>OY728119.1:861540204-871540204 GCA_963277665.1 Viscum album | reverse complement strand
AAATACAGGGTCCTCTTCAACTATTTTACTATATATGAATAACCAGGCCACACAGGGACCTATTCCATAGTTTTCAGTTGGTATTCATGATTAAATAGTTGTTTGATTAAGGGTATCTTATATCCTTCAGTTTAGCATAGGAGACAATGTGTTGTTCTATAGGTTCAAACTTTGCTCGAATGGTAATAAACAGATACACAAAAGAGCAGAAATATAGATATGGGTTTATAAATGATCTGATAGTTAGACTTTGCTACTCTGAACTTCTTGATATGAAACATATATATATCTTGAGTCCTCATTAGTAAAACAGACTTTCATGATTCAGCTTTTGTTCTTCGTGAGGATCAACAATGTGATGATCTTATCTGGATTCCAGTGCACTTCATGTGTTCTTCTGCAGAGTCGGGTTGCATGAATGTTACAATACTTCCTTTTTAAATTCTCTCAATGTTCATCATTATGGTGCTCACAGACTTGTTTTTTGTTTTATATCGCGCTCCTTGATTCATGTCCACACTTCGCTTTTATCATAGAATACATGTGTAAGAGCTGATAGGTTGCGTGGATACCACATATCATACCTCATAATGTCAGATGATATGTCTAGAGAGAAAAATTAATTATGTTAGTGCATTTAAAATATTCAAATATGACCATTAGAGATTAAAATGAAAAATGACAAAATAGTTTAAGAAACGTTGTCACAATAAGTCATCGAAACAGTGTCTCCTTCATAAGGTGTCTAGATTGATCATAGTGTCTTATGTTCATAGTGTCCCATGGTCAGAGTGTCTTCTTCAATGTGTCTTCTTCACGGTGTCTTGTTCACGGTGTCGGCTTCATGGTGTCTGCTTAACGGTTCCTGCTTCGCAGTACCTTGTTCACAGTGTCTGCTTTATGGTGGCTTGTTCATGGTGTTTGCTTCACGGTGCCTGCTTCATGGTGTCATGTTCACGGTGTCTCCTTCACAGTGTCTGATTCACAGTGTTTGATTCTTCATGATGACTGCTTCACGGTGTCTAATTCTTCACGATGTCTGATTCTTCATGGTTTCAGAAAGGCATAACTAGTAGCAGACTTACAGTGTCTCAGACTTTTCAAAGTAACTTTATTTAGACATAAGAAATGATGATTATAGAATGGATTAGATTTAATCTTTGTCAAAGAAGGTATTATGAGAGTATATCAAAGATTTTATAAAGTATATTAACTGAATGTAGAGCAATTAAAATCTTGAATGGATCTTCTTAAAGAATAAGATTACTTGACCAATATTACACATGAATACACATGATTGTGATATAATGGATTGGAGTAAACTAGGTACAATAGGAATTTTTATCTATAAAACATTATTAATACACGAGGAGTCAGACAGACATCATATAAAATGATATTTTCTATTAGTAGAGTGATAATTCACTTAATTGTTTTGTATAACCAACCACTATTATTGGTAATATCCTTTCAATAAATTTATTTTACTTATGAATACCATGTTTTTTAGTTATCTAATTGAGCGTTCTACACCTTTAATCTTTACATTGATTAATTATAATAATTATTTAAATAAAAATATACATATTTCCCTTATGGTTTAAATACCATATTATCTATTATATTTACTGAAGTATATTTAAAAATTATATTATGGAATATTTATGGATACCCATTTATTTTCCACGGGTATATCATTATAGGATAATTGGGGTATGTTTTAAATATTTATTTTTTTGATTCCATTTGAAAATTCCATGAAACACACTTAATTACCTTATATTCATTGGTTAATGATGAATGATTGATTACATTTGTAAATAAAATGTACGAATGATTATGGGTGTGGTGCTATATCACTCATTAATCCATAGGGAATATTTGATAGCTTAAGAGATATTGAGGAAAGGATATAATGTGTTTGGTCATTTAGACATGGACATAATGTGTATACTCACACATTTAAGGGAGGAAAAAATGAATATTCTTACATAGTTGGTGGTATAATGATTTTATCATAAATTTATCTTATTAACATGATTTTTTTTGTTTTATAAGATTATTTTCATTTCAGGATATGTTAAATTCCATGTTTTTGAATCTTTTCGTTGATATTAATTGCTTTTGTGTTACTCAATACCTTGTTTGATGATTTTTTATCTATGTTTTATCTTGTATAATTTTTTCTGTATCCTTATCATACCAATACTCATATTATGCTCACTTCTCATATATTATTACTATATATTATGTTTACCATTACATATCATCTGATATCATGCTATTTTTATGATTTTATTTTTGTATGTAATGAAGAAATTTATTAAATAAGATGTTTTTAATGTTGTATCAATTTTTGGATAATTATTCAGAGATATTGATGACTTATTAGGGACTAAATAATTTAATATATAGTATAAATATGATTATTACTTGAATAAATATTTGTTTAGTTATTTACTGTTTGATTTTAATTATCTATTTCACTAAACATAAACGATCACAAGAATATATTATTAAGGAATATATTATTTATGTCATGTAATTATGATTGTGTTACATATGTATTGATATATAGTTAATATCATAGTTGATTTTAATTATATATAGATGATGGGTTGTTAGTTGAGGATAATTTATTGGTTGTTCATAATTTAAATGGTATAGATAGCCTTTAATGTTAGTTGAGGTAATATTTAATATTTAGTGTATTAGAAAATGATAAAAGTATCAAAACCCCAATTAATAAGTCTAAGGGATAATCCTATGCAACGGAAAACATTGTAAACTATTGTTAAAATAGAGATTATATGGTTCTCTTAGAAATCAAATCCCTTTTTGAAAACTATATTTGTATTAATGCTACAGTACATTTGTACGTAGTGGTTATAACCCTAAAAATGTTTGATTGGGTATTATCTTGATCATTACCCATTTCACAAAAAGGTGCACTAATTACACACTTTTTTACACTCTTAAGGGATATACTTTGGATAATAATATTTTAATAACAAAACATTATGAAAGATTTTATTATGAATTAAAATAATTAGCTTAATGTAACTAATGTGTACATGACCACATATTTCCAATTATTTAATAACACGAGTCATTTCATAAAAAAATCTCAAATTATAAATATGATGATTTAATAGGGGAAGATAATAGTAGATTTATGTTTTAATATTCATATTTGGGAAGTTATGAGAACCAATTAGGTTTAAATATTTTTTTGAAACAAGATTATGGAAGTAAACCCGAGACAGGTATGTATCCAAAAAGTATGATTTTTTATAACTAAAACTGTCAGCATTCATAAAAGGTAGAAAATATTAGTATATTATTATTGTGATTGAAAAGATGTGTTTTCTATTCATTCCTAGGGATTTGAGGTTTATATTTATCCAAAATTAAATATTTATACGCATACCTATTTTCATTAAGATGTGACATTTTCTGATGATATTTATGTACATTTTAAAATTTATGTGGATTTTGTGAAAAATAAAAAAATTCATATTCATAATTTTAAAACTAATGTTTTTGAACCACATATTAAAGGGTATTAATAATTTGGAAATTTTATTTCCCTAGAATTTTTATTTTTAGGGAAACCTACTAAAGAATACATTATTGAGTGATGAATAATTATTAGGTTAAAAATATGTCCCTTATTTAATAAATTTAGTGTTGATTGATTCTTAAATAGTATGAAATAAAATATTGTTATCCTTGTGATTAATAATTTACTAATTACATTTTTAGTTATGTTCATTTCTTTTATTGGATTGTGGTATTTATTTATTACTGTTTGATTTTAAGACATTGTGATTAATACTATATTAGGTTTTAAGATACTATTAATTTCTAATAGATTATACAATTCCCATTTGGATTATTGTCTTAGAAATTCATATTATATTTAGAGGATTATATTTACCAAAATGTATGATAGAGAATATTGATACCAGAATATTTGATAGGTTGAATGATTAATGTCATTTAAGGAATCATATGAAACAAAATATGTCTTAAGAGAGTATGGTATATTCAGAATTAGATTTAATATCCCAAATGATAATATCTTAAGAATACACTCAACTAATTTATCCAATTAATAATAATTAAAACAGTGAGGACTCAATTTTTTAAGGGGGATACTGAAACAACCCATGATTTTCCTATATAATTTATCCATTAAATAAACATTATACTCATATAATGTTCCCAAAACAACATTGATCTAAAATGAGAATAATCATATTATATTATTATTTTTATGATATATATAAGAGTCATAACCCATCATGTAAATAAAAGTAGAATATTCATTTAAAATAAATATTTAAAGATAATATGAAATTAATATTAAAAATGATAGTTTTAATAAAATAACCTTTTTTAAGAGTTTTCTAATTTACCCTAATAAAATAAATTTGCATTCCTTAAAATTTTATTATAATAATATATAATATATCAATATATGTCCTAATATTATAACACAATTCAAATTAGATATTATTAAAAAATAATTTTAAAAACACATAATCTTCTAAATGGATATTTTTCAAAAAGTGTAATATTTTTTTGTTTTTCAATTAAATATTAAAAAATATATAAATATTATTAAATTTAACTTCATTAAAAAAATTTTATTAAATAATTTATAATTATGAAATTATTTTTTTGATAACTTTTTTGTATCGTTATGAAATAAATCTTTTTTGTGAACAGTGAAAAATACCATTCTTTCTAAAAATTTAGATTTTATGAATTTATATATATATGATAAGAAAATGATTTTTGTTAAACATTTTACATAATAATACAAAAATATAAGATAAAAATATGAATTTTAAAATAATATTTTGATGAATGAAAACCTATGTTTTATTTTTTGAACTTCTACAAAATTATACTTTTTTAATAACAAAAATTTCCCATTTATTTTGATTAGATAATTTTTTATAAATTTTAAATTATATTTCAATAAAATATTTTTTTATAAAATAATAATTTTATAATAGTTAATAACATTTATAATTTTATACAAAACATAAATATTATGTTAAAAACATAAAATTTAAAACAAATCTGTTTTATGCATTTTATTGGCAAATACAGAAATTATTTTATCTATAACTATGAAAAATTATTTGATAGGATGACATTAATATATGATATTATAATATATAATCTGGGAAATTATTTTAATATGAAATTGGGTCATTAATATTAATTACCAATGTTAATAAATAATTACTTTAGTGATACGGTTAAATATGGTGAAATTGACAACTAAGGAGAAACAGCCTATATCACTAAAAAACAAAAAATGGATTTTATATAAGATAATTACAAAAATAAAATTTTCATTCCACTATTTAACTTCTTTTTATCTTTTTTACCAAGGTATATATTGATATCATTTTTGAAAACTAAGGACTAATAATAAATATTTCATTTTACTTCACTTATAAAAGTGGAAACATTCATTGATTCATGGAACCCATATTACCAAATCATTATTATTAAAACATCACCATATTACCTCTATGAGAAACCAGTCCCATGTTTTTGAACCATTGGGTCCTTAATATTTCCAAACCCCCTCAAATTCTAGGATACTTCCAAAAGAAGATTAATTTCTTTTATTTAAGTGTCTATCTACTCTACTGTTATAATACAATTTTTTATTATTTAGTCACCAAAAAAATCAATTATAAAATAATAGATTATATTATTTTCTATGTAATTTTATTACATAAATTAAAAAACAAGTATTTATTCATTCTCTTCCACTTATGAAAAACATTGAACAATGATCATTCATTTGTGTGGACAACTGCATTCACAAAATGATATGTTCCATTTTTCTCCACCACCAATATTGCATAGTGATAATAATTTAATTGATTAAAAAATGTAACCTACATCACATAATTATTATTATGATGATATAAATTATAATCAACCTTCATTCCATCTCATCAGCTGGGAAATTATAATATTAGTCATCTGTTATACTGACTACCACTTCTATGATGTATCATTTTTCATTTTTATTTTAATTATTTTCATAAATGACATAAAATATTTTTAAAACAATTTACAAAAATTAATATTATCATTATTATTCGATTAGAAATATATTATATACATCCTTATGCATTCCCAAACAATGATTTATAATGTGTTTTGGTTTGGGTTGGATAAAACACCAATATGAGATATTCTCTAAAACTATATCAATGATTACATTGGGAAATTAATGTATAATTATTTGAATAATTTATATAAAAAATAATGATTGTTTTATTGGTTTTGAATGATTATATTTTGTATTAATCTTATAATAAAAATATCATATTTTTTACAAACAAAATACCTAAATAAGATGACATTGATTCTATTTTCATGATGAATAACTAAAAAATTGTGGAATGAGATAAGGTATTTATAAAAAATATATGTTATCTAATCAAGTACATTAAACATGTTTGTTCATATTCTTGAAAAATATTACTATACATTAATGTCTTTTGTTTGATTACATTAACTATAGCTAGTTTCTAAATATGAAATATCATGTGTGTGATTAAACAGTTTATTGTTACTATTTTAATATAATGATGATGATTGTTATAAAATTCATATATATTTCTCTTATGAAAATTATTTAATGTATTTATTATTATATATTGTGTAATTTATTTTCTATCTAAATATTCTTGTATATAATAAATAAATATATATCCTTTTCATAAGAATTTTTTATGTGAAAGTATGTATTAAAGTGTTTATGTTTTAATGTTTTTTAAGTTTTAAAAAATATTTATTAATATTAAATGTCAAAATATTTATACCATATTTATATTGTTTTTTTGGTAATATATTTCTTTTATTTTAAAAATAATATCAATATATAAAATATATATGTTTATATATTTTTTTGTTTTTTTATTTATATCCACCTTTAAATGGAATCATTATTAGCATGGAAAAAATTCATTTCTTATTATTTACCTTTTATATCACACATAGAAAAAACAATAAAAGAACTCATAACCACAGACTATCAATTGATAGATTTATTTTGATAATTGTAGTAGTAACCCATCAGAACTATACTAGCAGATCCTGGATCAATGTCCACTTTGACAACAAAGAAATCACTATCTTAATTATGAATTAAATAATTAATCCTTGTGAAATCACCCCCCTCAATTAAATGTAAAAACTCTTCATCTATGGAATTTCATTTATTTAAATTAGTAGATTCTTCCACCTACAACACACAATAGTATGTGAATATTTCCATTGTCATCTAGAAATAGTAGTGGATGTATGTTTGATGTTTTACTATGCTCAAGGAATATTTGTATATATTCTTCCATAGGATCTATTGAATTTCTCTACTAGAATCATACTTAATGTTCTTGTGGTAAAATTTCCTTTTTAAAATAGTACCCTTTTTCCTCTTAAAGGTATACCCCTCCACCAACCAAGGGTTATGATCTTGAAACTGCATTGTAACCACCCAGATCAACGGATGAAACACACTATTCTAATTCTATCACACATATAAATCAATGGTATTACTCCTCACAAGAATTTATAGTGGTAGCATATCCATAATACTCTATTTCATCATAAGAAAATTCTTTTCCCACAAAAAATTGTTTTATTATTGTTATTTTTTTATATTAATTATTTTTTTGGAATATTGAAAATAATTATGTCGTGATGTTTGTTATTGATCATAATTTTAAATGACTTATATATTATGTTCTACTTTGTATGTTTAAATTTTTTTCACATTACTAGTTAATTTAGGTTCTACAATTAATCTAAAAACTTATGTAATTCTTTTGTTATGGTCTTATGTTCTTATCTATAATGATTTAATTTTTTGTGAATTTATAAATTGTTTTTCATTATTTTTCTACTTCATATATTAGTAAAAATATTTGATTGAATTATATTCAATGATCTGTTATTTTTTTATAAATATAAAAATTATATATCTAATTTATTGTTAATGATTTTAATATTATTCTAATATGATTAATTTTTGATAAACAAATTGACAAAGTTATTATTCTTCTAAATTTTTATATCTATTTTTAATATTTCACTTTAACTAATATAGCTTTATAAACTCAATATAATGGACTAAATTAATTCATAGAAGTTATATATGTGTATTATATCATTATTATATATGATTTTAGATGTCTAAATTCTATAAAAATGTTCACATACTCAACAAAAATTCAATCAATCATCCACAATAATTTTATCATTTCTTATGATCTATGTAGGAATATAAAGAAACTATGTCGACTACAGTTACCTTGATTTGAGGATGTTATCCAATAATCATGAACCAATACATGTTATAATTTCATTTTTATATTTTTTTATCTTGATATTATGTTTCTATAAAACAAATTCTCATATCCCACAGATACTTTCTCATTCTATTAATGATATTTTCTTAAAAAATCACTATAATTAATTGGGATTTCACTAATGGTTTCTAAATTAAGGATCCTTCATGTTGGGACTCTCTCTATCAAATGTCTAACATTTATATTGATTATTACTCCCAATAATTAATTACGATGTCTCGGTTAAACAATCTGTAGATAATAATGGAAATAATGAAATGATTACCCCCTCATATAAAATATTTAATTTACATTGTATGTCTCAATGAGTTGAGAGGTATAAGAGTGGAATATGTATAATTTTTACTAAAAAAATATATAAATACATGTTTTAATTATTCTAAATTTAAATGAAAATTAAAATTATTAATAATATTTAGTAATTAATCTTCATAAAATACTATCTGTGTAAATATTATATAATTTCAATTCACCCATCACCCATTTTATATCTTCCAAAATATATTATGATATGGTAATTATTATCAACGTCTGGATTTTTTGTAAAATTATTAGACTATCAATTTTTCCTTTTTATTGATTACAAATTTTTGATTCAGTGGTTGAACCATCAAATATTAATTTATCCCTTTCTTTATTGTTACCACACACTATATTTTATAGCATATTCCTTATGGAAATTTTATTATACTTATAGAGTATTTTTTTCATCCTTATTTTTATTCTATATTCGCTTTTTTGATAACATGTTCCAAAAACTCAAAATTTATGGATATGGATTCATTAAGATGGATGTAATAAACCTTAAGGAATAGCAGATTACTCTAAGACAAAGTCATTATTATGGTTATGATATGGTCAATGGAAATGTAGAATAGATATTTATCTAATGAAAATAAACATTGATCAATAAATGTTAGTGGTATGTACATTAAAATTTGATGACCAAAGTCCTGATACTCTTTCCTAAATAGATGAAACTAATTATGTTTTGAGGTATATGCTTATGTATATCTTATACTATGATATTGTAATATGATTTTTCCTTTTTTTCTTTTAAAAAATATCATGATATCTAGAATACTTTTTATTTAAGACATTTTTTGTTTGACATGATGATTATAACCTAACTTGTAGTTCTTCAAGAGGAGTACTGATATTTCTATATGGGTGAATATGAGATAGTATTCTAGATGTTATAACTATTCACTACTATTGCGAATGGAATGAATTCATTTGAGAAAGATTTAAGAATCATATTCATAATGAAATTATTATTTGAGTACTATAAGGTATGTTGAACAAAAAGATGTAGATATTCCTTATTGTATGAACACGAAATATTACACATTGTATGAACCCATTGGATCATTATTAAAATACAAATACGATTTGTAGAGTATTTGTGAATAAGAAACATAAAAGGATAATGGTATTTCAATTAAGAAACATTTATGTTTTTTGAAAACACATTATAATCTGAGTCATAAATAAGTGGAAAATGTGAAATTGCAAATATAAGTAAATTAAATTATAATATTTTGAATAAAAATAAAATGATAAATAAGAAAACAATAATATATCAAAATAATAATCCAAATAAAAATTACTATACTATCTATTGACAATATGAAATCTTTTATAACGTTAAAAAAGGTACATATCAGGAATAAAAATAAAAATTTTAAGAAAGAAGGGATATATATAAAATTCAAAAGAAATTTAAACAAGCTTGTCATGTAGGATGGAGTTAAAAAAAATTTAAATGATGAATCTGGATATGAGAAAGAAGTAATCCTAAATATGTTTTTTGGAAATATATAAACTTTTTTAATTTAAGGATTACAATTTTATTCATTATTTTGGATGTGATGGTTACACATTTAATGAGTTGTATGAAGAAAAAAATCAAAAGGACTTTTTATGAATTAATCAAATATATAATGAAATAAAAGTTGAAAATAAGAGGCATATCCTATAATGTAATAGTTATAATAAGGGAAGTGATTCTATTTTATAATAAATATTAAATGTAGCTTCATGATCTAATGGTATGATCTATCATGATTTTGAGTGTACTCAGAAGGATGATGTTAATCAAAGAAAGGATATTAAAATATTAAAAGAAAATTTATCTAATTTTGTTAATGGAATAGAATAAAATGATAATAAGGGGGTTATAATGAAATTTAATAAAGATAAAGTAGTTTTTGGATATAATTTATCAATTCGTTTATTATACTAGACTACTTTTGTTAAAAGTTCTCCTGGAGAAAAAATTTTCATTACATGATTTGACAATTGGAGACATAGATAACAGTCTAAGGGACATTCTCATAGATTACATTACACTATTTTAAAATATGTATTTTTTATATGAATTTATCTTATATATTACATTTGAAGAAATAGTTTTATTATGTTTTGGTCATAAATAATAACATTTCTACTTCAGTTTGACAAAAAATATCATGGGAACTGATTTTTTTTAATAATTTTTCATTTGAGGAAATATTACATAACATTATTTATGAATCTTGGTGTTTATAATATGTCAATTTTTGGTATATGGATTATTATCTATCAAATTTACTTAAATATGACAATTTAAATGGGGGTACTCCTAGTTTCGAGATCAGGCATACCGTTTGAGAAAACAATTTGATGCTAATTTTCATTCAAGACGTCAATTAGTAATTACATCGTGATTCATTTCCATTTTTTATTCAATTACACCTGAATATAGGATCATAATTTTTTTGGATTATTAGGGTCTTCATAACTACTGACACTTTTATCCTCATGTAGTTTTTTCTTTTTTTTGGATGTTGTTTCCATTTACTATTTGTATTCCTAAGTTTTAAATTATAAACAAAACTGATGTTAGAGAGATATAGAGTATACATATTATTATTAGAGTTTTTGTTTCAAAATTTCTAATGATATCCACTCATTAATTGATTAGTGGTATAAAACAAATGGTTCGCTATTCTAAATATTGTATAGAAATTTTTTATCTGAAATAAAAAGTATATTTTAATTACATTAGATGATAAAAGTGTGGATGGTAATTTTTTAATTATAATTATAATTTTATATTACAACCAAGAACCCACAATATCAAATAATATTATGTATAAAATAACATTACATTCATAGATTCGAAGCTAATGATTGTGACCCAGATTTTTTATCTAAACATGACAAAATCAAAATGAAAACATGTATCACTTACAACCTCAAGTACATTTTGGGATATTGGTTTTAGTTAATATGGATAAAATAATACATTAAAAACAAATTTCAACATTGACCCATAAGTCATCACAAGAACATTTTTCCAATTCGACCTACATTTCCTTATTTCACAATAGGTCATCTATATCATCATTTTGGAATCCATTATAGAAATACATTATTCAATATCAATATTTAAAAGATCGGGAAAAAGAAATAAATGAATGGTTAACTCAGACACTAATTAAGGTTAAACATAAGCTTTAAAATATCAACTTTCAATAATAGTCATTCAAGTGACTAATGGAATGATGAATTAACCAAATAACACGAGTGAATCATAAATGAACAGATACACATTAATTCGTGGAATATCAAATATTGAAACATGGAAAAGAAAAGGGTTATTATAATTTGTAATCATACTCCATGTGATATCAATATATATCATTAGAAACATATAAACCTATAATAATAATAAATAAACACATAAACGTATCTTGAGATATTGTTATATTTTTCATTTTTATAAAAGTAATTACCATTTGGTTGACTTCGATGCATGTCACTCATATCAATGGAATATCCATAAATCTAAATTATATTACCCATGAATTAGAGTGATATCATGGACCCACCCATCCTTGGCCTATCATAGAACTACTCATCCTATATTTATTTTGAATCTACCCATAAAATGTCTAAGAAATATTGAGAAATCATCATATTTAAAATCTTTCATAAACTCATAGAAACAACCAATAACCCCTTGATTAGCATGTAGAAAATAAGGATGTTCTATAATAATCTTTTTGAAATATTATTAAGACAAATAAAATAAATATGTATAATAACTATCTATTTCAAATGATATTATCCCCTGGAGAGGAAATGAGTTTCATAAAATATCTTTTGAATAAGAATTAACTATGGAAAAAAGTATTTCTGGAATAATACATTTGAAAAATGAGTATCCCATGGAAAAGGATTGTGTTTCATAACAATCCATTTTGGATATAGTCAATCAATATAAAAGATTCATGTTTTCCCAAAAATATCTTTTAGACATTATTATCATTTCCAAAAGAAACAAGTTTCAGAAAAGTCTATTTGAAACTATAATAAATTATCTAATGAAAGAATGGTAATGTTATTAATAAAAAATATCACCAGTGGAGGATAAGTAAAAACAACGGTTGTTGAATCTGATGAATGGAAAAAACCAAAAAATACCATTGAAACATTATTGAGGAAAAAATAATTAAACATTCCCAAGAACCCAATACCACATAAAAACATTTGAATCATTAGCATCATGAAGTGTATAACATTAAATGAAACTTATAATATCAGTAGAATAATGAGATTCATGATATTTATTGTGAAATTATAATTTAACACACCTCAAAAAAATATAGATGTATAATATAACAAATGTATCAATGAAAAGAAAATTTTGACCAATGGCCATTAACGGTTTGGTAACTATAGAACTCTAAACCCAATTAAAGATATATCAGAAAAAATGAAATGTTAAACCGCATAAATTTAGGATAGAATTAATAAAATACATTAATGGTTAATATATTCTCCATATAAATGAATCTTGGTTTATTATAACAAATATACCTCAATTGAATTTAAATTGAGATGAATCCCCTAAGAAATGTGCATGCATCTAAATCCGAAATATAAAAGGTAATAATAAAAAAATACAATATTTAAAAATATTTAATATTAAATAACACGTGATATAATGTTTCAAAATTCCTTGTATATACACCATAAAAAATAAATAAGTGGTGATTATGGTGTATGCACTATGAAAGTAAAAGTGACACAAGAATCCCTAACTAATTGATTAAATATTTAATTGTGATCCTATAGAAAGAATAACAAAAATTAAAGAATTGAAGTTCATGATATAATAAGTCCTAGGTAGAAGATACCCCATATAAAAATAATGTGGTTCATAATAACAATTGTAACACCCCAAGCTTCTATGGTATGATTCTCTATGAAAAATGCAATAGCGTGTGTTGTACGCAACATCGAGTTCTAACACCCCACAACCAATCAAACTAGCCGTTATGAATAGTAATACACACTTTTATAAATTTATAAATTTTATTTTTCAAAATGGGCTTCATTTTTGGATTCGGAATATCGAAATTAGCCTAGGGTAAATTTTTGGTATTTTTCTAAGAAACATCATTTTTTGATAAATAGTGAAACCACTAAGTTGTAGTTAAAAAACTGAATTTTTCATAAAGCATAATTTTACCGTTTCTGTGAGTGGAATTTCGAAAATACGAGAGACATGGTTTATATCAAGGAGTAAAATTTGGTTCATTGAGATGAAAATAATTATTGGTGAATAGTAACTTTTTACTTTTATTTACCACGGTTAAAAGTAAATAGGGTAATTAAGGGTAAAATGATATTAATATTACCCTAACACTTGTCCTAATTCTATTGGGAAAGTCTATCTCGACCAAAAACAACCATAGGAATAAAATATTATCATTTAGGTCCAAATGGATTAGATTAGGACATTTATTATTATTTAATTCAAAGAAGAGTTAAAAGATTTAAAATCACTGTTTAATTACTAAAAAAAATTTAATATAGGGTTATGCATAAGATAAATTTGATTGTAAATATTCATTAAAAATATAACAAGATTTAATATATAATAGTATTTTATTTATAATTTTTAGACATTATAAAATTTAAATTATTTATGACACAATGGTGATGCAGTAATTACCTAATTAACGAAATATTAAAATAATTGATATTATAAATATCCAAATAAATGTAATTTGACACTTTTTATGAATTAAAATAATTTTATAGCTTAATATGACATGTTATTATTGATTTAGTTAACTTTTTTTGAAGTAATAAGTCTTTTATGAGTTTCAAAAAAATCAATTTACCAAATAGTGTCAAAATTGACATAAAGGAGTTTTTAAAACAAATATTATATTAATAATTGATATTCCATTCCTAAAAATCTAAATTTCATACAAGAGACATATATAATGATAGTTGTATCATTAATGGACCACTTTATGGTCTCTTGGAGGTATATAGTAAGTTTATTAACTATATAATATAAAAATACAAAGTGACATGGAAAGTTTCTAATAAATTAACTAATTGTTAAAACTAAAAGATAAGGTTAATATAATGACCCAAACCTGTCTAAATTATATTGGTTGAGTGGTTTTCGACCCATCCCCACCGTAACCTTTAAATAATCCACTTTGGAGCCACTAGAAACCGAATATGAATTTACTATAAAATAATATTTCCAGCTTTTCCAAAGGTGCCCCTCACCCCTCTTATAAAAGGGAACTGCCCCTTCTCATTAATTCACACCTTCAAAGACATTTTGTTTGGAAATAATCTTCCCAAATACTCTCCCAACTTCCCTCACTTCATCTTAGAGTCATTACTTTATTCATAAATCCAACCTAACGAGCCCTTTTGATCAAATCAAAAGGAAGAACACGAAGAATAGGTAATGTTTTCACCAACATTTTTAAATTCATTTCTTCTTCAACTTCTTATTTATTTGTTATTCACATACTAAAATAATGAATCCAGTATCTCCTATATACTGTAATATTATAATAAATATGGTACAACCATATTCATTATTCTATCAATCCTTTTAATGACATGTCACCATACGTGCGTACGTACGGCTTACCGTCTCCACGTCGTGGTGTAATTTTTATTCAATATATTATTATTTGGATGGGTATAATAATGATTTGTAATTAATTTAAATAATAAATATAAAATGATAATTATTCTTTATATATGATATTCCATCCAATTATATATTATTTTAATATCATAAGAAAGATAATTTCGCTCGTGCGTACGTACGGACTACCGTCTCCACGAACGTGATGAGATTCATTCTCCATCGTATCCATTCAAATATAATTATCATTTGATGATTTAAAAATAATTCTTAAGGACTTGATATCATTCTGGATATGATTAATATACAACCTATCCATGACAAACATGGCTTACGTAACAAAACATATAAAAATACGAGTATGTTAACACCCGAAACAACGTGAATACTAAGATATTATTGACAAATCAATATTAAAAGATAATATATGATATCATATTAATGTATATGATTCTTTTATAATTTAATAACAATTATTCAACCATTATAAAGGAGGTAAACCTACCCTAAACCAAGGAAAATTTCTAGGTAAGGTTTTATTTTGCAATCTCTTAATTATCTGAGGTTGTTTATACGTAATAATCTAATAGGACTTCTTTATCATCCACATCCATGTTTCTTAAAAATTTGTTTCAAATAATTTTTACTATTTACTAGAATATGGGTTAATGTCATTTATACCATTGTTGACTTTTATAAGTGGTTTATAAGGGAATCTTTCCGTCATTTTCCAGACAAGGTCCTTTTTAACATTTTCGACATAATTAATGTAAGAATGTTTTTTTAACTTATACGGCGGGTGCGGCTATTTTCCGCCGTTATAAAATCGTCAAAGCTTCACTTTCAATCTTATAAGAATATTTTCAAATAAAATGTTTTATTTTATAAATATATGACTCTTAAATGATTTCAAAATAAAAAGTAATATTTCTCTAAAAAGAGTTTTCATTTCATGTATGTCAACATCCTTTGATGGATTTTACACTTATTTGAAGTTTATTTATTATGATACAAAACTTCTATATTATATTGAAGGTTTTGTGATATGTTTCACTATGGATGTGTTATTTTTATATAATTCATGGTTTATGGATAAAGTATTTACATTTCTAATGCTGGTTTTAATATGAATGTTTATGTTATGTTTCAACCTTTTCATATGGGAATGCATTGAACTTAATATGTGATGGGTGGAGCCTGCTCTATCTCCTCGATGCATTAGTAGGTTCCATGAGACAAACTAGTGTTTTCACACATGGCCTTAGAAAAATCTTATTTGTAGTCTTGGCACGAGGCCTTGGCTATGTGGCTATGATAGTCTGGAATTATGCATTCCATCATTATGAAAGTGGTTATTTATATTGCATGTGATTATTCGATTAGTAGAATATCCATGTGAATAAGAAAATGGCATTATTTAATTTTATTTTTTCCATACTATGTTGAAGATCAAGTTTAAAATGCTTTTGTTTTAGTTATACATTTCCTTAAATGTTTATTCTTATTTATAAAAGTTTATGTTATATTGTTATCTTTACTGGGAATTTGAGCTCACCCCATTTCTATGTTTTATTTTTCCCAGGATGTGAAAAAGTAAATTATGAATGACCTATAGGGATTGTATGAGGGGATAAGAGTCTGGACTATGGAGACTATGTTGTTGTAGTTTTTATTTTTATGATGTAATGTAAAACTTTATGAATATATATAGTGTTTCCGTGGCTACTAAACTAATCGGTCTTTTCAGATTTAATCTTTCTTGTGATCATGCCAATGCTATGTAATAATGCACCGACTCTGGGAAACTGGGGTCGGGGCGTTACAGTTGGTATCAGAGGAAGTTTAGTACAAACCTTGGAAGATAGATTTAGATAAACTCTAATTAGAGCATATTGATTTAAGATGGACTTTGAGGATTAATATAGAAGAACTTCATAGAATTTTGGTATTGTATAGATTTTGTGAGTTTTCCGAGCAATATATCCCTGTCTGGATACGAGCAAGTAGAGGCAGCTCTGGCACAAATGTACCTAGGGGTAAAACCTGAAAACACCGCTTTGAGCTAGACTCGAACGGGAACTGGTGCATGACAACGGGCCTTGCTGCACTCTTGGTTATGACACTCTCGGTGTACATGCTTAGGATAACTCTCCTTTTCTTTACAAATAATTATGAAGGGTTTATGAGTATATACGTCCTCAAAGAAAACATTTTTATGATTATGGATTATATCCATAAATAGTTCAATTTATGTTAAGTGGTTTATATGTATGGAATTATGTATTTTGATTCATAAACTGATCTAGATTATGCCATTGTTTAAAAATGGCGCCTAGTGGAAGAAATGGAAACTGTATCAATGCATGCACTCCATGTAGGGATTTCCCTCCTGCTCGAGATAATTATAGTGGAGCTGGTGATACAACTGGTGTTGATCATCTTATCACTATACTGGGACAACTCACTCAGGTTATGAATAATAACCTTACCCGTATGGAAAACCCTGATCCACAGCATGGAGGATCAATGTTAGATCACTTCATGAGGAAACAACCACCAACATTGTATGGGAGTACAGATCCATTGGTAGCTAAGCAATGGAAAAGTTCCCTAGAGAAAATATTTCAGGCTTTGGGAAGTAGTAAAAGGGAAAAAGTTATCATAGCAATTTACCGCCTCACTAGATATGCTGATAAATGGTGGTCAATGATTCAAAACATGATGGAAGATGATGAAGTATCGAATATTGAATGGAGGGAGTTCAAAGATCTGTTTTTAGAAAAATACATTCCTTGTGACCATCGAGCAGATATAGAAAGGCAATTTCTGAGTCTGAGATAGAAGGATGATGAGAATATCGCACAGTATGAGGCTAACTTTACAAGGATAGCAAGGTATGCTGGAGATTATATACGTAACCCAAGAAGTAATTTTGATCTATTATTTGATGGGTTAAAACCATTTCTCCATCGAGAATTAGTCTCAAAATCCTTCTCATCATACGAAGACATTGTCTCATGTGCTATCAAGATAGAGAAAGAATTTTCTATGTCATATGAATTTAAAGAAAAGCAAGAGAAGAAAATATTTGTTGATCAATCTGGGAATGGAAATAAGGGGATGAAGGAAAGGTTGAATATCCATCATGTGGTAATGTGGGAAGAAACACCCCAGGACTTTCTTGAAGGGAATGGGTGTCTTTTACAAGTGTGGTGAAAAAGGCCACAAAGCTCTTGATTTAAAGGGGAAGAAGGAAGCTACCGATGTTCAGTGCTACAATTGTTGGGAGATGGGATAATATCCAAATGAATTTTATAAGCTTCAGGGGAACATACTTTAGAAAAGTCCAAGGGATTAAGGCCTAGCTTATGCTATCACTACTGCTGAGGTAGAAGCTCTGAAAGACGTGGTGGTAGGTAATTTAATTGTTTTCTCAAGTTTAGAAAATGCATTATTTGATTCTGGATCATCGCATTGTTTCATATCTTTCCATTTTTCTATGAAAATTAGATATTTCCAATTTGATTTAACAAGTGAGTTGTCAGTTAAAACTCCTAAGGGAAGTAACACTGAAACAATGTTTTGTGAATCAGTCCCCATTAGAGAACATAAATGTTCTTTATCCGCTGATCTCATCGTCATACCTATGATTGAGTTTGATATAATCCTTGGTATGGATTGGGTTTCAGACCATGATTCGAAGATATATTATAAGAAGAAAGAGGTTACAATTTTTGATGATGATGATAAGGAACACCTTATCTTTAGACCAGAATCATCACCACCTAATTCTTATCTAGATCCACCCCCAGTATCTCGACTAAATTCAATTATTGGGGAGGTAGAGGATGAAATTATAGTGGGTGAGGAATGGAATGATCAAATAGACGATGTACCTATTGTGAAAGAATATATAGTTGTGTTTCCGGAAGAATTTCCTGGACATCCTCCAGAATGAGAAGTTGAGTTTTCCATTGATTTAATTTATGGATTATGGCCTATATCAAAGACCCCTTATAGAATGGCCACTTTAGAATTAGTTGAACTAAAGAAACAACTAGAGGAATCGAGTAATAGGGGATTTATTCTCCCTATTGTTTCTCAATGGGGAGCCCCTGTTCTTTTTGTTAAAAAGAAAGATTGATCTATGAGGTTATGTATCGACTACAGGGATATCAATGCAATAACAATAAAGAACAAGTATCCCCTACCTCTCATTGATGATTTATTTGACCAACTGCATAGAGCTCAATATTTTTCAAAGATTGACCTTCGATCTGGATACCATCAGTTGTGTGTGAAGAAGGAAGACATTCGGAAGAAAACATTTTGAACTAGGTACAGGCATTACGAGTTTACAGTAATGCCTTTTGGATTGACTAATGCACCCTCTGTATTCATGGTTCTGAAAAATAGAGTTTTCAAGGAATATCTCGATGAATTTGTGGTTGTATTTATTGATGATATCTTGGTATACTCCAAAAGCTACAAAGATCATGAAAATCACTTGCGCATTATATTGAAGACTCTGAGAAGACATGAATTATATGGGAAGTTTAGCAGGTGTGAATTCTGATATCAAGAGATTTCTTTTCTTGTCCATATTGTCTCTAAGGATGGAATTTCTGTTGATCCTTCTAAGAATAAGGCAATACAAGAATGGCATGCACCAACAAGTATAACTGAGGTACGTAGTTTTATTGGTTTAGCAGGTTTTTATCGACGTTTCGTCCAGAATTTTTCCCGGTTGGCTAACCCATTAACAAAGCTCACACGTAAAGGGGATAAATTTGTTTGGAAAAAAGAGTGTGAATAATTTTTTGAATAACTGATGAGAAGATTATTCAATGCTCTTATATTGAATCTACCATCGAGGAATGATGGGTTTGTTATTTATAGTGATGCATCGATGAAAGGACTTGGTTGTGTCCTTATGCAGAATGATAGGGTTATTGCCTATGCATCATGATAGTTAAAAATTCATAAACAAAACTATCCTACTCATGATATAGAGTTAGCAGCTGTGATATTTGCTTTAAAGATATCGAGGCACTACCTCTATAGAGAAAAATGTGAGATTTATACTGATCAAGTGAGTTTGAGGTATATTTTCTCAGAAAAATAACTCAACATGAGGCAAAGGAGATGGATTGAATTACTCAAGGATTATGATTGTACAATACACTACCACCCGGGGAAAGAAAGAAAGGTGGGAGATGCTTTGAGCAGAAAAGACCATGGAGTTTTGAAAAATATGAGAATTGAAAGGGATCCAATTTTCATGGATCTAGTGAAGATGGACATAGGAATAACCAGGGAAGGTGAAACATCAATTCTTTTTCAAATGGTTTCCAAACAATCTTTACTAGAAAGGATTAAGAGTTCTCAGACCGATGATGATGAATTTTAAAATAATATTACATCTATGAATGATGGTAGATTGAGAGACTTTGTGTATGAAGATGGAATTTTGAAATTCGGGAAGAGACTTAGTGTTCCCGATATACCTGATCTAAAAAGGGAATTACTGGATGATGCTCATAGTTCAAATTTCTCTATACACCCTAGGAGCACCAAAATTTTTAGAGACTTGAAGGAACATTTTTGGTGGGACAACATGAAGAGGGAGATTTCTGATTCTATGTCAAGATGTATGGTTTTTCAACAAGTGAAAGCTGGAAGGCAACAGACTGGATGAGTCATGCAACCTCTTCTCATACTAGAGTGGAAATGGGACAATATTATGATGGACTTTGTCATGGGGATACCAAAGACTCCATGAAGGAATGATGCAATATTAGTTATTTTTGATCATCTTACCATGTCGGCACATTTTCGTGCTATAAGAGAAGATCAACCACTGTAACTTCTAGCAATACTATATATTAATGAAGTGGTGAGACTTCATGGAGTTCCCCTATGGATTTTTTCTGATCGTGATCCTCGTTTTACTTCATGATTTTGGAAATGTCTTCAGAAATCCTTGGATACTGAACTTCATTTGAGTACTGCCAACCACCCTCAAACAGATGGACAATCAAAACGAAATATTCAAACCTTAGAAGATATGTTGAGATCCTGATCACTTGACTTACAGGTTATGTGGGATCAATATTTACCTCTGGTAGAATTTTCCTATAACAATATCTTCCATTCGAGTATTCATATGGCACCATATGAAGCGTTATGCGGAAAGAGATGTCGCACACCAACCTGTTAGGATGACGTTGGTGAAACAAAACTTATAGGCCCAGAACTGGTGGATGAAACGATAGAAAAGGTGAAGGTAAACCAAAACCACATCAAAGCATCTCAAAGTATGCAGAAGAGCTATGCCGATAATCGAAGGAAGGATTTGGAATTTCAAGTTTGTGATCATGTTTTCCTGAAGGAATCTCCATGGAAGGGAGTCATATTTTTTGTTAAGAAAGGTAAATTGAGTCCCTGGTACATCGGACCATTCAAAATTCTAGAACTAATTGGGGCTGTAGCTTACCATTTGGCAATGCCTCCAAATCTCTCCAAAGTTCACGATGTGTTCCACATATCACTATTGAGGAAATACATGCCTGACCCAACGCATGTACTCAGCTTAGAGGAATTAGAACTGGAACCCGATCATTCTTATTTCTAAGATCCCGTCAAGATTCTTGATACGAGAGAACAAGTACTGAGAAACCGGATGACTCGTCTGGTAAAAGTCTTCTGGAGAAACCATAAGATGGAAGAGGCAACGTGGGATCCCAAGGAACTTATGATGAAGAACCACCCGAGTCTTTTCATGCGGTAGTATTCTAGAAATTTCGAGGCCGATATTATTTGAAGGAGGGGAGAATGTAACTCCTCAAGCTTCTACGGTATGCTTCTCTTTAAATAATGCAATAGCATGTGTTGTATGCAACATCGAGTTCTAACACACCACAACCAATAAAACTAGCTGTTATGAATAGTAATACACACTTTCTGAAATTTATAACTTTTATTTTTCAAAATGGGCTTCATTTTTGGATTCGAAATATCGAAATTAGCCTATGGTGAATTTTTGATATTTTTATGAAAAAATTCATTTTTTTTATGAATAGTGAAACCACTAAGTGGTAGATAAAAAAACTGAATTTTTCATAAAACTTAATTTTACCGCTTCTATGAGTGGAATTTCAAAAATCCGAGAAACACCGTTAATATAATGGAGTAAAATGTGGTTCATTGAGATGAAAATAATTTTTGGTGAATAGTAACTTTTACTTTTATTTACCACGGTTAAAAGTAAATAGGGTAATTAAGGGTAAAAATGATGTTAATATTACCCTAACACATGTCCTAATTCTATTGGACAAGTTTATCTCGACCAATGACAACCTTAGGAATAAAATATTTTCATTTAGGTCCACTTGGATTAGATTAGGACATTTATTAATATTTAATTCAAAGAAGAGTTAAAAGAGTTAAAATCAAAGTTTAATTAGTAAAACATTTTTAATATATGGTTATATATAAGAGAAATTCTATTGTAAATGTTCATATGAAATATAAGAATATTTTCTACATAATGGTATTTTATTTATAAGTTTTAGACATAAAATATTTCAATTTATTTATGACACAATGGTGATGCGATAATTACCTAATTAATGAAATATTAAAATAATTGATATTATAAATTCCAAATAAATGTAATTTGAGACTTTTTATGAATTAAACTAATTTTCTAGGTTAATATGACATGTCAGAATTTATTTAATTAACTTTTTTCGAAGTAATCATTCGGTTATGATTTTCATAAAAATCAATTTTCCAAATAGTGTCAAAATTGACTTAAAATATTTTTTAAAACAAATTTTATATTATTAATTGATATTCAATTCCTAAAAATCTAAGCTTCATCCAAGAGACTTATATCATGATAGGTGTATCATTAATGGACCACTTCGGGGTCTCTTGGAGGTATATAGTACGTTTATTAACTATATAATATAAAAATACAAAGTGACATGGTAAGTTTCAAACTAATTAACTATGTGTTAAAACTAGAAGATAAAGTTAATATAATGACCCAAACCTATTTAAATTCTATTGGTTGAGTGGTTTTCAACCCATCCCCACCTTAAACTATAAATAATCCACTTTGGATCCATTAGAAATCATATATGAATTTATTATAAAATAATATTTCTAGCTTTTCCAAAGGTGCCTCTCACCCTTCTTATAAAAGGGAACTCCGCCTTCACATTAATTAAAACCTTCAAAGCCATTTGGTTCGGCCAAAATCTACCCAAATACTCTCTCAAATTCCCTCACTTCATCATTGAAGAATTACATTAGTCAGAAAGAAAACCTAAGGATCCCTTTTGATCAAATCAAAAGGAAGAACCAGAAGAAGAGGTAATGTTTTCACCACCCTTTTTCGAATTCATTTCTTCTTCAACTTCTTCTTTCTTTGTTATTATCATTCTATAATAATGAATCCAATATCTCCTATATACTGTAATATTATTATAAATATGGTAAAAACATATTCATTATTCTATCCATCTTTTAATGACATGTCACCATACGTGCGTACGTACGACTTACCGTCTCCATGTCGTGGTGTAATTGTTATTCAATATATTATTATTTGGATGGGTATAATAATGATTTGTAATTCCTGTAAATACTAAATATAACATGATATTGATTCTGTATATATGATATACCATCCAATTATATATTATTTTCATATCAGAAAAAAGATATTGTCGCTCGTGCGTATGTACGGACTACCGTCTCCACGAACACGATGTGATTCATTCTCCATCGTATCCATTCAAATATAATTATCATTTTATGATTTAAAAATAATGTTTAAGGAATTTATATAATTCTAGATATGATTAAGATAAAAACTATCCCGGAAAAAGTCAACTTACATAACAAAACATATAAAGAAAACGAGTAAGTTAACAACCGAAACAACGATAATAATAAGATATTATTAACAAATCAATGTTAAAATATCATATATGATATCATATTAATGTATATGATTATTGTATAATTTAATAGAAATTATTTCACCATTATACAGGAGGTTAACCTACCCTCAACCAAAGAAAAAGTACAAGGTAAGGGTTTATTTCGCAATCTCTTCATTATCCGAGGTTGTTTATACGTAATAATCTACTGGGACTTCTTTATCATCCACATCCATGTTTCTTAAAAATTTATTTCAAAACATTTTTACTATTTACTAGAATATGGGTTAAAGTCATTTATACCCTTGATGACTTTTATAAGTGGTTTATAAGTGAATCTTTCCGTCATTTTCCAAACAAGGTCCTTTTTAACCTTGTCGACAGAATTAAGGTAAGAATGTTTTTTTAACTTATACGGAGGGTGCGGATATTTTCCGCCTTTATAAAATCGTCGAAGATTCCCTTAAAATTTTATAAGAATATTTTCAAAGAAAATTATTTATTTTAAAAATATATGACTCTTAAATGATTTCAAAATAAAAAGAGATATTTCTCTAAAAAGAGTTTGATTTCATCTATGTCAACATCCTTTGATGGATTTTACGGTTATTTGAAGTTTAATTATTACGATACAAAACTTCTATACTGTATTGAAGGTTTTGTGTTATGTTTGAATATGGATGTATTATTTTTATACCATTCATGGTTTATGGACGATGTATTTACATATCGTATGCTAGTTTTAATACGAATGTTTATGTTATGTTTAAACCTTTTCATATGGGAATGCATTGGACTTAATATGTGACGGGTCAAGCCCGCTATAGCTCCTCGATGCATCGGTAGTTCTCATTAGACAAACTAGGGTCTTGCCACAAGGCCTTGGCAAAATCTTATTTTTAGTCTTGGCCCGAGGCCTTGTCTATGTGGTTATGATAGTCTGACATTATGCATTCCATCATTATTAAAGTGGTAATTGATATTGCATGTGATTATTCGATTATTAGAATATCAATGTGAATAAGTAAATGGAATTTTTAATTTTATTTTTTCCATACTATTTTGAAGTTCATGTTTAAAAGGCTTTTTTAGTTATACATTGCCTTAAATGTTTAATCTGATTTATGAATGTTTTTGCTATATTATTATCCTTACTGGGCATTTGAGCTCACCCCATTCCTATGTTTTATTTTTATCAGGATGTGAAGAAGTAAATTATGAATGACCTACAGGGATAGTATGAGGGGATAAGAGTGTGGACTATGGAGACTATGTTGTTGTAGTTTTCATTTTTATGATGTAATGTAACACTTTATGAATATATCTAGTGTTTCCAAGGCTACTAAACTAATCGGTCTTTCAAGATTTGATCTTTCTTGTGATCATGCTAATGTTATGTAATAATGCACTGACTCTGGGTAACTGGGGTTGGGGAGTTACAACAATTAAGTATCAATGGAATGGATATTGCTATGAAACCCCTTAACTAGAGTACGATATTTCATTCTTTTCCTCTCTTCCAAAAAATAAATATATTTTAATTATTTTCTTTTTTATAAACTTTTAAATTTCTATTATTATTCTTATTTCACTTATAAGCAATTTATATAAAGTTTATTAATCAATACTATGTATGTCAGATGTTTTGACTATAATTTGGTTATTTATAAAAATTGAATTTGATAGATCAACAATGGTAAGAGGTATCATTATGTAAACATATCCAGAATAATATTAATGAAATAATTATCATATTTATTGATAAATAAAATTTTTAAAACCAATCTTTAAATATGGTTATGAAAAATAAACAAATTCTACAATCATGGACAGAATATGTCGTATGTACACATGACTAACATTCCCAATTTTCAATCATCATTATTAAAACCAGGTAAGTTACATTTAATATTTTTAGAATGATAATAATATCAAAAAATCATGTTATTAAATCATATAGAATTATATATAGAATTTTTGTGACGTAAAAGGATTCACATCGCATCAAATAGATGATAGTCCACACGTCCCCGAAAGATGTTATCACTTATTAAGAGTTAGAAATAGTGTAAAAGAAAATGATATATTATCATTAAATATTGGTAATTATTTAATGAATAAAAAAATATATAATTTATGTAATATATGGTTAATTAAACTCATCCTTTATACATTCCATATAATGTGTTATCATATCACATCGCATTCAAGAGGTGTTAGTCCACAATCCACAAATGATGTTTTCATATTTACATAAAATAGAAATCATTAAGGTATGTGTTATATAAAAATTACAAATTTATGTTGATAGCATAAATATCATTTTTATATATATAATATAATATATAAATTGTGTTTCTATATTTATTACAATCCCTGATTGGTGTAATGGAAAAACTAATGACATCATTTCGCAAGGCTGTTGTCCTCCATAGCAATGAAGGATATGTTCATAACACACTTAATGGATGTGTCTGTAGGTCTAGGTTGAAACCATAAAATTATGAAATATAAAAATCTTTAGGATAAAATTTTCATTATATAATAATGGAATAATAATTATTGAATCTGTGTAGAAATAAATTAAAACATAAATGCATGTTTAACAGTGTTATCTCTTTTTGGGGTAAATTCTTGTGGATTACACCAATGGGATTCCATTGCTAGATTTATTATCAAAGTGGAAAATAAATTGTTATGGGAGAGATTTAGAGCTTATTTGTCCCAATGATTGTTGAGACAGTATGCATTATTTCTATGATGAAACGGTGATAGTGAATGCCTTTCTATAGTGAAGGGGGAGTAATATTCTTGTAAATATAAAAAGGTAAACAATATTTTTGTGGTCTACAAACATAATGTGAATCCAATTGTTATCTAATTTCTATAAAATAGTATATATGTACTAAAAAAGTACATTATGATGGTTTTTTACCAGTTTCAATTTCATTTAAACTTTTATGATTAATGTTTAACAACTTAGTAAACACATTTTAACTCAATAACTCTAATTAACTATAATTACATTTAGTAATATATTGTTTTGAAAATATGTGTATAAAATATTAATAATTGTATAATATTATGATTCAATTTTTTGAAATTATTTTTTGAAATTCAAATCACTGATGTGGATGAAATTAAATTAAAAGTAATTTTGCAAAAGGGATGGGACAACAGGTTTTTAATGTGAAAATGTGAAAATGTTTTATATGTTTTTATATACAATCTCATGGTGAAATTGATTCCAATGATATAAATTGGTTTAGCTGATATAAAATTTAAGTAATAATACTTTAAAACAAATATAACATATAATTTAACTAGATAAATAAACCAAACAAAATAATTTTTTAATAAAAATATAGTGACATTCAATATTTATAAAAAAGACACTTCTAAAACAAATTACCAAAAATTTACACAAATAAAAGTTATATGTTCCAACAACAAAAAATTATTTTTCATATATATGTAATAAAAATATCAATTTTAGTTTTAAATAAATTTTTCCAATATAAGCTGGAAAACTGATATATTCAATAATAACAGTAAACTTATATTATTTTTCAATTTAACTCAATCGAGAGTGTACCAAAATTTATCGAGAACATAAAAGTTACACGAAACACAAGATGAACATTATTTTTTATATCATTCGTTAAAAATGGTTCATATCATTTATCAAAATCTAGAGATGAATTTATTTTTATTTGAAGTATTATATTTCTGTATATCATGGGATGTTGTATTGTAAATCATATAGTGTTTAGAATAAAAAAATAACTATTAATAAATTTGTACATATAAACTATGATGCATAAGAGGACGTTCCCAAATTTTGTTAAGAAAACATTAATGATGATTTTATGGATTTTCATTTTACTGAGGTAAAACTTTTAGATATTCTCTTAGTTTAGGGGGTGAAATATTCTTTTACAATTTGTTTTGTGACTATTTTATTAGAGATATTTTCAAGGAAATCACTATATTGAGAATAATATATAATTAATTTAATAAAAATATTATTTTATAAGATGAAATTTTAATAGATTAATTTTTTTTGGTAATTATTTGGCTAGAATGAAAAAATGACAAATTTTATTAAAATAACGTTTAAAAAAGTCTAAAGTATGGGATCATGTTACAATATTTTTCATGAAAGGGAATAAGAAAAGTAGGGAGGTCTTCACACCACTAAATGCCTTGATTAAATCACAAATTAGCTAAGCCATCTGCAACCATATTTACTACCCGGAAACCATGTGTGATGATATAGTTCATATCAGTAATTAATCGGTTTGATTCCTTTCAACGGATAGGGATCATCCAATCTAAATGAGTTACGCCTTTACAAATTGCTTGAATGATGGTATTAGAGTCACATTCAATCCAAAGGTTGTTCCAACTATGAACCAGGGAAAATTTAATCGCATGAATCAATCCCATCATCTTAGCTTCATGGGAGGAGGTAGTGCCACAATGACCCATGAAGCATCCTCGAATCTATCCAAGATGGTTCCTGAAGACTGCACCACAACCAGCAGGACATGGATTTCCTTTAGAGTCTCCATCTATGGTAATTTTAATCCATCTAGGGAGAGGTGATCTCCATAACACCTCCAGATTGCGATGTGGTTCAATGATGTTGACATCGATCTGTAGTCATTTCAGGATTCCAAAATCATGCATGGTATTGTTGCAATGGCCTTTTTGAATCAAATTAGCTTCCTGTATGGATATAAGGATCCGAGTGTGACATGCATTATAATTGATTGAATAGTTGTAATGAATAATTGCATTATGATCATACTGGATTACATGGTGAAGCTCAGCAACTACCGCAAGGAAGAGGTTTCTAATTTTCTAAGAGCCATCCGACTATGCACATTTCATAAGATGATTTTTGACAGAGTCAAGAATCAACCATCTAAAATCCAAGACATCAAAAATATATTTCCAAAGATCAGAATAAGTGGCACAAGAAAGGAAGAGATGTCTAGCATCTTCTATAAGTTGATTACAACTTTTACATTTAGAGTAAAGTTGAATTCAAAACGTTTGAAGGTGGATATTTGTGGGAACTCTGTTGTGGGATAAGTGCTAGATGAGAATGAATCTTGAGGACATTATCCAATGTATATTGATGTTTTTAATCCATCTGTAATCATTCTCATTGTTACAGAAAATACGAGTGTAGTATTTTTTTGAGGTAAGCATTCCATTGTGAGTCGACTCCAAATTAAAAAATCATTATTGTAATTTGAATGGTAGCCATCAATGAGGTTCAAAATAGTATCTAGGAGATGATCTTGTTGAAATTTTAGAGAATATTTGATAGATCTGTTGGTGTTTTAATGAATTTTATTAGGTGAAATCATAGAGATTAAAGGTGCGCCGGTCCAGTAATCAAGCTATAATTTCATGGAAGAATCTCTAGTGACCATCTATCTAGAGTTATTCATAATGTTGGCAAATGAGTTTTTGATGGAAGGACATATGGAAGAATTAATAAATCTCAAATTTCCCTTCTTATGTTTATCATGAAATTTATTTTTAAGGAAAGTGAGGGATTCAGAAGAATTGTGAAAAAGATTACAAGCCGAGATTGAAGGGCTTCATTGAAGTATTTTATGTTTTTTATGAAATATTTTTTGGGAAATGAAACGTATATTTTTGATAATATTTTATTAGTTTATATAAATATTTTTAATTTTAATTTAGGATTAATTAATTTTATTTGTGGAAAAAATATTATATTTGATAAATAATTGATTAATTATATCTTATTATTGGGTTTGAATTTAGTTAAGAATTTTCCAGATGTTTTTTAATGATAATCATTTATGAAATTATTCATGTTAAACATTTTGTTTTACAATTGAGGTTTTGAACCATGATATATAGAGTTTTTTTCAAATTGGATATCCTATCCACATTTGATAAGTTTTAATGGGTTTTCTAATTGTTAAATACTATAGGAACAAATTTTCATATTATTATGGATCTTATTATCTATTAAAAGCTAAATTTATTTCTTTAATTCATTTAAAATTCAACATAGTTATTTTTATGATATAGATGTGGATAATTTCATCATTCAATTATAAAGGATTAATTAGTGCTATAAAATAAAATAATTATATTCACCAACATTCCCAATCTCGATGGTACATTACTTCATTTAAATCAAGAAATATGAAAATAAATATATAGAGTCGTATGTTTAAAATATTGCACAACAATGAATGTAATCTTTTTAAAACACAATAAAAATTACAAGTATCATATTTAAGAATTAGTTGTATAAAAAATATTTGGAAAATATTTACTTTCTAGTCATAAATTTGACATTAAGGATATTTTTAAATGTATATGTAATTAATTATTTTTAAAATATAATTCTTCCCAAATATAAACATTTATCTCCCACACCTTAGAATTGATTCTCAAAATAAACTTTTGCCAATGGTTTCATTCATGAGATAAAATTTTAAGGGAGTGATGAATTTAGCATGTTAGAATGTAACAACCTATGATTTTATAATTAATTTATTTTAAATAAATATATATCTATTTATAATGTTCTACATGTATCACCTAACATAAATCAATCAGAGTATACTATGTAAACATTATTAGTAGAATGTTACTATTATTTTCTATTAATTGGAATAAAGGTTGTGAACATAAATGTCTATATTATGAAAAATAATAATAAAAGGTCTATTTCATTAAAATGTACTTATAAACACCTTGGAAATAAGTAACCAAATTTAATATGTTTAAAAAATTTCTTTATATATTAAATGAATTGTTTACCATCATAATGAGCCTTTTTTTAATTTTTATCACGATAACTAACAAAAAACAACTCTAATGAAATATATTGGTACTTAATATAAAAAAATAAATAACCATTCATAGATTTATTATTAATCTGTTTTATGTGAATAAAAAATCATTTAAAGGTAAAAAGATTTATTTTTTTGAAAACCATTTTTATGTACATAATTAATTATTATCTAAGAAAATTATCATGATCACTATTAATGAATTATTTTAATGTAAGATATAAAAAATTTATTAAATAAAATATATTAAAACTATTCTACTTGTTTACTATGAAATAAATGGCATTAAATTCATTTTTTTTCATAAAATTACATTTAAAAAAATTATTTTTCGTGTTTGGTGTACATATATTAGTATGACTTTATATAAATTATATAAATTTAATGACCTAAAATAGTTTATATATTTATAATAATCAAAATTAACATTATATAATTATGTCAACTAATTTTTTTTCATTATATATAATAATGATGGAAAATGTTTAACACCTCAGTAAATGGTAAAATGAGATATTTGGGGTAAAAACTATGAGTTAAGGTCAAAAAATATCTTAAAAATAAATATATATCACATTTTATGATTATATTTATACAAAAACAATGAAATATCAGAAAAATTAAAAAAATTTCATGCATTTCATTTTATAATGACCTTTATATTAATTTAAGTAATGAATAAGTAGAAAATATCACCAGCATGTTTTTAATAACATTAATATAATTTTATAGTAATAAAAATATATTATGAATATATATATAGGTTAATTTATAATATTAATATTTCTTTGATAATATTAATTTATTTTTAAATTTTTTAAATTTTATAATTAACTAAAATTCATATGCATTGCTAATGTAATACTTTAGTGAGTAGGAAAAAATCAATTTAAATAGTTTTAAAATATTAAAATTGTGGTTTATTGGATAATTTGAATCCAATAATTATTTTATGGATCAAAATTGATGTTAATTAATGATTTTAGTTTTAAAAATCAATTTTCATGTTAATATTTATGTTTTTTAATATAAATTATGATATATTCATGAAAATGAATTTATAGATGTTTTATCTTATCAAATATTTAATAAACTATTTTAAAAATAAAAATAATTCTTCAAATTTTTAATTGAGTGGGATGTGGTCAAGAATATCATAAATTTTACACTTATGATCATTCATTAATTTTAGAAGGAAATTATTAAACCTAAATGTCCAAGAATCATTTATTACCATGCTAAAGTAAAACATGGTAAATGTTTGGGTAAAACAAATGAGATAATTTTCAAAATAACTTTATAACATTTATGTGTCCTATTTGTTCAATGTACTTAAATTATATGTGGTCTTAAATTTTAAAATGATGAAATTTTATGCCACCTTTCTGTGAAAGTGATTTCATATTTTATTAAGGTTTAAAATAATTACAAGCAAGCAACTCCTCTCAGTTATAAAAGAGATCCATGTCTCATCTCCTATACACACATCATGAGTCATTTATATTTACCATGATATTCAAAATTCATTTTCCAACCATGATATTAATTCTATAGAGATTAATTTCTGTATAAAATTCATCTCCACTAAGTATTAAGATTATTTTCAATGGAGGTAACTCGTAGAAGAGGTATTTGTTGCATCCATGGTTTTTCATATTTCATACACCTCTAACCTCCATATATTATTTTTTTATCGATATTAACATGATGAAATAAATATATTTACTATAGTTGGGTTTTTTATATGAATGGTATAAAAATTTTCAATATCATTTTATCTAATAGAAAAAAAAATTATCAATCCTGTGTATGTATTAATTACAATCTTCATGCAGTGATGTATTGTGTAATCACTAAGTCTCCTAGATAGTTATATATATTAATTTAAGGGATATATATTATTTATATAATAGAATTATGATTCAACAAATATATGATATAATATACCATCATACCCCTCCATCTTTTTCAATATTATAACATCACATGTGAGTATTTGCGGTCTACAACCTCTATGAAGTGATGTGATTCATTTTTCATTCATGTATTACATCGATCATAATAAGTATATATTTAATGAATATATTATATATTTTTGTTATAATTATCATTTTTTGAAGGATAACTAATATTAAATTGTATTTCATTATATTATTTTAAAAAATAAAATAATTCCTGTACGTACATACAGACTAGCATCTCCATGAAGTGACGTAACTAATTTTTCATCATCAACATAAAAAAATGTTTATTAAATTATATATAATAAATATATATTATAATTAAAAATGTAATAAGAAAAATACTAATTTTAATCCTTGGAATATTTTATGTGATTGATACTACCAAACTAAAACAAGTATGAAAAACTAACCATTGATCACCAAAATGATGTTTTGAAGAAAAAATATTAATAATATAACAATTATTAATTTTATGTCAATCTTATGTATTGATAATTATATTAATATGGTTCTATGATTGAATTATAATGAATACATATTTATTATATATGAGTGTTAAAAATTAATGAATTTATATGGTTTTTTTGTTATATAACAACCATATATTAACATACATAAACATTACATCATTTTTGAAGAATATATATAACATTAAACAAATATATTCCCAAACATAGTATTAGTTTAGTGCATTTGGAGACATGGAAACATAAATACAGGTACATGATAATGCTAAATTATCTCTATATAAGTTCCCCAATACTCAAACCCCTCCTATAAGTATCATACATTAAATGCATCTTCATCTCATGGGGATGGATTTATAAAAAGGGGTGATCTCAGATGAATAGGAAGGGTGAACAAGGTAGATATGTGAGCATAAAATTGAGCATAATTGTATTATAATGTTATCATAATATTATAAGACCATGCCTTGTGCATAAATGATAATAATCATGAATCATGGAATAAAGTATATAATTTCATAAGTCATGAATCATTTGGAAATCAAAATCTTATATCATGAAAGCATAATATAGAATTAAGACATAGATTTTTTGAATACACATAAACATATTATCCATCCCTATATGTAAATAATCAGTGATTGAAATTATATGGGATATTTATAGGGACTTCACATATTCTTTGGGACACACCACCATATCCAGTTGTAGACCATTCATTCTTGGGGCTTTGTTTTCCTAATCATCCCATAATAAATTATGTTTCCCAATCCTTCTATAGTGGACTGGGTTTCCCCAACATCCATTTTTTATCATTCCCATCAACAATATTCCAAAAATTATATAATGAGACATAAATATTTAACCAATTAATTGGAGGAAGATATAGGTCCCACCCATCCAATAATGAAATCATGCATACATGTCCCATAAGATAATAAACATTCCATCATATCATTAACCATAAAAAACTATGGGTTATAGAAACATAATATTCTAAATCAAGAAATGGAATGGTTATAATAAAAGTTTCATCATATCATTACCTATAAATAATCGATAAAAATAATCATCATCAAATACTAGCATAACCCGTGAAAAGATGCATGTTTCAAGATCTTATGTCCCATGGATGAGAAATGGGTTTCATATACATCGTTCTGTCAAAACATAAACCATTCATGAAATAATATGAATGGTTTTCTCAAATCATATCCCTTGTAAAGAATAGACTATATCTTTGTGGTTCATTATATATTGAGATGGATTTTGAAATATCCCATGAAAAATTTCTTAAGGAATATTACCTTACATTGAAAATCTGTATATAAAATGTTTTCAAAATAATTTTCTCGTAATGAATGATTTACATTTTTATTTAAAACCTTTCTTGACGATAATATTTCTGACACTATAAAATAATCTTTTAAGTCATTACTGTTATTAAAAAAATTACTTTAAAATATCTTATAAATATTATAATGGAATCTTGAAAATAGTCTAAAAAAATTTATATCAAAACACTTAAAAACTTATAAGGAAATTTTGAAAATATTTTGAACACATTTTTTGTAGAAAATAATTTGAAAACATAAAAATAATTCTTTAAATTATTTTAACCCCTTATTCTAGAAAATAGATCTTACAAAATATAAATAAGTCTTTAAATTTATTGAAATCCATTTCTAGGAAATTTTATTTTTGAAATCATAAAATTGGAATATTTGAAAATCATTTATAAATCATTTTTAAGATAAAATATTATTGAAACCCATTTTATTTGAAATATAAAATATATTAAACAAATTAAATGGATATTATGAAAATTATTTCTTAAATAAAATCCTTTTAAACATATAAAGGATGATTCGGGGAAATTATGGTGTTAAGAGAGGATATGCATGTACATGTCAAACATTCATTTTCCACCTTAATAGTTTATAAATGATAATTGATCATAAAAGGAAAGAAATATTACATTTATAAACATTTTTTAAAAATTTAAAACATGGATAAAATTTCCATTAAACATCATATGGTAATAAAAACATATATTTGAAAACATTTAAAAAATGTTTTTAAGAAACACATATTTTCGACCGAAAATATAAATAATGATACATTTTCTTAAATATATTTTCTAATTATATTATATAACAATAGTGCTAAAATGGTACTAATAAATGATTACAAAATCAATATAAATATGGGGAGAAAATTAATGAGTGATCAATATATATAGATCGTAATATTTTATTAATGGATGAATAATATTAAGAAAATTCATTAAACCATGGTATTGTTTCAATAAACTCTTACATCATAGTATCATTAAATTACACTCCCAATGTATGAAAATGTAATAAACAAAATCATAAAATATCCTAAAAATAAGTTGATTCATGAAATAACATTACCGATTGAATAATATTCACCTTGTAAAAGTTAATAATACTTGAAGAATTTATGAATATATATATAGGGGAGTAATATTTATTTGTGATATTGAGATATGTATCTTAACATTTCATTAATTGAAGCATAGTCATACATATTCTTTATAAATGATGATACTATTTTAATAAACACTTTCCAAATGGTAATATTGAATTATATTAACCGTGTAAGAAAATGAAATTAAATGATGCTTAAAAATAACTAAAAGATGCAGGTTTATGATATAACTAGTCCATTGGTAGTATATACACCATGTAAATTATTATAGGTTCATAACGTGTAGTTTTTATCAAATAAAAAATTGAGACAATATTATTTTAATGATTTGTACCATTTGAAACATAAACCCAATGGAATAAATATCATAAAACAAGTATTTTGATATGAATAAAAATATGTATAAGAATAATATAATTCATCCATGGGAACTAAACTGAACAAATATAAGAAATATGTTGTGAAAATGTCTTGTGCCTCTCAAGAAAAAATAGTTAGACGAGAAAACCCTTACCTTAAGTGATTACAATCTTCATTGTCATTGAATAATCTTGCAAAATAAATTTAGGATTATAATACAGGTACCACATATCAATATTAATATATTTACTACCAGATACTAGTTTATTATTAATTTATATTAGTCATTTATTAATAATCGAATTTTAATGTTACGTTTTGGATTTTAAGAACTTTGTTTTTCTCTTATGTTTGGATTTTTTATTTTTATATCCTCATTAGTATTTAATGATCCATAAAATGTAATCCATGACATAAATATAATCTATATTTAATATATAAATTCTAATATAAATCTATGAAATTTTAAAAAAATTAAATGAAATACATCATAATGGGGAAGGCAGACCGTGCGAAGGGATGAACATTGTTTCCTTTTTATTTTCATAGAGAATGAACTACAGTTAATTAATTTATGTATATATATATATCATTAAATTATAAATTTTATGTTGTATATATAATATACATTTACTAAACCAATCTGTCATGACCCGTCCCAAGGGGCCCATATCGTGACTACCCCAAGCCCATGAGTGAGAACAAAACACATTGAAAGAACATGTGTTGGCCTATGAGGACAGTCATTAGTATGATAAGAGACCCTAGAGAGTAATTTCCTATAGTGTTCTGGGAAGGAAATCAATGTATTAAAGGAGACCCATGGGGTCAGATGACAAGGTTCAAGGCCTAGGGAGGCGGGTCCTGACACCATCCTAAATACATTCTATGTAGAGTGTGAACAAATCAATTTGATTTGAGGATGTGAAAGTCCACACTTCCACAAATGAAGTAATCACATTTTTAGAAACCATATAGCATAAAGTTATGTTTTATATAAGAATTAAAATAGATTAAATAAATAATAAATATAATAAATATACTAGAAAAAATTTATTTTCCATCATGATTATCAACCATGAGAGGTGGTAAATGAAAAAAACCAACATGGTTTTATCATGACGGGGGTTCTCTAAAGACAAGACAGGTTCATTTATTACCCATTACATAGATGTGTGTGTAATTATAGATTTAATCCATAGAATAAAAAATATAATAATATTTAGGATAATTATTTTATTATATAATTTGGGAATAAGATGATTTTTGGGGGTGTAGAATTAAAATAAAGAAAAGTAGATTGCGGATGGATGTTACCTCTTTATTGGGTAACTACTTTTTGTTGTCACTAATAGGATTCATTGGATAGATTTATGACCCATTATAGGATTATATGATGGAGGGAGGGATTTTGGGAGTTTACATGAATAGATATTGGCTTATCCAAATGTCTTGGGATGTGTGAATTAGTGGGAGGAGTGAGTCTATTTTATAGTGGATGAGAGGTGGCATTATTGTAATTTTATTGAAAAATAATTCCACCAACATTTTTACCATTCCACGTGGCTCCAATAAAGAAAATATTCTTAAAATAGGAGGATATAATATAAATATTTCTATTTAATGTTGGTTTGACACGTTGATAGGTTATTTTGGCCCTTAATTTTAAGGATTGGTCCTTTATTAAGCTTTATTTTACCTTAATCAACGTAATTAATTTTAATTACATTCACTAATATTTTCAGTGAAAATCAATTTTGACCAAATTATAAATTATAAATTATTGTGATTCAATATATAGAATTAATTTTCCCAAATCTCAATGATAAAAGTATTACAAATTTAAATAAATTTAATACTGGAGATGAGATGATAATATAGGTTTATAAGTAAAACCCCTAAAAAGATTACAATTTTGTTATATCCAATTTCAAAATGAAAATGATTAAAATTATCTATATTGGATAAATTGTAGTAAAATTTATCTATTTTAACATTAAAACAAATCAGAAATATAATTTTTCCTTTAAAAATAAATTAGTTTGAAAATGATTTTTGAATTAAAATTCATTATTCTTTAATATTCATAAAACAATTAAGCAACCAAACAAATACCTAAAATTCACCCAAAGAAAAATGTGATATTAAATTTTTAATTTAATTTTTTTTATCCAAAAATATTATAAAATTCTCAAAAATAAGATTGTAAATCGGTTTTGTATTAAAATCTTGTAGAATTAACTTTTTGAACACATATAATGTTTTTTAATCATAAAATTTTATTTACTCTCATATTATGCTTATAAAATATATTAGATTAGTGTAAAAAATTTTCTTTAAAATATAATATGATAAAAATATTCATCAATAGTCCTTTTTTTTAATTTTATGTGGTCAAATGTTTTTTATATATAAAAGTTCCTTCCTTAGTGAATAAATTTATTCATTTTGAAATTGTTGTAACTTTTTTTCAAGTTAAAGTGGTTAATTTTATTTACATGTTCAGGTAATATTTTATTCATAAAATCCATCCAATTATTTTTAATAAAATTATATCATAATTTCAAAAATAATATTAACATTATATATTTTCTTAGGTAAGAAATTATGTAATTTGTAACACATTCTATCAAAATATGTCAACATTGGATGTAACTCAAGCCAAACATTATTTTTCTTGTACCACATGAAAATATGTTTTTATGTAGTGAATAATAAACATGGTCTGTATGAAATGGAAAAAAAATATATTGATTTCATATAACACTAAATATATTTATAATTTTATTAATTGAAAAAATATCAAATGAATAAATTAATTCAAATCAATAGTTCACAAAATCATGGGTGTTATATGGTAATAGTTTCTTATGTCACTTTTTTTTCAATGATTAACATTATACTTTCACTATTTGATTTCTTCAATGTATATTCTTCACATGATAATATTTTATGATTTTACTCCTTAAAGATAAGTTCATTTATAAATGCATCTATGGTTCTCTCTTTAATGGTGTTTTGATTCAGATGTAACCCAAACATTCAATGTTTTGTTTCATAATATATTTGTGTTTATTTATGATTCATTTAAGGAATTTTTTTAATATTTATAGTCTATATACTTCCCCTTTTTCATATTTTATCTTGTACATATTTATTTTCATTTAATTTTATGTATTAATTTATGTTTCAATTAAGGGGGTTGTGATTAAACATTTATGAATATAGTATGGGTTTATGTTACACCTCATTTAGTTTTACTCTTGTCTATGCTAATTTTACACATAGTGATGTTATTATTCCCTTATCCCTTGAAACCCATATAATATAATATCATTTTTTTATTCATGTAAATTTCATGTATTATTACCATTTTTATGCAATGTTACATAAAATTATATGTAAAATGATTTAAAAAAACCCCCATATTTCTTATTTTGTTAAAAACTATTTTCATCCACATCGATTTTCTTAAAAATGTTTTAGGAATGATTGTATCCAAATAATGATTTTTTATAGTGGTAATTTTTATTACCTTTTACATTCATTAAAATTAATAAATTTAATGTATTTAAATGTGTCAACTATAACTCACATTTGAATTAATAAAAAAGTGAGAAAATAATTTTCTATTATAACATATATTGAAAGAATAAATTTTCTATACATCATGTCCATTATTTTATTTTAATAATTATTTCCATGTATTGTTTTTTATTTTAAGATGAAAACATATTTCCCAATAATATGAAAATTTTTATTCGGTATTTTTACAATTGAATATTAAATTTTCCTTTTATCAGGGAAATTTTAAAATGCTATTTTATTGGAGATTATCATATATGAAAACCCCCTTAGTTGATTTTTTGGCTTTAATAAGAATATAATATCTGGACACCATACACATTGTTTTTTGGATGATTTTTTGTAATGTATTTGAGATGATTATATTAAAAATAATTCAATCTAATGTGTTAATAATTTAGTGATGAAATATTTTTTATTCCATTACATTCCAATGGTTAATAATATGATTAATTTAGAAAAACAATTTTGATATTGTTGAGAAATTGTATATGTTTTTAATTATGTTATGGTTGGTAATGAAATTATACACCCCTCTAATGAATTGGGTAATGTTTAATTTTTTATGAACTCAATGGTGTATGATCTGGTGTCCCAAGACCATGATTTAAAACGGATTTTTGGAAAAATACTATTATGGTATATGAGTGATTGTCCAAAGACCATGACGGAGAAAGATTTTTCTGGCCAATAACCAAGAAAGTATATAGTTGGTTATCTAAATCATGTTATGTGATGAATGACTTGGAGATAATCTTAGTAATAAAATTTATATTCTTATTGGTTTTCCAAAAACACATGTCTTATGATATTATATGTTCACATTATTATGAATTATTATTTAAGATTCCATAATATTATGACTTTTTTTAATTATCATGAAAATAACAACTATCATTTGAAATGGTTAATCATATTTGAATAATTTGGTTTGATTTTCCAATGTTGGGAAAATTTTATTATGTCATTGTGATTAATTTATGCTCATTAATGATTATAGATTCATATTCTCCATGTTTAACCATAAATGGAATTTTAGTTTACAAATCCTTATATTTCCACATATACTGGTTACAACGATTGATATTATATAATATTTTACATTAATGATATCATTTTATAGGTATTATATAAGAGTCACGGAAGTCTACATATGAAACCAGACAATCATGGTATAATGAGAAAAATGTGATTTTTTAGGGAAATAAATGGGTGTTTCTTTCTAATGGTGCTTTCCTAATTCTGTAAAACTCTAAACCTGAAATTTGATCAGTGATTATATGAAATTATTTAAAAAAGAATCATTTAGTTATATATTGTTATAATTAGATTATATAACGTGGTATCAAAGAAAATATATAAAATAAATTATCACCAAAATGAGGTGTATGATTATTGGGGTTTCGAATCCCTTATTGATATCCACGTATTGTTTCCAACTACTTTAAGGTAATTCAATATTTCTTTGATTTTACTCCTCATTTTCCATTATTTTTTTCTTTTTACATTCAATTATTTGAGTTTATGGAACCTAAAGTTACTATTGGGGAAATCCTAGGGTTTTATATGATAAATTAATAAGTTTATCCCTTTTTTAGGTTTATAATAACCTTAACTTCTCATATATACTGATTTTACTTGAAGTTGATGAGTTTTTATACGGGTTGAGTTAGGTGTCTCCACAAAACGTGTACCTTCTATTTCATTCCACTAATTCATAGTTTTTTATTTGTGAAATTAGATTAATTATGTTTGTAATAACATATTTTTGGATATTTAATGATCCTATCTTTTAATGGTTAGAATATAAAGAATTTAAATGAACGTTAAAGGGGTTTTGATTGAAAAGACATTTTCCCCCAAATGACTGTGACAAAAAAATTTCAAGAGGGAAATTTTTTAAAATTGATTGGGAAATAACATTTAATAAAATCATAATGATGTAATTCATATTTCCTTGACTATTTTATTATGGTAATTATATATACACACACACACACATATATATATATATATATTATTAGTGGATGAACATGGGATAACAGTAGTGAGTAAGTATCCTAGACTACTGCAACCTATACTATATGTTATGTGCCAATAATAGCAAGTATAACTATTATAAATATCATGATAACATGGTGAATTATAACCCTAAAGAGACTATTTTACTCTTATAACTATTTTACAAGGTTCTACTATACTAGATAGTTTCAGATGGGCTAGTTATAGTTTTATATGATCTGGTGGATTTTACCATGTTCACTTTGATTGGGTGATTATTAACAATTAAATGGTTGATCATGTAATATATTTTATATTAATTTTATATTTATTGTATTTATAATCTTTATTAATAATATTTTTCGTTCCCTCATTTTCTGAAAACATCACGACTTATCTAATTATTTATGAATGAAAATGAATTTTAAATTGGGTTTAAAAACTATTTCTATTGGTTTGTATAATGTGATAAATTCAATATATTCATGCCTATATAATACCAAAATTTGGCCTCACAACAGAAATATTCCATTGGGAATATTCAGAATTGGATTTTTATGACACATTTAATGTTATAGTCACTAAATTGAATTTTTCTTCTTCGTGAGAATTATAATTGACTCTTTTTCTTTTGGTGAAGGTGATTGTATGTTATAAAGAGTGTTTTGATTTTATAGGGAAACATAGAATCCTTAGTTATTTTTGGGAAATTTTTAAAATCCAATAAGGACCTGGCTAGTTTTTTCATATTTTTTCTATTAGTATGTTGTTATGATGTTGTTATTATTATATGGAATGATTTTATAAGTTATGGTTCATAATTTATATAGTTTTAATCTGTTTATATAATATTATATCTAAAATTATTGCTCCATATGGTGTATAAGTCCAACTTCATAGTGGGTTATGTTGGAGTTCCCAGATGAATCCACGTGGTTTTCTAGTTTTATTTATAGGTTGAAACCATTACCAACCAATTAATTGTGTTACCCACGCACTAGTCCCTAGCCTAGGTAAATCAAGAAAAAACCTCATGCCTTAGTAATGGATGACCTGGGTGACATAGAATATCAAACTATGTATGTTAAATAAAAAAGTATTTCATTTCCCTTTTTAAAAAGGGGGCTAAAGGAATTATGTAGATAAGACCATTACAGGTTTGTAATATGGTGTGGAGGGAGCATGTCTCATGTTATTCTTCAGGTGAAACAATAAGTGACCATGTCTGGTTTGTATTTTTTCTCTTGAATTACTGAATAATTTTGAGTTTGTTAATTAGGATTATTTTTGATAATTATATCTGTATAGATTTCAGAATAATTCACTAATACATTTGAGAAATATTATGTTTTATGATGAAATACTGGAGGAAAGTAGAGTCATGTGAATTAGGAACATAGTTAGTATAGAAAATATGAAAACCAAGTAATTAGGCCAACAATCTAAATAATTCCATTTAAAAAGGATGGTGTGTCTTTTTAAAAATAATTTAAATAAGCATTGAACGGAGGGAAAATATTTAAATATTATGTTTTTTTCCACCTTTTTAATTTCAAATTGTATTTATTGATGTAATTAATTTTTTATGAGTTTATAAATTATATTAATAATTTAATAATTTATTATAATTAAATCTTTTTTTAGTTAATTTATTATATTTAACAGATTATGACACCCATGATGGCTCTTATGAACCAAATAGAGGGTGTTGTGGAGTACTTCCATAGGATATCCCCCTATTAATCATTTTAGTATTGATTATGTTATATGTACTATCCAATCACTGTCTTAGAACGGTGTAAGAGAAAATATTGGATGGTGGACCATTATTAAGAGTAAATTATGGAAAACCCATTTTTTACATGGTTATAGTTTACTTTATGATTTAGAGGTTAGAATAGGAATGATTGACCATATATTCCACTTCATCATGACCACAAATTCATCAATGGTGCATATTTCACCTATACAATGAAGGGACCAAGAATAATGTTGTGGGAATCCATATTATAGAAAACTAACATTAGGATATCTCCAAGATTGTGTATAATAATTTATTCAATAAAAAACATCAAAATGTATAATACTAGGGTAATAATGTGATGAGAGTTTTATACCCATAATAATAGAAACCATTCCATGATGGAATGTGTCATGGGTATTTCATAGATAGTTAAACATTCCCTCTATCCAAATAGAAAATATTTTATTAATTCACCACACTTCATGATGGGACTAGATAATCAAATAATGTTGAGGATCATTAATTGATGATTCCCACTAAAATAGAGGTTGTTGAAAATTTATTAAGGGAGGAGATTTATCTATAATGTTTTACTAGTCTTAGTGGAACCCCATCTATGGAGTAAGCATTAAATGTGATTCTTCAGGACATAAGATTATTCCATAAGGATATCACCATTTATCATATCAAGTACTAGGGTATTCTACATAGAGTAGATTTTTTAATATCATCTATAATGGAATAAAGGTCATGCCTTTCTATAACACCAATACCTTCATAGTATGTTCCAAAAGAGTTTAAGTTTGACCCATCCTCAGTTATTTTATAATAAACCTCATTATTATATCTTAGTGGTATCGTACATCACTTGAGTCTCCCAATATATATATGATACTTATTAATAATGTTCATGGTGTGAATTCATGAACATTGTGAATTTTATTTTAAACCAAAAAAAACCATGATTCCTGGAGTCATAGTAAATGAATCTACTCTATTTTAAACAAATAAGTTGTATCAGAACTATGATGATAATTCTATAATTATGTATTTTTTGGTACATTATATGTATTAACATGTTAGTTTTCTTTTCTTGAAATTGATTTTTATAATATGATCATCTATATCTCTTATTTCATCATGATTTATAATTATAATAATTGACACAATATTAAATATTAAAAAATAAAATCATAAAAAACCATCCATAGGTGATGGTGGATCTAGATGAATAACATAGTAGTACCTGACCCGTATATCAATGGTGCATGTCGAGTATCTTTTTTCAATTCATTAGAAAAATCACTCTTTAATTTGGTGTTCTATTCATCAAATATAAGAGTTATACATTAAATACACAACACTCTATGACTATGAAATCCTGACAAAAGAGTGAAAACATTATTAACTTCTTTGAACATATATATATATATGAAATATAAAAAACAAACAATTTTTTATATAATATCATCTTAAATAGACTCTGAAATAGACTAAATAATATTTCTAACAACCATTAGTATACTAGATCTAACATGGTGATTATTTTTATTCAGATGTTAATTACATTGTTAAGGGGACCACCATCTTGTTGTTCTTCGAAACATTTCTCTCTGAAACATCACCTCCATATGAAAAATCCCTCTAGAGGTTTCATATAAAAAGTATGTGTTTCTTTGACTCATTTGACCATATCTCATTTAATATTGTTTTATATTATCATCAATACAATTCATCATATAAATATATTGGTTGTACATGATATTAAAAAATGTTATTTAGTTTCCTGAGAAGCCACAATATACATTGAACTAGTAGTATAACTAGTGATCACCACTTTCGTTGAGCTCTTTCGGATCACAACACATCCATTAAGAGTGATGATATATACTAATTAAAACATCATATCATCTTAATCATTTAAAAAAAATAATATATATATATACACAGTCATGTTTATCTCGACATCTACTACAAAATACAGGAACATATCCTTAGTGAACCTTAGAAACCTTGGGAAATTATTAATTTCTATAAAATAGAAGTCACCATATTCATATTGACATAATCCAACCACACATAATGAGTTTGAAACATTAAGACTATTAGGTATCCTAGAAATCATGAAAGAACTATTCAATTACATGGATGGATTCATTTTAATTTTTTATGTCTCCTCATGTATCTAAGAAAATATTTCAATATATATGTGAATTTAATGTGAGTCTAAAAAAATACCCTCTTACATTTCTTCATATTGAATGTCTTCAATATCATGATAATTTGTGTACCGTGATATATTCTAAGAATCCACATGTATCTACCATGATTGATATTTACCCAAATAGTCTATATTTTTTTCACATAATCATTTTATTGAGAATCATGCGTCTAACCTAACCATAATAGTCTATAATCCTCTTATTCCATTCCCCATAAGTAGTATTTCATCAACATAACCTATTTTTAAAATTAACGCACTCCCCATACACCTCGTATATATTCAAGGATCACATTTTTTAATTAACCCATATTTTTAAATCTCTTAATCAAATAATGTTTTGAATAATATATACACTTGCATTGACATATAAATTTTCCCCTAGAACATGCATACATTGATTGAAGTTTTGGAGTCAAAAAACCATCTTTTTGTGTCATGAATATATCTTCATAAAACATCTCATTTTGAAAATTAATTTGGAATCCATCTATCTAATATCACAGTCATTATAATATACTATGGAAATATGAATTTTAATAAATTTTACTATAGAATAACATGAGAATGTTTGATCTTAGTTTATTACCTAAAACTATATAAAATAATTAAAAAGGTGTATGTATTTATAGTTAATATCATCTCCTTCCATGCTCAATTTATTCATGAATACCCATTTAAAACCAATGGAAGTTACATCCAATATAATGTATACCAAAAAAATTCCATGTCATTGTTACATGGATTCCATTTTAAAAATCTATGAGTCTTTAAATTTTTATATTATCTTCAATTTACTACTCTAATTTTATTGGATCATTATAATCAAAAAAATATGAGTCACTATCCTGAGTTACTAGGAACCTAGATTTTTATAGTTTTGTAACATCTCTCTTTCCCAAATCATTTTTATTATGATCCTAGATATTCATAAAGGCAATTTCTTTTCCATAATGTTTTTTTGATATGCTCCCTCTCCAGGAATTTAATGTCTTTTTATATAATTAGTTTTTTCATTTAGGGGGGATATAATAAATATCTAGTTTGGGTAACCTATAATGATTATCTTACTTTATTTATATGCATTTTTTGACCCATTCATTACATATGAAATTATTCAAAACCCTACACAAGTAAATTTGATAGTATGGATTTCATTTCATAGAAATATAAATAAGTAATTCCATTTGTTATTTAGTATTTAAATTGTTTAGTATATGCACTAATATCTGTAATGCATATCACTATATGAAAAATTCATGTATCAGATGACTCATCATTGATCACTCAATTTCAAATAGGTCCCTGCTCATCCTTTGACATACAATTTTTGTTTTTGTGTATATGGAGGAGTGAGTTGGTAGATACTCCCAAACTCTTATATATAATCAATGAAGTCTTGGGGATGATATTTTTTACCGTTGTATGAGTGATGTTTCCTAATGTGCATTATATAATCGTTCTCAATGTCATTAGTGTATTCATTGAATATAAATATCATTCAGTATATATATCTATATAAAGTAAAGTTATTAGTAATAGATATGATTCATTATTGTCCACCTCTGGATTAAATTGGAAATGGATTAAAAATTCATTATAAAGTAATTAATAATCTTTTAAGACATCTTATTTATTCCACTGATGGTGGATTTGGTAAATATTCCAAGAAATAACGTATTAAATACCCAAATAAATCTGAGTTCAAATGAATCATAATATCCATATTAGTGTAATATTTTGAAATTATTTTTATCTAAATGAACTAGAATAATATTCAATGTTTTTTATAGTATAATTCATGTGAACTATTTTTTACCCATTAACATTAATTGGTTCATGAATTCTGAAAAATAATTACTATTATTTTATTAGCAATTTCAATAATAAATTCATTCTTTACCAAAAAAAGAAACAATTATTAATAAATATAAATAATTATTCATTTGTATCAGGTATAGAAATAGAATTAATATTTTTTGTGACTAAACACACATAATATAAATGGTAAAAACATGATCCTTTTAGAATGAAATGTGAGTTTTTATCCCCCTCACAACCACAACATAAATTCTGGTTCTATAAGATTCTTAAAAACATCCCTCACATCGATTTCTCATTTACAATCTAGATACATATGTGAGAAAACAAATGTTATAGCTAATATAGAATTTTTAGAAAATAATTCATTACACTAAATAATGAAAACAATTGATCATTTCCCACTATTATTTTTCTTCGTAAAATTATTCTCCAAATAGCGATTCATTCCTTATGAAAAAAACAACATATTGTTTTTATGCTTTTCCCATTATACTCATTTTCTTGAATGGAATTTATTAATAAAAATTATTATGGTAGTTAGTCTTTGTGGTCATCACCTGATATTTCATTTTATTATCTATAATATCATATTACTATTATCAATTTATATCCTTATCAAATGGGAGTTTCAGTGTAATGATTTATCACAAAATTATTTTTTTCTTATTGAAATATAAAGAAAATAAAGAGTTAATTTGAGGTGGTTATGAAATAATGATGTTGTGTGCATTTAATAAAGAATTATAAACTAGAAAAACTATAGATACAGATTATGTCAAATTAGTTAGACAATGTATAGCCCACTTATCAGGCATTTTCTTTGATTACTCATGAAGAATTTCCAAGATTTCTTAAAATTCATTTATCCTTCTCATTTTTTATAAAGATCATGAATAATTTGGAGTATACTATATGCATTCTTGTTCTTCTAAGTCTTCGATATTTTTCTAGAGATCAATGAAAGCATTAAACAACGAACATCAAGTGAATAATTTATGTATTGTATATGTATAGTGAAATTCTAATCAATTTCCTCCGTAGTATGTATATTATGGATTAATTATTATATCATATAATAATTTCTTACATGGTTTTGTAGAAACTATTCACAAATGAACCACTCTTAAGAAGTTTCTTCCCATCATGAGAATGACTTTCCAAAATGTTTATCATTATGATAATATTGTATAAAAACATTTTCTTAATCTAAATTAATATAAAAGAGGTATATTTTTAAATCAATACATTACAAATTATATAAATCATAATAATATTATTATGCCCCATATAATGTAATCATGTCCCAAAAGCCCTTAATACTGAACTCATAAAAAACATTAGTAATGAAATTCTAGAGGATATGATCAATATTTCAACTCTTATAATAGTTGATAATTCATGGTACATTACATAATGGTATTTAGGGAGGAATTTATTTCAACTTTGGACATGTAGTTCTTAGGTGTGTTGAGTAGACTCCCCAATCCTGGGATCCAAACATGGAATTTGACAATGCATGCTTACATGATAAATAATGTCTACCAAGGGGTACTCATCTTGATGTATTCATTTTCATGTCAAGAAAACTTCATCATTATAACTCCCAGTTAAAAGTAACAATCCTAATCAGAGAAAGTAAAACAATAAATTTTATGGCATCACTCTAAATTTTCTATCGGAATGCATATAGTCTTAATATTAACATGAGGTATTTTTTTATTGTAAATAAATTTTATTATTACTATTTTTATATGAAAGGTAATTATTATTGGGATTTTACTTATGTCTTAACCATTCTATTATAAATTTTTTTACAATTAATACATTTCATTTTAATTACATATCTACATATTAGTTTATTTATTAATTTAATCATTGTCTAGGGTCTATAAAATAAAATATCCATCAGAATAGAATAAAATAAATCATATAATTTTTTCATAATGGGATTTAGTTTGTGGTTGTCATATAATGTGGAAAATTATTGTAAATTGTTTTATACAGAAATAATCCTTGAACTAGTATGTGCTTTAGTTATAATATATCACCTATGCCTTCTATATCTCATATGTTCAGTTTCACCAATAAAAATAAATGAAAAACATCAATAAGGTGGAAAAACCATCCTTAATATGAATTAAAATTATGCATCGGTTAAGATAATAAAATGAGAGGGTATACTTAAAAAAATACAAAGCAATGTAGGCCAATATATAATAATGATAAAGGGATGACATACATTCTATTAACTAAATTATATAAAATAATTGAAAAAACCCATGAAATAATTAAATTTAATAAAACCAAACACATATAAAATTCAATATAAATAAATTTTATATCATTTTATAATTAGAAAACAATTTTAATTGATAGTTATCAATTATTTCGATAAATTATTTTAATAAAATATAATTGACCTGAATTTATCGGTTAAATAAATAAATAAATTTTATCCAAATTTATATCAAATCTATCATGGATATAACCATATAATGTTATTTTAAATAAATTGAAAACATTCATATTAATTACTATTTAATAAACGACATAAACATATTTTACATGGAAGAAACATGGTGACTACCCTTTAAAACAACTATGCATGTGCTAAGATTGTATATAGTCCACTCATGTAGCTTATAGACTACACATTTTACCTCATAATTTTTTGGATTGTATATGTCAAAAAATGACACAGCGAACACATGTTTTTTATTACAACTTGTAATATTTTTAATGTAAATAGATTTGTCGATGTACTATGACTATAGCTGGTATATTGCAATGATTTTTTCAAAAAAATAAATTAAGAATTTAATAACATATTAAACCAATCATATATTTTGTATTAGTAAATAAATGAAACATCAAACACATAATAATGAGGATTATTTATTACTAAATATATATTAAATGTTTACATTACTAGGATTGTAATTTTTTTACATCCAACTATAATCCTTTTGAGTTACACATTATATTTCAATGGTAAATGTATTGGGACTTGATGTGATTCTATAAATGATCACTTCTAAGTTACATGACTTGTTTATCGGGTAAAAATATAATATACTTATTATATGTTGAAAAGTACCTATTTCTTTTTATAAATACATGGAATATCTTATAACGTATTTTTTCAGCTGTAATGATATGTTGGAAATATTGATTGTAAGAGAGTTACAAGTGTGTAAGAGTGTTAAATTGTGTGTAGTCAGATGTGACCTATGCCAGTATGGATAGATCAACATCCAGTGTGATGTTAACACATTACATGAGTTTTTAATGCATAGTTCCTGATTTAAAAATGATATTTATCCTTTTTCATTGGAAATATGTTCTCAACATGAATATTTTAGATACATCTCATGTACTCTATTATTATTCATATAGAATCACCAGTAACTTTAGATGGATTCATAATATGTTCTTCATTAATTGTTAATTGGATTTATATTAAATTAAAAATAGATGACTCGAGGAATAAAATATTCCTTTGATACAATTATAAGAATGAATTTCAAAAACTATAAAAGAACTTCTTAATTCCAAAAAAAAGAACAAAAATATTTAAATAATTCTAAATTTAATGATAAATCTTTGATAACAATTTTGGGGTTTGAATGTAGTGGAAGAACCAATTTGGTCAATTTAGAATGTTGAATTTTTATGATTAAACGGTTAATTTTCAATATATCAAATGTGATCTCCATGACCAACATAAACTTTTCTGATCTATATTAACAATTATATTCATTGGGTCCAAGATATAGGACATGTTCACATAAATTTATACTAAATTTACAACATAAGAAAAAATATTACATCATTCTTGAAATATTTCACCATCGATAGTGATAATTATTCTTACCTGACTATTGAATCATAATTTAATATCATGGACCTAATATAGATCCCATCTATCAATGATCCACACGTCATCTTTCAATTTCCAAATAACCCCTAATAAAATGTCAAGTGTTGATATGACATATTGATCTTATTTTATTTTTCACTTTGATTTATAAATGTTACATTGAGCATGAATGAATTTATATTACTCATCCCAATATTAAGAGGAAGATAGGTGGTGGGTATCATGGGATGAAATTGTTATCTATAAAAAAGTTATCAATTCGATGCCTAAAAAATAATCCTATAAATACCCTGAGGATTGAATTTAGTTCTAATTAATTTTTAAAAATCCATCAAATATTAAATAATAATAATAAAATCATCAATTTAAATAATATTCTCATTGTTATTTTACGTATGATGTTTCCAGAACTTCACAAATATAAATAAATAGTTTACAATGTAACATATAAATTTTAATCTTTAGAAAATTCTGGTCAGCCCATTCTTCTCAAAATTAATTTAATTCACAAAAAAATATTTTAATTAAAATTATTCATTATTTAAATAAATCAATATTCCATTCATCTTCTCATAAAATGTATTTATATATACGCTAATACTGAAGAATTCTTCATCCATGTATTGAGATATTGCTCATCTATTTCCTTCCAATGCAGGGTTCTCCAACCAAATCATGATTCTTTCAACACCTTAGTTTTTACATCATGAAACGTTCTCTCCCACTACCCCTTACTTGAAATTCATCTTCAATACACTCTATTTATGAATCACTATTCTATTTCTATATATAAATCACATACTCATATCCCTCAACTTCATTCCCATTTCATACTCTAACAATTTCATTAGATTCATCCCATACATTTAACTCTACATTATAATAGGATATCTCCAATGCCCAAATTTCTTAATTTTAATCTGGTTCTACAATAAATAATTCATTATATTTTCATCATAGTTTCATATTCTATGTATCTTCCATTTATATCACAATTTAACATTGATTCATTGGAACACTAGTTTTTCAAACATAATTAATATTTTTAGTAAGATATATGGGTTTTCCTTTTTTTGTAACCTCGACATTTTAACTCTGAATTTTCTATTATCTTTATTTTCAGTGTTTCAATTTTATTACCCCTCACACATCTATTTCAAAATAATTATCATATACATTGTTTAACATCCATCTTCTGTAAAAACATATGGCTCATCATTCGTAATAAGTTCTCTCGAAATCCCTAAACACTTGATTTAATTTTGATAAATTTTATATAGGTTTCATCATAATTAAATCATATTTCTAGGTTATAATATTCTATAATTAATAATCCAAAGTTACAAAGATACACTTATAACAATATATTTTCTCCAAGTTTTCATTTTTCTTCTATTTTCTAAAAAACACTATCTTTAGTAATCCTCATTTTTTAGCAAAGTATTGTTTTGTTCATAAGTATAAATTTATGTACTCTTATTTTACTATTATATTTTAGTTTCTAGGTAGGGAGAAATAATTCCCCATTATTGGAGGGATTATTTTCCCTTGTATAAGAGAAAGAAACATCCATGTTTAAAGGTTAACATCCATTTCCATTGTAAATTTTCAATGTCTAATTGTATATACATATTTTATAATTTAAACTTTACTATATTGTTATCAATTATATATTTATACTTTCATAAGTATTTTATTTATATATTCAATATAAATGTAAAATTCATATTATGTAATATCTTAATTTTTATTTTATATTATAAAATTTCGTCATTTTAGTTTCTTGATACTTTAAAATTAATTGAATATTTTGTATATGCCTCTCCATAGACAATATATTATATTTATGTGAAATCACTAGAATCAATAAATTTCCTTATTTGAATATTTAATAAATTCAGTAACTTGTATTGAAATTTTCTTAATAGATTATATGAAAAAGAAATATCAAATATAATCATTGTTTTATACTCTAAACAAGTAACATAAGAAGTTACTTCACGATCAATTCCTATATTTCTTATATTCCTTGGTATAAGGTCTCATAATTTGAATCTATAAACCATTGTATGTCTACTCCACAAAATATTTAAGAACATAATGAACTACCTCATATTGATTCCATAGTTTTTTCTCCTTAAATAATTATCACTACAAATGAATAATCTTTATAGTACCGAATGAATTAATATTTTATTTTCAACCCATTATTTTAATGTTTAAGGTCACACAATTTGATATTTTCTTGCTCTGTATTGAAACTATAAAAAATCATCTCATTATAAAAGGTTATAAAGAATACTAATGTTGTGAAATGTGAATGAATATGTTCTTACATGTTTTCTATCACATATAATTTTTATACTATGAATTTTTATGATTCATTTTTTATGTCATCATTTAAATCATTATGTAAAAGATATATCTATAAAATAATTCTTTTTCATTCGACTACAAAACCACACATTGATCATGACAATCCACTATTCTTTAATGAAATTGATTTAAACTATTCAACATGGTTTCTATTGACTAATATTATATTGAATCATATGTTTATATTTAATTATTCCTTAAATATATTTACAAGATCAGGTATGACATTTTTTAACATTTAATAGTTAATATTGTTTTGTAATCATCAATTTTAATGTCATCAAACTATAATAGACTCCATTAATTAATATACTAATCATTGGAAATTATGTAACGGGTTCCCAAAAAATATTCCCCACACATGTATTTATTATATATATATATTATTATTTTCATTAAATTAATATTTTAATCATGAATTACCCAATGTCTAGGATTTCAACTCATGTTTATCTAAAAAAAGATTTCCTAATCACATTATCATTGTCTATAACACCATGACCCAAATCACATGGTCTGGTTATACATGACAGATAACCTCATGTGCACCTCCATGTACACAAAATGCTGAAAACTAGTTGTGAGGGAAGAAATTGGCATGAGGAGACAATAACACCAGTTGTCACGACCCGTCCTCGGGGCCCGTGCCGTGACTACCCCAAGCCCGCCTTCCATAGGCCAGCGGCTGGCGACTAGCACCAAGGCATAAATCCCGGTAAAAAGGGAAGGCATTGCCTTTGTAAAGTAAACAAGCACCACAGAGTAAGAAAGCGGAAAAGTAAACACTAAGTAAAAACAGAGTACAACTAAAAGTGAGGAAAAGTAAATGGGCCAGTATACAAACCCAAACTGAAAGTAAAGTACAACTCGAAAGGGAAAACAACAACTGTAAAGTAAAAGCCTCTACACCGAGCTGACCACCGGAAATCCCACCTGAAGGGTGGGTACAGATAGCTCCACTGCTCCACGGGTCCCACTGTCCGCTCCGAACACGTCCTACCCAGTGGTCCACCTCCAGGTACCGTCCTGCTCTGCAAGCCTCAGCCAAGATCAATGCTATCCGTCGTCTGCAACCAACACAACGTAGTGTGGGCATAGCCCGTGCAGGGGTGAGTATAAGCTACTCAGTAGGGACCCCAAGACCCCTGAAGGTCTCCCAAATTCCACAAAGGGTAAACCACAAAGGTTAGATACAAACACGAAGTAACAACCAACACTGCTTAGGTATATGCCCATACATATACCTAAGTCATCAATTCCAATATGCTCCAACCTCCGAGCCCAAGTACAACTCAGTCCACATAGGAAAGTATACGTATTCCACACAGGAAAGCAAATCGAAACCCACACAGGATAGCACAACACAATCCACACAGGAAAGCAACAGGATTCAGCTCACACAGGTATACTTCATCGAAAGACGATAAAGATGATCTCTGATCCATCTAAGTCATCGGACCCACGAAGGATCGATATGTAACTTACCCCCGCAATGACCCACACAGGATCGGGCCCACACATGACCTGTAGGCGCTGGTTCACACAGGACCGCTGAGCGCAATGACCCACACAGGATCGGACCACACAGGATCGAGCCCACACAAGACCTGTAGCACTGATCCACGTAGGATCGCTGACTGCTGTAGTCATCGTCGTCGAATCCACTAAGGATCTCTATACTGTCGTTGTCGCAGTCACAGTAGCAGTAGCAGTAGTAGTAGCAGTAGCAGTAGCAGTAGCAGTCATAGTCGCAGCCAGCACTAGGGTTCCCGCACACAGCAAGCTCGTTCGGGAGGGTCCGCTCAACGATCCGAGAGTCTGATATATCAACTGTCACAAAGTCTAGAGTTGATGTATCCAAAAGCTCCGTATCGTCAATAGGAACTCAACGTCGCAGACGGCGCATCAATCGGACGCCCAGTCTGAGAGTTATTGGCTTTTTCGTCCCAGGGGCCCGGTTGGTTTTTAAGTCTAAACCAACCCGACCGTACTCCACCTACGTCCAAACCTAGGGCGGAGTATTCCAAAAGATCCGTCTCACAAAGAAGAACACAACAAAGCTGACGACATGTCAATCGGACGTCCGTAGCTCAAGATATGAGTGTTTCCGCTCCGAGGGCCCGGTTGGTTTCGTGTACGAACCTACCCGGCCGAACTCAAAGTATTCCGAAACTTTGAGTGCGATATACCGAATCGACCGTCTCGATCCAAGGATCGCATCGCCTCGGACGGTTCGTCAATCGGAGGTCCTTATCTCATGTTATGAGAAAAAGACCGAAGTCGATTCGAAAACGGGGGGTCTGGGTCCGGTCCGACCCGGCCCGACCCCCCCTGGGTCAGCCTGAACCGGGTCGACCCGAACCGGGTCCGACCCGACCCGGCCGGCGGCGCGGCCGGGGTGCTGCTCGGGTGCCACGCACGGGGGGCAAGGCCCCCGCCCTTCCTACTGGCGGTGCGGCTGGATGCCGCGCCTTAGATCAAACGGCCCCCCTCGTGGGGGCCTGCCTTTGAGAAAAACGGGGGGGGGGGCGCTGCCCCCCCTTTGTGAAACCGCCCCCCCCCCCCCATTATGGGGGGCCAATTTAACCGCCCGGGGGAATTTAATTCACCCGGTTTTGCACCGTCCCGACCGGCCCGACCTGGCCAGCTGGCTTCTTCTCGACAGGACCGGCATGGGCCGGTCCTCTTCCATTTTCTGGCACCGGCGGCCCGGCGGGCTGCCGGTCATCACGTCCAGCGGCGGCCCGGAACTGGCCGCGTCCTTTGTCATCCGGCACGGTGCGACGGCACCGTGCCCTTCCGCCGCGGCCCCGCTCCGGCCGCGGCGCCTTCGGTTTCCTTCGACGCGGCGCGACGGCGTCGCGTTCATGATGAATCTTTCCATGGCGTGGCGCGACGGCGCCGCACAATATTTGACGTGTGATTCCCGCGTGGTGCGACGGCACCACGCCATCTCGTTCATCCTCAAGAAAGTAATAATATTCAAGAACATAGGAGGGGGGATTCGGCCGTGTTTGTGAGGTCCGGCCCTCCTCTCGTTAGACGATAACACATAAAAATTTATCCTAAAGTTTGTCATGCTAGAACCAAGAACGAGAATAAATAAATAATCAACAACGAACCCCTACATCGGTTTCAAGAACGATGATCATCAACGACGCGCGGAAGACGCGTCGCGGTGGTCGGCGTCACGGAAGAAGGAAGTCGATGTCGTGAAGTGAGGATTCGAAGTTCATTGACGATGATTTCGTCGCGGGAAATCATCACGGAAGAGATGACGCAGAAGAAGACGTCGTCGGTGTCGCGGGTATGGCGTCGCGGAAGACGATTCCCGAGAACGTGGCGTTCTTCGTCGATGTTCGAAGGTTCTTCGCGTTCTTCGTCAAAGTGTAAAGAAGAAGAAGAAAGCTCCAAATTCTCTCAAGATTGTCTTGAGAATTCTAACCCAAATAAAATAAGCTAAGGTCTTATTTTATTTACACAACCAAACCATTTTGAAATTCAAAGGTTTGAAATTGAACAACTCAACCCATTTAATAACCCAAGTTGTCAAGTTAATTAAAGAGGGGTTATTGGGAGTTTAAAAAGAGAAGGTGAAGAGTTATGCTTCGTGTGGTCCCCACCACACTTAATCCTCCCAAGGGAGGTTAAGTGGATGTGGGTCCCACCTCTAACTCCCTTTGGGAGAAGTTAACCAACATGTTAAAAAAAGAATTGTATTCTACAATTTTTATTTACCTTATTCTAAATTCGCAAAAACAAACTCTCAACCCCGAATAATCGCAACCTCGGAAAAGGTCTACTTAAGAGAATATCGGTGCTGCGGGTTTATCGGTGCCCTCAGAATTTGATTCCGAGCACCGGTTCAAAAGTTAGAAATTGCTGCTCGTTCGTTCACTGAATGTACCCGAGCCAAACTTCGGAAATTTATTCCGGGCACACCGGGCCTCTGAATCAGGTGCCATCAGAAACCGTGTTCTTGTAAAATGTCAAAGAAAATTAAGAAAAAAATTTCCCTTGAATTTTACGGGTCTTTTCATTACTCCCACCCCAGGGCATTACGTCCCCATAAAGATACATCAAAACTAGGGAAACAAATGAGGGTACTGAGCACACATCTGAGCCTCCCGCTCCCATGTGCTCTCCTGGAGGTTCCCGTGCTGCCTTCTGATGCGCACAAGAGGAATTGATCGCCCACATAGGACCCGCTCCTGTCGATCCCCTATCTCCACTGGGACCTCCGTAAAAGTTTCCCCATCGTCAATGTCAAGCTCCCCATGGTCAATGATGTGCGTCGGGTCGTGCACGTATCTCCTCAGCTGAGATACGTGGAAGACGTCGTGCACCCGGTGCAACTGAGGTGGTAGAGCTAGGATTTTAAGCCACCTTGCCAATCCTGCTGAGGACCTGGAAGGGTCCGATGAAGTGTGGAGATAACTTGTGGCCTCGCCCAAATCTCCGAATACCACGTCGAGGTGAGACCCACAAGAAGATGTGGTCGCCATCCTCGAACTCTAGTGGCCTCCGCCTCCTGTCAGTGTATGCCTTCTTCTGGCTCTGAGCTATCCTCATCCGCTCCTGGATGACCTGGACCCTCTCTGTCGTGGCCTGGACCATCTCTGGTCCCACAAGTGCTAACTCTCCAGGGTCTGTCCAGCACAAAGGAGATCTACAAGGTCGGCCGTACAATGCCTCGTACGGTGCCATCCCGATGGTGGAGTGGTAGCTATTGTTGTACGCAAACTCCACCAAGGGTAGGTGGTCCTCCCAGCTACGACCAAAGTCAAGGACACATGCGCAGAGCATGTCCTCGAGAGTCTGAATGTTCCTCTCCGTCTGACCATCCGTCTGAGGGTGAAAGGCTATGCTCAGACGTAGCTGCGTCCCGAACGCCTCCTGTAACCCCTTCCAAAGCCGGGAAGTAAAGCGATCATCTCGATCGGAGACGATAGATGATGGCACGCTGTGGAGCCGCACAATCTCCTGAACGTAGAGACATCCCAATCTCTCCAATGAGCCCTGCTCTCTGATGGGTAAGAAGTGTGCCGACTTGGAGAGTTGGTCAACAATCACCCAGATGGAGTCGTGACCTCTGGAAGTGCGAGGAAGTCCAGTCATGAAGTCCATAGATATCCCGTCCCACTTCCACTCCGGGACCTCCAAGGGCTGTACCAAGCCTGCTGGTACCTGATGCTCTGCCTTCACCTGCTGGCAGGTGAGGCATCGAGAAACGAACTCTGCTACAGCCTTCTTCATGCCCGTCCACCAGTGCTGTCGTCTGAGATCTTGGAACATCTTCACCACTCCAGGATGTACCGCCAAATGAGAAGTGTGAAACTCTCTCAGCACCTCCTCTCGCAAAGCGACTGGTACCATGGTACGTCCTCTGAAAAGGATGTTGTGCTCTTCTCCAAGGGAGAAACCATCAGGTGCCTGTCCCGAGGATATCTGTGCACGCCGTGTCTCACAGTCAGCGTCCTGACGCTGTGCCTCTCTGACCTGCTGGAGTAGAGGAGGGGTGACTGTGAGAGACTGTAGGAAGGCTGATCCATCTCAATCCACAGATAATATCTGCAAAGAGGCTTTCTGCTCCGTCGCCTCCTCATGTAGCTGAATGCCTGTCCTCCTACTGAGGGCATCGGCTACTACGTTCCCATTTCCAGGAGTATAGACTATCTCAAAGTCATAGTCCTGGAGGAACTCGAGCCATCGCCGCTGTCTCTGGTTCAGGTCCTTCTACGAGAAGATATACCTGAGACTCTGATGATCAGAAAAGACTGTAAAACGCTCGCCCATCAGGTAATGTCTCCATGTCTTCAGAGCGAAGACCACTGCTGCTAACTCCAGGTCATGGGTAGCATAGTTCTGCTCATGCGGCCTCAACTGACCTGATCCATAGGCGATCACTTCCCGCTCCTGCATCTGAACACATCCGAGTCCGGTCCGTGATGCATCGCAGTAGACTACGTACCCTACTCCCTCCTCAGGCAACCTCAAGATAGGTGCGCTAGTCAATCTCTGTCTCAGCTCCTGGAAGATCTGCTGACATCTGACTGACCACACGAAGGGTTTCCCCTTCATTGTCAAAGCTGTGAGTAGTGCCGGAACTCTAGAGAAGTGCGGAACAAATATCCGATAGTATCCAGCTAGTCCTAAGAAACTTCGAACCTCAGTCACGCTCCTGGGTGGCTCCCATGCTAACACAGACTCGATCTTCGCAGGATCCACTACAACTCCCACCTCAGAGATAACGTGTCCCAAGAAGTGTACCTCACGTATCTAGAACTGGCACTTCGAGAGATTACCATAAAGCTGGTGCTCGCGGAGTGTGTCTAGTACAAATCGCAAGTGATAGGCGTGCTCCTCCTCAGTCGTAGAGTAAATCAGAATGTCGTCGATAAAGACCACGACAAACCGATCAAGGTATGGCTGAAAGATCCTGTTCATGAGGGCCATGAACACTGCTGGAGCATTGGTTACGACGAAAGCCAGAACCAAGAACTCATAGTGGCCATACCGACATCTGAAGGCTGTCTTCTGCACGTCCTCGTCTCTGACTCTGAGCTGATGATAGCCTGACCTGAGGTCTATCATCGAGAACCACCGTGCTCCCTTGAGCTTATCAAATAGGTCATCAATCCTCGGTAGCGGATACTTGTTCCTCACTGTCACCTGGTTCAGGCGAAGATAGTCAACACAAAGTCGCAAGCTCCCGTCCGCCTTCTTGGCGAACAATATTGGGGAAGCCCAGGGTGAAACACTGGGTCGGATGAACCCCTTTCCCTTCATGTCCTCCAACTATACCCGTAGCTCTCGAAGCTCGGTGGGGGCCATCCGATATGCTGGAGTGGATATCGGGGCTTTCCCGGGGTACATGTCAATATAAAAGTCTACCTCTCTGCGAGGAGGTAGCCCTGGAACGTCGTCGGGAAAAACGTCTGCAAACTGATCCACCACTGCAGGAAAACCAGGACTCCGCACGTCAACTGCTCCAAGGATGAGGCTAGCCAACTGATGAGTGATGGGATGTCCTCTCCTCTGTGGAAGTCCATCCTATGCTGCAAAGGCTCCCTTCTCGCCGGTGAAGGTGAACATGCTCCCGTCGGTGCGTACACATCGCACCTTGCTTCTAAAACAGTCAATCTGTGCATGGACCGTAGATAACCAATCCATGCCCAAGATGACGTCGAAAGGCCTCGACGCTGCTACAAGAAGATCCCAGCCGATGTTCTCGCCTCCTAGAGTAATCTCGCACTGCCGGAACCAGTGCGTAATCGTCGAGTCTGCTCCCGTAGGAGTCTCTAGCCATAAGGATCGAGCCAACGGCTCTGTCGGAATCTCCGAGCTCCGAACAAGGGCAGTGGCTATGAAAGAGTGATTCGCTCCTGTGTCTATAAGTACTGCAGAAAGGGTGGAATAGACACAGATAGTACCTCGAATCATCTCTGGCGCACCGTGGTCGTAGGCGTCTGCTGCCTGGAGCTGTGCCTGTCTCTGCCCGCCTGCTCCCTATGGTCGGGGTGGACCTCCTGGTGGTGGTGGTGGCAGAGCCTCAAAGTGTCGCCCACAACCTACTGCTCGGCCAGCTCCTCTGCCTCGTCCGCCTCCTCCCTACGGACCGCCACGGTCGACCCTCTGCCTCTGCCTCGGTGGTCCCTCAACCGTCTACTACTCCTCGGCACGGCGGTTCGGGCAGTCACGAGCCATGTGGCCCTGCCCGCCGCACGAGTAGCACTACCTGCCTCTCGAAAGACTGACTCCTTGCTGTGTGCCCCGCACTGCTGAGCCAGTGTCCTGAGGTCGTCTGCCTGAAGGTCTAGCCTGCCTGGACGCCTGAGTCATCCGTCGACTGCCTGCTACAGATGACTCTGCCACGTGCCGCCCTACGGTGGGTCTCGGCGCTGGTGTAGACTCAGCAAGGAAACTCTCGCTCAAAAGGGCCCGCTCCAGTACTCCTGTCTAAGTCTGTATGCTGAGGGATATCAGCGATGCCCTGATCTCGTGTCTCAAACCCTGCTCGAAGGACCGGGCCCGGAAGAATGGGTCTCGTACCATGTCGGTCGAGTAGCGTGAGAGATCAGTAAATCTCGCCGAGTATTGAGCGACCGTCATGCTGCCATGTCGCAGCTGAAGAAGCTCCTGGATACGCAGCGCACGAAGGGTGGCTGGGATGAACTCCGAGCGGAAGAGGCTCTCAAAGTACGTCCAAAGTAGAGATGCCTCATCGTGCACCTGGAGCATCAAGCTCCACCATCGTCCTGTTGCTACGTGCAGTAGGCTCGCAGCGATGATCACCATGAGGTCTGCAGGTGTCCTCACTAGCCTAAAAACTCGTACCACTGCCTCCAGAAAGTCCTCTACTGCCTGGGGGTCCGTCTCCCCACAGAACCTAGGCAGTCGCTGGCGCTGGAACTCGTGCAGAGCTCCAAGGCGACGTGCATCGTCAGCAGCTGGTGCTAGAAGCATCGGTGGCTCGACGGGTAGAGCTACTGCCGGTGCCACTACTGACAAAGGGCCCTGCACCGAGGCCTCGTCGCTCGGTGGGCTGTCGTCATGCTCAACTCTGGGAACCCTAGCTGGCTGCCGTCGTGGGGCCATCCTGAAAAGGAAACAGGTGCACCACGGTCAGAACAGTATACCTGGTGAGCTGATATATAAAGTAATCACAAAGAAAACTTTGAAACACACACGCAATCAATGTTATCGTGCATTAAGTCGGAAGTCAGAAGTCAGGGTCCTGGTGTACGGATACGTTGGCCTCTGCACCAACACTGGACTTCCTGGACTGATAACCACACTCAATACACTAAACATTATTGCTTCACATAGAAAAGATCATAGTTCGCGGTAGAACCGAACTCCTTTGATACCAATTTGTCACGACCCGTCCTCGGGGCCCGTGCCGTGACTACCCCAAGCCCGCCTTCCATAGGCCAGGGGCTGGTGACTAGCACCAAGGCGTAAATCCCGGTAAAAAGGGAAGGCATTGCCTTTGTAAAGTAAACAAGCACCACAGAGTAAGCAAGCGGAAAAGTAAACACCAAGTAAAAACAGAGTACAACTAAAAGTGCGGAAAAGTAAATGGGCCAGTATACAAACCCAAACTGAAAGTAAAGTACAACTCGAAAGGCAAAACAGCAACTGTAAAGTAAAAGCGGCTACACCGAGCTATCCACTCGAAATCCCACCTGAAGGGTGGGTACAGATAGCTCCACTGCTCCACGGGTCCCGCCGTCCGCTCCGAACACGTCCTTCCCAGTGGTCCACCTCCAGGTACTGTCCTGCTCTGCAAGCCTCAGCCAAGATCAACGCTGTCCGTCATCTGCAACCAACACAACGTAGTGTGGGCATAGCCCGTGCCGGGGTGAGCATAAGCTACTCAGTAGGGACCCCGAGACCCCTAAAGGTCTCCCAAAATCCACAAAGGGTAAACCACAAAGGTGAGATACAAACACGAAGTAACAACCGACACTGCTTAGGTATATGCCCATACATATACCTAAGTCACCAATTCCAATACGCCCCAACCTCTGAGCCCATGTACAACTCAATCCACACAGGAAAGTATACGTATTCCACACAGGAAAGCAAAACGAAACCCACACAGGATAGCACAACACAATCCACACAAGAAAGCAACAGGATTCCGCTCACACAGGTATACTTCATCGAAATATGATAAAGATGATCTCTGATCCATCTAAGTTTTCGGACCCACGAAGGATCGATAGGTAACTAACCCCTGCAATGACCCACACAGAATCGGGCCCACACAGGACCTGTAGGTGCTGGTTCACACAAGACCGCTGAGCGCAATGACCCACACAGGATCGGACCCACACAGGATCGGGCCCACACAGGACCTGTAGCAATGATCCACGTAGGATCGCTGAGTGTTGTAGTCGTCATCGTCAAATCCACTAAGGATCTCTGTACTGTCGTCATCGCAGTCACAGTAGCAGTAGCAGTAGCAGTAGCAGTAGCAGTAGCAGTCACAGTCGCAACCAGCACTAGGGTTCCCGCACACAGCAAGCTCGTTCGGGAGGGTCCGCTCCACGAGCCGAGAGGCTGATACATCAACTGTCACAAAGTCCAGAGTTGATGTATCCAAAAGTTCTGTATCGTCAACAGAAACTCAACGCCTCAGACGGCGCGTCAATCGGACGCCCGGTCTGAGAGTTTTTGGCCTTTTCGTCCTAGGGGCCCGGTTGGTTTTTAAGGAAAAACCAACCCGACCGTACTCCACCTGCGTCCAATCTTAGGGCGGAGTACGCCAAAAGATCCGTCTCACAATGAGGAACACAACAAAGCTGACGACACGTCAATCGGACGTCCGTAGCTCAACATATGAGTGTTTCCGCTCCGAGGGCCCGGGTGGGTTCGTGTACGAACCAACCCGGCCGAAGTCAAAGTATTCCGAAACTTTGAGTGCGATATACCAGATCGACCGTCTCGATCCAAGGATCACATCGCCTCTGACGGTTCGTCAATCGGAGATCCATAGCTCAAGTTATGAGCAAAAGACCGAAGAAGATTCGAAAACGGGGAGGTCTGGGTCCGGGCCGACCCGGCCCGGCACGGCGGCGCGGCCCGGCGCGGAGGCGCGGCCGGGGCACCGCTCGGGTGCCACGCGCGGGGGGCAAGGCCCCCGCCCTTCCTGTTGGCGGCGCGGCTGGATGCCGCGCCTTGGATCAAACGGCCCCCCTCGTGGGGGCCTGCCTTTGAGAAAAACGGGGGGGGGGGGCGCTGCCCCCCTTTGTGAAACCGCCCCCCCCCCCCCCATTATGGGGGGCCAATTTAACCGCCCGGGGGAATTTAATTCCCCCGGTTTTGCACCGTCCCGATCGGCCCGACCTGGCCGGCCGACTTCTTCTCGACAGAACCGGCATGGTCCGGTCCTCTTCCATTTTCCGGCACCGGCAGCCCGGCTGGCCTTCGGTCATCACGTCCCGCCCCGGCCCGGAACCGGCCGCGGCCTTCGTCGTCCGGCACGGTGCGACGACACCGTGCCCTTCCGCCGCGGCCCCGCTCCGGCCGCGGCGCCTTCGGTTTCCTTCGACGCGGCGTGACGGCATCGCGTTCATGATGAATCTTTCCATGGCGCGGCGCGACGGCGCCGCGTAATATTTGCCGTGTGATTCCCGCGTGGTGCGATGGCACCACGACATCTCGTTAATCCTCAAGAAAATAATAATATTCAAGAACAAAGTAGGGGGGATTCGGCTGTGTTTGTGCGGTCCGGCCCTCCTCTCATTAGACTATAACACATAAACATTTATCCTGATGTTTGTCATGCTATAACCAAGAACGAGAATAAATAAATAATCAACAACAAACCCCTACCTCGGTTTCAAGAACGATGATCGTCAACGACCCGCAGAAGACGCGTCGCGGTGGTCGGCGTCAGGGAAGAAGGACGTCGATGTCGTGAAGCGAGGATTTGAAGTTCTTTGACGACGATTTCGTCGCGGGAAATCGTCGCGGAAGAGATGACGCGGAAGAAGACGTCGTCGGTGTCGCGGGTATGGCGTCGCGGAAGACGATTCCTGAGAACGTGGCGTTCTTTTTCGATGTTTGAAGGTTATTCGCGTTCTTCGTCAAAGTTTGAAGAAGAAGAAGAAAGCTCCAAATTCTCTCAAGATTGTCTAGACAATTCTAACCCAAATAAAATAAGCTAAGGTCTTATTTTATTTACACAACCGAACCATTTTGAAATTCAAAGGTTTGAAATTAAACAACTCAACCCATTTAATAACCCAAGTTGTCAAGTTAATTAAAGAGGGGTTATTGGGAGTTTAAAAAGAGAAGGTGAAGAGTTATGCTTCGTGTGGGCCCCACAACACTTAATCCTCCCAAGGGAGGTTATGTGGATGTGGGTCCCACCTCTAACTCCCTTTGGGAGAAGTTAACCAACAAGTTAAAATAAAAATTAGTATTCCACAATTTTTATTTAACTTATTCTAAATTCCCAAAAACTAACTCTCAACCCGCAATAAACGCATCCTCCGAAAAGGTCTCCTTAAGCGAATATCGGCGCTGCAAGTTCATCGGTGCCCTCGGAATTTGATTCCGGGCACCGGTTCAAAAGTTAGAAATTCCCGCTCGTTCGTTCACTGAACGTACCAGAGCCAAACTTCGGAAATTTATTCCAGGAACAGCGGGCCTTGGAATCAGGTGCCGTCAGAAACCGCGTTCTTGTAAAATTCCAAAGAAAATTATGAAAAAATTTCCCTTGAATTTTACAGGTCTTTACACCAGTAATAATTTTCATCATAGTTTAGTAAAATATAACCATAAAAAATAAATGGAACCATAAATGAATAAAAATAATAAATAATATGAAAAATAACATACCAAGTCATATAAAATAATCAACGTATCCCAATTATAGGAAGTCAACATGTGTAAATGTAGAAATAGATATGACTATATGTATAATTACTACAGAATCAATATGGATTATTTATTTGTACTTTATCAATCTCATTGACTTAAGATCCCCATCAACCAAAAAAAGAGACACATTCTTTTTCCAGAACCTTACGATGAAGTCCTCACATACATTGTGGTTCTTGAGCGGGGCGTGAGTATAAACTCAGAGGGAAATTTCCAAATCATCCTTTACATAAATAAAATTTTATATGGAATTATTTGACATGATATAACATAAAAGGAAACCTATATTTAAAAAAATATCTTTTATTGAATGATATTTCACTAATTGAGCTACTTAAAACCCCAACCATACCTACCTATGTGCTATATTAGATGATTTTCAAATACAGTCAATTTCATATCTAAGATCATTCCAAGTAACATTGTCCACATTTTTTGACAAATAGTTTTCTACAATTATAGAAATAATACACAATCGTATTTATGAGAATGTATCTCCTACATCACCTGAATACATTCCACTCTCTATTGTTATACATGCACGAAATTCCAAAATGATGGATGATCACTCATATACAAGGATGTTCCCCATATGTGGGTCATTTAAAGAATTAATGTACACTCATACAGTGGTTTATGAACCTACCATGGGATAAAAAACCAGATATAAGTTGATAAATATCCTACAAGATCTATATCCAATAATTTAGGGAAATAGAATACCCCCACCCACTAAGGAGTTAGATAAATCATTCGAGTCCATCGATCAACCAATGTGATGAGTAATCGATTCAACCTGCAATGAAAAAGGAAAAAAGAAAAAGAAAAACTTATAATGGAACAATATATACAAAGAATAATTTCAATTGATTCTATAATATGACACATGTAATTAATGCCACAAAAAGTAAAACAAGTACATATCAGCATTCCATGATCTATGAAATATTACATAAATCATACCGAATAGAGAAAGGAGAAGACAATCCTTCAATTCTAGGGTCTCATGCACCATCCTGTGCAATTTAAACATACTATCCCATAATTTTACAACAACCTATGAATAAACATCTAAAATTATGATTTCATTTGATATAATGGCTAAATATGTTAAGTACATCATATATTTATCTTGACGATAGCAATACCTGAGACAACATGAGTGAAAATACTAGAGTCACACAAATGCACCTACCATATCATGATTATTGGACAAAGAACAATATAATCGATAATACTTCATCATTATAATGGATTATAAAACTATAATCATGACGAAAATGTTACATAAAATTTTATTTTGTTTACTTTACCTAACTATGTCATTATCAATGGTGAATCAAGATCCAGTCAAGGAAACAATGAAATCCTAGGGATCTAACATCAAATCAATCAATAATAAAAAAATTATTAGTAATTGAAATCATTATATAATTCTAGGAAGTGAAACATAAATTAATATATTCTATGTTATAAGTGTAGATCTATAAGAACCATAAAGAAAAAGATAATCTAGATCTCTCACATTGACATCCAATAACACAGAACCACTAGATCTGATAGAATCGTACTTTGATAAATGGAATACACTAAGGTGAGCCTCTAGAGGTTCAATGATAGATATCCCATTGTAAATGGGGATTGATGAGATAAAATATGGAGTCTTAATGTTCTAAAGGATGAACTAAGATCATTAATTTTATAGGATGTTGGTTTGGTTCCATGGTTTTTTCAAATCGTACACCAATCATGTGCAGATTTCTTCATAATCTGGGAACATGGGTTATTTTTTCACATGGTTGGGTAACTATAATCCATCCAATATTTATTCCTATATCTCGTGGTATTGTGTTTTTTTGAAATGTTTCACAATTCTCTCTAATCATGTCCTAACCTCTATACTTCTGAAAACAAGATACACGGTTTTCTAGTGATAATATCACAGTTTCCCATTAAAATTCTCAGTCTATAACCCCCATTATATTCCACATAAAATCTAAAAAATGAACATGAAAAACAACTTAACACATCAAAAAAATTTATAGATAAAAAATAGATGAATAATGGATCAAATAAACCAATAAAAACAATAAAAATATTTCATCCTTACATTCTATCTAATAAAAACTTATCATCCCTGAAAAACAATTACCTTAAATTCGGCTAAAAACCATAGACCTTTAAGTCCAATTATATGTTTCACTCTCCCAAGATTCCTCCTGCCTTTAACTATGTTTCCTCATGATCTAAAATTAAAGGATATTTATCCCCTACAATACTTACTCACACTATTCTATGATTTCAATAGGTCATTCTAGGAATGATAACTCATGATACATTTGAACATCCTTATAATATATGAAATGAAAAGGATCGGGCATATATATTTGAATCTGAGACTAATGGAAGACATATTTCATATGGTTGTAATTTGAATGAAATTCATAATAGTAGGCCAAATATATTATATCTTTGAAATCTAGAATGGTTTATAATATTATACTAATATCATCCATTACTTTTATAACTATTGATAACCTTGTTAAGGAGTCTCTAACTAGAATACTCGATCAACCATAGTGAACTCCATGTGTCTTATACTCTAGTTGGCGTATGATTATTTCCTTATATATGTTTTTAATAACCACTTCTAGATCATATCTACCCTATTAGAGTTCTCATGTACCATATTCAACACTATATACACTTCTTTTCCTACCTCATCACAATATTGTGGAGAGCTACAATACCGTCCACAAAGTTCCTTAAATGGCTCCATCTGAATTGATTCCTAAAACTATTTTTATAAACACAATAACATATGGCTTGGTGATAATATCATGCTACAATGATTTCAAAAACAATTTTTCATACAATATCCATTAAAATTTAGATATTTTATATCTGATTTTATATCTGTTTCTAACTGATATGTTGTAATAAATTTTAGTAGATAACCAAAAGCAATATAAATCCCCTACCAAAATGATGTGTTGCAATGTACATCACTCTTTGATATGTATCTAAAGGTATATCCATGAAGTAATACAATATCTACTATATATAACTTCCCTAACCCCCCTATTCAAACAATTCCCCAAGTCACAAAGATGTCAGAGACCATATTCATCCAATCAACTATCACTGAAATAGAACCAATACTTAACTAGATCCTATAAAACTACAACATAATGTAAAATGTAGTATCATCCCACATTAATGGGGGAATATATGAAACAAACCATAGGTGACAAACTGATCTCTATATATTAAAAAACACTTAATCAAACACTTGAGGAATCAATGTACACAAAAAATCCAATCCTAGGATCTAGGTGAATTAAAACATGGGAACCAGCCGTCTCATATTTAACTCATGTAACACCTCTTCGTAATGATCATACCACTAAATCATATCCCATTTTGACAAGATCCATTATCAAGGATTCCATGTTGGAATATTCTTAGTTTAAGTGTCTATAGTACCTTGCAAGCCTAAGGGAAATCATCTTTTCAAAAAAAAATCTCTATATTTCCCAATACATCATATCCTCAACCATCTCATGGTCCACTGAAATTTCCATATAAATTATTACATTAAAAAGGCACAACAACTCATTAATCCACAAGTTAAACTTCAACAATTTTGTATACATATTTTTTTCTTCATGTCTAATAAATATGTTATAAAAGAGTCAATAATTCATATGTGAAGTCATATAATAAATCAAGAAATCACCCATGAAGATAGGAAGACCATCAAAATACAGATAAACCATCATATTTATGAGAACCTTGAAAATTGTTTGTTCTTTTTGAATCCAAAAGGAATGAAAATTTATTCATAATGTTAATATATACTAATAAATGTAATAATATGAATATTATCATCTATTAATAATATATGATGTTTTCGTGAATGAAGATCAATCATAGAAAAGAATCAGGTCAGTATAACTAATGAAGAAGATCATCAAACTCAATTAAAGGGTAACAATTCATAACCACTAACAAATTTAGCATCATTTATTATTTATATAGTAATAAAGAATTATCCCCATTCCTATATAAAAACACATGAGTACCCCATGAATATGTTCCCAGATTGATAAATTCATTCACCTCTAAATCCTCAAATTGTGACACTAACTATCTCAAATCTTCGGGTTCCATAGGATATGTTGGAATATATATCAATTGATCACAGGGATGAATATAAAACTCAAACAAAGTCTCTAGGTATACATTAATACAATTGAAATTAACTGGTATGATATCCAAAAAATGATCCACCACTGGTGTAATGATATAGGTTGATATAGTATATTATACAATAAAAGACAAGCCTAAGACATCTTCAATAAGCCCAATAATCTAAATGAGTTCTAGTTCCAACTATATTTATCTATGATCCAACTCAATTGTCTACAAAACACCTACCTGATATATTCTTGGTTAATGATAAACCTCCCTGACAATAATTTATGTGAGCACTATTCCTGGTTTAAGAATTCAATCTAAATATCTCATCAAAATAGGTCATATACATGATTATGAGATTTGATAGATGTTTTTATATAGATATAAAAGAAACCCTATATATCATGGTAGATCATCCACATTTGTTACCAAGGTCAATTCAAGAAAGAGAAACTCATAAGGTAAATTAATTAGTAATTACATCCTAGCAATGAACTGAGTAAATATAAATGAATGTGATGTCCTTGTAAAAAAATGTTTCAGCCAACAAAATATTAATAAAGGATAAAATATATCTAGAGAATATTCCTATCCATTGGATACTTAACCTCATTCATTACATAAATACTTCTTTTCTTAGGAGAAAAACATTCTTGAATAATAGAGATATGCAGTTCCCAATCTACTACCAAAGACCCCTTTCAACACCCTGACCTATGATCTATAAATGTTGATGTGAAATCATAAAAAAAATAACATATTATTACAGATGATACCAAAATACTAGAATATCATAGGGGGATTCACAAAAACATTTAATAAAGTGCCCCATCAGTCCATATTTTTAAACGCTAGAAAAAGAACTTCTACATGATTGAGTAGAAAAAGACTTATTATGCTCTACATGTGTAAGAACCCAGATCTCCATTTCTGGTATGTCTTTCTTTTCAAAAAGTTTTTGAGAAAAATGGGGTTATATAAATTTTTTAAATACACGCCGTGTACTTTCTGAGTACACGTTGTGTACTCCCTTGCCGCACTAGGTCATGCGATGGTCGTGTCTGGGCCACACACACATTGTGTAGGGGGTGAAGTGGAGGCCTCTTAAAGAGGAGTACGGAAAAACAGAGTACACACCGTGTACCCTATAAGTACACGCCGTGTATTTTCTTTTTCTTCACTAAACGGGCCAGGGTTGCGCCTGATGGATAGAACGCACTCGTTATCCAGGTTCTTTGTCCGAGAGAACCCGTATGGTCGTGAAACGTCTTCGGATTTCCGAGCCTCCGTACGATCCCCATTTCAGCCTCCCTTGATTGCGTTGGAACCACAGCGGTGATTTCATCCTTCTCTTAGATCCTTGTTTTCCAATTCCTCTTCTTTCTCACGATATTGTGGGTTGAGCTTTTTTAATGTTTTCTATGATCTTCAACGTTCTAGGGAGAATCAATCAATATGGTTCAAGTATATAGATCTCCTAGCATCAAAGTAGGTGGTTTTTTCCATTCTGTAGGGATTCGGTGAATATTTTGTGCAAATTACACCAATACCCTTGAATGGGGTATTGCGTGTTTCCTATTTTTTCATATTATTTTCCTGATGTTATTGATTTCATGAGTAGAAGTAATCGCTTGTGAATAAGAAAATTTTCAGTGTCTCATGATGTTTTTCTATGCTTGTTTTTCTTGTTTGGTGTTTTTCCAGTTGCCATGCCTAGTTGCAGGATAGTGGAAATGTTGTACTGTTATGCATTTGTGTCATAGAGTGATAGAAAAGTAGTTCTTGAGGTTTACATGGGCCAATACATGTGCTATGCATGTTTGTTTTACATAGGGCTGTGAGAACCTAGTGTAGTGGACCATATGGAGAATTGATGTAAGGGCTTCTCCCGAGTGTCTTTATTTTACGATGCGAGACCACCAGGGGAATTGATAGTGAGTTCTTCCTCAGAGAGTCTATTATTTAGATTAATCAGAGGGGTGAGACTTTGTGTGCCTCCCAGAGGGTTTCTAGAACATTTAAGTTGAACCTTAGGGGTTAGACTGTGTGAACTACCACGAGCTTACCTTTTTGTTCTACTTGCTTGAGTGGCTGGTTCCTGCTTGTAGATTACATTCTAGAAACTGTGGATTGTTACAGCTGTGTTTTATCCTGTTTACTACTTACTGTATTTTACCTTCCATATATTCACTGATTGTTAGGCACAAATCTTTGGGTGGTTGTCTATTTGGACATTGTTTCACACCCTATTTGGGTCATTCTTTTGGGCCCAAACTGATTATATTTTAGCAGGTATAGATAAGGGAAAGTTCCCTTCTACATCAGTTTCTTGATTGCACTGGAGCTGGAGAGAATGGGACCAAGCTATGTCTTGCAATGCTGAGGAGTTTACATATTTTCCTTTTCACTTTGGATTAGTATTAAATTCAGCATTGTGACTTTTTTGTCTACTTTCCTAGACATATGTATCATGCATAATTTCATATACATGTGTGCGTGCTCCAGTTGTTTATTGTTCATCTTCCACTATTTATCATTTACTCTTGTATGGATGGTTATGGTTTCTGTTGTTACCTATTTTTTTTACTTCCGCTGTGTACTCTGCCAATGAGGGCATAGTTTCCCCACTATCACACCCAGGGCCCTCACTACTAGTAGGCAGCCTCTGGCATTAGGGGAAAATCTCTTGAGGCCATGTGACCAACATGGTACAGGGCGCCTCTGGGTGGCTTTTGGAACCGGGACGATACAAAGTGGTATCATTGGGACATGTTCTTTTCTCTTGATTTTCTATTTGGTGCCTTTAGCCAGGGATATGAAAGATTTGGTACTTTGTAATAAGCAGTGCCCGGGAGTAGCTAACCCATGTACAGGGAAAATCCATACTACCGTGATTATTATAGTTTTCTAGTTTTGTGATTTTAAGATTGATATGATTTCACATAGAGTGATTCAAATGACTTGTGTTGTTATTGTTATTGATATTGTGGTTCTATTTCTATCACAACACTATGAGATGAGGGTATGTCATCTCATGCATCATATAGGCACTTTTTAGAAATCGAAGGCCATGCATTCTTGTCATGCCATCTAGGGTGAATTAACAATTGCATGATGTTGTGAGAGACTTTTTGTAGATTATGCATGATGTTGTGATAGATGCTTGATAGAATCTCTGCAGTTTCATGGAAAGGTTGTTTGTTTTGTATCTTAATTAAATGAACACCAATTTTTTGTTCATGAGGTGTTATAGGCCCTCTGGAATCGGAAATCGGTGAATCATTCACTTGTTTCTCCTTATATATGACTGTATTGGATGCCCAGCTTTGATTTGTGGGGAGTATGGGCCCTCACATATCAAAATTTGGCACCTTCATGATCATTTTTCAGTGTTATCTGGGCATCGGTGTAGTTTTAGAGCTACTTCCCGGAACAACCCAGAATACACAGCGTGTACATTATATATATACTCTGTGTAGTTTTTAAACTGTGTCACTGACTGTGTGAGTAGAAACACGGGCTGTGAATATTCTCCAAAAACACCCCATGTACAGTAGGTACATGGCGTGTAGTAGTAAGTTGTGTACCCAGCCGTTTCACTAACAACATGGGTCAGGGAATCTCGTGTCATACACACTGTGTTTTGTATGAACACTTCGCGAATGCTTCTTCTTAGTATCTGACTGTGTCACTAACAACACGGGTCAAGGAAGCTCATGTCATACACGGCGTGTTGTGTATGAACATGTTGTGTATCCTTGTTCTCAGTACCTAGCTGTGTCATGAACAACATGGCTTAGTGTTCTCTCCTCATATAGACGGCGTGTTTTTTAGGAACACTCCATGTATGGTTCAGTCGTGTACTTGGCCATGTCCCCATTGGCACGGGTCAGGAAAAATCTTCAAGTATACGCCGTGTAGTCTCAGTCCTGTAGTCGGCCGTGTAACTAACAACATGGGTCATTGAAACCTTGTCTATTACATGTCATGTCCTCCAAGAACACATCGTGTAGTCTGAATCTAAGAATATCGTGTGGGTTAGCCATTCTAGGAGGCACGGGATGGGGAATAGAGTTAGGTACATGCATTGTAGTGTTTATACACGCCGTGTAGTCATGTTTTCTAAACATGAGTGTTTCCTTCTCCTATTTCCATTTTGTACTCCTTTGTTCTCCATCCATGTTTTCCTGATCTAAGGTATGCTTTTGGTCGTTCAGATCTATCCCTCTGAGAAACCCTCTAGTTGTACATCAGGTGGAGGATAGTGATCAGATGACGGATATGGATGATCACGAACTTCCTGTCGATCCTCCAGTCGGGCCAGTCATGGCACCGGCTGTCATACCAGTTTCAGGCACTGATGCACAGTTCAGGGAAGGTTTTATGAGGATGATGCAGACCTTTCAGGGAGAACCTCCTGCTACCATGACTATGGTAGACTTGATGCGGGTTTTCCAGCAGCAGCATCCTCCTACTTTCTCGGTGGAAGAGGACCACAAGCTGCAGAGTCAGGGATGGAAGCCATGATGACTAACTTTGAGCATCTTGAAACACCTCTAGAGAGGAGGGTCAATCTTGCTACCTATATGCTACGAGACTCTGCCAAGAGGTTGTGGGACATGATCTCACAGGCGGTGCATTAGCAGGTTATGGCTTGGGAGGAGTTCCAGCACGTGTTTTACAACTACTTCTACCCAGAGACCCTGAGGGCCGATCAAGCCCGGGAGTTCATGAGTCTAGAGAAGGGTACTCTTTCTGGCATGTATTATTCATCTCGTTTCACCGAGCTGTAGTGTTTCACACCCCATCGGGATGGAAATAGTGTGTTCTTAACAAGGATTTCTTAGGATGGTCTCAGGAGGGACATCCTCCCGCAGGTTAATATCTTCCAGTTTACTTCCATCACTTCCATCGTCAACCAGTCGCCGATTGCGGAACATAATCTGAGAGACTCTGGAGCTGCGAGCCAGGGCGGTTCTGCTTCTAGAGCTAGTTTTCCTCCAGTTGACAGCAGGAAGCGCCATAGGGAGTCCATGTGTGGGGATCCGAGGAGGCGAGAAACATCTTCAGGAAGCCATGTAGTATGCTACCAGTGTGGACGGGCAGGGCACATGAGGCCGTGGTGCAAGAGAGACCTAGTGGAGTATCGATATTGTTGCAAGATGGGTTACCTTAATCTTTTCTGCCAGGTTTTCTCACCAGTAGCTGGTGACGGGGATTCATCCATGAATCCTCGTTCTGGAGAAGCACCACCAATTTCTCACCAGTCGGGGAACTATAGTTCTTCCGGCTGTTCGGGCTGAGGTGTAGGTTGAGGCCGTGGCAGTCAGTCACCATTCCTTCAGCACCAGCAGGGAGGATCTGCTCAGAGTGGACAGCAAGGGTCACAGGGCCGCGGGGCAGGCCAGACTTTTGCGGTGGAGCAGACCTATCAGGATCACGATATCGGATCTTCTACCATTCAAGGTAAAATTTTAGTATCCTCAGTTTTATCTTCATCTCTTTTTGATACAGTTGCTACATAGAGCTTTATTTCTGTTTCTTTTGTGGAGAGGCTTGGGCTCTGTATCCTTTCTTCTACTGACTTGTCGACACTAGAAACACCTTTGGGGATGTGGACAACTACTGTACGTCAGTTTAGAGAGTTCCCTCTTGAGGAAGAAGTGTATCGTTTCTTATGGGATCTCTATCTCCTAGAGATGACGGGTTATGATGTCATTCTCTGGATGGACTAGTTGGTTCCCTTCCAAGTAGTCATAGACTGTTATCACCACCAGGTGAGTTTAATTTCACCAGAGGGTGAATCTTTTCTTCATAGAGGTGAATGGGATGTTCAGGCGAGTCGATAAGGACTCGAGCATCATGGATGAGGAAGGGTGACGACCCAGATTACTAGTCATTATTTGGATGACCAGGGGACTTCTCAGATAGACTTTCCTCCTGTGGTGGATCATTTTAGGGATGCCTTTCCAGAAGACTTTTCAGGTTTGCCTCCAGAGCGTGAGGTGGAATTCTCTATTGTGGTAGTTCCAGGAGTGGCACCAGTGTCCATTCCTCCATATAGGATGGCAACACCTGAGTTACAGGAGCTCAAGAATAAGTTGGAGGAGTTGCTGACAAATGGTTTCATCTGACCCAGTACTTATCCTTGGGGATCACCTATCCTGTTTGTGAAGAAGGAAGATGGTACCCTTAGGCTCTGTGTGGATTATCGGAAGTTGAACCAGTTGACGGTCAAGAACAGATATCCCTTTCCAAGGATTAATGATCTTTTCGATCATCTTCGAGGAGCCCCGGTGTTCTCGAAGATTGATTTGTTGTCCGGTTATCATCAGTTGTTCGTTAGACCATAAAATATACCTCTGAGAGCCTTCAAGAGCAGGTATGGTTTCTACGAGTATACGGATATGCCGTTCGGTCTCATGAATGCGCCAGCAGTTCTCATGGTACTGATGAACTGAGTGTTCCATCCCTACATGGATTCCTTCATTGTTCTCTTTGTGGACAATATCTTGGTGTACTCTCACACTCGACATGACCATGCTATCCATGTTGAGATCATTTTGAGTACACTAAGAGAGCATCAGCTTTATGATAAACACTCGAAGTGCCACTTTTGGATGGATCAGATTCACTTCTTGGGTAACGTCTCCTCTGAGTCAGGAGTATCTGTGGACCCAGAGAAAGTGAGAGATATAGTATCCTGGGAACTTCCAAAGAACGTCTTTGAGGTATGGAGTTTCTTAAGGATGGTTGGATACTACAGAAGCTTCATTCCGGACGTTTCACACCTAGCTTCACCTTTGATAGGTATGACCAATAAGGGGGTGAAGATCTTTTGGTCAGATTCTTGTGATTCAGCATTTTAGGAGCTGAAGGGAAGGTTGACGTCAGCACTGATACTAGCCTTTCCAGATCCAAGAAAGATCTATACTATTTATTGGGATGATTTTGGTATCTTACTTGGTGATGTGCTTATGCAGGGAGATGGGGTCATTGCGTACGGGTCTCAGCAGTTGAGGCCACATGAGAGGAACTACCTGACGCATGATCTAGAGTTGGCAGTTGTTGTTCATGCCATACGCTTTTGGATACATTACCTTCTGGGAGATCACATTGTATTTTTTACCAACCAAAATATTCTCAAGTACATATTCACTCAATGTGATTTGAATCTGAGACAGCGCAGCTGGTTCGAGTATCTTCAGTCATTTGATTTCGGGCTTGCCTATACGCCGAGAAAGGGCAACGCTGTGGCAGATGCATTGAGCAAGAGAACTCAGGTTCTGGTAGTTTAGGAGGCCAGCAGTGAGTGGGATCCTATGGCTCTATTTTCTGAGATGCATCTGGAGGTGAATGACAGATAGGGACAGAATTACTATCTTCTGAAGCTGCTACCTCTACACTACTTAATCAGGTATGAATGAGGCAGCTATCAAACTCATAGGCTTAGTCCTGCGGGAGAGTGTGTCAAGAGAGGACCCTCTTCCTAGATGAAAAATGGGAGAGGATGAGATCTTGCGGTTCTACGGATGCGTATGGGTGCCAGCAGACATACGTGAGGAGATGATGCAGAATTTTCATTCCTCAGTTTGGGCAGTTCTCCCTGGCGTCACCAAGATGTACCAGGATCTTCATCGCCAGTACTGGTGGTCAGGTATGAAGAAGGATGTTGATTTTTTCATCTTGCAGTGTTTTAATTGTCAGTAGGTAAAGGTGGAGCTCAACGACTAGTGGGACTTTTACAGTAGTTACCCATTCTGTAGTGGAAATGGAATGATGTAGCGATGGACTTTGTGACCGGTTTTCAAATATCAACTCAAGGGAACGATGATGTTTGGGTCGTCGCCGACAGGCATACGAAGGTTGCTCACTTCTTTCCGATCAAGGAGACCTTCAGTGTCGATGATCTGGGATGACTGTACATCCGAGAGATTGTACGTCTGTATAGCGTTCCACACTCCATTTTCTCAGACAGGGATATGCGCTTTACTTCTCGGTTCTAGGAGGGGCTTCAGAAGGGTTTGGGTACATGGGTAATTTTGAGTACAACATACTATCCCCAGACAGATGGCCAATCCGAACGTACGATCTAGGTACTCAAGGGTATGCTCCAATCTTGAATTCTAGACTTTGGAGGTTCTTGGGGAATCATATCCCTCTGGTGGAGTTCTCCTACAAAAACAGTTTTCTGGTGACTATTCAGAAGGCACCTATGAGGCTTTGTACGGTAGGTCATGCCGATCACCTTTATACTGGCTAGAGACAGGAGATGCAGCTTTATTGGGACCTCGTCTTGTTCAAGAGGCCTCAGATCAGAAAGATTTCATTCGAAAGAGGATGTCTATAGCACAGTTTCGACAGAAGTCTTCTGCTGATCAGCAGCGACAACCTCTAGAGTTCAAGGTCGGGGATCAGGTTTTCCTGCGTATCGCACCGAGATTGGTACACAAGAAGATTTGGAGACAGGGTAATCTTTCACCATGGTACGTCGGGCAGTTTTAGGTATTAGAGAGAGTTGGGTCTATTGCCTATCGGTTGCATTTACCTCAGAGGTACCGGGACATGCACGATTTCTTCCACGTCTCTTAGCTCTGACATTACTTTTCAGACCCGTCTCATATCTTTCAGCCTGAGGAAGTTGAACACGAAGTGGATGCATCATTTGAGGATCATCCTATCTGGATTGTCGATCACAATAAAAAGGTTCTCTGTGGACGGTCTGGTCCTCTAGTGCAGATGCTATGGCAGCACAGGCGAGTACAGGACAAGACCTGGGAAAGAGAGGCCAATGTACGATCACATTGGCCAAACCTGTTCGGGGTTTCTTCTTCTCCGCCTCGTTATGGAAATTCCGAGACGAATTTTGTTAAGGGAGGAAGTTTGTAAGAACCCAGATCATCATTTCAGGTATGTCTCTCTTTTCCTGGAGTTTTTGAGAAAAATGGGGTTTCTGTAAATTTTTGAAGTACACGCCATGTATTTTCTGAGTACACTCCGTGTACTCTATTGCCGCACCAGGCCGTGTGTTGGCCGTGTCCGGGCTATACACATGGTGTGTAGGGGTGAAGTAGAAGCCACTTAAAGAGGATTACGAAAAAGTATAGTACATTCCATGCATCCCAGAATTACACACCATGCATTTTTTTCTTCATTAAACGGACCTGGGTCATGCCTGACGGACAGAAAGCACTCCTTTTCCAAGTTCTTCGTCGGAGAGAACTCATACGACCACAAAACTTCTCTGGATTCCCGAGCCTCTGTTTAATCCCTGTTTCATCCGTCGTCGATTGCGTTGGAACCGCATCAGTGATTTCTTCCTTCTCCTAGAGCCTTGTTTTTCAATTCCTCCAATTTCTCAAGATATCGTGGGTTGAGATTTTTTATGTTTTCTCTGATATTCGACGTTCTAAAGAGAATCAATCATCGTGGTTCAATTATATTGATCTCGTAGAATCGAAGTAGGTGGTTTGGGCCTTTTTGTACGGAGTCTGTGAATATTTTGTGTAAATTCCACCAATACCCTTGAACGGGTTGTTGAGCATTTCCTATTTTTCATTATTGTTTTCCTACATTGCATTATTTCTTGAGTAGAAGTAATTTCTAGTGAATAGGGAAATTTTCACTGGGCTCTAGATGTTTTTCTATGCTTGTTTTTCTTGTTCGGTGTTTTTCTAGTTTCCATGCCTAGTTGAAGGATAGTGGAACTATTGTAATGTTATGGTTTAGTACCTTAGAGTGTTAGCCAAGTAGTTATTGAGGTTTATATGGGCCAATACGTGCTCTATGCATGTTTGTTTTACACAGGGCTATGAGAACCTAGTGTAGTGGACCATAGGGATAATAGATGTAAGGGCTTCTCCAGAGTGTCTTTAAATTATGATGTGAGACCATAGGGGTATTTGATGGCGGGTTCTTCCCCAGAGAGTCTATTTTATAGCTAAACTAGAGGGGTGAGACTATGTGTGCCTTCCAGAGGGTTTCTAGTACTTTTAGGTTGAACCTTAGGGGTTAGACTGTGAGAACTACCCAGAGGTTACCTTTTTGTTATACTTTCTTGAGTGGCTGGTTCCTACTTATAGATTACATGCACGAAACTGTGGATTTTTACTGTTGTGTTTTATCCTGTTTACTACTTACTGTACTTTACCTGCCATATATTCACTGACTGTTAGGCACAGAACATTGGGTGGTTTCTATTGGGAATTTGTCTCACACCCTGTTTTGGTCTTTTTTTGGGCCCAAACAGATTATATTGTTGCATGTATAGATAAGGTCAAGCTCCCTTCTACTTCAGGTTCTTGATTGCACTAGAGCTAGGGAGCATGGGACCAAGCTATGGCTTGCGATGCTGAGGAGTTTACCTATTTTCTTTCGCATCTTAGTTTAGTATTGTATTCAGCATTGTGACTTGTTTGGATGCATTCCTAGACATATGTATCATTCATCATTTTATATACATGTGTGTGTGCTCTATTTTTTTTACTATTCATCTTCTGTTGTTTATCGTTTACTCTTGTATGGATGGTTATAGTTTCTTATATTACCTATTTTTTTTCTTCTGTTGCGTACTCTTCCAATGAGGGAATAGTTTTCCCACTATCACACCCAAGACCCTCGCTGCTCGTCAGCAGCCTCTAGCACTAGGGGAAATGCGCTTGAGGCCATGTGACCAACCGGGTACGGGGTTCCTCTGGGTGGCTTCCGAAACCGGGATGTTACAAAGTGGTATAAGATGGACAGGTTCTTTTCTCTTGATTTACTGTTTGGAGCCTTTAGCAAGGGATATAACAGATTCGGTACTTGGTAATAAGCTATACCTGGGAGTATCCAACACCTGTACGGGGAAAATCCATACTACTGCGATTATTGCAGTTTTCCAGTTTTGAGATTTTACGGTTGATATGATTTCACCTAGAGTGATTCAAATGACTTGTGTTGTTATTGTTGTTGATATTGTGGATCTATTTCTATCATAACCTGATGAGATAAGGGTATGTCATCTTATGCATCATATTGGCACTTGATAGAAATCACTTGCCATGCATTCATTCTATGACATCTAGGATGCGTTAGAAATTTAATGTTGTTGTGATATACATTTTGTAGATTATGCATGTTGTTGTGATATGTGCTTGATATAATCACTACAGTTTGATAGAATGGTTTTTTGTTTTGTACCTTGCTTAGATGAATGCCAATTTTTTGTTCTTGGGGTGTTATGGGCCCTCTTGAATCAGAAATCAGTGAATCATTGACTTTTTTTTCATTATATATGACTGTATTGGATGCCAATCTTTGATTCGTGGGGAGTATGGGCCCTCACAGATCGGAATTTGGTACATTCATGCTCATTTTTCAGTGTTTTCTGGGCTTCAGTGCAGTTTCAAGGCTACTTCCAGGAAAAAAACCATAATACATGGCATGTACTTTATATATACATTCCGTGTAGTTTTTGAACCATGTCACTGACCGTGTGAGCCAAAACATGGGCTGTGAATAATCTCCAGGAACACACCGTGTACGGTAGGTACAAGCTGTGTAGTAGTAAGTTGTGTAGCTAGCCGTGTCACTAACAACACATGTTGGGGAAGCTCTTGTCATACACATCGTGTTGTGTATGAACACACCGTGTATCCTTGTTCTCAGTACCCAGTCGTGTCACTAACAACACGGGTGAGGGAAGCTCGTGTCATACACGCTATGTTGTGTATGAACACGCCGTGTATCCTTGTTCTTAGTACCTGGTTGTGTCATGAACAACACGGGTCGGTGTTCTCTCCTCCTATACATGCCGTGTTTTTTAGGAACACACCATGTATGGGTCAGTCGTGTACTTTTCCGTGTCGCCAACAGCATGGGTCAGGAAAAATCTTCAAGTACACGCCGTGTCTGTTCGGAACACGACATGTAGTCTCAACTGTGTAGTCAGCCGTGTAACTAAAAAACACGGGTCATTGAAACCTTGTCTACTACACTCCGTGTCCACCAGGAACATGTCGTGTAGTCTCAGTATAAGATGACTGTGTGGGTTAGCCGTGCAAGGATACACAAAAAGGGGAATAGAGAAAGGTACATGTCGTGTGGGGTTTATACACGTCGTGTAGTCATGTTTTCTAAACTTCAGTGTTTCCTTTTCCTGTTTCCATTTTTTACTCCTTTGTTCTCTGTCCTTGTATTCCTGAGCTAAGGTAATCTTTTGATCATTCAGAGTTATGCCTTCTAGACACCCCCAGTTGTATGTTAGTTGCAGGATAGTGATCAGATGCCGGATATGGCTGATGAGGGACTTCCTGCAGATCCTCCAGTCAGGCCATCTTTGGCACTGGCTGTCAGAACAGTTGCAGGCACTGATGCGCAGTTCAAGGATGGTTTTATGAGGATTATGCAGACCTTTCAGGGAGCATCTCCACCGTCCATGACTATGGTAGACTTGATGTGTTTTTTCCAGTAGCAGCATCCTCTTACATTGTCGGGGGAAAGGAGGACCACATGCTACAGAGTCATGGCTGGAAGCCATGCTGACTATCATGGAGCATTTAGAAACACCTACAGAGAGTCGGGTAAATCTCTCTACATATATGCTACGAGACTCCGCCAAGAGGTGGTGGGACGGGATCTCATAGGCGGGTCATCAGTAGGTTATGGATTGGGAGGAGTTCAAGCGTGTGTTTTACGACAACTTCTACACGGAGACCCTGAGGGCCGATCGAGCCCGAGTGTTCATGAGTCTATAGAAGGGTACTCTTTTTTCATTGTGTATTCCTCTAGTTTCACCGAGCTACAGTGTTTCACACCCCTCCGGTTTGGAAATTTTGTTTTTTTAACAAGTAAGTTTTATGAAGGTCTCAGGCGGGAGATCCACTTGTAGGTGAATATCTTCTTGTTGACTTCCATCACATCCATCTTCAACCAGTCACTGATTGTGGAGAACAATCTGAGAGAATCCAGAGCTGTGAGACAGGGTGGTTTTGCTTCCAGAACTAGCATTCCTCTAGTTGACAGCAGGAAGCACCGTAGGGTGTCTATGCATGGGGATCTGAGGAGGTGAGATACATATTCAGGTAGCCAGGTAGTATGCTACCAGTGTGGTAGGGAAGGGCACATGAGGCCACAGTGCCAGAGAGACTGAGTGGAGTTCCTATTGTGCGGCAAGATGGATCACCATCATCATTTCTGCCATGTTTTCTAACCAGTAGATGGTGAGAGGGGTTCTTCTATGACTCCACATTCAAGAGAAGCACCACCAGTTTCTCACCAGTCAGGGAACTGGAGATCTTCCGGCCGTTTGGGCTGAGGTGGAGGATGAGGCTGTGGAAATCAGTCACCAGTCCTTCAACGCCAGTAGGGAGGATCAACTTAGAGTGGTCAGGTAGGGTCACAGGGCCATGGGGCAGGCTGGAATTATGTGATGGAGCAGACCTATCATGAGCAGGATCCCGGACCTCCTACCATTTGTGTTACAATTTTAGTAGCCTTAGTTTAATCTTCAGCTCTTTTCTATACTAGTTCTACGCATAGCTTTATCTCTGTTTCTATTGTGGACAACATCAGGCTCTCTATCCTTTCTTTTAATGACTTGTTGACACTAGACTCACCTTTGGGGATGAGGACATCTATTGTATGTCAGTGAAGAGAGTGCCCTCTAGAAGTTGTGGGGTATCATTTCATATGGGATAACTATGTCCTAGAGATGACAGGTTATGATGTCATTCTCAGGATGGACTAGTTGGTTCCCTTCCATGCAGTCGTTGACTGTTTTTGCCGCCGGGTGAGTTTCATTTCACCAGAGGGTTAATCGTTTCTTCATAGAGGTGAATGGGATGTTCGGGAGAGTCGAGCAGGACTCGAGCATCATGGGCTAAGAAGGGTGACGTCCCAAATATCTAGTCTTTATCTGGATCACCAGGGGACTTCTCATTTAGACTTTCCTCCTGTGGTGGATCGTTTTTGGGATTTCTTTCTAGAGGACATTTCAAATTTTCCTTAGGAGCGTGACGTGGACTTCTCTATTGAGCTCATTCCAGGAGTGACACCGGTGTCCATTCCTCCCTATCGTATGGATACACCTATGTTGCAGGAGCTCAAGAAGCAGTTGGAGGAGTTAAAGACAAAGGGTTTCATCCAACCCAGTACCTCTCCTTGGGGATTTCATGCCCTGTTTGTGAAGAAGGCAGACGGTACCCTTAGGCTCTGTGTGGATTATCGGAAGATGAAGCAGTTGATGGTCCAGAACCGATATCCCTTGCTGAGGATTGATGATCTTTTCGATAAGCTTCGAGGATCCCAGGTGTTCTCGAATATTTATTTGATTTCCTTTTATCATCTGTTGTGCGTTAGACCATCAGATATACCTCTGACAACCTTCAGGAGCAGGTATGGTCTTTACAAGGATATGGTTATGTCTTTCAATCTCAAGAATATGCCAATATTTTTCATGTAACTAATTAACCGAGTGTTCCATCCTTACTTTGATTCCTTCGTTTTGGTCTTTGTGGACGATATCTTGGTTTACTCTCACACTCGACATGACCATGCTACCCACATTGAGATCATTTTTAGTATACTGAGAGAGAATTGGCTTTATGCTAAACTCTCAAAGTGCCACTTTTGGATGGATCAGATTCACTTCTTGGGTCACGTCATCTTAGAGTTAGGAGTATCTCTGGATCTAGATAAAGTGAGAGAGGTAGTTTCCTAGGATCAACCAAAGAACATCTTTGAGGTACGGAGTTTCCTAGGGATGGCTGGATACTACAGACACTTCATTCATGGCTTTTCATGCCTAGATGCACCATTGAAAGGTCTGACCAAGAAGGGGGTAAAGTACTTAAGGTCGGATTCTTGTGAGTCAGCCCTTAAGGAGCTGAAGGTATAGTTGATGTCAGCACCGATACTAGTCTTTCTAGAGCCAGGAATGATCTATAATGTTTATTGTGATGCTTCAGGTATCGGACTAGGCTTTGTGCTTATGCAGGGAGATGGGGTCATTGCATACGGGTCTCAGCAGTTGAGGCCACATGAGAGGAACTACCCGACGCATGATCTAGAGTTGGTAGCTATTATTCATGCCTTACGTTGTTGGAGACATTACCATTGGGGAGAGCACTTTGTGGTTTTCACCGACCAAAAGATTCTCAAGTACATCTTCACTCAGCGTGATCTGAATCTGAGACAGCGTAGCTGGGTCGAGTATCTTCATTCTTTTGATTTCGAACTTTCCTAGGCGTCGGGAAAGGGTAACATAGTGGTAGATGTGTTGTGCAGGAGAACTCAGGTTTAGGTAGTTCAGGAAGCCAGCAGTGAGTGGCAGATTATGGCTATGTTCTCTGAGATGCATCTGAAGGTGCACGATAGATAGGGACAGACATACATATCTTCTATAGCTATTAGATATACACTACTTGATTGGGTAGGAATGAGGCAGCTATCAGACTCAAAATCCTTAGTCATGCGGGAGAGTGTGTCAGGAGAGGACCCTATTACTAGGTGGAAGGTGGGCGAGGATGAGATCTTGCGTTTCTAGGGACACGTATGGGTACCAAAAAAACATACGAGAGGAGCTGATTTGGTATTTTCATTCCTCATTTTGGGTAGTTCAACCTGGAATCACCAAGATATACTAGGATCTTCATCTCCAGTACTGGTGGCTAGGTATGTAGAGGGATGTGGATGGTTTTTTATTGCGGTGTTCTAATTGTCAGCAGGTGAAGGCGGAGTATAAATGACTAGCAGGACATTTAAATTAGTTACCCATTCTGGAGTGGAAATGGAAAAAAGTCACGATGGACTTCATGACCGGTTTACCGAGATCATCTCTAGGGAACAGTGTTTCTTGGGTCGTCGTTGAAAGGCATACGATGGTTGATCACTTCTTACCGATCAAGGAGACCTTCATTATTGATGATCTAAGATGACTATACATCCGAGAGTTTGTACGTCCTAATGGAGTTCCACACTCCATTTTTTCAGATAGGGATGCACGCTTTACTTCTCGATTCTGACAGGGGCTTCAGAAGGATTTGGGTGCACGGGTAATTTTGAGTACTGCATACCATCCCCAGACAAATGGTCAGTCCGAACGTACGATCCAGGTTCTCGAGGATATGCTCTGATCCTGCATTCTAGACTTTAGAGGTTCTTTGGGGAAGAATATCCCTCTGGTGGAGTTCTCCTACAACAACAGTTTTCAGGAGACTATTCAGATGGCACCTTATGAGGCTTTGTACGGTAGGCCATTCTGATCACCATTATATTGGCTGGAGGTAGGACAGGTAGCTTTATTGGGACCTTGTCTTGTTCAGGAGACCTTAGAGAAGATATAGTTGATTAGGAATAAGATGGCTATAGAACAGTCTCGACAGAAGACTTACGCTGATCAGCAGAGACAACCTGTCGAGTTTGAGGCCGGGGATCAGGTTTTCATGTGTATCGCAATAAGATTGGGACATAAGAGGATTCAGAGACAGGGTAGGATTTCACCATGGTACGTCGGGTCGATTGAGGTATTGGAGAGAGTTGGGTCAGTTGCCTATCAGTTGTAGTTACCTTAGAGGTACAGGGATATGCACGACGTCTTCCACGTCTCTCAGCTCCGACATTACTTTTCAGACATATCTAATGTCTTTCAGCCTGAGGAAGTTGAACTCAAAGTGGATGTATCATTTGAGAGGAGTCCTATCAAGAATTTTAATCACAGTACGAAGGTTCTCCATGGGCAGTCTGTTCTTCAAGTGTGGGTGATATGGTAGCATGGGCGAATATAGGATGAGACATGGGAAAGGGGGGCCGATGTACGATTACAGTGGGCGGAGCTGTTCGGGGTTTCTTCTTCTCTGCCTCGTTAGGGAAATTCGGGGATGAATTTCTTTAAGGGGGGAAGTTTGTAAGAACCCGGATCATCATTTCAGTTATATATTAATTTTCATGGAGTATTTGAGAAAAATGGGGTTTCTGGAAATTTTTGAAGTACACGCCATGTAATTTCTGAGGACACGCCGTGTACTCCGTTGCCATGCCAGGCCGTGTGCTGGCCGTGTCAGGGAACACACGCGGTGTGTAGGGGTGAAGTGGAGGCCTCTTAAAATGGAGTACGTAAAAACAGAGTGCATCCCGTGTACCCCATAAGTACACGCCAGGCATTTTCTTTTTCTTCATTAAATGGACCAGGGTCGCTCCTGACGGACAGAATGCACTCCTTTTCCAGTTTCTTTGTCCGAGAGAACTCGTACAGCTGCGAAACATCTCCGAATTCTTGATCCTCTATTCGATCCCCATTTCATCCATAGTAGATTGTGTTGGAACCGCATAGGTGAGTTCTTCCTTCTCCTAGATCCTTGTTTTCCAATTCTCCTCTTTCTGAAGATATCGTGGGTTTAGCTTTTTTTGATGTTTTCTCTGATATTCGACATTCTAAGGAGAATAAATCAACATAGATAAATTATATAGATCTCATAGCATTGAAGTTGTTGGTTTGTTCCTTTGTGTAGGGAGTCTGTGAATATTTTGTGGAAATTCCACAAATACCCTGGAACGTGGTATTGTGTGTTTCCTGTTTTGCCCTATTGTTTTCCGGCATTGCTTGATTAATTGAGTATAGGTAATTTCTTGTGGATAGGGAAATTTCCACTGGGCTCTGGATGTTTTTCTATGCTTGTTTTTCTTGTTTAGTGTTTTTCTAGTTTCCATGCCTAGTTGTAGGATAGTGGAACTATTGTACTGTTATGATGTTGTTCCATAGAGTGATAACCTAGTAGTTCTTGAGGTTTACTTGGGCCGATACACGCGCTATGGATGTTTGTTTTACACAGGGCTGTGAGAACATAGTGTAGTGTAACATAGGGAGAATAGACGTAAGGGCATCTCTAGAGTGTCTTTAATTTACGATGCGAGACCATATGGGGAATTGATGTTGATTTCTTCCTCAGGGAGTCTATTATTTAGCTGATCCAGAGGGGTGAGACTGTGTGTGCCTCCCAGAGGGTTACTAGTACTTGTAGGTTGAACCCTAGGGGTTAGACTTTGAGAACTATCCATAGGTTACCTTTTTGTTCTACTTTCTTGAGTGGATGGTTCCTGCTTGTATATTACATGCTAGAAATTGTGGATTGTTACTGCTGTGTTTTATCCTGTTTACTACTTACTGTACTTTACCTACCATATATTCACTGACTATTAGGCACAGATCATTGGTTGGATGCTTATTGGGACTTTGTCTTACACCCTGTTTGGGTCATGTCTTTGGACCCAAACAAATTATATTGTTGCATGTATAGATAAGGGAAACACCCTTCTACTTCAGTTTCTTGATTGCACTAGAGTTGGAGAACATGGCACCAAGCTATGGCTTGCGATGCTCAGGAGTTTACCTGTTTTCTTTTGCACTTTGGTTTAGTATTGTATTCATAATTGTGACTTGTTTGGTTTCATTCCTAGACATATGTATCAAGCATCATTTTATATACATGTGTGTGTGCTCCAGTTGTTTACTATTCATCTTCGACTGTTTATCGTTTACTCTTGTATGGATGGTTATGGTTTTTTCTATTACCAATTTTTTTTCTTCCACTGTGTACTCTGCCAATGAGGGAATAGTTTCCCCACTATCAAACCCAAGGCCCTCACTTCTAGTTGTCAGCTTCTGGCGTTAGGGGAAATGCACTTGAGGCCATGTGACCAACCGGGTACAGGGTTCCTCTTGGTGGCTTCCAGAACCGGGATGTTACAACATGTTAGCCTCTATATAGTTCCTCATTATCCTTCCTTTTATTACTACCAAGAGAGGTATTAGTTGATATATTAGGTTTTCTAGTCATAAATTAACTATATACTTGAATAAAAAGATGATTATATCCTCCTCTATACCCTTCTCAAAAGTTTTATTCTTGTAATGCACTTGGGAATGTGTAATCTGGTAAAAGACACAAACCAAATATCTGTTCTCTGGGTGAAGGAAAATATCAATCTTTTGATACTTCATAAAATATTTCCCTTTAAAAACTTGATAGAAATTTCAAAAATTATGTGAAGTGATATGACTGAAAAAACTGACAACATTTCCCACAAAATATATATAAACTAATGAGATCAATACATCTTCTTCATTTGAGGAAAGGCCCCCTCAATGAAAATTATCTAAAATGATTATAAAGAAGGACCTCTTGCCTATCTCCTAGATCGCATGACACTGCACTACAACCTATGGGTCCCCCAATCATAAATTCTTTCATCTTTACCATCATACCAAAAAATTAATAGACCCCCAAAGTGGTAGGTCAACATGTATGATAATACAAATGGTAATTGTAATAAATAAAAGTAATATGGAAAAAATATAGAGTCAATCATATTACCATGTCCATCTACCATATCCCCATTCCTTAGTAACATATCATAGTGCCCTAACCCTTTCAAGATCCCTAGTCATGAATCCTACAAACACATGAATGTACTTATATAGGGTGTGATTATAAACCTAGTAGGATGACACCAATGCATTCAAAACATAAATTCCCTTGTATATGAATGTTTATTACATGATTTAAAATAAATATGATCACATCCACACACAAAAACATGTATCACGTGATGATTCACTAATCAAGATTCTATTAACCCCAATCATACATCTTTCAGTGCTACACTGAATGAATATCAAATATTTTAAACTAAATTCCTTAGAACATGAAAAGTTACATAATCAATTTTTGAGGAAAATTGTCCTTCCCCACTTATAAAATATCTACACTATTATATTGAAGGAAAAATATATCTGATATCACGTGAAAAACTACATGTCGTGGATGGTACTCATGTATGGCATGCCCGAGTAATGGACTCTCCCTCATACGTGAGGCTGTTCCCCCTCAGTATGTAATTTCAACATAAATAGACACCCTTAATATAGATACTATCAATAAATTTGTATAAAAATTCCAATAAGAGGTCTTAACCATAATATTATATCCACTTCCAACAAGTCATGTCACATGATCATCCACTCTATAGAGTAGGCTAAATCCATCAAGATCACTTATCAACCTTGGGACTGAAGAAAATCATTTCATTTTCTATGTACAAAACCACATATAATGAGTAACATCGAGATGATAAATTTATCGAAATATTAAATTATAAATGATATAGAATATTTCGAAATTAAAGAATTATATATAATTAAAGAACTATATATATAGACATTCAACATGTTACAAAATATTACTCATATAATACAAGAAACCAAAAACAACACACAAACTATCAAAACTATAGAATCAGGGGAAACCACATATATGGAAAGGATAATAAAAAATAAATGATCTCATTCCATGGATAAAATAACACATAATTATAGATAATATCCCATCATGTTAATGACTTCCAATAGTTTGCTTATTGATTAGAATCTCGAATACCCACTGAGTGACAATACTCAAGTCATGCCCATTCAACAACCAGATCACGACCACATTCCAATGATCCCTGTAATAGATCCAAGATCCTTACAATAATGGGTTATATAAAAACTATTAATAATAAATTGACACATAATATTAGATTGAATTCAACTTACCAAATGGAACCTCTCATTAATGGTGAACCGATATTCACCTAAGGAAAAAAAATATTCGTGATCTATACTCCAATAGTGCACAAATCCAATATTTCATCATTTGGTCATGTCTAATTCCATTGAAATTTTAAATACAATTTCTATCAATAATATATTTCAGAGGAAAAAGATTATATAGTGATGAAACAAGTAAATAAAATAATTTATCTCTCACATTGATTTCTCATGAGCCAACACCACTAGATTATCCAAAATCAGATTAGTAAGTGATGAAAATAACTAACGATATCATATAATGTCTCATGGTTTTAGAGATAAATGTATAGAAACATTATAGAGGTAACATATATTGGTTTCATTACATAAGAGATGACTTTTTTTCATTAATTTAATTTTCACATGGTTTTTGAAGCCATGCATCAACCATATGAGGTTTTTTCGAGTTCTCAGAGCCAAAATATTTTGGATTCATTGTTTTCTAAACCACAAAATCCACGATTTTATCCCTCATCCCAAATCAAAAAAATTATTGGTACTGTTTCATGGTTATCTCTAACGATTGAGAAATCGTGCACTACGCATAGTCCTTTAATCAATATGCAATGTTTTCTATGGAGAACCACATTGTTTCCCCTTATTATGATTAAACAATATACCCCCTAATTTCTTGTGAGACTCTATAAAAATAACCACTTACTAATACAAATAGGTATTTTAAATGTGCCTAAAACCACCTTTAAGAGTGTTAGAAAATCATTATTAATCACGGGAATGATAAAGGGGGTCCCCTTTATCAGCACTAGTAATGTTCTATTTTCATGAGAAATCCCAGCACGTGCACAACACCTGCACACCTAAGACAATAGCGGCACACATAACACCAAAATACTGCACAAAAAAACACCTACACACAAACAAAGCATAGTAGAACAAAATAGCACACATAAATGTTTCCCAAACAATGCTATATACATTTACATTCAATCATGAATACAAAAAAGATGACTGATATATACATTTAGAAAAATGTTTATATGGTTGCAATAACTATTATAAAATAAACAGTCAAAAACATTAATGTTTAATCCATTTTACATCTATGACCCCCTCTAAAAAAATTTCATCCATGGCTTCAGTTGTCGAACAAAGCATCCGAACTCGGAAAAATATTCCACCTATATATGAAAAAAAATATTATGTTAGTAATAAAATAATGAAATAAATTAAACAATAATATGAATGAATACATTAATAAAATGTCTATTGTTACATTTTACTACCTTTACATATCCATATTTCAATTGATTGATTTAATATTTTATATGAGGCCCAAAAAGATTAATTGAATATAAATATTGTTTTTTTAAGATTACATGGATGAGAAAAAATAGAGGATTACATGTCAACAACAAAATGGAATCCAAAAGGTCTTATTTATTGAAAATAAAAAAGGGATGAATCTTCATATTCTACTGTCTCCTATAGCACAACAAATATGGGGGGTAGGAAAAAGTTTGAATACTCAAAATAGTTTATACTCAAAATGACCCCTCATGCCCTACTATCCAATTATCTAGAATAGGATATGGATTAGATCAAATGATCAAATGATTTAGTTTCCACATCAACACCTTGTTTTACTGCCTCTTCCCTGCTAGTAGCATCAAATATGGACTTTTCTGCCACATTGATAAGATTATTCTGCTCTATCACTATTTTTCCTAGAACATTGAGAATTTATTATATGTGATAAATTTCATGTCAGAATATATATATATCATACCTCCCATCAATTTATATATTTTTAAGTGATTCTACTTCTATTGTAGACATGGATGCTTCATTCAAGTCCTCACTGTGATGTTGAATGTCTGAATTTTATGCCTCCACCATCGATGCTCTCAACTCGATGAACCGCTTTTTCACCATCATGTTGACCAACTCATTCAAACTATCAGGTATTTATTGATAATATTACTCTCTATAACCAAGGGTTGTGAACATGTAATGGATGTGTCCAAAATAGTATTTTATTTTGTTGAAGATACCCTCCATGATTATATTCCAAATATCCACCACATGTGTCACTAAAACCACTGGTGAAATGATGTGTGTTCAGAAAATCAACTCAGTACATGTACTGAAATAAGGATATACTCCAGGACCATGTTTCAATGTGAGGGACTCACCCTCACATACCTTTTTGTTCATGAAAAAAGAAATGATTTGGGCCCTAGTTATTATAGTGGGGAGAGACAAAAAGTGGAATGGTCTAGGACTTCTGAGCACTAAGGTAGAGTTACTCTGATAAATAATATAAATATTATTTGTAAATATGAAAATAATGCCATCAAAAAATCAACATTAATTAGAATAATTTAGAACATGCCCTAATCAGCCACATTATTAGCCACTTCAATCACCTCAACATTGAATTGATGGGTGATAATGAAATATTCCTTTAAAAATGATCAAATTCACATATAAAGACTCTTCTATCAATACTAATTGTTCTTCACCTTGAAGTTTTACAAGTGTAAATAGATGTTATACTATATGATACATACATGATGATGTATTCAATTTTATAGATTTATTAAATTTTAGAATAATTTATAACATTTTCCTAGTGGTTCCACCTTTCTAGATTGGTAACAAATCTAATAGTTACTTATAGTAAGATCCCCTTCCCTTCCCCTGGACACCCCTCTCCCCACCTATAGACCCCCTCCCTCCCCCCTACACCCCTCCCTTTCCGTGGATAGCCCCCCCCCCACCTCCCCCCCTCCCCACCACTCCCCCAACAGTACCCTCCCATTCCCTAGAAATCCACAGCGCCCTACCGCCCACTAGAAACCCCCCCCATCCCTACACAATCCCCCTGGACAACCCCCTTCCCACCCCCTAGACACCCCCACCTAGACACCCCTACAATCCTGGACTCCCCCACTCCTAGAAACCCCATCCCTCCTAGATACCACCTCCATCCTGTACACACCCACCCACCCTACCACCTAGACAACCCCTCCCTCCTGGACACCCCCTCCCACCTAGTTCAATAGTGTGATTATTCAGACTACCCCTCCCTAAGACAACCCCCATGGACACCCCCTCCCTACCCCTTGACACCCCCACCACTCCACATGCATCCCACTCCCTTCCCTAGGAAAACAACCACTCCGTTGCACCCCCGCCCACTCCCTAGACACCCCCAACCCACCCACCTTGACACCCCCTCCCTCTTGGGCACCCCCTTCCTCTTGGACACCTCCCTCCCCTCATGGAAACACCCTAACAACTCATTGACACCCCTCCCTCCTGGAAACCCAGACCCACATATAAGGGAAACAAATTATAAAATTGAATATCCAAGATATTGGTTCCCATCAAGCTTTTAATATGCTCTTGTGTGGACATGTAACTCTACATTAATCACCTTGCACACAACCCTCGATGTTTCATGCCATCATGTAAATAAGACAAGAATACATGAATAATTGTTCAAGTGAGTTACCTTAATTTATTATGTGATTTTTTATGTTATTTGATCATTTAATGTGATCACATGATCAGTTCAGATGAAGCATTCATACAAAGGATCTTATGTGAAGTATAGAAAAAACATAATAGTTCTCGTAGGGATATGATATATTGAATCATTTGTGAAATATATTTCCCACTACTCTCTTATCTATAAGTAATTTCACGAAATACCACGAGTATCTTAGAATACTGAAAGAAAAAAAATAATCCTAGGGGAACCTATCAGGTACTCACATTCTTATAAATAATAGATTTTTTCTTCATTAGGAATTTGTATGTGAGGTGTCTATGCATCTGGGCATTGATGTGATGAAGGTTCTATATGAGTTTAGTAGGCACCCATATTTTTTGGGGCATGAATAAGTATATATGATGCGGGATTATTTGAGAAATTGATGATATACAAGATCTATGGGCAATGATTTTACTATGAAAACAACAAGATTACCTCTGTGATTGTGCCGAAACAGCGTCGTTTCACACCATGTAATGGAATTCCACATGGACAGAACTCTTATATTATAAACGAATCCTATAAGGAATAATGATAATCAAATAAACATTTCATTATATAATTATTCATTAAAATAGACAAAAAACATCATAACATTACCTTTACATCTTTCTAAATGGGTATTTGGTCCAGATATACGGTAATAACAAAACTAATGATTCTTTGTGCACTTTAAAACATTTGGTTAAATACTAATTACCATCGTATCTGATTTGAACTTCTGATCCCACATCCTTATGATCCTCTCATCCGACACGATCTCTATGATATCAAGGGGACGTGAGATCAGATATTTAGATTAGATGTTATGCTAAGCGGTAGATAACAAATAATAACGATGATTACTTTGTTTTCGTATTAAATTTTTGACTGTTTCACAACCAATATTGTTCCAAAAAACAAAATCCATAGAAATAGATGCATAAATTAAAAAAAATTAATGAATTCAAATCATCAATGTAATAATAGTTTAGGTATAGTGTTTTTGGAAACATGGAAACAGAAAAAATAGATCATACAGTCTCTCATTAAGTAATCTTTACATGAAATACAAATAATTTATAAAACCATACTTATTAATCTAAAGATATAAAACATAATAAAGGGGGATAATATATTCTCAATATGTGTAATGAAGATATATATCAATGATCATATATTGATAACAAAAGTAGAAGTAATTTACAATCATTATATTTGTGCACAATCTACCATTTGGTATGCTGCCCATTCGTTTCTAAACACATCTATATCATCTTGTGAATATGAGTTGTTGGGAAAGTCAAGGAAGTACTGAAAAAATTTAAATACAAAAAGGATTAATAAATATTTTAAATGAACTCGTAATTATTTTCATAAATACCTCTTCATGGATGCTAGTTTTTTTGATGAAATGTGATCACTTTAATAAATTTACAAATATAATAACCACAGTCCTTTCTTTTTTTTGGAAACTGTAGAAACATCAATTAAAATAAGTAATTTGTTTTGATATGTGTTTGTATAGTTTAATATTATTATATATACTAAGATACTTGTCCATTTTTAGATCTTGTGGGCGTTTATGTCCTTAGGAAATGGAATCATTCCAAGAAGGAGACAATATTGATGCACCACCCTATCATAATAGAGTCATCATTAAAAGGTAATGTAAATTATATAACTTGGTTTGAGTTCTAAATTATTGTATCTATTGTATTACAAATTGATAAACACCATAACGTGTCGTCGGCTTGATGCATATCTATACATTGAATCCTTGTCACGACCCCCTCCCCACAAAGTGTACCCCTCCTGGGCCGGCAATGTGAAAAGGGAGATAATGACCCCCGAGTCCTGCCTCCAGTAGGCCCCGGGTTAGCGACTATCACCGAGGGTATAATAACATTCAAATGGGAGGCATTACCCTCTAAGAGAACACATACAGAAGAGAGATATAGAATAAACTCCAATCAACTCCAACTTAGAACTGAGATATAAAAGGAAACCAAGTACATATATGAAATGTCATGCAAAAGTACAACAAATGAAAGGGGAAACTAAAAGTACCCAAACGAAAGTAAAACGACAGCGACCACAAGCCCGAACAGCTCCTCCTCCAACCGAAATCTTGTAGTAACCAACTTGATCTCCAACCTGCTCCAAGTGACCTGAAAAACAGTTTATATATACATAGGGTGATTATAACAGTATACTCAGTAGGATCCTCCCCAAGCCTCTCATGCAAAAGTAAAGAAAGCATGCTAAAGCCCAGTGAACAACAAGTGAAACTAACTCGTCACCTAAACAGGTATACTATGTTCCCAACCTCACCATGGCTACTCTCACCAAGTAACGCATACAAGAATATAGCATATAGTAAAGAATATCAAGGGTACCCCAATACTACTTCCCCACCGGTTTTCCGCTTTTCCCCAACGACATACGTCTTGTGCATCTCTCTCCAAAGGCTTGCCCGCAGACACCTGGGCTAAGCTCCACAATCTGCACCTCGTGCACCATATAGGCTTGCCCGCAGACACTTGGCCGAAGCACCACACCGTCCTCACAACCAAAAGTAACCAGGTAGTCTCCGGGAGCCACCACAGCTCGCATATTGTGTATCATACGTCGGGTATAATACCTCAAGCCATTACAGCCCATACTCCGAGTAAGGATCCTCAAGCCATCATAGCCTATACACGTTACACCTATAGTAGTACATAGGATACTATATCCAGAATATATGCGTGTGAATAACCACAAGCCATTACAGCCCTCTACACACATATATGGGGTAACTAACCGCTGTGCCTCATGGCACAAGTATCTACCAAGAGAAGAGTGCGGGGCCAAAGGGGGTAGTCATCCATTCGACCTCCAATCAAAATGTTGGGGAAAACACCCCCCGAGGGCTCAGAATCCCCGGGTTGTTAGTTGCCCTTACCGACAGGGTGGATTAGAGTATAGAAACACAAAAAGTACAGAATATATATGTAACTCACATCCACACTATGGGAATTACCTAGTCTTAGATACAACTGCAGCTAACGTCTCTCAGACTCCAGGCTGCTACTTCAAAGACTAGGTATCCTATAAGCACACAAAAATTTGAAGAGATTTATTATATTACTCCATTCTCAGTTTATCAGTTCCACTGTATGTTAATTAATTAATTAACCATGAAAAATTTTCCACATTAAACTAAATTGGCATCTCATTCAAAAACAACTGCTTCTTTTTAAGATTCACATCACCTTTAAATTCTAGTATCTCCATCCCCGTGTATTTTCACCATTTAATCAAACATTCATTATAGAGTTACTTTCCCACATTCCCAGGCATTCTAGAAAAGCATCCTATGCTACTAAACACAAAGGAGGCTCAACACGGTGAGTAGATATACTACCTGTTGAGTCTTTTCCTCCTATAGAAAGAGCATAGACCCATACTCCATCGAGAGGCTAAACACCGAAAGCACGTGGCATACCCCGCGTGTCTTCGCCTCCTTCAGAAAGAGGGTAAGCAAGACCAGCTGCCTTGAGCAGTGGGGAAAAGCAAAGCAGATTAACATTCAAGAAAACCGCAAGCAACCAGCAACCACATCCATCCCATTCCATCACCCCTGGTGTCCTCCCCGACACCCACATGCATAAACTGATGCATCTCGCCACTCTAGGCGTCATCTGCTTCCATAACCACAAGGCCTCCATGCCTCCACATATCACAACAGCCATCCAGGCTCACATCACAGCACAGGCAGCAGGAAAACAAACATCACATCAGGGGCTCTTGACCCCTTTAACATACAAGAGTGTAACTCAGAACCCTTTTAGAAATTCCCACATAATCTGTTCTCTAATCCATAATGAATTAACAGATTTGTTATTCGTAGGTTCCAATCATGGATACCTAATCAGTAATCTATCACAAATAAATAACCATGCTTACTTCCCTAATTTGATTATCCTCAAATTAGAACAACTACAACAACTGCAATAACCAGATTAATTTACATGCCTCATTATCTTTATCAAATTAATTAACAATTAATTCTGGATTTACGTTAATTATCAATTTCTATCATGAACGTATAACAAATCAAAGAAAAACATAGATATCACTATATCTAGGAAAACATGAGGCAAACCGTTATCACAGTATAAAGCAACAACATGCGATCAACCAATTCTTTTAATCCAGTTCAAGTATTTAATTAGGTCAGTTTCATTGTGATCCAAATGGATAAATCATGCTAATTATACGATTGCACATATACAATTAGAGAATCCATGAATCCCCTACCTCAAACAGTTCCTCATGTTCTTTATCCACACAACAGGTCACGATCCTCCCCTCGTGAAAACTGCATCCACCGGAGGATGCTGCGGTACGACAGTACCAACCAACCCCAAGAAAACCCATTAGAATCTTGGAAATTACATGATATAATTATGGAATGGAGGATAAGAGAAGATAAACCCCAAAAGAACGACGATACAACATACCTTATATCGAAGATTGATCGACACAGCTTGGTTGCATCAAAACAAAGCGGAACCAATCCTAGGAGTAAAGATTGATTGAGCAACTCCTATGGAACGGATTGAAACGTTCTAGTGCCTCTTAATCGATAACAAAGGGAAAGAACAAGGAAGAATGATGTCTCGTCCCATTTTTTGATTTAATGGTGTGACGGTTTAAGATCCGGCTAATTCTCCATTAAAAACGGATCGCATTAACCCACGCGGTTTGACCAAGTAAAACATTCCAGGCCTTAGGAATAATTAATATAGGAGTTATGGCATTTTAAACGGCCTTAGGAGCCCTTAAAATAAGGCTTTAAATGAATTTTACGTCAAAGGAAACGTCAAAAGGGGAAAAACTGTAGGAGTCTGGAAACACTATTCACCCAATGTTACTGTACATGAAACCGATCTGTGAAACCGACCTGTGAAACCGATCTGTGAAACCGATCTGTCACACCGATATGTGAAACCGATCTGTCAGACCGATCTGTGAAACCGATCTGTCAGACCGATCTGTGAAACTGATCTGTCACACCGATCTGTGAAACCTATCTGTCACACCAATCTGTGAAACCGATCTGTCACACCAATCTGTGAAACCGATCTGTCAGACCGATCTGTGAAACCGATCTGTCACAACGATCTGTGAAACCGATCTGTCAGACCGATTTGTGTAACCGATCTGTCAGACCGATCTCTGAAACCGATCTGCCACACCGATCTGTGAAACCGATCTGCCACACCGATCTGTGAAACCGATCTGTCACACCGATCTGTGAAACCGATCTGTCACACTGATCTGTGAAACTGATCTGTCACACCGATCTGTGAAACTGATCTGTCAGACCGATCTGTGAAACCGATATGTCACACCGATCTGTGAAACCGATCTGTCAGACAGATCTGTGAAATCGATCTGTCAGACCGATCTGTGAAACCGATCTGTCAGACCGATCTGTGAAACGGATCTGTCACACCGATCTGTGAAACCGATCTGTGAGACCGATCTGTCAGATCGATCGGTGAGACTGATCTGTTACTGTTCATAAAACTGGAAACATTGTTCATAGAACTGGAAAAATTGGCAAAGTGTTGGGGATAAGTCCCGTTGACCTCCCAGAACACCTCCAACACCAACATTTCACCAAGTAATGGATCGGAGAGGTCTGGGCCATTACATTAGATACCTCTCGAAACATTCTCGTCCTCGAGAATTAAAAACCAACCCAGAAGAAAAGAGGGGTCCGAACAACCACCCTATAAGATACCTCTCAGGGGAAAACCACCGTGAGTTGTTTGAAAACTGGAACAAAACTACGAGATCCGGGAGTATGGGAGAAAACAATCCATACCCAAACAATTCATACATAACATCACATGAAAAGTACATAAATAAAACATGAAAGGTCTAACCAGAGAGGAAACATCATTATATGAAAGGAGTTAAACATTGAACAACTCTGGGTACTGAGAACGTATCTGTGACTCACGCTCCCAGGTACTCTCCTCCATTCCACCGTGTCGCCACAAGACACGAACTAAGGGGATAGAACGCCCACGCAACACCTTCTCCTTGTGGTCTTGGATTTCCACAGGTCGCTCCTCGAAGGTTGCATCTTCATCAACATTGATCTCTCCCCAATCGATAACATGAGAATCATCATGAAGATAACAACGGAGCTGTGATACATGGAAAACATCATGTATCCGACTCATCTGAGGGGGAAGTGCTACTCGATACGCCACAGCTCCAACATGAGCTAACACCTCGAAAGGCCCAACAAACCGGGGAGAAAGCTTACTCCCACGACCAAACCTTCGCTGCCAACGACGGGGAGTCACCTTTAGAAACACATGATCCCCAACATTAAACTCTAACGGTCTCCTTCTTTGATCAGCATATGATTCTTGACGATCCTGTGCTGTCTTCATCCTCTCACGAATCACCTGTACCATCTCTGTTGTATTCTGCACTAGTTCTGGTCCGAGAATTGCTGACTCTCCGACCCCAGTCCAGCACAACGGACAACGGCAAGGCCGACCATACAGGGCTTCAAATGGCACCATACCAATGGTGGAGTGAAAACTATTATTGTAAGCGAAATCTACCACGGTTAAGTGCTTTTTCCATGAACCTCCAAAATCAAGAACACAAGAGCGCAGCATGTCTTCAAGAGTATGGATGGTTTGCTCTGTCTGACCATCCGTTTGAGGATGAAAAGCTCTGCTAAGGCACAGTTGAGAGCCAAAAGCATGTTAGAGACCTCTCCACACCCTAGAGGTAAAACGAGGGTCTCGATCAGAAATGATCGTCCTAGGTACTCCGTGAAGCCTCACCACCTCCTCCAGATACTTCCTCGACAAAACTTCCACTGAGCTCGACTCCTTAATTGCTATGAAGTGGGCCGATTTAGTTAAACGATCCACTACCAACCATATAGCATCATGTACTCCCGGAGCTCGAGGTAAACCTGTAAAAAAGTCCATTGAGATGTCCTCCCACTTCCACTGAGGAATCTTTAATGGCTGGAGAAGACCACCAGGAACACGGTGTTCGGCCTTCACCCTCTGACAAACTAAACATCAAGACACAAACTCTACCACTGCACGCTTCAGCCCAGGCCACCAAAACTGACTCCTCAAGGACCGGTACATCTTTGTCACACCAGGATGTACTACTAAGGGCGAGCTATGGAACTCTTAGAGAACCGTCTCATGCATCTCCAAGAGAAAAAAAAGCCTTCCATGATACAACACTCGGTGTTGTTCATCCTCTGACCAACCATCAGGGGCCTCCCCACAAACAACTCTGTCTCTCCAAACTTCCACCTCTAGATCACCCAACTGAGACTCTTCTACCTTCTGCATCAGAGATGACTGCACCATCATCTGGAAAAGACAACCTCTACCTCCAACCTCTTCTATATCAAGATGTAATGCTGACAGTTCCTCCATTACTCTCCAAGAATCACCGGATTCACACACAGCATCACTACGTGACTTTCAGCTCAATGCATCAGCAAAAACATTTCCCTTCCCAGGTGTATAAGATATTTCGAAGTCATATTCCTGCAAGAACTCCATCCACCGACGCTGCCGCAAGTTCAAGTCCCGCTGAGAGAAAACATACCTCAAACTCTTATGATCAGTGAAAACCACAAAGCGCTCGCCAATGAGGTAATGTCTCCACAACTTCAGCGCAAACACCACGGCTGCCATTTCAAGATCATGGGTAGCATAGTTGCATTCATGGGGACGCAATTGTCGGGACCCATAAGAAACAACTGACCTCTGCTGCATGAGAACACAGCCTAGCCCCAGATGTGAAGCATCACAGAAAACATCAAACTGGACTCCCTCCACTGGAAGACAAAAGACTGGAGCACTTACCAACTTCTCCTTTAGATACTCGAAAGCTGCCTGACACTGATCAGTCCATATGAATGCTTGATCCTTCTTGGTCAAAGCTGTCAGAGGAGTTGCAACTCGGGAGAAATTGGCTATAAACCTCCTATAATAGCCTGCGAGACAAAGGAAACTTCGCACCTCTGACACTGTCTTGGGGGTTGCCCAAGACACTACTGCTTCTATCTTTGAAGGATCCACAGCTACTCCCTGTTGGGACACAACATTCCCTAAGAAACAAACTTCTCGTGCATAGAACTCACACTTGGACAACTTCCCAAACAACTGATGTTGGCGAAGAACTCCCAAAACGGCTCGTAGATGCTCTGCATGCTCCACTTCAGATGTGGAGTACACAAGGATGTCGTCGATGAAAACCACAACAAACTTGTCCAGGAATTCACGGAACACAGCATTCATCAACCCCATGAAAACAGCTAGAGCATTCGTCACGCCGAATGGCATTACAACAAACTCATAATGCCCATGACGACAAGGGAAAGCAGTCTTCGGGATATCCTCATCCTTTACACGCATCTGATGATATCCTGACCGCAAGTCGATCTTTGAGAACCAACTTGCACCCTTCAGTTGATCGAATAGGTCATCAATCCGTGGAAGAGGATAGCAATTCTTTATTGTCACTTTGTTTAATCGACAATAATCGACGCACAACCGCAAACTGCCGTCAGCCTTTATCACAAACAAAACTGGTGCACCCCATGGTGACACACTTGGCCGATCCAAACCACACTGCAACAGACCATCGAGCTGTATACGTAGCTCTTGTAACTTAGAAGGGGCCATCCTATACGGAGACATAGAGATAGGAGATGCTCCCGGCTGTAGCTCGATCCCAAACTCGATCTCTCGTCGAGGGGGTAAGGATACAACCTCTCCTGGAAAGACGTCAGGGTACTCCTCTACAACCCTAGGAAACACCAACTGTTGAACCTCTGAAGAACATAACATCATCTCAGCCATCATGGATGATAAGGATGAAACTCGTCTATAACTCATTCGAGGATCCCTCTCACCAAAAAACACCACTTCCTCTCCATCTTCATCAAAGAAAATGACCTTCTTCTTGTAGAAATCCACAATAGCCTGCACCGAATACAACCAATCCATGCCGAGTATGACATCATATGGTTGTATTCGTAAACATAGGAAATCTCCCCAAGAGTGGTGCTGCCCCAACACTAGCTCACAGTCTCTACATACTTCAAACAAGCTAGCTCGACCTCCAGCTGGCGTAGTCAATGCCAAGGGCATTAGAAGCCTCTCTACCTCAAGTCCCAAAGCGTGGACAAGGGTAGGGGATATAAAGGAGTGTGTCGCTCCTGAATCAAACAAGGCATACACCAAGGTAGAAAACAAGAAAAGGGTACCTCGGACGGCGTCTGGATCGCCTGGAGCTGGCAACGCTAGAGCATGAAGCTGACCACGACCACCTCCACAGCCTCTCTGACCCTGATGACGACCACCACCATGGACGCTCTCTTCTCTCTGAGGACGGGGAGCGTCATGGGGTTGTCCTCTGCCTGCTCCATCTACCCTCTGGTGATCTAAAGCTGGTGCAACCTGCTACTGCTGCCTCGGCTGGAACTGCCTCAATGGAGGAACCTGGAGTGGAGCGCCTGGTGCACGATGACTGCTCTGAAAAGTCGGGCACTCCCGCTGCTGATGACCATGACCACCACAAGAAAAACAAGCACCTGATCCCTTGGCATAGGCCTGAGAGTTGCTGCCTCCAGAGAAACGAGATGGGAAGGGCTGGGACCTACCCCCAGGTGAACGAAAACTCTTCTGTCCTGAAAACCGAGAACCCCGGACCACAGCTCTGCTTCATGAGGAATCATGAAGATTCCCCTCTCGTGACGATCTGGTCCTAGCCAAATTCCTCTCAACAACCTCTTCCCCCGCCAGCACCTCAAGATATGTCTTCAGCATAAATGGGGTGACCTGGCGCTGGATCTCTGGACGCAAAGCCTCCTTGAAATGCCTCGCCCTGGCCTCCTCATCTGGTAACAGGTCTGAAGCATATCTTAGAAGGTTCCTGAAAAGAATTCCAAACTCTCAAACATTGGAGCTCCCCTGCCGAAGGGTGAGAAGCTCCTGGAGACTGGACACCTTCGCAGTCGATGAAAGAAACTCGACTATAAACCTGTCTCGAAACTCCTCCCACGAGATCGCTGACTCCTCACGATCACCGAGGAACAAGAACCACCACTGCCTCGCTGCTCCACGCAGCATCGTCATAACCAAGGACACCCAGTGTTCCTTCCGAGCACGAATCGAACTGATTCCTATCTCGCTCTCCTCCAACCAGTCTTCTTTGACTGCATATGAAACGGGGCCCTCGTACTTCTGTAGACTCTGGCGCTGAAACTCTCGGAGTGTCTTCCTCCAAGTGTCATCGTCGTCAACCTATACCCGGAGGCGATCTGCTGGAACAGCCTGCTGGGCACCTTCTACACAAACCTGACGAGGACGTCGACCTGGATCCATACCTGTAAAATAACAACCGTTAGAGATCCTAAGACTGGAATATGGAAGACTCAACATTAATTAATTTATTATTTTGTTTTATTAATTTTAGGTTACCTATCCCAAGGTCTACCCATTCAAACACAGGCGCAAAGAATAACGATGCATGATCCTTTCCTAGGTCTCTACCCTGCAACCAGTATCACTTTGTTTAGTATCCATCATAAACTTAAAGGTCCGTGCAACAGATCATAGGGGGCCCTGAACGCCTATGTGTCTGTCGGTCTCCAGTGTTTACCCCACTTTCTAAACATGAATGACACTGTTGCCCTACCATCCCATGCATCCTTACCTGTGCCTAACTCCAAACTCCATCCTATCCCTCAACCAGACCTTTGATACCACTCTGTCACGACCCCCTCCCCACAAAGTGTACCCCTCCTGGGCCGGCAATGTGAAAAGGGAGATAATGACCCCTGTGTCCCGCCTCCAGTAGGCCCCGGGTTGGCGACTAGCACCGAGGGTATAATATCATACAAATGGGAGGCATTACCCTCTAAGAGAACACATACAGAAGAGAGAGATAGAATATACTCCAATCAACTCCAACTTAGAAATGAGATATAAAAGGAAACCAAGTACATATATGAAATGTCATGCAAAAGTACTACAACTGAAAGGGGAAACTAAAAGTACCCAAAAGAAAGTAAAACGACAACGACCACAAGCCCAAACAGCTCTTCCTCCAACCGCTAGCTAGTAGTAACCAGCTTGATCTCCAACCTGCTCCAAGTGACCTGAAAAACAGTTTATATATACATATGGTGAGTATAACAGTATACTTAGTAGGATCCTCCCCAATCCTCTCGTGCAAAAGTAAAGAAAGCATGCTAAAGCCTAGTGAACAACAAGTGAAACTAAGTCGTCACCTAAACAGGTATACTATGTTCCCAACCTCACCATGGATACTCTCTTAGTAACGCATACAATAATATAGAATATATTAAAGAATATCAAGGGTAACCCGCTACTACTTCCCCACTGGTTTGCCGCTTTGCCCCAACGACATACGTCATGTGCATCTCTCTCCAAAGGCTTGCCCGCAGACACCTGGGATAAGCTCCACAATCTCCATCTCGTGCACCACATAGGCTTTCCCGCAGACACCTGGGCGAAGCACCACACCGTCCTCACAACCAAAAGTAACCAGGTAGTCTCCGGGAGCCACCAAAACTCGCATAGCGTGTATCATACGTCGGGTATAATACCTCAAGCCATTACAGCCCATACTCAGAGTAAGGATCCTCAAGCCATCATAGCCTATACATGTTACACCTATAGTAGTCCATTGGATACTATATCCAGAATATATGCGTTTGAATAACCACAAGCCATTATAGCCCTCTACACACATATATTGGGTAACTAACCGTTGTGCCTCATGGCACAAGTATCTACCAAGAGAATAGAGCAGGGCCAAAGGGGGTAGTCAGCCATTCGACCTCCCATCAGAATGTTGGGGAAAACACCCCCTAGGGCTCAGAATCCCTAGGGTGTCAGTTGCCCTTACCGACAGGGTGGAGTAGCTTATAGAAACAGAAAAAGTACAGAATATATATGTAACTCACATCCACACTACGGGCATTACCTAGTCTTAGATACAACTGCAGCTAACGTCTCTCAGACTACAGGCTGCTACTTCAAAGACTAGGTATCCTATAAGCACACAAACATTTGAAGAGCTTTATTAGATTACACCATTCTCATTTTATCAGTTCCATTGTACGTTAATTAATTAATTAACCATGAAAAATTTACCACATTAAACTAAATTGGCATCTCATTCAAAAACAACTGCTCCTTTTTAAGATTCACATCACCTTTAAATTCCAGTATTTCCATCCCCATGGATTTTCACCATTTAATCAAACGTTCATTATAGAGTTACTTTCCCACATTCCCAGGCATTCTATAAAAGCATCCTATGCTACTAAACACAAAGGAAGCTCAACACAGTGAGTATATATACTACCCGTCGAGTCTTTGCCGCCTATAGAAAGAGCATAGACCCATCCTCCATCGAGAGGCTAAACACGGAAAGCACGTGGAATACCCCGCGTGTCTTCACCTCCTTCGGAAAGAGGGTAAGCAAGACCAGCTGCCTTGAGAAGTGGGGAAAAGCAAAGCAGATTAACATTCAAGAAAACCACAAGCAACCAGTAACCACATCCATCCCATTCCATCACCCCTAGTGTCCTCCCTGACACCCACATGCATAAACTTATGCATCTCGCCACTCTAGGCGTCATATGCTGCCATAACCACAAGGCCTCCATGCCTCCACATATCACAACAGCCATCCAGGCTCACATAAGAGCACAAGCAGTAGGAAAACAAACATCACATCATGGGCTCTTGACCCCTTTAACAAACAAGAGGGTAAATCAGAACCCTTTTATAAATTCCCACATAATCTGTTCTCTAATCCATAATGAATTAACAGATTTGTTATTCGTAGGTTCCAATCATGGATACCTAATCAGTAAGCTATCACAAATAAATAACCATGCTTACATCCCTAATTTGATTATCCTCAAATTAGAACAACTACAAGAACTGCAATAACCAGATTAATTTACATGCCTCTTTATCTTTAGCCAATTAATTAACAATTAATTCCGGATTTACGTTCATTATCAATTTCTATCATGAACGAATAAAAAATCAAAGAAAAACATAGATATCACTATATCTAGGAAAACATGAGGCAAACCGTTATCACAGTATAAAGCAACAACATGCGATCAACCAATTCTTTTAATCCAGTTCAAGTATTTAATTAGGTCAGTTTCATTGTGATCCAAAGGGATAAATCATGCTAATTATACGATTGCACATATACAATTAGAGAAGCCATGAATCCCATACCTCAAACAGTTCCTCATGTTCTTTATCCACACAACAGGTCATGATCCTCCCCTCGCGACAACTGCATCCACCGGAGGATGCTGCGGTACGACGGTACCAACCAACCCCATGAAAACCCATTAGAATTTTGGAAATTACATGATATAATTATGGAAAGGAGGATAGGAGAATATGAACCCCAAAAGAACAACGATACAACATACCTTATATCGAAGATTGATCGACACAGCTTGGTTGCATAAAAACAAAGCGGAACCAATCCTAGGAGTAAAGATTGATTGAGCAACTCCTACGGAAAGGATTGAACGGTTCTAGTGCCTCTTAATTGATAAAAAAGGGAAAGAACAAGGAAGAATGATGTCTCGTCCCTTTTTTAGATTTAATGGGGCGACGATTTAAGATCTGGTTAATTCTCCATTAAAAACGGATCGCATTAACCCCCGTGGTTTGACCATGTAAAACATTTCAAGCCTTAGGAATAATTAATATAGGATATATGGAATTTTAAACGGCCTTAAGAGCCCTTAAAATAAGGCTTTAAATGTATTTTACGTCAAAGGAAACGTCAAAAGGGGCAAAACTATAGGAGTCTGGAAACACTGTTCACCCACTGTTACTGTACATGAAACCGATCTGTGAAACCGACCTGTGAAACCGATCTGTGAAACCGATCTGTGAAACCGATCTGTGAAACTGATCTGTCACACCGATCTGTGAAACGGATCTGTCAGACCAATCGGTGAGACTGATCTGTTACTGTTCATAAAACTGGAAACATTGTTCACAGAACTGGAAAAATTGGAAAAGTGTTGGGGATAAGTCCCCTTGACCTCCTAGAACACCTCCAACACCAAAATTTCACAAAGTAATGGACCGGAGAGGTCCGAGCCATTACAATCCTTAAAATAAATATTTTGAGTATTCAAATTGAATATAATAATCATCCAATGATGCCTACTAACACAAAAATTAATAAGTAATTAATGAAATGAAAATATAGGAAATATGATTAAATTATATAGTTTTACCCATTCATCATTTGTATTAAAAATATTCTTTCATCCATAATTTAGTTTTCAAATGATTTTTGTAGGGATGACATTATTTCAATCTCCATAACATATTTTAATTCTTCTTTTAAAGAGGTGATGTAAGGACTAATGAGCCCAAACTCATTTTCATTGGGAAATTCATTAAATGTATTTCATATATATAAAATAAAAAATATGAAATGTATATAGTCATAATTTTGATAGTATATCATCTTTTGTAAAATCAAATCATGAAAACGTACCTCATGAATTCATTTACAACTAAGGTGCCTTGCCAATCTGAATTGAGGATTTCATTTAAATTATCAGCACCAATGAAATCCGATTTTTCCTCTCCTTAAATATTTTTTATTAAAATCAACTGTGTGAGCATTGTCTTTTATCAACATTGTATCCACAAGATCCTGCAATGATATTAAATGTGGATATAGAATGGGCAGGGTAAAGGTGTTTTAAGTTGATCATTTCAATCAGTTGGTTTATCCATTAAATGGTTTTCAGTCGATCTTTCTTTCCACACCCTTCTGTTGTTCATTCAATAACAATAGTCATCGATTTATTCCATTTTTTATTAAATGTTAATTGTTCATCTTGAAAAATAAATTCAAAATGGATACCTCCTTTTCGACATGTTTTTTACATGCATTGACATCCATGTAGTGAATGTTCCAGCTGCTTGTTCAACAGTATGAATGTAATCATCGCCATTTGAATTAGGTATCTTGTCACTTGGCACATCAACTATTCTAATTGACACTATGATAGGATTTGTTAGATATTTCATGTTGTGTAGCATGTCATTTTACATATTGAACATTTTATCCCTCACTATAAAGTGATAGGTGGGAGTTCATAGATATAAATCACATTCATTTTCACCATGTTGAATAATAGTATAGGAAAACTTCCAGTGGTTATGTGATTCACATTTCATAGAAACAATTATTATAACATTTATTACCTCAGCTAAGTCATGTTTTTAAGGGGAATGGCTCGTCTCAAAGCTAGTGTTGGTGGGGTGGGATCTTCGCACACAGGTTGTTATTGAGTTGTTTCTTCTCTTTTCCTCTCCCATTACACTTGATATCATCTCCCTCAAGTATTGTAATTCTTCATAAAAAATAAATAATTTTTCATTCATCTTTTTCATTTCCTCAGTTTGATTTTCCTCTTGTTTTTGTTTTAGAAAATATGTTCGAGTTGTCACCCCAAAACCAGCACCTCAGACACGACCATACTATTCTAGCTGCTTCAAGGACACTGAAATAATGGATGCATCTAGTGTAGGTGTTTTTTATTCCTATTACTATGTCAGGAATAAAATATACGAAAATAAGTAGTCCTTATTATGTAATGGGGATTTAAATAAAATCAATAATATATTATGTCATACTAACTCATGTTTTCAAAACTCTTTGTGTGTTTTTATCGATCAATATTCCCACTTTATTTACACGATCTTCCATCCATGGAACATGGTGGGGGATGGATATGGATAACTATTTCAATTCATGAATCTACATATAAACAGAGAAACATGGTTATGGTGTTTTTTTATGTCATAAAAAAGTATTAAGGCATATTTAAATGACATTCAAATTTTTTCTCTAGTTAAGTGAACCACATCCATGCTATATGGTAGGGGTACGCTGGTTTTGTTTCCTGTTCATTATTCTCCACACTCAGTTTCTATTTCATAAATAAAAAACTATCAATCAAAGTGTTGAATACAAGCAATGTCAAACAACATATGACCAGACACAATGTACCTGAATAGTATACTCCCCAGGACGGTTTCTAAAGGCATCCCACGCTCCTTGGGATATAGAGAGGTCATCAAGAAGAGGTTGTTGCAGATTGAATTCCCCTTTACCATCTTTAAGATGATATTTAGTTAAAATTATGTGGAAGCCTCTATGAATCCTTCCTGTAACTCTTTATTCATATTCCTTGTGTGAGGAATCTTATATAAATTCACTCTAGAATGGATAATGAAGAGTAAGTCAAAGTTTTATTAGTTTATTTTATTTTAATAAAATGAATAAATTATATCATAATGTTACCATAATATCATACCACATTAGTGTCTTATGTCCAGTGACAACATGGTTCCATGACTGTACATCATTTGACACGTGTAGCAGAGTGATGATTCCAATGTAGCTACAAATGAAGGATTTGTTTGGGTTAACATGTTGGCCTCGGTTATTCCATCCTAACTCAAATTTGAGGCATTTTTCTATTTTCTTATGGATTTTGGCTAACTCTATCAAACTACGATTCTCTTGTTATTTTTTGGGACATTAGGGTTTCATTTCCTACCATTTCCTCTGAAGCATCATCATTATCTTCCTCCTGAGCACAGGTATTGGAACTATGAAAAGAAATAGTAGGTTGAGAGACCTGTTGTGCCTTATCACTGGGACCCACTACAATAAGATGAGAAACATGTTGTTGGTCTGCACTATGACCAACATCAGTAGGTTTAGAGACCAGTTGTGCCTTAGAATTGGGCGCATCAGTAGGTGCAAAAGTCATTATCTAATGAATTACCTTAACATTTAATTTTGGTTTCATTAAATAAGCAGTTAAAAGATAATAACAGAGCGTAAAAAAATTTATATTAAAAGAAACAAATAACTTAATTATTGAACACTTTTTTTAAAGGCTGATGTGATTTGAACCCTCTATAACCAATGTAAATCCATTCATTAGGGTCTTCTCTGACATTAAAAATACAGTCTACAATGGGACCCCTGCATAATGATTATGAATTCCCAATGAAAGTGTCATCCTCTCTTAAACATTCATCTGACCCTTGAGTGGTTTTGGTCGATAACATAACAATTGACCAATTATGGGTTGTGGGATCTGGAACATAATATCCTTTAGCTTCCTGTGATTCCATTATAAATGGTTCTTTACTCTTCCCTTCCTTACTAAAATCAACTTTCATGATTCCCAATTCATCTATTTTAATAGCACTCAAATTATCAAACCACTTTCATTGAAAAATTTCCACTTGAAATTTCGTATAATCCAACTACCATATTAGTTTGATGATTCCACAGTATAACATTTTCGCATCAATTGGATTTCTCTCTTAAGCACCAAAAACATCCATCGCTTCATCCACAAGTTTAAACCCACTATTCTTCATGGTACTTTCTTTATCATGTTCATTAGTTCAGAATGTATAACCATTAACTATATATGCATTAAAAGATAATACCAACACACTTTCTCATCTGAATAGACATCAAAGTCATTCTGAAATTGAGTTCGGAGTATCATCTAACATTATAGAAATATGTTTTTGAAACCATCAAATAAACTTTCGATTATGTGTATCTGATATCTATTTTTTATCCCTATATGGATTGAAATGTCGATGAATTTATTTGTGGGTTTAAACAAATGGGCCACCGTCGAAATTGTTATGTAATATGTAAAGGTGGATCTACTCCCAATATAAAATATTGATTGTGACAAGATCTGTTCCAAAAATTACTTCACCCTCAAGATGCCAAATGTGAAGAAGATTAGGTAGGCCAAAATTTTCCACACTAGACAGGTATTCAGTATAGAATTAAACATCTTCCTCAAAAATATGTTTCTCTATAATAAAACCCTCTATCCAACTTTAATTTTTGGCATACCCTTTCAAACTCTTCATATACCATTCAGTGGGTTACATCCAACTATAATGTACAAGACCACAAAGTCAAATATCTATCACCAAATGAACCATCACCTAAACAATCATGGGAATAAAATTTCCAATTCAAATAATATGATGAAAATTTCTCTTTCCATAGATTGCAATTTTTCCGGGTATATAACTATGCTTCATATAGCATTGAATAAGAAACAATGCTTCATTAATGAATGATATACATTCTTGGAAAAAATGAAACATAGAGATATAGGAATTAAAGAATGCGTCAAAATGTGGCTTTTGCATTATTTTAGACATGAAAATTTTAAATCGGCCATTGAAACAATGTTCTTGATATTTTATAAATACCCCTATAGAACCGTTACATTATTATAGAAGTATCAAAACTAATAACTCTCTTTCCTAGAAAGAGTTTATGAAGTAGGAGGAGGAAATGTTCATATTTCACCATTCATTGGAGCCAACATTTCTTGTATTCTAATCTCTACCATGTCCAATCTAGCCTTAATTATATCCTTTGTTTTGCTGGGTTCATTTAGAAACATGTTGATGACACTGCCACATATATATTTTTCAACATTAATAACATCAATAAAATATCTGACATACTGAAAATTCATGTATGATAATTAAAAAATAACTGATCTCTTTTTGCAACCCATTTTGGTAAGGTTTTTTGAAAATGGTTTACCAAAAGTGGTGTCTACACCTTTTACTTTCCCAAAAAATTGATGACCTGTTAGAGGAGACGGTGATGTACATTCATCCAAACTTCCTTCAAATGATGTTATCCAAGATCAGTACTTATGTCGTCGGGGTAGAAATATGTGATGTCCAAGAAACAACTGATGAATGTTTCAACCTAATTGACAACGTACCATTTCACAAATGGGACACCCTCAAGTTCCTTTGATTATATATCCTGAAAAATTTCCATAAGTAGGAATTTCATTTATCATTCCATACTACATGGATCTCAAAGTGAAATCTCTATTTTTTACGTATCATACAACGTAACACATAAATCCCACAATAATTTCAAATACATGATCAATGGAGCCAAAAAAAACATCAATATCATTACCCAGTTGTTTTGGCCCAGATATAAGCATAAATAACATGATTTTTTTCTGTTTCATGCATAATCATGGTGATATGTTATAATTAACCAAGATAACCAGCCATGTACTATGACTACTGCTTTGAAAACCAAAATGACTCACCCCATCTATAGATAATGTATGAGAATGGTTTCTCGGCTCATTTCCAAATTCAGGATAATCAGGATCAATTCATTTCCACTGAGGATAGTCTATCGGGTGATGTAGTTTCCCATCTTTAATTATGGTATCTGAATGCAATGTCAATTATCCTATAGTATCCTCACTTATATATAGGCACCTAAACCAGGGAATGATTAGTATATACCATACAACTTTCATAATACTGGATTCATCTTTCTTATATCGAGAAGCACCACACATTGGTGATTATTTATGTGATTTATGGTCTTTGTGAAACAATATACCATCATTATGACATTCATGTATTATTTTAGAAATCATCCCAATCGATCGTAGCATTCGTTTGGCATCAGATGGTCGGCTTGAGATATCATTATATTCTGGGAGCATGTCATTTAGGAGAGAATGTAATTCTATAAAACTGTTTTCACTCAACCGATTGACTATTTTCAAATTATACATCATCAGTACGGATAACAATGCTGTATATTTAGTGCAACCGGGCATACAATAGCGTTTTTTCACAACTCTTTAACATCTCAAACAATTTTATGGAATCACAAAGTTCATCTTCAACTATCCTTGTCATTTCCTCAATACAATATTCATCATCATTCACATCTATAATCACATCCTCCATACGATCGTCTTCATGATTCACGCTTATAATCATTTCAGATGATCCATAAAATGCAGTGTTATCCCAACAACTACATAAATTCGGTATTTTCTGATATTTATTTGGACATGTATAACTTCGATCTATTCTGTGAAAGATCAGGTGTTATTCCAACTCCTCTAGACTAATTTCTCTTGAATAACAACATCTTAAATATGGACACAATATTTGAGAAGGTTCACATGCATGATCTTTTGAATACATTATACACTCTTTCACACCCTCGTTATACTCTTTTGTTAAAAGATTGGCATTCATCAATTGTTTATTTATATTCATTCTATTTGATACAGTAATATTAATATTTAACAAAATAATAAAACAAAAGATGCTCTACAAGCAATGTGAAGCCCTTCCATTAGAATGTTTTAGTATCCCGCATGTGATCTATATGAATTATGCTAAATAGATTTTTAGTGTTTCTATAGAAACATAATATCACTATTCAAGACCAATGGTACTAAACTAATAGATTGTATGATTTTCAATAGAGTGATTCGGGTTGAAGGATTCATTACTTGTGTTGTTATTGTTATTTTATTTGGGTGTTCATAAAGTGTCTCATTGAGTCTTCTAGTGATGTGGTTTTCTAAAATTACATGGAATATCACTAGTAACAAAGTGGTGGTGCCATTGAAATTGGTAAATTTTGGATTGATATTCAATGGTGGAAGAACTATAACATTTAAAACTAATGGCATACCAATCATGCAAAAAATCGAAACACCATACCAACACACAATCATTCCCACAATCACAACACCATACAATCCAAACCATCACAGTTTCAGATTTTACAAATCATCCCTTATTCAATTTCATTCATTAATTCAGGGGTTATCACCAATGTTTTATCAACCTGGGGCATTCATTAATTAGTCATGTATATGTAAATTACCAATATTTATATTCAAATGTTCAATAGGAACCATACAACATGATATTCATTTAGTGCACAAACAAGGACCACCGACAGACATTATTTTCAGCAGGTAGTTTAGGATATACATTTTACATTATAACTATCAATATAAAACTGTAATAACATAAGAACAAGATGAAACCAATGATTAAGAGGATAAAAATCACAGTGAAGGTGTTGTTCAGCGCATGACATAGGTGCGTTCACAGTAGAAGAAAGGCACGCAGCCGAGGTGATTTCCAACTGAAAAGTAAACATAAAATGAGAACTCATATGTTATACCTATCCAAAATAGGTCCAATGTAATTTAGGAATGGGATATGTCCGGTTAAACAATTTTTTTGTTCAATAGGGAACCATTTCTGGTTAAGTAGGTTCATTTATCTTTTGAATTGTCCATGTCTACTTTTTAGTAGAAAGATCATTTCAAATTTAAAATAATTTAGGGGTAAAATATTTAAAATTAATTGTATCTTTTTTCCAGAGGATCATTACTATCCCGTAGGGTTCATCATAGCATCTTAGGTTAGTGGAATGTCAGGTCAGTTGATGGTTATGATACCAGCCTGGGATGTATCATTACATTTCCAATTATATTTGACCCTAGTCTATATAAATATTTGATTTGGGGAGGGGTCAAACACTAATATATATAATGATTAATAGAGGTAAAAATTATCCTAGTCTCTACAAGAGAAGTGACGAAAGATTAAACACCCACTTGGTGAGGGAGAACCACCCAATAGGGGAGGAAGGGCATAATGGTGTACCGTGGGTGGGGGGGTTATGGACGAGAAAAGTGATAAAATCCACTAAAACAAAAAAGGATCAAATGGTAAGGGGGTGGGCAGTTCTAGGGGTAGGGGGATGCATGGGTTTTGGGGGTGTGTTGTCTTGGGAAGAGGGCTGCCATGGTGGGGTGGGGTGGGGGGGAAACAAGGGTGTGGGATAGGGGGTGTGGGGTGTCAAGGGGGCATCTACTATGGAACGACCATCAGGGATCCTAAAGATTGAATTATGAATGGGGAAAATTATGGGGAAGAGGGGTTTTGGTGATGGGGTCATGTGGCTAATATGGAATATGGGAACCTGATTAAAAAGACTAAAAAATAACTTTTCATTTCATGAATAGGGTAAATTATGGTGTGACATGTGGGTCTATTGCATAGTTCACCCTATGATGCCACATTGTTGAATTACCACAAGGTATACACTGCAACACTCATCCCCTAGAAAAACCCATTATATCTTGATCATTAATTGTGATGTGACTATATGCCTCATGGAATAACATCCACCCCCCAAAAAATAGTATGGAAGTCATAACTTATCTAACCTCCCACATGATCCAAACCATTAACATATGGTAGGTCCCATGGAAAAACTCACATACATAAAGGAGAACCTAAGAGGAATATTCAATCTAACTTTCAACACAATCATAACCACTAAAAAAATTATGCCTTGTGGATATCGACATATACCCCATGACGTATAGCCAAATATAAACTTTACGAAAATGGAACGAATGTTCACCTTGGTGGTGTATCTCTACATTGTAATCCCGAGGACTCTAGGTCGCATCATCATCCTAAATATTTAATAACCATTAATATATAAGTTAAAATCATGGATGATAATCCTAATTCTTGATCACAGATAGCCAATGATAGATACCTAGCATCAAGAAAGAGGCTATTACATAAGAAGCTCATACAAGTCGCATCCTAAGAAGCATAACTAAACATATTCATCATTAGTATATCTTATAGTTAATAAATATATCAGGATGTTCCCAATACCTATAGGGAAAAATATCCCAACAAGAAATATCTTTATTCATTTTTACTTATCAACCTACACCACCCCATGTGTGGATTACTCTATACATAAGGTCATAAAAAATCTAAATTATTATTTCCACTATAATAATAACGAAAAATTTTCCCTATACTCTACCTATAAAGGTTCCAAGAGAGATGTAAAAATTTCATATAGTCTTGATAAATATTTTATGTGGGATAATCAATTCAAAGAATGTACTCAACATGATATAATATTTAAAATAATCCTTGATATATCTCACAGAACAACCTACCCATTGGTTATTCCATCACTCGTATACACCAAAGAATCCCCCCAATCTAATGGGAGAGGGATAAATATCATTGGAGAACACAAATACCATGAGACATATGATTATATCTCCTTACTGTTTATGATCTAATGATCACTCTCTAATCTATTATCTCACTCGATCTAGTGGGCCACCCTCTAAATATTATTGACATCATATAAAATACTTTTCACATATCTAGATCAATACCTAGACTCCTAAGAGTCTTGAGACATCAAACAAAGTGGTACGAAATCAATAATTCAATTCATCAAGATTCATCAAAATTAAATAGATTTGTAAATAAATGATCACACAATCTCAAATTCCCGAGAAAAAAACATCACCTATCTCTATCAAAAGAACACCTCATGTATAAAGAACCACCTATTAGATTGAAAAAATGGGAATAAAAGTATCATATGAATTTTATAAAAAACCATTACTCATAATGTCCCAAATGAACAAAATATACTTTTTGAGGGTGTCAATCCAAATAAAATGATTTAAAATAACATCCAAAATGTAACAACCCAATATTTTTCAATGGAAAATTCCCTTCTTATATTTATTTCATAAAATAACAAGAAAACACCTAACTACTAAGTGATAAATGACCGTTAAACATAAGTTTGTCAGTACTATGTTTGGAATTTTGAAAATCCGACATACACGGTTGTGTTCAAGATGATTTTTGGAGTCTAATGAAACAAAAATATTTTTTGGTGAATAGTGACTTATACTTATGAATAGTAGCATACCCTTATGAATAGTAATATGACCCTTATGAATAGTAGATCATCCAACATAAGAATAACATTACCTATGGATAATAAAATGAAATTTAGACATCTTAGAAAATGACAAATTGACCTTAGTAATCGTATTGGTATTTAGTAAGTCATTAATAATTAATTATAAATAATTATTTAATTTGAAATAAAATTTATTTCCCTAAAATGTATTAATAAATTATTCAATAAATGTCTCATAGTTTTTATATAATTTTATAAGACCCTACGTAATTTTTAAAGCACTATAAAATAAGTTTTAATCAAAAAAACTATTTTTTAAGTAAATTATGTTTTTAAATAAATATTAAATTAATAATATTTATAAAATTATTTTCGAAAATTGGACTTCATTTTTGGATTATACATGTCAATAAATGGTTGGGGAAAATATTTGGGATTTTTCCAAGATACATGAATGTTTGATGAATAGTGAAATACCATAAATTACAAAATAAGCTGAATAAGCTAATTATGGGGTCATGTGTGATGTTCTGCTTATGTAAGACCACTTGGTTCGGGATTAGATTATAAAATCACTATTATTGGTCGTTCAGAACTCATTATTCCTTGTCTTATGTAAAATTAATAAAGTAATGAATTTTATATTTAAGAAACCCCTCTCCCCTCCACTATAAAAGCCACCCTTCACTCCCTCATTTCCTCACACCTCTAAAACTCCATTTATTCTCTAAACTATGTAAAAACACCTTCCCTAGCCCATCCCCCACGTCCAAGAGCTGCTGGTATCATCAAAAGACCATGCTTAGGCCCTTAAGGAGGTTCTCAATAGAAAGATTCGAGAGGTAATTTCCCTCCATCTTCTCCTTTAATTTAATTTAATGTTCAAGTTCATTTGTAGATCTCTCCCCACATATATTCATCAAAATTGTATTTTAACTCAATTATTTTTCATATACTGTAATTTTATGATAAAAATGGGATATTATATCATCCAAACCCATTTACCTCTTCCTTTTATTTTATTAAAGAGAACGTTGTTCGTGATGTGTTAAATTATCACCTTCAAGAAAGACAAGCTTTCTTCATCCATTTCTACATTAATATCTGGTCATGAATCCATTTTTATGGTTGAACCATAATATGATATGTGTATTATTATCTATTTATAGTTCTATAAATAACCTATTGACATATTACTAAGTGATAAGTTAAAACAAGTTCGTTGTGATCCAAAAACCGCCCAAATTGACCCAAATAACCATCATTTAATTATTATCTAGTGATTCATCAACATGAATCTAATATAATTCATTATAACGTCATTAAAGATCCTATAATATCATTAATTACATGTAATATCATTTCCGGATGATTACTCATGTTCTGCTAAAACAACAATTTAAGAATACAAGTGAACCACCCTAGAAAAACCATAAAAACGAACATCCCCGAACAATGTTTTTAAACTCTATAAGTCATCCAAAGGAACATAATTTGACATAATGAAACCCTTTTGAACCATATTAATGTACACAAGGTTCTATATTTCTAATTATTGAATATAATTTCATTATACAGGACATTAATGAGAAGGAAGCATTCGGGTACAAGTTAAGGGGAAATCTCGAACCCAATTTTCTTCCTTCGGGTTCTCCCTCTTTCACTACATTTTTGAAATGTTTACTAATTAAAGATAATTTTTTCAACGTTTTATTTACTTTACATGGATATACATGTTTTTCACTAGTTTTTACATCCAACAAAATGTTTTCTGAAAGATCTCTTCTTTTAAGAGCACCCCTTTTACTTATCACTCAAAGTGGACGGTTATTGTAACATGTAGGTTATTCCCTCATTCTTTTGGGAACCCAAAGATTATTAATGTATTATTATGAGATGAAACCCACTACTTTACATGGGTTAGTTATGTTCATTTTTTATATGTATTCTATGTGGAAGTCATGATAATGATAATGTTATGATGTGACGGGTGCACCGAGAATTATATAGCGCAATATGAATGTTTCAAAGCGAGAGGTGCGCCTGGAATTATATAGCACTGCAATGCATTGGGTAAAGTGATGAATCTCATGAGTGAATATGAAATGATGTTTTAACAAGATTCTAGAAGGGTAACAAGAATGTGTGGTAGTTAAACACTAAGACATGATGTTTCATTGTTATGCATGGCCACATTTCAAGACTTTTATTTATGCTCCTCTCATGTTCATGATATTTGCCTATGTTATGATTATGCTCACCCCATGATATATGGTTCCTATATATCCTCTTACTGGGCTTCTAACTCATCCCTTCTGATGTATATCCTCAGGTGGCTACATGTACTAAGGAGAGGAAAAGTTCCAATAAGAAGCTAGAGAAGAAGAAATTAAATAAATGTTTATGTTAGATGTTGTATTTGTTATATCTGGTCCTAGTTTACCCAAGACACTAAACCGTTGGAACCTATATGTGTAATACTGTTATGTTGTTTGTCTTTGAAATTATATAATAGTAATGTAAGAAATGTCCAGGTCACTATAGTTGGTATTAGAGGAAAGGTTTAGTTAATTTATGAATTTGGATTAGTGAACCCTTGGGAAAATCTCTAGCATGAGACTAAGTACAAATATGCACACAAGAATATTTACCTAGATGTCCCATATGTTATGTTTTAGGTATAAATTGTTTAAATGAATAAGTTATTCATGACTTTTTTACTTATATCTTGTTCTAACCTTTTCTATTTTAGGAAATGGTGTGAACTAGGAGACATCAGGCCAACAACTCATGCGAGGGACAATGCAACGATTTCCCGAATGACGTCCCCAATGATTTGGGAGGTAGAGTTAAGAACATAATGGTGATTCTTACCCAATTATATCAGGTTATGAATAATAACCATAATAATGGGGAATGTCCTCCTTCACCAAAGAGGGATAAACTGGCTATCGAATGATTGATGCGGCAACGACCACTGATGTTTTTTGGATGTTCTGATCCATTAGTTGTGGAATAGTGGGTCAACTCCATGGGGAAGATCTTTTTGTGCTCCACTATTCTGAGACAGATAAGGTTACTCTAGCCGTTTATCGTCTAGATGGAGAAGTTGATCAATGATGGGCTTTGATTAAGAACACCATACCAAGGGAGGGGATTGAAGAGATGGAATGGGAAGACTTTAAGATAATGTTTCTTAACAAGTATTTCAAAAGAACTCTTCGCAAGAAGATGGAGAGAGAATTCATAGAGCTCAAGAAAAAAGAAGGAGAATCTGTCACAACCTATGAAGTGAATTTCACAAGTCTTGCAAGTTATACTTCGGGTTTTGTTATCAATAATGATAGCAAAATTGATAGATTATTTAGTGGATTAAAACCACACCTTTGAAAGGCTCTCGCAGTTCGAGACTTTGGGAGTTATGAAGAAGTTGTTCAGTGTTCCCTCAAAGTGAAGATGTAGTTTGAAGAATGGTCCAATGGCTATGGGGATAAGAAATGAAAGATTTAGATTCAAGCCGGTGGATCTAATGACAAAGGTGGGAAGAAAAATCAACGACCCCCATGCCAAAAATCTAGGAAGTTGCACCAAGGGAACTAACTCAAAGGGACTGGGAAATGCTTCCAGTGTGGGAAAGAAGGAAACCATGATCAAGAGTGTCAAAAAGACAAGAAAAGGAAGGAGAATATAGCCTATGAAATGGGAGAACAACTCATGGTTCAATGCTACAAATGTAAGGAGATAGGGAACTATGAAAACCAGTGCACTAAACCTCGAGTTCTTGAGGTTAATCAACGTCAAAAACAACCAAAGCCAAAGGAACAAGGGAAGGCATATGCCATCACTACTATGGAGGTTGAGCATGATAATGAAGTCGTACAAGGTACACTTCCTATTCACTCAAGAATGTAAAAAGTCTTATTTGATTCTGGTTCTACGCATTCTTTTATATCTTGCAAGTTTTCTAGAACTATCAAATCGACGCCCCGAAACCTTAAAGCAATGATATCTGTAAAAACACCATGTGGTGAAATCATTGCAACCCTAGTGTTTGACTCTTCTCCTATTGGTGTATGTGGGAAGTGTCTTCTGGAAAATCTCGTAATACATCCCTTGGTTGAATTTGACTCTATAATGGGAATGGATTGGCTCTCGTTATATAGAGCACATATCAACTGTCGGGAAAATGAAATATCTTTTCATATTCCAAACCATCCCATGCTCCTCTACAAATGCAAGGAAGATCATGAATCTCCTTTGAAAAATCCTTCAACTGTGTGGGTGTTGATTCCCTATGATGAAGCATACCATTCCCAAATGGTTGAGTCGAAGGATAGTTCCAACTTAGAGGAAATTCCCATCGTGAGGGAATACGACGATGTATTTCCCGAAGAGTTACCCGGAATTCCCCCGGACTGTGAGGTAGATTTCTCAATTGAAATCATATATGGAGCTACTCCAATCTCGGAGTTTCCCTATAGGGATGGCTCCTATCAAACTGGAGGAGTTAAGAAGCCGCTGCAAGAGAATCTGGATAGAGGGTTCATACACCCTAGTGCATCACCTTGGGGTATGTCAGTGCTCTTTGGGAAGAAGAAGGATGGAACCATGGGGCTGTGTATCGATTATCGAGAACTCAACAAGATCACCATAAAGAACAAGTATCCTCTCCTAAGGATTAATGACTTGTTCGACCAGTTAAGAGGAGCTCAATACTTCTCAAAGGTGGATATTCATTCTGGATATCATCACGTAAAGGTGAAGAAGGAAGATATTCAGAACACTGACTTCCGTACAAGTTATGGTCACTATGAGTTTTTGGTGATTCCCTTTGGACTTACTAATTCCCCTGAAATCTTCATGAGTTTGATGAATAGAGTATTTAGACATTACCTCGACAAATTTGTTGTAGTGTTTATCGATGATATTCTATTCTACTCCATGAGAAAGGAGGAACATGAATATCACCTAAGACTTGTGTTGGCGACATTGAGAAAGGAGAAGTTGTACGCCATGTTCATCAAGTGTGACTTTTGGATGATTCAAGTCACATTCATGGGACTTGTGATCACAAGTGATGGAATTTCTGTGGATCCATCAAAGACAAAGTCGATTGAGGAATGACCTATGCCCTCTATTGTAACAGAAATCCATAGTATTCTTGGATTAGCTGGGTAATACCGATGTTTAGTGAGAAACTTCTCATAATTGTCAAGACCACTAACTAAGTTAACAAGGAATGGGGAAAAGTATGTATGGATAGAAGAATGTGAGGGAAGCTTCAAGGAGCTAAAGAGAAGGCTGATCACTACACCTATACTCACTCTACCAAAAAGAGGAGAATGTTTTTTGATATACAGTGATGCTTCAAAGAAAGGATTGGTTTGTGTACTCATGAAAAATGATAATGTGATATCCTATGCCTCATGACAGTTGAAGAGCCATTAGAAGAACTGCCCGACACATGATCTAGAGATGGAAGACGTGATTTTTTCCCTGAAAATTTGGCGGCACTACCTTTATGGTGAGAAGTGTGACATATAAACCGACCACAAGAGCCTAAATTATATATTCACACAAAAGGAGATCAATATGCATCAAATTAGATGGTTATAGATAATCAAGTATTACGATTTATCTATTCACTATCATCCTAAAATGGCTAACAAGGTAGCTGATGCTCTAAGTAGAAAAGAACCTGCTACTCTATCCATGCTATGGATTGAGAAAGACCCTATCTTCATGGATATGAAAAGAATGGATTTGAAAATCATAAGGGCAGGGGATGCATCCTACCTTTCCATATTTATTGCGCAACCATCCATCTAGTAGAAGATTAAGGATGCACAACGAGATTATGTGGAGATACAAAAGTGGGTGAATGCAGTAAAGGAAGGGAAGCTCCAAGTGTTCCATATCGATGATGATGGTGTGATTCAGTTTGGAACACGACTTTTTGTGCCTTCATCACCCAGGATAAATAAGGCACTATTGGATAATGCACATAGCTCAACATTCTCTATCCATCCTAGGTGTACCAAGATGTGCTGTGATCTCTGAGAACACTTATGGTGGGATAACATGAATAAGGAGATTGCAGAATATATATAAAGGTGCTTGGTATATCATCAAGTTATAGCTGAGCAAAAAAAATTCCAAAGGAATGATGAAGCCATTGCCTATACCCATGTGGAAATGAGAAAATTTTACCATGGACTTTGTCACAGGTCTCCCGAATACATGAAAGGGAAATAATGAGATATGGGTTGTGGTTGACCGACTCACCAAGACTGCCCATTTTATTGCTATTCAGGAAGACCTCTCACTTGAACAACTTGCAATGATATATGCGAAGGAAGTGGTGAGATTGCACGGTTTTCCACTCTCAATTATCTCGGACCATGATCCAAGGATCACATTTAAATTTAGGAGGATCCTTAAACATGATTTGAGTCCTGAATTAAATTTCAGAACGTCCTATCACCCCCAAACCAATGGCCAATCTAAAAGGACTATTTAGATGCTTGAAGATATGCTAAGAGTATGCTCTCTAGAATTCAAAGGTGGTTGGGATGATCATCTCCCATTAGTTGAGTTCTCATACAACAATAGCTTCCACTCGAGTATTCAGATGGCTCCATATGAAGCTCTTTATGGGAAGCATTGTAGAACTCCAACCTGTTGGGATGATGTTGGGGAAAGAATGCTACTTGGACCCGATCTTGTTCAAGAGATGACAGAGAAGGTTCGAGTCATCGAGAAACACATCAAAGCTTCTGAAAGTTTTCAAAAGAGCTATGTTGACAACCGTCGAATGGACTTTGAGTTTGACATTGGAGATAATGTCTTCCTTCAAATATCTCCATGGAATAGAGTCATCCGATTCAGGATGAAAGGGAATCTAAGCCCAAGGTATATTGGCCCCTTCGAGACCCTTGACCGCAAAGGAGCTGTGGCCTATCATCTTACACTTCCACCAAATATTTCTCAAGTCCATGATGTGTTTCATGCATCACTACTAATGAAGTACATACCAGAACCCACACATGTTCTAAACTCAGAGGTGGTGCTACTGGAAAATGATCTTTCTTATGAGGAGAATCCAGTAAAGATTCTGGATCAGAGAGATAAGGTCACTAGTGGAAAAAGGTATTTCCACATCGGTTTTTATTAGATTTTGATGTCAGTTTTTAACCGACAGAAATACAGGTGACGTAAAAAATATATTTTTCAACATCGGTTTTTATAATCCAACGTCAAAAATTGTCACCACACGGGTCTTTGGCGTCGTTTTGTATAAAAAATGATGGCAAATTTCAGGACCTCAGCGGTCTTTGGCATCATTTTTATATAAACCGAAGCCAATAATCAGGCCTTGGGGGTCCTTGGAATCAATTTTGTTTTCAAACCGACACCGAAATTCACAACCTCGGGGGTCATTAGCGTCAGTTTTTTAGAAAACCGACATCTAAATCTGGATTTTACATGAGTTTTAACGTCGGTTTTTAATAAAAACCAACGCGAAACATAAGTTTTCTAAAAAAAATAATTTCCATTTTAGTTTTTAAAAAATCCAATGTCAAAACCTCCAAACATGGAATATTTTAATATAGATCGTTTCTCATGCTTCGATTTGACTAGTTATGGAGATAAAACGGACTAACAGATGAAAGTTTATGGTCACCGTAAGTTGTACCTATTTATGGGTCGATCGATACAACTTTCATCAAAGAATACATGAAAAAAACAACCAAAATGTATATGAAAAATGAACAAAAAAAATATAATTAATGATTGAATCTAACTTTATTTCTTTTATTGATCCATTTGAATCGATATGTTGTTTATCATTATTTAAATTCGTTTTATGGGAGAAATCACACGGTAATGAAAAATAGTGAGTGATAAAAACAATTTCCCAAAAACTAATGAATATTATGCAGAATTTTTATTTTTGTATCTCGATTAGAAGAATCCTTCATCTTTATTATAAAAATAATATTATTTTTAGTGATAAGTAAAACAATAACAATGAAATTAAATGATGAAAATAAATACATTGTACAAATCATCCATTGAAGAATATTTGAAATATTGATTGTATCGAAGATGTCAAAAATGTTGAAAGAAATAGGATGAGCTTTTATATAGTGTAAATGAAAATTTCTATAGTGGTTATTCAATAAAATTTGTGCGGGATTTTGAAAATAGGAACGCGCATTGGGAAAAAATTGAAATATTGAAGTCGCATATTTGAAATTTTACTTTTAACGTCGGTTATATATATAACTGATGATAAAAATATTCTCATATTGGGGTATTAACATCTTTTCTTGAAAAAAAGATGCAAAAAAGTGACTTTTAACATCGGTAATTTGTAAAACCGAAGCCAAAATGTGTCTTTTAACGTCCGTTATTGAAAAAAAACGACAGCAAAAATAAATTCATAGAATCTTCAACTTCCAACATCCATAACGTTTGATCTGTAAGTCCATTTTTTCTACAAGGCCTGTCAAATTGAAGCTGGGGAAATTATCTAAAACATTTATTGTAATCTTTGGTGTCGGTTTTTTGTAAAACCGATGCCAAAGAGGGTCTTTTAATGTCAATTATTAAAAAAACTGACGCCAAAAATCAATTCAGATAATCAAAAAATTCCTACATCCATAACTTTTGATCCATAAGTCCGTTTTCGCTACATGACCTGTCAAATTGAATCTTGGCAAATTATCTAAAACTTTAGTTATGATAATTGGAATTGGTGGTTTGTAAAACCGATGCCAAAAAGTGCCTTTTAAGGTCGGTTATTAAAAAAACCGATGTCAAAAATCAAATCATATAATCTTCATCTTCCAAAGCCCATAACATGTGATCCGTAAGTTCGTTTTCACTCCACGACCTGTCAAATTGAAGCATGGTAAATTATCTAAAACTTTTATTCTAATATTTTTCATCTGTTGTTTGTAAAACTGATGAAAAATATGGACTTTTAATGATAGTTATTGAAAAAAAACTGACACAAATAATCAAATCATATAATCTCCAAATTCCTACACCCATAACTTTTGATATGTATGTCCATTTTAGCTCCACAACATTTAAAATTGAAGCTTGAGAAATTATCTAAAAATTTTATTTTGATCTTTGTCGTCGACTTTTTATAAAAATGATGCCAAAAAGGGTTTGTTAACGTAGGTTATTGAAAAAAACCAACGCCAAAAATCAAATCATATAATCTCAAACGTCTGATATCCGTAACTTTTGATCCGTAAGTCTGTTTTCACTCCACGACATGTCAAATACAAGCTTGGGATATTATCTAAAACATTTATAATGATCTTTTTTCATCGATTTTTGGTAAAACCGATGCCAAAAGGGTCTTTTAACGTCGTTCTCTTAGAACCGACGTTAAACTACCGACGTTAAAAACAATTTTTCCACTAGTGGGATCTACGCAACAAGACAACCCATCTTGTAAAAGTGTTGTGGAGGAACCATAAGTTTGAGGAAGAAACATGGGAACCAGAAGACGCAATTAAGGAGACGTACCCTCATCTGTTTGTGTAAAGGGAAATTTAGTTTGCGAAATTCCTTAATGGGGGAAGAATGTAACGACATAATGTTTTTCAAGGGAAATTTTTCTAATTATATTTATGTCATAATATAACATGAAAACACAAAACTACTAAGTGATATGTGACCGTTAAACATAATATTTTCACTCCTATTTTTTGGAATTTTCAAAATCCGACATACAAGATTGTGTTCAAGATGATTTTTGGAGTCTATTGAAACAAAATTAATTTTTGGTGAATAGTTACTGACCCCTATGAATAGTAACATACCCTTATGAATAGTAATCTGGCCCTTTTTAATAGTAAATCATCCAACATTAGAGTAAAATTACCTATGAATAATAAAATAAAATGTAGACATCAAAGAAAATGACAAATTGACCTTAGTAAACGTTTTGGTATTTTGTATGTCCTAAATAATTAATTATAAATAATTAATTAATTTAAAATAATATTTATTTCTCTAAAATATATTCATAAATTTTTGAATCAATTTATTATAGTATTTAGATAATTTTATAAGACCCTACGTAATTATTAAAGCACTATAAAATCAGTTTTAATCTTAAAAACTGTTTTTTAAGTAAATTATGATTTTAAATAAATATTAAATTAATAATATTTAGAAAATTATTTTTAAAAAATGTACATCATTTTTGGATTCTAAACATTGAAAAATTGTTGGCGTAAATTTTTGGGATTTTTCTGAGATACTTAAATTTGTTATGAATAGTGAAATACCATAATTTACAAAATAAGCTAAATAAGCTAATTATAGGGTCAAGTGTGATGTTCTGCGGATGTAAGCCCACTTAGTTCGGGATTAAATAATAAAATTACTATTATTGGTCGTTCAAGACTCACTATTCTTTGTCTTATGGGAAATTAATAAACTAATGAATTTTATATTAAAGAAACCACTCTCCCCTCCACTATAAAAGCCACCTTTCACACCCTCATTTCCTCACACCACTCAAGCTTTAAGCCTTGTCTAAAATCTATCAAAACACATTCTATAGCCCATCCCCCACGTCCAAGAGCTTCTGGTCTCATCAAAATACCATGCTTAGTCCCTTTAGGAGGTTCTCAAGAGAAGTATTCAAGAGGTAATTTCCCTCCCTCTTCTCCTTTAATTTCCTTTCAAGTTCAAGTTCATTTCTTGATCTCTCCCCACCTATCTTCATCCAAATTGTATTTTAACTCCATTATTATATAGATACTGTAATTTTATGATTCATATGTGATATTATATCATCCAACCCCCTTTCCAACTTCCTTTAATTTTATTAAAGAGAACGTTGTTCGTGATGTGTTAATTTATCACCTTCAAGAACGACGTGCTTTGTTCTTCCATTTCTACCTTCAGATCTGGTCATGAAACCATTTTTATGGTTGAACCAGAATATTTTATGTGTATTTTTTTCTATTTAATGTAATGGAAATAACCTATGGACATATTACTAAGTGATAAGTTAAAACAAGATCGTTGTGATCCAAAAACCGCCCAAATTCACCCAAATAACCATCATTTAATTCTTATCTAATGATTCATCCACATGGATATAATTTAATTCATTATAAAATAATTCAAGCTCATGTAATATCATTAATGAAATGTAATATCATTTCTGGTTGTTTACCCATGTTCTACCCAAACATCAATTATAAAATACAAGTGAACCACCCAAGAAAAACCATAAAAACAAACATCCCCGAACAATGTTTTTAAACTCTATAAGTCATCCAAAGGAACATAAATTGACATAATGAAACCAGAATGAACCATATTAATGTACACATGGTTCTGGATTTCTAATTAATGAATATAATTTCATTATACATGAAATTAATGAGAAGGAAGCATTCGGGTACAATTTAAGGGGAAATCTCGAACCCAATTTTCTTCCTTCGGGTTCTCCCTCTTTCACTCCATTTTTGATATCGTTACACCTTAAAGATCATTTGTTCATAATTGTATTTAATTTTCTGGGATATAAATCTTTTTCACTTGTTTTTATTTCCAACAAAATGTTTTCTGAAAGATCTCTTCTTTTAAGAACACCCCTTTTACTTCTCACTCAAACTGGACGGTTCTTGTTACATGTATGTTATTCCCTCTTTCTTTTGGGAACCAAATGATTATGAATGTATTATTATGAGATGAAACCCACCCCTTTACATGGGTTATTTATGTTAATTTTTATATGAAATCGATGTGGAAATCATGATAATGACAATGTTATGATGTGACGGGTGCCCCCGAAATTATATAGCACAATATGAATGTTTCAATGTGACGGGTGCACCCGGAATTATACAGAGCTCCAATGAATTATGTGGATTGATTAATCTCATGAGTAAATGTGGAATGATTTGTGAAAAAGATTCTAGTTTGGGTCTCAATTATGTTTGGTAGTTATCCACTAAGACATGACGTTCCATTTTTATGCATTTCCACATTTCAAGTCTTTTATTTATGCTCCTATCATGTTCATGATCTTTTTCCTATGTTATGATTATGCTCACCCCATGATATATTGTTCCTATCAATATTATTACTGGGATTTTAGAAACACCTTTGATGTATATCCTCAGGTGGCTACACGTACTAAGGAGAGGACATGTTCCAATAAGATTCTAGAGATGAAAAATTAAATAAATGTTTATGCTAGATGTTGTATTTGTTATGTGGGGTCCTAGTTTACCCAAGATACTAAAACATTGGATCCTATATGTGTAATACTATTATGTTTTTTATCTTTAAAATTATGTAATAGTAATTTATGAAAAGGTCTGGTCGCTGTAAAAATCATCTCTTAAGACTAATATTACGAATATAATATTATAAAACCAAATGGGATCCAAAAATACAAAATAATAACATTTTTAATAGTTACTGTATATCAAAATGATTCAATTAAAACTCATATGGGTTAACACACACTTGTAAAATCTACCAACCCATTTAGGACACTTTAAAAACATTACTGACTCCAAGCACATTATTACGAAATAAATTGTCTTAAAACTCCAATTGAAATATATTTATATATTACTGAGTTTGAATTTTTAAAATATTTTAATGATTTGAAGGCCACTAGAGAATTTTTCAATACAATGTGTACTTAACCTATTCCATTATAATTCCTAAAAACGTCCATGAAATCAAAATTATTCAATCATATGACACATACATATAAACAAGATAGATAATTATTCCTTAAATGAAAACTAGTAAACCAAGCCAAAATATGTGCTTATAAATCATTAATTAATAAAATCCCCATGATTAATGTCACCTTATCCGTGAATTCAAGATCCATATATACTAGGGTACACGGTGGAAAATAAAAAGGGAATTGAATGGTTAAAAATATTTAACTAATGAGAAGGGGGGTTCTTTGGGAAACACTTTTTAAAAGAGGAAAAAATACACCAAAATTAAGAAGATGAAGGGGGAGTAGCTACCCACACACCATGGAAGGATTTACAGGATAAAGGTATGGATGTGGGGTTTCTAAATAATTTTATGAAAAATGGAATAATTTAAAACAATAAAATTTTGACCTCCTTGGTACATTTTATAAATAAGTCAAATGAGTTTCCAAGTTTCATCCAAATATTGTGGTTGCCAATGCTAAGTAAAATTATCACCCCATGTTTCCATGAGGATATTCATCGGAGGGAAATTCAATCATCCTGTCCTAGAAAATGGAACTATAAATTTATATTATGAACTCATATGATTAATTCATGGGTTTTTTAATAATAAATTTGAATTGAGTCATGGACCATACACACCCTTGCTTCCAAATTTTTTTACCTTGGTTTACCATATTTTTTATAGAACTACATTATCCAAGTGATAAAGGACCTTATATAGATCAGAATGAACTACAAATTCATATCTATAAGGGTTACCAAGTTGGAGGGATCATTTTGGAGGAGGGATCGTGGTAGTGGTAGTGGCAGCGGAGGTAGAAGAGGTAGAGGAGGAGGATGATGTTCATAGTGGAGGAGGATGAAAAGGCCACGATGGAGGAGGAGGAGGAGGAAGATGAGGAGAAGGAGGGGTCACAACGAAGGAGGGGTCGCGACGGAGGAGGGGTCTCAAGCGCTCGGTTCAACTTTAGTGAAGGCTTGTACGGGTGCGAGGGAGGAGGGTCATGTTAGCATTCATTTTTTAAAACTAATTTAACCTTTATCAGCACTAGTAAAAAACGCTGATAAAGGTATGATTTATTAGTGAAAAAATAAAAGTGTTTTTAAAATATACGTTTATCAATTCATTTTTAGCACTAGTAAAGACATGACTATATGAGCATTAAAAAAGTCCTGATAAATTACATATTTATTAGTGCAATAATTTTAATGCAGATAAATATCTATTTTATCAGCGCTGTCATTTTGGGGCTTCTAAATAGCTGTTTTATGAGGTCTTTTTTTGTGATGATAAAGGTATTCCTTTATCAGCGCTATGAAAAGGTCTGATAAAACAGCTATTTATCAGCGCCAAAATGACAGCGCTGATAAATACTTTTTTTATAAAGGAATAATTATAATGATTTATTTACATTCTTGTATATTTATTTAAAATGATATATAGGATGAATATATATTTATTCATTAGTAATTATAACTATAATGACTGTATATTTATAAATATTGGCATAAAAATTTTAATACATATTTATAAAATTATTTAATTATATATATATATATATATTTATAAACATAGAAAGTCTTTGTTTAATTAAAACATTATATATATATATATTCAAATTATTAAATATATATATTAAATATAAAAAATTGTTTCTAATTTAATATATACAAATAATCAATTCCTTTGAATATAAATATAATATTTTTATATAAATTAATAATAATAAAAATTATTAGTGATAATAATAGCGTTGATAAATGTAACCATTATGAGGGGGGAAAAGAGCTGATAAAGGGTACAATTTTATTAGCGCTTGTTTTAGTTATGATAAATGTTACCTTTATCAGTACATTTAGCTACCACTGATAAAGGCACAACCCTTTATCAGTGCCTTCTGTTTAGCACTGATAAAGGGCAGTGCTTCCCTTTCCCTATTTTCTGGTAGTGCATAATCCGAAAAAACATGTCTAAAATAGAAAATATTTTAAAAAACAATAATAAAGGTCGAAAAAAAACTCAAAAGCAACCTCAAAATGTGAGATCAATTATGTGACTTTTTTATTTTCGTATATATATTTCATGAATTCAATTATAAGATTATCTCACCATTAAATCGTTTTTAATTTATTATTCTTATAAAACATCATATTTTTCCAAGGACTCATAAACATCCATTTAATTATCTTACATCACGTTGTGTGCCTTTATATTATAATATCTTCCATGTAAAATCTATCAATTATTTTATTTAATAATTGTTTTGTTATTTTTGAATTATTAATAATGAAAATACATATTTGGAATGAAATAAAACATAAAAATCCATGTAATGTAATGAACCCCTCCCCCAGCACTTTCCCCTCACTGTACAGAAATTATAAATGATATAAAATGATACCTAAAGCTCACCTACAATAGGTTACAGGTGGAAAACATGTTTTGAGAGTACATCATACATTGAAATGGGAGGAATTAACCTCTAACAGAATATGATGAAGGATAGATATGAAATTTACACTAGTATAATCATTTTTAGATATAGTAAAATAAACCCAATTATATGCATGTAATGTCATATAAACTGTCACAACTAAAAAAAGAAACTACAAATATCAAAAATAATAATTCTACCGGGACAATGATACCCAAAAAAACCAGAAAACAACATCTGAATATTAATATATTTCCCAGTATCCATAATACTCATATATATCGTATAATACTTTTATATATATTTACTGTCATATTTAAATTTACACTCAGTAGGATCCTTCTCAAATCCACAAATTCAATAAATAAATAAGACATAATACAACCCGATGAAAAAAAATAATATTTGAAAATAAATAATTATACTCAGTTTCCAGCACCATAATGTATATCTATCACCATATAATTCAATTATGAGATCCTATAATATACCAACAAGATAAGGTACCCTATGAACACTTCTATACTATTTTTCTATTATTCCCCAATATCCTAAATCCATTTCCATATCTACCCAAAAAAACCTAACCAAAATACACATTGGATAAATTATTATTACATACACCAAGGTCAACACATCAAATAATCATCCCATACCAATATCAATATAGTTTGTTAAAATTTAATAGGAGAAATAAAAATCGTTAATTTTTGTATAATACATCAATTATTGTATCTCATCCAATAATAACACATGTGTCAAGTATTTTACATCAATATATCGTATCCAAAACAAATTATATCTATAATAACCTTGTGGATACTGTACCGTGAACTATAACTATTTCAAATTACAATAATACATTATATACCTTTACACACATATATGGGTAATGATAAACATCTTGAATGCCTATACATAATAATACATGGAGAAGTGAGTTGGGAAGGGTGTGGGGGGGGGGGGGGGGGGTTAAACCATCAATCCATTTCTAAAAAGGATTTTGAAAAAACACACTCATATAGTTCAATAAGTTTTAGTGACCCTGCCAACATGGTTGGGGTAGCATAATATATCACAAAACCAAAAGGATGTGAAATAGCTCACAACCAAATAATGTAAATTTGATTACATTCGGTATCAACAATAGTATTCATATATTGGACACATGAATTACACTTCAATGATCTATATATATTATAGGCACACAAACATAAAAGGATACTCATTTAATTAATGATTTCATTTGTAACATTTAATATCCTATTAAATAATTCATTAACCGTTAATTATATTTTTACATTTCACATTTCATTAACTAAAAAGTGGGTTGCATTCCCATTATAGATAATCCAAATAACCCCACAACTTCCTAAGTCTAACAACATTTCAACATTACATCAGTCAGGAAACCAAAAGGATTAATTTATTTAATGAACATTATAATAATTATTTTTTAAATATATATATTCTGGAAAACATAAGATGCTACCTTAAATTTGGAGAACCAAGCACAAAAATAAATCATAAAAATTGAAGAAATTTATGGTGATAAACATGAAACCAAACCATTTGACCCTTAAAAATATTAATAACAAAGAATCATATCATTGAGAACAATCACATGACGACATGTATTCAAGATATTCCATCAATCTTGGTGTCTTCCCCAACAACATCATCCATATAATAACGCATCCCACTATCACAGAAATCATATAATTTCATAAGAGATGACTTACACCTCCCATATCTGATCATCCATCAAAAATCAAAGGATCTTAGTCCATAATATATCAACAATCATGTCCAGATCAACATGGAGTGAATAAAATAACCAACAAATTAATCATTGAAATATTGAAAAAAAATTAAGGCATCTAACCATTACATGAAATCATGATCATTATTTCCCCTAAATAGCATTCATTATAAAAACATGGTTTCAAATAATTTAATTCTACTGATTTCTTAATCAACGATTATAAATATAGGTATCCAAAGGCATGAAATAAAAAAATATACTAATTAATTAATCAGGATCCTTAGAATAAATTCGAGTTTCAATGAATCATTAATGAATAATAGTTCTCATTACTGTACACAATTATTATTAATAATAACAAGTATTTATAACTTTATGTCCATTTTCAATTTTCAATATCACATGGAAGTGAAAATTAAATAAATATGCACTGTGCATATTTTTATTTGTATCCAATTTTGACATGTAATATATAATTTAATAGGACTTTCTAATTTTTATCCAACCTAAAATTATTTGTAGAATGGTTTATATCCATTATTTTTTAAATTAATATATGTATCCAAGTGTAAGAAACATTCTCAAAATATATAAATGTCTTTGTAAAAATATCTAGAAAATTAAGAGGGAAACTCCATCATGAAAAAATGATGTTTCTATAAAATCCATAGATTTTCCACATTTTTATTTAATTTTTAGTGATTTAATTAAATAACATTAAACTTTTTGTTAAATATTTTCACTTATGTAATTTTATTTATAAATTTATTAAATCAATAAATTTTTTATATTTAAATTTTTTTAGCATTTGTATTCATTCTTTGTGTTTTACTTGACTTTTTTTGTTTTCACTTAGCTGTAAATAATAGTAATTTGATGTGTTTGAATTAAAAATTAATTGACTGATTTTATTTTCATTTAATTAACTTATATTTTAATATTAAATTTTATATTTTAGTCTTGATTAATTAAGACTAAAAAAATAACCCTATATATATCTTTTGAATTAACGTAGATTTTAATTTAACATTCATTCACTGTGTCACAATTTTTTACCATGTCCACGTTAGACTCACCAACACCGACGCTGCACTAGAAATACTCCTCTATCAGTCTCACTTGTTGTTCTCTTATTTTCCACTTTCCCTGTTGGTCTCACTAACAACACGTCCACCCCTGCATTCCTTCAACCATTTGGCCAATCATACCTCCTCCACCATTATTCATAACACAACCAAGATCTTTCCTTGAATCAAATCCAAAAAATTAAAAACACAAAACTAGAATCACTTCTACCTCAACCAACAATCCAAATAATGACGTAAAACAATAGCCCTATATAGATCTCTTGAAACTAGCCAATGATAGGTACTGAGTAGCCACCTAATAGAACATGTCACACCATTAATGAGGCCAAGCATCTAGTTCATCACAATTTTTCGAGCTGTTTTTGTCTATGGTGGCCACTGAGGAGAACCATTGTCAGTTTGTCAAAGCTGACCTGAGGGAGCTATTAGAGAAACTTGATTCCACCACTGCTGAATTGTAATTGTGCCAGATCCACCCTGTGTTTTCACTGAGGATAGATCGCCTTAGCCATGGTGATGTGTCATCCCTGTGGAGATTGGAGATGGAGCTGCTGGCTTGAGGAATATACATGAGAATCACAACACCCCCAAATGATAGCATGTTGAAGAGATAAGGGGGACAAATTTTTCAAAATAATAAAATTTAAATAAATAAATAAATAAATTTAAATTAATTAAATAAATATTTATTATGAAGTAACTTTTATATTTTAACATCAAACTAATTAAATTTCCCTTCTATAATTATGTAGGCACGTAAAATAGTTGTAAAACATTCCAGAAACATTCAACTAACTCACACAGAGTTAGTTACATGAGTTCTATTAAAACAATGTGTGACTCATGAAAAAGTGTAGGTGTGTGGTGCATTAGTGAGGTACAAGATTATGTTGGTGGATCATGTTTTGACAAAAGCAGAGCATGAAAACCGATTAAAATGAGAAGTATCAACTCATATTATGGGAGGATTCATGAGACATTTATTAATGATTCATCTCACATAGCATGAATGATAGCAGACCTGATGAGAACATCTAGATATCCTTAGAGATCCACTTCATGGAGTTCTCGTAGAGAAGAAGTAGGAATAGTGTAAAATTGTTGTTGTTTGTAGGGGAGTTATATTTCTCACTTATTTATTCATATTTCCATATATTGTAATTTAATTATTTCATTTTTGAGGAAAGATATGATAGTACTCTAAATACATTAGTTCGGTAAAATTTTTAATTCTTCTAGTTATCATTAATTAAAATTTTCACTTTTTCATGTTAATGTATTCAGAATTGATCAATGAGATAAAATCTAAAATCATTAAATTACATAATTCCACTTGATTTGAATTTTAAAACTGGCAATCATTCTGTGAGTTTGATCATGGATAGATTTTTTAATGTATTCAATTTCAAAAGATATCTTCATATCTTTGTGTGATATTGTGTCTCATGAATTTCTCAACATTTAAATTTGGAAGTTTAATCTTTCTTGGAGTTACGAACTACAATATATATGAAACAATGTGATATGTCTCATATAGAGTGAGAAAAGTAATCATTTTTAGTGGTTATGTATGCAATAAATAATATGAAAATGAATTATTTTAGACCAGTATGATAGTTGTTTCCTAAGCATCCCATAATCAATTACTCAACATTCAATTTTTTTTTCTATTAGTGGCATAACAGTTTCTAGTATTTCTTGTACATCATCGTATCCTTGTTTAAAACATAGTTCACTAAAAAACATTGTAACTCATTACATTTTATAAAAAAACTAAAAAGAACATCTCCACACAACTAATAACAGTGGTGTTGTTTAGAAATGTTATAGGAAAAAATTCATAGTTCCACCTTCACAATGGTTTTGACCCTACTTACCACTAAACTGTATTTAGTTAGAAACATAAATAATTAATCATTGATTCAATAGAAATTCCATATGTGACATAAAGCATAAAATATTTAGAAATTTAAATCAATTATTTACTAAATTATGATTATTATTTTTTATGGTTTATTCCACAATCACCCAAATAGATAATGAATGATAAATTTATTAGGTCACATAAAATAATAGTAGAGTCAATGAATCTCCAACCTAATGTATTCGACATTCCTCAAATAAGATCTTAACGAAATCACCCTTCCCAATCTCTTCTCCTATAAGGAAACTGTTCTTTTCCTAGAATTTCTCACCACAACCATGTAAAAGAACCAAAATAAATTACTTCATTATGAAATGGTAGATCAATATCTATTTAATGGAAATGATAAACATAGGAACCAGACCAATCAATGATGAAACCATTTGATAAGTTGAATAACTGGCCTCAGATCACTGCATATTGAACACATGAATAAAAGGATCAAACCTTATTGAAAGGCTTTGAAAATTCCTTCATGTATGAACTCTATCCACTATGAGTGTTGGGGGAAGAATTATATGGGTTGGTGAAACAACAGAATTATTGGTTTTAAATGTGTGATTCCATATAGACATTCAATACTTTAATGGGTCATTCATATTTTGGAATTCTTCTAGTTGAAGCTGAGTCAAAAAACACACCACCTCAAAGCACTCAACCTACATTTAATTTATCTCATCAGTTACACACTTGTCATTAATTTACAATTCACACCAAACTCACACATTCCATCAATTCCAATGGCATCGTGACCCAAACACCCGCAGATGATGTGAAGTTCACATTCAGAGTACAAAATTCTTTACACATAGTTGGATACTCTGACATAAATATTCTAGCATTGAAACATACGAAAATCTAATCTAGGATTACTCCAAGCACTATAAAAATTGAAAAAAATGAAAATGTAAAGGGAAAAAATCAATACATGGGCCTGCAAAATATAATATCTCTTTATCAGTAAATGTCCTTGGGTTTTCTTCATCTACATCACTATTACTTTTTCATCATTCAACATAAATAATAAAATCAGGAAGGCATATAATATGTAATGGTAATCTCCACCCATATCTTACTAAATAATATTCCATTTCTTGTCATTACATTACATTACATTACTATCAACTCTATATGAATCAAATTGTTTAATATTTTTTTATGTTTTGATTCATTTATGTTGAATAAAAAAACATATGTATGACTTTATCACTCCATATTAATCAACCCATATTGAAATTCGGATCACTTCATTACATATGTAGAATGTATTGGTATTAATTTATCAATAATTTTTTTCACAATTTTATAATGATATATTTTTTAATTTATGAAATTATATTTATTAGAATAAGAACATATTTTTAAATTTCATTCATCTACAGTACATAGTCATCGGTGAACCTATCCACAAATATAAATACCAGTGATCACAATTATAGATTCATGAAATACAAAACAAAAATGTTAGTAAACACAATATAAACTTTTCATGTGTTTTTATTAAGAAACATTGATTTGGATATACACTATAGTCCTCATAATTAATAATAAAATATCATATTCAACCATAACTATGTTGTCTTAAAAAATTATGTCAACTAATTCACACATATAATTTAAGTTTATCTTTTTTTTCATTGTTAGAATGCCTCAAAAGTATATAAAAATTGGAGGTTCAACAAATATATATAGGCTAAATGGTCAGACCCACCACTCTATTGGATCTCTACTTCCTACTGATGTGTAATGAAAAAAATATCGATTACTATATGTTTATGATAATATAAGTGAATTGAAATCTGAATAAAATCTAGTAGGTAATTAAAAATTAGTACACAACAAAAATTATATTAATTATAATCACTGAAAAACACTCCATTCCCTCCTTCCATGTAGTGTTGATGAAAAAACATTTAACTTATCAATAATTTTGTGTTTTTCTAAAAAGCTACTCTTTTTAACAGATGTTGACAATACTTAATTAATATCTTTCTATTGGATATAGATATAATGAATTCCAATGAATCACAAAATTTATATCTATTTTTAATTTTTTGAAGAATGAGAAAATCAAATTTTAACAACATACCGAAAATATATAGGATTTTTATTCATATAGTTTGGGATAGTTAAGTTCTTAATAATGATTTAGAAAACATATATATTTGATAATTTTTTACTATAAATGCCAGAATAAAAATCATCCTTTATATCATCCATTAAATTATCCTCTAATATTTTTAGATGTTCAAGATCTGTATGTAAAAAACATTATTCATAATTTGGCATAAATCAATAGATCTACCATACACAAAAACATTACATTGAGATATTTCTTTAATTTTAAACTAAAACCAAATTATTCTCAAAATTACAATATTTTACTTTTAAGTAATCTGTAACAGAAATTTATTATTTATTTATATACAATGGATGAGTTTTAAATATTATCATTCATCAAAATTATCCATGAAAAACAATGAATTTAGTTTTATAATAGATCATGAAATGCTTATCCATGAGGCGAATTTGAAGGGTAATCATGCGAAATTATTATAATTCCAACTTGTTCAATCATTTGGTATATGAGATACATGATACAAAATTTTACTGATGAAATGCCAAAGGCTATTATATGTAGGATAACCTACATTGTTTCGAAAATATCTTAAAACCAAAGTTTTCACAAAATATATTTTTTCAAGAAAAATAAATATTCACCCTTCTAACATACTCAAATACCTTCAAGTGTATTTAATATTAATGTTTATCTTATGATGAGTGATTAATGAGTGTTAATTTATTTTGGGAAGCTTCATGTTAGTATACCTTCTTACTGTATCTATGTACATTAAAAATATTTAAACAACTCATTAAAATTAATAAATTTCTAATCGTTGTTAATTAAAATTTCAATTATATATAGTTGTTTGAAAAAATGATTTCCAAAATCAAGGCTTTTTCAGTTTAATATTCATATTTACCCCAACATTGAAAAAAATTAATTATTATGGATTTAAATATACATTATTCAAATAAACTTCCAAGGAAATTTTTTTATCTCCGATTATATGAAGTTATAAATAATTCCAGGGATCATGGTTCCAATAGAAATAATAATCTATGAACTCCATTCAAGTCAAACACAAAAATTCTTATGTTTTTTCTAATATTTAAAATACTACATCAGATTGCGATGGGTTTTCCGTTTACTGATGAAGAAACACTGGAAATTCAGTGGTGATGAATTGTTACCAAAATTATAATACGTATATTGCACCTTAAAATCCATTTATATAGATGAAATATGAATATAATATAAATAGAGAGGTCTAAAATAGGACTCATTCAATCATTTATTTGTTAACAATATAAATAAATTGAATTATCATATCACTATTTCACATTATAAAGATAATAATATGTATAAATTTCACAATCATGTTGATGTGATTGAAATTTACTATTGTTATAAATACATTTCAGTATGTGAGTCTTCCAATATAATATTTTGTTATAACATATGTTCCATATTTAATCTTTTTAAAAGGATACAAAAATATTTACAAAATGAATAACGTATCAATTAACATGATTATGATAACATTGTGGATATTTTTACTAAGAAAAATTATACTCAAATAGCATTTACATATTTATTTGAATAAAATTTAAAATATCATTTGACAATGAATCTAACATAAGAATACTTTCCAAAAAAAATAGTTTTTAAAACACAATAGGTAAAAATAGTAAAGTTATAAAATATCTTTTAAAATTAAAATATTATATTATTGCCTCCAATAGTTAGAGATAATAATTATCTAAGAATACAAGTTTACAAGGATAATGGTTATGTATCTTATGAAGAATGTTTTTCCATGAACAATTCTATAAAAAAAATTGAAGCAGTAATGTAGTGTATTTGGATGTCTTAATGATACTGGTGGGTATTTTGAAGCTAAATGAGAATATTTTTTTGGCTTAAGGAGATTCATTGCATAAATTATCAGACTATATGAAATCCCCCCATATTATTTTACAACTGTTTTTAATGGAATCAATCATTTGAAATTATTTTGGTGAGTATTGTCTATATACTACGATAAATGATTTATATATATATTATCAGTAAATGTAAAATATGATTTTTTATAATTTCTTTTATTTAAATGATATGCTTTTTTACAATAATAAAAAAACTTACTACTAAATGGGGTTTCTGCACATTTTATATTTCTAAAAAGATTTTTTGTAAGGATAATATGTTTTATATTATAACATATAATTTATTTTGGGAATTAATATTTTCATCAAGGATAGGAAATAATAAATCTGTATACAATGTAATTTTTTCATCATTTCATAATAGATAAGAAAAAATAGAATATTGTATTCTTTTGAATTATAATATTTAAAAAATAAGTATACTGAATATGTGCTCTCATTTTCAAAAATTTAATGATTAATTTGAAATATTAATTTATTAAATTATAAATATTTAAAATAATCCTTATCATATTTCCACTATATCATGTTTAAAAAAATAATGAATATGAAATTGTATCCCTACTGTATACTATAATTAATATGTCATTGCGTCATATATCATATCTCTCAATTTTCGAATATAATTGTCAAAAAATTAAATAAATATTAAAATAAAAAAAATATGAAACTATATTATTTACCCATCATTAGTAATATAATATCTTATTAATAATATTTAATGAAAACGACTCTATAATTATTCATGTTTACCATGTTTCATGTCTATCGTATTAAAAAACGGTTTCATTTCTCACGTTCCAAATTTCCACACTCTATAATGAATATTAAATTGTTTCTATTTATCCTAAATGTTTATTGAGGAGAAAAAATATGTTACAGTAACTATTTTTAAAATAGTGAATTGAATATATTAATAATAATGCATCGTAATGCCAGAGATATATAATAAATGATAATTTTCTATCTTCAACACATATAAAAGAACCCATTTATTAATGTGTGTCAATTTTATAATTCAAAATATAATTACTATGTTATAATATATTAAATTCTTATTTATAATGTTTCATGTTAGTTATATACATAAATTTTATGATCATATATGTTTAAAGTTAACTTATGATTTTAATTAAATATTTATCATTACTATGAGATAATAAATTATTTTCATTCTTACACATAAAAATTATAAAATAATTTGTATAATTAATATCTTATAGTTCCTCCTCGACATAAAAATCATGATAGGAAAATGTCAAATATTATTAAATAACTATTTTTCATAGTTAGTGGCAAGATATATTGAACATTTTTAGTGATAAATTATAACAGTATAATAAACTATTAGGTTGATTATGACCTACAATAAATTGATAAGGAACAATTTATTTATTGAATTATAAAAATTTTACTATATGAAGTATAATTAATGGGATGTATAATATTCACAAATGCATTCATATATAAATTTACCTATTGTTTATGTTTCATATCTGTCGTATTTATAAACAATATAATTTACATGTATAAAATTTCATCTGTCTAAAATTATGGTGATACAGTCCATCCTTATCAATTAAATATTGATTGGAATACCCATAAATATTTATATAATTTTTTTTCATATATATAGGTTTAATTTATTTAAATTCATTTATTATACAATAAAATAATATGAAAAATCATATTATTTATATTTATTTTATATTATTCATATATAAAATATTTCTCTTTTGGAGTCTCAACATTCCACTACCTAATATAATTCATATAGTTTTTATATTTAAAAAAATATCATTTTATTATATTTTATAAAGTGACATCAATAATTCCAATGAATGATTGAAATTGTTTATGATTTCTATTATTATACATAACATTTTTTAATTTCTATTTGAATATGTGGTTTCTTCAAAATATTTTCTTAACTATGTATCTTATTTTAAATCGAATAAATAGTTTATAATTGATTTTTACTAATTTGTATAAATCATATTTTTTATAGTTTTTCATTAACACCAAGTATAATAGTAATATTTAATTGAAAATGTATTATCTAAAATCTACCAAATATTTTGATTCTAATTATGATTGAATAATTTATTATGAAAATAACATATTGTGGCCCCATTTTCCACATGAAAATATTTTTTATTTTTTTCCAAAAATACTTATCATATATGTATATATTTAATATAGATCTATCATGAATATGAATTTTACATCCAATCATAGTATTATGTTTATAAATTTTAAATTCATTTTTCTAGTTTTACATTAACTAAAAATATCCATCTCTATTGTTTTTAGAAATTATATAATTTGATTTGAATGATATTATATTTCAAAAATGGGTAATTATGATTTTCATAAATAATATTTAACATAAATAGGTGAACAAAAGGAAAAAATCATAATAATGTATTGATTGAATATTGGGCTATAAGAGGCTCTCATTGAGCTATTATCCTATGATGACTATATCAAATTTAATATTAGTAAATCATTTGAATCAATGATTTTTTTAAAGAACTCCTTTATAATAGTGACTCCCTAATAAAAAAATATGCATTTTATATAATAAACATACCGTTGAAAAGAAAATGATACTGACCACTATTTTATCATAAACAATTGTTCCCATATGTTGTGTTTTTCCATTAAATCTACGAAGGGAAGGGAAATACAATTGTATATAGTGATATATATTGATTAAAATATCATAAGGTTATATTATAATTATTGATGCATCATGTGGAATTAAATCACAAATAATACTAGGTGGAAGGGCATCTCAATCAATATTTTTTATTATAGTATTTATTAAGGTAGAATCGACATAGAAATTCTAAAATGTGATAATATGTCTAAAATTTTACAAATAGCTAAACAAAATTATTGGGATGAATCTCCAATGTAGATAAGTATTGTTTTGAATCCCTTCATCATTAATTATGTGAAATAATGACATAGAATTTTCAAAATTTAGTAAATTTATCTTTTGGTTGGATCGAAGGAGGCATTTGGTAGATCTCACATGTAATTCCATAATGAAATTGAAGTGAAAAAATATTTACATGTATTAAATAATAATATATTTAGCAAAATTATCATTTTTATCAATGATATAAATCATGTCCCTCTATTATTTCAATTCCCATGACAATTTACTTACAATAAATGAGTTTACATATTTCATTTTAAAAATTATTTATTGTAAATATAACCACACAAATTTTAATAAAGATTAAATGATGATATAAAACCTAAAGAAATGCAAAATGAAATAAAAAAAGATTATTATTCTCAGTTCATTTTGGTAATTTGATATATAAAATAATAACATTAAATATGGATACAAGAACATTATATAAAAATTACATAACATACTGTTAGATTCAATCGATCATCTAATATTTTATGATATAACCTACGGACATACAAAAGAAAAAGTTATGATCGAAAGAAAAATAATGTAATAATCAAATCATAGCATATGTTAAAGTATTGTATGTATTACAAGAGTCAGGTGAAGGTAATATGAGAGGGGTGAGAATCATATACATGAACATCTATGCATTATATAAGATGATAACATAAAGTAAACATGATAATTCAGTATCAACATAAAACATTACATCCTAAATGTAAGTCATTTTTAATCACTAAAACATCATAACACAATGTTAATTATATAACATATCATTCACTGTTAATGGCATCCCATTAGATAAAATCATTACCCATTTAATTAGAAGACCATAGAATCCTATTCCCACCATCATATTAATAGCAGGTATATGAATATTTCAATATATATATATATATATATATATATTAATATTCAAGTTGAGATGACATGCAATTCTGAACCCTAGTGTGCCCGGAATTAATTTTTAAAAAATTAATATATTTTATATTCCATGAAAACTATTTCATAATGATAATGGTATACCTCTTAAACATAAAATAATATTATAAATCAAATACCACAATTTATTTCATATCATGTTGTTTACCTAAACCGTGATCTAAAATTGGTTACAATAGGGTGTTTTGAAATTACAACCATTTGATACTCTACTCAGTTAAAATAAGCAATCAAATATATATATTTATTTAAATTAACCTAATATAATTCCTATAAATCTACTTCTTTGTAAATTCTATTTCTTTATCTGCAAAAACACTATGATAATTGATAGAATTCTTCATCTCCTTTTATTACATAATCAAATCATAGGATGTTGGATTTATGGATTGAAGTAGATTGAATTGAGAAAAATGAAATGAATCGTCTAAATTATCAGTGATCTAGTTCCTCAATAAAAACTATCCAATATCAATGTTGGAATCTTCAATTTTCAGATTACTAATTTACTGATTGAATTTTTTGAGCATGCCCAATCCCACTCCTTTGATATACTCTAATGGAATTTTGGAATGTCTATATGTATCGATTTAATTTGATTAATCATTGTTTTTAGTCCTAGATAACCCCAATTATGTTTGTTTTCCTCAAATTCTATGAATAATATTGGTATCCCATTTTACATTTTCGTCACTCCAATTGTTCACGTTTTTTCTCTGATTTACCTATGGGGACTCGTTTTGAAATTTTTGGGTGGTAAAAATTCATATCAAACTCTTGGATTTGTAGTATAATATAATTGAAAAAGGGAATACTGAATCAAGGATATAATGGGGTTTTTTCTATGTTTGGGTAAGATGATTTTAGGACTAAAATACAAATAAAAATGGTGCTGACAGTTTGGAATTGTATAAAGTGTGTGGGATGAACCATGGTTCAATTTTGTACAAAAGATAGCCTAAAATTGATGACCATAGGTAAATTCCACGATCTCAATGGGATACATGGTTGGATTTGAGGCCAAATGGATGGATTTGGAGAACATAAAATATTATGTAATGTTTTGAAACAATCCCAACTATATGTTGTGTCTTTTGAATGAACACATGTTCTGTGTCCCCTAAGATGAAATGGCTATGGTTTTGATAAAAGATAAGGATTTAATGTTGTGTATCCAACCTACATTTATTGTATCCCTCCTAGAGTGAACATTACATGGGGCCGAGCAGATGGGGAAGACCATGTGGAATATGAAACATCTAGGTGCATACCGTGTACCATTGTGCATGGACAGGGCCATGATCACACCATGTACCGAAGTACACAAACATAGTCAGAGAGCATGAGTATGACCATTATTAGCTTGGAAACGCCATGTATACCCTCAACTCTCCATGAATGGTTACATTGGAAGAAAGGAATGTACCACCAGCGACATTTTCAAATGATGGAGAAGGACTATATGCTATTTGGTCACCACATATGTCGTGTACCCCAAGATTCCTTCAAACCCACATATGTATTTTATTTGGAATTTTTTTTATCGAAGAGAATCTTATACTGAATGTTTTTACACACAGAACATGATGGTTTCTTCTGTAGTGGTTTTCATGGTTTAATGTGATATTTTCCAGGAGGGACAGTTATTTAGGAAATTCTCAACAACATTAGTGATCAGGTAGAGTATCACTATTAGCAGTAGATTGGAACAAGAATGGTAGACCTAGACACATTTCCTTTTTCTATTTATTGTAACCCCATTATCACATATGGAGTTGGTCCTCATGAAACTAGATTGGATCCCCATGATGGTCCATGGTGTGGGGCCTCTATCTCTCGTGTGAAACCTCATTTCAGATAGGTTTGAGTCCCCAACACACCATATTGGTACCCCCTGATAGACCATGGTGCAGATACTCTATCGACCAATTAAACCCCCTATTAGAGGCGGAATAGGTCTTGATGACAATATAGTATACCCCCCCTAACAGACTCTAGAGAGGGTACTCTATCTATTGAGTGGAACTCCATATCAGACAGGGCACAGATCCTCATGATAGTAGGGTATATGCCACTTATGAACCATGATGAAGGTCCTCTAAATATCAAGTAAAATCCACCATGTCGGATAGGTTGTGGGACCTTATGATTCTAGTGTAATACTCCCATTATGCTTCAGAGCATATTTCTACTATGGAAACGTACTGAGTAGCACCCTTGACATACAAGGGTGGAGGACCTCTAGTGGAATATTACTTCCCTTAGACTGTGCAGTATAATGGTTTGTTGTGGGCATCCATTGGGTTCCATCTTGGTAGAGACACATGAGATTATTGGCCTCATTGATGGACTTATAGAACAAATGAAATTCATTCACGGCATGCTCAATGACATAGAACTCCTATTTCAACCACTTCTGGGATTTTTTAATTAGCATATCTATCTGTAATAATTCCATTGGAAATTTCCAATCTCTTTCATTAGGAGGAGTTGTGTAATATATATTACTATAGTGTTTATTACTTCTCCACCTTCAACTTTTGGTGTTTCTTATTGGGAATGTATATACTCATCCCTTCATGGCCTTTCCCCAAACATGCCATGTACTATGAATATAACATATAGATCTGACATAAACACATAAGAGATTAAGGATTCCTTCTGCATTGTACTGTGTATGGTTGTCAAATATTTGTTACATATAGTTGTTATCTCTCTTCACTTTTACAATGTTGTTTGTTAAATTACGACACCTTTCTGGTTAGGCATCTATTTTTTCCAATTTCTTTTATTTTTTTACTATCATTATTTTATACAACAAATAGAAGTTTCATTTCTGGTTATATTTTAGCCACAACATCATTTAATTATTATTCATATCTAGTTTTTCATTTTTATAATCGGGTGTCTTCAAGAAGGTATATTATGAAAATCCATCCAATTTATGGTGTGAATTTTGGTGATTTTCTCAACCCCTAGCATAGGAAGGTGATATTGTGGAAGTTGTGCATTGTTCCCCAATTTGGTTATGGTCATGATAAATTGGTATCTTAATAATTCATTCTATTGGATGATGTTTGGTGTATTCCCATTATGTTGATCCAGTTGGGAATTTTTGAAAAAATTCATTGTTACTTGAGTGTTTCTCTCAGGCTTGGGAACCTAGTGATAATAAGAGCGACAGATGTTTCCACTCACTAGGATATTGACCATATTATTATCAACTAAACTTAATGAGACAACTATTTCTTGGATAAATGGTACATGAATCATATATGATTGAGTATTTGAATTTCCTTGTTGAGTCACCACCACATTGAATAACTATATTATCATCAGACCATGCTATGTCTTAAATAAATATTCAATATGCCTATATAAAGACAACTATCTTAGATTCCTCTTCAAGACCATGATAATAATAATATTGAGAACAAGTCAATATTTCATGGTCTATCCCATAAGACTCATAAGCAATGTGGAAAGGTAGCAGCAACCCTATAGAAAAGTAAATCATTTTAGTAGGGCATTATATGGATGTACACGGGTTTTACACACTCTGTGAGTTCTAGTGTTAAAGGGTGATGAGGATTCAAAAAAATAAAAATCCCCAGGAACCAGAGGATTACCAAGAGTTGTTGCTCTATATTTTTAAGCATATCCAGACACTAAAGAATAAGTTGATCTCACTTAATGCTGGCCTTTTTTATGGTCTATCTTGGAACTAGTGGATTACTGTTACCTATATTCATGATGTGTTGAAACACTCTTCACAAAACATCAAAACGTTGTTCTACGAGGAGTAATTTCCCTCTTTATTGAACATAGATAAGATTCTGGATCTTCTAGAGAGATTGTAATTATATTTGATAATGTGTAATTGCTCGACCATGATTATATATAGTACACGGTAATCTTAAATAATGATCTACTATGGAAACTTATGACCACTAAAGTTTGATATGGGACTCCACATAGAGATTCATGCCAGCATGGTTCCATTTTTCATCCCCACATAAGAAGGGGTATTGGAATAGGAACTATTGATATATAGGTTTCAATTAGATAGACATTGTGCATATTGAGAAGGAAATATACATTTTTTGGCTGATTCATCTACAAAAAATATCATGTCCTCATCAAAGTTTTCTCCAAATAGATAACTCACAATGATCAAGATCAGGCACATGGTTGTGCATCCCATGGACAGAAAAGGGGGACTACTGAACAGTTTTTCCATTCTTATGACATGAGGTTTCACATAGTGAATGATTAATTAAACCAGAATGCATTGGTGTTACAAAGTATTTCTAACTGAAAAGTATTATTGGAATAACATCATGGTCGTGGGTCTCCCATGAGAGGATAGGGAGGCCCCAAGGGATGTAAATATAGAATATGAGTAGGTGAATCATTGGGATTAAAATATTTTTGCAGTGTGATATTCTATGAGATACTTCCACCCCCTAGGTAGCCCATGTCAGACTCCAAGAGCTTGCAGTTGGGGCCATGGATCCATGGAGGATTATGACCCTACAACACATGAGGTGGTTATAGGTATTCTATGAATAAATTATACTATTAGAATAGTATTAGTCGAAAAATGTGTGAGTCATTTAATAATGTCTATACCCTGAGTGCAAGATTTGGTGATCCAAGTAGAGGCCTTGGTATAGTAGCTTCATAATGATATTACTATGGGGAAAGAATATCTAATATATTTTATATATCTGTTTTGTGAGATGACTCTTGTTGGATGGTGGATTATGTTGGACCTATTAGTCATAAAAATGGAACCATGTGACATCATATTTGGTATGGATTGGTAATCCATGGTTCGATCCCAAATTTAATGTCACCAAAGATGTATCATATGTCTTCACATTGATGGGATTCGATTCTATTTTGTGGTTTATAGAAATATCAATGTTGGATGAGTGGGTTTAGTAACTTGGAGGCAGTATCCCATCACCCATTAAATCGTGATCAAAAACCGTTGTGCGGCATGCTATTCTGGCATCTAGATTTATTCATTCTTGGATGATTTTATGATATTCATCCTTGAGGATGTTATATGAATAAATATGGGAAGGGAGATGGATTTATTTATCTATATTCATCCTGGACCTCCCAAATATTCTTTTTAGAATTTCATATGGCCCTTAAAATTCAATAAGTGTTGTAGTTACAGTAGAAATATCATTGAGAGATGGGTTCTATCAGGCCTAGTTTATTCCTTGGGGAATCTCTGGTGTTGTTCATTAGAAATATAGATTGGATATTACAATGTTTCATGGATTATCATATCATTATCCATAACAAGATAAATAACATGTACCCCTTATTTAGGTTTGATGAAATATTTTACCTGTTTCTAGGTGAATTTTGGTTCTCAAAGATTGATCTATAGTCCCGCTATGACCAGTTGAGGGTTTATAAGGTTGTTATTCAGAATATATCCTTCTGATGTTGTTATAAAAAATATTATTTTTTAGTGATTACATATGGTGTGATTAATGACCTCACATTGTGCATTTCATTGATGAACTAGATCTTCCAACTATACATGAACATTATTTGGGTTTCTATCATCGATGAAATATTCATATACTCTACATTATAGGAATATCATGTAGAGTATTATAGGATAGTGATATATTTTACTAGAGATACCAAATATAGGGCATGATCTATATGTTATTGTTATGGATAAATTCGGTTCACATATTTGGGTATATTGTTTCTGAGCATGGTTTATCCATGTACCAAGTGATGATCAATACTGTTATTTCTTAGGAGCCACCATATTGAATCATTGAGGTGTGGGTTTTTATTTTTTTAGGGATATCACTATAGAATTGTGAAAAAAAAATCTCTAGGATTACAACACATTTGACCACATTGATAACGAAAGGAAATCCTCTTACCTGCATCAAGGAGGGGTTGATGGAATTCAATGAGATTTCTGTGAAGATTATTAGTGCTTTGTGATGAGACAACCAGAGGGGTTTATGGATTATATAACGTATTGTGATGCCTCAGTAGCTGGACATAGCTGTGTATTGATACAGTGGCTGGTAGTTGTCACATTCTAATCATTGTAGTTGAGACCCCAAGAGAAAAATTATACAACTCATTAACCTGGACTATTAGTTTTTGTATTCACACCAATGATGTAGAGACATTATCATTAAGGATAATGCTCCATGATTACATAGACAATTAGAGACTCAGGAATGTTATTAAATAAAGAGACTTTAACATAAGAAAACGATGAAGGTTAGAGTTACTGAATGAAAATAACATTGAGATTTTTTATATTCTTCAGAATGGAAACTAGGTAGTATTTCCCTTAGTAGGAATTCTTAGGATCATTCGATATGGTATTATTCTGAAGAGTTTTCTTCCTTGTAGCTCACCTTGGTTTTGTTGGAGGTTGAAAATTTTTGTCAATCTATGGTGTTGAATCATCCACTTCATGAGAATGTTTTTGAGTCCTAGTTGAGAGACCTCAACTATGAGGTATTTCATGACTAAATATAGGCAAAGAACTCAATAGTTTGTTATTATGTGGGAGGGAACCATATTAATCTTTTATATGGATATACCGTGGTCCTATTCGTGATGCAATAGAAGGTGATGAGAGAGAAGGAGATGTGAGAGTTCAACTCATTTTCATTATATGTACATCATTTAGTGGTGAAGATTGATAGAGAATGTTAGTATAATATGAGGTGGTCTAACATGAGACAAATCATGGATAAATTCATCTCTCGGTGCCTCACTTCTTTGTAGGTGAAGGATGATCACCCAACCCTTTTAGGTTTCTTATAGCCCATTAATACCAAATATTTGAAATGAGAAGAAATATATGTGTACATTTTAATAGGTATTCTTTATAAAAAAATGTGCATGATTCCATCTTGGTGATAGTTCCCCAATTAATGATGTCAGATCACTTAATTACTATTAGGGTGGAGAGTTCGATGGTGAGTTTGAGGAAGTTGTAGGTAGGGGATATTCTTCAAATTAGTGGTGTGTCATAGATTGATTTCTCTGATCATAAATCATTTTTTAAATCACTATTGTGGAAAGGCCTATATGAATCATTCAGAACCATGATTAGGATAAGTAAAACCTTTCATCCCCATACAGATGGGATGACTGAGCACACTCTCAAATTTTTGGAGGATATGTCAAGCGCTTGCCTGTTGAATTTTTGATATAGCTTGTAGGATCACATACCCTTTGTATAATTTTCATATAACAAATGATACCACACTAATATAGGAATGGAACATTTTTAGGCCCTATACTGGAGTCACTATAGGTCACCTTTGAGTTAGACAATGATAGGTAAAACATCTCTTTTGGTTTCAGTGATGGTGTAGGCAATTATGAAGAAGGTTTAGCTAATCTATCAGAATATAAAGATGACTCAAAAAAGATATAAATCTGACATAGATCACCATTGTAGGCCGATGGAGTTTGATAACAGATACCATATTTCCATGATATCCCCCCCACGATGAGTATTGTTGAGATTCTTCATTATATTAAATCTTTCTTTGCGGTACATTATGAAATATGAGATTGTATAGAGTACTATAAGGGTTTCTTACCAACTTTCCCTAACCCACTTTTAGAGAGTGTGAAAGACATCTTCAACATTTCATAGTAGTGGAGATATGTGCATGACCCTACTCATTTTACTGACTGGGGGGAGTAGAACCCAAGGATGGATCCACTTTTGCAGAATAACTAGTGGGGATCGAGAATCAGGAGGAGAGTACCCTATATGGAAAGACACTCACTAGGTTTCACATGTTTTGGAAGCACCAAACTTGTATGTAAATTCTTTGGAGTAGAGATCCATATGCGGGCATAATTTCCTATGTTTTTTATATAGTTTTTCTTTTTCTAAATGAATAGAATTTAGGAGTAAAGAATATAGGGTACATGTTTTTTCCTATAGGACATTGAAATATTCCAATATATATATTTTCAGAGCCAAGTGATAATACTGCATTTGATTTCATAGCCCAATGTTCCAATAATTAATTTTATATAAATATTAAATATATTTAATATTCTACGTGCATAGTTTCATAATGAAAATGATATATCTTTTAATGAAAATGTCATATCAAAAATTTGTGATTGTGGTTGAGTCTGGAATGAGATGTTTACAATAAGAATGAATTAAAATATACCGCTATGGAGCATTTGAGAAATGATACATTTATTAGGTGCATTTAGTTAAATTATGTAATTATATGTTTATTGCATAATTAAACAATCTTAACCTAACTCTTGTAAATTCACCACTTTGGAAATTATGTTGGGTTATCCAAAAAAAGCCTATTATAATTGAGATCATTATTTATATCCTTAAACATGTAAATTATATTTTATGTTGATGGATCTCTAGAATAAATAATATCGATGTGTGGATAACACAATGGCTCCTCAAAAACATTGTAGAGAACATTCTTTAATGAAAAATGATACAATATCTTGGTAGGAATCATCAATTTCTTGATTAGGTGCATATTGATTAATTTTATTATCTATGACCAATCCCTCTTGATTTATATGCTAAAGCATAACTATAGAATGCACATATGAAACAATTTAGATTGATTAAACATTTTTTCTCACCCCAGATATCTCCATTCATGTTCATTGGTCAAGAAATATTTTCCAACAACTTTTAAACACTTATCCTTTCATTTTCCTCCCTTGATGCCTTGTGTTATTAACATGTTGTCCTATGAGGCCTTGGTACGACATCGTCAGGTGCTATCAACTACAATCCAACCCCAAAATAACTAGTTGAATTAGTTATAATAAATACAACAATAAATTAACGAAATAATTGGGGGTTTTTCTGGTTGTGTGTGGGCGATTAGTGGATCAAAATTAAAAATAAACAATGGGGTGAGGGGTTAGCTTTGTATTAGGCATTCAAGAATAACCAGTGTTCAATTATGGCCACCAGCAGGATGACCACCAAAGACTATGTGTAGTTCCATCGATTATGTGAGGATATAGTGCTTGATCTCATAGTGTAAGGACCATATATGGCACATGCAACCCACATTACTAATCTTTTGAAACAATTCTAAAATCACGGAAGGTATTTAGAAAGAACACACAACATGTTCCCCCTAGGATATGGGGGTTATGGCTGGGATGAAATATAATATGGAATGGGATGTTTCCCACACACACATAGTGTATCCATCCCTTGGTGAACATGCATTGTGGTGGAACACATGGGAAATACCCTATGTGGGGGGGGGGCATGACGAGATACACATGTTGTACTAAATTACATGGTCATTACCATGTGTAGACTATGTAATGAAGTAAACATAGATGACTATATAGCCCAAGTAGCACCCTGGGTGGCTCAGACACACCATGTAGACCATATAAATTCTATATATGGTTACATGGGAAGTGATATGTGAACCTCTTGGGACATGTTATAGAAATTGAGTAGGAAAACATGCCTTGTAGGTCCCCTTGCATACTATGTACCGCTAGTTTCTTTTTTATGAAATTTAAATCTCTCTTGTCTCTGCTATTTGGACATGAATTTTTCCTTGCAAGTATAATCTATGTATTTGTTTAATTATAACATGACAATGTTCTCAATTTTATCTTCGGAAATTTGATGCGAGATTCCCCAAGTGTGATGCAAATTTATGTGATGCTCATCAATTGTAGTGATCAGGTAGAAGATCAACAGATACACCAGAGTGGATCCTCCTTCATGGGCTAGCGTGTGTGGACTCTATGTATTAGTTGTAACCCCTATCAGGCAGGGAAGATGAACTGTTGAAACTAAAGTGGATTCTACCAGACTTAGTAGGGAGTAGGTACTCTATCTACCAAGTGGAAAACTCTATAAGATATGGTGTGAGTCCTCATGAAACCAAAATGGAACCACCCTGATGTACCATGGCATGGTAACCACTATATAATTACTGTAGTCCCCCATTCGTATAGGTAATGGGTCATTGTGACACAATATTTTAACCCCCTGATAGATCAGGAAGTGAGTCCTCTGTCTACTATGTGAAACCCCCAATCAAATAGGATATGGATCCTCATTACACAATGGTGGAACCCCATAATGGGTCACTATGTGGGGCCTCTTTATACTAACTGAATCCCACTATCTGATAGTGCATAGGTCCTCATGACACTAGAGTGGGACCCTGATAATGCATTAGGGTGGGAGTCCTCTACCTATATAGTGGAACCCTTGAGCCCTGACACATCTGGGAGAAGTTCCTTTATAAATACATATTGAGTGGAAGACATCTAGAGAACATGGATGTGGGTATAATTCCTAGATAATGTTCCCCTAACCTATGAAGCACATTGTTGAGGTGTGGCCCAACACATGGTTACTTATTGAGAATGATGCATGAGATACAAGGCATCATTGATGGGCTTATAAAATATATTACAATTGTTAATGATATGGGTTATGAGATTTAGATTAACATTATCTCTTTTTTTAATTATTTTACTAAGGATATATGTATATATATCGGTATCCATGAAATTTTATTTTATTACTCTCTTTTTTGGGGTTAATCTGTGTACTATTTATTCATACCATGTATTTTACTACTCCCCCTTCATCTTTCTAGGTGTCCCACTGGGTATGTATATAATCATATCCATAGAAGATTTTCCCAAAATATTTGAGTCTTATTCAGATTATAGATAGGTCGATAGTGACTCTAAAAGTGATTAGGGATAATTGGTTCATTGGACATCATATGATGGTCGGAGCTTGGAGATCAAACAATATGATCTCTAATCACTTTCAATATCATGTTTTGTATAGTTGGGACACCTTTCTGTAAGTTCTTATATTTTACCCTTCACTTATAAGTTTTTACTATCTTACTCATTTAAACCCTAGAGGATTTTAATGCTTGGTTATAATTTTTCTATTGTATTATTTATTAAATACTTCCCCACAATTGTACTTGGAGATTACCAGGTGGGTGATTAATGTTTATTAGGGAAAGGCCTCCAATTCAGTATTTTTATTTAGAAACTTGTCTCCACACCATTACATATAGGTGAATGCTAGGCTCATTGTGGCTTGAGCCTTGGTTTGGGTTAGGTAATGGCTTGAGTGTAAATTGGAATGGTTATTCACACCACAAATATTTGGCATAGAAAAATTCAAGGATATTTTTGGAAGCATAATAGGGGTATATCAAAATATAAAAGGGTTCAATGAGATTGAAATGGGTTTCATTCACATAGAAATCATCAGAAATATAAAATCATGTCAAAACCATATCACAACTTCAAAAATTTGAAATAAAAGGGCTTATATAACGAAGGATCGTGGAAAGTGTAGAAGGACGTGATCCGTTACATTGATAGGACACCTCTAAAATCACGGTAGGATCTTCTTATGATGACGTGGACACCATGGTAGTGTTCAATATAGGGAAATGTAGTGTAAACTCATTCTCAATTAATTTTTATTAAATAGGGATGGGAGGTTGGGTGGGTATTTACATTAAAAGAGAGGTGAATTATTTAATAATTTCTAATCATATGTTTTGGAATCAAGATGGTTAAATAATCATACCCACAATTCTTTCTAGGTGATTTCCTTTGGATTCTACCTAAGTGGTATTTATTAAACTATTTCATATGTATAATATTATAAATAACTAAAATAACACTATTAGTGATGTGGAAGTGTGTCAGGGCCATACAAGATTAATTTTTATACCATAAAATAAAATATATGTTTTGTATGATTCATTAAGGCTTTAAAAAATTAATAAAACAACATAAAAAAATTAATTTGAATAAAAATAGATCTTCTTTCATGGAAACTATTTTTAATATTTATTATATTACTTTTGCGTTTTAGGATGTCAAAATATATATTTTATATTAATTCAATATTTTATTTTTACCCATAAATTCGATTATCTCAAAAAATAATGATAAATACACTATTTATAATTTCAGTTTTATGATTTGAAAATTAATATATCCTGTTTGAAAATAATTTTATTATTATGAAAATTTACAATTTTAAATAAAAATCCATGTTTATTGAAAAAAACTGAGCATTTATGACAACAACAATTTTTAACTACCATACATGTTAAATTTCATTTAAGAAAATTTTATTATCATTTATAATAAAATATTTATTATTAAATTATAATATTTTATTTTATTTACATTTATTTAAATAACTATTGAATTAATAAAATTGAGTATCTTGGTTGAATCTGTATATTTTTTTAATACTACAATTTATTTTTATCGGGTTATAATCTATTTATTATCAAAATCATTATGTATTCTCTTATAAAGGGAAAATATATTTATTATTTTTAAAAAATTAAAAATTCTTTTATTAGTGTCTAAATGTATAACCTCTTTTTACACCAACATATTCTATAAGGGTAAAGTAAGTGATAGTGACACATTAATAGTGTGGTTCGATGAACCTGGTTTTTGATGTGATCGTGATATGAATGAACTTATCTCATATATAGTTTCACTCTATAATTAGTTTTCAAATATCGGATTAGGTTTCGTCTTGGGGAATCCCATCTGTTTTTATATCCCAATGAAGCGTCAACAAATGGGATTCACGGGGTATGATCCTACTAGTAAAGGTCTCCACTTATTCTGTCTTCATAAATTAGACTGTATCATAACAGTTAATTTATTCATATATGAATGGTCATTGTTCAACAACTATATTATAAATTGGTTTTCTTATTAATAGTATTTAATATCTAATATGATATAAATAATTACATTAAAAAACCCAAGATAATGTATTTTTTCATAACATTGTTAAGTCATAATGAATAAATTCATTTGGATAGGGAATTTAAAAATTTAAAACATCATGTCATTAAATTATTACACAACATAGATATTCCAATAATATAATTAAATTTTATAAACTAACATCATGAGGGAACTTCTGATTCACCACCTCTTCTGGTTCCTATGAGGCTTCCTCAAATATTTAGTTATTATATAATACATTAACTACTTTAGTTTTCATATTTCATAGATCGTTTTACCGATGATCTAAAAACCTCTCCATATTCTGCCCATTTTAACATTGTTCTCTAAGTGGAAAATATAATGATATAGTACATGTAATAAGTGTAAAGGCACAAAATTTTCAGGTTTTTTAGATATATGGATATTTTACGAGTCTGTGAAATCTGACGGCGTGCGATTCTGAGGCCTGAAGTGCCCGAAATGATCCGTCGAAGTTTTGTTAATCTTAAGTTAACACCCGTAAGCAGTTTTAATGAAAAAGTGGAATAACTCTAAAACGGTTACTCAGATCCAAAATCCGAGGGCACCATTTCACTCAAGATGGAAGGTTTACCCTAGAGCGACTTATGATTAGTCAGCGCGGACCTCCTGTGAGAAACCCAAAAAATGGAATAATCATAAATAAAATTATTAAATAAATTATTTTATTTTTCAAATTCTTATAACTCACAAATGGTAACATGAATTAAAATTATTAGACATCCACTAAACTCATAAGGGTATTATTTATTTAAGAAGATACTAACGTTGGCTGGCACATGCCACCAGGAAAAGTTAGTTTTTTGCCGCAAATAAAATAATTAAGTGACAATTATTTTATAGTAAAATTCATAACTTCACAACCATAACTCGGATTGGAAATATGAGAGTACCATTGGGTTTGTTGGGGTGTGTTTCACCTAGACAGAGCCTAACCTCAGCTGACACTAGTCGAGGGTGACTGATAATAATTTTCTGAACTTTTTTTAGAGTATGTTCAGTAAATGCACGAGCGGCATTTTATAACTTTTTAACTGGTGCTCATAATTGAATGTGAGGGCACCGTGGAACATGCTACACCAGTATTCGCTTAAGGAGACATTTACCTTGATGGTAGTTAGTCGAGGGTGAAAGTTAGTTTTTGGGTTTTTCGTGGGATTTATAATATAAAATAAACTTCTTTTTATTTTATTTTAAGCTTCCATGTGGATATTTTAGGTGGGTTCCACCGGAACTAAACATCCAGGTGGAAGTTTGGTGTGTGGAACACCAGACCATAACCTCCCATGATCAGATATGGTGGTGCAGATCCACCAAACCATAACATACAATGAGAGGTTATGGTGGTGGGGACCACCTAGGATAAATCCCCCTTTAATTGGGAGAAATTCTCAACTCCCACAATTAATGAGGGGGATCCTCTTGACCTCCTCCACCTTAAATTGTGCCAACGCACATACCATTAATCTTTCCAACACACCGAATCATTGTGGAAACATAAATTAATTAGCCTGCCGCTTTTTGTAACGCCCCGACCCCAGCTACCCAGAGTCGGTGCATTACTTCGTAACATTGGCATGATCACAAGAAAGATCAAATCTCGAAAGACCGATTGGTTTAGTAGCCTTGGAAACACTAGATATATTCATAAGTTTTACATTACATCATAAATTGAAAAACTACTACAACAACATAATGTCTCCATAAACCACACTCATACATAAAATCCCTGCAGGTCATTCATAATTTACTTCTTCACTTCCTGGGAAAAATAAAACATAGAAAAGGGGTGAGCTCAAATGCCCAGTAAGGATAACAATATAGCGGAAACTTTCATAAATAAGAATAAACATTTAAGGCAATGTATAACTAAAACAAAAGCCTTTCAAACTTGAACTTCAACATAGTATGGCAAAAGTAAAATGAAATAATGCCATTTACTTATTCACATGGATATTCTACTAATCGAATAATCACATGCAAAACCAATAACCACTTTCATAATTATGGAATGCATAATGTCAAACGTTAATTTCATTGTCTAGGCCTCATCCCAAGACCTAGGGGTTACTTCTAACCGGAACCCAACCCGGAGTGCCTCTAATAACCGGACACCAACCCGGAGTGCCTCTAATAACCGGACACCAACCCGGAGTACCTCTAATAACCGGAGACCAAACCAGAGGGCTTACTTTTACCAGTCCCTAACCTGGAGGGCTTACTTTAACCGGTCCCCAACCCGGAACATACTTGTTTAGCACATTCATCTGAAGAAAAGTTTGAAATATAACATAAACATTCGGATTAAAAATAACTTCTGAAATGTCAACACTTTAAACATAAACCATGAGTGATATAAAAATAGCACATCCACAGTCAAACATAACTCATTCGAAACAATATGGAAGATTCTATTGTATCACATTGACCTCAATCAAGAATAATGAAGGATGTTGACATACATGAAATCAAAATTCTTTTTAAAGAAATATCTCCTTTTACTTTTGAAATCATTTAAGATCCATATAAAATAAAACATTTTCTTGAAAATATTCTTATAAGCTTGTAAGGAAAGCTTTGAATATTTTATAATGGCAAAAAATAACCGCACCCGCCGTATAAGTTAAAAAAAACATTCTTACCTTAATTTTGTCGAAAAGGTTATAAACGACCTTGTTTCGAAAACGACGGAAAGATTCCTTTATAAACCTCTTATAAAAAGTCATACAAGGGTATAAATGACTTTAACACATATTCTTGTAAATAGTAAAAATGTTTTGAAATACATTTTTAAGAAACATGGATGTGGATGATAATGAGATCCCAGTAGATTATTACGTATAAATAACCTCGGATAATGAAGAGATTGTGAAATAACCCTTAACAATTTGGTATCTTATGAAACATAAAACCCATGAAAGAGGTATCATACAATGAATATGTAAATACACATAAATTAGAGTGTATTACACAAAGAATATAATTATGGGCAGTACATACACCACACAAAAGGTAATGTTGGCAATATGGCATGAATCTCACGGGAATAAGGAGTGAGATGAAAACCCCTTACCTTGTACTTTTCCTTGGTTGGGGTAGGTTAACCTCCTTTATAATGGTGAAATAATTGTTATTAAATTATACAAGAATCATATACGTTAATATGATATCATATATGATCTTTTAATATTGATTTGATAATAATATCTTAGTATTATCGTTGTTTCGGGTGTTAACTTACTCGTTTTCTTTTGTATGTTTTGTTACGTAAGACATGTTTGTAAAGGATAGGTTGTATATTATTCAAATCCATAATGGTATCAAGTCCTTAAACATCATTTTTAAATCATCAAATGATAATTATACTTGAATGGATACGATGGAGAATGAATCTCACCGCGTTCGTGGAGACGGTAGTTCGTACGTACGCACGAACGCTACTTCCATTTAATTTTTATTTTAAAAGAATCGAATCCAAATGATACATAGGTATATTACTATTCCAGTATAATATAATATTTTATATATGTTACTTAAGTTCATTAACACCATCCTTTATACGTTCCATGTGTGGTATGAACGAGTCATATCATTTTAAGGGGGCGGTAGTCCGCACTTCCTCAAATGAAATTATCGTATGTATATACAACATGAAACGAATAATGATATGAAATAAAATGGAATTACAGAAGCTTATATATAAAATATATATCATTAACATCATATTTAATTACAGTGCCATCATAATGGCCACCATGAGAGGCGGTAAGATGTATTTGAACAATCATCGTTTCGTGAGGCGTTAGTTTTCCATCCACAGAAACATTATGTTCATCATCCATTATATGGAGTTGTGTGTATGTGTAGTTTGAATCCATATTATAACAACATCCTAGTATATTGAGGATACTGGTGTTGTTACAAAAGAAAAAAAATAAAAAGATTTTGGGGGTTGAAGAAGCAAAATAAATGAAAATAATTTAAGAGAAAACGTTACCTTTAATTTAGGTAACTCACTTTGGTTGGAACCAAAGGACTTGTTGAAATGCTTTCTGCCTAAGGGGAAGCTTCAAGGAGGAGGAGAGGGATGTGGGGAGCTTAATTTGGCAGATTTTGGACGAGCCAAGTGGCTTGAGAGGTGTGATGAATGAGTAGAAGTGGTCTCCTTTTATAAGGGAGAGGAGGGGCTCTTTAGGAAAGAGTGAAAGTATTACTTTATAATATATTTTTATTCGGTTTATAATGGTCCAAAAATAATTGAGGTAGAGGATAAGATGACTCATATTCTAAATAACATCAACCAATAAGAATTGGACAGGTTTTAGATAATATTTTAATCATTATAATCTTATTTATTTAAATGATTTATTAATGAGGTAAACATTGCATCATTATTGTGCCATTAATAATTTAAATTATTTGATGTCTAAAAATTATAAATAAAATATCATTATGTAGGAAATCTTTTTAGCTTTCTAATGAATATTTATAATCGAAAATCCAACATTTATAACCCTATGTAAAAATTGTTCTTCTAAAAGATGTAAGCTTATGCCATTTTTAATTTTATTTTAACTTTATTAATATAATGTGTCATTGTCACCTACAAGTGGATCCATGGGGTCCCAAAATAGACCCAAAGATGCCCATGGTCGACCATGTATCAACCAATAGGGTTAAGACACGTTTTAGGGTAATTTAGTATTATTATAATATTATTTTTTAACCCTTATTTACCGGATTTACCCTTAAACATGGTAAATAAAATATTTACCGCAGTAATTATTCAAAATGTCTAAAAATAAAAGTTATATATTTACACAATTTGAACTTCCTGATTCCAAATATGGAATCCATTTTCCTAAATTCAAAACACAGAAGTGGCAGAAATTAATTTAAAATTAATTCCCGCTGTCAAAACAAATAGCGTGTTTTTAAGAGATAATAACTATCAAAAGAATGACACTTGTTTATGTTCGGTTTAATTGTAAAATTATGTCCAATGACCAACATTATATTAAATGGTAAAAATATATTCTAAATATACTTTAAAACCACTCAAATTCATAATTTATCACTATTAATTATTTTGATTAAAAAAGTTGTTTTTAATTAAAATTTAGTAATTTTCACTATTCATCAAAATATAAAAGTTACCTGAAAAGTACCAAAATTTCACCCTAGGTTAATTTCGATATTCCGAATCCAAAAATGAAGTCCATTTTGAAATATAAAATATATATGATTTAAAAAAGTAGGTATTACTATTCACAACGGCTAGTTTAATCGGTTGTGGTGTGTGTTAAAACTCGAAGTTGCGTATAACACACGCTACTGTATTTTTCAAAGAAAAGCGTACCGTGGAAGCTTGGGATGTTTCATTTTAAATTTTTTTTTGATGTCCCCATTTAGTCAAAAAGTTTAAAATATTGTATTTAAAAAGGTTTCACTATTAAAAGTTGATAAAAGTGCAATACTGAAAATGAATCTGTTCTTGCATTATGACTAAGAAACTCATAATATGGATTCTAAAATTATAAGGATTATATAAAGTTTAAAATTTAATTAATACTATTCATGACCTCTTTTAATGGCTTATTTTTTGTAAGTCAAGGTTTGATTGAACTCGGTGTTGCGTGTAGTACAAGTTATTGAATTATTTTGAAGAAATAACACACTATGAAATCTTGGGGTGTTACATTCTCCCCTCCTTCAATAAATTGTGTCCTCGCAATTTGAAATTGTTCTTCGAAAATGAAAGGTTGAAAATAGAAAATATATTTGTGGGAAAACCCACATCGGAAATTGGGTTACTAAAATTTAGTCTTAATATGAGGAAAAGAGAAATGAAAGGGTCACCACCAAATTATGATCTCGATTAGGAGAACATTGGTGGCAATTAGAGACATATAATTGGAGGAAAAACGTAAATATTTATAGGTAGTGATTGAGGTCATCAATCACAAACAAGTATAAAATTGAGGTCCTTAAACTCATCAATCTATGATGATTTGAAATACCATAGGTTCAACAAAACATAGGGTATTGGGATAATACATTTTTGACATTTCAAAATATCTTAGTTGAAATCCCACATCAAAAAATGAATTAATGAGGCCTCTATTTAAACTAAAGAGTGGAAAGTATGAAGATTACCGAAAATAACACATACTAGGGTTCCATGTAGGAAAATATGTATATGGAGGAGAAATCTAACCATCAATTATCTGATGGAGAGTGGTAGAGAACATGGCTATGAAAAGGCCAACAATCCCAAAGCCATAAATTAGTGATGATTTAAGGTACCATCTAGGACAACATTTTTGTTCTAAGTTCCTTTTCTTAATGTTGTGGAATTTATTTATGAGATTGGCTAAGAACATAAGGAGGTATACATACTTTATAATTAGAGTTTTATCCATTAATAAATTTCTACCACAAAATCATCTTTCACTCTAAAAGATAATAGAATGTAAATTTTTTTTTTAAATATATACTATTCGTACAGGCTTCCAAAATAAATGAATTTATAGTTCATCTACCAGATACTTTTTAAAAAAAACTACATTATTTAATCCAGGACATCTCGTGGGCCATTGGTAGGTGATACACCCTTGTCGCCCTTCGGTTGCGGGTTCAAGTCTCGCAGCCTTGCCGGACGCGACGGGTTGCCGCCCGACCTCCGGGTTGTCCTTTTATGGTAATCCAAAATAATCCAAACTAGAACTATCCAAAATACTTCTGTCCAAACTCACAGTCCAACATTTATAAGGAAGGTAAACATAATATAGATCCTTTTTACCCCGTAATAGCATATGAATACCTTCATCATGTATTACCATATTCCTTATTGATTACATTCATGCTCCCTTATTCCATATAGAATGCTGGATATACTTCATTAATCCAAAAATGTTTTAAACCCCAACAATGATGGAATATAAAAATCATTAATCAGTTCCAAGGTAGTCAATAATATCCAATATAATTTATCCAAATCAATCATGTATTATTCTAAAATCACCACCTCAGTATCTGAACCATATTCTGGTTTATCTTGCTCTCAACCATATATTTTCCAAACATTTAACCTGCTACTGAGTCACTTTTCTTTGTTCCACACCATCTTAAGTCCTTAATGAAATAGTACTTCAGTACAATACTTATATACTCCATAATTATTATAACAATTACATTGTTGATACAACACTCAATTAACATAATCAACATAAGAACTCTAATCATTCCTCTTCATCTCTGGTAGTATCATAACTTGATTATTATCCAATAGAATCATTTGCGGCATAGTCTGATGACCGGGACATAGGTTCGCGTAGTGTCCAAACTCTTTGCAAATGAAGCATTGTACATTTAAAACCATTTTCTTACCCTTGCAGTCACGTACTTTGTGCCCTTTTCCTCCACACATATAACAAACTCCCATTCCTTTCAGGCAAGTTCCAGGGTGTTTCTTTCCACAGTTACCACATATGGGAAAATTCTTCTTTTCCCTCATCCTTTTATCCATCTTTCTCTCTTCCATCCTTTTCTTCTCTTGCTTCCCTTCAAAGCCATAGGACTCAGTAAACTCTTTACTTATCTTATCAACACATGATATTATTTCTTCACATGATGATAATACATGGGAGACTATTTCTCTTATAAATTCTAGCTTAAGACCATGAAAGATATGATCCTTCCTTCTCTTTGGATCATGTGCATTTCTGGAGTTCTCATTCCTTCTACCGGGCGCCATTTCTAAACAATGGCATACACTAGATCAGTTTATGAATCAAAATACATAATCCCATACTTATGAAACACTTAACATAAATTGATCTATTTATGGATATAATCCATAAGAATGTTTTCTTTGAGGAATTATATACTCATAATCCCTTCAAAATGATTTGTAGAGAAAATGAGAGTTATCCTAAGCATATCCCTCGGGAGTGTCGTAACCAAGAGTGCAGCAAGGCACGTTGTCGTGCACCACTTCCCGTTCGAGTCTAGCTCAAAGCAGTGTTTTCGGGTTTTACCCCTAGGTACATCTGTGCCAGAGCCGCCTCTACCTGCTCGTATCCAGACAGGGATGTATTGCCCGAAAAACTCACAAAATCTCTACAATACCAAAATTCTAGGAAGTTCTTCTATACTAATCATCAAAGTTCATCTTAGGATTACGTGCTCTAATCAGAGTTTATCTAAATCTAGCTTCCAAGGTTTGTACTAAACTTTCTCTGATACCAACTGTAACGCCCCGACCCCAGCTACCCAGAGTCGGTGCATTACTTCGTAACATTGGCATGATCACAAGAAAGATCAAATCTCGAAAGACCGATTGGTTTAGTAGCCTTGGAAACACTAGATATATTCATAAGTTTTACATTACATCATAAATTGAAAAACTACTACAACAACATAATGTCTCCATAAACCACACTCATACATAAAATCCCTGCAGGTCATTCATAATTTACTTCTTCACTTCCTGGGAAAAATAAAACATAGAAAAGGGGTGAGCTCAAATGCCCAGTAAGGATAACAATATAGCGGAAACTTTCATAAATAAGAATAAACATTTAAGGCAATGTATAACTAAAACAAAAGCCTTTCAAACGTGAACTTCAACATAGTATGGCAAAAGTAAAATGAAATAATGCCATTTACTTATTCACATGGATATTCTACTAATCGAATAATCACATGCAAAACCAATAACCACTTTCATAATTATGGAATGCATAATGTCAAACGTTAATTTCATTGTCTAGGCCTCATCCCAAGACCTAGGGGTTACTTCTAACCGGAACCCAACCCGGAGTGCCTCTAATAACCGGACACCAACCCGGAGTGCCTCTAATAACCGGACACCAACCCGGAGTACCTCTAATAACCGGAGACCAAACCGGAGGGCTTACTTTTACCAGTCCCTAACCTGGAGGGCTTACTTTAACCGGTCCCCAACCCGGAACATACTTGTTTAGCACATTCATCTGATGAAAAGTTTGAAATATAACATAAACATTCGGATTAAAAATAACTTCTGAAATGTCAACACTTTAAACATAAACCATGAGTGATATAAAAATAGCACATCCACAGTCAAACATAACTCATTCGATACAATATGGAAGATTGTATTGTATCACATTGACCTCAATCAAGGATAATGAAGGATGTTGACATAGATGAAATCAAAATTCTTTTTAAAGAAATATCTCCTTTTACTTTTGAAATCATTTAAGATCCATATAAAATAAAACATTTTCTTGAAAATATTCTTATAAGCTTGTAAGGAAAGCTTTGAATATTTTATAATGGCAAAAAATAACCGCACCCGCCGTATAAGTTAAAAAAAACATTCTTACCTTAATTTTGTCGAAAAGGTTATAAACGACCTTGTTTCGAAAACGACGGAAAGATTCCTTTATAAACCTCTTATAAAAAGTCAAACAAGGGTATAAATGACTTTAACCCATATTCTTGTAAATAGTAAAAATGTTTTGAAATACATTTTTAAGAAACATGGATGTGGATGATAATGAGATCCCAGTAGATTATTACATATAAATAACCTCGGATAATGAAGAGATTGTGAAATAACCCTTACCAATTTGGTAACTTATGAAACATAAAACCCATGAAAGAGGTATCATACAATGAATATGTAAATACACATAAATTATAGTGTATTACACAAAGAATATAATTATGGGCAGTACATACACCACACAAAAGGTAATGGTGGCAATATGGCATGAATCTCACGGGAATAAGGAGTGAGATGAAAACCCCTTACCTTGTACTTTTCCTTGGTTGGGGTAGGTTAACCTCCTTTATAATGGTGAAATAATTGTTATTAAATTATACAAGAATCATATACATTAATATGATATCATATATGATCTTTTAATATTGATTTGATAATAATATCTTAGTATTATCGTTGTTTCGGGTGTTAACTTACTCGTTTGCTTTTGTATGTTTTGTTACGTAAGACATGTTTGTAAAGGATAGGTTGTATATTATTCAAATCCAGAATGGTATCAAGTCCTTAAACATCATTTTTAAATCATCAAATGATAATTATACTTGAATGGATACGATGGAGAATGAATCTCATCGCGTTCGTGGAGACGGTAGTCCGTACGTACGCACGAACGCTACTTCCATTTAATTTTTATTTTAAAAGAATCGAATCCAAATGATACATAGGTATATTACTATTCTAGTATAATATAATATTTTATATATGTTACTTAAGTTCATTAACACCATCCTTTATACGTTCCATGTGTGGTATGAACGAGTCATATCATTTTAAGGGGGCGGTAGTCCGCACTTCGTCAAATGAAATTATCGTATGTATATACAACATGAAACGAATAATGATATGAAATAAAATGGAATTACAGAAGCTTATATATAAAATATATATCATTAATATCATATTTAATTACAGTTCCATCATAATGGCCACCATGAGAGGCAGTAAGATGTATTTGAACAATCATCGTTTTGTGAGGCGTTAGTTTGCCATCCACAGAAACATTATGTTCATCATCCATTAGATGGAGTTGTGTGTATGTGTAGTTTGAATCCATATTATAACAACATCCTAGTATATTGAGGATACTGGTGTTGTTACAAAAGAAAAAAAATAAAAAGAGTTTGGGGGTTGAAGAAGCAAAATAAATGAAAATAATTTAAGAGAAAACGTTACCTTTAATTTAGGTAACTCACTTTGGTTGGAACCAAAGGACTTGTTGAAATGCTTTCTGCCTAAGGGGAAGCTTCAAGGAGGAGGAGAGGGATGTGGGGAGCTTATTTTGGCAGAGTTTGGACGAGCCAAGTGGCTTGAGAGGTGTGAGGAATGAGTAGAAGTGGTCTCCTTTTATAAGGGAGAGGAGGGGCTCTTTAGGAAAGAGTGAAAGTATTACTTTATAATATATTTGTATTCGGTTTATAATGGCCCAAAAATAATTGAGGTCGAGGATAAGATGACTCATATTCTAAATAACATCATCCAATAAGAATTGGACAGGTTTTAGATAATATTTTAATCATTATAATCTTATTTATTTAAATGATTTATTAATGAGGTAAAAATTGCATCATTATTGTGTCATTAATAATTTAAATTATTTGATGCTTAAAAATTATAAATAAAATATCATTATGTAGGAAATCTTTTTATATTTCTAATGAATATTTATAATCGAAAATCCAACATGTATAACCCTATGTAAAAATTTTTCTTCTAAAAGATGTAAGCTTATGCCATTTTTATTTTTATTTTAACTTTATTAATATAATGTGTCATTATCACCTACAAGTGGATCCATGGGGTCCCCAAATAGACCCAAAGATGCCCATGGTCGACCATGTATCAACCAATAGGGTTAAGACACGTTTTAGGGTAATTTAGTATTATTATAATATTATTTTTAACCCTTATTTACCGGATTTACCCTTAACCATGGTAAATAAAATATTTACCGCAGTAATTATTCAAAATGTCTAAAAATAAAAGTTACCTATTTACACAATTTGAAAATCCTGATTCCAAATATGGAATCCATTTTCCTAAATTAAAAACACAGAAGTGGCAGAAATTAATTTAAAATTAATTCCCGCTGTCAAAACAAATAGCGTGTTTTTAAGAGATAATAACTATCAAAAGATTGACACTTGTTTATGTTCGGTTTAATTGTAAAATTATGTCCAATGACCAAAATTATATTAAATGGTAAAAATATATTCTAAATATACTTTAAAACCACTCAAATTCATAATTTATCACTATTAATTATTTTGATTAAAAAAGTTGTATTTAATTAAAATTTATTAATTTTCACTATTCATCAAAAAATAAAAGTTACCCGAAAAGTACAAAAATTTCACCCTAGGTTAATTTCGATATTCCGAATCCAAAAATGAAGTCCATTTTGAAATATAAAATATATATGATTTAAAAAAGTAGGTATTACTATTCACAACGGCTAGTTTAATCGGTTGTGGTGTGTGTTAAAACTCGAAGTTGCGTATAACACACGCTACTGTATTTTTCAAAGGAAAGCGTACCGTGGATGCTTGGGATGTTTCATTTTAAATTTTTTTTTTGATGTCCCCATTTAGTCAAAAAGTTTAAAATATTGTATTTAAAAAGGTTTCACTATTAAAAGTTGATAAAAGTGCAATACTGAAAATGAATCTGTTCTTGCATTATGACTAAGAAACTCATAATATGGATTCTAAAATTATAAGGATTATATAAAGTTTAAAATTTAATTAATACTATTCATGACCTCTTTTAATGGCTTTTTTTTTGTAAGTCAAGGTTTGATTGAACTCGGTGTTGCGTGTAGTACAAGTTATTGAATTATTTTGAAGAAATAACACACTATGAAATCTTGGGGTGTTACACTTTTTAAATTAAGTAACATCATCGTTGAAATTTAGGAAGGTTCCTAATAAAGGAACCGTCATAAATTCCAAAAATCGTTGCCTACCTCTCCCCCTATCCAATATATACGGTGCTAGGGGGAGGATTTGGGACGACTTCACTAAGCGACGAAGAGCTGGTAAAGTGACATGATGCCCAACATTTGGAAGATTAAGCTTCCGAATAAAGAATGTGTCCTCCCGATGAAGAAAGCTCTCCCGAAGAAGAACAAAGTTAACTTCGACCTTCTTCCTTGGGACTTCCTACCGACGTGGAGCATCTTCCACGAGCCGATGCAAACCGAGATTGGAAGTGTGCATAGAGGACATAACGAACAACGATTATCCTTCATCTTCTTCTGGCGACTTCACCGACTAGGACCGATGATTAAAGGTATGTATTTAATTTGTTATCTAAGTGTGATCATTCCCATGTTCTTCCTATCTCTCAAAACAATGAATGAGGGTTGTTGTGCTCCATACTTACGAGCTGTTTGATACCACCCTAACCATGGAGGGTGCGGACCAAAACAACATGGCCTGACCCCACTACTGATCTAGTTTATGTTAATCATTTCCATGAAGACGAAGTAATGAGGTAACGAAGGAGGCAGAAGGAAAACGCTGCGCTACCCGTGTCCTCTGTGAACCGCACGGCCCCTACGGCACACCGGGGCTCTCGGACAAACACCGTCAGCCCGCGCCGGCCCGAGCTACACCGAACCAGCCTCCAGTGCGCTCCGCGCGGCCTTCCTGGTGCCCCGAGCGGCCTGACCTCGACCTACGCGGCCTGCCCGGCCCTCCATGCGGCCTGCCCGTGGCCTATCATGCTCCATGACTGGCCTGCCCGTGGCCTCTAGTGCACCATGCCTACTAGACCGCGGCATTAGGCGTACCCCTCCGGACTGCCCGTGACCTCTGGCGTGCCCCGCCATCCTGCCCGCAGCCTCCAGTGTGCCCAGGGGCCTACCCAGTCCCCCCTCCAGCCTACTCGGGCTGCACCCCGGCTCCCGGCCGAACTGGTTGAGCTGCGCCGGCCTCCCGAGCCATCCCATGACATCCTTCGCGGCATCCTTCATGGTGTCGCTCGCCGAACCATGTTAGCCATTCTGGATGTGTCGTCTGAGTCGTGCCCCTCTCGGCGTTGGACAAACTGACCCCTGGCCTCCGGGCCAAGCCGCCTACGCGGCGACCTTCGTGACGAACTACCCCTGTAGTCCGCTGGGCCACACCCAGCGGACCGGGTCTGACCCAATAGGTCTGACCCACCCAGCGGGCCAGGTCTGACCTAGTAGGTCTGACTGGGTTGACCTAGAACGGGTTGGCCAAGTCTGGGTTGGGCCGAGTCGGTCCGACCAGGTCAGACCCGGCACATGCCCATGACTGAACCTGTTAGTTCATTTTCTCGTATCATTGGCCCCAGACGACCGTTTGTCAAACAGTCAGTGACACTTGTTTTCTTGGAGCACAAAGGTCCCTTTGAGTATACCTGTCACGACCTGCCTTCACCAAAAGGAGGGAAGGGTCATCAGATTGCCAGGCCCTTCCTTCTTTAAGTTGAAGGAGAGATAATGACCCACGAAACCCGCCTTCAATAGGTCCCGGAGTGGCAACTAGCACCAAGGGTATAAAAAAAATTCTCACAAATGGAAGGCATTACCCTTTTTATTTTATAGGATCGAGAGATAACGAGAAGAAAACCCAACAACACCAAGGTATAAAGAAAAGTACATCCAAAAGTAAATCATTCCCACATGCATGTTTCGAAAGTAAAAGCCACAAAGTGCATAAGGGGACTACAAGGTAAGTACCAAAGGGAAAAGAAAAACAACAACTGCAACTGCTCCAAATTCCAAGCTAGTAAGGTCCTGTGTGATCCCTGAAGTCCTCCTGGTAACCTGAAAGCAGTTTTATATACATAGGGTGAGAATACAAGTACACTCAGTAGGGAAAACCAAGACTCACATGCACATGTGGGGGAACGTACTAAAGTCCCGTGAGAAGAAGAGTAAACCAAACACCTAACAAGGCAAACTATCCATCCCAGGCCTCACCAAGGCTCACTCCCCAAATAACGCAAGTCAATTATTATATATAATAAGATCACTTCGATGTTTGGGTACCCCGCGCCACTTTCCAACTGGTTATTGAAGCATCCTACGCATCGGACCAATCCCACCATTCTCACCGCAGTCCCACTGCCACACCTGCCCGCACACACCTGGGCCACAACCACACGCAGTCTCACTGCCGAAATCCCGCCGGCACACACCTGGGCCTCAACCACACGCAGTCACACTGCTGAATCCCACCCGCACACACCTGGGCCACAACTGTCACATGTAACCATGCCTGTAAACACCTAGGCCAGAACAACCACCCCCACGCCTGAAGACACCTGGGCTAAAGGATCCACTACCACGCCCGAAGACACCTGGGCCTCATCCCGAAGCCGTTTGGGAAACCACCTGCCGCACACACCTGGCCAACCACCACACTACCTCGCCCGAAGGTTCTGGGGCTAATAATGGACCTCAGGCCATCACAGCCTGCCCGAAGATACTGGGGCTATCCGAGAAAGGGAGCAGAAAAGGAGCTAATAACCAGCCACTATAAATAGTGTTGGGAAAAACACCCTCCCCCATGAAATGGGGGTGTTCGGCACTAAGTGCTCAACTTGGGTGGGGCACGAATAAGAAACACAAAGCTACAAGTATATATATATAGGGTAACAAGCACTCACCCAAGCTAGTTTTTTCTTCAGACAGCCTACATATCACAACAACACTCAAGTCTGAGTCACGACTCACGCTAACAACCCATTTGTCCCCTCTCTCATTTCACGTTCAGTAATAATTTTTATGTTTAAGCACTACGGGGAAACTAGTAGGCATAGGCATAAGTCCAGGAATGTAAACAGTCAAACATCAACCAAAACGCCCACACCCGGTTCTCAACAACAGAGGATTCCACCCCAATTTGTGATATAATCAAGTATCCACCCAGTCATAAAACTCACAAAAACCGAAAGTATAAAAGAACAGGGGATGAAATACCCTCCCACATCTCCAACAATCTGCCCAAAAAGAAAAACAACCAACTACCACCACCAACACAAGTCGGGGATTTTCGGATTTAAACAACTTAACACACTCCATGATTCAAATTCCATGTGTTATAACCGGGAGTTATCACAGAAGGGTTGATCCTGGTGCTTTCAATTACTCAGCCAGATATACGTGATTAACTGATTCACATTTCACAGCAGGAGTTTACAACCACAAACAAGCCATTTAAAACATCAGCAGGGTTTATCAGCGCACAAACAACGACCACCAACGACCTCGATTTTCAAGAGGCATAAGCCAACACAACTCCACAAGATGGTCATAGAAGAGACAACATCAAAGTATAAGACAACATCAACATTCACAACCCCCCCTCTTCTTTCTTTATAGAATTCGTTCTTTATCTTTAATTAGGTCTGGTTTACCCAATTCTACAGGATCAAAAGCACGCCCACCCTGCATGATACACAAAAGAGAGAGACGAAGGAGAAATTCCCTACTTGTTGATATATGATCGACGTTTAGGCCGGGGGCACGGAACTTTACGGATAACGATGCGCCCGATGCACCAAAAGCTGTTTGTGAAAAGCCACGATCGAGGAAAGGAGAAACCATGGCTAACCCTTAGTTTATAAGAGATGAGGATGGTTGAGGTGAAAACGCAAAACCGCGTAAGGCGCAGGGTCGTGGGTTGACCAAGTGGATCCAATCGTCACAAAAAATGGGGTCGAGTGGTTTAAGCCGACTCATTAATTGATGAAGTATTTAATTAAAGCTCTTATGGGCGTTACGGGTCTTAAAAACACACTTATACGAGTCAGAATAGGGTTTAAAACCCTATTTACGCAAAGGTGCGCTACTGGAAACAACTTGACAAGGCCGGGTGACGCCGATCGGTCTCACCGATTGGTCACGCCGATCGGTCTCACCAATCGGTCTCGCTGATCGGTCTCACCGATCGGTCTCACCGAGATGCCACTCCTTTAAAAACCGGATTTTGGCAAAGGGAAGGACCAAGAGAGTCTGGGTCATCACATCAGATACCTCTCAAACTATTCTCGTCCCCAAGAATTTAAACAACCCAGAAGGGAAGGGCAGGTCCGAACAACCACCCCAAAGATACCTCTCAAGAGTGAACCACATCACTAACTAAGAACATCTTCCTGTCACGAACCAAGCAACATACCATGCAAAACTACCCGGGCACGTGGGTTGGGGAGTCTCCTCCCCCATGTCAAGATATTATCCGCTTTGGGCAGCACTGACTCGCCCGCATGGGTTTAATTGCATCCACCTTAATGCGTCTTGATTAGGGGTCGGGTTCTCTCCTTCCCCATAGCCAGGGCTTTTCACACACAAGCAGAGGAAGAAAACTAGTACATTTCATAGCCAAAAGACAAAACGTTCTATCACAACAGGTACAACATGGAACAAAACATAAAACAACTCTGGGTACTGGGTATGAATCTGTGTTTCCCTCTCCCACGTACTCTTCTCAAGTCCACCATGTCTCCACAACATGCGAACCAAGGGAATGGTTCATCCGCGAAAAACATTTTCCTTTTGATCCTCGATCACCACTGGTCTCTCCACAAAGGCCACGTCGTCCTTGATGTCCAGCTCAGCCCAATCAAGGACGTGTGAATCGTCGTGCAGATACCGACGGAGCTGGGACACATGAATGACATCATGTATCCTTAGTAGCAGCGGTGGCAGTGCTATCTGGTAAGCCACTTCGCCGACCCGCCGCAATACTTGGAAGGGTCCGATGAATCTGGGAGAAAGCTTACTCCCTTTTCCGAACCTCTGCTGCCCACGCCGAGGGGAGACCTTTAAGAACACGTGGTCCCCAACCTCAAACTCCAAGGGCCTCCTCCTGGTATCAGCGTACGACTTGTGTCGGTCCTGGGCCGCCTCAATCCTTTCCCGTATGAGATGAACCTTCTCTGTCGTGTTCTGCACCACCCCCGGACCAAGGATGCCTGCCTCTCCTACTTCGGTCCAACACACAGGCGAACAGCATGGCCTCCCGTAAAAAGCTTCAAATGGGGCCATGAAAATGGTAGAGTGGTATCTGTTATTGTAGGAAAACTCTACCAGAGGCAAGTATTGCACCCATGACCCTCCTGAGTCCAGAACACATGCTCGCAGCATATCCTCCAAGGTCTGGATGGTGCGCTCTGTTTGTCCATCTGTCTGGGGATGGAAAGCAGTGCTAAAGCGTAACTGGGTGCGAAACGCATGCTGTAATCCTCTCCAGACCCGCGAGGTAAACCGTGCATCCCTATCTGAGACTATATACCTCGGAACTCCATGAAACCACACCACTTCATCCACGTACTTTCGTGCCAAAGCATCCACAGCACTCGACTCCCTGATCGCCAGAAAGTGAGCCAATTTCGTCAACCAGTCCACTACCACCCAGATGGCGTCGTACCCTCCTTGGACCCTGGGTAGTCCCATGACGAAATCCATTGAGATGCCATCCTACTTCCACTCGGGGACATCTAGGGGATGTAGTAGGCCACCTGGAACTCAGTGTTCAGCCTTCACTTGCTGACACACTAGGCACTTGGCCACAACCTCTGCCACCGCTTGCTTAACTCCGGGCCACCAAAACTGCCCCTTCAAACCCTGGTACATCTTGGAAACTCTTGGGTGTACCGCCAGGGGTGAGTTGTGGAACTCACTGAGAACCTTTCCGCGCATCGCCGCTGGGACAAACAACCTTCCCTAGAAAAGCATCTGGTTCTGACCATCCTCGGTCCATCCTCCCGGAGAATTGCCCTGGTCAACTTGGTAATGCATCACCTCACACTCTAGGTCTCCCCACTAAGACTCTTCCACCTGCTGAAATAGGGATGAATGCACTATCATCTGATGTAGGCAGCCTCTGCCGCTATCCATCATCACATCCAGGTGTAAGGCAGCCAACTCTTCCATTGCCTTCCAGGCGTTCGCCGACTCTCGGACCGCATCCTTCTGCGTCCTCCTGCTCAATTCATCGGCCACCACATTGCCCTTGCCCTCAGTATAAGATATCTCGAAGTCGTAATCCTGGAGGAACTCCACCCATCTCCACTGTCGCAAGTTTAAGTCCCACTGGGAGAAGATACCTCAAGATTTTGTGATCCGTGAAGACCACAAAGCGTTCCCCAATGAGGTAGTTCCACCATAACATTAGTGAAAAAACGACCGCTGCAGGCTCTAGGTCGTGGGTGGCGTAATTACGCTCATGGGAACGCACCTGCCTGGACCCATAAGAGATCACCCCTTGTCGCTGCATCAAAACGCATCCCAGGCCCTGTCCCGAAGCATCGCAGAATACCTCATAGGCCACCCCTTCTTCTGGTAATCTCATCACTGGGGCACTGACCAACTTCTCCTTCAGATAGCTGAAGGCTGATTGGCACTTTTCACTCCATACGAAAGCCTGATCCTTCTTGGTCAGAGTCGTCAAAGGGGCTGCTACTTGGGAGAAGTTGGGTACGAATCTTCGGTAGTAACCCGCCAGCCCAAGGAAACATCGGACTTCTTCCACATTCTTTGGTGTTGCCCAAGAAACAACTTCCTCAACCTTTGATGGGTCGACCTCTACCCCCTACTCCAACACTATGTGCCCAAGGAAGTGCACTTCTCGTGTCCAGAACTTGTATTTTGACAACTTCCCATATAGCTGGTGCTGCCGGAGGACCTCCAAAACTGTCCTCAGGTGCTCTTCATGATCCTCCTCTGATCTAAAGTAGACCAGGATGTCATTGATGAACACAACCATGAACCAATCCAGGTACTCCCGAACGATGGAGTTCATAAGCCCCATGAACACGGCTGGGGCGTTCGTAACACCGAAGGGCATAACTACGAACTCGAAGTGTCCATACCTGCACCTGAACGCTGTCTTTGGGATATCGCTCTCTTTCACCCTCAGCTGGTGGTACCCAGACCGCAGGTCGATATTCATGAACCATCCTACCCCTTTCATCTAGTCAAAAAGATCATCTATCCTTGGGAGAGGGTATCGATTCTTGATCGTCACCTGATTCAGCCTCCTGTAGTCTATGCACAACCTAAGAACACCATCTGCCTTCTTTGAAAACAAGACCGAAGCACCCCACGGTGACGCACTCGGACGAACATAACCCCTCTTCATAAGATCGTCAATCTGTATCCGTAACTCTCGTAGTTCCGAAGGTGCCATCCAGTAAGGATCCATCGAGATTGGACGAGCGCCGGGCTGCAGGTCTATCCCGAACTCGATATCACGTCTAGGGGGTAGGGTCGTCACCTCCTCAGGAAAGATTTCCATAAACTCACGGACGATCTCTGGCACTTCTACCATTTCCACATCTACTGATTCCACTGCCAGCTCGGTCAACAAGGAGAGGAGAGGTTCCTCTCTCCTATTTCCCTTCAGACTGCTCCGCTCGCCGGTGAAGGTAACATGCCGACTGTCCAAGTCTGAGAACACCAACCTTCTTCAAAAACAGTCGATGATGGTGCACACATAAAATAGCCAGTCGATGCCTAGGATGACATCATATGGCTGAATCTGTAGCAGAAGAAGATCCCTAACTGACTGATGTGGCCCTATCATCAGTCTACATCCCCGAAAAATGAACAACAAGTCAGTCTGGCCTCCAACTGGTGTGCTCAACACCAGGGGCACTGGAAGTCTCTTGGCATCAAGACCCAAGGCACGGTCTAGACTGGGTGCAACGAAGGAGTGCGAAGCTCCGGTATCAAACAAAGCATAATCAAGAGTGCTAAATAGACTGATCGTACCTCGAACAACCTCTGGCCCTGCTGGAACTGCTACCTCTGCAGCGTGCAACTGTCCACGCCCAGCTCCCCTTCCCCTCGGCTGTTGGCCACCTCCCCAAACACGCCCTGGTCGAGGTCCCTGTGGAGTTCCCTGGGGTCGGCGTCCTCCTCCTACGTCTGCCTTCGGAGGAGCGGGAGCTCGCTGTCCCTACTGCTGCTGCTAGAAAGGTCTGGCTGGAAGCTGCTGCTGGTGCGGGTGCTGGGGCTGACTGCCACTACTGTACTGCACCCGGTCTGGTCACTGACTCTGGAGATTCCCAGGGCTCCCACAGATGAAGCACCGTAGTCCCGGGCCCGTAGGAAAAGGGCGAGGGCCGGGGGATCGAAACTGAATCTGTTGCGACCTGCTCCCATGCGGGTCGGAACCTAGAGGGTCCTGACGCTGGAGGCCTGGTGCTGACATCCTCCCCTTTTGACGGTCCCAGCTGGATCCCCTCTCGCGACACTCCCCCTAGAGCATGCATCCGCTCCACCACTTCGGCCTTCTTCTGGACCTCCAAGTACGTCTGCAGGGTAAAGGGGGTAACATCATACTGGAGGGAGGGTCAGAGTGCCTCCTCCAAACGTCTATCCCGAGACTCCTCGTCGGGAAAGAGGTCCGGAGAAAAACATAGGAGGTCCTTGAACTTGATCCCTAGCTCCCTCACAGACATACTCCTCTGATGGAGGGAGAGTAGTTCCTGCCTCTTTTCTGCCTTCATCGTTGAGGAGAGGAATTCCGCCCGGAACTCCCTCTCGAAATCCACCCGAGCCACCTCAGACTCTCTCCTCTCCCCCAGGTAAAGAATCCACCACTGACGTGCCACTCCCCGCATCTGACTAATGGCCAGAGGAACCCAGTACTTGGTCGGGGCCCAAATCAGGCCGAAGGCTATAACTAGCTCCTCTAGCTAGCCTTCCATCTTCATATCAGAGGTGCTGCCCTCATACCTCTCGAGGGCCTATCCCTGGATGGCTCGAAGAGTCTTTTTCCACTGGTCGTCCTCTTCCTCTCGATCAGCTCTCTACCGATCGGCCAAAGTAGTCTCTGGGGCCTTGATCGCCTGTACCACACGTGGTCGCCTTCCAGGTTCCATAGCTGCAAGGTAAACAAGGAATACCTAAGCCCATGTAGTGCAGAATATCGTTCTTAAAACTTCTTTAACATTTTTATTTATTCTTAACTCCCAAGACATCCCAGAAACACAAGAACACAAGTCATTATGATGCATGTACCTTTCCTAGGGTCTCTACCATGCAATCAGTGTGGCCTCACTTGGTCGTTCGGTAGGTCCCGAGTCCTTGCATCGGATCACAAGGGGCCCTAAAATCCCGTGTCCTAACCGGTCTTCCCTGGCCTAATTCACGCTCCAAGGACACCCAACACCTTTGCCTTACCATCCCATGCAATCCTCATTGTGCCTAACCCCAGACTCCGTCCTATCTCTCAACATCCTTTGATACCATTCTGTCACGACCCGCCTTCTCCAAAAGGAGGGAAGGGTCAGCAGATTGCCAGGCCCTTCCATATTTAAGTTGAAGGAGAGATAATGACCCCCGAAACCCGCCTACAATAGGTCCCGGAGTGGCAACTAGAACCAAGGGTATAAAAAAAATTCTCACAAATGGAAGGCATTACCCTTTTTATTTTATAGGATCGAGAGATAAAGAGATGAAAACCCAAAAACACCAAGGTATAAAGAAAAGTAAAGCCAAAAGTAAACCATTCCCACATGCATGTTTCAAAAGTAAAAGCCACAAAGTGAAAAAGGTGATTACAAGGTAAGTACCAAAGGGAAAAGAAAAACAACAACTACAACTGCTCCAAAGGTCCGAGCTAGTAAGGTCCTGCGTGATCCCCGAAGACCTCCTAGAAACCTGAAAGCAGTTTTATATACGTAGGGTGAGCATACAAGTACACTCAGTAGGGAAAACCAAGACTCTCGTGCACAAGTGGGGGAGCGTACTAAATTCCCATGAGAAGAAAGGTAAACCAAACACCTTACAAGGAAAACTATCTATCCCAGGCCTCACCAAGGCTCAATCCCCAAATAATGCAAGTCAAGTAATGTATATAATAAGAGAAAATCGATGTTTGGGTACCCCGCGCCACTTTCCCACTGGTTATTGAGGCATCCTACGCATCGGACTAATCACGCCATTCTCACCACAGTCCCACTGCCACAACCGCCCGCACACACCTGGGCCACAACCACACGCATTCCCACAGCCGAAATCTTGCCCGCACACACCTGGGCCTCAACCGCACGCAGTCCCACTGCTGAATCCCGTCTGCACACACCTGGGCCATAACTGTCACATGTAACCATGTATGCAAACACCTAGGTTAGAACAACCACCCCCCCGCCCGAAGAAACCTGGGCTAAAGGATCCAATACCATGCCTGAAGACACCTGGGCCTCATCCCGAAGATGATTGGGAAACCACCTGCTGCACACACCTGGCCAACCACCACACTACCCCGCCCAAAGGTACTTGGGCTAATAATGGACCTCAGGCCATCACAGCTTGCCCGAAGATACTTGGGCTATCCGGGAAAGGGAGAAGAAAAGGAGCTAATAACCAGCCACTATAAATAGTGTTGGGAAATACACCCTCCCCCATGAAATGGGGGTGTTCGGCACTAAGTGCTCAACTTGGGTGGGGCGCGAATAAGAAACACAAAGCTACAAGTATATATATATATAGAGTAATAAGAACTCACCCTAGCTAGGTTTTTCTTCAGACAACCTACAGATCACAACATCACTCATGTCCGAGTCATGACTCACGCTAACAGCCCATTTGTCCCCTTTCTCATTTCACGTTCAGTAATAATATTTACGTTTAAAAACTACTAGGCAACTAGTAGGCATATGCATAAGTCCAGGAAAGTAAACAGTCAAACATCAACCAAAATTCCCACACTCGGTTCTCAACAACAGAGGATTCCACCCCAATTAGTGATATAAACAAGTATCCACCTGGTCTTAAAACTCACAACCACCGAAAGTATAAAAGAACAGGGGATCCCATCCCCTCCCACATCTCCAACAATCAGCCTGAAAGGAAAACAACCAACTACCACCTCTAACACAAGTTGGGGATTTTAAGATTTAAATGACTTAACACACTCCATGATTCAAATTCCGTGTGTTATAACCGGGAGTTATCACAGAAGGGTTGATCCTGGTGCTTTCAATTATTCAGCCGTATATACGTGATTAACTGATTCACTTTTCACAGCAGGAGTTTACAACCACAAATAATCCATTTAAAACATCAACAGGGTTTATCAGCGCACAAACAACTACCACCAACAGCCTCTATTTTCAAGAGGCATAAGCCATCACAACTCATCAAGATGGTCATAGAAGAAAGAACATCAAAGTATAATACAACATCAATAATCACAACCCCCCCTCTTCTTTATTTATAGAATTCGTTATTTATCTTTAATTAGGTCTAGTTTACCCAATTCTACAGGATCAAAAGCATGCCCACCCCGCATGATACAGAAAAGAGAGAGACGAAGGTGAAATTCCCTACTTGTTGATAGATGATTGACGTTTAGGATGGGGGGCGGAACTTTACAGATAACGATGCGCCCAATGCAACAAAATCTGTTTGTGAAAAGCCACAATCGAGGAAATGAGAAACCATGGCTAACCTTTAGTTTATAAGAGCCGAGGACGGTTGAGGTGAAAACGCAAAACCGCATAAGGCGCGGGGGTCGTGGGTTGACCCCACAGATCCACTCGTCACAAAAAAGGGGGTCGGGTGGTTTAAGACGACTCATGAATTGATGATGTATTTAATTAAATCTCTTACGGGCATTACGAGTCTTAAAAACACGCTTAAACGAGTCAGAATAGGGTTTATAACCCTATTTACGCAATGGAGCGCTACTGGAAACAACTTGACAAGGCTGGGTGACGCCGATCGGTCTCACCGATCGGTCTCGCCGATCGGTCTCACCGAGATGCCACTCCTTTAGAACCCGGATTTTGGCAAGGGGAAGGACCAAGAGAGTCTTGGTCATCACAATACCCCTCTAGAGTTCAGGGTAATGTTGAGATACAGTCAGGTTGGATCATACACTAATCCAACTGGGCACCTGAGACTAAAAAGATAAAAACTCACAGACCAGCCGTCCAATTGATGTGTCATCTGTTGCATTGAGACCCATATGACGAGACATACCATTTAGATACTTCGTCGTGTGATTTGGTGGCAGTTTACCTATCCAAAATTGTCTTGAGGAGCGGACCCCTCAGAAATCAAGCGAGCTTTGTGGAAACCCTGTGGCTGGAAGTGCACTGACGACTATTCCTGGATCATGGTTTGGTCCGACAGTTCTTACTTCTGTTCCTGGATCATGTGTTGGTCCGACAGAATTGTTGGTCCTGGATCATGTGTTGGTCTGATAGCTCTGATGACTGTTCCTGGATCATGTGTTCGTCTGATAGTTCTAACTTTTATTCCAGGATAATGTGTTGGTCCGAAATAATAGTTGGTATTGGGTCATGTGTTGGTCCGACAACTCTAATGACTCTTCCATGATCATGTGTTGGTCCGTCAGTTCTGACTTTTGTTCCTGGATCATGTGTTGGTATTAAATAATAGTAGGTTCGGGATCATGTGTTGGTCCGACAGCTCTGATGATTCAGTGGCTATATCAGATCATCTATATCTCTCTACATTAGTTGTATAACTGTCTGAGATGAGTCTGTAACTTTTGAGTTTACCTCATGATATAGATGGATTAGTTAATAACATAGGTATATGTATGGGCATATACCTATGTGTGGTTACCTTTTTATTTATTAATTTGTGGTTTATCCTTGTTGGATTTTGTGAGACCATGATGGTCTCGGGGTCCCTACTGAGTATCATTATACTCACCCATGCACGGGCTATGCCCACAACTCGTTGTGTTGGATGCATACGACGGACAACACTGATAGAGGATGAGTGTACGAGGACTAGACAGTACCTGAAGGTGGATCACAGGGTGTGACGATACAAGAAGGAGACAGACAGACTGGAGTGTTGTGGAGGCTATATGTACTTACCCTTCAGGTAGGATTCTCGAAGAATGATCCAACAGCTATTTCATCATTATTTTGTTGTACTTGTTTCCTTGTTCATTAATGTTTGGCTTGTATTCTCGGTCCCTTTACATTTCATCACTTATTTTGTATACAGTTTTACTTAGTGTATTGCTTCTAGCTACTCTATTAATTGTGATTATAATTTGTAAATGAAATGAATTCCCTATTTTAGGGATTTACGCCTTTTGTGCAAGTCTCCAGCCCATGTCCTATTAAAGGTGGGATTGGGGTAGTCACAACACAGGCCCCAAACAATGGGTCATGGAAAATTGGAATCAGAGGAGTCAGTTCTACCACATATCTTAGGACTCTGATCTTTCTTTCCTGTAATGAAATAGTGTTAAGTGTACCGAGTGTGGTTCTCATTTTAGGTAGTCCAGTGTTGGTGTGGTGGCTGGCATATCCATACACCAGGACCCTGACTTTTGATTTCTAACTCAGTGAATGAAAAAATTGAATGCATGTGTGTTTTAATAAGTTTTCTTTAAGTCATCTCAACCAGGTTAGCTCACCTGGTACAACTTTTGACCGTGTTGCATCTGTTCAGGATGCATCCACGCAAAATTCCAATTTGAGTTCTGAGAGAGTACTAGATGACGACCCAAAGAGAGATGAGGATCTAATGTAGGGCCCTCTTACAATATTGCAACCTTTGGGTGGTGTACCAGCAGCACCACGATCCGCTGGGAAGTAGATTCCACCAGCTGCACTAGTGGATGATGCACGCCGACTGAGCACGTTTCATGAGTTCTAGCAGCAAAGGCCTTCGAGGTTAGGAGGCGAGACAGATTTCCATGATGCAAAGGACTGGCCTGAGAAGTTTGATGAGAGTTCTCTAGAGCTTGTACAGCTTCTTCAGGAAGACATGTTGGTATCTAAGAATTCATCGATGCGTACTGATCAATCCTGGTACTCGATGAACATGTTATGATCAGTGCTTTAGGGCTCAGACTATCTAGTGTGGTGTGTTTTCGGACAACCAAGTCATCACCTTTTCTTTAAATGCTAGGGAGAACCTTTGTGGATTGAATGTTCTTTGGCTGAGTGGATACTTCCATTGAAGGTTAGCAGTGGTAAAGAATGATATTGGTGCCAGTCCCAGAGACCTGAGCGTGTAAAATGTTTCGAGAAGAGGAAGTTTTAAGAACAAATGAATCTGTAGGGCAGTAGATGTGGAACCAGATTTTGGAGAGTAGCACGCGGTGGTGTACATTTTATACATGTTATAACCACCAACCTTTTTATTCCCTGCCAAGGTCAGGGAGATGGAGGTTAGGGGAAGAGAGTAGCTGCATTCGGTCAAGGAGTGTGACCTAATGGCTCTATGAATGATTGGAGGTACTAACTATGTCATCTATTAGATGTCGTATCTATATACTTAGGTACCAATCATTCCTTCCTTCCATGAATATAGTCCCAGGCCTAGAGTTTTCGATTAAACTTTTGACTTCACCCTCAAGTATGGAGATACCTTTGGGATGATACTTGATAATCACACTTATGCCGATGGTGTGATCTGACCCTTGAGGTGAGAGTTTCGGTTGATACCTCATGGTGGTAGCATCGAGGCCTTACGACATTAGTTTTGGTATGGACTGGGAAACCACAAATCATACACAGATTGACTATATTAGGCAAAAAGGTTGTGGTTATTCTACATCGTTGGGATGAGGTTTTCCTTAGTTGGTGAAAAAGGGAACCCAGGAAGCATAGTTTAAACTCATCCATAGGAGGGTGCAGCCGATCACTCTTGAGTATGCCAGCCATACCCTCGTGGAAATAGGAGTTTTTAGTTTTTAGTTCCAAGCAAGAGTGAAAAAACATGGGGACATCTTTTCAAAATATGTTTACAGTATTACCCCCCTCCCCCAAAGGGGTAGGGACGTCTACTTTGTCTAGATACTAACGGAGGAATGTTCCAGACTTCACTAGAGTTACAGCACCACTATCACCATTGAAAAAGTAGGGGAAACCCTTTGTGTGGTCGGAGAGATGCCATAAAAGCTTTCAAAAGCTGAGGCAGAGGCTGACTAATGCCACCAATAATGAGACTTCCAGAGGAAGGCATAGGGTATATAGTCTACTATGACCCAGTATAGACCAGAATTTTTTGAGACCTAATGCAGGGGAGAGCAGTGAATACATATGGTTCTCTAAAGCTGAGACATCATGAGCAGAAATACACTACCCATGACCTGGAGTTAGTAGTAGTGGTCTTCACCTTAAAGATGTTGTGGCACTATCTTCTTGGTGAACGTTTTACCATATACTATGATCACAAGAGTCTCTGTTATATCTTCTCTCAGAGGGAACTTAACTCGATACACTGACGATGGCTTGAGTTACTCCAAGACTATGACTTTGAGATATTCTATACTGTTGGGAAGGGAAACGTTGTTGTAGATGTACTCAGCAGGTGGTCTAGTATACAGCTTCTAGGAGAGGTGATAGAGTATCTGGCTGCCTTACAGATATCCTTGGTTGATTGAAACATAGTATCCTTTCTACAGTCTCTTACAATCACTCCCCCACTTCATCAGCGAGTCAGGGAGACACAACGTGGAGACGCTGACTACGAGACATGACGTGGCTAGATATCCAAAGGGTAGGCACCTGATGGATTTTCAAAAGGTGTGAAGCACACCATTCTTTTCAGAGCACATACTATGGTATGAGTGTCACTTCAGGAGGAAGTTTTGAGGGAGTTCAACACATCTCCTTTACCGGTACATCTAGGAGTGGCGAAGATGTATCAGGACCTCAGACGACAGCACTGGTGGCCAGGTATGAAGATGGCGGTAGCATAGGTTTTCTCTCGATGCCTCACTTGTCTGCAAGTGAAGGCAGAGAAATAGGTACCAGCATGCCTGTACAACCATTAGAGGTCCCAAAGTGGAAGTGGGATGGGATACCCAAGGACTTCATGATGGGTCTTCCACGTACATCCAGGGGACATGAATCCATTTAGGTGATCGTTGACCGACTCACCAAGTCATCCCACTTCCTACTGATTAGATAGAAGGCTTCAAAAGAGGTATTGGGATGCCTCTACATGCTGTAGAATGTGCGGATACATTGAGTACCTTCTTCTATTATCTCTGATCATGACACAAAATTTACATCTCGACTATGGAAGGGGTTGCAGGCGGCTTTCGGGACGCAGCTTTCTATGAGCACCTATTTCCTTCCTCAGATAGATGGTCGGATCGAGCGGAACATTTAAACTCTCGAGGACATGCTCCGGGAATGTGTCCTCAACTTCAGTCGCAGCTGGGAGGATCACTTACCATTAGTGGAGTTTTATTACAATACCAACAATCACTCCACCATAGGGATGGCACATTTCGAGGAATTATATGGGAAACCATGTAGACCACCCTTGTTCTAGACAGACCCATAGGAGTCAGCACTAGTTAGACCAAAGATTGTATGAGCTACCACAGAGAAGGTGAAGATCATCCAAAAGTGGATGAAGACTGAACAGAGTTAGAAAATGTCTTATGATGATAGGAGATGGCGACCTCTGGAGTTCAAAGATAGAGACCACGTCTTTCTACGGGTCTCACCCCGATGAGGTCTATAGAGAATTAACCGAGGCGGAAAGTTACCTACAAGGATTATCGGACCATTAAAGAGTCCTTGGTAGAGTATGCGAGGTGGATTACCGAGTGGCTCTTCCACCTCAGTTGCACTCGATGCACGACATCTTCCATGTATCTCAGCTAAGGTGACACATGCACGACCCTTCTCACATCATCAACCATAGAGAGATGGATGTCGATGATTGTGTGACTTTCACAGAGGCTCTAGTGGTGATTGAGGATCGAAAAGAGCGGGTCCTAGGTGAATGGTCGATACCTCTGGTGCATGTACGATGGATGTACAGGATCCTCTAAGAGAGGACATGGTAGTGAGATGCTCGGATGCGTGCTCAGTACCCCAACTTGTTCCCTTAGTTATGAGTTGTGTCCTATGGGGATGTAAATCCCAGAGGTCGGTAGAATGTAAAGACCCTGAATTTCCATGTAATGTTTTTTAATATATGAGAATTTTTTGAGTCCATGAAATCTGACGGCCCGCGATTTCGAGGCCCAGAGTGCCCGGAATTATCCGTCGATGTTTTTTTAATCTTTATTTAAGGAATGTAAGCATCTTTCCTAAAAATGAGGAATTACCCTTAAATGGATACTCAGATCAGAAATATGAGGGTACCATTGCAATCAGAATTGTGGTTTTACCCTAGTCGTGACATATGATTAGTCGGCGTAGACCTCTTGTGAGAGAACCGAAAAATGGCATAATCGTAAATAAAATAATTATATAAATTGATTTATTTTTCAAATGCTTATAAATCACAAACGGTAACTCGGATTAAAAATCTCAGATCACTTCTTAACACCTGATGGTATGATTTATTTAAGAAGATACTAACTTTGGACGTTGTAGGCCACTAGAGAAAGTTAGTTTTTAGCCGCAAATAAATTAAGTATGTAACAGTTATTTTATTGTAAAATTTAGAACATCTAAACGATAACTCTGATTGAAAATCTGAGAGTACCGTTGGGTTTGTTGTGGTGTTTTTCATCTAGGCAGAGCCTAACCATGACCGGAATGGGTCGATGGTGACTGATAATAATTTTCTGATCTTTTTTTGGGTACGTTCATTAAACGTGTGAGCGGCATTTTAAAACTTTTAAACTAGGTCATGGAATTGAAATCTGAGGGCAGCATTGAAATCGCAATTCCGATATTCGCATAAGGATACTTTCAACTCAATAGTAGTTGGAAGAGGGTGAAAGTTAATTCTTAGGTTTTTTGTGGAATTTATAAAATAAAATAAACTTTTATTTTATTTTATTTTAAGCTTCCATGTGGATATTACTGGTGGGTTTGACCATAATTAAACCTCCAGATGGAAGTTGGAAGAGGGGAACACCAGACAATAACCTCTAATGCGAGGTTAAGGTTGTGGGTATCCCCCGATCCATAACCTACCATGAGAAGTTAGGTTGGTGGGGACCACCCGGGATGAAACCCCCCTTTAATTGGGAGAAACTCGCAACTCCCACAATTAATGAGGGGGATCCTCTTGACCTAATACAACTTAAATTGTTCCAACGCACATACCATTAATCTTTCCAAAGCACTGTACTATTGTGCCATGCTAAATTAATTTGATTTCCCCTTTTTAAATTAAGTCACAACATCATTGAATTTTTGGAAGGTTCCTAATAAATGAACCGTCATAAATTCAACGATCGTTTCCAACCTCTCCCCCTCTCCTATATATATGGAGCTTGGGAGGAGGATTTGGGATGGATTCACCAAGAGAAGAAGCACTGGTAATGTGATGTGACACCCAACACTTGGAAGATTATGCTCTCCAATGAAGAATATGTTCTCTTGACGAAGAACAACCTCAACATCGACCTTCCTCCTCGGGACTTCCTACCAACGTGTTGCGTCTTCCACGATCTGACGCATCCTAGGATTGGAAGTGTGGGTGGCAGAAGAGACGAATAATGATTATCCTTCATCATCTTCACATGACTTCACCTAAAAGACCGACGATTAATGGTAGGGATATAATTTTTCATCTAAGTGTTATCTTTACCATGTTCTTCCTATATATAAAAACGATGAACAAGGCTTTTGTGCTTCATAATTGCATGCCGCTTGATACCACTCTATCCACGGAGGGTGAGGGCCAAAAGAACATGGCCCGACCCCTCTGCCATTCTTGTTTATGGTAATTGTTGGCATGTGGACGAAGAAACGAGGTGAAGAAGGAAGCAGAAGACAAAGGTCGCTCTACCCGCGACCTCCGTGAACCGTGTCACCCCTGCGGCGCACAGGTGCTCCTGGCCGAACACCTCCGGCCCACACCAACCCGAGCCGTGCTGAAGAGGCCTCCAGCATGGCCTGCACATCGTGCCCAGCACCCCGCGCAGCCTCTCCCCAACACGTGACGCTTGACCGGCGCCCCGCAGGCCTTCCCATGGCCTCCCTTTCCCCCTGCTTGGCATGCCCGCGGCCTCTAGGACCCCCCTCTAGCCTGCCCGCAGTTTCCAGCACACCCTTCCGGCCTTCCTGGCCACCCCGCTAGCCTACCCGGGCCGCACTCCGTCTACCGGCCTAACCGACTAAGCCATGCCATCCTCCCGAGTCGGCTCGCGACATTTATCGTGGCGTCACTTGCCGAACCGGCCCCTGGCCTCCGGGAGGAGCCACCGTTGCAGAAAAATAGGGACGAAATGCCCCTACGTTCTGCTAGGCATGGACCAATGGATTGGACCAAACCTAGCGGGTTGACCCACATAGCGGGTCGGGGCAGACCCAGCCCGTCTGACCGAGTTGACCAAGAATGGTTCGGACTGGGCCCAAGCCCATTACTGACCCTATTACTTCCTTTGGCCGTATCTTTGGCACTAGACTTCCATTTGAAGAACCATCAGCAACATTGGTTTTCTTGGAGCACGATGGTACCTTTGAGTATATCCCTCTGGAGTTCGAGATAATGATGAGATATAGACAGGTTGGACCGTATACGAATCCAACCGGGGCCCTTGGACTAAAAAGCTAATAACCCACAGACCGAGCATCTAATTGATGCGCCATCAGTTGCATTGAGACCACTATAATGAGATAGACTATTGAGATAAATCTTCGTGAAAATTGGTATCATTTGACATGTCGAAACATGTCTTGAGGAGCGTATCCCCCTGGAATCAAGCGTGCTTTATGGAAACCCTATGGATGTTTGTGTACTGATGAATATTCCTAGATCATGTGTTGGTCTGACATTTATGACTTCTGTTCCTGGATCATGTGTTGGTCCGACAGAATAGATGGCCCTGGTTCATGTGTTGGTCTGACAGCTCTGACCACTTTTCTGGGATCATTTGTTGGTCTGACAGTTCTGACTTCTTTTCCAGGATCATGTTTCGGTCTGACAGAATAACTGGTCTTAGATCATGTGTTGGTCCGGCAGCTCTGACGACTGTTCTAAGATCATGTGTTGGTCTGACAGTTCTGGCTTTTATTCCTGGATCATGTGTTGGTCCGACAGAATAGCAGGTCTTGGATCATGTGTTGGTCCGACAGATCTGATGATTCAGTGGCTATATCTGATCATCACTTTCTCTCTACATTATTTGTATACCTATGTGTGATGAGTCAGTAAATTTTGAGTTTTCTTCATGATTGAGACATATTACTTGGTAACATAGGTATATGTATGGGCATATACCTAAGTGTGGTTATCTGTTCATTTCTTACATTTTGGTTTATCCATGTTGGATTTTTGAGACCTTGTGTGTCTCGGGGTCCCTACTGAGTGTCATTATACTCACCCATGCACGGGATATTCCTGAAACTTGTTGTGTTGGACCACACGGCGTGACGATACACGGAGGAGACAGATGGGCATGGATTGATGTGGAGGCTATATGTACTTACCCTTCAGGTAGGATTCCTAGAGGATCATCCAGCAGTTGTTTCACCTTTCTTTTTTTGTACTTTTTTCCTTGTACTTTATAGTTGGGCTTGTATTTCCAGCCCCTTTACTTTTCAGCACTTTTTTGTATACATTTTTACTTAGTGTATTGCTTCCAGCTACTCTATTGAGTGTTATTAGAATATTTAAAGGCAATGCCTTCACAGTTTTTGGGATTTACACCGTTGGTTCGAGTAGCCAGCCCCTAGACTATGGTAGGCGGGCATGGGGTAGACACAACACGAGCCCCGGGGGACGGGTCATGACAATAGGCCTATATTTGTTTTACTCTAGTGTGATATATGAAAAAATATCATGTTAATGAGATAGGTTAGTTGGGAAGGAAATCTGGTGGGCCCATTCTTCCTTGTTATCAAGGTTTACAAATGGTCTGATGTATCAAGGAATATGTATTTTCTCCATTCCAAAAATGAATGATTTTAATCCACGAAAATATATGAAGGAGGAATTTTCCATCGACTGATAACTTCTGGTCTCATCATTTATTTTCTACATTGAAATTCCATTATATTTTCATGGATTTTTTATGAAGTTAAATTTTTTCGACCATACATATCATAACATGGATAATATTGTGTCCCATAATTTTGTACTCTCCATCATTGTACCATATTTGTGGAGTCTGAAACCACTACCCATATATAGACTCATATGGTCCCATTTGAATTTTGGAATGGAAATTATTTTATATGTGAAATCAAATAGAGGAACATGATGATTCCAACATCCTCAGAAAACCATTGAATAAGTTATCAACATGTCCTATAGTTTCTTAATGGTTTTATTACTCTAAATATCCATCAATGAGATATAATTAGTCATGAAACCAAACTCTATATCCAAATCTCATGGAATTCCTCTCAAAAACTACAATGTAAAACTCAAATCTCTATTAGATATAATGGATCGTGGAACTACAAAAATTATTAACACTTTTCTTATTTATATATTTTAGGTATGTTTAAGAGAAAAATAATCATTAATAATATTTAAATTAACTGAATTTTTAATGTGATTGATAACCTCTCAGATGGTGTTAATAACTTGAGATGTCTTTTGGATTCCAATGATCAAATTGTTGTTAAATTTATATAATTTTTACGCTCTTATAATATATGGTTTTATCATACCCTTAAACTTATATCCTTCATCCATTAATTGGTGATATACCATGCATTAAGATAAATATTCTATAATCTCTCTCTTTATGTATTTCCATGAGAAATATTATTTATAAATCATTATATATCTTAGTACTTCCTAGGGTAATAAATTGTGATGAGATATGAATATCATCAAGATGTTCTCTCTTCTATTTTGGTTTTTTTGGGGACACATATCAGAGTTCTAGAAATTATATATCCATATTTACAAAAAAATCACAATTTTAAATATTAAATAACGTTTTCTATAACACCTCATCAACTCCTTAATCCACCCTTATCCTCTAAATAATTGATGATTGGTAAATTATATGAGAACGGTAGTATATCATAAAATTTATGATTCCCATTCTAATCCTATAAATTTCCATGAATATTATATCCTTTTACACCTTAATCCTGGAAACAGTTTCATGATATTTCATACTCAGCGCAGCAACCACTTTATTCTCTACCCAAGATGATAATGGATTAGAAATTCATAAAACTATGAAATCTCAAACAAAATTAATTAGAACACATTTGGATCATTTTATTGGAATATATAATAGATGATTTTATGATCGATATTTATGGAAAACATCACTAAAAATTATTAATGTCATCATTTATTCGACTATAATTTCACTGATTCCAATTATAAATCTTGATGATCACTAATTTTTAGAACACGTGGACAATAAATTTGTCATAATGCACGAGAATAACTTGAATTTTTTTTTCTAATTTAACAATATAGTTCATAAATTATTCTTCATTGGTTGTTAATGTGAGAACATGTGTAAGGATTAGACTATTCATTTAGACATAATATATTTACATAGATTCAATATTTTAAAAACACATGGTCCCTTTTATGTTAAATTTGATAGTGGTATTGAAAAAAATGAAAATTCCCTTACCAATTGAGGATAGCTTCTAACAAAATCAATGGAAACCATGGATTTCTATTAGAGATAATGTTTCCTCTCATCCTTTAATTGAATATAATTTTTTATGATCCACATATATCCTTATACTGGTGATAACATTTCCCAATAATTTTACATGTTCCATCAAAAATGTAAATTTATATTACATTTCATTATTAGGTATTTAGTGAATCGTAAAAATTATCCCCATGTTCCCCTATTCGTTTGCAGTAGATAATAATATTGTCTATACCGAAAAATGATTTTTTATGTAATCCCTAAATATAATTTTACTTATGTATATAAAAATAGATATTGAATTACTCATAAAAACCTCAATAAATATGAAATCACATTTCCCTGATCATATAAATAATATAATCCATTGGAGATCATGCATCTTCAATATTACCAAATAAAATTTCTTGATAATGATCCACCTTGGATAAGTTTTTGGCTCCATGTTTATTATTAAAAAAGTTATCAATCTGTGGATGTGGTACTTTTTATTTAAGATTATTCTGAAAAGAACCTGGAAATTAATTCTTTGGATGATTGACATAACCTTATTTCTAATGAAATCAACAAGTGTAGTCTATCATAAATATGTTGGGTGTATAAACCACTTATCAAGATTATTTTGTAGTTTTTTATTTATATCAGGAAGTTCAATAGTTACCATTATATAAAGATTCATGGATATTGGAAATTCTTATGATTTTTTTGAATCAACCAACCGGCTATAAGGATGACCATACAATTCATTGGTGAACAAATCATTAAATTCCCTTTTAATGGGAATGTCATCAAATGTGATATTTTCCTTATTAATAATAATTGGAGTTTAAATTTATTTCTACCAGTGTTTTAATAGTAATTATTGAGATGATGATACCAATGATATTCATCATAACCATTTCAAATCTATATAATCAAATAGAGATTCCTGATACAAAGGGTGATTTCCTTTTCTATACAATTCATTGGTGAACAAATCATTGTATCACTAGGGTTTTTTATGAAATTTATCAATCAATTACGGATAGGGGAGATTATCAATTCTTGGAATGTCATAATTTCTGTATTCTCCATTTTCATATATTGCTTCACCATAATATTTTTATGTGTTTTATGAATAACAAATACATGATATGAATGAATTCATTGAACCAAAATGAAATAGTTTATTCCATATCTATGATTGATTAAATATTTTACATATCACCATTTTATTATTGGGATCCCCCACAATAGTTTTTATGGCCTAAACACACCATTTATCTATGTTTTTTAGATATTGTTTTCATCAACCTTCACAGGAAACCCTTTGTTTAGTGAATTTATTACCCTAGTGAAATTATTCTTATTTGTTAGTACATTAGAAAATTAAATGAATGTTGAAAGGATATGTCCTTTTTTCCATCACATTGGTGTGATTCTCATATAAACAATCACTGATATTTTTCCCTTTCATTCCACACTTAAAGAAACACATTGTCCCCTCTAGGAAATTTCTGGGATGATTCATCCCACACTTTCAATAAGTTTGATGTTTGAATTTCTTACCCACTAATATTTCCTAACCACACACCTAGAATAAAAATACAATATTTTCAACTATTGTATAAACTAATTAAACACTTGAGATTAAATGACCTCCATTTTGATTAAGATTTGGCATTAGGGAAATTTCTCATAGTTTTATAATTACTGATTCACTAAATATGTTAATATAATCAACATTATCCCAACAATGAAGAAATTAAAATTAAATTCCTCGTATGTGAACAAGTATGATATGTGTTGTTAATGTCATGTGATTTTATCCTAATATTTTATGGTGGATTCATCATTATTTTTCTAGAGTTAAAGAAATCCCACTACATTTTATGTTGGGGAATGAGAGGAAAATATTTATAAAAAAAATATAGAATTTTTTCCACTACATCTCATTAATATCATGCTTAGATGTTATATTTTTTCCAATGTCCAAAATTTATCATCTTCTACCACTATATGATAAAAAAAGAACATACTTCTCATTCTTTGAGCATTAAACAAAGGGGAAGATCATTTCGCTGGAGTAAATGCATTGTTATTTGATTAAATGATCATAATATCCACTTAATTTTAGAGGAATTTGGCATATAAAGGACCCAATCTCAATTTTAACTTTCGTAGGGGTATGCGGGCTTCCCCCAGATTCATTTCACTATGTAGAACATTAGTTAATTGAGAAACTACTTTATTGATGTTCTTGACTATTTCACAATATTGGGTTGGAATCTCATTTAGGACTCCATTACATTTCTCTTCAAATTGGTTGTAGACATGGTTCATCCTATTCCAAAATGTTGACTAAAATATAATAAACATTATAGATAATTTTTTTCAGAAATAAAAAAAAGGTATAGGAATCCTAGAAGATTAAAAGGATCAATCATAAATGAAATATATTCCTTAATCTAGGTATTTCTTGGTCTCAAACTAAGTAATCCATGAACATTTATTAAAATAAAAATATATGGTGCTTTTTCCATTAACAATGGCTTATAAATAGCTTTTTAAATGAACAAATCATATATTCATGCTATTTTCAATCCTATTTTTCCACAATTCCCCTTTTTCATGAATGTGGAAATAATCAATTCAATTACAATGAATTATATTCATGGGTAATACCCCTAGATAGTATATAGCCACTCACACTTTTGATACCTAAAGATGGATATGTTTTCTTTGAAGTAAAATAAACTATAAATTAATAAATTTTATTTAAATTTAAATATTTTTATTCTTATCCCTATTAATTTTAATACGGTTTTATAAAACCATTCCCCCAAATGACTAGAAATTTCTATAAATCCAACTATGAAAACCCATATATTAATAAACATTAATTAATGTTTATAACATAATTATAAATAAAATAAAATCATAGAAAATGTAGAGGAAAATAATATTTGGGTAATTAGATATATTAAATCATAACATGGTAAAGTGGTAAAAATATTGTTAACAAATTATGTAACATGCCTTTATATTTAGTCAAACTTCTTATACTACAAGGGATAACATGTGGATGAACATAAGAAATTAGTGAGCTATAAATCCGAGTAAGGTAATAATAGAAGAATAATAAAAGTTATAGTAGTATATGTGAGCCATATGGAATATCACGGTTCCATAAAAGGGGTTCGAGTCATAACTAGGAACATTGAAGCATGAAATTTTCTGATAGCATAAATGCAACATGAGAATCTGAAAATAACATAAAACATCATGTGAAAAACATAATTCCTTTCTAACCACTAATACAAAATAAAATAGTTCTCTTATGATATACTCTCGTAACCCATACATGGTTTTTGTGAGAAATAACCTACAACAAAAGAATTAAAAAACTGTATAATTTTGGTCATGACAGGCATATTCATTCATTTACATGCATAAATATTCCTCATAGATCATGCACTATAAGTATGTATTTCATGAAATTTAATCTGTTGGTTATGTTTTGTCAGTTATATAGATGGAATTAGTAAAACCATTAACGATAGGTAGCCTTATATGTGTACTCTTGATTATAATGTGGATGTGTATTCACTTCAAAAATGTTTAGCATAAAATAATCATTAGATAAGTTCCACAGCACAAAGAGGGTATAACTAGATTTACTAAATAGATTAATTCTATTGAAAGTGGTATCTAAAAAAAATTAAAATCATAATTATAGTAAACATAATATATATAAAAAACTAAATATTAACAATTGAAAATAAAAAAATGTATAATATAATGGATGATCTTGAAAAGTGGAGAAAGAGAGGGTCCCTTATAATAAGTGGGTGCTTCTAAAATCATGAGTGGATATCCATAAGGTTTTGGGGGAACCATTGGGTAAATAGATAGAGGTAATGTATGTTTTTTCTTTCTTAATGGGGTTTTTATTGAATATTACTAGGAGTATGGATGGGTATTTATTGAAGAATAGAGGTGGATTATTTATTAATTCATAATCACATGTTTTGGACTCTACATGAAAAATTAATCAAAACCACAAACCATCACATGTTTCCACATAATTTATTACAAATTTAGGTGGATTTGAATATTTTATAAGGTTGTAAACTGGATTCATTGAAATTATTCCCTTGGTGATGTTTAAGTGAGTCATGTTCAAAAGTAAATAATTTTAAAACATTAAAACATAATATAGGTTTTTAAAGGATTCCAAACAGGTTTATAAAATATAAAAAATTTATTCAGAATCAAATTATTTAAATGTGAAAACATATTTTGTTTTGTCATGGATACTCTATATACTAATTATTACATCACTTTTAGGTTTTTATTGTTTCATAATATCCATCGTATAAATATACTGTATTAAGTTTAAAAAAAATCATATATCTAATATAAATTTGAATAATTCTCCATTAGAAGAAATATTCCTACTAATTTAAAAAATAATATTTATTTTACCGATGTTGGCCATCAAATATGATAGTAAACACTTTTAAATAAAAAAGTTCAATTTTTTTTAAAAATACAAGTTTTTCTATGATAATTGTTTTTTATCCTTATCTAACATATATTTGAAATAAGAATATTATATGAAATTTTATATTTAATAGAATATTTTATAATAATAATATTTTATTAAAATAATATTTCATTCAATAATTCTAGAATTCATAAAAACTTGTTTATTGATTGATACTTTATATTTTTTCAAAAAATAAAAATTCCATTTCATTATACAAATGTATAATTTTTATGAAACATATTATTTAATAATTTAGAAATTATAAATATAATCATTTTATTATGATAATATAAATATATGAAAACATTAATAATGTATGGGTCAAGATACATAACACCTTTTTATGCAAGTGTGTTATTAAGGGTATCTTATGTAATGGTGAAACATTCATGGGTTGTTTGGTAAACATTGTTTAGTATTCCATCTCTATACTTATAAAATTCTCTCTTAATTGATTTTATTGGGTCATTATTTGTTGAATATTAGCGTGATTTTTTTCTGTGGGAAATCTCAAGTTTCAATATACCTAGAAATATCAGAAAAATGGGCTTCATAAGGTACAATCCTATTAGTTGAGGCCATATATTATTCTACATATGTCAATTGTTCTTTTTCCTAATCCTTAAAATATAATGATATTATTATTGAATGTACTATTTATATAGTATCATTTATTTTTAATCTTAATTGTTTTTAAAATATTATAGTTAATAACTTATGATGGTCTAAAATAAAAACATAAGTGCATGTGTTTTCGATCACATCATTACTTATATTGTAAATTTTTATATTAAAAATTTAATTTAATGCCTAAAACATATGATCATTACATTTTCCTTGATATGTATTCTAATTGTGATGTGTATGTATAGATTCTTTATTATTACTATTGGAGCCACTTTGTGAATAAGTTTGTATTTGTTGTCAATAGTTGTCAATGAAGGTCAAAATGAAGGAGATCAAGAAGTACTCCAATGAAATGGAGGAATGGAAATTCAGATAATTGTTGTACTGATCATAAGTTCAAAGAACATGTGTCAAAGGTGACACATTGTTTACAACAATAAATAAGTGAGGAGTTATCCATCTGATTATGATTAAAGAAAAATGGGGATTTGATAAAGACCATGACATTATTCATGATTGCATGAGAACTATGCAAGTGACTTCTTGAAGAATAGAATCATATGATTTTCATGAAGAAGAGGATGACATATGAAGAAGAAGACATGACGGTTGATGAAGGCCATGCAATTCTTCATGACTGCATGAGAACCATGCAAGAGAATTCATGAAGAATAGGATCGTATGATTTTCATGAAGGAGAGAATGGCGGTTGAAGAAGAAGACAGTGTGGAAGGGATTAGAATTCTGAGATGGCCATGCACTTCACATTGTCTCAACATATGATGATTCTAAAGCTGTTCTATCAAAGAATATATATCATGATAGTGTAGTTTGTGATGAAAGCAGAAGCGTTGTTGAAGAAGGAGAACCACCAAAAAGAAGCATCAAGGTTACGGACGAAGCATATATTGAAGGTGGCGCTGTTTCCCAGTGTTTTCCAAATTATTGGGCCTCAAAATTGGAAAATGAAGACATGGATTGTATGCAAAAGGGGTTGTGCACAAAGAGGATGTGGTGTGCGGAAAATAAGGGTTGTGCGTGAAATAATTGAGCTGGGTGTGAAAAACAGTGTGGTGCGCGAAATATTGGAGCGATGTTTTTCGCAAAAACAGTGTTTCAGAATCAAAACATTAAAAAATGGTAAAGGCAGGGGCTGCGTGAAAAACCAGAGTTGTGCGCAGAAAAATTGGAAGGTGCGTGAAAAAATGTTATGTGTAGAATAGTTGGGTGAATTTTTCGCGCAAGCAGTGTATCGAATCAGAAATACAGAAAATTGGCAAAGCCAAGAGGCGTGAGAAAAATCAGAGTTGTTCGCACCATGTGAGAGGAAAATCAAACTGGTGCGCGTAAAGTTGGTTGTGCGCAAAATGTGGGTTTGAAGTTTTACGCACAAGAGAGGATTCATGTTCATAATGATGAAAAATGGATAGGTAATGGATTCGCGAAAAACAAAGGCGGTGCGCGAGAATAAAAGAAAGGTGCGCGTAATTCAAAGAACTGAGAGACAATTTTACGCGCAGGAAGGGGTTTTACACGCAGGATCAAAAATGCCTATAAATATGAGTTAAACCCCTCTCATTCTGAGAGGCTCGACACTTAGAAAAATCTTGAGCTCTGATGTGTGGAAAAATTAAGGTATTGAGTGGTGCGCGAAAGGAAGAAGGGTTGCGCGAAAAAGAAGGTGTTGTGTGAAAAATGGAAGTTTTGCGCGAAATAGAAGAGTAGCGTGAAAAGAATTTTATGCGCCAAAAAGTATTTTTACGCGCATGGTTTGAGTTTTATGCCCAAGCCACCGGGAAGGGTGCGCGAAGAATTTGGGGGTCCTGTAGTCCTTTGACAGGTGCTGAGCACTCTCAAATATGCTTTGTGAAGACGGAAGAATAGTGAACAATTTGGTTATTTCAAGAGAAGTGGTTCTGCACACACATGACTGGTGTTTAACACCCTCATTGTGCATTGATAAGAAAAGAAGAATGGCTCATGCAGCTAAACTCAGATCTGAATAGAAATAGGGGAATATATCAATACACTCAGGTGTTTTTATTGGGAATCAAAGGAAGAGCAGAAGAAGATATAGTGCATTCAATTATTGCACTAATGTAGAAGGTTGAATACAAAAGAGCATCAACTCAGGGCTCTGATTCAAGAAATGTATCATACTGAACAGGAGACAAAGACTTCAATGCAAATCTATTGAAGAGACCTTCATGTCTATAAAATGAGTGGGACTTCACCAACGGTAGTGAGTCAGGGGGAGTCAACAGGAGTGACCCGAGGGACGTAGTGAGCTATCCCTGAACAATTGTGAAGGTAGTGAATCTGGGACAGAGTGACTGTGCCTAAAAATTTGTAATCCACAACTCGTGAAGATTAGTGTAATTTGGTACGACCGGAAACTTGTCGGCGTATGCTCCTTGGACGTTGCCCTTAGTGGCGAACCAAGTAAAATTTTTGTGTTAGCTCTTTGCATGTGAATATTTCATTGCTGATCATATCCATCATACAGGTTTAAGTATTTCATACAAATGTGGGAACAAGATCCACAACTTTAAGAAGAAAAATTTGACACCCTACATCACCCCTCCCCTCTCAGGGTGTCCCGGGGTCCTACAAGTGGTATCAAAGGGAGGTTCACGTATGATGGATACTCCACAGTAATTCTATTCAGAAGAGGATTGGATTTTATTTCCTAAAGTCAACAATGAAGAGAAGTCTTGATGAAGAGTCAGTCATTTCTGAGCAGAAGTGTACATCTAGTAAGACCATGAAAAACAGGAAAAAGAAAGAGAAGAAGCAGCTGATGAAGTCCCTCATATCCAAAGAAGATACAATGTCTTGTTCTCCATGCCATTCCAATAATGAATTTGAAAGTATCGAGCAGGTGGCTCAGGATTCTTCCTGAAAAAAGGATGACACCCCTAATTCAAGATTTCAGGAATAACTCAAAACATATCTGTATGATATTCCTGAAGAAAGGGTTGCTATTATTTGTAACTAATTCCAATATATGTATGTTGAGATCACTCGATTAGAAAGGGAAGCTAACAATATTGAAAAGGGGTTGGAAAGAAAAGTTCTAGTAAATATGAAGCTCACCAAACATGTTATAGTCATTGAAGAAAAAGAAGAAGTCAATAAGACTCTAAAATAAAAGATCCATGCACTTGAAGCTGAGCTGAAGAAGATCAAATAAGTCAAGAGTTTGTGTTTGGGAGAAACTTCCATGAAATTCAGGGAACTTGACTCTTGGTTACAAAAAAAAGTTAAGATGCATGAAGATGAGGTTGAAAGATTGAAGAAGGCTTATGAAGAGAAGATGATCATGATTGAAGATTAGAAGATCATCCTCAATATTGAGAGTCAAAAATTGGAAGCCCAGTTGACCAAGATTGAGAATACACATATTGAGACTTCACAAAAGAATTAAATCATTTATGCTTGTACTCAATGTTCGTTGGAGGAATCTAAAGCTGAAATACCTCTAACATGTGACAAGAAGATTATGACAAATCTTGAATATCTACATCAAGAATCAATTGAGGCTGGTACTCAATGCCCACTGGAGGATTCTATTGTCAAAAGACCTCAAACATGTGATAAAAAGACCATGACTTCACTCATTGATCTATCACAAGTAAACTGAGAAAGTGAAGGTACCATCCAAACCATCTTGTACTAATGTTTCCAAATACGTTCCCATAATCAGTGCAGGCTGGAAGATAAATTCTAAACAAGTGTGGATGAGGACAGGTGAGAAGAAGAAACCTACCACCATGTCTAGGGTGGATGAGAAGAAAAAGGAGGAATTTTGTTACTCAAATAGAGAACAAAAGATTAAGAAGATGGACCAACAACCTCATACAGAAGATACAAAGAAGAAAAGATTTGTGGGTCACTGTTGGTGCTAAAACAGATTTGGGCACTGTGCACTGGATTGTTGGTACAATCCATTTAATGGAAAAGCACAAATAATGCTTGTATCAATGGGAAGAAATCTAGAGAAGAAGAAGCAACATCTGCAAGTCCATAAGCATCTGTTTACAGCAAACAAATTTGGAATGCTTGATAACATATGTGATGTATGCAGCAGTGGTGGTCACAGGAATGGTGCATGCCTATGGTAGCAGATATCCAGAGCTGATAAGAACAGAAGACCACACAAGCCATCTATGAAGGAAGAATATTCCTTGGGAAGAAATCAGAAGAATATTTCGAACACACCTTTCCCCAAGAAGATCTCAAGTAGGGAAGCTGAGAAGACCCAGGATTTTAGATCCATGAAATTAAAGGGTCATTCATCCAAAAGAAAAACTAAGTTGGATGAAACTAAGATGAACCCTTGTGGAAGACCCAAAATAGCTACAACAGTTCCAAATGAAATATTGGTCATCTGGACAAAATATTTGAAAAGAATGAGGAAACATGAAGATGAAAAGGCCAAGGATAGTGCTAAAGGAAAAAAGAAAACTTTCACGTGATGAAGATAGAGTGCAGGAGGGAGTGAAAACCAAGAAAATAACACGTGTCAAAGATGTTCTGTGTGAGAGATGCAACAAATCTGGTGACATTGAAAAAGGTTTCCTAACCTTAATACTAGAGCAAGAAGAAATTCTTTAAGAGGATTAATAATGTATCATTCATGGTGCATGTTAAGCAGAAGAATTCCCCACACAAAGTATAAGAGAATGTGAAGAAATCCATGCCAGACCAACAGATGTCAGAACATATGTTCAAATGTGCAGGCATGAAGACTGGAGTGAATAGAGGAACTTGGTTGAAAAAAGAACCTCAACCATGCAGCTCATGTTGATGAATCAAGGAGGAACCACCTTATTCCCTTATTCATTTGTGTATTGTATCTGTACTAATAATGCATGGAATTGAAGGTAAATCATGCTCTCAGGGGGAGAACCTGAGAAGTAGTGAATGCTGTCAACACTTGATAGCCATGCTAATGATGTTTCCATCCTCAGTAGATTCTTAAATTGATATTAAATGATTAAGTTGATGAAGGATCACTCTTTATGTATATGATGAGGAGTGTTTCCCTTGAGGGGGAGAAAAATGAAGAAGCTTCCAAAATCACTGTTTCAATCAATATCAACTCCAGATGGACTCAAATGCAGTTACTCTGTGAATTTCTTGAAGAACATTTCAATGGAGAAGGTATTCCATTTCTTAATATCTATCCCTTGGATAATCAAATAAAAGATCATTCTACAAAGGGGGAGTAATTTAATTGATCACTAACATAAAAAAGAATGGAAGTGACTCAAGGCCAATTATCCTGCAAATTGCACTTGAATGTTTTTGATCTATTTGATGATGTTAGTATAGGAGTTTTAGGTTGATTATTCCCTATCTCATTTGATCTTCTTCTACCTGAAATAAAAGTGTTAAACCCCTGAAGAAAAAATACATGAGCTCTCATCTCATGTTGGTATCATGATCTATGAATAATGGACAACTTTGTTGACTTAATCAAATCCTCTTGTTTTCTACATCAAGCATTTATCAAGTAAACATAGTGTGAAACGAATAATGAAACATTTCTTATGTATGAATTGTTACCCTCTCTACCATGTTCTTTGTATTTCTTGTCAATAAGGGGGAGAGAAATTGAAATGAAAGTATGAAAAAAAATTTGATTGAAGATAAGAGTCTCATTTTGACATTGAAGAATTCATTTCAGAATATATGTATTCTATTGACAACAAAATACAAAGGGGGGTATTGTTGGAACCACTTTGTGTATAATATTGTATTTGTTGTCAATAGTTGTCAATGATGGTAAAAATGAAGGAGATCAAGAAGTACTCCAATGAAATTGAGGAATGAAAATTCAGATGATTATTGTACTAATCATAAGTTTAAAGAACATGGGTCAATGGTGACACATTGTTTACAACAATGAAGAAGTGAGGAGTAATCCATCTGAGGACGATTAAAGAAGAATGGGGATTTTATGAAGATCGTGTAATTCTTCTTGATTGCATGAGAACCATGCAAGAGACTTCTTGAAGAATAGAATCATATGATTTTCATGAAGAAGAGGATGTCAGATGAAGAAGAAGACAAGATAGGTGATGAAGACCATGCAATTATTCATGATTGCATGAGAACTAAGCAAGATAATTCTTGAAGAATAGGATCATATTATTTGCATGAAGTAGATAATGATGGTTGAAGAAGAAGACAGTGTGGAAGGGATTGGAATTCTGAGATGGCCATGCACATCACATTGTCTCAACATATGATGATGCTAAAGAAGTTCTATCAAAGGATATATATCATGATAGTGGAGTTTGTGATGAAAGAAGAAGAGTTGTTTAAGAAGGAAAATCACCAAAATGTAGCATGAAGGTTACGACCGAAGCATATATTGAAGGTGGCGCTGTTTCCTAGTGTTTTCCAAATTTTTGGGCCTCAAAATCGGAAAATGAAGACATGGATTGTTTGCAAAAGGAGGTGCGCACAATGAGGAAGTGGTGCGCAGAAAATAAGGGATGTGTGCGAAATAATTGAGCTGGGCAAGAAAAACAGCATGGTGTGTGAATTAGTGGAGCAAAGTTTTTTCGCGCAAATAGTGTTTCAAAATCAGAACGTTGAAAATTGGTAAAGGCATGGGCTGCGCGAAAAACCAGAGTTGTGCGCAGAAAAATTGGAAGGTGCACAGAAAAATGTTCTGCGCAGAATAGCTAGGTGAATTTTTCGCAGAAGCAGTGTATCGAATCAGAAATACAGAAAATAGGAAAAGCCTAGAGGCACATGAAAAATCGGAGATGTTCGTGCCATGTGCGCGGAAAATCAAACTAGTGCGCATAATGTCTGTTGTGCACAAAATGTGGGTTTGATGTTTTATGCACAAGAGAGGATTCATGTTCAGAATGATGAAAAATGGAGAAATGACGAGATGCACAAAAAACCAAGCTGGTGTGCAAGAATAAAATGAAGGTGCGCGTAATTCCTATAACTGAGAGACAGTTTTACGCGCATGAGGGGGTTGTACACGTAGGATGAAAAACACCCATAAATATGAGGTGAACCCCCCTCATTCGGAGAGGCTTTAAACTTAGACAAATCATGAGCTCTGATGCGCGAAAAGATTAAGGTATAGAGTGGTGTGCGAAAAGAAGATGGGTTGTGTGAAAAAGAAGGTGTTGCGCGAAAAAGGGAAGTTTTTCGTGAAAAAGAAGAGTTGCGTGAAATTCCTTTTACGTGCCAAAAATTATTTTTACGTGCAAGGTTTGAGTTTTACGCGCAAGACATCAAGAATGGTGTGCGAAAAAATTGGGGGTCTCGCAGTCCTTTGACATGTGCTTAGCACTCTCAAATCTGTTTTGCGAAGACGAAAGAACAGTGAACCATTTGGTTCTTTGAAAAGAAGTGGTTCCGCACACACATGACTGGTGTTTAACACCCTCATTGTGCTTTGCGAAGAAAAGAAGAACGGTTCGTGCAACTAAACTTAGATCTGCACAGAAATAGGGGAATATATCAATACACTCAGGTGTTTGTATTGGGAATCAAATGAAGAGAAGACGATGATATAGTGCATTCAATTATTTCACTAAATTAGAAGGTTGAATACAAAAGAGCATCAACTCAGGACTCTGATGCAATCAAACTGTCATGCTGAATAGGAGATAGAGACTTCAATGCAATTCTATTGAAGAGACCTTCATGTATATAAACTGAGTGGGACTTCACCAATGATAGTGATTTAGGGGGAGTCAATGGGGGTGACCCGAGGGACACAATGAGCTATCCCTAATCAATTGTAAAGGTGGTGAGCCTAGGATAGAGTGACTGTGCCCGAACCATTGTAATCCACAACTAGTGAAGATTAGTGGAATTTGGTACGACAGGAAACTTGTCGGCATATGCTCCTTGGACGTAGCCCTTAGTGGTGAACCAAGTAAAATTTTTGTGTCATCTCTTTGCATGTGAATGTTTCATTGCTGATCATATCCATCATAATGGTTTAAGTAGTTACTACCAATGTGGGTACAAGATCCACAACTTTATGAAGGAACATTTGACACCCTGATTCACCCCTCTCCTCTCTGGGTGTCCCGGGGTCCTACAATTACCTTATTTCAACATATCAAAATCTAGGTGATGTTATTTTCAAAAACACATACAAAGATTTCATTTATAAATATAAAAATGTATAATATGTTTTATAGTGTTCCATTTAGGTTAAAAAAATAAATTGTATAATAAATTAATGATTAAATGTAATCATTGATACTATAGGAGGAGAAGTTATATATCAATTATGATTCCTTTTGTAGAGCATGTATCGATATTGATAGGCCACAAAACACTTATATTCTGGATTATTTCTAATTAATAATTACAAAAAATATTTCATAACTGTAACTAATTATATTCAATATATATTAATATTTAGATAAAAATTATTATGAAATAATTATTACAATCAGTAATTTGTTAATATTTATTTATAAATGTTTGTAATACTGATTAACGGTTAATAAATATTTGGGTAATTGTTATTAATTTTTACTACTTAATTTAACAATAAAAAAACTAGAAATATTATTTAATTAAAAAATTTGTAGTAATAATTAATGGTGTGAATAATAAGAGATGTATAAATTGTATTAAAATAAACACAAACTCACACTACCTCATCTGGCATTAAAAACATAAACATTATGTTTATGGTTTTGATAACTATAAACATCACCAAATTTTAGCTTTCCAAAACATACAACATAAAATTGAAATTTTGGATCAATTATAAACAATAGTATCTATTAGGTATAGTATATTACAAAATTAATAAAAACACTTACATAAAAATATACACATTCCAAAAAAGTTTTCATTTTTTCCACAAAAATGTTCTTTATAAATACAAAATTTCATCATTAAATTTAAATCCCATACATTGACCCCAGAATTTATTAATACTACTAAAAACACAAAATCGATGTATAAAATAATATTTAAAACTAGGATGTTAATAAATATTTTTAAGGGATATATATAAAAGACATGAAACATGCCATCATATTTCAAAACCTTGAGGGGCAATGTGATAGTTGTTTTTTTTTGACATTAAACATTGATCTGAAATAACCATTTAGTATCACATGATATCAGATTTACTATAATTGTTTTTTATAAAACACTCTATAATAAATCGTAAATGTATATATGATTAAAATGGTACTTAATAAAAAACATAATAATCCAAGTATTTATTTCCAAAAAACATAAATTTTACACCTAAAGGTCATAATCAATCGATTAAATAAAATATCATAATAATACCTTATGACATAGATAGATGTCTATGAAAATTAACATTCATGAATAAAATAGTAATTCATGTTCTATGGGACATCATCTCTATATATTCTTCATATGAACCCTTACAAATTGTTTTCAAATTTAATGAGCATAGTGAATACCTGATGTATAAGTGAGATATATAAATAAAAACCATCATCATATATAATATAAAAGTACAGTAACAAGAATTAAAAGAATAAAATCATTAACTTATATCATAAAATATCCTAAAAAATATTTTTATCACTTAGGATGAAGCACTTTTATTCATGAAACTAATATGATGACATAAACCATTTTTCATTGAAAATAATATTTAAAAAATCCAAAAAGAATGGGTAATATGATATTATATAAAAAACATCAAAACATACAAATAAAAATTCTTAATGATTAATTTATATTAAGTATGGAAAATTGTATTCCACTTATAAATTAAAAAATTATTACATTCACAATAAATCTAATATAATAATAACCATCTGGGAAAATGATAAGAAGACTGCTCATAAAACCTTAATAAAGAATGTAGAACATGGATGAAAATTAAATTATATACACATTTCTATTTATTAATAAAATTATTGAATATATTAATATAAAATGTTTATAGTGTAAATGGAGTGAAAAATGTTTAAAGTATCAAAATATTATTTTAATGAGAAACAACTTACATCTTCTCCCAGATTTCCACATATATTATTTTACCATTGAATAATGAAATAATATTAATTACATACATATCTGATATCATTTTTCAGTTTTTATCTTATCATAATATTTATTTTTAATTTTTAATTTTGTCTTATATTATTACTAATCCAATAAGATTCATGTTAGATGTTTTGAGGATATTAGGATCATAGTCAAGAAAAAAACTTTGATAGGTTGTCTAAGGTTAGTGGGGAAAATGTTACATAATAAAAAAATAATATTCATGAAATAATGATCATTTTTTTAAATAAAATTCAATTCTATATCCATATATTAAATGGTTCCTTGAAAACAATTATACGTTGGCTCAGGTGGTGGTAGTATGCATGTACACAAAATGGTTGTTTTTATATTAAATATTAAAAAAACAATGAAAATATTTATATTTAAAAAAAATTATAATTTTCTCAAAAAACATTCAATAAATAAATCTCAATGAGGCAACTTGAGAGTATATACTTGAATAAAATTATATCACTATATTCATACAGAAGATTGTACGTAAACATGTGTAATGATTACATTTATAACAATTGTATGTGTATCAATACAAATGATAAATTATATTTCCTAATTCATAATTATGTCATGGATTCCATATATAGACATAAAATCAATCCTGAATACTATCCATGAAATTTGGTGATATTAAATGAATTATAACGATTTTCATTAGAGTACTCCACATGTACACTTGAAAATTGTTTTTGTTTCTAGTTTGAAGGACAAAATAGTTAAATATGGTTAATAAATTAATATAATAACATATAGGTATAAGTTAAAAACATATTATATTATATTTAAATGGTTTTTTTAAAATTAAATTACGTATTAGAAGACATAAAAATGAATATGACCGGTTTGGATGATTTCCTCTACATTGAAGAGCCTCTTTTCTCTTACACCATAAAATGTCTATGATGGTTATTTGGTAAGACTACGCCCTATAAGAAGTGAGAAGGAATATTTTAATGTAATTTTGGATGGTATTGGATGAGATAATACACATATAAAATTTTATGAAGAGAGGTATTGTGGTGTCTTTAAATAAGATATGAGAGGGGAACACATGGAATTTCACAAATTATTAAAATAATATAAATTTTTCATTATGAAAAAGTGGAAGAAAATGTAAATATATATTAAAATTAATGGAGGTGATGAGTATAAATAAACTCATATAATTAAATTTAAAAATTCTTATGTTATATTAAACACTTAAATAATAAATTTATCCTCTCATTAAACATTTTATCAATTATTGGGATGATAATATTTTTACTCTATAAATCAATGTAGATAGAACAACTGAAAAATTGACCAATAAATGGAAATTGGTTGTTATTGGAAAAAATATTTCTTTCATGTTGAAAATGATTATAATTTTTTATTAATTTTAATTAATTTAATAAAATATTATTTATTATCAAATATCATTTCTCATTTTCAAGACTATTTTCATAATGGATGAAAAAAATAAATATGTTATTTAAATTAGAATGTATACAGTTTACATATCAATAATACATCACAGAGGTATAAATAATTCTTTTAATACCACAATATATATAAAAATAATAAAATATATGTTTTTAAATCATTTACATTATTATTTTATTTATTAAACATTAACACTTTTAGTGTTTCAAAAGAGTTTAAGGTAGTTGGTTCATCCCTAAAAATTAAAAATACATTATAATTATAAATTATATTTTATCTATAATTAAAATAACCATTAAAGAACAATCCTATCTTTTTTATTCCTATCAAATCATATTACTGATACTAATTTCTAGAATGAGACATTTTGTAAATTTCATTTACTTAAAATAATATAAAGGATTTTTTAAAATGAAAATGTCTCCAACATTTCATTATATTGAATATATGAATGTTTTGGTAGGGTAATACTAATTTAATAAAATACATGATAGTGTATACAAGTTATTGAATCATTATTTCAATGTTTTAACATTGTTGTACATGTTTACCCTAACCGTGATGATGAAATTTTAATGAAGGTTACTATTGGTTATGATCAAATGAAAAGGTAACAAATTTAAAAAATAAGAAAATATATAATACAAATGTAGAGTAAATTTTATCAAACACAATTATTATATTTTTTACAAATTACATTTATAAAAATACTACAAAAGGAATAAAAAACATTTTCAAGAAAAATTCATTTTTTGTCTCAAATGGGTTTTTAGGGAAAAACATACAATAATATAAATTACAATTAAATTAATTATATTATGTTTAATAAAAATGAACTAAATAATTTTTTAAAATATATTTATAAAAAAATGGAATTTTATAAATACTTTGAAATAAATGGGAGTTTCCGATAAAATTTTCATTTTCAACTATTCACTAAGCCACCCATCTTATTATAAAATTAGAAATATTTTCCTTAAATAAACTTTTATCGTATTTTACTTTTAGAAGTAAATAATTTGAAAAATTTTATTGACAACTTCTTCCTCTTAGGAAAAATTTTGGATTTGGTTATACACCGTCAAAACTAGTTTTTTGTCATAAATATTTTGTCCCCCAAAGTGCTCCTTTTATCACTAAGATTCAATGTGGTATACATTGGAGGAAATTATTTCTTAAATAATAATCAATCATTTGGGTTAAATAAATATTACTTTTCTATGAAAATGTGGATTCTTAATATTTTATATTCTGAAATTTCTGGATCCAAGAAATTTTGGATTCCGTAAGTCTAACTTTTTTATCTTCGGAAAAATAAAGAAAGTGCCAACAAAAATACATGGTAAATGGATATAGGACGTTCCCAAAACAAGAATAGTAATTGGAAATTGTTTGAAATTATTATCATGACAAATAAATGAATATTAACATTCAAGGATAATGTTTAGTGAAAAATTGTTGGTATAAGTAATATTTATCTTTTTGGAATAGGTTGATTTATATTTTTTTGTTAATGGTCATAAGAAAAACCATATATGAATAATAATATTATGTGATTAAGGATTCCTTGTGAATTTCGGAATGATAAATTCCTATTACACAATTCCAAAGAAGATTTTATTCTCCCTGCCCATAGGAACGAGAATGTTTATACACTGAACATAGAAGACCTTAGGAGCCATGATTTACATTTCCTTAGATAAATTGAAGATCAATATTGATTATGGAATAAAATAATAGAACATTGTAACCATAGAAACTAATACAAACTATCTAAGAAAATACTTGTTATGGATCAACCTAATCATGGACTTGATTCGTCAAAAGTTTGTGCTCCTTGTCAAAATGGCAAGAAATTTTTTTCATGATTTAAATAAATAAGTGATGTATCAACTTATTATGAATTATAGCAAGTTCTTATGGATTTTTTTGGACCAACACAAATATGACGTATTGGTGGAAAATACAATGTATTTGTTTCAGTTGATGATTAAACTATATTTACATGGGTAAATTATCTAGGAAATAAATGAAAACACTTTTCTTATTTTAAATAATTTTCATCCAAAGTTAAAAATTGTAAAAACCTTATATTGATAACTATTTATAGTTATCATTGGGGAGAATTAAAAAATTCATTTTTTGAAACTTTTTTTGTAAGAAAGGCATTACTTATAACTTTTCAAATCATAGAACCCCAAAACAAAATGTGGTTTTTGAAAGAAGAAATAGAATTTATCAAGAGATAACTAGAGCCATATTGAGTGAGTATTATATTGATAAACTCTTTTTGGATGAATATATAAGTACCGATTGTTATAAAATAAATTGAGTTTTAATTAGACCCTTTCATAATAAAAAAAACATATGAATTGTGGACTGGCAAAAAACCCATACATTCACAGATCAATGTATTTAGCTGAAAAGTATTCATCTAAAATACTAAAGATAATTTAAATAAATTCACACAATATTATGATGAGGAAATTTTCTTAGGCTACTCCAATACATTTATGATTTATAGAGTTTTTATCAAAAATTTATGTACTATCGAAAAATAGTTCATTTTCAATTTGATAAAACATATCCTTTTGTTTTCATAAATCCCAACATATATAATTAGATGTGTTTTAAAAAACAGATTATCGACCAATGATAGAATATTATTCTAATATGTAAAATACTAAATATAATATTTTTAAATTATTTTCCCAATAATATTTTTTACCTTGTGTTGATGAATATGTTTTTAAAAACCTAAATCAATTTTTTCTTATGAATGATCCCAATGATAGTATCATTGGTGATGTAAATAAACATGTCAGGACAAGAAGTTATTTATGAAATGAAGTGGAGCATCTATAATCAATTTCCCAATTAGCACCTTAATGAACTGATAAATATATAGGTCTTGATGATTGGATTAAATCTATACAAGATGAACTAAATGAATTCGAATGTTACAATGTCTAGACGTTGGTTGAAAGACCTATGTAAACCCCTATAATTGGAGTGAAACGGGTAGTCAGAAATAAATGTGTTGAAAATGTAGTCATTTTAAGAAATAAAGAAAGAATAGTTGTTAAAGTCTATAATCAACATTATGTAATGGACTTTGAAAAAACATGTCCTCATGTAGAAAGACTTGAATCTATTCATATTTTAATTTTCATTGAAGCATTATTCAATATCAGATGTTTGCAAATGGATGTGAAGTGTGATTTCTATAATGGATATGTTTAAGAGAGAGTTTATACTGGACAACCTTTTGGATTCAAAGACAGGAAACATCGTGAACATGTTTTCAAACTTACCAAATCATTATATAAACTTACACAAGACTCAAGGGTCTAGTATTATAGACTCATACGATTTTTTTACAAAATGATTATTTTAAGGGAACATCTGATCCCACTCATTTTATAAATAAAGATAAGAAAAATGTTTTAATTGTTCAAATTTATATTGATGACATTATATTCAGATCAACATAGAAATATTTAACTACTAAATTTGAAAATTTTATGAGGTCTGCGTTTGAAATTTGTATGATGGTTGAGTTAACATTATTCCTTGGATTTAAACTTTATCAAAAACAAGAATGAAATTTTATATATCAACATAAGTATATTAATTATATTCTAAAAAGTATGTATACGATAACACTAAATGTATAACTACTTTTATCGGTATCTCACACTCTATTGATCATGATGATGCTGAGATAAAAGTAGAACAATCATCTTATAGAAGTATGATAGAAATTATATTATACATAATAGCTAGTCATCCAGACGTAATGTTTTCAGTATTCTTATGCTCTAGCTATCAATCTAATCTAATAGAATATCATTTAAAAATAGAAAAAATAATTTTCCCCTATTTAAAGGGAACCATAGATTTTGGAATATTCTATTCATCTAGAAATGTTATTGTTTTAAAAGTCATTTTAGATTCTGATTTATGTGGATGTAGAATGGTTTGGAAAAATACATATGGAACTTGTCACTTAATAGAATATTCATTTGTTTAGTGGTCATTCAAGAAGAAAAACTCAGTAACACTATCCACTAATGAATCTGAATATGTAGTAGTTTGAATTTGTTCTTCTCAGGTGTTGTTGATTGAAAACACACTCATAGACTATGGCATGAGTTTTACCAAATCACATATATTGTGTGATAATACTAGTGAAATATACATAATCCCGAAACCCTGAAAATCACTCTCATGAAATTCACATAGTTATTGGGCAGAAATTTCTTATAGATCATACACTCCATGGAGATATCATTCATCAATTTATCTAAATTTATGATCAAATTGATGAAATATTAGTAAATAATCTACCCACTGATAGATTTGAATACATTAAACAACAGTTAGGAATGATAACCATAAGGTAATCTACCAAAAAATTAACTTTTTTATAAAACATATATCTTTAAATAATGAAACACATTTTAATAGGGGGAATTTGATTATTCATTCAAAAATATATTTTGATAAATTTTTTTAAACATAAAATTTTTCCTTTCACTAATAAAATTTTTCAGATCCTAATTTTTTTCTTCGGTAATAATTTTTTTAGAACCATTATTCTTTAAGAAGAACCTTATCAATTTTGACAAATCAATTTAGGATATCCAAAGGTATATTTTCTTAATTAAATCTTCATAATAATTTTTTCCCATGATGTTATATCTATATTCATTTATGAAAAAACTAATATGATTAACTTTCCATAAATCAAATTTTTCATTAAAACCTCATATGATCAATACCTTCAATCCATCATTATCATTGATATCAACCATCAGATTAGATCCAGATTGTATCAACAGTTGCATTAATTTAAGAATTTGAAATATCATTATGAATCGTATATAAATACCCTCATATTAATTTCACACATTGGGTTGTTTTCACATTATTTGTTCTGAAGATCATCCTCCCTTTAAATCAGTTGTTTGGAGTTCGTAGTGTCCCTATGTTCTGGATGTCTTCTAAAATTTATTCACATAATTTGGTGGCCTCCAACAAGGAACTCGATGGCTAGAAAATTTATAGAGAAAGGGTTTTCTAAAAACATTTATTTCATAAGTATGATTCAGTGATTTTTAATGTCATAAATAATAATTGATGGGGATTTATTTGTGTATACGAACTGAATATTTAGGATCCGGCTTATCCTTATCTCTTTATTGAAATCTATGATTCAGTAATTTATTATAAAGGAGGAAAATAAATATTTTCTTTCAAAATAATTTATAAGAATTACTCATTATCGATTAACAAATCCATAAGTATTCTATATATTACTTAAGAAAGTGCATGCAATATTTTCCTCTCAGAAGTTTATAGATAATAAAAAATAATTTTAGAAGGTTAAATGGATTGAGTTCTTTGGACATAGATGAGTTATATCATCCAAAATCAATCACCTCATAACCAACTACTACTATCTAACTGTGTGGATTAAAGGTTTTATCATTTTGTGAAGTATAGGTAATGATTCCATTAAAAAGTGTGAAATTTTTATGATGGACTTCCTAGTGAATCAATAAAAGTTAAAACTTATCTGATATATTATCTTGACAGTCAGAAATTCCATAAATGGAACCCTAATGTCTCAGATAATTATGTGTCTAGAGATCTTGTTGAAGAACATTTTTGTTTGCATTAAATCCTTCAAAATTCCTTGTAGTTCAAAACCCAAAACAGTTAATATTATGTTGTTGAGTGATGATACTCTACGAAGGATGAAAAACAGTTTCATTCTTAATTCTTGAGTGTACTATGATTGTTTTGAGAGAGATATTCAATATTTGAGAATGAAATCGAATGTAGGTGAATCATAAAAGAAAAAATTGAATGAATGAAAACAGAATGAACTAGAATCAAAATAGAAATCACATACAATAGAAACAGAGTCAGCTACACCCATGTTGAAAAAGAAAAATACAATTTCTAATGAAGTGGTGGCCATATGGAGAGAGAAGAAGAAGAAGTAGTAGAATTATGTAGATGCATGTTTTGTTTTAGACCATACTCATCCTAAGACAATGAAGATTTAGATAGAAGAAGATCTTGATAAGCCAGATAAAGATGGTGAAGAATAAGAACATGTCAAAAAATAAAATTGTCCATGCCTTTCCTAAATATACAGATAATGGTTTCGAACAAATCAAATTACACGATTCTTTCTATAAACAATTATTTTAAATATAAACTATATGAAAGGGAGTTTTAATTCTGTAACCCATTGATGAAGAAGAAGTATAACAAGTATATGATTAAGAAGATGAAGTTGAACAATGTTTTGATATAATAAAAATGGTTGAGGAAAAAATGTTAAGGAATGTCTTTCATAAATGTTTTTGATTAGAACATCTCAAGATGAATCAACCAAAATAATCTCACAAGGAAAATATGATGATCCACAAGAATAGGTGGATAATAAATCTAATGATGAAAGTAAAAATAATTATTTTATTCATTCCTTTGATGATAACTAAAGAGCTAATATTTATTATGCTGATGATGATAATAGTTTATAGGTTTTTGATAGAGATCACGATACTCTGAGATTTAAGAAATAAATATATAGAGATGGAAAAGGAAAACAAGTGATTTTAGAATATCCTTGAAATTTTTTGGTTGTGAAATCCAAGAAAGTTGTTTCTCGAACATCCAAGGGGATAGATGGATAGAAATATAAAATTTTATCACCAACAAAGGAATGTACCTCCAAATCATCTTCTTCCAGAGGCTAAGATATTGTCATTCATTATTTGAAAAAGCTAGTTAACACCATTCCCTTATTTCTTAGTATTTTTTAGGGATATCAATTGCTTCAGTATACTATCAATTAGATATGAGATTCAATAATCATTCACCTGGAAACATTTATCAATCTCAAAGAAAAATTGAAATATTTTCACATTGGTTATGATACACATATGAGATTATGCAATGAAATTTCCAAATGGTCTATGAAAATGATTGATGATATGAAAATCATAGATGATTTCCAAGATTTAGTAGAGGATAATTTTGATTAGTCAGATGAGAACATAATGAACATTACAACAATATTTTTTAGAGATGTTGAATCAAGAGAATGATATCCGGATTCAAAAATATATAGACCTGAATGGAATGTTGAATTTAGTTTCTCTAATGTTGAAAAGGGAATAGGTACTTAGGGTATAGTTGGAAATAAATTTCATGTAGCATTAAAAGGTGCTAAATAATTAGGAAGAATCTCTGAAGTCCCAATAAGAATGAATTAATGTACGCAAGAAGAATAATCAGGGATATGATTTTTTGATCAATAATGTTGAGGATAATCAGAATGAACTGAAGAAGATGAAGGAAACCTTAATAAAACAGATACTGATGGAACATAAGGATGAATAATTTTCCTCAAAATCTGATCTTTTTGGTATTCTCGTAGTATTTTTTTCAATAATAATGATTTTTTTTGTTTCACTTTAATTGTTTTATCATGTAATTTTATACCTTTTAGTTTATTTTTTTCCATTACTTTTTTCAAATCACATAGGGGGAGAAAAAAATGATCAAAATAATATGAAAAAGAGAAATCAACAAGTAAGGGGGAGACTATGTAAGGTAAAATTTCTCAATTAAGATATTCATAAAAAATATAAAGTAATTTCTCTATGAAAAAAACAATATGATCCTTATGGATTTCAAATACTATGGGGGAGTTAGTTGTATTCATCATGGGTCATACGTAAATGGAGATAAGTATTTCTTTTAAAATTCTAAATTCCTAAATTTTCATTCTTATATTCTATTTCGAAAAGGTGTTCTTGATTTCCAAAATGTTAGAGATTTAATGTCAATAATTATCCTTATGACATTTCGATTCCTTTATGTTTTTAAAATTTTAAACACGTTTTTTAAGGAAAATGATTCTTCCCTATGAATTAATTTTTTATGGCAAATTTTCAATCTATAAGAAAACATTTATCCTTACCCTTGGTTTCCAATGTCTTATTTAATTACATCCCACACCAGGTCTAACTATTTTATTCATACGAAATAAATTAGATCTGTGCATATCTAAAAACCTTAAAGTATCTTATACTATGAATTATAAATATTCAGACATGAAATTATCATAAATTCATAATTCTAATTATCTGAAATTTAGACTCCAAATTCTCTGAAATATAGAATATGGAAACTCTAAAATTTAGACTCATAATTATATGAAATTATGATTATGAATAATCTAAAATTCTATCAATTAATTCTTTGAAATTTAGACTCCAAATTGTCTGAAATTTAAACTCTATATTCCTTGAATTTCAGACATCTAATTTTCTAAAATTCAGACTCTGAATTCTCTAAAATTTATTTTTCTTTTCTCTTCAATTCTGAATTTGAATTAACTAAAATTCAGAAAATGAATTCCTCAGAATTATGACTCTTAATTCCTTTAAATTCATTCTCTGAAGTCCTCATAATTTATAATCCATATTCCATAGAATTTAGAATTTAAATTTCTTAGATATCCGACATTGAATTTGGTTGAATTCAGACTTCCAATTCCTCAAAATTCAGACTCTGAATATCCATTTATTTCCTGATTCATTTAGAACATATTTTAAGAATCTGAATTATAATTTTCCTAGATTTCGAATATTCTAATCTCTTTATGATACAATACCTTCAAAACAAATTTTCTCTCGTTTATTGTATCATAGTATCATAAATATGATATTTTTTCATTAAATATTATTTTTTCCTAAACTTGATAATGTTTCCCAGGTTTTACCTTACATGAAATGATGTCATACAATATGTTATTAACTAATCATTTTCTAAGTGAAATATTTATTGGTCATATAAATTTAATGTAATAATATGACAGTTTGGGGAGGGAGTTGGCCATTGAAACCATGGCCTATATATACCCCATCCATTTGAAGAATCAGGGTGATATATAGATTACATAGCGTAATGTTGTGATATAAAATCATGAGGGAGAAACTATCATGATTTGTAAAATTTGTGATAATCTTTTGTAGTTTTGAAAAAATTAACCATCCTAGTGGGAGTCTAATTGGATAATCAATTGAGGGATTATCTAGATAGGAAGATAGATGTACATACTACCTTAATGTTTGAGGAATTCTTGGGATAGGATGACAGAGGTACTAAATACCATAAAGTTCGAGGATGTCTGGTTATAGGAAGCCACATGTTCCAACTACTATAAAGTTAGAGGGTTTGTGAGGATAGTAATATATACTATAATATTCTTATCGAGGACTTACCTTTGTTTGGGTAAGACTGACATTTATGAATGTATCAATCATGGAACATTTATCCAATGTTGTTTGATACCCTTATCTCTTGGTTAAATGATTTTCTATTTGATAACATGTTCTTGTTTCAAGTTTTAATTCCATAGTATTTTGTTAAAGAATGAAATTATAACTTTCTAATATTTTTTTTATGCCTTTATACTCTAATATATAAGATTCTATAATGTTAATGGTATACTCCTTCACTAATATTAACATATATAGGTTTCCATAATATAAACTCGCTCAGGTTTAGGTTATATATAATTGGATATGTGCCATTACAACTAGTCCTGTAATAATGTGGAAAAGAGATATTTTTAATTCTCATTTTTTAACTTTGTTGAAGATATATTTCCTTTTAGGATTAAACGGGAAATGTTTCAAGAAAACAATTCACCCCCACTTGTAATTGAGAATCTAGATATATATTTCAATCCTACATTATAAAAAATGAAATTTATATGCGGAAAAGGGAAATTTTCTGGTTTTCGATAATATTACATAATCATATTTCTGAACATAGTTAACATTTGTAGAAAGTGATAAAATAGACTCAGATTGATGACCTATATATGAGAGAAAATTATACTTTCATGTGAATTTATGACATCACCAATTAATCTAAAATTATCTAATAAGGATAAAATTTTATCTCAAGATCTATTAAATATATTTGGGGGATTCTTAAATATTTATGATACTGAAATTGGGAAAATATATGGGCTTGGTTTCATTATTTTTAATAAGAATAATCTCATCCTTAGGTTTTGATTCGATTATTTACCACATCTATCACATATTTTATTCTAATAAATGAATATTAAAGATGGTATTTTCTATCCCAAGGAAATAAAATCAAAATCTTATGGGTCACATGATCAACATAAGAATACAAAGATATTCCTCTTTTTTTAATAAATTAACTAAATAAAAATTATTAGTAAAAAGTAATACAAAATATAATATAATGAAATTTTAGAATAATCATAAAAGTTTCATCAATAACAACACAAGTAAATATTTAACCATTCAATAAATAAATATCCTTAAAAATATTAAAAATATTCATGAACAAGTTCGAAACACAAAAAAATAGAATGATATGATCATATATTATTCTGAAATCAATTTAACATTTATCTCAAAAAAATAGTTGTAACTCATAATATCAAATACCAAAAATATATATTTCATAAAAATGTAATCTTAAAAATATGTAAATAAACACCATAAGTAATAAAAATAACAGTTAGTACCAAAAATTCACATAAACATAAAAGATATAATTCATCTATTATTTCTCAAATGAAATATCATCCTCTCCAATAGTATTTTCCTTTATCATAGGTATATAATCATACAAAAATATGGTAATTTTTCTAAAATTGAATATTTAATATTGAAAAAAAATCAATTTTTTAAAATCGTTGTTATTTTTAGGATATAACATATATTCCAAAAATAAAACTATTTTTTCGACAATTAATGATAATTACAACAATCTCAATGATCATATTATCCCTAGTAGTTTTCAATGACATACAACCAATATACAAAATATATATTTAAATTATCCCTAAAATATTCTTTTCCACTTCCACACAAATTTATATTAGGAGAAAAATATAAATTATCATCTAACAAAACTCAATATATTTCCCCAATGTATAACTAATTACCTTATCATGTCATCAAATAAAACCTCAAAAAGGGTGTATATGACTTTATCATTATTATGATAATTATACAATTACAAAAATTATGGAATCCATAACACATGTGTCCACATCACATTAAGAAATCCTAATCACTCTAGTTACATAAATAATGATTTGATGCCAATAATAATATATCTGATTTTGTACTCGTTTCTTGGTGCAAAATCATAATCCATTATTCTATGAATTTAATAATATTAAAAGTCACACAATTTTATCTATCCAAAAGGTAAAATATAAAAACAAAATATTCGATCGTATACATATCAAATGACATTTTATGTTTATATTTTTTAGAAAAATAGGGAATTCCCTTGTATTAATATTTAGAAATTTTCATATAGGATCCAAAATTTAAAAAAAAACATGTTCAAAATAAATACACACTGACTTCATTCAAGGTAATTACTATATCTAGAAATATAACATTATTTACAATTATAATCATTTGTAAGACCTATAAAATTTAATTTTATACTGTGGGATGAGAAAAAAATCATGGTAAGTGTAATATAAATACATGAGACCAATTATTCATATCATAAATTTTGTGACCATATATAAGATTTTTTATTAATTAAATTAAATGTTAAAGTCAAATAATATTTTACATATGTATGAAAAATTATATAATTTAAATATTTTTTGTTGAGAAAAATAATAATTTAATATTCACAATGATGAGGTATTATAGAATATATTGTAATCTATGAAAACAATTTCCAAAACACACAGGTTCTATCCATAAAAGTGAATAATAATTCCTTCAAATTAAATATCACTATCTTAAATTATGAAATCAAAATATTATCATGTATTATTATTTTAAATTATAGAAATGTAATTTAGGTTCCTCGGGACATCGTCTTCTTTGAACCATTTAAAGAACACTTACAAATGGTATAACTATACAGGTTAATTCAAATATAATTTTCCCATATTCAAAATTCATTATCCAATGAATTGGATGTATATATCTGGATCACCCACAATCATGAACAATTTACAATGATAATATCATAAATATAACACATATAATGTTAAATTTCAATCATCCATATCAAAAAAATAATTTGGTTAATATATATGTAGAAATAGATTCTTGTTTTATGATTGAATAATAATAAAAAATTTATCCCTTTCAAACTCTTTAATATTTCCAAAAAACAATTATTAATATGATATTTTTTTATATAAAATAAAAAAATTATATTATTCTGTTTTAAAATATATTTTCATTATGGTGGTAAATTCTTCTCATTCCATATATGTTAAAAAAGTCTTCATTTATATAATTGTAATATTTTTATAAAAAATTGATCAGAAGACGATAAGACATTTTAAAACCCAAAGAATAAATTAAAACATAATTAAATTGAAATTGTACATAAATTACATATATTGATAACCTAATTTAATATTTTTAAATAATATGTATATGGTCGAAGAATATATAAAAAATACTAAAACGTTTTAAATGGTTCTTAATGAAAAATAAATTACATCATCTCCCAAAATTTCACATATATAATTTATGTATTGTTTAAAAATATTATATTAACAATTTAGTTTCTTAATAACAAAATATAGGTTTATTCACTTATAATAATTTTTTATTTCAATTAATTATAGGTTTTTGTGCTTACTAAATTGATAACGTTCATGTCAGATTTTTTAAGTATGTTCGATTCAAAACCCCCAAAAAAATAGTCAGATAATTACTAAAATTGTGGAAAATTTTATATATTAATAAATTAACAATCATGAATTATTTATAATTTTTATACATAAACCATAATTTTAGGTCCAATAATGAAAATGTTTCATTTAAAACAAAAGCTATCTATTAATGAAGTGGTATTTTTCTTGTTCACACAAGGGATGTTTTCAATTTTTGTTGGATGAAGAAATATAATAAAAAATATTTTTAATATATAATCATTAAAATATTATAAAAATAAAATATCTTTATTAATCCATACCCTTTTACATTCAGGAGTGGTTTTGATGGGAAAATGATGCACATCGCTATGTGGAGGAAATAATATGTACATATGGATGAGATATGGTTCAATTTATAATATTTGGATTGGTATGAATATAGATGACATAGAATTTTTCAAGGATAATAATTATTAAACTAATGTCATATATTTATATTAGAGGATTTATAATGACAATCCATGGATGATAGTGGTGAGAACATATATACATTGATTAACATGGCAGTAGTCCACATGTTTTCAAGAATGATGCCTTTGTTTTCCATATGATAGAAAACTAAGATGAATAAGGTTTGAAATTTAACATACCAACAAATATGTATATGGTATATACAATTTTTATTATATTTTATTTTTTATGAAATAATTAATGGAGGTATAATTAGATGTTATATAAAAATTTTCAGCAAAAAATATTACTGCCTCTTTGTCAAACATACATTTTCAACATCCATATAACTCCTATGATAGAAATATGGTGAGAACATGAGAAATAAAATGTGGGTTAGGGGAATTTTGGGTAGATATTTGGGATTATATTTAGTGATAGGCATGCTTCATGAAGTGTATTAAAGATAGGATAGATGGTGTCATTTTAAAAGAGTGGATCGGGGCATCATTGGAATTACACAATGTATTGTGTTAATATAAATTAGGAATCATGGTAAAGATACAAAATTGATATATTTATAATTTAGTATGAGTATGAGTCTATATGACTAGATATAATAAAATGTAAATATGTATAGTGGATCTTTTGATCCTTACCTCTTAGTTATAGTATCTTGTTAACCATTTTTTTTATTACATTGTTTTTAATCATTATGGATCATTAAATTTCTAATAAATTAAAAAGTGATCGATAATTTAGAAAATAATTATATTCTACAAAATATCCATTTCAATTAGAAAAATAAAATACTTTTATGAATTTTAAATCATCTAATATAATATTTTTATCATAAAATACAATTAAATCCATTTTTGGGACTATACCAATATCTAAATTTAAAAATATACCAATACTCAAATGTAATAAACATATTTAACATTATCACTTTAAAAATACATTACCATTATCAAAAAATCATGTAAGAAAATAATATAACAATGAAATACTACATTACTATTATTAAAATTTGATAGTTTATTTTTTATTGCTTGAACCAGCATTCTATTAACATTTCACAACCGTTTAAGGTAAATATTTCATAATTAAAAATTGATGATAAATTAATATAATATTATAAATTATATAATATTCATGTTGAAATTTTATAACCATTAATAAATTTTTAATTCTTGTTAAAAAATATTATCAATATTTAAAATCTAGAGAGAGTCAATTTAATGTTTACCTTTACATAAAATAATAAAATGATATTTATCAAAGAAAACAAATCATAAATTTTATATTATTTAAAATTTTAATTTTTTTTGAAAAAAATATAATTAAATAAATATAGGCATTTTTATTGGAGATTATAAACCATTATTTTTGGATATTTTTTTTTCTACAAATTTTACCATTATCACATTGACATTATTTTAACCAATGATAAAAATCAGTATATATATAAATAATGTTGAACTATTAATGAAATTTTAATAATAATCATGATTTAATATATAGAATCCATTTAAGAAAAAGATTTTCATATAATCAGAAAAAATTTTATTTAAAATAAAATTTTATTATAGAACGTAAAACAATTTTCCCCTAAAAAATTATTTTTATCTACAAAAATTGTTTCATTAAAATTTATGAAATAATTGAATTATAATGAAAATAATTGTAATATGTAAAATAATAAGGAAACAATGAAATATAAAATCTAATAAAAAATAAAATGGAACATTGTATGTAATTTAATATAATTTAATGTTTCATATAACTTAAATATCAAATGTCATATAAATATAATGATTTTATACGGGTTGGTATATTCTCATAATCTACTAACATGATGATTAAAACATCTTAAATTTATGAGATAATATTCTTGAAATTATGAGTCATCACACCTCACATTCAACATTCAATGTTTTTTATCAATGGATAATATCAAACAGTGGAACCCTAAATAAGAATTTAATTATTGAATTTATCAGATTTCCTCATAACAGAGAACTGATATGATCTATTCAATGAGAAAAATATTCACATTATTATTAAATTAAATAAACTAAAAATAATGAAAAATATGTAATTGGATATATATTTTCATATCTTTTAATTTTTACGATCAATCTATAGTATGAAATTTTTGGTTGTAGATTGTAAACTCCAACACTAAGGGGGATGTTGTAACACCCGAGACTTTTTTTGTTATATAAATTATCAAAGGAATCTTTTTCTACACAACACTTGCTTGGCTTTCTTTACACGAAATCGTGACCTTCCTCGATAGCTTGCGTCGTACGCAATACTGAGTTTCACTAAAAAACGATATGCTATTAAAATATTATTAAAACCAGCCGTTATGAATAGTAATAACCACTTTTTGAAATTTTATAAATTTTATCTTTCAAAATGGACTTCATTTTTGGATTCTGAATACCGAAATTAGCCTAGGGGGAAATTTTGGTATTTTTTCTGAAAACTTTCAATTTTTTGATGAATAGTGAAACCACTAAGTGGTAGGTTAAAAACTGAATTTTGCATAAAACATAATTTTACCGCTTCTGTGAATGGAATTTCGAAAATCCGAGAGACACGGTTAATATCAAGGACTAAAATGTGGTTTAATGAGATGAAAATAATTTTTGGTGAATAGTAACTTTTTACTTTTTTTACCACGGTTAAAAGTAAATAGGGTAATTAAGGGTAAAAATGATATTATTATTACCCTAACACATGTCCTAATTCTATTGGACAAGTGTAATTCGACCAAAAACAAACTTAGGAACAAAATATGACCATTTAGGTCTACTTGGATTAGATTAGGACATTTATTATTAATTTATTTAAAGAAGGGTTAAAATAGTTAAAATCAAAGTTTAATAAGTAAATAATTTTTAATATGGGGTTATACATAAGATAAATTCGACTATAAATATTCATTAGAAATCTAAAAAGATTTACTACATGATGGTATTTTATTTATAATTTTTAGACATTAAATAATTTAATTTATTTATGACACGATGATGATGCAGTAATTATCTTATTAATGAAATATTGACATAATTGATGTTATAAACACCAAAATAAATATAATTTGAGACTTTTAATGAATTCCACTAATTTTCTAGGTTACTATGATATATTAGTTTTGATTTAATCAACTTGGTTCGAACATATAATTCTTTTATGACTTTCACAAAAATCATATATCAAATAGTGTCAAAATTGATACAAAATAGTTTTTAAATCAAATATTATATTATTAATTGTTATTTTATTCCTAAAAATCTAAGGTTCGGCCAAATGACTTATATAAGGATATATATATTAATAATAAACAATTTGGGTTTCGTTTGGCATGTTATAGTAAGTGTATTAACCATATAGTGTACGAAAACAAAAAGACACGGTAAAAGTTAAATTATTTAACTTAGAGTTAAATTTAGTTGATAAGGTTAAAATAATAACATAAACTTTTCTAAATCCTATTGGTTGATAGGATTTCGACCCATACCCACTTTAGCTTCTAAATAAGACCCTTTGGAACCATTATAAACCGATTTTGACTTTAATATAAAATAATATTTTGAGATATTCCTAAGGTGCCCCTCTCCTCCCTTATAAAAGGGAACCTCCTCCCCCTCCTCCTCACACAAATTTGAGCACTCAAGCTCGGCCAACCCCTGCCCTTTTCTCCTCTCCACTTCCCTAGAATAATCCTAGAGGTCCTGGTCTTCTTCAAAGACCAATCTTAGTTCCCTAAGTGGAGGATTCAAAGAAGCGTTCCAAAGAAGAGGTAATATCCATTACCGATCTTTTCAATTTCTTTCTTCTTCAACTTATTCTTCTTTAGTTGTTTCATGATAAAGTAATAACATCATTATTACTTACATACTGATGTGTTATTATAAATATGAAACAACCCTAATTCACCTTCTATCCATCCTACGGAAAAATGAAATCACCGCGCGTGCGTACGTACGGAATACCGTCTCCACGCCATGGTGTAATCTATTTTCCACCATCACCATAAAAGGATGGGTATAATGGTGTAATGAGTAAATATTTATGATTATTATAAAGTAATATTGATACTGAAATAATATACATATACTCCAATACAATTCCATGATCATAGGAACGATATCATCACTCGTGCGCACGTACGGAATACCGTCTCCACGATGTGATGCGACTCGTTCTACATGATCATCATTACATAGTAATTATATAAATGAATTTAATGAATAAATATGATATATGTTACACTAATACCATTCTGGATATAAGGAATCTATAACCTTAAAAGAAGAATAAGAATTTATTTGGCAAAACACGCATAAGAACAAAAGGCAATAAAGACCCAAGTAACAAGTAACAATGAAATATTACTAACAAGAAGCTATGAATATGACCATATATGATATCATATCAATATGTATGATTCTGGAATAAGTCAATAACATTATTTAAACCATTATACAGGAGCTTCGGACACGTACAAATCAAATCGGACCTAAGGTAAGAGAAATATCACAATCTCATTTTTATCCGAGATTGTTTATTCGTAAGTATTTACTGGGGTGTATTTTATCACCCAAATCCATGTTTCGTCAATATGTAATATTATTTCCATCCACCTAAAATTGTTTAAATCCATTTTTACCCTTCGGTGAGTTTTTAGTAATATGTATGAAAGGAATCTTTTGTCGTTTTTCGTACGAGGTACTTTTTGACTTTTCCGACAAAAGTACGAAGAATGTTTTTTTCACTTATACGGCATGAATGGATTTTTTTTAAAACATTATTTCCAAGAATCTTACTTTATAAGTTTTCAAGTTTATTTTTAATCAACTTCTTTATTTTTGTATGACATGTTAAGAAAGGAAAAGTGTTTTTGAAGTAGAAAGGATATTTTTCTCAAGAATGAAGTTCAAGTATTTTATCGAAATTATTTTCCATCTAAGATAATAAAAGGGTTCTGTTTTTATCCCTATTATTACATGGATTTGATTATGTTGTGATGGAAATATTTTTATGAATTCATTTATCTTATATGAATTGTTTTATGATGTCATGTTGTTTAAGAATCCCATTTTTATTACATGGGTTACGCTATGATGTATGGTTTATGATTATGTGGCACACATAAGAAAGGATTCATTATAAGATGGGTGGGACCTATATCTCCCTCCAATGCATTGGGTAAAGATTTATATCTCATGATATAGACATGGCTGGAACGGAAGGTTATTTCGGTTTAGTGATACAGGACTGAAATGAGGAGTGAACTCGGATCAGAAAGGGACTTTGTCCACTAAGATAGTCTTGGCAATGAGTCATGACTAACAAGAAATGATTTTCCATGATTATGTGTGCATGCCACAAAGTTTCAAGTTTCATGTTATGATTATGGGGATCTCATTTTCACTTCTATGATTTGTTCCATGTTAAGATATTATGATCTCTTTTGCAGGTTATGATTTTCAAAAAGATATGATATGATTTTTATTTCCTTTATTTACCCTTGCTGAGCATTTGAGCTCACCCTTTTATGTTTTCTTTTCCCCAGGCCAGGAAGATGGATATTAAGTAGAATATGCTAAAAGGGACCCTAGATATGATGAAATAAATGGGAGACACTGTAGAAGATTTATGAACCAGTTGTTTTTGTTTCCCAGTTTCTAAAGACACTATACCTATACGATCCTTTGTGGTTTTGTCATATGTTGTAATAAGTGTACTTCAATTTTGATGTATTAACAATGTATGTAAAGTATGGGTTGTTATAGTTGGTATCAGAGGAAAGGTATAGTCAACCTTTGGAAACTAGGATGTGAAAGCCTTAGTAAGAACCCTAAGGATAAGTCTAAGCATAGAACACAATATTAGTGTTTTAGAAATGGCCATGAATAACCTAGGATAAGACCTTAAGCGTGAAAATTTTATCCTTGAATTATGTGGTTTTCCTATTATAATTAGTGTTGATCACACTATTCTTTTTGGTTTTAGTCAATGGCTGGAACTCGAAGGAACCGTGTTAATGCGGAATGCGATGGGCAATGCAATGATTGTCCCCCTGAAAAACCAAACGATATGGGAGCTGGAATGAAAAATCTTGTAGCCATGCTCACACAACTTTCTCAAGCTATGAATCATGCAGGACTTCCAAACGAGCAAAGGAAGGAGAAACATTCTGTTGAATCCTTCATGAGGTAGTGTCCACCTTCTTTCAGCAGGTCTAATGATCCATTAGTTGCTGAACAATGGATTAGTTCTACTGAAAAGATATTTTCAGTTCTTCAATGTTCTGAACATGATAAAGTCATCCTAGCAGTGTATCGTTTGGAAGGAGATGCTGATCAATGGTGGAATCTTATTAAGAATACGAGGCAAAGGGATGAAATTGAGTCCATGGAATGGGATGAGTTCAAGAACTTATTTTTCAATAAGTACTTCCCTCGTATTCTCCGAACAAAGATGGAGAAAGAGTTTCTTGAACTGAAGCAAAGTGATGATGAATCTGTTGGTACCTATGAAGCAAATTTTACAAGACTTGCAAGGTACGCTTATGGTATTATTATCCAACCTGTGAGTAAGATCGATCGATTCTTTAGTGGCTTAAAACCAAGTCTTCGAAGGGCGTTAGCCATAAGGGACTTCAATAGCTACGAGGAAATCGTTCGATGTGCTCTCAAAGTCGAGATGGAGATTGGAGTAACCCATCAGTCATATGGGTTTGATAAGAAGAGGAAAATGGAATTCAAAGGAAAATCTAAAGAGCACACTGAAAAGAAGATGAGCTTTCCCTTATGCTCAAAGTGTGGAAAGAAACATGGAGGGAGTTGTCTTAAAGGGACAAGTAAATGTTTCAAATGTGGAAAGGAAGGTCATCGGGCATTTGAATGCCGCGATAATGGGAAGAAGATGTCTAATGGTGCAAACAAAGGAAGGGATACATAGAATGAACCTACTACACTTCAATGTTTCAAGTGCAAGGAGATGGGACATTATTCCAATCAATGCCCAAATCCAAGGGTTGATGATGATGGTCGACGTCAACAAAATCATAAGGCTAAAGACAAAGGAAAGTCACATGCAATTTCTATCAGAGATATGGAGTACGATAACAAAGTGGTGAAAGGTACACTTACCATCCAATCTAAAGTAGCAAATGTTTTATTTGATTCTGGATCCACCCACTCTTTTATTTCTGAAGAATTTTCTAAGGGTATCACCGTATTACCTCAACAATTAGATGTTGAGTTAGCTGTGACAACACCTAATGGCACATCAATCGCATCAAAAGTTTATAATTCTTCTCCGATCGAAGTTTGTGGGAAAGTGCTTCCTTCAAATCTTGTGATCCTTCCTATAGTGGAATTTGATGTGATTCTTGGCATGGATTTGCTTTCTTTATACGGAGATCATATCAATTGCCAAAGAAGGGAAGTCAGATTTCATATTCCAGATCAATCTATGATCGTCTATCAATGCAAGGATGAACATAACCTTCCGGTGGAAATTTCTTCCATTTTATGGGTATTGATTCCACTAAATGAAGGTTATTTATCTCAAATGGTTGGTGAGAAACTCGTGATTAAGAATATGCCCATCGTACGGGAGTTTGATGATGTCTTTCTGGAGGAATTACCAGGTCTTCCACCAAATCGTGAAGTTGAGTTTTCAATAGAACTCGTACCGGGTGCTTTGCCTATTTCAAAGACACCTTATAGAATGGACCCAATTGAGTTGTAGGAATTGAAGAAGAAACTCCAAGAGAATCTTGATAAGGGATTCATACGCCCTAGTGCGTCACCTTGGGGAGCACCTGTTCTATTTTTTAAGAAGAAAGATGGATCAATGAGACTCTGCATTGATTATCGAGAACTTAACAAGATCACTATCAAGAACAAATATCCTCTCCCACTCATTGATGACTTATTTGACCAACTACGTGGAGCTCAATACTTTTCCAAGATTGATCTTCATTCAGGGTATCATCAATTAAGGGTCAAAAGGGAGGATATACCAAAGATGGCTTCCCATACAAGGTATGGACACTATGAATTTATAGTGATGCCATTTGGTCTTACTAATGCCCCTGCTATCTTCATGGATCTAATGAATAGAGTATTTAGAGACTATCTTGATCAATTTGTGGTAGTCTTTATAGACTATATTCTTGTCTATTCAAAGAGTAAGGAAGAGCATGAAGATCACTTGAGAATTATATTGAAGACCCTGAGAAAGGAGAAGCTTTATGCCAAATTTACCAAGTGTGAATTTTGGCTTCAAAAAGTTGCATTTTTGGGTCACATAATCTCAAAAGAGGGGATATCTGTGCATCCAGCAAAAACAGAGGTTATCGAAAGATGGTCGAGACCAACAACAGTAACTGAGATCTGATGTTTTCTTGGTTTGGCTGGATATTATCGACGTTTTGTTAAGGATTTTTCACGATTATCTAATCCACTCACAAAGTTGACTCGGAAAGGAGTTAAGTTTGTTTGGACAGAGGAATGTGAAGAGAATTTCAAGGAGTTGAAAAGAAGGTTATCCAGTGCACCTGTGCTCACACTGCCTTGTAGTGGAGAAAGGTTTGTGATCTACAGTGATGCATCCAAGAAGGGATTGGGGTGTTTTCTTATGCAAAATGATATGGTGATAGCTTATGCCTCATGACAGTTGAAAATCCATGAGCAAAATTACCCAACACATGATTTGGAGTTGGCTGCGGTAATCTTTGCATTAAAGATTTGGAGGCATTACCTTTATGGTGAAAGGTGTGATATTTATACTGATCATAAAAGTTTAAAGTATATTTTCACACAAAAGGAGTTGAATATGCGTCAAAGAAGATGGTTGGAGCTGATTAAGGATTATGACTGCTCAATCCATTACCACCCTGGGAAAGCAAACAAGGTGGCAGATGCATTAAGTCGACAAGACCATGCTAGTTTATCCATGATGAGGATCACAAAAGATCCAATATTTATGGATTTACAAAGGATGGATCTTGGAATTATAATGGAAGGGGAAAAATCTTATCTTTCTCAAATGAATGTTCAACCATCTATACATGTGAAGATTAAAGAGGCACAGAAAGAAGATGTCTAGTTACAAAAGAAGGTGAGAAATGTTCCTGAATTCAACCTTGATGGTAATGGGATAATAATGTTCAGGAATCGGGTTTGTGTTCCTCCCATCCCCGAATTAAAGAAGTAGCTACTGGATGAGGCTCATAGTTCTTCATTCTCTATTCATCCTGGAAGCACGGAGATGTATAGGGACCTGAAAGAATACTTCTGGTGGGATGGCATGAAAAGAGATTTTGCTGAATATGTCTCTCGATGCTTGGTTTGTCAACAAGTTAAAGCTGAGAGACAGAAGTCTAAGGGGATGTTACAACCATTACCCATACCCGAATGGAAATGGGAAAACATCACTATGAACTTTGTCATAGGACTTCCTAAAACATCCAAAGGAAATAATGCTATTTGGTTCATAGTTGATCGTCTTACAAAGTCTGCACACTTCATTGCTATTAGAGAGGATTTCTCTCTAGATCAGCTTGCCAGGATATATGTAAAGGAAGTGGTAAGATTGCATGGAGTACCACTTTCTATTATATCTGATCGGGATCCGAGATTTACCTCGAAGTTCTGGCGAAGTCTTCAGCATACTCTGGATACAGAGTTGAGTTTCAGCACTGCTTATCATCCCCAGACAGACGGTCAGTCTGAGAGAACAATTCAAACCCTAGAAGATATGTTGAGAGCTTGCTCTATGGATTTCAAAGGAGGTTGGGATCAACACCTACCTTTGGTGGAATTTTCTTATAATAATAGTTTTCACTCCAGTATTCAGATGGCTCCTTATGAAGCTCTCTATGGAAAGAAATGCAGGACTCCAACTTGCTGGGATGAAGTTGGGGAAAGAAAGCTATTAGGACCTGATCTCGTTGTTGAAATGGCAGAAAAGGTCAGATCTATTCAATAACACATAAGAGCAGCTCAGAGTCGACAGAAAAGTTATGCCGACAACCGAAGAAAAGACCTAGAGTTTGATGTGGGTGATAAAGTGTTCTTACGAATATCTCCCTGGAAGAGGGTTATGAGATTTGCAAAGAAGGGTAAGTTGAGCCCTAGATATATCGGTCCTTTCGAAATACTGGATCGTGTTGGAAAGGTAGCTTACCGATTGGCACTTCCACCGAATCTCTCTCAAGTTCACGATGTGTTCCATGTATCTCTCCTGAGAAAGTACATACCTGATCCTTCACATGTACTCATCTCAGAAGTTGTACCGCTGGAGCAAGATCTTTCTTATGAAGAACAACCGATAGAGATTCTGGATCGTAGCGAAAAAGTCCTACGAAACAAGACCACTCGATTGGTGAAAGTTTTATGGAGGAACGACCAACTTGAAGAAGCTACATGGGAGCTTGAGGATATGATGAGGGAGAAGTATCCTCATCTGTTTGTTACAAAGTGACGAATTTCGAGGGCGAAATTCTTTTTAAGGGGGGTAGAATGTAACACCCGAGACTTTTTTTGTTATATAAATTATCAAAGGAATATATTTCTACACAACACTTGCTTGGATTGCTTTACACGAAATCGTGACCTTCCTCGATAGCTTACGTCGTACGCAATACTGAGTTTCACTAAACAACGATATGCTATTAAAATATTATTAAAACTAGTCGTTATGAATAGTAATAACCACTTTTTGAAATTTTATAAATTTTATCTTTCAAAATGGATTTCATTTTTGGATTCGGAATACCGAAATTAGCCTAGGGTAAAATTTTGGTATTTTTTCTGAAAACATTCAATTTTTGATGAATAGTGAAACCACTAAGTGGTAGGTTAAAAACTGAATTTTGCATAAAACTTAATTTTACCGCTTCTGTGAATGGAATTTCAAAAATCCGAGAGACACGGTTAATATCAAGGACTATAATGTGGTTCAATGAGATGAAAATAATTTTTGGTGAATAGTAACTTTTTACTTTTTTTTACCACTGTTAAAAGTAAATAGGGTAATTAAGGGTAAAAATGATATTATTATTACCCTAACACATGTCCTAATTCTATTGGACAAGTGTAATTCTACCAAAAACATACTTAGGAATAAAATATGACCATTTAGGTCCACTTGGATTAGATTAGGACATTTATTATTAATTTATTTAAAGAAGGGATAAAATAGTTAAAATCAAAGTTTAATAAGTAAATAATTTTTAATATGTGGTTATACATAAGATAAATTCGACTATAAATATTCATTAGAAAAATAAAAAGATTTCCTACATGATGGTATTTTATTTAAAAATTTTAGACATTAAATAATTTAATTTATTTATGACACAATGATGATGCAGTAATTATCTTATTAATGAAATATTGACATGATTGATGTTGTAAACACAAAAATAAATATAATTTGAGACTTTTTATGAATTACACTAATTTTCTAGGTTACTATGATATATTATTGTTGATTTAATATACTTGGTTTGAACATATAATTCTGTTATGACTTTCACAAAAATCATATATCAAATAGTGTCAAAATTGACACAAAATAGTTTTTAAATCAAATATTATATTATTAATTGTTATTTTATTCCTAAAAATCTAAGGTTCGGCCAAATGACTTATATAATGATATATATATTAATAATAAACAATTTGGGGTTCGTTTGGCATGTTATAGTTAGTGTATTAACCATATAGTGTAAGAAAACAAAAAGACACGGTAAAAGTTAAATTATTTAACTTAGAGTTAAATTTAGTTGATAAGGTTAAAATAATAACATAAACTTGTATAAATCCTATTTGTTGATAGGATTTCGACCCATCCCCACTTTAGCTTCGAAATAAGACCCTTTGGAACCATTATAAACCGATTTTTACTTTAATATAAAATAATATTTTGAGATATTCCTAAGGTGCCCCTCTCCTCCCTTATAAAAGGGCACCTCCTCCCCCTCCTCCTCACACCAATTTGAGCACTCAAGCTCGGCCAACCCCTGCCATTTTCTCCTCTCCACTTCCCTAGAATAATCCTAGAGGTCCTGGTCTTCTTCAAAGACCAATATTAGTTCCCTAAGTGGAGGATTCAAAGAAGCGTTCCAAAGAAGAGGTAATATCCATTACCGATCTTTTCAATTTCTTTCTTCTTCAACTTCTTCTTCTTTAGTTGTTTCATGATAAAGTAATAACATCAGTATTACTTACATACTGATATGTTATTATAAATATGAAACAACCCTAATTCACGTTCTATCCATCCTACGGAAAAATGAAATCACCGCGCGTGCGTACATACGGAATACCGTCTCCACGCCGTGGTGTAATCTATTTTCCACCATCACCTTACAAGGATGGGTATAATGGTGTAATGAGTAACTATTTGTGATTATTATAAAGTAATATTGATACTGAAATAATATACATATACTCCAATACAAATCCATGATCATAGGAACGATATCATCACTCGTGCGTACGTACGGAATACCGTCTCCACGATGTGATGCGACTCGTTCTACATGATCATCATTACATAGTAATTATATAAATGAATTTAATGAATAAATATGATATATGTTACACTAATACAATTCTGGATATAAGGCATCTATAACCTTAAAAGAAGAATAAGAATTTATTCGGCCAAACACGCATAAGAACAAAAGGCAATAAAGACTCGAGTAACAAGTAACAATGAAATATTACTAACAAGAAGCTAAGAATACGACCATATATGATATCATATCAATATGTATGATTCTGGAATAAGTCAATAACATTATTTAAACCATTATACAGGAACTTTGGACACGTACAGAGAAAATCGGACCTAAGGTAAGGGAAATATCACAATCTCATTTTTATCCGAGATTGTTTATTCGTAAGTATTTACTGGGGTGTATTTTATCATCCACATCCATGTTTCATCAATATGTAATATTATTTCCATCCACCTAAAATTGTTTAAATCCATTTTTACCCTTCAGTGAGTTTTTAGTAATATGTATGAAATGAATCTTTTGTCGTTTTTCGTACGATGTACTTTTTGACTTTTCCGACAAAAGTACGAAGAATGTTTTTTTCACTTATACGGCATGAATGGATTTTTTTTAAAACATTATTTCCAAGAATCTTACTTTATAAGTTGTCAAGTTTATTTTTAATCAACTTCTTTATTTTTGTATGACATGTTAAGAAAGGAAAAGTGTTTTTGAAGTAGAAAGGATATTTTCCTCAAGAATGAAGTTCAAGTATTTTATCGAAATTATTTTCCATATAAGATAATAAAAGGGTTCTGTTTTTATCCCTATTATTACATGGATTTGATTATGTTGTGATGGAAATATTTTTATGAATTCCTTTATCTTATATTAATTGTTTTATGATGTAATGTTGTTTATGAATCCCATTTTTATTACATGGGTTACGCTATGATGTATGGTTTATGATTATGTGGCACACATAAGAAAGGATTCATTATAAGATGGGTGGGACCTATATCTCCCTCCAATGCATTGGGTAAAGATTTCTATCTCATGAGATAGACATGGATGGAACGGAAGGTTATTTCGGTTCAGTGATACAGGACTGAAACGAGGAGTGAACTCGGATCAGAAAGGGACTTTGTCCACTAAGATAGTCTTGGCAATGAGTCATGACTAACAAGAAATGATTTTCCATGATTATGTGTGCATGCCACAAAGTTTCAAGTTTCATGTTATGATTATGGGGATCTCATTTTCACTTCTATGATTTGTTCCATGTTAAGATATTATGATCTCTTTTGCAGGTTATGATTTTCAAAAAGATATGATATGATTTTTATTTCCTTTATTTACCCTTGCTGAGCATTTGAGCTCACCCTTTTATGTTTTCTTTTCCCCAGGTCAGGAAGATGGATATTAAGTAGAATATGCTAAAAGGGACCCTAGATATGATGAAATAAATGGGAGACACTGTAGAAGATTTAGGAACCAGTTGTTTATGTTTCCCAGTTTCTAAAGACACTATACCTATACGGTCCTTTGTGGTTTTGTCATATGTTGTAATAAGTGTACTTCAATTTTGAAGTATTAACAATGTATGTAAAGTATGGGTCGTTATAGATGTGGTATGCCCTCAAGATGAAGGGATCTCCCATTTAATGAATAAAACCATTTTTAGGGCTTAGTTGGGGAATCCTCATACAACAGAACAACTTCTAGAGAATTTGTACATGTTTCCATCCTTCCTAAGAGGTATAATTTTATATTTTTATGCTAGGTATTTTTGAAAGTTTTGATATTGGTAGACATCATAGTTTAATTTTAACTGATTAAAGGGTTTTTTTATAATAATATTTCATTGGTTATGGATCATTATAATTATTTCGGAATTCAAAAATAGAAAAGATTCAATTTTGGGGAATCTCAAGTAGTTACTGAATTTTTTTGATTGTTTGATAATTTTTATTTCATGAATTGTACATTTTTATCTCATTATTAGTTTGTATTTAAAGATTAGTTTCTTGTAATACATATTTTTATTATTGGAGTTCTTTTCTAATATATAAAATGGAACAATCTTGACTTATTTGGTGGTCTACAAGATTGGTTTGGTAGGGAATGAAATTTTGTTCAAGAAATTAGACTAATATCATAAAAAAACATAATCCATTAATTAATTTATTGTATAGGTGTTTATTATGTTTTATTATTATGGTAATAGATATGTGTATTGTTTTATTTCAAAATGATGTTTTAAGGTTTTTACTCTTCTCCAGATATAGTTCTCCATCTAATAATTTTCTCTGATGGGCCTCATTTCCTTATAATGTTACTAGATGAGGCCTACAATGTTAGAAAAATGGAAATAAAGTTAGAGAAGCTCAAATTATTGAGTTCATTTTATGGTTATTGCATTGTGAGTGTCACGAATTCTCATTTTAACAAATGATTACAAAAGACTCTGATTTTTCATCAGTTATTGAAATCCAAATTAGTTGAATACTATTAATTAACACAAATTTTAGTGAATTGATGATCTTACCAAAAAACATAATAGAGCCTGGTGGTTTTCAATGATTCAATTGAAATCCAGATACTATCATTTGATGCTATAAGGGGATGATGTAGCAATGTAATCTTTCATTTTTTGGGTATGGCCACTCTGAGTATTTGTTTATGTTGTTTGGACATACCTTTTCTAATATTGTATTCAGGTAATTGACCAATATGATTATTCAAAACATCTCTGATTCCTCCATTTTAGTGTTTTTGGTTTTCATCCCGGTATACTCTATGATTATAGAGGAGCATCTGGACCAACAAGCTATTGGTTCAGAGTCACTAAAAGGGAATATCCTATATACTAAACTCGAAAATTTTAATTTTATATTTAGGAAGTGATATTATTGGTTCATGTGACATCTAAGATGGGTGTCTTGATAGATCCCAATAATATGGAAATGGGGATGTCTTTAATGAAACCAAATAATGTGTTTGATGATAGAAGATTCATAGTAATGATCATGAAATACAAATATTACATTACGTAGTTCTACATATTGGACTCAAACATGGAATATTTTACCTAAAATGTTTTTCATCGTAGTCTGGATTGACCACTGAGAGTGGGGAGTGAGTCAATGGTCCGTATTTGAAGAATTATTTTATTTTTATTTAATCATATTTAGATTATTAGGGTTTGATATACCCTTATTATTATCTCACAGTCTCACATCATATGAATAAATTATTAGATAGAAAACTATAAAAGGTATTTATACGGTCTTGTACAAATAATTAATCGTACCCCCTTGTGTCGACTATCTCCATCATCTAGTTAGACCCCAGTCACAATTTCTTTCTCTTTCTAATTGATAGTATAGTGAGTATTACTATTTATTATATAGAGTTATATTCCTCTACAACAATAATAGATCTTTTACAAAAGTTTTAAAATTCATATACCTTTGAAACTGATGAGTCTGAGTTACACATCATGATCTGATAAATTTAATCACATACGTATGATCAATATCCTCAATGAATTTTTTTTGAGAATTTCATTCATTTTTCTAATGATATCTAGCATCACTACATAAAACTCATGAAATGAATATTTAATATAGTTATCAAACCTCATTTATGAATGAAATAAATCATGGTATTATAAAATATTTAACTATTAATTTTTGTAAAATTTAATATAAATAATATTCAAAAATTTTATACATTCGTTATATCATATTCATGAAAAATTCCTCATTTACTTATCCACTAATACATTAATTTCACACATACTTCCAAGAAAACATATAATGAATTTCATCAGGAAACACTATCCCATTTTCTACATCACTATTTCAGTTAAAACAATTCATAATAAATATTTCTTTTCTGTATGAAAAAATGGAAATTTTGATTCCCATGAGAGTACCACACACCCTTTTCCCAAGTCTGTTTTCCAAATGACCTAATGCAATCATACCTATATGCTAGAGGATACCGAATATCTTTGATTTTCTAATATATACGATGGAGATGAAATTAAATCATTATTTGATTAATATGTTAGGGGAAATAGAAAAAATAACCAAAGGATTTAACCACGACCAAAATGATTTTAGTATCAGAAGATTAAAAAACAAAATACCGTGTCCAATTTATAATGTTGATATTTCATGAAAAGTATTATCCATTTTTCACTATAAAAATCAAAAAGGAATAAAGACATTGAAAACATCCATCAGTGTCCCATTCCACGTTTGGTTCGATCATCCCAGATCCATCTAAAATCATCCATATAATGTTGAAATTTTCACATATCATAACATACAAACATAAAGTATATTCGTGTACATATTTGATAGCCTGGGTAGTGTGTTTGAAAAACTAAATAGGATAGCACCGACAATGTTTGAAAAAATATTCAGTAAATAATATTAAATTTACTAGTACAAATAATTCAATAAAATAAATAATGTAAATTGTATAAATATATTAAATTATTCTTTATTTAACCACATAAACCCTGGGTTCTTAAAGAAACTTAGACCATCAATAACTATTTCGACCAATTCATAATTTTGTACCATATCACATGTTCAATTAAAAATATCAGAGATATCCTTGTCATTTCAATAAAGTTATTATTATAACCGATTGGAAACATAGTTCAATGCCAATATTGTCTACCTAGATCACCATGTATAGGACCCTGTGGGTATTTTATGATGTTTTCTGTGACCCACAACTCGTTTATCAAACTATTACACATTTGGTAATTTTTAGAATTAGAATATTTCCAAAACACATTCTAAAAATATCATTGTGGCATTTAGAAGAAGTAATCCTTTTTAAATACATGTTTATCATAAAGTCACACAAGTGTTATTTTGATGAAGTAGTCAATATCCTATATTCATTTAACAAACTGTAACATAAGTTGGAATTTGAATAAGTAGTCCATGTTCCCAACACATTTATCAATAAATCACTATGTTATTTTGAATTATAGTATATATACCTCACATGTTTATCAATAAAAAAAGTCTCATATATAACATAAATCAAAATTAATCAAAATAAATCATTTTCTCAAGAATTCCGCATCCTTATACCATTATAATTTAAAAAACCATTGATATTCAATATAATCACATAGAATAAAATCAAAATCCTTCCATTAATCAATTTATCATCATTAAAACACATAATACATATATTAACTCACCATTTAATTAATATAATTCCAAAAATTTAATAATTACCCCAACCATTAATTAATAAATTAGATAACCCCATTAATCAAACAATTCACAAGTCATTAATTAATAAATTGAAAAAATTAATTAATTAATTTTATGAAATTAAATTACAACCCATTTGGTATAAATTCTAAAATTACATAAACATAAATGAAATAAATACATTATAATTTGAATAATATACCACCCACATGATATGGTTTAGACACAGTCACCAACGAACCTCCCCAATATGAATTAGAAAAACAAGTATTGTGATAAAGAATGAAATCGATATTTGGATCAAAGATCCATGATCAAACGAATCATGATTCAACAATCATGGATCTAGATCGATTAAACATGATGAAAACATCCCTTCAATTTATGAGAAAATGATGTGAGATAGGGAAGAAACCAATTGAGATGATAATCACTTACCGAGAGAGGAACGAATTATTAATTGTGGATTTCAATCTCTATGAATTTCGTTAATAAGGCCTTTTAATTAATCCAATAACCTACAAAAATGTGATAAAACATTTTGGGTTGAAATATGAAATGTATGGTGATGTGTGTGTGGTTTGGTATTTTAGAAACCGATTCATGGTTAAATTTAAAACTATAAGCATGGATTCCAAGGTAGGGGAAATCAATTTTCCCAAACGAGTGCCTTAAACATGAACCTATTAAGAGGTGGGTGTAAAATTACTCTTAAAAGGGTTCACTTATTGATAGACCATGATGAATCCATGCAATCCCAATCCACCTTAGGATTTATTATTTTTCGGGGAATGTACCACAGTTTGTGAAAACCGTACACCAACCATGCACTAGAAAACATTAATCCAAAATTTCTCATTTTTGTTAAAACAATCCACAAGATAAGTACAAAATAATATATATTATAAACAAGGTGAAATATTACCTAAAAATGTTCCCTATCCAATCGAATGAAATGTTAGATTCTTATAATCTCCCCACATTATAACAACTCACCCTTAATCTATACTCCCAATAATATCTATGAATATGATGTAAAAATAGAGGGAAACTGAGCCCATATTTTTACTTTCTTATCCCATCTTTCATATTTTACTCTTCCATGTTTCCAAAATACATTAACTATCACCATAATATTTCTGGAAGAACATTCCCACAACAATCCAACACAATTATCAGATGATCTTCCAAGGATGAATTTCTGTCATTCTCAACCTCACACACATTTATTAGATGAGAATGGTCGGGGTGATACTTCCTAAGTTGTGACATGTGAAAATTTTATCTATTGAAGCATATGTCTATGGATGGGATAATTGTTACACCAATAACCTGATTCTCTCCACAACCTGCAGTGGTCCTTCAATCTACTGCTCCAAATTTCCATATATTTGTGTATAATGAATACCAAATCTAGGAGACACCCGAAGGAACAAATAATCACCCTCTGGAAACTATAGATGTTCTTTATATTTATAATAATTCAACATCCATCTACTATGATCCATATATATATGTTTATGAATCTAATAACCATCTCTAATGTCTTCTATAAGAGACTCAGTCCCAATAACTCTGACTCACCCACCACATCCAACGTAGAGGTGTTATTCTTATCCTACCATAAAGAGCTCCATATGGTTCAATCTGAATAGTTTCATAATATCTATTATTATAATTGAACTCCACTATATCTATTTGATTCTCCTAGGACTCACCAACATCTAAAAAACTCTCTCAAGACTTGATCTCAAGAACTTATATTGTACATTGCACCTATATTTATTTTTTTGGATGGAATGTTTTACCTAGTAAATCATGTGTTCGAATGAACATATGTAAGATATGCTAGAAACATGAACTAAAATGTGCGTCATTTTGGGGAAAATACATAGTTGAAACTCGTTCATATGGAATATTTACCTTACATACATATATCCTGAATAATCCACATTTAATAACTCCCATTCTGGTATAGAATGTGAAACCATTTTTAAACGGTCCACAAACAATGGAATAGTGTCACTCTTCTATGTTGTCATTAGGAAACCCACTTCAAATTCTATATTAATGTCATCTCACATCCATTGAAAAATAGTAAACTGATGGATTAAACCTCTAGGTCATTAGTACTCAGTCTTCACCTGTTGACAGGTGTATGTTCATCTCAGGAACCCTACTATCTACATTTTCATTCTTTTCCACAAAAACAATGTTTTTTGATCATTATATATTTTGGTAACACCTGGTTTTACCACCCAGTTTGAGACGAGAAAATAATGTATCATCTCCTCTAGGATGTTCATGAGAACAAAATTATATTTCCAACATAGATGATCACATCCTCATATATAGTCTTATTTGAATGTGTATCCTTAACTTCAAGGATTTCCCTCTAGGAAACACCATCCATGTCCACATACACCCTATATAAAATTGAGTTTCAAGCCATACAATCAACAAAAACTAGTATGAATTTCATACGACCCTGACCCTATTGAGCCACAATATTCTTCTCAATAAGTAAATCAATCATTCTCTACTTAGAACTAGATTCATAAAATGCCTGAGTATTTGTTTTCATTATTAATGTTACAGTAAAACTATTTCCATTCCAAGGCTAATATAGTAGCTCAAAATCAAATGACAGCACATAAACAATCAACCACTGCATCATGAGATTTAAATCTCGTCCTTAAAATATATACGTTATTATTTAGTTGTCAGTGTAGATAGTAAAATTCTCACCAAAAATATAATGTCTCCAACGCATCAGGTCCTAATTAACTACTACCAAATCATGGATGTGTATATGTGGTAGTTCTATTCAAGAGGTCCCAACTACTGATATCCATACACCCTAACTCGATCTACCTATATTAACAACAATCCAAGACAGATCCTAGAATAATCACAATAAACCATATAATACTCTCATTTCATTAGCATGATCAAGAATGGTTCCTTTTGCGAATGCTTAATCAACTCATGGGAATAATTGTCAGACGAACTAATCAATTCAAAATTTCACCCATTCTTGTTCAATCCTTAAATACTTCATACCAAATGGGTGAAGTTTATAAATGTCCCTTAGATAATATCCCACTATCCCCAAGAAATCATATATATGAAATATTCTCATGGACTTCTCCAAATATACAACTACATAAACCCTATCTTGGTTCACTAACACACCTTCCTCTGAGAGGATGTGACACAATTAGTATACTAAATCAACCATGAATTGACACTTATATATATTGGTGTGTAGTGGAATCTCTCTCACTTCACTCAAGATGATGGCATGATGTTTGGAATGATCATCATGATGTGTAGATTACACCATGATATGATCCAAAATAGATCCATATACAAATGGATGATTAGGTTCGTCAAGGGCATAAACATTGCAGGTTTGCTCATTAGCCCAACGATATCACACTAAAAAATTAAAGGCCATACCCTCTTCTAAAAGTTGTTTATGGTATACTATAAGGTATAAATATCAACTCATGATAACATGATCTCATATATATCATAGATAATACACAAGATCCTCTAAAATGGTCAAATTGATCATTGTTATGTGGAAAAGGACACAGATTCTCCAAAGGCATGAGGTCCAACAATATATAATATACACAAAAGTTAAATCTTGTTATACTTCATTGGAAAAAAACTAATGAACCCCAAAGAGAAATGCTCAGATAGATAAAACCCTTTCCCTAATATATTTATGTTCATTGCTAATCTCTTGAAGCTCAGTTGGTTGCATTCTATATGGCGGAATAGAATCTAGCTCTTCCAAGGGAAATATCAATATTGAATTCAACGTCTCTCTCAAGTGCCATCCATGAAATTTCCTAAGGAAAAAATTCTATTAACAATATACTATTGGTGAAAATAAACCATAATTAAACCCCCATAATCAATAATTAGGCAAGAAATGTGGGTCGTGAGCACCACCAGTTGCTAATGAGTTAGCCCTGCGTGACCCTCTGTGATATCCCTCTCTCCAATATGAATATTTTTTTTAACATTTAAGTGATGTAAACGAAATTATACTTATGTAAAAATCTATGTAGAATATGTATACTAATAATCTATACATACACATAATTGTTTCAATGGATGGAATATCAAAAATATTGGGATCCTAAATAAAATTATCCTCTCCAATAACTAGAGAACACCCTATGCAAATGAAGATTTATTTATATCATACCCCTAAGGGTTTATCTATCATTATAACCCCACCAAAAAACTACACCGTTAGGTTTAGAACATGAAAATTTTGGTAAGTCATAAAAGAATGATATCTATGAGTATAAAATAATGAACATGCTATTATGGAAGCTATAAGAATAATACAATTAATTATCAACTACCCATCTTCAATATCCACCAGTGTATGCTGAATGACATTCTACTATCATGCCCCCTTTCCTATTACATAGTCTAAGTACCCTAATATAATTCACATTGTTGAAACGAGCACTCTTTCTTAGAAGCACCACATATAATACCTCTACTACCATGACCATAGAACACTAGTTTCATGACTGATACAATGTACAATATCCCCTTACCACACTCGTATTTTTCATAGCTACACCATCACTACCACTCTACCTTGGGTTTTTTAGAACCATAGTAGATGTCCCATCCAATAATAAGATATTAACTATTCTGGTGGTTAGGGTAATTGTATATGAATGTTACCCAACCATCTGTATGGGTTTCTAATAACTTGAGTAAGATCACGTGTAACTAAACATTTCTTATGGACACTAAACATTACCTAGCGCTGGTCAATATTTTCATAATGACGCTTCCTACCCTTAGAATTCATACCTCATAAACATCGAGTAAAAATAAGTTTTCTACCACTGAATTCCTCTTATAAGATCCCCTCTTAATTGGAAGCCTGGTTTACAACTACTGAAATCTTCCTGATCCAACAGATATTCACATTGGACACAATTTCACATTTAATCCCATCCTAAAATAGTTTTCTCCAATGACCTCATACAATTTATATGCTAGAATAATGTGGTACTATTCTGTTATAAGGCCATAATATCTCATCATCAACAATCTCCCATGAAATCAACCATATATACACAACTAATATCTCTTGTTTCAAAGTATTAGTGTAATATTTTTCCAAGAGTTTATCCTTAATGTCCTTCCACTACACATTGTCTAGATTTCCATACCAGGAAGGGATGTACCACGAATGATTCTCCAGAAATTGTATGACATAAGAAGATATATTGATTATATTCTTAGCCTGAGTCTCCATGTAGACATATATCATCTGGTTAAACTCAATCCAAAACACTACTACCTCATTTCAAACATCTTTCTTGAATGTCGAATGGTACTATAACTAAATGTATTATGTGTGATCCATCATGATTTTCACAAAATAACTTGGGCCTCCATCAATTAAATACATCACTCGATATGTGTTCAATCAAAACTTCTCTTAGACATCCTCCATCAGCCCTATTAGTACTTTATGGTTTATTATGGGAGGATCATTTCCATCAATTAAAAAATTTCATCCTAACCACAAGAAACATATCTTTATAATTCCAAAAAAATCATCTCATCACACATAATAGAATATTAATAATATTATATAGTGGGTTTCCCAAAATCTATCAGACGTTATCCCCCATTTTCTTTGACACCTGTTCAAAATACTAGTGCTCTCACTACCATTATAAAATCTTACATCAAAATAATGGTTAAAAAGTGTATAAACATTATCATAGTCGTGTTCCTTATTAGAAACACATTTATTGATATCCTGAATCATTTTAAATATTTCAATTCATGTCAGGAACCTTTTGAAATATGTAATACAAAAGCAACAAAAACATTTAAATTTATACTACTTACCCAAATCACTTTTACCTGTGCGTGCCTAAAATGATCCTTGTCAAAAAATAATCCTATGTTTTTAGAATGATTCATGCATTATAATATATCATGTTTTAGAGGGACATGAGTAAAATATCATATAATTATGAATCATTAAGAACATTACACAATAACAGTATAAATCTAGGTGAGATATCATTCAACTATAACAATAGACATGAATAAAAAAATCCCACCAGAGGAACATTGGTCTTCCCCAATAAATAGGTTTTCTACTCCCATGCATGAGGTCATGTTCAATCCACAATACTTAATAGTATTATATATACCTTTACCCAATATTAATAGGAAAAAATAAAACAAAACTTTTCCCTAATTCCACTTTGTGATGTACCAACCCGAGTGCCACACATAGGTGTCTCGAGCTGGTTATCCAAATAACCTGAATTGGTCCTCCTCATATGTTATAGGCTTCCATATAGAAGTGAGGGCCTAATATAGAACATTTTGACACTATAACATCTTTATCAGAGTAATACAATAGTTTAAATAGAACAAAAAAAATTATATAATATTGAGTAGAATAATTTCACTATCTCGAGATGAAAAAAATGAATATAATATCAAAAACTAAATATTATTTTTTTCAAAAAAATATATTTTATGTAGAAATATGTAGTTCCAGAAAGAAATAAATACACTGAAAACTTAATAGTGGGTCTCGAACCTTATTTTGTTCCCATCATCCATTTGTCATACCAAATCAGCCACCTAATATAGGTCTACATCCCTTACCTTGACATGGAATCATGATGTCTATTCAGATACGGAATAGGAATCCTGATTAAGGTGAGAGTACAACACAATAGGCCACTACAAATAATATATAAAACAATACATACTCAATAATATTGTATGAAATTATATAAATAATTCAATAAATAAAATAATGTAAACATGTATCATATATTCAAATGCGGTTTATTTAACCACATAAACCCCTAGGATCACGAGTACAACAAGAAAATAAATAAATACATAATGTCATGTTGGATTATAGAAAATATCATATGATCATTTCAAAATCACACAGATAACATTTTCATTTCATTTCAATTCATAAAATAGAAAATTGGAATCACTGTTAAATGCCAACATTTTGGGTATAGATTTCCATGGCTAGAAATTTTTGTGTATTTACGTTAGTAGTCTATAACCAAAAAAATATTTATAAAAAAAAATCATGTGATATTTTGAAGAAGTATTCTATGTCCGCCACACATATATCAATTTATGACTATGGGATTTTGATGTAGTCATCCATGACCCACACCATTTTATGAAAAAATCATACAAGTTGCCTTTTGAAGTACCAGTCTTTGTCCCACACTAATTTATTAATTTTTCATGTTAGTATTTTAAATAACCAATAAATTTCACACACACATTTATCAAAACATTACAAAAGCTTTATTTTGAAGAAGTAGTCTATGTCCAACAATCACATATCAATTTTTAATTATTTTATTTTGAAGCATTAGTCTATATCCCACACAATTTTTTAAATCATACACACAACTAACATATATCACATCAATAAATATTAATAAAAATTAATCCTTTTTACCATCATTTCAAATCATAGTAGCATCAAAATATATATAAATAAACCCAGTTCTTCAAATTAATCACATGGAATAATACTAAAAAATCCCAATTAACCAATTTTTCAAAAATTAACCATTATTCCAATCAATTAAAACACCAATTAATTAATCCCATTCAAAAATAAGAATATTCTATTAATTAATTCACCAATTAATGAATCAAATTCAATATATTTATCAATTACATGATCCATTAGATTTCAAATTCAGTAACCCCATTAAAAACACAATTTACAATTAATTAATTAATTAATTGATTAAATTTATTAATTTAACTTAAGAAATTAAAATTTCTAGAATTTTAATAGATATTAAAAAATTATGAACACATAATTCAAATCAAGACTTTGGGATTTGGAAAATAGACCACCTACCTTGTGATTGTTGACAAAACTTTTCCAATAGAAATCTCATATTTGAAGCAGAAAAACTGAGATCATGATGAAGAACAAATACTGGATCTAACCCAATACCAATGATCATATAAATCAAGATCCTAATATATATATATAACCATTATAAAAAATAGTAAAACATCTATTCATTTTTTGACTGAAATATAGAAGATAGGGGAGAAATCAATCATGATGAGAATAATGTACTGAGTGAGGTACAAATCTTTAATCTAGATTTCTAATTGTTATAAACAGTAGAAAAAGATTTTTTTATACATTAAATATCCTTAAAAAATACATAAAATTTTTTACATTCAAAATTGGTCTAGTTAGGGTGATTCTTAGGGGGTTCATTAATTAAAACCCAACTTTCATATTAATTAAAACTGTATGTAGGGTTTCTTGGGAAGGAGAATATTTTTATTTTCATACTTTGAAACTACTATTGGGGAGGGTGGTCATGGTTACTCATAAGAGGGTTCAAATATTAATAACCATGCACTAGATGTGAAATCCCTCTCTACCAAGGGTTGAATGGTTTTTTGGGAATGGAGCATGGTTTGGAAAAACCGTGGGCCAAAAATAGATTGTCATACTTTCTTAAAAAATTATCCAATTTGACCCAAGATACCTAAAGGTAAAACCCAAAAAATAACGAAAAAATAATTGTACCAGATAAAGAGATTTATAAAACCCCATAAATGTTTTGTATCTTATAAAATTCATATATACAATATTATTATCTTCATTAAACAACCTTATGTTTCTAAACTATTTTATCTCAATTTCAAGCATGTATATCAACCAATGTTATAAACTCAGTCACATTTGTGTCATAAAATTTGAATTATAAATTTCCCTCTATATTCATGGTATATCAATGTCAATAAGATCAAATTGAATGTAACCTTGTATAGCATCATCAAATAAAAATTCTATAAAATGTGATTTTTGGAAGTCAAATCCTCATTATGCGAAGGTGATTGATTTGGAAAGAATAGCATGAATGTATGAAATTATGTTCATAAATATAGATAATTTCATTTGATATTTTTAACTCTTAATCTATCTATCACTGATATGTTTTCATCTCATATAGAAAAATGGTGAGGTCTATGGTTTTTATATAGAATCTAATGGTATCAACTTCTATTATATGGTTTAGCATCACAAACTCAACATTTCTCATTATAGAACCACCTAATCTCACTTGAAATCATAAGAAAACATCACCTATGATTGTATCTTCTTCTCACTATCTCTGATTAGACTTTTTTCATTCAGTAAATTGATGTTTCATGATTCATTAATCATGTTTGAATCATCATGTTGATTAAATGCTACTCAAATTATTCTTCTTAATCAATCAGATTCACAATATGAATAACATTCAATGAATATAGAAAACCGTCATCAAAGATAAAATATCATCACTACATGGGTACAATTTTCTTCATATAATAAATTTTACAGTCATGATATAAATGCTTCTTTTAATAGAAGGTGAATAGTACCTAATCTCTTTTATCCACATCAATTAATATTTTTTAAATCCAAGATATATAAGATGATCACATCCTTTCGTGACATGATTTGAGTACTATAAAAACCAAGTAATAAAAAACATATACATTACATCACATTTACAGTAATCCTAATATATTTAAAAAAAGATCCCTAAAAATCATATTAGTTTAGTTCTTCTGGGAACATGGAAAAAAATCTTCTTACTCAGTTAAATATCTACAATGTTAGTTGTAAATATATCCCACTTAGAATTTTTACATTGAAACCCTTCTACATAACATGGGTTAGGGAAACATTTAATGGGGTGGTCGCAAATGCTTAGCAAGAGTAAATAATGGAAATTCATAATCATATCACGAACATAATGATATGATAACAAGATCATGATCACTTGAAAATGATACCCTGCATATCAAAAAACATAAATATAAATCATGGAATAAATATTTTCTATTCATAAGAAATTAATCATAAGAAAATATAAAATATGATCCATTAAATCATATCATAAGGATAAGGCTTTAAATTGTGTAAAACATGTAAGAATATAAAAACAATATTTCAAGGAATCCTACCATGTCAATTGTAAAATGTTAGGATTGGGTTAAGAATTTGTGTACCTACTTCAGTTTTGGGATTCCCTCTCCTATAAAATCTGGTTTCGGGCATGGTATGTTATCCAAGATACCATCTTCTTCCAGGCATGGGATGTCATCTTGTGTACCCACCTAGTTAGCATTTGGGATTTACTTCCATGTACCATCTCTTTTAGTGCTTTGTATATGAACTCATGTACCCTCTTGTTTTGGGATTGGTATTTCATCCCATATACCCTCTAAAATCATTAAAATTTATCATTACCCGATTAATTGGAGTTATATATAGGTCATTCCTTTCATATAATAACTCAAAAATTCTTGTCCCACAAGATAATAAAATTGGCATCATATAATGTCCAATCAGAAGATATCATATCATAACCCATGAAATGAAATAGGAATCATAAAAATTTAGACATATAAAAAACTATGGAAAATAGATAGGTTTGATAATTTTTTTGAAGAATAACCAAACAAACTAAGTGGGATTCAATATAATATAATCAGTGAAAAGAAAACATGTTTCAAAAGATTATAATATCTGAGGGAGAAATGAGATTCATAAACATATAACCTGAGAAAGTGAAATGGGTTTCATTAACATTATAACATAAAAACCTAAACCATTCAAAGAAATAATATAAATGGGACCTTAAAATCATTTCTTAGAAAGTCATGAGTAATATCAATAGATGTCCTTTGAGATGGAAAATAATTTTGAAATAAATAGAAAAAACATTGCTTTACGAAAATATAATTTCTTATTTGAAAAAGTTATTTTAAAACATAAATTTTTTGTCGAAACATATTTTTTAAAATACTATGAAAACATATATTGTAGGCTTGAAATCATTTTTAAAACAACTTTCCTTGAAATCTTATAAAATAATATTGCAAACATGTTTGAATTTCTTCTTACAGGAGACATAATAAAATAAACAACAAACCATTCTAAAAATATTGTTATTTGAAAATGATTTGATTACTTATAATGAAATATTTCACACATTTTGAATACTATTTCATTTATAATACTTTGAAAACATATAATGAAATCGTGAAAACGTGTTGAAAACTATTTTATTAAAAATACATTGAAAACTTATAAGGAATTTTGGATAACTCATCAAAAAACATTTCTTCTGAAAACATAAAAAATAATTCCTAAGAAAGTTTAAAAATGTATATTGAAACTATATATAAAACATATAAATAAATCATGAAAACATATAAAAAATATTATTTATAAAAACATGGTTTTTAATGATATCAGATTTCTGAACAAGGAGAGAGGTGAAGAAAAAATTTCTAGAAATCACTTTCTTAATCGTCATATGTACCAAAGTGTAAAGAAACTGTACTATTACTTGAATACATCGTGAATATATAGAGTGTAATATAACTCATTATATGATATGATAAGTGGATTATAAAATTTAATCATTGAAAACATAACCATAAGAAATCATTATGAATGATGAGATTATTTCGGTAACCTCTTACTTCATGGTAACTTTGAATAATACTCCTCATGAAAAAAAATATAATTACATGGATATTAAAAAGGTAATGAAAATGATAATACTCATGAAATACCAAGTCAATAGAAATATATAAACCACATAGAATAATATGGGTTCATAACATGGCTTATGTCTCAAAGAAGAACACTTTAGAATAAATTACATTACATATTTTGTAACATTTGATACATAAACACCATTAGAGAAATATAATTAAATAGACATTAAATTACCTATAAATTTAATTATACGAGTCACATAGCTTATTCATATGTACTATATAGACCACAAAAAATAAATGAGTGGTTTATAAGGCACATATCTCAAGGAAATATAAAGTGAGATGAAATTCTCTTACCTTGTGTATTCACTCTCTTCATACACATATAAACCTCCTGTATTAGAAATATAAGTTGATTATTCAAATTTTATAGAACCATATTATTATATCTAATTCCATATATGTTTTGATTATGAATTTTTATTACCTATTTTTAAATAATTCTATGTCAAGGTTAAGCATCAGGTAATATTCCCTTTGTTTTGTTTTCATTTTTCATAATTTGTTATATGCAAGACAATTATAATTAATTAATAATATAAATAATATAAAAAATACATAAATATTATCAATTTTCAGTATAATTTTATAATAATAATATATTTAATATAGAATATTGAATTATGGAATTGAAGTCACTTTACATGAAGATGGTATGTCATATGCACACATGAATTACAGTTTTGTTTTATTGACGTATTGATAGAATGAAATTAATGGAAATTTTATAATATATTTATGTATATAATATCTTTATAGTAGAATTATTATTTCATGTATAAAATATAAGTTTCAAAAATATCCATAATACATTCCACATAGTGTGTGAATGATTCACATCGCTTTGAGGGGGTTATAGTCCACACTTCCTCAAAAAAAGTTATTATATTAACAGTAGATTGAATGAATAAGTGTATATTTTAAATAAAAATTATAGAGGAATAAATTCTTTATAAATATAATATATATAATAAATAAATATTTTTCCCATCATAAATTGCACATGATTGTCAGTAATGGAAAAAATGAACAATCATCGTTTCACGAGCTGGTAATTTAACAAACACATAAACAGTTTGTTCATTACATAGTAGATGGAATTGAGTGTTAGTATAGTTAAAACACATATTATAAAAATAAACCAATTAAATTTATGATAATTTTTATAGTTAATTATGTATGTAAAAAGAATACTTTTTTGGAGTGGATAATAGAAATAAATGAAATGAGCTTGAGGTATGGTGTTACATCTTAATTGGGAAAATCCTTTTGGTTTTCAGCAAAGGGTTAAAATGGATTTATTTATGTAAAATTAGAGTATTATTGTATTATGGGATGGATTTTGAGGATCTATTTTGCTATATATTGGTCGATCTAATGTGGATGGAGATTTATGTGGATGTGGGAGGAGTGGAGGCCATTTTATAGCGGAGGAGGAATGACACCATTGTAATATTTTTCAATAGAATTTTATACATTATTTTTCACATTGAAATTGGATCCAATAAAGTATTAAATTATTTAAAATGTGGTATATGATCTAAAGTTAGACATACAATGGATCTGGTAAAAGTTTCTAGGTTGTTTTGGGTATTAAATTTCCAGATTAGTCTTTAATTATTCTCAATTTTACCTAATATATGTAATTAATTTAAATTACTTTGACTAAAATCTTAGGATAATTATTTTTGTCTTTATTTGACATTTTAAATTATGATTATTAAAAATATGGAATCCATTTTTCCAAATTTCTATCATAGAAGTGGTAGAAATTAACTTAATATTTATCTTTCTGAGGGGACAATGATGCAAATTTTGGATGTAAAAATGTTCAAAATCTTACTAAGCTATTATATTAAATTTCAATGAAAAATTAGATCCAATGAATTAAATTAAATAAATTTATAAAAATATAATATTAAAAAATATTTAAATAAATTTAAATTATAATTTATATGTATTAAATAATTAGATTATAATGTAATTTTATATTAAAATTCTGTATTTTTAACTATTCATTAATAAACTTTATCCTTACAGAAAATTATGAAAAAAAATTCCTAATTTTTTTGATGTTTATATTTTAAATATAATGTTTATTTTTACCTATTAAATCAATAATTGTTACAAAATTGGGATTGAAAATTGGTTCTCAATTTATCATCGGCAAAACCACATTAATAAAAATATAGGGGATTAAGTTTAAAAGTGGGATTGTTCTAATATTATATCTATAACATCTATATAATTAATATAGAAAATATTTTATTGAATATATAACATATATATTACATTAATATCACACTCTAATTTTATATGAATTTTTTATTTTTGTAAATAAAATATGATACAAAAAAATTAAAAAAATAATAATATGCAATTGGATTTCACAATAATTTAAAATTAATTTTTAACCTATTATTTAATCTTATCTTTTAATAAACCATATATTTACTTAATTTTTATAATATTATTCATAAAATCTAATGTATCATCTTGGTTATCTCTTATTATATCAAATAATGACATTTTACTAATACAATATTTTCTTGTAAACTCTATTTTTCATGTTATGTATGCTATCGAGGAAAGTCATTGTTTTATGTAATGCAAGCAAACATCGATGAATCATGTGGTGAAGGGTAATTTTTTTATAGTGCACGATTAACTTGGTTTTTAATTTAACACCAGTGAAACATAGTTCTTTTATATGGAATAATCAATTATTAGTGTTGCGCGAAATGCAAAATATCAAAAAATATGTATTATTTTGAAAAAATAATTTTAAAAATATAAGGGTGTTACACTATAACCCCCATAAAATAATATTTTAAATAAAAATTAATCTTGGTTATAACACGATTAATGCTTAAATGGTACATCTTAAGAATCTCACATCATAAAAATAAATACTAAAAATTCCCTTAAAAGGGAATGATAAAACCAAAATTGTTACACAACGTAACATGTAAATAGTTTTCCACATAGGTCAACATATGTGGGAAGTACAAAATAGATAAATATACCTATGATTTTATGATTCATAGTAATATAAAACATCATGAAAAGAAAGTTATCAATCATCAAGCCATAAATCTGGGATTATCTAATGGGTCATTTGATTCATTAGAAAATAAGGAACTTGGATTACCTTTTAGGTTTTATGATTATTTCCATAAATTTGAGATATTTAAATTAGAATTTATACTTAACTAATTTTATCCCCATTCATATAAAAGATATCACTTTTCAGTTGCGCCTTAATATATTTCCACTTAATCTCTTTCCCTAAGAAATGTATGGGATTATTTTTCATCACTGAATTACAAATAGATCATGAGATCCATTTTAAGTCATCCCATATATTGTTAAATACATTCATCACAAATATTTTATCCAATATGAATAGGTCCTCATGTGGTGAAATAATTCAACAAAAATAAAAACATTATTCATGTATTGACTAAAAAATTTATATAAATTGTTAACCTTATATCCATCCCAAAATATATTTCACCCTTTATTCCTTAAATAAACTATTGTCTTGATCCAAAAAAAATATTAGAAACATGTGTTCATCCTTATAAATATAGAATATAAAATACTTTTTTATTATTCTATAATTCACGTAGGGAAAGATAATATCACGAAATATCACCAAAGGAGGAATAATTTTACTTCTATAAGGATTATTCATACAATATCAAATATATAATTCTTAAAAAAGGAGGAAATGAAAAGTATTTATTACTTATCTTGATTCCATTAATCCTTTATAGTCGTATAAGCCTTCAATTTTTCGTTTTTCATCATTGGTCTTTATGTATTATCATTCACATTAGTCCTTGGATTGGGTAACCTGTTAACAAAATGGCTTAATTCTATGTTATTGAAACACTAAAGTGTGGTAGGTGAATTATTTGGGTATTTTTTATTATTTTCAACATTATCTTACTTCCAAACATCACATATATATTCATCTACTCAATGAACTTTCCTTCCACACATGAAACATTTATTATTTCCCTTAAGACAATTCCCTCTATGTTTCTTCCCACAATTTATGAATAATGAAGGGATTATTATCTTTTCAACGTGGTTTTTAGATATTCTATTTAACATTACCTTAATTTACTAGAAAAATAAATGATATTAATAGCCAAATCCAACCTCCATTTGTTTCTTTATAACATATATAAGCACTTCTTCATTACTTTTAATGTGTCTTATATCCAAGTACGTTTGATGACCATGTTTTAGTCCACCAAAAATTAGATTAATTTTTCATTTCAGTTTAATTATAATACCCTAAGAGTACCTCTAAATCTTTGTAATATTTTATTCATAAGATCAAATGGTTTCACAATCCTTATTCTTAATCTCTATTATTTATATAATCCTATTTGAACTAAGAATACAAGTAAATTACATATTAAAAAGATAAGTTCTTTAAATCTACCCATTACAATATTTTAATTTCATCTTGGTACCTCATATTCTTGATTAGATTCTACCACTAACCAACTTCACCTTTTAACCAACAAACATAATGAATTACATTCTCATGTTCTGAAAATTGGAGGATAGAAAAAATATTTTTAGCAGTACTTATCAATTGTTCAATAACTAGTAGACATGACGACCTTTTGAAATATGGTGAATGTTGCGTCATAGAGGACATGATATATTGGTTATACAAACATGTATCATTGGGGAGTCCATTATGACTCAATGATTGTGAAATTTGGGTGATTATCGTAATTATAATTTTTAGCCATGTTCCTATATCATTTGGATTCTAAAATGAAAAAATACTGTATTGATTGTTGTAATCACTATTAACGTTTTCCCTTCATGTTCAAGCAATTGACTAAAATATAAAACATAGAGTCATAAATAGTTATTAGATTGAGGAAATATATAATCATGAAGATACCTTATATGATTTCTAAATTATGAATCAATTCGTAAAATAGGTAACCTTATGGTTATCCTAATCTATTCATAGAAAACTTTTTCTTTCATCCTTCATGATGGTTCATGAAGATTTTAGGAATTTCTAAATCGTCCCCTAGGAGTGTCAAACAGGTTGTGTAGAAAGACATGTTGTCTGGTAGTTGAATACACCGAGTTATGCCAGGGACATCTTGTTAGATTTTTCACCCCTCGGTACATCTATGTCATAGCCACATCCACATGTACTGTCTATACATGGATGTATTTCTAGAAAACCACTTACACTATCCTTTAACAAAATTATAGTACATTATACTAAACAATAAGTCATCATTATACTTCTCCTTTAACAATTACTTAGATATATGCTTATAAATATACCGAGGGATCATAGTAAAATAATCTCAACCTTGTTTCCAAGGGTTTACCAAACGTTTTCTCTGATACCATTTGTTTGAAACATGTCTTAACATATATAGGAATTATATAGTTCTGTGAAATATATAAAACATAACTAAAAAAATTAAAATACTATGTTACATTAGTGCCTTTTAAAAAATGGAGAAAAATATTCTAACCTAGTGAAATATCATCAATGTTTTCCATATTTATATGACCCCTTAGGACTTATTCTAAAATATGCGTCTTTATAAATTGGTGATGGGAAAATATTAAAGGGATGAGCTAAATTTTCCAGTAAGGGTAAATAAAAGAAATGTGTAAGAATGTCATGAACATAAGGGTATTAGAACATGATCATGATCATTATATGATCATACCATGCATAATAAAATTCATAAACATGAATCATGTATTAAATATTTTTAGTTCATAAGACTCAAATAGTACCAAAATAATTAGCATGATCAATGAATGCATAATAAAATAATAATAATTTGAATTCTGGAAGACACATATGAATAAAAAACATTATTTCAAGGTGGCCAACCAAGGACTCTATAACATGTTAGTCTTGGTTAAATAACCTATGTACCTTCTTCAGGATTGGGATGTTGTCACTTGTACCCTCTTGTCCTAGGTTTGGGATGTACTCTCACATAGCCTCTTGTTTTGGGCATTGTATTTTCTTATGTGTACCATCCTATTTTGAGATAGGTATTTTCTCACAGGCACACTCTTGTTTCGAGCACTGGATTTCCTCTTTTGTACGCTCTTGTTTCTATCATGGGATTCCATCCCCAGTACATTTTGATCTAACAAAACATTTATCATTTCCCAATACAAAGTAGGGAGATATAGGTTCCAACCTTTACATAATAACAAACACAAAAATTTTCGACAAGATATAAAAAATTACATCATATCATGAGACCTCAAAAGAGATCATATTGAAACCTATGAAACAAAATATGCATCATAAACATTTAATAATATCATAACCTATGGAAAATAAATTATTTTAAAAATAATATTATTAATGGATAACCTGTGGAATGAAGAGGGTTTAAAAATCATGTAACCCATGAAGGGGAAATTCGTTTCTTGAGAATATAACATGTGAATGATTTATAGGATTCATAAACATATAACCTATTAAAGAGAAATTATTTTTATAAATATAATTACATCAAAAAAATAAACCATTCAGATAAATAACATGAATGTAACCTTTATATCATTTCCCATAAAGGAATGTGTAACATTAATGAATGTCATCTAAGATGAATACTAATTTTACAATATCATTCAAAAACATTCCTTAAGGAAAATATTTTTTCTTCAATTAAAATGTAATTTCAAAAAATTACACATTTTGAGAACCATTTTCTTTTAAAATAATTTGAAAATTTATTTGGAAGCCTTTAAATAATTATGAGAACTATTTTCCCATGAAAATGTATAAATGAATATGGGAAAAAATTTGAAAACCCTTTCATACATAACTTATAAAATAAGGTTACAAAATTATAAAACACATATTTCACTGAATAAACATCGAATGATTATAATCAAATCATGAAAAAATTTCGAAAACCATTTATTTGAATTTAAATTGAATATATATAATAAAAACATGAATATTTTTTATAACATATCTTTTAAAATACTCTTAATGTAAATAATAAAATCTTGAAAATGTTTTGAAATCCATTTCAATGATAATAATTTGAAAAATTAAGAAGGAATACATAAAATTTATTGAATAAAAATATTGTCTAAATAAAATTAAATAATATAAATAATTCATAAATATGATTTCAATAACATTTTAATAAACCATTGTTTATAAAAAACACACATTTCTGACCGAAGAGATAGGTAATGTCAAAATTTCTTAAAAACACATTATTGATCATAGAATTTACCAAAAAGTGGAAAAGTTATATCTATACTTCGATATAACATGAATAACCAGAGGATAAAAAATAATTATATTTATTGATATATGGATCATAATATTTCATCGATGGAAAGGTAATAATAAAAAATCATGGAAAATGATAATATTATTTCCATAAACTGTTACTGCATGGTAACTCTTAATCATACTCATATAATAAAATTAAATTACATGGAGATTAAAATTAAAATTAAAAGAATAATATACATGAAATTCCTTGTAAAGGAATTATATACAAATCATTGAAAAATATATATGGATAACATGACATGTGTCTCAAATTAGAAAAATTGAGATGAAATTACATTAACGATTTGGCAACATTTTAAAAATAAAACACATGAGATAAGGATCATTAAATTGATATGTAATTACCTTTAAAATTAATTTTAAGATTCGTATAATAAGTTAATTGGAAATTTATGTTACCCCACAAATTAATGAGTGGGGTATAATGCACATATCTCATGGAAAAATCAAAAATTAAATTCCCTTACCTTTTATCTTTACATTCTTCATAATCGTAATAAACTCATATATAATAAATATAATTTTATTATAATGCTATAAATCAACCATAGTATTATATATAATTTCATATATGGTTTTATTATGACATTATATTTTATTCTTGTTAACAATTTTATAATAAGGTTACACATAGAGTAATATTGGATTTTTTTCGCATGTGTTTTAATTATGTATATCATTGTAATGTATAATTATATAATGATTTATAGAATGTAAATAAATATATATATATATTTATATAATTAATAATATTTATATTTTTATTATTAAAATTATGAATAATAAATAAGTATGAAATGTAATACGCTGTTCATAGAGACGATTGGTCATATGTAAACATGAATGCTACTTCGGTTTTATTGACGTATTGAAATAATGAAAGTAAATGAAATATATGAATATGTATATATTTATATAATATAATTAAACTGTGATTAATGTTTTATATATATCATATATGTTCACTTAACATATCCTAAATACATTTCATTTTTTGTGTGATAGAATCACATCGCTTAGAGGGGGCAGTAATCCACATTTCCTCAATTGAAATTATTGTATTAACACAAGATAAAAATACTAAGGATATGATGAAAAAAAATTCCAATAGAATTAATACATTATAAATATAATATATATCATATATAAATATATTTTCCTTCATAATTTCTACTATGAGTGGCAGTATTAGAATAAATGAACAATCATTGTTTTATTCCGTGGTAGTTCACCTACACGTAAATAATATGTTTGTTATCCATTAGATGAATGAAATTGTAATTTTAGGTATAAAAAATAAAATAAAATATAAAAGTCTATAAAATATATTGTTTTTTTATAAAATCTTATAAATATAATATTTTAGGCAGTGTATAATGGAAATAAAAGAAAAGATCTTGAGGGAGACTGTTAACTCTTAATCGGGTAAGTCATTTTGGTTTGCATAAATTTAATTCCTTGGATTTATATTTTAAAACATTAATACATATTGGATGTGTGTATAGATGTTACTAATCTAGTTATTAAGATATTTTAATATAAATATTGTCTTTATTGGTGTGATGATGTGGGAGGTGTGAAGGCCTTCTATAGTGGAGGAGGAGTGACCATCTTGTAGTATTTTTGACAATGAAATTTTATACTTATTTTTTACATTGAAAGTTTAATAGATAATAGACCCAATTATATTCATGATATTATAGGGTCTAAATAAGTCCATAAAAAGGATATTTGAGAATTTTCTTGGTTTTTTTGGGTCTTCAATTTATGTTTTTTTTGTTAGTTTAGCTTAATATTCCATTAATTGATGTTATTAATTATAGTTAATTTCACCAATTATATTGGTAAATAAATAACATTAACTGATTAAAAATTATAAAATATCCTTAATAAAAATATGGAATCAATTTTTCTAATTTTCAATCATATATGTGGTGGAAATTATTTTAAAATTTATCCAACCAACAGGATAACACATTGAGTTTTTAAAGTAAAAATGATCAAAACATTTATAATATTTAATATCAAATTTCAATATGAAATTGGTTCAAATGACATAAATTGATTAAATTATTAAAACATTACATAATTAAAATTCCAAAACAATTTAAAAAAATAATTTATCTTTACATATTATTTATTGAAAAAGTAGTTTTGAATGAAAATTCAGTATTTTTAACTATTCATTAAAAATTCAACCTTACATAACAATACAAAAAATTACCCTAACAGAATTTCCTATGTCATTAATTCAAATATTAAGTTTATTTTGACATATTACATATATTAATCTTCAAAAATGTTTATTTAAAATTGTTTCTCCATTAAAAGTAGGTAAAATAACCTTTAAAAAATATACGCTTTTAAGAATACTATTGGGTTTGTTCTTATCATATGTCAATCAAATCAATTTAATTAAAATAAAAAATGTTGGATTGATATATAAAATGTGTATTAATTTAATATCACTTATTAATTGTATTTATTTTAATTTATTAGTGTAAAATAGTTGTGTTACCATAAAATTGGTAATATTTTCCTTTATATGTAATTGGGTATAATGTTCATTTATAATTAATTTAAATCCTTTGAATTTATCTTTTATTTATGTAAACTATATATTTTCATAAATTATTTAATACTATTGAAAATTTATAATATAATGGCTTGAATATATCATAATATAATTAACAATTACATTTTAATAATTCAATATTGTTAGGTAAAACACAATCTTTCTTGTTATAGAATACATTACGGAATGTCATTATTACGTATAACTCAATCTAACATTAGTGTTACATGTAGAGAAAGTTTAAATTAATTATGAAAATTGTGAATAATTAATTTGGGGTTTCATATACCTAATTTCAAACATATTTCGTTAATATAAAATTAATAATTTTCAGCATTTCACTAAATAAAAACATAAATAAGCTTAATGTAATTTGACCAAACATAATTTATAAAATCCGGGGGTGTTACAATTATGAGTTCCATTCCATTCATTAATAGTTCAACGTTCTTTTACCCCTATAGTTTAGTCTGATACTCATACATATTCTCCCATACACTCTTTTGCGCCTCTCTGTAACAGACACCTACTAATGAATACCACATACCACAACATCTGTTTAGTGATATTTCTCTATAATGTGTTCAGGATCCTCCTACCAGAACCCAATCCATATATTTTTCATATAGGTAAATGTTTTTCTATATTTCTATTAAACTCCACTAATAATAACTAATAAACCTATCAATTAACTACAATGAAAAAAAATAAACATTTTTTCAACAATTACTCATTAAAAATAAATTTTTTCATTGTCTGTATAATTCCATTTCATGGTCTCAAGAATACCAAATTAATTTTATTAATTTTTAATCATGATAGTAAAACTCATATTCATCTATTTACAAGTTTTGATAATTTATTACACTCCCTCCATACATTTTCACAGGTCTTTTTTATTAATAGTGGTTCAATAATTATCCTATTTAACTTAAACAGATAATTAACCAATATTATCATCGAATTCCATTAAATGAATTCATAACCACTTCAAAATAATATCCACCTTAATTCCATTAATAAAAAATTTGTTGAATGATTTAAAAAAAATTAAATACTTACATCAGATATATAATCATCACATTTGTATTTGTTTTCAATATTTCATCACCTCAAAAAAGTAAACAAATAGTTTATCATATTCCCCTTATTGACAATAAAAATTGAAAGATAACTAGAGACATTATCTCCCATTATTTATACTAATAAATTTTCCTCTTACTAATATAATTGAATTTTTGGATACTATATGATAGATATAATATCACGAGGTTTTATTAGAAACATTTTTTTAGTTAATAAACTATATTTATACATTTAAAGATCCATTATATAAAACAAGAGAGAAAAAAGGTTGTATATGTTCTCCACAAACATCCATGAATGTGAAATAATTATTAGTAATACTAAATTCATAATTAATAAGTTTCAAGTTAAGATATTAATTATTAAAATTTGAAAATATGAACACAATTTGACAAGAAAACATAATAAAATTTATGTGAAAAGTGATATATCTCCCGTTGATATCTCAATATGTACTCACGCTTATTTGTAATTATCAAATTCATTATGTGTAATAATAAGGAGAAAATTGTCATAACTCAACATGAAATTTGACAATGATATTTAGAAATTCTTTATTAACTACGTAGTAATGATTTAATAGATATAACTTATCAATGTTCACCCACAAAGGATGCACCTAACTATTTAAATAAATCTCATTTGAATACAAAAGAATATATATACTTATATGTATGTATATATGTGTATATGTGTGTATATATATATGATATTAACGAGGGAATATTTTCATCTTATATAGTAGAATTTCATTTAAGAGACTCATCTATAATAGAGATATTATTTTCTCGAAATATTAGTATAAAATGATATATTTGGATTCTAATATTTTTTTAGTGTCTTATTTTTTTATCTTATTTATTTCCATGAACATATTCACAATGTGGAGTAAATTTTTCCACCTTATACATTTTATCCTCATCACTTGAATTACATAAATTTTCTTAATGGAACATATTTTCATTCACAAAATATTGAATATAAACATGTAGTATTTTGATTAATTTATTATTTGTGTGGCCCAACTACATAAAACACCCATAAAATTATTCAAAGCATTCATACAGGATTACAATTTCAATAATGGATATATTTTTGGTCATGACATTCATTATTCTATAATTTATTCTCAAATATTTTTTATAAATCCCCTTGGTATGTTATTCTTTCCAAGAAATTACATGTAATACAAGCAAGGGTAGGATTTATAACAATACTATTCATATGAATAGAAAATATAACAAAACATATAGATTCCACCTTGATAGTTATTCTATCCAAACACATGTTCTCACTATATATCATCAAAATGAACCTCTTTTTTTATAGGTGTAAATGACATTATAGACCTATTAAATTACCCCATTGATATAGGATACAACCAGTCGCCTTAAATCAAAGTACAACCATATTTTTGATTTATTTTTTTCAACTTTAATATTATAAATTATATTTTTTCCTTTGAGTCATATTATGTATAGATTTAGCTATCTGGTTTAGAAACTTCAGTTCATCTAAATTTTATGATTCACCATCAACATTAGTTTAATTTGTCAAACCTTATTTACTTCTATTTTATTTCACCGTTTCATTATCTTTCCACTGTTCTTTAGGATTTCTATTATTTTCATGATTTGTGATGTTATTAAAATATTCCAATTCCCTTTTCCCATAAATTCAAGAACACTAAAAATATCTTATGAATATAATCCCTAATTTTTTGGTGGTATACATTGTATATTTCATTGGCTTTTTATCCTTCAATTTATGTCTAGTCATCCACTCTTTTAGAATAATCTTGTGGAATAGTATAAGGACCTGACCTAAAACATTACATAACCTTGAATTAAATGAATAATTTACATTGAGGATCATTTTAGGTTTAGAGTTTTATAGAATTAGGAATAAAAATTACATTACTTCTCAAAAATTACAAAGTATACAATTCTATCAGTTTCCATTTTTTCATAAAATTAAAACTCATAAATAAATGAGACATGTATAGTTACATGTTTTAGACAACATGAGTTTTTCGATGATCCCATCCTTGACTCTATTCCACTTTATGTCCTGTGAAAAACATTTCAAAAACCTAGGATAAGCAAAAAAGATCGGTAAAGGATACACGAAGAAAGAAAACTATTATATTTTAAAAATAATAAGTAAGCCATGAATAATTTATCATAAGTAAAAAGTTTCCCCTTTATGAAGTAGTAAATACTCATCACTAAATTAAAGATCATTAATTTCCCTTTTGTAACCACAATATTGCAATAAAAACCATATAAAGAACACATAACATATAAAGATAACATGGGACATAAAAATACAAAAAGGGAATAACCATATAGTTGACTTCAACTCATATCACTAAATAGAATAGCCATATGGCCGACTTCCATACCCAATGCCTTGGAGGTTATAAGGTAACCACTCATCCTAGTTTATCACGACACCACCTGTCATATGCTTTTTCATGTTACCACCCATAAAATTTCCAAGTACCGTTGTAACACATAAAGTATTTCAAATATAAACATTTCACTAAAAACATTTAAATTGAAATCATAAGAAGTAATTTCAAGATATTGAAATAATCGTTCCATTTTCATAAACCATTTAAAAATAGATTTTTGAATCAAAGTGTCCCATAACACATTGAAGATTTTAAAGGAATTATAATTTTAAAAAATTAATTTCCATATAATTAAAAACTCGAAACCATTTTTAAAACATGTAAATTATAGATAATTATTTAGAATAAAAAATCAATAAACATTTTCAACATTTAAAATGATATTTTAGTTAAAGAGTTTTTAACAAAATGAGACACTCTTGAATACAAATAAATAATGAATAAAATTTAATATAATCATTATAATATCATGAGAATAAAGGGATTCATGATATAATATGAAAAAGATAGTATATACACATTATAAGAGTTAATTTGTGCATAAAACAATGAATTCTCAATGGAAATGTAAATTGAGTTTAAATCCCTTATAAAGACGGTATCCTTAAATTGAGGATAAATCAATCATATAATTATGTTTGAAAAATATAAATACAAACAATATAAGTGGATAAGAAGTTTAAGACAATCATAGGTCATTCAAACATATTCATAGGATGACATATTCAAGAAGTACAAGTTGAACCTATAGAATTGAAATTGTGTTAAGAAGTTCCCTTGAAAAAATTCGAAATGCCTAATGGCATCACTTTAGAATTCAGAAAATGAGTTGATGAGATAAAAAGGGTATCTCATATCTTGGATATAAAATTTACATCAATATGGATATGGAATAACATATCCAAAAATAATAATATGTAAATTAGAAGACATAATAAAAATAAGTATTTTAAAAAAGAGGAGGGTGAAAGTTCCCTTACCGATATGGTAACTTACAAAACATACACCACATGAAAGAAGGACCATACAATGTAGATGTAATTACCCATAATTGAAATTATATTACACAAATATTATAATCATGGTCATTACATACACCACTCAAAGGAAATAGTGAAAAATATATCATGAATCACATGGGAATAAAAAGTAAGATAAAAACACCTTACCTCGTTGCAATCAATCGATTCGTATAACCAAAAGATAATAACCACCAAATAAATAAAAAAATAAAATTAATATAAATATAATCATGATAATATATATAAATTTCAGTATACATTACACCGCATGCAATAAATAAGTGGGGAACAATGGAAATCTCACGGAATTAAAAGTGAGATAAGAAACCCTTACCTCGTATCCGACTTGACTCGATCATTATTTAATATCCTGACTAATAAACTATAGTTAATTTCTACTTGATTAAGAACCTTTTTCAAGTTTATTATTATTTTTATATCACTTATTACCATGTTATAGACATTATGAAATAATTCACGTTAATAATGTTCGTTTTGTCGATATTTGGTACTTGAGTAAAAAATGAACACCTTATATTTACATGTTGTCCATGTGGAAATATTCCATTAAATACATAATGAAATTTATGATTTAGATATCATTTATATATTATATATCCAGTATATACATGTATTCAAAATAGTTCAAAACATTTGTTGGTAAGAAATGAAATGCACCGTTCATGGAGATGGTAAGTCCTACATACGCATGAACGCTACATTAATTTCAATTTCTTATTTTAATGGAATTAAAACATAATATTATATATGTATATTATAATTCCAGTATAATTTAATATATAATTTCATTAACCTCATCCTTTATATTTCCTACATATGTCATTAACGAGTAATATCACTTTGAGGGGGTGGTAATCCACACTTCCTCAAATGAAATTATAGCGTTTACCCATAATGGAAACCATAAGGGGTTTCTATTAAATAAAATATTACATAAGAATAAATAAAACATAAACATAATATATATCATATATAAATATATTATCATATTAATGGTCACAATGAGAGGTGGTAGGAGTTAATTAAACAAGCATCATTTCGTGAGGTATTAGTTTTCCATCCATAGAAACATTATGTTCTTCAACCATTAGATGGAGGTGTGTGTAATTTTAGTTATAATCCTTCTCATAGAAAAATCCTAGTATATTGAGGATACTGGTGTTTCTATAAAAGAAAGTAATAAAAAGATTTTAGGGGTTGGATATGTAAAATAATAGAAAATAAGGTAAGAGAAACCATTACCTTTAATTTGGGTAACTTCCTTTGGTTTGAACCAAAATGGTTTTTTCAAGTGCCTTATTCCTAATGTATGACTTCTAGGTGAAAGAGAGGGATGTAGGGAGATTAATTCGGCTGATATTGGATGATTGAAAAGGCCTTAGAAGTTGGAGGAATTGGATAGAAGTTGTCTCCTTTTATAAGGGAGAGGAGGGGATCTTTTGGAAAGTGTCATTATATTATTTTATTATATAATAATATACAGTTTCTAAAGGACCAACAATTATTTGAGTCGAATATAAGATAATTTATGGTCGAAATAATATCATCCAACATTAATTAGACAGGTTTGAGAAATTATTTTAATCATTATAATCAAATTTATTTAAATTATTTATTATTGAGGTAAATATTGTATCATTATTGTGTCACAAATAATTTAATTTATTAGATGTATAAAAATTATATGAATAATACCATTATTTATGAAATCTTTTTATCTTTCCGATGAATAATTATAGTTAAAATTATTACTTATATAACATCATATAAAAATTATTTTACTAAATGTTTTTTTGTTTTTGTCATTTTTGCCTTTACATTAAATTAATTAATCTAGTGTCATTATCATTCACAAGTGGATCCATGGGGTTCCAAAATAGACCCAACGATTCCTCTGGTCATCCATTACTCATCCATTAAGGTTAGGACAAGTGTTAAGGTAATTTGGAATTATTATAATATTATTTTTTCCTTGTATTACCATATTTACCTTTAACCGCAGTAAATAAAAGTCAAAATCTACTATTCACCAAAAATTATTTTCATTTCATTGAACCAAATTTTACTTTCTAAAAACAACCGTGTATGTTTTATTTTCATAATTAAATTCACAGAAGTGGTAAAATTACATTTAAATTAAACAGTCATTTTTTTAACTACTACAATGTGTTTTAACTCTTCATAAAAAATTGATGATTTTTAGGAAAATAACAAAAATTCAGCCTAAGAAATATTTGATATTACTCGTTCAAAAGTGATTTTTATTTTTCCAAATTCAAAAAATAAAATTGTAATTAATTAATTTTAAAATTAATTCCTGTTTTTAAAACAAATAGCATGTTATTAAGAAACAATAACTATCCAAAGACTGACACTTGTTTATGTCCAATTTCAAAGTGAAATTAATTCCAATCACCAACATTGGATTAAATAGTAAAAATATATTCTAATTAAACTTTAAAACAATTTAAAAGATAATCAAACTATTTAAATAAATTAGATTAAAACACAGTTTTGAATTAAAATAAAATATTTTTCACTATTCATTTAAAAATTAACTTTATTGGAAAAATTAAAACAATTTACACAAAGTAAATTTTGATATCCCCATTCTAAAGAAAGATTGATTTGGTCAAATATAATGTTTTAAAGTGACCAAAATTGTATTTAATGGGGGTTCTCCATTAAAAGGCGGTAAATCGACCTTTTAATGTAAATTATGCTTAAAATTAGATTCATTCACAATTTAAGCCTCTAAAATTTATTGAATAAATTTAAATACATTTAACAGACCTTTATAATCCTATTATAGTTAGTTTTTTTCATTCCCGCCAATACAACGGCAAGGAGTATACTACCATTTAAAATAATAATATTATATTATTAGTGTGAAACGTATGATTTCAAAGAAACCTATTGTGGCGTATGGGGTACGCTATCAAACATAGAAACCCTTTTAAAGTAAAATTAATATTTAATTTAGAAATATTAATAAATATGAAAATTTCTTACTCATTATTTACCGAAGATATTACATCCTTCCCCCCTTTTGGAAATTGCATCCTCGCAATTTTAAAACCGTGCTTGGATACTTAATTGAAAGTCCCAAATCAGAAAAAGAGTCAATAAATATATCAATTTAAAAGATAGAAAGAGAAGTAAAAAAGATCACTTGAGATAATCCAATACTAGTATTCGATGTAGGAAAACATGGATATGGATGAGAAAAAAAACCATCATGTACTGATGGAGAATGATAGAAAACATGTTTAGGAGAAAGTTAACCACTAGAAAATCACAAACTTATGGTCGGTTAAACAATATTTAATTCCCCTGTAGGAAAAGATAACGATTAATGTTTTTGTATTAAATTAATTTTCATAAAGTTCTAGAATTTATTTATCAGCTTAAGAAAAAACATAAAGAAATAAACAAACTTGTCATGTATACATTCATCCTTTATTAGCTTTCTAACTGAAAGTCATATTTTCTCAAAACGATAAGTATTCAGGATGAGTTTTTCACATTAAAAGTGCTATAATCAACTTCGAGAGAATCACATAATCCACAAAAGATGAAATATATATTTCCAATGTATTTTGACCTTAACCAAAACCAAAAAGGTTAGTACAAGGTCAAAAAATACAAAAATGGATAATTCTTTATAAAAATAAATACTATTCCTAATCTCCAAAATTCAACAAACAGTACCTTAAGTTCAACAAAGACCATTCAATAAACAACATTCCTTAAAATTCATCAAAATAATCCAAACTAACATTAAAATCCAAAACTCAGAAGAATTTAATCCCATAGTCTTCCATAGTAAATCATAACATTTATCTCCAAATAACATCGACTACTTTTAAAGTATCATACTGAAGTGTAATTATCCTAATCACATATTCTATATGATAGGTTAATAATTTCCATAAATAACATAAATTAAACTTATTCATAATATCATATAACTAAAAAAATTACTCATATTTACCAGGGGCTTCACGTAGTCAAGTGATATGTGATATATCATAGCCACACTTTGGTTGTGGGTTCGATTGCTATAGATTTTTCCAACATAAAGGGTTGTCACACGGTCTGTGTGTTCTCCTATTTCAAAAAACAATATAATTTTATAACATTCCCAAAAAAAGATAATTTCATCAAAAATCAGAATAACATATTTTATCCTAATAGTTTATCTAATAACATTCATTTTTTCATCCCTAAGAGTATTAACCTGTAATTTCCTCAAATTCAAGGATCATATTAACCCAAATTGTTCTTTATAAATATATCCACAAAAGAAAAGACAATTATTCATTGAATATCATTTTCATATATCAAACATTCAGGTTACACATACTATAAATAGTCTTCCAATGTAATCCCATCATCAAAAGGGTCTTAATAATTTTATGTATTTCACCATCCTAAAATTTACCATTACTCTTGAATCCCTTATAAGTTTACTTCTTACTCATTCAACGTTCTTCATGATCCTTTAACCATTCATTACAAACTTATTCTGAAATACATCATTCTTACAAAAAAAAGCGTGAATCATATCCTTATATTTCAAAAATGTCTAAACATCAGTTAAGAAATAAACCATACCTTTCTTTGGTCATTGTCAGTTTCTTCATCCTCAATTAGAATGAAATTAGGTATTGATAAACATATATTTGTAGGATCCTAGTGATACCATTCGCCAAACTTTTTTATAGGACAACTGTTTTCATAATGACCATGCACAACATATTTAAAACATTCAATTGATCCCTTAGAAAGAACATCTTTTGTAGAGACCCGAAGCTTAACGTACATAGACATTACCTTACTTTTTCGGAATACTTAGTACATAACAAAAAGACACAAACAAGGACCGTAATAGTTTAGTGTCTTTGGAAACTCGGAATATAATCTTCTAATCATGGTGAAAGATCTTCAACATCTCCCATAAAGATCATCTTTTTTTTAAACCTAAATCCTTTATTTATGTCTTGGGGAAAATAAAACATAAAAGGGTGAGCACAAATGCTCAATAAGGGTAATCAAAAGAAATATCAATCACGTCATATTCATAAGAACATATCTCTTGGAAATCATAACCTGCAAAAGTGATCATAATTTCAAAACATGGGATAAATCATAGTAGAGAAATGTAATCCCAATAATCATAACATAAAACATGAAACTTTGTGGAAAACACACATAATCATAGAGAATAATTTCTTACTAGTCAAGACTCATTGCCAAGACTATCTTAGTGGACAATGTCCCTTTCTGAACCGAGTTCACTCCTCGTTTCAGTCCTGTTTCACTAAACCGGTATAACCTACCGTTCCAGCCATGTCTATCTCATGAGATATAAAATCTTTACCCAATGCATTGGAGAGAGATATAGGTCCCACCCATATCATAATGATACCATTCTTATGTGTTCCAAAAAATCATAAACCATACATCATAGAATAACCCATGTAATAAAAATGAGATTCTTAAACATCGTGACATCATAAAACAATTCATATAAGATAAAGGAATTCATAAAAATAATCCCATCACAACATAATCAAATCAATGTAATAATAGGGATAAAAACAGAACCCTTTTATTATATTATATGGAAAATAATTTTGATAAAATACTTGAACTCCATTCTTGAGGAAAATATCTTTTTGACTTCCAAAACGGTTTTCCTTTCGTAACATGTCATACAATTTTAAAAGAAGTTGATTAAAAATAAACTTGAAAACTTGTAAAGGAAGCTTCTTAGAAATAATGTTTTTAAAATCCATTCATGCTGTATAATTTAAAAAACATTATTCTCATACTTTTCTTGGAAAAGCCCCAAAGTACCTCGGACGAAAAAATGACAAAAGATTCCTTTCATATCCTTTACTAAAAACTCACCGAAGGGTAAAATTGGATTTAAACAATTTTCGGTGGATGGAAATAATATTACATATTGAGGAAACATATATTTTGATGATAAAATACACCCCATTAAATACTAACGTATAAACAATCTTGGTTAAAAATGAGTTTGTGATATTTCCCTTACCTTAGGTCCGATTTGCTTCGTAAGTGTCCGAACCTCCTCTTATTTGAAGTGCTTCTTTGAGACCTCCTTTTAGGGAACTAAAATAGGTCTTTAAAGAAGAACAGAACCTCTAGGATGTTTCTAGGGAAGTGGAGAGGAGAAATTTGTAGGGGTTGGCCGAGCTTGAAGGCTCAAAGTGGTGTGAGGACGAGGGGGAGGAGGTGCCCTTTTATAAGGAAGGAGAGGGGCTCCTTTGGGAAAACTAAAAATATTATTTTATTATAAAGTCATGTAAGGTTTTAAATAGCTCCAAATTGAAATATTTCAAAGCTAAGATAGGGATGGGTCGAAATCCTCTCATACAATAGAATTTAGAAAAGTTTAGGTTCCTATTTTAACCTTATCATTTATATTTAACTTTAAGTTAGATAATTTAACTTTCACCATGTCTTCTTGTTTTCTTACACTATAAGGTTAATAAACATACTATATCAAGCCAAACGAACCCCAAGTTGTTTATTATTAATATATATAATATTATATAAGTTATTTGGCCGAACCGTAGATTTTTAGGAATAAAATAACAATTAATAATATAATATTTGTTTTAAAAACTATTTTATGTCAATTTTGACACTGTTTAGTAATTGATTTTTGTGAAAATCATAACAGAATGATTAGCTCGAACCAAGTTAATTAAATCAATACTAAAATTTCATATTAACCTAGAAAATTAGTGTAATTCATAAAAAGTCTCAAATTACATTTATTTGGATATTTATAACATCAATTATGTCAATATTTCATTAATAAGTAATTACTGCATCATCACTGTGTCATAAATTAATGTCTAAAAATTAAAAATAAAATACCATTATGTAGGAAATCTTTTTAGATTTATAATGAATATTTATAGTTGAATTTATATTATGTATAAGCCCATATTAAAACTGATTATTTATTAAACTATGATTTTAACTATTTTAACCCTTCATTAAATAAATTAATAATAAATGTCCTAATCTAATCCAAGTGGGCCTAAATGGTCATATTTTATTCCTAAGGTTGTTTTTGGTCGAATTACACTTGTCCAATAGAATTAGGACATGTGTTAGGGTAATAGTAATATCATTTTTACCCTTAATTTCCCTATTTACTTTTTAACTGTGGTAAAAAAAGTAAAAAGTTACTATTCACCAAAATTTATTTTCATCTCATTAAACCACATTTTAATTACTGACATCAACCGTGTCTCTCTGATTTTTGAAATTCCACTCACAGAAGTGGTAAAATTATGTTTTATGAAAAATTCATTTTTTTAACTACCACTTAGTGGTTTCACTATTCATCAAAAAATGAATGTTTCCAGAAAAATACCAAAAATTAGGCGTAAGCTATATTTAATATTTGATTTCAAAAATGATGTCTATTTTACCAAATTCAAAACATATCAGTTTCATTAATTAATTTAAAAATTAATTCTCGCCGTCAAAACAAATATCGTGTTCTTAAGAGATAATAACTATCAAAACATTGAAAGTTGTTTATGTCTGGTTTAAATGTGAAATTACATCCAATAACCAACATTGTATTCAATTGTAAAAATATATTCTAAATATACTTTAAAACCAATCAAATTAATAATTTATCACTATTAATTATTTCTATTAAAAAGGTTGTTTTTAATTAAAATTTAGTAATTTTCACTATTCATCAGAAAATGAAAGTTATCCGAAAAGTACCAAAATTTCACCCTAAGCTAATTTTGATATTCCAAATCCAGAAATAAAGTCCATTTTGAAAAATAAAATTTACAAAATTTCAAAAAGTGGTTATTACTATTCATAACAGCTAGTTTTAATAATATTTTAATAGCATATCGTTGTTTAGTGAAACTCAGTATTGCGTACTACACACGCTATCGAGCAAGGTCGCAATTGCGTGTAATGCAAGGAAAGTGATGGATGCGTGTTGTGCAAGATCCTTTTGGTGTATCGTACAACATAAGACATTAATGAAATTAAAATGAATATTTTTCATAAAATCTCAGGGTGTTACATTCTACCCCCCTTAAAATGAATTTCGCCCTCGGAATTCGTCAGGGTTATAAATGGTTTACTATTCGAAAGTTTCTTTAATAGAAACCCACATCGTAAAAAGGAATACCAAAAACAATCTTTAAAAACAAAAGTATGAAACGTAACGATTACCCAAATAAACTAATCACTGGGTTTCCACATAGGTGAAAATATGGATATGGAAGAGAAATCTAACCATCATGTTCTGATGGAGAGTGGTAGAGAACATGGCTATGGAGAAGCCAGCAATCACAAATCCATAAATTTTTTACGATCTAAGGTACCATTTGATTCATCGAATATATGAGCACTAGGACATCATTTTTGGTTTTCAAGATCATTTCCCTAAAGTTGATGAAATTGGAATTAGAAGAAATACTTTCGTGATTCTGGTAGTCTCACCATTTGTCGTTCTTTGGACAATTTCCACTTCATCTCTTAAAGAAATAAAGTTGAATTTGTCAATCGTGATGTGCTAGAAGATCATGTGATAGAATGATGGGTCATTCCATCTGTCTCATACAAAAGTTTAGAAAATTTATCAAAAAATATATAAGTCCATCTATAGTGAGATTAATCATATATAGTTCCTAAAATGGACTTATACTTCATATATAATACTGCATAATATAATAAAACTAGTTTTTACTAAATAGGGACTTCCTGTAGGCCAGTGGTAGGCGATAAAGGCCAGTCGCACTTCGGTTGTGGGTTCGATTCCCACAGCCTTGTCCGACGCGATGGGTTGTCGCCCGTCCTACAGGTTGTCCTTTTTCTAAAACTACATTACTATAATATCACATAAATAATATCAAAAAAAGTTCTATCCTTATACAATACTAACTTATGGTTAACATAATCCATTCCAATCTTTAGGCTTATCTAAAATACTTCGGTCCAAGCTCATAGTATAAAGAAAATGATTACTTGAAATGTCATCAACCAAGCATGTGAATACCATCATTTATCCCCCATATATCTTTTTTGTCACATTCCAATCATGTGAATACCTTAATGATGTATTCTCTTGAAAAAATGAATACCCATTAAACCATAGTGAAAACATGAATGCTGTCAAAAGTTAACTCTTTCCACATACCAAAATCCAAAAATTCTATATACCCAAACCATGATATAACCTTCTCCTTATATCAGTCATGAGCTCATCAATACTATCAAACATTTAATTTTCTCCTTATCCCTTCATTATGCGCATATAATCTACATTCCAAAAATATCTGAATAACCTTTCATGGATACTGGTAACATTAATCATACACTTTCAACAGTCAAGGAAAGACAACAGTGTAACAATCCTTAGATGTCTCTTTATTCCATAGTACCATGAGATTACTTATACAACATGACACATGATAAACATGTAATCATTCCACTAAATTCTTAATCCATTGACCGAGCATCAACAATTGTTTCATCTCACATATCATTTGTAGTCTCTTCATCATCATCCACATAAATACTACCCATACGACCATACTGATTCTCTTCATGAGACTTTCCCTTAGGGCTTTGGTTTACATAATGCCCGTACATTCCACATTTAAAACATTTAACCATTGTTGATGTCGTAGAAATACCATTATCCTCATCCCTGGTGTTAACTGAACCTTTTCCTTTGCACTTACTAGCATTGTGTACTTCTTTTCCACACCCAAAGCATCTTCCAGTTCCTTTGAAACATTCTCCTTGATGCCTCTTCCCACATGATTTACATAGGAGAAATTGAACTTTCTTTCCTCTATGATCATCATGAGACTCCATCTTTCTCTTATTAGCTGAGTCATGAAACGTACCAAATTTTACTTTATTGATCATATTATGAGATTTTTGATTCGGCATAATAATGATGTTTGGACTTCCAAATCCCATTTCATTTGTTTTCTCACGAAGAATATCATTTCATTGTCCATCATATCCTCCATTATCGTGAATCATCTTGTTTCCAGCCATTTTCTAAAACCCAAAAAGAATATTGTGAGAGGAAAAAATCATAATAAAGGGGGAGTAACATCAATATATAACATCTTTGGTTTAATCTAATATCGTTACCATAGTTCTAGGACTATATCATATATGTATACTTATCCTTAGGGACATCCCTAGACATACCTTAGAAATATCTCTAGGGATCTCACTAACGTTTTCGCATCCTAGTTTCCAAAGGTTGACTAATATTTTCCTCTGATACCAACTGTAGAGACCCGAAGCTTAATGTACATAGACATTACATTACTTTTGGGGAATACTTAGTACATAACAAAAACACACACACAAGTACCATAATAGTTTAGTGTCTTTGGAAACTCGGAATATAATCTTCTAATCATGGTGAAAGATCTTCAACATCCCCATAAAGATCTTCTTCTTTTTTAATCCTGAATCCTTTATTTATGTGCTGTGGAAAAGAAAACATAAAAGGGTGATCTCAAATGATCAGTATGGGTAAACAAAAGAAATATCAATCATGTCATATTCATAAGAACTTGTCTTTTGGAAATATTAACATGCAAAAGAGATCATAATTTCATAACATGGGATAAATCATAGTAGTGAAATGTAATCCCAATAATCATGACATAAAACATGAAACATTGTGGAATACACACATAATCATAGAGAATAATTTCTTATTTGTCAAGAGTCATTGTCAATACTATCTTAGTGGACAAAGTCCCTTTCTGAACTGAGTTCTCTCCTCATTTCAGTCCTGTTTCACTGAACCGGTATAACCTACCGTTCCAGAAATGTCTATCTCATGAGATATAAAATCATTACCCAATGAATTGGATGGAGATATAGGTCCCACCCATCTCATAATGATACCATTCTTATGTGTGCCACAAAATCATAGACCATACATCATAGAATAACCCATGTAATAAAAATTGGATTCTTAAACATTGTGACATCATAAAACAATTCATATAAGATAAAGGAATTCATAAAAATAATTCAATCACAACATAATCAAATAAATGTAATAATAGGGATAAAAAAATAACCCTTTTATTATCTTAGATGGAAAATAATTTTGATAAAACACTTGATCTCCATTCTTGAGGAAAATATCCTTTCTTCTTCAAAACACTTTTCCTTTCTTAACATGTCATACAATTTTAAAAGAAGTTGATTAAAAATAAACTTGAAAAATTGTAAAGGAAGCTTCTTGGAAATAATGTTTTAAAAATCCATTCCTTCATTATAAGTTAAAAAAATAATATTCTTGTAATTTAGTCGGAAAAGTCAAAAAGTACCTCGTATGAAAAACGACATAAGATTCATTTCAAATCCTTTACAAAAAACTCACTGAAGGGTAAAATTGGATTTAAACAATTATAGGTGGATGGAAATAATATTACATATTGAGGAAACATGGATGTGGATGATAAAATACACCCTAGTAAATACTAAAGTATAAACAATCTCGGATAAAAATGAGATTGTGATATTTCCCTTACCTTAGGTCTGATTTGCTTCGTAAGTGTCCGAACCTCCTCTTCTTTGAAGTGATTCTTTGAGACCTCCTTTTAGGGAACTAAAATAGGTATTTGAAGAAGACCAGAACCTCAAGGATGTTTTTAGGGAATTTTAGAGGAGAAATTGGCAAGGTTTGGCCGAGCTTGAAGGCTCAATGTGGTGTGAGGAAGAGGGGGAGGAGGTGCCCTTTTATAAGGGAGGAGAGGGGCTCCTTTGGGAAAACTAAAAATATTATTTTATTATAAAGTCATGTTCGGTTTTAAATAGCTCCAAATTGATATATTTCGAAGATAAGGTGGTGATGGGTCTAAAGCCTCTCATCCAATAGAATTTAGACAAGTTTAGGTTCCTATTTTAACCTTATCATTTAGATTTAACTTTAAGTTAGATAATTTAACTTTCACCGTGTCCTCTTGTTTTCTTACACTATAAGGTTAATAATCATACTATATCAAGCCAAAAGAACCTCAAGTTGTTTATTATTAATATATATAACCTTATCTAAGTAATTTGGACGAACCTTATATTTTTAGAAATAAAATAACAATTAATAATATAATATTTGTTTTAAAAACTATTTTATGTCAATTTTGAAACTATTTAGTAATTGATTTTTATGAAAATCATAACAGAACGTTTAGCTAGAACCAAGTTAATTAAATCAATAATAACATGTCATATTAACCTATAAAATTAGTGTAATTCATAAAAAGTCTCAAATTACATTTATTTGGGTATTTATAACATCAATTATGTCAATATTTTATTAATAAGATAATTAATGCATCATCTTTGTGTCATAAATTAATGTCTAAAAATTACAAATAAAATTCCATTATGTAAGAAATCTTTTTAGATTTCTAATTAATATTTATAGTCGAATTTATCTTATGTATAACCCCATATTAAAAATGATTTACTTATTAAACATTGATTTTAACTATTTTAACCCTTCTTTAAATAAATTAATAATAAATGTTCTAAACTAATCCATGTGGGCCTAAATGGTCATATTTTATTCCTAAGGTTGTTTTTGGTCGAATTACACTTGTCCCATAGAATTAGGACATGTGTTAGTATAATAGTAATATCATTTTTACCCTTAATTACCCTATTTACTTTTAACCGTGGTAAAAAAAGAAAAAAGTTACTAATCACCAAAAATTATTTTCATCTCATTAAACCACATTTTACTTACTTACATCAACCTTGTCTCTCGGATTTTTTTAAATTCCACTCACAAAAGCGGTAAAATTATGTGTTATGAAAAATTCATTTTTTTAACTACCAATTTGTGGATTCACTATTCATTAAAAAATGAAAATTTCCAGAAAAATACAAAATATTAGGCCTAAGATATATTTGATATGATTAATTCAAAAATGATGTCCATTTTAACAAATTAAAAACATATCAGTTGCATTAATTAATTTAAAAATTAATTCACATCGTCAAAACCAATAGCGTGTTCTTAAGAGATAATAGCTATCAAAAGATTGACAGCTGTTTATGTCTGGTTTAAATGTGAAATTACATCCAATAACCAACATTGTATTAAATTGTAAAAATATATTCTCAATATAATTTAAAACCAATAAAATTAATAATTTACCACTAGTAATTATTTCTATTAAAAAGGTTTTTTTAATTTAAATTTAGTAATTTTCACTATTCATCAAAAAATGAAAGTTATTCGAAAATTACCAAAATTTCACCCTAAGCTAATTTCGATATTCCGAATCTAGGAATGAAGTCCATTTTGAAAAATAAAATTTACAAAATATCAAAAATTCAAAAATTGGTAATTACTATTCATAACGGCTAGTTTTAATAATATTTTAATAGCATATCGTTGTTTAGGGAAACTCGGTATTGCGTACTACACACGCTATCGAGGAAGGTCGTGATTGCGTGTAATGCAATGAAAGTCAAGGATGCGTGTTGTGCAAGCTCCTTTTGGTGTACGTACAACACAAGACATTAATGAAATTAAAAAAAATATTTTTCATAAAATCTCGGGGTGTTACATCTTTCCCATTCCTAGAGTAAACTGGATGCTTCCTTTTCCATTGATGGTTCTGGCTTTATGAACTTTACTTCCACATCTATTTCATCGTCCCTTCCCTTTCAAACATTTTCCTATGTGTTTCTTTCCACAACCTTGAAACATAGGTTTTTGAATATACATACCTTTATAATTATTAACTGAACATTCGTGGGGATTTTTTTCTCACATATATGATGCCTTATAAAAATCAACAAGGTCCATGAGGTCAATCATGACTCCAGATAGTTGGTTGAGAATAACCACAAGAGTTCTCGTTGCGTCTCCCATTTCATTTAGTTGCTTAGTTAGAAAACCATCATAGTTCTATTCACATGCACTGTTACGTTGGTGCCTGCTAGATCAAGACATTTACTAAAACCAAAAATGTCAGTGTGAGTATATCAGTAAAATCATCCTATAATATCTTATGAGGTGGGTAAATACTTATTCATGTTATCTTAATCTCATTCAAAATAACTACAACTCTTTATAATATTTTAACCATTATGGATATGTCAGTTATTCTTAGATAACACCCTAATCTCTAATGTTATCCAAACTGACCTCTGATACCAACTATAAGGACCTGACCATAATCATGACATAATCTTGAATTAAATGAATAATTCAAATTGAAGATATTTTCAGGTTTAGTGTTTTAGAGAATTAGGTATAAAAATTATATTACATTACTAAAATTAAAAAGTAGACACTTTTAGTCAGTTTCGGTTTTTTCATAAAATAAAAACACTTGAATAAATGAGACATGTCTAGTTCAATGTTTTAGACAACATGAATTTTTCCTTGATCACATACTTTACCCTATTTCACTTTATGTCCTGTAAAAAAAATTTCAAAAACATTGGATGAGCACAATATTCCTAGTGAGGGATACACAAAGAAGGAAAACTGTTAGACTTTAAAAACAATAAGTAAGCCATGAATACTTTATCATAAGTAAGATTGTTCCCCTTTATTATGTAGTAAATACTCTTCACTGAATAAAAGCTCATTACTTACCCTTTTGTAACCAAAACATTACATAAACCCCATATAAAGAACACATAACTTATAAAGGTAACTTGGGACACAAGCATACTTAAATTTAATAACCATACGGTCGACTTCCACTCATATCACTAAATGGAATAGCCATACGGCCGACATCCATACCCAATGCATTGGAGGTTATAATATAACCTCCCATCCTGGTTTATCACGACACCACCCATTATTTGGTTCATCACGTAACCACCCATAAAACGTCCAAGTACTATCATAACACATAAAATATTAAAAATATAAACAAGTCACTAATAAAATTTCATTTGAAATCATAAGAAGTAATTTCACGATATTGAAATAATCATTCCATTTTCATAAACCATTTAAGAAGTGAATTTTGAATAAAAGTTTCCAATACCACTTTGAATATTTTAATGGAATTATAATTTTAAAACATTAATGTCCATATAAATAAATACTCAAAACCATTTAAAAATATGGACATTAATGTTAATGATTTATAATAATAAATGTTTAAAACATTTAAAACGATATTTTAGTTAAAGAGTTTTGAACAAAATGAGAGACCCTTGAATAGAAATAAATAAGAAATAACCTTTAATCTGAACTTTATAATATCATGAGAATAAAGGGATTCATGATATAATATGACAATGTACAGTATATACACCACATAAGTGTGAATTGGTGCATAACAACAATGAAGTCTTAATTGAAATGTAAATTGAGATGAAATCCCTAATAAAGAAGGTATCCTTAAATTAAGGATAAATAAATCACATAATTATGTTTGAAAAATATAAATACAGACTATATAAGTTGATATTAGATGTAAAAAAATCAGATTTCATTCACCCATATTCATAGGATGACATATTCATGAAGTACATGTTTAACCCAAAGAATTGAAATTGGGTTAAGAAGTTCCCTTGCAAAAATTCGAAAATCCAAACAGTGTCACTTTAGAATAAAAAAATGATTTGATAAGATAAAAGGGTATCTCATCACATGGAAATAAAATTTAAATCAATAAGGATATATAATAACATATCCCAACATAATAAGATGTAAATTAAAAGACATAACAAATAGAAGTCTTTTAAAAAAAGAGGAGGGTGAAAGGTTCCCTTACCGATATGGTAACATACAAAACATACACCACATGAAATATATTCCATATAATATAGATTTAAATACCTATAAATGAATTTATATTACACAAAGAGTAGAATAATTGGCATTACATACACCACTGAAAGGAAATAGTGACAAATATAGCATGAATCTCATGGGAATAAAAAGTGAGAAAAAACCACTTACCTCATTGTAATCAATCGAGTCGTATAACCAAAATATAATAACCACCAAATGAATCACAAAATCCCATAAATATAAATTGAATCATGATAATATATATCAATGGAATTGTACATTACACCTCATGCATTAAATAAGTGGTGAAGAATAGAAATCTTACGGAATTAAAAGTGAGATAAGAAATCCCTTACCTCGTGTCTGACTTGATTAGATCGTTCCTTAATATCCTAAATAATAAACTATAGTTAATTTATACATGATTAATAACCATTTTTATGTTTATTATTTCTTTTATATCACTTATTACCATGTTATAGATATTATGAAATCATTCAAGTTAATAATGTTCATTTTGTCGATATTTGGCACTTGAGTAAAAAATAAACACCTTATATTTACAACTTGACTGTGTGGTCAATGGTCCATTATATACAGAATTATATTAATTATTTATATGTCTTATATAACATATATATATATTATATACATGTATTTATAATAGTACATAACATTTCGAGGTAAGAAATGAAATTCACCGTTCATGGAGACGGTAAGTCGTAGGTACGCATGAACGCTACATTCATTTCAAATTATTATTTTAATTGAATTAAAAATTAATTAAAAATTCGTATATTATATTTCCAGTATAATTTCATATATAATATCATTAACCACATTCTTTATATGTCTTTCATAAGGCATTAATGAGTCATATCACTTTGAGGGGCCCGTAGTCCGCACTTCCTCAAATAAAATTATCTCGTTTACCCATAATGGAAACCATAAGGGTATTATATCAAAAAAAATAACAAAGAAAACATAAATGTATTAAATATCATATATATATATATATAGAGTCATCTTAATGGCCACCCTGAGAGGCGATAGTAGGTAATTGAAGAATCATCGTTTCGTGAGGCGTTAGTTTCCCATCCACAGAACCATTATGTTCTTCACTCATTAGACGGAGGTGTGTGTAAGGGTATTTTGAATCCTTCTCATAAAAATATCCTAGTATAATTAGGATACTTGGTTTTCTATAAAATAACGTAATAAAAATAGTCTAGGGGTTGGATAAGTAAAATAAAAGATAAGATGTTAAGATAAATCAATACCTTTAATTTGGGTAACTTCCTTTGGTTTGAACCAAAATGGTTTTTTGAAGTGCCGTATGCCTAAGTTACATCTTATAAAAGGAAGAGAGGGATGTAGAGAGATTAATTATGTACATTTTGGATGAGGAAAATGGCATTAGAGGTGTGATGAATTGGTTAGAAGTGGTCTCCTTATATAATGGAGTGGAGGGCTCTTTAACAAAGTGTGAAAATGTTATTTTATAATATAATGAAATTCGGTTTCTAAAGGTCCAAAAATAATTAGAGTCAAACATAATATGACTCATGGTCGAAATAAAATCATCCAACAGGAATTGTACTGGGTTTGTAAAATATTTTAACCCTTATAATCTTATTTATTTAAATCTTTTTTAATTAGGTAAATACTACATCATTATTGTTTCATAAATAATTTAATTTATTTGATGTCTAAAAATTAAAAAAAATACTATTATGTAGGAAATCGTTTCATATTTCCAATTAATATTTATAGTCAAAAATATTACTTATATAACACCATATAAAAATTAATTTACTAAAAGATTTTTATTTTTGTCATTTTTACCTTTATAAGAAATTAATTATTCTAAATTGTCATTATCATTCATAAGTGGCTCCACGGGGACTCCAAATAGACCCAAGGATGCCCCTAGTCATCCATTACTCATCCAGTAAGGTTAGGACAAGTTTCAGGGTAATTTTGAATTATTATAATTTTTTTTTTCTTGAATACCCTATTTACCATTAACCGCAGTAAATAAAAGTCAAAAGTTTCTATTCACCAAAATTACTTTAATCTTATTGAAACACATTTTACTTATTAATAATAACCTTTTATATAGGATTTTTTATATTCTATTCAAATAATTGGTATAATTTCATTTAAATGAAAATGTCAGTTTTTAACTACTACTAAGTGGTTTCACTATTCATAAAAAATTGAAGTTTTTTTCAGAAAAATACAAAAAAATAAGCCAAAGCTATATTTGATATTCCGAATTAAAAAATGATGTTTGTTTTTCCAAATTCAAAACATAAAAGTGGAATTAATTAATTTTAAAATTAATTCCCGTTGTTAAATCAAATAGCTTTTTTTTAAGAAACAATAACTATCAAAAGATTGACATTTGTTTATGTCCAATCTCAAAGTGAAATTTATTAAAATCAATAACATTGGATTAAATGGTAAAAATATATTCTAATGAAACTATATAACTAATTTAAATTTTAATCTATCTATATAAATAAATTAGATTAAAACTCAGTTTTGAATAAAAATACAATATTTCTCACTGTTCATGAAAAAATGAACTTTATCAGAAAATTTCCAAAAATATTACACTAGGTAAATATTGATGTCCGCATTATAAATAAATTTTTCATTTGGTAAAATATAATCTATTAAAGTGACCAAATCTATATTTAAAGAGGGTTCTTTATTAAAAGGCTGTAAATTGACCTTTTAATGTAAATTATTCTTAAAATTAGATATTCAAATCTTAAGGCTCCCACTTTTTTTGGATAAATGTAAACACATTTAACATACATGTATAATCATATTGAAGTTAGTTTTGTTCATTCCCACCAATACAAAGGCAAGGAGTTAACAAACATTTAAAATATTAAGATTATATTATTAGTGTACAACGTATGTTTTCAAAGAAACCTGTTGTTGCTTATCAGGTACGCTATCGAACATAGAAACCCTTTAAAGTAAAATTAATATTTAATTAAAAAATATTAATAAATTTGAAAATGTATTACTCATTATTTACCTGGGATGTTACAAATAGATCTTTATATATCTTCTCTCATGCGCACTTGATGTGGTGGATTTATCATTAATTTCTACATTTACAATTTAAGAAATTATTTTAAATAATGTATACCATAAATTAATTCAACATTATTATATTATAGTATTTATAGTATATGGCATTCATTCTTTTTCATAGACCAACACATGTCAATCCAACACATATTTCCCAAGATGGCCCACAAAAAGGCCCTAGAGGCATTCCCAAACCTCCCGGTCTAGCAATAATACAGAAGGGAATCAACAGAGTGTATTGAAAATGATTTAACCCGATATAAATAAATGAATGTAGTGTAATAAAAAATGATAAGACCAAAAAAATAAACAAAACAGAATGAATACATAAGGACTAAAAAATAAAAATATCATAACATTATAACGACAAAAGCTCCACATTAAGAGATGGGTTAATCTCTAATCGCATGACACAACATCGCATATTTTGATCAGGATCAATCTAAAACCATCACATGAGAATATTAAATGTATTATGTATATGCATGAGTATTAAATCTTATTAGGAATTACAATGTAATATATTCCAAATACATTTCCATTAAATAAAGAAACATCAATTTCCCCTTTAAAAATAGTATAAAAAGTATATTTTTCATACATTTTCTCTTTATATAAATTTAAAATCCACTGTAGTTTTTATTTTAAACCAGTTTATTCTATAATAAAGAGGCATTAAGATTTTAATGAAAGATGGATATTGGAGAAAGAAGTGTACATCATTTTCAAAACATTTTTCCACATATATTTTATGTTCACACTAACACATTTAGTATCATTATTCACCATACATGGGATTAACGTCAATGATCGCACAAGGGCAATGCAAATTTTAATGCAATAGTGAAAATCCAAAAAATTCTTCAAAATAAACTGTCATAGATAAATAAGTATAAAAATACATGGGATTACCTACGATCTTTTGAATAATCTAGAACATAATACACATTTAACACATCTTGAAGGCATTACTTACTCGATGAGATCATAACACCCAAATGCTCAATCACACTCTACCCTAACTAATCAAGGGGACTAATACCAATGTAGATAGTATATACTAAGGGACACTCGGTAGTGAGAAATCAAAAATAGTGCATCAATAATTTATAGAAAAATCACTGTTATTTTAGGTTACCATGTTTATAATAAAATGGGGGTGATCGTAAAATCATCAAACAAGCAATACATCGCATATAAATGCATCACATAGAAAAGAAACAACCCAAAAAGTCATCCCTAATCATTATAAGAAACATGTCCCTCTGTTTTTAACATTTTAATAATATTATATTCTTAAATAGAGAACATCCTTACATATATCATAACTAAGGTAATATGACCATACAAGCAGAGTTTTAAAGTTCATCAATTTTAAAAAAATGAAAACCAGAACTCACCTGATTTTCACATTCCAAACCATTTATTAAATTAACAGTAAATGAGTAAATTCATAATATTTTAATGGGTTTGTAACAAATTTAGAGCCCAAGTATTACATGGGATTCATTGTCTTCATGATATGATCAGGGAAATTATGCGATGGCTATGGCAGGTATAGGCCATTGATGTTATGGACATAGTAGATGAATATTTCTTATATATGGAATTAATTCTAATTTTTCATTGCTAGGATGATAATATGACATAATCCTAAACATATTACCAAAAATAATTGTTTCGTCATTAGTGGTGTTCTACTGAAACATTGGTTTCACCAATTGTATGTGAACCTTGACGTGTTAGAAGAACATAAAAATTTATTCAATTTGTGCACTAATACATGATGGATATAGTTAGGGACTATGGTTTCACTATGGAGGAATGTAACACATTTGATGTATGATGAATATGGTGTCACATGTTGACATGGTTTTCAGAAATGGGTTTGTAGAACATATCGAGGTTCAAATTAGAGAATGACATATTTATTTTATATTTGCTCATTTGGGATATGTTATCATACTAGTGGGTGATTATTATTTTTGTACGGTGTGGGTTTTAATTCCATTTATATATTATATCTTATTAAAACATGTATTATTTCATCTTATTTATTAAGTATGTATACTCAAGTTTATATGATGAATGTATAGTTTTATTGTTATTTTTCACGTTGATATAGGGTATAGTCTCTTCATTTTATTATATCAGACCCTCGATTCTTGTTGATATCCTCTATTGTATAAGGAGGTGAATCTGAGTCCATGTGTTGAATTGGCTTAGGGCACCAATTTTGTGTTATATGGGTTATATATATGGTTTCCTAAATGATAGATTATTTTTATTTTATTATTCAATGTTTTTTAGAATAGAGATATAGGGATTTGGTAGATCCTGTGATGGATATTAGGGTATCATATCACGATCATTTAACACCTCAATCTTCCAAGGTATGTTTCCATTTGAATAATACAATAGCTTGCTTTGTACACAACTTAGATATTCTAACACACTATGGCCAATCAAACTTTCCATTATGTATATTAATACCTACTATTTAAAATTTTATAAATTTTAATTTTCAATAAGGACAACATATTTGAATTTGGAATATCCAAAATAACTTAGGTTGAATTTTTGGAATTTTTCGAAAAACATACAATTTTGGATGAATTGTTAAAAACACTGCATTATTGGTAAAAACTAACTTTTATTTAAATAATTATTTATTTTATTAAAATTTATTTCAGGTCAAAATAGATACATAATACCTATATATGTCCAATTTAATTCATTTTACTTATTTTATAATATATTTAGATTTATAATAATATTATTGAACTTTTTACCGTCTTGTACCCACCTTGTTGGACCATTTGAAAATTTTCATGAAACATAATTTTACAGCTTCTGTGAGTTGAATTTCAATACTCTGAGAGACACGTTAAATATTTTTAAGTAAAATTTAGTTCAAAAAAAGAAAATAAATTTTTTGAATAGAAACAATTGACTTTTATTTACCACCATTAAAAGTAAATAGGGTAATTAAGGGCAAAAATGATATCATAATTTCCCAAAAACATGTCCAAATTCCATTGGAAAACTATATTTCAACAAAAAACAACGTTAAGAAAAAAAATATGATCCCATTTGGTCTACCTGGATTAGACTATGAAGTTTATTATTATTTTATTAAAAGAATAGTTAACAGAGTTAAATTCAGTGTTTAATAACCAAACCATTTTTAATATAGGGTTACACACAATATAAATTCGACAATAAATATTCATTAGATATCTAAAAATATTTCCAACATAATGGTATATTATTTATAATTTTTAGACATTAAATAATTTAATTTATTTTTGACACAATGATGATGTAGTAATTACATTATTAACGAAATATTAAAGTAATTAAAATTATATATATCAAAATAAATGTAAATTGATACTTATGATAAATTAAACTAATTTTATAGGTTAATATGACATGTAAGGGTTGGTTAAATTAATTTTATTCCAAATTATAATTTTTTAATGGCTTTCAAAAAATTCAAATACTAAATAGAGTAAAAATTTACATAATTGAGTTTTTAAAAAAATTACTATATTATTAATTGATATAATATTTCTAAAAATCTATATTTTGGCCAAAAAACATAGAAAAGGATATATATTTTAATAATTAACGACATGGTCTTCACTTGTATTGTTATAGTAAGTTTATTAACCATATAATATAAAAAAACAAAGTGACATGGTAAATATCAAACTATTTAACTAACAGTTAAATCTAAAAGATAAGATTAATATGTTAACCTAAACTATCTAAAACATATTGGTTGATATTTTTTGACCCATACGTACCCTATCTTCGAACGAAATCATTTTGGTGCCATTAGAAACCGAAAAAGATTTTATAATAAAAATATATTTAAAGATTTTCCTAAAGTGACCCTTACATCTCTTATAAAAGGGCACCTTCCCTTCTCTTAATTTCAGATCTCCAAAGCAATTTCGTAGAGCAAAACAATGAGAAATGTCCTCCCAACCTTTCTCTATTCATCTTAGTGGCCTTATTTTTGTCATAAATCCATCCTAAAGATCCATTCTGATCAAATGAAAAGGAAGAACCCGAAGAAGAGGAAAATATTTCATCACCTCTTTAGAGTTATTTTCCTAATCCAAATCCACTTTCTGTGTTGTTTACATACTAAAATAATAACTCACGTATATTATATGTACTTTGATGTTAGTATAAAAATGGTGCAACCTTATTCAATATTCTATCAATCATATTAATAACAAAGTCACCATACGTGTGTACATACGACGTACAATCTCCACATCGTGGTGCAGTTTGTGATTCAAACACTTCATTATTTGGATGGGTTAAAAATGAGTATACCTAATTTCTATAATAAATATAAAAATTGAATGGATATGTATATATTATATACTATCCAATTACCTATTATTACACAATCAATATAAAGATATTCTCTCTAGGGAGTACGTACGGATTACCATCTCCACGAATGTGATTAGATACATTTCCCATCATAATCATTCAATAATAATTATAATTTTATTATTAGAAATAATTTTTATAAACCTATTATAATTTTTTATATGAATCAAATAAATCCTATACAAAACAAACATGACTTACATAACCAAGAATATAAAATAAAATGAATCATTTAACACCCAAAACGATGATACTTCTAAAATATTATTAACAAAGAAATATTATATGATTATATATGATATCATATTTATATATATGATTCTTGTATAATTTAATAACATGATTTTAACTACTATAAATGAGGTTATCATACCATCGACTATGGAAAATTACAAGGAAATGGTTAATTTTACAATCTCTATATTATATAAGGTTGTTTTTACATAAGTATTTACTGAGACCTCTTTATCATTCACATCCGTGTTTTCATAAAAAAAAATTTCAAAACATTTTGACTATTTACTAAACTATCGGTTAATTTAATTTATACCCTTATTTTACCTTATATTTTTTGAATGGAATATTTCCGTTGTTTTTCCAAAAATGGTACTTTATGACCCTTTTTGACAAAAATTAAGGTAAGAATGTTTTTTAACTTATATGGTGGATGTAGCTATATTCTTCTGTTATAACATAATCAATTCTTCCATTACGAGCTTAAAAGATTATTTTCAAAATAAATGTTTTCTTTTATAATTATATTACTCTTAAATGATTTCAAAATATAACGAGATATTTCTCTCAAATACTTTTGATTTCCTATATGTCGACATCCTTTAATAAATTTTACACATGTTTGAAGTTGATTTATTATGATACAAATATTCCATATTGTATTTATGGTTTTGTGATAAGATTTAATTTGGATGTGTTATTTTATAACATTCATGGTTTATGGTTAAATTATTGACATTTCATAATCTAATTTTCATACAAATGTTTAATACATTTTTTAACCTTTTTATATGAGGAATACTTGGACATAGTATGTGATTGGTGGAGCCTTATATAGCTTCTAGATGCATCGGTCGGTCTCATGATACAATTATATGTGGAATTAGATAAGGGCTCTCCCAATTTGATATATGGTGGATCCCTCTATAATAATGATGGTTCATGTTGTTATTATACTAGAAGAATACCCATTACTATTTTTTATCATGGAATTATTTATTCATTTCATATTCTATACATAATGTGTACATGTTTATTATTAAGGCAGGCGTTTTTAAATATTCACCATGCCTAATGTTTATGTTATCTTCTGTTGTATTCCATACCATTACTGATATTTTGAGATCACCCATTTTTTCTATTTCATTTTCCCAAGACATGAAGAAGTTAGTTATGAGTGACTTGCATGAATAATCTAATATTATTGGATGTTTTTAATGGAATAAATTAGTTTTGTGTTTCTTTTCATGTTGTAATGTTGAACATACATATGTATCTTGTTTCCAATAATACTAAACCGACCAGTCATTCAGGACATGATTTCATTTATCATTCCATTGTTATGTAATAAAGCACTGACTCTGGGTAACTGGGTTTTGTGCATTATAGTTGGAATAGTTGGAAGTTTAGAAAAAACCTTGGAAACTAGATTTAGATAATCTCTAATTAGAGAAAATTACTCTAAGATAGTCATTGAGTATTGGTATATAAGAACTTCCAAGAATCATGGTAATGATGAGATTTTGTGTATTTTCCAAGCATTAAATCCTTGTCTGGATATGTGTAGGTAGAGAGAGTTATGGAACAGATGTACCTAGAATTGAAAAATCCAACAAGGAGTTTTGGTCATGACCTGAGGAATCATGGAACATGACAATGTGCCTTCCTTCACTATTGGTTACGACCCTTCTAAGGGATATGCTTAGTATAAATAACATTTTGTATATACACCATTATGAAGGATTTATGAGTTTATACCTCCTCAAAGATTTTTTTTTATGATTATTGATTATATCCCTTAATTTTTTAATTTCTGTTATGTGTTTTACATGTTTTGAATTATGTATTATGATTTATAAACTAATCTAATGTATTCCATTGTTTAGAAATGGAGCCTCATGGAAGGAATGGAAACCGTATCAACACAAGTAATCCATGTAGGGATTCCCTCTTATTCAAGATAATTATAGTGGAGCTGGTGATATAACTGGTATAGATCAGCTTATCACCATATAAGGACAAATCAATCAGGTTGTGAATAATAACCATACCCATATGGAGAACCATGATCCACAATGTAGAGGATCAATGTTAAACCGCTTCATGGGGAAACAACCACCAACATTCAATGGGATTAAAAATCCATTAGTAGCTGATCAATGGATAAATTCCTTAGAGAAAATATTTCATTATTTGGGGAGTAGAAAAAGGTAAAAATCTGTCATGGCAGTTTATCACCTCATGAGAGATGCAGATCAATGGTGGTCATTAATCTAAAACAAAAAGGAAGATGATGAAGTATAAAATATGGAATGGAGGGAGTTCAAAGATATTTTCTTAGAAAAATAATTTCCTCATGACCATCGAGCAGATATAGAAAGGAAATTTATGAGTCTAAGACAAAAGGAGGATGAGAATGTCACAAAGTATGAAGCTAGCTTTACATGGTTATAAATGAATGCTACAAATTATATACATAACCCAAGAAGTATGATTGCTCATTTCATTGATGTGTTGAAACAATTTCTCCGTCAATCATTAGTCTTGCAATCCTTCTTATATTATGTAGATATTGTCTCATTTGCAATCAAGAAAGAGAAGGAATTAATTATGTCTTAAGACATTAAAGCAAAGAAATAGAAGAAGAGATCTTCTGAGCACTCTGGTAAAGGAAATAAGGAAATAGGGAAGAAGGTAATAGTTGAATTTCCACCTTGTGAGTATTGGGGAAGGAAGCACCCTGGTGCTAGTCTAAAAGACAAAAGAGTATGCTACAAATTTGAATAGAAAGGCCATATTGCTGGTGATTGTAAAGGGAAGAAATATGGTACCATTGTTCAAAGCTACAATTCCAAGGAGATTGGACATTCTGAAATTGAATGTCATATGCCTCAGGGAAACATAACTTAGAAAAGTTCAGGGGATCATGGACATGTTTATGTGATCACTACTGCTAAGGTTGAAGCTTCGAAAGACATGGTTGTAGCTAATTTATTGTTTTACTCAGGATTATCCAATGATTTATTTGATTCTGGATCATCGCATTGATTCATATCTTCCCATTTTTCTATGAAAATTAGATATTTTCAATTTGACTTAACAAGGGAGTTTTCAGTAAAAACTACTAAGGGATGTATCATCGCAAAAATGTTTTGTGAATCAGTTCCCATTATAGCATATAAATGTTCTTTATCTACTGATCTCATCATCAAACCAATGATTTAATTTGATATAATCATCAGAATGTATGGGATTTCTAACAATGATGCCAAAATTTATTATAAGAAGAAGGTGGTTACAATTCGCATTGATGAAAAAGAGTACCTTATCATTAGATCAGAAATGTCACCATATGATTATTATCTAGATCTACCCCCAGTAGTTATACTACATTCAATTATTTTGTAGGAAGAGAATGAAATAATTCTGGCTGAGGAAAAAAATGATCTAATAGAGGATGTACCTATTGTGAAAGAATATATTGACATGTTTCTAGAGGATTTACCTGGACATCCTCCAGAATGAGAAATTGAATTTTCTATTTATTTAATTCCTAGTTCAAGGACAATATCAAAGTCCCCTTATAGAATGGACAATGTGGAATTAGTTGAACTAGAGAAACAACTAGTTTAATTGTGTAATAAATGATTTGTTGCCCTAATGTTTCTCCATGGGGAGCCCCTGTAATTTTTGTTAATAAAAATGATTGATCTATGAGGTTGTTAATTGACTACATCAAGATCAATTCTATAACAATAAAGAACAAGTATCGCCAACCTCGTATTGATGATTTATTCAACCAATGTCATAGGCCTCAATATTTTTCAATTATTGAACTTTGATCTGGATATCATAAGTTGTGTGTGAATAAGGAATGCATTCCAAAAACAACATTTCAAACCAGGTACGAGTACTACAAGTTTACAGTAATGCCTTTTGGATTGACTAATGCACCCTCAATCATTATGGGTTTATGGAATATAGTTTTCAAGGAATATTTTGATGACTTTTTATTGGTAAATACTGATTATATCTTAGTATACTAAAAATGATACAAAGATCCATATAATCACTTGCGCACTATTCTGAAAACCCCTAATGATATGAATTATATGGGAATTTCAGCAAGTGTGAATTGTGGCATCAAGAGATTTCCTTTTCTTGTCATATTGTCTCTAAGGATGTAATCTTTATTGATCCTTCAATGACCATGGAAATCCATGAATGGCCATCACTGTTGTGTATAACTAAGGTATGTAGTTTTATTGGTTTAATAGGTTATTATTGACATTTTTTCGAGAATGTTTCACAGGTGTCTAACCAATTAACCAAGATCACATGAAAAGGGGATAAGTTTGTTGGGACAATAGAGTGTGAAGAATGTTTTTATGAACTAATGGGATGATTATTCAATGCTCTTATCTTTACTATACTATCAGGGAATGATGGGCTTCTTATTTATAATGATGCTTCAAATAATGGACTTTGTTGTGTCCATATGAAGAATGATAGAGTTATTGCATATGCATCACGGTAGCTAAAAATTCTTGAACAAAACTATCCCACTTATGATCATGAGTTATCATCTGTAATCTTTTCTTTGATGATACGGAGACACTATCTCTATGGTGAAAATGTGAGATTTATACTGATCACAAGTGTTTGAGGTATATTTTCTAACAAAAAGAACATAACATAAGGAAAAGGACAGGGCTTGAACTACTCATGAATTATTACTTCACAATACACTACCAACTGGGGAAGGAAGATTAGGTGGCAGATGCTTTGGGCAGAAAAGATCATGGAGTTTTAAACAAGATGAGAGTTTAAAAGGATCCTATTTTCATGGATCTTGTAAATATGGATATGGGAATAACCATGGATGGTGAAACATCAATACTTTTTCAAATGGTTGTGAAACCATCTTTACTAGAATGGATAAAATGTTATAAAACAAATGATGAGGAGTTTCAAATGATTATTAAAGGTGTAAATGATGGGAGATTTAGTGACTTTGTATACGAAGATTTAATTTTGGAATTTTGGAAGAGACATTGTGTACCCGATATTCCTAATCTAAAAAGAGAATTGGTGGATGATTCTAACAGATCCAATTTCTCTATACACCCTAGGAGTACTAATATTTATTGAGATTTGAAGGAACATTTTTGGTGGGAAAAATAAAGAGAGGGATTGGTGATTTTGTGTCAAGATGTATGTTTTGTCAACAAGTGAAAGCTGGAAGGCAACAGACTAGAGGTGTCATGCAACATCTTCCAATACATAAGTGGAAATTGGATAATATTAAGATGGACATTGTCATGGGGATACTAAATACTCCATGAAGGAATGTTGTGTTATGGGTAATTACTGATCATCTTACCAAGTCACAACGTTTTATTTCTTTATGATAAGATTTACCACTTGAATGTCTAGAAAGAAAATATATTAATGAAGTAGTAAGACTCCATGGTGTACCCCTATTGATTGTTTCGGATCATGTTCCTTGTTTTACATAATGATTTTGGTAAAGTCATCAAAAGGCCTTGGATACTAGATTTTGTTTGAGCGCTGCCTACCATCCTTAGACCGATGGACAATCAGAATGGACTACTCAAACCTTAGAAGACAAGTTCAGATCATACCCAATTGACTTTCAAGGTCTGTGTGATTAATATTTACCTCTTTTATAATTTTCCTGTAATATTATATTCCATTCAAGTATTCATATGGAACCATGTGGAGGGTTATAAGGAAATAAATGTTGCACACCAACTTATTGGGATGATGTAGGTTAAAGAAAACTTGTAGGACAAGAACATGTTGATGAAACAATGAAAAAGGTGAAGATTATCCAAACACACATCAAAACAGTTTAATGTAGGCAAAACATCTATGCTGATAATCAAAGGAAGGATTAGTAATTTTTAGTAGGCGTTCTTGTTTTTATGAAGGTATCTCCATGGAAGGGTGTTATACGATTCGGTAATAAAGGTAAATTGATTCCCAGGTACATCAGACCATTCAAAATTCTAGAACGAATTGGAGTTGTGGATTATGATTTCGAAATGCCTCCAAGTCTATCCAATGTTCATGATGTGTTCCATAAATCACTATTGAGAAAATATATTCCTGACCCAATTAATGTACTCACCTATGAAGAAATTGAACTAGAACTTGATCTGCCTTATAGTGAAGAGCATGTCATGATTCATGATACCAGAGAACAGGTGCTGAGAAACCGGACGAATCGCCTGGTAAAAGGTATATGGAGAAACCATAAGATGAAAGAGGAAACATGGGAACAGATGTACTTATGATGATAAACCACCTGAATCTTTTTGTGCGGTAGTATTCTAGAAATTTCTAGGATGAAATTATTTGATGGATGGAATAATCTGACACCCCATGCTTCCAAGGTATGTTTCCCTTTGAATAATGCAATAACTTGCATTGTACGCAACTTCGAGATTCTAACACATTGTGACCATTCAAACTAGTAGTTTTGAATATTAATACCCACTTTTTGAACTTTTATAAATTTTATTCTTCAAAATGTACTTCTTTTTTGAATTCAGAAATTCAAAATTAGCATAGGGTAATATTTTGGTATTTTTATGAAAGCATTCCATTTTTGATGAATAGCGAAAACACTATGTTATTGGTTAATATTGGATTTTTATTTAAAAAATTATTTATTTTATTTAAATTTATTATAGGTAAAAATAGAAACCTATTTCCTATATATGTTCAATGTCATTCATTAAAGTCATTTTATAATAGGTTTAGATATATAAATATTTTATTGATCGTTTTACTATCTTTTTCCCACCTCCTTGGAGCATTTTAAAATTCGCATAAAACATAATTTTACCCCTTCTGTGAAATAAATTTCAAAATCTGAGTTCCACGGTTAATATCAGTATGTAAAATGTGGTTCAATAAGATGAAAATATTTTTTGGTGAAGAGTATCTTTGGTCTTTTAATTAACATGGTTAAAAGTAAAAATGGTAATTAAGGGTTAAAATGATATCATAATTAATGTAAAACAAGTCCTAATTCTATTGTATAAGTATAATTCGACCATAAACCGCCATAGGAATAAAATATTACCTCATTTGGTCCACAAGGATTAGAGTAGGATATTTATAATTATTTTATTTAAAGAAATGTTAAAGTATTTAAATTTAATGTTTAAAAACTAAACCATTTTAATATAGGGATAAACACAATATAAATTCGACTATAAATATTCATTAGAAAGATATAATAATTTCCTACATAATGGATTTTTATTTAAAATTTTTAGACATTAAATATTTTAATTTATTTATAACACAATAAAAATGATGTAATTTCCTTATTAATGAAATATTAAAATAATTTATATTATAAATATCCATATATATGTAAATTGTGGCTTATAATAAATTAAACTAATTTTATAGGTTAATATGAAATGTTAGGGTTGGATAAATAAATTTTATTCGATGTAATAAAGTTATAATGGCTTTCAAAAAAATAAAATACTAAATATTGTCATAATTTTCATAATTGAGTTTTTAAAACAAATACTATATTATTATTTGATATAATATTCATAAAAATATAAGGTTCGACAAAAGGACTCATATAAGGTTATATATATTAATAATTAACCTCATGGGATTCTCTTGGATTGTTATAGTAATTTTATTAACCATATAATATAAAAATACAAAGAGACCTGGTAAATATCAAACTATTTAAATAAGAGTTAAATCTAAAAGATAACGTTAATATGGTGATCTAAACCTATACAAAACCTATTGGTTGAGAGTTTATAGACCCACCACCCCCCCCCCCCCCCTTATCCAATAAATAAATTATTTTGGAGCCATTAGAAACCAAAAATTATTTTATTATAAAATAATAGTTCAAGATTTTCTTAAAGTGACCCCCACCTCTCTTATAAAAGGGTACTTCCCCTTTAACTAATTTCACACCTCCAAAGCCATTTGGCTCGGCAAAACTCTGCTAAAATATCTTCCCAAACTTACTCCATTTATCATAGTGGCCTTCCATTAGCCCAAAAGCCATCCTACAGATCCATATTGATCAAATCAAAAAGAAGAACCCGAAGAATAGGTAAATATTTCATCACCTCATTCAAGTTCTTTTCTACTTCAACATCCTCATACAATATTTTTTCGATTATAAAATTATAACTCCAGTATATTATATATAATGTGATGTTATTATAAAAATTTTACAACCATATTCATTATTCTGTACATCATATGAATGCCAAAGTCACCATACGTGCGTACGTACGACTTACCGTCCCCATATCGTGGTGTAGTTTGTTATTCAAACACTTCATTATTTGGATGGGTATAATAATGAGTATAACTAATGTAAATAATAAATATAAAAATTTAATGATTTTTTATATCTTATATACCATCCAATTACATAGGATTTCACAATCAATATAATGATATTTTCGTGCATGCGTACGTACGGATTACCGTCTCCACGAACGCGATGAGATTCAATCCCCATCGTAATCATTCAAGAATAATTTTCATTTTATGATTAGAAATAATGTTTATGAACATAATATCATTATTTATATGAGTCAAATAAATCTTATCCATAAAAAACATGACTTATGTATCCAAGTATATAAAGGAAAACTAATCGGTTAACACCTGAAACGAGGATACTACTAAAAAATTATTAAGAACACAATATTATATATTCATATATGATATCATATTTATGTATATGATTCTTGTAAAATTTAATAACAGTGTTTTAAATATTATACAGGAGGTTAACATACCATAAACTAAGGAAAAGTACAAGTTATTGGTTAATTTCACAATCTCATTATTATTCCTGGTTGTTTTTACATAATTATCTTTTGGGACATCTTTATCATCAACATCTGTGTTATCATAAAAATGAATATCAAAACATTTTTACTATTTACTAGACGATGAATTACAATAATTTATATCCTTATTTTACATTATATGTTTTGAATGGAATCCTTCTGTCGTTTTCCAAACAAATTTCTTTATTACCCTTTTCGACAAAATTAAGAAAAGAATGTCCTTTTTTACTTATACGGTGAGTGCCAATATTTTCCACCATTATAACATCATTAAACCTTCCCTTACATGTTTATAAGAATATTTTCAAAATAAATGTTTTATTTTATAATTATGTTACTCTTAAATGATTTCAAAATAGAAATAGATATTTCTCTCAAATAGTTTGGATTTCATCTATGTCAACATCATTTGTCAAATTTTACACTTATTTAAAGTTGATTTATTATGATACAATTATTCTATATTATTTTCAAGGTTTTGTGATATGATTAACTATTTATGTGTTACATTATACCATTCATGGATTCTGGTTAAATTATTGACATTTCGTATGACAGTTTTAATACAAATGTTTATGTCATGTTTCAACCTTTTCATATGTGGAATTTATTGGACATAGTAAGTGACGGGTGGAGCCTGCTCCAGTTCCTCGATGCATTGGTAGGTCTAATGAGACAATTAGACATGTAATTGGATGATGGATAAATCATATTTAGAAGTCTTGGCAGAGGCCTTGACAAGATGTTTCAGAATGTCCGACATTATACATTCCCTCATTATGAAAATAATAATGATGTTTCATGTGGTTATTCGACTATTAGAATACCCATGACTGTTTTATTATGGAATTATTTACTCATCTCATATTCTATCTATAAAGTGCTCATATTTTTTATTTCTAAATATATTTGTTTTTAATTATTCACCATGCCTAATTTTTATGTTATCTTCTACTATATTGCTTACCCTTACTAAGCGTTTGAGCTCACCCCTTTATTATATTTTATTTTCCCAGGATATGTAGAAGTTAGTTATGAGTGACTTGTAGGAATAATCTAAGAGGGATGGATGTTTCTATTTGAATAAATTAGTGTTTTATTTCTCTTAAATTTGTAATATTGAACATCTGTATGTGTCTTGTTTCCAATAATACTAAAATGATCAGTATTTCGGGACATGATTCCTTGTATCATGCCAATGTTATGTAATAAATCACCATCTCTAGGTAATTGGGATCAAGGCGTTATAGATCATATATTCTGGGGGGATATCTAGGTCATTAGATATTAATATTGATATTCACGGTATTTGAGTTTAGGGTTATATAAGATTTTTTTCATTGGGTGAAAAACGTGTGGTTTGATTATTTTATTTAAGATTTATTTCTAACTCTCATTAATATATAATGATTCTAGTTAATTTGATTTGATTATTTTTATGGGGATGATAGATTCATAACATTATTCCTATTAAACATGTAGGATTCACATGTTATAATCATTCTATTATGTTATTTTTATGTGGAGGAGGATCCATTTTTAAATTATATATAACTTCTCTTATAATAATGCATCATTTAAGTAATTTTTTTTTTCATTCAACGTAGTTGTACTAATTTGTATATGAATATATTTTTGGTGGTATGTTATATAGATCCATTATATTCTGATAGATTACAGAGAGAATATGTGGTCCTTGTTCATAGTATAAATATAAGATATAGTATTAAATATTGGTATAAGTATATAATTTTTTACCCTTTGGGATGGATTTGGTTTGATGATGGTTCTATGGTTAGTTCCGTAAGTCATTTTTATGATGTCTATATGCTCAAAGAGGATGGGTTATCTAGTTATTAGTGTTTTGTTATAATTTTATATATAGTACCATAAAGGTTGGTATTTTATCATGTTATTGTTGTGTGAATTTGGGATGGGAGAATGCCTTATCTCATGTCAGTTATAGAATTCATTGATTTTGTTAATACCTATGTGGTTCGACCTAGTGACCTTACATGATACCTGTCTAGTAGGGATAGGTGGTAGGGCCATGTTACCTTTTCTATGTGACTCCAATTTAGTTATTTGGTATTGATTGACCTTCAAGGATGCCCCATTGAGATGGGTCAACCAAGTGTTCAATCACCTTGGTAATTAGAGGCACATGTGTGTTCTTTGGACATTTGAAAATTCCTATAAGAGGTTGAAAACTAGTGTCATGTTTTGGTGAGTTGGGTTCAAATTGAGAAGAATAACTTTTTTTCTAGGGCCTTAGACTGGTGTAATATTTAGTTTTTTGAGGGAAGGACCTGTTAGGTAACTATTGAATGTAAATAAAATTCCATATTTTGTTCTTTAGGGAGATAATAATTTTTTTAGTGGAACATTTTAACGATGACCAAGACATGAGTGGTCATGAATGTGGTTTCTTATTACTATGTTTTCAATGTTTTTGGAAAGAATATACTTACTTTTCAATGGATAAATATGAAATACATGGCATACATGAACATTTGATAGAACATGTGAGATTATTTTTCAAGAGATGTGACTCGGTAGAGACTTCAGTAGGTATTTTTGGTTAGGTTACACTAGTATAGAAATTTTTATGTAATTCCGAGCCATTCAAATTTTGGGGAAATATTTCATATAAATTTAATTAAATAATATTTATCTTTTTATTGTTTCATTTTTAATATAATTTCAATGGCGTATCAAATTGATATGATATCGATATGTTTGAGTCCACAATGGGGTTTTTTCATTGGCGAGGTCTAAACATAGATTCGGTTGTGGGACTCATGGAAGGAATTTTAAATGGTAATTTATTTAATTGATAAATTTAATTAATTAACCACCCCCCCCCCCATATTGGATTACAATAGAAAAATTTTAGGGAGAGAGAGTTGTACACATTTTTGTGATCATCAAACATTTAGGGAATGCATAAGTTGGTTCATTCAGAATTCATCTGTTGTGGCAGTCAATATCTGATCGACATTAATTATGTGAGAGTATTTGGAGATAAGGATTCAATGTTTTTACCAAGTGAATGGAAAATTTGGATTTCTAAGATCTAATACCCATATATTTGTTCTATTTTTGATTTATATAACTTTTATTACCTTATTGTACACTCTAGGGTTTGATATATGATTAATGTGCAAAAATTGAGGTTTCATGAGGCAGTACTGGTTTCCCTTTTAGGAATCCAAATCACACAATGTGTATTTTTGAGAACGCATATCATGTTTTATAAACATTTACTGATGATTATGTTTTACGAAGTATATTACTTTTACATTGGGTACAATTTTTAATTAGTTTTTTAATCATGCATCTAATTATATGGGAAATCAATGTATATGGAACTACAGGTCATATACATAGAGTATATGTCATACACTGGGATGTGGAGATGTGGCTGAGTACATGGGAAGACAAACGACATAAGGGGGGTGTTTTCATGATGATGTAATCCTCCAAAACCCATTTATTCTATTTTCATTGTTGTAGTATATGATAAGAACCCATGTGTTATAAGACACATTTATGTAGATGGCTAGGCATGATGTTTTGTAGTACATGTTGTATAGTACGCACCGTGTAATAACCCTTAGTATCCTAGTTTAGGGGTTTGAGTTATTTTCCACAATGAAGTCATAATTAGATGTAAGAAGATTCCATTTTGATTATTTATCCATATATAATTCATTGGTGAAATGTTTGGGGTCTTTTGAGTACTTCTATTGTGAATTTTTTTGGTTCAGTAATTTGTTATAGATATTGATTGCTTCAATAATTTAATTAATCTATCTCCTGAGAGTGAATCATGAGATGGGACCCAGTTCTAGTTCATGGTAATGATTGGTGGACATGGAATGGTTTTTTATAGTCCACTATTAATTGATAAATTGTGTATATCCCTTAATTTTTGGGAAAAATTTGGGACTCATGGTGAAAGGAAGGATATATATTTTCTCTGTCCTATTGTGGATTGGAAAGGTGATGGTCATAAGGCCAACTAACTTTTTTACCCCCTTTAGTTATTTCAAGGCTTGATATGAAACCAATTTTTCTAGGGGATGTAATACCCATGATAGTTGGGCATTTTCCTAAGAGTTTATTTCTAAATGAGGACCCCAACTGGGATGAATATTATTTTGAAGTTGTTATGAGGTTCCCAAAAGGTATAATGTGTTATATGTGTTAACTTAGAGGTTAATTTGGGTTCCTAATTAATAAAATGATCATGATGATATTTTTGTGTATGGGTAGTAACAGTTTCATGTGCCACTATATAACCCGAACTACTGTATGAGTTGATTGGGCATATATATTGATGAAGGTTGTAGAATACATCAAACCTTTGATATGTTTTATTTTGTTTGATATGTTGTGAGTGGGTTTATCCTATGTGTATATTTTAATATGATACGAGTTTCCATCATTGAGACAGTTGAATATTAGGCTCCAAATGTCAGGTAGAAGATGTCTAACTTGATTATTCACATCCATAAATGAGTAGTTTCTACATGATTATCTAATAATTTGGAATATTGTACTGGAATAGATTTAAAAATGGAATGAATTTTTATTCATGACCCAATGCTCAACATACCTTTCTTAGATAGTTGGATATGGAGCTATATATTAGCACTAATAGAATTTTTTATGTTTTTTTATTGGATCAAGAATCTAATAATATTTAATTTTAGATATAACTAGTTTTTCTAGACATATCGATCTATATATATGGTTTTAAATAGTAGACATGGAATTTATTTTATATTTTTGAGATGTCTGATAGATGCTCTAAGAATGGGTAGTATAATATATATATATTGGGTGTCAAATAGAGGATTTGGATAATAATGGTATATGATTCATTTTCCAAAATAACACTATGGGAAGTGATGGTATAACATATGGAGTAGTAAGAAGGAATTATGCTTCTCATCATTGGTATGGTGCATGATTGACAATATATGCGCAACCAGTGCTGATGTAATGTTAGATGTTGGATAAATTATTCGTGGTAATTTTCCTTGATACATGGGATAGATTTCATAATTAAATGAAATGTATTGGTTGTACAATATCATTATATGAGTACCTAGGATTGACGAATCATGGTATTATGTAAGATATAATTAGTAAAGTGCAATGGTTTGGTTGGGGAGGCCAGGGAAGTTGAGCCAACATATTTACTAGCATTCAAGGTTATCAATATTTTCTCAAAGACACCTAAAACTAGCCAAAGAAGTTATTATTAATTGAAGTCATGACCTAAGGATCAATAATTGATTTATTTCCCCTTGTTTTGGTTTTGTTTCTCCTAGGATGATCATTTTTATGATAATTCACATATGATAGATGATTATAGGATCACCATTGTTTTTCAGACACTATGATTTATTTATCACCATGTTTATGTGATCCATGGTTTGTGTGCATACCATATGTACGCCTTCAAGATAATCTCATATACATAATTGATATGGTAAAGGCCCATGGTTTCAAGATTTAGAATATATAACGATATTGATTATGTTGATTGAGATCCTATAGTTTAAAAATGTTAATGATACTGATAATTTCTCATGGCTTAGAGATTCTAGTATGGATTTTTGTATTTAATTTTGAGTTTGTTATTGTTTTATATGTCATTAGACCTGTGGGTGATATCACTTTTATGTATCACATGGTTGATTAGTACTTTACTATTTTTTTCAAATTATATAACTTTTCTATATTAGATTAATTACACTTTCTATGTACTTTGATGTATATAATGATTTTTTAGTTTTATATTTATTGAACACAATGATATTGGGGGTATAATGTTCTCCCAATTCAACCTAGAACCAAAATTTATTTTCAATAGATTAATTCATATGAAGATATTCATTTGATGTGATGTGGAGAATTAGATCATTGAAATAGTATATTGGTATCAAGGAGTATACATTACACATATGTTTTCCCTAAGTAGGAACTATCATGATTATTATAATAATTTTTTTAAAACTATTCTATTATAGTGAAATGGGGTTATATATAAATTTGAAAAGTATAATCTTATATCCCACTAGAATTTTAAATAAATTCTCCATGTTCTTAAAATTCTAGAAATAAGGAATTTCATTTGTTATATATTATTTTAATTTAAATGATATTATTCATCATTTTTGATTAAGTGATTAGAATAAAAATTTATTAAAGGAATAATTTAAATTTTGGAGTTACCATTATAACGCGTTGTAGGTTTCAGTTTTAATTTATCCAAAATGTCATTATGTTTTTATTAAAGAAATTTCCATAAAGATTATATAAATTTTTATGAAATATTAAATTACTATTTATGAAAAATATATAAAGTTGGTGACAGTTCTAATATATATAATAGTCATGGAAATGATATAGATATATATACACACACATGAATTTTATTTTATGTAGTTTCAGAATGAGGTTGTAAACAAATATGATTCATATATTAGTGTGTATTTCTTATATATGTATTCATAGGATATATTCTTATCACAATTTAAAAGTGAAATAATTTTATCCTATTTTTAGTAAAAGTTAATGTTCTATGAGATTAATTGTTTTTAAAATATTTAAAATCATACAAAATTGAAAATTAATATCATTTATTTTCTCATGTAGAAAAAATAATCAATTATTTGATAATATAATGATAAAATTTTAACTACCACAATATGAGTCAATTGATTATGTTCAAATATAATATTAAGTATCAATTAATTTTCATAGAAAATTCACTTTAATTTTTTAATGCGAATAAATTTTCCAATGAAACAAATTTTAATATGTAGAATGAAATTTATATTATTCGATTTGATGTATCAGTCTTCATATTTTGTGTGGAAAAATGTTTTTTTGTTCTGAAAATTGGGAATAACATGGGTAAAATTTATATTTTAACAAATCATATTATATATGTAAAGATAAAAGTTTATTTATGATCATTTCATGAATTGATGAATTGGGTATATATCTTATAATTTATCATTATTTCATTAGATGGGATAATTTAAAACATACTCATGTTTTTTTCATAAAATTCAAAGAAAAAGTATTATCTACACATGATATATTTTATGATGGTTTATGAAAAGAGTTAAAAATAAAATATAAAAATTGAAATTCAAGAGATGTAATGATATAAAATCATTAAACTAATAATTATATTATATTGCTTCATGACATGATCATATAATCATTCATAATTTACTATCATGTTATTTAACGGTTTCTGTTATTTGATTAGTACTTTTTTATATATTTTACCTACAATATTACATAATGTGTCTGATAAATGTATTTCTAAAATAATTCACTAGTCATTCATTTGGAATATTTTTTCTAACATTTATTACATGTCTATTATATATGATTGTTAAAATTACTATATAAGTTCTGTTCAATATCCCTCTCATTTATCATTTGAGCTTTCCTACTAGAAGAATGATGTTTATAAATAATTTTGATAGATGGAATAAGATTCACACAAAGGGTTCAATTATAAAAGATTATTTATCTTATTTATACATGTAATTTTATTCAATAAATTATTTATATTTAGTAACAATATATAATCCTCAAATATGAACAAAATTATACCTACATGATCAGATTTATATGATATTTCTATAATTTCATCACATCGGAAGTGGATTGTAATGAACCTGTCAGGTTCAACCTACCATAACTACATACAAAACTCACCATATTATTAATTACTGTTCCTAATCACCACATATTAGAGATAATAATTGTAGCTATCTGGTAACTCTATTTGTGAATGATTTCACCCTATTAAACTAATAAACCACTTTATATAATTCATCCATGAATACCTAATGTGGTATTTATAATATAAATACTCAATAAAATGTATTGATCTAATTTAATGTGTAGTCATATACAATAAATTGTAATTATGAAAATTCAAATTAAATATATATATATAAAATTACAAATAAAAATAAAAAAGTAATATTATATTAATTGGAAGGAGTATATTCAAATCAATTTGAATACATGAACATAAGTTGAGGAATAAAATTCCAATAATGTTTCCACATAATCCATCACCGCATTAAATATGGCCACTAGTTGGACAAGCCTTTTTCAATATAATAATATGATTTCAAAGGCCTGACACCAATAAGAGTATATAATTTCCCAAACATTGGAAAAAAGGTAGGAGTGTGAAATCACTTTTTGGATACCAAAAAAAATCATTGTAACTTATTTTTTATTACATTACTCAATTTCAAGCTATAACTATCATTTGGATATTGTATTTTTTAAAACAAAAAAAATTAGTTAACATATATAATGACACATTATTTAAAAAAATATTTTTAAATTATTATGGGAAATCCTCAATGTAAAATAATCAAATATAAAATTCGTATAATTAAAAACATAATATAAAGTATGTATTTAACCAACATATCCATAATGTTAAATATCAATTAATCATACGAATCATAAAATTAAATAAACAATTATATTAGGAAAGTGATAATTCTATTTTGAAAAAATATAGACCTCGCAAAAGAAACCATCTATTTTCATATTATGGTAATTAAGTGACAGAAACCTTGATATAATATTAGACATGTCGGGTATCACCCCCTAGTGTGAGTGATATCTTGACTAGGGGAATGAGGTAGAAAATAAGAGAAGCTATTATATATATAATCATCAATTTCCCAAAAAGCACATAGATATCCCTAAAAATCATATATCAAAAACAAGTTACCTAAAAAAATCCAAAAAAATTTAAAAACATATCCCAAGAAACCTATAAACAATAATCACATCCACTCATACCATTAAAAATAATTTACATATGTATTTTTACATCTACAAAAACATAATAAATGGGAATATATTGTAGAGGGTATTATCAATGAATAAGGATTAATATAATTTCACATATCACTTTTAATATATCGATGAAATAAGTATCTATATTATCATTTAATATCAAATAAAAGAATTTTCATTATAAAATCACATACCAAAATTAACTAAAATTCAAACCGTATTGGATTTGAAAATCACTTTGAAATAATTTATTCTAAAATCACTTAAAAATATATTTTTGGCCATGTTAAAAATCATAAAGAAACATTAGAAATTTTAAAAATCCATTTAAGCCACAAAAAATAAAACTATTTTACAATGAATACAATTTTAAAAATCTGAAGCACTAAATGATTGAAAATAAAAGAAATCAGAATGGGAATCATATGTCAAATCATTAGAATCCACCTCAATTCTTAAAATAATATTATATTGGGATTAAAGAAACCCTCTATGAACCATATAAACCATGAATATTTGTATTATACAAATTCTATATTATGATGTGGGAAAAATATCCAACATGGGAATGGGAGAGTAAATAACATCAAAAAAATAAGTGGATATGATCAGATTTGAAGAGGAAATTGAGATGGAATCCAATATTTTCCTCGATAATCACATGACAAGTAAAAAACACTAAATGGTTAATGATTTCATGTATAATGAAGTAGGGATAGATTCTTTTAGAAGGATTCATATAAAAGATTAAATATTGGGGGATGCCTAAATAAAAGTGTAAATATATAAAATTTCCATGATCATGTTATAATATAAGTTGTGGAAACATGTTTAGGTAAATAGTGGGCCAACTAGTCATGATCCTATAAAAAATATTTCTCCCAATATGGTTGGGATTCATGGTTTGTAGTAATTTTGTGCTGACATAGAATACTAATATATGATACCTATATTTCAAATTTTCAATTTAAATTTCCTCAAATGTCAATAATATTAATATAAAATATCCTATAAATAGAAACTCATCATCTTATAGTTATCAAAAAATATTTTAATCATGCACATTATCTTAATTATTGGACATGAATAGTGTGTAATAAATAATCACTTTATTTTACTGAATTGAGACGTGGTTGAAGTGTATATAATGTCAGTAAATTAAATATTTTTTTATTATATATTTTTTCATATACATTCATAGTTATATTTAAAAAATTTAACATCCATGAAAAAATTATAACCAGAAATTGTTTTTCTTTATCTATAATATGAAGAGGGATTTTTTATTCTAAAGTGATTCCAACATGGTTAAAATATAATATAATATATGAAATATTTCTTATGGACTATTTACTTGTCATTACTTAATATAAGAGGATATTAACCTTTAAGATATGTGTTTCTGATTAAATGATGCATCTCATACAATTAGTGTGTTGTCATTTAATCTAAATAATAATGAATGTGTGTGAAAATAACTAGTCATAATTTTCTATAAAAAAATTTCTTATCGTTTTATATCCAAATTGAAATATAAGATGATTTCGTGACATAATTTTTAATACATGATTGTTATGATAACATGTCATACATGACACCATGATGCAATAATACATTTTACTAAGAAAATATTAATAAAATAATCATTTTAGACTACTTCATGTATTCCTATATATCACTATGTTTTGAAAATAAAACCCATTTCATAATAATTTACCTAACGTAATCCACAAAAAAAATTATAACCATTTTTTAGATATAATGTATAATAGATCATAAATCATAAAAAATTCTATTACTAGAATTTTTAAAAAAAACTATAATATTTTATACAAACTAAAATCCAAATAATATATAGTTCCACTATATTTTAAAATTAATTTACAATAAAAACCATTAAACACTACGATATATGTAATATTATGGGTCTTTATAGTATACATGATATAATCCATTGTACAAATACCAATGCATTTAATTCACCAATGATGTAGTTCAAAAGTAATGGTGAGTTAAAATCCTAATGCGGTGATAATAAAAAAGATAATAAATGATCATAATAAATGATGGTATAAAAATATTACAATGTATATAATAGATTATATTAAAAAAATAAACATAAAATATATCATTGAACATGAATATGAGAATCATAAAAAAAGTTGGATATGATCAGGTCATCATGTGAATTATAGGACCTTAATATTATAGTAGCATGAATCTTAATGTATAATTATCTAATATATAATTATAAAACATTTGAATGATTTTCAAATATAAAACTTGTAATTATATGAATATTTCAAGAAACACTACCTCAAATCCACATACGAATTTGTTATATTCACTTATAATTTATAATACATAAAAAAATTACATGACACATAAGAACTATCCAATTGATTAGGGGTATGTATTATTCTGGTTCTATATAACACTTTTTAAAGTATACAATAATATATGTGGAATATATAGGTAATTGAATGTAATTTAATCATAGACATACATGAATGGATAACGGCATTATGCATAAAATAAAAATGATTCTCATATCAACTTGTTGAATAACATTTCATAAAACTAAATATATAATTACCCAAATAAAATATGGATAAAATCATAATATATATCAAATTATAAACTACAAAATTCATATTTTAATATATAAAATAGATAGGGAGATCATATATCTTTTTCAATAAAAAATCTAATCATATTTTGTTCCCCTTAAGACATTTTAGAGAATAAATCAATACAAAATCATGTGTAAAATAATTAAGAGATAGTTACATTAGATAAAATAGGGAAAATGAAATAAAACACATTAACATTTTTTTATATGGAGATATTAGAAGATGTTAGATCGGTGTGAGATAATTTAAACCATTGGAGAAGTGAGAGTGATTCTGTGATAGAGTTAGAGATAGATAGAACTAACAGATAACATATAATATCATCTCAATATAAATTGTTATATATATATATAATAGAAAAAATATTTATATTATTCATCATATTGATCAAATAATAAGGATAGGTTTCTATTTTTTTTTCCAATGACTAAATAACCCATCATAATGAACATATTAAAACTATACATCCAATAAATAACCATTAAATCCTAAACTTGGGATTATGTTCATATTTTATTAATATTATTTATATTTATTTTATCAAATATCTATAATTTTTATAATTTTTTTAATTCATAACTACAATTTTCCCCTAGAGATGGTATGTCTTCGAAACCATTAATCATATGATTTCATTCTTTTACAAATGATATGTACTAATATTAATTTTTCCATGTTAATTCTGTTAAAAAGTTTTAAGGTATAATTCCTTATGTTTCATTGATACATTAACGAATTTAATAATTTTTATCTTATCAGAAGGTGTATATAATATATTCTTAGTATACTTAAGTTCCCTAGTTTATATTTGACTACCTATGGTTTGTATTTTTGTTTTACCACAAGTTATAACTCACTTTTATGTTTATATTTGAAGGAATAATTTATCCTCATCATGAAAACACTACATCAATTATGATTATATGTATAAGGATTCAAAAAATTTCCATTTTCACTAAAATAATTCTAATAGTGTTTATCCTTCCACATCATTTCATAGGATTGTTATATTCCCATTAACATAAACTATATTATATAATCCACACATGTTTTAGTAACATTTCACATATAATACATTTCATTTTATTGAGTTATTTATATGATTCTATGAAACATATTTGTGGATGATGACCAAATCAGTATATGATAGTAATCCCCACATTCATTGATTATTTTTTAGAAACAATTTTTAATATATTATAGAGTTTTACTTATGATTTCATATTTTCAATCATTCTGAGGATGATCATACATAATAAATATTTGAAATTTTTTCATTCCCATTTGGAACCCGACCAAAAAATTGAGAAAAACCTCAAATATTAATGATGTAAAATTAACTATGTTTCCACAAGAAATATATAAACATCACTCATATATATATATATATATTACCAGGAAAATTTAGTGATAAATATTCCCTACTGAAAATAATGTTAGTTCTATTTGTATATTTATCTATTATATTCCTTATGATTAGTATCTTATATAAGGATTTTAAATAATAATAATAAAATACACAGAATTGTTTTACAAGAAAATATTTTTATAGAAATTTTGTTTGCATCATCCACTTTGAAAATTTTCATTCTTAATTAAGTGGTTTCATACCAAGAACAATTTCATATATCATGTATTCTTCTCAATTAAAATTTAAACTAAATTTTCATTAAATATCTAAAAACATATTTTTGATTCATAGATGAATATAAAATAATGAGATTATTTCATACCTCAATAGAAAGTTATTTTTCTTTTACACACATGAAATTTATAATCGATTAACAAATATTATGATTTTATATCTACCTATGTTGAATTCTTAAATATTATTATTTTTAATTCAAACAATGTATTTTTCAAATACAAATTATATTTTTCTACCACTTTCATCTATTTCATAATGGTTAGTTGTTAAATAATTTGACAAAAGTATGATTTTGTTCACTTCATAATGATTTTCTTGTCCATCATTTTCATCTCCATGAATATATCATCGCTTTCAATCCACATTTTAAATATTATAATTGGTTACCTTATACATAGATCATATTATTATTTTTTCATCTTATAATATTTTAATGAATAAATAATTGAGGATCCATGTTTTACTCAAATTAACTTTATTAAATCTTGATTAGAACCATATTTTTGAATATATAATATTTTATTTTTCTAATTAGTATACATTTTACACCCAATGACATATAGACACAACCATGAAATACATAATTAAAATATTAAAAACCCTATCATTATATAATATTTTCTATAGTTTATCCATTGAAATGATAATTAGCGAGAAGACTAATATATTAACATATTAGTTTTCATGAGGAATGAAAATAACCACTTCAACAAGGATTGAATATATATTATATCCCTTCTCCATTTTAGAGTATTTTGAGATATGGTGTAGTGATTATCATATTATTAAGATCCTTGATTACCAATTAAATTTATTCAATCATAAGAAACTATATACATTTTTGAGTTAATATGATTTATGGGATATATAATAAAAAGAAATTTATCACATAGAATTGATAGTGCCCAGGTAACCTATGATAGCAATGGATTTATCACATATTTGGTATATATAGTTCATTCTTAAAACAATTTTGTATTTTAATTATTAAAATACATCCCCTTTCATGTAAAATATTATCGTATTAGCTAGATTTTTTAATACCTCGATTAACGATAAACATTTTGAAGGTATAAATAACTAAGAATTATCCCAAAAGTCATTAATTCAATATATAAGAAGCACGATATTTTTATTGATATTAATATGATCATGAAAATAAATTAAACTCTTTATTTATCAATCCTTATTCATTGAAAAATATACATAAAAACATTAAAGAGGTGTAATTAGTTCTAAAAACCATTTTATAGACACTCTTTATGTTTTTTTTAAAATTCATTTATTACTCAGGTGTTATTTTGTAATTTTTTATATATATAAGAAATGAATATGGTATAATATCTACTGATAAATTAATCTCACTATCAAAATGAAGAATAATAATCAATTCCTAGAATACATTAACACATTCACTTAAAATAATCTTGATTTTATGTTTTATTTTCTCATTTGCCTCATCCATTTATACGATGTATGATTCTTCACTATCTTACATGATCTATAATTTTGAATAATTTCCAAAAGTAAATTTATAATTTTTCTTGAATTTTTACTTATGTATGAAATCTTTTGTGATGTCGATTGATGTTTTCCTCTTTTTAAAGTTCATATTGGATCATTATATAGAATTTTAATTAATGATTCCTTTAGAATTTAATTATACTAATTGATCAATTACTATATTTTATAAAATAAAAAATCAATAATTTTAATGGTTTAATATGTAATGATTATGAATGTATTTATTATACCATTATATTCCTTAATGAATACATTACCCTTTATTTATATAGATGGAAATTATATATCTCAATAGATCCTATATTATTTTATTTAATATGATAAACATTTGTAAAATAATAAATTTCTAATTATTTATTGGAAAACTTTATACGGAAGAGACATCAATTTAATATAACCATGATTGTGGTAATTATTGAACATGTTATTCTTTTTTCTCTGGGATTTTTTTGTTGTTGATACTCATTATCTATAAAAATACATAGTTCTAGAAATCGACTCTTTTAACAATTTTGTACCTTATAGTGGAAGCATTTATCCATGTGTGGTAAATTTATTGGAATCATTATTTATTCCATAATATTATATTTCATATTTTTATCCCATCTCCAATCATGACCATGATTCCATATATTTTTATATTTAATCCATTCTGTTGTCAATTTGATGTAGTTTTCTTGATAATTGTACTAATACTTATAACTAATAATAAAAATGGTATTTTCATTTGTGATTCTTCCCTTTTGGTCGTTCAAAATGATAATACACTAATAGTTTCATTATTTTTTAACACATGACCATTGAGATTATGAAATATCCATTTTACCATTGATAAAATATTGAACTATTTTTTCCATAGAAATTGAACGCTATAATTATGAAAGCTTAATAATGAAATTGATTTATTGTAGTATGAAATTGGTTCATCATGATTTGGTATTGAATGAAAAACCTATAGGGATGTGTTATATGATTCCAATTGTATTTTTCATTTCAATAACATGATTCATCCAATGGTGTATTTTGAATGATTTATCTCTACATTTTAAATGAAATAATTCAGGGGAATATTTTGCTGAAAAATGTTTGGTTGAATTATACTCATTCCATTGATCCAATAATATCATAACTTTTAGTGTTTTTTGATCATCTTACACTACCGATAAGGTTCTCCTTCAATGTGTCAGTAGATGATATGAATTTTTATTAACTATAAAATTAGAGAAATTAATATATGTTATTAGTGTAATTTATTCTACAAAATATCATTAATGGAAATTATTCCAATAGTTGTATAATGGTCTCAATAGAGAGTCATGCTTCTTATTTGTAATTTTCACACTAAATATCATCTCTGTTATTAGTACTGAGATGATATAGTTTCATTATTATCACTAAATAGTTTTCATATTTAATTTTTATTAGGATTAAAATATCATTTGTAAAATCATTGCATTATAAATCATATTAATTTTTGTAGTTATTAAAGTTCATTCTATATTTTTAGAAAAATTAGAATGTATAAAGATATAAATAACATAAGTTATGTAATTTAATAGAAATTAATAAAGAATATTTGATTGTCAAAATATTTTCAAGAAAAATCACTATTATAACACAACTTACAGTGGTTTGAAAACTATACCAGTTATATTTATTTTCATTCCTAATATATTCCATCAAATAATTCATAAATATATTTAAATCATTATTTGATATGAAATGATAAAATGATAACATTTAAAAATTTATTTTACTATATTTTTAGAATCAAACAAAATATATAGATTAATGTTACACACCTACTAACAAAAAGGTAAATATAGAATTTTTATATTATGCATAAAAAATACCATTTAGGAAAATATAAATATCTTATAATTTTATTGAATATTTAAATTTCCATTATTATTGGTTTTGAACTATTCCCTTGATCATAAGGTTTGAAACTGTTAAGGATTATCTTCTTCACTATGTTATTTTCTAAATTTGAGGAATTTTTATTAAATACTAATCTAATTTCATAACTAATTTATAAAATTAAAATTTCCTCTAAATTGTTGATGAACTGGATTATAATCTATAAAATAAAGTCTTCATTGAATATTTCCATACATATAGAAGATAAGGTAATATATAAATTATCTATCAAATATTTTAAATATATTCCAAGAAGGAAGAAAAATATCAAGATCATTTTTTTTCAATATTATGATATTCTAATGAACCACTATTAATAATAATTTTTTTAATTTCATTAGAAATAAATATTATTTTTATATATATATATTAATTTTAATTTCACAGAACTATATAAATAATATTTTATTATTCTTATAGAAATTTAAAAATAATTATTTTTAAATAATCCACTATAAGATAATGAGAAGGAAGTTGTTGTAAAATTCAATAGAAATCCTTAATAAAGTGTATAAGTTAATCCTTAAAAATTAATTGAACAAATAAATGAAAAACATGTTAAAAATAATTAATTTATTTTTTATAACATTTTAAAGATAAAAAGAATGATTGGTTTCCAGATATTATAGTGAGCTGTAATTTTATTTATAAGATGATCTTGGGATTTTTATTCCTCTTAGAGTGAGAACTATTATTCTAATATAATAATTTAAGGGTTTTCAATATATATCATTGATCCATTATATTTACTCACTAATTAAGTCAAAGATAATTTCATTTACAATCAATTTATAAATTAAATTTTATCAAAATAACACATAGTACACATAAAAAGACACATATACTCTCATTAAATTAAAAATATAAAAAAATAAATAAATAATCAACATTATCTATATCCCAATAAATGATGCTATATTATATACACACATGGAAGGATACGTCAGTTAAAAATAATAATTATAAACTCTAATAACTTGTATTGATACGTATAGTGGTAATGTTTTGTTCCCTAGGAAATGAAATATGGTTAAATGATTAATAATAAACTAAAATATAATGAGAGTATAATGAAAATATCCGAACTATGAAATGAAAATGTTTTTTAGATTGGTAAATATTCAATGAAAAAGTCAACAATGGTGAATGGAGTTGAAATAAATAGGATAATTATTAAATAAAACAATTTACGATACAAATTGGGAATGAAATGTGACGCGACATCAATTTAATTAAATATTTATAATCCTCAAATTTTTAAATATAAATTATTACGAATAATAAACTAACCATGTTAAAATATCAACTACATTTAGGCTTCTTTAGACTTCTCACCTATGTTAACATGATACCCTTTTATTAAAAATAAGTAATCAATGATATAAAACTAATAAAATAATTGTGGGTTGCATTGAATGAAAATTTAATCAAGTAATATAATAATACATTAAATTATTTTCATAAAATATATAAATTTTACACTTTTCATAGAAATAAACATTATTCTCCCATGAAAATAAGTGTGTAAATTAATTTTCATCTATTAAAACCCACAATATATGTATTGATTTATTTTTAAGAACTCATATTTGTGTAAATATAAACCTAAAAATATACATAAGATTGTTTAATGTAAAATAATTATAATGGTATTTATATTTTCCTACAATATCAATAATTATCCCCATAATATGATTAAAATGAATACATGTTGGATTAGATGTTCAAAACAAATTAAAATAAATTTTATGAATAATATTATAAAAAATATAGATAGATTAATAATAAATCAAAATCAAATGCCTCATGTTTATTGCCTTGGTTATTATTTATTTTATGTTTAAAATTTATTATCAACATCTTTGTGTAATGTTGAGTCTTTGGGAAATATATTTGTGAACAAATATGTTCCCATTCTTATTATTTTACCTTATATTTATTCCATCATCATGTGACATATAGAACTCATTAACACCTATATTATCCCGATATAGAGGTATGTATCCAATTTTCAATCATTATGTGTATAATACACCATATATTCTCAATAAGTGTCTTGTTTTTATGATCAAATATCATTATTTTTAGATTATAACACATGTTAATTTATTTTAAACACTTCACAAAACAATCTTATAGCTTGATTAAAAATAATTATAGTATCCTTGATTTTTTAAAACTAGAATCCCTGATACTCGTGGTTTAATGAACATTCATTAATCAATTTCTCATGGTTTATTAAAAAATTAGCCATGTCATATTTCATAAATGTTTCATATATATATATATATTCTATTTTTATTCATAAATCCTCATGGTTTGTTTAACAAAAATAATCTATATTTTATTTTATAATACCCCATGGTTATTTAAACATGAATTCATGACCTATTGATATCAATTATCATAGATAGTTTAACAAACCATGAATGGGTTTTCAATGTCGATTTTAATTAGATTCACTACCTATTTAAATACCCAAGTAGATATATAAATGAGAACCTAATTATTTATTCATGATTAATTAAAAAAAATAATGTTGAGCTGAAATATTTCTCACGATTCATTGAAACATATTCATGATCACTAAACACTTCATCATATTTAAATTAAATAAACTAAATAATTTAATAATATAATTGAACATTTTTAATTTCAATAGAGATTTGAATTAATCAAGATGAAAAAATAATATATTTTATAGAGAAGGTGTACACTAATTTGAAATTATATTTTTGAAAGAACCCCATAGAAAATGATAGATTTAACTTATCTACACCTGTAAAAAAATTTGTTTTTTTTTATATTTTTAATATATTTTTTCATAATTATCTTTAATGAGTAATTTATTACATTAATATTTATGTTTCAACTATAAAATTTATTTTTTGGGAAAATACCATACTGATTACAATTTTCATTACGTATTTATATATTATTTATACCATCTCGATGATAAACCATTCATTGACATAGTTTCCTATTAATAAATTATATATTTCATTTATTAAATTCATATCTTGTTTTTATTGATGGTCTATCCAAGTTTAGGGTTTTTTTCACCCTTGTTATTTTATATTATCCATAATCAATTATATTTCTAATATTTTTTCATGGACGACATGGGTTTATTCTCCCAAATTTCATTCATTAATTTTAAGTAATGAATTATTCATTATTATAAAGGTTATATTATGAAATAAAATAATTTAATTTTATTGTATTCTATGATAAATTTATTTATATAATACTCATATATTCTAGTTTATTAAAATAATTCATTTAAATTTTAGGCCAATAAGTGTAATGGATGAGTTTTTAGATATAAAACATGAATAAAAATCTATAAATTATAGATAATAAATTACACCATTAAAAAAATAAATTCCTATATTTGAACATGAGTCTCATAAAAATTATAATACAAATAATGAATGGTTTTTTATAGATACAATATCCAATTGTTCATTACTTCATCTAGTGATGAAATCAATAGTTAATTCCTATTTCATAATGAGTTAGTTATTTTATGATGATTAATATACTCATATTACTATAATTTTAGATGTTTGTAGGGGTGGTAATTAATTTGTTTCTCATTTTGGTGATACTTATGGTGATGAATTTATCCCTAATGATTTTAATATTTAAAATTCTACAGGAGAAGATGATCATAAAAATTATTTTGATTGAAATTTTAATCATTAGGTTGGCGATACCATGGATAATGTATACGAACTAAATTATCCATTGTTAATTTAAATTGGTTTTATTGGATAAAAATATTCCCAAATAAATTAGAAAATAACATGAACCAAAAAAACATTATTTAACATAAAAGGAAATGAAATGGTGAAATATAAAATGAAAAAAAATATCTCATTTTCTAAGAAAAAACTATTATAATACTGAAATTAATAGTTATTATATTTTAAAATTATAATTAATATTGACTCTAAATTATCCACTTTTCGAAATTAAATTATTGAAAACTTTAATATAACAATTTTATTCAAAATAATGTGTGATAAATAAGTACAATATATATAATGAGAAAAAAATGTAATGGAAATTTATATCAAAGGTGAATGATATCCAATATATGAAATTAGTTCAATGCACTCACTATGAATTAAACTAAATCAATAAATAATTGTTCCACTTTTATTTTATATGTTTTATTCATATCGAAAAAACCAACTATTAGGTTCATCAATTGTAACATTATCAATGTTAACCATAATTATTATGAGACACGTTAATAAAAATTTACATTCACACATAATCATCCAAGGATCATAATATGTGTTATAAAAAATCCACATCATATAATAAACTACAATTAAATAACATAAGATGCAACATGGTGACTATCTCCATGTCCATGGTCATGTGTTGGTATATAAATCCATCAAAAGTTTTAATGAAAACAATTTATCATAACTATCATAAAATTCTTGTATTTAAGGATTCACAATGTTAGTAAATTTTTATATTTAAAATATATATATTTATTGATTTTTTGTTATATGTTTATTAATATATTATTATTCTATATTTTATAATGTGATCTATAGATAATGAAAATTAAAATTTATAGAGTTATTTATTAGGTCATGATTTCATATCAACTTTATAGTTTTTGGATAATGTTTACTAAAAATTGTTGATAAGACAATTTATAAGTGGAATACAAGCAACATTTAAAAAATATATATTCAAAACATATGGACTATTTCATTTAGAGAAATGGATAAAATATTTGATTGTGTTTGTAGACTATATTTTTAGTATTCTATATATGGATACTCATTTTTATTATTATATTTTTATTAATTCATAAGATAATGGATAATTTATTTTATTTTTATTTTTTAGTACATTTATTGTATATTATATATTTAAAACTTAATCAATGAATAATAAATGGATAATAAATTAAGTGTTTTTTCTAGGATAAGATGCTATAAAAATAATATAAGTTCTCTAAATTTCTATTCATTTAACAAACTATTATATAATTTAAATGTTAATATGGATTACATAATATATTTTATGAAAATAAAAAAATATGGGTTGGTCTTTTTAGTTCATGTTTGACTTCTAACACAAAAATAAAAATTTCAATAAAGAATGGATTTTAATATTACTACCGGGTGACTTTCATATGGATCTATAATGAAACCTTTTATTGTAGATTATTCCATATGTTATTTCTTTATAGCCATATAAAGGGTTAGGGAAAATTTAAAATATATATTATCCCCATAAACAATTATATCATTAAGAAATAATAATCTCATTTCACTCGTTGAAATTAATTGTAAAAACAAAATATTTATTCCATGGTAATATATTAATATTTATTATACAAAACAATGATATATATCTCCTTAAAATTATAGTATAAGAACATAAATTCAAGATTGATTCAATTATGTTAAATCTTTTAAGATGATCAACAATATTTTGAATAAACTAAAAAACTATTATATGAATGATTTAATATAAAATAATAATTTAGTGATGTTTTGAAATTTTACAACAAATTTTATGAATGATGTGTCCTAAATATAAAATGTGAGAAATTAGAAAAAATATTTCTTAAATAATTTATATCATACTATATTTAAAATTGAAGTTATATTGTTGGATACCTTCATAGTATATGATATAAAATATCATTATATGCTATATATATTATTGAATTTCATCTTCCATAATAATCATGTTCTATTATTCATCCATTTAAAAAATAAAATACAAAATTATATAGTATTTTTATGCGTTGTTTATCAAATTTAAATAAATTGTCAAAATATATATAACTCATACGGTGTAAGAATATTTGAATAATATCTTATAAAATGTATGATTTTTATTTAGATAAGTGTTGGCTTGAATTGGTCAACTAATTCAGGCGCAGAGGAAATTTATTAAAAGAGGATAAAATTAACATTCAAGAATGAAGTGTAAAGAGAATACACCAACCAGTAATTAAGTGGGTTACAAGTTGTAGTTTCCAAGAGAAACAAACCAAAATACTGAGTTTCATAAAAGAAGTATGAAATATTCTATCATAAATATTTCTTCCTCTACAAATTGATGTTGCTAACCATTGAGGGAACTAAAACTTTTCAACTAGCTAATGGTATAACACCCCAAAATTGTTAAAATATTCAATTTGATTCTCTGACCTGATGTTTAACAATGAAAATTAGTAGGAAGAAGGTATATCATGATATATTAGGTATCACAATATGTTCATTACTATTAACTATTAGTTTCTTCAATATCTCATACAATATTTTTTGGTGGTGGTTTTTTCCACTAAATTTATATAATATTAAAATCTTGTAACATATAATATTTTTATTAGATCCACTCTGTTAATTTTTTATATAATAAAAAAATTATAGAACATATTGTGGATAATATGGAATAAGTAAGTAATAGGCTGCAACATTTGGATATAGAATGAGAAAAAATCAAATGTCTATAATATAGTTATTAATTTTTTTAATTGTTTCTTATGGTTAGTTATGTAATTGTAAATTAAATTCAGAATTTTTTTAAAACATAATATCATATAGTTGTAAAACTTTTGTGATTTCATTAATTATCAAATAGTCTAAATAATGAACTTATTTCTAATCAAATTGTATAATATTTTGATATTATATTCTATGATTTAAAATCATATATGGAAGTAATAATGTAAATTGATCATCATAACAAGAATTCGTCTTGGTTGGGTATAGTATTTTATAATATGTCCAATAAATTTTTATCACGACATAAGATATCACAATTTTAAATTATATTATGATGTGAATAAATATTGTGTGACAATATATCATAATATGTTATGTAGGGATATCAAATAATATGATATAAAATAAAAAAACAAACACTTAAATAATAAATTATAAATTTCAATTTAATAATAAAATTAAAAAATCAGTCAATTAAAAAAAATTATATTTAAATTATCATTGGATTTAAAATGATCTACAAAATGTTAAATTTTCTTAATCAAATATAATAACTATTAATGAAATATTTCATTTAATCTACATTAATTATATATTATATTTGTAACATAAAATCCATTTATGATGTGACCTAAAACAATGCATAAAAATTTGTTTGGAAAATGAAAATTATATTTATGGACCATAAAATACATGGAAATTAAATTTTAATATTTTTTATTTAAATAATGTTATATTATATATAATAATATGTATTAATTATAAGTAAAAATAGATTTATATTATACCAGGAGTTTATATATCAAATGAATCATATATTTATATAAATATGAACTTTTTTTATAAACTATGGATTTTATAAATATCAATATTTCTATTTTAGATTAATGTAAAAGATTTGTATTTATGATTTAAATATTTAATGATAATAAAAATTAAAATTTCAATTATAAATTATATATAGTAATATTTATTTGAAAAAATCATAATTGATATGCTTTAATTATAAACCCATTAGTAACCTCATATTTAAATTTTTAAAACATTAATTTTAATAATTTATTTCAAATTTTAGAATGTAATTTTTTATGAGTATTATATTTTTAAAATGCATATGATTATATTAGGTATTTTGAATTTCATCAATAAATTTCATACAAGAATTGATGAAATTTCATCAAAGTTATTTTACAAGATTAAATTTAGTTCATCTAATATTAGTAGTATATTAGTTATAATTTTAAATTAAATAATAATTATATATTAAAACATGTTTTTAAAGGTAAAATATGATAAAAAATTTAATAAATATTTATTTTTTATTAATATAATGTTGGGTTGTATGTCAAACATCCCAATAGATTGAGGGATTAGGGTGTATTTTATAATGTGGAGGATGTAAATTTCTTACACCAGGAATTATTATTGGTAACATTCTAGTTTTATATGTTTTTAATAGAATTCATTTATTTAATCATTATCATGTGCTAAATCTAGTTTTGATTTGATTTACATAATTAAATAATTGATTAAAGATATGAAACAAAAATGATTAATTATTTAAGTGTTTTACATTATTACATTTTAAAGAATTTTATTTTTTAATAAAAAGCATGGGGTGAGTATATTAAATAATGATATCAAAACATAAATTTTAAAAATATGTGAGATGACTATCAAAAACTGATAGTGGTATTGTAAGAACCTGGTTAATATTCATGAGGTAAAAGTTTCTTCTTTTTCTCTTTTCCTTAAGTGTTTTTGAGAAAATAAGGAAAATGTGGAGCAAACCTAAATTTTGCTACTACAAGTCGTGTACTATTCCACACGCCATTTACATTGGCCATGTGGGATGTGTAAACAGTTTGTGCAGCCATGTCAGTGGTGATGGATGTAAAAACTGACTAGATTCCATGTAGTGGGTATTTCAGACGTCATGTACCCATGTGAACAGATGAACAGTGCCACGCTGGCGGGAAGCCGCCGAAGGAACATCTAAAAAATTAAAACTACATGCCATATACCCAAAAGTACAGATGGTGTAGTCTGTTGTTTTTGCTTAAAATGGGCAGTAGTCTCCCCTGTTCATAGGGATGGCTTAGAACCAGAAGAGGAGTCAGGAGAGAGGGTCGATCCTTCGAGGATCTCCAGATCGCACGCCAGGAATCTGTTTCCGCCTCTGTCGATCTCGTTGGAGACGTACAAGTAAGCCTCTCCTTCTCCTTAAGTAGTTCATTCCAATTATTCCTCTAAGGGATGTTATTTGAGTTTTAACGAGGTTTTCTTTTACCTCAGATCTTCATTGTTCTAGGGCATTTTTAGAAGCATCGTTCACGTATACCGATCAGTGGTGTTAAAGGTAGGTGGCTTGGTGTTTATTTTCCAACTATTGTGCATTTGTGTGTTTTTTTTGTGCTACGAATCCATGTTGGGGTGTCGTGTGGCTGAGGCCTTGGCTGTTTATATACCTAGAGTTGTATAGCTAATTAAATGTGATAATAAACTGTTGTTTGGGATCGCTGCTTGGATCCAGGACCACCCCGAGGGTGCATTCCACTATTTAGCCATTTGGCTAGGATATCCGAGGGTATGTCATTGTAATAATGTTTATTAAATTTCCTTGAGAGGAATTTTATGTGAATTGCTTATTTAAATGTTGGGCATGGCCCGGTTAATTGCGCCTGAGGGTAGTTTTCTTTTCTATTTGAGGTCAATGTTTGTTTATCCTAAGGGAAAGGTACTTCTTAGCCGGAGTTCAACATTCTATTTCGCATGAAGGAATCATTTTTTATGCCTGAGGGAAATGACTTATGTTCCTGTGGGTGATACTTTGTACACATAGGGTAATATCTGTTATACCTGAGGGCAATGCTTGGGGGCAAGATTTTGTTTACCTGAGGGTAAGAGGTGACATGTCTGAGGACATTGTATATCTACTTAGAACATTCACCGAGGTGATTTATTATATTAAATGGATTAAATGAATATTAAAATGGAAATATAACTGGTTAAGTTAGTTACTTTTGAGTACTTCTCAGTTTTTTTCATTTTAATATTATACACTATTGTTGCATATATTCAAACAGTTGGGAACGGGCCTTTGGTGGGTGCCTACTGAGATTTATTTCCCACACCCTATTTAGGTCATGTCATCAGCACAAACAAATTACGTTTCTGCAGGTTTTGATAAAGACAATGGTCCCTTTATAGGTACATGATTGTTGTTGAAGAGTGGGGGAGCATGGGACCGAGCATTGGCTCATGATGATCCCAGCTGTTTTGTTTTTTATTGTTGTACATGTACATTCTATTGTATCTTATTTTACTGTTGTGTAACATGTTCTGGTTGTTTTATTAGAACTTGAGGCGTGTTGCATCATTTTATATATATGACTGATGGTTGTCTTTACTGTAGTTGTTCATTTAAAACTGTGTATGGTTCATTTCTTCAGCCATTGTTGTGTGTTTTATCTGGTATTCCACTCCACTATAGTTTAACAAATGAGGACATAGTTTCCCCACTATCAGACCTGGGCCCTCACAGCTTGTCGGCAGTCTCCGGCATTTCGTGAAATGCGCATGAGGTTTTGTGACCAATCGGGTTTGGGGCACCGGTCGTGCGGCACCCGAATCCTGGACATTACAAAGTGGTATGAGAGGGGTTCTTTTCATTGACATACTATTTGGAGCATTAGTCAAGGATAAGATAGATATGGTAGTTTTTAATAAGCTATGCCTAGGTGTAGCTAACTCGTGTATATGGAAAAGCTAGTCTACCTAGTATTTTTGAAATTTTTCTGATTTTTTCTATTTTACAGTTGATTTGATTTTCACCATTGGGTGACCCACTTGTGATTGTGTTGTTTATATTTTATCCACGGGTTATATTTAGTTGAATCCCAATGATACGAGGGTATTCCATCTCATGCATCATGTAGGCACTTGCTAGAAATCAAATGCCATGCATAGTTCCATGTCATGTTGGCGCATTGGAAATTTCATGTTGTTGTGATAGTAGTTGTGCTAGAAAAAAGAAAGTTGTTGTGATAGATGCGTTGATAAATACCTTCTCTGTGATAGGGTATATTTGTGTCGGGCCTTGATAGAATGGATGCCAAAATATGGGTTTTGGGGAGTATGGTCCCTCATTGACTGGAATTTGGTGGATCATTGACTGTTAATCTTGTTATAACACATATAACCTTCCAAACATTGATTCGAGGGGAGTATGGGCCCTCCAAGAACAGAATTTGGCACTTAGGTGTTTTTTTTCAGTGTTTTTTGGGTTCCTGAGTAGTTTTAGAGGCTTACTGTATGGAAAACCCAGGATACACGCCGTGTAGTTCATCGGACACATGTCGTGTGGTCATCTGTTCTGGAAGAAAAGAAAAATTATTGACAACATGACGTGTACCCTCAGTACAAGCGGTGTAGTCTCTTCTCGTGTCGTAGACCATGCGAGTGGGGACACGGGGAAGGGAAACGATTGGGACAAACAAGTTATGTACCGGATGTACATTCCATGTAGTGTTAACCCGAAGTCCGCCCGTGTAACTAACAACATGGATGGAGGAGACCTTAAGACATACATGCTATGTCCACTGTGTAAAACGCCATTTATTTTTTCTAGGGGACCTGGCCGTGTAACTAACAAACATGGGTTGGTGTCGCCCCTTCTTGAACACACCGTGTACTTGTCGGGCACACCGTGTAATCTTGACTGGTGACAGACCATATGGACCTGGCTATATAGATGGGAGACGGAATGGTGTACATGCCGTGTGCAGGTGTAACACACCGTGTAGTTAAAGTCGAGTAGTCGGCCGTGTCACGAATGACATGGGAAGATGTAAAGTTAATCCATAGACACCGTGTAGATGATTTACACCCCGTGTAGTCTAGTTCAATAGGAGCCATGTGGATTAGCCGTGTAGAAGGACCCGTGAAGGGGAAGAGAAGTCAGATACACGTCGTGTAGTCATTATACATGATGTGTAGTCTTGTTTTTCAAATCTTGAAATGCCTTCGTCCCCATTTTTTTCTTTTTTTCCCTCATTTTTCTGTATTTGATAATCTGGATCTATGGTGTGTGTTTGACCTTTTACAGTCATGTCGCCGAGACGACCAGACATTGTTTTCCAGGAGAGCGGAAATGACTATACTCTAGAGATGGTGGGACATGTACTACCAGTAGATCCTCCAGAAGAGCCAGATGTGGCATCAGCCGTTATACCAGACATAGGTGCAGACACCCAGTTCCGTAAATACTTTATGCGGTACATACAGAACTTTCCGGGAACACCACTGGCTGCCACATCTATGGATGAGCTTACTCGTTTATTCCAGCAGTATAATCCACCTATGTTTTCAGAGGATGGTGGACCACAGGCTTTACATTCTTGGATGGATTCTATGCGGACTATTTTTGAGCATCTTGAGACGCCTCCAAGGAAGAGGGTCATGCTCATGACGTATATGCATCGCGAATCTTCCTAGAGCTGGTGGGATGTTACCACCCTGTCAGAACATCACAGAGACATGGCATGGGATGATTTTCAAACAGCCTTTTATGACTTATTTTTTCCAAATATGCTGAGGGAAGATAGAGCTTGAGAGTTCATGAACCTGCAGCAGGGAGCTATGTCGATGATGGATTATTCTGCTCGTTTCACCGAAAATAATCTTTTTTTACCCGTTCTGGTAGGTGATGAGATGTTGAAAAACAGACGCTTTGAGGATGGTCTTCGGAATGACATCTGAGCACTGGGGAATGTTTTCAGGTTTCCTACTATACATGATATTGTAAACTAGGCGCTGATTACAGAGAGGAACCTTCAAGAATCTAGTGGTGTAGGCCAGGGTGGTTCGGCACCAGTTTCTGGAACTATTTCTACCGAGAAGAGGAAGCTACCGATGAGTTTCTATCAAGGTGGAAGTACTAGGTAGGCAGTTTCTTCAGGAGGCCCGGTATTTTTCTAAAACTGTTGTAGAGATGGGAACAAGAGATCGCAGTGTACACGTGACCCAATGGAGTGGAGAGCTTGCGGCAAGATGGGTCATCTGCAGCGCATTTGCAGGGCGTTTCCACCATTGGCTAGTGAGAGGGGATCTATAAAGACTCCGTGAGCAGGAGTGGGAAAAAAAGATTATTACAAGTCAGGAAACTGGAATATGTCAGAGCGTGCAGGCCGAGATGGTGGTCATTGTCGTGTTGGCCAGACACTAGGATCTCAGAGGCAGTAGGGCAGTATAGCTCAGGGTAGCTAGGCTATGTCGCAGGGCCACGGCACTGGGCAGGCATATGCAGTGCAACAGACCCAAAAAGTGTAGGATCTTGGACCTTCTACTGTCAGAGGTACTATTCTAGTATCTTCTGTCTTATATTCTGTACTTTTCGATACATGTTCTACACATAGATTTATATCTGTGCCAGTTTTGGAAATACTTGGGCTATGTGTTTCTTCTTCTTCTACTATTATGATGCTAGAAACTCAGTTGGGAACTAGAACAGTCGGTGTGCATCAGTGCAAGATGTGACACATTGAGGTTGGTGGGTGTCACTTCCTATGGGGCCTATATGTCATAGTGTTTATGGCTTGTGATGTCATTCTCAGGATGGACTGTTTGGTTCCCTTTCGAGCCGTTGTAGATTGCTATCGTCGTAGGGTGAGTTTCACGTCACCTGATGGCGGTGAGTTTCTATACAAAGGTGAATGGGATGTTCAGGTGAGTCGAGCTGGACTAGAGCATCGTGGGTGAGGTGGGGTCACAGCCAAGATTGTGGGATTATATCTAGATGATCATGGAACATGTAAATATGATTTCCCTCCAGTGGTTGATCGTTTCATGGATGTCGTCCTGGACGAATTTTTGGGTCTACCTCCGGAGTGTGAGATGGATTTCTCTATTGAGCATGTGCCATGTGTAGCACAAGTGTCCATTTCTCCTTATAGGATGTCTACACCAGAGTTTCAGGATCTCACGAGGCAGTTAGAGGAATTATGGGAAAAGGGTTCATCTGACGCAATAATTTTCCTTGGGGTTCACCGGTCCTCTTTGCGAAGATTGAAAACAATACCATCAAACTCAGTGTGGATTATTGGATGTTGAACTAGTTGACGGCCAAGAAACGATATCCCTTACCAAGGATTAATGATATTTTTGATCAACTACGTGGAGCATGAGTGTTCTCAAAAATTGACTTTTGGTCAGGATATCATCAACTCCGCATGAGACCATTAGACATACCACTTACAAACTTCAGGAGTAGGTATGGTCTGTACGGTTACATGGTGATTCCATTTGGACTCATGAACGTGCCGATAGATTTTATGGTCTTGATAAATCACGTGTTCCATCCTTATCCGGATTCTTTCATGGTAGTATTCGTGGACGACATCTTGGTGTACTCTCACACTCAACACGACCATGCCACCCATCTTGAGATGGTATTGAGTACACTGAGTGAGCATCAACTATATGCTAAGCTCTCAAAGTGCCACTTTTGGATGGACCAGATTCACTTCCGGGGTCACATCATCAGAGATGCAGGAGTTTTCGTGTACCTAGAGAAGGTGTGAGTACTAGTTTCTTGGAAGCATCCTAAGAATGTGTTTGAGGTACAAATTTTCTGGGGGCTAGATTGTTAATACAGGTGCTTTATACCGGACTTATCCTGCTTAGCAGTGCCATTGACGGGTTTGACTAAGAAGGGTGTGACGTTCGTTTGGTCAGAAGCTTGTGAGATGTCCTTTCATGGCCTGAAAGGAAGGTTTACATCAGCACCAGTCCTGATACTTCCAGAGCAAGGGAAGAGTTATACAGTTTACTATGTTGCATCAGGTATTGTGCTGGGAGCAGTGTTGATGCAGGATGGCCATGTTGTTTCGTACGGTTCTAGGTAGTTGAGGACACATGAGAGGAATTACCTGAAACATGACCTCCAGTTGGATGCAGTTGTTCATGCGTTGCACTATTGGAGACATTATCTCTTGGGAGATCATTTTTTTGTTTTCCTCGACCACAAAAGTATCAAGTACATCACTACATATTATGAATTGAATCTGGGACATCGAAGGTGGGTTTAATACCTTCAGTACTTCGATTTTGAGATTGCCTATATACCTGGTATAGGTAATGATGTAGCTGATGCACTGAACAAGAGGACTCAGATACTGGCTTTGGAGGACGCCAGTGGTGAGTGGAAGCTTATGGCTTTGTTCTTTGAGATGCATATGGAGGAGCATGACAGTCAGGGTCAGACCTATATTTCGCCTTTATCTGTGACTTCTAACCTCCTGGGCAAAGTGAGTTTGAGATAGCTATCTGATTTAGAAGGCCTAGTTCTATAGGAGTCATTGGGAAGTGAGGACCCTCCACCTGATTGAATGATATCCAATGATGAAATTAAGCGTTTCCATGGACGAGTGTGGGTTCCAGGGTATTTATGCGAGGAGTTTCATGCAGGAGTTTCATGCTTCATCTTGTGAAGTTCATACCAGGGTTACCAAGATGTACCGTGTCTTGAGACATCTGTATTAGATTCTAGGTATGATGAGAGATAGCTGGTTTTGTTACGAGGTGTTATACCTATCAGCAGGTGAAGGCAGAGCATCAGAGGCTATCAAGTCTATTATAGTAGTTACCCATCCTAGAGTGGTAATGGGATGATGTCACGATGGACTTAGTGACTAGGTTGACGAGGTCACCTAGACGCAATGATTCCATGTAGTTTGTTGTGGAAACAATCACGAAGGTAGCTCACTTTTTTTTGATCAAGGAGACCTTTGGTATGGACGATATCATGAAGATGTATATCCGAGAGGTCGTACGTCTTCATGAGGTTCCTCTTTCTATTATTTCAGATATGGAATCCCATTTTATGTCTCGTTTCTGGCTGAGTTTTCAGAGGGCAGTAGGTACACAGGTGCATTTGAGCACAGCTTACCACCCTCAGACTGATGTCCAATTAGAGCATACAATCCAGGTTATTGAGGACATGTTCCATGAATGCATCCTAGACTTTGGGGGATCTTGGGAGAAGCACATACCCCTGGTCGAGTTTTGCTATATAATAGTTTTCAGGAAACTATTGAGATGGCACCTTTTGAGTATTTAAATGGTAGGCCATGCCGATCACCTTTGTGCTGGATAGAGGCAGGTAAGGCTGCATTATAGAGACCATGTCTCGTGTAGGAGACTTCTGAGCATGTATAGTTGATTTAGAAGCAAATGCCTACCGCACTGTCTCGTCAGAAATATTATGCTGATCGCCGACCCTTGGAGTTTGTGGTCAGGGATCAGGTTTTCTTAAGTGTTTCTCCACGGTTTGGAAAGTGACGGATCAGGATACAGGGTAAACATTCACCGAGGTATGTGAGGCCTTTTGAGATTTGGGAGAGAGTCGGGATTGTTGCCTATCGGTTACAGTTACCACAGAGGTACCGAGCCATGCACGACATCTTCCATGTATCTTAGTTTACACCGCAATCATTTAGACCCATCTCACGTCTTTCAGCCCGAGGAGGTTGAGATTCAGATCGATTCATCCTTTAAGAATCATCTGATTTGTATCGTTGATTAGAGCAAAAGGTTCCCCGAGGACGGTCAGTTTCTCTCGTACGGGTGCTATGGCAGCATGGCCGAGTGCAGGATGAATCCTGGGAGCTGGAGAATGACGTTCGAGCTTAGTAGATAGAGCTGATCTGAACTTTATCTTTTCCACACTTGGAAGGGAAATTTGAGGATGAATTTCATTAAGGGTGGAAGTTTGTAAGAACCCATTTCTTTTTCTTGAGGTACAAGTTTCTTCTTTTTTTCTTTTCCTTAAGTGTTTTTGAGAAAATAAAGAAAATGGGGAGAAACCCTAATTTTTTGGACTACACACCATGTGCTATTCCACATTCCGTGTAATTTGGCCATGTGGGATGAGTATACAGGGTGTGTAGCCTTGTCGGCGATGATGGGTGTAAAATCGACTACACGCCATGTAGTTGGTATTTACATGTTGTGTAGTCAGTCTGTAGGAAAACTGTAAGGTGGTGGCCAGCTGAGCAGTCGTACACGTCGTGTAATCATGTTTCACAGGTCGTGTACCCATTTCGACAGATGAATAGTTCGAAACTAGCGAGAACCCGCCAAAGGAATAGTTAAAAAATGAAAACTACATGCTATGTATCCACTAATACACGACATGTAGTCTGTTCTTTTCGCTTAAAATGGGCAGTATCCTCCCATGTCCACATGGAAGGTTTAGAACTAGAAGAGGAATCGGGAGAGAAGGCCGAACCTTCTAGGGTCTCCATATCTCATGCCGGGAATCCATTTCCACCATTGTCGATCTCGTTGCAACCGTACAGGTAAGCCTCTCCTTCTTCTTAAGCGGTTCTTTCCCATTCTTCTTCTAAGGGATGTTATTTTAGTTTGAACGGGGTTTTCATTTACCTTAGATATTCGTTGTTATGTGGCTTCTTTAGAAGCACCGTTCACGTATACTGATCAGGGGAGTTTAAGGTAGCTAGCTTGGTGTTTAATTTCTAAATATTGTGCCTTTGTGTGTATTTTTGTGCTACGAACCCATATTGGGGTGTCGTGTGGTTGAGGCCCAAGATTTTTAAATACCTTGAATTGTATAGGTAATTAAATACAATAATAAACTGTTGTTTGGGGTTGCTTTTTGGATCTAGGAAATCCCTAAGGGTGCGTTCCTCTGTTTAGCTGTTTGGCCAGGATACTCGAGGGTATGCCATTGTAATAATGTTTATTAAATTTAATTGAGAGTAATTGTATGTGAATTTATTTTTTACATGTTGGGGATGGTTTAGTTACATGCGCCTGAGGGCAGTGTTCTTTTTAGCCTAAGGGAAATGTTTGTTTAGCCTGAGGGCAATGTACTGCTTAGCCTGAGGGAGACGTTCTATTTCTTCTGATGGAAAATTTTTGTATGCCGGAGGGCAGTGACTTCTGTTCCTATGGGCGACACTTCGTACACCTGAGGGAAATATCTGTTATGCCTGAGGGCAATGCCTGAGGGCAAGATTTTGTTTACCTGAGGTTAAGAGGTGACATGTCTGAGGACACTGGCTATCTACTTAGAACATTCACTAAGGTGATTTTTTATATTAAATGGATTAAATGAATATTAAAATGGAAATATAACTGTTAAAGTTAGTTACTTTACTACTTAGTTTATTGCATTTTACTACTGAAAACTGTTGTTACATATTTTCACACAATTGGGCACAAGCCTTTGGTGGGTGCCTACTGGGATTTATTTCTCACACCATGTTTGGTTCATGTCTTCATCCCAAACAGATTAAGTTTCTATAGGTGTTGATAAGGAAAAGGGTACCTTTATAGGTACATGATTGTTGATAGGGTGTAGGGGTGCATGGGACCGAGCTTAGGCTCTCTATGCTACTGGCTGTTTTGTTTTTTTTTGTACTTGTACTTTTTATGGTATCACATTGTACTTTTGTTTAACATGTTCAGGATATTTTCGTAGAACTTGAGGCATGTTGAATCATTTTATATATATGAATAATGGTTTTCTTTAGTACAGTTGTTCATTTAAAATTTTTTATGGTTCATTGCTTCCACTGTTGTTGTGTGTTTTATTTGGTATCCCGCTGTGCTACACTTTGACAAATGGGGGAATTGTTTCCCCACTATCGCACCTAGGCCCTCGCTGCTAGTCGGCAGCCTCTTACATTTAGGAAAATTCGCGTGAGGTCATGTGACCAACTAGTTTTGGGGCTCCCATTGAATGGCACTCGGATCTGGGACGTTAAAGGTATATTTAAATACATCGATATTTTCATTGAATTAAATTAGTTAAAACAGAAATAGTTGTTGAGATCTTGATCATATTCATGTGAAAATAATTTTAATACTGATAACCTCTAGATTATTTTGTGATAGGAAAGTATAAAATATGTTATTATATTTATTAGTTATCTATGGTTTAATTATAAATTTTTGTTTATACATAATTGAGTGAATATACTGGTTATGTTTTACATGGAATATAGTTGTGAAATTAATTAATTGGATAAGATAAAAAATTATCCAATTTTACAATTCAAGTGTTATGTAACATTTAATTAGGATGATAATCTTCCTACATAGTGATTCAATTGTATTAATGATTATTAATGCTCAGATTTTATTAAAATATTATTGTTGGAACATTAATGGAAACAATATAAGGTTTTTTAATTTTTGTGGGAGTTAATATTAATAAATATAATCATATGATATTTATATAAAAACACCATGCACACATGAAAAATATATTTTTTATTCACCATATATTCCATAATTCATAGCAATTTATATTCTTAAAAATGGTTAATTTATATATAACCCCATTTTTATATTGAAATAAAATGTTATAATATGTAATGAGGTGATGAATCGTGTTTATATAGTAGTATTTCAAAATAAAAAATTTCTAATTTTTAGTAACGATTCTTTGGTATGGACTTTGAATCACACATATGTATAGATTAATAGGGACTCAAACTTATAAGAGTTTGTTTACATATAAATTTGAATACATGAAGTCATAAATGAGATTAATTTATTATATTTATATGTATGATTAATATTTTATTAATTATGAAACTAAATAATGATACATACTGTATAAAATATATGAAATTAAGTATTTTGGTTCTAGTAAATGATTATTTATTTTATATAATTATGATTTTAGATATTAAAAAGAATTAAAAATTAGTATTAATTGAATCAATTGTTGGATATATGTAATGTTACGATATTTTTATTACAGTAGATACATAATATGGTAGTTTAAATTATAAAAAAACAATGGTATCATAATAGTGTAACAAAACATGAGTTCAAATTTTTCAATAAGAGAGTATTATTATTGAAATTATATGAGTTCATGATTTGGGTTATTAATTTTGAAAATATGAAATGAAATAAATCCACTTCAAAAAAAATTTCCTTGAAATTAAAGTAAACTATTTACTTGAACCAATATTTATTTGACCTTGGCTTGTATTTGTAGAATTAATTTTGGAAGAGAAAGTCAATGATTATAAATATCTCTATTTTTAAATGTTTTAAATGTTATCCCTAATCATATAATTCCAATATTAAAAAGTTATCATATTTTCATCTTTCTAGTTTTACTGAACAGATGTCAACCCATAGTTCAAAATAAAAGTAACCATCATAATTTTTAGTGTAATTTTTTTCCATGAACAATAATGAATCATCGATATATAATATATCACCTAAAATATTACATATCATTAAATAGAATAAATGGAAATATATTATCATTTATAATATTATCACAAATTGGATGATATAATTTGATAAATGAATAAGGGTTCTCTTTTGTACAATGATATATAAAATTATAATTAGATAAATTTAGAAATAAAAAGTATTAAAATTCGTTATAATTTATTCAAAATGTGAAAATATATGTATATGTTGTTTCATATTTTTCTCCAGGGTCTATAATTTAGCAGGTGACAAACATCAAGTTTCTTAATTACAAATTCAATAGGGAATGATGGATTGATTGGTGCTTTTTGATGTTTATTTCCATAACAACGACTAGAACATTCTAATTCTTATAATTTCCTTAATTATTCACTAAATAATTTTGGGTAGGGACTCACCTAAATGATTGTTCTTAGATGTCCTAGGTTGAAAAAACAATTAGAACATATATTGGTATAAATAGAAGTGAAATATCGAAATCCAACTTTATTTATATATATTTATGCCACCAAAAGTTTAATCACTCACCAAGTGATTGAGTCATCCTTAATTTTAATACCTAAAAATGACCCAATGGTTATAAAAGTTTTAAAATGCATGAGATTAAAATTAATTTTAATAAATAATATTTATATATGGATAAACATGGAATCAATTTGTTGGGGGAAGTCAAATTTCATCCAATGAAGTCTCATCCAAAAAAATTCAAAATCAATGTTTTTATGAGTATACAATTTTTAATAGTTATCCAGATAAAACATAATATATTTTCAACATATTAAAATTTAATAAAATATTTTTTTAAATAATAACAGAAAAAAATAAACAAAACATTATATCATATATAGGGATTTTTAATATGTTATAACATTAAGAATCCAAAATGAATGATATTGACAAGTGTGAATTATAATTTATTAAAAGATAAATGACCTATAATTATAATAATATTATTGAAGAAAATGACCATTGAAATATTATAACCTTGATGTGATGCACCTAACCAAATTTGAGGAATCCCATGACTTCAATTGTACTCCCCTGTCATTAGAAGATACTGAATACTCTTGATGGATTCCTAGTTTATCACCAATGTAAAATTTAACCAAAAATAAAAAAAATAATCTTAAAAATTATGATATAAAAAATTATAAAAAATACAATACATATGGAACCACAATGAAAATTATAATAATAAAAATAATTACTTGAGTAATAATTTTTCATTTCATGGCTTTTTATATAATTTACCCATTGAGAGTTTAGAAGATTGTTAAATATATAGATTACTATTTCAATAGGTGAATGCAAAAATAATTGTTACATTTGTACCAAAAAATCCATCATTATCATCTCAAAACTATTTGTCTATATACCCTGTTGTATTAATGTCCAACTCAACTATAAATCCATTGTAATTAGGTAACCAATGAGTGAAATTATATTTTCAATTATATTAGAGTAGTTTTAGAAGATATTTTATTCATTAAACCCATATTATAATAGATGGTGTTTTTGATCCCTTTATAAGTAAAAATTGTGGATTTTAGAATAGAAATAATTGAAAAAAAGGAAACAATAATAATTTCATCATGGGTTGAATATATGAACATTTAATTGGTCATTGTAGAGCCTATTGAACCCTGGTGTAATTTCAAATATGGTTTTGTTTAAAAGATAATGGGGTATCTCCTCTACCTATATAAACTAAAACATAATGGTGGTCTATAGGGACCCCAATAGTACACTCTAACCCTTTATATTGTATAGGAATTTGGGGTATTTTCTAGAGTTATTTTTTTACATTTTTTTCAATTTATAAATGTTCAATGATACTCCTCATGGTGTCCTATAATCATTTTTACTTCAATATAACTAAGGATATATGGGTAAAGTTATTTAAATTGGTTGGGGGTACATTCTAATTTTTATTTAAATATTATTCTTATCATTAATCTACACTAATTTCGGTAGTGGTAGATAGGTATTAAGAGAAGTATTTTAATGGATAGTGGTATTTTCAACCAATTTAATTGGGATTTTATCGGTGGTAGCAGTGGGAGTCTCAAGAGCGATGAAAAAAAATATTAGACATTATTACATTTAAGGTAAATCAATTAATAAATTATTATAGAAATATGAGTGAAAATGTACTTACTTAAAAACCATGAAATCTGTATTAAATAGTAGTTTTTAATTTGAACAAGAAATTTCATTGTTTGATTTATTAAAAATTAGAAAGGTGGTTACAAATTTTTTTATAGTTGAATATTTCCAAAATCCAATAATCACTGTTCTATAATCATAAAACCATGAAAAATATTTATGGTAGATAAAGGTTAACAATGTTTTATTTTGTTCTAGTTGAAAACATAAACTATACAGAGAGATGGATATATGAGTACACTCGTAATTAAATAATTTAGAATTTTTTTCTAGAAGTATTTTAATGAATATGTTTGAGTATGTGTGATGATTTTTTGAAAGGAGATACTATGTGATATTTTCAAATTCGTATTGAAGTATAATATTAAACTTTAGATTCATGAATAATAATAAGAATAAAGGTTATGTTCAATAAATGAGAAAGACATTTATATTATATTTAAATCCTTTTTACACGTAAATTGTCAACATTTATAGATTTTTATTTTTTTCAGATCATAAACTATATAGCATTGCATAATGAATGTGTTTATATATTGGAGTGTTTATAGTGTTTCGTGTTATATTGTACAAAAAAATGATGAACAACGATACAATGTGTATATAGTTTTTGTAGTAATTCTTATTGGAAAATAAATATAATTTTTCAAAACCACATCATGAGTAGGATGATATTGATCCATGACTCCTGACCCTAAAAACCTATAATGATGTGATTTTGGATGCTCTAGAATGAATTGGAGAAAAATATACTAGAAAATATAAAGTAAAATTCCATGTTTCAACTCCACTAGTAGATAAAAATAATTAAAATAAATAAATCAACTACTAATGCCATGATGTTAAACACACATTTCAATTTATGATATATGAATGAATTAATATACTCTGGATACTTTTTCAAATTTAATGCACTTTTATGGTTTTGAGATATTCATTAACTATACAATTGAAATTATATGGGAAGATATCTTTGGAGAGACCCAAATAATGGATTTATATTTGATGATGTTGGTAGTATAAGTAAATTTTTATTTCGTTAATTTTATCTTCATGTAAAAAACATGAAAAATTATAGTATAAATTGATTAGTATAGAATAGATAAAAAATATAAATCATAGATGAAAAATAATATGACCGGTATTTTACTAGATGGATGAAAAAGGATATAAATAACATAGGATTAATTGAAGACTATAATTAATGATATTATATTGTTTATAAAAATTTTTATACATAATATTTGTTTCTTGGTGTAAAATAAGTCATACGTTTTTGATATTCTAATGTATATAATTTTTTTTGAAAGTATTTGACACTAAACTGAAGATAATTTATATATTGGTATTATCATATCTATAGTAATGTGAATATTTTTGAATATTTAAGGGAATATAATTATTTTTATTGATTTATTTTGTATGATGTTTTATTATTTTCTTGATTTACATTAAAAATTAGTTTGAAAAAATTTTGAAGATTAAAATTTTAAATATTCTCCAAAGGATTTGATCATATCATCTAGTGTAATTGAATGAATAATTTTTTATTAACATAAAGAAGTCAATTATACATACTATAATACTGTCTATAAATGTGTAATATCAAGTAATCATGAGGACAGAAGACTAAAAATATACTTATAATTTTATAACATGATGTTTTCCGGAGCTGTATAAAAAGGTGTAAAGTATAGTAAGACTTATGAATTGATGAGATACCCCCAAAACAATCAATAAATACTTATCATTGTGTGTTTGTGGTAATATCATAAAATTATGAAAATTAATATTCCTTTGGGAAGGGAGACTTTAAAGAAAAATTGTACCCACATAAATTGTGAGTTATTGGGTATTTTTGTACACGAACAAATTGTTGAGTGTACCAATAGAAGAACTCACTATATATTATAATTAAATAAAAAATATATAGAATTTTAAAAAAATATATAAAAAAACTAAATGTAAAGAAACATGATATTTTGGAATATATAACATGATCATTAAACCATAAATGTTAATTTAACATTTATAAATTTAATTAAAAATATTAGAAAATCAAAACATAATTGAAGGTAAAATGGAAACTTGAAATGGAACTCTTCTCTATAAAGAAAATTTTTATAATCTCATGAGACAAATATATTTTCAATGGGTTTCCCATTCAAATTCCCAAGATGAACTCAATAAATTGATTTTTGAATGAAACTTTATACAGGTTACAGTCAAGATAATTGAGATTTCTCAAGATCCATCCAAATTGAACCACCTATTAGATATATAATAAGATATTACTTGATGCTTATGTTTCACGTGGATATCTTATGTGACAATTACCATAGAAACTAGTATAATATCAACATTTAATAAAATATTTATATATATAGATATGTCATGACATTAATACATTTCGAATATTTATCTCTTCTCAGATCACATTATGCTTACAAAAAGTATTCTTAAAAATGGTGTTTTATTTCAATGAAAAAAATTTATTATTAATTAGTTATAATATATAAATATATATATTTCATTAATATTTATTGATGAATATAAAAATTAGTAATTTAATGAAAAATTAGTAATTGATATACCAAAAAATGTTTTCACTTAAATTGTTTTGACTATATTTGGTATTTTTAATTAAAGATAATGATCATAAATTTTATGATGTGAATTTGGAAAAAAATAAATATAATTTTTTGTTTCATTAGGGAATTTTTAACCAAACATTAATGGTTTTGGATTTTTCTAAATTCAATGATTTTTTTTGACAAAAGAAAAATTGTTTTTTCCAATAGTACTACTTTAGTGATATTATTATACAATAATTAAAAAAATTTCATTGAAACCAATTTTATATAAAATATATTTTACATAAAGTTAAAATAATTATTTTTAAATACAATGCTAATATAAATAACCTATACAAAAAATTTTTAAAAAAACTTTCGTAATGTTTTAATAAATACAATATTTTATCCATTACATTAAATAAAATATTCAAATCATGGAATTAGAGTTTGGAGTCATTTTGATGTAGAATAAATTTAATTTTATTAATAAAATATATTATTTTTTATAATTACTAAAAATAATAATTGTATACTCATCTTATATCTTATACATACATTTCAATTTGTTCTAAAAATGTGTTTCGACACATTATATGTGTTAATACTAAAATTAAATTCTATAACTCAAGGTAATTTTATTTTATAAAATTAATTCAATGTGTTTATTTATAATTTTTAAATTATGAAATAATTTCAATTTGAATTGTTTCTTTTAATCATAGTTTCCTTGTGTGAATGTGGACTCACCACAGTATGTGTAAATTAGGATAAAAGTTATTTTATATATTATAAATTGTTAAGGAAGATGAAAAATATATATTTTATTAAATAGATGATATAAGATCAACCTTATATCATTTCCCATTACATTTTTTCCCATTTTATAGAATTTTAAATTAAATTATTGAGTAATTTTATTGGGAAATAATGTGTTTTTATAAAATCGATCTTATCATCTTACATAAATGAAGACAACATATTTCCAAATTTCCACCCATTATAATTATTTGGAAGACCCAAAACAGTAAACTATTCTATCATTAACACCCTACTAATGCCATGGAATATATAGCATCACCAAAAGTCTATGTTAAAATGATTTAATAGTTATCTGTTGGAGAACATATAAGAGGATTAGAAAGACTATCCATCCAAAAAATTTGTGATATTTTCTAATTTTACACACCTAAAGTTCCTTCTATCCATAATGGTATTATAACACCAAATTTAGATCTACTATTAAGTGTTTTTTAATAAATCCATTTTTATTCTATACATTCATCCATAATCATTATGAAAATTAAAATTTATATAATGTGTGTGTGAGGACTACCACATCCACAGAGATCATGTTAATTTTTCTAACACAATATCAAATTATAGGGTACATAATTTGTATTAATTCACTAATAATATATCTAAAAAAATTTATTACTAAATTATAACTATTTCATTTCATTAACCCCTTTGTTTTCCCTAGAAAATGATTTTTTTCATCTATGAAAATTATCATACAACCACCTTCACAAGACTACATATTGTTTTTCAATAACCAACTAAAATGAACAAATATAAAAATGTACTTAATATTTTAAAATAATTTATTTTTTCCAATTTTATATATTTTAATAAAAATATTATTAATTCCATTTTTGTGACCAATATGATGCAGTCCTAGAATCATTAACCACCTAAAATTTTCATTTCAATAAAATATTCAGTATTGGGTATATTGTTGAATAACCATTGAAACAATGTTTGTATTGATCTAATATAATAATAAAGGGTACAATTCTACACAATTACAAAGTAAACTAAGTTAACTTAAGAAAAATTTTACCACAATCAATAATTTAAATGATTTATAATGAAATTAACCGAACAGCCGTATATTACAGATGCAATCACGTACTATAATAAAAATGTCATTAAATAGAATCTGGAAAATTAAATGTATATCATTAATGATATTTTTAATATTATTATTGAAGAAAATTTGTTTATTTTAAGTTGATATATATAGGGATTTTGGACAATATGAAAGTGTATTGTCACAAAATTTCTTTCTTTGAGATAGATTTTTATGAACCTAATTTCTTATACATGGTTTATATTCTATAAATTGGATATATAATATCATGGAAAATATTTATGTATTTCATGTGGCATAAAATTATTTCTCTCTCTTATAAGAGGTTTTTAGGGAATTATTTTTAATTTATAAGGGATCTTTGGTACCTCCTTTGTGACTTGTCAATTTTGTATTCTCTTTCATTTTCACCCATTATTGAAATATTACACCCATGTACATCATACATAGTATTCAATATGCCAGTCAAATATATTCATTTATTAATATATATTTCATTTATAGGTCTATTGAAAATTTTATTTCCGTTTTAAATTGTCACTTTTATGTAAATCAATTTTAGAGACCATTCATATTTCATTTATGAGGTCTAGACATGCCCCATCAAATAATTTCAATACATGAATATAATTTTTAAATATTTTATTATATATCCCACATTTTTAAATTATGGTTTTATTGAAAATAGCAATCTATTTCTATTAAAATTACATTAAATTATTCCACATCGCATCAACCATGCGGTACAATTTTATTTGATTCCCCCAAGATCCATATCAGAAATTAAATAATTTATTACTCAATGTTCATTACCCATATTCCTTTTGAAATTACAAATGTCATAATAATTTAATTCATTATTCAATTGGAAACCCTTATGACTTATCCATCAAATAAGCCTTATAGAATAATTATGAAACCTGAACCTTTATCATGGGTTTGATATTGAATATGATTAATGATGGGTATATTTATTTAATGTGGAAAACATATGTTTGATTTAAAAATATTTATCAATGGGGCCAAAATTTGAAATCATGATCCTGAGCCCTCCAATCCTTCACAAATCGATCCTAAGTCCTTGAAAACCTTTCTATCATCGCCCAAGATGGAGCCCTATAATCCCTCACCGGCTGAGCCGCCCTCCCCCCCAAGATGAACCGAATCCCGATCCATTAGATATTGAGCCACCCAAGCCCTTGTCTATTCTATGGACATAGCCTCTTTATTTAGGTAGATTTACATTTTGTATGATCAATAATTAAAAAAGGGTAGTTAGAATCTAAAATAATATATTTATACCATTTTTTATAGATGCTTAATTAAAACTTTGGAAGATGTTTTTAGGATACATATTTTATTAGAAACCATGCATTATTGATAGGAATGACATACTCTTTAAACATTAAAATTGAGGTATGTGATTCATTTTTATAAACTGTATGTATAGACCATATTCTTTATATTTTTTCACCATCATTATCGGTCTCTACTAGGGTATCATCAGAGTTATCAATTACTGAACATGTTCCCGTATAATATTAAAATGGATTGTAAATCACTGAGCTAAACACACAAATAAATAATAAAAAATTTATAAATTGAATTTTTTATATAGTGTAATAAAATTAGTTATTTTTAGACAATTTTACGTTTTGGATTGAAATTTAATAACTTTGAACCCAATTATGGTGTTATACTGATAAATTGATGTACCCTTAGAATTATGATAGAAATATACCTCTAATGAAGGAAACGAACACGATGATTAAAACACAAGATTATAATAGAACATAAATGGACAATAATATAACATATTTCAATAAAAGAATACCTAAACTATGTATGTATTAAATTTTTGTTGATATTTCAGGGTAAAGATGTAATTATTATGGCGAGTCAGGAGTCGAGTTAAGAGATTTTATTTTTTGAGCAATCCATTGGTCATATATATTTTTATCTGTGTTCTATATTAGGTTATATATAATATACTAAAAATATTTTAATAATATCATATTTGTTTTTTACATTTAATATGTTACTTCTCTTCTTTACGATTATAAATATTTTATGTTCATACCCTATATGGATTATAGGAAATCATAAAAATATTTCTAATTCTTTTTGATATATTATTTATATCTATTTCGTACTCATGCAATAATTTTTAATATAATTCTTTTATATTATTTTTGATTTTTTATAAATACATTTCAGGGGATATTATTCTATTTATGATTTCCTTTCAACTCATCCATTAATTCAAACCATATGATGTACATAAAGGAATCATTTAAAAAATTTCCATCCATATCCCTCAAGATTCATCTATATAAAATCTCTTTATTTTTAAGATTAAATTTTGGAGAACATTTATTATTAAAAAGATCATTTAAAATCCTATAATCCCATTTTAAAAATAACCATTAAATATGACAAATTTTTTATTTATATAAAAAGATGTTATAAATTATTTTTTTCAATCTATATTTCATTTCATCAATGTTTTATCAAGATTCATTTTTTATATATTTTCTATATTATTTTATTTCTCCATTGTTTATACGAAATATACTTATTTTAATGAAAATTTTATATTTTAATGACTATGGAAATTATTGAATGAAGTATATACCACAATTTAAATATTTTTTAAATTATCTATAATTAATTATCATGGTTGACGTTTATTTACCTAATATTCTACTTTATTTCATTTGATTCTTGTTTTATTTCCATAGGTTATCATTTTTTGATGTATTTATTATTTGTTTTATATTAATGTGGAACACACATATATATATATGTTATATATAATGACGAATTTAGTGGCCCTAGGATTATATATCCCCAAATCAATATGGTAGTTATTTTTATATAATGAGTTATCTATGTTTGGGTAATGTATGAATCGTCAATAATTTTATGCATGAGAATTATCACCTCCACTCACCATCTTCTGGGTGCCCACTACCATCTTCTGGGTACCCCCTACCACCATACAGTCTCCCTTTTGCATCCCTCACTAGCCTTAATGATATATTGATAAAAAATTACTAGGTTCGGCTATACATAGTTACTCTATGTTGTCTCTCCCATGATTCCTATTTTAAATTAATTAATGTATGATTTTTTTTCTTTTATTTTACATAATATTATCCATGATTGATTTTACTTTTTTACATTGACATTTGTTGAAATTTTTTGAGTCTTATTATAATTAAATAGGATGTTTTTTACTTCCATTTATCTTTTTCCATTATTAGTAATACCTATGTGTTTTATTTAATATATTTTAAATGAATTATTATAACAATATTTTCATCAAACAAATTAAGTCTATTGATGTGGTATTATTTGAAAAGTTAAATAGTAATTTTATATGTCCTTATAGTTTGAAGGATCAATGATTTATGATGAAAAATTATGCACAAAAAAAAAGTTTATAGACATCTAAAGAAGTTCAGTCTAAAGACACTTTCAGGGAGACTAAATATAACATTCTCAAATATAAAAACGTTCCCTACATTTATATCAATGTATTATACAACATTACTCTCAACAAGCTATGTTTATGTACCTCCATGATGCCTAATGAAATGAACATCCCAATCTCTGGAATGATTTGAAGGCCAACTGTTGACTGCGTTACATCATTTCATGAAAATTAAATCAGCAAAATCATATAGAAGATGTTGTAAACATGAAGAGATAAGTAGTGGGACACAAAAAAATTATTGAGAGTGGGAGAGGTATAATCACCTAGAGTGGTGTATTACGGGTCAAAAACCTGATGTTCATGGTTTTTAATGGGGGCTTACTACAATTCTCTTATCTACCTTCTAAAAGAAGGTACGCTATTTCTATTATCAATTCATTGATGATGGTGACAACATGCATTAAATAGAGTTTATAAGTGAAGTTGAGGAATTAAATCTATCCAATACTTTAGAACCCAATGAACTACCTCTAGCCTTCATGAAACCAAACCAATTGAATATGAATACTGGTTTCAAAATAATAGAGGATCCCTCTTTAATTTTTAGTAACCATGTTTTTTTAGGAAGGAAATCGAGAGTTTTTCAAGTTCTATAGTTATATATATATATACTTCCTCATCATAACATATAATGGTTGTTATATGTTTGTTTCCACTAATCTTTATACATAGATAATTGAAATATCCTACCGTGTTTTTGATGTCATGGTATAAAGTTTTAGTAATAACACATCAAACAAAAATCTAGAACAGAGGGTTGTTGATCCCTAATCCTTCACTCAAGGTGAAGCTACCTATTTCACTCACACTATTGTTTACTTTCACCTCTACAAGTCTATAAATGTCTACATAAACTTCCATACTAGTATTTTAAGAGAATTTTCAAGCTATTATGTATCATAATCTACATTTTAGATTTAGATCATTCCATAATTTGGGAATTGAATTGCATTATGTGTTGTAAATGTTCAAAAGAATTCCTTTGTTAGAGGAATCTTTTAGAAGACAATGGAATAATATTTGGGGATGTGTGTGTATTTGATCATGTTGTTAGTAGTCTCCAAAATTGTGTCTTCAAACTGATTATATTTAGATGTCTCTAAACTTATGTTTGTTGTTATGAATTTTTCATCATAAATATTTAATCCTTCAAACAATAAGCACATATGTATTTACTATTGTCCTTTTAAAATAAATCTGCATTAACTACCTTTCTTCTTTTGATGAATATATTGTGATGATAATCCATTTAAATTAAATTAATCATTTGTTTATACGTGATCCAAAATAATATATTTAATATAGTCATTAATTTTTAAGGATTTATGTTTTATAAAAAGATAAACCACCTCTTCAACTTTGTACAAATAGTATAAGGATTATAATGGAATTCATTATCCATTTTTTCAATATTTTAAAACATTACCCATTTTAAATATATCAATTTCATTTTTTTAAATGATTGGATTTAATATTATATATCAATTAATAATGATAAAATTATATTTTTAAATAATTATTTTTGTGTCATTCGGAATATTTTTCCAAGAAGTGTCGTTGATGATTCTAGTGGATCTCACCCTATATCTATTTCACTTCAGTTGCTGCTGATATTCAAGGGTATTTTAGGTTCGTTTGAATCATTGTAGTGGTTTTAGGATGTTGAGAATTGATTATAGTGTTTATAAATACAAAATGTATTAGATTCCTTGTTGTTCTATGTCTACATGGGAGTCCATCATTGGAAGATTTTTTTTGTTTTCCCCATAAATGATTGAAGTTGGCATGACGTGGGGAGTTTTATATTCTATCATTGTTTCATGGTTTATACCTGAGAAGTTGATGAGGAAGATATGAAAAGATCTCATGAGTGTCCAACAAGGCCAGTGCATGGTGAATACTTATGTTGAAAATATCATTAAGTTGATGTGATTTTCTCTATAGGATGTTTTACAGAATCAATTGAAGAATATCTTTGCATTGGGTGTTATTATCCACTGATCAGTGAGTTAGAACACTTCTACATGGATATCAATTTTTAGAAGTCAGTGGAGGAAGTATTTTTAGATGATTTTTTCTAAAATAAGTATACAATACATTGGTTACCTGAATTCTTCCATTAATTATTCAATGGTGTGGGGATGTTTTGGTTAATGATGAGTTTGGGCAACATTTTGATGTGTAAAAATGGTATGTTAATTGAATGATGAAATGTATGGGATATAGTCTTGGTTTCTTTTTGTTTCATTTAGTGGTGAAAATAGTTGTGACTTAAGGGATATGGTGAAAAAAATGTGTTATTTTGTTTATTAGATGGGGTTAAAACAAATGCTAATTATGAAACACTGCTAATCTAGTGGTAGATTTCCTTATTTAAGAGGTTATTTTCTTTGTCTTAGTAGTCGTTGTCTTGATAAAAAATTATTGTGGTCTTTTTAACCACCACAAAATCGCCTTTATTGGTTTTCTGGAATACCACCACCAAAATTTAGAAATCTACCACTAGATACTCATTTGAAGAATCTTACCAGAAACCGCATCAAATTAAAAGGAATTTCTGCATATTTGATGTCAGCGCCAACTTTTGTGATGATTTTTTGAAATTGTCGAGGGCCAACTTTGTTGTGCTTTAAACCCACACTAAATAAAAAAGATCTTAACTATAGTTATTTATTGTATTGTCATATTTTATTTTCAACACACTATAATGGAATTATTTCTTAATTAAATTGAGGTTTTTGTTTATGATTATAATAGAATCCTTTATAATGTAAATTAGGATGAATCATGATTTATATAGGTCAAAAAAATGATGATTAAGTTTATCTATGATTAATAATTGTTATGTTGTGAATGATGTAATTTAAAAATTGGCGATATTGACTTATCATAAAGAATGATTGGATTTCATGATGGTTTTGAAAAGTGATATATCATAAGGTTTAATTTTCCTTTGTTTATCCAAGATATTTTATATTATGAATATAATTTTTCATCAATAAAATTACTACAATTATGGATTTAGTGATACATAGAACATTAATGGATCACAATATATTATTAAGAATGTGAGAATATTTTAAATCCTAAACCCAAAAAATAAGTTATGGGAGATTACTTATGGGAACTATTGTGATTAAAAAAATGAGGGAAATAATATTAAAAATCCTACATGTCAACAGATAGAAAAAAAATATCAATAGAAATTTCATTAATTGAATGAGAATATTTATTTTGGGTGGTAATTATGGATCTAGAAAATGTTTTCATGTGATGGTGAAGGATATAATTAAGGAAGTTATTATTCTACCAAAATATACAATAATGATATTATGTTCCAGATGTGAGGAACATATTCAATCTCAACCCAATGAACCAATCCATGGTTTAGATAATATAAATAAAACCAACTAACTAAAAGAATATGGGAATAAAGAAAATAATATTCAATGACAATTGAAGAGGCATATCACGAAATTTCTCTTTCGATTATTCAATGTATTTTTTCAATCATGTTTTAATCAATTAAGTAATTAGATATTAATAAAAAATATGGAGTGAAAATTTATTATATGCATGGTATATGATAAATAACAATTTTTCAGAAAATAATCCCTTATATTTTTTTATCTTCATATAATATTATTCAATACCATATTATTTTAAATTAACACTATGTTTTAAAGCATATAAAACATGAAAAATAAATATTTAAAGAAACTTAAAATAGAAATATTTAAATTTTTAAGTTTTCAAGTATCCATTTGAGAGGTATGAATATGATTAGCAATATTTTTATATATATTTCTATAAAGTTCCAACACAATAAAAATTTATTGATTAATTATTACGAAACATTCAGACTATTTTTCTCCAAAGTCATTATATGCTTCAAAAATATTTTCTCATCAGAATTTTTTTTCATTTTATGAGATAATAATATAATTACATTATATTTCATCTAGAAATTTTATTCAATAATATGTATATCAATTTTTATTTTATAACATTAATATCTTATTTTGATGAATTTATTCATAAATTTTTAAAAAATATTAATATTTAATAAATGTTGAAACATACCGCCTTTTATTAAAAACCATTTTTTCATTTCATGTTTCTAAAATGTAGATGTCTATTTTTGATTAGTATTATGATTAATTTTCTATTATTAAAAATAATTATTTAAATAATGGTATTAAAATCAACATTATACTTATATTTTGATTACAACATATCTATACCTAAGGAGACATTCTCATAGAAAATAAATTTCCAACACATTTTACATGATTTACATTATATTAAATTTATAAAAATATGATTTTTTAATTTAAAAATATAGAATTCATATATTTGATGATATTAAATAATATTTTTTTAAGATCGCATCTTAATTTTTTTATAAGAATTGTATCCATAGTAATGTTTTGATGTCATTATAAAGGTGAAATAGGTTTGTGATAGTTAAAACCAATGTGGTAAGACTTGAAATTCAATAAAAAATATTTATTAATTTTAGTGTTTGAGTAAATATCATCCATATTAATATAAACATATATAATATGAACTATTTCTATTTATCATTGATTTTTACCATTATAATATTTCAAGTAAAAGATATTGTAAAAAAATCACTCTCTTGGTTTTAATATTTTTAGTAATTTATGAATTAGATAAAAATATATTTATTTATAAATGATTATCTTGAAGAAAATTTAATATTTTTTCTTTTTAATTAATTAATTATTTTTACTAATGAATTAATTACCTTATATTATTTTTTAATATTGAAATACTTATTCTGTAAGTTGTTAAAAAATAACATTTAAATAATTTTTATTAAAATAAATAAACTATTATTTGGGTGAGTTAAAGTATACTAATAATTTAATAGAATGATATGACATCTTATGAATTGTAAAAAAATTATATTTTAATATAATTACTATCATCATGTCATGAATGACTTACTAATTGAATTGTTAAAACAATTTCATCTGTGAAATTTTATTTTGAATATCATTTTATACATTTTTTTATATGTCATTATAATATTGAAAGAGAAAAATTATGCTGATAAATTCAAAAATATTTTTTCTTTTTAACATTTTTTATCAAATGGTAACCTTATATATTAAGTAATAACTTTTATATTTTAAAAATTGTATTTTACTGGTGGAAGTAAAATATTTTTCACTGACATATTAAACCAAACAATATGATTTGAAATTAAATCTAAACCCTCCAAATATGAATTAGACAATTATATTAATATCATTTGATAAATATATTAAAATATATGTTATTTTGGAACCCCATGACAAGAGTTAAACACATATTAAATTATAATATTTAATTAATTTCAAAAAACACCCCTCTCTCACCTTATAAAATGGGTCAAATCCTTTCTTTTAAGTGCTCCACATTGAGAACAATACCTCGACTAGAGCAAACCCAATTTTATTTTCATCTTCCCTATTAATTATTTATATATTATATCCTTTTAAAATGATAATTCAATGGGTCCAAATGAGGGTATATAATGATGGTTTTCAAAAAAAGTGGTTATCATCCAACCATAACTCATTAAATTTTATTTTCTCTACCATAAAAAAATCTTCATAGACCAAAATAATATATTTACATATATATGTATTATATAATGAAGTGTTAGTATTAATATTTTACAACCCTTTTCATTTCCATTTCAATCATATGGGTAATTAAATTATAGTCTATCCATACATGTGGACTATATCCTCAATAAAGCACTGTGTTTCATTTCCCATCATCGACTATAATTTTAATTTATATTTAATTGTATAATTTATATTTGTAAAATTAATGATTTTATTATATATATTTAAATATAAATTATATTAAATTTTATTAACGTTTTATCCATTAAAAAATGATAATTTCATTTGTGTGAATGTATAGATTACCACCTCTACAAGGTGTTGTGTTTCGTTCTCCTCACAACATCCCACTGAGGATATACGTATTTATTTACATAAATATATAATATTATACGTATAACAAAATAATAATTATAAGAAGAGAAAATGATCATTAAATTCTTTCTTTCTCTTTGAATAAGGATAATTCTACACATGCATAAGTAGGGATTTCTGTAACTGTGATTGTAACATAATGAATTTTTCAAAACAATATTATAAAGATGTTTTTTAAATTTTAATTAAATTATATAAAATATCATTATATAATAATTATTATTCTCAAGGTTATAGAATAATTACCACTATTACCATGATCAACAAACTAAAATAGTTCTGAAATAATCAATCTATGTTTCCCAAACCACTTCATTTGGACATAACAGATCATGTAAATAAATATGTCATTTAAATACATAAAATGATTTAAATGATAAATTTAAAAACATGGATAATTTTATTAAAATCAAGATATTTATATTAGTTTATAAAATATGAGTCAAATGATATTTATTGAATTTTGGAACACATGGTAAGGGATTTACACTCAATTTCTCATCATTGATGCATATTTTAATGTTTTTCAACAATTTGTTTTATATAGTGTATATACTACCAATTTTACATTTTATATAATGAATCCTTCACTAATATAGGTAGTTTATGTTTGAGTTAATATTATTTCATCCATGATTATTTGGAATGAATTTTTGTATTTTCTAATGGTATCTTTAATCAATTTCTATTAATTTTTTTATATCAATTCTTAATAGATAATATTATGTTAGTATTATGTGTGAAGTGATTTCTGTTTGATTTCGGATGAATATCGACCCTATTTTTTGGATTTATATTTCGTTCACTACATCAATACATTGATCAATTATTGACTCCCTGATATGATATTTAATAAGTAATTTGGTGACGGTCGTTGTTGTCGAAGGTATGTCTTTTCAGCATCCCAAATTAATTATTACCCACCCCTAAAACATTAGTATAGTTGAATTGCATGGTCGATCGACATGGAACTTTGGTAGTGTGTTGGTTCAATTGAGTTTATAATTAATTTAGTGGAACATGAAAAATTTAGAGTGGATTGGTTGGTTTGGATTGATTGAAACTATTTTTTTTTCTTTAAGAATATGATTAACAACCAAATTTAAATAACAAGTGGTTTAAAGGTGTTTTAATATAAAGAAAAGTGTATTGGGGATGTGGTGATTAAGGAGTTATTATGAGGATTGCTTATATGGCTTTATTTTTCATGATAATTCTACATTCTGGATTTCCTTTTATCACAAGATTTCCTTGGTCTGAGTTCCTCTTGTTTAGATATGAAGAAATTGACTCCTTGGTCCTGTAGTCAGTGTTCCTCAATTCGTAATTCGTTTCAGTCCATTTATGAATTGGTGAAACCTTTTCAATGGTCATAAAATATTTCACCATTACTATTCTTTTATATCACTGAGAATTCTTCCATTGGTTCATCTTAGGATTCTCAATAATATTTAGCAATGATTTAAGAGGAGTAAGGATAATTAAGAAGAACGAACACAACTATCTAAATTAATACAACATAGTATAATCCTTCATTATCCACAGCCCCAGCACAAGGGCTATAGTTACACATGGAAAGAATAATAGGAATGACACACTCGATACCTGATGAATTCATCGTGTAAACATCAAGGGGCGGTGTCGGTAGGTGGAACAGTGGAATAATGGAACCACGGTGGCTTGGGAATGGCAACACCAGAACTTCTACTCTACTCCAATGTTTTGGAACTCCAAAATCTGAAGGCCAAGGCCCCTATTTATAGAAAAATAAATTACATGGCATTTATAGAAATTACACACCATGTACTTACATCAACACGCTTTGGGCTTCATTTTCTCCACTGGTAGGCAGCCTAACACGTCGTCGTTGACTTTGAACATGACGCCACCTAGTAGTTGAGTGTACACGGCATATAGAGCCGACATACATGGCGTGTAGTATAAATTTTTTCCACCAACCCCATATAGAATAGTAGACACAGTGTGTAGAAATGGAACACACCGTGTCTCCTTCAACGGCCACAAGGGCGTGTAAACTCTTCTTGGCAACAACCTCTTATAGAATGTAGTACACTGCACGTAACGCCGCCTCCCACGATGTGTAGATTATGCCTGGTGAAATGTTCATGTACTCCCTCCTTCGATCCATGTCCCTTTCTGGATGTACACGTCATGTATAAAAGTACACGCAGTGTAGTTTCAAAATTTTTACAGACTTCCCTTAATTTGTGTATTTTGGGCAGAAATCACTTGAAAATAGACAAGGTCACCAAAATCAAATATTTGTCTTCTGAGAAGTCGGTATTTGGTGAAAACGTATTTTATTTTCAATATTATATATGAAAATATATACACAAATTGGGTGAATCAAACTCCCCTATAGTTAGTGTTTTCCATGACCTCAAGCAAAAATCTCAACATCTAATTAAAAGAGCCTATACCTTTAAAAGAAAGGATTTCAATTAATGAAAAATTATAAATGATAAAATTACTGAGGAAAATTCTAAATGGCACAAACAAATTCAATTCAAAAGATATTAAAATCATGCCTCATATATATAATTCAATTAACTACACTCATCCTCTTTCAACACATTTTTCAACATTTCAAAAATAAGCATGCCACTTGATGATCTACCTTACAAATCAAAAATCACACTCCAAACTCAAGATGTTTTTATTCAGAGTTATGCTCAATCAAAGGTATATACACTCTATCCATAGGTTTGTAGGATATCTTGTTCTCTACTTTAGAAAAAATTGAATTACAAAAATCATGAGTGCTTTATCAATAAGGTTCAGATATATCTGTGGCTAAGGTTTGGTAGGTTTAGATGTGAAAAATAAATTCTGAGGCTTGAAAAAGGAAGGCTAATTCCTTTAAACAACATTTCATGATATTCAAAGTAATGTTAAATGAAAAATGTATCCTTAAAAACCTCAGTAAAATGTTGTTGTAATCACCACCTTTTCCTTAGTCAAGTAGGGTTGTGAAATAAAATGAGCACAAGTTTCCCTTCTCTTTGGTTTTTTTAAGAAGAACTCAAGGGAAACACATATTAATACAACGAATAATTTTTTGGAACCCTTTCTGCCCCAAATAGTCAAGAGGAACTCCCCCGCACTTTATTTCATGATTGTACACAAGAATATACCATGTATTGCCAACTCCCACTTTAATGCTCCCAAATGAATAATCATGCAAAGTTCAAAAAGAAATAGGGTTGGAAGAGAAATAAGATTGTAACGTGGCTTCCTATAATGGTTTTTCATGGCTTTTATGGGCTTAACGAAGATTAAATGTCAGGTAGATCTCAAGATAAAGGGGTGAAAACAATCTAGTGCATCAAACATTTTAATGTAATTCAAAAATTCATCATGTTTTTAAAAGAAAAAATGCAAATTCTGGTAGTGATGCATATCCTACGAATCTCTCAAGAAAGAGGGTATTTTGAAAATAAATACGAAAAAGGCTTTAGAATACCTCTCAGGAGTGGAAAAATAATAAATGGACAATCAGGTCATGACATGCATATAAATGATTAACCTAATCAATGTAATTAATCAAGGATTAAAAGTTGAAATTGAAACTATATCAGCAATCATTTTAAAACACATAATAATCAGAATAAACATACAACCCTTAAAAATTTTCTACTGATAACTCTAGCATTTATATTAATGATTAACCAAAATTTCATCATATTTTAAAATATATAATCTAATACTGATGTCTCCTAGACTAGTTTAAGGGCCAAGACTAATGTGAAAGAGATAGATTCTCCCCTTAACATAATACTGCACATGGTCCACCAAGTTCCCAAAAAGAGGTACAAGCGAAGATGGGGACACAAAAAGTGGACCAGACTGATGGAAAGTAACGAAAGGACTGAGTTCAAGAATGAAAAAACAAATGAAAAATAATACTCCCCTCCTATCTAGGCAATGGAAAATGGTATGTGAATTAAAAACACATCCCAAAATGTTCCAGAGTACCTGTGATGGGGAAAAAACACGGAAAGTAGACATAATAAACCCAGGCATAATAGATCCCAAATATATATACAATGAAAAGAATATGTCCCAAAACCAGTCATGGGGTCACCTCAGAAGAGTCAAAATCCAGTAAAAAAGAAGCCGGGAGAGATGGTGTAGGAGCCATGGAAGCAGGAGGCTCAAACTCTGCATCAGGAAGGGAATATGAAGAAGTAGGAGCCACAGGTGCTGGTTTCAGCAAAGGAATATTAGCAGCATGCCCGAGATAGGAAACAGAGGTGAAGGCGGCAGTAGCAGCAAAAGGTGGGACCACTGTAGACTGTAGAATAGATTCTGTGGCCTATGCAGTGAAGGGTGGATGAGCAGCAGTATAAGGGCCAGGAGCAGAGGCAGAGGAAGGTGGAGGAGGCAACAGAAGACAAATATGATGAGAAATATGTTCCAAAAACTACTCCATGCGATCCTGGGGCCTATCAAGATGAATCAAATGACTCGCAATGGTGTCATGGAGGCCGATGATACGAACCAACTTCTGCTCCATCTGATCTTGTCGGCTGTCCAAGCGACCCAAGACCTGCTCCATTGTGGCTAGGCGGTGGGAAAGGGAAAGATCGACTGAGGGTGTGGGGGTAGGTGGGATGGGTTAAGGGATAGAAGAATGAAGTCCAGAATTAGTGTGGTCAGTAGGATGTGGGTGAGGTGGAGAAGATGGAGGGGGTGGGGGAGGAGGAGTAGGGTCATCAGCTAGGGCAGGAGGGTCAGCGGGTGGATGGGGGTGAGCCTGGTCAAAGATATAGGCATACCCCTGCTTCCGGACCATCCCCCTGTGAATGAGAATGAAAAATTCCATCCGCTGGGGTGAACCTAACAGTTCATGAGGCCATGAGAGCTCGAATACCCCAAGGTTGTGGGAGAGATGTGTAGTGTAAAACTCACCGTTCAGGTTGCCCGGACGGCCGGTAAACATGGAGTAGAAATAGGAGGTGGCTCGATAGGGGTGGTCCAGGTGTTTTTGTCGGATGACACAGGTAAGGAGCTCAATGTCACAGCGGGTCATGACCCCCATATCCTCATGGCAGGGGAAAAGGATGTCGCTGAAGCACTGATGGGCGAAGCGGATGATGGGGTCAGCGATAAGGGTGCTCTTCTAGGAAGTCGGAGTGTATCGGTGGTCAGGTCCAGCGATCTCCCGCCACATAGTGATGAGCTCAGAGTGATTGGTCCTGGACATAGTAGAAACAAGTGGTGAGGTGATGGTAAGGGGGTAGAAGCTGCACCCTCGGCCAAACTCGGTCATGGTGAGGGAAAATCGTCGGCCGCTTAGTCGGAACCATACCATGGGCACCACATCAACGGGTGTCTCCTGGTACTCCGCTCCATCAAACTCAAAATAGGAAATGAACTCCAAAAATTAATCACGAAAAATAGGAGTGCTGAACTGGAAAATAGCTAGGAGTGGGGTGTGCCCGAGAAGCTCCTCCAATTCCTCCCAAACACCGAGCTACTGCGGAATGCTGTTGTCGAGGTATCAGCTACTCAACAGTATCAGCCGACAAGAGAATCTTCGGACCTTGTCATATGCAAGATCGGTGACCGGGAATACCGTGCAGGGATAGGGAGAACCTTCCGATATCGGCCTATGTGGAGGTGCAGCGGCAGGGGCTGGCTCTATTGGTGGATCTGCTGATAGAGAGGGTGGCTCTGTGGATGGGGGCTTCATGAGGGACCAACTACTGATAAAGATGGCTCAGGGAGAGTGGCAGATGGTGTAACGCCCCGACCCCAATTTCCTAGAGTCGGTGCATTATTACATAACATTGGCATGATCACAAGATGGATCAAATCTTGAAATACCGATTGGTTTAGTAGCCTTTGAAACACTAGATATATTCATAAGTCTTACATTACATCATAAAGATGAAAACTACAACAACATCTTTTCTTTATATTCCGCACTCATATCCCCAAATAATATCATGCAGGTAATTCATAATTTACTTCTTCACTTCCTGGGAAAAATAAAACATAGAAAAGGGGTGAGCTAAAATGCCCAGTAAGGATAACAATATAGCGGAAACTTTCATAAATAAGAATAAACACTTAAGGCAATGTATAACTAAAATAAAATCCTTTTAAACTTGAACTTCAACATAGTATGGAAAAAGTAAAATGAAATAATTCCATTTAATTATTCACATGGATATTCTACTAATCGAATAATCACATACAATATCAATAACCACTTTCATAATGATGGGATGCATAATGCCAAACTATCTTAACCACAAAGCCAAGGCCTCGTGCCAAGACTGCAAATAAGATTTTTTCAAGGCCTTATGCCAAGACACTAGTTTGTCTCATGAGACCTACCAATGAACGAGGAGCTATAGCGGGCTCCACCCGTCACATATTAAGTCCAATGCATTCCCATATGAAAAGGTTTAAACATAACATAAACATTTGTATTAAAACTAGCATAAGAAATGTCGATAAGTTCACCATAAACTATGAATGGTATAAAAATAACACATCCACAGTCAAACATATCACAAAACCTTCAATACAATATATAAGTTTTGTATCATAATAAATCAACTTCAAATAAGCGTAAAATCCATCAAAGGATGTTGACATAGATGAAATCAAAACTCTTTTTAGAGAAATATCTCTTTCTATTTTTGAAATCATTTAAGAGTCATATATTTATAAAATAAAACATTTTCTTTGAAAATATTCTTATAAGCTTGTAAGGTAAGCTTCGACGATTTTATAATGGTGGAAAATAACCGCACCTGCCGTATAAGTTAAAAATCATTCTTACCTTATTTCGGTCGAAAAGGTTAAAAGCACCTTGTTTTGAAAATGATGGAAAGATTCCTTTATAAAAATCTCATAAAATGTCAAACAAGGGTATAAATTACTTTAACCCATATTCTTTTAAATATTAAAAATGATTTGAAATACATTTCTATGAAACATGGATTTGGATGATAAAGATATCCGAGTAGATTATTACGTTTAAACAACCTCAGATAATGAAGAGATTGTGAAATAACCCTTACCTTGAACTTTTACTTGGTCGGGGTAGGTTAACCTCCTGTATAATGGTGAAATAATTGTTATTAAATTATACAAGAATCATATACATTAATATGATATCATATATGATCTTTTAACATTGATTTGTTAAAAATATCTTAGTATTATCGTTGTTTCGGGTGTTAACTTACTCATTTCCTTTTATATGTTTTGTTACATAAGACATGTTTTTGATTGATAGGTTGTATAATAATCATATCCATAATGATATCAAGTCCTTAGATACTATTATTAATCATAAAATTATATGTATACTTGAATGGATACGATTGAGAATGAATCTCATCGCGTTCATTGAGACGGTAGTCCGTACGTACGCACGAGCGACAATATCATTATTTTGATATTAAAATAATATATAATTGGATAGTATATAATATATATAGAATCATTTTCATGTTATATTTATTATTTACATGAGTTACACATCATTATTTTACACATCCAAATAATAATATATTGAATAACAATTACACCACGACGTGGAGACGGTAAGCCGTACGTACGCACGTATGGTGACATGTTATTCAAAGGGTGGATAGAATACTGAATATGGTTGTACCATATTTATAATAACATCACAGTATATATAAGATACTGGATTTATTATTTTATAATGGTAATAAAAAATAAAGAAGAAGTGGAAGAAGAAATGAATTTGAAAAATGGTGGTGAAAACATTACCTCTTCTTCGGGTTCTTCCTTTTGATTTGATCAAAAGGGCTCCTTAGGTTGGATTTCTGAACAAAATAAGGTCTCTAGGTTGTAGTGAGGGAAGTTGGGAGAGTATTTGGGCAGATTTTGGCCGAACCAAAAGGCATTTAATGTGTGAAGAAATGAGAAGAGTGCCCTTTAATAAGAGGGGTGAGGGGCACCTTTGGAAAAGCTAGAAATATTAATTTATAATAAATTCATATTCATTTTATAATGGCTCCAAAGTTGATTATTCAAAGTTTAAGATTGTGATAGGTTGAAAACCACTCAACCAATAGAATTTATATAGGTTTGGGTACTTATATTAAACTTATCGTTAAGTATTAACTCTAAGTTAATTAGTTTCACTTTTACAATGTCTCTTTGTATTTTTATATTATATGGTTAATAAACATACTATATACATCCAAGAGACCCTGAAATGGTCCATTAATGATACACCTATCATGATATAAGTCTCTTGGCCAAACCTTATATTTTTAGGAATTTAATATCAATTAATAATATAATATTGTTTTAAAAACGCTTTTTTGTCAATTTTGACACTATTCAATAGTTGATTTTTGTGAAACGTATAACAGAATGATTACTTCGAACAAAGTCAAATAAATCAATCCTAATATGTAATATTATCCTATAAAATTAGTGTAATTCATTAAAAGTCTCAAATTATATTTATTTGGGTATTTATAATATCAATTATTTTAATTTGTCACTATTATGGTCATTACTGCATCATAATTGTGTCATAAATAAATTAAATTATTTAAAGTCTAAAAATTATAAATAAAATATCATTATGTAGGAAATATTTTTATATTTCTACCGAATATTTATAGTCGAAAATCCAACATATATAACCCTATTTAAAAATTGTTTTTTCTTAAAGATATGTGCTTGTATCATTTTTGTATTCATTTTAACATAATTAAAATAAAGTGTCCCTATCACTTACAAGTGGCACCATGGGGCCCCAAAATAGATCCAAAGATTAAAATGGTCGAAAATTTATCAACCAATAAGTTTAGGACACGTTTTAGGATAATTTGTTATTATTATAATATTATTGTTTAATCCTTATTTACCAGATTTACCCTTAACGATGGTAAATAAAATATTTACCGCAGTAATTATTCAAAATGTCTAAAAATATAAGTTACCTATTTACACAATTTGAACATCCTGATTCCAAATATGGAATACATTTTTCTAAATTCAAAACACAGAAGTGGCAGAAATTAATTTAAAATTAATTCCTGCTGTCAATACAAAAAGCGTGTTTTAAACATATAATAACTATCAAAAGATTGATACTTGTTTATGTTCGGTTTAATTGTAAAATTAGGTCCAATGACAAACATTTTATTAAATGGTGAAAATATATTCTAAATATACTTTAAAACCACTCAAATTCATAATTTATCAATATAAATTATTTCGAATAAAAAAGTTTTTTTTATTTATAATTTAGTAATTTTCACTATTCATCAAAATATAAGTGTTATTCGAAAAGTTCCAAAATTTCACCCTAGGCTAAATTCGATATTCCGAATCCAAAAATGAATTCCATTTTGAAATATAAAATACATATAATTTCAAAATTTATGTATTACTATACATAACGGCTAGTTTGATTAGTTATGGTGTGTTAGAACTCGGTGTTGCGTACAACACACGCTATCACATTATTCAAAGAGAAGCGTACCATAGAAGCTTGGAGTGTTATATTCTCCCCTTCTTCAAATAATTTCGTCCTCAAAATTTCCAGAATACTACCGCATGAAAAGACTCATGTGGTTCTTCATCATAAGTTCCTCGGGTTCCCACATTGCCTCTTCCACCTTATAGTTTCTCCACAAAACTTTTACCAAACGCGTCATCCAGTCTCTCAGTACTTGCTCTCTCATATCAAGAATCCTGACGGGCTCTTCACAATAAGACATATCGGGTTCCAGTTCTAATTCTTCATAGGTGAGTACATGCGTTGCATCAAGCATGTATTTCCTCAACAGAGATACGTGGAATACATCGTGAACTTTGGAGAGACTTGGCGGCACTGCCAATTGGTAAGCTACAGCCCCAATTCTTTCTAGAATTTCGAAAGGTCCGATGTACCTGGGACTCAATATACCTTTCTTACCAAAACGTATAACTCCCTTCCATGGATATAACTTCAGGAAAACATGATCACCGACTTGAAATTCCAAACCCTTCCTTCGATTATCGGCATAGCTCTTCTGCCTACTTTGAGCTGCTTTGATGTAATTTTGGATTACCTTCACCTTTTCCATCGTTTCCTCCACCAGTTCTAGACCTACAAGTTTTCTTTCACCAACTTCATCCCAACAGGTTGGTTTGCGACATCTCTTTCTGTATAACGCTTCATATGGTGCCATCTGAATACTCGAATGGAAGCTATTGTTATAGGAAAATTCCACCAGAGGTAAATACTGATCCCACATACCCTGAAAGTCAAGTGAGAAAGATCTCAACATGTCTTATAATGTTCTCCACTAATTTTATAGATACATATGACATTTTATGAATCTATTAAATCTTTTAGTTAGAACATATCTTCATTATATATATTTTTTAAATTCAAATAAATGAATAGTGTCAAAATTGACACTATTGTTATTTTATTAAAATAAGATATTATTAATTTGTTTAAAAATCCCAAAAATATTTAAAAATTATAAATTGAAATTTATATAGTCTAAAATGTCATAAATTATCAAATTATGGAAGATTAACAACACATAAGTGATTATTTATAACCATTTAAAATTTAGAATTTTATTACCACAAATAAAATTAAATAGATTAAATAAGGATAAATCAAAATTATAAGGTTTAAAATAAGACCAAAACTTGTCTAAATTTTATTTTTTGATGAGATTATAACCCTACCTCATCTAATATTCTTATTTAGTTATTTTTGGATGTTTTTATGTGGGGTTTGAATTTATATTCAACTAATATTTTTGAGGATTCCAAAGGTGCCCCTCTCCTTCTTTATAAAAGGGCACCTCCTCCCTCTCTTCCTCACACCATTTTCAGCCTTGAAGCTTGGCTAAACTCTGGACATTTCACTTACCCACTTCCCTAGAAACCTTATAGTGGTACTGGTCTTCTCAAACGACAAACTCTAGTGCCCTATGAGAAAGTTTAAACGAGGCACTTCGAGAAAGAGGTAATACCTTCTACCGTTTTCTTCAAGTTACATTCATATTATACTCCATCTTCATTAGTTGTTTCATTATGAAGTAATAACAGCAGTATCGCTCATATACTTATATGTTATTATAAATATGAAACAACCCTATTTCACCTTTTATCCATCCTACGGAAAACCAAATCACCGTGCGTGCGTACGTACGGAATACCGTCTCCACGCCGTGGTGTCATCTGTTTTTCCACCAACACCTTACATGGATGGGTATAATGATGTATAGAATAACTATATATGTTTATTATAACATTATACTAATTCCGATATATTAGACCATTCACTCCAATTCTATTCAATAATTATGGGAACGATATCATCGCTCGTGCGTACGTACGGATTACCGTCTCCACGACGCGATGAGATTCATTCTCAATGATTGACCATTCATGAATCATTATAAAGTATATATAATAAGTAATAATGAAATATATGACATAATTATGATACTGGACTTATGTATATTAATATGTATGTCACCCAATTAATTCCATTCAATTCAATGAGGAAACGAAAACAACATTCATGCGTACGTACGGCCTACCGTCTCCATGAACTGTGTATTTCTTTCCATTTATCGATCTATTATATATATATATATTCTGAATATATATTATATATAAATAATTTTTTATTTTCTGTAATTAAGTAATCATGATCTAAGTAATCATATGAATAATTATAAGTCAAAACACGGAGGACAAATGAAACGATTTTACCCAAAACACTCTTTAACATGGATTTTACAAAATAATGGGTAATTCAAAGTCAAAAGTGAACCATATATGATATCATAAAAATGAATATGATTCTGTAATAAGTCAATGACATTATTTAAATCATTATACAGGATTTTCATATCCATACGAAGCATATCAGACCTAAGGTAAGGGATAACTTCTCCAATCTCGTTTTTTATCCGAGATTTCTTATACGTAAGTATTTACTGGGGTTATATTTATCATCCATATCCTTGTTTTCTATAAATGGTTTCATGTATTTTTAAAGTCCTTTTTACTCATTTTTGTCTTTTACAACATGGTATGTAAGTAATATTTCTTTTACGATGAACATTTTGACTTTTCTGGAAAAAGTACTAGAAGATTGTTTTTTTACTTATACGACACGAACAGATTTTTACGGTTTTATAAAGCCTTATTTTCAAAGGCTTCCACTAAAATATTTCATTTTCAACAAAATCCTTTTATTTTAAAATTTCATGATGTTTTGTGAAATGTAAATGATTTTGAAGAAGAAAGGTTATTTTCCTCAAGAATTCATTTCAAGTGTTTTGTCAAAACCATTTTCCATCTAAGATGACATTATTTCATATGTGTGTGTTTCAAGTATAATGTCTCTATGATTTTCATGGTTTCACTTTGCTTATTATTAAATAATATCCATTTATTTTATATGGATTATGTGATTATGGGATGATGTTTTTGAAACCCATTTTATTTGTTGGGTTATTATGAATGATGTATATTTATTTTGTGGCACAAGTAAGAATGATTTCATTATGAGAAGGGTGGGTCCTATATCTCCCTCCAATGAATTACATAAAGATTTATATCTCATGAGATAGACATGGTTGTAACGGAAAGTTAAACTGGTTCAATAATATAGGACTGGAACAAGGAGTGAACTCGATTCAGAAAGGGACTTTGTCCACTAAGATGGTCTTGGTAGCAATGCCTTGGATACTATGGAAATCGTAACATGTGCTTAATGGTTGCCACAATTACATGTTTTATTCCCTTGCTACTTTATCTTGCTTAATTTTTCTTTATGATATATTCCTTACGTACTTCCATGATTTATGTCTTTTCTCAAGGTTTTGATGTTTAGATTTTATGTTCAAGTTTTTGCATTCAAATGTTTATGGATTGTTTTATGTTCTCTATGATTACCCTTACTGAGCATTTGAGCTCACCCCTTTTATGTTTTATTTTCCCCGGGATATAAAGAAAGGTTTTAGGTAAGAAAAAAAAGGGAAGATCTGTATGGGAGATGTTGAAGATCTTTAACCACGATTAGAAAACTATATTCCGAGTTTCCAAAGATAGTAAACTATTACGGTCCTTGTGTGTCTTGTTTTTGTGATGTACTAAGTATTCCGAAAAAGTAATGTAATGTCCATGTATGTTAAGCTTTGGATCTCTACAGTTGGTATCAGAGGAAAGGTTTAGTCAACCTTTGGACACTAGGATGCGAAAACTTTAGTGTGATCCTTAGAGATATTTCTAAGGTATGTATAGGGTTGTCCCTAAGGTTATGTGTAAGGATTGGTTATAGTCCTAGAATTACGGTAACAATATTATAATTAAACCTAAGATGTTAGATGTCGAAGGTACTCACCCTTGATTATGTTATTTTCCTTGTATAATTTTTGCCTCTCACAAATTTCATTTTGTGTTTTAGTCAATGGAGTGAACCAGAAGGAACTCGGTTAACATTGAATCCAATGGAAAAATTGGTGACTATGAGCAACGAAATTGTGTAATGCCTAGAGAGAAAGATATTGTGATTATGCCGAATCAGTCATCACGATATATGATTAATAAGGTGAAATTTAGTGGTATTCCTAATTCATCAAATAAGAGGAAGATAGACTTTTATGCATGTTCGCATGTTGAGAAGCATAAAGACAGGAAGATTGAGATTTCTAATGAAGGGAAGAAGAACCTTGAGGAATACCTTGAATGGAGGGAAAGATGTTATCTTTGTGGAGAAAAGGTTCATAGAGTTACAGACTATTATAGAGTTCAATGTCTTATTTGTGGAGAACATGGGCATTACCCAACTCCATGCCCTGACCAAAGAAGTTACTTCTAAATCAAGGAAGGACTTATTCCCTGACATTCATTGAAGAAGATGGATTGAAGTGTTTATATATTGGTATTCAAGAATATTGTTGTTGAGGTAAATTTATGGTGTATTGAAAAATTTTTGTATTAGTATATTGTGGTTTTCAAAAATTTTATGTTACCGGTAATCATTAAAAGTGATTCAAATATTTTGGAAAGCATATGATATGCGCATAATGAAGGGATAAGGAGAAAATGATATTTTTTAAGAATTCATGAGCTCATGACTGATATATGGACAAAGTGATACCATGGTTTGAGTATATCAAAATTTTGGGATTTTGGTATGTGGAATGAGTTAACTTTTGAAATCATTCATGTTTTCACTATGGTTCAATGGGTATTCATTTTTCAAGTGAATACATGATTAAGGTATTCACATGATTGGAATGTGATCAACAGGATATATCGGGGATAAATAATGGTATTCACATGCTTAGTAGATGAAATTTCTAGCAATTGTTTTCTTTATACTATAAGCTAGGACATAAGTATTTTGGATAAGCCTAAATATTTGAAATGGATTATGTTGGACATAAGTTAGTATTGTTTAAGGCTAGAACTGTTTTTGATATTATTGATGGAATTTCATAATGATGTAATTTTAGAAAAAGGACAACCTGCAGAACGGGCGACAATCCGTCACATCGGACAAGGCTGTGGGAATCGAACCCACAACCGAAGTGAGATAGGCCTTTATTTCCAACCACTGGTCTACAGGAAGTCCCTTGTTAGTAAAAACTAGTTTTATATTATTAAGGGGTATTAAAAATAAAGTATAAGTCCATTTTTGGAACCATATATGATTAATATCAACATAAGATGGACTTATAACTTTTTCTAACCTTCTGTTTGAAACAGATGGAATGACCCATCATTCTATCACATGATCTGCTAACGCTTCACGAATATAAAATTCAACTTCATTTCTTTAAGAGATGAAGTGGAAATTGTTCAATTCACAAACAATAGTGAGATTGTACCAAAATCATGTAACTATTTCTTTTAATTCATCCACTTTAAGGAAATGATATTGAAAACCAAAAATGGGGTCCTAGTTACCTTATATTCGATGAATCAGATGATACCCTATATCTTCACAAATTTATGGCTTTGTGATTGTTGGATTTTTCATCGCCATGTTCTCTACCACTCTCCATCGGAACATGAAGGTTAGATTTCTCTTCCATATCCATATTTTCACCTATGTTCCCCTATGTTGAAACGCAGTGATTAGTTAATTTGGGTAACCGTTACGTTTCATACATTAGTTTTTAATGTCAATTTTTGGTATTCCTTTTTATGATGTGGGTTTCCATTAAAAAAACTTTCAAGTAGAAAACCATTTATAATCCCGACGAATTTCGAGGGCGAAATTCATTTTAAGGGGGGTATAATGTAAAAACCCGAGATTTTATGAGAAGTGTTATTTTTAATTTATTTAATGTCTTGTGTTGTATGATACATCAATATTATCTTGCACTATACACAACACCGTATTAGCTTGCAATATATGCAACACAATTCTTGGATCATGTTATACACAATTTTAAGTTCATTTGATAGAAGTTATTTTATGCAACATTGAGTGTATATATATATTTATTCAATTTATAAATGAAATATGGTTGGATTATTTTATAAGCAACAATAAATGAGTCGGGCACTACACGCAACCCTGACATGGCTTGCATTACACGCAATCACGACCTTTCTCGATAGCGTGTGTTGTACCCAATACCGGGTTTTACTAAACAACGATATATTATTATAATATTATTATGAACTAGCCATTATTAATAGTAGTAACTAAATTTTTAATTTTTATTCATCTAATAAATTTTATAGAACACGGTATAAGAACAAAATAAATTTTTTGGGTAAAATAAGTATTTTTCAAAAAAATGCAGTTTTGCCGCCTTTTGATGGCGCACCCACTTTAAATATAGTTTTTGACATGTTTATACTTTAAATTTGAAAAAAAAAATTATATTTGGTATCAAGATATAAAAATTTACTTTGGATAAATTTTTCATATTATTCTGATAACTTTATTATTTTAATGAATAGTGAAAACACGTTATATTTTAATTAAAAACAACTTTTTTCATCGTAATGATTTATTTGGTTAAATTAAAATATTGAATGGTTTTAATGTATAAATAGAATATATTTTTACCATTTAATATTATTTATGTCATTAATATTGATTTTACGTTGAATTCATAGGTTAAATCAATACAGTCTTTTTCAATGTTTTAAACAAAAACTTGTTTTCTTTCGACAACGGGATTAATTTTAATTTAATTTCTGCAACTTATTTGTTCTGAATTTGGAAAAATGGATTCTATCTTTGTAATCATTGGGTCTAATTTATATTAATAGACTACCTTTTATTTTTGGGCATTATAAATTGAAACTATGGTAAAATTTATTTACCCTAGTTAAAGGTTAATCGGGTAATTAAGGGTTAATATAAGATTATAAAATTACCCTACCACCTGCCAAAATCCTATTGGATGACTAAAAGTCGACCCATATCACCTAAGGGTCTGATTAGATTAATTTAATGGACTTTTGTCCATGAAAATAATTTAATTATTATTAAAACCAAAGAAATTGACAACATGTCACTTTCTTTAATCTTATAAGTATAATAATTCTATTTTACTGATAAACTTCATGAAACTTCGGATATAAATTTTCTCCAAAAATCTAATAACATTATATACATCATATTAAATTATTTAGAATTTTTAGGGATTAAATAATTATCATTAAAGGTGACATAATATTGATGTCGAAATTATTTTATTAAGATAAATATCAAATAAATGGTTTTAAAAATATTAAAATAAATATTATATGAACTATTTAATGTTCTACACTAATTTTATAGATACATATGACATTTTATTAATCTATTAAATCTTTTATTTCGAACATATATTCTTTATATATTTTATTTAAATTCAAATAAATAAATAGTGTCAAAATTGACATTAATGTTATTTTATAAAAATAACATATTATTAAATTGATTAAAAATAACAAAAATATTTAAAAATTATAAATTGAAATTTATATAGTCTCCAATGTCATAAAGTAACCAATTATGGAAAATTAACAACACATAAGTTATTATTTATAACCATTTAAAATTTAAAATTTTATTTTCACAAATATACTTAAATAGATTAAATAAGGATAAATCAAAATGATAAGGTTTAAAATAAGCTCAAAACTTGTCTAAATTTTATTGGATGATTAGATTAAAACCCTAACTCATCTAATCTTATAATGTACCTATTTTAGGAGGTTTTTATGTGGGGTTTGAATTTATATTAAAGTACTATTTTTTAGGATTTCAATGGTGCTTTTCTCCTCCCTTATAAAAGGGAACCTCCTCCCTCTTTTCCTCACACCATTTTTAGCATTGAAGCTCGGACAACCTATTCCCATTTCACTTCCCCAATTCCATAGAAACCTTGTAGAGGTACTGGTCTTCCCAAAAGAGCAACTCTAGTGCCCTAAGAGAAAGTTTAAAGGAGGCACTTCGAGAAAGAGGTAATACCTTATACCGTATTCTTCAAGTTCCATTCTTATTATAATCCCTCTTCTTTAGTTGTTTCAATATGAAGTAATAACATCATTATCCATCATATACTTTTATGTTATTATAAATATGAAACAAACATATTTCACCTTCTATCCATCCTACGGAAATCAAAATCACCGCGCGTGCGTACGTACAGAATACCGTCTCCACACTGTGGTGTAATATGTTTTTCCACAAACACCTTACATGGATGGGTATAATGGTGTAAAGAATAATTATATATGGTTATTAAAACATCATACTGATTATAATATATTATACCATCCACTCCAATTATATTCAATAAATATGGGAACGATATCATCGATCGTGCGTACGTACGGATTACCGTCCCCATGACGCGATGAGATTCATTCTCAATGATTAACCATTCATGAATGATTATAAAATATATATAATAATTAATCATGAAATATATGAAATAATAATGATACTTTATTTATGTGTATATATATGTATGTCATCCAATTAATTCCATTCAATTCAATGAGGAAACGAAAACAACTTTCATGCATACGTACGACCTACCGTCTCCATGAATGGTGTATTTCATTCCATTTAACGATCTATTATATATATTTATATTCTAAATATATATTATATATAAACCATGTTTTATATTCAGTAATTAATTAATCATGATCTATGTAATCGTATTAATAATTACAAGTCAAAACACGGACGACAAATGAAACGATTTTACCCAAAACACTATTTAACATGGAATTTACAAAATAACGGGTAATATAAAGTCATAAGTGAAGCATATATGATATCATAAAAATGAATATGATTATGTAATAAGTCAATGACATTATTTAAATAATTATATAGGAGTTTTAGATCCATATAAAGAATATCGGACCTAATGTAAGGGATAACTTTTCCAATCGCGTTTTTTATCCGAGATTGCTTATATGTAAGTATTTACTGGGGTTATATTTATCATCCATATCCCTTTTTTCTATAAATGGTTTCCTGTATTTATAAAGTCCTTATTATCTATTTTTTACTTTTACTACATGGTATGTAATGAGTCATTCTTTTACGAGGTACATTTTGACTTTTCTGGAAAAATTAGAAGAAGATTTTTTTTAAATTATACAGCACGAACAGATTTTTACGGTTTTATAACAGCATATTTTCATGAAGATTCCTATAAAAGATTTCCTTTTCAACAAAATCCTTTTCTTTTAAAAATTTCATGATTTTTTGTGAAAAGAAATTGATTTTTAAGAAGAAAGGATAATTCCTCAAGAATTCATTTCAAGTGTTTTATGACAACCATTTTCCATCTAAGATGACATTATTTAATATGTGTATGTTTCAAGTATAATATCCCTATGATATAAATAGTTTCACATTTCTTATTATGAAATGATATCCATTTATTTTATATGGATTATGTGATGATATGATGATGTGTTTGAAACCCATTTTATTCGTTGGGTTATTATAAATGATGTATGTTTATTTTGTGGCACAAGTAAGAATGATTTCATTATGATATGGGTGGGACCTATATCTTCCTCCAATGCACTGGGTAATGATTTATATCTCATGAGATAGACATGGCTGGAATGGAAAGTTAAATAGGTCCAGTAATACAAGACTGGAACGAGGAGTGAACTCGATTCAGAATGGGACTTTGTCCACTATGATGGTCTTGGAAGTAATGCCTTGGATACTATAGAAATCATAACATGTGATTAATGGTTGCCATAATTACATGTTTCATTCACATGATATTTTATCATGATTAATATTTCTTTATGATATATTCCATACTTAATTCCACGATTTATGTCTTTGCTCAAGGTTTTGATGTTTAGATTTTATGTTCATGTTTTTGCATTCAAATTTTTATAGATTATTTTATGTTCTCTGTGCTTACCCTTACTGAGAATTTGAGCTCACCCCTATTATGTTTTCTTTTCCCCAGTATATAAAGAAAAGTTTTAGGTAAGAAAAAAAGGGAATATCATTATGGGAGTTGTTGAAGATCTTTCCCCACGATTAGAATATTATATTCCGAGTTTCCAAAGACACTAAACTATTACGGTCCTTATGTGTCTGTTTTTGTTATGTACTAAGTATTCCGCAAAAGTAATGTAATATCCATGTCCGTCAAGATTTTGGTCTCTACATACACATATATTTCATATTCTTTCTTTTGTGGTTACTTTTATGAAAGGACCATTTTTATACGTTACGACATGATTGTGGTGCCCAATTCTTTCCACAGGTAATCCATATGTTTGTGTAAGAATAATTATGTTTGATTCTTTATGAGGAAAATATATTCATGTAATGTTTATATGGGTGCTCCTAGATAGCGCTCCAATGAATTGGGAAATGTTAAGTCTCATGATATGTCATGTGCGTCGATCTTGGTGGTTATCCTGGGCGTGTGATACTATGTGAATCGATCTTGGAAGTTAGCCATGACTCATACTGAAGTCATATTTTATATTATTGATACATTTCTATGAATCCATGTTTAAATGATACCATTTTTATATGTTCTGATTCTTTATGTTAAATTCCTTCTTATATCATCATATCATGTCTTCTAACACATGTGTTAAGGATTTATTGTAATTCTTATTCTGTTACTCGACATTCATCTCATCTCGTTCGTCATGTGATACATAGGGTACACTATAAAAATGTAAGGGCCCATTGGAAGATAAGATCTCTTTATGGATATTAGATTAAGAAGTGTTTTTTTGGCCCCACGTTTTTATATTTTATGTACCTAGTTTTCAAAGACACTAGACATCACAATTATGGTCTTGTACTATGATGTGTAATTATTCTTAAAATCATTTAATGTATTATGTAAAAGGCTATGGTCACTATAGTTGGTATCAAATTATAGCCTAGTTATTTTTGTAGATTATGAATAGATCACATTAGTAAGAACCATATGATGATACAACGTATAATTAAACATTCCATAATTTTGTAAATTATAGAGTAAGTGGTTTATCAAGAAAATACATCCCTTCTTGGATGAAAACTGTTAGAGGAGGCACTGGCACAGATGTACCTATTAATGAAAAATCTGAAAAGGATTTTCGGCCATGAACTGGGGTATCCTGGTACACAACATCAGGCCTTTCGACACTCTTTTTTTTAACATCAGTGGGGATAGGATTTGGTAAATTCATGAGAATAGTAAAAACCAGTATTAATGGAATAAAAAACCATAAGATTATAAGAAATTAAATATATTAAGGATAACATAGATTTAAACCTAGGGAGTCACAAGTTAGAATATACTTCTCCTTTACAATTTTAAAATTTTATATTCAAAATATTTATTTCTTATGTTCAATAAATTAGAATAAAATCCCGTAATTGTACATTATATTTCACATTTAAATGGGGGAAATAGAAGAACACGTGCCAACATTCAGTATGATAGGGAATGTGGTCATTTACCAAATGATATGCTGGATATGATTGGAACAGGTGTGCAAAACCTCATGAAAATACTTGCTCAACTGGAATAATATATTAATAATAACATGAATAATGTGGAACAAACCTATCCTCCATGGAAAGATAATTTTTTCATATAATACTTCATTTGGAAAATGCCTCCCATGTTTACCAGATCTTCTGATCCCTTCCTTATGGATAAAGTGTATTAACACCATTCAAAAGGTATTATTTTCCCTCTAGTGCTCTGATGATGAGAAAGTTGTGTAGGCATTCTATTGTTTTGATGGGGAAGTTGATCGGTGGTGGATGCTGATGATGATTTTGAATCCCCATGAAGAAATTGATTCCATGGATTCAGATGAATTCAAGAGGATGTTTTTTAATAAATATATTCCTCAAACCCTCCATCTCATTATGGAAGGTGAGTTACTCAAACTCAAGAATAAGGAAAATTACTAAATCTTACTATAGGATGTAAACATTATAAGTCTTGATAGGTACGCCTATGAATTTGTTATGAACAATGATCGAAAGGTGGGTAGTTTATTTAGTAGGCTAATGTTGAGTTTATAAAAAATATTGGTTATTCGAGACTTTAATATTTATGATGTGATTGTATGTTGTGCCCTTATGGTTGAAATGGATATTGGAGACTCTAAATGGTCATGTGGGCCCTGTGATAGGAAGTGGAAGATGGAGAACCAAATGGGTGGTTCAACAAACAAATACCATGAAGTAAGGAATCCTGAATATCCCACTTGTAAATGCGTTAGGAAGAAGAATCCTCAGATCTCTGTAACGGGAACTAGGAATGGCTTCAAATGTGGAATACTGGGACATCTATCTAAAAAGTGCCTAAAGGATATTAAGAATCCAGCTAATGTGGAAGAAGAAAAGATGGTTCAGATCATCACTCAGCATGTAGTGAAATGTTACAACAACAAGGAGCATGAGCATTGTGCAAAAAAAATTTATAATCCAAGGGTTATCAAAGGCAATCATCAACAACCTCCATGTAAATAAGAAAGGGATTATGTTATCACTACTGCTAAGGTGGAGTCAGACAACTATTTTGACGTAGATACACTTGTTATTCATTCAAGAATAGTGAACATACTATTTGATTTTGGTTCTATGAATTCTCTCATATCTTACTTGTTTATTATAATTATTCAAACACCACCTCATAATTTAGAGGAATAGTTAAGTTTAAGAACATAGAATGGATAATTTATTTTTCCATAGTTTATAACTCCACCCCTATTAATTTTTGAGGATTGAAACTCCCAAAAAATAACATCATACATATTTTAGTGATGTTCGACACTATTGTGGGAATGGATTTGCAATCATTATAAAAATCTGACATCAACTGTTAGGAAAGGTTGATGACTCTTCACATCCCAAAGAAACCTCTAATTCATTACATGTGTTATGAGAAAGATGAATCTATATTAGAATCATTGTTTCATATCTAGATATTTATTCCTTATAATCAATCGTATCAAGCTGAAATGATTGAGAAAAAGTAGAGAATCATGGTTGAAGGCATGCTCATCGAGAGAGAATACACTAATGAATTCCATGAAAAGTATCCTGAACATTCTCTTGATCCAGAGGTTGTGTTATCAATTGAACATATTAATGTATCTATACTTATATCAAGGACACCATATTTAATGGCCATCATAGAGTTGAAAGTGATGTAAAAGTACCTGCTGGAGAATATAGTGAAGGGTTTTAGACACCTGAGTGCTTCACCGTGAGGTGTTCCAGACCACATTGTAAAGAAGAAGGATTGACCAATATGCCTCTACGTTGATTATCGTGAGATAAATATAATTACAATTATGATCAGGTATCTGCTAATAGAGATATATACCTTGTTCTATCAGCATCACAGGGACAATTATTTCTCTATAGTCAATCTTTGTTTGGGATATCCCCAACTAAAGATGAGGATGAATAATATTCCCAAGACTGCCTATGTAATGATTTATGGAATCTATGAGTCCATATTGATGCCCTTTGAACTCACTAATTATCTAGAAATTTTTATGGATTTAATTAATATAGTCCTTAGTGATTACCTCAAAAAAACAATGTTGTATTTATTGATGATATTGTGATATACTCCCTGATTAAGGACAAATAAGAGTAGTATTTGAATATTATGTTAAATACATTGTGAATTGATGAGATGTATGCAATGTAAAGTAAATTTCATTTATAAATGTAGGATGTATAATTTTTGGGTCATCTTATCACCAGCAAAGGGATATCTGTGGACTCTTCCAAGACAAATGTAATCGAAGAATGGCCCAGGACTATATCTTTAATGGAGATCTGTAGCATTCTGGTTCTAGCCTGGTATTATCAATGATTTGTGTATAAATTTTCACAATTTTCAACCCCAATGTCCATGTTGACATGGAAAGGACTAAATTCTGTCTATACTCCAAAATGTGAAGACTGTTTTATGGAGATGAAAAAGAGTCCTATCACTTCACCAATATGAACACTCCTAACTAATAGAGAAGCCTTGTAGTGTATAATGATTTTTTAAATATGGGAGTATGTTTTTTGATGATGCAAAAAGATAAGTTGATATCCTACGCCTGAATTAAGCTTAAAATCCATGAGAAAAACTGTCCTATTCACGATCTAGAGTTATTAGTGATGATCATTGTGTTGAAAATATTGCGGTATTATCTATATGGGGAATAGTGTGAGATATATACTTACCACAACAGTCCAAAATACATATTAATACAAAAAGGTATTATTATGCACCAAGGAAGATGGATATAGATCATCACGGATAATGACTAATCAATACACAACCGTTCTAATAAAAAAAAGGTGGAAAATTCTATATGTATAATGTATCATGCATCATTATCAATGATTAAAATTTAAAAGGATATTATCAATTTAGATTTGAAGAGGATGGATATAGAAACCATTATAGGAGGAACATCATCAATACTTTATCAAATTATTTCTCTGCCATACCTCATGGAGAAAATAAAGGATTCTTAAAGAAATGATGGGGAAATTCTGAAAAGGGTGGAAGCTAACAGAAATGGGAAATCCTTAGAGTTAAAGATTGATGAGGAAGGAGTTGTATGATTTCGGTCTTGATTATGTGTAAAATTTGATCCAAATATAAAGAAGTAGAATCTATGTGATGCACATAGATCATCCATCTCTATCCACCCATGGAAAAAAATGTTGTATCAAGATATATGAGAAAACATTAGGTAGGACAATATGAAAAGGGATATTATTGAATATAAATTAATGTGTGAGGTGTGTCAACAACTGAAGGATGATAGAAAGTAGTATAACTTGATGATGAAACCAATACCCATACCATCGTGGATGTTAGAGAACATTACCATAGACTTTTTCACTGGACATACAAGGACATTAGGAGGAAACAATGATACATGGGTTATTGTTGATCATCTTACAAAGATAGATCACTTTATCGAAATTCAAGAGGAATTACTATTGGATAAACATACATGAATATATATCAATGAGGTGTCAAGGATTCTTGGAGTTCCACTATCTATTGTATCAAATCGAGATCTGAGATTCACCTTGATGTTCTAGAAAATTCTCCAACATGATCTAATCATTGAACTGATCATTAGTATGGCATATCATCCTCAGACTCATGGAAAATCAATGATAAATTTTAATACAATAGAAGAAATGTTGAGAGAATATTTTTTAGCCTTTAAAAGAGGATTGGACTAACGTCTTCCAATAGTTTAATTATCTAATATCTACTGTTTCAATTCGAGATTTTGAATGGAAACAAACAAATCCATTTATAAGAAAAGGTCCAGAACTATAGTGCATTGAGATGAACTTGGTGAGAATAATTTTCTAGGACCTACAATTGTTTAAGAAATGGTGGAGAAGGTGATAAAAATTTAGCAGCACAACAAGGCAACCCAATATTGCCAAAAGAGTTCAGGAGGAAACCATCGACAAGACCTTGAGTTCAATGTGGATACATTGTATTGTTTCACATATCTCTATGGAATAAGCTCATGCTTTTTAGAATAAAAGGGAAGTTATGTCCTAGATATATCAACCCATGAAGATTATTGATCGTATCAGGGATGTGGCCTATATACTAGAACTTCCACCAACCATGCCCAAAGTACACGCTGTCTTTCATGTATCCCGCTAAAGGAATTATAATCCAGACCCTCAAATTTACTCTCTTCAGGGAATGTACAATTAGAGAATGATCTTTCTTATGAAGAGCACCCAATGAAGATCAAGGATTAGAGAGACAAAATTATATATTATAAGACTACTAATCTGGTCAAAGTACTATAGTGGAACCATAAGTATGAAGAGGAAACATGGGAACTGGAGGATGCAATGAAATAAAATTAACAACACCTATTTATGTATTTAACTATAAAAAGAAATTAAAAGGGAAATATTTTATTAGGGAGGGATAATGTAACGACCCAATGTCTTCATTGGAAATTTACTTCTTATAATTATGTTATATAATAACATGTAACCACAAAAAAATGAACTACTAAGGTCTATGTTACCATTAAACATTGGTTTGTCACTTTTTTTATTCTAATATCGAAAATATTACATAAATAGTTGTGATCGGCATGTTATTTGAAGTCTAATATAACACACCTAAATTTTTGTGAAGAGTAAAATACGCTTATGAATTTTTTTTCCTTATGAATAGTAATATACCAAAATGAATAATAATTTTATTTATGATAGTAATAATATACAATAATGTTAATGTATGACGTATATATATTTTGGAATAAGTAAAAATTTGGTTTAAAACTATTTTTAATAAATTATGATTTTATTTAAACATTAAATTAATAATATTAGTAAAATTATTTTTCAAGAATGGATTTATTTTTTGGATTATACACTTTGAAAAATGCTTACTGTGAATTTTGGGGATTTTTCAATAATGCAAGCATTTTTTTTGAAGAGTAAAATACATTCATATTCTACATAAATACAATATTATTTAAATTCACTATTACTAAAAAATAATTTATGTAAGAACCAAAATATCAAACACACATGAAATTATTAATATTCTTGTTCTAGGAATCATTACTATTTCTTGTCTTATGGGAAAATAATAAACAAATGATTATAATTTTATGAAACCCCTCCTCCATCACCTATAAATACCATCCCTCCATACCTATTTTCTTCACCCCTCTCAAGACATGTTAATTTCTTATATTCTATCCAAATATATCTTAAATCAATTACCCCAAATTCAAAATCCCTTATTTTCATCAAAAGACTAAATCCACCCCCCTTCATAATATTTCAAGGAAGATTGAACAAAGAGGTAAATTCCTCTATTATTTTCATTCTTTTTCTTTTCATGTTAATTTTTTTTATTTTTCTATAATTTAAAATTCCCATTAAAATGTTAATAAAACTATATTAACATAAATTTAATGTATTTTTTTATAATAGTAAATTTTATTATCATATCTCATGTTATCTTCTTTTATTTTAGTAGTAATGACCTCATCTAAGATGTGTTAATTTATAATATTCAAGGATGATGGGTTTCCGATTTTCATTACCATCTTCAATTTGTTCATGAAACAATTTTAATTGCTTAAAAAACCATTATATATGTATTATGCCTCATCTATGGTAATAGAATCCTTTTTACAGATGTTTTGTTTATAAATCACAATGTGTTCTTTGTGGTCAAAAAACCAACAATTAACCCAAAAGGTTATAACTAATGTTTTATCTAATGATTAAGCATCACTCCTACTAACCAATTTTTCTTCACAATGTAGCCTTTAATATATTCAATAATAAAATATAACATCAATTATGTACTACCACCATCATCATACATGTTCATCTGAACATAAACTGATCATTATAATCATGCAAAGAAATAGTCAAGAACAACAAAATTGAACTTCATAACAAATAAATGGATATAAATGAACATTAAAATGTAATAATAAAGATTTTACATATCAAGTTTGTTATGTATTTACTATTTAATGAACACAATTTGATTATTCAGGTCATTAATTTCAAAAAAAGATCACTATCACATTTAAGGTATGTGATCCTCTCTATTTCACTTTTATTCAAGATTGTCTTCTATTTTATTCCATTTTATGTTTAATTAACATTGATGGTGTATGATTATGAGCCTCTCTAACATGGTCCTCATGTTATATAAAATATTATATGTCCCTTTATCTCTTATTAAGCTCTCTTAAGTACTCCTTATACCATGCTGATATTCCATATTGTATTCCACCAGAACCACATTTATTCTTTCAGTTTTCTCAATATTTCAATTAACACAAATGAATTTGTCTATTTTTTTTAACTTCTTAATATGGTTTATATGCTCGAATCTCATGATTCAAGGTCAATCCCTCATAGCCTTTTGTGGATATAAATGTTTTAAGTGATTCTCACCTCAATATTAGCCGACAGGAAAACCTTTTTTGAGGGAACACCCCAAACCTTACCTAACATCATGTACACTCTACAATTTGTTTTATTCTGCCATTGTTTTTATTAAATAATTTTTCATTGTGAAATAATTCATAGTTCACTTTTGGATTTGGGTTATTGGTTGTTCTTCTTTCTATTTTAAAGGCTCTATAGTATTTTTCTTATATCTGCTCAAAAATGTTTTAATGATAAAATATCATAAATAATTTTCTTACATGTTTTAACATATACATGACCTCACATACCATGAAAAATTCATATTTTACATTATTAATTTCCTTATATAGTTTTGTTCCTTTCTTTCATGGACACTTTTATGATACGACCATTTTTATGCTTTATGACATGATTGTTGTACCCAATTTAATCAGTGGGTAATACATATGTTTAAATTATATCGATTATGAATGATTATTCATGTGTAAAACATATTCTTTGATGTTTAAAATGGGTGCACCTTAATATCTCTTGAATTCAATGGGTAAAGTAACATATCATTAGATGTTATGTGTGACGATCTTGGCGGTTACCGTTGGCTTGTTCTAGTATGTGAAATGATCTTGAATGTTAGCCTTTATTGTTACTAAAGTAATGTTTTATGTTTCTTAAACATTTATATGATTCCATGATTAAATTATCCCATGTTTATATGATCTGATTCCATATGTTACATGCCTTTTTATATCATTGTGTTATGTCTTCTAACCCCTGATTTAATGATTTTTTTCATATTCATATTCACTTACTGGGATTTCGGAGTATCCATTTGTTAATATGATCCATAGGGTACACTATGAATATGTAAGGGATCAATGGAATTTGAATGATTTTAATGGAAATTAAATAAATAAGTGTTTATTTAGATCTATGTTTTATGTTCATGTACCTAGTCTTCAAAGGCACTAGAATTCATGATCAATGGCATGTACTCTGAGGTGTAATTATTCTTAAAATCATGTAATGGATTTTTTAAAAGGATAAGGTCACTATAAAATACACCACACAAATGGATATAGTGGATAACATAGCACATATCTAAAGGAATAGATAGTGAGATGAAATCCCTTTACTTTGTGTCATGACTCTTGTCGTACTATTTCAAACCACCTGTATAATACTATTGAATTTATTATAAATATTTAATTGAATCGTTTTATTATATATAATAACATATATGGTATTATTATACGATTAAATAACCTTATTGTAAGTAATTATATGTAAAAGTTTCACATTGGGTAATATTGGCTTTATTTTTTGAATGTATGTTAATTTGGTATGTATTTGGTCCTTATACTTGTATCATGATTTCTTGAATATAAAAAAAGAGATAAATATAATTTAAATATAGTATATTTGAATTATAATAATCTTTAGAATATATATGTGTGAAATGGGGTACAATGTTGATGGATACCATAAGTTGTATGTACAAATGAACAATGATTCTGTTTTATTGTCTCTTTGAAAGAAATTAATTAAAATGTATATATGAATATATATATATATATATCAATGTGTGTGTGTTTATATATATATAATTATTACAGTTTATTTATGATATAATATATGTCTTATATATTTACTAAAACCATCTTTAATGCAATCCATGTAGTCTATGAATGAATCACATCATTTAAAGGGTTGGTAGTCCACATTTCCTCTAATGAAATTATCCTATTAAACCCAAATGAAAAGTAAAAAAGATTCATGTTGTTAAAGGTATAGAGAATAATAAATAGTATAATATAATATAATATATTACATATATAACTATATTATCAATCATAATTTCCACAATGTGAGGCAGTATATAAAATTGAACAATTATCATCTATTGATGATACATTTCACCGTACAAAAAAAAGTAACTTTGTTTTGCATTAGATAGAGGTGTGTTTAGTTTTAGGTTTAAAACATAGCATAGAAACATCATATTATATTTATAATCTTTTTTTGTAGAATAATGGAATAAATATAGTGTATTGGGTTGAGAAAGATAATAAAAAATGACATGATGGAAGATTTTAACTCTTAATCGGGTAACTCCTTTCGATTTGTGCCAGAAGGAATCCTTATATTTCGTTATAAAAAAGTTCAGGCTTCCAGAAGAAAGGTATAGATATTGGTATGTGTATTGGGAAAATATTTTAGATCCCATGAGGTCTGAGAGGTGTGATGAAGTGAGAGAAGTGGTTGGATTTTATTGGTAAGGACAAGGAATCAATTTGAATTTTTGAAAACAAGTTTGATGTACACATGTTCGTACCAAAACATTTTGAATAAAAAACAAAACAATAATTAATATAAGTCTTATTTCTGAATAATTTCCATAAAATGGGTTTTGAAAAGTTTATAGGTCATTTAGGCCCCTATAATTATGGTTTATTCCATAATTAAGTTTTATTTGACTTAAATTGTTGTGATTAATTTTAATCACTTTTTCTAATATTATTGATAAATAATTATGCTGACCTTATTAAAATCTAAATATTATTCTTATTTAAATTGTTTATTTCATTTTTCACAAATTAAATTCAATGAATTGAAATAATTAAGATTAATTATAATCTCGTAGATGGAATGAAATAACATGTGTCTAATGTAGAAAAATGTTTAATGGGTTTTAAATTTTTAAATTCAAATTATATGAGAAATTTATAAAATGACATAAGTTGTATTAGTACATTTATAATTGATATAATGTTACTATAAAACAATTTTAATGTATAATTTATCATTAATAATTATTTAAACAAAAACTGAGTTGTTAACTAAAATGGTATATTTTTAATTATTCTTCATGAAATGATGTTTCACCAAAAATTCCCAAAAATTTACCCTAACAAAATTTTATAATTATAAATTAAAAAATGATGTATTTTTTGTTGAATTAAATTTCAATATGACTTATTTTATTTTATTTTTTCATCGAAGGACATGTAGTGTAGTTCATAGTATTTTATACATTAATGGATTGTACCAAAAATTAAATCATTCAGTATAAATATGTTTTATTTCTATAAAAACTTTATAAAAAATATTTTAAAAATATTTATTACTATTAATATTACTATCAGTAATGGATAGTTTATAATTATGTCATTTAAATAATTATAATATGAAAATGAAGTATTTTAGTTACATTAGTGTTCTGTGTAACATTCCACAGGTCATTATTGTTTGTAACATATTCCAATTAGTAGTTATTCCTAACATATATCGAGTTGATGTTCAATGTATCATATGATAAATGTGTTCCTTTTAATTCACACCAAGATGGTGTTTCATGTAACTCATGAAATTTTTGTGTTTTGTGTAGCATAATCTATGTATGTGTCATGTAAATTAAATGTTTGAAAATGTATCTCAATATATATTTATATATAGATCATTTTCCAGTTTTACATTAAATGATAAATGTCAAAAAGAAAAATTAATTTGAAAAAATCACAAATTCATAGATTGTTATGTGTATGCCTATGGCATTCCTTATATATTTTAAATGTTATTTAATTCATGAATAAAAAACCTTATAATATGATATTTTTGTTGAATAAGGAATAAAACTGATCAATATTTCCACAATCAATAATATAACATTAAAAGATAAATACTATATGGAAAAATTATTTGTGTCTTATCTAATAATAATATCAAGGATATATAATATGGATATTTAGGTGAAATTCAATTTCCAATGATAATATTAATTTGAATAATATAAAGTAAAGTCACTGAATACCAAAATGATTAAATAATATTATTATTAATAATTTCCATTTTCAAAATTATTATAAACCATCATGAAGAATATTAAAGGTTCTATCATTATACCATCTACACACTAGCATAATAATAATGTTTTATGGTCATTGATGAATAGAAATACTATAAAAAGGTCATTAAAATCATTATTGAGGAAAATATCATTTTCATTTTGAATATAACATATTAAATGTAATATTTCATAAAACATTTTCAATATAATTTTATTGAAAAATTATATTTAATACATATAAAGGATGTTTATATAAATTTGGGTGGTTATTATGGCTAGAAAATTATTTCATGCCATATATGATAAAATTGAGATACCGTGATCTTTTCTGGTAAAATTTGGAATTTCTTTGAAAATATACTAAAAATTCAATTGAATTTATTTTTAAAAAATGTAATAATGGGTAATTTTGTATTTATTATATAATTTTCTAATTTTTTCAAAACATTTATTATTTATTTGAAAACAATGTTATGGGAGAAAATAGATTCATAACTTAAGACACAAATGAAGTCATATTTTCATAAAAATATTTTATCAATAATATTATATTCTAAAAAGTGCAAAATGGCACAATTACATGAAAAAAAACAATGAGTAACTGATGGATAACAAAAAATTATCAAAAAGAATATATGAAATAATTTATTTCAAGGAAAATTCAATTATAAATAATCTTGATTAAAATTATATTATGAAATAAACAATGAGAATAATTATCAAATTTATGTTATAATTAATCAATGAATTTATTATGTGTTTCAACCTTAAGTCCATATATCAAAATTTGATGTAAGATATAAGAAAATACATATTCATTTCAAACATGATCATTTAATATCAAATATGATGAAGAAGTAATGTAACCTAATGAAAAGAAATTGGGTTACAAAATTATTTTCCAATAATTAATAGTAAAGTCAAATTCCTTTTAAGTAATTAATTCAAATTTAAAATTAAAATACAACGAATAATTGTTGAATGATTATATTACATGTAAATGTGGTAGTATATACATTATATTATTGTAATTTAATTTTCAAAACATTATAATATCCCCACATAAAGAGATATTGTGTTGAAGTCCAATACCTCAGTCATTATTTTGGATGACAATAATTTACAATCCAATTAAGTAGTTTTAAATATGTTATTAACTTATAAAATAGTTTTTCTAATATTTATAATATATTATATAATAATTTCATAACATCTTATAGCAGGTTTTTTTAATAATTATTCACTATTCCCAATGTTTCAGGTGTTAATTTCCTTGTCGACACATTCTTTATTTTTTATAAAAGGATGAACTTCATAGAAATGTTAGGTAGTTTTTTAATATAAAAATTAATAATAATGAAATAATTATAATTATTGTTTCTCAATAATTTTTTTAATACTAATAATGAATTATTTCCTTGAGAATATAATTACATTATGATCATGGAAATAATAGACCACACATAAGCATGAGTAAACATTTACAATTTTCATTCAATGTTATGGAAAAGAGGTAAGTAACATTTTGTCTTTATGTAATGATAATTATATCATTAATAATATATAATTTTATTAAATAAATAAATATATATATATATATATATTCTATATGGTGTGTAGATGAAAATAGAATCACATAGCTTCATGATGGAGGTAGTCAGAATGTAAACGAATGATGTTATCATCTTTAAGTGAGTGAAAAAGGTATGATAAATAATTATATATAATTTATTTATATATTGATAAATATATCATTAATATCATATTTATTTAATTTATAACACTTATATTCATTAACTTTATCATGGATACCTTCAATTTAAATAGTTATTGAAAAATTAAATACATTGCCTTGCAAGGCGGTAGTCTGTCGAAGACACGAGTGACGCTATCATATCTCATAAGAAATGGAAAGTAAAAAAGGTTATATATGATATAATTAATATATAGTAATTATTATGTTATATATATTATATATATTCATTATATTTATTATCATACCATCCTTGAAATGTGGTAATGGAAAAAAATGACATCAGTTCGTGAGGTGGTTTTCCGCGGTACATACAAATCTTGATTTTGTAACCCATTTGATGGAAGTGAAGATGGATTTAGTTAAATATCTTAAAATTAAAAAATATTATATTTGGTAATTAACTAAGGTTATAAAATCATAATGGTTTAATAATAACTATAGTATGTGGAGAATGAAATAAGATAAAAATTCTCATTGATAAATGTTACCAGTTCTTCAAGTTTATTCCTAATGTTTACACAAAAGCCTTATAATGTAGTAATTATTCCTAAAATAAGTCTTCTAAAATTATATCAAGTAATTTTCCAAGTGATTTAGATAGGGATTCACCAAACTAAAATGGGTTATAGTTGTGAATAATTGAGGAAACCTAGTGGAATTTTCAAAGGGATGTGAGTGGCACTATTGTATCTTTTTTTTTATGAAAAAGGTGTACCCACGTTTATCAAATAAGAATTGGTAAAAATAGATTATTACAAATAATTATACATTAAATGGTATAAATATCACCAAAAATATATTTTATAATAACATTAGGATATTTTTACCCCAATCTTTTTAGTTTAACCCCATTAAATCCATTTGAACGTAACTATTGTAATTATTTTTTATTTTTTTAACTATTAATTTTCCTAAAAAATAATTTTATAATTATTATAAAAAATAAATTATTATTATTTTAATTTACAAATGAATTTTTCTAAACTCTAATCATATATTATTCAAAATTTAAAATTAAAATTAATCATTTAGATGGGATGAGAATCTGGGCTTTCAATAAGAAAAAATTCAAGAGATTAAAAGGGTTTTATATGAAAAAATTAAACGAATCAAATGACATAAATTGGAATACAATATATATTATTGAACTAATTTTACTTGAAAAATAATAATAATTTAATTTAACAATATTAATACTTTAAAATAAATCCATTTTTCAACTGTAATGTTGCATTTTTCACAATTCATCAAAAATGAATCTTTTTCATAAATATTACAATAAATAAAAAGAATATAATATTAGTATAAAAATTTTAAAAATTAGTTCATTTTATCATTGAAATATATTAAATGTTTACCAACTAAATTTCAAGTTGTGTGTGCATATCGTGATTAAACCATCTTTTAAGATAATCATGATTAAAATTTTTTATTATCCTATCAAGTGATTATTATTATATTCATAATAAATAATTAAACAATAATTTTTTTCATTATGTCAAAATAAAAAACGGTTCATAATTTATTTATTATAATTCAAACCCTACAATTTAAATGATAATTTATAATTTCATCAAAAAAATATAGTTATGTTAGACTCGAGGATGAATAATTCCCAAGCTTTCAAAAATACCAAATCCAATGAAATATATTTTGTCTATAGTTTAAGAATAGTGTGGTGTGTTTCATATGATATCTAATACAGTGTTCATGAGATTTAATTTTATTTATTATAATTTATCAACATTATATAAATTTCATCCTCACAATTTAAACATTATCTCAACAATCAAAAGATTGACATTTTGAAATACAATACTAAAAGACCACATTTGTAAATGGGTTAAAATAATATCTTCATAATAAGAGATAAAGGGATGTATTAATTACATATTATATAACAATAAAATTGAATTGAATGTATGTGATCAATAATAGAAATTCAAGATATAGAAATTGATGAAAATAATAAATAATTATATAGAGTGATTGGGGTCACTGGTCATAAGAAAGTGAGGGGTCAATGGAATGTTACAGAACTAAAAACAATAAATCAATGATAATTTAAAATATGATCTGATTCATAAGATATTAATTTTATATGATAAAAATTTTTCCATGATCATTTTCATAATATTGATGCATTATATTACTATATATGAATAAAAAAATATACATACTTGATAAGATTTTATTTAATAATAACAATTTAATATTTGGGTAGTACATTGATAAATTTAAAATTCTTCCCATAATATATGATATGAGTATCCAAAAAAAATTATATACATGAAGCAGCAGAATTGAATTATAACATATGAGAAGATCCTTAAAATAGTGACCACTCTTTCCATCTACCAATAAGTATTTTCAAAAAAAAATATGGTTAGAAGATGTTATTTAATATAATAAATTAGTATTTAAACCTCAACACCATAACCATAATTTCTTCATAAATATTTATTTTCTAATGTTTTATCTAAAAATAATAACATATTAACCACAAAATCACATCTCCCTATGGTAGTGGATAAAAACTTATCGTCCTTCTGTCATGGTTTCAAGACCAATGACCCTTCCAAATGTGACAGGTTTTCACCCATCATATGCGTTGTCATTTTTTTAAATCAAATTTATAAAATTCTTATTATTTTCCCAATAAATATTATAGACATCCTTGAAATAAAATTAATTATTAAATAATGTTTTTATAAGTGTTTTAATATTATAATTTTATTTTTTATTTAATTAAAATGATTTATTATATTTTTTTGACTATTATTACAATTTCATTAATGATAATACTAATCATAAAATTTATCAATTCAATAAATCTTATGACTAAAAATTTAAATTTCATTCTACCTAAAATAACTTCTCCACAAAAAAATATCATACCATAATTTTCTCTCAAAATATCTTTATTCATTGTAGAATCCCATTACATTAAACTGAAAAAAGCTATTTAATATTTTTTAAATATATTGACAATTAAAATAATTGATCCACCATGTTATCCATAACTCTTATATTAATGAAAAAAATATGCATATAGTATTAAACAGAATGCTTATATTTTTCATAATTATTATCATCAGAATATCTTGGCAAAAAAAATTATAGAATTTATTTCATGAACCCTAATAAATAAATACATAATTTTTTTATTTCTATATAAGTATATTCTTAATATAGGTTTTATCCAATAAAATAGGAAATTTTATTTATATTATTCCTAAATTTTAAATATTTATGAAAATTAACTAAAAAGGGGTCTATAGGATGATATTTATTTCCTTCAGTCATGATATTTATTTTTACAAATCTTTTATTTTGTTTTTTCCATCCATTAAACACAAAAAAATATTTTAAAACTCTATTGAGAAACATTCTTGGTTGCCTCTTTCCATTTTTATAACATGATGGAAATAGATCCTTATTTCTTTCATTGTCTTCACCACTCCAAATATTGTTAAACTCTATTCTTTTCATTTTATCGAGTCTTGGTGTTGGATAAAATATGAGTTGATTACTATATTTTATGAATAATTTTTCGAAATAATTACTTTATCATTCACTCTATTAATCAACAATTTGGTTACACATACTCACAAAATTTTCCTTCATATTCAATATTAACATGATTCCTTTGGGTTGAATTCACTGACTAAAACAAAAAAACATTGTGTGAGAAACAATAATTGTAGCTGTGGAAGCATATTTTGTCCATGTAACATAAAAGGTTTTATGAATTGTGTTAAATTAATGGTCCCTAAGTTATATATAGTTTAATAATTTGAAAGGCATACAGTCTGTCAAAACCAGGTTTTGATGTGCTTTTGGATGTATTGAGTAGTTCTGCTGATGAGCCTGGCTTAGAGATCCTAGTATCTCAAGTTTTGATCAAATATGATATGGTGAATATTGATTCTAGTATCAAATTTGGAACCATATGAGAGCCTACAAAAGATAAAATATTTTCAAATAAATAGAATGAAACCCATTGGATCTTAATTTCATGAACAATTTCCTTTAAGATGACAAATGAACAAAACATCCTGGGTGTTTCTATCTATATGCTTTTAATGAATCCTAATGAATTTGAAATAGTTAATCATGTCATTATTTCTATAGATGCCTCCCACAAGTAACCATTCATGTAATTTGGATTGAAAACATTAGATTCATGAAGCCAATCATTCTATTCAGTCCTCTCCCTCAAAAAATCACTACCAAAGGGAGTACGGGAGGGTATCATTGCATAGTAGAACTCATTGTAGAGATGCATATATTTTCCCTTTATCCCATGGAGGGGATTCTAAGGACTTTTTTGATTTGGATTCATTATAATTATAGGTTTCTAACACAATTAGAATATTAATATGAAATGAAAGAGTAATCTTACCCAGGAGTTGGGGATGATAATAATATTCAAATGAAACCCACTATTGTTGATATTTGTCATATCACCTAGGATAGAGAGATAGGGTGGTCGATATCCTATTATTCTTTAAAAAATAAATTGTATAGGCCTCAAATACACCATTTAAATATTTTTAAATATTTAATTATTAATATATAACAATCAGGTTTTAGTGGATCATGTAAAGTTTGCCATTATTTAAACTGAGTCGTATAGTATTAATGCCTCTATGGTTTCTATTTTTCAACCCTAGCATGGTGTCGTTATTATTGAATATTTTTCCAAGAGAATGGGTTTTTGGACAATATATTCATCAAAATTCAAACAGTTATAACATTGTTCTATTCTTGAAACAAATAATTTCATTGACATATCTTGTCATCATATTAAAACATAAATTATTTAAGAGTAAATGACATAATTGTCTCATTTTTTATGAAAATATTGTGGTATATTCTCGAATGGTTATTTGTAAGAAAATATCTATATTCTTGTAGGGAATGTTACCATGGTTTATTTGAGGATACATCAACCAAATAGTTGACATCATGGAGAATCTTGTATGGGGATGAGATTTTGTTAAGGAAATACAAGACATCGATGACCTTGTAGCCAATAAATGATTTATGTGTATGGGTTTAATCTAGAATAAATTTACATTGTGAATCAATAGTAAAGGAAATAGAATTATTTTTAGTATGCTCGAATGATGTATCTCTAATATTCATGGATAATATTGGTTCTCAAATTCATAGTTTTCTCAAATAAGTAATTCAATTTTAGACCATTCCCCGATTTTTTTGGCTAACGAATGAAAATAATAGTTAGAAAAACATTTATTATTATAATATTTGGAATTAAATTGATTGTTTTTTATATATGGTTACGGAATCGTGGTATTAACAATATATAGGATCAGTATTATTGGGTCATATGTATTGTCTATGATAGCACATAAGAGATGTTCATTAGTGTCTTCCAAATTGAACTGATGGTGTGTTTAGGATATATGGATTAATAAAAACAATACAAGTATTCATGAAGTTATTCAGGATTGATGTAATAATGAATTTTTTGTCTCTAATGGAAGTTCAATGACTCTTGTTGGTGAAACATTTATAGGAAGAGAGGTTTTGAAAACAAATATATATATATATGGTTCAATGAAGGGGACCACAACCCTTCATACATTCCATCATTTATAAAGGATGGGAATGTGTCTAAAATGATCAAATAAAAACATAAAGGTAGTTTCATTATAAAATATTTAAACATTGAAGGATGAATGACCGTGGAATAATTTTATGGAATCTTAGATGAAGTATATATTCAAAATTTAGAACCACAAGGATTAATTGATAAATAATAATTATTTATGATTTATATCCTAATACAGTTTGAGTATAGAGATAGTGATGTCCTATAATTGTTACTGGTCTAATGGGAGGTCAAGGATTCTGTGTTTCATAAGAAAACGGGGAGCAGCCCAGGTTCAGATGGATTTCCCGGTGATTTTTTTAATATTACATGTGATATTTTCAAAGAACATGGTTTGAAAGTGATGTAGGATTTATTTATAAGAGGATCTCTGTGTAGAGTTTTGAGTTCCAACAGATTTATTCATATACCCAAGGTGAATCATCTTATTAAATGGAATATTATAGGCTAATATAAAAATGATAATCATATTGGGGGAAATAATCATTATGAGAAATGAGGTTTTTTATATGAATAAAAGTGTTATTAGTTCAAATATTATGATAATGTTTGACATGGAAAATTAATATGATATGCTTGAATGGATTTTTATCATGATATATATGAATAATATTTTTTTCAATTATTTTTTTGTGATAATTGTTTTATATGTTATGCCTCTATGTGGATTTCCAATTCATTAATGGAAATGGGGGTTTAATTTTTTAAAAATGATCATATGGTATTGTTGGGAGATCACATGTCCTCCACCTCTTCATCCCCGGTTAGGAAGTAATTTTTAGGAATATAAAATAATATAGAGATATGGGGAGCATTATTTCATATTAGAACTAGTTTTTATATGTAATTGTGTCACAACTCATGTTCTATGATGACATTAGTTTCATTATCAATGGAAGTAATAAGTCAATTAACATGTAATCGTAAATCACAAAAATTAATGGAAAGCTGAGAATACTATGTACAAATCATTGGAAAATTAGTAATTTCATCTCTAAAAAAATATCAAGGGGGAGTAAAGACATGAAAGAAGATAAATCTGGAATTAATAGTAGGAAAAATTAAATGGAGAACATCAGTGATACTATTTCAAAAGGATGGGTTAGAAATGAAATATTTTATGGAATAATCAAATTGATTTGGGGAATAATTTCAATTGAAGAATGTTTTTATCATTTGGAGTTCAGAACACTTCGATTAATAATTTAATTTCGTAAATCCTAATTCACATGTTATCGATCATAAATCCACCAAAAAGGAAAATTAAATGTCTTGAGAATATCATAAATGTATTATTTTTTATGAGAATCATGTCGAATGATGCATCCAGGAATCCTAGAAATCGGTAGTGAGGCTGATTAAGGAATGAGGAAATGACCCTAATAATTTTTTAGCTTTGATAAATACCATGAATTATATAATTTTGTTTATAATCATGAAAGGGGTTTCACTGTGGGAGATGTTCATTATTAACAGATATGTTAACGAGTGGGAAAAATCAATGGGATGCTTATGGTGGGTGGGAAGTCATACTCTAGGCATGCTATAATTAATGGAAGATTTGATGGAAAATGAAAATGGGATGTGGGTCATTGGGATATCAACCTATGTAAGGAAAATTGGAATGGATATAAGTTATATTTCTTATGATTTATAGATCCAAACTTTTCATTCAAACAGTCCAGCTGATATACAGACATCACAATCAACATCATTAATCATGATCAGACCAGAATTTACAGAAGAATATGGTTAGTGTAAAAATCAAACAAGTGGGTCTTCTCATGATAAACCATTGAAAAATTTGGTGATTTAAATTTTATAAAAAATATAATTGTCAAAATTGGGAAAGAGAAATAGGCACTGAAAAGTTTTTTTTAAAATAGATTTATTGTATAATGAATATTCTGATTTATAGAATGTGGAATAATGCACTCCTGGAAGATGAAGTCAATTAGAATAAGGGAGTGGTCCTAGATTCCAAACGTAATTTATTCCCCTCACCAATGTGTGAAACAATGTGGAAGGTTTTTTATATGGGGGATATAACAGTGGGAATATAGAATTATATGGTTAATGGATTGGGATTATAGTGAGGATTTGAATCAGTTTTGGATGTCATATATGCTAGGTTCTATATATAAGGGAATCATTAGCTAGATTGGGAGTCTCAATAAATGGTATTTAAATTATTTTTTTAGATTCTCTAGGAGTCAGTGAATAAGGTAACATATATAATAAGATCCTCATTTTTCAATCTTAGAGGTGCAAGTAATGTCCCTTGTTGCGGAACATGGTGTTCTTATTAAGCTAGGTATGTAATATGCTGCCATTCAAAGGCTATTATAAAGGATTTGGAAAGACATGGGTAGAAACTTGGTTAATCAGGATATGTGTATAACATGGATTCCATCCATAATAGAGTTAAATACATATATAATATTGACTTATAGATTAATTATATGGGTAAAATTATTATATATTACAATGTCTTATTGACTCTGGTGTTTAATACGGATAGATTATTCAGAAATACTTTTATAATTTAACCATGGTATGGATATATAATATTGATATTTGACATATCTTTGTAGTAATTTTGGATTCTTTTTTCATCAGGGAATTTAAATTTTTGAACAATTGGAGTGAAAAATGTTTCATAAATGATGCCCGAGTTATGGAAGGGATCCCCAGGGAATGGCACTATTGTATATTTTTTGGGGGTCATTACGTAAAGAATATAAAATCATTGTAATGATAAATTCTATAGTCCTTTACTATTTATTTCCACCAAATGTTGGTTGATTATTAGCCATTTGGATAATCTCATGTAAAATGTAAACTAGAAATAAAATAATAATTTATTTAATGTTTATATTATGAAATCGTTTTTATAAGACATATTAATATTAATATAGGTTCTTTATTTTCATTAAATATTAACATCCATACTAATAGTTTTTAATAAAAATGTGAATTATTCAAAGAATATCCCCAAGGAGTGTAAAATTAGGGTTGCAGTAAGGACTATTTTCAATCACCAGGAGATGATTTGGTCAATCCCCATTTTCCTTTTTCAGAGTCATTACCCATTGGTACATCTGTACTAGAACCTCTCCAAAATATTATATCCACATATAAATTTATTTTAAGGTAGAACAAGATAATCTATATTATACCAAATGTTTAAGATGTTATTATAAACTTATTCTTAACATCAATCATTAGGTTATGATCCCTAATCTATGTATTCTGAAATTGAGTTCTATGGATTCTTCAAAACCTACCACTAATAAAGACTATAGGAACCATAGACCAATTATCTTTGATCCTTTGTCTGTTTTATTATATTGGAATAAGATAATATAAATCAGATCCTTGAGGGATGAATAGTTTACTAGCCTTGGTAAACTAGATACATGCTTTATCATTTCATCTAAATTGAATAACAAATTTATAATAATTTTGGAGTATCATTATAACATCTTTAATATCCTATATATCATCCATAGAACTCTTCAATGATTCATGGATAATGGGAAAAAATATAGGGAGCTCAAATTTTTACTGACAACATATTAAATCGGAATCTACGGTGAATCAGTAAGGATAATGTTATGATAAAGAACTGAATATGAATGCCATCTTATTAATAAACATATAATTAAGTGTATCTAGGGAAAATATGAATGTGAAAATATCATATATAGTAATCAATATTTCATGGTAAATAACTCAAATATACATGATATTTAATCATTAACATGGCTATATTAAATGGATAATGTGTTATCAATATAGAATGTTAAATAACTAAATAGACATGATAAATTAGATATAACTGAAAATGGAATGCATCGAGATATAATATCATTATGAGAAATATCATGTATAATAATAAATGAATTCTTAATAATATAAATACTAAATTATTGGTTGTTATCTCTTATGAAAATGATACATCCACCATTACGATCTATCCCTATAATAGTTTAAAATTATTGTGTATGATCCCATCAGGGATGGTAAACCATTTTCATACTAGCTTACTGGAATTTCTCATGAGACTAATGATTCATATAGGGGATATTTATAATTGAGACCCACCCATGTATCCATGTCCAATCATTCATCATATATTAATTAATCAATTTTATTCATGAACAAAATCCCATAACATTAAATATCTGTATTAAAAAAAATATTAATTGAATATTTACCTAGTCAATCAAATATCGTTAAAATAAAAATAGATTATTCTAAAATTAGAAATAGATTATGAAATATGAATATCTAAGAAAAATAATATAGATATTTGGAGGAAATATAATGTCTAATGATCACAAAGAACTGAATATTTCAAGGTAAATTTAATGACAACAAAAAATTACAAAATATAGTGAAAATAAATACATTCCTTGGTCTAAATTACCATAAAAATACAATGGAAACATATGGATGGTATTAACACAACATACATCCATTTGAGTAAGAATAATTAGTTAATGAAATTTATTAATAAAAAAATAAAAATATATTTAAAAATAGTAATAATTAAAATATCCTTTGCATTTTATAAATAAAAAAATTAAAATAAATATCTAAAAAATAAAAAATTGAATTTTTTTTAATTATCATGGAATATTTTAATGTAATTTTTAAATTATATCATTGTTTATGATTACTAGAAATTCTGTTCATGTCATATAAATCATAATAATGATTAATTTCAGTTTTTTTAATAAAAACAAAGTGTGGATTATTTAAAAAATCAAATAAATATTCCTTTTAATTTTTTTAACAAAATTAATAAAAACCAATTTTGTATTTAATGAATAATTTTTAATATTTTAGAACAGTATTTAAAAACATTTTTATCATATCATTTTTCTGGATGAAAATAAATTCCTATTCGATGTGATAAATGAATTTGGATATTCTCAAAAAAAATTATCAATAATATTAAGTATCGAAGAGTTGAATGTGGAATAATAAATTGAAAATATTCAATAATAAAAAAAGGAACATAAAATTAAATGGTTAATTAAAAAACTATCATTTAATTTCCATCAATGGAAATTCATGTATAAACAATCACGATTAAAATATGTAAGTTAAATAAACACTAACATTGATTATAACATTGAAGTGATAATTAATCAATGAATAATTTATGTGTACAAATTATAAATCCACATTGTTAAATTATAAATAAAATATTAAATAATCCAAATTAAATTTACCCAATATAATTTTATATAAAAAAATGACGATGTAGTAATTAATCCAATGAAAAAATTTGAGATATAAAATTATATATCGTTTATTAACTTTTATGTAAAATCTATTTATAAACAAAATTTAAATTTAATCTTAAAATACAATGAAATTTTAGTTAATAATTTTTTTACATGTCAAAGGGGATGTATATACACTATATAAATGAAATTTGGTGCATAATATAGCAATATAACTGAATGAAGAGAAATTGAGATAAAGTCTCGTACTTCATAATTCTTTTTGTTGAAAATGAATTAAATTACTATAATTTATTTATAAAAATGCTATTATATTCTTCCAAAATAATTTTAAAATTTTTTATATTATATATTATCCATTTAAAATAACATATCACCCATTCATTGATAAACAATCATAATTCTTATCATTCTTGGTGTTAATTACCTTGTTTTCCCATGTATTCTTTTTTCTTGAATGATTAAATTATAGTGCATGTTATATAGTTATATCATCATAAAAATATAAAATATAATATAATTTTATTATTCATAAATTTATAAAAATTTTAATAAAATTCATGAAATATATTTTTTTATATGTAGAATGTTAGGATCATAGAGACGGTATGTCGTATGTGGGAATGATTAAAAATTTTCATTTTTAAATGATTAATATAGAATAGTGGTATGTAATATTTTATCAATAAATAATTAAAATGAAATCATAAATGAAAAATTATTTTTAAAAATAGAATTATATATATCAACGACAAGGTCAGGTGATGAAAAGAGAGACACATTGCTTCGTTAATACAGTAGTCCACATGTTCGTGAATGATGTTATCATATTTAAGTGAGTGAATTGGTCATAATAAAAATGATATATATTTTGTATTTATATTAATAAATATATAAATAATATAAAAAATATTTCATTTATATAAAAATTATTCATTAACATTATAATTATTACCATCCATGTATAGTGTTATTGAAAACTGAATCACATCGCTTTTCATGATTGTAGTATTCCATACACACGAGAACATTATCGTATCTCATGCAGAATGGATCATAAAAAGGTATATATGATTCACTGAATTAATAGGTATAATACATTTTTAAATATCATATATATATATATATGTTAACTCCATCATCATAACCAACTGTGTTTGTTTATAATGTAAAAAATGAATGACACTGATTTGTGAGGCGGTAGTACACCATAAAAACAAATAATGATCATCAAACCCTTTTGAATGAATTTTATATTGTTTTAGGTAATTAAATTATTATAAATATACATTATTATATTTAATATATTTATTTTATTATATCATCATGTTCTAATAACAATTGAATGGGTGGTGGAAGAAAATACACAATTTTACTCATAGAAAAACATTAAATCCTCTTCTGGTATCTTCCTTTTGATTTTTCCAAATCATTATTCAGATTGATTTATCCCCATTATATGTCTTCTAAGATGATAATTTTTAGGTATAGAAGTTAATTATGAAGGCATTTGATGATCAATAAGGTTTTTATGGTGTGAATATGATAAAATAGTTGGAGACATTTTATAAATCTGGTCAGTCGAACACTTGTATGATTTTGACTGAATAAGATGTACCTTAATTTTTAAGGTTCCAAATGTTTCCAAAATGGTTTATTATTTATCCTTTGGAATTTCAAGGAGGAAATATGTAAATCCTATAGATTTTAGGCAAATTTTATAGTAATTTAAACCCATATCTTTTTAGTTAAACCCCATGTAAATTAATTTTTACCATAACCATGGTCTATTTTTTTTCTATTTTCAAGATTTTATTTGGTGAAAATTTAATTTGAAATATTAATAGAATGTATATAATTTTTATTTAAAATATAGAATCCATTTTTTTGATATTCCATTTAAATTTGTGAAAAACTGAATTTAAAATATGTTCCGTAGATTTCAGGAGAAAGAGGGTTTTCAAAAATAAAATAGTTTATTGTTTAAATAGTATATATATTTATATAAATATGAAAATGTTTCCAATGAATAAAATTGGATTAATATATATATATATAATTCAAGGAATTGTACATTTCAAAAATAAAAAACATAATTAAAAATTTTAAATAATTTAAATTAAAATGTTATTTTCTATTAAAATTTAGAATTTTTCACCATTAATGATATAATGATTCTTTTTAGAAAAACAACCAAAATATAATTTAGATATTATTATTAAAAAATTAAATTAAATTAATTTTATTAAATATTTTTTTTATAAGTGGTAAAAATTAATTTTATATTATGTGTGAAAACCCTATTAATCCATATTTTAGAAAACACATCAGAAAACATTTTTTATTCATTCAAATGAATATTATTTTTTTCCAAATAAATAGATACTAAATGATTATTTTGTTTTCTTATTTCATAAATATAGGATTCATAATATTTTTACTACTATTTGTAAACCCCAATTTAACTATTATGTCAAAATGAAATAACCTTTTACGGTTCATTTAGACAGAAGGTTGTGCATTCTATAAGTTATCAAACCGATTAAATTTAATGAAATATATTAAATGAGTTTTTCATTAAATAGTGTTTAAATTCACATATTCTATCTACTAAAATGTTATTATTTTATTAATTTTTGTTATCATTTAATTAATTTTTATCATTTTTTGAAATTTATGTAACGTTTCAAGAAAAAAGTGTTTTCCATAAATTTCATTCAAAAAAAGTTACACATGGTAGAATTAGGATGTTTAATTATTTTAATGTTAAATTAAAATTAGTTTAATAATAATTGGAATTAAAATTTATATAGAATTAAGAATATTTTTATTTTTATTTTTTAAACATAATCATTATACTTAAAATAATCATTTCTTGAAAAAGGGTGTTTTGTATTTTTTATGCAATAATATAAAATTTTATTTCAATAAATTTTATAAATATTATTTTTAAAAATTCATAGTGTATTTGAAATCATAATGTTGAAACTTTTAAATTATTTAAATTTTTGTTTCATTAAAATTTATTTTATTGGTGAAAGAGGATTTACCAAGATAATGGTGATGTAGGTTAAAAGTCGTTTAAAATTGTGAAAATGATAAAACATTTGAAAAAAATGATTAATATTTTATTATGGAGTTATTATCTACCTTATATATTTCCAAATGCTTTTATTAGGTACATTATATACATTTTCTCTTGAATAAATGATTAATATTGTTAATAAATGATAATTTTTTTACAAATGTTCCCTTTTAGTTACCTAAAAAGGGGGACCACCTTCTCTTTATTTATCAACCCATTAAAATTATTAAGATTAACTATTAATTTAAAATTATATATATAAAACACTCACCCTAATATTTTTATCACTTGGTCTCTCCAAATGACTATGCCATGTAGCATTAAGGGCCTACCTAAGTGAGAACATCCGAGGGTCAGGCAATACACTCTATCCATCATTTCTTGTTGTGTTCATATTCTTCACCCTTAAAGTTCCCATTATAAAAAATTTTATGACTTCATAATTAATTTTATGATTTTAATTTGATGTTATAATAATTTAATAACAGTTTTATACTTTCCTCAAAAATCATTAACAAATGGGAAAACACCAGCATGTGTGTGAGAGGACTACATCGTCCATGAATGAAATGTTCAAGAATTCATCACCACATTAATTGAAATGTCATAAATGTCATTTAATTATTTAATAAAATATTTAAATCATTATTGTAATCCTGAATGTATAATTTATTCAATTCAAAAAATCCCTCCCATTATATGGAAAATTAATGTGTTGTCTATGCGTACGCGGACACTCCATCATCCAACTAATAAAATGAATTTTCCCTCAAACACCTAACATTGATAAAAAGAAAAATATATTTTATATTTAATAAAAAATTTTATAAAATATTGATGTTATATAATAATAGTATTAGGAATTCTATAATTGTGATCTATGAGAAATGTTTGTAGAAATATTAACCACATTAAATAATCTTATCTAGGAACATTTTCTTAATTTTGGTTTATTTTGGGATAAAATTTTAAAATTTATAAATATAATTATAATTTAATAATAAATTAAATAAATCTACAAATATATATATATAATGATGTTATTTTATATAACTATTTCCCATGGTCAAAAAAACCAAATGTCTTAAAATGAAATTAATTGAACAACCATTGGTAACCATCTTAAATGGAATTGATGTTAAATATAAATAAATAAAATATACCAACAATATAATTTATAATTAATTATATATTTATAAATATCTTGGGTATATAATTATTAAATTTAATGTAATTATTTAGAGGCACTCTGCAAGTGCTGAGCTATTTTGGATGAACGGTAATGGTTTAGTCTAAAAATTTACATCATTGAGACACATTGCATTTTATTACCCAATATTATTTTAATTGTTTATTATAAAAATGATTACATTTACAATATCATGATTTATATTCAGCCGTGCAATATTAGCTTCAAATGAATGATACATATCATTCAAGGTGTTTTTATAATATTTTTTCGTAATTAGTATGGAATCATCCATACCTCATTCATGACTTGTCAGTTACAAATTCTCTTTATTTTTACCTATTTTATTAAATATTTTTCCAATGCACCTCCTTATTTTCTATCAATATGTCCTTTAGATATATACCTAGTCAAATATTCATCACATTTCATTGTTTATACTCATTTTTAGTTCCATTATAAATTTTCAATTTTATGAAAACCTGATTTAAGGAAACATTCCAATTTCATGTCACATATTAAGAATCACCACCAAAAAAGGTTTTCAAAACTTTGAAAAGATTTTAATAACGTATTTTATTTTATATATTTCCCAATTGGTTCAGTTATTGTTTTATGTAAATCAATATGAAAATTCATTGTTCAAAATTAACTTTTACGTATTCAACAATTTATCACCAAAGTGGTATGTTATTTTGTTTATCTCAAAGATATATCCAACAAATATTATAAATTGAAACTCTATATTCAAGACCTATTCCCCCTTTTTCAATCATCAATGAAAAAAAATTAAATTACATTTTCTATTGTGAATACTTTTTATTTATCATTATTTTATGACTAAATTTTGAATTATGAAACCTATATCATTCTAATTGATTTGATCATTCCTATGAATTATGTATGGGGTATTTTATTCTAATTCCACACATATGTATTATTTTAGGTTTTATTATAATTATATATCCAAATAATATATTTCCAACGAATTTAAATATCATGATATCTTCCATATGGGATTAGTTCATGATATGAATCCACAATGGGTATTTGTCCACTATATTTATGTGAGTACGTAGTGAATTTCATACACAATGGGACGTTTCACACTACATTTATTAGAAGGGTGAGTGGCCCAAAATTACCATTATACTATTTCAAAAAATTTGAAAATGGTATCAAGGGAGACCCTTGAATTTTTTTTTATTAGGTCAAGTCATATATTGTTTCCTCATGTTTATAATTCATTAATCATATGATTTTATTTCATTATAAAATGTTTCCATAGTATTGAACATTTTATTTTTAAGTATATTAAATTACACTTAAATATCATAGTATTATTTTTTTACATTTCTATTCCCTTACTAGGATTTGTAGATTATCCTTTTTATACTATATTTTATCTAAGGTATCCAATGTTGGTTTTAGAAGATAAATGTGATTTTGGAGAACTATGTGGTATTTTCACATAATATAATATTTACTTTTTAAGATGATGTGTTTATATGAAAAATATTACATGTCAACTAAACCCAAAATATCTTTATAATTTATTTATTAGAATATTTGTAACGATTATTGAAATAATATATTTTTAATGATTTTTAATCTATACAGAGTGTGTGCTATTTGGATATATCATTGTTCGGGTGAAGAAAGTAAAATCTGTGTGGCAATTCATGCATTAGATTATTCACATAATTATGACATTGAAGATGATGAATATTAAAAAGGAAAAAATAATAAAATGTTTAATTGTATTCCTTCAAACTTGATATTTTAATCTAAAGTAAAAAATTATAATAAATAAATATTAATTCTTCTAACACCGTGATTCACCCCTCCCTCTCAGATTGTCTCAATACAGAAAACGTGGTTTCAAATCCAATAGGCTCTATTTTTAATTCATATTTAATTTCTTATCTAGTGATAATTTCTTGATTATTTAGAATTTTTTTTCTAAAGTTAAAATGTAAATATTCTATAATAGACAATTTTATAAAAACATTTAGGGGTTTATACAACATTCAGAATAATTTTTTCAAATCATAGGTAATTAAATATTGATTGAATTTGTTCTATGAAATCAATATTAAATTATAAATGATATAGATAATTTAAATATATATTTTGAATTTTCTTTAATGAGGAAATGAAAAAATTAATTTTAATAAGTTGTATCTATGGAAATAGAAAACTATAAAACATCAATGTGGATTTCAGTTCATGATAGAATATATGAATGGGGACAAATATACATTGGGAAGAAAATTAAAAGTTAGATATACAATTAAAGAACATAATCCTTTTGAAACCATGTCTAATAATTAATTTAATGAGTAGTGTAAATTTTTATAGAATATGAAGAGGAGTAGGGGGAAGAATGTGGTAAATAGATTTAGTATTTCTAAGTAGTAAAAAAATAAATTCATTATATATATTTGTATAGTACTATATAGAAGAAATTACTTGTAAATTTGGATATGTTGTTTTTTATCAACTAAACTGTATAATGATATGTTATATAGAGGAATATATATAATTAGGTGAATATAATGATTATACATGTAGAAAATATGAGAATATTTAATCCGTTATTAGTGAAATTAAACTATTAATATTTTCATGATGAAATAAAACCTCCTATATATCAGATTATGAGGAAGTGAATAAAATATTGATGAAAGAAGTGATTTCATAAATGTACACCATTTTAAGAATATGTACATTAATACACGCTAAATTATCATAACCCTGAGAGTGGTCATGGTGAATCAGGGACAATATGTCTTATAAAATTTAAATACATGTCCCATTAATGTATCACATTACTTAAAGGGATATTTCCCATCAATCGTGAGGGTCAACTATTAATAATTATTTACCTTATTTAATTTATCATTCTTGATATATTTTTGTATGAATGCATAAAGTAGATATAAACATGGGTATTTTACTAGATCTATATTATTATGCTATATCCAAGGCGCATGAATTGGTGTTTTTATGTTAACTAAACTAACTATTGAGATAAATCCCCACCATACAGGTCACTCTCATTACAATGGTTTGGCTTAGGTCACTCCATTAACATGATCAAAACATTACAATGTTTAGGGTGGGCACACAATTTCCCAAGTATCATGGTTTCCATAGTTCCTCTACTTACCAATATTATTCACATGTATTTGGGATGAATCCACAAATTATTTTTGATATGTAATTCACATTACACCATCATTTAATTTTTTTGTAAAAAGGGAATACGATATGTTTTATTCTGACTAGGTTGATACTTCTTATCATGTGAATTAAAAATTCAATGAACATTCATCATAACAATCGAAGATATTTCTGTAATAACAATCATTTTTTTGGAAAAATTATAAATCACATCTGGGATAGATATTCAATGGTTTCTAATTATTTATAATTATTTTACCCTCGACACGAACAAATATATATTTTATATTTAGATTAAGATCTCTAATATAAGATTGGTTCCCATTCCCCCATATCATTGTCAATCTATCATTCATCAAATATGGATTCCATGTTCATAATCACCTTGAAAATATTCATTTCTATTATAGAGTAACAAAACCAACTTTAACTAATATATAATTCTTCTATATTATAATATATGAGCAGTCAAAAAAATAATTTCTTCATGGAATGTTATATCCACCCTAATAGTTAATTAAATCTCAAAATAATACACCATCATCGATGATTAAAATATACTTTTGTCTTAGAATGGATTGTGGTCTACAACCATGATTAGTAATGTAAAAATTATTAAACATTCATCAATTAAATCACCAGAATGATTTCCACTCTAATCTATTGTTCACCCATCAATACAACTTGTTCAATGTTCTATTCAAAAATAATTTTCCCCTATAATGAGAAACACCATGGGCGTGGTCCTCTTGTAACATACATTAAGGATTAATTCTCAACCTACTGATGAGGCCCTCTTTAAACTGTAGGAGTCCTATATTTAGATTACATTTTTTACATTAGTATTTTCTCAAACCACCATGCCTCTAATTATGGTATTCTGTATACCATATTTGTCCCTTATATATATCAAAAGCATTGAAAAATTGTAATCATTTACTTCATCACTATAGTATTTTTTCCCATCCCAATTTTCTATATGTACACCAATATTAAACCACAGTAACCTCTAAGGCCTAGTGCATGTGGAATAAATATTTTGAACATACCATGACTATCAGAAAAACATATAGATTAGTTGGTAATTTCCTGAAAGTGCACTAATATTCCAACACAACAACAAACAAATTGATTCCCCCTTCAAGATTCATGTTTTGAGCATTCACATCTTCAACACAAGCCATGCTATATCTTGGCATCACATTGAAATCCCATCATAAATTAAAGGACAATAACTACTATATCTTCCTCTTCCTATGCTAGGAATTTACAATAAACATTTATATATAATATGTCTGTTTTCTTCCATGTTTGGTAATTTTCTCACTTTTTCAATAAAAATCATTGTACATTAATTTATTCATGCTTAATTAATCAATCCACTAAACCAATCAATAATTGTTTAGAAAATATAATTAGAAAATTGAAAATGGGTATTGTCAACAAATAACATTTTATATAATAATTGGGATCAACTAAACCCATGTGTATCACTTCATCAATTTGATTACCTTCAGCAAGTATTGTGAACAATGTTATTGTGAAAAAATACGTCGTGTTTTATTGAGAAAAAAAAACACATATTGGAATCATCCTTAACTTGAATGATCATTAGAATTTATTCAATAATTATTTCTAATTAATAAAAATCATTCATTTAAGATTAATAACAATATCACGTTTTGGATTATGTTAAGAAGTCACTGTTCACCCTATGAAAATATGTGTTTCCCTTTGATAAATCAACTCCTACATTTTGATATCTTCTCCCTCTTATTTGAATTGATATAAAAAGTTTCTTTTCAATATATAGGGTCTTGGTAATATTATCCACACTTAATACTTATCCCCCTTATTGGAGGGAACATCAGCATCTTTAACATACCACTAACCTAATATTGTTGGAGTATCAAAGAAATATCATTTACACTATGTTTTCTATATTAACAAAGGCATTCTCCAAGGTAACAGATTCCCCCAACATGGATAGGGAGGACTTCTTCATATTTTACCATCTAATCATGTTTCAAAATACCCCATTAATTCAATCCATCGACATGATGATTACCCAAATCCATTTAAACTACATGAACACAACTATTGTTTCTAATGGCCAGCTCCAAAAAATAAATAATCTAATTTACATTTAAATATTATTTATTAAAATAACTTAATGAGTAAATATTAAATTTCTATCCATATATCAATAAAGCGACTATACCAACTTAATATAAGATAAATATAGGAAACTATAGTTTTATAGATAAAAAATAAGGTCATTAATATCATTAATTATTAAAAAAACAATCATTGGTTTCAATTAAAAATTACATAACACAAAAAGTGATTTCCAAAAAACATCAAACTAAATAGTTCGTAGAAAACATTCAAGACCATGTTTCTGAGGGTTATACTACATGATAAAATTGATATCAATTGGGATGAACACATTAGATCAAATTGAAATAAACATAACCATTCATTATATATAATAAATAATAAAGGGCTATGGGTTAATAAAAATTATTAATATATAGGAAGGGGCTGGTCATGATGAAATGACCAATCATATAACACCGTCTATTTCCTTTTTTTAGAATATATGTACGGAATGCAATCATCTCTTCACTGTATGCATCATCACCTATAGAAAAAAGAACATAACCCTTTAAAAAGGATTTCTAATTCATGATAACAACTAAAAATTTATCTTCAATTCTATATGGATTACTAATATTCTATTTTATTGGATTTCCCACAGTTATTCAATCAAACAGATTTGAATAAGTATTCCCCTATATAGAATCACAAGTAAAATTCACTATATAATTTCTTATCTATTATGTATTCAAATTTTTCATTTAGGTGTTAGGTATGGAACAATATTGGAAAAACTATTATTGGATGGCTATATGATCTATCCTAGAATGTTTAATCTCTGGTATAGTCAACTTCTCATTCTCATTTTCGTTCTTTATAACTATTATGAACTCCTTCTTTTGTATTAATATTTTTCCATGATTCTTCAAAGAGATTTTTTATTTGATTCATGATCTTTGTGATTGAGACACACTACATTAATAAAATTTATCATAAATAAAAAATTTAAACCAATTTTATAGATTTAAATTCCTTCTTCCTGGATATTCATTACTTCTGAGGGTCATAGAAGGGTAGTGTCCCTCTATTGATTCATCACCCTTCCATTCATTTCTATAATTATAATTCACTTACATGTGACTAATTTTATATTTAACATAAAATCTAACATAATTATAATTCACAATTTTATCTCTCTATGGTTGATATGACAAAAAAATAGAGTTTTACTTGGATATTTGGGTGTTTTACTTTGAAACAACAACCCATGATATGCCAAATTCTTTCAGAATAGATGAAATTTGTTTTTTCCATCTTTTATTGAATCACACTTCAAGACAAAACATAAAAAAACGCTTATATTAGAGATTTTAGATGTTTATTTCTATTGGTTTATTTACAAGATAAGGTTTTTATAGAGAGACTCTTTGACATTCACTGAATATCATGATATTGTCATAAATCTCCATGATTTCCTCACATTTTCTCTTCAAATTAGTAGTTACATCCTACAACCATGAATCATAATTCATCTATGTTTTTATCTTTCATCATGTTGATATTTGGGTGGAACAATTCTTACATTAAATCCTTTCAATCTAGCCACTTGTTCCAAAATCTGTTAAGAATTGTCTTTTGTAACAACATAATATTTCAAATGAATAAAATAAGTTTTGATAGTGAAAAAGATAGATAATAAAAATTTTAAATGTACTTATTATTATTATTATATAAATGAAATTATTACAACTGATCCATTAAATTAGTGTGTTTGAATACGAATAACCACAATATAAAATATATTTGATTGCCATACTTAATGAAAATTTAATTATTAATTATTTGAAATAAATAATCAATTTTAATTTTAATTTTAATTTTATTCCTAAAAAAATTGGATTCTCAAAAAAATAATAATTATTACTTTTATTAATAATATAGTAGGATTATTTTTTACATTTTTAGATATTGTATTTGTAGAAAATAAATTCATTTTTAAAATCATTGTATCAAATTTATCATTTTGGGAAATTTTCAAAATTTTCTAAATATATTTATATTATAATGAATAGTAAAAAATTTAATATTTTTCTAGAAAAAACAATATTTTTTATGATAATTTAAAAAGATAATTTTTAAAAAATTATTTTTAAAAAATTATTTAAAAATATAATTTTTTTTTGTGTTTTCAAAAATTAAAATACATTAATTTTGATGAATTTTTTAATTGATTTTATTTATAAAAACAAGATTATATGTAAATAAGGAAATGTATGAAAAACTACTTTTCATCTAATTTTTCATTTTGACTTAAAATTAATTACGTCAAATTGATAAAATTGTATCTAAAAAAATTAATTTCATATTTGGAATCAGTAGGATAAGATTATAAAATATTACGATTTTATTTGTATCGAATATGTATAGTAACTATGCTAAACATTATCACACTTGAAAAGGATAAATCTCATTAATCTAGGATGAAAAGAAGTGATAAAATCATAACATTCTTTTTATTTCTATTTCAATTAAAATAATTCAACTTTTATCACATTATCATCAAAATAAATATTATATGGAACACATTTCCTTGAAAATGAAAACTATAATATATAAAATAATGAAATTTACAAAGCGACAACCTATTAATTTTAATAACAACTTATATCTTCATAGAGGGACAAAATTAACATATTATTGAATATAAATTTTAATTTTATAATTAATCAAATTATTATTTTAAATATTTTTTTATAATTTTTACGTATTATATAATTAACATAATTATAAACAGAACATTGAGAGATTTTATTCAATAAAATGAAAAATAAAATTACTTAATTTAAAAAATATAAAATTGATATAATTTGATTGAATTAATTTGTTCAATGATGTTCATAAACATATATAAAAATTTAGAAATTTTTTAATGAATAAAATTCTAATTTCTATCTTTTCCTTAATTATTAAATGTCAAATTTAATGTATAGTGTCCAAAATAGTATTAATGACATTTTATTATAAATAATACTTCATAAAATGATTTGAAATTCAAAAAAATCATATATTAGGGAATGTTATTTTGATATGGTTTTATACATCAACCATGTTCCATTTATGGGTTATATTTAATTTTCTTATAAAATTATTAGCCCTTAATGTGTATAAAACATTAATATTTTCGTAATAGAAATAAAGGGTTTGAAATTGGTTAAATCATAAACATAAGAGGTGAAACATACTGAAATGTTGGGTAAATTTTATTATATGATAGTATTTAGAAAAATCCTTATCCCATATTAAAATTTTATAAATTTTTATCCATTTTTTATGATAAATAATATATATTAATTTAATAATTTAAACATATGAATAAATCTCCCTATCAATAATTATAAATAGAGACCTAACCCTTCACGTTTATACACCATATTTATCATTTTAGAGTGACTAATCCTAGATAATTAATCTAATAAATATCAATATATACGTTTTATAGTTTCTCGAACATCCATAAGACACACACTATTGATGGTCAGTGTGGATACTCAAGAGGGGGGCGAATTGAGTTCCAATTAAAAATTTCCGTTAAAAAGATTCTTATTAAGATCCCCCAAATTAAATAACAAGAGAAACTGTAGTGAATTTATAACGATTGTAAATGATCGATTAGTCTCTCAAAGATTAATTACTTCTCAGTTAACATAATTTGAATATTAAGTTAGCTTTGGAGGCAAACATACTGGTTCAAAATAAGTATAAACACTAACTAGTTCAACTATCAGAGTTAATTTAAAATAAAATTAAATTTAAAGTACTTAGCAGTGGAATATTCAATATAATTAAAAACAAGTTAAATAAGCATAGCAATTCTAACGAAGAGGTTCAGTCTGAAGTCGAGACGTAGTCCTCTCAAAAAAAATTATATATATTTTGATCCACAACCTAGATCTGGGTAAACAACAGTGCAAAGACTATATATGTGTTAAGACCTCTACCACAGTTATTCGTGGGAACAAATACACACAATAGCACACAGGCTATCCTGGTCACACTTGACCTCTACCACTATCCATTGTGGGAAAAAAGAGGATAGGGAAAGAGTTAGTGAGGATTAAATCCTCCAGTTTAGCACATGTTTCAATGTGTATATGAAATATACAGAGTACACACACAACTCAAAAGTATGTAAAAGAATCACTATGATAGTATATTTGAGTTTATAATTCTTTAGTGATTTGAAGTGAAACTCTGGACTCCTTTTGATTTAACAGAAATGATTCTTAATTCCTTCTCTTGTTTTTTCTTGAAAACAGAGTGTCGTTTCATTTCTTGATTTTCAGGTTCAGTTTGATAAGCTTGAGTGTATGAAGAGATCGTTGTAGTTCTTCACTCCTTGACTAAGATTCAGCTTATGTTCTCTTCTCTTCTTGTACGAAAGGCCTCCTGTATGTATCGTGTTCTTCTAGTATGTATGTGTATGGATGTCTCCTATCATTATTGTGTATATGGAGTTCTGTGTAACCTCTCTATAGCTCAATATTCCTTTTATACCTTAGGCTCTGGTCAATAGGAATGGCTACCTTTTCATAGGTACAAGGTACAGTTCCCTTATATAGCAACAACTATCATTAATTAATAGTACGTGCACTAAAAACATCAAATATGACTATTGAATAATATATAAATAGAAACAGAGTGTAAGTAGCAGTTACTGGTTAATAGTCATCTTATCAGCATCTCTCTATCGGTAGACTTGAAGTAGAGGACTATGTATAGCAGTGACCTCCTATCGGTAGCTCTCTGTTCTTATACCGGTAGGTCCTTTTATCGGTAGTAGTTGCTCCGTGTAACAGAAGCTCTATATACCGGTAACTCCCTCTTAGGTAGCTTTGGTCTATTGGTAAATTTCTCATATCAGTAACTACTTATATTGATGGTTCCATCTATCAGTAAAATTTGTATCAGTAGCTTTGTATCAGTAGTTGTTCGTCTATCTGGTTGTATCTGTAGGTCTTTAAAACGGTAGATGTGTGTCTGTATGTCTGTATCGGTAGCTTGTATCGATAGAATTGCTCATATCTATAGTCTTACTCTAATGGTAACCATTCAGTGTACCGGTAGACATACATACTGGTAGCTCTGTTCTTTACCAGTGTACATAGCCTTATCAGTAGTTATGTGCATACCAGGGAATGTAACACTAATTTATTCTATTTAGAACATATCCAGATTCAATTTGAATTATTTAAAAGTATGTACAATTATAGATAAATAGAGATTAACATATTCCACTGAATATATTGAAATTATTGTCAACATAGGACTATAAACAAATATTAAAGCATAATTGGGATTATCAAAACTGGTGAGGTGAACAATCTCCCCCTTTTTGAAAATCACAAGTTATGATATTATAATCCAAAATAATCGGAAAAGTATCAGTATAAAATACAATGGTTCTAATTTCTCAGTGTGAGTAATGACGTTTTAAAATGTGAGATTTTAAAAGTATCAGATGATATAGCATTTAAAAGAAATTGTATCAGAAAAAACAATATATTATGAAACACATGTATCAGAGGTAAAATATATAACAAATGTACCAGAGGGAAAATTATTAGGCTCATTTAATATAATGATATTTCACATCAGTTTTCCTTGTTCTCCCTTAGTGATTATTTCTCCCCCAGATATGTTTCCCTTAGATATTATTTTTTCGCCTTTCTGATTAGCAAAAAGATGGACAGAAAGGAAATACAGGAAAAGAGAAGTAAAATAGGGTAAAACAAATTTAGATCATATATATTCCTTGGAGAAAATAGATACAAAGAAATACATAAATTAAAAAAAATACAGGTGATTCCTATCAAAGATCCTATCCATTAATCAATCCTTATCCTCAGCATGAGATTTGTCCTTGGGATCAGAAGAGGATTCAGGCGTGGTTGATGTAGGTGGAGGCTTAGGAATACCTGAGATAATAAGAGGAGGGTGATCTACTGATACAGTGCATGGCCTATAATGTGTAGCTCTCTGGGTGATCATAGGAGTGAGTCTCCGAATGGCTTAGAATGGAGTCATCCGAGGAATGGGTGTAGACTGAACAGAGGCATGCAGAGCAGAAGGTGCAATTATTGGAGTATTTTCCACATGCAAGAAAGGAAGAAAAAGATTTCTATGATCCATAATTATCCCTCCTTCTCTTTCCATAGTAGAAATGAAATTGTCCTTGTTCTCCATGAATTTTTCCAGTGCATGGGTCAACTCTCTGAGCTTGCTGACTTGTTCTCTAATGTCTTGATTGACCGGAGGTAACTTCATGTTTTCTAACAGAAGTTTGAAATGTTTGGTCAACTTATTCTTGGAATACACTTTCTGAAAATAAGAATAAACGTTTTACTTTACTTCTTTCAGAGAGGCAGAAGCTTATCTCATATAATATTCAACAAATTTCAGGATATCTCTGGTGGTAGTCACTACTTGGGTCAGGGAAGATGAGTCCACAGAGCCACTGGTTGAAACAGAACCAAGATATTCTCTCATCATTGCTCGAAACAAATCAATATCTACAGAAGTACTTGATGAAGCAATAGGTTTCACAATGAATGCAACAGTCTCCTTGAATGATTGGGTTAAGTTTCGTTTTCTGCTTCTAGACAACCAAATCCTAAGTGCTCACATGCACTTTGACTGACTACTTAAAATCATCAAAGACATCCAGAAATTGCATTACTACACCTTTAATTTAATCTATATTAGCATTCATTTGAATTTGAGAACTACTCCTAGAAGTTAAAGAAGCAACAGACTGCTTCAAGGAAACAACAGCTCCTGTCAAGCTCTTAATCTGAGAATGACACATTCTGATTTCATTCATCATCTCTTTCAAAGAGGTTGACACATTACAACCAAGATAGAGTTCAAAGGATTTTTCCATCTTTCTTAGCTCCTCAACAAAACAATTATTTAAATCAGTAATAGATGCATTCAAGTACTCTTTCAACTCAGTCTTTAAAGACTCAATGTCAGCCCTGGTTACCATACTAGAAGTCACAACAACAGGTGCTCTTTCTGACACAATACTGGCTACAGAGTCATCCATAATAGATTGAATGGATGAAATCAGTTATGTTTCCATTCTCTTTACTTCTTAAACCAATATGGCCATCAGCTTAGACTTTAACTAATCCATATCAGGTTTTCTGACTACATCTGTTGGTAATAACTCAGAGAGAATATCATAATTGACTGTAGATCTACTGAGCGATGCCTCATTATCAGAATCCAGATTATCCAATCCACAGACCACAAAACCTAGGTCTATTTCCTAGTTTTCAATTCCATCAGCTACTAAAACACTACCCAGTCTAGTTGGATGCTCCCCCCAAACTAGTGCATTATTTTGAACAGTAATGGCACCATAATCATCTCGGTCTTCCTCAGAAGAATCGTGCACAGCCATCTCCATTTCTCCAACAAAATGAGGCTCCTCATGAATAGGAGCAGGTATATCAACTTCAACAAGAGCAGCCTATAAAGGCACAACAGAACTTCCAATCAGAGGACTAAAACTCAAGGTGGTAGAAGCAGATGCTTCAGTTTCAGATTCTCTTTCTTCTTCCTCATTCTCTGGGGTAGCCACCTCCTGATCTGATCTCTGCTGGTCTTCCTCATCCATAAGTCTCTCTTCATTGTTTAAAACCAAAGTAGTTTCTGTACTAGGTAGGTTTATAGAAACAATTTCCTTTTCATGTGATTCAATTTCAGGAGTTGGGCTATGGGGAACGTCTGAATATCCTCTATCTACTATAGAGTAATCCTCCTCATCTGAATCATCATTGTACTGTGGCTCCTCTTCATCATGTCCTAGACTTTGTTATCTCTTGTCTTTTGATCTATTTGGATGGTCAACTGGATTGAACTTGTCATATATCTTCTCATCCTCAGTAACCGACTACATTTTCCATGTGTTCCAGCTAATATTCATGTACTTACACACTGTGTCTGTGATACAGAAATTGTTTCATACCACCATTGGCTCATCCTGAGACTCAGTAACCCCCTTTACATTAATCGTAACCTAAATCAACTTGGGAAAGAATAAATCATTGGTTTTTGATTCGGGTCTGGTCATCTCCTCTATCTGAATCATTAGCATCCTCCACAAATTCACCTTCACCCAATGACTTAAGAGATACAACAAATAAATATCTTGATACTTAAAATTTGAAAAGTCCCATCTCCTTGGACATATCACATGATGAATGAATTTGAACAATAACCTATTTTCCCCATCCATCTCAACAGCCACTACTTTCCTAGGAGTTCCATCTCCTGTCAACTCTTCTAAGGTAGTTTCATAGTTAAATATGTCACTGTTAGGAGGTATTTACTTCGATGAATAGAAAAAATACACCTTCATGTGGTACCTTCATGCATTCATCCCATTCAAATGATGAAAAATCATTTCATTTCCATTTTCCAATGAAATCATTCTATTCTCCTGGTCAGATTGCTCAAAGTGAAAAAAAGCATAGAACTCTTTTATCAGCTTCAGATAATTAAGACCATTGTTGTTTGTGAAACATTCTAGCCATTTATTCTCCTCCAATATTCTTAGGATCAATGATTTTCTCGACAAAATACATTCTGCACGCATCTCCTTTTCGATTACAATATCTCTATTTTGTATGTGTGGGGTCCCTGGGAGCCTTCATGACTTTTATCGATTGACACTGCTACTTGCTTCAGGTCCCATACTTTAGTTCTTCGCATTAGTCTCATCAAATTCATCTCTCATAGTTGGAATTTTAGTTTTTTCCATCTCTGGATTGAAGAACATGGGGTTTTCTCGAGACTCGGGGATTCAAGGAGTCGTGTTTGAGAAAGGAGTGTTCAGTGAATTGAGAAGTAACTAAGACTTAGTTTTATCATATAGGAATCATAAAATAAATAAGTAAAGTATAAATGATACAGATTATGGCGGCTAAAGGCAGAAGTTTAAAACATCGCATACCAGCGGTAGGGTATACCAGTGGGAATTCCAAAGGGTGAGGTCCACTAATCAGTGTGGTATATCAGTGAGGTTCATACTAGTGAGGTATAACAGTGAGATTCATACTGGTGAGGATTCTTATGGAGAGGTTTCTAATGGTGAGGTTTTAAATGGTGAGGTTTCTAACGATGAGGTTTCTAACGGTGAGAGTCTGTCATTCGTAAATCAAGTCTATTGTACCTTAAACTATTCCAACATAATGGCTTGGTGAAAATGTCTACTAATTGATGTTCAGTACCTATAAAATCAAGAGTAATATCACCATTTTGGTAATGATCTCTAAAAAAATGGTTCCTTCCATCAATATGTTTGGTCCTAGAGTGAGACACGAGATTCTTAGAGATGTTAATTGCACTAGTGTTATCACAATTTTTCTATACATGTTTTAAATCATATCCATAGTCCAAAAAATTATGTTTCATCCATAGAAATTATGCACAGCAACTACCAGTAGCTATGTACTCTGCTTTACCAATAGACAATCCAACAAAATTTTTCTTCTTTATACACCGTGATATAAGGGACTTACTTATAATATGACATGTTCTAGAATTACTCTTTCTATCTAACTTTCAACAAGCAAAATCTGCATATGAATAACTCATTAAGTTAAAGGATTTTCCTTTTGGATAAAACCAACCTTAATTTTAAGTATGTTTAAGATATTTGAAAATTATTTTAATAGAAAGAAAATGGGATTCTTTTGGATTACCTTGAAATCTTGCACACATAAATCCACTAAACATAATATCTGGTCAACTTGTAGTAAGGTGCAGTATACTTCCAATCATACCTCTGTAATTGTTTGATCAACTGGTTTCCCAGATTCATCAATGTCCAACTTGCAAGTGGTACTCATTGTTGTATCACATTCCTTAATACTATCTAAACCAAGAAAAATTAAAAGATCCTTTGTATATTTACATTGATTTAAAACAACACCATTTTCATTTTGAAAAACATGATATCCAAGAAAATATTTGACTTCTCCCATTAAACTCATTTCAAATTCATTTTTCATACTCTTTGAAAAATCCATACACAACCTATTTATAGAAGATCCAAAAATAATATCATCAACATAGATTTGTACAATCAAAACATCTTTATAAGTTCTTTTGACAAAGAGAGTTGGATCAATAATCCCTTTTGAAAATCCTTTATAAATAAGAAAATTACTAGGTATATCATACCAAGATCGTGGAGCTTGTTTCAAACCATATAAAGAGTTATATTGATTAAAAACTCGATTTAGAAAATGAGGACTAGTGAATCCAGGTGGTTGTTCAACAAAAACATCTTCAAATATAAAACCATTTATAAAATAACTTTTAACATCCATATGATATAACATGAAATTCAGATAAACAACATAGGTAAGTAGAATCTTAATGGATTTTAATCTAGATACAGGGGAAAAGGTTTCATCATAGTCTATTCATTCATTTTGACTATATCCTTGTGCAAACAGCCTTTATTTCTTGCTAACTATGTCCCTAGACTCATCAACATTATTTCTAAAAACCCATTTAGTTCCTATAGTCAATGAATCTTTAGGTCTGTCAACTAATTCCCAGACATGGTTTATTTCAAATTGAATTAATTCTTCTTGTATATCCATTGCCCAAAATTCATCATTGATTGCATCATTGATATTTTTAGGTTCTAACTATGAAAGAAAATATTTATGTTCAACCTCGTTTCTTAGAGAAGCTCTAGTCTGTGTCCCTCTATCAATATTACCAACAACATCATCTATGTGATGATTCTTTTGAATCCTAGTTGATCTACATAAGGTATGACTAGAAATTTCAGGTTCTTCTCTAGATTCAGGTTCTACAGAAACATGTTCTAAAAATTTTCCAGAAATAGATGTCTTTACAACAGGTTCATTGATTTTATCCTTAAGGTTTAAAACAAACAAATCTTCTTCATGATTTTCAATGGATGATTTGGGTTCTTGTGAATCGGCTTCATCAATCAAGATGCGAACAGACTCTTCCACACATTTGATTCTTTTATTGCAAACTCTATAATATTTTCTAGTAATTGAATAACCTATGAAAATTCCATCATCACTCTTGGACACAAACTTGTCAAGGATATCTTTTGTATTGAGAATGAAGACTTTGCAACCAAAAACATTAATGTTATTAACATTCGGTTTCTTGTGGTTCCACAACTCATAAGGGGTCCTTTTAAGAATATGTATAATCAAGAATCTATCAATGATATAAAAAGTTGTATTTATAGCTTCATCCCAAAAGTAAATTGGAAGGTCATACTCATTAAGCATAGTTCTTGAAATATCTTGAAGAGTTCTGCTTCTTCTTTATACTACACCATTATGCTGAGGTGTCCTAGGGGCAGAGAAATTGTGACTGTAGCCATTGTGTGAGCAATAATATTCGAATTCATGATTTTCAAACTCACGACCATGATCACTTCTCAAGGTTTTAATCTTAAGCCCACTGAGGTTCTCTACAGACTTGGAATATTTAATAAAGTAAGAATAAGATTCACTTTTTTGAGCTAAGAAGTATACCCATTTTTACCTAGAATAATCAACTACTGAGACATATACATAGTGCTTCCCATTTAATCTATAAACTCTAGATGATCCAAACAATTCCATGTGAACCAACTTGAGTGGTTGAGAAGTTGAAACTTATTTCTTTGATTTTAAATAAACATTATGTTTCATTACCGTTTGATAAGGATTACAAACTTTATCAGCTGGGAATTCAAGTTTAGGTAGGTCTCTCACTAATTACTTTCATAGTAATTTTTCTAGGTGAATTAATGTTGCAATGTCCTAATATTTTGTGCCATAGACAAGTGTATTTATAGAAAGAATTCATGTGAGTAATTTTTTTAGCTAAATAATTCAAATGAATAGCATAAAAATTTTCATTTCTCAAAGTAGAAAATACTAAAATATTTTTAGAATAAAAAAAATTAAATGAATCATTTTCAAATTTAACATTGAAACCACCATCACACAACTGAGAAATACATGACATGTTATATTTAAGTCCATCAACAAATAAAACCTTGGAAATTAAAACTGAATCAGTATTACCAATCTGGCATATGCCGATGATTTTCCTTTTGAATTATCACCAAAGGTGACATGACCTCCATCAACATTGATTAAACTCTTGAATCACGAGTAACCTCCAGTCATATTCCTTGAAAATCCACTGTCCAAGAACCATACCTTCTTATGGGATATTTTTAAGCAAGTTTCCTACAAAATAGGTTAAACAGAAAATGATTTTGGTACCGAGATTTTCTTGGGTCCAGACAGGTTTGAAAGAAAATATTTTCATACCCTAATTTGTCTAATGGGTCTCATAAAATCAATATATTCAAAATATTTTGAGAGATAAACATTCTTTGATCTATATCCATGTGAATTACTAGTTGAAGCATATGAATTTCCAGATTTTGGAATAAATCTATTTTTAGTAATCTGTCTCTATCCAGGCTGATAGCCTATTCTAGTGGTATATATTGGTGCTACTTGTTTTCCTAGCATTTGAGTTAGAGTATTATTTCCATTTCTGAATTTCTCTAAGTCCTTCCTTAATTACTCATTAGATAATTTCAGTTAAGTATTTTACTTATGAAATTGAGCATTATTTTCCTTTTCTATATCAACTGCAGAATTAACAGAGCTGGTCAAAGCATGTTGTTTCTTCACAGTCTCAGACTTTTCCTTTAATTCATTACATGTATCTTCTAGTATATTATAGTATTCAAATAACTCTTTACTAGTCACGTTTTCATATTTAGAATCAAAATCAACTCCAGAATAATAAGAATTTAAATCAGTAGTATCCAATGTTACCTCAGATGTTTTTGTCATGAAGAACATATTAGCTTTTTGAGCTTTTTAATCCTATGAAGAATCAAAATCACATAAACTATCTTCTGAAGCACTCCATGTTTCTTTCATATAATTCTCATATTTATTGTCCTTATAATCATATTTATTTTTGAACTTTAACTTCGGGAAGTCTTCTTTAACATGTTCTTTCCTCTTGAATTCATAACATAAAATATCATCACTCTTATCAGACATTGTCCAATCCTTCTTCCAATGACCATTATTTCATATTTTCCTTTATAATTTAGTTTTCTGAGAAATTATTCTTCCTGTATAACTTCATAAACCATCTGGCTATCTGAGCCATCTCATCATCACTATCAGAATCTGAACCTTCACTTGTTGAGCTTCCAACAGGTATGTGAACATTCTCCTTGTCCGTCCCCTTTGAGGCAGTATATTTAAATGCTATTGACTTACTTTTAGGTTCATCATCTTCTTCCTTGTTTACTTTCATCTCTTCTTCATACATCATCAACATACCAATTAATTCTTTAACAGGTAGTGAACTTATATCACACGATTCTCTTATTGAGAAAGATATGCCTCTCCATCATTCCAGTAGACATCGTAGTAATATTATAATCTTCTCCTTTGCTGGAAATTATTTTCCATGTGATCTCATAGTGTTGAAAATCTCATTGAACCTATGATACATTTTAGAAATAGGTTCAAAAGACATCATTTTAAAATTATCATACTTAATAGTATAGGTTTTTAGTCTCATTTCGTTAACATTGGTTGTTCCCTCATGAGAAATAGCCAAAGTGTCCCTGATTTCATATGCATTTTTGCAAGCAGATATTGTATTAAATTTCTCATCACCTAAATCACAGTACAAAGCATTCATTACTTTACAATTATTATTGTAACATGTTTTAGTAGGTTCATCCCATGTAGTCCTTTCAGTTTCTGGAATCTTATATTGAGTCTCTATAGCTGTTCAGATGTAAAATCCCATACCTTATAAATGAATTTTCATTTTAGGATTCCTTTGGGCATAATTTGTACCATTAAAGATGGGGGGAATGTCTATATCAGCACCTTATAGTCTATTATCTATAATCATATTTTAGCAGATATATTTAAAGAGATAAAATTTAGAACGAACTAAAATTTACGATCATTAAGATACAACAAAAATCACAGTTGAAAATTAGAGTATTTGGAAATCATTTATAAGTAACAAATCCTCTGAAACCAAATGTTGGTCAGAGTGGATACTCAAGAGGGGGGTGAATTGAGTTTCAATTAAAAATTCCTGTTAGAAATATTCTTATTAAGATTCCCCAAATTAAATAAAAAGATAAAATTTAGTGAACTTATAAACATTGTAAATGTTCGATTAGACTCTCAAAGATTGATTACTTATCATTTAACTTAATATGAACATTAAGTAATCTTTTGAGACTAACTTAAAGGTTCACAATAAGTATAAACACTTTCTAGTTCAACTATCAGAGTTACGTTAAAAAAATTATATTTAAAGTACTTACTAGTGGAATATTCAATATAATTTGAAACAAAATACATAAGCACAACAATTCTAACCAATAGGTTCAGTATCAAGCTGAGACATAGTCCTCTCAACCCAATTTATATAAATTTTGATCCCCACCATAGATCGGGGTAAACAATAGTGAAAATACTATCCGGGTGATAAGACCTCAACCACAGTTATTCGTGGGAAAAAATACACACAATAGCACACAGTCTATCCAGGTCACCCTCGACCTCTACCACTGTCCACAGTGGGAAAAACGATGATAGGGAATGTGTGAGTGAGGATTAAATCCTTTATTTTAGCAAATGAGTCAATGTGTTTATGAAATATACAGTGTACACACACTACTCAAAAGTAAGTAAATGAATCACTAAGAGAGTATATATGAGTTTATAATGTTCTAGTGATTTGATGTGTAGCTCTGGACTCCATTTGATTGAAAAAAAAGCATCTGAGTCATTCTGTGGTTTTTTTCTTGAAAACAAAGTGTCATTTGCTTCCTTGATTTTTCGTTTCAATTTGATTAGCCGGAGTTTATGAAGTAATCATTGTAGTTCTTAACTCCTTGACTAAGATTCAGCTTGTGTTCTCTTCTCCTCTTGTATGAAAGGCCTCGTGTATGTCTAGTGTTCTTCTAGTATGTAGGTTTATAGATGTCACCAATCTTTATTTTGTATATAAACTTCTGTGTATCTTCTCTGCGCTCAGTCTTCCTTTTATACCTTTGGATCCAGACAATAAGAATGATTACCTTTTCAAAGGTATGAGTTAAGGTTCCCTGACATAGCAACAACTAACATTAATTAATAGTACGTGCATTAAAAACATCAAATATGACTGTTCTTTAATAAATAAATAAATAGAAATAGAGTTTATGTAGTAGTGAATATTTAACAGTCATCTTATCAGTACCTCTCTATAGGTAGACTTGTAGCGGTGGACTTTGTATAGCGGTGAGCTCATATAGGTAGCTCTCTGTTCTTGTATCGGAAGCTCCTTGTATCGGTAGCAGTTACGCTGCGTAATAGTAGATCTATATATCAGTAACTCCCTCTTTGGTAGATTTTCTCTATCAGAAACATTCTCGTATCAGTAACCACATATATCGGTGGCTCTGTCTATCGGTGAATTTTGTATCATAAGCTATGTATCGGTAGTCATTCGTCTATCTGGTTGTATCGGTAGGTATTTATAACGATAGTTGTTTGCCTATATGTCTGTATCGGTAGCTTGTATCAGTCGACTTTCTCATATTGGTAGACTTACTCTAATGGTAACCATTCGGTATACCGGTAGACTTACATACTGGTAGCTTTGTTCTGTACCAGTCTAATTAGCCTTATTAGTAGCTGTGTGCATACCAGTGAACTTAACACTTATCTGTTCTATGCAAAACATATCCATATTGAGTTAGAATTATTTCAATGTATGTATAAATATAGATAAATAATGATTAATATATTCCACTGAATATTTTGATATTATTTTCAACATAGGATTATAAGCACATATTAATGCATAGTTGAGATAATGAAAATAGTTGAGGTCAAAAACTATGAACTCTATAAAGGCATCAAAAGTAATAATTATGAATAATATGTTATCATCATTACCAAATAATTCTAATTTATAAAATCTTATACTTCCAAATTATTTTTTTTAATGATCCTAAAAAATAACACCATCATAATGAATATTATAATATGCTGTGATTATTTTTTGGATACCATATTCCATCTGAAATTAAAAACTACAAAAAGATAAAACCTCACTGGCGCATACATACAACCAAATATCTCCACAAAGATCATCCATTCATTTTTAAGGAACACATTTATTAGATTGCCATAAATGGTAAATAATGAGTATATATAATATTATTTCTAAAATAATATTCTATAAATTAATATCATATATTTCTTCATACCTTCTATTCTATTGGAAGATAATATATTCACTCATGGGTATGTGTGAAATAAAATGTCCATGAGGCGATATGAGCCATTTTTTATTTCAATATTAGGTAGATATTTGTATTAATAGATTAAATAAATCATATTATATCTATAAAATATTTGTTAATATATTATGATTAATTGTTATTCACCTTTATTTATTTCCATCCATCAAAAAATGAAAACAATGTTAATGAGTATTTATGTCCTACAGTATTAATGAATGATGAAATTAATTTTCATGTCACTTTTTATTATTGATGACTCCAAATATCTAATTTTTTACTATATCCGTGTGTCATATATACCATTGATAACATTTATTACATGGTAGAAATATAATTAAGGTAAATTTATCCGAACTAGAGAATACAAGCATACATTAATAATGAAGTAGTTAACACCAACTAAAATAATAATAATAAATGATTATTAACAAATAGATGATAAAATAATATAAATGTAACAAATTTGAAAATATATATACAATTATTTTCTTGTTATGCATGTATTAATGTTATAATTATATTATATAAGTGGTTATATCACTAATAAATTATGTTGAAAAAGAGTTAATATATTTCATCTCAATTTATACTCTATTGGGATATATTTTGTATTATGAACCTAGTTATTTTTATGAGGTTTATATAATTCCCATTTTTTATTTGACATTAATATAAATTTATATGTCCGGATTAATTATCCAATTTGGTTTAAACATTCATGTGTTATGTTGATAATAAAATCCAATCTTATTCCTCTTTTTAATTGGGAATATTTTCCTTCCATATCCATATTTTTTATAAACTGTTTTAAAAATGTCATCTATAATTACTCAAAATTTTAATTAATTAAATTTGAGATTTTCCATGTATTTTTAAATTGTTATAGTGTAATTTTATATTTTTTTACATAAATAATTATTTTACATCTATATTGAAAAAAATTTAATGGAATATTTTTCATTTCATATGCCATTAATGGACTTTCTAAATTCCCAAACAAATTTTAAATCCAAATTATGGATTATATGTTTTCCAAGGGTTTAAAATGAAAACTATTGAAAAAAAACATCATTTAAAGGTTACATTAACATTTATCAATTCATTAAATGAAAAAAATTTTAATATAAAATCTATTTTTTTCGATGGTCATCTCTATTATCTTAAAGAATCTCAGCGACAATAAAATTATTATTGAAAAATTTAAATTAATTTGATCTTATGATATTAAATTTCTCTTAAATATCTATATTATTTGTATCATGCTTATTCTTATTTTATGAACCATACATAATAAAAACATAAGATGATTTACTTTTAAATTATTTTATTGGTAATTAATTATAAATAATATATATAATTTACAAAAAAAATAATTAATAACTAAAATTGGATATGAATTAAATAAATCATTAGATATATGGGGAATGAATTCTATATTCATTGGAGCATGGAGATTATAATTATACAGCACCATGAGGCTTCAATATGTAACACAAGACAATTACATAGCCAAAATTAACAATAATTTTAAATTGTCTTCCGAGAAGATCATAATGGTAGAGATATCATGATTTCTAATATCATTAAATATAATTGTAGATATTTTATTCATTGGAAATTATAAAATAAATATCCATGATATTATTTCATCAAAATTTTCCATGGGTTCATTTCATTCTCTTGTTATTTATTAAATAGAGCACATTATTAATGATTTGCCCTTATGTATACATTAATCCTTATTTTTCCAAGGTATATTTTGATGTATGAAAACCTTGTTTGGAATTTGAGTTTACCCTAGTTTTTCCACTCCTTGTTTTATGAAAAAAAAATTAGCGAGTTTCAAGGATGCAGAACTGATAGTTTTTTAAGATTTTTTTATTCTCAATATAAAATGAGTATAATTTTTGTATCTAGTTCTCCAAAATAATAAACTATAAAAAATATCAATATAAAAAATCTATATAGGGATTTCCATTATGGGGAATATGCTGAAGCTATAACTAGAGCATTAGCTCAATCAAAAACAAATATCACTATATTGATGTAGCTGACTCATTTTATGACAAATATCTATGTCCATGTGAAGTAGAATTATTTTACATAATGTGGTTTAAAATGTTATACCACTTCATGAGTCAAAAATTTCTACCATTTAGTGGGACAATAAATCTATTTTTTATAGATTATTGGAAATGTTCCATAGAGAAAATATTTCTGGCTCTGGGATATAATGAAAGGGTGAAGGTTGTCCATAGAGTTTATTATCTCTCATGGGATGTGTATCAATAGTGGAGATTGATTCAAAATTCCATGGATGTGAATCAAAAAAGAGAACATGGAATAGGACTTCATAGGGGATTATTTCTTGGAAAAATATTTCCCTTACAAAAAATGAGTAGATATGGGGCAATGATTCATAAGACTAAGACAAATTTAAGAGGGAATCATTTCAATGTATGAAGATAACATTACATGGTTATCGAGGAATCTTTCATACAAAAAAAATACAATACATAGAGGAATAGTTATCATTTACATTATGGGTTATAATTAATCATTTATGGGAACTAATCTCAAATAATTCTCATAATATTAGAAAATAGTATCATGTACTATAAATATACTCAAAAAATTCTCCAAAACATATTCAATGGAATGAAATAATAAGTTGAAAATAATAAAAGTGAAAAAATAGATATGGTGAAAAATAGAATGTTTTATTTAGAAACATATGATAACTGTGGAAATAAATAACGTAGTATATTACTTAAGTGAATATAAGTTTACATAAAATGTAGAGATAATGTACCAATGGTGAGAGACTGTATAGTTAAGAAATAAAATATTATTTTTCAATGTTTCACAATTATATAGATGAATAACAATGGTAATAAATTGAAAAAAATGTTTTAAATAGATATCGGTAGATGCTTTGGGATTAAGGGTAAGAATTGGCTCTTACTATAGTCAATATGGAATTATTGATGTACTTCAGTATTTGGATTTAATAATAGCTTCATATAAATATTTCATTAATTAAAATCATGTTATAAGTATTGTCAATCATATAACGATAGTAATGTAGTAGGTTTTATTTAATGATTTGAAAACATATGTAGAATGAAATCAATAATAATGAAATGTAATTATTTGGTCTAATGATAATGTTTTATTAAATATTGTGATGATTGATATTAATGAGGTTATTGGGATAATATTGATGACTATGAATATAGTTTTTGATTTAAAAAAAGTGATTTAGGTCATCATTAAGGATATTTATTTCAATGTGATTACATTTCTAAAATAAAAATTATAGAAGAATATATTATTTCAAATGAGGTTAACTTATGAGTCCCATATACCATCATGGGATTATAGGTTTAGTGGAATCATTACCCAATTTTAATGTTTTATGTTTTGGGTTATTGATTCAATTTCAACATTATACTCGAATTCAAGAATAATACTATATTTCCATTTAAATAATACTTTTAGTTTGTATATGATTTGATATTAAGATAATTATGGGTTTTTAGACAATGGGAAATAAATTATATTAATGGTTAAAAAGTGAATTGGAGAAAATTTAATATTTTTGATGATTTTTATGGACTATATTTGGGTTTATATTAAAATTAGTATCAAAATAAAATTCATGATATTATTTTTATAGTCACATAAAAAATTATTAATTGATTTTTCATGATGTGTAATGAATTTTTTGAGATGCCTCATTTTGTTAAATTATATATAATCTATAGGTTTTATAATAATGATGATGTGGTAATAATGAAATTAAATTTCAATAATGTGTGTGTTTCTAACAAAGGATTGATGTGGATAATATCATTTGATTATGGGGTTAATGGATTTTCTCAATAAATTCACATTGGTTTCACCATTTTTCGTTCATGGAAACACAGATTACTCCATCATTTGTAATGGGTTTTAGGATTTCATTTGAAAAGAATGTTTCAAATGGAGTTTTAGACCCAATATCACTTAGTAACAAACATTAGTTGAGTGGATGGGTTCAAGATATCAATAAAAAAATTTGGTTGAATTTTTTTCTATTAGAGGAATCTTATATATTTTAGATTTGTTCATGAATCCATTCGAATTACTAACACGATACTTATTACCCTAAAAAAATATATGGTGTCATATCCTTGAACATAAAAGAGGGTGTTCCATTAATAATACCAACTACATGTATAAATGCGTTCTATCAATTTTTTGATAATATGTCTCAATTGGTAATTGATTATTCTTTTAATCCATTTGACTTGAAACAATGGATTTTAATACAATCCATGATTATGGTTGGGGTTTTAGAATTGTAATTAAACCTATGTAAGTCCTTCTAAATCTCCTATAATTACATGAAACAAAACCCATGTAGTTCAATTAGGACGATGACGTGTAGTTTAACATCAAGTGAAATGGACATCTATAATAGAATTTAATCGATGGGTATCAATCACAAGAATTAGTATGATGTGCTAAGTATCCTGTGATGATAGAAATTAGAGTCCTTGTAGTTATTTTTTATTTTTTTCTAGGATTACACACTGACATTTCAATTTTTTAGTTTTTTTATTATTCTAGTTGAATAATCTTTCAATATCTATGGGGTAACATGTGTAAGGATCATTATGAGAATCATGATATAACACTATATTAGACACATATCAGAATTGAATAGTATGCATGCATTAAATATCCATAATTAAAAGTTTTACTATGCTTCTTAGGCCTTGAGAAGGCATACAACCAATCATATTTATAATAGCAATTAGTTTCCTCATAATTCACAGGGATTCCTAATAAATTGATGAATTATTATACAAGAAAGACCTAAATAAGTTGATTAAATGGAATGTTAATATAATTATTACAAGGAGGATACCGATGTAACATATCTATCCTTATCACTATAATGGACAAATTTTGGTGACCAATAGAGGCCAATTGAATATGATTGAATATAATAAGTGTTCCATGGGATGAGTAAGGTTTAATGGGTGTTATCCTTTATCACAACATAGTTTATTCCCATAAGAATGGGGAATACACAACAATAGAGTCTTGTTTGATATTTAATAGGGATCATCAATATACATCTATAAATTTATACATGATAAGTCTAATATGTATGATAATGACTGTTTAACATGTCTATAAATTTTTTTCAATCTCTAGGTTTTATGCCTAACATGGATGGCTTGATTTATGAATGTATCATGATTAGGATGACACATACCAGGGATTACACATGAATTAGGAAAATATTATTGATAGTTTCCTCCTGATCATGATAAAATATATTAGTATAATCACATGAACAAGGATATCCTGACTGGGTGACTTCGCAGGAACCAAGAAGACATATCTAGGTTGATTGACATGAACAAGGATGACATTTCTGGGTATTCATATAAAACAAGATGACATTTCTGGGTGTCTTTGGAAGAACCAAGAAAACATGACTAAGAGTCTTCACCTAAATTAGGATGACATGTTTGGGGGTTTTCACGTAATCCATGATGACATGTTTGAGTGTCTTTTTTTTATGGAATCATGATACTGATAATAATTAATGTAATCACATGTTCTGAAGGTAGTCACATGACCTGTTCTTTACGACACGTTGAGGACCATCCTTAAAATAAAGGGAACACATAATGGGTTTATGTTATATGTCAATGGACACATGATGGAATCATGAGACCTATGAGGAGTCATGTGATCTTGTAGTACCATTTCATTAAATAATCATCATGGGAAATGTTTTTCATGAAGGATGTATGATTTTCCATGGGTGTGTGTGTGTGTATATATATATATAAGTGGTTTCTAAGTCTGCATGGAAAGGCATCAGGAGAAGAAGGGTTTCATTCCATGACCACATGATTGAATCAAATGACTGTCATGGAGCCATGTGATTTTGTAAAGGGTCTCACTGGATGCACAAAAAAGATGTGTATTTTCAAACCAAATATGTTAATCATGCATGGTTAAGTGTTCATTTGAGTATTTATGTCTTAGGTATTTAATGTAAATGAGTGAGAATGTTTATGGAAATTCACATGATCATTCCATATAACATGGGGATTCCACTACATTTCTAATAGATTCATTGCATAGATGATGGTTTTTTCACATTTGTATCACATAGAATGGATGAAAATGAGTAATCTAAGTTAATGATATTGATAATTGAGGTTTCACATGATGTTAATATCATCATGAAATATAATTATTCGGAGGGGATCATGTTAGGGATTCTTGTGATGTAATCACATGATATGATTTTACGAAGTGTTATCATGATTACCTAGAGAATTTTTATGGTTTCCACACCCTTTTCCAACTATCTAATCCTCAATACACTCATTAACATGTTATTATGAACATAATTTTGTCTATTTATCAATTCCTTCACACCGTCATTCCCTTCGTTATCCTCTAATTTTATTGAGGATTGTAATTTTTTATATAGGAAAAAGTCTCTTGAATGTGGTTCCAGATCACAAATTTAATTTTCATTGTGAAAAAAATTGAGGAATTGGGGGAGATATATCAGAATATATATATCCCTTAGAAGTTGGAATTATTAATTGGTGTCAAGGTTGATTTGTGATCACATGGTAAATTTCAATAACATTTGACACTAGATAGCTTTTTTGGATGGGATTAAAATTATCGTGTGATATCTCACTAAAACCCCACAATAATATTTCTCTCAATTACTTAGCAGAATCATGTTATCTAATTAATGTTAGTGAAATAATAGTCAACAAATAGTTTAGGGATGACATGATGAAATCTATAAATAATTTAATCGTGCAGTGAAGGGAAGATACATTCATTTATATGTTAAACAAAGTAATGTTAGCATGGGATTGTAAGATCATCATCACTGGACCTAATAATCCATTGGCCTTCTCAAATTGTATTATACTCCTCGAACAAATGATTAATGGTTAGGAGGTGGTGTCGAATGCTTCGTGTGTTCAGGAGTTAATGCCAGGTAGTGGTGATGGTTATATGGGAAATCCTGGATCTGTTATGGGCATGAATGTTTCTAGCATGGGATAGGATGTAGGGGGTTAAGATTTTTTTGACCCAGACCCCAGTCCACTTGAGAAATAGTTTTGAAGACCTTCCAAGGGTTGATGTGAAATTAGATTTAGATATCCCTGATCAGATGTACATATGCTATGGGAAGGAACCCAATGGGATTGAACCTGGCCACTAAGCAGATGATGCATTATGTCCTAAGAGTTACAAGATTGTTTGGAAAATGATGGGGGTGAATGATTACACCACCCTACCTCATCCTTTGGAAACCCACATGTGAAAAACGTTAACTGGCAATAAGATACCTTATGATATTCCATGACATAAGAGATCATGGGAATAGGGAAATAACTCATTATATTTGATTTTATGTTCTAATGAGGAATTGACTGTGTATGTCTTGGTGCGTAAGGAAAATGATGTGGGGGTAGCTAAGATGATGGGAAGGTTCCTAGAAGATTATCTAAATGAGGAGGAAGACTCATGGATTGGAAAAAATGATATCATCTTGGTAAAGGATTCAATAAATAGAATATCATTATAGAGGAGTATATCTAGTCATTGTACAAGCTAGATTATTAGTTTGAAATGATGATGATATAGGTAACATGCAATCATGTTTCATCTATATCATGGAAATTGTTTAGGGAAGCCGTTTTTGGTATGCTAATGTTACTCAATTAGAATTATGTTTATGTTGGTTTGTTGGGCTTGGAAAGTTTTAATGGAATTACTTAAGAGTTGTGATTGGGTTTGGTCCCATTATTTTGATAGTTACATAGAAATCCTGGTGCATGCACTCATCAATATATGGGGACTCTCTCTGGATGTTGATCAGAGCACAATGTCTTCACCAGAACATGCCTTTCATAATTGGTCATTCAGAGAGTATGGATTTGAAAACAGTTTTGGTCCCTTTCATTTCTTCGTGGGACTATTTTCTAAAGGGTCATGCTTTGATGAAGGCCTCGATTGGGTGAATCGGTAGGGGAGGATCTGATCCTATGTATGTTTTGAGTTTTTTTTATTTGGTTCCTAATTGGTTGGTGTTTGATTTCATGGTTTCTAACTTTTCCACCAAAGTGATGTGATAATAAAAAAATTAATTTTCATATGCATGAAAAATTATGATTCATTCTTAACATCATGTTTTATGGTATGAAACTATTTAGTTGGTTTGATAATAATAATACAATTAAAACAATCACTTGGGGTGCGGATTAGTTGTATGGGGCTTATAAAAACATAATTGATGGACGACATGTTAAATAAAATGTTGGGATGTTGTGAGATGTCTAAGATGATATGACTGGATGATAGATGTTTTATTAGTATGTTTTTTATAGAAGAACAACTTTTGGGTAACCGTTGATATCCCAAATATAGGATCGTATCATTTCAGTTCTTCTTTATATTATGGAGTGTTCCTCGTACCTTATAGCAGACAACATTGAGGCCCACTACATAAATTCACTAGCACCAGTTAAGGTCTTCCTTATCCTCTTTTCCACTAGTGATTCATGAAATGGGTGTTCCCCTATTGCACATAGACATACTCATGGACCACCTAATATTACATGTTTATTCTAGTTATTCTAGATATTAGGAATGTTTGGGGAGACTACCACAGGTGCTATGGTTGTTCTCAATGTTGGTCTAACCATGTTTGTTCCATTCTTTTATCCAAGGTCATACACATTGACGTAACATATAATTCAAAGTAAAATAAATTAAATATGGCTGAAAGTGATTTCCCATATAAAAATACCAATCCCTATACGAACAATAAGATATTCTTTAATTCCACATCAATTTCTCCTTAGAATTACTTCATGAAAGTAATATTTTTATTTATGTGAGCTTCCCACCTCTCAAAATCATCCTCGAAAAAGTGCGTAGTGTCACATTATTAGATCCATTGGTATGATAAAAGGTATTAGATAACCCTTGAGGTTAAAACATTATTTAATGTTGAGGTTATTAAGATTAATTAAAATATAGTGATTAGTTATTTGGGGAATAATATATTTGCATCCATTATAGTTATTTTGTTAATATTGAATTAAAATGTATTATTTCAATATATTAATGATTATAAAATATGGATATTTTCTGAAATTATAAATCAAATCTTTTTTTTATTAGTTTATTTAAAGGATGAATATTCTATTATCCATTTCTGTAATATTTGGTCTATCATAATTTTTTTAATGCTTTAGAAATACATAATTAATATTTTATAATAATTTCATGGAGTACGATATAAAATGGAAAAATTATTAAATAACATATAAGGATGAAATTTTCCAATGAAGTAGAAATATATAAAGTAAATATATTTCCATATATTCTTAGTCTTCATGGTAAATAAATTCTTCAAATCCTAGAAAAGGATCATGAAACAATAAATGGCGACCTATTATAATCATTTTCAATGAACTAATAGTATTCACATCCATTCATATATGTATGGTTTTGGGTTTGTTAACATTTGGCTAACCATGTTCTCTAATAATATCTATTAGTCATTTGGAATTATTTTCCTCATCCATGTAAATATAGTGGCATCCCACTGTCATTATATTATTTGGAAACCTGGTTTTGTGATGAGCTTCATATTTCCATTTTTCATCTTTTTAAGAGGATGTTTTGTTAAGTATTTTATGGTTTCTATTTTACAAAATAAATAATTTAAAATTTTAATGATTCAATAAAATACAATTTTTTATATACTGAGGATTCACTTTACGTGGGTTAGTGTTGAATTGAACACTCTAGGATTTTAAAATAAAAAAATATGTATGGATAGCATACATGAGATGTTACAACATGCTTAGACAAACTATGACATATTATAATATAAATATAAAAATTATTACCTTGCAATTGAATTGGTGGATATTATTAGGAATAAGATAATTATAAAATCTATATTATTTTTAATCCCAATAAAAATTTATTGGTAACTTATTACAAAATAAACACACAATATTTTAGAAAATCCATATTACACTTTAAAAAAATTATTTTCTTCAAAATTAGATGTATTAAAATTAATGCATGAAAAATATAATTAATTTTTTTCCAAATTTGAAAATTTTAATTTTTGAAAAAAATTATTTATAAAATTATCATATAGAATTTATGTATGGTTTAAAATTTAATATTCTTCTAGAATGATTTTTTTTATGAATTGTCCAAAATACAGATTTTCGATTAAAAATGTATTTTATCATTAAGGGTTGAAAAAAAGAAATTTTCTTAAAAATTTATTATCAAACTAAAATTAATTGTATTATATTATTATTTAAAATATGATTATTTTATTTATTTTTGTTATATAATTATATATATATATATACATAAAATAAATTTATCTAAAAACTGATTTCCATTACACATTCCATTTTTATTAAATTAATTACATCCTCTTATAGAAATTGAATCATAAAAAAAATTCTATATTTGCAATAACGAGGTTTAAATTTGGTATGAATTCCCAGAATATTTTTGGGCCAATATGAATAGTTCCCGTGAAAAAAGTATCACCTTGGTAAATTGTAAATCATGTAAATCTTGGATAAAACTGAGTGATAAGGTCATTATATTTCATAATAATTTTAATTTAATTAAGTTAATTATACCATTATCCCCATAATATCTAAATTTATATTTATAATATACCCTTGTCTATGAAACTGAACAATATAATCTTTAAATCAAAAAAAATTTAAATTGTTACTCTCATAGATTTAAATATATCTTATGTGCTCATGTATGGAAATAATAGAGTTATTAAAGAATATAAATTATTATTTTTAGATTATTGAAATTATTGAAATTATTTAAAATTATTTGAAACTATATAATTAACTAAAATATTCGAGAACACAAAAATAATATTTTTACAAATAATGAAAATTAAAATCAATGATATTAAGAATATTTAAATTGATATAATTTAAATTAATTAATATTTCAAAAACATTTTATAGACCTATATGTAATGAAATAGTTGTTTTTGAATATTAGATCTTAATTTCCCTTTTGTATTGATGTAATAAATATTATATTAAATTTATAGTGTCACAAATAACATTAATGAGATCTTATAATATATAATATTTTATTTATAGATGTAAATTATTTAAAAATATTATATTCAACTGAATGGTTAATATATGGTGTTTTAAATCATCAATTGTCCATTTATTGGACATATTTCATTTTATTGTTATATTATTAACCATTAATTGTAAGAAAACATTAATATTGTAATACATGTGAAACAGGTGGGTAAAAAAAATGACAGTGGTTAAAACAAACCCAAACTATTATAAATTTCATTAGATGATATGATTTAAATTCTTACATATAATATGTTGTCATTTTATAAATTTTTAGACATTTTTTACTGAGAAATAATTTATATTAAATTAATTATTTATGAAATCCCAAGAATTTCCCTCCCATAAATTATAAAAGGACACCATTCCATTACCTTATTTAAACAAAATTCATCAAACTACCTCAAACATAACATTCCCATTACCCTACCAAACATCCTAATAGATGTTATAGATTTCATTTACCTTAAAAAATACTAGGTCTATTAAAATTAGATCTAAAGGATGCCTACCAAAGAAGGGGTATTTATCATTATCGACACATTAATGTATATTTGTTATTATAATTACTCATAGTATGTTGTGATTATATTAACATTATAAATTTAATATATTACATATAATAATTAATTTTAATAATTATGGAATAATGATATTTATTCTATTTTACATCTGAATTTAAGTAAAAACATCACTCATGGATAAATAAAACATACTATCTCCACATTTACATTAATTTTTTATTCATCACCAGTTTACATGAAAGCTTAAAATTATTTAAATAATTATTATATATTTTATATATGAAATAAATATTATTTTTTAACTATAATATCATTTATAATTACTTTCCTTCCAATATTTTGGAAAATCATAACATCGCTAATGCGTAAATGTGAACTATAAGCTATATGAATCAATGTTATCTATTTTACAATTATGATTTTTGTGGATTGTAATAATGATGAAATAAATGAAAATATATCATATATAATATTTAAATATGATTATCTAAATATTATTTAATATTCATCATTCATTCCTTCCATATTTCTAAATATGAAAACAATGTTCATACAAATGTCTGGACTAACCTCTCCACGATTGATATATTTCATTTTTCAATATCTATTTTTATGGGGGGAATCTAAATAAAATTATAATGAAGATATAGGATATCAATAAAATGAATAAAATATTAGAGATTATTATTCAATAATAAAATTATATGGACCATACATAAATAAACAAAGCATATATAATAAACGAACCAGTTAACACCCGAAATAATGAAAAAGTAAGTCATCATCAAAAAATGTCTGATAAAATGTCATAATAAATAAAATTTTATAATATATATATAAATGAATAAGGTCATATAATATATTTATAATAAATTTATATATATTATATAGGTGGGTAGTTAACCTTATATGAATTTAAAACATTATGTAATGGATTTCGTCTCAATTTCTACCATAATTGAGACATATTTTGTATAATATTCCTATTTATTTTTATGAGGTGTATGTGTTGTACAGTTTCAATATTAATCATGAATATTTTTTCCTTACATGTTACTAATTATTTCATTCAAAATAATTTTTTGAAAGGTATTTTTAAATGAAAAATATTATCTTTTCCTATTATTAATTGACAATATTATTCATCCTTATCTATAGTTTCTCGAAGTAATTTTACAACGTTAGTCGTTATTTAAAAAAATTGATATATTAAGGAAATTATGTGTTATAATTTCAATTTTACATGGTTCTAATGGAATATTTATAATTATTTCCCAAAACATTTCATTTTCAACATTCATTACCAAAAGTTAAAAAGGGTGACTTTCTATCTTATATGGTGTTAATAGTCTTTTTAACCATCATAACCATTTTACACACTTTATCTTCTCTTCCATGTTTTCAAGGGTTACATAAAAAACACTTCAATAAAATAATATTAAAAAAATTTCATTTTCTTTTATCTATGCATTAAAAGAATCCATTTGTACAATAAAATATACTTTTTAATCGTTATCTTGGAAATATAGCATAATATTGTGAAAATTTACATTACTAGGTCATTCAAATTACTATGATCATTAAAAAATACTTTTTTCTTAAATTTGTATATTCACTATGTCATAAATATTATTAGTTCCTTAAATTTACACCATTTATAATTAATGTTTTTACTTTAATCATTATTTGATTAATTGGGGAGTTACAGATAAAAAGTATTCATTACCTTATACAAATATCTGTAGAAAAGTAATATTAATCAGGAATTTTTTATGTTTTGATATATTAATAATTAGTTGTACATCAAGTTGTGGGAGGATCCCATAATGATGTATATGATTGATGTATTGACCAATTCATGATAAAAATAAAATGGCTAAATTAAATGCATTCATACCCATCGTTTTAAACTATATTTCTACAAGTTAATGTTGATATTGATTTCATGAAGTCCAATAGTATATATTTTATATATTAATAATTATTTAATTTTTATACAAGAGATTATTTCACTAAAATTATCCTTGAGTTCATTTACTTCTCATTTTATTGATTTAATGGCATATATATTTTGTTATTAACCTATCTATATCCAATATGATTAATTAATAATGATAGATTCTATTTTATATAACCGTAACCTAGAATTTAAACTTAGTAATATTTTTTATTTCCATGTTTTATAAAGAATAAATCATTTGATGAGTTTCAAATATTTATAATTTTTTCTTTTTTGATTGTATTTTATTCCTAGTGAAAAATGGTTCACATTTATCTATCAATGTCCCCAAGATTATTAAACTAACCAATATTATGGGATTACACTCCTTAGTTCTATACCAATAAAAGAAAGTAAAAAATACCTCAGGGTTACAGGATTATGGTTTGTTACATCATCAACCACATTGATTTCCGCAACTAACATTGTTCTTATTTTCTGTATACTAAAATTAAAGGCCACATCATGTATATAAGATCTCTTGTTTTACAAAAATAAATATTAAATTGTGAAATATTACACTCCATGCAGAAGACTCCATTTATCTTCATTATCATTTCATGATCACCCACATTAAAAAAATTATATTGTTTTTTCCACCAACTGAATCACATCTTATTATAGCACAAATAGTGAGTCTAAAATTCCATATCCCTCTTCAATTTTAATGATATAATTAGTTATAACATAAACTTTCAAAATTAGTTAGTTTCAATAAAAAATAATCCAAGATGAATTCTTCTATTTTTTCATCTTATTGATTTATTTCATAAATAAATCACCAGTAAATCATTATTCATATCTTATCTAATCTTCTAAATTCATCAACATGTCCTTGGCGAAAATAAGATGATTTATCATATTTTACAAGTAATCACCAAAAACCTCAGTAAAATATTAATATTCTAAAGCATAAATAAAATAGTATCTATAAAACTTATAATTGATAACTTCATGTTGACTTAATATAACTATTTCAACATCAACTAATTCTTGATTAACTATAGTAAAATCATTCATGAATTTGACAAACTCATTTTTTCCTAATTTAAAATTCATTATATTTATTTAATAATCCTTTATTAATATATCATCATCAATTTAGAAAATAACTTATTGTATTGGTATAGATGAAAGTATAAAACCATGATACAATATGTATGAATAATTAAAAATATATATATAACAAATATATTAAATTATTTTTTCTGAAATCTATGCTTCACACTCTAAAACACCTTGCATTATGACATAATGAAAAATACTTAGCCATTTTCCTAGAAAAAATAAAAAACTCCAATGGTTTCATCCTCTTCTTTTGTCTATTTATGTATTGTTTCTCCACCTATCCACCATAGCCTCATTTGAAGAGAATCATACCCTTTTTAGCATCCCAATTTTAAAAAATGATCTACTTAAACAACCACACTAACCAATATAGTTTGGTCTATCTTGGGTTTTCATTCATTTTTAGGTATATAATAAATAAATAACACTCTTTAGAAAATATATTGTTCACTATGAAAATGTTTACCTTTCCCCACATTCTATAGGTAATCATATATTTCATTAGGGTCATCATTATAGTGGGGTTCAAGATGTATTATAAATTTTCACATACTGTGACCCTCAAAACACCCAGAGATGGTAAGGTAATTTATGATAGGGGAATTAGAATACAAAAATGATGAAAACTATAGTGTGGTCCTGTTAATATCTTATATTTGATTAATTCTATTATTTAAGACATCACATTCTATGGGTGCAGCCACACTTGGAATCATTACTAAATTACTGAATTGTGTTGACTAGTGAATCATCCTTTACAAATGTTGGAAATTTCCTTAAAACATCGCCCTGTGATATGGATGTGGTCTTCCTGTTATGTCCAAGATGCACACAACTAAAATAAAACTCAAAGTTCTTACATTGTGGATTTCATTTAGACTCCATCATTATAACCTATTAATAATTTATCGAAGGTATAAAATAAAAATATATTTTAATAATATTGATAATAATTCACCTCAGTAATCAATTTGGGGATCATCCATGATCCCAAAAATCACATCATCACATTGGTTATCATGAATATTTTTTTTTCAAAAATTAAATATTGAAAAATACAAATTTTTTCATTGGTATGCCAACACACATCACATCTTCAACCTTGATAATCATGATTATTTTAAATTCATTAATTTTAATATTAAAAACTCAAAAATTATCATATATGATTTATAATATAAATAATGGAAAATAATATAAATTAGAAAAATCTATATTATTATATTAAAAATTGAATATATGAATTAATCATAGATAAGGATAATATCTATGAAGAATCAATGTCTTCCTAGAGTGAGATGTGTATAAAAACAGAATCATTATACAAAAATAAAATAATTATCACATTGGGACTATGGATAGGAAACTAAAGAAGTAGTATTTGTGGGTGGAGAATATTTATGGGTGTCATTTTTTACTAAGATAAAGCAGATAAATATTTAGGACTCTCAAATGGAGACGTTAGTGAAAGTATATATGTTTACAAATAGAAATTTAGGTTTGAATAGAAAGCTAAATAATATATTTGAAATGAAAAAGTCATAAAATAACTATATTAATGATGTACTATTTTATGACATCGTTAAAAACTCAATGGACGGATGAAAGGTGAAATAATATGTATAATATCATTGGATAAATTTTTATAAAACAAATCCATTTATGATTATTTCAACGTATGCATATCTCATAAATTGAGGTTATATTTTTTCTAATCGTGGCCATATATAATGGTGTTGGTGAAATTAATGTTATAGTGATTCTGATATGTTAAACCAAACCCCTATGAAATAAAATTGACTCGAATAAATTATTGATAATTCTATTTTAATCAAACAAATATTTAATCTACTAGATGATTTCAGAGTGTGAAAGAATGATTGGATTCCTCAAAAGAATTTATAACTTAGTCCAACATGAAATTAGAAAAAAGGTGTGATGGATTAGTGAATAGGAACAAAAATGGGAAAAAAATATTTATACTTAGATATATTATTCAAGTCCTTCAAAGATAATATAAATAAAGGAAAAAAAATTGGTCATCATGAACAAAAGGATGTATAATCACATCAATAATTCATGAATTAAAAATAAGAATGAATGGGGATAGAAGAAAAAATGATGCATTTTTTTATCATTGTAAGTTTTTCATAAATGATTAATGTATGTGTTGAGTCAATAAAGTTTTCCTTATGACTTTTCCATTCATTCTTGTTTTGAAAATCACAAACACCTTATATTTAAGGAAAATTGCTTTTATAAGGAAAATTGATTTTTTAAGGAAAATAGCTTTTATAAGGAAAATTGCTTTTATAAGGGAAATTGCTTTTATAAGGAAAATTTCTTTTATAAGGAAATCGCTTTTGTAAGAAAAAATATCCTTATCATATTTTCATCCATATTTTTCTTAAGTATAAGAATCGGATTCATTTCTATATTCTCGGAATTGTTTGAAACTTTGATATGAAGTATTAGGTTTTAGGATCCGAATTCTGGTTAAGAACTGTAATAATGTTTCACTCTGAATTCCAGATGAGAACTATGATAAAGTTTCATTCCGAATTCCGGATACGAACTCTGATTAAGTTCTACTCCGAATTTAGGATATGAATCCTTATGAAGTTCGACATCAAATTCTCATTACGAATTCTGATGATGAATTCTCATTACGAATTCTGATGACGAATTCTCATTTCGAATGCTCATTCCGAATTCACCTATTAAACAGAATCTGATCATCCTTGTTTTATACACTCTGAATTTATTTAGACACCGAAAATTATTTTTTAGTTAGACTCCGAACTTTCCTTTTGCTTACACTTTTATAATTTGTCTAAACTTTGATATTTTTTGTTACACACCGAACTTTCACTCCAAACTATTCAATTAGACTTAAAAAGATGTCTTACTTTCTGTTACACTTGTTTTGTTATAAAACGATGTTGTCTATTCTGTTTTAAACTAACCATTGGTTAAGATACACATGTACAGGTCCCTCCAATTTTTAAGGAAATTATGACCATTGGAAAGGAGGCCGACCTTGCCTATAAATAGGAGCTCATTTGAAAGAGCTCATAACTGATGGATAACTTCTTCGACATCGTGCATACATGTTGTTGAAGTGATTTCTAGAGAGAGGCTCTTATTAAATCTCAAAGCTTTGTGCGACTCCGAATGTTGGTAATTAAATTCGAGGACTTCCGGGGATAGGAAGACATAGGATTCCAACACCATGAAGTTGAGGGCTTCAATTCTGAGGAAGACAGAGGTTTCCTACACCTTGAAGTTGAGGTCTTCCTTGCTGAGGAAGACAGAGGTTACCAACTACCATGATGTTAAGGGCTTGCGGGGATAGCAAGACAAATAATCCGATCTTCCTATCGAGGGCTTACCCTGGTGTGGGTAAGACAGACTTGCTTGAAAGTATAAATCAAGGGACCTTTATCCAAGGTGGTTTGATACCCCTCTCTTTGGGTTAAAAGACTTATATTTTGTTACTTGTAGTTTTACTACTTGTTTATTTCTGCTGCATTTTGTATTATAAAGAAAGTATAACTTTCTTATACCTCCTTACATGTACTGTGTTTCATTTAGATTCTATACGCATTAAGGTAGAATCTCATATTGTAAAATTTTGTTAGGTTTCAATTTCCGGAACCATATTTCCGGAACATACTTTCGGAATCTCTTTCCAATTTTTCATTTGGTGTTAGAGGTCTTGTGAATTTTCTTAGTTTAACTTCGTTAAACTTAGCTCTTTCCTTTGCTTAAGGAAAACATAGTTATTCATAACTAACTTTAAAGGTTCCAAAGTAATTTTTAAAGTGTACAATTCACCCCCCCCCCCCCCTCTTGTATTTTGATCATCTACATCATTATTTCGATGCTACAATTGGTATCAGAGGAGGTATCTGAAATAATTGTACTCACGTATAAGTTTTTATTTCTCACTTTGTCATTCCGAACTTTGAATGTTCATTCCGAACTTTGTCATTCTGAAATTTCTTATTCCAAATTTTGTCATTCCGAACCTTGTGATTACAAACTTTTTCTACTAACAAGTTTGTGTGCCAATGGTTATTTTATGTATGGCAGGAATTAATGTTTGTTCAATTGATAATCCAAATCCTACATGACCACCAATCTTTGATGGTAATGACTATGAGTACTAGAGATATCGAATGAAAATGTTTGTTATCAATACTGGTGTGGACAACTTCGTTATGCTTACTGGAGATTATAAAATTCCTGATAAGGAAGTTAGAACATTCACTAACCAGGAAAAGCAAGAGTATCTACTCAACTATAAGGTACACAATACTCTACTGTGTTCAATGACTAGAAATATATATAGCCAAATTTCTTCTTTTGAAGCATCTAATTGTATCTAGAAGAAGTTAGAGGTTACACACTTTGGATCTTCTAAAGTGATTGAGACTAGGAGAGTTATGCTCGGAGCTGAATATCATGGCTTCAATTTTCCTTATGGTGAACCAAAATGTAATGTTCAACAGATATTTATGACTATTGTCAACAGTTTACAGTCTATGGGAGAAAAGGGGTTAGATGATGAGGCACTTGTGGATAAGATAATTGATATCATGCCTAATGAGTGGGAATCCAAAAGAACTGCTATAGATGAGAACAGAAAGGTCACTCAAATTTCTCTTGATGAGTTATTTGGAACTCTTCTCCAACACAAAACCAGAATGAAGAGAGACGCTGACAACATCAAAAAGAAGAATGGGAATGGTACTGTTGCTTTTACAACAACATCAAATCATATGAAAGCTAAGACTCCTGAGAGAGTAACCAGATCCAAGTCTAAGAAGATAGTTGTTCAATCAGATTCTAGTGAGAGCGAAATATCAGAAAATGAGTTAGAAAATCTTGCTCGAAGGATGAACAAGATAGCTGGCCAAAGAAATTTCCAATCTAAGTATAAGAAAAAGGACAAGAAAGATAAGAAAGATGGAGAAGTTTATTGTTATGAATGCAAGAGAGATGGACATATTAGACCATATTTCCCTTTGCTCAGAAAGAAAGAAAGGAAAGAAAGGCATTCAGAAAGGAACAGAAAGAAGTATTATAAAGCCAAAGCTAAGAAAGTGTTGGAAGCTAGTGACACCTGGAGTGCCAGTGGTGGTGATTCTTCAGATGAATATTCTGATTACAAATCTTCAGGATAGAAGAATCTTGGTCTTATAGCTAGATTACCTATTGATAATCATTTTTTTATGGCTAAGGTACGAATTGCTGAATCATTGACCAATGTTTCTTTAAATTCTAATAATAGTAAGTATTATAACTCTTCTGATGAAGAATCCTCTTCTGATGAAGAAAATACATTACCAACTTATGAAGATGTCTCTAGGTTTGATGAACTTATTGAAATTGAGAATTCAAAACTCAATAAGAAACTTGATAAGGAAAACTCTAGGAATTCTATTCTTAAAAAAGAGATATCAGATCTTTCTAAATATCTTGATAGGAAAAATGCTAATTTTGAAAGTATTTCAAAAAATCTTGAGGAAGTAAGTTCTAAGAAGAACAAACTTTCTAAAGAGTTAGAAAAAGTAATTTCTAAGAAAAATGTTTTCAAGACTAGCTCTAGTTCTAAAACTAATGATTTTGAGGATAAAAACTTGGTCATAAAACTCATGTCTAAAAGTGTTTCCTTAAAGAAGTGTTTATCGAACTTTACCCATGGTAAGGAAAATTTTGATAAAATGTATTCCCAGATACGACCTTTAAGAAATAAATTTGGATTTGGTTATACCCATGCAAAACCATTTTTTAGTAACAATTATTTTGTTCCTCAAAGTGCCCCATTTTGTACTAATTGTCAATGTGGTGGTCACTGGGCAAAGAATTGTTCCTTAAACAAAACCCAATCCATAGGATTTTACAAAGCTTTCTTTTCCAAGAAGATGTGGGTACCTAAAATTTTGTTATCTAGTAATCTCGGATCCAAACAAGTTTGGATTCCGAAAGTCTAATTTTCTTCTTGATTTCAGGAAAATAAAGAGAGTACCAGCAACAATACATGGTACATGGATAGTGGATGTTCCCGGCACATGTCTGGTATCAAAAGCTATTTTGAAAAGATTATCAAAACAAAAGGAGGAAAGTTAACTTTCGGAGACAATGCTATGGGAGTGATTGTTGGTATTGGTAAAATTGTTATTTTAGGAAAAACATTGATTTGAAATGTTCTTTTTGTAAAGGGTCTTAAGCACAACCTCATTAGCATAAGTCAGTTATGTGATGAAGGATACCCTGTGAATTTTAGGAATGATAGGTGCTTAGTTCACAATTCCAAGGAAGAATTTATTCTCTCAGCCAATAGGCAAGTGAAAGTTTACACTTTGATCCTTGAAGACCTCAGGAGCCAAGATTTACCTTGCCTAAGTGCAATGGAAGATCATTCCTGGTTATGGCATAGAAGACTAGGTCATTGTAACCTTAGAAACCTATGTAAACTCTCTAAGAAGAAACTAGTTAAGGATCTACCGGAGCATAGATTAGATTCTTCTAAAGTTTGTGATCCTTGCCAATATGGAAAGCAACATAAATCTAGTTTTAAATCAGTCGGTGAAGTCTCAACAACTGATTCATTACAGTTAGTGCACATGGATCTTTTTGGTCCAACACAAACTGGAAGTATTGGAGGAAAATACTTTGTGTTTGTTCTAGTTGAGGATTACACTAGATTTACTTGGGTTTATTTTCTAGAAAAGAAATCTAAAGCTTTTTCCTATTTCAAAAGTTTTAGAGATCAAGTTAAAAATGATAAAAACCTTGCATTGAAAACTATTCATAGTGATCATGAAGGAGAATTTCAAAATTCTGATTTTGAAAATTTTTGTAGTAGAAATGGTATTACTCACAATTTTTAAGCACCTAGAACTCCTCAACAAAATGGTGTAGTTGAGAGAAGAAATAGAATTCTTCAAGAGATAACTAGAACCATCTTGAGTGAATATTCTATAGCTATACATTTCTGGGCTGAAGTTGTAAGTACTACTTGCTATACTATAAATCGAGTTTTTATTAGACCTTTTCTTAATTAAACCCCTTATGAGTTATGGAATGGTAGAAATCCAAGACTATCCTACTACAAGGTTTTTGGTTGCAAAGTATTCATTTTTAATACTAAAGATAACTTACATAAATTCGCACCAAAATCTGATGAAGGGATTTTCTTAGGTTATTCCACAACATCTAAGACTTATAGAGTTTTTAATAAAAACACTTGTACTGTTGAAGAAACAGTGCCTGTAAAATTTGATGAGTATGATCCTTTTGTTTCTAAACAATCCCAACCTACATCCTCGGATGTGTTTTCAAAAACGGATTATCATCCTTTGATATAAGTACCTTCCGATAAAAAAAATGTTCAAGAAGATACTTCTGAAATATTTACCCTAGAAGACTTTCTACCCTATATTGATGAACAGGCTTTTCAAAACCCAAATCTTGTGTTTCTTAAAAATCATCCCAGTGATAGTATCATTGGTGATGTAAATTAACCTGTAAGGACTATAATTTCCTTAAGAAATGAAGTAGAACATCTAACATTTCTTTCCCAATTAGAACCTAAAAGCACTGATGAAGATTTAGGTGAGATGATTGGATCAAAGCCATGCAAGATGAACTAAATGAATTCGAAAGGAATAAAGTCTGGACTTTGGTTGAAAGACCTAAGGAAACTTCTGTAATTAGAGTAAAATGGGTTTTCAGAAATAAATGTGATGAAAATTGAGCCATAGTAAGAAATAAAGCTAGACTTGTTGCTAAAGGCTATAATCAGCAAGAGGGAATAGATTATGAAGAAACCTATGATCCAGTAGCTAGACGTGAATCTATCCGTATTCTACTTGCCTTTCCAGCATTCATTAATTTTAAACTTTTTCAAATGGATGTGAAATGTGCTTTTCTTAACGGTTATGTTCAAGAAGAAGTTTTTGTTGAACAACCTCCTGGATTTGAAGATACAAAACATCCTAATCATGTTTTTATACTTACCAAAGCTCTGTATGGTCTTAATCAATCCCCACGAGCATGGTATGATAGACTTACTGGATTTTTGCTTCAAAATAACTATGTTAAGGGAAATGAAGATCCAACCCTTTTTATAAATAAAGATAAGAAAAATGTTTTGATTGTTCAAATTTATGTTGATGACATAATATTTGGTTCAACTCAGCAATCTTTAACCGATTCTTTTTCAAGTTTAATTAAATCTGAGTTTGAAATGAGTATGATGGGTGAGTTAACTTTTTTCCTTGGTTTTTAAATTTCTCAAAAACCAGAAGGAACCTATATATCTCAAAATAAGTATATTAAATATCTTCTCAAAAATTATGGTTATGACATCACTAAGAGTAAATGTACTCTCATTGGTACCTCAAACTCTTTAGATCTTGATGAAGCTAGGAAACCAATAGATCAAAAATCTTTTAGAGGTATGATAGGAAGTTTAATTTAGTTAACAACTAGTCGACCAGACTTAATGTTTTCAGTATGCTTATGTGCAAGATATCAATCCAATCCTAAGGAATATCACTTAAAGGCAGTAAAAATAATTTTTCGCTACATTTAGGGAACCATGGATTTAGGATTATTTTATACTTCTGGAAATGATTTTGTTCTAAAAATATTTTCTGATGCAGACTTTGGTGGATGCAGAATGGATAGAAAGAGTACATCCAAAACTTGTCATTTCCTAGGAGATTCTTTAGTTTCTTGGTCTCGCAAGAAGAAACATTTTGTAGCACTTTCCACTGTTGAAGCCTAATATGTAGCAGCTGGAAGATGTTGTGCTCAAGTGTTGTGGATGCAACACACACTCACAGACTATGGATTGAGTTTTACTAAAACTCAAATTTTGTGTGATAACACAAGTTCCATTTCCCTTAGTAAGAACCCTAATATCACTCTCGTGCAAAACACATAGATACTAGGCATCACTTTCTTAGGGATCACACACAAAAATGAGATATTATTCTTCAGCTTATCGGAATGCAAGATCAACTTGCTGATATTTTCACAAAATATTTGCCTTCTGATAGATTTGAAAACATTAAACAGAAGTTAGGAATGATAACTGTAAGGTAATCTTTCTTAATTTTCTTTATGTTGAAAAAGTCTCCTTACAGTAATAAAATACCTTTTATAGGGGGAGCACATCTTATTGTGAAAGTAATAAAAATTTTCAAAGTTTGTTTTTCAAACTTTTCAGAACTAAATTTCCGGAATGGAATTTCTGGAACTAAAAATTACAGAATGGATATGTTCATATAGAAGACTTCTGGAATCACAAACTTCGTATTGAACACTTCCGGAATGGGAAATTTCGTACTGGTATTTCCCTAACGAGATTTTCGTACTGAGTCTTCCATAATGAGTTTTTCATACTGGAATTCTTATAATATTTTTCGTACTAAGTTTTCTATACTAAGTTTGATTTTCATAGTGAGTTTTGCATTTTTTTTGTTAATTTTTCTTCAAATATTATCCATTAAGAATAATCCTCCTAAGCCAACCCGAAATGTATGATTTCCTTACTCAAGTTTTTCGTAGTCATACTTTACTTTCTAGTATTTTATTATATTTTGTTTTCGAATTATAAATTTCTTAAATCGTTGTTTTTAATAAAACCTCAAAAGATCAGATTCAAGTTTTCATGAGAATTGGTTTTCGATCGTCAGATCTGATCTCAGCTTGTCACAATCGTTCGATCAACCGTGGAAGTTGAACCCTTTTCTCGTTGCCTATATAAAGGGGACCCCAAATGGTGGTCCCACATCGGTTTTCAAGCTACATTGTCCCGAAGCTCTGCCTCTCTATTTTAAAGCCGTTCTGAACTTCAGATTTCTCTGTTCCGAACTACTCAGAGGTCTTCAGATCCGAATGTCTGTGGAAGTAGCTTCTCAAGACATGTCTTCCTCTAAGCCAATTTCAAAGTGGTTAGTATATAGAGAAAGGCTGGTTCATCCTGATTTCTTCAACAAGTATGACTCTCTTATATCCTAGAATATTAAGCATAATGGATGGGAAGATGTTGCTATGTCGAAACCTTGGAATCAAGATGATGTCTATTCAGATTTGCTTATAGAGTTTTATGAGACACTCTCCTTTCTTAAGAAAGATGGAAGAGAAAAGTTGTCTTTTAAGTCTTATGATAAGACTTATAAGCTTTCATATGCCAAAGCAGCTAGCTTGGTAGGGCTGAATAATGAAGGAGAAGCTGAATTTATATCCCATTTGTTTCATGGATTCAAAGGGTAGCTTCGACAAGGAAAAACAATTAGAAACTCTCGGACTGGCAGATGACAAGGCTCCGAAGATTGCTAATTTATCTATGAATTTTCAAATTCTAGAATAATGGGTACAAGGCCTTATCATACCGAGAAAGGGTGACAAAGATAGTTTGAAGAAGAGTGATATCTACATCCTAGATTTTCTGATAAATCTGAGGATGTTTAACCTGATGAAGCACATTCTCATTACTCTTGAGAATGTTAAGAAAGGGAATCTGAGAGCTCAAATCATAATGTATCCAGCAATCCCCTCAAAGATGATAGTTCAGTGCCTTGAGTCTTTCAAGGAGGCTTTCAAGTCTAAGCCAAGAGTTTTCAAGATTATGTTAGTGAGTGATGGCACTCTCAAAAGGATGTATGTAGCCTTTGACAAGAATATTGGTCAGTTTATTGATTTACCTGCTCAAGAAGAAGCAGTTCTGAAAGTTGCTGATCCGGAATCCTCTAAGCTAGTAAGGAAGAGAAAGTTGAAAGAAGTTGAAGTTTAAGTAGAGAATCCCATGTCTAAGGAAGTTCATTTCACACCTCCAAATCCAAAGAATAAGAAAGCTTACCCAGATGAGGTAGTTGCTAAATGGAGGGAGATCAAAGAAAAAATAGTGCAAGGGGAGCCTCAGTTTGGCTTGGATCCTGCGGAGGCTAAGGCCTTGAAGGAAAGAACTGCGGATGGGCTAGAAAAACATGTCAAAGAAAATAAGCTTAATAAGAAGTTTCCTGAAGCAGAGGTAGATCAGGAATTATTGAAGTTCAATGAGATGGTTTCAACAAATATTCCTGTTCCAAGATCCTTTTCCTTGGACTCTCTTCCTGAGACTCCAGGAAGAAATTTCGTCGCTCCTGAAGAAGGTGTTGCTAAGACTGCTGAGGAAGTAGAGAAAATTGAGCGAGTGGAAGAGGAAGAAGATGTAGCTGAAGGAAGTGGCGAAACTGGAGATGTTTTGAAACAAGTAGATGATTATAAGGGGACACCTTCGGAACATTTTTCGCTCCGAAAATCTGAAGCCGAATCTTTGAAATTAGTTACTCCTATGAATGATGAGCAGCAAGGAGAAGAATAAGTAGATTATCATATAGAATAAGAACAACTTCTACATGATGTTGCTCAAATGAAGAACGTAGAGGATGTATCTCAAAAATTTTCTAATTATGAAGACAATATTATTCAAGTAACTGATAGTGAAAAAAGAACTCCGGAACAGGATTATATTCTGAAAAGTGACAAGGGAAAGCATATTCTTGCTGATACTCCGAGCTCAGTAGTGGTGAAGAGAAAGGAAGTTGATAGTTCTTCAAAGAGAAAGGTTGACCTAGTTGAAGAAGAAAATTCTCCAAGCAGAGTCTCGGATTTGGAGTCATCTTCGTTAGGGAATGACTTTGTTGTTCAGTCTTTAAAGAAGATAGTAGGTTCTATTCCGACCTTCTCAAGAATTGATTCAAGGTGTCAGATGCTCCAAAATGCTTTGAATCAGAAATCGGACTCCGTATCTATGGTTATGGATAAGTGTGATGAGATAGAAGCTCAATTCAAATCTTTATTTGTCGGCTATGAAGCCCACAAAAGATCTTTCAAGAGGATGACCAGTTGGTCAAGGAAGACTGTAGAAGAAATGAGGCTCTTTTAGGAATTTAAAGATAATGTGAAGGATGCTTTTGAGACTGAGGATAGGAAGATAAATGAGCTAACTTCTTCCTTTGAAGAGAAATTGACAAATGAAATGAATTTCCATATTCAAGAAGTCAGAGATCTGAATGGGAAGCTAAATTCTGTCTCTCAAAATTGGAAGTATGAAATGCATCCTCGGATTGAGTTTGAAGAAAAGTTGAAGGCTCAGGAAGAAAAGCTTAATGCTCAGGAAGAAAATCTTCAAGCCCAGGAAGAAAAGATTGAAGCCCAAAGTGCAATAATTGTTGTGTTAGAGAAGCAAGATGAAGAAGATCATAAAGACTTAAAGAAGATAAATACTATTCTAAAGGGTCTCATGGAGAAGGAGAAAGATCCTAAATAGACATATCCGATCTTTTGTTGTACCTTAACTCTTTGGTTGTTGAAATTTTTAAACTTAATAGAAATTGTGCCTCCCCATTTTTTTCTCTTGTTACTACTAATTTTTCAGGTACATTGTTATATTTTCCATTCCCTTGAATTCTTTTTGAAAATCAGAAAGGGGGAGAAGGAAAAGAACACTAATTAAAGGGAAAAAGAATCTTAACAAAGGGTGAGAAAGAAAACAAACTCTAATAAGAGTTTATCTAAGGGGGAGTTTCTCATTAAAGAAGACATTCTTATTCGTAATTAAATATCATTCCGGAAATCTAGAATACGATCCTTAGAGTTTCAAAGCCTAAGGAGGAGTTAGTCATATTCGTTTACATCCATAAGCAAAGGGAGATAAGCCTTAATTTTTTCTTTCTTCTTAAATTTTCTTTTTTGTAAGGATGTTTGTGCTTTCCAAAAAGGGGGAGATTGTTGAGTCAATAAGGTTTTCCTTATGACTTTTCCATTCCTTCTTGTTTTGAAAATAACAAACACATTATCTTTAAGGAAAATTTCTTTTATAATTAAAATTTATTTTTTAAGGAAAATAGCTTTTATAAGGAAAATTTCTTTTATAAGAAAAATTGATTTTATAAGGAAAATTGCTTTTATAAGGAAAATTTCTTTTCTAACAAAAATTTCTTTTATAAGGAAAATTTCTTTTATAAGGAAAATTTCTTTTATAAGGAAAATCGCTTTTGTATGTAAAATTAACCTTATCATATTTTCATTCATATTTTTCTTAAGTATAATATTTGGATTCATTTCCATATTCTCGGAATTGTTTGAAACATTGATATGAAGTATTCTGTTTTAGGATCCGAATTCTGGTTGAGAACTGTAATAATGTTTCACTCCGAATTCCAGATGAGAACTGTGATAATGTTTCATTCCGAATTCTGGATACGAACTCTGATTAAGTTCTACTCTGAATTCAGGATACGAATCCTTATGAAGTTCGACATCGAATTCTCATTATGAATTCTGATGATGAATTCTCATTACGAATTCTGATGACGAATTCTCATTCTCAATGCTCATTCTGAATTCACCTATTAAACAGAATCTGATCATCCTTGTTTTATACACTCCTAATTTATTTAGACACCGAAAATTATTTTTTAGTTAGACTCTGAAGTTTCTTTTTTTGCTTACACTTTTATAATTTGTCTAAACTTTGATATTTTTTTTAGACTCCGAACATTCACTCCGAACTTTTCAATTAGACTTAAAACGATGTCGTACTTTCTGTTACACTTTTTTTGTTATAAAACGATGTCGTCTATTCTTTTTTAAACTAATCGTTGGTTAAGTTACACGTGTACAGGTCCCTCTGATTTTTAAGTAAATTATGACTGTTGTAAAGGAGGCCGACCTTGCCTACAAATAGGAGCTCATTTGAAAGAGCTCATAACTGATAGATAACTTTTTCGACATCGTGCATACATGTTGTTGAAGTGATTTCTAGAGAGAGAGGATCTTATTAACTCTCAATTCTTCGTGCGACACCGAATGTTGTTAATTACATTCGAGGACTTCCGGGGATAGGAAGATAGAGGTTTCCAACACCTTGAAGTTGAGGGCTTCCTTGATGAGGAAGACAGAGGTTTCCAACACCTTGAAGTTGAGGGCTTCCTTGTTGATGAGGACAGAGGTTACCAACTACCTTGATGTTGAGGCCTTGCGGGGAAAGCAAGACAGAGACTCTAATCGTCGTATCGAGGCCTTACCCTGGTGTGGGTAAGACAGACTTTCTTGAAAGTGTAAATCAAGGGACCTTTATACAAGGTTTTTGGATACCCTTATCTTTGGGTTAAAAGACCTATATTTTTTTACTTGTAGTTTTACTACTTGTTTATTTCTGCTGCATTTTGTATTATAAGGAAATTATAACTTTCTTATACTTCCTTACTTGTACACTATTTCATTTAGATTCTATACTCTTTAAGGTAGAATCTCATATTGTAATCATTTGTTAAGTTTCAATTTCTGGAACCATATTCCGGAACCTACATTCGGAATCTCTTTCCAAGTTTTCATTTGGTGTTAAAGGTGTTGTGAATTTTCTTAGTTTAACTTTGTTAAACTTAGAACTTTTCTTTTCTTAAGGAAAACATATTTATTCATAACTAACATTAAAGGTTCCAAAGGAATTTTTAAAGTGTACAATTCACCCCCCCCCCCCCGCCCCTCTTGTATTTTGAGCATCTACATCATTATTTGGATCCTACAGTATGTATGTACCACTATAATAAAATAATTTAATAATAGTTCATTTTTCATCTTTTTTTGGGTGAAACATGGTGAGTAATTTGCATATGGTGAAGAAAATGTTAAAACCAGTACTACTAAGATTATTCTCACAGTGAAAATGAATATTATGTTGTGTAAGAATAAAAATTTGAATTTTTTCACTCTGAGATAAATTTTTTCTTGTGTTTTTATCTATGAATATCCTAAATGTATATCCCTAGTCATGTTTTGGTTTATAATGTCCCACAAAATTCCTCTACTTCTTAATATCTAGAGTTGCATCTCTCTCAAAGTGGTATATTTATTTATTGTTGTATATTTAATGATTGATACAAACCATGTGAAATATAAACAACGTGTGCATTAAAATAACAGGAATTCATTAATAGGTTTTAAATTCATTTTATATGGGAAAAACTAAAGAATATATTACAATAAGTAATTTCATTGAATGTTAATTCAAATAAATATTACAATATGTTAAATTACATCTTGTAAAGATACATTTCTATAAACATTATGTGGTTCGAAATATTTAGAGGTAAATATTGATAAATCTATTGATACATTTATTGTTCAAGTAATATAAGTGATGTCAGGTGAAACAAAAATTATATAGTGATATGATGAAATTGCAATAAATAATAAAAGTATAATCTAATTATATATAATGAAATGTTGATTTATTGAAGATAAAAAGCATGAATAGTACTGTAATTGGATTACAATTATATATACATATTTTTTCTAAATTGTATTTAGGAATTTTGGATGTATATTATGGTAATTAGACTATACAATGTGGATTTAGTCCACAAATAAATAGATTTTAATCATCTTGCAGAATATGTTATGTTCGTCAAGGAAAACGTTTTTGGAATCATTATAAACAAACAATGTGGTGTCATTATAATTTTATTTTTTGGATGTAAAAATCTTCTAATTAGATAGTTTATATATACAATAAATGTCTTCCATGATTTATATAATATTTCATTTATTTTTTTTATGATTGTTAAATACTGATGGGAGATAAAGATGAATATTAAATGGTTGAATATCATTATTTGATAATATAGTAGACATGTGAAGAAATTATGAAAATAAAATCATTTGGAATCACTAATTTATAATAAAATTATATTATAATTTGATTTAATAGGTTTTATATCTTACACTATTATTCTTTATTACCCATGCAACAATATTATTCTTTTAATAGAATTGATACCACATGATGTTTTTTTCATCAAAGAATCAATTACTCATGATTTTTTATTAGTTTTTGGAAATTAGGGACTAACATAGATAATATTGGTGTAATTATTAATGTCTTTGATTTCATATATTGATTTTTAACTTGGTATCAATAAATTAATTATTTATGGGTCTTTTCCAATTTCTAAAGTCACCCAATGTGTTTGTTTAAAAAAATACATTTCAATGTGAAAGTGTTTTCAAACATGATAGAACCATGGATGATTGAAATATGATCACGGTTTTGAATTTATTTATCATGTTATTGAAATAATCATATGTTTTGAATGAGAACACAAGGGAACAATATCTATGTAGATATCAATTATCAAGGGATACAATCAATAGTTTTTAAATCTAGTTAATTTTATTTTCATTGGAGTAAATTTAAATAGATATTTTTAATAAATATGTTGAAGTGCATAAAATATCTATGTTATAAATTATTTTAGTTATGGTAATGTATTTTTTTCTCTTTTAATTATGAATATATATACACATTAAAATTAATGTGTGAAATTATTTAAGATACACCAATTTCTTCAATTGATAATTAAAGAATGACTTAGTAATCTTATAAATATTTAACCTTTCTATTTTATTTATAAATGGGATAGAGTGAAGGCTGTACTAAAATATGATAGTATAGATGAAAATTTATTGGATCTTTTATTAAAAGTGAAAGGGGGAAATATTACTTTTATCCACATGGATCATTGATATTATTGAAGTATAGTTAACAAAATTTAAATTGTGTATTCATATAACTATTTAGTTGTATGATGGATTTAGTGAAAATTTATGAAGTTGATAATATGTTATCTTTTATAAATTTTATATAATAAAAGGCTTATTTTTTAGAGTTCAACAGTCACTTGTAGACAATAATGAAATATTTTCAAATTTTTTATGGTTCATAAATAGTTGAGTTGGTCTTATTAAACAATGTAACCATTCATGGTGATTGTGATTTCTCAATGAATTTTTTTTATTATTTGGAATTATTATTTTAGGATGTCATTCTTCAATGAACTGTTAGTGGGGGATTAATATTAGGGTTGAATTAGGATAACATTAGGTAATATTATTAGATGTAGGAAAAAAATATCATTCCATGACCACATTATTCATGTATTGAATGAATATGAATCTCAAAAAATAAAAATAAAATCCATTATATTATGTAGGGGTCATTTGAAGAATATGTATGATATCTTACATTTCAAAATATATAATATTTTTTCATATTAAAAAACATAATCTGTTGCATAGTGAAGGATAATTGAGAATTGTAAAATAATTCTATAGATTCATGTTATGTTCATGATATAAACTAATTATCATAACAATTTGGACAATCATTTTCAGAAATAAAAACTATGTTTTAATCACATCATGAATTGAATTCCACTTTGAAAATTTTATGAGACTACATCATTACAAACAACCCTGAAATATATATTATTTCATGATTTTAGAAGATTTGGGATATAAATCTCTAAAACATTTTACTTGAGATGACCCTTGATAATCATAAATTCATTTTACAATATTTTTAAAATGTTTATTTCAAATTAGAAGTTCAAGTCACATAATCTCAAGGTCCAAAGGATCTTTTTCTTTGTAAATTAGAATTATAATGGTTTTATTAAACATAATTTCTTAAAAAATAAGAAAACTTGTAATTCATAACCCTTCCTTATAGATTGAACCATAAATATAAAGCCAAATGGAAAATGGAAATAAGGAGTGGGATTAAATAATTATTGAGTGGAATACAATAAAAATGAGTAATAAATGGGTTTTAATGTTGTTAGATAATAAGTATGAGAAAATGAATGATAATGAAAATAATATATTATTAAATGGATCATGGAATCAGACACCATTTCAATAGTACATAATGAAACAATGTATAAAATCAAATGGAAAATAAAAAATATCATTGAATTAGAATATATAAATATAATACTATAAAAATAAACCATATTACATAAAATAAAAATTAGGTGTAATATAAAAATGTTTTATATCAATAATCATAATAAATCTACAAATTATGATCATAAAAAATATTAATCATGTTTATGTATATATTTTAGAATATAAAACCATAATAATACTAATTTATATGGGTGTCAACATGGTTGGCCTCAATAATTTCAATGCATAATGTTATGGACAGACCTAATCATGACCACATAGAACATTATTATCTCACGAAATAAGAATATTTAAATAATTAATTGGACACATATAACTAATCCAACAAAATAATTTTGATAAACTCTACATATGCATGATAAATTAAATAAATCAAACAATATATCATGAAAACCCCCACAAAATTAACTTGGGTACCAAATCATTTCTAAAAGGTATTTCCTAACATCAAATCAATACATGATGCATTGAAGCCAAAATATTTAATCATAAAATTGATAATATATTTATTTATTATGACCATGAATATAACCCTAAAATAGGTATATAATTTTGAGTTATATAGGAAAATGGATGCGAGGTCTTGAAACAAATTATCAGATATCATTCATATTATTTCCAAAAAGTGAAATCACATTATAAAATTATTTTCCAGAAATTGACATGAATATTTTTCAAAACATCACACTAAAATAATTATAAATATTGTATCCATTATAGTAATTATTTTACATCAATAAATTTTTATTAGATGAAAAAATATATGTGCATGAATCCAAATGTCTTCATACCCTTTATTCTATTCAAAAAACCCATCAAATAATGTGATAAAAATTATGTTTTAAAAGTGATAAATAGAAATATATAAAATTTTAAATATAAAATAATTATTTTATTTCATAATAAGAAAATAAATATTTTTTTCAATGTATGGATAGAGATATGGTGTGAAAATAATCATTGGAATGGATGTGGATTATTCCTAAAAGAATCATGTTTATATACCAACTAAATACCATCAAATAAATGTACATTAATGTATAAATGTGATTTTATATAGATAAATATAACATACCATATATATTATGGAAATGGTAATATTATAGAACTATATAATTGAAAATTCATGGAATAAAGATTATAACCCATTAAAACCCCTTATATTGGATTCCCTCTTGGTCGGACACACTTTGAACTCCAGTATAATAAACATAGACATAATAACCATATGTTACAATACTTATTCTTAGTTATTACCATTTATATAAACATTTTAAAATTATTTCCTATATAAGTGTCACCTACTTATGTTAATATTGACCATCTATGTTAGTAATCTTAACTAGTCCATGTCTATTTTGATATAAATGACTTTCTAATCATTCCTTGTGCACAATTTAATCATATCCAAAATATTAATGTTATATAATATACATTTGTTAAATATTAATGATTTTTAGTAACATTCTATTAGAGTTTCATGTATTATTCCCCTATATGAAATTTGTAACATAATGGGATCAATGATATTTTATGAACAGTGGGTTCTATTTTAATCAGGGGTAAAATAATAATATTAAAATTACATAGTAAAAAATAAAACCATAATTACATTCTAATATAATATAATACCTGTAATTAAGTTTCTATAACTATTGATAATGAAACAATATAGCAAAATTCTAATAGGTTCATAAATATAACCAAATAAGAATATTGCATAGTCAGTGGGTGAGTATGATTATAGTATTATTTTTGTAATGCACCTTCCCTATAAACCTAGATTTGGTTCCTTACAGTATTATATTGTCATGACTAAAAGAAATCAAATCCCAACTGACTGATCAGTTTTCCAATTTTGGGAAAATATATAAATATATAGAAAACATTATAGAATGAGAAATAAAAAATCTATATAATACATACAATATAAAATTACGTACATCATTAAATCACATTACAAAAATATATCTTTATACCACAGGGAAAGGGAAAAAATAAGGGTGAGATCTAATGATTAGTTTTGGTAATGTTAAACGGAAGTAATAATTAATCAATAATCATTATAAATATAGAATTTAAAAAAAACATAACACATGTTTCATTTAACCTGTAAACAGATAATGAAATGCATCCATGGATTTTTTCATAGTGAAAATTTAGTAAATAATAATAATTAAATTATTTGAAATTTTTAATTACTGTACAACATTGTTAAAGGTACAAATATCCTTTTCTACCAAGACCTTTCATACGACGGTTTAAAACATACTAGTTACAAGATGATTTGGTTAGTACAAAATTAAATCTATACTCAGTGCATTTCACTAGATAATTTAATACATAATGGTAATAAACAAAAATGTATTGTTTAGTTAAATTCATCACATGAGACTACCAGTTCCATTGGGCAGTATTATTAAATTGTCCCCAACCTTTTTAGTTCAATTATCAGGTTTTCTACTTATATAGAATAAGTTATTCATTTAATGAACATGATTCATTATTATCAAATATCTATTTTGAGTAAAATATACTCATTTATAAATATTTCACTAATTAATCAAATAATTGTAAATGGGAATACATTATGTTAAGATAATTTTAACAATCCCAAAAGAACATGATATTAGCACGGTAAAATTCAAAACATGGATGTTTTCATTCCAAAACCCAATGGATGTGATAGCTCGAAAATAGAATTTAAAAACCATGGAGTTTTATGGGATCATTATATAAATGAAAAAGTGGTAATATATACACCACATTAATGTGAATTGGTTCATAATAACAACTAGTCTCAATGAAATTGTAAATCAATATAAAATCCCTTACCTTATGATTACTTTTGGTTGAACACTCTTTAACCTCTGACATAATGGTTTTAACTATATTATAAACATAAAATAGAATCATAATAATATAAATTATATCATATATATTCTTCTTATATCAGATTATAACCCATTCATTAATAATCATTTTTCATTTTAATCATTTCTATTATTAATTTCCTTTTCGTGAGTTAGTATTGACATGATATTTTTGTTACTAATAATTAGTCGAGATTTAAAAAATTTGAATAATGTAAATAATTATTTAAATATCAAATTTATTCATTATATATGTATTTATATTATTCTATAATGTTTGGAAATATGAGAATGAAATTATCAATTCATGGAGACAGTGGGTCATACGTACGCATGGACATTGTTTCCATTTTCATGTCTAATTGAAAAAAAGAAAAGTAAATTATATTTATTTATATTAAAATCTATTATAATAATAAAATAATATTTATAAAATATTTTATGTAAATCTATCCTTAACACAATCTATGTAATATTTTAATGAATCACATTGTATTAAGTTTGTGGTAGTCCAGACATCCAAAAACATTGTTATCATCGTCCCAAAAAATGGTAATCATGAATGTAAGTATAATATAAAATAATTATAACACAATGTCATTATAAATATCCAATATTTCATATAGAATATAATACCATCATTATTTCCATCATTGAAAGGTGGTAATGGATGAATGATAGAAATCGGTTCATGAGGTGGTATTCCTCTGTACACATGAACGATGATTATGTATCACATTTCATGAATCTTTTTGAAATTGTAGGTAAAACATTATAATAAAAAATCTCATCATTTTGAAGATACTATGTTTTTTAAATAAGAGTGATTTAACCAGAAATGATGGTGTGGATAAGTAAATTAAAAAAGATGAATGTTTAATAATGTTACGACTTTTTCGTGTAACTATATTTTGTTTTCTCCAAAGGACGTCCTTGGATTACGTACATCCCAAAGTGGGGCTTCTAGACTGAGGGTAAAGATTTTGGGATATTATTATTGAAAATATTGAAAGATCAATATATATTGTGAGGTACGATGATGTGGGGGGGGAGTGATTTCCATTTAATAGTAGAGCGAAGAGGTATTCTTGTAAATATAAAAATCTATTCATTACTAGGTTGTCTCCATTATATCATATTACACAAAAATAGAAAAAAAATTGTAAAATTTAAATAATATTATATTAAATATTATACTTCCAAAAATGTAGTTCAATCTTATAATTTTTATCCATGACATCATTTTTTCCAAAAATTTACCATATTGGATTTTATTAAAGATTGTAGTTTTGATCCCCTGTAATTTACCATATTTAATAAATTAAATTGACATTTTTTAGAAAATATATTCCCACTATATTATAAATGTGATATATAATTTAAAAAATAAAAATAACATATTTTTTGTAAATTAATTTTATAAAAAATGCATGTAACGCGCCAAAATACTGCTTTTACCCAAACCATGCTAAAAACACATTCAAGGTATAGGGGCTAATATTTTCATTATAAAAGATAATCTGGACCCTAAATAGACCATATTCAATATTTTTTAACACATTAATATCCATTTTACCAATATATTAATTTTATAAATTTTACTTATTTTAATAAAATATCATTTATTATAAAATAACATTTAAGTAAATTTTGACATTATTAAATTAATTGTAATTTTAAAATATCAATAAAAAATGGAATTAAAATATATTAATTTAAAATATATTTAAAATAATTTATTTATCTACAAAAAAAAATTTAACGCTATAATTTATTTAGTATTTTTCTATATTAATAGTTTTATTATCATTTATTTTATATTATTTGTATTTAAACAATCAATATGTTGGCTTGTGTTAATTATTTTATGTAACAAATTCATCTTAAAAAATAATGATAAATTATTTTTATAATAATACCATATTTATATATAAAAATAATATTTATAACCTAAAATATGATGTTTTACACATATTAATGATTAATAAATGTATAAGGTATGGATGGATCCTTTTTTGTCTTTTTCTTAATTAAAATATTATAAGGGTCATCGTCATGGAATGGTATATCAAGATCCCATATAATTATTAATTATATGGGGGTTTGGTCGAAATATGGGTATTTTATTTCATTGGTACAATTTTATATGTTCTTTTTTAACTTTTTATTATTGATTAACCACTAGGTAAACTAATTTTCACCATATTTTCTACAATTAACATTAATTATTATCATAAATAATTTTGTACAAAAACCCTATAATTTTACTATTAGACTTCAAATATTCTACTTAATCTAACTATGTATATGTTTTTTTTTTTGAAATTTTAATCAAAAAATTGGAAAATATATTTATATCTAATCCCACACATGTTGCGAGAAAGCATGTATCAAATGTGAAAATGTTCAAAAGTTTAGAATTGATTTATATATAATTCAGTATAAAAGTTAATCAATTTTTTTGAATTATGTTTATATAATTATATATGATCTTTTGTGACTTTAAATCTATCCTTAAATAAAATTTTACATTAATAATTATTTAAATAAAATTGTATTTTTCAACTAAAATTCATTTTTTTAATATTTCATCAAAAAATTAATATTTCGTAAATAATAATAAAAAATATCCCTAATTTAATTTTGATATTCTGCATTTAATATTGGGGATTTTATAGATAAAAAATTTATAAATTGTCAAAAAAATTATTTGAGATAGGTTCTCCCTTAAAAGGTATTAAAACTCACTATTACGTGTAACACATGATAACTATGTGATGTATGTAGAGTAAGCATAACATGGTTTTATGTAAAAATAATTCTAGAAAAAAAATTAGTTTTTTCTAAAATGAAATCATTTTAATGTCTTGGGGTGTTACATTCACCCCAACTAAATTAAATTGTTACCATTTAATTTAAATAGGGCCTTGGTAATCCTGGGTTTGATATTTAAAAACTCCCTTACTGAAAAACACCATAATAAAATATTTTATAAAATATACACATAATAAGGGAGAATGATATGAAAAATGTACACATGGAATAATATATAACATTGTTTCATCATAGGATAAAATTAGTGGAAATTGAATATATGGACTTGGAAGAAAATCAAAAATAATTTCAGGGAGGTATTGAGGTCATTGATCGAAATCAAATAAATTACTATTGTAAATTTTTATCTAACAATGTAAGAAATATATGATTATTTGAAAGACAATATTCTCCACAATAATTAATTTATTGGGAAAAAATTTTATTTTTATATTATTTTCCTAATGTTTGGTAATTATTTTAAAATCGATGAATATAAGTTAATATACATACTTTACATATTTATATTTCAAAAAAAATTAATCCTTTGATTTTAATTTGATAAAATTATAATTCTTACATTACATCATGACATGGAAATACAACAATGTACTATGATTCATAAGGAACTAAAATAAACATTTAACAGATCATAATTCGCATAAATGTGGGAAACGTACTACCATTTGTCTCTATCTTTTGTCCAAAGACAATATAGCTGAAAATTTATTTTCAAAAACTAAAATGTAATACTAATGGTTCATCAGTAATATTTATTCATCAAATTTTTTATCTAAAAATATTTATTCATTACCCAGGATATCACATAGGCCAGCGGTAGGTGGGAGTCCCTTATCATCCATCAATCATGGGATCAAGACGCTCTGGCATATCGTTTTTCCCTTTTCAAAACCATATTAATTTAATATAAAATATTAATATTATGGAATTTATTTATATTTACTCATCAAATACCGTTTTCTCCATTTTCAATTCTGTATATATTTAAAAAGCATGATAAAATAATTTTCTAATTATTACAATGTAATTAATTATCATAATAACACTTACTGTTATCAATACATTTAAATTCATGTCTCCAAAATGTAAGGACATTATTCCTCAAATATATTTTCCAATAAATAAACACTAATCTATAGTTTTTCATTCCTATAAATTTCATCTAAATTATCTTTTATATTGGTTTACTCTAGTTACATAAAACCTAAAAAGATATATTTAATATGTAAAACATATGATCATCCTAAATTAATATCTTACTATAAAATTAATTTGTTGATCTACACTAATACTTAAAATATATCGTTTGGTTATGTTCCACAAAATATTTTTTACTTAATCTAGTATCTAATGTTTCTACTAAACATCTTTTATTACCAAATATAACCCCCCAACCCCAAAATCCTAGTGACAATGCCTTACTTTATTAAATTTTCATGATTAAATGTAATCAAATCTAGAGGGAATGATCACTTTGACAGTTTTGGAATAATAGATACATACATGAAACCAATTTTACATTTGGATATAATAAATAAAATAATACATTACAAAATAAAATGACCTGAATTATTGTAATTCATTCCCTGAATATACATTTATACCATGTGGATATGAAAAAAGGGTGACCTCAAATACTCAATAGTGGTATAATACATTGGAAGTAATAATTAATCAATGATCATATATAATGAAAAAAACAGAACACACAAGAAATTTAGTCAATAAAAATTTAATTAAATGCATCTGTAGATTTTCTCATAGTGTATATATTATGGATAATAATAACTTAAATGAATGAAATGCTTAATTATTGGATTTCAAGTTTCTGAGGAACACAAAAAATTTACCAGAAAAACCTTTAACATGATGGTTTGACACATACTGGTAACAAACATATTATGATTGTTTAACCATAAGAATACTTTAAATACCTCTCATTAAAGAGTTTAATACTTTGTGGTAATAGATGCGAGGGATTTTTACCACTAAATTCCTCACATGAGTGTGCTGATGCATTGTTGGGATTTCATTAACTGGTCCCCAACCTATATAGCACATCTCCAAATAATTCTTTATATATAGAATAATTGATTTCATTAATGAAATAAATTTCTTATCATCAAATATCTGTATTGATTAAAATACATAGATTTATTATTATTTTTAAAATAAATCATACAACTGTCAAAGTGGATACGATACTTATAAATGGAATATGGTGTAGGAAATAATAATATATATTTTATGAATTTATGTTTAATTAAGAAAAATTTAATTTACAATAAAAAAGATCGTAAGGAAGTTATTGTTTAACGAGAAAATTGACACTCACTAATTAATGTGATATTAAACAGATATCTTTTACCGCATGCCAGTTTTCATGAAAAAAATAATTGTATAAGATAAATAATAATGAAAATAAAAATAGTACGATGTTTAAGTGAATTATGATATTAATTGAATAAGGTTCCTTAAATACACTATATTAATGTGAATTTTTGTATAATATTAAATATATCTTAGTGAAATATAAATTGGGATGAAATATCATACTTTGTGCTCTCTTCTGGTTGAATGCTCATTAAAATCCCGTATAATGGTTTTCATTCTGTTATAAACTTATAGTTGAACCATATTTATATATATTATATCATTTACCATTCATTAATATCATATTATTACCCTATCATTAAGATTTCATCATCAATTTATTCATTTAGGGTGATTATAGGCTTTATTTTTTTCGACTGTTAGTTTTCATACAACTAATTGGGTCATGATTTCTGTTTTTGGATTCGGATCATGTGGATCGGGGTCCTGTTGAAGGCAGTATGAAAATCATTCTTCTTCAGTTGTGTTGAATGTTCTGGTAGTCCGTGATTCCAAATCCAGTCTGGATACTCGGGCTACTGCTTCTCATCGTGTGAATGAAGCGGTCCAGGTGAAATCTGTGCCGAGGAGGGTTTTGCTGAATTCTGCATCTGATGTTGTGATTTCTGGTTCCTTTTTGAAGACATCATAGGATGTCTTGAAGGTCCCGAATTACGGTGGTTCTATTAAGGATCTGAATGGTAGTGGAATGGATCAGACCTCTCCGGTCGATTACTTTGTGAAATTTTGGTGTTGGAGGTGTTCCGGGAGGTCAAGGGGACTTATCCCCAACACTTTGCCAATTTTTCAGTTTTGTGAATAGTGTTTCCAGGTTTATCAACAGTAACAGATTGGTCTCACAGATCGTTCTGACAGATCGGTCTCAGAGATCGGTCTCACAAATCGGTCTGACAGATCGGTCTCACAGATCGGTCTGACAGAGCGGTCTGACAGACCGGTCTGATAGAGCGGTCTGACAGACCAGTCTCACAGATCGGTGTCATAGATCGGTCTCACAGATCGGTCTCACAGATCGGTCTCACAGAGCGGTCTGATAGATTAGTCTCACAGATCGGTCTCACAGATCGGTCTGACAGATTGGTCTGACAAATCGGTCTCACAGATCGGTTTCATGTACAGTAACGGTGGGTGAACTGTGTTTCCAGATTCCTATAGTTTTGCCCCTTTTGATGTTTCCTTTGGCATAAAATACATTTAATGCCTTATTTTGATGACTCTTAAGGCCGATTAAAAGTCCATAAACCTTATAGTAATTATTCCTAATGCTGGGATGTTTTTACATGGTCAAACTGTGTGGGTTAATGCGATCTGTTTTTATTGGAGAATTAACCGGATCTTAAACTGTCGCCTCATTAAATCTTCAAAAAGCGGAAAGATATCATTATACCTTGTTATTTCTCTTTTTTCTCGGTTATGAGACACTAGATCCTTTATATCCTTCCCATAGGATTTTCATAATCAAACTTTACTCCTCGGATCAGTTCCGCTCTGTTTTGTTGCAAGCAAGATGTGTCAATCATTCTTCGATATAAGGTATGTTTTATCATCGTTCCTTCAGGGATCATATTCTCTTGTTCTCATTTCCATATTAGCATGTAATCTTCATGATTCTAATGGGGTTTTCTTGGGGTTTGGTTGGTTCGGACTTACCATGGCATCCTCTAGTGGATGCAGTTGTCGCGAGACGAGGATCATGACCCGTTGTGTGGATAAAGAACGTGAGGAACTATTTGAGGTATGGGATTTGTTTCATCTCTAATTTTTTGTGTGCAATCGTAGAGTTAGCATTATATAGCCCTTTGGATCACAATGAACTTTACCTAATTAAATATTTGAACCGGATAAAGAAATTATTATCACTCGTCTGTTACTAAATCATGTTTTGCTAGATAGTCTGATATCTATGTTTTCCTTTCTTAGTTGTTTGTTCTTGATGGAAATTGGTAAACAACGTAAAGTCGGAAAAAATTTATAATTAATTGTAAAAAGATAAAGAGGCATGTAAATGAGTTTGGTTGTTGTCGTTGTTGTAGTTGTTGTAATTTTTATGTTAATCAAATTGTCATAGTAAGCATATTAAATCTTTTGTGATAGCTTACTGAATAGGTTTCCTGGAATTGGAAACTATGAATTGAATCTGTTAATTCAAGAGGTATTAAAGAATTGTCTTGTTGATAAAATATAACTCCTGGTAGGGTTCTCAGTTACCCTCTAGTTCGTAAGGCCGAGTTCCTTGTGCTTTAGAGCCATGAGTGCTCATTTTGTATGAAGGCTAGATGCTTTGTTAAAGGCCCAAAAGCCCATTTGATGTGATGATTGGTTTCCTGTTTCTTGTGTTGTGATGTTACCCTGGAGGGGTGTTGTGTTATGTGAAGGCATGGGGGCCTTGTGGTTGTGGCATCGGATGATGCCTAGAGTGGCGAGATGCATCAATTTATGCATGTGGGTGTCGGGGAGGACACCAAGGATAATGGTATGGGATGGATGTGATGGCTGGATGTTGGTGGTTTTTTTTGTTATCTGCTTTAGCTTCCCCACTTCTCAAGGCAGCTGGTTTTCCTTACCCTTCTTTCGAAAGAGGCGAAGACACGCGGGGTATGCCACGTGCTTTCTATGTTTAGCCTGTTGAGGGAGAATGGGCATGCACACTTTCTATATGCGGAAAAGACTCGACGGGTAGTATATCTACTCATCGTGTTGATCCCCCTTGAGTTTAGTAACATATAATGTTTTTCTAGAATTCCTGGGAATAGGGGAAAGTAATTCTGTATTGAAATTCTGAATAAATGAGGTTAACCTATGGGGTTGGAATCTTCTGGAACTTAATGAGGAGGTGGTAATTTAAAAAAGTGAATGTTGACTTTGGGGGTGATGCAAATGATGTTTAATGTGGGTTGTTCTTGGTTAATTAATGTGCAAATAATTAATTAACTTAAAGTGGAATTGATGAAAAAGGGAATGAAGTAACCTAATGATGTTTTTAACTAGTTTTGTGCTTATAGGATCCCTAGTCTTAGAAATAGATTCCCAGAGTCCGAGATACGTTAGCTGCAGTGGAGGCTAAGACTAGGTTATGCCCATAGTGTGGTTGTGAGTTATATATATTCTGTACTTTTTTTTTTCTATACACTACTCCACCCTGTCGGTAAGGTCAAATGACACCCTGGGGATTTTGAGCCCTAGGGGGGAGGTGTTTTTCCCAACATTCTAATAGGAGGTTGAATGGATGACTACCCCCTTTAGCCCTGCTCTCATCTCTTGGTAGATACTTGTACCTTTGGCACAGCGGTTATTCTTCTCCATATATGTGTGTAGAGGGCTGTAATGGCTTGTGGTTATTTCACACACATATATTCTGGATATAGTATCCTATGGTCTACTATAGGTGTAACATGTATAGGCTTTGATTGCTTGAGGATCCTTACTCGGCGTATGGGTTGTGATGGCTTGAGGTATAATACCTGACGTATGATACACGTAATGCAAGCTCCGATGGCAACCGGAAACTACCTGGTTACTTTTGGTTGTGAGGATGGTGTGATGCTTTGCCCAGGTGATTGTGGGCAAGTCTTTATGGTGCACATGGTGCATATTGTGGAGCTTATCCCAAGTTTATATGGTCAAGCCTTTGGAGAGAGATACATAGGACATATGTCATTTGGGAAAAGTGGAAAACCAGTGGGGAATTAGTAGCGGGGTACCCTTTATATTTTTTACTATATGCTATATTAATGTATGTGTTACTTGGTTAGAGTATACATGGTGAGGTTGGGAACATAGTATACCTGTTGAGGTGATGAGTTAGTTTCACTTGTTGTTCACTGTGCATTAGCAGGCATTATTTACTTTTTTACGAGAGGCATCGGGGAGGATCCTACTGAGTATATTGTTATACTCACACTATGTATATATAAACTGTTTTTTAGGTCACTTGGAGGAGGTTGGAGATCAGGCTGGTTACTACTAGCTTGTGGTTGCAGGAGCTGTTCAGGCTTGTGGTTGTTGCTGTATTTTCCATTATTTTGTGTACTTGTATTTTTTCCCTTTCGGTTGTAGTAATTTTGCTTGGGATTTCATATATGAACATGGGTTTTCTTTTATATTTCAGTTTTGAGTTGGAGTTGGTTGGTGTCTATTCTATCTCTCTCTTCATCATGTGTTCTCTTAGAGGGTAATGCCACTCATTTGTATGTTTACTATACCCTCGGTGCTAGTCGCCAGCCCGGGGACTACTAGAGGCTGGACAAGGGGGTCATTATCTCCCTTCTCACATTTCCTTCCCAGGAGGGGTACACATTGTGGGGAGGGGGTCATGACAGAGTGGTATCAGAGGCTCTGGTTGAGGGATATGATAGAGATTGGAGTTAGGCACAGGTGAGGTTGCATGGGTTGGTAGGGAAACAGTGTCATTTGTGTTTAGCAAGAGGGGTAAACACTGAAGACCGGCAGAGACATAGGCGTTTAGGGCACCTTATGATCTGTTGCACGGACCTTTAAGTTTATGATGGCTTCTAAACAAGGTGATACTGTTTTTAGGGTAGAGGCCTAGGAAAGGATAATGCATCATTCTTCTTTACCCATGTGTTTGAATGGATAGACCTTGGGATAGGTTATCCTAAAATGAACAAAAGAAAACAATAAATTAATTAATGTTTAGTCTTTCATAATACCGGCATAGGATCTCTAACGGTTTTTTCATTTGCAGGTATGGCTCCAGGTCGACGTCCTCATTAGGTTTTCATAGAATATGTCTAGTAGGTTGTGCCAGCAGATCGCTGCCGGGTAGAGGTTGATGACGACGACATGTGGAAGAAGACACTCCGAGAGTTTCAGTGCCAGAGTCTGCAGAAGTACGAGGGCTCTATTTCAGATGTTGTCACAGAAGACTTGTTATAGGAGGTCGAGATCGGCTTCAGTTCGATTCGTACTCAGAAAGAGCACTATGTGTCCTTAGTTGTGACGATGCTGCGTAGAGCAGAGAAGCTGTGGTGTCTTGGGTAGACCCCAAGACCATGTCATATGTGCGAAGTTTCCATGGTCTCGCAAGCTACTATAGGAGGTTCGTAGACAATTTCTCCCGAGTTGCGACTCCTCTGACAACTTTGACCAGGAAGGATCAAGCGTTAATATGGACTGATCAGTGTCAGACAGCTTTCGAGTATCTAAAGGAGAAGTTGTTAAGTTCTCCAGTCCATTGTCTTCCAGCTGAGGGATTCATGTTTGATGTTTTCTGTGATGCTTCGCATCTGGGGTTAGGTTGTGTTCTCATGAAGCAGAGGCCAGTTGTTTCTTATGGGTCTCGGTAGTTTCGTCCCCATGAATTCAACTATGCCACCCATTATCTTGAGATGGAAGCCATGGTGTTTTCTCTGAAGTTGTGAATACATTACCTCATTGGTGAGCTCTTTGTGGTTTTCACCGATCATAAGAGTATGAGGTATGTTTTCTCCTAGCGTGACATGAACCTTCAACATCGTCGGTGGATTGAGTTATTACAGGAATACGACTTTGAAATATCATATACACCAAGAAAATGGAATGTTGTAGCTGATGAACTGAGCCAAAATTCATGTAGTGATGTTGTACGTGAATCCGGTTATTCCTGGAGATTAATGGAGGAACTGTCAGCTTTGCATCTTGATATGGAAGAGAATAGAGGTAGAGGTTGTATTTTCCAGATGACGGTGTAGTCATCCCTGATGCATAAGGTGGAAGAGTCCCAGTTGGTTGATCTAGAGGTGAAAGTTTGGAGTGACAGGGTTCTTTGTGGTGAGGCCCCTGATGGTTGGTCGGAGGATGAACAAAACCGATTGTTTTATTATGGCATGATTTTTGTTCCCTTGGCGATGCATGATACGGTTCTCCGAGAGTTCCATAGTTCTCCCTTAGCAGTACATCCTAGTGTGTCAAAAATGTACCAATCCTTGAGGATTCAGCTTTGGTGGCCTGGGCTGAAGCTTGCAGTTGTGGAATTTGTGTCTCGATGTTTAGTCTTCTAGAAGGTGAAGGCCAAACCCCGTGTTCCTGGTGGTCTTCCCCAACCATTAGAGATTCCTCAGTGGAAGTGGGAGAAAATCTCAATGGACTTTTTTACTGGTTTACCTCGATCTCCTGGAGGACATGATGTTATTTGGGTGGTAGTGGATCGTTTGAAAAAATCGTCCCACTCCATAGCGATCAAGGAGTCGAGCTCAGTGGATCTTTTGTCGAGGCAGTATCTAGAAGAGGTAGTGAGACTTCATGGAGTCCCTATGACGATCATTTCTGATTGAGATCCTCATATTACCTCCAGGGTGTGGAGAGGTCTCCAGCTTACTTTTGGTTCTCAGCTATGTCTTAGCACTTCTTTTCATCTTCAAACAGATGGTCAGACAGAGGGAACCATCCAGAAACTTGAACACATGTTGCGCTCTTGTGTTTTTGACTTCGGAAGTTCATGGATGAGGCACTTTCCCTTGGTGGAGTTCTCTTACAATAATATTTTTAACTCCACCATCGGTATGGAACCGTTTGAAGCCTTGTATGGCCAGCCTTGCCGTTCTCTGTTGTGCTGGACTGGGCTCGGAGAGTTGGCAATTCTCAGACCAGAGCTAGTTCAGAATACAACATAGAAGGTTCAGGTGATTCGTGAGAGGATGAAGACTTCACCAGATCATCAGAAATCATATGCTGGTCAAAAGTTGAGACCCTTGGAGTTTAATGTTGGGAATCATGTGTTTTTTTAGGTGACTCCCCGTCGTGGGCAGTGAAGGTTTGGTCGCGGAAGTAAGATTTATCCCCAGTTTGTTGGGCCTTTCGAGGTGTTAGCTCATGTTGGAGCTGTGGCATATCATGTAGCACTTCCCCCATAGATGAGTCAGATACATGATGCTTTCCATCTATCACAGCTCCGTCGTTATCCTCATGATGACTCTCACATCATCAATTGTGTAGAGATCAATGTTGATGATGATGAAACCATTGAGGAGAGACCTGTGGAGATCCAAGACCGCAAATAAAAGGTCTTGCATGGGCGTTCTATTCCCTTAGTTCGTGTCTTGTGGTGACATGGTGTCATGGAGGAGAGTAATTGGGAACTTGAGTCACAGATTCATGTCCAGTACCTAGAGCTGTTTTAAGTTGTTGTGCTGAGTTTTATTTGATCCTTTATTTTGTGTACCATTGATGTGATGTAATGCTTTAATGGTACGGATATGGATTGTTTGTTCCCTTGCTCTCGGATGTTATGGTTTTTTCCCAGCTTTAGAACAACTCAGGGTGGTATTCCCCTGAGAGGTATCTTACAGGGTTGTTGTTTCAGCCCCTCTTTTCCTCAAGGTGGTTTTCCCCTGAGAGGTATCTTACGGGGTGGTAGTTCGGACCCCTCTTTTCCTCACGTTGGTTTTAAATTCTCGAGGATGAGAATTTTTTGAGAGGTATCTGATGTAATGGCTCGGACCTCTCCAGTCCATTACATTGTGAAATTTTGGTGTTTGATGTGTTCCGGGAGGTCAAGGAGACATATCCCCAACACTTTTCCAATTTTCCAGTTCTGTGAACAATGTTTCCAGTTTAATGAACAGTAACAGATCAGTCTCACAGATCGGTCTGATAGAGCGGTCTGACAGATCGGTCTGACAGATTGGTCTCACAGATCGGTCTCACAGATCGGTCTAACACATCGGTCTCACAGATCGGTCTCACAGATCGGTCTCACAAATCGGTCTCACAGATCGGTCTCAGAGATCTGTCTGAAAGATTGGTCTCACAGATCAGTCTGAAAGATCGGTCTCATAGATCGATCTCACAAAACGGTCTGACAGATCGGTCTGACAGATCGGTCTGACAGATCGGTCTCACATAACGGCCTGACACATCGGTCTCCGGGATCGGTCTCACAAATCGGTCTCACAGATCGGTCTGACAAATCGGTATGACAGATTGGTCTCACGGATCGGTCTGACAGAGCGGTCTCACATATTGTTCTGACAGATCTGTCTCACAGATCGGTTTCATGTACAGTAACGGTGGATGAATAGTGTTTCCAGATTCCTACAGTTTTTGCCCTTTTGAAGTTTTCTTTGACGTAAAATAAATTTAATGCCTTATTTTAAGGACTCTTAATGAAGATTAAAAGTAAATAAATCCGATATTAATTATTCCTAAGGCTGGGATGTTATTACATGGTCAAACAATGTGGGTTAATGCGATCTGTTTTTGATGGATAATTAACTGGATCTTAAACCGTCACCTCATTAAATCTTAAAAAGGGGAAAGATATCATTATTCCTTGTTATTTCTCTTTGTTCTCAGCTATGAGACACTAGAACATTTCAATCCTTCCCATAAGAGTTTCACAATCAAATATTACACCTCAGATCAGTTCTGATCTGTTTTGATGTAACCAAGTTGTGTCGATCATTCATTGATATAAGGTATGTTTTATCATCATTCCCTTAGGGATCATCTTCTCTTGTTCTCTTTTCCATATTAGCATGTAATCTCTAGGATTCTATTGGGGTTTTCTTGTGGTTTGGTTGGTTCGGACTTACAGTGGAATTCTCGGGTGGATGTAGTTATCGCGATAGGAGGATCGTGACCCATTGTGTGGATAAAGAATGTGAGGAACTGTTTGAGGTAGGAGATTCATGGCTTCTCCAATTGTTTGTGTGCAATCTACGAGTTATCATGATATAGCCCTTTGGGTCACAATGAAATTTACCTAGTTAAATATTTGAACCTGATAATGAAATTGTTATCGCTCGTATGTTACTGACTCATGTTTTGTTAGATAGTGTGATATCTATGTTTACTTTTCTTAGTTTTTTGTTCTTGATGGAAAATGGTAAAGAACATAAAGCTGGAAATAAATGAAAATTAATTGGCTAAATATAAAGAGGCATGTAAATGAATCTGGTTGTTGTCATTGTTGTAGTTGTTCTAATTTTTATGTTAATGAAATTGGAATAGTAAGAATATTAAATATTTTGGATAGCTTACTGAATAGGTTTCCTAGAATTGGAACCTATGAATTGAATCTGTTAATTCAAGAAGGATTAAAGAACTAGTTTGTTGATAAAATATAACACCTGGTAGGGTTCTTAGTTACCCTCTTGTTCGTAAGGCCGATTGCCTTGTGCTTTAGAGCCATGGGTGCTCATTTTGTTTGAAGGTTGGATTCTTTTATAAAGGTCCATGATCTCATTTGATGTGATGGTTGATTTCCTTCTACTTGTGATGTGATGTGAACCTGGAGGGGTGTTGCGATATATGTAGGCAGGGAGGCCTTGTGGTTTTGGCAGTGGATGATGCCTAGAGTGGCGAGATGCATCGGTTTATGCATGTGGGTGTCAGGGAGGACACCAAAGATGATGGTATGGGATGGATGTGATGGCTGGATGTTGGTGGTTATGTTTGGTTGTTCTCTGCTTTACTTTCCCCACTGCTCAAGGTAGTTGGTTTTGATTACCCTTCTTCTGAAAGGGGCGAAGACACGCGGGGTATGGCACGTGCTTTCCGTGTTTAGACTCTTGAGGGAGAATGGGCCTACACACTTGATATAAGCGGCAAAGACTTGAAGGGTAGTATATCTATTCACCTTGTTGAGCCCCCTTCTGTTTAGTAACATAGAATGATTTTCTATAATTCCTGGGAATAGGGCAAAGTAATTCTGTATTGAAATTATGAATAATGATGTTAACCCATGGGGTTGGAATTCGCTGGAACTTAATGAGGTGGTGGTAATTTGAAAAAGGGAAGGTGAACTTTGGGGATGATGAAAATGATGTTGAATGTGGGTTGTTCATGGTTAATTAACATGCAATGAATTAATTAACGTAAAGTGGAATTGATGAAAAAGGGAATGAAGTAACCTAATGAACTTCTTTAACTGGTTGTGTGCTTATAGGATGCCTAGTCTTAGAAATAGTAGCCTAGAGTCCGAGAGACGTTAGCTACAGTGGAGGCTAATACTAGGTTATGCCCATAGTGTGGTTGTGAGTTATATATATTCTGTAGTTTTTGTGTTTCTATATGCTACTCCACCCTATCGGTAAGGCAACTGATAGCCTAGGGATTCTGAGCCCTGGGGGTGTTTTCTCCAACATTCTGATGAGAGGTTGAATGGTTGACTACCCCCTTTATCCCCACTCTCTTCTCTTAGTAGATACTTATGCCTTTGGTACAACTGTTAGTTTTCTCCATATATGTTTGTAGAGGGCTATAATTGTTTGTGGTTATTTAACACACATATATTCAGAAAATAGTATCCTATGGACTACTATAGGTGTAACTTGTATAGGTTGTGATGGTTTGAGGAACCTTACACGGTGTATGGGCTGTGATGGCTTGAGGTATAATACCCGACGTATGATACATGTTATATGAGATGTGATGGCACCTGGGAACTACTTGGTTACTTTTGGTTGTGAGGATGGTGTTGTGCGTAGCCCAGGTGTCTGCAGGCAAGTCATTGTGGTGCACGTGGTACATATTGTGGATCTTATCCCCAGTTTATACGGGAAAGAGTTTGGAGAGAGATGCATAGGATATATGTCGTTGGGGAAAAGCAGCAAATCAGTGGGGAAGTAGTAGCAAGGTACCCTTGATATTCATTACTATATGCTATATTCTTGTATGTCTTACATGGTGAGAGGATCCATGGTGAGGTTGGGAACATAGTATACCTGTTGAGGTGATGAGTTAGTTTCACTTGTTGTTCACAGTGCTTTATCATGCTTTCATTACTTTTTCATGAGAGGCTGCGAGGAGGATCTTACTATGTATACTGTTATACTCACCCTACATATATATAAACTATTTTTCATGTCTCTTGGAGTAGGTTGGAGATCAGGCTGGTTACTACTAGCTTGTGGTTGCAGGATCTGTTCGAGCTTGTGGTTGCTGCTGTCTTATCCTTTCTTTTGGGTACTTGTAGTTTTCCCTTTTGGTTGTAGTACTTTTGCATGGCATTTCATATATAAACATGGGTTTTTTGTATATTTCAGTTTTGAGTTGGAGTTGGTTGTTTTGTATTCTATCTCTCTCTTCTGCATGTGTTCTCTTAGAGGGTAATGCCTTTCATTTGTGTGTTTATTATACCCTCGAGGCTAGTCGCCAACTCAGGGCCTACTAGAGTTGGGACTCGGGGGTCATTATCTCCCTTATCACATTGCCATCCCAGGTAGGGTACACTTTGTGGGGAGGGGGACATGACAGGTAGAGTTGCAATGGGCAGTCCTACATTGGCACCTCCATTTTCCTCGCTCACTGACTCCTCTAGTAGGATCATTCGAAAGGGATCATCTGCTCATGTTGATGTTAATCCTGATGTGTTTTCTAAGAGGATTTCAGTTGGTAAAAACTCTCTGATTGCACTTCTTTTTCTACCAAATGGTGAGAAGCCTTGGAGATTTGATGATTTCATCAAGATAAACTCGTTTTTATGGGTCTCCTATGATTGGTGGTGTGTTTCTCTTAGTCGAGGATTCTTTCATTGTATTTTTCCTATAAATGATTGAAAAATACATGTGTGAACCATTGGGTTGTTGGATCTGAAGCCTGGATGGCTTCACCTTCTTTAATGGTCTCTTGACTTTAATGCCTCGAGTGCAAGAAATGCCTTTTCTCAGGTATGGGTTTGTTTTCATGGACTTAATTGGGCCCTTTGGCATCCAAATATTCTGCATGACATTGGTATGGGGATTGGAACTCCTATTCATCTAGACAAGGAAATTGAAGTGGTTAGTTTTGGGCATTTTTCTTAAATGCTTGTGGAGATTGATCTGAGCTCCACCTTGATTCATAAGGTAATGCTCTCCACTCGAACTGATAATATTCACATTGATGTTGAATATAAAAGGATGCCTCTTTTATGTATAGAATTTATGGTCATTAGACATTATTTGGAGTAATTTCAGAAGAAGATCTCATGTGATAGATGTGGTATGAAGGGTAATTCAGCTACTCTCTGTAGACGGAATCTCGAGAGAAAGCATGTGGCTTTGCCAAAGACTCTTGTTCATGATGATGAGGGTCTTGAAAAAGTTTTTTCCACTAAGGCTGATATGGTGAGAAAGTATGACCCTTATGTGTAGAGTTTGAAAGACAAAGGTCTCATGGTGGATAATTCCATGACACAAACTTCTAGTGGTCTCTCTTCTTTTGCTAAGGATTTCACATCCAATGCTCTCGCTGAATTGGTTGCGATTGTAAAAGCTCCTAGCCTCTCTACTGATGTGTCTTCTGATCATTCTGACCCTCCATCTCAAAACATGAATGTTAGTCCTGGTGCAGGATTGCTCTGTGATGGGACTGTTGAGTTGAATCATTGGTTGGATCACATTGGGACTCCTGAACATGATGATATTCATAACGAAATCCGTATTCTTTTGAATTCTTCTATGGTATCTGGAACGTGGGGTGACATCTCTAGGGAAAAAGGGGTGGAAGCGAACCGCGGTGATCCTATATCTTTCAAAGATGCCCTCTTTTCTAGAAAAGGGAAGATAGATGATTTTATGTACCTCACACCTTCTCCCTCAATGAGAAGTCCGAGGAATGACTATTCTAATACACCTCGCACTATGTCTACACATTCTTCTAAGCTACCAGGCAAGTTCAATTCTGATATTCTTAAGATCCACAATCAGGGTAAGTCTCAATCTGACTGGGATATTGTTGATGACTCTGATTATGGGAATGTCATGTCTTGTTATGATCTTTAACATTCTTGATGAATGTGGGATAAAATCACTTTGTTTGACCCCGCCTGTCTCTTTGTGTATGTTTTTCTTTTATTTTAATAAATGGTCAGAAGCTTAGCTTCTGGATGGACTTTTTGGGTAATTGGGTCATGATTTCATCAACTCCAAAATTTAAATGATTATTAAAATATCATACATATTCAATATATATGTACATAGTGTGACTCATATGGTATGGATATATGAGAATGAAATACATTGTTCATTGATACTGTAGGCCATACATAAACATGAATGTTATTTTTTATTGTATTAAAATTATGAAATGTAAATGATATATCTATATATTATGTTTCTAATATCACAATAATTTCATATATATCAAATATTTTAAATTAAACCATCCTTTTTTTACATTGAATATCATGTATGAACGAATCATATCTAATTTACAAAATTAAAAACCCAAGTGTGTTTGAAATTAATTTTATAACGAGCACATGAAACCTGAAAAAACAACTCCATTACATGAACCACACTAACCATTATTTCACTATATAGGGGTCAATATGTTCATTTAAAATTATCAATTGGTCTATAAATAGACCATATTTTATATTTTATTAATGCTTATAAATCTATTATAAAAACGCCTAATTTTTTAAAATTTTAATTCTATTAATAAAATATTATTTATTATAAAATAATATTAATGTCAAATTTGAAACTATTTACTTTATTTAATTATTAAAATATCAAGTCAGCAATGGAATTAAAAAAAATTAAAGATATAGTTTTAAAATGTAATATTCATATAAAAATTAAGGCACCATAATAATTGAGTCAATTATTTCACTTCTAATAGTTTAGTATCATTTATTTTATTTAATTAATAATTAAATAATTATTATGTTGGTGTTTCAAATGGATTTTAAGTAAATGATTCATCCCTAAATGTTAATGAAACTTTTTTATAAAAATTTATTTTTTATATTTCGTAATTATTTTTCAAACAAAAAATATGATGTTTTTACCATATCTCAATACAAAATAAATGTTAAAGGTATGAAATGGTCCTTTTTTTCCTTTTTCCTTACTTAACATATTATATATGCCACATTCCATGAATTGTATTTTAATAAATCAAATTTTTTTTAAAAAAAAGATGATAATATATATATATATATGCATTTGTGTGTGTAGCCTATTGGTATTTTACAAGTATCTATGTGATTTTTCCACTTAATATTATTGTTTTTCCATTAAGTAGACTAATTTGTACATTAATTGGTGTAGTTAATTTTAATTACATTCACTAATTATTTTGGGTAAAAAATATTTTTATATTACTAGAATATAAATATAATATTTATTCTAACTATGTATACTCATTTTTTCTAATTCAATTAAAAATAAAGGGGAAATTAAATTTAATGTTAATCGTACACACATGGGGATAAAGTGTGGTTTTAAAATAAGAATATGTAAAAGATATTTATGTTTTTTATCTATACTAAATATAAATATGATTAAAATGACTTCACTTGGATTAATAACTATATAATTGATATATTATGATTCGAAACCAACTTATAAATTGATTTTATATTTATATTTATTTATAAAAAAATCAAAATTTTAACTAAAATTTTGTTTTTTCACTATTCAACAAAATATGAAACTTCTCATAAAAATATAAAAATTAACCCTAATCTATTTTGGAAATTCCACATAAAAAATCAACTATTTTTGAAAAATAAAATTTATATAATTTTCAACATTTATTTTTATAATTTTAGATACATTAAAATATGGAAAAAAATTATCTTATATGTAACATTAGCTAACATAGTGTGGTGTATACTTTAAGCTTAACATGGTGTGGTTTATAAAAAATGATATCAAAAAAAATAATTTTAATATAAAATGAAATTATTGTAATTTATTGGGGTGTTACAATATTATCATTATATAATCATCATTGAATGAAAATGGTATTATTTTAATGGTATTATTTAAATGTTATTATAGATATAAAACAAAACTGATAAGAGTTGTATGATGAATGCAAATGGAAAGTAGGGATATGATGTTATCACTTACACACACAAAAATTGTATCACCACGTAGAAACATTATAATAATTATTGAATTTGGGGAAACAATATGGATGAGGAGCTACCCATAATGGTATCTACATATTAAAGAAGTATTTTTTTTGTAAAAGTAGGAATTATAATTTTAGGTGTGACTTTTATTTGATGTGGGTAATTTTATAAGAGAGTGGACAAATATTTTGGTAAATAATTAATACTCAATATAAAAAACATCATTTTCAAGGAATGGGGATCTAATTTTTAAAAATAATGAAGAACATATGATAGATGGTCATGGAGACCCTCATCCAATCATTTTAATAAAAATATTTATAACATTTTAGGTCTTTACCAATTGATTTCTCAATTTTATATTATTTTTTAATTAACAATTGTGACCACCTTTTAACGTGGTAACAAAATTTTACACCATAATTGGAAATTTTATATATTAGTAAATTTTTAATTTATCATCCCAAATATTTAAACTATTATTTTATTCAATTTATTAAGTCATAAAAATTAACTAATATTCAGAAATGGATGACGTGGACAATAAAATTTTAATAAACATATTAATTATCATAGAATGAATTTATTTATACTCCATAGAAAATAAAACTCATCAATTAAATGGTAATATATATATATACAATAATTATTAATAAATTAATTTTCAAAATATAGGTAATATATAATATATTAATTAACAATTACATTCCATATGGAAAACAAAATTAATTCATTCAAAAATAGATTTAATTACATTATAATACTTTATTACCAATTCTTATAAATGATTACTTATTTCGTGAACATTATTTAACACAATTTTATTAAATAACCCCAATTTTTTTTTCTATAAAATTTACATTAAAAAAATCCAATTAACTATGCAGAACAAATGTAAAAAATATTACATAAATAATAATTTAATTATCATATGAACTTCTAAATGAAACCCCCAGAAGACCACCAAATAATATATAAGGGAATGATAAAAAAAATTATTGTTCCCATGAATAATGATTCAGTTTGTATCAATATCATTGTTATTTTATAATCTTTAACTTCTTAGATATGGGATCACATTCAATATATACTTCTTCATGTTCACATTGGGTTTGGGATTGTAAAACCCCGATTGAAATTTTCAAGTTTCCCTAATTGGAAAAATTGAAAACATAAATAATACTTCCACTTCTTGATTCCATTTTCTATTATTTCTATATATCTTTAATAATGTGGATGGTTATATTTATACCCAAAAATACTATGACAACATTATAATAGCCAGAGTTAATAATTTTATCCCGTTAATTATTCTAATTAATAATAATTATATAATTATTTGTATATGAAAAATTTAAATATATACACATTTTTCTAATATATATCAGTCAAATTTTATTATTACATATTTATATATTAAAATTATTTTTCCTATACATTTATGTGATCTCTTTTTATGTCTAATGTATTTTTAGCATTTTTCATTATTTCTATACTTGTAATCTAGGTGATAATGTTGATAGTGAACTATGGGGATAATGATAGCAGGTTAATGTAGTAATTATATTCTTGTGGAATTATTCTACTGGTAATTTTCATGATATTTTTTGTTATTATATACTCTTAATGTAATAATGTCAGTTATTCAATATTCTCTTATAATGATATGTCATGGTTTGTTTTAGTTTGGTGATCTATGTTAAACAAGATATCAATCACAATGAAATTATATAAATAAATATATATACTATATTCATGTGTTTTTATATTATATCCCCGATAGAAAAATGTTCTCCCATAAAATTCGTATACATTTATAAACATAAGTGATACTTATTTATTCTAATTACATCATCAAGTTCCAATGTTTTTTCCTAAACCTCATAATTGTATAATATATCTTTGACTGAGTTAGTTTCTTCATTATTCATTTCGTTAAATATTTTATCCAAGATTTACGAAGGGTTTTTACCATAAAAGGGATAATTTTCTAATTTTAGTTTTTTGAGTTCGTTACATATCTTTGATATGATATGAAGTTCATAAAAATTTATTTTCGGAAGGAATGATGAACCAAAGTGAACTATGGTGAAAAACAACTATAATCTAGAGTCCACATATCATTATTAATCTTGAATGAGACAAAATATCAAGGCCTCATATTTCAATTCTTTCAGAATATCAATTCCCTCTTCCAAATTGATATTAAATTGAATAACATGTCACAAACTTGAAATCCTAAATATCTTTTATAAAAATAATCACTGCTCAATTCGTAATTTTTTCACTTTCATATGTCATTGAAAAAATCGAACAGTATCTATAATTTTATGGAAGAGTTAAAGTCTTAATAGCTCTCTCTATTCGAATTCAACATGTAATGTAATATTTCATTATATGGTACCGTATATATTTTCGTATTGTTTTATTTTAATACCAAGGTGGATTGTTTTATATCATGGGAACTCAACAAGAGAAAAATTATCATCCCTGCATTCATTGAAATCCATCTAGCACGATCATATAAAATCATTCTATGTCTAAATTTTACTTTTTAAATGGGACACATGTTTGCGGGATAAATGATATTATAAATCATAACATAGTATCTATTCCATTTTGATGACATATATATAATTCCTATGAGAACCTTGGATAGTTTTTTGGAAACAATTGAATTTTTTACTTCATGATGATTTAAAAATTATTATTTATATAATTTTTAAATTGGATCAAGTTATATATCAATGAAATAAACATTATGAGAAACAAATTTATAATTACCCAAAATTTCATAGATTTAATAAATTTTCATTATATATGTATAAAAATCTGGAAAGGACCCATGTTTATGTTTTTATTTTTCGATACTATTAATGTAATATTTTAATCATTTTCATTGATTTATTACATTCTTAAATTTTGTATTGGCATTAAAATAATTAGGATGTATACTCTAAAATAACTCTCTTCTTTTTATCCCACAAGAAGTGTCTCATAATATTAATATATTATTTTTTAATTTCAAGTTGAATTAAAATGATATTCTATTGAAAAAATATAATTAATCCTCCGAGAATTATATTTTCTAATAGATTCATATTTTTTTGATGAATCATATAACTGCACCATTATTAATGTTTATCTGCATAATTTAGATTATCATTTTATGTTTCCCTATTTTTTTGGGCCTATTTAACATGCACATATATATTTGACTGGGAAATAATTGGTGAAAGTTTCAATTTCACCACTATATGATTTCCAAATCAATCCTTTGACTATCTATAAATAATACATCACATTGAATACTCAACATTTATTGGGTACCATAATTTATTATACTGATATAATCATAAACATTATTTTCCATCCCATGACTATAATTTTATTGATACATCATAGAATGTGGCTAACTTTAACAATATCCTTTGGAACATGGTCAACTCTTTCTATATTATTATATACATTAAGATATTTTTATTAGTTTATATATTATAATTTATATAATATAGAATATTCTTCCAAATAATTAATGATAATATTAATACTACTAACACAATATCATTTCATTTTTAAATTTTCTCATGGGTCCTTAATTGATAATATGATTAAGATATTAATTTTTCATTTTATATAATAACACATCTGAAGCCATTCCTCAATGTAAAAATCAATATAAAAACCCCAAACCCTCTCTATGGTAATATGATTAGAAGTGTAGTGAAATCATTTTCAATAGGTCCATTTATCATTCATTACATTATTCAATAAAAAATAATTTCATCCGTTCGATAGTAACATAGATATATGATTTCTATTGGTGAAAATTTTCACATAAAACATTGATATTATCCAAATAAATAGAAAAATGTATAGATCTATTTTATAGTGGGTTATCATTTCAATTTTTCAATCACCTGTATCATTAATGGATCCCTATATATACACACACTTGTTATTAACCTACATATGATTTTTTTAATAATAATTTATGCTTTCGAAACAAGGCCCATTTTTCCATATATTGATGGTCTTTAGAATAATTTTGAAATTCTATTTTTGTTTAGTCTTTTTCATATAATATATATTAATAGAATCAATAAATAATACCATAAATTTATTTATGTAATATTTTAATACACTATTCATCACATACATGATGACAAAAAGTGAATTTTTATATTTAAAATGAATAATTGTTAATTAATATTGTCCATATCCTATTTGGAAAGATATATTGGGAATATATTTTTCCTTCAAAAATTATTAAAGATATCCAAATAAAATTTACATCTTTCAGATTTATTTAGTCCCTCAATGATGATCATAAAAATTTTCATTCAATGGTAAATGATATTTTTTTATTGATAATGATTTTGTTATTTTCATGATAATCAATTAAAATATGTATTGATCCATCATTCTTCTTGAAAAATAATAGCCGTTCACCCCTTATTGGATAACATGGGTATATAAAATACAATTTAGAATAACCTATTATTCCTTCTTAATTTCTTCTAATTCAATTACGTATATTCTATAATGACTAACTAATTAACACATATATATTTATATTATTTTATTTTAAAAAATAATATCTCATTATGGGGGAAGAAAGAGTGTTATTTATTATAATATAATGATATAATATTGTTTTATTTTCATGTTTATAGTATTTATTTTCTCCCCATCTAATTGAGTAATGTATTCCTCAATATTGGGCATTAAGGCCATTATTAAATATTTCTTTCCAATTAACATTCATAATTATTCATGCAATGATGTTTTAAAATGGTGTAATTTGGGATAAGAACTGATATTTCTATTTGTAGAAAATTGTTATGGGCAGTATGTATAGAGAGAAAATTGATTCCCAATATCATAAAAAATTCTACCTAGTGATGAAATAGGATATTAGAAATAAGTATCCTCTGACAAAGCATGATTTTAAAATTGTTATATAACTTGTATAAAATCATATAACCATCGGGTGTTTTCACCAATAATTCAATATCCCAATTTTTATGTTATGAATTATAATTCATTTAAAACATTCATGAAATTAATGAACATGATGAAATAATTTAAAATAATATATTTATAGTTTTGGAGTGTATATTAATTTATCCATTAATTATTTCATAATTATGGTCTATGTCAAATGTAATGATTTAATTTGATATTTGATGTTTCCTTGGACTTCATGTTTGAAGATTTATATTTCCCCAGTATCCTTCAAATATTGGTGATGATTAATGTAATTTACAATTTGTTTATTTTTATGTGTTAAAGATTAGTGATGTATTGGTTAGTGACTTATTATCCTCAATTTTGATATCCATCTTCTTTTTCCAAATCAGAAATCATGATCTTGATTTCTAATAATTTAATATGTGATATACTTTATATGCAATTTTAGGAAATTTATATGGTGCTTAACCTCTTTTAATATAGTTAGTTTAATTTAATTCTCCAAATGGTATTTACCATATGATATTCCCTAAAAATATTTTTCACTTTTATTATCAAAAGATACACCATAATAATGAGAGTCTCTATTTTACTTGTCCACATTTTGTTCTCATAAAAAATGTATTCATAGATATCAAAGAACCTTAATTATAATCCATTTCAAAGACAATATATTAGAAAACTGATGAAATGAAAAATTCCTTGTTCAAGGCCAATATTTAAAATTTATTAAAACATTATTAATATCATGAAGCTCATATTTTGAGTAACAAGAAAACCCATTCTTCATTTTTCAACACATGAAATACTCTGAATGTTTTAATGTTTTTAAATAGTTAAAAAATTATTATTTCTAGTCTACTTTATGTACATAGATATTTTTTCTTCTAGTTGATTTATATTATTAATGACATTCTATTGTTTTTTAAATTATCCTCTAAAAACATTAGTGTATAAGAAACCATTTTAGGTTATGATACAAATAAAATATAAAAACTATTTTCAATTATGTTGAATTGTTTATAATATAATAATGGATTTGAAGAAATAATAATCATTGTTGGATATTTTCACATGAAGGAACCAATTCCATATATCATATTCATTTTCAATTTCAGTTATAAGAATGATATATGTATTTTTTTAAAATCTGATAGAAATGATTCCTCATGATCGGCACTTCATATACCCTCCCATTAGGATTCCCATCATGTAAAACCTCCACAATTTCATTGTTAACTATTTTTTAAATTGGTTCCTCTAAATTATAGACATTTAATAAAGTGAAAAGTTTCTTAACCATACAAATATACAATTATATGACATGATAATTAGAATATAAAACAACATGAATTCAAAATATCCCAATTTGATATCTTGATCTTTGAAAAGAATATTCAAACATATGGATCATTTAGTTGAACCTATAATTATTTAGGTGAATTTATCTTATACAAAAAAACCGTGTCCCCATGAATAATTAACCATTTCTCTAAAAACTACATAGATTACTAATTTTAGTCATATATATTTCACATAATATTCATTTATTAGTGTTATACACCATAGATAACTCAAACAATCTTGTGTTATGATGGTTTAATGACATTCAATATTTTATACAGACAAGTATTATTAATCATTGTTTTATAAATATATCTCAAAAGTAACTCAATGAAATAATCAGGAATATATATTATTTTTTATATTCCTTATGTGAAAATAGAAATTTGGATAGACCAAAAATTAATAGTGACAAATAAACATTTTCATTTTTCATGATGTTGTTAGATGAAAAATATTCTGGGAAAACATGATAATATGAGAAATATATAATTAAAGTGATCTAATAATAATAATATTTTTCTATATAAAATGATCTAAGAGAATACGACCACAAAAAAATTAATCATATTCCATAGAATATGCATATAGAAACAAATTTACAATATGAATGATCTTTGGAACATAACATAGGCATGTAGCATAACATAGAAAAGTTGAACAATAATAATCATAATATATAATAACATTTTGAAAATTGATAAAAAAATAAATATTAAATTATCAATTTAAAAGAATTTCTAAAAAAGGATTTACTGATTCATAAAAATGTGAATATAAATTACTATACTCATGTCTAATAATATATTTCTTAGAAAATCCAATCTTGCACACATTAAATATTTTTATTACATGATATATAAATTAATAACTACTGCATAAGAGAGTTATAAATGGAAGAATAATCTCATAATTATAAGCCATAAATATGATTACAAAATTAAATCATTCATGAAACATATCCCAAAAGAACATCTAAAAAATGACTTTCATTCAATTTTTAAATTTTATCTTATAAAATTGAATCTATGGAATATTATTTGATATGGAAAATAAATCTCCAAAAAAGAGTATCAAATTATTTTTTTTATTGTCTTGAAAATTACAAGATAAAAGACTGATTAATGGGAGTTAAAAAGGGAAATGGATTTGAAGTTATGAAAAAATGTTTTCAAAAATAATTTTTATCATTTCCATAAAAGTTAGCTTAAATTTACAGACAATATTCATTAATGTAAAAGTAAAAAATTATTAAACAACCCATTAATGGTATCTCTAATCATTATATCATGAAAATTAATAAATTATATATCAATAACTATGGATCGGAAGATGAAAATATAGAAGTTTGAAAAGACAAGCCTTTTAGATTTTATAAAATTTTTATGGAAATAATTCAGTGAAATGGTGTGAGACCATTATTTTTGAAAAGAGTAAAATATTAATGTTAGGAATAAAAGTGATAATATATAATTTAAATTCATAATAAGAAAATAAAATATTTTTGTAATTAAATAATATAGTAATAGATATAAAATATAAATTAAAGAAGATGTTACTTATTATTAAAAACATCATATTATCATAATGAATAGGATCCATAAAATATGATGCAATTGGAGAAAATATGTAATTAACCTAGATAAAAAAATGATATACATTATATAACAGATAAATTAAGAATTAAATAATCATTGAAGATCATAGTCATGGGAAAACGTTCATGACCCAATAAAAATAATAATTCAACAGAACCATTACTTTGGATTCTGACAAGGGGATACATGCCATAACCTCTTATGAATTAAACATAAACATGTTAAAAATCAATTTTATATGTTAATTCATATTTAATCTCATTTATATTAATTTTTATATTTATTTATAACAAATATATTAGGTATTTTTTGCTACCATTGTACGTCATTGTCAGTAGTTTTAACAAATTATTGTCTATTTTAGAAAAATAGTATTGTTTTAAATTTCATATTGATGAGTTCATAATATCTATAATTATTATGGTAATATAATAATAAATCTATATTTACTTAAGATATTTCACTTATATTTCATGGGAGATTCTTGTATGGTTCTCCTAGAATAAATATATAACGCCCTCAATTCAGTAATTCTTAATGTATAATGGGTGGACAATTAACAATAGTGTAAATGATTATATTAACAGTAAAATGAAAAAAATATTAATTAATATCTAATAAAATACAATATAAGTAACTAATTTATCTAAAAAATCCTTCATAAAATTTTATTGCATCAATCTTGTTGGTAGTTAAACCAACCCCAAAAAAAGAATGTTATTATCAACAAATTTTTTATATTATAATGTTATTTTATCATGATAAAATAATGAAAATTTTGTTAAGATATTATGTAGTTGTAATTATAGATATATATAAGAATTTTTTAGAGGTGTATTAAAATGATATATAAATGAAAATGAAAATTCTGCGGCTATAACTTATAAAGAAGAAATAAAATCACTTTTTGGAAATCAAAAATTCTTTAAGGGAAATGGAAAGTCTCTCGGGACAGAAATCTACCCAAAATGTATGATATTTACTATGGAAGAAAATTTGTTTCATGAAATTGATTAAATTTAATCTTATGTGTGCATTTGAATGGGTGTCGGGGTGATTAATTTATAAGTGAAAAGAGTGAAATTTTTGGTAATTATTAATTAATATTTTGTAAAATAAAATTCATTTTCCAGGTAATTGAATACAAATTTGTCAAATGATAAAGTAAAAATTATTTTCGGAATATAGATACATTGTACACTCATTTATTTGTATATTTTGATGTTGTTTTATGCCTTCACCGCTTGATTTAACACTATAACATTATTTCCTATTTTATAATGCTGACTAACTTTTACCTTTGTAACTAATTTATATTACTAAATATAAATTAAGGAATTTTATTAATTTGGAAATTTTGTTATCAAATGATAACTTTATTTTAAATAATACAATTTATAAAATAATCATAATTAATTTAATATAATATCAGAAAACTTGAATAAATGTATTTATTGATATTATTTTATTACGAATAACATCAATTTAATCATACTAAATGAAAATGAAAAAAATAAGGTAAAGTTTCAATATATATATATATATTAGCTGATAGGGTGTACAATTACATTAAACAGACACAACACATTACAAACGAACTAAAAAGGCAGGACATAGACCCCTATGGGATAGCCCACCCATCAAGTCTTCTCGTAGAAATATATTTAAATAAATCCATTATTAAATAATGATCAATATTGATTACTAATAAAATAATTTTTTTCAAAAAAATACATTGTAAACCATGATAATAAGGATTTTGTATTTGGATTATTATTATATAAATTCATTATTAGTGAAATTATAGTTTTATTGATATTTTTGTTCATTATATTACAATAATTTATTAATTTTTATATTTTAATACTTTTCTTAATTTCATATTTCATTTTATTTAAGATCTATGTTGCAGATGTAACAAAATCCCAATCATAAAAATTTGTCTACAGATAAATATATACTAGAATTTTAGGTTTTTACAACATTCTACATAATGGGACATTAAATGTAATTACTCATATAAAAATGGAAAATATGTTAATTATGAATCTAATCTCTCAAATTGAAAAATTAAAGCCACTCATTGATTTCTATTACTTGATGATATTCGAACGGTTTTGATTTTGGGAAAACATATAAATATTTTTCCAAATTTAAAAAAATTAATTTAAATTCCCTCATAAATAATATAATGTAGATATATTTGATGTCATACATTATAGAGATCATAATTTCAAAATATATGTATGTTTAAAGGTATATTTTTTATTAATGAATTTAAAATTAAAACTAATAAACTAGATATGATTTTTATTGATTGGTAGTAGTGTGGAGAGAAAAAATAGAATAGAGAAAATTGGAGAGGAACTGTTTATTCCACAGAATGATAAAATATTAATTAGTATCAAATTATACAATTAATGGAAAATTAGAGGACATTGTGTAATTATTGTAAAGGTTCATATTGATAATTGTTTTTAGTAGATAAGAAAATATCATAATTTTTGGATTCTCATTAATATATTTGGATTACATGACATAAGGGTCAGTAAAAAAATGATTATACTTCATATATTATTATTATTATTATTATATAATGAGTGTTTTTTATTTTCATAACTGTCTGGATATATATAATCCCTATATTTTAATTATTCTATGTAATGTTTTTTTAGTTTGAATTACCCTAATGTCCAATGTGATGATTGATTAATGTTCAATATTTCAAATCCTCAAATGAATTTGGTCATATCATTTAGTTTAATTAATTTAAATTACTTTATTCATTAAACTGTGAAAGTCTAGAAAATATGATGTTGTATAAGAAAACTACTCTAATAGTTTTGATTCAATTATTATTCTAATAAGTGACTACATTTCTTTAAAATAATATATTATGAAATAGTTCATATTGGGGGAAATGTTATTGACCATTAGGGAGTGGTGTGATATCCCTAAACTAATCAATATGAAGTGAATCTTGGGTAGTAGTGGGAATATTCTCAAATATTATAGAGGTAGGGATCCTTGGGGAAGAGTGACATGACATAGTCAGTATATCCACCCAATTAGTGGGTCGTGGAGATATAGTATATAAAAAAAATTGTATACTCATTGGATATAAAATAGTGGGGTGAAAGGAAGTAAAATATTTTTTTCATCTCCTATCATTACATTATGTACATATTCATGATATTTTACATAGATATTTTTTATATATAGAAAAATAACTAAAAATTGATTATGGTTATTTATAAGAATGCAATATGATCTACATGGGGGAAATATGAAAAATAATTAAATATCTAAACAGACCGTTTCACAACACTTCCTAAAATGATTATCGAAATTCAAAATCTCTTCAGGTATGACTAATTGAATCTTTATAGAGGTTTATTCCACCTTAGTAATGGTTCCAACATCAATAAAATTCTAGAATAATTTTTTTTCTCTTGAGACTAATTATGTGAATTTAATTTTATTTTTTTATGATTAATAAAATTTTTATAATTGAAAATCAATTTATTTATTAGTGCTTATAATGGTTATTATTATATTTGTTTTAAAATAGAGATAGTGGTATTGGTCCAGTGGAATTTAATTACTGACAATGTTTATTATCATTTCTTTTATAGTATTTTCTACATGTTCTATTATACATGTGAACCTAATATTGTTATTTTAATATAGATTATGTGAAATAATATCAACCATCAGCCTAATTGTAACTAAAAGTATTAAATGATTTCCAAATTTCATTTTGGTGTAACCATAGTTCAATGAGTATTAGTTGAATATTTATTGACTTACATATTGTTTTGATGTGACTCTTTACTAATTTTTTTATAAAATTTAAAATTTAAAATATTAAAATTTAAATTTAAATATTTAATTCATTAGAATTTATTTTTTAATTATTTGTTTCTATAATTGTTTATATACTTTTGTTTATTAATTTAGGAGTTAAATTAATTTTTTAAATTGTTTATAAAAGTGATTATTACTGTTAAATTAATATAATTAATTGATTATGTGTTTTCGTAAATGGTTATTTAAGTGACCTCTAGAGGTTGTTGAATATTATTCAATGTGGGTATATACTTGTTTGATATTTCTTATTGTTAGTTTCCGTGTATTTTTTATTCTATTATATTTCGATCCCTAAAAAACTTGGAACCATTTAAAAATCTTTCACATGTGTAGTGGTTAATCTATACTAGGAATTTTTGTTTATAGATTCTATTATGGGGTTTCAATATTTGTGACATTATGTGGTTCCCATTAAAAATGATAGATTCTAGGAATCCAATGTTTCTTCAAATTCTCAAAGATTAGTCATGAATTCGTTGAAATATTGTTTTGGGTAATCACATGAGGATTTTGATAAGGGTATTATAGAATCATTGGGGATGTTTCACTAATAAATTTTAGTGAGGTTGAGATAAGAGCGTTCAGTGTCATACATTTGGTAGTGAAATTTTTGTTCAAGAAGAAATGTCAATCTACCTATATTTTTGTAGAATATTTCATCATTATTAGCCTATATGGTTGATTCTAGAGAGTTTATTAATTATATGATTACACATAGTTGGTGAACTAGTTCATGGGATTTATCCCCAATATTAACTTAACTACATATAGGGTCCTCGATCTTTGAATAGTTGGAGAGTTGGTTCACTCCTTAGTGTGTGTTAGAATTGTATATTATTTGATAATGGGACTAGAAATATAGCTAGGAAGGTAGTGATAATTATATTAAAACATCATTGATTGGGATACAAGTCCAACAATTTATTTATATATAATATGACCTCAAGGTTTCAATTGGTCTCAAAATATGGACTACATTCACTTACAATGAATAATATACTGATTTTTTTTCTTTAGTTAACAAGAATAATAATACGACTTGTGATTTCATCCTTAATGGTTTTAATACATCATAGAATGTCGATCATCTCAAGAAAATACATTGATTAATGATTGGGGGTCCATCCTTCTTGTTACAACCATATATACCATCATTGTATTAATATTAATATATAGTAAAAAAATGTCCATGTCACACTCTTATTGACAATAATATATAATTTTGGGTCTAATATAATATTTTGTAATCACAGTCTCATATAGTCTTGTAGTGGGATCTAGAACCTATTGATACTTACAGAATATATGTTAAATGAATAAGTTTTATACATGTAAATAGGATAATAGTTTCGATGAGGAATGATTATGTGATATTGGGATCGACTTGAGAGATTTGATATATCATTTCATGTATTTAAGAATTATTAATTTATTCATTTATATTATTTATATAAAGATATATTATTCAAAAGATATTTTTTAATTTATAAATGTTAGGATTTACCTACATAGTTTCCTTATCATTTAATTATTTCTAATGATTTTTCTGTTCTATATGTTATCTCATTATTTTATTTCTTATTATGATTATTATTACTTATGATATGTTGGGTTTGGTTACATGATTGTATTCAAGGAGATTGTTGTGTATTGTGGGACGCTGTTTAGAATGATATTATTGTTATAAGGTTATTCTTATTTTCTATTTTCATATAATGAGTGGTGATTAAATTTATATAATACATCATTGGTAAAGAAGTGTATACATTTTGTTGTGTACTAATAGAAGATAAATGGTTTTTCACCCCAAAATTGAAAAATAATATCATTGTTTTTGATAGTTTATGATAAACATAGCACAAAGCAAAAATAATCATCGAAACGTATTTGTTTAAATTTAATATCTTCAATAACATCCATAATACGCCACCCCGATTCTAAATGACATGTATTACGGTATAGAAATGTAGTCTATCCGTTAAATTGGTGGGTCTTAATCGATCTAAAAAATTGTGAAATATATATGGTTTTCCCATGTAGAAAAAAATTAATTTGTAATAATTTGATTATGAATAAAACAGTATTCATTTGAAAGAAAAAAAATGACTTCTGATCTACATTATTTTTTCTAAAAGAAGGTTTACTATTTCTTTGTGTACATTATTAAAAATTAATCTTTATCCATTATAAAAAATTATTTTGATAAAATTATTTTCATTTATAAATATAAATATACAAAATATCTCATGTTGATTTTTTGGGATTCATTTAAAATTATTAATTTTTTTGTAGATTAGTGATAAATACATAATTTTAATTAATAACATTCATTTCAATTAAACAATTCTTAATTAAAAATAATAATTTTTATTATATTTAAATGGGAAATTATTAAAAAATTATATATATATTATTCCAATGTATTATATTAGAATTACTTTCATTTTGAATCATCATATAAAATGTTCTTATAGTTTTGAAAAAAAAATCAGAAACCAACTTTCTCATCACCTCTATAGGAATAATTTTAAATTAAAAATTTCCAATTATGCAATTTCAATTTAAAAAATTGGTTCCCAATTTGGGATGAGAATAATATATATATTATAATATTTTAATCAAAATTTTTGACCAAAATGAATAGAGAATACATGAATAATATGTTGACATTGTTAGGGTAAAAATGGATTTATTGGAGGTTAAACTAAAATATATGGGTTGAAAAACACATAAAATCATGTATAAGATCTAATTTATCCCTAGAGATCTACATTATTTTTTATATGAATTTAGAAAAATCAATTTTTTCACTCTTTTAATGTGAAAAATTTGTGTACACATTTCTATTAAAAAAATTACAATTGATCTACTCACCTCACTTATAAAATGACACTCACTATCCTATAAGGTTTAAACCTTAAAACTCAATTGTTTCCGAAGAGACCTAACATAATAACATCAAAAAAATACATAATCTTATCATAGAATACATTTTGTTTTCAAAAATCCATCCTAGGAAGGCCTTTGATGCAATCCTTATGTGGTTACTTGAAGAAGATGTACTTTTCTTATAAGAGTATATTTATTTTTTTCTTTCTCCACCCAATTAAATTAAAATTGAACAATTATGTTACAAAAAACTATGTTTTTATATACAATTAGATTTTTTTACGCTAATGTAGTGACTAAAACAATCTCAACTTCCAACAAGTGGGTTATGAAATCATTATTCTTGTGTATGGTGGATTGTCGTATCATGAACCAATATATTTCATTTTTTAGTTACCACATATCACCATTGGGTATGATGATTTATATAATGCATTTATTTTATATTTATAACAAATTTAATACCCTGGAGTCCTTATATAGTATATAAATTTTTAATATTACATTATATTTGGGATACGATAATGTCACTCATGTGTAAAACAGACTACCAAAAATCAATGTGATATGATTCATTTTTTAAAAACACATTACATGGAAGGTAGTAATGATAAATTTAATGAATATATGTTACATAAAGAACATAATTATGATATTAATTACATATTAATATTTTTGGGATAATAATATATGCCATTTTTTTCTTAACTTTTCATTCACCTAAAGATGATACCATTATTCATGTACCTATAGACTACCTCCTTCACGATGTAATGTGTCTATTCTTCTTCACCACTATCACAAACTCGTTCCCCGGGGCCTATGATGTGACTACCCCAAGCCCGCCTTCCATAGGCCAAAGGTTTTACAATAGCACTGAAAATGTGTATCCATAAAATGGGAAGGCATTTCCATTAAACATGTACAAACACACAACATAAGTTCGCAACCAGATGCATCCATGAAGTATACCACAGTAGTAAAAGTGTTTACAGATACTAAAGGATTGCGGAATACAAGCCCATGTGAAATACTAAAAATAAAATTGAAAAAAACAGCTCTAATGATCATCCACCAAGGGTCTGACTTGATGGGTTGGTACATATCGTTTCCACTACTCTCCACATCAAATAGTTACCTCTATGTATAGTATAGTCCTAACTTCTAGAGTCTCAGTCATGCTGCTCGTCTTCTACACAATACACAACAAGGTGCGGGTGAAGCATGTGTGGGGGTTAGTATAACAATACTCAATAGGAACACTGAGACCCCCGAAGGTCTCTCAGAGTTCGAAAAAGTAGAACCATAAGCATGATCTCAATCACAAAGCAATAAACACAACTAAAACCTGGTATACAACTCAAATGTCAAGAATAAAGTGATTAGACATAATCTATATCATCTTATTCCTTATAGAAGTCCCACAATTGATCCACAAATAAGTTGTTCTATTATCGGTCAACTAATAAACACAAGTTTTTGTTACATGATGGGACACTTTAAGGTAGGTCCACATCGGATCATGCCACTGTTGATCCATATAGGGTCGATAGGATGTAGGTCCACACAGGGTCACTGGAATACTGATCCACACAGGGTTACTGGAATTCTAATCCACACTGGGTTACTCAATGATGATCCACACAGTGTTTCTAGATGTTGATCGTTGATGGGCCACTCTAAAACTCATTCTCAATGGATATCCATGATGGTGATCCACATTGGGTCTATATGATGCAGATCCACACAGGGTCTCTACTTCAAAGATAACCCACCACAAGATTACCCACACCCGGTGTTCTTGAGTTCTGTAGAATATGCTCCTCTAAATATCTTTCATACCAAGACCACAAAAAGTATCCTCAAATGAGTAACCCAAAGAACCTCCATTTTTTATGGGTTTCAACATGACAGGCAACATGCCAATCGAATGTCTGGTCTCTGAGTTATGAGCATTTTAGTACTGAGGAACTGGTTGGATTCTGGTTAGATACAACCCGGACGTACTCCAACTTTTTCCAAAATTCATGTGGAGTACACTAAGAGGACCTTCACGCTCCAAGGATCATAGTGCAATAGACAGTTCATCAAACTGACATCTGGATTTCATGTTATATAATTTTAAGCAAAAATTCTCCTAGATGGTTCACGTTCCGGTCTGCCCCGGTCGGACCAACCTACCCCAACCCAGTTCGGGTCCACCCAACCCAACTTGGCCGGAATCAGTCTAGGTCGGCCGGGTTGGGTTGGCCCTTGGTGGGCTCGGCCTGCAGGGCTCCGGTCCGACCATGCCCGCTGGGGGAGGGGGGCCCGGTCCACATGGGTTCTCGACCCCGACCCGCAGGGGGGAGGCCCAGCCCGTAGGGGGGTGTGGCCCGGCCCGTAGGGGGGCGCGGTCAAGCCCGCGGGGAGGCACACCCGACTCGTAGGGGAGGGGGGTGATGCCCGGCCCGCAAGGGCCATGACCTTGCCTACATGGGGGCATGACCCCACCCGCAAGACGGTGCATCCCAGCCTGCTGGAGGGCATGGGCTTGCTCTAATTAGCACATGGGGAAATGTCCCCCCTTGTTTTTCCTAAATGGCTAGGCCATTCAGGATTTGGAGTGGTGGCACCACTTGGTCACTCACAGGACCCGCTGAGAGTTGGTCCCTACCTCTGCCGTAATTTCGAGTTGCATCCAATTTTATCGATGTGAAATGGTGCAAGCTCTGCCTCTTCACCTGGATGGTTCTGGAAAACCTGCTCAATCATATAAGCAGAAATGTCATGGGCTCATCCACCTGTAGTGCACGATGGCATGCTGCCACCTTCACTGCGGTCAGTCGGTGCTGAACGCATGCTGATCGTCGCACCCAAGTTCCACGGCCTCCTCCTGTGGGGCGCGACGGTGCCCCACCACCTTAACAGTCAGCCAATTCTGGATTCCACCTTCACCTACTGGCACCAGTCGCCGGTGTTGCCACGCCGGTAGTTGGTGTCGTTGCACTGGTTTCCTGTGTCGCTGCACCGGTTGTCTGTGCCCCACGCCAGTGCCATACTGGATGTCTTGTACAGGCCACCGGGAGATCTCCAGTGGTTTGTTATTCCATCTAATTGCACCTATGGGGTTCCCGAGTCGTCTCCATCACTTCTTAACCCTATGATTTGGATTATGTCCAACCCAAAAAATTTCTTACATAGAACGCAATGATATAACAATATACGGAGGGATCGGGCCTTATTCATTTGGCCCACACCCTTTGAGTTAGCATCTTAACAGGGGTGAAGATGATATATTTTTAAACTCTTTAAATTTAAACAAGACAAAACCAGAAGTCTTGATTCATTGGAGAGTGTCCCTAGTTTGAAGATGGGTTTATGTTCATCAATCCCAGAGAAATTCTCCATCGATGTTGCTCAAACGGCAATCTTCAGTTCATTCTAGATTGATCTATTCTTCTTCAAGAGGATCCTCCAATATCATCCTCTCCCAAAAAGCCACATTTTTTCAAACAAATTCGAGGGGAGTTATCTTTATATCACATAATTAAGAGAGTTTCATTAATTGGTGCAATTAATGAGCCTCCTTATTACCATATAGGGTGGTTACTCATTTATTAGTAATCGAGCATTTAATGTCCTGCATTAAATTCCTGACCACCCATTGTGGTCCCCACCACCGAAAAATAAAAAAGGGTGGAAGATATTTAAACTAAATTAGATTTATTTTATTAATCCTCCACAAAAATTACAAAACCCAAAATCCACTCTCAACCCACTACAGTTGAGGTAAAAGCTCTCTTATGTGAATCCATGTGCTACGAGTTCAACGGTGCTCTAAGATTTCAATTCCAAGCATCAGTTCAGATGTTTGTATTTCCAACTTTCACGTTCACTAAACGTACATTAAGAATGTTTAAAAATTCTGTTCCGGTCACACTAAAAATTAGAATCAAGCACCGTCAGATTTCACAGCCTCGAAATAGTTCCCTATAATTAAAAAAAATTACTTGTAAAATCCGTGTCTTTACAGTATCCCAACATTTTGTATTTTCATCCCCAAAAGCCACAACATAGACTAAGGAATCAAATGGGTTACTAATCACGAATCTAAACCTCCTGCTCCCATGTTCTCTCCATGAGGTTCTCATTTTTCCCGTGAATATGCACCATAAGTATCGATCATCCATGAAGGACATACTCTTGTCTGTCTACAATTTTCACTGGAACCACCATAAACGTCACCCCATCATCAATGTCCATCTTGCCCCAATCGATAACATATGATCAATCATGCATGTACATCCTCATCTATGACACGTGGAAAATTTCATGCACCTGATGCATCTATGGGGGAAAAGATTGGCGATACACCACATCACCACCCCATCATTGAACCTGAATGTTTTTGATTAACCTCAGAGATAGCTTTCTACCTCTGACAAATCTCCATAAACCTCATTAAGGTGAGACCCATAAGAATACATTGTCTCCCTCCTCTAACATTAAATGTCTCCATCTCTTGTCAGCATAAGACATCTTCATGCTCTTTGTAGTCTTCATCCACTCTTAGATTATCTACACGTTCTTAGTGGTATCCCGTACCAACTCCAGATCCATAAGTGATGACTCCCCTCGTTCTTTCCTACATTGAGGTGATATGCATGGTCAACCATACAAGTCCACAAATAGTGTCGTACTGATGGTGGAGTGATAGCTATTGTTGTATGCAAACTCCACCTAGAACAAGTGATCCTTCAAAATACAACCTATAAGGCCCCAGCCTTAAACCTTACTTAATCATGAGTTATTACAAGATTACACCTTGAGGATCTTTTTGGGTTTAGAGTTTTAGAGAATTAGATCATAAAACGTGCATTACATTCCACATATAAACAAAGTGGTTACATAAAGATAGAATTCTTCATTCCCATCAATGGAAACATATTTAAAATAAAACATGGATTCTTTCTTGACACTTCCTTGACACTATCATCATATCATGTACCTTTCCCTTGACCTGTGAAAAACATTTCAAAAAAACTTGGTATGAGCATAAAAAGCTCAGTAAGGGATATAAAAATATGGAAAGGAAACATAGATACTTATATACATAAGAATGATATCATACTTTACCCATAAAACATAACCACTTTAACATAACTCATCAAAACATGAATAAATCATAGAAATCATAAGACAAAAAGGTAACTTGAGGCATTCATAACATTATTACGTAGGGAGTAACCCTCTTGGTTACGTTTGGAATACCCATCACAGTATATTCCCTAAAATCTCTTCGGAAAAACCTTAACGTTTCACTCCTTCGCGTTACCCAATGCATTGGAGAGCTATATCGGGCTCCTCCGCCCTTAGTTTATCACGGAACCACCTGTCTTCCTAATAATGCCCAAGAACCTCAACATAATCGTATCACATAAAACATGTATAAAGGAAACATAACATTTCCACATTTCAATCACGAGATATCAATACAACACATTTATATAATAAAAACATTATGAAAACCATTTTCAATACCAAAGTAAAACATGGTATTTATTTTTCATTTAAAAAAAAGGGTATGGCTTGTAGAGGAAGCCGAAACTCAAATAACGGTCACAGTGGCGGAGAAGTCATTGTCGCCGCATACGTACGACAAAAACATTCCCTTTTGTCATTTAGTAAACGCTTCGTATAAAAAAGATTGCTTTTGAATAAACGTAAAAGTCAAATGGGTTTATACACCGTATAAAAGAAGGTTGTGTATAAAATAAAATATGCCTCAATGAAAGGATATTGAGACGAAGTCCCATACCTCGTATCCGACATGACCCGACCATTCTTTAATCTCCTGAATAATAAACTCGAGTTAATCTCTACTTTCTTAAGAACCATTTTCATGTTCATTATTCCTTTTATACCATGTTATGAACATCATGTTATCATTTAAGTTAATAATGTTCATTTTGTCGGTATATGGTTCTTAAGTAAAAAATAGACTTCTTACACTTACATGTTGTTAATTTGGTCAAAGGGTTGTTATATCCAGAATGATATTAATTATTTGGATAACATATATATCATATATATTCATCATATACATGTATTTATAATATTACATCACATTTAGAGTTAATAAATGAAACGCACCGTTCATGGAGACGGTAAGTCGTACGTACGCATGAACGCTACTTCCATTTCTATTTCGTATTTTCAGGAATGGAATCATAATGATATAAGAGTATATTATAATTCCAGTATAATAACATATATAATATCATTAACATTATCCTTTACACATCCCACATATGGTATTAACGAATCAAATCACTTTTAGGGGGCGGTAGTCTGCACTTCCTAAAATGAAGATATCGTGTTTACCCATAATGGAAACAATAATGGTATGCCATAAATGAAAAATACAGAAGCTTAAGGAAAGAATAAACATATTATATATCATATATAAAAATAGTGACATCATAATGGCCACCTTTGAAGGTGTTAAATGAGTATTGAACAATCATCGTTTCAGGAGGCAGAATTTCTCCATCCACGGAAACCGTATGTTCTTTAACCATTTGATGTAGTTGTGTGAGAGTGTAGCTCGAATAAATCTTATACCAACATCCTAGTATATTGAAGATACTGGTTTTGTTACAAAAGAAGTAAATAAAAAGAGTTTAGGGGGTTGGAGAAGCAAAATAAAACAAATGAACATGAGCGAATGAATTATCTTTGAAAGTGTAACTCCTTTTGATTTGAGATTAAAGGCTTCCTTTGAAAGGATTCTGCCCAAAGGGAATCCTATAGGATGAGTATAGGGATGTGGAGAGAGTAAATGGGCAGGTGATGGCCGAGAAAAATGCTTGAGGAGTGTGTGAAATGAGGTAGAGGTGGGGGCCTTTTATAAGAGGAGGGGAGGGGCACTTTTGGAAATCATGAAAATATTATTTTATTTTCAAAAGTGCTTCGTATTTCTAAGGTCCCACATTGATATATTTCGACGCTAAGATGATAAGGCTTCTAAATATTCCCATCCAATAGTTTTTGGACAAGTGTAGGTCTTAGATTTTATATTATCGTTTCATTTTATTTAAACTGTTCATTAATGAGGTCATCGTTGCATCATCATGATGTCAAAATTAAATTAATAAATTTAATGTCTTAAAATTATAACAAAAATATCCTGATGTAGGAAATCTTTTTATATTTCCAAAAAGTATTTATAGACAAAAATATTATTATCATAACCCCTTCTAAAAATTGATTTAGTAAAACAATTTATGTTAGTGTCATTTTCACCTTTATTTAAAAAAAAGGCATTAAAGTCATTATCTCACCCAAGAGGCTCCATAGGGTCCCCTAAATCGACCCATGGGTTTTCTTGGTCGGCCATGACTCATCCAATAGGGGTAGGACAAGTGTCATGGTGTTTTCACATTTTTATAATATCATTTTTACCCTAATTTACACTAATTACCTCTAATCGCGATTAATGAAAAAAAGTTACTATTCACCAAAAAATTATTTTCATCTCATTGAACCACATTTTACATACTAATGACAAACATGAATGTCGGATTTTCAAAATTCAATACACATTAGTGGTAAACTTTCATTTAACTGAAAAATCAGCTTGCTTGATTACCACTTAGTGGTTTCACTATTCATCAAAAATTGGAGTTTTTCAGAAAATTACCAAAAATTCACCCTTAGCTATATTTGATATTCCGAATTCAAAAATGGAGTCTATTTTACAAAATTCAAAACATATACATCACATTAATTAATTTAATAATTAATTCCCGCTGTCATGACAAATAGCGTGTTTTTATGAAACAATAAGTACCAAAAGATTGACACCAGTTTAAGTCTAATTTCAAAGTGAAATTGATTCCAATGACTACCATTGGATTAAATGGTAAAAATATATTCAGATTACACATTAAGACCAATTCAAAAGTTAATCTAATTATATAAATAAATTAGATTAAGAAGCAGTTTTGATGTAAAATGCAGTATTTTTCACTATTCATTAAAAAATGAACATTGTCAGAAAAATACCAAAAATTCACACAAAGTAAATTTTGATGTCCCAATCATACAGAATAAGTTTATTTTGACAAACATAGCTTTAAAAATTATCAAAAGATAGATTCAAAAATGGTTTGCCATTAAATGGCAATAAAACAATCTTTTAAAAATATTATTGTATTCCATGCTTAAGATTGGATTTATTTTCATTTTAAGCCTCTAAAACACAATCTAATTCATTAATAGACATATATAAAAATATCTATTATTCATTACTTACTTGGGATGTTACATCCTTCCCCCCTTTAGAAAATTGCGTCCCCGCAATTTATTTACTTATCGAATAAATAGGGGTACTTATCCCTCATAGTATTTTTAGATTCCCATCTTGCCTCTTCCATCATGTGGTTTTTCCACAAAACCTTTACCTACTTAATCACCTTATTCCGTAACACTTGCTCCCTGTGGTCAAGAATCTGGACTGGTTGTTCCTCATAAGATAGGTTCTCTTCCAGCTGAACTACCTCTGGACTCAAAACATGAGATGGATCTGGAATATACTTTCTCATCATCGAAAAGTGAAAAACATTGTGTACCTGAGATAAACTCGGAGGTAAAGCCACCCGGTATGCAACTGATCCAACTCTCTCCAGAATTTCATATGGTCCAATGAACCTTGGACTTAGCTTTCATTTCTTACCAAATCGCATCACACTTCTCTATGGTGATACTTTGAGAAAAACATGATCACCTACCTCATAAGAGAGATCCTTCCTCCTATTGTCTGCATAACTCTTCTGCCTGTTCTGAGCTATTCTCATGTGTTTCTGAATCAGCTGAACTTTTTCTGACATCTCTTCTACCAATTCTGGTCCCATAAACTTCCTTTTACCCACTTCATCCCAGAAAGCTGGAGTTTGACACCGCTTCCCATATAATGCCTGAATTGGTGCCATCTGTATACTGGAATGAAAACTGTTATTATATGAAAATTCAACCAAAGAAAGATGTTGGTCCCAACTTCCCTGATAATCCATAGAACAAGAACGTAGAATATCCTCCAATGTCTGAATTTTTCATTCTGACAGCCCATCTGATTGAGGATGAAAAGCTGTACTAAAATTTAATTTAGTACCCAACGACTTCTGAAGGCCTTTCCAAAAGTTAGAAGTGAAACTGGGATCACGATCAGATACAATGGAGAGGGGAACTCCATGTAACCTGACTATCTCTTTAAGATACAAACGGGAAAGTCGATCTAGGGAAAAAGTATCTTGTATAGCAAGGAAATGAGCATATTTAGTCAAGCGATCAACAATAACCTAGATTGCATTATTACCTCGAGATGTCTTCGGTAATCCCACAACAAAGTCCATTGATATATTCTCCCATTTCCACTCTGGAACTGGTAAAGGCTGAAGCATCCCATTAGGTAACTGCCGCTCTTCTTTAACCTGCTGACAAGTCAAACACTTCACAGTAAAATCAGCAATATCTCTTTTCATTCCATCCCACCAGTAATACTCCCACAGATCTCTATACATCTTAGTACTTCCAGGATGAACTGAAAACGGAGAACTATGAGCTTCAAATAACAACTCTCTCTTCAACTGTGAATCACAAGGCACACACAATCTCTTACCAAATCTCAAAACGCAGTCATTATCAATGTTGAATTCAGGGAACTTACCTTTCTGAACCAGTTCTACCTTTTTCTGCAACTCACTGTCTTTCTTCTGTGCTTGCTTGATTCTATCTGATAGAGATGATCTCACTGATACCTGAAACAAAACAGAAGAACTTACTACACCAACAACTTCTATGCCAAATTTCATTAAATCCTTAACCAAAGGATCACGTTCTAAATGCAACATTGCTAATGAAGCATTACTTTTTCGACTCAAAGCATCATCCACTTTATTTACTTTTCCCTGATGGTAATGAATTGTACAATCATAATACTTGATTAATTCTAGAAATCTCCTTTGTCTCATGTTCAATTCTTTCTGAGTGAATATATACTTTAAACTTTTGTGATCGGTATATATTTCACACTTTACTCCATACAAATGATGCCTCCAAATTTTTAAAGCAAAAACAACAGCAGCTAATTCCAAATCATGTGTAGGGTAATTTTCCTCATGAGTATTCAACTGTCGTGAAGCATAAGAAATTACCTGGTCATTCTGCATTAGGACGCAACCAAGTCCTTTCAATTAAGCATCACTGTAGACAACAAACTCACCATTCCTGGAAGGTAGTGCCAAAACTGTAGCATTCACAAATCTTTTTTTTCATTCCTGAAAACAATCATCACATTCTTTTGTCCAGATAAACTTAACACCCTTCCGAGTTAGCTTAGTCATTGGACTAGATAACCATGAAAAATTTCTAACAAACCTTTGGTAATAGCTTTCCATACCAAGGAAGCTACGAATCTCAGTTACATTTTTGGGTCTTGTCCAGTCTTCCACAACTTTTGTTTTTGCAGGATCAACAGTTATCCCATCTTTAGAAACAATATGACCAAGGAAGGAAATTTGTTGCAACCAAAACTCACACTTGCTGAATTTCCCATACAATTTATTTTCTTTTAAGGTTTTCAAGATATCCCTTAAATGACTTTCATTCTCCTCTTTACTTTTAGAAAACACCAAAATATCATCAATTAAAACCACCACAAACTTATCCAAGAACTCATGGAAAATTCTATTCATTAAGTCCACGAATACAGTAGGTGCATTGGTTAGCCCAACAGGCATTACTAAAAATTCATAATGGCCATATCTAGTACGAAAAGTAGTCTTTGGAACGTCTCCTTCTTTTACTTTCAACTGATGGTACCCCGACCTCAAGTCAATCTATGAAAAAAACTCAGCTCCCTGGAGCTGATCAAACAAATCATCGATATGAGGCAAAGGATATTTGTTCTTAACAGTGATATTATTCAAGGCTCTATAATCAATGCAAAGTCTCATATAACCATCTTTCTTTTTAACAAATAAAATAGGAGCACCCCATGGTGATGTGCTAGGTCGAATGAAACCTTTCTCTAATAAATCTTGCAATTGCTCCTTTAACTCTAAAAGTTCAATTTGAGCCATTCGATAAGGGGGTTTTGAAATTGGCTTATCATCTGGAACTAAGTCAACAGTAAACTCAACTTCCCAATCTGGTATTATTCCAGGAAACTCATCAGGAAAAACATCAAGATACTCATTTACCACTGGCACATCATTAATCTCAACAGTTCCTTTATTTTCAATGATGTGTGCAAGGTAACATTCATTTCCATCTTTTACAAGTTTCTCGGCCTCTTGATAAGTTATCAACAGTAAGGGTTCATTCTTGTACACATACTGAAATTCTTTCTGAAAATAAACTTCTTTATCTCTACAGTCAATCTTAGCATGGTAAATAGAGAGCCAATCCATACCCAGGATAACATCAAACTGTACTAGAGGTAGAACAATAAGGTTTTCAAGTAGGTTCTTTCCACAGATAAGGATAGGAAGATTATTATAAATTCTTTTTGCCTAAAAATTTCCCCCAGGTGTTTTTACCAAATGTTTAGGAGTCATTTCTTGAGATGGTATTCCCATTTTACTAGAAAAGTATTTAGAGATGAAAGAATGTGTAGAACCCGAATCAAACAACACACTGGAATAATCTGAAAAAACAAAGTACCTGATACAACTTCATTTGATCGCCCGAAATCTACTGAAATAGTTGCAAAGGATTTCACCACCCCTTTCTGCTTGTAGTCTAATTGCTTCCCATCACTCAAGCTCTTCGCCGGACACTCATTTTCATAGTGACCCATTTCATTGCACTTAAAACATTTCACTAACTGTAAATCAAATTTGGTCTTACCTTCACCTTGATCCTTTTCAGTGCAATCACGAGCCTTATGTCCCATCTTACCACATCGGTAGAACTTTCCAGAATTCAGAAGACATTACCCAGCATGCCTTTTGCCACATTTATCACAAACTGGAAACTTAGTTTTCTTACCATCAGACTTTTTTGAAGAATTATTACCTTTCTCCTGCCACCTCAGTCTCTTCTTCTGTTGGTTGTTATAGAACACTTGATAATCGGCAAACTCCATTTCCACCTTCTCATCACATCGAACAAGCTTTTCATAGCTTTTAAACTCACGAGAAGCTCATGCCCTTCTATATTTTGGCTTTAATCCTGAGTAAAAATGATTGATTTTACTATCAAGGTCTCAGATAAAATTTAGAGCATACCTTGACAATCGAGTGAACCTTTCTTCATAGGTAGCCACTGAGTCTTCCTCTTGCCTAAATTCCAAGAATTTTTTCTCCATCCTAAGTCGAATAGCCTTAGGAAAATACTTTTCAAAAAACATACCTTTTAATTGATCCCAGTCGAGAGCATCAATCTCATCTGCGTCCCTGATATTTTTAACCATCGACCACCACTGATCTGCTTCACCCCCCAAACGGTAAATAGCAACACTAACCTTTTGATTGTCTGAACACCACATGACATCAAAAATCTTCTCCAGTGCTTTAATCCACCTTTCAGCTAGCACAGGGTCAGATGATCCTCTAAATGATGGGGGATGTTGCCTCATGAAATGTTCCACCGCTGACATGTTCCTTTGCGGTTGATCTGGCTGATCTCGTGCATGGATACCACCACCATTTATCACTTGAGTCAACTGTGCCATTACTGCAACAAACTGTTCAGTTCCAATTCCGACCATCTCAGGATGCTGATTCGGAAGGTTATTTCCTTCTGTATGCCTTCCAAGCACTGCTTCCCTATTTCCTCTGCGGAAAAACATTCTGAACAAACATGTCTTAGATGAAGCAACATGGTAATCTTAAAATGCTATATCATTTCAAAAAAAATATTTTTGGATAATCATTTAATAGAATTCTAACTCCTAAAGTTATCTCATCCGACCTCTGATACCAACAATAAGGCCCCAGCCTTAAACCTTACTTAATCTTGAGTTATTACAAGATTACACCATGAGGATCTTTTCGAGTTTAGAGTTTTAGAAAATTAGATCATAAAACTTGCATTACATTCTACATATAAACAAAGTGGTTACATAAAGATAGAATTCTTCATTCCCATCAATGGAAACATATTTAAAATAAAACATGGATTCTTTCTTGACACTTCCTTGACACTATCATCATATCATGTACCTTTCCCTTGACCTGTGAAAAACATTTCAAAAAAACTTGGGATGAGCATAAAAAGCTCAGTAAGGGATATAAAAATATGGAAAGGAAACATAGGTACATATATACATAATAATGAGATCATACTTTACCCATAAAACATAGGCACTTTAACATAACTCATCAAAACATGAATAAATCATAGAAATCATAAGACATAAAGGTAACTTGAGGCATTCATAACATTCTTACGTAGGGAGTAACCCTCTTGGTTACGTTTGGAATACCCATCACAGTATATTCCCTAAAATCTCTTCGGAAAAAACCTTAACGTTTCACTCCTTTGCGTTACCCAATGCATTGGAGAGCTATATCGGGCTCACCCGCCCTTAGTTTATCACGGAACCACCCGTCTTCATAATAATGCCCAAGAAACTCAACATAATCGTATCACATAAAACATGCATAAAGGAAACATAACATTTCCACATTTCAATCACAAGATATCAATACAACACATTGATATAATAAAAACATTATGAAAATAATTTTCAATACCAAAGTAAAACATGGTATTTATTTTTCATTTAAAAATAAGGGTATGGCTTGTAGAGGAAGCCGAAACTCAAATAACGGTCACAGCGGCGGAGAAGTCGTTGCCGCCGCAAACGTACGACAAAAACATTCCCTTTTGTCATTTAGTAAATGCTTCGTATAAAAAAGATTCCTTTTGAATAAACATAAAAGTCAAAGGGGTTTATACACCGTATAAAAGAAGGTTGTGTATAAAATAAAATATGCCTCAATGAAAGGATATTGAGACGAAGTCCCATACCTCGTATCCGACATTACCCGACCGTTCTTTAATCTCCTGAATAATAAACTTGAGTTAATCTCTACTTGATTAATAACCTTTTTCATGTTCATTATTACTTTTATACCATGTTATGAACATCATGTATTCATTTAAGTTAATAATGTTCATTTTGTCGGTATTTGGTTCTTAAGTCAAAAATAGACTTCTTACACTTACATGTTGTTAATTTGGTCAAAGTTTCGTTATATCCAGAATTATATTAATGATTTGGATAACATATATATCATATATATTCAGCATATACATTTCTTTATAATATTACATCACATTTAGAGGTAGGAAATGAAATGCACCGTTCATGGAGACGGTAAGCCGTACGTACGCATGAACTCTACTTCCATTTCTATTTCGTATTTTCTGGAATGGAATCATAATGATATAAGAGTATATTATAATTGCAGTATAATAACATATATAATATCATTAACTTTATCCTTTACACATCCCACATATGGTATTAACGAATCAAATCACTTTCAGGGGGCGGTAGTCCGCACTTCCTAAAATGAAGATATCGTGTTTACCCATAATGGAAAAAATAATGGTATTCCATAAATGAAAAATACAGAATCTTAAGGAAAGAATTAAAATATTATATATCTTATATAAAAATAGTGACATCATAATGGCCACCTTTGAAGGTGTTAAATGAGTATTGAACAATCATCGTTTCGGGAGGCAGAATTTCTCCATCCACGGAAACCTAATGTTCTTTAACCATTTGACGTAGTTGTGTGAGAGTGTAGCTCGAATAAATATTATAACAACATCCTAGTATATTGAAGATACTGGTGTTGTTACAAAACAAGTAAATAAAAAGAGTTTAGGGTGTTGTAGAAGCAAAATAAAACAAATGAACATGAGAGAATGAATTACCTTTAAAAGTGTAACTCCTTTTGATTTGAGAATAAAGGCTTCCATTGAAAGGATTATTCCCAAAGTTAATCCTAAAGTATGAGGAGAGGGATGTGGAGAGAGTAAATGTACAGGGGATGGCCGAGCCGAAGGCTTGAGGAGTGTGTGAAATGAGGTAGAGGTGGGGGCCTTTTATAAGAGGAGAGGAGGGGCACTTTTGGAAATCATGAAACTATTATTTTATTTTCAAAAGTGTTTCGAATTTCTAAGGTCCCACATTGATATAGTTCTAATATAAGATGATAAGGCTTCGAAATATTCCCATCCAATAGTTTTTGGACAATTGTAGGTCTTAGAGTTTATATTATCATTTCATTTTATTTAAACTGTTCATTAATGAGGTCATCATAGCATCATCATGATGTCATAATTAAATTTATTTATTTAATGTCTAAAAATTATAACAAAAATATCCTGATGTAGGAAATTTTTTTATCTTTCCAAAAAGTATTTATAGTCAAAAATATAATTAGTATTACCCCTTCTAAAAATTATTTTATTAAAACAATTTATGTTAGTGTCATTTTCACCTTTATTTAAAAAAAGGCATTAAAGTCATTATCTCACCCAAGAGGCTCCATAGGGTCCCCTAAATCGACCCATGGGTTGTCTTGGTCGTCAATGACTCATCCAATAGGGGTAGGAAAAGTGTCATGGTGTTTTCACATTTTTATAATATCATTTTTACCCTAAATTGCACTAATTACCTCTAATCGCGATTAATGAAAAATAGTTACTATTCACCAAAAAAATTATTTTCATCCCATTGAACCACATTTTACATACTAATGACAACCATGTATGTCGGATTTTAAAAATTCAATACACATTAGTGGTAAACTTTCATTTAACTGAAAAATCAGTTTTCTTGATTACCACTTAGTGGTTTCACTATTCATCAAAAATTGGAGTTTTTCAGAAAATTACCAAAAATTCACCCTGAGATATATTTGATATTCCGAATTCAAAAATAGAGTCTATTTTACAAAATTCAAAACATATAACTCACGTTAATTAATTTAATAATTAATTCCCACTGTCAGGACAAATAGCATGTTTTTATGAAACAATAAGTATCAAAAGATTGACACTAGTTTAAGTCTAATTTCAAAGTGAAATTGATTCCAATGACCACCATTGGATTAAATGGTAAAAATATATTCATATTACACATTAAGACCAATTCATAAGGTAATCTGATTATATAAATAAATTAGATTAAGAATCAGTTTTGATTTAAAATGCAGTATTTTTCACTATTCATTAAAAAATGAACATTGTCAGAAAAATACCAAAAATTCACACAAAGTAAATTTTGATGTCCCAATGATAAATAATAAGTTTATTTTGAAAAAAATAGCTTATAGAATTATCAAAAGATAGATTCAAAAATGGTTTTCCATCAAAAGGCAGTAAAACAATCTTTTTAAAATATTAGTGTATTCCATTTTTAAGATTGGATTTATTTGCATTGTAAGCCTCTAAAACACTATCTAATTAATTAATAGACATATATAAAAATATCTATTATTCATTACTTACTTGGGATGTTACACAACCAAAATCTTGGAGGTAAGCAGGAAGCTTGTCCTTAGGTGTCTGTATGGTTCACTATATGTAACCATCCGTCTCAGGATAAAAAGATGTTCTCAAATGGAGCTGAGTCTCGAATGACTTTTATACTCCCTTCCATATCCGGGATTTAAAGCGTGTGTCCCAGTCAGAGATGATCATTGATGACACCCCATTAAGACATAAAATATCATTCCTGTAGAGGAATCTCTAGACCTCTACTGATCCCTAATCTCATATGGGTAGGAAGTGGTCCAACATGTTTAGTCCGTCAATGATCACCCAGATGAAATTATATCCCCTAGATGTTCATGGTAGCCCTATCATAAATTCCATGGAGATACCATCCCCCTTCCACTCCGGAACTTCTTCTGGTTGTTGTAAACCTATAGGAACCTGATTCTTAGCGTTCACTTTCTAACCAATGAGACATCATGAAAAAAACCTCTTCCATTACAATCTTCATCACAGGCCACCAGTGATGAAACTGAAGGTCTAGATACATCTTTCCTACACCAGGATGTACCGCCAGAGGGGACGTATGGAACTCCCTCAACACCACCTCCCATAGAACCACTGATACCATGGTGCATCTTCTTAAGTCGATGACGTGCTCCCCACCTTCATAAAATCCATTATGTTTCCATCCTGAGGATATCTGAGCACATCAAGCCTCGTAGTCAATGTCTCCATGATGCACCTCCCTGACTTATTGAAGGAGTGGGGGTGAATATCATAGGATATAGGTAATCTACTTCAACTCTATCCACACAGGATATATGTAATGAGGCTAGCTGCTCTTTCACCTCACATTGAAACAGTAGAACAGACCTCATGTAGAGTTCATCTGCTACCACATTCCCTATCATAGGTGTATATAATATCTCAATGTTATAGTCCTTGAAGAACAGTATCCATCACCATTGTCTCAGGTTCAGGTCCTCCTGTGAGAATATATATATTAGACTCTTCTTATAAAAGTAGATAATAAAGAGTTTTCCCATCAAATAGTGTCTCCAAATCATCATGGTGAAGACAACTGCTGCTAACTCCAGGTCATGGGTAGCATATTTATGCTCATGTTGCCCCAGCTATCATGAACCATAAGTTATCACTAATCATTCCTACATCAGAAAACATTTAAATATGGTCCCTGATGAGTCACAGTAGACTACATAACCAATACCCTCTTCTAGCAGCCTCAAGATGGGGGGAACTAGTCAATCTCAGCCTCAGCTCCTGGAATCTCTAGTGGCATCTCTCCTTCCACAAGAAGGGTTTCCCTTCTTCATCAATGCTGAAAAGGTCTCTGAAAATCTGTAAATTTCAGGTATGAATCTTTGGTAATACCCAACTAACCCTAGGAATCTACGCACATTAGTAACACTCCTGGGGGCTCCGCTACAATCACAAACATTTTCTGCGCATGATCCACAACAACTCCAGCCTCCGAGATAACATGTCTTAGAATGTGGACCTCCAGTATCCAGAACTGGATCTTCTATAGCTTACCATAATGTTGGTTTTCTCTAATTATATCCAAAACTATATGAAGATGATATTCATGCTGCTCCTCTATCACTGAATACACCAACATGTCATCAATGAAGACCACCACGAAGCGATTGTGTTATGGAAGGATGATCAAGTTCAGGAGTCCCACGAATACTGCAGGGGCATTGGTCATGCAAAAAGTCATAACCATGAAATAATAGTGGCCATACCATTATCTATTGTTCATCTTCTACACATACTCACCTCGTACCCTCAGCTGAGGATAGCCTGATCTGAGGTCTATCTTCGAAAACAAACAAGCTCCCTTCATCTAATCAAAGAGATCATTAATCTTAGGAAGTGGATAATTGTTCTTCATGGATACATAGTTCAGGTGCATCTAATCCACATCTATCCTTAAAACTTCCATATACCTTTTTTTTGAACATAATCGGGGCTTCTCGTGGAGAAACATTGGGCCTTATGAACCCCTTTCTCTATAAGTCCTCTAGTCATACCCATAACTCAAGAAGCTATGCAGGTGCCATCTGATATGTTGGTGTAGATATAAATGTGGTACCGAGGTAGAGGTCAATGTAGAAGACCAAATATATTTGAAGAGGTAGTCCGAGAACATCATCATGGAATACATTAGCATAATGGTCCACCACTACATGATAGCTTAGAATCTCAACATCAACTACTCTGAGGGTAAGGCCTGCCAACAGATGTGTGATCGGTTGCACCCTACTCCATGTAAGTGCATCCAATGCTGAAGAGGTCCCTTCTTATTGTCGAATGAAAACATGGTCCCATCCTATAAGAAAAAATGGAGTTTGTGCATAAAATTATCAATCTAATCATAGATTGTGGATAATTGTTCCTTACACAAGATGACGTCGTAAGGCCTCGACGCTACTTCATGAAGATCTATACAGATGATAAAAACTCTTTGAGTAAGCTCACATTTCCATATCTGGTGTGTAATCATCTAATCCCCTCCCGTAGTAGTCTCTATCCATAGGAATCGAGCAAAAGGCTCCATCAAAATGTTCATGCTCCGAACTGGGGTCATGGTAAAGAAAGAGTGACTGAAAACTGTGTCTATATGTACTGCAGCTATGGTGTAAAAAATAGAGATTGTACCTCAAATCATCTCTGGAGAACTGCGGTCATAGGCCTCAGTCTCCTGGAGCTGAGCTCGTCCCTTTTCACATGCTCAATTTGGTCAGGTTGGACCACCTGGAGGTAGTGGTGGTAGAACCTCGAATCATCGCTCACCACCTATTGCACAACCTGGTCCTCTGCCTCATCTACCACCCTGAGGACCTCCTCGCTTGAATATCTGCCTCTACCTCAGAGGTCCCATGATTTTCTTCTGGTCATCACTGCGCCTTTTCATGACGTTGTGAGCAATGTGACCTTGCACGTCGCACATAAATCATAGTATGCTCATCAATTGTCCTAATCTACCTCGTGACCCTCACACCTCCGACCCTACGTCTCAGGGTCATCCACCTAATGTTCTAGCCCACATTGACCTCTATGAAATCTTCCTACTACTAGACGTAGATGAATATTCTACATCTCTCCCAGTGGTGTGTCTCACTGTCGGTGCCTTTTCAGCTATAAATCTCTCCAAAAGCAGTGTTTTCTCAAGCACTATAACCTGTGTCAGGAAATTTGGTGATATCACTGACACTGTGATCTCTAGTAGGAGACACTGATCAAAGTTATGGGATATATAGAATGGGTCATGTACCATGTCATTGAAGTTGTGTGAGAGGTCAATGAATCTCGGAAAGTACTGGGATACAGTCAGGCTGCCCTAATGTATGTGTAGGAACTCTTGTATATGCACAGAGTGTGGTGTCGCCGGAAGGAACTCTACCCTGAAGAGTCCCTCAGAATTTTCCAAGGTAAGGGTTGCCTTATCGTGTATCTGGAGAATCAGGCTCCACCATCTTGTTTTTGTGCATTGAAAGAGAAAAGAAGATAGGGTTACCATTTGCTCTTCTGGTGTCTCAACAATGTGAAAAAATCTATCCATAGCCTCCAGCTAGTACTAATATTCCTAGGAATCTATATCTCATCAAATACTTGGAGGCTTATGTCTCTGGAACTCGTGCAATGCACTCAGTCGGTGTGCATGGTATTCTTGTACAACTAGTGGCATCTACTGGACAACTGGAGGTGGTGCTGCTGGTGTTCCACCTGAAGGTTCCACCATAGTAAGAGGGCCCTTCACAAAAACCTCATCACTCGGGGGGCCATTATTTTGTAGTCTCTTAGGAATCCTGGCTGGTAGTCTATGCGGAGGCATCCTAAAAAGAAACAGGTTCCCTTTTTTAAAAATTTATACTGGTAATCAAATTGAAAAAAGTTCAATTTAAAAACATTTAAAAACACATGAAATCAGTGTCTTCATGAACTAAGGTAGGAAATCAACATTTAGGGCCTTAGTATAAGGATACGTCAGCCACCACACAAACACATGACTCCCCAAACTAAAAACCATACTCAAGACATTTAACAATATAGCTCAATTATAAAATATCAAAGTCTTATATCTTTGGTAGAACTAACTCCTTTGATACCACTTTGTCACGACCTATCCCCCAGGGCCCATGCCGTGACTACCATAAGCCCGCCTTCCATATGCTAGGGGAGGGTGAATAGTATTAGAAGATGTATCCCAAAAATAGGATGGAATTTCTATTAAACTAGTAAAATCCCACAACCGATGAACACGACATTATGCATCTACGAAGTAAACTGCAGTAGTAAAAGTGTGTACTCAAAGTAATGGTGGCTGAAATATGAGCCCAAATGAAAAGATACATCTACAACTGAAAATAGAAAACAGCTCATGTGATCGTCCCCCAATGATCCTACCTAAATGGTAGGTACAACTAGTCTCCACTACACTCGACATTTACCTTTCCCCTCTATGTACCTCTTGGTCCATGCTCTTATAGTCTCAACTGAGTTGCTCATCATCTACATAAGACACAACACGGTGCGGGCGATGCCATTGCATGGGTGAGTATAAAAATACTTATGAGGGTTTCTGAGACCCCCGAATGTATCATAGAGTTCCACAAAGTATAACCAAAAGCCTAATCTCAATGAAAAAGTACTAAGAAATAGACACAGCTCAAACTAGGTTTACAAATCAGAGATCAGGAATATAGATGATTATTCTCAATATATACCATCTTATTCTAATAAGAAGTTCTGTAACTGATCTAAAAAAAAGTTTTTATATTATTTTTACACTCTTTGATGTATGTCTCTGTTCCACGACGTTCCTATGTATGGCTAGTCCTCATCGGGTCACACTAATAATACTCCACACAGGGTTTCTAGAGTGCTGGTTTACAAAGGGTCGCTAAAATGCTGATCCACATAGGGTTACTGGAATGCTGATCCACACAGGGTCGCTCGATGCTGATCCACACAGGGTCGCTAGGTGCTAATACTTGATGGGCCTCTCTAAATATGGTCGTAATCCGGTAACCACGATGTTGATCCACACAGGGTCACTATGATATAGATCCACACAAGGTCACTACTTCAAAGACATTTAGCCACAACAATCCACACACCCTGTGCGCTCGAGTTCTGTAGAATCAACTTCTTGAGATATCAGTCATAAATAGACCACCATTGAGCTCCACATAGGAGTAACCCAAAGGACCTACATGTTGAAATGGTTCCAACATGACAGACGAAGCATAAATTGGACGCCCAGTCTATGGGTTATAAGAATTTTAGTACTGAGGGCCCGGTTGGATTCTGGTTCCATTCTACCTGGCCAAACACCAACATTCTCCAAAATTCGAGTAGAGTATACCAAAAAACCATCTCGCTCCAAGGATCCCTATATCATAAGAAAGATCATCCAAAATGAATCTGGATTTCATGTTATGGAATATTATGTGACACTGTGCTTCGATGGGTCTGGGTCTGGTCCGGCCTCGCCAAACTGACCAGGCCAGACTCCATCAGGGCTGATCTGACCCAGTTTGGGTCCACCCGACCCACCCCGGCCCGAACCTCCCTGTTCCGGCCTTTTTGGGTGGGTCGTGGTGGGATCATCCCCCTGGGATGCGGTTCGGCCCACTTGGGGGTGCCGCAACCCTACCCGCCGGGGGGCACGGTCGGGCCCACACATTTGGGGGTGTGGCCCAGCCCGCATGGGAGGCGGGACCCATCCTATAGGGGAGGCGTGTCCCAGCCAACAGGAAGCCAGATCCCATCCCACAGAAGGGAGGGGGCCTACCCAAGATATCATTGGTGAAAATTTTATAACACCCCTGGATTTATCGTACATTATTTCTTTAAATTAATTCAACATCTTGTGTTACACGCGATACCGAGTTCAAGCGCACCACAACATACCAAACAAGACATTCAGAAATAGGTTATGAATAGTATTAATGTAATTTTGAATTATATATATACTCCATATAATTTCAATATCCATATAATATATTTATTGATCAAAATATAAAGACAAATTCAATTATCATATAAAAGAAGTATTTTTTAAAAAAATGCAGTTTTTTTGCCTTTTAATGGTGAACCCATTTTAAATCTAATATTTTACACATTTGTATATTAAATTGAGTAGAATTAAATTCTTCTTTAGAAGTAGGACATAAAAATTTAGTTTGGGAAAAAAATTTGTACTTTTTCTGAAAACTTTCATTTTTTGATGAATAGTGAAAAATACAAAATTTAAATTGAAAACAACTTTTTTAATATAAATTTTTTACAATATTAAATTATGAATTTGAGTTGTTTTAAAGTATAATTTTATAATATTTTTATCATTTAATTTAATTTAAGTCATTATACGTAATTTCACACTAAAATTGTATAAAAAGACATGTAAATCTTTTGATAGTTTTACCTATTAAAAACCACCATTTTGTTTTGACAACAGAAATTAAGTTTAAATTAATTAATAAAACTTTATACTTTTATGTTTTTCAAATCGAAATCATTTTGGGATTCAGAATATCAAAATTATTCTACGATGAATTTTTTGTATTTTTCTGAAAACCATTAATTTTTGATGAATAGTGAAAACACTACATTATTGTTTAAAACCGACTTTTATTTAAATATTTATTTATTTGATTTAAATTTTTATTAAGTCAAAATAGATACATAATACCGATATAAGATCAATCTAATTCAATGTAGTCATTTTATAATAGGTTTAGATATATAAAATTTTATTGATCTTTTAAACGTCTTTTAACAACCTTCTAGGCACATTTGCAAATTTGGATATAACGTAATTTCACCACTTCTGTAAATTTCAATTCAAAAATATGAGAGAAACATTTGACATCAGTAAGTATAATTTGGTTCAATTATATTAAAATAATTCTTTTTGTGAATATTAACTTTTGAATTTTATTTACCAGGGTTAAATTTAATATTGTAATTAAAGGTAAAAATGTGGTTATAATTACCATAACACGTGTGTAGACCCCAGAAAACGCGTCCCCAAAATTTTTCAAATGCTTCCACACATGATCCAAGATCGTAGTCCATTTCGCAAGCTTCTATTTGGTAGGTCATAGGGCCCGAACGAAGTTACGGATTAGGAGTTATGGACGTTTGAAGTTTGGCTGGGAATCTGGTTCGCGAAGCCCATTCGCGAAGCCCCCTCCGTGATCGCGGAGCGCCGCTGCGAAGCAATAAGGCGAGAGGCTCTGCGAAACCGTTTGGCGTTTGCAATGCGCCGCGATGACCCCTCGCGAAGCACCGATGCGAAGCACCCAAGGATCACGGTCCCGCGAAGCTCTAGAGGCGGTAACTCTCCGCGAACGAATTTGACGTTCGCGAGCCCGCAGCGAAGCTCCGGAGCCGGTACCTCTCCGCGAACGAATTTGACGTTCGCGAGCGCACCGCGAAGCACCCGAGGTGGCGTGGGAGGTCAGCTTCGTGGCGCCCCTTGCCTATAAATTCCCAGCTCACCCCCCTTCTCTAGACGGACGGCCACGGCCACTTCGCCCCTTAGGAGGCCGAGCGGAGCTCCGCATTGCGGCTCCGTGAATCCATGCTCCGCGAGCAGCTTCCTTCGCGTTGCTGCTCCGCGAGCGGAGGATCCGCGAGTCCATGCTCCGTGAGCCAATCCTCCGCGATGCTGCTCCGCGAGACCATTCTTCGCGAGTCCACGCTCCACGAACCAATGCCCCGCGATGTTGCTCCGTGAGACCCAGCGCCGCGAGACCAAGCTCCGTGAGACCCCTTTGCTCCGCGAGAGACTATTGCTCCATGAGGCCATGCTCCGCGAAGCTGCTTCGCGAAGACCTATCCTTCGCGAGGATCCCACCTTCGCGCCCACCGGTCCATACCGCGGGGGCTGCGCCCCCACACCCCCGCTCGGGGTCAGTGCCGAGCTGCGATCCCGGCTCTCCGGGCCGGTCCCTTCCCTACTATCACAGACCCCCAATGACCAATGGAGAGTCGCACCGGGAACTTTTCGGGCCGGGATGCTAGGATTTTCCATTGCGCCCTTATGCCCTCCCACCTTCCACCTATGGAACACCATGATTTGAGATACTCCTCCACACACCATGAAACACCTTAAGTTGACATATCCTCATGGTTTCATTCCATGTCATGAGTTGAGATTCTCATCATCAATTCCCCGAGTACCTTGAGTCGAACCATCCCTCAGGTAACTCCTCCAAACCCAATCACTTTGCTCCTATGCCAGGTTGAACCAAAAAGGGCCGGGATGCCGGGATGCCGGGATTTTCCATTGCGCCCTTATAAGATCCCTCCTTCCACCTATGGAACACTATGATTTGAGATACTCATCCACACACCATGAAACACCTTGAGTTGACATATCCTCTTGGTTTAATTCCATGTCGTGAGTTGAGATTCTCATCATCAATTCTCCGGGTACCTTGAGTCAAACCATCCCTCAGGTAACTCCTCCAAACCCAATCACTTGGCTCTTATGCCAGGTTGAACCAGAAAGTGCCGGGATTCCAGGATTTTCCATTGCGCCCTTATGCACTCCCACCTTCCACCTATGGAACACCATGATTTGAGATACTCCTCCACACACCATGAAACACCTTGAGTTGACATATCCTCTTGGTTTCATTCCATGTCGTGATTTGAGATTCTCATCATCAATTCCCTAGGTACCTTGAGTCGAACCATCCCTCAGGTAACTCCTCCAAACCCAATCACTTGGCTCCTATGCCAGGTTGAACCAGAAAGGGCCACCCTTGCGTAAGTCCCAACACCAACCACTTCTAGGAACCTTCTTCCAAATAGTCCTACCTACATGACTCTAAACTGTAGTACTCCCTATCTAACAAACGATAGGATGCCTCTCGCCCTATACGAGAGATGCCTCACGCTCCAAGAATTAGATGCCAACAGTCCTATCTACATGACTCTAAACTGTAGCACTCCCTTTCTAGCAAATGATAGGATGCCTCTTTCCCTATACGAGAGATGCCTTATGCTCCTAGCATGAGATGCCAACAGTCCTATCTACATGACTCTAAACTGTAGTAATCCTTATGTTCCAAACATAGGATGCCCCTTGCTCCAGGCAAGAGATGCCTTATACTCCTAGCATGAGACGCCAACAGTCCTTTATACATGACTCTAAACGGTAGTAATCCTTATGTTCCAAACATAGGATGCCCCTTGCTCCAAGCAAGAGATGCCTTATGCTCCTAGCATGAGATGCCAATAGTCCTTTCTACATGACTCTAAACTGTAGTAATCCTTATGTTCCAAACATAGGATGCCCCTTACTCCAAGCAAGAGATTCCTTATGCTCCTAGAATGAGACGCCAACAGTCCTATCTACATGACTTTAAACTGTAGTAATCCCTATGTTCCAAACATAGGATGCCTCTCCCATTAAACAAGAGATGCCTTATGCTCCAGTCATAAGACGCATAACGCCATGACTATAGTGGCACGATTCCAACGCCCCTTGGCGCTATCCCGCTTGTGCACTAGCGCATAGTTGAAGGCCCCAACCCACCAGTGAGTTGGGATGACCTCATGGCCTGACATGAGGAAGACATTACGGGCAGCTTCCTTGCGTAAGCCCCATTCACCAGTGCTGCTCCATTGCGGCACCCAGGTAGCTCCTTACGTAATCCCCATTCACCATTGTCGCTCCATAGCGGCACCCGGGCAGCATCCTTGTGTAAGCCCCATTCACCATTGCCGCTCCATAGCGGCACCTTGGCAGCTCCTTGCGTATGCCCTATTCACCATTACTGCTCCATAGCGGCACCTGGGAAGCTCCTTTCATAAGACCCATTCAAGGAAAGCCGTTGTGACTCATCCCATTTGAACTACGAGGACTTTGATCCATGTCAAGGCATGGTATGTAGGATGCCTCCATGAGGTTCAAGCCACATTGCTCGGTCGTTCATTCACGTCGAGTTTCGCCCTCGTCCAGCAAGACGTTAAACTGTATGCCCCTCCCTTTGTACTGCATAATATTAAACATCACACCCATTCCCACCTGAACTACGAGGTCTTTGATCCATGTCAAGGCATGGTACGTAGGAAGCCTTCCAGAGGTTCAAGCCCATCACTCATAGGACCAAGGTCCACCTTTACGTCGGTTCGCCGACAAAGCCCCACCTGAACTATGAGGTCTTTGATTCATGTCAAGGCGTGGTACGTATGAAGCCTCCACGAGGTTCAAGTCCACCCACCATCCGGTCATTCCGACCTCATTCACGTCGGTTCACCCCCGTCCCGCATGACGTTAAACTGTATTCCACAATCCGAACTACGAGGACTTTGATCCATGTCAAGGCATGGTACGTAGGAATCCTCCCATAGGTTCAAGCCCATATCCCACCGGACCAAGGTCCCTCATTTACGTCGGTTCGCCGACATCCACCGCCCGTCGTTTATTCACGTCAGGGTTCACAATCGTCCCGCATGACTTTAAACTGTATTCCATCAAGCTCCTGAACTACGAGGACTTTGATCCATGTCAAGGCATGGTACGTAGGAAACCTTCACGAGGTTCAAGCCCACCACTAGTGGACCCACGAGTCTACTTTCACATCGTTTCATCGATGAAACCACCCGAACTACGTGGACTTTGATCCGTGTCAAGGCATGGTACGTAGGAACCCTCCTAGAGGTTCAAGCCCATCTCTCATCGGACCAAGGTCCACCTTCACGTCGGTACGCTGATGATGCCCATCGAACCAAGGTCCACCTTCACATCGGTTCGCTGACGATGCCCATCGAACCAAGGTCCACCTTCACGTCGGTACGCTGATTATACGCATTGGACCAAGGTCCACCTTCATGTCGGTACGCTGACGATACACATTGGACCAAGGTCCACCTTCACGTCGGTTCGCTGACGATGCCCATCGGGCCATGGTCCACCTTCACGTCGGTTCACCGGCACCATCCTGAACTACGCGGACTCTGATTCCCTACCATGAGGATACGTAGGAAGCCTCTTCAAGGCTCAAGACTAACTTCACCGTCGCCCCTGCGATGGTCCCATTTCACTTCCCCTGATCCGCGCTCAGTGGTGTTCAGATCATCCATTATGGTGTGACATCTCCCCTCTACGGGGCATACCACCATCGATCCGTCTCTATGGGACATTCTGATCACCCTTATTTTGTCTCCACAAGATGCTAAAATTGCGGCCTGCCTTGTGATAAACATGAGATACCTTAGGAAAACCTCAGATGGAACGCGTTTGTTGTAACCGTCTCTGCGAGACGTTAATCTTGCAACATACCCTGTGTAAAACACGGGAAGCTATGGAAAACCTCAGATGCATGCCTCGGGTTCTGCACCCTTGAGATGCCCTCTTATGAAAAAGAATATAGGTTCCCCAATGTCCATGAAGCCATCTACTCCGACCGAAGGTTGCTACCATGTCAATACCCCATGGAATGTCTTGACGGAAGTAGTGTAATTAACCAGCGTCCATGAAGATATGGCACCGGGAATGAGATTCACGAACAACGTATTAAATCTATAAGGGAGACCCGGACTAGGTGACGAGTTCTGAGAGGGGATCCACAGAAGGAAGAACCGACATCCCATCATCCCGTTTCGATCAAGGAGCAGACGTCCCTGAATAAGGAACGAATGCCGCCCTCCTTTGGAAAGTGGGAATGCGGGGCAACAGGCAGCGCGTCCTCCACAGATTGATGCGCGCGCCCCGGCGAAAGTGTCAGATACAACGTGTCCTAATTATATTGGATACATGTTTCTCAGCCAAAATCATCATTAGTAATAAAATATGATCTTTTTGACCCACTATTATTAGATTTGGACATTTATTATTATTTTATTTAAAGAAGAGTTAAAAGGGAAAAATTGAAAATTTAATGACTAAAACATTTTTTATATAGTGTTATAAATAATAGAAATTGGACTATAAATATTCAATAGAAATATAAAAATATTTCTCACATCATGGTAGTTTATTTATAATTTTTTTTACAAAAAATAATTAAATTTATTTATGGCACAATGATTATGCAATAATTAATTTATTAATTAAAGAATTCAATAAATTGTATAATAAATACTTAAATAAATATAATTTAGATGATGTGATGACTTGCACGAAATTTTTAGATGAATTTGACATGATTGGGTTGATTCAATTAATTTTTGTCGATTTAATAATGGTGTAATGACTTTCAAAAAAACCAAATACTAAATTTTGTATAAATTTTCATAAATAAATTTTTTAAAAGAATATTAATTTATTAAATTATATAATATTTCTAAAAATATAAGGATCATCCAAAGAATGTATATAATTATTGGTATTTCATTAATGAACCAGTTTGTTTTTTTATAGTATGTTTATAAACAATTTATTATAATAATACAAGAATACATGGTGAAATTTAAACTATTTGACTAAGGGTTAAATATAAAAGATAATATAACAAAGGTGAGCTAAACTTGCCTAAAACCAATTCTTTTAAACGTCTTAGACCAATACCCACGTTATACAAGAAAAAAAATCCTTTTCAAGCCATTATAAACTGAAAAGGATTTTTTTATAAAATAATATATCAAGCTTTTCCTAAAGTGACCCTCACATTTCTTATAAAATGGTACTTTTATTTCTCATTATTTTACACATCCAAAGCCATTTGTCTTGGAGAAAAACTGTAAAAATCTCCTCCAAACACCCCTCACATCATCCTAGAGGCATTCCCTTGAGTAGAAAGCCAGACAATGGGGACCTTTTTGTTCAAATCAAAAGGAACTATCCTAAGTAGAGATAATTATTTTATCACCTCTTTCTATGTTCGTTTCTACTTCCACATTATCTTTATTTGTTATTTCAATAACAAAATAATAAATCAAAAACCTTCTACATAATGTGATGTTATTATATATATGTTATAACTATAATCATTACTATACCCATCCAATGAATTATAATGTCACCATGAGTCTGTACGTATGGCTTACCATCTCTACCCCGTGTGGTAATTTGTTATTCAACACTATGTTATTTGAATGGATAAAAAGATGAGTAATATATATATATAAATAATGAAAATAACATGATAATTTATCTATAAAATTAATATACCATCCAGTTACACACCTTTTAATCATTAAGGAAATTATATCATCGCTCGTGTGTACATACGGCTTACCATCTCCATGACGCGATGAGGTTCATTTCAACGTTAACCATTCAATGATGATTATAAGAAATATATATTATAAATAAGTATGTAATATGTGAAATAATAATACTACTAGATATATATATATATATGTATATATGTATGTATGTAAGTACTAACATATATCTTATTCACTTACTTCCATTCAAAACAATATGAAAATAGAAATAACGTTGATGAGAACGTATGACCTACCGTCTCTATAAATGGTGTTTTCCATTACATATATATAACTATTAGACATATTTATATTCTAAATATATATTATATATAATGCATGTGTTATATTCTATATGTATGGAAATCGTGTTCTAAATGATACGATCAAGAATAACATTTTAAAACACGTACGATAAAGAAAGCGATTATTACACAAAATATTAATTTTCCATGGAAATAATTATTAAATGTATAGTATAAAGTCTCAAATAAATCATGAATGATACAATAAAAATGAATATAGTTCTGTTATAATTTAATAAATTTCAATGGAAATTATACATGAGGTTAAAAATTCCCTCGACCAATGGAAAGTTCAAGGTAAGGGTTAATTTCTCAATGTCATTATTATCTGAGATTATTTATATGCCGGTATTTTCGGAGACATATTTATTATCCATGTCCATGTTTCATAAATCAGATTTGAAAATGATTCTTATAATTTTCTCTTTAACTAAAAAATCATTTTAATTGTTTAAAATTTTTATTCTTCTAAATCGTTCTTATTAATGTCCATGTTTTCAAACTGGTTTTAAGGATTTATTTATATGAACATGATTGTTTTAAAATTTTAATTACATTAAATAGTTTAAATTTTGTATGGGACATTTTTATTCAAAAATATCTTTTAAATTAATTCCTTTATATATTTGTGACTTTTATATGATTTCACAAAAATGGATATTTCTCTCAAAAATATTACTGATCATTTTCAACTATGTTAACATTCTTTACTGGATATTATTCTTGATTATGGTTGATTAATTACAATAAAATAATCCATATATTATTGAATAAGATATGATATGTTTGATTGTGGATGTTGTATTTTTATACCCTTCATGGTTTATGGTTTAAGAATTGATAGTTTGTATGCTAGTTTGTATACAAATGATTATGTTATGTTTCAACATTTTCATACGAGGCATGCATTGGACATAGTAAGTGACGGGTGGGGCCCTCTATAGCCAATCGACGCTTCGATGGGTCTAATGAGACAAATTAGTGTCTTGTAACAAGGCATTGTAAAAAAATTATTTGAAGTCTTGGCAGGAGACCTTGACTATGTGGTAATGATGTCTGGCGTTGGAGATTTCTGCATTATGAAATTAATTATCAAATGTGATTATTCGACTAGTAGAATATCAATATACATTTTTATATTGAAATATTTGATTTATTTACTCCATATTATCAAAAAAATCATTTTTAAAAGTATTTTGTCTTTATTACACTTCCTTCCTTAAAAGTTAATAGCTTCCGCTAAAATATTTACCCTTACTGAGCATCTGAGATCACCCCTTTCTTATGTTTTGTTTTCCCATTTTAACAAGAAGTATATTATGTATCATATGAATTGTTATGTCAGGGGAATAATTGTGTGATCAAAGGATTATTCATATTATGTATTATTTTTGAATATGTAATATAATGTTCATGTATGTAATCTATTTTCCAAGACTGGTAATGTAATCGGTCTTTCGGGACTAGATTCCTTTTAATCATGCCAATTTATTATAATAATTCACTAGCTCTGGGATTATAGGGTCGGGGTATTATAGTTGGTATCATAGGATGTTTAGAAATAACCTTGGAAAGTAGATTTAGATAAACTCTTATTAGAGAACATTACCCCAAGATAGACTTTGAGGATTAGTATAGAAGAACTTCCTAGAATTTTGGTAATGTAGAGATTTTTTGAATTTTACAAGAAATATATCATTCTCTGGATAGGAGAAGGTAGAGGATGCTCTGTCATAGATGAAACTAAGAGTGAAAAAACCGATAAGGAGTTTTGGGATTGACCTAGGGTATTATGGTACACGACAATGGGCCTTTCTGCACTTTTTGTTATGACACTCCTGGGGGATCTGCTTATGATAAATTTAAAATTTCACTACAAACCATTATAAATGATTTATTATTAAATAGTTTCTCAATGAATTTGTTTTATGATAATTGACTATATGAATAAATTTTTTAATTTATTTTAGGTATTTCCCAAGTTTAGAATTATGAATTGTGGTTCATAAACTATCCTAGTGTACGCCATTATTTAGAAATGGAGCCCTATAGATGGAATGAGAACCCCATAAATATTAATGATCCAAAGAGTAAGACGGATCATATCTTTCATTGTCTTAAGCCAACATATAGAAAGGAAATAGTCTCCCATGTATTATCATCATATGAAGAAATATACTCATGTGTTAATAAGAGATGTCAATAATTATTTGAGTCTTATGTCTTTGAAGGGAATCCAGAGAAGAAATGGTTGGCAGAGAAAAATATGGATAAAGGGAATATGTGAATGAATGATTTTTCTATATATGATAATTGTGGAAATAATAACATTGGGAAGTGCTGGAAAGGAATGGTAGTTTTTTATAAGTGTGGAGAAAAAGGAAACCATGTTGTGATTTTAATGGTAAGAAAAAGGATTCAAATGTATAATATTTCATCTGCAAGTAGTTGGGACACTTTGAGAATCAACGTCCCAGTCCTCATATTATTACACAAATGATGCTACTGGATAATAATCAAGGTTTGATACTATCACAGATAAATATAAATGATAATTGTACATATTTTTTTGAAAGAATTGTGTCATTTGAGTACATGTTATAATAATTATAAATTATATATGTATTATACTGGAGTACTGTTTTATTAAGGATGTGAGATTGTATTGTACAAATTATAGTGACGTAGTTTCGTGTTATACTTTTTGAAAAATCCATGGATGAAGGATAGATAAACTATAACATGGTTCTAATTTTGAGGTAGTTATTTTGGAATAAGCTATGATTTATTTGGATAAATTATATTCAATATTCAAGACTATTAAAACTAATTAATTTTTTATTTATACCTTTATTGTTGGAGTTTACAACATTTTTTTAGGATTACAGCCAGTATAATATAAAGATATAGGGGAGCATGATTGTAATCAATAAGTATTTATGGTAATTCAGGGTGTTACCGTGCATTAAATGAATACATGGTGAAGTTATTCCCATGTTATTACATGTCAAAAAAAGAGCTCCATTGTGTTTACCTTCCTTATATATTATGGGCTGTTAGATTGGACAGAAGTATTTTTGATAAGTATAAAGGATGGAATTGATTATGTTTTAAATTGGATACAATTGTTATGGTTATGGAATTTCATAATATTAATTTTGGATTGTTATAAAAAGGAAAACCCAGAGGTCGGGTGACAACCCGTCGCGTCTGGAAAGGTCACGATACTTGAACGCACAATTTGAAGACAACAATGGTGCATCACCTACCAATTGAATACATGATGTACTGCTTTATATAATGTAGTTTTTTAATAGGCTAACAAATTACTTAGAAATTAATTATTTTTGGGACCCTATACAATTTTGATAAATATAATATTTTTAAATTCTATTATCTTTTGTAGTAAAAGATGATTTTGTGGTAGAAACAACTTGAAGACTGAAACTCTACTTATCAAGTATTTTTTTCACTTATTCAATGTTGAAATTAATTCTTAAACTTTAACAAGGGATATTAAAACACAAAATTTTTATACTATTACATTATGTTTTTTTTAAACCGAGGTTATTTTAAATCCTCATAGATTGATGGATTTGAGGCCTTCAATTTTAAAATTTTTTATTGATGATATCTATTATTCCATATATTTATATACGTTTTTCCTCCAATTATGTGTCTCTAATTTCCACCAATTTTCTCATTTTCATGATCACAATTGGTTGGTGACTTCTTGAGTTCGTTTACACCCTCATTAAGACTAAATTATATTAACCATATTTCCCAAGTGGGTTTTCCACAAAGGTATTTTATTTTTTTAACCTTTTATTTTTGAAAAACAATTTCAAATTGCATGGTCGCAATTTATTGAAGGAGGAGAGAATGTAACATCTCATGATTTTACAGTACGTTATCTCTTAGTATTAAATTAATAGCTTGCACATCATACAAAACCAAGTTTGAGCGCAACACAACGTACCAAACATGCCATTCAAAAAGTGGTTAAGAATATTATTAACATATTTTTGAATTATATATACTATATATATTTTTAATATTGGTATAATGTGTTTCTTAGACATATTATAAGAACAAATTAAATTTTCAGATAAAAGAAGTATTTTTCCAAAAAAATGAAATTTTTATATCTTATAATGGAAAACCCTTTTAAAATAAAATATTAGACACTTAAATATTAAATTTAATGAAATTAAATTCTTTTTTAGAAGCGATGCATAAAAACTTAGTTTCAATAAATATTTTTTATAATTATGATAACCTTCAAATTTTGATGAATATATAAAATACTAAATTTTAATTGAAAAATTTTTTTTAATAAAAAAAATTTATACTTTCAAACTATGAATTTGAGTTGTTTAAAAGAGTAATTATATTATATTTTAATCATTTAATATAATTTATGTCATTATAAGAAATTTCACATTTAAATTGGATATAAACACATGTCAATATTTTGATGGTTTTACTTTTTAAAAACCCACTGTTGGTTTTGACAACGAAAATAATTTTTAAATTAATTAATTCCACTTTTATGTTTCTAATTTTGTAAAATATAAATAATTTTTGGATTATGAATATAAAAATTAGCTTAGTGAAAATTTATGGTATTTTTATGAATACAATAAATTTGTTAGGAATAAGGGAAAACACATCATTATTATTTCAAACCAACCTTTATTTAAATAAGTATTTATATTATTTAAATTTATTTTAAATAAAAATATATACATAATACCTATATATGTTTAATGTAATTAATTTGAGTTATTTTATTATAAGTTTAGATATATAAAAATTTATTGAACGTTTTAAAGACTTTTACCCACCTTAATGGAAAATTTACAAATTTGCATAAAACATAATTTTATCGCTTCTTTGAATTGAATTTCAAAAATCCAAGAGACAAAGATGATATAAATAAGTAAAACTTGGTTTAATAAGAGGAAAATAATTTTGGTGGAATACTATGTTTTGGATATTATTTACCACAGTTTAAAAAAATTGAGTGATTAAAGGTACAACTGATGTTATAACTACCCTAACTCTTATCATAATTCTATAGGATAAGTGTTTTTCGACCAATATCATCCTTATGAATAAAATATGATTTTTGTGACCCATGTATATTATATTAAAACAATTATTATTATTTTATTTAAAAAAGAGTTAAAAGTGTAAAATTCTAATTTTAATTACTAAAACATTTTTAATATATGGTTTAGCCTAAGATAAATTCGACTATAAATATTAATTATAAATATAAAATTATTTAATACCTCATGGAAGATTTTTTTAAATTTTTATTCATTAAAAATTAAATTTATTTACGACACAATGATGATGTTGTAATTACATTATTAATGAATGAATCAAATAAATGGTATTGTAAATATTAAAATATATATAATTAAATTGTTTTGATGATAGACATGGATTATCTATGTGAATATAAAATTTTTGGGTTGATTAAATTTATATTTTTTCTAATTAATCATGTTTTAATGACTTTCAGAAAAAAAATACTAAACAGTATCAAAATGGACATAAATGAGTTTTTAAAACCAATTCTATTTTATTAAATTATATAATAGACATAAAATTATATGGTTCATCCAATGAACTTATATATTTATATTTATGTCATTAATTAACCACATGGTGTTACATTGGATTTTAATAGTATTTTTATTAACCATTAATTATTATAATACAAGAATACATGGTAAAATATAAACTATTTAACTAAGGGTTAAATATAAATGATGTGGTTAATAAGGTGACTTAAACTTGTATAAAACCTATTGGATGAGAGTTATTATTCTCATACTCACCTTAGCACTAAAATATATTATTTTTCTTCCATTAGAAACCTAAAGTTATTTTGTTATAAAATAATATTTCAAGATTTTCCGAAAGTGACCATCACCTCTCTTATAAAAGGCTACTTCCCCTTCTCTTAATTTTATATTCCCAAATCCTTTTTTCTCGGCCAACCCATACCCAAATAACCTCCCAAATTCACTAAATTCAATCTAGAGGACTTCCCATGAGAAAAATCCATCCTATGGATCCATTTTGTTCAAATCAAAAGAAAACACCCAAAGAAGAGGTAATTATTTTATCATCTCTTTCAAAGTTCATTTCATATTCCACTTTCTATTTCTTTGTTATTTCCATACCAAAATAATTACACCCATAACTTCTACATTCTATAATGTTATTATAAATATGGTACAACCATAATCATTATTTTATCCAACCTATGAATGATAATGTCACCTTTCATGTGTACGTATGACTTACCATCCCCAAGCCGTGTTGTAATTTGTTATTCAACACTATTTTATTTGGATGGATATAATGATGAGTAATATGTTTATAAATAATGAAAATAAAATTCTAATTTCTCTAAATAATTTATATACCATCCAATTCCACTCATTTTAATCCTTAATAAAATGATATTTTAGCTCGTGTATACGTACGACTTATTGTCTCCACAACATGATGAGATTCATTTCCATGTTCAACATTCAACACTGATTATAAAAAATATATATTATTAATAAGTATGTAATATATTTCATAATAATTCGACTATATATATATATAAGTACTGATGTTTCTTATTCACAAAATTTCGTTCAATATGATATGAAAACCGAAACACCATTTATGCGTACGTACGACATACCTTCTCCATAAATGGTGTTTTACATTTCATATATCTATATATTATAAATATTTATATTATAAATATATAATATATATTAATCATGTTTATATTATGGATGTATTTAAATCGTGATCTAAATGATACAATCAAGAATAACGTGTTACAACATGTACGATAAAGAATGTGATTATTACACGAAATGTTAGTTTAACAAGGAAATCATTATAAAATTGGTAGTATAAAGTCATAAATGAATCATTTATGATATAATAAATATTAATACGGTTCTCATTTAATTTAATAACATACTATGGTAATTATATAGAAGGTCAAACATACCCTTTATCAAAGGAAAGTGTAAGGTAAGGGATAATTCTTCAATCTCATAATTATCCAAGAATGATTATATGTAAGTATTTTCTGGGAAATATTTATTATCCATTTACATGATACATAAATGACATTTAAAAATGATTCTTTTAGGGTACTCTTTAACTAAAACATCATTTTAAATGTTTTTAATATTTATTCTTCTAAATCATTTTCATTAATGTCAATGTTTTCAAAATGGTTTTAGGGATTTATTTATATGGAAATGATTATTTTAAAATTATAATTACATTCAAATGTTTCAAAGTGGTACGAGACACTTTGATTCAAATATATATTTTAAATGAATTCCATTATAATTTTGTGACTTGTAAATGATTTCACAAAAAGGGATATTTCTCTCAAAAATATTTACTGATCATGTTCAACTATGTCATCATTCATTATGATAAATCATTCTTAATTAAGGATGATTTATTATAATCCTATATTCAGTATTGTATGAAAGTAGTTATGATATGTTTGAATGTTGATGTGATGTTTTTATACACTTTATGGTTTATGGTTGAGGTATAGAGATTTCATATGCTACTTTTAATACGAATGTTTATGTTATGTTTTAACATTTTCATATGAGTAATGTAGTGTCATAGTAAGTGATGGGTGGGGCTTAATATAGCCCCTTGATGCATCGGTAGGACTAATGAGAAAAACTAGTATCGTGGAACAAGGCCTAGACAAAAATACTATTTTTAGTCTTGGCATGAGGCCATGACTATGTGGTAATGATTTCGGGTGTTAGAAATTCCCTCATTATAAAATTAATAATCAAATATGATTATTCAACTTGTAGAATATCCATGAAATTTTTTATGGTAATGTTTTATTTATTTTCTCCATATAATGTTCAGGTTTATGTAAAAATGGATATTGATTTTATTACACATATTGACTTTAAATTTTGTAGCTTGTCTAAATTATTTACCCATACTGAGCATCCCAGATCACCCCTTTCATATGTTTTTTTACAAGGATTCATAGAAGTATATTATGTGTTCATATGCAGGGTTAGGATAAGAGAATAATGGTGTTACCAATAGTTTATTTATGTTATGTATTATTTTTGAATGTGTATTTTAATGTTCATGTTTGTATTCTATTTTCCAGGAATTCTAAACTGATTGCACATTTAGGACTTGATTCCTTGAATTCATGAAAATATATTAAAATAATTTACTGGCTCTGGGATTCTGGGGTTGGGTCGTTAAATAAATGCCCCCTTCACCGAATGACTAAGCCATATGGGATTTGGAGTGGTTCCAGACCGTGGCGCTGCATGGTCACTCATAGGACACATAGGGATCATGTCCCTACCACCGCAATGGCTTTGAGTCGCGACCACCATCAGCGGCGTGCGATAGTGCACTGCTATACCTCCGCGGCTAAAAAGATGCAGCCTTCTACTCCTATGGCGCGTGTCAGCGCGCCACCACCAACACCACGGTCGGACAGTGCTAGTTGACTACTGATCGTAGTAGCCTGATGTTGCGGCATCTTCCTGTGGAATACGATGGCGCGCCGCCACTACCACGGTAGTATAGTTCCGGCCATCGACATCGTCTGCTGGTGCTGGTCGCCGGTGTCGAGCCAGTAGTCTTGTGCAGTTCATCGGGTGCACTCCGATGGTTAGTTTTTCAATCTGATTACACCTAAGGTATTATTGAGTCATCTCCTTCACTACTTTACCCTCATATTTGGGTTCTGTGCACCCTAAAAATTCACCCATATAGAACAAAACAATAAAAAAAGAGGTAGAGGGACTGAGCATTATTCGTTAGGAATGTGCCCTCCTTGTTAGCATCTTAACCAGGGAGAAGATAATTGATTCAACAACTCTTGAAATTTATACAAGAAAAAACCCTACCTCTTGAGTCATTGGAGAGAATCCCATGTTTCAATATGGCTAGGTGTTCATAAATCCTAAGGAAACCCCTCAACGATGCCACTAAAACAAAGATCTTCAGTTCTCGCCTAATGGATCCGTTCTTCCTCAAGAGGCTCCTCCAAAATCCTCATCTCATGAAAATCCACTCCACTGCCAACAAATTCATTGAGAGTTATCATTCCAACAAATAATTATGTGAGGATAATTAATTGGTGTTTTTAATGAACCCCCTTAATTGCATGTAGGGTGGTTACAGATTTTTTTGTAACTGGGCATTTAATATCATATATTAGATGCCCGACCAACACTTGTGGTCCTTGCCACCAAAACCTAAAATAGTGGTGGGATATATTTAAAATTAATTAGATATATTTTATTAATCCTCCAAAAAAAACTAAAAAACCCAACTTCCTTTCTCAACCAACTACAGTCGAGGTTAAGGCTCCCTTATGATAATCCTGGCGTTGGAAGTTCAACGGTGCCCTCTGATTTTAATTATGATCATATGTTCATGTGTTTGGATTTCCCACTAGCATCTTTACTAAACGTGCTTATGAAATTTTAAAATTCTATTCCGGGAACACTGTGCATTGGAATTAAATGTCATCAGTTTTCACAACATCAGAAAAGTTCCATATAATTAAACAAATGCATGAAAAATCTGGGTCTCTACAAACACAACATATGGTTGATATATATATATAATTAAAATTTAAAAAATCTTATTTTTTTATATCATATTATTATAATTTTGAAAGTACAAAATTTTTCTTATGAACATTACATAATTATTTTTGAAATATAGAAATTTTACCCATGTGTACATACGATATACCATCTCCTTGATTACAATGTACCACAATTCTCAAAACCATATTTAATTATTAGTATTACATAAATATTTTATGTATATATAATATATTTATTTCATGTATATTCTTTGGTATATTATGTAACTATATAATATTCACATGAACCGTATCGTGGATGAAAAACACCCATGAGAAAACAAGAAAATTAACCCAATAATTAGTTAACATAAAAAATATTATATATGGATGGGTGATACAATGTTATAAAATGATCATATATAATTTTATAAATATTTTTATTGTTCTTATATAATTTATCAACATTTGTGAAACCATAATTCATGTTGTCAAATTAAAGTCATCCAAAATGAACCATGGGGTTAGGGAGTTCATCTCAATTTCTCTTCATCGAGGAAGATATTAATGTTATGCAACTAATTTCATTTATATAGAGTAAATAATTATTTAATTATATTTAATTACATTATTAGTTAAAAATTTAATGTTTTAATTTTCATTTCCTTAACCAATGGGTTTTCAATTAAATGTTACAAAGTGGTTAATATTATGATTACTCAATTTGTTGTTGTTGGTTTATATTACTCCTTATTTATCTTTACTATCATAATATTATCGCGTAATATCACATAAATGTATATTTTTGTATTTCAAAATTATTTATATGTATTTACATTTGATACACATAATGGATTCATTGGTTAATTATCACATTAAAATTATGATCCTTTAAAGTGTTTATTTAATAATATCATTCTACTTGAGATTTTTTGGACATTAATTTTCATTGAAGTTAATTATTGAAACATAAGATAATAAAACCTATCATTTTCATTTAATCAGGTTATTCATAGAACTTTTCATGTAATAGTTTTATTTTTAAAATATTTGGTACTTCAAATTATTGAGAAAATGTTTTTATTAAATTTGACATCATTTCCCTCTTATACTGAATAAAATTTTATTCAAAAACATTATTTTCAAAAAAAGTAATGTTTTTCAACCTTTACAAATTGATTTATTTAATAGATTTTTTAATATTTTCAATTTTTTAAAAATGGTTTGAAATGAATAATTATGTTTTTTTCAAAACCATTATTGTTTAGATTTTACCAAAAAAATTGACAAAGAAATATTTTTATATATATATTTTATATGTAAAGAATTTATAGATAGCTTGAGAAGTCGCTGATTTGAATAATATTTTTTATTTTTGAAATAGTATTATCGTTGATAATAATTTTAATTTTTTTAAGAAAATATCATTTTAATATGTTAATTTTAAATTGAAAATGATATTTCCACAAAAAATATGTAGTAATTGTTATATTATCTTAATTCATCAATGAAAATAAAAATTAATTCTTACTTCAATGGGTATATATTGAACTGATACTTTAAATATTATTCCTATAGATAGTTTATGATTATTTTGAGAAAGGATAATATTGAGATTATTCTCACAATGAAAATGAATATAAAGATGTGTAAGAATAATAATTTTAATTTTTTCACTTTGAGATAAATTTCTACTACTGTATTTATCTATGAAAATATTAGATTTATATCCATAGTCATGGTTTCTTTTTAATTTCCCACCACATTCCTCCACTTCTAAATATATAGAGTTACAACACTCTCCAAGGGGTATATTTTATTATTGGTGTGTGATTAATGTGTGATACAAACCATATGTAATGTAAACTATGTGTGCATTGAAATAAGAAGAATTCAATGATATAGTTTCCTATTATTTTATATTGGTAAAATTAAATACTAAATTACTAGAGTAGTGTCTATGAATGTTAAATCAAAAATATTTTCCAATATGATAATTTATATCTAGTATAAGATTCATTAGTTTAAACATTATGTGGTTTGAAATATTAATAAGTTAATCTTTTTAAATCTAATGATACATGTAATGTTCTAGAAATATAAGTGATGTCAAGTGAAACAGAAATTATATAGTGATATGATGAAATCAATATAGAGAATAAAACTATAATCTAATTATATATAATTTAATGATGATGTATTTAAGATAAATATTATGAATAAAACAATAATTGGATTCCAATTATATATACATATTCTTTCTAAATTGTAATTATGAATTTTTTATTTCGATTATGGTTATTAGGCCATACAAAGTGAATGCAGTCCTTGAATAAATAGACAGAAATAATGTTGTAAAATATTTTATATTTTTTGTGGAAAACTTGCTTGGATTCATTATAAACAAACAATGTGGTGTCATTGGAATTTTATTTTTTGGATGTAAAAATAGTCTGATTATATAGTTAAAAAATTCAATAAATGATTTAAATAATTTATAGAATATTTAAATTATTTTATTATGATTTATAAATATTTATGAAAGATTAATATTAATAATAAATGGTCAAATATCATTATTTGTTAATATAATAGACAAGTGACGAAATTGTGATAATAAAATCCTTGGGTATCACTACTTGATCATAAAATTATGGTATAATTTGATTCAGAAGTTGTTATCTCTCACTCTCTGGTGCATTATTACCCATGAAATGATAGTTTTATTTTAATGTAATTGATATCACATGATGTTTTTTGATCAAAGATGAAGTTACTCTTGATTTTATTATTTTTATTGAAATTAGTGACTAACATTGATAATATAGGTGAAATTATTAATGTCTCTTATTTCATATATTTATTTTTATCAAGGTATCATTAATTTAATTATCGATGGGTCTTTTCTAATGGGTAATTCACCCAGTGTATTTGTGGAGAAAATTATATTTCAATGTGAATGTGTTTTCAAATATGATAGAACCAAGGTTGAAAAAAATATGATCATGGTTTTGAATTTATTTATCATGTTATTGAAACAATCATATGTTTGATTGAGAACACATGGAAAAAAATATGAAGATATCAATTATCAAAAGAGAGAATCATTAATTTTTAAATATGGAATATTATATTTTAAGTAGTGTAGATTTAAATACATATTTTTAGTAAATATGATGATGTGCATAAAATATATATGTTATGAAATATTTTAGTTTTGGTAATGAATTTTTTTCTCTTGTAATTATGAAGAAATATACACATTAAAAATAATGTGTTAAATTATTAAAGATTCACATCTTTCATCAATTGATAAATAGAGAATGATTTAAGAATCTTATAAATATTGAACCATTCTATTTTATTTATAAATGGGGGAGTGTGAAGGCTATATTAATATATGATTGTATATATGAACATGGATTGGATCTTTTATTAAAAGAGAAAGGGGGAGATATTACTTTTATCCAAATGGTTTATTGATTTTATATAATTATGGTTAACAGAATATAAATGGGGTATTCATATATCTATTTAGTTTTATGATGGGTTTCAGGAATATTTATGAAGTGGTTAATTTGTTATCTTTTATAATGGTTATATAATAAAAGGATTATTTTTAGACTTCAACACTCACTTGTAGATAATAATGAATGGTTTTTGAATTTTTGATGGTTTATAAATATTTGAGTTGGTCTGATTAAAAAATGTAACCATACATAGGGATTTTGATTTCTCTATGCATAAGATTTTATTAATTGGAATTAATATTTTTGGAAATCATTCATCAATGAAGTGTGAGATGGTGTTTAATATTTAGAGTTGAATTGGGATAACATTAGGTAATACTATTAGAACTAGGAAAAAAACATTTCATTCCATGACCACATTATTCATGTATTGAATGTATATGAATCTCAAAAAATAAAAATGAATCTATCATATTATGTATGGTCCATTTGGATAATACTTAAAATGTCTTACATTTCAAAATATAGATTTTTTTCATATTCTAAATCATAATCATTTGCATAATGATGAATTATTGAGAATTATAAAATGATTCTATAGATTCACGATATGTTCATGATATGAATGATTTATTATAATAAAAGACATTATCATTATCAATAATACATACTATGGTTTAATCACATCATGAATTGAATTAAACTTTGAAAAGTTTATGAGCCTACATCATTAAAAAATTCCCTGAAAAAGATATTGGTCCATGATTTTAGAATATTTAGGATATAACTTCTGAAGGCATTGTACTTGATATGACCCTTGATGAACATAAATTCATTTTATATCATTTTAACTATGTTTATTTCAAATCATAAGTTCAAATCACACAATCTCAAGGTCTAAAGGATTAGTTTCTTTATAAATTATCATTGTAATGGTTTTATTAAACATAATTTCATAAAAAATAACAAAAAATGTAATTTATAACCCTTACTTTTAGTAGAATAATAAATATAAAGCCCAATGGAAAATGGAAGTAAGGAGTGGGCTTAGATACTAATTTAGGGGAAGATATATAAAATGAGTAATAAATGGGTTATAAATTTTTTAGATAATATGAATAAGATAAAGAAAGATACTAGAAGTAATATATTATTAAATGGATAATAGAATCATACATCATTTCAATAGTACATAATTAATTAATTTATAATATCAAATGAAATTTAAAAAATATCATTGAATTAAAATATATAAATTTAATACAATAAAAATGAACCATTGAATATGAAATAAATATTAGGTATAATTTAACAATGTTTCATATGGATAATAATAATAAATCAAGAAATTATGATCATAAAAACATTAATCATGTTTATTCATATATTTTTTAGAATATACAACTACAATCATACTCATTCATATGGATGTCAATATGTTCGGCCTTAATAATTTCCATGTATAATGTTATGGCCAGACATAATGATGACCTCATAAAACATTATTATCTTACGAGATATAAATATTTACATAATTAATTGGACACTTATAACTAACCCATCAGTATCATTTTTATAAAATATAAATATGCATGAGAAATAAATAAATCCAACAATATATCATAAAAAACCCAGAAAAAATAACATGGGTCCCAAATAATTTCCAAAAGGTATTTCTTAACATCACATTAAGACATGATGGGTTGAAGCCAAACATTTAATCCGAAAAAATTGATTATGTATTTATTTATTATGACCATGAATATAACCCCAAAATAGGAATATTATTTGGAGCTATAGAGGAAAATTGATGTGAGGCCATGATATAGATTGTTTATAAATCATTTTTATCATTTCCAAAAAAAATGAAATCACATTAAAACGTCATTTTCAGGAAATTGACTTGAATATTTTATAAAACATCAAACTAAAATAATTAAAAATATTGTCCCCTTTTTAATAATTTATTTACATTAGTAAATTTTTATTTGATGAAAAAATATATGTGTATGAAAAAAATGACTTTGTAACCTTTATGCTATTAAAAAACACATCAAATAAGGAGATAAAAATTATTTTTTATAAGAGATAAAAAGAAGTATAAGGAATATTTAATATTAAATAATAATTGTATTTCATAATAAGAAAAGTAAACAATTTTTCAATGTACATCTAGGGATATGGATGGAAAATCCTCATTATAAAGGATGTGTATTATTCCTAAAAATATCATTTTTATATACGAATAAAATCCATCAAATAATAATACATTAATTTAAAAAAATGATTCTATATTGATAAATATAAAATACCTTATATATTATAGAAAAGGTAATATATTGGAACCATATAATTGAAATGTCATGGAATCAATTTTATAACCTATTAAAACCCCTTATATTGGATTTCGTCTTGGTCGAACAAACTTTGAACTCTAGTATCATAAACCTAGACTTAAAAACCATATGTTATAGTACTTATTATTTTTTATTACCTATTATATAAAAAATTTATATTTACTTCCAATATATTTGTCACCTACTTAAGTAAATATTGTCTTTATATGTTAGTAATATTAACTGGTCCATGTATATTTTGATAAAAATGAATTTATAATCAATCCATGTGCACGAGTTAATCAGATAAAGAATATTAATGGTTATATAATATGTTTTTGTAAAATATTAATGATGTTTTAGTTACATTCCATTTGTTTTCAAGTGTGATTCTCCTATATAAAATTTTTTACATAATGGGATCAATAATTTTTAATGAACAATGGGTTCTAAATTAATCACGGGTAAATTAATAATATTATAAATCAATAATAATAAATAAAACCTTAATTACATTATAATTTAAAATATTAACTATAATTAGGTTTCTATAACCATTGATGTTAAAACATTATAGAAAAATTCTAATAGGTAGTTGAATATAACCAAAGAAGAATATTGTATAATCAGTGGGTGAGTATGATTATAATATCATTTTTGTAATGCACCTTCCCTACAAACCTGTATCCTATTCTTTACCTTATTATACATTCCTGACTAAAAATATACCAGGAAAGTTTGTCAGAGGTAGGACCCTGACTATTTATTAAGGAAAAAGAAAACAACAGCAAACACATACCGCAAAACAGAAGCCGATTACATGTCATAAACATCAAACCCATCACAACCTATAGTAGATCCTCCTTCCGCAGTGGTCGTCTCCCATTCTGAGCTTTCATAGTTCCTTAGGATCTTGGCATACTTCCTTCTGAGGTTCAATTTCTCCAATGAGATTAACTCCTATGGAGATTGATTGAGAGAGGATCTAGTGGACAGCAGCCTCAACAACTCAAAGTAGTCCTTCTTCATCCTTCGGCTTGTTGTGGTGGACGCCTCCTTTCCAGATTTCCTCTTCCCGTCCTTGAGAGCCTCACAATATGAAGGTTTCACCGTCACATTTTTCTTGTCAGTGTCCAAAACATCCCCCATCTTTCCAGTAACCAGAACATCATGGAAACCATCCTCCATCCCTCTGGTCTGTTCATTCCGCCTGTTACAGTCAATCAGTGCCAATCATGGTGGCTGCCCTCCAAACTCCTAACTAGCATCCACATCCATCGGTGCATCAGTCAAGACGAGCTGCATGTTGTTCCTTTCCTTCATTGAAACACCCACCTCCACTTGATAACATTCTGCAGGTTGCCCCATTTCACCAATTACTTCATACTCAATCTGAATCTGTGTGCCAAATTCCACACACTCAGCCTCCAATCCATGAAAGCAGTTCCCCGTGGACACCGAGGACATCACCTCAATAGCCCGTCCACAGACTCCTGACTCCTCCACTAGTATACGAGCATCACAGTCTAGAACTACAACAGAAGTCCTCCCATCTTCAGCTTCCATCGAGGACCCCTGCCTCCCATTTCTCACCTTGCCACTGCAACACTCCCGTACCACAGGATTAGCTTCATCAAACAATCCAACATCCCAACCGCAATCAAGAGGAGCACGACCATCATCAATCACCCCGGAATCCGTTTGTCTCTCCCCTACAGCCATCGGAATTCCTGAAGCCATTCCAATAGGAGTTGCACTTCTCTCCACAGCATCCTGGAAACCATTCCCCCGTTATAGGTCCTGTTCCATCCAGTTTAACACCACAGACACCAGAGGGTATGTAGGAATTTCACCTGGCTTAACAGCTACTACTCGGGGGCCTTGTCCGGCAATTCCTACCCAATCATCCATAGCAGACATTCCCCTCATATCGCCGGGTTTTCCTAGTCTTTTCTCCATGCCTGGTGACCTCCTGCTAACACCTCCACCATGACACCTATCATCTGAATGCCCCGGCCTATTACATGTAGTGCAGTAGTCAATCCAAGACATACACCACTGCCTGCATCCATCTGAATTCTTGACCCCCAGAAATCCGGACCTAGTCAACCGGCGGTCTCGATACATCCACCTCAACACACAACCGAGGATTTATCGGATGAGTCACCATCGTTGTTCGAACATCAGAGCACAAGAATTTCCCAACTAGGTTCCCAAGCATGCGTATAGTTGCAGGGTTTTGGAATGGTAAAGGCACGTGAGGAAGACTTACCCAAATCGGGATGGTGGTCGGATCGTGATTCATACAGAGATCAAACTTCTATAGAAGGAGAATAAATTTACAACCGTTGCGTCGCCTAGGAGCACCAGACCACGCACATATCAAATCTTCCTCCGAGGCGAAACAGATCATCAAATGTCGACTGTCCATGAGACCAACGACCGCACGATCTTTCAAGTCCCATTTTCCAAAAATGAACTGATCAAAATCATCTACCGATGGTCTGCGAGAATTGAATCTAGCCACCTGAGTTAGTTCTAGATAGATCGTCGCCTTAGAGAATTCCGACACCAAAATCGGGAGTTGAGGGTTCCCGATATGGAGATCTGGCACCTTCGGGATCACCTATATCACCGGGAACTCCGGGAGATACATAAGGTTGGAAAACAGAACAAAGGGGTTTCACGACTTTGGCGGCAAGCCATCCCCCCTTCCCACCTCCAGTGGAAAATAAAAAACTATATAATACATAAAAAATAAAATTCCCTACATCAATAAAAATCATTCAAATAATATATCGTTATACAATGGGGAAAGAAAAAAAATAAGGGTGAGCTACAATGATCAGTTTGGGTAATGTTTAGTGGATGTAATAATTAATTATTGATCATAATCAATAAGGAATGATAAAATAAACTTATCAAAAATATAATTTATTCCATAAACTAAGAATGAAATTCATCCGTGGATTTTTTTCATTGTGAAAATCCTATAAATAATAATAATTAAATTAATGGTAATTTTTAATTACTTTATAACATTTTTAATGATACAATCATTTTTTACTTCCTATAACTTTCATAATATGGTTAACAATATACTAGTTACAAGCCAATTTGGTTTGTATGACATTAAATCTACAGTTATGGCATTTCACTAGATAATTTAAAACATAATTGTAACAAAAAAACAGATTTTTCAGTAGAATTAATCCATGAGACTACCAGTTCCTTTGGGGGGTTTAATTAAATATTCACCGAACTTTTTAGTTCATGTATAATGAATTCCACTTATATTAAATTATTTATTCATTTAAGGAACAGCATTCTCTATCATCATATATCTATTTTGAGTAAAATATACTGATGTATAAATATTTCACCAATTAATCCCATAATTATATATGTAAAAATATTATATAAAAATAAAATATGGTTTATGTAATAGTAAAATCTATTTAATTATAATATCTATATATGAGAAAAATTTAATGAACAGAAAATTAATTATAAGGAAGTATATTTTTCAAGATAATGTTAACAATCACGAAAAACGTGATATTAACAAGATAACTATCACAAATTGGATGTTTTCATTCAGAATCCTCATAGATGTGATAACACAAAAATATAATTTAAATACCATAATATTTGTTTAGATCATGATAGAAATGAAATAGGGGTATTATATACACCACAAAGTGAATTTGTTCATAATAATAAACAAGTCCTAATGAAATGTAAATCAAGACAAAATCTCTTTCTTTATGGTTACTTTTGGTTGAACACTCTTTAAAATCTTATATAATGATTTTATGTATATTATTAACTTAAAATAAAATCATAATAATATATATGGTATCATATATATTCTTTACATATCAAATTATAACATGTTCCTTAAAAATAATTTTTTATTTTAATCATTTCTATTGTTAATTTCCTTTTCTTGAGTTTGTATGGACATGTTATTTTTGTTCATATTAATTAATCAATATTTTAAAAACCTAAATATTGTAAATAATTATTTAAATATCAAATATATTCAGTATATATGTATTTATATTATTCCATAACTTTTGAAAATAGGATAATGAAATAATCAATTCATAGAGATAGTGGGTTGTACGTACGAATGGACATTGTTTCCATTTTCTTGTCAAATTGAAAAAAATGAATAGTAAATTATATATATGTATAATATGATCAATTATAATAACAATAAAATATTTATGACATATTTTATCTAAATATATCCTTAACACATTCAATGTAATATGGGAATGAATCACATTGTATTAAGCAAGCTATAGTCCAGACATCCTAAAATGATGTTATCATCTTCCCAAAAAAACGGTAACCATGAATCTAAATATAATATAAAAAAATCATAAGATAAGGTAATTATAAATATATTATATATCATATAGACTATAATATCATCATTATTTACATCCTTGAAAATTTGTAGTGGATGAATAATAGATATCAGTTCGTGAGGTGGTAGTCCTCCATACACATGAATAACAATTATTTATCACATTTCATGTATTTGTATGAATGTGTAGGTAAAACATTAGAATAAAAAAATATCACCATTTTGAGGATATTATGGTTGTTATATAAGAGTTATATAACCATAAATGATGGCATGGATAAGTAAATTAAATAAAATATGAATGTTGAATATTGTTACGTCTTTTCATGAAACTATAACTTGTTTTTCCTTAAATGGCATCCTTCAATTGCTTTCATCCCAAAGTGAGGCTTCTATATTATGTGTAGGGATTTAGGGAGATTATTTTTAAAAAAATTTAAAGGGAAAATTTTTTTGTGAGGTTTGATGAAGCGGGGGGGGGGTTATTGTCGTTTAATATTGGAGGGAAGTGGTATTATTGAAAATATAAAAAGCTAATCATCATTGGGTTATCTCCCATACAAAAAATCACACAAAATTTGAAAAAATTAATAAAATTTAAATTATAATTTATTAAATACTATACCACACAAAATGTAGTTCATTTTTATTATTTTTATCCATAACATTAATTTTTCCCTACATTTACCATTTTCGTTTTTATTAAAGAAACTAGTTTATATCCTATATAAATTAACCATAATTAATAAATAAAATTTTCATTTATTAGAAAATATATACCCACTATATTATAAATGTTATATTTAATTTACAAAATAAAAATAACATGTTCTTTGTAAATTAATTTTATAACAAATGCATGTAATGTGAAAAAATACATCTTTTACCCAAATCATGAGGAAAATACTTTCAAGATATAGGGGAAAATATTATCATTATAAAAGATTTTTTGAACATAAATAGACAATATTTTATGTTTTTTAAAACATAAAAATAATTTTTTTGAATATATTAATTTTTAAAAATTTACTTTCTTTTAATAAAATATCATTTATTATAAAATAACCTTAATTTAAATTTTTAAATTATCAATTAAAATTAAATTTTTAAAACATAACTAAAATAATTGAATTAAAATATATTTTGATAAAATATATTTAATATTATATATTTATCAAAAAAAATAAGCTAACATAGTAATTCATTCAATTTTCTTCTATTTTAATATTCTTAGTATCATTTATTTTATTTAATTAGTAATTAAATAATCACTATGTTGGAATTTGTTAATTATTTTATTTAACCAAATCATCTCAAAATATTAATAATAAATCATTTTTATAATAATACCTCATTTATATTTCAAAATTATATTTATAACCTAAAATATGATGGTTCTACCCATATCATTGATTTATAAATGTTAAAGGTATGGAAGGTTACTTTTTTGCCTTTTATTTACTTAACATATTATAATGGTCACCATCATGGAATGGTATCTCATAGAATCATAAAATTATTAATTAAACGGGGTATGGTTGAAATATGGGTAGGTTATCTCTTATGTTAAATTTTATAGGTTATTTTTTACCTTATGATTAATGATTAACCACTATGTAATCTAATTTTCACTTTATTCTTTGTAACTAACATTAATTATTTTCAAAAACAATTTGTTCAAAAACTATATGTTTATCTTATAAGACATAAAATATCATAATTATTCAGACCATGTTTATCATTTTTTTTTTACATTTTACTCAAAAAAATTTAAAATAATATTTAAATATAATTCCACACATGTGGTGAGAATGAGTGTTTATAATGTGAAAATGACCAAAAGTTCATAATGGATTTATATATAATTCAGTATAAAAATTAATCAATATATTTTAATTATGTTAATATAATGATATATAAACTTTTATGACTCTATAACTGTCATTAAATTAAATTTGACAATAATAATTATTGAAATAAAATTCTATTTTTCAACTAAAATGATGTTTTTTAACTATTCATCAAAAAAATGAAACATCGTAAAAAATACCGAAAAATGAACCCTTATATAATCGTGACATTCTTCTTAAAAAATTGGGGTTTATATGGATATGAAATTAATAAAATTGTGAAAATTGTGTTTTAAAATTGGTTCACCCTTAATAGATAGTAAAACTCACTCTTATATATAACGCATAATAACTATGTGATGTTTGTAGATTATGATTAACATATTGTTATGCAAATATGATGATAGAAACAAAATTATTATTTTTCTAAAATAAATGAATTTTAAATTCTTGGGGTGTCACATTCTCCCCAACATAATTAAATTGTGACCTTTTAATTTAAACTAGATCTTGGTAATCAAGGGTTTAATATTTCAAAATTCCCTTATTGAAAAACCTACATGATAAACTAATTTATGTAATATACTATTAATATTTGAGAATGATAAAACAAGTACACATGGAATAACATATGACTTTGTTTCTTCAAATGATATTTTTTTTGAAATTGAATATATGGACATGGAGGGAAAGTATAAATAATTTCAGGGAGTGGTTGAGGTCATTGATCACAGTCAAATGAATGATCATCGTAATTTTTTGGCCACCAATGTGAGAAATATATGATGAATTAAAAGAACATATTTTCAATAAAAATTAATTTATTGGGACAAAATATTATTTTTATATTATTTTCCTAATGTTTCTAATTCATTTATAACTAAGAATATAAGTAAATTTACTTACTGTAAATATTTATATTTCATAAAAAAATTAATCCTTTGATTTTGATTTGATAAAATAATAATTGTACCATTACTTTATTAAATGGAAATACAAAAAATGAACATTGATTCATAAGGAACTAAAATAAACATTTACTAGATCATAATTTCCATAAATGATTGAATGGTACTTCCATTTAACTCTATTGTTTCTCCAACGACAATATAGTTGAAAACTTATTTTATAAAACTATAAAGTACCAGTAATGGTTCATCAGTAATATGTATTCATCAAAAAATTTATCTAAAAATGTTTACACCTTAACCAGGAAATCACATAGTCCAGTGGTGGTTGGGAATCCCTTATCATCTGTCAATCATGGGATCAAGTTTCACAGGCAGATAGTTTTTCCTTTTTCTAAAACATATAAATATAATATCAAAAATAAATATTATGGGAATTATTGATATTTAATCATTAAATACCCATTTATGTATTTTTTTCAATACAATTTATTTTCAAAAGAATTGATAAAATAATTTGTATGTTATTACAATGTTATTAATGATCATAAAAACACTAAATGTAATCAATACATTTAAATTATTGACTCCATAATGTAAGGACATTATTCCTCAAATATATTTTCCAATAAACAAATACTAATATAAAGTGTTTCATTCCCATATATTTCATCAAAAATATCATTAATATTGGTAGACTCCCAATAGATAAAACCTAAAAAAGATATGTTTAATACATAAAACGTATGACTATAGTCAATATCTTACCATAACATTAATTTGTTGATTTGTACTAATAATTCAAATATAACTTTTGGGTAGGTTCCATAAACTATGTTTTACTAAATATAGTTTCTAATTTTTATACTAAACATCCTTTAATACCTACTATAACACCCCAACTGTAGAATCGTAGAGACAATTCCTTTATTAAATTTTCATGATTAAAAGTAATCAAATCCAGAGGGAATGATAATGATAGATGTTGTGGAAAACTATATACATATATGGAACTTATTTTATATTTGGATATAATAAATAAAATAGTACAAAAAAATTAAAATGATCAGAATTATTGTAATTCATTCCATGAATATACATTCGTATAATGGGGAATGGAAAAAGGGTGAACTGAAATACTTAAAAATGTTTTAGTACATTAGAAGTAATAATTAATCAATGATCATAACCAATGGAAAAAAACTAAACACACATGAAATTTAGTCAATAAACTTGGAATTAAATGCATCTGTAGATTTTCTCGTGCTGAATATCCTATGGATAATAATAACTGAAATTATGGACATGCTTAATTATTGGATTTCATGTTTCCTAGGAACATAGAACCATTCCTAGAAAGAAATTTTAGATGATGTTTTGACACATACAGGGAAAAAATAATAGGTTTGTTCGACTATAAGTCTACTTTCAAGACCTTTCATTAAAGATTTTAATACATTTTTTAACAAATGCGATGGTTTTTTTCCACAGAATTTTCCCCATGACACTGCTGATGTATTACAAGGATTTCATTAACTAGTCTCTAACCATTGAAGTAAATCTAGAAATCATTCCTTGTATATCGAATAATTGATTTTATTAATGCAGAATACTTCTTATCAACAAATGTTTGTATGGAGTAAAATACCTAGATTTATTATTTTATCTAAACATAATCAAATAACTATCAAAGTGAACACCATACTTATAAATGGAATATGGTTTAAGAAATAATAATATATATTTTATGAATTTATAGTTAATTAATATAAATGTAATTTACAATAACAAGATCATAATGAATTAATTGTTGAAATATAAAATTAAAAATTACAAAAGAATGTGATATTGAAAAGTTATCTTTTACCACATGTATGTTTTCATGGAAAAATCATTGGATAAGATAAATCAGTGTTAAAATAAAAATACTACAAGGAATAAGTGAATTATGATATTAAATAAATAGGGATAATTATATACACCATATTAAAGTGCATTTTTACATTATATTAAATATGTCTTAGTGAAATATAATTTGGGATGAAATATCTCACTTTATACTCTCTTCTGATTTTATACTTATTAAAATCTCATATAATGGTTTTAATTCTGTTATTAACTTATAATTGAACGATATTAATATCTATGATATCATATACCATCTTTTTATATCATATTATAACCCATTAATCATGAATTCATCATCAATTTATTCATTTCGGGTTATAATTGCCTTTTTTCAAGTATTTGTTGACTAGTTAGTTTTCATACAATAAATTGGATCAGGATTTATTCAAAACGATAATTTAAATGATGATTAATATTTCAAATATATTCAATATATATGTATTTAGTGTGACTCATAAAGTATTGATATACGAGAATGAAATTCACTGTTCATTGATAGTGAAGGCCATACGTACACATGATGATTGTTTTTTATTTTTTTTTAAATAATGAAATGTAAATGATATTTGGGTATATTATATTTCCATTATCATATTAATTTCTTATTTATCAAATATTTTAAATAAAACCATATTTATTACATTTAATATTATGTTTGAATAAATCATATCTAATTTGAAAAATTAAAAACCCATGTGTGTCTGAAATTAATTTTATAACAAGCACATGAAACACGAAAAAACAAAACCTTTACCTGAACCACACTAATAATGATTTCACTATATTTGGGTGAATATGTTCATTTTAAATGATCAATTATTCCATAAATAGACCTAATTTTATATTTTTCTAACACATATAGATCTATTGGTAGAACATATAATTGTTTTAAATTTTACTTCTATTACTAAAATATTACTTATTACAAAATTATATTAATGTCAATTTTGGAATTATTTACTTAATTTAAATTTTTATGTATCAAATCAATAATGGAATTAAAATATATTAAAATCACATTTTTAACATATAATATTCATCTAAAAAATAAGTCACCATAATAATGTAGTCAACTAAATTCACTTTTCATATTTTAGGATCAATTATTTTGTTTTATTCATAATTAAATAATTACTATGTTTTCATTTCAAAAAAAAATTTATGTAAATTATTCATCTCTAAATATTGATGAATTTTTCATAAAAATAACTCATTTATATTTCATAATGATATTTTAAACTGAAAATATGATATTTTTACTATATCTCAATACTAAATTAATGTAAAAGGTATGAAATGGACCTTTTTTGTCTATTTCAATACTTAACATATTATATATTCCACATTCCTTGAATTGTGTTCCTATAACAAAAAATTTTATAAAAATGAGATGATAAGATAAATATGTGTGTGTGTGTGTGTTTGTTCTACCTATTTGTTTTTTACAACTTCTTATGTAATGTTCCCACTTAATATTAACTATTATCCATTAAATAGGAAAAATTTTAGATTAATTGGTGTAGTTAATTATAATTATAATTTGTAATATTTTTTGGTAAAAAATATTTTTATATTTCTAGAAAACAAATATAATATTTATTCCAACTATGTATGCTCATTTTTTCAAATTCAATATAAATTAGAGGGGAAATTAAATTTATTATTAATCTCACACAAATCGTGATAAAACGGCGTTTCCAAATAAAAATATAAAAAAGATTTTTTTGTTTTTTAATATATATTGAATATAAAAATGATTTAAATTACATAACTAGGATTAATAACTGTATAATTGATATATTATGACTTTAAAACCAACTTATACATTAATTTAATACTAATATTTTTTTATACAAATATAAAATATTAAACTAAAATGCAGTTTTTCACTATTCAACAAAAACGAAACTTATCAATAAAATATCAAAAATTTACCCTAATCTAATTTTGAAATTCAACATCAATAATGAACAATTTTTGAAAAATAAAATTTATATAATTTTCAATATTTAGTTTTATAATTTCTGATCCATTAAAATGTGAAAATATGTTATCTTGATTGTAACGTAATCTGACGTAGTGTGATTTATAATGTAAGATTAACATGGTGTTGTTTATAAAGAAATATAGAAAAAAATTAATTTTAACTAAAATGTATTTATTGTAAATTATTGGGGTGTTACAATATTATCATGATATAATCATTAACGCATTAAATTGTTATTATTTAAATTTTATTTCTTAAATGATATTATAAATATAAATTAGAACTGATAAGAGTTGTATGGAAAATAGAAATGGAAAATATTGATAAGAAGTTATCACTTATACTGGAAAAAATTGTATCACCACATACAAACATTATTTGATTTAATGAATTTGGGAAACCAATATGGATAAGGATCCACCCATCATGGGAGACACATATTAATGAAGTAATAATGGTTTAGTAAAAGTAGGAATTAGATTTGTAGGTGTGACTATTATTGGATGTGGGTAATTTTATAAGTGATTGGACATCTACTTTTGTAAATAATTAATAATAAATATAAAAAAACAATATTTCCAAGGAATGGGATCTAATTTTTACAAATAATGATTAACATATGACATGTGGTCAGGGTGACTCTCATCTAATCATTTAAAAAAATATATATTATATTTTATGACTTTACCAATTTATTTATCACTTTTACAATATATTAGTGTTTACCACGGTGACAACCTTTTAACGTGGTATCATATTTTTATACCAATATAAAAATGACTATATTTGTAAATTTTTATTTTATCATCCCAAATATTTAACCTATTTTTGTATTCAATTTATTAATTCTTAAATATTAATTTAAATTTAAAAATAAATGACATGTAAAATAAAATTTTAATAAACACAATAATTATCATAGAATGAATTTTTTCATACTCCATAGCAAATATATATCATTAATTAAATATTTATATATATATATATTCAATAAATATTAATAAATTTGTTTTTAAATATTTCTTAATATTTAGTATATTAATTAAAAATTACAGAACATATGGAAAAAAATTAATTCATTGAAAATTTGATTTTTTTACATTATAATAAATTATTTTTAATTGTTATAAATGATTACTAATTTCATGAACATTATTCAAGACAATGTTATTAAATAAACCCATTATAGTATGTTTAAAAATTTATTTAAAAAATTCCAATTAACTAAGTAGAATATATGTAAAAAATATTACATAAATATTTATTTAATTATCATATGAATTTATACATGAAAACCCCATAAGGCCACCACACGCTATCTAAGGGAATGATAATAATTATTTTTCTCATAAATAATTATTCAGATAGTATTGATATCAAAGTGATTTTATAAGCATCAACTTCTTAGATAGGTTATCATATTAAATATATACTTTTTTATGTTCACATTGGGGTTGAGATTGTAAAACCCCTAGTGAAATTTTCAAATTTCCATTATTGGAAAAATAAAAAACATAAGAAATGCATTCAATTCTTGATTCCATTTTCTATATTCTCTATATTGCATTGCTAATGTGGGTCGATATATTTATACCCAAAATTACCATGAACATGTTATAATAGCCATAGTTAATAATTTTATCCCATTAATTATTCTAATGTATAATGATTATATAATTATTTGTATATGAAAACTTGAAATCTTCTAATATATATCAGTAAAATTTAATTCTTACATATATACACAGTAAAATAAATTTTCTTATACATTTATGTTTTCTCTTAATATATATATTTTATTTCTAGAATTTTTAATTATTCCTATAATTGTAATCTGGGTGATAATATTCACATTGAACTATGGGTATAATGATATTAGGTTAATGTAGTAATTATATTGTTTTGGAATTATTACACGTGTTTTTTTCAGGACATTATTTGTTATTATATGCTCTTAATGTAATAATTTAAATTTTAAAATATTTTCATACAACAATATGTCATGGTTTGTTTTAGTTCGGTAATCTATGTAAAACATGATATCAATCAAAATGAATTTATAGAAATATATATATATACTATATTCATGTGGTTTTTATATTAAATCCTCCAAATAAAAAAGTTCTCCTATGAAATCTGTATACATTTATAAACATATATGATAAATATTTTTTCTAATTAATTCTTCATGTTCCAATGTTTTTTCATAAACCTCATAATTTAATAACAGATCCTTGACTGATATAGTGTCTTCATTATACATTATTTATCTATTTTATCCAAGATTTCTAATGGGTTTTATACAAAAGAGGGATTATTTTACAATTTCAGTTTATTGAGTTCATTACATATCCTTATTATGATATGTAGTTCATCAAAAGCGATCTATGGAAGGAATAATGATCCAAAGTGAGCTATGGTGGAAAAAATGACAATAATCTAGAGTTCACTTATCATTATGAATCTTGAATCGGAAAAATATCAAGGGATCATCTTTATATTCTTTCGGAATATCATGTCCCTCTTCCAAACTGGTATTAAAAGGAATATCATGTCACAAACATGAAATCCTAAATATTGTTAATGAAAATCATCATTTCTCTCTTTTTTACTTTTCTCACATTAATATGTCACTAATAAAATTTAATAGTCTATCAGTTTATTGAAGTGTCAAAGTCATAATAGCTCTCTCTATCTAAATTCATCATGGAATTGATATTTCATTATATGTTACCATATATATTCTCATATGGTTTTATTTTAATAACAAGGTGGATGCTTTTATTTAATGGGAACTCAATAAGAGAAAACTTATTATCCCTACATTCATTGAAATCCATCTATCATGATCATATAAAATCATCCAATGTCTAAATTCTCCTTTTCAAATGGGACACATGTTTGAGAGATAAATGATTTTATCAATAATATCATAGTATATATTTCATTTTCATGATATATATATATAATTCCTATGAGATCGTTGGATATTGTTTTTTGGAAACAATTGAAATTTATACTACATGATGATTTTAAAATTATTAATTTTATAATTTGTAAATTGAATCAAGTTACATATCATATCAAATACTAATTTCAAGAAAAAAATTTATACTGACCAACCATTTCGTAGATGGAATAAATTGCCTTTAGATGTGTATAAAAATCAGAAAAATGATCCGCGATTATGTTTTTATTTTTCCATTATATTAACGTAATTTTTTAATCATCACCACAGATTTATTACATTCATACATTGCGTATTGGAATTAAAATAAAAAGGTTATATACTCCAAAATAACTCCCTACTTTTTATCCCACATGAAGTGTTACATAATATTAATATACTATTTGTTAATTCCTAGTTGAATTAAAAGAATCACCTTTTGAATAAAATCTAATTAATCGTTCTACAATTATTTTTCCTAATAGATTATTATTTTTTCATGAATATTATAACTCTTACATTATTAATGGTTATCTTTTCATGACATCTTTACATTTTATGTTTCTCGATATCATTTTTGGGCCTATTTAACATGCATATTTATAGTATACTAAGAAATAATTTGGGAATGTTTTGATTTCATCGATTTATTATATCCAAATCTATCCTTTGACTATCTATAAATAATACATCACATTAAATCCTAAAAATTTTTAAGGTTACATAACCCATTATACATATAGAATCATACATATTATTTTCCTTCCTATGACTTTAATTTATTGAGAAATCATAGAATGTGATTAACTTTAACCATATCCTTTGGAACATGGTCAACTCCTTATATATTATTATATAAATTAAGATATTTTGAGTGGTTTAAATATTATAATTTACATAATATATATTATTCCACAAAATAATTAATTAAAATATTAATACAACTAAAACAATATCATTCATTTTTTAATTTTTTGCAAGGTTCATTAGTTGATAATTTGATTAAGATATTATCTTTTAATTTTATATAATAACACATCTAAATCCATTCTTCAATGTAAAAATCTATATAATAACCCTCAAACCCTCTCTATGGTAATATGATTATAGGTTTAGTGAAATAGAATTCAATAGATCCATGAATTATTCTCTACATTATTCAATCCAAAGTAAATATATCCTTTTGACAATGATATTGATATATGATTTCTAAAGGTGAAAATTTTCACACAAAGTATTGATATTATCTAACTAAATAGAAAAATGTATAGATCTATTTTATAGTGGGTTATCATTTAAATTTATGAATCACCTCTATTATTAAAGGATCCCTAGATATACATTCAATTGTGAATTCATATTGTCCATATCCAATTTGGAATGCTACATTGGGAATATATTTAGTCATTAGCAATTATTAAATGTATCCAAATAAAATATACACATTTTATATTTACTTAGGCCCTCAACAACGATAATAAAAATTAAAAATAATGGATATATGATATTTTTTATTAATAATGATTTTTTTATGTTCATGATAATCAATTAAAATATGTATTAATCTGTAATTATTCTTAAAAAATAAGAGTTGTTCACCCCATGTTTTATAAAATGTATATATTAAAAAAAATTAGAATCACCTATTTGTTCTTCTTAATCTCTTCCAGTTAAATTAGGTCTATTCAATAAGGACTCGTTAATAAACACATTTAGCTTTATATAAGTTTATTTTAAAAAATAACATTTCATTATGGGTTAAGAAGGAGTAGTTATTATAATAATATATCAATATAATATTGTTCAATTATCATTCTTATTCTGTTTATTTTCTCCCCATGCAATTGAGTAATTTATTCCTCAATATTGTGCATTAAGACCCTTATTAAAAAAAATTTCCAATTAGATTTCATAAATATCCAGGCAGGGATGTTTTAAAATGGTAAAATTTTTTATAAGAACTAATATTTTAATTTTTTGAAAATTGATATGAGCACTATGTATAGAGAGGCAATGTACTCCCGATATCATATAAAATTAAACCAAGTGAAGAATTAGAATATCTGAAATAATTATCTACTGAGAAAGAATTATTTTAAAACAGTTATATAACATGGATACAATCATATAACTATAGGGTGTTTTCACCAATAATTCAATATACCACATTTTAGGTTATGAATAAAAATTCATTTAAAACATTTAGGAAATGACTGAACATGATGAACTAATATAAAATAATATATTTATAATTATGAAGTGTATAATAAGTTATCCATTAATTATTTCATTATTAGGATCAACTTCAAATATAGTGATTTAATTGGGTATTTGATGTTCTCTTGGAATTCTATTTTGTAGAATTCTATTTTCCTCAATATCCCTTGGATAATGTTAATGATTCATGTAATTTCCAATTTTATGTATTTTTTTGTATTAAAGAGTACTGATGTATTATTTATTGACTTATTATCCTCAATTTTTTTGTACATCTTTATTCTCTATCCGAAATATTTATCTTTATTTCTAAACCCTCAATACATGATAAAATTTATAGGCCCTTTCAGGAAATTTACATGTTCCTTCATCCTATATTTTTTTCATATAGTTAGTATAATTTTATTTTCCAAATGCTATTTACGATATTTTGTTATCGTAAAAAAATCTATTCATTGATATCAATGAAACTTAATTATAATTCATTTCAAAAACATGATATTAGAACACAAAATAAATGAAAATTTCTTTTTTCACATTTAATAATAATAATGTATTAACACCTTGTTAGTGTCAAGGAGTATATATTTTGAGTATCAAAAAAATAATTCTTCAATTTTCAACACACAGAATTCTCTTCATTTTTTAATGTGTTAAAAAAAATATAAAATTATATTTTCTAGTCTCGTATATGTATATAAATATTTTTTCTTCTATTTGAGTCATATTCTTAATGGGATTCCATTACTGTTTAAATTATCTTTCAAAAAAACAAGTGTATATGAAACCATTTCTAGTTCTGATACATAGAAAATTAAAAACGACTTTTCTATTATGTTGAAATGTTTATAATATATTAATGGATTTCATGAAATAATAATTGTGGGTGTATATTTCTACATGAAAGAACTAATTCCTTATATCAGATTCATTATCTATTCCAGTTATAAGAATGATTTTGGTTTTTTTCAAAATCTGTAGAAATTGTTCATGATAATATTCACTCTATATACCATCCCTTTAGGCTACCCATCATGTAAAACCTCAACAATTTCATTCTCAACTAGTTGTTAACTTGGTTCCCCCAAATTCTAGATATTTAATAAAGTGAAAATTTTCTTATCCTGAGAAAGATACAATAATATGAAAAAAAATTAAAATATAAAACAACATGAATTCTAAATATCCACCACATGATATCATGATCTATGAAAAGTATATTCCAACATTTAGATATTTCAGTAAAATGTAGATTTGTTTATGTGATTTAAACTAATACACCATAACCTTAATCGCATAAATAACTAACCGTTTCTCTAATAACAACAAATTGTACTCATTTTAATAATATATATTTCACATAGTTTCCAAATGTTAGTGTTATACATTATAGGTAACTCACACAATCTTGAGTGATGATGTTTTAATGAGTTTAATTATTTTCTACACACACGTATTATTAAACATTATTATATAAATATAACTCAGAAATAACTTAGGGATATCCTCACACACACACACACACACACACACACATATATATATATATTTATAATCCCAATGGGAAAATAGAAATTTGGATAGAACAAAAATTCATACTAAAAAAAACTTTTTAATTGGTCATGAAGTGGTTAGATGAAATAAATACTAAGAAAACTAAATAATATAATAAATGTATAATTAATATGATCTTGAAATAATAATATTTTTTATTTAAAATGATCAAAGAGAATATGACAGAAAAAAATCTAACATATTCCATAGAATACTTATATTGAAATAATGTTACAATATTCTTGGTCTATGGAACATAACATATGCATGTAGCATAACATAGAAATGTGGAACAATAATAATCATAGTAAATAATAACATTTGGAAATTGGTAAACAAAATCATATTAATTTACTAATTGAACAGAATTTATAACAAATGTTTTTCCGATTCATAAATATGAGAATACATATTACCACAATCATATCCAATATTATATTTTTAGAAAATCTAATCATGAACACATAAAATATTTTCATTACATTAGATATAAATCATTAACTTATTTATAAGATGGTTATAAATGGAGGAATCATATTATACTGAAAAACTCATAAATATTTTTAAAAATGAAATCTATCATGTAATATATCATCAAATTCACATCTAACAAAGATGACTTTTATATAATTTTGAAATGGTATCGTATAACATGAAATATATGGTAGAATTGTTGATATAGAAAATCAATCTCCCAAAAAGTGTATCAAATTATTTTGGGTATTTTCATGAAAATTACAAGAAAAAATATTTATCCATGGGAGTTAAAAAGGGAAATGTATTCAAAGTTATGAAAAAAGTTTTCAAAAATCATTTTTATCATTTCCATAAAAGTTAACTAACATTTAGAGAAAATATTCATGATTGTAAAAGGTGTAAATTTTAATAAATCCCCTTAATGGAATCCCTAATAATTGAATCATGAATATTATAAAATTATATTTAAATAAATATGGAGAGGAAGATAAAATTGTAGAAGCGTGAAAAGACAATACATTTATCTTTTATACAGTTTTTATGAAAAAAATACAGTGAAATGGTGTGAGAATGTTATTTTTGAAAATAGAAAAATATTAATGTGAGGAATAAAAATGATAATATATAATTCAAATTAATAATAAGAAAAGAAAATATTTTTGGTATGAAATAATATAGTAAAATATAAAAAAAATAAGAAAAAAAGGATGTGAAATATTTTCAACAACATCATAGTATGATAAAGAATAGTATCAATAAAAAATGATGGAATTGGAGTAAATATGTAATTTACCTATATGAAAGATTGAAATACCTTATATAATATATAATTGGAAGAATAAAATAATCATAGAAGATCAATGTCATGGGAAAATGCTCATGACCCAATAAAAATAAAATTCATTAAAGAAAACCATTACTTTGGATTCCTACAAGGGCACACAAGCCATAAAATCTTATATAATAATAATACACTTATTGAAAATAAATTTTATATGTTAATTTATAGTTAAAACAATTTATATTAACTTTCATATTTACTTATAACAAAGATATTAGATATTTGTGGCTAATATTGATCGTTATTGTTAGTAGTTTTAACCATTTATTATCTAAATCTCTAAAATGGTTTTGTTTTAAATTTCATATTGATTATTTCATAATCTTTATAATATTTAAAGTAATTTAATAATAGATCTATAATATTTTTTGATATTTCACTTATATTGCATGGGAGATTCTTGTAAGGTTCTCTAAGAAGAAATATATATCACCCTCAATTCCGTAATTCTTAGTGAATAAGGGGTGGAACATTATCAATAGAATAAATTATTATAAGAAGAGTCAATTGAAAAAAAATTAATTAATATTTAATTAAAAATAATATAAGTAACTAATTTTACTATAAATTCCTTTATAAAATTTTATTGCATTCATCATGTAGGTGATTAAACCAACCGCAAAAAAATCATGTTATTATCAACATATATTTTATATTATAATGTTATTTTATCATGATAAAATAATTAACAATTTATTAAGATATTATTTAGTTGTAATTAAAGATATATATAATAATTTATAATAGGTGTATTAAAATTATATAAAAATGAAAATGAAACATGTGATGTTATAACTTATTAGGAAGAAATCAAATCTCTTTTTGGAAATCAAAAACATTTTAAGTGAAATGAAAAGTCTATAGGGACACAAATATACCCATAATGTGAGATATTTACTATAGAAGAAAATATGTTTGATTAAATTGATGAAATTTAATTTTATGTGTGCATTTGAATGGGTGTAGGGGTGAATAATTGTTTAGTGAAAAGAGTGCAATTTTATGTCAATAATAATTTATAATTTTTATAATAAAATTCACTTTCCCGATAATTGGATACAAATTTTTCAAATGATAATGTTAAAATGATTTTAGGAAAATAGTTACCTCATCTACTCTATTATTTGCATATTTTCAGTTTGTTTTATGCCTTCAACCCTTGATTTAACCCCATAACAATATTTCATATTTTATATTGGTGACTTACTTTTACCTTTGTTACTAATTTATATTACTAAATATAAATTAGGATATTATATTAATTTGGAAACTATGTTACCTAATGATAACTCTATTTTATATAATTCAAGTTATAAAATAATAATAAATAAAATAAAATAATAATAGATAACTTGAATTAATTTTTTATTGAAAATATTTTATAGATAATAACATCGATTTATTCATATTCCATGACAATGAAATAAAATAGGGAAAATTTTAATTTATATATATATATATATTATTTTATTGAAGGTACAATATCATTAATCACACAAAAGCCCACACAAATAGACCAAAAGGCAGTCCATAGACCCCACCAAGGGATAACCCACACATCATGTCTTATGTTATAAATATCATTAATTTTATTCATTAACAAATAATGATGAATTTAAGTTACTAATAATATAATTCATAACATGTAGAGAAGTAAATTTATTGAAAAATAATTATTTTAACAATAATTGATTTCTTTCATACTTTTAATGTTTTTTACATATTTCTTAATCATTATTAAACAATTTTTTATTACTAAAATTCTTTTTAAATTATATTTATTTTTTATTTTACAAAAAATAACATAAAAAATATTTATGACATATATTGATTTTATTACATTAAAATTAAAAAATTTAAATTTTCCTAACATCACCTTAAAAACCACATCATGACATCCTCATTATCATTAAGGGTATTTTATTAATTATGGTTATCATTGGTGATTATTTAAATAGAATGTATTTCATTTTACATTCCACAAGATTTAACATCTCTCATAGATGACCTCATTAATGCTAAATTTATAGAAATTACACTTTGGAATAGATTAGGTAAAACCATAAAGATGAAACCAACTATATATATCCAAACTAAAATATTTTTATTCTATTAGTTTACATTATCTATCAAAATGTGTATAACAATTTTATCATTTCCATTATTTTAACAGTAATAATCTGTGTGAAAAACTACATGGTAAACCATGATGATAATGATTTTTAATTTTATTATTTTTCAATAAATTCATTCTTATTAAAATTATATTTTTATTGATGTATTTTATTAATATATTACTATAATTTATTAATTTTTATAATTTAATAATTTTCTCAATTCCATTTTTTAGTTTATTTAAGATCAATGTCGCACATGTAAGAAACTCCCAATTAAACAAATTATGTAAAGATAAATATATACTATAATTTTATTATTTTACAATTTTCTACATAAAGAACCATTAAATTTAATTACTCATATTATAATGGAAAATATTTTAATTATGAATCTATATTCTCATACTGCAAAATTAAATACATTCCTTGATTTCTATAACTTGAGGGTATTTAAATGGTTTTGATTTTTGATAAAATATATAGATATTTTTTCAAATTGAAATAAATAAATTAATATTCCATTCTAATTCTTATAATGTAGATATATTTGGTGTCATACATTGTAGGGATCATAATTTTTTAAAAATAAGAATGATTAAAGGTATAATTTTTTAAATGAATTTTAAATTATAAATGATAAACTATATAGGTTTTTTACTGATTCGTAGTAGTGTGGAGAGAAAAAAATTTAATAAAGAAAATTAGAGAGGAAATGTTATTTCCAAGAATGATGAGATATATATTAGTACCAAATTATACATTTGAGGAAATATTAGAGGACATTGTGTATATTTTGTAATGTTTTATATTGACTATCATTTTTTAATAGATAAAAAATTAATTATTTTTTAATTATCATTATTATATTCGGTTTACTTGACTAAAGGGCCTATTACAAAATGATTATAATTCATATATTATTATTATTATTCAATGAGTGTTTTCAATTTTTATAATAGTCTGCATAAATATAATCCCTATATTTTAATTATTCTATGTAATGTTTATTTTTTAGGTTGAATTACCCAAATGACATGTGTGATGATTGATAAAAGATAAATATTTCATATCCTCAAATATATTTAGTCATATCATATAGTTTAATTAATATAAATTATTCTATTCACTAAACCATGACAGTCTAGAAAATATGATGTTTCCTAAGACAAATAATCTAAGCATTTTGATTATATTAATATTCTAAAAAGAGACTACATTTCAAAAAAATAAATATATTTTAAAATAGTTCATATTCGGAGAAAATGTAGTGATCCTTGGGGAGTAGTGTGATATCCTTAAACAAGTCAATAAGAAGTGTTCCTTGGGTGGTAGTGGGAATATCCCTAAATTTGATAGAGGTAGGGATCCTTAGGGAAGCGTGTAATAACATATTCATTATATCCACCCAATTAGTGGGTCCTGGAGGATCTAGTATATCCAAAATAATCGTGGATTATATACTCATTGGATATAAAATAAATTTGGTGAGAGGAAGTAAAATATTTTTTGTCATCTCCTGTCATTACATTATCAACATATTAATTATATTTTTCAAGGATAAATTTGATATAGAAAAAAATAAATAAATATTGATTAGTGTTCCTTATAACAAAGCAACGTGATCAACATATGGGAAAATACGAAAAAAAAATTAAATATCTAATTACACTGATTCAAAACACATCTTAAGGTGATTACAGGTATTAAAAATATCTTCTAGTAGGACCAATTGAATCTTTATAGACGTTTTTCTGCTTAACTAATGGTTCCTACATAAATAAAATTATCGAATAATTTTTCTATTGAGACTAATTATATGTATATAATTTAATTTTTTTCATGATTAATAAAATTGTTATTATTGATAAGTAATTTATTTATTAATACTTATAATAGTTTTTATAACATTTTTTAAAACATTGATATTGGTATAGGTCTAGTGGCCTTTAATTATTGATAATTTTTATTATCATTTATTTTATAGTATTTTATGAACATTCTATTATACGTGTGAGCCTACTATTTTTATTTTAATATTGATTATGTGACATCATATCATCCATTTACCTAATAGTAAACAAAAGTATTCAAATATTTCCAAATGGTCATTTTGGTATAACAATATTTGAATGAGTATTGGTGGAATATTTATTGACTCTCATAATGTTGTGAAGTGACTCTTTACTAATTTTTTTAAATATTAAATTTTAAAACTTTGATAAATTAATTAACACATTTAATACATTAGAATATATTATTTATTTATAGAATTGGTTAGATAATTTATTTTATTAAAATAGGAGTTAAATTAATTTTTTAAATGGATTATAAAAGTGATAATGACTGATAAATTAATATAATTAAATGATTATGTGTTTTCATATATGGTTATTTAATTGAACCCTATAGGGGGATGAATACTTTTCAATATGGGTTTATTGTTTGATATTTTTAATTATTAGTTTCCATTTTTTTTATTCTATTATATTTTGATCCATATAAACCTAGGAACCATTTATGAAACATTCCCATGTGTTGAGTTTTTTCTATACATGGAAAGTTTGTTTATAGTGTATATTATGGGGTTTCAATATGTGTGACATTATGAGGTTCCCACTAAAATGATATTTTCTATGAATCCGTAGTTTTCTCAAATTCTCAAAGCTTAATCATGAATTTTTTGTGATATTGTTTTGGGTAATCACATGAGTATTTTGATCAGGGTATTGCATAATCATTGGGTGAGTTTCACTCATCATTTTTAGTGAGATTGAGATGAGAGTGTTCAATATCATAAATTTTGGAGTGAAATTATATTTCATGAATAAATGTTGGTCTTCCTAGTTCATTATGAAATTTTTCAATATTATTAACCTATATGGTTGGTTCTAGAGATTTTATTAATTCTATGATGATCCATTGTTGGAGAACTAGATCATGGGATTTAGACCAAATATTATGTTAAATACATATTGGGACCTTGATCTATGTATATTGGGAGAGTTGGTTCACTCCTTATTGTGTGTTTGAATTTTATATTACGTGATATAGGGACTAAAAATATCGACCGGAAGGTGGTGATGATTATAAGATAACATCATTGATTTGGATACAATTCCAATGATTTATTTATATATATGATTACCACATTGTTTTAATTGGTCACAAAAAATGTATTACATTCTCTTATAATGAATAATATACCTATTTTATTTCATTGTTAACAAGAACGAATACTACTTGTTATTTATCTATTAATGGTTTTAATACACTATTGAACGAGGATCAGCTCAATAAAATATAGTTCATAATGATCGGGGGACCATATTTCTTGTTACAACCATATATAAAATCATTGTATTAATATTAAAATATAGTAAAAAACATGTCCATGTCACACTCTTATTGATAATAATATATAAATTTTTTTCTATCATAACAGTGTGTAATCATAGTCTCATAAAATCTTGTAGTGGTATCTATAACCTATGAAAACTTACAGTATATGGATTAAATGAATATATAATATAAATTTAAGTTCGATGATAGTTTCTATGAGGAATATTTATGTCATACTGGGGTTGGATATAGAGATTTGATATATCATTTAATGTATTTAGGCCCTATTAATTTAATCTGGTTTACTATTCATATAAAGATATATTATTCCAATGATATTTTTTACTTTAGGAACTTTATTATTTACCTACATATTTTCCTTATCACATAATTATTTTTAATTATGGTTCTTCCCTATATGATATCTCATTATTTTATTTCATATTATGATTATTATTACTTATGATATTTTGGGTTTGGTTACGTGATTTTATTTAAGGTGACTGAAGTGTGTTGTGGGGAACTGTTGATAATGTTATTATTCTTATAAGGTTATTCCTCTTTTCTATTTTCATATAATGAGTTAAAATTTAATATATATAATACATAATTTATAAAAAAGATTATACTTGTAGTTTTGTACTAACAGAATAAACATTGTGTAGTGCCCCAAAATTGAAAAATAATAGCATAGTATTTTATAGTGTATAATAAACATAGCATAGGGCTTAAATATCCAATGAAACATATTTATTTAAATTTAATATCTTCAATAGCAGCTGTAACATTCCACCCCGAGTCTAAATGTCTTATAATAAGGTATTTAAAAATAATATAGACGTTAAATTGGTTGGTATGAATCGAACAAACAAAATTATGAAATATATATGGTTTTAACATGCAGAAACAATATTATTTGTAATATTTTGATTATGAATAAACCAATTATAATTTGAATGAACAAAATCATTTCTATGAAACATTATTTTTTTCAAAAAGAAGTATTGGTCTTGCTTTGTGTACATTATTAAAAATTAATTTTTATCCATTATAAAAAAATTATTTTGAAAAATTTAATTTCGTTTTTTAAATAAGAATATATAACTATCTCATGATTATTTATTGTGATTTGTTTAAAATTATTAATTTATTTGTTGATTAATGAAAAATACTTAATTTTAATTCAAAACTGTAATTTCTCAAAAATTAATCATTATTTAAAATTATATGCTTAATTATATTTAAAAGTGAAATTATTAAAAATTCTATATATATAGTAATCCAATTTATTTCATTGGTATTACTTTAATATTAAACCATTCTATGAAAACTTTTTATAGTTTTGAAAAAAAAATCCTAAATGAACATTCTCATCACCTATGTAGGAATAATTTTAAATTAAAAATGTCCAATTATGTAATTTCAATTTAAAAAATTGATTCCATATTTGGGATGAGAATAAGATATATTTTATAATATTTTAATCTTAATTTTTGACCAAAATGAATAGTGAGTACATTAATAATTAGTTAACATGGTTAAGGTAAAAATTGATTTATTGGGGGTTAAACTAAAATATATTGGTTAAAATGACTTAAAAACATGTATATGATCTAGTTTATGTCTCGATATCTAACTTATTATTTATAAGGCTTTTGAAAAATCAATTTTTACACTTTTTAAATGTGAATAATTTGTGTACGCACTTTTGTTTAAAATAAATCCAATTGATCTACTCACCTCACTTATAAAAAGACACTAATTCTCCAATTAGGTTTAAACCTTCAAACTCATTTTCTTTAGAAGATACCTGACATAATAACGTCAAAACATCCCTAATCTCATCATTGAATACATTGTTTCCATAAATCAAACTTAAGAAGGCCTTTGATTCAATCCTTGTGAGGTAACTCGAAAAAGATGTGATGTTCTTATAAGAGTATATTTCTTTATTTTATTTGTGTTTCTCATTAAATAAATATTAAAAAATTATGATATAATAAAGTACATTTTTATATAAAATTATATTTTATTTTGGTTAATGTAGAGACTAGAACCATCGCCACTTCAATCAAGTGGGTTATAAAATAATTATTCTTGTGTACGGTGGACTATCATCTCGTGAACCAATGTCTTTCATGATTCAATTACCACATATCACCATAGGGTTTGATGATGTATATAGTGTATTTATTTTTTATTTATAACAAATATAATCATGTGGAGTCAATATATTATATATAAAATTTTAACATAACATTATATATGAGATTTGATAACATCAGTTATATGTACGATAGACTATCGACTATCGATGGGATGTGATTCATTTTCCAAAAACAAATTACTTTGTTGTTAATAATGAAAACATTAATGAATATATGTTATTTAAATACATAATCATGATATTAATTACATATTAATCTTTTTGGGATAATAATATATGTCATTTTCTTTCATAACATTACATTCACTTAAATATGATAACATTATTCATGTAACTATAGACTACCAACTTCATTATGTAATGTGACTATTTTTCTTCACCATTATCATGACCCATCCCTAGGGCCTTTTCTGTGATAACCCCAAGCTCTCCTTCCATAGAACAAAGGAAGGAGACTTGAATTGGAAAGGTGTAACCCAAAGACAAAAAGGCATTTCCATTAAACCTGTATAAACACACAGTACTACATCACAACAAGATGCATCCATGAAGTAAACTGCAGTAGAAAAAAGTGTATACTGAATGTAAAGGAGTCCAGAATACAATCCCATGTGAAATGGTACAACTACAATTGAAAAAATAGCTCTGGAGATCGTCCATCAAGGATCCTACCTGAAGGGTAGGTATAAATAATATCCACTAATCTCGATGTCGACTAGTCTCCTCAGTGTACCGTATGGTCCAATCTTCTAGATTCTCTACCGAGATGCTCTTCATCTTCACAATTCACAAAAATGTGTGGGTGAAACCCGTGTAAAAGTATGTATAACAATACTCACTCGGTACCCCAAGACACCCAAAGGTCTCTTATAATTCCACAAATTAAAACCACAAGCATGCTCTCAATAAAAATGAAATAGACACAACTCAAACCACGTACACAACTCAGAGACCAAGAATATTGTTATTAGTCTTAATTCATATCATGTTGTTCATTTTTAGAAGTTAGAAAAATAATCCACAAAGAAGTTGTTCAATTTTCGGTCCACTCTAGGACGTAAGTCATTGTTCCATGATAGGCCATTGTAAGGTCGTTCCTCATCAGTTCATGCTACTATTGATCCACATATGGTCTCTAGAATGGTGGTCTACATAGGGTCACTAGAATTATGATCCACACAGGGTTTCTGGAAAACTGATCCACACAGGATCACTCGATACTGATCCACACAGGGTCACTAGGTGCTAATCATCGACGGGCCTCTCTAAAACTATCCCATGTTAGGTATCCATGATGCTGATCTACAGAGGGTCGATATGTTGATGATCCATACAGGGTCGCAACCTGAAAGGAAACCAACCATAGCATTCCCCACACCCAGGGCAATCGAGTTCTGTAGAATCTGCTCCTCCATATATCGGTTATACCCCGAACACCACTAAGCTCTACAAAGGAGTAACCAAAAGGACTGCCATGTTGTAAGGGTTCCAATGAGACAGACAGTGCATCAATTGGATGTATGGTATATGAGTTATAAGCATTTTATAACTGAGAACCCAGTTGGATTCAGGTTTGATCCAACCCGGTTGTCCTCCAACATTCTCAAAAATTGTAGTGGGGTATACGAAATGGACATTTTCGTTCCAAGGATTCATCGCCACAGACGGTTCATCAAAAAGACGTCTAGATTTCATGTTATGGAATTTTAAGTGAAACTAGGCCTGGATGGGTTCTGGTCTGGTCTGACCCACCCAAACCCGGTTCGGGTCGACCCAACCAAGGCTGGCCCGAAGCGTCCTGGGTTTTCCAGGTTGGGTTGGGCTGCAGTGGGTTTGGCCCACTAGGATGTGGTTGGGCACGTCCAGCTGGGGGAGAGTGGCCCGACAAGCATGGGGGTGCAACCCGACCTGCAGGGGGCACGACCTAGCCCGCATGGGGCATGGACTTGCCTGCATGGGGGTGTGGCTGAGCCCACAGGAGGGTGCAGCCCAGCCCACATGAGGGTGTGGGTCTTACTCTAGATGGTACATGGTGAAACATCCCTCCGTCTTTTTCTCGGATGGCTACACTGTTCGGGATTTGGAGTGGTGGAAACGCCGGGTCACCCGAGGGACCCGTAGAGAGTGGGTCCCAACCTCTTCCATAAATTCTGTCCACGTCCACTTTTTGAGTTGCGTGACGGTGTGCCACTCTGCCTCCACAACCATCTGGTTCTGGCCGCACTACTCAACCATCAGAGCTGAAAAGATGTGGCATCCTCCTCTGGCGGCGCGAGACGGTGCGCCGCCTCCTTCACCCCGGACGACTCCTGCCGAATGCATGCTGACCACCACACCCTAATTCCACAATCTCCTCCTGTGGGGAGTGATGGCGTTCCACCACCTTCACGTCCAGTTGGTACCAGGTGCCTCCTTCGTCTGCCTGTGTCTGTCACCGATGTCGCCATGTCAGTCGTTGGTGCTGCCACGTAGGTTATCAGTGCCGTCGTGCCGGTTGCAGGTGCCACCACACAGGTTTCGCACCGGCTGTCTTGTGTATTCCACCAGGAGTGCTCTAGTGGTTCTATTTTTCATCTTATTACACCTTCAGGCTTCTTGAGTCATCTCTTTCTCTACGTACCCCTCAAATTTGGGATACATCCAACCTGAAAATTCACCAACGTAGAATGAAACAATAAACCCAGAGGTGGAGGGATCGATCCTTGTTCGCTTGTCCCTCACCCTCCACATTAGCATCTTAAAAATAGTAACGATAATTGAATTGAAAACACTTGAAATTTAAACAGTACAAAACCCTAACTCATGATTCATTGGAGAGCATCTGGTGTGTGAAGATGGGTCGGTGTTTGTCACTCCCAATGAAATTATCCAATGATGTCACTCAAACGACGATCTTTAATTCTTTCTTGATGGATATTTTCATTGACATGAGGATCCTCCAAAATCCTCCTATCCAAAAAAAACACATTTTTGTCAATGAATTCAAGGGGAGTTTTCCTTACAACACATTATTAAGAGTGGTTCATTAATTGGTGCAATTAATGAACCTCCTTAATTGCATGAAGGGTGGTTACACATTTTTTAGTAACCAAAAATTTAATTTTCTACATTAAATGACCAAACAAACCTTGTGGTACCCTACACCCAAAAATAAAAGATGGGTGGATGATATTTTAAATTAAATATATTTATTTTATTATTCCTCCACAAAAACTGCAAAAACCAACACCCTCTCTCAAACCACTCCAGTTGAGGTTAAGGCTCCATTAAGTGAATCGCTACACTAGGAGTTCAATGGTGCCCTCAAATTTAAATTCCAAGAACCAGTTCAAATGTTTCTATTAACAACTAGCTTGTTTACTAAACGTACCTTGAGAAAGTTTAATAATTCCATTCCGGTCACACTGATAATCGGAATCAAACATCGTCAGATTTCGTAGCCTTCTAATAGTTCTATATAATTAAAAAAATTAGATGTAAAATCAATGACATTACATTCTCCCCACCATTGGGATTTTCTTCCTCGAAATCCACAACATAGAATAATGAATCAAATGGGGGTACTGAGGATGATTCGGAGCATCCTGATCCCATGTGCTTTGCTGGTGGTTATCATGTTTCCAGTAAACGTGCACCATAATTTTCCATAATCCAATAAGGACATTCTCTCGTCGATCCTCAATCTCCACTCAATCCACTGTAAATGTCACCCCATCATTAAGGCCTATCTCCCCCAAGTCGATAACGTGTGACGAATCATGCAAGTACTTCCTCAATTGCGACATGTGGAAAACATTATGCACCCGATGCATCTATTTGGAAAGAGTAAGGCGATAATCCTGTTTGAAAACACTACTGTGAACCCGGAAGGTTTCAATTAACCTCCGAGATAGCTTGGTTCCCACAAAAAGCTCTTCAAACCTCGTTGAGGTATGACACATTGGAAGACATGGTCTCCCTCCTCAAACTTCATAGGTCTCCATCAACATTTAGCATAAGACTTATTTCTAATATGTGTAGTCTTCATCCACTCCTAGATGATATACACCATCTCAATGGTTGCACGTACAAACTCAGGATAAAAATGTGATAAATCCCCATGGTATGTCCATCAAATAGGTGATATTCATGGTTAACCATACAATGGCTCAAATGGTGTCGTTCCAACGGTGGAGTGATGGAAATTGTTGTACACGATCTTTACCAAGGTTAAGTGAGCCTTTCCACTATGGAAAAAATCATAGATGCATGCAGGAATCTTTTCCTCGAGTGTATGTATGGTTCACTCTGTCTGACAATCCCTTTGAGGATAAAAGGTGGTACTAAAATGTAGCTGAGTCCCGAAGGGATTTTATGATCCCTTCCAAAACCAGGATGTAAAACAAGCATCACATTCAAAGACGGTCATTGATTTCACCACGTGATGCCATACAATCTCATGTCTTTAGAGGCATCCCAATCCCACTGCTGATCCCTACCCTCGGATGGGAAGGATTCTGGATGACATGGTGAGATGGTCAATGATCACCTAGATGAAATCATGTCCCTTGGATGTTTGTGGTAGACCTATCACAATGTCCATGGAGATACCATCCCACTTCCAGTCTGGAACCTCTTGGGGTTGTTCTAGGAATGCTGGAACCTGAGGCATGACCTTCACATGCTGACAAGTGAGGCATCATGAAAAAACCATTGTCACTACTTTCTTCATCACTGGCCACCAGTGATGACCCCAGAGGTCCTGATACATCTTTGCGACACTAGGATGTACCACCAGAGTGGACGTAAGGAACTCCCACCACAACTCCTCCTATAGCACCAATGGTACCATGGTTAATCCTTTGAAAATGATGACATGCTCCCCACCCTCATAAAATCCATCATGAACATATCCTGAGGATATCTGAACATGTCAATCCTTGCAATAAATGTCTCCAAGATGCACCTATGTGACTCACTGAAAGAGTGGGGGGAATATCATAGACAGTAGGTAAGCTAATCCATATCTATCCATGAATGATATTTTCAACACGATTAGCTTATCTTTATCCTCACACATCAATTGTAGTCCAGACCTCCTATTTAGTGCATCTACTACCACATTCCCCTTCCCAAGTGTATAGACTATCTCAATGTTATAGTCCTCGTGGAACTGTACCCATATCCACTGTCTTAGGTTCAGGTCCTACTTTGAGAAGATATACCAGAGACTGTTGTAATCAGAGTATATTGTAAATAGTTTTCCCATCAAGTAGTGTCTCCACATCTTCAAGGTGGAGACAATTGTTGCTAACTCCTGATCATTAAGAGCATAGTTCTTCCTGGGTTGTCTTAGCGGTGATGGTTCATTTGTGATAACAGCTCACTCCTACATCAGAACACAACCAACTATGGTATATGATGGGTCACAATAGACTACGTAGCCAATTCCCAGTTCTGGATGCCTCAAGATAAGGGAACTCATCAGCCTCTGCCACAGCACTGGAAAACTCAGCTCGCATATCAAAATCCATACGAAGGGTTTTCCATTCATCATCAATGCTGACAAGGGTTCCAAAACTCTAGAAATTTCAGGTATGAATCTCTGGGAGTACCCATCCAACCTTAAGAATCTATGCACATCATTCAAACTCCTAGGTGGCTCCCATGCATGAACAACCTCTATCTGTGCAGGATCCATTGCAACTCCAGCATCTGAGATAACATCTAACAGAAAGTGGAACTCCCCTACCAAGAACTTGAACATCGAGAGATTACCATAAATCTGATGCTCTCAGAGTTTATCCAGAACTATATAAAGTTGATAGGCATGCTCCTCCTCTGTTGCTGAGTACACCAAGATGTCGTCAATGAAGACCACCATGAAGCGATCGAGTAATGGCTGGAAGAACCTAATCTTGAGTCCCATGAACATTGCAGGGGTGTTGGTCTTGCTGAAGTGCATAACCAAGAACTCATAGTGGCCATACCATTATTATACGGTTGCATTCGACGCATCCTCATCTAGTACCCTAAATCCATGATTGCCCGATCTGAGGACTATCTTCTAAAACCAATGAGCAACCTTCAGCTAATAAAAGAGTTCATTAATCCATGGTAGTGGATACTAGTTCTTCATGGTCACATGGTTCAGATTCCGGTAATCCACATAGAGCCTAAATCTCCCAACATAATTTTTAGTGAACAAAATCGGGGCTTCCCATGAAGAAACACTGGGCCTTATGAAGCCCTTTCACTACGAGTCCTCTATCACTACTCGTAACACACGAAGCACTATAGAAGCCATCTGATATGATGGTGTAGATATTAGTGTCGTCTTTAGATACATGTCAATGTATAAGTCCTCATCTCTGTGAGTAGGTAGTCCTCAAACTTCATCAGTGATGGCATCAGCATATTGGTTCACCACTACAAGATAGCTCAGACTCTCAACATCAACTGATCCATGTGTAAGGCTGGCCAACTGATGTGTGATCAGCTACACCCTCATACGGGAAAGTCCATCCTTTCATACAAATGTCCCTTCTTGCTGGTTAAGGAAAAAATGGTCCCATCCTCATGAACAAACATCAATTTGGGCCTAATAATGTCAATCTGAGCATATAATTTTCATAAGAGGTTTATACCCACGATGATGTCGTTTGACCTCAGCGCCACTACTAGAATATCCCAGTTGTGGCTATCACCTCCTAGAGTAATCTCACACTGCTAGAACTATTGTGTAATCATTTAATCTCCTCCTATAAGAGACTCTGGCCATAAGGATAGATCCAAAGGCTCCATCAAAATCTCTGAGATCTAAACATGGGTTGTGGAAATGAAAGAGTGGATGTCACCTGTGTCTATAAGTACTGTAGCTAAGGTGTAATAGACAGAGATCTGATCGTACCACGATTCACTATTTTATTCCACCCTTACAGCGCAGTTTTAAACTAGTTTTGTAATGAATATTCCAAATATAATAATAAATCTCACTTCATATTTGAATACATAAATTAATTTTAATAAATATTATAATGGTAAATGTTACTTGTTTTTATTGTTTCAATGTAGGTGGAGGTGATTTGGAGGGCCTTTGATGAAGTGGAAGAAAAATGGGCCAAAGTTGCATGGATCCATGGACATCTGTCCACTATTTTGAATAGTACACAAAATCCATGAATCAAAATGGACTGCAATTTTGTGGACCTGTCAAAAATTTAATATTATACATTTCATATTAAGGAACACAATGCAGATTCTGGTTATATGGGGCCCATCCAAACTGATATGTCCAATCCACTAAATTTGGACCAAGTCAAATGCGGTGTTCTGTATTTTATCAATATCTTGAGTTGTAGTTGTGAATAGGGTGCTAAACCTTCGGTGGGGATATTCAAGAGGTAGGGCTACAAATTTTTTATTTTCTCCAAAGAGAGATAACACTGTCTGATTGCCGAAAAGCATGGTACAAATGGATTGAAGAAATATGTGTGCCTAAACCACCTTCCAATTTTCCTATAAAATGGATCCTTGGGCTCCCCATTTGGAAGTTCGGCCAAGAGGCAAGGTGCTGCCATTTTGGAGTCCCCGTGGAGTCTTCTAAACATCCCTAGAGGTTATGGAGGCTATGGGAGGTGCTAATTCAACATCTTTCTCTTCCTCCTCTCCCATGGGTTTCTAAACCCCTTGTGATCGCCCGAGGAGGAACGTGATGTACATCCAGAGATTCATGTTTGTAATATTTGAATGATATTTTGAATTCCATATTGTTGTGTTCTTTTTAATCATCTTATATTCTTATTTTATTGAGTTATGTACTGGTATGTCATGTTCAACTCATATGATCATGTTTGGGGGTACCCATTCATGTGATGTTTCACACACCGTTCACCACTTTCTTTCCCCCTTTCAATTGCGGTGTTTGTGTGGTTTATATTGTTCAATTGAACTCAAAAAAGCATGTTCAAGGCTATGTACATTTATGTAATGGTATCACAAATAAGTAACATACAAATCTGGACAGCGCATCGAGTTTTTGGTGTGTTGCCTTGGTGATTTTTGGTTATGAAGTCAAACACAATTCACCCAATCATCGGTGGTGTCCGGTGAATCGTTATGTGTTTTTGACTGAACCCTAGGAGGTATCCTAGTACAAACTCAGTAACATTCTGGTTCTAGGTGTTACAAACCAGGGATTAAAAGATCATAACCCCATCCCCTGAAGTGATGAAGGATGAGCATCACGAGACTTCCCCGGGTTGATCACGTTTAATCAATCTTGTTCATTTCTATTTTGTTTTATCGCTTTCATTTTCTATTTTCATCCTTAATCTTAAAACCCCCAAGTTTTAAAAAACATAATTCACCTTCTTATTTCATAATCATAACCCTATTTTTTAAATTAATGATCTAAGGCTCCGTCGAGAGACGACCTAGGGTTGCTGCTATACTGCAGAAATTCTAGTCAAAATTAAACAACTAATTTGACGCGCTCGACAACGCGGTCAAATTTTGGCGTCGTTGCTGGGGAGCCAAGATCATTTTATTCTTTATTTAATTTTATTAGGTTATTTTACTTCATAACTAGTACTCCTCAAAATACCCCACCCCCATTTGATTGTTTTTGTTTTGGGTTTTGTCATTATTTTTTGTTGTTTTTGGTGTGTTCTTTCTCTCTCTCTCTATCCTTCTCCATATCCCTCTCTAATTCTATAGTATAAAATTATATTCTTCATTCACCCTTCTTAAGTTTTTTTCCATCTCAAATCAAAAAAAACCCAACAAAAAAATCAATCAATCATACTAGACATCATTGTTGCATGACAAGATCTGGTAAAGAAACACTACTTGAATTTGATCCTAAAATTGAAAAGTCAATTCACAAGAAAATCAAGGCATATAGAGAAGGTCAATCAAGTAACATTGAGGAACCCCTTGTGAAACCTCAATTGTTTCTAATCCAACCCAAAATTAAACCCAATCAAACCCAAGAAAACATGGCTGCGAATAATCGAACTTTAAAAGAACTTACTACCCCTGATGTGGAGTACCAACCTGCGTACATCCAATATCCCAAGGAAGCAGCCAACATTGAGCTTAGATCAGGTCTCATCCACCTTCTTCCAAAATTCCATGGTCTTCCCAGAGAGGACCCTCACAAACATCTAAAAGAGTTTCACATAGTGTGCTCCACCATGAAACCCCAAAATGTGTCTGAGGACCTCATTAAGTTTAGGGCCTTCCCTTTCTCCCTTGATGGTGTAGCCAACGATTGGCTATACTATTTGCCTTTCACAATTGGGGGCTGGAATGACCTAAAAAGACTTTTTCTAGAGAAGATCTTCCCTGCCTCCCGAACTACTTCAATTAGGAAAGAAATATGTGGAATTAGGCAATCACAAGGAGAGACCCTTGATGAATACTGGGAGAGATTCAAAAGACATTTCTCAAGTTGCCCCCACCACCAGATTAGTGAACAAATTTTAATTCAATACTTCTATGAGGGACTTATCCCCATGGATCGTGGAATGATTGATGCTACAGCTGGTGGTTCCCTAGTTGACAAAACTCCTTCTGCCGCTCGTGACTTAATAGCCAACATGGCTCAAAATGCACAACAATTTCATACACGAGCAATTGCACCAACCCGAGGAGTTAATGAGGTAAGTCATTCATCCCTAGAACAAAAGGTAGATACTAAACTTGATGAGATGCATACCCTTCTAAGGAAATTAGCTCAAACACAAGGTTACTCACTCTCTACTTGTATTCCATTACATTGTGGGATTTGTTCTGATAACACTCATTTTTTTTGACCAGTGGCCACAACTTCAAGATTCATTTGAGTCCTGTGCAGCTATGTTCCCAGAGCGTCCATTCCAATAATTGCCTCCCTTCAAGCAAGAACAATTCAGGCCAAATCCAAATCCAGGGTGGGAAGCACAACCCCAATACCGACAAGGAGGAAACTCAAGCTACCCAAAGCAGAATTGGTATCAACAAGGCCAAGGTATGAAACCTTTTTATCCTTCAACATCTCAAAAAAAAATCCTCCTCCTCCTCCTCCTAAATCTGAACCAAGCCTCGAGGACATGGTGAAACAAATGATACCCCAGAACCTTAAGTTCCAACAGACCACACAATCAGCTATTCAAGACCTACGAACCCAAGTGGGGCAATTGTAAAACACCATCAGTGAGCTTAAGATGCAGGTTTCTGGACAACTACCATCCCAACCCATTTCCAATCTGAAGGATAAAGGTAATGTATGTGCAATTAAACTTCGTAGTGGTAAAGAAGATTCTCCTTCTACTGATTCTATGAAACAGGTATGTCCCCCTCTTGAAAACACTCATTCCCAAGCCTCAATAATTTCATGTAATGAAAAACAATACAAAAATGGAAATCAAATTATCATTGATGATTCAAATGAACAATCAATTCCTCTTCCTTTCCCTCAAAGACTCTCTAAATCTAAGAAAAACCTTGATAATGAGATTGACAATGAAATCATGGATACATTTAAAAAAGTTCAAGTTAATATTCCATTCTTGGATGCAGTCAAGAAAATTCCCCGTTATGCCAAATTTCATAAAGAGATTTGCACCCATAGAAGGAGGTTGAAGGGGAATGAGAGAGTCAACCTGGGGATGAATGTCTCGGCCATGATTCAACCAGCAATGCCAAAAAAAATGAAAGGATCCGGGCACATTCACGATACCGTGTACCATAGGGGAGACCTTCTTTTCTGATGCTATTATAGATTTAGGTGCTTCCATTAATGTCATGCCTCACTCTGTATATAATTCTCTACAGGTTTGAGAGCTTCATCCAACAGGAATTATCATGCAACTTGCCAATCGAAGTACAACGCATCCAAAATGAGTGATTGAGGATGTCCTTGTTAGAGTGAAAAATCTCATCTTCCCTGCTGATTTATACATTCTTGAGATGGAAGATACCCGAACCCAAGGACATTCCCCTCTCATACTTGGGAGGCCAATCCTCAAAACAGCAAAGATGATCATCAATGTTCACAATGGTACATTGTCCTTGGAATTCGGAGGATAAAAGGTAAGTTTTACCATTCTTGGGGCTATGAAACACCCCGTTGAAGAGCACTCCACTCTTCCTGTCTATTCGATGGAAGTGAACTCAAACGATGCACACACACACAATTCTCTCCTCAACCCAAACTCTGATTCTTTTTTGTTTTCTTCCCCCTTGGACGATTTGAGTTTTGGTTCTTCTTTTGAATGTTGTGTGGGTTCAGAAAAATGTAAATATTGTGCTTTAATTGATGAGTATGTTTATTCTGAGGTACCCATGACTATCGATGATTCTGCAAATCTCATTTCAATAGATTCTCCTTCCTTTGAGAATAAACATGAGCAGATAGATAGTTTCATGGACCTCACTCCCCCTAAATCCCCTACCTCAATCCAGAAACAAACTGTTTTTGAACATAAACAACTTCCTTCTAATTTAAAATATGCATTTCTTGATGGTGTTGACCAATTTCCTATCATTATTTCCAATAACCTCTCTCCAAAACAGGAATTGAAACTGCTCAAACTTTTGAGAGAGTGTAAAAAGGAAATAGGATGGACATTCGCTGATATTCCCAGGATTAGCCCATCTATTTGTATGCACCATATACTTTTGGATTATGAGGCTAAGCCCGTAAGACAATCTCAACTCCGGTTGAATCCCACTCTCCTTGAAGTGGTAAAATTGGAAGTCAATAAATTACTTGCTGCAGGGATCATTTATCCTATATCTGATAGTAAATGGGTTAGCCTCGTGAAAATTGTGCCTAAAAAAATAGGAATAACCGTTGTGTCAAATGAAAGGAATGAATTGCTTCCAATACGTGTGAAAAACAGTTGGCGAGTCTGTATTGACTACCGTCGACTGAATCAAGCCACGCGGAAGGACCACTTTCCTTTACCTTTCATTAACCAAATGTTAGAACAATTGGCTGGTATGTCCCATTATTGTTTCCTTGATGGCTATTCGGGTTATTTCCAAATCCATATAGCCCATGAGGATCAAGAAAAGACAACATTTACATGTCCATTTGGCACATTTGCATACAAAAGGATGCCATTCGGTCTATGTAATGCTCCTGGTACTTTTCAGCGATGTATGTTGAGTATTTTTTCTGAGCACCTTGAGATTTGTATGGAAGTATTTATGGATGATTTCACGGTTTATGGTTCTTCTTTTGATGATTGTTTGGAAAACCTAGGTTCTATCCTCCGCCGTTATATTGAAAATGATCTTGTTTTGAATTATGAAAAATGTCATTTCATGGTTGAGCGGGGGATAGTACTTGGGAATATCATTTAAAATAAGGGAATTCAGGTTGATAAATCTAAAATTGAATTAATTTCATCCCATCCATTTCCAAAATGTGTTCGTGAGGTGTGGTCTTTCTTGGGTCATGCTGGTTTTTACTGACGATTCATTAAAGACTTTAGTAAGATCGCACTTCCCTTATCTCGGTTATTACAAAAGGATTCAGAGTTTATGTTTGATAAAAATTGTGAGGATGCATTCAATTCACTAAAAAAGAGTCTCACATCACCTCCCATAATCCAACCACCTAGGTGGGATCTCCCCTTCGAGCTTATGTGTGATGCCACTAACTTTGCAGTTGGGGCAGTTTTATCACAAAGGGTTGAAAAGGCTCCTCATGTCATTGTGTATGCCTCGCATACCCTTGACCCTGCCCAGGTAAACTACACAACCACAGAAAAAGAACTCATTTCTATTGTGTTTTCCTTGGAAAAATTCCGTTCATATCTTCTTGGGTCAAAAGTGATTGTGTTTTTTGACCATACTGCCCTTCGTTTCCTACTAAAGAAACCTGAATCCAAGCCCCGCCTCATTCGGTGGATGCACCTCCTCCAAGAGTTTGACCTTGAGATTAGTGATAAGAGAGGGGTGGAGAATATTTTAGCTGACCACATGAGTAGGATTTCCCCACTATTGGACCATCATGTTGACTCACCCCTACCCATTGGAGAATTATTCCCTCATGAGAACCTTTGTGATGTTGTGGACCTTACCCCCTGGTATGCGGACATTGTGAATTTTCTAGCAACATCTAGGTTCCCCCCTGATTTAGTACTTCACAATCCCAGAGACTTAAGAATGATTCTCGTTGGTACATTTGGGATAACCCATACTTGTGGAGAATTGGTAGTAACCAAGTAGTTTGTCGGTGTGTCCATGACCATGAGTTCACCTCTATTTTGACCTTCTGCCACACTTTGGCCTATGGGGGCCACTTTGGCTCTCAACATACAGCTCGAAAGGTCCTTGACTCAGGATTATATTGGACAACATTGTATAGAGATGCCCATAGGTTTTGTAAAGCATGTACTCGATGTCAATTCACAGGGAATATCAACAAAAGGAATGAAATGCCCCAACATCCCATGTTATTTTGTGAGATCTTCGATGCATGGGGCATTGACTTCATGGGGCCTTTTCGAAATTCATTTGGCTTTGTGTACATTTTATTGGCTATTGACTATGTATCTAAATGGGTGGAAGCAAAGGCCACCAGGACCAATGACTCTCGAGTGGTTGTTGATTTTGTGAGGTCCAAGATTTTCAGTAGGTTTGGTCTACCAAGATTCATCATTAGTGATCAGGGTTCACATTTTTGCAATCGTAACATGAAAAACTTGCTTCGTAAGTATGGGGTTGTTCATAAAGTCAATACTTCATATCATCCCCTAACTAACGGACAAGCAGAAATTTAAAATCGGGAATTTAAGTGAATCACGAAGAAAACGGTACAACCCAATAGGAAATATTGGAGTTTGCGCTTGGATGATGAACTTTGGGCATATTGTACTTCTTTTAAAACATCGATCGGAATGTCACCATATTGGATTGTGTTTGGGAAATCTTGTCACCTCCCGGTGGAGGTAGAACACCGTGCATATTTGGCTGTTAAACAATGTAATATGAACCTTTCAGATGCAGGTGAGGAAAGAAAGCTACAGATTCAAGAGTTGGAATAAATTCGACGTGATTCATATGACAACTCCCAAATCTATAACGAGAAGACAAAGGCTATTCATGATAGCATGATTCACCATCGGAAGTTCCATATTGGTGAGAAGGTCCTCATGTACAATTCTATACTTAAGCTCCACCCAGGTAAGCTTCGTTCATGATGGCTCGGTCCTTATACTGTTACTAATGTTTACCCTTTTGATATAATATAGGTTTTTCATGAGCAGAGTGGATGAAGTCTTACCATCAATGGGCAGCGACTTAAACACTTCTATGAGGATTTTCAAAAGAATCCGGTGGAGGAAATCCACCTTCTCAATTCATCATACCAATAAAACACACCAGGTTTTATCCTTCCATCTCACATTTTCAATTATTTCAGTGAGGACACAACATATTCTAGGTGTGGGGGGTGGATACATTCCAAGGTTAGTTAGGATTTTTCATCGTTTTCTCCTTTTGTTTTCTCTTTCTGGCCTTCTTTATGGTATTTTTATTTTTCCCCATCAACAATTTCGAAATTCCATGATGTGGCGACCATAAAGTGGGGAAAGTAAAAATACCATAATGAAGGCTAAAAAGAGATTGTGTATGAGTTTACCATCAAGGAGTGTTTTTTAGTGAATTGGTTTTCCATCAAAGATATAAATGGTTGTATCTATGTGAAACCTTTGAGATGATTGATGCCCTTTGTGTGAGTAGTTTTTTGGAAAACTATGTCACTAAAATCTCCACAAATTTTTTCTCCAAACTAAAAAGTGTGATTATTTCTCACTTAATATAAGGTAAATATATGTTGGGTTAATATTTTTCAGCTTTAAATGATATTTCCATACTTTCATTCTTTATTTGATCTGTTTCATTACTGGACCAGATAGACCTATGCGTGTGTACCTAATGTCCGACTGTTGTACACCCTCAAAAAGAAATTGTTGTGACTTGGGTAGGTAAAAAACCACTCCTCCTCAACCTTTGATCTTGTTATAACTATTTCAATTAGTGTCGTGAGGAGATCAAACAAGGGTTGAGAGATGAGTGTGATATTTTTTCCAATGAAAACTTCAAAATAAAATATAATAAATAAGGGGAGTGATGAAATGTGCAACATATGGGGATATCAAGGTCGAGATCTTATGGTTTGACTTCTGGGAATGCTTAAATGAGTGGGTCTTGAAATATGATTGCAAAGGATGTAGGACAGGTTCGGTGAAAAAATCATTTAAGCTGAAAAATGTTAAAATAACGTATATTTATTGGATAGCAAGTGGAAAGAATAGCATGGAATGGTTTTCACACACACACATGGAGATTTAGTATCATTGTTTACTTCTGAATTACTTTCTCAATTGGGTATTATTAATCTTTTTGAATTTCTCTATGATATGATTTATGAGACATCTTTTTCTATTATCATTTGGATGAACTCCATGGTGTGGTTCGTGCATTGATAACATTACTATATATAAAATTTCCTCAAATGATAAATCGTCAGGATTTTGGCAATATATATATAAACGAATAATTGTATTTGGATATTTGACTTTTCCCAGGAGTGAAAATGTTTAGGTGTGGGTGTGTGATCGTACCATGATTCACTGTGTTATTCCACCCTTACACCGCAGTTTTAAACTAGTTTTGCAATGAATATTCCAAATATAATAATAAATTTCACTTCATATTTGAATAAATCAATTAATGTTAATAAATATTATAATGGGAAATTTTACTTGTTTTTATTGTTTCAATGTAGGTGGAGGTGATTTGGAGGGCCTTTGATGAAGTGGAAGAAAAATGGGCCAAAGTTGCATGGATCCATGGACATCTGTCCACTGTTTTGCATAGTACACGACATCAGTGAATCGAAATGGGCTGAAATTTTGTAGGCCTATCTAAAATTTAATAGTTTACATTTCATATGAAGGAACCCAATGCTGATTCGGCATATATGGGCCCATACAAACTGATCTGTCCAAGACACCGAATTTAGACCAAGTCAAATGCGGTGTTCTGTATTTTATCAATATCTTGAGCTGTATTTGTCCAAAGGGTGGAAACCTTTCGGTGGAGATAGTCAAGAGGTAGGGATACAACTTTTCTATTTTCTCCAAAGCGAGATAAGACTGTATGAAGGCCAAAAAACGTGGTACAAGTGGACTGAATAAATCTGTGTGCCTAAACCACCTTCCAATTTTCCCATAAAATGGAACCTTGGGCTCCCCATTCGGAAGTTCGGCCAAGAGGCAAGGTGCTGCCATTTTGGAGTCCCCAAGGAGTCTTCTAAACATCCCTAGAGGTTATGGAGGCTATGGGAGGTGCTACATAAATATCTTTCTCTTCCTCCTCTCCCATGGGTTTCTAAACCCCTAGTGATCACACGGCGAGGAACGTGATGTACATCCCGAGATTCATGTTTGTAATATTTAAATGATATTTTAAATTCCATATTTTTGTGATTTTTTTCATCATCTTATATTCTTATTTTATTGAGTTATGTACTGGTATGTCATGCTCAACTCATATGATCATGTTTCGGGGTACCCATTAATGTGATGTTTCACACACCGTTCACCACTTTCATTCCCTCGTTCAATTGCGGTGTTTGTGTGGTTTATATTGGTCAATTGAACTCACACAATAACTTTCAAGGTTATGTACATTTATGTCATGTTATCACAATGAAATAACATACAAATCTGGATAGCACATCGAGTTTTTCATGTGTTGCCTTGGTGAGTTTTGGTTATGAAGTCAAACACAATTCACCCAATCATCGGCGGTGTCCGGTGAATCGTTATGTGTTTTTGACTGAACCCTAGGAGGTATCCTAGTACAAACTCAGTAACATTCTGGTTCTAGGTGTTACAAATCAGGGATTAAAAGATCATAACCTCATCCCTTGAAGTGATGAGGGATGAGCATCATGAGTCTTCCCTAGGTTGATCACGTTTAATCAATCTTGTTCATTTCTATTTTGTTTTATCGCTTTAATTTTATATTTTCATCATTAATCATAAAACCCCCAAGTTTTTAAAAACATATTTCACCTTTTTAGTTCATAATCAGAACCCTATTTTTTAAATTAATGATCTATGGCTCCGTAGAGAGAAATCCTAGGGTTTCTGCTATACTGCAGAAATTCTAGTAAAAAAACAACTAATTTGACTGGCTCGACAACGCGGTCAAGATCATACCACAAATCATCTATGGAGCACTACGATCGTAGGCCTTAGATGCCTATTGCTAATCTCATCCCATTGCACATGCTCCATGTAGTCAGGGTGGACCACCTGGAGGTAGTGGTCGTAGAACCTCAAATCGCCACCCACCGACTATTGCACGGCCTGGTCCTCTATCTCATCCACCGCCCAGCAGATCTCCTTGCTTTAATATCTTCCTCAACCTTGGAGATCCCATGCTCATCTACTAGTAATAAATATTTCTGGTCATGCAGTTGTGATCCATGTTACCATGCCCGTCGCACGTAACACACAATATGATCCTCTACTGGCTGACTTTACCTCGTGAGACTCGCCCCTCCGACCCTATTTCCCGGGGTCATCAATGAGAAGGTCTATCTCAGTTGGACCTCTGCGTCATCTTCCTACTACCAGCTGTAGATGAATCTGCAACGTGTATCCTGGTGGTGGGTCTCGCTGTCGGTATTTTCTCAAGAATGAATCTCTCAACAAACAGCAATCACTTGAGCAATCCAGCCAGTGTCAACATATTTAGTGATATAATCGACACACTGATCTCTCTTCGGAGACGATGCTCAAAGGTATTGTCCCTAAAGAATGGGAAAAATACCATGTCGGTGGAGTAGCATGAGAGTTCAATGAATCTCATTGTATATTGGGCTACAGATAGGCTTCCCTGATGTATGTGTAGAAGCTCTTGTATATGCATAGAGTGTGGAGTCGTTGGAAGGAACTCTACCCTAAAGAGGTCCTCAAAATTTTCCTAGGTGAGGGTTCCCTAGTCATGTATATAGACCGTTAGGCTCCACCATCTTCCTGTTGTGACCTATAAAATCCTACACGCTAGGATAACCATATTCTCTACTGGTGTCTCAACCAAGAAAAAAATTCTTTCCATAGCCTCCAACCAGTGCTCTTATACCGGGGGATCTATCTTGCCTCGAATCCTCGGAGTATTCAATCTCTAGAACTTGTGATATGCGCTCAGCCAGTGTGCATGGTCTTCTAGTTCAGCTGGTGGAATCTTCTTCCCAACTGTAGTTGGTGTTGCTGGAGCACCACCTGAAGTAGCCACCACAGTAAGAGGGACCTGCAAAGAAACCTCGTCGCTCGGGGGGCCGTCCTCAGGTACTCTCAAGAATCCATGCCGGATGACTATGCGGTGGCATCCCTAAAAGAAACAGGTGAACCCTGGTAAATAAGTTATACCTAGTAATCTGACACAAAAGATATCAATGTAAAAACATTTCCAAACACAAGAAATAAGTATTTTTTTGCACCAAGTAGGAAATCTATATTCTGGGTCATAGTGTATGGATACGTTAGCCGCCACACTAATACATCAATCCACAAACTGGAAACCATACTCATAACAATTATCAATATTACTCAATTATAAATGATCAGAGTCCTTTTTATTCATTAGAATTGACTCCTTTGATACCACTTTGTCATGACCCATCCACAGGATCCCATGACATGACCACCCCAAGCCTGCCTTTCATATTCCAGGGGTTGGCGACTATCACTACAAGGTGTGTCCCTAAAACGGGAAGACATATATGTTAAACTTGTACAATACCACAAACCAAGAACAAAACAATATGCATCCACAAAGTAATATACAGTAGTAAAAGTGTGTACTGAATGTAAAGGTGGCTGAAATATGAACCTACCTAAAAAGTTACAACTATAACTGAAAACAGAATACATCTCCTGCTATCATCCCCCAAGGATCCTACCTGAAGGGTAGGTAAAGCTTGTCTCAACTGTTCTCCATGTCGACCACTCACCTCTATGTATCGTCGGGTCCATGCTTCTATAGTCTCAACCAAGCCAGCGGTCGTCTACACAAGACACAACAAGGTGTGGGTGAAGCCCATGCATGGGTGAGTATAAAAATACTCGGTAGGGATATCGAGACATCTGAAGGTCTCTCAATGTTCCACAATGGAAAACCACAATCATCATCTCAAAGGCAAAGAACAAATCAAAAGACATAGCTCAAACTAGGTATGAAGCTCAAAGATCAAGAGTATATATGAGTATTCTTAAGCTCTATCATTTTATTCCATTTAGAGGTTCCAGAACTGATCAAAAAAAAGTTGTTCTATTATCATTCCACTCATGGACGTAAGTCTCTATTAAATGGAAGGACACTATAAGGCTAGTCCTCAAGGGGTGACAATACAGCTGATCCACACAGGGTCTCTATAGTGCTCGTCCACATAAGGACACTGGATTGTTGATCCATATATGTTCACTGGAATACTGATTCACACTAGGTCGCTCGATGCAGATCTACACAGGGTCACTAGGTGTTTTTACTCAAAGGTCCACTCTAAAACTAGTCATTGTCTGGTATCCATGTTGTCGATAAACATATTGTCACTATGAAACTGATCCAAACAGGGTCTCTACTTCAAAAAAATCTAGCCATAGGATTCCCAATACCAGGTGTGCTAGAGTTACGTAGAATAAACTTCTCGAGATATCGGTCATACCTAGAATTCCCCTAAGCTCAAAAAAAAGAAGTAAAAAAATGGACCGCCATGTCGTAAGGGTTCCAACGCGATAGACATCCCATCAATCAGATACCTAGTCTCTGAGTAATAAGAATTTTAGTACATAGGGCCTGGTAGGATTCTGGTTCCATCCAACCTAGTCATACACCAACTGTTTCCAAAATTCTAGTAGAGTATCCCAAAAAAATTGTCCGGTAAATGGATCACAACACCATAGAAGAATCATTAAATGGATGTATGGATTTCATGTTATGGCATTTCAAGAAAAACTGGTACTCGATGGGTTTGGGTTTGGTATGGTCTGGTCAGACCAACCCAGCCCGACCCAGTCTGGGCTGACCTGGCCGAGTTCGAGTCGACCCGACCCACCCCGGCCCAATCATGCATGTGATAGCCCGGATGGGTTGGGCCGTGGTGGGGTTCATCACTCTGGGCCACGGTCCGGCCAGCTGGGGGCGTGACCCAGCCCGCCGGGGGGCGCATCCGGGCACGGGCCTCAAGGGGCGTGGCCCAGCCCCCATGGGAGGCATGGTACATCCCACAGGGGAGGCACGACCTGCACAATCGAAGGGCTGAGCGCATCCCACAAAAGGGAATGGGTCCTGCCCTAGCTATCATTGGGGGAAACATTGTAACACCATTGGATTTCATAGTATGTTATCAATTTAAATTAATTCAATAGCTTGTGTTACACGCTTATCGAGTTCGAGCACACTACAAAATAACAAACTAGCTGTTCAAAAAGAATTTATGAATAGTATTATTGGAATTTTGTATTATATATACATCATATAATTTTAATTTCCACAGTGTGTGTTTCATAGACATAATATAAAGGAAAATTGAATTATCAGATAAAAGATGTTTTTTTCAAAAAAATGCAGTTTTTCTGCATTTTAGTGGTGAACCCTTTTTAAATCCAATATTTGACACTTTAATATATTCAATTGAGTTAAATTAAATTCTTATTTAGAATTAGGAGAAAAAAATTTATATTTGGAAGAATTTTGGTACTTTTCTGATAACTTTCATACTTTGATGAATAGTGAAAATTCTAAATTTTAATAGAAAACTAAATTTTTAATCGAATGAATTTATAGTGTTAAATTATGAATTAGAGAGCTTTTAAAGTATAATTAGATTATATTTTTGTCATTTAATATAATTAAAGTCATTATAAGTAATTTCACATTTAAATTGGAAATAATCATATGTCAATATTTTGATAGTTTTACTTTTTAAAAACTCTCTTTTGGTTTTGAAAATGGGAATTCATTTTAAATTAATTAATGAAACTTTTATTTTTTTAATTTGGAAAAATATAAATCATTTTTGGATTTGGAATATAAAAATTATCTTAAGGTGAATTTTTGGTATTTTTTCTGAAAACATTCAATTTAGATTTATATTGAAAAACATTCCATTAATGTTTAAAACCGACTTTTATTTAAATAATTATTTATTTTATTTAAGTTTATGTTAAGTAAAAATAGATACATAAAACATATATATGTCTAATTTAATTCATTGGAGTTATTTTAGAATAATTTTAGATATATAAAATTTTATTGAACTTTTTACCGTCTTTTACCCACCTTCTAAGAACATTTATAAATTTGCATAAAAGGTAATTTTACCACTTCTAGGAGTTGAATTTCAAAAATACGGGAGGCATGGTTTATATTATTAAGTAAAATTTGGTTCAATAAGATGAAAATATTTTTTGGTGATTAGTAACTTTTGAATTTTATTTACCACGGTTAAATGTAATATTGTAATTAATGGTAAAAATGATGTTATAATTACTCTAACACATGTCATACTTCAATTGGGTAAGTTTTTTTCAACCAAAAGCATCTTTAGGAATAAAATATGATTCTTTTTGACAAACTTGTATTATATTTGGACATTTATTATTATTTTATTTAAATAAGAGTTTAATGTGTAAAAATAAAATTTTAATAAATAAAACATTTTTAATATAACGTCATACATAAGATAAATTCTACTATAAATATTCATTAGAAATCTAAAAATATTTCCTACATAGTGGATCTTAATTTTTTATTTTTATTCATTAAATAATTAAATTTATTTATGACACAATGATGATTCATTAATTACCTTATTAATGAAAGAATCAAATAAACGATGTTATAAATATAAAACTAAATATAATTTCATAGTTTGGATGAAATACACAAATTTTGTTGGTGGATATGTCATGTTAGGGATGATTCAATGTATTTTTTTCATAGTAATCAACTTGTGATGAATTTCACAGAAACCAAATACTAAATTATGTCAAAATTGTCATAAATGAGTTTTCAAAACAAATAATACTTTATTGAATTATATAATAGACCTAAAAATATATGGATCAGTCAAAGAACATATATAGTTATAGGTATGTTATTAGTGAACCACTTGGTGTTTTCTTGGATTTTTATTGTATGTTTATTAACCACTTATTATAATAATACAAGAATACTTTGTGAAAGTTAAACTATTTAACTAAGGGTTAAATCTAAATGATAATGTTACTAAGGTGACCTAAACTTGCCTCAACCCAATTGGCTGAGAGGTTTTTGACCCATAATCACCATATCCTCAAAATCAAATCCTTTTGTATCCATTAGAATCCAAAAATTATTTAATTATAAATTAATATTTCAAACATTTCCTAAAGTGACCCTCACCACTCTTATAAAAGGTTACTTCCCATTCCCTTAATTTCACACATCGAAATCCATTTGACTTGGTGAAACCCTTTCCAAATATTCTCCCAACTTCCCTCACACAAACCTAGTTTCCTTCCCTTGAGTATAAATCCATCCATTGGAGCCCTATTCTTTAAATCAAAAGGTACCTCCCAATGAAGAGATAATTATTTTATCACTTATTTCTAAGTTTTTTTTCTTCTTCCAATTTCTCTTTATTTGTTATTTCCATACAAAAATAATAACTCTAACACCTTATAAATAATTCAATGTTATTATAAATATGGTAAAACCATACTCAGTATTATATCCATCCTATGAATGATAATGTCTCCATGTGTGCATACGTAAGACTTATTGTATCCCCGTCGTGGTGTAATTTTTTATTCCACACTATGTTATTTGAATGGATATAATGATAAGTAATATGTATATAAATAATTAAAATAAAATGATAATTTCTATGTAAAATGTATATACCATCAAATTCCAATCCTTTTAATCATTAAGGAAATGATATCGTCGCTCGTGTGTATGTACAATTTACCATCTCCACGACGTGATGATATTCATTTCCAGGTTCACCATTCAACGTTGATTAAAACGAATATATATTATAAATAAATATGTAATATATAAAATTATAATTCTATTTTAGATATATATATATATATATATGTATGTATTTATTTATTTACCGACATATATATTATTCACTTACTTCTGTTCAATACGATATGAAAATAGATATAGTGATTATGTGTATGTAGGGCCTACCATCTCCATAAATGGTGTTTTACATGTCATATATCTATCTATTATACATAATTATATTCTAAATATATATTATATATAAATTATTCATTACATTCATGAAGTATTTAAATCCTGATCTTAATTATACGATCAAGAATAACAAGTTAAATCAAGTAAGATAGAGAAAGCGGTTATTACTTGAAATGTTAATTAGACATAGAAATCATTATTAAATGGATAGTATAAAGTCCTCAATGAATCCCGAATGATATAATAAATAATAATATGGTTATGGTATAATTTAATATCATACTATGGTCATTATACAAGAGGTTAAATGTACCCTCGACCAAATGAAAGTGCAAGGTAAGGGTTAATTACTCAATCTTAGTATTATCCGAGATTGTTTATATGTATGTATTTTCTGGGACATGTATATTATCTATGTCAATGTTTCATAAAATACTTTAAAAAATTATTCTTTTATTGTAATCATTAACTAATACATCATTTGAAATGTTTTAAATATTTATTCTTCTAAATCGTTCTCATTAATGTCCATGTTTTCAAAATGGTTTTATGGATATATTTATATATAGATGATTGTTTTAAAATGTTGATTACTTTGAAAAGTATCCAACTTGTATGTGACACTTTCATTCAAAATTATATTTTAAATTAGTTCCATTATAAATGTGTTACTTTTTTATGATTTCACAAAAATGGATATTTCTATCAAAAAGTTGTACTGATCATTTTCAACTATATCAACATTATTTACAAGATATTATTTTTGATTAATGTTGTTTTATTATAATCTAATCTTCCATATTTTATCGAATGAGTTATGATATGTATGACTATAGATGTTATATTTTTATACCCTTCATTGTTTATGGTTGAAGTGTTTACATTTCGTATATTAGTTTAAATACGAATGATTATGTTATGTATCAACATTTTCATAAGAGGAATGTAGTAGACTTATTAAGTGACAAGTGGGGACCATTATAGCCCCTCGATGCATTGGTAAGTCTCATGAGACAAACTAGTGTCTTGGCATAGGGCCTTGAAAAAAAATTCATTTGTAGTCTTGGCACAAGACATAGACCATGTGGTAATGATTTCCGTTGTTAGACATTCCTTAATTATGGAATTAATTCTCACATGAGATTATTCGACTAGTAGAATATCCACATGCATGTTTATATGTTAATGATTGATTTATTTTCTCCATATTATGTTAATGTTTATGTTAAAAGTGATTTTGTTTTTATTACTCATCTATCCTTAAATGTTTATAGCTTCTGCAAAATTATATACCCTTTGTGAGCATCTGAGCTCACCCCTTTATTATATTTTGTTTTCACATGAATCCATGAATTATATTATGTTTGATATGAAGGGTTATGTTATGGGAATAATTGCGTCCTCAATGGATTATTTATATTGTATATGATTTTTGAATGTGTAATGTAACTTTCATGTATGTAATCTATTTTCCAAGACTACTAAACTAATCTATTTTTCGGGACTAGATTCCTTGTAATCATGCCAATGTATTAAAATAATTCACCTGCTCTGGGCATTATGTTTTGGGGCATTATAGTTTGTCTTAGAGGATGTTTAGAAATAACCTCGGAAAGTATATTTATATAAAATCTAATTAGGTAGCATTACCCTAATATAGACTATAACATCCCATGTAAATAATGAGTAAGACATTTTCATATTTATTAATATTTGTGAATTAAATATTACATTTACTTTAAAGGGTTTCTATGTTCGATAACATACCCGATAAGCAACAATGTTTTTCATTGAAATATTATGTTTCACACTAATAATATAATATTATTATTTTATATGGTAGTTAACTCCTAGCCGTTTTATTGGTGGGAATTAATCAAAACCTACTAAAATATGATTATACATGTTTTTTATATGTTTTTACATTTATCCAATAAACGTTCTAGGCTTAAAATGTGAATGAATCTAATTTTAAGCATTATTTACATTAAAAGGTCAATTTACCGCCTTTTAAGGTATAACCCTATTTAAATATAGTTTTGGTCACATTAATACATTATATATAACCATATAAAATCCTTTTTTATAATGGGGATATCCATATTTACTTTCTGTAATTTTTTTGAATTTTTCCGATAAAGTTCATTTTTTAATGAATAATGAAAAATATTGCATTTTAATTCAAAACTATGTTTTAATATAATAGTTATATAGTTATATTATCATTCTAATTGATGTTATTGTGTAATTAGAATATAGTTCTACAATTTAATCCAATGTTGGTCATTCGAATTAATTTCACATTGTAATTGGACATAAACAAGTGTGAATCTTTTGAAAGTTATTGTTTCTTAAAAACACGATACTTGTTTTAACAACAAGAATTAATTTTAAAATTAATTAATTCCATAGTATATTTTAAATTTGAAAAAATGAACATCATTTTTGAATTTGTAAAATCAAATATAACATAGGCTGATGTTTTGGTATTTTTCGGAAAAAATTCAATTTTTTATTAATAGTGAAACCGCATAGTAGTAGTAAAAAAACTGACATTTTCATTTAGATGAAATTTTACCACTTCTGTGAACTGAATTTAAAAAATACGACATACAAAAATGTTATTAGTAAGTAAAATTTTGTTCAATAAGTTGAAAATATTTTTTGGTGAATAGTAACTTTTGACTTTTATATACCGCTATGAAATGTAAATTGGATAATTTAAGGAAAAAATAATATTATAATAATTAAAAATTACCTTAACAATTGTCATAAAATTATTGGATAAGTCATGGCCGACCATGGACATCTTTGGGTCAATTTTGAGACACCATGGAGCCACTTATGAATGATAATGACACTTTAGATTAATTAATTTAAAGTAAAGGAAAAAATGACATAAACAAAAAACTATTAGTAAATTTACTTTTTATGGTGTTACATAAGTATGATTTTTGACTATAAATATTATTTGGAAAGTTAAAACTGTTAACTACAACCTAGTATTTTTTTATAATTTTTAGACATCGAATAAATTATATTATTGATGACACAATAATGGTGTTGTATTTACCTCATTGATAAATGATTTAAATAAATAAGATTATAATGGGTAAAATATTATCCTAAACCTGTCCAATTCCTATTGGATGATTATATTTCGACCATGAGTCCTATTAAATTCAACTCTAATGATATTTGGACCATTAGAAACCCAATATCATTATATAATACAATAATATTATCACACTTTCATAAAGAGCCCCTCCTCTCCCTTATAAAAAGAAAATACTTCTAACCAATTACTCACACTTATCATGCCTTTTGTATCTGCCAAACTCTGCCCAATTAAACTCCCTACATCCCTCGTTTCCACCAAGAAGTCCTTTTTTAGGCAAAAGGAACTTCATCAATCCATTCTGGTTCAATCCCAAGGAAGTTACCCAAATTAAATGCAATTGTTTCTCTTAACTTCTTTTCTTTTATCTTACCTCTCCAACCCAAATTTTTTTTATTCCTTTAATTTATAGAAAAACCAGAAACCTCAATATATACTAGGATGTTTTAATAAAAAATATTAGAACTACACTTACACACACATCCATATAATGGGTGAAGAACATAATGTTTCTATGGATGGAAAACTAACGCGTCACGAAATGATGATTGTTCAATTACCTCCTACCACCTCCCATAGTTTCCATTAATATGACACTATATTTATATATGATATATATTTTTTTCTTTTCTTTATTCTTATTTATTTTTTTTCTTTTATAGCATAGCCTTATTTTTTCCATTATGGTTAAATGTGAAAATTTCATTTGAGGAAGTGCGGACTACCGCCCCCTCAAAGTGATATGACTCATTAATGCCATATGTGGGACATATACATGATGAATTTAATGATATAATACATGAATTATAATATAACTATGTATCATTATGTTTTAATTCCATAAAAATAAGAAATTAAAATGAAAGTAGCGTTCATGCGTTCGTATGGAATACCGTCTCCACGAACAGTTCATTTCATTTCTTACCTCTAAATGTTTTGTACTATTATAAATATATGTATATACTGGATATATATTATACATATGATATCTAAATCATTAATATCATTTTGGATATAATATACTATTGACCACATGGACTACTTATAAATATAAGGTGTTCATTTTTGACTCAAGTACCAAATATCGACAATACAAAAATTATTAACATGAATGATTACATAATGTTTCTAACATGGTAATAAGTGATATAAAATGAATAATAAACATGAAAACGGTTCTTAAGAATGTATAAATTAACTTTAGTTTATTATTCAGGATATTAACTAACGATCGAGTCAAGTCGGACACGAGGTAAGGGATTTCTTATCTCACTTTTAATTCCGCGAGATTTCCATTGTTCACCACATATTTATTGCATGTGGTGTATTATATACTGCCATTTGTTATATATTATCATGATTATATATATATTCATGGTATTATGTGATTCATTTTATGGTTATTAACTTTTTATCAAACAACTCTATTGATTACAATGAGGTAAATGGTTTCATGTCACTTTTTATTCCCGTGAGATTCGTGCTATATTTTCCACTATTTCGTTTTCTGTGCTGTCTGTAGTGCACATGATTGCACTATTTTGTAATATAATTTCATTTATGAGTATTTAAATCTTCATTGTATGATCATTCTTCATGTGGAATATGTTTTTTAAGTTACCATATTAGTAAGGGAACCTTTCACCCTCCTCTTTTTTAAAAGACTTCTTTTTGTTATGTCTTTTAATTTACATCTTATTATGCTGGGATATGTTATTATATATCTTTATTGATGTAAATTTTTTGTCCAAGTGATGAGATACCCTTTTATCTATTCATTTAATTTTCTGAATAATATATTGATGTTGTTAGGATTTTCGAATTTTTGGAAAGGAATGTCTTAACCGAATTTGAATTCTTTAGGATAAACTTGTACTTCATGAATACGTCATCCTGTGAATATGTGTGAATGACCTCTGGTTGATTTAAACATAATATCCACTTATATTGGGAGTATTTATATTTTTCACACATAATTATGTGATTTATTTATCTTTAATTTAAGGAAACCATCATCATAAGTGATTTTATCTCAATTTACATTTCTATTGAGATTTCATTGTTGTTATGCACAAATTCACTCTTATATGGTGTATATACTGTTCTTTGTCATATTATATCAAGAATACATTTATTGTCATGATATTATAAAGTTCAGATTAAATTTTATTCCTCATTTATTTGTATTCAAAAGTCTCTCATTTTCATAAAAACTTTTTAACTAAAATATAGTTTTAAATGTTTAAGGATTTTTTATTTTAAATCATTATCTTTAATTTCCATGTTTTAAAAATGGTTTTGAGTATTTATATATTTAGATATTAAAGTTTTAAAATTATAATTCCATTAAAATCTTCAAAGTGTTATGGGACACTTGGATTCAAAAATCTATTTTTAAATGGTTTATGAAAATGGAATGATTATTTAAATATCATGAAATTAATTCTTTTGATTTCAAATGAAATGTTATTAGTGAAATTTTTATATTTGCAATATTTTATGTGTTATGATGGTACTTTGAAATTTGACGGTTGGTTACGTGATAAAAAATATGACTGGTGGTGTCGTGATAAACTAGTACAGGTGGTTTCGTTATAACCTCCAATGCATTGGGTATGTAAGTTGGCTGAATGGAATTCTATTTAGTGATATGAGTGGAAGTCGATAGTATGGTTATTCCATTTAAGTATGATTATTTCCCAAGTTAAATTTATAGGATATGTGTTCTTTATATGGTTTTTATGGTAATATTTTGGTTACAAAAGGGTATGTAATGATCTATTATTCAGTGAAGAGTGTTTACTACTTCATAATGGGGAAACATTTTACTTATGATAATGTATTCATGGATTATTTATTGTTTTGAAAATCTAACAGTTTTCCTTCTTTGTGTATACCTTACTGAGCTTTTAATGCTCATCCCATGTTTTTTAAAAGTTTTTCACAGAACATAATGTGGAATAGGGTCAAGGATGGGATCAAGGAAAAATTCATGTTGTCTAAAACAGGGAACTAGACATGTCTCACTTTTTCAGGAGTTTTTATTTTATAAAAAGATGGAAACTGAGTAGAAGTATCTACTTGGTAATTTTTTAGATGTAATTAAATTTTTATACTTATTTCTCAAAAACTCTAGACCTGAATACATCCCCAGTGTGAATTATTCATTTAATTAAGGATTATGTAATGTTTAAGGTTGGGTCCTTATAGTTGGTATCGACAGTCAGTTTAAATAACTTTAGAGGTTTGGGTGTTATCTAAGACTAAGTGAAATAACCATAATGGATAGAATATTAGAAAGGGTCATAGTTATTTTGAATGTGGTTAAGATAACATGAATAAGTATTTACCCTCATAAAATATTAGATGATGATTTTTATGATATAAACACACTGACCTTTTTGGTTTTAGTAAATGGCTCGATCTAACAACCACCAAAGTAACAATGGGTGTGAACAAAACAATGATGGTTTTCTGAATGAGCAACTGAATGAAAGGAGAGCTGAAACAAGAACTCTTGTGGTTATTCTCAACCAACTACCTAGATTCATGATTGACCACCTGAACCTTGTTGATTTTTATAAGGCATCATATATGCGAGAAAATAATCCTCACAGAAGTTCAGGTAATAATTATAAAGGTAAGTATATTAAAATATATATGTTTCAATGATGTGGAATGAAACCCATAGGAAAATGTTTCAAATGAATGGGAAGATTCTAGAGATGTGTAAGTGAAGGTCATAAAGAAATAACCTGCAATGGAATAAAGGAAGCAACCAATTGACTCTAGGAAAGGGAAATAAGATCTTTCTGAGGGATAAATTGAATGTTTTAAATGTGGTGTGCATGGTAATTATGCATACAGTCGTACTACAAAGAAGTTTTGAGAATAGGATCACCAAGATCATACAAATATATGTTTATCAATACCTAATTCCATTCCAATTGAGGATAAAGAAACTGAAAATGACCAATGAAAGGTATGGATTCTTTCTTAACTAGTGTTTAGACCTTTTTAAAATCTAAGGATATGATTCAGGATTTTGTTTTTAGGAAAGAATTATTTAAGAATAAGTTGGTAAATAATCGTTAATGGATCATGAAGAACGTTGAATGAGTAAGAAGTCAAATTATAAGGGATTCAAGAGTTATGATAGATTTTAGGATGCTGAAATGCTTAAAATTAGTAAGGCTCTTTTGAAGATGGGATTACATTGGAAGAAATTTTTTAGTAGGTGTAACCCTGATGTTTTATTTATTAAAATTTTATTTAAGGAATAATTATGTTTAGTTTTGTGGATATAGTTTTAATGAACCATTTGGGTTTTTATGATCAATGAATTTGAGGCAATTACAGGGTAATAAATTTTGGGATGAAAAAATGAATGTTATTAGATAACCTTGGTTGTTAAAATATGTTATGTTTATTTTTGATGAAAATGTAACTTTTTGGGAATTTTATAAAATTATATAGTTTTTTGAAAAAGGAAAACACACAGACAACGTGACAACACGTCACTTCGGGAAAATCTGCAGGAATGGAACCCACAACCAAAGTGTGATTGGGATTTATCGTCTACCAATGGACTATGTGAAGTCCCTAGATAGTATGAGTAATTATTTTTAGTTATATGATCTTATTAATAAGTTTATTTTTGTTTCTTTATGGAAATTATTAACCTATCATTGAGAATATGTGATTAGGTTAATTACACATCGGTATGAGACGTTAAAAGTAGTTGATGTTATTTGGAGATAAATGTTAAGACTTACTGTGGAAGACTATGGGATTAAATTCTTCTGAGTTTTGGTTTTCAATGTTAGTTTGGATTATATTGAATAATTTTAAGGAATGATTTTTATTGAATGGTCGTTGTTGTACTTAGGGTACTATTTTTTGAATTTTGGAGATTAAGAATAATATTTATTTTTATAAAGAATTATCCTTTTGGGGATTATTTGATCTTGTACTAACCTTTTTTGTTTTGGTTAATGTCTAAATAAATGGGAAATATATAGTTCATCTTTTGTGGATTATGTGATTATCTCTAAGTTGATTATAGAACTTCTAATGTGAAACAATTCACCCTGAATACTCATCATTAGGAGAAAATATGAGTTTGTGTTAGAAAGCTAGTAAAGGATGAAAGTCTACCTGAAAAGTATGTATGTTTCCTTTTGTTTTTATTTAAGACCATAAATTAATTAATCATCTTTATGAAAATTAATTTAACAAAAAACATTAACCAATAAATTTTTCTATGGGGGAATCAAAGACTGTTTAACCCATCACAAGTTTGTGATTTTCTAGTGGTTAAGTTTCTCCTAACCATGTTTTCTATCACACTCCATCAGAACATGATGGTTTGTTTTCTATTCCATATCCATGTTTTACTACATGTTATCCTAGTTTGGGATTATCTCGGGTGACCTTTGTACTTCTCTTTCATTGTTTTAAAGTGATATATTTATTGACTCTTTTTCTAATGTGGGACCTTCAATTATGTTTCCAAGCCCAATTTTAAAATTGCAAGGATGCAATTTCCAAAAGGGTGGAAGGATGTAACATCCCAAGAGAGTAATGAGTATTCCATTTTCATATTTATTAATATTTGTGAATTAAATATTAATTATACTTTAAAAGGGTTTCTATGTTCGATAGCGTACCTGATACGCAACAACGGGTTTTTAGAAATCTCGCGTTGCACACTAATAATAAAATATTATTATTTTAAATGGTAGTTAAATCCTAACAATTGGATTGGAAATAATGAACAAAACTAACTACAATATTATTATACATGTTTACTAAATGTATTTACATTTATCCAAAAAAAGTTAGAGCCTTAAGACTTGAATGCATCTAATTTTAAGCACAATTTACATTAAAAGGTCAATTTATAACTTTTTAATGGAGAAACCTCGTTAAATATAGATTTTTTCACATTAATACATTATATTTGACCAAATAAAATCATTATATAGAATGGGGACATCAAAATTAACTTAGTGTAAATTTTAGGAAGTTTTTCGATAAAGTTCATTTTTAATGAATAATGCAAAATATTATATATTAATTCAAAACTGTGTTTTAATATAATATAATTATATAGTTATATTATAGTTTTAATTAGGTTTAATGTGTAATTAGAATATATAGTTTTACCATTTAATCTAATTTTGGTAATTGAAATTGGACATAAACAAGTATCAATTTTTTGATATTTATTGTTTCTTAAAACACGCTATTTGTTTCAACAGAATGAAATAATTTTAAAATTAGTTATTGATACTTTTATGTTTTTAATATGGAAAAATAAATATCATTTTTGAATTTGGAATATAAAATATTTCTTAGGCTGAATTTTTGGTATTTTTCTGAAAAAAAATCAATTTTTGATGAATATTGAAACCACTTAGTAGTAGTTAAAAAACTGACTTTTTCATTTAAATGATATTTTACCAATTCTAAGAATTGAATTTCGAAAATTTGACATACATTGTTGTTATTATAAATTAAAATGTTTTTCAATAAGTTTTAAAAAAAATTTGGTTAATAGTAACTTTTGACTTTTATTTACCGAGGTTAAAGGTAAATAGGGTAATTCTATGTAAAAAGAATATTATAATAATTTGTAATTACCTTAACACTAGTCCTAACTTTATTGGATGAGTCATATCCGACCATGGTAATATTTGGGTCGATTTCTGGACTCCATGGAGCCACTGATGAATGATAATGACACTTTAGATTAATTAATTTAAAGTAAAGGCAAAAATGACATAAACTAAAATCATTTAGTAAATTTTTTTAGTGTGTTATATAAGTAAAGTTTTTTACTATAAATATTAATTTTAAAGATAAAATGATTTCCTACATCATAGTATTTGTTTTATAATTTTTATACATCGAATAAATTAAATTATTTATGACACAATAATGATATATTATTTACTTCATTAATAAATGATTTAAATAAATAAGATTATAATGGTTACAATATTATGAAAACCCTGTCCAATTATTATTTTGCATGATTTTATTTCGACCATGAGTCATATTATCTTTAACTCTACTGATTTTTGGACCTTTAGAAACCGAATACCATTATATAATAAAATTATATTTTCACACATTCTTAAAGAGACCTTCCTCTCCCTTATAAAAGGAGACCACTTCCAACCAATTCCTCAAACCTCTCAAGCATTTTAGATCATCCTACCTCTGCCCAATTAAGCTCCCTACATCCCAATATTCATCCTAGAAGCCTTACCATAGGTAGAAGGCACTTTAACAAACCACTTTAGTCAAATCAATGGAAGTTACCCGAATTAATGGTAATGGTTTCTCTTAACTTATTTTCTTTTATTTTATTTCTCCAACCCATAAATACATTTTATTCCATTCTTTTATAATAAAAACAGTATCTTAAATATAATAGAGTGTTTTTATGAGAAGTATTCTAACTAAACTTACACACACCTCCATCTAATGGGTGAAAAACATTATGTTTCTATGGATGGAAAACTAATGCCTCATGAAATGATGATTGTTCAATTACCTCCTACTGCCTCTCATGGTGGCCATTAAGATGACACTATATATATATATGAGATATATTATGTTTATGTTTTCATTATGCTTCTGTATTTTTTTTTCTTTTATATAATACCCTTATGTTTCCATTATTGAAAACACGATAATTTCATTTGAGGAAGTGCGGACTACCACCCCATGAAAGTGATATGACTCGTTAATGCCATATGTGGGACATATAAAGGATGAAGTTAATGATATTATATATTATATTATACTGTAATTAGAATATACCTATGTATAATTATGTTTTAATTCCATTAATATAAGAAATTGAAATGAATGCAACATTCATGCGTACGTATGGCATACCGTCTCTATGAACGGTCCATTTCATTTATTACCTCCAAATGTTATGTAATATTATACATACATGTACATATTGGATATATATGATATATATTATATCCAAATCATTAATATCATTCTGGATATAATGTACAATTGACCACATCGACAACTTGTAAATATAAGGTGTTCATTTTTTACTCAAGTACAAAATGTTGACAAAATGAACATTATTAACATGAATGATTAAATAATGTTTATAACAAGGTAATAAGTGATATAAAAGGAAAAATAAACAAGAAAAATATTCTTAATCAAGTATAAATTAACTTTATAATATTATTTAGGATATTAAATAACGATCGAGTTAAGTCAGCCACGAGGTAAGGGATTTCTTATCTCACTTCTAATTCTGTGAGATTTCCATTGTTCACCACATATTTATTGCATATGGTGTATTATGTACTACCATTTGATATATATTATCATGATTATATTTATATTCATGGTATTTTGTGATTCATTTTATGGTTATTATCTTTTGATCAAATGACTCAGTTGATTACAACGAGGTAAAGGGTTTCATCTCAGTTTTTATTCCCGTGATATTCGTGATATATTTTCCAGTATTTACTTTTGTGTGGTGTATGTACTGCACATGATTGTGATTTTGTGAAATATTCTTTCATTTATGAGTATTTACATCTTCATTGAATGATCCTTCTTTTATTTGTCATATCTTTTGTAAGTTACCATATTGGTAAAGGAACCTTTCACCGACCTCTTTTTTAAAAGACTTATTTTTGTTATGTCTTTTAATTTAAATATTATTATATTGGGATATGTTTTTCTATATCCTTATTGATGTAAATATTATTTCCACGTGATGAGAAACCATTTTTATCTCATCAACTTATTTTATGAAATCTAATGTGACGTTGTAAGGCTTTTCAAATTTTTTGCAAGGGAACTTCTTAACCCAATGTCAATTCGTTGGGTTAAACATGTACTTCTTGAATATGTCATCCTATGAATTTGTGTGAATGACCCATGATTTGTTTTCAGGTAATATCCACTTATATTTGGTGTATTTATATTTTTCACACATAATTATGTGATTTATTCATCCTTAATTTAAGGATACCATCTTTATAAGGGATTTTATCTCAATTTACATTTCCATTGAGATTTCATTTTTGTTATGCACCAATTCACTCTTATATGGTGTATATACTATCCTTTTTCATATTATATCATTAATATCTTTATTCTCATGATATAATAAAGTTCAGACTAAATTTTATTCCCCATTTATTTTTATTCAAGACCCCCTCGTTTTTTAAAAAACTCTTTTACAAAAATATCGCATTAAATGATTTAATGATTTATTATTCTAAATCATTATATTTAAATTAAATCATTTAAAAACGTTTTTGAGTATTAATTTATATTGACATTAATATTTTATAATTATAATTCCATTAAAAGATTCAAAGTGGTACGGGACACTTTGATTCAAAAATCTCGTTTAAATGGTTTATGAAAATGGAATGATTATTTCAATATCTTGAAATTAATTCTTGTGATTTCAAATGAAATTTTATTAGTGAAATGTTTATATTTGAAATATTTTATGGGTTATGATGGTACATGGAAATTTGATGAGTGGTAATGTGATAAACCATATGACGGGTGGCGTCGTGATAAACCAGGACAGGTGGTTACGTTATAACATCCAATGCATTGGGTATGGATGTCGATTGTATGGATATCCCATTTAGTGATATGAGTGGATGTTGACCCAATGGTTATTTTATTTATGTATGTTTATGTCCCAAGTTAACTTTATATGTTATGTGTTCTTTATATGGGTTTTATGGTAACATTTGTTAAAAAAAGGCTAAGTAATGATCATTTATTCAATGAAGTGTATTGACTACTTCATAAATGGGAAAAATTTTACATATGATAAAGTATTCATGGGTTACTTGTTGTTTTGAAAATCTAACATTTTTTATTCTTTGTGTATCTCTAACCGAGCTTTTTATGCTCATCAAACATTTTTGAAATTTTTTTCACATTACGTAACGTGGAATAGGGTTAGGAATGGGATCAAGGAAAATTTCATGTTGTCTAAAACATAGAACTAGACATGTCTCATATATTCAAGAGTTTTTATTTTATGAAAAAAATGGAAACTGAGTATAAGTGTCTACTTTGTAATTTTTGAGATGTATTGTAATTGTTATTCCTATTTCTCTAAAACTCTAAACCTAAAAAGATCCACAATGTGCTTTGTTCATTTAATTCAAGATTATGTATTGTCTAAGGTTGGGTCCTTATATAAACATTGAGGATTTTTACAGATGAACTTTATAGAATTTTTGTAATGTATATATTTTTATGAATTTTCCAAGAAATATATCCCTATCTGCATATGAGCAGGTAGAGGTACATTTATCATAGATGTTCCTAAGAGTGAAAACTCTGACAGGGAGTTTTAGGTTTGACCCGGGGTATCATGGTACACCACAACGGGCCTTGCTGCACTCTTGGTTACGACACTCTCGAAGGATATGCTTAAGAAAATTTTATATTTTCATTACAAACCATTATAAAGGATTTATGAGTATCTTTTTTCTCAATGAAAACATTTTTATGATTATGGATTATATGCATAAATTGTTCAATTTATGTTAGGTATTTTACTAGTTTTGAATTATGAATTGTGGTTCATAAGCTAACATTGTGTAAACTATTGTTTAGAAATGGTGCCCAGAAGATGGATTGAGAACTCGATCAACACGCATGATCCACAGAGTAAAAAGAAACATATCATTCATGGTATTAATCCATAATTTAGAAAGTAAATAGTCTCCTATGTATTATCATCAAATGATGAAATAATATCATGTGTTAATAACATAATTAATGAATTATTTGAGTCCTATGGCTTTCAAGGGAATATATAGAAGAAAATGATAGTAGAGAGAAAATGGATAAAGGGAAGAAGGGAAAGAAAGATTTAATAACTGTGGAATGAATAACCTTTGGATGTGGTTAAATGGAAAGAATTTTTTTTTAAATGAGGAAAAAAAGGACACCATGGTTGTGATTTCAAGGGTAAGAAAAAAGGTTTCAAATGTAAAATGTTTCATCGGCAAGGAGTTGGGACACTACGTGAATCAATGTCCCATCATAATAATATACCCCAAATGATGATATTAGATAATAATTACATAATGATACTTCCATAGATGAAGAGGAATGATTATGGTTATTAATTTTTTATTTAATATTTTGGTCATTTTAGTACAAATAATAATAATTATAATGTATATATAGATTGTACTGCAGTACAATTTCATTAAAGATTTAAGATTGTACTATACCAAGTAAAGTGACATAGTTTTAGGTCAAACTATTTGGAAAATAAATGGTTGAAGGACAGATAAATATTAATATGGTTCAGATACTATGTTAGTAATTTGGGAATAAGATTTGATTGATTTGGATAAATACTATTGAATATTATTGAATTCTTTAAAACTAATTAACTATTTGTTTATACCATTATTGTTGGAGTTTAAAACATTTTTGGATATAAAGATTATATGTTATATACTATAAGTAATAAGTGTGCATGATTGTAATCAATAAAGTTTTATGGTAATTTAGGGTTTTATAGTGTTTTAAAAGAATGGATGATGAAGTTATTCTTATGTTATTACATGGAAAAAAAGAACTTCATTGTGTTTACCTTATTTATAAATTTTCGACAGTGAGTTTTGACTGAAGTATTTTTGATATGTCTAAAGGTTGGAATTTAGGAAGTTTGAAATTGGATAATATTGTTATGGTTACTGAATTTATTAATATTATTTTTTGATTGTTATAAAAAGGAAATCCTGGAGGTTGGGCAACAAACCATCGTGTCTGGAAAGGCCATGAGACTTGAACCTTCCACTGAAAGGAAAGAAAGGGTGAATCACCTTCCACTGGCCTACGTGATGTCCTGCATTATATAATGTTGTCTTTTTTAATAGTCTTAAAAATTAATTTTATATTAATAATTTTTGGAACCCTATATGATTTGGATAAATAGAATAATTTTAAATTCTATTATCATATGGAGTAAGAGATTAGTTTGTGGTAGAAATTAGATGAAGGATGAAACCGTACAAGTCAAGATTTTTTTTCACATATTCTTTGAAGAAATTAATTATTGAAATATAAGGAAGGGATCATAAAACCAAAAAAAATTCATCCTAATACCTTATGTTTTTTAACTAATGATATTTTAAATCATCATAGAATGATGGCTTTAAGGCCCTCAATTTTACACCTGTTTTGGATTGATGACCACAATCACTCCCAATATTTATTTACGATTCTTCACCAATTAGGTGTCTATAATTTCCACCAATGTTCTCATATTCTAGATCACAACTTCGTGGTGAATTCTTCAATTCTGTTTCCCCCTAATTAAGAATAAATTCTATTATCCCTTTGTTCGAGGTGGGTTATCCACAAAGGTATTTTCTTTTCAAACATTTTATTTTCGATGAAAAATTTTAAATTTCAAGGATGCAAATTATTGAAGGAGGGGACAATGTGACAACATTTGATTTCATAGTATGCTTTCCCTTTCAATTAATTCAATATCTTTCTCTACACGCAACACCGAGTTTGAGCGCACCAAAACTTAACAAACCTTCCATTCAAAAGTGGTTAAGAATAGTATGAATGAAATTTTGAATTATATATACTATATTTAATTTCAATATACATATTATGTGTTTTTTAGACATAATATAAGTAAAAATTAAATTTCCAGATAAAATAATTATTTTTAAAAAAATGAAATTTTAATTCATTTTAATGGAGAACCCATTTTAAATCCAATATTGGACACTTTTATATATGCGATTGAGTGAAATTAAATTATTTTTCAGAAGAGGATCATACAAATTTAGTTTGGATAATTTATTGGTACTTTTCTAATACATTTAAAATTTTGATGAATAGTGAAAATACTACATTTTAATTGAAAAAAAAAATTTAATCAAAATAATTTTTAGTGTTAAACTATATATTTGAGTGGTTTTGTATTATAATAAGATAATATTTTTACCATTTAATATAATTTATGTCAGTATAAGTAATTACACATTTAAATTCCACATAAACACATATCAATATTTTGATGGTTTTTTACTTTTTATAAAACCACATTTGGTTTTGACAACGAGAATTAATTTTAAGTTAATTAATGCCACTTCTATGTTTTGAATTTTTTAAAATAGAAATAATTTTTGGATTCTGATTATCAAAATTATCTTCAGATGAATTTATGGTATTTTTCTGAAAACATTAAAATTTTGATGAATAGTGGAAAACAAAGAATTATTGTAAAAAACAAACTTTTATTTAAATAATTATTTATTTTATTTAAATTTATTTTATATAAAAAATACATAATACCTATATGAGTTCATTATAATTCATTTGAGTCATTTTATAATAATTTTAGATATATAAAATTTTATTGAACGTTTTACCGTCTTTAATACACCTTTAAGGCACATTTTCAAATGTGCATAAAACATAATTTTAGTGATTCCGTGAATTGAATTTAAAAAATTCAAGAGACACAGTTGATTTCAGTAAGTAAAAAGTGTTTCAATAAGATGAAAATATTTATTTTTGAATATTTATTTTTGAATTTTATTTACCACTTTTAAAAGTAAATAGAATAATTAAAGGTAAAAATGATGTTATAATTATCCTAATGCATGCCCTAATTCTATTGGATAATTATTTTTCGACCAAAATATTCCTTAGGATTAAAATATTATCCCTTTTTACCCACTCGATTAGATTAAAACATCTATTAATAATATTTTAAAGAATAGTTAAAAGTGTAAAATTCAAAATTTAATAACGATATTTTCTTAATATATAGTTATACATATGGGAAATTCGACTATAAATATTAATTAGAAATAGAAAATGATTTCCTACTTCATGGTATTTTATTTATAATTTTTAGTTATTAAGTAATTGAATTTATTTATGATACAATGATGATGTAGTAGTTACCTTATTAATGAAAAAATCAAATAAATGTTATTATAATTATTACAATAAATATAATTTCAATGTTTTGATGACATCCACGAATTTTATAGTTGAATATAAAATTTTATGGTTTATTTAAATTTTTTTTCTAATTAATCATGTTTTTATGAGTTTCACAAAATCAAAATACTAAATAGTGTCACAATTGACATTAATGAGTTTGTAAAACAAATATTATTTTATTAAATTATATAATAGACCTAAAAATATATAGATTGTCCAAAAACCATATATATTGATAGGTATGGAATTAATAAACCAATTTGGATTCTCTTGGATTTTTATTGTTTGTTTATTAACAAGTTGTTATTATAATACAAGAATACATGGAAAAAGATAAACTGTTTACCTAATAGTTAAATATAAATTACGAGGTTAATATGGTGACCTAAACATTTCTAAAACCTATTGGATGAGGTTTTTTCGACCCATACACAAATTATTCTGGAAAGAAATCATTTTGGGACCATTATAAACAGAAAATAATTTTATTATAAAATAATATTTCAAACGTTTCCTAAAGTGACCATAACCTCTCTTATAAAAGGGTACTTCCCCTTATATTAATTTCACACCACCAAATCAATTTGTATCATACAAAAACCTACCCAAATAACCTCCCATCATTCATCACTACAACCTTGAGGCCCTACCTTGATATTAAATCCATCATAAGGACCCTTTTTGTTCAAATCAAATGGAAACACCCAAAGAAGAGGTAATTATTTTATCACCGCTTTCAAAGTTCTTTTCTCCTCCTTCATTCTATTTATTTGTTATCTTCAAACCAAAATAATAACCCTTGTACCTTATAAAAAAATTTGTGTTACTATAAATATTATAAAACGGTTCTCATTATTCTATCTATCTTATGAATGATAATGTCACCATGCATGTGTACGTATGACTTAACGTCCCCATGCCATGGGGAAAATTCATATTCAACACGATGATATTTGAATGGACATAATTATGATTAATATTTATATAAATAATGAATATAAAATTCTAATTTCTATTCATAACTAAAATACCATCCAATTCCACACATTTTAATCATTATGAAAATGATATCGTCGCTCGTGTGTAGGTACGACTTACAGTCTCCACGACGTGATGAGATTTATTTCCAAGTTCTATATTCAACAATGATTATAAAAAATATATATTATTAATAAGAATGTAATATATTACATAATAATGCCACTATATATATATATGTACTCATATATCTTATTCACTTAATTCCGTTCAATAAGATATGAAAATAGATACATCGATTATGCATACATATGACATAACATCTCCATAAACTGTGTTTTCCATTTCTTATATCTATATATTATACATATTTATATTCTAAATATATATTATATATAGATCATGTTTACATTCTGGATTTATTTAAATGATGATCTAAGTGATACGATCTAAAATAACTTGTTACAACATGCACGATAAAGAAAGATAATATTAACCAAAATGTTAATTTAACATGGAAATCATTATTAAATGGGTAGTATAAAGTAATAAAAGAATAATTTATGATTTAATAAATATTAATTTGGTACTAGTATAATTTAATAACATTAAATGTTCATTATATAAGTGGTTAAACATACCCTAAACCTAATGAAAGTTTAAGGTAAATTATAATTCTCCATCACATTATTATCTAAGATTGTTTATATGTTAGTATTTTCTATGAAATATTTAGTATCCATGTCTAGGATTCATAAAATTCATTTAAAAATGTTTATTTTAAGGTGATATTTTACTAAAAATTCATTTTAAATGTTTTAAATATTTATTCTTCTAAATCGTTCTCATTAATGTCCATGTTTTCCAAATGGTTTTAAGGATTTATTTATGTGGACATGATGGTTTTAAAATGTTAACTACTTTCTAAAGTTTCAAATTGGTATGGAACATTTGGATTCAAAAATATCTTTTATATGACTTGCTTTATAAAAGTGTTACATTTAAATGATTTCAAAAAAGTGATATTTCTCTCAAAAATATTTACTGATCATGTTCAACTATGTCAACATTTTTTACTAGATATTATTCTTGATTATGGTTGATTTATTAAAATCCAATCTTCTCTATTTCATCGAATGTGTTTTGATATGTTTGACTATGAATGTGATATTTTTATACCCCTTATAGTTTATGGTTGAAGTATTGACATTTTATATGTTAGTTTTATTAAGAATTTTTATGTTATGTTTTAACATTTTAATATGTGTAATATAGTGGACTTAGTATGTGACGAGTGGGGCCTGTTATGGCCCCTCGAGGCATCGGTAGGACTAATGAGACAAAATACTGCCTTGGAACAAGGGATTAAAAAAATATCTTTGTTTTATTGTCCATATGCCTTGAATATGTGTTAATGATGTCCGACATTAGAAATTACCTCATTATGAAATTTACAATCACTTCTGATTAATAGACTTGTAGAAAATCCATCTTCATGTTTTTTTGTAATGTTTTATTTTATTTCTCTACATTATGTTCATGTTTATGTGTAAAATGATGTTCTTTTTATTACAAATCTTGCTATTAAATATCATATATTCCACTAAATTATTACACTTACATAGCATCTGAGGTCATCCGTTTCTTATGTTTTGTTTTCCCAAGATTCCTATAAATATAGTATGTTTGATATGTAGGGTTATGCTATGGGAATAATGGCGCTCTAAATGGATTATTTATTTTGTGTATTATTTTTTAATGTGGAATATAACATTCATGTATGTAATCTATTTTCCTAGACTACTAAAATGATTGGTCTTTTGGGACATGATTCCTTGAAATCATCACAATGTATTAAAATAATGCTCCGACTCTGGACTTCTTGCGGTTAGGGCTTTACAAATGCCTCCCTTTTCCCGAACGGCTAAGCCATTCGAGATTTGGAGCGGCGGTGCCTCATGGAACCGCCCCGTCTCCCGCGGGACATGAAGGGAGTAGGTCCCTTCCTTTACATTACTTCGAGAAGCACCCACCATTAGTGGTGCGTGAAGACACACCACCCCACCTTTGCGGCTGAAAAGTCGTGGCTTCGTCGTCATGCGGTGCGCGCCGCGCACCGTCTCCATCACCAAAGCCGGATGGTGTCGGCGCCTGCTGACCGCAGTGGACTAATGCTTGGGCGTCATCCTATGGTGCACAATGGGGAATTCCACTACAATGGGAGTCAATTTCCAGCCATTGAAATCACATGCCAGCGTTAGTCGTTGGAGTCGAGCGGACGGTCTTGCGTGGTCCATAGGTTGAGCTCTGATGGTCCATTTTTCTATCTGATCTCACCTAAGGTTTTCCTTGCTCATCTCATTTGCTAATTGAACCATAGATTTGGTTTCTATCCAACAAAAAAATTCTCCCCTATAGAACACAACAATAAAACAAGAGGCAGAGGGACCGATCATTGTTCATTTGGCCCGCGCCCTCCGCATTAGCATCTTAACAAGGAAGAAGATAATTGATTCAACAACTCCTAAAAATTATATATGAAAAAACCCAAACTAGTGATTCATTTGAGAGTGACTTTTGTTTGAATATGGGTCTGTGTTCAATGATCCTGAGGAAAATCTTAAACAATGTCGCTAAAACAAAGATCACCAGTTCTTTCCTGATGGATCTGTTCATCGTTAAGAGGCTCCTCTATGATCCTCCTCTCAAAAAACACCACTCCTTTTACAATGAATTATATAGGAGTCATCCTTCCAACTCATAATTAAGAGAGGTTCTTTAATTAGTTAAATGAAATGTTCCTCCTTAATTTCATGTAGGGTGGTTACACATTTTTGTGTAACCAGGCATTTATGGTACGACATTAAATCCCTGACCACCCCTTGTGATTCCCCCAACCAAAACCTAAAAAAGTATAGGAATATATTTAAAATAAATTATATTTATTTTATTAATCCTCCACAAAAACCATGAAACACAACATCCTCTCTCTACCACTTGTGTTCGAGGTTATGGATTTTTAAGAGAATCTCGGTGTGGTGAGTTCAATGTTGCCCTTCGATTTCAATTCTGAGTACCAGTTCAAAAGTTTGGATTTCCCACTTCGACATTTACTGAACATACCTTATAAAATATAATTGTTTTTCAAGCACACTGGGAATGAAAATCAAATGTAGCCATATTTTTCAGCCTCAGAATAGTTCCATATAAATAAAAAATTACATGGAAAATATGAGTCCTTACACCACAAAATATGGGTGATATATATAAATAATTAAAATTTTAAAAATATTATTTTATTTTTTATATTACTATAATTATTGAAGTATAAATTATTACTTACCAACATTCCATAATTATTTTTGAAAAATGGAAATGTTACCCATGCGTACGTACCACATACCATCTCCTTGATTACAATGTACCATAGTTCTCAAAATAATATTTAATTGTTAGTATTATAAAACTAGTTTATGTATATATAATATATTTATTTCATGAATATTCTTTGGGATATTTTGTAACTATATAATATGCACAAGAACCGTATCATTCATGATAAATCACAATTGGAAAAACAAAGAAAATAACCAAAAAATCAGTGAACATAAAAAATTATTATAATTGAATGGGTGACATAATGTTATAAAAGGATCATATATGATTTTATATATATTTATATGGTCCTTCTATAATTTATCAACATTTTTGAAACCACTATGCACGATGTCAAATTACATTCATCCAAAATGAAGCATTAGGTTAGGGAGTTCATCTCAATTTCTCTTCATTGAGGTAGATATTAATGTTATGGAACTAATTTCATATATATAGAGTAATCATTTATTTAATTAAATTTAACTTCATTATTAATTAAAATTTTATTGTTTCAATTATTATTTCCTTATCCAATGGGTTTTTAACTAAATGTTACTATGTTGTAAAGATTATAATTACACAATTTTGTGTTGTTGGTTTATATTACTCCTTAGTTGTCTTTACTATAATATGATAATGGTGTAATATATTATAAATATCTGTTGTGGTATTTTAAAAAAATTTATATGTATTTACATTTTATACACATAATATATTCCTTGGTTAATTATCAATTAAAAATTATGACCATTTAAAGTGGTTATTTCATAATATCATCCTACTCGAGAATGTTTGAAGATTAATTTGCATTGAATTTAGGTATTTGAAAATTGGATAGTACCCCCTATCATTTTCACATAATCAGTTTATTTGTTGACCTTTTCATGTAATAGTTTTCTTTTTCTAAAATTTGTTACATCATATTATTGAGAACTTTTTTTTATTAAATTTTACATCATTTCCCTCTTATGATAGATAAAATGTTATTCAAAACCCTTAATTTTTTTTTAAAAAACAATATTTTTCAACCTTTTCCAATTGATTTATTTAATAGATTTTACAAATTTTCAATTTTAAAAAAATGTTTTGAAATTTATAATCATTTTTTTCAAAAACCATTAATGTTTATATTTTAACCAAAAAGGTTATAGAAATATTTGTATTAACATAATTTTCATGTACATAATGTATATACATCTTGACAAGTCACAGATTTGAATACTATTTTTTATTTTTGAATCCTATTTTCAATGATAATAATTTTAAATGGTTTTATAAATATTTCATTTTAATAAATTAATATCAAAATTAAAATGATTTTTCCATAAGAAAATATGTAGTCATTTTTATATTATCTCAATTCATTAATGAAAAGTAAAATTTATTCATACATAAATGGGTATATATTTGACTGATACCATCAATATTATTCCGATAGATTTTTTATTATTATTTTTACAAATGATAGTTTTGAATTTCACATTCACTATTCATTTTTTTTATTACATTTCACATAAAATATTCATTTTTTTAGGATCATTGGACCATATATTTTCCTTAATTGTCTATTTTATTTATGTTTGATATATTTATTTCATAAAAAATTTATCAATTATACATACATATTTTTACATTGAATGTTGTTTTTATCTATGAATATATTGATAAATCCACATTCTTTAATCAATGTTGATATTTGATGATAAAGAACATTTTTTAGGAATTAAATTGTTTATTTAATATTTTGGAATGATTTAGACCTTTAGTGATGGGTGATACCTATTATTATATATCATTTCAACGCATAGATTGTTCTCATGATAAAAATAGCTAAAATAAAATTAATCTAGATTTCACATGAATTTTTAAACTGTCTTTTGAATGGTCCTAACAATAGTGGTATCATTATTCCTTAGATCATGGCGTCTAATAATCAAGAATTCCCTTTATTTAGAATTACTTTATTAAAATTATAAATGAGGTTTTCATAATGATATTATCACTTGATGAATTTCATTGTTATATTATTTAATAAATATAATGTTTTTATAGTTACATACCTTTTCATATTTATTATGCCTTATATATTAATACAGTAATGTTATTTTAATAGGGTATATGGTTAGTTATTTAGCTTTCCAAATTGAGTATTCATTACTAAATAATGTTATATTCTACAGTACACAACCCTTATAAAGTAGTTTAGATCACCCATATTGTTATTCATTTTTCCAAGAATCCATGATATGTAATGTTAGTATTATGAGAAGAAATGATCGAGGGAATAATGATATTCTCCAAAAAAATTTATGTTATAATATGTATTTTTAAATATAATGTATTTCTCATGTTTGTATCTGGTTTAGCAAGACTACTAAACTATTTTCTCATTTATGATACGATAACTTTTATCTTATATAAATTTAATAAATTATATACCAACTCCATGATAATGTGAGATGAGTACCTACATATGTCATCAGAAGTTGTTTAGTAGAAACCATGGGACCTATATTCAATAAAACATTGATTTGATATCAAATATCTATCATAAACATTGAATATATTTATAGAATAACATCATAAAATTTCGTTAAAGAATTTATTAGGTTGCCTTTTCATGAAATATAGCCATTCTAGGAAACTAATGTTGGATTTGTTTCTAGAAAATATATACCTACGGGTAATAACTTCTAGGACACTAATGTTTGATGTGTTTCTAGAAAATATATATGTTAGTGTAATAACTCCTAAAAGAGGGCATTAGGCTTATATCGATCATTACATCATTTACAAAATGGGACTTACTGTGCACCTGGTTTGACACTGATGGGGGATATGATTTAGATAATTCTCATTTTATACAAACCATTAATATAAATTTTAATAGATGATGACAATGAATGTCCAATGTTAAAATAAATCTATATTACCATTAAAGGATAATTTCTCAATGGAATGGTTAATTTTTTTTTGGAATGTAAACTAAGAGCAATGTAAAAATAATTATCGATAAAAAATAATGTGTATGACGGATCTAAATAGATCCAATCCTAGGGGTCCATTTATAGTTCATTTTATTAAATGTGGAAAACATGGGAATTATCATAGTTAATAAACTTTACTAAAATTTGACTTCTATAATAATGATGTGCATATATTGAAATAAAATGGATTTTATATCTATGAATTTGGATTCATGAATTAAATTTTAGAATTGATTTTAAAATTTTATTTTTGACATAATATTACTGAAATATGAATAGATTTTTTTAAATATTTGAAGCATTTATTTCTTTATTAACATATTTGTTATTGATACCATACATGGATGATGAGTTTAAGGTTGATCCTAAGTTGAATTCACTAACATCCCTTTTGAGGGTTATGCGATGGGATTTTACAAAGATAACGGATAATTAATGGAATAAATTTATGGAAATAAAACTAATTAATTTAAAATTTGATATGTTATTATAGTATGAATTAATTTAAATTTTATAAATATAAGATTACTGTTACTGATAACCTTTCGGGAATATATGATAATTGATGAGATTTTAATTATAGTCAAATACGATCATTAGACATTGTGATAAGTAGGTTTTTTAAACTCTTAGTAAAAAGGATATTCAATAATTAATTTCAAATATCTACATCATATTATTTTTTGAAAAAATATATAAATTTTGTTAAAATATTTATAGAAATCGAAACACCAAATTATGGATGAAAACCCCTCGAACACATCAAGGCCGCAAAACTTGAACCCCTGACCGAAGGATGATAAGGATTTAGAACCAACCATTAGCCTACACAATGTACTTGTTAATATGCCATAATTTATCATTAAACTGTTAGGACCGAGATGAAAATTAAGGTGTTTTATATTAAAAAGAATTCTTTTGTTGTCTATAATGATGTTGAAGAAATGAAGAATGAAAATCACATTAAATTGTTTTAGGGAAAATCGTATTTTGTTTTTTCTTTAAAAAAACCAGACTCACCATGAAAGTCCATCATAATGAGAATAATAATTTTTCATGGAGTTCTTATTATTTTATACACTATATGTCCGACTAAAAGTGAAAATATCTTGGTGGAAGTAAATTGTCATCAAATTCACTTTGTAATCGAAGTCAATAAAGTAGATGTTTTAAAACAGAGTCTATATAGAAATAATTAAATAAATGTGTTGATATTGTGGTGATTTTTATTTCATATAAATCATATTTTCATTAGAAAATATTTAATACCAACTTGATGGAAGATAGATTTAAAATATGGTTCTGATTGAAAAGAGTGGGCTAATTGAAATTGTGGTCCCGATATGAAAGATGTGAACTATTGAATAGGTTGGGCTAGGAGAAAGAGATGGTGTCAATCAGAAATATATCATACCCCAATTTATCATATCCATTTGTTAGAGAGAAATACATTTTTCTTATTTTTTTTAAAAAAATCTATTCGAGTGAAAGAAGAATAAGAGGTGGTACCAATTTATTTTAGCATATGAATATCTATCATACATGATATAAACCGTTCGTAACCGGGATGATCATACTCAGACTTGGGAGGAAAATGTTCATATTAATAAAAGATAATACCTAGAATGTTCATACCCAGTATGATCATTTTCTAAAGAGTATTATAAAAAATGATTGTTTGAAGAAAATTTCATACTCAAGATGGGAAGATAAGAAGGAAGGATCAATACATGGAAAGCTATTATACATTACGATTGAGCTCTGATGATGATAAATCTATTATTAAATGAATTTTATACCATGAAGGAATTCACATTACAAGCATAGAATTGTATTTAAATTGTTTTCTAAGTGGGTAATGAGTACAGAATGAGAGGATGAGATCAATAATGTAGTCCCAGATTACAAAAGGGTTGAAATAAATTGTAGGTTTTTGGATGGGTCAAGAGAAAATGAGAATATGAAGTTTCAAATCTCAAGTGGTTCAATAGAAAAAGATAAGGGTATTGTTAAATGAATTGTCAATGGGGGATCTATACATTCAAATGAAAGATTTTGATTCAAATCTGTTATGAGAATCATATTCAAAAAACATAATGGTATCAATTTCATTAAAAATTTATTTCCAATTTATACAGATCATTGTATTAAATAAATAAGATTGAGAATAATATGACCCATTTATTGAAATCAAACAGAAAATTCATGTTAATGTATGATGAATAATATGATGATTTAAGAGGAATCAAGTAGATTTGGGAAGAGTTGATGAAGTCAAAATGCATCCCTATATTTCATGTGAAATTGAAATCTGATTGAATATGTGTTAGCGGGAATGAATTTTGGGATTCCCACCAAATCATTTCATGGGTATCCTATAAAAGGAGATGCACATTGTACTTTTTTACTATTGGTACTATTCACTGTGGGAGAGAGTGAAGATATGAGTATTCTGTGATAGAGATAAGTTCGCGTATTGATATTTGTTGATGAATTTTATAATGGGAAGAAGCCATATGAGAGAATACAAGATCATAACATTTCATTAAAATGATCATCTTACCCAGGATTTATCGTACTCATTGGATCATTATAATCATCAAGTCAATTCATTTCATCTAATCATCATATCGGGTTGGATTAATCGACCTTAGGATTTCAATATTGGGTGTCAAAAACTAGGGAAGAATCATACAAGGCCTTATCGTACTCAAGAATTCAAGTAGTATGGATTTATTTATATTGTTTTCTATCATAAAATTTGACTAGAAGAATTGTTTTGGAATAATCATAAACCTAGAACAAGGATTGGTAGAATCGATCCAAGGAAAATTGAAATAATTTTTCAAAACAAAGAAAAATAGATTCTTTAATTTCTTCTAGATAAGGAATTATTGACTTTTCTCCCAATTAATACATTTTCTAATTGAAAAGAATCACAAATAACATGATTTGTTACACAATAATTGTATTACAAATTTTTTCTAAGATGGTGCTCACACACTATTGTAATTGTTTACATAGTATTACATTTGTAACTGTGTATATCCTACATGTTTTAATCAATGTATTGATTTCTAGTAGATTTTATGGTTTGGGATCATTTCCAAACCATACACAGGACATATATATTCTTATTTAATAGTGAACCATATAAATCATTGTGTTCTTATAGTTCTGTGATGGATTTGTTTTTATAAAGTAATTGATATCTTTAATAAGTAGTAAAGCATGATTCAATTGAAATGAAATAAGAGTGAAAAATAGTATTACTAACTCACCCCTCACCTTCTTAGTGATCTAATCATCCTGACTGGGAAATTTCAAGTGGTATTAGATCCAGGTTCCCATCGCTTAATCTCGGCTAATGAATGATTTGAATTTTCTGAATAATAAATGTATTCCAGTATTAGATAAAATGAATTATCATTTCTGGGTTTAAATAATGTTACCTTATATTCTGTCTATCAGTTATTGTAATCTTTATGCTACACTAGTTAGGTTTCCTCCAATTTATGATAAATATCAACATACACATATTGATAAAAATCATCTTCAAAATGATGGAATAAAAAATAATTAAATATTTTCAATACTTTTTGAAAGTGAATTGTTGAGAGTAAAAGGATTTTACTTAACCAAGGGAGTATATGATAATTTAGAAATCATATATAAATTAAATACACATTCCATGAAGGAAAAGATAGAAATATAGAGATTCAATTATGAAGATTTCAGGAGGGGTGATCAGGAATCCACTAGGGTCTTCTTTACGTGTTTAAATTGAATGGTAAGTAATATCATGTTTTTTTAACGATTGGGGCTGATGAATCATTTTATTATTAATTCAAAGAACACTTTGTGTTTGGGTAGAGGAAGACTGATTTCATAGCAAAGATGCTTAAGGCCATGTGTCCATAATGAAAGTCTTGAAAGACCATTTTTGTCCCAAAGTTCCCTTCAGTGAATAATACTGATAATGTACTCAAGATGCTGAAGTACCAACTATAGTACCACCACCACTATAGTTCCTAATACAATACCTCTACAACTATCGTGTCACTACAGCAACAGTACCTATGTTGCTCCACTACAGCTACACTACTGCTATAGTTCTTCTACCATACCCCCAGGAATTCATCCCCTGTCGGAATTTGATCCTGGGTCTTTTAGTTTTCAAGAAAGGGTCAATACCATTTAGATTATTCTACTATGGCTGATAAGATCTTGGGAAACATACCTAAAAAATTATATATAGAAGATTCATCATTGGCTGGTAGTGATCATTGAACATTATCTCTTTGTTACTTACATAGCTCTCTTATTACTTATGAAATGAGAAGAAGTAAGTATATAAAGAGAAAAAATATGATGATAGAGGAATTTCATTCAAGGCTAAAATAATAATAATAACGGAAAATTCTTAAAGAGGAAGAATGTGGTGATTCGTACTCCGAAATGAGGTATATAAAAATCATGATGACATTTTATCCTTGTTTTCTAAAAAAATTAAAATATCTACAAAGAAGTACAAAAGGTAACTTCTCGCGAGATTTTTAAAATGTGGAAAAGTTGGTTACTTTTTAGAAAACTATCCTCTAAGAGATAATGTAGAGGATGGTGACGATGAAGAATGAAATCAAAGAATATAATGGAAGAAATAAAGAGCCAAAGAGAAATTGAAATATATAGGGAAAGAAAAAAAATTATTTATATCCAAAAGAATAAGTTCGTTGTATAAATATGAATAAGAAGAATTAAGTTATTTTTAATCGAAAAAATTAGTTGAGTATTATATTTAGAATACTATTATTAAAATAAAGAATGTTGTATACTTTGGAAGTAGTAGTTCTGAAGAAGATGAAATTCAACATGAAATTCATTAGAAAGAATAATTGAAATAATTTATGAAAAATATGACAAGGACAGAAAATAAAAACAAAAAGTTGGAAGTTGAATTTTATTCAATGGGCAATTAATGTTGTTTTGCTGATGGGGATGTGAATCTAACTAAGGTGAATGATTATTTGAAGAAATCTCTTGAAGAAGAATAGAATTATAATTATCACATCCTTATATAACTCAGAACCTTACAGTTCGATAGACTCTGATTTCTTTAGAATTGAGCATTTTATTTTTCTTTCTTCTCAAATCTGATTTATCTATATATAAGAATCTAATTTCTCTAGAATTAAGAATTCTATTTCTCTTGAATTTAGAATTCGATTTCTATGGAATTAAGAATCAAATTTATCTTGAATTAAGAATCTGATTTCTATGGAATTCAGAATCTGATATCTCTAGAATCGATAATCTGAGTTATCTATAAATCTGACTCTAATTATCTCATAAATAAAAATATTATTCTCAGAGAAATTAGACTCTTATTCTCCCAAAAATTAGACTCTAATTCTCTCCAAAATCAATCATTGATTCTATTAGAAATCTGAATCCAATACTCTCAGAAATCAGACTCTGATTCCCTCACAAATCAAAAAGTGATTCACTCAAAAATCATAATATGATTCTCTAAAAAATAGATTCTGATTCTCCCTCAAAATGTACATTGATTCTATCAAAAATTAGACTCTGATCCTCTCATAATTCAGACTCTGATTCTGTAATAAATCATCAATCGATTTTCACATAAAATAGAATCTGATTATCGGATTTTATAATATCTAATTTTCAATATTTGTAGACTCTAATGTATATTATCTTATGAATCTAATTAAATTATTATCTTACAGCTACTAAATTTTTTATTGTAATGTTTCATTTTATCAGATACTAAAATTAATAATGTTTCTTATGGATTGTAATATTTCTCATAGTTTATTTTATAAAACAATGTCATCAAGTGAGTATTAACATACCAGTTTTCAATGTTCCAGTTGTACAAGTCCCTCCCAAATTTAAGGAAAAATATAATTGTTTGAGTAGAATTCGAACATTGGAGTCTTTTCTAATAAATACCCAGAAATTTGAAATCATTATATAAGTGTGGAGTTTTTGTTGAGATATGTTCAACTCTGGAATGAAGTGATACTCTACGAGAGAACTACTCAAACCTTCCTAGTACAATTGTTGTGAAAATCTTGTTCATGCTGAGAACAACTTGTTCAAACTTCTTAATGTGAAACCAATTGTTTCAGATATCAATATAGGGCCTCTAGGGATAGAAAGACAAAGGTATCGATTAGTTGTGTAAATGACGGCTTGTAAGGACATGATGATAGATACTTGTCTTCATATCGAGGGCTTAATATTGTGTGGTTGAAATTTACTTTCATGAATTTTTAAATAGAGGGACCTTTATCCTAGAAGTTTAGATACCCTTATCATTGGGTTAAAATATATCTTATACTTTTTTACTTTTTGAAATTAAATGTTCTATTTTCACCTCATTTTATTCAATTTATAAAGTGTAACTTTCATAAACATTCTAAATCTTGTCCAATCTCTGATTCATATTCTATACGCTTTAATTTAGATTATTTCCTTCAGTAAATGTGATTAATTTTTTATACTGGATACATATTTTTTTAACATACACAAGTCTTTATCCTTATGAATAACTAAATAGGGCTTGCCAATTCATCGTTTTTAAAAAATATTAAACATATATTTTCTTATGTATAAATAATATAGTTTTTAATCCTACAAGTCACCCCTCTTGTAATAGATTAATATACATTTAATTTTGATCGTACAATATGTATCATAGGAGGGGTCTAAAATACATATACATTCTTATATTATTTCGTTCTCATACTATTCTTATTTAACATTACATGTTCATGTTTTTATTAAAGATACTACTTATAAAATTTTAATTTATAAATTTTTTTTACTAACCTATGTTGTAGAACATATTTTTTTAAGAATGACATGAATGAAGGTTGGATAAATAGACAACTTAAATCCAACAAGACCGCCAATTGTTTATTTAAATGACTATGAATACTATAGAGATAGGTTGAATTCATTTAATATCAATACAATGTGAATAATTTTGTTATGTTAAATAAATATTTGAAGACTCTGAACAAGGATATCAGATAATTCCCCAATCACAAAAATATGAGTATTATCTTAATATTATTGTACATAGTACTTTGTTATGTTCTATGACCATAAAAATATATATTAAAGATTCATCATGTGAAGCTACTAATAATATATAGAATAAAGTAGAAGATACCAATTTTGGTACATCCAATGTTATTGAATCCTGAAGAGCTATGCATAGAGATGAATACCATGGATTTATGTATCCTTATAGAGAACCTTAATGTAATGATCAACAAAGTATTATGACTATTGTGCACATCCTTCAATATATGGGGGAGAAACAACATGATGATGATATTCTTGCGGATATGGTAATAGATATTATGCTCAATGATGAAATGTGATTGATGATAATAGCAAAGAATCAAACATAACGATCGATGTGATATTTGGGAATCTTCTACAGTATGAAACTAGAGTGAAGAAAGATATATAGATCCATAATAAAATTAATGGAAATGTATGTGTTTCTTTCACTACTACATCAATTCATATGAAATAAAATACTACTGAAATATTTACTAGATCAAAAGACATGAAATCTAATGTTATATCTGAATCAAGTGATAGTGATCATTCTGAGAATGAAATTTCCAATATTTCTCGAAGAATGGACAATATTGTGGGAAATAAAGATTTAAAATATAGATATGAGAAGATAGACATAATGGATAAGAAATATTAATAAGTGAATTATTATTAATGCATGAGGGTAGGTTAAATCAGAACATATTGTTCAATACTCAATAGGAAAGAAATGACATGCATTCAAAAAGAATCATGAATAGTAAATTCAAGTTTATTTATAAGAAACCTCTCAAAGCTAATGACATGGGGAGTTCCAGTGGGGGTGACTCTTCTGATGAATATTCAGATATTGAATATCCTAGAAAAATGAATATTGGTATTATATAAAGAGTTCCTACTGAAAATCAATGTCTCATGGATAGTTTAAAAATTTATTAATAGTTAACCATCATTTCTTTAAGATATAATGATTATAATAAAAAATATTATTAAAAATTGGATAAAAAATCACCCTCATTAAATGGGAAATTTACCATTTGATTAGTGCGCGTCTTTGTTTTCCATGATACATGAGAATAGAAATTTTATTATCAATAAGAAATATAATAATAAATGTTCTAGAATCTAAATTTTAAAAAAGATGGATATGATCATTCAAAAGATCTTGATCAAGAAACACTTTATTTTAAAAAAAATTCCAAAAACACTGAGGAAGTAAATTATAAAAAGGATAAACATTCTAATTATCTTGAAAAAATAATTTCCAAGAAAACCTTTTTAGAGAAAAACTCAAATTCACAAACCAATAACTACACAGATGAGAATTTAGTCATCATACTAAAATATGAAAATTTTCCTCAAAGAGAATTTTTCTAAACATTACTCATAGAATGGATGGTCTTGATAAGATTTATTAACAACATCATGCTCTGAGGAATTGTTATGAATTTGGTTATTATCATTCAAAACCAATTTTTAGTCACAACTATTTTATACCCCAATGTGATCCATTTGTCCCTATGATTTAATGTGGTGGAAATTCAGAGATAAGTTGTTCATTGAATAAAACTCAATCCTTAGGTTTTCAAAAATCCCATTTTCTATGAATACATTGATACCTAATATTTTATTTTCTATAATTTCAGTATCTATGAAATATTAGATTCTAAAATATTAACTATTTTATATTAACGAAAAAAAGATCTTCCAAAAACAATACATGGTAAATGGATGGTGGATGTTCCTGACACATTAATTATAAGAGAAACTTCTTTGAAAATATTATTAAGTTGAACGGGTGAAAAAACATTCAGAGATAATTCTCATGGTAAAATTGGTGGTATAGGTAATATTATTATTCATTGAAAAAATCAATTTCATAAAGTTTTATTTGTAATTGATCATAACAAAAACCATATAAGTATAATAAAATTATGCAATAAAGGCTACCATGTGAATATTACGAATGAGAAAATTCTAGTACGAAATTCAAAGGAATAGTTTATTCTCACTACCCATAGGCATGAGAATGTAAATACACTTCACTTAGAAGACCACAAGAGCCAAGACATACCTTTCCATTGTGTAATGGAATATAAATCTCTTTCATAGAATAGAAACCTAGGACATTTTAAGAATAGAAACTTATGAAAAATCTAAATGAAAAGGATTTTTAGGAATCTACCGATCCTAGATTTGATTCATCCAAAGTCGTAGAACCTTGTTAGTATGGCATGTAACATAAATCAATATTTAAATCAATTAGAGAAGTCTTAACTTCTAATTTATTACAGCTAGTGCATATAAATCTTTTCAGTCCCAAAAAATTGTTTGTATTTGAGAAAAATACAGTGTATTTGATTAAGTTCATGATTACACAAAATTTACATCAGTCTATTTTGTAAAAAATAAATCTACGTCATATTATTTTAAATCTTTTCCATACACATATAAAAATGAGGAAAACATTCCATTGATAACTATTAATTGTGATGATGGGTGAGAATTAAAAAATACATATTTTGAAACATTTTCTAGTAAGAAAGGAATTACTCATACCTTCTCACCTCCATGAACTCCTCAACAAAATGAAGTTGTATAAAAATGAAATTGTATTTCTCAAGAGATTACTAGAACCATGTTGATTGAACACTCTATTGAAAAACACTTTTACGATTATTTTTTAGTACAAATTAATATCATATAAATCTTGTTTTAATTTGAACTTTTTTAATAAAACACCTTATGAATTATAGACAGACTGAAAACCTTAATTTTCATACTTCAAAGTATTTGGGTGCAAAGTCATCATCTTGGATACTAATGATAACATACATAAATTCACATCCAAATTTGATGGAGGAATGTATTTGGGCTATTATACTATGTCTAAATATTATATAGTTTTCAACAGTTGTTTTTGGTACTGTTGAAGATATTGTACACATTAGATTTAATGAAACTGATCCTTTTATTTTTAATCCACTCAAACCTACATCTTTAGAAGTATTTTCAAAAACTGATGATCAAATTTTGGGGAAATATTCCTCTAATCAATAAAATACTCAAGAACCATTTAATGAATTATTTACCCTTTAATATTATTTATCTTATATTGATGAATACATTTTACAAAACGAAAATAAAATTTTTCATTAAAATAATCAATGTTATAGTATCATTTGGGATTTAATCAACCAATAAAGACTAGAATTACTCAAAGTAATAAACTAGAGCATTAAGAATGTCATTACAAATTAGAACCTTAAAGTGATGATAATGATTTAATTATTTATAATTGGATTGAATCCATTAAAAATTATATAAATGATATTGAAAGGAACAATATTTGGACCATAGTTGAAATACCTAAAGAAACTTATGTATTTTGATTTGAGTGGGTCTTCAGAAATAAATGCGATAAAAATGGAATCATTGTATGTTATAGAGAAAAACTAGTTGATAAAGTCTATAATCAATAAGAATGAATAGACTATGAAGAAACTATTTCTCCAATAGCTAGAATTTATTTTCTTTGTTTTTGAATATCTTTTCTTCATGTTTCTGTTAAAAACATTTTCAAATGGTTGTGAAGTGTGCTTTCATTAATTTATATTTTCAAGGGACGTTTTATCGTGATGGACCTCCTGGTATTGAACACAAAAAACTTCCTGAACATGTTCACAAACTTACCAAATCATTTAATATACATAATAAAGCCCCTAGATCCTCTTATGACAAACTTATATGAGTTTTGTTACAAAAACAATATGTTAAGGGTACTTCTGATACAACTATTTTTTTTAAAGAAAGATAAGAAAAATATATTTGTTATTGAAAATTATTTTGATGGCATTATATTAAGATCAACTCAGTAATCCATAACTGATTCATTTGAGAATCATATGAAATATGAGTTTGAAATTAGTTTGATGTTTGAGTTAACATTTTTTCTATGTGATCAAATTTCTCAAACACGAGAATGAACTTTCATATCTCATCATAAATATATTTAATATCATCTTATGAAGTGTGAATATGAAAACACTAAATGTTTAAGAACTCCAATCGGTACGTAAAACACTCTTGATCATGATGAATCAAGAAAACTGGTAGATCAAACATCTTTTAGAGGTCTGATAAGAATTCTGTAATTCTTAATATCTATTAATCCCGACATAATTTTTTCATTATGCATATGTGATGGATATAAATATTTTTCAAAATAATATCATTTAATAGGAGTGAATGTTTTTTCCACTATTTAATGGGAACCATGGATTTAGGAGTTTTCAATTCTAATGGTAATTATTTTGTTTTGAAAATATTTTCTAATACTGACTTCGGTGGATATATAATGGATAAGAAATGTACGTTCGGAATATGTCATTTATAAAGATATTCATTGGTTTCATGGCTATGTATGAAACAAAAGTCAGTAGTATTTTCCACTATAGAAGAAGAATTTGTAGCAGCTAGAAGTTCTAGTGCTTAAGGATTATGGTTGTGACACACACTCACTAATTATGGAATGATTTTTACCGACTAACAGATAATGTTTGATATTACTAGATCTATTCCCCTAAAATAATCCCTACACATCACTCCCATGATAATCATATAGACATAAGGAATAACATTCTTAGTGATCACACACTTAAAAAAGATATCATACATCAATTTATTAGAACACTGGATCAACATGCTAACATATATAAAAAACCATTACCCTTAAATAGATTTAAATACATGAAAAATGGAAATAATGATAATAGTAACTTAATAACACATATTAACTTTTTTTTTAATCTTATATATTAATATTATGATACTCATTTTCATAAGGGTAGTACCTTTCTTTATTTTTTTATATATCCTTTAGTAATTTTTTCAGAAGATAATATTTTTCCCAAAGATAAATTTATTTCAATACCTATCATGTTTTCATTCCTGAAAAAATCAATGTGGTACATAATAAATACTATCAATTCATTATATGTAATCCGGAACATACATTTCATACATAGTTAATCATAATTGAATTATTATTTTTCTATATTTCAAATATTGTTTTAATAAGAAAAGTATCATATTCGCGTTCCATGAATACAATTTTGTTCTTTAATACCTCATTATATCAGAACCTATAAATCCATCTAAGGAATTTATATAAACCATCATATTAGATCGAGTAAATTTCAATTGTTGGATTGACCTGGGAAGATGAACCGTCATTGTGAAGCATATATAAAGGGGCCCCCACTTCTCATCTGACATTGGTTTTCATAGTGTTTTTTTAACTTAATCTTTACCACCCTTCAAGTGTCCCATTATGTTTTCCCTTTCTCCTTAAACTAGGAATGTTTCATGAGATCTCCTCACAGGCTCCAATGTCATCCAAAAAGGAACACAATTATTGGCTAATTTTTAGGGAAACGTTATTGAACCCTAAATTCATTTTCGAGAATTACTCCATGATAAAAAAAGCCATAGAGTTGAATGGATAGGAAATCCTATGTGTTGAAAAGGGAAATAATCAGTATCAGTTGATAGATGATTTAGTATCAAGGTTTTATGATACTGTTCATTTTTAGGAATACGGAGGAAAATAAATGTTTTAGTTTAAGAATTAATGAAAAACATACTCTCTATCTTACAAGAAGGCATCATGTATTTTTTATATATTGTATGAAGGAGAGGAAATATTTTTCTCATAGATGTTTCATGACAATGATTGTACATTTGAGAAAATTAAGGCTATTTTGAGGCTTGGGCTTCACGAAGTGAACTAGCACAAGATAAAAAAGCTTTTAATAAACCAAAGAATAGTAACCTAATGGATGAAAGATTATTTGATTCCATGGAAGGGAGATAAGGACTCTCTAAAAATATGAAATATCTTTATGATGGAATTCTTGAAAATGTAAGGAATAAAATTGTCATTATGTATATTCTTTTAACCATCTGCAAAATTATGAATAAAATCATTAAATTTAATATCATGATGTATCCTTCTATAATATCCCTAAATTCCATAAATTGTTTTTATAAAGGGGATTATTAAAAGATCACACACTATGATGATGTGTTATTCTATGGCCCAAAGTTCATGGAATGGTCCATCGAAAAATGAAAATTTTTATATAGCATGAATGAGTTATTTCCTAGGAAAATTTGAATGACTCCTAAACAGGTGAACAAATCCGAAATCTAAAGGAACTATTGTGTTTCAGATAGAAATTTTACCCTAGGTGTGACTTATTTTTATTTAGTACGGGCCTACATTAAGAAAACAAAAAATGGAATAACCATAAATAAAAATATTAAATAAAAATATTTTAATTTTTGAATCCTTATTGATCAAAATTTGTCAGTCACATTAAAAATATGAGATCACCATTGAGCTTGTGGGGGTGTGTTTTCATTAGGTATATAAAAACACTAACGACATTATCAAATATTGAAATGTAGTTTTTTTGGTAAATAAAATAATAGAATAATGATTATTTTACTATCAAATCCCTGTAACTTATAAAAGATAACTAGAATTGGAAATTTGAGTGTACTGTTGAGCTATTGATGGTGTGCATCCCTTATGGGGAGCCAAACATTGGCTGGTGCAAGATAGCTATTAATGTTTCTTTTAGGGATGTACTTGTAAATAAAATAACTAAAATAAAAAAAATTATTATTGAATCATCATAACTCAAAATACATTAACTCAAATTAAAAATATTAGACCACAGTTTTGTTCGTAATATGATTTTCTCCTTAAGCGTGGCATAACCTCCACTAGTGTGGGTCAAGGGGAAAAGATAATTTTCAAAACATTTAGGTAAAAATTAAATAAACATAAAATGTTAATTTTATTCGAAATTATTTATCTTCAACACAGTGATGAGATAAATTTTTCTTTTCTTAAATGAAATAGCATAACACCGGTAACTCAATATAAAAAAATGCGGCAATGCATTTTCATAGTTTAATGGCATAACATGAATTAGAGATTAGATTTTTATCTCACTAATCTCTATGAATCTTTGGAGGAACACCACTGATGAATGGATAATGACGAAAGGTGATCTCAAAAAAATTGAACACCCCCTCATCATAAATAAATGTCTCCCTCGACGTCAGAATTAGGAATATATTGGATGGATCACCTTTAGGGATGAATCCTTCCACTAATCGAATATATTATCCATTTAGGGGGTTCAAATATGAGTGATTTTTCCCCATTATTCTATTTTAAAATAAGAACACAGATCAACTCACTAACTAGGTTATCTGTGGATGATTTTTTCTTCTCATATTGGGAATAAATATTCTAGGATGATGTTGTTGATAATAATATTAGTTATTGAAACATTCTTTGTGACCTTGCTGAAAAGAATAGATTCAGGCCAAAATTAACAAAGGTCCAAATTTTTTGTTGATTGTTCTTTCTGATCCCCTCTCTCTCTCTTCTATTTTTCTCTAATGATAGACCCTCAAGGTTGCATTAGATCATTTCTAGGGGGTTTCCATAAGTGGACAGACCCCCAGAGTGATGGAAAAATAGAAAAGAGTGTGTTGTAGTGATAGTGACGCCACAAGAATCTCATCGGCGCATATGAATCGGGAAACAGACTATCAGAGTGAGTCTTTTGGATCAAGGAGGAAACTGTGGCCATGATGATGGAATGTGGTCCACTAAGGAGGAGTAGGGTGGAAGTGGAAACTACCGTCACAACAACCCGGTCATCCCACGGGTCGATCATGAAATTGATCTAGACATGTGATCTGTGGACCCCATTTGATATAGAGGAGTGGTCAGCCTTAGCAGTCTTATATCAGCATGAACTGAAATCCAATCATATTCTAGAATAGTAGAGCAAATTGGTCGTCCATTTCATAAAAATCCTACAGAATAAACAGTGCCACTTGCTGGTCCGAGATGTAGGAGAACTAGCCCACCAATATAGTTGGGGATGGATGAGAAATCGGGCCTCTAGGTAGACCAACACACCTGAACCGGTTTGACTAAGTTGGACCTGATAGGATGAGAACTGAGCAACTGGGTGGACCAGTGGGCTAGACCCAAAACCTAACCAGGATGGGTCCAGAAAAGCACAATGGGCCAGTGCCGATTGGGCGAGAACATATCCATCCAAGTTGGGTTAGGTCAACAGAATCAAGTTGGATAATGTTAGACCCCAAGGCTGGTTTCGTCATATCGATTTGACAAAGTCGGAATGGGCCTGGACACAACCATCCCTTTTTTAATAAAAACCAATATCATTCATATCAGGCGTCTGATTGACACACCTTCTACGGTGTTGGGATAATTGCAATGGGACAGTCCCTTGGGTATAATATAATTGAGTATTTGGGTTGTTTATATAAAAACAATGGCATGAGGAATAGATCCTCTAGGAATTGGGCTCACTAGAGAACATGAATCTTAGGGCTGGGTCTGACATGATGGATATAACGAGTATGTGCTCTATGGTCTAGTAACTCAGTGGAACTTAGTTGTACAGAAGCCGAGAAGACCTCAGTGGTATAGTATATAAGTACATATAAGTGGCCTAGTAGTAGAGTGCACCTCCGTGGTCCAATAAACTAGAAAACCTCAGTCGTCCAAAAGTTAAGAGGACCTTAGTGGACAAAGAGCTCAGCAGACCTTAGTGGTCATGAAGTGAACTGGACTTTAGTGGTCCTCCAGATGAGAAAACCCCTGTGACCAAGAATCCAAGCAGATATAGGTGGTCGAGAATCCAAACAGGCCTTGGTGGACTATAAGCTGAGAAGACCTTAATGGTCCTGTAGCTGAGAAAATATGCGTGACTAAATAGGGATGAGTCCATCATCATGAAAAATTGATTTAGAAATACTAATGATAATAAATAATTCTTTACTTTGAGTCATACCTGGTGTGAGTTGTAATTTCATTTTTTTTCTTTCTTTGTGGTTTGGATTTGATGTATTTCTTTGTGGACTTTCCATTGCGGTTTGGGGTCAGTACTGAGTATTATGTTACTCACGCATGCACGTGCTTCAGCCGCACATGTCATGTCTTGTACAGGTGATCGACACATCAATAGTGACCTTGGTTCTCTAGGACCAGGTGATTTTTAGTGAGATGGGATGGGTGGTTTTACATATATAGTTATTAAAAGCTACCCTTCAGCTACATTTCAGGTAGGTTCTTGAGTGGATGGACCATTAAATTTCTACATTCCTTTTTGTTTTTGGGATTTTATTCTTCCCCGTTTGTACATTTAGTACATAAATTACTCTCAGTAGTTTTCTCAGTGACAGATGTGCTTTATATTGAGTTCAATTTCTTTAGTTTGATATTGTGTGTCTGTACATGTTTGAATGAATAAACTTACCTTTTTGGGATATTCCTATTCAAAGCTAGTCGTTACCCCAGGAATATAGAATATGGGCTTGGGGTAATTGTAACGCCCCGACCCAAGTTTCCGAGAGTCAGTGAATTATTACATAACATTGGCATGATCACAAGAAATATCTAGTCTCGAAAGACTGATTAGTTTAGTAGCCTTGGAAATACTAGATATATTCATAATGTTTTACATTACATCATAAAAATGAAAACTACAACAACAAAGTCTCCATATGCCACACTCTTATCCCCTCATACTATCCCTGCAGGTCATTCATAATTTATTTCATCACATCCTGGAAAAAATAAAACATAGAAAAGGGTTGAGCTCAAATTCCCAATAAGGATAACAATACAGCGGAAACATTCATAAATAAGAATAAACATTTAAGGCAATGTATAATTAAAACAAATTCCTTTTAAACATTACCTTCAACATAGTATGGCAAAAATAAAATGAAATAATTCCATTTACTTATTTACATGGATATTCTACTAATCGAATAATCACATGAAATATCAATAACCACTTTCATAATGATGGAATGCATAATGCTTGACTATCATAACCACATTGCCAAGGCTTCGTTCCAAGAATAGAAATAAGATTTTTCCAAGGCCTTGTTCCAAGACACTAGTTTGTCTCACGAGACCTACCGATGCATCGAAGAGCAATAGTGGGCTCCACCCGTCACATATTAAGTCCAATGCATTACAATATGAAAAGGTTTAAACATAACATAAACATTCGTATTAAAACTAGCATAAAAAATGTCAATACTTTCACCATTAACCATGAAGGGTATAAAAATAACATATCAATAGTCAAACATATCACAAATCCTTCAATACAATATGGAAGTTTTGTTTCATAATAAATCAGCTTCAAATAAGATTACAATCCATCAAAGGATGTGGACATATATGAAATCAAAACTCTTTTTAGAGAGATATCTCTTTTTATTTTGAAATAATTTAAGAGTCATATAAAATAAAACATTTTATTTGAAAATATTCTTATAATATTGTAAGGGAAGCTTCGACGATTTTATAATGGCAGAAAATAGACGCACCTGCCGTATAAGTTAAAAAAATATTCTTACCTTAATTCTGTCGAAATGGTTAAAAAGAAACTTGTTTGGAAAACGACGGAATGATTCCATTATAAACCTCTTATAAAAAGTCAAACAAGGGTATAAATGACTTTAACCCATATTATAGTAAATAGTAAAAATGTTTTGAAATACATTTTTAATAAACAGGGATGTGGATGATAAAGAAGTCCCAGTAGATTATTACGTATAAACAACCTCGGATAATGAAGAGATTGGGAAATAAACCCTCACCTTGCACTTTTCCTTGGTTGAGCGTAGCTTAACATCCTGTATAATGGTGAAATAACTGTTATTAAATTATTCAAGAATCATATACATTAATATGATATCATATATGATCTTTTAACATTGCTTTGTTAATAATATCTTATAATTATCGTCATTTCAGGTGTTAACTTACTCATTTTCTTTTATATGTTTTGTTAAATATGCCATGTTTGTTATGGATAGGTTGTATCTTATTCATATCCATAATTATATCAAGTCCTTAAATACTATTATTAATCATCAAATGATAATTATACATGAATGGATACGATGGAGAATGAATCTCATCGCGTTCGTGGAGACGGTAGTCCGTACGTACGCACGAGTGACAATATCATTCTTTTGATATTAAAATAATATATAATTGGAAGTTATATCATATATATAGTATCATTATCATGTTCTATTTATTATTTACATGAATTAAAAATCATTATTATACCCATCCAAATTATAATATATTGAATAACAATTACACCACGACGTGGAGACGGTAAGCCGTACGTACGCACGTATGGTGACATGTCTTTCAAAGGATGGATAGAATACTGAATATAGTTGTCCCATATTTATAATAATATTACATTATATAGGAGATAATGGATTCATTATTTTAGAATGGGAATAACAAAGAAAGAAGAAGTGGAAAAGAAATGAATTTGAAAAACGGTGGTGAAAACATTACCTCTTTTTCGGGTTCTTCCTTTTGATTTGAACAACAGGGCTCTTTAGGCTAGCTTTATGATCAAAATAAGGCCTCTAGGTTGTAGTAAGGGAAGGTGAGAGAGTATTTGGGCAGAGTTTGGCCGAGACAAATGTCTTTAAAGGTGTGAATTAATGAGAAGGGGGAATGCCCTTTTATAAGAGGGGTGGGGGCACCTTTGGAAAAGCTAGAAATATTATTTTATAATAAATTCATATTCGGTTTATAAAGGCTCCAAAGTGGATTATTTAAATTTTAAGGTTGGGATAAGTCTAAAACCACTCAACCAATATAATTTAAACAGGTTTGGATTATTATATTAACCTTATCATTAAGTATTAACTCTTAGTTAATTAGTTTCACTTTTACAATGTCTCTTTGTATTTTTATATTGTATGGTTAATAAACTTATTATATACATCCAAGAGACCCCCAAGTGGTCCATTCATGATACACCTATCAAGATATAAGTATCTTGTCCGAAAATTATATTTTTAATAATTTAATATCAATTAATAATATAATATTTGTTTTAAAAACTCTTTTATGTCAATTTTGACACTTTTCAATAATTGATTTTTGTGAAAATCATAACAGAATGATTACTTCAAAATAAGTTAATTAAGTCAATCATAACATGTCATATTAACCTATAAAATTAGTGTAATTCATAAAAAGTCTCATATTATATATATTTGGGTATTTATAATATCAATTATTTTAATTTTTCACTATTATGGTAATTACTGCATCATCATTGGGTCATAATTAAATTAACTTATATAATGTCTAAAAATTATAAATAAAATACCATTATGTATAAAATATGTTTATCTTTCTAATGAATATTTAAAATCGAATTTATCATATGTATAACACTATATGAAAAATGATTTAGTAAAAAAACATTGATTTTAACTCTTTTAACTCTTCTTTGAATTAAATAATAATAAATGTCTTAATCTAATCCAAGTGGCCTAAATGATAATATTTTTTCCAAAGTTTGTTTTTGGTCAAGATACACCTGTCCAATAGAATTAGGACATGTGTTAGGGTAATATTAATATCATTTTTACCGTTAATTACCCTATTTACTTTTATCAGTGGTAAATAAAAGTAAAAAGTTACTATTCACCAAAAATTATTTTCATCTCAATAAACCACATTTTACTCTTTGATATTATCCGTGTCTCTAGGATTTTCGAAATTCCAATCACAGAAGTGGTAAAATTAAATTTTATGAAAAATTCAGTTTTTAACTACCACTTAGTAGTTTCACTATTAATCAAAAAATGAAGTTTTTGAAAAAAATACCAAAAATTCACCCTATGCTAATTTCGATATTCCAAATCCTAAAATGAAGTCCATTTTGAAAAATAAAATTTATAAAATTTCAAAAAGTAGGTATTACTATTCATAACGGCTAGTTTGATTGGTTATGGTGTGTTAGAACTCGATGTTGCATACAACACACACTATTGCATTATTCAAAGAGAAGCATACCATAGAAGCTTGGGGTGTTACATTCTACCCTCGTTAAAATAATTTAGTTCTCGAAATTTCTAGAATACTACAGCATGAAAAGACTCGGGTGGTTCTTCATCATAAGTTCCTCGGGTTCCCACGTTGCCTCTTCCATCTTATGGTTTCTCCACAAGACTTTTACCAGGCAAGTCGTCCTGTTTCTCAGTACTTGTTCTCTCCTATCAAGAATCTTGACAGGTTCTTCGCAAAAAGACAGATCTGGTTCCAGTTCTAATTCCTCATAGGTGAGGACATGCATTGGGTCAGGCATGTATTTCCTCAACAGAGATACGTGGAACACATCGTGATCTTTGGAGAGACTTGGCGGCATTGCCAATCGGTAAGCTACAACCCCAATTCATTCAAGAATTTCGAATGTTCTGATGTAACTGGGACTCAATTTACCTTTCTTACCAAAATTTATGACTCCCTTCCATGGAGATAACTTCAGGAAAACCTGATCACCGACTTGAAATTCCAAATCATTCCTTCGATTATCACCATAGCTCTTTTTCCTACTTTGAGCTGCTTTGAAATGGTTTTGGATTACCTTCACCTTTTCCATCGTTTCCTCAACCAGTTCTGGGCCTACAAGTTTTCTTTCACCAACGTCATCCCAATAGGTTGGTGTACGACATCTCTTTCCATATAACGCTTCATATGGTGCCATATGAATACTCGAATAGAATCAATTGTTATAGGAAAATTATACCATAGGTAAATATTGATCCCACATACCCTGAATTTCATGTGAGAAGGATCTCAACATGTATTCTAGGTTTGAATAGTTCGTTCTGAATGTCCATCTGTTTGAGGGTGGTAGGCAGTGCTCAAATGAAGTTCAGTGTCCAAGGCTTTCTAAAGACTTTTCCAGAATCTTGAAGTAAAACGGGGATCACGATCAGAAACAATTGATAGGGGTACTCCATGAAGTCTCACAACTTCATCAATATATAGTCTTGCTAGACGTTCCAGTGGTAGATATTCTCTTATAGTAAGAAAATGTGTTGACTTGGTAAGACGATCAGAAATAACCCATATTCCATCGTTCCTTATAAGAGTCTTTGGTAGTCCTATGAAAAAGTACATCGTGATATTATCCCATTTCCACTAAGGTATGGTAAGAGGTTTTAATACTCCACCAGGTTGTTGCCTTCCATCTTTCACTTGTTGACTAACCATACATCTTGACACAAAATCGGCAATCTCCCTCTTCATGTTGTCCCACCAAAAATGTTCCTTCAAATCTATATACATTTTGGTGCTCCCTGGGTGTATAGGGAAATTGACACTATGAGCATCATCCAGAAATTCCCTTTTTTGATCAGGTATATCGGGAACACAAAGTCTCTTTTCAAATTTCAAAATTCCATCTTCATACACAATGTCTCTCAATCTCCCATCATTCAAACTTTAATATTCTTTTGAAATTCTTCATCATCGGTCTGAGAACTCTTAATCCTTTCTAGTAAAGATGGTTTTCCAACCATTTGGAAAACAAAATTGATGTTTCACCTTCCATGGTTATTCCCATGTCCATCTTCACTAGATCCATGAAAATTGGATCCCTTTCAATTCTCATATTTTTCAAAACTCCATGATCTTTTCTGCTCAAAGCATCTTCCACCTTGTTTTCTTTCCTCGGGTGGTAGTGTATCGTACAATCATAATCCTTGATTAATTCAAGCAATCTCCTTTGCCTCATGTTGAGTTCTTTTTGTGAGAAAATATTCTTCAAACTCTTGTGATCAGTATAAATCTCACATTTTTCACCATAGAGGTAGTGCCTCTATATATCTAAAGCAAATATCACAGATTCTAACTCGACATCATGAGTTGGATAGTATTGTTCGTGAATTTTCAACTATCATGATGCATAGGAAATAACCCTGTCTTTCTGCATAAGGACACAACCATGTCCTTTCTTCGATTCATCACTATAAATAATGAACCCATCATTCCCCGATAGTAGAGTAAATATAAGAGCATTGACTAATCTTCTCTTCAGTTCTTCGAAACATTCTTCATTCTCTTTTGTAGAAACAAATTTAACCCATTTACGTGTGAGCTTTGTTAATGGGTTAGCCAATCGGGAAAAATTCTGGACGAAACATCGATAATAACCTACTAAACCAATAAAACTACGTACCTCAGTTATACGCGTTGGTGCATGCCATTATTGGATTTCCTTGTACTTTGAAGGATCAACAGAGATTCCATCTTTAGAAACAATATGGCAATGAAATGAAATCTCCTGAATCCAGAATTCACACTTTATAAACTTCCCATATAATTCATGTCTTCTCAGAGTCTTCAAGAAAATGTGCAAGTGATTTTCATGATCTTCGTAGCTTTTTGAGTATACCTAGATATCATCAACAAATACCACCACAAATTTATCGAGATATTCCTTGAAAACTCTATTCATCAGAACCATGAATACAGAGGGTGCATTAGTCAATCCAAAAGGCATTACTATAAACTCGTAATGCCTGTACCTGGTTCGAAATGCTGTCTTCGGAATGCCTTCCTTCTTCACACACAACTGATGGTATCCAGATCAAAGGTCAATCATTGAAAAGTATTGAGCTCCATGAAGTTGGTCAAATAAATCATCAATGTGAGGTAGATGATACTTTTTCTTTATTGTTATACCATTGATCTCCATGTAGTTGATATATAACCTCATAGATCCATCTTTCTTTTTAACAAAAAGAACAGGGGCTCCCCATGGAGGAACACTAGGGAGAATACATCCCTTCTTACTCTATTCCTCTAGTTTTTTCTTTAGTTCAACTAATTCTATAGTGGCCATTCTATATGGGGTCTTCGATATAGGCATTGATCTAGGAATTAAATCAATGGAAAACTCAACTTCTCATTCTGGAGGATGTCCAGGTAAATCTTCCGAAAACACATCTACATATTCTTTCACAATAGGTACATTCTCTATTTGAACATTCCTTTCCTCACCCACTGTAATTTCATCCTCTTCCTCCCCAATAATTGAATTTAGTTGAGCTATTGGGGGTGGATCTAGATAAGACTTAGGTGGTGACGATTCTGCTCTAATGATAAGGTGTTCCTTATCATCATCATCAAAAATCGTAACCTCCTTCTTCTTACAATAAATATTCACATCATGGTCCGAAAGCCAATCCATACCGAGGATTATATCAAACTCAATCATAGGTATGATGATGAGATTAGCGAATAATGAACATTTATGTGCTCTAATGGGGACTGATTCACAAAACTTTGTTGTAATGATACTTCCCTTAGGAGTTTTAATTGAAAACTCCCTTGTTAAAACAAATTTAAAATATCTAATTTTCTTAGAAAACTTGGAATATATGAAACAATGGAATGATCCAGAATCAAAAAATGCATTTTATAAACTTGAGGAAACCATTAAATTACCTTCCACCATGTCTTTTGGAGCTTCTACCTCAGCAGTAGTGAGAGAAACATATTGGCCTTGATCCCTTGGCCTTTTCTGTGGTAATTTCCCCTGACACTTAGAAAATTCATTTGCATAATGTCCCATCTCCCTGCAATTTTAGCACTGAACATCAGTAGATTTTTTCTTCTCTTTGCAATCACGAGCTTGGTGGCCTTTTTCACCACACTTGTAACAGACACCCATTCCCTTCAAGCAAGTACCAAGGTGTTTCTTCCCACATTTATCGTAGGATGGATATTCAACCATTCCCTTCATCCCCTTATTTCCATTCCCAGATTGATCTGCAGATCTTTTCATCTCTTTCTTTGCTTTAAAGTCATAAGACTTATAGAATTCCTTTTCAGTCTTGATAGCACATGAGACAATGTCTTCATATGACGAGAAGGATTGTGAGACTAATTCTTGATGGAGAAATGGTTTTAACTCATCAAAGAAAAGATCAATCATACTTATTGGGTTATGTATATAATCTCCAGCATACCTTGCTAACCCTGTAAAGTTATCCTCATACTTTGCGACATTCTCATCCTCCTTTTGTCTCAGACTCAAAAATTGTCTTTCCATATCTGCTCGATGGTCACGAGGAATGTATTTTTCTAAAAATAGATCTTTTAACTCCCTACATTCCATATTTGATACTTCATCATCTTCCTTCATGTTTTAAATCAATGACCACCATTGATCAGCATCTCCAGTGAGGCGGTAAACTGCCAAGATTACTTTTTCCCATTCACTACTCCCCAAAGCCTGAAATATTTTCTATAGGGAATTTATCCATTTCTCAGGTACTAAGGGATTTGTATTCCCATTTAACGTTGGTGGTTTTTTCCTCATGAACCGATCTAACATTGATCCTCCACACTGCAGATCTGGGTGCTCCATACGGGTAAAGTTATTATTCATAACTGGAGTGAGTTGTCCGAGTATGGTGATTTGCTGATCGGCCACAGTTGCATCACCAGATCCACTATAATTACCTTGAGCAGGAGGGAAATCCCTACATGGAGTGCGTACATTGATACGGTTTCCATTTCTCCCACTAGGTGACATTTCTAAACAATGGCATAAACTAGATCAGTTTATGAATCAAAATACATAATTCCATACTTATAAAACACTTAACATAAATTGAACTATTTATGGATATAATCCATAATCATAAAAATGTTTTCTTTGAGGAAGTATATACTCATAAACTGTTCATAAATATTTGTAAAGAAAATGAGAGTTATCCTAAGCATATCCCCCGGGAGTGTCGTAACCAAGAGTACAGCAAGGCCCGTTGTTGTGCACCAGTTCCTGATCGAGTCTAGCTTAAAGTGGTGTTTTTAGGTTTTACCCCTAGGTACATCTGTGCCAGATCCGCCTCTACCTGCTCGAATCCAGACATGGATTCATTTCTCGGAAAACTCACAAAATCTCTACAATACCAAAATTCTAGGAAGTTCTTCTATACTAATCGTCAAATCCCATCTTTAATCTATGTTCTCTAATCAGAGTTTATCTAAATCTAGCTTCTAAGGTTTGTACTAAAATTCCTCTGATACCAACTATAACGCCCCGACCCCAGTTACCCAGATTCGGTGCATTATTATATAACATTGGCATGATCACAAGAAAGATCAAGTCTCGAAAGACCGATTAGTTTAGTAGTCTTGGAAACACTAGATATATTCATAATGTTTTACATTAAATCACAAAATCGAAAACTACAACAACATAGTCTCCATATTCCACACTCTTATCCCTGCATACTATCCCTGCAGGTCATTCATAATTTACTTCTTCACATCCTGGAAAAAATAAAACATAGAAAAGGGGTGTGTTCAAATGCCCAGTAAGGATAACAATATAGCGAAAACTTTCATAAATAAGAATAAACATTTAAGGCAATGTATAATTAGAACAAAATCCTTTTAAACTTGAATGTCAACATAGTATGGAAAAAATAAAATTAAATAATACCATTTACTTATTCACATTTATATTTTACTAATCATATAATCACATGCAATATCAATAACCACTTTCATAATGATGGAATGCATAATTCCAGACTATCATAACCACATAGCCAAGGCCTCATGCTTAGACTACAAATAATATTTTTCCAAGGCCTTGTTCCAAGACACTATTTTGCCTCATGAGAACTACTGATTCATCGAGGAGCTATAGCGGGCTCCACCCATAACATATTAAGTCCAATGGATTCCCATATGAAAAGGTTTAAACATAACAAAATCATTCATATTAAAACTAGTATACGAAATGTCAATACTTTCACCATAAACCATGAAGGGTATAAAAATAACATTTCCATATTCAAGCATATCACAAAACCTTCTATACAATATGGATGTTTTGTTTCATAATAAATCAGCTTCAAATAAGCTTAAAATCCATCAAAGGTTGTTGACATAGATGAAATCAAAACTCTTTTTAGAGAAATATCTCTTTTTATTTTGAAATAATTTAAGAGTCATATAAAATAAAACATTTTCATTGAATATATTCATATAAGCTTGTAAGGGACACTTCGACAATTTTGTAACGGTGGAAAATAGTCGCACCGGCTGTATATGTTAAAAATACATTTTTAACTTAATTCTGTCAAAAAGGTTAAAAAGCACCTTGTTTGGAAATTGATGGAAAGATTCATTTAAAAACCTCTTATAAAAAGTCCAAAAAGGGTATAAATGACTTTAACCCATATTCTAGTAAATAGTAAAAAATTTTAAATACATTTTTAAGAAACATGGATGTGGATGATAAAGATGTCCCAGTAGATTATTACATATAAACAACCTCGGATAATGAAGAAATTGCGAAATAAACCCTTACCTTGTACTTTTCCATGGTTGATGGTTGGTTATCCTCCTGTATAATGTTGAAATAATTGTTATTAAATTATTCAAAAATCATATACATTAATATGGTATCATATATGATCCTTTAACATTGTTTTGTTAATAATATCTTAGAATTATCGTCGTTTCGGCTGTTAACTTACTCATTTTCTTTTATATGTTTTGTTACATAAGTCATGTTTGTTATGGATAGGTTGTATCTTATTCATATCCAGAATGATATCAAGTCCTTAAATACTATTATTAATCATCAAATGATAATTATACTTGAATGGATACGATGGAGAATGAATCTCATCACGTTCGTGGAGACGGTAGTCTGTACGTACGCACGAGCGACAATATCATTCTTTTGATATTAAAATAATATATAATTGGATGGTATATCATATATACAGAATCATTATCATGTTATATTTATTATTTACATGAATTAAAAATCACTATTATACCCATCCAAATAATAATATATTGAATAACAATTACACCACGACGTGGAGAGGGTAAGCCTTACGTACGCACGTGTGGGGACATGTCATTCAAAGGATGGATAGAATACTGAATATGGTTGTACCATATTTATAATAATATTACAGTATATAGTAGATACTGGAATCATTATTTTAGAATGGTAATAACAAAGAAAGGATAATTGGAAGAAGAAATGAATTTGAAAAAGGGTGGTGAAAACATTACCTCTTCTTCGGGTTCTTCCTTTTGATTTGAACAAAAGGGATCCTTAGGTTGGTTTTATGATCAAACTAAGGACTCTAGGTTGTAGTGAGGGAAGTTTAGAGAGTATTTGGGCAGATTTTGGCTGAGACAAATGGCTTTGAAGGTGTTAATTAATGACAAGGGGGAGTGCCCTTTTATGAGAGGGGTGGGGGCACCTTTGGAAAAGCTAAGAATATTATTTTATAATAAATTAATATTCAATTTCTAATGGCTCCAAAGTAGATTATATAAATGTTAAGGTGGGGATAGGTCGAAAACCACTCAACCAATAGAATTTAGACAGGTTTCGGTTACTATATTAACCTTATAATTAAGTATTAACTCTTAGTTAATTAGTTTCACTTTTACAATGTCTCTTTGTATTTTTAAATTATATAGTTAATGAACATACTATATACATCCAATCGACCCCCATGTGGTCCATTAATGATACACCTATCATGATATAATTATCCTGGCCAAACCTTATATTTTTAGGAATTTAATATCAATTAATAATATAATAATTTTTTAAAAATCTTTTTTATGTCAATTTTGACACTTTTCAATAATTGATTTTTGTGAAAATCATAACAAAATTAATACTTCTAAAAAAGTATATTAAGTGAATCCTAACATGTCATATTAACCTAGAAAATTAGTTTAATTCATAAAAAGTCTCCAATTTTATTTATTTGGGTATTTATAATATCAATTATTTTAATTTTTCACTATTATGGTAATTAGTGCATCATCATTCGGTCATAAATAAATTAAATTATTTAATGTCTAAAAATTATAAATAAAATACCATTATGTACGAAATCTTTTTAGCTTTCTAATGAATATTTACAATTGAATTTATCCTAAGTATAACCCTATATTAAAAATTATTTAGTAAGTAAACTTTGATTTTAACTCATTTAACTATTCTTTGAATTAAATAATAATAAATTTTCTAATCTAATCCAAGTGTTAGGGTAATATTAATATCATTTTTACCCTTAATTACCCTATTTACTTTTAACCGTGGTAAATAAAAGTAAAAAGATACTATTCCCCAAAAATTATTTTCATCTCAATGAACCACATTTTACTCTTTGATATTAACCGTGTCTATCGGATTTTCGAAATTCCAATTACAGAAGTGGTAAAATTAAGTTTAATGAAATATTCAGTTTTTTAACTACCACTTAGTAGTTTCACTATTCATCAAAAAATGATGTTTTTCAGAAAAATACCAAAAATTCACCCTAGGCTAATTTCGATATTCCGAATCCAAAAATGAAGTCCATTTTGAAAAAGAAAATTTATAAAATTTAAAAAATTAGGTATTACTATTCATAATGGCTAGTTTGATTGGTTGTGGTGTGTTTGAACTCGATGTTGCATACAACACACGCTATTGCATTATTCAAAGAGAAGTGTACCGTAGAAGATTGGGGTGTTACAGTAGTCACCAAACGATACCAGGGTGGTGGGTCTAGAAAAATTGGTTCTTGAGGAGGTCTATTCTTCCAGAATAATTAAGAGTCCATGAAATTTATGAGGGGGAAACGATGTTAAGTGATTCGGGTTTAGGTGTTAGGCCAGGGAGTTTAGTGTGGGTGCGGCAACCGATGTATCCATACTACATGACACTGAATTTTTCATTCCAACTTGTTTCATGAAAACACTGGTTTCATGAATCTCTAAGTATATTTCTCAGGATATTTCCGAGTTAGAGTCAACTTAGCATGTATAATCTAGTGGTTTTGGTACGTCGTCTTTTGATTCAAGATGCCTCTACATAGACAGCCATCCAAAAATCTACCACGTGATATTGGGGATAATCAGCGGGTTGATGAGATGGGTAATATTTTTTCATACCAGAGTCAACACCACGGGGTAGTGTACCTTTTATACGACCACCAATGGATTACCCCATGGCACTCTTTCTACTAGTGAATGAGATTTGAGGGCTGAGGGAACATCATGAGTTTTCAGTTAATGAGATCCATCAGGTTCTCAGGTGTGCCCAACTCACAGGTGGTTATGGACTAGTTTGGGCACTTTTGTGAGTTTTCCATATAGTTAGGTCACAATTATATCAGATGGCGCCCCTGACAATGGGCCTTCTATGTCTCTCAGTAGGGTGATGGTAGGGTTTACATTACCTGATCTTATAAATAGGTGACTTTTTTGTGGTCCGTTCTTGATAACCTTTCTCAAAGAAGGGGATAATTATATAAAAGCTAATGGATATTCATTATCAAGAGCATCTACAGCTTCGGAAGGACGACATGTTGATTTATAGATATTCATCATGGCGTACTATCCTTTATAGGTACTCAATGAATATGATATGACCAGTGAATCAGTTCTCAAACCTCAGATCGAGACTTTTCATGGGACATATAAGGAATAAATATTCCTCTATGAATTCATACATATTCTAGGATTCTATATAAAGCATTTGTGTTTGAATCTCTATTGGATGAGAAAATATAGCTAGTGGATATCTGTAGTCGGAAAGCATGAAGCTGATATCAGTCTCAATGACAAGGACATGTGAGTCGTTCTAAGAAAATGTCCCAAGATAAAAGATCTACATATCAAGGCTCATAATATGAGGGTATTCATCCTAGAAAGAAGTAAATATTTTCAGGATATGGAATGTCACATCTCTCTAGAGATTGTTAATCTCAGGGTGATGACTGTGAAAGGGACGATAGGCCACTAGGGAAAACATTGATAGAATAATAGATTAATCTGAATAGTGGATAATGTGGCAGAGGAGGTAGGATAGAAGCAGAAGGTGGTATATATTTCTAGATGTTACAACCACCAATCCAATGTGGTCTACACCATGATCAGTGAGCTAGATGATAGGTGAAGTGGGTAGTTGTATGAAACCATCCATACCTGCATAGTATTGGATGTTTTGAGTTTTTTCCCTACACTGGGGGACGAATAAGGGGACATATTTCAATAAGATCATCAAAGACTACCTCCCCACAAAGAGGCAGACTTCTGCATTGATCTCTACACTGGGAGGACATCGATATCTAGAACTGCATATCAGATGGATTCTACAGCGTTCCAAGAGATGAGGGTACAGATGGAGGACTTGCACATAAAGGGGTTCATAAGGCCTAGGATTTCACAATGGGAATCCCAAGTATTGTTTTCCAAGAAATAAGTCAAAAGTATGATGTTATTCATTGAATTGAAGCACCGAAAAAAATTGATCATGAAGAAAATGTATCCACTATTATGGATTTATTATCTCTTTGATCGGATAAAGTGGGTGAGATGGTTCTCAATGATAGCACTCTAATCAGGCTATAACCAACATCAATTATGAGATAATGACATCTCTGAGAAAATATTAAGAAATCTCTAAAAAAATACACGTACTTAGTGATTTCATTTTGTGTGAATAATTCCCCTAAATATTCATGGGACTCATGAACATGATATTCCATCCATACATGGACCAGTTTGAATGGGTTTTCATTACTAAATTCTTAGTTTATTTAGTGTATGAGGAGGAGCATCTCATACCACAAAGGATGGTTCTGGAAAAACCTAAAGAGAACCATCTCTCATGAAGTGTTATATGAAATGTCCTATTCTTGAGACATGTCATCATTGAGGATGGATTTGTGGTGGATCCATCAATGGTTGATGTAGTGATTTCATGGGATCCACCGAAGAGCATTACCATGGAACGTAGTCTCCTTGGGTAGGATAGTTATTATTAGAGGTTTGTACACGAATTCACAAGAGTGGAAGCACCCATGAAAGAGTTTTAATGAAGGGTAAACCCATAACGTGGATAAAAGATGGAATCAGGGCTTTCATCAGCTGAACTAAATCTAAACGAGTGCTCATATCTTTAGGCTTCCAAAGGAGGGAACCAAATAAGTGGTGTTCTATGGTGCATAATGATCCAAGAAATGTTATTTCTTCAAGATTTGAAAAGAATTGATTGCTTATGGATCACAACAATTGATACTGCATGAGTAGAACTATATAACTCATTACCTTGAGTTGGAAGTAGTAGTCTTTATACATTTGTTGTGTTGATAGTTCCTTATGGTCAAAAGATTCATCATCTACACTAATCACAAGAGTCTCAAGTATATATATTATTATAATGTTTAGAAATTGAGACATCGACATTGGTTATATTTCCTCCTTGAATATGACTTTGAGATAGTCTATATTATTAGTATAGGGAATGTGGTGGAAAATTCTCTTAGCCGGAGATCGAGTTCGTAGCTACTAAACAAGGGCTCAAACTAGTTGACATCTCTTTAGATATCCTTCATGGATAGATCAGATAAAAATTATCTTTATTTGATTGTTGTATCCCCTATACTCTTATAGAGAGTCAGGGATTCCCCACTTGGAGATGCCTTCTATAAGACTACATGTGCCCAGAAGTCCGTAGGGAATGCCCCTGATGGATATTCAAAATGTTTGGATCACATCATTTATTTTTAGAAGATGCACAATAATAATAGTAGAACTGTGGGATGAGGTGTTGGTGGAGTATTATACATCTAATTTGGCAGTAAATACTTTTGTTTTGAATATGTACCATGACCACAAACGTTAGTATGGTGTCTAGGGATAAAGAAGGCAGTGGTAGTGTTTGTCTTGAGATACCTCAATTGTCAGCAAAATAAGGCTAAGAACTAGGTTCTAGTAGCATTGAAACAACTCATCGAGGTACCAAAGTTGGAGTGGTATGGGATATCACTGGAATTCATGATGAGTTAACCGATTATGTTAAGGATACACAATACCATTGGAGTGATAGTTGAACGACTCACTAAGATGACCCACTTCTTAACTATCGAGGTGAAGAGTTAAATAGAGGGATCTAGATGCCTCTATGTGTTGTTGATTTGATGATGAGACAAATTTTTATAATTATTATGTAGGGATCGAGGATAAGAGAGAGGGGACCCTTAAGAGGTGATCGATTCCTCTAGTGAGTGTTTGGTGGTTGGACATGAATCTCTAAAATATCATGTGGGATCCAGTGACTCAGATCTATGATCAGTATCCCCATTTCATTGTTTATCCATTGTTTTGGATTATAAGGACATAATTACCAATAGATGGGGGTAATGTAATGTCCAAAAATTTCATGTTTTTTTAATAATGTTGATTATTCTGAGACTAGGTGTTATGACGGGGTGTGATTTCATGGCCTAGTGAGCCCGTAATGGTTTCTAAAAAAATTGATATGTATGAAATAGAAAATTTGAGAAGTCTTCCAGAAAAAGAAAAATAAATATTAAATAGTTTCCCGTATCAAAATGTTTTGGGACCCATTGAATTATTGATGAATGGTTTACCCTACGCACGACTTCTGTTTAGTCGATGCGGGCCTCCAGTGAGAAAACCTGAAAATAGAATAACAATAAATAAAATCATTTTATTTATAAAATACTTTATACTCACGAATGGTTACACAAATTGAAAATATGATACCACCGTTGAGATCGTGAGGGTTTGCTTTAATTTGGTATAGCCTAACATTGGGCGACACGAGCCAATATTTGATATTTTTTTTTGATCGAAAATAAAATAATTTAATGAATATAATTTTAATTTTAAAACCCTTATAACTCATAAACGGTAACATGGATTGGAAATTTGAGAGTAAAATTGAGCACATGAGGTTGTTCTTCCCATAGGTGGACCCTAACATCAGCCAACACAGGCTGGCTATGAATGATCATTATTGGGACAAAACCATAATTAATATAATTTTATTAAAAATAATTTTATTTTCAAATCTTTAAAACACACCAATGGTAACTCTGATAAAAAATTCAAGAATACCACTGTGTTTGTAATGAGATTTTCTCCTTATTTGGGGCATATCCTTGAGCAGTGCTGTTCGAGGGGAAAATTATATTTTCTAACATTTTATGAGAAAATAAAATGAACTTAAATATACTCTTTTATTTGAAATTGTTTCATTATAATACAATGACGAGTTGATTGTTTCCATTCATAAATGAAATTGTCTAACAACAACAACTCAACATAATATAAACACTACAATGGGTCTTCTCTATTTAATGAGATAATAAGAATTGATTAATAGAATTGGATCGTGCATATCACTCGGAATCTATTGAGGACTACCTTTGATGAATGACGAACAATGAACAATGATTCCCAAAAACATTGAACACGCTTCCTCCTCTTCGAGAGATATCACCCTCGATGTTGGAACAAGGAATTTCATGCATATATTAGAAATAGTTTTGAAGGATTCCTCATATCAAAAATATTCTCCCATTTTGGGTTTAAATCTGTGGGATTTCCCCTGTTCATCAATTATAAATGAATATTGTAGAACAACTCACTAACTAGTTGTTATGAAGATGATTTCTTTTTGCAGTATTAGGAATAAATATTGCGGGTTGATGTTGAGGAAATATATAGTGATTGAATTATGCATGGGGATACCTCTAATAAGAACAGGTCCATGAAAAAATAAACTAAGTCTCAGATTGTTCATTTGGTGTTCATTGTGATCCCCACTCTTTCTCTCTTATTGTTCTTCACTGACGGAGCCATGAGATCACATCAGATCTTTATCAAGGGGGGGGTTGAAATAGTGTTCGGACACCCGTAGTGATGAAAAAACAACAAAGAGTGTGTTTTATTATTGCGTAAACCCCAAGAAGCACAAAGGCATAGGACGATCGAGAAACAGACCACCAGAGCAAGTCATGGGGCCCACAGAGGGGACTATTGGTGCACCAAGGCAACAAAGGTCATGGCGGAGTTGGTTGGAGGCCCCAATTATTTCCATGTTAGAGTGGTTCACCAGTACTTAGAGCAATACATTGATATGAACACACACTCCATGGACCATGTGTAACAGATTCAACCTTAGCCAGCAATGGGTTGCACGAACTGTATGTCAGTGAGCATCTGATATGGTTGAGTAAAACAACCCACCATTGCAGGCGGATCTGATGGATTGAACATTCCCCAAAATTCATGATGAGATGTTGGGAATCCCATGCTAGGGGAGAACCAGCCCACTTATGTGGACTTGTCCGGATGGGAAACCAAACAATTGGGTGGCCCAGCTAGCCAAAATCGGTGCGACTACGTTGGACTACACTAGATAAGAACTGGGTCGCGGGGAGGCCAAGTGGGCTGGACACATGAATGAACTATGATATGTCCAACAATTACCAATGGTCTTGGATGGGCCGAGTCAAGTCCAATCGGCCGAATTGAGTTGTGTGATATGGGAACAATGAGCAGGGTTGTTCAGGTCTGCCCAACCATGTTAGACCGGGTCCAGACACAACCATCCCGTATTTACTAAAATGCCTATATCATTCATATTGTACTTCTGATTGACGCATTGTCTATGATATTGGGACCCTTTCGATTAGATGGTCACTTATGTGTACTCTAAGTTAGTTTTCATGGAAGTCGAGATATAACCCATGTCTTAAAGAGTATATTCTCCCAGAATTGAGTGAAATGGAGAGGATAAATGCTGCGGATGGATGTGACATGAAGGATATGAATAGAGGGACCGCCATGGTCCAGTAGCTCAGTGGACCTCTATAGTCTAGCAGCTGATCAGACATCAGTGGTCTAGTAGCTCAATGTTCCATAGTGGTCCAATAGTCGAGAAGTCCTTTTTGTTCTACTAGATGAGTGGAACATAGTGGTAAATTATCCATCTGGACCTCCGTGGTTTAGTTACTCATTGAACCTTAGTGGTCCAGTAGAGGTGCACAACACAGTGGTCCATCTAATGAGCGGACATCAGTGGTCTAGTGGCAGAGTGGAACACAATGGTCAAGTAGCCCAATGGACCTCAGTTGTACAATAGCTAAGTGGACATAATTGGTCTAGTATCCAAGTGAACTTCATTGACTAATTAGTGATGAGTTCCTAACAGTACAAGATGATTTAGCTTAATGAATTATAAATTTACTACTTATACTTTTGTGTTATACCTAGTGTGATCTATCATTGTTTTGTTGTGTTCCTTTGTTGTCATGCTTTCAGTTCATTCCTTTTTGGTTTGGTTTCACTACTGAGTATTATATTATTCACCTGAGATGGGGATTCACCTGTATGTATCATGTCTCGTGTAGGTGATAGCCACATCATCGAAGACCTTGTTGGCCAAAACTAGGTGGTTCTCTTTATGATGGGGAAGACGTGAAAACATCTATGGCTACAGGAATCTCCCATTCACCTGCCCTTCAAGAAGGGTCTCTAGTGGAGGGACTTGAGAGGTTGTACATTCCATTATTTTTTCCGGCTTCAATTCTATCCCCTTTGAGCTTTCAGTTTATATTGTATTTTCAGTTTTTCATTCAGTGATAGATGTGAATTTCGTTTTATTCACATTCCACAAGATGATCTTTGTGCATGTGAAAACGTTTAAGGGAAATTCCTTCCCTTTTGGGATAATCATACTCAGTGCTAGTCAACATCCCTTGGCCAATGGAAGGCAGGCGTGGGGTAGTCATGGAATAGTCCCTCAAAGACAAGTCGTGACCCCTGCAATCTTTTCTAGGATCATTTTCTTATGCCAAGAATCTTTCAAAATCCCCTGAAATTCAATTGAAAAAACATTCAATATCATGTCATTAAGTAATGATTCATTGATATGGTCATAGATCCGCATCAGTGAAAAGTTAGGATATTTTATTGATCTTCCTAATAAGGATTACCAAGCTAATAATAAGAAATCATATGTTTGAGAAAGCTCAAAGGAAAATCCTATGAAAAGAAAATATAAAGATCTAGTACCACAAGAATAATACCCATCCATCGAACTAGTATCTTCTCCACACATGACCATGAAGTAGATGTTCTTTTCTGATGAGGTTATAGAAAAATTGAAATAGAGGAGAAGGTAATTAGAAGTAAGTTCATGCATCTTCTAGGATACATCCTACTGAGTTTATGGACATAAAAATTTAAGAATATGAAGGGATATAGAATCCTGTTAAAGAAAAGAAGTTGATGTAAAAAATGTCAGTAGTTGAGATTATCCAATCCTTACAAAGAGAAACCAAGAAGGCCTATAAATAAGATCAAGTACTAGACTCATTCATTCATGAATCCGGGAGTCATTTATCACTAGTGGTATGATAGAATCCAATACCAGATAAGGGAAAGAAGGATATTTAATATCCAAAACCAATAGTTGAAGAAGAATAAATTTATCAAGAATAATTATAGGAAGGGGAGGAATGTGAAGATGTGATAATAATGGTATTTTAATATGAAGAGATGGATACACCTTTCGATAAGCAATCAATAAGAAATTACAATGTTTCCACCTCATGGATTATTTCAAAAGTAAACTCTATTTATAAAGATAATGTTTCCTATGAAGAGGTCAATAATTTCTCATCATATGATGAATGTAGTAATGATAATATATTTCAACATGTGGATGACTATAATGATAATGAAGTTGATGGAAACTAATCCATAATGTTACTAGTAAAGGTGTTGTTAAATATTTTTTTGATGATGACGATTGAATAATTCATGTTCCTGATCGAGGGAATGAGAATCATAATATTGAGAAACAAATCTATAATAATGTGAAATGAAATGAAGTTGTTGTCAAAACTCCTAAGAAATGTGTTGTTGAAAAATGAATGATGGTTGTTTTTGGAACATCAAGACGAAAGAGGATGAAGAAAATTATGTTTCTTCACCAACAAAATAATTTGTATCAAGATATTCCTCTTCATTAGGACATGATTCGGTGGTCCAGTATTTGAAGAAGATTGTGAATTCCATCATTTTCTTTCCCATCATTGAATGAATATGTGAACTAATTCATGAATCAGCCAATTAGAAGATAGATTCAACAATCATTATTAAGTAAAATTTCATCAAACTGGAAGACAGGTTCATGATATTTCAGATCTACTATGAATATCATAAAATAATTTTCATATATATAACAATGTGAATAAAGTCGGTCATAGAAGATATTAACAATTTTTATGATTTCCCTGAGACATTCAAGGACGCTTTTGACAAATCCTATGACAATATCAATAATCACTCAAAAACAATTCATGGAAACTGATTGTAATGAAAGATAACCACTGACAAGAATACAAAGGTATGAATGGGAAACTGAACACTATTTCTCTTAATATAAAATGAGAGAGGGAAATAAGGGAATTGATGGCTAAAAAACTCCATGTATAGGATTAATTGATGAAGAATTGTGACTATCACCGTACATAATTGAAGAAGTTGACGGCAGCTATTATAAAGATCATTTAGAAGGATAAAAATAAGGATGGGTAACTTTATTTTCAAATATGATCTATTCTTTTATAATGTTTTGAAGAATTTTGTATTTTAATGAAAGTGTTGATTTTTTTTTTTTTGAATGCTTCCCAACCATTTAGGTATTATTTTATCTCTATATTCCTTTTGAAAGTAATAAAGTGGGATACAAGAATAACCAAAAGAAATATTTAGTTAAAGGAATAGAATGTCTATATAATGGGGAGATTACATAATGATGCAATTCTTATGTAAATAAAATTTATTTATCTTAGAAATAGATGATTATAATTTTTTCGGTTTTCATAACCAAAGTGGGAGATAGTGATATTCACCATGAACCATAGAATAGAGATAAGAATTTCCTTTAAGTTCTAAAATGAAAACCATAGTCCTTATATTCTTCTATAAAATATCGATTATTCTTTCCAAAAAGGGGGATATTGTTGATTCCATATTTTTTATTTTGAATTTTGTATTCCTATATGTTTTGTAAGTCACAAACTCATTTTCATAATGTACAATATTTTTCTATAATGATCATTTTCTTAAGGGAAAATTTCATTCTCTATGAATTGTTTTGACTTTATCTATGGTTTATGAGGAATTATATAATGTTTTCCTAACAAAACCTAACCATATTTTCCTTATTTAAAAAATTAAGATCCTTATCTAACTCAAAACCTTACAGTTCCATAGATTATGATATATTTTGAATTAAGAGTTCGATTTCTATGGAATTCAGAATCTGATTTCTCTAGAATTGAGAATATGATATATCTAGAATTCAGAATCCAATTTCTCTAGAATTGAGAATAATATTTCTCTAAAATTCAGAATATGATTTATCGAGTATTGAGAATCTAATTTCTCTTTAAATCATAATCTAATTGTATCAGAAATACGACTCTAATTCTCTAAAAAAGGCATGATTTTCTCCAAAATCGGCTCTGAAATCAGATTCCATTTCACAAAAAATTCACACTCTGATTCTCTCAAAAATCTGATTCTGATTCTCTAAAAAATCAGACATTTGTTCCCTCAGATATCAATCCTCGATTATTGTAGAAATTAGACATTGATTTTTAAAAAAAATTGGAATTCAATTATTAGTTTTCTTATAATGAGATTGAAAATATTTTTAGACTCTGAATTTCACAATCGTATGAATCCGATTAAATTCGTTTCTTATATATACCAAATTTATTTAATTTATGGTTTCATTTTATAAAATTTTAAATGTGATAATATTTCTTAAGAATATTAATGTTTCTCAAAATTAGTTATATAAAATGATTTAGTCTAATCTGTTTTACCTTAACCATTTTATGGGTTCCATGTGTATAGGTTCCTCTGAAATTTAAGGAAAAGTATGATAGTTAGAGGAGAAGAATACCATTGAAGAATATGCATATAAATACCTTCCCATTTTAAATCATTTAATAGGTATGGAGCTCTTGTTGTGATCTGTTGAACTATAGAATAAAGGCATACTCTAGGAGAGCTCTACTCAAACATGCCTTGTTGGAAGATTTTGAGCCTCCTTTTCAAGAACTGAATAAGTTATTCAACCTACCTAGTGAGAATCTGATTGTTTCTGATATCAATTGAGGGATAATAAGGATAAGAAGATATTGGTTCTAATTACATTATTAATCGATATATTTCGTGAATAATAAGACAAATATCGATATTTGTATCGAGGGCTTACCTGGGTGTGGGTAAAAATTACATTCTAGAAAGTATAAATCAAGGGATATTTATCCAAGGTTGTTGGATACCCTTCTCTTTGGGATAAATGAATTATTATTATTGTTTAAATTATATTGTTATAGGGTTTCTTCTGCTACATTTTGTCAACAATTGAAAGTGTCACATTCCTACACTTTATTATTCTTATATAATCTCTGATTCAGATTCTATATATATTAAGGTAGAATCTAGTCATATCTAAACCATTTAATTTTCCTTTTTTGATATATAAAATCGGATCCTATGAAAGTTAGTTTCTTAGTTATTAACTATAGATGGATTGAGAATTCATCTTGTTTAACTTTGTTAATCATACATTTACATATGGAAAAAATTTTAAACCTATAATTCATCCCCGTCTTGTACTTGAGATATATAAATATACATCACAAAATTTAAAAAAGTATATTAATAATACTCACAAGCTGTAAGTGAAGAATGAAAAGAATGGAGAAAAATAACTTATTATTGAAAATACATTCAAATCATCAATGGGATAATAACTGTGGATACTTAACAGTGGGTGTTATTTTCACATGATAGGAGACATAATAATATTGTAGAGTTTGAATGAATGAATTAAGGCACTGTGATGTTTGGAAATTATGAATCATTGAAAATTAATGATGTTTTTTCGTCCATCATTAGAAAATAGAAGATGAAATCATAGAAAACCCATTAAGTTGATGGTATAAAATACAATTTTGTATATTTTTCAAAATATTGTGATGAGATCAATGAATTTATCTTCAAGACATATGATTTGATTTTAATGTGTTAAAAAGTTGGGTAATTTATTACAAGATGTCAACATAAAAAAGGGAATTTTTTAGGTTGGTGAAGTATAGAACACTTGTTAGATGAGTTTGGTTGGAGAGAATAAGTTGTGGCATAAAAAGATTGGACATATGTGTCAAAGAAACATTAGAAAGTTATCTAAAAGACAATGTATCTGAAATATTATTGACAATCCAAGAATCAGATATTTGTGATGCACTATCTTCCAATATGTAATGATTACAAAGTATGTGCATAAGAATGTTGAGATTTGTTCAAGAAAACACGAAGAACTAATTCATTATAATACTTTGGGGCTGATGAGAAATCAGTAAAAAAAATTAAGAAAAGTACATCATAACATTAACTATCGATTTTATATTCATTACTTGTGTAATGTTTGTGAAAGATATATCAGTTTCCCTAAAACTGTTTAAATTTTTAAGGTGAAAATGGGAAAAGGAATGGGAGTATTTAGTGAAGTTGTCACGAACAAAAAATTATAGTGAATATTGAAGTGAAGAGTTTGAATATTATTTTGAGATGCATTGAATTCATCTTGATTATTGTTCCCCATACACTCCCAAAAAATGGGGATTCAAAAATAATGAACATAAGCTTGTTGTAAATGGGAAGAACAATGTAACATGAACATATCATTTCTCATTACATTTGGATGAAAGCCATGAGTATTGCTATATATATTCAGATACATTGTTTTTATATTCTTTAATCATGTATGAATACATATGAAATTTTTGTGGAAGAAATCAATGTTTGAAGCACATTATAATTTTTGGGAGTCCATGTATTATAAAAAAGGAATGTGGAAACTATGGTACATTTGAGACGAAAGGTGAAGATGTAATTTATTTTGACTATTATTTAGAAATAATATTGTAGATATGCTTCAACCATTAAACAAAAATAATTATTGATAAGTAATTGAATAGTAATATGAATATAGTCATCCTTAGGCAGAAAATGTAGTTGAGAAAGTTAGAGGATAAAAATTCTAATTTGGACACCGATAATATTTTTCATGTTCACAAAGAAGAATCAGACTCATCTATTTCCATAGATGAAGAATATACTCAATAACATCATCCCAGGATGAGGTAGTGTGTGGAATTTCAAAATATAATTGGTGAACTCAAACCAGAAATACAAATTAATTTATTACACATACTAATCTATATTAAAAAGTGGAAGTAAATCATGTGAAAGAATATTATATGAATCAAAAATTGTTTCAATCCATGATTGAGGAATTAGATCATATTGAAAATAAAAATACATGGTAACTCATACCAAATATTGAAAAAATATTGTTGGAACAAAATCAATTTTCTAGAACAAGATGAATGAAAATGGGTAGGTTTAAATAAAAAACACATGATTGGTGTGTAAATGGTATTCAAAGATTTAAGGAATTAATTTTGATAAATAATTTTCTCTGATAGCCATATCGGAAACAATTAGAAACTTTCATTCTATTTCTACACAAAGAGGCTACGATATCGTTCAAATGGATGTTAAATCTGCATTCCGGAATAGTGATCTTAATGAAGAGGTTTATATTTAACAATAAAGTGGACTTGTTTTTGGTAAAGATGAAATCAATGTATTCATATCGACCAAATATGTTTATGGGATAAAACATTTTCTGAAGGCTAATTATCCCAAATTGGATAATTTATTAATGAAAATGAATTTCTAGAATGGAAGAGTGAACATATATCTTTATATCATATAAAGTTATGAGTATTACCTCATTGAAACTATATATGATGGGGATAATAACTTCTTTGAGAATGATAAAAGAAGTTTTGAAATATTTACCAATGAAATGAAGAAGGTATTTGAAATGTTCATGCGGGGGTAAATTAAATACATTCTTGTGATAAAAATCATGAAAATAAAATAATACCTTATTCTCTCCCTATAAATCATTGTTAAAGAACATGTTAAGTGTCTCGGAATGGATAAATAAAATCCAATTTAAACATCAATTTAAATAGGAACAAAGTTGAGTAAATATGGAGAGGGGAAAAATGTTGATCAGAAATAGTATCAGAAGCTAATAGGAAGCATGTTTTATTAGACCGCCGAAAGCCCCAAAAATGATTAGGTTGTTAAATTATGATCAAGAATTAAATGTGTTCCAAAATAATCACATATTATTTCTAGAAAATGAATTCTTAAATACATCAATGGCATAACAGAATTTAGTATTAGTTATTGTATCATAGATAGTATTGATTTGTTTGGGTAGGAAATATTGATGATAGAATATCCACATCGTTTGGAGTATTTTTTATGGGGGAAAATGTGTTTTTTTGAATTCAATGAAATAGAATTTAGTAACACTCAGTATGTATAAATCTTAGTATGTTGCTTCCACTCAAGCTACTACTAATCTCATGTGGATGATAACTCTATTAGAAGATCTATTAGTTGATGTGATGTTACATTTTCTATTGGGTTGTGATACTCAAAGCACAATCAATCTCACCAGACATTTAGTTTAATATTCTAATTCCAAACATATTGATATGAAATATCATTTCATCAACGAGCATGTGGAAAATAATAAATTAATATTGATATATATTCCAACATCCAAACAAGTGGCTGAAATTTTCATAAAAACATTAATGAAGGAATCATCCTCAAAATTGTGGTTTAACATGGGTGTCCAACATCATTCTCATCAATTTTTATGTATGTGTTTATGTCCCCTCTCCCATCTTACATTATAAATTAATATTGAAGAGGGAGAATTATGTTGTTTCATAATTATGTTGAATAAAAAAGATAGTTGTGGGAAATCTGTGTATTCATAAAAGATTTTGTGAGTGAACTATTCTAACCTACTGTTTGAGTGGTTGTATGAATGAAATTGTTTTGAATTTTAAGAAGGATAAATAAAATGTGAGGGAAATAGCTGATGATGTTTTCATAATCACTAATTTTTTACATCATGGATTTTCTGTCACTGATTATTGTTCCCTATAATGAGATATATCACGTATACATAGAATTTTTGATATGTAATCCATTTCATGTTGAGAATATATTCAATGATTTATGAAACATATATGATTTATGAACATGCTGATGATAAAGGTCCTTCACATTAAAGTGTTTATTTCATTGTCGAGAACGAAGTATAAGAAATGATGAATTGAAATTACATCGCATTGTTTTGGAAAAATCATATTGAGTATTGTTTTAAAATTAATCAAACATAGTGTGAAATTCCATCTTAATTTGAAGATGGGTTTTTTGAATAAGTTGTTCTGATCAGATAAACTCTAGATCGAGTGAATGTGAAAATATATTGATGGAAGAAAATGGTCATTAGAATCACATAGGATATGATTTTAATGAAGTGTATGTTTTTAATTAGTGTCTCTATGGATATGATTAAAGAAATTTATGGGTGATTTATTGAATTTTATTTCATATAAATCATATCTTTATTGGGGAACATGTCAGATGAGTTTTCTATAAGAATGATTGAAATGACTGTGACAATTAAAATGGTGGTGATGATTGAAATTGTGGTAATGACTCGAATTATGGTAACGAATGAAAAGGTGGACCCGAGTGAAATAGATTCTAACAATCAGATAGATATCATACAATAATTTATCATATTCAGGGGGAAGAGTGAAAAATTAATACATATTGTTTTCCAAAACAATCGTATTCAGTTGAAAGAAGGGTAAGAGGTTGTAACGATTTGATGCAGCATCTGATTATCCATCTGTCATATTATAAATGTTTCATTCGTAGGATGATCAAACTAAAACACACAAGGAAATTGATTATATTCAGAAATGATCATACCCAGAATGATCATACCCAGTATGATCTTATTCATAATGATTGTATATTAGATGATTATTTTCAGAAATGATCATACATAGGATGGGAAGAAAAAATGGAGTCATTAATAAATTCTAAGTTATGATACTTTCCTATTAAAGTATGATGATACTAAATATATTCTCAAATTAATATAGTGTCGTGAGGGAATTAATAATACAAGGACAAGATTGTGAATATACGGTTTTTATGGGTTTCAAGAGTAGAGAATGATGGTATTTGATCAACACTGTAGTCAACTATTTCAAAAGGGTTTAACTACATTTTCGGATTCCAACGGGGTCGATAGAATGGGAGAAGATGAATTCTTGATTATATAGTGTATCAAGAAAGAAAAAGAATGATATTTATGAATTAATTCTCAAGGGGCATACAATAAAATGAATGATTTCATTTCAAATCGGTTTAGAGAATCATATTCAAGAAATCAGAATTGTAACCATATCATCAAAAAACATTTCTATTGATACATTGAAATTTGTTAAAGAAAACAAATTGATAAAAATGAAACTCAAGTATTGAAATCATAATGATAATTCATTCTAATGTCTAAAGTTGGAGATGTTGTTTGAAGAAGAATCAATATTTTGGAGAAGAGATGATGAATTCAAAACGACTCTACTGATTCCAGGTGAAATTGAAATTTGATTGAATTTGAGTGAGTGGGAACGATTTTTGTGATTCCCACCGAATAAATTTGAGGATCACCTATAAAATAAGAATTACATTGTATTTTCTGACTATTGGTATTGTTCACAGTAGTAGAGATAAAATCTATGACTTTTCAGTGAGAGAAAGATGATACCATATTGATCTTTTTGGATGATTTTTTTACAATAAAAATACATAAATGAAGAAACCATATCATAACAAAGCATGAAAATGATTATTATACTCATTCTTTATCATACTCATTAGAATATCATTTTCTACATGTTAAATGTATTTAGTTGATCATTATTTCTGGGTAGATTTTTCAGCCTCATGATCTCTCTATTTGGTTTCTCCTACTAAGGATGAATTTTACTGGTTTTTATCATATTCAGTAATTAATGTGGTTAAAATTCATTTCTGTTGTATTCTATGAAATATTTATACTAGAAGAATTGTTTTGGAAGAATCGTAATCGGGGAAATCGGGCTAGGAGAATTAGACCCTAGAAAACTAGATTTAGTTTTTGAAATAATGGCAAGGAGGTTCTTACCTTTCTTCTTGTTAAGGAAATGACGAATTTTATTTCTAATGAATATATTAGTTTAATTGAAAAGAAACAAAGGTAAAATGATTTGATAATTAAACATTGTATTATATTATTTGTGGTAAGAGGGTGCTCACACACTATTGGCAATGTTTACATAGTGCTATATGAGTGAAAGTGTATATCATACTCGTTGTAATCCAAGGATTTATTTCTAGTGTATTTCATGGTATTTTAACGTTTCCAAACCTTATTAAGGATGTAGATATTCGTATTGAATTGTGATCCTTGTAAATCATTTTATTCCTATAGATGTGTGTTAGATTTGTTTTCAGTACGTAATGGAAATATCTAATATGTGTCCAAGGTTGTTTCGATTGAAAAGAAACATAAAAGAACAAGAGTATCACTGATTCACCTCATCCCCCACATAGTGATCCAATCATCCTGAACAAAACATTCTAAAGGTTTTGAAAAATAAATATTAATAATTAACCAATGGTGTTGCTTTTGAGTATTAAAAATTAATATATAATATTGGATAACTTATCCTAACCATAATCATTTTGTAAAATAGTTTGATAAAAATAGAAAGTTTTTTCACTCATTTATAAAGTATACAATAATCTAAAGGTGAATTTTCATGCTTCCAGAATAAGAAATTCATTTGGGATATTTATTTCTTAGATTAATTGATGAAATGGAAATTGATTAATGCAGAACTAATAGATGAAATTTTTCTTATGAAATTCAAATGTATAAAGTAACTATATTTCTTTATGATCATATACAGTAAAATAATTCATGAACATTATGAATCGAATCTTGAAAAAAATGTTTTCATATTAAATTAATATCCAATGAATCCTATGTAATTTTAAATCATAACATATTAATGGTTTTTAGGCCCTTAAAATTCCATTTATCAATCACTTTTTTTGTTTAATGACAAGAAAAACTCTCCATAATTATTTAATCCTTTATTCCATAGAATTATAATCACATTCCCTAAATTTTCCCCTTCATAGAAGCCTAGTGATGTGTTATTCATTGTGAAACTTTTACTTAATTTTCACTCTTTTTAGGGTAAATTTAATGATCCCTTTTATGATGTGGGATCTCCAACAATGGTATTTTCATACATCAAATGCTTGATTACTAAGATCAAGCAAAAAAATTCATGATACAATTTATTTGAGTTATAGGAAATGTAACACAAAATAATTATAATATAATATCATTTTATTAGATATCTCATGAGACACAAAACACTAATCATAAACAACACATGAGATATATTTCCTTCAAATTAGTCTATTCGATAGCTTGTGGAATATGAAACTATGATCATAAATGAACTGTAATATGGATTACTGTTGTAAATTAGATTTTAAAATGGTAAGTATGAATAATAATGTATAAATTATGATTACAATAAGGATTCAAAAAAATTAAAAATAGTGAAATTATATGGATGATTTTATAAATAATGTATGAATCATTTGAGATAAAATTGAAAAGATTTCTGAAAAACTATAATTAGTCTAAATGTTGGTTTAGTCATCCCTAGAACATATAATTTAAAATTACTCTATACCTATTTTAGAAAATTTATTTCATAAAGTATAATTAGTTTTAGAATTATAATAAAAAAATTATCATTGAGTGAATATTTGGAATTTTTCTAAATAGTTTCATTTTTTTGATGAATAGTCGAATAGGATGAATTTTTATCAAAAACTGTCTTATCATCTATATTTTTATAGTGTAATATTATAGTTTTAATTTTTTTAAAATTAAAATGATTTAAATTATATATATTATTCATATTCGGGTCATTTAAATCATTTTCATGTATAATTTTGATTTAAAAACTTATATACTTTTGTACACTTTCTCGTTAAAAATTGGATTATTTCTTTACATATAAAAGAATTATTTTAATTATTTTTAAAATTATGTGAATGGAATTTGGAAAAATTTATTCCATATTTTGGATAATTATAAACTATATTTTCTAATAAAGTTGATTGTATTTTTTAATAATATAAATAGTGAATATGTTAAAAATTAATTATCACAATTAAGATAAAAATGGATTTGTTGGGAGAAAAATAAAATATCTGACCCAAAAAATGTTGAAATCTATAATATAGAAATATTTAGAACATAAAATATATTATTACTAAAAATAAACTATTTTTTACCCTTGTGGAATGTGATAAAGCTAGGTATAATTTTTTCAATAAATTAATTACAAGTGTTCCACTCACCTCAATTATAAAAGGTCACCCCTCTCCCCTCTAATTCACATAATCATAAAAAATTGAACTATATATACCTAAGTAACTACCCATTTCCCCAAATATAACATTATGAAACATATTATTAGGTAGAAATCCAACCTAGTATGGATTTTGGTGAAAAGCTAGTGATGTTACCTAAAGAAGTGGTAATGTACTTTAATGCCCATTTTATTTTATTTACTATTCAAACCCATTAAATTATTAATAAAAAATTATGATTTAATAAAATTATTATATTATATAAAAATATATGATTTATTCTTATTTTAATTAGCTATAACCATCTACACCTCGATAAAATTGGTTACGAAAACATCTTTCATGTTGGCAGATGAATACCAACTCGCAAAACGATGTCATTTTTTATTCAACTATAACCTATAAAAGTTGGTTAATGGTGTCTATATAAAGTATTTTGTTTTATATATTATTTATAAAATTAATATAACAATTTATTCATTATATAATATATAAAATTTTTCTTTCCATTCTATATGAGAATTGACAATGTCGCACAAGTGTATAGCGGACTACAACCTCATGAAGAAATGTGATTCTTTTATCAATAATGATTTACATTCAAGGTAAGAAGTATAATTCAAATGAATATATGAGATATAAATTATATAAATCTTATATTAATGGAATATTTTTCATTCTGTAACAATAATATATGTCATTTTATTTCTTATATTTTCACTCACTTAAATATGATATTATTGCTCTTGATTGTTTTGTTTTCCACCTTCACAAAGCTACATGACTATATTTTAAATAACATGGCTTATATACCAAATATATAACTTTAATTAAATAAATAATATTATTAATATGTTGTTATGATAATTATTTGAGGAAAAAAATATTATTTAACTCCATTTCATAATGATAGTTGAAAAGTTGAAATGTTATCCATGCATACATAGGACATATCATGTCCATGATCATAATGTACTAACTTTATCAAAGAAATTAATTATTAGTATTTAATGTAATTTTTTATAAATATAATAATAATATAATTACTATTATTCTGGAGGTGATGGAACTATAAAACTTGAATATGAACCAGAACTTTCCGGACAAAACACGCATGAAAAAACAAGGCAATTAACACATGAAAAAATAAAAGTATTTAAAAATCATTTACAAATGGGAGAAAAGATGTCATTCATTGATAATAAACGATATAATAAATATTAATATGGATTTCATATATTAGTATACTGATTTAAAATAACATAAATGGGGTAAAATCACATTTAACCAAGAGTGCGCATGAGGAATGAGACATCAGCTCAATTTATCATCGTTGAGTAATATTGTAATGTTATGACCATAATTTATTTTATACGGTGTATATAAATCCCATGAAACATGTATTATCATTATTAATTAGGGATTCAGGTTATTTTGAATATAAATATTAATTATTCGGTCTAAGGGGTTTTTATTTAAAAGACTCCAAGTTATAAACAATTCTATAACTCAAATTCTGTGCATTCGATAATATTTCTCATTTGTTTTATTTGATACTAAAAGAATATAAGTCTGAAATTTTGTTACTATATATTTCCATATTTATATATTATTATTTTCTATTTATATTTGATTCATATAATCTAGTCATTTTTTAATTATCATGTCCATGCTGTGAACATTTTTTGGGATTATTTCCCAATATCATTCTAATCAGGATTGTTTATACATGAATTTACATTGAATGAAATTAATTGACCATTTTATAATGAGTCCTTTATTTTTTTCCTATATTTATTAATTAAAATATTCATTTAATTTTACCATTTTGAAAATCAATGTTACTAAAATTATTTAGAATTCTTTTAAATAAAATCGGACTCCATTTCTCTCTATAGTTGGAAATCCATTTCGTCCAAAGCATTGATTTCCAAAATAGATTAAAAAAATATTACGATCATTTAATTACTGGATTATAGATTATATTTTTACCCATTTTTACTTTTTATAAAATAAAGTAAATGGAATATTTATGTCTTTTCAGAAACAATTCCCATTTGGTCAGTAAAGAAATGAAAAATGAATATTTTTTTAACATACTATCCATATAAATAATTTTCTTATTTAATGTCCACTCAATTTTTTAAATATTAACTCATAATATTATGAAGATTATTTTCAAAGAAAATTACATGAATCTTTTTTCTATATATTTATTTTAAAAAATCGATTTTTTAAATGAAATTTATTTTTCCCACAAAAATGATTATAAATATTTTTCTATTTTATTTCAATGCATCAATGACAAGAACCATTATTCATAGTCTATTGGGAATATGATGGATTTATAAAATCATTATTATTTTTCTAGCTGTTTTGTGATTATTTTGAAGAATGATAATACTCACATTAACTTACAGGATTCATTTTTGTATTAAATAACATCCGATGAAAATATTAACTTTCCTAAGAACAATAGAAATTAAATTTCCACAAATTAAGCATATCATTTATCCTTGATATGTTTATTTATTAAATTTTATTTCATATTTACATATGGTGTTATACATTAAAATTTATTTTCTTACATGGGGAAATATTTATAAATCTATACTAATTACTCAATAGAAATATATCATGATTAGTCAAATTTTTTTATGAATTAAATCGATTATTTGATAGATGTGGAATGATTCAGAATGGCAGTTATAGGTTGGACCCTATATTATATAGCCCCTTTATGAATTTTTAGGGATCATGATACAAAAAATATTCAATCATTAAATAATATTTAACTTATAGTTTTAATCTTCGTTTAGTATGTTATTTATGATAAAGGTAAAATTATTTATAAGATAATGTGGTTAAATAATTAAGATATTCATTCATTAACAATTAATTTATTTTTATTTTCCATGATTTTTTCAAAATTATATTACCTATGGATTAATTTAATTCTTATATTAATGATTAAAAGGAATTTCAGATCAATAATTTGGCCTGATATATTGATTATGTGTTATTTATTAATGTGGTAATGTTATTTAAATTCAACATTTCTTTTTTATTTACTATATAATAATAATTATTTATTATTTATTCCTGATTTCTTCCATTTTATTTAACCATTAATGATAATTTGATCACACACTTATTTTTTCCACTCCCCAGTAATCCAGGAAGTGTACTTTGAATGGTATTCAAGGTTATTATAGGGTAAATAATTATATTCTTGAAAAAAACAATGTTATAATTTTTTTCAAATATAAATATTTATTAAGAATGTATTTATTGAACCAATAAAAATAAACTATTTGGTCATTCTGGGTGTGATACCTTGAATATTATTCCCATATAATAAAGAAGACCATGTCTTCAAGCTATCTGGTTTAGGCTCGCTCAATTTGGCATGAGTTAAGTATAACCTTATCTTCCTTCGAGATGTGTCTATATAAATTTACATAATTTCATTTTCAGAATATAGGTATAAAATAGTTTCATTATAATTCTTATTTTATGATCAAATATTGGTTGACTAACACATACTAAAGAATTTTATAGGAACATAATTGATTACTATGAAATGGTGTGACGTGAAGTATGGGGGAATCCTTTTGGGTTATTTGACATAACCCCTACCTATATAAAATACATGTGTTTTGACGTATATGTTGGACAATTATGATTCATTATATGTGAATAATTCAATTTTTAGTAGTAGTTATATCAGAATACTATCTTATAATAATTTTTATTATTATTTTTTAAGAAATTTTCTATTGAGTAAGGAAAAAGGCCAATATATATATTTTACTTCAATTTCTATTATATTTGTGTAATTCAAAGTAATTTCATGTTTATTTAATTATTATTCATTTTATATTCAATATTATGAACTGTTATTTATATATTTTATATTTCATTAAAATAATTGTTCTCCACATTAAATTAGATCATAAAAAAATCTGGGAAATGAATTTTACTATAATAGACAAAAGGACTATTCATGAAGATACCATCATTCATGTTTCCCATATATAACTAAAAATTTGATGTGAAATTCACCATGGGAGGTAATTTATTTTCTAAGATAAATCATAAATTCTTCTCTTATTTTTCATAACCTTGAGTTTACTCATTCTTTTTTACAACTATATGCACATTATTTGTGATTGTGGAGAATATTTGTGACGATGTATCTCTTTTTAGGTTTATGTAGACCCAACATTGTAAAGACATAACATTTTTATAGTGTATATTCAATTTATACATGGATGGTTTTGATGATTTGTTGTCATATAATATTTTTGACCTCAAACACCAATAAATAACCACATTTAAAGATAATGTTTGATAAGTTCTTCTTAAAAATTCTTATAAAATACTTCGAAAAATTAAAATATAAACATAAATACTGACTTTGAGAGTATAAAAAATGGAGATAATTATCTATTCATTGAAAAACATTATCAATTAAGAATCATAATATTTTTTAATCATTCATCTTGTGAGTTACACCAATTAAATTTCATATAAATCAATAATTTTTAGCCAATGTGATGGGGAATGTCAATAATGTTGTTTATCCCTTATAATTATTGACTTGCGTAAGACCATATAATTTCTTCCATCATAACTTCATCATGATGGGCTTCGATGTGACCCCTTTAGTGGGTTTTCGATCATTTAATTTACTTTTCGAATGTGGAACCTTAAAACTATAATCTTTAGAGAATATTATTCATTCATAGAGAATCTTAATTTAATGAAAATATAAGGATTCATAAATAAAATTTTATCCTCTTCACAATAGTTCATAATAATGAATTATTATATTCCATGATAGTCATACAACATGTATTTGGGCCTCTTTTACAACCCATTTCTAAAAAAACCATCAAAATAATTCAAATTTATCAAAATGGACTACATATTAACTTTTAACTAATGTTATAATCCTATAAAATATTATTCCAATAGGCCACCTCCATTGCCTTATAAGATACATAATTGTGTTGTTTAATATATAATGATTCCCTTAAATAATGTAATATTTACATAAAAGACTTTTCTTAGTTATCCTACATTATTGATAGATCCCTCAATGTGTCTAAAATTATGTTATCCCTTGATAATGGGGGTCCCTTTTAGTAATCTATTAGTGTAAACTCCCGTGGATCAATATACTCTCCCTGATAGTCCTATATTAAAAGGGTTACATTCCCCATCATCTTTGGGGATTATTTCATTAACTCAATGTGTTGGGAATGTATATTTCTATTATAAAATGTGTATTTCCCACTATACCATCAATGATTTATGCATCCCTAGCATGCCCTATGAGTTATATACCCCAAAATAGACCACTAATATATTCTAAGCCCCATCCCTTGATTATAAGGTAATGTTTCTTGAGATTATTTTCTTTCTCCATCAAATATATATAAATAGAGAGGATCTGTAAATGAATATATGGGTCATTTATTTAGGGTAATCCCAAATAATTTTCTAATCACTGAAATCATACTAGATCTACTCAATGATACACATCCTCATATAAGACACCTACATAGGATAATCCCTAAATGATATAATTTAGGTCATATTCCACATGTGGAACATCTACCATCACTACCTAGTTATCAATGGACATGAGGTTGACAAACACAGATGGGTCCTTAATTTGTGTAATATTTAATATTACCTTCACCCAAGTCTTCATGGTTTATAAAATAAAGGGGCTTTAATGTCTATGGATCTATCCTACAAAAATAGTGTTTTATCCCCAATGTTTAATGTATTCCTTACATGATTAATTATTGAAAAATATGTCATTGAAATGTGCATATGGACAACCAAAATTGTGTATGTTAAAACCATATATTTATTGATCATTTCATTCATTCTCCCATTAGTGATCCACAATCCCATATATGGGATACTTCTTTTCACTACACCCAATCGTATACTCATTTGTGTTATTATCCTCAAATTCCCAATCAATACTCCATGCACATATTAAACTCGAAATAAGTGTATGTCATGAATAGTTCATCAATGGACCTTATCATCTATGTGTCCTTATTCTTACATGTTTCATATATCATTTGATAATAACTATACCCTTTCCTGCAAAATCATCAATGGAATGAATGAATTGAAAGGGATGGTCATGCATATGTTCCAAAACATAAATTTCTATGAACATATCATTTAGTATTCCAAGTGACATGACTTTAAACCAAAAAACAAATATTCCTTTTTATAAGGTATTAAACTACATGGATGGGTCCCATCATATGACATTAATCATTATTATATAATAAGTGTGATTTTTTGTTTTATTTAACCTTATTTTGTATGATGAATCATTGAGGTTCAATCCCATTATATCATAGGTCATGAAGGTTAATCAATTAACGGAATATTAATAGGTATTCAATTAATAACCTTAAAAGTAACAATAATAGTTCCTTGATGAGTAAAATTAAATGGAACATCTATACTTCATGGAGCAATGACCAAAAAAGTAACCACATTGGTCCATTTCAAAGAACCATAAATGGTATGATAGGCCCCATTAAATTAAATTGAACTATATAGGATCAGATTCAATTCATAGGGATGTTTATGAAGTTTATTTAATGAGATATATCCCGAAACCACAAAACCTACCACCTCCCTATGTCATGGTAATTATAGACCACTTATTTTTGGGACATTATTCAATAGTAAAATCACCAATAAGTTTATTTTTTATCAATCTCTTTCATGGATGTAAAAACAATGTAATATTATTTCAAGGAATGATTAAATACTAAGACTTGAATAATTAGGATAGTCATAAATTAAGAATTAGAACACCTTGAGGAATAAGTCTGCATCTCATCCTTTTGACCAATGTTCAATCCAAAGTGTCAGTGGTATGTCCTAGAAACCACATATAATTAAGAATAAGTATTCCACTAATATAAATAATGAACATGTGAGTGAAAATAAGAAATAGAATTATAAAATCAAAAGGTTATATTTTTTCATATAAGAGATAGATCATATATGGGTTTACAAGTCATTGTGCATTAATTTGTTACTTTCTTTTTCCAGTATTGTATTTCACGAACTCCCTTACATCCAAATTAAATCACATTCTACACTTTTAATTGTTATGATATCTTGAAAATGTATTTGTATTCAAGGGTACCCTCAATACATTATGCAAAACTAACTAATATTTAATACATATTACCTGATTGTCATTAAGGTTGTATCTAATGATACATGACACACATTATCACAAATTTAATTCCATTACTACAAGTTAGTGAACACTTTGGTCTGTATGTAACTAATAAATGTCTCCATAATTCCATTGGATGTGGATTCTCAAATTCTTTATGTGATGAATCACTATATACTATCTAAATACTAATTGTATGTGGAAGAAAATTTTATATCTATTTCCACCTCTAATCATTTAAGTTTGTTTTATGTGGATCATAAGAAACCCCTCAGCCAGTATCTATATGATATATAAGAGGATGTTGATTACATCTACATGGTTTGTATAGAGTTAAAATAGAGGGATACGACAAATTATATCATTTATATACACATCATATCCCAATATTCTCAATAATAATATAAGGAGGACACCTAATATTTATCAATTTTTGTTTTCCAAGACAACATACCGAGGAGAAGGAAACCATTGGTGCGATGAAACATTAATTGTAAGGAATATTCTCATAAATATAAATATATATTTTTACATAATATTATTAATACTATCGATATATCCCTATATAATATCGACATTAGTATATTATCTCTTTCTTTATCTATATTCATTAACCCTACCCATGTACCCAAATACTGAGTGAGGTATAAGAATATATCCATGGTATTATTGATAATTTATAATAAAATATTTCAATAGAAACATATTATAATGAACACATACCTATTCTTGTAACAATTTATATAGTTTTTATCCAATTTTTTTTGTCAACTGATGCTCTTGAGTGTGTTAATATTCCTCCACTCAATAGAATATATGAAGACTTTCAACATAATATGAAATTTAATCTGGAGAATGTAGATATACCTTCTCACAATCTAGATGATTTTCAACAATTTATTATGAAAGAAAAGGATAAGTCTTACATACCTTTCTACATCACCTTTGGTCAGTGTCATAGCACAATTAAATGATTTTAGAACGATTAAATTCATTCTATATCATATGATTCTCCTTGGTATATTCCATAAGTGACCAAGAGGTAGGATCATATTTCTGGTCACTCCCCTGAATACTATTGGAATGTTTCATTATATCTATTGGAGAAACAATAAATTAATATTTAGGTGAATAAATATGGTAATCATATTATGATGAAAACATATGTGATGTATCATATCATTTCTCCTAATTACTAATATCATCAATATAACATAACAATGAATGGGGTTCCACCTAAGAGGAATCCCAACCAATAGATTTTAGGTCCACAATGTGTGTCCCTAATTATGATCAAGGTTCCAACCCCCATATCCTATATGATAACCATAGAATGATTTCTTACAAAAGGAAAACATATATCTGAGGAGAAATTCCATTATAATATAGATTTTTTTAACTTCTAGGATAATCGATTTATTTCAATATTTGGACAATAATATTACAACTCTTTAATAGTAAGGTAAGAATAATATGGTTGATATGACCCACACTATGTAACCATGATCAAGAACTCTAGAGGACCTCCCTATAGTCATGTTCATGATATTCCTCGAAAAAATATTATAAATATCTCTTATAAATATCCTTCTCATGATGCCAAGTACAAAATTCCTCACATCAACATGAATATCAACTGGAAGGAAGTGCTCCCCCCCTCCATAATAATAAAAAACAATTAACCATAGAGGCCCTCCCCTTGGGAACCAATAATATAGAATTCAAGGTCCTCCCCAAATTAAATGTTACAGAGTCCCCCCTATATGAAATAAAATGACCATGTATAGTTCCTCCCCAAGACGGAGAGTTTAGTATCAACCATGGATATCGTCATAATCCTTCACATTGGTAAGAGACTAATTATTATGATAAAAATCCAAAAAATGAAGTCCATACATGTGACAAATATACTCTAATCCTTCTCTTATAAATAGAATCAATTTATAATTTAGGACAAACTACATCACGATCCTCATTTCTAAGCTTCGGCTCATCATCCATGTTTATGGACCACACATGGTGATGGTTTCAATATATTCTTTCATTTACCGTGTACAATATAATGTAACTCAATAGATACTAAATAACATAATTCCACAGTAAAATATTTATAGTAAATGACATTTATAGTTTTATGATGTCATGTAAAACCCCGTTGATGATGAATATAAATCCATTTCCATGTGGGTGGAGCTGGTCAGGATAAAATAAAATTAATAATATGAATCACCACCACTCATCACCATGATATTTTAAATTCACTGAAAATGGAGCACATAAAATTACTTACTTAAAAAATTTGGAATTTCAATTATTATATCCATTTAATATCGGTTTTTAATAAGGATTATTATAACCATTTCAAGGAACTAAATAATTTTATACCCATGTTCATGTAGAAGCCTTTTCGATGGCCCCAAACACTATGTCAAGGAAACAACATGAGTGTCATTAAATAGAATACATCAAAATTATGAAATCACATAACCATATAAACATGACCACCCTCTATTAGATGTGTGTCTATAAAATGGTCAAATAGTAAAAATATAATTTTACCCAACTCACATGAAAACAAATTTCATTAGGGATGGTTTCAAATAGTGTCATCACTTCAATCTAAATATCTTGATTGGGGTGTGATGGACCAGAACTTCTTTATTTTGGAGTAAGTGAACACCATTGACAACATTTCCTCCTGATTTCCTCTCCGTATGCTAGAGGATACCGACGAGGAGTGAGGTCCTTAGGTGAGTCATGGGGAAGACTATTGCCTCATGTTATAGTGGAGAATAAATGTGATGATAAATTGATAAATATATGAAGCAAGATCATAATATTACTGGTTTAATAAGTAATAATAATCATCAATGGAATAATAATCCCCACAAAATCTATAAACCCCATCATCTAAATATGACTAGGGAATTTCTCTACAAAACATCAAAACATGTATACAAGGCAGTATGAAGACTATAACATTAATAATATACAAAAGAAGGAAAAAGGTCAAAAGTATCCATGAATCCCAAGAACTGGCATGATAATCTTCTTTGAATATCAAACACAAATGAACTAAATAATTTCATTACATAAAAGTGGAATTCTTTCCCTCTTCTATGCTTGCAATTGTTCAATCCACTCGGGTACCAACAGGGACCCAAAGGGGGTGTGAGATAAATATATGTAGTCCATCACCAATGTCATATATACAATCTACTTTGTGATTTTATCACATACTATGTGATGGTATATATTAAAATAATTATGTATAAATTAACAACTAATAATGGTTTCTGAACAACAGATCATATAATTAGTAAAAAAATCATTTTGTAAAAAAGTGATCTTTTATAAATGGTATCAGTAGTATTGTGAGAGGAAGTATTAATTACAAAGGATCCATGTTGTAATCATGTAATCATTAACATCAAGGGCCTATCGAGATCATATAAGTATCACATGAAGTATCATTATAAAGGGGATTTATTATAATCCAAGGGGTAATTCCCAAGGCATTATATTTTAAATGATTCTAACTAAGTCTTTTGATCACATCCATGGTAATCGCAGGATAATAAAAACAAGGAAAAATGGAGTTAATACATGGTACCATGTGTTCAAAGTCATAAGTTAGAATAAAAAAAGTGTAGATGAGGAATTTTAAAATCTGGAGACGTGTTAAATGAATCATAGGTAAAACACAGTTTCATTCCAAAAATAAGAGAAAGGAAAGAATTTGAGGGGGGTATCTCATATTGAAATTTTATAAATGCATCAGAATATATTATACTAAGTGCTCAAGGAATTCACCCAAGAATTCAAGGATATCATAAGTCTTTACATATCTATAAATATTGAAAATATACAAATAATATAGATACATTATACTTATTTCATTAGTATAATATGTCATCAAAGGCCATGTAATAATCATTCCATTAAATTATATAATATTTTCATTCTATTACCTTTCAATAATTAAGACACAGTGTATCGAGGATATGAAATAATTATTCCCATTAAATTATAAACATTTAATTAGATCCATTCAATTCATTTAATTAGACATGACATGGGGTCGAGGATATGAAAACAATACCATTGCAACGAATGATAATTCTACTAGTATGTGTGATATCTTAAATATTCATTCTATAACATTCATTTATGTTATTATTAATTATGTTGAAACTCTTAAATTATTAAATATCAAGTCTATCACACCCAAACGGTGCCAATGATAGAACTACCCTTGGTTACCAATAAATAAATAAATAAATAAACCTACATTGGTTGGTTAACATTGAGATATCAACCTATAATAATGTTAGTTTATATTTTCATGTCCATGGATTAAAATATAGACAATATAAATTATGTTAGATGAAATTAATTTTAAATGGCTGATAGAATTAGTGTTCATCCAACCAAAACAATTTATAGATGCCGAAATATTAAGTGATATGTCATATTCCACCAACCATATGCATGTAGTAGATGCCTCATCCAATTTGGGTCCCTAGTTATTTTTATATAATAATAAAATGAAATAATTAATGAAAATCATAAAAATAGGGAATATGTTCCGATATCAAAATTGAATCATCAATAGATTGAAAAACAGAAAGCATAGAATAAATAATGAAGAGATTACTAGGAGGAATCTAATAAGCCGAAAAGATCTTGAGATTTATTTCAAATGGTGAAATAAGTGAAATTACTAGGGTTAGGATATATAGAGAGATACTATGTGAGAGGGAAATGGAAGGGGATGGTTATATAAACATAAAGAGGCCCTGAACCATTTAAAAATTGACAAAGGGAATATAAAAGGTGTGTAAATTTATTAACCATCATGTAATGTTTGTGGTAATCCTTCTTGGGAATTTTCATTATGTTTCATGATTTTACCTTCCTAAAATAATACACATCATGTATTCCAAATACACATCATGTACTTATCCTAAAAAAATCATTCATCTACATGTTTCCTTCGTTTAAAAACATAACAATATCTTTATGCTACTTGTTTCTAGATATATTCCTAATGGAAGCATCAACCAGGTTTTCATAAAAACAAAAGAGGGTCTATTACTCAAGGAACAATTGGGCTTCTATAGTCTTCCTCCATTAAAGTATCCCATCCCCTATTTTCCTTCCATTTGTGGTAGAACGTCATCTGGGAATAACTATATGTACTGAAGAATGTATTTCAAAATACATTCCTAAGTGTCATGTTGTAGTTGTTTGATTTTTAGCTTCACCCATTCTAATGTGATAAACTAGCCTTGAAGAGCCTACATGTTCATATCAATGATGGGTATGGTATACTCTTCCAAAAAAATCAACATCAAATACAACATCCCCCTAATCAAAAGTATGACATGTTTTGGCATGGTAATGATGTAGATGTAAATTTTAAAGAAACTTTGTATTAAATTGTAACTATGAGGTAATAGAAAATGATTTTCCACTAGTCCAACTCTATATAAGATCTGAAAAGGCCCAACTAATGCAGAAAAAATCCCTTGACTCTATATACGTCTACTCTCAAGTTTATGGGATACTCAGATTAAAACATGATCTGTGTCCTTGGGCATTAGAGGACATCGATGCCGATTGGATTTAAATGTTATTATATACAAATATGTAAATATATTATTTATGAGTAACTACACTGACATCTATGTCTCTATCACATGATGAGAACCAAGTTTCACTAACTCTCCAACCTCAAACCATAACAAGGGTGAATGGAATGGACTACCGTAAAAGGCCTCATATAGATCCATATGAATCTCTTGCTAAAATATATTATTATATTAAAACATAATTTTATTTATATGACACTACCACAAAATTCTAATATCAATGAAGAATGCTTTGATCAACTAATACTACATTTTTATTGATCGTTGTCACTGGTCTGCATTCTAATGGTGAAAAACTAATTCCATAAGAACCTATGTACCATATGATTCCTTAAACCCTTTACAGAGCCTTGATGTAAAATTAGTGTTCCTATCTAAAATGATTGACTGAGGGAGCCTATGTAAGTTTGTAATGTCACAAACATACATTCATTTCATATCACTAATTGAAAAATCTCATGTTTATGAAGGAAGTGAGCATCCATTGTCAGCAGATCCATGACTACCCAAACTATGTCACTACCTAGAGGTGACCAACGTAATCAACATAAAAAATAGATCATCAACTATTCCAATTTCTATTCGAGTTCTGGTAATCGATATAACAGTCAAAAATATTACCGGTTCTCCACCATTACCAAGTAACAGGAGGAAGACCTAATGATAAATATAGAAATCGAATATTTCAACCCAAACCACAAATATTGGGGATGAATAAAAAAATACATCATGGTGATTATAGGATTAATTAATTAAAAACCCAAATTCAATATTATTTTCATAGGCTGTCGTCTCCATCAATTATTCAATATAGAGGTGGGTCCTCACCAGATTTACTCTCTCTGATAACCAAAACCATTATGGTTTGAGAATAGCCTTCTCTTCACACTATCAAGGAGAGAAGAGGTAACTACTAATTCGATAATAAATTAATTGTCATGTATCTTATGAAACACCAAAAGATGCTCAAAAAATAGGGCCATAAATTTTAATTTATCTCCAAATTCCTGAATGGCATGTGATTGAGTATTTCATCTTAAAACTTCACCATCAACATTACCAAATCTAGACATATAGGAAATCATGGTGTAAAAAATATTAAATGTATTAGACACATATTCACTATTTGGTATTAATTTCATCCTATATAAATATATATTTGAGGGTCTTATTCTCCAAATACACCAAAAAAAGTCTCACCCACAAAATAGTGTCTCTTATAGTATAAGGACTGAATTACCACTACAATATCAGGGTCATGAAATAGAAAATTTCCCTCATAAGGTATCAACTAGTGATACTCAAATACAAAGACTCCATCCCACTGCATTAGTGTCAATCCCAATCGGATGCATGATGCATCATAGAAGACTACTTGGCCTCTTCCATGCTCTTGAATAATTAAAATCAGTGTGGATGTAAGCCATCCTTCCATATTATGATAGGCATTATCACATGATTCATACTATAATAACATCAAACCCCTCATATTAAAAATTATAATGGGTAATGTAAGGAATGATTTTTGACATATAAAATTACGCTAATATCTTGGAATCCCTAATAAACTCTTTATATCAAATATGTTATTGATATTCTCTCTATAAATTATAGAACTCGCCCCTTTAAGAAAAATGTATACTCTTGATTCAATTATAATACGACCCATTAAGGGATATTTTTTTGTCATGAAGTGGAACATGGAAGTAGTATCATGTAGATGATTCAAAATAAATATATTCAATATGATATCAAGATGTTTTTAATTGTCTCTCTGGGTATTAGAATAAATTTTGATTTCTTCCACAAAATCATGGAAAAAGGACTCCAGATAGGGCTAGAAAACCCTATTCATACTATCTATTTAAATGGAAGGAACATTTTTAAGATTGATCGATATGAAAACGGACTCATACAAATTGTACCTAATTTGAAAAGTCATTTCTGTTATAACTGATGTCATGACTAACACCTGATGATGGACAGATATTTGGTCATTCTTAAAATGCACCCTAGATCCTTATATATGGTCGAAGATATCCCATATTTGTGGAAATTTATAACAGTTGCTAACCATTGTCTTTTTTATCAATGGGAAATATATGAATATCCTATGTTTCATTTCTGCATTGTTGGTAAAAATCACGGGTGAACCCCACGATTAATTACTGGGTAAGAAAAAAACCAGTAGAATAAAGTTGCTCACACTATATATAGTACTCATGTAGCCTAGTAGGTTCCATAATATATAATGAAATATACATTGGATATTCTCATCGAACAAGATGAAACACGAGATCTACATGTCACTCTCATGAGGTACGCTAGAAAAATCATTAATAAATACATAAATGAAATGAAATACTATAAGAGTAAAATATTCCAGACATAAACCCTTCTCATATAGTTAATGGATACCAATCTGGGTTGTCACTCCACCCCAACCACATTGATCTAGTCTTTATTTACTAGTACGGACATTCCACTCAAACACATGAAGATAATTGTCTCCCTATTGTCATGTAAACAATAACATAAGGTATTAAAATTATATATATTTATTTCATGTAACCATCTAATTAATCATAAAAATGAATATATTTCCCATAATCTTATGGATAAAGAGGGACCATATGAGAAGAAAACTTCCTACATCATGGGGAATGTCTTTTCATTTTAATATACCCACTAATAGCACACCAACTATCAGTCCAAGGACATCACCCCCCAAAAGTAAAAAATTTATAGATTAATTATTTTCGTGATTAATAAAGTGTAAAAGGATTTGAAATAACATGCATCTAACAAAGATGATATTATATTAGAGGCCATATGAATAGTATATCATATTGTAGATAGTAAGATAAAAACATAACAACGATAATTTTATATTCCTATATGATACACACATAGATATGATCCTAATTTATGATCTTAAAATAGTTTGTTATTCAAAATAAATATAATTATAAGGAGATGGTATAGATGAGACCATCCTTGAAATTATTTGACCGTGATATATAATCACAAGATATAAGTGGTGTGAAACATTGCTACTCTATAAAACACACTAAATAGTTTGTAGTGGACATTATAATATAATCTTGATTAATGATCCCCTGTTATGGTTAGCTATCTGTATCTAATGAAAACAGTAATGTAAAAAGAAGTCTAGAAGCTCATATATACCATTCCTAAATGAGGAAAAAATTGAGTAATCAAATCCCCTCATGAAGTTAGAGGAATCACACACCATATTAATGGTGAGCATGACCCTTTTTTCTTGAAACATCTCATGGTTCTTAATGATTGAACTAATGGAATAGGAAAGACTCAACAACATGAGGACCTCTATCACATGAGAATATGGGAGTATAATACTACTATAACTCATGATTTATATAATAAATTATATGTTTAGTTCATGTATCACCCTACATACACTGCATCAGATATATAAAACCTTCTCGAAGAAGAATTTCATTTATTAGTTTGGGAATAGCATGTCATGTCTCAAGTAGAACTAATAGGGATATCATCTGTGAAATAGTTCCCAACACCTTTATATTGGGCCATTTTCCACCCTCCAAGAACATATCTTGAAGACATTGTGGTGGTATAGCTCTAAAAATCCTTAGAGCACAATTCTGAACAAGATTAAAATGTAGATAGAAACATTAGTGGAAGCATAACATAAGAATAAGGGTCCACTACCCATGATGTACTACACGACTACCTATTTAGAAATCCAAGGTATTGGTTATTTTTAATTCTTAAAATATATGATTTTTTATATATGGAAGTTTTAATTTCATTATAAGGAGGAAAACATTAATTAAATTACATTTGGAACATCCATTTATTGGTGACCATTTCATTTAGTAGTCATAAATTAAATTTTTTATTTTTTTTATGGATTATAACTATCCACTACACATGATATTATCAGTGATAGAGTTTCAATTTTGGAACAAGGATAATATCATATTCTTATAAGATACTCTCAATGTTACACTTCCACATACAAGGAAAGCAACTTCCTTGTTTCAAAAATAATCCTCTATCACTGATAATATCATATTCTTATTGGATACACTCATTGATAAGATCATAATTTATGATCTTAAAAATTTTTGGTATTGAAAATACATATAATTATATGCAGATGGTATAGTTGAGCCCATTGTTGAATATTATTGATCCTGATATATAATCACTCGAAATAAGTGGTGTGAAACATTGCTACTATATGAAACACACCGAATCGTCTATAATGTACATAATAATAGGATCTTGGTTCATAATCCCCAATCATGGTTTACTATTAGTATATGAGGCAAAAAGTTAATGTAAAATTTGTTCTAGAAGCTCACATTAACCATTTCTAGATGAGTAAAAGCATGAGTAATCAAATCACCTCTATGAGTTAGAGGAATCACACAACATTTTAGTGGTGAGCTTGACCCTCCTCCCTTAAAGAATCTCTATATGCTCAAAGATAGAACAAATGGACTCTAAGAATGACTCAACCCCCTGAGGACCTCTATCACATAAGAATATGGGAGGATACTACTACTTTAACTCGATAGTTATATCATACATTATATGTTTAGATAATATATCACCCTATAAATACAACATCAGATATATAAAACCCACTCGAAGATGAATTTCATTTTCTAGTTAGCGAGTAGAATGTATTGTATCATGTGGAACTAATTGGGATATCATATATGTCTTAGGTCCCTACACCCCTATATTGTGTCTTTTTTCACCCTCCATGCACATTTCTAGCAGAAATGTTTTTGGTATAGCATTAAAAATTCTTAGAGCACAACTCCGAACAAGATTAAAATGTTGATAGAAACACTAGTGGAAGCATATCATGAGAATAAGGGTCCACTAACCATGATATACTACAAAACTACCTATTTATAAATCCATGGTATTGGTATTTTTAATGCCTAAAATATATGATTTTTGATATATGAACGGTCCATTTTTATTACATGGAGGAAAACATACATTAAATTACAATTGGAATCTCCATTTATTCGTGAACATTTCATTTATTAGTCATAAATTAAATTTTATATTTTTTTTATTATAAAAATATTACATACTTGGATTAAATTGGTCAAATTACTTGATAATAATTATCCATAAACATTATAACTGAAATATATGGACTTTATTTTCAACTACATTCTCTTAATAAAATTTATTATAATTTAATGGGGCAAATATGATGTCTAAACTCTGCTAATTACCCATTAAAATATATAAGAACCCATAAAATCATAAAAATAGAAACCAATATTCACTCAATGGATGAAATATCTCATGTCATGTATCCAAGGTCACATAGCATAGAATTGTAAAAAATATCCACTTAATATGCCACCATAATTCTATATAGAAAAAATCAATTTAGGTAGAAGCTGAAATTTTAAAAAACAATAACATCACCTATAATATATGTTAGTGGAATATATGTATACAACTTCCAATTCACCGTAAAAATCATAGGAAAACATGGAAATTAAAGAGAAAAATAACCTTACATGAAATAGAATATGCATGGCATGTGAATTTTAGGACCCTATAATGATGCATGTAACAATGATTGATTTTGTACTAGGACAATGCAAAATATATAAAAGAAATATCAAATACAAAACCCATAAGAATCAATAAATGGTGAATGTATATCTATTATAATTATAGAAAAACGTAACAATGAGTTTATATTCCTATGAAATATGGTATTTACCCCAAAAAGTGTAAGATAATTATAGCAATTTTTAATGAACATGGTTTAACATGTTCATAATATCGTCTCTAGATTTTACAAACAATAATAAAAATGTAGATAAATATTCATTGATAATAATTTATGAAATCTCAGAACTAGTTCACTTATCAGTAACTGAACTCAATTGTATACATGGCCTCTAGAGTGCCTCCCCATATGCCAATGGTTGTTGACTTGTAGTGAGGTATTAAGTTGTGTCTAGGGGGGATATTCCCCTATGTTAGTGTTTATAACAATAGAGATATTATATTGATAAAGAGTGAAATCAGTATAATAACATGACTAGTTGTGGAAATAGGATTTAACATTAATAGAATATAAAACAAATCACTACATTGAAATTGGAACATGTTCAAATGATGATGGATTTAATCTACAGAACATGAAAGTAGGTATACATTGATAGAGGAAGACTATACAATACATGTCATAAAAAATATAAAAAGGAAAAAAACTATCCAATCATCATAGGAAATGGCCCATTTCTATACTACCAATATACCATCCCAACGAAAGAGAGAATGATAGCTGTTTAATGTGGGACACATCCACTTGTCTACAAATATAATAATATAATCTACCTGAGTACCATGCACAACATAGATAGGTTATGAGACAAATAATGGTAGGAAACCACCAATGACTAATATATTATCGATAATGAGGTCATAAAATGAAAAGCGTGCTGTTATATAATAAATTTATTCCATGTAGATAAAAAATCATTCTTCCATCAGCCTCAGCAACTCTATAAACTTGTGACCATTTATATAATAATAATACCATTTATTATAATGTCACATTGTAAAAAAGTTTTCATTAATATTTTGATAGGAATTATAATTACAGATGATTTAAGGTGAAAATATGGAATCCATGTCCTTGGGGGTTTAAATAACTCATTATAGTATCAAATATAGTCTGGATATAAAGGTGTCTTAATATAATCTAAGTGGTAATACCAAATGAATTCCAATATAATTGAATTTAATCAATTCCATTGAAATAATCAATTGTAACTCTGTTATGCACATTAATTCTACCGATGTGTTGAATCCATGGCACTAAAAAACAAAGGCATCATGCTGAATACAAGGAGTGTATCCAAGGAATTATAATATTCAAATAAGTGTAAAGTGATTCATCAGTAATACACTTTATAATTCAAATAATAATACAATGTCATGATTTCATGGTATGTACCTTCCACAAAAATTGTCTCAAATAATCAGAATGGTGTCCTCTATGGCGTCAATGAATTTACTTGGGAATCTAAGGGTGGATTAAGTCTGACCATCCCTATAATGTAATAAAATATACAATAATGGTAAAGAACCATATACTCCTTCCATTTTTATCAAATTTTATCATAGCTGATGTAATACTCTAGCCATTAAATGATATAATATGTCCATTCCATTACCATTATATAATCATGAAAATTTGTATCAAGGTCATGATACCATTTATCGTTATAATTTATATTTTTTAATTAGGTTCATTACACAACATTCATTATACAAGACATGGCATTGCGGAAATGAAACTAATATCATTTCAATTTATTATACGTAATTTAAGGTAATTGATATCTATAATTTTCATTCCATAAGATAAATTTAAGGTTTTATTAATTTTGAAAGAATACATACCTTACTAGAGGTCACTATAGACACAATGAAATTATTCTGAAGATAGACCCAATATAGATTACCAATCCATAAACAAAAGAAAACCACCGTCATGGTGTGGAAAAAAATGAGGTCTCAAACTCCAATGATGTCAACTGATTTTTTAGGTCAATAAAAAATCTAGGAAAGATAAAATAATAATGTTGAAAAAAATTAAAATGCACGGTGAAAATAGTGCGAACATAATGGAAACAATTTAAATATGGTGAGACAATATGTAATGAGATATAGACCACCCAACTTATTCCTATTGTAGATTCCTTAGCTAGTGTCGGCTCTTTGATTTTCAAAGATTTATATAAAAATAGAATAAAAAGTCAAACAACATGGAAATAGGCCATAAGAGACAGCCTCAAAATAGTGTCACCTTTTGAATGATGAATGATGAATAAAGTAAAAAAATAGAGATCATACCTGGAGGAATCCAATGTGCCAAACAGGTCATGATTCCATGGATGAATGGAATAATGGGAGAAAATACTAGTTTTGGGACAAAGAGGTTGATTATATGTGGGAATGAAAGGGGGTGTAATATTCAGTCAAAAAATAGAAGACCTTACTCCTCTAAAAAACTGATAGAGAAATTTATAAGTTCATTAAATGAATTACACAACATTTAATGTTTGAGATGTCCTTTTTAAGGTATTTTTATTACACATCATGAATTTACCTTCCCAGGAAAATTAACATTGATTATTGAATATTTGCTTTGTATTCAAAATAATGGTCATTTTCATCTCCTACAACCAGCCGCCATCCCCATATTTCCTCTTTTCCTATGCGTACCAACTAAACTAAGGTATTGGTTCATCTGATATATGGTTCTTCCAATAAATCCCTTATATTTATAAATACCAAATGTTGCTAGCTCTATGGATTAAACCATTAATATAATCCCAGATCAGGATTATATGAGTTTGAAATATACCTCATACATGATGAATTAAAATCTTGAAACAATATAGAATTACATAGAGATGACGTTCTATGAGATTAAAATTTTAATATGTCTAACATGTTTCAGATTAGATGAAAAAGCCTTATAAACGACAACATATTTATTGACTTATTTGAATTATAGGAACAAATCAAACCCTCATGATTGCTAAAATTTTTGACCACCACTACCACCCCTATGATTTTCGAGTCCACTATATTGCAAAGACATGATTTCATAAGTTCCAATAACACGACATCCTTATGTATACGCGAATTATTTCACCCCCTACCATGAGAATTTTTCTTTCTCCTGGCTGGTGAAATGTAATAGAAAACACCATAATGATTCATTTAAATTCGTGATCCAATTCTCCTATTGGATTCAAATTTAGTGATATCCTATAGATACTTTATTGGAATTACTAATCATAAAACACTTCTTTTTAAAAATAAATATGAAATGGTGATTTCTCGTAGGTAATATAAAGGAAAGTGATCCTTAAAAAAGTTTGATATCTGTGATTTTTATGATTTGTAAATCAATGTAGATTTATAGGATGAAATTTTCCATATAATTATGATGTGGATATGATGTGTGTTGTTCACTTTACATCAATAAATATAATTAATTTCATACATATTTATTTCATGGGGGATGTTATTATCACAGTGTAGCATGATCCTTTAAAAGATACTATACTTATTTTATGGTTTGTTTCAATAAATAAACATGGGTTATGATATAATCAAAATAAATTATGAGATCCTTTAATCTATGAGTATTATGTCTGTGAAACTCTAATACTTACTTTTAATTTTTTCCCCTCAAAATAGTTTAATTTTTGTATCTCTATGGACATTGGAATCATTTTCCAGACAATGTAAAACTATGAATCTTTTCTACTTATTTTAATTATATTTTTACCTTTTACTATTCTTTAAAAATTTTGAATCAATTATTTCACCATGAATTTCCATAGAAAATATCATCAAAGGTTATCTTTGAAATATTGAGACTGTTGTTCTCGAAATAAATAATTGATATTGATGATGTTATGTTGAATATTTATCATTATGATTAAAATTAATTCAACTGATAGAGAACAAAGATCATGGATTATCATTATGGGGAAAATGTTATCATCTCTATTTGGGTGAAAAACCAATAGCGATAGAAATTACACATATATTTCTATTGTATTGATATATTCTTGTTTTTTTTCAACTTACATTGGAAAAAAACGTGGTGTTCGACATCATAGATGAGATTAAAATCGATTTGTTAGTATAATATATCATAAAAAAGTATGAGAATCATAATACATCATTCAATCTGTACTAGATTTGAGGAATAGTAAATATGAAGATTTTTAATTGGGAATATTTTCATTGATAATTGAAATGAATTTAACACCATCACTTTTTATTTTTAAATGGATGTAATTAACCAAAAAAATTAGTGATGGGCACCATTTTGTTACATATTTTTCATGATTGTTCAGAATAATTTCTTATAGTATTTGAGTAGTACTTTGGGGAAAATCCAGTTTGGATTGTTGTGTGACAAAATATTATCAATGTTGGTATTTTGATAATAGAATCATTAATATTATACATTTCTTATCAAAATGTGGAAGCAATATGCAAATAAAATTATTGAGATAATCACATAGGATAATCAAAATCAAGAGAAATGATCTGAGATGAAGCCAAGCGGTCATGTCATTTCATCTATATTTTTTTGAATAAAGTAAACGTTTAGAATGATTGAAAAAAAATATAAAGAAACTGAAACATATAGAATAAAAAAATTGGTGAAGTAACTGATGATGTGTCACTACTGAGTATAGATATCCCTATGGTGTCATCAATTATAGACATAAGATGGTCATTCCATTAAAATTTAGAAATTGGTTTCTTAAATAATTATACTTCAAGAAAATATGGGAAGGTATATCTTACTGATGATGAACTATTATAGATTCTAGGTAAGGAATATGAAATGATTAGGACTAGTTGTGGATGTTTTATTATTCTAGAATATTTGAGGGATTTTTATAGAATGAGAAAGAATATTATTTTCAATAATGTAACATCATAATTTATGATTTATAACTATATTTTTTATTGGTTCTTTAAATGAACCAATATACATATTTCCATAGATCATGGATTAAATAATAGAACCTTGTAAAATATGACTAGAAACTATGTGAATATACTTGCAATTATAATTTTTCCCCAGTTCACAACTACATCAGTATAATTCTTTCTATATAAGCGTAAAGTGGATATTGGATATACAATGGAAAAATACTATAGTTAATGTTTGTTGAAGATGTTTAAACTTATGTTTATATAATTTTAATGTACAATATGGTATCCATTAATGTTGGTAAGAAAACACTAATGGTTGAGATGCTGAACGAGGTGTACATTGTAATTTGTGTCCCTACACTACTATCATTACATAGAGTGTGAAGATATTATGTAAGATATATCAATTAATCCACAAAGAATGTATTGGTTAATTTAATGAAAATAATATTGGATGCTTTTAACATATTTTAAATGTTGAATATCATGGTGGAGAAAAGTTGTAGATGAAATCTAAAATGAATAAGGAATATCAATGGTATATAGCATGGAATAAAATATTTTTGTTAATTATAGTGAAACACGATTTTCATACAAAAATATTACATCCCTTTAGATGAATATCATGTATACTACATAAGCACATGCATAAAAATAAAAAATTCTTAGAGACGTTATATAATAGACAAAAAATATTCTTATTTCATGATTAATCTTCAACATCTCCCATAAATACTTTAATACATTGTACTCTTTATAGACATACCCTACATAAAACATTTCTTTGTAACCTACAAAATGGAATCTTAAGTGTGGGTGTGATTATATACTCTATAAGGTTAAATAGGGGATATATGCAAGAATAAATGAGCATAAGGGTATGAGAAAATGAGATTAACATTTGAAACCCATCCCCATTATATCAATGATCAAAATATTATATCATGTAATAAATATTTAATTTTCTAAAAACACGATACATATGAAAATAAATAAACTTGGTCAATGAGAATGTAGTGTTGGCATAAGACATATATGTGTGGAATACACATGTGCATACTAAATAATTTCATTATTAGTCAAGGATAATTAACAAGTCTATCACAGTGGAATCAGTACACTCCCTAAACCATCATATTAGTAAAGGTTCACACCAAAGACTATCATAGTGGGAAACATCTTTACAAAACTTTGTTCACTCCTGATTCCATTCCTATTTATCTCATGATATATAATGATTTACACAATGCATTAGGTAGAGATATTGCTCCCAACCATCACATTATGAAAACGATTCATGTGGGATCCAAAAGATCATAAAACCATAATTTTATTAAAATAAATTAAAATATTAGACTTTATAAAAAATTTATCATAGAATAACCAATATAAAGTAAATAACTTTCATAATCATTTCAACATTACATTATAGCTTAACCCATTAAAATGAATCATGTTTTATAATAATTTTATAATGGTATAAACTATGGAAGATAAACATGATTAATCGATATTTTATCATAGTATAACACATGTAATATAATTAAATTTCATAAGAATGTTATAGTTTTATATTTGGTTAATGATAAATAGGTTTCATGAATATTTTATCATTCTATATTCCATATAAAAGAAAGAAGTTTCAAAAACATTTACATGGTATAACTCATTCAATCGAAATAGATTTCAGTAACCATTTTACATTGTATAATCTATAAAAGAGAAAAATGTTTTGTAAACATCATGAAATCTTAATGATTAACCATCTTGTCATATAAAAATATAGGTATCATTGGATCATATCCATAGTAAAGATTATGTAATTTCATAAGAATTCATTTTATTTGAAAAAATATTCAAAAAGATCTATTTGAACATTCCATGGTAAAAATATCATTTCCACTTTGAAAATATCATTTTAAAACATACATAATTTTCAATATACTTTTCCTAGGAAAAATCCTTTGAATAATTTAAAGGTATCAGTAAAAATTATAAGTCACCAAAAAAATGGATGCCCAATAAATTTTCAATTAAACCAATAAAATATTTATTGGTCGGCCCTATATGAATCAAGAGATGAAAGCTTCATAAAACCTCCATTTTCAGACAAACAGGGCACTTTAATCCCATATGCTTCACAAACAGCATAAAAAAAGTTTTTTTTAAACAAAAAAATGAGTAAAACATTGAAAAAATTATTTTCATCCCTAATAAATTTCAAAAATATCAACTACGTTATTAACGGGCAGCCCAAAATGAACCAAAAATTGAATTTATTGAAACAACCCCAATTCCACATTAAAATGGCACTTACAATTCGTTTCCTTTACAACTACCACTAAAAACAATTTTTGCACCAATAATAAAATGATATAAGCATGCAAAAATTATAAACATAGAAAGATAAGTCATGAGGATTGATTACACAATATAATAACCTACCAAATTTGTTAAAACCTTTATTCATTTGTTCAAAAACTCAATCATACAACCGCTGGACATCAAGGAAGTTAGATCAAGCCTAAAAATAGAATATTGGAGAAATAAATATCAAGGTTAAACCCTAGGTTCTAAAACATACCATATGTTCATTTGGGACTTCAATGAAATTGAAATAAACATCATGGAAATGGGCGGATCTAAGAGGGAGAGAAACCTACTTGAGATTGTGTGAGGATCCTCCACAAACCCCCTTCAAAATAGTGTTCAAATGAGGGGTTTTGAGGATTTGAGGGCCTCCATTGATGAAATTGTCGAATAGGGGAATAAAGCGGATAGTTTGGATAAATCCTAGGTGGGAAAAGAGCTAATTTTAACACATTTTTAATGACCTGGACATGGGTGCACAGTTTCTGTGCACGATTTGGTAAACAGTACACCTAAAACATGTAATCTCCTTTAACCCATAAAAACATCTTCAAAATCAACCAAATTTTTTCGGGGAATAGTTGGGACTTTGGGAGATGATATCATGAAAATATAAGAAATATAAATACCTTTAATGAAGAACATTTGTGGGAAAACCATGATAATTTTTGTTTAACTATATTTACTTTTTATAATGGTTAAATATTAATTTGAACATATTATAAAAAGAATAGTCACTATTCCATATATAGAGTACATTTTTCTAAAGATCCATTAATATAGGTGAAAAAGCAAATTTATAATTAATCAAGTAGATGTGATGAAAAAAAATTCCCTAGATAAATGTTTAAAATGTTTTAAAATTTAATATATTAAAAATAAATTTTATATTTATCTAATAGAAATATATTATATTAATAAATATATAATTTAACAATATTTATTATTAAAAAAATATTAAAATAAAAATTCTATTATAAATTGTTTGACCAAAAAAGCTAATTTAATTAAAACCAGTATTTTTCAATATTCACAAAAAAATATTAATTTTTATGTAAATTTTCCAAAATTCACTCATAGATAATGTTGAAATTATTACCATAAAATAAAGGTTAATTTTTCCAAATTAAATTTTGAATTTTTCAAAATAAAAATTATAAAACATTAGTGCAATATGCGAAAACTATTTTTTTAGAAAAATACATTGTTTGACATAAAAATGAATAATTAATATCTCTTATATATAAGTTAAATAATATGAATGAAAAAAATATCTATTGTACATATATTATATTAATTTTAAAAAATTAATTCTCTAATAATTTTTATAAATTCATGGATGTATAACATGTTTGTGAGCTTAAAAAAGGTTTCTAAGAAATGAATTTTAATTTTTTTTTTAAATGGGTTCAAATCTCACTTGAAATTAATTTTTCACCAAAAATTTCATTATATATACATTTTGAAACCATTTATTTTCAAAAATTAATTTATCCAATTCATACTATCCATTCTAACAGCTATGTGGTAACTATGATAATTAATTATATTATTTTAATAGTATGTAAGGTTTTTAAAACTCAATGTTGCTTGTAAGAGAAAAAAATTCAGGTATTTGTATAACATAAAACATATAAAAGTTTAAAGTTAACTAAAATATATATATTTCACAAAATACCATGGTGTTAAATTCTGACATATTTAAATTAATAAAATTCATCAAATTTAAACCTGTGATCTAAAAATAGGGGTTTAATTTTTGAAAAGGCAATTTGGGTAATCCCACATTGTAAAAGGGGTTAAAAAAATATCATATAAAAAAGAGATAAATAGACATGTTTTGTTTATCTGGAATAACTCAAATTATGTTTCCAATAGTATAACAAATAACGGATGTGAATATTTAGACATGAATCAAAAACATAATGTCCAAATAAAGATGAAATGTGATAGAGACTATTGATCACAATAAATTGAATGATCTTGAGAAAATAAAAAACAAAATGAAAACAAAATGAAAAGAGGTTTGGAAGGTGTTATTAATATCATCATTAATGATATTAATATAACAATATTTTATTTCATGAACCTTTTCCTATGTCTGGGGAATTATTAGAAAATATATACTTATTATATTTCATTCCATTTAATAATTATTATCTTATCATTATGTTGTTCTTTGATCAATTTCTGCATCATCTCTTACATTAACAATTAGAGATGTTTTTTATGGCTAAAGAACTATTAAGAAATAAGATCCATAACATATTGATAATTTATTGCCTATATATATAAATTATAAGAAAAAAATACATATAATATTATATTCATAAATATTAATATGGTGAAATAACACATTAATCTATAAAACATAATCTATAGTTCAACATAAACAATTCAATAAATATTAAACCTTATGAACCATAAAAAATTAAAAATTTATAAATAGACTCACTTAGAAATGGAATGAGTTGTTTTCTTTCGGGGGTGATGGAGAAGTCTCTCAAGGAGGTCGTCGTGGGGGGGTTCCTCTTTAGGGGCATCGAGGTTCCGTAGTATACAACTGATCCAGTTGGAACGCAGATGTGTGGGGTGATTAGATGGAGCTCATGTCATTGAAATTTCGGAAAAGGAGATTCAGGAGGCTGCAGAGTTTTATAAGCTTACCCTGGTAGCCCGTTTTGGTCCGACAAGACCCTCAATGTAGGTGTTCAGGTCCTTTGCGGATTCTTAGGGTTTGCTTCATTCAGTGGAGGTCTCGAAACTCACTCGGTTTGCGTTCTGCCTTCTCTTCTTCAACAAGGAGTATTTTTTGCGGGCGTGGGCGCGGGTTGATAGGTGTTGCAGTGGCCATCGGTTTACTCTTTCACGCTGGTCTCAAGAGTGTCATTATGGCATAGAATCCCCCATGGCTGCGGTTTGGAACATGTTTCTCGTGCTACCTCTTCCCTTCCAAAACCCTTCAATTTGGGCGGCAGTAGGTGACTCGTTGGGAAGATTTATTTGTTCTGATTAGAACATGGAGGTGCTAATGAATGATGCTAATCCTCACATTTGTATTGAGATGAATCTTTTGGTTATGTTTCCTTCTTGTTTCCTAATCTGGTCTCCTGAGGGCTTAAAATTGTGGCAACGCTTGGTGTTCCAAGCTCCACCCAAATTTTGCTTGTCTTGTGGATTCCAAGGGAATTTGGTGGATTTTTGTACAAAAGGGATGACAAGACACCGTAATTAGGGGGATGGGCATGGTCATAGTGATCTTTAGGAGGCTTCTCAGACAGATGTGGTTGGATCGCGTGGTAAGATGGATTTTCAGGGTGTGTCTTGCGTGGCGTTGTCCACTCAGGTTAGACCACCGTCTTCCTCGGAGAGGGTGGAAAAAATTAATAGCTCTACGGAGCCCTTTGATTTCTCGAATTCTGTCGAATTCACACCAAAAAAAAACTATAAATTCATGGGGGGGGGACACAGGTGGACGGTCATTTTTCAAAGTATATGGATCTATGAAATTTGTTACTGATGCAGAAAAATGGTGTGGTGATGTAATTCTTGGATGCAGATGTGATGTACCATCCCCAGTCGATGGTTTCTTCCCTATTCCCTAGAAGAATTAACCTTTTACTAGATTGCGGGGTTACAGGTATACCCAAGGGATTATTGTCATCCTATTCAGGTATGCTGGTTCCTTCTTCTCTTTGCATTGGATTGATTCAATTCCCCCTTTTGGGAAAGGTGGGGCACACCATAGATGTCAAAAGCAATCTAGCGTGGGGGAATTTACCTGATGGGGTGACGAATGAAATCATCGCTTCACGTAGGTCACCTGCTTAGTTGGCTTTGAATGACTTTCATCAGTTGGAAACAGATTCAACAGCTTCCTGTTATCCTGCGAGGAACATGATTTCATTGCTGGAAGAAGCGGATAGTCCACTGAAGAAGATGAATCTTGTTCCAAAGAGAGGATCTCTTTTGGCTAGTGATTCAAGACCGGTTACACGGTCAATTTCCAATAATGACTGCTGCAGAACATTATTTGTCCTCAGCCAAGGTAACAATGGTAGAAGGGAAAAAAGCTCTATCTGCTAATGGTTTCCTTAATTATTTGGAATGCCCTGGGGCTGGGAGTACAGGCAAAGAGTGGTTTTATGGCTTCTGAGTCTCAAAAATATGGTGTTTATTTATCTATGATTCTGGAACCTAAACAGGATATCGGTAAAATAAATTTCTTTTCAAAGACGATGGGTTCTAGTCAGTTCTTCCATGACCACCCTACGAATAAGAATATCTGGCTGTTCTGAAAATGAAGCATTTTAGGTGGTTTTTATGCAAGCTACAAGGCAGTGTATAATGGTGAAGATTGGGTTCAAAGTCATTGAAATTTGTTTCTATTTCATTTATGCTAGTAATGGCATACACGAACGAAGGGAATTGTGGGATTATCTAGAGGATTTTTATCCAGCAGGCTTACCTTGGTTCATTGGTGGGGATTTTAATGTGATTGCTGATGTTTCAGAAAAGAGAGGTGGTTTGGAGAGTTCTGTCAATGGTATTATTGACATCAAGAACTTTATTTCTAGTAAGGGATTTCTGGATTTGGGCTTCAATGGATGTAAATATACCTGGTGGAATAATCGTATAGGGACTAGGTGCATTTGGAGTCGGCTGGACAGATTCCTTTCCAACATCCATGGGTTTGACTCCTTTACTCTTTCCTCTGTTTCACACTTATCCTATGCTTTTTCAAATCACACCCCTCTATTGGTTGAGCTCAAACGTGGGATCCAGGTGTCCAAATACTTCATTTATTTGTCTAAATGGCATAGTGTGGAGGATTTTCTTCAAATGATGCAGAACACATGGGAACTTGAGATTGAAGGGAGCGCATGGATTGGGCTTACTGGGCGGTTGAAGTGAATTTAGTCAGATATTGCTCATTGGATTTATAATTACCCAATTTAGGATAGTATTATGGCTTCTATTCAGATGGAAATTGTTAATTTGGAGGATCAACTTCCGCAGAGTTGGGATGAGGTAATTTTCGTTATGTTATGTGATAAACGTAGCTTCCTAGCTGAGAGTGTGCTACAGATCGAAAGGGATTATAGGCTCCTCTCTAGAGTAAGATTGCATAAAGAGGGTGACCACAATATCTCTTTCTTTCATGCTTGTTTAAAGGACCGGAAAAATTTGAAACTCAACATTAAACATGAGGATGGATCCTACACTTCAGATGTCAATATAGTAGGTCGGTTGGCCTTTGAATATTTTGAGATGTTGCATGCAGGTGATATATGAGGTGACCGGTTTAATGGTGGCTCAGTGGAGGAACATGAGGCTTTCTTGGGAGCTATCTCTAGCAGCCTCAAGGATGAGGATAAACAAATCGTCATGGTCACTCCGGAAAATGATGAGGTTTGGGTTACTATCTGCAGTATGTCCTTAGACAGTGCACCTGGTACAGATGGTTTTCCAGGGATCTTCTTTGTGAGGGAATCGTATTTTGTGGGGGTTCACGTAACTGAGGTCATCCAAGATTCCTTTCAGGGAGGGGCCATTAACAGGAGCTCATGTTCTTCCACAGTTGTTTTGTTACCAAAAATCAAATACTCTTTGTCTATTGATCACTTTAGACCTATTTTCTTATGCAATGTTTCTAACAAGATTTTGGCAAGTCTGCTGGCTAGAAGATTTAGCAAGATAACACTGAAAGTGATCTCTAAGGAACAACACTGTTTTATCAATGGAGGGGGAATTCAGGGGCGATCATAATTTCCAAAGAGTTGGAGGAAGATGTTAATAAAAGGGTGATTGGATCCAACATCATCATTCAAGTGGAAATGGACAAGGCTTATGAAAATATTAATTGGAGCTTTATTATTTAGGTCATGAGAGTTATGGGTTTTTCTGAATGGGTGTGTGACCTGTGCATTCGTTGAAATTCATCGCCATGGTTGTCGATCTCTCTTATGGGTAAGGGATTTTTTTAGTTCAAAATTGTGCGGGGAGTGAGATAGGGGGACCCATTTTCCCCCATATTGTTTATAATTGCTCAGGAGGCCCTTTCACAGAACATACATAGAGGCATGGAGGAAATAAGGAAACTCCCTTATCACACCAAAGCCTCGGATGGTTCCATATCACATCTTATGTTTGTGGATGATATTTTGATTTTCTTGAATAGAAGGAGATCTTCCATTTTGTATCATATGGGAATTACGGAGACATATGGTTTCTTAAGTGGAAAGAGTATCAATGCGAGGAAGAGCAACATTTTCATTTCAGATAAATGTTCAAGAAGGAGAGCTCGAGATATTCTGAATATTTTAGGAATTCAGAGGAAGAAATTTCCAATTATTTACCTTGGGGAACATATTTCTAATGTGCGTGATAAAAAAGACTTATTTTAGGATCTCATTAACAGAATGTTGGGAAGAATTCTAAGTTGGAAGAGTTGATTTCTTTCCTTCGGAGGTCGGGTCACCTTGATAAACAGTGTGCTTTCATCAACTCCAATACATGTAATGTCCTTGATATCTCCTATGAAAGGTATTATTTCTTTGAAGGAGAAAACTATGAATAACTCTCATTGGGATGCCAATTCAATGGGTAGGGCCCATTGGGCTTCATGGAATCATCTGGAAAAATCAATCGAGGAGGGAGGAGTCGATCTCAATGACATATCCCTAACAATTCAGTCTTTGCAGGCCCGTATGGCACGAGATTTTATGGTCGGTGATTTGATTTGAGCCAAAGTCCTCAGAAATAAATATGGATAACACTGGGAGATGTGAGATAAGCTGAAACTGTTCAGTCTGGCGAAGACAGAGTTGCATCATCTGGAGATCCCTCAAGACAACTCATGCTGGGTGGTAGGGAGAGGGGAGATCAGTTTATGGCAAGACAATTGGGTTGGGGAGAAGCTATTTGTTCTGTGATGTGCAGTTCCAGATATAAAAATTAAGGAGGTTTCTCACTTTCTCGGATTTTTGGATGCTATTATAAGTGTGGAACTGAGGGCCATTTACCGGGTGATTTTTTAAAAGAGGAGGATGACCAGGTCTGGTTTATAGGATCTGGTTCTGGTTTTTTCAGCGAGCATGACAGCAGGACACTAATCCATCAAGGAGGGGTTCATGATGACTATGCGGCTCGGCTCGGGTGCAAAGAGGCTCCTACAGAATTTAATTTTCTGGTATGTAGAGCCCGGAATAACGCCTTTCCAATGGAGGATAATGTCCAGCGAAGTGGGATCTCCATGGACTCGTGATACTATTGATGTACTATTCCGCAGGCTGAATCAGTCTTCTATCTATTCATACAATGTGAATGGGCCAACTATCTATGGTTTTATATGGGTAGCTAGGGTTGTCAAAATGCTATTTTGTCTTCAATGCAGGATTTCTTTGCTAGCTGGTTTATGGGTGCAGGAATCAAGATATGGAATTCATGGGCTGTAGCATTATTGTGCTCGCCATTTTCTGGACATTGTGGGAGGCTCAGAATAAGGCAAGGAGAGAGTTTCGCCCCTTGGCTACATTCCTTCAAGTTAGAATGAAGGGGCTGGTTCATGAGCTGGGTTCTATGGTGAAAGGTAGACAACAGTCTAATATGATATATATGTTACTGAACCGGACTCTTGTCCCGAATAGATCATAGGGAAGCTGGATTAGATGGGATCCACAGAGGCTTGGATATAAGCTTAACGTGGATAGATTCTGTATAAATGTTCAAATGCATGGGGGCGGTCTATTGCGGGATGAGTACGGTTCAATGTTGTTCACCTTCAGCAGCTTTTATGGGTTAGGGAATTCACTGGGTGCAGAATTAAAGGCTATTAAAACTGGTATCATGCTTTGCAAAGGCTTTAATTTGGTATGTTTTGAGGTGGAGTCAGACTCTGAAATTTCTGTAAGAGTTATCAACGTACAGGTGGATCCTCCTTGGAATCTAATTTATTTAGTCTCCAGTTGCATCTTGGAGCTTAGACGTGTTTTCTCGGCTCTCTATGTAAAAAGGGCGGATACCTTTGTGGCGGATGCACTTTCTCGGGGTGGTATTCTGGAGGATCCGTTAATTGTGTTTTCTAGTTTGGGAACATTTCCCCTAGAGTGTAATAATTTTGTGCAGCGGGTGGGCTCGGGTTGCATCAGTTTCGACCCCCGTGACATCCCTTTGAATTATGATCTATTGCTCATTTCTTATTAATAAATAAAAAAAGGAAATTATCGATAGATAAATAGACTCACAAAATTTCAAGAAAATTTCTTAACATTAATCCCCCATATATTACAACGTATCTCTTAATGTCACATAATAAATATGTGAATTGATTGATCATATACTCTCATTAAACAAGGAAATACACTGAATCACCATAACAAATTAATAAAACATGCATACCTACTATTTCAATAAATAAAACCATAGATTAGTTAATATATTCCATATATCTAAAAAAAATATATACTCCATAAATGAAAGAGTAAAACAAAATTTTATAAAATACATTTCATAAAATAAATTTTTGGTTCAACGATATTCAGTACTATTTAATTTATATTATTTATATCATTACACTCTTTATTCATACGTCATTATCTTGATACAAGGAAAATATTAATTTGTTGATTTCCATTAATCATTCATTTTAATGAAATATCTCCATTTTGTTAAATCAATTTTATAGTTCGTCAATAATATTCCTAATATTCTTGAAAATTCATAACGAAAGATGTATAATAATGAATCATTATATATATCAGGATTTATATAATATAAATATTTAATTAAAATTTAAAAAATATTTAATCAACCAATTTTATTCTTAATCCATTAACTAGGCTTCACATGATTATTCTTTAAAACCACCTTCATTTTATATGTCTATTTGTTGTCTATTTATCAACAAAAAATGATTCATTCACATATTCCACCTTAATGATTCTATTCGTAAGATTTCCACCAACAAAATTGATTTTCCTAATGTACATAAAATGAATAGTCAAAGCATTCATCTATTTATAATACTCTAGTGATAACATTATTCACATCCATTTCAATAACTAGAATTATGAATTTTTCCTTGGTAATCACTTTCTCCATTTGTTACTTCTCCATATATAAAACAACTTCCCATCCCTTTGGGACATTCACTTGAGTAATTTTCCCAATGGTATCTATATATAGGGACTTCAATCATCTATCCTCTATGGTCTCCACCACAAAAACTCTAAAAAACACTATCAATTTTCTAATTAGTGAGTTCTATAATTGGTTAATGTGGTAATTTTTAATCATTTCTCGTGTAAATTTATTAGTCATAATCACACAATCTGTAAACATAATCATCGTCCCATTAATTTTCTCATCAACACATTCTCCATCCCATTCAATGATATTGCAGTTCTCTCTAGTTTGTTCTAGTGACTAAAACCAAAATAAATTGTTTTAGAAACAATAATAAAAGTGTAAAACTAAAAATTATGAAAAATAATTTATATAATGTCAATATATTGACATATACTTTTAATTATTTGAAACATTAGGTATAAAATAGGTTATTAAAGGTCATTGTTTAAATCTTTCTTGATTGTTTGTAAAGGGTTTATGAATTTTTGAAGAATATACACCATGAGTGTCAAAACATATAACCATTGAGGTCTATTTTCATGCCCTAGGAGATGATCATGTCATGATCAATGATCCCTTTTTGTGATATTTTTCCTAGGTACCACTATTCAAGAGCCACATCCACATTTAGTGTCTATACAAGGATGTAATTTCTTGGAAATAACATGCCATACTCATTACCAAAATTCATGGACATTTTCATATTCTTCTTATCATCCTTATACTTACCCTTATAAATTCATCTAGACACATCCTTATAAATATATTGAGGAATATCCCTATAGTTTCCTCATCCACATTTCCAAAGACATACTAGACCTATCTTTTGATACCAACTATAGAAACCATGTATTTTTCTTTTTATATATTATATATTTTTAGATGAATTTTAGTTACAATATATAATCACATACTAAATGATCATAAAGTTATTTTAACTTTGTAAAATATATACGAAGTCTTTTTGTTTCATTAATTATCATTAATATCGCCCATAAAGATCTTCCCTCATACTCTCCTTGTTATACATACCTCACTTATAATCATTCTACGTAACCTGGGGAATTGAAACATAAGAAAGGGTGAGATCAGATTGTAAGTAAGGGTAATAAAGGGAGATATATAATCATAACATGGGAATAATTTTATGAGAATATGAGCATAAAATTTGAAAACTATATCATATATATCAAAGATCTTAATAATTAATCATGAAATAATGATTTTCAGTTAATAATGATTGATTCAAAAGGAAATAAAATAACATGAACCATTAAAACATAAAATTAGAATAATAAATAAATTTTTTTATAAGAATAATAATAAAACATAATTACCATACTAGTCAAGTAACATTAACAATGTTACCATATTCTAGGGGGTCCACTCCCCAAATTATCGTAGTTACCGAGGATCACTCCCAAGACTATCATATGTGATAATGTCACATGCATATTTGGTTTCAATATCAATTAATGTACTTTTATTACATAAGATATAATGTATTACCCAATGCGTTGGAGGGAGATATAGGTCTCACCCATAACATAATAAAATTAATATATGAGTGTACATTAATATAATTGAAAATTCTTCATATTAGAACCCCTGAAGTGAAATGTGTTTCATAACATTTCATCATAGAATAACTTATGAAAAAAAAAGAAATGTTTGATTATCATTTCATTATTTCATTATTTAACAACATATGTAAAATTAAGTGGGTCTCATAATCCCTATATAATGGTATAACCCATGGAAGATAAAAAATTTAAAAATTATTTATCATTGTATAATATATAGATCTTGAATTAGTTTTATTAATGTTTTATTATGGTATATTACTTAGAAGGGAAATGAGTTCCATTCACATTATATCAAGGAATATTTAATAAAATAGTAATAAGTTTCATAAATATTTATTCATGGAATAACCTTTGGAATAGAAACATGTTTCATAATCATTTTTCATGGAATAATTCATATAAGTTAAATGGGTTTCATAAACATATTTTCATCATAAAAATATCATGAGAATGAAAAAAACATGGTTTTATTCGAAGACATTCCCATTATAAAATAAGTTCCAGGATATGATGACATCTTAGATGAATATGATTTTGAAAGATCACATGGATCATTTTTTGAGGTAACTATCATTTTCAAATTGAAAGTGAAAAATTGAAAACATAAATTGTTTTCAAAATACTTATATTTGAAAATAACCATGGAATCATATGCATCATGCTTTAAATAGTATTTCAAATATTTCATGAGGAAAATATATAGTTTTCTTTTATTTTTTTAAACATAATGATTTTTCGAAATCATTTTCTTGGAAATTATCCTTGGTAACATATATCGGAAGATATAAAATACCATTTAAAACATTTCATGGGGAAAATATGATTTCCACTTTTAAATACACAATTTCAATGATAAAACATTTTCAAACAGTTTTTCATTTTAACGAACCTTGAGTAATTATAAGAGAAATTTAAAAAACCATTTACCACATTTTAAAATGAAAATATAATTTTTCATTTAAAAAATACTTAAATATAAAATATAAATTATCCAAAATAATTTTATTATAAAATAACCTTGAAAATATTTAAATGAATCTTTTAAAAAATAATGTTCAAGAAGAAGGAATATTATTCTCATTCAATACACGTTAAAATATTGATTCCTTTCAGATTTATGGGAAAATACAATAAGAAATTGTTTATTAAAATGATATAAGAATTATTATTAAGAATCACTGTACAAAACTCCTAAATGGTTAAAAATGTACTAAACAAATCCACTTTATAATGATAAAACATTTTTTACAATTAGTTTAAAAAATATAGATATGAATAAAAAATGGTTTTCAAATGAATAACGAAATATTGTCATTTCTAAACATTCTTTTGTAATATTGTGTATATAAAGAGTGTAAAAATAAGGTAAAACATATATTCTCCAAAAATAACAATTTTATAAGAAAATTTCATTATTATATTGAAATATATATCATAATATTCATCATCAAAAGTGTATTATAAACAATCCTGAAAAAAATATTAGATTGTAATGTCAAACCTTAACACTTTGGTAACTTTTGAATCATAAGATTTATTAAATAATATCAAAACCTTAAACATTAAATTTATCTAATATAATTATATTCATTATAAAATATCTAAAATGTTAGTGTATACTACAGATAAAATAATATAGACACATAACATAAAATATGTCTCAAAGAAGGCAATTTGAGACAAAAATACCTTACCTTTTCAAATAATTTTAACCATCAACCACACAACAGAGAGTCTATTAAATTGATATAAAAATACTAATAATAATATTTATATTAATCATATAATAAATTCATAGGTATTATATACATCACATAAATGAAAAATGTGGTGAATATAGGATATGTTGTGCAAAAAAAATAAATTTGTGATGCAAAATCCATTCATTATGTCTCAAACACCTTCATAAACAATTGATACTCGTATATTATTCATATATTCTTTCTATAACCCCATTATACTAAATTTATTATATATATAACCATATATTATTTTAACATGACATTTTATTACATATTTATAAATAATTCTTTTATACATTCATGTTTTGGGTAATGATGACATTCTTTTTCATGTTTGTTTTGATTTTTTGGAAATCATGTTATAATTATCATGGTCCTATAATATCTATAATTTAAACCAATATATAATATAACATACATTCATTATTTATTAATTAATAATAAACCAAAAATGGTTAAGACAGAAAATGAAATAAATCGTTCATGTATATATTAGGTTTTACTTATACATGAACAATGTATCCTTCTTCATGATGGAATTATAGGGATAAAAAAATAATATATCAAAATTATATTAAAAAATTAGTTTATATATATGAAATATTTTTATTTAAACCTATACTTATTACCTTCCATATAAATCTTGGGTGGAAAATAAATCACACCCCTTCATGAGGTAATATTCCATTATATAAATGAACGATGTTATCATATCCCCCACTTAATTGAATGTAAGATTATATTTTAGATATAATAATTTCATAAGTATATTTAAAATATAAAAAAAATATTTTAAAATAATATATATATTAATTACCATTCATGTAAATTATAATTAAAAACATATCACACCTATTTGTGAGATGGTAGTGCATCATAAACATGAATGAGGTTATTTTTTTCCAGTGTTTTTATATATATTAAGGTAGATGAGTAATTATAATAATATAAAAATAATATTTTTAGATATATCATATATAAATAGTTAAAACCATCATTAAGTCCATTCATGAGATGTATTCATGAAAAATTAATAACATCGGTTCGTGAGGATGTAATATGTTGTAAACATGAATAATGATTCTGTATCCCATTTGTTAAAAAAGGTAATTATTTAGGATTTTAAATTTAACATAATCACATTTTTTTTGAAATATACTTTTATTATTCTTTCATAATTTCTAAAAATGATCGATTAAGGTGGAGGAAGAAAGAAAATAAAATTATTTGTTATGGATGTTTCAAAATATTTTCAAAACTTCTTCCATATTGCAAAAAAATGATCCTTAGGTAGGTTTTATGGCTAATAAAAATATTACGAGATGATATTATGAATTTAAGGATATATATTTTTTCCGTTCATTACTAGAAAAATGGGTTTTATAAGTGTGATATACAGAAGATAGGGGTGCCCATTTAGAAATGGGGTGTGAAGTACACTTGTAATTTTTGAAAAGAAAAAATTGTGCCCATGTTTTCACATGCAAGTTGACATCATAATTTTCCATTATCAAAACCTAGAAGTGATAAAATAGTCATATTTATATTAAATTGGTGTTTTAAATGTTTCTGGTTCTTTTTAGACATTATCTTTTTTACATTACCCCCTGTAAAAACATTTCACCCTGACCATGGTAAATATGATGTATACTTATTTTACATGTTTTTATTGTAAAACATATGTTGAAATTATTAGAAAAAAATATTATGATGCTTCAAAATAAATAATACATTTTTTAAAATTCCATTGCACTAAGTGAAAATATTTTCTTTAAAATAATTCCTACATATATGATGAAAAAGTTGGTTTCCAATGAGAAAAGATACAAATGATTTATTTTTTTTAGACTCACTATGATGTTTTATATAACGAAATAAATTATGTTAATTTATATATATAATTTTAACTAATTTAAATTTTAAACCCATATTAATATAAAATTTATTTGTTATTTTCTCAGTATACAAATTATTTTTTAATAAAAACTATTATTTTTCAGTATTCACTAAATATATTTTCATTTCATAAAATCATCAATAATTAACATGAAGATAAATTGGATATTATGAGTTTACAAAAAACAGATTTTTTCTTTTAAAATAACGTTTTAATAATTTTCACAAAATAATTTTATAGTTTTTATGCCAAATTAATCAAAACAAATTTTAAATAAAAATGTAGTTTTTATACTTAAAATTTAATTTCTTATTATCCCTTCTCCAAAAATGGGAAAACATAAATGTAAAATTTTTTATAAAATATATCATACATACCATAAATTAAAATCATTATCCAAAATTTATTTTCTCAATTTATTGATTTAAAATGTGTTCATACAAAAAATATTTGTTTTGTATATAATGTTTTCTTTTTTTAACGGTTTTCATTTCCATATTAATTAATTGGTATCCAAAAAATTAATTATATACCTATGTAAGAACATGTTTTTATAATTTTTTATTCATTTCCATGAACACCATCCCAATCAGTATTTGATAACTATCATATTAGTAATAATAATTTAATAATAAGTCACCTTTTTTAAAAATTACGTTGAATATAACAATAGTTAGAATTTTTATTGTATGCAATGAAAAATATTGAAAGGATAACATTTATAGGAAAAAAATTCAAAAATATTTATGGGATAGAATAATTTAATTCTAATAATAGAATTATGTGTGAAAAGACTCATCTTGGTACACTTGAATAGAATGTTGTCACATAAACAATTAATATTATACAAAATGAGCATTCCAAGAGTATGAGGCTACTGATATTGGAAGATAAGAATTTTATGTAAGAGGAAGTGAACATGGAATCATTTAGCGAACAAAAAATATACCAATATGGTATAATCTCTACCAATGGTTTTCTAGGTGGTGTAGGATTTATTACTATATTATTGATAAGTCATATGTAGTTTTGAATATGAGAATGTATATACTTCATCAAGGTAAAATATATAATTCATTTCCATTGTTAGTAACAATGATAAGTACCTAAGTTATTTGTTTTGGAATGATAAGATAATGTTTACAATTGTAATAAAGAACATTATATTTATCTTTCATGTTTTATATATGTACTGCATTTCTATTGAAACTTATTTTGGTAATAATGACTCAGAATTTGAGGAGATAAATGATCATGAATCTTTACAAGAGCATTCATTTTAAAAACTAGTGGATCTTACACATCAAGAAGATTTATGGTATTAAAATTGTGAAAATTCATGTGTATTGGAATTACTCATCTATACACAATTTTTCACTGACTAATTGGGGAGATCCAGAATGTTTTGATAAGGTAATGTAGTTAAAGGAGTAAATCAAGTGGGAGTTTTCTTTGAAGGATGATATATTATCATTTCATGATTGTAATACAGGGGTTAAAAACATTTTAATTATTAATGAAATCATTTTAGATAAAATGAGTTTACCTGTTCAAAGAATTAAATGATTGTAATATGAGGTAAAAGGAAAAAATATTTCTAAAAAGATATATATAGGTTGAAGGTTTAGATTTTACTTAAATATTATCACATATAGTGAATCATACCACATACTAAGGTTTTCTAAATATTATTTCATTAGAGGATTTATATGTTTAGTATCATCATGTAAATACTAGTATCCATCATTCATATATATATGAGGATACTTCTTTATAGTGGCTGAATATATATGTTGAGTCATAAAATGAATACATAGTGTAAAATTCCAGAAGATCTTATATGGGTTTAATAAGGTGCCAAATAAGTGGAATATTATGATTGGTGTATTCTAGTGTAAAAATATATCCAAGTAGAGTGTCATCGGAAAATGATTTTATTTCACATATTTTTGTGTTATATAAATGATAATTATTCATTTTTTAGATCAAATTATCATTGAAAGTTCATGAGAGGGAATGACTAATTATTTGATTGGGAAGATTACTGAGGAGTTAGAGATGAAAGATAATTTATAAGATGGAAATATTTTGGGGATGAATATCAGTTCGGAAAAACATGTAACATATTGATTTTATCACATGTTTTCCACATTTGAATGCTTTTGAGAAGATTTACTATATTATATTCAAATCAAATTTCCATTTCCCTATAAATACATGTCAATTTTTCAAACAATAAATCCCTAAATATAGTAGAGAGGTTTATTATTGGAAAAGAATTTATACAAATTACTTATTAAATGAATTTTTTATTTCATTGTTGGTACTCAATATGATATTTTTATGGGGGTGATAGTTGTTATTAGGTACCAAAAAAACCTTTTAGAGTAACATTAAGAATTTTTAAAGAGCATAGTCTTGCGTCTAAATTGAATCAATGAATTATCATCATAATTTAGTAAAGGAATTTCATTGTAGGGTTATGTTGATGTTGACCATTGGGGTGATGTTGAAAAAAATAAGTGTACGATAGGTTACATGTTATAATATTAGTGAACTATAGTATATTATATATGTGAATTATAGAAGGTGGTATAATTATCGCCCATAGAGGTATATAATATTTCTAAAATAGAGGCTCTGACTGAGTAGTTTTGAAAAAATAAATCTATGAAATAGATAGTAAAAAAATATAGTGGAAAACATATTGCAATTTGACATTAATAAGTTCTATGCACCATGAAATGAAATATATTTTTCATTACTAGTTGAATAATATTTATTTGAAATATAATTTTCCTAGAGTCTTATACCAAATGGGTTGATAAAATTACAAAACATATTTCAAATAAACAATCTAATATACATGGAGAAAAAAGCCAGCGTTTATTTGGATGTTAAGGAACTATTGTACCGTTGTTGTTTTTCATTTATTATTGGATGATGCGAGGGACAATATAAAAGAATTTTATGGGAGAATAAAAGAAAAATATATTGTTTATTATGAAACATCATCTTGAAATTGATGAAATTTTAGAAATCACATATTCAGAAGTGTAAATGAGGTTGATTAAAGATTTATTATCTTGTATATGTTGTAGGCATGGAAGGATATCATTTTATAAATCATGATCACGCTAACAAATTTTTTTCATAGTGATACCCAATCCATTTTAAACTATTTGGGAAAGTAGCCCATATTATACCATAGACTAAAAATTTCACAATTTTGTTTGTGGACTATAGATTATTGGGCTATTTATACCATTACTTACATTAAACCAAAATGGAAATGAGGAAACATAGACAAAAATATTTTATTATATTTGCATGTCATAGTGTTCAATGATAGTTCAGGGTTGCTTTGTAGACTTCCAGACACCATTTTGTATATCATAGTGTACATACTCGATTGGATATCTCTAGATTTACATATTAAAATTGAACAATATTTCATTATTTGATTATTCAAGCCAGGGATTATATTGTTTTTCTCGTAGTAATTTATATCATGAATACAGAAAATTTATTCCACTTCGGAGTCATAAGGATAATTTCTGGAATTATGTAAATCACATTGTTTGAGGATCATCTTCCTGTTATATTATTTTCATTTCTTTTTATATAAATTTATAAGAAATAAATATTTTTTCTCCAACTTTTTTCAAACCACATGAAACTAAAATAGATAAATACACATAAGAGGCATATTTCTAACCTATTGTTTTCATTGAAAAAAGTGAATAAGGTGTGAACACTTGGCATTAGACGCTTACTCACAACATGCTACATCCCCTAAAAATACCATTGTCACATAGATAATGGGCCTCAATGAATAGTAAAAAATAATTAAAATTTAATCCCCCACCCCATAAAGAATCCAATTCTCTCTATTTTAAATATAGGATAAGAAAATATAATATTTATCATAAAATTATTAATCAAATCAAAACTGATGTACTCAAGGTAATCCTAGGCCAAAGACAATATATATCATCTGGAAAATTTTCTTTATAAAAAAATGTGCCACATTTAAAATTACAAAGTTCATTATTGTAATTTTTGGAATTCCATAATTATGTTTATTATACCTGATAGTGGTGTTCACGGGCTAAGATTTGGAACAAAATTAGTAAGAGGAAATCATAAATAGCATGGAGTTGTTTTTCCCCTGGATAGAATGTATAAACCCAATTGACATTTTTTGGGTATAGAATATAATATATATTGTTATGCTGCCCTCTACCATTTCAAATATAAGGTTGATGGGTTAAACCACTACATGATATGTTGAATGGCTTTAGTACCATTATCATCAAGCCTCTGGTTCCTTGACAGACTTGTAAGAAACAGAGCCACCATAATTTCACAGTAGCACCATTTTTTGTTATATATCATTATAGGAACACCCAAAATCAACTAAAATTAATATAAAATATCCTTTCTAGTTAATTTTATCCTCTCATGCTCATGTAATTTGTACTTGATGTCTAGATTGATCTCTTATCCTGTACGAGTTATGATTTATCTGTTTTATCCCAATTCATTGTTTTCTACATGTGTTAGACTTATATCTAATATATTATTTATATATTTATGGATTATTTAAATATATATCATTTAATAATTTTTCTGTTGATAGTTACGGAATGTATATATTTATTTGAAAAAATATACAAGGATTAAATCTAGATCTACAATTTATTGTGGTTTTTATTAGGTATGTAGAATAAATTATAATTATATGTGGAAACATCAATTTAAAATATTGTTCTAGAGAATTTTTTTATAAAAAAAATGGGATACATTCTAGAAATAATTAGGATGATGGATTATTCTTGTTTATATGTAGATGTGACTACGTTACAGATACAAGATAAATATAGTGATCGACATAAATATTATTATTGATAGAATTTCTTTATTATATATGGACCTTGTATAATTTATATTAATTGAAATTAATCACATTTTTGTGGGTACCCTATGATAACCATTTAGGTTAATGACCATACTTACACATATTTGGATGATTATACTCATGCTTGATATGTTGTTTTTGAGAGTAAATTTGTTTTTCACTGTTGTGTGTGAATATACCCCAACAATGTTTGTTCTTATTATTGATTAATATATGAACCATCATGGTTTTGTAAACCCCTAGAGTGGGAATTGGTATTGAAAACATGTGAAAATGACAGATATTTACAAAGGCATAGGTCATGATAATGATTTCCTCGAGGCATAACATGTGGTAATAGTAGGATATAACTGTTTTATGGAATAACCTAAAGTAGAAGCACAATATGATTTATTTGGGGCTTTACCCATGATAAGGATGGGGCATAAAGACCTTGTAGTCTGATGTTATTTTCTTATCCACATGGATACGTAGAGGTAAATGATTTTTTATGGCTGGAACATGATCATGACTCTAGTTAATCCATTCTTTATAGAATAATACCAAATAAGGTAAACACCCATGGTTCATTGTAGCTTGGTTATCCCATAGCCTCAGTAAACATGATCTATTGTTAAATACATGTATATCTACATGATTACATGAAATAAAAGACTTATTCTTCTACACGTATACTAAGAATGCATTTTTTCCAATTAGTATATAATCATTGCATGAATCGAGATCTCGATGTTCATGAAGACTATCTGATTAGGTATCCAGACATGTGAAAGGGCCTAGTTATAAAAAGATTAAAAGATAGATCCTTGTGATTGGAGGTAGTTCTCAAACAGACTCTGAATCAATATCATTTTGTCTTTAATTGTATTCCTATTTAATTCATAAACTCGTTTTTATCATACCCAATAGAGGGTCTTTAGTTTATTAAACTATATTAATATAAGAAACATGAAATTTAATTTGATTTATTATTTATCTTTTGTAGTTTTGTTTTTTCCCATTAATGTTATATTTTATTTATTTATTTGATTAAATTGTATATAATGTGAGTATACTCTCCCTGAGGAAATATTAAGAACATTACTTCTATTCAGTAACATCATTAATATTGGAAGTTGTGCATAAGATCATGTGGCTTACTTCCCCTAACAGAGTGGTTCCAGATAGTGTGTTATAATATTTTATTATATAATGATTCCTTTCCATTATTATTTACTATGTTTGGGGGAAAGGTACAAGTATGTGATTCATGTATGTAGAGGACCAGATATTATATGATAGAAATATGATTCACTAGTGATGGGAATTATATTATAGTCATTATTTTATAGATTCATGTTTTTATTGAGTTTTTTTATAGTTTATGGGATTATGGTTATATTATTCGACATGATTACATATGAATGAAAAAATTCATATTTATTCATGATTCATAAAATTCATGGATTTTATTTTAATCACATTTATTAATATTTTATTATGAAGTCTATTTTGTTGGTATTTAGATTTATTGATCAATATCATGATTATTTTTTATATAAATATTATTATGACTAATATACTGTTGTAGATGAAAAGGATTAAAAAATGGGTAGTACCAGAAGGGTTTCACCTTGTTAGTATACCAATACTCATAGGATAGGTATTATGTATAAATACATTTTCTGTTTCAATAATATTGTCAGAATTTTATATTTGGTCAACAATAATATGCATTTTAAACCTTTGTTTCACGATAAAAAAGTTCACAAATATCTCTTTGGAAGGGATCCCCAAAGGAAGTATTTTAGAATACTCTCAAAAGGGAAAATACATTGGTTCATCCACAATATATATAGGTAAATGATTATGGGATTTCAATTATAGTTATTCTAATAATTTAAGTGGCGGAATCATTACCGTGAAGAGTTTTATACATAGTTTCTATTCATGGGGGAGTATATTTTTGGATGTTATTTGAATACACCTAATAATTATACCATATGTAGACCCCACACATAAAAGGAACTGAAGTCCCTCAACATTCTTAAGACAAGATTTATTTTATTGAGGGGAAAATTCATATAGTTTATACTCAAGAGGTTTAATGTGTCAAGATGGTTGTTTTCATGCATCATGGACCAACTAGGAGATGATGAGATTTTATATTCTAAGAGGGTTCATTTGATGCTATTATATGGGTGGCCAACAAGGATCCATTATTTAAGGTGTTCTTCTTGAATATAGTATATATATATCATGACTAAGATTTTAATGTTCTTTAGAAGTTAATGGTGTCAATGAATTCGCACTCTTTTCATTTTGTAGAGATGATTCACATTACTCATATCTTGTCTAGGAATTTGGATGAAAAGACCACGAAATTAAAGACCATACAATAACTATAGTTGAGCCATCAATTCAAGATCCTTGAGATAATGACATATTAATATGTATTTCTCATAACTAAATTAATTTAGAATAGTTTAGATAATAACCATGATATATAAATTTTTATTAATTATAGTGGATTAGCTAACAAACATTCCATTGTAATAGTGGGTTAATTTTCTGATAGAAATTAGGGTATGGTCATGTTATTATAGTAGGTTTTGTTGACGCTCCTTTCCGTCACAAAGTCTATAGAATGAAAAGGGAAATACCTTAAAACAATGTGATTCATCCTTTGAAGAAACATTAAAAATTGGCAAAGGCATGACCAAGGATTTGCTTCAGCATGGGCCGCACAAGTTCCATGAAGGGCGCGCAGGGTACCTACATGTCACATATTGGGTGCACAGGTGACCTGGATGACCTATATGATTTATTCACCCAGGGACTTCAGTAGCCTATATATACACCTTGTGGGTCCCCCATTTCGAGAATGAAAAATCCAGAAACTCAAATTTGAGCTCTCGGCACCCTAGTCTCTTCTCGAAGCTTTCCCAACACTTCTAAGGTAATTTCTTACCTAGAACGGAAGATCTGAAGAGGGGGAACAAGGCCTAAGTGTTGATATTCACCAAAACCTACGTGCCTAAGTGTCTAAACCCTTAATGGAAATAGTCACACTTGCACGCCACCTTATCCCTTCAACAAAACCTTTGTGCCACTCATTTGGAAGCCTATGTGGGTAATACAAAAGGCTTCAGCCAAATTTCACAAAAGTACTGCCCTATGGGTTGACCGGTGTGAATGTACCCAAGTGCCACGCAAATGCACTTGCATGACCAGGACCTCCACTCCCCAATAGGACAAGCGTGCCTACCGCTTTTTGGGTGCCCCTCCTTCCTATTCAACTCTTTTCATTCAATACACCTCTCCTTATTTAAGATTTATCCTTTAGAACCCTCTTCAAAGCCACTTATGTCATGGTTCCTTTGCTGGATTCTTTATCTGAAAGGAATTATATGGAACATCTCTCAAAAACTATTGATTTACATATCTTTATACGACTAAGGTTAGAGACTTCATTAATTAAAATTCATCCTTTAAGATGAGAAGATCTTAAATATGGGCCTTCTTTTCAGGAGTAAGTCCCAATGCAAGATCTTTAATTTGGGCATCCTCTTTTGGAGTAACCCCCAAGGTCCCCAATATGGGCCTCCTTTTCAGGAGTAAGCCTTAATCATAATTTTCCCCTAACATGGGCCTCCTTCTCAGGAGTAATCCCTAGTCATAATTCCTTTTTATTTGTGATTCCTTCTCAGGAATAAAATCCAATCATAAGTCCCCTCTAACATTGGCATCCTTATCAGGATTAAGTCCTAAGTTAAGTATACAAATCTCCATAATGCAGATATACCTTTATGGAAATTGTTCGAAGGTTTCTTCCCTAAAGTAAATCCTAATCATCATCTATCTGGGAAGTCATACAAACATAATCCCCACATCATTTCTTATGATTTCATCTTTCATGGAACAATCGTCAGGTTTTACTAATACCTCTTGTTTCTCACACCGAGCTCGACTCACGTGATCTTAGAGGGTAAATGTAATTATGATATCTTTCTTTGATACATCAACCATGCATAAACTTCATACTTATTTACTCTATATATGTGGGTTCTAATTACTTCTCTAAATAAGGATACATAGGTAGCCCATCTGTGGGTACGGTCCCAACTCTGAAATAATCCATGTCCTTCTGAATGAAAATAAACTTCAAGTGCCCCACTGAGTGGCTTTAATACTAGTATGGTTATCAGAATGACCAAGAGATATCTATATAATGTGTTGAATGATACCATTGACTAAGAATATCTAACAAATATAGATGATTATCTATCGATGAAGAACCTCAAATAAATATGAATGATTCTCTAAATCTCCTACACATTAATCATTGATTGTTAGATATAAAGGAATGATCATCTTCATACTTGGTAATTTAATAGGGATTCACGAACATAACTCAAATCTACAAAGAGAGTCTCGAAGTAGACAATAACTCCCCTTAAAAAGGTGTGACGAGTCCGACCTCCCATCCTCTCGATAAATTGAAATTCTTAAGCCTCATCAGTCTACAACTAATGAGCACCTACATTTGGAAAGTAGGTCCAAATGGATATAGAATCACTGGATGTTTCTGTTTCTATGAATAATCCTATTTGAAACCGATTGGAATGTTTGAACCTTAAAAAAATAAGGTCATCCCCATTTCTAGAGGAAACATAAATTGTAACCCGACATGAATCCTTTACCAAGTTAAAATGATGTTTTACGTATTTTTTAGGCCCCTATTTAAACACAATGAGAGGGTCAACAAAGCAATCAATAATATATGTGCTCATCCAAAAGATGTGGTGGCGTAATTTATCTTGATTATGTATGTTATATCAAATAGGCACTCTTTTCCAAGATCTTCTGTGATTCAAAAATGGATTCTATAAAGTTCACATCTGTGAATACCTCTGCTGCTACTTCTACTAGATCCTTGTCTTCTCTGAGGTAGACATCACCTAATCAGCATCTTCAATGATGGGTTTCAAATGCACTGGTTAAGGAATACTATCAACAAGGTACCATTCTGACATTGGAGGCTGCTCAACAATCCCTCTAAGTCAATAATGCACCCTGGTTGCCCGGACAGCGACGCCCAGCAATCAAGAAGCAGGTGGTGCCAACCACTGTTTCCAACCGTTTCAGGTCATTATCCTCGGAACCCATTCACCAGTCCATCCCATATTCTGGGGAGGTGAATGAGAAGATAACTCAAGGCCTTAATTCATGGAAACAAGAGTCCTTCCTGAGGGCTCCCATCAAAAATCACCGCCAAAATCATGCGGCAGTGATTCCTCAACATGATTAGGGTATCTCCTTTAGGTGTTCTGCTAAGGTACCTCAGAACTATATCCGCAAGACGAACCACCAGATGAGAAATCTGGACATCAGGGTGTATGTTTTACTTCTTCCCACCTTCGTAGATGTCCATAAAGCCAACTTGATGGCAAGAAACGAGCCGACGTACACACCCATCCGTCCTGATGTTACTGTTCAGCAGACTCATCTGGCAGCAACACGCCAATCCCACCAAGCAATTCAAGAAGAGTATTATAGGCAGCCATATACACGTGTTTATAACTACCCAAAAGGACCAGGAATGGATCATAGATCCGCCCATACCAAATTTTTATTAAAAAATAATGTAAAAAGTCAGAGCATAAAAAGGGAGGTTTACAAAGATGAGAAAATAACTTGCCACATGCATCAGCCTCAACAAATTGCACACAACAATCAGGGGTGACGAAAGAACATTCTGAGCTTGACTCCTCAATAGCCTTCTTTTATAAGGCATCAACAACATGATTGGCCTCCCTATAAGCATGAGTCAGATCAATGACAATCTAATAAAGAAGATGTAGACATTCAATCTAATAAGGCAAAAAACCCCATGAAACATTCCGGGATCGGTTTTTATGAAGATCCACAGCCACCATAGAATCTGATTCCAACCAATGAAATTTCCATCCAAAATTAAAAGAATAATTAATAGCTTTGATCATGGCCCACAATTCAACTTCAATAGTATAACCCTACCCAATATAATGATGGAAGCAGCCTTTGACAAAGCCCTGATAGGTGCGGAAAACTCCACCACAACCGGATGGCCCAGGTGAACCAGCAGTCGCGCCATCAAAATTTACTTTCAGCCAAGAAGGGATAGGGGGAATCCATTTGATGGATTTCAGAACCAAAGGCTTCCTAGGTCTACCACTAACACCTAAATTCCTCAAAACAATAAAGTCATTCAGCCCATTTGAGAATTACGTGCTCTCCAAATGAACCCAATGGAAAAAAGAAACAACAACCATAATGACATTCTTGACATGATCACTGCACCGGGCAGAAGCAGCAGACTGAAGAAGGTTATCCACAGAGCTGACATCCAAACAGCACCCAGTCATGTCTTGGATTTACTTCCAGAGACTGCATATCATAGAACAAGAGAGAAAAAGATGATCAATAGATTAAATAGCCACATGGAAAACAGGGAAGGCTGAAGCAAGCTGGAATCTAGATCTTTGAAGAATACAGTGTACAGGTAGATGTCTTTTATAGATCATCCATAAGAGCAGGAAAATGGAAGGTGGATTGAAGGAATTATTATAGACAAGAAGCCACCGAGGTGAAGGAGTCTGCCCAGTACAGAGAAAAATGTATATATGCCGAGGAGTAAGAAGGCCAGTGCTGCTCGGTTCCCAAATGAGAGTTTCAATATCCATGAACTGGTGATTCAAAATTTCAGATTGAAAATCAGAGGGAATAAGCTCCAATAATCCTGTACAGTCGGCCTTCAAGAAGTAGATCTGGTCATTTGACAGGTGAGGAGGAATGATAACACCCTGTTGAAGAGTTCTGGATAACCAAATAGTGCTCTATATATTCATGGAACAATCCCTTCTCACCAACCATTTTGAGGAAGTCAGAAACCCATTAAAAGAAGACCTCAAAGCAGGCCAAACAGAAGAAAAGAGATAATGAGGATATGTTGTCCACAATCATGAAGAAAACCAGGCATAAATGAAATACAATAAAGCATCAGAAGAGGTAATGATATTATAGGTAAACTTGCTAATCATGGAGTCATTAAAAAGGAACAGATCCTTAATTCCAAGGCCCCCCATCTCAATGGGCTTTATGCAATCTTTCGAGGCCACAAAACCAGCTTCTTCTCAAACACAGAGCCAGTCCATATGAAGTTCCTGCTAAACCTTTTAAGCTCCTTAATAATATTCATGGACCATCTGTAAATAGAAAATTCATATACAAACATATATTTGATCACCTAGTAGACAAGGCAGATTCTTCCAGCCTGAGTCATAGCCTTCCCTTTCCAATGAGCCATTTGAGAAGTGATGTGGGAAAAGAAAAATTCATGATGACATCTTTTCAACATTCTCCAGAAAAGGGGAACACCATGATAAGTGAAAGGTAAATAACCCCTCTTAACCCCAATAGATCTCGAGAGTTAGACCTTCTTTCTGATGCTCACACCTTTCCCAAAAACCAGAAAGTTCTTCTGAAAGCTAATGGCCTACCCAGCCACATCTTCATAATGACGAAAGATGGATTTAATGGAGTTAACAGTTCTAAAATTATTCCTTCCAAAAATAAGGATGTCATCAGCATAAAAAAAGTGAGAAGGAACATATAGGTCTCTTTCAACAAGAATCAGATTATACAAACCACCATGAACCAAATTATTGATACAATGACTAAGATAGTCCTCAGTAAGAGCAAATAAATGACCAGACAAAGGATCCCCTTGACGAAAGCCCCTAAAGCATTTAAAAAACCCCCGGGGAGATCTATTAACCAAGACAGATAACCGGGCACTCCTAAGTATAGAATGAATTAATTTAATGAACATATTGGGGGAATCCATCCATCTTGAGAATGGATAGAAGAAAACTCCATTTCATAGGGTCAAATGCTTTAGAGATGTCCACTTTTATGGAAAAAGTCCCTTGCTTAATCTTCCTTCTCTTAGCATTGATACATCCAGAGGCAGTAAAGATACAGGTTTAGATACTTCTTCCAGGAACAAACCCAAATTGATTAGAGGTGATAACACCTTTATCCACTTGACACATCCTATTAGCAATGATTTTGCTGATGATCCTAGTGATGGTGTTCTCAATAGCCACCGGTCTGACGTCCTTAATGTCAATTTCATTCTATATCATGGGAATCAAGGCAATGAAGTTGGAGTTACCACTATAATTCATAGAGGAAAACATGAAAAACTACCTTACAACATTCACAACATCCTCATGGACAATCTCCCAGTAAAACATAAAGAACTTATTAGAGAACCCAACTGGCCTTGAAACACTATCAATATTTAGGGAAAATAATGCATCCCTAACCTCCTTCCCCCCGGAGTCTTAACCACATCGAGATTAATCTGATCATCAATGGTTGGCATGATATTATAGGCAATCAGATGAGAATTATCATTCCCATTTTCTGAATATTACTCTGAGAAATAGCTTACAACCGCATTAGAAATTTCAGATTCATCAGTGAAGGTTCTTCCATTAATGAAAAGAGGAGACACCCCATTCTAAATTTACTTTCCTTATGAATATGATGAATGAAATTGGAGTTCCTATCCCCATATTAAAGCCTTTTGATATTGTAGAGGGATCTGTCCAGATTCTCCTTTGTGTTGAGCAAGTCATCCAGTCTTGAAATAGCCTGAGTTTCATCACTTGAGGGCATAGAATTCAACTGGTTAGCATTCTGAAAGTTAAGGAGATGAGTCTCAGCTTCCCAGATATCAGCATCATGCTTTGAAAATGTAAACTTACTCCATTCCCTATGCCGCTTCTTAGTATATTTATGCTTAGATGATAATATCTGAGAGGCAGATCCCATACTCCCAGAATTCCATGAATCAATGACTATCTCACAAAAACCCTCTATCACAAGACATGTATTATTGAATTTAAAGGGGATGGGGGCTATACACATCCCACCATAAGAAATATACACTACCAAAAGAATATGGTCATAGTGTATTTTGGGATGAAGAAGCCCAGATGCACTGATAATACCATTATTATCATCAATTTGAATGAAGCACCTATCCAACTTACTGTCCTGCCTCCCATTAAGAGTATATCTACCCCATGTAAAATCAACACCAACCATAGAGACATAAATGACATTACAAGAATCAATGCAATGTGAAAAATCAGTTTCAGAAATTCTATGAAAGCATGATCCAGTTTTTTCATCTGGTCTCAAAACAGTATTGATATCACCTATAATGATCCAGTTGGGAGGAAAAGAAGAGGATAAATCAGAAAAGTATCCCCATATCTCTCTCCTTACTAAATTGGAATTGGAAGCATACACACATGAAACAAAGTAATATTTCCAATTAAAACAAAAAGAAACAGAAACAATATGCTTCCCTTGAGTACAAGATGTTAGACTAATATAATCATGCTTGAACACCCATAAACACTCCACATTTTGACCATTCAAATTGTTCTTAACAGAGGAGTAACCAAGTGATTCCCATTTTAAATCATTCCAACTACTAAACCTCATCCTTGGCTCAGAAATACCAAGGAGGAGGGGCTTATTGGTCATAAAAAATGTCTAAGGTCCTTGATCGTGGGAGCATTCCCAAACCCTTGACAGGTCTAGAAAAGGTGCTTCATCAATGCAAGGCAAACATGGCCCTTGTTTGGACCCTACCCTTAGAAATATCTATGTTGACCTTTCCCTTACCTTTATCATTAGCATCCTTATGATGAACCTCAGATTCAGATACTACAACATCATCAGTTTCATCCTCATGGGAATCCACATCCCCATCCCCAGCACAATCTGACCAAAAAACCCCAGAGAGAGGACTGAACTTATTAGTGTAGGTATCAATTCCTTTTGATAACTCCGTATCATTCTTCCTCTTTGAAATTTTTTTGAAAGGGGCCTGAGTAAAGACCTCCCTAGTAGAAGCTTTAGGATCATGATCTTTTAAAGGAACTTCAGAATTAATAGCAGGGAGCAGATGGGAAGACTTATCCAAAATAAGAGGAGAAGTCTCCTGAATAGGAGCAGTTGTAGAGTCAGAGATAGTGGATGATCCCTTATTCTGATCAGGATCCCATGCAATAACAATAGCATGATTCAAAGGGGAAGCACCCTGATTGAGTGACACAGCAGGTTGTTCTTCAGAATCAATCTGACCACTGATAGGAGGAGCCAGACATATTGGCCTTTTCTGGACAGTAGTATTTGTAAGATTCAAATCAGAGGCAAGCACCTCTTTTGCAACCTGTTCAAGATCAATAATACCAATAAGGGATAATAGTTCAGCCAGAAATACCTCTTGCACAGGTATTGAATTGTGAACATTAGAAGAGGAAGATTTCTGCCTCATATCAGCTGCTTTCCAGCATCCAGCCTCATCATGCTCCTTTATCTTGCAGAAGGCACAGATACTGGTCCTCCAGCATTCCTCAGAGAGATGGACAAAGACCTTACAGTCCTTATATAAATTTGGTTTCCTTTCATAAAAAATGCCTAGGATGATACTATCATCCCTGGTAGTAAGGATGACTTCCTCCAACAACGTTCTATCCAAATCAATCTCAATCACAACACGGGCAATGTGGCCAAATCTTGGATTATCAGTTTTCCTATCCATTCGTATTGGGTTACCCACAGATGATGCTATATACCAAAGAATCTGGGGATGCCAATCGATCCAATTGAGCTTGTAGATGTGGACCCATACCTAAGAAAGTGTGTTGGATACATTGAAGGGATCAAAATTTCATTCCCATTCATGTATTCGAAGAATTCCGGGCTTAAGGGTAACAGATCCAATACTCCACGCTCTTCTCTCGAATTCATAATTCTGGAAGACTATATGGAATAAGCCCCTTCCCATAGATGTAATCTTCCAATCATCAAATCCACAAGCCGAGGCAATTTTAGTGATTAATTCTTGAAACTGCCACATCCTTTCACATTTCGGTGTAATAACTCTAGCGAATATGGAAAACTTGCAGAGGCTGACTCGTTCCTTAACATCAATCTGGTTGTCCACAGCATGCGCAACTGTCCCTTTTTTAATCACCCAACCAGGGGAGGGGGATACAAAATTAGAGAAAGTGGGGTGCCAAGATAATTTTACAACTTCTGAAAAATTCTTATGCGAACTAGATGGGACCAAATTCAAAACTCAATTAAAGGGGTCACGAAGCATAGGATCACATCGATAGAAGAGGTTCTAATGACCTATATGATCTTGAGGAAGAACCGGGATCGAATCCCTACAAATTGATCATTCAAGGAATCCTTCTCACTAATGTCATAACCATGACAAACGCTCCCTTCTTCAGCCATTACGTGTTTATAACTCATCAGCTAGTTAGCAGGCTCGTCTGACTACGACCAATGACGCTCACCAATCTGATATGGTGGCAACTGATATGCATGAACATACACCTGTTTACAATCAACAATTCTGTCAACAGTCACTTCTGCCAATATTGAAGGAGATTCGTCAGCTATATTAGACGAAGAATACACAACAGAGACATACACCTGCCAATGTTTATCAAGTCTTCCAACAGTCACGTTTGGTTGCACTTGGAGAAGTTAGTCGAAAAGCTCCAACGACAAATTTGGAGCATACTCAAATCTTTTTCCCCACACTTGAGTAATGTCAGAATTCACTGACAAGAAAAGGAGTACAGGAGCAGGAATACACACCTACTCCAAGAACGGAATGGAATTATCTTCCCGTTCTGCCAGCTGAAGTCACCAGGCATATTCTGACAATGGTGAAGGAGCAGAAACAAATCACTGCCCATATTCTGGATTCTTATCAGAATATTATTACAGCTTCAGCCGCATCACAGGGATAGAAATGAAAACTTTTCCCTTCCACTAGAGTGACACATCCACATATCACTCTAGAATAGACACACACCTTTGTTCCAGTCCAAGAGGGTTGTGGGGAATACTCCACAGTGTCATACAGACAAACAAGTCAAGCATATACACCAGATTTGAGTGGAGATAATCATCCAAAACTGGCCATTTCTCCTGAGCAGGAACATAAACCTCCCTATAATAAACACTCTTGTCAACAAGTGGTTCCTAAGGTTAGTATGAAGGCACCTATGAAGAAGACCCTCCCAGCACAGTCATGAAATCAAGAGCCAATTTGTAATAAGGACTAGCTCGATACTGGAGTTCTTGAAGCCCTCAGACAATTATCTGATGGAATTCCAGATTCTAATCTCTCATTTCTCAAAAGTGGAAACATTAATTCCGAAGGTCTTCATCAGAAACTTCCTCATGAAGGCTTGCTTCATGGAAATTTGGTCGATCTTGAAATATCAACTTCAGATGAGTGCCGTAAGAACCCTCTGTGTGGCCAGAAGATCAAGAAGAAAAATGTTGTATCTTTTTTTGTAACCCACCATGGTGGTCCACCCCATGAGGATGAATTTATCTGCGATAATCCTCTCTGTAGTAGTAATGCGCATTGACTGGAAAATTCTTCAAAGGACAATGTAGTAACGAGAAAGCCCTATTATCTTGAGCCACTTGCAAATGTGAAGCCAGTCATGTCTGATGCTTTATTACTAGTAGGTGAAATACTTTCTCAATCAGAAGATAACTTGGGGTGTAGGTAATTCTCCAAACCACCCTTGGGTCGTTCATCTTCAAGTTTGATCGATGAATTCTCTACCAGTCTTGTTGAATCTGATGAAGCAACAAGGAAGTTCCAGCTCTAGTCTAATCAGGTAGAAGAATCGTTATCAAATGATAAAGATGAAATACTGAATATGAGAAAACAACTGGTGAAAGGTGAAGTGATAGTCATGTTTTGGACTCTGGCTGACTCTCGGTATGATATTCCAGAGATGTTGATGGAAGATTGTATTCACGATATTCGTCTCAACACGTGGAAAACTCTCTGTCAATTGAATTATAAATTATTATCTTATGATGAATATGAAAATCATGTCAAGATAATAAAAGGGTTAGAACTCCAAATTGACATGGAATCTCTCTCAGTTTCCGGATATCCAAAGGCTGAAAAGAAGCAGAGATCCCTTCAGTGTTCATGCCCTGGCGCACTAAAAAGATTGCACCAGTTAATTGCCAATGCCCCATATGGTATTGATATCAGGGGATGGGGTGTTCATGGAGCACTACATTTCACTGTACTCTCTAGTCAGCAAAGCCCGCTGAAAATGGTCTCATGAAATTTTATTTCCCATGGCCGACCATAACTAGTTGGCATTGTTCGTAATCAAAGGCTCATTCAGGAAAATACCTCAAATAGTTCTTCGCAAAGTCAGGCATATAAAGAACAAGTTGTCGAATTACTCTTGCATCAGGAAAATGATAATATCGAACATGTATCTCGTTTATAATGAGCACATCATAAGTTAATAGATGTTTTATAAATCATCCAACAATCATTTGAGATGGGTGATTTGAGTGTATGTCGGTTGATGCATCCAGCCAATTTCCAGACTAATGTCTATAAGATCCGGAGAGCATTCAAGAAAGTCTCGGATGTATCAGCTCAAGAACCACCCCATCTTGCCAGACCGGGGACACTTTTAACCAATCCCTCAGACTCAACAAATAGGATTTGAGGAGTTGAGGAGGAACAACAGGAACCGCCCCAGTCCACTAGACTGGGCACTTTTTCAAATCCTCAATCTCTTCCTCAGATAAAGTCAGTAGTCTATCGATTAGGGAAGATGCCACAAGAGGAACGAAGAGCTGAATTATCAAGAGATTCCCTCCAAATTAAGGTTCATCAAGAAGTTCATGAGTGATCAAATAAACAAAAAAGAAATGTCTCATCAAAGACATGGAAGAAGAAAATATCACAGAAATGCCGATAGAAGGGATGAAATGCGTTATGCATCAATAAATGTCATCAATGACATTGTTGCAAATCCTCTAGAACAAGAGGCTTACTCAGAGGGATCAGATAATGATGTTCCTACTCACGAGGCTGTACACACCGACACAAATGAAGAAGGTTTGTGTACACGAAATCAAAGTCTTATCCTTAGTCTAGGTATTTTTTTGAATAACCAACTTCCCCCTCTCTGAAAGGGATCCAAAAAGGTCAAAGGAAAGAATCAGGTTGCATTCAACCCTTATTATGGAGAAGGAAAATCACTCTCACTAGAGAAAAGGATTGAATAACAAGTGGAAGAAATGAAGGAATTAAGAAGGTAGGATGCAAAACTACTTCAAGGTAGTCTTCCTCCTAAGCGTGCTAGAGTAAGTCAGGCAAGGGAATTTGTTGCAGCTACTGAGATGGATCAAGAATTTCCTCCTTTATCAGTAAACCCTAACAGGTCTAATCCTATGGTTCAGGTGCAACAACAACCAGTGGTGTTATCATCAGTTGCAGTACCAGTCGCCACACATGTTCATGCTCCAGTTATTGCACGGGGTCAGGTCCAAGCTCAACTGGATGTTTCTCAAAAGTTAATAACTACCATTGAGTCATTAAAAGCTCGGTCATAAGCTATGGATGGAAAAAGTGCTCAAATTCTACCAGAAATGCGATCTTACCTTGAATAAGTTGATGCAATTCATCCCCCATCAAATTTTTCATGTTCCACATTCCCAATATTTAATGGTTCAGGAGACCCAGAGCAACACATGCCACATTTTGTATGCTTTTGTGATCTTATGATGGGAACACTTCAATAGCAAGAAGCAGTTGCGCTCAGGTGTTTTGTACAGTTATTACAAGGGCCTGCTTTTATATGGTATACAAGCATGCAATCCTGGTCGATTACCGGGTGGGAAGATCTCTGCCAATGATTCCTTCTTCAATCCAGCTCAAATTTTCCAAAGACAACAGTTTCTGATCTTACAAATTGTAGGAAACGGGAGAATGAAAGAGTTTTCGATTTCATTACTCACTAGAAGGGATTAAAATATTCGTTGATCTTGGCTCTCCCTCGAGAGGAATTGTTACCAATCTGTGTGGAAAAATTGCGTAATGAATTATGCACACCGTTGATCCCTGTGAAATATGCATGAGGGTTTTGAGACATGACTTCAATCGCTCAGAATTTTGAAGACTCTCTTACAATGACTAAGGATAAAAATCATGTAATTCCATCAGCTCCAGGAAGGATAATTGGTAGAGTAGAAACTACTAATATTACACTTAAACAAGATCCTATATCTGCTTCTACATCAAAACCTTCATCTTTTCGAAGGGCTCCACCTCCTGATCTTCAAAATTAGAGGCCATTTCGTCAAGATGATCAAAGAGATCAATAATGAAAACAATTTGAAGAGTTGAAAAGAAAATTTTACTCTTTATGAAATGAACAGGTTCCCGGTTAATTCATTTTGGATCTAGAAAATAATTTGGTTCAATTTCCGAGGCCCAAAAGGCCGAAAAAGAACGGAGTTGAAGACCATCCCAACTATTTTCACTTTCATCAAATGTTGGTGAATCCCATTCAGGAGTGTTTTGTCTTCAAATAACTCCTACAAAACATGGTGGACTCGGGAAAAGTCAAATTGAAAGGTTCTTCAGCTCAGGTAGCATGTGTTACTACTACAGATACAGAGGAAAAAGGTGAGTGGCAAGAATTCAAAATCAAAAATGCGTAGAAATATGATGATTGGATGGTCAGAAAAGTTATCAACCAAAATCATGCCATTTTATGAACACAATTAATGAAACAAATTGTTTCTTATGCTATGAATTCCACACCCCCTTAATCAGATGGAAAATCCCCAGAGAAACGACATAATTCAAAGAAAGATGAGAAATAAGAAGAAGATGAGATCGTGTCAAAGTCAATTTTGTCTCTGAATCTGGAAGATGTTATGCCATCTATGTCAAAATCACAGGCACCACCCCACCAAATGACACAACCTAAATTGGATAATTAGGAAGAGTATCCATTAGATGAAGCGTTGATCTTCGGTCCTGTTAACATGATTCACATAACAGATCCTTATGCGAGTCACAATTTCGAGCTCTATGAGCCTGAGTTCCCTGTATCAAACAGAGGAATTAGAGGGAGTTCTAGAGGTCTGGGATATAAGGGAAGAGGTGGATATCCAGAATCCACTATTCCAATTCTACCGCTTCTAGAACTGTATATGCAGCAGAATCTCATGGAATAGATCTTTAGTGGGCTCAACAAGAAAAATAAATTTCTTCCATGCATGGAAAATTCAGTCCTGGAACAATTATTCTGGAGGATCGGTTGGAGGTTACACCTTCTTCCTATCAGCAGGTAAATAGACCTAGTCGGTCCAATCTTCCAATGCCTGGAGTATTTTCAACTCCTATCCTGATACAAGATAGATCTACTTCTAAAGAATCATCTTCCAAGGAACCTGCAAAAACACATGTTCCTGTTGGGAAATACAGTCCTTTGGATAAAAAATATAATGTCTTGAAAAATTTGGAAAAAGTACCAGAGAAGTTGTCAATTCTGGATGCCTTGAATTTATCAAAGGATCTTTGGGAGGCACCCATTGAGGCTTTGTCAAGACCTCGGGAATTCGAAACGGAAATTGTTACGGATGAAGTCTATCATGTAGAGAATGATCCCCAAGAATTCCACGTAGCGATATCTCTTACAGATGAAGATGAAGATGATGTTGTGCATGGACATATTAGACCTTTGTATTTATCTAGCAAGGTAAATGACGTAGACATCCGAAGAGCTTTTACTGATAATGGTTCAGGAGTCAACCTCATCCCCATTCATACACTTCGTTGATTGGGCCTCACCAAACCTGATTTAACTCCTTCTACTTTGATGTTGAAAGGATATGATAAAAGTGGACAAGAACCTCTGGGTGATATTACACTGAGAACTTAGTTTGGAGATCATGTATCCAATTCAGATTTCTTGGTTGTTCGTCATTACACAGCTTTCAACATTTTTCTTGGAAGACATTGGATACATCAACATGCGGTTATCCCTTCATCATACCACCAATGTCTCAAATATTATTTCAATGGTCAAATTGGGACATTGTATGGTGATAAATCCCCATTCAAAACATGTGAATCTCAATACATTGTGGCGGAATTCTATCACATTAAGGGAGAGGAGGTATCTATGGAAAAGGAGGTTACCAAAATTAATGCTCCATATGGTTTGGAATAGATTTTAGTAAACCCATTCATACATGTGAGAATAGATAATTGGTTTCCTATCAGTCAAATTGACAGGATAGACCCAAATCCAAATACTCTTATGGAAACTTCTATAATGTCAATTACGGTAACCAAGCATGACAACATGAGAGAAATTGGTGATTCACCAAGCAATGATGGATGCCCAATTGGAGATGTCTTCATTTCATCTGCAGAAATCCGACAATCCTATAATTCATTAGCAAATCCATAAGAAGTTATCGCAATGTCAAAGATAAATGATGATTCCAATTCTCAATCCATCATCTCCCCTTTATTACCCAAGGAATACCCATCCTCATCAATAGGGTCCGAAATGTATGATTATTCTTCAAGATGTTCAAATATTAATATCTCTCCTGATCATGGAATTTCTTCTTCGTCATTTACTATGTGAGTAGAAATAGTGGAAATAACACATGTTGAAAAAGAAGTGGATGATCTTAGAGATGCTCTTCCAGATTTGAAAGAGGGTATCTCTACCAGTGTGGTTGAACTCAGAGAAATAAATCTGGTTACAAAAGAAGATCTATGCCCCACATTAATTAGTGCGGCCATGAATCTTGAAGAGAAAGAAATGTATATTTCATTTTTGAAGAAAAATAGAGATATATTTGCTAGGAACTATATAAAAATTCTAGGCCTTGATCCATATGTTGCTACTCATCGTTTGGGTTTGCCAGAAGAACATCGAGGATTCAAGTAAGCAGCAAGAAGAACACACCCAACTTATTTTTCAAAAATTGAAGCTGAAGTGGATAATATTATCAAAGCTAACTTCATCATAGAAGTTGAATATACTAAATGGATAGCTAATATAGTCCCTATGAAAAAGAAGAACGGACAAATTATAGTTTGCATTGATTTTAGAGATCTTAATCGGCATTGTCCTAAGGATGATTTTCCTGTTCCGATCACAGAACACTTAATTGATGACACAGTGAGTTATGAAGCACTTTCCTTCATGGATGGATATTCTAGGTATAATCAAATCCAAATGGCTGCAGAAGATGAAGAATCCACATCATTCAGAGCCCCATCCGGGTGTGTTTTTCTATTAGGTAATTCCCTTTGGCATGAAGAATGCGGGCACGACATATAAGCGTACAATGCATTGTATCTTCAAACCCTTTTTAAAGAAGTTTGTTGAATGTTACGTGGATTATTTGGTGGTTAAATCTAAACAATGTTCTAATCATTTGGAAGATTTGAAAATAATCTTCCACAAACTTCGACAACACAATTCGAAGATGAACCCCTTAAAATGTGCTTTTGGGGTAACCTAAGGAAAATTTCTCAGCTTTGTTGTATTCCATCGTGGTATCGAAGTCGATCCTGAGAAGACAAATTCAATCCTTGGTATGTAACCTCCTCGAAATTTGAAAAAAAATGAGAGGACTTCAAGGACACTTGTCCTATATTTGGCGTCTCATCGCCAATTTGGTAGGCAATAGTTTACCCTTCACCAAATTGTTGAAGAAGGGAGTCACTTACCATTGGAATGAAGAATGTTAAGAAGCACTCAATATTATCAAGAAATATATCTTGATTCCACCGGTATTAATGACACCTGTTAAAGGAAGACCACTTATCCTCTATGTGATGGATTTAGAGCGATCATTGGGGGCCTTTTTTGCTCAAAAGAATGATGCTGGGAATGAAAACAGACTTTACTATCTTAGTCAAACAATGATTGAACCAGAAACCCAATATTCATGTATTGAAAAGTGTTGCCTAGCATTAATCTTTGTAGTTCAGAAATTGAGACACTACCTGCATCTTCATGAGGTCCAATTGGTATATCGCAATAACTCGCTCAAATTCATCCTTAGTAGTCAAATGCTTACAGGACGTCTGGAAAGGTGTGTTGTTATTTTACAGCAATTTGATATCGAGTATGTGTCTCAAAAATAAATAAAGGGAAGGTATTACAAAAAATGAAGAAGAATATCAAGCTGTAATCGCAGGCTTAGAATTGGCACTTCAGGAACAAGTGAATCAATTAAAGGTGAAAGGTGATTCCGACCTGGTAATCAAACAAGTCAATGGGGATTATGCCATCAGAAAAGAAGAGTTAATCCCTTTGTATGATTACATATGAGATTTAATGGCAGAATTTCCTTCAAAACATACATTTTCTTATGTCACGCGATCACAAAATGACCAAGCTAATGCACTGGCCAATATAGCCACAACACTGGTAGATCAAAATCGGGACGAAACAATCATCAGTATTGCCCACCGTCGTACAATTTCACCTTATCTTCAAACCAGAATAGAAGAAATCAATGAAATATGTCTCATTTATGAACCATATGGTCACACTACAGGATGGATGACACCTATCAGGGAATACCTTCAAAATGGAACAGTCCCTCCTGATAGAGCTGATAAAGAACAAGTCTGGAGAAGTGTGGTCAATTTCACTCTTTATGATATCCCAGATCACCTAGAGAAAATTCTATACAAAAGAGTTTTTGATGGAATTATCTTTAGATGCATTGATGGTGAAGAGACAATGGTTTTAATGAACGAAGTACATGCAGGAGTCTGTGTTGCCCACCAGTCTGGACATAGACTTTCTGATCCAATTCAAATTCTTGGATACATTTGTCCTTCAATGATACAAGATTGTGTTTATTTCACTAAGAAGTGTCATTCATTCCAAGTATGTTCCAACTTCATTCATCAACCCACAGAGTTTCGTCATACAGATAAATACTCATTTCCATTTTCCACATGAGGAATGGACGTAGTGGGACATTACCCGTCGTCTACATCCAATCGGTTTAAGTATATTTTTACTACTACTGACTTCTTTTCCAAATGGGAATAGGCAATACCTCTCAAATAAGTTAGTTCTAAAAGCATTGATAGCCTCATCAAGTCTAACATGAGTACTAGATTTGGTGTCCCTTATACCATACAGATGGAAAATGGAACCAACTTCTGTTCATCTGAGGTAAGGATGTTGTATCATGAATACAACATTAAATCCCACCATTCATCTTGGTATCATTTAGTGGACAATGGAAAAATAGAATCCTTCAATAAGACTCTTTAAAACATACTGCAAAAGATGGTGGATAAAGATAAGAAGTCATGGCCAGATAAACTCTTTCATGCTTTATGGGCTTATCGAACCACCTCCCGCACTGCTATGCGGTCAAATCCATATTCATTGGTATATGGAACAAAAGTAGTCTTGCCCATTTATGTTCAATTTCCTTCACTCAGAGTAGCCATTTTTGATCAGTCATCTATAGATGAACATTATCAAAAGTGATTGGATGAATTGGAACGATTAGATGAGAAAATATTGTGTACCCTGCATCACTTGTAAGGCTATCAGAATCCAATATCATGATCGTTCAAATAAACATTCTTCTTTGATCATTCATTCAAGGAGAATTGTTATTGGTTCTCAGAACTCCAATGATATCAGGAAAGAAACCTCCTAATCTTGAGCCAATTTCAGAAGGACGTTACTCAATACATAAGGTCTACTCCAATAGAGCTTATTGTTTAATCTCAATGGATGGAGAACTCATCACAACTCGGACCAATGAATGATTTTTGAATATGTATTTTTTGTGACAAAAATTCAATGCGTCCAACATGACATTAATCTGAGACATCCTACCTGCATGATGCTAAACTATACAGAAGTCCCTTATGTCCAACAAGACGTCAAGCTGTGCACCTCTTTGTCCAACATGATGTTAAACTTTGAAAAAGTCCCTAATATGTCCTAGATACATGACACTATACTGTAAAGCACTCCATCATCCAACATGATGCTAAATTGTGTTGTCCTTACTGGATGAAATTAAACTGCACAGTCCCCTTCTAAGTCTTTATTCCATGACATTAAACTGCACAGTCCCTCTTTCTTCCTACATGACATTAAACTATGCATCCTAAAGGTTGTTTGTACCTCTTGTTTCTCGCACTGATTATGAATCACTTGAGCTTAGAGTAAACATCAATCTTAACACCCTCTCTGGGCCGCTAACCATGCGTAAGTCCCAACACCATTTTTAGGTCGTTGTCTTAAAGTACAACTTGATCAGCAACTAATTCTTCAATCGAACTACACAGAGTTTGATCCTTGACTTCTAGGCTAGGTACATAGGCAACCTCCTAAGGTTCAATCCCAAAACCAATATCTTCACATCGGTTCACCACCATCTCATACGATGTTGATTCATGAATCCACTTATAGAACCAATATATTTACATTGTTTCACCATCGTCCTTACTATATGACGTTAAACAATACAAACTTTCATGTTGTACGACAATAAACTACAACATTCTTGGACACCAATACCTTAGAGGGAATCATTATTTTCATTGATATCCAATTATGTTATATTCCAAAGACAATGTGCATACATTGTAATGCCAGAACCATTAATATTCGTTCAAACCATCATTGTACTAAATTCCACTTTCACACTTTACATGTACGAACCAAATATGTATAGAGGGTATTTCAATAACTACGTGCGGTTGGATTTCCATCCTTATGGGATACGTAGGAACGTTCGAGTGTCCCTCGAATCTAGCCCCAAGCCTTTGGGCCTAACCCCAAATTCCACTTTCAGTCACTTGGCTGAAAAGTCCCCCTATGAAAACTTGAATGCGGTGTAAGACCCTAAAATAAGATCTCCTATACTCTCATCCCACATGACGTTAAACTGTATTTCAAGAACTACGTATGGATTGATTCCCATCCTTATAGGGTACGTAGTGAACTCCATCACCTCATTTCAGGACCCATCCCCAACATGATTATGGTCAGCATTGGTCTATATATCTCTTTCATGCATTGGACAATACCAATTTTCATGTGTTATACTCCTAAACATAAATAATTTCAGATCTCCATAACCCTTTTATTGACTTCTGATCACAAAATGTTTGATACCTGGGAATTATTTTGTCTGCTATGCAGCACGTGCCCTTAGGCGGCCCTGCATAAGTAGACTACATAACAGAACTATCAGCCAAAAGATGCTATTATTTGACTATGTAGCCAATGCCCATAAGTGGCCCTGCATAATTCAACCCCCTAATAGGTTTGTTGAATAGTGGTAACTTCATTCTTGGGAAAAAAAAAACTATTTTTTCCTTATTGGTCTTATCGACAATATGTAAGGAACCGCAAAAAATAGAAATCCTTAACATATTTGTCACATACTCTTTTTCATGATCTGAAAGTATTCAAGTCTATGGTTTGTATTTAACTTCCTTAAATTTTGGTCAGACCTTCGTAGGAGTGACATTAATCCAATTATTTGATAATCTTGATTGAAAATATCTTCTCCATATTGAAGTACCTCTCCACATACAGTAGACTCTATGCTTTCAAAAATTTGAATATCCATAAACATTCATTGGATTTTTAGCAATAGAAAAGTAAAATTTCTGAGATTTCTTTTGCCTGACTATGTATCACGTGCCCTTAGGTGTCCTTGCATAAGTAGTCTACATAACATACCCACCAGCCAAAAGATGCTATTATTTGTCTATTTTTCCAATGCCCTTAGGTGACCTAGCATAATTCAACCCCCTAACAGGTTTTTGAAATAGTGATAACTTCATTCTTTGGAAATACATCCTCTAATTCCTTTTAGACATTTTTTCATATCATTCCTCAGTTTCAAAATTTCTTAAGTCTTAGTTTCCATGTTTTACACCATACTTGTGTGTGGTAATATATTTTCAGATAAATTATCAAGGAATTGAATCGATTTTAATCCATTCGGTCAAAGCTATTTCGACCATAAACATTAGCCTTTCTTTTTATGTCCGACGTGCATGAATTTAAACATCCCACAAAAGTCAAGGTACCTCTGAAAAATATTCATGTCCCAGCTCATTAGACATTCATTCCATATGATTCAGGTAATATTGAGTAATTAAAAGATTCAATTTTTGTAGGGTTATTTTTATAATCCTAGAAAATAATAAAAATATGCTTACAAGGCCCATTGGATTAGGTAAAAATTTAAATCATCTAGAAAGTAAATGTAGGCAGAAATGATTGAAGATGAATTTATTCTTCATTGATACACATGAATTAGAAGGACATCCACAAACTAGAGTCTCTTCTCTTTTCCAGGAATTACAAAATGCTATCAACATAAATCTTCATTTGATTTACGGCATGTCGAGCTTCATCAGCGGCCACTTGATGATCATGAAACTGACCAACTTCACTCTTTTCAGCTTGAGGGAGTGATTTCTTGGATTCGTAAATGGATTTCATAACATTTGATTGAACTCCTTCTAGTGAATTGTTATGCTGGTCATGTTCTACAGTTTTAGAATTTAACTATTGCTGAAGGTGCATTTGTTGGGAAAAATTCTCCTTGATTTTATGATTTAGCTCCTTCAACATGGCAGCATGATCGGCCTCAGCTCAGGACACCACAGCCTAAAATTCGCTGATATTGTATGAAATCCTTACTCTGATTAGGTCTTGATGGTATCTCTGCCCGTGCTCCCTCCTTAAGATGACTTGTTTCACCGCAGCATGGATCTCTTGATATCCAAAACCGCCAAGTCCCAACATGACGTACATGGATAACAGTCGTGGGATCTTTGAAGATTGCTCTTCTAGAGTAACTTCATATATGATCATCCATATATTCTTATATGCCTTGCGTCGTGAAAACTGGAGCGCCTTTTGTACCTATGGGTCTGATTAGGCATCAAAGTCATAAGGGTAAATATAATCTAGAATTAATGAACTTAAAGAAGTGCCATATTCTGCTCCTTCCTCCCTGACCCATGTTACATCACTTTCTATACCCATTGGGATGGCAGAGGATAACGCTTCACCTCCAGATCTAGCCACTGAAATTAACATCTCTACTTAGTCAATTAAATGTTTTGTTTAGTTTCCAATGGATAAAAAGGATGATTAAGTTGTCTTGCAAATTAAGTATATCTAAAAATATTATTATCTTTTACCCAACGGTAGATCAATAGCATGAGAAGGCTCCTCCCCATCTTTTCTAGCTTCAATAGGATCTTTAGGATGGGTTTTAGGAAACTCTACCAGGTTCAGGTCCACTTGAGCTAGTGTATTTGCAATAATTGGGTTGTCTGTACCCCCTTCAGGAATTTACAGTTCAACAGCAGGCTCAGATGGAACTGCACATTTTAACCAATCACGGTCAGATATGTAATAATATGTTATTTTTAAAAGGATTAAGGATAACACTCACGTCCAAAATCATCTAAATTACATGGTAATTTAACATGATCTAAAAAATCATCAAAATATGCGCCAAGTTCCATCATTTTATCCAATGTTATATCAGATTACTGGTTAATATCACCAGTGGGAGCATTCGATAAGTCTTCTTGGAAACCCTGATTCTGCGGCCTCTGATCTTGGATAGCTTCATCAGATAAAATTGTGGCATCAGTTGTAGTGGCCGCCAAATGATCTGGTGCAGGGGTTGAACCTAAAGTATCACAGAATGGAAGTCAGTTGATGTTTTCATTCAACATCTTATAAAACATTGTTAATTTACCAGAAGCAGGCTCTTCTATCCTTGCAGTAGTAGAGGGAGCGGTACTTGGAATAGACGCTGGCTCTTTTTCAAGAGAAGCCAAGTTAGCAAGAATTTTCAACTGTTCTCTATCACCCTCCGACATCCTCAAAGGAGGGCCAGTCCTCTTAATTAGAGTGCAAACTGACGAAGCCCCGGAAATCCCATGAAAAATGAGCAATATTTTCATGAGTTAGAATTCATCACTATCTGAAGGACTTACCACTACAGATAAAGAGTTTTGATGTGGTCTTCTTCTTTCGAAGTGTTTTCTTCATTGGCTTTTTGGGAGTGATGACATTATCATCTCCAAATACAGGAATTGGAGAATGAAAATCCATGTCCAACTCCTCATCCATGGCTATCTAGCATAGAGATATCTCACCTGGATCAGGAGGAGATTAATTAACCACGATGGCAGTACCACCAGGGCTGTACTATGGTTACGGAACCTCATAAGTTCCTTTCCTTACAAGCTGCAGGCTGAAGAAAGTAATTTCCTTGAGTGAAAAAACATTAACTGGAATGAAGTTATAAAGAAAATAAGGAATAAATATTACATCTTTAGGAGCCACATAATCATTCCACTCCCCATCTCCATAAGCACCAATCCCCTCAGTGGTTCCATGATCTATCAATTCATTCACCCACTTGGGGAAAGGAATGGAATCATCAGTTGCATATATGAGCATCTCCATCTCTCTAATGTAAGCCTGCAATTCATCGGGGTTATCCTTGAAACAGATATTGGTAGAGGCCTGAAGATTTCCAATTCCACGGATGTGTATCCCATCACACAAATCTAGCCAGATAGTTTCAGTGACTCAATATAAAATCGGCCATGTCTGGACAGCCTATTGTCATAGATATTCAGTATGTGTGTGCGAGGAGGGTCCTACAATCTCGGACTTCAGCTTCTTCCCAACTCCTACAATCAAAGATAGAGAATATGAAAATGAAACTTGTTTCACTATAAAGTAATGGGGATTAAATTGCCTCAATGAAGAAACTCAATAGGAGTCGATGGAGTTGGTCTCTTGATTCTGACTGACGGATTATATCTGGAACGAGGTCGCTTTGACACATGTCGCACCTCATCATCCCCATCTTGGGAATCCAGTGAGTCAGCCCTCGGTGAGGAACCCGGTGAATCAACTCCAGGTGGGGAAGAATCACCTTTTGGATGAAGTGTATCTTTCTCAACATTTCTTTTCTTTTTCCCCACCTAATAAACTGGATGATTCAACACCCCTTCAGGGTATGATGCTATATAGTTCTCGGCATACCATGTATTCATGTTAATCACCACATTGTCAACTGGTAAATCAAACATTTTCCGGTCTTCTCCATAGATGTCAGCAACCATTGTATTTGGGAAACCATCAGATGCTGCTCTGATCTGACATGCACAGGAGGGGATACTGTAGTTGAATGCAGACAGTTGAATTGGCGTGAAAATCTTTCTGAAGCATAGGCCTCACATATAATCTATCCGTCAATCCTGGTGTCTAGTACACCATCTCTGCAAGCCAACATGTATGACCTCAATTCCAGACCGGTTGTTCCATCATAAAAAAACTGCCCGATTGGTGGGTTTTCATAAGGAAAGAAATTGAATTCCTTGAACATGCTCAGCCACACCTTCATATCATAGGGATTAAGGGCTAAAGAATAAATTCTAAAAAATGCATGCACTGATGGCATGAATGGACTTCCAGGAAACTGGCATTCTATAAATTGTATGTCCTAAAATGAGTGGCGATCCATCACCAAAAAGCATGGAATGGTCCCACTCATCCCAAATGAGACTTAATCATAAAGAAATGGAGTATTCTCCTATGAATCTTCACAAAAATGGGGGTTTCCAACCCAACCATTTCCTTCTCAGACAACTTGGCTGCTACAACAAAGGTCCTTGGCCTGACGCCTCCCTTCGAATCCCTGACTAGAAAAATATAAACACTAAGCCACAAGGCTAAGAAGCCCGATATATGGGTCTTTTCTAGGATTCTCTAATCCACTTCGTACCCCAACTTCTCAAATTCTGCTGCTTCTAGAGTTGGCCAGAATGTGTCAGGCACACCCCACTTCTCTATTTTGGGGAATATAGTAGGACGAGTATAGGTGGGCCGCTCCCCCTTCTTCTTGGTAAGAAACATATCCATCAACTCCTCTGGATGAATATCCCTTCTATATTGTGTTTTGGAGGTCTTAGAATTCTTGATGTTGTAGAAGATTTTCAATATTTCCTGAGCCAAAGGCGGAGTCTTCTCAGAATTATTCCATGTTGTCTTGGGAGGGATGAATTCCTCATATATGTCGCCCAGAATATGGTCCCCCTATATCTTGTAGACATCCTACAATATGATGCCTACATATCCATGATTCAGATAGAAGGAATCAGTTTTGGTGATCCAGTGACTGAATAGAACCAGTACAAAGTCATCATTTCTATAGACATATGTCTGCCCATCCCAGACAGCTTCACATATCGCAACTCCATTCATATCCTTGACAAACTCTGCATAGGTTTGTCGCATGCAGTATTCCCACATCCATGTTCGCTTCACACCTCCTCCAAGACGGAAGCCCCAACTCTTCTTCCAGCCTTTGGATAGATCCATATGAGAATAACGGAAGACTAAAGGATAACAATTTGGTTGCAGCTCAGGCTTGTGAGGTTTCAGATCTGGCAAACAAGGGCTATGATGCATCATATATTCCTTCTCCACTATTCCAGTATTTAAAAATATTCCTCCCATTGAGACATTTGTTGATGGAAAATTGGTGTATGTCTGAAAACAAGAATACGGAATATAATTCTTTGACTCTGGAATGTTGACTTCTTGTAGATGACATACCCATACAGAGGCAAGTAGTTGCTCTGTGGAATGTTAAGATGATACTTCTTCAATTAATTAGCCAAATTTGGGATGTATTGTTGCAGACAGTATAGTAATCATGGCCAACAACATTCATCAGGTCATCAATTCCCTTGCTAGCCAGTTCATCATCCGTTTCCATTCCTCTAGAAGCCATTGAATCTGGACAATGGTTGAATAATTAACTCTTAAGTAAGTTGATTTTTCATAAAATTTGTGACGAAAAGTGAAAAAATGGATAAGACATTAAGGCACACAAGTAAAATTTTGGTGCGCAAGTGTTACAATGTCGCGTAGGTTTTGGCGCTCAGGTATCACCGTGCAAGTCAAACTACCTCTACAAAAGCGAGACACGAACAGATGAAATGAAACCGTGGAAAATCAGTAACCTGCACGAGGAGACCAACCTGCATGGCGAGAGCAACCTTCGCGGTGAGAGCTCGAATGATTCAAATCTAGGTTCTTTGCATGAGAATGGCCACATATATATTGGCCAAGCCTGTAACCTACGCGGCTCTCACATGTGTGCCGCTACCTGCGCACTCTGAACCTACGCACCGCAGTTCCTTGGTTTTCTTCTTTACCTCAGAGTCACATCTTTCATCCTTTCGGATCCAACTCTGAGGGGGGAATTTTGTTGACGTTCCTCTCTGTCACAGAGTCTAACAAATTAAAAGGGAAATATCTTAACACAATGTAATTCATACGTTAAAGAAACATCAAAAATTGACAAAGGCATGAACAAGGATTTGCTTTAGAATGGGTCGCGCCAGTTCCAAGATGATTGCGTAGGGTACCTGCGCGCCACATTTTGGGCATGCAGGTGACCTGCGTGCCCTATATGATTTTTTCGCCCATGTTCTTCAGCAGCCTATAAATACCCCTTGTGGGCCCACCATTTCGAGAACGAAAAATCCAGAAACTCATATTTGAGCTCTCAGTGCCCTAGTCTCTTCACGAAGCCTTCCAAAAACATATAAGGTAATTTCTTACCCAGAACGGAATATATTAAGAGGGGAAACAAGGCCTAAGTGTTTAAATTCACCAACACCTACGTGACTAAGTGTCTAAACCCTTACGGGAAATATTCACACGTGCATGCCACCTTATCCCTTCAACCAAACCTATGAGCCACACATTTGGAAGCCTCAATGGGTAATACTAAGGGCTTCAGCCAAATGTTGCCCAAGTATTACCCTATGGGTTGACCAACGCACATGTACCCAAGTGTCCTGAAAATACAAATGCGCGACCAGGACCTGCACGCCCCAATAGGACCTGTGCGCCAACATATTTTGGGTGCCACTCTTGCCTATTGAAATCTTTTCATTCAATCCACCTCTGCTTATTCAAGATTTAGCTTTCAGAACCCTCGCCAAAGACACTATTGTCATGGTTCCTTTGTATTCTTCCTTATCTGAAAGGAATTTTGTGGAACATCTCTCAATACCTAGTGATTTACATATCTTTATATCACTACGGTGAGAGACTTCATTCATTCAACCTCATCCTTTAAGATGATAAGATCTTAAATATGTGCCTTCTTTTCAAAAGTAATCCCTAGTCCAAGATCTTTAATTTTTTCATCCTCTTTAGGATTAAGCCCCAAGTTCCCCAATATGGGCCTCCTTTTTAGGAGTAAGCCCCAGTCACAATATTCCCCTAACCTGGGCCTCCATCTCAGGTGTAATCTCTAATCATAATTCCATTTGATTTGGGATTCCTTCTCAGGAATAAAACCCAATCATAAGTCAACTATAACTTGGTAATCCTTCTCAGGATTAAGTCCTATGTTATGTATCCAAATCTTCATAAAGCACATATACCTTTATAGACCTTTTTCCCGGGTTCCTTCCCTGAAGTAAATCCTAATCTTCATCTATCTGGGCAATCATACATACATAAGCCACACATCATTTCTTATAATTGCATCTTTCATGGCCCAATCATCAGGTTTTTCTAATACCACTTGTTTCTCACACCGAGAATGTCTCACATGAGCTTAGAGCATAAAAGTAATTATGATATCGTTCATTGAGCCATCAACCATGCATAAACTTCATACTTCTTTACTCGAACTAAGTGTGTTCTGATTCCTTCTCTAAACAAGGATATGTAGGTAGCCCATCTACAGGTATGATCCCAACTCTGAAATCATCCATGTCCTTATGAATGAAAATAAACTTCATGTGCCCCACTTAGTGGCTTTAAAACCAGTATGGTAATCATAATGACCAGGAGATATCTATATAATGTGTTGAAGGATACCATTGACTAAGAATCTGTAAAAAATACATATGATTTTCTATCAATGAAGATCCTCAAATACATATAAAAGATTCTCTAAATCTCTTACATATAAATCATTGATTGTCAGATCTAAAAAAAGCTCATATTCATACTTGGTAATTTAATAAGGATTCAAGAACATAACTCGAATCTATAATGAGAGTCCCGAAGTAGACAATAATTCCCTTCAAAATGGTGTGATGAGTTTGAAATCCCATCCTCTCAACCAATGTAAATTTTTAATCCTCATCGGTCTACAACTAATTAGAACCTTCCTTTAGAAAGTAGGTCCAAATGGATATAGAATCATTGGATGTTTTCGGTTCTATGAATAAACCCATTGGAAACTGATTGGAATGTTTAAACCTTATACAAACGAGGTCATCCCCATTTCTAGAGGAAATGGTGTCATAAGTCCCCAACTATAAAAAACGTAATCTTGAGATATTTAAATAATTTAAATTTCAGTCACATAGAGTATCTTTTAAGGTTTATAGATTTCGATAATTAAGCCAAAACTTATACGTATCAATTTGATTATTACCAAGTAGACACTTCTACTCACTATCCATTTTTCCATAGAAAAATACTTTTAAAATAAACATGGTTGGTTTTCCAACATAAACATCATATCTTATACATGATCCCATCCTTGAATATATTCATATGTAAATCATGTGAAAAACATTCCAAAAATTGGGAGGAGCACAAAAATCTCAATAATGGATATATGAAGTTGAAAAAATATTATATTTCAGAAAACATGTAAACCATGAAAAAATTATCATGAAGTAATAATTTCCCCCTTTATGAAATAGTAAATACTCTTCACCAAATATAATCTCATTTATATAAATTTTTTAAAATAAATATTAACATAAAACCCATAGAAAGAAAATATAACATTTAAAAGGTAACTCAAAAAATAATCACACATAAATTGAATAACTATATAGTCGACTTCTACACATATCATTCTTATAAATGAAATAACCATACAGCCGACTTCCATACCCATTGCATTGGTGGTTATAATGCAAACACTCATCCTTAGATTATCATGGAACTACCCTTATTTGGTTTATTAGGTAACCACCCATCTTTTATCTATCATGAAACTACCTGTTACATGTCCAAGTACCATTATATACTCATTACACATAATAGATTAGAATTATTAACATTTCAATAATATAATTTTACTTACAATCATAGGAAATCATGTCCTGACATTGAAATAGTCAATCCACTTTGAAAACCATTTTCATAACCAAATAACCCAAAAATGAAATAAAGGATTGATTTTTCATTTAACAAATATTAAGGATTATAGATGAATCAAAATATCAAATAACGGTAATGGAGGCAGAGAAATCATTGTGGCCACATATATAAAAAACATACCCTTTTTTCATTTACTAAAATGAATCAGAGAAATTTTTTTTCCATTTGAATGAAATTAAAATGAAAATAGTTTTATTATACATCATATTAAATAAGTCAATGATTCTTACAAAAATATTCATTAATGATTGGTGATTGAGATGATGTCCCTTACATTGAGTCTGAGACGTCACGTAAAATCATTATGTTCTTGAATAATAAACATAGGTTAATTTATAATTACATGAGAAGCTTTATCATTTTTATTATTTCTTTTTATATCACTTATTACCATGTTATAAAAATTACATAATTATTGAATTTCATATCAGATGTTTTGTCGATATTTGGTTCTTGAGTAGAAATTGAACATGTTGACCGCTTTTTATGTAAAATTTTCATGTAATCAATAATATATTTCCATAATATTATTAACGATTTCAATAACATATATATACTGTAATAATATTTATAATTGAAATATGAGTATAGATGCTCAATTACAAGAGGTGGATGAATAGTATGTTTAAAAAAATTTATTATTAACATTAAAAACTATGTTTAAGAAAGTTAAACATGGTAAATTCACAATACCTATTCTATTTCAACAAACTTGCTAATTTCGAAAAAGATGGTTCCAAAAATGAAACATAAGAAAAAGATACTAAGAAAAATTTCTACATTAAAGCATATAGAATCATACGTATAAGAATATACAAAAGAACAAGAATGAATAAGAATTTAATACTTTCTTCCTTTATCAAAATAAAATGGAAATAACCTTGAAACAATAACAAGTAACAAATAAGAAATATTTTAACCTAAATATTAGGGTATCCAACAAGCTTGGATAAATTTCCTTTGATTTATACATTCATCAATGTCTGTCTAACCAACACCATGGTAATTCCTTGATAGAAATATCAGAATATGTCTTCCTATTCCTATAATCCCTAGAACTTTAAGGTAGTCTGATCCTCTATCTTCCTATCCATGAATGTCCTCAAACATTAAGGTAGTCAGCACCTCTATCTTCTAATCCCTGGATGTCCTCAAACATTAAGGTAGCTGACACCTCTGTCTTCCTACCCCCATAATTCCTTGATTATACATAGAAAAAATCCGAGTTGCACAAAGCAAGTTGAACAAGATGTGAAGTACACACAAGGAATGAGAGTCTCTCTATATCTAGAAATTACATTGGATGCATGAAATATCATGAGTGATCGAGTCAGTTCTCAGTTAGTGTTGAGATTTTTCAAATTAGCTTCTATTTATATAAACTTCTCCAACTATTGGCACCCACCTCTAACAGTCATATTTTTCTTTGAATTTTCTAGGGACCAGGACATGTGTCACTCAACCAACAGTTAGGATGAAATAGAATGTACTCCATCGTTTCAGAACTATAAAAAGTGTATGTAAAATATTGTTTCCTAACCAAGTCTATTTTTTCTAGTCTAAGGTAAAATAAAAGTTCAGAGTCTATGAAATTAATAATTTGGAGACTATAAATCTTGGATAGTTAGATTCTATTTTCCAGATAATTTATAACCTAAATTCTATAGACATAGGAATCATAATGATAACGAATTTGGAATATGAATTATTTGGAATTCGGAGTTATAGTTTTGAGGAATTTGGAGTCTGAATTCTATGGAATTTGGATTCTGAATTCTAAGGAATTCATAGTCCGAATTCTGAAGAATTTGGAGTTAAAATTTGAGAGCACTTCAGAAGCCAAATTTTAGATAATTCAGAGTCTGAAATTTAGAGAATTCAGAGTCTGAATTTCAGAAAATTTGGAGTATTATTTTCATAGAATTTAGAGTTTAATTTTCAAGGAATTCAGAGTTAGAAAATAGAATACTCTATTCCCAAGGATTTATAGGACTCTAAGGATTTAGATATGAAACTGAATTTTACCCATTAAAAAAGAGTTAGATTTACAGAAACTATAAAATGATTAATGAAAACATAACAATGGATTATATTTCCGTGAAGAAGGAAAATTTTACCTATTATGATAATTCTTAGGGAAAGATAATGTTCTTTATAATAGAGTGTTTGTGATTTTCAAAACATAGAGTAATGGAAAATCCATAAGGAAACCTTATTGAATCAACTATCACCCCATTTCTTGAAATCAAAAACATCCTTACAAAATATAATATAAGGACTAAGTGTTATTCATAATGAACATAAATGAAAACTTATCTTTCTTTACATGTGAATCATTGTGAATACAACTAACTCCCCCTTTTGTTTTGAAACCCATATGTATCATATTCTTGATTTCCGGAAAGTTATTTTACATTTTATTACATATGAAAATCATTATTGATAAGAACTTCCCCTTATATGAGCTCCCCCTTACATAGAGAAATATATTCTTTACATAGAATTCATTTTATCATTTATTTATCCCCCTTTGTGATTTTCAAAATGGAATAAATTGAATGTAAAAAATGGTTCCTGAAAAATTATTACTAAACAACCAAATATATATGAAGAAGAAGTAATGTTCCATTATGATTGAATGAATTTTTTAAAGGAAGAAAATACAACAATAGATAAGAATGGGTTATAATTATCCTTATTTCTCTTTCGGCATTAACTTCTTATCAATGGTTTTCATCTTCTTTATCTCTGTGTGAGCATCTTCCACTCGCTTGTGAATATGATCTTGATCTTTATTTTTCTTCTCTAAAGCTTTTAACTTTTCATCCTGACCCTTAATAATATCGGCATTCACCTTCAAAACATTTTCTTTCTTAACAAGATTTTATTCAAACTCAATTTTGAGATACCATTCTCTCTTCAAATTTATAGCCACTATATTAAACTTTTCATTCAAGTCCTTTACATTTTGCATCCGGTTTATCTTTTCTAGAGTAGTACTACCCTCAAAACTCGTTGTATTATCATTTAGCTTCCCATATTTGGTGTCAGAAGCATCTTTCACTTTATCTTGAAATTCATCAAAGGCTCTTAGATCATCCGTTTTATTTATTAACCATCTTTTAATAATCTTGCATGATCTTTTATGAGATTCATATTCAATGAATAATGTTTTGAAATCTCTCTCATGGTTTACAACCTAATCCATGAGCATTGTGACTGATTCTTATTTATAATTAAATGAGTTTGATGTATCTGAAACCTAAAGTCTATAAATGGGAATAATGAAATAGTATCTACCAACATCCTCAATGATTGTACCACAATATCATGTCTAAGAGAAGATGATTCCAAATCAGAGTGTTTGGTTGGTGGGGATTATTTCATTATCTATTCAGATTTCCTCTTCGATGTAGCACCGACATTTTTGTTATCACCAATGTTTTTTGAGGTGTATAAACCAACACTTAAATTCCCATATCATCCATTAGAATGAAATCTTCCAAATTGGGTGATTAATGATTACTATCAGAAAACTGAACAAATTTATCTTCATCAGGATTTTATTTTGTAGCACCTACCACAATATCTTCTGGCTGAATAAAGTAATGGTTGCTAGTTTCTTCTTCAGATAGCTTATTCACTTCATCCTAACATTTTTCGTGTTTTCCAAGTGTATCATTTTTTGAGGTTTCGACATTACATGATCGGAGTGATATTTTCTCTAAATGGATCTCTTTCTCATGATAATCCAATACTTTCCCTATCATCTTTTCAGTTTCACAACTTCCTTCTTCTTCTAATTATTCTTCTACTTCTTCTTCTACATCTTCTTCTACATCTTCCCCTTGCACAATTTTTATTTCTTTTTCTGGTTCAATAATTACTACCTTCTTTCCCAATGTCACATGGAGTGATTCTTTAAAAAATGATTCTGGTACATTTAGTTGTTTGGAGGCTTTCTCAGCAGCCTTAGCTTCACACATTTTCTTCCTCTAATTTTTTTCTTTTTCTAGATTCTCAAGATCTTCAGTTACCATTATCTTTAAACTTTTTTCCTCAACAGGGTCCAAGACAAAAGTAGGCTCCCATTCATTCTCTTTCTTCTTGTCCTCTCTCCACTTAGACACTACTACATCAGTGTATGTCATTTTTTTCTATGGTTTTGGGGGTGCTGATTTAGTTTCCATAGCTATAGGGATTTTTTATTTCTCTTTAGGTTCCTTTGTATTCATGTTCCTTCCACCCTTTTGGGACATCTCAGTCACTTCTGGTTCCTTTGATAGATCTTTTATTTCTGATTCAGACAAATCATAAAAATCAGAATTTATAACAAAAGCTAACATTTATCCTTCTCATGGTATCATCACTAAGCAGCTTAACCTTGTAATTTATTTTCATAAAACTACAAGGAAATTTGAACGATTTAATAAAAAGGACTATAATTTTGAAGAGAATTGACAGATAGATGACAATTTTAGAATTCAAATTTTTACTCATGATATTCTCAAATGTAACCAGGATATACATGACAATGTTTATCTTCTTGAGGATCACAATGAAATCCAGAATATTGATGTCACTTTTCCTCAGAGAACATTTATCCCCTTTTTCAGGGATTGATAAAACGATGAACCAATAATTATGGAATCTGAAAATTTGTATATATATATGTACCATCATCAAAGGCATCACATATTTCAGACCAAGGCACTCTAAATCCTTGTCCTTGTCAAAATATCATGCTACATCTGGTAGCATGTGGCTACAAAACTCTGCTTCTACTTCATAAATAATTCCAATCAGATTTTAATACTTGTTGTAGAAAAGGGAGAAGGTCTTTCCAAACATATTGAATGAAAAAATTTCTCTCCCTCCTAAATTGATAAAACATACTAATTCATATATTTCATCCAACAATTATAGATAAACCGGATACTGCACCTTCTATTTTGATATACATTTACTTTCCTAGCCATTCAGCTTGATGTTCTTTGAAATGATTTGATCAATACTTAGAAAAGAAATTCAGATCTACTAACCTTTCACTCTATAACATCCATTCACATATTTCAATTACAGTTGAAATTTATTTTTGAGGAGAAGCTTCAATAAGTATTTTTAACTGAGTGAAACCTAATGACCCTGAATAACCATTAGTTGAAGGGCCGAACTTATAAACACAAAGGCTTTGAAGATTGATCTGGGACAACCAATATGGGTCCTCATATAGGAGTTTGAGAAAACGGTTCAACTTCCTTACTTGATCTGATGGTTAAAAAACTCGGGATCGGATCTGATGGATGAGATGATAGCCGAAGAAAGAATTTTGTAGGTTATGATGTTTTGAGGTTTTTAAGATAACCATTCGGATTTAATAGAAAGTGAATCAGAAAAATTTTCTTAAACAAGATTAAAATAACTTAATGTAAATATATGATTACGAAAATTTAAAAAAGGAAACCTACCATCTGGATTTCTATGAAAAGTATTAGCAATGAGGAAGATTCTTCTTGATGAAATTTAGACATAAAAAATTTAAAAAAAAAATTATTTCAAAAAAATATGATTACAAAAAATATGATTATGAAAACTTTGATTACAAATAATTATGATTGCGAAAAATTTCAATTATGAATTTTTTTTATTAACAATAAAATTCCACCCCCCCCCAACGAGAAGAACTATTTTACTGTAAACAGATATGTTTCCATAATATGATAATTTGGAAGATTAACTTACTACTATCATTCCTAACTTTTTATTAATGTATTAAAATATATCAAAGGTTAAAGATATTGTGAAAATACCAGTATTTTGATCTAGCATTCCAATAAATTGATGAATGATATATCCTTTTTGTGTGTGATCTATACAAATGTTATACCTAATATATATGTGTTTTTCATGAGAGTGATGTGCATGGTTTTTATATAGGGAAATGGAACTAATATTATCACACAATATTGGTGTCATTGTAAAATTCATTCCATAGTCTGTGAGTGTGTGTTGCTTCCATAACATTTGAGCACAACAACATCCAGATGCTACATATTCATCTTTAGCAATGGATTGTGCTACTGAGTGTTGATTTTTCTTCAGGAAAATAATCAAATGAATCTCCTAAGAAATGGAAAGTTCCAGATGTACTTTTACTATCAATTATACATCCACCAAAGTCAGCATCTGAAAATAATTTTAAAACATAATCATTTCCAGAAGTACAAAAGAGTCCTAAATCCATGGATACCTTTAAGTAGAAAAAATTATTTTCACTACCATTAAATGAGATTCAGTTGGATTGGATTGATATATTGATTATAAGTATACTGTAAACATTATGTTTGGATGACTAGCTGTCAGGTATAGTAGATTTTCTATCATACCTCTAAATGATGTTTAGTCTACTGGTTTCCTAGCTTCATCAAGATAAACTGAGTTTGAGGTACCAATGGGAGTACTGATACTCTTAGTGTTCTCATGTCTATACTTTTTAATAAGATCATTAATGTAATTATGTTGAGATATATATGTTCCTTCTGGTTTATGAGAAATTTGAATGCCTAGGAAAATTTTTAACACACCCATCATACTCATTTCAAACTCATATATCATTGGATTTGAAAATGAATCGGTTAACAATTGCTGAGTTGAACCAAATATAATGTCATCAAAATAAATTTGAACAATCAAAATATTTTTATTATATTTATTTATATTGAGGGTTGGATCAACATTTCCCTTAATGTAATTGTTTTGTAAAAAAAATTATGTAAGTCTATGATACCATGATCTAGGGGTTTTTTTAAGTCCATATAATGCTTTTGTAAGTTTGAAAACATGTTTAGGATGTTTTATAACGTAAAAACTAGATGGTTGTTCAAAAAAACTTCATCTTGAACATATAAATTATGGAAATCTTATTTTACATCCATTTGGAAATGTTTAAAGATAATGAATTCCACAACGAAATGTAGAATACAGATAGAGACATGTCTAGATACATGATCATACGAATCTTTATAGCCTATTCCTTATAGTTTATTGTATCATTTAGCTACTAATCTTTCTTTATTTCTTACTATGATCCCATTTTCATCAAACTTGTTTCTGAAAACCCATTTTACTTCAATAATAGATTTTTCCATTGGACTTTCAACCAATTTCTAGACATTATTCCTTTCCAATTAGTTTATCTCATCTTGCATTGATTTTATCCAATCATCATAACCTAAAGATTCATCGGTGATTTTTTGGTCTAATTGATATTGGAATGCTAGATGTTCTACTCCATTTAATAAAGAAATTATAGTCCTTACTAGTTGATTGACATCACCAATGATACCATCATTGAGATGATTCTTAAGAAACCACCGATTTGGGATTTATAAAACCCTTTCATCAACATATGGTTGGAAATCATCAAGCTCAAATGTCTCAGAACCAATTTTTTGATAATTTTCATTATCATAAGGTTCTTTTATCCGAGGATGATAATAAGTTTTTTAAAACACATCTATAGTTTAAGATTGAGGATGATTAAATACAAAAGGATCAGTTTCATCAAATTTAGCATGCGCTGTTTCTTCAACTGTACTAGTATTTTTATTAAAAAGGTTATAGGAGATAGAAGTTGGGGGGTAGCCTATGAAAATTCATAGTTCAAGGTATGTTCTATTTCCATAACAATTTTTATGGATCCTAGAAATTTTGTAGAACTAGAATATGTCTTTTTAATTTACCTTGTTTAACATTATTAAACATTGTTTTCCGTAAAGATAAAAAAGAAATTATTTAGACATACAATTCACCCCTACTCTAATTGGGCATCTACATTCATATTTCGATCCTACAATAGGCATCATAGCATACAAAAGAACAGAAATGTATAATATGTTTATAATTTCATCCTTTATAAAAATACAATGTAAATAAACATGTAACAAAATCAAGAAACAATTATAAAATATTTAATCCCAAACCGTAGGGTATCAAACTTCCTAGGAGAAATGTCCCTTGATTTATAAATTAAAAAAACTCTATCTTACCCACACTAGGGTAAGACCTCGATAGGAAGATCAAAATCTATCTTAATAACCCCACAAGCCCTCGATCATTAAGATAGTTAGAACCTCTATCTTTCTATCAAGAAATGTCCCCGAACATTAATGTAGTCGGCACCTCTATCTTCCTATCCCTAAAAGTCCTCGAACATTAATGTAGGTTACAACTCTATCTTCCTATCCCATGAAGCCCTAGATTATACACAACAACAATCAGAGTCTCATGAATCAATTTGTACACGTTTTTCAGTATTCATAAGGAATGAGAGGCTCTCTCTAAAAATCACTTCACCAGTATGAAATCTCTAGTGTTATCGAGTCAGATCTCAGTTAGTGCTGATCACATTCAAATGAAATACTATTTCTAGGAACTTCTCCAATGGTCAGCCCCCTCTTCCAACGGTCATATTTTTCCTTGAATTATAGTGGGACATGTACACATGTCACTCAAAAAACAGTTAGAAAGAAATAGAATTTGCAACATTTTTTCATAACTATAACAAGTGTAGGTAAAATATGTTTTCTAAAAAGAGATTATTTTTTGGAGTCTACGAAAAACTAGATGTTCAGAGTCTAAGAAAATAATAATAAGGAGACTATAAATCATGGATATTTGGATTCAATTTTCCAAATAATTCAGAATATAAATTATATAAGCTTCATAATTTGAATTCTAATGAATTTGGAATCTAAATTCTTAGGAATTGGGAGTCATAATTCTTACTAATTAGGAGTCCATATTTCATAGAATTCGGAGTCTGATTTTCAAAGAATTTGGAGTCTAATTTTCAGAGAATTCAGAGTCTAAAAATAGAATACTCTAAATCCAATGATTCATAAGATATCAATGATTTTTATATGACACCAAAATATACCCTTTAAAAATATAAAGAGTTATATTTACAGAAATTATACAATTTATAATGAAAAAATAGGTAATAATTAAATTTCCCCGAGGAAGGAAATTTTTATTTATTATGATAATTATTAGGAAAAAATTATTTGACATAAGATAGAGTGTTTCAGATTTTCAAAACATAGAGGAATGGAAAATATATAAAGAAACCTTATTGACTCAACAATATGTATAAATAATATCCATTATATTTTGAGAATAGAAATGAAATAAATTGTTCTTGGAGATGGTAATCCGTACGTACAAATAAACGCTACATCCATTTCATTTACATATTAAAAGAATGAAAAATAAATAATACACAGGTATATTTTATTTTCTGTATAATATATATTTTATATTATTTACATATTTTTATTAAAATTATCCTTCATATATTCAATGAATGGTATGAATGAGTCAAATCACTTTGACGGGGAGGTAGTCCACACTTCCTTGAATGAAATTATCATATTTACATGTTATGGGATAAATAAAAGTATGTTATAATCAAGTTTAAAGAATAATTGAAACAATATAAATGTAATATATATCATATATAAATATAGTTCCCTTATTATGGCTACCAAGAGAGGGGGTACTATAAAATTTAACAATCATCATTTCGTAAGGATGTAGTTCACAGAACACATAAATAATATGTTCTATATCCATTATCTGGATGTATGTTAATGTTTAGTTCGATAACATAGAATAAAAATATATAATTATATTTAAGATATATTTTTTCTTATAAATGAAAAGAATAAAATGAGGTTATGTGGTTGTATAATGGATAAAAATGAAAGGTGATTGAGAGAAGACATAACATCTAAATCTGGTAACTCTTTTTAATTTTAGCCAAAAGGCTTCCATTAATTTATTTATACCAAGCATAAGGATTATAGGAGAAATTAATGGATGTTGGGAGATTATTTAATATGAAATTTGATGAGCCAATGGTCTGGAGAGGTGTGATTAAGTGGGATGAGGTGGTGGATTTTCATAAGAGGGAGGAAAAAAATTAGGAAATTATTGAAATATTATATTATTATAAATTGGTTTTAGAATTATAATTGATAAAAAGTGATATATTTATATGATAATATTATAATGGGTCTAAGTGAACTAAAAAAATAGGTTTTAGTCAATATTTGGTAACAAATTCAATAATTTATTTTGGCATTCACTCTTTGTTAAATACATATACTCTTACCATGTATTATTGAATTTATATAATATACGGTTAATATAGTTTCTATAAACTTCCAAGATAACTTCAAGTGGATAATTAATGAAATTTTAACTTTATCTATATCATTTGACAAAATATTACATTTTTATGACTATTATACCATTTAATAAAATAGTATTTGTTTTAAAAACCCATTAATATCAATTTTGATACTATTTATTAATTTATTTTTTTAAAGTCTTTAAAACATGAATCATTCGAAAAAATTAAATTAGCACAAAAATAAAATTTCATAATATTCCAAAAAATTCATGGATTTGAATAGAAGAATAAAATTAAATGTATTTTAGTATTTATTTTAATATTTATTAGAATCCTTCCTTAATATGGTAATCACTACATCATCATTGTGCCAATAATAAATTTATTTATTTAGTGTATAAAAATTATACATAAAAATATAATGATGCAAGAAATGTTTTATATTTATAATGATTGTTTATATTCAAAAATATCAGTTTTATAACCCTATATTAAATTTTTTAGTAAACAGATGCATGTTTAAATAACATTTATCTTTAATTTATGTTAATTATTATAACATGTCATTATCACACACAAGTGGCTACCAATTTCCAAAAGATCAGCCTATGGATTTTTTTGGTCTCTCATGACTCATCGAATAATATTAGGAACCAATTTATGGGAGTTTTACGTTATTATATTATCATTTTTACCCTTATTTACCTAATTTACCATCCAGTCATGGTAAATAAAAATAATTTGTGAAGTTAATATTCATAATCATAAAAAATAAATGGTAAATATTTACATAATATAGAACATGTGATTCTACATATTTAATAATTTTTTTCAAATTCAATTCATAGAAGTCAATTTAATTAAATAAAAATTTATTCCCATTTTCATAACCAAATGCGGGGATTTTAAGACTTAAAAACATTCAAAATATTGACATGTGTTTATGCGCAATTTAAATTTGAAATTACATCCAATGACCAACATTGGATTAAGTAAAAAATACATAATATAAATATAATTTATAATAACTTCAAATTATAATATATCAATAAAAATACATTAGAGGAAAGGGAAATTTTGAAAAAATATTCATGATTTTTCATTATTTATTACAATATGAATTATATCAAAAAATTACCAAAATTAAAACTAAGTAACTTTTGATGTCCCTATTAAAAATATGATTATTTTGTCAAATATAACATATTAAAGGGTCAAAAACAATATTCAATAATGGTTTTCCTTAAAAAGGCATTAAAGAATCCTTTTCAAAATATTAGAGTATTTTATGTTAAAAATTGGATTCATTCCCATTTTAAGTAAATAATGATTATTTGATAATTTTAAAACAATTAACAAAAAATTTTAATAATATTTTATTTAGTTCTATTAATTCGCTTTAATACTACCGCTTGGCATTAAGAAAATTAAAATATGATAATATTAATGATGTATTATTTTTTTCTATAACTCCATTTATAGTGAAATGTAATATTTTAAATAAACTCATTATTACATGTCGAGTATTCTATAAAATACAGAGTCACCATAAACCTAAAATTAATATATTATTCATAAATATTAATAGATATTAAAATGTATTAATCTATAAATACATGGGATGTCACACATTTCCCCCATTTTGGATATTTTGTCCCCAAAATGATATTAACTTTTCAAATAAATAGGGGTATTTCTACCTTATATCATTTTTTGATTCCGAAGATGACACTTCAACAAAATAGTTTTTTTTTTCAAAAATCCATTACTTTATAAATCACCATATTAAAAAAACATTCTATCTATGGTCAATAATATGTATTAGTTGTTCCTCATAATAAAGTTTCTCTTTCAACTGAACTACCTCTTTAATAAAAACATGTCATAGCTCAAGAATATACTTTCTTAACATTGAATCATGAAAAAAATCATGTACCAGGGGAAACACTGATGTAAATCCACTCAGTAGACAACATATCAGACTTTATCCTGAATTTCAGTTTCTCCAATGAACTGTTCACTATGATTAAATTTCATACAAAAACACATCACACTCTTCCACGACAAACCTTTGAGAACGACGTAATCACCTTAATCGAAAGAAATATCCTTCCTCAAATTATGATCATAAATATTCTGCCTTGATTGAGAATTCCACATATGATTTTAAATCTGCTGAACTATTTCTGCAACCTCTTATACTAATTCTGTTCCCTTCAACTACCATTAACCTATTTTATTCCAAAAATATATAGTTTGAAAATGTTTCCCATATAATTCCTCAAGTTGTTCCATCTGTATAATAGAATGAAAGTTTTTATTATAATAAAAATCAACTAAAGACCAATGTTGATCCCAAATTCCTTGTTAATGCATTGAATAATCATGTAGCATATCTTCTAATCTCTGAACTGCTCGATTTCACTGCCTATAGGATTGAGGATGAAAAGTTGTATTGAAATTTATTTTAGTACTAAACTACTTCTAATGGCCTTTACTAAATTCAGAAGTGATCCACAGATTATGATTAGATTTAATGGAGAGGGGAACACCATGTAACCAGAATATCTATTTAATATTCAATCGAGAATGTTGATCTGGTGACAAAGAATCCCAAATCGGAATGAAATGAGAAGATTTAGTCAATATATCAACACTAAACCAGATATCATTGTTACCTCGAGATGTTTTCAATAATAAAACAATGAATTCCGTAAATATATTTACCTATGTCCACATTGGCACTAGTAAAGGTTTAACCATCCCCTTTAGTAAATACTTCTCTTCTACAACCTGTGGAAAAAATCCAACATCTCATGGTAAATTTTGAAAAATCTCTTTTCATTACATTCCACATGTAATACTCTCAATGATATATGTATGTATTCATACTTCTTGTATTAACTCAAAATGAACAACTATGAGCTTCACATGAAAACTATTTATACAACTATGAATCAAAAAACACATAATCTTTTCTGAAATCTCAAACCATAATCCTTGTCAATGATTAATTTATCAAACACACCCTTCTGATTTTTTTTACCTTTTTCTAAAAAACACTATCTTCCTTCTGGGCTTGCCTAATTATATTAGATAAAGATCATTTCACTGACATCTGAAATAAAAATAAGTAATTTCTTGCAATAACAACATCCATGACAAAATTAAACATATCATTAACCAATGGTTCTTGTTCTAAATGTATCATGGTTAATATACAATTAATTTTTCGACTCAAATCATCGGCCACAATATTTTATTTTCTTGGATGGTAATTAATTGTGAAATCATAATCCTTGATTAATTCCTTCCATATCCCCTATCTCATTTTAAATTCATTCTATGTGATTATATACATAAAACATTTGTGATTAGTATATATTTAAAATTTTACACCATACATATGATGCCACCATATCATTAATTCTGAGAAAAAACATCTAATTCAAAATCCTTGGCAGGTTAATTTAACTCATAAGGTTTCAACTGACTTGAATCATAAGAAATTAACTGATCGGTTTTCATTATAACACAACCATATACAGTCAATGAATCTTTATTGTTGATAAAAAAACCCACCATTCTCGTAGGACAGGTTAGAAACTAGAGAATTTACCATTCTTATTTTTAGTTCCTAAAAACAATCAACACATTATTTTTTATATATGAACATAAAACCATTATTTTTTATAATGGTTAGTTTACTAGAAAACAAAGAAAATCATTAATCAAACATTCAGTAATAACCCACTAATACATGTAAAATAAAAATCACAGTGACATTGGTAGTTTTTTCCACTCTTCAACAACTTTTTATTTAGAAGGGTCAATGGTTATGAAATATTTTGAAACAATATGTCTACAGAATAAAATTTTTTTCAAAAAAAATAAATCTTAATAAACAATAAATATTTTTATTTTCTTTTATGGATTTCAAAACAATCCTTAAGATAGTGTAATGTTACTCCCAACATATAGAATATAAAAAAACGTCATATTTAATCACAACCACAAACTGATCAAGAAACTGATGAAAGACGCCATTTAAGAGATTGCTAAATAGAGTAGGTGCATTAGATATACCAAAGGTAATAACTACAAATTCATAATCCCTTATCTCATTTGGAACACTATCATTGGAATGTCATCCACCTTCACCATCAACTGATGGTACCCAGACCTCAAATCAATCATCGAAAAATGTTGAGCTCTATATAGCTGATCAAAAAAATCATCAATATGACGTAAACAACACATTTCGTTTAATATATTTGTTATTTAGGGATATATAATCAATAAATAGTCTAATATAACCTTAATTCACTTTCACAAATAAAACCGGGGCACTCTATGGTGATGCGTGAGGTTGAATGAAAACATTATCAACTAATTCTTGCAACAATTTTATCAATTCCACCAGTTCTACTTGATCGATTCGATATGGGGGTTTTGAAATAGTATTAGCATCAGGAACTAAATCAATTTTATATTTATCATCTCGACTAGGAACAATATCTCAAATTTGATCTAAAAAACATCCCTAATTTCTTTCACTATTGGAATGACACTAATCATGATGATTTCATTATTTTCAACAACAATATCTAGATAAATATAAATTCTACAATTAATGATTCATTCATTCTTTGTTTGTGTTATTAAAGTTATAAAATCATTTAAAAAAACTGTATTGGCCTTTCAGTCTCTATCAACATGATAAACTAAAATCCAATCTATACACAAAATCATATCAAATTCTAATATGAGTAGTTCGACATGATTTGTTGGAACTATTATCCCTCAAATGATAAAATAAATATTTCTATAGTTCCTGGTTTCTTTAATACTTCCTCTCAAGGTATTTAACAAAATTTTAAATCACATTCATGAGGTGATATTTCATATTTACTTGTAAGTTACTTATAAATGTAGGAATGTGACGATCCAATATCAAAAAGAGTGTTTTAATAATTTTAAAAAACATATAACATTCCTTTTACCACTTCATTTGAAAGTCCAATATCAGCTATAATAGTAGAAGATTATTTTTCCATGGCATTTTTCTTTTGATCATATTGGTTTCCACCTTGGGTAATCAACTTTGGACACACATTGGTGTTATATCCAATCTCATCACAACTAAAAAATCTTAATGCTGGGTTTTCATTACTTCCCGAATCCTGTTCTATATGGTTATGAGAAATATGACCCGTTTTACCACATTGAATGCACATCCCAAACATTGAGATTCATTCTCCTAGATTGTTTTTAAATCACTACTCGGACGATATAAATTTACTTTTCTTACATCTTGGAATATTTGAAGAATTATTTCCAATTTCATTCCAACATCAACACTTATTTTTTTCTCTCATTGAACATATGATCATTAGAAAAATCCATTTCATCCTTCTCAGAACATCATAAATGTTTCTCGTTTCTATTGATCTCATGAAAAGCTTACACCCTTAAATATTTAATCTTCATTCCTGAGTTAAAATGATTTAAATTACTATCAAAATCCCAACTAATATTTGGGACGTAACTGAAAAAATGAGTGAAATTTTCATCATATTCCACCATATTATATTTCTAATTTTTAATCTATTCCATGAATTTGTATTCCATCATATGTCAAACACCATTAGGAAAATATTTATCATGGAATATATTCTTAAATTCATCCAATTCCATGTCATCAATCTCTTCACATCCACTGATATTTTAAACTATTAACCACCACTAATCGGGGTTACCATTAAAGTGATAAAGAACAAGACTAAAATTTTAATTTTCATAACACTCCATTACATGAAAAATATTTTATAGTGTGTTAATCCACCCTTAATCTTTCACTGTGTTAGATATTCCTCCAAATGAAGGGGGGAAATTACCTCATGAAATCCTCAAATATTGATATTGTAGCACTCCCGGATTGAGGCATGTATCCTTTTTTTATGCATTTTATTTGTTTAAAGTGCATGGGATGAGTTGGGAAGAGTTTGGGAGATTTTGGAATGGTTTTGGATGAGTTTGGAGGATTTTAAAAGGGTGCATGGTTTGAGCACGGTTAGTGTAAACCGTGCGGATATTCCAGGAACCGTGAAAAGGGTGGCAGTGGGATTTTCATGGCCTTTTCAAGGTTTGACAAACCGTGTGAGTAAACCATGCGAACCCTGGCTCTCAGGGCAGTGGAGTGCGCACGGTTAGCGCACGGTTTTCCAAACCGTGCGGGCTAACCGTGCGGCCACAAAAAAATTGGGTTTTTAAAACTAGGTTGGCTCGAGCTTAACCTAAAACACTCCTCTCATCCTCCCACTTGATCCTCACTCGGGATTTTGGGTTCTCATGGATCTATGCTGCTCTCCCACTCAGTTCGGAAGGAATTTGAAGAGGATTCAAGGTGGTTTGAAGGAAATTGCTTCCGGGTAAGTCTCTCCCCTTGTTTCTCTTGCACATCCTCTAGATCTATTTCCCTCTCTTTCGTGGGTTTCTAGATATATACATTTTGTGTGTAAATATAGGGTTGGGGTTGCCTTGGATGTAAATATTAAGGCTTGTGGATGTTAGGGAAAGTGATCTAGAGAGGTTGCGGTGGTGTGTTCGCCGGTTTTGAGCTACGGTTGGTTGTGGGTCGAGTTCTTCGGAACCCTAAAGGTAGGTGGGTTCTACCTCAACTACAATTGGTTAGAATTTATAGTTACATGTTACAATTAATTTGTTTTGATTTAAATTAATTTTCATTTGTTATTCGAAATTGGTTGGAAATCCTTTGTGGATGTTTTGGGGATTTTTGGGGAAATATGGGTTTTGTGGTGAAATGCTATTGTTGTGAATTTTAATATGGGGATTTTAAAATGTTATGATATTATTGATTTGTGAAATGATTGATGGAAATGGGTTTCAATAAAAAGGGTGGATTTATTGAAATGAGATTTTGGCATGGAAAATGGTTTTCAATAAATGGGTGATTTATTGAAGCAGATTGACATGCAATGGGAATTGGTTGATTTCATGATGTTGTGACCTTGAAGGGTTATGTTCTTGGTTTGACTTAATTGTAATGTTGTGTGAAAGTGGGCGAAAAGTACCACTATAATGAAGGGGGGTGGATAGTGGACTGAAGGGCCACCATCAAAGGATAAGTGGACGAGGAGTACCATTAGTTGTTAATGGGTGAACAGGTTGGACAGAAGCACCACTGTTTGGTTGTTTTGGTTGTTGTTACAACGACCCATACCTTACATACATTGCTAATACTTCAAAATTTAAGTACACTTATTAAAACATATATCAAAACCATGAAAGGACCGTATATGTATAGTGTCTTTAGAAACATGGAAACATAAACAACCGGTTCATAAATCATCTACATTGTCTCCCATTTATCTCATCATATCTAGAGTCCCTTTTTGGAATATCCTACTTAATAACCTTCTTCCTGAGCTGGGGAATGAAAAAATACAAAAGGCTGAGCTCAAATGCTCACTAAGGTTAAATAAAAGAAATATCAATCACATCATATTCATAAGAACATAACATTTTGGAAATCTTAACCTGAAAAAGAGATTATAATTTCAGAACATGGGATAAATCATAGTAGTGAATTGTAATCACAATAATCATAACTTAAAACATGATATTTTGTGGCATACGCACATAATCATAGAGAATCATTTCGTAGTAGTCAAGACTAATTGCCAAGACTATCTTAGCGGACAATGTCCATTTCTGAACCGAGTTCACTCATCGTTTCAGTCCTGTTTCACTGAACCGGTTTAACCTTCCGTTCCAGCCATGTCAATATCATGAGATATAAATATTTACCCAATGTATTGGAGGGAGATATAGGTCCCACCCATCTCATAATGATACCATTCTTATGTGTGCCACAAAATCATAAATCATACATCATTGCATAACCTATGTAATAAAAATGGGATTCTTAAACATCGTGACATCATAAAAAAATTTATATAAGATAAAGGAATTCATAAAAATAATTACATCACAACATAATCAAATCCATGTAATAATAGGGGTTGAAACAGAACCCTATATTATCTTAGATGGAAAATAGTTTTGATAAAAGACTTGAACTCCATTCTTGAGGAAAATATCTTTTCTACTTCAAAAACATTTTCCTTTCTTAACATGTCATACAATTTTAAACTAAAAAAAGTTGATTAAAAATAATCTTGAAAACATGTAAAGGAAGCTTCTTGGAAAAAATGTTTCAAAAATCCATTCATGCCTTATAAGTTAAAAAAACATTCTTCTCGTAGTTTTGTCGGAAAAGTAAAAAAGTACCTCGTACGAAAAATGACAAAAGATTCCTTTAATATTTTTTACTAAAAACTCACCGAAGGGTAAAATTGGATTTAAAAAATTGTAGGTTAATGGAAATAATATTACATATTGAGGAAACATGAATGTGGATGATAAAATATTCCCCAGTAAATTCTGATGTATAAACAATCTCAGATAAAAATGAGATTGCGAGATTTTCCCTTACCTTAGGTCTGATTTGCTTCGTAATTGTCCGAACCTCCTGTATAATGATTTAAATAATGTCATTGAATTATTCCAGAATCATACTCATTGTTATGATATCATATAGGGCCATTTTTTAGCTCTTTATTAGTAATATTTCATTGCTACTTGTTATTCGGGTGTTTATTACTTTTTGTTCTTTTGCATGTTTTGTCAAATAAATTCTTATTCTTATCTTTAGGTTATAGATACCTCATTTCCATAATGGTATTAATGTAATATATATCATATTCATTCATTAAATCCATTTATATAATCATTATGCAATGATATTCATGTAGAATGAGTCACATCACATCGTGGAGGCGGTAATCCGTACATACGCACGAGCGATGATATCATTCCCATGATCGTGGAATTGTATTGGAGTGTATGTATACTATTTCAGAATCAATATCACTTTAAAATAATCATATATAGTTATTATTTACACCATTTTAACCATCCAAGTAAGGTGGTGGTGGAAAATAGATTACACCACGGCGTGGAGACGGTATTCCGTACGTACGCACGTGCGGTGATTTAGTTTTCCGTAGGATGGATAGATGGTGAAATAGGGTTGTTTCATACTTATAATAATATATCAGTATATGAGTGATACTGATGTTATTACATCATAATGAAAAAACTAAATAAGAATAATTGGAAGAAGAAATAAAGTTGAAAAATTCGGTAACGGACATTACCTCTTCTTTGAAGTTCCTCATGGAGACCTCCTCTTAGGGCACTAAAATTGGACTTTGAAGAAGACCAGGACCACTAGGATGTTTTTAGGGAAGTTGAGAAGAGAATTTTGTAGGGGTTGGCCGAGCATGAAGGCTCAACGTGGTGTGAGGAAGAGAGGGAGGAGGTGCCCTTTTATAAGGGAGGAGAGGGGCCCCATATGAAAAAATAAAAATATTATTTTATTATAAAGTCATATTCGGTTTTTAGTAGCTCTAAATTGATTTATCTCTAAGATAAGGTGGGTACGGGTTGAAATCCTCTCAATCAATAGAATTTAGAAAATTCTAGGTATCTATTTTAACCTTATCATTTAGATTTAACTTTAAGTTAGATAATTTAACTTTTACCATGTCTTCTTGTTTTCTTTCACTATAATGTTAATAAACTTACTATAACAAGCCAAAAGAACCCCAAGTTGTTTATTATTAATACATATAACCTTATCTAAGTCATTTGGCCGAACCTTATATTTTTAGGAATAGATTAACAATTAATAATATAATATTTGTTTTAAAAACTATTTTATGTCAATTTTGACACTATTTGGTAATTAATTTTTGTGAAAATAATAACAGAAAGATTAGTTAGAAAAAAGTTAATTAAATCAATACTAACATGTCATGTTAACCTATAAAATTATTTTAATCCATAAAAATTCTAAAATTACATTTATTTGGGTATATATAACATCAATTATGTAAATATTTCATTAATAGGATAATTACTGCATCATCATTGTGTCATAAATAAATTAAATTATTTATTGTCTAAAAATTACAAATAAAATACTGTTATGTAGGAAAGATTTTTATCTTTCTAATTAATATTTATAGTTGAATTTATCTTCTATATATCCCTATATTAAAAATGATTTAGTTATTAAACTTTGATTTTAACTATTTTAACCCTTCTTTAAATAAATTAATAATAAATGTACTAATCTAATCCAAGTGGTCCTAAATGGTCATATGTTATTCCTAAGGTTTTTTTCGGTCGAATTAAACTCATCCAATAGAATTAGGATATGTGTTAGGGTAATAATAATTACACTTTTACCCTTAATTACCCTATTTACTTTTAACCGTGGTAAAAAAGTGAAAAGTTGCTATTCAACAAAAAATATTTTTATCTCATTGAACCAAAATTTAGTCCTTGATATTAACAGTGTCTCTTGGATTTTATAAATTCCACTCACAGAAGTGGTAAAATTATGTTTTATGTAAGTTTGCAAATTTTCCTAGGAGGTGGGTAAAAGACCGTGAAAAGTTCAATAAACTTTTTATATATCTAAAATTATTATAAAATGACTCTAATGAATTGAATTGAACTTATATAGGTATTATGTATCAATTTTGACCAAATATAAATTTAAATAAAATAAATAATTATTTAAAAAAAAAGTCGGTTTTTAAATAGTAACCCAGTGTTTTCACTATTCATCAAAAATTGAATGTTTTCAGAAAACTACCAAAATTTCACCATAGGCTAATTTAGATATTCCAAATCCAAAAATGAAGTCCATTTTGAAAAATTAAAATTAAAAAATTTCAAAAAGTGTGTATTACTATTCATAACGACTAGTTTTAGTAATATTTTAATAGCATATTGTTTTTTAGTGAAACTCGGTATTGCGTACGACGCAAGCTATCGAGGAAGGTCGTGATTGCGTTTAAAGCAAGCCAAGATAGTGTTGTGTGTAGTGAAAGATTCCTTTGATGATTTATATAACATAAAAACAAAAAATTTCTCATAAAAGTCTCGGGTGTTACATTCTACCCACATTAAAAGGAATTTCTCCCTCGAAATTCATCACTTTGTAACAAAAAGATGAGGATACCTCAGCCTCATCATATCCTCAATCTCCCATGTAGCTTCTTAAAATTGGTGGTTCCTCCATAATAATTTCACCAAGCGAGTGGTCTTGTTCCATAGGAATTTTTCGCTACGATCTAGAATCTCTATTGTCTGTTCTTCATTAGAAAGATCTTGCTCCAGCGATACAACTTCTGAGCTGAGTACATGTGAAGGATCAGGTATGTACTTTATCAGGAGAGATACATGGAAGAAATCGTGAACTTGGGAGAGATTCTGTAGAAGCGCCAATCGGTACGCTGCCTTTCCAACATGATCCAGAATTTCAAAAGGACTGATATATCTAGGGCTCAACATTCCCTTCTTTCCAAATCTCATGACCCTCTTCTAGGGAGATATTCGTAAGAACACTTTATCACCCACTTCAAACTCAAGGTCTCTTCTTCAGTTGTCGGCATAAATTTTTTGTCGACTCTGAGCTGCTCTTATGTGTTGTTGAATAGATCTAACTTTTTCTTCCATCTCATCAATAAGATCAGGTCATAATAGCTTTCTTTCCCCAACTTCATCCCAACAAGTTGGAGTCCTACATTTCTTTCCATAGAGAGCTTCATAAGGAGCCATCTGAATACTAGAGTGAAAGCTATTATTATAAGAAAATTCCACCAAAGGTAGGTGTTGATCCCAACCACCATTGAAATCCATAGAGCAAGCTCTCAACATATCTTCTAGAGTTTGAATTGTCCTCTCAGACTGACCGTCTATCTGAGGATGATAAGCAGTGCTGAAACTCAACTCGGTATCTAGAGTATGTTGAAGACTTCGCCAGAACATTGAGGTAAACCTCGGATCCCGATTAGATATAATGGAAAGTGGTACTCCATGCAATCATACCACTTCCTTCACATATATCCTAGCAAGATGATCCAGAGAGAATTCCTCTCTAATATCAATGATGTGTGCAGACTTTGTAAGACGATCAACTATGACCCAGATAGCATTATTGACTTTGGATGTTTTAGGAAGTCCGGTGACAAAGTCCATAGTGATGTTTTCCCATTTCCATTCCGATATGGGTAATGGTTGTAACATCCCCTTAGACTTCTATCTCTCAGCCTTAACTTGTTGACAAAGAAAGCATCTAGAGACATATTCAGCAACATCTCTTTTCATGCCATCCCACCAGAAGTACTCTGTCAAGTCCCTATACATCTTCGTGCTTCTATGATGAATAGAGAATGAAGAACTATGAGCCTCATCCAGCAGCTCATTCTTTAATTCGGGGATGGGAGGAACACAAACCTGATTCCTGAACATTATTATCCCATCACAATCAAGGATGAATTCAGGAACATTTTTCACCTTCTTTTGTAACTCTACATCTTCTTTCTGTGCCTCTTTAATCATCACATGTATAGATGGTTGAACATTCATTAGAGAAAGAAACATTTTTTCCCATTCCATTATAATTCCAAGATCCATCCTTTGTAAATCCACAAATATTGGATCTTTTGTGATCCTCATCATGGATAAACTGGCATGGTCTTATCGACTTAATGCATCTTCAACCTTGTTTTCTTTCCTAAGGTGGTGATGAATGGAGCATTCGTAATCCTTAATCAGCTCAATTTATCTTCTTTGGCACATATTCAGCTCCTTTTTTGTGAAAATATACTTTAAACTTTTATGATCAGTATAAATATCACACCTTTCTCCATAAAGATAATGCCTTTAAATCCTTAATGCAAAGATTACCACAGCTAACTCCAAATCATGAGTTGGGTAATTTTTCCCATGGATTTTCAACTGTCGTGAGGCATAAGCTATCACCATATCATTTTGCATAAGAACACACCCCAGCCCCTTCTTGGATGCATCACTATAGATCACAAACCTTTCTCCACTACAAGGAAGTGTGAGTACAGGTGCACCGGATTACCATCTTTTCAAATCCTTGAAATTCTCTTCGCATTCCTCCGTCCACATGAACTTAACTCCTTTTCATGTCAACATGGTGAGTGGATTAGATAATTGTGGAAAATATTTCACAAACGTCAATAATATCCAGCCAAACAAAGAAAACATCGGATCTCGGTTACTATTGTTGGTCTGGACCATCTTTCCATAACCTCTGTTTTTGCTGGATCCACAGATATCCCCTCTTTTGAGATTACGTGACCCAAAAATGAAACTTTTTGAATCCAAAATTCACACTTGCTAAATTTGGCATAATGCTTCTTCTTTCTTAGGGTCTTCAATACAATTATCAAGTGATCTTCATGTTATTCCTTGCTCTTTGAATAGACAATAATATCATCTATAAAGACTACCACAAACTGATCAAGATAGTCTCTAAAGACTCTATTAATTAGATCCATGATGATAGCCGGGGCATTAGTAAGACCAAATGGCATCACTATAAATTCATAGTGTCCATACCTTGTATGGAAAGTCATCTTTGGTATATCCTCCATTTTTACCCTTAATTGATGATACCCTGAACGAAGATCAATCTTGGAAAGGTATTGAGCTCCGCGTATTTGGTCAAATAAGTCATCAATGCGCGGGAGAGGATATTCATTCTTGATAGTGATCTTGTTAAGTTCTCGATAATCAATGAAGAGTATCATTGATCCATATTTCTTCCTAACAAACAGAACATGTTCTCCCCAAGGAGACGCACTAGAGTGTATGAATCCCTTATCAAGATTCTCTTGGATTTGCTTATTCAATTCCTGCAACTCAATTGGGGTCGTTCTATAAGGTGTATCTTAAATAGGCAAAGCACCCGGTACGAGTTCTATTGAAAACTCAACTTCACGATTTGGTGGAAGACCCAACAATTCCTCCGGAAAGACATCATAAAACTCCCGTAAAATGGGAATATTCTTAATCGTGAGTTTCTCACCAACCATTTGAGTTAAATAACCTTCATTTAGTGGAATCAAAACCCATATAATGGAAGAAATTTCCACTAGAAGGTTATGTTCATCCTTGCATCGATAGATGATCATAGATTGATCTGGAATAAGAAATGTGACTTCCCTTCATTGGAAATTGATATGAGCTCCATATAGAGGAAGCCAATCCATGCCAAGAATAACATCAAAGTCCACTATAGGAAGGATCACAAGATTTTCAGGAAGAACTTTCCCACAAACTTCAATCGAAGAAGAGTTATAAACTTTTGATGTGACTGTTATGCCATTAGGGGTTGTCACAGCTAATTCAACATCTAATTGTTAAGGTAATATGGTGAAACACGTAGAAAATTCTTCAGAAATAAAAGAGTGGGTGGATCCAGAATCAAATAAAACATTTGCTACTTTAGAGTAGATGGTAAGTGTACCTTTCACCACTTCATTATCGTACTCCACATCACTGATAGAAATTGCATGTGACTTTGATTTGCCTTTAGCCTTTAGAGTTTATTGACGTCGATCATCATCAACAACCCTTGGATTAGGGAATTGATTGGCATAATGCCCCATTTCCTTGTACATGAAACATTGAAGTGAAGTAGGTTCATTCTGTGTATCCCTTCCTTTGTTTTCATCATTCGACATCTTCTTACCATTATTTTGACATTCAATTGCCCGATGACCTTCTTTTCCACACTTATAAAATTTTATTGTCCACATAAGACAATTTCCTCCATGTATCTTTCCACACTTTGAGCATAAGGGAAAACTCATCTTCTTTTCAGTGTGCTCTATAGATTTTCCTTTGAATTCCATTTTCCTCTTCATATCAAACTCATATGACTGATGAGTTACTCCAATCTCCATCTCAACCATAATAGCACATCGAAAAATTTCCTCGTAGCTATTGAAGTCCCTTATGGATAACACCCTTCAAATACTTGGTTTTAAGCCACTAAAAAATCGATCGATCTTACTCTTCCGTTGGATAATAATCCCAAAATCGTACCTGGAAAGTCTTGTAAAATTTGCTTCGTAGGTACCAACAGATTCATCATCATTTTGATATAGTTCAAGAAACTATTTCTCCATCTTAGTTCGGAGAATACGAGGGAAGTACTTATTGAAAAATAAGTTCTTGAACTCGTCCCATTCCATGGACTCAATTTCATCCCTTTGTCTCGTTTTCTTAATAAGATTGCACCATTGATCAACTTCACCTTCAAAACGATAAACTACTATGATGACTTTATCATGTTCAGAAAATTGAAGAACTGAAAATATCTTTTTAGTGGTACTGATCCATTGTTCCGCCACTAATGGATCAGAAGACCCACTGAATAAAGGTGGACGCTGCCTCATGAAGGATTCAACAGAATGTTGCTTCTTCCTTTGCTCGTTTGGAAGTCCTGCATGATTCATAGCTTGAGAATGTTGTGTGAGCATGGCTACAAGATTTTTCATTCTAGCTCCCATAACGTTTGGTTACTCAGGGGGACAATCATTGGATTGCCCGTCGCATTCCTCATTAACACGGTTCCTTCAGGTTCCAGCCACTGACTAAAACCAAGAATAATAGTGTGAGAAACACTAATTATAATAGGAAAAACACATAATCAAGAATAAAATTTCACACTTAAAGTCTTATCATAGGTTTTTCATGTACATTTCTAAAACACTAATATTGTGTTCTATGCTTAGACTTATCCTTATGGTTCTTACTAAGGCTTTCATATCTTAGTTTCCAAAGGTTGACAATAACTTTCCTCTGATACCAACTATAACGACCCATACTTTACATACATTTCTAATACTTCAAAATTGATGTACACTTATTACAAAATATAACAAAACCATGAACGGACTGTATAGGTATAGTGTCTTTAGAAACTGGGAAACATAAACAACTGGTTCATAAATCATCTACGTTGTCTCCCATTTATTTCATCATATCTAGAGTCCCTTTTTGGAATATCCTACTTAATAACCTTCTTCCTGACCTTGCGAAAGAAAACATACAAAAGGGTCAGCTCAAATGCTCAGTAAGGGTAAACAAATGAAATATCAATCACATTATATTCATAAGAACATAACATTTTGGAAATCATAACCTGCAAAAGAGATTATGATTTCATAACTTGGGATAAATCATATTAGTGAATAGTAATCCCAATAATCATAACTTAAAACATGAATCTTTGTGTCATACACACATAATCATAGAGAATCATTTCTTTGTAGTCAAGACTCATCTCCAAGACTATCTTAGAGGACAAAGTACATTTCTGAACCGAGTTCACTCCTCGTTTCAGTCCTGTTTCACTTAACCGGTTTAACCTACCATTCTAGCCATGTCTATCTCATGAGATATAAATCATTACCCAATGCATTGGAGTAAGATATAGGTCCCACCCATCTCATAATGATACCATTCTTATGTTTGCCACAAAATCATAAATCATACATCATTGCATAACCCATGTAATAAAAATTGGATTCTTAAACATCATGACATCATAAAAAAATTCATATAAGATAAAGGAATTAATAAAAATAATTCCATCACTACATAATCAAATCAAAGTAATAATAGGGGTAGAAATAGAACCCTATATTATCTTAGATGGAAAATAATTTTGATAAAACACTTTAACTCCATTCTTGAGGAAAATATCCTTTCTACTTAAAAAACATTATCATTTCTTAACATGTCATACAATTTTAAACTAAAAGAATTTGATTAAAAATAAACTAGAAAACTTATAAAGTATGCTTCTTGGAAATAATGTTTTAAAAATCCATTCATGCTGTATAAGTTAAAAAAACATTCTTCTCGTACTTTTGTCGGAAAAGTCAAAAAGTATCTCGTACGAAAAACGACAAAAGATTCCTTTCATATCGTTTACTAAAAACTCACCGAAGGGTAAAATTGGATTTAAACAATTGTAGGTGGATGGAAATAATATTACGTATTGAGGAAACATGTATTTGGATGATAAAATATTCCCCAGTAAATTCTGAAGTATAAACAATCGCAGATAAAAATGAGATTGCGAGATTTTCCCTTACCTTATTCCGATTTGCTTCATAAGTGTCTGAACCTCCTGTATAATGATTAAAATAATGTCATTGACTTATTCTAGAATCATACTATTTGTTATGATATCATATATGGCCATATTATTAGCTTCTTATTAGTAATATTTCATTGCAACTTTTTACTCGGGTGTTTATTACTTTTTGTTCTTATGCGTGTTTTGTCGAATAAATTCTTATTCGTATCTTTAGGATATAGATAGATAATTTCCCCAATGTTATTGATGTAATATATATCATATTCATTCATTAAATTCATTTATATAATCATTATGCAATGAAGATCACGTAGAACGAGTCGCATCACATCGTGGAGAGGGTATTCCGTATGTACGCACGAGCGATGATATCATTCCCATGATCGTGGAATTGTATTGAAGTGTATGTATACTATTTCAGAATAAATATCATTTTAAAATAATAATATATAGTTATTATTTACACCATTATACCCATCCAAGTGAGGTGGTGGTGGAAAACAGATTACACCACGGCGTGGAGACGGTATTCCGTACGTACGCACGCGCGGTGATTTTATTTTCCGTAGGATGGATTGATGGGGAAATATGGTTGTTTCATAATTATAATAACATATCAGTATATTAGTGATACTTATATTATTACTTCATAATGAAACAACTAACGAAGAATAAGTGGAAGAAGAAATAAAGTTGAAAGAATCGGTAACGAACATTACCTCTTCTTTGAAGCGCCTATTTGAGACCTCCTCTTAGGGCACTAAAATTGGTCTTTGAAGAAGACCAGGACCTCTAGGATGTTTCTAGGGAAGTGGAGAAGAGAATTTGTCAGGTTTTGGCCGAGCTTGAAGGCTCAAAGTGGTGTGAGGATGAGAGGGAGGAGGTTCCCTTTTATAAGGGAGGAGAGGGGCACCTTAGGAAAAACAAAAAATATTATTTTATTATAAAGTCATATTTAGTTTTTAATAGCTCAAAATTGATTTATTTAGAATCTAATGTGGGTATGGGTAGAAATACTCTCATCCAAGATAATTTAGACAAGTTTAGGTATCTAATTTAACCTTATCATTTAGATTTAACTTTATTATAGATAATTTAACTTTTACTGTGTCTTCTTGTTTTCTTACATTATAAGGTTAATAAACTTACTATAACAAGCCAAACGAACCCCAATTTGTTTATTATTAATATATATAACCTTATCTATGTCATTATTCCAAACCTTAGATTTTTAGGAATAAAATAAAAATTAATAATATTATATTTGTTTTAAAAACTATTTTATGTCAATTTTGACAGTATTTGGTAATTGAATTTTGTGAAAATCATAACAGAACGATTAGTTCAAAAAAAGTTAATTAAATCAATAATAACATGTCATATTAACCTAGAAAAGTATTGTAATTAATAAAAAGTCTAAAAATACATTTATTTGGGTATTTATAACATCAATTATGTCAATATTTCATTAATAAGATAATTACTGCCTCATCATTATGTCATAAATAAATTAAATTATTTATTCTCTAAAAATTAAAAATAAAATACCATTATTTAGGAAATCTTATATCTTTCTAATGAATATTTATTGTCGAATTTATCTTATGTATAACCCTATATTAAAAATTATTTAGTTATTAAACTTTGATTTTAACTATTTTAACCCTTCTTTAAATAAATTAATACTAAATGTACTAATCTAATCCAAGTGGGCCTAAATGGTCATTTTTTATTCCTAAGGATGTTTTAGGTCTAATTACACTTATCCAATAGAATTAGGACATGTGTTTGGGTAATAATAAATTCATTTTTACCCTTAATTACCCTATTTACTTTTAACCGTGGGAAAAAAGTAAAAAGTTAGTATTCACCAAAAATTATTTTTATCTCAGTGAACCACATTTTAGTCTTTGATATTAACCGTGTTTCTAGGATTTTCTAAATTCCACTCACAGAATCAGTAAAATTATGTTTTATGTAAATTTGTAAATTCTCCTAGGAGGTGGGTAAGAGACGGTGAAAAGTTCAATAAAATTTTTATATATCTAAATTTATTATAAAATGACTCCAATGAATTTCATTGAACTTATATAGGTATTATGTAACAATTTTGAACTAAAATAAATTTAAATAAAATAAATAATTATTTAAATAAAAAGTTTGTTTTAAATAGTAACCCAGTGTTTTCACTATTCATCAAAAATTGAAAGTTTTTAGAAAATTACCAAAATTTCACCCTAGACTGATTTCGATATTCCAAATCCAAAAATGAAGTCCATTTTGAAAAATAAAATTTACAAAATTTCAAAAAGTGGGTATTACTATTCATAACGGTTAGTTTTAGTAATATTTTAATAGTGTATCGTTGTTTAGTAAAACTCGCTATTGCATACGACACAAGATATCGAGGAAGGTTGTGATTGCGTGTAAAGAAAGCCAAGCTAGTGTTGTGTGTAGTTAAATATTCCTTTGATGAATTATATAACATAAAATCAAAATATTTCTCATAAAAGTCTTGGGTGTTACAGTTGTTGTGCAGTCTTTTACAAGATGGAATTGTTGTGCTAATGTGTGAATAATGGAATGGATTATGTCATGTTTTTTTGGATTTTCCTTGGTTGCGTGGTCTGGGTATGATGTCTTGGTAAGGGTATGTTTGGCTTATGAAATGGTTGCACTTGTGATTTATTTTATATAAATGTGCTAATGGTTTTATCCTAGTGGCGTGTGTAGGGAAGTAATTTGGGAAAAACCTACTGAGTTTTAGTACACACCCTTTTCTTTGGCACTATGGTGTCTTTACAGATGTCATGTTCCGTGACATGGGCAATGGTACGGCATCAACCTCCTTTGGTGGAGCCTTGTGATTTCCTTGTTAGAGCGTGGAGATTGGAGCTTGGTGTGGAGCTGTGTTAGTGTCATGGCTCGTGCTGTTTCTTATTGAGTTTTTCGCATTGTACTATGATGTTGTATTGGGTTTTGTGGGAATGTTTGATTATGGATTACCTAGTTGTCTTGGTAATGTATGAGTTTGGTTTTGTTGACATGAATCATATAGTTGTGGTTTCTTGGTTGGTTTCGTCTCAAGGGAAAATCGTTCCCCAATTGTTCTCGGAGCCCTTGGCGTTTATTGCAAGCCTTTGGCAGCTTGGGAACGTCTCTTAATGCCAAGTAACCCTCACCACCTCCTCAAGGCAATGGGGTAGGGGCGGGGCGTTACAAGTGGTATCCGCTTGTTCGGTCATTGACTTTCAAGTGAGAGAAGTTGTTCGATCATTGCCGTTGATCATTGGTTTTGGAGTTGAAATTTGTTGTGGTATATTCATTGAGTCGGGATGGTATCAAGGCGTAGGGTTGTCAGAACATGGAATGTATAGTGTAAAAGGACGTAGCTAACCCTTTTATGCTGAAATTCAAGTTACCAGGGAGTTGGGTACATAAGTGTTTTGGGGACACTTAAAGGCATTGGGTATCTCATTGTAGTGGGTGTAGCCCATGAGATGAGTATGACATGCATGGTAGAAATGACTTCCCACTAGGATTCATATTTCCTTGAGGTATAATGATTTATGATGTGATAAGAATGTATGAAATTGTAATGTCAATAAATTGGTATTTTGAAAATAGTTTGGTTTTCAAAATGGTGAAACATGGCACATGTGGAAAATGCGAACTGGTAGGAAGCCTTGTTGTGATAGTGTTGGGTAATGAGATTTGAAATGGGATTTAGTGATGTCTATGGAAGTGAGACTCATGGTTTTTTGTTTTATGATTATAGAAATTGAACCGGGTAGGCGTCGTAGAGACCAACCAGAGGAGGCTGCTGAGAATATGGTTGCACCTGAGCCTCAGGTGAACCAGCAGCTAGTGCAAATCATAGTGCAAGCTTTCCCAGCTGTGGGAAGTGCAAATAAAGAGGATGAACCAAGGCATGTGGATCATGTGGTTAAGTTCCTAAAATAGAATCAACCCATCATCAGGGGTGATTCAGAGCCAGATAGGGCAGAAGCATGGCTGAATTGGATGAACAAGATCTTTGAGTTCTTGGGAACGCCCGTGGAGCTGAAAGTGAAGTTAGCCACGTATATGTTGAAATATATTTCCCTTCATTGGTGGGAGTTGGTAGTACATGCGGGGATGGACCAGGGAATGATGTGGTAAGGATTTGAGGAATTGTTTAACAAACAATTCTACCCACATACGTTCAAAATTCAGCATATGACTAATGTATTCAGTTTGAAGCAAGAGCTTATGTCGGTAACAGAGTATGCAGCCATGTTTATAAACATAGGGAGGTTTGCACCCAAGGTGGAAGGTAGAATTTTTTTGAAGGCAATAATCATTGATGCAGGGTAATGGAAAGAAATTCGTTCAAAGATAGCGGTGCTGTGTATAGATGATTACACAGAGATGGTGAATAGAGGCTCGGTGGATGAGCGAGATTTTTTGGGTGCTCCGGGTGGAGGAAGCATGGTGGTACCCATGGATAAGAGTGGGAACTCTAACACTGGGTTCAAGAAGAAGAGGGACACTTATCTTGAGGGCAGGAATATAGCATATAATCTGATGCTAGGATCAGTGAAGCTTCCTCTGAATCCCCAGAGCAAGCTGGGATGTTTTCAGTGTGGTTCTACAGGCCATATCAAGCTGGATTATATGGCACAACCTTGGTCATGTCATATTTGTAAGCATACGAGGAATATGAAATGTTATTTTCATAATGATCTAAGGTTGGGTCCGTGTGACACTCCTCAGGGATCGCAGACGTTGTATGCTACAACAGGATGGGTGCGGCAGCATACCCCTCGACAGTAGAGTAAAACGGGTCATGGTGATTCTCAGAATACCACGATGCCTGAGCAGAGAAATAAAGAGCAGAGTGTGGCACGAAAGCATGTGTTCGGAGCTGAGCAGGTTGTAGTGGATGATTAGTCGGGACCGTCCATGGTACGAGGTACTATTCTTTTAAATTCTACCTTGGTACAAGTGTTTTTTGATACATGTGCTTCACACTCTTTTATTGTTGCACGAGTAGTTGATTTTCTGGGTTAAATGGTAGAGATAATGCCTTCAGTTTTGAAACATCAAACCCCTCGGGGTAGAAAATAGTGTCGAACCTTCTTGTGTAGTGCATGCTGTATCGTTGTGGGAGAGATTATGATACTGTGGGAATTCTCTGTACTTGAGATGGATGGCTATGATGCAATCTTGGGAATTGATTATCTAATAGCATTTAAGGCCCACATCGATTGTGATGCGCGAACAGTGAGTATTATGTCACATGATGGTGTTAGACATCTCATTAGAGGAGAGAGGCATGAGAAGAAGGTTGTAGCTGGCTTGTTGGCAACGACAGTTGGCATGTTGTCGTATCAGTTGTCAGTTTCTTCATTGGAATTGGAGAGGGCGTTGAGCAGAGTGTTCTTCCGGTAGTGGTGGATCAGTTCATGGATGACTTTCCTGATGAATTCTCTAGGTTACCTCCCATAAGAGAAGTGGAGTTTACGATTGATCTCCTTCCATGGACCAGTCCTATCTCACATCTGTCTTATTAGATGGCACCAGCTGAATTACAGGAATTGGAAGTCCAGTTTGAAGAGCTAGAATACAAAGTGTTCATCCGACCTAGCACGTCTCTGTGGGCGGCACTGGTGTTGTCTGTGAAAAAGGGTGATGGAACATTGAGGCTATGTTATGATTATTAAATAATTAACCAAGTAATGATAAAGAACAAATATCCACTTCCACGAATTTGTGACCTATTTGACCAGTTTAGGGGAGCCCAGTGGTTCTCCAAGATAGACCTAAGGTCGGGAAATCATCAATTGCTGGTGAGGAAGGAGGATATTCCTAAAACATCTTTCAGAAGCTGATATGGCCATTATGAATATGTGTTTATTCCCTTTGGTCTAACAAATGCGCCAGTGGTGTTTATGGCATTGGTGAATCAGATATTTCGGAGATATCTGGATTCGTTTGTGGTGGTGTTTGTAGATGATATATCGGTGTATTCAAAGGTGAGGGTAGAGCATGAGCAGTACTTGGCGATAGTGTTGGGGATCCTATGGGATCATCACTTGTATGCCAAATTGTCAAAGTGTGTCTTTTTGATACAGGAAGTTCGTTTTCTTGGCCATGTGATTTCTGAAAGAGGTGTTTCATTGGATCCGGAAAAGATAGAGGTTGTTGTTTCGTGGAAACCACCAAAGAATGTTTTTTTGATAAAGATTTTTCTTGGTCCAACTGGGTATTATCGGTGTTTTGTTCATGATTTTTCACATTTTTCTTTATCGTTGAAATCTTTTATGAGAAAGAATGTTCCATTCCAGTGGAATGAACACTGTCAGTAGTGTTTCGATGAGCTCAAGGGTTGTCTTACATCAGCACCAGTCTTGGTTTTGCCAGAACTAGGAAAAGGGTATGTGGTGTATTGTGATGCATCAAGATCATTGTTGGGGTGCGTTCTCATGCACGGGAATCATGTGGTTTCATATGGATCACGACAGTTGAGAGTGAATGAGAAGAACTACCCCACTCATGATTTGGATTTGGCAGTAGTGGTGCATTCTTTGAAAGTGTGGCGTCATTATCTCTTCGGTGAGAAATTCATGGTATATACAGATCATAAGAGCTTGAAGAATATTTTTTCACAAAGAGATTTGAACTTGAGGAAAAAGAGATGGATGAAATATCTCCAAATGTTCGATTTTGACTTAATGTACAATCCAGGTAAGGGAAATCTGGTGGTAGATGCATTAAGTAGAAAGTCACATTGTCAGGTGGTGAAACAGGCATCACACTGGTGGCAGTTGATGTCGGTTATAGCTGATATGTGGTTGGAATGTGAGGACCAGGGCGATAGAGTAGTCTTCTTTCTAGATTTATTGATTCCTAAGTTGGTTGGCCTGGTCAGAGAGGCATAGATATCCGATTCGGAGTGTGCGACCATGGGGTCGAGACTCAATGGTGGGGAGACCATTGAGGGTAAGCAACTGAATGGAGATTCAGTTTTGTGTTTTCGAAAATGGATTGTGGTACCAAAATCATGTAAGGAGGATCCTCTCAGGGCGTATCATCATTCAAGTTTGGCTATTCATCATGGAATTTATAAAATGTATAAAGCATTGATAGCATAGTTCTGGTGGACTGGTATGAAAAGAAGTGTGGCTGAGTTTGATTCGTGATGCTTGACGTGTCAGCAGATCAAGCCAAAGCATCAGAGGCTAGTAGGAATGTTGCAGTCTTTACCAATCCCAGTTTTGAAGTGGGAGCTGATAGTGATGGATTTTTTCACAGGTCTCCAAAGAACGGTCAGGAAGCACAATGTCATTTGGGTGATAGTGGATCAGCTAATGAATTCAGCCCATTTCATTTCAATTCATGAATATCATACGGTGGAGTATCTGTCCAAAATCTATATTCGGGAGGTGTTAAAGAGGCATGGTGTTCTAGTTTCGATCGTATCCAATAGAGATCCATGGTTTACATCTCGATTCTGGAAATCCTTACAGCAAGCCCGTGAAATGCAGTTGACGATGAGTACGGCATATCAACCTCCGACGGATGGTCAATCAGAGAGGACGATACAAACACTAAAGGATATGTTGAGATCTTGTTTCATGGATTTTGGTGGCTCGTGGGAGGATCAGTTGTCGTTAGTGGAGTACTTTTACAATAACAGTTATCAGGAATCTATACAAATGGCTCCGTTTGAAGCATTATATTGGCGGTCGTGTCGTTCTCCACTACGTTTGGTGGAAATGGGAGAGTCCTCAATGGTTGGACCAAGCCTTGTCCAGGAGACTACAGAAAAGATCAAGTTGATTAGGAAAAGCATGCAGATGAATCAGAGTCGTCAAAAAGCATATGCAGATCATCGTCGATGGCCATTGTCATTAGAGGTAAGTGATCAGGTGTTCTTGGGGATCTCTCCTAGGTTGGGACATCGTCAGTTTGGGAAGTAGGGAATGTTACCTCTGAGGTATATTGGGCCCTTTGTGATTTTTCAGTGGGTTGGTGAGGTGTCTTATCATTTGGCTTTTCCACTACGGTTTAGTGCGGTGCACAATGTGTTTTATGTGTCGCGGTTGAAAAAGTATCAGTCGAATAGTGACCATGTGATTCGTTGGGATCATGTTGAGCTAGAATAGGATGCTTCATTGGTGCACGTGACGGTGCGCGTTGTGGATAGGAAAGATAATATCTTGCATGGTAAGACCATCGTTTTAGTTCATGTTTTGTGGAAACTTGGTCAGTTTTAATAGGAGACCTGGGAGCAGGAGTTAGAAATGGTCGAGCAATGGCTTGAGCTCTTTCGGCAAAGGGCAGGTTCACTACTTTCCAAGGACGAAGAGTCCAATTTTTGGGAGAATATAGCACCCCCAATTTTATGTATGTAGCCGTTGTTTATGGATTTTATGTGTTTAAAGTGCATGGGATGAGTTGGAAAGAGTATGGGAGAGTTTGGAATGGTTGTGGATGAGTTTGGAGGATTTTAAAGGGGTGCACGGTTTGAGAACGATTAGTGTAAACAGTGCGGATGTTCCAGTAACTGTGCAAAGGGAGGCAGTGGGTTTCACACGGCCTGCGCACAGTTTTCCTAACTATGCGAGTAAACTGTGCGGACCCTGGCTCTCAAGGCAATGTAGTTCACACTGTTAGCGCACTTTTTGCCTAACCATATAGGCTAACTATGCGGCCACATAAAAATAGGGTTTTTAAAACCTGGATCCCTCGATCTTGTCCTAAAACACTCCTCTCTTCCTCTCACTCGAGCCTCAATTGGGATTTTGGGTTCTCAAGGGTCTAGGGTGCACTCTTACTCGGTTTGGAAGGATTTTCAAGAGGATTCAAGGTGTTTTAAAGGTGATTGCTTCTGGGTAAGTCTCTCCTCTTTTTTCTATTGTGTTTCATCTAGATCTACATCCCTCTCTTTCGTGGGTTTCTAGATCTACACTTGTTGTGTGTAGATATAGGGTTGGGGTTTCCTTGGATGTTAATATTAAGTCTTTTGGATGTTAGGGAAAGTGATTTAGATAGGTTGTGGTGGTGTGTTTGCCGGTTTTGAGGAGCGGTTGGTTGTGGGTCGAGTTCGCCGGAACCCTATAGGTAGGTGGCTTCTCTCTCAACTGTACTTGGTTTGAATTGATAGTTACATGTTACAATTAATTTTTTGTGATTGAAATTAATTGTGATTTGTTATGTGAAATTGGTTGTATATCCTTTGGGGATGTTTTGGGGATTTTTGGGGAAAAGGGGGTTTTGTGGTGAAATGCTATTGTTGTGAATTTTAAAATGGGGATTTTAAAATGGAATGCTATGATTGAATTGTGAAATGATTGATGGAAATGTTTTTCAATAAAAAGGGTGGTTTTATTGAAATGGAATTTTGGCATGGAAAATGGTTTTCAATAAATGGTTGATTTATTTATGTAGAGTGATATGCAATGGAAATTGGTTGATTGCATGATGTTGTGATCTTGGAGGGTTATGTGCTTGGTTTTACTTTTTGTACTGTTGTGTGAAAGTGGACAGGAAGTACCACTACAATGTAGGGGGGTGGATAGTGGACGGAAGGGCCACCATCAAAGGATAACTGGATGGGAAGTGCCACTAGTTGTGAATGGGTGAACAGGTTGGACGGAAGCCCCACCGTTTGGTTGTTTTGGTTGTTGTTGTGAATTATTTTGCAAAATGGGATTGTTGTGATAATGTGTGAATAATGGAATGGCTTGTGGCATGTTTGTTGGATTTTCCTTGGTTGTGTGGTGTGGGTATGATGGCTTGGTAAGGGCATGTTTGGCTAATGAAATGGTTGCACTTGTGATTTATTTTATATAAACTATTTTATATAAATATGCTAATCATTTTATACTAGTGGCGTGTGTAAGGAAGTAATTTTCGGAAAACCTATTGATTTTTAGTACTCACCGCCTGCTTGGGAAATGTGGTGTCTTTACAGATGTCGTGTTCCGAGATGTGGGAAAAGGAAAGGCATCGACCTCCTTTGGTGGAGCCTTGTGATTTCCTTGTTGGATATTGGAGCATGGTGCCTGGTCTGGAGTTGTGTTAGTGTCATGGCTCGTGGTGTTTCTTGTTGAGTCTTCCGCATTGTACACTAATGTTGTATTGGGTTGTGTGGGCATGTATGATTATGGAATACCTGGTTGTCTTGGTAATGTATGAGTTTGGTTTTGTTGACATGCATCACATAGTTTTCGTTGTTTTGTTGGTTTCATCTCAAGGGAAAATCATTCCCCAATTGTTCTCGGAGCTCTCGACATTTATTTCCAGCCTTTGATGCATTGGGAACGTCTCTTAAGGCCAAGTAACCCTCACCGCCTCCTCAAGCTAATGGGGGGGGGGGGGGGGGCGTTACAGATATATTCCTCTATAATTAGTGTCATTGATCTCATGCATGGACACCACTTCCATTTATTTCTTGAGTCAATAGATCCATCTGTAACACCCCAAGGTTCCATGTTATGCTTCTCTTTGAATAATACAATAGCTTGTGTTGTAGACAACTTTGATTTCTAACACACCACAACAAACCAAACTAGTCATTCTGAATAAAAATACAAACATTTTCAAAATTTATAAATTATATTTTTCAAAATGGACTTCATTTTTGGATTTAAAATATCAAAATTATCTTAGATTTAATTATTTGTATTTTTCTAAAAACATTCAATTTTTGATGAATAGTGAATAACACTATGTTATTGTATAAATCAAAATTTTTGTTTAAATAATTATTTATTTTAATTAAATTTATTTTATGTCAAAATAGATACATAATACCTATATTTTTTAAATGTCACTCATTGGAGTCATTTTCTAACAAGATTAGAAGTAAATATTTTAATCGAACGTTTTAAATTCTTTTACCCACCTACTAGGCACATTTTAAAATTTGAATAAAACAAAATTTTACCGCTTCTGTGAATTTAATTTGAAAAATCTAAGAGAGACAGTTGATATCAGTAAGTAAAATGTGGTTCAATTACATGAAAATAATTTTTTTGTGAAATGTTGCTTTTAACTTTTATTTACCACAATTAAAAGTAAATAGGTTAATTGAAGGGAAAATGATATTATTATTACCCTAACACATGAAATAATTCTATTGGATAAATGTATTTCGATGAAAATTTACATTAGGAATAAAATATTATCCTTTCGTTCCACTTGTATTAAATTAGGACGTTTATTACTATTTTATTTAAAGAATTGTTAAAAGGGTTAAATTCCAATTTTCTTAACTAATTTTTTTTAATATACTGATACACATAAGATAAATTAGACTATAAATATTCATTATAAATATAAATATATTTAATACATAATGGAATTTTATTTATAATTTTTAGAAATTAAATAAAAAAATTTATTTTTGACCTAATGAGGGTGCAGTAATTAACTTATTAATGAATTATTATAATAATTGATATTATAAATATCCAAATAAATGTAAATTGAGACTTTTGAGGAATTACACAAATTTTATGGGTTAATAAGACTTTTTTAGGGTTGGTTATATGAATTTTTTTCAATGTAATCATGTTATAATGTCTTTCACAATAACATGATACCAAATAATATCAAAATTGACATAAATGAGTTTTTAAAACAAATAATATATTATTAATTAATATAATATTACTAAAATTCTAAGGTTTAGCCAAAGTATATAGAAAATTTTATATAAATTAATAATTAACCACTTGGGGTACTCTTTTTTATAGTATGTTTATTAACCATTTATTATAATAATACACAAATACATTGTTAGAGTAAAACTATTTAACTAAGAATTTTATCTAATCGATAAGGTTAATATGGTGACCTACACAAGTCTAAACCCTATTTTTGAGAGGTTTTAGACCCATAACCACCTTAGACTCTATATTAATCATTTTGGAGCCATTATAATCTAAATATGATTGTATAATAAAATAATATGTGAAGATTTTCCTAAATTGACTCGCTCCTCTCTTATAAAAGGGTTCTTCCCATTCTCTTAATTTCACACCACCAAATCCATTTTTATCTCCCAAAACCATCTTAGATATCCTCCAAACTAACAAAACATTGACCTATAGGCCTTACATTGATTATAAATCCAACCTAAAGATCCCTTTTGATCAACTTAAAAGGAAACAACCGAAGAAGAGGTAATAATTTTACTTCCTCATTCAATGTTCTTTTCTTCTTCCACTTCCTCTTTCTTTATTGTTTCCATACCAAAAAAATAACTCCAGTAACATATACATAATGTGATTTTATTATAAATATTGTACAACCATATTTATTATTATATCCATCCTATGAATGACAAAGTCACTATACATGTGTATGCACTGCTTACCGTCTCCACGTCGTGGTGTAGTTTATTTTTCAAACACTTCATTACATAGATGCATATAGTAATGAGCATAACTAATTTAAATAATAAATATAAAATGGTAATTATTATGTATATATGATATACTATCCAATTACATGTTATTTCACCATCAATATAATGTTATTGTCGCTCGTGTGTATGTACTGATGACTGTCTCCATGAACGCGATGAGTTTCATTCCCCATCATAAGAATTCAAAAATTAATATCATATTATGAATAAAAAAATATTGTTTAAGATATTAATGTCATTATTTTTCTGAATCAAATACATCTTATCTATAACAAACAAGAATTATATAACAAAACAGATAAAGGAAAACGAATCATTCTACACCAAAAACAATGATACTATTGAAATATTATTAACAATGCTATATTAGAAGATCATATTTGATATAATATTTATTTATATGGTTCTTTTATGATTTAATAATAAATATTTGACTATTTTATATGAGGTTAACATACCCTCGATGAAGAAAAAGTACAAGGAAAGTGGAAATTCTAAAATCTTAATTTGTCGATCTTGTTTATATGTGAGTATCTACTAGGACCACATTATCATCAACATTAATCTTTCACAAAAATGTATTATAAAAAAATTACTATTTCCTAGAATATGTGTTATTCTATTTTACACCCTTGTTTTAAATTTTATATAATTTTTATAAAGGAATCATTCTGTCATTTTCCAAACAAGGTCCTTTATGACCTTTTCGAAAACATTAAATAATGAATGTTTTTTACTTATATGGTGAGTGCAGATATCTTCCACTGTTTCCACACCTTCAAAGTATCCCTTACAAGATAATACGAGTATTTTCAAAATAAATATATTATTTTTTAACTATTTTACATTTAAATGATATAAAAATAGAAACAGGTATTTCTCTCAAATAGTTTTGATTACATTCATGTCAACATCTTTTGATGGATTTTCGATTTGATTGATGTTGATTTGTTATGATACAATATTCCATATTATATTGAAGGTTTTGTCATATGTTTGACTTTGGATGTGTTATTTTTATATCATTCATGGTTTATGGTTATATTAATATTTTGAATGCTTGTTTTAATAAGAATTATTTTGTTATGATTCAACATTTTATTATGAGGAATGCATTGGACTTAGTAAGTGGTAGGTGGATCCCACTATAACTACTCGATGCATAGGTATGTCTCATGAGACAAAATAGTCTCATGGAACAAGGCCATGAAAAAATCTTATTTGTAGTCTTTTCATGAGTCATTGACTATATTTTTATGAATTCTGGTATTATGCATTCCATCATTATGAAATCGTATATTGATATAACATGTTATTATATGACTAGTATAATATCCATGTAAATAAGTAAATGGGATTATATAATTTATCTTTTTCATATTATACTGAATTTTATTTCATAAAATATTTTTTCCTCTTATACATTTCTTTAAATGTTTAATTTTATTTATGAATGTTTTGGCTATATTGTTATTGTTAATGAGAACATAAGATCACCCGACTCTATGTATTATTTTTTCTAGAATGAGAAGAGTTATATTATGATTGAACTGTTGGGATAATCTGTTGGAAATTATTGTGTTCAAAGGAGACAATGTTTAAGTTTTTTTTCATTCTATATGTATTACAAATATTATGTATGTATCTAGTACTTCCAAGTATAATAAAATGACCTGTCATACGGGATTTGATCCACATTGATTATGAAAATGATATGTAATAATTCATTGACTCTGGGTTACTCGGATAGGGGAGTAATAGTTGGTTTTAGGGGATGTTTATTACAAACCTTGGAAGATAGATTTAGGAAAACACTAATAACAGAACATTTCCCTAATATATACATTAAAGATTAGTATAGAAGGACTTATTTGAATTTTTGTAATGTAGAGATTTTGTGAGATTTATAATCAATAAATCAATGTCTGTATATGATCACATAGAAGTGGCACTAGCACAGATGTACCAAGGAGTGAAAACTCTGACATAGAGTTTCGAGTTTGACCCGGGGTATCCTAGTACAAGACAATGGGCCTTGCTACACTCTTGGTGATGACACTCCCGAGGGATATTCTTATGAAAATTAACATTTTCTTTACAAACCATTATGATGGATTTATGAGTTTATAGATCCTCAAAGAAAACTTTTTTATTATTATGTATTATATCAATAATCTTTTCAATTTATATTAAGTATTTTACATGTTTGGAATTATGTATTTCAATTCAAAAACTAATCTAGTGTATGACATTATTTAGAAATGGAAAATAGAGGAATCAATGGAAACTATATCAACCCACATAATCCATATTAGAATTTCTCTCCTATTCAAGATAATTTTAGTTGAGCTAGTGGTGAAATTAGATCTGATCATCTTATCACCATACTAGAAAAACTCACTCAGGTTATGAATAATAATATTACAATTTTGGAGCACCCAGATCCACAACGTAGAGGATCAATGCTGGACTGCTTCATGAGGGAACAACCACCAACATTAAATTGGACTACAAATCCATTTGTAGATAATCATAGTATAAGTTCCATAGAAATAATATTTCATGCTTTAGGGATCAGTGAAAGTGAAAAAAAATCATGACACTTTATCGCCTCATGAGAGATGAATATCAATGGTGGTCATTGATTCAAAACACAAAGGAGGATGTAGAACTATCAAATATGGAAGGGATTTATATTAATGTTCTATTCATAGATAAATACTTTCCTCTTGTCCATCGAGCAGATATGGAAAGACAATTTCTCAGTCTGAGGAAAATGGGGGATTATAATGTCCCAAAGTATGAGGCTAACATTACAATATTATCAAGGCATGCAAAAATTTATATACGTAACCTACGGTGTAATATTGATAGATTCATTGACGGGGTAAAACCATTTATCTATCAAGTGTTAGTATCACAATCCTTCTCATTTATGAAGATATTGTCTGATGTGTTATCATGACTGAAAAATAATTCACTAAGTCTTAATACTATAATGAAAAAGCAGTATAAGAAGATTTATAATGAACACTCTATAAATGGAAATAAGGGGAAGAAGGGAAATGTTAAATTTACATCCTATGGTAAACTAGGTATGAAACACATCATTACATGCTTGAAAGTAATGGGAGTCTATTACATGTGTGGCAAAAAAGGCCACCAAACTTGTGATTGCAAGGGAATGAAAACGGTTATCAATGTATAATTCTAAAATTGTAGTGAAATAGGGCATTATGAAAATGAATATCCTAGGAGCCAATGAAACACACCTCATAAAAGGCCAAGGAAGCAAGGCCTCGATTATGTGATCACTACAAATGAGGTTGAAGCTCCAAAAGATGTGGTGGAAGGTAATATAATGGTTTACTCATGTTTTTAAAATGATTTATTTGATTCTAGATCATTTCATTGTTTCTTATCTTCCCATTTTGAAAAAAAAAATATATATTTCCTATTTTATTTAATAAGGGATTTTTAGTCAAAAATCCTAAGGAATGTATCATTACAACAATGTTTTGTGAATCATTTCCCATTAGGGAAATATAAATGTTCTTTATCTACAAATTTCATCATTATACCCATGATTTATTCAAATATAATCCTTTATATGGATTGGCTTTCGGACCATGATGTGAATATTTATTGTAAGAAGAAGGGCATTTCAATTTTAGATCATAATAATGGGTACCTTATCTTCAGAGTAGAAATATCGCCAACTGATTATTATATATATCCACCCATAGTAGCTCAACTTAATTCCATTTTTGTGAAGGATGATCAAGAAATAACAATGGGTGAGGAAAATAATATTCGAATAGAGGATGCACCTATTGAACATGAATGTGTTGATGCGTTTCTAGTGGATTTACCTAGAAATACTCTCAGATAAGAAATTATGTTTTCCATTGATTTAATTTCTCATTCAAGGACCATATCAATGAACCCTCGTTGAATTTCCACTGTGGAATTAGTTGAACTAGTGAATGAACTAGATAAATTGAGTAATAAAGTATTTTTTCAAACTTGTGCTTTTCCATGGGAAGCCCCTAATCTTTTTTAAGAAGAATGATGGATCTATGAGGTTGTGCATTGAATACCGGGAGATCAATGCTATGAAAATAAATAACAAGTATTGCCAACCTCTCATTAATGATTTATTCGACCAACTTCATTGAGCTCAATAATTTTCATTGATTGACCTCTAATCAGGATATCATCAGTTTTGTGTGAATAAGGAAGACATTTTTAAAACATCATTTCGAACTAGGTACGTGCATTCTGAGTTTACTGTAATTCCTTTTAGACTGACTAATGCACCCTCTTTTTTCATGGATCTAATAAATAGTGATTTCATGTAATGTATTGATGAATATTTATTGGTATTTATTGATGATATCGTGGTTTATTCAAAAATCTATGAAGATCATGAAAATCACTTGCACACTATTCTGAAATTCCACTGATGAATTGAATTATATGAGATGTTTAAAAAGTGAGAATTCTGATTTCAAGAGATTTCTTTTCTTCTCCATATTATCTTTTAGGAGATAATCAATTTCAATCCTTCAATGCCCAAGCTAATCCTTGTATGACCTCTACTGAAAATTATAATTGAGGTACAATTTCTTATTGTTTTAGTAGGTTGTTATCAGCACTTAATCCATAAATTTTTGTTTTCTGCTAACCTATAAACCAATATCACATTTAAATGGGTTAATTTTTTTTTGGAAAAAATAGTGTGAATAATTTCCTGAATAATTGAATAGAAGATTAGTCAATGACTAAACCATCAGGGGATGATGGTTTTGTTATTTAAAGTGATTCTTCACATAAAGGACATGGTTTTTTCTTTATGCAGAATGACAATGTTTTGCTTATGCATCATGGAAGCTAATAATTCATCAAAAAAATAGTCCCACACATGATCATGAGTTAGCAGTTGAAATATTTGCTTTAAATATTTTGATACATTATATCTATGGTGAATTATTTTAGATATATACCGATCATAAGTAATTGAGGTATATTTTCTGACAAAAAGAACAAAACATGAGGCTAATTTGAGTGCTCATGCTACTCCTGGGATATGATTTCACTTTACACTACCACCCAGGGAAGTCAAATAAGGTGGAATATGCTTTGAGTAGAATGGATCATGGAGTTTTGAACAAGATGAGAGTTGAAAGGGATCATTTTATCATAGATCTTGTAAAAATGTATATAGGAATAATCATGGAAGGTAAAACAGAAATACTTTTTCAAATAGTAGGTAAAACATTTTTACAAGAAAGGATAAAAAGTTCTAAGACTAATGATGAGGATATTCAAAATAAAATTAATATTGTGAATGGTGGAAGATGTATTGTCTGTTTATATTAAGATGAAATTTTAAATTTGTGAAGAGACTTTCTGTTCCTATCCTAGCTGATCTAAAATGGGAATTGTTAGATGATTCTCAGAGCTCCAATTTCTCAATACACCATAGTATCACTATGATGTATAATGATTTGAAGGAACATTTTTGGTGGGACTACATGAAGAGAGAGATTGCTGATTATTTTTCAAGATGTATGGTTTTTCAACAAGTGAATGCTGAATGACAATATCCTAGATGATTCATGCAACCTATTCCCATACCAAAGTGGAAATGGGATGATATTACGATGGAATTTGTCATGGGACTACCAAATACTCTTATAAGGGATGATTCAATATTGGTCATTGTTGATCATATTTCCATGAATGCACTTTTTCTTGCTATATGAGATTATTTACGACTTGAACATTTAGAAAGACTACATATTAATGAAGTTTTATGAATTCATGGTGTACCTTATCAATTGTTTCTAAACGTGATACATGTAATACATAATGATTTTGGAAAATACTTCAGAAGGCCCAAGATACTGAACATCATTTCTGCACTGCCTAGAACCCTCAAACTAATGGACAATCAGAACAGACTATTCAAACCATATAAGACATATTGAGATCTTGATCACTAGATTTCAAGGCTTTTGGGATCAGTAATTTCCTATGGTAGAATATTACTATAACAATATCTTTCATTAATGTATTCGGATGGCACCATATGAAGAATTATAATGAAAGATATGTCACACGCCTACTAGATAAGTTGATGTTGGTTAATGAAAAATTGTAGGACAAGAACATGTAAAGGAAAGAATGGAAAAGGTGAAGGTTATCGAATCCCGGATCAAAGTAGCTCAAAGTAGGAAAAAAAGATATGCTAATAATCGAAGGAATGATTCGGAATTTGAAGTAGGATATCATGTTTTCTTGAAGCTATATCCATGGAATGGTGTAATATGATTTGGTAAGAATATAAAATTAAGTCTCAGATACATCAGACCTTTCATAATTTTAGAATGAATTTTAGTTGTATATTATCATTTGGTAATGCTTCCAAGTCTCTCTATTGTTCATGTTGTGTTCCACGTATCACTGTTCAGAAAATGCATGTTTGACCCAACACATTTAATTACCTAGGAAGAAATAGAACTGGAACCCGACCTATCTTATTGCGATGTGACTATCAGAATTTTGATACAAGAGAACAAGTGTAGAGACATCAGATGGCCCGTCTGGTAAATGTTCATTGTAGAAACTATAATATGGTAGAGGCAATGTGGTATCCTGAGGAACTTATGATGAAGAACCACCCGAATCATTTTAGAAAGTAGTATCCTAGAAATTTCAAGAATGAAATTATTTGAAGGAGGGAAGAATATAATACCCAAAGCATCCACAATACGCTTATCTTTGAATAATACAACAACTTGTGTTTTATGCAACTTCAAGTTCTAACACAACACAGCCAACCAAAATAGCCCTTAGGAATAGTAATTCCCATATTTTAATATTTTAAAATCTAATTTTCCAAATTGGAATTTATTTTTGGATTCGAAATATCAAAGTTAGCATTGTGTGAATATTTCATATTATTCTAATAACATTCAATTTTTGATGAATAGTTAAAACACCGCATTATTGTTTAAAAAAGAATTTTTATTTAAATATTTATTTATTTTATTTAAATTTATTTTAATTATAAATAGACACATAATATATATTAGTTCAATGTTATTCATTGGAGTAATTTTATAATATGATTAGATGTGTAAAATTTTATTCATTTTTTTAACTACTTTTACCCACCTACTAGGACCATTTACAAATTTTCATAAAATGTACTTTTACTGCATTTGTGATTTGATTTTCCAAAATTTGGGAAACACAGTTGATATTAGTATGTAAAACATGGTTCAAAAAGTTGAAAATAATTTTTTTTGAATTGTAACATTTCACTTTTATTTAAAACATTTAAAAGTAAAGAGGGAAATTAAAAGTAAAAATTATATTATTATTACCCAAAAAAATGTCCTAATTCTATTTGATAAGGGTATTTTGACCAAAACCAACCTTTGGAATAAAATATTATCCTTTTTTTCCACTTTTATTATATTAAGACATTTATTATTATTTTATTTAATGAAGACTTAGAAGTTCTAAATTCAAATTTTCATAACTAAAACATTTTAAATATAGGGTTACACATAAGATAAATTGGACTATAAATATTAATTAGAAATAAAAAACTATTTCCAACATAATGGAATTTTATTTATAGTTTTTATACATTAAATAATTAAATTTCTTTAAGACACAATGATGATGCAGTAATTACCCTATCAATGAATGATTAAAATAATTTATATTATAAATATACAAATAAATGTAAATTTAGATTTTTTATGAATTTAAATAATTTTACAGGATAATATGACATGTTAGGGTTGATTAAATGATTTTTTTGATTAATCAGGCAGTTATGAATTTCAAAAAAACCAAAAACCAAATAGTGTCAAAATTCACATAAATGAGTTTTAAAAAAAATATATTATTCATTGATATAATAATCCAAAAAAACTATGTTTCAGACAAAAGACATATATATGGTCCGATATATTAATAATTAACCACTTTGGGTTCTCATGTAATTTTATAGTATATTTATTAACCATTTATTATAATAAAACAAGAAAACATGGATAAAGTTAAACTATATAACTAACATTTAAATATAAATGATAAGGATAATATGGTGACCTAATCCTTTCTAAAACCTATTGGTTTAGAGGTTTTAGACCCATAATAACCTTATACTAAAAATAAATCATTTTGGAGACATTATAAATAGAATATGATTCTATAATAAAATAATATTTCAATCTATTCCTAAAGTGGCCCTCGCCTCGCTTATAAAAGGGTACTTCCCCTTCACTTATTTTTACACCTCCAAATCCACTTGGACCGGGAAAAACCTACTCCAATATCTTCCAAATTAACCTCAAATTGATCTAGAGACCTTAATTTTACCATAAATCCATCCTAACTAACCATTTTGACGAACTCAAAAAGAAACACCCGAAGAAGAGGTATTAATTTCACCACCTCAATCAAAGTTTGTTTCTTCTCCCAAATCCTCTTTATTTTTTATTTTCATAACAAAATAATAACACCAGTAACATATAAATATTGTGATGTTATTATAAATATTGAACAACCATATTCATTATTCTATACATCCTATTAATGAAAAATTCACTAAACGTGCGTACATACGGCTTACCGTCTCCACATCATGGTTTTTTTTATTATGCAATCACTTCATTATTTGGATGAATATAATAATGAGTATAAATGATGTAAATAATAAATATGACTTCTAAGGATTATGTATATATGATATACCATCCAATTACATATGATTTCACCATCAATAGAATGGTATTGTCCCTCGTGTGTATGTATGGATTACTATCTCCACGAACGCGATGAGATTCATTCCCAATTGCAACCATTCAAGATTAAATGTCATTTTATGATTAATTTTACTAAGAAAATAATATAATACTCTATATGAATCAAATAAATATTATCCATAACAAAAAATCCTTATTTAACAAAATATATAATAGAAAATGAATCGGTTAACACTCGAAACGATGATACTACTAAAATGTTATTAACAATGAAATATTATAAGAACATATATAAAATAATATTTATGTATGTGGTTATTGTATAATTTAATAAAAATTATTTAACAATTATATAGGAGGTTAATTTACCCTCAACTATGGAAAAGTACAATGTAATGGTTATTCTATAATCTTTTCATTACCTGAGGTTGTTTATACATGAGTATCTAATGGGACCTCTTTATCATCCGTATCTATGTTTCAAAAAAATGTATTTCAAATTTTTTTTACTATTTTCATAGACTGTGGGTTAAAGTCATTTACACATTTTTTCACTTTTTATTTAATTTTATAATGGAATTGTTCCATATTTTTCCAAAAAATGTCATTTACGTCCTTTTCGAAAAAATTAAGGAAAGAGTGTTTTTTTAACTTATACGGTGACTGAGGCTATTTTCCGCCATTATAACACCATCAAAACATCCATTATAGGATTATAACAATATTTTCAAAATACATGTGTTCTTTTATAATTATATTACTTTTAAATTATATCAAAATAGATAGAGATATTTCTCTAAAATCGTTTGGATTTCATCTCTTTCAACATCCTTTGATGGATTTTACACTTGTTTGATGTTGATTTTTTATGATACAATATTTCTTATTGTATTGAAGGTTTTGTGATATTTATGATTGTGGATGTGTTATTTTTATACCATTCATGGTTCGTGTTTATGTTATTAGCAATTCATATGCTAGTTTTAATACGAATGTTTATGTTATGTATTAGCCTTTCCATATGAGAAATGTATTGGACTTTGTAAGTGATAGATGGAGCCTACTATAACTTGTCTATTCATCAGTAGGTCTAATGAGACAAACTATTGACTTGGCACATGATCTTGATAAAATATTATGTGTAGTCTTGGGATGAGGCCTCAACATTGTGGTTACGAAGTCTGGAATTATGCATTCCATCATTATGAAGTTGGCTATTGATATTATATGTGATTCTTCGACTAGTAGAATATCCATGTGACTTAGAAAATGGAATTATTTGATTTATCTTTTCCATATAGTATATAATTTTATGTATAAAAGTATTTTTATTTCTTCTTATATATTTCCTTAAATGTTAATGCTTATTTAAGAATGTTTCCACTATACTGTCTTCCTTACTGAGCACCTCAGCTCATCCCTTTCAATGTTTTATTTTTTATAAGAGTTGAAGAAATATATTATGACTAACCTGCAAGGATAGTCTATGTTATATTAATTTCTTCAAAGGTGACAATGTTGTTGTTATATTTCATTTTATATATAATGTAAAACTTTTGTGTGTATCTAGTACTTCCAAGTCTACTAAACTGATCGGTATTTCAAGATTTGATCCCATCGGATCATACCAATTATATGTAATAATGCACCGACTCTAGGTAATTGGGGTCGGTTCATTACACAATCACTGAAAAAAATTCTTTAGTTTTGATTCTGACTATCTCAAGTTGTTCAATTAGAAGGTTATTTCCCTCTGTATGCCTTCATAGCATAACCAACCTATTTCATCTGTGGAAAACCATTTTGAAAAAAACATATCTTCGATGGAGAACCAAGGTAATATTCAAGTTCTATATCATTTCAATTGGACAATATAGTAAAAATAATTTATGGATATTCTTTTAACAATACACTACCTCCTGAAGTATTCTAAACTGACCTCTAATACCAACTATGTGGCCCCTGCCATAAACATTACCTAATATTGATATATTTAAATAATTAAACATTCAATCACATCATAAATCTATTTAGAATTAAATATTTAAAGAAATAAAACATAAAAAATAAATATCAAATTGATTATTAAAAATTAGGCACTTCTACTCTCTATCACTTTCATAAAACTAAACCAATTAAACAAAACATGGTATCATTTCACACTTAAACATCATAACATTTTTATTATCCTATCCTTGACTCAATTCTCCTAAAAATATTATGAATGAAATTTCAAAACATGGTATGATAATTAAAATATCGTTAATCAATACACAAATAAGAGACACTGTTATATTTGTAAAAATACGTAAACCATGAATAGATTATCATAAAGTAATACTTTTAACCATTATGAAGTAGTAAATAATATTCACTAAATATGAGTTCATTTTCTTACCTGTTTGTAACCATAGTATTACCATAAACCCAATATAAATAAAACATAACATATAAAAGGTAACTTGGTACATAATAAATCATAAATGAAATAACCATACTGTCGACTTCGCCAAAAATCATTCTTACCAATGGAATATCCATACGATTGAATTTCATTTCCAATGAATTAGAGGTTATAGTGTTACCACCCATCCTTGGTTTATTATAAAAACCCGAATATTTTTATCATATAACCACCCAACTTATGAGTATCATGTAACCTCTCGTCAAATTTCCAAGTACCATTATATAATCATAAGACATAAAAGACTGAAATTATGAACATTTCACTCATAAAATTTCATTTTCATTCACAATAAATCATTTTAATTTTTTGAAATACTCAATCAACATTGAATAAAATTTTCAATAACAGAACATGAAAAATGGAATATGATATTTCTTTTTATTTTTATAAATATTACATCTTATAGAGGATGTCAATTATTTAATAATAATTATCATGGCAGAGATGTCATTGTCAATTCATACATAAAACAAATTATTTTTGTCATTTAGTAAAATGATTCATAGGAAAAAATATTCATTTTGAATCAAATTAAATTTTAAATGGGTTTATTATACATCATTTTAAAAAAGGTAGTGTATATAATAAAAATATTCCTCAATGAAAGGAGATAGAGACGAAGTCCCTTACCTTGTAACTGACTCGTAATGTATAATTGTTAAGTTCCTAAATAATAAACATGGGATAATTTATTATTGATTGAGAAAAATTTTCATGTTTATTATTACATTTTATCACTTATTACCATGTTATGAAATTTAAATTATTATTTAGGTTCATATTGTATGTTTCTTTGATATTTGGTACTTGAGTTGAAAATGAACTTATTGAACTTATTTTTATATAAGTTGTCCATGTGGTCAAACATCCATCTCCATAATATTATTATTGAATAAAATATAATATATATATTCATTATATATGTATTTATAATATCCATAATACTTGGAGATAAGAAATGAAAGGCATTGTTTATGAAGAAGGTAGGTCGTACGTACACATGAATGGTACTCCAATTCCTTTGTTGTATTTAAGGAATGAAAATTAAATGATACATAGGTATATTATAATTAAATAGTAATATCTATTTCATATATGCTTCATAAGTTCATTAACACTATCCTTTATATGTTCCATCAACTATATCCTTTATACATTCCATGTATGACATGAGGGGGTGGTAGTCCACACTTCCTCAAAAGAAATTATCATATTTACACATTATGGAAAAAATAATGGTATCTTAAAAAACATACATAGGAATAAAGACATTAAATATGTGATATATATCATATATAAATATGTTTCCATCATAATGGCCACCATGAGAGGTTGTTGGTGAAAATTGATCAATCATCATTTCATGAGGTTGTAGTTCATAGTACATAGAAACAATATGGTTTATATCCATTAGATTGAGGTTTGTGTACTTGTTTGTAAGACCATTAGAATAACATAATCCTAGTATATTGAGGATACTAGTAATTTTATAGACAAAATTAATAAAAAGAGATTTTGGGGTCGAAGAAGGAAAAATATCAATGAAAGGATCTTGAGAGAAGATGTTACCTCTTAATTGAGTATCTCCTTTTGATTTGAGCCAAAAGGATTTCTTGAAGTTACTTCTACCCAAGTAAATTATATTAAGAAAATGGATTAGAATTTGGGATATTATTTGATTATATCTTGGATGATCCATGGGGCCTGAGAGGTGTGAGTATGTGTGTTATTTGGTGGCCTTTTATAAGAGGGAGGTGAGGCATTTTAGGACAGTCTTGAAATATTATATTATTATAAATTTGTTTTTGAATTATAATAGCTCCAAGGTTATTTATTATGAATCTATGATGATTATGGGTGATGTAATATCATCCAATAGGTTATAAAAAAGTTTTGGCCAATAATGTAACCATATCTTTTGTTTTTAACACATAGATTTATAGATTAATGCTTACAATCTCTTCTTGTATTTTTAATCTATATGGTTAACATAGTTAATATAAAATTCCATGATAATGCCAAGTAGATAATTAATTATATTTGAAACATTATGTAATTTAGTTGGATGAATCTTATATTTTTGGAATCATAAATCATTTAATAAAATCGTATATGTTTTAGAAAATCATTTATGTTAATTTTTACCCTATTTAGTAATTGATTTTTGTTAAAGTCCTAAAAACATGATTCATTCAATAAACAAAAATAAATAAAATATTAAATGTCATAATAATCTGTGAAATTTATGTATGGCATCAAATTTTTAAAAATAAATATATTTTAATAGTTATAATATCATTCATTTGAATATTTCATTAAAAAGGTAGTCATAGTATAATCATTATGTCATAATTAAATTTATTTATTTAATGGAAAAAAGTTATAAATAAAAATAACATGATATATGAGATATTTTTGGATTTCTGATTAATATTTATAGTCAATGATATTAGTCATATAACCCTATTTTAAAATTGTTTTTGTGAAATGATACATTATTTTTGTAATATTTCTATTTACTTTAAATTAATTATTATAACATCTCATTATCACTGCCAAGTGGATCCCAAATTACCAAAGTTTGGCATGTTTTATTTGGTTTCCCATTAGACATACAATAATATTAGAACATGTTATATGGTATTTTTACGTTGTTATAAGATTAGTTTTAAACTTATTTACCTAATTTATCCTTAAAATGTGGTAAATAGAAATAGTTACTGAAGTTAGTATTCATAATGTGGAAAAAGAAAAGGAATCAATTTAAATAATTTCTCCCTTATTATTCAAAATATGGAATCCATTTTTTAAACTTTATAAAAAATATCTTGAATTAGTTAATTTAAAAATAATTCTTGTTGTCAAAACCAGAAAGTAGGTTTTTTAAGAAGTAAAAATTATCAAAGGAATGGCCTCTATTTATGTCCAATTTAATTGTGAAATTACATCCAATGATAAAAATTTATTTAAATTATAAAAGCATATTCTAAATATTCTTTATAATCATTCAATCTATAATTTATAAATTCAAATAAATTATACCAAAAGTTATTTTTTAATTAAATATGCATTAGTTTTCACAATTCATTAAAATATGATTTTTATTATAAAAATACAAAAAAATCAAACAAAGTAAATGTTGATGTCAAAATTACATTAAAGAAATTCCTTTTATGTCAATAGAACATATATAAGTGTAAAAATATACATTTATAAATTTTTCTCCAACAAAAGGTAGTAAAATTACTTTAAAAAATATTAGAGTATTTTATGCTTAAAATTTGATTCATTCTCATTTAAGGACTCTAAAATTTATTTGATAAATGTAAAACTATGTGAAAAACCGTGCAATAAAATTATAGTAAGTACATTTCATTCCCAACAATACAATGACTAGGTCTTAACTACCGTTTAAAATAATAATATTCATAATTTATTATTTTTTAGTATAACTCAGTTTTGTGTGCAATGTAAGATTTTAGAGAGACCTGTTGTTGGATGTTGAGTACTCTATCAAAGATAGATCCCCCTTTAACCTAAAATTTATATATTATGCATTGATATTAATTTATATGGAAATGTATTATTCTATATATATGTGGGATGTTACTAGGGTGGTGGAAATATGTTACAGTATTATAGGTTTTCTCAAACCCACTATAGTGGAGGATAATAACCCATGTTTTTCTACTACGTATACAGTAGTAAATATTATAGTTTATTCCCAGAATCATAGAATAATAGGTAATGCTATAGAATTTTGGTGCATCGATAGTATTTCTTTTTCACTCTTCATATTTATTATCTTGAAAGGGTGGATGGATGATGTTGAATGTGACACAATGTTCTATTTGGAGCCCCCGGTAGTGTGTTTAGTCCCACACATGTTTCGATGGGTGTAACGACCCAATGATTTTCAATTGAAATTACGTTCTTATATTTATGCATGAAAACACAATATAATGAACTACTAAGTTATAAGTGACCTTTAAACATAAGTTTTTCACTTATAAGTTTTGAATTTTGAAAATCCGACATACACAGTTGTGTTCAAGATGATTTTTGGAGTCTAATGAAACAAAAATAATTTATGTGAATAGTAACGTACCCTTGTGAATAGTAACATACCCTTATGAATTGTATAAAGACCATTATGAATAGAAAATCTTCCAAAATAAGAGTAACCATACCCATGAATAATTAAATAAAATGTAGACATCTTTGAAAGTGACAATTTGACCTTAGTAAACATTTGGGTATTTTGTAAGTAAAAAATAATTAATTATAAATAATTAATTTAAAAGAAGATATATATACCTAAATTTTTTTCATAAATTATCTAAACCTTGTCTTATAGTTTTTAGACAATTTTATAAGACCCTACATGATTTATGAAAGCACTATATAATCAGTTTTAACTTTTAAAAACTGTTTTTGGGTAAATTATGATTTTAATTAAATATTCAATTATTCATTTTTAGAAAATTATTTTTGAAAATGGACTTCATTTTTGTATTCTACACGTCAAAAAATTGTGGGGTATATTTTTGTAATTTTTCTGAAATACTTGAATATTCGATGAATAGTGAAATACCGTAATTTACAAAAATAAGCTAAATAAGATAATTATAGAGTCATGTGCGATGTTCTGCTGATGTAATCCCACATGGTTTGGGGTCAAATTATAAAATTACTATTCTTGTTCATTCAATAATCACTATTCCTTGCCTTATGGGGAATTAAAAAACTAATGAATTGTATATTAAGGAAACCCCTCTCCCCACCACTATAAAAACCACCATTCAGACCCACATTTCCTCACTCCTCTCAAGCTCCAATCCTTCACTAAACTCTTCCCAAACACCTTACATAGCCCCTTCTCAACGTCCATGAGCTTCTAGGCTCATCAATAGACCAATCATAGGCCCTTAATGATTTTCTCAAGAGAAGGATTCAAGAGGTAATTTCTCTCCCTCTTCTCCATTAATTTCCTTTCAAGTTCAATTTCATTTCTGTATCTCTCCCCACCTATATTCATCCAAATGGTATTGTAACTCCAGTATTATAAATATGCTGTAATTTTATGATTCTAATGAGATATTATATCATCCATCCAACATTCCCACTTCCTTTTATATTATTAAAGAGAACGTTGTTTGTGAGATGTTAATTTATCACCTTCAAGAACGACATGCTTTTTTCTTCCATTTCTACCATCATATATGGTTGTGAAACCATTTTTATGGTTGAACCAAAATATGTTATATGTATTTTGTCCTATTTAACATTCTGGAACTAACATATGAACATATTACTAAGTGATAGGTTAAAACAAGTTCATTATGTTCGAAAAATCACTCAAATTAACCCAAATAATCTTCATTTGATTTTTATCTAACGATTCATTCACATGGTATATAATATAACTCCTTATAAGTTCATTTTAAATTCTTTAATTTCATAACTAACATGTAATATTAGTTCTGTATGTGTACCCATTTACTACCCGAAGTTCAATTTATGAATACAAGTGAACCACCCATGAAAATTCATTTTTTAAACTCTATAAGTCATCCAAAGGAACATAAAATGAAATAATAAAACTAGAATGAACCATATTAATGTATAAAAGGTTCTAGAATTTATAATTAATGGATATAAATTCATTATATCGTACATTAAAGAGAAGGAAGCATTCACATACAAGGTAAGTAGAAATTCTTGAACCCAACATTCATCCTCCGGGTACTCCCTCTTTCACTCCTTTTGATACGGTTACTCCATAAATATATTTTTATCATCATTATATTTACTCTTTTGGGATATACATGTTTTTCACTAGTATTTATGGAAAACCCAAATGTTTTCCAAAAGAACTCTTCTTTCAAGAACATACATTTTACTTCTCATTCAAGATTGACGGTTCTTGTAACATGTATGTTATTCCCTGAATCGTTTGGGAACCAAATGTTTTTGAATGTGTTCTTATGATATGAAAACAATTCCTTTTCATGGGTTCATTATGTTAATTTATGTTATATTTTCATTGTGGAATTCATGATAAATGATAATGTTATGATGTGACGGGTGCCCTAAAAATTATATAACACAATATGAATGTTTAAATGTGACGGGTGCGCCCAGAATTATACATAGATCCATTGCATTGGGTAGAGTGAGGAATATCATGAGTAAATGTTAAATGATATGTCAAAAAGATTCTAGCTTGGTTCACAAGTATGTGGGTGTAGTTAACCACTAAGACATGATGTTTCATTTTTACGCATTGCCACATTTCATGTCTTATATTTATGCTTCTTCTCATGTTCATGATATTTTTACGATGTTTTGATTATGCTCAACCCATTCTATATTGTTCTTTTCTATCCTATTACTGGGATTTTATCTCACCCATTTTGATGTATATCCTCAGGTGGCTACATGTACTAAGGAGAGGACAAGTTCCAATAAGAAGCTAGAGAAAAAGAAATAAAATAAATGTATATGCTTAATGTTTTAATTACTATGTATGGTCCTAGTTTTCCCAAGACACTAAACCTTTGGATCCTCTATGTGTAATAATATTATGTTGTTTATCTTTAAAATGATGTAATAATAATGTGAGAAATGGTTGGGTCCCTATAGTTGGTATCAGAGGCATGTTTTAGTTAATTTGGAAAATAGGATTAGTGAACCCTAGGGAAAACCTATAGCATGAGACTAAGTACAAATATGAACACAAGAATATTTAAATATGGATCCCATAGGTTATGTTTTTGGTATAAAATGTTTAAATGAATAAGTTATTCATGACTTGTTTACTTATGTTTTGATCTAACCTTTTCTATTTTAGAAAATGGTGGGAACCAGGAGAAATCAGGCCAACAACTCATGTGAGGGCCAATGCAACGATTTCCGAAACGACATCCACAATGATTTGGGAGGTGGAGTTCAAAACATCATGGATATGATTACACAATTATCTCAGGTTCTGAACAATAACCATAATAATTGGGAACATCCTCCTTCTCCAAAGAGGGATAAACTGGATATCAACTTTTTTAAGAGGCAATGACCACTGATGTTTTTTGGATCTTCTGATCCACTAGTTTCATATATATTGGTCAACTCCCTGGAGAAGATCTTTTATGTGCTTCACTGTTCTAAGAAAAACAAGGTGACTCTAGCCGTCTATTTTCTAGATGGAGAAGCTGATCAATGGTGGGAATTTATTAAGAATAGTAAGACAATGAAGTAAATTTAAGAGATGGAATGGGAAGACTTTATGAATATGTTTCTTAATAAGTATTTCCCACGAACTCTTCATACGAAGATAAAGAGATAATTAACAGAGCTCAAGAAAAAAGAAGTAGAATCTGTCACAACCTATGAAGAAAATTTCACAAGGCATGCAAGGTACGCTTTAGGGTTTGTTATCAACAATGATAAAAAAAATTGATAGATTATTTAGTGGATTAAAACCACACCATCAAAAGGATCTTGCAAATGGAGACAATGGGAGTTATGAAGATGTTTTTCGGTGTGCTATCAGAGTAGAGTTGGATTTTGGATAATGGTCACATGGCTATGGTGACAATAAAAGAATGACAGTGTTTCAAGATGGTGGATCTTATGACAATGGTGGGAATAAAAATCAACGAACCACACCCAAAAAATGTGGTATGTTGCACCATGGGAACTGCCTTAAAGGGATAAGGAAATGCTTCAAGTGTGGGAAAGAAAGACACCATTCTCATGAGTGTCAAAAGGACAAGAAAATGAAGGAGAATGTATCTGATGAATGGTGAGGACCACTCATGGTTCATTGCTACAACTATAAGGATCTAGGGCACTATGTAAACTAGTTCACTAAACCTTGAGCTCTCGAGGGTAATCAGCGGCAGCAGCTACTGAAGCCAAAGAAACAAGGAAAGTCTTATGCCATAACTACTGTGGAGGTGGATCATGATAATGAAGTCATACAAGGTAGAAATCCTATTCACTAAAGAATGGATAAAATCATATTTGATTGTTGTTCTACGCATTCCTTTATATCTTGAAAGTCTGCTAGAACTATAGAATCGAAGCCCCAAACCCTTGAAGTAGAGATATCTGTAAAAACACCCAGTGGTGAAATCATTGCATCCCAACTGTTTGACTCTTCTCATATTGGCGTATGTGGGAAGATTCTTCCGGAAAATCTTGTAATACATCCCTTGGTGGAATTTGATGCTATAATGGGAATGGATTGGCTCTTATTAAATAGATCACATATCAACTATCGGGAAAAGGAAATATCTTTTCAAATTCCAAACCATCCCATGATCCTATACAAATGCAAGGAAGATGATGAATCTCCATTGAAAAATCCTTCAATGGTGTGGGTGTTGATTCCCTATGAAGAAGCAAACCTCACCCAACTGGTTGAGTCGAAGGAAAGTGCCAACCTTGAGGAAATTTCCATCATTGGAGAATACAACGATGTATTTCCAGAAGAGTTACCCGGAATTCCCCCGTATCATGAGGTAGACTTCTCAATTGAACTCATACCTGGAGCTACTCCTATATCGAAGTGTATCTATATGATGGATCCTATCAAACTATAGGAGTTAAAGAAGAATCTGCAAGAAAATCTAGACCAAGGGTTCATATGCCCTAGTCCATCACCTTGGGGTGCACCAGTACTCTTTTTGATGAAGATGGATGGTACAATGCGGCTGTATATCGATTATCGGGAACTCAAAAAGATCACCATAAAGAACAAGTATCCTCTCCCAAGGATTAATGACTTGTTCAACCAGTTAATAGGAGCGCAAAACTTTTCAATGATGGATATTCATTCTAGATATCATTAGGTAAAGGTGAAGAAGGAAGATATTCAGAAAACTACCTTCCGAACAAGGTATGGGCACTATGAGTTTTTGGTTATGCCCTTTGGAATTACTAATGTCCCCCGAAATCTTCATGGATTTGATGAATAGAGTCTTTAGATATTACATTGAAAAATTTGTGGTAGTATTTATCAATGATATTCTCATCTACACCAAGAGAAAGGAGGAACTTGAAGAACATCTAATACTTGTGTTGGGGACATTGAGAAATGAGAAGTTGTATTCCAAGTTCAAAAAGTGTGACTTTTTGATGAAGCAAGTCATGTTCTTGGGACATGTGATCACAATTGATGGAATTTCTGTGGATCCTTCAATGAAAAAGGCTATTGAGGAATGTCCCATGCCCTCTATTGCCACATAAATCCAAAGTTTTCATGGATTAGCTAGGTATTACCGATGTTTTGTGAGAAATTTCTAAATATTGTCATGCCTTCTAACTAAGTTACAAAGGAAAGGGGTAAAGTATGTCTTGATGGAAGAATGTGGGGGAATCTTCAAAGAGATAAATAGATGGCTGATCACTGCACCTGTAATCACACTACCGAAATGTGGAGAACGTTTTGTGATACACAGTTATGCTTTAATGAATGGCTTAGGTTGTGTGCACATGCAAAATGATAATTTGATATCCTATGCCTCGCGACAGTTGAAGATCCATGAGCAGAACTCCACGACGCATGATCTAGAGCTGGTAGTCGCAATTTTTTCCTTGAAAATCTTATGGAACTACCTTTATGGTGAGAAGTGTGACATATACACCGACCACAAGAGCCTAAAGTATATATTTACACAAAAGGATCTCATCATGCATCAAAGGAGACAGTTAAATCAAATCAAGGATTACGATTTCTCTATTCACTACCATCATAAAAAGTCGCACAAGGTAGATGATGCTCTAAGAAGAAAAGAACCTACTATTCTATCCATTTTGCGGATTGAGAAAGACCCTATCTTATTCGATATTCAAATCAATGGGAAGGGGATACATCCTACCTTTCCCAAATGATTGTCCAACCATCCATCCAGGAAAAGATTAAGAAATAACAAAGGGATAATGTGGAGATACAAAAGAGGGTGAATGCAATAAAGGAAGGGAAGCTGTAAGAGTTCCATATTGATAATGACGGTGTGATTTGTTTTGGAATGTGGCTTTGTGTGCCTTCATCACCTAGGATAAATAAGGAGCTATTGGATAATGCACATAACTAAATATTATTTATCCATCATGGGAGTTCCAGAATGTACCATGATCTCTGAGAACACTTCTGGTGGTTAACATGAAGAATGAGATTGCGGAATATATATCAAGGTGCTTGGTATGTCAGCATGTTTATGATGAGCGACAAAAGTACAAAGGTGTGATGCAGCCATTGCCTATACCAATGTGGAAATGTGAAAATATTACTATGGACTTTTCCACGGGTCTACCGAAGACGTCTATGGTAAATAATGAGATATGGGTTGTGGTTGACCAACTCATCAAGACTGCCCATTTTATCGCTATTTGGGAAGATCTCTCGCTGGAAGAACATGAAAAGATATATGTGAAGGAAGTGGTGAGACTGCACAGTGTTGCAATCTTAATTGTCTTTGACCTCGATCCAATTTTGAGATCTAAATTCTGGAGGGGCCTTCAACATAATTTGTGTACTGAATTAAATTTCAGTACGACCTATCACCCCAAACTGATGTCCAGTCTGAAAAGAATATTCAGACGCATGAATATATGCTAAGATCCTGCTCTCTTGAATTTATATGTGGATGGGATCAGCATCTACCATTGGTTGATTTCTCATAAAACAATAGTTTCCACTCGAGTATTCATATGGCTCCATATGAAGCTCTGTATAAAATTGATATAGAACTCCAACCTATTGGGATGAAGATGGATAAAGAATGATACTTGGACCAGATGTGGTTCAAGATATGATAGAAAAGGATCAAGTCATCAAAAAACACATCAAATATGTTCAATGTCAGAAAAACATCTATGCCGACAACCGTCTAAGGGACATGGAGTTCAACGTTTGATATAAAGTCATCTTTCAAATACCTCCATGGAAGAGAGTCATGCAATTCGGGAAGAAAGAGAAGTTAATCCCAAGGTATATTGGCCCATTTGAAATCCTTGAAGGCATAGGATCTGTGGCCTACTATCTTTAACTTCAAAAAAATATGGATCAATTTCATTATTTGTTTCACGTATCACTACTAAGGAATTACTTACCAGCCCCCTCACATGTACTAAAGGCTGAGGTGGTGCAGCTGGAAGATTATCTCTATTATAAGAAGAGGCCAGTAAAGATTTTGGATCGGAGAGATAAGGTTATACGCAGCAAGACAACCCATCATTTCAAAGTGTTTTGGAGGAATCATACGCTTGTGGAAGAAACCTGGGAACCAGAAGAGGTAATGAAGGAGAAGTTCCCTCTCATGTTTGTGTACAGTGAAATTTTGGGGGCGAGTTTTCTTAAGGGGTGAAGAATTTAATGACCCAGAGATTTTCAATGGAAATTACCTTCTTATATTTATGTCATGAAAACACAACATAATGAACAATTATGTGATAAGTGACCTTTAAACATAAGTTTTTTACTTATATGTTTTGAATTTCGAAAATCCGACTACATGGTTGTGTTCAAGATGATTTTTGGAGTCTAATGAAACGAAAATAATATTTCGTGAATGGTAACATACACTTGTGAATTGTAACATACCCATATGAATAGTATTATTAACCTTATGAATATTAAATCATCCCAAATAAGTGTATCCTTACCCATGAATAATTAAATAAAATGTAGACATCTTAGAAAGTGACAACTTAACCTTAGTAAACATTTTTGTATTTTGTAATTCAAAAATAAATAATTATAAATAATTATTTTAAAAGAATATATAATTTCCTAAAATGTGTTCATAAATTATCAAAACATTTTCTTATAGTTTTTAGATAATTTTATAAGATCCTACTTGATTTTTGAAAGCACTATAAAATCAGTTTTAACTTTTAAAAACTTTTTTTGGATAAAATATGAATTTAATTAAATATTAAATTAATCAAATTTAGAAAAATATTTTTGAAAAATGGACTTAATTTTTGGATTCTACATGTAGAAAAATGGTTGGGGTAAATTTTTAGGATATTTGTGAAGTACTTGAATTTTTGATGAATAGTGAAATACCGTAATTTACAAAAATAAGATAAATAAGCTAATTATTGAGTCATGTGGGATGTTCTGCTGATGTAAGCCCACTTGGTTCGGGGTAACATCATAAAATTACTATTATTTTTCATTTAAGACTCACTATTCCATGTATTAGGGGAAATTAATAAACTAATGAATTTTATATTAAGGAAACTCCTCTCCCCACCACTATACAAACCACCCTTCACACCCGCATTTCCTCACACTTCTCAAGCACCCCGACTTCTCTAAAATCTTCCCAGAAAACTTCCCTATCCCCTCCCCCGTGTCCAAGTGCTTCTGGTTTCTTCAAAAGGGCACGCTTAGGCCCTTAAAGAGGTTCTCAAGAGAAGGATTAAAGAGGTATATTCTCTCCCTCTTATCCTTTAATTTCCTTTCAAGGTCAAGTTCATTTCTTGATCTCTCCCCATATATCTTCATGAAATGGTATTGTAATTCAAGTATTATACATATAATGTAATTTTATTATTCTAATGGGATATTATATCATTCATCCCCCTTTCCCTCTTCCTTTTAGTTTATTAAAGAGAATGTTGTTCGTGTGGTCTTAATTTATCACCTTCAAGAACAACATGCATTATTCTTCCATTTCTACCTTGATATCTGGTCATGAAACCATTTTTATGGTTGATCTAGAATATTTTATATGTATTATGTCTTATTTGATGTTATTCACCTGACTTATGAACATATTACTAAGGGATAAATTAAAACAAATTCATTATGATCGAAAAATCACTCAAATTAACCCAAATAATCTTCATATAATTTTTATGTAATGATTCATCCACATTGTATATAATATAACTCATTATAAGATCATTTTCAGTTCTGATATTTCAATAACAAAATGTAATATTAGTTCTGGATGTGTACCCATTTTCTTCCAGAACATCAATTTATGAATACATGTGAACCACCAAAGAAAAACAATAAAAACGAACATCCCCGAACAATGTTTTTAAAATATATAAGTCATCCAAAGGAACATAAAATGAAATATTGAAACCAAAATGAACCCTATTAATGTATAAAAGGTTATGGAATTTTTAATTAATGAATATAATGTCATTATACTGGACATTAAATAGAAGGAAGCATTAAGATACAAGGTAAGGGGAAATTCTCGAGCGCAACTTTCATCCTTCAGGTTCTCCCTCTTTCACTCCTTTTGATATGGTTACTCATTAAAAATATTTTTTTCCTAATTATCATTACTCTTCTGGGATATACATGTTTTCCACTAGTATTTATGAAAAACCAAATGTTTTCCAAAAGAACTATTCTTTCAATAACACACCAATTACTTCTCATTCAAGATTGTCGATTCTTGTAAAATGTATATTATTCCCTCATTCTTTTGTGAACCCAATGTTTATGAATGTGTTATTATGATATGAAACCCATTAATCTTCATGGATTTATTATTTTAATTTATGTTATATGTTCATTGAGTCATGCATGATAAATGATAATGTTATAATGTGACGGGTGCGCCCAGAATTATATAGCGCAATATGAATGTTTAAATGTGACAGGTGCGCCTGAAATTATACAACACTCCAATGCATTGGGTAAAATTATTAATCACATGATTAAATGTGAAATGATGTGTGGACAAGACTCTAACTTGGTTCAAAAGTATATGGGGTTTTTAACCACTAAGACACGATGTTTCATTTTTATGCATTGCCACATTTCAAGTCTTATTTTTATGCTTCCTCTCTTGTTTATGTTCTTTTTCCCATATTATGATTATGCTCACCCCATGATATATTGTTATATTCTATTCTCTTTTTGGAATTTTATCTCACCCCTTTTGATGTATATCCTTAGGTGCCAACATGTACTAAGGAGAGGACAAGTGAAAATAAGAAGCTAGAGGATAATAAATTAAATAAATGTTTATGCTTGATATTGTAATTGCTATGTATGGTCTGTTGGAACCACCTTGTGTATAGGATAGTATTTGTTGTCAATAGTTGTCAATGGAATATCAAAATGAAGGAGATCATGAAGTACTCCGATGAAGTAGAGGAGTAGTGATTCAGACGATTGTTGTGCTGATCATAAGTTCAAAAACATGTGTCAAAGGTGATATATTGTTTACAACAATGAAGAATGTGAGGAGTAATCCATCCAAGGATGATTAAAGAAGGATGGTGTTTTTGGTTGAAGACCATGCAATTCCTCCTTATTGCATAAGGACCACGGGCTTTGATGAAGACCATGAAATTCCTCATTATTGCATGAGAACAATGGGTTTTGATGAAGACCATGCAATTACTCATGATTGCATGAGAACCATTCTAGAGACTTCTTGACGGATTGAATTACATGGTTTGCATGAAGTTGATCATGACGGTTGATGAAGGAGGCAATGTGACAATGAGTTTACTTATGAAATGGCCATGCACATCACATTGTCATAGAAGATGATGGCACTAAAGCTGTTCCTTCAAAGAATACATATCACAATAGTGGAGTTCGTGATAAAGGCAAAAGAATTACTGAAGGATACAGATCACCAAGAAGAAGTGTTATTGAGGTGATCGTGCTTGTCGAAAAAGCAAACAAACGACATACAAATTTGTTGACAAAGGAGATTCCGTGGTCACATGTCGAGTTCAAGAGTTGTGGTCAACGATCTATGTTTGATTCAAGAACTTTGACAGAGGAATGGATGATCTGGAGGCGGTACAAAAAGAGCAGATACAAGGTGGCGCCATTTTCCAGTGTTTGCCAAATTTTAGGGCCTCAAAATCGACAAATGAAGAAGTGTGATTTTGGCAAAGGGACTTGCGCGCCATACTCTTGGAGGATAGGAAACTTGCGCGCCATATGTTTTTGAAGATCAGAGGATCAAAATATTGCAAAGGAATTAGGGTCGTGCAAGTGTTGGTTAATTCGCGCAAGTGTACTTGCGCGACATCACCTACAAGGAGTGGAACTTGCGCGTCTATGGTTTTTCGAGATCAGAAGATCAAAATTTGACAAAGGCAAGAGGGTCGCGCAAGTGTTGGTTAAGTCGCGCAAGTGGACTTACGCGCCAAGGAGAAACTTGCGCGCCGCCGCGCAAGGGGTCCAGTTTGCCTATAAATACTAGACCACCCCTCCTCATTCTATACGGAGCTCAAGACATTGAGATTGTTCGAGCTCTCGTCGCGCAGGTGGTTGAGCCGCGCAAGTAGGGGTTGCGCGCCGAGTGAGGGTTGCGCGCCCTAGAAGATTTGGGGGAGAAAGGAAGTGTGTCGCGCAAGTATTAAGTTCAAGAAGGCAGTGTCGCGCAGGTGCTTCAGTGACACTTGCGCGCCAGTTTTGTCTTGCGCGCCTAAGACTTGCGCGCCGCTGGGAGACTTGCGCGCCGGGCTTGAAAAGGAGACCCAGACACTGTTTAAGCACGCCCGCCTTTCTGGAGCTGCACAAGAACTGAAGATAGCCTGATACTTTTGGTGCAAAGTGAGATTGAAGAAGAAATCTAAATGATACATGCATGATCTCATGCATACATGGTGAATTGATTCTGACGAATGCCGAGTAAGCTGAATATCATTTATTGAGCAATCACATAAGTGATTGTGATTCAGGCAAACGAAGACAAGGGGATCTAGTGCATTCAGTCATTGCACTAAAGAAGAAAGGTTGAACTATAAAGAGCATCAACTCTGAACCCTGATGCAAGCAAAGTCTCATGATGAACAGGATACAAATAACATCAATGCACATTTATTGAAGAGACCTTCACGTCCATAAACTGAGTGGGACTTCACCAACGGCAGTGAGCCAGGGGGAGTCAACGGGAGTGACCCGAGGGACGCAGTGAGCTATCCCTGAACAATTGTAAAGGCAGTAAGCCTGGGACAGAGTGTCTGTACCCGAACACTTGTAATCCGCAGCTAGTGAAGCATAGTGGATTTAGGTACGACCGACAACCTGTCGGCGTATGCTCCTTGGACGTAGCCCGTAGTGGTGAACCAAGTAAAAATAGCTGTGTCATTTCTCTGCATGTGAGTGTTTAATTGCTGTTCATATCCATCATACAGGTTTAAGTAGTTCCTACCAACGTGGGAACAAGATCCACAACTTTAAGAAGAAAAAGTTGCCACCCTGATTCACCCCTCCCCTCTCAGGGTGTCCCGGGGTCCTACAAGTGGTATCAGAGGGAGGTTAACGTATGTTGGATATTCTCCAGTAATCATATTGAGAAGAGGATTTGAGTTTCTTTCCTTGAGTCAACAATGAAGAGCAGTCTTGATAATGACGCAGTCATTTCTGAGCAGAAATCTATATCCACCAAGAATTTGACAAATAGGAAAAAGAAAGAGAAGAAGATGATGAAGAAGTCCCCCACATCCAAAGAAGATTTAGTGTCTTGTTCTCCATTCCATTCCAATAATGAAGAAACATTAGGCCTGGAAAGTATCAAGCATGTGGCTCAGAACTCATCCAGAGGAAAGGATGATACCCCTAATTCAAGCTTTCAGGAAAAACTTAGAACATATCTGCATGATATTCCAGAAGAAAGGGTTGCTATTATTTGTAGCCTATTCCAATCTATGCAGGTTGAGATCAATCGATTAGAAAGGGAAGCTGACAATATGGAAAAAGGGTTGGAAATAAAAGTTATGGAAAGTATGAAGCTCATCAAACGGGTGAAAGTATTTGAAGACGAAGAGGAAGTCAATAAGACGTTAAAAGAAAGGATCCATGCACTTGAAGCTGAGCTGAAGAAGAGCAATGAAGTCAAGAATTTTTGTTTGGAAGAAACTTCCATTAAATTCAGGGAACTTGACTCTTTGTTACAAAACAAATTTAAGATGCATGAAGATGAGGTTGAAAGGTTGAAGAAGTCTTGTGAAGAGAAGATGATCACGATTGAAGATCAGAAGATCATCCTCAATAATGTGGGTCAAAAATTGGAAGCTCAGTTGACCAAGATTGAGAACACACATATTGAGACTTCACAAAAGAATGAAATGAGTGATGCTTGCACTCAATGTTCGTTGGAGGAGTCTAAAGCTGAAATGCCTCCAACATGTGATAAGAAGATTATGACAACTCTTGATTATCCACATCAAGAATCAGTTGCTATTGGTACTCAATGCTCACTGGAGGATTCTATTGTCAAAAGACCTCCAACATGTGATAAGAAGATCATGACTGTACTCTTTGATCTATCACAAGCAACTGAGAAAGTGAAGGTACCATCCAAACCATCTTGTACTCATATTTCTAAATACACTCCTACAATCAGTGCAGGTGGGAAGAAAAGTTCTAAACAAGTATGGATGAGGAAAGGTGAGAAGAAGAAACCTACCACCATGGCTAGGGTGGATGGGAAGAAAAAGGAGGAAGTGGGTTCCTCAAATAGAGGACAAAAGATTAAGCAGATGGCCCAAAAACTTAATACAGAAGACACAAAGAAGAAAAGATTTGTGGGTCAATGTTGGTGCTGCAACAGATTTGGGCACTGTGCATTGGATTGTCTTTATAATCCCTTACATGGAAAAGCACAGAGAATGCCTATATCAAAGAGAAGGAAGCCAGAGAAAAAGAAGCAACATCAGCAGGTCCAGAAGCATCTGTTTACTGCAAACAGATTTGGAATTCTTGATAACATCTGTGATGTATGCAACGACAGCGGTCACAATGCAGACACATGTCCATATCAACATGCTTTCACTATTGAAAATAAAAGAAGACCTCTGATGCCGTCAAAGAATGAAGCAGCTACCTTGTGGAGAAATCAGAAGAATGTTGTGAACACACATTTCCCCAAGAAGATCTCAAGTAGGGAAGCTGAGAAGACTCAGGATTTTAGATCCATGAAATTGAAGGTTCATTCATCCAAAAGAAACACTAAGTGGGATGAATCTCGGATGACCCCATGTGGAAGACCTAAACCAGCTGCAAAAGTTCCAAATGACATATTGGTCATCTGGCCAGAAGATTTGAAAAGAATAAGGAAACTTGAAGATGAGAAGGCCAAGGCTGGTGAAAAAGGAAAAGGGAAACATTCACATGATGCAGACACAGTGCAGGAGAGATTGAAAACAAAGAGAAACACAAGTGTCAAAGAAGTTCTATGTGAGAGATGCAAGAAGTCTGGTCACATAGCAAAAGGTTGTCGAACCTTAATACCAGAGCAAGAGGCAGTCCTTAAGAGGAGTAAGAATGTATCATTCATGATGGCTCCTAAACAGAACAATTCTCCACACAAAGCAGAAGAGAATGTGAACAAAGCCATGCCACACCGACAGATGTCAGAACATATATTCAAATGTGCAGGCATGAAGACTGGAGTGAACAGAGGAACTTGGTTGAGAAAAGAACCTCAACCAAGAATGTCTTCGTGATGAAGCAAGAAGGAACCACCTTATTCCCATAATCATTTGTGTATTGTATTTGTGCTAATAATGCAGGGAATTGAAGGTGAAGCATACTCTCAGGGGGAGAACCTGAGAGGTAGTGAATTCTGTCAACTCTTGATAGCCAAGCTGAAGAAGTTTCCATCCTTAGTAGATTCTTCAATTGATATTCAAATATTATGATGATGAGGAGTTTTTCCCTTGAGGGGGAGAAAAATGAAGAAGCGTCCATAATAACTGTTTCAATCAATATCAACTCCAGGTGGACTCAAAATCAATTATTCTATGAATCTTTTGAAGAACACACCAATGGAGAAGGTCTGTCATTTCTAAATCTCTATCCCTTGGTTACTCAGATCAAAGATTATTTTACAAAGGGGGAGTAACTGAATTGGTCAGTGACATAAAGAGAATGGAAGTGCCCCAAGGTCACTTATCCTGCCGATTGCACTTGAATGTTTTTGATCTATTTGCTGATGTGAGTGCAGGAGTTTCAGGTTGATTATTCTCTATCATAGTTGATCTTCTTATACCTGGAATTAAAGTGGTAAACCCTTGAAGACAAGATACATGAGTTATCATCTCATGTTGGTATCATGATCTGTGGATAATGGACAACCTTGTTAACTTAATCAAATCCTCTTGTTTTCTACATCGAGCATTGCTCAAGTAGACTTAGAGTGAAATGATTAATGAAACATTGCTTAAGTGTGGATTGATACCCTCCCTACTATGTGATTTGTATTTCTTGTCAATAAGGGGGAGAGAAAGTGAAATGAACGTTTGAAAAGAAAAGATGATTGAATAGAAGATTCTCATTTTGACATTGACAAATTCATTTCAGAAGATGTATAAGGTATTGACAACAAAATACAAAGGGGGAGATTGTTGGAACCACCTTGTGTATAGGATTTTATTTGTTGTCAATAGTTGTCAATGGAATATCAAAATGAAGGAGATCATGAAGTACTCCGATGAAGTAGAGGAGTAGTGATTCAGACGATTGTTGTGCTGATCATAAGTTCAAAAAACATTTGTCAAAGGTGATACATTATTTACAACAATGAAGATTGTGAGGAGTAATCCATCCAAGGATGATTAAAGAAGGATGGTGTTTTTGGTTGAAGACCATGCAATTCCTCCTTATTGCATAAGGACCACGGGCTTTGATGAAGACCATGAAATTCCTCATTATTGCATGAGAACAATGGGTTTTGATGAAGACTATGCAATTACTCATGATTGCATGAGAACCATTCTAGAGACTTCTGGACGGATTGAATTACATGGTTTGCATGAAGTTGATCATGACGGTTGATGAAGGAGGAAATGTGACAATGAGTTGACTTATGAAATGGCCATGCACATCACATTGTCATAGAAGATGATGGCACTAAAGCTGTTCCTTCAAAGAATACATATCACAATAGTGGAGTTCGTGATAAAGGCAAAAGAATTACTGAAGGATACAGATCACCAAGAAGAAGTGTTATTGAGGTGATCGTGCTTGTCGACAAAGCAAACAAACGACATACAAATTTGTTGACAAAGGAGATTCCGTGGTCACATGTCGAGTTCAAGAGTTGTGGTCAACGATCTATGTTTGATTCAAGAACTTTGACAGAGGAATGGATGATCTGGAGGCGGTACAAAAAGAACAGATACAAGGTGGCGCCGTTTTCCAGTGTTTGCCAAATTTTAGGGCCTCAAAATCGACAAATGAAGAAGTGTGATTTTGGCAAAGGGACTTGCGCGCCATACTCTTGGAGGATAGGAAACTTGCGCGCCATATGTTTTTGAAGATCAGAGGATCAAAATATGGCAAAGGCATTAGGGTCGTGCAAGTGTTGGTTAATTCGCGCAAGTGGACTTGCGCGAGATCACCTACAAGGAGTGCAACTTGCGCGTCTATGGTTTTTCGAGATCAGAAGATCAAAATTTGACAAAGGCAAGAGGGTCGCGCAAGTGTTGGTTAAGTCGCGCAAGTGGACTTACGCGCCAAGGAGAAACTTGCGCGCCGCCGCGCAAGGGGTCCAGTTTGCCTATAAATACTAGACCACCCCTCCTCATTCTATATGGAGCTCAAGACATTGAGATTGTTCGAGCTCTCGTCACGCAGGTGGTTGAGCCGCGCAAGTGGGGGTTGCGCGCCGAGTGAGGGTTGCGCGACCTAGAACATTTGGGGGAGAAAGGAAGTGTGTCGCGCAAGTATTAAGTTCAAGAAGGCAGTGTCGCGCAGGTGCTTCAGTGACACTTGCGCGCCAGTTTTGTCTTGCGCGCCTGAGACTTGCGCGCTGCCGGGAGACTTGCGCGCCGGGCTTGAAAAGGAGACCCAGACACTGTTTAAGCACGCCCGCCTTTCTGGAGCTGCACAAGAACTGAAGATAGCCTGATACTTTCGGTGCAAAGTGAGGTTGAAGAAGAAATCTAAATGATACATGCATGATCTCATGCATACATGGTGAATTGATTCTGACGAATGCCGAGTAAGCTGAATATCATTTATTGAGCAATCACATAAGTGATTGTGATTCAGGCAAATGAATACAAGGGGATCTAGTGCATTCAGTCATTGCACTAAAGAAGAATGGTTGAACTATAAAGAGCATCAACTCTGAACCCTGATGCAAGCAAAGTCTCATGCTGAACAGGAGACAAATAACATCAATGCACATTTATTGAAGAGACCTTCACGTCCATAAACTGAGTGGGACTTCACCAACGGCAGTGAGCCAGGGGGAGTCAACGGGAGTGACCCGAGGGACGCAGTGAGCTATCCCTGAACAATTGTAAAGGCAGTAAGCCTGGGACAGAGTGTCTGTACCCGAACAATTGTAATCCGCAGCTAGTGAAGCATAGTGGATTTAGGTACGACCGACAACCTGTCGGCGTATGCTCCTTGGACGTAGCCCTTAGTGGTGAACCAAGTAAAAATAGCTGTGTCATTTCTCTGCATGTGAGTGTTTAATTGCTGTTCATATCCATCATACAGGTTTAAGTAGTTCCTACCAACGTGGGAACAAGATCCACAACTTTAAGAAGAAAAAGTTGCCACCCTGATTCACCCCTCCCCTCTCAGGGTGTCCCGGGGTCCTACATGGTCATAGTTTTTCCAAGACACTAAACCTTTGGATACTCTATGTTTAATACTATTATGTTTTTTATCTTTAAAAATATGTAATAGTAATGTAAGAAATGGTTGGATCTCTATAATGACCAGGTCTAGTTATGTGTCTCGAGGGTTGGGGAGTGGATTTGAGTATGTATGACTCTATTTAGATGACTCAATCATAGGTTATGGGGGATTTATAACATTGAATGAAGAGTGTTTTATAATGATCAAATCTATTAAATCATATAATATGATTGATATATGAGCCTTCCATGTGTTTATATCTACTCATTTTGTTAAAGGAGTATCTTAATCAATGAAGTTACAGTTATATTTTCCAAATATAAATACGTCCTTGTGAACTATACTTGTTCCTTTCTATAATTACAAGATTGATCTATAGTTTTTGATAGTTATTTTTTTAAATTCATGTTTATTTAAATTACTATATTCGACATGATCATTTTTATTTACTAGTTGTATTGTTGTTAGTTTCAAAATAAATATTATAAATAGAATATATAATTCACTATTCCTAAGGGATATATTTTTTTCATGATATTTAATGGGAAAATAAATTATTAAAAAACATGTCTTGAATAGTTCCAGGTTGGAAAAATCCTATAATATGTGGTATGGAATGTTCATACGAAGGATCAGGAAATAAGTAAACAATATTTTTGTCTAGAGGTGGATTTTAACCAGATATATTTTGAGGTGGCTTCAACGGTATTCCCCCCAATGGGGTAATTGATTTTGAGATTTAACTATTTCTGGGTTGGTTTCCTTTATTAATTCCATGTTAGCATATGACACTTTCTGACTTAAAATAATGGATTGTGAATTATTTTGAAAGTGAGCTAAAGGGATTTATTAGGAGGAACACTTTTCGATGTGGTTCACCTTTGGTAATCCTATGAATTGGATATGTTATCATTTTGTTATGTATGTGCTACAAAAAGTTGAAAAAAATTACAATGATGAATAGATACCTATTTCATACAAGAAATGACTTTTTTAATCAATTTTGGAGAGGCCAATGGTTCTCTATGATTAATCATTGATTATGATTCAACCTGCTTTGAATCATAGTGAAGTAATATCATAATAAATCACACATTAGTATTTAAGTACTATATGAGTATATTTTCATACCATTTAAGATGACATGTTTGTTAGTGGTGGTCATTCCTCCTATGAATATGTTCATCCATTCATATATACTCCTCCATTATCATTTTTGTTAATGGCATCATCATATATTCATTGTCATGTGATATGCATGTCATACATATAGATATTGTATTGATTAGACAACATGATAATTGAAATTCATTCACTATATAAAAGTGTCACATAAATATCTAGTGAAATTTTTTTCATGATAAAGTGATATTTGAGGTAGGAATTTATATGCTCTTAGTGAAGGAATTTGTTTAGGTGTAATTAGAATGCCCAATATATATGTTAATGATAAGCAGTTTCATTAGGTTATTGTGATATAACTGATAACTAATTTGAGTGTTACACTACCAGGAAACACCTATGAAAATGATTAATAATATGGTTTTATGATTGACTGTGAAGATAAGAATGGAGATTAATTTAGGAGAAAAAGTAGAGACTGTCTACAAAAACCAATTCAAATATTTACAGTAATGATGATGGGATATGATATCATCTTGGATTCATCACGTTTTGTTATAGGAGATGTATTGACATAGATTTATTATGTATTACCTTAAGGGTCTGAATTTCTAATACCTAAAGAGCGATTATATGATAAAAAATTAATTGGATATTGTAGTCATGATCTATAATCTAAAGTGTGTGCATCATATTTTATTAGTTGAGTGAGTTATTATATCCACGAACCATATGATACTAAATTTTATGTTATCTTAGAGGTATTTAATTCTTTCATAGAGGTGTTTGGTGGATTTTCTATATACTTTTGATCATGATATTTCTTATACTATGGGGAAAGGAAATGTTGTTACAAATGCTCCTATCTAGTTAACACTACAAATTAGAGGGATTCTTTCAGAGGAGGAATAACTGTTATGGATATTGTTTGTTGAGTGGTTAAAGGATTCATGTAACGATTGTGGGAATATTACTTTTATAGCCACCATAGCCATTTTTACATTTTTTAGATTATTTAAGAGTAAGATACCTTGAAATAAACACTATAGATCGTAAATTCTTGTGTCTTTAGATTATTAGGTTTATAGAAAAATAATAGAAATAAGATAAAATAAAATTATATTAATCATCCATAATGATCTCCCAACATCCTTTTATATCATATAATAACATAGAATATCGTGGGGAATAAATAGAAAAAATTAATGAGCTAAAAATCTTAGTAAGGGAATAAACATAAGAGTTAAGAATATCACATTTATCAGAATGAGGGAAATGATAAAATAAAAATTCATGAATCATGAATAAACATCTACATTAATAACATATAGAAAATTGTATAATTTAATCATGGAATAATATGAATGTTGATGAAACAAAAAACATGACAAAAACATGATTCATGGCTAAATGCCAAGACTATATCAGTTGATGGAAAAAGTACCATAAGGTAATTTTTTTTACTCTCTATCCCAACATGATGTCTCATGAGACTAAACATTACATAATAATTAGAGTGGTATATATGTGCACCCATAATAACATGTTCATTCATATGTTCTCTACAATAATAATTAAGAAGAAGTTTTTCCTATGGAAGGAATTGGGTATCATAAACATGTTATGTAGAATAACCAAACGGTGTATCACAATGGTGTAGGGGAATCAATTTTTTTATGTCATACATGTATATTGATAATAGAAAATAAGAATATATTATGATGAATTATGTAAAAAATAATTTAAAAAATTTCAAAATGTATGACTAAGTACATTAGAAATGATACATTTTATTGCGGTTTATTGGAAAATATTAACAACTCGTTAAAAAGTTCAATGAAATTATATTTTTCATATAACTAGAAATGAAAAAAATATATTTTTAATCATTAAATGATTGATTTAAAAAAAATACTGGTTGATTAAAATAGGTTATTGAGTGTATATTAAAATGGTAAATAAAATGGGAAGTCCACATTTATCTATCTTGAATATTGAGATGAATTAAAATGGGAACCATATAAAACACTTATGTCCCCATCAATGAAAGAATAATTAATTTAGGTACATATTATTGTAAGATACACACATAATATATGAGGACTACCAAATAAGAATTTTAAATTTCATTTTGATAAATTGAGAGAATGCGTGACCCAATAGAAGAAATGGAAGTTCAAATTGAATCCCTTAACTTATGTCTGAAAGTGTTCTACACTTATACCTATTTTCTTATATAATAAAATTAAACCCATTAATCAATTAACTAATTACCTCTTCTATGTGTATTTTTTATTGTAATTTTATTGGGAACATTTATGTCAATTTATATTAAATAGATTTTTCAATTTCATCATTTTGGGAGAGTTCGTTTAATGGTATCATGTTCAATTCGTTTTCGTATAATGATGACCATTCTTCTAAAATGGAAAAAACAATAGAATTGTATGGAGCATGTATTAATTTTTTACATATATTTAAATGGTCTGATCTGTCTTATAATTTCTTAACATCAGAACCATTCATTACATAATATGTTTTCAAAAAATTATTTAGAATATTTTTGTGGTTTACACAACCATCATGGATTAGTATCACTTTATTTAAATATATATTTAAAAAAATTCTTCAAAAAAATTAAATAATTTTTCATACATATATTATAATATTTATTAACCATAAAAATAGTTTTATAACCATATTTAATGGAGGAAATAGAAAATGGAATCTTTTTCTCTATGAAGGCAGTGAATTGACAACTCACAAATGTAATTTTCTTTTAAAAAAAGATAGGATAATAGATTTAATTAGAGATATTACATTTAAATAATAAAATTATATTATATATATAATAATAGATTTCTCATGTGATTTTTAATATTGAAGGAGTGATGTGTATAAGAATGAAGAAAAATCAATAGAGAACAAGGGAGGTTATTCAATCTTGAGTGTCATATGATTGGGAACTTTATTAAGTGTCTCAAAAATGTTCATTTGGAAAGACCAGCAATAACAAATCATTATGAGGTTTTTCTGAATTAGAATTGGGTGGAATATAATTAATATACCAACCATATAACTAGTTATGGGAATTTTTGGTGATGAGATGTATTTATAGTGAAAAGAGAGGGGTGTTTTTTATTATATTATTCAATTTTTTAATATTTTTCTTCAATGAAATCAATAGTGTTGATTTAAGTGATTAATTAAATTAACAAGAGAAGTTTCATTTGAGATAGTGGCCACATATATCATCCATGAATAAATGTTGACTCAAAAATTCACTTATTTATCTATTAATGATGAATACCATAAATTAAAGTATTTTATTATTCACCAAAAAGGAATCTATTTTTAAAAAAACCCCAAAAATGAACCTAATAGATTCGAAACATGTAGTTTTTAAAAAATAATACAATTTTCTGAAAATGATTTTCAATAATTGATAATTTTTTTAAATAATCATTAATTTTAAAATTAATAATTTAAAAATTATAACTGACTTCTAAGACACATTGAAAAAATTATTAATGTCTCTTAGATGTATCTTATATATATAAGACAACAAAAATTAAATTATGAATATATTTTATAGAAAAAAATTATCTTTATAATAATTATATTAAATATATATTTGTATATAAAAATGTACATTTCACAAAAATACAAACAATTAATTTATCATTTTGTAAATATTTATTTACTTATCCAAGATATAACTTTATTATATTTTCAATAAAAATATAACTAAATTTTATTTATAATTTCATAGGAGTGGTTACACTTTTATTAGTCAATTTACTATTCATATTGGTCACATTTCTAATCCAATGGTCATGATACAATTCCATTAGTAAAGGTTCTTTAGTTATAAATAACACATATTTCATTCATAATTTTTGAAAATATTGGTTTTATTAGGTTCTCTATAAGATGTGTGATATTTATTCAATATTTTATAATTATAATAATGGATCTTTATTTGAGAATGTTTTTGGTCATTACAACTTGTTACGATTTATTTATCACATCTATATTAGTTGATTTGAAACAATCCAACATGGTGTAATATACGAAAATTTTAGGGTTGGGGAATGGTTGGTAGGTAGTGATCCTCATCCAATATATTCAATTGATATTGTCAATTTAATATTTTTCTCTTAATGATTTTTAGTTCATTACTCTATATGTTAATAGTTGAGGATGGACATTAATGCCTCTTGGTGTGAAGTACACCAAGGATTGATAATGATGTATTTGAATATCACATTATGATTTTACTATTGGCGATTGAAGAGAGACATTACACACTTCATATCTTTGTGTATGACATTCCATATGATCAAGGCGGTGCATAAGTGAAAAATAGTGTAACATTAACAACTTCTCATTTAAATTAGATGTCTTATGAGGTGGAAATGAGCTTATTTAGGGGTTTTCTGATGAATCTTTGAAATCTATATATATATTGGGGTTAATTTTAAAGTCTATTAACATGGAACATTTTGTGTCAATATTCTATACTCACTCTTTAGATGATATGGGTATGCTTCATTTTACCTAGATCATATGTATTTTTGTAGTTCCATTGACTATAATATAATATAGATAGATATTTTTACATCACAATTTTGGTAGGGAATACAAAAGAGTTTGGGAAATCAGTAAAAACTGAGTATGAAGTATCCTTTGTAGACTACTGGACAACCATGGTGGATGATCCCGATCTTTGAAGGAAATCTTTAGTATTTTCCAAGACTTTAGTGGATTTTGATATGGTTATATATCCTTAGTAGAATTTATTATAATAACTATTTCAATAATTTTATGAGAATTTCACAGTTTGACCCTATTTACGGTCATCCATATCATTCACTATTATGTTATCATGAGGCGGTTGAGATTGATATCATATGTGCATGTATGGTACGTGATTCCTCCAAGAATTTTCTGTTGATTATGAATAAGGTGGTTACTCATCAGTATTCATAATTTTCATATTCCAACTATAGGATATGACCATTGGAGTTCTCTATGGGTGATTAAGATTACTAGTAGGTGTTACCTCACTTAGGGAATCATCATATGTATATGAAATGGAAACTGGCGCCATGGCTTTCTTGAATAGTTGAGATTACTGAAGATATTGTTGTACTAGATTACTAATGGATTATTCCTCCATAATATCAATTTATTCATAATATATTATGCATCTTTAAACAGTAGAAGTATGATCTAGAATTTGATAAAGTGATCAACTAAAAGTATTTTGAGTTAGAGAGGAATAACTCATTTGTAAATAAATCTATGTATATATTATATTGGTGATACAATATGTTATGGGGTAATATGGTTCCATTTATCTGTGTCTTATGTAATCAATGATGAATCCATGATTATAGTTGGGAGTGGTTGTTTGATGTTTCTGCTCAATGTAGATAGTTGTTTGAGAATGACCTCTATAGTTATTTAGTAGGATAAGAATTCATTTTAGTGGGATATTATTGACTCCATTGATATGATAAGTGGAATATATTTGTATTTTTAAATTTCATAATTGTGTTTTTAAATAAATATTAGAGTTATTTGTGCACCATGAATATTGGTTGAAAGAGATGGTGGAACTAACTTGAATAAAAGTGTTGTTGGTGTGGAACTAGTTTTCTGGTACATATACAACAAATAAACGATTGTGGGGGTAGAAGACTTGAATTTCAAAAAATTTCAAAAGTAAACTTGTCTCCATGGAAGACATGTTTCAACTCTAACAAGCGCACTCACCTACTAGAATCTCATTACATGAGATTCCTAGATGGATTTGTGGGTAAGGGAACCACCATAATTTCACATTAATTATCCTTTTTTATCCATCTCCCAATGATTTACCCCCAATCATAAAAAATCATATTATACCTCTGTGGATGAATTTGGACATGATTGTACCCTCTCTTTATTAAATAATCTCTATAACAATATGACATCTTCCATGATGTAAGACTTGACCATTATAGCTTTTATACTCTTTATAATCATTACTTGACCACATATAAAATCAATATTTAAAATATCGATGGATTCCATCATTATATAATGATGCATCCTCAGCCCATTGATATATTAGAACATAAACTAGATAGTTTGTGACATTTCGTTAGTAGAGATCTTGATCCACCATTAATGACTATGCTTATTTTGGTTTGTTGAATTTATCATAGGATTATGTCACTATATCCTTCTTGAATCGTGTTATAGAAACAATTTTGTGACATATTGGGGTTATTTATAGAAATTCATTGTGACTAGTTTATTCTAGTCAGTGAATGGACGTGCCTAGGGTATCGACATTTTATAATCATGCTGATTGCAATCATCATTACGGAGGTAGGAACATCCATAAAGTATGCAAACCTGTAATGAGTTGTTTCTTTTATGTTTATTACATGTGTGTGTTTTTTAACATGTGGTATCCAGTCTTGATAATGATTTCATGTGTCTTCGTGGATATTGAGAATCATTCTTGATATACTAAATTGTGCCTAAATATGTTATTCCATGTTTTTTATATGCATGGCACATGGTGGATCTACATCTAGTAACAGTTTACAAATGTACCAGTGTGGTTTTATCACCCCATATATATGGGGGGATTCTTGATAGGTAATGGTAAATAACATTCACATAGACACATGGATATGTTAGAAAAGATTCTAAATCGGAATCGATACCTATATTGGGTAAGATAACTTTGTTGATTAACCTATGTTATTGATGAGGTATGATGCCCTTGTGGTCTATCCTATGATATATATAGGGAATAATGATCTTGTGGTGAAACCCAAGACTCATGTTCTTTTGGTTACTCTAATGTTTATGGTTGTCTTGTTATTGTCCCATGGTCATGACTCATGCTATAGATATTCAATAAGTGTATAGATAAATTAAGTCGGATAGGGGTTTATGAAATCATGGAAAGGTAATAGTCACTATAAAAATTATTTATTTTTACTCACAATTTCGTTACTTATCTTCATGGAATACACATATTCTATATGTGTAAGAATATTAAAGAATCATTTGAGTGTCCTACTATGAAACACTAAAACATTACATGAGGTTCTCAATGTATTTGGAAACTTATAAACCATATATATGAGAACAGCTAATAACTTAATGAGAGTGAGCTGATAATAAAGAGGTTATTGATCTTAGGGTTCTGTAGAAATGGAATCTAATGCCCCATCATGATTTCTACTTATTTTACCATTATTTTAAAATAATATTGTGTGACATACCACACTGTGGATTTTAGGATTATTGAATTTTATTCAATTCTTATACATAAAATGTCATCTATTTTATCATTAACATTATTTATTTCTATTGTACTAATTTTTTTATTATTTTATTATCCTATATGTCATTGATAATAATTCTAGTGTTTCCTAACTACACCAATTTTATCCTCAATAATTGTTGATAACCACTTACATATGGTGACGTGTACATGAGGAATCATAACTCACAAACCTAGACTATGTGATTTGAGTCAGGGCATTACAACTAGATAACACTTATCCATAGATAGAATCTTATAGTAATCCTAATAACATGGTTCCAATAACATTATTTTTCCTAGAAAATATTTAAAAAATCTAACAACATCCATTAGGATAGAAAACTCAACCGTTTTAGTGAGATACTCCAATAAAAATGGATCTGAATATCAATAATATACACATATCATCCCACCAAACCAATTTCTTATTTCATTATCTACTCAAGAAAACTCTAATGTCTAATCTTCATAATAAATTATAGACTAAAATATGCCACTTTTTTCTCATATTAACTTCATAGATAAAATAAATGCACTAATGGAGATCAACAGTAATCCATATCATTAAATAAGGGACATGAATTCTATTCCACCCAAAATTTTGATTCAATTGTTTCTAATATTCCATTTAATGGGAGATCCAATGTATCATGTGATGCACTTTGTGTCTCTATGTGTCCCCATAAATGGGATACTGTAGAATCAAGAAGAAAGACAATTTGTTGATTCTGGTAGACCTCGAGAGACTAGTGTACTTCTAGTACCACAATTTACTAATATAACATATATGAAAAATGGAAAAATCAATGGGGATGTTTTTTTTGGAATTCAGTTCCATATTTAGGGTGAAAAATAACGCGCACCACTATATTTAATTAAAAAAAATAAATCAGTAGAGTTTAAAAAACATATAATAGGTTGAAGGCTTTGAAATGTTCATGAACATATTCCTACAATAAAAGAGAAAATATATAAGTTATGCATAGAAATCATTTAAATTTAACTAAAGACTCAGATCCTTTCCATGATATATCAAGTCTATTTCTCAGTGTTTTAAACTATCCAATAGTGAATTGAAGATGGTATATGGATCTCTAAGGATATAACTTTTCTACTAAAATCAAGACAAGTTATTTACATTAGTTGATTGAAGACAATGAATTTTATGGTCAAATCTTCATGAAATCCTGAAGTAACACCCAAACCCAATCACCACTAAGTAGTTCTTCCTCTCTAAATAATAACGATTCAAAAAATTCTCTCATATTGGTGTTATAAGTTTATATAGTTGATAAATTTCCAATTATTGAAAGAATAAGTTCTAAAAAATCATAAAACAATATTTTTCATGGTTTTTCATACTATCCATAAAGAATTAATTGATCAAATTATCAAAGAGTAGTAGACCTAGTATGTTCAATATGAGTGATAATCCATAATAATTTCTATATCAATTGGTCTTGGGGAATAATATAAAGATATATTTCATCATCTAGTGAGTATATAAAAATAATGTTGTTTCTAGGAAGGCTTATCTATGAAAAACCCACAACAAATGTTACATAGGACTCTATCATTACACAAAATAGATGAAGGTGTGTAGAATGATGTATTAAACAATGGGTAAAATAAATTGATGAGTGATTTAATATGATATTAGTATAGTGGTTTCAATAAATACACATTAAAAAGGTCTATCAAACAATTTTCGGCCTAGTTACTTCAATAATATCAAAGATGGAATAATCATTATTTTTATTTTTTAATATATAGAAGAATATTATATTGAAGGAAGATCCCTTTTTAATACATTAGTTATTCCAAAATCAATAGGATTTCCTACCACTATCATTTTTGTATGGGAACCATCTGGGAAACTGGTATTCATATATAATGAGAATTAATAATTTGTATTGATCAATTAAATCTACTAATATTTTAATTCATTGATGAATAGGACGATTCTTATAAACCTGATTTCTTCACTCACAATCATAGTGGAGGATTCATATTCAGATTAATTTATTGAAGAAAAATTGTGGTCAACCCTGATGGATGGAATAGAATATTTTGAAGTAATTTTCATAATTTATAAGGATATATTGTCTCTCCAATAAGTTAAAAATGAACATTTATCTTATATAAAATCTTATAGATATTTTACAATCCAAATATTATACTAATACCAACAACAATACATGAAATTTTATATTCAATTTTATGATGTGGGAATCTCAAATCATCCTATCCCATAGACATTAATTATTTTCAAAAATATAACTCAAGGAAGAATATCACTAATAGAACACACATTCAAATATAAGACTGAAACCTTGGAGAAACCCCATGTTATGAAACCACAACACCTGGTTCAGAAGTATGTCATCTAGACGTATTTTATCATCATACCATCCTAGCTATCAATCATAGATGACCTTATGAATTACTTTTATTTACATAAATATTCTCTTAATTATTCATTTATAGAACCATAAAATTTATCGTTTGAAATTCCTATAGATGAGAAGTGTTAAGCGATGAATGGATCTATAGAACTCCACATGACTATCTCTGCCAAACATTAGATATTAGATTCCCTTATACATAGGCACATCAAACCCTTGTAAATATATTAAAAGGGTGTTATCAAAATTTGACTGGACAGACCTGATAATTTTTCATGGATTAACATCATCTGGATTTGATCACACTAACACATGGTATATATTAAAGATGACTACTCTCCCTCCAACATGAAAATCCACATATATAATAGGAAAGAGAAAAAACTACTTATGAAAATAATTTTGAGAGCTGAATATGATAATCTATCTTCTGATGCTGAATTCATAGTAGTCCAAAAAGATATATATTTTATTACCTTTATGATGTCATCAAAGTTTGAAAATATATTATTGATTCACCCCTCATGTTGTTATATAAAGATAGACCCCCATTGAGTCACGAAAATATTATTACATGGATATTAGATTTTATAAAAGTTTGGTGAAGTATCCAACTGTAGAAAATTCCACTAATATTGGTTTTCTTAATTTCTTAGGAACAACTCGTATCAATTGATAAATAAAATTTATTAACATTTTGTGCTTCTTTTTTTCATTAGTTGAGCGATACATAACATTATATGAAATTATCATGTCCTTCAATTAAAATTACAAAAATAAATAAAGCATCCAATCATTTTACTCTCACATTATTTCTAGGATGGATCATCATTTAATTGGTCTATGAACTTGATAGAAATGACCAATACACATTCCATGAATATAGATATAAAACAAATGAATCTCTGCCAGAAATTGTGTTTGACTGATAATTATAAAAAAATATAATTATATTCTAGGAACATGATAAGAACTGTAGAAGATGAAATGGAAGAGGTATGTTCACATTCACTATAATTCTTATAGTATGAGTCACATCCGATGAACCTATACAGTTGATGAATAATGCAGTTCAAATATGAAAAACAATACCAATTTATTGTTTTCCAGATTTCACGAATATAATCTATCTCTATCGCCCAAAAATTTTGAATAATGAAAATAAAATATCATATGTTCTTATATAATATTCTCGTATTGCTCTTTGACAACCATCAATGATCCAATAAAAATTTAACAATGAATGATGGATAAACCACAACCTATATTTATCAATTTCACCATTTCCCATTAATAATTTCAAGAAAACATAATATTTGTCATTAAAAATTGATATTTATTAATGTGAATTGATAACAACAAGTTCATATTATATCCCCATCAGGCCAACCATAGTTTGAGACTACAAGATGGCCATCTTTGATAAGAACTTGTAGAAATGAGATAGAATCTAGCCCATTCCACCAAAATGGATGCAAATATTGATTATCCCATCATGAAAAATTAAATATGGGAAAATAGATACCCAAATATCTAAACCATATTATTCCATTCAAGAAATTGAATAGAAAAATTATAGACTCTATTAATTACTTGGATCCTATCTAGCACTATCTGGAAGGTTATATCCTAGTTCTAATCGTGGAATTACTGATTCATGTAAAGGTCAAATTTTATGCCTTTTCCATTACATATATTTATTATTTATATAAATAAATCATGATATCCCTATAACATGAAGAGTAAATTTTCTTCCATTAATCTTATTTAGTATACTGTTATTAATTATTTCATGTTTTCTTAAATAATATTGTGAATGTATAAAAATTTGACATGCACTATATTTTAATGTCCATTCATTGGAAAATAATGTATAACTATGTGGATGATAAAATAGAATGTTTAAATAATTATATGAACATACCTATAGTCATGAAACAATTTTCATCACATCATGGTAAAAATATCTATAATGAACCTTTATAATGTTCTTTTTGGAGTAATTCAAAATAGTGTATCGAAATATTCATAAAAATGAAAAAACAATTAATAATTTTTTTTTTGTAATTCAAAATGATAAAAAAAATAGTGTATCAAAATATTCATAAAAATATATATTAAATTTCATATAACCATCATTTTTAAATATATGTAAATATATTTATTTTTTCATCTCAATGTGATTTTCAATGAACATAAAAGTCCCATAAGGATGATTTTCCCATAAGTAAAAAATATATATGCACAAAATCCCTTAATCATGGTATATCCATGTGCATAATATCCCCATAAGTATAATATAATATAACTATGATTTTTATAATATTTTTCTAAAAATTAGAACTTAATAATTAAATATATATGTGAACATAATCTCAATTTGTTTTCATCATTTTCAATAGTACAATTAAAATTAATTCTCATGCTAATTTAAAAAGACCAAAAAAACTGAAATCCAAAATCAACATGTTGGTCAATGTAGATTACTTAAGAGGGGATGGTTGATATGAGTAAATATAAAATTTTCTGTAAAAAAGGCTTCCCCAAAGATTAAATACATCTCAGTTAATAATGGTTATACTATTATAAGAGTTTGACTGATTATATAACTTTTTATATGATTGATTAATTCTCAGTAATATTAATTTTCATTATTAATATTACTTTTGATGTTATTCCACTAAGACAAGCCAATTATAACTTATTTTTAAGACTAACTTTCAAAGTAAAATTAGTGCTTTTTGAATTATTCAGTAAAGCAATAAAACAGAGAAGACTAGTTTATGCAGCATAACGGATATGAAATAAGTGGTTCAGTCTCAAGATGAGACCTACTCCACTCAACTTTATGATCAACATCCAGTAATAATTTTATATAAATAGACTATTATCCACACCCATGGTCGGGGTTTACTATAGTACATAGACTGTCCAGGTCAGACAAGGAGCACTTCCACAGTTTTCCTGGGTACAAATAACCAGGCCACATAGGGACCACATCCACAGTTTTCAGTTGGTATAAAAGATTAAATAGAGTTTTTCGTAAGGATATATTATATCCTTCAGTTTAATGCAAGAGATAGATTTTGTTGTTATAAAGGTACACACTCTACTCGAAAGGTAATAAACAGATACACAATTTATAAAAAATATGGAGAAGGTTTTAGAAGTTCTCTGAGTGTTGGTCTTTGCTGCTTTGGACTTCTTACGATGATGTTGATGCAGATCTTGAGTCCACATTAGTAAAACAATGTGTCACGATTCATCTTGTGTAGTTCTTTAGTTTTGACAATGTGAAGATGTTCTCGGGATTTCAGTGTACTTCGTATGTTCTTTATTAGAGTCAGGTTTCAGGCATGTGACAATACTTCCTTTTGAAATTCTCTGAGTGTTCTTCGTTATCGTGCTCACATCTTTGCTTTTTGTTTAGTATAACACGCCTTGATTCTTGGCCATACTTATCTTTAATCTTGGAATGCATGTGTGGTAGCCGACATGTTGCTTGGATACCGCACCCCGTACCTCATACAGTCATATGATATGTCTACAAAGAAACATTAATTATGTCAGTGCATTTAAAATCAAAAAATATGACCGCTAGATATTAAATTTAAAAATAATAAAGTAGTTTAAGAAATGGTGTCATAGTAAGTCATGGAAACTATGTCTACTTTAATCGATGTCTAGATTGATCTCGTTGTCTTGTGGTCACGGTGTCTTGCGGTCACGATGATTCACGGTCACCGTGTCTTTTTCACTATGTATACATCACTGTGTCTTTTTCATGGTGTCTGATTCATGGTGTCTTGTTCATGGTGTCTACTTCACAGTGTCTTGTTCACGGTGTCTGCTTCACAGTGTCTTGTTCATGGTGTCTGCTTCACAGTGTCATAATGACATAACCAGTAGTAGGCTTACGGTGTCTTAGACTTTTCAATGGAACTGTATTTAGACTTAAGTAATAATGATAACAGAATGGATTAAACATAAGCATTTGTCAAAGAAGGTATTATGAGAGTAGATCAATGATAGTATAAAGTAAGTAAAATGCATGTAATGAAATTAAAATTTTGTATGGCTCTTCTTAAATCATGAGATTACTTAAACAATAATTCACATGAATACACATGATTGTGAAATTATTGACAAGAGTTAACTAGGTTTAATAGGATTTGAAATCATTAAAACAAGATTAATACATGAGGGGTCCAACAATGTCCCCCTTTTTGATTATCAAAAATCTTGTAATGTTAACGTGTATATTGGATTCAACTACAATGGTAAATGGATAGAATATTGAAATATCTCCCCCTTTTGAGTTTATCAAAATGATGGAATATGAGATGTCAAAAGTGCAAATTCCATTAATAGCACCTAGGTTACAGTACAAAACAAAAGAGTAATACAAAAGCAATATCATTACTATAAAATTGGATTAATAACTATTCTTCTCTAGGGGTTGGCCTTCTCTTTGCCTTTAGTAGTAGTGGGAGAATAGGATTCAATAGGGGGATGATGAGGTAGAAGAAGGTTTTGAGGTGGTTGAAAAAGAGGGAACACGAAGTCTATAAAAGACAGATGGAGCCAAATTCGGAGCAGTAGGATATCTATGTAGTTATTGATCGAGAATAACATGCCTGATCTAACTTAGGGATTGGCTGATAGACATAGTAAAGGAGGCTAGGGCTGAAGTGAAGGTAAGCAGCCCAGGTCTTTGAGTTGCATCCGCAGAAGAAAAAAAGGTTGTACTCTTGACATGAAGATAGTGCCTCAAGAGTTTGATGAACTCTGTAATGATCTCTCCAAAATACATCATGGCTTTCTCAAAATCATCATTGTTCTCCATAAAAATTTCCAACAATCAAGTAAACTCTATGATATTTTGGACTTGGGTCTTGAAGGCTTGAGTCAGAGGAGGAATTCATAGATTATCTACATGATACTTGAAATTATTTGACATATCTGTCTTGGAGAAGATTCTGTTGATGTAGAAATCCACGTTCATGGCAATCTATTGATGTGCATCATTAGCAATATTTTAGTGGAATTGGACTAGTTCAAGAACTATATCATTGTTCATGACAACTACATATAGAGAAGTAGTTTTGAAACCACTGAGTGCATTCTGAAGCTCTTCTTTGACTACAGTTCAGAGCAGATCACTATATAAGGAGGGTTTATAGGACTGACCAGATGCTTTAGAGTCATTGATAGCAGTGTTCAGAGATTTGAGTTGATTTATCACCTTCTTAAAACACCTGGTATACTCATAAGTGAGTTTATTAAAATTTTCATAAATCTCTCTCATTTCCTCCACAATTTTTTTCCTTTTCAGCGACCTTTTCATATAAGGAAGCTATATATGGTTTAATTTGAGACACAATAACCTATGGTATTTGAGGAACAATAGGTTCTATAGGAGGAGCAACAAGCTCAGATCTCGAATGCAACTCTCTCAACATGTCTTTGACCATACTTCTTAGGGTATTCACTTCATTACTGAGTAGCTTATTTTCAACTCTTAGTTCCTGAATCTCATGAAGAATTTTCAGTTGTATTTTCCACATTACATTCTCGAATAATAGTGAGGAATTCTATCACCTAAATTTTTCACATGAAGAGGTTGGGTATTCATGAGTTTCTCAACTCTAGACAAGAGGGTAGTGCCAAATTCTTTAATATCCTCCATTCTCACAAAAGATGGTTTTTCAGATAAGATTTCATGAATATGGACTTATACATGCTCAGGTTCCTTCTTAGGTGCGATTCTAGAGACTGATTTCAACTAGAATATAGGGTAAAGATCATGTCTGGTTGCTAAAATTTGCTGAGAGTCATCCACATCATAGAATCTAGGGAAATTATACTGGGTGTCTATAGGACTTGACTCAGTCAGATGTGAAGATTCAATAGATTTGATATTTTGGATTTTCTCCCCCTCAACAGGTGCCTCCTTCTCCGAACTGAGAAGCATAGGATCTCGATCTAATTCCACAGACTCAGCTCTACGTTCCTCAATCATTTCTTATCTAGCCAGCTAAAAAGCTAGGTCCATCCATTTTTCAGCCGAAGGGATGATTTCAGGAACATATTGTTCAACTGGGAGTTCCTCATGATTGGATTCTTCTATAACAGGTTGTTCTTCCACTATAGGGTCTTCCATGGCATGCTTTTTAGATTCTTTGGTAACTAATTCTATATCAGACTTGGTTTGAGTTTCCAAATTAACAGCTTCTTTAGGAGAAGGGAATTATTCTTCAAGAACGTCATGAGGAACAATAGTCTTGTCTTCCTCAACAAAAATATCTTCTTTAGGTGGCACATCAGCCTATTCATCCTCTTATTTAGGATACTCAACAATCTCATCTAGTTCCAAACTAGGATCAGAAATATCTCTTTGACTTGAGGGATAATCCACAGGATTTAATTTCTCCTAAACTCTATCATTGTATTATACCCAATCTATTTCCAAGGATTCTCTTTTTTCTCATTCTATTGATGGTTACATTTGAAAGGCAGTACTCACATTCCATTATAACTTCCTCACTTGGTCCAACAAATCCTTTGGCGAGCAGCATAGCTGAGATAAGCCGATATTAAAATATGGAAGTTGACATGGATGTGGCTTTGATCAGATCACATATATGATGAAAGGTAAACTTGAAAGGGTTGATCTTATGCCCATTTTCCAAAAGGCGGATCAGAAAGACATCTTGATATTAGAAAATAGAAAAGTCACCATTTCTAGGGCTAACCAGATTCAGAATAAACATGAACATGAGCCTTGATTTTCCATCTTGTTTAGCAGCAATGACCCCCCTCTTGGTGCCATTTCCAGTTAAGGCTTTTAGAGCATATTCCAAATCGAATAATTCAGTTGAAGGTGGAGGTCCTCTCTGATAATCCTCAAAGATTACTTCATGATGTATCCTAAGGCATGTAGCCCATGTCCTCAATGATAATGAGCATCTCAGGACGTTGACCCAGCTTCTTACCACATAACTATTAATAGAATCAAAAGAGAACTGTACATAATGGTAAAACTGAGCCATTAACATAGGGTAGATGAGTCTATCTTCCATCAAGAACCACTCTAACCAACCTTGATGTTCTAACACTTTAATTACCAAAGAACTACTAGACAGAAACCATTTAGGGAAAATCACTTTCTCCAGTACAACAACATAGTTTACCAGATTTGGATTTAAATGTCCTTTGGGTGTTAGCTTATGTGTAAAATTCTTCTTCTTTGTGTTGAGATTCTCAATTGTTGACGATGAAGGACGTTTCATCCTTGGCATTCACTGATGGTTTGGGAGACAGAAGGGTTGCAGGGATGAAGAAGGGTTCAAAATGAGTATGTAGAAGAAACGATGAGTAGAGAATCGAGTGATACTTTTTTTTATTTTTTTCTTTAGGAATACCAAATGTCGCAAATATAAAAAAATTGGAAAATAAAAAATCGAAATGAATAATTACCAAGATATGGGTTTTTACCAAAAAAAATATAAATAATTTTTTCAGTGAGACAGTGTCTGGTCCTTAGAGTGAGACAGTAAATGCACATTATGGTGAGACCATGAATGAGCTTCTCAATGTACATTACGGTGAGACATAAAACATCAGATAGTATTCACAAAATACAAATCGTGAGGCCATAAACATGAAATAGTAATATATCGAATAGTAGGACATGAAACGATAAAAAGTAAGATATCTACTTGAGATTTATTATGCCTAGGTTATGTATGGTGTAGTCTATTCACACAAAATTTAATGGTTTGGTGAATATATCAGCATGTTGATATTCTATACCAATGAATTCCATAGTGATATCACCTTTTTGATAATGATCTCTCAAAAAGTGATGTCTTACCTTAATGTTCTTTGTCATAGAATGTGAAACTAGTTTTTTGAGATGTTAATAGCATTTGTGTTGTCACGATTTATAGGTACGTTTCTGAATTGATATCCATAATCTTGTAATGTGTGTTTCATCCATAAATTTGTGCACAATAACTACCAGCAACTATATATTCATCTTCTGTAGTAGATAATGCAACAAAATTTTCTTTCCTACTAAACCATGATACTAGTGATTTTCCAAAAAAGTTACATGTTCCAGAGGTGCGTTTTCTATCAAACATAGAGCCACTAAAGTCAGCATCAGAATAACTATCTAATTCAAATGATTGTCCTTTAGGATAAAATAGTCCTAGATTGGGTGTATGCTTGAGGTATTTGAAAATTTTTGTTACAACATTTACATGAGATTCTGTAGGATTTTCTTGAAAACAGGTACACCGAAAACCACTAAACAAAATGTCCAGACATCTAGCAGTTATATAGAGGAAACTTACAATCATTCCTCTATAAGTGGTTTGATCAACCGATTTTTCATCTTCATCAAGATCCAAATTACCAGTGGTACAAATAGGAGTGTCACTACTATTAGTTCTATCCAATCCTAAACATTTTAGAATATCTCTAGTATATTTATTTTGAGTTAAAACAATTCAATCATTATATTGAAATATTTGAAATCCAAGAAATAATTTTAGTTCACCCATTAAACTTGTTTCAAATTCGTTTTGGATCATTCTAGGAAAATGAACACAAAAAAAATTCTTCCAAGATCCAAAAATAATGTCATATACATAGATTTGAACAACTAAAACATCATTCTAAATTTATTTTATAAAAAAGGTAGGATCAACTATTTCTTTTGTAAAACCTTTGGAAATAAGAAAAGTACTCAATCTATCATACCAAGAACATGGATCTTGCTTTAAACCATATAATGCTTTTGATAGTTTAAAAATATGATTTGGAAAATGGGGGTTTGTAAATATAGGTACTGTTCAAAAAACATCCTTAGTTATATAACCACATAATAATGCACTCTTAACACCCCTTAGATATTGTTTGAAATTCATATGTGTAGCATAGGAATGTAGGATTCTGATGGCTTCATGTCTGGCTACTAGTGAAAATGTCTCCTCATAGTCAATTAATTTTTTGACTATATCCTTGTGCAACTAATCTAGCATTGTTTCTAAATATGTTACCAGTTTCATCCACCTTATTTCTAAACACCCGTTTAGTGCCTATGGTGAATGTGTCCTTGGGTGTAAAAAATGATATTTTATAAGATATATTCATTTTAATTTCTTTCATATATTCTGTTGTACACTACAACAAGATTAGCTTGTACTATACGAAACACCGCATTAGCATTCAGTATACGCAACACTATTCTTGTCTTGCATTACACACAATCGTGATCTACCTAGATAGCGTGTGTAGTACGCAATAACAGGTTTCACTAAACAACGATATATTGTTATACTATTATTATGAACTAGACGTTATGAATAGTATTAACTAAATTTTAAATATTATAACATTATTATTCATCTTACACATTTTCTAGAACATGTTATAAGAACAAAATATATTTTTTGTGTAAAAGAAGTAATTTTAAAAAAATGCAGTTTTCCCACCTTTTGATGGCGTACCCACTTTAAATCGTATATTTGACATGTCTATAAGATCAATTTGACAAAATAAAATTATTCTTTGGAATCAAGATATAAAAATTTACTTTGGATAAAATTTTCATATTATTCCGATAACTTGCATATTTTAATGAATAGTAAAACACGCTATATTTTAATTAAACACGAGTTTTTTTCATCGCTATAATTTATTTGGATAGATTATATTTTTAATTGGTTTTAAAGTGTAATTAGAATATATTTTTAACAATTAATCCAATGATGGTCATTGGAATTAATTTCACTTTGAAATTGGACATAAACAAGTATCAATCTTTTGATAGTTATTGTTTCTTTAAAACACAATATTTGTTTTGATAACGGGAATTAATTTTAAAATTAATTAATGCCACTTATATGTATTGAATTTGAAAAAAGAGGCATCATTTTTGAATTTAGAGTATCTAAATTAGCCTAGGGTGAAATTTTGGTATTTTTCTAAAAACTTTCGATTTTTGATGAATAGTGAAAACACTAGGTTACTATTTAAAAACCGAATTTTTATTTAAATATTTATTTATTTTATTTAAATTTATTTTATGTCAAAATTGATACATAATACCATTATATGTTCAATGTAATTAATTGGAGTCATTTTATAATAATTTTAGATATAAAAAAATTTATTGAACTTTCCACCGCCTTTTACCTAACTCCTAAGAGAATTTGCAAATTTACATAAAACTTAATTTTACCTCTTTTGTGAATGGAATTTCAAAAATCCGATAGACATGGTTGATGTCAGTATGTAAAATGTGGTTCAATGAGATGAAAATATTTTTTTTGGTGAATAGTAACTTTTTACTTTTTTTTTCACAGTTAAAATTAAATAGGGTAATTAAGGGTAAAAATGATATTATTATTACCTTAAAACATGTCGTAATTCTATTGGATAAGTTTAATTCGACCAAAATCAACCGTAGGAATAAAATATGACCATTTAGGCCCACTTGGATTAGATTATGACATTTAATATTAATTTATTTAAAGAAAGGTTAAATTAGTTAAAATCAATGTTTAATAAGTAAATCATTTTTAATATAGGGTTATACATAAGTTAAATTCGACTATAAATATTAATTAGAAAGATAAAAAGATTTCCTACATAATGGTATTTTATTTCTAATTTTTAGACTTTAAATAATTTAATTTATTTATGACACAATGATGATACTGTAATTATCTTATTAATGAAATATTGACATAATTGATGTTATAAACACCAAAATAAATGTAATTTGAGACTTTTTATGAATTCCGCTAATTTTATAGGTTAATATGCCATGTTAGTATTGATGTAGTTAACTTTTAGGGAACTAATAATTCTGTTATGAGTTTCAAAAAAATCAATTACCAAATAGTTTCAAAATTGACATAAAATAGTTTTTAAAAAAAATATTATATTATTAATTGTTCTTTTATTATTAAAAATCTGAGGTTCGGCAAAATGACTTAGATAAAGTAATATATATTAATAATAAAAAACTTTTGGTTCGTTTGTCTTATTATAGTAAGATTATTAACCTTATAGTGTAAGAAAACAAGAAGACACAGTAAAAGAAAAATTATTGAACTTAAAGTTAAATCTAAATGATAAGGTTAAAATAGAAACCTAAACTTGTCTAAATTCTATTGGATGAGAGGATTTAGATCCATCCCCACATTAGATTCGAAATAACTCAATTTGGAGCTATTAAAACCGAATATGACTTTGTAATAAAATAATATTTTTAGTTATTCCAAAGGTGCCCCTCTCCTCCCTTATAAAAGGGTACCTCCTCCCTCTCCTCCTCACACCAATTTGAGCCTTCAAACTTGGACAAACCCTGCCAAATTCTCCTCTTCACTTCCATAGAAACATTCTAGAGGTCCTGGTCTTCTTCAAAGACCAATTTTAGAGCCCTAAGAGGAGGTCTCAAAGAGGCGCTTCAAAGAAGAGGTAATGTCTGTTACCAATTCTTTCAACATTATTTTTTCTTCCACTTATTATTATTTTGTTGTTTAATTATGATGTAATAACATATATATCACTCATATACTTATATTATATTATAAGTATGAAACAACCCTATTTCACCATCTATCTATCCTATGGAAAATGAAATCACCGCGCGTGCGTACGTACGAAATACTGTCTCCACGCCGTGGTGTAATCTATTTTCCACCACCACATTACTTGGATGGGTATAATTGTGTAAATAATAACTATATATGATTATTGTAAAGTGATATTGATTCTTAAATAGTATAAATACACTCCAATACAACTCCACAATCATGGGAATGGTATCATCGCTCGTGCGTACGTACGAACTACTGTCTCCGTGACGCGATGAGATTAATTCCCCATGTTAAACATTCATTAATGATTATAAAGTATATATAATAAGTAATCATGAAATATATGACATAATAATGATACTGTATTTATGTATATATATATGTATTTCATCTACTTAATTCCATTCAATTAAATAAGGAAACGAAAACAGCGTTCATGCATACATACGGCCTACCGTCTCCATGAACGGTGTATTTTATTCCATCTATCATATATATATGTATATTCTGAATTTATATTACATATAAATCATGAATTACATTCTGGAATTAAGTAATTCGGGATATAAGTAATAATATCAAGAACAACAAGTCCAAACATGTATGATAAATAAAACAATTTTACCCAAAACATTTCTTTAACATGGAACTTACAAAAGAACGAGTAATATAATGTCATAAGTGAACCATATATGATATAATAACAATGAATATGATTATGTAATAAACCAATGACATTATTTAAATCATTATACAATAGTTATGGATCCGTACAAAGCATATCAGACCTATGGTAAGGGATAATTTAGCAAATCTCATTTTTGTCTGAGATTGCTTATTCGTAAGTATTTACTGGGGTTATTTCTATCATCCATGTACATGTTACATAAAATTGTTTTCATATATTTTTAAAGTACATTTTACCCATTTTTTTCTTTTACTACATGGTATTTAAGTAATCATTCTTTTTTTATGTTACGTGGTACTTTTTTGACTTTTCTGGAAAATGTACAAAAAGAATGTTTTTTAACTTATACGGAATGAAAGGATTTTTACAGTTTTATAAAGCCTTATTTTCATGAAGCTTCCTCCAAATGATTTCATGAATATTTTCAACAAAATACTTTTCTTTTAAAATTGCATGACATTTTGTGAAAAGAAAATGATTTTGAAGAAGAAAGGCTATTTTCCTCAAGAATTCATTTTAAGTGTCTTATCAAAACCATTTTTCATCTAAGATGAAATTATTTAATATGTGTATGTTTAAAATATAATGTCTCTATGATTTACATTGTTTCACTTCTCTTATGATTAAATGATATCCATTTGTTTTATATGGATTATGTTATAATGGGATGATGTTTATGAAACCCATTTTATTCTTTGGGTTATGATGAATGATTTATGTTTATGTTGTGGAACAAGTAAGAATGATTTAATTATGAGATGGGTGGGACCTATATCTCCCTCCAATTCATTGGGTAATTATTTATATCTCATGAGATAGACATGGCTGGAATGTTAGGTTAATCTAGTTCAGTGTTACAGGACTGAAACGAGGAGTGAACTCGATTCAGAAAGGGACTTTGTCCACTAAGATGGTCTTGGTAGAATTTCCTTGGCTACTATGGAAATCATAACATGTGATGAATGGTTTCCACAATTACATGTTTTATTCCCATGCTATTTTATCGTGATTGATGTTACATTATGATATATGCCTTACGTACTTCCAAAATTCATGTCTTTGCTCAAGATTTTGATGTTTAGATTTTATGTTCATGTTTTTGCATTCAAATGTTTATGGATTGTTTTATGTTCTCTATGTTTACCCTTATTGGAAATTTGAGTTCACCCCTTTTATGTTTTATTTTCCCCAGGATATAAAGAAATGTTTTAGGTATGAAAAAAGGGGAAGATCTTTACGGGAGATGTTGAAGATCTTTCACCACGATTAGAAGATTATATTCTGAGTTTCCAAAGACACTAAAATATTATGGTCCTTATGTGTCTGTTTTTGTTATGTGCTAAGTATTCCGCAAAAGTAATGTAATGTCCATGTATGTCATGTTTTGGGCCTCTACAGTTGGTATCAGAGAAATGGTTTAGTTAACCTTTGGAAACTAGGATGCAAAAACATTAGTGATATCCCTAGAGATATTTCTAAGGTATGTCTAGGGATGTCCCTAAGGATAAGTATACCTATAGGATATAGTCCTAGAACTACGGTAACGATCATAGAATATAACTTAAGATGTTAGTTATTGATTGTACTCACCCTTTACTATGTTGTTTTCCCTAGCATGATTTTTACCTCTCACACTATTCTTTTTTGGTTTTAGAAAATGGCTTGAAACATGATGATTCACGATAATGGAGGTTATGATGGACAATGGAATGATATTCTTCATGAGCAACCAAATGAAACAGGATATGGAAGTCCAAACATCGTTATTATGCCTAATCAACAATCTCATAATATGGTCAATAATCCCAACTTTGGTATGTTTCCCAACTTAGATAATAATAGAAAGATGGAGTTTCATGATGATCATAGAGGAAAGAAATTTCAATTTCCCTAGTGTAAATCATGTGGGAAGAGGCATCGGGGAGATTTTTTCAATGGAACTGGAAGATTCTTTGGGTGTGGAAAAGAAAGACACAGAGCCAGTAAGTGCAAAGGAAAAGGTTTGGTTAACACAATGGACAAGGATAATGGTATTGCTACGACATCAACAATGATTATAAGTTTTAAATGTGGAATGTATGGGAATTATGAAAACCAATGCCCTAAGGGAATATCTCATGAAGAGAATCAGCATGGTCAAATGATTAGTATTTATGTGGATGATGATGAAGAGACTACAAATGAAATATGAGATGAAAGAAATGATGAAGCTTAGCTAGTGGTTTAAAAAGTTAGTAGAATGATTTTATGTTTATCAAGAATAATGTATGGTACTATGGAATAAAGAATAATCTAAGGATTGGTACATTATTGTTTTTCCTAAAGTATTTGAACGTATATGTTTAATGGTACTGGTAACCATGAAAGGTTATTCATATATTTTTGGAAAGAAGATGATATTCGCATAATTAAGGGATAAGGAGAAAATAATATGTTTGATAGTATTCATGAGCTCATGATTGATATAAGGACTAAGTGATATCATGGTTTGAGTATATATAATTTTGAGGATTTTGGTATGTGGAAAGTGTTAACTTTTAACTGCATTCATGTTTTCACTAAGGTTCAATGGGTATTCACTTTTCAATAGAATACATGATTAAGGCCTTTGAATGTTTGGAATATGACCAACAAGACATATCTTATGATATATTGGGATCAACGATAGTATTAACATGGTTGTTATATGAAATCTCTGGTAATCGTTTTCACTATAATATGATAATGGACTGCTATATTATGGATATAAATATAGATTGTAAAGGATTATGTTGGACATAAGTTATTATTGTACTTTTAGAAAAAAGAAAATCCTAGAGAACGAGCGAAAACACATCACGTCGGACAAGGCTGTGGGAATCGAACCCACAACCAAAGAGCGACATGCCTTTATTTCCTACCACTAGCCTATAGGAAGTCCCTGGTTAGTAGAAACTAGTTTTATTATATTAAGATGTATGATAGATGAAGTATAAGTCCATTTTTGGAACCATATACGATTAATCTCACCATAGATGGACTTTTATATATCTTTTTCTAACCTTATGTTTGAGACAGATGGAATGACCTATCATCCTATCTCATGATCCGCTAAAATTTCATGGAAAAAAAATTTATCTTCATTTCTTTAAGAGATGATGTGGAAATTTTTCAAAGCACGAACAATAGTGAGATTGTACCAAAATCAAGCATGTATTTCTTCTAATTCAAAATTTTCAACTTTAGGGAAATGATATTGAAAACCAAAAATGTTGTCCTAGTGCTCTTATATCTGATAAATCAGATGGTACCTTAGATCATCACAAATTTATGGCTTTGTGATTGTTGCCTTTTTCATAACCATTTCCTCTATGACTCTCCATCATAACTTGATGGTTAGATTTTTCATTCATATCCATATTTTCGCCTATTTTCTCCTATGTGGAAACCCAATGACTATTTAATTTGGGTAACCGTTACGTTTCATACTTTAGTTTTTAAAATTAAGTTTTGTTATTTCATTTTATGATGTGTGTTGCAATTAAAGATACTTTCAAGTAGAAAACCATGTATAATCCCAATGAAATTCGGGGGCGAAATTCATTTTAAGGGGGGTAGAATGTAAGAACCCGAGATTTTATAAGATATATTCGTTTTAATTTCTTTCATATCTTCTTTTGTACACTACACAAATATTAGCTTGTACTATACGCAACACCGCATTAGTTTGCAGTATACACAACAATATTCTTGGCTTGCATTACACGCAATCGCGACCTACCTAGATAGCGTGTGTAGTACACAATATCGGGTTTCACTAAACAAAAATATATTGTTATAATATAATTATGAACTAGCCGTTATGAATAGTATTAACTAAATTTTGAAATTTATAACATTATTATTTATCTTACACATTTTCTAGAACATGGTATATGAACAAAATAAAATTTTCAGGTAAAATAAGTATTTTTTAAAAAATGTAGTTTTCCCGCCTTTTGATGGCGCACCCAATTTAAATATTGTTTTTGAAATTTCTATAAGTTCAATTTGACTAAATAAAATTATTTCTCGGAATCAGGATATACAAATTTCTTTGGATAAAATTTTTATATTATTCCGATAACATTCTTATTTTAATGAATAGTAAAAACACGCTATATTTTATTTAAAAACAATTTTTTTTCATCGCAATAATTTATTTGGATAGATTATATTTTTAATTGGTTTTAAAGTTTAATTGGAATATATTTTTACCATTTAATCCAATTTTGGTCATTGAAATTAATTTCACTTTGAAATTGGACATAAACAAGTATCAATCTTTTGATAGTTATTGTTTCTTAAAAACACGCAATTTGTTTTGATAACGGGAATTAATTTTAAAATTAATTAATTCCACTTCTATGTATTGAATTTGAAAAAATAGACATCATTTTTGAATTTGGAATATCAAAATTAGCCTAGGGTGAAATTTTGGTATTTCTCTGAAAACATTCAATTTTTGATGAATAGTGAAAACACTAGGTTACTATTTAAAAACCGACTTTTTATTTAAATAATTATTTATTTAATTTCAATTTATTTTAGGTCAAAATTGATACATAATACCTATATAAGTTCAATTTAATTCATTGGAGTCATTTTATAATAATTTTAGATATATAAAAATTTTATTGAACTTATGACCGTCTTTTACCCACCTCCTAGGAGAATTTGCAAATTTACATAAAAAATAATTTTACTGTTTTTGTGAATGGAATTTCAAAAATCCGAGAGACACGGTTGATTTCAGTATGTAAAATGTGGTTCAATGAGATGAAAATAATTTTTGGTGAATAGTTACTTTTTACTTTTTTCCCACGGTTAAAAGTAAATAGGGTATTGAAGGGTAAAAATGATATTATTATTACCTCAACACATTTCCTAATTTTATTGGATAAGTGTAATTCGACCAAAACCAGCCTTAGGAAAAAAAATATGACCATTTAGGCCCACGTGGATTAGATTAGGACATTTAATATTAATTTATTTAAAGAAGGGTTGAAATAGTTAAAATCAAAGTTTAATAAGTAAATAATTTTAAATATAGGGTAATAAATAAGATAAATTAAACTATAAATATTAATTATAAAGATAAACATATTTCCTACATAATGGAATTTTATTTTTAATTTTTAGTCTTTAAATATTTTAATTTATTTATGACACAATGATGATGCAGTAATTATCTTATTAATGAAATATTGACCTAATTGATGTTATAAATACCCAAATAAATGTAATTTGAGACTTTTTATGAATTACACTATTTTTCTAGGTTAATATGACATGTTATTATTGATTTAGTTATCTTTTTTCGAACTAATCATTCTGTTATGATTTTCACAAAAATCAATTACCAAATACTATCAAAATTGACGTAAAATAGTTTTTCAAAAAAAATATTATATTATTAATTGTTGTTTTATTCCTAAAAATAATAGGTTCATCCAAATGACTTAGATATGGTTATATATATTAATAATAAACAACTTTGGGTTAGTTTGTCTTGTTATAGTATGTTTATTAACCTTATAGTGTAAGAAAACAAGAAGACACGGTAAAAGAAAAATTATTTAACTTAAAGTTAAATCTAAAAGATATGGTTAAAATAAAAACCTTAACTTGTATAAATTCTATTGGATGAGAGTTTTTCTACCCATACCCAAATTAGCTTCTAAATAACTCAATTTGGAGCTATTAAAAACCGAATATAATGTTATAATAAAATAATATGTTTTGTTATTCCAAAGGTGCCCCTCTCCTCCCTTATAAAAGGGCACCTCCTCCCTCTCCTCCTCACACCAATTTGATCCTTAAAGATCGGCAAAACCTTACCAAATTATCTTCTCCACTTCTATATGAACATCCTAGAGGTCCTGGTATTCTTCGAAGAACAATTTTTATTTCCCTAAGAGGAGGTCTCAAAGAGGCGCTTCAAAAAAGAGGTAATGTCTATTACCGATTCTTTCAACATTATTTCTTCTTCCACTACTTCTTCTTTAGTTGTTTCATTATGAAGTAATAACATCAGTATCACTCATATATTGATATGTTATTATAAGTATGAAACAACCCTATTTCACCATATATCTATCCTACGGAATACGAAATCACCATGCGTGCGTACGTACGGAATACCGTCTCCACGCCGTGGTGTAATCTATTTTCCACCACCACCTTACTTAGATGGGTATAATGGTGTAAATAATAACTATATATGATTATTGTAAAGTGATATTGATTCTGAAATAGTATACATACACCCCAATACAATTCAACGGTCATGGGAATGGTATCATCGCTCGTGCGTACGTACGGACTACCGTCTCCACGACATGATGAGATTCATTCTCCATGTTAACATTCATGAATGATTATAAAGTTTATATAATAAGTAATCATGAAATATATGACATAATAATTATACTGGATTTATTTATATATATATGTATGTTATATACTTAATTCCATTCAATTCAATAAGGAAACGAAAACAGCATTCTTGCGTACGTACGGCATACCGTCTCCATGAGCGGTGTATTTTATTCCATCTATCAAATATATATGTATAAGCTGAATTTATATTACATATAAATCATGTTTTACATTATGGAATTAATTAAATCAGGATATAAATAATACTATCAAGAACAACAAGTCCAAACATGTACGATAAATAAAACGATTTTACCCAAAACGCTGCTTTAACATGGAACTTACAAAAGAACGGGTAATATAAAGCCATAAGTGAACCATATATGATATCATAACAATGAATATGATTCTTTAATAAATCAATGAAATTATTTAAATCATTATACATTAGGTTTATATCCATACGAAGCATATCAGACCTAAGGTAAGGGATAATTTTGCAAATCACAGTTTTGTCCGAGATTGCTTATTCGTAAGTATTTATTGGGGTTATTTCTATCATCCATGTCCATGTTATATAAAATTTTTTTCATGTATTTTTAAATTCCTTTTTACCCAAATTTTACTTTTAATACATGGTATGTAAGGAATATATTTTTTGTTTATGTTATGAGGTACTTTTTTGACTTATCCGAAAAAAGTACAAGAAGAATTTTTTTTAACTTATTCATGAAAAGATTTTTACGGTTTTATAAAGCCTTATTTTCATGAAGCATCCTCTAAAATATTTCATGACTATTTTCAAAAAAATACCTTTCTTTTATAATTGCATGACATTTTGTGAAAATAAAATGATTTTGAAGAAGAAAGTATATTTTCCTCAAGAATTCATTTCAAGTGTTTTATCAAAACCATTTTTCATCTAAGATGAAATTATTGAATATGTGTATGTTTCAAGTATAATGTCTCTATGATTTACATGGATTCACTTATCTTATGATTAAATGATATCCATTTGTTTTATATGGATTATGTTATAATGGGATGATGTTTATGAAAACCATTTTATTCTTTGGGTTATGATGAATTATTTATGTTTATATTGTGGCATAAGTAAAAATGATTTCATTATGAGATGGGTGGGACCTATATCTCCATCCAATGAATTGGGTAAAGATTTATATCTCATGAGATAGACATGGCTGGAATGGTAGGTTAATCTGGTTCAGTGTTACAAGACTGAAACGAGGAGTGAAATCGATTCATAAAGGGACTTTGTCCACTAAGATGATCTTGGCAACATTGCCTTGGATACTATGGAAATCATAACAAGTGCTGAATGGTTTCCACAATTACATGTTTTATTCCCATGCTATTTTATTCTGATTTATGTTCCTTTATGATATATGCCTTACCTACTTCCAAGATTCATGTCTTTACTCAAGATTTTGAGGTTTAGATTTTATGTTCACGTTTTTTGCATTCAAATGTTTATGGATTGTTTTATGTTCTCTATGTTTACCCTTACTAGGAATTTGAGCTCACCCCTTTTATGTTTTCTTTTCCCCAGGATATAAAGAAAGGTTTTAGGTAAGATAAAAAGTGGAAGTTCTTTATGGGAGATGTTGAAGATCTTTCACCATGATTAGAAGATTATATTCCGAGTTTCCAAAGACACTAAACTATTACGGACCTTGTGTGTCTATTTTTGTTATGTACTACATATTCTGAAAAAGTAATGTAATTTCCATTTACGTCAAGCTTTGGGTCTCTACATTGGTTTTTTCAACAAGTTTCCAAATATAGTTCCTTTCAAACAGATTAAGTTCTTCTTTCATAGCCATCAACCAAAATTCATCATTGACAACATCATTAATGAATTTAGGATCAATTTGTGTCAAGAATACATGATGTTCAACCTGATTTATAAGAGAATATCTAGTTTTAGTTTCTTCGTCTAAGTCTCCTACAACAACATTTAAGAGATGGTTCATAAGGGATCTATCAATTCTATGAAATGAATGACTAGCGATTTTTGGTTCATCAATAGATTCAGATTCATTGCGACTTGATTTTAAGGAATTTCTAGATTTGGATGTTTTCAATGATTCTTTCATATAAGAATTTGAGTAATTTGAATTGATGATCAGATTTGATACATCACCCTCCAGATTATCTAGGATGGGTTTAGCCTCATGTGGATCTATTTCCTCAAAATTGACATGAACATATTCTTCCACACATTTAGTTATTTTATTGAACACTCAACAGGATTTACTAGACATGGTCTATACGAAAATTATACCTTTATCACTTTTGGATTAAAATTTGTCAGGATTCTCTTTGGTATTATGAATATATAATTTTAAACCAAAAACATTGAAGTAGCTAACAATAGTTTTTCTATTGTTCCATAATTCGTAAGGAGTCCTCTTAAGAATAGGTCTGATCAACACTCTATTGATTATGTACCACACTGTATTTATAGTTTAATCCTAAAATTAAATAGGTTTTTCATATTAACTAAGAATTGTTCTAGAAATTTCATGCAGGGTTCTATTTCTTCCCTCTATAACTCCATTCTGCTGAGGTGTTCTAGGGGAATCGAAATTGTGACTATAACCATTTGGTGAGAAATTGGATACAAATTCTTGATTTTCAAACTCACGTCCATGATCACTTCTTAAGGATTTAATTCTAACTCCACTATGATTTTAGACTGACTTGACATATTTACTAAAATAAGAATAGGTTTCACTTTTGTGAACCAGATTGAAGGTCCAGGTATATCAAGATAATTCATCTATAAGAACATAAACACAGTGCTTCCCATTTAATCTAGACACTATAGATGGTCCAAAAAATCTATATGAACGATTTTGAGATGTTGAGAAGACGACACATCATTCTTTGGTTTGAATGAATGTTTGTGTGGTTTTCTTGTTTGACATGGATTTCACACTTTGTCATTTGGAAACTCAAGTCTGGGTACGTCTTTTACAAGGCCTTTTCTGGTTAGCTTTCTATGGTAGTGACCATTAAAAGGGCCTAGTCTCCTATTCCAGATCCAAGATTTGTTATGAAATACACTTAATCATGAAGCATTTTGAGAAGATAATGAATTTAAATTAACAGAAAAAAATACATTTATTAATGCATAAAATACTAATTCATCTTTAGAATTAAAGACATTTTGCACATAATTTTCAAATCTAACATGAATTCCATCATCTCATAATTGTGAGATACTAAGGTGATTATATTTTAAACCATAAAAAACAATACTTCAGAAATTAAAACTCATTTATAGTTACCGATTTGGTCGAGGCCAATAATATTTCCCTTGGCATTGTTACTGAATGTGACATGCCGTCCAAATAATTTTATCAGGTTCTTGAAGCATTAGTAGTCTCCTATCACGTGCCTTGAGAATCCACTATCCATGTACCATAGACTTTTGCTGGAGCTCTTCAAGCAGATTTCCTTCAAGAAGATTAATCATAAATAGATTTTGGTTCCCATACTTGTTTGGGACTAGTAATATTAGTAATAAGTGCTTTAGGAACCGATATTTGCCTCATAGGTTTCCTATATGAATTATGTAGATAATTTTAAAAATAAACATTATTCGGTCCACAAAAACATGAAACAATAGAATAATTATCATTATTTGAACTAGATTATTTGTGTCTATAAATGTGAGTAAAAATATATGTCCTAGATTTTGAAACAAAATTTGTTCTACCAAGGTTTCTTTTACCTGGTTGATAACCAATTCTTTTGTTATATTCAGGGGGAATTTTCTTTCTAGAATTTGGGTAAATGTATTTTTCCCATTACTAAACTTTTATAAGTCACTATTTAATTTCTCATAAGAAATTTTTAATTCATTATTTTCTTTTAGCAGTTGATCAATTTTCTGCTTTTCAGTTGTGAGTTAAAATTTAATAGTCACAGTAAGAGCTTTTTGTTTCTTCAATGATTTATATTGGTCTTCAGATCATTTAATGTTTCCACAAGCATGTTACCGGATTAAAACATTTTTTCATTATTCTTTTTTTTAGAGTCTATTTCTTCTTCAAAATAGTATGAATTATGTTCAAGAGAGTCCAGTGTTACCTCAGATGTGTTTTTCATAAAACACATACTGGATTTATTAACCTGTTCATCATGCTATGTCTCTGGGTCTCTTAAACTATCCTCAAAAGCAGTCCAGGTTGCTTTCATTTCCTTTTAATACATCATATCCTTGTCATCATATTTCATTTTCTACTTTATATTTGGATAGTCATCCTTGATATGTAATTTGCGATTACATTCATAGTAGACAATTTCATCAGTTTTTTTTCTTCTTTTCTATTCCTTCGAGTTTCATTTTTGGTAATATTTTCCCTTAAAGTTAGGCTTTCTGAAAATGTTTTTCTTTTTGTAAAGTCATTTGAATCTTCTGGCTAGTTCAGCCATCTCCACATCACTTTCAGGTGATGATTTTTCACTGGTGGAGCTTTCTACAAAAGCTTCCAGTTTCCCATTGTCATTGTTCTTTGAGGTGGTTGTCTTGAATGAAATTGATTTTCTCTTTGGTTTAACCTCCTCTTACTTGTTTACTTTCAACTCTTCTTCATATATCATTAGTTTCACACAAAGTTATTTTATAGGTAGCTTGCTGATGACACATGATTCTCTAATATAGATAGAGGTTCCCCTCTATCTGTCAGGTAGACATCTAATAATTCTCATGATATGTTCCTTGGAAGTGACTTCTCTTCCAAGAGAAATCATTATGTTGAAAATCTAATTGATACTAAGATACATGTCAGAATTTGGCTCATCAGGTTTCATTTTAAAATTATCACATTTTATTTTATAAGTATTAAGTCTCATTTCTTGTACACTAGATGTTTCTTCATGTGAGAAACACTGAGTAACACAAATTTCATGGGCATTTTTATAATGGATGACCAAATTTCAAAACACATACTCTGTAAATGCATTTTCATTTTAATTATCTATTGAGCATAGATGGTTCCAATAATGTATGGTGGTCTGTTGGTTGCAGCACCTTCTAATATATTATTTATAATAATGTATTACTTTAAAAGAGAGATAAATTTAGAATTAATATAAATTTATAGATTTTTATAGTACAACTACAATCATAGTTGTATAAGATTACACAGAGTCTTAATAAACCTCCTTTGATATCAAATGAGGGTCAAAGTAGATTACTCAAGAGGAGAGGGGTGAATTGAGTAACTATAAACATTTATGTAAAAAGTTTTCTGCAAAAATTAAATTCAACCCAATTTACTATAGTTATACTATTATAAAAGTTGGACAGTTTAAGTAACTTCTTAGTAGATTGATTAATTCTCAATAATCTTAATTTGAATTTTTAATATTACTTTTGATGTTATTCTAATAAGACAAGCCAGTTATAAATTCTATCCAAGACTAACTATCAAAGTTAAATTATTGAATTATGAATTATATAGTAATGCAATAAAACATAGAAGTCTGATATAAGAAATGCATCGACAATGAAAAAAGTGGTTCAGTCTCAAGACAATACCTACTCCACTCCACTTGGTGATCACCTACCACTAAAAAGTTTATATAAATAGACTTTGATCTACACTATGGATTAGGGTTAACATCAATACACAGATTGTCCAGGTCACACAGGGACCTCTTCCACATTTTTCGTGGGTATAAATATCCATGCCACATAGGGACCTCTTCCACAGTTTTCAGTGGGTATCCTATAGTAAATAGAGGTTTGAGTAAGTATATATTATATACTTCAGTTTAATGTAGGATACAGAGTGTGTTGTTCTATAGGTACACACTCTTCTCGAAAGGTAATAAACAGATACATAACAGAGCAAAAATATGGAGAAGGGTTTAGAAGTTCTCTGTGTGTTAGTCTTTGCTACTATAGACAACATGAGATGAAGCAGATGCAGATCTCGAGTCCTCATTAGTAAAACAGAGTGTTGCGACTCAGCTTGTGTTATTCATGAGGTTCGACAATGATAATACTTTCTATGGATTCCAGTGTACTTCATATATTCTTCAGCAGAGTCAGGTTCCATACATGTGACAATCCTTCCTTTTGAAATTCTATCAGTCTTCTTCTTTATCATTCTCACAACCTTGTTTTTCGTTTAGTATAAAGTGCCTTGATTAATGGCCACACTTCACTTTTATCTTGGAATTCATTTGATGAAGCTGACAGGTTTCATGTAAACCACACCCCGGACCACGTACTACCAGATGAAATGTCTACAAAGAAACATTAATTATGTCAGTGCATTTAAAATCATCAAATATGACCGTTAGAGATTAAATTGGAAAATGAAAAAATTGGTTAAGAAACGGTGTCACAGTAAGCTTGGAAATGGTGTATCCTTCACATGGTGTCTAGATTGATCACGATGTCTTGGGGTCATGGTGTCTCGTGGTCATGGTGTTTCGTGGTCAAAGAGTTCTGTTCACGGTGTCTACTTCACGGTGTCTTGTTCTTGGTGTCTACTTCATGATGTCTTGTTCATGGTGTCTTCATGAAAGTGTCTTGTTCACAGTGTCTTCTTCATGGTGTCTTGTTCAAGGTATCTACTTCACCGTATCTTGTTCACGGTGTCTGCTTCAGGGTGTCAGAAAGACATAACCAGTAGCAGACTTACGGTATCTCAGACTTTTCAAAGTAACTGTATTCAGACTTAAGCAACGATGATAATAGAATGGATTACACTTAAGAAATTGTCCAAGAAACTATTATGAGAATATATCAATGATAGTATAAAGAAAATAAACTGAATGTAGAGAAATTAAATCATGAATGGCTCTTCTTAAATCATGAGACTACTTAAACAATAATACCCATGAATAAAATTGATTATGAAATAATTGATATGAGATAAATAGGTTTAATAGGATTTTTGATCATTAAAACATGATTAATACACGAGGAGTCCTACACCACAGATAAAACTATGAAAATATAACACTTTGTAAAAAATCAGGCTTCATAAAATTAAAAAATAGTAAGAAGTTTTTTGATAGTGTAGGGTGAAATTATAGTTCTCGAATTAAATATTGGATGTGTCTATATAAAATTTAACATGCGAGGTGATTCAAATATTATAGAAATTATTAAATAATAGTAACCCCACAATAACTCAAATTTATTCCTATCACTAACAACATCAAATAAATAGAAATAATAAATCCAAAATAAATTTTACAATGAAATTAAAAAAGGTCCCCTTTCAAATACTTTACAAAAAGATAACAATAAATTTATTAAATAAATATCACATTTTTAAGATTAAAATTTATCATGTTAAAATAAGTAAATTGATAATATTAATATATATACTAAATGAATTATTAAAACATGATAAAATGTTAAAACTAATACAAAATTAATGCCAAATATATAAAGAAATAATAAATTTTATATCTTCAAAAAAAATATTGTTGATCAAAATTTATGTTGTATTCATTTAATTTCATTATAAAATAAATTTATAAATACTAAACACATCATATTTATTCATGAAAAAGAATATTATAATAATGTTAGGTCCACAAGACAGAATACCCTGATGGGGGGGGGGTGATTTAGGGTATGAAAATTTAAAAATTAAAGCCCATTCTGAACTAGTTTCACTGTTAAGGAAAATAATCTTCTCTCCCTTTCCCATTGCACACTATAAAAAGATAGTAAAACATGCATAGGAAACGTAAATTTTTACATGGTTCACCCTCTCTGGGCTACTTCCAAGAAGCATACACCATCAAGTTGCATGTCCTACCAAATTTACTAAAAGCGCACTGCTGTTTACAAAGTTCAAGATAAATCAATTCTACTCCCAGTCTCACTGCCTATACAAAATTTAGGTTCAACTCATTGCTTTCCCAAGGTTCCCTCCATGTTTCTCTCTCTCTGGCTCACTGCTGATGGAGAGGATCACCTTCATCCTCTTCCTTTGCTCACTGCCCCGGAAAGGATCCACTCACAGTTTATAGACTTGTAGGTCTCTTCATTATATATAATTAATACATCCTCTATTATATGTGGATGATCTATTGAAGTAGAATGTTCACCCATAGATGAATATCACTTTTCACCGAAGGTATCAAGAAATATTTCAGCTTTCATGTAGCCCAGAAACACTGTCAGGAATCAGCCTTACTAGGTGCGCAAGTAAAACCCGAAGCACAAGACTCGTCGCGCCAGTCAACTTCAGAAACTTGCGCGACATAAATTTCATCAACTCCAAACTTGTGCGACGCACTTCCCTTTATTCCGAAACCAATATTGGCACACAACAAACAAAAATTTCCCTTCTTCAAATCTAGTGTGCAGGTCCCACATGCGCGACACAACACGACCTGTGCGACCACAACACCTGTGTGACGAGAGCTTTGATTTTTCTAAGTGTTGAACTCCATTATAAATGAGGAGGGGTGGTCCTGTATTTATAGGCATTTTGAACACCCTACGGGACAGTGCGCAAGTCTACCCTCGGCGCACAATACTCAGCAAGCAGGTCCCTTACCCTGCTAGTAACTTGCGCGACCAAACCAATACATGTGCGACCCTATTTCCTTTTCCATTTTTTGATCTTCTGATGTTGAAAAAAATTAGGCGTCCCAGTTCCCGAGCCTTCTAGGCATCGGCGCGCAAATCTTATCAAGGTGCACAAGTCACCTGGGAAACCCTCTTTCCTTTTCCATATTTTGACCTTCTGATCCTGAAAAACATTAGGCACGCAAGTTTACTCTTCTTTAAGTATAGGGCGGGCAAGTCTTTTTTCCAAAAACCACTTTTCTCATATTGTCGATTTTCAGCAAAAAAATTGGCAAACACTAGAAAATGGAGGCACCATGTATCTGTTCTTTTTGTACCGCCTCCAGATCATCGATTCCTTTGTCAAAGTTCTTGAATCATACATGGATCGTTGACCAAATCTCCGGAACTCAACATTCCATCATGAAATCCCCTTTCTCAACAAATTTGTATGTCATTGTTTCCATTTGTCACCAATCACCAAAAATATGTCCACTTTGTCAACAAACAAAATCACCTCAAAAATGCTTCAACTATACCTTGAGGGATTCTTTCCCAACAAGTAATTTGTATAGAATATCTATTTGTAAGATAAATCAATGATATATAATTTCAATTATGACAGCATTGGTTAAATATGAATAATAAAAGGTTCAAATCTTATTTTCTAAAATGTTATAGAATATAATTGATTACTAAATAGGCCATAATTTTTTTCTATTAAAAAATATATAACAAAATTTTCCTTATTAACATTATGATATAAAAAATGAAATAAAACATGAAAAAAAATTCTTCAATGTTTTAATGGTTGTTTTTTAATTGACGTTTCACTTTGATTGTCAAATAAAATAATAGATTTATAAAAATACATAAATGATCATATATTTAATTTAATCAAAATACATTGAGCATGAAATAATGATACTAAAATATACTAAACCATAACTATGGATAACACTTTTTATAATTGATTTAAAACACAACAAAATCATTCATTTAGAAAATAAACAAAACATTCATTATAAGCTTTTCCTCTCTTATATACGTCACTTAAATTATATTCATATTATGTTAACAAATCAAAACAATTAAAAGTGGAGTCAAACAAAATAGTATTAATACTTATATTAATGTATCTCATGATACTTTTAATTGTGTTATGGTGACAATACATGTAATTAAACTGAATTATAGTAAATAAATATACTACAGAAGTTATATTAGATATAGATAAATACTAAAAAACACAATTACATATCCCAACATTTGTAATTTAACAAAATCATATTTTAATAAATCATGTAAATCTAACATAGATTTTGTACTCATTGTTTTTTTAAATTTCTTACATAAATCAATAACAAACATATTTACTACTTAATTACTATATTTAGATTGATTTAATGCCATACAATCATTTTTTTAACAAAAATTTAAAATTTAACACATTATTCCCATATAGTATTTACATGTAATATAATTATAATCTTCATTACCATGAAAATAATTTTACGAAATAAACACGGTATCGTTAGTCCAAACTTTCACAATGAAATTAAACATATAATTTTCTTACTGATCAAGTAATGATCTACCTTTAATTTATTTAAATAGGTTTTTAATAAAAATCATGTAAAAGTATCATACCATGATTTGTGAGTATTTTCATGACTATATAATGCTTTATGAAATTTAAACACATTATTTGTAACATAAAATTATTAAAAAGGGAGCCATTTACACCCACTATTTCATATATTAATCCTATTAAAAATGAAAATTTTACCACCATTTGAAATAAATAAATTTTTTTAAAACAAAATAAAATTAATTTAAGTCTAAAATAATTATATTTCTAAATTGGGTGGAAATAGATATTAAAAATAAATCACCTCATGTAATTAATAACCATAGTATACTATTACATAATTATTTTCAACAATATTAATAGTTTATAAAATTTAATTTTGAAAATGCATAAGATCCAATAACATGTTTATCATTATAACATTCAAACATATTCTGATATTTTGTTATAAGGTATTTATTTAGTTTACTATGAATAAAAATAATATAATCTTAATCATTGTACTGTTAATTAATATTACAAGGAATAATATCATGAAAAAAACTAAATTAAAAAAATATATCAAATTAGATTTCGTAGTTTAAAATCCGTATTATACAATTAACATAAAATTTAAGATCAGATTGAGATGATATGTTATCACCCTCAACTAATAAATTATAATCATTATCATGGGAATCATCTTTAAAAATATTTATGTATCTAAAATTATATCCATTATTATTGACATCAAAATTCTACGTTATCTTTATATTTTCATGAATCCTAACATGTATTGATTATTTCACAACGAATGTTTCAATTAATAAAATTTTATATTCATTGATATAATTATAATATCCTATAAATGTTTCTTAATAAAATTTAGTATCAAACTTATCTGGAATATTATTTTAATTTGAAAGGACACAACCCCTAGAAAACATAAAATATCTAATTATGGGTGGGATTTTTTTAAAAATATTTTATAGGTTTACAATTTTAATTTTCAGAACAAAAAAATATCATTTTTATTACATGGAAATTAATGATTACACCTTCATACAATAAATATTGGGATTCATTGAATTTATTAGACATAGATCAAGTTACTTATTGTTATTGTTATATTTTTTATTTATACCATAGCATTTTTCAAAGAGTTCAATGAGTTGAAATAAACTATGTAAATATAAATTTAATTTATAGAATTCATAAAAACAGAGGATAAAAAACTACCCATATTAAATAATTATAATATTTATTATATAATATAAATTAATAAATTAAATTATTTTTCCAGATAAATTAATCTTATTTAAAATTATTCATTTGTGAGATAGAAAATATGTCAATGTTAGGATAATATAATTATCACATTTAAATAATAATTACTCTATTAACGCAAACACAATGTTTTCACATGGAAAATTAAATTACAATGTAATTATTCATGTGGTGTACTATTTATAATATTACAAGAAAATTTAATGTCTCTTTATATTGTGTACATTTTAAATATGAATAAAAAAATTAAATATTAACCATGATTCAGATCATATAATTCAAAAAATGAATCCATTATTTTACCATTTATGAAATAATACATATATTACATGTATAATAATCGTAGTCCATGTAATATCATATATTCATAAAATATCTAAAACAATATCTATTATTTATTTTCTAGAAATAAACAGTATAAATTTTATCTTTTATAATTAATATGAATATGTTAGTTTCATTATTAAAAAATGAAATAATAATTTTTAAATTTTTCATAGTTTTCATCATTATAATGTTTTAAAATAGCTATTTAATAATGGATCAATACATTATTAAAATAATCTAAATTATTAATACTCTATTTATAAAATGTGACTTCCCCAAATAAATTAATATAACCATTAGCATTGTTTTGAATGGTTATTAATACTACATCTAATGAATTAGAAGATATAATGTTTTAAATACAACCAATAATGGTTCTATAATAGATATTATTCATATATTATGACTCACTTGTTCTCCTTAAATAGAGGGCATTATGTTAGTCATTTGAAATATTGTTTTTGTTCCCATTATTTCTTTGGAACAACTAGATTAGTGACATAAATCTTAAGAACCAATAAAAAATTAAAAAACTATTCTTTGGCATATCAGAATATAAAATCATAGAAATAAAATATATAAAATAATTAAATAATAGTGCATCTTTTGATGAAAATTCATTGGAATAATTGCCACTATTTTTAGAATTAAAACTTATTAAACAAGAGACCCAACCATTTGATATTTTAATGAAAAAATATCAAATTTTGAGTGGTAGATGAATATTATAACCAATAAAATTTATTTTATTTATTAGGATATATAATGGAACTAAGTATATCATATCGTTAATTTCCTTGAGAATAATTATATAGGATGTTTTTTCGAACTATTAATTCTAACTTTTTATTTCATATACCCTTCCTGAATAACATGAAAATCATAACATACCAAGATATTCAATTATGGTTATATTCATCTCAATAATTTATTTTCTAGCTATAAATTCTTACACTTATTCTCATTTATATTCATTTCATCTAATATATTTTTTGGATTTCATTATTTACATTCATTATTAATTGAAAGAAAACAATTTATTCTTGTATTTTAATATTTTAATTTTATTATGTCAATATCATCTACATTTTTTTCATCTTTATTATTTGGGATATAAAATTTAAAAATTTCAATATATTTTTTATGATTGATATTTTCTTTATCTCGTTTTTTTATATTTACCTTTTAATCATTTTATAACATAGAAATCCTTGAAATTTTTATTTACATATTATAATATTCTAATAATTTTTTATTATTAGAATTTCCATAATTATAATTATAGTCTAAAACCCCATTAGTTTTTATGAATTTAATAATTTAATATTATGTTATTAATTAGTTTACACAAAATACCAAGGTTATCATATTTCTATAACACCAAGATAATCAAGCATGACACACATCACTTTCTTAGCTTTTGTCACTCACAATTCCATGTTTTATGAAACCCATGATATATTATTTAATTATTTATTGATACACTATCATTATAACCTATCCATTGAACATAATGATATGAATAGTAATACATAATTTTTAGATATAATGTGTAAATTTTTTTGGTAAATGAAAATAATAAAAAATAAAATACAAAATTTTAGTAAAGTATTAATATGTTTTTAATGAGTTCTTTTTACAAATTGACAAATTAATTTAGATAAAAATTGTAAATAAAGACGAAAAAATAAATTTTTTAATTTAGAATCTATAAATTATCTTAGAGATAATTTTATTTATTTGTTTCGAATAGATTCATTTTTTATGAACTGTGTGAAATATAGAATTTTTATTGAATATTTTTTGTATAGATAGTATATAATGATAAATTATATTTTGAATTTTTTTAACGAAACATTTGATATATTTTATATCCCTTTTTATAAATTGTCCATTTTCATCTATTTCAAATGTAATTTTGAAATAAACAATTTTCAATCTTTTGAAAATTTTCTCTTATAGAACTCGCTTTTTGGCTGGGTCTGTCAGATTAATTTTATCTTAAAATTTCTTATTCACTGAATATAATTTGGAAAAAAGGATTCCCAATTTGCAAAAAAGAATAATTTATAATTTCTCATAAGATAAAATTATATTTTGACCAATTTTAATAGTGAATGCATTAAAAATTAATTATCATGGGTAATATAAAAAACCAGATTTTGGGGTTTTAAACTTTTTAAATTGACATAGAATGTTATCTTGATTTTATTTAATTAAATAATTTTTATATCTTAAATCATATTATCTGATATATTTCATTTTATTTCAAATTCCCAATATGTATGAGACACAAAATAATGTCAGTAATGAAAAAAGCAAATAGATGATTTTTATGATTTTGATGACAAAAATGCTTTCAGAATCAGACAAAACGAACATCGGTTCGATTGTTAAAATTATTTTGAAAGGTAAATTATATTTTTATAACAACTATTTACTAGTAATTTTTATTGATGTTATAATTAAATTACGTTCATATAAAACAAGAATATAGTAATTATTTAGTTAATAGTAAAATAAAATTAGTTCCACTGAAAATATTAAAAGAGAAGTAAATTGAATGAAATATTTTCCTAAATTATTTTTTAGATAAATATAATATTTTAAATATGATTTACATTTAAATAATTTAATTAAATCATTTTATTGATATTTTTATATTCAAATTAAATGAATAATTTTAAAATTGATATTAATGTAATTTTGTTAAAATATTTTTAATTACTAAATATGCTTTTTTCATCCCTTTTTATTGTAAATGATTATAAATATTAACATTTTTACATTATTATACCAATATTATACTATAATGACTAGATTGTTCCCTAAATAGTAGAAAACTATGTTTTGCAGTTAAGGGTAATGTAGTGTCTTTGGACGTTACATGAGATTTTTCTAATGTTTATTTACAACATAATAAAGAGTAATGTTTTATAACATTGATATAATATGAAAAAATAGTTTTTCAAAATTATATAATAATTATCAATTTACTTTATTGGAGTTGGATAAATTACCATGTTAGAAAATATGTATCCGTAGTGAAAATAAAAAATTATAAAAATAGGGATACATAGATGATACAAAATGCAGTTTATAGAACATGTGTTTAATTGTGTGGTGGACATATTTATTGAACACATCTTCATGAAATACAATTAATTATTATATTTCTAGCCACATGAGAATTTATTTTCCAACCATTAGTGAATACATTTTATTATTTACATGATTTTCACTACTCTTGAACTATAAAAATCATTTCACTCTCTCCATTTCTTTACACATCTCTATCTACATGGATCGACCAATATCTTCCCAAATAATGTTCCTACATCCATATGAATATCCCAGAATACTTGTTATTAATTAAAATATAACTAATAAATGAATTAGTTCTAACCTATGGAGGGTTCCCAAAGAAGAGGTATCATTTACCAATTAGTGTTTTCATTTTATTTAACCCTCTACTCATTAAATTAATATCATAATATGACTATAAAAAAATCTATATATTTATAATAATTATATTTTATATTTCAGAGTTATTATCGATCTCATCCCACACTCCCTTAAATGGGTTATGAAATAATCATTAATGTGTACGATGGACTACCGCCACATGAACTAATGCCATTTATTTTTCCATTACCACCATTCATGGTTGGGAATAATGATGGATTTATAGTTTATATATTATATTAATTATATATATTATTTTTTTATGATTAAAAAATTTTTATATCCCAAATACATTAATTCTTTCAAAATTCTAGGAATATGATAAGATTGTTCATCGGTACGGAGGACTACAGCCTCCCGAAAAGATGTGATTTGTTCACGTATTACATTTAATTTATTAAAGAGGTGTTTAATTAAAATTATTTACTTATAGTAAATTAATATAAAAATATAATGATATATATAAATATCATTAAAATTTCCTTCATTCAACACAATAATAAAATGGAAACAATATTATTGTGTGTACAACCTACCATCCTCATGAACAGTGCTTAAAATTTTATCTCACTAAATATTATAGAAGATTATTATTAATTATATACTGAATATATATGATATTTATATTTCGTTTTTAATTATTTTGATGATGAATCCAAAATTGAAGTACGAGTATATAAAATAAAAATGAGAAACATTTAATAATACTAATTTAGTTATTACAAGAAATATAAATTTTGCATGAAATTATTAACAAATGGGTACTAAATGGTCATAAAAAATAAAATACTGTATTATATATATGATTATGGATCATTAATATATTTATAATAAACAAATATTTATTCAAAATTTATTTTTATAGATTATGATGGAATTCAATAATAGATGTAATAGATTTTTGTCTAACTTTTTAATTTTGTGAGACACCTGATATATACAACTCCACTTTCTTCAATATGGTGATATAAATCCATTGTATTTATTTTAAGATCAATCTATTGAAATTTATGTGGATTTAAATTTAAATTAATGTAATTTTATTTCTTTATGCTTATAGTAGAAATGATATTAATGTAGTATGGAATTTTTTTCTATATTTTTCTTCATTGAGACATAAGTTAAGTTATAAAGATCCATTCTGTAATGAGGTGTATATAAAACCAGTTGGAAATGTAATATCAAGAATTTATTAATACTAATGACATTTTATTATTAATTTAATATTATAAATTAATTGTTAATATCAATCAATGTTATTAATGTTGTGAATATTTTATGGTACAATCTCATCTTTTATTTGGATTGTTAATGATTAATTCCCCAATATTGTGATCTCATGATCTACATGTCATGATTTCTCCTAAATTATATTTTCCTCTGGTTAATCATTATATCATAATGTAATGGTACAATTTTTCAACACATTGGTACATAGTAAAAAGATAAAAATATTTCTATTAATATACTACATTACATACCCCTTTGGTCAGAAATATATTTTATCCAAAATCTAATGTCTTCTAAAAATGTTTTCAAAGGTGATTATAAAATTAAATTTTATGATCAATTTCAAAGAAAAGGATTCAAAAATATTTTTATGTTTAAAATATGTTTTATGTTCTCTTAAAATGATCCTTTACATTTTTTCATTATTATTTTCGAATATAATAGTTTTCAAAGTGTTTCATGTATTAGAAATATTTATTGAGGGAAAAAGATATCATCTGAAAAAAATGTTTTAAATGATAATTTAAATATTATTTTCCATGTAAGATGAAATTCATTAGTTTGCATCTCTTAAATGGGGATATCATACTACTATAAAATTCATCTTTATTATACAAATTGTTTAGGTTTTTATATAATGATATTTATTGAACATGCATTTCTTCGATAGGTTATACAATGAGGAATTAATTATGAAACCTTATCCATTAATGTGTTACTCTATGATGGAATGATTAATAATCACCATACATTTCCATATGTTATTATATGATTAATTTTTTATGATACCTATTTTATTTCATGGGTTTAGATATGATGAGTGAATATGATCTTGGGAAACACATATATGTGATTCTATTTATTTGATGGGTGGGAAAATAACTCCCTCCAATGAAATGGGTAAATATTTTTATATCATCAGATTAAAACGAGAAACACATTGATGGGATTGATCCACTATGTAAAAAATGTGTGTCCTAATACCACTTCATAAATATTTGTGACTTGATTCACTATGGGAAACCGGTGTTTCTTCTTCCACTATGTGAAATAGGTGCATCTTGATCCACGATACTGATGTTATTGGAAGTTATCCTTCACAAATAAATTATTTTTTTCAATAATTAGAATTTTCCCATGCTTTTAAGATATTTGACAATGTTTTGTGATTTAATAATGATGATTTATCTCCCATAAGGGAATTTGTTTAAAAAATTATAAAAGTGTATGCATGGACTCAGGATTATGATCTATGACTGGTTGAGTATATACAACATAAGTTATTTTCAAGATCACATAACATTTTAAATATCCCATTATTTCATATGATCACATATTGATATATATTTTGTTTAACTTAATAGGCATTTGATATCATAATTTCATTTGTTTCCATTCACCATGTAAAAGAGAAGGGTTTTATATACGTTATTTCTAAAAGGAATACTAAATAAGATGATTCTTTTCGGAAGCTTTGAAGATTATTCACAAGATTTTAATATTGTGCATAATGTTTCAAAATGTATAAAAATATTATGAAACTTTAGTTCGTGATTGTATAATTTATTGAATAATCATATATAAAAAAATATTCCTATATAAGAATCATGGATCACTTTAATAGGAATCAAAGGAATGGTCAAGTTAACCATTAGAGACTATAATTATAAAAAAAATTATATCCCTATGGATATCTATTGGGATATCTCTAGGGACTTATATAATGATAATTCAATTGAAGAGTCAAAGTATATGATGATTCCAATAAATTTTGGTAATAGACACCGAGAGTGGCTTCAAAAATATTACATTATCTGTTGTATTATGCAGGTGGATTTGGAAATACAATTAATCTACATTGGTGTAAACCTGTGATGATACCATATTTATGTATACATGATTGGGAACTTGTTGATGACATATGTTTTTACTTCCCACCATGTTTGAAATTCCATGGGGATATGCTTTGAAAATTAACCAAGAGTTTTTGACACATCATTTTTGATTTAAATTGATGATGACTTTAGATAATTTAGAATAAAATTATAAAAAGATTTAATAAAGAATAATTTGTCATGATTTAGGTATCATATAAGCTAATTTCCATGATTATGTTGTTCCCCAATATGATTATTGTTTCTCACATTAATTTTTCTGTTGTATTAAATGGTTTGAACCCAAAAGAACTCTGTTATGGTTGAATATAATGAAAAACGAAATGATTTTATTTCAAGGAAACAAAATTATATTTGAGGTAGAATGAAAAAACTTGTTGATATGATTAATTATCATCCTTAAGCTATGAATCTTATTGAACTTCAAAACATGTGAATGTGGAAATAATTATATATAAAATACTCCATGGGGAAATATCCACCTTTATTTAGTGGATCCACTGATCCAATACTTTAATCAAAATAGATCAATAGTATTGAAAAGTTATTTTCCATTCTTTAGTGTTCAAAAAATTAAAAATTAATTTTTATTATTCTTCATTTGGATTGTGAAACAGATGACTAGTAGACTCTTATTAATAACATGTGGTAATTAGTGGAAATTGAATTTTTACAATGGGAAGTGTTTAAGTGTATACATTTTAGTATGTGCATCCCTCATATACTACAAATATTTATGGAGAAGGAAATCCTTGATCTTTTTTAAAAATTATGATAAATCCATAGGTACCTGTGAATTAATTTTACAATACATTAATGGTAAACATCTTGTGTAATAATCATCCCTTAAAGACAGGTTGATCTATTCATTGGTTGTATAAAACATATTCATCAAAAGGAATTAGATAGAAAATAATTTAGTGCCCATTAATAATTCATTTGATTTTTAATGATGTTATTAATGGAAATTAGATATTTTCACAGATAATTTGTTATTTAATATAAATGAATAATCGAGTCCCATGAAAACATAATTAGTATAATGAAATTATAGGTATATTTATTCTGGTGATGTGGGAATATGAATCAATATAATTGTTCGAATGTAATTGGGAGGTCTAATAAATGTGGAATGAGAGTTTATAAGTCTTATGATTTTTAAATTATGATTAATGGTCTGATTGAAGGAATGTAGTATAAGTGGATTCCATCTATTTCACTACCCACAATATAGTATTTCAAGTTCAATGATATTAGGAATTATAATAATACATTCTTTAATCTAAGGGCCAATATAAATTATAAGATAGAATACCCTCTAAGGATAAATGAAACAAAATCCTTATGAAATCACAATGGATGATGCGAATTGTGATAATTATATCCCACCTATCCTCATGGGTTGGTAATATCATGTTTGAATTTTTATTATTGAGAAGTATCAAAATATTGTTGTTTATTCATTATTGAAAATTCATGTGATTATCTGTCTCTACCTAGATTCATGAATAAAATAACACAGTTAATATTCTATCTATAAAAAGAAAAATCCCATGATCCCAATAAAAATTGATTTTTATCAGACAATACCTTATTTACAGAATAAATGGTGAATATTATTTTAACAGGATGTACATTACTAAGAAAGATTAAATTAAGAGATATGTATTCGATTATGGGTTTATGAGTTCATGGTGGATCTTAGTTTTCGAGTTTTGACACCCTATTTAATGGTTTTGTGTGATTGGAGTTTAATAAGTCTTAGGATATTTTATGTGATATTTAGGGAAATGAAACACATAGTTATTATTTGTATTGAAAATTTTATATAATAATGAATTCCAATAAAATTTTTTGACAAATTATTAATGAATATATAAAAATAGTTTCTTATGTATTTCAAATTTAATGGGTATAAAAAAATCCTATGGAATGTATTTCGTATAATAATAGATTTTTATGGAAAATTCTGAATGAAATTTATTTATACCTTATAGAAGGATGCGTAGAACTCCAATATAATGAAATGATTTCGGAAAAAGAAATATATTGTGGCTGAGGAATGATAATGAGCTGGTAAGATGTTTAGACACATTAAACAACATGTATGGAAAACAAAAATTTGACAATTTATGCTAATAATAAATTTTGTGATTTGAAATTCGATGTTGGGGAGACGATCTTTATAATAAATTTATTTATTGTTAGCATAAAGAAAAACTAAACCATATGTATATAGGCCTCTTTAAAATATCTGACACCTTAGGTCGATGGCCTACAATTTCCACCAATCCACATAATGTTTTATCATGTGTCGCATGTATTACTCCTTGATAAGTACATACCTAACCAATCACATGTAGTGAACTTAATGTTCATACAATTAGAGCATGATATTTTTTATAAGGAACAACCAGTAGAGATTAATGATCATACAAATATTGTTCTATGAAATAATACATCTCACCTCGTCAACGTTATGTGGAAAATCAACTAGTTTAAGGATGATACCTGGGAACTTGATGATATGATATGAATAAGTATCCTTACTTGTTTATATCATATTAACAAGTTTAGAGTGAAAAAATCATCTTGATGTGGTATAATGTTACACTCCACATTTTTAGGACTATATTAAATTTAACATCATTTATGTATTATTTGACAAGAAAATAATATTTATCTTTCATTGTATATAACACTATGTTATGATTGTGCTATACGTAACACAGACTTTTCTTGCGTAACACAAAACAATGAGTTTTAAAAATTCCATGATATATTATTAATATAATTTTGTAAACATAAACCTTAAAATGTATACAATAAATATATTAATATTAATATTAATACCCACTTTTTAATTATTATGTGTAATGGGGTTAAATAAATAAATTTTTTTGATAATAAATAAAACTATTTTCGGTATGGTATTTATATGTTTTATTGTCTTTTTTGAACAGTAATAAAAATAATTTCTGGCACATTTAAGCCATTTATTTTATTAAATTAACATAATTTTTAATTTATAATGTAAAAATTATCATATTGTGAATTTTTAGTATTTTTCTAAAAAGAATAATTTTTTAGGAATAATGAAAATATTGAATTTTAATTGAATTTTATTTTTTATTTTATTTATCTGAAATGTAAAATTATATTTTGAATTGATTTGATTGTAAAATTATTTCAATTCCATATCTATTAATCAATTTTAAGTAATTTAATTCTATTTTGTTTTGGATTTTAATTTAAAAACAATTCATACTTTTTAACTTTTAGTCTTCAAAACCCCTCTTTGTAATTATGTTTTTTTATTAATTTTAAATTTATTTTTTCCACTTCTGTGAATTGAAATTTCAAAACTGGAATCCTTATTTTTAATCAACCTAATTTTTAATTAATAATAATTTCTACATAATTTTTGAGAATAATTAATAGATAATGTAGTATAAAATAATTATCATGGATGATATGAAAATGTGTTTTCCGAGGTGTTAAAATATAATGATAACATTAAAATGAAAGAAAATATTATCTTGACTTTATTTAATGAATTTATATATGTATTTAACATATATTTCTCTGAAATAAGTCAATTTATTTAAACTTTCCATTGAATTTAAACCGTATAATAATTTATCTAATGAAAAAAGAAAAAAATGGGAATTTTTACATGAAATATCTATAAGGTTTTGGGATATGTAAAAAACATAGATTATTTTATACGTATTATTTTGAAATATAAATTATTATTTTATATCATATAACATACCCCTAATTTTTATATATTAAATAATTTGTTAAAATTAGCATGAAACACCAACACCAAAATTATTTACTTAATAATGAAATAAAAAATAATTAACATTAAACATATTTCAACTGATGTAATTTCAATGAATTAATAAGTTCCGTTATTTTTTAGATGTATATATCATGTTACGTAGGTTTGAACATAACACATTATAATCTCATCATTCAATTGATATTTTTAAATTGAAATTTAAATACTAGTGGAAAAATTAACATTAATGTTATTCTCTAATAAATGATATTTTATAACATGATTTAATGTTATTAAAAATACATCATTATTCCATGTTATTTTTTAATTCTAAAAAATATTTTCTATTTTAAATTCATGAACCAATTGTTCATTTATAATGAATGTATTGATCCCTAAATAGTAAAAAGCTATATTTGTGCAGTTTAGGACAATGTGGGGGTTTTGACAGATACATGCACTTGTGTTAAAGTCAATTGCCAAAAAAATATAATGTTTATATTTTATAAATTAGAAATAATATATATTTTATTTTTTTCCCAATTTATCTTAAATTTCTAGATTTAATTTATGCTTAATAGATAAATTAAGTTATTTAAAAAACTAGTTACCGTAGTGAAAATCTCATATAGTAAAAATTGGGATGCTACTAATTATGGATTGAAATGTTTAAAACATGTTTTACAGTGTATGTTGGAGGTATTTTTCAACCATATCATCTAACCATACCATAAATTTTTATATTTTTATCTAATTTTTGTATGATAATTTACTCCTTAGTCAATGCTTTTTAGTATTTACATGATTGCAACTACTGCTCAACTAAGAAGGGGAACTCACTCTCTAAATAATATCTCACCAATCATTCCATTTTGTTCACCTATGTTCATCATAAATCCATTCCTGATTTCCCTCCCCAAATCACGTATCCTTTATCTTGGACATAATAGACCACAAGCACGGTTTTTGTGAAATCATAAGGAGGATATCCTAAGAATATAGGGCATTTACCAACAAGAATTTTGGTTTTATTTCATCATCCCCCATTAAATTATTATTATACCATGATTATATAAAAATAATTTTATTTCATATAATTTTAGTTTTTTATTTTAATTTCATGACCTAAAACAATACACACTTCCATCAATGATGTTAGATATTCAAAATTCATGTGTACGATAGACTACCTCCTCGCCATCAGATGTAATTGGTTTCATTAGTGTAACATATACATTTCTACAATAATGATTTATTTATAGTTTATATACTATATTTTTTATATTCATAATGATATTAGGATTCAATAAATAGTATATCAAACATAAAATCATGCTTTTTATTTTCATGGAATTTGATAACGTCGTTCGTGTGTACGGTAGACTACCACCTTTTGAAGAAAATTTATTTTTTCATTATTAACATGTAATATTTAAATGATTAGTATAATAATAAAATTTGACATGTATTATATTTATATTATTATTGTTATTTATTTATTAGGATAACATTATTGATGTTAGAAGAACAAAAATAACAAGTCAAAATATACAACAAAATCTCTTAATACCAGAAACGTAAATTTTACATGTAATTTTTAATAAACTACTAATAAAATGTCATCAAGAACAAAAATATGACATGATATATAAAAAATAGTTATTCAAAATATTTATTATTAAATTATAATTTTATTAAATTAATTTCAAATGATTATGATAGTGGTTAACACCAATGGTAAATGATTCCCATCTAAAATTTTTCTTTTGTGTGACACAAGCTATATTAACCACCTCCTTTTTCTATATAGTGTATACAATACATATAAATATTTTCTATGATTATTGAATTAAAATTTAAGTTAATATAAATTTCTATTTTTTATTAATTCATTAATTAGGATAATAATTTAAACGTTACCAAGCAATAAGATAATTTTTCTCAATTTTCATTCATTACTATATTAATTAGGTTATGCACATATATTTTTTCTAGATATGTACATACATACCCTTTATCATGCTATATAATGAATTTTTTAATCCTAGTGATATTTTAAGAATTATTTTTTGTTATTCCCTCATGGTATATATCAATAAATGTTACTAAAGTTGTAATGAATTTATGTTATAATCTCATTATTTAATAGGAATGTTTATGATTATGTCTCAAATATTCATTTCTTATGATATATCTACTTTGAATTCCCATTAAACATAATCTCCACTAGAAATTCATGATATATTCATGTAGCAGTTAACTTGTTTCACTGATTGTTACATTACATTATTACTTAAGTGATATTATGAAAATACAACTGTATTTCTAAAGTTTACCACCATTTTATTATATAACTTTTCATTTCACGATATAAATAGGGGATCATTTAGTGTTTTTATTCTTGAGAAAATGTACGTAATACAAGAAAAAACATTATTTTAAAACCTCTAGAATGGAATAATCATGGGATTACTGTAGGATAATTTACTACATCTCATATCTCAGGGATATACATTAAAGGAATGGGGTGGCCATGAAGTCGAGTAGGGGAATAAAAAAGAGGGACAAAGAACTTTTGATCTTGAGACATATCAATATAAACATGAAGCATAACCACAGGGAATTATAACTATTTGTATAATAATAATTACAATAATTGGAATCATATCATATAAATGTGTCTATAAAATTTAAATAAGAAATTGTTAAATATATCACCCTGATTTTCACCAATGTGTCATAAATAAATATTACAAAGGTTATTCCCTAATGTATTGTAAATATTTTTATATAAAATATAAATTAATTTACCTAATTAATTGGAGAAATATAAATGAAACCCATTTATAAGACATAATTTTAAGTGATCCAAACAGATCATAATAAATTGGTTTATTAATCACCCATGCAGATTAAAGAAAGTGTTTTTATCAAAATCATGGATTAAAAATTTTCCTAAAGATGTAATAATTTCATTATTTTTTATAGAAAATGGATGTGGGTATTTTATTATTAATTCCATGATTAATATAAATTATTATTACTTATCTATGAATACCCATAAATAATATAAATGGATGGGGCATCAACATAAAGAAAATAGTTGATAACTTCTTAAAGAGAAAAGGGAAATTTTAATAAGTATATTTGGAAATGTGATGGGTAAAATATGGTTTTATAAAAGTTTATAATGAGAAGTAACTTTATTATCCCATTGATATATAATTATTTTGATGTATGAGTATAATAAAAATCCTCAAAAGAGATTAACCCTTAAATTTATAAGACAAATAAAATAGGTTCATAAATGAATAGATATGAAACATAATTCACTTACTTTGAAGAGTTACTCCAAAATATTTAGTATTGGAACCATGGGGGAAATATAGATCCTTTGGGGACTCTGTGGGAGTACCAATTAGTCAAATTTCTTGGAGGATGGATTTTGAGTGAAGGGGAGGGTTGAAACGGGAGGGTATTTATTGTAAAAGTGGAGGATTTGTTTAAATATTTACAAATATAGCCCATTGAAATCATGGTTGTTGGAAATTAAAATCCATTGTATAACCCAATTTTTCCCCTTGTATTTGAAAATGTAGGACACAATTTATGTTATTTTAATCCACAAGAATATAATAACATTTTTATTACTTATTTATTCATGGAAAATAATCTTTTCTTGCAATGGAATTTATTTAAAATAAAATATTTCTATTTTAAACCATGGAATGTAACATATAGTTTTAGATTTTTTTTAAAATCTATTAAATATATCAATATTAATGTTATGATTTCAAATACTATGTTTGTTTTTAGATAATAATTCTCTAAATATTATGGGTTTAACTTTTAAATATTAAAATACTTATTTAAAAAAATATTACAGTTTTTATGGCAAAATCAAACTTTGAACACATATAAAAAATTTCATAGGCCATTATGATATTATTTTATCATTAATAATTATATTAGAGTGTTTTAAAAAGATATTTTTATAATAAATATTATTCATATTACATGAGATTATTATATAATTGAAAATATTTTCCATAAAAATAAAATTATGTTTTATTTGCATCCATAACTAATTTATCAAATTCATCTCAATGAAGAATATAATTTACATAGAAAAACTATTTTTAAAAGGAATTTATAGAATATAAATTTAATTTATAGAATTGTATATAAACATTAATTCGCTATGTCCTAGCCATTCAACCTATTACTACACCCTCATACACCCTAAGGGTGCGGTGTGCGCTAGTTGTAGTTTCATGTGGTGGATTTTATAACTTATTATGTGTGGTAATATCTATTAACCTATACTTCTACAGTTTTTTATTTTATTAAAAATTATGTTTTCAAAGATCATCTTGGAATTTGTCATGGAAAACCCTAGTATTTATACCTCCCTCTTGAGTTTGAAAAAATGGCCCTTAAATAACACGAAACTACGAGTTAAGGCCATCAATTTTATATTCTGTAACAATTTTTATTTTTCATTACTACATATCAAAACAAACTATAATGGTAAAATTATCTACTAATGGTACAGTTTCCAATGTTAAATTGACCAATTTTTAGATAACTATTGAAGCTGGGATATCATATATCACTTTATACAATATAAATACAACCCCATTCATTCAATTATATTTTACTACAATTCTATATAAGGTAATATTTTTTATTTTATATAATTATGATTAGTTTACTATTTTTTTATTTATAAATTTTTTATAGTGGAGGATATGTTTCTAGAAGAATGGGTTAATCCATCATTTCCCATTTTACTAATCATATTTTATATACTTTTTTCTAGTTTTAATGTTTTACATTTTAATTAGTTTCATAAGCGACTAATGTAATGATCTTTAGAAATGATATAAAAATAATTGGGTTATCTATAAATTTTCATGTAAAATATTATATATATGTAAAAATAAATTATTCAGTAAAAAATATCATTTAGAATGTATGGGTCATTACATTATCCTCCCCCCAAATATTTCAACCACAAATTTTTAACTCATTATCTCATTTGAGAAAAGGTGATGATACTTTTCTCTCAATAACACCTCCTGTTCCCACATCACTTATTAATAATTATAGTTCATACACATCACCATAAAATGGTGGGTAGTACTATTTAATAGAACCATGTCCATATGATCCATGATCTCTACAGGATGCTCCTCATAAAAGAGGAGATGTTCGAGTATTACCACCTCTGAATTTAGTACAAGTTAAAGATCAATTTATTTACTTCCTCAAGAGATATACATGGAATAAATCATGAATATGAAAATGATTTTCTAGATTTTATTTCCAATATGTCACTTGTAAGAACCGAGATCTTCATTTAAAATATGGATCTTTATTTAAGTATTTTAGGAAAATGATAAAATGGGAATATTCTAAGTACTCTTGGAGTACATAGGATTACAGTACATGTACCTACGTACCATGTACAGCCGCATACTGGCTGTGTAATGGCTATGTAATGGGTTGTGTGGTGTCTTATAAGACATCCTAAAGTGGGGGATAGTTGATTCTAATACTCGGTGTGTACATTTAATGATCATTCCATGAAATTTTCTTTTTTATTTAATGAATCAGAACAGGGTCACGTCTAATGTCTATAACATATTTCTTATTCCCATGGTTCATATAGTAGAGCGACAGAAAATCTGTGAACATAAAACCTCTATAAATTCTCTATATGAGCTCCGATTGAGATGCCATCAGGTGTGTTGGAATCCCACCGGTGAGTTCTCAATTCCACTAGATCCTCTCTATCTGATTCTCCCTCTCTCACGTGTTTTTCATTATTGAGGATTTCTCACAATTATTTATATCTACAACATTCAAGTCCGATTTAAGGGATGATGTCAAAGAGTGTTGATCATACAAAATCAATGTTGGTATTTTGTGTCTTTTGTTGATTGTATTCGGATTATATATTCTAAAAGATTCATATACCCATGTTTTGGGTTTTGTGTGACTTGAATTAGACCCTGTTTATTACATGTTGTGGTTTGGTAGATTAATAATGGATAATTTCTTATACATAAGGATTTATACCGTGATTATGTGTATGTTTCCCTTTTTAGATTGATTATTGTTGTTTGGTCTAGAGTGCCTATTAGTGTTGCCTTGTTTTTTCCATGAATCATGTTTTTAGGATGGAGTTTTTGATTATATGAGATGCATGTGATACACATTGTGAATTTTTGAACAAGGTGAATTTGACTGTGAGTGCTTCTAGAAGTAGGGTCATTTAGGTATGAATTTTGGTTATGTTGACCTAGAGTTATTGATTGTGAGATCTTTTATATGGTCATGGACTATAGGGTTTAGATCATGAGATCTAACCATGGGGTCATCATTAAATGAATTTATGCTATGATAACCAAGCGGTGTTGACCATGTGAGCTACCCAGGTGGTCATTTGTAAATTTTTAGTTCTAATGTAGACCAATGGGGTTGGACTGTGAGAGCTTCCCAAAGGGTCATTATGAAATAAATTAATGTTATGTAAGTCTACGAGGTTTAGATTGTGAGAAATGTTACATATGGTCATTATTGAATAATTGAATCATTGTGACGAGTCTGCCAAGTCTAAGAACATAATTGGACATTTTCATAATAGATTTCTTCTATGGCCCTCAGAGACATCATTTTTGATACTATTACACAAGGGATACAAAGCATATGCATGATCCAAGGTTTTGAAGATTCAACAAATTGAATAATAAATGAAAATTAATGTAATTGAAAAAAGTAGGATTATTTACTATTTGAGTATCTCCAAGTTTATTACTTCATTTCTATATATTACCTGCTATATATACTCACTAATAGTAAGGCACAAGTAATTTTGTGGATTCTTATTGGGATTTGTCTTACTCCCTATTTGGGACATTCTTTTTGACCCAAATTATTTATATGGTTTTAGGGAGATATAGGGGTATCCAGCTTTCTTCATTAAATAATTGATTGTTTTTTGGAGCTGTAGATAATGGGACCAATTTGATGCTTGCGATACTTTTTGAGTTTATTGATTTAATATAAATCTATTATTGTATCATATTTACTACATTTTTTCATGATTGGATTATTTACTACAATAAAGTGTCATTAATAATTTATATATTCTCCAGTAATTATATTATTATTAGTCTTCAACTATATAATTTTTTTATGGTATTAAACATTATTGATATTGGTTACAATATTATTTACACTATTTATACTATTTAAATGATGGTAGAGTTTAACCATTATCATGATATGTCCCTCGCTACTAGCCACCAGCCTCATGTATTTGGGGGAACATGCTTGAGGTCATGTGACCAACTAGATTCAAGTCACCATTGGGCAGCACCCAGAACCAAGATGCTAAAAAGTTGTATCAGATGAGTTATTTTCTACATTACATGAATATTTTAGTCGATAGGCAAGGTTAGTATGTATTAGGTAGTTGGTAATAAGAAATGATCAGATGTATCTAACCTATGAACATATATAATCCATGTTACCTCGAATATTGAAATTTTATAGTTTTGTAATTCTAACAGTTTATTTTATTTCACTGTTGGGAGATTCAGTTGATTTGTGATGTTTTGATTTATATAATTTTGGTTCTATTTCTATTGAAACCCAATGAGATGTGGGTATTTCACCTCATGCATCATATATACCCATTATAGAGATCACATGTCATGCATTCTTATCATGCCATTTTGGGTAAATCCTGAATTTCATGTTTTTGTGATAGATGTTGTTCGAGATATAAATGATATTGTTATATATGCATTGATAAAATACATGATATTTTTATAGGATATTTCTAATGTTAATGTTATTTTTGGATGGACACCATGATATGGTCCCTGAGGTGTTATAGGCCCTCTTATATCAGAATTTGATGGATAATGTTTGAACTTTAATTGGATTTTGTATGATACTACATGAATAGGTATTAAAAACATCGATTTTCGGTGATTGTGATCTCTTAGAGATAAGAACATGGAATTTTTTGGTCAAAATTTTATGTTTTTAAGGGTTATAGAGATGTTTCAGAGGCTTACTATCGAAAAACCCAAACAACACAGCATTTTATGTTATGAAAACTCACCATGTGTCCTTTTGTACAATAAGAACTAAAATTTCATAAGTACATGATGTGTACCATATGAAAACACTATTTAGACTATAACCATGTGACAGACTATGTGACTAGAAATATGAGGATGATAATTATTTAGTAGAACACGCCATATACTAGAAGTACACACCGTGATATAGATACAATGTATCTGGTCGTGTGACTAACAACATGGGTAAAAAATGTGCTTTTCAAGAAGTGTATCTATTATACACGCCAATTAGAAATCCATTGTGTATTCTGTTGTGTGACTAATGACTCAAGTGGATAGAATTTAAGTGATGCACGCCACATCTAGGGTGAACACGCTATGTAATGTTACACCAGTTGAACCATGTAATTCTTGTCAAGTTGGACTATCTGGGTATAATGGAAAATTCAAGTACATGTCGTGTCTTTGGGTGACCATGTTGTGTGTATGGGGTGTCACATGAGAAGGTTGACAGTAGTAAATTCCCATGTTAAGGATTAAAGGGAACACGTCTTGTAGTGGTTCTACACAACATGTAACCATAATTTATTATACATTAATGTTTTCTTCTCTTGGTCCTCTCTTTATATTTTATGTTACAATATTTTTAACCTAGAACTCATGTGTGTGCTTGACCTTGCAAAGTCATGCCACCAAGAATTTCTATAGTTGTTTTCCATGTAATTTATCAGGATAATACACCATAAAGTGTAGATCAGGGACAACCAGTAGATCCTACCATTGAGCCTGTCATAGAAACAACTATTATACTAGACATAGGTGCTGATACATAGTTCATGTAAAGTATTTTTTATGTTGATACATACTTTTTATAGTGAACTGCATCATTCCTCGACTATTTCAAAGTAGATAGGAGTGTTCAAGTAGGAGAATTCTCACACTTTTTTAGGTGATAGAGGACCATAGGCCATAATGACATGGTTTGAATCAAATATTTCTTTCTTTGAGAATATAGAGAAGCATCCAAAGAGGAGGGTGAATATTCTGGCGTACATGATATGAGATTCCACAAAGAGGTGGTGGGATGTTATCGCACAGGCGGGAACCCATCAGGATATAAAATGGTAAGTGTTTCAGAGGACCTTCTATGACTACTTCTACCCCAAGACGTTGTGTATCGATAGAGCTCGATAGTTCATGCATTTGGAGAGGGTTATCTTTCAGTGATGGATTACTATTCCCGTTTTACAGAGCATTAGTGCGTCACACATATTCGGGGAGGTGATGAGTTATCATTGGAAATGATATTTGAGTAGGGTATCAGGTAGAACATTAAATCGTAGGTGAATGTGTTAGGATGACATCAGTTGTGGATATAGTGAACTAAGTGATGATTAACCAGCATAAAATGAATGAGTTGGGAGCTATGAGCCAGGGAGGTTCATCATCCAGTGATGGTTCTCCTTCGATAGATAGCAGGAAGATCCATAAGGAACATTTACATGATTTTTCATTAGGTATCCAGGTGGTTTGCTACCAATTCAGGAAGAAACGTCATACAAGACCACATTTCCCAAAGGACCCTGTTGAGTGATGATCTTGTGGAAAGATAGACCATAATCATAACTTTTTTGTATGTTCTCACTCATAGCGAGTGATTAGGGTTATGTTATGACTCCACATTCAGGATCAGGGCCACCAGTTTCTCATCATTATGGTAACTAAAGATTGATAGGTTGTTGAGGCCATGGAGGGGGTCATGGCCATGGTAGTCAATCTACAAGCTTTCAGAAATAGTAGGGTAGATCAACAGAGGGTAATCAGGTAGGGTCACATGGCCTCGATACAAGTCATACATTTGTGTTTGAGCTAACATAGTAGGAACAGGATATCCGACCCTCTATAGTTAAGGATATGATATTAGTTTCTTCATTTTTAGATTCTTCCAATTTTGATACTGGGGATTCATTTTTTTATATTTTTAGCCATTATGGAGAGACTTGTGCTTTTCATCTTTACGTCTGCTGAGGTTATGTATTTGGGCACTCCATTTTGGATTTGGACAGCTTCTGTACAACAATTCAAGGAGTTCCCTCTTGATTTTGGTGGGTGCCACATCTTATGGGACCATTATCCTTTAGAGATGATAGGTTTCGATGTCATTATCATAATGGAATTGTTGATATCTTTCCAGAACATTGTTGAATGCTATTGTCAAAGGGTGAGTTTCAATTCACCAGAGGGTGTATCATTTCTACACAAAGACAATTGGGTAGTATAGGTGAGCAGAGATGGACTGAAGCATCAAGGGATAAGATGAATTAGAACCCATATTTCTAGTTTATATCTTGAGGACCATAGGACTTCATAGATGGACTTTCCCCCAGTGGTTGTTCATTTTAGAGATGAATTTTGAGATGAATTTTTTTAGGATTACCTCTAATAATTGATGTATATTTCTCTATTGATCATTCTCCAAGAGAAACACATGTGTCCATTCCTCTATATAAGATGGATAAACTAGATTTATAGTAGCTCTATATGAAGTTATAGGAGTTGCATGAAAAGGGTTTCATCTAACATAGTAGTTCCACTTGGAGTTTACCTATCCTATTGCGATGAAGGATGATGGAACCCTCAGACATTTCATAGATTATCAGAATCTAAAATTGTTGATGTTCAAGAACTGATATTCCATAACAAGTATTGATGATCTCTAGGATCAGCTTAGAGGATCCCAGGTGTTCACAATGATTGAATTGAAATACAATTGTCATTAGTTGCATGTTATACCATTAGATATACTCTTACAGAATATCTAAGTAGTAATGGTCTATACAAGTATTTAGTTTTGTTGTTCGGTCACCTGAACGCACTAACAGTTTTCATGGAACTAATTAACTAGGTGTTCCATCTGAACATGGATTCATTTTTGGTAGTCTTCATGGACAATATATTAGTATACTATCATAATCAAAACCACGATTCCACCCGTACTGAGGTCATTTTGATTACAGTAATAGAGGATATTTTAAATTGTTTTCTCTCTAAATTCCACTTTTGGATGGAATTTATTCACTTCATGGATCATGTTATCATAGAGACAAGTTTATCAGTAAACCCATTGAAAGTGAGAGCAGTAGTTTCCTAAGAGTTTCTGAAAAATCTATTTTTGGTATGAAGTTTTTTTAGGCAGGTTAGTTACTACATGAGGATTATATTGGTCTTATCACACATAGAAGAGACTCTAATGGCCCTAGCAAATATTGTTATGATGTTCTTGTTGACATATTCATTCAATTTATCCTTTAAGAGCTGAAAGGGATATTGACATCAGCACTGATACTAATTATTCTAGTCCTTGGAAAGAGTTAAACAATTTATTGTGATGCATATAGTATTGGGATTGGATTAGTACATAAGGTTGGGAAATGAGTTGTTGTGTTTTGGTTATGGATGTTGAGGCCACATGAGAGTAATTACCTGATGCACAATCTCGAGTGGGCAATAGTTTTGCATGCTTGGCGCTACTAAATAAATTATCTTTTGGGAGATCATTTTTTCGGCTACACTATCAAAAAATTTCAAAATTTTATCATTACACAGTCTGAGTAGAATTTGAAAAATAAAAGGTGGGTTCAGTACCTTCAATATTTTGAAATTCATCAAGCCTATACACCTGGGATGGGATACCCAGTAGCTGATGCATTAAGCAAGATAACATAGACACATGTTGTTTAGGAGGCTAGTAGTGATTGAATGATTATGTCTATATTCACTATGATGCATTTAAAGGTGCACTACAGAGAGGTGAAAATGTTTCCTTATTATATAGTTGTTACCTTTAATCTATTGGATCGAGTGAGAATAAGGTAGCTACCAGGTTCTGAAGGAATAGTTTTATAGGAGAGTGTGATAGCTGAGGACCATACTCCCGGGAGGACCATAGGCGACGAAGATGTGTTGAATTTTTATGGACACATATGGGTGTCAGTTAAATTATGTAGGGATTTGATACAAGATTTTAATTCCTCTGTTTGGGTAATTCTTCATATTTTCACCATGATGTATCCAGATTTACATCATCATTACAAGATCCAGGATTGAATAAGGTTATAGCTCACTTTGTTCTCAGACGTTCCACCTATTAGTAGGTGAATGCGGGGTATTAGTGACCATCAGAGCTTCTATGATAAGTAAACATTCATTAGTGGACGTTGAATGATGTCATGATGGATTTTTTTATTGGTTCAAAGAGGTCCCCTCGATATAATGATGCAGTTTGGGTTGTTATCAATAGACTCACAAATTATTCATACTTCTAGAGGATTAAAGAATCATTATGCATTGATATGCATGGAAGGTTGTACATCCGAGAGATTTTATGTTTTTATGGTGTTTCGTACGATATTATTTTGGACAGGGATGATCGCTTTAATTATCGTGTAATAAGAGACAATAGTGGGATTTAGGTACATAGATACTTTTGGGTATAGCTTTCTATCCTAAGACAGATGGTAAGTCTGAGTGTACTGTTTACGTTTTAGAGGACATGATTCAAGAATTCATCATACATTTAGGGGGATTTGGTAGAAACACATAACCCTAGTGGTGTTTTCCATTTATAATAGTTTTTATGTGATGATTCATATGGAAGATTTTGAGGCTTTGTACGATGTTCAATACTGATCACCCATATGTTGGATGGAGGCAGCAAGTGAAACTATGTTGGGACCTCATCTTCTCCAGGAGACCACTAAGTGGGGGTATTTGATTCAAATGGGGATAACTGTTTTATATTATCAATAGATATCATATGCTGATAGATGGAGATGAAATCTATAGTTTGAGTTCAGAGATCAATTTTTCTAATGTGTCACAATGTTTTTGGGACAAATAAGGATTAGGATACAAAGGAATATTTCACTGAGATATGTCAGGTCATTTTTGGTTTTGCAGAGAGTCAAGATGGTTTCCTATCAGTTGCAGTTTCCTCAGAGGTACCAGGCTATGCAAGACATATTTCATGTTTCTCAACAATGATGATTCTTTTCATAAATGTCTCACATTTTCAACCCTAGTACATTGAGTTGGAGGTGGATGAATCCATTGAGGAGCACAGTATTCTGATTTTGGTTTATAGAAGGATGGTTCTTTGAGGCTGGTCTATTCATCTGGTATGGGTTCTACGACATCAAGGGTGAGTACAAGATGGGACATGGGAGAGGGAGGCTAACATAGGATCAAAATGTCAATAGATGTGTGAGGTTTCTTTTTCACCACCCATGTAAGGGAAATTAAGGGTCATATTATTTTAATGGGGGGAGTTTGTGAGAACATATATCTTCATTTCATGTGTGGATATTTATATCAGGATGTTTTTTAATAAAGGATGAAACGATATTTCACTATTTCCACTCTGTGTAAATTTGTTTACACATTGTTTACACGGGTACTGTGCATTTTTGTGTACTGGCCATGCAAAGGGTGAGTACATGGATGTTTGGTGACTTTGCAGACCGCAAACTATCTGGGATGATTGAGGATAATATAAAATTTGTTCATTTAATTTACACAACATGCACTTTTCTTTTTATATGATGTAACAGATTAGGGACAACTCTAATTTTAAAATAATATTTCATCATCCCTTAGTCTATACAGGAGAGAGATGGAATGACTGCGATCTTCTAACCCCTCCTGATTCACTGTCCGAGCTCCAATTGAGATGTTTCCATGTGTTTTGGGATCCCACCGGTGAGTTATCAATTCCTCAAGATCCTATCCTTTTTTCCTCCACTCTCATGTGTTCTCTGAGGTTGAATGTTTTTCACCTTTTTGTAGATCTATGCCATTCTAGGTCGATCTATTGGTTGACGTTCAAGATTTTTGATCATATGACATCATTGTAGGTTGTACCTACCTTTCATTTATTGTATTTGTTTTTTATATGATAAAGGTTCCATATAACCACATTTGGGGTTTTGAGTGTTTATAATTAGACCATGTTTATTACCTATTATTATTTGGGGGGTTAATAAAGGGTAATTGCCTATACATATGGTTTTACACCTTGATTATGGTTGTGTTTACCTTGTTTGGTGTATTATTGACATTTGGTCTAGCTTTCCAGCTATGCATGCAATGTTTTTTTATTGCTTGTGTTGTTAGTATGAAGTTATTGATTATATGAGACACAAGTGATACACATTTTAAATGTTTGACCAACGCGAATTTAAATGTTAGTGATTCCCGCGGTAGGGTCATTTAGGTAGGAATTTTTCATCTATTCAACAAGACGTATTGATTTTGATAGCTATCAGGTGGTCATATATTATAGGGGTAAGATTGTGATAGATATATAGAATGTCATTATTAAATGAAGTGATGTTATGTTATCAAAGGGGTATTGACCATGGGTGTTTCCCAGGTTATCTATTATAAATGTTTTGTGCTAATATTGACCAAAGGGGTTCGTTCATGAGATCTAACCATAGGGTTAATATTAAATAAATTGTTTCTATGTTATACTCATGGGTTTAGATTCTGAGAACATCCACACACGATCATTATTGAATAGTTGAATGACTGTGATGAGTCTGCCAAGCCAAAGCACAAGCTTGTACTCGGTCTTACGAGATTGTTTGGATGGCCTTCTAAGAAATCTGTATAGTTACTATTACATAAGGGATACCAATCATAGGCTAGATCCCAAGGTTTAAATGATTCAATTTATTGAATAATATATGAAAGTGAATTTAATTAGAAATTGTTGGATTGTTATATTTTTGAGTATCTCCTAGTTTATTACATAATTTCTATACATTACAATATATATATATATATATTCACTGACTGTTAGGAATAGATCTTGTGGTGGTTACAGACTGGGATTCATCAAACACCCTTTATGGGTTTTGATTTTGGACCAAATATATTGTATGGATTCTAGTATTGATAGAGGAATTCATCCTTCTTCTTCATATACTTGATTGTAATTGGATCCTTTTCGCATTGGACCATGTTGAGGCTTGAGATGCTGTTGGAGTTTACTAATTTCTAGTAGTTTTGTTTTCAGTATCATATTTCAAGCATTGTGACATGTTTGGATTATTTCCCTGACACAAGTGACATGCATCATTTATATATTGTACAATTGTTATATTATTATTAGTCTTCTATTGATTACTTTTGTTGTGTGGTATTACTACTTCCGCTATTCTTCACTCTTTTCTTTATGTTGTGTATATTATTCCAATGAGGGCATAGTTTCCACATTATCATATGGTGGACCTCACTCCTAATTGTCAGCTTTTGGAATTTGGGGAAATATTCTTGAGTTCTTGTGGGGGACCATGTTTGAGAAACCGTTGGGAAACACCTAGAACTGGGAAGTTACATCACTTCTATAATGTGTTCAATGATTTAGAAGTGTCCAATATACCTATAGTTAAGATTAAATTTATTTATAGTCTACATGGCACTCTTTAATGTTGACATCTAAAGAAAAAATGTGAAATAATATTAAAATCAACGTATAATCAATAGTTATTAGAATATATATTCTTATGACCCTCTGTATCTTTTTTTATGTTGTTGAATAGAATGACCATTTTCTATAATCCCTTTCACAAGATCCCACCCATTTTTCTTTATCTCAGTAACATCATCCCAACATGTAGGATGTAAATATTTCTTCTTATATAAAGCTTCATATGGTTCCATTTGAATACTCAAGTCAAAACTATTGTGGTATGTGAACATAGCTAATGGGAGGTGCTAATACAATATAAATAATAATTCTATTGATCATTTTCTCATCTATTACTCATGTGTTTCTATATTTCTTTCATATTGGAAATTAGTTTGGGGGTGATTAGCTAAACTGAAATCAATTATGTGTTCAGTGAAAGTTGAATATTTCTCCAACATTTTGATGAGAACCTTCAATCAAGATAAAAAAATAGAATGTGGCACCCCATTCATCATCATAACATCTTCTATATTCATTTTTGTAGGTAGTTCAAGAGATAAATCCTCTTGATCCGTGAAGGAATGGGATTTCTAGGAGAGTAATTCCACTATAACCCATATACCATTTTTTTTTATTTCTATTGTTTGGGAGAATAGTGACGATGTCCACCATGGAATTGTCCCTGTTCCTTGTTTGTAGGGGTAGGTGTTGGAATTCCCCTTTATAAAGTTTTCACACTACCTTCACTTTCTCAGACTCTATCCATGTTGTAGTGTATTCTTAAATGTACCTTTTCATATTATCCCACAAATAATGATATAAAAATTCCCTAAAACATTAGTGTTTCATGAATTTATAGATAATTTAGACTCATGGGATTCATTAATCATATCATTTTTTATCCCCATGATTGATATCACACATAGATTTGAATGAGATTTCAGTACACCTTCTGGATAAATACCGAACACATGAAACATTGAATTCTTCTCATCAGTAACATCTATTATATCAACATGTCATCTCTTTGATATCTCTTTATATTATCTAGTAATGATGGTTGATAAATAATTTGGTATTGTGTTGATGATGTCCATTCCCTTTAGATTATCATTTACAACAATACTATATCCTTTATAAATAGATTTTGATGAATCATCGTCATTACCATAACTAGAGGGTCTTTTAAACACAACACATCATGGACTTTGTTTTCACTTCATGGTGATAATTAATTATGTAGTCATAGACTTTAATGAGTTACAATCATCATTAGTGTCTCATGTTCAATTACATTGACAGGAGAATATACATCAATCTTCATTGATTTTTGTTTTTATCACAATTTTCCCCATAATGATAGTGTCTTTTGTACTTGAATGATATTTCAGTACACCTTATTGATTAGTACTGAACACATGAAACATCCAATTTTTCATATCCTGTATATTTCGTTATATCATAAGGTCTTCTATTTGATCTCTCATGATAATCTCTCGAAATGATTATAGATAAATAATTTATGAATGATATGATTATATCACATCCGTATGATTACCATTTTCATCAATATTATGACCTTAGTAAATGGATATCGTTGACTCATGATCATTTCCATCACAAGATGATCTTTAAAAAATATTTCATTAATGAATTATTTTTCACTTCTAGGGTGATAATTAATTGAGTAGTCATATTATTTAAGATGATCTAACCATATCCTCCATCTCATGATCAAATCTATTATTGTGATAATATACTTCAATATTTTTTTATCTTTGTTTTTATCACATCACTCCCCATTAATATAGTGCCTCCATACATTTAGAGAAAACGTAATCACATCTAGCTCCCAAACATGCGTAGGATATTTGTAATCATGATTCATTAATTATCGATATGTATATGAATCACCATTCCATTTTTCTTGAGGATGTACCCAATCCTTTTCTTATATACATCACTATAAATAATGCATCATTCTACAATATATGGTAGAGTTTACACAACTATTCTAACAATACCTTCATCAGTTCATGGAAACATTATTCACGCATTTTTTTTCCAGATAAACATAGTCCATTTCTATGCTAACATGGTTAGTGGATTTTAAATTAATGAATTTTTTTCTATAATCATCATATAATATCCATCTACACCAAGAATACTATGAATATAACATACTATTATTGGATCAGGTGACTCATAAAAACCTTATTCATCACAGGGTCAACTGATATCCCATCAATATTTAAAATATTCCCAAGTATGAATCTTTTTGTATCTAGAATTCACATTTTCATAATTTTCTATAAATATTCACTTTCATAAGATTTTTCTCTACAATCATTAAAATATCCTCTATATCCTCATTACTTTTGGAATATATCATTATATCATCAATGAAAATTACCAAAACATTATAAATCTAGTCCTTAAATACACTATTCCTAAAATGAATAAAAGTTGGTGGGGAATTTTTAAATCCAAATAGAATAAAAAACTCAAAATGCCTATAACATAATTGTATGTAATTATTTTGAATTTCAACTTTATTTACCCCAAATTGATGATATATAGATCAAGGTAATTCTTTGAATATAATTGATCCCCATGAAACTGATCTAAATAAATTATCAATCCTTCGGAGAGGTTGTATTTTCTTACACTATGATCCGGTTAATTTATATATTATAACTGCATATCATTATTGATCCATCATTCTTCTTCCAAAATAAATTTTTTTCTACTATATGATAAATAATTATTAGGATAAATCCCTTATCAAAATTATATTTCTGTTGTTTCTTTAATTCATCAAACACAAATTTTCATTTATATGTGGGGTATTTGATATTGGTTTGTAACCATGTATGGTTTCAATTGATAACACAACATATTATCTAAGGTAGGTCAGGGTTACTCTTAAAAAAATACATCTATGAACTCCTAAATGAGGGGGACATTCTACATATTTATACATTCATTTCCTTCTAATTCTTTACAAATAATAAATGTAATGAAGTCTATGTGAGATGATTATAAAAAAATATAGTTTAGGATATCTATCCTTTGAAATTAATATTATTAATTTCATTCAAGACTATAGAAACTTCCGTGTTTCATAAATGGAGCATAACATTATACTTTGTTATCCATTACATCCATAGTATAATGTTGAATTCCACCATGGGAATAACTAGAATATTATCGATGTTATTTTACTCACCAAAGTTATTAATATTTTTTTCTGTATACTATTTATACAAGGAATATTTTTATACGGATCCTGACTAATAACTCTACTTCTAACAATTCATGGATATGTTCAATATTCTTTTCAAACATAGATGAACTAAAGTAAGGAGTAGAACAAGAATATAAAAGTATTTCTTATATTTTACGGAACAATGATAGTACATACCAACACATCATAATTAGCCTCTACATTAGCTGTCATGTTTACAAGTGACTAACCTTTTCTTATTGGCCTATAAAAATTTTAATGGTGTTTCCACTACATTTTCTAGGAAATTAGATATTTTATTGAAATTTTTGCTTGCTTTTTTACAAATGGAGAATTTATATTGGGATTTTTCGTACACCCATTTACCTCTATTATTACTATTAATAATTTGAGGATTCACCTGTACATGAAAGATCCGGGCTCTATGGACACCTATTTTACACTTTTTTAACATTACACTCCCATTTTATTAGGTCCCCAAATGCTTTTTCCCACATTTTTTCCATGTGAGATGTTTCACATTCTTTCCCTATATTCCATGATGAATGTTCCCCCTTGAGTTTTTATCCATTGATCTCATATTTTCATTCAATATATGGGACTACAGTATCTATATATACTATCATTAATAGCACTCCAAACTACCTCCACATATCTTTTATAGTCTATATAATATAGAATTCTCCCTTTATGGGGTATTAGTAGAATAAATAATCTAGTATCCATTCCCTTAGTATCCATAATATAGCTAGATTTGTATCGATCATGCCCTATAATGATAATTTTATATAGGACCACTTGTTCATTATAATTCTTCTTTTGATCTAGGAAGTCATCCTATACTTTTAAAATAGAATGTGGAAAATATTTCTTGTAAAATATTCCTTAGATCACTTCCCACTCAATATCATAAATCTCTCTTATTGTCCATTTTTTTTATTAGTTTCCACAATGGATCCTTTTATCTTTCATAATGGTATATTTTATGTGTGAATGTATCTTTCTCTAAATAATGGAGACTAGAAAAGATCCTTTCTATAGAGATTATCCATTTTTCAGCAAGCAATTAATTACTAGATCCAGTAAATGAGTTTGGTCATTGATGTATAAAGGGTTGAACATAATGTTATTCCCTTAGAGGTGAATTTGGTCCCTAAATATGATTGATGTTATTGTTCATAACTTGAGTTGGTTTATTCACCATCCTTTTTATGGTTTCCATTCCATCTTCAATTGGAACATAATCAGTGCATCATCTATTGTACTAAAAATTTAAATGGTTCCTCATATTGAACTATATTTTTATAAAATAATGAATGCATAGTTAGAAACAAGTTAATTTGATGAATGATATATTTTTAATGAGTTTTCATGTCTTAAAACAGCATAAATAAATATTTTATTAATATCCTATGATAATAATTTCTTTTTATAAGTATACTTCATAATGGTATATAAAAATATTAGGATTAAAAAAAATAAATCCATTTAATGGGTCAAACTTGGTGTGCAACAAGGTCTATTATCATGCAAAAGATCTCATTCCAATGTAGCTCAAAGTGGTGTATTCGGGTGTTACCCCTATATAAATCTATGAAAAAGACACATCTTCATGTTTTATCCATATATAGATTTATTTTATTAGAAACCAAATACATAATAAAAAACAAAATACTAGTATATTTTTGAATATTTCAACATGTCTTAATAAATCCAAATAATATTTTAAAATCCTAATTTCCTCAAATAACTAAACTATCAATTGATACCAACTATCAAAATCTGCCTTTTAATACATATATTTTTATTAAACGGTAAAAACATAATATCTTTTAATGATTAGTTTCTTGAAATGGGTACATAATACAAGAAAATATAAAAAATTCTACATAAATAACATGATATAAATCTTCATGGGTTCAATATAGGTTACATTTACTAAATCTCATATCCGAGGAATTTATATCAATGTACATGTGTTTGTATAAAGCCCAGTAAGGGACTAAACAAGAGAGACATATATGATGTGAGCATAAGACATATCAATAATAGCACGAAGCATAATGATAAGATGTGAAAAAGAGGAATATCATAATAATTATTAAATGAATAGTCAAATGGAACTATGTATACAACATTTAAATGTTAAATTCATAAGTATATCATAATGTTTTGTTACCTAAATGCCAAAAATAAAAATTACCATTGTTATTAACTAAGGAATCATAAATTGTATCATATCTAGAGATTAAACTATTAACACAATGAATGTGAGTTATACAAGGGAATTACATTGATATATCTTAATTTCATATGATTCACATAGATCATAATCAATCAGTACAGTAATAACCAATTGGAATAAATAGGTGGGTTCTTATTAAAATAATTGCATACAAAAAGTTCTTACGGAGATGATCATTACATTATTTTCCCATGAAAATGCAATGTGTGTTTATTATATGTAAATTATCTAATAAAATAAAGTCATTTAATATATATGATATGGGAAAATTTAAAGAAAAAATTATTGGTTATCCATAAAAATTACATAAAATGGAATTTCATATGGAGATGAGAGATATTTTGAGATGTTAATTGTTCTTCACGATGGGTATAAAATATTATTCTAGTAAAGGTTAAGATGATAATGTAAATGGTATCACATTGATAAAAAAATTAGATGTAATTGAATGAAAAAGTGGGTAAAATTAATAATTTACTATAACATTAATAATATATATAGAAAATTTTATTGAATGGAAAATAAACGATGGATAATCCTTTTACCTTAAAAAGATACTCTTAAATCATGTGTTTTAGAATCTTCAGGGATTGATGAAACCTTAGGGGTAATAATCGTGTCGAAGAATCATCAAAACCTCATGAAGGATGGATTGGTATTCAAACAGAGTGGTAAAATAATTGGGTATTTATAGAAAAAGTGGAGGACTAACTAAAATATTTACAAATAGAAGACTTCAAAATATTTATTGTAGAAAATGAAAAACCATTAGCATTCCCAAAGTTTTTCCCATCAATTTAGATTTTTTTTTCATATTTTAGGTTAATTTAATAAATCATTACTATAAATATATTTTTTACGTCTTTTGGCATGGAAAAGTAAGGTTTCCCAATATTAACGTTTTTAAACAATAATATTTCCATTTTAGAAGTTAGAAAGTCACTTATTGTTTTAGAAATTTATTAAAATATTTTAAAATACCTAATATTAATAAAATATAATATTTTAGGTCTTGTAACATGTTTAATTTATTTTTATATAATTATTAAATTTATTTTAAGTCATAAAATATACTGAAAACCCATAATGGTATTTTTATGATTCAAGAAAAAATAAATTTCTGTAGGAAATTATCATAAATTCAATATAACATAATTCGAACGTGCTGACTCCAAATATAATGTTTATGTTTCCATAATAGCTACCTATATATGGAAATTTTATCTTGTAATTATAAAAAACCTTATTTATTTAAAACGTCGTTGTTTTTAAGCATAGTGAAATTGGTGATCCTTAAAAAACATTTCCTACACAACAATAAAATAATTTTAAAATTTATATTTAGGTGAGATTGTTTTGAATACATAAATAATTATAAAAAATTATTTAGAATACATTATTTTAATATAAAATTTATTATGATTTCAATAAAATAAAAAATATGTTTTATTTTCACAGAAACATAAATTTATCAAATTCATCACAATTAAATATATATTTAAAAAAGAAAATAAATTCATAAATGGAATTAACGGAATAGAAATTTTATTTATAAAATTGAAAATAAACTATATATTATTAAGATCAATTCACATATCCCCTTATTAATCCGTCATATGCCCTAATGATAAGGTTCCTGATGGTCTTAGTTTCCTGGGGTGGCTATGCAAGCATTGAATGAATGGTAATCTCTTATAACATAAAAATATATAATAGGTTAATTTTTATCACACTTTACTTATCGAAGCTCATCTAGTTATTTTTCAAGGGGGAAGCATAGTGACGCCACCTCCCTCAAACATTTATATAAACGAGCTTTAAATAACAAAACTATATAGATTAATTCAACCAATCCTACTTTTAAAAAAATTATTTTGTCATATAAACTTATAAAAACTAACTAAAATTGTAAAATTATCATCCACATGTATAGATACCTACATTCATACTATCCAATGGTCATATAATGTCCATATCCCAATGGTATAATATACCTTTATACTTTTTTAATTGTACTTCATTCTTATAAAAATAAATAACTATAATAACACATAAGATTATATTTCCATTATCATATTATTTTGATTCTATTCCTAATATTTTATTCTATGGATTTATATATGATGAAATGATTCTTGAATATTTAGGTTATCCATATATTCCCATTTTAGGTGTTCTATTTTATATTTTTTTCTAGTTGAAATGAATGCCATTTTAATTGGTTTCACAGCCGAATAATGTAATAATACTTTTTAATGATTTAAATGTTTTTGGTTTCATTTTTTATAAAATTATAATAATATATAATATGTAGAAAAATATTTAGGAAATTAATATAAATTAAATGGTCTAGGTCATTAAAATTTATCTCCTTGGTGAGAAATATTTTTTTATAAAAAATCGTGTTATTAAAAAATGTTTTCAATGATTTTTTAAATGATTGTTTATGATCATTTTCAATGAAAATGGTTTTGAATTATTTTTTTATTTAAAAGGTATTTAAAATGATTTTAAAAAATTATATTACATGTTTTCAAATATATTTTCAATGTGAATGTTTTTAAATTTGTGTTATATTTTATAAAGTGTTTTCCAAAAGGGTAATAACATTTTCCTCAATAAATATTTTAATTGATCCTTTAAAAAAATTTCAAATTATGATGAAATCCTTTGGTGATATGTATGACTTTCTAGGGATATGATCAAATTATAGTATTCATATTCTTCAATTTATTTCTATATTTCTTATTGAATGATATTAATGAAACTAGTTTCTCTTCAATAGTATATACCATGTTGAAGTTCTTATGAAACACGTTCCTTTTCATCTGATACTCAATGGTGAAATGGTTTTGAAACATGTATCTTTCCCATTAGTTATGATGTAAAGAAGTGTTTATTGCACCAATTATATTTCATGTTTTAGGATACAAGGAAGGATTTTGATCCTATGTTACACAAATGTATCATTTTCAGTATATTGTAGTCGGGACCAATATCTCCCACTATTAAATTGGGTAAAGATTTGTATATCATGAGATAAATTTCGGAAAAAAAAAAGTTGATGAGAATGAACAATTGGGGAAATTGGTGTGTCCTAATCCACTATGGGAAATAGGTGAGTGCTGATCCACACTGGGAAACTAGTGTGTTCTTATCCACTATTAGAAATTGGTTAATCATAATCCACTAGGTTGATATTTTATTGTAGTCAAACTTGAATAATGTAATTTTTATATATTTATGATTGTTCTACACTTTTATTTCATTATATTTTGGATAATTATTTATTTATGATGATTTACCACCCTTATAAGGCCAGGTTTTTAAAATTTATAATGATTTATTCCATGATTCATGTTTTTGATCTATGAATGGTTTGGTTTGAACAACAAATATTATTAAATTGTCCAATACACTTATTTTTTTCTCATTATTTGGTATGATCATATATTGTTATATTTTATATTTTCCTATAATAAGAATATGATATTATCCTTTAATTTTTTTCATTTCCCTAGGTCATTATGTAATGTTCTTTATAAGATATATTTTTATGGGTACTGAATGGTATGATGATTATCGGAATCATTGATGATCGTTCACCAGATTTGAAGAATGTGTTCCATCTTTCCAAAGTCACTGTACAATAAAAATCCGCTAGAATTTGTTTTTTGTAATGAAGGAATATTTATCTAAAATTACGTAATATAAAATTATGAAAATCTTGGATCATTATATAGTAAAAACTATAAACATAATCTAGATTATTCTAATCACTAGTATCATCATTGAATTAAAAATTAATTGGTTTTAATATCTATATAATTAACGAAACTAGTTCATCAAAATAATTATCCAATAAATCAGGGTTTTGGGTTTCCACATCACATTATATTTCACATATTGAGTATGTATCATTAGTGTATGTCCATTCACGAAAAAGGGAATGACTTTTATCTTCTCTTTTTTTCCTTATATTTTATTTAATTATTTAATTTTATAAAATATATTCTTATATATTGCTTATTTATTCATTCATACATGATTATTTTTAAACATTATTATTCTTACATAAATTACCTATCATTCATTTATTTCATATCCATATCCTGAACCACTTAATCCCCATCATCATTTTACAATGTTGTAAAAAATAATTTAACAAAACAAATTTCCACATTCATGGGAAGTAGATTAATAAACTTTTCAAGACATAAAGATGTTATATTTGAAATCATTACCATTATTTCTACAGTCTTCATCATCCGAAATATTTTTTAACATATGATCCTATAGTAGTAGTGTTCTGATGAATCCATCTATGGCATATTCTATAATTTTCTGTCGCCCATAGATCATAACTTAATTATTGATACATTCTTGATTGTAAATATAAAACAGTTTTTGAAATTGTAGAGTCATAAAATTACTCTTCAAGTACATTAATATCATTTATTAAAATTGTAAATAATTGAAAAATATGGTTCACATATTCATCTTCACCCATCATGAGATTTTGTAGTTTAACATTTAAATTCAAGGTTTTGTTCATAAACTATTTATAACATCATTATATATGTGTTAAAGTATTATATATATATATATATATATATATATATCCTATATTGTCATAGAGGATTAAAGAAGGATAAATAAAATTTATTTACAGTATTGAATAATGTAATTAGACCTTTATAATTTAAAATAATATTTAACTCATTTGTTTCATAAAATTCATCCAGATCTACATCTAGAACAATATATTTTTTCATCATGATAATCTATGGATCAATAAATTATTTCATAGCATATTATTCTAATATATATTTCTATTAACCATGTACTTTTAAATAAAAATATTACTGCTTAAATAAAATCAAATAATTATTTATGTTCCCTTCTTTTTCATACATGATTCTCTATCCTTATAAAAATAGGTATTAGATATTTCAGTTATAAAAAAGAGGAATATATAAAAAATAACAATATTCACTAGGAATAAACTATAATAAAAATTAATGTCACACTTTATGATTAAAATAATTCTCTTTAGGGGGGTTAAAAAAATTATAAATTTAATACATATGAACCATAATATTAAATATGATAATTTTTAAAAATGAATGAGTAGGTAAATAAAACATACATGTAAACAAATTGAAAAGGAAGTTCATTAGTGTTTGGAGTAAAATGATGTGAAAAATAATTGATAATAAAACTAGATATTTATTGTACTTCAGACCGAATTGATCTTAATTACACTTTTTACTCCCCTCTACATTAGTGTGTTGAATTTTAATCACAAATAAAGAGATATCACCTTAGAAAGGAGTGATAGCCTTTTACAAAAAATACTAATTTCTCACCTAGGGGAACATTACATCAATTCATACATACCATTAAATGAAATAATGAAATTCCTGAAAGACTCATATTTTTCTAGAGTCATAACTCATGGAAAAAATAATTTATTGTAGGATGACTATACAAAAATGTATTTTATTTATCTAGGAATAATCATAATGTAACACTTAAGAAAAAAATAACAAAATGATTAATATTTAAAACTATAATGAAATGAACAACATAAGATTATGGATGATGGAGTTCAGTTTAGCTTCGATTATTTTAGTAATATAGGATCAAAAGAATAATTTATTATGAAAATTAAAATCAAATAGTTACCATAATAATAATTAAACACTTCTAGATTCTCATATGGATGTCTTGTATCATCATTTACTCTCATTAAAGGATATATAATATTTTATTAATTTTATAAAATTCTCAGACTATGAATCTGATGACTAATCACTTCTTGTTAACTCTATGAACATTTAAAGAACACGGTTGTTTATTAAGAATAAATCAAAAAAACATGATTAAGAAAAATGTAAATAAATAAATATCTTTTACATGTGTTTTTAATATATCCTACATAATAAATACTAATAAATTGAAATATATATTGTATAGAATAGGTAGCATCACATTGTTTAAAAAAATATTAAACATAATGTGAATTGGGATGATTAAACTACATGAACTGGGAGTAAAAAATTAATTAAAAGGATCAAAAAGTAAATTTTAGGTAATCAAACTTTTTGTATATCCATAAAATTTATTTTACTTTTCATCAGAAGAATGATTTTTTTTATATAAGAGTAGCCCATGTGAATGATAATTTCAATATACCAAAATTGATAAACATAAAAAATCATAAGCATGATATGTTTATCGGGGTCATTTTCCATAAAAAACATGATCACCCATGAAATGGATTTTTCCTATAATGATTATTTCATAATTTAGCGACAAGCATGAAATATTATAATAAGAATTATTTTTTCAATAAGCATCATTTTTTATTCGTAATGATAAAAATATATATTTAGACAATTTACTATAAAACTAAAAATGAAATTATAAAAAAATAATTAAATAATAGTGTCTATAGAATATATTATGAAAAATAATATAAAAATGAAATATATAAATAATAAAATTATTTAGATTTATTGTAAAAATATATAAATATCTAATTAATCATATATGGCATTTATAAACAGTTATACATTTGAGGTATTTGTAATAATAAAAAAACAACAAAAAATCTAATAATCTATCAATTACATGAATTTATTTTTAACACAATCAATTTCACATTTTGAATACTTCAAATATAAAATAAATAGAATAAATAAATTATGAAAACTCTCCCATAGATTAAATTTATTAAAATGTAATAAAAACAAATAATTTTAAATATACCCCTATTGTAAAAAAGTAAATTTATAGTGTAGAAATAAGTAGATAGGGAATAGTCACAACATTAATATTATGAGCATAAAAATTTATCAAAAATATAATACAACATAAATAAATACAACATACTTCAAAATCATAAAAATAAAATACCCTACAATGAAACTAGTTGATTTTATCAAACAACTTTTTCATACTATTTAATTTCAAATTCAATAATCTCAGTAACAATTAAAACATCAAATAAATTCCAAAAAATATATATTATTAACAATTTATAAATTATATGTCTTAGTATTTGTAATAAATAACACAAATATTAAATTATAATAAATTAGTATCAATTACACAAATAATATGATAAAAAATTATTGTCCCTATCAATAAATAATCTAATTGATTAATAAAAATATCCAAAAGTATATTTTTATTGAAATATATAGAAAAATCGTATCTCTATTAATAACCTAATATCGTAGAAAATGAAATTTATATTTAGCGTGTTTTTTTATTGAATATAAATTTTTTATTTAATTCAAATTTCACTAAAATCATCAATAAAAATATTTTATTCATCATAAAAACATTTAAATCAATAGATTTTATAAAGTTAAATATATAAAGATAATAAGAACTAGAAGCAACAATAGACACATTCTCATGAATTCATAATACAATTAAAAAAACAATTTATAACTACTTGAAATCATTATTTTATAATTTTAATGAAACATAAGAGTTGTAAATTTTATATCAATCCAAAACACCTCTAAAATATGATTAATAATATGAAAAAAATTCAAAATTATCTAACTAGAATAAAATTATCTACTGTTATCAGTTTCATATATGTATTTTAGGATCCATGTAACATCCTTAAGAATAGATTCCTTATGATTAGAATAAAATACTGCTGAGAAATATATATATATAAATATATGAATTCTAGATTTATTAAAATAAAAAATATTTCTTACCATTCCACTATAATTTTTAAAATGATCGCATATTTTATATTAGTTAAACCAAAATTATAGTTAGTAATCATAAGAAATATATTTTATAGTTCTTTTTAATATATATATATTTTCAATAATATTCCATTTTTTTCTTTAGGTAATTTATTGCGATTTTTTTTTCAATTTTACCATTAAGTTCATATAAATTTTGTTACTCACCGAAATATTTTTTTAATAAATAGACAATTTATAGAACCAAACTCACTATCAATAATATATATTTTTGTAATAAAAATATCATTTGATAAATTTTAAATGAAAAGTATGATTAGGACTAGTCCTTTATATAATTCATTTTTCAACTACAAAAAAGGTTGCATTTTAGAAAATGTTTTATGAGCTTACATTAGACCATAAAATTATTTTCAAAATATAAAAACTAGATTTTTAAATCTCGCACCTCAAAAAAGTGGGATAATTTACATAATCCTCCTCCGAAATTATTCTATTTAAAAGCTCTCTTTTAATATTAATTTGGAAAATGTTAAATTTATTATAAAAGTAAAATTGATTCAAAAAAATTAAATTCCTGAAATAGGAGAAAATAGTATTTAAAATTAATTAATTATTCATGAGAATAACTTTTTCAAACTAATGTACAAGTAATTTTAATATATTACTAGTTTAATTTTATTTATTCATTAAAATCATTATAAATTATACAACATGTTTATCGTTATGAAGGTCAAACATATTAAAAAATTAATTAATTTTTAATTAATAAATTTCAAAAATCATATAAATAATCATGTTTGAATCAATCAAAGAAAAATTAATAAAATTATATTCCAAATTAGAAAAAAAAATAAAAAATTATTATTGTGGTAAAAACATATTTTTGGATCGAATTATTAAATAATCCATTCTAATAAAATCCTCAAGAGGATTATTGTTTAGTTTCTTATAGTCATTAGTATCATATTGAGAATATAATTTATCTCAATGCTCCGATAAAGTATTGTTATTATCTCAAGGGAAATATAAACCAAAGAGTAATCCATTGAAAATATCTCCATCATTATTTAAATAAAAATCATTGGTTATATTTTTATTTTGAAATCATTAACATGTACTAATAATTAATTCATTTATATATCTAACAATAAATGGGGTACACTACCATTGAATTTAGTGTGTTTAATGTGTCCTTGTTTTGGAGTCAGGTTGAATGTTTTACCTAGTTGGACCTGGTTGAACCAGTTCACCCTAGTTACTATGGGTAATGATGATTTCCCTAAATTATTTTATCTTACTATGAAGTATATATAGGGGACTTGGGAATACTTCCCTTTGTGTAGTGATCCTAGAAATAGTTTCACATAGGGCGCTCAAATATCAACAGTCATGGTGATCCTCCTTCCTAGAGTCGATGAATTATGTAGAAAGTACCTCTCATGATGCCTGATTATTTAGATGACTAAATTGACCCTCCATTTGGTTAATTGTATTATGATTTTAAGTGTCATTGGAAACAAATATGGGTTTCCAAAGGATATTAATATGAGTTCTCTGAGTAAATAAATATTTTAAAATTGTGGGAATCCCATGAATAAGTGATCCACAAAGGGGACTATTTACAAGAAAAATGGATACATTATTGTATAGATGTTAAAAAATTTGACAGTGGGTGGATGTAACCTTGGTATGAGGGTACTAGGTTGTTCAGAGATCCAAAACATGAGTATGTATACTTTGTCTTGTGTACAGAGAAGTATGTAAAATGACCTTGAAAATCAATCATGGTAAACTAAAAAATCTAGAAAAATGCATTGTGTGAATGAGCTTGGGGAGGGATAATTTATCACATTACATATGGGTTAGAAACCCTAAAAACTATATAATATTTCTTCATCATGAATATTTGGCTTTAAATGTTCATAATTAGTGATCCATATGTCTGTTGTTCCTCTATGATTTGTTAAATTGAATAATCTAAACTAAAATATTTCCCAAAGTATGTTACTCACTTAATGTATGTGATTTTTTGAGGTAAAAAAGGGATCAATAACCCTCAAAATGCGATTTAAATTCTCCACACCCTTCTATTATCAATTAATATAATTTATTTCCTACCTCTAAAAGAAAATTACCAGTACTACATCATTAGGATATAAAAAATTATTGAGAATAAATTATCTCTCTTTATGTGAGAGAACATATATGACATAGAGATCCAATATACATAAAAATTGTGAAAGTGTTTAACTTTCCACTCAAACATGACTTGTGTTATATGGTTGAGTACTATAATATGGAATTTTCACTAAACATTGGGGAAGTAATATTCCAATTACAATAGTGGTATTTATTGTATGGCCTTCAACGATGTAGATAAATCTATTTTAGGTTGCTGATATTTGTAAATTCAACTATGTGATCGAAATTAAAACATATAAGGATTTTTTGTTATTATAGATTTGATGATTTTGGTTGCACTATCCAATCATAATTATATTGTTTACCTTACCTATTAGATAATTCATCCAAAAATAATTAAATGATTATTTATTCGCAATACTTCATTACATGTAATTGTTTCATGAAATCTTATCCAAGTATAATCCATAAATTTAATTTCCATTCTCGATTCAACTCTGGTGATGATGTATTGCAATATTAAGAGTTGGTATCATACTTCGTTCTTAAAATAGTATCTATTAAAATCTCAATTTACCATTTGAAAATGATCTCGATTGATATATGGATATTATATATCTTGTACCTTGTTTTTATTAAGTCTCATTACCATTATATATTTATTTATTCCTGGAATTCTATACCAGGTCCAGCCATAGGCCCAAATTTCATTTTAGACCTCATAAACTAGAAGATTCTAGTACTATATCACATCATCTATTCCAACAGATTCATAGTATGATATGTCCATTTCATGAGACCATGGTGTTGATAAAATTCTAAATTATCTTCAAATGTCTGTCTATTTCCTACAAGAATAAGAATTTATTACATTTTAATTTCCCCATCTCATGGGTGGTATTTATACATAGACTTTATAAAAATTGGATTTTTGTTGAATCATATTAAATCTATATACAGAGTAATTCACATAGGTCATTATCCTTGTCTAGAAATAAACACCATTTTATGTAATTCTATGGCATTTTGTCTCGCTCATTCACATCAAGATGATCACAACATCATGAAAGCTTCTTGAATTAGTTATTATTTTCAATATATGCATGAGATATATATGTGTAGAGGCTCCCATATAATAATTATACATTAATTAATTCTTATTATGTCAGGATATATTGAGATGAAAATATTATTTCACTTCGTTCTAGCTATAATTATTATCACAATCACGCCTCTTCATTTTCTTAATTCCAATATAAAAAATATTTCACATAAAGATTTTTTCCAGAGGGTTCAATGCTAATAAAAAGTCTTATTATTTTTTTCACATGATCAAAAATTTTCAAAAACCATTACATATTGGCCCTCATCACATAGATAAAAATTTTGTGACACCTATTTCTATTCCATATAACACTAAATTGGTTTAAATTAGTTCTATTTTTTGTACCATAAAAAATTTAAATATAATTCATTATCATGTGATGCTAAAGTAAATTACATCTTAGTTCTGACTATATGATATTACTCTATAGGACATATTTTACACCTTATATGGCCTTAAATCTCATACAATGGTTCATAATTTATGACCTAAATTTCTCCAAATGTTATCTACATCTATGTCATCATTCTTGGTGTATGGTGTCTTTCATATTAACCTTTTTCATGATAAAATTATCTCATTCATTGGAATAATATCATGTTTTTTGGTATTCCGATATCACATCTTGATTCAAAACTCAGCCACATAGTAGTACACTATGTGAAAAAATCCAAATATCATGCCTTAGATATAGCTTTATAGCCTCATTTATTTTTGGGAAATTCACTATATGAAAAATGTATGTGGATTTATTATAGTTATAACATAATAAATAATGATTACCATGTCACTAATGATGTTCCCAACCTCAAATTCCATCAATATCTAATAATACCCATTGTATAGAATATTAATTTAAATTGAGTTTCTATGAATCATAATCTAAATCATGAAGGTATATCCTTCATGATAATTACATGTTTCTATATTCCTATTATTGCATGATACCTAAATACACATGAAATATATATTTCATATCAATCTAGAAATCATTATCCATACCCATTCCCCCTGAATATCTCAAAATAAACAAATCATGGTTTTCACTAGAATGGATTTTCATAATTTCTTTTTGAATTCATTCTTCATATATATCACACTTTTTGTTAGAAGTGTTTAGATCTACATGAATCATTCAAGTTTATTATAGATAAGAATATTCAACAAAGTAAAAACACCTCAGTATAGTGATAATATTTTTCTCTCCTCAACTATCATACCAACCATGATAATATTTCATCACACAGAGAATTTTTTTTATCCATTTATTCCCTCTGAAACACTACAATGGCACATGTTAACAAAATGTGGTCACTTTTCAAACTAAAAAAATATTTTTTTATATCATCACTTATTTACTAAAAAAATATTATACTATGGTTTAATTCAACATTGGATCCTATTCATATGATACTATATAATTATGTACTCTTATTCTATATTTTTTAGTCTCACCAAAACATTGTCTGTCCATGAACCATGAAAATGAAATATATGAACCACTCTAGGAAATGGACATTGTTAGTTTTGGTCTCTAAATCACATATGGAAATCAACCAAACCTTATAATATCTGTTTTTTCTTGATTTTGGTCAATGCTATAAGACCATTAATATAATTCAATTTTCACATGATCAATTAAACCTAAAAATTGTACAACCATACATGATATTATTTATGAATGTATTATGATCCCAATTCATATAAGGCATTCGAAGACCTTATTTCTGTATAGAATTCCAATTCTATTATTTAATTTTGGTTGTCCGTAAACATCAACATCAATGGAATGAAAAAAATAACATTAAATATTCTATAAGAATTGATATAGTGATCATTAGGATAAAAACCTAGAAACTAAATTGAGGGAAAAATCACTTCATGATTCACTAGGTATACACATTTTTATTCTAGAAACTATTTGAATAATAATAAATCATGTTAGGTTGAAATATTGTAAATGGAATCCTAATAATATATAAGTTACTACCTTGTAATCTATTCACTAGTATATGGATTAAGTAAATGTTAGTGCTAAAATAAAATAGATCACATAATGATTTTGGGGCCCACGTATTTTCCCTTTAAATGTTATTTTTATTCTTGTAAGGACCATAAACCTAATAAAAATATAGATCAATTTTATATTCAACATATAATGTTTTATATGTTTTTTTTCCTCAATAACATGATTTAATTTCAGTATATGTGAACCCTTTTGAGCATTGATACATATATTCATACATTTACCTCCATGATTTTCATTGTTATATATTATTCAACTCTTGAATATCTGAATATATAAATCTTAACTTTTGGTGATGGTATACATGTCACTATATCTATTCACCCAATGTGTATCAAAGAGGAAATATTCATGAGGAAGTCACAAGAGTGAGAAAACCTTAGGTAAATTTTATGTAAATTATGCTACTATATTTATCCTAGCAATATCATTTTGAGATGAACATATTAAGAGGAAATAAAATATCACATAACATTGTATCGTAGATGCACTCCATAATACAATGATGGTTTAGTTGTTAAAATATTTTGAATACATATATCCATATGAGGGGATATACATAAATGAAATTGGATAAATTAATAAAAATATGACTCTATTGTTAAGATTTTTTTATTTACCAAATATATTTTCGTTAAATAGAAAAAAATGATTTACTAATTATTATATTACGAGTTATGTGTAACATTTTTCATCTTGAATATATAGTTGAAAAAATATTGAGGATAATGAAATTTATAAGGATCCAAAATATAATATTCTTCCATTTATGAGATAAAAGGAATGTAACGTCCATAGTATAAAGTCTCTCAAATTATAAAATAGAGGAATATTTTTTATAATATGGCTATAATGATTACCCAATTGACTATTTATGTTGAGTCATAACATTATCTATGTCATTGATAACCTGATACCGCAACACCAATGTTTTTTCTTCCACCATTCGATCATTTCCTGATGCATATTCTCAAACAAAATTATTAATATCTACCTTAATAACATATTTTACAAATTTATACAACACATATATAGATTAGGGTCTTGACTTAATAATATTTTTTCAATAATGAATCATATTTCAATTATTTCAATCATCTTTTTTACTATCACCACTATATTTTTTGAAGCTTCACAAAGAGACAAGGTATTGAAGCATAAAAAATGATCCCTATATTCTATTATTTAATACATTGACAGGAGTACCCCACTCACTAAAAGAAACTAATTTCAATATTCACACAATCATTTAATATTTTATTTTAATATGGGTACATCATGGGGAAATTATCTTGTTCAAAATTTGGTGTAGTTGTCCTCTAAGTATTCAATGTGATTTCCTAAAAACTGGCCTCTAAATAACAATCCATACTAGTTTTTTGTATCCTCTTATAATGTAATAAAAACTCTTAGATTAAGTAGGATTAATTTTAGATATTTTTACATTGTTTGGAATCAATTCAATCAGAGTGGTTTCATCCTCAATTTCTCTGGAGTGAGTTTTTTCCATACTATATGTTTTCATTAAAATTTCTTAAAATTATATGCAATGAAAGTTGAACATTGAGATTTTATGGTCCATGATAGGGAAATTGAAAATGATATATAGAATACATTGGTAACACGGAATTATTTTTTGAAATATAGTTTTTTATTAAATTTATTTTCATCGATATCATACATTACATGAAACACATTGTTCTAACAAAACATGACATACAATTAAAACATTATTATTTAATATGAATGCAATCTCTATGCCAATGGAATGTTCGGTAACATTATAATTTAAAAAGTTAATAAAATATAAATTTTACACATGTTTATAAAATTAATTAAATTGAGACCTATTAATTGGAAATGAAGATAAAAACCATATTTTAATGATATAATGATTATTTATATAAACAAATTTTATACGTAAAAACATGTTTTAAGCTAATAAATTACATAAATCCATTTTGGTGAATTATATTAATTTAAATTTTATAATAAATATTAAATCTCATTTTTTTCATCAATATTATGTATTTTCATTGTATAATATACTAATAAATACAATTTTATGCTTAAAAATGCATTTTATCAAAAAATATTTTTTCCTCATTTTTAGACTTATTATATAATTAATTTTTACTATTATATAAGTTTAATTTAAAAAAATTAACATTATTTTTTAAATTAAAACCTTTTAAATATCTTGGATTTAAGCTTTTATAATTTTATGTAAATAAAAAAATGTCTTTGAATAGTGAACATATAGGATTATATAAAAAAAGCCTTTTCATTCAATTAATTTACAAGATTAATTTGATATTAATATTTTTATAATTTAAAATTAGTTTAATTTTATATATATTTATATATTTAACTTTATCCAATTAAGTTATTTTAAAACAATGTTACATTTAATTTTAATATAAAAACTCACTAAGCATGTGAACACTTTTCACTTTGGAAAACTAATTTTCATTCATTACTGGTGGTTTCATTTTAAATTAAATATTTTTATTTTTTTAATTAAATTATGGAAAATTAACTTCCAATTTTATTAAAATTATAATAAATATTACTTAATGTGGTCCAATTTTTTTGAATCTAATTAATATTTATAACATAAATAACAAATTATTGGTGTTATTATTAAAACAGGTTTTCCATGGGTCAAACTAAAATGATAATTAGTAAAGTGAAATTGAAAATAATCCAAAACACATTTTTTCGGCCATATTTAGACCATAACACCATTTAGTTTCTGTAATGTCCAATTTTTTACCCATCCCTCCTATGAAAAACATTGATACTCTTTATTCTTTTCAAAAATTCAATGTGTGATCTGGTCACCACTTATAAAAACCATCCCATACATCCACTCTTAGCACATTAAAAACACTTTTATTAAGAAAATACCAATAGAAATTCTTTACTTAATAACCATCCTATATCATATATTCATTCTTCGTATCTAAAATCTAATCTATAAAGGCCATATTCTAATCCTAAGTAGATTGTCCAAATATGTGTTAATGTTTTTAAATACGAATCATTTTTAACTTCTTCATCTAGGCCTAAAAATTATTTTCCATATAAGGTAAAATAATAAAGAAAGTGTCTGATATATAATTATATGTTATTATGTTAATTTGATAACCTATATTCATATTTATTTCCATTAAATGTGAAAATAAGTCATTGATCATGTGTACAATGGTGTAATATCTTCAGAATTGATTTTCTTATTTAATCACTAAAAACCATACACGAAATGATATAATTTGTGATTTAATATTTAAATATGATACTATTAATATTATCATTCCTTTTTAATTGTAATATAATATCAACCTTAATACCTCTCATTCAATTGGATAACAATAACGTTGCTTGTGTGTGTGATGACCAACCCCCTTGCACACTTATTTGATGTGATCTTCATTTATATTTTTCATGGATGGTAATAATGATAGATGAAAAAAATTATATTATATTTTTTAAAAAATAAACTTATTTTTTTATATCACAAAATAATTTATATATTTCATTCTATGGTTTATATGATATCATTATTCATGTGTATGGCAGACTGTTGCCTCACGTAGAGATTTGATTTGTTTTCAGAAATTATTTTCATGGACGGTCATCAAGATAAAATTAATAAATATATGTCATATATATTAAATAAAATTTATTCTTTATCAATAATATATAATTTACCAATATTTTATTTCATCCATCGAAAAAATGAAATCATGGTTCACGCTTACGTAAGCCCAACTATCACCATGAATGGTATATTTCATTTTATAACTCTTACAATCATGGATTCATATATATATATATATATTGAATGTATATTATATTTATATATTTTTTAAATTTCTATATTTTATTGAATAATTATTATTGTAAAAGAACAAAAAATAATAAATAAAATATATAATTGGAATAAAGTTGTTATTACACAAAATATGATTTTAACCAAGATTTGTTATAAATTGGTAATAAATAGTCATAAATAAATCGCATTTTTAATATATATATATAATTTTTTTCCTAAATAGAAATATAATAAAAATATATTTATTATATAGGTTTTTGAAATTTTTATAATTGATACATAGACTTATGGGTATTGGGTTCTGCCCCACTTTCATTTTCTATGAGACAGAAGACATATTCACTATATGTTTCTTTTATGTGGTGTATACTATTCTCATGAATATATTTTATAACATCAATCATAATTTTTATTGGGGAGAAATATAAATTTTGTGATCTCTCTTTCATATAGTTTATGGTTCGCAGGATTCCAATGAGGTATTATATTTATTTTGTTAATTTTATTTCATTGAGTCATAGGTTACGTTATGCACCTATATTACATTTAAAGGTGTATATAATACACCATTGATAAGTTATATCATGATTATCTTTCAATTTTTTATATTTAATGTTTCATTTTATGTTTTTCATTATATTTTATCAATGTGGTACGATTTTTATTTTAAATTTTCATTATTTATATTGATTTTTTAATGATTTTATGTTCAATAATGGAATATTATTGTCTATTTCTCAAGAAAATAAATTTTTTTCTTCTCCTATGGATACTTTTTAATAATACACATTTTTTATTATTTTTCCACTCATTATTTACTCATGATTACCAACAAATATTTGAAAGAAAAACTACATTAATTCACTCTTCCGATAGAGATCCAACATCTTTTATGTCCATGTTATCTAAAAATGTTTTAAAGAATGTTTTTACAAATATAAAAATATTGAATAACTTTATATTTTATATTTTTAAAATTATTCATTTTTTAAATTCAATCAATTTTTTTAAAATTCTCCTATTTATTTAACAAAGAATGAAAATAGTATCATTATTTTAATGGTTTCATCATTTCACAATTTAGGGAAAACTCGTGGATTTAATGATTCCTTTATAATTTTTAATTATTGTTAATAAAAATGATTTCCATAATATCATATTAATTTTTAGTTTTCTAAAGGTTATTTTCAATGAAATTATGTCTTCCTAATGATGTATTGTAATTACTCTTCATAGATAAGTTTATAACATTCTAATGTTATAATCCAAGAAAATTATATTAAATATTTATTGTATATGAAAATTATTTTTTAAAGTGAAAATGATATATTCCTAAATAAATGTTCTAAACGATATTTAAAAATATTTTTTATCCAATATGGAATGTAATAATGTATCATACTCATTAGTATGTATATGATCCATGGATACAATTCTTATTCATTGAAAAATGGTTTATGTTCTTGATGGAAAAATATATATGAAACCTTTTTATTTTTTAGGGGTTCAATTATGTTGAATTGATTACATGAATTTGAAACTTGTTTCTTTTCCACATGTTATTCTATGATTAAATGATTTATAAACGCCATTTATTTTCATTGGTTTTGATATAATGAATGCATTATGATCTTATGTAACATGATTGTATTGATTATATTTATGGTGGGATATATATTTACCTCCAATCCACTTGGTAATGATTAAACTTATATGATCTCAATGTGTATATGGGAGTTCATCCCATGCCCAAAAAAGGGTATATGGGTTGTTAGTCCATTCCTAAAATAGGGTACATGGGTGGATCTCCAAATCATTAAGAAGGTACATGGGTTCTTATCCCATTCATGACATGTCATTAATGTTTTTGTGGATAGCATTGATATAAGACTTTCTCATCTTATGCTTATGAAAAAAATATATGTCTTATGACAATGTTATTATATCATGGTGTATGTAATTTGATTCCATTATGATTCATGTCTTATTAAGTGCCGTGATTTATTTCATGACTGAAATTTGTTATCTATTATTTTAAGGGTTTGTTTTTAAAATGTTATTATCATGTTCACATACACATATTCTCCTTTTATTTTGACATCTCACCTTTTTACCCGTATAAAGCATATATGCTCTCCCTATTATATTTTTACATTTCCTATGATATTAATAATGTAATTATGAATTTTATCTATAATAAGGGTTCTATTTATGAAAAACATAGTGGGAGATGACATAACTCGGTTATGGACATGTTGTTTTTGTGTTGATGTCTCTATAAGTTCTCTATATAAATGATTACAGTGCGTATCATCTAGATAATTAATGAATTTCCATATATTAAGATTTAATATATATGTATGGGATTCTTGGGGACTCTATATTGCATATGAAATAGATTGTTAGTTATCCTTTGAATACTATGATAAGAAAAAATTGGTGATATAGATAGGGATAGTCTTAATGATTTTTTTATCAATAACTCAACTTATAGGAAAATATGTTGGTATATTGGTGAAAGATAGAGTAAGTGGATTTTATGAAACTATATCCCTATATGGATAGTACAAGTGGAAGTGGTTTTGGAAGCGATTTACCATGGGTTAATAACACATAAAATGATGTGTTGGGTGTGAATTGAGTGTTACATGGTGTATAAAAATGAGCATTTAAATGAACTTTGGTTGAAACTCATTTTGGATATGATTTGGAAATTAAAAAACTCTTCACAATATATCCTGAATGATTTAAATAATGAATATTATCGAACACAATTAAGACTTAGGTTTCATAGATTGAAAATATGGTGTCATGATTTAAACATAATATATGTAATTTCTCATGAATATGTGGTTTACCACAATGTATATTTTTACTAACACTATGTTTTATTTTAGTTTTTATCAATGGAAATAACAATAAGGAATTGGTATAATGTTGACTATGATAGAGAATGTGTTGATGTGAAATTAAATTATATAATGAATAAAGTGAATGATTTTGTGATTATTCTTGATTAGTTATCACTATATAGGATTCATATCATACAATATACTTAACACTCCAACACACCAAAGAAGTGAAGGATATAGTTCATTGTTTGTTCACATGGTGGTTTCAATTGATGAAATAATATTTAGATTCTTATATTTCTATGGTTTGGTAAGAAACACTGAATGGAATTCCACAATGTAATGAGAAGATGTTTTATAAGACATGAATAGGGCCATGAAGTATGAAATTGATGACGAATAATGAAACATTAACATAATGTAATTAATGGGAATAATAATTTTCCTTAGACATCATAAATAGATGAATATTATAAATTAATAAAGTGTGGGAATTATAAAAATTAATTTCATTGGGGGAATGATTAAGAGGATCATGAGTATAGAAATAAAATAATGGTTTTGTAGGTTATTATGGGGAGACTTCAAAACAAATATTAAAGGAATTAATTATTGATGAATAATATAATGAATCAATGTTAATGGTTTTATAATGAATTATAATGATATAAGGTTTTATGTATTAGATTACATGAATTATAAAATATATAAGGACATTTATTGTATTCCATTCATTAGATATATTCAAGTATATGTTTGATTGTATTGATTAACTATAAATTTTATTGAGTAGAAATGTGATATTTTATGGAAAAAATGCGATTAAGGAAAACATGAACATAATATGTGTCATGTACCCCTCACCAAAAGGTGTACCCATCCTGGGCCTATAATTTTAGAAGAAATATAGTGACCACCTAGCCCCACCTCTCGTAGGCCCCGAGTTAGTGAATATCACTGAGGGTATAGTAAACACACAAATGAGAGGCATTGCCCTTTAAGAGAAAAAAAAGTGAAAAAGAGAGATAAGACAAACACCAACCATATCCAACTCAAACAGAAATATAAAAGAAATCCAAAGTACATATATGTAATGTCATGTAAAACTACTATATTGAAAAGTGAAAACATGATGTACCAATGAATGTACAAATAGCAGAAACCATAAATCTCATAAAACTCTTATATCCTCAAGCTAGTAGTAACAATCCTGATCTCCAACCTACTCAATGTGACCTAGATAGTAGTTTATATATACATAGGGTGAGTATAAAATTATACTCAATATGATCCTCCCTGGATCCTCTGGAGAAAATGTAAAGGAAGCATGATAAAGAACGGTGAACATCAAGTGAAACTTACTCATCACCTAAACAGGTATACTATGTTATCATCCTCAGCATGGATACTCTCACCATGTATCCCATAAAAGAGTACATAAAATTATAAAGAATATCAAGGGTACCTCACTACCACTTCCCCACAGGTTTTCCACTTTTCCACAATGTCGTACGTCCTTATCAGTCCCTCTCCCAAAAAGCCATCATGAAGTCACTAGGGTGAGCAATACCACATGCACCTCATGAAATAAAAAATATTTACCGTAGAAAAATGGGGGAAGAACCACACCATCCACATAAACAAAAGTAACCAGGTAATTTTAGGGATCCACTGAAACCCACATAACATGTATCATGCATTGGGTATTATGCCTCAAGCCATTAAAGCTCATACGCAGACTAAGGATCTTCAAGACATCACAGCCTATACACATTACACCTATAGTAGTACATAGTAATCTATATCTTGAATATATGAAAGTTAATACTGAAAAGACATTAAAACCATATACACAGATATATAGGGAAAACTAACCATTGTTCCTACAAACACAAGTAACTAGTAAGAGAAAATGAGGGTCCAAAGGGGGTAGTTAGTCATCCATCCTATAAGGCCCCAGCCTTAAACCTTACTTAAAATTGAATTAAATTAATAATTCACATTGAGGATCTTTTCAGGTTTAGAGTTTTAGAGAATTAGGACAAAACTATTACATCTCAAAAAATTACAAAGTAGTCTCTTCTACTAAATTTCCATAAAATAAAAAACTCATAAAAAGAAACATGTCTAGTTTCATGTTTTATGTAGCATGAATTTCCCTTGATCCCATCCTTGACCATATTCCAAGCTAAGTCCTGTGAAAAACATTTCAAAAACTTGGGATGAGCATAAAAATCTCAGTAAGGGATACACAAAGAATGAAAACTGTTAGTTTTTCAAACATCAAGTAAACCATGTATACTCTATCAAAGTAATACCTTAACCTTCATGAAGTGGTAAAAACTCTTCACGGAATAAAGTATCATTACTTACCTTTTTGTAACCAAAGGATTACCATAAAACCCATATAAAGAACACATAACATATATAAAGGTAACTTGGGACATAAACATACTTAAGTGGAATAACCATACGGTCTACTTCCACACATATCACTTAATGGAATAGCCATACGGCCAATTTCCATACATACTTAATGGAATATCCATATGACCGACTTACATACCCAATGCATTGGAGGTTATAACGTAACCACCCATCCTGGTATTCACGGCACCACCCGTCATATGGTTTATAACGTAACCACCCGTTAAAATGTCCGAGTACCAATATAAAATCATAAAACATAAAACCAATATAAAGGAAAGATAAAATTTCTACATTTCAATCAAAATATATCATAAATATATTGACATAATATAATCCTTTATCAAAACCATTTTCAATACCAAAATACATAAAAGAGTATATGGTATTTATTTTATTCTAAAAACATTACGGCTTGTTGAGGAAGCCAAAGACCAAATAATACTCGCGGCGGCGGAAAAGGTCATTGTCACCACGTACGTTAAAAAAACATTCCTTTTTTTCGTTTAGTAAAAAGCTTCGTAGAAAAAGATTCCTTTTGTATAAAAGTAAAAGTCAAAGGTGTTTATACACCATATAAAAGAAAGTTGTGTATAAAATGAAATATGCCTCAATGAAAGGAGATTGAGACGAAGTCCCTTACAAAGACGGTATCCTTGGTTTAAGGATAAATCAATTGCATAATTATGTGTGACAAACGAATACACCAAATATAAGTGGATATTAAGTGTAAAACAATCAGAGGTTATTCACACATATTCATAGAACGACATATTCATGGAGTACAAGTTTATCCAAAAGAATCAAATTTGGGCTAAGAAGTTCCCTTACAAAAATTTGACAGCCTAATGGCGTCACTTCAAAAATTCAGAAAATGAGTTGATGAGAGATGAAAAGGGAATCTCATCACTTGGACATAAAATTTACATCAATCAGGATATAGAAGAACATATCCCAACATAATAGTATGTGAATTAAAAGACATAACAAACGAAGTCTTTTAAAAAGAGGAGGGTGAAAGGTCCCCTTACCGAGTTGGGTAACTTTCGAAATGTACACCCAATGGAAGAAGGGTCATGCAATGAAGATGTGAATACCCATAAATGAAATTATACTACAAAAATTGTATAATAATGGGCAGTACATACACCACTAAAAGGAAATTGTGGCAAATGTAGCATAAATCTCACGGAAATAAAAGTGAGATGAAAAATCACTTACAAAAACTCGGCAGCCTAACGGCGCCACTTAAAACATCCAAAAATGGATTGATGAGATCAAATAGGGTATATCATCACATTGAAACAAAATTTACAGCAAGAGTAATATGAAATAACATCCCCCATCGTAACAAATAAGAGCTTAAAAGAAGTGACATAAAGGGGAGTACTTAAAAAGAAAGAGAGAGGTTAGATCTCTTACGAAAATTCGGCAGCCTAACGGCGCAACTCAAAACTTCCAAAATGGATTGATGAGAGAGAATAGGGTCTCTCATCACATGAACATAAAAATTACAGTAAGTTTAAAATATAATAACATCCCAATAACAAGAAATATGATCTTTATAGGGAATGACATCAAAGAATGTACTTAAAAAGAAAGAGAGGAGTAAGATCCCTTACCTCGGTTCCGACTTGACTCGATCGTTCTTTAATCTCCTGAATAATAAACATGAGTTAATTTATATTTTCTTAAGAACCTTTTTCAAGTTCATTATTGATTTTATATCACTTATTTCCATGTTATAAACATTATGTAATCATTTAAGTAAATAATGTTGGTTTTGTCGATATTTGGTTCTTAAGTCGAAAGTGGACTTCTTACAATTTACATGTTGTTCGTGTGGTCAAAGATTCTTTATATCCAGAATGAAATTCCTGATTTGGATATAATATATATCATATATATTCAGCATATACATGTATTTATAATATTACATAATCATTTAGAGGTAAGAAATGAAATGCACCGTTCATGGAGATGGTAAGCCGTACGTACGCATGAATGCTACTTTCATTTCATTGTCATTTAAATGGAATTAAAACTAAATGAGAGGTATGTATATTTTAATTAAAGAATTATATTAATCATTTAGATGTATCATTAATCATATATATCCATTATATACATGTACTTATAATAGTACATTACATTTGGGGATAAGAAATGAAATGCACCGTTCATGGAGACGGTAAGCCGTACGTACGCATGAACACTACTTTCATTTATATCTCATACTTTAATAGAAAGAAATAATAATTATATAGAGGTGTATAATAGCTCCAGTATAACATCATATATAATAACATTAAATCCATCCTTTATACGTCCCACATATGGCATTAACGAATCACATCACTTTGAGGGGGCGGTAGTCCGCACTTCCTAAAATGAAGATATCGCGTATACCCAAAATGGAAGCCATAAAGGTAAGACACAAATGAAAAATACAGAAGAATAGGTAAAACATAAACATATTATATATCATATATAAAAATAGTGACATCATAATGGCCACCTTTGACGGTGTTAAATGAGTATTGAACAATCATCGTTTCGGGAGGCAGAATTTCGCCATCCATGGAAACCGTATGTTCTTTAACCATTTGATGTAGTTGTGTGAGAGTGTAGCTCGAATAAATCTTATAACAACATCCTAGTATATTTATGATACTGGTGTTGTTACAAAAGAAGTAAATAAAAAGAGTTTAGGGGGTTGGAGAAGAAAAATAAAACAAATGAACATGAGAGAATGAATTATCGTTAAAAGTGTAACTCCTTTTGATTTGAGCCTAAAGGCTTCCTTTGAAAGGATTATGCCCAAAGGGAATCCTCTAGGATGAGGAGAGGAATTTGAAGAGAGTAAATGGGCAGGGGTTGGCCGATCCAAAGGCACGAGGAGTGTGTGAAATGAGGTATAGGTGGGGGCCTTTTATAAGAGGAGAGGAGGGTCACTTTTGAAAGTATAGAAATATTACTTTATTTGAAAATGTGTTTCGGTTTTAAAAGGTCCCACATTTATTTAATTCGAGGATAAGGTGATAAGGGTTCACAATCCACTCATCCAATAGGTTTTGGCCATGTGCAGGTCTCAGATTTTACATTATCTTTCCATTTTATTTAAATCGTCAAATAATGAGGTCATCGCTGCATCATCATGATGTCATAAATAATTTAATTTATTTGGTGTCTAAAAATTATAAAAAAAATACTATGATGTAGGAAAGATTTTTAGCTTTCCAATTACTATTTATAATCAAAAATCTGATCTTTATTACCCCATGTAAAAATTGTTTTCTTAAAACATATGATGTTTGTGTCATTTTTACTTTTACATTAAATAAAAAGTTATTTATGTTATTTCCCAACCAAAGTGGCTCCATGGGGTCCCCAAGTTGACCAATGGCTTTTCTAGATCGGCCATGACACAACCAATGAGGGTAGGACATGTTTCAAGATCATCTTATTTTATTAAAGCATTATTTTTACCTTAAACTACACTAATTACCACTAATCGCGATTAAAAACTTAATAAGTTACTATTCACCAAAAAATTATTTTTATCCCATTGAACCACATTTTACTTCATAATGACAACCATGTATGTCGGATTTTTGATATTCAAAACACAATGATGGAAAAATTTCATTTAAATGGAAAATCATTTTTTATAAGTACCACTTAGTGGTTTCACTATTCATCAAAAATTGAAGTTTTTCAGAAATTTACAAAAAATTCATCCTAAGCTATATTTGATATTCCGAATTCAAAAATGAAGTATATTTTACAAAATTCAAAAAATATAAGTCACATTAATTATTTTAATAATTAATTCCCACTGTCAGACCAAATAGCGTGTTTTTATGAAACAATAAGTATCAAAAGATTGACCCTAGTTGAAGTCCGATTTCAAAGTGAAAATTAATTCCAACGACCACTATTGGATTTAATGGTAAAAATATTTCCTAATTTCACTTTAAAACCAATTCAAAAGATAATCTAATCATATAAATAAATTATATTAAAAAGAGGTTTTGAATTAAAAAACATCATTTTACACTATTCATTAAAAAAATGAACTTTATCGGAAAAATACCAAAAATTTACACAAAGTAAAATTTGATGTCCCGATTCTAAAGAAGAGTTTTATTTGGTCCAAAAGAATTTATAATAGTGATCAAAACTATTTTTAATGACAGTTCTCCATCAAAAGGTGATAAGTGAACCTTTAGTGAAAATTAGGGTATAAAAGCCTAAAATTGAATTCTTTCCATATTTTAAGCCTTTGGATAAATGTAAAAACATTTAAAAAACATATATAATCATATTTTAGTTATTTATATCCATTCCCACCAATACAACGTCTACATGTTAACTACCATTTAAAATAATATTATTTTATTATTAGAGTGCAACGTAAGATTCCCAAGAAACTCGTTGTTGCGTATTGGGTAAGCCATCGAGCATAGCATCCCCTTTAAAGTAATATTAATATTTGATTCACAAATATGGATAAATATAAATTTTTCATATTCTTTATTTACCTGGGGTGTTACATCCTTCCCCCCTTTTGGGAATTGCGTCCTCGCAATTTTAAAATTAGGCTTGGAAACATCCTTGAAATTCCCACATCGGAACAAGAGTCGGTAAAACAATCACTTTAAAATAAAGAAAGATAAGTACAAAGGTCACCCGAGTTAACCCATAATAGGATTCCGTGTAGGAAAACATGGACATGGAAGAAAAAGAAAAGGGTCATGTTCTGATGGAGAGTGATAGAAAACATGTTTAGGAGAATGTTACCATGAGAAAATCACAAACTTGTGATGGGTTAAACGGTATTCGATTCCCTAGTAGGAAATGTTAATAGACAACATTTTTGTTTTAAGTTACGTTTGATTGAGGAATTTATTCATAAGGAAACATAATCACTTATCATGTTGACTTTCAACTTTTATTAGATTCCTTACACAAACTCATATTTTCTCCAAAACACGATTATTTAGGAAGACTTGTTCACATTAAGAGTACTATAATCAACTTCTATAGAATCACATAATCCGCCAAAGAGAAATATATACATCCCATGTCTTTAGGCTTTAACCTAAACCAAAACCCAAAAGATTAGTACAAGATCAGATAACCCAGAAAAGGATAACCCATTAGAAAGAAAATCTATTCTTAATCTCCAAAATTTGTTCAACAAAACCCAAAGTTCAATGAGGACCATTTGTCCATAAAATTCTTCAAAGTAAATCAAACTAAGATTGAAACCCAAATATTTGAAGGATTTAGTCACATAGTCTACCAAGTTAAATCGTAACATTTATCTCCAAACAATATCAGGTGCTCCTAAAGTCTCATATTGAAAAGTAATTAACCTAATCACATATCCTCCATGATAGGTTAATCATTTTCATAAATAACCCAAAATCAACTTACTCTTAAAAAAAGAATCAGTCAAACTAACTAGGGACTTCACATAGTCCAGTGGTAGGCGATAAATACCAGTCGCACTTTGGTTGTGGGTTCGATTCCCGCAGCTTTGTCCGACGCGACGGGTTGTCACACGGTCTGCGTGTTGTCCTTTTTCCAAAACCATATAATTCTTAAATCATTCCCCAAAAAGGGATAAAATCATCAAAAATAATCATAACATATTTTAACCTCAAGTTTATCTAATTCCTTTCATTTTCCATCATATCATAGAGTAACCCATAATTACCTAAAAATTAAGGAACATATAAAACCAAATGGTTAACTTAATAATTATTACCTGAATTTCCACACCGAGTTGGCCATCTCGTACATGATGCATTAGAGAACTCACCAAGGTTGAAGTGGTTGATCATGAATCCTTGATAGTTGGTTTATAACAACTATGAGATTCCTCATTGAATCCCCCATCTCATCCAGTATCTTAATCAGAGAACCACCATAGTTTCCTTCAAATCCATTGTCACTTTGGTGCCTCCTAGATCCAGCCATTTACTAAAACCAAAAAGGTCAGTGTGAGTATATCAACATAACCATCATATACTAATGAAAAAGATAAACACTAAGATATACTTACTCATTCACTTTATCTAAAACTAGCACTCTTTCTGAAATCCTAACCATTATGGTAATGTCACTTATGCTTAAAGAATACCCTAACCTCTAAAGTTATCTAAACCGACCTTTGATACCAACTATAAGGCCCCAGCCTTAAACCTTACTTAAAATTGAATTAAATTAATAACTCACATTGAGGATCTTTTTAGGTTTAGAGTTTTAGAGAATTAGGACATAACTATTACATCTCAAAAGATTACAAAGTAGTCTCTTCTACTAAATTTCCATAAAATGAAAAACTCTTAAAAAGAAACATGTATAGTTTCATGTTTCAGGTAGCATGACTTTCCCTTGATCCCATCCTTGACCCTATTCCAAGCTAAGTCCTGTGAAAAACATTTCAAAAACTTGGGACGAGCATAAAAAGCTCAGTAAGGGATACACAAAGAATGAAAACTGTTAGTTTTTCAAACATCAAGTAAACCATGTATACTCTATCAAAGTAATACTTCACCTTCATGAAGTGGTAAAAACACTTCACTGAATAAAGTATCATTACTTACCTTTTTGTAACCAAAGGATTACCATAAAACCCATATAATGAACACATAACATATTTAAATGTAACTTGGGACATAAACATACTTAAGTGGAATAACCATACGGTCGACTTCCACACATATCACTTAATGGAATAGCCATACGGCCAATTTCCATACATACTTAATGGAATAGCCATACGGCTGACTTCCATACCCAATGCATTGGAGGTTATAACGTAACCACCCGTCCTGGTATTCACGGCACCACCCGTCATATGTTTTATAACGTAACCACCCGTTAAAATGTCCAAATACCAATATAAAATCATAAAACATAAAACCAATATAAAGGAAAGATAACATTTCCACATTTCAATAACAATATATCATAAATATATTGACATAATAGAATCCTTTATCAAACCCATTTTCAATACCAAAATACATAAAACAGTATATGGTATATATTTTATTCTAAAAACGTTACGGCTTGTTGAGGAAGCCAAAGACCAAATAATACTCGCGGCGGAAGAAAAGGTCGTTGTCACCGCGTACGTTAAAAAAACATTCCGTTTTGTCGTTTAGTAAAAAGCTTCGTAGAAAAAGATTCATTTTGTATAAAAGTAAAAGTAAAAGGTGTTTATACACCATATAAAAGAAAGTTGTGTATAAAATTAAATATGCCTCAATGAAAAGAGATTGAGACGAAGTCCCTTACAAAGATGGTATCCTTGGTTTAAGGATAAATCAATTGCATAATTATGTGTGACAAACGAATACACCAAATATAAGTGGATATTAAGTGTAAAACAATCAGAGGTTATTCACACATATTCATAGAACGACATATTCAAGGAGTACAAGTTTATCCAAAAGAATCAAATTTGGGCTAAGAAGTTCCCTTGCAAAAATTTGACGGCCAAACGGCGTCACTTCAAAAATTCAGAAAATGAGTTGATGAGAGATAAAAAGGGAATCTCATCACTTGGACATAAAATTTACATCAATCAGGATATAGAAGAACATATCCCAACATAATAGTATGTGAATTAAAATACATAACAAATGAAGTCTTTTAAAAAGAGGAGGGTGAAAGGTCCCCTTACCGAGTTGGGTAACTTTCGAAACGTACACCCAATGGAAGAAGGTTCATGCAATGAAGAGGTGAGTACCCATAAATGAAATTATACTAAAAAAAGTGTATAATAATGGGCAGTACATACACCACTCAAAGGAAATTGTGGAAAATGTAGCATAAATCTCACGGGAATAAAAGTGAGATGAAAAATCACTTACAAAAACTCGGCAGCCTAACGATGCCACTTAATACTTCCAAAAATGGATTGATGAGATCAAATAGGGTATCTCATCACATTACAACAAAATTTACAGCAAGAGGAATATGAAATAACATCCCCCATCATAACAAATAGGAGCTTAAAAGAAGTTACATAAAGGGGAGTACTTAAAAAGAAAGAGAGAGGTTAGATCTCTTACGAAAATTCGGCAGCCTAACGACGCCACTCAAAACTTCCAAAATGGATTTATGAGAGAGAATAGGGTCTCTCATCACATGAACATAAAAATTACAGTAAGTGTAAAATAAAATAACATCCCAATAACAAGAAATATGATCTTTAGAGGGAATGACATAAAAGAATGTACTTAAAAAGAAAGAGAGGAGTAAGATCCCTTACCTTGGGTCCGACTTGACTCGATCGTTCTTTAATCTCCTGAATAAAAAACTTGAGTTAATTTATATTTGCTTAAGAACATTTTTCAAGTTCATTATTCATTTTATATCACTTATTTCCATGTTATAAACATTATGTAATCATTTAAGTAAATAATGTTTGTTTTGTCGATATTTGGTTCTTAAGTCTAAAGTGGACTTCTTACAATTTACATGTTGTTCGTGTGGTCAAAAGTTCTTTATATACATAATGACATTCCTGATTTGGATATCATATATATCATATATATCCAGCATATACATGTATTTATAATATTACATAATCATTTAGAGGTAAGAAATGAAATGCACCGTTCATGGAGACGGTAAGTCGTACGTACGCATGAACGCTACTTTCATTTCTTTGTCATATTAATGGAATTAAAAATAAATGAGAGGTATATATATTTTAATTACAGAATTATATTCATCATTTAGATGTATCATTAATCATATATATCCATTATATACATGTACTTATAATAGTACATTACATTTGGGGATAAGAAATGAAATGCACCGTTCATGGAGACGGTAAGCCGTACGTACACATGAACGCTACTTTCATTTCTATCTCATACTTTAATGGAAAGAAATAATAATAATATAGAGTTATATAATAGTTCCAGTATAACATCATATATAATAACATTAAATCCATCCTTTATACGTCCCACGTATGGCAGGTAGTCCGCACTTCCTAAAATGAAGATATCGCGTATACCCATAATGGAAGCCATAAAGGTAAGACACAAATGAAAAATACAGAAGCATAAGTAAAACATAAACATATTATATATAATATATAAAAATAGTAAAATCATAATGGCCACCTTTGAAGGTGTTAAATGAGTATTGAACAATCATCGTTTCGGGAGGCAGAATTTCGCCATCCACGGAAACCGTATGTTCTTTAACCATTTGATGTAGTTGTGTGAGAGTGTAGCTCGAATAAATCTTAAAACAACATCCTAGTATATTTAAGATACTGGTGTTGTTACAAAAGAAGTAAATAAAAAGAGTTTAGGGGGTTGGAGAAGCAAAATAAAACAAATGAACATGAGAAAATGAATTACCTTTAAAAGTGTAACTCCTTTTGATTTGAGCCTAAAGGATTCCTTTGAAAGGATTCTGCCCAAAGGGAATCCACTAGGATGAGGACAGGGATGTGGAGAGAGTAAATTGGCAGGGGTGGGCCGAGCCAAAGGCTTGAGGAGTGTGTTAAATGAGGTAGAGTTGGGGGCCTTTTATAAGAGGAGAGGAGTGGCACTTTTGGAAAGTATAGAAATATTACTTTATTTGAAAATGTGTTTCGGTTTTAAAAGGTCCCACATTGATATAATTCTAGGATAAGGTGATAAGGGTTCTAAATCCACTAATCCAATAGGTTTTGGCCATGTGTAGGTCTTAGATGTTACATTATCTTTCCATTTTATTTAAATCGTCAAATAATGAGGTCATCACTGCATCATCATGATGTCATAAATAATTTAATTTATATAGTGTCTAAAAATTATAAAACAAATACTATGATGTAGGAAATAGTTTTAGCTTTCCAATGACTATTTATAATCTAAAATCTGATCTTTATAACCCCATGTAAAAGTTGTTTTCGTAAAACATATGATGTTTGTGTCATTTTTACTTTTACATTAAATAAACAGTTATTTATGTCATTTCCCATCCAATGTGGCTCCATGGGGTCCCCAAGTTGACCCATGGCTTTTATTGGTCGACCATGATACAACCAATGAGGGTAGTACATGTGTCAAGCTCATCTTATTTTATTAAAGCATTATTTTTACCATTAACTACACTAATTACCACTAATCGCGATTAAAAACTTAATTAGTTACTATTCACCAAAAAAATTATTTTTATCCCATTGAACCACATTTTACTTCTTAATGAAAACCATGTATGTAGGATTTTTGAAATTCAAAACACAATTATGGAAAAATTTCATTTAAACGGAATATCAGTTTTTATAAGTACCACTTAGTGGTTTCACTATTCATCAAAAATTGAAGTTTTTCAGAAATTTACCAAAAATTCAACCTAAGCTATATTTGATATTCCGAATTCAAAAATGAAGTCTATTTTAAAAAATTCAAAACATATAAGTCACATTAATTAATTTAATAATTAATTCCCGCTGTCAGACCAAATAGCGTGTTTTTATGAAACAATAAGTATCAAAAGATTGACACTAGTTGAAGTCCGATTTCAAAGTGAAATTAATTCCAATGACCACTATTGGATTTAATGGTAAAAATATTTTATAATTTCACTTTAAAAACAATTCAAAAGATAATCTAATCATATAAATAAATTATATTAAAAAGAGGTTTTGAATTAAAAAACAACATTTTACACTATTCATTGAAAAATTGAACTTTATCGGAAAATTACCAAAAAATTACACAAAGTAAAATTTGATGTCCCGATTCTAAAGAAGAGTTTTATTTGGTCCAAAAGAATGTATAATAGTGATCAAAACTATTTTTAATGACAGTTTTTCATCAAAATGTGATAAGTGAACCTTTAGTGAAAATTAGGGTATAAAAGCCTAAAATTTAATTCTTTCCGTATTTTAAGACTTTGGATAAATGTAAAAACATTTAAAAAACATATATAATCATATTTTATTTATTTCTATACATTACCTCCTATAAAACGTCTACATGTTAACTACCATTTAAAATAATATTATTTTATTATTAGAGTGCAACGTAAGATTCCCAAGAAACTCGTTGTTGCGTATTGGGTACGCCATCGAGCATAGAATCCCCTTTAAAGTAATATTAATATTTTATTCACAAATATGGATAAATATAAAGATGTAATATTCTTTATTTACCTGGGTTGTTACACATCCTCCCCCCAGAATGTTGGGTATAACTCCCCTAGGGCTCAAAATTCCTAGGGTTCCATTCACCCTAACCAATAAAGTGTGGTACCATATAGAAACACATAAATTACATGATATAATATACCTCACAACTACACTATAGGGAAAAACCTACTCTCAAACTGAAATACATCTTACGTCTCTCAGACTCCTGGGTACCACTGCTTAGACTAGGTATCATATAAGCACCCAACCTTTTAATGAAGAAAAATAGATTAATTTAACCATTTTTATCAGTTATTCATTATGTTAATTAATTATATAAACATTAATTAACCATTAAAAATTCTACATTACATTTCATTAGCATTCCAACCAAGATCCATAGTTCCTTGGAATTGTATCCCCAACACTGTTTCCAAACAAGATGTAACCCCATGGGTTCAAAATCATTTATTCAATAATTTATTTACAGAATTCTTACTTCCCATAATTATAGGCATTCTAGAAAAGAAAATTGAGATACCATACACAAGGTGCTCAACACGGTAAGTAGATGAACTACCTGTCGAGTCATTTTCACCAATAACAGGGGAATAGATCCACCATACTCAAGATTATTAACACGGAAATCATAAGGCATACCCCAAAACTCTTCAACTCTTTTACAAGGAGGTTATTAAATAGCATCTACCTTGAGTTTTGGGGAATGTACAGAATATAACAACAAACAATATTCATCAAGCATCAAACATTCACATCCAACTCGTTTCATCATATCCAGTGTCCTCCCCGGCACCTATATGCATAAACCGATGCATCTCACCCCTATAGTTTTCATCTTCTGCCATGACCAATGGGCTTCTTTACCCTACATAACAAAAAAACCCTATGGGCTCATCCATCTCAGTCTCATACCACAACACAAGTAGCAGGAAACTAAAAAAAGAAACTAGGATCTTATCCCCAAGAAAGGAATTACGAAATCACATAAAATGAGATCTCATAGCCCCATGCATAGGTCTTGTTGGCCTTTAAAAGAATGAGGGTATCTTAAAACTCTACCATGCATTATCTTTTATCAACGACCAGTTCGTTAATCATTCATGAATTAACTGATTAATTATTAGTAGGTGAAAAATATGGGAAACCTAACATCAATATATCATATATACTAAAAATTAATTAAAAAATTAATTTTTCATTACTTTAAAAACAATAACCAACATGATTCAGTTTTAACATCCAACTGCAATAGGCATGCACATGTGCAACAATTTGATTAACATTAGATTACAACTAAAAGAACCAGATTAATTTTCAAGGATATTTATCTTTATCCATTTAATTATCAATTAATTAAATCTTTTATATCATTACCAATTTCATCAAGAGAAACATTCTTCCAAACTTATCATAGATATCAAATAATCTAGAAAATCAAGAGGCAAACTGATTTCACGATGCAAATCAACCACATGGGATAACATGAATTATTTAAATCTGGATCAATTATATATTTAGTTAAATTCCATTAAAATCTTGAGGGATAAATCTTGTTAACACTATGATTACATATAATATAAGAGTGAAGAATGGAATCCCCTACCACACAAGTATTCTGGGGTTCTTTTCTCAAGAATAGATCAAAGTAGTAGACCAAGATCGCCTTTCCCCAAAAACTACATCTACGAGAGGATGTTGTGACACAACCACATCCAAAACCCCAAAAAGAAACTTTATTAGAACCATGAAGATTTTTTTCAATAACATTTCAAGGAGAAACGAGAGATGATGGATAGAATAAAACCAAAGAAATGAGATATCTCTTACCTTAGATTGAATATGGATTTAGGAATGAATCCAAAGATCAATCCTAGATGAAAAGAACTCAAAAACACCATAGAGGGGTCTACTAGGTCACATGGGATGAGATGGTGGGGAGCCATGGGCCTTGGTTTTGAATGACATACGTGACTATTGTCACATTAATAATATAGAGGTGGGTGAGTACACGATATGTACTTCCCATTCACATCATATACTGCCTCGTGGTCAGTTTCTGACAAAAACATGTCACTTTGGTGCTTTGTTTAAATTTATGGATCTCAGACCGGTCAAATTGTGTACCCACATTCTCATATCATATACCCCAATTGCATCATGAATTTTGGGACCAAACCCCTCTAAAAATCTACTAATCCTTATATTAAAACCTAAGTCTTCAAAAACATGAAAAGGGTCAATCCCCACAGATCTGGGCCCTTAAATCAGATACCTCTCAAAACATTCTCATCCTTAGGAATCAAAAACCATCCCAGAGTGGAAAAAATGCGGTTGTTCAAATAACCACCCCATGAGATACCTATCAAGGATTTTTCCACCACAAGAGCTCAACCACATCAAAAGAACAACACAACACCATGCAACAAACACAACATGCTTTTAAACTCTCTCCCAGGGGAGATACATCTCAAAATGAACAAGCCACAACACGAAACAATGAAATATATCTCATAGATGTCAAAGGTCAAAAACCACAAAAATAACATCCTTATAATGAAAGTGATAGACATCAAAAAACTATGGGTACTGATAATGTATCTACGACTCACATTCCCATGTACTCTCCTCCATGACATTATATCTCAACAAGACATGATCCCAAGAGAAAGAACTCTCACGCAAAACCTTCTCTTTGTAGTATTGGATCTACACAGGTCGCTCCTCAAATGTCGAAACAACACCAACATTGATATCTCTCCAATCGATGACATGAGAGTCATCATAAAGATAACACCATATTTGTGACACATAAAAACATCGTGTATCTAGATCATTAGTAGGGGAAGTACTACTCAATATGAAATAACTACTACATCATCCAACACCTCAAAAGGCCCAAAAAACTATGAATACAAATTACTTCCATGAAGAAACCTTCACTACCATTGATGGGGAGTCTCCTTAAGAAACACATGATCCCAAAAATAAAATTCCAAAGGTCTCCTCCTTTTGTCAGCATATAATTTCAGACAATCTTGTGCTATCTTTATCCTCTCATAAATCACCTGAACCATATTTTTTTATTCTACACTAGTTCTGTACTATGAATTGCAATCTCTCTATCCATAATCCAGTACAACAGAGAATGGAAATGTTGGATATACAAGGATTAAATGGTGTCATACCAATGGTGGAGTGAAAACTATAATTTTAAGAAAACTCTACCAAGGTTTATTACCTTATCTACAATCCTCCAAAATCATAGACACAAGAGCACCACATGTCTTCAAGAGTCTAGATAGTCTGCTCTGTCTGACCGTATATCTGTGGATGAAAAACAATGCTACGGAATAGCTGAGAAAAAAAATCATGTTGGAGACCTCTTCCCACCATAGATTTAAAACTAGGGTATTGATCAGAAATGATCATCCTTAGGACTCCGTTGAGTATAACCACCTCCTCAAGATATTTTCTTTAATAAAATCCATCATGATTAACTCCTTGATCACTATAAAGTGGGATGATGTTTTTAAAAAATCCACTACCACACAAATGGTATCATGTACTCTTTGTGATCGAGCTAAACCATTAAAAAATCCCATTGGGGTATCCTCCCACTTCCATTGAGGAATATTTTTTGGCTGAAGAAAACCACTGAGGACATGGTGTTCGACCATTACCTTCTGGAAGACCAAACATCGAGGCACAAACTCCACAACTACATGCTTCATCCCAGGCCACCAAAAATGACTCCCCATGGCCCAATGCATCCTTTTCATGCAAGGGTGAACTACTAATGGATAACTATGGTACTCTCTGAGAACCATTTCACACATCACCAAATGACAGAACCAACTTACATAATATAAAACTCAGTGTTGTTCATCCCCATAACAACCATTAGGGGATTCTCTACAAACTACTCAATCTCTCCACACCTCCACCTCTAGATCCCCAAACTGAGACTCTTCCACCTGCTGCATTAGATATGACTGCACCGTCAACTGGAAAAGATATCATATGCCCCACAAATTCTCCCATATTGAAGCTTAATGCATAATGTTCTTACTAAACTCTCCAACAATCACCATGTGCATGCACTGCATCACTACACTACTCTTTCCTAGCACATTTGCTAAAAAATTAACATTTCTGGGTGTATATAATTATTTGAAGTCATATTATAATAAAAAGTTTATACATAGATGCTGCCAAAGTTCAAGTCAGGTTGGAAAAAACATTTCTAAGGCTCTTTTGGTTGGTGAAAATAGCAAATCACTCGCCAATGGGGTAATGTCTCCAAAACATGAAATAAAAACAACATCAACCAAATCAAGATCATGGGTGGAACAGTTACATTAATTGGGATGAAACTTATGAGACCCTTAAGAAAGGACTGATATTTCCTACATCAAAACAATGCCTAACCCCAGAGGCAATGCATCGTATAAAACATCTAACTGAACTCTCTCTAAAGGATCACAATGAAATGGACCACGTACCAACTTCTCTTTTAGATACTCAAAAACTTTCTGACACCGATCAGTCCATACAAATTCTTGATCCATCCTGGTCAACGATGTCTGAGGAGTTGTAACATGAGAGAAATAAGTTACACACCTCCAGTAATAGCCTGCAAGACCATGGAATCATCAAACCTCTAATAATCTCTTAGGGGATTCACAGGAAATTTATTCTTCTAAATTTTATGGATTTGTAGCTACTACCTACTGGGACACTAAATTTCCCATGAAATGAACTTCGTCGGCATAGAAATCACAAATTGAAAACATACCAAGCAGCAATTATAGATGAAGAAATCCCGATACAGCGTGCAGATGCCTTGAAATTCCTTTTTAGATGTGGAGTACACAAGTATTTCATCAATGAAAACCACCCTGAACATATCCTGGAACTTGAATAATACAGTATTCATCAATCCCACGAAGACATCTGGAGCATTTGTCACATTGAACGATATTTCCATGAACTCTTAATGCCCATGAAAACAATAGAAAGCTGTCATTGGGATATCCTCATCCTTTATATGCATCTGATGATATCCTGAATGCAAGAAGATCATAGAGAACCATCTTGCACCATTAATTTGATCTAATAAATCATCAATTTATGGAAGAGTATAACGATTCTTCACCATCACTTTGTTTATGTGATGATAATCTATACACAACCACAAAATTCCATTACCCTTCATCACAAAAAAAACTGGTGCACCCATCGGGGACACACTACGCGGAACAAAATCACATTGTTACATATCATAAATATGTATATGCAGCTCCCATAACTCAAAAGGTTCCATTGTATATGGAGACATAGAAAACAGAGATTCTCCTTGCAATAGCTTTATCCAAATCTATATCTCTCCTCGACGGGGTTATTATAAAACCCTTTTTGGAAATACATCAAGGTACTCTTATATGACCCAAGGAAACTCCAACTGCTTAATATCTATATAACTCAGCATTAAGACATTCATCATGGTTAATAAGGACATGACACGTATCTGACCCATCAGAGGGACTTGCTCGCCAAAAAACACCACTGGCTAACCATCAGAATTGAAAAAGACCACAAACCTCTTGAAGAAATCCAAGATATACTACATATAATCATAAAAATCCATGATGATGTTTCCATCATAGGGTTGTATCTATAAACATTGAAAATCTCTTCAAGAGACGTGCTTCCCTAACACTAGCTCACAGTCTTTAGAAACTTCAGACAATTCAGGTCAACCTCCAACTGGCGTAGTCAATGCGAATGGAAATTGAATCCTCTCTACCTCATGCCCAAATGAATAGAAAAAGGGTCGGTGATATGAAGGAGTGTTTCCCTACAGAATCAAACAATGAATAAACTCAGTTATCATGTAAGAAAAGGGTACCTCGAACGATTTCTGGATCGCTTGGTGTGGACAATGCTAAAACATGAAGATGACCAAGACCACCTCCACGACCACTCTAACCCTGATGATGATCACAACCATGGTCGTGCTCTCCACTATTAGGACATAGAGAATCATGTTACTATACCCATCCTACCCTAACTCCTCTCTGCTATTCATAGGCTGGTGTACCCTACTGTTGTTGCCTCGAAAACAAAAACCACAACATGTGGACCTGGAGTGAAACACCTATTGCATGTTGACTCCTTTGAAAGGTTAGGCACCCATGCAGCTAATGACCTATCACTTACCATGAAATAAAAGTGCGTGATCCATTTCCATACGCTTTAGAGCCTCCACCCAAGGAGTAAGAAGATGCTGAGGGTTGGGACCTACCCCCAGCTGAACATGGACTCTTATTCTCAGAAAACCAAGAAACCCAGACCAATGCATTTCTTGATGAGTAATCCTAAAGACTCCCTGCTTGAGATGATCTGGTTCTGAACAATGTCCCCTCGATGGCCTCTTCCCTCTATAGAACCTCAAGATATGTCGTCAACATAAACGGGGTTACTAGGTGCTGGATCTCTGGATGGAAATCCACCTCAAAATGCATCGACTTGGCCTCCTCATTTAGCAAAAGGTACAAAGAATATCATAATTCTTTCCTGAAATGGATTTTAGGCACTCGCACATTGGAGCTCCCCTGTAGAAGGGTAAGAAGATCTAGGTAGCTATAAGACTTCATATTTGGAGATGGAAACCCGAGTATGAACTTGTCTCGAAACTCCTCCCATGAGATCGCCTACTCCTTGCGATCCCTGAGGAACAAGAACCACCAATGACTCGCTGCTCCAAACATCATTGTCACAACCAAAGACACTCAGTACTCCTTCCTGGAATAGATCAAATTGAATCCTATCTCTTCCTCCTCCAACCATTTTCCATGATTTCATCTGAGCCAAAGACCTCGTACTTTTGCAGACTATGGCACTAAACTTTTTGGAGTTTCCTCCATGTTTCATCATCGTCGAACTCTAACCCGCGACAATATTCTAGCATAGCATGCAATACATCTTCTGCGCGAACCTGAAAAGGATGTTGACCAAGAGCCATACCAGAAAAATAAAAAATAACCATATCTCTTAAACCGAGAATATAGAAGATATAAAATTTATTAAATAATTGATTTTCATTATTCATTCAAGGTTTACCTATCCCATGGTCTACCAATACAAACACTTGAACAATGAAGAATGATGCACGATCCATTCTGTGGTCTCTACCAAAAACTAGAACCACCTCATTTAGTATCCATTATTAACAAAAATATTCATGATTCACATCATAGGGGCCCAAATGGCCTATGTCACAGCTAGTATCCAGTGTTTACATAACTTTCAAAACATGACAGACATTGTTCCCTTACAACCCTTAAAACCACAACTTGGCCTCACACCAAACGCCATCATATCCATCAACCAGACCATCCATGTTACTCTATCATGACCCCTCTTCAGAAGAATTACCCTCCTAGGCCGCAAATATTATAAGGTAGTTGTTGACCGATGATCCATGCTTCCAGTAGGCCCTAGGTAAGAGACTAGCACCAATGGTATAATAAACACAAAAATGGGTGGCATTACCATCTATGAGAACACGTGAAAAAGAGAGAGTTAAGGCAGGCACCTAAAAAATCTTACTCAGGCTGAAATATAAAATGACTCCCAAGTACACAAATGTAATTTCAGGCAAGGACTACTATAACTGAATGGGAAAACTACATGGACATAAATAAAGTAAAAACAGAAGCAATCATGAATCTTGAACAACTCCTACATCCCCAAGCTTGTAGTAACTAGCCTAATCTCCAACTATCTCAATGTTACCTGGAAAATAGTTTATATATAAATTGGGTGAGTGTAATAGTATATTCTGTATGATCCTCCACAAATCCTCTCATGCAAATGTAAATAAATCATGCTAAAGCACAGTGAACAATAAGTGAAAATAACTGATCACCTAAATATGTGTGATATTATCCCTGAATCACCATGGATACTCTCACCAAGTGTTCAATACAAGAGTATATAATATAATAAATAATATCACAGGTACAATGCTAACACTTCCCCATTGGTTTTCCAATTTCTCCCACTATCACACTTCCTAAGGCATCTCTCTCAAAAAAGGTTGGTCTGAAGACACTTGTGCGAGCACTACCACATTCAACTCATGCAACACCAAAATTTCCCATAGACACATGTTCAATGAACCACACCATCAACACATCCAAAAGTAACTAGGAAGTTTCAAGGAGCTATCAGATCCTAGATAATGGGTATCATACATCGGGTATTATGCCACAAACCATTACATCCCATACGTTGAGTAAGCTTCCTTAAGCAATCATAGACTCTACCCATTACACCTATAGTATTCCATAGGAAAATATATCAAGAATATATGTGTGTGAATAACCACAAGATATAAAATCCCTCTACAAACATATATGAGGAAAACTAACCACTTTAGTTACCTACACAAGTATCTAACAAGAGAAAAGAGAGGGGCCAAAGGGGAAAGTCAGCCATCCATCTTCCCACCAGAATGTTGAGAAAACACCCTCAGGGCTCAGAATCATTGGGGTGTCAGTTGCCAAAACTGATAGGGTGGTTAGTGTATAAAAACACAATAAAAAAACAATAAGATCATGATATAATATAGCTCACAACCACACTATGGGGAAAATCTAGTCTCAAACTCAACTACAGCTAATGTCTCTCAAACTCCTGTATGCCACTACGATGACTTGGTATCCTATAAGCACACAACCACTTAAAGGGATAGAATTGATTACTTTATACCTTCTAATTAGTTAAACATAGTGTTAATTAATTATTTAAACATTAATTAAACATTATCAATTCAAAAATACTTTTCATTTTCATTTCAACCAATATATACATATCCATTGAATTGTAACCTCATCATTACATCCCATCCTGCTCTAACCCCATGGGTTCGACAACATTTATTAAATAATTTATTAATAGAATTATTACTGCCGATAATTCCAGAAATTATAGAAATTAAAATCTAAGCTACCAAACACCTGGGGACCAAAATGGTGAGCTGATGAACTACCCGTCGAGTCTTTTCCACAAATAACAGGAGTATAGACCCACCATCCTCAAGAAGATAATCATGGAAATCACATTGCATACCCCACACGATTTCACCTCTTTTGGAATGAGGTTAAGTAGATCCAGCTTCACTGAGAAGTTAAGAAAGTACAAAAGATAATAACCTACATGATACATCAAGCATCCAACATTCACATCCAACATGTTTCCTCCTCTTTGGTGTCCTCCCTGACACCCACATGCATAAAATAATTCATCTTACCACTAAAGGATTCAAATGCATACATAACAAATGGTACTCCCTGTCCCACATACCACAACAACCCTCCGGGCTTAGACATCTCAGGATCACACCACAACACAAGCATTTTGAATCACAAACCAATAAAACTAGGCTCATTTACCCAATCAAGTCATTCTGCCTTCACAAGAAATGAGCTCTCCTAACTCCAAGAATAATGCTATTTGGCCTTTAACGATAATAGGGTTTTTCAAAAATCTACCAGGAATTATCTTATATCAAAAAAAAGTTCATTAATTCATATTGAATTAATAGATTCAATATTAGTAAGAAGAAAATATTTGAAACCTAACTGCAACATATCATAGTAACTACAAATTATTTAAACAATTAATTTGATGTGCCTTTAAAGGAAAAGTGCGAACATGCTTCCAGTTTAACAACCAACTATAATATGAATGCACATCTTCTTAAATTTGATTAATATCAGATTAAAATAGAAATTAGAAATTCCTTTACATGCATCTTTTTCATTATACAATTATTTATCAATTAATTACTGATTTAAATTGTTTACCAATTTCATTAAAAAACATGATAACAATCGTAACATAGATATCAAAAAATCTAGAAAACCAAGAGGAGATGTATTATCATGTTGAAAAAAAACATGTGATCCTAATAATTCTTTCATTCTGGTTCATGTATTTAATTAGGTTAACTCCATTGATATCCAAATGGCTAAATCATTCTAACTCAATTCATGCACATAAAATAATAGAAAAGCAATGAATACCCAACCTCAAAAGTTTTCCGACATTCATCTCTTGAGAATAGATCCAAGCAGCAGATCACGATCACCTTCTCCAAAACAACTACCTCCACCTAAGGATGACACGACACAACCACATCACCAACACCCAAAATAAACTACATTAGAACCATAGTGATCAAATTCTATAACATCTCATGGAGAAATGGGAGAAAAGGGATCAAATAAACCCAATGAACAGAGGTAGATCTTACCTTAGATTGAATATGGGTCAATGAAGGAAACCCGAGATTGATCTTAATAGAAGATATCTATAAAATTCTATAGAGGGGTCTGCTGGGTCAATTGGGATGAGAAGGATGGGAACCTTGTCCGTAGGTTTGGAAACACTCAAGCGATTGTTATGACTTAAAGAAATATAGTGTCATGTTTGTACACGGTGTGTAATTCCCATTCACGTTGTGTAATTCCGTATGATCAGGTTCTGCTAAAATATACATCGTCTAAGTGCTATGTTTTATTTTTCCAGAACTCAAACCGATCACATCTTCTACCCCATGGTCGCTTCGTGTACCCCCGCTGCTTCTAGATTTCTATGAACAAGATTTTACACACATCTTCTGAGCCTTCCCCAAGCACCCTAGTCTTTGAAAACATTAATAATGTCAATCCATGTGGAACTGAGCCCTTACAATATGTTCATAAGGTTGCGATAATTAGGGTGGAAAAAGAGATTATTGTTATGGATAACAAAAATTAGAAATCATTGATTACCTTGGAAATTATTAATTATTTTATATGAAAGGTTTTTATGATATTGTTTATGGATATTAGGGAATTTTTGGTTTTATAGAATATATTAATTGATAAATGGTTTTGTTTAACGACTGAGGAATATGGTATGTTTATTATTGAGGGTTTGGGGTAAAAATGGTTATCATCGATTTTCAAGAGAATATATGACCATGGTAATTAAAAAATTTCCATGATACAATTAAAAGGTACTTTAGGATATTTTAGGGATTTTTGATTTGATGTTTTGAAAATTTAGAGACCTTATTTATAAATTTCTGGATTTCAATTTTATTAGTTTTAATGAAACATTATAGTTAACTATTCATCAAATGAATTACGTTAGACTATGGTTGTTAGTGGAGAAAATATTCAAATAATATTGGGTTATTTACATATTTTGAATATGGAGAAATGCATTATGTATATTATGATGTTTTTAGTGGTTTATTAATGAAATAGTCATCATGAATGTATATTTAATTGATGAAGTGGATATTTTTTGATGCACAATACAATGATGAAATTTTGATTTTGATACAAAGGAATGTTAATCCCTATGTATATCAGTACATTTGATATTCATTACCATATCAGGATAGCTATATATCAAAATGGAACTTCTACAAAACCTCTATTATTCCTATGATGTGTTACATATATATCTCCCAATAAATTACAATCCCAATCCTTCAGATGTTCTGAACTGAAATATTATAATGATAAAGAATAATCATTCATAAAAGGAACCAAAAATTTCTATTGTAGATCATACCATAAAGGGACTATGAAACTATAATACTCAACTTTTCAATCATTTGTAGACAAACCACATACTTTAGGAAGCTATATAGGAACCAGATGACTTAACAAGGTAGAACTATCCTCATTTTTTAATCAAATTAATGATTTTAACTATATAATTTTTTAAATTTGTTTGTAACTTAACTCCCAATTATATTATGAAATATTTTTTTGATTAAATTTAATTTCTTCTATTAATTTTGCTTCATGAAACACTATGTTTAAAAAAAGGTCATATAATATTAAAATGTTTTTATTAAATATGATAGTCATTCCAATCCGTTTGAATTGAGGGCATGAATGGAATTCAATAAATTATGAAAACATATGTTTAAAAAATTTAATGAAAATTATTTCATTGGTGACAATGAAATTATTAATGAAAAATCCATTTTTAAATAATGGAATCATTTTTTGATAATAATGATTTATTTAGGAAAATATCTATTACCTCAATATTTTTTGTAAATTTATTTTGATGAGTTATTTTAATGAAATGTATATTTTATAAATTCAATAAAATTCTTAATATTCCTCGAATTTCATCTATGTATGATATTTTAAGAAATACTATTTTAAGCTTCAAATCATACATTCTGTAAAAACAAGTGTCGTTGCATATTGAACACTTATTATAAATGTAATTTATTCATATTTTAATAGATATATTGGAATGAATGAACTTATATTAAAAAATATGAATATATAAAATATCTACGAGTGGTGTTTTGAGATTCTTTGATAAGGTAAAATTATAAAGGAGAAGTGATAAATACAAATTATTAGTAAATAATAGTCTTTTAATTCAAGGAAAAAATGAAAAATTTTAATTTAGAATGGATATAAAAACAATTTTAATATTATATATATATATAAATATATCTAATTTCTGTCATTGGAGTCAGTTTAATATATATTTTTCATATATAATAATTTACAGCTTTTGAATATTTCTTTCTTCAGAAAATGACTTTTCCGTCACATATATGGGATGAATTAAAAATTAAAAATTTCTACATTGGTGAATAGAATTTTTGAAAATGGATTAATTTTTTTTGAATAATATTAGTTAATACTATCTAATATGTTGAACCTATGTTTTTAAAATAATTAATAGTAAAAAAAGTTAAAATTAATTATCATGGTTAAGGAAAAATGGTTTTATTGAGTGTTAATCTAACATTATATGGTGTAAAATGACCTATAAACATGGAAACACATTTTAGGAAATATGTAGACATTATAACCTCTAGGATTCAGTAAGGACTCATTTTCGAGCTGTGTTTAATGTGGTTATTGTGGGTACACTTTAATTATTTCCAAAATCCCATGTCTGTCCTCTCCTCCACCTATAAAAGTTTAACCCTATCCAAATATAATAAAACATCCAAACACTAATGGTTCATAAACTAAATTTATAAATTAGTTGATTATTTAAATTATTATTTTTTATATTCATTGGTTATATTAGTAATCTAGTCTTGGGAGATTTCAGGATAAATATATGGTCATTTTCTGAAGAAGAGGTAATGTTTTTAACTCTATGCCATTGTTTTACTTTCCCTCATAACTCCTTCACGAAATATATATATATATATATATATTTATATAATAAAAAATATAAATATGATTATTTATGTCCACTAAATAACTTATATCTATCTCCACATTCATCAAATATGGAAATGAAATTATGGATGATGTGTACGGTAGATTACCACCTCACGATTTAATACTATTCATTATCCATCACAACCACTCACAAAGGGATATAATGATGGATTTTATTTATATTAATTATGTTTATAATATTATTATACCTATGTAATGATAATAACATATATACCTTATTATCCCAAATACATTTTAAATTAAATGTGTCACTTGTGTTTGTGGAATACTACCCTATCATGAACAAAAGTGATGTGTTTTACATTAATCATTTGCATGGATTGTAATAAAGATATATTTAATGAATATATCAGAAAATTTTAAAATAATTAAACATCTATAATTAGTATAGCATAAATACCAATTTAATTTAAAACCCATGAGGGATATGATAAGGTGTTTGTGGGTATGGTGGACTATCGACTCGTGAAGCAATTCTAATCATTTTTATGTAATGATCTGAATAGAATGTAATATGGAAAAAATTTGTGAATATATGTGATTTATATCACATAAAAATTATTTTCACTCAAAAAATATTATTTATCATTATTTCATCTCATCCAACGATAAAATTGAAACATTATTCATGGATATGTATGGAATACCGTCTCTACGAACAATGTATTTCATTTTATATATATAACTTTTATAGATTAAGATAAAAACATATATATTAAATATATATTATATTTATGTAATAATAAATTTCTTTTTTATGATGAAACCATGATCCATATAATAGGAATGATAATAACAAGTCAATATGTCGTTGAAAAGTAAAACAGTAATTTCCCAAATTATTATTTTAACATAGAATTGTTAATAAATTATTAATAAAAAGATTTCACTTATTCATATATGGTATGATATATATAGATATTGTTATTTAAGATATTTATAATAAACTAATATTTATTATAAATGATGTTATAATGTGTTCAAATTATTACAAAACATATGATGAAGGATTTCAGCCTCGCTTTTATTTTCTGTGAGACACGTACCATATTCACTATGTCATTATTTTCTTTCATGTTATTACTACTCATATATAAATAATATAATTATTCATCTGGAAATAATTATCATTTAAATTTTCATTTTAGGATTTCCTTTCACGGGATTTACAGTTTAATGGCTTCTAATGATGTAAGGTGTTTTTGTCTCAATTTTCATTCTATGAGACAAATGTTGTGTTATGAACCCATATTCCATTATAAAGAGCATATATTACCACTTAGACATGTTTTATTGTGAATCAACGTCTATTTATGACAATAATGTTTTATATTATTTTAATATTTAATCGGTATTATTATTCCAAAGTTACCTTGGAGGAAAGGGATTGATGTTACAATCCCATTAGTTATTCGGAATGATTACGATAACTTTTTCACTTATCAAATATTATGATATATTTATCAAAAAAGTAAGAATTTTATTATCCTCTATTTATTTAATCATAATACATGTTTTTACATGGTTCTCCTTTCATTTTGTACTCATGTCTTTAAAAGGACATTTCTAAGGAAAAATGCCATTATATTTCCCTATTGTCGTAACGCATTTTCCTTCCAAGTAAGTGTTTTCTAAAAATTATTTTAATAGATTTCTAATATTGTATAATTATTCTTAAAAGTAAACTTTACCCATGATTGAATTTTTAGGAGAAAAATTAAATAGAATCTTGATGTTTTTTTTCAAAAATAAGGCTCATTTGGATATTACCGAAATTAAGAATTTAATTATAATTTTAATTTTTATGAAATTTCCTAATTTAATTACCAATCAATATTTTAATGCTATAAATTTAATGATAAATTTTTATTTTCAAATTATAATATTTAAATAATAAATTATGAAATTATATTTTTCTAAAAAAATCAATGGAATATTTATATTCCTAAAAAATTGTTTTAATTCATACTTAATACTTCCTGTATATCGTTACAATGTTATTTTTAAATAAAATGATTCTAAAAATGTATCATGTCCTGAAAAATATATTTCTTAGTGGAATGGAAATTTTCCTCAAAAAATTATCCAAATCATTTTTGAAAATCATTTTCCATTTATAGGATATCCATTGTGGTAATATAATAATTAATGGGGATATGATCCAAGGAAACTGTTTTGATTATTTCTAAAAATAGTTTATTTACTTGATTAATAAATGTTTATGATTCCCATTTTTTTTAAATTTTAATGATTCTATGAAATGATGAAAAGATTATAAAACCCATTTTCCAATTTTTATGATAGTTTGAAACATTTTATAAAACCTTTTTATTTTCTAGTGGTTGGATATAATAAATGTTTTATTATCTTTTGGAACAAAAATGTATAGATTCTGTAATTGGTGATAACTATATCTCCATCCAATGCATTATGTAATGAATAATATAATATGAGATTATAAGGTCTATACTATATTATCCAAAGCCTGAATCATGTTATACCAGTGGTTGGTCCAAGCCCAAAATTGGGTACACATGAGGTGATTCTAATACCAATGCATGTAAATTTGTGGTTAGCTCATGCCTGACATGTTATGAATATATTAGTTGATAGTCTTGATATAATATTTCAAATTTTTTGTTCTATTCCAAAAAAAATTATCTTAGGGTTATTTTATTCTCACATGAATCATGTTATTTGATTTCATTTATATTAATGACTGATGAATATATATGATTTATTACATGAATCATGTTCCTGATTTAGGATATGTAGAGTATGGATTTAAAATGTTATTATCACTTGTCATAACCATATGCGTATAATAAATTGATATATAAATAGTTTACACACAATTATCATCTATTGAGACCATTTTTATGTTTCATTCCCAATTAATTTGATGAATTTTATTATTTTACATATGTCTAATATGGGTTCTAGTTTTTAAAAACATACTGGGAGAAGACGTAGATCAATTATGGACCAGTTTTTTATGTTTCTTCGTTTCCAAAGGGACTATAACTAAATTATTGTTTCATGTATTTTTAGGATAATTAATTAATATTCATATATTTAGACGTAATACTTATGTATTAGATGTTTTTGGTCTCTACTAAGATAGTCAATATGGTTATGGTAATATCAAATAATATTCGTTGTAGAAACATACATTTTTCTCATGAGTGATAACATATTATTTTATCATATACTAATTTGAATATGTTGAATAATGATCTTTTCATGATATACTATTCTCAATATTTTTGGTTATGAGTTCAACCTCTAATGCTTGTACATCATCTAGGGGCGTTTTAGGTTTTGAATATTCTTTAACCTAAACAGGTCCATAAAATAATAGTGCACAACTATACAATAAGGTCATCAACAATATGTATGCATATATAAATATTTTGTTGGAAATTGGGAAACATACACTCTTATAGTGAGTCACTGAATATAGTTATATCTATCATAGGATGATCAATCCGTTCATTTATATCAATTACATCATCTACTTAGAGTGGATCCCCTATATCTTTTATAGATAAAAGGATCCACTAAGAATAACAAACCATAAATGCACCAATGAATTGCACCACATTTGAAATATAATTTATTATATTGACCCTTAAACCATATTGAAGAAGAATTTTTATTAACATTAAACACGTCTAGGGAAGTTTATGATTTCTTCTTGTTTTAATGGACCCAACATCTATGGAACCTAGTCATATAGATTCAAACAATGTAAAACTAGTTATTTATTTCAATAAAAAAAATTATAGCATGATAAAGACATTGATTCAAGTGAGAGTGACTAATATTTTCAACTCAAATTGTGTAAAACATTGGGATATAATTTGACTTACACACTATGTGTTGTAGCGAGAATCATAGTCATTATAAAGTTTAATTTTTTTATTGAATATATTGGGTTTGTAGACATCATAAATGTTCACTCCATAAGTCATGGTCATTGAAACACCCTCACTCAGTCATATGATCTACATGTGTTAATGGATACTAGTAACATTGAAAATTATCATTCAGAATAGGACTATGATCAACAAAAATATATAATAATTGTGGAAGAATATAATTATTCACAAATCATATTAATAAAAATAGTGGGGACTAAATCAATCTATGATATATAGATATGAATTAAAAAAAATATGAATATAATTAACATTGACGAAATCAAGGAGTTAAATATATGAAATGTTGTAACCCCATAGAAATACAATTGTCTGACTAGACTAAATTTTTTCTTTTCCCTAAATATAATCCTATCATAATGATTGAGATTTACCATATTTTTAAAAACAAGGATTATCCAGTGGATGATTATTAATTGATCCACCATCATGAAGGTCCAAAAAATTACCCAATTGTGTGAGTTATATAGTGGGATAAGATACCCACTAATGAATATATCTACGAATCACACTATATTGAACAACCAGTTGATCTAAGGAGTGATTTCCAAATCTCATTCTGTGTAATGGAATTCCACTATTATTAGACAATAAGAAATCATGATCCTTCATTATTGTGTATTGGGGAAATCCAGGGCCTATTATTCAATTTCCATTTTAATTTTAATATGATAATGTTCTTTACCCGAATATTTAACTCAATGTCCATCCATGTTTGATGACCCTTTTATATTGTATTCCTAAAAATCTATAGAAGATACATTGTATGTGGTGTTAGGAGGATCCCTCTACATCATCAAAAATGGAATTCATGGGAATTAATATTTTATCAATATCCCACATTATTTTCCCTTAAAATATCTATGTAAAATATAAATAATTATCATGGACTCATCATGTATCATATGGAATACGTTCATATCAATGATCAAACAATTAATATAATCTATAATTATATTACTAATGTGTTAGGAAAAAATCTACACTACCCATACTACATCATATAGTATCATATCCCTTATCTCCCACCCCAAATCTATTTATATCATAAAATTCAAAAAATATACCATTTAATCCACGTTGAAGATTCCTATAGGGAAAATAAATAAGAATAAATCCAAACATGTTATCTTGTTAGTAGTTTATTTTTTAGAGAAGATAAATATCAAGAGTTATTATGTACATGAACGATTCTACCTTCATCATGGGATATATGATTATACAAAATATCATAGTTATCTACCTAGTTTTCTTCCTTGATGTAGCATAATGAATATAAAATTTTAGCCTATTATCTATGACTATTATTTTAGATTTATTCCCCCATTGAGGTGTAAGAATTGGTGCGTCACTTAGGAACCTAATAACAAATATCAGTATTCATTTCAACAATATTTAATAGCAATAGACTACCTCTATGAACTATAATAGAAGTATATGTCTTGGACAGGTATGATAATGCTGACTAGATTCAATGTTGTTAATCACCAATTTTAACCTCATGATTGTAGTTTATGAATTCAATTCTAAAATCACTTCACTTAATATCAAGGGAATTCAGATTTCAAAAGTTAATTAGTGGAAGTCCAATAAATAGTAAATGAAAAAATTTAATTAATAATGAAATTTTTGGGTTGCATAATAATTAGGGGGACTAATACATACTTTTTAATGGTGAAATGTTCACAAAAATCTTATAAGGGAAGATGATGTTTTTTGTACATTCTATCATTTTTAAATAGCTCCATTAATGAGTAAATTCATCTAGGGAATAAAAAATGATTTTATATGATTGAGGGAATATTTGATAAAATGAAATGTATTGATCATGTTCTCATTTACCTATATATCAGTGTTAGTGTATTTTCAAAAAAATTTATAAATATATTTTTGGGAAATATGTATCATTATAACTAAATCCACCCAATTTTGATTTGATGATCTTCTATGAAGAGTATTTAGTGGGGTGAGAAAAATAATTCATTTACACATAGATGAATATTGGAAGAATCATATGTCAAATGTAAATGTTTAAAAATGGATATATGATTTCTCACAAGGAACCTATCCTTCACAAATCGATGTGGTGGAGTATCTTCACAGCTGATCATATATTTTAATTGTGTTAGGGGTAGTCACATTATAATTCAAAGAGATTATGTTTTTGCCTTTACATAATAATTAATGTATGTGAAAATCCATTGTGATAATATTGTCAGGGATATAGGCTATGAAGCACTAACTATAAATACATGGCGCAGACTTCAAAATATCAGAACATAGTCATTTGGATGATGTTGAAGTAGCTCAGACATAGAGAAAATTATTTTTATGTTTCATGATCTCTAATATAATAATATAAAATTTGAATCATTATTATTACATAATCCATAAATGAAGTAATATGAAACTCAATTATGTTATGTTAAAGATTATGAGAGGGATCATCATGGCTAATTTTTGTGAAAATTCTCCTCCCTTGTAAGAACATAATGGGACCTCCCATATATGTAATTTCTAAGGGACACATATAAGACCTCATTGTGGTGGTTTTCTTTCATAAATCCCTTCACAAATTATTTTTATTTAATCACATTCCTTATAAAAGTACACTTAAAATGATATAACCATTATATTTAATGAATGTGGGGCTTCAATATTTATATCTCTAACTATTCCCAATGGTACCTATCCATGAAATTGTATGGTCTTGCATGGTGATTTCCGGACGTAAGAATACTATTGTAAATTTTTCCTCTTTTAAAAATTTTCTTTCACCTTATTTACATTCTTCTTCCATGATCAATGGCCTGAAAAACCTACACTATAGAATTTTATAAATATTTCAAGGATAAATTAATTGGTTATTCATTGTACAATTCTTTACCTCGACCTAGTATTCAATTAATAATAGAACCTTGCACAGATCTATACTTCACTAATAAGTCAACTAGGTTACATATATCACATATTTAATTGATAATGAGATTAAAAATCCTCTAAATATGGGTGAAATTCTCATTAGATAACGACACTTATCACCATTGTCTCATGTTAATAGTTTATTTGTTTGCAACTTGTTTTGGGAAATTTTCATCCACTAAATTATCTAATGGAATATATAGGAATCTTAATAATTTTAATCCCCTACCATTACCACATTTATAATATTATCCCTATTCACTAATGTATCCTAATACATCCAGATGATCCCTGGATCATAATATTAATGGAAAGTAATTGAAAATTCATATATGGGCCTCTAATATGTAGTATTCATTAATAATATTTTTAATGGAGACATCATACCTAGTTCACTAAATGACAATTGTTCATATATTGGCCTCCGACTTAGTGTAAACCTATAAACACCCATAGTGGCTCATATTCCCTATAATTACACTCGTCCTTCCATAAATAGATTTCAATATAAATGTAGTAATGTTTAAAAATTGGACCTTATTTTTATTTAATCACCTAACCAACCTTGTCTTAAGTCATCTTCCAATATTAACCAAATTTGGTATTCCAAGAATAATCCCCTACTCCTTTTTCATTGTGGAATATCCTCTATAATTACAAACATCCTTCTTCATCTATTCACTTGTAGTTCAGGGTAATTAAGCATAAATAAATCACCTATATGTTATATTCCTCAAACTTGTTTATATTTATGATTTAAATAATATCCAATATCACTGACCAAAATACATAAATATAGGCCAATAATTCTGTGTAAATCATTCTAATATCACTGTTGATGATCTCATTTACAAGTTACCCATAAATAAGTCATACTTGTACGATCCATTAATTTACAATGTGGCCCAAATACTTAATAAATAAGTCATACCCCATATGGTTCCTAATGTTATTTTGGTATATATCCCCATTTAGTCCAAAATTACAGATTCCATTATAATCATAAATTAGTCAATTGTACAAGAAATATATTGTCAACCATTTGATCTACCCAAATTTTCACCAGAAACCATTTACTTATTAATCCAATTTATATAAATTTGTATTTCACAACAATGAGTTTCCATAAAAGGATGGTAAAATAATCATATTTGACCTGATATTTGACCTAATATAGTGTATCATGAACTATTTTGGAATTTATTCATGCTGAATAGGTTTTAAAGGCCACCCATTTGAATCTTGGTCATAACACATAACAGGTTATGGAGGATTGAAATTAAAATTAACAATAATAAGTACCAAAATAATGACCATAAAATGAATTTAATAAGTTATGGATGTAAAAAATTAATAGGAATATTAATTTCATATGGTTTATCTACTATAAAATGTACAACAATAGTCCATGATGCATTAACCAAAAATTTATGATGTGCGTTAGTATGTTTAACTAATAAATATGAATGTGGATTTATACTAAATAAGAATATAAGAAGTTTCTATAATGTTTGAAATCTGAACTCATAAACACACTATTCCTCCCTTGATGATGAAAAATTTTAGATCACTAAACTGTATAGTTTTAAATGGTAGTAAAATAACTAATATGATTTTTTATTTCTATCAAAGGATTATGTGTTGGAAAGAATTTAAATATTATTGCGAAGAACCATTCATGAATACATCTTGACAGCATAAAAGAGTCATATAGTATCCATAAATACCCTTCGAGTGAATATAAAATGGCACATGCCCTTGAATAATGAAAAAACATAATATTCACTGTTATAACCCAATGAACTCCATCCTATAGAAAATAAATCTACACAAACTCCAAATGCACGAGTACATGGGAATATAAATTTATAAATGAATGTATCTTGTATAATATTTTTATTTATATACTTGATTATAGGTTACCAATTTTTTCTTCCAATGTCATTTATATAGGTTATAGATATTTAAAAGATTTGGGTAAAGGATAGTAAATCTTTAATTGATTTTGAAATGGATGATATTGCACACATATGAGGTAATGGTATCCCAGTGACTATATTAGACTCCCACCTCTAATTGATGAACACTAGATTATGTGATGTAGTGTAAGAGGTTAGATATTACTATACTTAGAGAATATTTCATGTATACTGGTTTCAGAAACATAATTTAACCACCAATAATTAGTGTCATTCCAAATACAATTTCATAATTGTTGAATTCATTACAGACATCAGAGCAATTTTAATGGGTGTGAGGATGATACTTAGTACAGAACCATTAGAAAAAATAAATAAATTTCCTCAGTATATAGAAATTGAATATTAATTAAATAAAATATGAGATAATAATCTAGTAATCATTAAATAATATGACCCATGTAGGTCATTGTGAGCCTACCTAGGTTCTATGAAACCCAAAATATACTACGTTATAGATTATTGGTCAGTTTTTTGTAATTTAAAAATTATTTTAATATATTTTTAAAATATCGTATTTTAATGATAATATCCAGGGTATTTTAAATTTATAATTCACATTACTCATATTTTTATATAAAAAATACATTTTATACCAATTAATTATATTAAATTAATACATTTATGCTACACATAAATTTGATTCCTAAAAAATGCTTTTTCTAAAAATGGTTTTAATGTGTTATATACACTCATATTAAAATTTACATTTATAATATTTAGAAGTTTTAAATGACAAAAATATTTTCTAATTTTATATAAATAGTAGCATATTAATTAATTTAATAAATTTCATTTTTCCATGTAATAATTTGGTACTTATGATTAAGGTAAATGATCATGATTATTGTAATGCTACAGTTTTAAAAGAAATAGTTTTCTAATAATGATTAATATTTTTCTAATTGAATTATTCTATATGTACTAAAAAATTAATGTTATATTAATATTAGAATAATATATTATTCTATAATATTTTATAAAATTTTCAATAAATACCGAATATGTTTATGAATACATAATAGTAAAAACCACATTTTTTGTTAATCAGTTTTTCTATATATTAGTAATTTTAATTTAGATATTAAATATCTATTATTTAATATTTTAATGTTATTATATATTAGATAAATTTTGTTTCATCAAACCCACATTTTTTAAGTGGTGTTATTTTTTATTTTTATTACAACATACATTACACTGGTAATAAATCATGTTTCATAAATAGAAATACAAATGGTAAAATTTAACACGTTTTGGTAATTGACACGAAGCATATAACTCCCCGACCCTATAAGCCTAGAGTCAATGCATTATTAAGAATCATTTGCATGATCATAAAAGATCATGTCTTGAAAGACTGATTAGTTTAGTAGCCTTGTTAGTAATAGATACATTCATAAGGTTTACATTACATCATAAAATGAAAAAAATACAACAACATTGTCTCCATAGACAACACCGATATCCCATAGATTATTTCTCGATATCAGTCATTATATACTTCATTGCATCCTGAAAAAAATAAAACACAGAAATGGGTGAGCTCAAATGCTCGGTAAGGATAACATTATAGAGGAAACTTTAATAAATAAGCATAAACATTTAATGAAGTGTATAAGAATAGAACAAAATCCTTTTAAACTTGAACTTCAGGATAACATGGAAAAGATAAAATCAAATAATGACATTTAATTATTCACATAGATATTCTTCTAGTCGAATAATAACATTCAATAACAATAACCACATTCATAATGATGGAATTCATAATGCCTGACTAACATAACCACATTGTCAAGGCCTTATACCAAGACTACAAATAAGATTTTGTCATGGCCTTATGCCAAGACACTAGTTTGTCTCATGAGACCTACTGATGCATCGATGTTCCATAGAGGGCTCCACCCATCACTTACTAAGTCCAATTCATTCCTCATGTGAAAATTTTGAAGCATAACATAAATGTTAATTTTAAAAGTAGTATATGAAATTTCAATACTTTATCCACAAACCATGAATGGTATAAAAAACACATCCACAGTCAATCATAACTCATTAGATACAATATGGAAGATTTTGTTGTATCAGATTAACCTCAATCCAGATTAATGAAGGATTTTGAGATAGATGAAAATAATCATCAAAACCATTAGAGACAAATATCACCCTTTTTCTTGAAATCATTTTAAAGTCACACTATTTGTCAAGAATCCATTTAAAAATAGATTTTTAATTAAAAGTGTCCCATACCACTTTAAACTTTTAAAATGATTTTTAATTTTAAAACATTAATGTCCATATAAATAAACCCTTAAAAACATTTTTAAATCATGGACATTAATGAGAAGGATTAAGAAGAATAAATCATTAGAACATTTCAAAATGATATTTGAGTTAGAGTTTATAAACAAAAGAGAGAAACATGAATACAATTCATTGAGGTAATCAAAATGTTGTCATATCATGAGAATAAAGGGTTTCATGATATACTATGTCAATGTAAATTATATACACCATATAAAAGTGAATTGGTGTATAACAAAAAAAAGTATCAATGGAATGTAAATTGAGATGAAATCTCTTATAAGGACAATATCTGTAGGATAAGGATAAATCAACGACATTATTATGTGTGAAAAATATAAATACACTCAATATGATTGGATATTTTTTGTAAATCAATCATAGTAAATTCACACATATTCTTCTAAAAACAACACCAATGAATTGGATATTTTACTCAACAAATAAAGATTGAGTTAAAATTACTCCAATCATGTTCATATCGATGACTTGAGAATTTATCAATGAAGTGATTTTCTGTATCAAAATTATATCCATAGAAATGTTAGTGGAAATTATGAAATAAGTAAATGAATAGTGTTTCAACATGTAATGTTGGAGTAAAATAATTAATGAATTATTCATAAAGCCGAATGGCTGGAAATTGAAATTTTAAATTCCCTTATCGATTTGGTAACTTATAAAACATACACCCATGAATGAATGATCATACAATGATGATGTATATATCCATAAATTAAATTATATTACATAATTAATATAGTCATGGTCAGTACACACACCACATGTAATAAATTAGTGGTGAATAATGGAAATCTCATAGAATTAAGAGTGAGATAAGACACCCCTTACATTGTAGTTTTCCTTGGTCGATGGTAGGTTATTCACCTATATCTTGGTGAAATAATTTTTATTGAATTATACAATAATAATATACATTAATATGATATCATATATTATCTATTAACATTTATTTGTTAATAATATCTTAGTATTATCATCGTTTCGGGTGTTAACAGATTCGTTTTCCTTTATGTTATTTGTTATTTGAGCCATATTTGTTATGTATGAGATGTATCATATTCATATAATAAATATAATAATTCTATAATCATTATTTTTAACCATCAATTGATATTTAGTCTTTAATGGAGACGATGGGGAATGAATCTCATCGCGTTCGTGGAGATGGTAATCTGTATGTACGCACGCACAACAATAACATTCATTTGATATTTAAATAATATATAATTGGATGATATATCATATATAAATAATAATTATCATGTTATATTTATTATTTACATGAATTACACATCATCATTAGACCCATCAAAATAATAATGTATTGAATAACAATTACACCATGACGTGGAGACGGTAATCCGTACGTACACATGTATGGTGACATGTTATTAAAAGGATGGATAGAATAATGAAGATGGTTGTACCATATTTATAATAACATCACAGTATATTTATGATACTGGATTTATTATTTTATAATGGAAATGACAAAGAATGAAGAAGTGAATAAGAAAAGGTCTTGAAAGAGTGTGGTGAAATTATTACCTCTTTTTCGGGTTCTTCCTTTTGATTTGATCAAAAGGGATCCCTAATTTGGCATTCTGGCCAAAGGAGGTCCTTTATGATGAATTGAGTGATGGTGATAGGATATTTTGGCATGGCTTGTCCAAGAAAAAAGGCTTTGAAGGTGTGAATTAGAGAGAAGGGGTGTGCCCTTTTATAAGAGGGGTGAAGGGAACCTTAGGAAAAGATGGAAATATTATTTTATAATAAAATAAATTTAGGTTTATAATGGCTCCAAAGTATATTGTTTTAAATTAAAATGTGGGGATGGGTCGAAAACCACTCAACCAATAGGTTTTAGACAGGTTTGGGTCACTATATTAACCTTAACATTTAGATTTAACTCTTAGTTAAATAGTTTGACATTTATCATGTCTCTTTGTATTTATATATTATATAGTTAATAAACATACTATATACTTCCAAGAGAACCCCAAGTTTTTAAATAATGATTAAACTTTCATTATAAAATTCATTTGGCTGAACCATATATTTTTAGCAATAAAATATCAATTATTAATATAATATTTGTTTTAAAAACTCTTTTATGTCAATTTTGATACTATTTAATAATTGATTTTTGTTAAAGTTATAACTACTTTATTAATTCGAAAAAAATTAATTTAAAAAATCATAACTTGTCATATTAACCTATAAGATTATTGTATGTCATCAAAACTTACAAATTATATTTTTTTTAACATTTATAATAACATTTAGTTGATTCATTCATTAAGATGGAAAATACTGCATCATCATTTTGTCATTAATAAATATAATTAATTAATGCATAAAAATCATAAATAAAATAACATTATGTAGGAAATAATTTTATCCTTCTAATTAATATTTATAGTAAAAAATATAACATGTATAACCCTATGTAAAAAATTTTTTTACTAAAAGATATATGCTTATGTCATTTTTTATTTATTTTAACTTAATTAATATAAAGTGTCATTATCACTTACAAGTGGCTTCATGGAATACCACAATCAACCCAATGATGCCCATGATCATACATGTATCATCCAATAGGGTTAGGACACGTGTTAGGGTAATTTAATATTATTATAATATTATTTTTTACCCTTATTTACCGAATTTACCCTTTAACCATAGTAAATAAAATATTTACCGTAGTAGTTATTCAAAATGTCTAAAAATAAAAGTTACATATTTACACAATTTGGACCTCCTGATTCTAAATATGGAATCCATTTTTCTTAATTAATATCACATAAGTGGCAGAAATTAATTTAAAATTAATTTCGGTTGTCAAAACAAAGAGCGTGGTTTTTAAGAAATTATAACTATCAAAATATTGACAGTTGTTTATGTCTAGTTTAAATGTGAAATTACATAAAATTACCAATTTTGTATTAAATGGTAAAAATATATTCTAATTATACTTTAAAACCTCTAAATAGTATAATTTATCTCTATAAATTATTTTGGATTAAAAAAGTTGTTTTTAATTAATGTTTAGTATTTTTCACTATTCATCCAAATTTGAATGTTTTCTAAAAAATACCAAAAATTCACCCTAGGCTAATTTTGATATTTCGAATCCAAATATGAAGTCCATTTTGAAATATAAAATTTATAATGTTTCAAAAAGTCGGTATTACTATTCATAACAGCTACTTTGATTGGTCGTGGTGTGTTAGAATCTCGAAGTTGCATACAATACAAGATATTGCATTATTAAAAGGAAAACATACCGTGGAAGCTTGGGGTGTTGCATTCTCCCCTACATCAATAAATTGAGTCCTCACAATTTTTAAAATTGGGATTGGTAATATAATGGAAAGTCTGACATCAGAAAAATAGTCAATAAAACTATCACATTAATAGAAAGAAAGAGAAGTACAAAGGTCACCCAAGATAACCCATACTGGGATTCCATGTATGAAAAATAGATATGGAATATAAACTAAGTGTCATTTTCTGATATAATTGGATAGAAAACATGATCCAGGGAATTTTAACAACAAGAAAACCACAAACTTGTGATGGGACAAACGGTCATTAGTCTCCCAGTTGGAAAAGTAAACAGACAACATTTTTCTTGTTTTATGTTACATTACATAAAGACGAGGAATTCATTTATGAGATTAACAAAGAAAACAGGGATATATAATTACTTTTTTATGTAGAGTTTCATTCATTAAAAAATTTCTACTACTAACTCATTTTTTTAAACAATGAGTATTCTAGAAGAATTGGTCACACTAGAATAGCTAGAATAAACATTTATAGAATCACATGATCCACGAAGGATAAACTATATATTTACCTAGTCTTTAGTGATTAATCAAAACCAAAATTATTAGAATAAGATCTGATGATCCCCCAAAAGGATATTCCATAAGTGAAAGAAACACTAATCTTAATTTCTAAAATTAAACCAGCAATACCTCAAAGTGAAATAAATACCATTCGATAAACAATTGTCGTAAAAATATTTCAATATATTCTAAACTAATATTGAAACAAAAAATATAGAATAATTTTGTTATTTATTATTCCACGTTAAATTATATATCCAAATAAAATCAACTAATATTAAAGTCACATAATTAAAAGTAATTTACTTAATCACATATTCTCAATTATTGGTTAATCATTTCTATAAATAACCAAAATCACTATAAATCCAAAATAAAACCATAGATAAAAATTGACCATTACTGTTCAAATGAAATCCCATAGTATACTGATTTCATTGGACATATAGTGTTCCCATCCAAGCGATTATCTTCCAAAATAATATCTATCACTTAATCAACAAATCATTTTCCTATACCAAGGGTATTCATTTGATAAGATATAAGATCCCAAATCAACATATTATTGATCATTAAAATCATTTAACTAAAAATAATTACTCACACTAACCATGTACTTCACGTCATCTAGTGTTTGGCGATAAATCCTAATCGCACTTTGGTTGTGGGTTCGATTCGCACAACTTTGTCCGACGTGATGGGTTGTCACATGGTCTACGTGTTGTCCTTTTTCAAAAACTATAGTTTATAACATTACCAAAATGATATAAATTCCTCAAAATGACCATAAAATAATTTAACCACATATGTTATCTCATACCTTTCATTTTCATCCAAAAATATAATAACTTGTAATTTCTTCAAACCCAATGATCATATAAAACCAAATGGTTATTTATAAATATATACCCAAGGGAAAAGATATTTCTTCCTCAAACATCATCCTCACATGGAAAACATTAGGGTTACACATACAAGAGATAATTATTCTAATGTAATACCATAAAAAAGGAGCACTAATACATTAAAACATTTCTCCATCAATTTATTTCCACATAACTTCTTCATGTACCAAGAAAATATCCTATTGAATAGGGCCTTCACTCTGGTAATGGATAAGTCCCCTAAATTTACGGAAAATGACTGTAAATGGATTCTTGGGACCATTTTTATTTTCTTGCATAGTAAAATTCATTTTTCATCGACAATTTTTCCCTTTATGTCCATCTTTCCTGCACGTAATGCATTTCTTTGTTCCATTGAGACACTTTCATGGGTGTCTCCTTCCACATTTCCTGGATGGTAGATATTGAGGATTCATTTCTCCATGATCTCCAATGCCGGAGATCTTATCATTCTTTACCATTCCCTTCTTTGTTTAGTCCGGGAGTTGGTTAATATATATGTTGTTGATCATATTTTTGGAAAACTGATTTGGCAAGAACACGATATCTTGTACGCCGGTCAACATTCCATTTTGTTTCTCATTTCCACCACCGTTACCACCTTTAACATCATTCTCAAAGTTATAATGACTTCTTTGGAATCCATCCATTGACTAAAACCAGAAAAAAAAATATTGTGTTAGTAACAGTGGACATAAAATCATTTAGAGAATATCATGACACCATATTATCAATTTGAAACACCTTAGGATTAACCAAGGTAATTTATTCTCATCTTGTATTAAAATACATCAAATTAGTTTTAAAATAAAATTTTAATTATCCTAAGAATATCCCCAGGGAGTGTAGTAACAAAAAGTGCACCAATGCCCGTTTTTGTGTAGTAGTTTCTGTTTGTGTCTAGAAAAAAGCAATGTTTTCGGGTTTTTCCCTTGGTACATCTATGCCAGAGCTGCCTCTACCTGCTCGTATCTAGACAGGGATGTATTTCTAGGAAAACTCACAAAATCTCTAAAATAACAAAATTTTAAGAAGTTTTTCTATACTAATCCCCAATGTTTAACTTACAACTATGTTCTCTAATCAGAGTTTATTTAATCTAGTTTCCACGGTTTGTACTAAACATCCTCTGATACCAACTATAACAACCAGACCCCAGAATCCCATAGTTGGTTCATTATTACTTATCATTGGAATGATCATAAAAGATCATGTCTCGAAAGACCGATTAGTTTAGTTGCCTTTGAAGTAATAGATACATTCATAAGGTTTACATTATATAATAAAATAGAAAACTACAACAACATTGTCTCCATAGAAAACACCGAGATCCCATAATCTATTTCTGAAGGTCATTCATAATATAATTCTTTGAATCCTCGGAAAAATAAAACATAGAAAGGGGTGAGCTCACTTGCTCATTAAGGATAACATTATAGCGGAAAGTTACATAAATAAGTATAAAAATTTTATGTAGGGTATAAGACTAGAACAAAATCCTTTTAAACTTGAACTTTAGAATAATATAGAAAAGATAAAATCAAATAATTCCATTTACTTATTCACATGGATATTCTACTAGTCGAATAATCACATGCAATATCAATAACCACACTCATAATGATGGAATGCATAATGCCAGACTATTATAACCACATAGTCAAGGCCTTGTTCCAAGACACGAGTTTGACTAATGAGGCCTACCGATGCATCAAGGAGCTATAGCAGGCTCCAACCATCACTTACTATGTTCAATTAATTCCTCATGTGAAAATTTTGAAGCATAATACAAACATTCGTATTAAAACTAGAATACAAAATGTCAATATTCTATCCACAAACGATGAATGGTATAAAAATAAAACATCCACAATCAAACATAACTCATTAAATATAATATGGAAGATTTTATTGTATCAGATTAACCTCAATCAATAATAATGAATGATATTGACATAGATAAAAATAATCATCAAAATATTTAGAGACAAATATCCCCCTTTTTCTTGAAATCGTTTAAAAGTCACACTATTTGTCAAGAAGCCATTTAAAAATAGATTTTTGATTAAAAGTGTCTCATACCACATTGAAACTTTTAAAAGGAATTTTTATTTTAAAACATTAATGTCCATATAAATAAATCCTAATTTTTTTAAATCATGGACATTAATGAGAATGATTTAGAAAAATAAATCTTTAAAACATTTAAAAATGATATTTTAGTTAGAGTTTCTATCCAAAAGAGAGAAACCTTAATAAATATAATTGAGGTAATAAAAACTTTGTAATATCATGAGAATAAAGGGTTTCATGATATACTATGTCAAGGTAAATTATATACACCATATAAATGTGAATTGGTTTATAACAACAAATAAATCTCAATAAAATGTAAATTGATATGAAATATCTTATAAAGAAAATATACATAGGTTAAGTATAAATCAAAGACATAATTATGTGTGAAAAATATAAATATTCTCAATATGATTGGATGTTTTGTGTAAAACAATCAGAGCACTTTCACACATATTCTTGTAAAAACAACACCAATGAATTGGATATTTAACTCAACAAATGGAGATTTATTTAAAATTACTCTTATCAAGTTCATATCGATGACTTGAGAATTTATCAATGAAGTGATTATGTGTATCAAAAGTATATCCACAGAAAGTATAGTGGAAATTATGACATAATAAAATGAATAGTGACTCCATACATAATCTTGGAGTAAAATAATCTATGAAGTATGCGTAAAGTCGAATGAGTGGAAATTGAAATTTCAAAGTCCCTTATCGATTTGGTAACATATGAAACATACACCCATGAAAGAAGGATCATGCAATGATGATGTATATATCCATAAATTAAATAATATTATATAATAAATAAAATCATGGGTAGTACACACATCACATGCAACAAATAAGTTGTGAACAATGGAAATCTCACGGAATTAAAACTGAGATAAGAAACCCCTTACTTTGTACTTATTACATGGTAGAGGTTAGGTTATCCTCCTGTATAATGGTGAAATAATTTTCATTGAATTATAAAAGAATAATATAAATTAATTTGATATCTTATATGATATTTTAACATTGATTTGTTAATAATAGCTTTGTATCATCGTCGTTTCGGGTGTTAACGGATTCATTTTACTTTATATTCTTAGTTATTTGAGCCATTTTTGTTATGGATGAGATGTATCTTATTCATATCCAGAATGATATCATGTCTCTAAACATTATTTTTAATCATCAATCGAAATATATTCTTGAATGGATATGATGGGGAATGAATCTCATTGCGTTCGTGGAGACAGTAATCCATACGTACGCACGAGCGACAATGTCATTCTTTTGATATTAAAATAATATATAATTGGATTTTATATCATATATACAGAATAATTATCATGTTATACATATTATTTACATGAATTACACGTCATTATTATACCATTCCAAATAATAATTCATTGAATAAAAATTACACCAAGACGTGGAGACGGTAATCCGTACGTACGCACGTTTGGTGACATGTCATTAAAAGGATGGATAGAAGAATGAAGTTGGTTGTGACATATTTATAATAACATCACATTATATTGAATATACTGGATTTATTATTTTAGAATTGAAATAACAAAGAATGAAGAAGTGGAAGGAAAAAATAACTTGAAAGAGGGTGGTGAAATTATTACCTCATCTTCGGGTTCCTCTTTTTGATTTGATATAAATGGCTCCTTAATTTGCCATTATGACCAAAGGAGGGAATATATAATGAATTTAGGGATGTTTAGAGGATATATGGGCAGGTTTTGGCTGAGACAAAAAGCTTTGAAGCTATGAATTAGAGAGAAGGGGGAGTTCCCTTTTATAATAGGGGTGAGGGGCACCTTAGGAAAAGAAAGAAATATTATTTTATAATAAAATAATTTTCGGTTTCTCATGGTTCTAATGTAGATTATATAAAGTCTAGGGTGGGGGTGGTTCATAAACAACTCAAAAAATAGGTTTTATATGGGTTTGATTCACTACATTAATCTTATGATTTAGATTTAACTCTCAAACAGTTTGACATTTACGATGTCTCTTTGTATATTTATATTATATAGTAAATATACATACTATATACTTCCAAGAGAACACCAAGTGGTTTATTAATGATACACCTATCATTATATATGTCCTTTCACTGATCATTAGATTGTTAGAAAAAGAATTTCAATTAATAATATAATTTTTTTTAAAAACACTTTTATGTCAATTTGGACACTATTTAATAATTTATTTTTTTAAAGTCCTACCAACTTTATTAATATGAAATAAATTAATTTAAGAAATAATAACATGTCATATTAACCAATAAAATTCATGTTTGTCATCAAAACTTTCATATTATATTTATTTTAACATTTCTAATACCATTTACTTGATTCATTCATTAATAAGGAAAATAAATCATCATCATTGTGTCATAAATAAATTTAATTATTCAATGTCTAAAAATTATAAATAAAATATCATTATGTAGGAAGTATTTTTAAATTTATAATGAATATTTATTGTCGAATTGATAACATGTATAACCCTTTGTAAAAAATTGTTTTACTAAAAGATATATGATCATGTCATTTTTGTGTTTACTTTAACTTAATTAATATAAAGTGTCATTATCACAAACAAGTGGTTCCATGCGGTCACAAAATCGACCCAAACATGCCCAGGGTCGGTAATGTTTCATCAAATAGGTTTAGGATACGTGTTAGGAGAATTTAATATTATTATAATAATATTTGTTTATCATTATTTACCGGATTTACCCTTAAACGATGTTAAATAAAATATTTAACAAAGTAATTATTCAAAATGTCAAAAAAATACAAGTTACCTATTTACAAAATTTGGACCTCGTGATTCTAAATATTGAATCCATTTTTATTAATTCAAAACACAGAAGTGGTAGAAATTAATTTTAATTTAATTCCTGTTGTTAAAACATAGAGCGTGTTTTTAAGAAATAATAACTATAAAAAGATTGACACTTTTTTATGTCTAGTTTAAATGTGAAATTACATCCAATTACTAATATTGGATTAAATGGTAAAAATATATTCAAATTATAAATTAAAATCTCTCAATAGTATAATTTATCACAATAAATTATTTGGATTAAAAAAGTTGTTTTTAATTAATATTTAGTATTTTTCACTATTCATCAAAATTTGAATGTTTTCTAATAAATAAAAAAAATTCACCCAAGGATAATTTTGATACTCCGAATACAAAAATGAAGTCCATTTTGAAAGATAAAATTTATAAAATTTCAAAAACTGGGTATTATAATTTATAACAACTACTTTGATTGGTCGTGGTGTGTTAGAATCCCGAAGTTGCATACCATGCAAGCTATTGCATTATTCAAAGGGAAACATACTGTGGAAGTTTGGGGTGTTACAAAGCATGTATGAAAAGTTTTAAATTAAGAGGAGGATGTCTCATTATTCATATATGAACCCAAAATCAATTATTTCTCATATTTGGAAAGAGTTTCCATTGAATAGTTTCATTTCATTATTTGAAAATTGTGGGTGTTCAAAAAAAATTTGTTTCCTTCAGTTGTAGAATATGACACATACAACCATTAATTACATTATAATTACATTAAATAATTTTTTTGAACACATTAAAATTTACCCTATTAAACTCTTATATAATTTTAATTATCCTATAATAACCATAAGTAACCGTATTCCCTTTATTTCCAAGGAATATTTTGTGAGAAAATTCAAGGTCACAATGTGAGTATTAAACAATCACAATCCATTTATCCGTTTTCCTTACATTAAAAAACAACCCATTCATATTTATATAATGAACTAAATATAAATTTTATAAATAAAATATATTTTATTAATGTTAAATGAATTAGGTTTTCATTTCCTTCCTAAAAGAAAAACAAAAGAACGTCGATATTGTGATTTTGAGGACAAGTGTCTCCATAAAGAAGCGTGTTCCTTTTTGAACCACCACCATTATAAATTGATTATAAAGATGTAATTTAAAAATAAATTTTATGTAAATAATAATATTATTATAATTTGGAATATAAATTTTATAATCTACCTTCACTCTATCTCATTAACTTTAAAATATAAATATAAATCGTGTGTTGTGTAGAACACTACATCAACTAAGTAATGTGTCCCATATTTCATTCATTTTATTTATTATTTATTAAAATATGTTAAAATTTCATTCTAAATATTAAATTATCAATATTAAATAATATTTATTTTATAAAAATTAAATTATACACAAATTAATCAACTTTCAAGACCATACTCATACATTTAATATGTAATTTTGAGTATTGGGTCGGTCTATCCACCAACATGAGAAATGAAATAATATAATATCATTAATTACTAATTGAACATTAAAATTGATGATATATGATATATATATAAGTAAGAATTATTTTTTTAAAATTGTAACATTATAATTAAACACATTAATTTTTATACCACTATTCTTTTGTTATAATCACTGAAACAAGATTGTCCTAAATTTCTTCAATATGAATCATAAATAAATAACCAATCGGATTTACATATAAGGTTATCAATTCTCATGAAATTAATTTTCAATACCATTTATTAAATAGAAATGGTAAAAAAATTATATAAATTAATAAAATAGCCATTATTATGAAACTGGCAAAAAATAATTATGATTAATCACACCTGATATTGAAAAATAGACCATAATTAAAAAATATACATGTTGAAATATATGTTAATGAATATTTAAAAAGGTTATATACATGAATATGTTTATGAAATATAGGACTAATGGGTTTTTATATAGGATGTTAGAGTGTGATAAATAATTTGGGAATTCAATGTATGGTTATCTTTGAATAATTTTCAAATCTGCGAGACCTGTTTCGTATAAATTATACTTAGTTATTTTATATTGTCATATTATTTACTAATGAATATTAATTTAATATGCATGAAATATATGGGGTTTTAAAGGAAATATGAGGATTTTCAATTAATTTTTTTAATTTAAATTATAATAATGTTTTAAGGCTTTCTATTACCTCTTCAGTCGTTATTTAGTTATATTTTTTCTTATTTTTTTTTTCTATAATTGGTTCTTCACACAATAATATTTCATTCAATAGTACTTGAATTTCACTATCTAGATAATTTTTTGTAGTTAAATTATTATACATTTATTAACATATTACTAAAAAAGTATATCAGTGTTAATAATAATTCACATCCTCTTTAAGAATGGTTTCACCTCATAATTTATATTCCTTATTCCGTTCAATGAAACACTTAATACATAGAAACATAATTATTTTTTTCTAATATTTCCTTCATATTTACCTTTTCTTTTTTTAAAGGTATTTTTTATCTATTTTTATGTGTTTTTTACAATTAAAATATTAAAATATTAAAAATCCTTCTGTACATTCAATTTTTTTTTCAACTACTACACATTCCATTTTCTAACATTATTATATTTTAAGAGGAAAAATTATAAATTTTTTTTAAAAAATAAACAATTTTAAAATATTGTAATTGAACATTTAATAAAATACAAATTTTAAAATTAGTTCCCATATTCCTTTTTATGATAAAGATAAATTTTATTTTATAGGTTCTTTTATGATTCCACATCAATTTTCTTCTTTACGATATTGTTTGTATTTATATAGAAATTATTTTCCATAAATAACCGTCTATTTAAAAAAAATACAATTTTTGGTGATTTAATCCTACCTATCATCTATTAAAATTCATGGTATTAATTTTGGATATAACATCAGAAAAAGATACAAAACCAATTTTTATTTCAATGTTTCATAAATTATTTAATAAATTAATATTCTTAAGAGTCACTCCTATGAATGGAAGGATCTTTGGTGTTGTCTGTATGTCCCATAAATGTATTGATAATGTTTATATATCATGAGATCAAAATATTAAATGAGGGTATTTATCCTAAGCGAAAGGGTACACAAGAGGATCTATCCAAAAAAATTGTACACAATAGGACATATGCCAATACAATTTTTAACAATACAAAAAATGTTAACCAGTAAAATGATAAAAATTTGTCTCTAAAAGACCACACATACATTTCAAACACAACAGGTAGGTGGAAAGTACATAGGAATCAAACAATGGGATATGGAAACCAGTTCACAGTCAATTTTAAAATATTATAAAATAAATAAAGTAATCAATTTGTATTTAAAATAAATCATATGTAATTGAAATATTAAAAATATAAAATCCATGATTTGGATAACAATTCTTATAATGATTGAAATATGACCATAAATTATACGGTACAGAAAATAACACATGGGTCCCCCCATAAGACTATACATCACCTCTGTCCCATCCGACTGGTAGGTAACATCAGTAAAAATGGTTGTCATCAACATGACATGGATCCCATAAAATTTACACTATAGGAATGATATAAACTCCCAATGGAAAAAATTAAGGTGATAGTATAACTAGCTAGTTTGATAAGACTAAACACTATGTACAATATCTAACCAAGTGAATCCATTAGATCAGCTTAAAATAGTTTTAAAAAATACATCATATAAAATAATTTTCCATTTATAAATCATCAATTTGTTTTCATTTAAAAAATATTCCTCCCGTTTCAAAATAAATCAATAATTAATAACATTTTAAAAAATGATATATTACAATTTCATTGGCATAAAAGGTAAATAAATGTTTTTCAATAATCAATTTATATAACATGATCTTATGTGAATATATGTATAATGAAATACCATGCCTATAATGTAATCTTAAATAAAAAATGTGGTAAATTTTTTACATGGGGTTGTATAAATATAAACAATATAGAATATCTATACAAGACTACCAAACTTATGTGACTCTTTTATTCCATGATACTTGGTCCCTCAGAAAATCAACACCATAGTCACCATGACATAAAGAGATCCTCCTCTAGTTAGTTTTTACACCACAAGGTATATTAGTTGTTTATATTTTCCTAAAACAATAATGTATCACAACTATGTAATGACATCCTTATTACATCCAAGGAACAAAAACTATTATCTATAACAATTTCCAAGGAATAAACAAAAATGATGATTTATTGATATTTTTACAAAAAATAATACATATCAGTATCATACCCACATATTTATAAATCATCTATATTGAAATCAAACAATATTTTCATTATTTAAATCCCCTTTCCCTTTTTAAAAGTCCTTTCATAACAATTAACATGAATATGACAGGACAAAAAACATTTCCATAATACCCAACATTTTGAATAATATGATAACTGTTATAGCACAGTTTCAATTTAAAAAAATAAATATCACCATGAATACCAAATGAAATCTCCAATGTTCATAATACATACCATGGGTTATACCATAGGATACAAACTCAAACAAAAATAAGGGAATCAATGTATCTTCATCATGACCGGTGATGGGAGATGATGAGATCATATCATAATAAAATAAATAATGATAATCCGAGGTGATTTATCATTTAACATATTAGATATAGTGGTCTATTTGTAATTGACATAAAATGTATTGGGTAAGAGAGGAGGAACAAGATCTAAGGGAGTCCTCGTAATATAATATGAAGAATAAAGATCAAACATGGCTCTGATCAAGACAATGAATCTCCCATGGGGAGAGGGGCCTTGGAAAAAACACACAAAGTAAACTACAGAGTCATAAGATTTATGATTAAGGTATTATGGGTTTATAAGGAGGATTAAAATATTAATTTGAGTGAAAAATAAATTTTCACCCTTATTAATCAATATCTCTTATGATTCCACTTGGTAGTTAGTGTATGAGAGAATAATATCTATATCCACTGCCATCTCACCAGCTAGGCATTGTTAATCCCTCAGTTAGCATAGTGGTGTAAGATAATTCCTATAAATTATTCTTCTTATTATGTGGAACCTATATTCATCTAGGTGTGATGACTATTTTTAATGGCTAGTTAGTTCCCTCTACTGACAAGCTAGTGTCCCCCGTTAGCCACAAATAAGAAAACACAATTCCCCTAGCCGATGAGTGACCAAAAAATCCAAATGAAAAAAATGGGAGTAATTCTTGGTTTTATATATCTACTTGTGACATTATGGGTAAAAGAGGGTATTTAACATAAGAAAATGGGTACTTGTGTTCATTTAACATAATCCAAAAGCTATATCGGAGGAATTATTCCTATCTAAATGGTACTTTTGTGTATTTATTCCAATATAAAGTGTATGTGTTATTATTTCTCTCAATCCTAAGGGTAAAAGGGAGGATTATCCAATGAACAAGAAGGTGCACATGTGATTTTACCAATCTAACTATTTTTTTAATATCTTAGTGGGTAACAATGACATATGATTTATAATCATATTTTTATTCCATGATATAATTTAAATATATTTTTCATATTATTATTCTATATAACACATGTTTAATGTCTTCTTATTCTTAAATATTTTTCCCTAACAGATAATCCATTATTTGAGTGTGCATTACCTTCTATAATTATTTAAGGAAAATTCTAATTATTACACATAATTTTAATAAGTTATTTCATTCATTATCATATTTTCTCATATTATTAAGATCCATACCTTGATGAAATATTGTAAAGATTTACCTTATTGAGAATTTGAGATAACCCATTTCTATTGTATCCATTCCTTGGGTTACGAAGATATGAATATCTTTTTGGATGTCTGATAGATTCTCCTGGGTATTTTAATTATGTATAAATGGTCAAATGTGTTGTAAAATAAATTACATATATACTAAGGGCTAAATAAATCTAATCCAAATTTTTTATTGAGTTTTTTTTAAAATTTTATTTTAGATGTTATTCCAATGTGAAATTAGTGAATATTTATCTTGGAAAATCTAACATAGTATCAATGATGAATTGTTAAGGTATGTTTCAATTTACTATGACTATGATTTTAGAAATAGATCACCTCAATGAAATTCATAGAACTATATAGGCATATCATATAAAATTTGGAGACATGAATTACAATAACTTGACCATAAAATAATGTTTCTTGTCTGTCAATAAATTGTCTTTGAAATAACATATTCTACCCTTTGTATGGTGAAAATTTCATGGAACATAATATTTTATCATCATATAAATCATCGTCCCATAATAAAATTATTATAATGAAATATGTAAAATAAAAATCATTTAATATGTATATATCTCCCTAGAACATTTCCCCACCCCCCCTTGGAAATCCAACAAATACGGTACCTTATCCCCCAACAACCAGACATACCCATCAAGGAACAAACATATAATTCTCTTCTCATATATTTTAATTTCCCCCAATTTTATTCATATATGGTCATTACGTTATCCATTTTCATTATTTATCCAATTTAACTTTAGAAAAGTACATTTTTGATAAAATTATAAATCATTCTAACAATATAATAAATTAAATTATTATTATACTAGACCACCTAAGGGAATTTATAAATTTCCTCAAAACAATATACACCTTATGGAGTGCTCTTATAATAATCATTGAGGATTATTCAGTTACATAGTCATTAAATAATTTATGATAAATGATATGTCAAAAAAACCACATACTACCCTTTAATCCTAAAATAATTCCATAATTTTGAAACACTCTAGTTCAGTTTCTGGGTTAACTGAGTCCAATTGCACAACCCTAAGTACACAATCTACTTTGTAACAGATATATAGAAATAAATGGTGATAATTAAAAACTATGATATGAGATTAAAAATATCCAAATGAGTAATTTTTATATACCACCTAGATAGTTGTTATAACAAAAAAATATTAAAAAATGGTACTGAATACATTAACGAAATCATTAACAAAATATGACTGAATAAGATGAATAATTTTACCCCAATATAGGCCTTACAAGGTATGGATCACTAATATAAATCCAATATGAGAATAAAGTAACACAAACATAGTGTGATTTAGAGTTTCAAAATCATTTAACTTTTATTTCATTTTATCATCAGTTATAATGAAGAAATATTACTCAATGACAGTCTTTAACAAAATATATTGGAAAATGTTGATCAATACAAAAACAAATTTCAATATTGAGTTCTTGATGTGATCATATACTCCTTGGTGTATTATTTTTACTATTCAATTCACATTGTTTCCCATTAATATATTTCATTAAAAAAATATGGAGTGTGCATATTATAAAATTCATTTCAAATATTTTGCCTCAATAGTTTATAAAGAGACTATATTTTCTTTATCTATCTATATGATAATTATATTAATTCAATTAAAATATGAATCTATAAAAGTATGTTTTATTTGTTGACATATTCATCTTCTTTATCCTCCCAACATCACCTATATAATATTTCTTATTTTAGGATGACTGTAATTTTCTATAGTTCATTTTTTCACCAAATGATACTAAACTATATCATAAGAAACATAATTACAAATTTATATGTATATATATAATGTTTGATTACACATTATATTTTTTATTATTTGAATTTTTATTATTTAGAAAAAAATTAATTTTCCTAATAATCTTATCTTTCTCTTTATCATTATCTTATTAATGATTTTATAACATGTACACATATTACTTGTTATTACCATAAATTCAGCAATGTAACTATTAGATATGTAATAAAAATTACACATTCTATCATTATAGATTATTTCATAATTTTTATGTTGTTTTTTGACCTAATTAAATTACCCTTTAACCATTGAAAATTTCATTTTGGATTCCAATGAAAAATTAATTCCAAATAAATAAGAAGGATATTATGGTTTTATGATGAAAATAAATTGTACACAATATTGGAAATGTATCAATCCCTGTTATGATAATTTTTGGAAAACTTTAAATACACAATGAAAACTTTAGTTCACTCATCAATAACATGTACTATTTTTTATAAAATATTTTAGGCATGGGTATAAAAAAATTTTAACAGTATATAACTCAATTTCAAGAGATTCATTATTTAAATAATCATATAGACCAACATTCATTGTTTAATAGTGTCCATAAAATTTTAATAATGACTGTTCTTTTCATTATTCAATATGATACAACATTATTTAACTATTATTTTATAATTGGAATATCAATTTTAATTATTTGTAGTGATATTAAAACATCATGTTAACTTTATATGTAGATAATCAATGTAATATAACCCATTTACATATTCATTTAGTGTCATGGATGAATTTTTTCACCTTTGCAATCTTATTTTCTTATAATCATATTACATCATATAATACATAACCAATATCACATATTTATAACACACATTAAGTTCATCATTATATTGAGTAACATTATCAATTATTTGAATTATCTGAAATATTAATGTACATTAAAAAAATATAAAATAGGTCGAGCTTGTATTATAATTTACCATTATAAAAATATTTAATAAACATATTATAACATTATTATTCATCTCCACAAGGTCTCAACAATATCCCCATTTTAAATTTATTTAAATATGAATTAATTCACTTAAAATAACAAAGGGAAATTCATTCTCACCAAGTTATAATATTTAAATAGGTTAAATATATCACGTTAGTGATATATGACATATCAAAATGTAGATGTTTTCATCTCATAGAAATTATATTTCAATCAATAAAATATATGATTATATGAAAATACCAATTATAGAATACCAGACTCATAGTTTAATACCATAGTGAGTTTCATAAAAACAATGTTCATATAAAATTTACTTATAAAACAGTTAAATTTTGTTAATATTTATTAATTATATAATACAAAAGTCCCATTACATAATTCTCCTGGATAAAATTAAAATAATTTAATCTAAAAGTCTAAAGAAATAAAAATATTTAATTTATTTTTCACATAATTTATTTTTTATTACTCCCTCTATATGGATTTTCATTCTTTGAAGTCATTCTCCCATGTTTATATTATTCTCGAATTCATTTTCTCCCTCTTTCTCATATGTACCATTGGATTCATATTTTCTAAAAAATAATATAGGACTAAATTTATTTGTTAAAATTTAAATTATACTACACAAATTAATATTTATTATTCGGTATCATACATTACTTATTATTGATAAATACTACTTTCAAAACTTTTCAAAAACATTACTATCTAAAATCCAATTTTTAATAGTTTTTTATACATTTATCAATATATAATGCTTTATATCAATTAATTACATCACATAAAACCATTATTAAATGTCATATTTTAAGAATGGGTTATTAATTTTTATGCGATTTTAAGATAAATGAATGATTTATTTCTTTTAGATAAACAAATGAAACTTTGAAAATAAAATAATATGACACATGAATAATACACTAAATTTCCTTTGTATTAAAACTGATAATTTTTCTATATTTTATTATAGAATGATATAAATAAATATACCTATCCACTATTGTTAATAATGAACAAGATATTTTTTATACATTCCAATGAAATACATATTCCACCTATAATGAAATCACCCACCAAAATAGACATTGGATCATAATATTCTCATATGAAATATAAATTTGTGTATAAAAACATCTATAGTCTTACATATCCTTAATAAAAGGCATCATAATCAAGTTCACATTTCACATACTGAAGCATTACCTTGGATCTTATATTGTTTATTTTATTTGGATTATATTAGAATCATACACATTTTTGCACTGAAAAAGAAATATCAAGGCATTAATCAATCAAATGTTGTACGTTTCCTATCATACCTGAAAAGTTATTATCATCCATACCTTTTCCAGAAATGTATAATTTTAATATAGTCTATATATAAATAAGTATCATATCCTCCATTAAATATTTTACACTAATAATTGTTCTTAATCTCATAGGAATTATTTCCTTTAGAGAAAAATATAATTAAATATCAATAGTAATATGTAAACAGTAGGAAAACTTTCTTTCTGAACATTAATATCTAATTTTTTTCTTATTATTCTTATAAAACACAACAACGGTTTACTTCTATAAAAATATGTCATCAATGTGCACAATAACAATAAACAATGTCTTACTACATTCATTAACATAAATATTAGTATCCAATTTTTTTATTCAAATTTTTATGAAATTTTCACCCAAATCCATCCAAGACTAACAACAATTGAAAGGGGGTGGTGATCACATATATACCCTTATTCAATTATTATGAATTGATTAAATAATTTTCAATTTTAAATTCATTAAGATTCAAAATATATACTTGTTTTTATGATCTATATTAATAATATAAAATTATATATCCCTTTGTAAAACTTGTTCATCCTTAAGGATATAATTATAAGAAATTTTCACGTTGTTTATTTCTATTAAACAGGTAAAGATATATAAAAAATTATTATTATATCACCTTTTTAATGGAATTTATAAAAATAATAAATTTTATTTGAATAAACTTCTCTTTTATTTTTCATCATGTTATTAAAATTTAAAAGTGATATAATTCTATTATAAATCATTGATCATGGAATATGATCAAATGAAATTTTATTTTAAATTATATTTATATTAATATTCATTAAATGTAACCATTTATTGTGGTGATGTTTTTGATCGATAAATTTGGAGTTTACATATGATATTATATTGCCATTATTTATGGTTAAGAAAAATCATCGACATTTTTTCCTTTACTCCTATTACTAGTAAAATAATTATATCCACCTAATTATCATATTTAAATTTTTTTGTGGAGATACATATTTATTTGTCAAATAACGAATGTTTTTTCCATGTGATCTATTAATTTAAACAAATTAATAAGTATATTAAAGTATTGTTTCGTTAATTTAATAAGATCCATTATCAATATGATAATATTTTTTAGGAATTAATGCATCTTAAAAACATATACATTATCACTATCAATCAACTATACTTTTTTTTATTATAATATAAAATTAATTTGTCCTGTGACTAATAAATATTTTATCAATTTATTTTTAAAAAACACTTATGAACATTCATTCATTTAACATTAATTATATTAATACATCCAAAAGGTCAACCACAATTCATTTTTAGATCATTTAAAATCATAATTCCATAAATTTAATTTTTGGATTGTGCCTAAATTTATATAATTCTTCACAATAATTACTAGTAAAATTTCTTATCCCCAAAGATTACATGAGTTTTAGTATATGCTTATCAAATTAATAACAAAATAAAAAATTCATTGATTCATTATTTAAATAACTGCATTTTTATGTTGTCTGTGGAGAAATAAACTAATGATATATTCTCTTATATTAATTATATTCAAAAAATTACAAATCTGTATAATTATTACCATTATCTGATCAAAAAATCTTAATAACTTGAAATTTTTCAATTTTAACATTTTTTCCTTAATTCTTATTAATTTATTAATAATTTAAATTGATTTAAAAAAAATTAACACATTATATTTATTAGAATTGAATGATAAAATTAATGAAATACTGATTGTTTTTATTTAAATATTACTTTTGGGCATGAAAATATTGAAATGAAAAACTCTGGTAGTCTATGTGTTTAAATTTCTACCCCTTTGTGATGGTGAGACAAAAATTTTCAGTTTTAATGAATATCATATTTAGTGATTTTATCCATTTCAAGAATATTCATAACAAATAATGATATTAACATAAAACAAAAATATATCACATAATATAATTTTTTTGAAAATAATAAATTTAATATTAAACACACTCATAGAGCCCGATGAACTGGACTTTTGTAGTTCAAAAATAAAACCGTCTTATTTTACATTACACAATAAATTTATACATAAATTATCATGACATTTGATTATAAATTAGATATATCATACATATAGTATTTGATTATTACATTTGGTGAATTTAATCATAGAAAATTGTTAAATCAATCACTCAACAAAGAAACAAATCATATAATAGATTAAAAAATAGATAAATACATCATTAAACAAATAGGAGCATAACCAAAGAAGAAATAAAATAATTATCTCAATAATAGAATGTAAAAATAATAATTTATTATGTGTAATGATAATATAATCATAGATACAATACTAACAATATAGAAGTACAAAATAATAATCTAAGAAGAACATGACATATCAATGGGAACTAAATATCTATAAATCATGGTGAGATAAAAATGATTTATGAAGAAGATTAAATATATAAAATTAAAATATTTTAATGATTCAAAGCCAATACAATCATAAAAATGTGGACTATTAATTATAATTACATACATGGTTCCTTTTATAGAAAAGTATCTCTTTTAGTTATCCATATGGCTTCAGGTCTTCCACCCTATATACAAGAGGATAAATAGTATAAAAAGGGTGTATGATGTAACTATAGGGATTATTTAACATTATTTTCAGTGTTCGCCAAAATTTTGAATAAAGGGAAATGTGAAAAAATAATAGCTACACAAAAGCCATCTTTATAATCAACAACAGGCATAAACTACTAACAATCTAATTAAAATATATTTTCATAGTACTACAAAATATCATGTAAGTGATAAATGGTAGTAGGTATATAAAATTTTAATTTAGTGAAAAAATAAAGAAAAAATATCAGAAAAAATATTTCTATAAGTCTCTTGAACACTTGATCAGTTATTTCCTCCTAACCCTAATAGAGATCTAGAGTAAATAGCTAGGATCTACATGTTATCTTTAAACACATCCATGTCATCTACCTTATTATCAATCGGTGGACCAATAAGGTTGGGAATATAACTTTATAGGCCACCAATAATTATTCCTAATGAAATTTTAGAATCTGATAGTAATATGTAATAGTGTGTAGGTATAATACATAAAAGGGGTAAAAATAAAAATAAAATCTTTATAGGATTATACTCCCAATGGGTTACCTACCCAACCCCACTCACATCACCCTAAGCTACATACCTCTATGAATATGTCATATTAAATGTACTAAAGACCTAAGGCATATATACGAGGATTCCTAGATTACTAATAATATGTATTCAACTATAATCTCATTCAATTAAAGGCATTTAGATGACGAGCCTACTCATAGTGATCATCCACGGTGTTGGATATTTTATTTTCAATGTAATCAAAGGCATGAACTCTCAAAAATAATATACTAATTTTTTATAATATATTAAAGTAAACCTTTAATTTTATTTAAGGTAGAATCTATTTCAATGTAGTGGATTAACAAAATAAATTTCTTATCCAAAGGCATCGTTATGATCATGAAATATTATCTAGCGTATCCAATGTTTTCTGAAAAAATTGATGAATTTATGAAATAAAAATAGAAATTAATATAAATGATAGAAATTACAAAACTAATATGGGTTATCCCCAAGTAATTATTATAATTGAACTTTGTGGCATGAAATTAGTTCACTCAATTAATTATTAAATGAATCCAAGACATTTTTTAGGCATGGAAGGAAAACAAATATGTGATCAATGACTATAATATAAGAAACATTTTACTCATTAATCAATTAATGGATGGTAATAAATCATAGGTCCATGTTTACATATCATTTCATAATTCAAATAATTTATTTAACACATTCCAAATATAAATTAAAATCCAAAAACACCATTTGTGGGGGGGGGTTACATTGGAAAGGGGTTTCCCTATGGACAATCCCATTACAACATATGTCATCTTTTAGTTGCATGAAAAGTGTTGTTTTCATGTGAATTTAATAAAACACACCCTAAGTTGTTTATATGGGTTGATTTACTCAACCTATAAGGATTATAATCCTCCCATATAATTTTATAATAAAGGATTAGCTATGAAATTAATGAGGTATGAATTTTTGGAAAATGTTATGAAAACTTTAGCATGGGGTTCAATGACAAAAATTATAAACCTCAAAAATTTTATTGAAAAATTGAACAATATACCTAAAACCGTATAATAATACACATTTAATATTATCCTCTTATTTGTGTTGGAAAAAATACAATCAAGAATCCATAAAAATTAAATGAAAATAGGTAAAAAAACAATAGACATGAATAATATGATTTTTTATAATAAAGGAAAATCTAGAATAAATACTTGGGGAGTGTTACACATATCTATGTTGTTACAAGATAAACACAGATGATGTAATTGAAAGGTGAATTTAGGAGGTCAAACAAAACATTTAAGAAATTACGATGTAGATCCAAAGGGAATCAACTGCATGAAAATAAGGTTCGAAGAGAGTAAATTTATTTTTATGGGTAAAATGGTAAATATGTTAGTTTCAATTATTTTTAATATGTCACACCATTTGGATAAATATATTTCAATACAATGTTTCATCCATGTTACCATGTTGTTTTGAAGCCCCACCCCTTTCATGGTTTTAGAACATGATTAAATAACATTATTCAATATGTAAAAAGTGAACATAAAATTATTATAAACCTTTAATATTTTATAAGCTACATTCTAATGGTAAATAAAAATATTATACTACCATTTATAGGTATCATGGTTGAATTTAAAGATAATAAGAACTTTTTATTATCCATAAACCTCATCCTACATCAACAAAAACTATTACAACAACCCATTATCCTTCTTGAGTATTTTATAAAACCACATATATCCCCTTGGAAACATAAATTTGGAACAAGAATATGTTTATAAAAAAATAATTGGGAACAACATGACTAATAAAATTATGTATTAATACCTATACTATTTAAGATAACTCCTTTATGAGTTTCACTTTTGTTCATGGTTTGGCAACATATGAGATCAACTCTAGCCTTTGATCATGTATATTGGAACTCCACATCCCAATTATAATTATATATATTATTGTTCTTCAGTAGAATGTGAACCATACTAAGCATCATATATATGAGATAATTCGGGTTTTTATTTAGAATTTTATCTTCATACTCCTCAAAAAAGACTTAAACCCAAGATTGAATTCCGTTTTATTCATGAAAAAACTCATTTCAATGAAATGAGGGTGGTGATGAGAAACCTAGAATATATCATTCATAGAAAGGTACTACCTTGGATGATCTATATAATATTATATTAAACTATACAATAATAAATAATTAATGTTATAACATATTTATGTTATTCTATACCTTTCTACGTAAACCATTCATGACCCAATGTAGGTGAGAGACACAACACAACCTGATCCCCCACCTCAAACTCAAGAGGTCAGCAGCAAAGATATACATATTAAATCATCATAGATTAATCCTTATACATATATATTTTTAGTTACATTTCACATACTCCATTTTACTTGTAAAGAGACGTAGCACTAGTTCCCTCTAACTCTATATAGAAAACCAGTGAACTATATGGACTACAATTGGGTTTTTCGTAATGATAAAAATTAATTATCTATTTGAATCTGTCAAGATAGGAAAAATTAAATTTTTTTAATCATCCTTCAATATGTTCAAATAATATCATTAAATTAGGTGTGTATAATTTCCTAAAATACCAATATATTTTTATTGTATTGACCTTTATTCTGAGGGTGGTATGATTACATAGAAGATATTATGATTATCAAGAATTATGGAACCCCATCCAGATAAGAGAAGTAAATGAGACCCCATCTAATAAAAAGGTATATGGAATCCAATTATGTTGTATGTTCACTTAGACATATAGTCCCCCAAGTCCATCCATATAGATGATTCCATATATTTTAAATAAGTGGGTGACCTTAATCGTCCTATCCCAAATCACCCATACTCTATCAGTCCCCCATGATTTATTCTACAACACATAATAAAATCCATAGTGAATTATGACCATTTCAATTATATGATGGGTAGATATTTTAATAATAATAATAGCCAATAGTTATCCTCATTAATTTTATAAAACATACAACACCACATAATAAGTCCAATAATCTCATTATTTATCCTAGGCCACTAATACCGGTGACACAAATCATGATAAAATTTAGTATGTCCAAGAACCACATCAGATTTGGGAAAATGATAATCACTCATAATTTTTGTCCTTAATATATGTATGAACCTCAATACACTCTCCAATATACATGATATCAAACTATTCAACAACACAATCAGGTAGTGGGACCAAACCGGAAACAAATTCCCTCAACAGTAGGCCTTCATGATAAGAATTCATCTAAATTTTTAATCAATCAATAATTGATTAATCTATCCATAAATCAATTATAATAGCATTCATTACATAATCATGAAATTACAAAACGATTTTATAATAATGATCTATCAACATTCATTAAAAACAAGATTCTTGAACATTTTGAGTTTGTTATTTTTAGAAAAAAATTCTACTACAACATTACCTTTTTCATGTGACGTATTCCAGATAAAATATGAAATTGTAATGATATTAAAACCATATATACTATATAAGATTCAATCTATTCTTATAAAATATTTCTTTGAGTCACTTATAGTTAATTTATACAATATACAATTCCCCATGAATGTTGTGTATCCATCATTGTAGTGAATGAAAAAAATACAAATATGATGTCTTTTTTTGGTAATTACTCTAATAGAGAATCAAATGATAAGACCCTTAAGAAATGAATCACTACCATTATATAAAACTATCTATCAACTTGACACCTGATGCTTCATAATAATCTATAATTCCTTTGCAAGGACTAGTTAAAATTTGGATTAGTGTAGAGGTTAAACATCCTCTCAACTACTGATATTTATCTATCCAAAAGAGGTGCATAGTGATATGGTACTATAGTTTTTTTTATCATACTGTACCCAGTAGTACATCAATGTGTTTTCCACGATCATTTCTAGTTAGAGAGTAGATCATGTTATGGTCGAAATGAATATTGAAATATGCATCTAGGTATGGGTGGAAATCCTAATTCATCAACAACACTAAGTAAAATTATGTGTTAATTATAATTAATTGAATCACTAAATATTTATATAGGTTATAATTTTGTTTGAGTTTATATTTGTTGTATATGAAATGGTATAACTATCACATGATGACATATTTATCTTAAATTAGAATTTTAGAATTCGTGGCATCCTCAGTGTCTGTCGAAGAGTCTCTAAATATGAGGAAGTGGATAATGTTTATTAACTATAATATGTTATAAATCACGGAAATCTAGACATAAACTTATGTCACCACAGGCCATCTTGATAAAAAGAATAGCTAAACCCCATGAAAAGGTATTGGTTCATATAAAACCATTGAATTACAAGTACTTTCACTACCTCATCAGCACTTATATCTTAATATAATCAATCTTATTTAGAGTAGTAGATAATTTTTTTACTCATGGAGAATGATTGGTGGTAAACTCTACCACTCTCTTAATAGGTAGCGTAGAATATTTACCTTGAAGGATATATCTGAATGTGTCTGCCACTTTATGACTCAAAACATTTTATACCTTCACAAATTCAATTGAAAATGATGGTATTTTTGGATAAGACACATACCATCCTATGATTCTAATGTCTATCATGAGTTTTCTTGGAATGTGATTCTCCATTGTAAATTTATCTTCCACCTTCATGTGATGAGAAATACCTCTTTCATCAATGATAATAAATATGTCCCTAAAAAGGTACTAACAAATACATCCATATAATAAGGTCAAATACAACCTTATTTTAGATGATATGGTTTTTGAAGAATTACAATCCTTATATTTCAAGGGGATTATCCTTTCATCCCAAAACTATCTCTAACTAATTCCATATTAAACTTTCTAGATACATCACCCTAAAGATGTATTCAGAATTCAGACCAATACTTCCTATTAAATACATATATATATATATATATATATATTAATGAATTTCATAAACATGATTCACATAATATATAAAACATACTTGAGGATACTGAAATCGTACCTCATTCTACAAATGTCTTAGAACTCTAGCAGTACTATATAATTTGGTGTGGAATGGAGTCTTTGTTCCTACCCCAGAAATCAAACCCAATTCTATCCTCTATCCCTATATACCATAGGACGTGTTCTACCAAGACTCTATATATGTCCCATTATACTATAGGAACATCACTCTCCTATTTATATTCAACCTCAGTGATTTATGTGACCCTACCATAGACATTGATATTAGATTATATAATAACATGTTCATGCACTGTAACGTCCACTGCCATCACAATAAGGCTCAATGTGATTCATAATATCATTGGGTGACCCACCTCACATATTATCTATAAATGAAAAATTCAATATAACATCATCTACTAAAAAATTATTCTTATGGGTAAGGGCTTCGTTCAGACACTTATATATGATTGTAAATCATAAGTCATTATACTATTATTGTAATGAATATCTAATATGATCCTCAAATCACAACCCATTTAACAACACATAACATATAAGAGTTGGTTAAAAGAATTGTATCTATGAGAAACATGCTGATTGATCTATACCTGGCATAATAGAATACTCTACATGAAATAATTACCAAGATAAATCATATCTTAATGTATTTAGGGAAATGTACTTATTGAATGTAGAATAAAATTCCTTCATTACCATCCCCCAATAATAAAATTCCTATGAATTAATTTACCACCATCGGTTTTTTGATCAATGAATCATATATACCTTGAGAACTATCCTATTTATATAGGAGTGTCCAGATGCACAATGATCATAATCGTCACCTCAAACAATGAATCTATAACCTTGGTACTACCTTCCTTTTAGAATAACGGGGGATGATGCATCTTGAGGTTCCTCATCAACTCATAAATAATTGTAATTGGTTCAGGAGCACCCTCCATAGAATATTCTAGATATAATAAAACCTCCCAAATCTGAGCACCAATTTCCATTACATGAAAAATAGTAGGTATTATATGATCTATCATAAGTGGTACTACAGTTGGTTTGGGGCCCACCACCTCCCGAGAATGGTTGTTTCCGCCAAAATATCCATCCACTTTAGGTCATAATGGATGTGTAAATCAGTAATACTAAGAACATACTTCAAAAAAAGGTATAATAATGAATATATTATAGATGTAAAAATAAATAAAAGATCATGAACTTATTATTATATAAATAATAACCCAAAACCCATTCTAATGGCAGGCGTTAATGTATTGTTTTATGTATTAGTAATAATGAATCCAATTAATGGGGGATCAATTGAATGTTATAGAGACAACTAATATGTAGGATGAAATTGGTATCCTCATTTTTGATAAGGAATATATTATCAAGAGTTACAATTTTCTCATGTAATGGTTCAGTAATCTCAATTTTCATTCTAATGGTATTAAGACATAAACATTAAAAGTTTCAATTGGCACCTGATTTAACTATAACCAATAGTACTATATAAGGTATTTGAATATAAAAGTTATATAGATTACATTTTAGTTATATATATATTTAAATTTTCAATTTATTTAGGAAATATTATTTAAATTTCAATTATAAATCATGTTTACTGAAACAAGATATGTGTTTCAACTATGTAACTAAGGTTCCATATAATTAAACATGTTAAATTTTATTAAATAGGGTTGCAACGTCAAGTTATAAGGAAAAACACTTTTTAGGTTTATGTAGAAAATATATATATATAATTTTTTTCTATAAAATAGTTGGAATGCACTATCAAAAATAACATTATACAATCATTAATAGATAGTAAATATACCCAAAAAAATCATGTCATAGAAAGTGCGTTATATAAAACTCCCTACATTCTGTTAAGGATTTTTGAATTAATTTTTCCTTTCAATAACATATAGAAGGTGTAAATAAATAAAACATTGTTTTGAAAATAATTTTTTTCACCCTTTGGAAGAAATACTACAACTATAGAATTTGAAGTACCAAATTAATTATTCGCCTCCATTGATATATGGATTTTCAACAGCAGATGGGTTATCTACTCTTAGTAGAAATATCATTACCAAGATAAAACACCTTATAGTCTCTTATATACAAACCCCAAAATAATTAGACAAGGAATTGAAAATGTTATTATATACCTTTTTCACATCTCTTCCCTATTTAATAAAAAATTGGAAAGTCTAGTAGGATACGATTCCTCAATCATGACTCTATGTGTGCTAGAAGCTACCAACTAACTGAAAGGGTTTAGGGTGGAATGTATTAGAAACTATAAACTATTTAATATAGTGAATCACACTTTTAAATATAATAAATAGAAAATTTAAGATAACATCATAATCCAAAGAAACAACTAATAATAGACATAACGAGTTAACACTATCACATATAGATGATGTTGTATACCTAAAATATAAGTATTATAAAATATATTATATAAGAAATACAAATAGTTGTTTTAGATAGATTATGATTTGAAATACCAAAAACAAATATCTCTATGAGAATCCCGAGCATTGAGTCAATCCTTATCTCTCAATAGAGTCTTAAAATAAAAATCATATGAAATCCATGGGAAACACAAGGAATTCATAAATTTATGATGTTGAGCCTACTCGTTGTGATCATCCTTGTATCTTCCTTTTTTTTAGAATAATATAAGAAATGGAACCTATGAATTCCACTCATAATAGTTTCTAAATGTACCATGTATAATATCTTTTTATAAAGGTTGGACCATATATAAATAAAAGTGGTTAACCCAATGTATTTCTTTCTCTAAGACATAAATCTAAACATAGAGTATTATCCCATGCTCTCTTGAATTTTTTTAGTGAGGGATTAATCATCAATATAAGTTTATCCAATAATAGTATTAATGAATAAACTAAATATGATACTATTTTGCTACATGGATCTCACATCAATGAATTGGATGGTATCTTGTGTGTCCACTAAAATAATTGAAAAAAGAATTTTGGAATTACCCTAGGTAGGGAAAACCTATATCATTATGATAAAGGGCCATAATAGAAGAAAAAGTAATTATTTGTAATAATTTCATGAAAAGTTATAATTTATTAGTCCATGTGTGCATGTAATTTGATAGGTCAATGAAGACACTTAAAACATTTCATGTATAAAAGACCAGAAAAACACTCCCCAATAAGAGGGTTATGTTACATATGTAATTGGATTTCTTATGGATCAACACATAAAACATTTAATAGTGTTTTAGATAAAAAAATTATTGCAATTTAAACAAACACAACAAAAATGGGATGTTCTGAATGAGATCATCAACCTCCAATGAATCTGTATGTTTTGTAGCATGGCTTTGTTAGGGTTTAGATTACAAGTTAATGATGTATCTATTTTTTTATTGAAGCCAAGGAATGTACATTGTGTGGAATAGTGAAAAAAATTCAATATATCAATTATTATTGGGAAAAGTAATAGACCTAGGATCTACAACTCATACAAGAATCCTCATCTTTTATTGGACTCATATATATATTGGGTTGATTGAAATTTGAAAATATAGAAAAATCCATGAAAATGAGTTATAATAGATTAAAATGGAATAAATAGATCAGTTGGAATTCTGAAATGCATAAATGAAGCTATGATATCGATAAACTTATGTAAACCTTTCCAAAGTGATTGATGGTGAATAAATCATAGGCGAGATATGGTAGATATACCATATCCTCGATAAGATGGGGAGATTGAGTCATGTAGGAGATACTATGTTGAAATAAGGGGGTTGAGATGAAATTATTTTAAGAATAGCTTGGGAAAAAATATAATCTAAATAACTTTTAATATGGAACATGGTTTGTCCAACCATTTTGGAAAACTATGTTCCAACCATCCATCCCCATTGTCTAGGAGAACAACTCCACACATGGTTTAGGCGCATTATTACAAAAATCATTCCAGAACTATGTGAAGTATACCTGGCATAATTTTTAGAAAATAAATGTTTTATAGTCCAAATTCAAATCATTTATCAAACCATATTCCTCTTCTTATTGGGAAATATGATTGAGGTAAAGGACAAGGCAAACCATGCGTTAATCGATAACTTTCTCCAGAATTTCCAAAAAACTAGAACTGTAATCTCTAAACCATCATAAAACAACCTATAACAACCTATATTTTTGTATGAATATATATTCTATAAAACTAGTGGGTTATAAAGAAATTAAAAGGGTTTATACCTTACTGAAGAACACGTTACTAAAAATTACCACCCATGTCCCATAATAGAGTTGATCAGGCATCGCTGACAACATTCCCTATAATAGATTATATTTGGAATCACTATCTACACCCCATAGTAATATCATAATATAAAAATATTTACCCAACTCATTAGAAGTATATATAATATTTGGATCACCAATCATGTATTTATAAAAATATATATTTATGTAATATGAAATAAACCATACATCACTCTTAACATACCCATCTAAATAAAATTGGTTAAAAATAATCTATGTACTGTATCAAATTAGAATTCATCAGTTGTTAGATTAAGGGATACATAGAATTCAATCCTCTAATATAAAATATCATATAAATATTTATGGGTTGAAACAACAATGATATGATATATTAAATGTCTAACACCCTGAGATTTTATGAAAAATATTCTTTTAATTTCATTAATGTCTAGTGTTGTATGCTACACCAAGATTACCTTGCGCTATACGCAACACCGTATTAGCTTGCAGTATACGCAACACTATTCTTGGATCATGTTACACACAATTTTGATAATAGTTATTCTACGCAACATTGAGTGTATATATATATATATATATTCAATGTATTGATGAAATATGGTTGGATTATGTTATATGAAACAACGAAGGATTCTTGCACATCATGCAACCTTGACTTGGCTTGCATTACACCCAATCACGACCTTCCTCGATAGCATGTGTTGTACGCAATACCGGGTTTTACTAAACAACGATATATTATTATAATATTATTATGAACTAGCCGTTATGAATAGTATTAACTAAATTTTGAATTTTATAACATTATTATTCATCTTACAAATTTTCTAGAACATGGTATAAGAACAAAATAAATTTTTTTCGGGTAAAATAAGTATTTTTCAAAAAATGCTGTTTTTCCACCTTTTGATGGTGCACCCACATTAAATCTAGTTTTTGAAATGTTTATAATACCAATTTTACAAAATAGAATTCTTATTTGGAATCATGAAATAAAAATTTAATTTGGATAAATTTTTCATATTATTCTGGTAACTTTCATATTTTGATGAATAGTAAAAACACGCTATATTTTAATTAAAAACAACTTTTTTTATCGCAATAATTTATATGGTTAAATTATAATATTTAATAGTTTTAAAGTATACATAGAATATATTTTTACCATTTAATATAATTTATGTCATTAACATTGATTCTACCTTGAATTTGTAGGATAAATCAATTCAATCTTTTGCAATGTTTTAAAGAAAAACCCGTTTTCTTTCGAAAATGAGATTAATTTTAATTTAATTTCTGCATATTTTGTGTATTGAATTTGGAAAAATGGATTCCATATTTGGAATCAGTGGATCCAAATTATGTTAATAAGCTACTTTTTATTTTTTGGAATTATGAATAGTAACTACGGTAAATTTTATTTACCATAGTTAAAGGTAAGTCGGGTAATTAAGGGTAAATATAATGTTATAAAATTACCCTAACACATGTCAAAATCCTATTTAATGACTAAAAGTTGACCTATATCACCTAAGGGTCGGATTAGATTCATTTAATGGACTTTTGTTCATGAAAATAATTTAATTAATATTAAAACCAAAGAATGTGACAACATGTCACTTTCTTAAATCTTATAAGTATAATAATTTTAATTTAGTGAAAAACATCATGAATCATGGAACATGAATAGTATAAAGAAATCTAATACAATTATCTACATCATAGGAATTTATTTATAATTTTTAGGGATTAAATAATTATCATTTATTATGACACAATAATGATGCAGTAATTATCTTATTAATGAAATATTGACATAATTGATGTTATAAATACCCAAATAAATGTAATTTAAGACTTTTTATGAATTAAACTAATTTTATAGGTTAACATGACATGTTAGTATTGATTTAATTAATTTTTTTCGAACTAATAATTCTGTTATGAGTTTCACAAAAATCAATTACTAAATAGTGTCAAAATTGACAAAAAATAGTTTTTAAAACAAATATTATATTATTAATTGTTATTTTATTCCTAAAAATCTATGGTTCAGCCAAATGACTTATATAAGGTTATAGATATTAATATTAAACAACTTGGGGGTTCTTTTGGCTTCTTATAGTAAGCTTATTAACCTTATAGTATAAGAACACAAGAAGACACGGTAAAAGTAAAATTATTTAACTTAATGTTAAATCTAAATGATAAGGTTAAAATAGGAACCTAAACTCGTCTAAATACTATTGGATGAGAGTATTTAGACCCATCCCCACATTAGCTTAGAAATAAATCAATTTGGAGCTATTTAAAACTGAATTTGGATTTATAATAAAATAATTGTTTTGGTTATTCCAAAGGTACCCCTCTCCTCCCTTATAAAAGGGCACCTCCTCCCTCCCTTCCTCACACCACTTTGAGCCTTCAAGCTCGGCCAAACCCTGCCAAATTCCCTTCTCCACTTCACTAGAAACATACTAGAGGTTCTGGTCTTCCTAAAAGACCAGTTTTAGTGCCCTAAAAGGTGATCTCAAAGAGGCGCTTCAAAGAAGAGGTAATGTCTGTTACCGATTCTTTCATCTTTATTTCTTCTTCCACTTCTTCTTCTTAGGTTGTTTCATTATGAAGTAATAAAATAAGTATCAATTATATAATAATATGTTATTATAATTATGAAACATCCTTATTTCACCATCTATACATCCTACGGAAAAAGAAATCACCGCGCGTGCGTACGTACGGAATACCGTCTCCACGCCGTGGTGTAATCTATTTTCCACCACCGCCTTACTTGGATGGGTATAATGGTGTAAATAATCACTATATATGATTATTGTAAAGTTATATTGATTCTGAAATATCATACAAACACTCCAATACAATTCCACGATCATGAGAACGATATCATCGATCGTGCGTACGTACGGACTACCGTCTCCACGACGCGATGAGATTCATTCTCCACGTTAACCATTCATGAATAATTATAATGTATATATAATAATTAATAATTAAATATATGAAATAATAATGATTCTGGATTTATGTGTATATATATGTATGTCATCTTCTTAATTCTATTCAACTCAATAAGGAAAAGAAAACAACGTTAATGCGTACATACGGTCTACCGTCTCCATGAACGGTGTATTTCATTCCATTTACTGATTTATTATATATATGTATATTATAAATATATATTATATATAAATCATGTTTTATATTCTGGAATTAGGTAAACATGATCTATGTAATCATATTAATAATTACATGTCAAAACACGGACGGCAAATGAAACAATTTTACCCAAAACGCTCTTTAACATGGAATTTACAAAAGAACGGGTAATATAAAGCCATAAGTGAACCATATATGATATCATAACAATGATTATGATTCTGGAATAAGTCAATTACATTATTTAAATCATTATACCGGTGGTTCGGACACATATGAAGCAAATCAGACCTAAGGTAAGGGAAATATCACAATCTCATTTTTATCCGAGATTGTTTATACTTTGGTATTTAGTGGGGATTTTATCATACACATCCATGTTTCCTCAATATTTAATATTATTTCCATCCACCTAAAATTTTTTAAATCCATTTTTACCCTTCGGTGAGTTTTTAGTAAAAGATATGAAAGGAATCCTTTGTCACTTTTCGTACGAGGTACTTTTTGACTTTTCTGACAAAAGTACGAGAAGAATGTTTTTGTAACTTATACGGCATGAATGGATTTTTAAAACCTTATTTACAAGAAGCTTACTTTACATTTTTTCATGTTTATTTTTAATCAACTTCTTTTAGTTTAGAATTTTATGACATGTTAAGAAAGGAAAAGTGTTTTTGAAGTAGAAAGGATATTTTCCTCAAGAATGGAGTTCAAGTGTTTTATCAAAATTATTTTCCATATAATATAATATAGGGTTCTATTTCTATCCCTATTATTACATGGATTTGATTATGTTGTGATGGAAATATTTTTATGAATTCCTTTATCTTATATGAATTGTTTTATGATGTCATGTTGTTTAAGAATCCCATTTTTACTACATGGGTTATGCAATGATGTATGACTTATGATTTTGTGGAACACATAAGAATGGTATCATTATGAGATGGGTGGGACATATATCTCCCTCCAATGAATTGGGTAAAGATTTTATATCTCATGAGATAGACATGGCTGGAGTGGTAGGTTATACCGGTTCAGTGAAATAGGACTGAAATGAAGAGTGAACTCGGTTCAGAAAGGGACTTTGTCCACTAAGATAGTCTTGGCAATGGGTCTTGACTAATAAGAAATGATTCTCTATGATTATGTGTGTATGCCACAAAGTTTCATGTTTTAATTATGATTATTGGGATTACATTTCACTACTATGATTTATCCCATGTTATGAAATTATGATCTCTTTTGCAAGTTAAGATTTCCAAAAGATATGTTCTTAGGAATATGACGTGATTGATATTTCTTTTGTTTACCCTTACTGAGCATTTGAGCTCACCCTTTTTTGTTTTCTTTTCCCCAGGACATAAAGAAAAGATTTAGGTTAAAAAAAGAAGATCTTTATGGGAGATGTTGAAGATCTTTCACCACGATTAGAAGATTATATTCCGAGTTTCCAAAGACACTAAACTATTACGGTCCTTGTGTGTGTATTTTTGTTATATACTAAGTATTCTGCAAAAGTAATGTAATGTCCATGTACGTCAAGCTTTGGCTATCTACAGTTGGTATTAGAGGAAAGGTTTAGTCAACCTTTGGAAACTAGGATGCGAAAATGTTATTGAGATCCCTAGAGATATTTCTAAGGTATGTCTAGGGATGTACCTAAGGATAAGAATATGTATAGGATATAGTCCTAGAACTACGGTAACGATATTAAAATTTAACCTAAGATGTTAGATATTGTGGGTGCTCCCCCTTTACTATGTTGTTTTCCCTAGCATGATTTTTTGCCTCTCACACTATTCTTTTTGGGTTTTAGAAAATGGCTGGAAACAAGAAGATTCACAATAATGGAGGATATAACAGACAATGTAATGATATTCTTCATGAGCAACCAAATGAAACTGGATTTGGAAGACCAAACATCATTATTATGCCGAATTAGCAATCTTATAATATGATCAATAAACTCAAATTTTGTATGTTTCCTGACTCGGCTAATAAGAGAAAGATGGAGTTTCATGATGATCATAGAGGAAAGAATGTTTAATTTCCCCTATGTAAGTCATGTGGGAAGAGGTATCAAGGAGAATGTTTCAAAGGAACTGGAAGTTGCTTTGGGGGTGGAAAAGAAGGACATAAATCCAATAAGTGAAAAGGAAAAGGTTCAGTTAACACCATGGATGAGGATAATGGTATTGCTACGACATCAACAATGGTTAAATGTTTTAAATGTTGAATGTATGGGCATTATGAAAAACAATTCCCTACGGGAAAGTCTCATGAAGAGAATCAGTATGGTCGTATGGGTAGTAGTTATGTTGATGATGATGAAGAGACTACAAATGATATGTGAGATGAAAGAATTGTCGAAGCTCGGTCAATGGTTTAAAAAGGTAGTGGATTGATTACATGTTTATCAAGTGTAATGTTGTATAAGTAATCTCATGGTACAATGGAATAAAGAGACATCTAAGGATAGTTACATTGTTTTCTTTCCTTGAGTTTTGAAAGTATATGATTAATGCTACCAGTATCCATGAAAGGTTATTCATATATTTTTGGAATATAGAGGATATGCGCATAATGAAGGGATAAGGAGAAAATTAAATGTTTGATAGTATTCATGAGCTCATGACTGATATAAGGAGAAGGTTATATCTTGGTTTCAGTATATAGAACATTTGGATTTTGGTATGTGTAAGGAGTTAACTTTTTACAAAATTCATGTTTTCACTAAGGGTAAATGGGTATTCATTTTCCAAGAGAATACATGATTAAGGTATTCACATGATTGGAATGTGACCAACAAGATATATGGGGGATAAATGATGGTATTCACATGCTTGGATGATGACATTTCAAGTAATCATTTTCTTTATACTATGATCTTGGACCGAAGTATTTTATATAAGCCTAAATATTGGAATGGATTATTTTGGACAGAAGTTAGTATTGTTTAAGGATGAATTTTTTTTGATATTATTAATAGGATGTTATAGTAATATAGTTTTAGAAAAAGGACAACCTTCAGGACGGGCGACATCCCATCGCGTCGGACAAGGATGTGGGAATCGAACCCACAACCGAAGTGTGACTGACCTTTATCGCCTACCACTGACCTACAAGAAGTCCATGTTTAGTATAAACTAGTTTTATTATATTAAGCCGTATGATATATGAAGTATAAGTCCATTTTAGGAACCATATATGATTAATATCACTATAGATGGACTTGTGTATTTTTGATAACTTTTCTAACCTTTTGAAACAGATGGAATGACCCATCATTATATCACATGATCTATTAACACTTCATGAATAACAAATTCAACTTCATTTCTTTAAGAGATGAAGTGGAAATTGTTCAAATCACGAACAACAGTGAGATTGTACCAAAATAAAGTAAGTATTTATTCTAATTCCAAATCTTCAACTTTAGGGAAATGATCTTGAAAACCAGAAAAATGTTGAATCAGATGGTACCCTAGATCATCACAAATTTATGGCTTTGTGATTGCTGGCTTTTCCATATCCATGTTCTCTACCACTCTCCATCAGAACTTGATGGTTAGATTTTTCTTCCATATCCATATTTTCACCTATGTTCACTTATGTGGAAACCCAGTGATGACTTAATTTGGGTAACCAGTACATTTCATACTTTAGTTTTTAAAGCCATGTTTTGGTATTCCTTTTTACGATGTGAGTTTCTATTAAACAAACTTTCGAGTAGTAAACCATTTATAACCCCGATGAATTTTGAGGTAGAAATTAATTTTAAGGGGGGGGGGGGGTAGAATGTAACACACCAAGATTTTATGAAAAATATTCTTCTAATTTAATTAATTTCGTGTGTTGTATGCTACACCATGATTACCTTGAACTATACGCAACACCGTATTAGCTTGCAGTATACGCAACACTATTTTAGATCATGTTACACACAATTTTGATAATAGTTATTCTACGCAACATTGAGTATATATATATATACATTCAATGTATAGATGAAATATGTTTTGATTATGTTATACGAAACAACGAAGGATTCTTGCACAACACGCAACCCTGACTTGGCTTGCATTACACGCAATCACAACCTTCCTCGATAGCGTGTGTTGTACGCAATACCGGGTTTTACTAAACAATGATATATTATTATAATATTATTATGAACCAGCCATTATGAATATTATTAACTAAATTTTGAATTTTATAACATTATTATTCATCTTACACATTTTCTAGAACATGGTATAAGAACAAAATAAAAATTTTCAGGTAAAATAAGTATTTTTCAAAAAATGCAGTTTTGCCGCATTTTGATGGCACACCCACTTTAAATCTAGTTTATGGCATGTTTATAAGTCCAATTTGACAAAATAAAATTATTATTTGGAATCATGAAATAAAAATTTACTTTGGATAAATTTTTCATATTATTCTGGTAACTTTCATATTTTGATGAATAGTAAAAACACGCTATATTTTAATTAAAAACAACTTTTTTTATCGCAGTAATTTATATGGTTAAATTATAATATTTAATGGTTTTAAATTATAAATATAATATATTTTTACCATTTAATATAATTTATGTCATTATCATTGATTCTACCTTGAATTCGTAGGATAAATCAATTCAATCTTTTGTAATGTTTTAAAGAAAAACCTATTTTCTTTCGAGAATGGGATTAATTTTAATTTCATTTCTGCAACTTTTGTGTTTAGAATTTTGAAAAATGGATTATATATTTAGAATCTAGTATTATCTAATTATGTAAATAGATAACTTTTATTTTTGGACATTATGAATAGTGACATGCATTGTTGGTTTTTTTGTATAATATAAAATGGAGAATCTGGTAATTAAGGAAAAAATTAATATATTAATATTTTTCTAACACTTTTCCTAATAATATTCGATGAGTCTTTTCTTTCAGAAATTATACTTTGTTTGAAATTATATCTTTTGGAAAACATTATAATGAGATTAGTATAATTAATTTATTCTATTTAATGAAAAGTTAAATATGTGTAAGTCAAATTTTAAAAACTATATAATTTTTAAAATAAGGTTGTATAGTTGATATATTAAAAAAAATACTCATTTTAAATATAATATTTTTCGTTATCATGGTAATTTATTTTTTTTGGAAATAATTAATAACATTTTTAGCTTTTACATTAATGATGGATAAATTATTTTGTTTATGATATATTAGTAAAATAATAATTATTAAAATTATAAAAAAAAATTAGATATAGAAAACACTTGAAAAAATATTATTGGTGTACTATATATAGACCATAATCATCCACGGGTTGAGTTATTGAAAATTTTTCTACATATTGAAATGATTGTGACATTTATAATATTTTTTCCAATGTGATGATAAAGTTGTCACATTCACTTTTTAATACATATTCCATTTTTAATGTTGGATTGTTCAAAATATATATTCTACTTTAAGTTTATAATTAACACTAGAGGATTCTTCTTTATTATAGTTTTTTATATTTAATTTTTATTCAATTAATATGTATACTAAATAATTACACCAAACTGAGGTTGTATTGATTTTATTAATAGATATTAAAAATAAATGATTTTTAAAATATTAAAATAAATATAATTTTGAACAATTAATATATAAAATTAATTTAATATATTCAATTAAACTCTCAGGAATATAATAAAATATTTTTTTAATATAAATTCTAATATTAATATTTTTATTAATCAATGACTTCAATAGTGTCAAAATTGACCATATTGATTGATTATCAAAATAATGCATTATAAAATTATTTTAAAAAAATAAAACAATATTAATAATATATAATAATTTTTATTTGTTTTAAAATGATTCAATTTATTCATTAATGGTCTTATTGACATCAATTATTTAAATATTCTAACCTTAATATTGAATTATTTGTTACCTTAGTAAAAAGAAAATAGAATAACTAAATGTTTATTAATAGTATAAGGTTTAAATTTACATTAAAACATGTCTAAAATTTATTAGTTTAAAAAATTGTAACAATATCTCAACAAATATTCTGAACAAGGAAATTTTTGTGGGTTTTGGATTGGTTTTCATTTTTATTATAAATTAATATATTTCAGGATTCCAAAAGTTCCCCTCCTCTAAATTATAAAAGGGAACATCCTCCCTCACATATTTTCTTCAATGTTACCCTTGAATATAAGTAATCCATATCCCATTTTCATTATAAACATCCATAGTTTAATTTTATAGGTTATGGTCATATCCAAAAAACAACTCTAGGGCATTAAGTGGAGATCTAGCGGGAGCTCATCGAAGAAGAGGTAATCTCTCTTATTGATTATTTACAACTTATTTCACCTTCTACATAATATTACTGAGTTTTTATGTTATAATATAAAAAAAATACTATATACTATATACTGATATGTTATTACTTTTCAAAATCATATTCCACCTTTTATCCATCCTATTAAAATGAAATCACGAAGTGTGTGTCTATATAGCTTACCGCCTGCACACCATGGTGTAATCGTTTTTCCAACACCACCTCCCTTGGATTAGAATAATGATGGATATAATAACTAAATATTATTATTATAACTTGAAGTTAATTATGAAATGAAAAATATACCATCCACTTCCACACCATTTCACAATTATGGGAATGATATCATCAATCATGTGTACATACGATATACCGTCTCCAAGATGCTATGTGTTTCATTCTACATGATATACACTAATGAATGATTATATAACGGTATATAATGACTAAATATCAAATATATTATATTTTAAATGATATAATTATATCCTAATAAGGATGACCATAAAATATTTGAAAAACATCCTTAAGATAATGAAGTAGTTAATACTCGAATAACGAGTAATAATGACATGTAATTAACAAATAGATGATAACATGATCATATATGATATCATAAAAAGGATTACGATTCCATAATAATTTAATAAAATTATTTAATTCATTGTAATGGTAGTTTTGAATACATACAAAGGATATCATACCTAAAGTAAGGGGTAATTTTAAAGTCTAATTTTTGTCCAGGATTATTTTTACGTAATTACTTATTAGTGTATATTTATCATCCATGTCCATGTTTCATAAATACGTTTTCATAAAAATATTTATATTACTTTAGTATTTTTAATGTCTATTTTAACTAGTGGATAATTTTATTTCACTGAATTAAATGAATACTTTGTCATTTTTGATATGAGGTACTTTTTAACTTATCTGAATCATGTATGATAAGAATGTATTATTTTATCTTATACAACATGAATGAAGGTTTATGTTTTCATTATAGATTATTATATAATGATTAAATTATTATATTTCATTGTTAATTTCAAAATAATATTTCTTTTTTATTTAATGTTTCATGGAATATTAAAAAAAGAAATTATCTTTTTATATGAAAGGATAGTTTCCTCATTGATTAATTTCAAATTTTATTTCAAAATAAATTTCCTACAATGCTATAATTATTTAATAGGGTTATGTTTCAAGCACAATAAAGCTATTATTCCAATGTTTTTATTATGTTAATTATGGAATTATATTTATGAATTCCATTTGCCATACATAGATTATTTTATGATAAAATAATGTTTAAGAAACCAATTTTATTTCATGGGTTTTTCTATGATGAATGTTTTATGCAATTTTGGAACATGTAAGATTGATTTTATTATGATATGGGCGTGTACTATATGTCCAAGTAATGAATTGGGTAAATATTTAATTCTCATAATATTGACAAAGCTAGAATCGGAATTGATCTCAGTTCAGTAATACATGGATGCAATAAAAAGTGAACTCAATTCAGTAATGGGATTTTTCTACTTTAATGGTCGTGGAAATTAACCTTGACAGATATGAAATTATTCAATATGATTTTGTGTATGCCAAAAATTAATTTCCTTATGTTATGAAATTTTGGAATATTTTCATTCATTATTTCTGAAATTGAATGATTTATCCTATGACATGATTTCATGATCTTTCATATGAAGGATAATATTTTCAAATTTTATATTAATATGTATTATGATTATGATATGATTCATTCCACCCTTTTTACCCTTACTGAACTACATATAGCACCATTTATTATGTTTCTATTCCATAAGATGTGAAGAGGGGTACTATTCAAATATGTAAAAAGTGTCTAGTTAGAATGAAATGAGTAGGATTCAATGTTGATGTCTTATGAACCAGTTGGCTTATTTTCCCAATTTATTAATACATTAAATCAATACGGTACTGGATTGTTATTTTTATATATTTATTGAATATTCTTATATATTGAATTAATATCTATGTATTAAATGTATGGGTGATTATAATTAAATTCATATAGGATTTCATAACTATATCTACGCATGAATTGGGAACATTTCATACTAAATAGAAACATAAAAATAAAAACCAAAAAATAATAATTCCACGACAAAAAATGAAACAAAGATTACGGTGCTCCTATCATGGCCCTTGAAAAAAATATAAATAATGACAATAATAAAATATATAATATTCTTATTCATTTTTTCATTGAAGATTCCCATTTCATACTAATATTTAATTGTGGATTTCTTATATTTTTGTATTTAATATAAGAAATAAATTTCTGTTTAAAATCAATCATAAAATAGTGGTCGTCAATTATATACTATATCACCATTCTTCTTAAATCATCAATACACTAATTAAACTCTAATTCATTATTAATTACCCACTAGAACCTCTATTAATTTTCCTAAAATGGAATGTAATTATAAAAAATGTTGATTCTATAATCACTGTGATCAATTCTTTCTATGGAAGGTGATTATAAATATGTGATTACACATGGATATAACTCCACATCCATCCACTCAAATAAAAAATAGTGTAGATATCTTGGAACTATGTGTGATAACCACTAATAGAGAATGGTGATAAATATAAATTCTATAAAAAAGTATAAATTTCATATTATCTATATTATAAAATCACTTTTAGTAAGATCAAGAAAGTTGGTATTGAGTAATGACGCTTAGTATTCGTTAACAAGGGTGGAACATGTCCCCTTGGATTGACTATAATCAAATTATTGTTAAATAATTTTAAAAACACTATGTATTAATGTGTATGAAATATAGATAGTCACATTATGTATATCCTCTCCATTGTGAGTATCATCCCATTTAATATAGGTAGGATGGTGTTTTTGAAATCTATATAGCTAGAGTTGTTTTTGAAAAATCTGATCATATTGATTTCCCCCTGTGGATTATATAGCTCCCTCTAATTGTTTGAAAAAAATGGTAGGTTCCCAGGATTCTATTTCATGAATACATCCTACTATTATAATATTGTGTCTAGATATTTCTGTCTTAATCACTTTGGTCTTAGATTACACAAATCATAATCAAATGGTGTAGATTTATCAGATGCTCATATCATGAATACACTCTTTCCTTCAATACATTCATGTGGTTATTATAAATATTATATTATTTGATGGGTTCCAAGTGGAATTATTTTAAGATAAATTCAAGATATTACAATACCATAGGAATGATATTACAATATGTAATTCCATTAATGTTTTAAAATAATATATATCTTATAAGTTCCACATGTAAAATTATTTAATATGACATTTCAATAAACATTAAAATTCATCTATGTATCAACCCTACCTAATGAATATAGTATTTTAAATGATTGGACACATAAATTTTAGAAGGATAACCTTTACTCTTGTAATTATTATCATTACATTTTTTATGACGTCCATTAATCGTCACCAAGTATTGAAGAGCCATTATAATTATCCTTGTCCCTTCATTGTGGACCATAAAAAATAAAAAATCTACTCTTACACACATAGGGAATTATCCAAAATTCACATTTTAACTTATTCATTAATCATACCATGGTGTAACATATTCAAAAGTAGTAGAGTTATAAATTTTATATGATAGAGTACTTTTCCATTTTCTACAAACCATTGTTGGGATCTATATCTTACACACAGTTCTGATGTTAAATCTAAATATCTTACAAAAAAGTGTATTATTCAATTATTTTTGAAACATATTAATCTTATACATTACATCACGATCTAGTAAATTTCGAATTTTATTAGTATATATCTTCAATAAGTTCTCTTATGCTTACACATATTCAAATTTGGTCCTTTTTCCTGAAAATTTGAATTACCTATAAATTCCTGAAACTCATGAATTTGATATAGGATTTATACAATTGAATATCAAAATGGTTTAACGAGGGATAAATTAAAAATATAAAACCATTTTTCAATAAACTCAAAAAGTTGTAAAATATTCAAATGTCAAACATGTTTTCAAAATTTATAGAAAATAATGTTGAAAAACATAAAAAATCCCATTTTTTACAAAATTTGTGTCATGTACAAATGGTTACTCAAATTTTTGTGGGAAATCATGATGATGATATTGGAAATATATGATTTTACCAATAAAATTTATTATTATTTAGATAGAATAGTTAGATTTTTTAAAGAATATATATTTAATAATTGTAATTAATGTTCCATACTATATGAGGTGAAAAACACAATTACACATGTGAAGAAATCTAGAAATTAAAAAAAACGTATGAAAAATAATTTTCAAATACAACATAAAAATATAATATACTAGGAATAATTCACATGGTACTCAAGAAAACTATAATAGTTTCAATGTTTACATCAAACACTCATCTTTATTTCCCACATTGATAAGAAATAGAGGATCCACCATATTAACATGGTCTATTTTATAATATATAGAATTAATTATAATGTTTTTTAGCAGACACAAAATATATATGAAGAAATTATAGCCACATGATAAATTATTAATGAAGATATTTGATTACTACCACCTTAAAAAAAGATCATCTATTATCAACATCAATAGTCTTAGTCTTTACACAAAAAAGAATATAATCTAAGATAAGTTGTAATGACCGTCCAATTCTCATTGGATGGAGAGTATAATGAGTCATTACTATGCCTTAACCGACATCCCCATGATGCCAAAGGTTGGAAATAAATGATAAAGGGTTTCATATACAAGTGTGGGATGATTTACCATTTAATAAATAAACCAATAAACCTACCAACCATAACCAAATATTCACTATATAATGCATGAACTAGTGGAAGAGAAATCAACAACTTCATGCATCTCAAAATCACATCTATGTAAGAAACAACAGAAGAATAACCACGTATCAATGTTCATAGCGGATAGACTACACAAGAATCTTAAAATTCATCACAACTCCATGCTCAACATGATCTATGATCCAAAATCTCTGAACAGACCAAACATCATGAGGTAGTTATAAACACGTGTGAAACAATACCTTTTCCCTTGTCCTGAAAGATAGAATATTCAAAGGAACCAAATTTGAAAATAATTGGTGAGTATAAAACTTAGTAGGTTTTCCCCCAATGACTTCCCTACTTTTGCCACATGGATTGAAGTGTTTTCAATAATTATATAAAACAATTTATTTAAAAAAATATATCTGAAACTATTTATAACTAAATATAAACATGTTTCCAAAACATTTCATTACCAAAACCATTCCAATGCAATTGAAACCAATTTTTCCAACAAGTTATTTTTCTAGAAAAATAACTAATCAATCATTACACCCATTTCACAATATTCCATTATCGGCATACCAAACCATTCCTCAAACCAATGAAACCAGCCATGCATGCTACGTTATGGCAGTTCCATATTCATGAGTAGTGTAGCATTGATCTACTAAGTTGTTATAAGGTAATTTTTCCCATATTCCATTAACCCTTTTGCACCAAGCACACTGTCATATTTTAACCAAACCTCATGTATGAATTTACCATGCGCCATAAATCATTGATATCATTTCATAGAGTCAAATTTTAACCAATCCCCAAATATTCCACATGAACACACACCACAAATTCCGAACGCTCATGCCAAAACAACCATTTCAATTAAAACACCTTATTATTGAAAACTATTTCATTCAAAACCATTTCTATGCCCAACAATTTCAATTTCAAATCATTTAAATAAAACACTATTTTTATTAAAAACCATTTATATTGAAAAATATATTTTTTATTAACTATTTAGAAATTATAGAAAATCCCTACTTTAAATTCATCATTTTAAATTCATGAAAATAATCCCCCTTTTTCTACAACTATTCACCAAGATAACACAATTTCACAAAAACCATAAATCATCAAAAATGATGATTTTTACATGCATTTAAAAGTCAATAAACCAATTTGAATATATGCCAATCCATTTTAGAAAGAGGATATGAGAGTAAATCCACCTAAATCGAAGGTTTTGAAAAATATTTTACAACAGACGAAGAACAGACAAAAAAGAGGGTTGATTCTCCAAGAATGGCCTTAGTTCTCGTATCCTAGCTAGATCACGACTCCACATTGAATTATTTGGAATCCAAAAATGTATTTCTACCCAATATAGGTTCATATTTGAGAAATAATGGAGATCAGATATGTATATCTAAGTTGATCTATGAAAAGATGACAAATCCGGAAAGAATTGTGACATACCCCAATAATCGGACTCGGAATCACCAAGGGAAGGCTCAGGGTTGAATCCAACTCATCTGGTGAGGGTAATCCCGCTCTCTAGGGAGAGAAATCTCTATATAGGGGCGTTTTAAAGCCAAAAAGAAATATATAGTGCAAAAACGAGTACGATCCAAGAAAATAGGATAACGATTTTACCTCGGTGCAAGGTTTGACCACACGGTTTTGGCCAACCGTGTATGGATCGTGTGACCATCCAATTAGTACTAAAACTCCTTATATACCCCCCAAACTCTTCTATCATGCACCTTTACCCTTTTTATTGAAAAATATTTTTTCTGGGAACATCCCACTCTATAGAAACTCCCCACATTATGGAAACAACCCACATTATGGAAAGACCCCACTTTATAGAAACAACCCATTTTATGAAAACTGTTTATTTTATGGATACTCTATATTTTATTGAAACTATCTATTTTATGGAATCTATATATTTAAGGGAAACTCTCTATTTTAGTCCCACAAATTAAAAACAATATGAGGAAAGGGGGTAAAGTACCCGAAACCGGGGTATTATAATCTCCGCACTATGGGTCTTTACATCTATAAAAAGTAGAAAACCCTTACTGGCCAAAAAGTGTTCCTGCCACTACTATTTCATTTCCATCCCATATTCCCTAGACTCTTCCTAAATCCGACCATGTTTCCATAAATCACTCACTATGACGATTCTTTTCCAACACAAGACTTTCTATTGTCTATCCATGATTCGCACTGGGATATATACCAATTATGCATCTGGTTCTTGCTCAAGATGATCCCATCAGATCACATGGTTAGGATTAGGGTGATACATTTTCAACTCGGATACATGTAACACATTATGGACCAGGTTAATCCATGATGGTAATTCTAACCGATATGCCATCTCTCCAACCCGTTTAAGTATCTCAAAAGGGATAATTTAACTAGGAGATACCTTTCACTGCTTCCCAAAGTGATGATTTCCAATCCTCGGAGAGATCGTAAAGAAGACATGATCACCCACAGCGAAAAACAGCGGTCTTCGACATTGATCTGAATAAGATTTCTAACGACTCTATGTCGTCTCCAACCTCTTTCTAATCAACTGGATCTTCTCTTTTGGTTCTTGGACAAGGCTTGGTCCGATTAGTGATGTTTCACCCATTTCCACCCAGCATTGTGGAGATTGATAAGGACTCACATTCAATTAATAAAACAGAGACATGTGTATCAGGGAAAGATGACTGTTATTTTATGAGAACACCACTAAGGTTATATGCTCCTCCCACAAGCCACTAAAATCCAATACACATGCCTGCAACATTTCTTTTCGTGATTTTATCATCCGCTCAGATTGACCATCTGTATGTGGATGATACGCTGTGCTCATAGTCAATAGAGTCCCAAGGGGTGGCTATAAGGATTTATCGAAACAAGTCATACACCTCAGTTCTCTATCTCAGACTATTAACATTGGTAATCCATGCCTCTTTACCACTTTTCGGATATAGATATTTGAAAAATACTCCAATGTATGAGTTTCACGAATAGATATAAAATGGGCTAACTTGGTTAGACGGTACACTATCACCCAAATGGCATCGTGTTTTTGGACCTTTCCTGGAAGACCTATAACAAAATCCATTTTAATGTGATCCCATTTCAACAATGGGATGGGAAAATATTGAAACACACTAGCTAGTATCTAATGCTCTGCTTTAACATGCTAACATGTTAAGCACCCCGAGACGAACTCAAACACCTTGCTTTTCATGTCGCTCTACCAAAACTACGCCTTCAACACCATATACATCTTCTATATACCTTGATGTAAATCCCATCATGAATGGGGGTAAGTATGAAGGATTTATTCTTGAAAAAACTTAGGTACAACCATTTGATCTCTGATACAAATAACTAAACACCCATGAAGTTTACATCCCTCAATGATCTCCCCACTATTGAGTTTGGAACTTACAACCAGACATTGTTTATCTGCATTTTGTGCCTATTTGATCAATTTTACTAAATCAGGAACAAGTATATATGAAAATAAAACTACAACATCACCTTGGTCTTCACATTCTACATGAATGTCTGCTAATACCGACATCAACTTCAATTCATCTAATGCATCATTCTCTAATTGAGAATATGACTTTCTAATCAATGCATATGCCACCAAATTTCTTTTCCCTGATGTGTAGATCAATTCAATGTCAAACATTTAGAGAACCCCATCCATCTCTATTTACTTAGATTGAAATTTTACTATGAGAAAATGTGTTACAACCTTTTGTGATATGTAAACAAAGTAAATTTCTCACCAAAGAGATAATGTCTCCACGTTTTCAAATCTTGGATGAATAAATCTAACTTAAAATCATGTGTTGGTTAAATTTTCATTATGCATCCTATACTACCATGAACCATAAGAAACCATATGATCTCTTTGCATGAGAACACAACCCAACCCTGATCCTGGAGCATCACAATAGACCACATACCCATGTCCTAATTCTAGAAAGATCATGATAGGTGCCAATGTAGGCCGACATTTCCATTCCTAGGAAGACATATGACATTCCTTTGTCCATTGGAATGTATAATTATTCGTTGTCGGAGCTATCCTTGGCAAAGCTAGTCATGATAAATCACACACAAAGCATAGGTAGTAACAATCTAGGCCAAAAAACATCGAATAGTGAAAATATTCTTTGGTGGTGGCTAAGAGAAAATGAAATCTATCTATTTAGGATAACCAAAAACACATTTCTCAGAAATTACATGGCCAAGAAAACATACATCATGTATTAGAAAATCACACATTGATAATTTTCTATACAAACGATGATCTCTCAGGATTTGTAACATTATTTCCAAGTGCACCTCATGATCATCCATTGTCTTTGAATAGGAAAAAAAGTCACCCACAAAAACCACAACAAAAGAATCCACCTACTGATGAAATGTATGATTCACTAATGCCATGATGACTACAGGTGCATTTGTTAAACTGAAAGCGATTATTACATATTCATAGTGTCCATATCTACGTTTGAAATCTGACTTTGTAATATCCTTGTTAAAAAATCTCAATCGGTGATATCCTGATCATAATTCAATCTTGGAGAACCACTATGCTCACCTTAATTGATTCAATAGATCATCAATGAGTAGAAGTGAATTTCTATTCAATATCATAACTTGGATAAGCTTACGATAATCAATAAACAGATGAAGAGTTCCATCAGACATCCTCACAAACAAACCGGTGCTTCCCATGGAGACGTACTCGGTCGAATGAATCCATTTTTTCTAGCTCCTCTAAATGCACATTAAATTCCCATAGATCTATATTTTCCATTCTATAATAATGAAGGTAAATAGGATTGGTCCCCGGATAGAGAGCAATCATCAGATCCAATTCCCTTATAAGTGGTTACCCTGAGAAGTTCCTGGGTATGTCATCTAAAAATTGGAAAATAAAATAAGGAAAACTATTTTCTTCGAAATATTCCAATGATCCCAAAGTCAATGCTACCAATTGGTGAGACATCATTCCCACCATTGGTGCTAACAAGATCTTCAAAAACTTCTTTACTATCCCTTCTCCTCTAAAGATATTCTTGATGTCGTCCTCAATCCTGAAACTAATTGTTCTCCTATAACAGTCGATATGAGACTTGAATGTTGTCAGCCTATACATACCTAGGATTACATAATAGATATACATATCCAATATTGAGAAGTACCATTTTAGATCATCTCCATAAACAGTTATACCACATTCTATACACACAAAGGATTGAAATTCCCTTTCACCAAGAGGAGTCTGCATATTCAAAACCGATGGCATCATTTCTAGTTTTAAACAACGAAGCTCAATAACATGAGAAGCAATCAAGGTATGTGATGAACCAGTATCAAAAAAAATCGTGCACAAAGGTAGAATTCAAAAGAATCATACCTCTCACTATAGATGGTCCAGACTAATCATCAACAATCATAATCTCATCTCCATACAATTGATTTTTTTTTGCTACACTGTTCTCCATGTTTTCTTGCAGTGGATGCCCTGGTTAAGGAGACATGGTATTTGAAAAATCACCATTTCTCACTATTCTCTTCTGATGAGACTGATTCTACCATCCTCTTCCATTAGAAGCATATGATGATTCCAATGTCTGAGTAGTGTATCGAGCACATGACCTTGGAGAACTATGAAAACAGCACAGAAGATGTTCCATCTTGTAGCAATTATGATATGCTCTAGGTTGTGTTGTATAATATCTCTTTATGTGGTCTATATAACCACATTGAAAACAAACTTCTTTGCTCTAGGCTCTTGGAGGATGGTTTACTGATCCATCCATCTGGTTCAGATTTCCACATGCACCTTATAAATAGGATTCCCTTTTCTGCTTGTTCCCAGTGGTTGAGTTCCCACCATTTCCTATGGGTATCATCATGCCTCCTCTTATAGATACCTAGGTATCACATTCACTGACAACCGCTCTGTTCACCATATCTGTATAGTCTATAATACAATGTACTGCAATTTTTATTGAATATATTTTCATTGCCTTGATTTGATGATGTGTGCCTTTAAAGAGGCACATTCCACCACTTCTAGTGAAAAGTGTACTATGTTCTTGAACAAAGTCGTATACTCGTTGATATAGAGACTATTTCTTTCCATGCTGACGAAGTGTGACATTTTTTGGATCTTGAACTTGTGGGGAAATAATTGCTTGTTGAACAATTCCTCAAAATTGACTCATGTAATCCCTTCATCCAATTATTTCATGCACCTCTAAATCCCCCCAAGGACGTGCAAGATCCTCTAGCATATACATATCCAGTATGACCATTTTCTCTATAGGTGTTCCGATGAAGTAAATGATACGATTCATCTTACAAAGACACATCTCTGCCTTCTCAGGATCATAATCACACTGGAAATTAGGTGGATTCTGCTTCATGAGCTAGATGGTATGATCCACAAGTCGTGGCTCGTTCCTCTAGTTCCCTGTGTCCACAGCTAGAAAAGCATGGACAATACTCTTTAGTAGCTCTTGGTTCACACATGGTTCAGGTGCAACCACATTCTCCACCGCTTCTTCAGGTTGTTTTTGATGACACCTTACTAGTTTCATTTTCTAAACTAACAACAAACTCTGTTAATCTCACTCTCTTACAATTGTTTTTTTTGGATTTCAAATTCTATCACATCAACTATCACAACTTTGTTTTCCAAAACAACCAGTTTACCTTGTTCAACAATTTGGTAAAACACTTCACAAGCTTCGAAAAATAAAACCTTTTTCCAAATCCGACAATAATTCTATTTTTCAAATACATTCATTTAAAAACCAATTACATTATTTGTCAAAAAATAACACTTTTTTTAACAAAAAGATTCATTCCTAGAAATGATGTATGCATTCTTAATGGAAAGTAATTCCTCTACAATGCATGTCATATTCGTCTCATTGGCTAAACCCCTGACAATGTGATTTCAAAATTCTTGATGTGTCTCCAAATACATATTTACCAAACTCTCAAGTATCATGAAGTTTAAAAGAAAAGGGAAAGAAACATCTTTTTATGCTATAAATGTCATATTCCAACAATCCTACTCCATTCTACGATTCCCACCAAAGGAATAGACAAGCATATATTTCATCTCCAAAACTCAGAACCCTGATTACTCGTTGTTAGGCCAGGACTGAACAAGCTAATACCATTTGTAATAACTCGCCAATTTTCATTGTAATGGGAGTAAAACATGTCATTACTAGGCCTTAAATGACATCACTAAGATGCCAAAGGATGGAAATAAATACTGAAGGGTTTCAGAATAAATGTGGGGGAAAATTTTCCCATAAAAAAACAATAAACCTACCAACCATAAACAAACATTCACAATATGATTCATGAACAAATTGAAGACAACTCAACAACATCATATATCTCAAAATAACACCCATCAAAGAAACATCATAATAATAACCATGTATCGAAGTAACCAGTGGATAGACTACATAGGACTCTTCAAAGTTCTCAAGTATCCATGCTTATCATGGTTCAAGCTCAATAATCTCCAAACAACCCAGACATCATGATGTAGTTCTAAGCACGTGTAAAACATTACCCTTTCCCTTGTCTCAGATGACAGCATCTTCAAAAGCACCAATGTTCCAATACAGGGGTGAGTATAAAACTCAGTAGTATTCCCCAATGACTTACCATACTCACACCACTATGACAGAAGAGTTAGAAACAATTATATAAAATAGTTTATACAAAATATTTTCTCAAAAATAGTTAATAACTAAATATTAACAATTTTATAAAAGTATTAATTACCAAAAGAATACATGTGAAATTGAAACAAATTTTCCCAAAAATATATTTTTCTAGAAAAATAAGTAAACAATATTTATAACCATTTCATAATATCCCTTTACCAGCATACCCAACCATTTCTCAAACCCATGAAACAAACCGTGCCTGATGTGTTATGATAGTTCTATACTCATGACATGTTTCTTTTCCATATACCAAGTCATCACAAGGTAATTGTGTCTCCTGTTCCATTAACCCTTTGGCACTAAGCACAAGGTCATATTTGAACCAAGCCCATGTATGAAATTACCATGCTCCATTAAACCTTTGGAACCAACAATAATTTCATATTTCTCCCAAGCCCCGTATTTGAAACATAATCACACACCACAAATTCCCAACGATCATTCCAAAACAACTATTTCAATAAAAACACATTTTTTGTAAACCATTTCCGTGAAAACCATTTCAATGCTAAACCATTTCAATTCCAAAACATTTCAATAAAACTCTATTTTTATTGAAAACCATTTCTATTTAAAATAAATTTTTCATAAACCATTTAGAAATTATTGAAAATCCTTAATTGAAAATCATCATTTTATATTAATGAAACTAAACCCCCTTTTGAACAACTATTCACCAAGGTCACACAATTTCACAAAAATCATAAATCATCAAAAAATAATGATTTTTACATTAATTTAAAACCCAATAGAAAATTTTAATTTAATCCATTCAATTAAAAAATGAGGAGATGATTTTGTAGCAACCTACCTCAAATGTTTTCAGAAAACATTGACAACTGATGAAGAATGCCCAAAAAAACGGGTAAATTCTCCCAGATTGTCTGTAGTTTTCTTATCCTAGTAAGATCATGACTGAACATTGTATTATTTGGACTCAAAAAATTTATATTTAAACAATATTGGATCAGATATGTTGATGAATGGAGATTGGAGAATTATATCTAATAAGATCTATGAAACGATGAGAAATCTGGAAAGAATGGTGACATTCCTCGAGAATCGCACACGAAATTATCTAGGGAAAGAAATGGGTTGGCTCCAACTCGTGTCGGGAGGATTATACATCCATCAAGGAAGATTAATATCAAAAGTTGTATGTTTTGAATCAAAAAAGATATAGAGAAAATACATGTGATCTCCTAGAAAATAGGAACTGATTTGACCTCAGCGCAAGGTTTGACGACATAGTTTGGGCCAACCATGTATGGATCTTGCGACCTTCCTTTTAGTCCCAACACAAATTATAAACCCCCCAAACACTCCCATTCTTCACATTTACACTTTTTATGGAAAAATTATTTGTAGGTTAACATTCATCTTTATGGAAACACCCCACATTATGGAAACAACCAACTTTATTGAAACACCCCACATTATGGAAACTAACCAATTTAGGGAATCCACCAAAATTTGGGAAACACCAAGCATAATGGAAACACCAGACATTATTATATATCTCTATTTTATGTAAACTCTCTATTTTATAGAAACTCTTTATTATAGACACACTAATTAAAACATAGGAGGGAAGGGGGTTATATACCCAAAACCAGGGGTACTACATGAGGATTGAAGGAATATAACATATAATGGATATTTTAGAAGAATAAAAGGATGAACAAAATCAATATTTCAAGGTATGATCTACACATATTGGAAATTTTGAAATTGATTTATGATTAAATGACTTTTCTTGTTCTTATTGTGATTAAATTAATTATTAATCATAATTGTTGTTGTTACATTGGTTACAAACATAGTTAACATTAAGGGTGTTTTAAACCAAAAATTAATTTCCATGAACTTTTTGTGGTAATAAAAATATGATTCTCAATGAGATTAAATAAGTTGAGTTGAATATGAAGGTGTTTGACAATTTTCACTTAAGAAAACATTAGGATCCACATATAGAACAAATATTTTCACATACTGAGTGACTGAGTACCTTCAAAAACATTTCCCAATCTTGTGACATTGTTGTGAGAACATCCCATTAAGTATAGTTTTTAGATTTCAACCATTAGGGGATAAATTATAAATTTATTATTATAATCCATCTTTGGAACCACTATAACCCAATTATAAAATATGTAATACTATTAAACTATACTAGGAAATGTTTAGCGTAATTGCAATGTTTTAACATGACAGCTTATGGAAGAAAGACTTATATAATAAAAAAAAGTATATTTATTTCATGTTGGGATTATTATTTTGGATTGTTTCCATAAACTAAAAAACAATCATATTATTATTTGAAAAAACACCCTGCTATACACAAACGGCATCAGTAACATGTATTTATTATACAAGACAATGTTGATTAAATATGGTGACCTATGCACTTGTGACTTATTCATTAATTGATATTATGTTTTCTTGAGCATATATATGGCTTAAAAAAGTCACATACCCATATATAAGTTCATATTCACCTATGAGAATTGCTTGTGCTTTCCAAGATGACATTGTGATTCCCATGTAAAGAACCTAGTCACCCAATTAGTTATAAGTATTTACCTCCAATTATTTTGAACCCCTATGTAGGAAATTTTATTGAAGGAACTATGGACCCCCTATTTTAAATCTGATTCATAAAATGCGTACCATTTGTTGATATAGTGTGAACAATATCTAAAAACTAGAGATCAAGAATATAAACCGCCATCCATGAGGTGATTTTTCAATCCAAACCTAACAAGACATGATAGATAAGGTCCCTTGTTGAAACCATTATTTGGGGTTGTTACCTAGTAACAGAACTCCTTATTATGAAAAAAAGAGGTTCCCTAAAATCATTAGACTCATAACATAGGCAAGAAAACACTTCGTAACCATACTACATAAGTTCTCATTCACTTATTTTAATACCTATTTTCTTAATCAATTTCCTAGGTACTCAATGGTTTATACCATGCGAACTATACTTTTTCCCCATATTATAGGATCATTGTAGGGTTATGGTCTCATGTATTCATATTGATTCTTGTACATCTATCACTGACCCCTATAAAAAATTACTAATTTCAAAATGATAATTTTTTTCTCATCCCATATAGTATTTTGGTTGTGATAATTACAACCAAACCATGAATCAAGTTACACCTACCACATTCCTAATATGTAGTTAACAAAAATTCTCCTCCATTCTTCCTCGAATTATTTGAGATAAAATTCTTTAGTTAGTTTCTTCATATGAATTAGTAGAGATTCTAAAATTTATTTCCTCTAATTCAATGATGTGGAATTCATCATTGGTTTTCTCATATTATACTATTCATGGAAACCTTATTAGATTCCTCCTAGTCCTAGAATCATGATTCTCTAATTTATCTCCTCAAATAACTTTTTCTGATATACATCTATAAGTTTCCTCATATTCTGTTAATGGAGATACTCATCTTTAAATCCTAAAATTCCATAAGTCATGATTCTCTATATGTTTCCTTAAATAAATTGATTCAGGATTTTCCCTTTGGATCCCCATAATTTATTCATGTTTCATTTTGTAGGTTATTTATAAATATTTCACTCATTAATAATCAGTACACAAACCCATTTTTAATGTTCATCTCCTACAACAACACACTATCAGTTGCATTAAATAGTTTGAAATAATTTGTTTATGGGAAATATTGAAAAGAAATATTAGGGTCCTTTTTATATATCCTTAAAAGGTATTACGTGTGTCATTAAATGTTACCAAAATATGATGGTACTAAATCCTATAATATAAACATATTGTAATCCTATATCATGGGATTAGTCATAGAATCACAAAACGTCTCCACACTTTTCGTTGGATTAAAATTCATCTATAGGTAGTGGTACATGTCATTATTCCATCCCATATAGATTCAAAAAAATATAGTGAAAATACACATCAAACAAATGAAAGGAAATTCAATTCCCATGTGTAGATAATTATAATATATATTTTAGTATAATCTATCCAAAAAAATGGTAAGTGAAATTAATAATAGAAGGCATTTAATGGAGATTAATTAATTATAGAATAATGTACCAAACATGTTAATAAGATTATTTAGGGGCTTACCTGATCTATAATCCTCCCATTAAACAATATCTTCTGTCATCACCAACCTATGTGATTGAGAATCCTTGTGCCTTTGTAAAATAGAAGTGTTGCACGACACACAAAACAACTAAAATTTTCCCATAAGAAAAGGAACGAATATGAAATAAAATAGTGAATCTATCATTAAATAAGTTACTCAAAAAATATGTTAATCGGACATAAATTCTTATTTGTGAACTATATAAAACATACATCCATCAATTCAGAGGGTTCCACCATTAATATGCGAGTCACATTCAACACAATATCCTAGAAATATTTATGAATTCATTTATATTATTAATAATATTCATAGATAATTACTAATTACACCTCATTTCCCCATCCCATTCACTAATATATTTTATGGTTTTTCCCATTAGGAACTTGTTCAATTATCTAAGTCCTATAGTTTTTAAGTATACCCCAAACAACCAACCATATTCACTTTCACACATTAATAATTCATTGGTTTAGATATGCATTATCATCTTATTTTGGGACGTCTCCCCAATGAGTAATTTTTCTTATATATAATTGATCTCCTCCAATCCTGGGAACTTTCCTCGAAGGAATTATGTAAAATATTATGGTTCCCATGTTTCGAATATGTTCAATGGTTTATCCTTCATTTTTCCTCATAATATTTGACCATTGTTTTTATGAAAATTATTATTCAAATATCATAAAAAGTCATTGCTCACAAATTAATCATCCCATGTTGTTTTCTAGATATAATAATTCATGATTTAGTATTATCCCCCAAACATATTTTGGTATAGTATATACGTCCCCATTTTCATTATTTTGTTAATTCCCACAAGTCAATAAAAAAATTAAATGTCATTGGAACCCTTCCAATCATCTTATTTTATACCAATCATGTTCTCCTAGGTGCAAGGGGTAAAATGAATCTCCCTTTATTTCTCACACCGATAAGGGATCATGCGTCATTAGGATTTATGGTAATGTATTCCCATGTATTCTTATGACAAAAAAAATCTCTAAATAAGTATATCACATGGGTTCCAACAACCATGACCATAAAATATGGGATACCTGTCTCATGGACACTTCATAGGGTTCACATACTCCATGGAAATTTCATCACATCAATTTATTACTCATTTATTCTATACAAACATCCATGAAATAAACCTCTGTGTAGTATAACCATTATAAAAATAATCTATATAAAAATATATGGTATAATATATATGACCATACACTATACAAGCATTCATATTGTTTTAAAATCTCTAAACATTTGAAAAATATACTAGTAACATGTTATTAAACTATGTGACATATTCTATCTAAGATATTTTCCCCTAATCTAGTGGTAAACATTTGGTCTTAGTTACATGACCACAAATAGTGAAGATGGAATCTCCCACTATGGTGTCTCAAAATAAGATAAAATCTAATCATTTTTTACAGAAAGGGAAACCCTCACAAATTGGGTTGATCCGAAGATAATCATATTTCTTAAAATAAGCTTATATTGATTCCCATAGGATGGTAAGTATAGTGACATATAGATATCCTACCTTGATCTCAGCTAAAAATCCTCTCCTCCACTATTGGGTACTTTTCTAGAATTCATCCCCAAAGACATCATTTCATGTCATGTAAAATATTAACAGAAAGATACTCTATACCACCCACACCATTGGTCCTAGATTGATGACAATAAATAGAACATCCATCTTCAGAGTAGCCTGATGTAGAACTATAGGAGAATATACCGGTCAGATGATGTAGAACTAAATGATTAATAATATAATCTATCTGAAATTATACCAAGAGTAGAATTCCATTTACATAATTTGTAAAAAACATGTTCTATATATATATCACATTAAGGGAACATTTTTAAACTTATTCACTCACCTTGGTGGGCCTCATCTGTTCGAGTAAATCATCTAACACATTATATTGTTGAACTATGTGAGGATTGGTTGACATTCAATTGGAAATTTAGAGATGCCCATGTACAACATCATAGGTATATAATAATCATTTTCCAATATTTAGACCTTTATCTTTGAGAATAGGTTTAAATGTTCATCACTGATATTCCACATTAGTGATATCAGTTTTTCCAAATTATAGAACCCAAAATCTTGGATTCCCCATCCACTCTTTCCCAATTCATCTTCACATTATAATACTTATTTCAATTATATCCTTATCACCATAAAAATCTGAATGGACTCCCATAATAGAGATAGTTACTAGAAAAAATAGCTCACGTTCCATCCTGGGTACTTTTCATAAAGTATCTCTTACAATGGATGAATTTTATATTTTTGGGAACTTGTTAAAAAGTTGAACCTATATTTTCTCACCGCATCATTAAATGATATAGAGATAGAAAAAGTGTTTCAATCATTATTAGTAGTTGTTCTATTCCCATCGGTCACCCCCTATTGTTGTGTAGATCCCATAAGTTGTGATTTACATCCCTTTCAACACCCAATGCTCTGGAGGAAATCTAATAACTATTGTGTTTCCATGATCATTCACATTAGCATGTTTACCAATATTGTTAGTGTTGTTGGGAAAACTCTTGATACAGATTCTCATCTCCCTTATTGATCAATCCCATGTTATAGGGGAGGATCATTTCCTTTCCTTGTTTCCCATATAGATCATGGGTTGCATGGGTTTTAAAATCAGTGTACGGTATGAGCTAGAATGGTTTAGACACATCAAATAAAATTTTGATCCAATCATCATATACATAAATGTTGTGTTCATCAATATGAAGGAGTATGCATGACACGATGAAATCTTGTCTCTCTTTTGACATTTAGTTTCATTTAAATAATTCTATGCAGATCCTTATAGAACAAAATCATAATAACTATTAATTTAAGCACTATGACCTTAATCTATTAAAAACTCCTACGACCCAAAATATATAACTGAACACAAAAATCAACCCTTTTATACCAAGAATTAGAACATTAAAACGTGTTCAAAGTTTCATATGGATGGTTTTTTGGAGAAAGACCTCGGTGTCCCTCCATTCCAATTTGGTTACTGCTCTCTCTTGCACCGTAATAACCTCTCTAAGATGACCATTTTTTTCCATGATCTATGACCATAAACTATCAAACTTCTATTATAAAACTCCATGACATGAAATTATTTTCATATTTGACCCTCTGTCACTCAATTCACATCTTGTTCAATTCACCTATTGTGATTTATAGTATGAAATCCCCTTTTCATTTCATATTCACATGAGTTGACTTCCCATTTTAGTGTTTGTCTCATAAAAAACTACACCTATAAATTAATGTGACTTGATACCCACACTTAATCAGATATTTTGAAATTATAGACCACTTATCATAAGCCCATATACAAAATGAATAGATAATTCCATTATTGTCATTATAATTTCATATTTCAACCATGGTACCTCTTTCCACACCATGGTGGTGTGATGCTTATATGGAAATGGTCTTAGCATCCAAAAAATAATATATATGAAAATTTGTGTGGGATCCGGAATCTCAGATCCTCCAATAACATCATGTGTATGATTACATCTCCACCACACATGTTTATCTTTATTGTTGATGCTCTACAATCTTAAATTAGATGTTACCCCTTTTGATCTAGGCATCAGGAAAAATAACTATATGAAATTACCTAAGAATAAAACCATAAATTGTGTTTCCATATTTCTATAGGACACCTATTTAGTCAAAAATCGTGTTGTTATCCACCTACACATTTCCATTCACATCCTTCATTTCACTCAATGTTCCAATAACCTTTAATGCCCCTAGAATTACTATGCTCATGCTCTAATTCATGTTTGGAAATTCATTCCTTCATATATAGCCTCTCCACATTCATCTCATTGGGATTCTCTCAATGGTTGGTGTTTCACTAAAAAAACAAGATTCCTTATTTTGGTATCTTTTTTCACATAACAACCATGAAAAAAATACCACTTTTGATTTCTATATAGTTGAACGGTTATACTGATTGAGATTCACCAAAAAGATAAACAATTAGAGTTCGAAAAAACAAAAAATTAGGAAATTTAAGGATTTAGTGATGGCGAGGTTCATCCATAAGATATATCCTCTCCCTTCAATATAGTTTAAATCCCACTACAGTGTGTCATTGGATATGGAATACACAAGATCAGCATGCTATTACTAAATAATGTATATAATTTTGTGTATCCTAGATATCTCTCAAATCTCATCCATTTCCTATGGATATAATTAATCCATTTAAACATGAAAACTACACTTTTATCACATTCATGCCATTATCATGGAATCAATATTTGATATATAACTTAATGACAATAGAAGTTGAGCCTGTAGATGATGCATTGTTTCATCATGGGTGGAAAGGATAACCTATTATTAATGAACTAACTCTTCTATATGGGAGAAATTTTATTAAACATCCAATAGTGATGAAATAGCTATATCAGTTGACATAATATGGGGGACCCTGAGTTTATTCTAATTTAATTGATCTTTATGAACATGGATATCATCATCTAGTGTGTAGATGATGTGCTAGTCCAACCCACAAATGACATGATTCTCTAGTAAATAGTTGAAACACCCATCTAACCTCATAAATTTCACAAGGGAGTGTGTGTGATAATATTAGTGATGCTTGTTTAAACCTTATAGGGACTCACCCATTTCCCTATGGCCATATTTGACCCTGAATCATCCATCTCATCTAGTGTAGGATCATAATCTTGTTAGTTCACAAGGACAACCCTAAAATGATAACCCTAGAGATGCTTGTGAAATGTGGAATAAATCCTAAACTATAAAATATGAAACATCCTTCATCAGGTCCTCTATCTACAACTCTTTCTCTATGGGATGTTATAAATTATCACTTTCTTCTAGAGGTGATTCTCTATCCTTGTCGGGGAAAATTTACACTTCCTAGGCCTCCCCCTCAATGACCACAAATTTAGAGTAATTTATTGTATCCTTATCATCTAATTAAATTCTAATTATAAGATTATCACAATATTCATTCTGATGTGACATTTCAGAGATGGTCTGAGAAACCACTTTAGTACATTATACCATAGGGACAGACTTGGTGATTAATCCCTTAGTCATGATTCGTACCAGCTCATTCAATTCATCACATTTAATTTAAACTCGTTATGACTATTGTTTCACTATAATTAAAGGATTGAAAAATCTAAGTTATATTCAATTATATAAATAATGGACCCAGTAGAAGAAATTTACATGTTGCGCAAGAGAATGAAATACTAAACTTTCAATAATGCTAGATAGTACCCACCCTATTAGAGCCACATTACATGACCCCAATACATGGTTGATGGATAACATATTCCTCAATAATGTCCATAAAATTGATATTTTTTTTGTTTTCATAAAAATCTCTACTAGTGATCAAATTTATGCATCGACTGGAACATATGTAGCAGGAGGAGGAAACTTAGTGACTAGACACCAATGATCTAACATGATGGGTCAAACATTTCTTGATAATTAATAATAAAATAGATACCTAAAATGAAATAATTTTAATTTTAATTGATTAAGGATTTAATAATAGTCTTTGAGATAATTAATCAATCACTTCAACCATAGTCACTGCTTTTGTAGTGGAAGGTTGGACACCTCAGAAAACTGTACAACAGGGTTGACACACTCACCCTATCATGGGTTTTGGTATATATTTCATCCCACATAGATTCAACATGATTCTCCCCCTCCCCCATTACAACCAATCCATGTTCACATCATGTGGATAGAGTACATACCCAACATTCGCATACATAAATAATAAATTTTATTTAAATAATATTAATTATATATCATGAAGATCCATTTAGAACATGTTTCGGTCTAGTGCCTTTGGAGACATGGATACATAAAAAATATGTTTCTAAGTGTTCTACATCATCCCCAATTATGTAATTTATAACTAGAAACATTATTTTACATATCATACATTATATGAATATTCAAATTATGGGAAAATGAATCATTAGAAATTGTGATTTCATATGCTCAAGAAGAATAATAAAGGAGGATAACAACATAACATGAGAATTAAATTATGATAAAAAGATAATGTCACTTGAAAAACTACACTATACATATCATTGATCATATACTTGGGCTATGAAATAAAATTTTTAGTTCATAATACTAGAATAATAAAAATATCATTGAATATATGAAATGAGAATATTAAATTATAAGAATACCTAGTTTTGGGGTAATTATTATAGAATATAAAACCCTATGTTATAGATAACCAAAAAAATTCGCAACATGTTAGTCTTGAGATAATTAACCATTTACCTGCAACAGGATTGGGATAAACATTTGTGTAGACTATTTTTTGGTTATGGATATCCTTCTATGTACTATCTGATATCATTTAACCTTAATAATTTCCTAATTAATTTATTTAAGATATAAATCCCACACATCACATAATATATACATTTGTTATAAAAATATGATAAAACATTAATCCTATCAAAACTAATGATATTAAATTGGTTTAATAATCATTTCATCATATTATGACTTGTTGTAATGAAATGGTTTTCCTAGACATTTTTTCATCATAATAATAAACAATCCCGAGAAAGAATAAAAATTTTATCCTATATATAATACCTATTCAAGAATAATTAATGTACATTGATTACATCTTATATTGAAACTAATTTTTAAGAGACAATATGATCATTTTAAGAGGAAAATAACTATTCCGTAAATATAATTTTTAAAACAAAAAACTAATAAGATTTTTATAGAAATACTATTTTATATAATCATAAAAACGTATAAAGGAATCATTAATAAATGTATTAGTTATGAATGTGGAAAATTTCACACATTTCAAAACAAATATGCATTTCATTTTTTTTTGTTAAATTTCAAAGAGGCCTTATTTTTGAAAATAACATTATGATTTCTTTTAATGTTTTTTTTGTTTTTAAAAAGTGAAAATTGAAATGAAATTTTAATTATAGATTACTAAAATATATATTAAAAACATTTTTATAAATTTAGGACATGGTTTGAATGAGGGTTTTTACCTAATAGAGAAATAATGTAATTTATATTAAAAGAATTAATTTTGAATATTGTGAGCATGAAGAGAGATAAATTAAGGGAAAATGTATTCTAAATAAATAACTATAGGATAATAAAATTCATTTTGTTAATGAGGAATAAACAATAATATTTCATCATCAATTGCAAAATAAAAAATAATCCTGAAAACCCCTGAGATTGTATCATCAAAACATTAACCCATTGGTATCTTTGGAATCATAAGGCCAATTAAATAAAAACATAAATGAGTCACTAAATATCATTAATATAATTATATTAATCATATAACATGCTAATTGTAATTATAAAATCCTAATAATATACGATAATTTCAAATCAAAAAATAATTCCCAAAGAATGTAAATTGAGACAAAAATCTAATACTACATTCGATAATTTTTAACTATAGGCCCCCTGAAATAAATATCCTTAAATGAATATATAAATTACCTAATTTTTCAATATATTAATATTATAATAAAATAATGGGATGTATATACACCAGATAAAATAAATACTTGGTGAATACAGAATGTGTCTCATAGAAAATAAATGTTAGATGAAAATCTCTTACCTTATGTATCGACTTACTTCATACTCATTCTATACTCCCCTATAATAAATACAATTTTATTATAAATATATTACAGGACCATACCTATATATATTATACCATAATATATTTTCTATTTAAAATTTAATTCCTCTTACTAAAAAATAATTGTTAGAATCACCTTTCAGGTAATAAGAGCTTTGTTTATTCTTGTATGTTTTTTTGACCTAATTTTTTTAATCATAAATATATCATCCTTAATAAATCTAAAAAATTAAATAAATGATACAAATATCATATATAATCTTTATATATAATTTAATTTTATTCTAAAAAATATAAATACTAAAAATTAAATGCACGTTTTTTGGATATAGTTGGATGAATGTCTAGATAAACTTAGTTTCCATGTTAGTGATGGCTGGAATAAAAATTGTAAAATAATATATTACATTTAAATAATAATTCTTTAAATAAATATCACATATATTTATTAAATATTCCCTTATCAAATTCCATGAAAAATATTAGTGAAAAATGAATAAAATGTTTTGGGAGGTTGTAGTCTGCTGTATGGACAAATGACATTATCATATCACCCATGTAATAGAAATTAGAAGGTATATGTCATTAAATAATTATAATAGTATAATTATTTTCATAATATCATATAAATTAATTTAATATAACCTTATTATCATCCATGTAAAACATAAATGAAAAACATTCATGTCTGTTTGCGAGGCGTTAGTCTATTGTACAAACAAGTGGCGTTATTATTTAAAAAATAGTTGGTAGGAAATAAGGTATAAGTGTTATTATTTTTACATAAATAAGTAATATAATAAATATAATATATAAAAAATTAATCTATAATTATATATTTGCATTAGAGGTCATGGTGGAAAATTAAATATCATAGGTTAGGAATGAGGTAGTCCTCCATACACTTGATCCATGTTTTCCATTCCATTAAAATGAATGTGGGGATGTACATTGGTTTTTCCATTAACATATTAGAATATATTTATGTTGTTGATAATTATGTTATTATTGTAATATATTTGGTATATATTTGATGTAGGGTTAATAAGAAGTAACACATTGTTAATAACATCAACTATTCTAAAGACAACCTCATTATGTTTAACAAATTCCATAAAATATAGCACTTATGATCTCACCAAGGACACTACAATTTTCATAATTATGTAATAAATAAATTTGGTCATGTATTTTCTGAACCAAATGGTTTTTGATGTGTGAATATGGTGAGAGAGGGTCTCCATTTATATATGGGGGAGAATGTGCATGGATGTTTTAAAAAGAATAATATGAACACTCGATTATAGGATTTTAAATGGATCCAAAATTTTCCATTATCAATAATTACATGTTAAATGGTCTAAATATGAACATAAGTGTTTGTTTAATAATTTAACAGTCCATTTTATCTATTATCGTCTTATTTTAACCCCCAGTCAACTCCTTCTAACGTTAACGGAGGCGATTAAATTATAATTCTTGTAAATATTAATTTAGAAAATAATTCTATTTATATCATTAGAAAATATCAATTTTTAATATTAAAAGTATAGAATCCATTTTTCCAAATTCTATTCATTGAATCAAGTATAATTTTATATAAATGAAACACACAGATGCATAGAAAAATCAATATTCCAAAGAGATTAATGTATTAATGGTTAAAATATTTTTATAAATTACTCCAATAGAGAATTTAATCAAATTAAATGTATATGATTAATATATAAATAATATATCCATTATTACATTTCATACTATTTTAATACAAAATGGAACCTTATAAAATAATTAAATGAATAGGAAATGTTTAATCAAAACATAAATGTTTCATTATTCATAGTAAAATCATTCTTTTAATAAAATTCCCAATAATCAGTCATAAAAATCATTTGAAATTATGATATAAAATATGAATTTTATTTTTTCAAATATTTAGTCTACTATTATAAATAATTATTTTAATATAATTTCCAAATGGCTAAAAAAATATTCTTTTTTTAAAATACATTTTAAAGCGTAAAATTGGATTTATTATTTCTTCATTTCTAGAAAACCAATAATATAAATGTTAAATATAATATGTTATATATTATATATTAATTTCTTCAATATAATTTAATGAATGGTTTTTTAATTAATTTATTGAGTTAAAATAATATTTTCCATAGAAAAGTAGTTTTTTTTTAAAAAAGATTCCTTTATTTTCAAGTTGTTTTTATTATAATTTACAGCTAATAGGTCACCAATAAATTTAATTTACAAACATGTGTAAAAAATATATTTTTATAATTTATATTTTCATATTTATTACTAAAATTTCAAAGGATATGTGATAACTAACATATTTAATAATAATATTTTAGTGATAAGTCATATTTTGATAAAACATGATGTTGTAAGTAACACAAGCTATCAAAGAAATTAATTTAATTAGAAAATTAAATGTCAAAAAAATAACATGTTGTCACAATATATCATCCTTAAATGGAATTTACAAATTTATATTAATCACTCTAACAAAAATAAATGAGGATACTGCTTCTTTATTACATATTCATGTTCCCACATAGCTTGTTTACTATGGTGAATTCACCTAATAACATTGACAAGGTAAGTGTCCTTATTTGGAATAATATTATCTCTATGGTATAGAATATCCAACATCATCTCCACATAGTACATATATTACACCATTGGAATGAAATTTATGTTTATTACATGTAAAATGAGAGTAATATTTTTCATTAAAAGTGATATATATGACACATCATGGAATTGAGAGTGGTTCGATAGAAGTGAAAAATGATAATATAATAACCAAATTTCATCAATAATTTCATCGGGACCCAAAAATATTGTGCTGAAAATTAATTGTTTTTAAATAAAAATTTTATACATTGGTATTTATTTGATAACTTTCCAATTCATCTCATACTCAATTAAAGGAACATTCATGATGAATTTATTCATTTCCAAATCACTGAAATATCATAAGATCCATAACACATTCCTTTAACCTGTATCAATATTTACCAAGACCAAAATGTTTATCCAAATTTTCATATATGGATATATGTTTATATTTTTAAATAATGAATTTATATATAAATACTCATTCAAATTTCAAAATAAACTATTCCATAAATTGTTTTCATTATAACAATTCAAAAATCTAAAATTCAAAATGATTGTCACTAAATTTCACTAAAAAACATAAATTTAATAAACAAAATATAATTAAGTAACTCATAATTTCAAAATACCAAAATTGTGAATACCAATTCTATATATTCTCATAAAATATAGTAACTACAAGAATGAACATAAAACCATAATGAAAACCTACATGATTCCCAATTATATTAAATAAAACCACAAATTGAGGAATATATCACATAAATAAAAAATTTCATTAAACTCCATCAATGATAATGTTTAAAAAATTATTCACAAAGTCATTAATTATTTCTAGGATCATCATTACAATATTGTTTACTTTATCCATATAAATCGTCTCCTTACCCAAACTAACCACGATATTTCTGAACATCATGATTATATAAAGGTTTTTTTACCGTAATATTCTATTTTCCATAAAATATTAAAATTCCATTATAAAAAGTTTCTAGTTCATTAGTACCTTTCCAAATATTCTTGAAAATCATGAATGCAAAACATCAATAGAAAAATCATTATATATCTCATTATTCATATAAAATAATTCTATAATTCCCACACACAAACACTTTAATCATTCCAAATAATTATTAAAACATTATCTAGGATTAAACTTATAATTCCTCAAAATAAAATTCCTATAATATGAAATATGAATCCCTTTCTAAACAATTATCAAACTCAGTTTAGTCAATCCTCTCACATTTAACATAAAATATTCTATTAGAATGGCCAAAGCATTCATATTTATTTTGTGATCTCATCATAATACAATGTTTAAAAATTAATCGTACCACCTTTTTTATTCCCTTCAAAAAAATTCCCCTTAGGTAATCGATTCATAATTTTAGGTTCAAAGGGGCATAGATACCCTGATTGGGGGGGATCAGGGTTTTGATATTATTTACTATGTTGTTTCTCCCCCACATGACATTGAACTATTTATTTTAAGGGTCACTATGATTGAAAATAAGTGTTAATTATAATATTACTCAATCATTATTCATCTAATGATGATACATTGAATGTAATGCATGAAAGAGAGCATCGAGATGTAACAGTTTTTACTTGGTTCATCTTTACAAGGCTAAATCCAAGGAGAACACAACGACGATGTTCCAATAAAACCAAATTCACTAAGGCTCTATGAAAATAATCTTGGGTTGGGTTAGATCATATATATACCTAGAATGATATCCTTCACAAGGTTTATGGTCTGGCCACTACATTCCCAAGGGTAACCAGCAATGTTCCTTTCTCTGGCCCACTGCCAGTGGAAAAGGATCCATGCCTTCCTCTTCATTTTCTTATTGCTCTTTAAATGTATCCACTCACATTTTATAGACATTTTGGTCCCTTTATTATATTTAATCAATATGTCATCATTTATAGATATATTTTCTATTTCCTTTTAACATTCATAAAATTGATGAATAAAACATTTCCCCATATTCACTGGGATATACCATCTGAACCACATTTTTGAGGCCCACTGCCTTCACGAATCTCATATTTTGAGAATATTACATATTTAATAATTCACAATAAAAATCATAAATATTCTCTTTTGAAAAGATCAAATATCCTTCATGAAGATCCCACATTTCTCGAATCTCGTATAGCCATCATAAAGAACATGTCTTTCATGAATCTCAATTGTTATTCCAAAAGAGACATAATATCCTGAATCTCTAAACATTTAGGTGTCTTTAAGGAATTAGTGAAATTCCTCACACAGAACACCTTTTTTAGCCACCTTCATAAACCACCTTCCTCATTTCAGGGCCTTAATATATTCGTTATTATTCAATAACATTTTTAAAAGGGGAAGAAGCCTATTTGAAGAATTTCCACCAATTTATATACCATCACAACCTCATCAGCACCATTTCACGATGCTCCCTCATTTCCACAAGGATTATACCCTTTTCACAATGCTAAATATAAATCTTATGATCACGATTCTTATCATAATCAAGGAGATCACCGTAAAAATATTCACATGGATTTTATAATCCACATATGATGTTTCTCGCCATTATAATTTGTGATTCTTGTTGTACCCAAAAACCTCACCATATGAATTATTGATCCCTCAAGAAACTCTATTCGTGAATCCTATAAAACTTGATACTAATTCCTTTTCCATATTATCATATGTTCTTCAAGGAAATCCAATTTTAATTAAGCTACAAAACTTTACATTTTGGCCCCCAAAAATTTGAAAAACACTAGGAAATGGCCTCATCTTGTGTAAGAATTTTTTTTACCATATACAGGACAACCATTCCACTACCATGGATCATTTTAAACACACCTTGTCAATAATATCTCAAGACTCCACAACATTCTTGGAAACCCAATTTATAGAAAAAACAGAATCAAAACAAAAATACTACAACTTTTCCATGAGGGATTTTTTCCCAACACCTAAAATTCACATAAATTACAAACATATAACATTTAACCATAAATGATTCCATAAGAAATATATTATTTGTTTTTATTGTTTTATCTAAACAATAAATTATTACATATTAATTATTTTCCCCATGTACCTCTTTCCAAACAGTAATCATCTTCTTATCCACCAGATACATTCCTTTGAGTACTTTCATTATTATTTATATAAGTAAAAACCGGGTATTCTTTCCTCTATAGTCTTCAATACCTACTCACTTGATGATCTCTATCATTATCTTCTTTGTTTATCCTGAGAGTTTTTTGAGTTTCAATTTTTTAATAATCTATCAGGGGAACTGGTCAAGAATAAAAACAATATCATTCACTCATGTCATCATATCATTTTATTTCTCATCAATACATTTTAAATCTCCTTTAAATTTTACCAAGTTCTTTCAGGTTCCCTACAATTACTAAAAGAAAAATTCACAGATAAAGATGAAAAAGTATGTAAAATAGATAGTAATGGACAATCATTTATTGGATGTCAAAATCATGACCCATTTTTTATATATATTATTCCTTCAACATAACCAAGGTCATTAATGCGTATTAATCAAATCATTCTTTGTGGTTTGTAAAGAGTTTGTGAATTGTCAATACATTTCCCATGGGGGGTCAATCCAAGTGTGTAGTAATGCATGTTTTCATGTATGAGGTAATTCCTGAGTCAAGTCCAACATGAATTCTCAATAATATAACCAATTTGTATAGTTGTTTTAGAACCAATCAAATAATTAGTGTGTTGATAGGGATAAACTATTTTGGAAATCATTCGTGATATCATTATCATATATTCTAAGATATTATATTATAATTTTAATTTTCTATCAAATTATCCTTAAACATATCCCTAGGGATCTCACTAAGGTTTTATCATCCTTTTTTCCAACAGTTAACTAATCTTAACTCTAATATTATTTTTGGAGACCCAAACTTTTCATACAAAAATATTAAAATTTAATAGATAGATATAACATACATAAAATGAATATCCACACTAGAATTATTTATTTTTAGTGCCTTTGGAAACATTGATATGAAACTAAATGGTTTTTAAAATAATTACATCATCTCTCATTAAGTTCACATAACTTGAATAATGCTTAAACATATCATTAAAAATAATTTATTTCAAAACATGCGTAAATAAATCATATGAATTAGTGAGCATATATGATAATTAATGGTATACAAGCGATATATCAAAAAAACATGGGCGTAGGTGATTGATATCATGAGAATAACATTTGGAGAACCATACCCTGCATATCACAGATCATATAGTCGGTTCATTGTATTAAAAATTGTATTGAATAAGAAATGAATAATAAGGGAAATAATGAACATAGACCATGAGGGAGTAATGTTGAAATAAGGTAATGATTTATGAAAAAAACATAATCACATAATGAATTATGTGATGGATATCCACCAAGACATTCATATCATGTTGGGCTTTGGCTAACCACTCATGTACATTCATTGGGGTTAAGATAACCTCCCATTTACCCTCATTTTTGGGATTGGGAGAACCTCCCAGGTGCCTTTTAGTTAATAGAAAATTAATTAATTACTAATGCATTCAAAGGAAATGTAGGTCCAAAAAATTAAATAATCCTTACATTTCTATTCCATAATAGCTTAAACAAAATTTCATATCAAAAACCATAAAATTTAACAGGTATTGTAAATATTTTATCATATCATAACCCAAGATAAAAGAACTAGATTTATTAAAAATTTAATTTAAAAAATAAACCATCCATTTAAATACTAAGAATTGTATCATTAGATTATATACCAAATAAAGAATAATTAAATTAAAATAATGTTATCTTATAATCATAATGATTTTGTTAAGGTAGTGTAAACATTTAATGAGGAAAATAATCATTAATAGAAATTATTTTTATTGAAACAAAAATTTCATAATATATTATTTAAATAAATTTTCTGATAAACTATTTTTAAAAAAAATTAGTATAATATTTAAGATTTTGATTTTTAATAATAGTATAATATTTCTCGCACCATTAAATAATGATTCATTTCATATTTTCTTTCGAAAACAAACATTTCATAATTTTGAAAATGACATGATGATTTATTTTGAATAATTTATTAATAGTAATACATGGGTAAAAAGGTCAGTAAAATTATAAATATAATGGTAAAAAAAATTATTGTTAACATTTTATGAAAAAATGTACATTCATTAAAATAGATTTTCGAAAAAGGAGAGAAATATAGTCTATTTTCATCAAAAACAAATTCAGAAACATGAGGTCTTAAATATATGAAAATATGGGGAAAATATTTATTTTCAATAAATTGTTATAGGATATTAATTCTCATGATGTAATTGAAAAAGAAACTATAAAATTTCATCCTCAGAGGAGTTATATTAAGTAATACTGATAAACAATGAGATTGTATCATCAATATCTTACCACTATGGAATCATTGGAATCATAACACCCATTAAGGAATAACATAAAATAACACATTAAATATAATTAATCGAATAATATTAATGAAATAAAATATCAATGGAGTGGTATATACACCTTATAATGGATGATATGTTTATAACATAACACATGGCTCAAAAATTGAAAACTGAGATATAAGTCCCATACCGCATTAGAAATCGTTGAAAAAAAACCACATGAAAGAGAAATACTAAAATAGATATTTAAAAAACCACAATTTTAGGTATAATAATTATATATTACATTCATTGTACTTATATACACACATAAAATAAACACACGGTTAATATGGCTTGTTTCTTACAAAATATAAAAATAAGATATAAATACCTTACCATAAGTCTCAACATATTGTGTACATGTAATAAGAAAATATATAATAAATATATGTTTATTATAATTATTTTATATAAACATACCGAAATATTATTCTATATACTATTTAAATGTGATAATTTATTACCCATTTATTGAAAATTACATGTTAAAATCATGTTTAGGGTAAAAAATGAATTATTTTTTGTGAATGTTTTGATTTATTATTTCAAATCCAAATAAATTTATGATGGATATACGACATAAATAATATAAATCCTGTAATAAATTTAATATATATTCATTAAATATTTTTTATGTAATATTTAAATAATACATTTGAAATGAAATTCACCATTCATAGAGACAATTGGTTGTACGTACACAAGAACATTGATTCCATTTTCTAGATTGATGAAATTTAAGAAGTATAAATAACATATTAAATATAAATATTGAATTTTATGGTATATATATAACTTATAATTATTAAATTTCAAAATATTACGTTCCATTAAAATCATTAGTGATAAATTGAAACAAATCACAATGTGCGGAGGTAGTCTGCTGAACAAACAAATGATATTATTGAATCTTCTTTAGAAAAGAAATTAATAATGTAAATTTTATATAATGAACACATAACTAAATTTATTATATAAATATAATATATATTTATTTAATTAATACTCATTACCCTTAAATAAAAAAAAATTAAAGAACACTTCACATCAGTTCATGAAGTTATAATATGTTGCAAACAATAACGATATTATTATTTTCATATAGGTGAGATGTAATTTAGTATATATGGTTTTATAATTATAAACGTATAATAATATAATTAATATATTATTTAAACATTAAATCATTCATTAGATTTATTCATTAAAAGTTGTGATGGAAAATTAATAATGTCAACTTATAAGTTTGTAGCCCAATGTATACAGGTTTAACAATTTTGTTTCACATTTGGTGGAAGTGTAGATGGATATTTGATAATAAATTAATTTAATATTATATATGTATATATTCTATACTAATGGTATTATTTTATCATATTTTTAAATATTTTATAGAGTTTGGAGTTGATGGGAAACATAGACCCTTAGTTAAAAACATTAAGTCTTCATCAGACATCCTCTTTAGGTTTAACATAAACCCATATTATATTTGATTTATAATCTAAAAAATTACTATAATAGGTATTATGGTAATTATTTATGGAATTTTTTTATTTTTTTAAATAACCAAGGTTTTTGGTAAATTTTAAGATGGGAGGATATGTGGTTTCTGTTTATAATTCGGGGAGAGGATGCACATGAATTTTTTAAGAAGAATAAGTAGTATGAATAATTATCACATTTCAAAATGATAAATAAGATTAATTATAAACAATTTGTTGCTATATGGTTGAAATATTTTATAACAATGTTTTTTGGAAAGGATTCTAGGTTATTACCCTCTTATATAATTTTATTTAATCACCTGGTAAAATCATTTTATCATTAACCATAGTAATTAAATTTTTACTCTTACTACTATTCATTATTTTAAAAAAGTAATTTGACCTCAATTGATAATATTAATTATGATTATTAATAATATGGATTCCATTTTTAAAATATACATTAACATAATTCAAAATATTTAATTTTTAGGAATACGCGCAGAGAAGATAAAAAAGTAGTCTTCCAACGGGTAAAATGTTCAAAATCTAAAAAAGTGATTATATCAAAATTAAGTATGAAATTGAAAAAAATGACCTAAATATTATTAATAAACAAAAAATTTCAATAAATAATCTTTTAAATCCATTTTTTTAAATGTAATTTTGGCAATTCATTAAATGAAAATGCAGATTTCTATAATATCCAGTATTTTTCCATATTTTTAAAAAATAAGTCAATGTAGAAAACTCAAAAAAATTACCATAATATAATTATCACATGATGTTATATAATCTGATTTTTTAAAAATATTATCAATGTTTAAGAATTTAATTTTACAATAAGTGTGTAAGTGGCGATGAAACTCTTTTTTAAGTACAGATTTTAAGTGAAAAAAAAATATTTATTCCCATATAATGATAATAAAACATAATGATGAATGTTAAAAATTTTATAGTTTCTATAATATATATATATATATTTAATAAAATTCAATTAAAATGTATTTTAAATTTTTTTATTGAAAAAATGTTTTTGTGAATAATAATAATTTTTTAGATAAATATTTCATTTATATTGTAATGGTTTGAATTTTAATTTCTAATCAATTTCACAACATTGAATTAATTTTATATAGATGTATAAAATAGATATTTTCATTATTTAGTTAATAATATTGATATCATCCATTCATCCGACTATGTGACAACTATCATATTAAATAATAATATTTTAATACTATGTAATATTTCATTAAAATGTGAAGCAATGTGTAACACAAGCTATCGATGCGATTAAATTCATAGAAACAATATTGTATAAATTGTTAGGGAGTTAAAAAATATTTCATGAAACCCAAAAGATTTATAATTATCTCATGCATATAAATATGATGGACTAAACTCACTGATGGAAAAATATTTCCCATAAGGGATTTTATGTACATATTACTCTCCAATTACTCCTCAACATCCAATCATTTGTCCTAAGATACTCTTAGAAACAATCTATACCCAATATGGAACAATGAGAAAAACATACATGAAGTAACCTCACCCAGTATGTCATGGGTTTTTCTATTCCATGTGTAACACCTCGAGATTTTTTGAATTAATTTTTCAATTTTATTTTACCTTTATTATATTTTTCATTTCACAAACACTAAAAAATGTTAATTTTATATAAATAACTATGTTTTTTCATGTTTTATACCCAACACCAAGTTATTTATATACTACATAGAACATAAATATCCACTTTCTCTACATATATCACTGAGGTCATCTTGCATTACATGCAACAATTACTTTCATAGATGGCTTGTGTAACACGTATGACTAAATTTTACTAAAGAATAATATATTATAAAAATATTACTATTTAATATAATAAGATAAAACCGAGAAGTTATATTTTTTGATATGATCAGTATTAACTAATATATGAAAATACATGTTTAAAAAAAATAATGGATGAATTTATATGTTATCAATTTTTTATAAATTAATTTGTATACCAGTTGTATATATAAGAAAAATAATTTTATTTTCAATTTCACAAAAATTATTCATCACAATTAATTAAATTAATTACAATTACTAATTAATATAAATTCAATACATATTATATATATTCAATAAATCACTTTTTTTATTCATTTAATAGATTGGATAGACATAATGTTAGTAAAAACCTAGTTATATGCTTGAAAACTGATATTTATTTATTAAGGTAGTTTTAACGCCTTTTAAAAGATAAACTATTTTAAATACCTGATTTGGAACTTTTATATATTTAATATATCAAAATAACTTATATATATATATGGAAAACATAAAAGTTCAGTCATCAAATTATTTGGGTATTTTTCTCTAAGGTTTCATTTTTTAATGAATTTTATAAAAATAATGGATTTTAATTCAAATCTACTTTTTTCATGTAATTTATTTATTTAGTTAAATTATATTTGAAATTTATTTCAATTATTAATTATAAAATTTTTATAAATTAATTTAATGTTGGTAATTAGAACTAATTTCACATTGAAATTGGAGATAAAAATGTTGCAAATGTTTTATCATTTTTTCTTTAGAAATTTGCATTGTCGACCCGACTACAGTATTAATTTCAAATTAATTTATATCACATATATGATTAAAATTTTTAAAAATGTATTCCATATTTTTTAGAATAATAATTTATAATTTTCAATAATTTCAATTTAGTTTTTGATCAAAACATATAGTAAATGTGATTATAATTAATTATATCGATTAAGGTAAAATTATTCTGATCTCACGACTAAAACATAAATTTATGTCCCTAAAATATATAAACATTTCCAATACCCATTGTATTTCAATTATTCTTCCATTAAACATAAATTAAATTGTTTTTTGTGTTATTTGAATGTTTTTAGATAAAAACGTGTGTAAAGATAACATTTATTAAAAAAATGCAAACTTTGACCTTTCCCATCAAAATAAATGGCCACCACCTCTCCCTCGTCCTCAAAACAATAAAACCACTTATGTTTTGAAAAAATCATCCCAATAAAATTTCAATATTCCCTAACTTTATCTTCTTATAAAATATTTGGGAATAATGTGTTCTATGGTATCCTTTTTGAACAACCCAAAAGGATTTTTTCGATTAAGTGGTAACGTCTTCACTCAACATCCTTTCTTTTATTTTCTTTATCCACCACATACACCACCCATATTCCATTATTGAATAAAAAATATTATCTTAAATATACTAGTATGATTTTAATCTAGGGTTTTCATTTAAACATATACACACCTCTATATAATGGGCAATGAACATACCATTTCTGTGTACATCATACTTCAAGATCCAAAAACGATAATAATATAATTTTCATTAATTCCTACCATAATGAAAAATATGATAGTCATTATGATTATATATATATATATTATATTATATTAATTATCTCTTTTGATTATATATTCCTTTCACAACACATATCATTTTACATTCCATTTGGTGTGTATAAGATAATTGTGTTAGAGGAAGTGTGGTCTACCGCCCCCTCAAAGCGATATAATTCATTCACACATTACATGGAAGGTATTAAAGATGTGTTTAGTAAACTTATATGATATATATATCATTATAATTATACTTTGAAAATATTTAATTCATATATACTTAAATTTCGTTTTTTTCCTTTCATTCAAAATGATACTAAAAATTGAAGCAACATTCATGCATACATACAGATTACCATCTTCATGAATGGTGTATTCCATTTCATATTTATATATAATTTTGAATATTATAATAAAAATATAATTTATATACATTATATCTATATCACGGTTTACATTCTGTAATCATGATATAATTTTATGGGAGTAAAATATAACAAATTAAGACACATGCAATGAACATAGAAAATATTATCCGAAGTGAAACATTAATATAGGATGGTTAAAAATTGGGTAATATATGGTTGTAATCACACCATATATGAAATTATATATTAATATAGTACTGAAATAAATGTTTAATAAATTTATATTAATTATACATTTTGTTTTAATATGTAATGTGAGAGTTAAGAAACAAGGTAAGGGGATTTCATCTCACTTTTTATTTCTGCCAGATATCATACATTATTCACTATTTCACATTGTGGGGTTTATTTACATCCAATTATAGTATTATATGTATCTTATACTTAAATTAATGGGTATTCACAAATAAATTTTATTAATCTTCTTCCATGGGGATCAAGTTTCAATAGTCACCAAATTGGTGAAATAATTTTGTCTCAATATTTCATCTTGGAGAAACATGTTTTTTATGCACATAAATTCTCCTTCAAGGTGTATATACTTCCATATTATATGTTATATCATGAATTTCTTTCTGTTAATGATATTTTATGTTTCATGTAATTTTCTTTTCTAACATGTAGATTACGATCCCATGTTAACATGTTATAAGCGTTCATTGAGAAAATATCATTGATTTTCAAGATTGTTTATGATTATTCTTATGTAGATGAAATATTATGATCCATATCTAATGAAAATAAATGAATTAAATTATCATCTGGATTGTAACAATCAATTCATATATCCGTACCATTTATTCCTCTATTTGTTACATAAGATATATATGAATTTGATTTCATGAATGATCGATGTTACCCTATGTTATCTAGGAAATCTATGTTCCTTCAAAACCATGTTTTATAAAAAGGATTTCCGATAATATTTTATCATTCCCTTTTAATATTAAAAAAAAATATTATATTTTTTCTTTTACTAATCTCTTCAAATTCACATTCTTATCTCATTATAAACAATATATTTATCTACCATTTTTACCATGAAAAAGGAATGTTCGTTTTTACCTCGTACAACATGTATGGTTTTACACACCGTCATTTCATTGAAGCTTACTTTTAAATTGTAATTTTTTTTGTTTTTAAGAAAATGTTTTTAATAGTGATTTTCTTGGAATATATTTATCAAAATGTTTTCAAACTTATTTTATAAGTATTTAGGGATTTTTTTCTCAATATTTCAAAGCCTAGTTTATAAGTTGTCAATGTATTTTCAAAAAATGGTTTTCCAAAAAAATCACAATCATTTCATATTTTTCAACTAAAAATGTTTTCAAAACATTTTCATGAATTTTTGTATATTTCTTTTGAAATTATTTAAAATAATTTTTTCAAAAACTTTTTATTCTCCATCCATATGTTTTCAAGTAAAATTATTTTCAAAACGTATTCAATATTTAAATATATGTTTTCATATCATTTTCTATGAAATGTTTTTAAAAAAATTAATGCCCCTATAATATGTTTTCAATTATAATAGGGTTTCAAAATAGTTTAATGATTTATTTATTTGTTTTTCAATGTGTTTTCAAGGTAAAATGTTTTTAATTTGTTTTGATGATTGTTTTATATATTTTAAAGGAAAAAGGTTTTAAAAATTATTTACTAACATATTTATCTATTTTGAAGGTATTTTTTATGAAAATAGCTTTCAATTGGTTTTATGTATTAAAAATAGATTTTCAAAAAATAAATGATATTTTCCTAAAAAAATCATTTTAAGATATGTCAAATTTATTTTCCATATATTATGAAATATATTGATGTTACACATACTCTTCTAGTAAATTAACTAAATTTTCCATTCATATTCTTTTTAGGAATTGGTCATGATTAATGTCATGGTTTTTATGAAACCTGTTTCTACTTCATGGGATATATGTTTGTGAAATTGTTTTCTCTTTTAAAGGATATTAATTTGACTAAATTGATATGAACCATGAATTTTTTCTACATGATATATTGTTATTACATGTTCACAATATCTATTTCATTTCATGGGTTACGGTAAGATAATTTATTATAATGTGACAAATTTATTTATTATTTTGTTATTAAATGTGGGGGGACTTATATATTCATCCTAAGTATTAGTTAAGATTTATATCAATTGAGAATTACTAAGATGGTCTTAGAAATGAACCAAGATTACTTACATAGCCATGGGAGTGAACTATGACTACTAAGATGGTATAAGGATTTATTTCATCCTACTACTATGGCCATGAGAGTGAACCATGACTACCTAGTTGTTATGGGGGTAATCCCATACTACCATGATAGTATTGGTAGTTATTACTTATATACAATGAAAATAATATTATATTCATATTTATCTGACACGATTCCATTTATTATTCATATCTTTTGTATTCATGACATATTAAATTAATTAAATTATGATTTTTATATTATGAATTGCCTATATTTATAATGATCTCTAGTATTAGGGTTATAATCATCAAAATTTATGATCGTGTTCCATACAATTTGTTCATGTTTTTATAAAAAATTTCATTTATTTACACTTTATGTTCATATGAGATCACCCATTACTAAGTTTTATTTCCTCGGGTTGTGAAAAATTATTTTATTTACAAGTAATAAAGGCAAAGATCATTATTGTAGATGTTGAGGATCTATCATCATGATACAATATTTTGTTTTTATGATTGAAAATACACAAAAATATTATGGTCATTAGGCATATATTATTGTAATATACTAACTATTCTTCTAAAATGTTGTAATATCCAGGTCTATTAAGCCAGGCTCTCAATATTTGGTTGAAATGGAATGTTTTAGTCATCCATTGGAAACTAGGATGGGAAAAATTTAGTTATATCCCCATGTAAATTTCATAGGATACCACTAAGATGTCTTTAAGGATAAGTATAAACATGAGTTAACTTTTATGAAAATGGCATTGAATTATGGTATAGGATAGAGTGATGGGTTTCCTAGAAATACATACATATCTGGATACTACAATTAGATGTGGCTATAGAATAGATGAACCTATAGGAAATAACTCTGTGAGGATCTTCCAATCCTGACTTGGGGTAATATGGAACATGACAATGTTCCTTGTTACACAACTGGTTTAACAATACCGAGGGATATGATTATGGAATTCACAAACTCTTTATGAACCATTATGAAGAATTTAAATATATATTGAATATGAATAAATGATGATGAAACTAGGGTTTCATATATTGAAAATATTTCATGATTTATAAATTCTATAAGTAAATCATTTCATGATAATATGGCCTTCTGCTATGACAAGTAATGCTCACACTATTTTTCATGTTTTAGTCAATGTTGGGAACTAGAAGGAACTAGATCAACATTTAATATGATGGATGATATTCTGATGAGATCTCTAGTAGGATGATCACTGGAAAAAATATGTTGTGATCATGCCTAATTAGATTTAAGGGAACATGGTTAAAAACAAGTACCATAACAAACACCCGGACTGACAAAAGAAAAGAAAGAAATTGTTTTTTTGAGAGTTCTTGTAATGAAGACCATAGAAGGAATAATATTCATGTTTGTTTTTTTTTTCATGTATATTAAAATAATAACCAATGTGATCATCCTAATGGAACAATAATATATTTTAACTATTGAAAAAAAGAACACAATGCAAAGTGACTACAAGGAAAAAATGAATTGTTTGGTTAAAATAATTATAAATAATATTACACTCTTTAATACATCATTTATGTTTAGGTGTTTTATGTATAGATTAAATAGTCACTATAAAATCAATGTCCTAATAGGAAATCAACTAAAGATGATCAGCAAGGTGTTATGAGTAATAATTACATTACAGATAATGAAGATATGATAGATAAAATGTGAAAAAATTGGTATTTTGTAATAGAATGTTGTATCCTTGCTAATGGAATAAAAATTATGTGGAATAAGAAAATCAAATATGTATTTGGATTAATGATTTATGTTATATGAAATGTGATATATATAAGTATTTTTCAGATTATGTTTTTTGATGTATTTACTGGAATAAGTTGAATGGATCAGATGGAATAGAAAATGGATTTAATTGAATTGTGATTTCCATAAAACCACATGATAAAGGGAAAGTTAACATTTAATACACTCTTTATATTAAGATATTTTTGTTTGTATAATGATACATGGGATATGTATAAGTAAATTTGACGATACTGATTATTTTGGATCTAATTAAATACACATTAACAAATAGTTCATGCTATAATGGGTGAAGATTACAACTTATGTAATTTATTTTATATGTCCGGTAAACTTTGGAATAATGAATAATGCATGATTTTAATAAGTTTTAATAATAATTAAATTTATTACCATGTTTTTAGTGAATATAAAATCAAGGTGTTAACATTTTTAAAATGTGACCACCAAGATATACTTTTTGATATACACGGGAATCAATGTTATAATAATTTCAATACTCTCTTTTTTAATGTTTTTTATTTTAATAAGTTTATCTATTCATGGAAATATATATTTTATCTTTGAATAATGTAATTATGATCATATTTTGTATTGAATTCCATGGTTTAAGTGATATTTAGTGATTATCCTTATATCAAGGATGTCTATCATATTTTTGAATTAAAATTATAATGGTTTTAGAAAAAGACATCATGTATGTTGGTTGACAACCAATCATGTCTGGAAAGACCATGGGTCTTCAAACCATGACCAGAGTATGATAAGGGTTTCATGCCTACCACTATCCTATTTGATGTCTTGGTTAATGAGTAATTATTTTGGATGAGTAGCTATTTGTGCTGAAATAGTAGTATTATAATTATGTTTAGAGTAAAATATATTAATAATATTGATTTTTAGGAATATTTATAAATTAATATTTATACTATTCATTACATTATGGTCCTCCAGATCTTCTAAAAGGGTATTTTAGCACTTCCAGCCTCATTCATTATTTCTAGAAGTCCAATACATGAAGCAATTGATGAATTAGAATTAGATAAAAGAACAACTAAAGAATAAATTTTTATAGATATATGTCACGTAATTATATTTAATTATATTATTCATTAATAAAAGAATTTCTTGATGTTATTATAATGATCAAATGAAAATTTGTTGTGATGGTACCTTAATTTTTTTGAACCCATGGCCTTTAAAATCACAACAGATTTATCACTATGAGGCCCTCAAAATTATATTAATCAATCACCTATTTTTTTGATGACCTCAGTCACCCCTATAAATTTTTTACGCTTTTCATTCGTGTTAAAAATTCACTCCCAACCTATATTCTCTTATATAGAAACATAGTCATATGTTACATCAGGTAACCATTATTGTTCTATCATTCCATTTTTAAGGAATGTTTGAGTATCCATTTTTACAATTTCTGTTTCATTGAATGAAACATTCAAGTGATAAATCATTGAAAACCTGGTCAATTTTTGAAGATGAAATTAATTTATGGGGGTAGAATGTAACACCCCAACAATTTGTGAACTATACATTTTTCTAATTTATTTTACCTTTCATATATTTTTCATTTCATATAACACTGAATATAGTTTATTTTTTATTAAATATCTATTTTTTCACAAATTATATGCAACAATAAGTTTATAATTCACTAAACACAACATCAATCTGAGTGTACTTTACAAATAAACCCATGGATAGTTTACGTTACACACAAAAATGACTTTCCTCGAGGGAAAACAGAACACACATAACACATTCTTTCCAGAAAATAATATATTTTTAAATACTATTATATTATATAATAATATATAACCTAAAAGTTAAACCTGTAGTAATGAATATTATTAACTAATTTATGAAAATATATGGCTTACATAAGTATAATATGAATTCATATGTTATCATTTAATTATAAGTAAATATGAAAATCAATTGATCATGAAGGAAAATATTAATATTTTTGAGTCATAAGGTTGTTTAACCCTAATTTAATTAATTAATAGATATTAATGGGAAATAATAATTTATTATATTCGAAATAAATTTAGTCAAATATATATGGTTGTCATCCAATAGATCGGATACACATAATAAAAAAAATTAGCTTTATGCCCGAACACCTTTTTTAATAAAGATATTTTTATCACATTTTAATTAAGAACCCATTATAATTTTTTTTTGAACATTGATATATTTAATATGTCTACATAATCATTATATGGGGATTATTATCCTAAAATTTGTTAGGAAAATATTTTTTTATTTTTCTGTAAGGATTCAATTTTTTATGATTAGCTAAAAATATATATTATAATTCAAAAATAATTTTTAATATATATTTTAATAATGTTATAAATTATTTTAAATTGTATTAAATGTTTAATTAGATAATATTTTTATAAATTAATTTAATTTATGTAATTATAACCATTTTCACACTGAAATTGGATATAAAATCATTGCCAAATTAGGATCATTTTTACTTTAGAAACACAAATTTACGGCTCCTCTATGGGATTAATTTGGAATTAATTTCTAGATCTTATATTATATGAATTTAGAGAAATGTATTAAATATTTATAATAATGATTATATATAATTTAATAAAAGTCCAACTTAATTTTTGACCAAAATTATTAAAAACCTACATTTTCAACCCCACTACAGGATTGAATTGAAATGAATGTCATCAAATTAAATTTTTTGAATTTGGAAAAATGGATTAAATATTTTAATAATGATAATATTTAATTTATCATAAGGTAAATTTTGTTTTTGACTAATAATATCAGTGAATGTAATAAAAATTATTTACATTGAAGAAGGTAAAAGTAAGCTTAACTAAGGACCGATCTTTGAAATGAAGACTCAAAAACACTATAAACTGGTATAAACCCGATTTTATGGCCCTTATTAGTCAATAAACATTAAATTATTTAGTTTTTTTTTGTTTTTATGGCTTTTATTTAGGTGAAATCATGTGTAAACATAATTTTTTTAAATTCCAAGTGTATCATTTCTCTTTTCTATGGAAGGCCATCGCCACTCACTATTCATCACCCCTATCAATAAACCTAGGTTCAAACACTATATTACCTATACACATCCCAAAATACATCAATTCCTCATTGAATATTCCATTTTGGCATTAATTCTTACATGAAAGCCTTTTGGCATAATCGAAAAGGAGTTACCTAAAAAAGACGTTATGCTTTCACTCAATCTCCTTTCATTTATGTTCATTCTCCCCCTCATCCAATATATTTTTTCCAGGATATTATAAATAAAATATCCTCAACATAAAATATTTTTTTCATCTAATTTTTTTACCTACACATATGCACACCTCAATATAATCTGTAAAAAACACACTGTTTATGTGTTTGGTGACCATCCACCTCACCAAATAATGATTATTCATTTTTTTACTGCCTCTCATAATAGAAATTATGATGGACTCAATATATATATATTATATATTATATATATTATTTATTTAATATTATTTATTCCATTTACAAAACATATATATTAACATTCAATTTTGTGTAAATATGATAATTTTGTTTTGGAATATGTGGACTACCGTATCCTTAATGCGATGTGATTCATTCACACACTACATGGAATGTATTAAGAATGGGTTAAGTGAACATTTATGATATATATAACAATAAAATTATAGTTTATTATATTATATACATATATATATATATCTGTATGTTTCTTTATTTCTTTCCATACAAAAATAAAAATTGAAATAATATTTATGAGTACGTACGATTTACCGTCATCATGAATGGTGTATTCCATGTCTTATTTCTATACTATAAATATTATTATATTATAAATATTTCAGATATACATGATATTTATATCCTTGTTTATATTCTGGAGGTATTATCTAATCATAAGATCTAACAATATTATAAATTAAGAGACATGGGATGAACAAACCGAATTTTACACAAAATGAAAACTTAACATAGGATTGTTAACATGCGAGTAAAATAAAGTCATAATAAAACAATATTTGTTATTAGATATATGAATATGGTTACCTGAAATATTTATATTAAATATATATTAATTATTAATTTGTTTTGAATGAGTACATTGAGAATAAAAATGTAAGGAATGAGGATTCTGACTAACTTTTTATTTTTGAGAGATACATGATACATTCAACAATATTTCCATTATTGTTGTGTATGTATTTATTGTAATTTTAAAATATTTATATTATAAATAAAATTATTGGTTTTCACATGTCAATTTTTTTATATTTATTTCATGGGTATTAATATTCAAAATTTACCAAATTGGTGAAATAGTTTTGTTTCAATTTGCCTTTTTTTAGACTCGTGTTTCGTTATGCATCTAAATTATATTTCAAGGGGTATATAATTCCATTTTTCATGTTATATCATGAATTAAATTATTATCATGATATATTATGTCTTATTTATATTAATGTTTTTGCATGGGGAGTATCCAACCATGGTACAATGTTTAAAAGTCTATTGAGACAATCTCAACACTTTTCAAGATAGTTTATTTTTATGCTTCCATTGATGACATCGCTTGATCCAAATCTCAATAACTTTCATGAATATTATTAATCACTAGATATAAATGATTTATTAATATATTTTTACCATTTATTCTAATCTTTGTGTAATAATATAGTTATGAATGTGATTTAAAAAAAGATTTACTTTTCCCTCTCATAGGTTAGAAATATTTGTTCTCTCAAAATCATGTTTTCTAAAAATTGATTACAAAAATATTGTACAATTATTCAATTATATTTAAAATGAAATTGTAATTTTTTTTCATTAAGCAATATCTGAAATGGAATATTTTTGTCTCCTTCCAAACAAGTAATTTCTCTGGCCTTTTTACAATGTAAATATAATTTTTTTACCTTGGATTCCATGTATTGATTTATACATCGTCCATTCTGTAAAGTTTAATTTTCATTTTAAAATGATAAATTTTAGGAAAATTATATTAAATGTAATTTCCAACAAAAATTGTTTCCAAAATGTTTTCAACATTCAATTTTATGTTTTCACCAAAATTTGTATCAAAATGGTTTGAAGTATTATTTTAATGTTTTAAATATATTTTCAATGAAATTCGTTTCAAAAAGATTCCATGCCCCTTTCATATGATCTTATGTAATAAAACATTCGAAACACTTCCAATATTTCAATATACATTTTCAAATTATTTTCAATGAAATGTTCTTGAAATATTTTTCGCACTCTGTCCATATGATTTCAAGTAAAAAGGTATTCAAATTTTTTTTGAGCTTTCCATATATCATTTCAATTTATTTTCAATCAAATGGTTTTCCAAATAATTTTTATGATCCTTTAATATATTTTCTAGAAAAAAATGTTCTCAAAAAGATTTTCATTCTTTGTTTATATTTTCCAACGTGTTTTACATGAAAAGGGATTTTAAAATGTCATAAATCATCATTTACAATATTTCATAGAAATGGTTTTCAATATTATTTGAAGTTAAATTTAAAAATATTCAATGTATTTTGGTGTATGATTTTTTTTCAAATAGTATAATGTAATAATAATCCATTTTAAATTATGTAATGATATTTTTCATTATTAATAGTTTTTGGATGATATTTCAATATAAATTTCCATCAAAGATGAAATCTATTGATGTTACTCATTCCCTTCAAGAAAATGTTATAAAGGTTATATTCATATTATTTCGGTGAATTGGTTGATCAATATGAAATGGTCTTTATGAATACCCTTTATCTTTCATCTGTAATATATTTATGATATGTAGTTATTTTTCACGGGTTATTCTTATGATTAAATGATTATGAAACCTATCATTTGGACAAGAATGATATTATAACATATTTATAATACCCGTTACATCTCATGGGTAATGATATAATTATTTATGATCTTTTGGAACATGTATATATAATGTCATTAAAAGATAGGTGGAACCAATATCTCCCTCTAATGCATTGGGTAAAGATCTATATTTTATAATATATACAAAGATGGTCATCAGAATGAAAATTGTCTACTAAGTTGCCCTTGGGAGTGAACCATCAATACCAAGATGGTATGAGGAGTAGATCCATGCAACTAAGATAGTCATGGGGTAGAACCATGACTACCACGATGGTATGAGGAGTGAACCCATACTACCAATATGGTATTGGAAGGGATGCCTTGGCTATTATGAAAATCATATTATATGGTTATGTTTCATCCAATATTTCGTGTTTTATTCATATATTGTGATTTCGTCACTTAATATCTTAATTATATTATTATACGTGTCTTTTGAATTTACAATCATCATTATGTTCTCTAATATGCTGGTTTTGATCTTTGAATGTTATGCACAAGTTCCATACCCTTTTTTCATGTTATTCATACCCATTTTAATTATTTACCCTTACTGAGTGTTTGAGCTCCCCACCTCTTATGTTTCATTTCCCTAGGATGTGAAGAAATGATTTATGTATAAGTGATAATGGTGGATATCTTTATGGTGGAAATTGTAGATATTTGAAAAGGAGAACATGTTTTGTATCTATGTTTATAAATTCACTAAAATATTATGGTCCAATCGAATGTACTATTGTAACGTATTTTATATTTATAAAAAATGGTGTAATATCCATTTATGTTAATCCAGGGTTGTTATACAATGGGAGTGGATCATGACCTCACACTCCTTCTTATGGAGTATATATTCTAGTTGTGGATCCAAGAAGATTATCTAGTTATGGTGAGGCCTATGATGGAAGATCCCACCCCTCTAGAGTGATATAAATGATACCTGAGTTGATTTTATCTATGATAATTTCTACCAGTGTGTTCAGGCATCGAGTATGATTATATCTTAGGATACATCAACCACATCGTCAAATAATTCCTCGAGTGTGACAATACATGTACATAGACTAGGTCACAAATAATTTTCCTACTCTCAATTCATAATCCCGTTGTAAAAATACACATAATAATTGAATAAACAACTTGAATGATTTTATTCATCGTAAAAGTATTACATAAATTTTAAATAAAAATGGAAATAGTTTAATGTAATCACTCCTCTAATATGTTTTTATTTTTTTGTTAAATTTCAAAATATTATAATTTTATTAATATAATATTAATTTCAACTTTTAAATATGAATATAAATATTTTTTCTAGGTGAATTATTTTAATTTTTCCAAAAATATTGATTTTCCAATGATTAGTAAAAAATGATGATTTGTGTAAAACATGTAATTTTTCAATATATTTATCTATTTAAAAGTATAGATATGTTCTGAATATTATTTCAGTAAAAGAATTATTTTTTAGTTATATTTAATTAAATTAATTTCTTTTGAAAAAATATTTTATTGGATTTTATTTTCAGTTTCTTTATGTGTATAAAACAGTATTTTCCAAATAAAATATTTATAAATTCAAAATTATTATACATTTTAAATAATTAAAATTATCAACAATTTGTAATGTTTAAAATGAAAATTTATATTATATATCAATATATATTAATTTTTATTGATATAAATATCATTATTAGTAATTGAGTTAATATAAAATGATCATTTTCATGAAAAATACACTTCTTGGAAACACTCAATTTATTATGTATGTGGGTTATATGATAAATTTTAATATTACTACTTCTATGAATTCGGTTTTATAAAATGGATTTCATATTTATAACTAGAATAATTTAAATCTTTTAATAAGTTAAATTTATTTTCAAAACATATTGAATTTTGAAATCAATAAAACATAATTAACATGGTAATTTTAATAATTGGTTTAAAGTTGGATTAAAATAAAAGTACCATGGTTAAAATGAACAAAAAGGTTTATAAAAATCATTTTTTGCCTTATATTGAACATATAATGCATAAGTATCAATGCAATAAATCAATTTTTGTACATTTGTAAACTGAAAAACATGGGTAAGCCTATTTCTTCTAAAAAATTATATGTGTGTCACTCCACTCATTTACAAACGGCCAGCCCCTAAACACTATTTTATCTTTATGATCTACATGGTAGGTAATAAGGTTATATTTTGGAATATAGGTGATAAAAATTAATTAGTTATGATATTTAGATAATATTTATAATTTTCAAATGAAAATATATCATTTTCACTATTACTCTATTAAGTGATTACATCGATTATAAATGTGTGGACTACCTCCTTCACGAAGAGATGTGACACTCTTCTCATCTCCAAGCCACTTGGATGATATATATTAATATATTTAAATAAATAATATTTTATATATGATATTATGATCATAATGGGATAATGAAATATTTCATCGGTTCTTTCTATACTGATATCTGAAAAAATGGAAATGTTACTCGTGGGTACATACAACCTACCATCTAAATGATTGTAATGTACATCATTTCTCAAAACCATCATTCATGATTAGTCCGTAATGTATAAATACTATGTAAATATAATAATTATTAAATTATTATTGTTCCTGAGATGTTTAAATAATTACATTATTGACCATAGTGATCTTACAAAAGTAATTTTTTCACATAATCCAAATATCATTAAAACATTAGATATAAAATTAATTGATTAAGTAACCATAAATGACCTTGTAATGAGTGAAATAAAATGAATATTAATTATTAAAATGGTTATTACAAAATTACATAATTAATTTAATTTTATTATTAAAAAATATAAAAAACATACATGATGAATCAAACCTATAACAAGGGACATCATCACAATATCGTTTAATAGAGGCATATATTTATGTTTTATGGCAATCCATTTTTTACCATTTTCAAATAGCTAGTTTTTCGGTAACTGGTACCCATTTTCAAACAAATCCAAATTTCAAATTCAAATTTCAAATCCAAGCATCATCATACCAAATCTATGACATACGCCGTTTTCCAAGCGCCTCGTGATGCACTGCCACCTTGAACCTTTCAACCATCTGTCATGATTCCCATCGGAGAAGAGAGCCAGCAAAACCTACCACTAGGGAACCCTTCCCTCACGTCACGAACCTGCCATCGAATCCTTCATTATCACCTTCAAACCTTCGTCAGTCTTCTCAGGAAAAAACCAACCCGTCGACGCTGTTGCAGATTCAAAGGCCCATCCATAAAAATCATCACCCGCTACACAGGCAAAACAAAAAATAGAAACGAAAACCTCTATCCTTGCTGGAAGCACAAAGAACGAAACCTAGTAGAACCAAAAACCATAAAATCATCGCCTTCATCACTGGACACCGAATTATAAAAAATGCTTATCATCAAAAACAACAATGTCTCCCGAAGAAGGACCCAGTCCATCACCAAAAAACCAATTCATAACCACCATCCTAAGTGAAATCACCGCCTCAATGATCAAAAACCATCAGGAGTAAATAAGTAGGCCCCACCACTGCCTTCAGAACCGCATCCAAAGACGAGATCTACCAAAATCACTCTCAAACATCGTGAAAAGCAACGACACCCCCTAAATGTTTCATCTGAAACCCAAACCCTAGTTTGCATCACGCTGCCTATAGAAACCCTAGAAGAATCCTTAGTCTAGAGTGGGATGGAGTCCAATATATAATGTTGTACACCGAGAATTAAAATGAGTCTGTGCGACACTACCATTGGGAGAAACCGCATCACAAGAACACATAGATAAATGTCGATGGGAAGATATGCCTACCGGGGACCGGGGAGACCTGTCGGCAGCGAGGGACAACCTAGCTCCGCAGAGCCCTTTATAGGCTCATCCCATCCCCACTCACAAAAGCATAAAAAAGGATAATAATGGGGCTCTTGTTTATGTTTTCCCAAATATTATTTTATGTGGTGTATATAGAACCCTATCGAAATTTTATGTCATTTACAACTATTTTATGAGGTTATATAATGTTCTGACTCATTTTATTATTTTATGTTTCTTGAAATTAAAAATCATCCAAAGTGATATGAGACATTTATTTAAAAAAAATTATTTTAATAGTTTTATTCTTACTCTATAGTTATATTATGTTCATGTTTTAAAAAATATAGTATTATATAAATGAGATTTTTTGAAGGGTAATTCTAATATATCATTACTTCTTAAAACTTTTTTTTACAGAATTTGTGACATTCATTAAAAATGAAAAAAAAACTTTCTATTTTAACATATACGATGATATTGAGTTTTCCAACTCCATGAAAAATATTTTTTTATTGGAATACATTAAAATCATTCATGTTGTATTAAATTTAAAACATAAAAAAGAATAATTATTTATTTTGGTATTTTTTATTGAAAATATTTATTTAATAGTGAAGGATATTTTAATATATGATATGTTTTCTTATGGGTGAAGAGGATATTTTATAAGAGTCATGTTGAATTTTTTTTGATTTCATGTGTTCTGATTATCATATGGTTCATGGAAATTATTTATTTTGAAAGGTGGTAACATTAAAATACAAGTAGGAGTGGAAACATAATAGAAACTAGATGGGTGTTTATGTTATAATCAATGTATATGTGGTTACGTTATAAACCGAGGACCGAGGTTTTTGTGAAAACCCTCCAATATTTTTGGAATATACATAAAATTTATTGTTGTTCCATTTTTTAAGAGTGATATGGATATTTATGTACCCATATACCTATATTAATTTTATATACATTATATTGTATTTAATTGTTATCATCAAGAAGAATTTTTATGTTATTAATATTAAAATTATTTATCACTTCCACTCAATGCACATTAATATAAAGTCAAACAATTCATGGGTTTTTATTTTGTTCACTTGACTAATGGTTTTAATTCTTTTTTTATCCCAAAATGACATTTATTTTACCATTCTTAATTTTAAACATCATTTCATAGGATATAAGGGTGGGTAAGGGAGTTAATGTGGTCACATTGAGTGTTATGAATTATTTTAATGAAAATTAATCAATTATTATTTAAATCTATTTCATGGTGGTATAAATGGATACTAATCAGAAGATTAATCTTTTTATTATATTTTTTATGTATGATTTATTACCTAATTATCTATCAAAATAAACCTAAATTACTACAAAAGAATAGATAATGAATTCATGAAATAAAATTTATGATTATATAAAGATTAAGGTTTAATAAATATAATTTTCATCAGTGGATGGTATTAATAAATTTATTTTATGGGAAGATAATACTAGCATACCCTTGAATAATTTTACTCTATTGTTAATCTAAAATAATATGTCATTTAAAAAATATATGTTTTGTTCATCTAAACATTATATATTTCGAATTTTTTCTATAAATTAAATATTTTAGAAATAGTGGTCTAAAATGGTGGGGAAAATATTAATCCAAATAATCATCCTGATAGGGTTATTAATGGAATATAACAATTTCATAAAGTGATGTATCATTTTAAACTATCTATAAATGGTGGTTCTGTCTATGCTAGTATAGAACTCAATATTCCATAAAATAAAATATAAATAATAGATATTTCCATGAGGAAAAATCCCCCATCATTCAGCAAATCATTTGAACTAGTGTTAGCCTACTTATGGAATAATTCTCCAGAGTTGAAATTTTATGTTATTGGATGTACATAATATAAAAAATTTAACTCTTATAATTTATTGTTTTGATGGTGAAGTTGAATGATGATGGTATTTTATTAAGAATACCGAAAGGAAAATATTATCTTATTCCATGAAATTTGAAACACATAGTAAATATTTCTTTGAGAAATATATTCATATGGTTGTCTATATAATTGAGGTAAAAAGGATGAGTCTTTTTTATCTATGTATGAATACAATTTTATATGAATGGTAATGTACATACCAAATTTTTTAGAACATAGATTATAAAATTTGTGAATTCTTTGTATTATTGACAACCTATATATAAATAGATTTGATTGCACTATAATTTCAAAGATATTATATTTATTTACATTTTAATTAAAAAGTTATTTTGGGGTTTTATGGTTATTAAATTCCTCTTGATAATGTATGTACAAAATGGTGATGATGGTAGGTGATGGGGAAACATACTAAAAATAAATCTATAGGTAAAAAATTAGTTTCCTATCTTATGCTATGTTTGGTAATATTATCCTTGGATATTTTATTTTGAAATTAGTTAAGTGTTGTTGATTTGGAATGTTTGGACATACAGTTTGTGTATTCAATGAAAAGAATCTATATGAATCAAATAATTATGAAATTGTCTCCAGGTAATGTTTATGTTTTTAGTTTCCATGAGTTGGGTCATTATTCTAACGTGTCTTATATATTTATAACTCAGTCTATAAATCATCATGATCCATGGAAACATGGCATTTAAAAATATTTTACCAGTTATGTGGTTAATGATGGGCCATAATATAAAGTATTGAAATGTACTTTTCTTCTATATTGGAAAAATAAAATTTCCCTATTTGACTCTGCATCTTTTAAATTATTCATTTTTGAAAAATCTACATTGAAATTGAGGATATCACCTCTTAAAATTAAGATCAATATTTTGTTAAAAACATTAAGTGGAGGTATTATGGAAACCAAAATTTATAGGGAAATTACTATTATTATTAGTGGGGTGGTATTTCATATAAATCATATAGAACTATACATAGAAGAGTTTGAAATCATTTTAGGTATGTTTTAGATCTTAGTTTATCTTGGTAATCTATATTTCTGATCCAAAAGTTGTTTATTCAATGGTTATAGGCCTCTAATAATGTCCCAATAAGTTGAATATTGGATTAGATTTGGCATTGAATGTTTCCTTGAAAATATTTATTAAAAAATAATCCCATGAAATTAATTATGTGGTCATAATCAATGAATAAGTATATTTTTCAGAATAATTTTCTTTGTGTTAATCCTGATAAAGTTGTTCAGTTTACTATTCGCGTAGTTATTGATACTAGGAATATTTATAAACCCTGAAATCAAATAGATCAATTGGATCTTTTAGAATTGAAACACCAATTTAAATAGTTGTTAAATACTGGTTTCATTATCTGTCAAACATCATCAGGGTGTTCTGTAGTTTTTTTTATCAAAAAATGGTTCCATGATACATTTCCATAATTATAGATCATTGAATATTATTAAAAATATGAAAAAATATTCACTTAATCAGATCGATTATTATTTTTATCATCTATATAGATTAAAGTATTTTTCAATGATTTACCTGAGGTTTGGTTACCATGGGCTAATGGTGAAGGGAGGTCTTGTGGCAGAACAACCCTTGGATCTGATCATGAGATCAGAAGAAGAAATGATGGAACACATTTTTTGTCTTAAAAAAATTGAAAATGAACCCTCTAAAATTATATGGAGACTATTAAGGATGACACTTCATGAGGAACAATATGCTTGGATAGATATGCAAGACTTGATAGTAGTTGAGGCTTTTAAAAATGGAAGGATTAGTTATGATAAGTATATTCAAACATGGGACAACTGACCATTCAATTCGAGGATCTTCTTATAGCTTCACCTAAAACTCATATTACATATTTTTCCTAGAAATTTTTTAAGGATACAGAATCAGGTAATATCAATTTAATATGTATTGACTTCAGTTGTGTTAGTAGTGTTGTTTGGTGTGGGGGAGAATAATTGATATGCTTCCGATTTTCCTTTTTGTACGATGTTGTTTCGACGTGTGATGTTTTTTTTCAGAAAACTAAATGGTTATTCTTCGTTAGAGGATCAGAGCATGAATTATTCACCGATGTTGGTCTTTTGGACTTGGATTCATTAGAGGGTATGGCTTTTCCAATGATTCTGTGCCTGTGCATTGCTGCACAGGACTGCTTGCTGAAGGGTCCAACTTGGTGAAGTTTTTTGTCACGGAGAATCAGTAGGGAGGGGTAGATCCTATAGTTTGTTCTATGTGAGTTGTTTTGTTGAATTCTGTTAGGACATCAGGGTTTCTCACTTTTCCCATAAAAGTGTCTTTTAGTAAAATAAATAGTAATTTTCTCTTAGTGTTTATAGTTATCCCTTTTGGGCTGTACATTTTAGCTTCTATATTTTAAGACGTTTTAAATTAATTTTTCATAAGCTAATTGAAATGTATAATATTGTTCTTATTAATTAAATTAATTTATATTTTAAAATATAGTATGAACATGAATGATAACTGAGGATTGTTTTTAAAAAATACTATAAAAAATTATTTAATTTTAGTAGGTTTCAGTTTTTGTTTCAATAATTTGTTTATTGGATAATTTTTACTAAATATGGAATATATGTTAATCCAACTAAAATAAATGTTGTTTAGGAGTGTATAGAATGAAAAAACATCAAAGGGTTCCTGGATTTTGTTGGATTAGCGTATTACTAAAAGTGGTTAATTGAAAACTATTCTTTGTTTTCAAATCCACTATCAAATTTTACAAAAAAAAGAGATAAGTTATATTGGAAAAAATATTGTTATTATTTTCCCCTAGAAATAACATAGGTGAATGATAGAGTTTTTTAACTAACATAATGAAATTTAGAATTTTTATCTATATTGATACTTTTTAGAATGGAAATGGTTGTGTCCTAATGCATAATGATCATGATGTTTCTTATTTTTTACATTAGTTGGAAACTCACAAATTAAATATCCCTAAAAGGATCTGGAATATTACACTTTGGTTTTTACTATAAAATATTGAAGAAATAATTTTTATGGAGTAATGTGTGATATAAATAGTGATAAAAAAGTTTTAATATAGATTTACCCACACTGAATTGAATATGAGATAGATAATATAACTTTAATTAAAAAGTATTGTGTTTTAATGATTCGTTTAATTTCTAGAAAAAAAATTGGATGACACATTGAGTGGAAATAATTATTCTATATTAACTTTGTTACATTGGGATTATGACACATTTTTCTAATTATTTTATAATTCTGGACCGAGAAGAAATTAATATTTAATAATTCATAGTTTGGTTTCAATGTTTTGGAATCAAAGTTGATAGAATTAATTAACCATGTAGAAAGGAAAGAATAATATTTGTAGGAAATGGTATAATATTTTAATAATATTATGTTTCATTATTTTAGTATTAATTAATACAGTGTTTTATGAATTATATCATGTTAATTTTTACCTAGTGATTCATATTTTTAGATAGTTTTGTTGAGTAAACAACATAGTTCTCTATTTTTTATGCATCCTCCAATCACTATGAAGTACCATGACATTCACGATTATTAGTAGGGGAGGAGGAAATATATATTGTTAATAGTATAATGATTTTATTTACTTTTTAGTGAGTTAATGTAGATTGAAAACTATCAAATGGAATTATTTATCCTAATTCCTTACATGTGTAGACATTGAAAAATATATCAATGAGGTTTTATAGGATTAGAAAACAATTATAATCGTATCAATGTGATAAATATTAATGTTGATTTGTTGAATAAATATTTGTATTTCCATAAAATTTTATATAATATGTCTCCATTTGAACTATCTCAACTATATTTTTATGATATTGTTATGTTACATTGATTTCCTCTTCCTATTGTATCAGATGTCCATACTATTTTCAAATCTACTTTTTGGAATGGAATTGTGAATTCATATTATACTAATATAAATTTTAGCAATGATTTACATCCTCAAAATAATTTTCAGTCAATGAAGATGATTTAGACCATGGAAGATATCATTTATTACTCTTTAATGGATTATCAACGATGTTGTGATAAATAAATTTCTTTGGTTGAGTTTTCTGTTAATAACAATTTTCATTCATATGTGGAGATGAATGAATTTAATGAATTATTTAGAAATCTGTGCAAGACACCAAATTTTTGAGATAGTGTGGAATAAATTATGTTCATGGAATCGTAATTAGTGGTTGAAATAGATAATAAGGTTAATTTTATTTTTCGCTTTTTAAGGAAGGCTTGGAAGAGGATAAAAAGTTGTGAAAATGTCCAGATGAAGGATCTTTCTTTCAAGTTAGGTGATTAATTCATTCTCAATGTTTGTCAATCAAAAAGTGTTATGAATTTTGTTATAAAATGGACATTATGTCTGTGTTTCATTTTATAATTTTAAATCCATGAAACAGTAGGCTCATTTACCTAATGAATATATTTCCACATGTTTTCCCCAGGTAGACAACATTTTGGATGTTTTAATGTTAATAAAATATGGGACTAATTCATCCCATTTTTTGAGAAATGAATTACTTCAGTTTAAATAGATTCTTTATTATGAGGAACATTCAGTTCAAATTATTCAATGTACAGAGAATTTTTTCTTGAATACTGTAATTCACGAGGTTAGGGACTTATGGAAAACCCATATGGTTGAGGAGGAAACATTAGAATATGAAAAATAAATGTGGGACCAATATCCTCATATATTTAATAAGAAAATAAAATTCAATTTTTGAAAATTAAAAAAAGGCTGATGATTTAAATAAAATAAATTGTAGAAAAAATAAATTTCATTATTTTATTAATCATAAAAATATTAATTTTTTTAAATAATTATATACATATTTTAATCTAAACATAATATTAATTGGGTTTTATTAAAAAATATATTTATTAATTGTATAATTTGAAATAGAGAAATTAATTAAAATGTTTTAAAAAATAATATATATTAAATTGGGTCACATTTTTTGTTTTTTTGGAATATATTCAGTTCTCATTAAATATTAAAAGTAAATATTTTTGTATCAAATATATATTTCTTCTCAATAAATTATATAATTAAAAAGTCTAAAGATTATCTGAATTTTATTTCAAGTAAAATAACTATTATTAAAATATATTTATACCAAATTACTACTTCTGGTAAAACATTATATTATAATTTAGAATAATATAGTGTTTTGGTTAAAAAATTTTATTTCTTTTGAAAGGTTCTTTTAAATTCATAATATTCATCAATTTTAATTAAATAAAAAAATATTTAATATGGAATATTATAAAAATTAATTATATTAAATATCAATTTTTTTAGTATTATTCTAATAGTTATTCTTATTATTGATTAACTTAATATAAAATGAAATTTTTACATAAAAAATTTACATGAGAAGAAATTTTTTTCTCTTCAATGGGATTTTTTAAATTTAATTATGAATATTTTATGAATTGAATTAGGTAAAATTAATTCAACAGTATCAATATTCATTATTAATATTTTATAATACTTTCATCTTATTTTTCATTATAATTAAAAGGTCATACAGGAAAAAAATTTACCATGTATAATGTCAAAATGGTATTATCAGGGGTTAAACTAAAACGATAATGGTTAAAATGACCTTAAACACGTCTAAAAACAATATTATACACATATATAGATTTTATATGTTTTTCAAATGAATAATAATAAATTTTATCCAATATTAGGTGAAAAACGTTGGTACATGGTTCTTTTTAAAATATTTCAAGTGTGCCACTCTACCATCTTATAAACGGTCACCCCAATAATTTCTTCATCACACATTCAAACAAAACGGGATCTCACATGAAGTACATATATAAAATAACGAACTACATAAAGTTATCCTATTATCTTTGGTTTCTATATAAATTTATTCTCTTAATGCCTTATGTATATCAATAAAGGGGTGGCCATAGAAGAAGTGAATTTCCTAATTATTTCTTTTTTTATTTCTTCTTCCTCCCCCTTAAAATTCTATTCATTTATTACTATATAATAACACCAATATCTTACTTTAATGAAATGTGATTATGTTATGAGAATTACTTATATCCATATACTCATCCATCAAACAAAAAATGTTAACATTGCTCGTATGTACGGTAGACTACTACCTCACAATGTAATGTGAGACATTTTCCATCAACACCAGTGATTGATGTTTATTATGTAATCATATATAAAATTGAAATAAGTGAAATTAACTGAATAATAAAAATGAAAAATATTCTAATAAACGTACAAAAATACTATTATTTTATTTTTTAGGATTATAAAAAAATTATTCAATGAATTGAACCCATGGTAATAGATGTTGTCTCAATATCTGTTCATTTGGGGAATATTTTTATGTTATGCACCTATATCATTTGATTATTTTTATATACAAAGCACATGAAATTTTATTTAATGATTATATATATTATTATATTTTCTAATGTTATATTTAATGATATATTTTCATGGGTCCAATGATTCAAATGTTTCCAAAGTGATTAGTGACTTTTCCTTCCTCCTAAAATACATTTTTTTATTTTCTAATAACACTATTAAAGGCTGAGTGTGAACCATTACAATGTTCCAACCAGATTAAACATTCAAGAGCATTAAAAAAATTACAACCCGCCAACTTAAAAATCCTGAAACAAAAACTACATCAAGCAGAAATATAATTTCAAAATCTATATAAAAGTTGTGCCACGTGCCAACCTATGACGGTCCATGAAAATTCCATCCGCCACCATCAACGCTATCCATGACTCTGTAATTCCCCCAATTCACCAAATGAAACATCCATTTCAATTTTTGAAATTTGAAAGATAGCCAGACCATCATCCGTGGTCACCGTCATCTCGGGATGCACAACCACCTCAGACCACGAACTCCCTCGCATTACGCACCCTGATAGAAGATGAACCCATATCCTTGGCCAAACACACCATCATCGTTCACATAGCGGTCGACCTTGGTCTACCATCGCCAAAGAGGAAGGCCACTGCAAAACATAATAATCACTAAGAGCAATTGACATCAAAAAAATACCCCACTGAACATATTCACCCTTTTTCAACCATCATCGATGAGGAAGGCCTCCTTTACTGGAGCTGAACCCAACCTCACCGCCGATGATCTAATCGTCATCACAATCAACATACAAAATCTTCCCGCTTAGGCAGACATCCCAAAGAACATGAAGACCTCCGCACAGCTCCACCTCGGAGATAACAGAGGACTCCTGGATCCAGAGAAGAGAATACTCGGGTATTTTCAGCAAGAAACAATGATAAGAACCCATGCGAATCATCAATGTAGAAGGTCAAAACTATAGGAAATGTGAAAAAAATATAAACATCAACCATAGAACACAAAAAGTTTTAACATGACTGAGCACCAATAGGGGCATTGTCGACAAGAACAATACGTCATCTTCAACACATGATCACGAACAATGTCGAAAGTCAGAAAAATGGACCAAAACCGATGAGGACGAGATTCCTTGAACTCCAACGACCACTTGAGAATCACATCCCAAAACTTACTGCAAACCAACCCTCTAGACTGACTGGGAGGTGAAAGGTGGAATGCGGAATCCCGAGATGATTGGAAGGACCGGGACCCCAACATTTATCCGCGACCGCACCGTAATCCAAATCCAAACCAAGAATCTTGAGATGAAACAACAATGAATAGAATACAGTAAAAAACAAACAACACAGATGCCCATGATGAAGTCAGTATAGGATTCCACTCCCAGAAAACCATCTATTGATCTGCACTTCCCAAAGCCTCCGTAAAACTGCCACCGCGAACCAACTAGGAGATCAACGACGGAACCATAGGCCAGAGTAGTAATAATCGAGGAGGGTCAAAATAGAGAAGCACTTCCACCACTGTGCCGCCAACCTGGGCTACCAAAGCCACTGCTTTGCAAATCCATACCTGAAACAACAATAGAAGAGAAACACCACCAGGAAGAAACCACCGATTAAGGAAACCAAAAGGAAGGGGGGTGGGAAGGGGGGGATGAAGGATAAGATGGGGTACAGACCTCCCCCCACCATGGTACCACTACGATAACCCTAGAGGAGAGTTTTGTGCATGACAAGCTGCTCAGAGGCACCCCTCCCAAAACATTTTTTCTCCCTCAGTGTCTCTTTGGAATAATTAGTTACTCTTCCTTTAAAATAATATCTTTTATAATTTTTCTTTTTGACCCACATTTTCTTCAATGATCAGTTTTTCATTATTATTTTAGTATATAAAATATCATTTTATAATGGGATAATTTGTGTTACTTTCATTGTTTATCAAAAAAGGAAATCTTTTGTATGGATTGTGTGACATTATTTACAAAGGACAGAAGGAATGTTCCATTTTAAAATATATAGAGAAAATGGATTTTCATCTACTATAATCATTATTATATAAATAGATTATATTCCATGATTTTGATATTTCATTCAAATAAAAACCATTATTCAAATATTTGGGTATTTTGTTATAGAAATATGTATTTTCAGAAGGTTTGGATGTATTTTTTATATGTTTTCTTACATGTGAAGAGAATATACAATTAGTGTGTTATTGAAAATTGAAATCTTTTATGTGGGGTGATTTTCTTATAGTACATGGACATTTTTTACATAAAATAGGGTTACAAAATTAACTGATTTGGGGATTGAAAATTTTAAAATATCTATGTGTACTTATGTTATAAAACAAACAAGGGTAGTTTAATTATATACTAAGGATAGCTGGGTCTATGATATCCCCACAAAGAATTTTATATATATGTTGATCATATGACTATTACATTTCGAAGAATGATAGATATAATGATGTCAAAAGAAATATATATCATTTTTCATTCCCTTATATGAGATTTAATGAATTTGTTTGAGAAAAACTTATGTACTTTAATGGGAATATGAATTTTTTCTTTCTCTCAATGAAAAATGATATTAACAAAAAAAATTATGGTTTTTTTTCTATACTAATAGATTTCATTCTTTTTTATATCACATAGTAAACTTTTTGTTATCAACTAGCATTTTTATATTCCTGTATTTGTTTTAAGGATGGTTATGTGAAATTAAGAGGCCGAGATGATAGTTGTGAATATTTTTTCTTGAAAGGAAATCATTTTTTGTTTTAAAATAACTATATGTTGTGAAAAAAGAGATAGATCAGAAATGTACATAGTTTATTATATATATTTTTAAATAATGAGTTATTTCCAAAGTCTCTAATACAATAAAACCAATAAGATCCTCAAATTTAATCTAATGATTTTTTAACCTAAAAATCAATATTAGTTGATGTTTATGGACAACACCTTAAATCCTTGTATATTAATATCACTTATTTCTTCACCCTCAAGAGTTACAACTCATCTTAAAATAGAGGACCATGAAGCAGACACCACTACACCACTAGCTGGAGTGATTCATTTTTCCTAGTATGCTTCCTAGTTTGGGTAGTTCCCTAGTTTCATATTTATGGGATACCCTAATTGAAGTATACATAAATTATTGGTAAACATATTGTGTAACTGTGTTTTTCACTCTTGATACACATAGAATAGTTGTGAAACATGCCAAAGGGAGCATAGCCTTGATGATGCTCTGACTATTCTCCAATGAACTCTCTTGAAAAATTGTACCAAAAAATATTAGAGTATAATGTGATGGTTATTAAGTCATAACCTAGTGTACAATATTTTTATTATACCTTGGATGTAGTGGAATGGGAGAGTTACCATTAATGGGGCATATAGCTCAGAAAGTACCATGTAGACACCCCACCCCAAAATCAGCCCACCTTAGAGGGAAAGGTGGTATGTTCTATTATTTGATCCACATTCTATCATCTATGGTCATATCCATTGATTGTTTTAATAAATGGAAGAAGAAATTCTTCAATATCCACACCCTCATGATGACTCTGTTACACTTGATTTAATGATTCCCACTCATAGTGGTGTTCAGTGTCGATGGTTACAAGTTTTTGTTGTGGGACATATATGGTTCAGATAATCATACCCCCCAAATGAGTGGAATCATGACATATATGAAGGGAAATCAGACACATACTCTGAATGAAATATTCATTTGGAAAATTTTCCACAGCACCATGGAATAATTCATTCTCCCCAGGAACTATAATGTTCATGAGTTTCTACTTCAACAACATTATTTCCATGAATAGATTTCTTGAGCACACCGCCATATGTTTATCTATGAGGGGAACATATAGACATGATTAAACACCATGATGAATTCCATAATCCTAGACCCACTTGTGTGGGCCATCATGAGTTAATCCCATAGGCTATATCGGCCTACCTTTAGGAGCACTAAGAAGGATACCCATTACCACATTTCAATACCATTGGGAATTGATAAGGTCCCACTAGTAGCCTCACCAAGTATTTGTTACATAAAAAACATGAACCATTAATTGAACATGATATCCTTTTTCTCATACTTGTTTTGTCACAACCCCAACTACCACCATGTCATGAAAAGCCTTTTCTATTTCCATTTACTACTCTTGATCACCAGAAACAGTATTTGGGGAGTGGAATTCATTTTACATATCCCCTAGTATTGGAATACATACAATGTGGTATTGGTCCTATAAATTTATTCTAAACTCCACATGGTGAATATGAATATATATGTTCTTTTATGAACCCCTTTTCAAAAACGTAGGTATTATACCTGATTGGTGGTCAATGTAGAAATTGGAAATCCATGTCTATTTTTATTGAACAAATATTTTCACTACTGCTAGAACTCATGACATGATTGTAATTCCTATTTTTTCCATTCTAACTCTTCGATTAAGTTTTAACCTTTGTGAAGAAGCCATTCATTACTCTAGTCCTTGAGACAACCCTCAAGCCTAATATTAAAATTCACTCTTATTTTGGGGAGATGCTTATATAGTAAGATCTTCTCATTTATTTCATTCATGGTATTCTATATAAAATTATATATAATAAAATCATGTTAATTTGGAATTGATTAGTAGGAAACATTTTCTACTAACACAACCTAAGAAGGTGGGGTATCCAATTATTACCTTGGTATTTATAGATTATCCCTCAATAAAATTTTATATATCTGCATCAAAATGTTGCATTGAAAATCGATCAATATTTTGAAAATATTTTTAAATGAGTTATATTCTATAAAAAATTCAAAATGCTCTCTCATATTTGGATATTCCCATCCATCCCCCTCCTCGAAGAAGTAAAAACATTTTAACCTTCATTAGAAATATCAGAGATTGGAAATTGTTTTTTATTATTATGAAAAAAACTTTTAAGGAAAAAGTGAGATACCATGCATGACCTCACCACATCACCAATTCACTACTTTACCACTTAAAATCATGTAATAACAATGGATGAAATCCATTCAAGCCTTCAAACTGACAAACCATCATAGCTGGAGCCAAAGTCACCAAGAAATGGATGAGTTACTGCGAACTAGTGGAAACAAAAATCAGGAGAGCGGGAAAATCCTCAGAACCATTTTCCTCAATCGCCCCCGATGCGACCTTCGAAACCAGCCCAAATCTACAAACCCACCGGCGGACTCCAGTCGGATTCTGCCTAACCCTCCAGCGAAGTGAGATTAGACCTTAAAAGGGAACATCTTCCAAGGGAGACGAAAAGGCCAGAGCGAGGCAGACAAGGTCATCTGAATGTTGCACCAAACTCTTCAGGCAACCGAAGCGCACACTCGGAACAAACACCACTCCGCAAACCCCTTTCCAGCATCTCTTAAGTACTGCCAAAACAAATACAGGAGATCGCAATAGATCAAATTCTTCCCAAATGAACCTTAAAACTCACACCATGACAACGAACACAACCCACTTTCACTACCAAAGAAACACAACAAGAAACTCACTCGCACCCCACAATCATCACCAAAACACCCGGAACCACCCTCATCCTAGGACACAACGACCACAAAAAACCAACTAAGGTACCTCATCCTGTACTCGATGCCTTTGATGGACCAACCCCTTCGTCGCGGAACTAGAACAAGACCGCTTTGCTGTGTAAGGGATCACAACTCGACACCACTGAAGATGCCCCCACCATAGCGGAAGAAGAAGGAAATTCTTGGGAGGAAAGAGTGTGACCCCGAAACCTCAAAACGTCAACGTCGCACCAGATCGACCACCCGCCGAACTAGATCCTAATCACAGAGAAGCACCAAAGCATGACTCCAACACCTCAAAGAAACCAGATCTCAATCCCAATGCATCAAATCGAAACCCCAATGCTGAATTGAACACGAATGACCATGTCACTGTAGCGGGTCTCGACCCCATCGCTCCAGATCATAACTCTATTGCCACAGAGAAAAACCATGATGTCGACGCCACACCAGATCATGACCCCACGTCATAGAGAATCTAGATCCCTAATCTGAACCCACCAAAGCGATGTTCATAATTTCCGCAGAAGAACACCCACAAGTCCACACCTCACCGAGATGTCACACAGTGAACACGCCAGGGAAACAGAGGAAGAAATAACAGCCCAGCGGAGGAGAGGGGCGACAATGAGAAAACCCTAAATCGATGTAGTGCCCCATACATGTTCAATTTAGAGACATTGTAATTTTATAATGTCAATTTTTTGAACTGGTGGTCATGAATCTTCAAATTTTATGGATGATTTAATTCATGGTACAGTTATGCATGAAAACAAAATCATCAATGGTTGGTTCAAGGAACTAGAATGATTCATTAGTTTTATGGATTTTTATCACAAAACTATTGCAATATATTCATGTTTTGTGTAACGATATCATCAACTGATCATTTGTCAAAACATTTTTTCCCTCATGGGAAACCATTTTTAATTTATAGGCCAAGTGTCGGAAGAATAATGTGAACTATGATGTCCCAATCAGTTGATTTAGGTCCTTTTTACATAAAATGTTATAACCACCTCCTAGGTCGGATTTTATTCCTTGGTTGAATTTTCTAATGCTCAAGTTAATTGCTTATTGAATAACTTTAAGAGCGTAATTTCAATTTAAATAAATTTAAAGAAAAAATATCATTAAAACCCACCTATGTGTATAGATTTGTGAATATATAATCCATTTCAAAATATCATGGTTTCATGAAGGGTTTTGGAGAATAAAAAATCTATATCTTACACAAATATATAAATATTTCATACAAATTTTTTCCAAATAATTATTGCTGCCTATAAAAATTTCACACACTGATTAATGGATATGGATTCGACCTCTGTACATTGATAAAAAAATTCGATTTGTTAAACTCCAACCATTATGAACAAATCAATACAAAGTTTACACTTGTTCCTATCTCTTGCATGTGATTTTTCATTATTAAATTACATCCTAATATCATGGAATAGATAATGTTTGTGATTGGTATATCATATATACAATAGGATTATTCCCCAATTACGTTAGGGTCCTCAAAGGCCTATATCTTTTCTTAAACCCACCACGCCCTTTTGAAACCAAGATATCATCTACAGGTCTGGCTTCTGATTCTGTTTTTATGGCCTCAATGACATGAAACCAAAAATCATTAAATCCCATCTTTCTTGATGAGTAACACAACGGCCCAAATTTAAAGCCTCATAATCTCAAGAATAACATCATCAAAGTTGACTATTTGACATCCTTATTCATAGTTAAGGCTTGTTTACCTGTTCCACGACCATCCATAAAAATAGTATTACCTACCATCATTTATAGGCCCATTTTCACCATCATTGGATGAGATCCCTCAATGCCTTATGCTCCTAATAATAGGATCCATTAAATTGGTCCCCCACTTGCTACCTAAAATAGACATTTCTAATGCCTTATGGTATACAAAATCACATGAGTAGTGGAAACGTAATCCCATATTGTTAAATCATCTAAGTAATATAGACTGATTTTACAATATATGATTGAATATTAGATGAATTTAACCACATCTCCTCATATCCTAAACATTAATGGGTTTTCAATGGGGCAGTTCTTAATGATACCTGAGTTGAAAGACATTGAACAGTAGAGCACTAACATCTTAGTCAAATAATGTTAAACTAATATAAAATATACATAGTGTAGGAAATTTAATATATCCTTATCATCCATCAAAAACATAATATTCAACATATGATAATAGAGATATATTCCCCCAATATCTTGGTAGACTATATGCATAATCCAATGATCATCCCATGTTGTTCCTCCTTTCACGACATTTGGGTCCTTACTATTTGTTGTAAAAAAATGAAATGTATTTCAACATTATCTTAAACATTGAATTGAAACATTGAGCTTTTTGATCCCCATATTCTAACAAGGTAAATAGGAAAAAACCCTAATGTTCCAATATCAACATAAAAAAGTCAGTTTATCTTCCCATAAGGAATAAACAACCAGAAAGAAGAACCATTCCCCGTCAATAACATGCTTATCCTATCAACAATAAAAATTGATGTGCCTAAGGGACCTCAAAAACTCCATGAGACTGTAAAATAAATTACCATTTTACCAAAAATTGGTATATGATAAATATCATCGAAATACAATAAACATCTTATCAACGCATATGTGATGTGAAAATGCACAGTAGTCTACATTTGAAAGTAAATATTTGAAACACCCTTTTTCAATATTAATCCATTGGAACATCTTGAGGAATTAGAATATAAACCACATGTTATGGATATGAAATGATCATTATGATGATCTTATAATTAAAAAATCCATTATTATATGTTTTGGGGAACAATGAGTAATGGATTCATCAGAAAAAATATAATAAATATTAGTTCCACTTATATTAAAACATGGGATGCACGAGGCAATGAGACATTCCTTCCATAAACCCCTATGGTATATTTCCCCATAACAGCAAAAAGATTCCTTATGTTTTACAAATATAAACCCACATAGATTCGATTAACTCAAAATTGAATGATGAATAATCAACTAAATCACAACACACCAAACTTTCACAAATTCTTCGACATTCCAAATTTCATTATAAGCAATAACCATTGTATGCTATACTCTAAAGATTATGAGTAGAGAATTTAACCTGATCCCACATCTAGCTGGAATTGATAATTAGATTGATAGAATTGTACGAAATATATATGGGAGGCTTGTAATATAAAATGATATATGATGAGTAATTAATTGATAGCGTAGCTAAAATACCATTATCCCATTCCAATCAAAGGATCCTATATCATCAACCATTGTGGCCTAGGTCACCCTGTATTATGAATACTAAATAAAGGGGGAAACACATTTTATGTTTTATGACCATTCCTAGGGAACATACCTCAAAAGGATTGAAGAAAATCATACATAATGTGTGCCACGATGGAAGCATCAAAAAATATATACAGAGTAATCTCATATCATACGCTTGGTCAAAACTCCAAAATACATACCCCTCATTTATTGGATCATACACCTCTATTTATAATGGTAAATTATATAGTGACAAAATATATTACTCCAAAATATATAACAACTAGATTCACGGAATAAATCGGTAAAATATAATTTTCATTTGCAGTGGCCTCATAAATTCACGATGTCAAGGAATCAATTTTACTAAATTGTAATCAATATTATTACACGAAAATTTTTCATCATCATTTATTTGGCATATAAAAGATTCCCATAATAGGTACTATGAAACCTAAATGGATTATCCATTCTCTTATTCCCTCATCTAAAAATATGGTACATAGTCACTACCTAGGTTACCATGTGGACACACACATTGAAAATTATGATAGTTTTGTGAGACGCAAAATAATGGAAATAGTACTATATGAATTGGGGTAATTTGAAATGAATAAGGAATAAATGTACTTCTCTATGAAATTATTTGATATTTTTTAGTTAATTTCATGTAAGAAACTAAAAAACTGCTAGAATGGCCTCTCAAGGTGTTTTTCCCATTTGGAATCACATGTCGAGATTTTTATAAAACTATTAGATTGAAAGAATAATGTGTCCTGTTCCTACAATAATCGATTCCCTTATAAGATTATGGTTAGTTAGATTATGGATTGTTTATCAGATAATATTGATGTAACCCTTCTCCAAATAATGATAAATGGGAGAAAAAATGTCGCAATACTGATTATAGAAGGGGATGAGTTTCATTTTACCATAAGATTGAAGATATTTTTTTTCAAATGGGTAAAATAATAAATATATGATATTGATTAAATATTGAATGAAAAATATAAATAGTAATTAACAAAAAAACCCAAATAAAGAAAATGGTGTACACAATGACATGTGAGTATTATATTTCTTATAAATAATAGTTAATTAACATAAAAAATATTAAAATAATTATAGTTTGACTAAAAATGAAGGACCCATCATTCATGTGAGAAATATAATTGAAGGACTTGAATACATATTACCTCCAAAATCCATTTATATAAATATTTTTTTGTTATAAGATGGATTGAAGTGGATGATAACTGTTATAGGTAATTATAAATTATTTAGAGTTGAATTATGGAAATTCTAATTTTGTATGATCGAATATTTTAGAAAAATATTTTTTACATCATATTTACCATGAATTATTCGGTGTATGTCAAATTAGTTTTTTTGATAAATTATACACATAAAAAAATTAAAACTTTTAAATGATACATAAGAAACATAAGGTGATGATATGAATGATATAATTTATATTAAATATATTATTTTTTAATTATTATGAATGTTTTAATATTGTCATGAATATAATGATTCCATTACTGAAGGGATTTAGAGACCAAAATCAAGTGTTATGGGTTGATTTTATTATAGTTAATTAATTGAAAAACCTTGAAGCTGTGTTAATGGTTGATTAATAAGATATTTGGATTTATGTTTTAGAAATTATGAAAATTTAAATTTTTACATTGTATTGTATATGTAACATTAACTTGATAATAAGTCTTGAAAATTCAAATTATCTCAAAATATTTATTAGACATAAAAGATTATACATTTATTTCCAAGTAAATATTCTGGGTGACATTGATTTTTTTGTATGATGTTTTTGATTATATAGAAGATAAAATAATTATTTTTATGCCATATGAAGGATAAACACTCAATGTTTCATGGTTTATTAAATATTTATTTCATAAATCAATATAGACGTGGAAGAATTAGTTTGGATGTTATATAGAATTTTAATGTAAAATATGGAATTATTGAAATTATTTCATATTATTTTTCTTAGAAACTAAGATACATTAGATTATAAATTTCTTGATGTATACCAAACAAGAAAATTTAATATTTAATATAATATTATGTCCATATAATTAAACTATATAGAACAATAAGAGTTCAAATTATATGATTAAATAAAAATATCTGAAGGCGATGTAAGTATATTCCGGATCCATGGATTAAAATCTTGAGCTTTTAAAAGGATATGTAATATAAATATGAAGAAATATTATAATGAGATATATCTATGTAAAATGATTTTAGATGATATATCCTAAGTAATACTTAAAAATTATAATTCAATAATGTGGATTTTAGGATAGTATTTTTCTCATTTAGATGGAAAATTAACACTGAAATATAAGTGGATAAATAAAATGATTCTTATTTTAATAATTAAGTAATAATTTTTAGGATGTTTTTTACTGATTCATTTATCATACCAAGGGTAATAGTGATAAGGTTTTTAAGAATAAGATTATATAATGAGGTGGAAGTTTTCACCATAATGATATTTTATAAAGAATACATGGAAACGTAACTTGAATAATGGGATAAATTTAAAGTAACATTAAATAAAATATTTGATGATGATTAAATGTAGAAATGTATAGGGTATATTTATAATAAAAAAGTAATTTATATTATTTATACTTGAAATTTATTATGAATATAAAATTGGATGATTTTTGGGTGAAAAATTTTAACAGTTCTAAATGAGATTATTAAATATATGATATTGTAAAAATTTATAAAGATTATTTGTGAAATATTTATTTGAAAAATAATTGAATCATATTAAAATAAGAGGATGAATCATATTTGATAGGAATGTTTCCATTTTATTACTTAATGATTGAGGATATTGGGGAAGAAACTGATTGAACATGTTGAGATGGTATGTATAAAAAATATTAGAAGATTAATGAATGAATTGTTGTGCATGTGAGTGTGGGAAGAAATTGATATGATAATTTTTTTTAAGAAAGTATATATCTAATAATAGTATAGAATTGTTAATAGTCTTTTAATTTTATTTATATCAGATCATGGGAATCAAGGATGAATTACAATAAATGTGTGTATTATTTTCCTATGATACCTTGGTATCATATAAGAAAAGGAATAATGAAAATAAGAGACTTAATGTAGATTGAATGTACTACTACTTATACACAACCAATGTTTTACGGTCCATGAATATAAAAAGGGTGATCAAGATTATATCATTGAACTAGGATTATTTGAATATTTTTTTTAATTAATGAATTTAAATTAAAGATGTTTAAGAAAACATGAATGGAAATTCTATTTATATATGTTGATCCTTCATAAATTAATAATAACAGTACAAGAGAAATAGTAATGACAATTTAATATAAAACTATTTGGAAAATAAAGAAACATTATTACGGGTGAATGAAAATATCATTTGATTCCATGAAAATCCAATAATAGTGATAAATATATTTTTCATTAGTTTAACTAGGGGTACTAATATATATTAGGGGAAAATAGTATAAAGAACCTATCATGACATGGCTTAGGATTTTCAAAAGATAAAAATATCGGTAAAGGATGATACCGTCACTCTCTATATTCACTTGACCATATTTTTGGAACATCAGTGTCTCAGACATCACCCTAACAATGAATGGTTTTACTCACATAATTTATAGACTATCCTTTTACACATATTTTGTGTTTTTTATATTTAATTACAATTTTTCAGGTTTGGGGTTGTGTTGATAATTCAAAAGTACATACATTCTCCCTATTAAGTCCTAAGGTTTTAGTATTATGAGGAATAATTGGAAGTGAAAAATTAAATAAAATTTGTTCAATCTGATTTAATACAACCTCTATATGTAAATATTTGGATAAATAGTTACTTTAATTAATTCATATATGTTATAGTAACAGGTTGTAAATAAAAGTTAGAAAAATAACATATTAAATATTATTTAAATATTTTAAAAAAGTAATTTTATAATGAAACATAATTATAAAAAACTAATTGTTTTTTAAATACAATATAAACATATAAATTATTTAAATATTACAATAATAAAGGATTCATTAATCATCTATGATGAAAATATTATAGAATCATTCATTTATGAAGTTCAACTGAACCGAATAAGAATGTATCATTATGAATTACTGGGAATTATTTTTTAAATTTTATAACTTCATCAGCACTTTTATATAATAATAATTATATAATATAAAATTTAAATTTTTTTAAATAATTTTCAATAAGAGATGGTTGATGTTGAGAAAAGTAATAAAAGAAAATGAAATTGTTACTTACTATATAGGTATATTACCTATTTTGCTATCCATCATTGGTTTTTATTGATTTGGGGATCCTTTTTGTGACTACATTCATCTAAACATAGGTGAATCTATTTTGGTACAAATATTTGGTTGATATTAAAGAAAAAATAAAAGGAAAAGTCTTTCTATATGTATGTAAATAGTTTTACGTTTAAAGGTTTGTTATTACAAATATAATAAATATCCACTCCATAATATATACATTATTTAATTATTCATTTCAGGGGGATCAAATATTAATAGGGTAAAAGGTTAGGTTATCAATTAAATGTTATAAAAAAATTTAAATAATTTTTTAGATATTTAATGAATGTACTAATTATTTTAACCTATTGAGTCCATTTTGAACTTCACATTTGTAACCCAATTATTTATTTTTGTAACATACTTTTTCCCAAACATTAAATTACACTATGAAATATTTTTTATATGATAATTATAATTATGAATTTTTTAATATTAATATATAAAATTGATAAAATTATTTTAAATAAAATAATTAATCATAAAAAAATTTTATTATAAAAATATATTATAAATATATTCATAATTCATTATAATAAATTATCGTTGATGGAATAAAATAATAATTATTTATAAACAAAAAACATATTATTAATATCATTCTAAAAATTACATATATTTATAAAAGTATTGACAATAAAATTTACCCATAAAATTAATAATAATAATACGTACATATATACTAATTTACATACTTATATATTTCGTTAAATTCATAATAATTTGATAATAACATCTTATTTGATGCCTAAAAAATCTCCTCAATGCCTCTACATAATATATGAATGTGAGATAAATAATCACTCATTCATGAGGTTTTCTTCAACGAATAGGGTTCACATTATGATTTCCTCAAGTGAAAACATATCACCTATATGATTCTACACAAGACTCAATTTTTAATTGTTTCTTATGATATGTCATGGGATAAAGTTGGTGATGCTATCGGATATCTCTTCTTGGATAAATGGGTCTCATAAAGAAGATTCCTACAAATTGATTCCATAAAATATCCCCCTCTATATATATTTACTTATAATAATTATTTTATATTTACACACCATATTTAATAAAAGTGACATCAAATTATTTCATTAATTTTTTATCTAATAATTATTTGGATAAAATTTTTATAATTTAAACTATTAATTTCATTATGAAAATGGTTACCCATATACCCAAATATTTGTATATGGGGAATGGGAATATTTTCTAAAAATTTATTATAATCTCAAAGAATATATATTTCTAGTGAAAATATTATTTTTATATTTACTTTTAAATTCGTATATGTACCCATTTATACATATCTCTAATCATTAATATCATTCTCTTATTCTATTATTCATTTTATTATCTTATTTCAAATGATTTGAAATATTTATGGCTTTCTCATTAGTGTAATGACCATAATGATAGATAGTGATTATAACTATTTCAAAATTGTAGTAAATTTACATACTCTTTTATCACTTTTTTTAATTTTGAAAATATATTTAATTTTATAATATTATAATAAATTTATAATAATTTCAATAAATATTGAAATCTTCTACAAAAATGAAACAATTTAATGTTTATTTTCGATATATTTTTATATAATAATTGAAATTTTATATCAAAAACTATCTTTATCATAAAGTAAAAATTCCTTCTAATTTAAGGGTTCTTACATTATCCCCCATTACTAAATTATAGCCTAGAAATTGTATGATTTTTATTTATATCATTAATATGAAGATAAAAAGGTACATTAATTTTTATTTATTGATATTGAACAATAGAATATTATCCACATTATATTGTAGTTTATATCCTCTTTATTTGAGTCCAAAAATATAACATATATTAAGTGTGGAGATATCATTGGAGAATGGTAAGACTTATTCCCTCCCTAGATGATTTTGATTCCCATCCTTTGAATGGATTTCTAGTAATGGAAAATTGAAATTATTTATAATAAGAAGTCTTTCCACAAATAAATAATGAAAAATAGTTATATACCTGAGGTGAAATTATAACTCATTTGAAACCCTATTACCTTTCCATTGTTTACTTTTTATCTTTATCATGGTGTTTTTTTTTGGGTATGGAAAAGTTGGTATTTGTCATATTCAATTAATTGTGAAGTCCATGATTTTTTTTGAATTTTTAGAATAAAAATATGTTTTTTTCTAGACTTCTAAGAATGTACATGTCAGATAAATTGGATACATTACATGTAAATTATAAATTTATAATAAATATGTTTTTAATAATATGAGATGAGATTATTGGTGTTTATGGGAACAGTCTATTACACAATATGTAATTGGGTTACACATCATGTAATGTCCCAAGGGTTGTTTTTAAATTTAAATCTATGCTGAAATTTATATTTACTATTCTACAGATATCCATGCTCCTAACTTAAGATCCATCTCTTGGAGATTTTTGATCCCTTTAACCGTTCTGGGTTGTCATGTTCAGTAATTGATCATTGTTTCGAATGCATTGTGAGTATATAGGTGAGAGTCTATTTATTTTCCCATCTCTTTCTCATTCCATTTGTGGAGTTTGTTTAATCATATTGGTGTAGATGGATCTAAAATTTATATTTTTGAAAATTGTATCTTTTTTTTGTTTCTAGATATTATGTGCCTTTATTATTTTTGTAGGGTTTCATTGAAGTTACAACATTTTTGTATAAAATTTATGATGTTCTATTTAAGATTTACCAATTTATTTTAAAGATAAATTTTATGATGAATTAATTTCAATAAATTTATTAAAATAATAATTCCATTAAATTGGGGTATTTTCATTTTACTTTTAATGACATTGGTTAATACACCAAATCTAGTCAATTGGGGTGTTTTTGTGAAATTGATGGAAATTTGTGGAATTCAATTTATTGAATATAAATTTTGAAGTTGATTTGATGGAATGAATTCCAATTTTTATTTGAGATAAATGGCCTAAAATAGTTTTGATAGAAACTAAGTAATATTATCTAGGAAAATGAATATTTTGATATAAAAAAATATTGGGTTGTTTTTTAATAATAAATTTGTATATTTGAAATAGGAGAAAGAGATGAATATTATTTAAAATAGTGTTAAAATGAATTTACCTTTAATCATTGTTATTTGGGAACATGAAATCCTAATTAGTCACTAAGTTATTCAGAAAAAAAAACTATTTGACACATTAGAATGGAATAAAAACATAGTGTAGTAAGTCATAACCCTAATGGGATAGTGATTCTTCATTTTTGTCCATTTTTAGAGGGATGTGTGTATACACATATTACGGTGATCACCTTCGAGTGTGTTAGATCCTATAGCCTGGGACTATCATTACAATTTTCAAATCACCAATTTTCCCTTTTTTATATTTGAAATATAATTTAAGGTTTCTTGTAATGTATATTACCCATACCCTATGAATTTAAATAAATAGTTTTATTCATAATTTAATTAAGACCTTTTTAAGGCCTACCATCATTTGAAATATGAAACATGGTTTTTAAATATTTTTTTGAACATCCATGATTCTTTATATAAAAAATTAAATCTTTAGTTGGTTAATTAATCATGGATTTTATCAAGGAATCCATTTAGAAATCCAATAGGGCTTTTAGCACACACCTTACTTGTGAATTCTGAAGTTTTTAGTATATCTTCTTCTTGGTTTGACCAAAGGAAAGGCTCCACGTTGAAGTGGTTATAACTTGTGATCCTTTGGAATGAAAAGTTCTGTCCACTGGGAATTTGATTGTTCTATCTGGTTTATGTTAATTCTATATTGTAGTTTGGTTTTTCATAATTGTTTGACTTTTGGTATTGTTCTCCCTATTTATATTTTCTTGTATGCATACTTACCTTTTTCTCATTCTTCCAGGATTTTTGTGGAAAATTAATTCACTCATTAATTTGTTATGATAAAATGTTCTAGTTACTAGACTACAAGAAATTAGAATGCCCTTCCGGTCATGTAATAATCAGCTGAGTTATCCGGATTCCAGGGTACCCATGCCAGTTTCTGAAAAAGTATTAATATATCTCTAGGTTTACCATATTTTCATGATGTTAGTATAATGGGGTTTATTCCTTTCATGAATTAGGAAGTACTTGAGATTTAGTGATTTGAAAACCCTTATCATAAAGAACATTAAGTCACTCTGGTTAGTTTATAAAAGACATGTTATGCATTAATCCATATATTGTTTCAACATTTGATTTCATTTTGATTGAAATTCAAATAATGTTTTTATATTTTTTGGGATTAATTTTACCATTTTTCTTAGTTTGAGTTTTAATATTATATCATTCATATTTTTTACTGGTGTTTTATAGCTTCAATACTCTAAAAAGATGTGTGAATTAGATCCAAGAAGATGATGTTGATGATTCATAGTGGGAAAATCCTATCATTACATGAGTCTAGTCGAGATGATTGTGCATTGTGTCCATGATCAAGGATTAACACCACCATCAGTTCCCATTTAGGATCCACCAATGAAACTGTAGGTGGATTGTTTCTTGAAACATAATCAGATGTTCTCTCACCATAAGCCACAAGTATTCAATAGAACCAAATATCATCAAGAGGATGAGGAATGGTTGAGAAGGATAGATTGATATTTTGGGTTCTTCGATACCACTAATGATGTCAATGGGAATTGTTCCACCATCAAGACGGACTGACAATGAAGGATATTTCCTGAAATGATGGTTGTGAAGAAGAATAACGAATAATTATAGTGGGAAGACATGTAATCTCATTTCATAGACTAGTTCTATCTATAGTAGATGTTGATTTCCATGGAAATGGAGTTCATCAAACATGAGCTAGCTGATATGACATGGATAGAATGTGCCATCTATTTTCCTGAGCTCTTGTAGTTTTCACCAGAGATAGTATCAAATAATGAAATGAAGACTCGATGCATCAAGATGGAACATTAATAGAATATTAATTCTCAATATTTTTTTGTAGAAGCTTCCCTCGAAAGCTGATGTTCTAGATAGAGAACCAATGGTTGAAAGGGACCTAACAAAATTTTAGGGTTGTTAAGAGTTAATTTCTCCCCTAGTGCAAGATTTAATTATTATAAGGAAAATTTCAAGTATAATAATTATCATAGAGGTTCTCAACCCAAGGGTTTTTCTAGACCTCCTACCATTCCCAATAGAGCCCATGTGTATTACAACCAGTGTGAAAAACATGGAAATTTCTAGATGGTTTTTGCTAAGGAACTCTATATATGTGTCTCATGTGAATGATTAGGTCACCTTGAGATGTTATTCTATGTATTTTAAGAATTTCTGTGGCACGAGATCATCAGTTCTAGTTAGAACTATTATGAGATCAGATGCTTTACATAAAAAGGGTTTCTATCTAGAAGAATCTAGGACAATGCTTCTTCACCTATTGGAAGAGTCTCTTGAAGAAGTGAAATTATGTAAAATTATTCTGAGAGGTACAATAAATAAAGATTCAACATTAGTAAAAAAATTATTTTATATTGGTACATCTCAATCATTTATTTGAATATAGACTGATAAACTTCAAAATTATTCTGTGGTTTTTTATCTTATGCGACGTATATTGCGACACCCCTTGGAATAAAGAGATAGAATCATTTCCATATTCATGCTTGTGTTTTATATTTACTATATATCAAGAATTCATGATTCTTTTGGTTTCTTAACATGAATCCTTTTTACATCATATTCAAAATGGATTTTTGAATTTCCAATAATCCACATATTGCATGTTAACTACGATGGGACTCCTTCTGTACCACCCCGAGATTTTACGAAAAATATTATTTTTAATGTCTTGTGTTGTACGCTACACCAATATTAGCTTGTGATATACGCAACACTGTATTTGCTTACAGTATATGCAACACTAATCTTGGCTCGCGTTACACACAATTTCAAGTTCATTTTGTAGAAACTATTCTACGCAACATTATGTATAGATTTTGTTTAATGTATAAATGAAATAAGTTTTGATTATACGCAACACCAAAAAGATCTTTCACTACACGCAGCCCTGACGTGGCTTGCATTACACACAATAAAGACCTTCCTCGATAGCGTGTGTAGTACGCAATACCGAGTTTCATTAAATGAGATATTATTATAATATTATTAGAACTAGCCATTATGAATAGGAATACCCACTTTTTTAAATTTTATAAATTTTATCTTTCAAAATGGACTTCATTTTTTCGGAATATCGAAATTATATTAGGGTGAAATTTTGGTACTTTTCCGATAACTTTCATATTCTGATGAATAGTGAAAATTACAAAATTTTAAATAAAAACAATTTTTTATCAAAATAATTAAGAGTGATAAATAATTAATTTGAGTGATTTCAAAGTATGTTTAGAATATATTTTTTTTCTATTTAATATAATGTTGGTCATTGAATGTAATTTCACATTTAAACCAGACATAAACAAATGTCAATCTTTTGATAGTTATTATCTCTTAAAAACACACTATTTGTTTTGACTACGGGAATTAATTTTTATATTAATTAATGAAACCGATATGTTTTGAATTTGGTTAAATAGACATCATTTTTTAATTCATAATATCAAATATAGCTTAGGCATACGTTTTGGTATTTTTCTGGAAACTTTAATTTTTTTGATGAATAGTGAAACCACTAAGTGGTAGTTAAAAAACTGAATTTTTCATAAAACATAATTTTACCGCTTTTGTGAGTGAAATTTCGAAAATCCAAGAGACAGAGTTAATATCAAGGACTAAAATTCGGTTCAATGAGATGAAAATATTTTCTGGTGAATAGTAACTTTTTACTTTTATTTAACATGATTAAAAGTAAACAGGATAATTAAGGGTAAAAATGATTATATTATTACCCTAACACATGTCCTAATTCTATTGGATAAGATTAATTAGACCAGAAACAACCTTAGGAATAAAATATGACCATTTAGGCCCATTTGGATTATATTAGGACATTTAATATTAATTTATTTAAAGAAGGGTTAAAATAGTTAAAATAAATGTTTAAAAAGTAAATCATTTTCAATATAGTGTTATACATAAGATAAATTCGACTATAAATATTCATTAGAAATATAAAAATATTTTCTACATAATGGTATTTTATTTATAATTTATAGACATTAAATAATTTAATTTATTTATGACACAAAGATGATGCAATAATTATCTTATTAATGAAATATTGACATAATTGATGTTATAAATACCCAAATAAATGTAATTTGAGACTTTTTATGAATTCCACTAATTTTATAGGTTAATATGACATGTTAGTATTGATTTAGTTAACTTTTTTCGAACTAGTCATTCTGTTATGATTTTCACAAAAATCAATTACCAAGTAGTGTCAAAATTGACATAAAATAGTTTTTAAAACAAATATTATATTATTAATTGTTATTTTACGCCTAAAAATATATGGTTTGGAAAAATGAAATAGATCAGGTTATATATATTAATAATAAACAACTTGGGGTTCGTTTGTCTTGTTATAGTAAGTTTATTAACCTTATAGTGTAAGAAAACAAGAAGACACGGTACAAGTTAAATTATCTAAATTAAAGTTAAATCTAAATGATAAGGTTAAAATGGAATCCTAAACTTGTCTAAATTCTATAGGATTATAGTATTTCAAACCAACCCCACCGTAGCTTATAAATAACTCAAATTAGAGCTATTAAAAACCGAATAGGACTTTATAATAAAATAATATTTTTTGTTATTCCAAAGGTGCCCCTCTCCTCCCTTATAAAAGGGAACCTCCCCCCTCTCTTCCTAACACCACTTTGCGCCTTAAAGATCGACCAACCCCTGCCAAATTCTCTTCTCCACATCCCTAGAAATATCCTAGAGGTCTTGGGATTCTTAAAAGACCAATTTTAGTGCCCTAAGAGGTGGTCTCAAAGAGGCGCTTCAAAGAACATGTAATGTCCTTCACCGATTCTTTCAACTTTATTTCTTCTTCCACTTATTCTTCATTAGTTGTTTCATTATGATGTAATAACATCATTATAACTAATATACTGATATGTTATTATAATTATGAAACAACCATATTTCACCATTTATCCATCCTACGGAAAATGAAATCACCGCGCGTGCGTACGTACGGAATACTGTCTCCATGCCGTGGTGTAATCTATTTTCCACCACCACCTTACTTGGATGGGTATAATAGTGAAAGTAATGAATATATATGATTATTGTAAAGTGATATTGATTTTTTAATATTATACATACATTTTAATACAATTTTACAATCATAGGAATGATATAATCGCTCGTGCGTACGTACGGAATACTGTCTCTACGACGCGATGAGATTCACTCTCCAGGATAACCATTCAAGAATGATTATAAAGTATATATAATAAGTAATTATGAAATATATGACAAAATAATTCTACTGGATTTATTTATATATATATATATTTATTTCATATACTTAATTCCATTCAATTCAATAAGGAAACGAAAACAACGTTCATGCGTACGTACGGCCTACCGTCTCCATGAACTGTGTATTTCATTCCATTTATCGATCCATTATATATATGTATATTCTTAATATATATTATATATAAATCATGTTTTACATTACGGATGTAAGTAATCATGATGTAAGTAATCATATGAATAATTACATGTTAAAACACGAACGACAAATGAGATGATTTTACCCAAAACGCTACTTTAACATGAATTTACAAAAAACGGGTAATATAAAGTCATAAGTGAACCATATATGATATGATAACAATGAATATGATTCTGTAATAAGTCAATGACATTATTTAAATCATTATACAGGAGGTTTGTATACGTACGAAGCATATTGGACCTAAGGTAAGGGATAAATATTCTAATCTCATTCTTATCCGAGATTGTTTATTCGTATGTATTTACTAGGGTTACTATTATCATCCATGTCCATGTTTCCTAAAAATGGTTTCATGTATGTTTAAAGTCCTTTTTACCCATTTTTACATTTACCCAATGGTATGGAAGAATCATTCTTTTATTTACCCTACAAGGTACTTTTTGACTTTTCGACAAAAGTACAAGAAGAATGTTTTTTTAACGTATACGGCATGAAAGAATTTTTACGGTTTTATAAAGACTTGTTTTCATTATGCTTCCTCCAAAATATTTCATGACTATTTTCAAAAATATCATTTTCTTTTAAAATTTCACGACATTTTGTGAAAAGAAAATGATTTTGATGAAAAAAGGATATTTTCCTCAAAAAATCATTTCAAGTGTTTTATCAAAACCAATTTTCATCTAAGATGACATTATTTCATATGTATATGTTTCAAGTATAATGTATCTATGATTTAAATGGTTTCACTTCTCTTATTATGAAATTATATCCATTTATTTTATATGGATTATGTGATGATGGGATGTAGTTTATGAAACCCAATTTATATATTGGGTTTTTATGAATGATGTATGTTTATTTTGTGGCACAAGTAAGAATGATTTAATTATGAGATGGGTGGGACCTATATCTCCCTCCAATGCATTGGGTAATGATTTATATCTCATGAGATAGACATGGATGGGAAGGTAAGTTAATCCGGTTCAGTATTATAGGACTGGAACGAGGAGTGAACTCGATTTAGAAAGGGACTTTGTCCACTAAGATGGTCTTGGAAGCAATGCCTTGGCTACTATGGAAATCATTACATGTTCTTAATGGATGCCACAATTATATGTTTTATTCCCAATCATTTTTATCATGATTTATGTTCCATTATGATCTATGCCTTATGTACTTCCATGTTTTATGTCATCGCTCAAGATTTTTCTCTTTAAACATTATGTTCATGTTTTTAAGTTCAAATGTATATGGTATTTTTTATTTTATCCATGATTACCCTTACTGAGCATTTGAGATCACCCTTTTTAAGTTTTATTTTCCCCCAGGATTAAAAGAAATGTTTAGGGTAAGGAAAAAAAGTGGAAGATTTTTATGGGAGATGTTGAAGATCCTTCACCACAATTAGAAGATTACAGTCCATGTTTCCAAAGACACTAAACTATTACGGTCCTTGTGTGTCTGTTTTTGTTATGTATTATGTATTCCGCAAAAGTAATGTAATGTCCATGTATGTCAAGATTCGGGTCTCTACAATTGGTAGCAGAGGAAAGGTTTAGTCAACCTTTTGAAACTAGGATGTGATAAATTTAGTGAGATCCTAAGAGATATTTCTAAGGTATGTCTAGGGATGTCCCTAAGGTTAAGTGTAAGTATGGGATATAGTCCTAGAATTATGGTAACGATCTTAAAATTAAACCTAAGATGTTAGATATTGAAGGTACTCCCCCTTTATTATGTTGTTTTCCCTAGCATGATTCTTGTCTCTCAGACTATTCTTTTTGGGTTTAAGATGATGGATGGAACCCTAAGGAACCGTGTTGATCAATGCAATGGACAATGCAATGATTGTCCTCCTGAACAAACAAATGTTATGGGAGATGGAGTGAAAAATCTTATTTCTATACATACACAAGCTATGAATCATTCTGGACTTCCAAATGAGCAGAGAAGGGAACATTATTCTATTGAGTCCTTCATGAGGCAACGTCCACCTTCTTTCATTGGGTCTTGTGATCCAGTTGTTGCTGAACAATGGATTAGTACCACTGAAAAGATATTTTTAGTTCTTCAATGTTCTGAACATGATAAAGTCATCTTAGCAGTATATCGTTTGGAAGGTGTAGCTGATCAATGGTGGAATCTTATCAAGAATACGAGGCCAAGAGATGAAATTGAGTCCATGGAATGGGATGAGTTCAAGAACTTATTTTTCAATAAGTACATACCTCATATTCTTAAAACAAAGATGGAGAAGGGGTTTCTTGAACTAAAGAAAAAGGATGATGAATCTGTTGGTATATACGAATTGAATTTTACAAGGCTTGCAAGGTATGCATCTGGCTTTATCATCCAACCTAAAAGTATTGTTGATCGAGTCTTTAGTGGATTAACACCAAATATTCGAAGGGAATTATCTATAAGAGACTTCAGTAGGTATGATGAAATTGTGCGTTGTGCTATCAAGGTAGAAATGGAAGTTGGTTTTACTTATCCATCTCATGGTTTTGACATGAAATGAAAGATGGAGTTCAAGGAGAAATCTCAGAATAATGGTGAAAAGAAGATGAATGATTCCTTATGCTAAGAGTGTGGAAAGAAGCATGGTGGAGATTGTCTTAAGGGGACTAGAAAATGTTTTAAGTGTGGAAAAGAAGGTCATCGAGAAGCTGAGTGTCGAAGTAATGGAAAAAGGGTTTCTAATTATGTGAATAAAGAAAAGACTGCAGAGAACGCACCACCAACACTTCAATGCTTCAAGTGCAAGGAAATGGGGCATTATGATAATAAATTCCCTAATCCATGGTTTAGTGATGATCGACATAAGCAACCACTTATGGCAAAGGACAAAGGGAAGTCACATGCGATCACTATTGGCGATGTTAAATATGACAACGATGTGGTGGAATGATTAAGTGCTTATGTAATAGGATTCCAAAACAATGTTGTATATAGTATCGTGGAATATTGGAATATTTATGTATTGGTCTATTGTGATTTTCAATAATTTTATGGTACCGGTAACCATAGAAAGTGATTGAGATATTTTTTGGGAAAAAGTTGATATGCACATAATGAAGGGATAAAGAGAGAATGAAATGTTTGACAGTATTCATCAGCTCAAGACTGATATAAGGAAATAGTTATATCATGGTTTGAGTATATAGATTTTTGGGGTTTTGGTATGTGGAAAGAGTTCAATTTTGATAGCACTCGTGTTTTCAATAAGATTCAATGGGTATTCATTTTTCAAGAGAATACATGATTAAGGGCTTCGAATGTTTGGAATGTGACCAATAAGACATATCTTATGATATATGAGGATCAACGATGGTATTAACATGCTTGTTATATGAAATCTTTGGTAATCGTTTTCACTATAATATGAGAGTGGACTGCAGTATTATGGATGACCCTAAAGATTGGAATGGATTCTTTTGGACTTAAGTTAGTATTGTTTAAGGATAGAATTTTTTTAGATATTATTGATGGGATGTTATAGTAATGTAGTTTTAGAAAAAGGACAACCTACAGGATGGGCGACATCCCATCGTGTCGGACAAGGCTATGGGAATCGAACCCACAACTGAAGTGCGACTGGCCTTTATCGCCTACCACTGGTCTACAGGAAGTCCCTATTTAGTAGAAACTAGTTTTATTATATTAACCAGTATGATATATGAAGTATGAGTCCATTTTAGGAACCATATATGATTAATCTCACTATAGATGGACTTATATATTTTTGATAACTTTTGTAACCTTTTGTTTGAGACAGAAGGAATGACCCGCCATTCTATCACATGATCTGCTAACACCTCACGAATGACAAATTCAACTTCATTTCTTTATGTGATGAAGTGGAAATTGTCCAAAGAACGACCAACGGTGAGACTGTACCAAAATCACGAAAGTATTTCTTCTAATTCCAATTTCATCAACTTTAGGGAAATGATCTTGAAAACCAAAAATATTGTCCTATTGCCCTTATATCCGATAAATCAGATGGTACCTTAGATCATCACAAATCTATGTCTTTGTGATAAATGGCTTTTTCATAGCCATGTTCTCTACCACTCTCCATCAGAACATGATGGTCAGATTTCTCCTCTATATCCATATTTTCAACTATGTTCTCCTATGTAGAAACCCAGTGATGAGTTATTTGGGTATCCGTTATGTTACTAACATTCCTTTTTTAAATGAAGTTTTAGTATTCCTTTTTACGATGTGGGTTTCTATGATAGAAACTGTCGTGTAATAAATCATTTATAACCCCGACGAATTTCGAGGGCGAAATTCATTTTAAAGTGGGTAGAATGTAACACCCTAAGATTTTATGAAAAATATTTATTTTAATGTCTTGTGTTGTACGCTACACCAAAATTATCTTGTGATATACGCAACACCGTATTTTCTTGCAGTATACGAAACACTATTATTGGCTCGCGTTACACAAAATTTCAATTTCGTTTTGTAGAAACTATTCTACGAAACATTATGTATATATTTTGTTTAATGTATAAATGAAATAAGTTTTGATTGTACGCAACACAAAACAGAGCTTCCACTATATGCATCCCTGAATTTGCTTGCATTACACACAATAAAGACCTTCCTCGATAGCGTGTGTAGTACGCAATACCGAGTTTCACTAAACAAGATATTATTATAATATTATTATGAATCAGCCGTTATGAATAGTAATAACCACTTTGTGAAATTTTAAAAAATTTATCTTTCAAAATGGACTTCATTTTTTCAGAATATCGAAATTAGCTTAGGGTGAAATTTTGGTAACTTTCGGATAACTTTCATATTCTGATGAATAGTGAAAATTACTAAATTTTAAATAAAAACAATTTTTTTAATTGAAATATTTAATAGCGATAAATAATTAATTTGAGTGGTTGTAAAGTATATTTAGAATATATTTTTACCATTTAATACAATGTTGGTCATTAGATGTAATTTCACATTTAAACCAGACATAAACATGTGTCAATTTTTTGATAGTTATTATCTCTTAAAAACACGCTATTTGTTTTGACGATGGGAATTAATTTTTTAATTAATTAATGCAACTGATATGTTTTTAATTTGGTAAAATAGACATCATTTTTTAATTCATAATATCAAATATATCTTAGGCCTAATGTTTGGTATTTTTCTGGAAACTTTCATTTTTTTGATGAATAGTGAAATCACTAAGTGGTAGTTAAAAAACTAAATTTTTCATAAAACATAATTTTACCACTTCTGTGAGTGGAATTTCAAAAATCTGAGAGACACGGTTAATATCAAGGACTGAAATGTGGTTCAATGAGATGAAAATATTTTTTGGTGAATAGTAACTTTTTACTTTTATTTACCACGATTAAAAGTAAATAGGATAATTAAAGGTAAAAATGATATTATTATTACCCTAACACATGTCCTAATTCTATTTGATAAGATTAATTCGACCAAAAACAACCTTAGGAATAAAATATGACCATTTAGCCCAATTTGGATTAGATTACGACATTTAATATTATTTTATTTAAAGAAGGGTTAAAATAGTTAAAATCAATGTTTAATAAGTAAATAATTTTTAATATAGGGATATACATAAGATAAATTGCACTATAAATATTTATTAGAAATCTAGAAATAATTCCTACCTAATGGTATTTTATTTATAATTTTTAGACATTAAATAATTTAATTTATTTATGAGACAATGATGATGCAATAATTATCTTATTAATGAAATATTGACATAATTGATGTTATAAATACCCAAATAAATGTAATTTGAGACTTTTTATGAATTACAATAATTTTATAGGTTAATATGTCATGTTAATATTGATTTAGTAATCTTTTTTCGAACTAATCATTCTGTTATGATTTTCAAAAAAATCAATTACGAAATAGTGTTGAAATTGACATTAAATAGTTTTTAAAACTAATATTATATTATTATTGTTATTTTATTCCTAAAAATATAAGATTCAGCCAAATGACATATATACGGTTATATATATATTAATAATAAACAAATTGGGGTTCGTTTGTCTTGTTATGGTATGTTTATTAACCTTATAGTGTAAGAAAACAAGAAGACACGGTAAAAGTTAAATTATCTAACTTAAAGTTAAATCTAAATGATAAGGTTTACTAGAAACCTAAACTTGTCTAAATTATATTTTATTAGAGGATTTATACCCATTCCCACCTTATAATCTAAATATCTTAATTTGGAGCTATTAAAAACTGAATATGACTTTATAATAAAATAATATTTTTAGTTATTCCAAAGGTACCCCTCTCCTCCCTTATAAAAGGGCACCTCCTCCCTCTCTTCCTCACACCACTTTGAGCATTCAAGATCAGCGAAACCCTTCCAAATTATCTTCTCCACTTCCCTAGAAACATCATAGAAGTCCTGGTCTTCTTCAAAGACCAATTTTAGTTCCCTAAGAGGAGGTCTCAAAGAGGCGCTTCAAAGAAGAGGTAATGTCCGTTACCGATTCTTTCAACTTTATTTCTTCTTCCACTTCTTCTTATTTAGTTGTTTAATTATGAAGTAAAAAAATCAGTATCACTCATATAATTATATGTTATTATAAGTATGAAACAACCATATTTCACCATATATCCATCCTACGGAAAATGAAATCACCGCACGTGCGTACGTACGGAATACCGTCTCCACGCCGTGGTGTAATCTATTTTCCACCACCACATTACTTGGATGTGTATAATGGTGAAATTAATGGATATATATGATTATTGTAAAGTGATATTGATTCTGTAATATTATACATACACATTAATACAATTCTACGATCATGGGAATGATATCATCGCTCGTGCGTACGTACGGAATACCATCTCCACGACGCGATGAGATTCACCCTCCATGATAACCATTCAAGAATGATTATAAAGTATATATAATAAGTAATCATGAAATATATGACATAATAATGATACTGGATTTATATATATATATATATATATATATATATGTCATCTACATAATTCCATTAAATTCTATAAGGAAATGAAAACAGCGTTCATGCGTATGTACGACCTACCGTCTCCATGAACGGTGTATTTCTTTCCATTTATCGATCTATTATATATATGTATATTATTAATATATATTATATATAAATCATGTTTTACATTCTGGATGTAAGTAATCATGATCTAAGTAATCATATGAATAATTACATGTTAAAACACGAACGAAAAATGGGACGATTTTACCCAAAACGCTACTTTACCATGAATTTACAAAAGAACGGGTAATATAAAGTCATAAGTGAACCATATATGATATGATAACAATGAATATGATTCTGTAATATTTCAATGACATTATTTAAATCATTATATAGGATTTTTGGATATGTACGAAGCATATCGGACCTAAGGTAAGGGATAACTATTCCAATCTCGTTCTTATCTGAGATTGTTTATTCATAAGTATTTACTGGTGTTATTGTTATCATCCATGTCCATGTTTCCTAAAAATGGTTTCATGTATGTTTAAAGTCATTTTTACCCATTTTTACTTTTACCCAATGGTATGGAAGAAATATTTCTTTTATTTACACTACAAGGTACTTTTTGACTTTTCAACAAAAGTATGAGAAGATTTTTTTTAACATATACGGCATGAAAGTCTTTTTAGAGTTTTATAAAGCCTTGTTTTCATAAAGCTTCCCCCAAAATATTTCATGACTATTTTCAGAAAAATTATTTTATTTTAAAATTGCAAGGCATTTTGTGAAAAGAAAATGATTTTAAAGGAAAAAGGATATTTTCCTCAAGAATTCATTTCAAGTGTTTTATCAAAACCATTTTTCATCTAAGATGACATTATTTCATATGTGTATGTTTCAAGTATAATGTATCTATGATTTACATGGTTTCAATTATCTTATTATGAAATGATATCCATTTCTTTTATATGGATTATGTGATGATGGGATGATGTTTATGAAACCCATTTTATTTATTGGGTTTTTATGAATGATGTATGTTTATTTTGTGGCACAAGTAAGAATGATTTCATTATGAGATGGGTGGGACCTATATCTCCCTCCAATGCATTGGGTAAAGATGTATATCTCATGAGATATACATGGCTGGAATGGTAAGTTAATCTGGTTTAGTATTGCAGGACTGGAATGAGAAGTGAACTCAATTCAGAAAGGGACTTTGTCCACTAAGATGGTCTTGCAGAAATGCCTTGGCTACTATGTAAATCATTACATGTGCTTAATGGATGCCACAATTACATTTTTTATTCCCACGCTATTTTATCATGATTTATGTTCCATTATGATCTATGACTTATGTACTTCCATGTTTTATGTCGTTGCTCAAGATTTTGATGATTAAACATTATGTTCATGTTTTTAAGTTCAAATGTATATGGTATGTTTTATTTTATCCATGGTTACCCTTACTGAGCATTTGAGATCACCCTTTTTATTTTTTCCCCAAGTATTAAAAGAAAGGTTTAGGGTAAGGAAACAAAAAGTAGAATATCTTTATGAGAGATATTGAAGATCGTTCACCACGATTGGAAGATTACGTTCCAAGTTTCCGAATACACTAAACTATTATGGTCCTTGTGTGTATGTGTTTGTTATGTATTAAGTATTCCACAAAAGTAATGTAATGTCCATGTACATCAAGCTTCGGTTCTCTACACCTTCACTGCACCGAAAGGGATATGTTTTTACAATTCCAAGAAAATTGGATCCATGGTCAAATAGAGACATACCTTCTTATCTGGTTTGGTGGATGATAGTATTCATATTTTTTTGTCATAGAGAGTGAGTATTTTATTTTTAATCTCCATAATTTTTCATTAAACTTCTCGATGTGTTTCGTTGAAACTTGTCTAGTTTTCATCCAATAAGGGAGATATAGTTTTCTATCAATTTAGTATCTGGGATCAAACAAGTATATATCTATATTACCACATGGAACCATCTAAAATGATAGTTCTAAAGGAAAATTTGGATGAACTTCCAGAGAAAGGGTTTATTTGTTTATGTGTGTCACCTTGGGCGATGCTTGTTTTCATTTCAAAGAAGGACAATGGTTCCCTTAACCTTTTTGTTTTTTTACCAATAACCCATTAGATTCATGATAAAAAAATTTCTATTTCAATATAATGGTTATCTATTTGATTAAGTAAAATGGGATAAGTTTATCTCAAATATTGATCTTCACTATGGTTACCACAAGTTGTGGATAAATTAAACTGGCATTCTGAAAGCTGTCTTCTGGAGATGTTATAACCATTATGATTTCATTTTCAATCCATTTGTTCTAACTAATTATAATGTCATATGTATGGAATTAATGAACATTATTTTCATTTAGTATCTTGATTAGTTAATGGTTGTCTTAGTGAATGAAAACGATGTTTCCTATATGTTAGAGGAGGATCATGTACATCATCATAGGGAAATTCTTGAATTAATGATCAATAACTAATTTTTTTATGTGATATAAAAATTTTATATCTAAATTCATTTTGTTCTACTCTTTATACATGTGGTGTTGAGACATGGTAACTCATTTGATCCTAAATATGATGAAGGATGTTATAACATTATAACAACCATTAAATGTTTTTGAGATTCTAAGATCCTTGGGGTTTTCTAGGAATATCACCAGTTATATAAGGAATTATCATAGTTGGATTCTTTGATGATAGATATGAAAAATAAGGGAGTAATTATTTTTTGGGGTGAGATGTTTCTGAATTATATTGTTGTGTTGATACATATTTTGACTACTTCACTATTGTTTCCTATCAAAGAGGTTTGTTGTTGCTATGTTGTTATTTTGATGAATTGGGTAATGTTTTGGGATATGTTCTTATAATGGTTGATAATTATTACTAATGTATTGTTACATATTAGGCTACAGGAAAATATTTATCCAATCCATATCCCTAAGAATGCATCAATAATTCAAAAACATTAGATTTGTTGTCACAACATTTTAAGAGGAAGGATAAATGTGTTTCCATTACAAAAAATCAAAAGTTATATCTTCTCTCAGAAATATTTTAATCTCCACAAGAGGATTTGGGTGGAATACCTACAATCGTTTGACTTTGACATCACCAATACCCTAGGGAAATAAAATTTGATATCAAATTTATTGACTAAGAATATACCAATCCATGCCATGAATGTGTCATCAGAAGTGTAGAACATGAAGACCACCTTTTCACAATTTCATAAAAGAGTCTAGAAAACATGATCCAAGGTAGCTTTGTCCATTGTTCTATTGAAATATACTCTTCCTGAGATGATTTGTCAGGAAGAGTAGATTTTTGATGAATTCCATAATGTAATAGACCCACTTTATGATCGGGATACCACTACTAACTTCTCATTTTCAATTAATGGAATTTTATGTTTTTAGAATCACTTTATTGAATAGTCAGTAGAATGGAATGTTTTTGTGAAGGGATTTCCTAAATTCTTAGTGGTAGGTGTAACAAGGAACCAAAATGATGTTCTAGTAAAGTAGACAATGATTTTGGTGGTTGGGAATGAGACAGGGTATTGCAAAACTTTTCTCCCATTATTATACGTTCCAGCAATTCAAAGGAAAATATAATAAAATTTTGGGTTTATATTATACACTATTATTTAATAACTGGATGTTGGATGAATTCTATTTTTAATTATTCGTTTCATTTCCTCATAATAATATAAGAAATATTCTGATATGATTTATGATCGATTGACTGACTAAATATTAATTTTCTATAAACATCCATGATACAACCAATGATGATGAGTTGAGGAAATTATATTTGGAAGAGATAATTTGATTTCATAGAGTTCCACCTAGTGTAGTTTTTATGGGAGATCCTCACTGTATATCTCTCTTTTTTAGATTCCTTCAGGGGCACTAACACAAAAGGAATTTCTGAGCATGGCATCCTTCCCTTGTTGGATGGACAAATAGAAGTACCTATAATTGATTTCAAGGATATGTAACATGTATCCTTTCATGAATTTTGTTGATCTTGGAATGACCATCTAGGGATTTGGAGTTTTTATATAATAATATTTATGTGTGAATGATTAGAATATATCCTTCTGAAGGATTTTATGGCTATTCTTCTAGATCATTGTTAGGTAGATTATAGTTTTTTATATGTTATTTGGTTGGTACCATCATGGCTCAATAGATGAAATATAAGATTATTTTGATTTTATAATGAAATTTGATGTTACAATGCTAGTATACATATTATGTGGAACCTTGCTTTAGTTTGATGTAATTTTTATTTTGTAACATGGTGTTCTTGAATGATTCACCTCGGTTAGGTTTGAGATGGATTGGAAGAAAAGGAATGATTTTGACACTTTTTTTTTGAACTTTTGAGATTTTTGAGCTGGTGGGGAACGTTTCATGAGATTTATCACTTTTATCATAGCTTCAAACGATACAAAACATTTTAAATGAACCACAACCACCGAATTATCGACAAATTGCATGTCATGTTTTGAGTTGGATGATTCTTGATGTTAAACCTGATTTATCCATGACATAATGGCCACTCAAGTTAGTCAATTACTTTACAATAGAAATTCATTGGATTATGATCCCTTTGTCTCGAGTGTTAAGGTGTTATGTTTCATATTATCATGATACATGGGAGTGTGAGGAACTAATGAGATAGTAGTGAGCTTATCTTTTCGATATGTAAGATTATTGATAGGATTTATGGAATAATAATGTTATTAAGGTGTGGATGTTCTAAAATCCCTTACCATTATCTCATGTAAATTTTTATCCTTTTCATGGTGTCCTTTTTTATTGATTGGGTAGGGATGAAAAGGAATCGGGAGGATAACTATAATAATGAAGTTGGAGATTTGTAAAAATTTTCAGCATAAGAACCTACTGGTTCTATATCCAACTGGGGAGTTTTACATCGTGTAATATAGTTACATGATGTATAAATTATAAAATAATATTAAATTTATTTTTACCAAAGGTGTTGGGTTTTTAAGTTTTTATGGGATTTACCAAATAGACAATGTATAATTGGCTTTCACATTATGTACTATCTAAAATTCCATTTTTAAATTATATGACCGTCTAAAATTTTTGTCTGTATCTATACGCATCAAATTTTGGACCTATGAACAATCCTATGGATATTCTAGATCTATCAAACTATTTGGGGTTATTTCATTAGATAATTGATCATTGTTCATGTTGTGGTGTGGATCTCTTGGTATGTGGTCTCATTGTCCCTATTTCTTTATATATTCCATGCTAGGGATTTCATTAGATTTTTTGGTATTGTTGGATCTAAAATACATGTTGTTGAAAATTTATTAAAGGATGAGTAACAAGATATTATGATCCTTCGGTCTTGATGATCGGTTCCATTACGAGTGTTGTGTTGACATGAAAAACGTTAGTGGTTCAATTTATTATTGGCCAATTGATGTTAACCCTAACATACCAGATAAATTTCTTTAAACTAATTTATTAAAAATGCATTTACATTTAATCGGGGGAATTGGATTGGACATGGAATGAAATTCAGTAAAATATATTATTTCATTGAATTGTGGTGTGTTTGTGAATGTGATGGATTTTTTTGAATTTTAAATTGTTGATATTAAATTTTTGGAATAAATTTCAATATTCTAATAAAATTTTAAAATTATTTTGATAGAATCCTAGTTTAATTTTCTAACAAAAAATGATTTTTTTTATTTATGAAAATATTTTTTTCGGTTTTAAATTTAAATTGGTATATATGAAATGGTAGAATGGGATGAATTGTATTTTAAATGGTTTTAAAATAAATATTTCATCAATGATTGTTATTAAAGCACATGAAAGACTAGAGAGTTAGTGAGTTTTTAGGATAGATCACTTTTTGATGCCTTACAACAGAAAAAAATCCATGTACATCAAGTTCTATCACCGATGGGATATTGATGGGTCCTCTCTTGAAAATGTTAGATGGATGTGTGTATACAAATTTTTTCATGACAACATTTGAGTATGTCAGGTATCATAGCCTTAAACTATCATACAATATGAAATATGACAATAATGCTGACTTTTTTATATTTGAAATATATTCCAATGTTTTTTAATATTTTTGTACACATTCCATGTGAAGTTATATAAACTATATTATAGAGAATGATAAATAAAATATTTGGGTAAATTATTTCCATAATTTGAAATGAAAATAATTATTCCAAAAAATTATTTTTTTTGAAATTCCATTCTTGATTATTTAAAAATTGAATCCTTTTTTGTTATTCAAAAATAAAATCTTTCATGGAATACATGGTTAGAACCTAATGACATTTTATCTCACACCCAACCTATGACTTGGGGTTGTTGAAGATTATCATCATCTAGGTTCGAGAAAGGGTAATGTGCCTCTATAAGGATGTAGTATTTGTTGATACATGAGCTTTGAGAATTCTGTTTTTGATGAATAGGGTAGTTAATTTAGTTTTATGTTTTTTTTGGTAGTACTTTCGGTTTTAAAAACCTTTTAACTTATGGTATAGTTATCCATATGTAGTTTCTCTTTTATACTTACTAAATTTTTTTCCATGCCTTCATATTGTTTATAGAAAATTAGTTCCCATATTTCATTGTATGATTTCTGGTTCTATTTTCCAACCCATGGTTATGAGGAATTAAATTTGGATTATGTTGGGATAAGATCTGTTATCATATTTATAGGGTATGCAATACGATTCTTGACAAATCCACTAGTGCATTAACCAATAACTAGGCATATAATATTTGATGTCTCATCAATATACTCAACATGTCGAAATTTATATTAGAATAGAAAAAGGTAAAAATTTTATTTTTATGTTTTATATATGAAACAATATCCCTTATTTCCCCATAATCAATTTTTTAGTAGTTAATGTATAATAATTTACACTAAAAATGTCTAGATATCATCACGTGAAGGAAAAAAAAGGACTTCCCCATATTGTTTTAATATATGTATTAAAATCCCATTTATGTTTGGTAGAAAACAAGAAAATTTACATAACTGATTTTGTAAACAATTATCCTCAGGAAGTCTTTTGTTTTGAAAACATCATTTTAACCTAGGATACATTTAGTTCAACGATTACAGAATTTGTTAAATATAATATATCATTATTTAAATGATAGTTTCCTGAAATTTTACCTTCATATTATTTTTAAACTAATCCGAACAAATAACAAAATTCCACTAATATAACAACTTAAATGATCCAGATATGACACATAAATATAATTTAAATTGTATAACATGATTAAACATAAAAAATCTAAAATGAAACAACCATCACAAAACTGAATGTTTTCAAACATTTTTGTTTAGCTACATTACCATATTATTTAACATCCTAAAATAAAATATATCAATGAAAATCAATTACACATGATTCTCTAAAATAAATTATTATAAATAATTTTTTTATTCATTGCCTGAGGGAATGGAATCATAAAAAGTGTGTATTGTTAAATTTTTACAGGAAAAATATTCATATAAGTGGGTCATAAACTATATATCATTATATAGTAAACATTATATAAATACCAAAATGGGAAAAATTTCATGATTAATTAAATATGACCATATAGACTTAATAAGTGAGATTATTTCATGATTTTATTATCATATGTTATATAATTGTAAGGTATACCTATAATAGAATCATTGTGATAGAAAAAATACTCTATAGGGATCATTCAGTCACACATAAAAGGGGTGGATCACTGTGAACATATTTTACATTATTCTTATTCTTGTTTTTGATTCCACTTGTTATTTAAAAAATTACATCGACAGAGATACATGGAAATGTTTATTATTACCTATTACACCATTACCATGTGAAAATATATAATTAATGTAAGATAAGAAACATAGAATATTTTTACAATGTTCAATCCCAATGAGGGAATCTAACACATGATGTGTTTTGGTATGGACTAATGCTAATATACAATCCCTAGTGTTTAATGTTTATTACAATGTGTTGGAAAGTATCATCATTAAATGAACACCTAGAAAAGTATTTTTTATCAAGGAGAAAACTTGTGGAAGTTATTACATCAAAAACCCTAGTAAAACCACTATCTCATGATGGGGTTTTTATATTATGTCACAATGGTTTATAGTCCCCCAATTGGATATTTTTTACATTTTTAGGAATTTTTACAGGGGTTCCTTCTACACTAGTGAATAAAAAAACATAATTTTTCACCATGATGTCACTACATCACAATATAATATATTATTCCATAATAATAGGTCATTGTATGCTAATGTATCATTTTCAAATGTAGCATATATATTTGAATTTTTGACTAAAAAATATAAACATTTATAATATTTTTAGGATCATTATCCTTGTTCTTTCTAAATAAGTATTATTTTTATTTTTTAATAAAGTCCTAAAAAATATCATGAAAAATAAACAAATGTGTTTGTCAAGGTCAACTCACTCATTCTTATACTTCTTTCCCAATTAATGTGATCATCTTTCTAGAATATCATCAGCTTCTCACTCTTTGATACACATAAATATCCATAAATGTTATATTATTATGTTTTATTATCAATTCACAATCTATAAATCTATCTTTCTTAATTTGTATATTAAAAACATTACATGAGTATAATTTCAATATTTTGAATATTGAAAATATATGATAACTCAAATCATGATCTTTATTTTATTTTATTTTAATACTCATTAAATATTAGTTAAGTATATATTCATTCAATCTTCAACGAGCGTTGCGATTTTTCATCTGCCAAAATTATTCAAAATCATCAAGGATATTATTTATTTTTGAATTCATGTTCACTAGTAGTAATATCATTATACTAAGATACATCTCATCAAAATATATTCTAGAAATTATTCTTCTCCAGACATTACAATGTTGGGGTTTTATTTTCATTTTCTCTATAGAAAACCTTATCATAAAACACTTTACTTATTCAATTCCCACCTCCATAATCCTCAAGTAGAAACATGGAAATATAAAAGTTTTAAAATTATTAGGATATGAACGCATGGAAAGAATATATTAAATTTATCTATATCTAAATTATTTATCCATACATACGCAACTGATGTAAAATAATGAAAATATTATTTATTGATTAAGATCATTGTTACTCTTATGCATTACCATTAATAACCTTATATATCTATTGAACTCTGTAGATCACTATTACTTATAAATAATAATTTTTATTTTATGAATAATTGTTCTTTTAATATTTAGGTGAATCTATCTGATTCTCCTATTAACAAATATGTATGGTCTATAAATTTATAGTTACACTTATAAATAATTGTGTACCTCTAATATAATAGTAATGTTTCCCTAAATATCCCCCAGTGAATAGGGACTACCCTTATATATCCTTTATTTTACTCTTACATATCACTATGTACCTATTGTAGTTTTTCAATTTGTTTGTTCTCCAATAACTCTTACATATAGTTTAATGAACAGGGATAACTGTTACTTATTGTGGTACTTTCATTAAAGTATCATAGTGTGACCTGAGCCTTTTCCAATTGTCATTAATTAATTTCCTAATAAAATCTTATGTATCTAGTGTAATATTTTAGGTACTCGTATATACCCCTCATGCCCTTGGAGTGAGTCTTATACATCAATATGAGTACCCATACTTATCAGAGAGTTGTAAGACTTTGTAATAGCATTTTTCTGATAGATCTACATTATTACATTTTGAAATTAAAACCACTCACAAAATATTCAAAAATATTTTCAAATCATTATGTAATAACTTTATACAATATTTGGAACCTATATTCACAATTATTTAAATAAAAAACGTAATGAAATAATTAATTTATATAATTCTCACAAGACTCTTAGGGAATTTTTCTGAATCTTATTTCATCATATAAAATCATATATGAGTATTTCAATTAAGGCTCAGATTCCTCAATTCATATATCATCACCAAAAAATAGTTTTCCTCATTTGATGTTTCTTTGTAAATTAATTATATTTTTATAAAATATCCAATCATTTTTCCATAATTCAAACATTATAAGGCTTCATTATCCATGAGGTTCTATTAAAATATAAAAAACAAATTATTTGTGATGACACATAGATGGTTACTCACTTTTATAATAATCATTTCTTTTGAAACAAAATTATCAATTTTTCTTTAATCGTATCTATAATTTGAAAAGATTCAATAACATTTTGTATATAGTGATTTATTCATCAAATAGAATGATTCATAAATCCATTAAAATATCTCCCAAAAATCATCATTCATATTGGCTACTTCCAAAACACAAAGATGAATCTCAAATTTCACTTCACATCTGTATAATTATGGTATGATGATATTATTATTCAATAAAAAAATAATGAGAAGATATGAGAAAAATATGGTAGGTCCAAAATGTTTTAATCCAGTAGAAAAAAATATCCCATATTTCCATCTATTATTTTAATAGTATCATCCACATATTCCAACTAGAAAACATATTTACATCACACATTTCATTAATATTTATATGAAATAAAATCATTCTTTATCCCAATAAGATTGGAGATATTAAACACACCATTAATTTTAATTTTTAATACACATTTTAATAATATCTATTTAAAATATAATGTTAATATTATTATCCCTCTTAATGAGAATAAATGAAATATGTCATGGTAATAAGAAATCCCACTTCATCCAATGCCTTACCTGTTACTGAAAATTTTATATTCCCCCCTTCATAAATCATGATTCACTACAAAAAATGATATTATAACATTTCTATTAAAATATATTTTATATTTTAATCAAATATAAGTCTCTATTATCTATCATAGTGTAGATTTCTTGAGTGATTATCCTAGAAAAAATGTTATCTTTAATTCATTCTAGTAAAATATAAAACTATGATTCCAATTTTTAGCGGATCTTCAAATTAATTTTCATTTAATTATTCATATAAAAAATCACTTATATTTAATTATGTTAATTTATTAAACTCAATTAATAGTATAGAAATTTTATTATGATTCTTCAACACAATATTTCTATAAGTACATTCCCAATTCCTTGTTTTTATATAAATATGTTCATCTTATTAGCTTCCCCATAACGGATACATTAAATCCATCTGAATCATAGTTGTTGTTCCTCAATGTGAGCATCATGATTGTCCTTTACATATGTCATGAAATTTAACAAGGGTTCATTAGGATACATGTTAAATCATACTATCATTGATTTATCTTCATGTTTTATATTTTTTACTGTGTTCTCCATGTTATCAACTAATATGAATCAACATTAATTACTTACCCAAATAAATATCAAAAAATAAATGGGAATTAGGTAGATTCCCCATAGGATTTTAATGAGAGTAGAAAGGGTGAAATTTTATTCTAGACTCAGATAATATTTTCTTATGAAATCTAATTTAGTGATGTTATCCATCCTTTCCCATCATTCGAATATAAATACATAATAATTAATTAGAGTCATGGCTTTTTAATCAGTATTATAATTCACTATTTGTGTAACTTCTCTTTTCCCATTTTTTACCGAACCTAAATACATTTAGATATATCTATTTTACCTACATGAAAAAATAGTTTGTTAACATTATTTCTCAATCATCACCTATTTTTTTAAAGAAATTAATCTTGTATTTTCTATATTTGTGGAACTTATATTTTCAATATCTATACAACTCTTACCAGTATATAGGTTATTATATTTTTGGGACCTCTCCAATTCTTATTCATAGATGTGTTCAACAAAATAAATCCCTACATTTTTCCATTGGATTACATTTATAGGTTACTTTATGAAGAACACTCAAAAATTAATGTTCATATAGTTTTTAAAAGGTCTACGAGGTTTTATTTTCTAATGTATTTGATAAATCCCCGATTTTTTGTAAAATACCTCAACATATTCTTCTTAGGTATTCTCCATTCCATATTTGACTTTTTTTAACCCAAAGGAAGACTCAACACATTTACCTATTCATTGTTTCCTACTGATCTTTATTAGAATTATTTTTTAAGTGTTTATTAATTAATAATGGTTAATGTGGACCCGAAATCATAATAATATTATTCTCATTTGATACAATTTCTATATAAATTTTCTTATCTACTAATTAAAATCATTGTAAAAAAATTTACATTTTCAATGAAATTTACATTATCACATCAGGATTCCGAATGAAATCATGTATTCTACTACAATCATTAGGATTTTAATAATATATATGAGTTGGTATATTATAAGAAAAATTAACTGAATTATACGCACACACTCAATAGTATTAGAGGTTATTGAGAAATATGGTTTTCATTCTTAATGTTGTCATCTCTCACACTTGAATACCATACATTCATTAGATCAATCCTTCCATTTTTATCACACACTCGAGAGAATATAATATGTATCATTATCAAATCAACTTTTAATGTTTTGGTGGATTTCATAGAAATTTATTTTCTCATATTTGCTGAAATATTTATTTATATCTAGTACATGCAGTTAAAATAGAATTTCTAAAAAAATAAATTTCTGGGACTAAGGTTAAAATTATATTATATTATATTTCACTTTTATCATTATATTATCAAAATGTAGTCATTACATTATAATAATCCTATTTATATGTAGTAATAGTTTCAAAATCATTCATTGAAGCACATATTCTGTAATCTTGTTTGGAATTTTTTTATTACGTCACTTAGAAATTTACCAATTTTAATGCATGTTTAACTAACATCATATCGAAGGCATTATTTTCTTCTTCAAATAATATAAATTTATCCTCCAAATATTTTTTTATTTCTAAATTTAATCACAAACTATTTTACTTATTTTTTTTCTAATAATTATCACACTCCCTCAGTTTTATATATGAGATCACCTACTGAAAATTATTGATATCCATGGTTTCTTCTAGATTTTCATTTAACTCTTATAACTTCTCTTAATAGAAACATTATAATATTGATTTATCATAATGGTTATAATGAAATAAGTCTTTGCCTATGGAGATCTTTTCATTACTGGTTATTATTTAATGATTGATGACTATCAATTATTTAATGATATTTTACATAAATAACCATAGAAAAATAAATTTGAAAAGTCACCAATGATTTTCTATAGCATGGGGAGATAATAAAAATTACCACATGCTTCATATATAAATTATGAATAATCAATGGACTATGCTAAAGTAACTATTACATTTCCATGAGACATAGATAGATAAGAGAAACAGGATATACCAAAAAATAAATCATATCAGACTAAACAAGTCTTCATGTATCATGATATCAATTACACACATTCCCATAATGAAGGAGAAAAATGAAAAGAGAAACAGTTATGTTACATGATACTATTACCTTTAACATATTCCAACAAGAAAATATCTACAACAACCTAATGGAATAATGATTGTTTCAATTTAGAGATGTGTAGGATACCGTAATAAAATCCATAAAAATTCTAATTTCAATAGTGTATAGGTTCCATATTTAAAAAAATTATAATAAAGTTTCATATGAAAATTAATTTGTATAAATTCCATTTTTTTCCAAATATGTAAACCATATTAACCAAATCAATGAATATTTCAAGTATATTTGAAAACATGTAATCATAGGAGAAACCGACCATGGATTCAATATAAGATAAACTTATAAGAATATATCCATGTAATGAAATATGATGTGATAATCTTGTAACAAATGAAAAATAATTCCATTTGGTATGTAGCCTATTAGAATACACAGTAGACATAAAAGATGCCTAAAATAAGAATACGTTTTTCAACCAATATCGATTATTGAAATAGTTTATTGATATCATAAACCACTAGTGTCCTTAATCATAATAAAGTGGCATGTGAACTTCCCAAAACACCAATGATTACCAATATGCCATGTTTTTCAGAACTATTTAAAAAAATATCCAATTTTATAACATTTCATATCAATGGAAATATGTTTTTTTAAATAAAATTGGAAATTTGAATCTGATCCAAAAATTCTTTTCAAATAACTGAAATAATTTTTCATTCAAATCCCCACTGAAATTGTCCCAAAAATATACGAATTAATAACTTAGTAAAACAATCTTAGTAAAAAATACCTTATGAATGATGGAATCTAAGATTCCTTCAACAATTGAAAATGGAAACCAATAGATCTGGCGTGAAAATATAATACATAAAATAAAACTACAATGAATCAATAGAAGACACCACCAATCCTGATTTGAATCACAACCACAGCCAATGTTGCTTCCATGATTAGATACAATGAATAATCAGGATCTCTGCTTACGAAGGTAATGTGACACAACCACCACATGAGTCCAATATTTTATGGAATGACCCTAAAGGAGGAAGATCATCCAAAATCAACCAAAATGACTTGAAACCTGAAATATAAGTTTTTCACACAAGTTAACTATTTGGGATTTTCATTTATCATGGTTATAACCACTGAACCGAAAGAATTCATTTTGTGAACACCTTTCATGGTGTGAATTCCCATAATTTTAATTTTAATAAAAATGTTATATGTTAGGGTTAAATTAAGTATCAATCAATCTATTCCTGATGTGTAATGATTTCACAAAATTTAAATTATCATGATCTAAATAAAACTTTTGAAAGCATCACTACAACTGGTTCACATATTTTAACCCATTAAGGAAGTTAATATGTCCCGAAATCTACATAGAGTATACTTTCCTATAGGAAATCCTTGTAACTATTCTTAAGGCTCTCCAAACCCATGATACATCCTTAAAATAAATTACAAAATTTCTACCTAGTCTCTATTAATTACTTCACTTAGAATACCCCACTATACCCAAAGAAAAACGGAATCCAAATTAAATTGTAAAAAATTCTAAAAAGAATGTTACTTCGTGTTACAATTTATATAGAAAATAAAATTACCTTATATAGTAATTAATTAGGATTCTATTCTCAAAAAAATTTGGGGACACCACTACCTTATCAAAAAGGTCAGAATCCTATCACTCAGGGCCATCTCATCTTCCCTACCATAGTAAATGGTCCTATGGAATATTTTTATAGTATAGACCATTATCTTAGTTATTCAAAATATATATGAGTCTAAAAAAACATGAGTTAACATCATAATTAATATCTACGAATTCCATCACATGGGTGGATGTGGATGATACCTTCTCATTTGGGACTCATGAAACACGTCATTTTTGAATGTCAAATAACAGAGTATATTCAAACAAGATTCCACTATTACAAGACTTCCATTGATATCAATGGGTCCCAAAACCATTGTTCCAACATATCCTACTTACACAATTGGTGATGACCCAATCTAGGATAAAATATTATAATTACATGAACACCTACCTCAATCTATATAATCTCATGAAGATAGTCCAGACAAAATTTTTTATTACACATTTCCCTGATAACTCTCTACCCGATAAATTGAAAAATTTCTATCATATCCTAATAAATACTCACTCCACCTACGAAATGATCTTCCAACACTTCTCTGTATAATGTAAATATACATTGATATCCCAAAAAAAATAGTCAAATGTATCCATTTACATATAGGCTTGATAATTATTTTTATTTGTTATCTCAACTAACAAAAAATGATTTATCAAGAACCGTGGAAATCAAGTATATAAGAACATAACATATCATCAAGAACCTGGATTTCCCTGAATGTCTATCCGTCCTTCAATAAATGATAAGATGTGGTCAATTTCAATTTGGAAAATATAAATTCATCCAAAACATTCCAAAACATATATGAGAACCTCTGGTCTCTTTCATAAATAACCACAGAGATAACCACATGTCGTATTACAGTCTCCCATATACACATGTCCTCGATCTACATCATTTAATCATCTGACCGCTAAGTATGAAATGCCCAAATAATTTTATTAGATCCATGATCACCTAAATAAAATCCATCCCACTAGGTTTCTATGTTAACCAATGAAGTTGTCTATGGAAATAAAACACCATTTCTATAATACAATGGGAATAGTATTCAGTATTACACCAGCTCTCTGGTGGTTTAAATTTATTCTCTAACATGTAGGACACAATGATACTGAATCAGAAATTAACTATTTCATCTCGAATGACCAGTACTAATGTATCAAAATATGAATCATCTTGGTAGTACTTATGTGTAATGGCCAAAAAGTATGATTACACTATGAATTATCCCTAAACTCATAGAAAATGACAGAACAAAACTATTTTTAAAACATGATTCCCTAATAGGAGACCGAGACCACTAATCGTAGGTCTCCCCACCATAAAGTTGTTTTATACATATATAGAACACTAGACTTGATATCATCTAAGGGTAAACCTTCTCAAAAAATGATAATACACCCTCCATTAAACCCAAAATCAACTACTCACTGGAATTCTAAATTCCTAGGATCATATTAAGAAATAAACTCATCACAGACCAATCTTTAACATATTTCATCAATTCTTTTCCCAGTAATTTCCTTCTCATCACATCAACGACCACATTATATTTCCAATGAGTATAAGAAATATTAATAACAAAAGATTTGTGATACTCCCCACAAATTTATTTGACATGTGTTTATATCTCTACGATTGAATGTATACCTTCATCATTTATGACCAGAATATATAGTTAATTGTTCCACAAAAAGACAGTGACACCACATTTTGAGTGGAAGCATACCCATATAAACCTAAATTTCATGGGTAGGGTAGTTCTTATTATGGGGGATTAACATGTGAGAATTGAATAATATTACCTCTCTCCCTAACATCAAGACACTCACAAAACCCATGATAGAAGCATCACATAAAACATAAAAAATCAAAACTTTAAAGACCTGGATTTAAAAATAACTATTGAATATTTCCTAGAATTTATTTTCATGATTTACTAAATATCTTTTAGGTCTAGAGTTCTATATCATTTGGACAATATAGTACATAATATTTCAATATTAAAAAGTTGATAATCCTTCATAGCACCTTTTTTATAAAACCAAATATGAAAATGAAACATGGTTTCATTTCCTAAAAAATCATCAATTAAATTCATTGATATTATTATTTGTATATAATAATAATTAGACATGTAAATGATATTTATATATATGGTATGAGCACAAAAATCACAATTATGGAAAACAAGGGAAATTATATAAAAGTGATCTTGATAGATATTAATTAGAACATGAGGACTTTTATAATGGTGTGAGAAAGAGAAATATCATAAAAATAAGAACATGGATCATAACATGACAATGTATTATTCTATAAATACATGGGATGTTACATCTTTCCCCCCTTTTGGAAATTTCATCCACTCAATTTTAAAATTTGGCTCAGTAACTTCATTGAAAATACCATATTGGAAAAAGAGGGATTAAAACCACCATTAGAAAAGATTGAATGGAATGTGAGGAGGTCACATGAGATAATACATACTAGAATTCCACTTTTGAAAATATTTAAATGGAAGAAAAACCAAAAATCATTTTCTGATGGAGTGTGAAATAAAACATTATCAGGAGAATGTTAATAATCAAAAAACCAAACACATGTGATGGGTAAAATGGTATTTGATTTCCCAATATGAAACATAAACGGACAACATTTTATTAAGGTCCTTTTCAAAAAGCTGAGGAAATAATTTATTAGGATGACTATGAACATAATTAAGCATACTTAAATTTCAAGAATATTTTCATCCGTTAATAAATTTATACCACAAACTCATATTTTCTCCAAAATATGGTATTCAAGATAACATAGTCACACCAGAAGCAATAGAATAAACCACTAGAGAAACGAATAATACACAAAATATTAACTATTAATTCATCCAATCTTAAAAAAATACCCTTAACCAAAATAGTTTGTAAAATATCATATAATCCCACCAAAATAATAATCCACTATAAAGAGAAGGAAATCTTATAATATTCTAAATAGAACAGTAATAACCACGTTCTACATAGACCAATCATGAGACAAATGTCCTTATCATTCATAAAATTAATCCAAACAATGTTTGAAACACAAAATTCAAATGTATTTGATCACATAGTCTTTAAAGATATATTTTAGCACGTATGTCAAAATTTAAATAGACCACTCATAATGTATCTTACCAAAAAGTAATTTCCCAAATAATATATTCTCCATGATAATTTAATCTTTCCATAATCAACCCAAATCAATATATTTACATAATAAAAACATAGATTCTTCCAAAAATAAAAATCAACAATTACTCCTCAAATAAAATCCCATTGTATTCTACTATCCTTAGGAATATAATTTTCCCATAAGAGAGAACATCTTCCAAAATAACATTTATTATTGTCCTATACTATGGATATCCATTGGATAAAACAAAATTCCCCAATGTCAACTTATACTTATTTTATAAATCCATTTTTCTAAAAATGAATAAGTCATAATAACTAGGGAATTAATGTAGGAATGAGGTAGGTGGTGCGCCCTTGTCACCCTTTGGTTGTGGGTTCGATTCTCACAGTTTTTCTGGCCATGATGGGTTGTCACCCATCATGATAGATTAAAATTTACTATTACTATACAATTCTTATAACACACACATCATGATATAAAATCATCAAAAATAACTATAACATGTTTTAGACTCAACATTTATTCTATACCTTTCATTTTTCATCCCCAAAAGTAAAAACCCACAACTACCTGAAAAATACATGTCCCCTAAAATACCATGTATTACCTTGAAATTTAAAAACATCATCCTCAAAAGGTTTTACTTAGTCATTGATCTTATGATCTGCAAAGAAATTATAAACCCATAATGATATAAATATCTCATAAGAGAACGTCCTAATCTCCAAAGATGTATAAACCCTACTCTAATACCAACCATAAGGGCCCGCCCTTAAACATAACTTATTTTATTGACTTCGGACAAAATTTTACATTCATTCAACCCAAAGGTCTTTTAGGTCATGATATTTAGAGAATAAGGAAAACATATTATATAAACATTCAATATCAAAAAGTGTATAAGTCTACACCCATGCTTTTTTAAAACAAAATCAATTATAATAGAACATGGATTGTTTTCAAGATAAATTTTCAATTACATTGATTATATCATCTTCCATGTCCATAAAAATTAAAAGACATGTGACAAAAACATAAAAACAGTCTATGAGCATAAAAAGCTCAGTAAGGGAAAACCTGGGAAACAATTAACATGTTACATTGAGAGATATAAATATAAACATGTGAACAATTAAAAAGTTGTGAGAAGTAGGATTATCATACAAATAAGAACCTGGATCACAACTTGAAAATGTATTATTGTACACATACATGGGATATTACAAAACCTGCATCTAGATAAATCAAAATTGGTGATGAAGTCAATATATCCTTTAATTCCTCTAAATATCTAGGATATTTTAAATTAAATTCATTATGTATACCTTATAGTTCAATTTTATCATCAATGATTAAATATTGGTGAATCCTCAAACTAACCAGTTGTAAAAAGTTGAAAACCCCAAGCATCTTTGAATCTCAAACACATTACTAGGACCCTCCAACTACATGAATACCTATACCTCTTTTGGATCCACAAATATTACACTCTCAATTATATTATTGCCTAAATACATAACATATTAAATAGAAAACACACATTTGGAATGATTACCATGTAGACGAGGATCCCCCATTGTTGATGAATGATATCTATGTGGTCAATGTGATCATCCTATGACATGGAGTAAAAAAATATCATGCATGAACATAAAAATAAAATGTTCCACAACCAATAAAATATGTAATTAATAAATTCAATAAATACCATAATATAATTAAAAAGAATGAATGTCCTAAAAATACTAAAAATGACTATATTAGATCTTAAATTTTTTCTTATGTATATCCATGTGTCACACTCTCAAATGGAGGTAACCTAACCATCAATATTTTTTTTAAACTAATAAGCCCCTATAAACTGATCAATGATATCATAAATTCTGGTAAAGGTATAATTGTTATTGGCATTCACCTCATTTAACATTCAATTATCAATAAAAACAATAAAGATATCATTTGACTTCAGAGAAAAGAAGATCCATGTATCCCACAATGATGTGGTAAGACAACTAAATCCCATAAGCTCATCTTCCAAAATTTGGACTGTATGTTCTATCTAATCAACTCAAACTATACGATAACGTGGAACTAAAATTGGAATTGTACTAGGTATAATATCTATAATTAAAAATATATATCTTTATGGTGGCACACTAGGAAAATCTTATGGAAAGACCTATGGGTACACACACAACACAACAATAAGTGGATATCCCCAAAAAGGATCAATAGAATCATGGAACATCTCCAAAAACTGATATGGGATACCCCCAAAATAAGTAATTTTAAGCCATATCTCTGAAACCATGAATCCCTCCCACCCTAAAGGACATGATTGAATCCATTTGAAGATATAGACAAAACATGATGATTATAATAGTTAATATGTTCTTGAATAATTATCATAAAAAATTCCAATAAGTTGGAAATGATATCAATACAAAGCAAAAATAGGTGCCGCTCAACCTTGTGTTCTATCAAAACACAACATGTTGGACAATGAAAATACTTTCAAACTACTTTCACAAATGTGTTGAAATATCTAAGAAAAATGGTATAATATAAAAATTCAGGAAAAAATTCCAACTAACTATGATGATAAGAAATAATTTCTGGAACCTGTATCAAACAAGGACAATGAAATTATTGAAAAAAAATTAAATCATACCTCCAAATGTTGTCAACCACGCATTAGATTCCACTTGTACATACTCAAAAACATAAAAATTATTGGTCTTGACTCCACCCTAAGATTTCATATACACATGAACATCCCCAATAACCTAAGGATACGCTAAACCAGCCTTGGATGTGTCTATATGAATCTAAGACCATTAGAGAGAGGGGATCCATCCTTAATTAGTTTTGATATGGTTTAATAAAAATTATTTGGTTCTCTAGTGTTTCAACAGTGATGAAAAGTCTTGGAAGCCTCCGAGAAATTAGTTATGGATTGACATGGTCATCCACACTGATAAAAAACACACCACTCTATGGTTTATTCTTCACAACTGGTCCTTAATAATAATGTCTACGGTTTCCAATCCTTTTATGGATAGATGAAAATCATTTACTTATAACTGTACCAAAAGAAGCTCCTCTCATCACAATTTCCCAACTATATCACCCTATGCCAGTTTTTTCTTATCAAATACCTCTACAATTGTCAAGAGGCATATTAGAATCATCATTGACCAAATGTCATCTATCAATCCCAAATCAAACCTCATATACTTCAAGTAATCATTGGTGACTATATCTAATTCAATGACACTAATGTAGAAAAATGGGGCAAAAAATCTAGAATTGTACGATCTCCTTTCTCTAGGATTAGAAACTAATAGGTCCTCCCCTCACATAATATCCTGAGATAAGACATCTAGTTAAATATTTCCTTGAACGATTCTCATGTGATATCCTCATTCATAATAGTTTTCAGACTAGAGTCACACCATATCCTTCCTATTAATTCATAAATAAATAAGGAAAAGAACATCATAGAGTCCTAAAGTGTCTAGAAAACTTTGAAGATTCCCTAAATCTAATCACGGAATTATTCAAAATCCTTGGTTTTTTTACAATGAATGATATGAAGTTGCTAATAAATAAATTTTTTGTTGTGTAAAACATCTCATCCGAGGTTCCCAAAACCTACCTAACCAATAGTTTAAATAATGTAGAATACATATTCTACAAAATAAGTTTTCACTGGAGGATTCTCTTATAACATTGGTCTCATAGATTCCTTTAATAGATTTGGGAGAGATCCTATATATGGAATTATCAAATAATTATAAGACAAAAACTTGTCAATTATATGTAAATTCCAATGCCATAAGACTAACATGACTTAACCATGCCAATTCATATAAAAAAGATAATATAATGGAAATATAATATTTATAATCAATCATTGATCAAAATAAAGAACATTTCCTTTTAAATATATCACATATCGACATCATTCAAAATACCTCAACAACCATGTTTCATCCTTTGAGAAACTCTGTGGTCACCCAAAATAACTCAGATTTAGACATGAATGTAAGACGGATTAGACTTCTTTACACCCTTATTACCAAAAATTAGATGGTCCTAAATTTAGTCTATAAAAACATTTTACCACACTCATGATGTTTCAATAAAACATCATGCTAGTATTCCCCAATGATTCCATTTTGTAATTAAACAACAAAGGACAACTAGAAAATTCAACCAAAATGGACCTCCATAGTGTGAGATATAGAACATAACAAGAAAACTATTATATAGATGAGAAACCATAAAATTAAAACATATAAGAAACAAATACTTCACCATGAGGCATGAGAAAAAAATCTAAATAAGTCAAACCAAAAATCTAAAACAGAACTCACTAAACAAGTCTTTATGTCACAATCTATCACCACTAAAGTATCCCAATATGAAGGTGATAAATATATAGAAAAACATACATTATATATTTTTCCATGTTATTTTCTAGATTCCCGTTAAAAAAGTTTTATAAAAACCCAATGGAAAACATGGATTAATTGAAAGATCCATTTACAATACCAGCAATGAATCGTTCATGTTCTAATATCAAGAAAGAATAAGAACATGAATTCAAAATCATGAAATTTATAAATAATATTCAAAAACTTATTTTTCTAATATATTTCATTATATTTTATAAAGTCATACTATATTCACCAAATCCAAAAAATATTTAAATTATAAAAGAATAGAGGTATGCATTAGAAAACCAACCATGGATGTGCCATTAGATAAACATGTAAGAGAATATCCAAAAATAACCCTTTAAGAAATAAACCTGGTATAAATGCAAAATAACACCATTTAATCTCTAGATTATGGAATTATGTACTAGACATTAAATAATACATATACATTCATATGTAAATTCGAATGGATATCATGCTAGGACACAATATATCAATATCATAAAACCTCCAGGGGTTTCAAACATTATAATGTTAAATATCGATTTCTAGTTACACAATAGGTTTCTAATGATCTTTTTTTGTCCAAATAATTTCACAATCCATGGTCAAATTTAATAAAACTATTACATAAAAAACTATTTTAAATAATAATCACAATTTAAATTTGAATCTTTTTCCAATAATTCATTCCAAAAATAAAACATCAATTTTCATTCAAACACCCAATATTTATTGAAAAGAACAAATACAAATTCATGAATTTGAACAACATACCTAGATAATACTACCTCATGAATAGTGGAATCTTAGCTTCCTTTGAAATATATTTTTTTGGAAACCAATAGATAAGCCTTCCAAATAAATTCAATGGATTAAAACAACAATGGATCGATAGGAAACATTAATCTCTAATGATTAGATCTAGAAACAAAATATATTTCACTACTGTGATAAGAGGAAAAAAATATCATTATGACAACATACTAATGAAATTTGATGCTTCCTCAATGGTAGCCAAACACAAAACAGGGAAATTCCAAAGAAGGTATATCACCAAAATAATTTCCAAAATCCTTTTAAATATTCACAATATTATTTTTACCAAAAGAAATTTAATTATTAAATATTATCATACTTATCTTGTATATAGATATATTTCATTTTGTAAGTCCAAACAAGAAACAAATTGAAGATATTAAGATGTATTTTTTTCATGATATTATTTAGGAAGGATATGAGTTTTGAAATGAAATTATGGGTGATAAAAATTTAGTTTTATTGGAAATATTGAATAATTACCTTTTCTCCGAAATATTATATCTAGAAGATAGTTTAATTTTTTTGAATATTCATATTTAATATTATCATTACCCCACATGTTGTATATTTAGTTTTTCTAATGACTATGAAATAAGAATGGATGTTTTGGATGAGTAAATGGTTATGTTTTTATATGAATAAATGGATTGATTCGTGATTTATTTCATGTTTTGTAAAATGATATACATTAGTTTTACAATAGAACTAGTTAACTAGTTTGTGGAAAATTTTGGAAATGGGAACTAGGATGTGGTAAATATGATATTCTCAGATCACATTGGTTCTGAAAGAATAGACATATATTTCAGAATTAATGGCCTATTTTAATAGTATTTTGATTCCAAAATTAGAGTTTATGGGTAAAAATTGAATATTAACATTTCCATTATTTTATCATATGGTGAGACTACTGAAATTTGTATATTTATAATATAATATATAGTTTCATATTCAATCATGGGAGTAGAGTTCATTGTAATAGATAATATGTGGAATGAGATGATATAGAATAAGGTATTATTGTAATTACACAAAAGGATATAGAGTAAAGTAATATTATTCTATGATAGTTAGAGATTAATCCATTATTTAAATAATATGGAGTTTTACTAATGAACAATATATATCAAAATGAAATGTTTTTTCATCCTAAATATATGGATTTATTAATTATCAACATAAGTGGATATTGATGGATGTTTGAATTTGGTTTATAAACAATTAATTTTAATAATTCTAGATTCCATAGGGTGTTTTTATTCCTTAGTGGTTATTGTTAAACAAAAATAATAGAGGAGGGCATGCTATTTTTTGTTTTCTAAAGATCAATAGTTGAATTTTATCAAGTGATACAGAGAACAATAGAAATCCATAAAAAAATAGTGTGTAATCGAGAGACAATTATTTAAATAAATAAAACCAATTTTTTGGAAATAATATTTTTGTAACATTAATAATGAAAATTTAGCGATTTTATAATTTTAATGTTTATATAAACTGGATCTTCAAAAACTAATTTCAGAGTCAAAAGCAGGTGAAATAAATGGTGGTGGTAGATTTCTGATACTGAATGTGTGGTAGAATAAGGATATAATTTTATAATATTTCCTAGTATAATATTCTAGATATATAAGAATATCATGTAGATAATTAAAATCTTCATAATTATAATTCCCCAACCTCAAACATTACATAATATCGAATTATGCTAATAAATCATATTGAGGATATTTTTTGGTTTAGAGACATAAATAATTAGGTTATAACTTACACATAACAACATGAATTTTACATGTAGACACTTCTAATAAGTATCCTCTATTTTCAAAAAATAAAAAATCTTAAAAGTAAACAAGATTTATTTTCTTGATATAAATCTTCTTTAATTCTTTTATTCTCTTACCCTTCCTTATACCAGTAGAAAAAAAATTCAAAAACATGGGATGATCATAAAAATATCATTAAGGGTTATAAAATAAATAAAGAAAACATTAGACCATCAATAAATATAAAACATAAGCTTTTTATCTTACCGCATAAATTAATAAGATTTATGAATAACACATTGTAATCACAAACCATAAAGGCAACTTATGGAATCCAAAATATAATAATAGTGTAGGTTTTGCAGTTATATAGGGAGTTAAATTTGGAATACCCATCACATTATATTCCCTAAATCTCTTAGGAGAATCATTAACATTTACCTAATCACATTACCTAATGCAATGGAGATCTATCTCGGGCTCACCTTCCTTCGGATTTTGACGGAACCACCAGTATACATAAACAATTCACAAGAACCATAACAAAATCATAACACATGAACAAGCATAGCGGCAAGATAACATTTCCACAATGCAATCACAAATTAAAATGTCAATATATTGATATAATATATCAATTTTCAAAACCATTTTCAATATCAAAATATATAAAATGATTTTATGGTAATTATTTTTCTTTTAAAATCATTATAGATTTTTAAGGAAGCCGAATATCAAATAATGCTCGTGGCGGCGGAAAGGTCGTTGTCCCTACATATGTTAAAAAGAAGGATTATTTTTTCATTTAGTAAAATGATTCGTATAAAAAAGGCTCCCTTTTAATGAAATTAAGATTCAAATGGGTTTATACACCGTATAAAAGAATGTTGTCTATTAATAAAAGTATGTCTCAATGAAAATAGATTGAGACGATGTCCCTTTCCCCTTATCTGACTTGACCCGTTTGTTTTTAATCTGTTTAATAATAAAGTAATGTTAATTTATAATTTCTTCAAAACCTTTTTCAAGTTTGTTATTCCTTTTATATCACTTATTACCACATTATAAACATAACATTATCTTTTATGTCAATAACTGTTGTTCTATCGATATATGATACTTGAGTAAAAAATGAACTTCTTATAATTACAAGTTGTCCATATTGTCAAAAGTACATTATCTATAGAATTATATTCTGGATTTAGAAATCATATATATCCTCTATATCTTGTATATATATTTAAATATAATAGTAAAAACATATGGGTATAAGAAATTAAATTCACCATTCGTCGAGATAGTAAGCCGTACGTACACATTAACACTACATCTATATCGAATTCATATTAAATATATTGAAAAAATAATGATAGATAGGTATATTATAATTCCATTCTAATGTAATATATAATTTAATTAAATCTATCCTTTATACGTTCCATATAAGGCCAGAATAAGTCATATCACTTTGAGGGGATGGTAGTCTGCACTTCTTCAAATTACATTGTCGTATTTTCCCATTATGGAAAACAATAATGGTATGCAATAAATGAAAAATATAGAAGCATAGAGAAAATATACATATATTATATATCACATATAAATATAGTTCCATCATAATGGCCACAATGATATGTGGTAAGAGATAAGTGAACAATCATTGTTTCATGAGGCAGTAGTTTTCCGTCCACAAAAACAGTAAGTTCATATACATTTGATGTAGGTGTGTGAAAGTGCAGTTTAAATAATTCTCATAAAATAAATCGTAGTATTTTGAAAATACTGGTGTTTGTATAAAATAATGTAATAAAGAGAGTTTATGGGGTTTTAGTAGGAAAATAAAATAAGAGAACTTAAAAGAAGACGTTATCATTAAATCTAGTATCTCCCTTTGGTTAGAACCAAAAGAATTTATATAATTGTCCTCATCCCATATAAGTCTTCTTGCTAGAATATATGGATGTTTGGAGATTATTTTAGAAGAGATTAGAAGAGACAAGTGGCTTGAGAGGTGTATGTATTGGGTTAGTGATGGTGTCTTATTATAAGATGGAGGAGGGTATCTATAGGGATGTTTGAAATTATTATTTTATAATAAAATTATTTTAATTTTAAAATATACCAAAACTCATTAAATTAGAAGGTAAGCTAAATATATGGTGAAATAAAATCATCTAACAATAACTGGATATGTTTTGGATATTTTTAATCCTTATATTTTTTATTTAACAATTTTTACTCTTACCGTATTATCATGCATTTAAAACTTTGAGAATCCAAATATTTACCAAAACAAGAAAAATATCAAATTAAAGAGTCTTTATAGAATTTTAGACTTAGTATAACCATTTCGAATAATAATATTTTTTTATTTTTATTATATTTAATAAAATAATTTCTATTTTAAAATATGAATTATGTCAATTTTGACACTATTCATATCAAGACATTTTTGAAATCCATAACAACTAGATTGATTCAAAAAGACCTCATTTATAAAAATATAACCTATAACGATCATCCCAATAATTCATGGATGACGTCAAAATAAAAAAATTACATTTATTTTCACATTTATAATTTCATTTATTTGAATCCATTATTAATGAATCAATCACTACATCATCATTGTGTCATAATTAAATATATTTATTTAATATCTAAAAATTATAAATAAGATAACAAGATTTAGGAAATCAAGTTTTCTTTATTATAACTACTTATAGTTGAAATGGTAACTTATATAACCCCATATAAAAATTTATTTAGTAACGGTTATATGATTATGTTACATTTTCCTTAACTATTAATTAATTTTTATAAAATGCATGTTTCACTTACATGTGGATCTATGGGGTCCCAAAATCACCAAAAGGTAGCCCATGGATGGAAATGTATCTTCCAAGAGTATTAAGACATGTGATAGGGTAATTAAATATTATTATAATATTATTTTATACCCTTATTTACAAAATTTACCATTTAACCAAGGTAATAAAAAATATTCACTGAAGTTACGATTCATTCAATGTAAAATAAAATTTACATATTAAAAAATTTAGACATCCTGATTCCAAATATGGAATCCATTTTTCCAAATTCAAAATACAGAATTTGTCGAAATTATTTTGAAATTGATTCTCATTGTCAAAACCAAAAACTGTGTATTTAAGAAATAATAACTATAAATGATTGACACTTGTTTATGTCCAATTTCAATGTGAAATTACTTCCCATGAAAAAAATTAGATCAAATGATAAAAATATAATCCAATTACACTTTAATACATATTAATATGTAAATATAACTGTATAAATAAAATAAATGAAAAGAGAATTTTGACTTAAAATGCTTTATTTTTATCTATTCATTAAAAAGTAATCTTTATCAAAAAAAATAAAAAAGTTACCCAAAGTAAATCTTGACGTCCATATTCTAAATAACATTATTTTTTTGTAAAATGGAACTTATAAAAGTGAAAAAAGATTGATTTAAAATGGGTTCATCATCAAATGATGGTAAAATGACCATTTAAAAATATTATAGTTTTTCTTGCTAAAAATCAGATTCATTTTCATTTTATGTCCCAAAATTTTGTCAAATAAATGTAAAAACATAAACAAATATGTATATTCATATTGTAGTAAATTATATTCTTTCTCTTCAATATAATCTCTAGGTAGTTACTACCAATTAAAAAAATTATATTATTTTTTTTTCAGCATAACTCAGCCTTGTGTAAATCATGGTATTTCAGAGAAACCCATTATCGCGTGTCATGTACGCCATTTAGCATAACATCCCCTTTAATTTAAAATTAATTTTTAATTAAAATATAACAATAAATTTGAAAATATCATATCCCCTATTAACCTGGGATATTACATCCTTCCCCTTTTAGGAAATTGCATCTTCAAAATTTCTATTCACATATCAAAAATGGGTGTATTTATCCCTCATATCATTCTCAAATTCCCATTTGGACTCTAAAAACATATGGTTTTTTAATAAACATTTACATAGTGAATTACTTTATTCCACCACACTTTATCACTTCAGTCAAGAACCATATGGGTTGTTCTTCATAAGAAAGATTGTCTTCCAACTGAACTACTTATGTACTCAAAACATGATATGGATCCAGCATATACCTTCTCAACTTAGAAACATGAAGATAATTGTGTGCCTAGGATAAACATGGAGTTAATGCCACTCAGTAGGCAATTGATCCTACTTTCTACAATATTTCATAGTGTCCAAATATCCTCAAAATCTACTTTACCTTTTTACCGAATCACATCACACTTTTCCATGGAGAAAATTTGATAATGAAATTATCACCTACCATGAAATAAAGATCATTCCTATGGTTATCCATATAACTATTCTATCTGCTCTGAAATATTATCATGTGCTTCTGAATCATCTGAAATTTTTTTTACCATATCATCTACCAGTTCTTGATCCATCATCTTCCTTTCACCTAATTCATACAAAAAATATGGAGTATGACACTTATTTCCATATAATTCCTCAAATGGTGCCATCTATAAACTGTAATGATAACTTTTATAATAATAAAATTCAATTAATGATATATGTTGGTCATAACTTCCTTGGTAATCTATTGAAAAAGAATGTAGTATATCTTCCCATGTTTGAAATGATTGTTCTGGCTGCCCAATTGATTGTGGATGAAAACTTGTATTAAAATTTAATTTAGTACCCAAGAACTTATGAAGGTCCTTCCAAATGTAAGAAGTGAAACTGGGATCACAATCAGATATAATAGATATGTGAACTCCATGTAACCAGACTATCTCATTAACATAAATTTTAGAAGGTTGAATTAGTGATAAAGTATCATGAATATAAAGAAAATGAGATGATTTTTTAATCAATCAATAATAAACCATATTGCATTGTTACCTTGAGATGTCTTTTGTAATCCTAGAATTAAATCCATGTATATATTTTCACATTTCCACTCTGGCACCGGTAATGGATGAAGCACCCCTTTTGGTAACTGCCGCTCTACATTAACCTAATAGAAAGTCAAACACCTCATAGTTAAGTCAACAATATCTCTTTTTATTCCATACCCCCACTAATACTCTTGAAGATCTTTGTACATTATAGTACTTCCAGGATGAACTGAAAATTGAGAACTATGAGCTTTATATAAAAAATCATTCTTCAATTGTGAATCACTAGTCACACATAATCTCTTCCCAAATCTCAAAATAATATCATTATCAATGTTATATTCAAGAAACATACCTTTCTGAAAAAAACTCTACCATATACTAAAACTCACTGTCTCCCTTTTGCTATTTCTTAATTATCTTTGATAGATATGATTTCAATGACACTTGAAAGAAAATAGAGGATGTTACAGTACCATAAACTTCTATTAAAAAGTTCATCAAATCATTAATCAAAGGATATTTTTCCAAACATAACATGGTTAATGTTGCATTAATTTTTCAACTCAAATAATCATCCACTTTATTTTCCATTCATTGATTGTAATGAATCGAGAAATCATTATACTTGATTAATTCCATCCATATCTTTTGTCTCATGTTCAATTCTTTGTGAGTGAATATATACATCAAACTTCTGTGGTCAATATATATTTCTCATTTTACTCCATATAGATGATGCTTCAAAATATTTATAGAAAAAACAACAGATGTGAATTCCAAATCATGTGTATGTCAATTTAACTTAAGTTTTTTTAATTGAAATGAAGCATAAGCAATTACATGATCATTCTGAATTATGACACAACCAAGTCCTTTCAACGAAGCATCGCTGTATGTAATAAACACTCTATTTTTTGATGGTAATGAAAATATGGGAGCATTCACCATTATTCTTTTCAATTCTTGAAAAAAATCATCACAATATTTTGTCCAGATAAACATAACACCTTTTCAAGATAACTCATTCATTCGGATATATAACCAGGAAAAATTCTCAAAAAACCATCTGTAATAGCCTCCCAAAACTAGAAATGGATGGATCTCAGTTATATTTCAGTGTCTTGTCCATTCATCAACAATATATATTTACCGGATCAACATTTATTCCATTTTTTTGAAACAATGTGACCAAGGAATAAAATTGTTTGTAACCAAAACACACACTTGATGAATTTCCCGTAATTTTTTTTAATGGTGGCAAGACAATCTTCAAATAACAATCATTCTCCTCTATACTTTTATAATAAAAAAATATCATCAATAAAAACAACAACAAACATATCACGAACTCACAGAAAATTCTACACATATGATCCATGAATAGAATAGGGTCATTGGTTAAAAAAAGGCATAACTACAAATTAATAATGTCTATATCTAGTACAAAAAATGGCCTTTGGAATGGATTATTATTTTTATTCCAAATGATGGTACCCCGACCTTAGGTCAATCATCGAAAAATAATAAGCTCCCAGGAGAATATCAGACAAATCATCGACATGAGGCAAACGATACATGTTCTTAACAATGATGTTATTCAATGCTCTATAATCAACGCAAAGTCTAATTAAACCATATTTCTTTTTAACAAACAAGATATGAGAACCCAAATGTGATGTTCTAGGTAAAATAATACTTTTTTCTAATATCTCTTTCAATTTCTTCTTTAACTCTGAACATTTAATTTGATCTATTTGGTTAGGTGGTTTTGAAATTTTCATAGCATTTGGATCCAAGTCAACAAAAAAATCAACATCTCAATCTGGTATTATAATCGTAAAATCATTAGTAAAAACTTTATGATACTCATTTAATACACAGAAATCATTAATCTATACAATTTCCTTATATTCAAAAATATGTGCAAGGTAACATTCATTTCTATCTTTTACTAGTTTCTCAGCTTCCAGACATTTTGACAAATGTAAGGTTACATTCTTGTACATAAACTAATTTTTTTTTCTAAAATGAAACATCATTATCTATTTTTTCAGTCATTTCATGGAAAAATGAAATCCAATCCATATCTATAATAATAAAAAAATCTATTAGGAAAAAACAATAAATTTTTAAGGTAGATTCATTATGCACACTAGTACATGAAGGTTCTTTCAATTTCTTGTTGTCTCAACATTTCATCCTTGTGATTTTACCACAATTTTAGAATTCATATCTTTATATGGAATTAAAAATTTACTAGAAAACTTCCTAGAAATGAATTAATGTGTAGACCCTGAATAAAATAACACATTGAAATAATCTGAAAAGACAAATAAATAGTGTACCTGATACTACTTAATTTGATGTCCTAGTATCTGCTGAAGTAGTTGAAAATGATTTCACCACCCCTTTGTGCTTGTGTACGACTACTTTCTCACATTTGAGTTTTTTGTTCAACAAATATTTTCATAATGACCCATTTTATTGCAGTGTATACATTTTACTGATTATAAATCATATTTTGTATTATTGTTACCCTAATCTTTTTCAGTGTAATTACGAGTCTTATGCCTCATTTTACCACATCAGTACCACTTTATAAAATTCAAAAGTCATTCCCCAGTGTGCTTTTTACCCCAATTTTATCAAATTTAAAACTTATGTTTCTTACAATATGACTTTTTTGGAGAGTTCTTCTCATTCTTCTACCACCTCGATATCAAATTTTATTATTAATCCAAGATTTCATGATCATCAAAAAAATCTTTTTCCAAAATCTCTGAACATCAAACAATTTTTTCATAACATTTGAACTCATGAAAAGTTAAATGCATTAAATAATTTTTCTTTAATAATGAGTCAGAATGATGGTATTACTATCAATATCTCAAGTAAAATTTGAATCATAACTTTCCCGTCAAGTAAATTTTACTTCATAATAATCCACTGAGTCATCCTCATGCCTCAATTATAGGAATGGGTTTTCCATATTAATAAGTAAAAACATAGGAAAATATTTCTCAAGTAACATTCCTTTGAATTCATCCCAATCAAGGGTATCAATATACTCACTATCCGTGATATTTTTCACCATCGACCACTACTGATCATCTTCACCATCAAAATTGAAAACAACAAGACTATCCTTTTGATGTTCTGAACAAACCATGATATCAAAAATCATTTCTAATGGTTTAATAAACCATAAATCTAGCATGGGGTCTAATGATCCTCTGAATGATGGGGAATTTTGCCTCATGAAATGCTCTACTACTGAAATGTTTTATTGTGGTCATCTGGATGATCTCATGCATGGATACAAACACCATTTATAGCTAGATTAAACTATTCCATCACTGCAAAAAACTGTTCAATTCTTTTTCTAAATATCTTAGGATACTGATTTGGAAGGTTATTTTCCACTTTCTATTGTCCTATCATATATACCATGTTTCCTATGCAGAAAACCATTCTTAACTTAAAAACTTCTTTGGAAAATCAACATAGTAATTTGAAAATGAAATATCATTTGAAAAATTTGGGATGAGCATTAAAATCTCATTTAAAGTTATAATATAAAGAATGAAATCATTATTCCATAAACATATAAAATAAATAATCACTTTAACATACCTCATGAAATCATAATATTTATGAATAACAAAGAGAAATCAAAAATCATAATGGTGACATGTGGAATCCATAACTTACTTACATTATTGCTTTCACAGCTAAATAGGGAGTTACGTTTGGAATACCAATCACAGTATATTCCCTATGTCTCTTAGGAGAAAAATTAATGTTTACCTTCATTGTATTACCCTATTCATTAGAGGGCTATCTCAGGCTATCCCACCAAAGGATTATCATGGAACCACCCATATACATAAGAAATTCCCATGAACCATATCATAATCATAACACTTTAAAAAACATAAAGGATATATACTATTTCACATTGAAATCATAATATAACTTTTCAATATAATGACATAATCAATCCATTATCACAACCATTTTTATTACCCAAATATTTTAAAAGAGTATATGTTATTTATTGTCATATAAAAACATTACATCTTGTTACGGAAGACAAATATCAAATAATGCTCTTGGTAGCGGTAAGGTAATTGTCATTTCATATGTTAAAAAGAATCATTCTTTTTGTTGTTTAGTAAAATGTTTCCTAGAAAAAATATTCCATTTGAATGAAATTAAAATCCAAAGGAGTTTTTAAACCATATAAAGTAATGTCATGTATAAATTAATGTATGTCTCAATGAAAGGATATTGAGACGAAGTCCCTTACATCTTGTCCAACATGACACATTTGTTCTTTAATCTCATGAATAATAAACTAAAGTTAATTTCAACTTACATCAGAACATTTTTCAAGTTTATTTTAACTTTTATATCACTTATTTCAGCGTTATAAATATTACATGATAATTTAAGCTAATAATTGTTGTTTTGTCGATATTTGGTACTTGAGTCAAAAATGAACTTCTTATAATTACATTTTGTCGATGTGGTAAAAATTAAATTATCTCTAGATCATATTCCTGATTTATATGTCATATATATATCATATATATGTAATATATATATTTATTTATAATTGTATATCACATTTGGAGATAAGAAATGAAATGCACTGTTCAGGGAGACAGTAAGTCGTACGAACGCATGAACGCTAATTTTATTTCGATTTCTTGTTTAATGAAATGGAAGAAAATGATAAAAAGTTACACTATAATTATTTTATAATATCATATATAATTTCATTAATTCCATCATTTATAAATTCCATGTTTGGCATGAATGAGTCGTATAACATTGAGGGGGCGGTAGTCCTTCCTCAAATGAAATTATCGTATTTAATCATTATGAAAACCATAAAGTTATTATATAAATGAAAATACAGAACCATAGAGACAATAAAAATATAATATATATCGCATATAAATACATTTCTATCATAATGGCCACCATGAGAGGATGTTGGAGATAATTGAACAGTCATCATTTCGTGAGGCATAAGTTTGTCGTCCACAAAAACAGTATGATCATATCAATTATATGGAGGTGTGTGGAAGGGTAGATCAAATATATCTAATAAAAATATAGAAGTATATTTAAAATAATGGTTATGTTATAAATTAATGGATTAAATAATTTTTATGGGGTTGTAGAAGGAAAAAAAAGAAAACAACTTGAGATATGATGTTATATTTAAATCGGGTATCTCCCTTTGGTTTCAACCAAACGGCTTTATTGAATATCCTTGTTCCAAAAATAAGGCTTCTAGGTAGAATAAGGGGATTTTGGGAGCTTATTGAAGCCTAATTTGGATGATTCAAGGGTCGTGAGAGGTGTGAGTAATGAGTTAGAGGTGGTGGCCTTTTATAAGAGGGAGGATGGGCTCTTTAGGATCATTTGAATGTATAATTTTATTGTGAACAAATTTTCCGTTTTGAATGGTCGAAAACTCATTAAATTAGATGATAAGATAATTATAAGTTAAAATAAAACAATCCAATAAGTATTTTTATAGGTTTTGTTTATTTTTTAATCTCTATCTTTTTTATTTAACCCTTTTTTACTCTTACTATTTTATCACGGATTTAACACATTGAGAATAAAACTAGTTAACAAAATATGACAAATATCAAATTAAAAATTCAATAATAAAATTTTAGACTTTTTATAACCTTTGTCCAAATATTAGTTTTATAGGAATTTTATAATATTTGATTAAGTATTTTATATTTTAAAATATGAATTATGTCATTTTTGAAACAATTCACATCATGATGTTTTTATTAAAAATCCATAACAACTTGATTGATTTGAAAACACTTCATTAATACAATTATAAAAAGTAACTATAATCAATAAAATTTGTTTAAGACATAAAAATAAAAATATTACATTTATTTTAACATTTATAATATCTATTATCTCAATACTCTTTTAATGACGTGATCAATGATTCATCATTGTGTCATAATTATTTTTATTTATTTAATGTAAAAAAATTACAATTAATGTACAATTATTTAGGAAATTTTTTTATCTTTATAATGAATAATTAAAGTCTAAAAGATAAATTATATATCCTAATATAAAAATTGTTTTTATAAAAGATATATATTTATGTTAGATTTTACATAACATTAAATTAATTTTTATAAAATGTCATTTTCACTTACATGTGGCACCATGGGGTCCCAAATTCGATACAAGGATGATCATTTTCAGAAATGTATAATCCAATAGGATTTGGATATGTGTTAGTGTTTATTAATAATATTATAATATTATTTGTTAACCTATTTACTAGATTTATCGATTGGCCATGCTAAATAAAATATTTACTGATGTTATTATTCATTATGTCTAAAATTAAAAGTAACCTATTTTGAAAATTTGGACCTCGAGATTCAAAATATAGAATCCATTTTTCCAAATTCAAAAGTCATAATTTGTAGAAATTAATTTAAAATTAATCTCCGTTGTCAAAACCAAAAAGGGTGTTTTAAATAAATAATAACAATCGAATGAATGACACTTGTTTATGTCCAATTTCAAAGTGAAATAACATACAATAACCAAAATTGGATTAAATGATAAAAATATAAACCAATTACACCATAAAACCAATTAAAATGATTATATATAATTAAATCATATTAAATGACAATCTTGACATAAAATGTTGTATTTTTTACTATTCATTAATAAAATGAGCATTATCTAAAAAATTACAAAAACAATATACAAAGAGATTTTGATGTACTACTTCTAAATAATATGTTTATTTTTCCAAATGGAACATAAAAAAGTTACAAAAACTTGATCTAATATGGGTTTTCCCTCAAAATGGGGAAAATGACTGTTTAAAAATATTGGAGATTTTCATGCTTAAAATTCAATTCATTCACAAATTATGCTTCTAAATATTATTGGATTAATGTAAAAAAATTTAACAAACATGTATGATATTATTTTAGTTAATTCTATTCATTCTCATCAATACAACATCTTGGTGTTAACTACTTATTAAAATAATATAATATTATTATTTTTTAGTATGACTCAGCCTTGTGTGCAATAAATGAATTCAGAGAAACACGTTGTCACGTGTTGGGTATGACATCAAACATAGAATATCATTTAAAGTAAAATTAATATTTAATTCTAAAATATTAATAAATATGAAAATATAATATCCTTTATTTACATGGTATGTAACAATTATATTCTTCAAAGTGCTTTGTAATAATAAATTGATGTATTCACATAATGTCAGTAGTTGAGGAAGTTCATTTTTTGAATAGTTGGTGGTAGCCATAATTCAGTTTTGTATATATGAATATACAAAAGAGTTGTATCACTTGATCAATTGACATGAAATTTCTATAAACATATTCATTTTGGAATTATTCCAATACCATTTAGTACATCTAATTTCAATTCATTTTAATAATTTACAGTAGTGTTTCTACTTTTCTATATAAAAATGTTCAAATAAAAAAAATATGATGTGTTTTATGTGAGTATATTTTCGTTTGATTTTTTACACTATGAATTTTCACCTATATATGTTTTTATAGATTAATCTGTCATTATTATCCTTAGTCATCTTAGTTGTGGATATATTAATTTTAGCATCCTCTACATTCTAGAATGTTTTTTTAATTTGTTATTTTGTTATATTTCTGGAAACATCTTTGATATCATGACCCTAGGTGAATCATGGTTAGTGTTTATTCCACTGATTGTATCCTTAAATTTGATTAGTGAAAAATTATTTTCTCATTTAGGGATGTGTGATACACAATGACAAACATAGTCGCCCTGGGTAAGTAGATTTCAAGTGTATATTTATAAAAGATTAAAACATTAAAAATAAAACATTGAACCTAAATGATGCCAACACCATTTCATTCTATATTTTACCATATCATTCTAAGATATCTCCCCATGATGACTATTTACTCTCCACAACTACAAGGAATTTTATTTGAACATCATTCATGGAAACCGTGTTATTTCATCATATAATTTTATCTATCCTTACTATTTAATCTTATCATTCTCCATTCTTTCTTTATATAATCTCCCAATGGATATATTGGAAAATAAAATTAAGATTTAATTAAATAAATTTGAGGGGGTTTTAGCATGAAGGATTCCCTTATCTTATTTAATTGTTCATAATCACTTAATGGGGTAGATTAATAGTGGTGGAATGATCACTTTCTGATTCATGTTTTACTCAATTCCATTTATATGACTTATCATTTAGTGCGTGATTTTTTAAACTCTTTGTTTATAAATATTTTATCAATTTTTTTTATTTTTCAAATAATAATATGTTAAGCCCGTGTATATTTCCTTACATGTGTTCAAATAAGGGTTATTTTTGTAGACAATAATTTTTATACATATATAGCACAATTTTATGCAAAAACATTATTTCATAGTATTCATATGATTCCTTTTAAAATTGGTTTAAAAATTTTGTTTTCTTTTAGAATACAATCAATTTCTAGTAGTATAATATAATTTTTTCACTAATTAAATTCAAATTAATGTATTTTTTTCATCGGTTAAATTTATTGCATGTTTTATTATTAATTTAATTTGCTCATGATATTTATATATGATTTTTGAAATTTAAATTTCATTAAATTATTTTTAAATTAATGTTTTAAATATAGTATTATTTCCAAAAGACTATTCCTTGTAATGAGTTCTATTGGAAATTTTAGGGTCCATTTTTCAAAAAAAAATAATGGATTTCCGGGCATTTTTGAAAACATTACAATCGTTTCCTTTTTTTCAATGGTTTTCAAAATAATGGACATTATATGATAGGAAATATTTTTTATTGTATATAATTGTGTAGTGATTGTTTAATTAAAGAGATTATTGTGGTGAAGTGAGGGATTCAATTTGAGGTATTTTTATGATATTATGATTTGATATTTTAAATGATTCTAATAGTATATTTAAAATATACATGGGTACCATGGATAATTAAGTATGAAATCAATTCATTATTATATTTTTGTTTATGGATTTTCTAGTTCCCAAAACTAATTACTATACTAAACAATATTGTTTTTAAACATGTATACATAATTGAGAACAATTGTGGATTTATTTTATTTGAAATTGATCAATAGTACAAAAATGATTCCACTAGAGTATATTTAGTATTTTCTCATGAGGAACTTTGATAATTCCACTACATAATACTATTTATAAAAATTTAATTATTTTGAGTCTTAATAATATAAATTGTTTAATCATTTTATATCATCAAGAATAAAAATATGTTTACCATATATTATCCATTTCCCATTTATTGTGTTGAATTTAGTTATTTTGATTCTTTATAATTATATTTATTTATAAATTTTTACATAGAAATTATAATATTTATATTCATAATGTATTTGATCATTTTTCTTATTATTATCTTTCTATTATTATATATATCTACATTTTGATTATATTTATTATTTCTATTATAAAATAATTCTACTCTACTTAATAATGGTTTGGAACAATTGTAGAACACCTTTTTTTAATACCCATTTATTGAGATTAATCCATTAAATTATTATGTACATTTTTTCATATGGGGTTCTAACAACAATTGATTTTTCATTTAAAATTTTCCCTTGTATAAAATGGGGATGATAATTTAAAATAATATTTATTGCTTTAATTCAATGATAAAATAGATATATTCTTAAATAATACAATGAAACAGAATATTTTGATTTTATTATAAAATTAAATTCATAATCTCTTTGGTGAAATCCATGTTGTCATGTATTTTTGACACCCTGTATACACACAATGGTGTGTTTATAATCAAAAATTGTTAGATCATGTATTCAAAAAGAAGATTACATGTTTATCATCATTCATTTTTCTTCCTATTTAAGGATGAAAATAATAATCTGAGCTAACTTCAGATAACATTTATATTCTTGTGGGGTGTTTTAAGTTTCATGAAAAATTTTGGTAATCTAAAAGGTTTAGATTATTTGTTTTTTCCCAACAATTTTTTTATTATCACGTGTCTTATTATTTATGTTATTGGTAATTTCACATGGAATGTGTCTTTCTCCATGTTGGAACTTTTTAAATTTCTATTAGAGAAAAATTTATTTTTTTGTAAAATAAGAATAGATAAATGAATCTTGATGCTAAAGATGTTGGTATGATGAAGAGATTAATCAACACGTTTACAACCAAGCATTAAGTTTTCATCACTTTTATAGTATATGGGTTTTTTATTTGTTTTAGTTAAGATTTCAATTTAATATATTTTTATCTTAGGGGAATCATGAATTGTATCCATAAATCATCATGGGAATGACACATGGGTTGTTTACCATGCATACTAGTCATTTACATTGTAGAATTTGTAATGTTTTTATGATTTCCTCTTCTAATTATTCTTGAGGTTTATGTTTAGTCCTTATGTAATATTTATGACTTGAATTGATGTGGGATACTTGAATTTAAATTACTTTTAATGTTTCATGAGGTTTTACGTGGTCTTTTTATATTTAATTTAGTGTCATCTTTTATGACAATTGAGAACAAATATTCAAAATTAATGATAAGATGATTTTTTATGCTAATGTGGTTCTTCCTTATTTAACGATATTATAAATGGAATCTCAATAGGTAACATAATAGTTTTAATATAGGAATATAATACTTTATTTGATATATTATTTTTATGGTTAAGAGTAAATTTACTTAAGTTATATATAACCATTAAAAATATTGAGTGATTTTAGTATTGATTTTTGTTAAATATAAATAATATAGTATAGTTTATAATTGTAAATATAAATTTTTTTTATAAATAATAATGATTTAAAATGACTTTTTTATTTTTAGTCAATCAATTTTTGTTTTGTAAATTAAAATAACAATTATTATATGTTTATATATATTTTATTGTTTTCTCTATTGTATTTCATGTTATAATATTATTATTATGTTCTATTTTGTTATTATGAATATTTTCATATAATATAAATATGAAATTATTAAACTAATTTTTATTTGTGTGTTTCATATTTATAAATTTGATTTGATTGAGATATATGGTTTATTTAAATTTCGATTATACCTCTAAAAAAATATTACTGAACAAGGGGAATATTATACACATAGTTTTTATATTCTACTAATTATAATAATATAGATAAGTCCAATATAGTTGTAAATATTACTCTAACTCTTAAGTGAGTAGTTAGATTATATTCATCTCAATAAATTGATTTTATTCAATTTTCTATAGAATAATCCATCTAAATTTCATGGTGATGGGTGAACAAAAGATGAAATGTGGTGGTTAGACTATTTTAAAGAAATATTAGAATTTATAAGGACTCATAATACACTAAAAAATGAATGAACCAAATTAAAATTTAATAAGGTGACTTATTAATGATGGGAAACCACTATTAAAACTCAACCAGTTGAAGAAATGACTCAGAATTATTTCAAGTAATGTTTATTTAGAAGAATAATCCAATTGATTTGATGGTGGTTAAGGTCGTCATATTATTGTGTCTCCGTTGAATAATAAAATTGTAGAAGAAATAAATAGTCCATTTCAATGAGTTTTTTCTTTTTTATCCCTATAGTATCATTAATGGCTCCTTAGAATAATATTTGATTAAAATATTTCACCAAATAAAACGTATTTTAGGATTATCCTCATATTTATTAACATAATATTAAGATGTATTCACATTTCCCATGATGGTGGAGTAAAATTTTGTTTGATCTACTTATTTGGATGTGATTTGTTTCAGTTTAGTAGTAGTAAGAATAATCATTCTCATAAGAAATTGATGAAAATATAACTCAAAAAGTAGAGCGATGGAAGTGGCAGTCAACCCTCTAATTATATCATTTATAATATGTTAATGAAAAACTATATTGTATGCTTAAAATGTGGTAATATAGTGAATTAAAATAACTCTAATTTAGAATCTCTAAATGATAGTGACTATTGCGATTGGATATGAAACCTTCAAAAACACTATAAGATGAGTTATAAATAGAGGAATAAATACCATACATAATTAAAACCCATCAATAATATTGTAATAGATATTATGTTTGATCAATATAATTCTTAAATTCATATTTTCTAGGTACTTCAAATAGATAATATTTTACCTCATGTAATAAGTTAACCTCTCACAGGTATTCATTTTGATAAATAATTTATTTGGTTCTCTAATGTATTTATATTCTCAATATTTCTTATACATAATATTAATTTATTCATTCATCCACGTGGGATAATGTATTTTAATAATAATTATATAAATTTTCAATACAAGGTTATGGGAATAGATTATATATTAGATAAATATGAATGTATTTTTTTTTTCATTCATAATTTTATCCCTTTACGGAAAATTAAAAATGGTGGGGTAGCATGAATTAGATAGTCATCATTCATTAAGGTTCTCTGATATATCATTTGGGTTTATTTAATTCATATCCTTAGAGATTATCATAACAAGGTGAAGATTAAATATAAGAGCTGGGTAATTTATATACATCATTGAACCACATAGCGTTTAGAAAATTAGTGCCATCGATCTAAAATATTTTAATTATTGTTTTGTTGAGTTACGGTAAAATTGTTTTTCTCATTTATCAATGGAATCATAATATAAAATTTCATTTAAACCCCATTCTAAAATATTTCTTTTATGTATTTCACTCATTTTTTAAAATGATGAATTATATTTCATGAGAATTTATATAATATTCCATGGAAATCATCAGATAGAAAAAAAAATCATATATGATAAAACTAAAACATATATCTAATTAAAAAACTGAATGACTATAAGGAAAAATAATAATGACTACGGTATTTTTTTTTCTTCCCCGTAGTCTTAGGATTATATTCATACATTATAAAATAAGAAATTACTATGGTTGGGTTAATCATGGAACCAATGATGTCACTATCAATCAATTAATTTGATGCATATTTGTTTCATTATTTTATTTGTGTTTTGGGTAAGGATTTATAATTTTGATGCTTTGTTAGTATGAATTTATAAGGATAACACACATACATGAGTATGGGAAATTTAACAATGGAATGAGGTGTTTCTCAATTAGGGTCAGTTCATTTCCTTAGTAACTGACATGGGTTCATGTATATGCATAGTTCCTTTTTAGATTTTGAAAACCATAAAAATATTATTATTTAAATTCAAAACCAAAAATGGAGAAGCCTGTTTTCTTCCCTTATATCCTAGGAAATTATAAGATATCATCCACATATATACTCCTTATTCTCCCCCACCACATTTTTTTTATATCCATCATGAGTACCCATGCATTTCGTGACATAATCGTCCATGGTTTTCTTCTATTATATTATTTTTCACTCCTCTTATACTAATTAGTTAACCAACAATCCTTTCCACCTCTAGTTTCTTGTTTTCATGGAATAAATAGAAATTTATTATTATAGATACTTCTATTCTCTTATATGTGTTCAATCACTCTTCCTCAAGTGGCATAAAATGGATTATTAGTGGGAACCCAATTTTTGGATAAGTTTCTTTATACCATTTTATATATTTAATATATTATATAGTGCATATAATTTCTAAACCACATTTCCACATTCTTTTGACTATAATATTTTATGAATGTATGAATAATATTTTTAATAACATGTTTTTTTATTTTTCTGTGTGTGAGAAATGGATATTTCTATACTTTCCAAGCTTCATACATATAGGGAACATTATCATTAACAATTAGTGATTCTATAAATTTATATGAGGTATTTTCAGGTGGTTTGATCTTAATTTAATGTTTTAACATCCTATTATATTCTAAGTGGGGGTTCCCATGTTTTAAATTATTTTATTATAATTAATGTTTGTGTTTGAATTTTGTATAAAATTTTATTATTTATTATTATTTATTTAATATATACTTCAGATATTTATGATTTCATTAAAATTAAATTTATTTTTATGGTGTATTAAACAATTTACTAATTATCAGTTTATTTTAAAATGATGATTTAATGGATTGGTTTCTATTGTTTATTTAATTTAATGTTTGGAAAATCAATAATGGATTTCAATGCTCACTTCACACCCATGGTATCACAACCCATATACATGTTACGTTATGTATAAATTGATTTCATGTGATATAAATTAATTATTATATATAATTTTAAAGGTATTATATACATTAAGTGTGTTTGAATGTGATATGACTGATTCACGTAGATGCATTTTACAAAAATTATGATTTGATTTATGAAAAGTTCCATATACGCCATTAAGAATATTCATTGGAACCATAGGTAACATGGTGGGAAATCATGTGATATTACAATGATAGTATGGTTTATGCATTGGTTAGGATCACTCTGTGGTTTAAGAGAACCTTTTTCTAATTATAGTTGTTTGATACTGATTTTTAATTGTAAAATATGGGTTATTAAATTAAGAATTCATCAGCAGACCGATAGTTGGTTGCAGCAAAGTATATCTTGGATTATCCCACAAAGTCCTGAGGAATTATTCATTAATGATAGAATTTTAATTAGATTTAATCATTTATAGGTTTTAATATTGTGCATTATTTTAGAAAGTTGAATTATTAACTATTAATATGTCTTTACCAATGTGGTCCATTTCTCAATTTCATTTTTGAAGTAAATTATATTTTTTCCTAAATATTAATTTCATTTACCATTTTTTTACATCTATGTAATATTATTGTTTATTAATTTAAAATATTAAATTATATATTTTGAATATTTCATTATTCTTATGGGTTCCTAACATTCTCTTTAACATCATATTTCATTATTGGATTTGTTTTAATTTATTTATAAATGTTGTGGAGATATGTTATGAATATTATGGTGTTGTTATATTTATAAACCTGTATTTAGATAAATCCTTTTCAAATTTGAGGGACATTTTCATATGGGGTTTTAAATTAATATAAAAACTCATTTAGATGAGTATTAATTATTTCAAAATGGGTTTATGGGGAATGAAAGGGTTTTATTCCAATAATGAGAAATATTATATTTTAAAACATGATCATCTTAACTGTATTAATAAATAGATTCCATAAACTCTTTGGTGGAATACTACTGGGAATGATTTTTTTCCACCCTATAAACATAGATCCATTTTTATAGTCTTCTTTTATTATAGTATTTATTAAATGTATATATTACATGTTTGATTTAATATATTTTTATCGTAGTTCATGGATTTATTTGTTTGTTGGAGGTGACATGGGGTCCCCTGGAGATGATACTGTGATGTTTCTAACATTAGGGATATTTTTGAATATCTCTTATGTCATGCTCATCATTCTGACATTTGTATCATTTTTATATAATATTCATATAACATATTTTACAAATTTCTAGTAATACCACATTATATGTATCATGTGGTTTGTTGGTATCCCTTATGTTATATGTTGGGAAATTATCTATTCATTTTTTATTGATATACAATGCATGGATATTTTATATCTGATTCTGAACAAGAATATAATATATGTTTATTATTATTTATAGGGTAAAATCCTTTTTAATGTGTATGTTTATATCCTCAACACTTTTTTTAAACCATTCTAACTAAGAACATGATCTTGGCCTAGTATGGTACCATGTAAGGTGATGTGAAAAGTTGACGCATGTTAGATCACTATATATAGGGTTGTAATAGACCAAAAACTTATTAATATTTGTTGGAAATTACTACATGAGAATTTTGTAAGCCATATATCACATACCTAATTATTATATCATTTTTGAGCCAAATATATATAATATTATAACTCAATAAACATTATAGGTTTATTTTCTTTGAAAATTAGTTTCCCATATAATTAATGAAAATTAAATAATAATATTATTTCAACTATTTATAATAGTCCCCTTGTGTGAATTCAGAATAATAATAATAAATGAAATCAAATGAAAAAATACATCAATGAAATAGTAAGGAAAAATCATAGTAAAGGGAGAAATAAGAGTAATAATCAGGCGACATAAGTCAACATGAGTACAAGGATGACCATAATAATCGTCTTCACATCTGATGAATATTTTAATATTTATAAGAATTATTTATGTATACCTACAAGGTGGGACATGAATATATAGGATATATGATATGTCTGGTCACATTTCTAAGACATTAGGACATTCTACTAAAAGATAATGGAATATTGTCTATAAATGAAATTTTAGAAAAATATAACAGCATCGTGTCAATATATTATGATCAATTCATCTATAATGACATAACAATTGAATGATAGTTATTTATAATTTTACACCCAACATTCACATCATATTTTATTTATAATCATTTATTTCTAATAGAAATTAAATATATTCCATGCTAAAACGTGAAATAAACTAGTGGTAAAGAAATATATTTCATTATATTATAATAATACATATATATAAGAAAAATTACATAGGTATTCAAAATTATAAGGGGAATTTTTTTTCTATTTTAAATTGTCTCCTAAAAAATAAAAAATAGCATAATCTATGTAGAGAAGATGAAGAAACATAAGAATAATCCATAATATGTTTTGAAAATAAATCATTATCAAACTCCTTGGTGGGAGATAAAAACTATTACCAAGGACATAATGATATTTATATACCAAAAGGAATGATGGTGAAATTAAAATAATATTATTTAAATGTTAGTTAATGAAAATATATTAAGAAACTTGGAGACTGTACAATAAGGGAGATTATAAACGCGAAAGAAATGACATAAGCTTCAGAGTCCCATAACCTTATGTCATGTTTTGATTTATCACACATATACCCATTTTAAAACCAATATATATATAATAAAAATATATTAATTAACTATATTACATTTCATTATTTTATTATTGATTGATTATTATTTTTGTGGATTATTTTTTAAAATTTATTGAACGAATAAATTGAATGATGATATCTTTGTTTGGATTAATACATTTTGGCTTCAATATTTTTTTGGTAATTATTAATAATATAATTTTAATATTACTTAAAAATTATTAACATTAATAATATAATATATTTATATGTTATGTATGAACTATACTTTTGAGTTGTAATGGTGATAAAAATTGAATAATTTACAACCTCATAGGAAAAAAAATTGGCTATTATTTTGATGGGTCTAAATAGAGAGATATATAATATATATGTTATGCATGTAAATTATAACAATTATACTGTGTCATAATAAATTTTTTATCATTTTTATAAATCAAATAATTATATTAATAATAATATATATGTAATGAAAATAGGATAAAAGGGGAATATAAATGGAAGGAAGATGAAGAAAAATTAACCACTTTTGTATGTGTCAAAAGCATTGATGATGTGAAATGTGGTGATAAATAAACAATTTCAAAGATATAATAAGGATAAAAGGATTTTACATATAATAATCATGGTAAATTGGAAAAAAAATTAGTTATTTTATATAGGGGAAATGTATATATGCATGAAGGAGATGTTAATTTTGGTATAAAATATTTATTAAAATATTGTTTTAAGTCCAATATTTATATTGCGTTATTAAATATGAATGTAAATTTTATTCATTTTACAATTGTTTTTAATGAGTTTTAAACACTTCCACTATCAAATTTATTATTCTAGGGAAATACAAGATATACATAATTCAAAAACAGTTTTAATAGAAATAATTATCTATTTAATCCTTGGAAGTTAAAATTTTGGTTTGGAAATATGTTTTCCTATTTTCTAATAGATATTATATATTATTAATAATATATTGATCCCTTAAAACTCGTCTAAAATTCATCAAGTAATTATTACATCAACAATATGACAGAAATCACTCTGTATTTGAAAAATAGAATTTCATTACTATACACATCAAAATTTTATTTTATTTAGAATTTATACCAAAAAAACATTTCAATGATCTCATCATTATAATTAAAAATTATTCATTTTCTGTAGATTTTATCAATATTATATAATTATAATATATAAATATTAACATAAACTTCATGTTTTTTCAAGAACTAGTTACACCATTACTTATTAATAACATTCAATTATACATTCATTGAGTTAAATAATATTATTCTTTATTATATGATAATCCAACAATAATATATATAACATTCATGTTAAAATTTACATACATGTAATTTTTTTATTCTAATATAAATTTTTTTATTCTAATGGACAAGTTATTTTTCCAATAAACATATTGACTATATACTTCATATAATAACTGTTATTTCTTTTATTCACTATTAAAATAGTTTACAAAAACGTTTTATTTACAAAATTATAATTTTACAGATAATGTTTTCTTTTTTTATAGTTTTGTTATTATATTATTTTTATGGGAGATCTTAACCCCGTTAATTTATAATTTCTGGTGATGTTATTTATTTTTAATTTTTCACATTGTACTATTTTTAATTTTAGAAATACATTAGTAGTTGTAGTTTATGATCTATAATTACTAAATTAAATAGAATATGAAATTATTATGTTTTATATCTAATATATAATATACATATTAATTTAACATGATATGAATATATATTAATAAAGAAAAATGTATATATTTAATATTCATTTTCAGTACAATTTATGTAGTGTGGATAATTACTTCTGTGCATTTACCAAAGACTTCATTTCTTCGGGGTTTAAATTTCTTATAATGAATAAGTTTAAAACCGTTGAAAATTTAATGTTATTATATATTATGTATAAAATAAATTATTGTAGTTAACTTACATTATATAATTTCATTAGTGCATTCAATCAATATAATATGAATTTTATGACCAACTGAGAGATTCTGGAAATGTTTTTCACCACACACCACCTCAAGAATCAATATGTAATGGTGTTTCTAAAAGGATTAATTTTGTCATGATGGACATGTTTCAATTGATTATATATCAATGTAACCTTCATATTTGATTTTTTTATATGCACTAGAATTTGATTGTTTCATAGTTAGCTATATTCCATTTAAATGAATTATAATGTCAAAATGTGATATTTTAATTAGGAGGAAAATAAAATCCTATTTTTTATGGATTTGTGGTAATTAATGATATATTCAATTTATCAATTCTATCAAACCATGGAACTAAATTTTAAAAATACGTCTTCTTAATATTCTAATGAAGTAATTCCATTTTTTTCTCTAAAATCCTACTACATAGAAAATTTTTTGGGTGGCGATTTGTTATATTCCATTGAAAAATACATATAAATTAGGATGATAGTGGTTGGGATTTAAATATTTAGAAGCATAAAATTAATAATTATGAATGATTTGGGTGGTGGAAATTGTTTTGGTTCTATAGGTGGTTGTGTAAATTGTACAAACACAAGTGAACCCCTAACATCAAATATATGTGAATGTATATTAGAATCCAAACTGATATGAATTTATTATAGAAAATGAAATTTCAGTAACATTAATAGAATATAATGTAACTTCATACCCTGAGTCATTTTATATTTCCGGTTTCAAGAAATGATTAGAGACCCTGAGATCAATAATGGGATCCATGTATAATAACCTTGTTTTGAACAGTTTAGATGTGGAACAGAGGGTCATACCCATAAGTTTTATGTGAGTTTTCAATAAGAAAATTTAATTGGATAGTGTAATGTTTAAAAATAATGATTTTGTAGTGAAAAAGGGTAATAACTAAATTTATGGGATTGATTGTGATGTGAAATATATTATAGTAGTGGTGGTAATCACCATTAAAATATTTCATTATATTGTAGAACAATATTATTATAAGAGATAAAAATAGATGTAATAACAACATTCAATAATGAAAATGTTGTATAGGTTATATATATGATCAACTTGTTGATGTTAAAGCATAACATGATGCTAGTAAAGTATGAATGTTATAATTTCCCTTTTTCATACTTATGAATGCTTTTTAGGGTTGGAACATTTAATATGATGATACAGTCAAATACTATTGTTTCATGAATAATGATGGTGATTATTGTTTATATAAATAGGTTAGTGTGTGTGTTGTGTTATTTTTGTGTTGAATGAGAATGATATTTTACTGATAGGAAATGATATTTGAACATTAAATTTTTAAAGGTTTTCTTATGAAGCTGATTCATTATAAAATGAATTATTAGAGAATCATATATATTAGGTTTGACTATTTATAGTTGTATATAAAAAATAATATCATGAATGAGTTGAAATAATTATATTGGTATCATGATTAATGTTTGAAATTACAATTGCTCCTCAGGTATGTTTTCCATTTTCTAGTGTTTTTTAGACAAAGAGGAATTCCTAAAAATTTCTTTAGTACACGCTGTGTACATTATGGGTACATGTCATGTACTCAGTTACTATGGGTAGTCAGGTATTGGCTGTGTAAAGGCTATGCACACGGCTATGTGTGGTGACCTATAGACCACCAATTGCGTGGGCCGGTGATGGAATGTATATGCCATGTACGTATAAAGTACCAACCGTGTGTTTTATTTTTTTAATTATACATACCAGGGTCATGTATGACAGACATAACCGTCTCTTCCTTAACCTATTTCATCCGAGAGAGACCGTACGACTGCGGTCTTTCCCAAAGCCGCCGACCGAGCATCTGTCCTCTGATTTGATCATCGTCGATTGGGTTGGGATTTCCATAATAAGATTTTCCTTCTTCCAGAGCTTTGTTTACTGATTCCTCCTCTTTCGAGATTTATCATCTGTTAAATGTTTTAGATGTTTTTATAGAACTACGATGTTATTGGGAGGTTCAAGGATCGAGGTTAACGTATAACGATCCAACAATACCGAAGTCGGTGGTTTGATCCTTTGTGTAGATAGTCAGTGAATTTTATGTTCAAAAGTTCCTAATACCCTTGATTAGGGTTTTGAGTGTTTATGGTTTTAGCCCTGTTAATTTCCTTCTATGATTCAATGTTTGAGTAGTGGTTAATTTAATGTGAATATGGTTAATTTATATGCTTTTGATGTGTTTTCCCATGCATGTTTTTATGACCGTTGGGCCTTCCTTAGCATGTTAGGCTACCTTGTTTGTTTCGCATAGTAAGTATTTTTTGGATAGGGTGATTATTATCTGTCTTAATATTTTGTTGTAGACTGGTTAGCCATGAAGTTCTTGAGGGTTACATTGTCCTCTTTGCAATGCTATGCTATTTTGACTTACATATGGCCATGAGATCATGTTGTAGTAGACTATAGGGAGAAAGTACGTAAGGGCTTGTCTAGAGTGTCTGTTTATTATCATGTTGTGAGACCATAAGGGGAATTGAATTAATTCCTCAGAGTGTCTATAGTTCCTCGACACAAGACATAGGTGCAATGTGACGTAAGTGCTTACCTAGAGATCCTTTTAGTTACAGATACGAGACTATAGGGGGAATTGACGATGAGTGCTTCCTCAGAGAGTCTGTGAAAAAGTCGATCCATAGGGGTTAGACTGAGTGTACATCCCAGAGGGTTTTTTTGCTAGGTAGGACTAGAGGGGATAGGATGTGAGTACATCCTAGAGGGTTACCTATTTGTTATTATCAACATAATTGAAGTGTGGTGTTTGAATGCTTTGAAACTGTAGGAATGTTTACTGTTGAGTACTTCTTTGTTTACTGCTTCTTTGGCATATTTCCTTCCAAATATATTCACTGACTATTAGGTAAAAATATCATGGTGGTTTCCTGCTAGGATTTAGTATCACACCCTATTTGGGTCATTCTCTTGGCCCTAAACAGAATATATTGATGTAGGTATAATTAAGGGAAACCACCCTTCTACTTCTAGCACTTGACATCTTTGGAGCATGAGTGCAAGAAACCAAGCTGAGGCTTGCATTGCTGAGGAGTTTTTTTATTTTTTTCCTTTTTAATATTATGTAGTACTACATTTTAGTACTGTGATGTGTTTGGATTCTTTCCAAGAATTAAGTATCACGTACAATTATATTTGTGCTCCAGTAGCTCATTACTTCCAGTCATCTACTGTTTACTATTGAATTCCATTATTACCGCTTCTTTAATTTTCATCTGTTTCTCGTATAATTTTTTACTTTGCCAATGAGGTTATAGCTTCCCCACTATCACTTCCAAGGCACTCGCTTCTAATCGGCAGCCTTTGGCATTAGGGGAAATGAGCATGAGGCCATGTGACCAACCGGGTGTGGGATGCCTCTGGGCGGTTTCCGAAACTGAGACGTTGAAATGTGGAATCAGAGGATATCTTTTCATCTTAACTTACTATTCGGTGCCTATATCCAGGGATATGAAGGAATAGGTACTTGGTAATCAACTGTTCCGGGGGAGTAGCTAACCCATGTAAAAGGAAAAGCCTATCTTCCTCGTTTATTTCATGTTCTCTGGTTTTTAAATTATATAGTTAACTTGATTTCTACCATTGGGTGATTCACATGTTTTGTTTAGTTATTTTTGATGTTATTGTTGTTTTATATCTATTTCAACCCAATGAAATGAGGGTATGCCATCTCATGCATCATATAGGAGCATTCTATGAATCACAGGTCATGCATTCTTACTATGCCATTTAGGGTGAAATAGTGATTTCATGTGGTTGTGATATGAAACTGTCCTCGAAATGCATTCTGTTTTGATAGATGCCTTGATTAAAATTCATTTTGTTTGACAGGGTATTGGTTGTGTAAGGTTTTGTCTAAATGAACACCAAACACTGGTTCTTGAGATGTTATGGGCCATCATGAATAGGAATTTGGTGGATTATTGATCTATTATGATTGTCAAGACATGTATAAGATACCAATATTTTATTCGCGGGGATTGTGGGCTCTCATAGATCAGAAATTAGAACTTTAATGTTCGTTTTAGTGTTTTTCTAGGCTCTAGAGTAGTTTTTGAGGCTTATTGTTTGGAAAAACCTAGAATACACGCCCTATAATGATGAATACATGCCACAGGTTCTTCTGTTTGGGGAGAAACTGTTTTACTTAAATACATGACTTGTACTACATGTACACTCCATATAGTCACTAATCATGTCTCAGACTGTTTGGGTGGGACATGGGGTTTGGAATATTCAGTATGACACTCCGTGTAACGAATGTAAATGCCATGTTATAGAACCATGTAAATGGATGTGTCACTAACAACACAGGTCGGTTGAGTCTTTTCTAATACACACCATGTCCATCTGGTACACACCGTATAGTGTAACCCTAGTACCCAGATGTGTAACTAACATCACAGGATGGAAAAATCTTTCTAATACACGCCATGTCCATATGGAACATGCCGTGTAGTGTGAGAAATGTATCTAGTCATGTCCCTAACAACACGACCCGATTAATTTCTTCTACACGTTGTGTCTGGAACTAACTCGCCGTGTCGTCTCATTATAGGAGAATCGTGTGGCTTAACTGTGTAGAAGAACTCTGGCAGAGAAAGAAGATTCAAGTGCATTTAGTGTTTTCGGACAACACACCGTGTGTATGGGGTGATACACGACCTGGGGTGGTAAAAGTAAATGCCCATGTGATGGCTTAAGGGAACATGCCATGTAGTCATTATACACACCGTGTATCCATTTTTATAAAAACATGAATGATTTCTTTCAATTATTCCCTTCTTATTCATCTATGTTTGAGTTCCTAATAATCATGATCTATGGTGTGCACTTGACCTTTTAGAGGCATTCCCCGAAGATGTCCTCCGATTATACGCCAGTTTCAAGGTGACGATCAGTAATCGGACATTGCTGGTTAGGGACTACCAGCAGATCCGCTAGTAGTTCCTGTCTTAGAACTAACCACCATTCCAGACATAGGTGCTGATGCATAGTTCTAAGAGGGTTTCATGATGTTCATGCAATCCTTTTGTGGAGTACTACATCCTGCCTCTTCAATGGAAGAGTTGACAGGGGTTTTCCAGTAGGATAATCCTCCCACATTCACTAGGGAAGTATGACCTCATGCTGCAAAGTCATGGTTAGAATCCATGCTTTCCATCTTAGAGCATCTGGAGATGCCTCCAGAGTGGAGGGTCAAGATCGCTATGTACATGCTTCTGGATTCCACCAAGATATAGTGGGATGTGATCTCAAAGGCAGGAGCCCAGCAGGTTATGGAATGGGATGACATCCAGCATGATTTTTATGACTAATTCTATTTGAACACCCTGAGGGCCGATCAAGACTGAGAGTTCATGAGTCTGGTTCAAGGTAATCTCTAATTCAAGGATTACTCATCTTCATTAACAGACCTACAATGTATCACACCAATTTTAGGAAGAAATGATATATTCATGGCAAGGAAGTTTGAGGATGGTCTCAGGTACAACGTCCATTCTCAGGTGAACACTTCCAGTTGACTTCCATCACTTATATAGTCTACCACACACTGATCATAGAGTGAAATTTTAGGGATTCATGAGTAGTGAGCTCGGTCGGTTTGACATCTGAAGATAGTGCCCCTCTTACTAACAATAGGAAGCCCCACAGGGGGTCTTAACGTGATGATCAAAGGAGGCGAGTCATTTCTTCTGGTATCCAAGTGTTGTGCTACCAATGTGGAAAGAGGGGGAATATGAGGCCACTTTGCTGGAGAGACCCCAGGGAGTTCCAATCATGCGGCAGGATGGGGCATTATTAGCACTTCTGTGAGATCTTCTCACCAGCAGCTAGTGAAAGGGCGTATTTTATGACTCCCCATCCAGGAGAAGCCCCACTAGTTTCTCATCAGTATGGGATCTGGTGTTCTTCGGGTCATTCAGGCCAAGGTGGAGGTCGTGGTTTTGGTATTCATTCACCATGATTTTAGTGAATACATGGCGGATCAACTCAAAGTGGTCAGGCAGGGTCACAGGGCCACGGGGTAGGTCAGACTTTTGAAGTGGTGCTGACCCAACTGGAGCAGTATCCCATACCTTCTGTAGTATGAGTTACGATCATAGTTGTTTCGGTTTTAGCTTCTTCTCTTTTTGATATAGGGGCTTATAATAGCTTAATATTTTTTGATGTTGGGGAGAGCCTTGGGCTATATATCTTTACTTCTGTTGATGTCTTGACATTGGAAACACCATTGGGGACAAGAAAATCTAGTGTATGTCAGTTCAGGAAGTGACCTCTTGAGGTTGGTGGGTGCCACTTATTATGGGACCATTATGTCATATAGATCACAGTCTATGATGTCATTCTTGGAATAGACTAGTTAGTTCCCATCCAGTAATTTATCGATTTCTATCACTGTAGGGTGAGTTTCACATCACTAGAGGGTGTATCGTTTCTTCATAAGGGAGAATGGGATGTATAGTCGAGCAGAGCGGGACCCAAGAATCATGGGTTGGGTGGAGTTTCAGCCCAGATTGCTAGTTTATATCTGGATGACCAGGGGACTTCACATATGGACTTTTTCATAGTAATAGATCATTTCATGTACGTATTTCTAGAGGACTTTTCTTTTTTTTTTTCATGAAAAGTGATAGGATGAATTTTCTATTGATCTTGTCCCAGGGGCAGCACTAGTGTCCATTCCTCTTTATAGTATAGTTACACTAGAGTTACTGGTGCTCAAAAAGTAGTTAGAGGAGTTACTGGCTTAGGGGTTTTTCTAACCCAGTACTTCTCCTTGGGTTTCTCATATCCTGTTTGAAAAGAAGGTAGATGGTACTCTCCAACATTTTTTCGATTATCAGAAACTGAAAATGTTGAATATCAAGAACCGATATCCCTTTCCAAGGATTGATGATATATTTGATCAACTACGAGGATCTTGGGTGTTCTCGAAGATTGACATGAGATCCGATTATAATCAGTTGCACGTCATACTATCTGATATCTCTCATTCATCTTTCTGATGTAGGTATGGTTTATACCAATATGTGGTTATGACATTCGGTCTCAATAATGAGCATGTAATATTCATGGCACTAATGTATTGAGTGTTCCATCCAAACATGGATTCATTCATGGGGGTTTTCATGGATGATATCTTGGAGTACTATCACACTCGACACAACCATGTTGCCCATTTTGAGATAATTTTCAGTAAACTAAGAGAGCATTAGTTATATGTTAAGCTCTCAAAATGACACATTTGGATGGTTCAAATTAACTTCTTGGGTCATGTAATCACGAAGAAAGGAGTTTCAGTAGACCTAGAGAAAGTGTGAGTATTAGTTTCTTGTGATCAGCCAAAGATCTTCATTGAGGCATGTAGTTATCTGGGGATGGCTGGATACTATATTCATTTCATACATGACTTTCCAGTCATAGAACCACCACTAATGGGCCTGACTAAGAATGGTGTGATGTTCTTGTGGTTAGATTCTTTTGAGTCAACCCTGCAGGAGCTGAAATTGTAACACCCGAGACTTTTATGTTATATAAATCATCAAAGGAATCTTTTTCTACACAACACTTGCTTGGCTTGCTTTGCACGCAATCGCGGCCTTCCTCGATAGCTTGCGTCGTACGCAATACCGAGTTTCACTAAACAACAATATGCTATTAAAACTAGCCGTTATGAATAGTAATAACCACTTTTTAAAATTTTATAAAGTTTATTTTTCAAAATGGACTTCTTTTTGGACTGAGAATATCAAAATTAGCCTAGGGTGAAATTTTGGTTTTTTTCTGAAAACTTTCAATTTTTGATGAATAGTGAAACCACTAAGTGGTAGGTTAAAAACTGAATTTTGCATAAAACTTAATTTTACCGCTTCTGTGAATGGAATTTCAAAAATCCGAGAGACACGGTTAATATCAAGGACTAAAATGTGGTTCAATGAGATGAAAATAATTTTTTGGTGAATAGTAACTTTTTACTATTTTTACCGCGGTTAATAGTAAATAGGGTAACTAAGGGTAAATATGATATTAATATTACCCTAACACATGTCCTAATTCTATTGGACAAGTTTAATTCGACAAAAAACAAACTTAGGAATAAAATATGACCATTTAGGCCCACTTGGATTAGATGAGGACATTTATTATTAATTTATTTAAAGAAGGGTTAAAATAGTTAAAATCAATGTTTAATAAGTAAATCATTTTTAATAAGGGGTTATACATAAGATAAATTCGATTGTAAATATTCATTAGAAATCTAAAAAGATTTCCTACATGATGGTATTTTATTTGTAATTTGTAGACATCAAATAATTTAATTTATTTATGACACAATGATGATGCAGTAATTATCTTATTAATGAAATATTGACAAAATTGATAATATAAATACCAAAATAAATGTAATTTGAGACTTTTTATGAATTCAACTAATTTTCTAGGTTACTATGATATATTATTGTTGATATAATTAACTTGGTTCGAACATATAATTCTGTTATGACTTTCACAAAAATCATATATCAAATAGTGTCAAAATTGACACAAAATAGTTTTTAAATAAAATATTATATTATTAATTGTTATTTTATTCCTAAAAATCTAAGGTTCGGCCAAATGACTTAGATAAGGATATATATATTAATAATAAACAATTTGGGGTTCGTTTGGCATGTTATAGTAAGTGTATTAACCATATAGTGAAAGAAAACAAAAAGAAACGGTAAAAGTTATATTAATTAACTTAGAGTTAAATCTAATTGATAATGTTAAAATAATACCCTAAACTTGTCTAAATCCTATTGGTTGATAGGATTTCGACCCATCCCCACTTTAGCTTCGAAATAAGACCCTTTGGAACCATTATAAACCGATTTTGACTTTAATATAAAATAATATTTTGAGATATTCCTAAGGTGCCCCTCTCCTCCCTTATAAAAGGGCACCTCCTCCCCCTCCTCCTCACACCAAATTGAGCACTCAAGCTCGGCCAACCCCTGCCATTTTCTCCTCTCCACTTCCCTAGAATAGTCCTAGAGGTCCTGGTCTTCTCCAAAGACCACTCTTAGTTCCTTAAGTGGAGGATTCAAAGAGGCGTTCCAAAGAAGAGGTAATATCCATTACCGATCTTTTCAATTTCTTTCTTCTTCAACTTCTTCTTCTTTAGTTGTTTCATGATAAAGTAATAACATCAGTATTACTTACATACTGATATGTTATTATAAATATGAAACAACCCTAATTCACCTTCTATCCATCCTACGGAAAAATGAAATCATCGCGCGTGCGTACGAACGGAATACCGTCTCCACGCCGTGGTGTAATCTATTTTCCACCATCACCATAAAAGGATGGGTATAATGGTGTAATGAGTAACTATATATGATTATTATTAAGTAATATTGATACTGAAATAATATATATATATACTCCAATAAAATTCCACGATCATAGGAACGATATCATCACTCGTGCGTACGTACGGAATACCGTCTCCACGATGTGATGCGATTCGTTCTACATGATCTTCATTTCATAATGATTATATAAATGAATTGAATGAATGAATATGGTATATACTACACTAATACCATTCTGTAAATGAATTATCTATAACCTAAAGATAAGAATAAGAATTTATTCAACAAAACACGCATAAGAACAAAAAGTTATAAAGACCCGAGTAACAAGTAACAATGAAATATTACTAACAAGAAGTTAATAATATGACCATATATGATCTCATATCAATATGTATGATTCTGGAATAAGTCAATAACATTATTTAAACCATTATACAGGAGCTTCGGACACGAACAAAGCAAATTGGACCTAAGGTAAGGGAAAATATCACAATCTCATTTTTATTCGAGATTGTTTATTCGTAAGTATTTACTGGGGTGTATTTTATCATCCACATCCATGTTTCCTCAATATGTAATATTATTTCCATCCACCTACAATGTTTTAAATCCAATTTTACCCTTTGGTGAGTTTTTTGTAAAAGATATGAAAAGAATCTTTTGTCGTTTTTCATACGAGGTACTTTTTGACTTTTCCGACAAAAGTACGAAGAATGTTTTTTTTTTACTTATACGGCACGAACGGATTTCTACTGTTTTATAAAGCCTTATTTTCATGAAGCTTACTCTAAAAGATTTCATGACTATTTTCAATAAAATCTCTTTCTTTTAAAATTGCATGATGTTTTGTGAAAAGAAATTGATTTTGAAGAAGAAAGGATATTTTCCTCAAGAATTCAATTCAAGTGTTTTTTTTCAAAATTATTTTCCATATAAGATAATAAAGGGTTCTGTTTCTATCCATATTTTTACATTGGTTTGACTATGTTGTGATGGAATTATGTTTATGAATTCCTTTATCTTATATGAATGGTTTTATGATGTCATGTTGTTTAAGAATCCCATTTTTATTACATGGGTTATGCAATGATGTATGATTTATGATTCTGTGGCACACATAAGAAAGGATTCATTAAGAGATGGGTGGGACCTATATCTCCCTCCAATGCATTGGGTAAAGATTTTATATCTCATGAGATAGACATGGCTGGAACGGAAGGTTATTTCGGTTCAGTGATACAGGACTGAAACGAGGAGTGAACTCGGTTCAGAAAGGGACTTTGTCCACTAAGATAGTCTTGGCAATGAGTCATGACTAACAAGAAATGATTTCCATGATTATGTGTGCATGCCACAAAGTTTCAAGTTTTATGTTATGATTATGGGGATCTCATTTTCACTTCTATGATTTATTCCATGTTAAGATATTATGATCTCTTTTGCAGGTTTTGATTTTCAAAAGGATATGATATGATTTTTATTTCCTTTATTTGCCCTTGCTGAGCATTTGAGCTCACCCTTTTATGTTTTCTTTTCCCCAGGTCAGGAAGATGGATATTAAGTAGAATATGCTAAAAGGGACCCTAGATATGATGAAATAAATGGGAGACACTGTAGAAGATTTATGAACCAGTTGTTTATGTTTCCCAGTTTCTAAAGACACTATACCTATACGGTCCTTTGTGGTTTTGTCATATGTTGTAATAAGTGTGCTTCAATTTTGAAGTATTAACAATGTATGTAAAGTACGGGTCGTTATAGTTGGTATCAGAGGAAAGGTATAGTCAACCTTTGGAAACTAGGATGTGAAAACCTTAGTAAAAACCCTAAGGATAAGTCTAAGCATAGTACACAATCTTAGTGTTTTAGAAATGGCCTTGAATAACCTAGGATAAGACCATAAGCATGAAAATTTTATTCTTGAATTATGTGGTTTCCTATTATAATTAGTGTTGCTCACACTATTCTTCTTGGTTTTAGTCAATGGCTGGAACCCGAAGGAACCGTGTTAATGCGGAATGCGATGGGCAATGCAATGATTGTCCCCCTGAGCAACCAAACGATATGGGAGCTGGAATGCAAAATCTTGTAGCTATGCTCACACAACTTTATCAAGCTATGAATCATGCAGGATTTCCAAACGAGCAAAGGAGGGAGCAACATTCTGTTGAATCCTTCATGAGGCAGCGTCCACCTTCTTTCAGCGGGTCTACTGATCCATTAGTTGCTGAACAATGGATTAGTACTACTGAAAAGATATTTTCAGTTCTTCAATGTTCTGAGCATGATAAAGTCATCCTAGCAGTGTATCGTTTGGAAGGAGATGCGGATCAATGGTGGAATCTTGTTAAGAATACGAGGCAAAGGGATGAAATTGAGTCTATGGAATGGGACGAGTTCAAGAACTTATTTTTCAATAAGTACTTCCCTCGTATTCTCCGAACAAAGATGGAGAAAGAGTTCCTTGAACTGAAGCAAAGGGATGATGAATCTGTTAGTACCTATGAAGCAAATTTTACAAGACTTGCAAGGTACGCTTCTGGTATTATTATCCAACCTGAGAGTAAGATCGATCGATTCTTTAGTGGCATAAAACCAAGTCTTCGAAGGGCGTTAGCCATAAGGGACTTCAATAGCTACGAGGAAATCGTTCGATGTTCTCTCAAAGTCGAGATGGAGATTGGAGTAACCCATCAGTCACATGGGTTTGATAAAAATAGGAAGATGGAATTCAAAGAAAAATCTAAAGAGCACACGGAAAAGAAGATGAACTTTCCCTTATGCTCAAAGTGTGGAAAGAAACATGGAGGGAGTGGTCTTAAAGGGACAAGTAAATGTTTTAAATGTGGAAAGGAAGGTCATCGGGCATTTGAATGCCGTGATAATGGGAAGAAGATGTCTAATGACGCAAACAAAGGAAGGGATACACAGAATGAACCTACTACACTTCAATGTTTCAAGTGCAAGGAGATGGGGCATTATGCCAATCAATGCCCAAATCCAAGGGTGGATGATGATGGTCGACGTCAACAAACTCTTAAGGCTAAAGACAAAGGAAAGTCACATGCAATTTCTATCAGCGATGTGGAGTACGATAACGATGTGGTGAAAGGTACACTTACCATCCACTCTAAAGTAGCAAATGTTTTATTTGATTCTGGATCCACCCACTCTTTTATTTCTGAAGACTTTTCTAAGGGTATCACCGTATTACCTCAACAATTAGATGTTGAGTTAGCTGTGACAACACCTAATGGCACATCAATCGCATCAAAAGTTTATAATTCTTCTCCGATCGAAGTTTGTGGGAAAGTGCTTCCTGCAAATCTTGTGATCCTTCCTTTAGTGGAATTTGATGTGATTCTTGGCATGGATTGGCTTTCTCTACATGGAGCTCATATCGATTGCCAAAGAAGGGAAGTCACATTTCATATTCCAGATCAATCTACGATCGTCTATCAATGCAAGGATGAACATAACCTTCCAGTGGAAATTTCTTCCATCTTATGGGTATTGATTCCACTAAATGAAGGTTATTTATCTCAAATGGTTGGTGAGAAACTCACGATTAAGAATATGCCCATTTTACGGGAGTTTGATGATGTCTTTCCGGAGGAATTACCGGGTCTTCCACCAAATCGTGAAGTTGAGTTTTCAATAGAACTCGTACCGGGTGCTTTGCCTATTTCAAAGACACCTTATAGAATGGCCCCAATTGAGTTGCAAGAATTGAAGAAGCAACTCCAAGAGAATCTTGATAAGGGATTCATACGCCCTAGTGCGTCACCTTGGGGAGCACCTGTTCTATTTGTTAAGAAGAAAGATGGATCAATGAGACTTTGCATTGATTATCGAGAACTTAACAAGATCACTATCAAGAACAAATATCCTCTCCCACGCATTGATGACTTATTTGACCAACTACGCGGAGCTCAATACTTTTCCAAGATTGATCTTCATTCAGGGTATCATCAATTAAGGGTCAAAAGGGAGGATATACCAAAGACGGCTTTCCGTACAAGGTATGGACACTATGAATTTATAGTGATGCCATTTGGTCTTACTAATGCCCCTTCTATCTTCATGGATCTAATGAATAGAGTCTTTAGAGACTATCTTGATCAATTTGTGGTAGTCTTTATAGACGATATTCTTGTCTATTCAAAGAGCAAGGAAGAGCATGAAGATCACTTGAGAATTATATTGAAGACCCTGAGAAAGGAGAAGCTTTATGCCAAATTTACCAAGGGTGAATTTTGGCTTCAAAAAGTTGCATTTTTGGGTCATATAATCTCAAAAGAGGGGATATCTGTGGATCCAGCAAAAACAGAGGTTATCGAAAGATGGTCAAGACCAACAACAGTAACTGAGATCCGAAGTTTTCTTGGTTTGGCTGGATATTATCGACGTTTTGTAAAAGATTTTTCACGATTATCTAATCCAATCACCAAGTTGACTCGGAAGGGAGTTAAGTTTGTCTGGACAGAGGAATGTGAAGAGAATTTCAAGGAGTTGAAAAGAAGGTTATCCAGTGCACCTGTGCTCACACTACCTTGTAGTGGAGAAAGGTTTGTGATCTACAGTGATGCATCCAAGAAGGGATTGGGGTGTGTTCTTATGCAAAATTCTATGGTGATAGCTTATGCCTCACGACAGTTGAAAATCCATGAGCAAAATTACCCAACACATGATTTGGAGTTGGCTGCGGTAATCTTTGCATTAAAGATTTGGAGGCATTACCTTTATGGTGAAAGGTGTGATATTTATACTGATCATAAAAGTTTAAAGTATATTTTCACACAAAAGGAGCTGAATATGCGTCAAAGAAGATGGTTGGAGCTGATTAAGGATTATGACTGCTCAATCCATTACCACCCTGGGAAAGCAAACAAGGTGGCAGATGCATTAAGTCGACAAGACCATGCTAGTTTATCCATGATGAGGATCACAAAAGATCCAATATTTATGGATTTACAAAGGATGGATCTTGGAATTATAATGGAAAGGGAAAAATCTCATCTTTCTCAAATGAATGTTCAACCATCTATACATGTGAAGATTAAAGAGGCACAGAAAGAAGATGTCGAGTTACAAAAGAAGGTGAGAAATGTTCCTGAATTCAACCTTGATTGTGATGGGATAATAAAGTTCAGGAATCGGGTTTGCGTTCCTCCCATCCGCGAATTAAAGAATGAGCTGCTGGATGAGGCTCATAGTTCATCATTCTCTATTCATCCTGGAAGCACGAAGATGTATAGGGACCTGAAAGAGTACTTCTGGTGGGATGGCATGAAAAGAGATGTTGCTGAATATGTCTCTCGATGCTTGGTTTGTCAACAAGTTAAAGCTGAGAGACAGAAGTCTAAGGGGATGTTACAACCATTACCCATACCCCAATGGAAATGGGAAAACATCACTATGGACTTTGTCACAGGACTTCCTAAAACATCCAAAGGCAATAATGCTATCTGGGTCATAGTTGATCGTCTTACAAAGTCTGCACACTTCATTCCTATTAGAGAGGATTTCTCTCTAGATTAGCTTGCCAGGATATATGTAAAGGAAGTGGTAAGATTACATGGAGTACCACTTTCTATTATATCTGATCGGGATCCGAGATTTACCTCGAAGTTCTGGCGAAGTCTTCAGCATACTCTGGATACAGAGTTGAGTTTCAGCACTGCTTATCATCCCCAGACAGACGGTCAGTCTGAGAGAACAATTCAAACCCTAGAAGATATGTTGAGAGCTTGCTCTATGGATTTCAAAGGAGGTTGGGATCAACACCTACCTTTGGTGGAATTTTCTTATAATAATAGCTTTCACTCCAGTATTCAGATGGCTCCTTATGAAGCTCTCTATGGAAAGAAATGCAGGACTCCAACTTGCTGGGATGAAGTTGGGGAAAGAAAGCTATTAGGACCTGATCTCGTTGATGAAATGGCAGAAAAGGTTAGATCTATTCAACAACACATAAGAGCAGCTCAGAGTCGACAGAAAAGTTATGCCGACAACCGAAGAAAAGACCTAGAGTTTGAAGTGGGCGATAAAGTGTTCTTACGAATATCTCCCTGGAAGAGGGTTATGAGATTTGGAAAGAAGGGGAAGTTGAGCCCTAGATATATCGGTCCTTTTGAAATACTGGATCGTGTTGGGAAGGTAGCTTACCGATTGGCGCTTCCACCGAATCTCTCTCAAGTTCATGATGTGTTCCATGTATCTCTCCTGAGAAAGTACATACCAGATCCTTCACATGTACTTAGCTCAGAAGTTGTACCGCTGGAGCAAGATCTTTCTTATGAAGAACAGCCGATAGAGATTCTGGATCGTAGTGAAAAAGTCCTACGAAACAAGACCACTCGCTTGGTGAAAGTTTTATGGAGAAACCACCAATTTGAAGAAGCTACATGGGAGCTTGAGGATATGATGAGGGAGAAGTATCCTCATTTGTTTGTTACAAAGTGACGTATTTCGAGGGCGAAATTCTTTTTAAGGGGGGTAGAATGTAACACCCGAGACTTTTATGTTATATAAATCATCAAAGGAATCTTTTTCTACACAACACTTGCTTGGCTTGCTTTGCACGCAATCGCGACCTTCCTCGATAGCTTGCGTCGTACGCAATACCGAGTTTCACTAAACAACAATATGCTATTAAAAATAGCCGTTATGAATAGTAATAACCACTTTTTAAAATTTTATAAATTTTATTTTTCAAAATGGACTTCATTTTTGGACTCAGAATATCAAAATTAGCCTAGGGTGAAATTTTGGTTTTTTTCTGAAAACTTTCAATTTTTGATGAATAGTGAAACCACTAAGTGGTAGGTTAAAAACTGAATTTTGCATAAAACTTAATTTTACCGCTTCTGTGAATGGAATTTCAAAAATCCGAGAGACACGGTTAATATCAAGGACTAAAATGTGGTTCAATGAGATGAAAATAATTTTTTGGTGAATAGTAACTTTTTACTATTTTTACCGCGGTTAATAGTAAATAGGGTAACTAAGGGTAAATATGATATTAATATTACCCTAACACATGTCCTAATTCTATTGGACAAGTTTAATTCGACCAAAAACAAACTTAGGAATAAAATATGACCATTTAGGCCCACTTGGATTAGATTAGGACATTTATTATTAATTTATTTAAAGAAGGGTTAAAATAGTTAAAATCAAAGTTTAATAAGTAAATCATTTTTAATATGGGGTTATACATAAGATAAATTCGATTGTAAATATTAATTAGAAAGCTAAAAAGATTTCCTACATGATGGTATTTTATTTGTAATTTTTAGACATCAAATAATTTAATTTATTTATGACACAAAGATGATGCAGTAATTATCTTATTAATGAAATATTGACAAAATTGATAATATAAATACCAAAATAAATGTAATTTGAGACTTTTTATGAATTCCACTAATTTTCTAGGTTACTATGATATATTATTGTTGATTTAATCAACTTGGTTCGAACATATAATTCTGTTATGACTTTCACAAAAATCATATATCAAATAGTGTCAAAATTGACACAAAATAGTTTTTAAATCAAATATTATATTATTAATTGTTATTTTATTCCTAAAAATCTAAGGTTCGGCCAAATGACTTAGATAAGGATATATATATTAATAATAAACAATTTGGGGTTCGTTTGTCATGTTATAGTAAGTGTATTAACCATATAGTGAAAGAAAACAAAAAGAAACGGTAAAAGTTAAATTAATTAACTTAGAGTTAAATCTAATTGATAAGGTTAAAATAATACCCTAAACTTGTCTAAATCCTATTGGTTGATAGGATTTCGACCCATCCCCACTTTAGCTTCGAAATAAGACCCTTTGGAACCATTATAAACTGATTTTGACTTTAATATAAAATAATATTTTGAGATATTCCTAAGGTGCCCCTCTCCTCCCTTATAAAAGGGCACCTCCTCCCCCTCCTCCTCACACCAAATTGAGCACTCAAGCTCGGCCAACCCCTGCCATTTTCTCCTCTCCACTTCCCTAGAATAGTCCTAGAGGTCCTGGTCTTCTCCAAAGACCACTATTAGTTCCTTAAGTGGAGGATTCAAAGAGGCGTTCCAAAGAAGAGGTAATATCCATTACCGATCTTTTCAATTTCTTTCTTCTTCAACTTCTTCTTCTTTAGTTGTTTCATGATAAAGTAATAACATCAGTATTACTTACATACTGATATGTTATTATAAATATGAAACAACCCTAATTCACCTTCTATCCATCCTACGGAAAAATGAAATCATCGCGCGTGCGTACGAACGGAATACCGTCTCCACGCCGTGGGGTAATCTATTTTCCACCATCACCATAAAAGGATGGGTATAATGGTGTAATGAGTAACTATATATGATTATTATTAAGTAATATTGATACTGAAATAATATATATATATACTCCAATACAATTCCACGATCATAGGAACGATATCATCACTCGTGCGTACGTACGGAATACCGTCTCCACGATGTGATGCGATTCGTTCTACATGATCTTCATTTCATAATGATTATATAAATGAATTGAATGAATGAATATGGTATATAATACACTAATACCATTCTGGAAATGAATTATCTATAACCTAAAGATAAGAATAAGAATTTATTCAACAAAACACGCATAAGAACAAAAAGTTATAAAGACCCGAGTAACAAGTAACAATGAAATATTACTAACAAGAAGTTAATAATATGACCATATATGATCTCATATCAATATGTATGATTCTGGAATAAGTCAATAACATTATTTAAACCATTATACAGGAGCTTCGGACACGAAAAAAGCAAATTGGACCTAAGGTAAGGGAAAATATCACAATCTCATTTTTATTCGAGATTGTTTATTCGTAAGTATTTACTGGGGTGTATTTTATCATCCACATCCATGTTTCCTCAATATGTAATATTATTTCCATCCACCTACAATGTTTTAAATCCAATTTTACCCTTTGGTGAGTTTTTTGTAAAAGATATGAAAAGAATCTTTTGTCGTTTTTCATACGAGGTACTTTTTGACTTTTCCGACAAAAGTACGAAGAATGTTTTTTTTACTTATACGGCACGAACGGATTTCTACTGTTTTATAAAGCCTTATTTTCATGAAGCTTCCTCTAAAAGATTTCATGACTATTTTCAATAAAATCTCTTTCTTTTAAAATTGCATGATGTTTTGTGAAAAGAAATTGATTTTGAAGAAGAAAGGATATTTTCCTCAAGAATTCAATTCAAGTGTTTTTTTTCAAAATTATTTTCCATATAAGATAATAAAGGGTTCTGTTTCTATCCATATTTTTACATTGGTTTGACTATGTTGTGATGGAATTATGTTTATGAATTCCTTTATCTTATATGAATGGTTTTATGATGTCATGTTGTTTAAGAATCCCATTTTTATTAAATGGGTTATGCAATGATGTATGATTTATGATTCTGTGGCACACATAAGAAAGGATTCATTAAGAGATGGGTGGGACCTATATCTCCCTCCAATGCATTGGGTAAAGATTTTATATCTCATGAGATAGACATGGCTGGAACGGAAGGTTATTTCAGTTCAGTGAAACAGGACTGAAACGAGGAGTGAACTCGGTTCAGAAAGGGACTTTGTCCACTAAGATAGTCTTGGCAATGAGTCATGACTAACAAGAAATGATTTCCATGATTATGTGTGCATGCCACAAAGTTTCAAGTTTTATGTTATGATTATGGGGATCTCATTTTCACTTCTATGATTTATTCCATGTTAAGATATTATGATCTCTTTTGCAGGTTTTGATTTTCAAAAGGATATGATATGATTTTTATTTACTTTATTTGCCCTTGCTGAGCATTTGAGCTCACCCTTTTATGTTTTCTTTTCCCCAGGTCAGGAAGATGGATATTAAGTAGAATATGCTAAAAGGGACCCTAGATATGATGAAATAAATGGGAGACACTGTAGAAGATTTATGAACCAGTTGTTTATGTTTCCCAGTTTCTAAAGACACTATACCTATACGGTCCTTTGTGGTTTTGTCATATGTTGTAATAAGTGTGCTTCAATTTTGAAGTATTAAAAATGTATGTAAAGTACGGGTCGTTATAGAAATGGCAGTTGACTTCCACCTTGATAATAGTTTTTCTAGAGTCGGGAAAAAGCTATACTGTGAAAATTGATGAATCAAGTATTGGTTTTGGAGGAGTTATTATGGAGGAAGAAAAAGTCATTTTGTATGGCTCTCGGCAGTTAAGGCCACATGAGAGAAAATACCTGACACATGATCTTGAGATGGCTATAGTTGTTCAAGCCTTATGTTGTTGGAGGCATTATTTATTGGGAGATCATTTTGTGGTTTTCACGGACCAGAAAAGTCTCAAGTATATCATCACTCAGCGTGACCTGATTTTGAGACTGTAGAGGTGGGTTGAGTACCTTCAGTCTTTTGACTTTGAGCATGCCTCTACGCCTGGGAAATTAAATGTGGTTGTTGTTTCCATGAGCAGGAGGAATCAGATACATGCAGTTTAGGAGGACAACTATGAGTGGCATCTTATGGGTCTATTCTCTATTATGCATTTGAAGGTGCGTGATAGATAGGGGGAAATGTTTCTTTCATCGGTAGTTGTTACCTATACACTTCTTGATTGAGGGTGAATGAGGCATCTATAATATTCCTAAGTCCAACTTCTACGGGGAAAGTGTATCAGGAGTAGACCCTTTTCCTGTTTGAACCATAGGTGAGGATGTGATCTTGCATTTCCGTGGGCGCGTATGGGTGTCAGCAGATATAAGTGAGGAACTGATGTAGGACATTCATTCATCTGTTTAGGCATTTCATCCTGGTGTCACCAAGATGTATCATGATCTACACCACCAGTATTGGTGTCCAGATATGAAGAGTGATTTGGCTAGTTTCGTCATGAGGTGTTCCACCTGTCAGCTGGTGAAGGCGAAGCATTAATGACCTGAAGGGATTTTGTAGTAATTAAACATTCCCGAGTGGAAATTAAATGATGTTTTGATGGAATTCATGACATGGTTTCTGAGGTTGCCTCGAGGGTATTATGATTTCTGAGTTGTCATTGACATACACTCGAAGGTTTATCATTTCTTGTCGATCAAGAAAACTTTCAGTGTTGATGTGTTGGGAATTTTGTTCATATACGAGATAGTACTTACACATTGGGTTCTTCACCCCATTTTTTCTGACAGGAATATCGATTTTACTTCTTGAGACTCACATGGATTGAAAAACTCCTAGGGTAAATAGGTACATTTGAGTACAACTTACCACCCCCAGACAGATGTCCAGTCCGAGTGTAAAATTCAGGTGCTTGAGGACATGCTTCGAGCATGCTACGTGTATTTTGGAGGTTCTTGGGAGAAGCACATACCTCTTTTGGAATTATCCTACAACAATAGTTTCCAAGAATGTTTTCACATGGCACCTAATGAGGCATTGTATGGTAGGCCTTGCCGATCACCCTTATGTTGCCTGGAGGTAGGAGATGCAATTTTGCTGGGACCTTGTCCTATCAAGGAAACCACAGAGTAGATAGAGTTGATTTGGAATAGGGTGGCTATAGCATCCCAGCATTCTCTTATATTAATATTACCTCATTTCAATGATAAACAACATAATAGTATTACACATAGTCGATCCAAAGGTTTATTGTCTTGGATAAACTAGGACAGTACAAAACAATAACAACATCAAGCTTAATCATTTATTTAATTCCTTCTTCTCTAACGTCTTATTGACACATTTTCTACTTAGTACATGTAGCCACCTGAGGATATACATAAAAATGGGTGATCTAAAATCCCTGTAAGAGGATTGATAATAAGAATATAACATGGGGTGAGCATAATCATTACATAGGCAAAAGATCATGAACATTAGAGGAGCATAAAAAAAAGACTTGAAATGTGGCAATACATAAAAATGAAATATCATATCTTACTGGTTAACTACCACATATACATGTTAACCAATATTGAATCTTGTTCACAAAACATTTATCATTTACTCATGAGATTCATCACTTTACCCCATTCATTATAACACTATATAATTCTGGGCGCACCCGTCACATTTAAACATTCATATTGCGCTATATAATTCTGGGCGCACCCGTCATGTCATAACATTATCATTATCATTCATTTCACATAGAAAACATATCGAATATTTATATAACTATCCCATTGAAAAAATTTGTTTCATCTCATATGAACACATTCTTAAACATTGGGTTCCCAAAATAAATAGGGAATAACTTATACGTTACAAGAACCGTGCACTTTGAGTGAGAAGTAAAAGGCGTGTTCTTAAAATAAGTGTTCTTTTGGAAAACAATTAGTTTGACATAAAAACCAGTGACAAGCATGTATATACCAGAAAAATAAATAAAATGAAGAAAAAATGATCTTTATGGAGTAACTATATCAAAAATAATGGAGTGAAAGAGGGATAACCCGATGGATGAAAGTTGGGTTCGAGAATTTCCCCTTACTTTGTATCTGAATGCTTCATTCTATTTACTGTCCTATATAATGAAATTATAATCATTAATTAGAAATCCAGAACCTTTTGTACATTATTATGCTTCATTATGGTTTCATTAAGTGATTTTATGTTCCATTGGATGAGTTATAGAGTTTTCAAACATTGTTTGAGAATGTTTGTTTTTATTGTTTTCTTGAGTGGTTCACTTGTATTCTTAAATTGATGTTCTGGTAGAACATGGGTAAACATATATAAATGATATTAAAAATTATTAATTATATTACAGGAGTTTGAATGATATTATAATGAATCATGTTTTTTCCATGTGTATGAATCATTAGATAATAATTGAATGATGATTTTATGGGTTAATTTGGGTGTTTTTTCGATCACAATGAACTTGTTTTAATTTATCAATTAGTAATATGGACATAACTTATTTCCAAAACGTTAAATTGGACATAATAAATATTAAATATTCTGGTTCAACCATAAAAATGGTTTCATTTCTATATCTGAAGGTAGAAATGGAAGAACAAAACATGTCGTTCTTGAAGGTGATAAATTAACACCTCATGAACAACGTTCTTTTTAATAAAATATAAGGAAGAGGGAAAAGGTTTTGGATGATATAATATACCATTAGCATCATAAAATTACAATATATGTATAATACTGGAGTTATATTACTATTTGGATGAAGATATTTTGTGAGAGATCAATAAATGAACTTGAACATGAAAGGAAATTAAAGGAGAAGAGGGAGAGAAATTACCTCTTAAATCCTCCTCTTGAGATCCCCCAAAAGGGCCTATGCTTGGTCTTTTGATGAGACCATAAGCACTTGGACGTGGGGTAGGGGATAGGTAAGGTGTTTTTGTAGAGTTTAGAGAAGGCATGGAGATTGATAGGTGTGAGTAAATGAGGGTGTGAATGGTGGTTTTTATAGTGGAGGGGAGAGGGGTTTCCTTAATATAAAATTAATTAGTTTATTAATATCCCCTAAGACAATGAATAGTGAGTCATGAATGAACATGAATAGTACATTTATCAAGTGATCCAGAAAAAAGTGGGCTTAAATAATCAGGAAATCACAGAAGACTGTATAATTAGCTTATATAGCTTATTTTTGTAAATTAGGGTATTTCACTATTCATCAAAAATTCATGTATTTCAGAAAAATCCCAAAAATTTACCCCTGCCATTTTTCAACGTGTAGTATCCAAAAATGATGTCCACTTTCAGAAATATTTTTCTAAATTTTATTAATTTAATATTTAATTAAAATAATTATTTACTTGAAAAAATAGTTTTTAAGATTAAAACTGATTTTATAGTGATTTCAAAAATTACATAGGGTCTTATAAAACTATCTAAAAAATAATAATACATTGAATTGATAATTATCGAACACATTTTATGAAAATATTTTTTAAAATTAATTAATTAATTATAATTAATTATTAATTACTTACGAAATTCCAAAATGATTACTAAGGTCAAATCATCACTTTTTAAGATGTGTAAATTTTATTTAATTATGCATGTGTAAGGTTACTCTTATGTTGGATGATTTACTTTTCATAACGGTCATAATACTATTAATAAGTGTATGTTACTATTCTCAAGGGTATGCTACTATTCATCGAAAATTATTATTTTATCATTAGACTCCAAAAAACATATTGAACAAAACCGTGTATGTCAGATTTTCAAAATTACAAACACAGAAGTGAAAAATTTATGTTTAAAGGTAACTTATCACATAGTAGTTCATTATGTTATGTTTTCATGTTATTTTATGACATAATTATAAGAAGTTAATTTCCATTGGAAAACATTGGGTCGTTACATTCTTCCCCCCTTAAGAAATTTTGCCCCCGAAATTTCAATTTACACAAACAGGTGAGGGTGTTTCTCCTTCATTACCTCTTCTTGTTCCCAAGTTTCTTCCTCATAATTATGGTTCCTCCACAACACTTTGACAAGATGGGTTTTCTTGATGCATAGAACCTTATCGCTCTGATCCAGAATCTTTTCTAGCTGCTCCTCATAGGAGAGATCATCTTCCAGCTGCACCACCTCTGAGTTTAGTAAATGTGAGGGGTTTGGTATATACTTCCTAATTAGTGATACATGAAACACATCATGAACTTGAGCCATATTCTGTGGAAGTGCAAGACGATAGACCACAACTCCCATGCGGTCAATGATCTCAAAAGGGCCAATATACCTTGGGATTAGCTTCCCTTTCTTCCTGAATCGCATGACTCTCTTCCATGGAGATATTCAAAGGAAGTCTTTATCTCCAATGTCGAACTCCAAGTCCCTTCGACGGTTGTCATCATAGCTCTTTTTCCGACTTTGAGAAGCGTGGATGTGTTTCTAGATGACATGAACCTTCTCTGTCATCTCTTGAACAATATCGGGTCCAAGTAGCTTACTTTCCCCAACTTCATCCCAACATGTGGGAGTTCTATATCTCGTTCCATACATAACTTCATATGGAGCCATCTGAATACTCGAGTGGAAGCTATTGTTTTATGATAACTCAACCAATGGGATATGCTGAGCCCATCCACCTTCGAATTCTGGAGAGCAAACTCATAGCATATCTTCAAGCGTCTGAATAGTTGTTTTAGATTGGCCATAAGTTTGGGGGTGATAGGCCATGCTGAAATAAAATTCAGTACTCAAAGCATGTTGAAGGCTCCTCAAGAATTTAGATGTTAACCTTAGATCATGGTCAGATACAATTGAGAGTGGAACACCGTGTAGTCTCACCACTTCCTTCACATATATCTTTTCAAGTTGATAAAGTGAAAGGTCTTCCCGAATAGTGATAAAATGGGCAGTCTTGGTGATTCGGTCAACCACAACCCATATCGCATTATTTCCCTTTGACGTCTTCAGGAGACCCGTGACATAGTCTATATTAACATTTTCCCATTTCCACATGGGTATAGGCGATGGTTGCATCATACCTTTGGACTTTTTTCACTCAACATTAACTTGCTGAAATACCAAGCACGTTGATATATTTTCCGAAATCTCAATCTTCATGTTATCCCACCAGAAGTGTTCTCAGAGATCACGATACATTTTGGTACTCCCATGATGGATAGAGAATATTTAGTTATATTAATTATCCAATAGCTCCTTTATTATCCAAGGTGATGAAGGCACACAAATCCACATTGAAAACCAAATCAAACTATCATCATCGATATGAAACTCTTGATGCTTCCCATCCTTTACTACATTCACACTCTTTTGTATCTCCACATCATCCCTTTTTTCTTAATTAATCTTCCCATTGATGGATGGTTGGATAATAATTTGTCCAAGGTGGGATGAATCCCCTACCCTAATGATTTACAAATCCATTCTTTGCATATCCATGATGATAGGGTCTCTCTCAATCCGAAGCATGGATAGACAAACAAGTTCTTTTCTTCTTAGAGCATCAGGTACCTTGTTCTCCATCCCATGATGATAGTTAATAGAGAAATTATAATCCTTGATTATCTCTAACCATCTCCTTTGATTCATATTGAGCTCTTTTTGTGTGAATATATACATTAGGCTCTTGTGGTTGGTGTATATGTCACACTTCTCACCATAAAGGTAGTGATACTAGATTTTCAAGGCAAAAATCACAGATGCCAACTCTAGATCATGCATCGTGTAGTTATGCTCAGGGATCTTAAACTATCATGAGGCATAGGCTTTCACATTATCATTTTGAATGAGTACACAAGACAAGAATTTCATTGAAGTATCACTGTATATCATAAAGTGTTCTCCACTTTTCGGTAGTGTGAGTACAAGTGTAGTGATCAGTCTTTTCTTTAGCTCCTTGAAGCTTCCCTCAAATTCTTCTGTCCAGACATTCTTTACCCCTTTCCTTGTGAAATTTGTTTTCAGGCTTGACGATCGTGATAATATTCTCAAAAAAAATCGGTAGTAACTAGCTAATCTAAGAAAATAACGGATATATGTGACACTAGAGGGCCTAGTCTATTCCTCAGTCGCCTTTGTCATTGAAAGATCCACAAAAATTCCCTCACTTGTGATAACATGTCCCAAGAACATGAATTTCTTCATCCAAAAGTCACAAATTATGAACATGGCGTACAACTTATCCTTTCTTAATGTGTCCAACACAAGTGTTAGATGTTCTTCATGTTCCTCCTTTCTCATAGAGTAGATGAGAATATCATCAATAAACACTACCAGAAATTTTTTGAGGTAATGTTTAAAGACTCTATTCATCAAATCCATAAAGATTGCAGGGGCAGTAGTAAGTCCGAAGGGCATCAACAACAACTCATAGTGTCCATACCTTGTTCGGAAGGCAGACTTATGAATATCTTCCTTCTTCACCTTTACCTGATGATATCCAGAAAAAAGATCCACATTTGAGAAGTATTGAGCTCCTATTAACTGGTCGAACAAGTCATCAATCCTTGGGAGAGGATACTTGTTCTTTATGGGGATCTTTTTGAGTTCCCGATAATCGATACAAAACCGCATTGTTCCATCCTTCTTCTTCACAAAGAGAACTAGCGCACCCCAAGGTGATGCACTAGGGCGTATGAACCCTTTGTCCAGATGCACGTGCAGTTGCTTCTTTAACTCCTCCAGTTTTATAGGTGGCATCCTATATGGACACTTTGATATAGGAGTAGCTCCGGTCATGAGTTCAATTTCGAAATCTACATCATGTTCCGGTGGAGCTCTGGGTAACTCTTCAGGAAATACATCTCCGTATTCCCTCACAATAAGAATTTCTTCAAGGTTGGCACTTTCCTTTGACTAAACCATTTGGGTGAGGTATGCTTCTTCATAGGGAATCAACACACACACACCATTGAATGATTTTTCAAATGAGATTCATGATATTCCTTGAATCTTTAGAGGAGCATGGTATGGTTCGGAATATGGAAATATATTTTCTTTTCCCAACAATTGATATGGGCTCTATATAACGAGAGCCAATATTTTGAAATTATAGCGTCAAATTCAACCAAGGGAAGTATTACGAGTATTTCTGAAAGAATATTCCCACATAGGCCAATAGGATAATATTCAAACACTTGGGATGCAATGATTTCACCACATGGTGTTTTTACTGATATCTCTACTTCACGGTTTCAGGGATTCGATTTTATAGTTCAAGAAATATTGCAAGATATAAAGGAATGCGTAGGACCAGAATAAAATCAGACTTTTTACATTATTGATTGAATATGATGTTTACCTTGTTGGACTTCATTATCATGCTCCACCTCCATAGTAGTGATGGAATACGACTTCCCTTGTTCCTTTGGCTTCAGTGGTTTCTAACGCTGATTACCCTCAAGAGCCCGAGGTTTAGTGCACTGGTTTTCATTGTGCCCTAGCTCCCTACAATTGTAGCATTGAACCATGAGTGGTTCTCTCCATTCATCAGCTACATTACCCTTCATTTTTTGTCTTTTCGACATCCTTAAGCATGATTTACTTATTTAACACACATAAAGCACTTCCCCGTCCCTTTGAGGCAGTTCCCATGGTGCAACATTCCACATTTTTTGCATGTGGGTCATTGAGTTTTCTTCCCACCTTTATAATTATTTCCACCGGCTTGAAACTCCATATTTCATTTCTTATCTCCATGGCCATGGGACCATTCTCCAAACTCCATCGCCACTTTGAGGTCACATCGAATGACTTCTTCATAAATCCAAAACTCTTGAATTTCAAGAGCCTTTTGAATGTGTGGTTTTAAAACACTAAAGAATATATCAATTTTTCTATAATTGTTTGTAACAAAACCCGAAGCGTACCCTACAAGACTTGTGAAATTATCTTTGTAGGATGTCACAGATTCTACTTAGTTTTTTTAGCACTATGAATTCTCTCTTTCTCTTTGTACAAAGAGTTCGTTGGAAATATTTATTAAGAATCATTATCTCAATGTCTTCCCATTCAATCTCTTCAATTTCCTCCCTTGGCTTGGTGTCCCTAATCAAAGCCCAGCATTGATCGGCTTCGACATCGAGATGATAAATTTCTAGAGTCACCTTCTCTATCTCAGAATAGTGAAACGCAGAAAAGATCTTCTCCATGGAGTTGACCCACTATTCCGCAACTAGTGGATCAGAAGATCCACAAAACGTCGGTAGTCGTTGCCGCATAAATCATTCGATATCCAGTTTCTCCCTCTTTGGTGAAGTAGGACGTTCCCCATTATTATTCTCACTGTTCATAACCTGAGATAATTGGGTAAGCATATCAATGAGGTTTTGAACTCCACCTCCCAAATCATAGGGGATGTCGTCCGGGCAATCGTTGCATTGGCCCTCGCACAAGTTGTTGGCGTGATTTCTCCTGGTTCCCACCAATTTCTAAAATAGAAAATGTTAGAACAAAACATAAGTAATAAAGTCAGGAATAACTTATTAATTTAAGAAATTTATACCAATAACATAACATATTTAATCCCTATGTAAATATTATTGTTTGCATATTTGTACTTAGTCTCATGCTATAGGTTTTCCTTAGAGTTCACTAATCCTAATTCCCAAATTAACTAAACCATTCCTCTGATACCAACTATAGAAACCCAACCTTTTCGTACATTACTATTGCATCATTTCAATGATAAAATAAATAATAGTATTACACATATAGGATCCAAAGGTTTAGTGTCTTGGGAAAACTAGGACTGTACAAAAAAATTACAACTTCAAGCTCAAACATTTATTTAATTTATTCTTCTATAGCGTCTTATTGGAACTTTTCATCTCTTTAGTACATGTATCCACCTGAGGATATACATAAAAAGGGGAGAGCTAAAAACCCAGTAAGAGGATAGATAATAAGAATTTAGCATGGGGTGAGCATAATCATGACATATGTAAATGATCATGAACATGAGAGGAGCATAAATAAAAAGACCGGAAATGTGGCAATGCATAAAAATGATACATCATGTCTTAGTGGTTAACTACCACACATACTTGTGAACCAAGATAGAATCTTGTTCAAACATCATTTCACATTTAATAATTATATTCATCACTTTACCCAATGCATTGGAGCGCTATATAATTCTAGGTGAACCCATCACATTTTAACATTCATATTGCGCTATATAATTCCAGGCGCACCCGTCATGTCATAACGTTATCATTATCATTCGTGTCACATAAAAAACATATTGACTATGTACATAACTGACCCATGGAAAAAATGGGTTTCATCTCATAATAACACATTCATAAACTTTGGGTTCCCAAAAGAGAGAGGGAATAACATACATGTTACAAGAACCGTCCACTTTGAGTGAGAAGTAAGAGGCGTGTTCTTAAAAGAAGAGTTTTTTGGAAAACATTTAGTTTGAAATAAAAACCAGTGACAAACATGTATATCTAAGAAATGAATGACAATTAATAACAAATTAACTTTATGGAGTAACCATATCAAGAATAATGAAGTGAAAGAGGGAGAACCCGAAGGATGAAAGTTAGGTTCGAGAATTTACCCTTACCTTGTATCTGAATGCTTCCTTCTCTTTAATGTCTTGTATAATGAAAATATAATTATTAATTATAAATACAGAACCTTTGGTAGATTAATATGGTTCATTATTGTTTCATAAATTGATTTATGTGCCTTTGGATGAGTTATAGTGTTTTAAAAAAATGTTCAAGAATGTTTGTTTTTATGGTTTTCTTGAGTGGTTCACTTGTATTCTTAAATTGATGTTCGGGTAAAACATAAATAAACATCCAGAAATGATATTAAATGTTATTAATGATATTAAAGGAGTTTTAATTATCTTATAATGAATCATATTATGTCCATGTGGATGAATCATTTGATAAGAATTAAATAATGATTGTTTGGGTTAATTTGGGCAGTTTTTTGATCACAATGAAATTGTTTTAATTTATCAATTTGTAATATGGAAATAATTAATTTTAAGAAAATTAAATAGGAAGAAATACCTAAAATATATTCTAGTTCAACCATAAAAATGGTTTCATAACCAGATCTTAAGGTATAAATGGAAGAAGAAAACATGACGTTCTTGAAGGTGATAAATTAACACCTCATGAACAACGTTCTCTTTAATAAAATAAAAGGAAGAGGTAAAGGGGTTGGATGACATAATATTCCATTAGCATCAAAAAATTATATTATATGTGCAATACTGGAGTTACATTACAATTTGGATGATGATAGGTGGGGAGAGATCATGAAATGAACTTGAACTTTAAAGAAAATTAATGGAGAAGAGGGAGAGAAATTACCTCTTAAATCCTCCTCTTGAGATCCTCCTTAACAGCCTAAGGTTGGACTTTTGATGAGACCATAATCTCTTGGAATTAGTTGAGGGGTGAGGTAAAGTGTTTCGGTAGAGTTTATATAAGGATTGGTGCTTGATAGGTGTGAGTAAATGAGGGTGTGAAGGGTGGTTTTTATATTGGAGGGGAGAGGGGTTTCCTTAATATAAAATCCATTGGTTTATTAATTCCCCATAAGACAAGTGATAGTTAGTTTTTAATGACCATGAATAGTAATTTTATCATGTGATCCTAAACCAATTGGGGTTACATTAGTAGGACATCACACATGACTCTATAATTAGCTTATTTAGCTTATTTTTTTTTTGAAAATTACGGTATTTCAGAATTCATAAAAATTCAAGTATTTCAGAAAAATCCCAAAACGTTACCCCTACAATTTTTCGACTTGTAGAATCAAAAAATGAATTATATTTTTCAAAAATAATTTTCTAAATATTATTAATTTAATATTTAATTAAAATCATTATTTACAAAAAAACATTATAAAGATAAAAACTAATTTTATAGTGCTTTCAAAAATTACATAGGGTCTTATAGAATTATCTAAAAACTATAAGACATTGATTTTATAATTAATGAAAAAACTTTAAGCAAATAATTTTTCTTTTAAATTAATTAATTAATTATAATAAATTATTTATGACTTATGAAATACCAAAATGATTACTAAGGTCAAATTGTCACTTTCTAAGATGTCTAATTTTTTTTAATTATTCATGGGTATGGTTACTCTTATGTCGGATGATATACTATTAATAAGGGTCATAATACTAATCATAAGGGTATGTTACTATTCAAAAGGTTACGCTTCTATTCACTGAAAATTATTAATTTTCATTAGACTCCAAAAAACATCTTGAAAAAAACTGTGTATGTCAAATTTTCAAAATTCCAAACATAAAAGTGAAAAACTTATGTTTAATGGTCACTTATCACATAGTAGTTCATTATGTTGTGCTTTCATTTTATTTTATGACATAATTATAAGAAGGGAATTAAAATTGAAAAACATTGGGTCGTTATAGTGGCTATTGCATAGTCTTGACAAAAGTCTTATACTGATCAGCGGAGACGACCTCTAGAGTTCGAGGTCAGGGATTAGGTTTTCCTGCATGCCACACTATGGTTAGGGAAGATGAGGATTATGAGACATGGTAAGCATCCTCCATGGTACGTCAGTTCGTTTGTGGTTTTGGATAGTGTTGGGCCGGTTTCCTATCAGTTCTATTTACCTCATAGGTATTGGGCTATGCATGATGTATTTCATGTTTCACATCTCTGACGTTACATCTCAGACCCATCTCATGATTTTTAACCTGCGAAGGTTTTGTTAGAGGTGGAAACCTCATTTGAGGAGTATCTGATCCAGATTTCCCATCATAGTCTGAAGGTTCTTTGTGGCCCGTATATTCCTCTGGTATGAGTGCTATGGTAGGACGGGCGAGTATAGGATGAGACCTAGGATAGGTAGGCTGATGTACGATCACAATGGCTGGAGATATTTGAGGATTAATCCTCTACACCGCCTTGCTATGGAAATTTGGGGATGAAATTTTTTAAGGGGGGATGTTTGTATGAACCAGGATCTTCATCTCAAGTATGTTTTACTTTTTCTTTTGGTTTTGAGAAAAAGAGAAATTTCTGGAAATTTTCTTAAGTACATGTTGTGTACTTTATGGGTACACGCTGTGTACTCGGTTACCCTGGGTTACTTGGTGCAGGCCGTGTAACGGCCATACACACAACCATGTGTGGTGACCTGGAGACTGCCTAATGCAAGGGCCAGTGAAGGCAAGTACACACTGTTTACTTATAAAGTACACGCCGTGTACTATCGTTTTATTCATGAAACATACCGGGGTCATGTCTATCGGACATAACCATCTACTTCTCAGCCTATTTCATTCGAGAATGACTATACAACCACGATATTTCCACAACCCCCAACAGAGCATCCATCCTCTGATTCGACCACCGTCGATTACGTTGGGATTTCCACGGTAAGATCTTTCTTCTTCTAGAGATTCGTTTCCTGATTCCTCCTTCTTTGATAGTTATCTTTGGTTAAACAATTTAGGCGTTTTTGTAGATCTACGATGTTCTTGGGTGATTCATGGCTTGAGGTTCACGTATATAGATAATTCAACACCGGTGTAGGTGGTTTGTTCCTTTCCTAAGATAATAATTGAATTTTATGTGAAAAATTTCCCAATACCCTTCACCGGGGTATTGCGTGTTTACAGTTTTAGCCTAGTTAATTTCCTACTAGGATTGTATACCTTATTAAGGGTTTATTGAATGTGAATAGGATGAATTTCTATTCTTTGGTAGTGTTTTCCCATGGATGTTTTGTTTAGGACCATTTGGTCTTGCATAGCATGCTAGGCTCTCTTGTTAGTTTCCCATGACAAGTATTATTAGGATGAGGTGATTATTATCTTTCTTGTTGTTATGTTGTTGACTGGTTAGCCAAGTAGTTCTTGGGATTTACTGTAGCCTCATTATGATGAAATGCTCATTTGACTTACATAGGGTCGTGAGAACCTGGTGTAGTAGTCCATAGTGAAAATGGACACAAGGGCTTCTCCATAGTGTCTGTTTATTAACACGTTGTGAGACATTTGGGGGAATTGACGTAAGTTCTTCCTCAGATTGTCTGTAGTTCCTTGACATGGGTCACATGAGTAATGTGACATAAGTTCTTCCCCCATGTTCCATTTATTTACCAATACGAAACTATAGTGGGAATTTACAGTGAGTTATTTCTTAGAGAGTCTGTGAAAAAGATGAACTAGAGGGGTTAGACTCTATGTACTTCCCAGTGGGTTGCTTGTGATTCATAGGAAGGACTTGAGGGGATAGTTGGTGAGTAAATCCTATAGGGTTAACTATTTTTTATTATCTTCTTACTTGATGTGTGTTGTTTGAAGGATTTGAAACTATAGGAATGTTTACTATTGGGCACTTCCTTGTTTAGTGCTTCTTTTTCTTATTACTTTTCATATATATCCGTTGACTGTTAGGCATAGATCTATTGGTGGTTGCCTACTGGTATTTAGTCTCACATCCTGTATGGGTCATTCCTTTGCATCCAAAGAGATTATATTGTTGCAGGTATAACTATGGTCAAGCTACATTCTACTTCAGGCACTTGATAGCTTTGGAGCTGGAGAGCATGAGACCATGCTAAGGATTGTGATAATGAGAAGTTGTTTTTCTTGTTTTCCTTTGTACTTTGGTGTATTACTTTATTTCATCATTGTGATGTGTTTGGATACTTTCATAGAAATATGTATCATGCATCATTATATATGTGCTTCAGTTGCTGGTTACGTCTTGTATTATTATTATTACTATTATATGTCATTATTATTGCTTTTGCTATTGTTATCTGTTTCTCTTCTGCTGTGTGACGCTATCAATGTGGGCATAGTTTATACACTATCACATCCAAGTCCCTCACTTCCAGTTGGAATCCTTTGTCCTTATGGGAAATGTTCTTGAGGCCATGTGACCAACCGGGTATGGGGCACCTCTAGACAGCTTCTGGGACTAGGACGTTTCAATTATGAAATTTTTTCTGAATAACACTAATGGAGGGACATGAACATTATTGAATGGTATGTTTATTATAATGAATAATTATATTTATAAAGACTTTTATGGAAAATCACTACAAGGATTCCAAATACTAATTTTATGGGATATGTTATATATGTCGTATTGTCTACAGGGGATGATGTATCATAAGAATTTATCATAACATGTACATACTTGTCCAATAATGGGTATAGTCACTGTATTATATTGAATATCACCATTAAGTACATGAAAAGGACAATATATAATTCAATAGTTTGTGGATTTGATAGAGAGAGAGATCATTGTAAGAGATTAAATTTATTATTTCTTCTATACAAATAAAAAAAATATGAGATATAATTTTTTTTAATATTATTCACTAATAGTGTTGTTATCAATTGGAAGAGTTCCAAAAAAACCGACTATAAGATACATCATAATAGTATATCTCTACATCAGATAAATAAATGCTATTTTTATTAAAAATTCTATCGCATAACTAGGGGTAGTAACTAAAACTTTTTGAGTAATTGAAATTTTCTACGACAACAAATAATCTATTTGTCTTGAAATTGATTCTCTATATCTCTAATGGACTAAAAATAATTTAAAAATGATATATGTTTTTTGAAATAATTGAGGTGAGTGATATAAATATTTATTTTCTAGAAATAATGTAGAATGATATAGTTTCACTAAAAAATTCATGATCATATAATGAGCATGAGATTCACATTATATTTTTGGTTATTTGATACATGGGGGACCATATATTATGGTTTCTATTGATAAAAATATATCATAGTCATAAAATGATGAGTGAATCTTTTTATAATTCATTCATGTGTGAGTATAATTTTACTTGATGGGTGGAATGGTAAATACCCCTAATTGTGTTAATTTATTTTTTTCATAATTAATAATAAAAAAATTGTTATATGTGTTGTTATTTTATATTAATATTTATGTGGGAATAATTATATAAGTAATATAACATATAATCATATCATATAAAAACCATTTCTATCTATATTGACTTCTAAAAGTATATCACATGGAATATGATATATTCATTGATGTACATATCTGTTTTTATGTTATGTGAATCATCATTTCATATAAATGAAAGTATAATTATTATGTGAACCTCTAAAATTATATGAATTTCTTATGCTAATATTGATGTTTAGATAAATAGGATATGATTTGGTATGTTATAATAATTTAACAATTGAGTTTTACCTATATATAATTTTTACTATTTTATGAAACTTATTTCCTTAAGACATCAATTGAGTTAGAATATGAATATATATCGACATGCTTACGTGAGTAACATGTGATGTTTCTAACTAATTGAAAAATCGGCAAGTGATTAATTCATTCAATTTAATATAATTAACTCAAGGAATTGAGAATATATGATATGGATAATACTAGATTGATTACTCATTGACAATTTATCATTAAATTTATTGTAAAAATGTATTATTAAATAATACATACAATGTATAGAGATATATCAAATGGGTGAAATGTTCATAAGCATATGTTAGAATGTTTAATGGAAATCATGTAATATCCCAATGCAAAATGACTATATATGATGTTATAATATAGGATAAAAATTTTACAATTCAATAATATTGTATTAATATTAATTTAAAATAATACAACGACCCATATAATCACATGGTATGACAAAGGGTAATTGTTAAATTTTATGTGAGTATTTTTTGAGAAATGTGATAGAGTTAATATTATAATCATATCCAATGCAGTTTGGGTAAGTTCATAAAGATATTTATTGCTTTACATAATGCATGAGAATATTTAGTGTATGTGGGACATTATTGGAAATGTGAAATAATGTGTAAACCATTATGTACTAAAATTATCAATGTCATTGATTTTTTAAATTTATTGTTCTTAATACAAAATCATGGTGATCATGGTGAATAGAGTGATATAAAATTTTCTATTTATCCTACAATAGTTATTAGGTATCATTGGATTTTGATACATCATATGATAATGGGTAAATGGATTGGTTATTATCTAATAATGAAACTATTATAATTTATTAATTATGGATAATTGAAAATTTTAATATATATTACTCCACAAATTAATGTTGAGTAAACATTTCGAATCGAGCATGTTCCTATATTCAATGAAAAATTTTAATAAAATTTAGTTCTTGGACCTCATTTTTGTACAGTCATTATAACTACATGAAATTTAATCTCCCATAGTTTCATCAATTTATACATGATTAAAAAATGGTAGTTAATATACTAATGATGGAAAATAGTTCCTGCCAATTTTTTTGTTAGTTCAATTTTTAGGGATAACATTAGAGGGTTGATTCCATTGATAATTTCTAATAGATCTCATTCATTCTCATTATTCATGATTAATCAATTTGTATAGTGGGGTATAATTTATTTATTTTTTATTTCCTTTTAACATTTAATATTTTAGCTAATATTATATTCAATGTACCTAATTATTAAAACCATAGGGATAATTAAAAATTCAGTTAAACCCCTTTAATGTTTTTATTTTGGTAGAACCAAGTAACCGTGCCTTTATAGAGTTGGGATGTTTAGGAAAGAAATGTATAGCGCGGGTTTGGTCCTCAATGTAGTCAAATTTATAATTTGAATCACTCTTACCAAAAAACATGAATTTTAATTACATGATTTAAATAAAATGTAGACCTTGACTTCTATTGACAATGTGAAATGTTTTTTTATGGGAGAAAATAAATCATTGAGGAATTCAAGTCATGATATTAATTTATGTTCTGAGTATTTGATGACCCTTTTTTCAAAAATTTCATAATCCCAAAATAATATACCCATATCAAATGTGTATAACCCTCTTATCCAATTGAAGCAAATCCCATGAATAATGTTATGATTTATGGTTTCTTTTTCATCTGGACTTTATTTCTACTTAGTCAATTTTATTAGATGAATTTTAGTAAGAATTCATTCCAATTCCTTATTTTTATTTTTTTTATTCAATCATCATCAGCGTTATTGTAATGCGTCCTAATATTATATATATTAGATAAATTTATATATTTTTTTCCATTAATTATTTTATAGATTAATTTAAATGAATATAAGGGATACGAAGACATTATTTGATAGAAGGTTGGTTCTATATTCTTTTCCCCAAAATCTCTTCAATTTATATAGTGTGTCATCATGATGCTCACAAATCCCTTCCAAAGATACCTCCTAAAGGTAAAATAAACTAAATTTATTTATTTTTTCCTTAATTGTTTAGTGTTGGAATCCATAGAATCGACATCATAGGATAGACACATCAACATATTCTACTCATTATGGTGTTTGATCCTTAATGGATTAAGTGCATAATTCTATAGACCTACTTTGGACTACCAAATGGAGTTAGTTGAATTTCATTTATAAATGTTGTTTATTATAAATTGGATCAATGGAAAATTTTGGGAAATATGTATAATACATTTAACATCCTAATGAATCATTAATTGACCATAATAAATGACAGAGACAATATTATTGAAATGTTTTGTTGTAAGGTATATGTTTATTACTAGTGATGATCAATCATTTTTTACAAGTCGATTATGATACAACGGTTAATATTATGGAATACGTGTAAGGGATAATAATTTGTGATAAATTTACGTTTTAACTAAATTATAACACATCGAGATCCAAATATGGGTTCCTTATTGAACACCATGGATGGGCTCACTCAATAGCTTCCTTTTTGCTTCACATTAGTGATTCTTGGTTCACTAGTGGATTACCTATGATAGAATTGATAGGAATTAATACCATCGAGTTCCATTGGAGATACCTATACACGGATAGGGTATTCTATATATCATCCAATATGTAGTTCACCCAGAAGATACCAAACCCTTTTGGTAACATGGACTCAAGTGTGCCTTCCTATATGCCTGAGGCTACCGACTACCTATGAAGGTGGAAGGATGTATAGTGGGAAGACTATACCATCATGTTCATAGTAGCAAATAGTTTTATGTTTAACTAGATAAATTTAATAATCATAAGTTTGATTTAATTCAAAATAATCATTCATAATAAAATAAATAGTTTTCAATTACATTATTGAAAAACAAATATGAAATGATATAACGTCACATATCTATATAAAAAGAAAAATAAAATAAAGGAATACGTAACACAAATATGAAAGTATATAAAATGAATTTTTTTTATCAAAAGACATTTTTCATATAAATGAATGATCCACAGCTCGATTATGTACTCCTCTAATCCCATGTTATAATCAAATCAAGAATCGACTATTAGGTGTTTTTCCATGTCCCTTCCTAAATCAATGATGTCAATCTAGGCACCAAACAGAGTCTGGAATAAGTTGTTAGACATACCCTATAATCCACCATAGACAATGTGTAGAACTATACAACGAATTCAAATAATATGTGTACTATGTAGATATAACAATGTCAAAGCCGTAATGTAAATTGTAAAGGGTCTGATCTGGTTTCTAAGGGACACAATGATGATACTACCTATTTCGTCCCGTGTAGCTAAAGATCTGAACAGATGCCACCATTATCATTTACATATAATTGTATATGTATAAATTTACATTTATACTATATATATTAACTGATATTCATATCCATTTATATAGAAGCATAGTGCTAACCAAAAAATGGAGGCATAACTCATGCATCATTGTCTATTCCCAGTAGTCATAGAATATAGTAGGGGATTCTATGGCTAGTTATAATACACCATAAGGGTCTATATTCCCATGTATCATATGTATATGGGATTTTATTCCTTATTATATTTGGTATGGGGGATTCCATGGTCAAATATGACATGTATAGGGGATGCCATGCTCGAGTATAAAAAGTATATGGGACACTGTTTCTAACTACCATAAGTATGACACACATCATGCAAGAGGATAAAAAATACAAGGAACTATATTCCTAAGTATCTCAATTATATGGGGTTCCATTCAGGATTATCATAATTATAATGGATTCCATTCCTATGTATGACAATTTTAAGGGACACAATGCCAAAGTATATCAAGTATAAGGGACTCCATGCACATGTATCACAAAAATTTATAATATAATATGATTTATAATTTATTAATGTACCATTATAACATGGGTTTTACCATTATTTATGTAAAATCATGTGGCATGGTCATTCAACTGATAGTTCATTTGATTCATTATAGTCAATACCACTACTGGAAATAAGATATATACCAATGGTTTTGGGAAAACCGTTGGTATAGGTCACTAATTGGGACCTATACCAATGGTGACCTATACCAATGGTTTGAGGCCAACCGTTTGTATATGTCACTTATATAGACCTATACCCACAGTTTTGTCTAAACCGTTGGTATAAGTCTATAATAGACACCCCATACCAAAGGTTTACCTCAAAACGTTGGTATAGGTCCCCCATATACCAACAGTTTTCCAGAAAACAGTGGTATAGGTCCCATAATCCTAGAATCTATACCAATAGTTCTCAAAACTGTTGGTATAGGTCTATGAAAACGATTTTTACCAAACTGTTGTTATAGACATATCCCCACAGCTTACAGGCCCACGATTATCCAAACCGTTGGAATTGGATATACCAACAGTTTTGAGGCCTATACCAACAGTATTGAGAACCGTTGGTATAGTTCAATGTATTTTTTATGGAATCTTCTTACCGAGAACATTAAATAAATAAAAATTTAAAATATTTATGATTATAAATATATATATTTATGAAATTATGTTCAAAAAAGTAATGTTAGGTTAGTGGTTAGGTCAATAAATCATAAACTAGAGGTACCGGGATCAAAACCAATAGAATGATTTTTTTTGAAATACATATACCAACGGTTTTATAGAACCGTTGGTATAGATTTTTCATATTACTTAAACCAAAAGTTTTGAAAACAATCGGTATAGGTCTATACCAACGGTTTTTACAAAACTGTTGGTATAGACCTATCCCCACGACTTACTAGCCCACAGTTCTCCAAACCATTGGAATTGGATATACCCATGGTTCTCCAAACCATTTGAATTGGATATACCAACGGTTTAGAGGCCTATACCAATAGTTTCAAACCATTGGAATATTGTATTTTTCAAGTAGTGTAAACTTATGAGTCCAGAAAACAAAATATATAAGAAGTTTTGGACAGAAATGAATTTTTAATATTAATGAGAAATTCCACTGCAACACCTTAACATGTGGAAATAGTCGTTGAGTACCTATCTCAACATGAATATGTAGAAAATGTGTCATATTTATCGTGTCTAACAAATTAGTCAAGGGATTTTTATATTTTTAAGAAAAAACACTAAAATTATATCTTGAGATATTAAACCTAATAATATAACAAAACAGAGCTCATGGGATAATTAATAGGGCATAAAACTTATGCTGGTAGACGATTTCTCATAAAGTATCAGAATCATATTCAACATAAAACACAATAAATTGGAAAATTATATATCCACTCTAAAAATTGGACAAATATTCTTGCACTGAAACAGAGGAAATGATGTTGAGATATAATGGGAAAATAAGAATGAATATATAATAGCTTAGAAACACACTTTAATTGTGATTTATAGTGGTTCGATTGAGGTTTCAAACATAGGAGTTACAATAGAACCTAGATTTGTCATGTTAAAGGAGCTCCAAATTATTGGTCTTGTTGTGTGAGAGAAGGAAAACTGTCTTCGATCATATAATAGGGTTCTAGACCATTCAAATTTGACCATTATATATCCCTATCTAATCACATAATGTATTTAGTTTCCATCTAGCCTCCAACATTCTAATCACCCATTTCCCCAAATGAACAATTCTATATAAATGAAATTTTTTCATAGTATAAGAGAAAAATAAAACCATAGTGAGGTTATAACCAAATTTAATGGATCCATAATTGATATATAAAAATAGATCTTACATCCATCCACTATAAAAAACTAATCCTCTATTATATCATTCATGGGTGTTAATAGTTTCTCTATGAACAACTCGGATCACTCGACACATACGTCGGCCTTCTTCTCCAATGTTTTTTCATGTACAAATCCATGCTAGCATAAAACCCTTAATATTTGGGAATAAAACCCTATTTTATCCTCTATTCATTGATCAATTATAGAAATAGGATAATTCATAGGAGATGAATAATCCTTCAGTTAAACATCCTTGGTTAAACATGCAATAAGTCGAAATTATACTTGTTATGTTGTGACAAGTTAAAGAAATCTTGAATGGATTGGTATGTCTAAGAAAGATCTATCTGATAGGATACATACCAAACTCTCCCCAATATCTCTCAACCACCAATATCAAAATGTCGCATACTTCCCTATCTCTTAATCATTCTATTCCATAGTTTACAAGTGGCACTGATGAAAACATGATCCCCCCCTTCAATCTGCAAAGGTTGGTGATTAAGTTTTTCATATGATTTATATAAAACATTGAACTAACCATATTATTCATGAAATGTTGGAGCTTCTCCTATTTGTCCATAATAAGATGATGTTTTATATGAATTGTATCTATGACCTCTAACTAGAATATGGGTGAATGAAACATCCTACATAGAGAGCTTCATAAAGAACCATATGAATATTACTCTATAATATATTTTTATAGAAAAACAAAATGATAGGTTTATGTTTCCCCCAAAATTTCATCTAAAATTAGGAATGTAAGCCCAGTGTATTTCCACTAAAATATTTATCATTTATTCTGGTAGGCCTTTCAACTATGGGAGAAATGTTATTCTCATAGATATATATCTTTCAAGAGCCTTCTACAACCCCTTAGAGAACCTCAATGTAAAATTTTTTTCACTATGTCAAATGATGGTCTGGGGACCCATGGAGGAATATAATATAATGGATTTATTTTCTCCCATGCACATCATTTTTTATGGTATCCCTGGTAGGAAGAAAACATGATACATTCATTAACCTATCTACAACTACCCACACCTCATCGCCACCTTGAGGAGACCTCAGAAAATCAGTCAAAAAATCAATATCGACATTGTACTATTTATATATTATAACCAATATATATTATTACAATATATTAGGCCAATGGATCTCATCCTACAACTAATGATTGCTTTAACACCTTTTAATAAATCCCATGATATGATGTTTCACATCATGCAATCAAAATTTGCAGCACATGTATTATTACATCCTAGAAATCCCGTGTTATAATTCACAATTTAAAGTATGTGATTTTTATATAAATTCATATTGCATAACTTTAGGAACCAAAAAATTCCCATGAATTATAATTTAGTCATCTCTGTCAACAGCCCAACCCAATTGTATACCCCACCTAAAACTCCCTCTCTTGGGACTAAGTGTTCATGATCTTAAAAATGTTTCCTCTTCACTCAATCTAAAATATATGATATTAGAGACAACAAAAAATAAGTAATGTATTATAAGGACCATCTTTATCCTTTAAATTATTCTCAGGAATAATATCTATCTACCTCTATTCATCAATGGATTCATGAATAGATAGTGTCTCTGTTTTCTACCTTAGAGCATCAGTAACTACATTTCCTATTCTGGGATTATAGTATAACTAAATGTCTAAGGAGTAATGTAATTTTACCCTTAATCTGTCTAAGATGATCAATTCCTATTGAATAAAGATATAATGGACTCTTTTGGGGTCCATTATTACCATAATCTTTTATCCCAACATGTAATTCATCCAACAATGCTAGGCATGAACAATTGTTGGTATCTCGTGATCATTTGGTGAGAAATTCCTATCAAAAGGTCTCATCTAACTACACCCATACATAATGAATTTATTATAATATATTATAAATAATTCCATCCTGATAATTGATGGATCAAAAAATATTATACGACCTCTTCTTGGCTCTGGTCGAATCAAGGCTAGTACAAAAGTCAATCTCCATTTCATGTTCTAAAATGCATTATCACAAACTTCTATCCACATTAACTTCACACCCTTCTTATATAATACCTTATGTAGTGATCATAATGATTCAAAGTCTAGAATAAATAACTTTTAATATATAATCAACAAAAATAAACTCTTTATGTCAAAAAAGATCATGGGATACTTCCATAAAACCACAATGCTCACCTTCTCTTGGTCAACAGATTGTCCTAGATCACAGAAAATGTGACCTAAAAATAAACATAGTCAATCATGAAGTGGAATTTAGTGATCAGAGCCTATAGATGGTTCTCTTTCATTATATTCAACATGATCTCATGGTGTTTTACATTGTCATATAAAGTATAATAATACACCATGATATTGTCAAAGAAGAGGACCACAAATGAATCTAGATATGGATGGAAACCACAATACCTCAAATACCTGAAAAGAACAAGTGAATTTTTATGAATAAATGACATGATTATATTCTCATAAAATAAATACCTACTATGAATATTTTTATGTGGTTTGTATAAAGATATTACCCATAAATGATGGTAGACTGACCTCAAATTAACATTGGATAAAACCTTTTCCCCTTATACTTGGTCAAATAGGTCATCTATACTATGATGTGGATATCAGTTGTTAATTGGATGCTAGTTCAACAATGATAATATTTGAACTATCTGAGAAACCATATGCCATCTTAGAAAAAAGGATTGTTGAACCCCATGATGAATTTCTGGGTAAAATAAATCCCTAATCCTCCAAATTCTCTTGATACCCTATTTGGTCCAACAACATTGTAGTACACATGCTCTAAGGATGAATGGATACAAGTGAACCTTCCAGAAATATCATGACAGTAACCTATACATATCCACCAAGAGGTATTCTAGATTAGTAATTAGAGAAGACATCCCAACAACAATAAAGTACTTGAGATAATTTATCATGATGTATTCCATAATAATCCACATACTGGAAGAACGTCTAGACTGTCGATCTACTTAGTCCTAAATTCTATGGTCATTCTTGACTCTCCTAAAAACCCCATTCACCATTTTGAAGGTAACAGTCACACTTTGCGGATGTAAAAAATACCAAGTGGTGATAGAATCCAACATAATCATGATAGGGGCCCAACCAGACCATCATAAGAATGAAATGAAATCTCATTATATGTATTATGAATAGGTCCCATATGAAATGTTATATTTCTCCCTCAATGTGGAATTCCATACACTAGTGCACACTCTCCGATCGAATTCACATTAGTGTGTTAGGTTTTCTCACGACGAAAAATTAAGGAATATTATATCCAAGAAATTCCATCATATTAATAGATATAAAATAATTTTAAGTGCTTGAATAAGTAAATAATAAATGTTAGTAGAGATAACATGAATAATACATTGCACTATAGATGGTCTATAAACCTTCCTATTAGTTATAAGCTACACTGAATAAATCATGCCAAGTCCACATCCCTGTACGATAACATAAATACCTTTATTATGCACTCTATACTAAAAATCAGTATCTAAATCCTAGCTACATTGAACACATCCACCTACTCTTTTGGAACATCCATTCGTACTCTAGAGAACAACCTAGATAGGACTTACTGTTATCACTCATTTAGGTAGAGTTGATATGGATACACTCCCACTATGAAAATAGTGTATGTTTATAAAAAATTATGATTCCCCACCAATTAATAGTATTGGAACTCAGGGGTGGTCTCTAGGAGACTAGGTATTATTATTTACTAGTGTTACACAGCTATGACAAACCATGTATCCATTTTTTGGGGTTGTCAGGATGATGATTCTCCCACGTGAAACCTCAAAGAAAAGTTTTTATCTACTAGTCAAACAACATCTTGTTCTTCGATGTAAACAAATCCTTCCAATACTTATCAAATTATCTTAGGTTATTCTCAAGGATGAGGGTCTAGTTTATGATATCATAAACCATTGTCAACTATAATACATCAAAATGAGATCAGATGGTGTATATGAGCCATTACTCACAACATATCATTGTTGTTAACTCTTCAAAATCAAGTGTCAAAATGAAATGTAGGAGATCTATGATATATAGAGCATAGTACCCCATAGATATAGTACCATGTTAATGGGGCATAAACACAAAATCATGGTCTTCTCTCAAATTATATATCTATAATTGTTGTATAATACTATCTAAAAAAATCCATGCCCATACACTACTAACGATCTTCCTGGTGATAACATCACACAATCATTTGGTAGAATCACAAACCGTATATGTAGAAAATCACTCAACAATTTGGTGGTTTCTAAAGGATCTTAATAATAGTCGACAAGGCCTCCATCAATAAATCAATAACCTGAAGAATTCAATACCCAGAAAACATGGGCTGATTATACTGCTGATATTTTGACATCAACACTATAATTGTAGGATAAGGTCATAGTGCTCCCTGCATTATGTACATAATACATAGGAATTCCTATCAAAAATCAGAATAATTGAATGAGTTATGTAAAAATTGGGGGCCTTTTGTGACACTACAATAGGTAAAAATATTTCATTTTGGCCGAGAACATTCAGAGCGACATACCAAATAGGGACAAATTGGTGTGAGATGTACTCAGCAGGCCAAAAACAATAGTTTATATAACTATTCATCCAGTGTAAATTCTGTAATCATTTTATAGATTTAATAATAATATAGTAGTAATGTAAACTATAAAGGGTCAGCAATGGTTCTTGAAGGACACCAGGCTTAGACTACCTGATTTAGCCCATTATATGAAGCCTATAAATAGATTACACCATGAAAATATACATATAAGTGTAAATGTATATACCTAAATATATGTGAAATATACATAGTGACATTTATATCCATATATATATATATAATCATACATAGTTCTAGAAAATACCTAATACACAACTCGGAAATCCATGCCTACTAACTGGTGTCACACAATGTAGTAGGGGAAGCCATTCGTGAGTATCATATACCATATAGGTCTCCATGCCCAGGTATCATAGATATATGGGATTTTATTCCCACGTATCATGAGTATAATGGATTCTACACATGAGTATCACTAGTATAAGGGAATCTATTCTCATTTATTGTTAGTATGGGAATTCCTTGTCTTATTATAATTTGTATAAGAGATTTTGCACCCATGTACACAACTATAGGGGATGAAATATGAGAGTATCAGTAGTATAAAAGATTTCATTCCTAACTATCATTATTATATGGGATTTCATTCCTATTTATCACAAGTATATGTGACTCCATGACAGAGTATCACTACTATACGATATTCCATGCCTATGAATAACAAGTTTACATAATTAAAAATGATTTATATTTTATTTATATTACCTATTAACAAGGTTGTAACAATTTATAATGTAAGTTTAGTTTCCTGTTTATACCACTAACTCTCCATTGGATTTATTAAATTATATTTGTATAGATGTCATGTGAAACTTATATATAAGATGGTTTGGTTAAATAAATATTTATAATACAAAGACACAATTATATAAGGACACCTCATGGGGTGGAAATAGTTGACGAGGACCTATCTCTAAATGAATACGTATAAAAAATTTAACATCTATCAAGATGAATAAATTAAACACGAGTTATGTTTATTTTGATGGAAATGTATGAAAAATCCAATGTGAAGAATCATGTCATGTAATATAATGAAATAACACGTGAGGGATAATTACTAGAACACATGCCATATAGAAGTATGGGCATGCTCATCTAGTATCAGATTCTAATTCAGCCTATAATATAGGAAATTGGAAAACCAAAAAACCAACTAGTAAATAGGGAATATTATTTCAAACCAAAATAGCATAAAATACAATGGGATAAATATGGAAAATAGGGAAGTATATTTAATTGTATACCAACATGATTCCAATGTGATAGATGGTGATCCAATTAGATTTCCAAAGAAGAAGAAATAATGGATCATATCTTAGGAGTTGAAGTGGAGCTTCAAGTGAATAATAATTCTATGAGAGAAAATAAAAATAAGGTTCAGTCCACCACCATAGAGAAATATTATTATATTTTTGAGATGTATATTTTAAACAATGTTTAATGATCAGGTCCCCCCTCCCCTAAGAAAATCCCACATATGTCGGGTACTTGGTCTGACCGGACCATTTCACATCATATTTTAAAAACACATGATGTACTAAATTCCCATCATTAATTTTTTCTACACCTAGCCTCCATCTGTACTCTCCATTAATTCCATAAATGAATTAACTAGGATAAAGGTACAATTCATAGGTCTATTAAAAAAATGAAACCACAAGGAGAGTATAAATAAATCTAATGGATCAATACTTGATATGAAAAACTAAGATCCTACCAACCTTGGATGGTCTCATAGGGATATTAATTATTCCATGTAATTTGTGATACCAGGGACCTTATACAGGATTCATGGATATAATCATACATTGATGTTTTTATTAGTGTACATGGAGTGATATATGAGTCCCTTTTTATAGGAATCCATGGATGGGTAGAGGATGCCAATTAATTAAGAACTATGGATGTATTGTAATAGACAAATAAGATTATTATGTTTAGTTAATTATTTATAATTTACTTATTTGACAATAGAGTTATATCAATATTGTCATATGCCATGGTGGTTGTGAGACCCCTCATAGGTAAGGATTTATTCCATTGTATTATGATTCAAGTCCTAAGCATTGCAATATATTACTATATTTTCACACATATGACTATATATATAAGTGGTAAATAAGTCAATATATATACATATTCGTGGACATATTTTTAGAGACATCTAGATTAGGCTGAATAAGGGAGTGTCAGTCTAGTGTCAAGTGAGGAACCTGGTCTGATGTGATGAATTGATTTTCTTTCATACATTTATGATTAAATGTATACTACTCATATTTTTTAGACTCTATAGTTCTTTACAACATTGGTGGTGTCCTACAAATTATATCTCACACCATGTTGGAACATCCGTTTGGTACCTGAAATTTACTTTTGGGGGAATGTAGGGACAATAGGAGGCATCAATATTTTTGTTCCTGATATACATTCTTTGGATAGAGTATGTGTGTAGAGAACTGAGACTATTCTCATGATTTTATCCGAGATAGTGGTGGAATTTTTTTTATTTATATCATAATTTATATGTTTGTTTCTTTTTATAACATTTGTATTAAATTTTATTTCGTAATATGAAATGATCCAATTTTTTTATAATGACCATGATTTACCTTCTTGCTATTTTTATATCTATTTTGGATAAAATTATTTAACTAATGGGGGTTTATTTCTATATTTGATACTTAATAATATCAGACATGATTGTTATACACTCTGACCACATGGAATAGACTCTCCACTAACACAACCTATGTCATTTCTACTAGTCATCATCATCTAATATTTGGTGAGGTGGACTGTAGGCCACATTGGAAATTGATTTTAGTTACTTATGTGTGAAAGAGGTCTAGGATGGTATAAAGTTGTCTTAGAGGGTAATTTTACTAATTTATTTATGTTTTTTAATTATATAAGATAATAAGATCATATCATATTTTGGTCACGATTATTTCTCTAGGATTATCGGACCCACATACAGGGGAAATCCAAATTACCTAAGATAGAATACTTCTGTTTTGGTTTTTACCTACTAAATTTTTACTGGTTTCAATATTGGGTGATTCACATGTTCTATAACATTATTATTATTGATTTTAATATTATGTACCTCTTCTCCATGGAATGGAACAACAAGGAGGTGTCATATCATGCTTCATATATGATCATTTGAATTCACAGGTCATGAATTATGTTATTCTATATAGGTATATCTTATTTCATGAAATTATTATTTTTACTGAGAATGTTGTTTGTTCTTTGACTCTTTGTATTCTAAATGTGTAAACATTTCTTTTGCATATAGAATAATTTGATTAATTAATGTGTATACATCAATTTAATTTTTTTACCCAATATAGAACGATGATGAAACTTATTTACCAAATATATCATGTTTGAACCATGGTTTTCTAGTTCCATGGCATAATATTTTTAATGATTTTGATTACAAGAATTAAAATTAAAATTTTTTATCAGGTATTTCAATAACATTTGTATTGTAATTCATTTAGTCCAATAATTTAATATGACTTTTTAATTCATCATATAATATTTAATGGTCAATTTTCAATTATTTGACTTTATAATTTCAACATATAATGAGTATGCCTTTATAAATTTGGAATAATGATAGATCTAACTAGGCCTTAATATCAATATACATGTAAATTACTATGAAATTAAATAAAATAAAATTCAATGTTAAAATTGGTTTATGATAAAAGGGGATGCAAATTTCAATGTAAAGGGTGTTTTTCATTATAACTTGAAATTGAAAGTTCACATACTATGTCAATTCATATGTAATGTGAGACCATAATCTCGATTTACCATTGTAGTGGGAGGTAAGAAGTTTTTATAATGACTTTTGTGTCTGTTCTTATAACACGGATATATTTTTAAGAGTATGGATATGGGTTAAATTATTTATAGAAAGACTTTTTACCAATAAATTTTATTTATTGTTGACTCTCTCTGATGCTAATTTTAATTTGATGTGTGGATATAGAAAATTTAGAGGTATGATACCATGAAGTCCATCAGGTTTTCACCATGAGTGTGGTAAAAACCATACTCTATATGTGGTGGTACTTGAAGAACCAATAATTCCTCCTATAGTGCCACATAAGGAACCTCCTCTCATTCCTCTTTTAGGATTCAATTCTGAATTCTAGGATATCATCATATGTTTCATGAAGTATTTATAGGGAGCTCCATAACATTCCCTTTCAAGGGTAGATTTGAAAAAAAATTTAAGCAGTATCATCCTCCAACATACTCTTGGGATTGCATTCCATAGGTAGGTATGTCATCAATCATGGCCATTTTATAATTCCTCAAAAATTTGGAGATACATCCAGAGTGGAGGTTCAAACTCTTAATATTTTGGTTTCATGATTATGACATGTTTTGGTAGGATTTTTTTCACCCAAGATGGTCAATGTTAGAGTATAGTCTCGGTGAAATTCCAAACAACATTCTGTGAAAACATATTCATATGGATTTAATGAGTAGACCAAGATAGATTGTTTTTACTCTTACAGCTGGGTGTTATGTCCATGATGGATTATTGAATAGGTTCCTTTAGATATAGTGATTCAAAATTTACCTTTATAGAGAAAAATTAATGAAAACAGGGATGTTTTTGGATGGGCTTGCATACACCATATGATTGTAGGTAAATTTCATTTGGCTGACCACCATTTTAGATATAGTGAAATAGGACCTTATCCTCGAGTAGATAATTAGACATGCATGTAATGTGAGATAAGGTGGATAAATATTGGGATACAGAGGTAGTTCATCTATCATCCAGAAGTCTCATTTTGAGTCTGTTAATAAGGGAAACTCCTTTTAGATCACACACACCAATGGTTATCATGTCTTTCAAAACTATGGAAGGGAGTTCTATAAATACCACTAGTTTATGAAAGAGACAATTTATTATTTATATTTCAGTATGATGGGGAACCATCGGAATTTATTCAATACTTTCCATATAGTTTCTAGTGAGATGGGATCTATTCTTACTCATCATTTGGGTGCATGACCAGTAGCAGTAAATCATGAAGGAAGATGTACTACTACAAACCGATCTGGATGAGGCGGAAGATATAGTTGAGGTATCGGGATTTCATATTTACAGATCCAATATAGTAGTCTTACCTAGTTCATCCATGATACATCTCAAGGATTTCAATTAATTCATTATTTAGTAGAATATTATTCTTTTTACATTTCCTTTCCGGATTTTTGGAAATCTGTAACACTTTCTTATATCACTATTTTACATATTTTACACAACAAAAGGGTTTTAGAATTAATTTTCATACTACAATACTTTTCCACTAAATGTATAGATTATTAAAATATAAAAAAATAAAAAAATAAATTTTAAATCGGATTCACCAAACTTATGTTGTGTCAGGTACATCAGACTACCCAGTGTTCCCTCTGGTGGTAAGACTAGTGTTCATTCTATCAGAATAAAATAAGTCATGACCATCACAGAGGAATTTGAACTAATTAATTAGAATAAATACTATTCATCTCATTGAATTAAAATTAAATATAATATTATATCAGACTATTAAATTTTTATAATAAGAGTAATTGAAATTGGTCTACTGGATAGAATTGTTTATATCATTGTAATGGTGCTAAAAATGACATTTGATAGAAGAAGTTTTTTATGATCTGAATTAAATATCATTTGAGGCGATCAAAACAAAATCATTGAATAAAATATATCTGACTAGTGGAGGAATTTCAATAAATAGTAGTGCATTAGAGGAGCCTGGAAAGGATACATTTTCATCTAAACTCTTTTGATATTTTCCTCTTCCTAAACATTCCTTTATATATCATTGTAATTTTTTATAGAGTTGTGGTTTTATAAAATCCATGAGAGGATTGTAAATTCTAAGGAATGGTTTTCATTTGTATTTTCTTATTCGGATCATAGTTATATTGATGGATTCTTGGGATAGGAAGATAGGTGAATCTGATCCATCTGATGGATGGCTTCCCTGGCCAGGGAAGAAAAACTGAAGCCAATCATTATATTGAGGGATTCTAGTGGATTTTAATACAGATCCATTCTGATCATCGTATCATAATATTTCATGGTATGTAATGTCTAACTTTTAAATTTCGGTGTAAAACTATAAATATCATTATTTAGGATTTCTGAATTCCCAAACTCTTCAGGTTAATGACTACAATTCGAGTATAAAAATTGTATTTCATTTCCGGTTCTTTATAATAATTTTTTTTACTTTTTTCAATATTTTTATTATTATTTTTTTCATTAACATTAGAATTTTTTTAAAAGCCTTTCAAAAAAACTATCTAATCAATGTGTCTACGATACCGATAATAGAACTAATTTATCATATAGTTTTAGAATATGATACATAATATAATCATTAGTTAACTTATGTTTCCAATATTTATAAATAATTATATTTTGTGTTTTTTCATATTTTAATTTTTTAAAATTTAATTCCCCTCATGTACCCAACATATACTCATATGGTCCAACAATAGTTATCAAACAAGGTTCTACTATTATACTTGTTGAGTTTATTACTATTATCATAAATTTAAATAATTATGTTTTCATATAATCTCTATTCAAAAACTATATTTCAAAAACATATTTTTTAGAAAAATAGTTTCTACATTATAAGATGATAGTTTATAATTTTATTACACTTGAATATATAAATCCATGTAGACCTCTTATTTTCTATGCTTATGACTGTGATTACTAGAAATACAACATGGATACTTTTGTTATCAATTCTATTTTGTATATCTTTGTGATGTTGACTGAAAATTATAGGATTCTATATGTGGTTGTTAATAATTTTATTAATAAGAAAATTTGAAATATCAATTTAATTATAGAGAATGGCATACACTTTTTTGTTCTATGAGATGTTATGTCTATAGTCATATTTCTTCATTTGTTACAACGAATAATATATATATTAATTTATAAGTAACATACTATTGAACTTCTATTATCATTCAAACTACAAGATTTATGCAACAAGATGATTATCATGTTTGGAATTCTATACAATGAGAGGAAGTTTCTAATATGCAAAATGAGTAATAACTATTATAAATTTTTTAAAACCCTTTGGAAAAAAGATAATGAATATACAATGTTATTTTAGAATGTTAATGAGATCATGTGAAATAAATAGAAATCCAAAAGAACTTCTTTCGATGATACATGAAGTATTATGAATTTTAATCCTAATTAAATTATTAGAACCCTTATACTTTGTGAATATAAATTGAATGGGTCTTTAAAAATATGACAATGAAAAATATTAGTGTTTTTTTATCGAATACATCTAATTTTATTGCTAGGTATTAATATTTTAAGAATGTACAGACATATTCTAAAAAGATGTATTTAATTTTTAAATTATATTTTATTTCATAGGAAAAAATAATATAATGAGTTTTATAATTTTGCGAGAGAGACGAACATGATTGTGGGAATGAATTTTTTTCAGTACAAATATTAGAAAATTCAAAACGAAAATTGTTATATGAACGAAACTTATGTTTTTATTTGATATGATTGCAAAAAACAATGACATATAAGACTAGTAGTTACTAATTAAAAATAAATGAAAGGAAAAAAAGGATTTCTAATAGTAATTCAATGAAAAAAAAGTATTTTTAAATAAATATTATATATTACATTTGATGAAATAAATCTTTTTTTTTAAAAAAGAATTTAACAAAATCATTCTATATTATTTAAAAAAATGATTTTCAACATTTTTTAGAAAAAAAGTCATAGAATAAAGAGGAATGTACATTTCTAATGTTATATCTCATTAATATTATAATCATACATATGATGAAAAAATACTTATAACAAAATAAATATGTTATTTCCAAAGTATCATCCTAGAAAAAATATCATCAATGATTATGATCGACCAGTTAATACATGAAGTTCTTCAAGAATTTCATTTTAGAATCTAGAATTTTTATCTCAGTTCTATCCAAATACTCTTGAGGTGGTTTTTAGTGATGATGATTGGAAAAAATAAATTAAATATGTAATAAATTAATTCAAAAGAAATAAATTCTTGAATTCAGATGAATGCCCAAATAATATTTCAATAATTAGATGAAAATGGGTTTGGAGAAGAAATGTGGTGAAAATGGAATTATTATACGAAATGAAGATATAATTGTTGTTATATGACATCATAAATAAGAGTGAACAGATTCCAAGAAAACTTATACCTTGATAGCTAGACATTATGCAATTTTTATACTTCTAGAATATACATCATTCATACTTGTAATACTATTTGAAATGGATACAATGTGTGCATTCCATAACATTTAGGTTGAGGAGGTAGTTTGTTCAGAAAAAACCATAGTATTGAATAGAAAAATATACAAACTACGTTTTTTGGCTTATTAAGACACATTACTGACTCAACCAATTTTTTAAATCCCATTATGAATTTTTTAGTATAGTTTTAGTGTAAAAATATTATTTTTATGGGATATTTGATCCAAATAATTTTATAAAATCTGTAAAAAAAAATATCGTGTTTGTACAAATTTATGTTAATGAAATTATATTTGGTTCAACTTAAAAGCCTTAAATATATTTATTAGTGGATAGTATGATTCATGATCTTAAAATGAGTATGATAGGAAAGTTATTATATTATCAATGTATTCAAATCTCAAAAAACCTGACGTATCTTTTATATCTCAATAAAATTATAATATATCTACATAAGATATTCAGTTATGGAAACACTAAATAGATTTGTAATCATTTAAAAATTTCAAATACCTTTTAAATTTATGAAGCTGGGAAACTAGTTAATCCAAACACTTTTTGTGGTATGTTTGGAATTTTATGTTAGTTAATTGGTAGAAATCAGGATATAATGTCTTTTGTATTCATATGTGATAGATATCATTCAAATAAAAAAATTTCCCATATTAAAGGTACTAAATGAATTTTTATCTTATGTGATATTTGGGTTCATGTTTATTTTAAACTTTTGTAAATGATTGGGTGTAAAATGTTTTTTGGAAACTCACTCTGGTGGACGTAAAATGGATAAGAAATGTACACCAGAAACATGTCATTTGTTAGGATAGTCTTTATTTTCATAGTATTGATATAAAAAAAATTTATATCACTTTCCAATAATTAATATAAATAAATGGAAGCTATATGTAGTTGTGTTATAGTGTTCTCGATGCAAGACACACTAACTAAGTATGGAATTAGTATATCTAAAACTGAAATATTTTGTGATAACACAAGTTCAGTTACATTAAGTGAAAAAGTAACCACATCATTTATGAAAAATGAACTTATATATAAGAAAACATTTCCTCATAGATCACACATAAAATGGATAAATCAATTTTTTATTTATTAAAACTCATGAACAACTTGATGATATTTTTATTATAACTCATAGTTATGATAGATTTCATCATTTTAACTAGAATCCTATAATGATCAATATCAAATGACTATTCATATGAACATCTAGTTTACCAAAGTCTTTACATTAATGAAAATATTTTCAATGGATAAGTATATATGTTTTCATATTCTAAAACCATATATATTTTAAAGAAATATTTTATTTTACAAATTATATTATTTCATAAAATCATTGTATTTTCTATAAAACAAATCAAAAATTTTTATATTTAGAATTTAATGACTTCTATATTATTTTTTGGATGAAAAATACTTAATAAATATATGTGGAATCAAATTTAATTTTTTAGAAAAATTAATAAAAAAATTAAAATAAATTATCAGAGAAAGTTTCATATATATAATCTATTAAGATTTCACTCATAATGAGACTACATTTCTAACCCAGAAATATATTCTTCTAACTTATATTTTTTTATTTATTCATTATTTAATTAATTTATGTTGTTTTATTTATTATTAATGTTTTAAAAAATCCACATATTTCAATTTTGTCTTTTATATAATAAGATATTATACTAGTCACATCAATAGTTCTCTTAAAAAACAATAAGAGACCATATTTATTTTTAAATCATTTCTGCATTAAATTTCAATCAACATATAAAAATGGTGTTTTCAATGTGAGCCATTATATTTTCTATAATTTGAATCATAACCTATGTGCCTATATATAAGTGTAGTGTATCTAATTACCACATCAATTCTCGAGGTATTTTCTCTTAACTCTGAGCACCAAATAAATTTCTCAATCTTATAATCATTCATATTTATCATTATTTTATAAAAATGGATCTCTATCACAAGTTTCAAGTAGATGGTGTTAGTAGAGGACTTCATGAAAAATATAATTTGTTAGTAAAAGAATCATTGGAATGGTCTGGTATGAAAAGTATGGCTCGGTTTTGAAATATTTTATTAAATTTTAAGGATGGGGTGGATATATGTTGAAAAAGAATATTTCAACAAGCATTATATAGATATTTTAATATAGTTTTATTCTTAATTTGAATAAAAAATGAAGGACGAAAATAAATTCATTGAATTAGTATTATTTTCTGAAATTTGGAAAAATTATTATCAGTAAATTTATGATATCATATATGTTCATTTCGATGGTAAAACCAATCAAAATTTTAAATAACATCTAGAAAATAACGTGATATTTGATAAGTATAAAGGGGAATCTTCATTATTTATATATTTAGAGTATTTCTAAATAAATCTTTATTTTACTCTAGATATAATATTTATTTCACATTGGATGAAAGGTTAATTAATATCGAGAGATGATGAGATATGTAATCAAAATTATCTAAACATATTTAACTTTGAATTTCTAGTTTACATGAGGAAAATAAACATATACATTTTAATATTCCAATCCATCAATGAAATTCTGAAGGCTTCAATTAAAGTCCAAATACTAATGATTCATTTTTTAATTAACCACATGTATTTGAACTATATGTATGTTTTTTGAGTCATTAATCAAAATTATGTGAATCAATAAAATCTTTTTTCTTATTAGAAAATAGAAAATGGTGTGAATGCAATTTTTTATTAAATCATGGTTAAAAAAATATATAGAAAAAATAGCCATATCTACATATGATTTAAAACACATAAAATATATAAAAGAAGATAATGTGAATAGAAAATTATAGAAATCTCTGAATAATGTAAAAAAAAGGAAATTTATTATTAATATTTTATAAAACTCATGGAACATAAAGAATAAAATGAAAAAAGGGTGTCCCGACATCATACTTCATAGGGAAAAGCTTTGGATTTAAAAATCCAAAGAGCTAATGACTTAAAAGAGGCCGATAAAAAAGGAAACACAAATGAAAATGTTGGATGTTTCATGAATAGTAAAAATATAATTGAATAGAGTAGAATAAAAAGGAAAAGACCCACCCTTTTCAGTATATACTTATCTAAAGTAAAACCATTTATATGCTCTATAAATATTACTGATGAATGATTATAATTCATTTTGACATTAGATGTTCCATTATATCTTTCAATAGATGGTGACAACGGAAAATGAAAATATGATGTAGATGATGTTGGGGATGAAAATGAAAAAAAAAATTCAATATTAAGTCTCCAAATAAGTTAAAAATTCATAGAAGAGGAATACAAAAGTAGTCATTGTAGTTGGTAAAGGATTTTGGAGAATATCACAATATTTATAAAAATAATTAGATGTATAATAAAATGAGTACAAGGAAAGAAACTGAAGTATAAACAAACGATACTAAATGATCAACCAATTCATCATCACCAACCACTCCTATATCAACACAGTTTGACAAAAACCGGGTGATAGATGTTTCTATTGATGTGCAATAATTATATAAAGAGGAATATGAGGATAAAAATTCATGAACTAATATTTTAGATAATGTTGAGACCAGTCTAGATATTCATATAGTGGAATATTTGATATATATAATGTTGCGGAGAATGAAAAGTCAGATATTGGACAATCCTGGTCTCATGTTTCAAAGGATTCATTAGAGTCATCAAACTAATCAACAACAAAGGAAAAAATGGATTTAACCTTATTTTCTAGAATATAAGAAAAATATCTAACTCAATCGCATTCCATCCAAATGTTGAATTCAGATGTAAAAAAATTCAGAACAATCTGAATGAAAAATTTAAATCCTTGGAGATGTTGCCTTATAAAATCAACCATAATGAGGCATATGTAATAACATTAAAAGGAAATTCAATTATTCAAATTAAGGTATCTTACTAGATGATAAGATGTTTAGGAAAAGTTCATAAATTATTGAATGATCATGATGATCAGAAAGAGGAAGCCATGAAATTATTTATTTACATTAATAACTCATTTAAAAAGTTTCAATATAATGTATATAATTGTGAGAATAGTTTTTAAAAATTCAATTATATGGTAGATAATCTGGTTGAAGAATTAAAAAAATTGATTGAAAATGATTAGAAGGTGGGATAATAAAATAATAGGACACATTTTTTTAAGATGAGATTTTATAAATAAGAATTAAAATAATAAAATATGTCTTATTTAATAAGATAATGAAATTTTAAGAATATATATTTGAAATAAATCATTAATTGAGGATAGGTTTTTAAATCATGGAAGTTTTTTTATGAATCCACGAAGTATAATAACAATGTCACAAAGTTGATGTTGGTTGTCAAAAATTTATTTAAAAAAAATTCTCATTTTACCAAACACATGATGTATTCCAGTAATTATGAATGAAATTTCATTTGAATCACATTTTACCCAAATTTATTATTTCTTAATGTTATCACATTCTTTAATGGATAAAATTTATTTTCATTAATATAGTAGATTAATTTTTAATTCAAAAACAATTGTTTCATATATATTTTTCTAAAATTTAAGTATATTATATAACATTTCCAATTCCTTATAAAAAATTAAATGGTATAGTTTTTTGAAAGAAATGTATAAGTCTTAGAGAGATATTTTAACCAAAGGGAATATTTTTTGGAGAAATGCCTTTGATTTATTTTTAGGGAGAGAATCTATTGTTTCAATCATATGAATATTTTATACAAAAGGAGAACTATATATCTCCAAGGGAGATAAGATATGATGAAGTAAAATATTTCATCAGGTATTATCTTGTTTAAAAAAATAAGGGCTGAATGGTTTTTCAAGGTTAATTTTGTTTTTCATTTTAAATGTTTTGTTTTATTATTTCCAATGTGGGAGAGATTGTTATGTTGAAATTAATATCATCTACATTCACTTTCAATAGTTTTTGAAATCACCGACTTTTTAAAAACAAATTTACTAACATTAGAAACCATATGTCTTTAATGTTTTTTTACAATACTTACATTCCCCTGAATGTAGAAAAAATTATAATATGAAACCATTATTGACATTAATATTAAATCATATCAATTAGACTAATCATGTGAATGGTACATCAAACTGACTAGTGTTTTTTCTAGTTGTTAGACATGTGTTCTTTATATCATACTAACTAAATTCAATAACATTTTCATGATAGAAGTTGAAATATATTGAATGTAGTTTTTTTCAGATCATTATTTTGAAATACAATAAATTAGTTTATCATATTTCCAAAATTTTATAATAAGAAAAATTGGAATTTGTTCAGTAAAATGGAATTATTTATATCACTATAATGGTTCTAAGAAATGAAATATGATGGAAGAGTTTTACTATGTGATCACACAACAACCAAATGAGGTTATTGAAAACAACATTTATAATCACTAAAATATGACCATTTGAGGAATTCCTATAAATAAGAGCACATTTGAGGATCTAAGAGATGATGCATTTGAAAATAAACACTTCTGAGATTTTTAATTTCCTTAACATCTTGTTATATTTCAATATAATATCTTAAATATTTTCAGATCTATAAATTCCATGTGAGTATATCAAAATCCTTATAAAAAATTTAATATTGTATTCGTTTGTTCAGATCGGTGTCAGACCAAGGGCTTACGAGGATAGAATGATAGATAAATCTTATATAATGGTGCCAGGGATTCTGAGGATTGGATGATAAAACTGAAGCTCATCATGATATCATGGAATTTTAGGGGATTTATGACAATGACATTCTAATAATCATATCATGGGCCTTCCATGTAAGGAAATACTATCCTTTATAGTCCAATATAAAACTATGGAATCCTTATTTCAGGATTTATGACATCCTTAACTATAATGTTCAATGATAAAAAATATTTTATAATGATTTTATGTCAATCATACATCGTTATGAGATTATATTTTACATGTTTCTATATAATTAATATTCTATTGTTCATTTACAGTAGAACATTTGTTTTAAAATTATTTCTAGTAAATTATTTTATTGGTGTGTATTTGAGATTGTAATAAATATTTATTTTTTATATTATTTATAAATCTGATACATACTCTGATAATAAGATGACTTTTTTTAATGATATTTTTATCTAAATTCGTTTTCTGTATTTCCATTATATAAATATTTAAAATATATTTCACCCCCACCCCTCATATTTCAATCGCGTACTCTTATCATCCAAAAAACATACTTATGTATTGCATCCAACTCCTAAATATCATAGTCTAGGGATTTTGGTAGTTTTAGGTACAATTCTAGTATATTCAACATTATTTTCTACCATTATTGAAAGAAGAGCTTCATATTCAATCACAATTTCCATGATAATGGAAATTATAGGAATATAAATTAAATACATCTATAGTGTGATGACTCATGACACAATCTTGAGGATATTATGTGAGAGTGTACACTGATGTTAGGGGCCCTCTTGAGAAGCGAAGTTTTCTTTTTATTGGGGATCTCGTAGTCCTCGAGTTAATGGGATTCACCTTCATACTTATGATTGAATGATTAGTTCCTTATCAGGGACATATTTATTTTTATTTTTATATGTAGTATTCATCATCACTCAAGGGTGGTAATAATATTCATAAGGGTGAATGTGATTTCTATAAGATTCGTGATGGTCCAATAAATTGTTAGTTGTGTGTAGTTACAACTGAAATGTTTTATCTATTTTTGAGTGATTAAAGAATGTGACATATGGACATCCCTCCTATATTGGATTATTTAATAGAAATATTCCCTAAAATATTATCTAGATTACCATGTTTAATAGAATTTGTGTTCACATTGAGTTTGATCCTAGGGAGGCATAAGTGTTTAACCCTACCTATAGGATGGATCCCACTATGCTCCATGAACATAAGAAGATGTGGTATGATTTGGAGGCTTATAGATTAATATAACTCAGTAAATCCTAATGGGGTTCACTTGTGCTATTTATGACAATGGAAGACATAACCCTGAGTCTTTACCTAGATTATTACTTTTTGAACTGACTTTTGTTTTAAAATAGGAATCCAATGTAACTTACAAAAAAACTCTTCAAACAAATCCTAGAAAATATAATTTTCTCTGACTTCAATTTGATGTCAGGATTATATTATATGCATGTGAGACCATTAGACATACCACTTATTATATTCCATAGTAGATATGCCATGTCTGTGAATTTGGTTATACCATTAAGTCTCATGAATGCACAAGTAGTTTTTATGGCCTTTATTAAGATAGTTTTCCATCCATCTCTAGATTAACTATTTCTATTCCATGAGGCCAAAATTTTCGTGTATTCTATAACTCAATATGACCTTGAAATACATTATTTGGTTATTTTTAATACACTAAGAGGGAACCAGTTTTATGTAATTCTCACTAAAATCCTTATTCATATTGAAAAGGTTCACTTCTAATGTCACGTCATCTCACAGTAAGGATTATTTTTTGACATATAGAGGGTGCCAATACATCTTTAAAAGGAGAATCCCAAGAATTCCTTCGACATGTGTAGTTTAAGAGGGTTATTATTAAATTAAAAGCCTTTAATTTACAATTTTTCACTCAAAAGAGGACCTCTAAAAGGATTTATTAAAAAGGAAGTGAATATATTATGGTATAAAATCTTCAAGGAATAATTTTTATGAGATGAAAGAGAGAATGAATTTATAACCAATACTAATTCATACATAATTAGCCTAAAGCTATAAAAATTACTTAGATTCTTCTGGAATTTGGCTAAGAGTTGTTTTGATGAAAGTTGTACGGGTTGTGGTGTATTGGTCAATATAGTTGAGACATAGTGTCTTTAATTAATGTATGTTTGAACTTAATTCAAAAATTTTGGTTCATGATTTACTCTATTGGAGGAATTATTTATTGGTGGAGTGGTACATCTGTTACGTGGACTAAAAAATTCCCAAATACATATTGACACCATGTGATTTCAATCTTAAGCAGTGAAAGGGGGTAGAATACATGAATTCATTCATATTTGATCTGTATTATATACCCATAAATAGAAAAGAGATAACTAATTCCTTTATCTATAAGACTCATACCCCATCTAGTTAAGAATTCATTCATAATTGGTAAAGGGTGGTCATTTTTTAGTGATATTCTGAGTGGATAATGACTGTCATTATCTACCTATTTTATCATATTTTGATGTAACATCATCTCGTCTAGAATGTGTATTGATGATAACAATTTCAAATCTCAAGTTCCCAATCCATTGGGCGAGTGTCTTATGTGAACCCCCACCACCTATATTATTAATTCATGTGGATGAGATCCTTTACCTTCATGGGTGTTTCTGGGTTCTTTTATATATATTTGAATAATTCATGTGTGAATCGGATGCCACTATTTTGGAAATACACCATGGTTATACGAAGATATTTTATTTGAGGACTATTTATATTGGGTGATCAATATGAATATGGGGATCACATTTTGAATCACATCGTGTTCTGCCTATCTTTTCCTAAAGATGGAGTAGTAGTGGTTTGTAAGACATTTTTATCCTATTTGTTTTATGGAATGGAACTGGGAATGTCACCTTATTTTTCACAATGATCATGTTGATATCACATCATGTTTGTGATTTGTTATGGCCGATTATCAATATGTTGGCCATGTACAGACACATTCTTCTAATAAATAATCCTTCTTAGTAAGAAATTTTGGGTGGCTTTAAATTTGTGGGATTTCATGAATACATGGTGTTACAGATTATATCATATCATATTTGGAAAATTTGTTTACATCGATTTTCTAGTATGTGTTATATAAATAACTGGGTTTAAATGTGAATTTGATTATATAATACCACCCTCGGACGAATTATCTATCCGAACATACAATATGGCTGTTAGAATATATTCTCTAGTAAATCATCCTTGATTTTAGAGGTTTTAGAAGAAGTAAAAATTTATATTCATGATATTATAATATTAAAACATTCAATAAACTATTATAATTGATCCCTATGATGACTAATATGGTATGTCATTCTGTTCTCCCATGTACTGGTTGGATGTAGGAGAGGGACTGTTGCTGGTACCCCATCTTATTTAAGAGAAAGTGTTGTAGGTACAACATTTTCATAAGCATATAGAAATATATCGATCTTAGTAGAATTCATATATCAATTATCCCCTTCATCCTCAAGCATTTGAGGTGGAACATCTGGTCTTTCTACATGTTTCTCCTATACATGATCATATATGGATTTAGATATTGGGAAATATATCATATCATTAAATCATACATTTTTAGATATTAAAGATATTTGAAATGGTGGACTATTAGTTTTGTTTACCTCATAGCTATTGGGCCTTGAAGGATATCTTCAATTTATCATAGATTTTCCATTATTATTCTAGACATTCACACTCATTTGGTCTTGAGGATATAGATCATTAAAGAGTTGAATCCATTAAGGAGAATCCAATAAGTATCTGTGACAGAAGAACTATTCTCCCATATAGTATTACAAATCCTACTCTATAGGTTCTATGGTAGAATTACCACATATAGGATGAGACTCAAGAGAGAGGGAGAGAAGCTAATATATGTGCTCATTATTCATATCTTTTCTCAAACAACCACCAACATAAGAGAATATGAGAGATTTATTATTTGAATGAGTGGATGTTGAAACATCCCAAATTCCGAATAGGGACATATTATATTAATTTTTTGTCAACCATAATTATATTTTCGTTCTGTATTAGAACTCAATAGCTTTTTTATTTGCGTGGTTAATTTTTTATTAATGAAGGTAGCATGGGATTTAAGTATATATGTCGAACCAATTCTCGATGTGAATAAAATTTATGATTTTATTTTCTCTAAAAGGAACCCCAAAATATTTGATATAGTAAATGAATTAAATGCATTACATGAATCATAATGATGACATGAACTGTTTCTTCATATAAGAAAAAAAACTAAGGAATTGATAATGTGAATTTCATTTATGTTGTGAACATATCACAATCCATTTTAAGGCTTTAAACACCTCATTAATATATCCTCCTTCAAATGTTCAGTTCAATATTCTACCATTAAACTTCTACCCATGTATAATGCTAGTATTTAACATTTCTCCATCATCTGAGATCTAATACCATCACCGTCAGTTTCATTGGATATGTATTAATAAGATATTCATTCCACTACCTTCATCTCATTGATTATTCTTCTATCTGTAATGATATTTTTCAAATATATATTATTCCATATTTTTTTAAATTATACATATTTTTTGAGTTCATCAGTTATTACTCTATATAAAGGATGATGGTGGCTGAGGATAGTTATACCCACTTAAGGTAGGTGGCGTAATTAATTTTACCTATTTTCATGTTGCATTATATGGGTTTTCTGGGTGGCACAATTTGGAACCAAACATGTGCCTATCGTGGGTGGGATAAAAACATATGTATCCTATGTTAAAATTTATTATAGTGGTTACCTAGGTTTTCATCAGAGAGGTGTGCTTAGTAATACATGTTTGTCACATTAATTTAGATTAACAAGTGATGTTGTTTTGGAAATTTTGGATTTTGAAAATACAAGAACGAAATAAAATAATGGAAGGAAATTAAGTAAAAGTTTAAAAAAAATTGAAAAATGATGTGATTTAAATCCATGATAAGAAATGGTGATCATGTTAGGGTCATTTTTTTCAATTGTAATTCTATAATAGTTTACATTATCCAATTCTTTTTTGGTAAATCGTTAAGAGTGAGAATCCAAAATCATTTATTCTCACTCCATGGGATAAATAATAATGTGAGAATATTCATTACTAAATCCTCATATTAGTGTACTATTATTATAATGTGTAATAGAGTTGTAGTGAATACCCCCAATTTTCTTAGGAAATTCCCAATATTGTATAGTTTATCATATACAATAAAAAACACTCACTACTTTATACACACGTACCTGTGATCACCGATTACTTCACCACTAAATCCAAGTATATTCCTTTGTATATAAACTAGAACCAATTGGATGGATATATTTATCAATGAAAAAATATAAATAAACAACATAATCTAAAATCAGATATAATCGTTCATGATAATAAAAACTTTTGTATGAAATTGAAACTGAATCACAAAGAAGAAAAGAAGATTTAAAAATATTAAAAGTAAGAACTAATGAAATAAAAAATGGAGAAACTCTCCATCCCCAGTCAGATAGATGTTTACCCCCCCCCCCATGGTAAGGGTAATTATTAATAAGGGGCCAGAATAACACATTATAAGACTAAGAAGTGTAAAATAAGTAAAAGAAAGAAGAGAAATTTTCATCATCTAGAATTTTTCCTCGAGAGGATTGCCTATGTTCTACCTTACATATGGATAAAAATCACTGAGGTCCATTGTTATAATTTTTTTAATGATTTTGGCTATCGAACCTCAAAATTTATGATTCTTCGGATAGGTGTAAAGAAATATATGGCCAAATCATTGACCATTACTTTTCCAGCCGCTAAAAACTGTTTCACCCATTCCACATAGAATCGCTAAAAATATGCCTTAATGAGATCATTAATTAAATAAATTTAACCTGAACTGTCCTATGAATTTTCTCTATTGACACCAACTATAGTAATTTCATTTTAATATTGGTATAAGGAGGTATTTCTGATTTTCGGAGGTGGGGTCCATTCTCCCAGCAAGTTTAATTTTTCCATATGATTGATTTTTCTGTACCATTGGGTTTCGAATAGGGCCTTGTTATAGAATACAAAATTGAAGACCAAGAAAAAATTACGACTAAAAATAATAACTTTCATCAATTGAATCAACAATTTAAATGTTAAGCCTAACAAATTGATGCTAATTAAGACTACCAATTTTATAGAATTACCCCATTTTGTTATTTAAGTCCAAAATATACAAAAAAATTAAAAATGATGCCAATATACACAAGTTGACTAATTTATAGGTATTAAATCATTAAAAAACATATGAGAAAGAATTAAAATATTATTTCATTCATTTACCCCACACTTATCACTTGTACTACTTGACAAGTCAACATGACATTCAAATTAATGCAACTTCAAAACACTTACCCGTGAGATCTGCCCATTAGACAACAAGAAACAAAATATAACATGCCTCCTCAAAAACCATTATTCCGTGTTATTCATTTAAGATCATTCAATATATTTTTTAATCATTTCTCCTAAAATTCACTCAAAACACTTACCTAAATTTCATTATCTATAATCACACAGATTTCAATTTTTAGCAATCCATTTCTCATACAAAATCATACTGGGGTAACCATAGTCTTGATAAAATCTTACATATACACTCTATGTGAGTCAAAAACATATGTTTATCAGGAGGAATTTATATGTTTTTTCAATGTATTTAGGTTGGAAGGATTGATATGTAAAAATTCTAAGTCTGAATGAAGATGGATTGGCTCTTTTTGAAGAAAAATTGCATTACTCTAATTTTCAAACAAGTATGCTCTCATCTCCACTCCCCATATTATTAATTTATATCCATCATCATAAATAATAGATTGAAATTGCACACCATTTTTAAATTCAGAAGATTAAATTACATTCATCTCAAAATAAATTTTTTATGAAATCTCCAAAAAAATAAACCACTTTCTTTCACTATTAGAAGATCCAGAAAGGCACAACATCTATCATCATGAGAGATCCAATAATGGAACACCTTTAAACATAAGGATTTTTTAGTAGAAAAATCATATCTTCAATATTTTATTTCAACAAAAAGTTTCACCGACTTAAGTAGCACAACACAAGATAGCTTTCCCCTACACCTAAGTTCAAATAGATCATGAAATGTCACTTTTATAACATGTTGGATAGGGAATATTGTGTTGTAATTTTGCTAACTTAATAGGATGTTCATGGAATCTAAAGGATACACAGATTAAATGATCAAGGAAGGCCATTATAAAAAAGTATTTTTTTGAAAAGGGATCATTAACACCAAATAAATGCCTCAATCATTTAAAACACATGTATCTAAAACCCTCAAGTTTTTATAGTAATAAATCAAATTCTAATTAAATAAAGCATTGTTTGGTTCTCTCAAGAAGTGTGATGAATGTAAAGAATATGAAAACAATAGGTTCAGAAGCATCATGGGAATGTTATTTCAAATATAATGACAGTGATATGTGTCATGTGATTCAAAAATCAAATTACATTTCATGAAATTTCCAATGATTTGAACTTGACATAATGTAATTTTTTGCATTCATTTATGTTCACTTTCAGGGAATAAATTGTTTCACTCATTGACATGGGTTTCAAAAATTTCAAAGATAATAATTTATAGTCACAATATTTAAAAAACACAAAATTTAAAAATTAAACCCACCTAATTTGAAAAAAATATTATTTTTTAAAAATAGGAGAAAATAGAAAGAGAAACAATAAATAAATATCCTAAACTAAAAAGGTTCCCTTCCCACACATAAATGATGTAGAGTCAACAATACACTCAAATAGATTTTGCAAGTAAAAAAATTTGAAAAAGGAATCACAACAAACACGAAAGTATAAAGGTGAGGTATGGCCTTGTGGATTTTATTGATAAATAATTTGGAGGAGAGATATCTCCTCCACTAGATCTGAGGGATTAGTCACATGGAATTCCATTAGCCTATGTCCATTAATAGTGAATGGATCATGTGATCCATCCTTCATAATCAGCATATCACCAAAAGGATATACATGAGTAACTATATATTTACCTTCTCTCCTGGAACAAAGCTTACCTGTTATCCGCATGAGTCTCGAATTGAATAAAAACACATTGTCTCTAGTTTCAATGTCCTTGGGATGGACCAGATTATAATGAGCCACTCTTGTTCTCCCTTTTTAAATCATGTAATTTTCAAAATAATCTAATCTAATTTCCCTGAGTAACTATAACTGTAATCTTCTCTCTTTCCCATCACATTCAACATCCCAATTCATCTTCTATACAGCACAATATGCCTTGTGTACCAATTCCATAGGTGGGTGACAAATTTTACCATAAATCAGCCTATATGGACTCATTCCTTTTGGGGTTTGTATACTATCTTGTAAACCAATAATGTGTCTTCTATCCTTTGAAACCAATCCTTCCAATTTGGATTAACAATTTTTCCAAAATTCCATTGATTTCCCTATTAGAAACATCAGTTTTCCCATTAGTCTTTAGATGATAGAAAGTTGATATTTTATTATGCTCCCCATTATTTTTTAAAAATATCTACATTCTCCTATTGTAAAAGGGAGTCCCTTGATCATTAATTATGGCTCTATGAACTCCAAACATACAAAATATGTATGACTTTAAAAAATCAAAATCAACATTAGCATCTTCAGTCGTAGTGGCTTTTTCTTCCACCAATTTGAAAACATAATTAAAATCAAGAAGAATATAATAATTTCCAAATTACATTTGGAAAGGGCCCATAATATCTATCCCCAAAACATAAAAAATTTCACAAAAATTAGGTTTCTTTTGGGACATTTCTTATCTCATTGATATATTTCATGCAAACTGACATTTTTCACACCATTCATAAACTTTATGAGAATCATTGAAAAGTGCCGGCTAATAAATTCTAGATTCTAAAACCTTACTTGCTGTCCTTTGAGGTACAAAGTGTCCTCCACAAGTTATTGTTTGACAAAACATAAAGAATGATTGAATTTCATTTTTAGGAAAACATCTTCTAATCATTTAGTCATCGAAAATATTTCAATGAAATGGATCATCCCAGATTATATATCAATATTCATATTTCAATTTGTGAATTAGGTGTGAATTTAAATGATATGGGACCTAAGATGTTACCAGATAATTGACCATGTCAACATACCAAGTTACTTATCCTTAAATCGAGTACAAATTCTCTCCTAGAAGGTGATCATTCAGTGGTTCAGGGTCTCGAATTTCAGCATCAGCAATATTATGATGTCTACTTAAGTGATCAGATACATGGTTCTCAGATCCCTTCTTATCTTTAATTTCTATCTTGAACTCTTCTAGTAATATCATCCATATCACAGTTCTTCGGTTTTCATCAACCATCTTCATCATGTACCTAAGAGCCACATGATCAGAAAACACAATGACTATAGTTCTAAGTAGATATGATCCAAATCCTTCTAAGGAAAAAACAACTGCTGATAATATTTTTATGTTGTTGTGTAGATGAATTGGGACACATCTATGGTTTTCGAGGCATATGCCATTAAATGTGGCCTACCCTCAATTCTCTGAGAACAGACTACTTCAACTTCTTAGTTTGAATCATCACAAAGTAACTCGAATGGTTTTTACAAATTGGGTCATTCCATTAGTGGTGGTGTAATCAATCTCTGTTTCAACAAATAAAATTCATCCATAGATGAACCATTGAAATCAAAATCAGAATCATTCAAATATAACCTAGAGATAGGGAGTGAAATATTACTGAAATCATTGATAACCCTCCAGTATAATCCCACATGTACTAAAAATGATCTAACATGTTTCAAAAAAGTTGGGTAAGGAAAATAATTTATAACTACAATTTTGGATTTATCAACATTTATTACTTTATGTAAAGTGACATGCACATGTACAATTGTTATCTCAACCATAAAATGACACTTTTCAAATTTGAAAACAAGGTTCTTTTCAATTCAGGTTTTCAAAACCTTTTCATGATTTTTCATACAAGGGTCAAAAGAATTTCCAAAAACACAGAAATCATCCAAGAAATCCTCCAAGAATTATTCAATGTGATTAGAAAATATACATACCACACACATCTAAAAGGTAAATGGGGAATTACACAATACAAATGGCATTATTTTTTATGAAAAAGTACCAAATGGACAAGTAAAGGTAATATTTTCTTGATCGTTGCGGGAAATGGATAACATAAAATAACCTAAAAATCCATCCCAATAGAAATAAAGATTTATCCCTACAAATAACTCTAGAAAATGGGAATTGAAAAGGATAAGTAAATGATCTTTTCGAGCTACCTGAATCAACTTCCTAAATTCTATGCAAACTTTCCATCTATTCTAGAATTCTTAAAGGGATTAATTTATTATTTTCATTCCTCGCAATGGTTAGCCCAGTTTTCTTTGGGACTACATGGATGGGTCTAACCTATTGTGAATATAATATTTGATAGATGATCCCAGCTTCTAACATAATTTCAATCTCCCTATTCACAAACACCATCAGCGTGGCGATCTGCTATTTTTGGGGTAGTCTGACAGGTTTGGAATCTCCCTCAAGAAAAATTATATGTGAGAAAATATTTGGGATTATTCCAGGGATCGCCTATGATCTACCATATTGTTTGGAAAATCTCTATAAAAATATTAATCAAATATTTTTCCTGAGTTTCAGATAGATTATTATAAATTAATACTGGTAATTTCTCTCCCTCCATAAGGTAAACTAATTTTAAATTAGCGAGGAGTCATTTTAATTATAGATTATGAGTATGCTCAAGGGATAAAATTAAATTGAGGTTCCCCCTTCCAATGGTTGGACATAATTCACACAAGAAATCATATCATATTTATAATCATTTAACAAATTATCAATGAAATCATATTTTATATGTTCTTCCTACAAGAAATCATAATCTCAAAGAGTTTGGGCATCTATATGTTCAGTGATATTTTTAATGGAAAAATTCACTCCTAATTCTATGAATTCATGAAACATACCTGATTTTTCAATTGTATATGGACCATCTTAATTGGAGAGTGCAAAGAGTGAATGGGTATATAAAGGGTGCCTCCTTTATTCAAAAATATTGATGTGGACACTGTTGACTCCAAAGTCCATTGTAAGTGACCCATCATCGACATTGATGATGGTTTTGGAAGTCTTCCGGAAAGGTCTTCACAAAATGATTTGTGAGTGTTATGGGATCATATAATATTCCATATTCAATACATTAATTTAGTATGATATAAATGATCTTTGAATTTTTCCCTGATATCCTCCAAAACTCCAGTTGGGAAAACCATTGATCTGTTTGAAAGGTGGACCACCACTCTTATGTGATTCAAGTCTTTCATCTACAAATAAGTATATAATGAGTGGGGAAATACATTAACTAATGAAATTAAATAGAATAAATCATTTGAGAAATTTAATGGACCAATGTTGCATGGAATAGAAAATGTCCTTGGATCTTGACTTTTTGCTAGCAATTGTGGTGTGATAATACAGTGACACTTCATCCCAAATTGATCCTCTCATTACCATGAAGTTTTCTCTTCTTGGTGAAAATATCCTTCTAAAATATAGCATTATTTGGATTTTATTTGAGTTTATAAAGTATAAGATATTTTATTTCCACTTTCTTGAATGTGTCCTGATTTTCTTTTTGCAGTGCTTCTTCTTGTATCCTCATTGATTCAATAATCCTTGATGGAAATGGTGGGGGTATATCTATATTCTTCTATTATTCCATTTGAAATGGCGTTTCTTGTTTCTTCTTCCTTGGCCTATCCTTCTCCTCATCATCATTCTTATGTTCTTCCCATAGTATTTTCAATGAATTTTATGAATTCTCAACATCATTTTTCCTTAGCCAGGTGGTCTTGCTTCATGTTCAATGGTGTCTGGTGGTCGAATTTATTTTCCACGTCTATTTGTTTTCAAGAGGAAATTTTTCTTTGGGTTTGGTATTGTTTGGGAAGGGTGTTTACCTGGATTTTTGGTTAGAATGTCCATGAAACTTTCAAAATTGATGGATAAATCTTTAACGGTGTCTTTCATCCCGTCAAACATAGATTTTAACTATTGGTTTTGAATTGAAGGTTTTTTACTGGAGGATGGATTATCATAGGGACTCAGTAATGTGGTTGTTTATTGGAATGAATGCTTGTTATATGACTGCTTTTTTACAATGGTGGTGGGTTTTGAAATATATTCTAGTTTGGTGCTTGGTTTTGAAAATATTTTTTATACAGAGGTATAGATTGATTCTGTTGATTTCATAACCCATATTGGACATGGTTAGTATCTATCCATCTTTGATTTTGTTGGAAATATCTTGGATGAAAGGATACTGCACATGTTTCCATTAATTGAATTTCATAACATTATTCAGTGAAATGATTTGGTGATGACCATAAGCAACATACATTTGCAGGTTCTTGTTTGTCACTAACTTGATTCAATTCCATCTACCTCAACAAAGTATTTAGATCTTCAATCCTAGTTTCTAGTAAGGTTATTGGATGATAATTGTGTACCTCATGAAAACATATTTTTCCTATTCCTCTTCTTCCAAACTGCTAAGAGTTCTTAGAAATCATCTCAATCAAGCCCTTGGCTTTTTTTGGTGACTTTTCAATCAATGAAACTCCAGATGATGCATGAAGAAGGTTTCTTTAATTTTCTAGTAGTCCATGACAGTAAAATACAATAATGTCATGTTCCTCAATGGCATGATGTGGGAATCTAGAACATAGCTTCTTAAACCTGTCCCAGTACTAATAAAGGGTTTCTCCATATTATTGTTGTAAATCATAGATTTTATTCTGAATGTTTGTTCTTCTTGAGGGGGGGATAATCATTTCATAAATAACATTACCATGTAATTATAGTCATCTATGTCTCCTGATTGTAGGTCGTAAAACAATTCTTCGAAGCTCCATCCTATGAAAAGGGAAATGCCATCCACTTTACATATTATTCAGCAATTCCATGGGGGTCTGAAAGTTGAGTTCACATCTGTGAACTCTTTAATGTGTTGTTTTGGATATTCTCCACCCAAACCATGAAACATTGGAAAAATATAATTATGTTAGTTTTAATTTAAAAATCATTTTGTAACACTACCATGGAAAGATGATTGTTTTGATTAAGTAATTGTAGAAAACAAATGTCTTTAGGTGTTCGGTTTGGATTTTCACCCAAGATGATAGGTTCAGAGTGAACACTTGAAAATTCACATGAGACTAGAAGTGAAATTTCCCCAAAATGATATTTCAAATTCAGGTTTCTATGTCTATTAAATAATGTTATTGAAATTTTAGAATCTATGGGTAAAAGGTAGGGGATTGTACTACTACTCTTGAAATATAAGAAAAGAAAAAAATGTTGGTAATACCTCCACAGCAACGACACCATGTTTTGACAGGATCCTTTTGTGGGTGTGGAAATAAAATATAACAAATGTAAAATGTATTATAGTGGCTACCTAGGTTTTTTACAGAGAGGATTTCTCAATAATAGTGTTTCTCACATAAAATTAGATTAAGAATTGATGTTTTTTTAATGGTAATTCTTTGGTCAAAGACCAAAGAACAATTTATTGATAAGAAAAAAGATTACAAAAGACATAAGGATGGGATTTTTTTACAATCTCTATCAAACAGATATAACAAGTTAGCTGGCAGAGTGTCCAGCCAAGTCATGCTCTGATGAACTCCTTTGTTAGCAAGAGCATCTGCAACAGAATTCGCTTCACCGTAGGCATGAGTAGCTATGTAATCAATCCCATGAAGTGAGTTTAGACAATTAATCTAAATAGTGGTAAGCAGCCAGACAAGATGAATGATTCCATTCCAGATGGCATGAACGATAGTGGTAGAGTCACTTTCAATCCAATGCTTTCTCAAACCTATTTTAAGCGCAAAATCAACTGCATGGATGACCCCCAGCATTTCAGCCTCTAGAGATGATGAATGTCCACATCCAACATAGAAGCAACCCTGACACTGGCCAGCTAAGTCTCTGAAGATGGAACCACAACTAGCAGGGCCTGGATTGCATTTAGAAGCACCATCAACGTTCACTTTGATCCATCCCGGCATTGTTGATTTCCATAATACTTCAATGGAACGTTTCAGCTTTGGGTATATGACAGGCACATGGAGATGACGAAGGATCTCAAAGTCACCAACCGAGTTATTGCAGCAGTCATTTTGAATTGAATCTACTTCATGAGTCGCGATAGAATCCAAGATTTTCTAGTATTGAGACTAAATGAGTGTTTATTATGAATAAGATCATTTCTCACGTACCATATCTCATGCAGGAGTTCTGCCACAGCCGCAAGAAAAATATTTTCAACCTGTAGAGAGGCATCATATATGATGAGTTTTTTAAAAACAAAAAAATAGAGTCAGATATGTGCCATCTACAATTAAATAATTTAAGAACATAATTCCATAAAGAAGAGGCTGCCGCATAAGAAAAAAAGTGGTGATCAGCGTCCTCCCTATTCTGATTACAGAAGTGACATTTAGAGCAGAGTTGAATGTTGAATGTTTGCAGACTGGCTTCAGTAGGAAATCTATTATGAGCATTGCACCAAATAAGATTGATCCTAGAAGGTTTGGTCCATGGTTTGTTAAAATGACTCACCGACTGATAATTAGATTCATTTCTAGAAAATATATGCTTATTGAAGTTTTTAGAGTCTAGGATGCCATTTGGTGCAGGTTCCCAAACATGGAAGTCACTATTGGAAGAAAAAGGGTGATTATCAATGATCTGTGCAATATTATCAGGGAGGACATGTCTATGAAATTGTAAGACATACTTTATAGAATGACTAGTATCTTCAGGAATAATATTAGGAGGTAACAAAGATATCAAGGGGTTACCACAACATTTTTCACACCAAAAATTGATGGAAGAGTCTGCATTAACCATCCATCTATAATTTTCCATGATCTTGTTGTATGGGTCCCTAATAGAAGGCCAGATCAAAGAGTCGATTTAATTAAAATTACCATTTAAGAGTTTAGAGAGGAATCTATGGTTCAAGAATTGAAAAGATTTAGAGGTACAATTAATAATACGCCAAGTTAGAAGGAATTGAAGAGCATTATTGAAGAACTTTAAATTTTTTTTATACAAATGCCACCTTTACCAAGGGGTTTACAACAAGATTTCCAGGGGATAGTGACAAGTTTATTTTCAAAAATATTTCTCATCCAAATGATGTTTTTATTAAAAGTATTAATTTTCCTGAAGATGACGACATGCCATTTATATATCATATGAGAGTAGACCATTTTAGAGACAATGGTCAATTTGACCAAACATATTCTTCCATCCATGGAGAGGGATTTCCCTTTCCAAATAGAGAGTTGGTTTATGATTTGAACAATGATATTAGCAAAGTATATTTCTTTAGGAGGACCCCAAAATATTGGGAAGCCCAAGTAAGTGAAAGGTAAGAGGCTTTCATTAATTCCAAGATAAGTAGTAATGCTAGATTTCCTTCTGATAGGATAGCTCTTTCCAAAAAAAAATATATGATTTATTCTAGGAAATCACGTGTCCTGAGGCTTCCTCATAGTGATTAAGAGCTTTCTTGAGGACATGAATATTTTTTTATATCTGTTGAGAAATAGGATGATGTCATCTGCATATAAAAGTTGGGTAGGGGTATTTAGGTTTTTGGAAACTTGTATAGGCTTAATCTTACTTTGAGCAACCAGAATATTGAAAAGTATACTTATGTAATCATCATAAATAACAAAGAGGATGGCAGAAAGGGGGTCACCCTACCTGACACCTTTAGAGAATTTAAAAAAACCTCTAGGTGTGACATTAATCAGAATAGAAATAAATGTTGAGAGAAATAAATTTATAAGTCTTCCAATAAATGAATCATGAAATAAATAGTTTTTTAAGACTTTGAAAATAAAATCCCAGTATATGGTGTCAAAATCCTTTCTAATATCGTGTTTGATGGACACACACCCCACTCTAGTGTTTTTATTTAGACTATTTGTACATTCGGAGGCAAGAAAAATACAGTCTTGAATGGACCTTCCTTTAAGAAAACCAAACTGATTCCATGAGACTATTTTATTGCATGTATGTTCCAGTCTATTCACAATAATTTTTGTAATGATCATATAAAGAGTGTTAATAAGAGAAATAGTTTTGAATTGATGGATCTCTGAGGCATTTTCATCCTTAGGTACTAAAGTTATAAATTTAGCATTGATGCCATGAGGAAGAGATCCAGGAATACAAAAGGTCTTAACAAGATTACAAACATCATTGTGGATTGTGTCCCAATGCTTTTGGTAGAAGCCATTATTGAACCCATTCGGACCAGGCGCACTGTCTGGATTAAGTCCAAAAACTTTATCTTTAATTTCATGATCAAGTGGAGTGCTTAAAAGAGACTCATTGTCTTTTTAATCCACAATTAAGAGAATAATATTAGATATGATATCAATATTTACCTTCGGACCATTAAAAATGTTGTAAGAGTACGAGATAACATGATCTTTTATGGCCTCTTCAGAATCAATGATCAAATCAATATGAATAAGCTTAGAAATTGGTTGATTGGCCTTTCTGACTCTTTGAAGGTAATTATAAAATTTTATATCAGGATCACCATATGTAATTCATTTAGTCCTAAACATTTTCTTATGAATATTATCCTTAAATGTGAGCAAAGAATTATGTTTAAGGGAGATATTTGATTCCAATTGAGGATCCATATTAAAATCGGATTTAGTGGTTTGTGTTTGGACGTGGCTATGTTCATTTTCCAGATAGGAAATATCTAGATCTATTGGAGATTTTGTAGTTTTACACCATCCTTTAAGGGCCTTTTTATGGATTTTCAACTTATACATACAGGAAAATGAGTCCTTATGGTGTTTCATAGAGTTCTATGTGTAATGAATAAAATTTACACAATCATGATTTGAGGACGAAGCATTATTAAATTTAAAAGGAAGAACAGGCTTAAAATCATTAATAAGGAAGCTAAATAGAATAGGATGATGGTGAGAGTTAATTCTATGAAGAGTTATACTGGATATATTATCTCAAATATCAAGGGCCTTCATGTTAACAAAAGACATGTCGAGATTACTGGAAACAGTTTTGTTATAGTGTTTTCTGTACCAAGTATATTTGGCACCTGTAAGAGTGACTTCAAAAAGGCTATAGTCTTCAATAGTTGACCTGAATTCCCTTGATGATATAGAAAGATGTGAGGGACGTATTTTTTCACAAGAGTTAAGAATGGTATTGAAGTCTCCGATAATAACCCAAGGATCACGAATGGAGTTGGCCATATCAAGAAGTTCATGCCATAAAACCTTTCTATCTTGATATCTAATATTGGCATAAACCATTGTGCAAAAGGTATGCCGACCATTCCACAAGAAATCACAGGTAAGTTGTTTCTCAGTATCTTTAAGGATGTTGATATTTTTTAGGGTATTGTGATAAAAGATCCACATAGATTCAGTTTGGGGACCATATTTAGAGGAGCCTAGAAAACTGTAATTAAGAGCACCAAATCTCATGAAGTTCATATTGAAGTTGACTTTAGGTTCTAAAATGGAAAATAAATGAGGCTTATGAGAGTTTAAGAACCTCCTAAGTGTTGTGGAGGTATCGTTGTTGGCCAAGCCTTGGAAATTCCAATAGAGACAATTCATTTCTCTTTGTGTTTTGGGTTAAAAAACTTCTTTTTTTAGATTTTCCATATCCTTTCTTCCAATGGGATCATGTAACAATAGGGGAGGAAGAAAGTTTTTGTTTTCTCTCATGAGATTCATAAATTAGAGAATCATCAATTTTCAATGACGAATTTGAATCAGGGTCAGAAACTGGAGTACCTAAAATGGCAGGATAGTCAAGAAAATGATCCTTCCCAACTATATGAACATGGGACTATTCTGTTGGAAGATTATTCTCAATTCTAACTAGAGTATACTTTTGAATTTGGTGATAACTGATCAAGGTTTATGGATAGGGCAGGAGGGGGAACATTTGTGGAATCTGGAGGTAGGATAGTAGAGTCCTGGGGGGTTTGTAAAATTCTATGTTCAATAAAAGTAGTATCTGTGTTAACATTAGCAGCATGAGTGGTAATGTTAGTAGCAAGAATAGGAACTTTGTCAGCAGATGTGGGAATATAATTAGCAAAATGAGGCTATAACAAATCAGAATTCTGCTTGTCAACACGAGGGATGAACACCACCATGTTAACCAGACAGATAGAAGAAGTTTGGGCAGACTCAGAATGTGAAATAGAGACATAAAAAGGGGTGTGTGCAATGTTGTGTGCAGTATTAGTAGCAGAAGTGTCAACATTAGCAGCATGAGTAACCAGAATAAAAATTTCAGGAACAGGGGAAATAATTTTATATGTAGATATGGATTGCATAGAAATACCTGGTTCTAATGTTTTTTCCATCTCACCTTGTGTCTTGTTAGAAGCATTAGAGGTACCATTCAGATCTAAAGCAACCGAGTTAGCTTTCTCCAAGTCCCTACTAACAAGCTCATTCAAGGGTGATGTACCAGAGGTAGAAGCAATATTAGCTGAATTGGAAATAGTGGTAGGAATGATCCTATCCAGATTATTTCCATTACCTTCAGCCACTATTTTTTCTATGACAATGACAATGTTATCATTATTTTGAAGATCCTCTTCCTCCTCAACAAAATCTTCCCAAGCTTTACCTTATAAGGATATAAAGACATTTTATTTTTTAACCCAAATATCTTGTTTTTTTGGGAGCTCAAGTTTGTATGTAATATTAAACCCCTTTTTACCATGTTTTACTTCCTGCCAATCATTAGTGATTGGGGGATCCATTTGTTTTCTAACCACCCTACAATTGGAGTTGTTATTCCCAATCAATTTTCATACCTCACAAAAGGGTGGTTTCTTTTCATATTCAATTCTAAGGTTGATTCTATAATTAGGGTCATCGAAGAATATGTAAGATGGGAGTTCATTGGCCATATTAACATCAACCATTATTCTAGAATATAGGCCAAGATCTCTATTCAAAGTCTTGTGATCAATTTTAATGGGGGTCCCAATGTAATAAGCAATGTCATTAAGAATCTTCGGGAGCCAATAGAACCAATTGAGTCCATGAATGCTAACCCAAACATGTGCCATATAGTTCTTGTGAGTGTATGGGTTAAAAGAAGCATCCCAATCTAAAATTCTAAGAATTCTTGGTTTTAGTTGCACGTTCCCGAGTTTCCATACCTGATCAAGCTCACCTTGAGAGATGAAGAGTATATGATAATAGCCCTTGTCTATGGGAACCATATTACATTTTAACGAGCCCCATCAGTGGGAAATCCGGTTCTTTAGATCTAATATAGGCATGGGCTGGTCACCTGTGTTTTATGAAATGCGGCCAAGAACCGAGTATTTTCATAGCTGCTCTCTTTTCTTCAGGGCTTCTGGATCTGCATCAACCATGTAACTGCAATTTTCAAGCTTTTTAAAGAGCGGTTGTTTGCACTCCTTCATGCTAATGAGATCAATTCCTTGCAAAGCGTCACCAAAGGAGACAGGTAAGGTATGAAGGGGGACCTCAAGATTTCCAACATCAATTTTTGAAGAACGAGGATCAGAAGATACAGGAGCAGGTGGGGTGAGTTCCCACACCGGATCGAAGCTATCCATCGGCGAATCTTGGGGAGAATCAGCGAAGAGGTTTAGGGTTTCCAGATTCCAATTGGAGAGCGCTTCGAGAGCTCCCAGAAATTTTTCAATTCCTAAGACTTTATGTTGTTTCTTAAATTGTTTGATTTTGAAAATACAAAAAATAAACTAAATAAATTGAATAAATTAAGTGAAATTTTAAAGAAAATTTAAAAATGACAGGATTTAAATTAGGGATATGAAATGGTGATTAGGTTAGGGTTGGTTTTCCATTTATAATTCTACCATAGGTCACTTTACCCAATTATATTCTGCTAACTCATTATGAGTGAGAGTCCACAATCATTTCATCTCACTCTCTGGGCTAAATAATAATGTGAGAAAAAAACATACTAAATCATAAGATTGGTCTAATATTTTTATAATGTGTAATAGAGTTCTACAGAATACCCACAATTTTCATAGGAAATTCCAAATTGGGACTTGTTTATCTCAATAAATCAAGAACATTTACTACTCCTTACACATGTACCGGTGATCACTGAGTACTTCTCCAATATGTCCTTGTCTATTCCATCGTATATAAACCAGAACCTATTGGAGATAGATATATATCATTGAAAAAATATAAATAAATGACATAATATAAAATCTAATATAATCATACATGATTATAAAAACTGTTATAAGAAATTGAAACTGATTCGTAGAAGAAAAAATAGTATTTTAAAACATTAATAGCAATAAATCATGAAATAAAAAATGGAAAACCTATCCTTCCCCAATCACTATAACGACCCATACTTTACATACATTGATAATACTTCAAAATTTATGTACACTTATTATAACACATAACAAAACCATGAAAGGATCGTATAGGTATAGAGTCTTTCGAAACTGGGAAACATAAACAACTGGTTCATAAATCATTTATGTTGTCTCCAATTTATTTCATCATATCTAGAGTCCCTTTTTGGCATATCCTACTTAATAACCTTATTCCTGACCTGGGGAAGGAAAACATACAAAAGGGTGAGCTCAAATTCTCATTAATGGTAATCAAATGAAATATCAATCACATCATATTCATAAGAACATAACATTTTTGAAATCGTAATCTGTAAAAGAGATTATAATTTCATAACATCGGATAAATCATAGTAGTGAATTGTAATCCAATTAATCATAACATAAAACATGAAACTTTGTGTCATACACACATAATCATAGATAATCATTTCTTAGTAGTCAAGACTCATTACCAAGACTATCTTAGCGGACAAAGTCCATTTCTAAACCGAGTTCACTCCTCATTTCAGTCCTGTTTCACTAAACTGGTTTAACCTGCCGTTCCAGCCATGTCTATCTAATGAGATATAAATCATTACCCAATGCATTGGATGGAGACATAGGTCCCACCCATCTCTTAATGATACCATTCTTATGTGTGCCACAAAATCCAAAAAATCATACATCATTGTATAACCCATGTAATAAAAATGGGATATTTAAACATCGTGACATCATAAAACAATTCATATAAGATAAAGGAATTCATAAAAATAATTCCATCACAACATAATCAAATCAATTTAATAATAGATATAGAAACAAAACCCTATATTATCTTAGATGGAAAATAATTTTGATAATACACTTGAACTCCATTCTTGAGGAAAATATACTTTCTACTTCAAAAACATTTTTCCTTCCTTAACATGTCATACAATTTTAAACTAAAATAAGTTTATTAAAAATAAAATTGAATACTATTAAAGGAATATTCTTTGAAATAATGTTTTAAAAATCGAATCATGTCTTATAATTTAAAAAAACATTCTTCTCGTACTTTTGTCGGAAAAGTCAAAAAGTACATCGTACGAAAAACGACAAAAGATTCCTTTCATATCTTTTAATAAAAACTCACCAAAGGGTAAAATTGGATATATAATTTTTATAAGGATATAAATATTACATATTGAGGAAACATGTATGTGGATGATAAATATTCCCTAGTAAATTCTGAAGTATAAACAATTTCGGATAAAAATGAGATTGTGAGATTTTCCCTTACCTTAGGTCCGATTTTCTTCCTAAGTGTCTGAACCTCTTGTATAATGATTTAAATAATTTCATTGACTTATTATAGTATCATAATAATTGTTATGATATCATAAATGGAAATATTCTTAGCTTCTTATTAGTAATATTTCATTTTTACTTGTTATTCGGGTGTTTATTACTTTTTGTTCTTATGCATGTTTTCTCGAATAAATTCTTATTCTTCTCTTTAGGTTATAGATACCTCATTTACATAATGGTATTAGTGTAATATATATCATATTAATTCATTCAATTCATTAATATAATCATTATGCAATGAATATCATGTAGAATGAGTCGCATCACATCGTGGAGATGATATTCCGTACGTACGCACGAGCGATGATATCGTTCCCATGATCATGGAATTGTATTGGAGTGTATATATACTATTTCAGAATCAATATCACTTTAAAATAATCATATATAGTTATATTTACACCATTATACCCATCCAAGTAAGGTGGTGGTTGAAAATAAATTACACCACGGCGTGGAGATAGTATTCCGTACGTACGAATGCGCGGTGATTTCGTTTTCCGTAGGATGGATAAATGGTGAAATAATGTTGCTTCATACTTATAATAACATACCATTATATGATTGATACTGATGTTATTACTTCATAATGAAACAACTAAATAAAAGAAGTGGAAGAAGAAATAATGTTGAAAGAATCGGTAACGGACATTACCTCTTCTTTGAAGCGCCTCTTTGAGACCTCCTCTTAGGGCACTAAAATTGGTCTTTGAAGAAGACCAAGACCTCTAGGATGTTTCTAGGGAAGTGGAGAAGAGAATTTGGCAGAGGTTTTCCGATCATGAAGGCTAAAAGTGGTGTGAGGAAGAGAGGGAGGAGGTTCCCTTTTATAAGGGAAGAGAGGGGCACCTTAGGAAAAACTAAAAATATTATTTTATTATAAAGTCATATTCGGTTTTTAATAGCTCCAAATCAATTTATTTCAAATCTAAGTTGGGTATCGGTCGAATTCCTCTCATACAATAGAATTTAGATAAGTTTAGGTATCTATTTTAACCTTATCATTTAGATTTAACTTTAAGTAGATAATTTAACATTTACCGTATCTTCTTGTTTTCTTACACTATAAGGTTAATAAACTTACGATAACAAGCCACACGAACCCCAATCTGTTTATTATTAATATATATAACCTTATCTAAGTCATTTTCCCTAACCATAGATTTTTAGGAATAAAGTAACAATTAATAATATAATATTTGTTTTAAAAACTAATTTTTGGTCAATTTTGACACTATTTGGTAATTGATTTTTTTGAAAATCATAATAGAAATATTAGTTTGAAATATTTTAATTAAATCAATACCAACATGTCATATTAACATAAAAAATTATTTTAATTCATAAAAAGTCTAATATTACATTTATTTGGGTATTTATAACATCAATTATGTCAATATTTCATTAATAAGATAATTAATGCATCATCATTGTGTCATAAATAAATTAAATTAATTTTATTCCTAAAATTACAAATAAAATACCATTATGTAGGAAATAATTTTATCTTTATAATGAATATTTATAGTCAAATTTATCTTATGGATAACCCTATATTAAAAATTATTTTGTTATTAAACTTTGATTTTAACCATTTTAAACCTTCTTTAAATAAATTAATAATAAATGTACTAATCTAATCCAAGTGGGCCTAAATGGTCATATTATATTACTAAGGTTGTTTTTGGTATAATTACACTTATCCAATAGAATTAGGACATGTGTTAGGGAAATAATAATAACAATTTTACCCTTAATTACCATATTTACATTTAACCGTGGTAAAAAAAAGTAAAAAGTTACTATTTACCAAAAATTATTTTTATCTCATTGAACCACATTTTAGTCCTTGATATTAACCATGTCTCTCGGATTTCTGAAATTCCACTCACAAAAGCGATAAAATTATGTTTTATGTAAATTTGCAAATTCTTCTAGGAGGTGGTTAAAAGACGGTGAAAAGTTCAATAAAATTTTTATATATTTAAAATTATTATAAAATGACTCCAATGAATTGCATTGAACTTATATAGGTATTATGTTTCAATTTTGACCTAAAATAAATTTAAATAAAATAAATAATTATTTAAATAAAAAGTCCGTTTTTAAATAGTAACCCAGTGTTTTCACTATTCATCAAAAATTGAAAGTTTTCAGAAAAATACCAAAATTTCACCCTAGGATAATTTCGATATTACGAATCCAAAAATGAAGTCCATTTTCAAAAATAAAATTTACGAAATTTCAAAAAGTTGGTATTACTATTCATAACGGCTAGTTTTAGTGATATTTTAATAGCATATCGTTGTTTACTGAAACTCGGTATTGCGTACGACGCAAGCTATCGAGGAATGTTGCGATTACGTGTAAAGAAAGCCAAGATAGTGTTGTGTGTAGTGAAATATTACTTTGGTGATTTATATAACATAAAAACAAAATATTTCTCATAAAATTCTCGGGTGTTACATTCTACCACCCTTAAAATGAATTTCGCCCTCGAAATTCGTCACTTTGTAACAAACAGATGAGGATACCTCTCCCTCATCATATCCTCAATCTCTCATATAGCTTCTTCAAATTGGTGATTCCTACATAAAACATTCACCAAGCGATTGGTCTTGTTCCGTATGACATTTTTGCTACGATCCAGAATCTCTATTGGATATTCTTCATAAGAAAGAACATGATCCAACGGTACAACTTCTGAGATGAGTACATGTGAAGGATCAGATATTTACTTTCTCAGGAGAGATACATGGAACACATCATGAACTTTGGTGGAAGCTCCAATCGGTAAGCTACCTTCCCAACATGATATAGTATTTCAAATGGACCGATATATCTAGGGCTCAACATTCCCTTCCTTCCAAATCTCATGACCCTCTTCCAGGGAGATATTCGCAAGAACTATTTATCACCCACATCAAACTCTAGGTCTTTTCTTTGGTTTTTGGCATAACTTTTTTGTCGACTCTGAGCTTCTCTTATGTGTTGTTGAATATATCTGACCTTTTCTTCCATCTCATCAACAAGATCAGGTCCTAATAGCTTTCTTTCCCCAACGTCATCCCAGCAAGTTGGAGTCCTGCATTTCTTTCCATAGAGAGCTTCATAAAGAGCCATCTTAATACTGGAGTGAAAGCTATTATTATAAGAAAATTCCACCAATGTTAGGTGTTGATCCCAACCACCTTTTAAATCCATAGAACAAGCTCTCAATGTATCTTCTAGAGTTTGAACTGTCCTCTTAGACTGACCATCAGTCTGAGGATGATAAGCAGTGCTGAAACTCAACTATATATCCAGAGTATGCTAAAGACATCACCATAACATTGAGGTAAATCTCGGATCCTGATCAGGTATAATGGAAAGTGGTACTCCATGAAATCTTACCACTTCCTTTACATATATCCTGGAAAGCGGATCTAGAGAGAAATCATCTCTAATAGCAAGGAATTGTGCAGAATTTGTAAGACGATCAACTATGACCCAGATAGCATTATTGCCTTTGGATGTTTTAGGAAGTCTGGTGACAAAGTCCATAGTGATGTTTTCCCATTTACATTCGTGTATGGGTAATGGTTGTAACATCCCCTTATACTTCTGTCTCTCAACATTAACTTGATGACAAACCAAGAATCAAGATACATATTCAGCAACATCTCTTTTCATGCCATCCCACCAGATGTACTCTTTCAAGTCCCTATACATCTTTGTGATTCCAGGATGAATAGAGAATGAAGAACTATGAGCCTCATCCTGTAGCTCCTTCTTTAATTCTAGGATGGGAGGAACACAAACCCGATTCTTGATCTTTATTATCCCATCACAATCAAGGTTGAATTCAGGAATATTTCTCACCTTTTTTTGTAACTCTACATCTTCTTTATGCGCCTCTTTATTCTTCACATGTATAGATGATTGAACATTAAATTGATAAAGATACGATTTTCCCCTTTAATTATAATTCCAAGATCCATCCTTTTTATATCCATAAATATTGGATCTTTTGTTATCCTCATCATGGATAAGCTAGCATGGTCTTGTCGACTTAATGCATCTGCCACCTTGTTTGCTTTCCTAGGGTGGTAATGAAATGAGCAGTCATAATCCTTAATCAGCTCCAACCATTTTCTTTGGCGCATATTCAGCTCCTTTTTTGTGAAAATATACATTAAACTTTTATGATCAGTATAAATATCACACATTTCTCCATAAATATAATTCCCTCAAATCGTTAATGCAAAGATTACCACAGCTAACTTCAAATCATGAGTTGGGTAATTCTGCTCATGGATTTTCAACTGTCGCTAGGCAAAAGCTATGACCATATCATTTTGCATAATAACACACCCCATCCCCTTCTTGGATGCATCACTGTAGATCATAAACCTTTCTCCACTATAAGGAAGTGTGAGTACAGGTTCAATGGATAACCTTCTTTTCAACTCCTTGAAATTATCATCAAATTCCTCCGTCCACACGAACTTAACTCCTTTTCAAGTCAACTTGGTGAGTGGATTAGATAATCATGAAAAATCATTAACAAAACGTCAGTAATATCCAGCCACACCAAGAAAACTTCGGATCTCAGTTTCTGTTTTTAGTCTCGACCATCATTCCATAACCTCTGTTTTTTCTAGATCCACAGATATCCCCTCTTTTGAGATCATGTGACCCAAAAATGCAACTTTTTGAACCAAAATTCACACTTGGTAAATTTGGCAAAAAGCTTCTCCTTTCATAGGGTCTTTAATACAATTCTCAAGTGATCTTCATGTTATTCCTTGCTCTTTGAATAGACAATAATATTAAATATAAAGACTACCACAAACTGATCAAGATAGTCTCTAAATACACTATTCATTAGATCCATGAAGATAGTAGGGGCATTAGAAAGACCAAATGGAATCACTATAAATTCATAGTGTCCATACCTTGTACAGAAAGCTGTCTTTGGTATATCCCCCCTTTTGACCCTTAATTGATGATACCCTGACGAAGATCAATCTTGGAAAAGTATTGAGCTCCGCATAGTTGGTCAAATAAGTCATCAATGCACGGGAGAGGATATTTTTTCTTGATAGTGATCTTGTTATGTTCTCAATAATCAATGTAGAGTCTCGTTGATCCATCTTTATTCTTAACAAATAGAACAGGTGCTCCCCAAGGTGATGCACTAGGGCGTATGAATTCCTTATCAAGATTCATTTGGAGTTGCTTCTTCAATTCCGGCAACTCAATTGGGGCCTTCTATAAGTTGTCTTTGAAAATGGAAAAGCACCCGGTACGAGTTCTATTGAAAACTCAACTTCACGATTTGGTGGACGACCCGACAATTCCTCAAGAAAGACATCATCAAACTCTCATACAATGGGCATATTCTTAATCGTGAGTTTCTCACCAACCATTTGAGATAAATAACCTTCATTTACTGGAATCAACACCCATAAGATGGAATAAATTTCCACTGGAAGGTTATGTTCATCCTTGCATCAATAGACGATCATAGATTGATCTGGAATATGAAATGTGACTTCCCTTCTTTGGAAATTGATATGAGCCTCAAATAGAGAAAGCCAATCCATGCCAAGATTCACATCAAATTCCACTATAGGAAGGATCACCAGAATTGCAGGAAGCACTTTCCCACAAACCTCAATCAGAGAAGAATTATAAACTTTTGATGTGACTGTTGTGCCATTAGGGGTTGTCACAGCTAACTCAACATCTAATTGTTGAGGTAATATGGAGATACCCTTAGAAAAATCTTCAGAAATAAAAGAGCCGGTGGATCCAGAATCAAATAAAAAATTTGATACTTTAGAGTGGATGGTAAGTGTACCTTTCACCACTTCGTTGTCATACTCTACATCACCGACAGTAATTGCATGTGACTTTCCTTTGTATTTGGCCTTAATAGTTTGCTGAAGTCGATCATTATCATCAACCCTTGGATTTGGGCATTGATTGGTATAATGCCCCATCTCCTTGAACTTGAAACATTGAAGTGTAGTAGGTTCATTCTATGTATCCCTTCCTTTGTTTACATCATTAGACATCTTCTTCCCATTATTTCGACATTCAATTGCCCGATGACCTTCTTTTCCACACTTATAACATTTTCTTGTCCCTTTAAGACTATTTCCTCCATGTTTCTTTCCACACTTTGAGCATAAGGGAAAACTCATCTTCTTTTTAGTGTGATCTTTAGATTTTCCTTTGAATTCCATTTTCCTCTTCTTATCAATCCCATATGACTTATGGGTTACTCCAATCTCCATCTCAACTTTGAGAGCACATTGAATGATTTCCTCATAGCTATTGAAGTCCCTTATGGATAACACCCATCAACGACTTGGATTTAAGCCACTAAAGAATCGATCGATCTAACTCTCAGGTTGGATAATAATACCATAAGCGTACCTTGAAAGTCTTGTAAAATTTTCTTTGTAGGTACCAATAGATTCATCATCCTTTTTCATTAGATCAAGAAATTCCTTCTCCATCTTTGTTAAGAGAATACAAGGGATGTACTTATTGAAAAATAAGTTCTTGAACTCGTCCCATTCCATAGACTCAATTTCATCCCTTTGCCTCTTATTTTTGATACGATTCCACCATTGATCAGCTTCACCTTCCAAGCGATAAACTGTTTATATGACTTTATCATATTCAGAACATTGAAGAACTAAAAATATCTTTTCAGTAGTACTAATCCATTGTTCAGCAACTAATGGATCAATAGACCCGTTTAATGAAGGTGGACGCTGCCTCATGAAAGATTCAACAGAATTTTGCTCTTTCCTTTTCTCATTTTGAAGTCATGTATGATTCATAGCATGGGAAAGTTGTGTGATCATGGCTATATGATTTTTCATTCCATCTCCCATAACGTTTGGTTGCTCAGGGGGACAATAATTGCATTGCCTGTTGCATTCCGCATTAACACGGTTCCTTCAGGTTCCCACTATTGACTAAAACCAAGAAGAATAGTGTGAGAAACAGTAATTATAATAGTAAAAACACATAATCAGAAATAAAATTTCACACTTATGGTATTATCATAGGTTTTTCATGGACATTTCTAAAACACTAAGATTGTGTTCTATGCTTAGAGTTATCCTTAGGGTTCTTACTAAGGCTTTCACATCCTAGTTTCCAAAGGTTGACTATACCTTTCCTCTATACCAACTATAACGAACAATACTTTACATACATTGCTAATACTTAAAAATTGATGTACACTTATTACAACATATAACAAAACAATGAAACGACCTTATAGGTATAGTGTCTTTAAAAACTGGGAAACATAAATAACTGGTTCATAATTCATCTATGTTGTCTCACATTTGTTTCATCATATGTAGAGTCCCTTTTTGGTATATCCTACATAATAACATTGTTACTGACCTGGGAGAAGAAAAAATACAAAAGGGTGAGCTAAAATGCTCAGTAAGGGTAAACAAAAGAAATATCAATCACATAATATTCATAAGAACATAACATTTTAGAAATCTTAACCTGCATAAGAGATTATAATTTCATAACATGGGATAAATCATAGTAGTGAATTGTAATCCAAATAATCATAACGTAAAACATGAAACTTTGTGACATACACACATAATCACAGAGAATCATTTCTTAGTAGTCAAGACTCATTTCCAAGACTATATTAGCAGACAAATTCCATTTCTGAACCGAGTTCACTCCTCGTTTCAGTCCTGTTTCACTGAACCGGTTTTACCTGTCGTTCCAACCATGTCTATCTCATGAGATATAAATCTTTACCCAATACATTTGAGGGAGATATGGTTCCCACCCATCTCATAATTATACCATTCTTATGCGTGCCACAAAATCCAAAAAATCATACATCATTGCATAACCCATGTAATAAAAATGGGATTCCTAAACATCGTGACATCATAAAACAATTCATATAAGATAAAGGAATTCATAAAAATAATCCCATCAAAACATAATCAAATAAATTTAACAATAGGGATAGAAACAGAACCCTATATTATCTTAGATGGAAAATAATTTTAATAGAACACTTAAACTCCATTCTTGAGGAAAATATCCTTTCTACTTCAAAATCATTTTTCCTTTCTTAACACGTCATACAATTTAAAACTAAAATAAGTTGATTAAAAATAAACTTGAAAAATTTTAAAGTAATATTCTTGGAAATAATGTTTTAAAAATCCATTCATTCTGTATAAGTTAAAAAAACAATCTTCTCATACTTTTTTCAGAAAAGTCAAAAAGTACCTCGTATGAAATACGACAAAATATTCCTTTCATATCATTTACTAAAAACTCACCGAAGGGTAAAATTGGATATAAAAAATTGTAGAAGGATATAAATATTACATATTGAGGAAACATGTATGTGGATGATAAATATTCCCCAGTAAATTCTAAAGTATAAACAATCTCGGATAAAAATGAGACTGCGAGATTTTCCCTTAACTTAGGTCTGATTTGCTTCGTAAGTGTCAGAACCTCCTGTATGATTATTTAAATAATGTAATTTACTTATTCAAAAATCATACTCATTTTTATGATACCATAAATGGCCATATTCTTCGCTTCTTATTAGTAATATTTCATTGTTACTTGTTATTTGGGTGTTTATTACTTTTCGTTATTATGCGTGTTTTGTCGAATAAATTCTTATTCTTCCCGTTAGGTTATAGATAACTCATTTAAAGAATGGTATTACTGTAATATATATCATATTAATTCATTCAATTCATTTATATAATCATTATTCAATGAAGATCATGTATAATGAGTCGCATCACATCGTGGAGATGGTATTCTGTATGTACGCACGAGCGATGATATCATTCCCATGATCATGGAATTGTATTGGAGTGTATGTATACTATTTTAGAATCAATATAACTTTACAATAATCATATATAGTTATTATTTACACCATTATACCCATCCAAGTAAGGTGGCGGTGGAAAATAGATTACACCACGGCATGGAGACGGTATTCCGTAAGTACGCACGCGTGGTGATTTCGTTTTCCGTAAGATGGATAGATGGTGAAATAGGGTTGTTTCATACTTATAATAACATACCAGTATATGAGTGATATTGAAGTTATTACTTCATAATGAAACAAAAAAATAAGAAGTAGTGGAAGAAGAAATAAATTTTAAAGAACCGGTAACAGACATTACCTCTTCTTTGAAGCGCCTCTTTGAGACCTCCTCTTAGGGAACTAAAATTGGCCTTTGAAGAAGACCAGGACCTCTAGGATGTTTCAAGGGAAGTGGAGAAGAGAATATGGCAGGGGTTTTCCGAGCTTGAAGGCTCAAAGTGGTGTGAGTAAGAGTGGGAGGAGGTGCCCTTTTATAAGGGAGGAGAGGGGACCTTAGGAAAAACTAAAAATACTATTGTATTATAAAGTCATATTCAGTTTTTAATAGCTCCAAATTGATTTATTAAGAATCTAAGGTGGGGATGTGTAAAACTACTCTCATCTAATATAATTTTGACAAGTTTAGGTATCTATTTTAACCTAATCATTTAGATTTAACTTTAAGTTCGATAATTTAACTTTTACCGTGTTTTCTTCTTTTCATACACTATACGGTTAATAAACTTACTATAAAAAGCTAAAAGAACCCCAGGTTATTTATTATTAATATATATAACCTTATCTATGTCATTTGGCTGAACCTTATATTTTTTGGAATAATATAAAAATTAATAATATAATATTTGTTTTAAAAACTATTTTATGTCAATTTTGACACTATTTGGTAATTGATTTTTCTGAAACACATAACACAAATATTAGTTCTAAAAAAGTAAATTTAATCAATAATAACATGTCATATTAATGTAGAAAATTATTTTAATTCATAAAAAGTCTAAAATTACATTTATTAGGGTATTTATAACATCAATTATGTAAATATTTCATTAATAAAACAATTACTGCATCATCATTGTGTCATAAATAAATTAAAGTATTTATTTTCTAAAAATTACAAATAAAATACCATTATGTAGGAAATCGTTTTAGCTTTCTAATGAATATTTATAGTCGAATTTATCTTATGTATATCCCTATATTAAAAATTATTTAGTTATTAAACATTGATTTTAACTATTTTAATCCTTCTTTAATTAAATTAATAATAAATGTACTAATCTAATCCAAGTGGGCTTAAATGGCCATATTTTATTCGTAAGGTTGTTTTTGGTCGAATTAAACTTATCAAAAAGAATTAGGACATGTTTTATGGTAATAATAATAACTTTTTACCCTTAATTACCCTATTTAATTTTAACTGTGGTTAAAAAAATTATAAAGTTACTATTCACCAAAAATTATTTTTATCTCATTGAACCACATTTTAGTCCTTGATATTAACCATGTCTCTCGGATTTTCGAAATTCCACTCACAGAAGTGGTAAAATTAAGTTTTATGTATATTTGCAAATTTTCCTAGGAGGTGGGTAAAAGATGATGAAAAGTTCAAATTTTTTTTTTATATCTAAATTTATTATAAAACGACTCCAATGAATTGAATTGAACATATATAGGTATTATGTATCAATTTTTTCCAAAAATAAATTTAAATAAAATATGTAATTATTTAAATAAAAAGTCGGTTTTTAAATAGTAACCCAGTGTTTTCACTATTCATAAAAAATTGAATGTTTTCAGAAAAATATCATAATTTCACCCTAGGATAATATCGATATTCCAAATCCAAAAATGAAGTCTATTTTGAAAAAAAATTACAATATTTAAAACGTGGGTATTACTATTCATAACGGCTAGTTTTAGTAATATTTTAATAGCATATCGTTGTTTAGTTAAACTCGGTATTCCGTACGACGCAAGCTATCAAGGAAGGCCGCGATTGCGTGTAAAGAAAGCCAAGCTATTATTGTGTGTAGTGAAAGATTATTTTGATGATTTATATAACATATATACAAAATATTTCTCATAAAAGTCTCGGCTGTTACAATCACAATGAATTTTACCCCACCATGGTAATGTAATTGTGAATAAGGGGCAATAAGAAAACATTACAAGATTAAGAAGACTAACATAAATAAGATAAAGAACAAATATTTTGATCCTCCACAATATGTACTCTAGTATTTTTTCTATGTTCGGCCTACCAGACAGCCTAAAATCACTTAGGTCCCTTATTATAAAATGTTTTTAATGAAATTATATATCTATACTCAAAATTTTTGAGTCATTAGTGAGGTTTAAAGAAATATATTGAAGAATCAATGATAATTATTTTTTCGGGCCATGAAAAACGTTTTCACCCACTCCACTTGGATGTGCTAAAAATATGCCTTAATGAGAACCTAAATTAATTAAATTTAATGTTAACCATCTTATGAATGTTCTCTATAGGCACTAGTTGTAGTAACGTCATTTGAAGCTTGGTAGAAGAAGATATTTCTGATTTAGTGTGGTGGGGTCCATCCTACAAGTGATATAGTCAAATTTTAAATCAGTTATATACTCAAATTGACTAATTTAGAGGGTTCAAATCATTGAATAATATATGAAAAATAATTAAAATATTAAATATATAATAATCCTATAATGATTCTTTCTAATTGTCTGCTTAGTTAAATTATCATTTATCAATGAATTGTATAATCCTGGACACTCATGAATCAATATTGAAGTATAACTACATTGACTTGTTTAATACCTACGAGTGTTCAATCCATGAAGTCCTACGAGTCCATTCGAGGAATTAATTTTTACTAAAAAATTAGGTTGATTCATTTTGGTTTGTTAACTTTGTTTACTTTATATTGGAATGGTGAAAAATAAAAGGTCATATGTATAGGCCATTAAACATAATGTTGTAGCTAGAATAAACCATTTATTCTAAATTACACATCATGAATAAAATGTATTATTGAATTGTTCAAGAATAACATGAGAAATGATCGTTATTTGATATCATGATGAGGGTGATACAAGTATATTAATTAATGATGCATTGGACATGATTGTTGAACTAACCAAATTGAAGTTTTAATTAAAATTAATACTTTCATAAAGTGATGCACATTTTCTTTATTGAGAACCTTGGACGATATCACTTGGAAGATATATTGATGCATCCCATGTGTGAAACCTACTTCCCTATGTGATTACCTTGTATTGTCTCGATAGAAATTATTATCATGGTATTCCATTAGTGATACATGATTCAAGATGTTTTATGCCATTGATTGACAAAGTGGGTTGTCCCTTATATCATTAGGTGATTGATATTTGGGCCATTATAGTGATTCCTTGGATGGACTCATATGACGTGGGGTTTATTACTATAGTTGGAGTGATACCGTATATCCTTTTTATAGGATGACATATAAGATCTTATGATTCCTATAGAGGGATGCTTTATTGAAACCAAAAAACATTCTTGGATTTCATCCATGATATATTCTTGAATTTTATAATTCCCCAGATATATCTCAATGTTCATTTTCCCTAAGGGTTTTCAATCACCTATTTTGTAATGATGGATGCCTTGGGTAGGAAATTTTGGTCCTAACCAATATTATGTATCTCTATATATTCACATTCATGTATTTATGTATATGAGGCCTATAAATACATATATATAAATATATTTACATGTAGGGTGATATTAATTTAGTGACATTCGTCTTTGGATAAAATGGGTAGTATTAGTTTGGTGTCCTATAAGGATCCTAGTAAGATGTGATGTATTTATTTATTGTCTTACATTTACAATTACCCACAAAATACAAACCTTATTTAAACAGATTGATTAATTCTTGAAATCATCTGTGGGGGCCTACAAAGTATATCTCAGACCTCGTTTGGGCTGTTTGTACCCAATCATACGATTAACATAAATGTTGCCATAATGTAATGCATCCAACATTGGATTCCATACATACTATCCTAGGATATAACACAAGTTCACATGGCCAATCCAATAATCGTGATACTATTAGAAAAAAATTTGGCCACTTTTTAATTTTTTATAACATGTTATATATGTTTGTAACTATATATCCCATGCATATTCCCTTTTGATTAGTAACATGATGATATAATAATTTTTTATAGGAATGTGATGGGATTCCTCCTATATATAATATTTAAATGTTTTTATTATTAATTTAATTCTTATTATATTTATATTTATTTTTCTCACTATTATAATATACAATTGTGATTCACTTTGACTAGAGGAAAATATCTCCCCACTGACACACCAATTTCCCTCACTATTAGTCATCAACCTATAGCATATGGATAGGTGTTCATGAGGTATTATGTCCCTTGAGATTGGTTACATATGGGGGAACTAGGGAATGGTAATAAATATAAGTAAAAATAATATTTACCATATAAAAAAGAGAGAAATATTTTATCATATACTGAAAAAATTATCTACATAAAAAGATATGGAGGTGTGAATTATTTAAATTATAGTACTAACTGAAACATAATATTAATAAAATAATGGATCACATGTGATAAACTATTTTGGAAAAAACAAATTGAAAATTTATTAAAATATTATTTGATAAATACAACAACCAAAAATTATCTTTTGAATAAATAACATGTAATTAGGAGAATAATTTATAAAATGGTAAAATAATTAAATCTCTAGGCTTTTGAAGTGTTGAAAAAATATCTAAAAAATAACTTAATATAGAGTAATTTAGGATAATGTTTATCATCTCTCTAAGTGTTAAAAAAAATTTGAGTTGATGAAAAATATATTATATTGATTTTGGATTATATCCGATCATGGACCATTTTTAATGGATGATCTTTGGATATTTTTAATTTTATGTTATGTGATTATTGGATTTAATTTTACATGACTTTAATTCTATGAGAATTGGAATGTCTTATACAATTTTTTGATGTGTAAATAATTTTATTTCTCAAAAAATGGTTTAAAATATTTCCCCCATTATAATGTGTCGAGTAAGATTATCCTAGAAAATATATATTCACATTTTTATCAAATTTTAATTTCAAAATGTACAATCCAAATGATTAAAATAAAATGTTTCATGATTTATGAATTTAAAATATATTTTGTAAAATAATCCTTAAAACATTATTTATCTCTTTATTATCAGTATTTTTATTTTCTATTGCACCCACCAACACAATAATACCATGTAAATAATTAAAGTACATGAAGTATGATATTTTTTGAATCCAAATTATCATTAGAGTGTGCCTTTTTAAAAATTATTAAATAGAATAAAATGGATAATATTTCTTATTAAATGGATTGTAATTATTTTCATAAAAATTTATCCCAAACATTAATATTTATAAACTAAATATTTCTAAAAATGGAATAAATATGAGAAAGAAAAATTAATAAGAAAATATATAGGGAGAAGTTTTAAATGAAGGAACAATGATTTAAAACATTTTAGAAACATATTCCAATAGAGAAAATAGATATAACTTTGAGAACCAAAATTTTGAATTCCACATGAAATATTCTCTCACTATTTTAAGGCTTATGATTATATGTCGCTGGATATAGTTTAACAAATTAATATATATGTGAAAGAACACAAAAAATACTAATTTTCCATTGGATCGTGAGAACCATTAAAATGGGGTGGATGATTTGGGGTATAATTAAAATTTCAAATCTACAAAATTATCCTCTAGAAACTATCATATTTTTTAAACATATCAATATATTATAAAAATATCTATTGTGTTAAATGATAATAATGTAATGAATGTCAGAAAATATTTACAACATTATGGCTTCATATGGGTGACTACATCCTTTCCCTAGAAAATCTTATTAGTCAATGGAAATTAATTATAAAAGAAAAGTTAATATAATGATAAAACTCCAATTATTATTATTTGATATCTTTAAAAGGTTGATTATATTGAATCATATAATTTACATTGTTAATATAATGATAATTGAACCAACACAAGAATATGAATCATTTTAAATATCTCACTGAATTTTTATCTAAAATTCTTCAACCAGATTTCCCCAATCTGATAAGTGTTAATATTGTTCACAATACCATATTATGGTGTATTCCATCTAGTGTTTCTCAATGAAAATACATATATTTTTTAACCTACATTATATCTGATGAAGAATACCACTACTATTCACAACACCACCTGGATGCACTATTTGATTACTCGGTTGGTGATTTGTCTGGTTCCTCCACTATGTAATCCTTTATATATTAACTCTAATATATACTCCTTGGTCTGTTATATATATTTTTATTTAAAAAAAATTAATAAATTTTTGGAATATCATTCTACTCTCAACATTGGTTATTGAATTTTTTTATAACAGCGTCCTTTTCAATTTCTGTCACACATTGAAATTCTAACATTCTTAAATAGTGCACTTTTCATACTGTACTTTTACCATGTTTATTGGTGTGCTTTAAATAGGTTTGGGGGATCATTAATTTTTTATCCCGATCAAATAAATATTTAATTTTTATTATTCATTATACTTATCAACTACTATAGTCTTCTTGTAAATCATGTGTCCTCATGGAAACTCATCAACCACATACTTTCTTCGAAATTCGTCAACTTATATGTAATGGAACATCATCATAATTGATTAAATTCATCAAGCTAAAAAACTTTTATTTATTGTATGAAGATAAATTAAATAATGTTCTTTATAATGTTATGTTAAGAATCATAAAATATCCTTCCAGTGGATGTTTTCTTAAAGAAATCATTAAGAACATTTTTCTCTACTCATCTCTTCCTTCATTTTATTCAATGAACCTACATCATCTCAAATTTTGATAAATGAAAAATTCTATAAATTAATAATCTAATACCGAAAATATGTTTTGAATATATTTATCCATCTAATGGTTTTTTATCATCCAATTTAACATCATTATATTTATTCATATTTTCTCAATATGATAACATTCATGATTTGAGGGTTCTTTTTCCACTGGACTCGAAGTAATTACTTTATAACATAGCATCAATGACATCAAACATCATATATAACATAAAAAATTATTTTTACTTGAAATTATACAAAATAGCCATATAAAAAAGAAATATATCTCAAAATATTACAATTCAGTTATTGATGTGAATTATCATTGATTCAATATATATATACTTTTATCATAATAGACATTCCATGTCCAGTTAGAACAACAATTATTCATTCAGTATTGTAACATAAATATATTACTTGCACTAGAACATAATATTCTTAAAAATTGAATAAGTACATACAAACCCAACCACTCATTCATCTTACTAATATTCATCTATTATTATCAACTATGTTATTTAGGTAACAATGTCCAATAGACATATTTTACCATTACACATTGGGTACACATCTCTTACAAATGAAATTCATAGAATTACCCTTACAAGAGATTGTTTTAAATTTAGAGTGACTCCAAATCTTGAATTATACCATTACGTGACTAATGATATACCTTAATACATCATTTTTGTAGCCATATAGACATTGAATTCTCAAAAAATCTATATCCACTCACACCCATTTTTAAAATTGATTATGGTAAACTATAGCCCCAAAATAATTTGTACCCATATCCATTTGTATTAAAATTTTCAAATTCATCCAGAATAATAATTTTAATCATGATTTTAGATACATTAAAGATCATGTTAACATTATTGTTACCTTATCCTTTAACATATATCATTACATGATTTTAAACATAATAAAATATCATATTATAATCAAGGGATGATAAGGTGTAGTGTCTTTGAAGAGTAGGTTCGTACAACGAAAAACATGGGACTAACTAAAACATTTATTTATTTAATCTTCAGAAATTTCTCCTTACATCTATTTTCAACATACATATTACTAGGATAACCTGTTGATAACATCAAAAAAGTGATGAGCTAAAAATCTTCATAAGGGAATAAACATAATAATACCACTTTATCACATGGGTTAGAAGGCATGGCATAATGATATAAAAACGAATAGAACATATTGAATCATAACCTATAAAAATGGGATAATCGAAAAATAGATTAAATTTAATGTGAGTTCATCATAAAACATGAATATAGAGGTATTCATGGCACATTTTACATATAGGTTCTCAAGTCAAGGTAAAGCACCAAGACCTTTTAACATGGTTTCGCGAGATAAGGCTAACTTTCCAGAGAGTTTGGCATAAAATCTCGTGAGACTAAATATTACCCAACATAGGGAAACTCTATTTGGGAACACCCATATTTAAATTATCATGAATATGTTCTCCGCATAATTAATCACACATAATAAATCATACATAAACTTAAGGGTATGCTTGGAAAACAATTTGTATCATAATCATGTCACAATAAATATTAAGTGGATGTATAATAAATGTTTCCCTGAAAGAAAGGGATCAAAACATAGAAGGGAATTTATAATGGAAAATATTTGTATATCATGGAATGTGATGTCAAATATATGTGATAAAATGTAACAATATTATTTATGAAATTTCAACATTAAATCCTTTTATTAATGTCTTATGGAAAATACTAATAAGTATGTAAAATACAAAAGTTAATAATCATTAATATAATAACATAAGTGAACCAAGAAGGATTTAATTAAAAAAATTATTTAACAATGATAATGGTATCTTAAAACTAATGATGGAGTGCACCATAAATTTAATAATAATTTAATAAGTTCTATTAAAACATTATTAATTATCGAGAATAATTTGGGAGTGAATCATTTTAGAAAAAGTATTTTTCTGAAAGAGAATGATTAATAACTGTAGGTACAAAAAAATTTATCATATAAAATAAACTTATAATATGTGAATAAAAAGAATAGATAGTGTCATTTGGGTAAAAATAATGATATGACAACTCCAACGAATAATGGAGGTTTGGGTAGAATCATATACCTTAAGTATGATTGTGTCCACCACTAGATCTTAATGCCCTTGATAAAAAAATTCATTCATTAATTAATATTTTTATAACCTACTATTCATTTAATTTATTTAATATAACCTTATTAATTTCATTCATGACCTTTTTGATGGGTTAATATATTCAATTTCATTATTTCAGAGAGTTTGTTTCCATTGCATTAATGATTGGTTTTCTTATATACATGTATGGATAAAAAACTATGATGATATTGGTTGTCCATAATTTAATTTGTATGTTTTTACATATCTTATATAATATTACATGGTTATAAAATTAATTTGTATATTTGGAGTGAAGATGCATCATTAAATAAAACATTAATGATAATTATTTTGGCTAACTTGTGGGTTTTGATCACATCGATCATATTATTATATATAATTTAATGTATTGTGTAAAAAATATTTCAGAACATTAAATAAGTTATAATACATATATTATAGTCTTGTTATATAATATAAATGGATTCATGACTATATTTTATTACATTAATTGAAATTAAAAATTTGTCATCCTGGAATATGATAAATTAACTCATCTCATATGCTGCATTCATTTATAGTATAAAAGTAAGGAATGGGAGATATGATGATGAAATGTTACATTTTTATAAAATAAATTTTGTACATGTATGGTATTGGAGTTTTCATGACATTTTGATGAAATGTGAATTGGTAATAAAATGAAATAAAGGAACATGAAAGAAATGGAATGTGGAATTTACCAATTGATTATATCATCCTTTAGAACCTCTTATGCAGAGGGGATTTGGTATTTTAAACAGGTAAAGGGAATATAGATGTTTGAAATGGTATTATAGATATATTTGATCAGAATTTGGACAATGAAAAGGCAATAGAGGTTTTAGGGGTGGAGGTAATGATTGGTAGTATTTATAGCGAAGGAGAGGAGGGGTTTGGGGTTTTTTAATAATTATTTGATTTTTCTGAACAATTCTGTGTATATTTGTGAATCTTGTGACCAAAAAAAGTAAATAAAATATTTTATTTTGATCTAATGGCTATTTATTTCATCCATGACTTAAGAATGATGAATAAATTCATTTATGTTGCATTCATTTTAAATTACTATATTTTACAATTCATAAAAAATTCCTGTATTTTAGAAAAATCCAAAAATATATCCCCAAAAATTATTCAATGTGTATAATTAAAAAATAAACAACATTTTATTAAAATAACTTTCTAAATATGTGAAATTAAAATTTTAATTAAAATCATAATTTAATTGAAATATACAAATTTTAAAATTAAAACCACTTCGATAAGACATAAATATTTATTAAGGAATTTTAAAATTGTGTTATAATAATAAGTCATAATAGTGATTATTTATTAATACATTCTAAGAGCAAATTTTTCTTTTATATTTTTAAATTAATCATAAAATGTTAATTATATATTTATATGAATTACAAAAATACCAACACTTAATTAAGAACAGTAAAAATATTTACATGGAAATACTATGATATAGTTATTTCATATTGTTAACTATAATATGGATAAATATTATTTATAAAATAATTAGTGATGTAACTATTCAATTGGTTGATTTTCTATTCATAAGGGTAACATTACTATTCCAAAGGGAATATTACTATTTCATCGTTATGCATTCCTTAACATCTTGAGATACCATTTGATTCACTCATTCATTATTTATATGGTTTTAATTTTTTTATATATGTAATAATGTATGATTATATTATAATTCATAACTAAATTAATATAAAATAATTGATAAAACATTTGGACATTACGTTCTTCCCCCTTTTGAAATTTTTCCCTGGAAATTTTGTTTTATATTTTATGTCCCAAACAAGAGGGGGTACTTTTTCTTAATAGCCTCATTGATTTCCCATGTTGACTCTTTATACATAAGTTTCTTCCATTGTACATTTACTAGGTTAGTGGTCTTCTTGCATTTGAATTTTTCTTGATAATCCACGATATTCACAGGAAGCTCCTCATAAGAATGATCATTCTCAAACTGTACCACCTCTATAAGGAGTACATGGGAAGGGCATGTTATGTACTTTTTTAATAGTGTAACATGGAATACATCGTGTATATTAGTATTAGTAGGTGGAAGTGATTTTCAATAGTCTACATCTCTATCATGATCAATAATATTGAAGGGGATGACTTACTGAGAACATATCTTTCCATTCTTCCCAAATCTCGTGACTTTTTACTACGGAGACATGTAGAGGAATAGAATGTCGCCAACATTTATCTTAAGGTACCATCGACAATTGTATGCATAAATCTTCTAATTAATTTAGGCTACCTTTATCTTCTTATAAATGTTTTTCACCATTTCCTCTATTTCATAAACTATTTTAGGTCATAGAATTTTATGCTCGCCGACTTCATTCCAACATGCTAGAGATCTAAAAAATTTCACATAAAGTGTTTAAAATATAGATACATTCAGATGCTCAGGTGGAAAATATTATTGTAATAGAATTTGACTATTAGAACTTGTTTCTCCCATTCAACATTTAATTACATATAACGCGCTATAATGATGTCTTATATTGTTTGAAGATTTCAAATAGATTGGCCATCAGTTGGAGGATGATATGTTATACAGAAGTTTCATTTAGTGCTTAGTGCATGTTGGATACATTTCCATAACATTGAGGTGAATCTCTGATCTCTATTGGGTAAAATAGATAGTGGTACCCCATGAATCCTTATGACCTCTTTGATATATATCCATGAATGTTAATCAAATGAGAAGTTCTCACGAATTGTGATGATGTGATGTGTCATTGTAAGATGATCCATAATGAACTATATTGCATTATTTCCTCTATTTTTCCTTAGAATACCAGTGATGAATTTAATGGCTTTTTCTCCCACGAATAGGTTTTCTTGGATAGTGGTTTCATCATCCACTTATACTTTTGTCTCTCTGTATTAACCTATTGACATACCAGGAACGTTTAGCTGCATTCAAAAACTCTCCTTCTACATATTTTCCCACCAAAAATTCTCATATAGATCTTGATACATCTTTGTGCCCCCAGTGGTGATAAATAAGGTTGATCTATGTGCATCATTCATAAGGTCATTTTTCTCTGTATAATATGGTACTTATAATCGTGAAAAAAGTAATATGACTCCATCATTGTAAATCGTGAACTCGGAGGATTTTCCATTTCTGATATGTTCCACCATTGTCTAACATTCAACATAATTTTTTTTGACTCCCTTATTTTCTCTATGAGGGATGGTTGAGAAAGAATTTGAGAAATTATTGATTATTTTCATCCCATGATGATTTCAATGTCTATAATGTGAACATAAAAAAATATTGTATCTAATTCAATTCTCATATATGATAATGATACAAGATCCTTTCAGCATAGAGAATCATACACTATATTTTCCATAACAGGATGACATTGGACTGAGAAGTCATAATCCTTAATGAGATTTAACCATAAACATCATATTATATTAATCTCTTTATGTGTGAATAAAAATTTAAGATTCTTGTGATCATTATATAACTCACACTTCCCCCAATTGATATAATGTTCTAAAATTTAAAATATTTTAATAATAGCCGCCAACTCTAGATCATGGGAGGGATTGTTTTTCTCATGGATGTTTAGTAGTCTTGAGTCACATGCTATCAATTTATCATTTTTCATCAGCAGAAAACCTAATCCGTTATTTTAATCATCACATTACAACAAAAATAGTATTCCACTTATTAGAAGTAGGAGTATCGATATAGTGATAAGACACATTTTGAGATCCTTAAATAATTCTTCTCATTAATGAGTCAAGATTAATGTAACTCTCTTCAATGACATCTTATTCATTGGGACTTAATATCTTGATATATTCTTAACAAATCAATGATAATAATCGACTCGAATGGAAATGCATCATATCTCTATTACAGATGTTTTCCGGAGCCACTCTTCGATTGCATTAGTCATCGACAGGTCTACATATATTCCTTTCCAAGTGATAAACATGGCCCAATAATTTTAAATCATCCATTAAGAAGTCACATTTATTGTACCTTGCATAATGGTACTCCCTTTGAAATCTAATCCTCATAGTATTCAAATTATCCTCATGCATCACCTTTCTCGTGTAGTATATCAGAATATTATCGATAAATAGTACCAAAAATGTGTCAAGGTAATATCTAAAGGAAATATTCATTAAATTAGTGAATATTTAAAAATTATTATTGATTTTGACTAGAATTACATAGAACTCATAGTGTTCATACATTCTTTGAAATGTATTTTGGGGAATATATTCACTCCTCACATTAAATGGGAGATATCATGAATGAATGTGCACCTAATAGAAATAACTGGACCCACATAAATGATTGACAAAGTTATCTATCTAGGGTCGGGTATACTTGTTCATTATCCTAAATTTATTTATCCCACTATATTAAATGCAGAGGCACATTGATCCTTAATTATTCCTAACAACGGGGACTAGTGCACCCCATGATGAAGCACTCAGGTTTGTAAAACCCTTCTCCAAATTCTCTTGTAACTTATTACACAACTCTTCCAGCTCCATATTGGCTATTATAAGGCGACATTGATATTATAAGGGATACAAGAATAAGTTCAATTGAGAAGTAGACCACTTGATTGAGAGGATGACATAGTAATCCATTAGGGAAAACAACAGTGTGATCCCTCATGATTGGAATATCATCATGAAGTATCATCTTGTTTGTATCAATAATTTGAGAAAGATATGTTTTCTCAAAAGAAAACGTTATCAAAACATGTGACCATGATTATTAAGGAGATTTGTCTTCCTCTATATGCTAGTACATTATTGGAGGATAGTCTGGGATGCTAACAGTGATCTCCCATTCCTAAAAGCTAATGTTGGATTTGTATAAAGATATCTAATCAATTCCTAAGATATCGTTGAACTGCACTAGTGGAAGTATGAAATGTTTTTCTAGGAGATTTAGTCCACAAATGTTATCTATGGAGTAGTTATATTATAATAAATAATTTTTACATTATATATTCTCATAGACTAGTCAACCTTCAAATTTGGTGGTGGAGTTTGAGTACTTCTTCTAAACATGCATTGTATGAATGAATGTGTATCACTATAATGAAATAGTACATTCAATATTCTTGAATGGATAACTAGTGTACTTATCACCACATTGTTGTCTGGATCCACATCAGCAGTAGTGATATCATAAGCCCTTCCTATTTCCATGTAGTTTGATTATGATTTTCTATGATAACTGTTTTCTTAAGGAATTTGTTTTCATATTTCCATTATTCCATGAAGTGGAAACATTGAACTACCAGATGAGCGTTGATCTAAACCATTCTTTATTCTTCTATGTTAATGTAATTATTCATATCCCCCTTGTAGTTCTTATCCAAATGTCATATTCTTCACCATTTGGAGAAATTCTCATTTCCTTATAGATATATCCCAATATGCATTTTCACACAATTTTTACACATGAGATTTTTGGTGTTCTTCCGATCATTGGATTTATTTTCCAAAACAACCAAATTAAACTCCATTTTCCATTTTTGTTCACTAGGCTCATGAGACCATTATGATCCCATAATCAGAATTTAAACCGTGAGGGTAAAATAAAAAAACTCTTAATAACTATCAAATTTGCGAATCGCCAATGATTTATTAGGCTCGACAATATTTTTCCAAATAAGTAATACATCATGATTTAGATTTTCGCGAAAAAGTGGAATGTGTATCCTGTAAGCCTTATAATGTTTTCTTCAAATTCCCCTAATAGACTCATCTACCTTCTACTAATGTTGGAGGAACTCTATTTCGAAATAGATATTGAGGTTTCAATGAAAATATATATTGAAAAATATTTTCTTTAATTCCTCCCAATCCATAGAATCAATTTCCTCTTATGAATTTATATTTTCGATCAATATCCACCACTAATCATCTTCATCATCTAAATAATAGACTACCAAAATGACTTTTTATTCTTCTATTCACAAAAGGATAGAGATTACCTTTTGAATGGTGTTAATCTACTTTTCTCTGAGGAGGGGATTTGAATATCCAAAATTCATGGGAGGCCTTTTCTACATAAAGGATTCGATGGTACCTTGATCAAATTCAAGGGGAGGATGGAATTCCACAATATTCACATTAGGATTCAAAACTTGTTCCAGATGAGTAGGCACTATCATGAAGTTTTCAACGCTCATTCCTACCATATAAGGAATTTGTGAAGGGGAGTTGTCAAATTTCATGTCACATAGATTGTTGGAAAGTGTTATTCTATTTCACTACATTAACTACGAAAAATAACATAAAATTAGGGGGATTGAATACATAGATAACACACATTAAAAAAGAGACATTAACAAAAAAATGTATAAAGTTATAAAATTAAAGTAGATCCTAACTTTTGATTCCCTATGATTAAATCTACATAATATATATTTTCTTCCTCACATATATTCTTATTGGAAAACCTTTTCCCTTAATAATGGTTCGTACTGTGCTTATGAATTTACCAAAGCATTTCCCTAGAGAGGTTTCAATAGGTGTACAACAAGGCATGTGGTAATGAACCCTTTCACATTTGAGTCTAGATCACTGATGGGTTTTCTGGTATTACCCCAAGATACATCTGTTCCAGAGCCTGAGAAACTTGTTCATATCTAGATAGAGATGTATCTGTATGATAAAGTAATTAATATATACTTAAAAAATTTATTTATTAATTATTATACGTAGTCTCATTCCAAAGGTTCCTAATGTTCACTATTCCTAATCTCAAAAAATAACTAGACCTTGCCTATTATAATAATTATAGAGACCCTAGACTTTTAAACATTTAATTACATAGTTTTATGAATAATAAGGCATCACATTATAGGACAAGGATTGAAATTTCTATTGTCTTGGATGACATGGTACAAAAAACTGAAAAAATGGGACTAAATAAAGCATTTTGTTATTTAATTATCATAAAGAGCTCATATCTTCTATTGTGCATATACATATTTATTCGAAAACACACAGGATTATATGAACAAATGTATGAGTTTAAAATCCAAACAATGGAATAAATATATGAATAAATCTTTAGCACATGTGTTAGAAGTCATAACATAATTATATAAAAAGGCATTGAACATATGGAATCATAACATATAAACATGGGATAATATTAATAAGGAGTCATAGTAATGTGGAAGAAAACTAAATAATTCATTTACCAAAAGTCGAGGCTCGTTGTAAATAGAGTATCACAATTCATGGTTAACTATAACACGACATGATTTTTAAGATGTTATTTTTTAAAAGTAATTCAATAGCTTGTGTTACACGCTGCACCGAGTTTGAGCACACCACAACAAAAAAAGCTGTTCAAAAAATGGTTATGAATAGTATTAACATAATTTTGTATTTTATATACTCCATTTAATTTTAACATCAATATTATGTGTTTCTCACACATAATATAAGAACAGATTCCATTTTTTTTAAAAAGAAGAATTTTTAAAAAATTCAACATTACCACCTTTTATTGAGGAATAATTTCTATATCCATTATTTAAAACATTTATATTTTTAATTTGACTAAATAAAAGTCTTCATTGGAAGGGAAAAACCAAATTTAGTTTGGATACATTTTTAGTGCTTTTCTAATAACTTTTATATTTGGATGAATATTGAAAAATACTAAATTTTAATTAAAAACATCTTTTTAATAAAAATAATTTATAGTGTTGAATTATACATTTGAATGGTTTTGATGTATAATTATATAATATTATTATCATTTAATCCAATGTTGGTTATTGGAAGTTATTTTACATTTAAATTTGTAAAAAACACATTTCAATCTTTTGACAGTTTTTACTTGTCAAAAACCTGCTTTCTGGTATTGAAAATGGGAATATATTTTTTAGTTAATTAATACCACTTCTATGTTTTAAATTTGGTATAATAGACAAATTTTTTGAATTTGGAATATCAAAATTATCTATAGAAGAATTTTTTGTATTATTCTAAAAACATTCAATTTTTGATTAATAGTAAAAAAACACTCCATTATTGTTTAAAGAAGAATTTTTATTTAAATAAATATTTTTAATTTAAATTTATTTTAATATAAAAATAGATAAAAAATAGAAATATTATTTTAATTTAATTAATTGAAGTCATTTAATAATAATATTGGATATATAAAAGCATATTGAACTTTTTACGGTCTTTTACTCAACATCTAGGCACATTTGCAAATTTTCATAAAACACAATTTTACCTCTTTTTAGAATTGAATTTCAAAAATCTGAAATACACAGTTGAAATCAGTATGAAATATGTGGTTCAGTAGTATGAATTATTTTTGGTGAATAATAGCTTTTGAATTTTTTTACCACAATTAAAATAAAGTATTGTAATTAAAGGTAAAAATCATATTATAATTACTCTAACACATGTCCTAATTCTATTGAATAAGTTTATTTCAACCAAAATATACCTAAGGAATAAAATATGATCCTTCTGAGCCACTTTGATTAGATTAAGACATTTATTATTATTTTCTTTAAAGAAGAGTTAAAAGTGTTAAATTCCATGTTTAATAAGTAAACTACATTTAATATAGGGTTATTCATACAATAAATTAAATTATAAATTTTCATTAAAAATATAAAATTATATCCTACATAATGGTATTTTATTTATGATTTTTGGACATTTATAAATTAAATTTATTTATGACACAACGATGATGCAGTTATTAACTTATTAATTAAATATTAAAAGAATTAATATTATAAATATAAAAATAAATGTAAATTGAGACTTTAGATGAATTAAAAAAAATTATAGGTTAATAAGAAATTTTAGTTTCCATTAAATTTATTTTTTTCTATGTAACATTGTTTTGTTGACTTTCACAAAAACCAAATAAAAAATAGTTTCCAAATTGACATAAATGAGTACTTAAAACCAATACTATATTATTAAGTAATATAATTTTCAAAAAAATATAAGGATCTTTCAAATGATTTATATACTGATAGATATTTCATTAATGAACCACTTGAGTTATTCATGTAATTTTATAGTTTGTTTATTAACCATATAATATAAAAATACAAGAAGACATTGTAAATGTTAAACTACACAACTACAAATTAAATCTACAAGGTATGGTTAACATTGGTACCTCAAATTGTCTAATTTTTTTTAGAGTATTTTGACCCATACCCACCTTATCCTCAAAAAAATCCATTTGGATCCTTTATAAACCAAAAATGATTTATAATAAAATAGTATTTCAAGCTTTTCATAAAGTGACTCTCACCTCTCTTATAAAATGAAAATTCCCCTTCTCTCAAAATCACACATCCAAAGCCAATTGGATCGGCCAACCCATACTGAAATATCCTCCCATCTACCGGAACTTGAAATTATACGCATTACATTGATCATAAATCAACCCTATGGTGCCCTTTTGATCAAATCAAAAGGAAGCACACGAAAAATAGATACTAATTTCATCACCACATTAAAAATTATTTTCTACCATCACTTCATCTTAAATTGTTGTCTCATACCCAAAAAAATACAATACCTTATATATACTGAGATGTTATTATAAATATGGTACAATCGAATTTATTATTCTAACCATCATATGAATGACAAAGTCACCACACATGTGTACGTACGGCATACCAACACCACATCGTGGTGTCGTTTGTTATTGGAAACTTAATTATATGGATGGATATAGTAATGAGTATAACTGATGTGAATAATAAATAAAATATGTTAATGGTTCTGTATATATAATATACTATCCAATTAAATATGATTTTACTACTAATAGATTGATATTGTAGCTCATGTGTATGTACGACTTACAGTCTCCATGACTCGATGAGAATTCATTCCACATCGAATCTATTCAAGAATAATTTTTATTTTTATGATAAAAAATAATGATTAAGAACATAATATCATTAATTATATGAATCAAACACATCATATCCATAAAAAACATGACTTACATTACAAAACATATAAAAAATGAATCAGTTAACACGCAAAACAATGATACTACTGAAATATCATTAACAAACAATATTATAAGATCATATATGGTATCATATTTATGAATGTGGTTCTTAAACAATTTAAAAAAAATTATTTCACCATTATACAATAGATTGACCTACCATCTTCTACAAAAAAGTAGAATGTAAGGGGTTTTCGTCGCACTTTTTATTCCCGTGAGATTAATGCTATATTTTCCCTTATTTCCTTTTGTGTGGTGTATGTACATCACATGATTTTGTTCTTTGTGTAATGTAATTTAATTTATGGGTATTTAAAACTTCATTGTATGGTCCTTCATTTAGGGGGTGTATGTTTAAAATGTTAATAAATCAGTAAAATAATTTCAAATTTCAATTTCCGCTCTATGGTTTTTACATAAACCTCATTGATTATTTTATTCAATGATATGGAGTACAATCGCTATTTATTTATTTATGTAGTAATTTCCACTCCAATTTGTGTTTATATACTTTTGATTCATATAATCACTCCATTTATAAATTTTTATGGTGTCAATATGAACTTGATAAGAGTAATTTTAACTCAATTTCAATTTATTGACATAAACATCAAAGTAACTGATATTTCTTTTACTAGAATATTTTTGAATGTTCTCAGATTGATTTACATTGAATAACCAATCATATTGAGTGTATATAAATTTTTGACACATAATTATTTCATTGATTTATCCTAATCCCAAGGATACAATCTTTATAAGGGAATTCATCTCAATGTACATTCTATTGAGATTGATTTGTTGTTATGTGGAAATTTACATTTATATGGTGTATATATTGTACTTTGACATAGTATATCATTAATACCTTTATTAACATGATATTATAATGTTTTTATTACCAAAATTATTTTTATTCTAGCATCTATCATTTTGTTAGGAACTCTAAATAAAATATCATTTTAAATTGTTTAATGATTTTTTATTATTAATCTTTCTCATTAATGTCCATTTTTTTAAAAATGGATATAAATATATATTAATAGGGGCATGAATGATTTAAAATTAACATTTCTATTAAAATATTTAAAATTGTGTGGGAATATTTTATTCAAAAATCTTTTTTAAATGACATCGTGATAAATTCTGATACTTTTTTATTTTTTCATGAAAAAAAGGATATTTATCCCAAATAGTTTTACAGATTATTTTCGTATATGTCAATATCCTTAATTATTATTGATTGAGGTTGATTTATTATAATAAAATCATCCCTTTTTTATTTAATGAGTTATGTTTTACTTTGGATGTTCTATTTTAGTCCCATTCAGGTTTTGTTGTTAAAATATTGACATTAGGTACGCTAGTTTTAAAACAAAAGTTTATATTATGTTCCAACCATTCCATATGAAGAATGAATTGTACATATTAAGTGAAGGGTGGAGCCTACAATATATTCTAGATTCATTGGTAGGTCTCATGAGACAAACTAATTTCCTGACACAAGGCCATGAAAAAAAATTATTTGTAGTCTTTGAATGATGCCTTGACTCTATGGTTATGATGTCTTGCATTATGCATTCCATAATTATGAAAATAGTTATTAATAATACATGTGACTATTCGACTATTAGAATATCCATGTGAATATGTAATTGGAATTTTTTTATTTATGTTTTCCATATTATGATGAATTTTATATTTAAAAGGCTTGTGTTTTAGTCTTATACATTTCCTTAAATGTTTATTCTTATTTCTGATAGATTCTGCTATATTGTTATCCCTACATAGCATCTGAGCTCACCTTTTTTTGTGATTTATTTTCCCAGGATGTGAAGATGTATATTATGATAAACCTCTAGGGATAGGAAAAAGGATATGAGTGTGTTGAATGGGGACACAATGTTGTTTTTATTTATTTGATGATGTAATGTAAAACTTCTGTATGTATCATGTACTTCATTGGTCACTAACTAATTGTTATTTTGAGACCTGATCTCATGCGACCACAAAAATGTGATTTAATAATGCCCCTCACCTGGATAACATGGGTCGGGGCATTACAGTTAGTATCATAGGATATTTAGTACAGACAATAGAAACTAAATTTAGAATATATTTGATTAGAAAACACTACCCTAACATAAACATTGATAATAATTATAGAAGAACTTCAAAAAAAATTCGTAATGTAAATATTGTGTGGGTTTTCCATGTAATAAATTCCTATTTGGATATGAGTAGGAAGATACTTCTCAGTCACAGATGTACCTATGGGTAAAACCCGAAAACACTTATTTGAGCTAGACTCATACAAGAACTAGTGCATGACAATGGGCCTTTTTTCACTCATCGTTACGACACTCTCGGGGTATATTATTTAGATAACTAACTATTTATTTTTAAACCAATTTGAAGGATTTGAATATAATATTAGAATAAATAACCCTGGTTAATTGTAATGTGTTTTAGATTGAAAATAACATGTCCTGATATTCTATAAATGATTTTATGTCTTTTGTTACTCTCACTATTCTTTCCAGATTTAGTAAATTTTTTGATTCCAAGAAATTCATAGGATCCTTGAACATGATGTACATGGTGGGAATGATGGTGGAAATGATCGTCTACATGGAATATTGATAGGTGTAAAAGATATCATGTTCATGATGAAGCAGGTTTTCAAAAATATGATCTATAATATATACATTATCCAACTACCCAAACTCAACAAAGAAGAGAAAGACAAAGAATTATAAGATCACCACTAGTGGATAATGTGGAGAAAGTAAATCTCAATTTCCATCATGCCAGAAATTTGGAAGGAGACACCCAGGAAAGAGTCTCAGTAGAACAAAGAAATGATTTTTGTGTGGGGAATATGGACATAAAGTGATGAGTTTATGAGAAAAAATGAAGAGTACTAAGGATGAAAATAAAAATGATCCTAAGAATCCATTTACAATCATTTTCCATAAATTTAGGGGACCTAGGCATTACCCGAGTCAATGCCCAATTCTATAGCATAACCACATGTTCAAGGAAGAAACTATGTGGAAATAAATGTATGTAGAAATTTTTAAATGTATATATTATCTTTTTAATGCAATTACATTGTAATAATTTTCACTTCTATGTGTAACCCTCTAGTTTTTTTTTGTGTGACAATGAAATTTGAGGAAGAATTATCATTTCTTTTGTGGATGTAGTTATAAAGAAAAATTTGGGTTTATATGAACCTTGAATTTGATTCAATTATAGGTTATTAATTTTTGGGATAATAATGTGTGGAATGAGATAAAATTTCTGCTTAAATTATGTTATGGTTATTTTTATAAATTTAGATAATTTTGTGAATGTTAAAAAATATATTTTTTGTAAAAGGGCAACATGAAGACTGTGTGATTACTCATCACATAGGACAAAACTACAGGAATCGAACCCACAACCAATGTGCAACTGGGATTTATCATCTACCACTGCACTACGTTAAGTCTCTAGATAGTGTGAATAATTTTTTAGTTATATTATTTTATTGATAATTAATTAGTTTATTTTGGATCATATGTTTTTTCATATGTATATCCTTAGTAGAGAAAAATGATTTGGTGATTATGTAATAAAATTTATTTTTGGAAGATGTTTTCTCTATTGGGAACACTCTATGCCTAAAAAAATAGAATAATGTGAGAATTAATTTGAGGAGTAATTGTGGATTTTTGTTATTTTGTAATAATATATGTTTTTATAGAGATTCAATTTATTAATGGAAATTTTTAACCTATCATATTGAATATGTGATTTGGTTAATTACACTTTTGTGTGAGCCTTTTATAGTAGTTGATGTTATTTGCAGATAAATGTTATGATTTACTATGAAAGAATAGGTTATTGAAATCTTTGGATTTTTGGGTTTCAATCATTGTTTGGATTATATTAATGTATTTTAAAGACAATTGATTATTTAATGGACATTATTGAACTATGTGTATTTTTTGTTTTATTTTTGAAATTATGATTAGTATTTATTTCTATAATGGAATATTTATTTTGGGGATCATATGATCTTGTACTTACCATTTGGTTTTTCTGAATCTCTAATGTCAAGGGAAATATATAGTTCATCCATTGTGGATTATGTGATTCTCTAGAATTTGATTCTAGCTCATCAAGTGAGACCAAGTCATCTTGAATACTCATCGATTAGAGAAATGATGAGTTAGATGTACAAATTTATTAAAGGATTAAATTGTACTAAAAAAGGATGTATATATATTTATGTTCTTAGACAATATCAATAATAAATTCCTTAAATATATGAAATGAATCATAAAACAAAAAAACATTGTCTGTTTACTTTTCCTTTTGGTAAACTAATTATTGTTTAATCCATCACAAGTTTTTGGTTTTCAAGTTGTTAAATTTATCTTGAAAATTATTTCTATCACTATACATTAAAAATTGATAATTAGTTTATCTACATATCTATTTTTTATTACATGAAATCATAGTATGGGTAATCTCAAGTGACTGTTGTACTTCTCTTTCTTTCTATTAATGTGATTGTTATATACAAATTTTTTTTGATGTGGGACTTTCTATGATATTCCCAAGACCAATTTTAAAATTGTGATGACGCAATTTCCCAAAGGAGGGATGAATTTAACACCCCATGATTTCATAGTAAGTTATTTTCTTTAATGTAATTCAACATCTTGCGCTACACGCTACATCGAGTTCAAGCGCACCACGACTTACCAAACAAGCTGTTAAAAAACGGTTATGAATAGTATTTACCTTATTTTTAATTTTATATACTCTATAAAATTTTAACATCCATATTATGTGTTTCGTAGACATTATATAATAAAAAATCATTTTTTTAAATAAAAGAAGTATTTTTAGAAATAATACAACAATACTACCTTTTAATTGGGGAAATTTTATAAATCCAATATTTGAAATTTTTATACAGTCAATTAGAAAAAATAAGCTTCTTATTTAGAAGTTAGATAAAAATTTAGTTTGGATATTTTTCGGTGATTTTCTGATAACTTTCATATTTTGATGAATAGTGTAAAATACTAATTTTTAATTGAAAACCTCTTTATTAATAAAAATAATTTATAGTGTTATATTAAAAATTTTAATGGTTTTAAAGTATAATTAGAATATATTTTTATCATTTAATCCAATTTTGGTCATTATATGTAATCTTACTTTTAAATTGGACGTAAACATATATAGATCTTTTGATAGTTTTTACTTCTCAAAACCCGCTTTCTGGTTTTAACAATTGGAATATTTTATAAAAATTATTAGTATAACTTATATGGATTGAATTTGTTAAAATAGACATTATATTTTAATTTGGAATATCAAAATTATCTTTTCATAATTTTTTTTATGTTTCTAAAAACATTCAATTTTTTATGAATATTGAAAAGCACTATGTTATTGTTTAAAGCAGATTTTTTATTTAAATATTTAATTTTAATTTAACAGTATTCAAATGTCAAAATAGATACATAATAACATTATTATTCAAATTAATTAATTTATGTCATTTTACAATATGATTAGATGTATAGAACTTTATTGAACATTTTACCGTCTTTTACTTACCTTCTATGCACATTTGCAAATTTGCATAAAATTTTTTCACTGCTTCTTTGAATTGAATTTAAATAATCCTAGAGACATGGCTGAAATATTTATGTACAATGTGGTTTCATAATATGAAAATAATTTTTGTTGTATTATAACATTTGAATTTTATTTACCACGGTTAAAAGAAAATAGGGTAATTAAATGTAAAAATTATATTAGAAATACCCTAACATGTGTCCTCATTCTATTGGATAAGTGTATTTCAACCAAAATCAACCTTATTAATAAAATATTATCCTTTTTATTGACTTCTATTAGATTATTACATTTATTATTATTTTCTTTAACGAAGAGTTAAGTGTGTTAAATTCAATGTTTAATAACTAAACAATTTTTTATATAGGGTTATAAATATGATAAATTAGACTATCAATATTACATATAAATCTAAAATGATTTTCGAAATCATGCTATTTTATTTATAATTTTTAGAGATTAAATAATTAAATTTATTTATGACACAATGATGATGCAGTAATTAGCTTTTTAATGAATGATTAAAAATATTGATATTATATATATCAAAATAAATGTAAATGGACTCTTTTGATGAATTTCACCAATTTTATAGTTTAATATGACAATTTTGGTTTGATTTAATTTATTTTTGTCGACGTAATCAATTATAATAGAATTTCACAGAAACCAAATAATAAATATTGTCAACATAGACATAAATGATTATTTAAAACAAATACTATATTAATAAATGATATAATATTCCTAAAAATATTCCTTTCTACCAAAGGACTAATATAATGATAGATATGTCATTAATGAACCACTTTATGTTATCTTTTCATTTTATAGTATGATTATTATCCATGTAATATAAAAATACAAGAAGACAAGGTAAAATACAAACTATTTAAAAAAGAATTAAATCATATTGATAAGGTTAATATATTGACCTAGAATTTTCTAAAACCTGTTGTTTGAGAGGATGTAAAACCATAACCTCCTTATCATAGATATAAATACATTTGGATCCGTTATAAATAGAAAAATATTTTATAATATACCCATGTTCCAATCTTATCCTAATGTGACCCTCACCTCTCTTATATAAGGGAACATCCCCTTCTCTAAAAATCAAACTCCAAAGCAATTTAGATCAGCCAAACCCTGCTCAAATATCCTCCCAACAACACTCAATTGAACTTGGAGGCCATACATTGATAATAACTCCAACCTAAGTAGACCTTTTGATCAAATCAAGAGGAAGCACCTGAATAAGAGGAAATAATATCATCACTTCTTCCAAAGTACTTTTCTTCTTCCACTTCCACTTTCATTTTTGTTTCATATCAAAATTATAACTCATATAACTTATACAAATTGTAATGTTATTATAAATATGTTACAACCATATTCATTATTCCATCCATCCTATGAATGACTTAGTCACCATACGTGCATATGTATGACTTACCGTCTCCACGTCATGGTGCAGTTTGTTATTCAACACTTCATTAATTGGATGGGTATAACAATGACTATAAATAATTTCAATAATAAATATAACATGTTAATGATTATGTATGTATAATATACCATCAAATTACTTCCTATTTCCCCACTATTAGAATGATATTTTTGCTCTTGTGTACGTACGACTTACAGTCTCCACGACGCGATGAGATTTTGTTCCCCATTGTAACCATTCAAGAATAATTATCATTTGATGATTAAAAGAATGATTAATAACATAATATAATTCTGTATATGAATCAAATATATCCTATCTAAAAAAATTCCTTATTTAACAAAACATATAATGGAACACAAATCAATTAACTCCCAAAACAATGATACTACTGAAATATCATTAACAAAGCAATATTAGAAAATCATATATGGTAACATATTTATGTATGTGGTTCTTTTATAATTTAATAAAAATGATTTAACTATTATATATGAGGTTACCCAACCCTCTATTAATGGAAAAGTACAATGTAATGGGTTTTCATCTCACTTTTTATTATCATGAGATTCAGGCTATATTTGCCACTATTTCCTTTTGTGTGGTCTATGTACAACACATGATTTTATTTTTTTTGTAAAATAGTTTAATTTAAGTGTATTTAAAACATCATTGTATTATCCTTCTTTCATGGGGTGTACGTTTTGTATGTTACATATTTGGTAATGATATTTCTAATTTCAATATCCACTAATTTGGTTCTACACAAACCTCATAGATTATTTTACTCAAAGATTTTATGTGAAATAACTATTTATTTATTTATGTAATAATTTCTTCTCCCTATTGTGTGGATATTATTTTAATACATAATAAATCCATTTATAAATTCACAAGTCATTGATATGAACTTGATAATATAAATTTTAACTCAATTTCCATTCATTGAGTTAAACATCCATGTAATTGGTGTGGTTTTGAAAAGAATATGTGTGAATATATTCGGATTGATTTAAATTGAATATCCAATCATATTGAGAGTATTTATATTTTTAAAATAAAATTATGTCATTGATTTTTCTTTATCATAAGGATACAATCGTTATAATGGAATTCATCTCAATTTACAATCCATTGAGACTTCATTGTTGTTATGCACTATTTCACTTTTATATGTTTTATATGTTTTATTTGGACATAGTATGTCATTAATAACTTTATTATAATGATATTATAATATTATTATTACCTCAGTAATTTTTATTATACAATCTCTCATTTTGTTAGGAACACTACCTAAAATATCATTTTAAATGTTTGAAAAAGTTATTCTTCAAAATCTATCTCATTAATGTTCATGTCATAAAAAATGTTTTCAGGATTTATTTATCGAGACATGAATGTTTTAAAATTAAAATTTCTTTTTATGGTTTCAATGTGTTATGGGAAACTTTTATTCATAAATCTCTTTTAAATATCTTTTTTATAAATACTGAGATTTTTAAATGTTTTTAAGAAATTTGGGACATTTCTATAAAATAGTTGTACTCATTATATTAATCTATGTCAATAGCTTAAATTATTTTTGGTTTTGGTAGATTTATTATTACATAATATTTAATATTGTATTGAATGAGTTATGTTTGACTGTAGATGTTCTATATTTATACCATTCATCGGTTGTGGTTAAAATATTGACATTTTGTATGCTATTTTTAATATGAATGTTAGATTATCATCCAACCATTTAATAATAGGAATTCATTAAACATAGTAAGTGAAATTTGGATCTCTCTATAGCTCCTCAACGCATCGATATGTCTCATGAGACAAACTAGTGTCTTGGGAAAAGGCCTTGACAAAATGTTATTTGTAGTCTTGGCACGAGGCCTTGATTATGTGGTCATGATGTTCGATATTATGCATTCATCATTATGAAATTAGCTATTAATATTAAATGTGACTATTGGACTAGTTGAATATCCATGTCAATACATAAATGTAATTATTTGATTTATCTATGCCATATTATGCTAATGTTTAAGATTAAAAGAATTGTGTTTTAGAATTATACAGTGCCTTAAATGTTTATGCTTATTTTTGATAGTTTCCTCTATATCGTTATCACTACGGAACAACTGAGATCACCCCTTCCTTATTCATTCCTTCCCCAGGATGTGAAGATGTATTTATTGATTAACCTGCATGGATTGGACAATGGATATGAGTGTGTTCAAATGGTACACAATGTTGTTTTTCCGTATTTCCTGATGTAATGTAAAACATAATGTATGTATCTAGAAATTCCAAATCTAATAAACAAATAAGTCTATTGAGACATGATCTCTTGTGATCATTCTGATGTTATGTAATAATTCACTAACTATGGGTAACTTTGGTATGGGTGTTATATTAACCACAAAGACTATTGCACATGGTTGCTCGAGTAAAGGCTATTGGGTAAGACAATTGCTCATAACATCTCATGAGACTAAACTGTACCCAATAAATTGGGGTGATAATAGGGTATACCCATATTATAATTTTCATTTATATGTTTTCCACATAATTAATATTACATAATCTATCAAGAATAAACATATGGGTACCCATGGAATGAAATGGGTATCGTAATCATGTCATAAACCATAATAAAAGGGTTTATCATACATTTTTTCTTGAATGAATGGAATAAAAAAAACATATAAATTCATAAGTTATAATATTAATATAGAAATATAAGTGATGTGAAAAATAATTTACAACATGTATGAAGATTATTTATGAAATTTGAGCAATAAAACATATTAGTGTGGTTTTTAAGAAACTAAGAAAGATCAATTTAAATAGAAAATAGATTAATAATTTATTTATATCCATAAGTGAACCATAATGGATTTCATAATAAAAATAAATATTTTATAAATACAGTGGTTTCTTAAAAAATATGATATAGTTCACATTAAATGTGGTAATAACATAGGAAATTCCATTAAAACTTGGTTGCTTATAACTAATAATTTGGGGGAATCGTTTAAAAACATTTATATCCCTCAAAGAGAATGTTGAATGGATCTTGATACATGATTTTGGATCACTTAAATATTATTTATAAGATTAAAATAAAATTAATTGATAACTTCAGTTGGGTAAAACGGATTATAAAACCACTCGATTGAAGAATGGAGTTCCGGGTAGAATCCCTCACGTTATATTTTTAAAGTGTCCTTCACATGATCATAATGCACCTAATATAAAAATTATATTGAATATTTAATATTTACAGAACCTATTATTCAAGTCATTGATTTATTACAAACATATAAATTTCATTCATGACCTTTTTTATGGGTTATGTGGTTCAATTTGGATGTTTAGGAGTGTTTGTTTCAATTATCTTCATGATTGGTTTACGTCTATACATTTAAGGATAAACATAAAAGATGATAATTGTTTTAATGAATTTGATTTGAATGTTATTAGTTAACACCTATAAAATAACATTGTTTTAAAATTCATTAGTTTATTTTGAGTAATGATGAATCATTTTATAAAACATTATTGATAACTGTTTTGGTTAATTAGCGATTTTTTATCACATCGGTTACATTTTGTTTTATAAATTCATATCTTTTGTAAAAATGATATCAGAACCATAAATAGTTTATCATACATTAATTATATTCGAGATCATCCATAAAATTGGTTTTATGACCAGAAAATAAGATCGTAATAGAAATTGAAAACTTTTCCTCACATAATGTGATAAATTAAAACATATCAGATATAGTTTTAATTTCTAGAATAAAAGAAGTGGAAGGTATTAATTATAATGAATTATTCTGTAATCATAACCAAATTCTATAAAATTAATGGTACTAGAGTTACCATATAATTTTTATGCAAAGAGGGGTGGAATGAAAAATAAATAATGGAAGATGAAGGAAATAAAAAACGTGGAATTTAATTCTTGAATATATCTTTCATGGGAAACTCTTTAGGGGAGAAGATTTGGCCTTTTTCAGAGACTATGGTCTTATAGAAATGGTATAGGGTATTAGGGATGTATTTTTTGAGAATTTTGACTAGGGAGAAGGTATGATAGTTGTGAGGAGAGAAGGTGAAGAGGGGTGGTAACTAAAGTGGATGAAAGGAGGGGTTTCCCAATATTTTAATAATTGTTTAATATTTTTTCTCATGAAAAATAATTGTATTTATTATTTAAAAAAACTAAGAATATCATGTGAATTCAATCCAATGTCAATTTACACAATCTATTAATGAATCACGATAATTAAATTCATTCATTTTCATTTTTCATAAATTATCATATTTTACTATTCAACAAAAGTTAATGTATTTTAGAAAAATAAAAAAAATAACACAACTATTTTTTGACATTTATATTTATAAAATAAGATCCATTTCAGAAAAAAGTTATTTAAATATGTGGAATTTAACTTTCAATAAAAATAATAATTTACCTAAAAACACAAATTTAAAAAATAAAACTGCTTTTCTAACACTTGGACAAAAACATTATGGTCTGTTAAACTTATCATATAATCACAATTAAAAAAATAATTATTTATGAATAAATATAATTAAAAATATTAATTTAAATTATTTATTTAATTATATAATTTAATTAAATATACATGACCTACTAAAATTACAACACATAATTAATATTTTATAAATTATTTACATACTTATACTATGATATAATTATATCATATTTTTACCTTGAATATGGATGAATTTTATTTATACATTCACTAGTTAGGTTACAATTCAATTTTCCGGTTAACTATTAACAAGGGTAGCATTTCTATTCCAATGTCGTGTTACTATTTTATCGATATACATTCAATTACTTCATAACATACCATTTTTTCACTTATTATTCATATATATGGTTTGTATTGTGTTATATATTTAATAGTATATTATTATACTATAAGACACAATTATAATAAGGAATTTCATTAATAAATCATTGGGTCATTACTAGAATCGTCTGACTGGAGGAATGTATTCCTAGCATAGTTAAGGGAAAACAACCAAATCCTCCTAAAACACTTCCTTGGAAATACATTCCTAGGAAATTTTAGAAACACATTTAATCCAATTTAGTAAAATATTCAAAATAAAGATATATTTTCGATAATTGAAACCATAATAGAAAATTTCACAAAGGTTCTCAAATATCCAAATTTGTATTTTTGGGAATGATTAACAAACAAGTTTCAATAACTAAACAATTTCAACAAATCATTATTTTAAAGACACATTTTCATAACATTAGTCAACATGTATCAATTCATATCCCTTATTATAGAGAATTCACTAATACTACACTATAGGATATATAAATTTGGTAAATAACTATATCCCTCAATGAAACTATATTTTTGGATTTGGTTAAGATAAACTTCCACTAATTTTTATAATCTCCCCATTTATAGGATAAAAATATCAACATATTCTTTAAATAAATTTTTTAATTATTATTAGAAATATATAAATACTCTTCCCAATTTACAACATAATCCAATGTAATGTGTGGGGATTCACTAAGTATCATTTCAAAGTCTTTCGTCAAGGGTAAGCATTTTGTTGTACCCCCAATTCCAAAAGACTTTATGAAGGTATAACTATTTTTAAAAACATTATCAAAAGGATACTTTCCAGATATTTTCCCAATAATGAAATATCTATGAAATATATTCTCTTTTATGAAGTGATACTTAATAACAATGTTTACTCTTTATTAATTTTTATAGGGTTTTTGGAATAGTCAATTTCTCATTGATTATCAAAAAATATCATCAGTTATTTATAAACATTAATTATTTAATTTTCTTAGTAAACAATCATGAATACAATTTTTATATAATATTGGGTAGTGGAAGCATGTTTTTCTTCCATTATAATGAAAGTGACTAAAATTTATTTCATACAATTTAAACTCAAGAAACATTCTCTAAATAAAAATGATCCGCCTGATGTTGAATTTCTATCATTATAAAATCCATCCCAAGGAAAATTTATGTATTAGTTAATGTTTATGTCACAAAATTTTTATACAAAATTCCATAATTAAATTTTTCTAATCACAAGAATAATAATTATTTTTACCACCAACATGTGTGATTACATAGGGGCATGTTGATGTCCTCAACACATTGTATCAAAATTAACAATATCCATCCTTCAAGATTTATGATAGATATAGAATCCTATTAAATTATTAATGTATCTTGGATCCAATATTTTTCATTATCAATCTTTAGTCATCTTCATTAAAATTGAAATGGGAGTAAAAATTTATTTGGAATCCTCTATTCCAATATTTTATCGAATTTTTTTTGAATATTATTTATTTGATAAAATTATATATCATTCCTCTTATTGAAATAGTAATCCTATAACAAAAGAATATTTTGTGATCATTAACATTTCAACATTCTTACTCATTTATTTATAAAACTCTTTTTTATTATTATCTATGACACCTGTAAAAAAATTATCTACAATTTATACAATTATAATAATTATAGATGTGTTTATTTCCTTAACATACAATTTTACATCATCTATTCCTTCAGAAAATTTCATCTATTTTAGGAAACTATTGGGTCTTCAGTACCATAAATGTGGAGACATCATAAACACATAAAAATCATTCTTCCACTTCCATACCATGGTTCCAGTTTTTTCATGAATTATCCCAAACTGATTCTCAATGACAATATCTTCTCTAATTTCATCATTTATGAAATTTTACCTTACCTGAATTATATAAATATTTTAAAAATAATTTACATGAAAATACATGTTCATTATTATAGTTTCCAATCTCATAAAGGGGGAAAATATTAATCAATTTAAAAAACGTCTACTTTTGAGTAACCTATTCAATCATGTACTTTTTCAACCCTTCGAATTTCATGATGATCATTCAACATATTTCTGAACACAAATATTGTTTCCATAACATTATTTGTTCTATTTCTTGAAATTATATCACATGAAAATTTTTTCATAATTTAATTCACCTATTCATTCATATCATCTATCAATGATTTTTGATCAACTACATCTAAAACATACTCGAGTACCACCTGAGAAATGCTGTTTGTATAATTATTTCCTTATCATTTCCTTCTAGTCTAAAATTGATCTTCTAATTTCTAATGATTGTGTCGCATTCATCTAATTTTCATGATTTATGATATTTAATATATTTTCTAAATTTAAAACACTTTTCATCTTTGGATTTATTATGATTACATTGTTCATGTTTAAGCTCATATTTATCCTCTACTTTTTAATATTAATAATAATTTTTCAATAAATTATCTATAACATCTTCAAAGAAATTTTTTAATGAGGATGTATTCTCAAGATCATTCATACAATGAAATTACAATAATTTAAAAACATTTTTGTCCAAAACATTGTTACTACTTCCACATGGTAAGTGACCAATAATAATTCCTTCATCTTCCATATCATAAAAATTTTCCTGATTCATATTTTTTATTATATTTATTCAAGTACTTCCAAAAACATTAAATAATTTAATTGAATGTTTTTAGTTATTCAATATCTTAATTATATCAATTTAGATTATATTAATAACATGAAACATCATTGTATATAAACATTAATATTAATTACATCACTCTAGAAAAGCAAAAAAAATTTATATTCAGTGAGAATAGTAATATCATTATACATTAAAATTCTGATTTTCTATTCCAACACTACATTTGTTATGGACTGTATTGATAAAATTATTATTGATAGATTTTATGATTTTATATATAGAGTTCAAAATACGTTTTTTCAAATACTATTCCATTTTCTTTTTTAGCATCAATTTATAAATAACTATCTCTCATTTAACATAGCTTTTTGAAACTATATACATATATGAATCCTTTAATTTAGTATTCATAAAAAATATTTTTTCCATCAGTGTGAATTCGTAATTAAATTTAAATATGTGAAAAACATTTTTTATTTATTGAAGACTCATTCATGTAAAAACATTAGAGTGTATTAGATCAGGTTGTCTAGTGGATTGAATTTCAAATTTCTTATGTCTTACACTAACCACATTCCCATTAGAAAATGTTATACATATATCTTAATAATTCATTTTTAGTGGTTTTATTTTGATTATATAATGTACGTTGGAATGTTTTTACATACCGTTTTGGGAGTGTTCTGTAATTTTTTGATTCCTCAACTTAGACTCATTAATTTAAAATAAATAACATGTGTTATAATGTTTTCATGTTTGGGGAATATTGTTTTTAGTTATTTAACCATTAGTTATTTTTTTTCATTAATTTAATATTCCAAGAAGATAAGAATCATTCATGAAGATAATTTTTTTACCATAATCACAAGGTTCTCTAAAACTCAGTAGGCAGTGTTTCATCCCATCAGAATATAAAACATCTTTTGATTTAAATTTTAGAGCCTCAATATCACCATCCCCTTTTCCTATGATTTATATATAACTATAATTTATAAAATTAATTATACCAACTTAATTTTCATAAAAATATTCCATGACATTAATTTAACTTATCATTTGTAAGGAACTACCATTCTTATGAATCCAAGGTTTGATTACTTTCATTTTGTTCCTTCTCCAGAACAAAATATATTTCCCCATAATTATTATTTCTTACCAATTTTTCTATTTTAGCATTATGAATATTATTAGTAAGATAATTAAATAATGTTTTAGAAAAAATGGCATGATTGGTCGCATATTCCACAAATATCGTTTAGGAAATCAAATTGATTTTTCCTGTAAATATTTATAACATATAATGTTGTTGATTTTAATTTTTCCTATATCTTAAGAAAGATACTCTCTATTATTCTATTATTACTCACTCGTATTTTAAGTCTGTTTCTTGGGAGGGACATATTTTTCCACCCATTTCAAATTTTATACTTATAAATTCCATGTAACAAACACAAAACCATAAAATCATGATCTTGGGAAAAAGTGGGATCTTTCCCTATAAGAATTTTAATGATCTCTGTATAATCTTTGTATTTTAATTTCCCCCTATTTTGGGAAATTATTAATATTCATGTTATTTGTGCGTGTTATATATGTGATTTTCACCCACATGTTTTCGAAATTAATTATTTCTAAAAAATTATTCTATAACCAAAATGGTTAGAATGATTTGGTGAGTCTTTATATTTAGAGGGTGATATTTCCCAAAATCTAGGGATGTTTCTATATTACAAGTGAAACAATATTGAAATTTTAACACATATTTATTATGGTACAATCAACATTAAGAATATTAAGTTGAATTTTAAAACCCACATCTTCCACTAAATCATGTTTTATACTAATATTATCAACCACATTTCCATATTTTGTAACTATTAGTTTTAGGTTATTAATTTCCTCAATATAAACATATTATATTTTAAAAATATATTCCTTTCACAGATTCATTTTAAAAATTATTTCCCAACCATTCGTAATTTATTTTGGATTTTTTTTCAAGACATGATATAGGTTTGGATCTCAGCTATTATTATCTATAATTCCATTCACCACGTTCTTCATCACTGTTATATGAGTCATAATGTTAATATACACTTTAAAAAATGTTCTAAATATTTAATATTTTGATCTTCTAAATAATTATTTATTATAACATTATATTCAAATTTCATACTCAATATAATTCCTCTGAAACCCATGAAATGATTTCTTATGTATGTTGGATTTCATCTCTTCCATATAATTTGTCATCCAATTCTTCCATCGTTGTTTTCTTCAGAATTATCCCTATTTTATATATATTTCAATCTTTTTGGAGTTATAGAAAAATTCAAATTCCACTACGCTCAATAACATTTTTGTTGTATTTTATTAATAAATTACTACTTCTTCTTTTATAATTTTGGTACATAGGAGACTTTATTTATTGGATTTATATCATTATCTTCCATACCATCCAAATCAATTCTGATTTTCTATGTCTCCAACATTGATTTTTTACAATTTTCACAGCTTAAAATTCTATTTCATCCATGATAATCTATTTTAGTAGTGAATTATTCCTCATCTAATATTCAACAATAAATTTATTTTATTAATAAATAAATTTATAAACATTATCATCTAATGAAAATATTTTAGACTCAAATCTCTAGGGATCATTCTCATCAAAATCACATTAATTTTAGAATGTTTCATGAAATCTCTAAATCCAATAAGGTCAAAAATAATTTCATTAACTCTAGGGAAGTTGTCATCAATATTTTCATCATCGATCATTATGATATATTTTAAATTTCTATAAATGACTTATAACATTTCACCCATCAATATTTTTTCATTATATAATAATTTCATGTTTTATAAAGTCGATTTATCTATTTTGAGACCCATCACCTTCAGAAAAACTTTTTTTTAATTAATATAATAAATTAGAGATTCTATATTTCTTGACAAAATAATTATTTATTTTTTCATAGAAATTATTATGTGAGAATGTTTCTCAATGGGGGGAATCCAAACTACAGTGGCATCAATTAACTCTAGGATAAGTTATTAAATATAGGGTATCAATCTATTTTTCCAACTATGATAATTCATTAAATAAAAGATATAAATAATAGTGATATTAGTTGTGAAGATATTATCCATTATAAATATGAATCAAGAGAACCTTGGCACTATTAAAAATTTATGGTCCTTTGGATCTTGAGAAACACATAGAGGGGGAGTAAATTAATGGTTATATTTTTACAATTTATTTGTCTAAAATAAACCCCTATAACTTTTTTGAGTTATTATTATTATTCATATTTTATAATAATATCATAAAAATACTTTGAAATAATGTAAATAGAAGAATTTTTTATTTACAAGGTTCATGACCATTGTTAATAACTATATCCTTTTTTATGAAAAATATCATTAGTTCATGGAAATTATCTAGAATATATTAGTGAATACAATTATCCAAATAATATTTGAATCATTATATCTCCTCAGATTATTGATTATATAGTGTCTTTTAATTTTAAATGTTTAATACAAAATATCATTCAAACAACTTTATAGAAAGTTATGTAAATATCTCACTAAATGTTTATTCATAATTTTCTATCTACTATGTGTCCTTCTGGATGTTCATTCCTTCATCTAGAGTTTTCTGTCTAACTCACCTCACTAAATATATACCAATTTTTCTAACCAATACATTTTTTTGATAAAAAAACACTATTTCGCCTCACAACACTTTTTAGAAACACTATCAGGTTACATTAGATTGTTTTCATACTAATTCCTCATCTTGGTAAGACTTTTCTTGTTAACTCTAATATCTATCCATCTGTCTGATAGAATATTTTTTCATTAACAAAGAAAAAACTTTTTTTGGAAACTCATCATGCACACAAATTTCTATCTTCTATATTTATCTAATAAGTTTATTAAGTTCAAATTGAATAGAACATGGAAATTCTGAAACACTAGAACATTAAACATTTCATTTAGTACATGAACCATATTGAGAGGTTCACTGAAACTATAGTTAGTGGGAATAACAATTTATTTCCCTAGTCATCTTAAGATAAATTTTCCTGCTTATGAATGCTTCTAAAAAATTCCAGTTTCTTTAGAATATTGGGGAGAATTATGGAAATTTCATCATCTGAAACATTTATTTAAAATTAATATACCACTATTTAAATGAACTATATTAATCATTATTAACCTCAAAAAGATAAAACAGTAGATATATCATCTATGTGTCATCAGTTCGATGAAATTTATATATTTATGTAATACTTTTCTGATGTTATGTTTATTGGATGTTTTTAGAAGGATACATTAAGAAAATTCTTCAAACTTATATGTATCGACATTTAGAATGATCATTCTACCCTGAGTCGAATTCTTCTCTACAAAAACTAGACAAAATAATCTACCCAATGAAATCTTTAATGTGTTCATGAACATACTTTTTTGATAGATATTTTTCTATTAATTGTACTTCCTTATATGTATTCATGTTTTGATCAACCAATAGCTTCCTGATTTGATAGTTGATCATTTGATAGACTAAAATTTATGTCATTAAATCATTGAATTCATAATCTTTAACTTCAATCATCATAAAAAAATTCTTTTCCTTTCTTCTTCATACTAACTATTTTTATAAAAATACCATTTCCCTCAGTCCATTGCATTGTATGTATTGTTATTCTTTAACATCATTGAAACTTCAATAGAATTTATCAAATAAAATGTTCCTTGTCTAGTAAAAACATCAATGCTTTCAATGGTGTTTAATTGTCAATATAATACAGCCACTAAAACATCATGTTAAAAAAATTATACACATTTTTTCAAATATATCCCCACAACATTTCTATTACGAATTATCTGGTAAAATAATTAATGTTTTAATTTGTATATCTATCAATCAAAATAAAATTTTCTTTATACATGGGTATAAATCCATTTTGTATTGAATTTATTTTTTTTCCTATATGTGATATTTTTTAACAATTATGATGCCTTAAAATCATGGATTATACACTGACACATCTTAAAATGGAACATTATGCAATATTTATATAGCTATTTTAACATTGACTTATAATAAATCTCTAAGCCTCCACATCGATCTGATACATTATTTCTAGTAATATTAATAAAGTATAAAATATTTAATGTTCTCCCTTTTTATCAAAACATTTAGCTTTTGCTTCGATCATGGGTTTCTTCTTGTGTTAGAAAATTCCATGAATGGCTTGTCATCGTCTTGCATAAAGAATGTTTTCCAAAAAAAATTAGGTAACAACTTTATACTCCACATCTAGAACTATATATGAATAAATATCAAGAGAACATTCTGAAGAACTTTATAAAAATTTTAATAGAAGCATTCAACAAAAAAATAAATATACATAAATAAATGAATTTATAGAATGAAAAATATTTAATTGATAAATTAAGAAAAAAAAGTTTAGATGGTGAAACAAACATATTCATTGAAATATATATTTTAAAAAAATCAAATATATCTAAATAAATAAATAAATGTGGATCAATATTACATCATTAATTCATTTTATTACAAAATAAAAAACATTATTTAAAAAAAATACATCATTTTTATATTCTTTATCCCATGATTATTTTATTTGTAAAGTATTATAATATCAAATATTCTACTATACATATATAAGATGAAATATATTTTTGAAACCATATCATCTTATTTCATTAATTCATCGTAAAAATTAGTTTATACATTAAATTGAATTTATTTATTTCTGTAATAATTTTTCTTATATTACATAAATTATATTGATAGGTGTGATATAACCATATTGAAACTAGTAGTTTTATTAATTATAAAATTTTGATTAAGTTATATTTAGAAAAGTGGAATTTCATAGATATTTTTTCATTATTCAAGATTAAAATAATAAATATTTGACAGAAATTCATTTCATTATCCATTGAACATTAGATTCCACATATAAACATCATCAAATTCAAGATAAATATATGTTTATCACATTTATCTTCCGTCAAAAAACATATATATATAAATTATGATTTTGAGCTTCATACATGAAACATTTTACATCAGATCAATCATTATAGGATGATATATTAGATTATACGAGTTATATGATTTTTAAAAAACTTCATTCTCCAAATGATATGTATTAATCTCTAGTATATTATTAGATAAATCCATGATTTTATCATGTGTTTGTTCTAGTGTCATTAATATTTTATGATAGAGATTTATATATTTAATATTCATTACGTCAAAATTATATACACATCTGTTCATCATCAATTTATTTGATCATGTATATTCATTTTTTATCAAAGAATGAATATCTTATAATTGAATCTGGTGGTCTACTTTATTCCTCTTCAATGACTAAATCATCTGAATGAATATATTAATTAGAACCATTGATCTACTTTTTATAATCTAAATCTTCCTGGGTAAGATATTTTAAAAATCCATCAACTTCAATTTGTTTGTTGGATGACCTTGAATCTATGAATTTTTATTAAACCATAATATAACCTATATTACTATTATTACTACATGAATGTTTGGAAGAAGGTAATAAATTATGAAAAAGATTTTTTTGGTACAAATACATATTCTATTGATGAAGTAAAAAATATATACATTGTAAATCTCCTCAGGTATTCTTCCAATTATATTATTGACTATATTAATACAATGTTATCAAATAAATTGTTATCATTTAGTATATTTGTCTATATATTTTGAAGGTGTTCTATATCATAATTATTTAGATGACTAGTAGTTGTTTGAAAAATTTAGCATAAATATATTTATAATTTATGTTATTTAGAAGGTGATAAAAGAAGTTTTTTGTGAATCCATAATCATACCATAAGTTAGAATATTATAATAAAATATATTTAATCACAATAATAATTTTGATTTAGTAAAAAATGTTTTAACACTTTCATTTAAATTATTTATGATATTTTGAATATAAAATGAACTATATAAAATCATGGTATCTATTAAATATTTCAACCAGTATTAATATTATATAATATTATTCATGTTAAAAACAAATGATATCAATTGAATATGAACATAAATATGTTATTAGTAAAAAATTACAAAAACCAAAACAATGAAGAATAATTATTTTTAATAATAGGATCATAATGCAATGTTTTGGTATAAGGAAAATCAATATTTTTAAGGTTCTTTTTTTCCACACTTATAAGGTACTAAAAAGGCTCATAGACATGTTTAGATAATAATTTCTATGTATCATTATGAAGATGGAATTTTTTTGTGATGTATTTAAACTGAATTTGGTTATAGGAAAAATGACATGATGTTTTAAGAGTAGGTGTCACACCCCGACATTGAAATAATAATTATTTTAATTTCATCTTTATTTTTAGGAATCCATCTACATTCAGGTAGATCTAGGTTTAATTACATAAAAAATTGATGGGAAATTGGGAATTTTCATGGGTTATGAAAAATTTGGCGTAAATATGCGAAAACAGTTTGTTAGTGTTTTTCATCATGGTAGTGTCATTTCACATGGTTGGAGAATAATTTTTTGAACTCTGTGCCTATCCCTTTTATTACCATGTTCTTATTTTATATTTTCAAGTTGGAATAGCAAGGTTGGGGAACAATTTGATAAAACATCTATAAACAATTCAAATTACACCGTTTTTAAATTTTTGGTTTTTCTTTTATTTTCTTATATATTTTTATTTATTTACATTTTTTCTTTCTCCCTTTCATCCCTCTAGTTGTGTGATTTTCTCCCACTCATCATCTCCATCATCATGTGTTATCCCCTCCTCTATGTCCTATCCTCCTTGGGGATCCAACACATCTATAGGGTCTTGACAACCAATATATTGAGGTCTTACCTTCAACTCCCACATCTTCCTATTTTTGGTGACTTTCTCATCCTCATCATCCATCCAAGCCCACTATACCCAAGGGATAGTGTTGAACCAATTTTTTGTGTTTTTTTCAAATGGATTGGTGTGTAGTGGGACAATTTAGTTATATTCTAGCATGTTTCACCATCCACTGATGTAGGAGAAGCATTTTAGACAATTTTTTGTCTTCTTAAAATCAATTTTGTTTAGTTTTTCCTCGATTATTGACTATTAATCAATTTTCAATTGGTAATTTCGTAGTTTCTAATGTTTTATTAAATTTTTTTACTAATTTTTTTACCTTTATTCATGAGGGTGACCCGCCATCATATTTATGGGTAAGGTATCTATATATATTTTCTCTTAGTACATATTCCCACATAGAATGGGTAATATGTACAATACCACAAGTGGCGTATATATGTTAAAAATCATGTTCATGTGTATTTGAAGACTTGTTTTAAATTGTCATAATCAGATGAATCATGATTCAATGTCGGTTCCCAATGCATAAACCATAAATTTTATTTCTTTGATTGGTTGAGTATTGTAAATTATTATTATTATTATATTGTATGTATATAATATGAAAATATTTGTTTTCTCCCAAAGAAATGGTTCTTTTATTTGTTTTTTAAACTTCAAATTTTCTTCCATAATAGACCCTTCATGTAAAAATATGATTCTAGCATTGTTTAAAAAATAAATCATTTATCATTGTTCAATTTATTTTATAATCTTAAAGTGATTAGGTATGAATATAATTTTTTTTGGGTTTTATGAAATTGGAAAATGCCTATAAGGGTAGGACCCTTTAAATAAAAGTGTGGTAAAAGTGTGATTTGTATTATGTTCTTATTGATGTGTCCTTTTCGTAGATTGGATCTGACTTAATATGAGGGTGTGCTTAATGTGGGAGTTCATAGGTGAGACTGTTTAGGGATGGTTTTTTAATGAATGTAATATATATACATATATGATACCATAATATAAATAACCTATATGTTAATTTTCATGGGAAGTCATGGGTAGTTAGGTGGATGACCTAAGTATAAGTTCTTCACTAGTTTATATTAAACAATGGCTAATGGCAATGAATACATTATCTAATAGCCCATAGAATTTTCCCTCGGTTGAGTTTGTGATGGTGTTGCCAAGTGTTTGGGAAGTGTTTTTGGATAACAGGTATTAGTATAGATTTCTTGTGTGATATGTATTGTATCTTTTGTATAGGTCCTCTCGACCAGCACTTAAGATCCCATAACTCATGTTTTTAAGGAAAATATTTTGTCTCAATTACTAGTTTCTAAATAAAATGGAATTTTAATATTTATTCATTATATTTTGGAATGGGTTCTAGGTCAAATTACCTATTTTGATATTTCTATAAATATTTATTTAATTCTTTGGAAGTTGTTTTGAGAATGTAAATAAATTTTTTCATAATAATTTATATTTATTACTCTTATTTGAAAATAATAGAAAACATCATTTTTATATATATCCTATTTTAAAAATAACAATCTTGGATTTCATGATAAGGGTAAGCAATATGTCATCAGTTATCCCTGGAATACATATAGACAATCATAGTGTTCATTCCTAATTTTATTATCATTTTTTAGTTCTACATCCATGCTCTGGTTCTCTCATGCAGTGATCATGGTTCATTGTTTTGAGGTAGATCAATTGGTCACATGAAGGTATGTGTGGCTGTTGAATTTTTATTTATATTTAAAATACTAGTTAATATTTTTTTATTTATTATTTTTTAATATTTTTTATTATTATTGGGATAAATTATACAGTACTACTTTATCATGAGGTCCAACAATAATTTCCAATTCGGGATGATATGGGATGCCTTTGGGGCCTTATAATGGGTCAAATCAGGTGACTTGTTTAGGGATTACCTTGATTTGTTTTTGAAAAAAATGGTATGAAAGAAGGAACTTTTATTTGGGATGTGAGGTAGATCGGAGATTTGATTGTCGAGGTTAAAGATGTCGGTCATGGTTTAGATCTTGATCAACACCACACATAATGAGACCTAGGATTCTAGGAGTAGTTCACTCTCAAATTTTATTTTTTGATTTGGGTTACACTATTTGGGTCTTTTTAGTTTGATGATATTTTTTATTTTAGGGGAAATAGTGGCAGTGTTCGGGTGATAAATGTTGTTCTTATATGGTTTAGTGAACTATGTGGAGCCTGGGTGCATGATTCAATATGATTCAAAGAGTTCGTTTATTCCTAGACCATGGTCTACTAAACCATATGGATAGGGTATTCATGACCACGATTTCCCTTTTCTAGTTATTTTAGTATTACTGATTCATTGGCATAATTGTGGTTGGTATGAGTTTAAATTGCTTTTTGGGTTACTCTATAGAGTTATAAAATTAGTTTTATCTTGATAAAGTTAGATTATAGAAAAAATAAAATCCATAGGATGTATTGGAAACATTAGGTAAAACTATATAAGATTTTAGAAGGTTTTATTAAATGTGAAATGGGAAATAAATTTGAAATTCAAGGTTTTGATTGAAAAATGGTATGTGTGACCATCAATATTCTTTTGGAACATTCACATATATTTGTTTGTGTGTGTAATGAACATGTTTGCGTTTATGTGTGAATGATATAAGAAAAGTGGGAGTGAAACAATATGAGATGGTTCATTGTATACCATGACTGAGTATTTAAAATCATTGATTTTACAAGACATTCCAGTTCAGTTTTTGAAAAGAGAAAATGTTTTCCATTAAAAAGGAAAATGTGATGTGGATTTTTGAATTTTTAATTGAATGTAATGAAATTATTTTTGATGTAGATAATGGTTTTTTATTTCTAATGGTGGAATAGAATTTGAAAAATCTGGGAATTTTTGAATAGTGGTTTCTAAAATATGGGTTTTTGTCTATTTGGTGTTGTGATTTTGGTGTTGATTTAGTTAATATTTTATTTGGATTTGATTTGATCTGTAATGTTATGGTATATAAGGATGTTGTTTTTTAACATTTTAATTTTTTAGGTTTGGATTCATATTGATTTTTTTCTATCTATTATGGAGTATGCCACCCATAAAAAACAAGAGTGATTATAAAGATTCTCATCAATTCATTATTCCTAACAAGACAACTAGTGGAATTTTGGAGCTGATCTCTTCTCAAATGGTTCATATTGTTTGTATTCATTGATCTCTATTAGAAGTTATTGAGTGATATGGAGAAGACTATAGTTTATTAATCTTTTTTGGAAATCCATTTTTCGTGATTTTGTGAGTTGTATTTTTGAATGTTTGGAGGACCTAGACTGGACTACTAAAAATGAATCGTTCAATTCTCCATTAATTTTAGGATGACTGTTGTGATATTGAAGGCCAATTTAACCAAATAGTACATTCATGAGGAAGTATAGGTGAATATATTTTTAGATCATTTGGACACGTGACAAGGTTAATTGAATTTAGGAGAATATTGACCATTATGATGAACTAGATTCATTTTCTTTAGTGATGGTGTATATAAATTAGTTGGAAGCAAAATTTTTGTTTGGGGTCTCCATCCAGGGTTGAAAAACTAGTTTTTTTTCCTGTCTATGGAGTTTCCAAATCCAGTGAGAAGTGTGAAAACGATTAACTTCTTCTGGATTGGTATCCTTGTCAGCTTCTAACATTCAGTCATCAGGTTTATGGCTTCTATGCTTCCATTGGGGCTAGTGCGGGCATTCCAATTCATCTTCTCAATAACCTCTTAAAGCATACTGATGATATGACATTCAACATCACTTAGAGGAGTTCTATAAGTTATGACTTCAAAATAAACTAACTGAGTTAGAGGATTTTATATTCTAACTATAAGGAAGTGTATGCTGTAGACATCAGGTATCTATCCACTTACCTCAGAATGATGCTCACACACATCCATAAATTTCCAGGTTATGGAGTAACATGGTCCAACTTTTGTCTCATATTTTATAGTGGATATAGTTTTGTTTACATTGTTTTATATTTATCTTTATTTCAAAGTCCCACTTTTTTATCAAATTTGTGTTGTTGTGCCTTTATACATGTGAGTCATTGATCGAAGGTTATTTCTTAAATTTTTAGCCTTTTGACCAGTACTTTCTCTATTATCATGTTCCCACATTGATGATACTCATATATTATAAAAATGATGTATTCTAGTTTGGTATGATGCTTTGATTGGGTTACTTTCATTGGGTCTCCCATTTGATAAGTGATTCTATTTTCTCTTTGGAGTTCTATGTTTTGGTGTTGGTTAGTGCAAGATTGTATCTTATGGTGCAGATATATAGCATGTACATCTATGATTGTGGGTTTCAATAGAGTTTTCCAGGTGATATATGATATGTTAATCGATTACCAAAAAGGTTAATTGTTTTGTTTTGCTCCATTATTTTTCAAGATTTAGTTTGCTTCATTGTGTCGTTAGGTGACTTTCTAGGGGTAGAAACTGTTAATGGTGTGGATAATTGCCACCCCTTGAGCATGAAATATTATTTATTTTAATTTCCTAATTATTTTCATTCTCACATTTGATTTTGGGTTGGTCTGGTTTTAAATTTAAAAAATACAATGGAAAATAGGTCATGTTCATCAGTCAAACACGATTAAGACTAACCATGTAAAAACCATGCATGGGGGATGTCATCGAGATAATTCAATTTCGAATGTTTGGGGCACATTTTTTCAAATTTCTAAAATTCCTTTGTTAATCCTTTTGATTCATAATTCTTGTCAAGAAGATACATCTAGTTGGGTAATGGTATGGTGAACCATGCACAAAACATCTTGGTTCCCAGATTTTTGTAATTTTCATCCTTGTATTTTTTTTATTTTCAATTTGTTTCTTTATTTTCATTCTACATTTCCTACCTCCGGTTGTGAAAATCCCTCTTCTCTTTCTCTCCATCCATGTGTGTCAACCCTCATTTGTGCCCTCTCCTCCACAGTGATCCATTATATATCATTGGGATTCATGGTGGGTTTCTTGAGGTAGGACCTCATACTCCCTCATCATCCTCTTTTCCCAAAAACATTCTTGTCCCCTTCAACCTACCCAGCTTGGATGAACCCTATTGTTAGGTTTGATCTTATTTTTTTCTTCTATTTTTAGGGTGTTTATATGATATCTCAGGTTGGATTCATGCATGTTTCGACATCGACCACTGAAGGTGAATCATTTCAAACAATTTATATTCCCTCATAATCAATGTTTTTTTAGGTTTTCCAGAATTCCTCAATATTACTATATTTTAAATTGAGGATTTGGTAGTTTTAGGGTTTTTGGATTTTTTCTTTAGTTCATTTTTGGGCTTCCAATCCTGAGGGTGAATGGCATTAATATTCATGGGTAAGGAATAAATATATTCTATCTTTTTAAAAATTCCATCAAGTAAACGGAAATATATATATATATAAAGCCTTGGGGTGTATATATATTTTGTTATAAATGTATGTGCATATAAGCATAAAGAGTGGTTTCAGGTTTCCTTTTTCAGATATATCATAATATAAGGTAGGTTCCCTATCCCCGTAACATTATGTCGATTTACATAATTTCTTCAATATTTTAAAAATACTTTTAATAAAGATATAGTTTGTATATGCTATGAAAATTGGACTTGACTCATTAAAATGCATATTTCAATTTTTTCCCATAGTTCACCTCAGATTCTAACACATACCCTTGATATTGATGTAATCTTTCAACATTTTTCAAAAACCTAAATCATTTCACAATGTTCAATTGGTTTTATATTTTTAAATTGAGGAGGCACAGTTGGAACTTTTTTATATTTATGAAATTTGAAAAACCCCTCATAATGTACTCCCCTTGAAATACAAAAGTGATAAATGTTTCATTTCTATAATTTTCATAGTAAAGTGTGTTGTCCTAGGTTTTTGTGGGACATATCAAGGGGGGAACCTAAGGTGTGGTTTATAGGTATGAAGGAGGATAGAATTTTTATTAAAAAAGTATTATATATATATATGAATATGAAATCTTGATATAAATCACCACTAATTTATTTTTCATTGAAATCATAGGGTAAATATGTGGGAGCCCCATGTAAAAGTACAGAACTAGTTTAGATTACACACTATCTAGAGGAATTGGGTATATTGTCTAACTACCTATGGGATGTTTGACAAAATCAAGCCGATGAAGGAATCACCACGTTTTTCAGATGTATTTTTTGGATTATGGGAATTGGTAGAGATTGATTGTGTGAGATGTATTAGAGATTTTTCCACAGATATATCTACCATCACCTGAGATACAATTATGCATGTTTTTATAATATATTGTTTCTTTATAATCCATGTTTCATGAAAAAATTGATTTCTTATTTTCTATAAGTTATATTGTTGAATCTATTTTAGAACAAGATTCCTTTTGATTAAATTACACTGAAATGTTATTCTTTATTTTGTTGTTGTTTTGGAATTATGATTTAAAATAGATTATCATAAAAATGGAAATTTGTTACTTGTTTGAGAAAAAAATGGAAAAAAAATTTATACATCAAATTTTCAAACTATGAATATTTCATTTCACGTTAAGGGTAAGGGATAAGTCATTGGTAATACTTGTAATCCTAACTACGCTTCTCATTTTCCATGCCTACATTCTTTATAATTTCTTTGGTCCATGTCCCAGATCTAGTTCACTAATTTCATGAATGGTGTTCTATCTTTGGACGTGGCCTATGTTGTCACATGGATGAATATATTGCCATTTTTGATTTATTTTTACACTACATATGTATATATTTATATTGATCATCTTATATGATTTTATTTTTCAATTTTTTCTTAGATAAATCATTCAAATCTACTTTATCGTAATCTTTGACACAAAATGCAATCTAAGGAAAATAGGGATTCCCTCTCTAGCCTTATCATTGGCCATCAATGGTGACTAGTTTAGCGGTGACTTGGGTTGGTTTATGAAAGTAGGATATAATACCAAATATTATCATATGTAAGAAAAATTTAGGAGGATATTAATTTAAATAACATAAAAAATCTAAGGTTTGTAATAAATATTCAAGATTTATTTATCAAATTGAATGGGTGAAAAATAAGAATTTGACTGTAAATTGTGAATATTAAAAAGCTATGAAGACACTATGGCTTGTGACTCAATATAAACAGGTTAATTTTTTTCAGTATAGAAATATCTATTATTTATAGATTCATTATTATCATTGAATCAATATAAACTACATGTGATATAATAATTATTCTTATGAGTATTGATAGAAACTAAGAAGTATTACAAGAAAATATTGTATTCATAATCTATAAATTTTTTATAAATTATATATAATATATCTAGCTGATGTTAACATATAAAAACAAAAATATAATATAGAAATATATGATGGAAATTTCCAGAAACACATAACATAAATTTTATTTAACGAAATTCATGATATGTAATCTCGATAGCTAATGTTTTAAATAAAAAAATAAATATAACTAAAAATATTTAATTTTATCCTCAATATGAATGACATTCATATTATTCTATTAAATTTAAATTTCCAACATTAGATTGTTTATCCATTCTATAATATTTATCTTATTCAACTCATGTTGGTCCATAGTGACCCATCTAGTGATTTCTTATCCACACTATGTTGTAGCGTTGGTTTTTTTAATAATCACCCCCACTAGGAACCCCCTATATGCATGACAGGAATAATAGGGTAACCCATGATACACACCATTAATATTCCATTGGATGTAGACTAGCTCCGGGAAAATGAATAATTAAAATAGAATTTATTATCCTAATAAATCCTCGGAACATCCAAAAAATTATGCCACTAACTACCATGATATAAAATAAATTTTTTACCAAACAATAACCATAATATCAAGAAATGTAAAACAAATACAGATCTCTAACTTTAAATATCTGTGTAAACACTTTGGAATAATCTCCCACCATATCTTTATGCTCTAGGTTAACAGGGCCTAAATCTATCCCCAAAATAATCCAAGAAAATTAGAAAATATAAATATAGTGGAAAAAACATGTGTACATATTAGGATCTATCTCAATACGCTTATTTAAAAAAATTATATCTATATTAATGATTTAATAAATAAAAAATAAATTTAACAGGCATCTACCAACTCAACTATCACCAATCCTCACCAAACCCCACTCACCTAATATCGAATTCATGTATAATATCATAGTAATATGGGAATATATAAATGTTTCACCCCCTAAAATCTTCCCTATTCATGAATAAATATCATTACACAACATAATTCATCCTTGATTTATCTTTCATTCCATATCTAATATATCATACTATCATTTTCACACCTACTATGGGTGAAATTGTACCTGTATCTCTCCCAACTTGCACAGGGTCCAATGTTCCTATTGACACTAGTATTTACTATACGATAACAATAACTACACATAAATATCACATATCTATAACAAAACCACACATCACAAAAACATCATATAGCAGTTACAGTATTGCATCATGAACACATATGACATCAACCACATGCCCCTCCTACCATATATAATCCCCACCATATAATATCATCTGGTCTACACTAAAGGGTCATCCGGTATATCACATACATAGAATTATGTTAATAAATCATTAATTATTATGCCAAAATCAATGCTTCATATCCCATGCTACATCTGGAAAGGAGATCTGGTAAGAGGATGTTTTCATCTATATGATTCCTCTAAAACCAAGATATAAGATAAAACACATGGAACTCAAAACATTTTCCGTTTAATTAGGTTATAAAAAATGCTTATGGTGTATAGAGTAGTAATAATAAAAATATATAATCTATGTTGTGGTTCCTAAGAATGCCTTAATGGGTACACACCAATACATCACTTCTATACCATCATATCCATGGAAAAATCATGTCCAGATGCTACAATATTTTTCACTTCATCCACATTCTAAATCAAAATGAAGCCCCTTGTTCCACACTAATAAATGATCAATAAATAATCATAATTCCCATTTAAAAATATATTTTTTCAATTTCATAATGTTTTATTTACCCATTATATTACCATCATTATTCCATTAAATTCCATATTTATTTAAAACCCATTTTTACTAATTATACATGTTAATTCAAGAAATTACCCATATATTTAAATCATTATCAATTTAGTTAAATATCATTATTTATATAATTTCATCCCACACCCATTTAACTAGTTGATTTTTAATATTCACTTTCAGTTTTGACCAATAAATTAAAATATTAACCCACAATAATGAAAAAACCACGTTAAAATTATTCAATAAGTCATACCAACATCCCATAAAATAGTCACAAACACTTGTATTATCCACACAACCAACCATACCATTGTTCCACATTAATAACTGCATATCGAATTTCCATCCCATGAATATTGTTGAATCCCTACTTCAGAACCCATCCTATACCAAAACAGACTACATAAAGAGACTATCCAAGGCCACAAAATCAAAAAATCATAACAAGGAAACCCAACAATAAATAAATACCATGAAAATACATTCACCTATCCCATTTTAGATCAATTTACCTCATTAATTAAATTATTTTATAGAAGAAACATTACATCAATATACCATGCCATAGAACCATTTTATTTCCTATATTTAGGTAAAAGTTTTCTTTTAAAATCTGTTACAAAATTAAATAATAATTATAGCACTATATATAAATCAGTAAAGAAACTATATTCTTTAACAACAATGGTATTCATCAATTTCATATGAAATATCAGGAAAGAATATATTAAAATGTGTGTATGCATATTCCAGTCTATTATATTTATCCCAAATAATTTTCTAAATTATGAAGATATTTGCAATCCTCTAAATGAATGAAAAATAAAAAAAACCCTAATTCACACAGAATTAAATTAGTGTTCCTAAATCCACTACATCAGTTAGAACTATAGAAATAATTGAACCATAACATGTATAAAATGGATGATCATATGACCAGATAACATATTGGAGAATCATAAATAACCTAGAATAATATAACCACCATTATTCTATAAATACAATTCACCAAAAAAATTCATCATCACTACTATAGACCTCTAATAAAAAAATGAAAACCCCATATACTAATGAAGGGGGACTCAGCTAAGACCTATACTAGTCGATCTCCTAAATAAAATGATTAGTTACAAGCATTGGGGGAAAAATTTTCTTGAGGGATGTACCATAGATTTTTTAAATACTAGTGGATATAATGTAAAATAGAAAATTTCATATTAAATGATAAAATAATGTTAAATTTGAAAACTACAGTTTCATGTAATGAAAAAACATTCCTACACCACAAAACATTAATTTAATGAGTCTCTAAAAATTGTTCTTTGAATTCCCTCATATATCTCCCATAGTAAACATGGTCAATTCATTAACATAATATGACCTAGAATACGTAACAATTTGAATAGAGAATCATGGAATAACATCATCTAAAATAAAATCTCAAAAAATAAACTATATTTTATTTTGTAGAGATATAAGTGACCATATATTAACATACATATGAAATGACATTATAAAGTAGTCTCCCTAAGATCAAGTCATAATGGATATGTATGAGTTTCAAAATAAATCTTTGGAAAATTTAAAGACACCCAAATATTCATCATGATTCAACTGATCACCAAACAACAGGACTTTGCAATTAACAAAAGTGATATTTAGGTTTTCTAATACATATGTAATATTAAAGATTCCAAATGTTTGATTCATATATTTTACATAATATCATTTTAACAATTCAGGTTAGGACTATATAACCCCATATCATGACATACTATCTCTATAATCACAATTTACTATAGTGATCCTTTCACATTTTTTCTCAGATGACCATGCCCTAATCTGCCTTCCCCAACTGAAATGTGAGCTCCAAGAATTCTTTCTATCTCCTCCACCCATTTCCATCACATAGACAACCCAAATCATGTAGAGAAATGGTATATAAAGGCATGGTAAATTATATCAGATACCTCTAAAACAATACCCATCCTTAGGAATCAAAACAAAACCATGAAAAAAAACCACATCATCCATTCCCAAATCCCTCTGTGAGGTTACACTCAGATAATTAAAATTACACCATAATGTAAAAAAATATAAAAAATTGATTTAAATCATACAAGAAGTCTATAAAAATTCATTCAAATATCTTTAGCGATGAAAAGGTCAAAATAACATCACATATTATTAATATTTCTATTATTCATTTCAATATGTACATTAAAAAATCCATTATAAATACATATGACATAAATCAAAAGGGTTTACACAATCTTGAAATACCTTTTCCCAATGATTCTTAATCTTTAGTGACCAATTCAAAATAATTAAATCATACTCTAAATCCAAAACCCCCCCAATTTATGACCTGCGGATCCCTATAGACATATCGGTGAAGTGTTTCCTTGTGAAAGACATCATAAATTTTATCTACATAAGATGAAATTTCCAACTGATATTATATGCCGCAAATGTTCCACCACACCAAAAAGTGGTTAATTTTTTTTGGAAATAGATGACCTCCTACTCAACATCATCTTCAAATAATGAGGGAACCCACTTAAGAACATATGATCTCTGGCATTGAACTCCATATGTATTTTCCTAGGATACACATGGAACATAAGATAGGTCTATCCCGCCTACATATAATCCTAAATCATATGAACCATCTCTGTCCCAGTATGTGCCATTTTTTCTAAATATAACTAACTTCTCCTCCTCGCACCAAAACAAATAATTACCAACAATGCTTCACGTACAATAATTTAAACAGATCAATTCTAATAAAATATTTATAATTATTACTATAATTAATCTCATCCAAATTTAGATCCCTTACCCATGTTTAATTGAAATATAGAATACAAGCTTCAAAAAAATATTCCAGTGTCCAAATGGTTTTCTCCATCTATTATCTATCAGAGTACCGAAAGAAGTTGTAAGTTGGTGTTGAGAGACAAAATATTGATGGAGTCCTCCCAAAAAACATTATTTAAAATATGGATCACAGGTAGAGATGATTCACATCAGTACCCAAGGAAGATTCACTATCTCATCTACAGATCACTTCATGAGAACATTCATATCTACATACTTTCATATCATAAAAATATATGTCAACATTATGAAAAGATAAAAAATAACCAAAATAGAATTGAATCGTCCAAATGTTCATAATAAACTATTAATGAAATTCAATTAGATATAATATTACATCCAAACAATGAAATAATATCAATACAATAAACCAAATATTACTTGATTGTCTTCCTTGACCTAATCATAGAAAAATTATAATAAAATAGCAAAGGTGACATGGACCACTTCATCACCAACCACCAAAGAATACTCTTTTTTAATAATATATGTTGGGTACACTATGATTCAATTCAAAATATAAAATATGCAACTAGATATGAACCACATCATGTATCACCATCTGAATGAAAAAAATCCCTTGAAATACCATATGATATTATGAATGATCTAACTATACCACTGAAGCATCTTAAAGAAAGACATGATCTCCAATTTCCACCACCAATGTGTCTCCCATCATAGACTCCTGTACAAAATATAATAACGATTATTGGACCATATTTTAAATAGGAATTCAATAATGAATCCCTCTCCATCACGGTATATCTTTTTAAGCTCCACCATATCTCTCCATGAATAATAAAACTCTAGGATAAAATCTCTCAAAAACAACTCGCATAGAGAATCAGAAATAAAATTCTATTTTAATGAGGTGACGGAGATATAAAAAACATGATCCCCCCAAAATTCTATCCACCTCCACTTATGAAAATTAAAATCCTCCTAATAAAAAATATATTTCAAGATATTATTATATAAGGTGACAAAACTAGAATCTCTAATGAGATAATTCCATACATGATTCATGAAATGATCCACTATATTTAACATCAGATCATGGGTGTAATTGTTACACTCATGATAATGAAGATACCAAGAGCCAAGTAATATCTCTACTATAGACTAAATTATGATTCATAAAAACATATGATGAGAAGTATCATACAAAATATAATATCACTCCACCATTTTACTTCTAAAATGATGAATGAATTAATCATCATCTATATTAAGTATTAAAATGTATGATTTCACTATTTATTCCATTATAAATAATCACCATTGCTATTCAAGGAAATTATTTGGTTTTAAATCCATATTAATTATTTCAAAAACAATGATAATGTCTTACATGACCATTAAATTCATGGAACTATTCCATATTCATTGGTGTCCTCAAAGAAACATTTTCATTAATACATGAATCGTCTACAACCACCCCCTATTGAAACATCATTTTCTCATGAAAAACACCTTATACATGAAAATAATAACCATTGATAGATTCAAATAGAGTTGATGGTGTTGAAGGACTAGTAATAAATTCTTAATATTATAATAATTAAACTCATCTAAGATAGATTATTTGAGTATGTCATCAAGGAACACTAACTCATTATCAATTAGGATCTCTTTGGGAACAGATTTCATGAGTCACAAAAAACCATATGATGTGTTAATGGTACATGATATAAATAATACAAAATAGAAGTGACCACAGAGACACTTGAGTGCAGACTTTGGAATATCATCCTTATCCAACATTTTCAAATTGAGTATCTTGTCTTTCCTCAGAAGGGAACCACTACTTTTGTAAGTCACATGATTCAACCACTATTACATTGCAATAAATCACATACCACCAACCACCTTTTTGGTGAAAAAGATTATAGCACACAATGAGGAAATTATATGTCATATTAAGACTTTATTCATCAAATCGTCAATCTTGATTCGTAACCTTCATGGGTTGTATGGTTTCATATGTAGATAGAGAACAATCGAAATCAAAGATGCATAAAAAGAAAAACTATCTTGTACTCAATTTCACATTGATGGGGTAATTTCCAAGACTCCTCATGTAATATATATTTAATTACCTAAATACCAATATGAAACTCATCGACCAATGACTCACAAAAATCCAAGGATTTCACTGCCAGCATTTAAAATAACTTCTTTTATTACATAGGAATCATCTAAAAATCATGATTACGATAGAACACTACATATTGTACTTTATCATCAATGAATATAATTCTACCAGGAAAACAATATATGACCACATGCATTGAATATAACTAGTAAATTCAATCAACGAAGTCATTGTGTCAAATATTCCATAGGAATAAATATTTAGACGATTGATGATGCCCCATCATCAACTAAAATAATCTAAAAAATTCAATCACACATGTTTGGCCTCTGAATGGAATAATAAAAAGTACATGAATATTAAGCCTATCCACGTAGATTCTTAAGACACAATAAAATTCTAGGGGAATTTAAATGAATAAATATTTTGAATTGAATATATAAATGGCCAAATTAGATGATAAGAGTCTACAACAACAATGAATATATAGTTCATTTTCAACAAAAAACACCATGGAGTGTAATATCAAATATCGAAATACCAATTTCTTTAACTGAAAAACACCCACATGGTTTTTCTAAGATAGTTTACCATGTGGTAAAGTTATATCATGGGTCTCTCCACTACTGACCCTATCTCCTTTGAGTAGAAAATATATTATTATCCATTATTCTCATATGGCCTCTTAGGGAACATCTGATGACACTGTAATGGATATGTACAAACCGAATCAGGTTGATCACCAAGAATGGTCAAACATAGATATCAATGTTGTAAATGGACTCCACAAACCCTAATTACCGGAACATATCCCCTAGATGATTTAGATTATGGTTTAGTTCTATGGAAGTGAGATGAATGTAGTAGATACCAACTTCCAACCATCTTAAACCTCAAATATCCTTACATATCAAGTCATCAAACAATTGCTCTGGTCCTCTAGGGGCCCTAATGACTTCCCTCATGGGATGACACTACATAAATAAGTATACTGTTGGAAGTTCCCTTGGACAATACTCATATATATAGTTCTAATAAAACCTACATTACATATTATCTTCTATACCTATAGGGAAAAAATGTGAAAACATAATTTTAAATATTATCTAATCATTCGAATAATACGTCACACAAACAAACACACAATCCCATAACCAATAGGTATTTTGTCTTTATATATTAAAAAATATTGGTATATTATTTCATATTATTTCATCAATATCTCCCAAAATGTATTTTTATACTTGTATCGTTTTAGATATATAACTACTTGTAATTATCTATTTAATGGGAAAATAAAAGAATGGGTGAGACCAAATACTCAGTAGGGGAAAATCTATCATCAATTCATAAAGAGGATGAATCATAAGAATGTGTGTGGGTATTAGCATGGAGAAAAATAATATCAAAAAAAATAAATGATCATAATAGTTTCCATTTAAGAGTTAATAAAGTAAAAATAAAGATAAAATTTCAACAAATACCACGGAGTATGAATTAAATGGCATGGGATAATTGTTCTGTACTTTGGATAATATAATAGAAATGTGGAATAATATAAAAATAATGTGTGAATATAATCATAGAATATTATTAAATAAAAAATACCTAGAAAATAAGAAAAATTCATTAATATCCAATTTATAATAACATATTAGGATTATTAAAAAAACATTGTGACTTTTAGGACCATTTCTCTGGACCAGGTCATCAAAAAGATGAATATTATACTAATAGAATTACAATTCATAAGGATTTTGAGTAATTCAGTTTAATAGAGTTTTTTATGTTGGCAAAATTAATATCATTTTAGAGGTAAAATAAGTGATATATCCTTGGAAACTATAGTTCTGTGTGGGTAACGATGAAATAAATTGTGTTTTAGGTTAGATAAGTAATGTAATGTTTCCATGGCATGGAGGTATGAATTTACAAACATAAAATATTATTTTCTGTGGTATAAATGTTATGTTTATTTAATAAAATTCAATCTATTGATGATTAACACTTTTACCCCCGTAAAATAAATTAAATATTTAGCTTGGTAATTTATTTTTATTCAAGAATAATATAATTTTTCCAATATTAACAAATATCAACATGTTTATTTTAAATTTATCCCCATTTTAGTCTCATTCAATTTCAAAATATGAGAAAATTAACTTTTAAAATATAATATATGATATAAAGAAACACTATTTTCATTGAAACTTTTCATTTCAACTATTAATTATTATTAATAATAATTTATAGAAAATCAAAAATTAAATGACTATTATAATATAATGTTATATACGTTATGTAAATTTGGAATATTCAATTCATTTAGTCAAAAATACAAGACTAATATAAGAAAATCGCATACCAATGCCATGGTGATTTAATTTAACTATATTAGCTTATTTCAATGACTATAAATGAAATTATCCACCTCAAATAATTTTATTGATCTTTTTTAAAACATGAAATAAATTTTATCAATTTTAATTTCTACTCGATATTAGATATAATTTTAATATAATTGTGAACTATATAGTTTTTACTATCAAAAATGTATTTTGTTGACCAAAATGTCTTTATTCTTATTACATACCTTATAAAATCTATTGGATTATTGATATTATTTTTATTATATATATTATCAATAAATTTTTTTGAAATATTTTTTTAATCGTGATTTATTTTACTAATAAATAACTATGAAACACTTTTATAAAAACAGTTTGTTGAAAAAATTACATCAATTTTATCAAATGATCATAACATACATATCATTAAAATTATTTTCTATTATTATAAAAATTTAAATATACCAATCCTTTGATATTAATATACATAATTTAATTTTGTAATACCATTATTAATGTAATTAATATAAATTTTTTTATAATAAAATAATAAAATTACATATTATATTTCTGTTACATTATATGTAATTTTTTTATTATATTTTAGTAAATTTGTAACTTATAATATGATACATAAATATACCTATTGGATACATTTATAACTATGGAACATATTTATGAAAACCATATTCTTAATTTTCATATTTTAATCATATGTATATCCTAGAATAAATTACTGAAATAATTCATCTTTTTTATTCCCTTTTATCCCAACTTGACTATAAGATCATTATTTCTTAGCCTTGTATCCAATGTTTTCATTGGGGATATGATACTTGTTGGAAACAATGAGGACACAAATTTAATTTTAACATGTTTTTATATTCATGTTTCATTATTATGCTTGTAATTTCCTAAATGATGTTTCTTATTGTATCTTCATAATGTATTAATGTTTTTATTTTATTAAATTATTTTATCTCAATAAAACGTTGTTTGGTTAATTTTAATTCATTGTTGATATTGAACCATGCTATTTAAGAGAGTATATATTTTAAATTATATTACATTATAAAATATTTGTGTCTTACAACCCCACCCCCAAAAACACAGACATAAGAAAACAATGTTCACAATGTTTTCTTTATATCATAAAAATAAAAATATACAAAGGTATTCACTAGAAATTCATGAAATATGAAATAATTTATAATGATATATGAAATTTATTATCATATGGAGACTATAAAACTCTGATTTTCCTTTCTAATTTTAATAACTCAACTAAAGTAACCTTGGATTGATTGTTGAATTTTTTCACTATTAATGTACAAATATCATTATTAAAATATGATGATATGGGTAATGGATTCAGTATGCATCACCCAGAGAAGAATCATTGCAGCTAGTCGACTGATAGAAATTATGAATGAAGATTTGGATTCCCATGAATATATGTCTAGACAAGTGGGAATCACATAGAACATTAGATAATAAAATGAATTGATCATAATGGAAGGAAATGAAATGTTTTAAAATAGGGCTTCTAGTAAAAATTATAATTGTTCAGAAAAGGAAAAATGATGGATATAGTGAATCGATACCATAGCTATCATAATTACTGTTTAAAGGATAGTAAATTTGATTGTGAATTCCCATAGAAAAAATTATGTTCATCCTAATGTGATTATAAATATGACTAGTCAAAATAGTTATAAAACACACTTGGATGATGGATGAAATCAAAAGAGCTAAGTGAAACATTGAAGAACTCAACAATCTGACTTATTTTGTAGAAATATTCTAGCTAATCTTTCTTAATAGAATTATTTTAATTGTAATGACCTATGAATTTTATATATGGATCACACATATATTATTATAAATGATAAAAATTAATTTCATTCATAACATTATCACTATGAAAGAATTGTTGCACAATAATGACCTTTCATTTTTATTGATTTCATTTTCTAATTTCCATCGTTTTAATGAAAATATAATTAAAATTTTTATATGAATTATTTTATATTATAATTTAAGGAAATAATGTGACATTTTGGATTATTTTTTAATATATTTCAATAATGATTTTATAATATTATATTTGACATACTTAAATATATAATATTGATTATTTTACACCAATGGGGATATCAATTAATTAATCCATCAACTTTGTTCTTTGGGATGGATTAAAATGGTTGTTTTATGAAAATTATAACGAAACCTATTTCATTTGAACATTTTAATTAAGTTATTATGTAATGATGAATAATATAATTTTTTATGGAATAATGATGTTTGGACTATCATTATGATATGGTCCATCATCTCATAGCCCTATAAATTACTGTGTAATATATTATGTCTTATTAGATTATATTAATATATGTGAACTCTATTGAAATTGTCATATTTTTATGTGTGGATATTATTTAAATGTGCACAATGATAAGAGTGACCTTTGTAAATTTTTTTAAAATGTTTAGAATGGATGTTGTTAAAATATTCACAACGTTATGAGTATAATATTAAAATAGGTGTTCTATGTTAAGAGTTATCCTTTTTATAATTTTCACAATGCTAATCAAGAACCATATGAAAATATTCACAACCTTATCCATGATGATAACCTCAAAAAATATTATATTAAAATAAATGAAAAAAATATTTATCGAAGAAAATCAATTAGGGAATATGAATAAAATTACATTTCATTTTTGTAATATTTTATAAAGAAAATATTTTCAAAATAATTTTTTTTTAAATAATTTTTTAGAAACTAATTAAGTTGAATGAATTGTGAAACCATGTTATAGATTTATTGTAATGGAAATTAAAAAATATTATTTTAGAATACTACAAATAAAGAAACATAATATTGTAAAATAAATAGATTTATTTTAAAAATTTATTAAAACAAAAATAAAATTATATATAGACCATATTCAATCATAGAAGTAGAGATAATGGATGGTTATATATCATAAAAATTATATAAAAAAATTATATCAAAAAAGAAAAAATCCAAACAAAATGAAGAGGTAAAAATTATTCCCTTTTAAATACAACTTTTCAATAATATAAGTATCTTTGAGATGAGAAAAAAAATAAGACATATAAAACCTAAATATATCTAAAAATGAATATATATTGTAATATAAATTCAATATTAATTCATTTTATTCCAATGTATGTTCATGAATTAAAAATTTCAAGGAAGATAAATTATTTGAGAGAGGAACCCTTACATATACTGTATACAACATAGATCATTACTTAACCTAACCTAGTAGAAATTTAGTCTTTGGTGTAAAAATATTAATATCACTTTTTTTAAAATAAAAATAAATGAAATGTTGGAAACATTGAATGGTTTTTTATATATAACTAATGTTAAAAGGTATTTGAAATCATTTATCTTGATCAAATAAGGCCCCTAACATCACCTGATAATCGATGATTATGGTAAATATTCTCTTATAGCCTATTTTCACCATTGTTTCACATTTAATTCCCCATTTTTCATACACTATTCATTCTTCATTAGTGATCCTTCTTCAATTATTTTTTACTCTAAAACATAGTTAATGGTTTTTTTGTCCTTTTTACTTTGTTTTTACGCAACGTTTTTCATTAAACATACAAAATTATCCCTTTTTCATCAAATTTGAGCGATGTAATTAGAATTTAATATATATTTTTCATTATCAACATCTATATTATTTATATTAACAATTATTTACATAACATAACTATCATTTAGTTATAAATTTTATTTATCAATGAATTGTTTTATATGTTTTATTATCAATTATAAATAAGTTGTTAAAATATGTTTATTTTTTTTAATTATAAATGTTTTCTCACAATGAAATATCTTTTTTTAATATTTTTATTTATATATTTTTGTATTTATAGAATTTTATTCTTATAATTATTTATGTTTGTAATCATTTTTTCCATTTTTTTCATTAAGATTTTTCTGATTTATTAACATATGGAAAAAATCAATGGGACTTTTTTATATATTTAATATTTCTTTAATGAAAAGTATATTTTGTTGAAAATTTATGCATATTTAAATTATCTATTTTTATATATCCTTAAACTTTTTTATTTAAAATTTTAAATGAAATTTTTTGATTAATATGTATAATTTTCTTTTATGATCGAATATATATCAATAGATAGTTTTTTATTTGATATTTTAATTTTTATATTTAACTATTTATATATATTTTCATCAGCTCATATGTTTTATTATATTCATATTTTATATTGTGATCTTAAGAAACTAATGTATATTAATTGGTTAAATTTATGATGATCCACTGATGAAAATGAAATTTCATTTGATTATTTTATGTAATTTTCTAAATTAAATCCCCAAAAAAATATCTTATTTTTTTCATACATGAATTATTTGAATATAAGATGCCTAAATTTGTAAGAAATCAAGTATTATCTCAATTTTTATGGTTTTATAGATAATTTACAATGTTGGAAAAAAATTTCTGAATTTATTAAAAATTAATAATCTTATTATTATGAAAATATTCTTCATGTGAAATAATATCATATTGAAGAAATAATTCTTCAGGTAGTCATTCAATTCGTTAAAAATTATAAAATTTTAATGATATTAAGGAGTTTATGGGAACTTATTCTTCTTATCTTACAATAAATTTCCCAGGTTACCAAAATATATAATATTAGTTAACCTAAAATAATGAAATTGGTTGAATAATAAATGTTCCTCTAAATTTATTGAACTTATCAGAGAGATTTTTGGCTAAGGAATTAGGATTCAAAATTCAAATTATGATACAATAATAATTTTATTCCCAATTGTATAGGGGTATAAAAAGATATTTTCTTTCCATAATTTTGTATCTTCCAATTATTCCTCTTTTAGGTCATTTATATTTCAATTCAGATGATATAAAAGGGATAAAATGGAAAATATATGACTGAATCCTTGAAGGAAACATATGAATCCCTATTGATTCACCATAGTGTAATAAATATGGTAATATAATTTCCTATTTTTGTAATTTAATATAGAAATATAAAAATGTGACATTACCGATATTGACTATATCCATATCGTAACATTAATATTCAATATAGTTCATTCCACATTTCTTTGGTAGTTTATGACTTGTCCTCAAGCTATGTATGATGAAAAAATATAATATAAATTTTATAAATATTTTCGGACCAAAATAGCTTGGAAACTATATTGATGCGTATCTATCAATATTAATTTATGGTTCTTTACTTATTTAGAATAAATTTGTTACAATTATTTATTCATAAAAAATTAGATTTTTATTTTATGTGTTAGATTAATATTTACTGTAAAAAACATTAGTTTTTTCGGAAAACTATCAGGATTTAGTCTTAAAGTACATAAAGCCTAATAAATTTGTGAACAATGGAGTTCATAATATAAATTTCATTATGGAAGAAATATATTGTATATTTGACATCAAATATTTTTGTGAATTGTTCAACCTAATCACATATTGAAAAATAAACATTATTATAAACAAGAATATAATATTCCCACACCACTATTGTCAAGTAATGAATATTATGCTATCGTGAAAAACATATATTTCACATTATCAAAGATTTTTTCTTCTAGTCAAAAAAATATTCTTTAGAGGCAGCCTATCTTCTTCCAACTTAATTATTATATATTTTTAGAGATAAAACACAACATTGACATTTTTCGTGTTGATGAAAGTGTCTCTGATTGTCTTTTTGAATTTTAATGAGACATCAAAGGACTGAAAATGATTGATTTCAGGATATATTGGACTTATTTTCCATTACAATAACATTAGAGTTAGTGCTAACTAGGAATTGAAATAGTATATATTTACCTCTAACATTCAACACATTAATAAAAAGTGGGAAGATAACTTTTTTACAATTGTCAATATTTTATTAACGTACATAGTGGATATTCATAAAAAGTGATGAATTGTGTTTCATTGATGATTTTAGAATAATAATAATAAAATATAATTACTATCCATTGTTGATTCATCAACAACTACTAGTCTCACTATGTGGTATATTACTGAATCTAATATAAAATACTATCATCTTGTAATTTTATTCTTTTGAAATAAATTTATACAATTATTTTTACTCAAAATTTTTTAGATTTGTTTGATAATGATGTTTTACACCTTATTTTCCAACAAGACATGTTTTTTCAACCAATATATGTTTACATATGGATTCATCTAGTGACCCATTTTGTGCATGACATAGGAATATATTGGCTAATTTATTCCATTTTGATATATCCTTATAAACCATATATTAATATTTCAAGAGATATGTTAAAATTCATATTTAATTGAGTCCACCATTATTCAAAAATTCATATTAGAATATGTGATTTAATTGTGTATTGATTATTTTCTTTATATCTTTGCATATTGGTCACACTATATCATTAAATTTGGGAGTTGATAATGGTGTTAGAATGATTAAGGGCTTAATGTAATTTTTTTTCTATATGAGGATGTTATAATGTCAATGTAAGACTTTTTGAACAACAAATATATGGTTCAAGAATATATATATTTATATATTGGTGAATTATGGTAATGATATCCAAAAAGAAATCAAAATTGTTCCATTATTAAACACTAAAAATGCATTTTTCATTGTTTTACGAGAAGTTTAACACACATATATATCTTTATAAAATACATTTTATTTTTTGGAATGGTGATTCTTTCTTAATGTGATCACATCGTATGGTTCTCATACTAATGGTTACACATTTAACCAAAAAAATCATGATGAAAAGAGTACTATTGAAAATAGTGGGGTAATAGTCATCACTGAAGAACTATTTTTTTAGAGTAGAAATAATGAAACCCCAATTTCTACATCAATGGAATTTTTTGAGTTCTTGAGCATAAATTAGAAATTTATTTTACTAAATTTTACTTCACTGTGTTTAGGTTAAACTGTTTTGATACTAATAGTGGTGTGGAACATGATGACTACAGATTTACACTGATTAATTTCAGTCAATTTAGTTATGAGGAGGATATATTAACCTAGAAAACACACACATAAAGATAACCCCTGACCCTTTCTAGAGAAAAAAAAGCTTTTTTAGGGTCTCTTATTTTATTACTTTTTTATGTGATTAATCTTGTTTGAATTTAGTTGAAATTTTGATAAAAAGGTAAAATTAGGGTATTTCATGGATAGACTTCGGTTTCACCAAACCATTTTCCCTATCCTAGAAAACTGTATGACCCTCACAGAGTGGGATTGTATGGTCAGTGCATGGTTTTTTAGTCCGTTCACCCTCAATAGAAAACCCCCCTCCCACAAAAAATAGGGGCACTGTTTATGTTTTGTATTTTCAAACTGTGTGTGGATTTTTAGTTACCTTAAATGTTATTTTTCTATTTATCAGACAATCAATTTTATATTCTAATTAACCCAAACACTAACCTAATCAAATTCTATCATTTTTTAAGTCTCCTTAACAAATTCAAAAGGCTATCGACCTCCATTATCTATGATTTAATGACCTTATTGAAAATATACACCACTACCAATAAGATAATCTTATCCCATGTGGTTCCCTTATTCCATAATATATCACCCTAATCATTTGTAAGGATGCTATTATTTGTTTTTGTGGTTCAATATCTAGTTTTTTATGATATAAATCACAGATTTTTGGATCAAGATCTAGGAATGTTTGATCTTAGTTCATTTTATTTATAATTTTCATTCACGTTCTAGATCTCATTGTTATTTCTGTTCTGCTCAAAATAATGATTTTTATTGATGAGTGTTCATCACCAATTTCAGGGAAGGTGGTCTATAATTATATTACAACAATTTTTATTTGAATTATATTATCTAATAGAATAATCTAAATTGTATGATTATAAAATATGATTCATAAATATAATTATTTAATTTGGAAAATAAATTAAATAAGGGATTTTAAAATTGGGGATATTGGATAGATTTAAGAGAACTGATTAAATGTTGAATTAAATATGGTGGTATTGTTATTGTTTTATTGTATTAATTATTGAATTACATGATGGTAATTATATTATTTATGAAATATTTTTGGGTTATAATAATTAATCGATTAATTATTTATCTGAATATTGATACTATTGTATCGGATTTATTAATTGTTGAATGAATTAATCAATTGTTTTGATAGTGTGAGTAATTGTATTGGATAAATTATTTTTTTAGTTATTTAATGGAAAAAAAATTATGAATAAATTAATTTTTGTAATTCATTAATTGTATTGATGTGATTAAATAATTTTTGAGTTAATTAATGGGATGATGTGAATATGAAGTTGTTATATTGGATAACTCATCGGTTAATTAATTAATTGGTTGGTTAGGTATTTGTTATTATAATGATACCAATATAATCTTGATACTGTGACATATGTGATAATTGTGTGTGGGACATGGTCTACTGCATCAAATTCCCATAGTTATGAATAGATTGATAAATGAGGTGTAGGATAGAGACTGATTCTCCAAATTTAAATGTGATATTTGAGTACATGATAGGGATCGGGGCTCCTATTACAAATATGAAATTTAGTTGTGGGTAAAGGATTGATGTTCCAAATACTTATGGGATCTTAGACACAACGTCCTACACCAATGAGTGGGTATTGGATGATGGTTTCAATTAAAAAATATAAGAATTGAGATTTAGAATTGTAAAAATTGAATTATGATTTATAATAATCCTCAAGAATATATCAGACTCTTGAACAAGCTGAAACATGTATTGAGAGTTCTACTATATTCATGAACTCTAGGGTTTTACCAAGTTAAAAAATGATAAATGAATAAATGTAAACTATTTTCTTTAGTGATTAATTTAATTTGTTATACAACTAAATACACTTTTATTGACTATATTTGTTTTAGTCACCCTTGGTGGTCGCCAACTGAGTTTTATCCACACCCTACTCGGGCTTCTTGATCAGTACCGGAATAGACTTAATGTATGAAAGCAATTAAGTGGGAAAAGGCCATGTGTTAGATAGATTATTTAGGACAAAGCATGGATGAGATAACCAGATATGGTTCTTCACATTCTTGGGTGTTTTTAGTGTCTATTCATTTGATTTTTCATTTTGAATCATGGAAGGAATTTTTCATGAATTGTCTACTCTTATGTTTTGTGTACTATATTTCCCATTTTTTCATCATATTATACTAGTTTGTTTTGATAAATAGTTATATAATTTGGTAATGAAAAATTTATTTTTTGTGGTGTATTACTCTAATAAATATTTTATTGTCTTCCCATGATCGATATTAGACCCTCTCAACTAGTCAGCATCCTCTAGTGTATAGGTAGGTTCAAGTTATGTCATGTATTGGACTGTCTAGGGCATTAGTGTGTGGAATGTGGGTCAGGATGTTACAAAGTGGTGTCAAAAAATTATTTTCTTTTACTTAATTTTGTATTAATATTTAATTAATGTTGATAATATACTAGTATAAATCAAGAAATTTTTATGAGCACATTCATGGGAGTATCTAGCCTACTTATAGTGGAAAACCCAAGTACACAGGGTGGAATTGTTGTCATTTTTATTTGTTATTATATTTAGATGATATTTTCACCTTGGATGATTCCCTTACTACGCGATGTGTTTTTTATTTTTATTATTCATTGATATTTGAATCATTAAATGATATGGTATGAGAGTTGAGTACGCATGAGTCAATCATGGAATTTAGGATTACTTTGTAACATGAATCATTATAGGCATGTATAGTAAAATATTTTTTGGGTGAGTTGTTGATATTGAGATGATTTTTATTGCTTGTAAAATTAAACTATTAAAGGCACCTAATATAATTTTTAGAAATATAAATTTTGATAAATGGGAAGAATTTTTTTAATGAAAAACATGAATAATGATGAGAGTTAATCCTTTTTTAACCATGACCTAAATGTATGAATGTTATGTGTAGTGATAACACCTAATTTTTTGATATTGTGTAGGGATTTTGGGAAAATACATTATGTGATTTATTTCTATTTTTTATTCTTACATAGTGATGATATTGTGGTCTTATGTTCCATGATACTATTTTTTTTGAATTGAATAGATATGCCTCCATCACGACACATGATGATTGGATGACTGGGTATTATGGTAGTAGATGATCCACTAGTAGTGGATCCTGAGGCTTTGATAGTGACGAGTGAGGATGTTCCAGAGTTGTTTTGAGTGAACTTTTCTCCCTTCATGTATTTTATTGATAGGGACCGAGAATGGATTTTGAAAATTTTTTCTACCCTTACATGAGAGATTCCATTAAATCATCCAATAATGTTTATCAAAGATGGTGGACCTAAGGTATCATAGTTCTATATTGAATCCTTCTAGACTATATCTGACTAATTCGAGGCTCCAATAATGAATAGGGTCATGTTAACTTCTTTCAAGTAATAGGGATCAGTGAAGAATTGGTGAGATGTTTAGGCTCCAATAGGGAGGAAAACCAATAAGGTATGAAATGAATTTGGGGAGAAGTTCCTATAGAAATTGTATACATAGATTCTATGGTAAGAGAGGTAAGATAAATACATGATGTTAACATTAGAGAGTATGTCAATAAAGGATTATGATGTACACATTAAATATTTAAATATCTTTTCTTCAGTGTTGGAAATGTATGAGACAACTAGTGAGAGGAATTTCCATGATATATTTTAATGTGATATTATGTTACAATTTATTCTAATTCCATTAAATAAGTTGTCTGATGTAGTGGATCATGATATCATAGATTAGGGGTACATGGAAGAGGGTTGCAGTGGAAGAAAGATGGTTGAGGATATATTATCAGGTACTATGACCGTAGAGAGTGTATATAATCACTATTAGAATGGTATCTTGGGGGATATTAGGATGATTACCCAGGGAAGGATCTGTTACTTAGTATCTTTCCTTGGATATTTACAACTACTGTGATTGGTCAGACCACCAATGTAGACAGTATCCCTGACCACCATAATATTTCCTATCTTGTAGTAGGATGGAAAATATATAGATGTTTTGAAGTAACTTGTGACAGACAGGTAATGATGTAGTCACTAAGCAGAACCAGAGTATGAGAAGGGGAAATTCATAACCATATCAATCTATTAACTAATGTTCTATGGGTTGAGGTAGTATATCAGTTGGATGAGGAAGTTCTAGGAAATAGAACCCATAAAATTAGATTGGTGTAGCACATGATAATCAGAATAAATCATTAGGAAGAGTGGTCATATAGTTACATTCAATTTTTTTTAGACTTTTGGATGGTAATGTTGGAACATCGAAAATTGGAGGAACAATTCATGTAGCATATTCCATGGATAGTGCCTTATTTGATACTGGTTCATCTCAATCATTTATATATACAAAAAATTTATATGGATTGATTCTAGAATTGGATCTTTATATTGGGGCTGTGATGATAGATACACCATTGGGAGTTTGATCGAGAGATATTTTTTAAGTCGGTGATCACATAAGGTTGGGGTCTATAATTTTATTTGAGATTTATATGTATGGTATATGTTAAGAATTTTACCTAATTATGGGCATGGGTAGGCTTGTATCATACTGAGACCACATAGATTGTTACCACTGGAAAGTCACTTTTATTTCTCATTGGGTGAGAACTATATTCACCATGGAGAGTGGGATATCATGGTGGGTTATGTGGGGCCAATTCAAAAGAAACAATGGGCACGTAACACTAAGTCTGAAATATTGTTGCATGATGATGGTGGTGTAATAGGGGGTTAGTTCCCACTCATAATTGTTGGGTTTCAGGATGTATATACTATAGAATTTTATGGAATGTCACAAAAAGATAAGTGGAATTTACAATTTATCTCAAGTCAAGGGTTGACCTAGTTTCTATTCCATAATACAGAATGGAACCGTCTCATATTCTAGATAATAAAAATCAACTAGAATAAATGATGGATAATTGTTTTTAACATCCTGTACATTCTTGGAGTTCAGCAGTGTCATTTTCTGGGAATTCTAACATACTCTACAATTGTGTGTCTATTATCAGATGTTTGACCATTTGATAGCGATGAAACATTATCCTCTGCAATGAACTGATGATAATTTTGGAATCTGGAGGGGATCATGTATTTCATCAAATATTTGAAAGAGATCTAGGTATCATTAGTTGAGATTTCTATATTTTTATAAAAATAGGAATGTTTTCCAAATAATGTATGTATAGTAGGAGTTCTTCGTGTTGTTTTTTGGGATAAAAAACACACAACAAGTGTTTATAGACATGATGACCATTGTATTCCTTGAATACTTTTATTAGATTGTGGTAGTATTTTTATTCCATCGTGGAATACTCTATTAGTCATGATGATCATTCTCAACAACATGACATCATCATGCGTACACTGAGTGAGAATTCTCCCTAAACCAATCTATTTAAGTGTTGATTTTGGATTGATTATGTATAGATAATGGGCCACATCATCTTAGAGAAAGATTTGTTAGTGTACCAATAGAACATTCATACGGTTGTAGATTGGGAGCATCCTGAAAAAATTTTTGATATACATAATTTTTTAGGGATGATGGGATATTATTATAGGTTCGTAATGCAATTTTCCTGATTGAAAGAACAATTACCAGGCTTGAAAATTAAGATGGTAATTCTTGAATAGTCTATATCATGTGAAAATTATTTTGAGGAGATAAAGAATCATTTTACTACTTAATAGATATTGGTCTAACCTAAGCCATGCGTGGAGTATAGGGTGTTATGTGATTCTTCTAGGATTTTAGTTCGAGCTGTGTTGATTTTGGGAGATTGAGTTGGGGTGTACGTGTCTTTGTAATTTAGTAAACCTGAATGGAACTAAACTATGAATGAACTACAGTTGGCAATATTTTATGATTCTTTGCAGTATTGGTAGCATTATCTGTTCGATGAAAATTTCACACTAAAAACATATCACAAGAGAATAAGGTACATCTTTTGACTACAATATTTGAATCTCTTAATGTGAAGGTTGGTTGAGTATATATAGTAGTTTGATTTTGAGATATCATATAATCTATAGAATGGAAATAGGGTTAATGACGCTTTAAGTAGGAAAAAATATACTTAGGATATTTAAGAGTATAAATCTAAGTAAAAGATAGAAACTTTACTGAATAATATGAATGTTCTAGTTCAAATGAGCTAGAAGAATATGACTCTTGAATCAGTTTCATTGGATTATATAGCTTTTAGATGGATCATGGAATGGAATTATTATGATCAGGAATGATTTTCTTTAAGGGAATGAATTTTAGTTAAGGATTATTTTACTTTTTTCTTTTCATTGATTTGTTCACCAAATCATTACAGCAGTTCAGCGCAAATGCGACGCATGGATACAGTGACAATATGCCACCAACTGAAACCCCCATTAAAAAGTAATTTAATATCGAGTGTCCCATTGTGCCATATATCATATATTTAACTAATAAAAACCGATACCACACTTGAACATAGCCCAAAGAATGAGAAAAGTTATTTAAGTTGAGGAGTGACCTTCTGATTAGATCATATAAGTGGATTAGATCTTATATTTTAGGAATAGGGTTGTTGTACCGTTGAAAATGCAAGAGGATATGTTGAATGAATGTCATTCCTATAAGTGGGTGGTTAATCTCGGCGTGACCAAAATATAATGTTACCTACATAGATTATTTTTTGGTTGTGTACAAAAAAGGATATTTCAGGTTTCATGACTCCATGTTGAAATTTTCATTAGGTGAATGTGAAAAATCAACGACCAAGTGGTATGTTAAATTCATTCCCCAATCTAGAATGGAAGTGGGATAATGTTACCATTGATTTTTTGGTGGATCTACTGAGGAAAACTATAATGAATGACACTATTTGGGTGATTGTGAATAAACAGATGTATTTAGAACATTCATGTATATACATAAAATATTATAATTTGATAATATGGGAAATATGTATGTTTGGAAGATATTACTTTTGCATGAGGTTCCCTAGACTATTATTTCATATAATGACTTCTGCTTCACATCATCCATGTAGAAGGTCTTTCATATGGTACTTGGTACATATGTTTTTATGAATGCAGTATTCCTCCCCGAAACAGATGGGTAGCTAGAAAGTACTATATAGGTTCTTGAGGATATGTTGTTAGAATGTGTTCTAGACATTAGTGGGTTTTGTATGAAAAATGTAGCATTTGTGGAATTTTTCTATAACAATAGTTATCAATAAATAATACATATGGAACTATATGAGAATATTTATTTTAGGATGTTCATATCACCAATATGTTTGATAATGGCTGGTGAGTCAATGATTTTTTTATTGTTTCCTGTGTGTGAGGTATAAAAAAGGAACATCTAATTCAAAAGTGAATGGATAAGGTTCATATTAGATAAAATTCACATGCTTATAGGCACCAATAAACTATATAATTTATAGAGGGTGATTTTTTATTCTATTAGGTGTCTCCTAGGTTGGTTCACCATAGGATATCGAGATAGGGAAAGCTAGAACCTAGGAATATCACATTATTTGACATTGTGGAGATAATCAGAAAGGTGGCATACTTATTGGATCCTTCAAAGAGAAAAATTCCTTCACATGATGTTTTTCCTTTTCCACATCTTCCGTGATATCATACTGACCCTTCTCATGTAATCGATCTAGAATAAGTTGTGAATAAGATATATACATCCATTGATAATCATCTAATATATGTGTTAGATTAGAGGGACAATGTGTTTTTGGGGAATGACCATACTGATAGGTCATGTTTTGTCCTTACATGGTCATGTTCAAGAGAAAATGTGAGATTGAGAAGCCAATATGTGGTCTTAGTGGCCCGATCTTTTTTATATGGAATCATAGAGATACTTGGTTGTACAACATGAGGATGACTACTTATAAGGTGGAGATACTTTTAAATATTCAAACATTCAGGACATAACTCTGGCATGTTCTCAGTTTATTTTTTTCATCATTTGGGGTACATTTTGGTTGAGTTTAATATTGGGTGTGGTTGGATGATGTTTGAAATAAATGTTAGGAATAAGTGATCTGCATGGATGGAATATTTTTATTCCCAAATTGTGTGCACTAGATTGGAAAACCGTGAAACCCTCAAAGAGATGTATTTCATGACTAGTGCATGATTTTTCAAAATATTCTACCTCAAAGGAGAAACCATGCACCACCTCCCACTCTAAAAAGAGTCACACAATTAAGGATCTACGTTTGGAAAATTGTGCCCCCTTCCACACAAATTGTGCATGAGTTAAAAATTATCCAAAAATTAGATTTAAATTTCCCAACCCCCAACCATTTTCACCCCTAATTTTCCCTAACTCATCCTTAATCAAATTTCATCCTTTTTTAGGCTTTTGAATGAATTCATAAGGCACTATCACATCATTCATTATGATTCAATGTCCACATTGAAGAACTACACCAATCCCAATAAATGATATTATCCAATGATGTTTTATTTTTCTCTCTTATCTCTCCATATTCTGTTGGAGGGAATTTATCCACATTTTGATTGGATATAGAACATTTTTTCACCTTTATCTAGGCATAAATAATATAGATACAGGGTTGTTGGATCCTAATTCATCATATTTTGAATTTAGGTTCACGTTCTAGATCTCATTCTTCCTCATTATTCTGCTCAAATTGGGGATTTACATTAGAGAGCGTTTGTCACTAATTTGGAGGTAGGTGGTCTATAATTAAAATTCTAATGTCTTTTTTTCCATTATGTGTATGTAATTGTAGAATTTATATTTTATGATTAGAAATAGAGTTTCCTAAATTGTATATATTAATTTTATAAATTAACTATTTAATGTATTATGAAATTAGGGATGTTGAATTTTTTTAAGATGATGCCTTCACCGAAAAGGACCAAGGCACAAATTATTATAAAAATGTTTACAGAAGTCTGAAATACGAGATCCGATTACAATCTCTTGAATTAAAAGAATGTAAAATAGGAGGGAGGCCTTCAATCTAGGTAATGCCTTGATTTAAACCGATGTTTGTTAGTCCATTCTCCATCGTGTCTGCATCTTGATAAACATGTGTGATGATATAGTTTAGATCAATAAGAGTAGTTCATCCAATAGGTAGTAATCACCCATGAAAGATGTATTATGCCATTCCAAATTACTTCCACAATGGTAGTTCAATCACTTTCAATCCAAATATTGTCCCTACCAAAGAATTTGGCGAAGGAAATAGCATGAATTAAACTCATCATCTCAGTTTCAAGAGAGGTGGTGATGCCACAGCTACCCATAAAGCATCCATGGATCTGACTGAGGTGATTCTTGAAGATAGCACCACAACCAGTAGGGTCCAGATTTCCTTTGGATACACCGTCAATATTAACATTATTCCATCCAGAGAGAGGATCTTTCCAGAACACATCCAGAGTACTATGAGGTTGAATATAATTTCCATTAATCCTAAGACGCCGCAGGATTTCAAAGTCTTGCATAGTGTTGTGGAAATTTCCATTTTGCATCATAGTGGCTTCTCGTATGGCAATGAGGATCCACATCCAACCTGAGTTTTGATTGAGTAAGGAATTTTTATGAAAAATAGCATTCTGATCATACCAGATTACATGATGGAGTTCAGCAACCACAACTAGGAAAATGTTCTTGATTTTCTGAGAGCCATCCATTTCTACACATTTTTTTAGTTGAGTCTTAACAGAGTCCAAAACCAACTATATGCAACCAAATATGTCAAGAATATAGTTCCAAAGAGAAGTAGTATTGGCAAAAGAGAGAAAACGTTGATTAACATCTTCTCTGTGTTGATTACAGAGTTTTCATTTCAAACTGAGCTGGATTACAAATGAATGAAGACAACACTTTGTCAAAACTCTGTTGGGAGCATGCCGCTAGATGATATTTAATCATGAAGGATTTATCCAAGGCTTGTTAAATTGTTTTATCCTTTTTATGTCACGTTATGAGTGAAAAATTTGATAATTATAATAATGTTTAATGTTATGCATGCCATTATAGGCAGGTTCCCAAATTGAGGAATCATTAGTATTATAAAAAGAGATGTTTTCAATGAAATTCAAAATATTTTTAAGGATATAATAATAATGAGAGTTTAGAAAATCTCTAATTGAGAAATTAGTATTCTCAGTGGTTTTATCTGGAGAAATCATAGTAATTATGTTCGTGCTCGTCCAGTTATCTAACCATAATTTCATAGAGGAATCCTTGGAGACCTTACATCTATAATTATTCATAATATTGGTGTATGAATGTCTGATAAATGGAAAAAATTATGAATATTTAATTAATTTATTTGGAATAATTAAATATTGAATTATTTATATAGATATTTGGATGGTTGAATTAGATTAACTATTTAATTAATAAATGATAGTTTTAATGTTTATAAAATTGATCCATATGGAATAATTAATTATTGAAATAATTTTGGGGACATTGAGATTTATAAATATGATTAATTAGTTAGTAAACTAAATAAATAGTTGTTGTTATTATGTAAGTAATTATATTGGACAATGAAATTATAGAATTAATTAAGGGAAATTAAACTTTGATTAATAATTTTTTTAATTTATTAATGAAATTGATACGATTAATTTATTGTTGAAATAATTTATTGAATGATGTAAATATGAAATTGTTATATTAGATATAATAATTGGTGAATTAATTTATGTGGGAGGTTTTTTAAATTTGATTATTGTGATACATGTGAAATTTCGATATTGTGATATATTTTATAATTGTGTGAGGGGTGTGGTCTGCTTCCACAAGAGCCTGTAGAGATGGTTTCACTAATAAACGATGTATTGGATAAGGACTAATGCTAAAAATACCCATATGAGATATGATTATAGGGTAGGGTATGAGGATCTACATACCAATGTGATATTGAGGTGCTGGATAATGAATGAGTCTCTTAATAGTGATGAGATGTTAGACACGGTCTTCTGCACCAATGAGTTGGCATTGGAACATGGTTCCAATTGTGTGTTATATGAATGCAGATAGTGATTTGTAATAATGGAATTTTGATATATGATATCCCATGGGGATAGTTCAGATTATCTCATTGTAAAATGTAAATATTGAGAGTGTGGTTATCCTTAGATTTCGTGGGTTTAGGTTGTCAAAATAAAGGATAAATGAATAAATATAAATTTTTTACATCATTACTTGTATTTAAATCATTATTAAACAACATAAATTTTTATTGAATGGATTACTTTTACACACCATTTGTGGTGGAATAATGTTTTGTAATAACACCCTACATGGGATACCTGATCTTTACATAAATTGACATCAGGTTTATAGGACATGATAAGGTAAAAGGCCCTATATTAGATGTCTAATTTTGGATAAAGCATGGATGGAAGAATAATTTGTGGTTAGGGACCGTCTTGGAAATTGTTATTGACTCTATATTTGGGATTTTGTTTTGACAGTTTGATCGTATTTTGGCATTAAATTTATACCATATAGTTTTGGATATTGTATTTCTTGTTTTAGTCATCTTATGATACATGTATTGGTTTGTTTATTAGATATTTCATTTGGTTATTTATTTTCTATTTTCTATTTCGTATTATTATAGTAAATTGTGTAAATTCTTCCAATAATTGATATAAGACCCTAACTATTATTAGGAAACCTCCGGGTTATGGGGAGGTGTGGTTGTGGATAAATAGTGGATCAGTTTAGGGAACCAGTGAGTGGCACTAGTGTCCGGATATAACACAAAGAGAATATTTTATGCTATTAAACCATTGAATGATATGTGTTTCATCATTATGAAGTAAACCAAATTCATTTAGGTAATTAGGAATATAAAGTTGTTATGTATTAATGTCTGGTTTCTCATTAATTATGTCATTTTTAAATAATTAAATCAATTATAATCCAAATATAGACATTTCTTCATAAAATGATCATATCGAAGGGATATAGGAAAACATTAAATTAGTCTTATATTTATTTAATGAAATAATTCTTTTTTATTTAATTTTTTAATTTTACACATATAAAACAAAATAATCATACATTTCTGTGTTTTATTAATTATATATATAACATTTTTATGACTTTTCATTAAATTTATATATTAAATAGTAATGGATATACATTTTACTATTGAAAAAAATGACTTACATCATTGTGTTATGGGGATATTTATCTTAATAAAAACACTTTTTTGTAACTGTGATACTTTAATTTATAAATGATTCTCATTTATATTATTTTAGAAATAATTTTTATATTTAATATTTTATGTTATATAATATTTTATTAATAATAATGACATAAATCTATTGAATCATACCCATATGTGGAAATATTTTTATTTAGTATTTCTTTTTATTCGTTATTTTAAAATTTTTATTTTTCTAATAATATGATCATATATAAAATATAATTAAATTCATTCCCTTAATTGAAAAAAATAGGGAGGGGAACCTTTACTGATGTATATGTCTATATTTTTTATTATTATATATTCAATAAAAAATTTATTTAATTATGGTAAAAATTTATTTTGAGAAACATATTTTTCTAAATACTAGTATACCTTTTATGATAGATACTTCTGCTTCCTCAGTAGAGAGAATGATATGTAGAGATGATCGATTTTAGATTATATGATTATAAAAACAATCACTTTCTAATGGAGATAGAAGGGTTTTTCTATTTTGATTAAAATAATAACTTAACTATCCAAAATGAAAATTAGTTTATGAGTTATATTCCCATGCGGTTTTGTTTTTGGATGGTAATTTTATATCCATATTAGAAATACGTCAACCAATTTTTGAAAGATAATATGATAACTTTTGTGATAATAAAATAACTCAAATTATTTATTTTTATATAATTTATTTAATATTATATATTATATGTCAATAATATTTAAGGTATTTTATTACAGATTACATTCCACAATCAATTAAAAATTTAATTAAAAAAAATTTCTATCAATTACAACTGATTGATGGAGATATATGTGAAATTAAATTAAAAAAAATGTATTTCCGATGTTGCGTAAATAAAACTCACGCCTTATTTATAGGATTTTAGATGCGGACACATGAACTAAATTTGTTATTAGCCGCTATGATTAAGCATTTAGGTATCAAAATTATTGTATTTTGTAAAATTTATTCTATATTACCTTATTTATTATTAGTTTATTTTTTTTGTAATATTTTTCTAGGTGATCACATAAAGATATCAATTTATTGAATATATATTACTTAACACATTATGATTTTATCAGTATCAATTTTATGGAGGATAAAAATATTATATAAAATATTGATGCATTAATATATAAATCTAAAATGGATCAACATATCTCTCATTTTCACCCCCATCCCCACACCATCATCATATTAAATTAAATAGTTATAGTTTGAGAAAAAATTAAATCTACCATACATAACAATCTCAAAAAGAAGCTGATAAAATTTAATATTATTGAAAAAAATTCATCAAATTTTTTATATACAAAAAATAACACTAATATTCAATTTTAATTTATTATTTCAGGAGGAAAATTAAAAACATATTATGTTATGGATATTTACCAATTAGGCTATGATATAAATTCTATCAACTTATTTATGAATGGTAGAACACCCTGGCTACATAAGAGGGTATGAGGGAGTTGTCTATATTGTTGAATTTTGATGTCATCAATGTAAGAAATCGATGGACACATGAATAAATTCATTAAAATTATTAAATGAGTGGAAAAATATAGACCATGATAGATCAAATAAATTTTTTTTTTGAATATATTATTGAAATAATTTTGAGGCAATCACAAACTTTGAATCATGCTTACATATATCCTCACCAACTTCATTCATTCATGAACTTATATAGCGAGTTATATACTAGAGATCCCCACTTACATATTATATCATACATATTCAAAAATATTTTGGTGGATTATATACAAAATAATATTATTAGTTTGGGTTTGGTAAGAGTATTAGTACATGATATTATAGTCCAAAATTCTCTAATTCTAATTCATATAGAATTATTTATCAGAGTTGGAGATTCTGTGGGTCATTTTTTACTCTGGCCAACTAGCATTCATAATCATCTATCATATGAGGTATGTGATTTTTTAAATATTTTATTTACATTTGATGGAAAATAACTTATATCATTTTATTATATTTATTTTATATAGTAGTATCTAAAATATATTTAATTGGTAAGAAAACGAAAAAAATTTAAAACTCCAAAACATCAGATACCTTTGAGAGTTTCGATGAGGTAAAATGATTTTCCAATTTTTATTCTTTCATATATAATAATAATAAGTTTCCAATTATATAAAATATATGATTATGTGAATATTCATTTAGGATATTAAAAAACTTCATATATAATGTTATTTATAATGATCGTAGGAAACCTACTTCATTTTTCCATGTAATTAATTTTATTTTTTTGTTTTCATTTTATTAAATAAATATGACTTGAAATGACTTAATTTATTAATTATTTAATTATTTATCTTCACATGCTTTAGATTCAAAAAGAAAGAAAAGTTGTTTATATATTTATATAAATACCCTAACTGTAGTATCCAAGATCTTGTACCTTAGAATAGTATATTGGTACTATGAAAAAGTGTTCACATCCCAAAGGATAGAGTTGTTTAGAAGATTTATAAAAATAAATACAAATATATGTTTTTCAGTACAACATGAATTTAAATAAAATATAAAAACTCCATTGAAAATAAAAATACACTCAAAACCTGAAAAAATTCATCATATACATCTTCAAATCCAAGTGAAAATGAACCATAAGAATGGTGTGAGCTCATATGCTAAGTATGGGTAAGTAATTTGGCGAAATATATAACATCCTATTACCGATATATCAGGTATGTCTTTAAACACATCATGAATTTCCATTCATAGTGGTATGTAGATGTCTCAGGTGGAATTGGGATGATACATATAATGGTGAGGTTAGAGATTTTTTGGACTCTCATCTTTAAATGAATTTTTCTTCATGATGTAAGTGGATTTTAAAATGAGTAATTAGGTTAAATGACTTCTACGAGTTTCACGAAACAAGTTGTCAAAGGATTCATATAGTGAAATGTCACATGATGTGAATAGATGTTTCATGTTATGAATGTTTCAAATAAAGTATTTTTATCTGAGGTGATATGTTTCTAAATTTATGTGGGGATTTGGTGGATAAACATCCTAAAACTAGGTTATACATAATGTAACATCACGTGTTCTGTTTCTAAAACAATAATGTTGTTTTTTTCTTCAGTTCTTCCCCAGTTCTATTTTTATATCTACTTAGGTAAATTCCTAGGAAAATTTTGGAGACTTCATTCCTCCTAGATCGATATGTTTGACATTCTATATTTTTATACACTTGTGTCCTTTCTCTCTTGGTAAGTTATCATTCCACTTATTAATGTCCATTGATCATGTAACACCCTTGGCTTACATACTCAGATCTATTGATCTTAATAGGAGTTTTCTCTTGTTTTATTCTAAGATCCCATATGTGATATCATTCTAGAGGAATTTCAATTGTAGGTTCTAGTGCGATCGATGTTCATTGTTGAGGTATTTGGGTTTCCTCCTTTTCCTCCAACCCATTTTTTCTAAATTTGATATATCATGGGTTGTGGATTAGATTCTATGTCCATTATAGTTGTTTTTGGGTTCTCGTTTTTTTTGGATCCTATTACAGGTGTGTAAGACCCCAATATTGAAGTAGGATGTTATTTTCCTATCATAAAATAATAAATATGGTTGTTCTTGTTTTATAGAATAATTTATAAAAGAATTAGGAAGATTATTTTGCGTGTGGTAAAAATAGTTTTTAATTAAAATTGGTCCTTTCAATGAAATGAAATGGAATTGTGAAATGGAATTGACATGATTTTTAAATAACTGGAATGAATTCTGAAAATGAGCTCATAGTAAACCTTGGTTACATAAGAGGAAGGGTTATCTTGAGGTCATCATCCATTTGATTATGATTATTGGGAGGCATTATCATGGGGCATCAATATGTTTTGTATGGATATTATTCTAGGGGAATGATAATGAAATTTGGGGTGGGGGTTTCCTCATGGTGTATTCCTATGATTATAGGATTGTGTTATGGGTACCATATTGTTCATAGGATTAATTATGGTAGGAGAGTTCTACTAGTCTACCCTAGAGTGATCATTTGTGTTGATACCAGTTTTTCTGTTTTGTATTTCTTGCCTTCGTTATTTTTTCCATGATATGAATAATTATACATGTGAAATAAGATATGAAAAATATTATTTGAAATGGATATACCTAATTTTTTAGAACTATGATTATGGGAAAATATTACAATGTTTTCTATAAAACTACTTTACAACATATCTCGCCATGTTTTATTTAAAATGATCATATAGGAATTGTTATACAAGGTTTTATTATAGAACACCTAGGACAGATCATACTGAAACTATTAGATCACAACCGATGAACCACTCTGATCGGGCGAATACCTTTTTATATCTTTGATTTTTGTGAAAGGCAAGGTTCCACAGTGAGGTGATGAGGATTTGACTCAGATAGGTTAGGTAGCTGGTGGAGCGGACGTGAGATTTTTTCCATCCTATATTTAGGAGTAACAATTTCATTTTGGTCCTTTGCAGTTGGACTTTTCATTTGGAGTTTTAGCCAATTTTATAGTTCTCTCATTTCTGTTGTCCTCTTATATTTGCGTAAAATATTTATTAATCCGTTATTGTCTCATTATTTTATATGTGATTGTATCCTTGTGTTTTTATAGGTTGGGAGATAACATTCCATCTGGTTTTTAGATAAATTATTAGGAACTTCTCGATATCTAGTAGGGATCTAGAATTCCATTTGGGTATGTGGCTATTTGGGTTAGGTGCTAGTTTTGAGGTTAACACATGACAATTTTTTAAAAAATTGAATCAGGGAGGCCTATCCACAAGATTTATAGTTTGGGGAAGTCTTTTAGAATTTAGATAGGATTGTTTGGTCTTGAGATGTAGGTTGTGATAAGTGCTTTGTCATCTCATGTTATGGCAAGACATAATCCACCATGGGACATTAGGATATGTGTCTCCAGTGTAGGGTTTGTTATTAAAAATTAGTTTATACTTATGGGTTTTCTAGTTCAGATGAGATTTTCTCTTGTCGTGTAATCATTATTTCTATTTCAGTGTGCAACATTTTTCCTCTGAGATGCCTTCCACGAGTTCCTCAGGATGGTGTAATTGATTATACATAAGGAAAACCACTAGTGGATCAAAATATCATCAGGACTATTATGTGGGATGGTTTTGTTTATTAATATGTTACATGAGTTCATAACATAGTTGTTGAGGATCATTTAGGAGTTGGAAGAGAGAGAGACCAGTTGTGGGAATTCTTGCATGAGAACCCACCACACCTTAAATGAATGAATGATTTATATAAGGTGGACTGGCTAGACATAATTGACCAAATATTTGAATTCCTAGTGATACCTAATAATATCAAGTTATAGTGAATGGGGTTTAGATTCGAGGGCCCTGGAAATTGATGGTGGGATTCTATGGTTCAGGTAGACATACATGGTTTCATAGATTCGTAGGGTTTCAAAACCCCACTCTTCAATTAATTTTTTCTTGAGACGAAAAGTTTGGAAAAGTATTTGTAGTTCTTATCTTTTCAATATGGAGAGCATTGGGTGTCAACATAAATGGACCAATTTTCTATGATTTTACATTTTTCTCTTTATGTATTGAAAAATTACCAGCAAAAGGTTTAGATATACCTACAATGATTGTGACTATATATAATATCATTTGTTTTTATGTGGAAAGTTTCTACCTATGCAGACATGGTAGATAGATATTTGATGTAAGAGATGAATATAGAAGGTATGGTGGGATTTTCCACCCCTTCTCTTCCATCTAGTGACAGCTTCATTGGAATTCATAGGAAGATCACGAAGTGGCCATATCATCACAGGTGTGTTGGAGGTGGGTCTCATTAGTGAGCCTCTTATAGTCTATTTTCTACAATTATAAGTATACCTCTGACTTGATATCACTATGGAATGGTCTTCCACACTATATGTTCTTATCTTATGCCCGTGAAGACGTGCAACATTTGTGGACACACTAGTCATTTATAATTTGTAACACCACAAGTTTTCACAGTATGTTTCCCTTTGAATAATGCAATAGCTTGTGTTGTACGGAACTTCTAGATTCCAACACATCATGACCAATCAAACTAACCATTATGAATAGTAATACCCACTATTTAAAATTTTATCAATATAATATTTCAAAAGGGACATCATTTTTGTGTTCATAATATCGATATTAGAAAAGGGTGAATTGTTGGTGTGTTTCTTAAAACATTTCGTTTTTGATAAATAGTAAAAAATACTAAATTTTAAATAAAAGAAACATTTTTAATCAAAATAATTTATTATGGTAAATTATACTATTGAGTGGTTTTTAAGTATAATTAGATTCTATTTTTACCACTTAATCTAATTTTGTTCAATGATGGTAATTTCACATTTAAACTGGACATAATCAAGTGTCAATCTTTTGATAGTTATTATTTCTTATAAACAAGCTTATTGTTTTGACAACGAAAATTAATTTTAAATTAATTTCATCCACTTTGGTTTTTTGAATTTAAAAAAATGGTTCCTTATTTATAATCATGAAGTCCAAATTTTGTAAATACTTAACTGTTATTTTTAGACATTTTGAATAATTACTTTGGTAAAAATTTTATTTACCATGTTTAAAGGCTAAATACGCTAAATAAGGGTAAAAAAATATTATAATAATAATATATTACCATAACATATGTCCTAAACCTATTTTATGATACATGTCTGACCATGGGCATCCTTGGGTCGATTTGGGGACACCAAGGAGCCACTTGTAAGTGATAATTACACTTCATAAAAATTATGTTAAAGTAAATACAAAAATTACATAGACATATATCTTTTATTTAAAAAAAAATTACATAAAGTTATATATGTTATCAATTCAACTATAAATATTCAATAAAAATCTAAAACAATTTCATGCATAATTTTATTTTATTTATAATTTTAGACATTGAATAATTAAATTTATTTATGATACAATGATGGTGATGTATTTTCTTTATAAATGAAAGAATCAAATAAATGGTATTAAAAATGTTAAAATAAATATAATTAAAATGTTTTGATTCCATCCACTAATTTTATAGGTTAACTTGGCATGTTCGGATTGAATAAAGATATTTTTTTCAAAGTAATAATTCATTTAGGAATTTGAAAAAAAATTAAAAATTATTTTCAAAATTGATATAAAAGAGTATTTAAAAAATATTATATTATAAACTCAAATTCTATTCCTAAATATCTAAGTATCGGCCAATGTTCTTCAATAATATTATATATTTCATTAATACACAACTTGAGGTTCTCTTGGAAGATTATACTATGTTTATTAACTATATAAAATAAAAATAAAAAAAGATGTGGTTAATGTCAAACTATTTAAATAAGAGTTAAATCTAAAAGATCATGTTAATATAGTGACCCAAACCTATCTAAAACCAATTGGTTGAGTGTATTTAGACTCATACACACCTTATACGTTAAATAATTCATTTTGGAGAAATTAAAAACCGAAAATGATTTTATTATAAAATAACTTTTCAATCTTTTCCTAAGGTGCCCCTCACACCTCTTATAAAAGGGAACTTCTGCATCACTAAAAATAACACTTTCAAAGCCATTTGGCTAGACCAAAACTTGAAAAAATATTTTATCAACAATAATATTTTCATTCTAGAAGCCTTCCTTCAGTCAGAAAGCCATCCTAAGGAGCTCTTTTTATCAAATCAAAAGGAAGAGCCCGAAGAAGAGGTAATTATTTCATCAACTCTTTCAAGTTCCATTCTTCTTCCACATCCTCTTTCATTTTTTTACATTCTAAAATAATTACTCTATTATCTACTATATAAATTGATGTTATTATAAATTTGGTATAACCAAATTCATTATTCTATCCATCCTTTTAATGACATGTCACCATACGTGTGTACGTACGGTTTGTCGTCTCCACGTCCTGGTGTACTTGTTATTCAATACATTATTAATTGGATGGGTATAATAATGATGTATAATTTATTTAAATAATAAATATAACATGATATTTATTATGTATATATGATATACCATCAAATTATATATTATTTTAATTTCCAAATATTGATATTGTCGCTCGTGCGTACGTATAGATTACTGTCACCACGAACGCGATGAGATTCATTCCTCAACGTATCCATTCAATGATAATTTTCATTCGATGATTAAAAATAATGTTTAAATAATTAATATCATTCTGAATATGAATAAGAAACAACATATACACAACAAACATTACTTACTTAACAAATCATATAACGGAAAACGATTCAGTTAACACCAGAAATGATGATACTACTGAAATATAATTAACAAATCAATATTAAAAGATAATATATGATATCATATGAATGTATATGGTTCTTGTATAATTTAATAACAATTATTTCACCATTATACATGATTCTATCCTATGCTTGACCAAGTAAAAAAACAGGGTAAGGGTTAATTTCACAATCCCTTCATTATTCGAGATTGTTTATACGTAATTATCTATTACGACATCTTTATCACCCACATCTGTGTCTTCCTAAAAATGTATTCCTAAACATTTTTACTACTTACTATACTATGAATTAACGTCATTTATACCCGTATTTGACCTTATACATTTTGAATGTAATTTTCTGTCATTTTCCAGACAAGTTACTTTCTGACCTTTTCGAAACAATTAATGTCAGAATAATTTTTTAACTTGTACGATGGGTGCATCAATATAATGCCATTATAATAGCTTCGAATCTACCCTTAAATGATAATAAAAATATTTTAAAAATAAATGTTTTATTTTATAATTATGTAACTTTAAATTATTTCAGAAAAAAATAATGAGATATTTCTATCAAACAGTTTTGATTTCATCTATGTCAACATCCTTTAATTAATTTTAATATTGTTTGATGTTGATTTATTATGATACAAATCTTCCATATTGTATAAAAGGTTTTGTGATATGTTTGACTCAGGATGTGTAATTTTTATACCATTCATGGTTTATGAATAAATTATTTTATCGTATACTAGTTTTAATACAAACGTTTATGTTATGTTTAAATCTTTTTCATACGATGAATGCATTGGACCTAGTATGTGACGGGTGGAGCCCGTTACAGCTCTTCGATGTATTGGTAGGTCGGATGAGACAAACTAGGGTCTTGTCACAAGGCTTTTAAAAAAATTTAATTTGTATTCTTGATACAAGGCCTTGACTATGTGGTTATGAAGTCTGGAATTATGCATTCGATCGTTATGAACATTGCTATTGATATTGCATGTGATTATTTGACTAGTATAATATTAAATGTGAATAAGTAAATAGAATTATTTGATTTTATCTTTTCCATATTACGCAGATTTTCATGTTTAAAAGTATTTTTTTAATCTTACACATTACCTTAAATGTTAATACTTATTTATGAATGTTTTTTCTATATTGTTATCATTACTGAGCATCTGAGCTCACTCATTTCTATGGTTTCTTTTTCCCATGATGTGAAGAATTTTTTTATGACTGTATTGTAGGGATTGTCTATGGGGATTTGAGTGTGGTCTATAGAAATAATGTTTTTGTATTTTTTCATTTTTCAATGTAATTTAAAACTGATAAATTTATCAAGTATTTCCAAGGCTACTAAACTGATCCGTCTTTCGAGACATGATTTACTTGTATCATGCCAATTTTATGTAATAATGCACCGATTATGGGTAACTGGGTTCATGGCATTATAGTTGGTATTAGAGGATGTTTAGTAAAAAACATGGAATCTATATTTAGGAAAACCCTGATTAGATCAGATTACCTAGAGATGGACATTGAGGATTATTATATATGAACATCCTAGAATTTTGGTATTGAATAGATCATGTGATTATTCCACGAAATATATCCTAGTATAGATACGATCAGGTAGAGGTGGCTCTGGCACAGATGTTCCTATGGGTAAAATACGAAAACACCACTTTGAGCTAGACTCGAATGGGAACTGGTGCACGACAACGAGCCTTTCTGTACTCTAGGTTACGACACTCATGGGGGATATGCTTAGGAGAATTCTCATTTTTTACAAATCATTATGAAGGTTTTATGAGTATATACATCCTCAAATAAAACATTTTTATGATTATGGATTACATCCATAAACTTTTCAGGTTATGTTATGTGTTTTACAAGTTTGGAATTTTGTATTTCGATTTATAAAATAATCTACTTTATTCAATTATTTTGACATAGATCCTAGTGGATGTATTGGAAACCCGATCAACGCACGTAATCCATTTTGGGATTTCCCTCCTAATCAAGATAATTATAGTGGAGCTGGTGATGAAACTAGAGTTGATCAGCTTATCACCGTACTGGGAAAACTCACTGAAGTTATGAATAATAACCTTACCTGTATGGAGTACCCTGGTCCATAGAGAGGATTATCAATGATTGAACACTTCATGAGGCAACAACCACCAAAATTCAATTGTATTAAAAATCCATTAGTAGCTATGAAATGGATAAATTCCATAGAGAAAATATTCCACGCCTTGGGGAGTAGTGAAAGAGAAAAAGTTGTCATGGGAGTTTACCACCTCACTGGAGATGCTGATCAGTGGTGGTAATTAATTCAAAATAAGAAGGAAGATGATGATGTATCAAATATAGAATTTAGGGAGTATAAAGAACATTTAAAAATTACTTTCCTCGTGGCCATCTAGCAGATATAGAAAGGCAATTTTTGAGTCTGAGGAAAAATGAATATTAGAATGTCGCAAAGTATGAATCTAACATTACAAGGTTAGTAAGGCATGCTGCAGATTATATTTGTAACCCATGAAATAAGATTGACCGTTTCTTTTATGGGATAAAACCATTTCTCTATCGAGGATTAGTCTCACAATACATCTCATCGTACGGAGATATTATCTCATGTGCTATCAAGATAGAAAAAGAATTCTCTAAGTCATATGACTTTAATGAATAGAAAGAGAAGAAGTGATCTGCTAAAAACTATGGAAATGGAAATAATGGGAAGAAGGGAAAAGTTGAATATCCATTCTATAGTAAATGTTGGAAGAAACACCATAGTACTTTTCTGATGGTAATGGTAGTCCATTACAAGTGTGGTGAAAAAGGCCACCAAGCATGTGATTGCAAAGGGAAGAAAGTGGCTTCCAATGTTGAATGATACAATTGTAGAGAAAGAGGAGTTATGAAAATGAATGTCCTATGCACAGAGGAAAATTACCTCAGAAAATGCCAAGGGATCAAGGCCAAGATTATGATATCACTACTACTAAGGTTGAAGCTTTGAAAGACATGGTGGCAGGTAATTTATTAGTTTCCTCAAGTTTAGAAATTACTTTATTTGATTATGAAGCATTGAATTGTTTTATATCATCCTAGAATGCTATGAAAATTAGATATTTCCAAATTGATTTAACAAAGGAGTCGTCATTCAAAACTCATAATTGACGCATCATTGCAACAATGTTTTGTGAATCAGTCCCCACTAGGGCATATAAATGTTATTTATCTGCTGATCTCATCATCATACCCATTATTAAATTTGATATAATCCTTGGTATGGATTGGATTTAGGACCATGATGGAAAAATTTATTATGAGAATAATGAGGTTAATATTTTTGATGACGATGATAAAGAACACCTTATCTTTAGATTAGAATCATCTCCATCAGATTCTTATTTAAATGCACCCCCAGTAGGTCAACTAAATTCAATTATTGGGGAGGAAGAGAATGAAATAAATGTGGGTAGAAAAAATAATGTTCAAATAGAAGATATATATATTGTACAAGAATATGTTGATGTGTTTCCAGAATATTTACCTGGACATCCTCCAGAAAGAGAAATTGTGTTTTCCTTTGATTTAATTTTTAGTTCAAGGCCTTTATCGAAGACCCCTTATAGAATGGCCACTATAGAATTAGTGAAACTAAAGATACAACTAGAGGAATTGAGTAATAATGGATTTATTTTCCCTAGTGATTCTCTATGGGGAGACCTTGTCCTTGTTGTTAAGAAGAAAGATTGATCTATGAGAATGTTCATTGACTACTGGGAGACCAATGATATAACAATAATGAAAAAGAATCTTCTACCTCAAATTCATGATTTATTTCACCGACTTCATGGAGCAAAATATTTTTCATAGATTGATCATCAATCTGGATACCATCAATTATGTGTGAAGATGGAAGAAAATCGGAAGACAACATTTCAAACCATTTACGGGCTTTATGAGTTTACAGTAATGCATGTTGGATTGGCTAATACACCCTCTTTCTTCATGGATATAATGAATAAGGTTTTCAAGGAATATCGTGATGACTTTGTAGTGGTTTTTATGGATGAAATCATGGTATAATCCAAATTCTACAAAAATCATGAAAATCACTTGTTTATTATCCTGAAGACTCTTAGAAGTAATGAAATATATGGGAAGTTTAGCAATTGTAAATTCTGGATTCTTGAGATTACTTTTCTTGGTCATATATTCAGTAAGGATGAAATCACTGTTGATCCTTCAAAAACCAAGGCTATCCAAGAATGGTCAGCACTAATGGTTATAATTGAGGTATGCAGTTTTATTGGAATAGCAGGTTATTATCAGCGTTTTGTCTAGAATTTTTCCCGATTGGCTAACCCTTTAACCAAGTTCATACATAAAAGGGGTTAAATTTATTTGGGAAAAAGAGTGTGAAAAATGTTTTTTAAGAACTGAATATAATATTATTCAATGCTTATATATTGACTCTACCATCAGGGAATGATGAGTTAGTTATTTATAGTGATGCTTCAAAGAATGGACTTGGTTGTGTCCTTATGCAGAATGATTGGGTTACTGTCTATGCATCACGACAACTAAAAATTAAAGAGAAAAACCATCCTACTCATTATCTTGTGTTAGCAGTTGTAATATTTACTTTAATGATATGGAGAAACAATCTACATGGTGAAAATGTGAGATTTAACCTGATCACAAGAGTTTGAAGTGTATTTTTTCACAAAAAGAACTCAAAATGAGGAAAATGCGATGACTCAAACTACTCACGGATTGTGATTTCACTATACACTACCACCCAGGGAAAGAAAATTAGGTGGAAGATGATTTGAGTAGAAAGGATCATAAAGTTTCGAACAAGATGAGTGTTGAAAGGGATCCTATATACATAGATATAGTAAATATGGATATGGAAATAACAATGGAAGGTGAAACAACAATGATTTTACAAATGGTTTCCAAAGAATCATTACTAGAAAGGAAAAAATGTTCTCAGGATAATGATGAGGAGTTTCTAAAGAAGATTAATGATTTGAATGATGGGATATTGAGTTACATCGTATATGAAGATGGGATTTTAAAATTTGGGAAGAGAATTTTTGTTCCCGATATTCCTGATCTAAAAAGGGAATTGTTGGATTATGCTCATAGCTCCAATTTCTCTATACATCATAAGAGCACCAAGATGTATATGTAATTGAAGGAACATTGTTGGTGGGACAACATGAAGAAGGTGATTGCTGATTTTATGTCAAGATGTATGGTTTTTCAACAACTGAAAGCTGGAAGGCAACAACCTAGAGGAGTTATGAAACATATTCTGATACCTGAATGGAAATGGGATAATATTACAGTGGACTTTTTCATGGGGCTACCAAGGGCTCCTAGAAGGAATGATGAAATATAGTTCATTGTTTATCGTTATACCAAGTAAGCACATTTTCATCCTATAAGAGAAGATTTACCACCTGAACTTTTAGCAAGACTATATATTAATGATGTTGTTAGACATCATTGAGTACCCAAATCTATTGTTTCTGATCGCAATCCCCATTTTTTATCAAGATTCTAGAAAAGTCTTCAGAAAGCCATGGATACTAAACTTCATTTGAGCACTGCCTACCACCCTCAAACTGATGGACAATCAGAAAATAAAATTCAAACCTTAGAAGACATGTTATGATCTTTCTTACATGACTTTGAAGGATTTTGGGAATAATAATTTCCTCTAGTAGAATTTTTCTATAACAATAGCTTCCATTCAAGTATTCGAATGACACCATATAAAGAGTTATATTGAAAGATATGTTTTACACTAACATGTTTGGATGATGTTGTTAAAAGAAAACTCATAGGGCCAGAACATGTTGAGGAAATGAATGAAAAAGATGAAGGTATTCCAAACCCACATCAAATCAGCTCAATGTAGAAAGAAGAGCTATGTCGATAACCGAATGAAGGATATGGAATTTCAGGTAGGATATCATGTTTTCATGAAGATATTTCCATATAAGGGTGTTATATGTTTCGGTAAGAAGAGAAAGTTGAGTCCCAGGTACATCAGACCTTTAGAAATTCTAGAACAAATTGGGGTTGTAGCTTACCATTTGGAAATGCCGCCAAGTCTCTCCAATGTTCATGATTTGTTCCACGTATCATTATTAAGAAAATACATGCCTAACCCAACTCATGTACATACCAATGAGGAATTTGAACTGGAACTCCATATGACTTATTGTGAAGATCTGTTCAGTGTTCTTGATACAAGAGAACTAGTGGTGAGAAATCAGACAACTCGTCTGGTAAATGATCAATGGAGAAACCATAAGATGGAGGAGGCAACATGGGAACCCGAGGAATTTCTGATGAAGAACCACCTGAATCACTTTATGCAGTAATATTCTCGAAATTTCAAGGAATAAGTTATTTGAAGGAGGGTAGAATACAACACCCAATCTTTCATGGTACGTTTCCATTTTAATAATTCAATAGCTTGCGATGTACGCAACATCGAGATTTCAACACATCACGACCAATAAAACTAGCCATTATGAATAGTAATACCCACCTTTTGAAATTTTATCAAATTTATATTTCAAAATGGACTTCATTTCATGGTTCGAAATATCCAAATTATCATAGGGTGGATTTTTTGTATTTTTCTGAAAACGTTTCAGTTTTTGATGAATAGTGAAAAATACTAAATTTTAATATAAGACACCTTTTTTAATCAAAATAATTTATAGTGCTAAATTATACTATTGAGTTCTTTTAAACAATAAATAGATTATATTTTTACGATGTAATCCAATGTTGTTTATTGGACGTAATTTACTTTAAATTGGACATTATTACGTGTAAATCTTTTTATAGTTGTTATTTCATAAAAACATGTTTTTTGTTTTGACAACGTGAATTTATTTTAAATTAATTTATTCCACTACTTTCTATTGAATTCAGAAAAATGGATTCCATATTTAGAATTAGGTGGTATAAATTGTGTAAATAGGTAACTTTTATTTTTAATCATTTTCAATAATTACTTCAATAAATATTTATTTACCATGGTTAAAGGGTAAATCTGGTAGATAAGGGTAAGAAATTATATTATAATAATATTAAACTACCCTAACACATGACCTAACCCTATTGGATGATACATGTATGACCATTTTCATCCTTGACTCGATTTTGGGACCCCATGGGGCCAATCGTCAGTGATAATGACACTTAATATTAATTATGTTAAACCAAATAAAAAAATTACATGAGCATATATCTTTTAGTAAAAAATTCTTTAAATTGGGTTATATATGTTACATCTTCGAATATAAATATTACAAAAAAACTAAAATGATTTCCTACATAATGGTAATTTATTATAAATTTTTAAAAATTTATTACATAAATTTATTTATTACAAAATGATGATGCAATACTTTCCTTATAAATGAATGAATCAAATAAATGGTATTATAAATGATAAAATAAATATTATTTTATTTTTTTGATTCCATCCACGAATTTTATAGGTTAATGTGACATGTTATGATTTATTCAATTAATTTTGTTTCAAGTAATAATTCTGTTATGAATTTATCAAAAAAATAGAAATAGTGTCAAAATTGACAAAAATTATTTTTTTAAATATTATATTATTAATTGATATTCTCTTAATAAAAATATAAGGTTCTTCCAAATGACTTAAATAATATTATATATGTCATTAATGAACAATATGTGATTCTATTAGATTTTTATATAAAGTTTATTAACTATATAATATAAAATAAATTTAAACAAACAAAGAGACACATTAAATGTCAGACTATTTAACTAGGAGTTAAATCTAAAAGATAAAATTAATATAGTGACCCAAAATATTATAAAACCTATTGGTTGATTATAGTTTGATCCATACCCACATTAGGCTTCAAATAATACATTTTGGATCCATTAGAAACCTAAAATGATTTTATAATAAAATAATATTTCATTCTACTCCAAAGATGCCCCCACCCCTCTTATAAAAGGGCACTTCCCCTTCTATCAAATTCACTCCATCAAAGCCATTTGGCTCTGCCAACCCCAACCCAAATATCCTCTCAACTATCCTCCAATCATCTAAGATGCCTTCTGTTAGTCATAAAGATATCATATGGAGCCATTTTGATCAAATAAAAAAAATAACCCGAAGAAGAGGTATATATTTCATCACCACATTCAAGTTCCTTTCTTCTTCAACGTCTTATATCATTGTTGTTTTAATTATAAAAGAATAAATCCAGTATATTCTACATACTATGATGATATTATAAATATTTTAAAACCGTATTCATTATTCTATCCATCCTTTGGATGACACGTCACCATACGTGCGTGCGTATAGCTTGTCGTCTCCATGTCATGGTGTAGTTGTTATTAAATACATTATTATTTGTATGGTTATAATAATGATGTATAATTGATGTAACTAATAAATTTGACATACTAATTATTCTTTATATATGATATACCATCTAATTATATATTATTTTAATATAAAAAATGATATTGTCGCTCGTTTGTACGTACGGATTATCCTCTCCACAAACGCGATGAGATTTATTCCTCATCGTATCCATTCAAGAATAATATTCATTTTATGATTAAAAATAATTTTGGAAGACTTAATATCATTATGAATATGAATAAGATACATCATATTCACGACAAACATTACTTACTTAACAAAGTATATAAAGGAATATAAATCAGTTAACACCTGAAATGTTGATACTACTGAAATATCATTAACAAAGCAATATTAGAAGATCACATATTATATCATATTAATGTATATGGTTCTTGAATAATTTAATAACAATTATTTCACCATTATACATGAGGTTAAACTTCCCTCAACCAAGGAAAATAACAATTTAAGGGTGTATTTCACAATCTCTTCATCATCTGAGGTTGTTTATACGTAATTATCTACTGGGACCTCCTTATCACCCACATCTGTGTTTTCTGAAAAATGTATTCCAAAATATTTTTACTACTTACTAGACTATGGTTTAAAGACATGTATACCCTTATTTGACCTTATATGTTTTGAAAGGAATCTTTATGTCATTTTCCAAATAAGTTACATTATAACCTTTTCGACAAAATTAAGGTAATAATATATTTTTAACTTATACATTGGGTGCGGCTATATTCTGCTGTTATAACATAGTCAAAGCTTCTCTTACAGTATTATAATAATATTTCAAAAATAAATGTTTTCTTTTATAATTATGTAACATTAAATGATTTCAAAAAAAAGAATGAGATATTTCTCTCAAATAGTTTTGATTTAATCTATGTCAACGCCCTTTAATGAATTTTAATATTATTTGATGTTGATTTATTATGATACAAATATTCCATATTATATTTATGGTTTTGTGATATGTTTGACTCTGGATGTGTAATTTTTATACCATTCATCGTTAGGTCTCTAGAGACATACTAGTGTCTTGGAACAAGGCTTTGAAGAAATCTTATTTGTAGTCTTGGCACAAGGCGTTGACTAGGTGGTTATGATGTTTGTGATTATGCATTACATTATTATGAAAGCGGAAATCAATATTTCATGTGATTATTCGACTAGTAGAATATCTCTCTGATTAAGTAAATGGAATTATTTTATTTTATCATTGCTATATTATGCTGACTTTCAAGATTAAAATGGTTTTTCTTTAGTCTTATATATTTCCTTAAATATTTATGATTATTTATAAAAGTTTATACTATATTGTTATCCTTACTGAGCATCTGAACTCACCCCTTTCTATGTTTTATTTTTCTAGGATGTGAAGAATCATTTTATGATTGACCTGTAGGGATAGTATGAGGGGATATGAGTGTGGTCTATGGAAACAACGTTGTTGTAGTTTTTCATTTTATAATATAATATAAAATTTTGAATGTATGTAGTATTTCCAAGGCTACTAAATTGATTTTTCATTCTGTACATGATTTCCTTGTATCATGCTAATGTTATGTAATAATGCACCGACTCTGGGTAACTGTGGTTGGGGATTTATATAGTAATTCTTTTTGGATATGGAAATATCCTATTACAGTAAGGTTTTCTCATCTCCAAAGGCTACTGCGGTGCATTCATATGCTTCAAAGACATTAGGGCTCAAACCATAGTCCTCATAATTGAAGCACTTTCACATTGTATATGTGTGTCTAGCTTATGTTAATACAGGTCCGAAAATAGTGAGTGGTACGATCCTTATTATAAGATCGATTTAAATTAAATTATTTGATACTATTTCCTTTAACTAATTAATATCTTCATGTTTTGTTTACATGCATAAAAATTCAATGGAACTTATTTATATTATAAATGATTTATAGAAACCTCTTCAAAATAGGAGAGATCATGGTTTTTTATGTTCATCTTGTTTTTTAACAATTTCTAATACATATTTGTTTTAAGATTTTATCATTATTAATATGGATATATTTGACCTCAATATCATAATGGATTTTCATGTTTCTCATTGAGATGAAGTTGATTATTATCATCGGTTTGTTTTAATTCATTCTATTGATAAGAGATCTCATGTTCTTCAAGGGGAGTGGGTCCTAACATCAAGATGTATAAGGACTTCCCACCCATAGCTCAGGAGTTTGTTCTCAGATATTTTTATTTAGAAATATTTTGTTCCTTCACTTGTTGATCATCTATTTATTGTTCAATACATTACTAATGATTTCCCAGAAGACTTCTCTGATATTCAACCAAATAGATAGGTTGATTTTGTGACTGAACTAATTCCAGGTACACAACTGATATCAATACGTTCTTATCGTGTGGAAGCAGTGGAGATGAAAGTGATAACAATTTAGTTGGATGTTATTTTAGAAAAAGTTTTTGTTCTCCCTAGTGTTTCACATGGTAGCCCCTATTCTATATTCCATGAAAGAATATGGTTAATATTGGTAGTGCATGTACAATCAAAATATTTACCATATAATAGTTAAAAAAATCATTTTCCTAATTTGGATGATTTGATTGATCAGTTAAAATGGGCAATGTTTTTTTCAATGATTGACCTTCAGTTGGGTTGTAATCAGCTCAGAGATTGAGAGTTTGATATACTAAATACAGATTTCTGGAGAAGGTATGTCCATTATGAAGAAATTGTGATGCATTTGTTTCTCACTTAATTTCATCTAGTTTTTATGGATTTTATGTATAAAATATTACATCTATATCTTGAAACTTTTTTTGTTTTCATGGATGGTATTCTGGTCTATTCAAAATCCTAGCGTGAATAAGAGTGCCATATGAGTTTAGTTTAAGATATTTTTAAAAGTCACTGTTTTTATGGGAAGATTTAGAATTTTAGTTTTTTGATTGAAGAAGTGAATTTACTAGGGTACCAAATTTCTAAACATGGATTATCATCTGATCTATAGAAGGTGATGGTTGTTTCCTAATGGAAGGAACCATAGAATGTCATTGAGATATATAGTGTCCTTGATCTTTCTTGATACTACCAACGGTTTGTTATGGATTTCACTATGATGGAATCACATTTGACTTTTCTAATCAAGAATGTGGTAAAATTTACAGAGGATGTCAAGTGTGATTCTTCTTTTAATGACCTAAAACATCTTTTGTCTGAATCTCCTATTATGATCATAAATGATCCCAGTAATGGGTACATGGTGTTTTGTGATGCTTCTCCTACTGGTTTAGGATGACTGTTTATGGTGTATGATAATGTGGTAGGATAAATCACTCATGAAATTTGGCTGCATGAGAATAGTAAAAAAACTCATGATTGAGAGGTTTTTATAGTTATGCATGTGCTGAAATATTGGCAAAACTAACTTTTTGGGAAAATGATCATGGTCAATTTTTATCGTAATATTTTGTAATATATATTTAATTTTAAAGGCATTAATCTCATACTGAGGTGATGGGTATATTACCATCAAACATGGAATCTGATATCACCTACTCCCCAATAAAGCGGAATTTCATTGAAAAAAGACTTTGAAAGAAAGTACCTTTTCAAGCTATTCTGGAATTGAAGGAGGAGTTGATCCTTTTGGGGATTTTCCCTCATTTTCACCTGGATACATAGAATGATGTTCCTGGAATGGTTATGACCACTATTCAATTATCACAATCTCTTTTGGATTCTGTCTTTTAGTTTCAACAGTAGGATGTTTAATTCAAAAAAAATTGGGAAAAACATTATAGTGGCGAGACCCTTTCTTGTATGTCTCCATCTTTAGATTGTATACCCCACTTGGGTATTTGGATTTTAATCCCATAATCTATGAGGAGTATAATATTCCTATATTATAATAGCTCTTTGTGGTTCATTCATCTAGGAACAATGAATATTTATTATAACATGAGATGATGATTCTAGTGGTTGGGTATGAAGCCTGACATTAAAAATTATGTGTCTCGTTGTTACACTAACTAATAGATAAAGGTATTCCACTTGAAAACCTCTTGTTTTATTAAACCTCATCTTGTTCCAATATGTAAATGAGATTAGGGTTCCATGTATTTTGTTATTTAATTACCATGGACACCATAAGGTAGAAATACTATATTTTTAGTAATCGATCAATTAACGAAGGTTACTCATTTCATTCTGATCAGGGCACCACTACGGTTGAATATCTTTTTAAAATTTATGTAGAAATGGTCATGAGGATACATGGGAGTCCGTATATTATTGTTTTAGATATATATAATAGATTTACCATGAGGTTCTGGATGAGTATCCAAGATGAAGTGGGAAATCTTCTTATGTTGTGAACAACATATCGTCCACATATAGAGGGTCTGATAGAGTGTGAGATTCAGATCTAGGTTGATATGCTTCATGAATGTGTCTTCAATTTCAATGGATCATGGTATATCCATATGGGGCTGGTTGATTTTTTTTACAATTAAAATTATCATACATTGATAAGAATGTACACCTTAAGGTAATTATGTGGTTTCTCGGGGGTATCCTCTATTTGTTGGGTGGATGTGGGTGAAGTATATTTATTTGGATAATGTTTTGTCTAAGTCACATCAAATAATATTCAGGATGTGCATTGATGTAATGTTACAACCCTGAGTTAACTAAAATCATATGTGGATCTATGGCATAATCCCTTGGTGGTTTCTATTGGTTACTGGGATTTCTTGAAATATTCTCCTTTACTGGGCCATCATCGGCTTGAAAAACATGGAATTTTGTCTCATAGATATGTTGAACAATTTGAGGTCTTAGATCAGATCTTCTAGGTTTCTTACTGGATAGAATTTCCAGTTCATTTGATAGGTATTCATGAGATTTTCCATGTATCTCAGTGTATGAAGTATCATCCTAATCATACTCATGTTCTTAGTTGGGAGGAAATTGATTTATAGCGAGATGTTTCCATTTTGGAAAAACTAGTAGAGGTCGTTGAATCTCAATTGAATGTCATAAAAGGGATGCCAATTCTTTTGGTTAGAGTAATATGGAAACAACTATCTTATTCTCTTGGGAATTGGGAACACGAGTAAATGATTAGGTAGCATTGGTATCATATTTCACAATGGGTTACATATTCTACATGACTTCTTAGGGATATAATGTCTTTATGGTTGGGATTTTTTAACATTATTTTACAAATCTATATGCTATATCTTTAACCTTGTAATGGTTATACATTATTTATTTTCTACAGAGGGATGAGTAGGAATTTGGAGGATACCTATAATGTTGAAGGCGGATATTTGCTGGACTCTTAGCTGTAATTGGATTTTTCTGAATGATGTATAATGATTTCACACTCTGTAACTAGGTTACATGATGTGTAAGAGTTTATTTATATATTCCATGAAATGATTCATGTTTTGAAATTTTAGATTATGTGAATAAATATTTCACATCATAAATTTATAAAATAATGGATTTTTATCTGAGTCGATGTGTGTTTTAGTTTACGTCAATCTTTGGAGGTTACATGTCGTCTAACAGCATGTGTTCAATTTTAAAAACTGGTGTACTACTACTTTTCTTTGGTTCATTCCCAAGGTTCTCTCTTGTTCTTGACCCAGGGAAATTGCTATGAAATTTTGAGAGACTCTATTCCTCTTAAATCGATTTATTTGGTGTTTGATATTCATTTTTGATATTAGTGAAACTCAATGAGAAACTGACCATTCCACTTCTTTGTTTCCATTGAACACGGTATATCCCAAGGTTTATTTCATTAGATCCATTGATCTAAATTAGAGTTATCTCTAATAGTCTTCAAATATCCCTTTTGTGATCTCATTCCATGGGCCATTCCATTATTTGTAGTGGTGTGGTGGGTGTTTTTTCTTGACATATGTATATTTTCTACATTCCTTAGACCACTTATTATTCTATGTTGGATTAGTCTTTTAATTTTTATTGGATTCATTGGAATTCATAGAAATAATTTTTTTCATTGATGGTGTATCCCATTTCGGATGTGTGTGACCAATGTTTTGAGGTAGGTGGTTCCACGTTTATGCTAGGCTGATTAATATGATTGATCTTATTTTATAAAATAATTTATAAGGGAATTAAAATGATTATTCTATTTTTTCTGAAAAGTGTTTTAAAGAAAAATGATATTTTTACATGAATGGAAATGGGTTTGTGAAATGGGTTTTATATTATTTTCAAATCATTTTAATGAATTGGGAAAATGATCACATGGGTAACCCCGGGTACTTATATTGAAGTATTATCCAGAAAGAATCATCCAGATTTTGGTGATTAGCATAAGGTTTGATCTTGGGGATTTTCACTATTTCCTAGCCCCTTTCTTATATGGGAAACATTTTGGGGTTTACTATTGGTGTATTTTTTTCCTTCATAGTATTGTGTTCTGGGATCTGGATTATTACCAAGATGTGTCATGGTATGAGTAGTTTTATAGTCTATCATATGTTGATCCATGGTGAAAATACATGTGATTCTATTTGATATAGTTTGATTTTTGTTTTACCCTTTATATGAAGGGTTATAATTGTGAAATATTATGTGTAAAATATTATTTGATATTTATATACCTACTTTTGTTTTACAACTATTTTATAAGGTAAATTTTTACCATGATTTATATAAAAATACTGTGTGGAATATCATTCCATGTTTTATTTGAATTGAGCATTCTAGAATTTTTATACTGGGACTTGTTACAAAACACCTGGGTGAGATCCTCTTAATCCTTTTATCTCACACCCTGAGCAACTATTTGATGGTGTTTCGACATTTTTATATCTTACATTACATAGAATGAAAAATAACCTCAATGGGGAGGTGAGGTTTCTTGTCAGTTGGGCTGGGTAGGTTGTCATGATATGGTTGTAGTCTTTCCACACCATCATTTGGGATAGCTATTTCATTTTGGTCCTATATAGTCAGATATTCCTTCTGGAGTTTCATCCTCTTTTATAATTGTCTCGTTTCACAATCCTCTTATATTTGTGCCATGTATTTATTAAAATTGTTTAGTCTGTTCCTTTTTTGTGCGAATGTATGACATGTGTTTGTACTGGTTGGTATAAATTTTTCTCAATGGTTATTTGTTTGATGTATGTGTGCTTGTTAACATTTTTTATGAATCGGTAATTCCATTCGGGTATGTGGCATATCAGTTCCGGTGCCGGTATTGAGGGTAACCTGGGTCATTTCATTACAGAAGCTATCACAAACATAAATAATAATTCAATATGACTAACTCAAAACAAATTCCATTAAAACATAATATTGAGCATAACACAATAAAAATAAAAGATGAATAAATATTTCCATTGAAATAATGTCATGAGAATGAAACACAACCATGGATTTTCAAACTAATCAAATAATCACATGGAAAATAATAATAATATAATGCATAATGATATACATCAGCACTATCATGATCTATCCTCGTGATGGTTATTGTAAAGATATATCCAAATGAATGTTTATTTATGTGGGTAGAAACCCATTTAATTTTCATCAAGATCTATCCTTTTGAAATTTTAAAACTACTTTGAAAAAAACATAAATGGATTTTCACAAACAGATTTTGTCTCATGAGACCCACTGATGCATCAAGGGGCTATAGTGATTCAAGTCTTTCACATACTAAGTCAAATGCATTCCTTTTATGTAAAATAATTTATTTAAAAATAAAAAATTAAATATTACTTTCCCTTAAAACTTTGAAATATCAAAATTTGAGAATAAAATAATATAACAAATAATTCATAAATTAATGAGAGAAATACCATTTAACGATGGAATAAAGATTTCTTTTTGAAAATGATTTGTATTTGTCTGATAATCATTTGGTAAACATGAATTTCAAATAAAATATAATTAATGTACAATGAAATTATATTTAAGAGATAAATTATGTCCAAATGATGTGAAAATATTTTAAATGTGTATTTAAGAGAATTCAGAAATGGGAAACATTATTATGGATTAATGAAAAATGTAAAATATCCATTAAAATGTATAAGGTAATAAAATTTTGTATTAAAACAGAAATAAAAAGAGATAGTTCCTATGAAAAAATGTAAATTTTATAAAAATATTAGTTTCTTAAAGCATATTATGGATTATGCACGGAAATGTGAATGATATAGTAAAGATCCATTAAATCAGAATAGCATATCAAAAGGAACTGAAAAGATAACCACATAAAACTTGTATTTACACAAAAATGATAATATAATCAATCTTGGGGAATATTTATACAAAATAATCCTAGAATTTAATAGGAGTATAAAATAATAATTAATATTTTATGTCAATTAAAGTGAGGGATACTGTTACTTGATGAAAAAAACGAAGGTTCTTTTAGAATCCCTTACCACTTTGTAATAAGTCAAGTCCAATTACCCATAAATTTAATAATAAAAAAAATAAAACAATTAATACCACGACGTTAAATAAATTAATGATATTACACATCTATGGGATGTATATATAAAAACATAAAATAAATAGTGGTTAATAAATCATGTCTCACAGAAATTAAAGGTAGGAAAAAATAAACCCTTATCTTATGTCTGAAAGGGTTAAACAAATATACTTAATGTCATAGATAATGAAATTATATTTATTAATAATTAAATCTAAAACCTATAATTTAAGTATTTAAATTATTATAAATTTATTATGGTCATTTATGGACATTATATTAGTTATGATATTCAATTTTTTCATTTGAGAGTGATCATTTCTAGGGTTTTGAGGATTGGTACACTTGTATACATGGGAAAAAGATCATGTGAAATGGGAATAGTTATCCAGAATTGAAATAATATGTTATTCCTAAACATAAAAAATAAAAAATGGTTATATAAATAATTTTTCTATTTGGGGTGAGGTAAAATCATTAGATAAGATGTTAGTTAGAACTGTTTATGTTATTTTGGCAGTTTTTTGATCATCACGAACAGGTTTTGTTTCATTGAGTTATATAATATATATATATACACTACCTATAGATCATGAAATAATGGAAAATAAATATATTCTCATATATTTTTTACCATTAAAATTGTTTCATGGACATATTTTAAGGAATAATTGAAATATAAAAATACATCGTCCACAAAAGCGGTAAATGGGAACCCCATGGACGATGTTTTTATCTATATAAATAAAGGAATAGGAAATGATAATTAAAGAAGGATTATTTCATAAAAATAACACTATAATATATAATAGATATTGGAGTTATAATTTAACATTGTTATATGATGTTGAGAATAATATAAGAAACTAAATGAACATTATAAAAAGTTCTAAGAAAGCTCAAGAGGGTTTTACCCCTTGAACTTCTTCTTCATGAGAAACTTCTTAAGGAACATGGGTTTGGTCGCTTATATAGACCAAAGTCTCATGGAAATGTGGGAGTGTGTTAGGAGGATAATTGGTTATAAAAGTGGAAATAATTATTTATTTAGTGGTGTAATGTGAATAAGTGGTGAGAAGTAGTATTTATAATGGATGAGAGGGGAACTTTTTTACATTTTTTCATTTTTTTATTATTTTAGCTTAATACTTTGAATAGTTTTTATTATTGTGACAACTGAAAGTAATTATATCATGTCTGTTTGATCTAATGGTTATCACATTATCAATGAATTATGTAACGGTGAAATTAACTTATAATGTATATATATAATAAATTACTATATTTTACTATTCTAAATAATTAACTATTTTAGAAAACTCCTTAAAATTATCTGAATAATATTTTTATTGTGTAAAATTAAAAAATAAACTCCCTTTTGAAAAAAAAATATTATATATATGTGAATGTTAACTTCTATATAAAATAATTATTTACATAAAAACATCAATTTTAAAAATTTAACTAGTTTAATGACAATTTCAAAAACTGATGATGGCAACATTAATTCATATCATAATAATAATAAAACAAAATATTAATTTATGAATATATTTTCAGAAAATAAATATTATTTTATATCATTATAATAATTTTTGAAATTTTAAATAGCCATTTTGTGTTTTCCAAAAATACCAACACTTAATTTGTTATTTCTCTATCATTTATTTCTTTATTCTGAGATATAAATATATCATATTTTCATTCATGAGATATATCAGTTTTATTTATACTTTAAAAGGTGAAGATACTGTTATATTTGTTGGATTACTATTAATAATGGTCATATTACTTTTCCAACTACCACATTACAATTTATTAAGAATGAAACTTATTTGAAAATTACGAAAAATTTATCCAATGTCAATATTTTTATTATGATTTCCGAAATAATTTTTTTAGGGAAATTTAATTTATTAAAGTGTATAAATTAATTTTTAAATAAAGTTTTCTATTAAAAGAACATATAATTTCCTACTTTATAAAATATTTTTTATGCGTAAAATTTGATTTATTCATATATTAATACTTTTAAACATATTATACAAATTGAAAAACATAAATTGAATATATATAGAATATAAATTTCATAATTATCATTCACTACTAAGGATTAATTTAATTTATTAATATAATATTACATCGTGGGAATTGAGATGTTTTTTTATAAAATAAATCCCTTATGTTCATCTAGTTTCCATTTATAATTAATTGGAAATCAATGGATTATTTTTAAAAGCATGTGTAATTTAAATTTTACATATTTTTTTAACCTTATACATTCCGACTTTTCCAAACATCTAGGAGATGATTGCATAATAATATATAATCTTTTCTTAATCATGTATGATGTGGATGAAGTTAAATTTAAAAAGATGCATATCATGAAAACTTTGGTGTTACATTCTAACCTCCTTCAAAATATTGTATCCTTACAATTTGAAAGTTTACATTGAAAATAATAGGATGACGCTTCAAAGTTTCATTATAGAAAACCAACATTAGAAATATGGTGAAAACATATTTTTCATAAGTGAGAAAGGAAAATGAGAATGCCATCATAAAATTAGGCATTTAAATTGGTTGAAAATAGTGGGATGTAAAAACATGGGTAGGTACAGGATATATAAACATAAATTTATGATGTAGAATGATTGTGGACATGGTTATTATATATATATCTATCACAAAAAAAATAAATCATCTGAATAGTTAAAAAGACCACCAATCCTTTTGTAAAAAAATTAGTGAATAATGATTTTTATTCAAAATCATTTTCATGGAGTTGTGGAATATATTTAATATTTTAAAATTAATATAGTTAAGTAAATATAATTGAATACATTCCATGTCATAAGAATAAAAATATATATTTGTAGTGCTTTGATCAAATTCAACTTCATTCCTTATACCTAAAATTTAATGTTCAAGATGAATTTTCCATGCTATAGGAATTCGAATCAATTCCAAAGGATCCACTAATCCAAAAATGTGTAATTATATATTACCTTGATCATTATACATAATCCAATTTTAAAATTTTTAAGATATTATCATATAAATCCCATAGAGAAAAACCTGTTAAATGATTAATTCAACTTTAGTGTCTAAAAACTCAATAGTAACACGAAATGTTCAATGAAGTTTTACTGATAATACTAATTGTTTTTAAATGTATTATATAATATTATTGAAAACCAAATGAAAGGAATATATTATCATATATTCATCTGAAATAAATCTATCATTATTAATGTCCCATGTTTAAAAATATTGTATACTAAAAAACACAATCACTAAGATATTCTAATCATTTCCATAAATAACCTGAATCACCCTATTTTCACAAAAAAACCTATTTCACTCGTTATAATATTAAATCATTATTCAACTTAATATTATATTTAGTTTAATACTATAGAATATTCAAAATACTGAACATCTTCTAAGATAATAATAATGACATACCCACCAAATAATTTTTCCATGGCACAGTTATCTATTTAATAAAACAAATGTCTCAAAAATCCAAAAAAACCATTACCCAATAGATAGTTTAAATAAAAAAATTCATGTTAATCGGGAGTTCACGTAGTCTAGTGATATGAATTTCACGCTTATCTCCCTTTAGTTATGGTTTGATACCCTATAGCCTTGATGGATGCGATGGGTTTTCACCCAGCTTGTGAGTTTTCCTTTTTCTAAAACCATATTGATATTATTTATAAAACATATATGATGGAAATTATTAAAATAAGGACAATCAGAAAATATCCTTTTAAATAATGTATTCAATAAAAACCCTAAAAATGCATTATCCATTTATTTAAACATAGGTCCATCCTTGGTCTATGGTTTTTTAACATGAGAGGGAACTCACTCAGTTCATGAGCAAATTCAAAATATTTATGGTAGTAAAAAATTAATGGATTCATAGGATGAATTTTATTTCCATCAGTTGAGTAAAACCTGAAAGCATAATGTGCGTATCAATAGTCATATTTATAAAAACATATAATCATTTATAAAAAATAATTCATGATTACTTTAAACTAAAATCACTATTATTTTAACCTAGGGTATAAATTCAAATCATTCATCATTGTTTGTATATAAAATTTAAATTAACTTTACAATATCCCACGGGTGTTTCAAACTAGGTTGGAAGTATGTTCCATTTTCATTTACAAGTTTATGCCTTGATAAAGCCGACACACCTTGTCGATGTTTTCACACCTAGGTACATCTATGATAGTACCATATCAACTTATAGTATCTACTTATGTATATATTCCTTGGATGAACCACATAATTTCTACCTTACTAAAATTCTAGGATGTTATTATCTTCTTATTTTCAATGTATATATTAGGGTTATGTTCCTTAATCATTGTTATCAAAATCTAGTTACCATTGTTTCTTCAAACCAATTTCTGATACCAAATGTAATAATCCCAACCCTAGTATCCTAGTGGTGGATCCTTACTTTACTACATTGGTATGATGGAAACTCTTTTTCATCTTAGAGGACCGAATTTTTGTTAGATTCAAGAAAATTGATTCAAACACAAGTTTTAAATTAAAACATGAATTCAAATACCCCAATAAAACTCCATTGAATGAAACCATAAACCCCAATATTATCTCTGAAATTAATTCATTATATACATCATTAAATGTAGGAGAAAATGAAATATAAGAAAGGTGTGATCTGAGATACCTGATCTGCTTGATGGTGCACCGAATCTCCCCCTCTCTGTATCTGAGTTCACAGAGTCTTCGGCTTTGCTGAACTTCACTTTGGTGGCTCGTTTCAAGAATATAAGACCTTCGGTGGACGAATTCGACCGCTTTGTTTTTGGATCGTGGGATCTTCGCGAACGCGCGGTTGTGGGTTTACTGGATAGTAAGCAAATTATGATTAGGTTCGATTCCGAGATGGATCTCATTCAGGCTTGGGCTAGGGCACCTCGCTCCTTCAAAGGTAATCGTTTTATCCTTTTGCGTTGGTCTTTTGATCTGCATATGAACCGTGACTCTCCATCTACCGCTGTTTGGGTAAGTTTTCCCAAATTACCTCTACCGTTTCAAAATCCGTCTGTTCTTCGTCTTTTGGGCAATATGGTATGTAGATATCTATGTTCAGATTATCGCACAGAGGCGGTTTGTCACCCGGTCAATCCGCGGGTGTGTGTTGAAATCGACGTATCACGCGTTCCGTTCGATCATATCTGGATCACGATAGGGGAAGAATACAGGGTCAAGCAGTGGGCTATATATGAAAATTGGCTGGATTTTTGTGGTTTCTGCAACCGATTGGGCCACTCGACTGAAGGTTGCCGAACAAGGAGGACCTGTTATAGCGGTAAGGAGGTTAGTATGGGATCCGAGGAAGGTATAAGGCTCAATGAAGTGGACAGGGACTTGATGAGGACCCTGGCTTCGGCGTCGAAAGGGGTATCTGCAAGAGGAATGGGTCCTCAGGCTGGTGTGGCCCTTCCATCGGGTTCTTGTGTTTTTGTATCTGAGGAGAATCCCACGAATGGCAACTCCAGCTCTGTCGGTCCAGAGCAGGTCGGAGAGGAGAGGCGTTGCAGCCCTGTGGAAGCAGTTGTCACGGCCAGTCCAAAGGAGACTAAAGGCCTGGATCCCCTGGCCAAGCCTTTGATGGTATTGAACAATAGGTTTGAGGTTCTTGAAATGGAGAATATGGTTGAGGAGCCGGAGGATACCACTACAAGGGACAAGAAAGATGAGGTGCTTACGGAGAATAGGCAAGAGGAACACTTGGGGCAGGAGCCGATTGCAGGTCCAGTGGGAGAGGAGGATATTAACTCCAGCTGGATTGCTAGTCAGGGGGGAAAGAACTCTGAGGTTCTGCTTAATCACATGGGGAGTCCTTGCACTGATGCTGGAATGAATGTTGCAAACATGGAGCAGGGGGAATGGCAAGATTCAGGCATCGAGGTGAATAAGCGTGCTTGTGCCGTGAAGGAGGTTCGGGAGGCCTTACATCCAACAGTAAAGCAGGTTTTTGACCGCCTTAAAAGTGATCTTGGTGCTGGAGATCCACCTTTGAGGGAGGTTGCTGTCAATTCATGTCTAGTGCAGCCGATTTCTGACAATATAAGGGATAAAGGAGGTGGACTTGATAAAGAAAATCTTACCGTAGCTGGTTGGGCCTCTTCTGGAAATAGATTTGCAGGGCTGGAGCAGGAGGAGCCACCCACTGGGATGGCTGATCGGCAGGATTTTGGGACTCCTAATAACCCGGGACTTGATGTTGTTGGTGAAATGAACCCTCATTGCCTTGCTGTGTCTGATCATAACATGCTCTCTCAGGCCGGAGGAGAGTCTATTAAAACCTCAGATGATGTCTTGGGAAAGAAAGGTGTTGGAAGCAAGAGTTTGGTTTCTGTGAATATCACTGATAAATGGGGGAACATATCTGATAGTGAGAAAGAGAATTGTGGCAGAGCAGATAGACCTTCATATAGTGATATTGTTCAAGGTGGTCGAACGAAGATGTCTGAAAGTGAAGGTGTCATGACTGCACCACCAAAGAGGAGGCCAAGGAGAGACTACACAGATCTACCCAAACCAATGGCAACAAGGTCTGCACACAAGATTGGAGCGTCACAAGAAAATGTCATTGCAAATGGGTACAGTGGAAAACGAAGAGGAGGGTCCCCGAAGAGGGATAAAGGACTCAGTGGAAAACGGCCGGTCAAAGAGAAGTTGTCTGAGGAAATGCAGCGGAAGAAAAATATGTACCTTGAGATGATGCGCAAATACGAATCTTCTGAATGGGAGTCAGCTGATCCTGGTGATGAGTTATCTGATGATGGGGAGAAGGATGCATATGGTTTTGATGTTATGTAGCGTTTTATTTTCTTCTGACTTTACTTGCACTTTTCTTTTAATAAATTTGCGGGACCAGGTTTATGCCTGGTTCAGACCTTCCTGGTATGGAAGGAATAAAATAAAAATATATATATATATATATATGAATAATCACATGAGAATGAAACATAACCATTTATTTTCTATCTAATCAACTTATCAATTAAAATAATAATAATGATGGAATGCATAATGCTAGATATATGTACTATTAAGATATATCCTTGGGATAGTTAATATCAACATCTATAATAATTAAAATGTAAGTATGTGGGTCGAAACCCATCTGATTAGTGTCAATATCTATCCTCTTGAGAATTTAAAACCCCTTGGCACAAATCTGAAGAGTTTTTTGCCAACTGATTTTATCACATGAGACTTACTGATTCATCAGGAGGTTATAGTCGGCCTCAATCATCACATATAAAGTCCAATTAATTCCACACATTCCATATAATATATTTAAATAGGTATCAATTTTTTTAAATTTTCCCATATCACATTGAAATATAATAATCATAGAAGAAACTACTCTTATAAAATCATTGATAAATTAATTAAAGAAATACACTTTTACTTTAAAAGGAAGTGATATTTTTGTAAAAATACTTTTTATCTGTCATAAAATCATATTGTAAACCTGAATATCCTAGAAGACAACATTTAAAGATGATGAAGTTATTTTTTCGTTGTATAAATGATTTACATCTTAAATGAAAAAATAAAAAATATGTTTTTAAGAAAAATTATATATTGTTATATTTAGTGTTGTTTAAGAGAAAATATAAAATAATAATTATAAAGTCATGATTCATAATTTTAAATATTACACCTGAAATGAAACTATTTATTTTCCCATGATAAAAGGACATATTTTATAAAATTATTATTGGGTTATTTCTTTTGGTGTATACTTGAAAATGGGTATGAAATTAGATTGGTCCTTTAAATCGGTAGAACTTATTAGAAGGAATTGAAAAAATCCTTATAAATATGTATTTACACATAAATGATGGAATATTTGATCAAGGAGAATATGTTTAGAACATACACCTACAATGTAAAAGAGGTTCATAAGAAAAATTGACTGTTAAATTAGGGTAAAGATAAGAAAAGTGTAACTCGAACGAAAAAACACAGGTTCGAGTAGAATACCATAAAACAGTGTAATCAATATAAAATTATTCCCCCATAAAAGAAATAATCATAAAATTAAACATTGGTTGACATTAAGATAATGTTATTCCTGATATGATACATTAACGGGTAGTATAGATACACCAGACAAAGAAAATAGTGGTGAATGAGGTATTTCACAAAAAATAAAATGTGATATCAGAAAACCATTAACAAAAGTCCAAAAGTATTCAATATTTATAAATAGTGTCATATAAAATGAAATAACATTAAATAATATTTTATTTTATAACCAATAATAAAATTATTTTATTTATTTTATATTTATTTTTGTTCATATATGGCCTTTTTTATGGGTTATGAAATTCAATTTCATCGTTCAAGAGTGTTCATTTATTTGGTTATCATGATTGGTTCAATTTTATACTTATAAAAAAAATTATATGTCATAAATCAATCTAAAAAATAAATATTTTTCATATAAATAATTATCTTTTTGGGTTCAGAAAAAATCATTTGATAATTCATTAGTGATAATCGTTTCGACTATTTTGGCGGTTTCTTAACCATCACAAACTAGTTTTATTTCATTAATTAATATTATGTATATATGTGTGTTCCATAACATCAAGTAATCTATAAGTCATTTATTATAATTTTTTGAACCATAAAAATGGTTTTATGTACACCCTTGAATAAAAAATTGAAAAATAAAACATGCCTTCTATGAAGTTGGAAAATCAGCAACTCACAGATGATGATGTCATATTTAAAAAAAATTAAAGATGCTAAGTTAATTGATTATGGATTATTCAATTAACATAATAAAATAAAATTAAATAATATCTAATTATTTTTATCATGTATGTTTTGGATAGATATGAGAGAATATGATTAGAAATTAAAATAATATGAAAATAATTTAAAATAAAATCGATGAGTGTTTTACGTGTTAATATTTTTCTCATTGAGACCCTCCTTAGAGGACATAGGATTTTTATTTTATTGATAAAAAAATTTAAAGATGTTAAAGGGGGATTGGGAAAAGTATTGGTATGAAATTGTGTAACCCTAGAGGCTTTTATTGTGTTAGGAGAAGAGGTGGTTATGGGTGTTATCTATAGTGGAGGAGAGGGGTGTTTTTTAATATTTTATTCATTTGATCGTTATATTGGCTCAAGAATATCAATATATTGGATTCATTTGAATAATTACCATAACTAGTTTTTTTTATTTCTAACTAATGGTGCTTCCATCATCCAATACTCATGTAAAAGTGTATTTTACTTGTAATATATTTATACCATAAATTACTGTATTTCACTATTAAAAGAAAATTAATTTTTTGGAAACTCGAAAAAATTCAACCAAGAAATTTTGTATTTATATAAAGAAAAATGAACTTCATTTTATGAATATAATTTTCTAAATATATGTAATTTATCTTTTAAATAAAAACTGTATTTACCTGAAAAAACTGCTTTTAAAATTCTAACAGATTTTGAAACACTTTCCAAAAATGATACAGGACTCAAAAAATTATCTTCTAAAAAGAAGAGAAGAAAATAGTAATTTATAAATATATATTTTTATATTGAATATTTTTTAAATAAATATATTAATTTTAAAATTATAAATGATAATTTTTTTAACAAAAAACCAACACTTAATTTTTTATTTCTAAAACATTTATTTACAAATTCTAATAATTAATTAAATAATATTTTTATTTTTGAGATACAAAAATTTTATTTATTCTTTAAATGGTGAGTTTACTATTCTATTGGTCATATTACAATTTATAATGGGGAAATTACTATCCCAATAGTTACATTATTATTCCTAAAAAATACTAATTATCATAAAAAATAATCCAAAGTAAATTTTGATATTAGGATTAAAATAATAATGTAATTTTCTGAAATATAATTTATAAATTTCTTAAAATGTTGGTTTTAAACATGTTCTTCATTAAAAGGTGGTAAATTTTCCTTTTAGAAAAAATAGATTTATGCTTAAAATTGGTTTTATTATTATGTTAAGAATATGCAACTTATTGAATTAAAATTAAAAAAGTGGATTGAAAATATATGGAATATAAATTTAATTAATAAATTTCAATAATAGTTATTAAATAAATTTATTAATTTAAAATGTAATCTTGGGTATTAAAAAAATTTATAAAATACATCATTTATGTTTAATTAGATAACATTTATAATTAATTGATAATAAATAAAATAATTTTATAGACATTTGTAATTAATATTTTTTATAATATTATTAATCTCATTGATTCCAACCATTCCAAAAACATTGTAGATAAATATATAATAATAATTAAATTTTTCTTAATCCCATATGTTATTGAAGAAGATAAATTTAAAAAGAGGCATACTGTAAAATTATAGGGTTTTTTACAGTTTAATGAATATCCATTGTTGATATGGGATCCAAATAAAATCAAATATGTGATATTTTTAGTGAATATATTGTATATTAGACGATATTTGTTTTTTCTTATATTAAAATATTTATAAATATATATTATGTATTTATTTTCATGTTAATGATTTATCACCATACTGTCATCAATAAAATGGAAGGGTGAAATGTAGTTATTAAGTTTTCATATTCTTGTTTGAGATAATCACAACTGGGGTGATAACTAAATTCTATAATATTATATATATTAATATCTTTTGTTTTTGTATCAAAATATTCTATTTTTTTAATATTAAGACATTGGATGTTGTCATATATATTCAATGATTTCAATTCATATATAAATGAAGAGCACACCTATATTATATTTTTTTTGTAAAAACCTTTGTATGTTTGGTTACATTTTAAATTAGCATGCTTCAAACATTTAATTACAAAAAAATGTGTATTTAAACCATAGTTTTTTCAGTTATGTTTTTATTTTCATTTTTTCTGTACAATATTTCATAGTTTTGTTGTGCATATAATTTAATCCATATTTTAAAAATGATATTTCCACAAGTCATTCATTTTAAAACAATGTGAAATCCTAATAATATTACATTTATTTTTTTATTAGTTATAATAGATGTGTAAATATTCTTTCCATGAAAATTTTATAGAAAATAATTCCTCGAATGTTTCATGGGAATTTTTTGACATCATTATTATTTTTGGAACTAATATAAAACAGAATATTTTTTGAATGACGGTTAAAATTATAGAACCAGCATGGAAGATATTTTAAACATAGATTATTTTGAAATAATGGCATTGAAAATTCCTTAAATTGACATTTAGTTGATGTTCCAATGTTAGTTTTCATAAAAAAATATTGAAAATATTGTATTTAACATCACCTACATAAACATTTAGTGAAAAAATATTTAAAAAATTAAAAAATTATATTAAAAAATTATTTTCCACAAATAACAATGTATTGTGAAAATACACATTTTAATAAATAATTCTATATCCATATCAACATATATTTGATTTTATACTGTTAAATAAGACAAATGTTTTACACATATATTAGTTATTTATTTTAAATTTTCATAATTGAATGTTAATAATTTTGATAATTCTATAATTGGTTTTCTTGAGTGATTTGGATTCTATTCATTTGATAAAATTTAAATTATAAAAAAATGATGCAATTTTGTGTAATTATCTATAGTTGATTATTTATGAAGTTCCTTAATAATTTAGTAAAATACATATGTTTGTTTCATGTGATTGGAATTTATTAAAAATGAGTTCAGTTAAGAATACTAGTTAATAAATATTACTTGATATTATAATTAAACTTCGATTCACTAGTAATAAAAAACTAAATAACAACAGTTAAAAATTAATGACATGTATAACAATATATTATTATTTTACACACATATATCATTGAAATTATATATATATATATCATATAGCCATTATTGTTGCTGGTTAAACCATGAAAAAATTTATACCAGTGATTGACTAAGAGTTTATAGATATATTATGGTAAAAAAACAGAATAATAATAACGACAATATAATATTATTACAATAGGGTCTAGGATTTAGATGTAGTTGAGAAAATAATACAATTGATAATGATATAGAATGACAAGAAACATGGTTTTATGAATCCCTTCCATATTTTAATAGATTTCTTCAGAATTTAAACGTTATTCCTCATTATTTTTATAAAAAATCATCAAATCATATAAAAGGAAATTTTGAGATGGAATTTTTTCTAGTAGTCGATTGAAAATTTAGATGAATTTATGGTTTTATGTAGGTCTGGGAGAGAAATGATTTTAATTTTTTATTTTGAGTAGCACATCTGCAAATACATATAACATAATGGGTGATGATTTTCATTTGAAAATGATTTTTTATCCAAATCCTTCAAAATAGAATTAATTACCTAATAAAAAATATTTAAAGAGGGCTTGATAGGTTTCATAAGAATATATCCATAAATTTTAAATCCTTCTACATCATTTTACCATTTATAATGTAGCTCAAATTTTAACTAAATTTTTAATATTTTGATAAAAAAACAAAAATCAATAAAATTAAAAGATTCAATTAACTCGTTCCAAAATTGTATTAAAATATATTTAATTCAATTTGTAATTTTTTAATAATGTATGTTTATAATAAAAAATTCTGAACACTTTTTTTTAAAGAATTACCTCTAAAGAAAAAAAGATATATTATAATTATTCATTAACAAGTAATAATAATTAAAAAAATGTTAATTAATTTCTTAAAATATAAAAATTTACATTTCATTTTAAACTATAAATATTAGAATTTTAAAATTTTAATAAAATTATATAATATAAATTTAATGTAATTTTTTTAAATCAATAACTTTTCATTGATCATAAGTCAGTAGATTATCATTTTTCATAATACTCCTATAAATAATAAATTTTATTTATATATTTTAGTAATCATTACTTAATTTTTTCAATCCTTTTTTATGGAGTTATTATTTTCAATACAGAAATATATTTAAAATTCATTTTAGACCAAACAGATTCCTTAATTAAATAAATATTAAAAAATGATTTATAAACTTTTTTTTGTATTTAGAAATTATTTATTTTAGGGTATTTAAATGTTATATAAATTATTTAATAAATATTTTTATAATATACAATTAGAATATTAAATATACCTATTGGGTACATGTTCATTGAATGAACTTGTATCCAATGATACTATATCCAACGTACATATATTCAACAATAATAAATATTAAAAATTAAATTCTGTAATTTCTATAAAACACCATAAATAATTTTATAAAATTCATTCATTAATTTTTTTTATTCCACCAAAAAATTTCATTTATATTTATAATGTTATGATTTCTATTATTGTTTTAATTAGGGATTTGATCATTATGTAAAACCAGGAGTATAATTATTTCCTATTTAATTAAACTCTAGATCAAGGATATTATTAAATATTTTAAAATAACCATAAATGATAATTAGTGTTAAAAATTATAATAATTTAACACTGGATCAATTTTTTTATATAAATTTCTGTTTAATATTCTGGAGGTGAAAATGTTGAAAAATAAAATAGGATTTATGGTACTAGGATTATGAAACCAAACTAGATTCCTTTGGTGCATCCAACATTCAGATCATCATTGGTATGGATTTTACTTTATAATTCATTAAATATAATTTAATTATTCATAACATTTAATTCAAGAATATAAATTTCCAACAATTCATTTATAAGCCCACTATAATGACATTCCAAAGACACTTTTCATTCCATATTTCTTTTGACTTCTCATGTATTATTTATTATCCAATGAAAATGGTTTATTATTCTAAAGTATGATATTATTTTCCAGTTTGGATCCAAAATGTTTTCTAATGAATGTATGATTTATGAAATCCATAAAAAACACATTACTTTCGATGAGATATTTTGGATATATTATTTTTATATGTTCTACGAGGCATGAAATATTATAAAAATGTTATGATGTGATTAGTGGGTTAGGATTTATATTGTGGTCAAATTCAATAGTTAATTTAATGTATCTCGTTATATATTATGTATTATGCATCAAAATGATGATATATTTTTTAAAAAATTTTGATCTTATTATTAGTAATATATTTCTTTTTGTGAATATGATTCTAGCTTTGTTCACAACTATGTTTGGTATTTAGCCACTCTTACATGATGTTAAATTTTATATTTTTCCACATTCCGTGCCTTTAACAAATGTTTTCCCCATTAATTATATAATGAACATATTATTTTTTATATACTTATTTTTATTATTCCAACCTATGTTATATGGATTCACGTCCCTTATTCATCCTTTTCCTTGGAATTCATATCACCCATTTCTGTGATGTTTATCATAAGGTGACTATATATAGTAAGAAAAAATTAAGGTTTTAAAATGATAAAGAATAAGGATTTAAAAACATTTTTACATTTTATTATGTAAATTTAATCATGATTCTAATTTTTCAGAGACACTAAACCTTTATATAGTTTAATGTATAAATTTTATAATGTTTATCGTTACAATGATATAATATTCAGGTATGAAAAATTAGGGTCTCTTTAAAATAAATATGAATATAAGAAAAAAAAAGTTCAATATATGACATCAAAATGATTCTATATTCTAACATATTATTTAAATTTATTTCATTAAATCTTTCAATAAAATTTAAATTGACTTCTTATATACATACGAAGGTGCCGGTGGAGGCTCCTCCCCCTTGGTGGGGAAGTGGGGATCATCGTTCCATGAGAAGCAGGGCTCTTTCAGCCTTTTTCCAAACCAGACCTTCCTTCTCTATTCCCAGAAGCTTCGTTAAGGCCAAAAGTTTCAAATATTCTCAATAGCCTTCCTAATCATTAGATCTCATCCTCTTGGTTTGTAGAAACCTAAAAACTCTTGAATCACACTCTAGTTTCTCAGTTTAATCATAGGAGACCTTCAGTTGATGCTTTTGACCGATTCGTCTTCAGATTTTGGGACCTTCAAGAATGAGTGATTCTTGGATTACATGAAATCCAATATATCATGATTCGATTTGAATCAGAGTTGGATCTCATCAAGTCTTGGTTGAGGGAACCACTTAGCTTCAACAGATTACATTTCTTCCTCCAATGGTGGTCCATCGATTTGCACATGAATCGTGATTCTCCTTCTACAATGGTATGGTTAAACCTTCCAAATATCCCTTTACATTTTCAGAACCCTTCGGTGATTTGATTGATAGGCAACCTCTTAGCAAGATATATTTTATCTGATAGTCGCGCTAATGTCGTGTTCCACCCAATTAACCCATGGGTCTGTATTAAAATGGATGATTCTCGTTTTCCCTTTGATTATCTGTGGATTACTGTTGGTGAGGATTATAGGTGTAAGTAATGGGTTGTTTATGAAAATTCGACAGAGTTCTATACAGATTAAAAGTGTTTGGGGCACCATTTAGAGATTTTCCGTAGGAGAATCACTGTTCATACTTTGTTGGTAAGTCATAGGGGGAATTAGGTTGCTGCAAGAAAAGGGGATTCTTCACTAGGTAAGGATCCAGAGGTTGGTGTGATGCCTGGTTAGGTTAAGAAGGCTTTGGGGTCTAAATCTGGGGGACCTCATCCGTCTAGTCCTTTGGTGAAGCTGTTACACCCGAGACTTTTATGTTATATAAATCATCAAAGGAATATTTTTCTACACACAACACTTTCTTGTCTTGCTTTACACGAAATCGCAACCTTCCTCGATAGATTGCATCGTACGCAATACCGAGTTTCACTAAACAATGATATGCTATTAAAATATTATTAAAACTAGCCGTTAGGAATAGTAATAAGCACTTTTTGAAATTTTATAAATTTTATTTTTCAAAATGGACTTCATTTTTGGATTCGGAATATCGAAATTTTCCTAGGGTGAAATTTTGGTATTTTTCTGAAAACTTTCAATTTTTGATTAATAGTGAAACCACTAAGTGGTAGTTAAAAAACTGAATTTTTCATAAAACATAATTTTACCGCTTCTGTGAGTGGAATTTCGAAAATCCGAGAGACACGGTTGATGTCATGAAGTAAAATGTGGTTCAATGAGATGAAAATAATTTTTTGGTGAATAGTAACTTGTTACTTTTTTTAACCACAGTTAAAAGTAAATAGGGTAATTAAGGGTAAAAATGATATTATTACTACCCTAACACATCTCCTAATTCTATTGGACAAGTTTAATTCGACCAAAAACAACCTTAGGAATAAACTATGACCATTTAGGACCACTTGGATTAGATTAGGACATTTATTATTAATTTATTTAAAGAATGGTTAAAATAGTTAAAATCAAAGTTTAATAAGTAAATAATTTTTAATATAAGGTTATACATAAGATAAATTCGACTATAAATATTCATTAGAATGCTAAAAATATTTCATACATAATGATATTTTATTTTTAATTTTTAGACATTAGATAAGTTAATTTATTTATGACACAATGATGATGCAGTAATTATCTATTTAATGAAATATTGACATAATTGATGTTATAAACAACAAAATAAATCTAATTTGAGCCTTTTTATGAATTAAACTAATTTTATAGGTTAATATGACATGTTAGTATTGATTTAATTAACTTTTTTAGAACTAATCATTCTATTATGATTTTCAAAAAAATCATTTACTAAATAGTGTCAAAATTGACATAAAATAGTCTTTACAAAAATATTATATTAGTAATTGTTCTTTTATTCCTAAAAATCTAAGGTTCGGCCAAATGACTTAGCTAAGGTTATATATATTAATAATAAACAACTTGGGGTTAGTTTGGCTGCTTATAGTAAGTTTATTAACCTTATAGTATAAGAACACAAGAAGACACGGTTAAAGTAAAATTATTTAACTTAATGTTAAATCTAAATGATAAGGTTAAAATAGGAATCTAAACTTGACAAAATTCTATTGGATGAGAGGATTTCGACCCATCCCCACCTATTATCGAAATATATCAATTTTGAGCAATTTAAAACCGAATTTGACTTTATAATAAAATAATAGTTTTAGTAATTCCAAAGGTGCCCCTCTCCTCCCTTATAAAAGGGCACCTCCTCCCCCTCTTGTTGACACCACATTGAGCCTTCAAGCTCGGCCAACCCCTAAAAATATATCCTCTAAACTTCCCTTGAGACATCTTAGAGGTCCTAGTCATCTTCAAAGGCAAATTTTAGTTTCCTAAAAGAAGGTCTCAAAGAAGCACTTCAAAGAAGAGGTAATGTCCGTTACCAATTATTTCATCTTTATTTATTCTTCCACTTCTTCTTCTTTAGTTGTTTCATTATGAAGTAATAACATGAGTATCAATCATATACTTATATGTTATTATAAGTATGAAACAACCCTATTTCACCATCTATCCATCCTACGGAAAAAGAAATCACCGCGCGTGCGTATGTACGGAATATCATCTCCACGCAGTGGTGTAATCTATTTTCCACCACCACCTTACTTGAATGGGTATAATGGTGTAAATAATTACTATATATGACTATTATAAAGTTATATTGATTCTGAAATAGTATACATACACTCCAATACAATTCCACGATCATAGGAACGATATCATTACTCGTGTGTACGAACGGAATACCGTCTCCACTATGTGATGCGACTCGTTCTACATGATCTTCATTTCATAATTATTATATAAATGAATTGAATGAATGAAAATGATATATATTACACTAATAACATTATTTAAATGAGGTATCTATAACCTAAAGAGAATAATTAGAATTTATTCGACAAAACACGCATAAGAACAAAAAGTAATAAACACCCGAATAACAAGTAGTAATGAAACTTTACTAATAAGAAGCTAAGAATATGACCTTATATGATATCATAACAATAATTATGATTCTGGAATAATTCAATAACATTATTTAAATCATTATACAGGAGTTTCGGACACTTACGAAGCAAAACAGACCTAAAGTAAGGGAAATATCACAATCTCATTTTTATACGAGATTGTTTATACTTTGGTATTTACTGGGGTGTATTTTATCATCCACATCCATGTTTCCTCAATATTTAATATTATTTCCATCCACCTACAATTTTTTAAATCCAATTTTACCCTTCAGTGAGTTTTTAGTAAATGATATGAAACGAATCTTTTGTCGTTTTTCATATGAGGTACTTTTTGAATTTTCCGACAAAAGTACGAGAAGAATGTTTTTTATTAACTTATACGGCATGAATGGATTTTTAAAAAATTATTTCCAAGAAGCTTTATTTTCATATTTTCAAGTTTATTTTTAATCAACTTCTTTTAGTTTAAAATTTTATGACATGTTAAGAAAGGAAAAGTGTTTTTGAAGTAGAAAGGATATTTTCCTCAAGAATGGAGTTCAATAGTTTTATCAAAATTATTTTCCATCTAAGATAATATAGGGTTCTGTTTATATCCCTATTATTACATGGATTTTATTATGTTGTGATGGAAATATTTTTATGAATTCCTTTATCTTATATGAATTTTTTTATGATGTCATGTTGTTTAAGAATCCCATTTTTACTACATGGGTTATGAAATGATGTATGATTTATGATTTTGTGGCACACATAAGAATGGTATCATTATGAGATGGGTGTAACATATATCTCCCTCCAATGCATTGGGTAAAGATTTTATATCTCATGAGATAGACATGTCTGGAACGGTAGGTTATACCAGTTCAGTGAAACAGGACTGAAACGAGGAATGAACTCGGTTCAGGAATGGAATTTGTCCACTAAGATAGTCTTGGCAATGAGTCTTGACTAACAAGAAATGATTCTCTATGATTATGTGTGTATGCCACAAAGTTTCATGTTTTAAGTTATGATTAATGGGATTAAATTTCACTACTATGATTTATCCCATGTTATGAAATTATTCTCTCTTTTACAGGTTAATATTTCCAAAAGTTATGTTCTTATGAATATGATGTGATTGATATTTCTTTTGTTTACCCTTACTGAGAATTTGAGCTCACCCTTTTGTATGTTTTTTCCCCAGGTCAGGAAGAACGTTATTAAGTAAGATATGCCAAAAGGGACTATAGATATGATGAAATAAATGGGAGACAGTGTAGACGATTTATGAACCAGTTGTTTATGTTTCCCAGTTTCTAAAGACACTATACCAATATGGTCCTTTCGTGGTTTTTATTATATGATGTAATAAATATGCTTCAATTTTGAAGTATTAATAATGTATGTAATGTATGGGTCGTTATAGTTGGTATCAGAGGGAGGTTATAGTCAACCTTTGGAAACTAGGATGTGAAAGCCTTAGTAAGAACCCTAAGGATAAGCCTAATCATAGAACACAATCTTAGTGTTTTAGAAATGGCCATGAATAACCTAGTATAAGACCTTAAGTGTGAGATTTTATTCTTGATTATGTGGTTTTCCTATTATAATTAGTGTTTCTCACACTATTATTCTTGGTTTTAGTCAATGGCTGGAACCCGAAGGAACCGTGTTAATGCGGAATGCGACGGGCAATGTAATGATTGTCCCCCTGAGCAACCAAACGTTATGGGAGCTGGAATGAAAAATATTGTAGCCATGCTCACACAACTTTCTCAAGCTATGAATCATGCAGGACTTCCAAACGAGCAAAGGAAGGAGCAACATTTTGTTGAATCATTCATAAGACAGCATCCACCTTCATTCAGTGGGTCTACTGATCCATTAGTTGCTGAACAATGGATCAGTACTACTGAAAAGATATTTTCAGTTCTTCAATGTTCTGAGCATGATAATGTCATCTTATCAGTGTATCGTTTGGAAGGTGATTCTAATAAATGGTGTAATCATATTAAGAATACGAGGAAAAGGGATGAAATTGAGTCCATGGAATGGGACGAGTTCAAGAACTTATTTTTCAGTATGTACTTCCCTTGTATTCTCCGAACAAAGATGGAGAAAGAGTTTCTTGAACTGAAGCAAAAGGATGATGAATCTGTTGGTACCTATGAAGAAAATTTTACAAGACTTGCAATGTACGCTTCTGGTATTATTATCCAACCTGAGATTTAGATCGATCAATTCTTTATTGGCTTAAAACCAAGTCATAGAAGGGCCTTATCCATAAGGGACTTCAATAGATACGTGGAAATCGTTCGATGTGCTCTCAAAGTTGACATGGAGATTGGAGTAACCCATTAGGCATATGGGTTTGATAAGAAGAGGAAAATGGAATTCAAATGAAAATCTAAAGAGCACACTGAAAAGAAGATGAGCTTTCCCTTATGCTCAAAGTGTGGAAAGAAAACGGAGGGAGTTGTCTTAGAGGGACATGTAAATGTTTCAAATGTGGAAAGGAAGGTCATCGGGCATGTGAATGCCGCGATGATGGGAAGAAGATGTCTAATGATTCAAACAAAGGAAGGGATACACAGAATGAACCTAGTACACTTCATTGTTTCAAGTGCAAGGAGATGGGACATTATGCCAATAAACACCCTAATCCAAGGGTTGATGATGATGGTCAACGTCAACAATCTCATAAGGCTAAAGACAAAGGAAAGTCACATGCAATTTCTATCAGCAATGTGGAGTACGATAATGATGTGGTGAAAGGTACACTTACCATCCACTCTAAAGTAGCAAATGTTTTATTTGATTCTAGATACACCCACTCTTTTATTTCTGAAGAATTTTCTAAGGGTATCACTGTATTACTTCAACAATTAGATGTTGAGTTAGCTGTGACAACACTTAATGGCACAACAGTCGCATCAAAAGTTTATAATTCTTCTCAGATCGAAGTTTGTGGGAAAGTGCTTCATGAAAATCTTGTGATCCTTCCTATAGTGGAATTTTATGTGATTCTTGGCATGGATTGTCTTTATTTATATGGATCTCATATCAATTGCCAAATAAGGGAAGTCACATTTCATATTCCAGATCAATCTATGATCGTCTATCAATGCAAGGATGAACATAACCTTCCAGTGGAAATTCCTTCTACCTTATGGGTCTTGATTACACTAAATGAAGGTTATTTATCTCAAATGGTTTGTGAGAAACTCACGATTAAGAATATTCCCATTGTACGGGAGTTTGATGATGTCTTTCCGGAGGAATTATCGGGTCTTCCACCAAATCGTAAAGTTGAGTTTTCAATAGAACTCGTACCGGGTGCTTTGCCTATTTCAAAGACACCTTATAGAATGGACCCAATTGAGTTGTAGGAATTGAAGAAGCAACTCCAAGAGAATCTTGATAAGGGATTCATATGCCCTAGTGCGTCACCTTAGGGAGCACCTGTTCTATTTGTTAAGAAGAACGATGGATAAATGAGACTCTACATTGATTATCGAGAACTTAACAAGATCACTATCAAGAACAAATATCCTCTCCCACGCATTTATGAATTATTTGACCAACTACACGGAGGTCAATACTTTTCCAAGATTCATCTTCATTCAGGGTATCATCACTTATGGGTAAAAAGGGAGGATATACCAAAGACGGCTTTCCGTACAAGGTATGGACACTATGAATTTATAGTGATGCCATTTGGTCTTACTAATGCCCCTGCTATCTTCATGGATCTAATGAATAGAGTCTTTAGAGACTATCTTGATCAGTTTGTGGTAGTCTTTATAGACGATATTCTTGTCTATTCAAAGAGCAAGGAAGAACCTGAAGATCACTTGAAAATTATATTGAAGACGCTAAAAAAGGAGAAGCTTTATGCCAAATTTACCAAGTGTGAATTTTGGCTTCAAAAAGTTTCATTTTTGGGTCACATAATCTCAAAAGAGGGGATATCTGTAGATCCAGCAAAAATAGAGGTTATCGAAAGATGGTCAAGACCAACAACAGTAACTGAGATCCGAATTTTTCTTAGTTTGGCTGGATATTATCGACGTTTTGTGAAAGATTTTTCACAATTATCTAATCCACTCACCAAGTTGAGTCGTAAAGGAGTTATGTTTATTTGGACGGAAGAATGTGAAGAGAATTTCAAGGAGTTGAAAAGAAGGTTATCCAGTGCACCTGTGCTCACACTGCCTTGTAGTGGAGAAAGGTTTGTGATCTACAGTGATTCATCCATGAAGGGATTTGGGTGTGTTCTTATGCAAAATGATATGGTAATAGCTTATGCCTCACGACAGTTGAAAATACATGAGCAAAATTACCCAACTCATGATTTGGAGTTAGCTGCGGTAATCTTTGCATTAAAGATTTGGAGGCATTATCTTTATGGAGAAAGGTGTTACATTTATACTGATCATAGAAGTTTAAAGTATATTTTCACACAAAAGGAGCTGAATATGCACTAAAGAAGATTGTTGGAGGTGATTAAGGATAATGACTGCTCAATCCATTACCACCCTGGGAAAGCAAACAAGGTGGAAGATGCATTAAGTCGACAAGTCCATGCTAGTTTATCTATGATGAGGATCACAAAAGATCCAATATTTATGGATTTAAAAAGGATGGATATTGGAATTATAATGGAAGGGGAAAAAACGTATCTTTCTCAAATGAATGTTCAACCATCTATACATGTGAAGATTAAAGAGGCACAGAAAGAAGATGTCAAGTTACAAAAGAAGGTGAGAAATGTTCCTGAATTCAACCTTGTTTGTGATGGGATAATACTATTCAGGAATCGGGTTTGTGTTCCTCCCATCCTGGAATTAAAGAAGGAGCTGCTGGATGAGGCTCATAGTTCTTCATTCTCTATTCATCCTGGAAGCACGAAGATGTATAGAGACCTGAAAGAGTACTTCTGGTGGGATGGAATGAAAAGAGATGTTGCTGAATATGTCTCTCGATGCTTGGTTTGTCAGCATGTTAAAGCTGAGAGACATAAGTCTAAGGGGATGTTACAACCATTACCCATACCCGAATGGAAATGGGAAAACATCACTATGGACTTTGTCACAGGACTTCCTAAAACATCCAAAGGCAATAATGCTATCTGGGTCATAGTTGATCGTCTTACCAAGTCTGCACACTTCATTTCTATTAGAGAGGATTTCTCTCTGGATCAGCTTTCCAGGATATATGTAAAGGAAGTGGTAAGATTGCATGGAGTACCACTTTCTATTATATCTGATCGAGATCCGAAATTTACCTCGATGTTCTGGCGAAGTCTCAAGCATACTCTGGATACAGAGTTGAGTTTCAGCACTGCTTATCATCCTCAGACAGACGGTCAGTCTGAGAGAACAATTCAAACTCTAGAAGATATGTTGAGAGCTTGCTCTATGGATTTCAAAGGTGGTTGGGATCAACACCTACCTTTGGTGGAATTTTCTTATAATAATAGCTTTCACTCCAGTAATCAGATGGCTCCTTATAAAGCTCTCTATGGAAAGAAATGTAGGACTCCAACTTGCTGGGATGAAGTTAGGGAAAGAAAGCTATTAGGACCCGATCTCATTGATGAAATGGCAGAAAAGGTCAGATCTATTCAACAACACATAAGAGCAGCTCAGAGTCGACATAAAAGTTATGCCGACAACCGAGGAAAAGATATAGAGTTTGAAGTGGGTAATAAAGTGTTCTTACGAATATCTCCCTGGAAGAGGGTCATGAGATTTGGAAAGAAGGGGAAGTTGAGCCCTAGATATATCGGTCCTTTCGAAATACTGGATCGTGTTGGGAAGGTAGCTTACCGATTGGCGCTTCCACTGAATCACTCTCAAGGTCACGATGTGTTCCATGTATCTCTCCTGATAAAGTACATACCTGATCCTTCACATGTACATAGCTCAGAAGTTGTACCGTTGGAGAAAGATCTTTCTTATGAAGAACAGCCGATTGAGATTCTGGATCGTAGCGAAAAAGTCCTACGAAGCAAGACCAGTCGATTGGTGAAAGTTTTATGGAGGAACCACCAATTAGAAGAAGCTACATGGGAGCTTGAGGATATGATGAGGGAGAGGTATCCTCATCTGTTTGTTACAATGTGACGAATTTCGAGGGCGAAATTCATTTTAAGGGGGGTAGAATGTAACACCCGAGACTTTTATGTTATATAAATCATCAAAGGAATCTTTTTCTACACACAACACTTGATTGGCATTCTTTACACGAAATCGCAACCTTCCTCAATAGCTTGTGTCCTACGCAATACCGAGTTTCACCAAACAACGATATGCTATTAAAATATTATTAAACTAGCCGTTATGAATAGTAATAACCACTTTTTGAAATTTTATAAATTTTATTTTTTGGAATGGACTTCGTTTTTGGATTCGGAATATCGAAATTATCCTAGGGTGAAATTTTGGTATTTTTCTGAAAACTATCAATTTTTGATGAATAGTGAAACCACTAAGTGGTAGTTAGAAAACTGAATTTTTCATAATACGTAAATTTACCGCTTCTGTGAGTGGAATTTCGAAAATCCGAGAGACACGGATTATGTTAGTAAATAAATGTGGTTCAATGAGATGAAAATAATTTTTTGGTGAATAGCAACTTTTAACTTTTTTTACCACAGTTAAAAGTAAATAGGGTAATTAAGGGTCAAAATGATATTATTACTACCCTAACACATGTCTTAATTCTATTTTACAAGTGTAATTCGACCAAAAACAACCTTAGGAATAAAATATGACCATTTAGGCCCACTTGGATTAGATTAGGACATTTATTATTAATTTATTTAAAGAAGGGTTAAAATAGTTAAAATCAAAGTTTAATAAGTAAATAATTTTTAATATAAGGTTATGAATAAGATAAATTCGACAATAAATATTCATTAGAAATCTAAAAAGATTTCATACATAATGATATTTTATTTTTAATTTTTAGACATTAAATAATTTAATTTATTTATGACACAATGATGATGCAATAATTATCTTATTAATGAAATATTGACATAATTGATGTTATAAACACACAAATAAATGTAATTTGAGGCTTTTTATGAATTCAACTAATTTTCTAGGTTAATATTACATGTTAGTATTTATTTAATTATCTTTTTTCGAACTAATAATTCTGTTATGATTTCCACAAAAATCAATTACTAAATAGTGTCAAAATTGACATAAAATAGTTTTTAAAACATATATTCTATTAGTAATTGTTATTTTATTCCTAAAAAAATAAGGTTCGGCCAAATGACTTAGATAAGGTTATATATATTAATAATAAAAAACTTGGGGTTAGTTTGGATGATTATAGTAAGTTTATTAACCTTATATTATAAGAACACAAGTGGACACGGGAAAAGTAAAATTATTTAACATAATGTTAAATCTAAATGATAAGGTTATAATAGGAACCTAAACTTGTCTAAATTCTATTGGATGCTAGGATTTAGACCCATCCCAACCTTAGCTTCAAAATATATCAATTTGGAGCTATTTAAAACAGAATTTGACATTATAATAAAATAATAGTTTTAGTTATTCCAAAGGTTCCCCTCTCCTCCCTTGTAAAAGGGAACCTCCTCCCCCTCTTTCTCAAACCACATTGAGCCTTCAAGCTCGGCCAAAACCTGAAAATTTCTCCTGTACACTTTTTTAGAGACATCCTAGAGGTCCTGGTCCTCTTAAAAGACCAATTTTAGTTCCCTAAAAGAAGGTCTCAAAGAAGCACTTCAATGAAGAGGTAATGTCTGTTACTGATTCTTTCATCCTTATTTCTTCTTCCACTTCTTCTCCTTTAGTTGTTTCATTATGAAGTAATAACATCAGTATCACTCATATAAATATATGTTATTATAAGTATGAAAAAACCCTATTTCACCATCTATCCATCCTACGGAAAAAGAAATCACCGCACGTGCGTATGTACGGAATACCGTCTCCACGCAGTGGTGTAATCTATTTTCCACCACCACCATACATGAATGGGTATAATGGTGTAAATAATGACTATATATGACTATTATAAAGTGATATTGATTCTTAAATAGTATACATACACTCCAATACAATTCCACGATCATAGGAACGATATCATCACTCGTGCGTACGTACAGAATACCGTCTCCATGATGTGATGCGACTCGTTCTACATTATCTTCATTTCATAATGATTATATAAATGAATTGAATGAAAAAATATGATATATATTACACTAATAAAATTCTTCAAATGAGGTATCTATAACCTAAAGAGAAGAATAAGAATTTATTTTACAAAACACGCATAAGAACAAAAAGTAATAAACACCAGAATAACAAGTAGAAATGAAATATTACTAATAAGAAGCTAAGAATATGACCATATATGATATCATAACAATAAGTATGATTCTAGAATAAGTCAGTAACATTATTTAAATCATTATACAGGAGGTTTGGACACTTATGAAGCAAAACTGACCTAAGGTAAGGGAAATATCACAATCTCATTTTTATCCGAGGTTGTTTATACTTTGGTATTTACGGGGGTGAATTTTATCATCCACATCCATGTGTCCTCAATATGTAATATTATTTCCATACACCTAAAATTTTTTAAATCCAATTTTACCCTTCGGTGAGTTTTTAGTAAAAGATATGAAAGGAATCTTTTGTCGTTTTTCATACGAGGTACTTTTTGAATTTTCTGACAAAAGTACGAGAGGAATATTTTTTTAACTTATATGGCATGAATGGATTTTTAAAACATTATTTCCAAGAAGCATTATTTACATGTTTTCATGTTTATTTTTAATCAACTTATTTTAGTTTAAAATTGAATGACATGTTATGAAAGGAAAAGTGTTTTTGAAGTAGAAAGGATATTTTCCTCAAGAATGGAGTTCAAGAGTTGTATCAAAATTATTTTACATCTAAGATAATATAGGGTTCTGTTTCTATCCCTATTATTACATGGATTTGATTATGTTGTGATGGAAATATTTTTATGAATTCCTTTATCTTATATGAATTTTTTTATGATGTCATGTTGTTTAAGAATCCCATTTTTACTACATGGGTTATGCAATGATGTATGATTTATGATTTTGTGGCACACATAAGAATGGTATAATTATGAGATGGATGGGACCTATATCTCCCTCCAATGCATTGGGTAAAGATTTTATATCTCATGAGATAGACATGGCTGGAATGGTAGGTTATACCGGTTTAGTGAAATAAGACTGAAACGAGGAATGAACTCGGTTCAGAAATGGACTTTGTCCACTAAGATAGTCTTGGAAATGAGTCTTGAATAACAAGAAATGATTCTTTATGATTATGTGTGTATGACACAATGTTTCATGTTTGTATGTTATGATTAATTTGATTACATTTCACTACTATGATTTATCCCATGTTATGAAATTATGCTCTCTTTTGCAGGTTAATATTTCCAAAAGTTATGTTCTTATGAATATGATGTGATTATATTTCTTTTGTTTACCCTTACTGAGAATTTGAGCTCACCCTTTTGTATGTTTTCTTTCCCCAGGTCAGGAAGAAGGTTATTAAGTAAGATATGCCAAAAGGGACTATAGATATGATGAAATAAATGGGAGACAGTATAGACGATTTATGAACCAGTTGTTTATGTTTCCCAGTTTCTAAAGACACTATACATATACGGTCCTTTCGTGGTTTTTATTTTATGATGTAATAAATATTCTTCAATTTTGAAGTATTAATAATGTATGTAATGTATGGGTCGTTATAGAAGGTCCTCCTAGATAGTAACCATAAGGTGGAGATAGAGGATTTCCATGGTTCTGAAACCCCAAGTGTTGTGATATCTTATGTTAATATGACAGTAGCTGAAGTGTTAAACAGGTTACGGTAGGATTTGGAGGGATTCTCTAATCCCAATTAACAGAAGGAGTCTAGTTCAGGCTATAAAAAGGATTTTTGGAGCATACCATGGATGGGGAGAAAATAGTTAATGAATAGTGGGTCGGAGAAATGGATCCTACTCGGGAGTGGCCAGTCCGAATAGTGCTGGGGGGTACTAGAGGCTTAGAATCATTGTCCAAGGCCTTTCTAATGTTTAGAAACAGGTTTGAAGGCATTTTTGGAAGGCATGCTTAAAAATGGTTTGGATTCTGATGCTATTGTCAGTAGTGATGTCATTGGGGCCTATGTGAAAGGGCACAATGCTATAAGGTTGGGCCTCAAGGAAGTATCTATGCCTATGGAAGATGTTCCTAATGTAGTAAAGTATAGTTCCTTGATTGATAGTAACATGACGGATCCAATGATGGGGAATGATACTAGTTTCAAGGATAATTCCTCAAAGAACAAAGAGAAAATTGTTTCTCTTGCTTATAAAGAAAAAGTGAGTGGTCCAGCCTACCTTTCCTATAGAGAAATTGTACAGAATGGGAATGAAAAGATGACTGAGTATGAAGGAACTATATCTGCTACACAAAGAAGAAGAACAATAATGGACTAATCTTACCTTCCATGACCGATGAGTACCGGATCTTCCTTTGTGCGGGATAAAGGTGTGATTATTTCCTCTGAAAATACAGCTAGAGCAAGTAACCATGCCCAGTGTAACCTTTACCGGACCAGATGACGAGCTTTGAGCAAAGTGATTATATTTTGAGGTGGTATAAATCGGCCTCTGAAAGGGAATCAGCTACGGTATAGGGGGACTCTTGTGTGGGATGGATAGATGATTACGGGTATTATGATATGTAGTCCCATGTTGGTATTTTTGGTTTGTGGTTGTTCTTCATATGTTTGTTTTGTGAGTGTTTCAAGTCGTGATCTGCTATGTTCTAAGGGTTGTGCAGTATCTCACTTTTCCTAAAAGTGTTTGGGAAAAAATTGTAATTTTCATTTATTCATTAAGTATGAACTAACATCTCCATGAATGATTGATTTCATTTTCTGTTTCTAAATATTATTTATCACTATCTATAAGTTTATAATAAATATTTATTTTATTTATTTTATTTTTAACATCCTGGATATGGTGGAACTGTGATCACATTATTGGAAAAAATATAAAAAATCAAAATATACAAGAAAACAAAGTAGTTATTTCCCAAAAAGTGACCTTAACATGTAAGTGCTAATAATAGACAATAAAATGTCAAAAGAAAATTACATATATGATATATATACATAATTTTCATTAAAAAATTATAATAAATTTATATTTATTATTCAATAGTTTTGAAACTCTATTATTAATGGTGAGAATTAAGGAGAGAGATATATGTCATGTATTTTAATTTTTTATTTATATATTCCATATTAACCAAATATTTCTTTTATCTGGTGTATATAATTTCCATTAATGAATATTATGTCAATTCTATTGAAAATAATTTGTATTTATTTATGAAGTTTAGTATCTATCTATCACATGGGTGATGGATCAAATGTTACCAAAGGAAAATGGGATATTTATCTCATTTTTCATTCCATGACACATATGTTATGTTATGATTATATCATGACATGTGAGGTTTAAATAAAAACCATTGATATGTAATATTCTGAATATATTTAGTATCATTGTATTATATGTTTCATTTATTTATATTCCATAATGTTAATAAAAATTCAATGTAACCAAAGAGGTAAATATTTAATGTTAAAATAACATCATATATTAGTATTATTTATGATTACGTATCTAGGGGCAAAGTATTATGATACATATCTTATTTATTTCATGAAAATTCATTTTCCCTTTATTCATATCTCTTTTTTTACTCAATAGTTCAAAATTATGTTTTTATGATAAATATTATTTTTTACTCTCTTTGGTTAAAAGCAATTTTTTTTCTTGTATCATGTTTCCTAAATAAATATTTAAAAAATTTAAAAAAATATATTAAAGTCATTTCTAACCATGATTTATTTTAAAAAAACTGAATTTAATTTTCAAGCCTTTTTTTGAAAAAAACATATTATTCTTTTGTAGAAAATGTAAATGTAAATGTAAGATTAGTTTTCACTTGTACTATGTGAAAAAAATTATCTTCCATCATGAGAAATCATTACATTGAATCTTCCAACAAAATAATATATATTTATTTAACTAAATCTATTATGAATATGTTGTGTGTTTAAAAAAATAATAGTTTAAAACATATTTTCTTCCTGAAATGTTATAAATTATAATTTAAAATCATTTTCCATGTAAGATGACAACTACTGATGTTTCCTATAAATTAATAAGGACATGGTTCAAGGAGACCATTATTATTCATTTAATAGATGGATTTTATTTATGGAATTAATTTTATGAAATTTATTTTTCATCCATGGGTTACAATATGATGAAATGATTACTAAAACTGCAGCTTTAAATGTTTTATACTATAATTAAATGATAAAATTACTATGAAACATATCTATTTTCCAAATATTATAATTTGGTAAAATATTCAATAAACCCATTTAATTTAATGGTTTATTATATATTGAATGTTTTATTATATTTTGATACATATATGAAATAATTTTATTATGTGTCTTGTGGGACCTATATCTCCCACAAATGAATTGGTGCTCTAGTGCTCCAATTTACATAGGAGGGATTTGGTTAGTGCTCTAGTGCTCCAATTTACATAGGAGGGAGTGATGTTTGAACTATTTTCTGATGCTTCTCTTATGATATTTGGATGACTTCTAATACCGTAGTGAGTAGTAATATATTATGTTTATAGGCATTTATTCCCCAATGTGTGCAACTAGGCCACCCGTGATTTTAATCCTTTATTAGTCCTATTATCAATGAAATTGTGGGGGAATTAACTCTTTGGTTAGTTCTTTGTGGTCTTCATGGAACACAAGATCTTGAGGTATATCTTTTCCTAGTGTGATCTAAAACTCTGGTAAAGGTGTTGGATAGAGTTTCATTAACAATACGATTTCAGGATCCCTTACACCTATGAAAAGGGGAATTTTGTTGCTGATTCATTGTGTAGAAATTCCTAAAAAATAAGTTTAGGAATATGAGAATTCATTGAAATTGATGGAGGAGTTATAATCCCTACAGATAGATGTTTAAAGGGATGGGGTGGGGGCCATTTGTTCGAGATGATATGGTAATATTCCTTGATTCCTTAGGTTAAGGATACTTGACAGAGAGTCACAGACGCAGAGGTGTTTCGTGATTGTGTTAGCCGTGGTGAAGCTCCGAAGGGATGGTTAGAGAATGGTCAGATTCATATTCTACTCTAGGGAATGTTTTTTTGTTAGACCTATCAAAGGGTGTCCTTTTGGGTAACAAAACTCTCCTATAGAAGAACACCCAAGAATTTATAATATGTACCATGGATTGAATATTCAGTTTTGGTGTCCAGGGATGAAGTGGGAAGTACTATAGTTTATAGTAAGATGATTGGATTAACAATTGGTGAAGGCTGAGCACCATTTTCTAGGTGGTTTGTTGTAACCTTTGGATATTCCCAATTTTAATTTGGATGACATATCAATGGACTTCCTCATATGGTTACCCAGAGCATAAAGATTTTATGATTCTATCTAGGTATTAGTTGGTCTACAGAATAAATTACCTAAATTCATATTGATCATGAAGTCAACCACATTTCAAGCCTTGGTTGAGAGGTATTTGGATGAGGTGGTATGGTATCACGATATTTGGAGATCCACTATCTCGTATTGAGAGACATGTTTTACCTCGTGAGTCTGGAGTGGATTGTAGAATGATTTTGTCACCCTGTTTCTCTTCATCACTTCCTTCAACCCAAAAACTGATGGGTATACAGAACGATATATCCATATGTTTTATGATACATTATGATCATGAATATTGTATGTTGTAGAATATTGGAAGTGATTCTTACTCTTGGTAGATTTTTCTTATAATAATTGATATAAATATTCTATGGGAATTATTGCCTTCAAAACCTTGTACAGAAGACGGTGTTGTTCTCCTTTTTGTTGGATAGAGGTTTGGGAGATAGATCTTCTTGGCCATGATGAATGGTGAATAAGATCGTTCAAAGTCATATTCGGAATGCAGGAGGAGGCCTCTTGAGCTTGAGGTTGGGTAACAAGTGTTCTTGAAGGTTTACCCTAGATGTGGGTAGTGGAGGATTGGTAGAGGGGGGAATAATTATCCAAGATTCATTATACTGTTGAAGGTGTTGGGATGATATGGATAAGTATCATACTATTGTCCATTTACAAAACAATTAGAGATTATACATTAGGTGCTCCACATCTCCCAACTTCATTGGTATCATCTTGATGACAATCATGTTCTTGATTTGGGTTATTTAGATATCTTGGATGATGCGACATGTGTGAAGCAGCCTGTAGAGAACAAGATCCTCTATAGAATGTGCTGGATGAAAGGACTATTCCATTGGTTAGCATGTTGTGTGGGAATAGTGTCTTGGAAAAGAGTACTTAGGAGTGAGAAGCAAAGATACATTCCCTGTACCAAGATGTGTTCTGAGTTTTTCGTTTTCTTTTTTTTCTTTTTGATGTAATGTATGTGCCCTGTTTTATGAAATGAGTTGTTTTCTCTATTAGTATAGATGTGTGTAGTGTATTTTACAATAAACATCATATTATGTGCAAGGGGTAATACCCCTATTCCTAATTGAGATTCATTAATTGTGATGCCCATAGTGATGTGTGGGTGAGTTTGTGCTGCCCATAATGGATAGTATCTTGACCTTGAGAATGTGATTCCATGATTCATGTGTTTTAGACAACATGATCATTGTGCTCATGTGTTCTATTTTAGGTCATTTAGGTTATTAGATTTCCGAGGAGGTGTTCTTGGATGTGTAGGTTTCCACTATAGATTTTGAATAAAATATGGTGGTTAATCATTGAAGGTGGTTGTGTTTGGTTATTAACGATGTTTCAAGTGGAATGTGGTCCTTGAGATGTATCTTGCAGGGTGGTTGTTTGAACCCATATTTATTTTGGGATTTGTCTTTATTTTAATTGATGTGAATCGTTTTTGAGGTATCTAGTGTAATGGTGCATGCATTATTATTCTGTTACATTGCTAATTTTTGTTGTTGGGAGTGTTCAGAAGAAGATCAAAGTGGTTTTGGATAGCTTTAGTTGGTAAGGCTAGAAGAAAGGGAATTACACATTGAGTAAGGGGATTAAATGAAGTAAAATTATGTTTCATTGGATTCCCTAGTAGTTTCATATTGTGTATAAATTTTTGGTAAGAAAAATAAAATAATTTTTTTGGTGAAATCATTTTTGTTGGATGTGGACCTTGAAGTATTACAAGACATAAAATGGAATTACATATCATGTAATAACATGATTCTGTAATATTTTAAATCATTTCAACTGCTCAGGTTTTAAAAAACCATATGGCTACAGCCCCATCTCTCTTCCTAAGCCACCCCTCAGAACCTTCCTTGGTGTTTTGGAGATCCCTATTATAGTAATCAATCACGGAGATTCCATTATTGATCCATAGTGATCCTTATTTGATATGAGGTGTGTTATTCCCCAATTTCAATGATTTATTTAGGTTGGTATCTCTCCCCCCTTCATTCCATGAGACAGAGAACATTTTTCCTCACTTCTATCGTGTTCTAATTCTGTCATTGGATAGTGAGATAGTTCCACTGGATCCCTAGGTGGATTTAGATATTGTGGGAGAGGAAGTAAAATGACCATTGTGTGTTCCATTTCCATAAAATTATTTGGAATCCATTCAAGGTAGAAAATTTCCCTCATTTCACTTCGATTTGGCATCATATGGGTGGGATCAGTTTTCTTCTAGGTTGCGGAACATGGTTGTGCCACACTACTCAAAGATAAGAAATATGTTAATTAATTCGAAATTGGTATAGGGATATGAGGTGTGTGTTCTATGGATTTATGTTATTGTTATATTGTGAATTGAAAGAGCTAAAAACCCAGCTAAAAATCATGGTTGTTTGTGTTAGTTGGTTAAGCACTAAAAGGTTTCATGTTTTTTTGTTGCTGATGAATTTTTTATATGTAATCATTTACACATGTACACTTTGAAAGTAAATGGAATTCACTAAGATTATAAATCTTTTGTGATAACCCTTGAAATAACTGGTGAAACATAATAATGAATAACTTATTAAATCTAAAATTTTGATTATATTGGTTAGTGTGGTGTTGTGGTTGTGGTAATGGTTGTTAGTAGTGAGGTGGTATGCAAGGTGTGATATAATATCAGGTTAAGAGATTAATTTTTTATATAATGATTGAAAAATTTGGATCAGCAAGGCTGAAATTCTTGATGTGTTGTGGTGTGTTACCAGATGGGGTTTGTAGTAGTGGTTGGCTCCATTGATATGTGACTTGGGATGGATGATTTTAAAGAATGATTGTAGTGATTAAAATGTGTGGTTAACATCTATTTTCTCAATTATTATAAAGCATTCAACTATCCCTCTATCTAGAGAGCAATATAACATGAATTGGTGTCAAGTATGGTGGAAATGGGAAGCTAATTTAGTGATCTGGATCATTGCCTTATGAGGTGACATCACTTGTGTTACATGTCATGGATTGTATTTAGTAGTTTCATAGATAGTGATGTAGTGGTCAAATAAATTGATTAATAAAAAGTATGGAAGTTATTAATGGAACTATTAAATATTGAATGGAATCAGTTATATTAATTCGGTTTGAATATGGATTTGGTTTAAGGCTTTTTGTGTGGTGATGTGCATTTAGGGGTAGCAGCAATGATGACGTGTAGTGACATAGTCATTTTTTTAAAAACCAATAGGTTGGTCTGAGTTCTTGGTACTATGTATATTAATATGTACATGTAGTCCATTTTTTATTTCAATATGAAACCACCCTAATTGAGCACTACGTACCTAATGCCCTCATCATTGTTGGGGAGAGTGTATTTCCAAAATATCATGTAGGGAGAGGATGGATGGATGGACACCCACTCTTCCAAACAATCTTTTATAGGTGGTGATAGCCCAATATTCATTGAGATTATTGTGGGTTCTGAGGCTGAGGTCTGTGAGGGTGAGTTGTGCTTTCTTAGGTGTATTTTTTATTAGAAGTGTTTTCCTTTCCCTATTGTCTTTCAACTGAGATGTAATGTTGTGTGTGGCTCAGGTGTTTGTGGGTGGGATGTTATGTGATTATCACTCAGGTTTCTATGATCAGGATTTGATGTGGTTTGTATTCCTAGTTTATGTGGGGGGATGTGATGTGGTTTTTGTCCTAGGTGTTTGACGGTGGTATGTGAAGTTGTTTATGGACCAAGTGTATGTGGGTGGGATGTGATGTTGTTTTTGTTTTCATTGTTTTCAAGTGGTTCGTGATGGAACATGTGGCCTAGGCGATGGAATGAGTTGTGGTTTTGGGACCCAACTGTTTGTGGGTAGGATGTGACAAGTTTCATTTTAATGGGGTGGGATCCCAAGGAAATTTAACATTCGGAAAGAGCAACTAAACTCGTTGGAAGTTGTGTAAGGTACCCAAATATTCGATATTCTTACAACATTACTTTACATGATTTTCATTACATGGTGATCATTCCTTAATGATGCAGGGAAGGATATTATACCTTCTTAGGTGATTTATTGTATGTTATTTTATCATGGGAGCATTTGTACATTCCACCCACGTATTCATGGGATAAATTTGTTTTCATACTGGGTATATGTGTATGCTCACCCTACATTTATATAAACATCTTTTAGGTTTTTAGGAGGACAATGTAGGTTGTTATATTTTTTACTATCTTGTACTTTGGGATAGTTCTTGTGTCGCTACGCAGACTTACATTTGGTACTTACATTGGAGTTTTATCATATTTTTTAATTTTATTTGAAAAATTCATGTGGTGTGGATTTGGGGTTATCTGTTATATATATGCCTTGGATTTTAATGGATGGACCATCTTATCCCCTGATCATGTTTTCCAAAAAAAGGAAATGCCTCCTATTTTAAGATATTTTTACCATTGGTACTGATCACCAAATTAGGGCCTCCTAGAGGTGGGACTCAGGGGGTCATTATCAAATATTCATCATAGTTAGGCCATAAGGGGTATCAGTGGAGGGTGGGGGTCATGACACACAAATATATATATATATATATATATATAGTCATAACATATGACATTATTATCTATTGAGTGATCATGTATGAACATGAATATCACTTGAATATTATACTAATGAAATTAAAAAAGGACAAACTATAAGAAAGGTTTTAAAAAAATTATTTTAGGATGTAAATGGTTTCAATTTATCATATAATCTCTTGAGATGGTATATAGGAAGACCCGTCAATGAAGGATGCTATTGTGTGTTGAGCTTGACCAAACATGGAGACAACAATACATATATTTCTTGGTGTATCTATATATCATCGATAGTTTTCGGTGAATTTCACATTACATTCTAATCAACATTCAATGAAAACATAAAAGGGATCCAAATTTCTCTATGTTGTAGTGTGTGAAAAACAAATCAATAACCTGAAGATAAAATTAGTTAAAACACCTATTATTACATTACACTATACTGTAGAATGGTTTGTGAACTACAGTGGTGCACCTAATGAGGGATTGGGAAGTGCTATTTTATTGAATGATAATGTTATTTTACAAGTGACATGAATATTGAAGATTTGTGAAAAAAATTACCCAACTCTTGATTTGTAGTTAGCTTTAATAAAATTTCTCATTAATGATACGGATGTATTATATTAATGGAGAAAAGTAAGGTATATATACCCATCACAAATTGTATATATATAATCACATATAAGAAGTTGATTATATTCTAGAGGAAATATTTATATGTGATTAATGATAGTGACTTCTAAATATATTACCACACATGGAATTCGAATATGGTGGTTGATGACATCAAAAGGATTATGCAATATTATATATAACAATTATCAAAAAATATACATTATTTTTATATTAGTAAGGGATAGATTAGAAAATCTGCAAATAGGGGGATATATCTTATACTTCTCAATTGAATGTTCAACCATCAATCACATTATTAATTAAACAGGTACAAAAGGAAGATACCAAGCATCAAATTAATGTAAGGAATATTCTTGATTTTGACATTCATCGTGATGGAATGTTGTGGTTCATCAACATTTAATGTCTTATTTCTATACTATATTTAAGGAACAAGTTGTTAGAGGATGCTCATACTTATTCGTTCATTATTCGTCCTAGATTTGTGAACAAGTATAGAGGCTTGAAACAGTATTTCTGGTGGGATTGATTGAAGAGAGATATCACATATTTTTTAATTTAATTCTTTCAATCACAGAAATAAAAGTATATAACAAAAAATTATTTGGGTACTTTACATCCATTACCTATACTAGAATGGAAATGGGAAAACATTACTGTGAATTGTTTAGTTAGAATCCCCAAAATGTCTATAAAGAATAATTCTATATCGGTTGTTATCAAAAAATTAAAATTTTTGAATAAATAATCACTTTCCAATAATTCTTCTCACTCTATAGTATTTCTACAATATAAATTAATTAATTGGTTAGGTTCCATGGAGTACCATAATAAATTATGTCTGGTCGGTATCTGATATTTACCATTAATTTCTGGATATTGCTTCAAAAGATTGGGATACTAAGTAAAGATTCAGTGCATTATATCATTATCAAAAAAATGTTATATCCTATTGAAAAATTCAAACACTGGAGTATATGTTGATATCTCGTTCTATATATTTCCAATCCTATTGAGAACAACAATATTCATTAGTTGTTGTTTTTTATAAAAAAAATATTTAACACGAGCATTCAACATAATATATTATTTACCTTTATTTTGTTCAATCCATTGGGAAAATGGAAAATACATTCATCCGCACATTCGACATAACGCCTACATGAATGGTGTAACTACATATATATCACTAAGTATTATATATTAATATAAACAAATATATACTGATTATTTATTATATTTAAATAATAGTTAAAATTCATGATATTATTTAAACATGATCAATGTAAGGGAGAAAACATTAAAAATCAAAAAATACATGAAAAAAATTTGTTATTCCCAAAACTTTACACTATTATCAAATCATAAATAAAAATATAATTAATGGTCATCCACAATAATATATGGTATGATAAATAAAAATATTTTTATTAAATAGATGTATAATAATTTATATTTATTATAAATAATTTTTATTGTGCACGATGGAAATCAAGACTTATGGTAAGGGATTTCTAAGTCAAAATATACTTCTCTAAGACACATGCCACATTCATCATCTATTTATTTCACCCAGTGTATTCACTACTTATCAATTTATTTTATATTTATTCTCTTGAAAATTTTTATGATTTAAATTTCTATCTAAGTATCTCTCTTTCATTTGGTTTATGGTTCAAATGTAACCAAAGAAATAAGGGATTTTTTCTCAAATTTGTTTCCATGATACATATTTTATGTTATCCACCAAGATTAATTTATAAGGTGTATATACAATGCCTTTGACATGTAATATCAAGATTTTAGTTGTTTTAAATATAATTTATATTAAGTTTTTTGTTAATCTTTCGTGTAGATTAAGATTTCATTTTATAACTGTGGTAATTTTTTTCACAATATCATCATTTATTGATAATGATTATAAATATGATATTGATTGTAAAATATTATGATATATCATTCAAGAAAATTTTTAATTTTCATCCCCTATACCTATTTCTTGAAAATTCATTTTTTACCTTTATTTTCCCCTATATATACACTCAAGATTTCAAGATAATTTGTAATTGAAATCATCTTTATTTATCTATTGGGTCAAAAAATACTTCTTATACCAAAAATATATTTATGAAAAATGATTTCAAAAAAGTTTTTTTATCATTATCTAAATGATTTATTTAATTTATTTCTTTATATTTTGTAATTTTTTATAAATAAATTTTTTAGAGTAATAATTATATCTTTTTCCAAAAAAGTTCTTTTTTTATTTTTCCTAAAATGTGTAAGGAATACTCATTTTATCATGAATGACATGAATGAAATTATCCAACTCCATGAAAAATTATTTCTTTTATGATTTATTTATAATCTATGAAGGTAATTTTAAATGAATATGATTTTTGAAATGTTATAATGTTTTGAAAGGTTTTTTTCAATGTTGAATGGATATTTTCATTGAGAAATGTTTTAAATGATCTTTAAAAATAATCTTTCATCGAAGATTACATCGGTTGATTCTAAAAATTCTTTACTATGGATATGATGATGGGATTCCATTCATATTCATTTTGTGAATGTGTTTTTATCCAAAAAATTTTATAAATCTTTTTTCTCTTCCTAAAGTTATACTATTAAGAAATAATGTATAAGCCCACTTATATTCACATGTTATAAAATTATTAAATGATGGAATGATTATGAATCAATTCCCTTTTACACATTTTATGTAATGATGAAAATTTTATGAAAACCATATAAATTAATGTGTAATTATATGATGAATGTTTTATTATCTTTTATAACACATAAGTATTGTTTTTATTATGTGCTGATTGGGACCTATATCACTATACAATTAATTGGGTAAATAAATAAATTTTATGATATGAAAAATATAGGAATGGTGAATAAACCAATTTTAGTAAGGCACTTTGTTCGCTACGACGACCGTGGGAGTTAACTGTGACTAATATGATGGTTTGGGTATTGAACCAATTCCAATATCACACCCTCGAAAGTGATCATTTTCTACAATGAAAATTATCTTCTATGCTTAGACATATTCTCCAAATCTTTGTATTATTACAATTTTATGCTTACATGGCTCATGTTCTATGATTTAATTATGATATATGACTTCTAAACTTCCATTATTTATACCATGCCGTATGATTATGATCTTTCATGTGCTTGTTATTTTTTTTAAATATTATGTTTGTGTTCATATACCCTTATGTTTAGATAAAGCTTGTGTATCTACCATTCTTAAAATTACTGAGCTTCTAAGATATTCCGTTATTACGACCCCATTCCATAGGTTATGAATAAATGTATTACATATTATTTGTATAATATGGGCTCATGTTTTGAAAAACATAGTGGGAGATAATTAAGATCACTTATAAAATAGTTTTCTATGTTCCTATGTTAACAAAGGAACTATACCATTATGATCCCTTGTAATTAGTTTCTATAATGTACTGACTGTTCATATAAATAATATATATATATATATATATATATTTGAAAAGTAATGGGTCACTATAATAATAGATCCATAAGCTACTATATTTCTACCCGACATAAAAATAATCCCAGACTCATACATGAGGAATTGTATAATACATTATACACAAAATATAGATTAAGAATAATCAGAACTGTTTCAGGAGTATGTAACGATTTCAACTCCAAAAATGATCTATTCCACTTATCAGTAAAAGTAAAATTTTCACCCTTATGGGTTAACTCTATCAAATGGGATGAACTATTGGAGAATACCAATAATGTAACATATAATAAATACATAACATGAAGAAACTATATATCTCAAACACATTCCAAGGATGATCTAAAGATATTACCACATAAATATTCTATTAATTAATTGAGATACCCTACCAAAAATCCACATAAAATATAAATTATACCACTTGAATCCAGAACTAAAATTTTCATCCCTTCTCATATAGAATATGTTATCCCAATATTTGAAGGATAATATTCAATTGCACAAGATAATCCTGGTCATATCTCCAATAACAAGTACGTCATACTTTAAAAAACAACAAAATCATCCTCTAACGAATGGATGATTCTATTTATTGGTGTAATAAACACCACAATCCCATATTTATGACCAAATATAATAACCAAATACTCATAATTACCATACCAACTCTTGGAATCCAATATAGGGATATCTTACTCTCAGGAAAATCTCATCGGGTACCCTTATTTTAAGATAATTTTTGAAAACCATCATATGTCATTGAGCTGATCAGGAAGGTTTTCAACCCTATGAAAGGGATACTTGTTCATCATAGTCACGATGTTGGGTTTCTGTTATTCAATGAAATTTTTAATAATATGTTCCTCCTACAATGTGAAGGGAACTATAGATTCAAAAGGTGAATGTCCAGGGTGAACAATTCCATTTTCCTCAATATATGTGTGTGTGTGTGTGTGTTTGTGTGTATGTGTGTGTGTGTGTGTTGACCCATTAGTTATTTTAATTCTAACGGTTCCATATTATATGAGGTTATGGAACATTGCCTCACCCCTATAAGAAATTATATAGAAAAATCCACTTCATTTTGAGATAGAAACATATAGGAATAATCTTGAAACACATCGAGATGCATACACACCACATTTGGAAGACGGCCACTAGAACATGAGATAATAAAATCAATAAATTTCTCTGATATATTGAAGGATATCATCTTCTCACTATGATTTTTGGGAGTAATACTAGATTTTCTCAGATCCCACAGACCCTAGAAGACCTGAGTGGCGTCATTGGGAGAATGATGTTTCACATGATGATGAGAAAAATTTATCTGGTATTAAAATCTAACATTATAATGCATTACAATTGTAGGATCACAAGTGTAAAGATCTAAAACTAAAAAACCCTTTTGTTTTTTAGGTTAAATAAACTAACAACGTACTCGATAAATTTAAATCCCTCTATAACATCATTCCAAAGAGATTTGAAAGAGCCACAATGAAATGAAGAAGTTATAAAAATATCCAAAAATATAGATAAATATGGATGAAAAAAGGAATGAATTTAAACTATATCAAAGAAAATAACTATATAATATTCAATAACAATTGTACCTTTCATGGTAACTTTTCAAACCACTATCTCCTCTGGTGCACACTCCACTATAAAAATATTTCCTTCCTCTTGTCTTTTCTTAACCACATAAACGTCACCATTGGGATGAGGTTAAGATCCCATCCATTTTTTATGTTAGATATTCATAGAGACACCCTTTTGAGGGAGGATACGCCTCACTATCTAGGGATGGTCTATCATAGAAACACTATACATTACTTAATTTATCACAAGTGTCACACGCTGTGGTTGAAAACATAATTTCATGTTTCAGAAGTCCCTTTTTCCAACACTAGTAAAAAATCATTTAACACGGCCATAATTTTTGTTTTGAACTCCTCATTCAACATTTTCATTGGAAATAACATTACATTTATGACTAGAAATAAATATATGACAACCACTTGTGGTCAATAATGGTTATAAGATCCTTGTCTTCATCACTATTCATACCTCATCCAAAATCACTTTTTACACAACAAACATGTTTGAGGGTGGGATTGTAATATTTATTATATATTAAAAATCATCACTTTTTCCCATTTAGATCATCCAGACATTTAGATAATCTTTTGAGTCATGCTTTGGAGATAGGTTCACCAACTCGAAAAATGATGTAGCATACTATTTCATAGAACGATCTCCATACTCTAGTGCAATGAACTCTCTTGACTTCAAAACTCTATGTGTATTACGATAACTGTTGATTGAATCCTTGATTAAAGTTAATTGAGGATAGAAATTCAAGAAACTTGTCATTCAAAACAGATTCCTTAAACATATTTCTTAACCTTTAATGTATACAAGTGGGGAATTTGACCATGGAGTCTTCTATTGTTTTCTAAATTTTTAAAATCTCCTCAATCCTATTGATCCATTCCAATCCTTCTTAGGGACCCCTGTCTAACCAATTGACATTTGGATACCTCAAATTGAATGACAAAATTGTTTTTGTTTTTCATTATGAATCAATGTTCATGACTTTTCCATTTGGATGTATCCTTTAACAGATTGTTTAAACCAAAACTAGGTAAACCAAAGTATTCTACTTTTGGAATTTCTCCAAATATTCCACTCTAATTATGATATGTATTCCAAATTTGTTATGTATTCTCTAAAAATACAAAAAAAATTAGAACTAAATTTAATTCATTTATCAGAATAAAAATTTAATAATGTAATTCGAAAAGGATTACATCATAGATAATAACACTTGGAAACCGAAAACATATAATGGTAAATCAATTTTTTTCATTAAAGTGAGTTTTCCAAGAACACTCCCATAATACCACCCTTATTAAAATAGTCTCACCTCTAGTCTATTGAAAACCCCCAGTTACAAGTGGTTAATACAAAAGAATGATCATAGGATTTAGGGAATCTAGTGGACATGATACCAATTTGGAATATACTAACCGAGGATAACCCATAATGTCACTCAAATTGTTTCAACATAAATCCCAAAGTTTGTTATCAATTTTCTTAAGCTTGAGGCAAGAAATGGGGTATCATTTATTGAAATTTGGTAATTATTTCACCCTAAATAGAATTATGATAAGATATATGTAAAATTATTATCATTGTTGATAACCATAGTATATCATATGTTAATGAAGGAAACAAAAAATGAAATATCCAAAAAATGGATAATATGGTCCTGTCAAACAATATAAATACCATCAACACAATATGACATGAAACAACCCGTGGTCCCATCCCCATTTAACTTTTTCACACAACAGATTAAACCAACCATAATGTTAACACAATTTGGGTGGGTATTCCTATAAATAATTGTCTTCCATTTATTGGTACCTTGTAAAATAGAGACTAAAAAATTCAATGTGGTGTTACCATTAAATAACAGTTGGTTACTACAAATGAGTATATATAATGTTTATACATGTGAATTGATTAGTTATTTTTTAATATTATAATGAAAAACTTTTATGAGATGAGTTTGAATATAAAATTCATTATTTTTCACTCTTTTGAAATCGTCAAATTCCCAAAAACATAATTTCATATTTAAATAAATAGAGTGTTATGAAATAACACATATCCAATGGAATAAAAATATAAATATTTTTTTTGAGACTCGATATAAATACATGATCACTTTGGAAAATAATGATACCAAATGTCAATAACACAAATATAATCTCAAAGCACTTAAAGAGGTAAATTCATGATGTTAGGTTGTATACTTATTACTCAATATGACACATGGATGAGCACACTGAAAATTGTTTGAATCTTAATGTCTAAGAACCTCGATCTATTATAATGGATACCACTCTAATATCTATGGTATCAATGGAACCTCCCCAAGTGAGAGATATATCTCATATAGATAGTCTATATTTAGATTTCAACCATGGCCTAAAGGGATCCCAATGTGATAGTATATCATTATAACATTCAACAAAATAACATGTTTCAAAAAATGGAAAAATGATTTTCAAATCCAAACAAAAATTTCATGAAAACATTTCTACACTGAAATTACAAAACTTCCACACATGAAATACCATTTCAATTATAAAATATTCATTTATGATTTTTATCAAACACAAAAATTTCATAAAATCCATTTTTTATGAAATCATTTTTTAAAAACCCCATTCTATTTCCCCTAAGGATATAATATTATATCAATACTAAAAACCAGTGGAAATCCACATAAAAACAGAAGGATCACCAATGGATAGATATTATGCTAGATACAAATAACTCATGAATGATGCAAATAAGGTTTCCTTCATGACCAGTAATGACTGGAGTTAAGAATGGATTCTCAAGAACATCAATCTGCTGAAAAAAATTATATTTTCCCATATTCATTATAAATAAAATGATATACCCCTGTATGGAATAAAATTATTTTATAAGAAAATAATAAAATTAAATGTAAAGGACATATATAAAAGATTAAACATAACTAATAACTAGGGTTCCAAAAGGCTATAAGATTCACCATTAAAGAGAGGAATCTAGAAAAGAATGTAACTATGGATCTCTTGAACCAAAATAAAATTAATTACAGATTCAAGGGAATGATTAAGGCATAAAAACATATTTTTAGGATAAATGAATATTTTCCATTTGTTATAATTGACATTGATCGAAATCACCTGCTAGCGATTATGCCTCACCAACAAGTCAGTAGTCAACCGAATGGCATGTGGGTATAGTAGCAATGCATATACTATCAATAACGCCATTTGTTTTTCAGTAGAAACTGGAAACATACGTTTGTTCTAATAGACACATAGGTTAGATGACACCCTTCACAAGATAATAGGTTGCCTCACTCTGTAATTAATTTATATAATCCCATTTTCATACCTAATAACTACTCTCAGTTCAGAAATAAAAAGTCAAAAAGAAGGTATGCAACATGATATATACATCATGTTATGAAAATGGAAATGCGTATGCTCCAATATTTAATAGAAATATGTAGCCACCATTCTATATGGGGGACATAACCAATTATTGGTGGACTATAATACTAGTTTTACTTTCAATATAATTTAATAACTGGAAATATTTCCCATATTGTATAATAATTTTTATATGTATAAATCAATAGTGATTTACTAAGGGTTTATTCTATAAAAATAATTTGTAGTGATTAGATGATTTAGTTAATTTGTAAATATTGTAACATTAATTATGATTAAAGAAGAGTTAATGTTTATTTGAGGGATGTGGGGCACATCCTCTAATACATATAAAATATTATTTTCCATTATTCAATCATTTCACATGAATTAATTTATTTTTGAATTCACTTGAGTGTGTGTAATATTCAACATAGTGGGGTGAGTATGGTTTTTGGTTTCTTATCATCTAGTAAACTGTATAAATGGAATACTTTTGGATAAAATTTTATCCAATATACGACATTAATTTGTGGATTTTTTTATTCTATGGAACCCAAGACGGATTATAAAAAAATTCTTATCAAAGGATTCAGTTGTCCAGTTGGCTCAAAGTAAGATCTATTTATTCTCATATAATAGTCATTATTTCCTAGACATAATTTTAATTTCAGATGGATATTACTTTCATTAAAAGGTGTGAAATCATCTAATTATAAAATTTTAGTCGATATATCTGACTTATTAGATTCTAGTTATTATATAAAAAATAAAAAAAGGATAATTTTATTCAAAAGGACCATGACTCACTATTAATAAGGGTTCATAATGGGATTATTAAATTGATTTAATGTGAATAAATGGAAATTAAATCATTGGGGTTGATTTGGAAATCATTATATAATTATGAAATCCCTAGTAAACACACATGTGAAGTTAAAAACATATTATAATGTTTCTTAAATGAATATGTTATATAGAATGACTTCAGAAAAAGGTAAATAATCAGTAGATTATGTGAACTAGATATCTTGTTTTGACGATACCATGAATTTATTATGGTAAAATACATAAATCATTTATAAGATTATATTTTTTATGTAAGGATATTTAGATATGCATATTTAAATTTTGATATGATTATTGTGGATTTTAGAAACATGATCAAGAAAAATGAACTAATATAGTGGGATTTACAACCATCTTTTAGACGTCAACTCAATACTAAATGAGGAAAATTATCATCAATGTAAATATATAAAAAATATCATGGGTCACTAGATAGAGGATATGTAAAATTAACTTTCAATGGTACTACATACTAGTAGGGTAGAAATATATGAAACATCATGAATGATTGAAGATATTGAAATGAGACTTTTGGTAGCATATCAACATATTTATATTAAAATTTTATGGATATAGTTATGGGAGAAAACAAAAAATTACTAAATGGAATTATTATAGTGTATTCATGGTTCATTTACTCATGATCATCATTTATATCATTTGTGGAGAAAGGATGCTTAGGCAATTATGCCCCTAGAATGATCAGTGAGATGTCTTTGGCGGATGATGATGCATTGAAAATTCTAGCCAAATTTTATTTTAATGTATAAATTATTCAAAAAACTATTCTTCATTTTGTAAATAGTTTGACACATCCCAATGCTATAAATGAATTCAACATCCATTGGTCGCATAAAGGATGTATTCTATGGGACTAGCTTTGTAGATAGCAATTAGAATATAACATGAGGATCCCATATTAATTCCATTAGAAAAAATGTATGGGACCCAATATCCGTCTTATTGATTAGATAGATCTAAAATTATTGTTGTATTAATGTCATGTATTTTGGATTAAATTCATTAGAGGGTGAGAGATATCAATAAAATTAACATGAATGTTCAAACATCAAAAGGAAAAATCAGGCATGATCAAACCAAATTCATAAGTATTATCTATTATTTTCTTATAATGAAAATGTTTGTATCCAAAAATATGACATGACCGAATTCTATAGCCTATATTTTATGGCTTTATTTCAATGACACTTCAGGACCTAACCCAATAAAATCTCATGGTGGTTAACATTGACAATTTATATATATTATTTATGTTATAAGGACTCTATGTGGAAACTAATGAAAGAATAAATCAAATGATTTTTTAGAATTTATTCAATGGAATTTCATAGTTGAAAGGGAATATTATCATAATATTGAATTTTTATTTTCTAAAAATGGAGTGGATTATTATTGATAAAACATCATGATATATTGTTGTAGAAAGGAATCATGATAGAGAAAATTGTTCTTGGAACGTTTTGATAAAACATTGTGGTTAAATGTTTGAACTATATAATAATATAAAATGAATGAGTTCATTGATTTCAAATATAAATTTCCATGGTGATTTAGAAATCATAATGGGATACAAATGTGGAATTCATCAAAAAAATCTATATATACATCTATGTTAGGATGTTTTGGAACAACTATACTCTGATAAATAACAAGAATATTGAAACCTCAAAATCATTAAGAATCATCCTAATTTTAGTTCTGATTCAAAGTATTGAACACAAAATTATTATTATTTCCTAATGTTGGAACCGACCTTCTAAATTATCTGTTACACCCTTTGGTTTTTTCTGAAACCCATTACATTGACCCTAGAGGATGTTGCCTAGGGGTTATGGATGTCTCGAGATTTTCTAGGTTATCCAAGGATTGGAAATTTTTGTTTTTGGAGTTATATCCTTGTGTGTATGGTTTTCACATTGTCAAAACATGGTTACATCTATCTATATACCCTAATCGTGAAAAATAGAATTTATAGGTTCATGGTTCATTCTCAATTCTTGAGGATCCGAGAAAACATGAAAAATTAAAAATAATGTGGCAAAGGAAATGCACACCGCTGGCGCATGGATTGTAAATTTTTTCTTATAATCAATTGAAATATTTTCCTTTAATAGTGATGTATAATAAGGGTAGAATGTTGATTTTCAAATCATTCAATGAAAGCAATAACACCATTGAGAAGTGAAAAAAATTACCATTAAAACCCTTTATTATACAAACATGATTTTGTGTTGTCTATGGATGTTTCCATAATTATAGTATCCCTCATTTCCTCTATAACATATATGTGGATATTCTATAGTTCTTTTCTATTCTGTTTTCATAAGATCAATTAGAAATCATGAGGTTTGATTAAGAGTCCCCATCCATTTATTACTCGTTTATTTTTCTATCAACATTCCTCATTCAATTTTTTGGGTTATGCACAATTTTTAGTGTTTTTTATAGGTATATGAATTTCTCCATTTTCTTATCAAACATAAGGATGATATTGGATGAGTGGGTCTCTCTAAGGATATAATAGGTGGCCTAAATTTTTTCCATTTAATGACTTTAAATATTTATGTGTTTTGGTTTGAGTAGTTATTCAATCCAATTTGATTCATGGAAAAAAAATTAAATGGAAATGTTAGATTCCTTTTGGGGTATTATAAACCCCCTTATAATTAGAAAAACATGTTTTATAATTGTACATCATTGTAAATGTTATTATTATTTTGATTTTTCATTGTACCTTGGAAATTTAAAAACAAGTTATGGTTGTGTAGGGATTCCCTTATCACTATAATGGTTTAATTGATAAATTTTAGTTTTATATGATGATATTATTGAACTAGTAGTTCCTATGGGCTTCAAAACCATATGTAAAATAATGAATATTTATTAAATGATGAATTTTTTTAAGTGATAATATTTTATACATTTTAGATGAACCATGGTGTGGGTAAATGAAGTGAAAGTTCAATTATTTCATTATTGAATATTTTTTTATGATTTGTTTCATATTATGAAATTAATGATGAGTACTGAAATATATTAAGATATATCTTGAATTTTTTATGAAAATTTATTGATGTATAATTTCATGGAGATATTCCATTGATTTCTTATGATATTAATTAGTGGATAATTCCATGACTATGACTTGGATTCCACTAGGGGATTCTTTTGAATGTCATAAGTGAATATATCCATGGATTCCATAATGTGTAATATTATATAATTCCTCATATGAGATGCTATATTCTTTATAAATTCATTATAGGTAATATAATGGAATGTACCCCCTTTTAATTTGAGTAAATTTCTCATTTTTTGAATTACATGGATTAATGTCATCGATTCATGAGGGTTACACTTGTTGAATTAATTATGATGAGCTCCTCAGAATTGGATTGATGATTTTTTGTCTAGAATTCCTTAGGTATAATAATTGTTTTCCAATCAATAATTTCATAACAACATAAATGATGGTGCCTTATGATTAGGTTGGAATACTCTAATAGTTTACTTCTAATGGCATCGCCCTCCATGGGATTCTCTATGATATTTCATGAGGATGAATTTTTGGTTTTTCCACATGGTATCCCTTTAGGTTTAATGTTTATGGATTCCTCTTTGATATACCATGGATCTGAATAGATACATGAAACATTCAAAATGTTCCAAGGATTGCATTGGTTGATCAGGTAGTGCTATATTGGGTTGTCTTCTTGAGACCGGAGGATCTACTAGGTAATGTTTATTTATATAGAATATTATTTTTAAATAATTATTAATATATTAAAATAGTTTATACATTATGCTCATATACCGTAAATTCATTTGACATCATTGGTGCCGGCCTAATAATTTATACCCATAGCATCAAGTCATGTTGTGGATTCTTGATAGTATGTCCTGGTTAGAGCATTGTAGATAGAATTTGGGATAGAGACTAGAACTTTCATGTATTTTTTGTCTTTTAATATTCTATATTTTATTTACTTTTTGGTAGTTTTACATGATATTTCCAATATTTATATCGGGCCAATAGGTATGTAGAATCATTTTAATGTATCTTGGGATATAAAATTTTATTTTTTGGATATAGTTTGTTTTTCTAGTTTCTCTTGTAATATGTATTTCTATTATATCTTATTTGTTTCATACTATGAAAACATTTTCATATTCTCTCTACAGATATCTAATATTCCTTCCCTTCTAGTCGGTATCTTAGCTGGTAAGGAGGTCAAACATGAGGCCTTGTGGTACATTGGACTGGGTCCCCAATTCAGTTGAATCGATTTCAATCCATTACAAAGAATATTACGATAATATTATCTTTAATTAAAATATTTGGAAAAGGATGAACGAAGACTTAGATGTCGTCAGGGCTGGGTAATAAGTTTATTAATGGTAGTTAGAGACCTACATATGAGGAAAAACCACCTTACATGGGATGGCAGTTAAAATTTCTTATTTAAACTAGTATACTTGATCGATTTACGCCTCTAGTTTTGAACATGGGAGTGATGATACTAATTCATTGGATTTTGAATATTTAATAGAAAGATAAGAGGGTCTGTGAGTTCATGCATCATGGAATGAACATAGTATTTATATGTCATATTAATGTTTCTTGTGATTGGATGTTTATTAGAATTCACATATGCAGGTATTTTATTTACTATTAGAGAAATTTTTCATTTAGTGATTTATATATTCTGTTAGATTTATATAATTGATATGTTTTGGTTAATTAATATATGTTCACCATGTTAAATATTTTTTAGTTCATATATACCTATGGTATCTTTTTACCTTTCTAATTAAATGGTATACCATTTATAAATTTTCATCAAATATAAATTGCTTATTAATGTGATTAGTTTGGTTGAATAAGGTAACCAAAAGAATATTATTATGTCTTTTCTCTTTAACATGTGGATGGAATCCCATCTAAAAAAACTAAGATATATGAAATCTTACTAAATGATGGATTTTTAGAGGCCATATTCAAATTCAATAATGAAATGTTCATAAAATGTGAATATTTGGGAATAAAGATATATGTCTTGGGTAAGGAAGCATGGCCTGATAGTGTGCATAGGATATAATAACATGGAATTCATGTATTATTCAGTTACACATAAATTGTGTCTTATTAAATGGAATTTAAATTTATATCATTTAACTGGTGTATCAATCACAACCTTAAGGGACATATCCTTGATAACATGTATCTGAATCATTACATAAGAACACCATGGTGATAGAAGTTGAATGTGTATGGTATCTATGAATTTTTAATCAGTTAATTGTGTATGATACATGAGATGAAGATTAATTTATATGATGGTTTGTGTTAAATAAATTATATTAATAAACTAATCATTTTTTTTTCGACATAACCTACGATTAAATTATTTTTAAACAAAAAATTGGGGGAGTGAAACCTGTTATGGAGTCTAATAAATTATAATCCTTCAAGGAAAACGGTTTATGGCGTTTATTTAGATATTTTTCTTGAGGATATGTTTATTATATGACCTAGTTTGAAGGACTATGACCCTAGTTACATGCATTTAGGGAAAGAGAGAAATCCCATATTGAGATACAATTATATTTTTCCTGATTCTATGTCTAATATATTTGGGTCTAGTGGATATATGTTTCTTGATAAGAACCAGGTGATCATGAGACTTGTAAGTGGTTGTTTCTGACTTCCATTCATGGTTTTTTCTATTTATTGTGCTATTAGTAAGGACCGATTAACCATTATTAATGACAGATTTTCTTAGGTACTAGATTCTTAGCTGTCTGTGAGGGTGACTCATTATAGGGGTTAACCCATTCATATGTGTATTTGGATACATGATGTATGGATTGATGTTTCAACTTATGGTGTCAAAAAAAGAGTTGTTATCGAGTATTAGGTTACACCATATTATATTGTTTGGGATTGATGAGAAATATCACATAATTTTATAGATCAATTTTTATTGCGGTTTTTTGTAAGGTAGCTTCCTCCAGATCCTAGAAAATTATTTATTGGGGGGAGATTTGATATTGTACTCAATTATGATCCTAAAGGGATGTGATATGGTTAGGGAATCATTCTATGATTATATAGGTTTAATGTAAGGCACATTAATTCATTTGAGTTGTATAGATTACGCATGAAGGTTCGTTGATAAGTCTCATATAAAGAATAATTGTTTTGGTGAGTTCTTCTAGTTTCAACCTATTTCAGTGTGTAGGTAGGGATACACTTGAATGGTTTTGGAAAAAATATGTGAGTTACCTCATATTTTTTTATGAGACACACTAGTGTCTAGTGATCATTGTTTCTAGGATATTTTAAGAGTGTCAGATCTTTGTGATTCTTGGACCAATGGTTTTCAGATGTGTAATGGTTAGCATAATAGGTGTTTGAATGCACTATACTTGAATGACACTTGATTAAAGTGTAGTTATAGATAAATACATACTTTTAATAGATTCTTAGACCTATATGAGATTGGGTCTTATTATTGTATGTCTCAAGGTATTATGATTACAGTGTTTTAAAAAGTTACTAGAGAATATGCAACCACTATGACTCAATAAAATTATGGAAGAAAGTTCTTGATTAAGGTGTGTCAATCCATTTTGGAGTTTGTGGTCGGATGGATAAAGAGAAAGAACTCATAGTTTTTTCCATGGTAAAAGGGGTTTTTTCTACATGCAGGGTATGTTGTGTTTTATTTAAGGAAAAATTCCATATATGGGTCTATGGTAAATCATTTGGGTCTTAGAGGTGCTTAATATTTGTGATTATGGAAGTGTTTGTATGGGAAAGGGTTCATGAATATTTAAGGATGAGTTGGGGAGCCATAGAGGATTCAAATCCAAATTTCCAATGTAAATGAATTTCCTGAGAAAATATTGATAATTTTTTGAATTTTTTTATAAGAATTATATTGAATGTTTAGATGTCTCCATTGGGATGATGGTGATTTCGGGGAGGATAAAAGCCTTGTAATCATCATCAATCTTAGTTAATTATAATTTTTTCATTATGGGTAAATGATATTAGGTAGAATGCTTTACAGGAATTGAAATTCATGCTTTTGTGGAAAATATAATATAAATTCCATTCATGTATAATATATGTTATTTAATGTGGTGGGGAGTGAACTACGTTCTATTGGTTGTGCGGACTATATCTTTAATGATGCTTTAGTGGACCACATGGATGAAGCTATTATATGTTAAATATGATTAGTGGTTTTTCAATCATGTATAATGTTGAGTTTGAGTTTGGAGTCAAACTCCAAACATCAGGTTGAATGATAAATAATACACAGTCTCTATGGGTTGAGAATTTATTACTTGGGTGGTGGTAGGGACAATTATTTTTTGGGAGTGTAAAATAAATTAGAGAATGTTTGAATCTATTTTTATGGTGACTTTTCTTTTGTAAAACTATTCAATGGGTTGGTGGATATAAATTATTTGGATTCCATATTAGAATTTCAAAATCTGTTTTAGATGTGTTTTATGATGTTGTTTGGGAATTTTCATTAGCTAGATACATTCAAGAGATGGTCTGACAGTGAATCTAATCCATGGGGTGTAAATGCTGATGATGTAGATTGATGAAAACCTAAAATGATTTGAGAGTCCATAGTGAATTTTCCATTGACGATCTGAGAGGGTCTTTAGAAATCCTGTTCAAGTTTTCATGGAATTGTTTCTGACTAAATTTCTTCTTGACCGGGTGCATTGATGATGCGCTAATGGGTATATCAATACATTCGAGATAGTTAACTTCTGATGGTCCAACTATTTTTTTATTTTGTAAATATACAGTGACGGTTCCAAACATATTATGATGTATTATAATCAATTTTATTGTTGTACATGGATATTGAAAGTGGATTCTATGGAAAAATAGAAATTCTGGTTCCTTGGAATGGGAGAGGGTGAAAATATTACGTTTTTCTCAAGAATGTGGAACAATGAGTTCTACCAGATTTTAACGTTTTTCTTTATTAGAGAGTTTGGTGATGTGAGTTAGAATTTTGTGTTAAAAAATCCAAAATGAGCATCCAAGAGTCATTTTAAGTCAATCAAAATCATCTTTTGTCAAATATATATATAAGACCAAAGATAATGAAATGTTTATGTTAATGAATTTGTTATGTAATGTGATTTAGGATTGTGAATTATAGTGTTGTATGATAATGGTTTTGAGAAAACAATTGTATCATATGCAATTAATAAGGATTTATTATATTGGGGATTACAAAATTTACTTCTTGGGAACATGGTTTGTATTTCATTATGTTTTTACTAAATTTTGGGAACTATGTCCTGATAAACCGAGTTGGTGGGGTTCAGTTTTAGGAGAACACCAAGTTGTGTGTATCAATGGATTAGATATGGTTTGAATCAGCTGGTTCAAAATTAGTGACCACAAGATATTAGTTGATAGTCAAGTGTATTGAAAAAATATAGTTATTTTGAAGAAATATAGCTTTGTAATCATTTCTATGAGAGTTTGGGGGTTTTTAGGTGACTTGATGGTGTTTTTTTTTTGAGGTGATAAGTTGTGAGATAGATAAATATGGAAGGAAGGATATGCTTTGGTAGTAGCTTTGGGTTTATAGTGGTTAGGTGTAGAATAGTGAACTCAATATGTGTGGGGTGATTTTGTGAATCATTAGTTTTAGGAATCCATCAATAGGGTGAATAATTGAGTCCTAGATGATTGTCTCAATGTTCTTGTTGTAATATTTTGAATTGTGAAGCTCGTTATAGTTTTTTTTCTATGACCAATAATAGTGATGTGTATGTGGTATTTTTATGATTTTTGGATTATTGATCCATTTGGTAATATGTTACAGATGAGATATTTTATGATGTGGAGGTTTTAGTACCACACCCCATCACTAAGTCCAATAATTCATTATTGTTTTTCTAAACACCAATACCATTACCTATGATGAATCAATTTAGGAGGATTGTATGTCACATGAGTTTCATGGGGGATTGAGGATTAAAATTTATTTTTTAAAAATATCACCCAAGGCTGCACATTCATTGCATGATTATAATTTAACATTCACTACAACTATGTAAACTAGAGTTTTAATGCCACAAAATTTGATAACCATTATTAAGGTTATAGGATATGGTATAAAAGGATGAAGAAGCTGGTAGAGCCATTTTTTATTATTCATTCATCATTTTAGACCATTAACCATAATCAGGAAAAATGGGTTTTCATAAAAAATGGAGGATTTCATGGATAACGCATGGTTCATCCAACCATGACACTATAAAATGTGCCCCATTAAAAAGTAAAAACGTCCTTTTTACCCTTACTAACCCATATGAAATAATCATTATTTTTTAGTTTAAATTTATCATTAATAATATTTGAGGAGCCCTATTATTCCACTCTTTATTCTCCTACTATATCTTTTAGATAAGTCGAAATATTCAATGCTCAGATAAATTGGATGGCATGTGGTCAGTTTAAAATTCATATGCCATCTATTTATTATATCATCCACCATCAAATTTACTCTCTCTGTTTATGTGGGTAAAAAAATATTTATAGTGTGTTTGTATGGTTCTTTGATTTCTATCAATTCAACATGAATCTATGGTCGATATCATATGAGTGAATCTATTTATGTAAAATACAGGTGACCTAAGTGGAGTTCCCTTAATATATATCAACCATATTTAATTTTAGTTTTCATATTCATATCTTCCTACTGGACACACTATGTAACAATCAAATTAAAATGTATGTTTCCATTTGGTATCTCATAACCCCATAGACATAGATAATCATGCAGAATTGGTGTGGAACATTATTAAATCTATTATGGTTTTGGTGATGAATTGTTCCTTGAAAATCAGTAGAATAATTGTGGTGGTTTAGGTCATCCCAAGGTACTATAATGGATTAATTCTTGAAGGTTGGTTTCATTGTATGATACAAATAAACAAATTTTGCATATTTCCTTAGTAGTCATAAGTGAAATTTTGAATTCTTCTTAAATAGTAATTTTTTCTTATGTTGTTTATAAGGCCCCAACCTTAAACATTACTTAATATCGAATTAAATGAATAATTCACACTGAGGATCTTTTCAAGTTTAGAGTTTTAGAGAATTAGGACATAAATATTACATCTCAAAAGATTACAAAGTAGAAACTTTTACTAAGTTTCCATAAAATAAAAACTCTTAAAAAGAAATATGTCTACTTCCATGTTTTTGGTTGCATGACTTTCCCTTGATCCCATCCTTGACCCTATTCCACATTAAGTCATGTGAAAAAAATTTCAAAAACATGGGATGAGCATTAAAAGCTCAGTAAGGGATACACAAAGAATGATAACTGTTAGTTTTTCAAAACAACAAGTAAACCATGTATGCTTTATCAAAGTAATACTTTTCACATTTTCGAAGTAGTAAAAAATCTTCACTGAATAAAAGTTCATTACTTACCCTTATGTAACGAAAAGATTACCATAAAACCCATATAAAGATCACATAACATATAAAGGTAACTTGGGACATAAACATACTTAAGTGGAATAACCATAAGGTCGACTTCCACACATATCACTTAATGGAATAGCCATTCGGCCAACTTCCATACATACTTAATGGAATAGCCAACCGACCGACTTCCAAACCCAATGAATTGGAGGTTATAACGTAACCACCCGTCCTGGTATTCACGGCACCACTCGTCATATGGTTTATCATGTAACCACCTGTAATATGTCCAAGTACCATTATAAAATTATAACACATAAAAACAATATAAAGGAATGATAACATTTCCACATTTCAATCACAATATATAATTTAAATATATTGACATAATAGAATCCTTTATAAAAACCATTTTCAATACCCAAATACTTAAAAGAGTATATGGTATTTATTTTATTTTAAAAACATTACGACTTGTTGAGGAAGCCAAAGATCAAATAATACTCATGGTGGCTGAAAAGGTCGTTATCACCGCATACGTTAAAAGGAAAATTCCTTTTTTTCATTTAGTAAAAAGATTTGTAGAAAAATATTCCTTTTGTAAAAAATTAAAAGTTAAATGGGTTTATACACTGTATAAAAGAACATTGTGTATAAAATGAAATATACCTCAATGAAAGGAGATTGAGACGAAGTCCCTTACAAAGACGGTATCCTTGGTTTAAGGATAAATCAATTACATAATTATGTGTGACAAACGAATACACCAAATATAAGTGGATATTAAGTGTAAAACAATCGTAGGTTATTCACACATATTCATAGAATGACATATTCACGGATTATAAGTTTATCCCAAAGAATCAAATTTGGGTTAAGAAGTTCCCATGGAAAAATTTGACAGCCTAATGGCATCACTAAAAAATTCAGAAAATGAGTTGATGAGAGATAAAAAGGGTATCTCATGACATGGAAATAAAATTTAAATCAATAAGTATATAGAAAAACATATCCCAACATAATAGTATGTGAATTAAAATACATAACAAAAGAAGTCTTTTAAAAAGAGGAGGGTGAAAGGTTCCCTTACCGACATGGGTATCTTTCGAAATATACACCCCGTGAAAGAAGGACAATACAACATTGATGTAAATACTCATAAATGAAATTATATTACACAATGAATAAAATAATTGGAATTACATACACCACTCAATTAAAATTTTGGCAAATGTATCATAAATCTCACGGGAATAAAAGTGAGATGAAAAATCCCTTACGAAAACTCAGCAGCCTAATGGCGCCACTTAAAACATCCAAAAATGGATTGATGAGATAAAATAGGGTCACACATAATATTACAATAAAATGTACAGCAATAGGAATATAAAATAAAATCCCCCATCATAACAAAGAGGATATTAAAAGGAGTAACATAAAAGAGATTACTTAAAATGAAAGAGAGAGGTTAGATCTCTTGCGAAAATTCGGCAGCCTAACGACACCACTCAAAACTTCCAAAATGGATTGATGAGAGAGAATAGGGTCTCTCATCATATGAACATAAAAATTACAGTAATAGTAATATAAAAGAACATCCCAATAACAAGAAATATGAGCTTTAAAAGGAATGACATAAAAGAGTGTACTTAAAAAGAAAGAGAGGAGTAGGATCCCTTACCTCGGGTCCGACTTGACTCGATCGTTCTTTAACGTCCTGAATAATAAACTTGAGTTAATTTATACTTTTTTAAGAACCTTTTTCAAGTTCATTATTCCTTTTATATCAATTATTGACATGATATAAACATTATGTAATCATTTATGTTAATAATGTTTGTTTTGTCGATATTTGGTTCTTAAGTCAAAAGTGGACTTCTTACAATTACATGTTGTTCGTGTGGTCAAAAGTTGATTATATTCAGAATGAAATTCATGATTTGGATATCATATATATCATATATATCCAGAATATACATGTATTTATAATATTACATAATCATTTAGAGGTAAGAAATGAAATGCACCGTTCATGGAGACAGTAAGCCGTACGTACACATGAATGCTACTTTAATTTCTATGGCATATTAATGGAATTAAAACTAAATGAGAGATGTGTATATTTTCAATTACAGAATTATATTCATCCTTTAGATGTATCATACATCATATATATCCAATATATGTACTTATAATAGTACATTACATTTGAGGATAAGAAATGAAATGCACCGTTCATGGAGACGGTAAGTCGTACGTACGCATGAACGCTACTTTCATTTATATCTCATACTTTAATGGAAAGAAAACAATAATGATATAAATGTATATTATAATTATATAATAAAATAATATATAATAACTTTAAATCCATCCTTTATACATCCCACGTATGGCATTAACGAATCAAATCACTTTGAGGGGGTGGTAGTCCGCACTTCCTAAAATGAAGATATCGCGTATACCCATAATGGAAGCCATAAAGGTATGCCACAAATGAAAAATACAGAAGTTTAAGTAAAAAATAAACATATTATATATCATATATAAACATAGTGACATCTTAATGGACACCTTTGAAGGTCTTATATGAGTGTTGAACAATCATCGTTTCGTGAGGCAGAAATTCGACATCCACAGAAACAGTATGTTCTTTAACCATTAGATTAAGGTGTGTGTAAGTTTATCTCGAATAAATATTATAAAAAAATCCTATTATATTTAATATACTTGAGTTGTTACAAAATAAATGAATAAAAAGAGTTCAAGGGGTTGGAGAAGCAACATAAAACAAAAGAGCACAAGTGAAGACGTTACCTTAAAATTGGGTAACTTCCTTTGGTTTGAACCAAAAGGGATTCTTGAAGAGATTCCTGCATAAGATAAGGCTTTTATGATTAGGAGAGGGATTTGACGAGACAAAATGATCAGAGCTTGGCCGAACCAAAGGCTTGAGAGGTGTGGGTAAGGTGGTAGAGGTGGGGGCCTTTTTTAAGAGGAGAGGAGGGGCACTCTTGGAAAAGTATAAAATGTTACTTTATTTTCAAATGGATTTAGGATTTTAATGGTCCCACATTGATGTGTTTTGAGGATAAGGTGATAAGGGTTCAAAATACACCTATCCAATAGGTTTTTGACATGTGTAGGTCCTAGAGTTTTCATTATCATTCCATTTTATTTAAATCATTAAATAATGAGGTCATCACTACATCATCGTGATATCATAAATATTTTAAGTTATTTAATGTCTAAAAATTATTAAAAAAATACTATGATGTAGGAAATCCATTTATATTTCCAATGACTATTTATAGTCAAAATTCTGACTTGTATAACCACATGTAAAAATTGTTTTAGTAAAACAAATCATGTTTGTGACACTTTTATTTTAACTTTAAATAAAAGGCATAAATGTCATTATCAAACCCATGTGGCTCCATGGGGTACCAAAAATCGACCCATGGGTTTTATTGGTCGTCCATAACTCAACCAATACGGTTAGGACAAGTTTCAAGATATTTTCATTTTATTATAATATCATTTTTACCTTAAATTACACTAATTACCTTTAATCGCGATTAATAAAACTTAAAAGTTACTTTTCTTCAAAAATTATTTTCATCCCATTGAACCACATTTTACTTAACAATTAAAATAATTTAAATTGGATTTTTGAAATTCAAATCACAGAAGTGGTAAAGTCCCATTTCAACGAAATATCAAATTTTGTAACCACCACTTTGTGGTTTCACTATTCATCAAAAATTGAAGTTTTTCAGAAAAATACCAAAAATTCACCCTAAGCTATATTTGATATTCCAAATTCAAAAATGATGTCTATTTTACAAAATTAATAACATAGAAGTTTCATTAATTAATTTTATAATTAAATCCCGGTGTTAAAACAAATAGCGTGTTTTTATGAAACAATATCATTCAAAAGATTGACACTCGTTTATGTCCAATCTTAAAGTGATATTAATTACAATGACCACCATTGGATTAAATGGTAAAAATATATTCTATTTACACTTTAAACCAAATTAAAAAGATAATATAATCATATAAATAAATTAGATTAAAAAGAGGTTTTGAATTAAAATACAACATTTTCACTATTCATTAAAAATTGAACTTTTTCGGAAAAATTCCAAAAAATTACACAAAGTAAATTTTGATGTCCTGATTATAAAGAAGAATTTTATTTTGTCAAATATAACACATAAAATTGTCAAAAAGTGGATTTAAAAGAGGTTCACCATCAAAAGGCAGTTAATTGATCTTTTAAAGAATATTAGACTGTCTACGCTTAAAATTGGATTCATTCGCATTTTTAATCCTCTATCATTTATTTTAAAGAGTAAAAATATTTGACAAACATATATAATCATTTTGTATTTAGTTCTGTTCATTCCCGCCATTACAATGGTTAGGCATTAACTACCATTTAAAATAATATTATTTTATTATTAGAGTGCAACGTAAGATTCCCAAGAAACACGTTGTTGCGTATTGGGTACGCCATCGAGCATAGCATCCCCTTTAAATTAATATTAATATTTTATTCACAAACATGGATAAATATAAAAATGTCATATTCTTTATTTACCTGGGGTGTTACATCCTTCCCCCCTTTTGGGATTTGCGTCCTCGCAATTTTAAAATTGGGCTTGGAAATATCCTGGAATGTCCAAGATCGAAACAAGAGTCGGTAAAACCATTACTTTAAAATAAAGAAAGATAAGTACAGAGGTCACCCGAGTTAACCCATACTAGGATTACATGTAGGAAAACATGAACATGGAGGAGAAAACATAGGGTCATATTCTGACGGATAGTGATAGAAAACATGTTTAGGAGAAAGTTAACCACAAGAAAATCACAAACTTGTGATGGGTTAAACGGTATTCGATTCCCCAGTAGGAAAAGTTAACAGACATCATTTTGGTTTTAAGTTCATCTTCATTGAGGAATTTATTTTTGAGCCTAACTAAATCATAATGAAACATACTTACTTGTCACGTAGACTTCTAACTTTTACTATATTCCTTAATCAAACTCATATTTTCTCCAAAAGACGAGTATTTAGGAAGACATGTTTGCATTAAGAGCACTATAATCAATTTCTAGAGAATCACCTAATCCACAAAAGTGAACTATATACTTCCCATGTCTTTAGACTCTAACCAAAACAAAAACCAAAAAGGTTAGTACAAGATCAGATAATCAGGAAAAGGATAACCCTTTATAAAAAAAATCTATTCTTAATCTCCAAAATTTGCCCAACAAAACCCAAAGTTCAACGAGAACCATTCGATAAACAATTTGTCCATAAAATTATTCAAAGTAAACCAACCTAAGATTGAATCCCAAATATTTGAAGGATTTAGTCACATAGTCTTCCAAGTTAAGTCGTAACATTTATCTCCAAAAAACATCAGTTGGTCCTAAAGTCTCGCATTGAAAAGTAATTAACCTAATCAAAAATCCTCCATGATAAGTTAATCATTTTCGTAAAAACCCAAAATCAACTTACTATTAATTCATAAAGTCACCTAACTAAAAAGAATAAGTCATACTAACCAGGGACTTCACGTAGTCCAGTAGTAGGTGATAAATATCCATTGCACTTTGGTTGTCGGTTCGATTCCCGCAGCTTTGTCCGACGCGACGGGTTGTCACACGGTCTGCGTGTTTCCCTTTTTATAAAACTCGAAAAATAACCCTAACATGTTTTAACCTTAATAGTTTCCTTATACATCTCATTTTCATCCAAATTTGTTACGGTCTCAACATCATAATTCTTGAAGTCTTATTTCACCACCATAAGATAAAATAAAACGATTCCCAAAAAGAATAACATCATACCCTGATCATGGCGTCCACTCAGTTTCATCGTCATCTTGCTCACGTAGGTATAAGTCCCATGAATTAAAACAATGATTTAGAGATCCTTCAAAATAATTTGCTTCCTCCATCCAAATACACCTTATACAACATGGGTCATATGGGTGTTCACAGAAAAACAGTTTTGGAAAATAATCATGTATGAAATATAATTCCAAAACATCTGATAAAACATGATTTCTATAAAATAGTCGGAAAGAATTTTAGTTGAATCTTTCTATTATTGGTCCTTTTAAAATACCATAAGTATGTGATGAGAGACTATAATTTAAAATCAAATACAAATAGGTTGCGCAAGGGTCTCCTTCCTCAGCACCATCTTTAAAATCATAATATGCTTCAAATTCTTGTGATAAGGTAAAATATTTTAAAATACCTTGATAATATTTACCTTTCTTGAAAAGATGAGAATATTGTGAAAATAGTATTTGTCTAAAAACAACCCATGATCCACGATGATAACGAGGTATAGTGGAGGTGTTTGATATCTCAAACAACTGCCTGCAAGTGACTTGTATGCTAGAAAAAGTTTCACAATCATCCAAACATGACTTTGCAATAATTATTGCAAGCATGTCATCAGGAAGAGATATGAATGTCGTTTTAGATCCTTCTCCTTCCATTCATAACTGAGTTTACTTGTCCTGAAAAAAGTTATAAAACAAGGATTTAACTGAAATAATAGATATAGGGACAAATCATGTGTCAAACAAAAACTCTTAATCCCTAAAGTTGTCTAAACCTCCCTTTGATACCAACTATAAGGCCCCGGCCTTAAACCTTACTTAATATTGAATTAAATGAATAATTCAAATTGAGTATCTTTTCAGGTTTAGAGTTTTAGAGAATTAGGACATAACTATTACATCTCAAAAGATTACAAAGTAGAAACTTTTACTAATTTTTCATAAAATAAAAACTCTTAAAAAGAAACATGTCCAGTTCCAGGTTTTAGGTTGCATGACTTTCCCTTGATCCCATCCTTGACCCTATTCCACGTTAAGTCCTGTGAAAAACATTTCAAAAACATGGGATGAGCATAAAAATCTCAGTAAGGGATACACAAAGAATGAAAACTGTTATTTTTTCAAAACAACAAGTAAACCATGTATACTTTATCAAAGTAATACTTTTCACCTTTTCGAAGTAGTAAAAACTCTTCACTGAATAAAAGTTCATTACTTACCCTTCTGTAATGAAAAGATTACCATAAAACCCATATAAAGCTCACATAACATATAAAGGTAACTTGGGGCATAAACATACTTAAGTGGAATAACCATAAGGTCGAATTCCACACATATCACTTAATGGAATAGACATTCGGCCAACTTCCATACATACTTAATGGAATAGCCATACGGCTGACTTCCATACCCAATGCATTGGAGGTTATAACGTAACCACCCATCCTGGTATTAACGGCACCACCCATCAATGGTTTATCACATAACCACCCGTAATATGTCCAAGTACCATTATAAAATTATAACAAATAAAACCAATATAAAGGAATGATAACATTTCCACATTTCAATCACAATATATAATTTAAATATATTAACATAATAGAATCCTTTATCAAAACCATTTTGAATACCAAAATACATAAAAGAGTATATGGTATTTATTTTATTTTAAAAACATTACGGCTTTTTGAGGAAGCCAAAGATCAAATAATACTCGCGGCGGCAGAAAATGTCGTTGTCACCGCGTACATTAAAAGGAACATTCCTTTTTGTCGTTTAGTAAAACGCTTCGTAGAAAAAGATTCCTTTTGTATAAAAGTAAAAGTCAATGGGTTTTATACACCGTATAAAAGAAAGTTGTGTATAAAACGAAATATGCCTCAATGAAAGGAGATTGAGATGAAGTCCCTTATAAAGACGGTATCCTTGGTTTAAGGATAAATCAATTACATAATTATGTGTGACAAATTAATACACCAAATATAAGTGGATATTATGTGTAATAAAATCAGAGGTTATTCACACATATTCATAGAATGACATATTCAAGGAGTATAAGTTTATCCCAAAGGATCAAATTTGGGTTATGATGTTCCCTTGCAAAAATTTGACAGCCTAATGGCGTCACTACAAAATTCAGAAAATGAGTTGATGAGAGATAAAAAGGGTATATCATCACATGGAAATAAAATTTAAGTCAATAATGATATAGAAGAACATATCCCAACATAATATTACGTTAATTAAAAGACATAACAAAAGAAGTCTTTTAAAAAGAGGATGGTGAAAGGTTCCCTTACTGACATGGGTATCTTTCGAAACATACACCCTGTGAAAGAAGGACAATACAACATTGATGTAAATTATCATAAATGAAATTATATTACACAATGAGTAAAATAATGGGTAGTACATACACCACTCAAATAAAATTGTGGCAAATGTTTCACAAATATCACGGGAATAAAAGTGAGATGAAAAATCCCTTACGAAAACTCGGCAGCCTAACGGCGCCACTTAAAACTTCCAAAAATGGACTGATGAGATCAAATAGGGTCTCTCATCATATTAAAATAAAATTTACAGTAGAGGAATATAAAATAACATCCCCTATCATAACAAATAGGAGCTTAAAAGGAGTAACATAAAGGAGAGTACTTAAAATGAAAGAGAGAGGTTAGATCTCTTACGAAAATTCGGCAGCCTAACGACGCCACTCAAAACTTCCAAAAAGGATTGATGAGAGAGAATAGGGTCTCTCATCATATGAACATAAAAATTACAGTAAGGGTAATATAATAGAACATCCCAATAAAAATAAATATGAGCTTTAAAAGGATTGAAATAATATAGTGTACTTAAAAAGAAAGAGAAGAGTATGATCCCTTACCTCAGGTCTGACTTGACTCGATCATTCTTTAACGTCCTGAATAATAAATATGAGTTACTTTATACTTGATTAAGAATCTTTATCAAGTTCATTATTCCTTTTATATAAATTATTGACATGTTATAAACATTATGTAATCATTTATGTTAATAATGTTTGTTTTGTCGATATTTGGTTCTTAAGTCAAAAGTGGACTTCTTACAATTACATGTTGTTCGTGTGGTCAAAGGTTCTTTATATCCAGAATGACATTCCTGATTTGGATATCATATATATCATATATATCCAGCATATACATGTATTTATAATATTACATAATCATTTAGAGGTAATAAATGAAATGCACCGTTCATGGAGATGGTAAGCCGTACGTACGCATTAACGCTACTTTCATTTCTATGTCATATTAATGGAATTAAAACTAAATTAGAGATGTTTATATTTTTAATTACAGAATTATATTCATCATTTATATGTATCATACATCATATATATCCATTATATGTACTTATATTAGTACATTACATTTGAGGATAAGAAATGAAATGCACCGTTCATGAAGACGGTAAGCCGTACGTACAAATGAACACTACTTTCATTTCTATCTCATAATTTAATGGAAAGAAAACAATAATGATATAAAGGTATATTATAATTCCATTATAACATAATATATAATAACTTTAAATCAATCCTTTATACATCCCACATATGGCATTAACGAATCAAATCACCTTAAGGGGGTGGTAGTCCGCACTTCCTAAAATGAAGATATCGCGTATACCCATAATGGAATCCATAAAGGTATGCCAAAAATGAAAAATAAAAAATCTTAAGTAAAACATAAAAATATTATATATCATATATAAACATTGTGAAATCTTAATGGACACCTTTGAAGGTGTTATATGAGTGTTGAACAATCATCGTTTCGTGAGGCAGAAATTCACCATCCACAGAAACATTATGTTATTTAACCATTAGATGATGGTGTGTGTAAGTGTAGCTCGAATACATATTATAACAACATCCTAGTATATTTAAGAAACTGTAGTTGTTAAAAAATAAATTAATAAAACGAGTTCAAGGGGTTGGATAAGCAAAATAAACAAAAGAGTACAAGTGAAGACATTACCTTAAAATTGGTTAACTTCCTTTGTTTGAACCAAAAGGGTTTTTTGAAGAGTTTCCTGCCTAAGATAAGTCTTATAGGATTAGGAGAGGGATGTGTAGAGACAAAATGATCATATCTTGGCCGAACCAAAGGCTTGGGAGGTGTGGGTAAGGTGGTAGAGGTGGGGGCCTTTTATAAGAGGAGAGGAGGGGTACTCTTGGAAAAGTATAAAATGTTACTTTATTTTCAAATTTTTTCCGGATTTTAATGGTCCCACATTGATGTGTTTCTAGGATAAGGTGATAAGGGTTCGAAATCCACCCATCCAATAGGTTTTTGAAATGTTTAGGTCCTAGATTTTTCATTATCTTTCCATTTTATTTAAATCGTTAAATAATGAGGTCATCGCTACATCATCATGATGTCATAAAGAATTTAATTTATTTAATTTATAAAAATTATAAAACAAATAATATGATGTAGGAAATCTTTTTAGATTTCCAATGACTATTTATATTCAAATTCTTGACTTGTATAACCACATGTAAAAATTGTTTTAGTAAAACAAATCATGTTTGTGACATTTTTATTTTATCTTTAAATAAAAGGCATAAATGTCATTATCAAACCCAAGTGGCTCCATGGGGTACCAAAAATCAACCCATGGGTTGTATTGGTCGGCCATAACTCAACCAATAGGGTTAGGACAGGTGTAAAGAAATTTTCATTTTATTATAATATCATTTTTACCTTAAATTACACTAATTACCTTTAATCGCGATTAATAAAACATAAAAGTTACTTTTCATCAAAAATTATTTTCATCCCATTGAACCACATTTTACTTAACAATTAAAATCATTTAAATTGGATTTTTGAAATTCAAATCACAGAAGTGGTAAAGTCCCATTTAATCGAAAAATCAAATTTTGTAACCACCACTTTGTGGTTTCACTATTCATCAAAAATTAATGTTTTTCAGAAAAATACCAAAAATTCACCCTATTCTATATTTTATATTCCAAATTCAAAAATGATTTCTATTTTACCAAATTCATATCATAGAAGTTGCATTAATTAATTTTATAATTAAATCCCAATGTTAAAAGAAATAGCATGTTTTTATGAAACAATATCTTTCAAATGATTGACACTCGTTTATGTCCAATCTTAAAGTGATATTAATTACAATGACCACCATTGGATTAAATTGTAAAAATATATTCTATTTACACTTTAAAACCAATTAAAAATATAATCTAATAATATAAATAAATTAGATTAAAAAGAGGTTTTGAATTAAAATACAACATTTTTTCACTATTTATTAAAAATTGAACCTTTTCGGAAAAATACCAAAAATTTACACAAAGTAAATTTTGATGTCCCGATTATAAAGAAGAATTCTATTTTGTCAAATATAACACATAAAATCGTCATTAAGTTGATTTAAAAGAGGTTCACCATCAAAAGGCGGTTAATCGACCTTTTAAAGAATATTAGACTGTCTACACTTAAAATTGGATTCATTCGCATTTTTAATACTCTATCATTTATTGTAAAGAGTAAAAATATTTGACAAAAATATATAATAATTTTTTAGTTAGTTCTATTCATTCCCGCCATTACAACGGCTAGGCATTAACTAACATTTAAAATAATATTATTTTATTATTAGAGTGCAACGTAAGATTCCCAAGAAACTCGTTGTTGCGTATTGGGTACGCCATCGAGAATAGCATCCCCTTTAAAGTAATATTAATATTTTATTCACAAATATGGATAAATATCAAAATGTCATATTCTTTATTTACCTGGGGTGTTACATTGTTATTGTTGTGTACATGTGATATGAATGAAGGTTGTGTTCATTGAATGAAATGTTAAATTTATTTAGGTAATATTCATTATTTTAGGAATTGTTTAATATTTCTGTAAATGATGGCTACCATTGTGGTTACATTGGATGTCACTTATATTCCTTATAAAAAGGATGGGAGTGGAATAACATAGGGTGATCCACTAGATTCCATATTACTTTTACAAGTGTAAATTTCTTTGGAAGAGCCTTGGATTCCCCAAGGAGACTCATGTAAATAATGTGATTGAAGAAATAATTTTATTTAATGAGGTCCAATGTGCAACAATTCCTCAAGTGGGATAGTGGATTCTACATATGTTCATTATATTTACTTTTATGGGGTATCTCTCCCTCTATTCATATAATGTATTCATTATTTGAATTCCATGTATCAATGTCATTGTTTTTAAGGTGTAACTGTGATTTATTATATAGGATGGGTTATTTAAAATATGTCAGATCATTATTGGTTTGGAATGCCTATGGTCTGAAACTTGGATTCTAATTGAGTCATTATTATGAATATCATTGGACGTACCATCACTTGCGACTGGTATACTAGATTACATTAATTTGAAGAGTCACCCACTTTTGATTCCCTAAGGGATCTATTGAGGTGCAATGTAAAATTGTTCTGTGTGGATTACCATCATGTTACGTATTTATGGTTACCTTAGTGATGCACATTGAAATAAAATTTAGACATGATTATTCCATCATATTTATATATTTTCATCATTTTATTGGATAGGGTCATTTTGGGGTTTCTTCTTGTGGAACATGGCTCAATTGGGGTATATTTTTTCAACTTCTTATTATTTTACTACAATAATTATTTACAATATATTTTTCTAATTTTATCCCAAATATATTATTTTCATTAAAAATCATTACCTATAGACTAATGAGTTGTACTCTGAAATCAATCTTTCCACCATGGAACATGGGTACCCAAGAAGAAGTTACAAGGATAGAAATTAATGGTTTGGAGAAAATCTCATTGTTGATGCTTGATTGTATATCTGTGTTGGATCTTAGCTGATGGGTGATGGACTAGAGATTTAGACTCGTAGAATTATACATTTATTTCAAATTATTCATTATATTTACTTTGGGATGGATTCACATGACTAGAGTAATATATGTTCAATGACTGTACGTATGTATCATCATTATGATAATGTATGGGACGTGAGTAAGTATTTTTCACATGTAGTTTAATTTACAAGATCATATTTTAATATTATTCTCCATTAATTTATATTATGTTTTGATATATGAGAATGATATAATAGTCTTCCTATAGATATTTCACAGTCCCTGAACACAAGTTAGTAGTCTCGGTTATTAGGGGATGTACACTTGAGGTCATGTGAGACATTTGTTGGGGCCACCTATTTAGTGGAATCCTAGTCTTGGGGGGGGGGGGGGTTTAAATTTGTATATGATAATATTTATTTTTCATTTTTCATACTATTTTGATGTTGTAGATGTAATACTAGAACTAATGATAATGTAATAACATAAATTTTTATTACATTGTTTTTTATTAATATACATAACATTACATAGACATAATCCTATGTACCATAATAGTTTAGTCTCTTTAGAAATATGGAAACATAAATACCGGTCCATGTGTGAGATACATCATCTCCCGCTACATTCTTCAGAACTAGAACCTTATTAAATTTATCATACATAAAAAATATCTTAATAATCTAGTAAAATTTAACATGATAGTGGGTGATATAATATGCCGAGTAAAGGAAAACAAGGAAGATATATAGGAATGACATGAACATAAGTGTATGAAAACAAGAGCATATAATTTGAAAACATTACCCTGCATAATAATGATTATTATATTGTGTACGTAGGTTTTGGAATAGTGGTATTAACCCCTTAATCATACATGAAAAATGTGGATTCATAACCCATTCGAAGAAGGGCACTGTAGTTGGATTGTAGATATAATGTAGTAGTAAAGGCACTATAGCAACAACATGCACTACAGTAGCGGACGAAAATATAGTAGCAGTGGGTATTGTGCAGTACTGTAGTAGGCATGTACTAAAACATTAAAATTCACATAATGGGCCTTAGAACAAAACATTCAATGCTACAGTCCATGTAATGGGTTAGATGCCCACTAGGCCTTCAGGCTATGAAATAGGTCTCCCTCTACCCAGCCAAAAAGAGGCCTTTGTTTTAATTTAAGATTAAAATGAGGCTTTGTCCCCAACCATTAAAATAAATATCATAATCTTGAGACATGAAATAATGATTTCTAGTTCATAAGACATGAAACATATAGAAATAATTGAACATGATCTTTGAGAGAATAACATTTTAATAAGACATGGAATTAATGGCATAAGCATTAAAAAATTGATTCCATATTACTCGTGGGTTACTACCAATACCATTATAGAAAAAAATTGTATATTAGTATACTAGGTTGAGTCCATATCTTACTAAATTGGGTTTACTCCACTATTCCATCCATTCCTTACTAAATTGTGATCACTCCATATTCTATCCCTTTCCATATCATGAGAATTATATATTTACACCATGAAATGAATTTATAAATAGGTCACAAACACGAAATGATGGGGACCATATATAGGTTTCCCACAAGATCATAAAAATTCCTCATATCATATCACATGAAAATGGGTATCATAAAACGCTACATTATCATAACCTTTGGAACACAGAAAGGTTTCATAATCATTTCATCAAAGAAAACCCCCTAAAGAGAATCATGATTACAAAGAATTTCATTATGGTGTCCCCCATTTGAGAAAAATATATTTCATAAGAATTATTTCATTAAAACGTATTCCATTCATTTAAATAAAATTAATTGTATATAGGGATCTTATCTCTAGTAATGCATTTGTAATGCCAACGTACTTTTTCATAAATGTAAATTATTTTTGATCAATCATATAAATAATTTCTTTAAGATAATATAGATTCCACAATGATAAATATATTTGAAAGCACAAAAACAATTTAAAACAATTCTCTTTGAAAAGAAAATTTAAAAAAGATAAGTATTTTTCATATAAATGATTGGTCATGAAATCGGAAAAACCATTCATTCAACAATTCTTAAAACAAATATTCCTTTCACATTTTCAATTAATGTCTATTATACATTTTTCAGAAAATGACATGATGATTTCTTTCAAAACATTTTTTGAATAAGTTCATAATTGGAAAAAAATTAAAAAATCAGAATAGTGTATTAATAAGAATTTTAACACATTTATCAAAAACATTTTTTTCAAAGAAAATAGATTTCATTTGAAGAAAGAAAAAATGTCATATTTTCATAAAACCTTTTTATTAATAATTTTATGTAAGAAAGAGTTGTAAAAAATAAATTACATGACTATTTATTTAATAAATATAGGATAAAAAATTCATGATAACTATAGATATGTAAATCATGATATTTTAACATTTTATACTTAATCATAAACCATAATTATACTTGATGAGATCACAACATAAAAGTTCTTCCATGTTGGTAAAATTGAATCAAAATCCCAATGAAGGAATAAAATAAAATGAAATACAAAAATATCATATGGATGAATATATTTATTATGTTTCATGAAAAAGGGGTGTTTTTTACACCATGTGAAATAATATTGGTGCATAACATAACGTAAATCTCAAAGAAGGAAAATTGAGATAAAAAATTCCTTACTAACTTGGTATGTTTTGAAACAAAAACAACATGAATGATAGATCCTAAAACTGATATTTAATTAATAATTAATTTACATATAATAACTATGGAATAAATTTAAAGGTATTTTATTGAAAACATAAATTAAACATTTAGTGAATATGTAATTGGTCACATATAAAATTCAATTGAGATAGAAATGTATTACCTTTTATTTTCACATCCATCATACACATTAAAACAACTTTAATAATAAATATAAGTTTATTATAAATAAATTAATGAACCATCATAAAATATATATTATTACAAATGATTATATTATGTCCATTTATTACCTATTCATTAATGAAATCATGTTAATGTTACATCATGTGTAATAAGCCTATTATATTTCATAAATGTTTACCTTAATTTAATTGTCTACATTCCTTCACTGATCATTATTACATAATATCCATTATTTATAAAATGATATAAATATAATATTTATTTTTTATAAATTGTTTTATAATAATCCATATAATTTACTGATAGAAAATGAAATATATAGTTCAGGGAGTCGGTAGACCCTATGTATGCATGTATGTTATTTCTATTTCCTTGCAAGACTTAAAGAATAAAAATTCAATGATATATATTATGATTATATAATAACTTTAATATCATATTTATAAATATAAACTTTTTTTATAATCCCATCCTTAATACCATCCTTTAAAAACATGAATGAATCATATCACTTTGTGAGTCTGTAGACCATTGTAAAAACTAATGATGTTATCATACTCCCACAAAACTATAAAATATTAAATTGTGTGTGTTATAATACGTCCATAATCATAATGAAATCATAAAAATAATTTATTTCATATACAAAATATATATATTCAAAAATAATTCCATTCACAAGAGGAAGTAATGGGAAAACGAATGCCATCAACTCGCAGGCCAGTTTTCCGCCGTACACACACATGATGATTTTATAACCCATTTTTTTGAAGTGAACATGGTTATCAGTTATTAACAAAAAATAATGACATCTCAAGAAAAATTCTTATTCTGAGGTTATTATATAATCATTATTTAAATATAATTTAAATAATTTTTTGAATAAATAAAACTAAATATCTCATTAATGAACAATACCTCCACTTCTGTTATCCTCCATTGATTTCCACTACAAGGCTTCATAGGATGGATTCATTCCCAAAATAAGGATTCTAGGATGAGAGTAGGGATGATGGTAATTTATTTGGGTGTTAATTGGTTAAACCAATGTTTTTTTTAATGATTCAATAAGGGACTATAGGGTAGGCCTCTAATAAGTGGTGTGGAGGAAAAACATAGTATATTTGAAAAGTGTTTAGTGGTGCCACATATTTAATATGTCACATGTGTCCAAAATGCACCATTACTAAACCATGGAGGAGTAATGGTAAACATATGGGCATTAAATATTATTAATTCATGTATATTGGTTATTCCTATCAATATTGTTTTAGTGTAACCCCCTAGTAAACCGATTTTTCCTTAATCATGTGAATTAATTATAACTGCATTCAAAATTAATTTTAGTTAGAAATTTAGTTGAACATATTAGAAATTAAAAATTATTATTATTCCTAATATAGAATATATTTTCAAAAAATTATTTTCACTTAAGTGGAAAATTTTAATTTGAAATTAATTGTAAAAACGAGATGATAAATAAGGGTTTTAATGAAAAAATGTATAAAATTTAACAATGTTTTTATATCCAATTTTAATATTAAATTGATTCAAATGAATTAAATTTTATGAATATATGTTTAATTTAACTAAATATAATTCAAATATAATTTAAAATATAATTTATATTTTAAAAAAAATTATTCATAAAATGGAATTTTGACCTAAAATGTAGTATTTTTCACTTTTCATCATAAAATGAAATATTTCAGAAAAAACAATAAATCTAAATATAGTTTTGAAATTACCAATTAGAAAATTAAATTTTGTTTTATAATATTTTTTATTATATTTTTTAAAATGTATTTTTATTATCTTTCCCCCAAAAACGAATAAAAATCAGTTTTTAAGACAATATTATTCTGAAAACATATAAAGTCATTATTAAAAAAATTACTATTTTTATCAAGATTTGTTTTATAAAATCATTATAATTTTTATTTAAAAATTATTTATAACTATTCATATAACTATATTTAATGTCTAGTTTATAATGGTTGAGTTTAAATATTGATAATAACAATACACAATGCTTTGTTAACACACTGTTTTGGGTATAATACAAGAAAATATAGTGTTGAATATAGGGTAAGATTATCATGGTGTTTCACATAACAAAATATTAAATTGGTGTTTTATCTAATTCAATCCATCAAAAAAATAATTTATTCAGCACATATAAATTAAAAAACTAAAGGTGTCACATTTTATCCACCTTAAAATTAATGTATACCTAGAAATTATCATTCTTATACCAGAAGAAAAAAATACATAAACCTCATCATATGATATTCTTCTCAAAAATATTCCACAAACTAATGGATTCAACCCAAAACATTGACGATGTGAGTGTTAATGTTTTGTATAATTTTCTCTGTATGATCCAAAATCTCAACTATTTGATCCTCATTAAAATGATCCTGCTCTAGTGGTATAACCCATGAGTTTAGTATATGTGGGGGGTCTAATATATACATCATTGGGAGTTATAGATGATACCCTTAATAGAAAAGAGAGAGGTTATTTGGATGTTCCATGTGGTAGGATACCGTCCTAATGCGATCAGGAATTTCTACTGGACCAATATACCTATTTCATAGTATACTTTTCTTCCCAAATCTCATCAACTTCATCCAGTGGGAAATTCTAAGAAACACCTAAGAAAAAATATTACATTATATATCATGTCATAAATTTTTAGCATCACTTGTTTTTTGACTATATATTATTTAATTTCCCATTAAATCTTTATAATTTATTCAGTTATCATTGATCCTAATTGATTTCATTCTCCAACTAAATTTTAGCATGCTGGATCTCTATATTGCCTAAAATAGTGAGATTTATAAGGATCCATCATAATTATTTAGTGAATGATATTTCTGTTAGAAAAAACTAATAGATTAAGGTCTGGATTCCAACAACATTTTAAAACCAAAGAACATGATCATAAAATTTATTTTAGGGTTTAAAATTTTCTTTTCGGCTAACCATGTATTTGAGCATGATACAAAAGGCTGAAATTAAACTCCGAGTCAAGATATTTCTAAAGACATTAATTAAACATTATGTAAATCCTCATATCATGATCATACATGATTTAATGTGGTGATCCATTCAAACATACCCCTTTATTAATGTTTATATTGGAAATAAGATAGAAAGGTTAATCTACTACGTTAGTGATAAATATTCTTACCATTTTAAGAATATTGACTACAACCCATATAGATTAATACCCTCTAGATGTTTTTCTGATCCCAATGGTGAAACCATGGTGATTTTCTCCCACTTCAATTCACTTATGGGTAATGGATGCAACACCCCCTTAGACAATTTCTATCAATTATTCACCTGTTGAAATACAAAGCACTAAAATACAAACACTGTGATATATATCATCATTCCATTCCACGATATGAATTACATAAAATCTATAAACATTTTCATACACATAGGATGAATAAATAATGATAAACTATGACCTTCTTTAACAACTCCCTCTTCATGACTGTTGTGTATAGAACACAAACAAGGTTCCAAACCCTTATCATTTCATCATGATATGGTTAAACTCAGAAACTTTTCTTACCTTATTTTTTAGCTTTATATCCTCTTTATCTGCCTCTTTATTATTTACATGGATATATGTTTTAAAATTAAATGGTGCAATAATAGATATTTTACCTTTTTGGGATTTTTAGATCCATCCATTGTAAATATAGAAATACTAGGTATTTTTTATCCAAATTAATGATAAGCTAGCAGAATCATTTCCACTCAAATCATAATATACTTTGTTTTATTTTCCTATGGTGGTATTATATAGATAAGTCATACAATTTAACCATCTCTATGTATATTCATTGAAAGATATTGAAATACTTATATGTTAATAAAAAATTTCAAATATTTTATTTGGTATATATATCCCAAATTTCTCCATAATGGAAATTATTTTATACTGTTAATGAAAAAATTAACTTTTCTAAATTTAAATCATGTATTTGGTAATTTTGGTCAAGAATATTTAATTTTTTGACGCATAAGATATAAACATGTCATCTTGAATAATAACACATCCCAATGGCTTCTATGATGAATCGTTGTAGATTAAAAACCCATCTCTAATACATGGTAATGTATTAATAGGTTCACTGAATAATATTATATTAAGTTCTTCAAAATTTTCCATGTATTCAAAAATCTAATGGATCTTGGATCCCTTATGAGTTAACATGGTTAGTGTATTAGATATTCATGAAAAATTCTCCACAAAATGTCATTAATTTCAATATAAACCATGAAAATAGTGCATCTCGTTTATCATTGATGGTCACGTCCATCATTTTATAGCCTCCAGATTTGATAGATCTACTAATATTCCCATTGATTATATTAGATTTCAAAAAAATAAAACTTTTTATTATCAAAATTCACACATTGTATATTTTTCCTACATTTTCTCATTCATTTGGATCTTTTTAATAATTATCATGTTTCATTCATGCTCATAACTCCTATTGATGTAGATAATAATATTGACTATAATGAATACTAAAAATTTATGAAGGTAATATCTAATGACTCAATTGTTTAAATTCATTAAGATTCAGTGTGAATTAATAAGTCAAAATTTAATCAATAAATATTAACAGTGTCCATTACTTTTTATAAGACGTTTTCATGGGTAAATCCCCCTTCTTGACCCCATTTGATGAAATCTAGAATGAAGGTCGATCTTTGAATAGTATTGAACTCCATAGAGTTGATGAAATTAGTCATCAATATATTGTAGATGATACATGTTCTAAATTTTGATCTTGTTTAGCTCCTGATAATTAATGAAGAGTCATATAAATATATATCTCATTTAAATAAAAAATAGGTATACCCGAAGGTGATATAGTTGGATAATTAAATCCCCTTTCATTGTTTTCATATAGTTTCTTCTTCAATACCGACAACATAATATTGTATATTCTATATCGATTTTTTGAAATTTGCGTGAAAAAATGAATTTTTTTATCTAGAAATCACATTCATGTTTTAGTGCAACAATAATATAATATTCTAGAAAGACATAATTAAAATTACACACAATAAACATATCATCGATGTTAATTTCTTCTCAACAATTTGATTTAAACCCCATATAAATGGAAATAAGAACCCATATATTAGATTTCATCTCTATTGAAAGTTCATAGTTATTATTACACTCATATATGATCTTATGATTGTTACTATTATCAAACATGACTTCCCATCCTCGATAATTGATGTCAGGTTTACGTAGAGGAAGGTAGTAAATTATTGGATTACATCAAAATCCACAAGAGGAATAATGTAATGATTTATAGGAAAAACATTCACATCAAATCAACTGAGAGGAGTCAAATACATGATCCATCATCGTACCATTCATGATTTTCACAACTAATTATACATCTAATCTATTGGGTGGAACTTTTATACCCTTAAAATTTTATTTAGAATGAATGAAATTATAGATCAACATTCAAATAATTCATTAAAATTTATATTGTGGACTGTACATGTACCATGAACCTCTTCACCATCAAAACCCTTATTAAAAATAGTGATCACAAGAGATTTACCCTACTCCCCCATTTTAAGAGGTTATTGACAATGATCATCATCATTATCTCTCGAGCTTGGGATCTTTTAAGAATAATTCATATTCTCTTTACACAAGAAGCACTAAATTATGTGAGGTGCATTCTATGAAACTTTCACCCTATTTGAATCATTACATAACATCTTCTTATCAAATTTGATATCAATTTCTCGATGAATTTATTTTCCATACATAAAACATTTACTAGTCCCCCTAATAAATTTTCATTCATGCTCCACCCCACACATTGAGAATTAAGGAATATTCATATTCTTCTATCCATGGTTATAAGATTTTTTATTGAACTCTATATTCATTTTTTCCTCAAAACCATGAGATACATTTGTAAATAAAACATCAATTTAAATTAATAGAACATTAAAAAATATATTAATATCTAATGAATTATTTTATGGATAACTCGATTTTTATAATTCATTTAAGGCATTCGAATAATTTATTAACCTTAATCTCATGTTAGTAGATAATACGAGAATTGTTAAACATAAGTCTTCCAAAATTAATGTCATAAGTACTAATGGATTCACCATAGATTTTATTTAGATAAAGGAACACATTCAACATAATTATATTTAGAGTAAGAGGAATATAATTATTGAAATATATGTGATTGAACTCATCCCAATCCATGGTGTTAGTTTCACATGGTTGCCTTCTATTTTGGATAAGAGTCCACCAGTGATCTGCATCACCTTCAAAAATGCTAGACATCCAAAATTCATTTACATTGTTTCAAACCATGGATAATGAAAAATATATTTTTATTGGTACAGATTCATTTTTTGATCAACATGTAGAATAGAATGAACACTAACAACTGGTGTTTGTGTTCCTCATAATTGACATAACATAATGGTGTTCCCTATTTTTCTCATTTAGAAGTCCATACAATGTGGTGTGTTCATAAAAGTAAAAATCTTCATTCTAGATACCATAAATCTTCAATTAATAGGAGGAAAATCCTTGAAATTTCCTTCAGATTCAGCAATAATGTGGTTCCTTCTGGTTCCATTCAATCACTAAATGATAAAAGCATAGAGTAAAAAACAGTAATCTTAGTCAGGAACCACATCAACAAGGAAATTATTATAGGATGTCTAAATCATTTCATCATATTTTCAATGTTTTAAACAATTAGTTTATCAAAGGTGGTTCATAGTCCTATTTAGTTTATTCAGTCATTATGGATCATAAATATTTTTTGAATTCCCATAGCACATCCACAAAGAGGTTCAATCTATGTGTTTAGAAAGGCTCATTTTTTTTAAATAACTTCTTGATTGAGTATATCTCAATATAGTGGTTTCAGGGTGGTTATGCATAGGTACATATATACTAGAACCACATCCACCTACAGTTTTAATATAAAGAGTTTTATATTCAAAAACACTCTCTATATTCTTTTACAAAACTTCTTTACGTTTTCCAATACTTTTATTCATACATAGACTTATCTTTATACATGTCCTTATGGATCACATTATTTTTTTTCTCATCCTTAATTAAAAAGTTACCTAAACCTATACTCTTATAAAAATGATAAAATCCATTTCACAATATACAATGATATTACATCATTTTATGGATTATTAATTATATTTCAAAAACAAATGCCTAAGAAATATAATAATTTAGTTCCTTTGATAAAATTGATTCCAAAACATTGCTCCATAAGTGAGCCATATTATCACCCACTAAATTCTTCACAAATATCACCCTTTATTGGAATATCAAAAATAATATATATATTCTTATCCTTCGGAAAATAAACATGGGAAAATGTGATTATAGATTTTCAATAAGGGTTAAAAATTGAGATATATAAGAATGACTTCAACAAAATGATATGAGAACATGAGAATAAAATTTATAACCCATTCAATACATAAAAAAGATAAAAATCTCGAGTCACGGTATAAATATTGGCAGTTTATAACACATGAATCCTAATGGATTAAAATAACATGATTCATAAGTTCATTTCCGTATGAAAACAAATTTTGGGCATAAATATAAGCATTTAGAATATATTCCATCTTTTTCGAGGCTCACTCTCAAGACCATAAAAATAGAAAAATACATCTGTTGAACTGTGTTCACTCCCCATTCCACCCATTCCTTTCCAAATAGGGATCAATCTTTATTTCATCCATGTCTTACTAAATTTTTTTCACTCCCCACTCTAGAATAGTAAATCTTTTTTTATATAAATCATTACCCAATGCATTTGAGGGAGATATAGGTCCCACCCATTACATGATGAATACTATATTTATGTGCACTAAAAGTTCATAAACATTTAACTTATCAAGTCCCCAGAAATAAAATTCATATTATAACCATTTCATCATATCATAACATATAGAAACAATATAGGTTTCATAACAATTTCATCTTCTAACAAAACATGAAAAAAAGTCGGGTCACATGCATTTCATCATGGTATATCACATTGGAGATAAACGTGTTTCTTAAATATCATTTCATGCAAACATAATCCATTCAGATAAATAATATGAATGGTGTCCTTGGATTATAACACTTGAAAGTCATGGGTAACACAAAGACATGTTATAATATATGGAAAATGATTTCTATCAATCATTTAAAACATTTCATAAGGAAAATAACTTTTTTCACTTTTAAAAACACTTTTTAAAATTTAAAACATTATGAAATAAATTTTCATAGAAATTAAATTTGAAAAAATGTTTACGATTTTTCGATTCAATGATTTTTAATCAAATTATAAAATTATTTTCATGTCATACATGATAAAATGAGGACTCCTTTCACATTTTTAGTAAATGCCAAGGTGGTATTGTTCAAAAAATTAAATGAAGATTCCTTTATACACCATTTTTTAAAAATCATAAATGGGTAAAAAATAATTTATAAATCATCATAGTATAATAAATAATTGATTTTTTTCAAATATTTATTTTGTAATAAAACATATTTCCGGTCAAAGAGTGAAATAACATCGAAATTTCAAAAAAAACATTTTATTAAAAATAATGAGTACATAATTTTGGGAAAATAGTTTTGTTATTTTTACATATCTTGAATAAATACTGGAAGATAATTTTACATATAATTCATAATATTTATATCTGGATATTACAACATTTCCTATTTAATCATATGTAATCTTGATAAATAATGAGATTGAAAAATAAAATTTCTACCAAATTGGTGACATTTAATATTCATTACCAATAACTAAAAATTTAAAGTGAAGTATAAAATAACAATATAGTGCAATAATTCATAATATTACATTTCAAATCTGTTGTACATAAAAACCCTAAATGAAAATTTTTTTATAAGATTTTTTACATCTCAATGGTGAAACAATGGGACAAAAATCCCATACCGACTTGGTATTATTTGAACCGCAAAACCCATGAAAGATAAATGTAAAAATGTTTTTATAAAAACGAAATTATTTATGTATAATAATACCATAGTAAATCCCTAAGAAGTATAACAACAAAATAAAATATATATTTGGTAAATATGGGATTGTTCTCAGACAAAAAGGTAAAATAGAAACCCCATAACATAGGACTATAACTCTATTATACATATTAAACACACTTTTATAATAAAATTATGTTCATTCAACATATAATAAATTAGAATATATATATATATATATATGACAATATATTATTTTCTTTTGACCTTTAATTAATGGTTTATTAATGATTTCATTTAATGTTGCATCTTGGGTAATAACTGCTTTTTTAATATATGTTTGGAATTTCTATAGTAGGTATCCTATTACACTGAACATATATTAATAATATAAAGAAATAAAACTATAATATAAATATAATATATAATTATTATATATGTATTTATAGTAGTCATTGTATTTTAGTGATAGAAAATTAATTATATTATATATAAGGAAATTTGGTCGCATGTACCCATGAACACTATTTCTATATTCTTATTAAATTGAAATAAATACAAGTGTTCAAAAAAATTTATCATTAAATAGTAATGTAAATTATAAATGTATAAAATTATTATATTAAACACATTTAGAATAACTTCCCTTTAATGCGTGAACAAATAACATTACTATGCATAGTAGTAGTCCATTTCACACATGAATGACATTATCAAATTCACAAAAAATATAAAATATGATGGTATTTGTGATATAATAGTTAAATAATTATAATAAAATCCAAAAAATAATATATATTCTATATAAACAATATATCCATCAATATTTCCATCCATAAGATGTTGTAATTGAAAAACAATTGAGATCGGTTTAGGTGCTGGTTGTTCGTCGTTCACACAAATGATAATCTCTTAACCCATTCAATAGAGGTTAAGATGGTTTCAGATCATTACATTAACAAAAAAACATATCAATATTTAATATAAGCTTATTTTTTATATAATCATCATAAAAAATATTGAATTTGGTTGAGAGAAAAATAAAATAAAAAATCGCATTGATGAATGTTACCTCTTCTTCAGTTATCCTCCATAACATATTACTAAAATAAATCTTAGGAGTGATTTCTACCCAAAATAAGGCCTCTAGGATGATTATTGGGAATTTTTTATGTTATTTAGGTTTCTATTGGTCAAATAAATTGTGATGAAATGTGTGTAGAAGTGAGGACATTGGGTGGCCTATTAGAACTTATGGAGAAGAAATATTTGTTATTTTTAAATTTAATTTCATTCTTCCACGTTTTTCATATTCCACCAGGCACCAAAATGGACCATAATTGAACCTTATAGGTTTAATTTTCAAAAAAAATTTGGCAAAATAGTTTTTATACAAGTTTATATGTGATTTTAACCATTATCTATTTAAATTAACCACCAATAAACACATGTTTACTTTAACCATGGTAATAAATTTTTAATACATTAACTTTTAATGTTGATCAACAAAAATTTTAAACGTATTATAAATTATAAATTATTATTATTCATAATATAGAATCAATTTTTTCAAAATTCCATTCAAATATATGAAAAAAATAATTAATACTTATTCCAAAAAATTTGATGACAATGCAAGTTTTTACAACAAAAATGATCAAACGTTTACAATTTTTTACATCGAGTATCAATATGAACTTGATTAAAATTAAATATAATGGATTTTTATTTTCATAATTGAACTAATGATTCATTAAAACCACTTAAAAAATAAAACTGATCATTATTAATAAATTAATAAAAGTTCAATTTTAAATTAAAATTTCATATTTCTCACCATTTATCAAAAAATGTATCTTTTTAGAAAAATCCCAAAAAAGTATCCTCCAAAAATTTTGAAATTATGAATTAAAAAAATTATGTCTATTTTATTTTATTAACATTATATATTTTTGATAAATAAATTTCATAATTCTTCACCCCAAAGGCATACAAATCATTTTTTTAGAAACTAATATTTTCAAGCTATATAAAAAATTATTAATGAGTTAATTATTTTATCAATATATTTTATTTGTATAAAAAAGTGTAAATAATTTTTTAAATTCTTATTTACTATTCTTATTACAATGATAAATGTCTAGTTTATAACAGTCGCATTTAAACAACTATAATAATAATCTATCAATATTTTGATAAAACTCAGTTTTTCATATAACACAACCTACTATATCATTTTTTATAGTATTATATTAACTTGTTTTTGTTCAAAATAAAATATTACCATATAATAGTGTCTATTTCAATCCACGAAATAAATTTAATTTATTTACAATAATTCATAAATACCTTCTGTATTACACTAGAATATTGTCTGTACAAGATAATGAACTTGTTTTTGGCAGTTTCAAATCCATGTTTGGGGGAAAATCTAAATTTCTAGGGCTGGAAATTATAAATCGTTCTATTTCATTTAACATATGATTATTTTCCAATCTGATTGGATTAATTTTCTGTGATGTTACGAGTTTTTGGGATTTCTTCCCTTTTTTAGTATGATACAAGGATTTGTGAGTTCACTCCTCATAATAAGTACATATGATTTATATTTCATGTGAATTATTCCTTTGATTTAATTTTTCCTATAATTCACATAGTTTAGTTTTTTAATTACTATTTTTGATTTATAACTTCCAATGATTTATATCAACCTATGTATTTAAATAATAGAGTGTGTTTAGTTAATTTATGTTTCTATATCCATTTATATTATGTTTATCATATAAATATATATGGTGAAAATATAAATGGGAAAATACATGAGTTTCCAATTTAAAATTTTGTGTTGATATTGATGGGTTATTAAAGTGAATGTTTTTATAAATAAGGTTCCATTAATAACTTTATATTGTGTTTTCTATTAGAGTTTGTTTGATAGAACCAATATTCAAGTACTTTATGATAACCTGTATTCATGGTTTTTGAATATTAATAAACTATTTATAATATTATTATTGTTATTCTATGTAACGTACTATATAATAATTTCCTATGAGTATCATTCATGCAAAAAGGTCATGTGTGCTCCCCACTATGATGAGAACCCAAATGTGCTATGATACCCATCATAAATATATGTTATATATCTACTTTATTTCATTTGAGGGACATAGATGATACATACTATCATGGTTGGAGACTCATAATACATTAAATAGACTTCTCATAGTTTACACACTTTGAAATATATAGTGTTCGATATTATATGAAGGATACCTCCTATTAGGAAATCCATATATATATATATGGGTGTCATTAGATGTTTATATCTATAAAAATGTGTATTTATTCTTCAACATTAGGAATGTTATAAAATAGTATTTTGAGTCGCATACTTTTATGTATGATGAAAACTATATTGAAATCTGGTCACATTGAGGTAGGATAAAATGGGTATGTCATCAGTAATATTTACTTAAATAATAATACAAGAAAGTATTTGTGTATTCTGTTCAATAGTAGAAAATAATATCTCTAGCACAGTGATGGAAATTTTATTGCCTAAATATATCCTTGGAGATGGTGTTCTAAAGAAATTTTAATTTTTGTTATGTCAATGAAAGAGACATTGAGATCATATGTTGATGGCATCGGCATGCAACCTACTTGATTAGAGATTTTTTGATAAAGAGATTATATTACACAATAACAGTTTTTATGATGTATTATGTTGTTTCAACATTAAACTCTTTCTCTATGGGTGACTTTGCATGCTACTAGATGAAAACGTTTTACATTAGGCTTCTACACCTATTTTCATTCGGAAAGGGTCCTAGAGGGTCACAAAATAAGTGTGTCTATAATCTAACATAAAAAATATTGTTATTATTTATTATTTAACATGTGGTATTAATATTATTTAACCAATTTGTTCAATAATTATTTATGTCTGATTGATCACATATATTTTATCACCAGTTTTTCAGGAGAATATAATTTTACCATAATATTTAAAAAATATTTATTTTATATTTATTAAATAAAATATTTTTTTTACTTATTTTAGAATAACTTAGTGATATTTATTTAATAAATAAATAGTTATTTTTCATGACCTAATAAATAGCATGGATGTATTTCAGACTGATTTTAATGGTCTAGTGATAAATAATATATTTCTAAAATAATTTTATTAAATAATATTTATTTTAATTCTAAAATTAAGTGAATATTAAAGAAATAAATATATTATTATTATTTTAAGAATACAGTTTGAATGATATTAAATAAATAATAATGAGAACATGCGAAATTTTTTATTTCTAACCATAAAGATATATAATCCCAAATATTTAATTTTATAAGAGATCCAATTTATATCTTTTTTTAGGAAAAAAACATAGAGAATCCTCTCAAGAAATAGTGATCTTGATTCTCTAAGAAATCACCCAATAAAATGGGGTGATATTCCTCCACCTCCCACTCATGAATATAGAGGTATCAAAGAGATTTATTTGGAACCAATTCCCATGGAAATCATATGTGGATGGCCCATGTGATATGAACTGTTATGAGAGCACCCAGAGATTCCCATATAGACATTCAGAGATTTGTGGAACTCGTGTGGATCAACACTTGGGAGAATATACTCTTTATTCCTACAATGAAACAATGCTACAATGCATATTTTTTGTTAGATCCATCAACAAAGAAATACTTACAACAAGGTAGTTAATTAAAATATTAAATTAAATATAAATAATTTGTGATGATTCTATCTTGTGTTCTAGGTTAATAGCCCTTGTCTATTTTCATGTATTTAATTATATATATCACAGTTCTGATCATTATGTAAATATTTGATTGATCATGTCTCAATACAAAAGAATGAAATGTTGGGAATGACACATCAAAGAATTCTATTGTACCTATAATGGAAAAGTGTTATTACAAATGTCACATAATTATATTTAGTTTTTTAAATATCAATTATTTATTTACGCTTTTTAAATAACTTTTAAATTCTGATTTAATTGTTATTTTAATTCGAATTGATATACCTTATTCTTCATCAATCAATTAAAATATGTCAAATAAAAATTAATAATTTTATGAATGAAATAAAATGGAATAACTTATTTGAAGGCGATAAGGATTCTGGTATGATAAAATATGAGTACAATCCATTTATCTGGAGTTACATATATTGTATATGTGTTCAATGCACCAATAATTAATTTAGAAATTAATTAAAACCATATTTTTTGTTTACACTCGGTGCATTTAATTCTATACATTTTATGTGGACTGGGATAGACCGGACCACGATCATCCAGAGTACAGGCCGTACAGCACACATACATAGTATGTAGACCATCAATGTCAAAGATGGACTCAGTTACTTTCTTACATGACCAAAATGAGGTTTGATAATGTTACTCAGATACCACCTGTATTGTATTCCCTTTTATATATCTTGTATTACACTTTTTTAGGAATAATTTACATGTTCTGTCCTTTGTCATGTGCCTCAGATTGACATTGATATATGTACATGGCGTGTTGATTTCAATTACACACCATTCACTTATACCAAATTTTGAAGAATTAAAATTAAATTTATTATACATTTAAACCATATCAACATTTTCTGGTGTTATGTCATTAATTTTATAGGATTTTCCAGGTTTTAGGTTTTAATATATATAAATATATGTTTAATTAATATTGTGTAATGTTTAGGTCTTTTTATTATGTATAACTCATATTATAGAAGATTATCTATAAGTATTGAACCATAACACTTGACCAAAAAATCATGTACTATATAAAACTATTATGTTTATAGTATACATCATGAATGTATGTGACAATTCATGTACTACATATGTCATAAGAGTTAACATTATACAAGTATAATCAATGTTGGGTTGATTCAGGCAAGTGTTCATCATGCGGAATCCTAGTTAAATTTATAAAATATGAATTTTAAATAAATTTATATATTTAGTTTGAATTTATGATGGATGAGAATCTCAATGAAATTTGTATGATAATTATGATAAATGAATTTATTAATTGAATAACTTAATTTTTTTATTTTAGTGTGATTTATCTTAAATAAAAATAAATAAGAGTAAAATTATAGTCTTATTAAATATGAAAATTATTTAATGAATGTGGATGATCATGACATTATACTACATCATTATATGTGATTGGAATATTTTAATTTACAATTATATGAATTTTATGGCATGTGTGCATTATCATATCTATTATATAAGGGAATTCCTGATCTTGGAATCTTTTAAGTAAAACCTTGTTTTTTTCACCTATGTGTGAGTAATATCATATGAAATTGATGGAGTTTCAAAGATTTCAGAGGTGGTTTAGGTTTTTAGCCGAGGCAAAACCAATATTTGAGTGATACATAGCTAGTCAAGTGGAATGTTGTCAAAAGAACCATAATTGTTTCCTGATGTTTTCCCCTATGTATATATTTATTTTATCATACACTAGATAGTCTCAACATTAGTAAAATTTCATGATCATACCGTCTTACTATTTTATTTCTATTATGTTCAATTATTATTAGTTTAGGGATTTTTTTATGATCGCATTAATTAGAAAAATTACTAGGAATTCCAGATAAAAGTAAAATAAATTTCATTATTTGTAAATGTTATCTGAGACATGGTTAGTCACTTAATTAAATCCAGTTTATATTAACAAGAATTTTATAAAGATAATAATTGTAAATTTACTCATAAAAGGATAAAATCCATTAATTATATATATTATGTCGGTATACCCTTCCACTATAATGATTGAAATCGAACCATAGTTTAATCTTCCTGACCAATTGATGTTGGGGTTATTTAAATTATTTGGGAAATTTATCTTGATATTTTGGGTTGAAATATTTCTTTAACTAAGAGGTAAGTGTTTAAGGAATAAAATTTAAGGATTTCAGTATTTTGGGGTGTCTACTCGACATAATACGAAACTGATAGTTGATAGAGTATGAATTTGGAATGACTACATAAAACTATTCTTGTTTTATGACAAACCAAAGGTGGGGTAATGAGAACTGGAATGTGGATACTTTCTACTGGAATGTCTAAGAAACGAGATATTCCAATGAAAATGGTGATGGAAATCATGTTGCAATAACATAGTGGGAGAAAAATTAATATAATATGTCTTTATTTGTATAAATCTTATCAATTATTGTACTAAGGTTCTTCTAATCATATTTTTAGAAATATAGCCATCTTACCAATAGACATTTACAAAATAGGCTAGGAAACATATGTTTTATATTTCACCATGAAAGTAAATTGTGCGAGAATCAAGAACCTATTACTAATGAACATGAAAGTGAGGCTAGTGGTGAAGAGTTATCTCTCTATTATAAACCTCAAGATGATGCTAAATATGCTTAATTTTTCAAGTTTCCATCCATGACCAATGTTCTGTTTAAGAAATAAGAGGTCTTGGATGTGTATAACATGATGTATCACCTTTAGGATCTATATCAATATAAGTAAACACAAGAGAGTTATATGATCTCGTATTCATTGATTATAACTATTCTTGGAGAGTCTGTTCCAACTGGGCGTCATATAGTCAAGAATATTGGATACATTGAATTCTTAAAAATGGTAGTGATTAAATTCATAAATAAGTTGCAAAAATATATCATAAATAAATCACTACCCAAGTCCTAATATTTCATTATTATTAATTAAAATATGTCTTATAATGATATTTGACCTTAGAAACGTGTTACATAAATTCACCTAGTGGATAAGGACATGGGGAATGATAAACCCATAGTCATTATGGTGAATAAAAAATGAATAATAATTTTAAATGTCCCAATACTGATAATAATTATAAATCTCTTGTTCACATTCCTTAAAATAAGAAGAAGATACATAGGCTGGGACTAGAAAAGTTGCAAGAATGATATTCATGTTGAGAACCAAGCCACATGAAGAAGAATTATTCCTAAAATGAAGTGGAAAATAAATGTTTGTTCATTAATGTTTTTAACCATTTAATATCTACACATTAGTTATTATATATAAACTTGTGGTTCTCACATATATATTCAGGTATAGGAACCGTGTATATTTCAATATATTTATGGAGTTGAGGTGGATCTAAGAGCTACTAATGGTTTGTGGAGAGATTATCTAGCCATTTACAACAACCACAATTCATTTCTAGTATGAATGTTTTTTTCTAGAAGATTATTATTTTGTACCAATGTTTACCAATAACATAATATTTTTATCATTCCTAGAAATAGATGGGATGACTTTTATGTTTGTAAATAAAAGTGGTTTATTTTATGAATACAACTTATACTATTTTGTAAAACATTTATATAATGGTATTTTTGTATTAAATTATGAAAATCATGTATTGGAAGTTGATAATGAATCATGTTCACAAAACTCATAAAACACTAAGCTAGGGAATCACCTTTTGGTCATATAAATGAGAAGTGTCTATAAATGTTATGTCATGATGGTTATTTAGGATCATTAAAGCTAAAACCACAGGAAATATGTCATTCTTCTTTTTACAGAAAATTAGAAAAAAACAATATCTGGTTGACATGGTTAGAGGGACACAAAGATTCTTTGATTTGTACACACATATGTGTGTTGACTATTTCATATAGAATATTGAGTTTGGTATTCTAGTTTCATTACATTTAATAATTACTTTAGAAGATATGTCTATGTCTAATTTGTGAGGTATATTTAAGAGTCCTTTGAGAAATTCTAGGAATCCAATAATGATTTATAGATTCAAATTAGAATGAAGATAACAAAATTTTTATCAGATCAAGGTGCTGAATATATTAACCAAGATTTTATCAACTTTTTATGGGAGTTTTAGATTTTATTTTAACTCACTCAACCATATACACCACTAGGGAATGGTTCTAATGAATGAAGGAATCATATTATTATAGAGTATGTATGGTCATCAATGGGTCTTCCATATCTTTAATTATACCTTTGGGGATAAAAATTTCAAATTTTGGCATACACATTAATCTATATACCAACTAAAGTGGAAAATGGAATTCCTATCTAGCTGTGTAGTGGAATGAATCCTGTTTTTGTCATACAAATGTATAGGGTTGTGACGTGTTTCCTAAGGCCTTCTCAAGAAACAAACTATAACCTCATTGTAGAAAGTGTATCTTTATAGCGTATCCCTAGCAAACAAAGAGACTCCATATATACAAACCCTCATATAAGATTTCCAATATCACAAGTAAAGCCATATTTCTTGAGAGGGATCACATCCTCAAAAAGGAATGTTGGATCAATATTTACATCAATTAATTTTATGATCAATACACAAAAGATTTAGTATATGAATATATTCCAAATATCCCATTAAAATAACTAGTTCTTAATACCCTTTTACTTCTTAGGATTTAAAAAGATGTAATATACCCATAGAGATATGGTTTTCAAGTCACTAAATATGGTGACACATTTTCTAGTAGACAATGATGAACCACTATCCTTCAATCTGGTAGTAGATAGTACATAATATGCTATATGAAAAGAAGCTATGAATTCTAAACTAGATCACATGTATTAAAATCATTTTTTAGTTCTATTAGATGCACCAGTATATGTAAATATTGATGGGTGAAAATGGTTACTGAAGGGAAAACCAAATATATATTGTAAAATAAATAACTATAAAGAAATTATAGTGCCTAAATGTTTTAAATATCATCAAGGAAAAATAATATGATTCAACCATTTCATTAGATTCTATGTTAAAATCTTTCATAATTATACTTTATATTACTTATGATCATTAATATGAGATTTGGAATATGGATGTCAAAATTTAATTCCGTAATGGGAACCTTCAAGAATATTTCTATATTTCATTGACGAAAGGGTTTGTGAATCATTGTTATGGAAAATTTATATGAAATTTATGGAGATCCATTTATGAATTTAAGAAATCATCAAGGATTAGAAAATTTGATTCCATTAGGCTATAGAAGATTTTTTTTATTAAAAATGAATGTGAGACGTGTGTTTCAAAGTGGTTTAGTTGAATTACAGTCATTATCATAGTTGTATATATAGATGACATAATACTTATTGGAAAAGTCATATTATTTGTAATGTCTAATAAGTACTGGTTAAACAATTGTTTCTCAATAATGGAAATATATGAAGAAACGAATAATCTTCGGATCAAGATTATTATTGTTATATCCATGAGGATAATTGGACTAATACAATATATTAATTTTTATGAGATACTAAAATTATTAATGTTTGAACTATCTAATTAGATATTAGTACAAGTGTCGCATGTTTTAAATCTCTCTAATAAAATGTGCCTTAAGTACCCACATGATAAATAGAGATTGAGATCATATACATTTTAGTGATAATATCAACCATGTGGTAAATTTGTTGTTTCCTATCCACTGAGTATGGTAAGCTGATATCATGTTGTTCCAGGAGAATAGAATTGGTCAGCTGTTAAGAATATATTTATGAATTTGAGAATAGATAAGGATATGTACCTAGTTTAGGGATGTGATAAATAGTTAGTTATCATAGGTTATACATATTATTGAAATTAGATGGATCTTAATTATCTAAATTTTCTGTTCATATATGTTTTCTATCTCAATAGAGGATCTTTGAGATGGACGATTTCAGTGAAGCTAGTTTCTATTGATTCTATAGTGGGGTATGGGCATATAGTAGCATCTGATGTTTCCATGGAATCGTTTATAATGAATCCTTTTCCTGGTTCTTGAAATGATACTTAGTAGCAAAGACCCTATCATATTGTATTTTAATAAAGCCTCATTGGTGGCTCTTGAAAAAGAACAAAGGTAACAAAAATAGAAAAATAATATACTATGAATATATCACCTATTGTGGTATTTTTATAAAAATGGTGAATTTTCAATATTAATAGTACCCACGAAAGTAATCATATTGAACCCCTTGACTGAAGGACTATCCAAAAAGAAACATGAGTATTAGGTGACAACTAGTAGATTAAAGGTTGTTTGTAGTGTGATCTAGTTTACATGGCAGTTTTTTGCAGTAGGATCACTAGAACCAACATCTATATACTTTATGATAACTTGTATTCATTTTTTTAAAATTTATTACATTTTTTACCACATAATTTTTTTATCTTTTGAATAACCTAATATTTCATAATCTCTTAAGTGTAATTATATCACTAAAAGGTCACAACAGATCCTCGCTATGATGAGAACCTAGAAGTGTTAGGATACTATTCATAAATATATGTATTGAAGATAAGTAATATCATTTGAAGGAAAAAAATGATATATGCTATCAGGGGTGGGAAATCATAGGACATTGAGGCACATCCTCAGGGTGTACTCCCTAAGAAATATCTATTGTTGGATATTTGGATAATGATACCCACCAATATGAAATTAACATTTTTATGTGTCATTGGATTTTCCTTTCTTCCAATGTGTGTATTGAACCATAGACTTTATTAATATTATTAATGAGTATTATGAGACTTTTAATTTCATGTATTGATAAAAAATGTGTCAACATGTGTTCAAGATGAGGAAGGATACATTGGTTGCATCATGAGTAATATTTCATAAATGAATTATGTGATAAAGGATTTTATCCTTATTTTATTTAATGGAAGTTGATATCTTAGGCCTTTAAATGGAAATTATATAGTCTAAATACATCTATGGACATGGTATTCTATATGAAATTTCAATTTCCATGATTTAAAACAAAGAGACATCGAGAACATAGGTTGATGGAACTTGCATGCAACTTGCATGAATAGAGATAACATGATAACGGGTTTATAATACATAGTTGGTGTCCATTTGAGGTATTATGTCATTGCATAACTGACATCATTATTTATTGCTTCATTACCATGTTTCGATTTTTTAAACGTGTACATCAGGTATCTTCTCTTAATTCCATTGGAAAATATACCTTGAAGGTCACATAATAAGTTTATAAAGAAGTCTTAGTTAAATAATAATATTATTATTAATTATTTATCAAGTTAAAAAAATGTTATTTTTGCACATGGATTAATAATTATTTGTGTTTTTATGATTGAATATATTATTTCATCAAATATTCTACATAATATAATATGTGAAGAATATTTAAAAAATATTTATTTTTAATTTAGTAAATATAATATTTATATTTTTATTAGAGTATAATGTAGTGATATCTATTTGAAATATAAATCGTAATTAACAAAGGTCCAAAAAAATTATAGAGGAATGTGGGCCTGAGTATAGAGGTTTATTGAGAAATAATATATATTGAATATTATTTTATTAAATAAATTTTAATTTAATTACAAATATAAGTTCATGTGAAGATCATAATAATATTTTTATTATTTTTGGCATGGGGTTATATATATATGATTAAATAAATAATAAGGGGATCTTGTGAAATTATTTATTTATATCCATGGAGATATATAAATCCATTTATATTATTTTATAAGAGATCTAATTTAGTATGTTTTTTTGTGCAGAAAAAACATGCAGAACTTCCGAAATCCCTAGAAATCTCCCTCCTCCATGAACACTCCCAAGAATAAAGAGTGATCATCCACCACCACCCACACGCGAGCCTAGAGGGATCATGTAGAATGTTATGGAATTGATTATCATGGTGATCATAGGAGAATGAATCAATTGATTGGATATGATGTTCTAGTATATAGAGATTCCTTTAGTGGCATTCAGATTTTTGTGGAACATGTGTGGAACATGTGTGGATCACCACTATAGGAAATATACTTTGATTCCAATAACAGAATGATGGGGTAGCGAAAACTTATTTTCAGATCTGTCAATGAAGAAAGAATTCAAAAAATATAATTATTTAATTAATTAAATTGATTATAAATAATGTCTGAAGATCCTCTATGGTTGTATCATTATATCCCTTTTCTTTAATTCTGTGATTAAATTCTCTGGATCATCTCATTTATTGTTGTGTAGATCATGGATTGAATATTTATCAAGACAAAAATCATTGTTTTTAATGACCCCTCATATGTTTTGGTTGGACCGAGAACCTTTATTTCCCTATATAATTGGTAAATATATTCATATCAAACCTAAATTGGGGATGGGATATCTAATTGAATGAAAAATAGTTAAAGCAGGGAATCATGTTGAATAATAAAAAAGTATTAAAATTTGGATCCTTGCGAATAATGACATATAGTATTGGGTATTTACTTGGGCTTAGTTGAGAACTCCAGTATTTAACAAATAGGAATTATTTAAATATGAAATTACAGATAAATTTGTGGATTATAAATTGGAATTTACAGGGCTGTATTTTAAATGGGGTTCCAATCATTATAAAATGGTGTTATTGTCTATAAATAATATTTGAAACATCATACAGGGGAACCAAGGTGTTAGTATTTACAATTTGACGGTAATTATAAATTGAAAAACACCTAAATGTGTAGGATATATGAGTTCTGGATTAATGTAATTGATATTTTTCATGAAAAAATGTCATTATATAACATATCCAGTTATTTCCCTCACAACATTTGAATGATATCTATTTGACCAAGCATGCAGAAGTGAGACTTGGTAATGATACTCCGCAATGTGAAAATTTATAGAATAGTGTCTTTTGGCATTGAGCCAATAGGGGGTTCAAAGAATAGCATGTTTTGTACTCTTTTTTGAGGGATGGTAACCCTAGTAATGGAAAGGATGGTCTAGAGAATGATCTTGGGTTGTAATACCTTTATGACGAGCATATTTTTATCTTCGATATCATTTGGTCAAGTGGTAAGTTCTTTTTAAAGGAACTCCATGAACTTCACACATTTAAGGGTTTTTCTAAATGATATAGCTTTATTTTTGTGATCATAGGCTATCTGGATAGAGTTATGTACCCTTGTAAATGATCCTCAGGATCCGTAAGCATTACTCATGGGGGACGCATTTTTGTGTGTTGTTGGATATATGTATCATGGATAGATACATAGACATATTCTATTAATGCTTGGGAGGTGATATTGATCATCTAGTTTTGATACATTATAATTCTTGTGATTGGGGAGAATGAGGTCTTACTTTTCTAGAACTGAAAGCATAAATGTAGGTTTTGTAAGGGATGCAAGTTTGGTTTCCTAGCCAGTTATCCTTTTGGTTTCGTTTTGTGGGAGTGGTCATTGATATCCTTAAATGGAAGGGTATGGGGTTAGTGGAGAATAGTTAAATTATATAGGTTGGAAATAATTAAGGAGATGTTGTTAGAGGAAAACAGTTTAGGCACCATGGTTCTCTGAGAAGGCTTATCACAAGAAAAAATTTTGTAGTGAAGTGTTTTGGTTTGTGAAGGATGTTCCCTATAGATGGTGATACCCATGAATAGGTTTATAAAATATTGTGAGTAACCTATTCTTTTGGGTTCTGGGTCACCCATGGTACTCATTCATTGGGTACCATGGTGAGGTTGAAAGGGATAGATTATAATGATTCACAACCCTTTTTTAATGATGTATGGGAAAAATTAATGGTAGTTTGATTCTATGTACCATAATGACACTAAGGTGATGGGTGGTTCTGGGGTGATTTATGGTTTGGTTATATGCTTGATATCGAATGTGAGTAGGTATGATAGTCATATGGATTAATGGTATAAGATTTGAAGGATGGAAAATTTTATCAGGGATGGTGTAATGATTTTGTTTCATTGATTCCAAGGTGGAAAAAACATATTTATTGAGGTGTGGTTCCACATATGAGTTTTCATTTAATATCCAAATAAATATTAAACATTCTTTTATTTATGATCAATGTGGTGTGTGCTATCTATATGTAAGGTCTATTGCATTTAAATTATTGAAACAAGACAGGTATGGTTCTATAGTAATTCATTTAGCTCTTAGAGATGCTTGAGTGATCAAACAGGGGTATTTTTTTATATCATTGAGTTTATGACTTCTTGGAGGATTTTCATGAAGATTGTAAATTTTTATTAGAAATTTACTCTTGTAATGTGGTGACCTTGAAAATTTTGATCCATTGGGGAATGGTTCAATGAGACTTCTATTATGAGTTAAGATATATCCTCTAGGTTTATAGTGATTTCATGAAGGATACATGTTAATTAGAACCAAATATAATAGTAAATCATCATTGGTATGACATTGGTTGGTTGTGTGTGGGAGAATGGATTGGAGGGACTGACACATGTTTGTGTATAGTTAATCGCATTTATTTTTCAGTCATTATTGTTATGACTAATTTCATATATTGGGGAGTACACTAACGGATATTGGTGGTTCTCCCCAAATCCTGAATGAGGATTCATTTGATGTCATGGATGGTGTTAATGAATGTGGGGGTAGTAGTGGCTATTATATCGTCTCGGGTGCATATTGTTTAACAATCCATCTATTTCTGATGATCATATTTAATGATGAACAATACATGGGAAGTGTGCACCAAGAGTTTATTCATTTTTATAGTTAAATAAAATACTATTTTTTGGACCATCAAATAAGTCATGGATAGTTTTTCCCTTGTGTTTTGGTGTTTTTGATGTGGTGGGACTAGCCATTTGGATATTGGATCAGAATTATCTAGATTGTCTAAGAACATTTAATGAGACTTTTTCATTTTTTATATATTATTTTTGGGAATTTATATCTTCATAAGTCATTATAAATTTGATTTGAGGTTTGATCCGATAGATGTGGAATCGATGTGTGTGGTAGATAATGAAAAAGATATTGTTGGGATATATATTCAATTATAGAGTTTTTAATGATGTATTGGGTTTGAATTATATAAGACTGATTAGAAGGTTAGGGAATTCCACATTTGAAAGTAGAGTCATTATCTAGGATGTTATTGACACATTGGAAGGTACAAATAATCATTTAGTATACTTAACTAATTAATATCTAAATATTATTTTTTAATTTCTAAATTAATAGGTGGTTTTTTATCATCTTAAGAGACATCATATTGAATATTACTGCCATACAAGGGAAATGAATCAAGACTTCATAGAAACTGGTAATTTTAAACCCAATTAGTCGGAGGTTATTAAATCTATCAGGTTTTGTCCAATAATAATATTTGAGAGATTTACTTGTATTTAACTGGAGCCCAGTGTTATATTTGGGTATTATGTGTAGGAGCCGGATGTCAAATAGTTTGGAAATAGTGTCTAGGGGTGGTTTTCAATAGCTGCAAAAAATAGTCATGTTGAAGATATCTATGTGATGAAACTAAAGGGAAGGTATATGTTGATGACTCTATCATGTAATGTGACTGAGGATTTGGAATTATAGTGTTTCCTAATAATGTATTATAAACATGATCGATCTCATGGACCAATAATAAGTTTTCTCTATGATGGGGATGAACCATGGATTGGTTGGGTGTGTGATGCCCGTTTCAAGATATATTCTATAATGATTTGGAATTATTTGTTTATGAACATGATGGTTGGTGTTTAATTTAAAGAGAGAACCAATGTATAGTTCATTTATTATTAGTATTGGTTTGAATTAATTGGATTGATGGTGGTGGTAGAGATTATTTGGTAGATGACCATGTGTTCAAACAGAATATTATTGTGGTGAGGAAAGATGTTTGGGTAACTAGGTCTATAAAATTTATGTTTTTGTGGTGAAAATTTAGTGATAGTTTTGAGATGAGGTCTTGTGAGATAGACCAACTCATAAATGAGACTTGGATTTGGATTTAGTGTTATATGAAAGTGGTCTGATATAGACAGGTGACATCAACTGGTGAGGTGTGATGTGGTAATTATGGTGGTTAAGGATTCCATAATTTTTTTTAGAGTCATGTATGCATTGGGATTGTGATTAGAGTCATGGTGTATAGTATGATGAGATTTTTAATATTGAATCATGTTATTAATGTTTTGGTATGACCATAACCCGAAACGAATTCATGTTTTCTTCATGATCATTGGCACTATGATGCATGGGGGTACACTCAAGGATTAGTTTTTCCAAGTTGAGGAGGTTTTATGACCCCAACCCTTTTCTATGGCATGTAAACCATTGGATATTTTGGGAAAACTATTGTTTTACCTTTGATTATATGATCTAAGTTGTTTTGAGGTATCATAAGTGAAAAAGAGGTTCATGGTTTTGAATTATAATTATTTTTGAGTTGAATCCTCTATATCTTGGTTAGCACATGATTAATGATAATCATTCCCCCAACATTGCAACTTTTGTTTTTTAATTTCAGATTTTAAAATCATGTTTTTCGTTTCGCAATTCCATGAAAAAGATAGATTATTGAAGTGGAATTTATCATGTTTTGTTCAATTTTTTTAATCTAAGAAATGTATTTCTACCAAATGGTTGTCACTATATAGTAGAGGATATCATGATTTCACAACAATTTATCAATTTTTTAACACATTAAATAATATTAAAATTACATTTTTTGTAACGGCCCAAAATTTCATTAATGGAAAATCCCTCTTGATCCAGTTAAATGTTTCTTTATGTTTTTATAAGATGTCAACTTCTTTAGTTTAACGTTAAGATTTGTGACCGTTACTTTTATAGCCGTTGAACAGTGATCATCTGGGTAGTTTAAATATAAGGCTTTAACGAACCAATTTTTCTACTCAGACAAAGGAAGCGATGGCCTCATCCAGTAGAATTACCCCTTACGAAGCCCATTTGTCGGAGCTCGGAAAGGAGGTGGCGTCTTTGGGCTTTGCCCTTGACCAAGCCCAAGCTGAGCTTCATCAAGTCAAGCTCGAACGTGATCGTCTACGGGAAAAATGGAAGTTGATTGAGATTACCACTCGAGCAATGTTATCCGAGCAACCCCAAGAGTCTGTCACCATCGCACACCTTACCCTTAGGTCTTATGCGGCTATTTTAAGGGGTTATGTAACAAATAAGTAGCACCATGTTCATGTACATTATTTTTGTATATAATAATGAATATAATTTCTAGTCATTTTTTATACATTGTAATTAGTTTTTAAAGTACAAATGGTGTTTTTTAGTTATTATTTAATTAAGAATTATATTTTATTAAATTAAAGGATTTTTGAATTAAATATTATTTTAATAAAATATTATTATTAATATTAAATTAATTTTAATTAAATATAAATGATCTTATAATTTTATGAATGCAATTAAAATTTTTATTTAGGTTTGAAAACCATTTCTGTCAAAACCCGTGAATTTTTTTATAAATGTCGGTTTTTATTTTAAAAGTGAAAATTCACGTATTTAGAAAATTATTTAGATAAAATAAATATTATTTTTGGAATCAGGACGTCGAAATTATCCAATGGTTAATTTTTCATAATTTTCTGAGACAGTCAAATTTTTGGGTAAAAATTAAATACCATTTATATATATAATGTGTTTTATGACATCATAATGACCCAATGGTGATGTAATAAAATACCATAATCCCTATGTCCGGCCAATATATGTTTTATCATTAAAATAATGAGGTTTTGGGTTTGTTTGACTCACTTTTCAAAGCATTAATGGAGCCCTCAAGACTTATTCAACACTTTGCCTTTTTAAATTAATTTCCATGGGAGTGTGACTCACCTCCACATAAGCAACCCTAATTTTTTAATAAGTTCGGACCTTGGACTTGTAAAATATTGTTTTCCTCTTTCCGTTTCCAGAAACCATGGGAAAATACCATGGGATGGTTTGTGGTTTGGATTATTTTAATATAAGGGGTCCCAAACCTAAATAATAAAGAATTCTCTCACCTTTCTTATATAAACCCACCCAAGCTCCAACTTCCTCCTCACTCAAAGCCCTTGAAGTTCGTCCAAACTCTTCCCTACTCTCTCTAGAATCCTCCCAAGGTGCCCCAAGCTCCCAAGAAGCCTCTCACAAGCCTCTCTCTAGCCTTTGGAAGCACACTTCCAAGTAAGGGTTTTTTCTTCCTTTCTCATTTTTGTCAATTTTCATTAAGTTGTATTGCCTTTTTTATTTCAATTATGAATGTTGGGGTATGGTTTCGCACCTCCCCCATACTTCCCTCTTATTGTTTGAATGATGGGAGAACCCTTTCTCTCTCATTAAATGCCTCCCATGTACACCCGTTACTATGCCGAAATTCCGAAAGGAACTTCTCTCTCTTCTTTTACATTCAAGCAATACTTTTGTATCATGAATCTAAATTCCATTTCTATTGTTGGGACATGTATATATATGATCTCCTTACTGTCCATTACATGTAAATATGATGAGGAACCCCTTTCTCTCTCATCAACCTTTTTATGAATTCTTATGTCATGCCGTTATGCTGCCGAAATCGCACCGATTTTCTAAGCCAATGTCTTTGTGTAGTGAATACCATTCCCATTTCTCCATCAAGGGTATTCACCTTTATGCACATTTACATATTGATTATAAATTTTCATGTATGAATTCCACATTCCTTTATCGTGGAAGAAATGATTATGTTTTATGAATCCATGTTTTATGATCCATGTGGCACACTTATGCATGAAATGAAATGTTTAAGAAGGGTGCGCCCTTTATAGCGCTCCAATGCATTGGGTAAAGTATAGTATCATGATACGTCATGTGCAATGAGTGTTGACTCATTCTAATTCAAGTGCAACGAGGGTTTACTCGTGCTTCAAGTTCAATGAGGGTTTACTCATGCTTCATGTGCAATGAGCCTTGGCTCATGCTAATTCTATGTTAAGTGTTGTTGCCACATTTCCATGCTATGATTATCATGCTTTATCATGCCTTTATGTTCATGTTTCTCTTATGCTCTATTGATATGCCTATTGCCTAACATGTATTGTACTCCTCATGTTATTCATTGTGTACTCCCTTACTGGGCTTTATAGCTCACCCTTTTCTTATGCATGTCCTCAGGTTATCCCATGCAATGCTAAGTACGAAGGAATGTAGTGGTCATGTAAAGGAAGTTTTCAATAAAGATGTTGTATTTCAAGTTTAAAGTTTTTATGTAATGATCCTAAGACCCAAATACACTAAACCTCTCGATCTTCTTTGTTGGATCAAGTGAAGTTTTATGTAATAAAGCATGTTTAAGTTGTAATAAAAAGCAGGGTTGTCATAGTTGGTATCAGAGGATAGGTTTAGTTATTTTTGGGATTAGGAAACCCTAGTAAAGCCTTAGATACAAGACTAAGCATAATAAAAACATCCCTAAGTTTTGGTAAATACTAAGTAAGTGGTTTATCAAACAAATACATCCCTGTCTGGATACGAGTAGGTAGAGGCGGCTCTGGCACAGATGTATCCTAGGGGTAAAACCCGAAAACACCGCTTTGAGCTAGACTCGAACGGGAACTGGTGCACGACAACGGGCCTTGCTGCACTCCTGGTTACGACACTCCCGGGGGATATGTTTTGATAAATTCACAATCTTAGTATGAACCCTTATTAAGGTAAAAATGCCCCTAAGAATATATGTTAGAAGGAAGATCATGAAAAGCCTGGATTGAATCCTATAGACTCATGAGTTAAAGAGATTAAAGTTTATTTATAAGTCGTCAACTTTTGTCTTTGGATTACCCTTTATGTGTTACCCCTAACTTTCCTTTTATTCCATCCAATGGCAGGTAATAGGAGAACTCGGGCTAACAACCGTTGTGAAGATCATTGTGATGATTGTACCAATGAGATGCCCAATCCAATGGGAGCGGGAATCGCGAACTTTGTCACGCTTCTCTCTCAGTTAACTCAAGTTTTGAATAGAAACACTGGTCAAGAGGAACGTTCAACCCCGCCTAAGAAAGAACAAGTCGCTATTGAAAGCTTCATGAGACAAAGGCCTCCTACTTTTAGTGGATCATCCGATCCCACGATTGCTGAGCAATGGATCAACTCCATTGAAAAGATATTCTCCATCCTCCAATGCTCTGAAAAAGAGAAGGTTCTCCTGGCGGCTTATCGTATGGAGGGTGAAGCTGATCAATGGTGGACGTTGATCAAAAATACGAAGCCTGAGGAGGAGATCGAGGCTTTGGAATGGAAGGTATTCCGGAAGATGTTTTTCGATAAATATTTTCCACGCACCCTCCGTCTTAAGATGGAAAGGGACTTCCTTTCCCTCAAGAAGAAAGATGAGGAATCTGTGGGAGCGTACGAGGCAAACTTCACAAGGCTTGCACGATACGCTTCCGGCTTTGTCGTTACCCCCGAATGCAAGGTTGACCGCTTCTTTGGTGGGCTGAAGCCTAGCTTTCGGAAAGCATTAGCGATCCGTGACTTCGACAGCTATGAGGAAATTGTTCGATGTGCCCTCAAGGTTGAAATGGAGATCGGAGAATCACAGGGGTATCATGGGGACAAGAAGCGGAAGGTGGACTTCAATGCCGTTGGTCCGATGGATAAATCCAACGGCGCTAAGAAATTCCAGCACCCCACTTTCCAAAAGTGTGGAAAGAAGCACCCGGGAAATTGCCTTAGGGGGACAATAAAATGCTTCAAGTGTGGAAGAGAAGGGCACCTAGCTGTTAACTGTCAGCAAGAAGGACCCGCGGCTGCGACGGAGGGGAGGAACGCTCCGTTCGAACCTCAACGCGTTGTTCAATTCATCAAATGCAAAGAACCGGGTCATTTTGCGAATCAGTGCCCTAATCCAAGGGTTATCGGAGGCAATCAACAACCTCCAAGATAGCAAGGAAGAGCTTTTGCCATCACTTCTGCCGAAGTGAACCCCGACAACGAAGTGGTGACAGGTACGCTAGTTATTCATTCAAGAATAGCGAACGTACTTTTTGATTCAGGTTCTACGCATTCTTTTATATCTCAAAAGTTTAGTAGAACAATCCCTGCACCACCACAAATCATGGAAGTAAAGACGTCGGTGAGTACGGCAAATGGGGAAATCATTGCATCCCATGAGTATAAGTCCTCCCCTGTTATAATCTATGGATTGAATTTCCCGGCAAACCTCGTCATACTCCCTTTGGTGGAATTTGATGCAATTTTTGGCATGGATTGGCTTTCCTTATATAGAGCCAACATAAATTGTCGGGAGAGGGAAATCACACTCCATATGGAAAATCGACCCCCGATTCTTTACAAGTGTCAGGAGGAAGATGAATCTCCTTTAGCTCCATCATCTCAAGCATGGATATTACTGCCTTATGAGCACGCATATCTGGCTCAGATGATTAAGTCCAAGGAAGAAACCACCCTTGAAGAAATGCCTATTGTGAGGGAATTCGCTGAAGTATTTCCCGAGGAACTTCCTGGTCTTCCTCCAAGAAGAGATGTTGAGTTCTCAATTGAACTTATACCTGGGGCGCTACCAATATCCAAGACTCCATATAGAATGGATGTGGTTGAGCTTGAAGAACTGAAGAAACAACTACAGGAGAATCTGGATAAAGGGTTTATACGCCCAAGTGCATCACCATGGGGTGCACCAGTCCTCTTCGTCAAGAAGAAGGATGGGTCAATGCGGCTTTGCATCGATTATCGTGAACTTAACAAAATCACGATAAAGAACAAGTATCCTCTCCCAAGAATCGATGACTTGTTTGATCAGCTGCGTGGAGCACAATACTTCTCCAAGGTCGACTTGCGGTCGGGATATTATCAAGTAAGGGTGAAGAAGGAAGATATCCCCAAGACTGCTTTTCGTACAAGGTACGGGCACTATGAATTCATAGTAATGCCTTTTGGACTCACCAATTCTCCAGCAATATTCATGGACTTGATGAATAGAGTCTTTAGAGATTACCTAGATAAATTTGTGGTAGTCTTTATAGATGATATTCTAATATACTCCAAAACCAAGGAGGACCATGAGGAGCATTTAAGAACTGTACTGGAGACTTTGCGCAAGGAGAAGCTCTATGCCAAGTACAGCAAGTGTGAGTTCTGGTTGAAGGAGGTCTCATTCTTGGGCCATATCATCACAAGCAATGGGATATCTGTGGACCCCTCCAAAACAGATGCAATTGAGGGATGGCCGAGGCCAACATCGGTAACTGATATCCGTAGCTTCTTGGGGTTAGCTGGATATTATCGACGATTTGTGAGAAACTTCTCACGATTGTCCAACCCTCTTACCAAGCTAACTCGAAAGGGAGTAAAGTTTTCTTGGAGTGATGAATGCGAAGAAAGCTTCAAGGAGTTGAAAAGGAGGCTTATCACTGCACCTGTGCTCACTTTACCCACAAGTGGGGAGCTTTTTGTGGTATTCAGTGATGCTTCGAAGAAGGGCTTAGGATGTGTGCTGATGCAGAATGATAAAGTGATATCCTATGCCTCAAGACAGTTGAAAATCCATGAGCGAAACTATCCAACGCATGATCTGGAGTTGGCGGCGGTGATCTTTGCCTTGAAAATCTGGCGGCATTATATCTATGGAGAGAAATGTGAGATATATACTGACCACAAGAGTCTTAAATATATATTCACACAGAAAGAGCTTAATATGCGCCAGAGAAGATGGATAGAGCTCATAAAGGATTATGACTGTTCAATACATTACCACCCTGGGAAGGCGAACAAGGTGGCGGATGCCCTAAGTAGAAAGGATCCAGCAATTCTATCAATGATGAGAATTGAGAAGGATCCAATCTTCTTAGACTTGATGAAGATGGACGTGGGAATCATAAAGAAGGGAACATCATCAATCCTTTCACAAATGATTGCTCAACCATCTCTTTTGGAAAGGTTAAAGGATGCTCAAAAGGATGATGCGAGAATCCAAGAAAAAGTGGAAGCTATCAAAAAGGGAAAATCCTCAGAGTTTAATGTTAATGAAGAAGGAATTGTGTGGTTTGGGAAAAGACTATGTGTCCCACCAAGTTCGGAGCTGAAGAAGGAACTTTTGGATGATGCACATAGTTCAAATTTCTCTATTCACCCAGGGAGCACAAAGATGTATCGAGATCTCCGAGAAAACTTTTGGTGGGATAATATGAAGAAGGAGATCGCCGAATATACATCAAAGTGCCTGGTGTGTCAGCAAGTGAAGGCAGAGAGGCAGAAGTCTAAGGGGATGATGCAACCATTGCCCATACCAGAATGGAAATGGGAGAACATCACCATGGACTTCTTCACTGGACTTCCAAGGACATCCAAAAGCAACAATGCAATCTGGGTTATTGTGGATCGTCTTACAAAGACTGCACACTTCATTACTATTCGAGAGGATTTCTCTTTGGATCAACTGGCACAGATATATATCAGGGAAGTGGTACGGTTGCATGGAGTACCACTATCTATTGTGTCTGACCGAGATCCAAGATTTACCTCTAAGTTTTGGAAGAGTCTTCAACATGCTCTGAATACTGAACTGAACTTCAGTACGGCCTATCATCCTCAAACTGATGGCCAATCCGAGCAGACTATCCAAACACTTGAGGATATGTTGATAGCGTGCTCAATGGACTTTAAAGGAGGATGGGATCAACATCTTCCTCTGGTTGAGTTCTCTTATAATAATAGTTTCCACTCAAGCATCCAAATGGCACCATATGAAGCCCTGTATGGGAAAAGGTGTAGAACACCGGCATGTTGGGATGAGGTCGGTGAACGTAAGCTGCTTGGACCAGAGATGGTCGAAGAAATGGTGGAGAAGGTGAAAACCATTCAGCAGCATATCAAGGCAGCCCAAAGTCGACAGAAGAGTTATGCAGACAATCGTCGACGAGACCTTGAGTTTAAAGTCGGAGACATGGTGTTTTTACGCATATCTCCGTGGAAGAAGGTCATGAGGTTTGGAAAGAAAGGGAAGTTAAGTCTAAGGTACATCGGCCCCTTCGAGATTCTTGATCGTGTTGGGGCTGTGGCCTATCGACTAGCACTTCCACCTACTATGGCCAAGGTGCATGATGTCTTCCATGTATCCCTCTTAAGGAAGTACATACCAGACCCTTCACATGTACTCTCTTCCGAGGTGGTATAATTAAAAGACGATCTTTCTTATGAGGAGCAACCAGTGAAGATCTTAGATCGTATAGAAAAAGTTCTACGAAATAAGACAATGCCCCTCGTCAAGGTGTTGTGGAGAAACCACAAGTTTGAAGAAGCAACTTGGGAGTCGGAGGATATGATGAAGCTAAGTTACCCACATTTGTTTTAGTGTGGGAAAAGGAAAATTTCGAGGGCGAAATTTCTTAAGGGGGGAATGTTGTAACGGCCCAAAATTTCATTAATGGAAAATCCCTCTTGATCCAGTTAAATGTTTCTTTATGTTTTTATAAGATGTCAACTTCTTTAGTTTAACGTTAAGATTTGTGACCGTTACTTTTATAGCCGTTGAACAGTGATCATCTGGGTAGTTTAAATATAAGGCTTTAACGAACCAATTTTTCTACTCAGACAAAGGAAGTGATGGCCTCATCCAGTAGAATTGCCCCTTACGAAGCCCATTTGTCGGAGCTCGGAAAGGAGGTGGCGTCTTTGGGATTTGCCCTTGACCAATCCCAAGCTGAGCTTCATCAAGTCAAGCTCGAACGTGATCGTCTACGGGAAAAATGGAAGTTGATTGAGATTACCACTCGAGCAATGTTATCCGAGCAACCCCAAGAGTCTGTCACCATCGCACACCTTACCCTTAGGTCTTATGCGGCTATTTTAAGGGGTTATGTAACAAATAAGTAGCACCATGTTCATGTACATTATTTTTGTATATAATAATGAATATAATTTCTAGTCATTTTTGATACATTGTAATTAGTTTTTAAAGTACAAATGGTGTTTTTTAGTTATTATTTAATTAAGAATTATATTTTATTAAATTAAAGGATTTTTGAATTAAATATTATTTTAATAAAATATTATTATTAATATTAAATTAATTTTTATTAAATATAAATGATCTTATAATTTTATGAATGCAATTAAAATTTTTATTTAGGTTTGAAAGCCATTTCTGTCAAAACCCGTGAATTTTTTTTTATAAATGTCGGTTTTTATTTTAAAAGTGAAAATTCAAGTATTTAGAAAACTATTTAGATAAAATAAATATTATTTTTGGAATTAGGACGTCGAAATTATCCAATGGTGAATTTTTCATAATTTTCTGAGACAGTCAAATTTTTGGGTAAAAATTAAATACCATTTATATATATAATGTGTTTTATGACATCATAATGACCCAATGGTGATGTAATAAAATACCATAATCCCTATGTCCGGCCAATATATGTTTTATCATTAAAATAATGAGGTTTTGGGTTTGTTTGACTCACTTTTCAAAGCATTAATGGAGCCCTCAAGACTTATTCAACACTTTGCCTTTTTAAATTAATTTCCATGGGAGTGTGACTCACCTCCACATAAGCAACCCTAATTTTTTAATAAGTTCGGACCTTGGACTGGTAAAATATTGTTTTCCTCTTTCCTTTTCCAGAAACCATGGGCAAATACCATGGGATGGTTTGTGGTTTGGATTATTTTAATATAAGGGGTCCCAAACCTAAATAATAAAGAATTCTCTCACCTTTCCTATATAAACCCACCCAAGCTCCCACTTCCTCCTCACTCAAAGCCCTTGAAGTTCGTCCAAACTCTTCCCTACTCTCTCTAGAATCCTTTCAAGGTGCCCCAAGCTCCCAAGAAGCCTCTCACAAGCCTCTCTCTAGCCTTTGGAAGCACACTTCCAAGTAAGGGTTTTTTCTTCCTTTCTCATTTTTGTCAATTTTCTTTAAGTTGTATTGCCTTTTTTATTTCAATTATGAATGTTGGGGTATGGTTTCGCACCTCCCCCATACTGCCCTCTTATTGTTTGAATGATGGGAGAACCCTTCTCTCTCATTAAATGCCTCCCATGTACACCCGTTACTATGCCGAAATTCCGAAAGGAACTTCTCTCTCTTCTTTTACATTCAAGCAATACTTTTGTATCATGAATCTAAATTCCATTTCTATTGTTGGGACATGTATATATATGATCTCCTTACTGTCCATTACATGTAAATATGATGAGGAACCCCTTTCTCTCTCATCAACCTTTTTATGAATTCTTATGTCATGCCGTTATGCTGCCGAAATCGCACCGATTTTCTAAGCCAATGTCTTTGTGTAGTGAATACCACGCCCATTTCTCCATCAAAGGTATTCACCTTTATGCACATTTACATATTGATTATAAATTTTCATGTATGAATTCCACATTCCTTTATCGTGGAATAAATGATTATGTTTTATGAATCCATGTTTTATGATCCATGTGGCACACTTATGCATGAAATGAAATGTTTAAGAAGGGTGCGCCCTTTATAGCGCTCCAATGCATTGGGTAAAGTATAGTATCATGATACGTCATGTGCAATGAGTGTTGACTCATGCTAATTCAAGTGCAACGAGGTTTTACTCGTGCTTCAAGTGCAATGAGGGTTTACTCATGCTCCATGTGCAATGAGCCTTGGCTCATGCTAATTCTATGTTAAGTGTTGTTGCCACATTTCCATGCTATGATTATCATGATTTATCATGCCTTTATGTTCATGTTTCTCTTATGCTCTATTGATATGCCTATTTCCTAACATGTATTGTACTCCTCATGTTATTCATTGTGTACTCCCTTACTGGGCTTTATAGCTCACCCTTTTCTTATGCATGTCCTCAGGTTATCCCATGCAATGCTAAGTACGAAGGAATGTAGTGGTCATGTAAAGGAAGTTTTCAATAAAGATGTTGTATTTCAAGTTTAAAGTTTTTATGTAATGATCCTAAGCCCCAAAGACACTAAACCTCTCGATCTTCTTTGTTGGATCAAGTGAAGTTTTATGTAATAAAGCATGTTTAAGTTGTAATAAAAAGCAGGGTTGTCATATTTTTTCCCTCCTAGTTCCTATCCCTTAAACATTCTTTTTGGGTTGTATTTAGCCGACTCTATTTGGGGAGGATCCCTCTTTTTCCACCCATTATTCTATATTGATTTCAACTATTTATTTTATGTTTACATTACCCATGGATAAATTATACATATTGGAATTTGTATAAACTTTCTCTTCATTAAGTTACTTTCTTATGTCATTTCCATGTGTCCCCACTCAACAAATTTTGGTTATTCTATACATTCAAGGAATTTTCCATGTTATTTGGTTTCTCTCATTTATTCCCTAATAAATGATCGTTATGATATGAGTGGGTCCCTCTGAGGTTATGTTAAGTGGTATTTGTGGTTTTTCAAAAATTACATTACAGAGTATGGTGTTTTTCTGGGAGTAGTCACATTGTCCAATCAAACACATGCTCCTCATTATAAAATTAAATTATGAGTCTCTTTTTATGTGTTTTTTAATCCCTCTTCTACATAGATAATCATGTTGTCTTGTAGTGGACCATCCTTGAAGCTATTAATGTTGATATTTTTTGGATTATTCATATATAAATTATGAATTAATTGGGGTGCTATAGTGATTCTAGTAGTAAAGGAATGGTTCCATTTTGGAATGTTGGTTACATAAGATGATTATCAGGATTCATTTGTTGTTATGTCATTTGAATTTAATAGTGAAATTATGTATTATTATTAAATATTTATATTTCCTAAAATTGAAAAAGTAATAAACATGTGAATTGAATCAATGTGGTGGTTGTGGGTTGATATTTCAAATGGTTTCTATTTAGAAGAAATTATAACTAAAATGTTTTATATTATTGGATTAGATGTGGATAATTTGTAATCTATGGGATGTCCTGTAGTTCCATTTTGAAATGAATGGGTGCAGAATTCCGTGTTAATATTCCTTGACTTCTTATGAAATTTATTAGTGTGTTTTTCCATTGATAATCGTATAATTCACATCGTGAATTATTTGAATATTAGAAGTGAATATATTCCTTGATTAAATATTATATATTTCTATGTAATACCTCATGTGAGATAATGGATTCTAAATAGATTCATTATCATGAATATCTTAGGTGTCTCCCTATTTTATTCATGTAATGTATGAATGAGTTTAGTTCCATATATTAATGTCATGGATTTTCGAGGAGGGTATATTTTTTAATGTCATGGGATGAGGTCCCAAGATTTGGATCAATCTTTTTTTGAGGATTTTTTTGTGTACCTTGAATTCAAATAGATTCAATTTTTTAAATTTCAAGGATATTTCCTTGATTTCATACTAGTAGACTGGATGAAAAAAAATTCAAAGGGTCACTCCCTTTTATTCACTATGGAATTTATTAAGGATAAATTTATGGTTGACCCATGTGGATTCCCTATGGGATACATGTTAAAGGATGCCTCAATGATTCACTATATGTATAAATAATTACCTGATACTTACAACATGTTTATTGATTAAAATTATTAGAGTATGTTGTTTCATTATAAGTTTCCCTCTTGAGACCGTAGACTCTAATGGATTCTGTTTATTTCTATACTATATTATTGTACTTGAATTAATTTTTTTGTTGATAAACACTATGATTTACCCTCATAGAATAGTTTTTTATTAAACATTGTTTTTGTTGTCCTTCTAAGTTATACTGAAACCTCACTCAGGCAACCATGGAACTTGGGTACCTGAGTATATGCCACCATTACAAGTTTTATTGGTTCATGGAAAGACCTTATGTGGATTCATAACTATCATACTGGGTTATAGCTTGGGAGATGGAAGTCCATCTGTAACTTAACACATATAGAGATTTTCTATCATTTTATATTTAACAATTTATTTATATTTGGATGCTTTTACATGAATTAGGTGTCATGTAATCCATGCTTACATATATATAGAATCATTTGTATATTTCATGGGATGTAAGATAATATTTTTCACTTGGAGTTTAATTTTATAATTTTTTGTTTTTTGTGATGTATTTCTTTTATCTGTTATGTTCCACACTCTTGTAAGGAGGGAATATCCTCCCCATAAATATTATAGGCCCGCACAACTATTTAGAATCTACAAGAAGGTAGAGTGGTTAACATGATTTCATTTGGTGCACCTTACTGGTTTACTATTTCAGTCACATCTAGGTTGGGGAATTACAGAAGAAATTTTTTATTGGGGGATATGGAAGTGATTATTTTATATATTTGTCTTAAGATGATGAAAAATTATATGTTAATTTTATATATGATATTATCTTCAATGGTATTGTTTTATAAAGGGACCAAAACATTAATGCGACGAATGTTAAAAAAAATATATCCACATTTCTTGTTCGAGTTGATCTAAATTGGCAGAGAAGGTGAAAGCATTATCAATAAATTATAAATGAAAGCACATAAATTGTATAATTTTATCTCATAATAAATAATTTAACATTATCATAGGAGAGATCAGGACCTATAAATTTAACACCTATGATTATCATATTATTAAGATATGAATCATGTTTTAGTTCACTAGATGTTTTTAATATGATGTATTGAACCAGATGATATCCCGACCTATTATTCAGATTATGGAAGAAGAATTACTTCTGTAGATGACTATAATAAACTTTAATATTCATACATATATATGAAATTTTAGTAGGCCAATATTCATTACCTAACCTAAAATTACATGCTATAATAATATATCTGTAGTGCCTTTATAATCATAGAAACATAAACAACAATTATATAAGTGATGTTAAATAACTCCCACTATGATTTTCATAACTATCACCCTTCATTGACATATCATATATAATTCTATTTTTCATATAATGGTGTAAGGAAACATAAAAAAATGTACCGATAGGGTCATCAGTAAGGGTTATCATGGGAGATATCAATATAATATGAAAAAATGGGTATAAGTGTAAGAACATGGATCTTCGTTTTAGGTATGTTTTTCCTTTTCTGAACATTTTTGAGAAAAATTTGAAAATATGGAAATATTGGATGTAAATGTCCTGTACTATATAACTACATGTTGTGTACTTTGATGTCTTGCTAGACCGTGAGTTGGACATGTCTGGGTCACACACACGGTGTGTAGTGGCAAGGTGGAGGCCGCTAAAAGTGGAGTACAGAAAGGCCTAGCACACGCCACGTACTCCAGGAGAACACGCCATGTACTTTGTTTTTTTAATTAAACGGATCGGGGTCACGCCTAACCGATGAAAACACCTTCTTCTGCAGGTTCTTTAGCCGAGAGCACCCGTACGACTGCAAAACTTCTCTGAGCCCTCGTGCCTTTTTCCATTCTCTGAATCGACCTCCGTATATTGCATTGGGACCACATCGGTAAGATCTTCCTTATCCTAGAGTTTTTTTCCAATTCCTCCTATTTCTCAAGATATTGTGGGTTGAACATTTTGTTCATTTTCATAGATACATGATGTTATAATGAGAATCATTCCTCGTGGTTCAAGTATATTGATATACTAGCATCATGGTGGGTGGGTTGTGCCTTACCGTTTGATGTCCTTGAGTTTTATGTGAAAATTCCACCAATACTCGTGAATGGGGTATTGTGTGTTTACCGTTTTTCCCGCCTTTCTTGTATGATTTCGTAGAGGTAATTTTATCATGTTTGTGGATAATTGCTATTCTTGGATGTTTTCCCCATGCATAGTTCTTGTTATGACTTTTGGATCTTGTTAGCCTTCGACCTTTATACCAGTTTCCATGCCTTGTGACTGTAGGATGGAATGATATTCTTGACATGATTGTTTTGTTTAAGACTAGTTAGCCAAGTAGCTCTATAGGTGTACTGTAATATCCTAGGTAAATAAAGAATATTACATTTACATATTTATTAATATTTGTGAATAAAATATTAGTATTACTTTAAAGGGAATGTTATGCTTGATGGCATACCCAATACACAACAACGAGTTTCTTTGAAATCTTACGTTGCACTCTAATAATAAAATAATATTATTTTAAATCATAGTTAAAGTCTAACCATTGTATTGGCAGAAATGAATATAAATAACTAAAATATGATTATATAGGTTTTTTAAATGTTTTTGAATTTATCCAATAAAAGATAAAGGCATAAAATAAGAAAAGAAATCAATTTTAAGCATAAATACTCTAAAATTAACTAAAAGGACGATTTATCGACATTTGATGGTGAAACCTCATTAATATAGTTTTGGTCACTCTTATACATTCTATTGGACCAAAAAACATCTTTGTTATAATTTGGACATCAAAATTTACTTTGTATTATTTTTTGGTATTTTTCTGATAAAGTTCATTTTTTTAATAGTGTAAAATGTTGTATTTTAATTCAATACCTCTTTTTAATCTAATTTATTTATATGAATAGATCATATTTTGAATTTGTTTTAAAGTTAAATTAGAATATATTTTAACCATTTATTCCAATGGTGTTCATTGGAATTAATTTCATCTTGAAATTGGACTTGAACTAATGTCAAGCTTTTAATAGATATTGTTTCTTAAAAACACGCTATTTGTTCTGACAACGAGAATTAATTATTAAATTAATTAATGAAACTTATATGATTTGAATTTTTTAAAATAGATTTCATTTTTGAATTTGGAATATCAAATATATCTTTGGGTGAATTTTTGGTATTTTTTTGAAAAACATCAATTTTTGATGAATAGTGAAACCACTAGGTGGTAGTTAAAAATCTAATTTTTCATTTAAATGAAACATTAACACTTCTGTGATTTGAATTTTAAAAATCTGACATACATGGTTGTCATCAATATGTAAAGTTTGGTTCAATGGGATTAAAATAATTTTTTTGGTGAATAGTAACTTTTAAGTTTTATTAATCGTGATTAATGGTAATTAGCTAAATTTAAGGTAAAGATAATGTTATAATAATATGAAATGACTTTGACACATGTCATACCCTTATTGGATGAGTCATGGCCGACCTATACAATCCATGGGTCAACTTGGGGACCCCATGGAGCCACTTTGGTAGAAAAATGACATTAATAACTTTTTATTTAAAGTTAAAATTAAAATGTCACAAACATGTATTATTTTACTAAAACAATTTTTAAATGGGGTTATAAAAGTCATATTTTTTACTATAAATATTCATTAGAAATATAGAGATATTTCCTACATCATAGTGTTTTTATAATATTTACAAATTAAAGAAACAAATTTATTTATGACACCATGATGATGCAACGATTAACTCATTAATAAACGATTTAAATAAAATGAGAAGATAAGGTAAAATAGAATAATTACATTTGTCAAAATGCTATTGGATGGGTGGATTTAGAACCCTATTTTCCTTATCCTTGAAATATATAATTTTTGGACCTTTAATATCTGAAAATAATTTTATAATAATGTAAATTTTCAAGACATTCCAAGAGTACCCCGCCTCCCTCTTATAAAAGGCCCCCATCTTTACCCCCTTACTCACACCTCTCAAGCCTTTGTATCGACCAAAATCTGCTCATTTTAACTCTCCTCATCCATCTCTTCATCCTAGAAGTCTTACCTTAGGCAGAAACCTCATCAAGAAACCCTTTTGGTTCAAACCCAGAGGAGTTACCCGATTTAAAGGTAAAGACTTCTCTAATGTTCATTTGTTTTATTTTTCTTCTCCAACCCCCTAAACTCTTTTTATTAATTTATTTTGTAACAAAACCAGTATATTAAATATACTAGGATGTTTTTATAATAAGTATTTGAGCTAAACTTACACACACATCCGTCAAATGGTTAAAGAACATACTGTGTCTATGGATGGTGAATTATTGTCTCATGAAACGATGATTGTTCAATATTCTTTTAACACCTTTAAAGGTGGCCATTATGATGTCACTGTATTTTATATATGATATATATATAATTTATGTTTTCTATATGCTTCTGTATTTTATAATTAAAACATACCTTTATTCTTTTCATGTTGTGCACATGCGATAATTTCATATGAGGAAGTGTGGACTACCGCCCCCTCAAGTGATGTGACTCATTCATGCAACACATGGAATGTATCAAGAAAGAAATTAATGAAATTAAGTGACCTATATAACATATATATTATACTCTAATTATAATATATATATCTCTCAATTATTTTTAATTCCATTATTATGACAAAGAAATAAAAGTAGCGTTCATGCGTACGTACGGCCTACCGTCTCGATGAACGGTGAATTTCATTTCTTTTTATCTCCAAATGGTATGGAATAGTATTAAACGAATATTTACTGGATATATATGGTATTTAAATAATTAATACTATTCTGGAGATGATGTAATTATAAATACACGGACAATTCTTTCCAAACAAGTACATTTTTGACTCATGTACCAAACATCGACAAAAACATCTGATATGGACCCACATAATTAACTAATTATTATAACATTATAATATATGTTATGAAGGGAATAATAAAAATTAAAGTAGGTCCTTAAGAAATTATAAATTCAATGATGTTTATTATTCAGGAATAAAAATAAACGAATAAGACAAGTCGAACTTGAGGTAAGGGATCCTACCTCACTCTTTCTTTTTAAGTACTCTCTTTTATGTCATTTATTTTAAAGATCATCTTTATTATGTTTGGGTATGTTCTTTTATATTCATCATTCTTTACTTTTTATGTTCATATTATGAGAGACCCTATTTGATCTCATAAATCCATTTTTGGAAGTTTTATGTGGTGTCGTTAGGTTGCCGAGTTTTTGTAAGGGATTATTTCGTCTCACTTTTACTCCTGTGATATTTATGCTACATTTGCCACCATTTCCTTTGAGTGTTTTATATACTTCCAATTATTCTACTTTTTGTGTAATATAATATCATTTATGATTATTTACATCAATTTTGTATAGTCCTTCTTTCATGGGGTGTACGTTTTGAAAGTTACCCAAGTCAGTAAAGGAACCATTCACCATCCTATTTTTAACAGACTTCTTTTTGTTTTTTATTTTAAATTACATCTTATTGTGTTGGGATATGTTTATATATATCCTTATTGATTTAAATTTTTATTTCCAAGTGATGAGATACCCATTATCTCTCTCATCAACTATTTTTCTAAAATTTGATGTGACGCCATTAGGCTATCGAATTTCTGCAAAAGAACTTCTTAACCCAATTCCAATTATTTGGGTTAAACCTCAACTTCATGTGTATGTCATGCTATGACTATGTGTGGATGAAATCTGATTGTTTTACACTGAGTATCCTCTTATATTTAGTGTATTTATATTTGTCACACATAATTATGAGATTGGTTTATCCTTAATTTGAGGATACTTTCTTTATAAGGGATTTCATCTCATTTTACATTTCTATTGAGTCTTCATTGTTTTTATGCACCAATTCACTCTTATATGGTGTATATACTATCCTTTGGAATATAATATCAAGAGTCCTTTTATTCTCATGATATTATAATGTTCTGATTAAATTTTATTCGTCAATTATTGTATTCAAGTGTCTCTCATTTTGTTAAAAACCCTTTAACTAAAATATTGTTTTAAATGTTTTAATGATTTATTCTTATAAATATTTCTCATTAATATACATGTTTTCGAAATGGCTTTAAGTGTTTATTTATATGGATATTAATGGATTAAAATGTTAAAATCTTCAATGTGGTATGGGACACTTTGATTCAAAAATCTCTTTATTAAATGTTTTTAATGGTTTTGAAAATGGTTTTAAAATGGATTAGTTATTTCAATATTTTAAAATGTTATATTGTTATTGCAATATGGGAATGTTATCTTTCATTCATGCTTAAGTTATGTGCTATGATTATGTTATGGTTCTTGGGAATTTTTTATGAAGACGGGTGGTTCCGTGATAAACTAAGGGCGAGTGAGGCCGATATAGCTCTCTAATGCATTGGGTAACGTGAAGGGGTTAAACTCTATGGTTTCTCCGAAGATATTTATGGAATATAATGTGATGGGTATTCCATACGTAACCATGAGGGTTACTCCCCACGTATGAATGATATGAATGCCTCATGTTACCTTTATGTCTTATGATTTCTATGAGTTATTCGTAAATCTTATGATTTCATGAGGTATGTTAAAGTGCTTATGTTTTATGAGTAAAGTATGATTTCATTGATTCTTATGTATGCATGGACTGATGTTTCTTTCCATATTGTTATTACCCTTACTGATCTTTTCATGATCATCCCATGTTTTTGAAATGATTTTCACACGACATAAAGTTGAATAGGGTCAAGGATGGGATCAAGGAAATGTCAGGCTGTATAACACAAGGAACTAGACATGAATCTTATGTTCAAGTGTTTTAATTTTGTGAAAAAAATGGAAACTAAGTAGATGTGTCTACTTTGTAATCATTGAGATGTAATAGTTAAGTCCTAATTCTCTAAAACTCTAAACCTGAAAAGATCTTCAATGTGAATTATTCAATTTAATTCAAGATTAATTAAGGTTTATGGCTGGGTCCTTATAGTTGGTATCAGAGGTCAGTTTAGATAACATTAGAGGTTAGAGTGTTTTTAAGCATAAGTGACATGTTTTGTATAACCACAATGGATATTATATTAGTCAGAGTAATTTTTATTTTTGAATGTTGGAATGATTTTGAGATAACTTGGATAAGTATATCTTAGTGTTTATCGTCCTCTTTATTACATGATGATTTTGTTGATATTCTCACACTGACCTTTTTGGTTTTAGTAAATTGATGGATCTAGCAGGCACCAAAGTGGCAATGGGTTTGAAGGAAACTGTGGTGGTTCTATGATTAAGAGACTTGATAAAATGGGGGATTCAATGAGAAATCATGTGGTTATTCTAAACCAACTATCAAAAGTCATGATAAACCACTTGAACCTTGGTGAGTTCTCTAATTCATCTTGTATGAGAGAACCAACTCGATGTGGAAGTTCAGGTGGTAATTATAATGGTAACAATTAGTGTTTATATGATCCTTACTTTTGAGGTAATTAAGGGTTACTATATGATATGATAGAAAATTAAAGGCATGAGATAAACTTGAGGTTAAAATATGTTATGATTATTTTTGAAGATTTTATCTCATTTTGGGGAATGTTTTATGAATTATATAGTTTTGGAAAAAGGACAACATGCAGACCATGTGACAAACTGTCGCGTCGGACAAAGCTGCGGTAATCGATCCCAAAACCAAAGTGCGATTGGTATTTATCACCTACCACGGGACTACGTGAAGTCCCTAGTTAGTTTGACAAATTATTTATAGTTAGATGATTTTATGAATCATGATTAAGTTGATTTTGGGTTTTCTATGGAAATTATTAACCTATCATTGAGGATATGTGAATACTTTAATTGCTTTTCAATATGAGATTTTAAGAGAAACTGATGATATTTGGAGATAAATGTTAATTTGTACCTTGGATCTAACGCTAGACTGTGTGCTGGCCATTTCTAGGACACACACATGGTGTGTAGGGGAGAGGAGGAGGCCACATAAAGCAGAGTACAGAAAGGCCTAGTACACGTCGTGTACTCCAGAAGTACACATTGTGTACTTTTTTTCATTAAACGGACATCGGTCATACCTAACTGATGAAAACACCTTCTTCTTCAGGTTCTTTGGCCAATAGCGCCTGTACAGCTGTGGATCTTCTATGAGCCCATGTGCCTCCATCCGTTCTTCGAATTGACTGTCGTCGATTGTGTCGGGACTGCAGTGGTAAGCTCTTCCTTCTTCTAGATTTTTTTTTTCAATTCCTCCACTTTCTCAAGATATCATGGGTTGAACCTTTTGTCCATTTTCGTAGATCTACACAGTTCTAAGGTGAATCATGACTCTTGGTTCAAGTATATTGATCTCATATAATCAAGGTAGGTAGTTTATTCTTTACCATTTAAATTCCTTGAGTTTTATGTGCAAATTCCACCAATACACATGAATGGGATTTTGCGTGTTTATAGTTTTTCCCCTATGGGTTTTCCTGCCATGCTTGTATGCTTGTGTAGAGGGAATTTGATCATGTTTGTGGATAATTTCTATGCTTGGAGGTTTTTCCCATGGCTTAATATTGTAACGACCTTTGGGTCTTGTTAGCCTTTGGCCGTTATACTTGTTTCCATGAATTGTGACCGTTAGATGGAATGATATACTTAACATGCTTGTTTTGTTGTAGACTGGTTTGCCAAGTAGCTCTGTAGATGTACATTGGCCTTATAGCATTATTATGCTCTGACTGGCATGGGACCGTGAGAACCTGGTGCTATAGACTATAAGGGATAGACCGAGTGAGATGCTCAGAGAGTCTTGGACAATATATACTACAGGGGATAAACTGAGTGAGCTTCCCATAGAGTCTTGGATATTATAGACTATATGAGGTTAGACGGAGTGAGCTTCCTCAGGGAGTCTTTACTTTGTTTGAATTTCTTTAAAACCTTTCCAGGTTAGATAAGGAAATGACTAAGTGAACTTCCTTAGAGAGTCTATGATAGATCTAAAACTATAGGCAGATTGATCGATTGAGCTCCTCAGAGAGTTTCTATACCTTGGGGATATATGAGTGTTAGACTGCGTGATCTTCCTCAAATAGTCCCTAACTTCCCTAGACTATAATGGGAATTGACCGAGCGAGATTCACCATAGAGTATTATAATTTTTGAATGACCAAACCAGAGGGGATAGGCTAAGTGCTCTGCCCAAATGGTTGTTGGTACTTCTTGGATAAGACCAGAGGGGTTGGTTGTGAGTACTTCCCAGAGGGGTTCCTGTTGTGGTTAGCTACTTGTTGTTCTATGGATTGATTATTGTTTTATATCACCCTGTGACTACTTACTATGTTACTGCCTACTGTTTACTGTTACTATTTACTTCTTACAGTACTTTTACCTGCCATATACTCATTGACTGTTAGGCACAGATCTTCGGGTGGTTGCCTACTGGGATTTTAGTCTCACACCCTGTTTGGGTCATGATTTTGGGCCCAAAAAGACTTTGTTGATGCAGGTATAGACCAGGGAAAGCTCCCTTCGACTTCGGGTACTTGATTGCTTTGGAGCAGGAGAGCATGGGACCAAGCTTAGGCTTGCGATGCTGCAGAGCTGTTTATCTTTTCTTTTGTACTTGTTTTGGTACTATTGTATTTCCAGTATCGTGACCTGTTTGGCTGCTTTCCTAGATATGTATCATACATCATTTCATATATACATATGTGCACTGGTTGCTTGTTGTTTTAGTCTTCCGATGTTTATCATTGTTGGATATTTATTGCTTTCATTACTGCATGTTTTGTTTACTTCCGTTGTGTACTCTGTCAACAAGGGCATAGTTTCTGCACTATCAAACTCAAGGCCCTCGCTGCTAGTCGGCAACCTCTGGCGTTTGGGGAAATGCGTTTGAGGACATGTGACCAACCGGGTATGGGTGCCTCTGGGTGGCTTCCAGAACTTGGATGTTATAATAAGAACATGATAATAACATTTTAAACACCATACCATTCCTATAATCGATCATAATCATGATTTGTTGTATAATAAATGGTATTTGATAAGTCATAGTTCATAAAAATATTAAATAACCTAATCCATAAAATCATAACACTGGAATAAGACAAAGCATTTTTTAAAATAGATAACTATTGAAAACAATTTTTATATTAGTCAATGCTCAATGATATAACTATATTAGTGGAATGGTTTACTTCCCAAACCATATTAGTGATCATGTTTTAATCCCTAGATAATTATAGAAGACAATATCCCTTACCAAACTAGGTTCACTACCCATTATACTTTTCTTTTCTCATGATATATCTATCATTACTAAATTCATTATAAGACAATATAATTCTAGTTTAACCCATTATCCATTCAACATCAAATTTTTATTTATAGAAAGTCAAGAAACCTAGCTCCAAGGAATAATGAATATTAACATGGAGAACAGAAAAACACTGAGAACATCATGGGAAGCAAGAGTGCATAGGAGCTAGGAAGTCCATAAGTAATGTAATCTCAAAGAATCCCCTATGATTAAAATAACCCCCTCATCCTTCAAAAAATTTATCTATGGGAGGCATGTGATGTTGGAGCTCAGTTGTTCCATAGATGCATGGTGATCCGCAACTTTGATCCCCTCTTTCCATATATACATCACACTGAGGTTTCTAAAAAGGGTGAATCATTTATTAACCATGTTTGAAATTGACCAATTGAAAAAATCTTTACCATTTAGTGAATCATGAAGGATCATGGGGTCGGTCTCATCCTTATAAATAATAATATTACTCTATCAGGAATGAAATTATCTGGTAAGCATTGCTCTTGCCCCAGCTTGAAGCATGGTACCATAGCCATGAAATTCCGTAAAGGCCTGCACCATACTCCCACACCAGTACGGAACCCCCCTATCATTTCTCCCAGCACATAGGATCCATCTGAATTAAGAATATAGCCTTTCATCGGGGTTCCAAAAAACTCATTTCCCTTGATTTCTGGTACTAAAAGAGGTTGCATGATGGGAACTAAACTCTAAGAAGCTGGAACAATGTGGCCTAATGATAGTTAGGGATGAGATTGACCATATCCACCAGCAAATTCCTCATGTGTACCAGAATGTACATCACAATCGGCATCGCCCCATCGAACCCGGCCTAATTCCTGGCCAGCCACAGACTCCAATGTAGTGCACTGAGGATAATTGACCTCGCCATCCTCTCTATGACTAAGCTTCCTGTCCCGTAAAACAAACTTTCCTAGATGGGTTCATCTCAGTATAAACCAGAGGAGAACACCGTAGATCCCTCGAAGAAGGACCCTAACTCAAGGGCCCATTTTCTCACAAAGAATAGGTGAATAGTGTTGTCTGCCTGATGTCGACCACAAAAATGGCAATGGTATTCCAAATTGATACCCTACTTTCTAATCTTCTCAACCATGGTGACATCATTATTCCTGATTCTCCATGTTAAAAAAGTATATTTATTAGGAATTTTGTTACAAAAAACAAGTAAATCCCACATATCATGAGGCTCTTGTATAGCTATGAGCCTTCGGTAATCCTTTCTAGGAAGATTCTCCGAGAAGGAAGCTGTTAACAAACATCTTTATAGGTCCAAATTGATGAAAATGAACTCCCAAATTACCTGTTGTTCGGAGTCCAGAACTGCTTTGATAAATGTGGGGTGTCGTTTGGCTTCCTTGAAAGTAATCAAAGGCGTCGGGAAAACATGAATTCCAAATACCGAATTTGGCTAGTTGTGGTACCAAAAAATGACATCACCTTCCCAAACAATCTAACTTGAATACTGTTTGAGGTTATTGATGAGCAGAAAGATTTTGGACCAGAATGGAGATGCATGACCATCATCTGACACATCATCACCCCCCTAGCTGCAAGACATTCCCATCCCCCAAATGTTTTTAACTTCGATCACATCCCATGATCGCCAGGAATTTATACAGTGAAGCGTAGAATAGAGACTTATCACATTAACCCCTCCCCCACCCCTCCTGTATGGGTTTTTCCATTTTATCCAACGAGATCCAATGTAGCTTCCCATAAGAAAGTTCATCCCACCAAAAGACAAGCTAGAATCCTATCAATATATCCAATGACACATTTCAGAACTTTTTCTGAAGCCATGTCAAGGATAGGAATGGATGTAAGGACATTATTCACCAATGCAATTCTCCCCCAAAATAAAGATAGTGGTTCTTCTAGTTGAGAACTCATCATGTGATTTTTCTCATAATATGATCAATGTACCACACCCTTAGTCTCCTTTCATATATGGTGTTCTGAGACACTCTATAAAGAATGTCCCACATTGCATACCCATCCTGCTACAAAGATAAGAGAGCCTTCTGGGAAAACATTTGTTAGAGAAGTAATGATTGATTTTGAAACTGTTAATTACCTACCCACTCTGTTGACAGTAATCCTCCAGTATTTTCATGATGACACTAATAGCCCTCCTGCCACCGTTAATAAAGATAATAGTATCATCCACGAACATCAGATGGGAAATAGGAGGATGGTTCCATTTCATATGTTATAGATGTAAATCACCATTATATAGACGTTTATTGATTAGGCGACTGAGAATATACTTCCCAAGAATGAAGAAGCTGGGAGAAATTGCTTCTCCTTGGGAGAGCCCATAGGTTGAAATGATGAAGACATGGGTCATCCCCATGAAGGAGATAGCAGTCCATGAGGAACTAAATCATCTACTAAAGATGGCATAAAATTGCATTTATGCATTTTAGGTTAAATAACCTATTCATTTCGCATTTTCAAAAAAAATAATTTGTACATAATTTATGGAATAAAAAGAAGATTACTTTGGATCTATTTTAAAAATATTAAAAAATCAGAAAAATGAATTTAAAAAATCTTTTATTAATAATAAAAAAATTTTTAAATCATTTTTAAAAAGCCATGATATTGTAGGAAAAAATATTTTCAATTGAAGATTGATGTAAATGCACATTTTTATAAAATATTATATTAGTTTCTTCAATAAAGAATGTTATAAAGATGAATAAAAACATTTTATCTCAATAAATAAACATAGAATAATAACATTCATGTGTTTTATTACATTTATATTATAATATTTCCCTATTTCAAACACATTAAAAAAATCTCAATAAACAATTAAATTATATCACACACCCTTACCACTTTTGTAACATCTAAATTATAAGACCATTAAAATAAAAAACCATATATGGTTATGTATAAAAAATAATTTTCATGAAAGGAACCATAAAATAAATCTATGGATAGATTATAAAACAAAAAAATATATTAATTAGTGGTAAATATGGAATTTTTCTTATATAAATAAAATTGAGAATACAATTTATTACCTCAAGCATCGAATTTCATCAGATACATTAAAATAACATGTATAATAATTATAAGTTTACAATAAATATACTAAAACACCATAATCATAAATATTATATCATATTTTCTTTAATTGTAATCATTTACCAGCCACCTATGAACAATTCATTATTAAAATCGCAGTTCTGGGTGATAACATTATTGTTTTTCATTGTTTTTTGGTTAAATAGTTTTGGTTATTTTAATTTATTTATTGCTAAATAATCTCAATGATTTTAATAATTATTTAATATTCATATATATTCATTATATATATATATATTCATACATAACATTATATATATAAACATTAATTACACTATTCATAGAGAGGGTGGGTCATACATATGCTTGATTTTTGTTTGCCTGATTTCAGTGAATTGGATACAGGAAAGGTACAGAACAATTAAAATTTAAATAATAAATTTTACATCATCTATATAAAATATATTAATTAAAATTTTCCTCATCACCAAAAATATCATAATAAAATGAAAACATATTCATATAAATTTTTGGATGTAGTAGTCTACATGTGTGCGAAAGAGAAATTATTGTTTTTCAATAAATTAGATAGTAAGAAGGTATATATGATATAAAAACTCTACAAGTACTATTATTCCATAAATATCATATATATATATATATATTATGTCCGTAATTATATCTATTGATGAGTGGTGGTGAATGAAAATGAATTACCTCAGCTTGTGAGGAGGTTGTCCATCATACACATGGTTGATGGTTTCACATCCCATTTGATGTAAGTTCAGATAGATATAGGTCATAAAATTATCAAAATAACATATAATTATCTGTAAGATACTATTAGTAATATTAAAATATGGTTAAATAATATTTTAAAATGTAAGGAATAATGAAATGAAAATTCTTGCTTCAGAACAACAACTCTTATTTGGAGATCCTCTTTTAGTTTATAACTAATAACATCCTAGGATGTTTTTCAGATCAAATGAATGACTATAGGTCATTGGTATGAATTTAAAGATGGTATTTTGGAATTTATTTTCGAAAAAAATTATATATATGTTTGAAGATGATAGGGTAGGAGATGTCCAATGAAAACTGTAGGAGGGAATCAATACAGAAATTCCTAGAAGAATTTTAAATTTCAAAGTCATTCCCAAAAAAATGATTCCTAATGTACATAGTTTAAAATTACGAATAAAATATGGCTGAAATATTTCCATTAAATTTGATTTTTAAAGGTTTAATTGGAAAACCTAACCATATATTTTGATTTAACACAAACCACATGGTAAGCCCTTTTTAATCCTAGCCATGGTAATTAATTTTTATGGTTTTAATATTGATTATTACTATACATTAAGGTTATCTTATTATATAATATAAATTAATATTATAAAAAATATTTAATCCGATTTAATAAATTAAAATGATGGAATGGGTAGAATTTTTTTTAAACTAGGTAACTGATGCAATAAAAATGGTTTTCCAATTATATTTGTTTCATAAATATAAAAAACCCCATATTAACAATTAATATAGAGAATATTAAAATAAACTAAATTTAATTATTAGTAATATAATTGAAGTAATTTTACATTCAAAAACATCTTAAAATAAAATGTAACTACTTAAATTTTTATGATGTACAAAAATAATTTAATAAAGATTATAATTATTCATTTTTCGTTGAAAAATTAATCATTTTAGAAAATTATATAAAATTACCTCTAATGTAATTATAACATGTTCACATAAAAAATTATTTAATTTGTTGAAATAAATTTTCTAAATGCGGGATGAAATTTTATTTTCAAATATTTTCTCAAAATTGGACGAACCTGTTTTGAAAGAAAAAACATTAGTTTTGAAGCATAAAAGGGATTTTTCTTATCTCATTCAAAAAAATATTAGATGAATGGCCACACATTTTATTCTATATTATATATAAATTTCCCTAAAATAATTCATGAATGGGGGTTAATTATATTCAGTATGATAAAAAATAGAACGCGTTCATAAAAATAAATTTTTATTAAAAAACATTTCTTTTAGATTGTAATGATTTTTTTATTAATTTCTAAACAAAAAAAAATATTCTATATATGTTTAAAATGTATTATTTTAATAAATTTGTTTTTCCTATTCATAAATAAAAATTTAATAACAAGGTTAATATGGTATGTTATATTATGATTTATAAGGACATGGTATATCTGGTACACAAATTTATTGATTAAATTAAATTTATTTAAAAAAATATTTCATTTAATGATCGGGGTGTTACATTATAAACCAATTAAAATATTGTCAATATTAAATAAATTTAATCTGATATTAAGATATTAGGATAATTATACCTCTTTATGTCCTCAGCTTACCTTGTGGCTTCATTAGATTGGTGGTTTCACCCCAAAACTTTGTCCATATGAGTGGTTTTCTTGGATAGAACTCTATTTATATGATCTAAGATTTTTAATTATGTTTGTTCATAGAGTAAATCATTTTCTATTGGAATTACCTATGATTTTAATAAATGTGATGATTTAGATATGTACTTCATTAAGAGAGATACATGGGATACATTGTGGACTTGAGGTAGGTTACGTGGATGTACCAAGTGATTATATACCACCCCTAATTGATCAAGAATATCAAAAGGTAAAATATATGAATGGATAAACATCCCACAATACTAAAATTTCATAACATTATTCTGTAGATAAATTCATAAAAATTTCTTCTCAGAAATATTGAATTTCAAATTCCATTATTTATTATTAGCATAACTTTTATGTCGAATCTAAGCTACCTAGATGTCTTATAGAATGGATCTAACATTCATCACAATTTTCATAGCTCTATCAAGTCCAAATATATTTCTTTTAATAAATATTTCCTACTAATTTTTAGTTTTATACTTCTAACAACCTATTATTTTGGACTGGATGAAATTAAATATGAATTTGAATTTTATCCTTTGGTAGATGATTCATTATACAAACTGGGATTCATAATATAAATATGATATTTGGAATGCTTAAATCCATTTTTCATGACATTTAAAAAAGGAAGATGGGGTGCCTCATGTGTCATGTCATTTTCATGACTGTTAACTCCATAATAGAACTAACATGAGATGCTGGTCATGGCGCATGATTTTCTTGTAACCGTGCAGCCCTTAAGTATGAGTCGTGTGGCTTGATCAATGGGGATGAGGGTGTCACATCATTTCGTTAAACTATTAATAATAGGTCACATAGTCATTCCCCCTTCTATAATTTTTGTACATATGGGAAACACGCTTTTTGAACATAGTTTCCCATTATTTGTGCATGAACCATGAGTCCCCCATCTTAGGAAACGACACATTCACAGTTTCCACAAGGTCCAGACAACCATGTTGTCAAAACATACAGATCATTTATCATAGTGAAACCCCAATTTTACCCTTAATTTTTTATATTCTTCTGCCCACATTAGTTATCCTTTCGCACACCCCCTCTCCTTCTCAAACTAATCCTCCTCTACACTAATAGGTATGGTGCTATCTCCCTCATCTGGCCTCTGATTTGAGTGTAGTCAAGTGAATTGGATAGCCCTCAGTATATACATGACTCCTCTTGGTGCATTAGTTTTTCTTCTCCTCATCTATACTTTCTTCTTGTTAGATAATTCACCATATTTTAAGGGTGTTTTTATGTTTCATTGAATTTTATCAAATTGGGTCAAATAAATCCATGGTATTAGAAATGTGGTTCATATATGGTATAAGGAAATCAGTTTATATCTTCTTCCTTAATTATCCTTCATTATTAAAATATAGATTGTGTGTCACCTGGACAGCACACCTGGTGTTGCTTCAAAATAATAACTTACTTCAAATCAAATTTCTAATCATTCATTGTGATATTTTTGGAATCATCATTGTGTCATAAGAGGATATGAAATAAACTTGATCCACCACATTTTATTGGTTTCATTTAGTCACCCCTTCTATATGTTTTATTTATTTGTTAATGAAACCCCTTTGGGTTTTCTTTTTTTATTTATTATATTGATATGGTCACCTATTTTAAAACCACATTTTAGGAGGTTTTATTTATTCGTTTTGATAAAATTTAATTTCATCAGATGAATTTAAGGATCTATTTATGAATAATGTTTTCTAACAAAACCATTTTTTGGGGTGCACTGTCATCAAATTGTGAATGATATGTGTGTTTTTGTGGGTTATTCATTATTTTTCCATATATAATGAGTCATTTAACATGTAATTTTTTTTCTAAATTTTTATTCATTCATAATTATTTCTGAATTTGATGATCTTATTAATTAATTATTTGGAGATGTTGTGTGACATGCTTGAATACATGGCCATTATTCTTCTATATAAAATGAAAAATGGTGTCTCCCTCTTGATGTATACTTTTCCCATTATTTTTAATTTTTACAATCATGAAATTTTTTATTTTTTGATATACGTGATCAAATTAAATATAAATATCATAAGAGATACTTGGCTCCCATCTAAAGAAATCAAAGAATGGGATTATTGTGCTTGTGATCAGATTCTCTAATGAATAGTTAAAATGATGGGGTGATATTAGTATTCTATTATAGGATCACCAGGAAGTATTCATACATTAGTATGAGCAATATTGGTTCTAAAGGGGAGAAACATTGGATGGGATCAATGGATAGATGGGTTCACCAGACCATGAGTGAGACTCGGTCCACAATGTGTTGATACAGGGTAATTGTTCAGCGGTAGTTCTCTCACAATAGGCTGATAGTGATACTTGTGAGGCCATTCATGGATTCCATGGGATAAAATCTAATGAAAGTGACTTTTTTATGGTCATCCTTCTGTGATTTATGGGATCCTTGTTATAATTCACCTTATATGGGCCCATGCTACGGATCATTAAATTTTGGGATGTTGCTTTAATAGCTAAGGATGGAGTAACATTTCTTTATTCATAGGATAAATTATCAACGACAAATCACATACATTGGTTTAGTAAAAATAATTATATCATTTTATTTAATTTCATTATCATTTTTCTCCTAATATCAATTATATATGATGCATGTGTTTTAATATTTTTTGAATCAAGCCAAAGTAGGTAACGTTGGTCCAAGTGTCCTTGAGGAACACAATCTCGAAAGGTTTATTAATTTAATTTTTATTTCCCCCATAATTTGGATATTAATGGAAAATTATTATTTTATATTCATAGATGTATTATTCTTTAGAAACTATATGTGGTGGCCTACTGAGTATATCTCACACCTTTTCTATGTTATTACTGCACTAGGGTACCCAATCAGTCCTTACGGTTTCAACACTGAAGTCACTTTCTGGTGTTGTGCATTATTCATCTTAGTTCAGAGTATAAGACTAACATCATACTCTGTATGCTCATGTAGTTATCCTTTAGCCATTTTTATTTGGTGTATCATGCATGTATCATATTTTACTAAATTTCTAGTTGTTCATTATTTCTTACACTGTAGTTTCATCTTAAAATTCATGAATATTTTTAAATGATTTGTTGTTTTCAATTTTACAGAGTTATTTTATTCATATTAAACTATATTTTAATTTCTTTATAGACTAATTTTTTATCTATTGATTTACACCAGGTTATGTCCTTGTGTTACTCTGATCATAGTGATATATTGCTCCCCACAATACCACTTTTAGACCCTCACTACTAGTCGGTATCCTCTAGTATACATGGAGGAGTGAATTAGGCCATTTGTGTCGACTAGTCCAACTACTAGATTGATAGTAATTCAGACTGAGACATTATAATAATTATTTTAATAGTGATCTTCATAATGATATGTATTAATGATCGAGTGAATGTTATTTTTTATAGAAAACCCTACAATATGAAGATGTTGATCCCAACCACATTTGGTATCGAAAGACCATTATCTTAGAATATCATCAATATTTTGAAATTTTATCTTAGAATAACCATCTATATAAGGATGATAGATAGTGTGTTACCAAAACTATGTATTCAGTTCCTACTGAATATTCTCTATAGCACCGAGGTAAACCTAGAATTATGATCAGATACAATATAATGTGGTACTATATGCAACTATACCACATTCTTAAATGATTATATATACAACATTATCTGGAGATAAATATTATAGGATAAAAAGGAACTATTATGACATTGTAATGAAGTTAATTACAAAAAAATAGCATTATAGACTTTATACATTTTGTAGATTCGAGAGAATAAGTCTATAGTGATGATTTCCAGTTTCCACTATAGTTTGGGTAATGGTTGTTACATTCCCTTATTCTTCTTTTTCCCAACATTAACATATTGACAAACAAAACCCCAAGATACAAACTCATAAATATCTATCTTGGTGTTATCCCAACAGAAATATTCATTTTGATATCTATGCATCTTTGTATTTCCATGATGAATAGAAAATAAATAACAATGAGCCTCATCTAAAAGCCCCTTCATTAAATTTGGTTTGTATAAAACACATACTTTGTTCCAATAACTTATCCTTCCTTCACAATCAATGTTAATTTCATGAAAAATACTAACCTTCATATACAACAAAACACTTAAATTTTTCAACTAATTAATCTTCACATGGATAGATAGTTGAATAACTATTGGAGAAAGATAAGATTTATACCCTTCCTTCAATATTTCAATCACCATACCTTACAAATTGATAAATATTCGATCTTTTGTAACCCTTTTCATGGATAACCTAGATTGATACTTTTGAATCAATCCATCTGCTACCATTTTCATTTTCCCAAGATGGTAATATGTTGAACAACCATAATCTTTAACCAACTCCAACCATCTTCAATGGTTCATATTGAAATATGTTTATGTTAAAATATACCTTAATCTGTTTTGAATAGATTATATATCATACATTTCTCTATAGAGATAATTCATCAATATTATTAAAGTAAAACATACTTTAACTAACACAAAATAATGAGTTGGGTAATATTTTTAAAGAACCATAAATTTGGATGAGGAATAATATGTAACCATGTCATTCAGTATAAGAACACATACCATTTTATTGTTTAATTCACAACTATACTACACAATACCTTTCTACCTATAGGTTAATCTATACATTGGTTTGTTCATAGATCTTATCTTTAGTTACTTAAAAATTTCTTGATAATTAGTTTTCCAAATGATCTTCTCCCTTGTCTGAGTTAACTTAGTGATTGTATTAGATATTGCTATTAAATTCTTGATTAAACCTCAATAATATCCATCCAACTAAGAAAACATCATATCACATTCATAGTAGTTGGTGAGGTCCAATATTTAATGACATCAATCATTGATGGATCCACATATATACAATCAACTTTGATTATATGTACCAAAAATGACCCCTTTTGTAGAAAAAATTCTCCTTTGTTAATTTTTACATACCACATCTCCTTCCTCAAGGTCTATATATAATTTATCAAGGTATATTCTTTATCATTCTTACTCTTTGACTATATTAGAATATTTTCTATAAGGACTACCAAAAACCAATCAAAGTAATATCTGACAAATCTATTCATTAAAGACATGATGATAGTAGTGGAATTAGTGTGTCTAATGGAATCACTTTAAATTCATAGTTTCTATACCATGTATAGAATTCACTGTTTATTATATCAACATTATTCATCCACAATTAATGATATCGAATTTTATGATCAAATCAATAAAAAGTATTGAGCTCTATTTAGTTTATAAAACATTTAAAAAATAAGGGGTGGAAGATTCTTGTTCTTGATTGTAATCATCTTCAATTGAAGTTATTAAATGTTGCGACATAATGATCATTATATTTATCAAAATAGTATTGGTCCACCACAAGTTGACAATATTTTTCAAATAAATCAATTTTTTATATTCCCATGGAGTTACTTCTTGGATATGTCTAACTCAATCAGGGTAATTCAATAGGGAGTCTTAGAAATATTTGTATCACCAGGTATGAGCCCTATAAAAACTCAACATCATGATTTAGTGGAAGAATATGAAACTATTAAAATATGGCACAACCACAATCACACACAATTGGAAGATCATAAATTTTGTGGTTTCCCTCAAATATATTAGATAATCACTCCTTCTTAATAGCAATTATGTTCCATATAATGGATGTTTTTTCTTTCATAAGATCATATTTATCATCGCACAAAAATATGATCATTGTTTTTTTTAATATAAAACATGACTTCTTTTATTAAATAATTCATGTGGGATTTATGTATAGAGATTCAATACATGCCTAATATGACATCAAATTCAACCATATGAGGAATAAAATGATTTTTATGAAGAACATTCTCATAATCCACTACATGAAAATAATATTAGACATGAGATATGATGATCATACCATTGGGTATTTATAGTGAAAATTAAAAAACATCTTTTTAGTGGTTTTGTGATTCCCATTAATAAATAATTATATATTTAAGAGTGTAAATATATAGATATAAATTATATATAGAAGTTATATATTGGATTTAAAATTTATTTTAACCATGTAATTATCTTACCCCACATCAAAAAATAGTTATCACGCGATATTTCTATTTATGTATTGGTTTATGTTGTTACTAAAATTGATAATTGTCATTAATAATCATATTATAGAACTTGTATGCATAATTATCATGCCCCATGAATTTCATAAACATTTTTTTGGGTGTTAAATTATATGAATCATTTACTTTATTCAAATAATTATATATCTTTTATCCATAACATCAACAATAATTTCCCTGATGACCTTCTTTTTAATACTAAAAATAATTACTTGTCCTATTAAGAAAATTTCCAATATATTCCCTTACACACATAAAAAATGAAGAAATTATAATCTTCTTCTCTCCATGGTTTTTATATTTTCCATTGAATTCCATCTACCCTATCTTATTAATACAATGAGATTTATCGGTAACTTCAATCAAAATGTCCACCTCGATATAAAATCGAATGATTTATCCATTCCTACAGATTTACATTATGTATAATTCCATTTGTTTACTTGATTTTAAACTATTAAATATTCAATAAAATTTTCCTTTAGGTCAGTTGATATTACCATAAGCATACCTCACAATTACCATAATATTTTACACATTGAAACCAATAGATTCATCATCTTTATACATTGGATCATGGATTTGAAACTCCATTATTATATAAATAATAATAGTCAAATACTAATTTAGGATAATATATTTATCTAATAGTTATATATGGTATCAATTTCATCAAATTGCCTTGTATTAATGTATTGTGTCCACTATTGATCCACTTTTCCTTCAAAATGATCGATTGGAAAAATGAATTTTTCATTCTCAGAACACTTGAGAATAGATATTATGTTTTCAATCGAGGTTTTGAATTTATTGAAAACTAGTAGAGTTGTGTAACAACATCAAAAGGTAACTCAACATCATGATGGAATCAATAAAACGGTCTTCCCTCCTTTTCTGCTTTTTTAGTTCATTCTGATTCATTGCATGAGAAAATTGGGTGGTTATATCAATTATATTTTACAAATAATATCCCATAGAATTTAATTACTCAATAGAAAAATAATTTTATTATCTATCAAATTCATATATCAACAATTCCTTTAAGTTCTAATAATCAAATAAAAAAATCATAGTGTGATTGATGATAATTATACTATAAAACTAAAGAATCATGAAAAGTCATTTATATGATGTCTAACTCATGACACCAAATTTTCAATTTGAAACACCTTATATTTAGCCTATGTCATTCATGGTCCCCGTCTATTGAAATCCCCCATGATATCTCACAAAGTGATTTTGAATTTAAAAAATATTTCTCATATAAGTGTCAAACCAGGTGATCCATAAGGGAATAAAAATTACCCACCAAAACATTGGAAAAGATATAAATTTCCCAGTATCATTGTGGTTCATATATAATGATGCCTCAATTAAAAAACCAAATACACCATTAGAATCCACACAGGGTTGTTTTTCTTGGAAAATCACACACAATACTTTTTGAGAACATCAGGCATCCTTATATACAACTGACTATCCAAAGGGTTCACACTAATTTTTTATCATCCCAATATCTAAATGCTTATATAAGACATCTCTAATACCAACTATATCATCCCATAACATTTTTACAAGGATATCACACTTTAGTATATTATTAATCATTACATAACCTAATGATCCATGCCAAAATCATATCAGTATAGTGCATTTGGAAACATCGAAACATAAAAAACTACTACATATATGAACTCAATCATCTCCAATAATGTTAATAATAAATAGTTCCTTTCTTTGAAATATCATACATCATACCATTCTTCATATCTAGGGTAAATGAAAAATAATAAATGGTGATCTCAGGTTATAAGTAATGGTATACAAGGGAGTTATCAACATAACATGAGCATAATAGTTTAAGAACATGAGAATGAAATTTTTAAATCATATCCAAGATATCATAAATTATAATAATTATTCATGGAGTAAATCATGGTAGTTCATAATATAATATTCATAGAAGAATAAATTAATAATATATGTGAGAGAATAAAATTTTAATAAGACAATGATTTGTGAAAAACACATAATCATATAAAATCATTTCCTTAATAATCAATGATTATTTCTAAGAATATCAAAGTGTAATGGATTTCGTCCCAAACCATCTTAAAAGTCAAGGTTCTCTTCCAGGAATACCATAATAGATAAAGTCCTTTATTAAACTAGGTTCACACCCCACTCAATTTCTATTTATCTCATGAGATATCACTATTTACCTTGTGTATTAGACAAATATATAATTTTGATTCAACCCATTACTTAATAAAAATAAAATATATGTGTTCTATAATATCATAAAAGATTCAACATATGACATATTATGAATGTGAAATGGGTTACATAATTATTTCATAATGCTATACCTCATGTAAAAAACAAGTCTCATATTTATTTAATCAATTCATCATATCGTAACCTATTGAAAAGAAATGTATTTATTTAACATATAATCATAATAATCCTAAACCATATAGAGAAATAAAATTTATAACTTAATTATATTGTCCTAATTAAAAATTAATAACATTATCGATTCTCATCTGAGTTAGAATATTATTTTAAAATACCACACAAAATATTTCTTGAGGAAATTATAGTTTAAAAATTGAAATGTCTTATTTAAAATCTAAAACATTTCCTATTATTAAATAAACATTTTATTTTAAAATTTACCTCAAAATATTTATAGTATTATTCAATGAAATGGTTTTTCCTTCTGATTGAAAATTATGTCCATGTCATCTACGAGATAACCAAGATTACATTCACATTTTCAGTAAAAATTCAATTTTTCTTAATTAAGAAAATGATAAGAATATTAAATTTAAAATATTTTTTAAAATTTAATACGTGGAAAATGACATTAATATTTCATGTGTGTGTATTAGAACATTTTTGAAAACATTTTTATAAAACATATATATGGAATCAAAATTATTTTCCACCAAAGTGAGAAATAATGCAATTTTTCCTTAATAATATTATATCTGTTTCCTGAAAATATATTGTGATTGAATTGAATTTAAAACATGTAAAATGGATAAATAAAAATAGTAGAATAATATTAATAACTTTTTTCTTAGTTATTTCATCATATATTTTCATTAGAAACATGATCATATAGAAGTTAGACAAAAATAATATTGTAACGTAAACCCATAACACTTTGGAACATTATGAATTGTAATCCCCATGAATGAATGAAAAATATATGTATATTTATATCCCATAAATTTATCGTGAATAATAAAAAAATACGTTCATGCGATATATATTCACCAAACAAAATAAATAAGAATGGAATATGGCATGTGTGCAGTTGAACCAAATATGAGATGAAAATCCCTTACCTCAAGTATCAACATCCATCATACACATTATATCACATTTTATCATAAATTTTTGTTTATTATAAATATATTACATAACCATAATCATATATATCATACAATACAGGACCTAATTTCTACCTTTTTCTAATCATTTATTATTTATTATATAACAAAATCATTGTTCCATGTGATAACTCCTTAGTTTTAAATGTGTACTTTGGTTGGAAATATTCCTTATAAATTGATTGTGGTCCCATAATCACAAAAAAAATAATCATCATATAAAAATAATATACACTCATATAATATGTTTTTATAGTAGTCCATAAAAACAAATTTGAAAAAATGAATTACACTGTTCATGTAGACAATTAGTCGTACATATACACGCACATTATTTCAATATTTCAACAAATGGAATACAATAAATGTAAATAACAATTAATTATAGAAATAATATTTATTATATCATTTAAAATAATTTAAATAATAAATATTACCATCCATGTCAACATAAAATAATAATTATTTCACAAAGCCTGTTAGAGGTTGTAGTCCACAAATATGTATGAGTGATGTTTTCATTTTTCGAGGGATTGGATATTAAAAAAGTATATGTGATATTATATTTCCATGAGTATAAATATTTAATAAATATAAAAAATATACTTTAAAACCATTATTATTTATATCTTTGAGATATTTTTATAAAAAATGAATTACATCGATTCATGAGACGGTAGTCCTCTATAATAATGATCAATATTTCGGTTCCCCATTAAATGGATTATGAGACCAATTAAGGTAATTTAATTAACATAATAACATATTTTTATATAATGAATACTATTTTTATTACTTTTTTCATTTTTTAATATGATTTCACGGATTTAAAATATGAAATAAATTTAAAATTCACTGTTATGATATAATCTCTTCTTCAGATAACAACATTAGGTTTAAACATAACTACTTGCATACATTGTTTTAATTTCTAAAATAGGTTCTATAATTCATGATAAGGTATATAAGGATTTTATTTGTGATTTTATTGTCTCCTCTAATATGATCTTGATGTTTTTATAAGAGATTATAATAGATTTCATTTTATAAGTGGTAGAGGGAACCCACTAAAGAATATCCTAAAAGAAAAAAAATTGATCAACACATTTTAATGAAAAGTAAATCCTTATGGACATATATTAGATGTTGAATATTTTATGGGAAAAATATTACCCTAAAAAGGTTTTTAAATGTTCAATTGGACAACCAACCCTTATCATTTGGTATAAAAACCCCACCCCCCTCGCTAAATGCATTTTAACTGTAACCAATGAAATAAATATATTCCATTTTTACTATTTATTAGCTCAAAAAAGTTAATTTGACCAGTTTATATAATATATTTTATATTTTTCCTATTGTTTAATAAATTTAACAAAATTCAATTCATAAATTCTGAATATTTTAATTTAAAATTAAACTAACAGAAGCTAATGAGTCAAACGTTTTCCAGCGAAAATGTTTTCATAAGTATTAGTCATTTTTATATAAATTTGAACATAAAATTTATTCCAATGAATTATATTGGATTTATAAAATATAATTAATAAAATTTTACTTCCACAAAAAAAAAATTCCTATCTAAATGATTTAACAGAAAAGTAAAATATTAACAAATATCATTATTTTTCACCACTCAATGATATGTAAATGTTTTAAAAAAATTATCTAGATTCACCATAGACTAATTTAGGAATAATGATTTAAATAATTAAATTCATTTTCTATAATAAATTCAATATAATTATATAAATTTTATATAAAAATAAGTATTCAAACCATATTGAATCCATCGTTGATAAAAAATATAATTTTAAAGAAACAAATTGGATTTATTTTTATCCCATTGATAAGAAAAATATATCATGAATGATATCGCATGATCTTTAATATAATATTAAAATTTAATTTAAATAATTCCCAAATAGTTATTAATTTAAATTATTAAGATAAATAAAAATGTGTTCATAAATAATGTTTCTCGTAAAAACATATCATTAAATTTTAAATGATTTTTAATTTCATTTCAAAAAAAATTATAACAAATTAATTTATTTCAGATGTGTGTAATCTGAATGATTTCTATACAGTAGTTATTCATATTAATACACACTAATTTATATGGTTATATCGGTTTATTATATTTTGATTCATTTACATTTGGGGTTCAGTATATCACCAGATATCAAAAAATTGAATTAATTTGAAATAAAGATATTACAAAAAATATTTATCTGTTTGAATGAAATTGGGATCAACTAGTAATACTATCTTATGGAAGTGTTAAAATTTAGTCCACGTGGAATATTGGTTGTAAATGTTACAAGAAAAAGTGTTACATGTGTTTCAATTTGGATTTGTGATCAAGATTTTATTATTGTTGTCTATCATAAGTCTCTATTCTATCCTAGATACCTCTATGAAAATAGTAATTCATTACAAAAAAATGACTACCAAAATTAATCAATAAAAGGAAATGTTGTTCCATGTTCATTTTGATTCTGATATTACAACATGATCATAGAGTTATAAAAGACATTACCTCTACCAATAACCAATAATAACTATATTTTTGTGGTAAACTATAAGTCTTGTAATTTTTAATTTATTGAATGTTATAGTATTATTTCTTCCATTTATGTTGGACACATTATCCAACCCTTTAAAATTATACTGTATTTTTTCTTATTATATTTTAATTGAATGTATTTGACATTATATTTTTTAGAAGTATGTCAAAGATATATCTTGGTGTGGTTAGTAAATTTTGTGGAAAAATATTTTCTGGTAAACCAGATTGGTAGAGTCCTTTTAGAATATTTAGTTTTCAATATGTGTCATCATTAATTGGTTCTATTGTTTATGATTAGATGTAGTAGTATTCCCAAAAAATTATTGAACGTGTATACATCAATTAAAGTCATACATATAATAAATAATTCAATTGGGAGAGGTTTATTGTATGTTCAAGGAAATATTTTATATCCCCATAAAATCATTGATATTGAAGGGTAAAATGTATCTTGGGCTCTATGTGTCACGACCCCCTCCCACCAAAGATACCCCTCCTAAGCTGGCAATGGTGAAAGGGAGATAATGACCCGCGAGTCCCGCCTCCAGTAGGTCCCAGAGTGTTGACTAGCACCAAGGGTATTATTTTTCACAAATATGGGAGGCATTACCCTTTTTATTATTTAAGATCAAAAAAATATGATGAGTCAACCACTAAATGAAAAACGAAAAAGTAAATGAAAATAATCCCAATCCAAACCCATATGCATGTTTTATACAATATTGAAACAAAAGAACAAGTACAAGAAAAGCTCCAATGTACGATACCAAAAAAATAATGCAAAAATTGTAACCAGCAAAACTCCAATGCCCAACTAGCAAGGTCTCGCACGGTCCCTGAAGTACTCCTTATGACCTGAAAGTAAACGTAGGGTGAGCATATAGGTATACTCAGAAGGGAAACCTAAAGCTCTCATGCACAGGTGGGGAGACATCCTAATGCCCCATGAAAAAACAGAAGGAACCAAAGCCTAGAATGGAATCTATCCACCCAACCATACAAGCCACACTCACCAAATATCACAAGTCAATAGAGTAGTATAGTAATATTATCAATGTATGGGTACCTCACACATCCTTCCCACTGAATACTATTCAAGCCCTCACGCCTAACGCTCTAATGCTTCCCCTCTTCCTGAGCTAGTGCCGTAACCTGGCCATATGAAGCTCGATCTAGTGCCGCAACCTGGCTATATGAAGCTCAAAGTATACCACCGGCATTCAATCCTCGACCATCATAGTATCCCGCCGACACTCAATCCTCGGCCATAACCACATCTCATCCTGAAGACTCCTGAGAACCATATCACATCTCATCCCGAAGACACCTGGGAACATATCACATCCTCATCATGAAGACTCTTGGGAAAGATATGTTGTAACCTACCCGAAGGATCGTGGGCTATAGAACCTGGAAGAGGGAGTAGAGGGAAGAACAGTAACCATCCATCCTTGAGATTTTTGGGAATCTCACCCCTTGTCCCGCGGGTGTTCGGCACGTAGTGATCAACATGGGTGGGGTGCGTAAAGAAACATAAAATGTACAGATTTATATAATTATATCAACCACTCCTCTCATCCTTAGGATTCTACACAAAAGATCTAATCACAAGCCTCGACACTGCTACCTCAAAAGTATTCACAAAATAGACAGCCCCAAACCCCATTAAGCTTTTCATGTTTCAATAGTTTTAGTTTATATGTTCTTTAACTACCGATAAGCTAACCACAACCAAACTAGATCAATCATTCATAAGACATATCTCTTCCAACCATAAATAAAGTTAGGGAAAACCCAAGAAACACAAAACCATTTTCTTTTATCAGCCAATCAATTCCATTGATTATCCGTATTTAATCAACAACCATGCCCAAAAATTAATTAGTTAACTTTTCCACTTTTATTCATATGCACAACCCATCTCTACAGCCCTGCAACCAACCACCATAACCAAAAACACATTGGAAACAATACATGTACCACATCATCATCCCTTTGATACAATTTACCGCAACTCCACTACCCATCACAACCATATCATACATGCCAACCCACAACCAAGCCAACCGCATCCCCACCGCTCACCCATTCCACAACAACCCATGAAACACCCCTTCACATAATAAAACCCCAATTAGCACCCAAAAATTCATTCATTCATTTAGTTTAACCAGGGTGATCATACAAGGGTTCCAAGTATTCATTAAATTAGCCAACATTACATGATTAAAAAAATTCCATATTCTATGAAATTCGATCAATAAAACAATCCAGAAAAATAGGGAAACATTTAATTTTGCAAGAAAAGTCCCCCAACGACCATGATTTTCAGTAGGCATAAGCCCATTTAATTATTAACATACTCAAAGGATAAGCATTAAAGGAAAATAAAACAACAATATCAACAAAATTTCCCCAAACCCGTTCTTTAACCAGTTATTATCTTTATTTACTGGTTCAACCGTATCTCAAAAAAACAAGAGGATGCACACCCCGCATGATGCACAAAAGAGAGAGATACAAAGGTAAAATCCATACTTGAATAGGGTTTTATATCCTTCTGCAAGAACAACCACCATGTGGATTTCGATCACTCCTCCCGATGACTACGTCCTCCAGTGGACGTTGCGGCATAACCTCACTAACAACAAAGAGAGACTCCATTAAGGTTTAAGGTTTCACTTGTCATAGCATGGTAAGGAGGAACAAAAGGAGGATATTGATGAAGGAATAAGAACGGGGTAAAACGTACTATTAAGATGACATTCTTCGAAGAGCGTCGCTCCCATAAAATATTATCAATCTCCTCAGTAGGAAACTGCAAAGAGGAAGTTGAAAAGAGGGAAAGGAAAGAGGTGCACAATGTTCGCCTCATCGATACGATTACGCAGCCACTGACGGATCGACGATTGGAGTTCGGATGATGAAGATTGGAGGAAGGATTATGGGTCATCCGGGAGCGTCTCCATTTGGAGAAGAAGTGGGGTCCGTAAATAACACGTGACCCTCTCTTATATATTAAAATAAATGGTAAAACGGTATGCAATGTGTATTAATGAATACACAACATGACCGTATAACTGTTACATTGTTTTACTAGTCAACACATGACACGTCACGCGGTTTCCATGAATTTAATAATAATAATAACTTCAATTAATAATAGGTTTTTTATTGACCCGAGACAGGAGTCCTAAAAAGGTATTCATCATTGGTCTTAAAATTACCATCATAATTTTAGGGTTTTGTTGCTGTTGACGGTTCATCAATCTGATACCGTATGAGGGAGATACATTGGATACAAGATCCCCTAATAATAATGATATTATTATTATTGGGTGTTTCATTGACCCAAGCCATGAACCATAATTTAATATCCAGCATTAGACTTGAATCGACCGTATTAATGACAGGATTTTATCACCAGTGATGGAATGTCAACCAGACGACGCATGGGGGAGTTATGACGGGTCGATGATTTAATAATAATATTAAATATATTAATTCACAAGTGTTTCTGGTACCCAATCTAAAAACCCGAAAAAGAAATCCAATATTGGATTCAAAATTTCCGTCTCGAAGTCAGGGTCGCACTTCCGCTGACGGTTCATGAAACTGAGATCGAACGAAGAAGTTATGGTTGAAAACAGGTTTTATCAACAAAACTAATAATATGATTATTATATTATTATTTTTATTGATTTATTTCAAAACAAACTCATGTCACACATAATAACTCCAATTTGGTGCGCATCACCCCAATCATGGGATTCTCTCTCTTTTTTTATTAGTTTAAAATTTAATTTATTTCCTTTAAACTTTTTCTCTCTCCAATCTAACTTTTTCATCCACGATTCTCTCCTACCACCAAAAGTGGTGCCTACCCTTTCTTTAACTCCATGTGGAGCGCCCCAAAACTACATTCTCACATCAATGGTATTTATTAATAAAATTAATAATAATAGCACCCATAATTGTGTACTAATTTAATCCCATTAAATTTGTTTACCATAGTTATTAAATTAAAATCATTCCATTTAATTAAATTCAAATTATTTAATTTACTAAACAAAATTAAACCCATTTAATTTCATTTTCCAATCACACGCATATTTGTGTCACCATTATCACTAATATTTAATATAATTATCATAAATAATAAAATCTCTCATCTATCCTCATATCTCAAATCTCATTAAAATCTTTATTAACAGATCTTTCAAAATTTATGCCAATATTATTATTATAATTATTTAGAATAATAATAATAATAGCACATCACCAATTAAAATTTATTAACTCTTCACAAATTATTTTCAATAATTATTATTATTGTTGACGTTCGCCAAAATGACCATGTTCGACCACCATTACATCAACGCCAAGCAGCCTCCCATTACATGTCTATTACACAGATATATTATTATTTATTAAAATTTAAATAAATAAAAAAGAAACCATGAACCTCCCCTTATTGAATTAAATATATTCAATTTTATTTCTTTTATTTCACAATGATTAATTTAAAAGCATTTAATCTAATTAACACCAAAAAATTTCAAACCACCATTATCAATTATTACTATAAAAAATTATTATTATAACACGCGTCGTGTTTCACCACATAAAATTTTACAATGTAATGGACCGGAGAGGTCAGGGTCATTACATCAGATACCTCTCAAAACATTCTCATTCTCGAGGTTTAAAAACCATGCCATGAAAGGGGAAAGGTCCGAACCACCACCCCGCAAGATACCTCTCAGGGCTCTCATCATAACAAGAATCCAACCACATTCCTAATTATATGATTCAGGGAATTCCTTCCCCCATGTTGATATATTATCTGCTTTAGGCAGCACTGACTTGCCTGCACGGTTTTAATAGCATCCACATTAATGCATCTCGATTAGGGATTAGGTAATCCTCTCCCCACATGTTTGGACTTTTCACACACATGTAAAGGAAAGAGGAAAAAACAAAGCATTATAGACTTATGAAAAACAAGGTCCAGGCCCAAGCGTGGGTGAGAATGAGTTTCAACAAAGGAGTGTGATGATCCTGAATTTAAATAAAACATAAACGAGAGAATTTAAGTAAAACTTAAAACATCTCTCTCAATCTCTGGCCTTGCTAGGGTTGCCGCTTCTGTTGCGTGCAACTTTCCGCATCCCACTCCTCTACCTCTTTGTTTATGTCCAGGTGTCATAGCTCTATGGTAAACAATGAACGCCTATGCCAAAGTAGCAAGGAAATTTTCTCAAGGTTTTATTTTATCATTATATTTCGATTTCTTTCCCAGAAACCCCAAATCAAGTAAAACACAAATAGGGTCTCTACCCTGTAATCAATGTAGTCTTACATGGTGGTTCGGTAAGCTTAGAGTCCTTGCATCGGATCACGGGGGGCCATAAAATCCCGTGTCCTAGTCGGTATTACCTAGCCTATGTCATGAACCAAGATCATCCAATATTGTTTCCCTACAATCCCATGCAATCCTCAATGAGCCTAACAACAGACTCCATCCTATCTCTCAACCATCAACTCTGATACCATTCTGTCTTGACCCCTACCACCAAAGATGCCCCTTCGGAGCTGGCAACGGTGAAAGGGAGATAATGATCCCCGAGTCCCACCTCCAGTTGGCCCCAGAGTGGAGACTAGCACCAATGGAATGAGTATTCACAAATATGGGAGGCATTACCCTTTTTATTATTTAATATTGGGAAATATGATTACTCAACCACCAAAAGAAAAAGGAACAAGTAAATGAAAATAAACCCAAACAAAACCCATATGCATGTTTTATACAATATTGAAACAAAATTACAAGTACAAGAAAATCTCCAATGTACGATACCAAAAAAAGAAACCAAAATCTGCAACCAGCAAAACTCCAACGCCCAACTGGCAAGGTCTCGCATGGTCCCTGAAGTCCTCCTGAAAACCTGAAAGTAAACGTAGGGTGAGCATACAAGTATACTCAGTAGGGAAACCTAAATATCTCATACACATATGGGGAGACATCCTAAGGTGCCATGAGAAAAAAGAAGTAACCAAGGCCTATCAAGTAATATATCCACTCAACCTTACAAGCCACACTAACCAAAAATAACAAGTCAATAGAGTAGTATAGTAATATTATCAAAGTATGGGTACCCCTCACCACCTTGCCATTGAATACTATTCATGCCCTCACGCCTAACGCTCTGATGCTTCCCCTCTTCCTGAGATAGTACTGCAACCTGGCCATACAATGCTAGAGCTAGTGTCACAACCTTGCCATAAAAAGCTCATAGTATCCTATCGACACTCATTCATCTGCCATCATAGTATCCCTCCGGCACTCAATCCTCGACCATAACCACATATCATCCCGAAGACACCTGGGAACCACACTACATCTCATCCAGAAGACACCTAGGAACATATCACATCCTCTTCCTGATGACTATTGTGAAACATCTGTTGTAACCTGCCTGAAGGATCTTGGGCTATAGAACCTGGAAGAGAAAACACATGGAAGAATAGTAACCATCCATCCTTGAGATGTTTGTGAATCTCACCCCCCATCCCACGGGTGTTCGGAACGTAGTTCTCAACATGGGTGGGATGCGTAAAGAAACATAAAATGTACAGATTTATATAATTATATCAACCACTCAGCCCATCCTAAGGGTTCTACACAAAATATCTAAGCACATACCTCGGCACTACTACTTCAAAAGTATGCACACAATAAACAGCTCCAAACCCCATTAAGATTTTCATGTTTCAATAGTTTTAGTTTATCAGTTCCCTAACTACCGAGTAACTAACCACAACTAAATCAGATCAATCGTTCGTAATAGATATCCCTACCAACCACAAATAATGTTAGGGAAAACACAAGCAACACAAAATCATTTTCTTTTATCATCCAATAAATTCCATTGATTTTCCTTATTTAATCAACTACCATGCCCCACAATTCATTAGTTAACTCTTCCACTTTTATTCATATGCACAACCCATCTTTACAGCCCTGCAGCCAACCACCATAACCACAAATACATTGGAAATAATACCCATACCACATCATCATCCCTTTGATACCATTTACCGCAACTCTGCTACCCATCACAACCATATCATACATGCCAACCCACAACCAAGCCAAATGCAACCCCGCTGCTCACCCATTCCACAATAACCCATGAAACACCCCTTCACATAACTAAACCCCAACCAGCACCAACAAATTCATTCTCTCATTTAGCTTAACCTGGGTGATCATACAAGGGTTCCATGTATTCATTTAATCACCCAACATTTCATGATTAAACAATTTCCACATTCGATGAAAGTACATTCATAAAACAATCCAGAAAAATAGGGAAACATTTAATTGTGCAAGAAAAGGCCCCCAACAACCATGATTTTCAGTAGGAATAAGCCTAGTCAATTCATAACATACTCAAAGGATAAGCATTGATGGAAAATAAAACAACAATATCAAAAAAAGTTCCCCAAACCCATTCTTTAACCAGTTATTATCATTATATACTGGTTCAACCATATCTCATGAAAACAAGAGGATACTCACCCCTCATGATGCACAAAAGAGAGAGAGACGAAGGTAAGATCCCTACCTGAATAGGTTTTGATTTCCTTCTAGATGAAGAGCCACCATGAGGATTTCGATCACTCCTCCCGATGACTACGTCCTCCCATGGATGCTGCCGAACAACCACACTAACAACCAAGAGAGACTCCATTAAAGTTTAAGGTTTCACTTGTCATAGCATGGCAAGGAGGAACAGAAGGAGGAGATTGAGGAAGGAATAAGAAAAGGGTAGAACGTACCATTAAGAAGACGTTCGTCAAAGAGCGTCGCTCCCATAAAATATCAGCAATCACCTCAGTAAGAAACTGCGAAGAGGAAGTCGAAGAAGAGGGAAAGGAACGAGGTGCATGATGTTCTCCTCGTTGATACGATTCCACAGCCACTGACAGATTGGCGATTAGAGTCCGGATGAAAAAGATAAGAGGAAGGCTTATGGGTCATCCGGGAGCATCGTCGTTCAGAGAAGAAGAGGGGTTTGTAAATAACATGTGACCCTCTCTTATATAGGAAAATAAAAGGTAAAACATTATGCAACGGGAATTAATTAATACACAATGTGACCATACAACTGTTACATTGTTTTACTGGTCAACACACGACATGTCACGCGGTTTCCACGCATTTAATTATAATAATGACTACATTTAATAATAGGTGTTTTATTGAACCGAGACATGATTCATAAAAAGGTATTCATCATTGGTCTTAAAATTACCGTCATAATTTCAGGGTTACGTTGCTGTTGACGGTTCGTCAATACGATACCGTATGAGGGAGATACATTGGATAAAAGATCCTGTAATAATAATGATATTATTATTATTGGGTGGTTCGTGGACCCAAGACAAGAACCATAATTTAATATCCAACAGTAGACTTGAATCGACCATATTAATGACAGGATCCTATCACCACTAACGGCAAGTCAACTGGATGTCGCATGCGGGAGTTATGATGGGTCGAAGATTTAATAATAATATTAAATCTATTAATTCACGATTGTTTCAAGTACCCGATCCGAAAATCCTGAAAAAAAAATCAAAATTTGGATTCATAATTTCCGTCTCGAAGTCAGGGTCGCACTCCCACTGATGGTTCGTGAAACCGAGATCGTACGAATAAGTTACGATCAAAAACGTGTTTTATCAACAAAAATAATAATATAATTATTATATTATTATTTTTAATTGATTAATTTCAAAAAAACTAATGTCATGCACAATAACTCCTATTTGGTGCACATAACCCCAATCATGGGATTCTATCTTTTTTTTATTAGATTAAAATTTAATTTATTTCTTTTAAACTTTTTCTCTCTCCAATCTAACTTTTTCTTCTATGATTCTCACCAACCACCAAAAGAGGAACCTCCCATTTCTTTTACTCCATGTGGAACGCCCCAAAACTCCACTCTCACATAAATTGTATCTATTAATTAAATTAATAATAATAACACCCATAATTAGTGTACTAATTTAATCCCTTTAATTTTGTTTACCATGCTTATTAAATTAAAACCATTCCATTTAATTAAAATCAAATTATTTAATTTACTAACCAAAAGTAAACCCGTTTAAATTCATTTACCAATCACATACATATATGTGTCACCATTATCATTAATATTTAATACAATTATCATAAATAATAACATCTCTCATCTATCCTCATATCTCAAATCTCATTAAAATCTTTATTAACATAACTTTCAAAATATATGCCAATATTATTATTATAATTATTTATTATAATAATAATAACAAATCCCCCATTTAAAATTTAATAAATCATCACCAATTATTATCAATAATTATTATTATTATTAACATTTGCAACGTTGACCATGTTCGACCACCATTACGTCAACGCCGAGAATCCTCCCATTACATGTCTATTACACATATAATTTATTAGTTATTAAAATTTAAATAAATCAAAAAAGAAACCATGCACCTCCAATTATTGAATTAAATACATTCAATTTTATTTATTTTATTTCGCAGTGATTAAATTAAAAGCATTTACTCTAATTTACACCTATAAATTTCACGCCCCCTTTATCAATTTTTATTATCAAAAATTATTATTATAACACGCGTCATGTTAGACCACATAAAATTTTACAAAGTAATGGACTATAGAGGTCCAGGCCATTACACTATGTTCCCTTTCTTGTATATTTCATAACCCACTTCCTCCTATAATTATGATTGAATACATTCTCATTAATGCGAATATAAAAATAAATCATAAAATTGTATGTGTATTTCGTTGTAACACAATGTACTAATTTAATACACAATAGAATAGTTTCAATTTTCTCTAAAAATGATTTTAAAATATCTCATCGAAATAGATCTTTCTCTCTAACATCGTCTCAAAATAATTATAATTTTCACGATTTACAAAATATTGACTAATGTGGTGTAATTGGAATGCTGTAATGGAAACTTTTATTGTTTGGGAAACTCTACCAGAAAAAAATGTTAATCTAAACCTACATTGAAATCTATTAAATGGGATTAAAACTAATATTCAATGGCTGTTGAAATAAACTCTTGAACATTTAGATAGATATATATATTAATCTTATATAAAATAATTTATTATTTTAGATAGCCTTACCATATTTATATATATTTAGTAAATCTAGTCAGATGAGGATTTAAAAGTATACATTATGAAGTATAAAAATGGCAAAAGTAAATCAATCAAAACCCAAGTATAATTATAACCACTTGAGGTCTTAGGAAGACCTATGATGAAATCATTATTAATTTTTTTCTTTGTTAATATAGGTATAGCTAATAGTTTCATTATCTAATTAGACTATATGTGTTCAACCAAATGTTTTTCAAAATCTATTCATCGTGATATATAATAAGAAATATAACTCATTAGTCCATTAAACATAACATTGTACACTTAGAATTTATGAATTTTTATGCTTCTATTATTTTTATGCAATTATGATCATTGTGAATCATAAAAAATATCCATCATCCAATCATTTATTTAAGGAAAAAATATTCATGTTATAAATATTGTTCTACCATCACTGTCACCATAGAATATTGGAATATTCCAATGCATCTAAAATATCTCTATATTCCCTTTTAGATTTCCATTGATATTCATATAAATGGAAGGTTTGGTTTCACAATGTAAATATAGAATTTCCATCATTCTCACATTATTTATAAATACATCCATTACCAATACATGAGTATTGTTTCTCCCTCAGTCATAATCATAGATACGGTAACATGAAAATTCTTATATATAATATTAAAAAATGTATTTTAATTCCAAGTGTTGTAATGGTATGAGCCTTTTTAATCCTTGGTAACACTCACCATCACCTATAGTACATTTTCAACACCTTATATGTGAATATATACCTCATTATAATTAAATTATTATTTAAATCTCACTTCTCACTATTTAGATATTGTCTTCCTATAATTCATGTAACTATTTGAACTAATAGTTGTCAATCATGTCTAGGTTAATTATTTGAATATATTTTTTAAATAATGATATGTATAAGTTACCATTGTGTAATTTATTTAATAACACATCCAAAGCTCATCTTTGTTACAAATAATTATTTATCCAAATTACTAATCCACTATATGGTTTTATGATTATCAGTGTGGTGAACAACATTTTCTTAACTCCATGAAAGATCCCTCCAATTAATTTTTTAATGAAAAATTACACCCTTACCTATTTACATTGTTACTAGATTTTATATTCTTAAAAAATATCTAAAAACATTCATTGTTTCCAACTAATCCCAGAAAACTATGGATATCTATTACTCTTGTGGTTCTAGTTCAATATTCAATAAAATATGTCATTATGTAATCCATATATTTATATATCATATCTTTTGGTTATTTTACCCATTATTGAAATTTTTTAGAAAACAATATCCTAGATAATTGATTTATCATATAGTTTCTTAATCCAGAATATTTTTACAAAAAACATCAGAAAATAATTCATATTTATCCATTATAATGGAATATATGAGAATATAATATGTATTTAATCCCAAAAATAAAAAATCGTAATTTATAATTTCTATAGTTATTAAATACATGATTACTACAAAGAAATCTATATGTATATGATGTATGAGTATTATTTCATAGTGTATATATCTAATATAGAAGGTTCTCACAGCTATATCATTTGGTCATACTAAATATTATAGATATTAAACACATCGATATTTCAATATGTTGTATTAATCCTCACTATTTTTGTTAAAAATCAATTAAAATATCTAAGAAGGTTATTTTTAATGATCAATAGTTATAATGATGATGATATTTACTTCCAACATTTATTGACCCATCCTATTTTTTTTTAAAAAAAGTTGACTGGAGTACCCCATGGGTAAATATGTAGCTGTATAAATCCCTACAATAAATTATCTATTATTTAATTATTTATATACCCTTGTTTATATATTTCTTTATAAGAGGATCCAATGTTAGTTTCATAAAACTAGGTTTAGGTGAAATTTAAAATAACACCTCACTATCTATAGGACGACAATAATACACTTCAAGAAATAGATCATCATATTCTAAAATAGTGTACTTTACCAAATATAGTGTTTTATCCAAACCTTACTAACAAAATACTCTATAGTACCATTCTATAGTATTTATTATAATATTATAGTATTATAATTATAAATTACTACTAATGTTTCAAAAGAATCATTCCTACCTAGATTTGAACTCAAAAGTATTATAGAATTTCGTTGTCACTTTACCACTCAGGTAATCCCCTAACTACACTAACACAATTAGTGTACCATTACCTATTTTATTATATAAATAATCAATTAGTAAATAAAAAAATTATCATGACTATCATATAATAACTTCACTAAAAAATTATCATATAATAATGAAAATTAAACTTATAATGCCAAAAATCATGATACCATCAATTCAACATAAGATTCTATGGATCCAAACTATGATGTATATGGTGTTATCCATGTAATTTATTTAATTAAATACTCAAAACAAACAATACCTCACTCTAAAACCAATATAATCTTTGAAAGAAAAACATAAATAACGAATATTCGATTATTCTTGAATATCAACATAATTTTAAAATAAATCACACCTAGAGAACCTATAGGTTTAGTGTAATTGATGACTAAAACATTAACACATTAAATTAAATTACATTAAATATTTACCCATAATTTAATTAGTCGTAACCCCCTCTTCCACCCATTCCCACATCATATGTCGTTCATATCTTCATATACCATGTAAATGAAAAATAAGAAAAGTGTTGTGACATGTATAATGTGAGGGTAAAATGTGTGAGATTTAAAATAAGGATCATATCTAAGAATATGATGAACATGTGGTTATGGGAATATAATAATTGTATATGAGTCTAATATAGGGAATCCTTAAACTTTGTAACATAAATAATAGACATGAATAAAACATATATCTTTTGGCATGGAAATGTTCAAACAAGAAATAATAATTATTGTCCATGAAACATAAATTAATGATTTGAAAAATTCATAATAATAAAATATCACGACTTATATCACATATCAATTCATCGAATATTTTCATTAAGTGTATTGGTTTCACCCCCATTCCTATAGATATTATGGATTAGTTTCACTCCATAGTCCAATAAACATTATTGATTGGGTGTACCCCATAGTCACATAAACATAATGAATTAGGATCACTTACCAGCCACGTATATGTCAATTAATATGATATAAGTAATTATAAAGCACAATAAAGTGAAATATATTTCTATGAAAAAAATTCATAATGATTAATCACACATATATGTTCCATAATATAATGAAGTTATTAAAAATCATTATAATAAAATTGTATTGGGAGTTTGAAACAGGTTTCATTAAAACACCATAAAGTATAAAAATGAATCAGCCATAGATTGAAAGTGGATGTTCCCATTGGAGCATATCCCAATTGAAACAAAATATAAATTAAATGATATTGATAGTTATAAAAAAATAACCTTAAGAGTTTCATTCAATGTCCTTTAGAAAATAAGAAGAGAAATTTTAATATTTTAAAATTTTATTAGTTGAACTAATTTATAAATATTTTATAAAAAATAATGATAAGAAGAATAAAAATGTATTTTCATACTCTTAAATTCATATAAAATAATCCTCTTAATTAAAATATAAAAAAATATTGGGATAATGGGATTTAAAATGAAACAAAATAGAGTCTATATTAAGAGATACTTGAACACATTGTTTGATAAAATTAAAGCCATTAAAAAGAGGGCATCTAATACACTAGAATAATTTATATGTTTTGTTAATAAATCCATTAGAAATAATAGAATACAAGGAAATGGACTAAAATATTCCTATAGAATATAAGGTTAAAAATAATTCCTTTTAATAGTATCATTTTGGGTGAATTGATAATTACTAAGAGATGCTCATTAACATAATAGTAAAACCTTCAATATAACTAATGGAGAATAATATATAGGTATTATATATGTTTGATAATATTTATCTCCGTTGTTTTTTATAACTAAATTATCTTTTGTAAGAAGGAAAATATAGGGCTAAGAACTTACCTTTACTATGAACATCATTGAACCCACTTAACATTATATAAAAAATATTATATCACTAAAATATTTTTAAACCCTATTGAAATAAATTAAATATTAAAGTATTAAAATTTTACTCATTTATTTTACATAAATTATTTTGTTGTTTTTTAATTTCCTCATCATATTTATTAATTTTTATAATTATATAAAAGTATGTATATGCGGATTTTGCTCATCATCCACTTGTAAAAATTTAATCATACAAATATTACTAATTCTATAGGAATACATTAAATAAAAATATATATATAATCAGTTTTTCATGTAATGGAAGATACTGGTATGGTTTGTAGAAATTTAATTCAATAATCACATGATTCAATTGACCTTACCAATAATATTGAATTCTATAAAATTATCATTATTTTATTTCACGATTCCACTCCTCAAACATCATATATATATATATCATATATTTATTAATAATTATCTCTAATTGATATTATGATGATTTTATAACAAAATTATTATTTGCAGATAAAACATCCAAGATAGGAACATGTTACACAAATAAAAAAAGTATGTTTATATAAATTTATTATATTGATATAATTTTTACATAATCTTAAAAAATGTCTTTCATATATAAATATAATTTATAATACGATTTTTAATTGGTTGTGAACAAATATTAATTTTAAAATATAGAGAAGAACTGGAAACATACATTGTTTAATTTTCAACTACACTAAATAGGATAGTTAAACATAATGGTTTTATGACACTTTCTCTCAATTAAATTCATGAAATTGTAAAAGAATCCATAATGATATGGAATATTTAATAGCATTAATGAGAAAACTAGAATAAATTTATTGATCGATGTGGGCAGAGGATTGGTCCATTAATATGTTATTTTTAGTGAAATTTTATGAAATAGACCTTACATAGTGTGTAATGAATGTCATTTTACAAGGAAAGTAGGTTCTGATTATGAAATATTAGAGAAACATGCTAGGAATCAGCTTAAATAAATAATTTATCGATAATTTAAGAGTTATTATTCTATTTATCCCTTAGTTTTACACTTTTTACCACATTTAACCACTTATTCTTTTAACTCACTATCTACCTTGCATTAATATTTTTTCCCCAAAAATTAAATTTATTAATTACATAATTACAATCCTTTTGTTGCACAAATTAAATAAATTTTAGAAAGTTTTACAAAAAAATTATATTTAGTTTTTGATTTAAATGTAATATCAAATAAAAAAATTAAAATTATATCTTAATTGTGATATTAACTTGTATAGAGAATAAATTTCATTCCTACTCCCAGTATGATAAATTTTCAATTTAATTGATATTATATAATATATAATTATAAAAAACATGTAAATGGAAATTTTTTGACTAACAATGAATTAGTATCATTCATTCATTATACTTGATAATTATTTATTTAAAAATTATTTATTTAATTTTCAAAAGATTTCATATAATATTTTTTATATTATTTATAAAATGCATTCATTATATATTTTTTAATATAATTTTTTTTTTCAAAATAAAAATTTGTTTATTAATTTATAATTAATGATCAAAAAGGTAACTTAATGCATTTTTGTTTATTCCTAACATATTTTTTTACATTATTTATATGTAATGTATAATTTTTAAACATTATTTTCCTATCCGAGTAATGTATTAAATATATCTATTTTATAAATATATCCCCTTTTAACATGGATCCAATGATCATATATCTAATAACCATATAACCAAGGGATATAAAAATGTTATTCTAACTTTTTTCAACCATATATGTGAAAAATTATTTTTTTACAATTAGTTAATACAACATGTTTTATTTAAAGCTCAAAATGATAAAATTATTTCTAATGTAATACATTCAGTTCATAATTTTATTTAGTGGTATGATCATTAATAAACTACATGGGGATGACATTTTCCTAATAAAGGTATTTTTAATTACTTAAACTTTTTCTCAATTTTAATGTTTGTTATGGTCATTCAGATTTCATAATCATGACTAATTAGTGATTATCACAAATTTTAACATTTTATCATGTTAATATATTTTCCTGAGTTTGATATTGTGTGTTCCAGAAGATGTCCAAAATATTTATGGAATAAAAACACTGGGTCATTGAAAGATGAACCATCTTGATATTATAGAATATATCTTTTAAATCCTTAACCAAGTAGAGAAATTATTGATATATAATATAACAAAAACCTCAATGACTTGGGTGAGAATCCATAGATAAAAAACTAACCAATAAAAAATCATGAGGTTTTTTTGTGAATCCACAAGAGTATTGTATATCATCATCCGCCTCTAACACCAAAAAGTATGAAATAATGAGAGTAAAAAAGATGTTGAATGATTTCCCATATTAATCATTTTCAGTCAATAATATTCTACAATAAAAACATCATAGTCAAAGGGAACTAATAAATGTAATGGTAACTTTTATTCACTACCCATACTATTGTGTGGGAATAATAAATACTCTGATTGCGTCATTTAATTAAACCATAGACACCATGTTAATAAATGGGTATATATAATAATATTATCCCAACCACTCTATATTAATATCCACCAGTCAATCATACATATTTTGTATCAAAATAATATAGCAATATAATAATTACACAAATTAATCAACCTTATATAAGTCATTAACACAAAAATATGTCGCACTATTCTATGATGTTATTGTGGAATTATTCAAAAAATTCCATAACTATAGTTCATTAAAAAATATAATACGCATTAAATATTAGTTTTTATATAATTAATAAAACCAAATTAATGAAACACCGACATATAGATCCAAATTATATTTTATATCCACAACATCTAATCTAGATGAAAAAAATGAAGTATAGTTCCCAATTCCCTCATATATTAAGTTAATCATTATAAATAAATTCAACAATTTTTATTAGCAATGTTTAAGTCAATATTCTTTATTTACACAATATAAATAATATATTGATCAGAAAATATGAAAAAAACATTCTATGATAATATTTTATAACTAATATTTAATATCCTCATAACAATTGAGATTATGATTCCATTATTTTTTACATTATTTCATTTTTTTTCTAGACCAACATATCAAAATTTAAATTAAATTGTCGTAATAAAAAACATATTGAATGAATTGTGTTAACTTCCCCAATTTCTCTATATTAATCTTTCTAAAAACATTCTTATTATAAAGACTTTTCCAATAATATGTTTTACTATTGCAAGTAAGTCCATTACATTATGATCATAAATATATTATAAATAGTATGGTGAATCATATTTATTATATTTAATCTCTCAATATATTCTATTAAAATTCAATCCACTTTTGCAATTAGTTCTACGTAGTGAAATCCCTTAAAAATTATTTTATTATGTTTTCAAAATAAAATATTAAAATGATAGTCTGAACTTATTTTTACCTTTTTTATTTAATAAAATATTCCACACATCTATGTCACATTTCTTGTTAATCACTATAAAATTTATGATAATTACTCTTAAACTTACATTATTAGATTACTGAGGGATTATTTAATGTCATCCATCATCACTAGCATTGTCTACATGTATTAGATTCACATACATGATATTTATTTCATCATATAGAATAAAATTATATTTTAATGTTTTATATTATCATTATATCCAAAATCAATTCACCACCCTTGTAGATACAATAAAATCAATTTATTATTATTATATTATTTAAAAAACATCACTTTTGATAAAATCTCATTGGATTTAAATCACATAATAATTGACACCATAATCTAAAAATAACCCATAAAATGAATCAAATTCATTTAGTAAAAAATTTATCAGCAACTCAAACTAAAATTTTCTTACTATTTAAGAATAATAATTTTCTCGATATTGTAATATAAATTCATTTATATGGCCATATCCTACATATTATTTTATTTTTATGGAGTCAAAATGTCAACCATTTGTTGGTTTGAACAATAATGGAGTAATTATTTATAGATCGACATGAGTAAAAATAAAAAAATGATCTCAACACATTGATATTAATAATTTTATAACATGGTCTAATAATGCTATTTAAAACCCCAAAAATTGGTTTAAATTAAGTCTGGTTTGCTGAAATGAGTTTAAAAGAATTTTTGATGAAAATCATTAGTGTCCCCAATACACCATCATGTGTCAAAAAATATATAAAAATCAGGTGGAATAACATAGAAACCACATTCACTGTTACATTAATACAAAACTACAAAAAAACAATTACTACTTGATACTTTTATTATCAGGTAAATTTACCCTATATACATCATGCTTCAACTTTATGATGTGTCTACACAATTAGATTCCATCCTCTAATCCCTTAATTAAAAATCCATCATTTCTATGTATAATTATTATGTCGTGAGTATCTTCTCTACTTGGTGTGACCCCATGGAACAACAATGTTTCAAATAATCTAAGTTTCAATTGATTACAAATATTAATCAACATGTTTCATAGAAAATTAATGGGAGTCTACAATTCTTTATCTTATTTTATTATGAGACATTATAAGTATAGAAACCACTATCACATCTCTTCCAGTGTATCCATGAACAACCACACACAAAAACCAACGGCCTAAAACTGTGAGTGATAAAATATTTATTTTCCACTAAATATTTATTCTAAATTCATGTAAATCTTAATAGTATATAAAATTTTCATCTATTATAAAAATTAGGCATTATTACTATAAAATTGTTTTGAGATATTTAAATTTGGAGAGGCAAGGCACTTATATAAATTTCATTCAATTCATTGTATTCTATTTTTCATTTCTCATTAGGTTAATTCCAAAATATGTAAAACATGTAAATTTTAGTATGAAATTACACATTAAAAATTTAAATTTAAAAAAATAAAAAATTCATTATGAAATCACAATGGTATTTTTTAGAAACCATTAATCAAAATTTCATAATAATTATTTATTTACCTTTATATTAATACATAAAATTAATTAATGTCATACTATAACATTAAATCTTGTGTTTTTTCATTAAAATATTAGAGATTTGTTTTTTATAATCAAAATAATTACAACAAATTACCTCAATCTATTACTGTATTTACATTTATCCAATTTTATTATTGTCATAATTATTTAGAAATTCATACATATGTGTTTGCTGTAATAATAAAATCTTACAATAATGAATTTAGAATATAGATATAGGCACTATAAATAATCTAATGTACGTATTGAATTAATAACAACACATCTTTTCCTGCAATTTTATTTTATTTCGGTCTATATATCTAATGAGGATGCTTCCATTTCGATAGAAACAATTAACCCTAGATCTACGTTCTTTCATATTATGTTTTAATTTATATTACGTTATTAGATAAAATTTTATTTTACATAAACATTATTTTTAGAAATATTCAGGTGATAAAGGAAAAAAAATCATATACCTTAAGAAATATCTCACACTACCAACTTGGAAGAAATACAATGTTCGAGTTCCTTGAAAAAATTTAATTCACATTAAAAATACATTATAGTGGAATATATTTTTTTTCATTTTAATGAAAACTTATTTCTCATTTTAATATATATCATTTTATCTAACTAATAAAATAAATAATTTATGTATTTAAATTATGTATTAAAAATACAATGAAATTAAAACGAGTGTCAAATTCTATCAACCAAAAAATAAATTTTCAATTAAATTTGTTATCATTAAAATCTATATACCATTTATTAATATAAATTCAAATAAACCGTACATATCATGATCAATACCTCTATTTTTATGAACCATTTAATTAAAAATACAATACACATCTCGAATAGTTAATAACCAAATGAAAATGAAATCTTATAACATATATTAAATATATCTAAAATATAAAATTGAAAAATCTAAAGATAGTGCTCTTATTTTTTTTAAAAATAATGATTCATCATTAAAATTTTCAAATTTATTTAAAATTAATTATTAAAAATTAATTTAATGTGAAAATTTATTCTTTATAAATAATTTATTGAGTAGATAAAATACTCACCAAAACACTATTTGTTCAAACTAGTCTCACCATACACCTAACAGAATTCAAATACCATCACTACTAGAAATTTATCCTATACCAATATATATAAACCAATAGTTGAGGAAAAATATTTTTTTTCTGTATTTTATAGGTATCCTAAACCAATACTTCTATAAAAATATGTTTATAAGTTAAAAATTGTACACATTATATGAATTTTTTCAACCCATTATTATTGATGTAAACCAATGGGTTTCTTCTAACTCATTTAATAGGATCCCAAATTTTTACGAATTTATTTTTGAAATAACATTAAATAATTCAATATATAAATTAAATAAATATATATATATATATTTGTGTATAAATATTTATATTTATCTAATTTTTTTTATAAAACTAGTTATTTATTAGTGGTTTTGATGTGGAAGTAAAATTGGGGGTTCTTGGCTTCAAAAATCACATGTTTTTCTACATTACCTTTACCAATGGTTTTCTCGAAGAGTTGGAATATTAATATCATTAATATTAACTATAATAGTGGTTTGGGAACAATTGTTATAGACCACATATACCAATGTTATTCAAAAAATAATAATGTAAGTTATTCATGTAGTGAAAATATCTCTAGCCTCTTCAAACCATTGGTATCAGCTATATCACTGGTTTTAGAGCATATACCAATGGTTCCAATCCAAGGGTATAAAAATTTTCAATAGTAGTGTCTTGAAATACATCATCTCTAGATATAGACATGTAGCTGTAACAATACATTAAACAATTTTGACAATTGAATGTTTAACTACAACTGAGAAGATTTCTGATAAATATATATCCTTCTATTGAAAACCCTTAAATAATAGTTATTCATTTTATATTTTCATTCCACTAGGATATTCTTTAATATTATAAACCCAACGGTACACATTTTTATTTTTACTCCATAGTACTTCACCTATCTCCCAATTTGTTTTGATAATTAATGAATCCAACTCTTTATTCATGGTTAACTACCACTGCATACAACAACCAAGAAAATATGCCTCCATTATATTTTTTAGGTTCATTTACATCTATTAAAAGTATAACTTTGAGCCAATATATATTCTAATGTTAATTATACTTCAATATCATTCTCCCTTAGGTTCAGATTCTTATAGAATACATTTTAACCAATTGTAGAATCCAAGCATGTAATGGTCTATTTATATTATGTACCCCATAAATAATATCCAATTTTTCTAGCTATATAAATTTGATGAAAATTATTTTAAATTTTCTTTAAAATTTTCATAAATACTTATAATTTACCTATGTATGTTATAATATATTTATGAATGTTCGATAATGACCGTATTTTCTCCTTAATGATCACTGATTCTCCAAATGATTCTACTCAAATACCGAAACTAGACTTCTATTAGTGAGAGAAGTCATTTTATTGAGTGACTCTACCAGAACATCCTTCGTATTTTTTAAATGTGACCTCATACTTATAGATTTATATTTCATATCAATATTTATCTTTTCAGTAACTCAATTCTAGACTCTAATTTTTGGAACTGGACTTTCATACATTATTGTTTCATTTTACAAAAATTAAAAACAAATTGTGTTATGTGTACTCACAACCAACTTCCATCTGGATTCAATTCAAATTCCATCAACATTCCCTTTCAACCAATAAATTTTACTAAATAAAAACCTCAAATACATTTTTATTTATTATTATGAGATTAAATACATTGTTTTATAATATAATCATCCTTGAAAATAATAAGCTACAAATAACCACTATAGTATTGAAAAATGAAAGGTCCACAAATATGTGAGTGTACAAATCCATCAACTATTACTTAAACTTCCAAACAAATAAGTTAAAATCCAATGTTTTCTAATTTCCCAGCACATAACAATCCAACATTATTTTTTATGTGTTATCACAATTTAGTATTCCATTGGCCTTTATGAAATTCAAGATCTTATCAATAAGGTAATCTAACCCATAGTTCAATAAATGTAGGTCATCGAATTTTTTAGTTATGACGGTGGAACTCATATTGAAAATTCTAGTTATGTAATGTGTCTTGTAATTTAAAATTTGTCTACTCACCCAAGACCCCATAATCACTATCCATACACAATTTTAAAAAAAAATCTCATTGCCTGCATCATCCAATTTCATAATGGATGTAATATTCCTCCTAAAGCATTATATGTGTAAAAATTAAGATACATTCAAGAATTCTTCATTCTTTATATAGATGTTAAAATATCATTTTCTATCAAATTAAATTGCTTCACCATCCACCCAAGGGAATTTCCCAAACATGCTAGATATATAGTCTGGCCAGTATCATTAGCCACTGTTTTAATAGATTGATTCTCTATAGTCATCCACCCAAGGATCTTCTAGTGTTTTATCACTTTTCAAACTCTCATAATGATCATATTTTTCATTGGAGAAATTTGAATGTATGGATGTAAATGAATTTTTAGTTTTCTCCTTGAGGCATATTAAATCTATCATGAAATTACCTTCCATAACACACTTCGTGTTAGTATATGTAGGACTAGTTATCATTCCTTGTATCATATACCATAATCATTCATGAGAATTTTACCTAGATATATTCCTATAGTATATATACTTTTGATAGAAATACATACCCTTCCATCGGTTCAGATCACACAGACAGATGGGGCATGGACTTCAATTCATCATAATTATTTATTTAGTATGATATTACTAAATTCATCAAAATAATATATTTTATTTTCCATTATATTTAAAAAATATAGTAACCATTCTATCCCAAATCTCCAGAAATAATGATAATGGTATCATTTGTCAAGCACTATAAGAAAAAGTTACATTTACTGGTTGAATTTTCTCATAATTTATGTTGAATTAATCCACATGATCTACCTCTAATAATCCTTTCCATGGCCTTAAATGAAACAATTATCATAAAAACCTAATTTTGTAATAGTGCATTGTTTTTTCATAATTTTTCATGAATTCTTTCATAACATCTTATTTATTATCCATCCACAGAATACTAAACACAACATTCTATACAAGTGGCATTCATTCCAGTGAAATTTTATTTCAATCCAAGCATAGCCATTCATCTTTCATGAAAAAAATTACATCACTCTAGAAAATAAAACCTCAAAGTATTTATTAATAAGATAAAATTTAATCCATATTTTACAGAAGCCAAAATATGATCCATTGATTTTATCGATCTAGATCAGTAATAAATCTATACCTAGCATGAATTGATACTGATTTCAAAACAATGAGCTCAAAACAAACATCTCTAATACCACTTATCAAGAAATTGATTTATGAATATTTGATAACATGTACTGTGTCATCCTTACACAATTCAATAGAATTGATATTGAATTACATTTTTCCACCTTGTGCACCCCCTATACACAAGAGGATTCTGAATAATAGTTATTGTCTAATTCTTTCAGAGGGAAGACTATGTATTCACTATATTTTAATGGGATCAACAATAAAAAATAACAATATAAAAAATAATTGGAGTAAACATGTTGAATAATAATTATGACCTACATTAAAATTAAATAATAGAATACCCAAAACTTGTTGAGACCATGGTGGGTAAAAAAAACAATAAGAAAACTAATTATAAATTTCAAGCCCCATCGGTGTTCATCCAATCCCACTACCATCTCCATGCTCATCAACTCATCTATGCACCACATTGACCTTTCCCTAGGACAGATCCCTCATTAAATCTACATGAACACCAAAATTGCAGAGTAGAGTGTCAGTACATGACTCGGTATGATAATAAGAATTCATCCTTAACCTGATCTTCTCATGTATTCAAGTGTAATCATTTATAGTAACAAATTTATAAAAATCATAATAACACACTGTCCAATACCAAGAGGTTCTGTACTAATTAAGCCACAATAATCCTCTATACTTGTCTAATTTGAATCCATAATAGAAACAGACATTATGTAAATATGTTTACATACCAGCCACATGGATTTTGGTGACTCCGACAGAAACCACAAGGCATCGAGTGAACCAAACCTACAAGGAATTTTCAATGAATCAAGTAATACATGGAATCCAAAATGCTTAGAGTATTTATTACCAATCCATTAACTTCAATGATTTTGGTAACCCAATGAATCCACAAGGCACCATGTTGCATCCCTCAAGTAAGAATTGACATGGAATCAGGCAGATTATAGTTTAGAAGAATAACATTATGTGTCGTCCTCATCACTGTACCATGTTAGTACACCCCATAAAGAGTAATCATACCATAGATACAACCTATCAAGTATATATAAACAACTACTTTAAAGGAAAACATGATAGTTCATAGCTTCATAACAACCACATCATGCATCATGAGGCATATAAAATCACCATGTACATCAACTAGTGAATCAAACATCATCATGAAATCATAAAATCATATTAATCTCTTTGAATCAAGACATACCATATCATAGGCCATAAACACACACATTTGAACCCAAATTAAGGGGTAATGTCATTGATAAGAAACAAAAATCATAACATGGAAATACACATGTAACGAGAGCCCATATTAGTAATGAACTTCCTACCTCAAAAGTCATTTATGTCAAATGTAATGAAAAACCATCATGGGTGGTTGGATACCTATAGCGGAAACCTCAAAAGTCCAGAAAACATTTTTAGGGCCTTATTATTGTAAACATAATCATGTCAATGATCATGTTTTTTCAACATTTTAGAGAACCAAAACCTGTTGGATTATTTCAAAAAGAAATTAAATATCACATGAAATGATACATTCTATCTCCAAGATAATTTCAAAATTATCATTCCAATCCCGCACATGCACTGGCAATATTCCCCATATGAATAATGATGTTTTGATAAATAATCATAAATTATCCGGTTATAATAATCTATTGATAATTTAATATAAATTTTCAGATTAATATTATGTCAAATAATATATCCTAAATTATCCTTTCCACAAATATTTGGATAATTAATTATAAAATATAGTTTATAAGTATATTTTTATAATTTATTGTCAATCAACCATTAATAGTTGTCCTATAATAATTTTTTTATCAATTATCCTTTTTAATTAACTTTTTATAATTTCTCATTAATTATCCTTCAATAGTTATCATTTAATGATTTATCACAAATTACCTTTGTATAATTATTTATTGATAAATTATCGTAAATTATATACATATAATTATTTCTTTATAGTTTCTCATTAAATATCCTTTTATAATTATGATTTTATAATTACATAAATATTATTCATTATAATTATATTTTTATAAAATCTCTTAAATTATCTTTTTTAATTATATTTTTAAAATTTTTTATCTAGTTTTCTCTATTATTTACTTTTGATAATGTCACGACTCGTTATAGAGAGGCTTTTGTCGTGAATACTCCATGTGTTCCTCCAATAGGCTATTGGCAGGTGACAATCACCGTGTAGGCATATCCTGCACATTGAAGGCATTAGCCTAAAGTACCTATATGAATGCACCCAACTCCAAGACAAAAATGATGAAATTTAAAAACCCTACATAAGCAATGATTCAAAACCACTCTATATGACAACTAGTGTATTATAGAGAAACAACACAAAAGAAGAAATGGCCAAAACAAGCCCACTAAAAATAGTATCTAACCAAAAGTCCTATTAGTGAGAAAAGTGGTATTGGGACTACGGTCTGAACCATACAAAAACCTCGGCTCTCTGGTCTCTATAAGAACCTTCTGGTCCGAGCTCGCCTAGAATTCTTTCAAAAGCTCAATAAAATTCACCAGACACATAACCTCCTAGAAAATCCCATGTAGGGGTGAGAATAACTATACTCATTAGGACACCCTGAAACCCAAAACAAACACCCAAAAGGAATTGAACAATTTAAAGTACAATCATCTCTATATAAGTATATGTTTAAGAAACATAGAACTAGAAAATCCAGATTAACTCATGATAACCACTACGCCACCGGGTTGTCTTTATCAAAGACCATCCATAGGATTATTCAAGAAGAACACTCATTCTGAGAGAACTCGCACCTGGATCCATGATATCATCCGAGAAACTCATGAAGAGTTCTAGCACATTTGGTCCCTACATAAATGAGAATATATTTTTTTTCACGGAATATTATGCTATATGTAACAACCCGAGATTTTGTGAGAATTATTCATTTTAATTTCATTTATGTCTTGTGTTGTACAGTACACCAAGATTATCTTGTGCTATACACAACATCATATTATCTTGCAGTATATGCAACACTATTCTTGTATTGTGTTGCAAACAATTTCATGTTCATTTGATTGTAGTAATTCTACGCAAATTTGAGTGTATATATATTTATTTATTAAATGTATAAATTAAATATGGTTGGATTATGTTATACGAAACAATGAAGAATCCTTTCACAACACGCAACCCTGACTTGGCTAGCATTACATGCAATCGCTACCTTCGTCGATAGCGTGTGTTGTACGTAGTACCAGGTTTGACTAACCAACGATATATGGTTATAATATTATTATGAACTAGACATTATGAATATTATAAACTAAATTTTTAATTTTATAACATTATTATTCATCTTACAAATTTTATATAACATGGTTTGAGAACAAAATAAATTTTTCGGGTAAAATAAGTATTTTTTAAAAAATGCAGTTTTAGCGCCTTTTGATGGCGTACCCACATTAAATCTGGTTTTTGACGGGTTTATAAGTTTAATTTGACAAAATAAAATTCTTTTTTGGAATCAGGAAATAAAAAATTACTTTGGATAAAATTTTCATATTATTCTGATGACTGTCATATTTTATTAAATAGTAAAAACACGATATATTTTAATTAAAAACAACTTTTTTTCATCGCAATATTTTATATGGTTATATTATAATTTTAATTGGTTTTAAAGTGTAATTAGAATATATTTTTACCATTTAATTCAATTTTGGTCATTGGAATTAACTTCACTTTGAAATCGTACATAAATAAGTGTTGATCTTTTGATAATTATTGTTTCTTAAAAGCACGCTATTTGTTTTGATAACGAGAATTAATTTTAAAATTAATTAATGCCACTTCTATGTTTTTAATTTGGAAAAATAGACATTGTTTTTGAATTCGGAATATAAAATATATATTAGACGTTATTTTTTTTATTTTTCTGAAAAACATCAATTTTTTATGAATAGTGCACCACTTAGTGGTAGTCAAAAAACTTACTCTTTCATTTAAATTAAATTTTACCACTTCTGTGAATTGAATTTCAAAAATCTTACATACATGGATGTTATCAAGAAGTAAAATATGGTTAAATAATATGAAAATAATTATGAAGTATAGTAACTTTTGACTTTTATTTACCGCTTTTAAAGGTAAATAGGGTAATTCAAGGTTAAAAGAATATTATAATAACACAAAATTACCTTAACACTTGTCTTAACCTTATTGTATGAGTAGTGGCCAACCATGGCCATCCTTGGGTCAATTTTGGGACCCCATTGAGCCACTTGGTAGTGATAATGACAATTTGGATTAATTAATGTAATGTAAAGGCAAAATTGACATTAACAAAAATCTTTTAGTAATTAATTTTTATAAGGGGTTATATAAATTATCTTTTCGACTATAAATATTAATTTGAAAGATAAAAATATTTCATACATGTTGGTATTTGTTTTATAATTTTTAGACCTCAAATAAATTTAATTATTTATGACACAATAATGATGAAGTTTTTACCTCACTAAAAAATGATTTAAATAAATAATATTATAATGATCAAAATATTATCCAAAACATGTCCAATTATGATTGGATGATTTTATTTCGACCATGAGTCATCTTATCTTCATATTTAATGATTTTTGGAACTTTTGAAACCGAACATAAGTTTATAATAAAATAAAAGTTTCACACGTTCTTAAAGAGCCCCTCCTCTCCCTTATAAAAGGAGACCGCTTCTTTGTAATTCCTCACACATATAAAGCCTTTTTTCTCTTCCAAAATCTGACCAATTAGGCTCATCACATCCCTCTCCTCATCCTAGAAGACTTACCTTAGGCAGAAGGCTCTTAAAGAAGTCTTTTTGTTCAAACCAAAGGGAGTTACCCAAATTAAAAGTAACTATTTCTCTTAAATTGTTTTCTTTTATTTTAATGCTCCAACCCCTAAAAACTTTTTATTTACGTTCTTTTGTAATAACACCAGTATACTCAATATACTAAGATTTTTTTATGAGACGGATTCGAAATACTCTTACACACAACCCCATCTAATGGGTGAAGAACATAATGTTTCTACGGATGGAAAACTAACGCCTCACGAAACGATGATTGTTCAAATATCTCCAAATGCCTCTCATGGTGAAAATTATGATGGAAATGTATTTATATATGATATATATTATGTTTAGTATTTACTTATGCTTCTGTACTTTCCATTCATATCACACTGTTATGTTTTCAATTGTGCGTAAATACGATAATCTCATTTGAGGAAGTGCGGACTACCGCCCCATCAAAGTGATGTGATTCGTTAATTCCTTATGTGGGATGTATAAAGGATATAGTTAATGATATTATATATTATTTTATAGAGGAATTGTAATATACCTATGTATAATTATGTTTTAATTCCATTAAAATAAGAAATAGAAATGAAATTAACGTTCATGCGTACGTACGACTTACCGTCTCCATAAACGGTGCATCTCATTTCTTACCTCCGTATGTCATGTACTATTATAAAAACTTGTATATGATGGATATATATGATATATATGAAATATAAATCATGAATATCAATCTGGATATAATTAACCTTTTACCACATGAACAACATGTAATTATAAGAAGTCTATTTTTGACTCAAGTACCAAATACCGACAAAATGAACTTTGTTAACATAAATGGTTACATATTGTTTATAACATGGTAATAAGTGATATAAAAGGAATAATAAACTTGAAAAATGTTCTTAATCAAGTACAAATTAACTTTGGTTTATTATTCAGGAGATTAAAGAATGATCGAGTCAAGTCAGACACGAGGTAAGGGAACTTCTTAACCCAATTTCCGTTCTTTGGGTTGATCTTCTCTTTCTTGTTTATGTTGTTCTTTGATTATGTGAGAAATGAATTATTATATCTTATCATGTATTTATACTTTCTTTATGTGACCTTATAGTGAATACACATAAGTGATCTATTTTATTTACAAAAAGATCTTTGTAAGGGATAATTATTCCAATCTCGTTCTTATCTGAGATTGTTATTCGTAAGTACTTACTAGGGTTATTGTTATCATGCATGCCCATGTTTTCTAAAAATGATTTCATGTATTTTTATTGTCCTTTTTACCCATTTTCTCAAATTTACCACATGTTATTAATGGAATCTTACTTTTTTTACCACACATGGATCTTTTCTACTTTTCCGGCAAAAGTACGAGAAGAACGTTTTTTTAACTTATACGGCATGAACTGATTTTTACGATTTCATAACGCCTTATATTCAAGAAAAACACTCTACATGATTTCATGATTATTTTCAACAAAATCCTTTTCATTTATAATTGCATGGGATTTTATAAAAAGAAAATTATTTTGAATAAGAAAGTATATTTTCCTCTAGAATTTATTTCAAGTGTTTTATCAAAACCATTTTCCATATAAGATGAAATTATTTCATATGTGTATGTTTCAAGTATAATGTCTCTATGATTTACATGGAATCACTTTTATTCTTTTGAAATGATATCCATTACTTTTATATGGATTATGTGATGTTGGGATGATGTTTATGAAACCGATTTTATTCATTGGGTTATTATGAATGATGTATGTTTATTTTGTGGCACAAGTAAAAATGATTTCATTATGAGATGGGTGGGACCTATATCTACCTCCAATGCAATGGCTAAAGATTTATATCTCTTGAGATAGACATGACTGGAATAGCAAGTAAATTTGGATCAGTAATATAGGGATGGAATGACAAGTAAACCTAGTTCAGTAAGAGACTTTGTCCACTAAGATGGTCTTGGTAGCAATGTCTTGGCTACTATGGAAATAATATCACGTGCTTAATGATTTTCCACAATTACATGTTTTATTCCCATGATATTTTCTCATGATTGATGTTCCTTTATGATATATTCCTTATGTACATCCAATATATATGTCTTTGCTCATGATTTTGATGTTTATATTTTATGTTCAAGTTATTTCATTCAAATGTTTATGGATTGTTTTATGTTCTATATGCTTACCCTTACTGAGCATTTGATCTCACCCCTTTATATGTTTTCTTTTCCCCATTATTTAAAGAAAGGTTTTAGGTAAGAAAACAAAAGGGAAATATCTTTATGGGACATGTTGAAGATCTTTCACCGTGATTAGAAGATTATGTTCCAAGTTTCCAAAGACACTAAACTATTACGGTCCTTGACTGTTGGTTTTTGTCATGTATTAAGTATTCTGCAAAATTATTGTAATGTCCATGTACGCCAAGCTTCTGGCCTCTATAGTTGGTATCAGAGGAAAGGTTTAGTCAACCTTGGGAAACAAGGATGCGAAAACTTTAGTGATATCCCTATATATATTTCTATGGTATGTCTAAGGATGTCCCTAAGGTTTGGTATAACTATAGGTTACATTACTAGAATTATGTTGAAGATCATGAATAACCTAGGGTGAACCTATGTTGTCAAGGATTAAATAATGTGTGATATGTTAGACATCCCATAAGTGACTTTTTGTGATTATGTGGTTCCTCGTTATATTAACTACTTCTTAAACCATGGTTTTTGGTTTTAGTAAATGGAGGTAACCAAAAGGAATTGGGTCAACATTGAATCCAATGGAAAAATTGGTGACTATGAGCAACGAAATTGCATAATGTCTAGAATGAATGATTTTGTGATTATGTCGAATCAGTCATCGTGATATATGATTAACATGGTGAACTTTACTGGTATTCTGAATTCATCAAATAAGAGGAAGATGAACTTTTATTCATGTCTATATGTTGAGGAGCATAAAGAAAGGAAAATTGAGATTTCTAAAGAAGGGAAGAAGAACCTAGATGAATACATCAAATGGAGGGAAAGATTTTATCTCTTTGGGGAGAAGGTTCATAGAGTGACATACTGTTATGGAGTTCAATGTCTTATCTGTGGAGAACATGGGCATTACCCAACTCAATGCCCTGACCTAAGATGTTACTTATAAATCAAGGAAGGGATTATTCTATGAAAATCATTGAAGAGGATGGATTGAAGTGTTTATGTATTGGTATTCAAGAATAATGTTGTTGAGGTAATTTTATGGTATATTGGAATATCTATTTATTGGTCCATTGTGGTTTTCCATAAGAATATGGCATCGGAAACCATGAAAAGTGATTGAAATATTTTTGGAAAATAGATGATATGCGGTTAAGGAGAAAATGAAAATTTTGATAGTATTCGTGAGCTCATGACTGATATAAGGACATAGTGATATCATGGTTTGAGTATATTGAATTTTTGGGATTTTGGTATGTGGAAAGAGTTAACTTTTGACAAAAATCATGATTTCACTATGGTTTTATGATAATTTATGTTTCAATAGAATACATGATTAAGTTATTCACATGTTTGGAATGCGATCAACAAGATATATCTTATGATATATGGGGGATAAATTATGGTATTCACCTGCTTATTATGTGACCTTTCCAGTAATCATTATCTTTAGACTATGAGCATGGACCGAAGTATTTTGGATAAGCCTAAAGATAGGAATGATTTAAGTTATACATAATATAGTATTGTTTAAGGATAAACTTTTTTTTATATGATTTCTGTAATGTTATTAAGTGTAGTTTTAGAAAAAGGAAAACCTAAAGGATGGGCGAAAATCCGTCGCGCCAGACAAGGCTGTGGGAATTTAACCCACAACAAATGTGCGACATGCCTTTATCACCTACCACTGGCCTACTGGAAGTCCCTTGTTAGTAGAAACTAGTTTTATTTTATTAAGCAGTTTGATAGATGAAGTATAAGTCCATTTTTGGAATCATATATGATTTACCACACCATAGATGGGCTTATGTATATTTGATAACTTTTTCTATCCTTTTGTTTGAGACAGATGGAATGACTCATCATTCTATCACATGATCTGCTAACACTTCAACAATGGCAAATTAAACTTCATTTCATTAAGAGATGAAGTGGAAATTGTTCAAGGCACAAACAACAGTGAGAATGTACCGAAATAAATTAATTATTTATTCTAATTAAAATTATCCAACATTAGGTAATGATATTGAAAACAAAATGTTGTCATAGTGATCATATATCTAATGAATCAGATGGTACATTAGATCTTCACAAATTTATGGCTTTGTGATTGGTGTCTTTTTCATAGCCATGTTCTCTACCACTCTCAATTAGAACATGATGGTTAGATTTCTCGTCCATTTACATATTTTCACCTATGTTCTCCTATGTGGAAACCGAGTGATTAGTTAATTTGGGTAACCGTTTCATTTCATAATTTAGTTTTTGAAGTTATGTTTTCGTATTACTTTTTACGATGTGGGTTTCTATGAAATAAATTTTCATGTAACAAACCATTTATAACCCCGACGAATTTCGAGGACGAAATTAGTTTTAAGGGGGGGTAGAATGTAAAAACCTGATATTTTATGAGAATTATTCTTTTTAATTTCATTGATATCTTATGTTGTACGCTACACCAAGATTATCTTGTGCTATACGCAACACCGTATTAGCTTGCAGTATACGCCACACTATTCTTGGATTGTGTTACACACAATTTCGTGTTCATTTGATTGTAGTCATTCTACGCAACATTGAGTATATATATATATATTAAATCTATAAATGAAATATGGTTGGATTCTGTTAGACGAAACAATTAAGGAGTCTTGCACAACACGCAACCCTGACTTGGCTTGCATTACACGCAATCGCGACCTTCCATGATAGCGCGTGTTGTACGCAGTACCAGGTTTCACTAAACAATGATATATGGTTATAATATTATTATGAACTAGCCGTTATGAATATTATCAACTAAATTTTGAATTTTATAACATTATTATTCATCTTACACATTTTCTAGGACATGGTATGAGAATAAAATAAATTTTTTGGGTAAAATAAGTATTTTTCAAAAAATGTAGATTTACATCCTTTTGATGGCGCACCGACTTTAAAAATTGTTTTGACTGGTTCATAAGTTCAATATGAAAAAATAAAATTCTTCATTGGAACCAGGAAATAAAACATTACTTTGGAAAAAATTTCATATTATTCGGATGACTTTCATATTTAATGAATAGTAAAAACAGGCTATATTTTAATTAAAAACAACTTTTTTCATCGCAATAATTTATATGGATAGATTATCTTTATAACTGGTTTTAAAGTTTAATTAGAATATATTTCTACAATTTAATCTAATGTTGGTCATTTTAATTATCTTCACATTGAAATTGGACATAAACAAGTGTCGATCTTTTGGTAGTTATTGTTTCTTAAAAACATGCTATTTGTTTTGATAACGAGAATTAATTTTAAAATTAATTAATGCCACTTATATGTTTTGAATTTTGAAAAATAGACATCATTTTGTAATTCGTAATATCAAATATACCTTAGGCTGAATTTTTGGTATTTTTCTGAAAAACATCAATTTTTGATGAATAGTGAAACCACTTAGTGGTAGTCAAAAAACTGACTCTTTCATTTAAATGAAATTCTACAAATTCTGTGAATTTAATTTCAAAAATCCTATATACATGGTTGTTATCAAGAAGTAAATTTTGGTTCAATAAGTTGAAAATAATTTTTGGGGAATAGTAACTTTTGACTTTTATTTACCGCGGTTTAAGGTAAATAGGGTAATTCAAGGTTAAAAGGATATTATAATAATTCAAAATTACCTTAACACTTGTCCTAAAATTATAGGATGAGTAGTGGCCGACCATGGTCATCCTTGGGTATATTTTGGGACCCCATTGAGCCACTTGGTAGTGATAATGACAATTTGGATTAATTAATTTAATGTAAAGACAAAATTGACATTAAGAAACATCTTTTAGTAATTAATTTTTATATGGGGTTATATAAATTATATTTTCGACTATTAATATTCATTGGAAATATAAAACTATTTCCTAATTGGTGGTATTTGTTTTATAATTTTTAGACCTAAAATAAATTTAATTATTTATGACAAAATAATGATGCAGTTTTTACCTCATTAAAAAATGATTTAAATAAATAAGATTATAATGATTAAAATATTATCCAAAACATGTCCAATTCTGATTGGATGATTTTATTTCGACCATGAGTCATCTTATCTTCATCCTTAATGATTTTTGGACCTTTTGAAACTGATGATAAGTTTAGAATAAAATAATATTTTCACAATTTCCTAAAGAGCCCCTCCTCTCCCTTATAAAAAGTGACTAAATCAATGAAAATCCTCACACCTATCAAGCCTTTTGGGTCGTCCAAACTCTGCCCTATTAGGCTCTCTACATCACTCTCCTCCACCTAGAAGCCTTACCTTAGGCAGAAGGATCTTAAAGAAGTTCTTTGGTTCAAACCAAAGGGAGTCACCCAAATTAAAGGTAACGGTTTCTCTTAAATTGTTTTCTTTTATTTTACTTCTCCAACCCCTAAAATCTTTTTATTTACATTCTTTTGTAACAACAACCGTATAATCAATATACTAGGATGTTGTTATGAGAAGGATTTGAACTACACTTACACACACCTCTATATAATTGGTGAAGAACATAATGTTTCTGTGGATGACAAACTAACACCTCACGAAATGATGATTGTTCAAATATCTCCAACCGCCTATCATGGTGGCCATTATGAATGAACTATATTTATATATGATATATATTATGTTTATGAATTAATTATTCTTCTGTACTTCCCATTCATATCACACTTTTATGGTTTCCATAGTGGGTAAATACAATAATCTCATGTGAAGAAATGAGGACTACCGTCCCCTCAAAGTGATGTGATTAGTTAATGCCTTATGTGGGATGTATAAAGGATTGATTTAATTATATTATATATGATATTATAATGGAATTATAAAATACCTATGTATAATTATGTTTTAATTCCATTAAAATAAGAAATAGAATTGAAAGTAGCGTTCATGCGTACGTACGGCTTACCGTCTCCATGAACGGTGCATCTCATTTCTTACCTCTATATGTTATGTACTATTATAAAGACATGTATATGCTAGATATATATGATATATATGATATAAAATTTATGAATATCATTCTGGATATAATTAACCTTTGACCACATGAACAACATGTAATTATAAGAAGTCTATTTTTGACTCAAATACCAAATATTGACAAAACGAACATTATTAACTTAAATGGTTACATAATGTTTATAACATGGTAATAAGTGATATAAAAGGAATAATAAACTTGAAAAATGTTCTTAAGAAAGTAGAAATTAACTTTGGTTTATTATTCAGAAGATTAAAGAATGATCGAGTCAAGTCAGACACGAGGTAAGGGAACTTCTTAACCCAATTTCCGTTCTTTGGGTTGATCTTCTCAATATTGTTTATGTCGTTCTTTGATTATGTGAGAAATGAATTTTTACATATTATCACGTATTTATACTTTCTATATGTGACCTTATAGTGAATAAACATAAGTGATCTTTTTTACTTACAAAAATATCTTTGTAAGGGATAGTTATTCCAATCTATTTCTTATCTGAGATTGTTATTCGTAAGTACTTACTTGGGTTATTGTTATCATCCATGCCCATGTTTTCTAAAAATGTTTTCATGTATTTTTAAAGTCCTTTTTACCCATTTTTATAATTTACCACATGTTATGAATGTAATCTTACTTTTTTTTACCACATGGGTAACTTTTTGACTTTTCCGACAAAAGTACGTGAAGAATGTTTTTTTAACTTATACGGCAGGAATGGATTTTTACGGTTTTATAACGCCTTATTTTCAAGAAGAATACTCTACAATATTAAATTATTATTTTCAAAAAAATTACTTTTCTTTTAATATTGCATGTAATTTTGTTGAATGAAAATTATTTTGAATAAGAATTGATATTTTCCTCAAGAATTTATTTCAAGTGTTTTATCAAAACCATCTTCCATCTAAGATGAAATTATTTCATGTGTATGTTTCATGTATAATGTCTCTATTATTAACATTGTTTCACTTTTCTTATTATGAAATGATATCCATTTCTTTTATTTGGATTATCTGATGATGGGATGATGTTTATGAAACCCATTTTATTCATTGGGTTATTATGAATGATGTATGTTTATTTAGTGGCACAAGTAAGAATGATTTCATTATGAGATGGGTGGGACCTATATCTCCCTACAATGCATTGGGTAAAGATTTATATCTCATGAGATAGACATGTCTAGGCGGCAAGTAAATCTGGTTCAGTAATACAGGGATGGAACGACAAGTAAACCCGGTTCAGTAAGGGACTTTGTCTACTAAGATGGTCTTGGCAGCAATGTCTTGGCTACTATGGAAATCATATTATGTGCTTAATGGTTTTCCACAATTACATGTTTTATTCCCATTCCATTTTATCTTTATTGATGTTCCTCTATGATATATGCCTTATTTACTTCCTAGATTTATGTCTTCGCTCATCATTTTGATGTTTAGATTTTATGTTCATGTTTTTGCATTCAAATGTTTATGGATTGTTTTATGTTCTCTATGCTTACCCTTACTGAGCATTTGAGCTCACCCATTTATATGTTTTCTTTTCCTCAGGATATAAACAATTGTTTTAGGTAAGAAAACAAAAGGGTAAGATCTTTATGGGAGTTGTTGAAGATACTTCACCGCGATTAGAAGATTTTTTATTCCAAATTTCCAAAGACACTAAACTATTACGGTCCTTGTGTGTCTGTTTTCGTTATGTATAAAGTATTCTGCAGAAGTAATGTAATGTCCATGTATGTAATGCTTTGGGTCTCTACACTATAGATAAAAGGAATCAATCATAATACCCAAGGGAATACCACTAACCCAATAGAGATCAATTTGTAAAGTTCGGGATCCATCCCAACACCCAGTGGAATACCACTAACTGTATTGAGGTGGCCCACTAGATGGGGGACCAATTACCTACTCATGGAGGATATCTCAATTATAGGAAACTCCATTATGGGTGATAGTGAATCACACTCTTGTCCTGGGGAGGGATTCCAAACTCTATCTAGGACTCGACCTCTAGAGTGGACTATAATCATTTAATGTAGATGTAATGTCATACTGAACCCCTGAAGAAAGGACCAAAGGAACATATTCAACATATAATGGTCCAAACTAGGAACTCTCTAATTTATCTCAAAATTACTAGTTCAATATTAGGGTCTCAATGTTGTAGACAACATGTCAAACGAATGCACCGTTTGAATGTTATATCTATTTGAAATTTTCAAATGGGGTAACTCGGCCTATGGAATAACTGTATAGTCAATCCACAAATGGTGGTGGTCAACTACTGTGCTCAACTGGCCGAACCAGCTCCCCCACAACTACCACAATTTACCAACATGGTGGAATTCTCCCTAATAGCCAAGGCCAAGCTGAAATTGGTTCCACCGCAGCTCATAGTCGACCACAGTGGCTGACCATGTCCCATCTTTGGCCCCATCACCTAGAGTCTAACCTGGTTCTGAACCGCTAACTATGCATAGCTCGTTCATTCATCTTGGTCAACATTGTTTCCATCTCTATCCCACATGGTCGCCACTAGCACCACATCATGTTCACATACCTCATTCCATGCCCAACCACGTCTCGCGGCACCAATACATATGGCTTCCACTATCTTCCAATTCTTTTGTCTTGCACACAGAAACCCCCAACACTCCACTCTATCGCCTCTGATCTCCACCACATCCAGTAGTTTACGCTGATGCCTCACCTCGCTGAACCTGCACTGATTGTCTCATCTTCGGACCACCGATCCACCTCTGATCCCCAAAATTCAAATTGGTTGCAAATTTGAGATCCTCACATCCCAATATACACAGATCCAGCCTCTATTGTCGTCTTTACTCTAATCAGGGAGTTCGATCATGTTCTCATCCACCCAAAAAGTTGAGTCATGACCACGGGAGTCCAATAACGAAGAACGTAAAGAACATGGGAGATGAAAGCACTAAGAACACCATATGGAACAAACCTCATCCATTATTCATGTCAGCCTCAGACAATTTTCTTTAGAAAGATAAATTAAATGGAAATAAAAAAATCTCCCTAAATATTCCATGAAATTATAAAACATAATACAATGATCGAACCATGGATCAATATTTTTTTGGATTGACCCACGTTCTCATGGAAATCACGAAAGGGGAATATCACAAAAACAACAACCTCCCTACCTCAATTCAGATCAGTCGCTTATGAAATATGTTCATTATGTTGTCATCATGGTGTGGATCCTTCGAATTTGTTGTTTGTTGATCGCCAATCTGTGATCTCTTATCGTTCATCCTATAAAATTATTTCTGGAAATATCATATGGATTCCAAGGTTATGTTTCCAACCCTTATTTCTTGATAAAGTCAAATTATTGTGAAATGTCTCTACATTATAAAAATGTTTATTTAAAATATTTAATGGCAATTATGTCCTTTTCGTGTTTTTCCAAAAAAGACATGCATTGACCATTGTTAAGTCTCACATAGGAAAACAACAACATTAAAAACTAAAATTTTGTCTCAAATTTCAAATCAGAGAAAACGATAATGTGTTGTTCGGATTTAAAAAATAAAATAATTTAATTTAATTTTTTAATTACGATTACTTCCATGGGGACTATTTCTATAGATGACCCTTGCAGACCAATGTTAATTCATAACTAGGGAAAAGCATCAATTCTAAGATCAACGATACAATAATTTTTCTGATCTAGGCACCCATTTAAGAATTATTATTGTTTTTGTTGAAACCCATCTGTGTGTTTAATTAAAAGAATAGTATTTTCAAACAATATTTTTGGGAACACAGGGACATGGAAGCACACACTATATCAGTTCATTGTCTCTAAGTCAATCAATATAATTTATAAAAATATTACATGGAAAATATGAGATGTTACATTCTCCCCACTATGGTTCTTTACATCCTTAAAGGCCAAAATAAGGGCTAATCAAAGAAATTAGGGTGCTAAGAATGAAATTGTGCCTCCCAATCACATGTTCTCCCCTAGAGATTCTTGTTCCACCACTGAATGTGCTCTAATGGAATCGATCTCCAATGAATGATACTCCCAACTCTGGCCATCTTGGGGAGTTAGCCAATGATAGCATAGATGGAATCATGACCCCTAGATGTACATGGTGATACCATCATTAATTCCATTAATATTCCTTCCCATTTCCATTCTAACACATCAAGGGGTTGGGTGATACTCGCAAGAACCTGGTGTCTAGGCTTCATTGGAAAACAAGTGAGGCATTGATAGACAAAATTAGAAACTCACTTATTTAGCCATGGCCACCAAAACATACGTCTTAGGTTCTTATACATATTTTACACAATATATATTCCTTCAAATTGGATGTATGGAACTCACTGAAAACCTCCTCCCACAACACCATTTATCCTGCAATGCATCCACTGAAATATATGATTTTCTTCCCACCATTCAAATATCCATCAAGATAATGTCTTATGGATATATGAGCATGTAGGGTCTCGTAGAAGGTATCACCAAGCTCTACGACACTAAATCATTGTAACAGTGTAGGGGGGACAACCATCGACTAGAGCTAAGCTTCATTGTCTCCATCCACAAAGGATATATTCAACAAGGCCAACTACTATGACACGTTATTCAGGAAGTGCAAGATAGATCTCCTTCTTAGAGCTTCTTCCACCATATTTCCCTTCCAATGAGTATGGTCAATATCAAATTCAATTCCATAGTGGAACTCTCTACATCTCATGCATATCATGTTCTGATACTTATGAGAGAATATATACTTGATACTCTTGTGATTAGAGTATATGATAAGCTTCTCACCCATTAGGTAGTGTTCCCACATCCTCAGTGAGAAGACAACAAAAACTGGCTCAAGATCATGGGTCATGTATATCTTCTCAAGCGGTATCAACTTGTGCAATCCATATTCAATAAACACGTTCCCCAACACCAGTACACAACCAATCATGGTAGCTAATGCATTCAAGAACATTATGTACTTGATTCCTTCCTTTAGTAACATCTGTATAGGAGCTCTCATTAACCTCTACATCATCTTTTAAATGCATGGTTGGCAGTTCCTTATCAACACAAAATCCTTTCCCTTTCATGTCAAAGTTTTCAAGGGTGATCCTACTTGAGATAATTAGGGTAAAAACCACTAGTAGTACCTTTACAATCCATGGAAACATTGAAACTTAGTGACAATATTGGGAGACTCATAAGCAAGCAATGCCTCAGCCATTGTGGGACCCACTAAAACTCCAGTTTCTGAGTTGACGTGTCCCAAAAACTAGTCCTCATGAATCAAGAACTCACACATAGAGAGCTTCAAGTAATGTTTCTGATCTAGGAGAGTTTCCAATTCCATCCTCAGGTGTCTCAAGTTCTCCCCTCTAATGCTAAGTACGCTAAAATGACATTGATGAGGAACAACTATAACCGGTCAAAGTAAGGCTAAAAGATCCTTCCCATGAATGCCATGAACAATTCAAGGGAGTTCCGTACACCAAATTTCATCAAAAACTAATCCTTGTTATTGTAAAAACATGTGAAGGCCGTCTTCTATATGTTCTCATCCTGGACTGTCAACTGTTGATAGCTTGACTTGAGGTCGATCATCAATAATATCACACCCCTTTCAAATAATCAAAGTGATTTTCGATCCTCGGTTGTTGATACTTTTTTTACATTGTCACTTTTTTCAAGATCCAGTTATCCACACTTAACACCAAGCTGTTATCTACCTTTATTTAAACAAAACTGGGGACTCCCATGGTGAAACATCAGATCTCACGAAGCCCTCCCTCTGCAGATCAACCAACTCAACCATCATCTTTTGATGCTTAGCTATAGACATCAGATATGTAGGTGTGGGTATTAGTTCCATCTCATGGTTTATATCTATTTTTAATTACATCTCTTGGTGGGTAGGTATCTTAGGAACATCATCATGAAATACTCCCTCACACTCCACCACCACCATAAGAAACCGAGGACTCAATTCATCAATTTCACCAAGGATGAGGCAAGACAATTAATGTGTAATGGGTTGAAACAATATATTTTTGAGTCTATCCTTCACTAAATTCATTTAATTTTAACTGAAAAAGGAAAAACTGGGTCCATCACTATGGATACACTACAATATATGCCTAAAAAATCAAAATAAACATGAAATTTAGATAACCAGTCCATTCCAATAATGACATCATAAGTGATCAACACCTATACTAAGAGATCTCAATTTAAACTCTTTACCCTAGAGTAAGGTAAAAATATCATCAATAGAGTTTTATCTTTGGGACTCCACCAATAAGAGTCTCTGGCCATGAGTTTTGAGCCAATCGTTGAACCAGAATCACAGAGTCTCAAAAAAGATTCACGGAATAAAAGAATGTCTAACATTGATGTCTATATAAATGAAAAATAAAAAATAAAATACAATTATCATTCCACAAATAATTCCTAGGTCCCATGGGTCATAACCCGAAACTGCATGTAGCTATCCCTTCCCATGTCCTCTAGCTCCATGAGCTTGGCGTGGTCCACCTTTGGGAGCTGGTGGTAACATGTTGAAATATTGACCACATATTAATTCTCTCTAAGCTCCTTCACCATGTCTTCCACACAAAGAATCTATATACTCAATTCACTTTATCTGCCTCATTGTTCTATCCATATTCTATATGTCAGCTGTACAATGGGTTAGACAATCTTGGGAGAGATCTCTTGTGTCGCCTCATGAATAGCACCCCCTCTTTCTAGGATGACTGGACCCACCCTGTGAGTCCTGAACTGCAGATCCTATATCTTTGAAACTCCTATTAGAACATATGGAACTCCCAAGTACCTAATATGATTTCATCTCCCTACTGTCGAGGAATTTTCACCTTCTTTCTGATTACTGACAATCACTAGTTGAATCTGCTCAGTCAATAAACATTCAAGCCCTAAGGCTTGGTATATCACCCAAATTAAGTAAGAATACCCAGAGGGATAAAACATGATCAAGTGTCCCTATGCATCCCTAACTCTAAGGTTCGATCTCAAAAGTACTTTTCTGGTATAATATCCATCAAATACCTATAGTGGTCGGTATGCCTTGATAAATACACATATACCAATATGTTGTCCTTTGGGAGCTCTAGAAGCACCTAGATACACATAGAACATAACTTATATAGAGATAAATTATATATAAATAGGTTCTAAAACTATATCAATAAGAGATTTTCCTTGTCATAAGATCAAATAACTAAACTCCACTACTACCCTAGTAAGCCATGTAGAAGGCTCGCTTCCAGGACCACTATCTAACCTACTAGAATCCAGACTAGTTCAAAAACATAGGTCACATCCTGAATCCAATCCCTGACTGCTTGTGTGACAGGATCTCCTCAAAACGTTATGTTTCTCTACTAATTGAAATCATGAAGAACACTCAACCAACACACATCATCCGATAGTATGGTGGGTATCGTGTACTGCTCTACATGTGGTGATACTGCTGGTGCACCACCTAGAGCTGTTATTTTGGGTATAAGTCCTTATACTGATGCCTCATCATCCAATTGATCATCCTCGTGATTGTGTGGCCGAATCATTACCGGATTTTTATATAGAGACATCCTAAAATAAAAGATTATGTACCATAGTCAATTGACTATATCTGGAGATCTGACAGAAAAAGGACATGGAAAACACAATTGTTCCTATATGATGCATGTACCATTTAATTACCTTAAACTAGTTTTACATGTCTCCTGTTGAGAAGAATGTAATCATAATCCCAATGTATAGATACATTGGATGTCACACCAACAGTAGATTACCTAGCTGGAAAGTTGAATGCGAAACACCTAGAATTATTACCCCAAACCAACCTCAGAGACTCCCGATCCTAAGGTAGAACCAACGACCTTGTAATACCTCTTTTTCATGACCCGTACCAAAGGGGATCATGTTGTGACTACCCCATGCCCACATCTAGTAGCGTAAGGGCAGAAGACTAGAAATGATTTTTCATATCCCACACATAGGAGGCATTCACTGAAAGTACATGTATGCACTTACACATCACTAAGCCAAAAATGATGAAATGTAAAAACACTATGTAAAAAATTCAGGAAAACAACTATATCTCATAACTAGAGAACAATATTGAATCTACTAGAATTTAAATAGGGAAAAACAAATCCCAAAAAAAAGATTATGTAACAAAAAAAATTACCTATAAAAAAAGAGGTACTAGGACTACTTTCAGGATTGTAGGAACAACTTGTCTATATGGTCTCGCTAAGAACCATCTATTCCTGGTCTACCTTGGACACCAAAAAAATTTATCTTCTACACAAGACACATCACATTTGGGAAAATGACATGCATTGGTGAGTATAAAAATACTTAGTTGGAGTACCCAAAACCCCAATGAAACATAACATTGTAATATCACAATGTAATACAACAACAGATTTTGTAGAAAGATTCATCTAGGTATATGTCTATAGAATATATAAAAATAACATCTAGATATTATAATGGGAAACACCACACTATTAGGTTGTATTAAACAACATCTATCCATAGGATTCTATATGATGAAAAAAATTTCTAGGAGAACTCACCCCTCGAGCCATGATTTCATCAGAGACACTAACGGAGATGACTAGATAATTTGGGCCCTACCAAAATAAAAACGTATTAGTCAAGGTAAATTATGATAAAAAGATAAGGGATCCCACCCAATAACTTAAGGAATAAATCTAACCCAATATAGATCATTTTGCAACCTAGGGGATCCTGTGAGAAACTCAGGGGAACCCCACTAACACTACTGATATGGCGTAATAGATGGAGGAAAAACACCGTACTCCTGGAGATTATTCCAATTCCAAAGAACTCCACTTTTTGAGATATATGATCCCACTCTAGTATTATAGGGGATGCCTAACACTATATGGGACATGGAATCTAGAGTGGAATGCAATCCAGAAATCTAGATGTAATGTTATTTTAAATCCCTATGGAAAGGACCAAGAGAATTCTCTCAAACTATACTAGTCCAAAGTAAAAAACAGAACTACAATATCTCTAAAGAGACATCATAATGATATGGTCCCAATTCCATTTAAGTCTTTTCAAAAAGATAAACTATTTTAAATTTAAGACCATTTGAATTATACAAAGGAGTGTTATTAGGATTGTGGAAAAACCACACAGTTGGTCTATAGACTATGGTGGAGGACTGCCCGGACTAGCAACCCTATGGCTACCATGGTCAACTGCCATAGTGAACCTCTCCCGATCTTCCACAGCCGCGTGATCATTAGAGCCATCTTAGTCACGGTTGACCACTGTAGTTAACCGTGGCCTAGCTCCAGCCTGGCCGACCTAGGTATGATCTAACCATCGAGCCTGACCCACCCTTCTCAGCCTGACCCAGCCCTATGGGTATGTCCTATTCATTTGGTGTGGTACACAGATTCTCCGGTCTTGTCCCATATGGACTCTATTTCTTATATCCATGAATTATCCAGAAGTTTTGATCCACGTGGCCACCTTCCGTGCTCCACACTAATACTCTTCCACCTCTCATCGATGTCGCCTCCAGTCTCTAATGTAAATTCCTTTCCATGTCGACCCGTTGTCCCACCTCACTGGACTACCGTACTAGACCCACACTTGTTTTCCCTTCCCTCGTACCACGGACACACCTACGATGCCCAATATTCGAATCGGTCGCAAATCTGAGATCCTTGGTTCCCAATCTACACAATACTCACCCTCTATTGTTTTTCTCAATTTTGGGTGTCGATCACATACGGATTGACATGAAAAGTCGAGTTGTGACCATGAGGGTATACGATCAAAGAACATTATGAACGGGGATAGAAAGAACAAAGAACACCATGAGGAATGAACCATGTCCTTTATTCGTGTTGGCCTCAATATGTTTCCGTTAGAAGGATAAATGAATAGGAAATAATGAAAACTCCCAAAATAATCCCCACAACTATAAAACAACCCGCAATGATTGAACAATGGATCATTCTATTCATTGATTGACATATGTATCAATATTTGTGTCCCATTTCAAATCTGACTCACCATTCAATGTGGAAATCATGAACAAGTAAAATCACAATAAACCAACCACCCTACATCTATTTGGATCCTTCAATGATGAATGATTATTTTGGTGTCATCATTAGGGTGAGGTTCACACAAATTGGTTGCATGTTGATCGTCTATCAACAATCAATCATTGTTTTTATGATAGATTTCTTTCCACACATTTCAAAGGAAATCTCGGGTTGCAATGAAAACCCTTAATTTCTGACATAGGCTATTTAAAGAGAAATGTTTCTATGTTATATAATATTTTTTAGTAAAATTATTTAATGGATATTAATTCATTTCGCATTCTTCCACAGAAGACCCAAGCCACCAAAATTTATGTCACTCCTAGGGAAACACAACATTATACTCTCTATTGATGTCTCCCATTTCAATTCTCAGTCACCATTCATGACCCACCTAGTGTAAAGCCACCATTCCGAGTTCAATGGTTCCCTCTTATTTCTAATCTAGGACACCATTTAAAAATTTTTCCACTTTTTGTAGGAAATACATGTTACTATGCTTGTAAATGTTTCACATTTTTCAAATTATTTTTTGTGCACAACAAGCCCCAAAATTTCTTGTTGACTTAGTGCATTATCTCGAAATCAATCCATATAATATCTAAAAATAGTATATAGAAAATTCGTGATGTTACATATAATTTATTATAAACAATCCTTTTTTTAATTATACTTTTCATAATTTTACAATAAGTTATCCTTTTACTAACATTCAATTATTTTATGATATTTTTTATAAATTATTCATTGAAGATATCAAAATTAACACTAGATAATTTAATAATTAAGCTCTAATAATATTTCAATTATAATGTTGTAATATAATAATTATCATATTTTAATATAGCCGATATCATTTGTTAAATTATTAATTTTTTTGTTAACATCTCCTTTATCATCGAATAATTTTAAAAATTATCCTTTGTTATTTTTCCACTATTATAAATTGATAAAAAAAATTTATTATGAATTTCATAAAAAAGTTAATTTGATGATATTTTCATTTTATAATTAATTATAATAAATTTTGATAACTATAAGAAATTTAGTTTTTCCAATTTTTTATAACAACATTTATAAGTTTTAAGTTATTCTTGATAATTTTCATTGAATAATCCCTTAAAAAACATGTAATTATCATGATAATATTTTTTTGCTAAGGGGTTATCATGGGTAATTACAACGAATCATCAGTGATAATTACTTCTTGATTAGTTTTTTATTTATTTCCATAAATTTATTTAAAGAACAAAAAAATTGATATGAAAATAAAATTGCTAAAAAAATGCTCACCTTCTTCATATGAGAGTCACAACAGGAGGATGGAAGAGTACACAATACACACCATGTTCAATAGCATTTGATAATCTAAGGATCATCAATCACCCGCAAGGCTATCTGTGGTCACTCAAGTTCAATAGAATCAACCCTCTGTGAAATCATAAGCATTTAAATATTTCAAATACCACAAAAATAATAGGACATCAAAAAATATATTAAAACACTTGTTTTAATCACTACTTCACTTGAAAATTGATGATGTAGCCGTTAATTATAACCCATTAAGACTTTTATAATATTAAATAGTATAAAAGGATAATAAATAAAACTTTTATAAAGACTTGTGTGTTAAAAATGGATTCTATGCAATATTCTAGAGGACGATGAATACTACACAATTTATAAATAATTATAATAATTATAATAGTTAATAAAAACTTTAGAAACGGTATAATCATGTGTATTGATGACAACAACTAACGTATATAAAGGTTTTGAATGGTCTAGAGTAAACCCCATGAATCAAAACTAATGGTGGTCTATGATTATTCCCATTAGAAAACATTTTGGTGAAATTAATTTATTATCAAAATAATAAATAAATAAATAAGTTAAATAAATTATCCTCATGTGTGATCTAACAAAACAGCCAATGTGTACAACTATAATGTTGTTTCTTGAGTTAAAATAAGATTTTAAATCCACCTTTTGTATTATATTTCACATATAATGCAATATTTGGGATAGATTCATTTATTTTTGGAAATATATATGTATATATGTATATAAAATAAGTTATCCTCATTTGTAATGTTACCACATACCTGATATTTCAAACTATTATATTGCACTTAGTTTAGAATCCTTATCTGAGATCTAATTATGGTTTAGGATTTCCCAAATGACATATTCATTGTGATATTTTCAATTATTTCTATAAAAATATTCATCGTGAAATATAATTTATTTTAATTTCTTATTCTATCAATGTTGAGGATTTACGGGCCCCATAATCCATTGTTATTATTTAACCTAACTATGAAATTGTCCCATTGAATATCCTATTGTATTAACAAGGATTTTACCCATATTAGAATCCTTTACAAAATTTAGTAAATGATTCTTTTTGAATAAATACATTTTCGCATAAAAATTCTTACATATCATTAAGAACGATGGTTTTGTTACCTATTAAAATTCAAGATATTGAAATTATCCCACCTTATCATCTTATCATCCTTGAGAAGTATCTCTAGATATTTTTTTTTGAAAAACTCAGGGCACTAAGCTCGAACATCAGAGCTTCACAAGCTCGTATCTTCATGAATCCTTTTATATTACCACTTAGTCTAGATTAATGCTACCATCATTATTTTAAACAAATTCTCTACTCTTTCTATGATTCATAGTATATTATTTTCATATAATACATCGGTATCCAGCTCAAATTCTTTGAAATCAATAACACATGTAGGGTTAGTTATAGACCTATAATGTTTTGACACATTGATCATTTCATGCATAACTCGATAGCATGATGAGAGAAACCCGTGATACGCCACTGGCCCTATCCACTAAATTATATCAAATGATCTCACAAAATCTGGTGTTATATTTCCTCACATAAACATAAATATATACCCTACTTAATTTACTCTCTAAGGAACCGTATCTCCCATAATGAACTCCTAGTGAATCTTCCTACTAAAATATAATATCTTTGACTAATTTATAAGTCATAAAAAATTATGTATCAGCTATAATCTCTTAGATGTCTCATAAAACATGTCAGGCCCCAAAAAATAGTTGCCTAACCCACTATATGCCGACAGATCAGTGAGAAAAATGAAAACCTATATAGAGCCTCATAAGTTTCCAACTAAATCGAATCATTTTAATCATCTTATATTGAAAACATAATCATGTCCAGTTAATCATCCAACAGTTCACTATTGTCTATCATAAAATATAAAATAATATCCTACAATATGCTTATAGTCTTCTCGGATTGTCCATTGTTCATTATATAGTACATTGTTCTCAATATCAGTTGATTCCCAATGGATTTCTACAAGCCCTTTAAATATTAGGGTGAATTGTTTCCCCTATCTAAAATAATTCTCTAGGGAACTCTATATACGCATATGATCTCTTGTATATATTTATTTCCCAGTCCCTCTTCTCAATGAGTCTCTCTAATTGATAAGAAGTTTTGATACTTTGTTATCAGATCAACAATCACTTATAATTTGGAATTACTACTCTGGGTCATGGGTAACCTCATCAGATAATCCATCGAAATCTCCACCTACTTCAATATAAATAATGATATTGGATGTAGTATCCCACCAAGACGCTGGTGATAAACATTTTCCCTATGATAGGTAAGGTATTGGGATTCGAAATAAATTCTCTCCTCATCCCAAGACACCAAAAATACCTCTTTAATTAATGATACATCTTGTTTTCACCGAGATTTACTTCAAATATTGTGGTATGGTAATCTATTATTATCTTCTTTATGATCGAATATGTAACTACCAATATCCCTTGTACTATGATCACATTATTGTCACACAAAGTCCATTTGTGTATCAGTTCACCCCCAGTTATCTACTCCCTTATTACACTAGACTATGGGTCTGAATCCTGACCAATATTCACTTAGTATACAAGGGAATATGTAATTAGTAAATGTGAAAAAGTCAAAGATCCATAATCAATCGATTCATTGACACACTTATCATCCAATAAGATCATCGAGCACCACTACTCCATTGAAGGCCTCTTTCCAATATTCATCTCAACTCATTTCTTATAGAAGATATCGTAAACAACAATTTTACTCTTCTCAGGTTCATACACCATCTAAACGTCATGCATTTTCATAAACACAACCTAGTTCCTCTAACCCAGGTTCATGTCCCCATGTTTAAATATATAGAGAAAGAACTTTTAGTCTGTGTAAATAATAAATATCTTACTATTGAGATGGTTTCTCCCACATTTCAGAGCATGGACCACATCATCTAGAATCTTGTCATGTGTATGAAAGTTCCTCTAATCGGGTTATAGATGAAGAGATCCATATGCTACAAAGTTCTCTCTTTTCAACAGCAATACTCCCATACCAATGCAAGATGAATACCAATAGACATCATAATTAATCTCGAGCATAGTGAGTTTCAATCCTTGAGTGGTCTTCAATCTTATATTTACCTCAATAAATTCCTCTTCATATAGGTCTGGCCATAGGAACTTCACTACCTTCATTGTTACCACTAACTTGGGAATTTATAGTCCGAAAGTTTCTTAGATAAACGATCTATAATAACATGTTAAACAATGAAATCTCATAATCTCAATAATTTTTTGGTAACATTTCTATGCTATGACATCCTCAATATTTTGTGGGTCTATAGATATACAATTCACTGACACAACATTTTCCAAAAACATCACCTCTCAATCATTGATGTCACACTTTGACAATATGGTGTAATGTCAGCGGGCTTGAATTATACTGAATAATATCTCCATGTGTGGACCATGTTTCTCTTGTGTTGGTTAGTAGATAATTATATAATTTATTAATTTTATAATGAATGAGTATATACATGGATGGATACCCTTTTCCATGATGGACAACAAATATTTTGATGTGTTTTTCAGCCTGAAAGGCATCAATAACTACTCATACAATCCACACATTCCCTGAAATGCTATACTCAAACTTTACGACTATATAAATAATAGATGGTCTTATCCCAACCAATGAAAAATCATGGAGAGACACCGATCTCCCCATAGATAATAAAAATGTCATCGATTCATGGAAACAAATATCAGTTCTTGAACATCACCATGTTTTGGTTCTCATAAACAACTACTAATCTAATACTACTACAATCCTTTTTGGAGAAAAGTATTTGTTCACCACATAGTTATGTAATTAGCCATATTAGTTCCTTAATATCCATGATTATCAATTAAACCTTGACCTCCTTCACATCATATGGAACGATACGATATAGGGTATCAAAATGGCTACGCTCGAATCAGAAGCTCAATCTGAGCTTAACATGCTATTCCTTCAATGACTCTATTAGGTAAAATATTTCGAAAAATGTTTTATCCCTTTGATTATCATCAAAAGGACCTATGGTTTTTTCATAATGAATAATTATATTATTGAATAAATAGAATTTTTTTCAACTGTTTTGAGATCATATTACTAACATAAAGATTAATAAAAGGTCTTCTGGGTGAAACAACACTGCTGCTTAAACCACAGAGAAGGTGCATGAGCATTCCCAACATCATTCTCCCAAACATACAATGATAAATTAGAAACATATTCCCTTATATATGTATTTGAGGCTTCTTCCCATGTAGTCACATAATAGATTGTTTAGGATACACCACTTGTAATAGGAAGGAAACGCTTCAGAAAATAAAAAAAATGTTGTTAGTTTAAACAAAAACCAGACTTTTGGATAACACATAATTTCTCTTAACAATTCAATGAAAAAAATAGTGTTTCCTATAAATATACCCTTTTCCAATGAAATAGACCTCCTTATACTAACTCTTGTTTCTGTCCATTCATATTAGTCACATTCATCATATATACTGCAACAAAAACATATTTGAATATTCTAATAAATTTAAATAAATTTATAACATGGAAAATGGTAAAATAGATATACCAAAAAATAGAAACTATCCCAAGAATATATCATCAAAACATGAAATTAAATTAATGTACTACTATGTAATTTAATAATATATATAAATGGAATGTAAACCAACGTGCCTATTCCTGATGTGTAAATGATCCCACAATATAAAAATTCACATATAAACAATATATGTATCAAAAAATGATATTTTAATTAATATTAACATTGAAACATAAATTTACCACTTATTGAATACTCATAGGTCAATTATACTATGCTATCCAAGAACTAACACAGTTCCCCTTCCCGAGACTGAAGCATCTTATATCATTTATACCATGTACCAATCCCATAATTGTGATGAAACAAGTTATTGAAAACTTTTTTCTAATAACTTTTAGTAACATCCCAACTAGAATCACCAGTTATGAGCTAGAATTCTATGTGACCTCATGAGTGCCTCCATAAATGTAAGAGAACTCTTACTAGAATTGTGTTTCTATGTTCTTAAGTGGCTAGAATATACCCTATGTATCATTCCATAGGATAAATAAAATTAATTAAAAATATAATAAACAATTAGTGTAAAAATGTTGAAAGCATAATATGGAATAGATGACATGTAAATAAAAACATCTCTAATAGGATGTGAGTCTGTCTTGGGTAAATATTGAAGATATTTAAACAATTTATAAACTATTAGTCTTTTTACTATATGTCTTATCCCAACATTGTCTAAATTGTCATCATGTAAGATATCCATTATAACACACTTTCCCCTTATTAGATCCCCCTTGGAATCCACAACCGCTCCAAAATGCCTAAGTAGGGAGTGATTAAATGAATCATTCACCCAACACCAATGCATCCTAATCATATTGTGTTCAAGTATTAATGTTTATTCAAAATTAATAATAAATATGTAACCAGAATAATAGCACAAAATCCAAATTCGAGTTGTCAAGTGCTACCCAAGCCTCCATAAAACACTGGATGTACCTACATAGGATCCATGTATAAATTGTATTGTATGATGATAAGTATCCATCCCATCTATAATATTTTTCACAATTAACTGAGAATCTACATTGAATTTATTGAAAACAACCTACCCTGAATCAATTAGGCATCAGGTAATACTCGAAATCCATAAGCCATCCAGTATTTATAACCTACCAGGAATCCACAAGGTATAAAGTAACTCCATGAATCCACAAGGCATCAACTCCATTCCTTCTACTTGTAATCCACAATCCATAAAGCTGATTACATATTACAGGATTATAATGATACCCCGACATGATTTCCTCACACTATGCACACACTCCAAAAAGTGTAATAATACCATGATGACCACATGTTAGGTATACACATACCAATTATCTAAATGAAAAAACAATTGGTCCTCGCATGGTAATAACAATAGCACACATTATGATAAATATAACATCATCATAAACATTAACATGTTAGTCAAACAACAATAGGGAATCTAGCTATCAAATCAATCTCAAGGAATCATGTCATGCCATATCATGGGATAGACGCACAGACTCAGATGAAATCACATGTAAATATTGAATACCAATCAATCCACATACAAATATTAATGTGGAAGCACATGTCTAACAAGAGCCAATAAAGGTAAAGAACATCCTACCCCCAAATTATGTTGTAACAAAGGCAAGGTTTACCAACCATAATAGTTTTATTACTTGTGGATAAACCTCCATAGTCTAGAGAACCTTTTCAGAAACCTATAATCGCAAACATCAAAACATCAATGATTATTTTTTTCAATATTTCATACAAAAAATAAGTTATATTATTTTAAAAATAAATTTAATATCACATGGTAAGATACATACTCTCTCCTATATAGTTTTTTAATTATCATTATAGGACATAACATGCACTCACTGTATTCTCCATATGAATAATTATCTTTTAATAATTTCTCATAAATTATTCCTTTATAATAATATGTTGATTATTTAACTTAATTTATCCTTTAATAATTAACTTAGAAATTTTATCCTAAATTACCTTTATAATTATTATTTATAATTTATTAATAATTATTCTTTAAAAATAACGTTATTAAATATATCCAAAATGATCCTTCTATTATTATCTTTTGATAATTTCTTAAAATTTATCCTTTTATAATTATGTTTTTTTAATTTCACAAAAATTATCATTTTATAATTATGTTTTGATAATTTATCAATAGCTATCCTTTAATAATTATTTTTTGATAATTTCTCATAGATTATACATTGTTAGATATTCATTTATAATTTCCTCTAAATTATACTTTTACAATTATCCTTTGATAGTTTCTTATAAATTATATTTTATAATTATAATTTTAAAATTTTTCATAAGTAATACTTTATAATAAACTATGTTAATTTATTATTAATTATCCTCTAAAATTATATTTTAATAATTTCTTATAATCAATAATTTTTTAATTATATTTTTTATAATTTCCAAATTAATTATCTTTTGAAAAACATGAATTATCCTTTTATAATATTTATAAATTATCCTTTTAAATCTCATAGTTATCATTTGATAATATAATATTTATCATTTAATAATATTTTAATTATAATTTAAAAAATTTAATATTTATCCATTGATAATATGACCATTTTCATTTGATTCTTTATTAATTATCCTTTAGCATCCTTTCCATTTTCATTGGATAATTTTATAATTTATCATTTTTAACTGTACATTATTATAAATTGATATATCAAGGTGATTAGGTTTTTTATTGAAACATTAGTTAATTTAATGAAATTTTCATTCTATAATTCATTATAATTATATATGATAATGTAATGAAATTTTATATTATTTATTTATTTTCATAATTAACATTGATATGTTATAATTTATCCATTATATGTTTTCTAGAAAAATCCCTCGATAAGTCAAATGTTATCTAGGTGTTGTTTTTGGTGTGAAATTATAATCGATAATTGTATAGGATAATTAGTGATAGTTAAATATTTCTTCTTTTTCTTTATTTCCATAAATTGATTAATGAATATAAAGTTATATAACAATAAGATAAAAAATTAAAACAAAAAAGTGATCACCTTATTCCCAAGAGTGAAAAACCTCAGGGATGTGTAAACACCTTTCACGCCATTGGTTCAAAAGGTTTTGATCTACCAAGGATCATCAATAACCCACAAGGCATTCTGTTGTCACTTATCTTTAAATGAATAAATCCAAAGAGAATGAGAAGGGGTTCAGGTATTTCATATACACCAAAAATTATGAAATTGAAACCCTAAATTAAAACACATGTTTGAATCACCATTAAACCCAAAAATTGATGATAGAGTCTTTAATTTTACCCCATTAAATATTTCCTAATTTTAAACGATAAAAATAGGTGATAAAAAAATATTTGATGATGCTATGTGCACTAAAAATGGATTCCACGTGATATTTGGGATGACGATGAACAATACACCTTTTTAAATTATAAAATTATTTAAAATAATTAATAAAAATATTAAAGAGGTTATACTTTCATGTGATCAGGCCAAATACATGTGGAATAAAAAAAGATATGTCTTTCTTAAGCTAAAACCCACACCATGGACCTTATATTTGTCTCATGTTTTCATATTATGTATTGTTCAATAGATATTAAATAACTTTCAAATAAATGATAAAATAATAATATTAAATTAACTGTCATTGGATTCTATTTGACAAAAAGTACGATGCACATAAAAGTTATGCCATGATTAGAGTAAACCCTGCACAACTAACTTAATAGTGGTATCATATTTAACATACATTTCACTATTACAGTCATATTAAATTATTTCAATAATTATGTAAAAAAATATTTAATAATTTATCTTTTTGTGTGATGTTACCAAACACCATACGTTTATAAAAGCCATGTTAGGCCTACGGTGAAACCATCATCCACATATTATATGTGGTTTCATATTTATTAAAATATTCCCCATTTTAGTTTTGTTTAATTATTTAGATATTTTACACATAATATAGTATATTTAACATATTTTTATTCTGCATATGCCGAGGCTCTCTGGAATCCCGTGTTATCCCAATTCCTAACTCCAAAATTATTCGATAGAATATCCAAGGGTTTCAAATGATTATTTACCCTAAAATATACCATAAATAATTCATTACATTTTTTTTTGCATATTAACATTTTTCACATTAATATACTCACAAAACACTAAAATAGTGGCTTTTATTAACATTAATGTTTTAGAATATTATATGTTCTAGTGATAATAATTTCAGATGTATGATCAATTGGCCAACATAAACTCTTATATAATATCAATGAAGTGGAAAAAATAATCTCTTGAAGTTCTCTTTCACTTAGAATTAGTGTAATGGAAGTAGGTAGTCATTACACCATACTATCCAGACTAAGTCATCCTTGCATTGGAATATTAGTACATTCAAAATAAAGAAAAATAATTAAATGGAAATATAGTAACCAATGATATAATAAATTTTTTATCATGATTCCTAATTTTATCTTATACGTACATAGGAAACCAAAATACTACTTTACTTTTTTAGTAACTATGAGACTATAGATGAATTATTGTTTAAAAAGACATGTAATCATCACCAAATTAATAACTCTCCAAAAAAGTAAAATTTTAACAAGAACTAAAAAATTTTTTTTCAATGTTTTTCAAAATATTGTAAGAAGGATCCAAGGTACATAAATACAAAGGAAAACGTGCCAAAAAAATTAAAACATGCTCCTCAAAAACCCTGGATCATTAGAAAAATCCACCAAAGAATTTTTTTACACATAGTGATCTATCTGCATTGTTGAACTTATAGATCATGTAATTCTTAAACATAAAACCATCAATATATAAAAACATTCCATGGACCTAAAAATTAAGATAATATCATTTATTATTTCTCCTTACCTTTGACCATAATTTTGATAAACATATTTATGATGTATAGACTTTTGGCACTCTGATCTTATAATGTTTCTGATATTTTGATACCTTAAACAATGATTCTCTTCTCAATATCATTATCTATGTACTATTCAATCTATAATAAGATAGAAATTTTTTTAGATTTTATTTCCAATGATACTTAGGTAGTTTGAATTGTACTTATGATTGTATGTTTTTGTAGTTAATATATAAATAAGAGAAAATCAATCCAAATTAAGTGTATGTATTTTAATTATTCTACTTATACATTGTATCAGAGCCTAGAAAAACATCATAACCAAATATAATTTAAACTCCCTGATGCACATGCTTCAATATTTCTAAAAAACCAATTTGTAACCAATCAATATTATTATTATTCATTTTATTTAAATATCATAGAGGAAAAGATATGTTCTTAGTGTTCCTTATTAGTACCATAATAATGATTCCATTAACCCAACATCTAGGCCATATCTCTCTCATGATCTGACCAAGGTGATTAGTTGTAACTGTTTCCTAGGCCTCTGTTGTTATTCTTTATTGATTCGAAGACCCGTATCCATCATCATTGGTACTACTCGAACCTACATCTAGACTCTCCATGTATTTTTTAAGAATAATGGTATGTTTTGGCCCCAATATCATCTTTAATAGGATAGGGCTTAGTGATAAACCTTGAGTTATCTACTAGAATGATGGGTGATCGTACCTCTACAACCAACCAATTATAATCAATCATCTGAAATCATCCACAATGACATAAATGAAGCATAACCTCTGAAATGTAGCATCTAAATATATATATATATATATAGCCCATTATAATATTTAAAAAATTAATAAAACACAAGATGAAACCAACACATCCTAAATAAATGTAATTTTAAGCATTGACAACTAATGGTGGAAATCTGGATTATAACATCACACCAACAACTAACTTATATACTTCACATATTCATTCTCTAAAATCATTTTCTAAATGAATATATTTAGTTGTAAAAATATAAGTTGAATAATGTGGAAATTCGAATACTTGGGTGAGAAATAATACTCGGTAGAATTTTCCTATGTAATTTGGAAACCCCATTATGGTATAGTGTCAAGCTCCATCAATAATTTGTAAATTGTACACAAATAAATTCCATAAATTTTTATCATTAAAGAAAATTAAATGAATAATAAATTTACATAAAGATACGCAAAGATCACTTTTATCACAAACATTAAATAACAATGACTACATATATAGAATATCCATATAAATTTAGAAAAAATATCTAATATACTATAAAAACCATGCCCAATTTGATTCTCAAATGGAACCTATTACTCAATCCAGCATCCCAATCAATTTTGGGAAGCCATTAAGTGAAAACTGAATAATCCATTCTTACCCCAGCTTGGATGTTAGAACTCATCCACCTTACATGCCGATTTTAGTAAAAAATAGAAATAACAATAGAAATTAATAATGAAATATCACTACCATTGAAATAATAATACCTAATAACACATATTAGATATAATACCCAAGGTTTTTTTTGGAAATTCATGTATCTTACATTAAATGATACATTTATGGAAAAAAATTTCTTCATGGATATTAAATTATAATCTAAAGAAGTGAAAAATACATGACAGAACAATGACATTTGTTTTACTAGTTCTTCAAATCAAAGTGTTGTGGGATACAAAAGAGATAATACTTGGTGCATTATTGGGTATTTAGATCGCATTATTTACATATACTATGTGAATTACACATCTCTATTAATCTGTTGACTAATATTTGATTTATTTTAATACAGACCTATGGATGACTAGGGAAACAAATATTCATGGGGAATCTTAATTATATATAGAGGTCAATAAGTTATAACGGAATAAACACATTCATCTTACTATATCCCAAGAAAGAGTCTGAGCTAAATGAAAACCATCCATAATATAATTTTACCATCAATATCCATCTATCAATGTCTGAATCACATCTCAATATATATTATCACAAGAAAATCAACCCTTTCCCAATCAAGGACTTCAATACAAATTAAAAAATACTTATCATAGAATAATCCAGTTATATTTTGGCATCATAAATGTATTATTTATTTCAAAGATAATATAAATATAGGTATCATTCAATAGTAATTCCCAGGACCAAACCATAGGGTCGGAGACGGGGATCCATAGGTCATGATGCTTGACTCCCTATATATAAGTGTAAAAAACTAGTGATGAGGTTCTAAAGTACCGTTGGGAGACAAAACCCACAGTAATCATTTACATAACTGGACAATTGGACATAAATTTAAATAATGTAAAATATCAAAATAAAATATTTTATCACATTTCTGATAACAGATATAGTGTTATGTCATTCAATTATAATAATAAAAACCACAGAGTTCAAGGTCATTAATTTTTACTTATAGAGAAGAATAAATTATGAAAACAATAATGAACACCATTTAGAGTTTCTACCATATCTATTCTCATCTCCCAGCACCAGGATCCTCATATACCAGTAAGAGTTCACTGTACCTACATTGGATCCCTAATCATGAAATATGCACATCGACAAAGATTATCATGTATGGGTTGAGTATAAAACTAGTAGGAGCCCACTAATGTTTCCATAAAATAAGTTAACTTATATATGTAAGTGTATTACATGAAATTTTGATATAAAAAACAAAGCATACTTTCAATCATGTATTGATCTTTATATTCTAACAATGTCACCCAAGTCCCTAGAAGTACTAACTAGTACTCCATGCCAGTAGGATAACATAATAGTATTCATAATCATGGGTTTATGTAATGTCCATATATTTTTGACCCTTTAAAAATACATATTATATTCTGTAACATTAGTTACATGATACACCCAAAATAAAAAAAACAAAATATATTTAGAGGAAAGTATTTATAATTCTATTATAAACACTAAAATGTTATAAAATTAAAAAATATTATTTTTATTTTGTAGTTTGTTAAAATGGGTTAATATTGGAAATGGTTATATTCAATAAAATTTGTTTTATATATATTATAAATTTTTTTAAAAAAAAAATTTAAAAATATCTGAATTTAATGTTTTGAAATTAAAATTAATATTTTTATTCCTTACAAAAAAAATTAATTAAGAATGTAATTTTGAAATTATTATCAATGAATATTTTTAGTTGAATAATAAAAAATCACTGATTTTTTTAATAATGTATCCTTTATAAAATTTAGATGTTTTGGAAAAAAATTTATATAGAAAATATATATTTATAAAATTAAATAATTAATTGATATTTATTATTATCAATTTATAAAACATAATAATTTAATTTTTGAAAATAATTTTAAAACGAGTATATTCAATTAAAGTGGTATTTTTTAAAAATTTAATTTTTTACATTAATATATAAATTTATATATTATATAATATTAATTGATAATATAGAACACTTTTTTATACATGGAATCAAAAAAAAATTATTATTAGTTTTCTATTATTTTCTAAAAATGTTGAATTTTTTGTCATAAAATGTTATATTTTTGAAAATTGTTGTTTTCATAATTTTACTAATATGGACACATGACCTAGAATATATAACTTCCATTATATATATAAAATGATAAATTAAAGACTAACATTATTTATTTTTTCATATTCCTTTCACAAAAAAACCTATAAAAAATACATTTAGAACTAAAGAAAATCAAGGCATTATAAAATAATATCTAGGATTTTCATTCATTGAAGTAATATTTTGTTAAATAATCATTTATAATAAGATTTAAAAGTTAAATAATAATATTTTAGCTAATAATAAGCCAATATATTTCAAAAATAATTACTAAAAATTAAAATTGTATCTCATGCATGTATTTTTATACTAGAAAAATAATTTTCATAAAATTTATTTTTATGTATTAAGAACATTTATTTTGAAACTCACATTTCATAACCATAAAATTTTTTTTGGGTAAATTATTTTTATATTTTGTATTATAATTAAAAGATAATGTGATAATGAATAATTTTATTGTTTCAATTTTAATGAAATTCCTAGGGTAAGAAAAATTGTTACCAAGGTAAATGTACACTTAGTTAAAAACCATAGTAAATAGGGAAATCCATAAATTACTCAAAGGTAAATCAAAAATAGATTTATGGGAAGAATATTCAGTCTTCCCATGTCCTTGAATCCATAATTTTAAAACTATGGATCTATTAAAAAATATTAATGTTTCATTAAATTATTAAACTATAATTGTTGTTAACAAAAGTTCCCTTTTCATATCTTATAAAAATATGATCTCTTACACCCTTACAAAGATACACATCCCAATAAAATTACTCCACAAAAATATACCATTTGACTATCCTTATAACCTTATCCATCAATCAAAATCACATGATCCATCATAGTTGTCCTAATCAATTCAATATCAATGGGACTTCCAAAAAAATATCAAGTCTCCAAAATATGGGTTGTCTCCCTCTCACGATTTCTTCATAACCATAATAGTTCAAATATATTATCCCCTTAATAATATGATGATTTTATCATCAGTATTATATTATTTTTTATTAATATTACCCCCATTATGTATTCATTTCCATGCACAAAAAAACAGTGGAATTTCAAATGTGCGTGTGTGTGGACTACTCCCTCCATGATGAGTCATTTTTAGTATTACTTCCATTTTTTAATTATTTATCCAAAAAACTATTGGTCACTATAATAAAAAATAAAAAATAAAATTATTGTACATATATTTTTATGATATTTTATTTTGAAATAAACGCATCTCTCTTTATACTCACAATTCAATTTTTAGCATGTTCAATGTTGAGTCGGTCTAACCGCCTACTTGAACAATTATAAGAAATTATATTATAGAAGATTATGAATATTTATTTTCTCTAAAAGTATTGAAATTATATATCTAAATATTAATTTATTTTATTGTTATAGAATTTATACATCAAATTCAACTCATTAATTTTGTTAGGAACCCTTCGTAGGTTTAATACCATTGAAAAATGATCTTTTTAGATTTCATCTTATTTAATAAACACTAAAGTGATCATTAATGAAAATGTAAACATCATAATTAATGATTAGTCATCCATTACAGTATATGTAAATAATATTTGATGATTAACTGTGGAATAGGAATGAATACAGACACATCACCAACAAAACGTGTACAAATGATCAATGTTATAAACCTATGTTGTGAAAAATAGGAAATAAATAACTATTATACATGTATATAATTATTATAAATAAATATTTTAAATAGTTATATTTATTTATAAGTTTCATAAATTACATATCATGATATTTATATTTCTTTGGTATGGTCTTAGACTTCATCTGACTAACCACAGAAACATGTCGAAGGTTTATTTGTCTCAAATTTTAATCCCTTGAGACAAGTTTAACATAAAAACCATATTCCATTTTCAATTGTGTGAATACTTACATAATTTAATTTTTTTAAATTAACCCCTTATATTTCATTTTATTTTTTATTCTATTTATTTTTATTCATTTGATGGGGTTTCTTGAGTGAATTGTTATTAAATTTCTATTGATTTTTCATTAAATTATTTTAATTATGTAATTGAATTTACAAAAATAAGATCATTTTTATCATGTCCTTGATCATAACCATTAAAATATTTTATTTTGTATATACTTTTTTTTATTGTTGAAATTATATATATTTATTAATATATTTTCATTTATTATTTTTTTCAAATAAAAGTTTATCATTGGTAAGAATAAATCTCATTCCTTCCAGTGGATCATTTCTTTCACGCTCATATTTTCATTCCCACCAATATTCCCTTATATTTTTAGAATGATAATATGGATTACTTTATTTTATTTTCAAAATTATTTAACCATTTTAGAATGTAAAATTTAATACTCTATTAACTATTTGAGTTTAGAATATAGGTTATATTCAAAATGATCAAAAGGTTCTTCCATTAATTTAATTTAAAAAGTATAAAAAACCACTATATATTTTTGTTAGATAATCCATCTGCCACACTACAAGGATTCATTAAATAAGAGTCTTTATAATTTTAAAAAATTAATATAATTTTGTTCCCATTTCTGAAAACATTATGTTGTTTATAAATCTCTATAAGTCCCTCCTAACTCATGATAGGGAACCTAAATTTGAAATTCAACATTATTATATCAATCTAGCATGGAAAATATGTTATATACTGAAATATATCCTTATTTTAATAGAAACTGACATTTATATTTGGTATAATACCTTGAAATTGGGATAATTCGGCCCCAAAATGATTGATCTAATTTTAAATAAACTTTTTAATGGATCTAAACATTAAGACTCCAAGGGGAGAAGAAATGGACACCTAGAATATAATGGGATATATTTCTATAGGATTCTTTTCCAATTAGTGTCATGACTAAGATGATATTATATAAATAATTTGATGTCCATTAAAATAGGAAAAGTCTATTTTCGATGGAATTTTTTTTGTTCCAACAAGTAACTAGGGGTTCACACCGTCATGCTGGTAGGTTCTATATTTTAATAGACCCTCTTCTAGATACAATATTTTGTGAGTGGAATCCCATTTACTATATGGTTTTTTTATCATACAAAATAAAACCTGGAATAATTTTTTCCATAATAAAGCATTCTATGTTCCTTTTATCCACATGGAACACCCAAAAAATAAAAGAATAATGTAAAAACCCCAAATAAAAAACAACTTTATTCTACACTATTAATGATATTTCCTCCCTAGGAAGTGCCTCTAATAGTTCTGATCATGAAACTTAAAGAACTGAACATTTATATTAGAATCGCTCTCCCAAGTCACCCCTTGAATCCATCAATGTATCCAAATGACATTAACGACCAACACCATCTTACATCACTATTCATTCTCAATTTGTTATACATTTAGTACCTAATACTCCACAAATATGTTCCATGTTGTAGCTCATGAACATTACAATTAACCCTATTTTACGGATTACACTTTTACCTATGAATCTAAGAAAAATATAACACATCATTCATAAATTGGTAGCATGAATAAATTTTTAATTTATAAGACACTATTCTGATACATTTTTTATCTTGATTGGTCATAATAATGTGGTGTCAGCTACCATTTTTTGTGAAATCATCATTGTATCTATAATGGATTCGCTATAATGAAAACTATGTAACCTATATTTATCGTAATGGGTAACCTACTCATGTTGTAATAATAAATATACCTAATCTAAGAGGTGGGAAACCACTTCCAAGTCATGTGAACACTCTCTCGAGTCTCGTGTTCCATGATCTACACCACAATTAATTTCATTCTTGGCTCATGTCAACCCAATAGTGAGTGATAGGGTCAGAAAAATGTAGTCCTAAAATGGGGGCATCAGATTTGATGGTTAAAAACATTTAATTTATGAAATCTTAACCTAGTACAGGTGATCAACCCATGATCCACTAATGTGAGTGATGAATTAACATAATATATCCTTAGAAATATGGATCATCATCTCTGATTTTCCATTAGTCTGTGGATGATATATTATACTTAGCATTATATGGTCACCCAAAATCTTTTGAATGCCCATGAAAAATCATGACATGAGACATGTGTCACTATCTAAAAAACTCAAAGGGTGACTATATATAAAATATATTTTCCAAATATTTTGAACCAAAACATTCTCTCAAATCAACTATAAATGAACCACTTTCTTCATCTGATTGACTATCATTAAATTTGAATCATGAATCCTCATGTTCCTAGGAAATCTCATAAAATAACCCTTGTTATTTCAGACCACATTCTCATATGTACTAGAAGTGGCTAAAGTAAACCTTCAACATGATGATCCTCTTCCTTTACACACTTGTATGTAAGGAATCATGAGAAAAATATTTTGATGTATATCTTCATACATAACTACAAAAATTAACATTAGTTATCATGGTATAACATTATCAAACATTAATGCACATCCCATTTCAATGAACTAGGGTCTCTCATCATATCTCTCCACAAAAATTCCATAAAAACAACCCATAGACATAACTCATGACATAATCATCTATAAACTGTTATGAAATTTTAACTTTTATATCCCCGAATTACTACATAACCAAATATGATGTGATCACTAAAGGGGAAAATGAATGTACTACATGATCATCCAATGGATCTACGAACCACTCAAACATCGGGTTCATTAGAAACCACTCATCCAATAATGACAAGTCACTAATCCCCCGCATCTCTAGCCTCATCTTTAAAGTAGAATCTATAGTGAAATTACGATTCCCTAAATCATAGTTCAACATAAAATCAAATTTCTGCAGATACTCCACCCAACACCACTACCAAAAATTGATATCTTTCTTAGAGGAAATATAAAATATGATCATGTGTTATGTATAAATTAAAATTACATCACAAAATATAATGTTATCAATAATTTATAGAATCAACCAATGATGTGAACTCTATGTCATGATTCATGTTTCACTAATCATGGGGTTGTAGTTTATGTGACCGATAAGATATTACAGGATCTCTATGTATCAGAACATCTCTCAAAATTTATCTTGAGTAATAACAATACATTATGTATCTAATAAAATTCTCAATAGTAGTTAAAATTATCGTTATTATCAATCTCACCTTAATCTCTAGAAGACAATCCTCACACTTTTCATACCACATAAACATAACCATTTTTATGGTTATCTCCATCATTAATGGATCCAAGCTGGAGATGTCCTGATTGAAATATTAATAGTACCCCATTTTCCCAAGGACTATCCTAATATTGAAAACCTTACTAGGATATTCTGAGGACATCATAGCCTCCACTTTCTATAGGTCCACAAATATCCCAACATTAGACATGAAATTTCAATGTAAATGATCCTTATGAATGTAGAAGGCCCACATCAACCTCATAGCATAAATAAAATTAAGTCAAATTATATTATGTATAATCTTAAGGAGATTATAAATCATATATTATGACTTGGATTAAATAAGTATATCATCTAACAATATAAAATAATATTCATGATATGGATTGAAAAATCATATTCCTTATGTCTATAAGCACAATTGGTAAATTTTTCAACCCTATATGCTTGAAATGATACTCATTGAGACTATACCTCCTCATTAATTTCTTATTGAGAATATAATCTTTTATAACCATTAGTTGATGGTAGCCTAAGGAAATATCGATAATTAATAACAACATGGATCCCCGTAATTGGTCAAATAAATCATCAGTAATGGGTAAATGGTACCAATTATTCATTATTACATAGTTATGTACCCTTAAGCATTACAGATTCATAGTATATTATATACATTCTAGGGAAATAACTTGTAATCAACAAAAGATTATGTTCTCAGTTGGCAAATACAATTCAACATTATGTCTTCTAATTATACCATAAAATCTGTCACCACAGTTATTTTCATATTATGAGGAGGAATCAATACATGTTCTTCCTCTAACACATAATCATTCTCATAATCAATTAATATTTATATAAGAATACCTTATTAATAATATATGAAAATATCCAAATAATTATTTATTTCTATATTAAATGTATAGGGGGATATTATTGAATCTTTTGAAGAGATAATCCAACTATCAAAGATGAATCTCAATATTATGACTCAGCTCTGGCCACATTCTTCCTACACCAATAACCCACACAATGGTCAATATAAACCCCTCTCCTATCATAATGGTAAAATATACACATCTCTAATAATGGTCAACATAATCGTGGTAACTGATAAAACTATCCATCCAGAATATCACATCAACATCAGTCATCTCTATGATCATAATGAAATGTAAATTCTCATAGTTGAAAAGAACCAATATACCCTACAGAAATAGTTCAATACAATCATATTTTTCTTCTAAAGTCATTTCGAGATAATGTAACTCATTATATAACATTATGGGTTAGTCTACACCACAAATAATATGTGAAGATATAAAAGAATAGAAAGGTCTTATACCAAATAATATGGTAGATTGGGTAGATGAAATAAAAACTATAATTAAAAAATTGAGGGTCCCAATCTTCCATATTTTGGAATATTTTCACCAATATATATTATGCATATGTCTATATAATGACACTCTAAGGTCACTGATGTCTCTGGTGCATCAGTTTTCTACTATTGAGAACCCCAGCTTGATCCTTGGGTTACAACCCACAACAAACCAATTACCTTGTGATATGTCCTTCCCCAACCCGAGCAAGCCTAGAAAGGGTGTCTAATACAATTACATTGGCATGATTATGTGGAACAAAATCATTATGTATTGATAAGTTTAGTAGTCTTGGTAAACAAGATAAATACATGAGTTTTACATTACATTTGGAATACACAAATTATAGCATAATTCCTTTTCAATAATAAATTTACTTCTTATAGAATATCCTTTTATATCGATAAAGTTAAAATTCATGGAATCCGATGGATGTGAATCCAAATAATGGTGACATCAAATTCCCACTAACAGTTAATTATTGAAGAACCAATAATGAATAAGTTATAATAATAATTATAGAAAGGCGTGTAACTTAATACACATGTTATGTAATAAATAAACTAAGATGGTGGGTATTAAACAATGTGGAATGGTAAATAGCTAATCAGAAATTCCATTTCAACAACTGGATAAGGTATAGTAAACATGGAAAGATAAATAACTAAATAAACATTCCATTTAATCAATAAATTTATAATTAAATTCATGCACAAATTTTATTTATAGTGAAAATAATCTGGATAATAATACATGAAATGAAGATAATGCATGATTATGAAAATTTATATATCTGGAACAATAAGTATGATTCCATTACTACTTATTCTCAATAATAATGAATCATATGAGTAGAAACCCATCTAGATCTTCAAGGAAACAAACTTGAAGGGTTTGTTGGAAATTAATCTAATCTCAAGAGACTACCGATGCATCGAGGTATTTCATTAATCATTTGACATCCCATGTAATGAATTTAAAAATCAATTTTCATCTATTTAATAATCTATTTAATTCATAAAGAATGTTCCTTACCAAATATATATATTGAGTAATGGATATGGATTTAATAATTTCTCTAAATAATCAAATAAAATTTATATAAAACATGATATGTAAAAATTGTATATCGTTTTGGAAATAATAATATATATCACGAGTGAATAAAGATATTTATGATAATTGAAATTTTTTTTTAATAATTATTAAAATAAAATTTTTGTTTCAATATAAAGTTAACAATCCAAAAATAAAATTCGATATGAAAATAAATTTTACCAATTTGTGCTTTTCCATAAAAAATACCTTCGACAAAATAATTTAAAGTTAAACATAAAATAATGTAAAGATAAAATTAATTAATATAATAAATGTAAAAAGGATAGTATATACACCACATATAAGTGAGTTTGGGAAAAATAAAAAAGTAGTCTCAATGGAATTTAAATGTAAATGTTATCACATACCCCATGGTTACTTTTTAATTATAGTCATCATGAATGAAATAACAAACAATGAATATTTAAATACCGAGAATATAAAATTACTCATTATTTAAAATAAAATTGTTGCAGTATATACACCCCACAAAATAAATAATAGGTGAATATGGCGTATGCTTTGAAAAATTAAAAGTGATACAATAATATATTACCTTACACTAAATTTTTATTGAACAGTATTTAATCTTTGATATGGTGTTTTAAATACTATAATTGACTTATAAAATATGAATATTATGATTAATAATATCATATGTTTACTTATAACAATATGTTATTACCTATATGTTAATAATCATTAATTATTCTCACTATTTTGGGCATCAATTGCCAACTTTTTAATGTATGTTCTGACTATTTTTTTAGTTCTTATTAAATTGATCGTGATTTCATCAAAATAATATAAATAATTATTTAAAAATATTATATATTAATTATATATATTTTTATATAATTCTATGACATTTTTTGATAGGATATTAAATGCATCGTTCAAGGTCATGGTAGGTCCTACGTATGCCTGAACATAGCTTTCATTTTCATATCCTGTTAGAATTATGAAAATTTCAGTATATATATGTATATTATAATTTAAATATAATCGTATCATTTATATGGAATATTTTTATTAAAATCGTCCATAATATATTCCATATAAAGAATGAATGTATCACATCGCTTTGAGGGGCAGTAGTCCACACGTCTACACATGATGTTATCATATTCTAAAAATTGGATATCATAATGGTATGTATTATATAATAATTAAATAACTAAAAATAATTATAAATATCATATGTATCATATATAAAATATATATCCCTATTTATTTCCATCCTTTAAAAGTGGTAATTAGAGAATGAGTGACATTAGTTCACGAAGTGGTATTATGTCATGCACACAAACGATGATTACATATCCCATTTGAAGGATGTTTGTGTTAGTTTAGGATATAATCATTACATAAGTAGTCCCCAGTAAATTTAGGGTACCTTGGTTCTTATATATTCATTATATAAAAAATTTAATGGGTGGATAAATAAAGAAAACAAAAGTGTTCATTGAAGAACATTTCCTCCTTTTTCAGGTAAATCCAATTTGTTTCTACCAAAAGACTCCATCGGTTCTATTTATGAACAAAATTAAAATTATCATATGAATGAAGATACATTTTTATCATATTTATGTTGTTTGGGGATGAGCCAAATGTCCTTGTAGGTGTGATGATGTTAGAGGGAATCGTTCCTCTTTATACTGTAGGAGGACTGTCATTCTTTAAATATAAAAAAGGTAAACACTATTTGGAGTTGTCCATTACATAATTTGAATCGAATAATGAAAATATTATATCCATGGATGAATATTGTCTAAATATTTCAACCCACTTTATTTTTTATAATTTTATATTTCATTTTATCTCTCAAGTTTATGGTTTAGTCCCATGTTTAGCTAGTTTTTCTTTTAATCAATGTAATTAGATTTAATTTATTTCACTAATATTTTTAACCAAATACCATGTTGAACATAAAATAATTTATAATTTATAATTTTTCCAAAGGTCAAATCCAATTTTCCAAATTAAAATTACAGTGATGGAAAAAATTAATTTAAAATTAATCCCATAGACTGTATGAGAAAGTTGATTTATAAAGTAAAATATATTCAAATGTTTGAATTGTTTTAATATCAAATTTCAATGTAAAATAAATTTAAATTTAACAATTTGTATTCATATATTTATAATTGATTTAATTTAACTTTAAAATAATTATAAATATATTTTACCAAAACAAATTAAGTAAATGAAGAATTTAAATTCAATTTAAATTCATCTTTAAAACAAAATTTTTCTTCACTCTTAATCAATAAATGAAACTTCTCAGAAAAATAAAAATAAATAACCCTATACTAATTTTGATGTTATAATTTAAAAAATAAATTTTATTTTCTACATTAAAATTTATTAATGTAACAATATTACGTTTTCAAATATGTATTCCATTAATAGGAGGTAAAACTATATTTATAAAAATATTGTTTTTTATTCATTAAATTTTATTTGTGCTTTTTTTATACCTATGAAATATATTGGAAGAGTGTAAAATTTATTTTATTTAATATATATAAATAGAATTAATATTATTCAATAAAAGTAATTAATTTAATTTTTCATGATAATATTCTTTTGGACCACAAAATTTTTTTTTAAAACATTTCTTTTATATTCAAGTGGATTTATTTTCATTTTTTATTATTTTTAACAAATGGATTAATTTTATATTTATTTATATCATATATTTTCATAATTTAATTAATCCTATTAATAAACACAAATTTAATTTCTTGAAGATAATTATTTTCGGGATAATAATATTTATAATATTCTATAATACTTGGTCATGCATTATAACACAATCCTTAAAAGAAAATATTTTCTACATGAGACACAAGAAAACTATGAGTTGTGTGAATTGAAAGTTTTATAAAAGAAAATTATTTAAAATAGAAAATATATAATAATTTATTGGGATGTTATATTCCATTCTACACTTTGTATTCAATGTCATACACTCTATTGAATTTTAGTTAATCTTTTTGAATATTTTTGGTATTAAATTATCCCAATATTAAAAAAAATTCATAATTATTTAAATTTGATCTCATTAATATATTGTTTTATATGTCAAATTTAATTTAATGAAAAATCCACATCATAAACTATTTCATAAAATATCATGATAATAAGAGAAAATGATGAGTAAAATGGTCACATGGAATATCATATGACTAGGTTTCTACATAGTAGAAATTTAGTGGGTAGTGAAAATATGTACTTGGGGGAAAAGAATAAATAATTTTATAGAGTTAATGATTTCATTTATCAAGAAAAATTCAGTGATCAGTGGAATGTAGAAGGCTCTAATTCTATATATTCTTGATGATTTAAAATTCAATCATTTTAATAAAAATTATGGTATTAGGAATTCATTTTTGTATTGGGATCCATTACCTAATTATTGGTATTTATTTTTTTATAATTGGATATAAGTAAATTTAATAAAATTATAATTTTTAATATAATATGAACAATTTTATCCTTTGGTTATTCTTCATTCGCTTACTCAATGAAATAAATACCTGTGAAAAAAATTTATACCCGAAGCACTAAAATTTACATTTAAGAGATTGTAAAATCTATAAAAAGGGACATCACATAGGACAAGGGTTAATCATTAAAATTTATCAATAAATTATTTAGTTAAAATCAACTAAAAATTAACCAGGACATCACATTGGCCAATGGTATTCATGAAACCCTTATCACCCTTTGGTCACGGTTTAGGCCCCACCACCTCATCAGATGTGATGGGTTTTCATCCAAAATATGGATTTTCCTTCATTCAAGACTACATTAATTTAACTACAATAATAAATATGATGGACATACCTGATATTAAATGACCTTTTTTCTGTGGTTTTCAATGGAACACACTATTTTTACAACGAAAAATAATTGTTTTCCGACTCAAATAATCAATTTAACCCTATATTTTATCAATACCATTAAACTAATTTCACGAAAATATATAGTCCTTATTCCCAAAATAACTATTCCACTATAATTCATTCTCCTAATAGATATATTCCAAAATAACTTTAATCTTGGTATACTTTCAATATGTAAAATCATAAAGAGGTGTTTATGTCTTTGAAAATATCATCAATCTTAAACACAAAAACCCATGATTCTTACATGTGAGGTATGGATACCTTAGAAGGACCCCATAATATATACCATAACAAATGATTAGAATTTTATTCTATATTTAGCCTCATAGCCTATCGTAGGGTTGTGTATTCTAAAATCTACGTTCCTAAATTTAGTTTCCAATGCTTCTACTAGAAATACATTAAATCATACTATAGCACCCCAACACTAGTAATACTAGAGTGGGTGTCTCCTACCGATACATTTGATTTATTTAAGAAATTAAATCATGAGGGGACAATCATTTTGGGAGACTTAGTAAACTAGATACATATATGAGTCTAATATTACTTTTTGAATACAAAAATTACAACTTATTTTTTTGAAGGATAATTTTATTACATCTTTACTTTCCTTTTTTACCTTTCTTAATAACCATCATGGGATCTTGGGGAAAGGAAAAATAACAATGGTGATCTCAAACTCTCTATAAGGGTTATGAAATAGGGAAAAATAATGAATTAATGAAAATAATAAATATGGAATTGTAAATAGATTAACATGCATGAATTGTAATAAATAAACAAAGAGGGATGTTTATAACCAATACTACAAGAAAAATAACTGAGCACACATTCCATTTGAGTAATTGGATACAGCATAATCAATATTTTGTTGAAAATGTCTAAAGAAATATTCCATTTATCAATAAACAGAGAATGAAATGCATCCATATATTTCTCTCATAGTGGAAATCCTATAGATATTAATTCTTAAAATGAATCCAATTATTAATTATCAGATTTCATGTATCTAAAAAATTAACAAATATAACATTAAGACCATTTCTATAGATAGTTTATTTTTGTGGGTATAAACCTGTATGATTCTTCAGGGAAAAAAACTGAAAGGGTTTTACACTAACTGATTTCTTCTCTTGAAACTAATGATGCATAGAGTGGATTGAATTAACTATTTATAAACCTGGTTATTTCATCTCTAAATCATTAATCATATATCAAATAATTTATTTAATTCATAAATAATTTTTATTATCCAATATATGAATTGATTAATGTATACAAATTTTTCAAAATTTCCCCAGTTAATCAAATAACGATATAATTAAAATCTATATGTCAAAAACTTATTCGGTTGAAGAAATAATAATGTACGTTAAACAATAATAAGGATAATTAATATAAATAAAATATCCAATGAATATTATTATAATATAGAGATTACATAAGAGACAGTTAAAAATAAACAAAAGTGGTATTTAAAGATACATTTTAAGTCTTGTTAATTTTCCAATCAAAATACATTAAATTAACTAATACAAAGTGAAACATTAAATGGAATCAATAATAAATGAATGATGGTATTAAATGTAAATGGGTTTTTATGTACACCACATAGTATTGAGTTAGTACATAATAAAAAATAAGACTCAATAGAATGTCTATTGCGATGAAATCCATTACCAATTTGTAACATTTGAATGATATTACCCATGAAATAAATAACTGCAAATGAAACATTAAATTCCATGAAGTTAAATTTATTAAGGATATAAAATACAATAGGGTATGTATATACATCGCATTAAAGATATTTGTGGTGAATATGTTGTATTTTTAATGGCCCAATGTTTTTAATGGAAATTTCCATCTTATAAATATGCCATAAAATCACATAATAATGTTCTACTAAGTGATAAGTTACCTTTAAGCATATTTTTGTCACTTATGTGTTTGGAATATTGGAAATTTGACATACACAGTTGTGTTCAGGATGTTTTTTAGAGTCTGATAAGATAATCATAATTTTTGTTGAATAGTAACATACCCTTATGAATATTGATATACCCTAATGAATAGTAACCTCACCTATGGTGGTATTAAAATAATATTCATGTTGAAAGTGAAATATACCTATATTTTAATAAGTTAATAGGTGTTTTTAAACTGGTTTTTCATACTAAATTATGCTTTTAATTATATATTAAAATAATCATAATTAGAAAATTATTTTTGAAAAATGGACTTCATTTTTGGATTCTACACATCAAAAAATGGATAGGGTAAATTTTGTGATTTTTTTGAAATACAGGAGTTTTTTATGAATAGTAGAATTTGATAATTCACAATAAATGCTAAATAATGGTTTAATTGAGTCATCGATTATGTTATTCTGATTTAATCCCACTTAGTTAAGGATGGCATGATAAAATCACTCTTCATGGTCATGTAATAATTACTATTCCATGTCTTTGGAAGAAATAATAAATTAAGGATTATAATATCATGAAATCCCTCCTCTCCTCCACTACAAAACCCACATTCACTCCCTCTTCTCTCCACTCCTATCAAGCTCCAATCCTTCACTAAATTCTGCCCAAATCTCTCCCCAAGGTCCTCCCCCACGTCCAAAATCTCTCAGCATACTTAAAATACCAAAACCTCTCCCCTTAATAGGTTCTCAAAGGAGGATGTTTCAAGAGGTAAAGTATTTTTCCCAAATTTCTTTATTCCATTTAAGTTCTTTTCTTTTTTATTTCTTTCCACACCCCCCTTCACCATAATATTATGATAAATCCAGTAAGATACATGTACTATAATGTCTTCATGATAGTGTTATATTTCATTGTCTTCTCCCTTTCCCCACCCTTTTATTTAAAATAAACGAAAGCACAGTTTGAGATGTGCTAATTTAACACATTCAAGGAAAACAGTTTATCAATTTCTATTATTATATTTATTTATGGTCATGAAACCATTTGTGTTATGGTTGAACCATATTATTATATATGTAATATATCCTATTTTAGGTTCTGTAATCCTTTGGTACAAGTGGAATTATGTTATAAATCAAAACAAATTTTTGTAATCAAACCCACCGAATAACAAAAACGGTTATCACTAAGGTTATATATGTAATAATTATACATCACTCTAAGTAACCTAATTAAAATTAAAACCGTGTAATCTTCTGGATATGAACTAAAAAAGGTAACTTCATTTATGTACAACCACTTTTATCTTGTATATAATCCAAACTTGAATATAAGTGAACCAATCTTTTAAAGCCAAGTAAACAAATGTGCCAGAACAATGAAATTGAACCTCATAACTAATCAAAAAGTATTTTAATGAACTAAAAAGGGTTATAATAAATCAACTAAATATATAACAGGATCTGGAATTATTAATTAATAAGCCTAATTGGTTTATTCAGGTCGTTAATAACAAGTGTAGAACACCAATGGATTTAAGGTAAGGGATCCTCCCCTTTTCACACTTAATCATAACTGTTCTCTATGATATTACTTTTTGTGTAATACCAAGTGATGGGGTAAATTTATACACATTCCCTATACTTCCCTAATGTTTTATAAGTGATTATAAACCCCTTTTATCTCTCATAAAGCCCTCTTATGTACACCTGACACCATGCCAGTAAAATCGTAACGAATTCTACCCAAACCTTCTTCGTTCTTTCGGGTTTCCTTATCTTTCTTTCCAAATGGTTTCATCAAATCTAGTTATGTAAATATTATGTATTATGCTTATTTGTAAAATATTATAATCTCAAGACCCTTTCATCACTATATTTTGGGGATAAACATGTTTTTGAAAGATTCCCTCCTTAGAACGTTCCGATAAGAAAACCTGTTTTAAAGGGACTTCCTGAAATTTTTACCCAAATTTGAAGTTCACTCTATCCTTTGTTTTAAGACACCATTTCCTTTGTAAATTCATTATTTTTATTATGAAAACCTTCTTGGTTCATTTTAGGTTTTTTATAAAATAATGTCTTATTTACTGTTTTAAAAGCTCTATAGTATCTTCCATAAAACCGCACAAAAATGTTTTAATGCTAATGTTTCTAAAATACATTTCTCATATGTTATCACTTATGTTTGAAACCACTTAAAATGTTATATGAATATTTTACCCTATGAAATTCCATGTATTTTCTAATTCTCTCCTTTCATGGACACTATAATGATACACACATTGGTTATGATTTACGTCATGATGGTGGTACCCAATTCTTTCCAGGGGTACCATTATGTTTATGTATGGTTGAATATGTATGATTGTATATGTGGTTAGAATATTTATTTGGAAATAATATACATTAAAATGATGATATGGGTGTGCCCAGATAGCGCTCTAATTCATTGGGTAAGGATAAGTCTCATGAGATGCGATGTAAAACGGCATTGGCGGTTATCCTTGAGCTGTACTGAAATGGGAAACGGGATTGGCTGTTAGCCTTCACCCGTACTAAAGATATAATTTATGATTCTGCCACATTTATATGATTCCATGATTATATGATCCCATGCTTATATTAAATGATTTTATAAGTTTCATGATTTCGATATCATTAATTCATGCTTCCTAACTCATGTGCTTGAGATGTATCCTTATGTTCATTCCTTTATTGTGTTTTTTTCCACATCCCTTTGTTCATGTGTTCCCCAGGGTACTCAATGAAGATGTAAGAGCTCAAAGGAAGTTAAAATCTCTTTATAAAGATTAAATATAGATTTTTTAGCCCCATGTTTTATGATATATTTACCTAGTCTTCCAAGACACTAGACTTAACGATCATTGGCTTGTACTCTGATGATTAATTATGCTTCAAATAATGAAATGTTATATGTAAAAGGCATGGATCTCTATAGTTGGTATCAGAGGATGGTCAAGTTATTTTTATAGATTAGGAATAGAGCACCTTAGTGAGAACCTTAAGTATGAGACTAAGTATAAGAAAATAGTCCTAAATTTTGGTGAGTATAGAGTAAGTGGTTTATCATGAAAATACATCCCTGTCTTGATACGAGCAGTTGGAGGCGGCTCAGACACAGATGTATCTAGAGGTAAAACCGGAAAATAAAGATTTTATCTAGACTCGAACTGGAACTGGTGTATGATAATGGGCCTTGCAACACTCTTGGTTACGACACTCCCGGGGGATATGCTTTGGTAGATTCACGAGATTAGCTCAATCCATAATTAAGGGAATAAATGAAGGCCATATTAATATAAGTTAATATATATATCGAGGATATCCTAGATATAAACCTAAGGAATCACAAGTCAGGATATAATTTTCATTATAAGTTTATACTTTTATGCTCCAAGAGTCTTTTAATGCTCAATAGCTAAGTATTCAGGACCTCTAATTATATGTTATTTTTCTTAGTTAATGGTGGTTAATAGAAGAACGTGTTCCAACAACCAATATGATAGGCACTGTAATGATTTCCGTAATGACATTCCTGATGTGATGGAAGCAGGTGCTCAAAACATCATTATTTTACTTTCTTAGTAGGGTCGAGTTATGTATAATAACTTGAATCAGGTGGAACGTCCCCCACCACCAAGGAAAGATCAATTTGTCATATAATCCTTCATGTGGAAAAGGCCTCCCACATTTACCAGGTCTTCTGATCCCATCCTTGCAGAACAATGGATTAACTCCATTGAAAATATTTTCTATGTCCTCCAGTACTGAGAAGAATAGAAAGTTGTACTGGCAGTCTATCATTTTTATGGGGATGCTGATCAGTGGTGGACCCTGATCAAGAATACAAATTCCCAAGAGAAAATTTATTCCATAGATTGGGAGGAATTCAAAATGATGTTATTCAACAAATAATTTCCTCGAACCCTCCGTCTCAAGATGGAAAGAGAGTTCCTTGGACTCAAGCAGATGGAAGATGAGTCCATCGGGCCATATGAAGTTAATTTTACAAGGCTTGCAAGGTACACCTATGGCTTTTTCATGAACACCGAATTCAAGGTGGATCGCTTGTTTAACGGACTAAAGATGAGTCTACGAAAAGTGTTGGCGATTCGAGACTTCGACAGTTATTAGGGGACTATCCGTTGTGACTTCAATGTTGAAATGGATATTGGAGACTCTCAGTGGTCTCATGGTCCTTGTTACAAGAAGAGTAAAATAAAGAACAACATGGGTGGTTCATCAAACAAATCCCATGATGGTAAGAAGCCTCACTTTCCACTTTGCAAGAATTGTTGGAAGAAGCATCTTGGTGACTGTCTCAAGGGAACCAGGAATTGATTAAAATATGGAATTTCTGGTCATCTGGCCAAGAACTGACATAGGGATACGAAAAATCCCGCTAATGTTGAAAAAGAATAGATGGTTCAGATCAACACTCAGCCTGCAGTGCAGTGTTATAACTTCAAGGAGCTTGGGAATTATGTGAACAATTTCCCTAAGCCAATTGTTGTCGGAGGCAATCTACAACAACCTCCAAGGAAACAAGGAAGGGCGTATGCTATCACTACTACTGAGGTGGATCCGGAAAACGATGTGGTGAAAGGTTCACTTGTTATTCATTCATGAGTAGAAAACATACTATTTGATTCTGGTTCTACACATTTTTTCATATCTTGCAAGTTTAGTAGATCTATTCAAACACCATCTCGAAATTAGGTGGAACAGTTATCTTTTAGAACTGGGAATGGGGAAATTATTGCATCCATGGTTTATAACTCCTGCCTGGATAATGTTTGTGGACTGAACCTCCCCAGAAATCTTGTCGTACATCCTTTGGTGGAGTTTGACGCTATCTTGGGCATGCATTGGATATCTTTGTACAAGGACAACATCATTTTTCAGGAAGGGGAGATCGCTTTTCACATCATGAAGCGTCCTCTGATTCGTTACAAGTGTAAGGAAGAAGATGTGTCACCTTTAGAATCTTCGTCTCATGTTTGGATACTGCTTACTTGTGAGAAATCATATCTAGCTAAAATTATTGGGACAAAGGATATAATCATGCTTGAATAAATTCCCATCGTGAGGGATTACACTGATGTATTCCCTCGAAGAGTTTCCAGGTCTTCCTCCTCACCGAGAGGTTGAGTTCTCAATTGAACTTATCCTTGGATATCTTCCAATCTCAAAGACACCTTATAGAGTGTCCACTATATAATTGGAAGAGGTGAAGAAGTAGTTATAGGGGAATATGGATAAGAGTTTTATACGCCCGAGTGCTTCACCGTGGGGTGCTCCAGTCCTCTTCGTCAAGAAGAAGGATGGATCAATGCGCCTCTACATTGATTATTGTCAGCCCAATAAAATAACTATAATGAACAACTATCCCCTTCCATAGATAGATGAATTGTTTGATCAGCTTTGTGGGGCCAGTTATTTCACTAAGGTGGACCTTCGGTCGGGATTTCACCAACTATATGTGAGGAAGAAAGTTATTCCGAAGACTACCTTTCGAACAAGGTATGTCCACTATGAGTTCATATTGATTCCCTTCAGACTCACTAATGCTCTAGCAATTTTCAGGGATTTATTGAAAAGATTCTTTATAGATTATCTCGATAAATTTTTGGTGGTCTTTATTGATGATATTCTGATATACTCCAAGAGCAAGGAGAAACATGAGGATCATTTGGAAACTATGTTAATGACTTTGCGAAGGGAGAATTTGTATGCAAAGTACAATAAATGAGAGTTCTAGATGGAGGAAGTATCATTCTTGGGGCATGTTATCACCATTAAAAGGATATATGTGGACCCTTCCAAGATGAAGGCCATTGAAGTGTGGTCGAGGCCAACTTCTGTAATGGAGATCCACAGCTTTTTAGGTCTAGCTAGGTATTATCGACGATTCGTGAAGAACATTTTATGATTGTCAAACCCAATGACCAAGCTGACATGGAATGGAGTAATGTTCATCTAGACACAAGAATGTGAAGACTGTTTCTAAGAGTTGAAAAAATGCATATCACTGCACTGGTACTCAGACTCCCTTCCAGTGGAGAACTCTTTGTGGTGTATAGTGATGCTTCTATGAAAGGCTTAGGTTGTGTGCTAATGAAAAATGAAATAGTTATAGCCTATGCTTCAAAGAATCTGAATATCCATGAGAAAAACTATCCCACACATGATTTGGAGTTGGTGGTTGTGATATTTGTATTGAAAATCTAGTTGCATTATCTCAATGGGGGGAAATGTGAGATATATACTGACGACAAGAGTCTCAAATATATATTCACACAGAAAGAGCTTAATATGTGCCAACAGAGATGGATCGAGCTCATCAAGGATTATGAATTCTCAATCCACTGCCATTTTGTTAAGGCAAACAAGTTGGCATATGATCTAAGTAGAAAGGATCTTTATCTTTATCAATTTTGAGAAGTGAAAAGGATCTTATCTTCATAGATTTGAAAAGAATGGACATGGGAATAATTAAGGGAGGAACATCATTAATCCTTTCACAAATTATTTCTCTACCATCCCTCTTGGATAAAATAAATGATGCTCAAATAAATGAGGTGGAAATTCAAAAAATGGTGGAAGCTATTAAAAATTGGAAATCCTCCTATTTCAAAATTGATGAGGAAGGAGTTGTAAGATTTGTGACATGATTATGTGTACCATCTGATCCAAAGATAAGGAAGGATATATTGAATAATTCACATAGCTCGACCTTCTCAATCCATCCTGGGAGTACAAAAATGTACTGTGATCTCTTAGAACACTTTTGGTGGGATAACATGAAGAAAGAGATTGCGAAATATATGTCAATGTGATTGTTATGTCAGCAATCTAAAGATATATGAAAAAAGACCAAAGGTATGATGCATCCATTTCCTATACCCATGTAGAAATGGTTAAATGTTACTATGGACTTTGTCATGGGTCTCCCGAAAAAAATCAAATGGAAATAATGTGATATGGATTATGGTCGATCAACTCACCAAGACATCCCATTTCATCACTATTCGGGAAGATCTCTCGCTTGAACGACTTGCAAGTATATATGTGATGGAAGTGGTGAGACTGAATGGTGTTCCACTCTCAAACGTCTCTGCCTCTGACCCACTGTTAACATCTATATTCCAGAGGAGCCTTCAACATGCTTTGAGTACTGAATTAAATTTCAGCACGGCCTATCACCCCAAAACTGATGGCCAGTCTGAAATAACTACTCAGACACTTGAAGATATGCTCACAGCCTTCTCTCTATTATTCAAAGGAGGATGGGGTCAACATCTCCCATTGGTTTAGTTCTCATACAACAATAGATCCCAGTTGAGTATTCAGATGGCTCCATATGAAGCTCTGTATAGAAGGAGATTTAGAACTCCAACCTGTTGGGATGAAGTTGGAGAAAGAAAGATACTTAGACCTGATCTTGTTCAAGAGATTACATAGAAGGTTCAAGTCATCTAGAAACACACCAAATCTGCTCAAATTCGGCAAAAGACCTATGCTTACAACCATCGATGGGACTTGGAGTTCGATGTTAGAGATAAATTCTTCTTTCAAATATCTCTATGGAAGAGAGTCATGTGATTTAGGATGAAAGGGAAGCTAGCCCAAGGTGTATTGGCCCCTTTGAGATCCTAGACCGCGTATGAGCCATGGCCAATAGCCTTGAACTTCCACAAGAAATGGCTCGAGTTACTAATGTTTTTCATGTATCACTCTTGAGAAAGTACATACCTGATCCCTCAAATGTACTAAACTCAGAGGTGGTGTAGCTATAAGATGATCTCTCGTATAAAGAGTAGCCATTAATGATTTTGGATTGAAGAGATAAGGTTATACACAACAAGACAACCCATATTTTCAAAGTTTTTTGGAGGAACCATAATTTTGAGGAAGCAACATGAGAATTGGAGGAAGCAATGAAAGATAAGTACCCACATCTGTTTTTGACCTAGAATGTAAAATGAAATTTCCAGGGCGAAATCCCTTAAGGTGGGAAGAATGTAACGACCCAATATTTTTAATGTAAATTCCCTTCTTATAAATATGCCATAAAATCACATAATAATGATCTACTAAGGGAAAAGTGACCTTTATAAATAAGTTTGTCAGTTCTGTGTTTGAATTTTAGAAATCTGACATACACGGTTGTGTTCAATATGTTTTTTGAAGTCCGATAAGAAAAACATAATTTTTGGTGAATAGTAACAAACCCTTCTGAATAGTGATATACAATAATGAATAGTAACCTCACCTACGGTTGTATTAAAAAAATATTCACGTTGGAAGTGCAATATACCTATATTTTAGAATAAGTTAATGAGTGTTTTAAAAGTTGTTTTTGATAATAAAATATGATTTTACCTATATATTAAAATAATCATATTTAAAAAATTATTTTTGAAAAATGGACTTCATTTTTATATTCTACACATTGAGAAATGGTTAGGGTGAATTTTTGGGATTTTTCGGAAATACGTGAATTTTTTTATGAATAGTCGAATTTAATAATTCACAATAAATGCTAAATAATGGATTAATTGAGTCATCAATGATGTTCTACTGATGTAAGCCCACTTGGTTCGGGATCACACGCTAAATAATGTAACTACAATTATGGACAACCACTCTCATTTTGTACATAATCAAAACATTAATATAAGTTAACTGATCTTTTAAAGCCAAGTAAAAAAACAAGCCAGAACCATGAAATTGAACCTTATAACTAATCACAAAGGTTTTGAATGAACATAAAACGGTTATAATAAATCAATTATATATAGAAGAGGTTCTGGACTTATTAAATATTGATCCTAATTAGTTTATTCAGGTCGTTAATAACAAGTTGATAACACCAATGGATTTAAGGTAAGAGATCCTCCCCTTTTCACTCTTAATCAACATTGTTCTCTATGATATGCCTTTTTGTGTAATACAATTTGATTGGGTACATTTATACACCTTCCCCATACTTCCCTAATGTTTTATAAGTGACGAGGAACCCCTTTTCTCTCTCATCAAGCCTTCTTAGTTACACCTGACGCCATGCCTGTAAAATCGCAACGAATTCTACCCAAACTGTCTTCGTTCTTTCGGGTTGCCGTATATTTCTTTCAGAATGGTGTTATCAAATTTATTTCTGTGAATCTTATGAATAATGGATAGTTTTAAATGATTCTAATATCAAGACCATTTATCCACTTTCTTTTGGGGATATAGATGTTTTTGAACGATTCCATCCTCAGAACTTTCCGATAAGCAAACCTGTTTTAAGGGGACTTCCCGAAATTTTTACCCAAATTTGAAGTGCACTCTATCCTCTTTTTTAAGACACCATTGTCTTTGTAAATTCAGTATTTTTATTATTGAATCCTTCTTGGTTCAAGTTTGGTATAATATAAAATAAAATCTTCTTTACTATTTTTAAAGCTCTATAGTATTTTCCATAAAACCGCACAAAAATGTTTTAATGAAAATGTTTCTAAAATACATATCTCATATGTTGTAACTTATGTTTGACACAACTTACCATGTTATATGCCTATTTTACCCTATGAATGTCCATGTAATTTCTAATTCTTTCCTTACGTGGACACTTTCATGATACGCCCATTGGTTATGATTTACGTCACGATGGTGGTACCAAATTCTTTCCATGAGTACCCTTATGTTAATGTATGGTTTATTATGTATTATTGTATATGTGGTAATAATATATATGTGGAAATAATATACATGAAAATGTTGATATGGTTGCACCTAGATAGTGCTTCGGTGCATTGGGTAAGGATAAGTCTCATGAGATGTGATGTGAAACAGGATTGGCGGTTAGCCTCGACCCATACAGAACATGAAATGAGATTGTGGTTTGACATGACCCGTACAAAAGATATGAATTATGATTCTACCACATTTATATGATTCCATGTTTATATGATCCCATGCATATATTAAATGATTTTATAAGTTTTTTTCATTTGATCTCATTATGTCATTCCACATAACTCATGTGCTTGAGATGGATCCTTATGTTCATTCCTTTACTAAGATTTCTAGCTCATCCTTTTATTCATGTGTTCCCCAGGGTACCCTATGCAAATGTAGGAGCTCAAAAGAAGTTGGAAGACCTTTATGGAGATTAAATAAAGATGTTTTTTAGCCCCATGTTTTATGTTATATGTACCTAGTCTTCCAAGACACTATACTCGATGATCCTTGGCTTGTACTCTAATGATTAATTATTCTTAAAATAATGAAATGTTATATGTAAAAGACTTGGGTTGCTAGAGTATTCCTTAGGAATGTAAAAGTGAGACAAGAATCCCTTAGCTTACGCTCCATTTTTTTTGAACACCATATTAACAAATTTATAATTGTATTAATAATTTGGTCATCATATAACAGATTCATATTAATATTAATAATATCATATATGTTCTTCTTATAAGATATTATTACCCATTTGTTAATAATTATTCCTTATTCTCACTGTTTCTAGTGTTAATTCCCTAGTATTTTGATTATGTTTTTTCTTGTTATTTCTTACCTTCATAAATCTATCATTCATTTATCAGCAACATAATTTAAATAATGATTGATATATCATATATATTTGTTATATATGTGTTTAAATTAATCCATTATATTTAGTGATAGGAGATGAAATGTACAATTCATAAGGATGTAGCTCATTAGTACGCATGAATGTTACTTCCATTTTCAAATTAACTTAAAAAAATAAAATGAAATAATACATATTTATAAAATTGTTTAAGTATATTTTTTTATATATTCAACATATTTTTATTAAAAAATGATTAATTCATTCTTTTTAAAGTACGATATGAATCACATTGATTTGAGGAGGCAGTATTCCACACATCTAAAAATGATGACATCATGTTTAAAAAAATGAAAGTAATGATGTCATGTATTATATATTAATATAATAAGAATACAGACATTATAATGTTTATAAATATAATATATAAACTATAAATCCATCATTATTCCCAAATTAGAATGGTGGTAATAGATGAATTAATTGTATCGGTCCATGAGGTGGTAGTGTGTGGTACGAATGAATGATGATTTCTTATCACATTTTGTTGATGTTAGTTCTAGTTTAGGTATTAATATTGACCAAAAAACATGTAAATATATTATTTATACTGATTTTATTATATAAACATTACATATAAATAATTTAAGTGGTGGAGAAAGAATTAAAAAAGTGTCCGTTGAAATACATTACCTCTTTTTTTTGGAAACTCCTTTTGGTTTGTACCAGATGACTCCCTTGGATTATACAAATCCCATTTTAGCCTTCTATGATGACTCTTTGGATGTTGGGATAATAATTTGTTTCTTTTGTGAATAGAAATATGGATTGAGAAGTGAAAATAATTTGGATGGTGAGTTCCTTTTTATTGTGGGGTTGGATTGACATTCTTATAAATATAAAAAGTTAAAAAATATTTTGATGTCTCCCTTAAAAAATTCAATTAAAATAATGAATAAAATTACATCCAACTGATGATATGGTCAAAATATTTCAATTCAATAGGTTTCTATATGTTTCTACTAAATTTTGGATTCTTGGATTAATGTTTTATCCGATGTTAAGAAAGCGTTTTTTCATAATTTCTGTAATTAATTTTAATTGATTTCCATAGTATTTTTAGTAAACAAATATTTTTAAATTGCAAGTAATTAAAAATAATTTGGATTCAAAATTTCAGGACTATATTTTTAAATTCAATAAATGTATGTTTTTGAAAATAATTTATAAAAATCCTGCAGAAGAGATGAAAAATTGATTTTTTAATTAAAAATTTTCAAAATATTAAAATGTTATTATATACCATTTGAATATGATATTAATTAAAATACACTATATATATTTAATATAAGTATATTTTTACTAATTTAAAATTAAAATCATTTTAAAATTAAATTTAATCATTTGTATTATTTATAATAAAATTTTGTTTCAATTAAAATATAGCATTTTAACTATTCATAAAATTTGAAACTTCTCAAAAAAATACTACAAATTTACCCTAAGATAATTATAACATTAAAATATCCAAAATTGAATTTATTATTTCAAAATAAAATTTTTATAAGTTCCAAAAGTTATTTTTAAAATAATTTCTCCATTAAATGGAGGTAGAAATACCTTTACAAAATATAGCTTTTATGCATAAAATATGTTTGTTCTTTTCTAATGCATATTAACTCCATTGGTAGAATGTAAAAAATATTTCATTGAATATATATAAATTTCATTAATATCATTAACTAAAATAAATTAATTTATTTCATTTTGATAAAACACCATTGTGGGAATAAAAATATTTTCCTTTAAAAAAGACCTCTTATATTCAATTGGTTCTTATTTTCATTTCTAAATAATTGGTAACAAATGAATTCATTATATATTATTCTGGACTGTTAATATTTATAATTTATATAATCCAATTCATAAACACTAATTTAATACCTATGAAATAGATTATATTTTATCTAATAACTTTAATAGTTTTTAATAAAACATGATGTTGCATGTAATCCAAGCCACTAAATAAAATCGTTGTTGTGTGTTAGGCCAGATAACTAAGTGTATAATGAATTGAATGATAGACCATAAAATAAAATTATTTTAAATAGAAAATAAATTATAATGTCTAGGGATATTCTATTTATTTCTATGTTTGGTGTTGCGTGTCACATACACTATTAAATAGAAGTTGTCATTTTAGAATTTCTGGGGTGTTCCATGACAGACTACACATGTAATCCTTGAATAGAAATGGTGAAGTTGTGCCATATTTCCACAACCATGAAGAATTATCTATGGATTCAAGAAAAAAAATTATAATTCCAACATTTTTTAATTTTGAAACACTGGGGATATTCTCCTCCAATAGATGAGGCGAATAAATCATTATTCTAGCCTACCTGGATACAACCCAACTACATCACCATAGGCTTTTTATTCTTTCTTCCAAGAGGAGAACAAACTATATCATAGGAAACTATATTATAAATTCCATTAAATATATAATCAAAACCGATAAATATATCCACTTCCAGAACCATATCAATGTTTAGGCTATAACAAAGAACCTAGGTAGTAATTTTCACAAAAAATCTCCCAACCCATTGTCCAATTTATAGAAGACAACTAATCACAAACATCCTAGAATTCAGTAGTTCATTCCTTGATAGAATAATTGTGATAAACATAAACCTTGAGAAGTAAGATGGCTATGTAGAAATAGACATCTTTCCTAACTAAATCACTATAAACATATAAAATTAGTCTATAACTAACAAATATAGAAATATTTCCATGAAGAGAAGATCCTTGAAGGCCTCTCATGTAATACCTTCATTCCTACCTACCTATCCCATTACACTACACCCCCACCTAGTAGGTCCATAAGGAATAAATGTTATAAGAATAACATTTCTATCATTTGGAGTATGTAGTAGGTAAAAAATTCCCTTGATACTATCAACTTTTTCCTCGACATATTGAGAACCACTAGTGCCCAATAATGCAGAAGAATGCAGAAGCTAAAAACCTCATGAATAGTTTAACATTATCCTATTAACCCATCCTCCCTAAAAATGATTAATCTCTAAGATTATTTCTTATGATATTTTGACTACCTAAACCATTGGATCAGTTTTGGGGGCATTATCAAGTACTCTAATTGTATAACATGTGGTTTAACATGCATGTCATCCCTCACAAGAGAAATATTCCATCTCTGAGGTATAGTTCTTCAGAAATTCCAATTAATTGTCTAAAACTCCAATAAAAATATTATTATTGGATGAAAACTAAGTATTTATATGGATTATATAATTTATTCCTATCAGAATTCATATCCTAGGAGATATCTAATCAAATGATATGACACTAATAGTTCTACATGTGGTTCTAGTCAATTCCTTCATACCTACACATTATATACAATCATATGTATAAAAATAAAATATAATTATCTTGTTCAACTAACTAATTATATATATATCTGTGTATTTATTAAAATATATCAAAAATATATCAATAAATAATAATAAAAGTCTATCACAAACATATATCCTTAATAAATTCATTTAATTAAGGAAATTTAAGGCAACACTGATTTAGGTATATATATTTGACATGTCATCCTACATGACCACCCAAGAATCATGAGTACACCTGAATCTAATACAACTGTAACAATAATCAAATAACATGTATCAAAGATTTTTATTCAATATGGTCTGGATAAAAAAATGATATCTCTCATTCTATAGTTCTAAATAAGATATCTCTTTTCATCCAAGACCCAAAATAAAAAAATGAATGGAACATGTTTCCTTTTATAACATTTTTTAAGGCCTCAGCCAAAACCACCATGTCTAATTATGAAGGACACTTGAATTCGTGAATATATCCACTTAAGAAAGAAGATTAGGACTAGAAGGATGGGTCTAATGTGCAATGGGAAAATGATAACCTCACAAATAAAATCCATCATTAGATAATGAAAAATAAATAAAATCCAAATAAACATCACAATGTAAGTTAATGACAAATATTATATAACATATTCCAAGAGATTCATATGCATTGGCATGGTTAAGGTAACCATATAGAGTCGTAGCGAAAGAGAGTATTCATAGAGAAATTTTCACTACTTATGGACCTGAACCAGGATGATCTATCCATGACTAGGATGAAGCTGGGATGAAACTAAGTGGAGGTCCAAACTGACTGATGTGGAATAATTAGAAGATGAGTCATGGTTAGGGGTGAAATACCACTCGAACCCAGTGCTAGCTGGTTATCCCTAAAATGCGTTGAGGTTCAGCAGTTGATTTGACATCTAGGGGTAAAGCACTGTTTTAGTGTGGGCCGCGAGGGACGTACCAGTTCAAGGAAAACTCTGAATACAAGATATGACCTCAAAATCAAAGGGGTCAACGTCGACTAGTGAGACGATGGGGGATAATCTTCATCATTGAGAGGGAAATAGCATGGATCATCAGTTAAGACCCTTAAATGATTGCTCAGTGATAAAGGAGATAGGGGTGCAGAGATAGCCATGAGATTTTCCTAGAAACATCCACCCTTGAAAGAGTTCGTAATAACTCACAGATTGAGCGCTCTTGCCCCGAAGATGAACAGGGCTAAGTGATATGTGGAAGTTGTGGGATGTAAAAATGAATTGGTATGAGAGCATTCTGGCTTAGACTTAGAGTGATGAACATGCGCAAGCAGTTCTGGAAGAAGAGGAAGTGAGAATGTTGGCTTGAGTAATGAAAAGATTGGTGAGAATCCAATGCACTGAAAACATAAGGGTTCCTATGTAAGGTTCGTCCATGGAGGGTGAGTTATGGCCTATGATCAGGCCGAAAGGCATATTTGATGGACAATACGTGAAAATTCATGTACCACCCCTTGGTGTTCCCGAGGGATGGATGAGGCTAGGTTTCCTGAAAGATGGTTATCAGTTTAATGATGCATGGTGACCCTTCTTTTTCATGAAAATATAGGGGTAGTGAAAATACCTCAAGGAAATGTTCAAGTACCAGGCATGATGGTGCTGTAGTAACCAATTTCATACTCCTAGAAAAAGCTCGAACACCCTTTTACCAAAGGGTACCTGTACCCGAAACAGAAAAAGGTGGGTAGGTAGAGAATACCTAGGGGAGCGAGAGAATTCTCTCTAAGGAACTCGAAAAAATAGCCCCATAACTTTGGGATAAGGGGTACCTCCTAAAAAAGGAGGTCATAGTGACCATGACTAGGTGAATATTTACAATAAACATAGGTCTCCTCAAATACGTAAGACCATGTATGGGGGAAGACACATTCCTTGTCCTGAAAGCACATGGAAGCGTGTGACCTGATGACAGGGGAGCTGACGACCGAATCCCTGGTAAACAGAGGTCGAATCTATGAAGTGGTGAACCCCAATGGAAAAATAAAATGGGGCACATAAAAATGCATTTCACCGACCAAGAACTGTGAGATCACCAATTTCATCATTCTAGGATGACAGATGGATCGAACCATTCAATCCTTTTTCTTGCTTTTCTAGGGGGTCTATATGCATAATCAAAAGGAATCATATGAAATTATTTTTTCTCTTTAGCAGGATATTGGATCTAGTACTAAGTGGAATATTTTTTATAAAGAACTTACTTGCTAGGGTCTTTGACCCTCTTCTCAGTCACTATGGGCACCCCCAATTAGTGAATGAGAAGATTCAATTTCACTATCTCTTGATTCGAAGGGATCAGGATTGAAAAATGATCTTCGAGTTTCTACGGTTGGTCTAGGACGGTTTAATAAGGTTAATGCTTCTTTCTCTTCTCATAAACAGATATCTTTCACAAAGACTTGAGTAAAAGAATGGGGAGCACACTAGGAGAGCACAATACAAGGATAGAGTTGTATGCTGAGTTTAAGAAGGAGGAATCTCTCCCAAAAAAGAATACATTGATTCTTGACCATATGTGTGATGATTTACTTCATGAGAGAGGTATTTGGTTCAAGTCTAGGATGGCCCAGCTGCACCATCTTGAAATTAGGTGGAACAGTTATCTTTTAGAATTGTGAATTGGGAAATTATTGCATCCATGGTTTATAACTCCTCCCTAGATAATGTTTGTGGACTGAACCTCCCAGAAAATCTTGTCGTACATCCTTTAGTGGAGTTTGACGCTATCTTGGGCATGCAATGGATATCCTTGTACAAGGACAACATCATTTTTCAGGAAGGGGAGATAACTTTTCACATCCTGAAGCATCCTTCGATTCTTTACAAGTGTAAGGAAGAAGATTATTCACCTTTAGAATCTTCATCTCATGTTTGGATACTTCTTACTTGTGAGAAAGCATATCTAGCTAAAATTATTGGGACAAAGGATAGAATCATGCTTGAATAAATTCCCATCATGAGGGATTACACTGATGTATTCCCTTGAAGAGTTTCCTGGTCTTCCTCCTCACCGAGAGGTTGAGTTCTCAATTGAACTTATCCCTAGATATCTGCCAATCTCAAAGACACCTTATAGAGTGGCCACTATAGAACTGGAAGAGGTGAAGAAGCAATTACAGGAGAATATGGAGAAGAGTTTTATATACCCGAGTGCTTCACCGTGGGGTGCTCCAGTCCTCTTCGTCAAGAAGAAGGATGGATCAATGCGCATCTACATTGATTATCATCAGCCCAATAAAATAACTATAATGAACAATTATCCCCATCCACAGATAGATTAATTGTTCGATCACCTTTGTGGGGCCAGTTATTTCACTAAGGTGGACCTTCGGTCGGGATATCACCAACTATAGTTGAGGAAGAAATTTGTTCCGAAGACTACCTTTTGAACAAGGTATGTACACTATGAGTTCATATTGATTCCCTTCAGACTCACTAATACTCTAGAAATTTTCATGGATTTATTGAAAATATTATTTAGAGATTATCTCAATAAATTTTTGGTGGTCTTTATTGATGATATTCTGATATACTCCAAGAGCAAGGAGAAAGATGAGGATCATTTGGAAACTATGTTAATGACATTGATAAGAGAGAAGTTGTATGCAAAGTACAATAAATGTGAGTTCTAGATGGAGTAAGTATCATTCTTGGGGCATGTTATCACCAAGAAAAGGATATATGTGGACCCTTCCAAGATGAAGGCCATTGAAGTGTGGTCGAGGACAAATTCTGTAATGGAGATCCACGGCTTTTTAGGTCTAGCCGGGTATTATCGACGATTCGTGAAGAAAATTTTATGATTGTCAAACCCAATGACCAAGCTGACATGGAATGGAGTAAAGTTCATCTGGACACATGAATGTGAAGACTATTTCTAGGAGTTGAAAAAAGTCATATCACTGCACTGGTACTCAGACTCCCATCAAGTGGAGAACTCTTTGTGGTGTATAGTGATGCTTCTAAGAAAGGCTTAGGTTGTGTTCTAATGAAAAATGATAAAGTGATAGCCTATGCTTCAAGGAAGATGAATATCCATGAGCAAAATTGTCCCACACATGATCTGGAGTTGGTGGTTGTGATATTTGTATTGAAAATCCGGTGGCATTATCTCAATGGGGAAAAATGTGAGATATATACTGACCACAAGAGTCTCAAATATATATTCACATAGAAAGTGCTTAATATACGCCAACAAAGATGGATAGAGCTCATCAAGGATTATGACTGCTCAAACCACTACCATTCTGGTAAGGCAAACAAGGTGGAATATGATATATGTAGAAAGGATCCTTATCTTTATCAATGTTGAGAAGTGAAAAGGATCTGATATTCATAGATTTGAAAAGAATGGACATGGGAATAAATAAGGGAGGAACATCATAAATCATTTCACAAATTATTTCTCTACCATCCCTCTTGGATAAAATAAATGATGCTCAAATAAATGAGGTGGAAATTCAGAAAATGGTTGAAGCTATTGAAAATTGGAAATCCTCCGATTTCAAAATTGATGAGGAAGGAGTTGTAAGATTTGTGACATGATTATGTGTACCATCTGATCCAAAGATAAGGAAGGAGATATTGAATAATTCACATAGCTCGACCTTGTCAATCCATCCTGGGAGTACAAAAATGTACCGTGATCTCTGAGAACACTTCTGGTGGGATAACATGAAGAAGGAGATTGCGAAATATATATCAAAGTGATTGGTATGTCAGCAAGCTAAAGCTATATGAAAAAAGGCCAAAGGTATGATGCATCCATTTCCTATACCTAAGTGGAAATGGTTAAATGTTATTATGGACTTTGTCATGGGTCTCCAAAAAAAAATCAAATGGAAATAATGTGATATGGGTTATGGTTGATCAACTCACCAAGACATCCCATTTCAACACTATTCGGGAAGATCTCTCGCTTGAACGACTTGAAAAGATATATGTGATGGTAGTGGTGAGACTGAATGGTGTTCCACTATCAAATGTCTCTGACCCTGATCCACTGTTAACATCTATATTCTAGAGGAGCCTTCAACATGCTTTGAGTACTGAATTAAATTTCAGCACGGCCTATCACCCCAAAACTGATGGCCAGTCTAAAATAAATATTCAGACACTTGATGATATGCTCACAGCCTGCTCTCTAGTATTCAAAGGAGGATGGGATCAACATCTCCCATTGGTTGAGTTCTCATACAACAATAGCTCCCAGTTGAGTATTCAGATGGATCTATATGAAGCTCTGTATAGAATGCAATTTAGAACTCCAACCTGTTGGGATGAAGTTGGAGAAGGAAAGATACTTAGACCCGATCTTGTTCAAGAGATTATAGAGAAGGTTCAAGTCATCTAGTAACACACCAAATCTGCTCAAATTCGGCAAAAGAGCTATTCTTACAACGGTCGAAGGGACTTGGCGTTCGACGTTAGAGATAAATTCTTCTTTCAAATATCTCCATGGAAGAGAGTCATTTGATTTAGGATTAAAGGTAAGCTAGCCCAAGGTGTATTGGTCCCTTTGAGATCCTAGACCGCGTATGAGCCATGGCCAATAGCCTTGAAATTCCACTAGAAATGGCTTGAGTTACTAATGTTTTTCATGTATCACTCTTGAGAAAGTACATACCTTATCCCTCAAATGTACTAAACTCAGAGGTGGTGTAGCTAGAAGATGATCTCTCGTATGAAGAGTAGCCAGTAAAGATTCTGGATCGGAGAGATAAGGTTATACGCAACAAGACAACCCATATTTTCAAAGTGTTTTGGAGGAACCATAAGTTTGAGGAAGCAACATGAGAACTGGAGGAAGCAATGAAAGAAAAGTACCCACATCTATTTTTGACCTAGAATGTAAAATGAAATTTCTAGGGCGAAATTTCTTAAGGGGGGGAAGAATGTAATGACCCAATCTTTTTAATGGAAATTCCCTTCTTATAAATATGCCATAAAATCACATAATAATGATCTACTAAGTGATAAGTGACCTTTATACATAATTTTATCACTTCTATGTTTGAATTTTAGAAATATGACATACACGGTTGTGTTCAATATTTTTTTTGGAGTCCGATAAGAAAAACATAATTTTTGGTGAATAGTAACAAACCCTTTTGAATAGTGATATAAAATAATGAATAGTAACCTCACCTATGGTGGTATTAAAAAAATATTCACATTGGAAGTGCAATATACCTATATTTTATAATAAGTTAATGAGTGTTTTAAAAGTTGTTTTTGATAATAAAATATGATTTTACCTATATATTAAAATAATCATATTTAAAAAATTATTCTTGAAAAATGGACATCATTTTTATATTTTACACATTGAGAAATGGTTATGGTGAATTTTTGGGATTTTTAAAAAATAAGTGAAATTTTTATGAATAGTAGAATTCAATAATTCACAATAAATGCTAAATAATGGATTAATTGAGTCATCAATGATGTTCTACTGATGTAAGCCCACTTGGTTCGGGATCACACGTTAAAATCCCTATTCATGGATATGAAATAAATAATGTAACTACAATTATGGACAACCACTCTCATTTTGTACATAATCAAAACATTAATATAAGTTAACTGATCTTTTAAAGCCAAGTAAACAAACAATCCAGAACCATGAAATTGAACCTTATAACTAATCAAAAAGGTTTTGAATGAACATAAAAGAGTTATAATAAATCAATTATATATAGAAGAGGTTCTATAATTATTAATTAATGAGCCTAATTTGTTTATTCAGGTCGTTAATAACAAGTGGATAACACCAACGGATATAAGGTAAGAGATCCTCCCCTTTTCACTTATAATCAACATTGTTCTCTATGCTATGCCTTTTTGTGTAATGAAATGTGATTGGGTACATTTATACAACTTCCCCATACTTCCCTAATGTTTTATAAGTGACGAGGAACCCCTTTTCTTTCTCATCAAGCCTTCTTTAGGTACACCTGACACCATGCCGGTAAAATCGCAACGAATTCTACCCAAACTGTCTTCATTCTTTTGGGTTGCCTTATATTTCTTTCAAAATGGTGTTATCAAATTTATTTATGTGAATCATATGAATAATGGATAGTTGTAAATGATTCTAATATCAAGACCATGTATCCACTTTCTTTTGGGGATATAGATGTTTTTGAAAGATTCCATCCTTAGAACTTTCCGATAAGAAAACCTGTTTTAAGGGGACTTCCTAAAAATTTTACCCAAATTTGAAGTGCACTCTATCCTCTTTTTTAAGACACCATTGTCCTTGTAAATTCAGTATTTTTATTATTAAATCCTTCTTGGTTCAATTATGGTATAATATAAAATAAAATCTTCTTTACTATTTTTAAAGCTCTATAGTATTTTCCATAAAACCGCATAAAAATGTTTTAATGAAAATGTTTCTAAAATACATATCTCATATGTTGTCACTTATGTTTGACACAACTTACCATGTTATATGCCTATTTAACCCTATGAATGTCCATGTAATTTATAATTCTTTCCTTAGGTGGACACTTTCATGATACGCCCATTGGTTATGATTTACATCACGATGGTGGTACCAAATTATTTCCATGGGTACCCTTATGTTAATGTATGGTTTATTATGTATTATTGTATATGTGGTAATAATATAAATGTGGCAATAATATACATGAAAATGTTGATATGGTTGCACCTACATAGTTCTTTGGTGCATTGTTTAAGGATAAGTCTCATGAGATGTGATGTGAAACAGGATTAGCGGTTAGCCTCGACCCATACAGAACATGAAATGAGATTGGTGGTTAGCCATGACCCGTACTAAAGATATGATTTATGATTCTGCCACATTTATATGAATCCATGTTTATATGATCCCATGCATATATTAAATGATTTTATAAGTTTCTGTCTTTTGATATCATTATGTCATTCCATATAACTCATGTGCTTGAGATGTATCCTTATGTTCATTCCTTTACTGAGCTTTCTAGATCGTCCTTTTATTCATGTGTTCTCCAGGGTACCCTATGCAAATGTAGGAGCTCAAAGGAAGTTGGAAGACCTTTATGGAGATTAAATAAAGATTTTTTTGTAGCCCCATGTTTTATGTTTTATATACCTAGTCTTCCAAGACACTAGACTCGATGATCCTTGGCTTGTACTCTGATGATTAATTATTCTTGAAATAATGAAATGTTATATGTAAAAGACTTGGGTCGCTAGATTATTCCTCAAGAATGTAAAAGTGAGACAAGAATCACTTAGCTTACGCTCCATTTTTTTTGAACACCCTATTAACAAATTTATAATTGTATTAATAATTTGGTCATCATATAACAGATTCATATTAATATTAATAATATCATATATGTTCTTCTTATAAGATATTATTACCCATTTGTTAATAATTATTACATATTCTCACTGTTTCTAGTGTTAATTCCCTAGTATTTCGATTATGTTTTTTCTTGTTATTTATTACCTTCATAAATCTATCATTCATTTATCAGCAACATAATTTAAATAATGATTGATATATCATATATATTTTTTATATATGTGTTTAAATTAATCCATGATATTTAGTGACAGGAGATGAAATGTACAATTCATAATGATGATAGGTCATTAGTACGCATGAATGTTACTTCCATTTTCAAATTAAATTTAAAAAATAAAATGAAATAATACATATTTATAAAATTGTTTAAGTATAGTTTTTTTATATATTCAACCTATTTTTATTAAAAAATGGTTAATTCATTCTTTTTAATGTACGATATGAATCACATTTATTTGAGGAGGCAGTATTCTACACATCTAAAAATGATGATATCATGTTTAAAAAAATGAAAGTAATGATGTTATGTATTATATATTAATATAATAAGAATACAAACTTTATAAAGTTTATAAATATCATATATAAACTATAAATACATCATTATTACCAAATTATAATGGTGGTAATAGATGAATGAATTGTATCGGTCCATGAGGTGGTAGTGTGTGGTACGAATGAATGATGATTTCTTATCACATTTTATTGATGTTTGTTCTAGTTTAGGTATTAATATTGACCAAAAAAACACGTAAATATATTATTTATACTTATTTTATTATATAAACATTACATATAAATATTTTAAGTGGTGGAGAACGAATTAAAAAAGTATTCATTGAAATACATTACCACTTTTTTTGGAAACTCCTTTTGGTTTGTACCAAATGACACCCTTGGATTATACAAATCCCATTTTAGCCTTCTATGATGACTCTTTGGATGTTGGGATAATATTTTGTTTATTTTTTGAATAGAAATATGGATTGAGAAGTGAAAAAAATTTGGATGGTGAGTGCCTTTTTATAGTGGGGGTGGATTGACATTCTTATAAATATAAAAAGTTAAAAAAATATTTTGATGTCTCCCTTAAAAAATTCAATTAAAATAATGAACAAAATTGCATCCAACTGATGATATGGTCAAAATATTTCAATTCAATAGGTTTTTATATGTTTCTAATAATTTTTGGCTTCTTGGATTAATTTTTTGTCCGATGTTAAGAAAGTGTTTTTCTTAATTTTTGTAATTAATTTTAATTGATTTCCATAGTATTTTTAGTAAACAAATATTTTTAAATTGCGAGTAATTATAAATAATTTGGATTCAAAATTTCAGGACTATATTTTTAAATTCATCAAATGTAATTTTTTTGAAAATAATTTATAAAAATCTGGTAGAAGAGATGAAAAATTGTTTTTTTAATTAAAAAATTTCAGAATATTGAAATTTTATTATATACCATTTGAATGTGATATTAATTTAAATACACTGTATATAATTAATATAAGTATATTTTTACTAATTTAAAATTAAAATCATTTTAAAATTAAATTTAATCATTTGTATTATTTATAATAAAATTTTGTTTCAATTAAAATATAGTATTTTAACTATTCATAAAATTTGAAACTTCTCAAAAAAATACTAAAAATTTACCCTAAGATAATTCCAACATTAAAATCTCAAAAATTGAATTTATTATTTCAATATAAAATTTTTATAAGTGCCAAAAGTAATTTTTATAATAATTTCTCCATTAAATGGAGGTAGAACTACCTTTACAAAAATATAGCTTTTACGCATAAAATATGTATGTTCTTTTCTAATGCAGATTTACTCCATTGGTAGAATGTAAAAAATATTTCATTGAATATATATAAATTTCATTAATATCATTATCTAAAAGAAATTAATTTATTTCATTTTTATAAAACACCATTGTGGGAATAAAAATATTTTCCTTTAAAAAAATTCCTCTTATATTCAATTGGTTCTTATTTTCATTGCTAATTAATTGGTAACCAATGAATTCATTTTATATTTTTCTGGACTATGAATATTTATAATTTATATAATCCAATTCATAATCTCTAATTTAATTCCTATGAAATAGATTATATTTTATCTAATAACTTTTATAGTTTTTAATAAAACACGGTGTTGCATGTAATCCAAGCCGCTAAAGAAAATCGTTGTTGTGTGTTATGCCAGATAACTAATTGTATAATGAATTGAATGATACACCATAAAATAAAATTATTTTAAATAGAAAATAAATTAGAATGTCTAGGGATATTCTATTTATTTCTATGTTTGGTGTTGCATGTCACATACACTATTAAATAGAAGTTGTCATTTTAGAATTTTTGGGGTGTTGCATGAGAGACTACACATGTAATCCTTGAATAGAAATGGTGAAGTTGTGCCATATTTCCACAACCATGAAGCATTATCTAAGGATTCCAGAAAAAAATTTATAATTCCAACCTTTTTTAATGTTGAAACACTGGGGATATTCTCCTCCAATAGATGAGGCGAATAAATCTTTATTCTAGCCTACCTGGATACCACCCAACTACATCACCATAGGCTTTTTATTCTTTCTTCCAAGAGGAGAACAAACTATATAATAGGAAACTATATTATAAATTCCATTAAATATATAATCAAAACTGAGAAATATATCCACTTCCAGAACCATATCAATGTTTAGGCTATAACAAAGAACCTAGGTAGTCATTTTCACAAAACATCTCCCAACCCATTGTCCAATTTATAGAAGATGACTAATCACAAACATCCTAGAATTCAGTAGTTCATTCCCTTCTAGAATAATAGTGATAAACATAAACCTTGAGAAGTAAGATGGCTATGTAGAAATAGACATCTTTCCTCACTAAATCACTATAAACATATAAAATTAGTCTATAACTAACAAATATAGAAATATTTCCTTGAAGAGAAGATCCTTGAACGCCTCTCATGTATGTCCTTCATTCCTACCTACCTATCCCATTACACTACACCCCCACCAAGTAGGTCCATAAGGAATAATTGTTATAAGAATAACATTTCTATAATTTGGAGTATGTAGTTGGTAAAAAATTCCCTTTATACTATCAACTTTGTCCTCGACATACTGAGCACCACTAGTGCCCAATAATGCAGAAGAATGCAGAAGCTAAAAACCTCATGAATAGTTTAACATTATCTTATTAACCCATCCTCCCTAAAAATGATTAATCTATAAGATTATTGCTTAGGATATTTTGACTACCTAAACCATTGGATCAGGTTTGGGGGCATTATCAATTACTGTACTTGTATAACATGTGGTGTAAAATGCATGTCATCCCTCGCAAGAGAAATATTCCATCTCTAAGGCATAGTTTTTCAGAAATTCCAATTAATTGTCTAAAACTCCAATAAAAATATTATTATTGGATAAAAACTAAGTATTTATATGGATTATATAATTTATTCCTACCATAATTCATATCCTAGGAAATATCTAATCAAATGATATAACACTAATAGTTCTACATGTGGTTCTAGTCAATTCCTTCATACCTACACATTATATACAATCATATATATATAAATACAATATAATTATCATGTTCAACTAACTAATTATATATATATATGTGTGTGTATTTATTAAAATATATCAAAAATATATCAAGAAATAATAATAAAAGTCTATCACAAACATATATCCTTAATAAATTCATTTAATTATGGAAATTTAAGGCAGCACTGATTTAGGTATACATATTTGACATGTCATCCTACATAACCACCCATGATTCATGAGTAAACCTGAATCTAATACAACTGTAACAATAATCACATAACATGTATCAAAGATTTTTATTCAATATGGTCTGGATAGAAAAATTATATCTCTTATTCTATAGTTCTAAATAACCTATCTCTTTTCATCCAAGACCCAAAATAAAAAAATGAGTGGAACATGTTTCCTTTTATAACATTTTTTAAGGCCTCAGCCAAAACCACCATGTCTAATTCAGAAGGACTCTTGAATTCGTGAATATATCCACTTATGAAAGAAGATTAGGACTAGAAGTATGGGTCTAATGTAAAATGGGAATATGATAACCTCATAAATAAAATATATCATTGGATAATGAAAAATAAATAAAATCCAAATAAACATCACAATGTAAGTTAATGTCAAATATTCTATAACATATTCCACGAGATTCATTTGCATTGGAATGGTTAAGGTAACCCTCTAGAGCCGTAGCGAAAGAGAGTATTCATAGAGAAATTGTCACTACATATGGACCTGGACCTGGATGATCTATCCATGACTAGGATGAAGCTGGGATGAAACTAAGTGGAGGTCCAAACTGACTGATGTGGAAGAATCAGCAGATGAGTCATGGTTAGGGGTGAAATACCACTCGAACCCAGAGCTAGCTAGTTATCCCTAAAATGCGTTGAGGTTCAGTAGTTGATTGGACATCTAGGGGTAAAGCACTGTTTTTGTGTGGGCCGCGAGGGAAGTACCAGATCAAGGAAAACTCTGAATACAAGATATGACCTCAAAATCAAAGGGGTCAATGTCGACTAGTGAGACGATGGGGTATAATCTTCATCATTGAGAGGGAAATAGCATGGATCATCATTTAAGGCCGTTAAATAACTGCTCAGTGATAAAGGAGATAGGGGTTCAGAGATAGCCATGAGATTTTCCTAGAAGCATCCACCCTTGAAAGAGTGCATAATAACTCACAGATTGAGCGCTCTTTCCCCGAAGATGAATAGGGCTAAGTGATATGTCGAAGTTGTGGGATGTAAAAATGAATCTGTAGGAGAGCATTTAGGCTTAGACTTAGAGTGAAGAACATGCGCAAGCAGTCCTGGAAGAAGAGGAAGCGAGAATGTTGTCTTGAGTAATGAAAAGATAGGTGAGAATCCAATGCAATGAAAACATAAAGGTTCCTATCTAAGGTTCGTCCATGGATGGTGAGTTATGGCCTATGATCCGGCCGAAAGGCATAGTTGATGGACAATACGTGAAAATTCCTGTACCACCCCTTGTTTTTCTTGAGGGATGGATGAGGCTAGGTTTCCTGAAAGATGGATATCAGTTTAATGACGCATGGTGACCCTTCTTTTTCATGAAAATATAGGGGTAGTGAAAATACCTCAAGGTAATGTTCAAGTACCAGACATGATGGCGCTATAGTAACAAAATCCATATTCCTAGGAAAAGCTCTAACACCCTTTTACCAAAGGATACATGTACCCAAAATAGAAAAAGGTGGGTAGGTAGAGAATACCTAGGGGCGCGAGAAAACTCTCTATAAGGAACTCGGAAAAATAGCCCCTTAACTTCGGGATAAGGGGTACCTCCTAAAAAAGGAGGTCATAGTGACCAGGACTAGGTGACTATTTACAATAAAAATAGGTCTCCTCAAAGACGTAAGACCATGTATGGGGGAAAACACATTCCTTGTCCCGAAAGAACATGGAAGTGGGTGACCTGATGACAGGGGAGCCGGCGACCGAAGCCCTGGTGAACAGAGGTCGAATCTATGAAGTGGTGAACCCAAATGGAAAAATAAAATGGGGCACATAAAAATGCATTTCACCGACCAAGAACTGTGAGATCACCAATTTCATCATTCTAGGGTGACAGATGGATCGTACCATTCGATCCTTTTTTCATACTTTTCCGGGTGGTATGTATGCATAATCAAAAGGGATCACATGAAATTATTTTTTCCCTTTAGCAGGATACTGGATCTAGTACTAAGAGGAATATTTTTTATAAAGAACTTACTTTCTAGGTTCTTTGAACATCCTCTCAGTCACTATGGGCGCCCCCAATTAGTGAATGAGAAGATTCGATTTCACTCTCTCTTGATTCGATGGGAGCAGGATTGAAAAATGATCTTTGAGTTTCTACGGTTGGTCTATGAGGGTTTAATAAGCTTAATGCTTCTTTCTCCTCTCATAATCAGACTTATTTCACAAATACATGAGTAAAAGAAGGGGGAGCACACTAGGAGAGAACAATACAAGGATAGAGTTGTATGCTGCGTTCGAGAAGGAGTAATCTCTATAAAAAAAGAATAGATTGATTATTGACCATATGTGTGATGATTTACTTCACGAGAGAGGTATTTGGTTCAAGTCTAGGATGGCCCAGCTGCACCAGGTAAATAATAAGCATCACTCGATGACTCATTCATGAATGCTCTACATATCGGGGGATATAGCTTAGTTGGTAGAGGTCCTCTCTTGCAATTGGGTCATTGCGATTACGGGTTGGACGTCTACCTCTAGGTAGTAATGAATTATAGTATCTTATGTCATACATGTATGAATAAAAGAACCCCAAAAGTGTATGATCATCCTGTACAACACGAAGTGAGGAAAAAATAAATTAATAGGCATGGAAAACAACTTGTGTCTATTGTGGTTCTATTAGTATTTCCAAAGTGCTTTCTCCTCATCTACCTACTTCATGACCCTTTCCCTTTAAGAAATCTATATTCCTGAAATTTATACAGGTAAATAGATGTTAGTGAAGTGTGAGACTATAAACCTAGTAGGTATCCAAAAATAAATCCTTAACGTACTTTCTCATATATATATAATTGTATGAAATGACATAAAGTTAATTCATAACCAAGAAATAATAAAACATGTATCGAGTGATCAAGCACTGAAAAATCATATAAATTACCTGGTTATATGATTTTTATCTCTACGCTAATAGGATAGCATAAAGATATATATAATATTGGGTTTTTGATGACAAATAACCGATTATTGGAATAACCGCAATACTAACTAGTCTCATTTTGTGAAACAAGGTCATGAAACCCTTCCTTGGTCATAGGATATTCCTCAAGGCCATCATATCCATCTATCTCTGGTCAGGACATTAGCCCATCAATCCCCTACACTATCTTGGGTCAGTAGAATTTTTTTTCATTCCACTTCCTAACGTCTAATTCCATCAACCCCATCATATAATTTCACAAATTATCTTTATATATGGGATAACCAAGAACGACATTCTATATTTCATCACCTAATAGAAACAATCATCCAAAGGATAGATAAATAGATAAATAGGTCATATCACTCAAAGGAGAAAATTAGAATATCATGAAAGATATCAACTAAAACAATGTTATTTATACTCTCTACATATAAACCAATCATGGTAAAAAATCCATATAAGTGAATTACAAGGTAATGAGTTTTATATTTACAACAACGGAGAAAAACTCTACGGTTCCTTGAAGAACAACATGTGTATAACACCCACACACCAAGCCATATTGGTATATGATCCAAAAGATCAACATAGAACCTCTATGATTAGTACTCAAAAAAATTATCAGGCTAATATATTTAACATACACCAATATTCTAGAAATAATCCACATCAATCGTAGATCTAAGATTGATCATAAAGATTCACTAGTATTTTATATCCAACTCCAATATATCAATCAAGCATTAATTCTCTATTATATCTAGAATAATATTGATAGATACAGGTGACTCAAATTAGATCTATGATAAAAAATAACTAAATATAGAGAAATAATCTAATAAATGGTGTATCTAATCTCTAATTATGCATGTGATTGTTCGGGACATCGAGGATCTAAGTGGAGAGGAATAAAAAATTTAGAGAACCGTGGGAGGGAAATACTTTGGGTTGGGATTAAGATAGTATCATAATATCCATAGGATTATACAAGTAATCTTATTTGAGAAAAATAATTAAAATTCCATTTTAATAGAAATTTTTATGAACCACACATGAAGTTGTGGGGCCACTAACAAGCTGGTGTTCTTGGAATAATTATAGGTATTCTATCATATCCTATGATGAGAATTAGATTCTTAATTTCTATTCATTCACAACTAGCATCATCAGTTAGCCGATGAACCCCCAACAAAAATCAAGTGGGATTGTTTTAGCCTCCATAATAAATAATACCCACCATCCTTTAATCACATATCTTGATAACCATTTATCTATAAATAACACCAAAAAAGGGAATGAAATTTTAAAAAAACTATACACTGATACTCATGGATATCACATAAATAAATGTGAAACATTATTTATTGAACACTCGTACTTGCATCATCCAAACAGAGTCAATATCTCTTCTTATACTTTTATTTTTGTTTGTGTTATTGAATGTATCCCAAAGTTTCCATATTGTCTTCCTCAGATTATCTCAATATTTCTAAAAAATCCCATCACGTTATACTTTAATTTCATATAAAATTTTTTATTTTCATATATTATTTATAGAACATTTATCAGTCCCATAAATTCCTACATTTGTTATTTTTTTCACTTGGGGAGATCATTATTTATTAGTGATGTACCTTTATTAAAATTATTTAATTTACATGGAACATTAGTCATTATTAGGATCCAATATAATTAATCTTAAGTATCAACATTTATTCAGTATAATAAATATTAGTAATTAATCTATATCATTTATTAATGTCCTTTTTTTCATCGTTGTTAACACATTTCATTAAACACCATTTTGATTTAGGACTATTTTTCCAGATTAAGTAGTTATTGAACAACATTTATAAATTGTTGAAAATTATGATAATCCTTTTTCATGAATTAAATAATTATTTAATATTATTTTTCTCAATTTTTAGAAAACATTTTGACCCTTTCCATAAATCATTTTAAATAAATAATTATTTACTAATTAATTTAATAATTTATAGTTTTTTAATCTAACCACACTATGTAAAATAATTTATATTGTTTTAAATGATTCTTTTAATTTACTTTTATTATATTATAAATGTATCTGAATAATCACCTTATACTAACCATAACCATCCTTGGTTATGAAACCCATCTAAGAGATTTATCAGGGCTCTTATTGTATGTTTAAAAAGGTTTACTGTATATTATTATTATTCAATAATATTAGTAATCTTATTTTTCACAAGGTAGTTTATATAATAAACTCTGGTAATATACATCAGATTCATTTTTCTTTTTATTAATATTGTTCTCATAAATCAATGGTATAATTTTCCCAAATACTAAATTAAATGATGATAAATTATTATTATAAAAATATAATAAAATTTCATTTCCAAAATAAATAAATTGCATAATCCTTTTATAAAACATCACCATCATACTCAAAAAATTATTTAATTTGATTTAAAACATCATGAGTTGTCCAACATTACGATTTGTGATAAAATATAATATTGAATAAACCCTCACAGACTCTGACACGTTCAAAATAATCAAGGAGTTCCATGTTGCAACCATATGTTCATTGTATCCATATATTTTACATTCCACTATACTATAATGCATACATATCCAAAATAAAATCATATAGTGTTGATAAATTGACACATATTAGTTTACCTATGGTCCCATGTATTGATATGTACATATAAGATTCTATCAAATCAGATGACTCCAATGGACTTGATTAACCCAGAATCTCCCCTCCTTTTATTAATATTTACACACATATCAGCATTTATTCCACAGTTTCTATTATCTATATGTCATTCCCAATTTAATAAAAATATCCATCTGTTAGATATGGAATAGAATTTCCTCTATTTTTCATTCAATTAACTGGATATACCTCGATCACCTTTAATCCATCCACCAGATTAAACATCATCGTTGTCTCACCACTCCCCTATCCATTCTGATCAATGGATCCCTGGAGATATAATATATATATTATTCAAAAACAATTCATTTCGTCATCGATCCTGGGGTCATGAATATATATATTTCATTAATCATTTTAATTTAGAATATATGCAACAAAAAATAAGATAGAATATTAAATTTCTAAAACAGTCACCCAAAAATATCAGATAAAATATAACCCTACTAGATGTGATTAAAAGTATATATGCTTCATCTCATAGAGAGATTTCTAGATATATATTTAATTTGAACTGAATCACCCAAATTAAAACATTATCATTATATTTGTGAAATCGATTAGAAATATTTAATAACTATTTTTTCGATATCTATGATTTGGATTTGTTATATTATTAGGCTAGTGTGATCATATTGATAAAGATAAAACCATACATACAATTCAAATATATATTAAAAATTTTGTGGAAAACATTAATGAGATAATTTTAAGATAAAAAATGATTCCACCTGAATGAAAATTCCATACCTTTCCTAAAACGATTTTCTATTTTTTAGTGATGATCCTCTTTTCTAGTATTATCCTCCTTGTGGAAGAAATAATCCAATACACTAGAAACAAAAAAACATCACAATATGACTATATTGGGGGAAACTGTGTCATACCATTTAAGAAATTACAATTTTTTTATGTGAACCATAAAAAACATTCCAATAATAATAAAATATATCATTAGAATGAAAATTATTAAAAGAAATTTATGTATGAAATAAACCATTGAATAAGTCCAATTTTATGTATTTCATTCAATTAATGTTAAATATATTCTATTTAAAATTTACATTTAAAATCAATACTTCTTTTAAAAATTCCATCTACTAGTCAATTTACCAATTAAACATCATTATATAACTAAAAATAGTGGTACTAAATATAATAATATTGACATGAATATAAAAATCCATATACAAGATATATCATTCATGGGTAGAAACTCAAACTATCACATTCTCCCAACATATAAAAAATTTTCTTTAAAATTTATGGAAAACATAGATATTCTAATAACTTCTAAAAAATTTGTGACAAAAGAAGTTTTTTTCAGTGCTAATAAAAGTTTTATTTTTTGGGAATGATATTTTGAACTGAAAAAATAAACTATATTCTATTATATTGAATAGGAATTCTCAATAAACATAAATATATAATATAATATAATATTTATTTCTAATGATTGTGAAAAAAATTTGGGAAGTGAAATTATTTCATAACCTGAGGTTATACCATATTAGATGATATAAAGATGTCATAAAGTTTATCTTGTGCAGTCATATTTTATGTTGGGGTGAAATGATATTATCTCTGTCTCATAAAATCATATTATATGATATTCGTGAGTCATAGATACTAGTATCTAATGGTTTTTAAAATTTGGAACTTACATGACACATTTAGTAATCTAAATGAAAATTATTTAATTTTTTAATCACCCCAAATAATGGATATCATTAATTATCTGTTTCAAAAGACGAAACTAATAGAAGAGCTACACTCTAAGTGTTACATTAGATTCAATCATAAGAATTTTTATTAAACATATGTGTAAATTTATTCCTTATAGAATAGCCCTACATCTTACATAAGGGGACTTGTCTTTGGGAAATGAGTGCAATCCAAAAACAACCATTGGAATTGATTACGCCTCATAAATCTCACACCCTTCCCCCCTAATTTTTTTGAGATACTAGATTCTAATGATTTATATAGAATTCCAACCAATGTGTTTGGGTGATTTAAAGAAATACATGGATTAATGTTAGAGGGAAACAATTTTTAATTATTATTATTCCATCAAAATCTATCATATATAGAGGGAAACAAAAGTAGAAATCAACAATGAATGGTACATGGTTTTTCTATTTTTTTACTTTTAGACTTCCATATAAATGGAATTGTGTTCTTGTGTTCAAATATTCATTTCAGTTTATTTTCAATAATTAATATTTACCAATTTATTAAAAACCAATCATCAGCATAATATAATTATCGGGTTTTATAAAATGTGAAATCCTTTTATAAATGATTTGTTTTTTTGAAATCATAATAAAAATCATATTTCTATTCATAAAACATGATTCAAAACATGTTATACATAATTTAATAAACAATTATTTTATGAAATTTTATAAATTTTTATCTACTATGATTCTTATGGTTTTATATAGGTCATAGTATATGACATCATTATATCTTATTGTATGGTAGCACTTCTAATGTCTCAAAAATGATCATTGTATGTCCCTAAGGATATTGATGTGATTCATTAAAATTTATATTTTTATCATTCAGGAAAATATTACTCTAATAACTTGTATATGACTGACTGTTCATAAAATGTTTAAAGTTTTATGCTCTGTGGATTTTATTTTATGATGCAATTATGTAATTATATATAACTATATATGAAAAATATTTTATTTATTTTCAACATTGAATTGATTTATATAATTTACAAATGTCATATTAATTAAATGAAACATTATTTTTAGATATTTATCATTTTAAAAAATTTATGTAAATCAAATTGTTATATAATATCTATAATTAGTTAATTTAATGTTTATGAAACATTTTTTTAATAAATATTAAATAATATAATGTTTTAATATGAAAAATTCCATTTATTATTATATAACATAGCTAATATTTTAAACAAAAAATATTTATGTGAAGATTATAAGTGTATATTGTAAAGAGTATATATGACCAACTATGATAAAATATAAATATTTTTTAAAAAAAATAAAATAATTATTATATAATTTTATTCAAATTAAAAATAATTTTTTGAATGTTTTAAGGTATATCAAAAGAGATATGAAAATTAGTTTATGGTTTAAATAAAATAAATGTTTGATATTTAAATTTTATAAAATGATTTCATAGTACAAATTGATATATAAATTGCTAATATTTAAATAAATATCATATATATATAGTAACATTCCATATAACAAAGAATATTAATGTTGTTCATTTTGATAATAAAATAGTGTTTATGTTTACAAAGCTATGAAATTACCTTAATTTTTCATAGTGTTTTTAATAGTTTATTTTTGAATTTTTCATAAATTTTAATCTAGTTTTTTTAGAAATACATAAATTTCTTGTTTATTTGTTTATTCATTTTTTAAAATTCAATGCCATTGTTTTTTATAATATTTGAATATTTTTTATGCTTTCATATATGATATAAATTTTATCAATTTAAAGTGGAATATAATTATTTTTATGATAGTTTAATATTTTATAGTCATCTACTTGGACCTTGGATTGCAGTTCTTGAATAAAGTTTATACATAGTATTTATTATTTTTATGATTAATAGTATTCTAAATTAGGTAATATATCTATGGGTAGAGGGACATTGTATTGTACTTCCCACTAACCTTGTGGATTCTCTGTATTATAATAATGGTCAGGTCATTTTCTTTTGATCCAAGAATACTCATGTCGGTATTTTGGATTCATATTCCATATTAATATTATTCATATAGATACATATGAATATATTCATATTTTTTGGAATAAAAAAATTGTGATTTTTGTAAAGAGATACACATTATTTTTATGTGAACAATTTTATTTTGTGTGTGGGATAAGGTTCCAAAACTAAATCATTATAATAATGCATAAATAATGGAATAAAAATGATATAATAAATATTTCATGTAATGAAATAATTTTATATGAATGTTTGTATCCTAATTCAGAGAGAATTTAAATGAATACCACATAAATAGTAATTCTAAAAATCATTCAAAAGGTACACTTGTTCAAACAGTGATAATTTAGTATGGGTGACACTATGTGTTATATGGTCATTAATTATCTTGTGCAACAATATTAAATAAAAAGGTGTCCCAAACTATTATGTTCTTCAGTCTTGGTGACATAATATGATTACACTTATTTTATAATCCCAAACATTCAGGATATGAGTGTAATGAATTTGGGTTTATATAAATATGATGTTTTTGGGTATTGAGCAATGTACTCAACTAACTAAGAGTGATATATGATATTCTTGAAATTTTTTTCTTACCACATATTTCCATTCATTGATTGAATTATATTTTATTTAAATCATGATGAAATTATGTCATGGATAAATAAATTTTTATGATTTATTATACTATAATTTTAGAGTAATTACTTAAAATAAATAAAAATAATAAATTATTAATAACCCATATACTCATTTTCTAAAATGTTTTTTATAGATATTGAATCATCGTAATCATTCATATCATTGAGATCAATATTAGATAAGGAAAAACTAAGTGTTACTAATATCTATTACTAATAATAGAACATGATACTAGTTCAACTATAGGAGGGAAAATTAAACATGTTGTATGAACCCTTCTATAAGAAACTGACTTTGTAGTCAGTTCAATGAATGATGAGAGATACTTATTACAATCAAATGAAGGATTCACCAGAAATATATACTTTGATTCTTGTTATTATAGAATCCATGTTCAAATGAACCCCGAGATCTTGGATTATTATAGGATGATATAAATCTTAAAAGGGATCTATCTAAAATATGCTAGGAAGTAATATTTTGTTGTATCGATTGTTCCCTTTCAGTATAATGTGATGGAAAGAACCGCTATCACTACTCATGTTCTAATTTTTTTTAATGTGTTATTGAATTAGATATGTTGAGATCACTTGGTAGACATTATTTTTCCATGAAAATCATTTAAAAATCGTGTCTATAAATGTTTGAATAGTTTATTTTGAAAAATAATATGAATGATTTTAATCAATGTTTACCTGGTATTCTAAAATAATTGAGAATTGTTCTATATAATGTGTTAGGTATGGGATCATGTGAAAAAATAATGATATAAACCTATAATTCTTATTACTTTTTCCAAAGATAGAGGAAAAGGGGTCTTTGGAGAGTACATAGTTCCATATAAACATACTAATATGATTGATGAATAATGTTATAATTTTAGAAATAATTAACATTAGAAACGTAACTATCTTGAATATTTGATGGGATTCCAGAAACCATTAGGAGATTCCACCAAATGTATAATGTATATAGAGTTCAATTCATTTATTAAGAAAGTAATGTGATACTAACATTATGTGTTACATAATTTAATTATATAGGATTTCAGAAGTAAATAATGAGTTTATAAAAAATATCTTACTGATTTATTTTAAACAATAATGTAAGTGTTTTGTACAATATGGACATCAATTGTCATGAACCAACCTAGGTACCCGAGTAACCCAATAACTGATTTAGTCTTGATATAGCATGAGAGACATTCCACATCTCAATAGGTCATTTACTAGAACCTGGGATCATACGACTGAATGTGGTAAAAAAATTCAAAAAACAATGAGGAAGTAAATGAGGCAATAAAATATTATTATCAAAAGAAATTCCATTGGGAGTAATGTACTAGAAGTCAAAAATTCATTAAATCATAAATTACTACATCATGAGGAACCTAAATAGAGAAAACCACCCATGTCCTTAAGGACACAACTCACTATGTTAAAGGATCGGTAAGATGATCCACCACCAAGAGATTGTTTACCCTTTCTCAAACCTAGAAGGAAATAATCTATAAACACCAGAATGAACAACTAGAATTAGATCCAAATTAGATTAGGATTTCCCCAATGATTCCATAATAATATGTGAATAATAAATTAACCAATAATGTTCCTTCAATTTTAAAACAAACTGGTCTGGAATTGTCAAATCATTTTTAAAAAATCATGCTTTACACTTAAGTATATGGAAATAAATTATCAATTCATGATTCACAATTCAAATGATAGAAATAAATTTACAATGATCTAATTAACCTTTAATTAAAGGTTGATTTACCTAAATAGTAGTTTTCAAAAATTGGATTTAATAAACACATTTGTATAAAACAATTTATATAAATTTTTCTACCATCTAAAACAGTTTAAAATAATGGAATATACATTGGAAATAAACACAAGTGATTAACATGGTCAGGTATATATAGGTATTACCATTACATTCTCTAGAGACCCATCTTAGTGAATCTACCAATACATACATACTCCCCATGGGGCCTAAGTCAATGGAGACTCATCACTATCGACTAAAGAATGATGAGGTATTGATATGGGGTTTTAGATCGTTGTATATTTTAAAATGATTTCAAATATGATACACAAACTACCGAAGGTTTTTAGGTACTCATGTAGAAACAATGATGGAAAATTTATTTCAAGACTGTTCAAAGTGAAATTAAATCCCATCCCCCAATTTTAAGTAATCCAATTTTCTCTTCTAAAACCACAATGAATTTTTAATTAGAAAAAAGGAAATTAACCAAAATAAAACACTAAGGATTCTATAAAACATTATTAAAACAATTTTTAAAATATTAGGATTTGAAATAAATTCATTAAACATTAAAATCCATTTCATATTTAAACTCAGGAATCTAATTTTCATACAAATCCATCAATTTAATCACAAACACTCATTACTCTAGAATTATGGTTTTTCACAATTTTTCGTCAAAACAAATTCCATAATAAAATTGAAAATATTAGTAGATTTATTTTTAATTAAAATTATTAAATTTATTTTAAATTAAATAAATATCTCAGGTTCCCAAAAGCACCCCCAATTCAACTAAATTGAGTAATTTCAAATTTCATGCCAAAACCCATTTTTTTATAAAAAAACCCCGAAATCATTGGAATTTCTTTTCTCCAAAAACCTATTGAATTCCATATAATAAAAATACAATAAATTGAATTAAAATTATAAAATTTATAATTTATAGAAATAAATTATGGTTAATATAAATTTAGAATTGTAACCAACCACCTACCTTGGGATCAACAGATCTAGAATCAATATGTTGTAAATGGGAATATCCAATGGATAAAAATGAAAAACATGATATATGAATCAAAACTGGATTTAGATACAAAAAATGGATATTAGATACAAAAATCAAAATAAGGATCCAAGAACCCTGCAGAAAATGAGACAGAACACGGGAGATCAATAACAGTGGAAGGAAACTAAATGAGGGATGATTGACCAACATTATCCTATATTTGGATCTATTTTTGGAGGGTTTTGATGGACTAAAAATCCTCATTCTGAGATATATGGAATAGAAAAATGTGCTTGGTTCAATAGAGGTCCATTAAGGACATACAATTGTCTTTCATGAAATGAAAAAAAACTAGATTAGTTATAATATTGTCTCCCATGTTTCCTAGGAAACATTGCATATTTTGGACAGACCATGTGCTAGTCATGTTCCCATTTTAAATTGGTCGCATGGTTAATCCTTATAGGGAAGACATATATTTAAATAATTTGAGATTCATGTGAATCCCTTTATCAAAAAAAATCCATTTTTCTGTAGCATGGAGCACATTTTGGAAAAACAGGGGCCAACCATGCACCAACTATGCACTAACCCATAATTTTAATGATTCTAAATTTTTAAACCAAAAACAATACCAAATGAAAACAAACCAAAGGTTGTTATAAATAAGGGTTTAGGTATACCTATAAAAAGTAAAAAAGAGGTATCAACCTCTATACAATAAAAACATTTTGTCCCCAAAAATCTAATGGAGAAACTTCCATGGAGAAAATATGAGGAAATTGCTCTCTAATCAGGTCTTACCTCTACCATGTATCATGAGAATATGAATTTTACTTCCATAGTACAGAAAAAAAATGTTTCATTCACCCATGAATTACATTTGTCTCGTAATCACCTATCCTGAGTGGACATTCTATCATATATAAATGAGTTTCAACATAAAGATCACACCAACTCAGAACATATGATGGGTCATCTATATACTTCCATAGATCATATTCATGGAGCATATTATATATCAACATCAGTATTAGTGGAAGTGATAAGTGATATGAAATTTTCCCACACACTCATCAAAATCAAAAGGTCCTATAAAATGAGGATCAAGACTCCCTTACATCGAAAGTCATTAGTGACCCAAACTATGTGAATCTTTCAAGGACATTTGGGTACCAATTGAGAACTCTAATAGTCATAGGTGATGATTATCATAATACTTATACCAGTTTTGGGTTTTCCACAATATCTGATGAATAAAATAGATATTATTTGTCATCACTTTCACTATAAATGTTCCAACCAATGAAAATTCACCAATCTATGACCAAAACATCAGATATATACATGGTCAGCAATAAAATCCCTCAAAAGGATCCATACCGATCACATACTGGTAACTAAAATTATAAGAAAACAAAAATATCCCCAAATCACCATATTGTACCCCAAAAAAGTCAAGAACTCAATAGTTAATCATATCCTCAAGATTCTATATTTTTCTCTCTTTATGGACATCCTACTATGGATGGTATGCCTTTATCAAAGGGTTTTGAAATCCTAATGCATCCTGAAGGCCTCGCCAAAACAAAATGTGAACTCAGGATCCCTGTTAGAGACTATAGTATATGAAAACCAGTGAAAAATAAGGATCTCTTTCACATATAGATTTCCCAAGTCCCCACCTTTGGATGTATCATGAATAAGTAAATAGTGAGCCGATTTTGTCAGCCCCTTGATAACAACCCATATTTCATTTTTCATTCTATAGGTATATGGAAATCCAACCACAAATTAAAAAATATAACTCATACCTCTTCCATGTAAAGACTGGAATTGGATGTGGAAAAACAGAAGGTTTTGGGTGCTCAAATTTCACTTATTGTCATGTATACCAATTAGAGCAAAACATGGAAATGTCTCATCTCATACTGAGACACCAAGACTTCCCCCCATGTCATAGAACATATTAATTGTTCTTAGGTGTACTTCCCACAGAGATATGTAGAAATCCTCAATCAAAATATTCCATACCGAAGACTGTACACGAAAATGATTCTAATATTATAGAATTACCACTTTAGAGAACATCTAATAGTCAACTATCTCTCCACCATAATGGGAGCATCTAATTCCATGGAACTCATCATCAAGTTTTTGATTTTGAAGAATCAATTAGAGAAGGGAGGATGTTAGATGAACGTTGGACTAATAATCCTTGACCCCTTTCTCTTAAACTCCAACACACAACTATGCAAAGAGGGAAATAAAATTCCATACTTCCACGGATTATTTCACTTCCTATGTCATAAGTTTCCAGATCAAAGAGTTTGTAACAATATTCCCTTTCCTTGGGGTATAGGTGATGTAAAAAATGAATGACTGAATGTATTCAATCCAATGTCCCTGGTGGAGATTCAATACACATTGAGAGAACTCAAATTCTTGTTGTCTAAAAATATGGTAAACCGTTATCCATAATGGAAATGATGGAAAATATTAATAACAATCATAATAGATACATGTTCAAGGCCATAGGTTGGATAACTCTTCTCATGTTACCTAAAATGATCAGATCCATATGTAATGACAATATTTCTTTTCCTAGTACCTTATCCAAATCCTGAATTCGATGCATCACAAAAGACCTCATAGCCCTACCTATGCTTTAGAAGATTCAACATCTACACAGTAGTAAAAATATATTTCATCTCAATAAAATAACTTTTACATTTATCATTCCAATAGAACATTATTTTATTTTGAGTTAGATAATTCATCAATGATTCAAATATTGACATTTCCTTACTAAATCGGTGATAATAATCAGCTAAACCCAAAAATATTTGATTCTTGAAGATATATCTTGGTTGTTTGCAAGTCAAAAAAACCTTCAACTTCTCAAGATCAACTAATATAATTTGTTCCAACACCATGGGTCCCATGAATTTTACTTCCAAAAACCAGTATAGACATTTTAAATCATTTCATAATGTCGTTAATTTCATAACAAACTCAAAACTATTCTTAGATAATGCACATGATCTTCCTAGGTTGTAGAGTGAATTAGGATGTAATCCCCAAAGAACACCACAATGTTATCTAGATATTTAGGAAAGTTGTTTTCCATTGAGGCTATAAAGATTGTTGGATAATTGGTTAGACCAAATGGAATAAAAAGGTACTCATAATCACTAAAAATACTACAAAATGGACGTTTTGTAAATTTCATATTATTTTATACTCAACTAAAGGTAACCAGAGTGAAGATCAATATTCAGTAACCACATCACCCATTCTACTGATAAAAAATATCATCATTCCATGGAAGTAGTTACTTTTCTTCACCATCACTCGATTAAGATTACTTTAATAAACACAAAGGAGAAGTTTTATATTACCTTTTATACTAAATAGAACTGGTTTCACCAAAGTTGAAACACTTTGGTGTATAAACCCTTTCTCATAATTATTGTTGATCTACAAAATCTTATTTATCATCTCAGTTGGGGTCATTCAATAAGAGGGAATTGAAACTAGTTTAATACCATGCATTAATTTGATAGAATACTCAACATCCATTACCAGTGTTAAAATATGAATGTTATAAGAAGACATGATGGGAACCTCAATGTACACTGTAAGAAGATCACCACAACAAAATCTAATTATGTATCAAAATAAAAAAATGATATCACATTCCCCAATAATGGATAAGGAGGTCAGGATCTTCATGACCTTGGGTCTCATTAACCGTCATAGAAATGAGACACACCTATTAGAGTATTAATGGAGACACATCAAAGATAACAATCAATACATCCTTTGTTTGAAATTATTGAATCCATTCCAAAAAGTATGTTAATGGATTTCATTTTGAGAACTAAACAGCTCTAAGAAATCTCAACATCTGAAATAGAGAAGACACATATGGGACTATGGAGACCATTACCTCTTGTTTACCAAGAGTTTTAGTAATATCCATTTCATATGATAAAATATCAGTAAGAATATTAATAAGATCAACCATTTGGGTATAAATAAAATAATAAGATGAAGCCATGTTAAAAAGAGAAATCACTAATGATGAATCCATATTAATGGTACCTCTCACGGTCATTGGACCTATATCTTCTTCCTCTGGAGACTCTTCCACTAAATAAAGTAGCTTCATTCCTTATGTATGGGGCTATAACAATTTTTTACATGAATAATATGATTGTACCACTATTTTAGAATGATTATATTATATTGTGCCAATATTAGTAGTGGAATAGATATGTTAGAACGTTCATATGTTCCCTAAGAATCTTCAAGAGCCCCAGATCATGGGTGCCTCAGTGCTACCCCTCTTTGAATGAAATGACGTTCAACACTGGTAAAAAAAGAAAAATAAACATTTCTAAGTATTTTAGAAGGTATATAATTCCTATAATCTCCATAAATTCAATTAGAATAATCATGACTCCAATTTCCTTTATTGGAATGTACACTGTCAGTGGTGGAGAAAGAAACTCTCAAAAACCCTGATTTTCTATCCATATTCATCTCCACCATTAGTGATCCATATAATACGTTAGCATATAAAGGAAGCATTAGTAAGAAAAATATTGGAATTAATTTCCAGAAAAAGCCCCAACTCAAACCTTTAATCCTTGATCTTCTAATTCGATATAATCTTAGGCCAAAAATGCAAGATATCAACAAAATGGGTTTCATTTTCTGTCATGATACTTTCATCATAATCAAGTCAGAAAAACTCTTTATACTTGGATGAAAACATAAACTATGGATATAAATAGTTAGTAAAAATAATTTTTATGTTTTTCTAATCTAATCCCACAAGTTTCTTCTTAATTACCATAGTTTCCCACAAACATTTTCATAGTCCTTCTTGCATGAAGGTGGAACACATCACATTGATCTCATATATTCTATCCAAGAAACCAAGCAAATTCTTCATCAAACTAAACCATTAAATAACTTATAGAGGATCATTTGATCCCTTTAATGATAATGGATTAGGGAAAATGATTTCACTAGAATTGTTCATGAGAATGAACCTATACGGTTCTAATATTGGAGCATGAATGGGAACTGTATGTGGTCCTTGTCCAGTAACATGGGAAGTACACACAAACACCACAACGAGGTTCATGTTCATTATAGGAGTCACTCGTTGAGGTTCAGCAGCATCTTTCTCCTGGATCTAATTCTCCTGTCTCCTCAGATGCAAGATGCTACACAACATGAGTAGATAATAAATAAGCCATTAGATTAACACCCAAACAGAGTGATGAAGGAAATTATTCCTGAAAGATATACCAACAAAGATTTTTATATCATTCAATATAAATAAATATATGGAAAATAATATTAATAATTTGCAATATGTCATTCCCTAACCACCCCTGGAGAATTAATGTTCATTTTGAAGAGATCTGTATATGAACTCAATCGCAACTATCACTATGTCCCAACAAGATTTCACAAATTGGTATTGATTTCAAGAAAATAGATCAACATGGGGATATGATACCGCATTATAATGAACAAACACATTCACCATGGTAACCTGATAACCGAGACGGTCCTAACATTGTTAGAGGCACATTCTCGATCCCCACGGGTTAGAGTGTAGCACATGGCATCTTACAAATCGAATGTGGTAACGATTTTGTGAAAAATATTGTAGATGTACTAATGACAAGAATATATACATATCAAAAAAACATCAATGGAATTAAGGTACCAGATTTAATATGGCAATTAAAGCCCAACGTACTACAATATTAGGTACCAAAATAGGGAAAACTTCCAAAGTCTCTAAGTACACAACTCATCAACTCTAAGGTTCAACAACTTAATCCACCTTGAAGATATTTTTTCCCCTCATACTTGGAAGGAGATTGTCTAAAAACACTCTAAGGAATAAGCTAAGTTTAGGGAAAATCCCTGTAGGATTTCCAAAATATTTAATAATAAGATTCAATAAAAATTAACTTCTAATATAAATTTAATTTTAAAACAAAAAAGTATTATAATTTTCAAATCATATTTAAACAAATCATGACTTAAAATTAATAAGATGGAAACAAATTAACAATTAAATAATCACAATTCAAATGATGGAATCTACATTTAATATAAGGTTTATTTAAATAAAATGGAACATTTCAAAAAAATTGATAAAATTAAAAAATTAATATAAACTAGTTTATATAAATTATCAAGTCTTGTAAAACAATTTATAACAATAAAATATAGTTTTGAAATACAAACAATCGAGCAACATGGTCACGTTCCAAAAAGTTATGATAGTTCCAGTCTATAAGGACCCAACACTGTGAAATAGAAAGTATGTACATAAGCCCTTTTTGGCATAAGGAAAAGGATACTGATCACCATCCCCTAATGAATAATGATGATCTGATATGTGGTTCTATAATGTTTTAGGTAATAATTTTTTTCCTAATATAACATACTAACTACTTAAGGAATGCATGTGCTCATGTATAAACAATGATGTGAAATATATTTCAGGACTCTTCTAAATATAATATAATCTCATCCCCTCATTTCAAGTATTCCAATATCCTCTTTAAAATTTATAATGGATTCCGATGGAAAACATTTCTTTTCACCAAAATGAAACCCAAGGGCTACAATGAAAAAAAATTATACCATTTTCACAATATATGGATTTTAAAAAAATTCATTCAATTTCACAATCCATTTCACAATTAAACTCAATAATTTAATTTTCAAAAAAAATTCCTCTATTTCATTAAACCCAAAAATTCAATGGAACTGGGGTTTTAACAATTTTACTTCAAATCCAACTCTATAATAGAATTCAACAATATAATTTATACAATTTCCTAAAAATTAAATAATATATTTATAAAATTTAAATTTCTAAAATTCTTATAACACACCAAAATTCAATAGAATTGTGCATTTATGAATTTAAGGCTCAAACCCATTTTTTATAAAAACCACATTTCACCATAATTGGTTTTATAAAACAAACAATTTAAATCCATATAATAAAATTCCATACAATTTATTTCAAATTCATACAATTTAAATTTAAATAAAGTCATTATGATTAATAAATTTTTTGAATGATAGTGGAACCATCAATATCATGATCAGAATACCTCGAATCACTACGTTGTAAGTGGTAATATCCAACATAGAAGAATGAAAAACATGATATATGAATCAAACATAGTTTTAGTTATAAATCAATGGATATTATATCCAAATATCAACACAAGGAACCATAACACCATGAGGAGAAATAAATAAATTATAGGAGGTCGAAAAAGGGAGGAGGAAACTAACAAAATGAAGATCGACCAACATTTTCCTAGGTTCGGATCACTTTTATGAGGGTTCTAAGGGGATATAAATCCTCATTAGAAGATATAAGGATAGAATAAATTACTTTGGATAGAATGAGGTCTATCAAGGACCTATAAAAGGGGATTGAGAATTTCAAAAAAAAAATTATCAGAGTATTAGAAATCGTACCCACACCATTTCTAGGGAAATATATCACGGTTTCGACAAATAGTGTACTGGTTGTGTGCCAATTATAAATCGGTCACAAGGTTCCTTCAAATAGGATGAATGGTTTGTTAAACTATTTTTATGTTGTGTGAATCTTTCATTCGAAATATTTCTATTTCCATTTTGCAGGGTGCATGTTTTGGAAAAATATGTTCCAACCATGCACTGACTATGTAGAAGCCCATAATTTTCAATATTCATAACCCAAAATGAAACCCAGCCAATACATAGTAAAAATAATTGTTTAGGAATACATGAAAATAGTAAAGAGATGATACATGGATACTAAAATTACCTTTATCATGGATGAATTTTTATTAAATATTTTATTATTTGTTTCACCATTTGGACCCCTTTAGAGATTGTAAATAACCCATGATTAATAAATTAGGTTAATATTTTTGATAGAAAATTTTTATTAATCATTGATATTTTATAACATGCTTGAAATGGAAACTCAAATAAAATATATTTTATCTGGGGTATGGAATTTATCAATGAATTTATGCAAATATGATTTCACCACCAATAGTGGAATATACAGTAAAGTCTTTTTTTCAAACAAAATTTCAATCACATTGAATTCAATATATGATTTTTAAATAACTTTTTCTTTGTTTCCAAAATATATTTTCAAAATTTAAGTAACAGTTATTTTTCAAAACAAAAAAACTATTGTTTATATTATAATGATAGAACTAAAAGATTATAGTTTTTATGAGTCTAGTGGGAATTTTTTTAGGCATGAGATATTCAAATATTATAAATAAATTATTATATTTAACATTATAAAGTAATTTCACTTGATTTCATATCCTAGATATTATTTGATTATAAATTAATGATTGAAATTTCATATTACTTTTCATAGGATGTAGACATCCCTTATTTCCAAAAATGATTTGGGTATGATGTAATATAAAGAGATACATTGGTTAGTAGTTGAAATGAAGATAAATGCATCATTAAAGATTTGTTATGATGATGATGTTGATATAATTACAAAGTCTTCTAAGTCAACAACCAATGTTTTTAACATCATAAAATTTTATTTTTTGGATTTATGGAATTTTAAAATAATCTAGTTGTTGAACGTCGTGAATATTATTCATATTTATCTCCATGATTTAAATTTAATTAATTTATATATTTTAATCAATAAATTCCTCGTTTGGGGAGTTTTCTTATATGTTCATATAGTGATGTGATAGAAATTATATATGGACATAATGACTTTTAAACCCAAAAATGTGTAGTAAACATATATACCAAAAAACGGTCTATAATATATGAGATGATATACATGGAATTTATTAAGGTTTTTGTTATCTATTATTAATGTGTTTAATAAAATAAAATGGGTCATGTACAATAAAAGGAAATAAACCATTCGACATCGAGTTACATTGGCTACAATTTTTAATATATAAATAAATATTTCATGAAATACAATGATAATTATCCTCTCAATGAATGAAAATGTTTTTCCCTAAATAATTTTCCTCTTGTTGTGTTATATGTTTTAATAAAATTATATGGTTAGTATGAGTCAAATTATTTGATTTATTTAAAAAATATTCCCATGAATAAAAATCTTGTTTAGTGTATTGGATGACTCATGAAATATGCCAGATAGAGTGGCACACAATATTTCATTAGTATACTAGGGATGTATGATTCATATTTAGAGTCCCCAAACTAGTGGTTAGTGGGATACTAAGGTTTATAACCCTAAAACAAATATAATTTTCTTATAAAATTAGTAAGGTATATCTAATCATGGATGTTTGGTTATGTTCTTGATCACGTATTTGGTAGAGGCACAACCAAGATAGGATTTATCCTCATTAATAAAGAGTACAAAATCTAGGATATTGATTGATATTGATTTAATAAATGTATTTCCTTAAATAGAGAATATATAGGATTTGTTCATCTTCTTAAAAGGGCTATGTGATGTGCTCATCTAGTAGACAAGTTACATGTGATGTATTCTTCTACCTGGAAATTCTGAAAATTAATATTCAAGAACAATTGAGGAGGCTATATAGAATTTCTATTCACTATGTCACATGATCACTAAATTTCATGGAGAAATAAATAATTTGAAAATATATTCAATCATGAGATGAGGATAATGGATATAGGTATACAGATACATGTGTTTTATAGACATCATACCATAACCCATTAATTCATGGAAATTATTATTTATTTTCTATGGGACATTATTTTATAACATTTCAAGAGATATTGATTCGAATTTTTCTACATGCTATAATTTTTTTTGGTGTCGTATCTTATGTTTTTTAAAATTCAAATTTAGTTTTCCTAGTAGATATTGTCTGAAATTTTTTTTTATGTTTTATAAATATTGGTCTTAGAATTGATTTTCACTATGTATCTCATATGATGTAATACAAGGTGAATTTAATGATATATATTTTAATTTTTTTTGAATTATTGGGTGTAATATGACCTAAATCCATATATATCATATAATATGATAATTATTTTAGTATAGTATGAAAATAATATAAAATTGGTGCTTATATCCAAGCATGTGGTTATATAATATATTGACTTCAGAAATATGTCATAAACTTTATCTTAACAATTAATATTTTGTGATAGGTTGGAATTTTTTGATAGATGATTGACTATATAATATTATATGATATTACAGAGTCAGAGTCCCATATATCTTGGTGATAATGAAATAATGTGAACATAATGAAATTATATATAAAGTTATATTACAATAAATAATAATTAAAAATAAGTTTTAATTACAAAATTTTTGTACAATACAATTAATTGGATATCAATAGTTAATTGAAAATATTTAAAAATGTTATTTAATAAAAACCCCAAATTAATGAAGACCTTCAATAGGGAATAACCCAACCACAAATAAAATAAATGTGTACATATAATTAGAAACAATGATTATATAAGTAATTTTATAAAGAAATAAATAAAATAATAAATATGATATAACAATGTATAAATTAAAATTAAATAAAACAGTAACATCCAGACTCAGCATACCATCAAAACGATAGCCGGACCAGTCACCAAATGACCTCATGCCTTCCTCCCCTTAAACCAGAGGCTTCAAACTTGTAGTGACGGTTTAAAGATAGTAAATGGGGAGACTAGACCTTCATATCACTGTTTTAGCAGTGGTATTACAATATATAAATATATGACAATAGTGGAAGTTGTATAAAGTAATAACTAATGTAGAAAAAGTCAATTTTATTATCAAATCAATAAAAAATGTCCAATGATAGTTTATACAATGTATGCATGTTATGGTGGTATATATCTGAAAGGAGTAAAAAAAATAGGCATTCTTTACATCTCATTATATAAAATAATGAAATGACCCTAAGCCCTACGAGTGATATCCATGATCATGTTGAGTTCCCGCTCGGTCCTTTGCTCCATATTCACAGGTACATTGATACTACACAGTCAAGATCACATAGTCATATAAACAAGTCAAGTCCACTTGGCTACCAATAGAACCAGAGCAGGGTGTGAGATGAAAATCTCTATGGGACAACACCCACCGATGTCTACCCAAACAAGTATCTTAATAACATTTCAACATTGTGTAGATATATCGAATTAATAATGAATTGAATAAATAACAGACTATCCTGGTTCCTAAGGGTCACCTGACAACGATTCCTACTTCAGCCCACGATAGGTATGTCTGATCATGTCAATTATATTTATATATATAGTAAAAGTGTATATATTTATATAAATTGATAGATATTCTTACAATCCACATATATGAACCTTGAACATACTGACACATATAGGAATATACCATGGATACTAATTATGGCTCGCCTATGACGTAATGCACAAACCTTCATTACTATGGGATGCACTCCTAGTCTTGCCCCTATTACAAATTCCTAGAGATCTCACAGTCTCATGGAAATAAACATGGATGTTCACATAGTATTGATACCCTAGGAACTCATGGTACTTCAGAAAATGATGTTGGATGGATCTGTATAATACACACATACATCCATCACCAAGAGTATTTCACAGGTTTTATCCCATATCATAACTCCAAGAGCTCTGATGGTATCTGGAGGTTCAACAAAAAAAATAACATTTTCATTGTCCCTAAGAGCTCACATGAACCCTTAGCACCCCTACCTATACAATGTGTAAACATTCACACCATATAATGCATGAATCATTAAACCTATCATGAATTTCATTATCCCCTTTCATTTACATATAAGTAATAAAATTCACATTTATACATAATTTAAAACATCTTATGTATTTAAAATAAAACATTAGCATGGGCTTCACATTCAACTCAAAAGAACGATGCATGGGCCACTCAATCACCTCATTGCCCATACTCAAATCCATTAGTTAACTCAATAATGAACTAGGTACACAAATACCATAAATTAATTCATCAATTAATTAGCCAACACCCCAAGTCATATCTCATAATTATTTTTACAGAATTAATTATCACATTATAAATCTCAACTCTCCATAATCAATTCGAAAATTAAATATCTATATCATAATATCGTTGGAAATTAATTAATTCACAATTAATTATCTCAACATAAAAAATTTAATATATATATAAATATATGTTATAAATAATCCCATGATTAATAATATCAATTTGAATTTTCAACTCACAAAACTAATGTACAATAAATTATCATAAAATTTCTAATTTTATATCTCATAAATAATCCCCCGATTAATTATTTTAATTACAATTATGAAAAAACATAATTAATTCACAATTAATTATACCAAATAATCCAATTGTATATCACATAATTATTCCATTAATTAATTGTATCAATTAAAAATCTAAAAGAATATAATTATTTCACAATTTATTATCTCAACAAAAAAATTTAATATCTCATAATTAATATCCTAATTACTTTTTTTCAACTAAAATTATCAATGGAAAAAATTAACTCACAATTAATTATGTCAACTTAAAAAATTTAGTATTTTTTAAATAATCCCTTTATTACTTATCTCAATTAAAATTATCAAAGACAGTAATTAATTCACAATTTATTATCTCAACGTAGACAATTTCATATATGATAATCAATCCCTTAATTAATTATCTCAATTAAAAATCTCAAAAGACATAATTAATTCACAATTACATATTTCAACATAGCCAATTTAATATCTTATAATTAATATATGGATTAATTATCACAATTATAATTCTAAAATCATATAATTAATCCCCAATTAATAATCTCAATATATCCCACTAATTATTTCATAATTAATTATCTAAACATTTCACACCCAATACTCATAATTACCACTTAACCCAAGTGAGTCAACAAGTAATTAAGGTAACAGATAAACACATATTAGAAAGATAAATGAACATATTAGTCTAATTATTGTGTTTTTAGATTTAAGGAAACATACCTCCATTGAATGTGTTTTATTACAAAAATGAGATTTTGTAATTTTATAAATTTTATAATACCAATATAGGATTCATTCAGAATTTTCAATCAAATTTCAAAGAAATATTAATGAATAAACTACTAAATTTTTTTAGTTAATAAATTTTGAGGACCCTACCTCTAATAATGGCCAGTCCATGCTTTCTATCTCAAATTCGATGCTCGCTCGCACACACGCACTTCAACATATATGCTCACTTAGTTGAAAATGGATCATGGCAACCTGACAACAATATCGAAACCCAAAATTTGTGAGGCAGGGAGAGACAAACAACCAATTAATTAATTGTAACTAAAAAAACAAAAATCACCTAATTATACGGGTGAAAACCCAATTATTGAGAATATAGCCTTACTAGAAAATTATTGTGGTGAACTGAATGGTGCTGAATTGTTTCACATTTAGCGATGGTCATCAGAAAATGGACCAATAGATACTGAGACATCTTCTTGTACCACCTAGACCTAAAATAAAATAAAAACTAAACTAAACCCGAATATAGAGTTTCAGCCAAATAGAGATTGAGGGATAGAGAGCAGAAACATCATATGTGAACAATGAATCTCATGGAGAAGAACTCGCCTCACCCAGACAAACAACTTTCACAATGTAACTGGAAGGAGATAGTTACACCAAGTTGAGACGGGAGGAGGGGTGGTGCACCACCCATGGGTGCAGCACCATTGAAGCATTTTTGGTGATGTATATTCAAAAGAGTTTAGGTGAACAAAAAAATGTATAGAGAAGGACACACCTGTCTATAATGGACAACATTTTTGACTGAATCAAATGAATCTGGCATGCAGAGAGATGCTGGGAGATGGGGGTGGTTCACCTCAACCATGGGGGAATGTGGTTCATACTTCATGTATGGGAATATTGGGTTCCTCCTCCCTCATCTCATCTCCCTCAGATATTAAATAAAATCCAAAAATTGATTATAAGGATTTATATAATACTAATATTATTAATAATAATCACAACTATATTATTATTTATATTAATTAATCAAGACACCTCTTAGATAAAACCCAACTCCCTAGATAAACACATCATTTATTATAGCTCTTTGATAAACCCCCACTCTCCATTAATCACATCATTTATTATACCACTTTAGTAAATTCAAAATCCCTATTTAAGCATTTCATTTAACATAAAACTTTTATTCCAAAATTAATTTTTATAAAATATTCCAAATCATTATCTTTTAATTAAATAGTATCAACCTCAAATCTAATTAAATGAAATCTCTATTTTTTACCAACTAAATTAATTCCTTATAACAATGAATTTAATTAAATAAAACTGATATTTCAAAACTTCTAATTAAATCCATTTTTAACTTATATTAAATTAAATAATTTTACCTGAAACTCAAAACTGGGTAAATAGCATGGTTTGAATAGCATGGTCTGAAATACCATGCATAGACCATGCATCTGACACTGGAAACATATTTTATCACGTATGGAAAACATGCACAGTTTGACTAACCTTATGTAGTCCATGAGAACGTCACTGCCTAGTCCAGTTCTCATGAAACCCATCCAGTCATCCAGGAACTCCTCGAGCCAATACCCAAACCAGATATAAAAACATTTGAAACATACCAATTTTTGAAACATTATCCCAAAGAATGGTTTTAAAATAGACCTATTGTTAGGACTAAAAAGTTCAAAAACATCCAGGTTTTAACCTAGTCCAAAAAAAACCTGGGACATTACAATCTACCCACCTAAAAAAATCTCATCGCTGAGAATCCATCAGATCTACTATAGTATCAGCCAACCCACTAAGGTTATGTTGTCTCATTTGAGCATTGATGTTGCATTTCTAAATTCTGAACGGACCTTTAACAATTGTCGAATCCCAATGGCTCAGGACTTTAAAAACATAATCCAAATCTGAAAATATATCTAAAGAATCAAAGTGTAATTTATCCGAGCCTAAGTAACTAGAGACATGAACCTTTTTTGGTCTCTTTAACCATCCACTCATTGGCACTTTACACAAATAGTCTTAGTATTTAACTATCAAACTCAACCAATAATCTTCCACCACTAAAATTTTATTGATCAATCAAAATCCCTATAGTGATTCTTGTCACGTGATTTACTCAACAAGGAGAACCCACTTACATCCAAGGCTATTACATAAACATTATAAAAGAAAACACTCAAATCCTAATCAACCTACTAAAACTGGTCATGCATTCATTCCTCAAAAACCATTGCCAACCCAAAACCAACACTCTCCCGCAAACCGATGACATGCCTTTTAAAGCGACTCGATCTCCAACCACAAGTACACCGAATTCATTAATCGACCTCCAGTGGCATTCTGGAGTCTATCCATCGTAAGGCTAAATTAAAACTATGGTTCCCAGCACGAATAAAATTTTATGCCAAAGAACCACACATCCCGTATAAAACCCATATAAAAACTACTCATCAATCCCTAAGACATTAAAAACATTAGAAAGGTGTAATACTTACACTATCTTGAGGCCTCCATGACAAGGTAAAGATAGGGAACATGCTCATCTCATTCAAAAGAGAACACTAAGAGTAAATACAGGTCATTAAAATAAGTATAGTCAAACTATTACTAGTCCAAACCCTTCAAATAGAATGGAATCACCTGCTAAATGGACATATACCCTAGATACTATTTCTATCTAGACCATGACGCAATGCACATACAATCATTACAAGGGAAAGTGCTCATGGTCTATCTCCTAGTCCAAACTCCTAGAGCTCTCACAGTCTTATGGAAATAAACTTCGAAGCTCAAACGGTCTTCCTACCCCAATCGCTCATGACCCTTTGGAAAATAATTTTGGATGGACTTTGATGTAACACCCGGATATCCGTCACCAATAGTAGTGCACATGGTCTATCCCCTGCCTCAACTCTATGAGCTCTCATGGACTCTAGTGGATCATCACAAAAAAATGACATATTCATTCTCCTAAAATAATATCACAATCTATTTAATATATAATTCATGAAGCATTTAACCTCCAATGAATTTCAATAGCACATTTCCATAATATATAAGAATTAAAATTTCTGTTTATACTTAAGGAAACTCATCTTAAGTATTTCAATTAAAACATTAACATTTTCTTCACATTCAACTACAAAACATGAGGCAATGGCCTCTCATTCTTCTCATTGGCCATACTCAAATCGATTAGTTAACACAACAATTTACTAGGTACACAAATTCCATTAATTAATTCATCAATTAATTAATCAACACCCCAAATCATACCTCACAATTACTTTTCAAGAATTAATAATCTCATTATAAATCTCAACTCTCCATAATCAGTATGATAATTAAATATCTAGATCATAATATCAAAGTCACATATTTAATTCGCATTTAATTATCTCATCTTATCCAATTCCATATCTCGTAAATAATTGTCTAATTAATTATTTATATTAAAATATCATAGATTATAATTAATTCCCAATTAATTATCTCAACATAAACAATTTAATATATATATATATATATCATAATAAATCCCAAGATTAATTTACTCAAATATAAATTGGGAAAAAATTATTTCACATTTAATTATCTCAACTTAGAAAATTTAATATTTCAAATCACATAATTAATTCAATTTTAGTTATCTCAACATATCCCATTTTATATCTCATATTATTCCCCAACTAAATTAACAAAATTAAAAATATGAAGGAATACAATTAATTCACTATTAATTATCTCAAACTATCAAATGTGATATCTCATAATTAATCCTCAGATTAATTATATCATTACAATTCCCAAGGAACATAATTAATTCACTATTAATTATCTCAACATAGACAATTTAATATCCAATTATTAATCCCTATCATAAATTATATCAATTAAAATTATCAAATTACAAAATTAATTCACAATTAATTATCCCAACAAAGCCTATTTTATATCTCATAATTAATCCACTGATTAATTTTTGCAATTATAAATCTCAAAACACAAAATTAATTCACAATTAATTATTTCAACTTATCAAATTTAATATCATATAATTTATACCATAATTAAATATATCAATTACAAATCTCAAAGCACATAATTAATTCACAATTAATTATCTCAATAAATCTCACTCATTATTTCATAATTAGTAATCTCAATATATCTCTCCCAACACTCATAATTACCACATAACCTAATTGCATCATCATTTATTAGTGGTAATATAAAAACACATATCAAAAAACTAAATGAACATATCAGTATAATCATTATTTTTTAGCTTAAATCCCACACACCTTTATTTGAGAGGATTTATTACTAAAATGTGATTTTTTAATCTAATGAATTTGTTTAAATAAAAAAAATCCATTCAGCATTTGCAGTAAAATTTACAAACAAGATTAATTACAAACAACTACTTTTGATTAATTAAGCAATATAGAAGATCCTACATCTATTAAAGACCAAGTTATTATTTCTATCTCAATGTCGTTACTCGCTCGCATACATGCCCTTCAGAAAAATACTCATTCACATGAAAAGGGAACACAACACCCTATAAACAATACAGATACTGAAAATTAATTTGGTGAGGATAACACAAAAAAAATTAATTTACTGTTTCTTAACTAAACCATAAGCACCTACTTCAAGGGTTATAACACCAAATATCTGGTATATAGCCTTACCCTAAAATGATGGCGGTGAAACGAATCGAACTGAACTGCTTTACCTTCGACATCATTTGTTGGAATATTGAGAAATTGGTCCTGAGATATATTCTTCACCGCCTAGAACCGAATGAAAAGAAGGAACATATTTAATCCCAAATTTAGGGCATCATCCTAAAAGAGAGTGAGTGATGGAGAGTTGAAATAGCTGATGTGAACATCCAAACACATAGAGAAGGACTCACCACACTGAGAAGAACAATATTTTAAAGGAACTAGATGGAGATAGCTACGCGAAGAGGAGCTGGAAGGAGGGGTGGTGTTCCACCCATGTATGTCGCACCATGGTTGCGTCGTTTGAAAAGGAGGGTTGAAACAAGAATTGTGAAAAAATAAATGCATGGAGAAGAACATACGTCACCAAGATGGAGAACATTTCTAAAAGAACTGTATGAATATGGAAGGCGAAGATGAACTGGTAGATGGGGGTGGTACGCCATAACCCTGGGAGAAAAGGGGGGTCACGCTTCACATACGAGAAGATTGGGGTGCACCTCCCTCGTATCATCTTAATGAAATAATAAATTAAATCCATAAATTTATTATAAGGATTTATAAAATAATAATAATAATATGATTAATAGTAATCCCAAATATATTATAATAATTATTATCAATAAATTTAGACACCTCTTAGATAAACCCCTACTCCCTATTTAAACACATCATTTTATTACACCTATTTGATAAACCCCAACTCCCAATTTAAACACATTATTTATTAAAACTCTTTAAAAAACCCCAACCCCCCATTTAAACATACTATTTAATTAAATTCCCTTCAAAAAAAATTAATTTAATAAATTAATCCAATCCATATTCATTTAATTTAATTATATCAACCACAAATTTAATTAAATGAAACACATGTTTTGTATCAATTAAATAAATTCCTCTTATCCTTGAAATTAATTAAATAAAACCCCCACTTCACAACATTTAATTAATTAACATTTTGACCAGGAATTTAATTAAATAATTTAACCTAGAAATCAAAATTGGGTAAACCGCATGGTTTGACTCACATGCTATGATAGATAGGGCATAGACCGTGTGTCCAATTCTGGACACCTGTTTTATCTTGCATGACTGACGCACATGGTTTGACTAACCATGTACAGCATGTGTGAACGTCACGACCAGGTCTAGTGCACCCAAAACCCATCTAGCCCTCTAGGATCTTCTAGAGCCTTTTCCCAAGATTGATATATAAAGTTTTAAAATATCTCAACTCACGAAACATCTTCCCTTAGATGGTTTTCAAACTGACCCATCATTATAATGAAAAATTTCGAAAACATTCCTTTTAACCCGATTCAATAAAACTGGATACTTTGCAAAAATCTAAAAATAAATCCTAAAAATATTATATATATTTATATATGTAAAAAGGATAAGATAATTTATAAATTAGACATGTTTTAATGTAAAATGATGTTCCTATAGAGTTATATATATTTTTATTATTTGAAAAACTTTTAGTCATACTGGAACTCAATGTATATTATTTATATATGGTTAATTTTGATATATAAAAATTGGAAAACCAATAATTTTATAAACTATCAGAAATATATGAATATGTTTGCTCTATTATTATGATGTGAAGATTTTTTAGATGACAAAAGTTTATTTTAATTTGAAATAATGAATTTTAAGTTAAATCGATCATACCACACATTGGATTGTCATAAGATGAATTATTAAATGTCAAAAATGATTTGATAACCATTTTAAAAATATATAAGTAAAATTTGAGTGTTTTTAGTCTTTTTTGAGTATGTGACACATTCCTCCAATAATGTTATCACTTGTAAATTAAAAAAACATTTAATCATATCGAACACACTAAGTGTCAAATTTACACAAGGTTAATGCTTAAGCATTACAAATTAACCATGATTCATTTACTAGAAGTAACAATATAATCGCAATTTGTTTTTTAGTTTTGAGTGTGTTGCAAATTTTCTGATCTAAAGTTGTGTTATCAAACAAAACACATGCATTATTTGTCATACCTATCACATCCTATATTTTATCGAATAAATTTAATTTCTTGCACACCATAGATAATTTATTAAACCTTATCATATAGTATCAAGTCAATACATGGGGTTTTTATTAGTTTAAAATAAGTGATGCATTATTTGAGATGAAATATCAATTTTAAAATTAAAATGAAAAATATAAGTAATACCAACCTCACTCAATGTTATATTGATTTTTATTTAATTATAATTCATCAATAATGTATTATGGATCATTGTTATAGATTATTATGGATATCCTAATTAGTTTTATCCGATTTAATTTTGTGTTCTATGTTTTAATGATTATATTTTCACAAAATAGTTGGGAATAAGATCATTATAAATGGGTTTTTAGGGTTATTTTTTGTTCTATTTATGATATATTTAATAAATGGTTTTTTAATTATAATTTCCATTTTAACAGATCCATCCCGATTTTGTCTTCTCATGTGTCTAAAACATCCTAATATAGTATTGATTATTTTCTATTTAATTGGATCTACACTAATGTTCGATCAAAAAAATTCATTTTTAGTGTTATCAATTTTACTATTGCCACAAGTCCACATTAACATTTTAATTTTCACTTTCCTTTTATTTTTTAATGCATCCTATCAAAATCCAATACTCACTACCATTGAGAATATCCTGTCAAATATTATTAATATAAAATTCACACTTTAATTTCAAATAAATTTTATAATCATAAAACAACCATGGAGAAATTTTACAATTTATCTATAAAATGTAAATCCTATGAAAGAAATATAAATTAATATCTTCATTAAATTACAGAGATGATCCAAAATAAAAAATATATAATTTTGAAATAGCATGGACTACCATTATTACACAAATAATATTTCTATACAATCCATTTCTAAAGATACAATCCATTTATTATATCTTGTCTCTATAACGATATACACCATTAGATTCTATGCACTCTCTCCCAACCCATAACTTATAATGATAATAATATTAATCAATAAGATGTAGATGAAACACAACATCATGGACTATCTTAAATAATGAACACTGGAAACCTGATAGGAAACCAAATCATCATTGTGTATAGAATTATTTTAATACCAATTATGCTTCATAATATTTCCAAAAAAAATCTATTTTTAGTTTTGAATTTATATATTTTTTATTGTATTTAATGAATTTGAAATATATAGACATAAAAAGAGTTATTAAATTTTTGAAATTAAAAAAAGATTACATTTATAAATACCACTTTTATGATTTTTTAACACAGTATATCATAATTGATAAATTTTAAATTTTTATAACCATTATTTATGTGATTACTTTGTGAAATATAGTGCATGAATATTCAGAAAAAATATAAATTTTTTTAAATATATATTTTGGTGGTGAAATATTATTGTATAAAATCATATACTTATTCATTTGAAAAAATCAATCATATTCTTATGTGTAAGGTATGTCCTTATTCAATGATTTTGATGAGAAATATATATAACCCTAATATTAAAAAATATTTTTTATTATATATTATATATATAATTTGATATTCATGTTTTAAAAGTTTTACGTATTGAATTTGAAATCTATAATTGAATTTATTTATGACCAATTTTTTTTGGATATCCATGTATTTTATCCAAAACAAATTATCTTTGGGCTCTTTGAATTGATCATAATTATCATATTGGGATTCATATAAAATTAAAAGAAAAAAATATGGTGAATATATATAAGGTATATTTTATACCATTAGATTTTATTGTTTTCCCATGAATTGATGGTATTAAGAAGAAGTTATTGATTATTATTTTTATAGAAGGTATTCGATATACTTGGTGTGATCTTAATAAAATTCCTTCTTCATTAATTAATTTTTTTTAAAGAGTCATGAGGTAAAATGAATGTAAATTTTAATTCATAAGTTATTTTATATAAATTATATTTATACATATTCCAATAGAAAATATGAATGGAATTATATTATAAAAAGAATATGAAATCATTTTTCAAAAACAAAATTAGCAAAATTTACCTCATGTTTACATTTACAATAAAACCTCACATAAATATATTCATGGGAATTCCATTTACATTATCAAGACAAGTCATATCCGTAATGGCCCCTCAACACATTTGATCATCATATTCCATGTGGTAAATATTTATATCTATGATTTTTTTTAATTATAAACATAAAATGTTAACATATAATGTAGTATGGTTTTTGGGGTAAAGGTAATAATTATTATTCCATTTAATATATTATTTTATCCTTTATATTCTGTTACAGTGACCTTTTAATTTCGCTTCAATTCCTTTTTTTACAATAACATAGATCAGTTCTGAAATTTTTTCACTAATTGAGAAACAAATTCCTACAAACATAAATTTGGAAGGACATAAATCATTATCATAAAGTACCGATATAAAGTTAAATAGAAACTCTTTAAAAGATCCAAAATCGAGTTTGACCCTGGGTACATCGTTATCATCAAAGGGAATAGACATCTCTATGGTCATCTCTGGAGATATAAAAATCCCTACTCTCACATGATCTTTCAGATATTTTTATAATATTGAATATGATCATGGTTATAGTACATATTAACACTCACAATAAAGTTATTGTTGGTTTTTGATTGATATAAATCACAATCATTTTAACCCTATATATTTTTAGTATTATATATTTTTTACTAGTTGTTTGATTTAAATTAAGAAGAAACTATAATGAAAAATTGATTACCTCCTGTAAGGAGGATCTTTGGGGGAAATTGATAGCTTCAAAATTGTGGGTTTTTACCATCTTATTATAATGGATATTGTGTTTAATATTATAATTTATAACATTGAAAAAAATATATTATAACATTATCATGTTAACAACTTTTTTTATTAGCCTATTTATCAGTATTGGAATAATTTTCATTTTTTCATCTATGTCCAATAGTTTTTTTATTCTTCAAATTACTCACTTGATAAAGCTCAAAAACCTGCACTATTTACATGGAAACATTATTATCGAAGATTAAAATCCCAAGAATATAATCATTCATTTTCTATTGTATATGGAAATTCTTGTGTAGACTCTGAAAAATAATATTGGGAAATAAGTAGTTCTTATTATATAATATTATTTAAGAGAAAATAATTTTTCTATTATTTCAAACTTATACATTATCTAAATAAATATGTTCATTTTTTTCATCATCATTATCATGTAATTTTATAAAGGGATAGGGAGGAAAAATACAAAAAGTAGAAGCACAGAAACCCCTCCCCCACCCCCGCCCCTGCCCAAAAAAGAAACTATAGGGGCCTAAAATGATGCAGCCCTAATGCATCCCCTTTAATAAAGTCAATCCCATTAGGAGTAATGCTTGCAGCAAAGTGAAGAAACACCATCTCCGTGCCATTAAGGACCACCGAGGCCAAGTAGTTAGCAACCTTGTTCCCCTCTCTCCATGTGTAAAGAATTCGGATGTTGTTCTTAATAATGCTTTTACATTGCCTTATGACATAGCATATCGACCAGGGGACTTCACCAATCTCCGCCAAGGAGTTATAGACAATTAAGGAGTCTATGTCAATTTAGGATACCTCCAACCCCTGTTGACTGCAATGTTTGAGTCCCATAAGCATTACCAGTGCCTCCGCTTGAAGGGATGATCCATGGCCTAGGCTGGCTGAAAAAGCTAAATAACTGAGCCTTTATTATCCCTCACCACACCTCCTCCACGAATGCATCCCTGGACACAAGAGACATCCGTATTGAGATTCAAGCCACCTGAGGGAGGTCGCCAGCAGACCCAACTGCCTTTCCTGTTACTAGAGGTACAATCCTCGCTGGAACTGGAATGAAACCGGTGAAAGGAAGGAGCTGCCCTCCAATGACGCACCGCCTTGTACAGGTCTAGTAACGGATTTTTTGCCTAGAAAATAATAACTGCAGCGGAGACAACCACACCCTCATACTATGCTCTATTCCTCGCCTGCCAAAGACACCAACACCCCACATGCAGAAAAACCGAACGAGCAACTCTCTCAGGTCCCCCACCCTCTGAGGCATGATACCACTTAACAAGAAAGGATGATAAGGTCTCATTCGAAGAAAGTGTTTCAGAGAACTCGCCAAGAGACTTCCAGACCTCGCCCGCCCAAACACTGCCAAAGAACAGGTGTGAAGTTCTCTCTTCTCTATGCACGTGACAGAAAACACATTTAGACGCAAGCTAGATGCCGCACCCCCTGACATTCTCGTCCGTCGGCAGTGCTCTGTTTCGAATCCTCCAGGTTAGAAAATTGAGCTTAGTCGGAATGTCCTTCACCCAGACGACCTCATCCCAGCTCCCTGCCTGACTTTTCTCAAAAGCAATGTGGCGGAAGTCCTTCAAGGAGAACCGGCCTGTGGAGGAAGAAGTGAAGACACATTTATCGATCTCTGTATTAAGCTCAATGAGATTGAAACACTCAAGATGATTATCATCCAGAACCGAGTTGATGAACTCCGGGAAAACACTAGCATCCCTGTACGAAATATCATTGATCGGACATCCAGGAAACCCTAGCACTGCACCGCTCGAGTCTTGGTGCCAGAAGGAGAGATTGCCATTACCAACAATCCACCGAGCGAAGGGCCGAAGCTTCTCAACAATGGGGCCAACCAAATACCAGAGGGATGCTTTGTTCCGCTCCACCAAACCCCTAGAGTCCAAGGAATACGCTTGAATGGTGGTCCCCCAGAGCGTACGACACTCCAGAACACTCCAAGCGAGCCTCACATGCATGCAGTAAAGTGTGGCCTCTAAGTTGTTCACATTAATCCCTCCCTCCCTTACAGGCCTCGCCAATTTACCCCACGCCACCCATTGTTTCTTGCCCTCCGAAGCCGGATCCCAAAGGAAATTGGTAAGGATCCTTTCAATGGCTTTGATCACCCCCTTAGGGACTTTGATGGACGATAAACCATGGATTGGAGAGGCCAGAAGCACACTGTTCACCAGGGCGATTCTTCCACCGAATGACATGAATTTATTTTTCCAGTTCAGAACCCTATCTGAGATCCTGATACGTAAGTCATCAAAGTCGCGGATTCGAAGCCTTCCCGGCGATATGGGAGCACCAAGGAAAATCATAGGAAAACCCCCCCTCTGAATGCCAATCAAGCTGCTGACAACCTCCACTCTCTCTGTGGAGCACTTATTGGAGATGTAGAAGACACTCTTACCCTTTTTGATGAACTGACCACTCCATCGACAATAAACATCAAGCACTCTGTTAATGATAAGAATGGACTTAGTCTTAGCATTCATAAATAAGATGGTATCATCCATGAACATAAGATGAGAGATTATCGGGGCCTTCAGACGACACCAATATGGAAGGATACCTCCATTGATGATGCTTCTCTGGATGAGGCGACTCAGGACGTCCTGAATGAGAATGAACAGAGATGGAGAGATGGGGTCCCCTTGCCTGAGGCCTCGAGTAGACTTGAATAACCCGTACGATTTGCCCATAAAGGACACAGATAACCACGAAGAGCTGAAGCAACGGAAGAAGATATCAATATTCCAAGAGTTGAGACCCATACCTGAGAGAACTCTATTAATGAAGCTCCATTCCACCCGATCATAGGCCTTGCTCATGTCAAGTATAATGACCATGTTAGACCCTCTGGTCTTGAAGTTGATATCACTGAGCATCTCTTGAGCCAGAGCGATGGCCTCCTGGATCGAGCGACCTTTAATGATCCCATGTTGTTCCAAGGAAATGTAGTGAGGGATATGGATAGCCATCCTCAAGTTAATAATTCTAGACAAGATCTTGTATGGCACATTACACATACTCACTGGACGGTAGTGTGAGATCGATGAGGGGTTTTTGGACTTGGGAAGCAGAACGAGAGTGGTGGCACAAGCAATTCTGGGTAAGCTCCCTCCCCTAAAGAAATCCTGTATAGCATCAGTCAAGTCCTCTTTCATTGAGACCTAGGAGGCCCTGTAAAATGAAGCAGGAAAACCATCAGGACCCACCGCGCTCTCTGGGTTCAAATGCATGAGAGCTTCTTTGATCTTTGAATCGCAAGGCACAGCCCCCAGACTTTCATTGGTTTGGCCAGACACATAGGTAGGAATCACATCAAAAATGTCAGAAGGTTCCGAAGGATAACCAGTAGCTAATCGTTCATTAGGACCAGCCATAAGCTCTTGGAAGAAGGAATTGGACATGAATCCAATCATGTATCTGTCCTCCGTGAAGGAACCGTCTTCCAGTTGGATGTTTGGTTTGACAAGCTTCCCCATCTCCTTGATGCATGCGTGAAAAAACGCTGTGTTCATGTCTCCTTCTTTAAGCCATTTGATTCGAGCCCTCTCCCAAGCTAGCCGCTCCTGTTTCAAAAGTAGATCAGCCAAAATGCCCTTCTTCTCTGCAAGAGCCGCATATGACCGCTCATCCCACTCCACCTCGAGACCAAGCTCAAGACTCTCCACTTCCTGCATAATAGAAGTAACAACCTCTTCGGAGGGAGCTAGGTCCGTCGCCCATGATTGGAGCTTGAGCTTAAGCCTCCTCAGTTTACTGTGCAAAATGATCCATTTGTTACCTTGCAAAGGAGTGGCCCAAACTACACCAACCAGGTCATGGTATCCTGGTTTGTCCACCCAGTACTGACTGAATCTGAGCCACTCTGGAGGCCGGGGTGAGGAGTCAAGAGACACAAGGAGAGGTGAGTGGTCTGAGATTCCCCGAACCAGATGAGTCACCTTAGTGGTTGAGAAGACCGAGATAGCATGGATGTTAGCCAGGAAGCGATCCAGACGCCCCCACGACCGACATTATCCCTGCTGATTATTACTCCACGTGAACTTGTCCCCCACAATGCCTAGGTACGAGAGGCCCTTTCCAGCCATGAAACGAACGAAATCAAGACTAGCTTGCCTTGGGAAGGGGCCTGTACCCTGCCTTTTCTCAGGATCAGCCACTATATTAAAGTCTCCCCCCACAATCCAAGGCGCGGGGCTAGGATCAAACATGCATAGCTCTCTCCATAAGGCTTCTCAAGAGTGCCTATTGCAACTTCCATACAGAAAGGAAACATAAACAGGAACATGGCCAAGAGTTACCTTAACAGTGAGGAACTGATCCCCCGCTTGAATTAGGACCACATTGCACCTCCTATGCCAGACAATCCAAATATGGCTATTAACCAGCTCATCCTACGAGCTTCCATGCATCCGAAGCCTTTTGGAGAACTCCCCAATTCTGTTGGGTTGTTGTTTATGCTCAAGGACTGCTAACACTGCCGCTTTGTGCCTGGAAATTACTGAGGCAAGAAATTCCGACTTGACCCGGGCTCCAAGACCCCGAGCATTCCAGATGAGAAAAGGAATCATTGAAAATAGAGCGCTCTGGGACTGGCACCAGAGCTCTTCGCCTTCTCGTAGTGGGAGTAGGAGCTCCCTTGGTGCATCTTGGACTTTGATCTTGTGCACACCCGTGGTACCTCACCCGGCAACACCATGGGAGAGGCAGGGCTGCCAACCCTGCAAGAAGACCATTGCTTCCTGAAGGCCACCACGAGTGACCGTCCACCTGCATTGGATTCATCTGTCCAAGGGAAGGGATCCGCGGGAGGTAGCTGTGGAGGGGCATCCGAGAATGTAGGGGAGAAGCCCTCAGAGGGGACTCCTTTGGGAAGGGAAAACACCACTACAGCCCACGGGTGCTGCTCTGAAACGGACCCAGAAGCACTCGCAGCGAGGGGAGGAATAGGGAGAAATCACGGGCCCTTCAGTACACCACCTATAGAGAGAGCTTCAAGGGGTTGACAAGAGCACACAGAGAAGGGAAGGCCTGGGGAGAGGGAAAACACCTCGGGATATAGGAAACAAGGGCCATATCCCCCTCTGGTGTTTCCGAAACCAACTCCTCGGGAGAGACCACTGAGTTATCTGCTGAGTGAAAAAGAGGGGAAGCAAGCATAGGATCCAGGGCCATCACTGGAGTCACCTCAGGAGAAGCCGAGAGGGAAGAGCACTCGCCCTTTTCCTACCTAGCCTCACCTCTGAAACCTCTACTGTGGCCCTTAAGACGCAGACGTCGGAAAACTTGGAGAGAATGACCTTGAAGGAGGCAATGCGAGCAATATCTGGGGAACACCAGGTACACCAGATCCTAAACCCTGTGGAATGAATCCTCCACCTGAAGGTCCAGCTTCTCCGGCAGGGGGTGGGCAAGATCAATCTCAACACATATGCGGGCCACCGCTGATGACAGACCTCGTCTCGTACCATAATCGGAGCACATGAAGATCCCAATTGAGTCACCTATCAACCTTAGGAAGCCCTCATTCTGAAACGGCAGCAGTAACCCTGGAAGACAAAGCCAAACCATGGCCAACGAACTTTCCTTTCCACGGTGAGCCTCTAGGGACCATCTGGCCAGGCTAAAGCCCCAACGGCCCATGGATCGCGAGACCATGCACCAGACATGAAGAAAGTCCGCCTCTGAAGCTAGAACGATGTAGAAAGAATTCCTATGAAGAACCGAAACCCGCACCGGCTGCTGAAGACCCCAGGAAGAGATCCCGCGCTGGAAGGCAGCAAGCGGCGGAGTGGACACCCAAAACCTGGCTATCAAAGTCCATTTGAGGCAAGCTTTAGCCTCTTCAAATGCAGCGGTCGGGACATTCAGACGAACCCTATTTCCCTCACGCGACGATTGCACAGGAGGCACAGAGATCTCCAGAAAGCAAGGGGGCACAGGCCGCAATGAACCACATAGGACATCCCTAAAGGAAGGCCCAACACCATTGGGGCGGGCCATGCTTGGAGAAAGAGTGGCCGCTATGGGGGCAATAGGGAAGGAGGAATAACCAGGGTCGAACGCCGTCGGGAGAGGTGGGGGAGGCTAGGAGGGACCAGTTGGAACGGTCGAGAAATATTTTTAAAGGGGGCGGCGTGTGAGGCGCGTTCATTGGCGATTCCCACTCTTTCTCCCATGTTGTTTTACTTCTCCGTATCTAAATATTTTCTTTTTTCATCTATTAATTGTACCTTTTTATTTCCACATTCATCCTTTAATATTACAATACATGTTATGGATATCGCTTAAGATTATGAATCATCAATTTAAATATAAATAATACACATACTTTTATTTTTGTTTCTTATAAAATAAATATTTTAATGTATATTTATAATAAATAACATTTTAAATTTTTTGATTCACACAATATCTTTTATTTATGGTAGGTGTTTTGTGGTTTTGATAGACGATATTTATTTTTCACTTCTTTATTTTTCCGTAAATTAAAATTTTGAGTCAATGTAATTAATAAATGTATTATAATATAAAATAACTAAAATATTTTTATATAATAAATGTATATACCTTTTACTGATCCATGTTTTCATTCCATGTTTTTTGGATTATTATGTTTGTCTGTATAACTAGCGGGTTGGGTTTTACTTCCCATTTCCTACCTTAAGAATATTTTTCATAAACAATTTCGAAAATAATCTATGATATTTCCCAATCACCAATGTTATTAACATAATATATAAATACTGTAAAATAAAATTTACGCTAAAATTGATAAAGAATAATAAGTCAATATTTCATTGTTTGATTTTTGTAGTGAAATATAAAATATATAACATAATGTTATCGCAATTTATTCCCAAATTATTACATTCAACGAAGTAATTTGTAGTGTTTGATCCTGGAGCGAATAACAAAATTTGAAATTATAATAGATAGATATTAGAATCTAGTAATAATATTTTCTATTAATAATCCGTTTATTTAGATAAATAAATAACTCTATCTATAAATATGATTATTTAGAAATCATATGTTTTAAAAATATGTATTTTTTCGTGATATTCTTAAATAATTTGAAAAATAATTTTGACTCAAATGATGTTTCATTCTTCATTATATTTTTTTTTCATATAATGTAATGATTATTTCATTAGGTACATAAAAATATGTATTATTTGTATAATATTTCAGTATGTTTATCAGCATACGCTTCTAAACATATATATGTATTACATCGTAAATATGAAGATTTTATTTCTTCATTATGTCATGCTTCATAATAATTTACTATACTATGATTTAACATCACAGGTACGAATCTTTTTTATATTTATTAAGTGTAAGAATAAAAATATTGAGTTAATTTATTCAAAACATAATATTTTTATGTATTTGTTTAAATATATGTTTCAGAACATTTATGTTTATTGTATTGGTTATTTTATGAAAATTTGAAGTCTTGTAATTTTTTTAAATGTCTTAAGAATTATGTTTAAAATCCTTATGAAATCGATTAAAAAATATTTAAAAATTATATTTATGATATTTAAAAATTTATATTTCTTTTGATATTATCTATCATATAAAATTTATCTTGAGAAACTAATAAATATTATAAAAATCAATATTATATGAGGACCAACATCTTAAAAAAATTCATATATTATTAAATGGTTTCCTTCATTCATATGAATTTTATAATTTTTTAATATTTTCAAATGTTTTTTCGTAAATTTAATAATTTATGAATGAATAGAGATATAATAAAAAATGAATTATCTATCCTTCATAAATTCTTTATGTTTTTAAATTTTTCATATTTTTTCATGTTATTCAAAATTTTCTAATTGTTCTTATACACAAAATATATTCCATGTATACTGGTAAATTACTCTTCATATGCATGTAAATTACTATTTTGATCTATATTTTACATTTCTTATGTATCTATATTGCATTTATGAAATTTTGGAAAATTCATTTTTTGAAAAAATAAAACTATACTTGGAATATATAGGTTTATCACTAAGAAGATGGTTTTACTCGTTATTTTATAATGTATTTTTATCCCTAGGTTGTTTTTAACTATCCATATGACATATAGTGTATAATTTTGTGATGTCTTATATACTCATTTCAAATATAATAAATATTTATGATTGAAACAAATGAGATTACACTATTTTTTTTAATATGTACTGGATGTTCTAAATTATTGTTATTATTATTATTATTATTATTTATGAATGTATAGTTTGATGTTATGTAAAAATATATTTTGATTTTTGTGATTTTATTTAGGATTAAATTGAACATTAAATTTAATCAATACTTCGGTTATGTCATGAATTTTGTGTTCATGTTGTAATATGTTGTTTTTATGTATTTAAAAATATATGTAGATATTTTTGTTTCATTGTTTTTTGTTTATCCTATGTTGTTTTAAAAGGGTACTCGGGATTGTGGATAATAATTTTAAAGTGACCAATCGATAAATATGTTTTTTTTCAAAACCTTATATAAATCAACTACCAATCATGATTTTAGAAACACTAGTAACTTCCAATTAATTATTTTCATTGTAAAAAAGGACAAAAGGCTTAATATAAAGTTTGAATATCAATTATTTTTTTGAAAATGTTTTATACAAATATATATATATGAATCTTTTGAATGACCAATACTATGATTATTTTTGTAATATTGATCAATCAAAGTGCTATATCATGAAAAAAGCCAGTTGAAGTGATCTATCTATATAACCTTCATCAATTTTTCAATTTTGAGTATTTTAAATTGATTTATTTTACCTACCTAATTTATTTATTCAAAACCATGTCATTTTATGGTTACCCTTATAAATATAATATTTTTTATTATACCTCATTTACAAATGGTATATGTTACATTTATACCTCAACTATAAATGTTATATTTTTTGTGTTTTCCCGGTCAAAAAAGTATGATAATGTTGATTGTTCCATTGTATGTATAATGATAGGATTATTTTTTTGTGCCTTCTAGTTGAAATATTAATTTCATTAATTTTTTTTCTCACATTTTCTATAGTAATAGTTTTAGTGGATATGATTTCTTCTAATGAGTAAAAAGAAGTGAATAGTACATGTACAAGCACAATTATTCGATCCACTATGATGATTATGGAAATCTTGTTTTTTTATTTCACCTTCGTTTCTTCTATAAAATTTCTTTGAAAATTTTATTATAAACTATTTTTAAATTTTATATTTAATTTATATATTTTCAAAGTGTTTTATACTAATAACTTAATCCACATGTTTAACTTCTCATCATCTTAAATTTTACGAATATATTGAAATTAAATTATTCCATTAGAGATATATTGGTTTATATTTTCATATATGGGTTTATGTAATCCTTAATGAAAACAATAAAAATTCATACAATTATTATTTTTTGAGATTATAGAATTATATTAAATTGTATATGGTTTCCATATAAAAAAAATATTTTTATATTAATGACCACGGATACTAGAAATATTCAATGGAATCTTATCTCATGAATCTATGTAGTAGCCTTATAACATAATGTTAAAGCCTAAAATCATCAGGAATTTATTCTTAATTCTTTTCCTTCAAATTAATTTGTTACATATGTTTGAAATTTAAATGTTAGTAAAATTTTGTATTGTGTTGAACGTTGGAATGATATTATTTCTCTTCATCATAAAAAAACTACCTAATGATTAAGGAGGATACTGTAGGATACACAATATAAAAAAATTCAACAAAAAATAAACAATTTAGTAATAATTAGTGTGAAATACCATGATTTCAAAATTGGATTAAAAAAATTACAAACATATGTTTCACCGATTAACATGTATTATTAATTCAAGGAGTTTACATATAAAAACATCAAATAACATAACATTTTTTGACTGCATTATGAAAAACTAACCAAAATAGTTCATGGTAAATAATTTATTTGTATATAAAAGTAAAAAATCATTGAGTTCACATTAGATGTACTTATACGATTAATTATTCAATATGAATTTCAATAGAATTATATTATTATTGAATAAACTAAAAAAGGGATGTGTTTCATTGAAATATAATATATTTTTTAGGTCGGATGAATCTGAATCCTGTATACATGGATATTAAAGTTATGTATCATATCGTTTAAAAGGAGCAGAGTTAATTATTGAAATAAATAATTTTTTCAAAAATAGTTCCATGAAGGATTATCATAAGGATAGAAGAAAATTAAACAAAAATGGAAACTAATATCCATAAAATTTTGTTTCTAAATTAACTTGATATTAATATATATTGATGTTACATATCAAATTAGAAATATTAAATTAAAATCAATAGATAAAAGAAAAAACCAATAGGAGAAGTTTCAAGGAACATTTTTATAGATGGATTTTCACTAAGGAATAAGATTTTTGTAGAAATTATATATATATAAAAGGTTGTTTTAATATATACCTAATGTATACTAAAATGTTATAGGTATTTACATTAGTTTTAGATCATTCTATGATTTTGATTTTGGATAACATACTAACATAGAACATAATAATGAAAATTGAGAAATTACATAGATATATTCAAAATATTGGGGAGCTCTATAATGAATTTAAATCAAAGAAATTATAATCATGACTTAAAAAACAAGAATATTATTTAAGAAAATGACAAACTTAAAAATTATTCATCTACTTAAAATGATATATTTAAGGAAGAGTAGTGTATTATCTAAAATAGAGAGCCCAAAAAATAATATTTAACATTATCATATTGAATAAATAATTACCAACATTAATGGAAAAAAGTGCTTTGAATTTTTTTTTCAATGATTAAATTCAAAAAACAAAACATTGATAATGGTGACAATTACATGAAATTTATGATACCATATTTATTAGAATATATTCAATATATGTTTATACTATTATATAATTTATATGATTAACGCTAGGATATAATATAAGTGAATTTCCATTAAAGTATCTATAATACCTTCTATATATATTGAAATTTATTTCTAGGAAATTATATTCAATACAACCTATAGATAAATGTTCAATATCTATTTAGGTATATATGAATTCATTAAAAAATACTACTTAAAAATGTGCCATATGAATCCAAAATGTATTTTAATTTTTTTTATTTAAAATTATTTTGATATCTAAAGAGAAACAAATTTTACACTGATAGTGGGTATTCTAGAATCATTAATGGATAAACATCCAAACAAATTCATGTTCTAGCTGTGATGGACGGACTAATATATTTTAAAAACAATTAAGAAATGTTAAACAAATCATAGAAGACTTTTTTTCTAATTGTGTTATTATTTATAATTTATTATGTGTTTAATGTTTTAATCATAATCTTAGTTATATTCTCCACATATTCTATAATGGAATGTGTGTGAAATTTTAAAATTATAGGTTCCCTGTTTTAGAAAATCTTTGTATTTTATTTTAAACAATCGTGAAATTTAATATATATTTTATTGAATTTACATAGCTAAAAAATAAAAAACATATGTTTCATATTATTATATATAGATATGGTCTTTTTCAACCTAGAGTCATGGAAATATTAATTTAAAATTTGTTTTAAATCACTAACTGAACATCAGAATACAATATTTCTTTTTGAACTCAATGAAGATAAGTGTCAGTTTTTTTTCATGTATTAAATTAAAGAGAGAAAAGAAATATTTATATAAATTAATTATATAAAAAATTGAATACCACATAAACATATTCATTTTTATTTTTTACTCCAATTTAAACTTTTATTTTTGTGTGTAAGAGGCATACCTTTTTTATTACAAATGATTATAGTTTATATTCTTCGAATTAATTTTTTTCTCCTAAAAAGAAATCATTATGTAATTTTTATTAAAAATAATTATGTAAAAATGATTAATTAATTTTAGTAATTTATATTTTAATTTATATAAATGGATAATTCTTAAATCTATAATTTTAAAATAACTGGGAACAAATAGGTTTTAATAATAATTTTTTAGTAGAAAGATCACATCATCAAAATAGATTAGTTTAAAGAAAGAATATATGAAAATTAGAATTGACTAGATCAAAGTAAATGAATAAATATATATAGTTATATTTAAATATAATCCTTGATCTAGCAAAAAAATCATACTCTTGACATTATGGATTTTATAACAACTTATGTGACCCAAAATTTATCTAATATAGTTACAATATAAATAAAAAATATTGAGTCACTTACATCCAAAACAATGTTTATGTATATAGATTTATAATATTTGAATTTTTTTTAAAAAAATTAATACATTTTAACTCATTGTGTAACACTCTAGGTAATTATATAATAGAACACATTCTTGAGTTTATTCATTATAAAACAAATTATGTAATTTAAAAAAAATGGGTGAAAATTTTAATCAATAATCTTTTCTAATATTATTTTATTAAAAATAAAATATTATAATATATGGAATTTTATTTATAAAAAATTAATTTAATTTATTAAATAATCGTTTAAATATTTTAAATGCGTGAAATTTTTAGATTTTGTAGATAATAGGGATTTTTTAGTGAATATTGAAAAATAATGATTTTCCCCTTTCAATTTATTTATTTAATTAAAATCACCATTACTTTCCTTATATGTTTTAATGTAAAAAGAATTAATATTTATATACATTTAAAAAAAGTTATTTCAATTAAATCTACATTATATTGGATTTTTTTGTAAGATTGTTTGTAGTAATGAAAATTGGTTTTCTAAAATAACTATGTTAAAATGTATAATGTTTAACAGTTTTAGTTAATTAAAATAATCCCAAATGAAAAATATTTTATAATAAATATACATATTATATATCAATAACTATTATTTTATAGTCATAAAATGATAATTAGTAATCGTTGTATTAATATTAAATCACCTTGATCATGAAAAATACAATTCTTGGAAACCCACTACTTCGTCTCATCTACGAGTTTTATTTTTAATATTCTATTGAATATTATATCAATGTATATTTTCAAAAATAGATATAATATTTTAAATCCTCATGATTTATATTATCTATTATTTTCAACATAATTTTGACCAAAATTAATATTGAAAACGGAAACAGTTAATTACCATGATTAAAGTAAAAAATGGGGGTTTCCGGATGTTAAACTAAAAGGATAAAGGCCATATTAACCAATATTATTTTTTAGATATTACTTAATAGACTTATGTCAGTTTTATGATGTGAATGTATCAATAATTAATAATTTGTAAACTTTTTTGTTTTAAAATCAACATTACACTATTTCGTTTTAAACAATCACAAGTGCGCCACACAACTCATTTATAAATGGCTACCCCTATCATATGCTACAAAACACCAAAACCTTATTGTTCATTCAATCCAAACCCAAATAACTTCCCTAAATCAATATACACAACCAATGATCCTTTTTTGGTAAAATAATATACTAGGAATATTTTAGTTACAATCGTAAAGAGCTGGTCCGAGAATATGTAAAATTCCAAACTATATGATTGTGTATTATTTATTGTTCCATTTAATTCAAATACTCTTCATTTATTATTATATAATTACACTAGAATATCCAATATAATGAGATTTAGTTATATAAAGGTAATTATCAACATCATTATGCTTTTACGACAAACCCGACTCGGATACCATCTTTAACCGGTACCAGAATCAAATTAACACATACTCAAAGGTTGTTCCTAATCCCGATGAGCTGGTGAATAGAACCTGAGCACCAAAAAATGGGTAGAAGGAATTATTTCTCCCATCCTAAAATAAAAAAATTGACATATACACATATAGATAAATAAACATATAAATAAAACATGGAAATATATGTTGTAACAAAAAGAGAACAATGGAAGTGATAGAACTAGAAGGTATCAATGCAATATTTAGGATACAAGACCAACCGAAAAAGGGAAAAAAACAAAAATTGTTGTTCCCACCATCAACATGGGATAATGTAGAAAATCCCAAAATATCACCACCCAAATTTCACATCTCATTTGATTAGAAACCTCTCAAACTCAATATGGTCCTTTGGAATTTCTTATATCAAAAGGCATACACAAGGACAGTGCATCTATGAAGGGTTGTCTAGGATGTGAGATAAATGGATCAATAGGTTGATACCTATATGATCCATAAAAGTTCAATGAAAAAATAATCCAATCATTCCCTACTATATAGAAAACAAGGCATGATATATAGTTTAGCATTTTTGTATCAAAATCATTGAAAAACAATTTAATTCAACCTTTTCCACTTTTCATTATAATTAAGGTAATCTAGACTCAAATAATTTAATATTTATATATCAAATAAGATATATCAAAACAAACCAAATCATGTGTCACATATCACATCAAATCCATGGACATGAAATAAAATTAGTACAAGAAAAAGCTAGCTAAATCGGCCAACACACAGGTAAAATAACACCAAATATCACACTAGTTATGGATTTCATTTAAAGTGGTACCCCTAAAACAGACAATAGTTTGTCAATAAACACGATTGATATATGCATTGAGCCTATACATTATTGGAATACCACGTAAGTGAGCCTCCATATAGATTCTATCAATTCTATAGGACAATAGGCCTAGATAGTAGTGGAAGGGCCAATTATCAAACCCCTTGATAGTATAATCAGTCAATGCCTATAACCAAACCATCCACCAAAGTACCAAAATCATCTCTTATTCTCTATTTCCCAAGCCATTTCATCAATCCATTCCATTGAAACCAATCTTTGATAACCAATTCACAAAACAATTTCATAATTCTTTCAAATCCCATTTTCATTTAACAAAATTTGGGGATGCCCATATTATATAGAATACCCTTTTCCACACACAAAACCCATCAATAAATCATGAAAATTTATTTTGTAACAAAATTTATAAAATAAATAAATTTTGTTCAACGAATACTTGCTCGAGATGAAATCATCTACCTCAAAACAAGGGTCACACATGCCCATAATTTGATCCACCAAGTAGTTTCACATAATGATGAAATTAGAAGTCCTAGAATCAATCTAAACATCTCATAATTGATTAAATTTATAAAAGAAGTTGAGGAAGAGAAAATGAAAATGCATACCTCATGAATGCACACTCATCGCACCACAACAAACAATGGATTGGCCCCTAAAACAAGATCAAACAACGGATCTACAAGGAATAAAGAAGAATCATCATGTCATATCAATGGATCTAAGAGTGAAATGAAAAACCTGTACCGCAATAAAAGAAAACAAGGAAGTAGAAATTATTTCTCTCCATGATAAATGACACTCAATCTCCATGATGATAAAACACCAAACAAGTAGATCTAGAATGAACAGAGGTCACTAAATTCCCAAAGAGTGCTTCTAGGTATAATAGGATGAGGGATGTTGAAGATTTAAATAATAATCATTTGTGAGGAACCCTAAAATAAAAAATCAACATGATTTCATGGCATTTAGTTTCATTACATGTTTTGTAATCTATCAGGCCTATATATTCTGAAAATATTATCTCTGTTTTATTAAAAACTGATCTTTTAACATTACACAATGTGTAATATTTTTCATGGATTCTATAATTTCCTATTATGTATTTAGCTAAAATCATGAGGCTAGTGATCATTATACATCTTGTACCCCCATTACGAAACATGTAAATTTATAATTGACAAAAAAAGGACTAGTTTTCTAAAAAAATATACCAAGCACCTCAAGTATTCTCCAATCCTAGGGATAACATTGTTAATCCATTACAAATTTATACCTACAATCCACAGATTCAAAAAAACATATATCCATAAATGTTTGATAACTTTCTACAAAAATGATCATCATACTCAAGAGTCCCATGACATGCCCAATTAAATAGAAAACAATTTAAAGAGATTGCAAACACCAAGAAGATAGTAATAGGATTTTACAAACTCCCAATCATACGAATTTATGCCCCCTGAAAGGAAAACTGATGAATGAATTCTGGTAAAGTGGTGTTGAAATTGTAACTTCATCAATGACTCATACTTCCAAGTATCATGAGAATTTGATATCTGCATCCATAACGCTTTGATGGAAGAAATTGATTTCCCATGAAAAAACATCTGTTGAGAGTCAACGATATCCATTGATGACTCCACAATGGATTCATCTGCCTCTAACTCAATGTATTACAATCATATAAAATGGGAGGGATTATGATGGTATTTTCTAAGCTCAAATATTTTGAAAGCATCATGGATACCGATAAAGTAAACTCGATATTATAACTGATAAAACAATCACCAAGAAACTCAGTGACCTTAAATTTTCAAACATATCATAGAGACAACATTTCATATTTTCCAAGATAGTGGTGACCCAACTGAGGATAAACATTCAAGAAAACATTTCCTCATATGAAAAACACGAAAGGACGATACTGCGGATCCACATAATATTTCTGATGATGCTGAGATGTAACAAATCATCAATGTATATCATAAATCTTTACAGATGTCTACTGAAAAAATTTGATCCCACAAAAGAAGCTTCTCCGACCAATTCCCAACAAGATGTGATCTACACGAGTGACTATTCAAATACATGAATGGTTTTATTCAAATTAGTGACAAATAAATATAGTTATAAGAATACTCATATAGTCCTATATATCAATCCAAATATCTAAAAAATTTAAGATATATGCGTGGGTCAAGTCTACGAGACCATGAATATCATGCTCTGTTTGACTATATGTCTATTGATGGAGATTGGTACACAATATGACCTGACTACCCATCTCCTCTCGGAAGCATCAACATATCCTCAATGTAAACATGAGATCCTAGTCTGAGATTTTTTTAGAAGTAACCCCATGTAACATCAAAGTCTCCTCAACATATTTATTACCAAAATCTTCATCTTTAGAGGTGTCTATGATCAGAATGAAGCGAGATGACTTTTTAAACTGATCATTCACCAACCAGATAGCATTTCTCCTTAATAAAGTCTATGGTAATCCAATAAGAAAACCCAATAATATCTCTTACCATTTCTAAATCAGCTTTATAATAGGTTAAATACAACTATATTGTTTCATATATTATACTTTTATATATTGGTAGGTGAAATAGTGTGTCACATAAGAAGCAATGTTTTGATTCATAGCCAACCACCAAAATCATCATCTCATGCCATTATTCATCTTTTTTGTTCACCGAATGAAAATACAATGAAAAACTATGATAATACAAAAAAACACATAACATTTAAGAAGACGAGTCAATCCCCAAAAATCTATAATACCATCTGAAGAGAGACCGCAACCAAAAATGTTGCGCTTCCATATTGGGTATTTTGAATTCCACTAGACTTCTCATCATGTAGATGACCCATCAAGACAAACTCAAGGATATAGTATGATAACTGGAAGCTTATCATCACAATACCTAAATCAATATCTCAAAAATCTAGATTAAACTTAATAAAAATACTCATAGGGGACACTCATCTTTCGATACAATAATATCATATGATGGCACATTATTGATGAGAGAATCTATAAAAACATTTTGTTTCCCCAAGTTATACAAAATATCAATTTCAACCGTCTGATGTTATTCCACCAATAACCTCTACTTGATATTTATGTCTTTTTGAAAAATTATATAGATCTAGGTCTTATGGTAATAAAATGTTATGGACTTACACCCACCAAAATAGCATCGTCAAAACATAAGATAACTCATAAGTGTGGAAATATCTATATCATGACTAGGGTAATTCTTCTTATGTGGTCATAATATAAATTATCCGTAAGATACCACATTAATATCCTTTAAAATCATTCAACCCAAATCAGCACATGATGTGTCAAATAATATCACCACCCCTTTACCTTGCTTAGGTATGATCAAAAATATGTGTCGATGTTAGAATTAATTTAAGCTCATCAAAATAAGACTACCACTTTACATCCCATATGAGTTACACTCATTTCCTTGTAATAAAAAAATATTAAACCCAATATCAATAAATCATTGATCAAACATCGATCATATATAGAAATACCATGGAATCTCTAAATATCACAAAGGTTTTGTTGTTCTTACGATGAAAAACATCATTCAAATTTTCATGATCAACTGCTAATCCTTCGATAGATGTCATTTAATCCAATAACATCCCCTATTAAATATTGGGATTTAATTTTAAAACTATTCCATACAAATATTAAATCCTCAAGAATTCCAAAAACCAAAGCATTTTGTGTTTTTCCTCACACTCAGATGTCAAATAATCTAAAATTTAATTTATAGAAACTATTATAAAAGTGTTGAGATACTAATAGAATCTATCATTTAACAATTCTATAACGCCAACATGAGTTTTTGTAAGATAAAATAGAATCACAATATATTTTTAATGGACAAAATCCCACCTTCAATCATTCTCTGATGAATCACACTCTCAAAATTAGAGATAAGAATAACCTGACCAAACAACAATCTTCAAAAACCACATTTATCCTTTTATTGATCAAAAATATCATCCACATGAGGAAATGGACACTTATTCTTAAACATTATGGGGGTTAAAATTCATAAATTTCTCACACAATAGTAGTAACCAATCTTATTTCAAGGTAAATTGTACTGGGGATATCCATGATGCAACAATACGAAAATAAAAAACCTTTTTCATCAGAGCATCCTTCATAATCTTATTCCTTTTTATTTATTCTAGTTCTATGTGATTATATGGTGTCAATATATAGTGAAACTTTGGAATGAGGTTGATCATAAATTCTACCCACCTCTCTATAAAGAGACAATAGAAGTTATATATGAAAACATTCATAAAATACAGAATAGAATTGGGAAGATCAATAAATGAAGTAATGTCATCAAGATCAACATGTATAGATGAAAAAAAAACTATCGATATATGGGAGGGAAGGTCATGCATGATGAGCCCTCAGATCTCACATTCCATAAAATAAATGTGATCTCCTATTATCCAAAACAAATGAAATAGATCAATTATAAAAATAATCTTCATAAGGATGAGAGAAAACCAATCCCATCTCAATGATGACAACAAATAGATCTAAATTAATAACGATAATGTACAAAACTAAAAATGTATCAGTTATCGATGGTTAATAATAAAATCACTAAAACCCCACCTATTTCCCTTTCCCAAGAGGTGTTTGAAAAACTATAAAAAAACTAGAGACCCATTGGAATATTAATCATATCAAAAAAATGTTTATATGTAAATGAGTGGGAAGAACCAGCTTTAAATATTGAAATCTGTACATTTGATTCAACACAGATGGTTCCTCCCACAATAACTAGACCTGCATCAAAATCCATTGAAAATCATCTACTTTTTGAAGGATCATTACAACTAAGGATTTTGGACAGATTCTTGTAGTATTTGAATCAACTAATTTCCATTCCCTACCCATTTGAGATAATAACCCATGCCCATATTAAGGAGTTTACATTGTCTGAATGAAACAGTCAAAATGGCTATAACATCCACAAGAATAGAAAATCATAGTATGATGAGGATATGAACAGCAGTTTTGTCTAAAATTTTCAAATGGATATCAAGTCATCCATATAGTAATAGTAGTAACCGAAGGTTTATAGGGGAAATACTATTAAGAATCACCCCGCACAATACCCATGTGTTGATACTTCCACTTCCTCTTTTTATATGGTTCACCACTAAAGAATACAAAGGGTAGGGGAGAAGGGGAATAATATCTTACCCTATATTACATGTTCATCTCTACCATCAAAGAACTATCCACTATATCGATATTGGTTGAAAGCATTAGCAAAAATATAAAAGCTTATATTTGTGTATTCCAACAATGGATGCTCTCTTTAATAAAAAGAGAGTAACTTTAATGATTTCTCCATTATCAGTGAAAATAGAAATAACATCTAGAATAAGAGATTCATGAAACCCTCTGAGTCCAATTAGACATTGATATCCTCCTATACCATGGAATTCCACCAAAAAATGTTGGGACCTTCAATTTGAAATGTTGTGCACTTCACCTTGATACTCTCATGTGTATCTTAAAATTATAATATCTAATCAATATCTTCCACCAATCTATACAACAATTATGGTTCATTCATACCATTAAATAATGGTGGAGTATCATGATATAACTACCATGATCGATGTTTGTCTCTAAATTATTCTGAATGTACCTCAATGGCAGCATTCTGGACATTTGTTACATTTTGGTCAATAGCACAAACTTTTTGCATGATAGCCCCAAAAACAGATTGATATGTGGATTCCCTTGGTGATAATTAAATTCACCATTTTATGAAACCTGTGGATAACTTCTCCAAGGTATGTTGTTTCAAAAAAAATAGTTGAAATAAATAAAAATAATAATCTCATTTCAAATCCATAAACCCTTAATAAAAAATATTGATTAAGAGCATTAAACCATAATATGAGACACTCATCCAAACATCGCTTGGTAATTTGAGTCTCATCATGGAATGAGATGGTCAAGCACTCATTGTAACCGAATTATCATGTTCCATAAATCCAATCTCAATTCAGTCAAATATTCAATGATAAAGACTATTGAGGAGAGACCTCAGTTGAATCCAAATTATTATGAACCCCAAAATGATAGGCTATCTAAATATTACCGAACTAGAATTTTCACATACCCAAAGGGGATTTTTGATCCCCAAGGGTTATAAAATATTACTTGGGTTGAAAAAATAAACCATAGGTGGTGATTTATTTCAACTTGAAGAAGTAAACATTATATATATACATACATTAAAAGAAATAACAAATGAGAAATGAACATATATTTGTCCAAAAAATAGAACATTGGACGTGATACATAGGAAATGTTGAAAGAACTCTCCATGAAATAATTCTAACTATAAAGAATGAAAATTTAATGGCTGAACTAACAGTAACCATGTGATAATTTGCGAAAATTCCAACATTCCCACCCCCAGCTACATGAACCCGATTGGTAGAAAAAATCATCAACTTACTAATGTTCTTTGCCTTTCCCTACATAAAAATACATATAATGGTATTCACGTTGTCGAAGGGATGCACATGGTGTGAGATAAAAAACTATGTATCATCCCACCCAGTAATTCTATATCATGTCTCTATATAATTAATCCAATAATACTAAACATTACACACAAAAAAGAATGATCTACAATTCAGAATTTTAATATCAAAATCATGGGAAAATAATTTAGTTTACCCATTTTCAAACATTCTATATAAAGTAACTAAACTAGTTTCAAATCATTACATGTCAAGATATAAAAGAGTATATAACAGAAAAACATAAGCATGAATGAGATATCATATCATATCCAGGGATGTACAATATAAATAATACAACCCAGAGTTTCCCAAATCATCCAATACATAGGTAACATATTGCACATGATCACACTATTTAATGATATCTAGTAAACTCTTACCCCCATCATAGAAAATTGGGTGTTCATAAATCCCCTTTTCGAATAAATTGATCCTAAGTGTCATCGGAATACAACATAAATTCAAACTCTCAATATTGTCTACCAAGTCTATAGAACCACTTGCCTAGGCATAGGGGAAAGACTCATGAGAAACCCCCGCCCATAATAGTATCAAAGGAGGTGTCTTATTACTAACCCTTCCACTTATGTACCATATTCTTCCTGTGTTCTCAATTTTCCAAACTATTTTATCAATCTATTTCATTTATACCATGCCTGGGAAACCATTTCACAATACAATTTCAAATTGACTTGAAATTTCCATTTCATTAACCAAAACATGGAAAACCCAGCATTTATCAAAAAAATATTCTCTCACACAAGAAAAAATTATAAAATCAATCAAATTAGATTTATAAAAAAATTAACAACAATCATGAAAATTCAACCAACATAGGCTACCGAGGGAATAAGAAACATGAAAACATGGGTTGCACATTCCCATAATGAGATCCACCAAAAAGAGGAACACAAAAATGAAAACATCTTCACTCGAATCATTTTATAGATCTTGGAACTGATTCAATTTATAAAAAGGGTTGGAGAAGAGTATAGATCAAAATATACCTCATGAATGAACACACACCAAACTATAACCATTAGAAGATCATCCCATGAAACCAAATCACTCAATGAATATTACAATAATCAGTAAAAATAATAGTCATAGATCAATGGATCTAATAGTGAAATTAAATTCCATTATCATGATCAGTGAAAATGAATAATCATTCATGATTACTCAACGAGAGAAATTAAAAAAACCACCCCCATGGTATATCTATGAATTAATATATCATTAATTAATGGAAGTCACCAATATCATCCAAGAGTGTTTCTAAGTAGATATGGAAGATGATTTTTTAGAATGAAATAAAAATTAGTCATTCAGTACCCTTAAATCACAAATCGTGATGATTCAATGGTGTTTAATCCAATTACACATTGTATTATTGAAATTTTTCATATATTTCATTAAACAATTTCCTTTTTATTATAAATAGATCTTTTGACCATACATGGAGTGTAATATTTCACATTGTGTTTTCAGGTCATGAAAAAAACATCAAGATCATTACATGTCATGTCTTCCCATTACACAACATGTAAATTTATAATGGATATGAAATAAACTTTTTTTAGTATAAAAACTTCATTTTCCTGCAAAGAAACTTGAAAATGGTTTTAGCATTCTCCTAAATATAAGAGAATCCTATAAATTAATAACACATTTATACATAGAATCCATTATTTCAAACAAAAATATACACATGATCATTACTTAATTTTTCCCAAAAAAATGATCCCCATCCATGGGAGTCCCATGATTCACTGAATTAAAGAGGAATCTTAGTAATACTTTAGTAAAACCATAAAATTGGGTAAAGGGATGTTACATATTTTCCCTTTAATGGAAAACTATAATGTCTCTCATGTGTATTGTTGACTGTCACCTCATGAACTAATGTGTCATGCTTTCTTTAAATATATCTCATGGTAGGTTATGATGATGGATATAAATTATATATTTGATATCCATAAAATAATTATACCATTTAATTCATTATATCATATATAGCCTTTTCAATTTCCATTCTATAAGAGATTTAATAACATCACTTGTGTGTACAGTGGAAAATCGCCTTAGGAAGTGATGTCATCAGATTCTCAATAAGGCTTTACATTGATTGTAATTAGGATAATGTTTATTAATATATGTGATAAACATGATATAATTATGATATTAATGATATATTTATTATTATAAAGATTATTATATAACATTTCCCATCTTACTTTTTCGCTGACTAAAAAATGATAACATTATTCTGTTACGTTTGGGATACCACATTCACAAAGTTGTGTTAGTATCTTTTCATTACCCCACAACATTAATGAAATATATAATTATTGAAAAAACCTCTCCTATAAATTGTTGTGATTTGAGAAGGATGTAAAACTTGGCCTTATTCGGTGTCCTAGGGTGCCAATGGCTGGAAATAAATTCCATGGGATTCAATAAAATTGGGGAATTAATTTCCCATTTTATAATAAAATAATTCAACTAAACCCACAATAACAAAATAAATAATAAATGATGCATGATAAAAATGTATAAAAACTCAAGGAAATACAATTGATATCAAAACCAAACATTAAAAATACCATCATGGGAGACTAAAATACAAATTTATATAGTTGTAAACTATAAATCCAAAAAGACTCAATTAAACTATAATTCTAAAGATCCAACAAGCTCCATAATCCAAATTCACCAAAAAAATAAATATATCATATGGTAGTGATAAAGATGTTTGATAATTTACCTTTTCCCATGTACTAATAAAACTACATCAGCAAAAGAACCAATGTATCAAATCAAGGTTGAGTACTAACACTCAGTAGGTTTTCGAAAAATAACTTTTCTACTCACTTCAATAGGATAAAACATGTTAGAAAATTTAGATAAAAAAATTATATAAAAATCTTCCTATATAATTTGATAACAAAATATAAATATGTGATATGGTAAAACAGTTTTCTCAAAATAATAATATGTTCCATGGAAACAACAAAAACTTGTTTCAAACAAATTCATGAATTCCTTTTAGAATAACCAATTCCAATCAACACATCCACACAACATGCTTTGTTATGAATGTTCCATACCCTGGAAAAGATTCTCATAAATTTACCAAGTCATCACAAGGTGATAGGGACCATGTATAATTACACATTTATTACAGAACAAAATTTCAGCACTCAACAAATCCCTATAATGAAATAAGAACACACACCAACAAGTATTCGCACACACCATTCCAAAACCATTTCGTTACCGAAACAATTTAAATTCCAAAAAAAGTCATTCCAAAACCATTTCCATAAAAAATTCATTGAAATTCACAAACCATTTCAATAAAAATAAATTTTAATTTCAAATTCTCATTCCATAAATTAATATGAGAAACTATTTCAAAATCATTATTTTGAATTCATTTATCAAAGTACATGAAATGTAATTTCTCAATTTCCCAAAAATATTTAAGCAATCAGAAAACAAGGTGTCTAACAATAATTTCACACTGGATTTCACATTCAAATTTAATCAATTTATTCAATTTGAAAGAATTCATTCATTTTTAAATATTGTATTCTGGCATGAATCCACCCGCCTCAAAAGATTGGAGAAAATGATAAATAGAATGAAGCACGCTACTAAAAATAGGTTAAATCTCTATGAACAGACCTTAAATATCTCCCCTTATCATCAAAAGACCAAATATATAAATATATTGAATCAATAATCATATATATCTCCACAAGAAAACATATATTTAAAAAAAGATTGATATATTGATGCAGATTTATGAGAAAGCACCAAGAACAATCACTTAATGTGATGATTCGACTTCAAATCACAATGGGATGACTTTAGATCACCTCCACATAAATTGGAGAAGCTTCCTTAACCCTTGGGAATAGATTCTATTGAGTTGGGTCTACATAAGAGGAAACATAAGGGATACATTGACAAAAAAGTGTGAGAGACACAATACTAGGTTATCATTTTTAACCCATGCATGGCTAGTAACACTATTATTCATGTAATACTTTACCAATCTACCATCCAATATCTCATGGATGTGATTACATGGAAGGATCCAATGGTTTCCAAACCATGTTTTAGCCATGAAAAAGCCCATTTTCTCATGTTTCATAGTTTCTTCTGGGATATTGAATGGTTTGGAAAAATAGTGTGTTTCCTGTATGCCTTCCTTTTTCCCCTTGTCTCATTGTGCAAGGTTTCCTCAATGTGTTGAACAGTATTCTAAAATGGCGCACCAATAGAAACCCTATTGAAATTCCCCCAAAAACACCAAAATCTCTCCAAACCCACCCAAACATTACAAAAAACTTTATGTTCTTAAAAAGAATAAATAATGTATTTCAGACATGAAACTGAGGGCACTAAATTCTCCCAACCATTGGACATTCTATATATAGAAAGTAGAAAATTATCATTCATGGGGTAGAGTTATGGCCATTTCACTTTTATATATTTATCAAAATCCCATGTTTCACCCTAAATTAGACTATTTTTTCACAAAACACACACATGACTGATGTTTTTACCATGCAAGACTTTCTCTTTCAAATCCACGATCCTTAGTGGGCTATGTACCAATGATGCATCTAGATCTATTTCTACATGATACCATACTATCACATGGTTTGGATCTGGATTATACTTTTTGAAATGAGATACATAAAAAACAATATGAACAGTACTAAATAATAGAGGTAATGCCAACTGATATTACACCTCTCTAACCAATTCAATAATATCAAAAGTTCTTATGTATCAAGGATATAACCATACCTAATTCCCAAAATGATTATGTCCAATACCTTGATGGATTTTCAATAACACATGATCACTCACCACGAATGATAATGGTCAGAGATAATGTTCTTCATATGATTTTTTGATCCATCTCTATCCATTTCCTAATCAAATGAATCTTATACATTATTTCATTGACAATTATCGGTTGTAAAAGTGAAGTCCTGCATGTTTCCACCCATTGAAGTGGAGAAAAATGAGTATTTCGATAAATTTCATCTAATGGATCCATGTTTATTGAGGCCTGATATATGTTCTTATAAGAGAACTCCACTAACAGAACATGTTCTTCCCATGAGCCACAAAAATCCACAACACAATCCCACAACATGAATTTTAACATTTTGATTTTCTGTTGTGATTTTCAATTTGAAAAGGGCTGATATGTCGTACTCATAGTCCCTCATAGTCATATGAGTCCCAAGGGATTTCCATAAGGATTTCCTGAAATGAGATGTAAAACTCATATCCCTGTCTGACATGATCAAAACTGGTATGTCATGCCTCTTTACCACATCTTGGATATAGATTATTCATAAGACCTGCACAGTATGAGATTCATGAATAAGTATGATGTGAATATATTTTAAAGGTTGATCCATTCTCATCAAAATATAATTGTGTTTCCGAACCATTCATGGGTCCCTTTTATGAAATCCATAGCCATCTACTACCACATCGAAATAGTAATAGGTAAATACTGCAACATATATATTGGTTATACATGTTCTGTAACAACATGGTGACTTGTTATGCATCTTGAAACAAACTCATCTACATTTTTTTGCATGTGAACCCACCAAAACTCTTGTTTTAATGACATATACACCTTAGGTGTTTAATGATTGATAGCCCAACTATAATGGTTGTATGCATGGAGAATTTGTTCCTGACAACTAATAGTTTCAACCATCTAATTACTAAAATAAAACACTGAACTTTCATTTAGTTTCAATCCCTCAATGGCCTCCCAACCATTTAGTTTCGACCCCATCAATAAAAATTTGGCATCATATGATTGTGCCTCTAAAAAAATTAAATAAATCACAATCTAAATAAAATATAAATAAACCCACAATGTCACATTGATATTCACGTTCCAAATTCAGGTCATTTACCACATATATCAAATATTACTGATATGATGCCTCTTTTTCCAACTGATCATAAGAAATTATGCTTAAAGCATCTTCCAACGTATTTCCCTTACCTAGTTTATACATAAATTCAATGTCACACATTTGTAGATACTCCTTCCATATTATTTGTGTCATGTTCAAATCCCATCTAAGAGAATATGATTCAAGAACTTATGATTCCTGAATATAATAAATTTCACATAAATAATACAATGATTCCAAGTCATCAATTCATGAATGATGACGCCTATCATTAAATCATGTAATGGGTTATTATTCTCATGCTCTTGTTACTACCATAATCCATAATCAACAACATGATCACCCTGCTTTAGAACACATCCCAACCCATATCCCAAATATTCACAATACACCATATACCCTTATCTCGATTCTAGAAAAATAAATATTGGTGGGGATAAAAGTTGAATATTATGTTATTAAAAAAGAAATTTTTAATTTATCATATAGTTGGAATGGAACATTCTCCCATTTCATGGTTGTCATTGGTGATTCTAGTCCTTAGAATTCACGAAAAAATAATTGATAATAGAAAGCCAATATAAGAAAACTACATATATCGAATACATTCTTTGGTGACGGCCAAAAGATTACATCATTTGTATTTTCATAATCCATGGAAACACCTATTACATAAATATCATAGAAAAGGAAATTTACCTCTCATATCCATAAATAACACTTTTTAGTTTTCCATACAAATGATGACCCTCATTATTCTCTACTCTATCACCAAGTGTTGCTCATGATCCATCCTTATCCTTGAATAGACCAATTTGTATTGCACAATTAAAATTTAAAAAAAATACAGATATCATTAAAATATCGAATTCATAAATTACCAAAAGACCAAGGGTGCATTCATTGGACCAAAAATCATGATAAAATATTCATTATTTCCATTTCTTCTTTTAAAAATTATCTCTAGGATATCATCCTTCTGCACTCACAATTTGTGATATCCTAAGAACATGTGAATTTTAGATAAATATTGAGATCCCATGAAATAATTGAGTAGGTCATAAATGAATGTAATCAGATACATGTTCTTTTTTGTAAAATAATTAAGATTTCTATAATCCACACATAGCCTTAGATTTACATACTCCTTTTCACAAACAGGACTGGAGGTGCCTACAGAGACGTGCTTAGTCGAATGAGCCCTCTCCATTACAACTCTTCCAATTTCACATTAAATTGTAATATCTATATTGGTTCCAAATGATATGATGGATGGGAAATTTTACTGCCCTCAATAAGTAGATCAATCATAAACACCACTTCCCTTAAATGTGGTAACATTGAGCTTTTTCATGAAACACATTTGGAAACTCATCTAACACTGCTAGAAAACTGTTCAACTTGGTGTCATCCATCAATGCCAAAAGAAGTTATTCTATCTATTATAAAATCATTTGATTTTTTGGTGCCAAAAATCATATTTTCATATGTCATTACATACTACTCCCCTCTAATGAGATATTAAACTACATGTTTTGTTGTTAAATTAATTCTTCATTTATAACAATTGATGTAAGACTTGAGCATGGTCAACCTATCCACTCCCATGATTAAATCAAATTTATCTATCTCAAGCATGGAGAAATATCATTTCATCTCATCTCCATCAACAGATATAGAACATGCTCTACACACGATATCCTGACACCCTCTTTGACCAAGAAGAGTTTGAAGTTTTATAACAAATGGAATCATCTCAACTTTTAAACCTATCAAATAAATAGTGTGGGAATAATGATTTAATAGGATTAAATCATATCATAAAATACATTTATAAGGGCAGAATTAAAAATAATCATACATATCACTTTATATTATCCAAAAAAATCATCCTTAATAACTTTTTTAACTCCATATAATTTCTTTCTCACAAAAATTTTCTCCTTATTTTCCTATAAAGATTTCACTACCTGAGGAGTCATGGTATTTCTATAATAATTTGGGTGGTCGCAATTTTACTGACTAAATTGGTTTTTCTTCCCACTTCCCATCGATGAATACAATTTCTATGGCACATAAGAAGTTTCATGAACAATTGACCTCAAAGAAAAGTGATAATATTGATGAAGGTTCCCCGTCATGTTTCAACTATGGAATGCTCATGGTGGTGTTGTCCACACTCACATCATATGGTTGAATAAAGCACATTGTATACATAAAAATTCAGTTGTGGGCCTCGACGGAAGATTCAAAAATCCAGTTGTCTCATTAGGATATATGACCCCACATTTGAAATAGGTGACCCTCTTTTGATTTCCCCTATAATTATATTTACTTCCATTTCATGTGGATATCAACATATATCCTCCACCCATAGCTCTTGATATAACCCTTTCAACTATTAACTCTCTATTAACTTTCTCTGTATTGTCTGTAATATAGGGAAAATCGATCATCTAGTGAATCTTACTTTTCATCCTTGATTCAAATATGAATGACTTCAAGAATAAACAAGAAGAAACATATGGTGTAAATCCCATAAAATTTAGGAATTTATCCACATACTTCCGGACAATAGATTTTCCTACAGCAAACATAATAAGTCAATTGGTCATTGAATTAATAACATATGAGGATATAATTGTTGGTTAAAACATTTCTCAATATCCACCCAACCAAGGCCTTGGTCAACTTTAGCCTTTACATAAAAATCCCACCATTGGCGTACAAGATCATCCAACATATAAATTTCCAACTTGAATTTTAGCAATGCTGGTGTGATAATGAAATAATAGATATGAGTCATAATATTTAGAAACACCTCTACTTTATCTAGATCATAATAGCCCATAAATATGGCTGAATTCTATTTCTATATAGGGATGTAATGATCCACTTTCCTTATCTCATCCGTCATATTTTCAATGTCTGAAGCTTGAAGAGTTTGGACTATACTCTTAACCAGTTGTGGGTTCACCTGTGGCTCAAATGCAACAACATTTTTAGTAATTGCTTCTAGTTTGTTTCAATGATGTCTATCAGGTTCCATTTTCTATAATCAAAATAAGAACCATAACACTCATAGTCTTATAACTAAATATTCAACTAATTTCAAATTCTCTACATCGCCATATCACATCTATGATTTCCACAATATAAATGAATTTCCATGTTCAACTATTTTTAAAAAAATATGTACTTTCTTGGAAAATAAAAACATTTTCAAAATACAACAATCATTATCTTTTTAAAAATATTTCATCTGAAAACAATGTTACAATATTTAAAAAACCTATAATTACATCAAATCATATTTCATTACTCATGATTATATTTGCAGTCCTAGTTAGAAGTCATTCCGAAAATGAATTTCATGCTTGAATTATAGGTTAAATCCATCATAAATTATTTCATAATCCTATAAGTGTCTCTAAAACACATATGTACCCAACTCCCAAGAAAATTGATGTTTTCAAATAAAAAATTTGGCTAGGTATTTTTATGACTTATATCTCACGTCTTGATAATTCAAATCCTTTCTACGATCCCAACTCAAGGAATAAACAAGATTTAATTCAACTCCAAGGATGATAAAGAATACTATATAAAAGAACACATGTTCTATATAAAACAAAGGATTGTGGTGATCGCACATGTAACACCCCACCACTTCTCATTGCCTTCATTCGAGTTAGAAGTGGTAACTAGCCTTAAGGGACTTCCGCATTACACTAACAACTGAAAATAAATTCCAAGCGCTTCAAAACAAGTGGGGGATGATTTTACCTTTTTAAGATAAAAGAACCCAACAAAAAGACCTTAACAAAAAACATAATGATTTATGATAACAAGGTAAAAAAACTCATGGAAATACCACTAATTTAAAAACCAATCTTTAATAATACCAATGTAGAATACTACAATATCAATATAAAAAGAATAAGACTTTAGAAACAATAGGAAATTAGTAAAATATAAATCCAAAGATCCAATAATCTCCATGATCCAACATCATCAAAATTACAATGAATCATGAGGTAGTTCTCAATATATGTTATGATTTAACTTCACCCATGTCCCAATAAAAACAACTGCAAAAGAACCAAAGTTCCAAAGATGGGATGAGTACTAAAACTCAGCAGGTTTTCCCCAAACGAATTTTCTAATCACGCCACTAAGATAGAAAATGTTAGCACATTTATATAAAATATTTTATATTAAAAACTACTAAAATTATTTTATAACAAAATATAAACAACATAAAAAGAGTTATTATTTTTTCAAAATAATAACAATTTCCATGGACATAACCAAACAATGTTATCAAATCATTTCTAAAATTCCATTTGGCATAACCCATTCTGTAACATCTCGTTACTGATCTATCATGAATTTCCATAATAATATTGTTGTTTTCTCTATTTTATTATTTGTATATGTCTTGGAAGGAATTTTGAGGATACCTATTATGGTGATTTCATAGATTTTTGGGACTCTTATATTTAACTGGCATTTTCTACTCGCTACATAAGGATTTCATATTGTGTCACTAGGACACACAACATGTGAGAATTTTAGGATGAATGTCATGAAATAACTCATGATATGTACCATTAAACAACCTTAAAATATTCTTAATTCCATAAATATTTTAGTTAGTAGATTATTAATCTGAGGTTATGTATTTCTTAGTGTACTTAAACACCTTGGACATAAAGACATGTCATTAAATTACCAACTATGTAATTCACCGATGAAGAGGTTTTTGGGAACCATTCATGTTTTGGGTTACCATTCGGTGGAAAATTTTCCTTTTATATGAAAATGAAATCATATCATATGATATTCAGAGATTCCGTTCTAGCTAGATTGAACTTTTCAGCATTCAATATCTGTTTTGGTTGTAGTCTGTCTCTCTAGGTAAGTGATCATTCTGCTTATCTATTTCCATTGATCATAGTAGCATTCTTAGGTTGAGTAATCATATACGATGATCTAAATTGGTTATTTATATTATCTTCTTCATGATCCCTTGTTTGATCACATTATAGTGGTTTTTCATTTATTATTTGGGGTGTGGCTGGAATTTTTTTATAAGGTATGTGGGGTTCCCCATTTCTTCCAACCACTATATTTTTATTAATTGAATGAATCAAGTGAATGTTATTCGATTCTAGGGCCTTCATAGTAGTTGTTGGGTTTCCTTTTTGGTAGATCCCATTGTAGGCAGCTGTGACCCGAGTTTTGAGGAAGGTGTTTACATCTCAATGCTATGTTGATGAACCTTTTCATTCTTTCATTACATTCATAATTATACTTATAAATGGCATGATTGTTTTGGGTGTGTTGAAAAGGGTGTTAATGAACATTTTTCTCTTCTTGTTTATAAAGGGAATGAAATGTGATAATTTCATAGCATTAAAAATGCAAGTAGAAAATGATTTGGATTTTTTTTAAATATTTAAAATGAATTGTAAAATTTATCAAATGGGTTATCTTTGGTACATAGGTGGATGGTTTATATTGAGGCCATCATCCAAGTTTTCTGATTATTTGGAGGTTTTCTCAGGGGGGATTTTTTCTATTTCTTGGGCCCATTGTTCTAGGGGATAACACTAACATTGGGGGGGGGGTTACTCATGGGATATTCTTATACTTCCTATGCATGTTTTCTGGGAATTGTATTGTGCACATGATTGGTTACGGTATGAGTAGTGTTCTAGTCTACCTTAAATAGATCTGTGGTGATCATATATGTGTTTCTATTTTATATTACATGGATTTTTTTATCCTAGACCAACATGTTTATTCTTGAGAAAGATGATATCAAAAATAATTTTTGAAATGATCATACCTTAATTTTTTTTAACATGTGGTAAAAGGATATTTAATTCCAATTTTCTACAACCAAACTAATATTTAAAATGAGAACACAAGAATTTTTATGTAAAGACTGGTTATGGAACAACTGGGTGGGATCCTAATAAGCCTAATATATTACACCATGAACACCTATTTGTCGGTACATAGACTTATTTAGCCTTCAATTAGAGGTAATGGCAAGGCACCACAGGGTAGTGGTGAGGTTTTGTGTCACTTGGGTTGGGTAGCTGGTGGTGAGATAGTGGGAGATCATCCATGCCATCTCATGGAGTAGATATTTCATTTTTGTCCTTCATTAATGTAATGTTCATTTAGAGATTTATCTACTAGTACAATTGTTTGTATCCAATATCTTCTTATAGTTATGGAATATATATTTATTATTAATATACAATTTATTTGTTTTCAATGTTTATATATATATATATTCCATGTTTTTTTATAGTTTGGTTGAAATTTTTCCATATAGTTTGTTGATCGATACACAAGTTCTTATCCCCTCCCCATGGGGATCGGGAATGAACTTCCTAGTTGTGACAGATTGGATCGGGTGTCATTTTTGGGGGTAACATGGTTTGGCTTGTAAAAAAATCGGTATTTGTGGAAGTTGTTTCCCATGTTTCTTTATCTTGGGATATCTGTTAGACTATTGATAGGATTTTCGGGACTCGAAAGTTATGTTGAAATAAGTATCAGGAAATCTCTTATCATGATGAGTCTCAATTCACCATGGAATAATGGGATTCATATCTCTAGTTTTGGGGGTTTTTTAAATATCAGTTTATACTTGTGTTTTGTATTTTTTAAAGATGTAATTTTCTTTGTTTTTTGATCGTTCCTTCTTTTTTAGTACATAGTAATGTGCCAAAGAGGCAACTTCTAGGATTTCCTCAAGAGTGTATGTGTGAAACTCCATTATGGAATCCACCAGTAGATTATAATTGCATTGAGACTATCATACATGTAGTTAATGTTTTTTGTCATGATGTTCCACGATATAAGAATTTAATTTTTTAGGTATATCTAAGAGTTGAGGGATAGATAGATCGGTCATGAGAATTCCGGCATGGGAATCCACTATCATTTAAAGGAATGATTTAACATTAAGTGGTGGAGGAATGGAAAGATAAAATTGATCAATTATTCGAAATCCTGGAGACACATAAGAATACAAGGGTAATGTGTAAAATGTTTAAGCTCAAGGGTTACGGCAAGCGATGGTGGGATTCATGGTTCAGTAAAACATACATGTTGACCTCAATTTGAAGGGTTTCAAAACCCTATTATTCGAGTAGTTTTTTCAAGAGTCTATGATGTTGGAAAAATCTCTACAATTATTGTATTTTTAGAAGGGATATCTTTTGGTGTCTACGTACACCAAATGGTTTATTGAGCTTGTCTATTTTGTTCCAAATGTGGTGAAGAATAGCCTGCTAATGGATTATATGTACATGCAGGATTTTTGACAGGATATCAAATTGTAGGTGTTTATGTTTAATGATTCTACCAGTGAGCATACACTAGAGAGATATATGGTGAAATAGATGAATATGGTTGGAAAGGATGGATTTTTAACCCCTTCTCTTCAATCTAGTTTTATCCTTAGTTGCACGCACGAGTCGAAGAGGAAGTGGAAGGATCAGCAGAGATGTAGTGGAGGTGGGTCTCATCATTGGGCCTCCTCTGCACCATTTTATATTTCCATAAGTATAAATTGGTCTCCCTATTAATTTTTCAAGGTCGGACACATCACATTTTCTTTTCATGTGCCTTTGAAGATGTGTAATACTTGTGGGAGCATTTTTAATTTACATATATTTTATCAATAAATGATTATGCCTCATTATGGTTTGGGAACGTCAGCTTCAAAGTATAATTTGATGTAGTTAGAAGCTTTAAGGACTACATATCTCTATATCCTGACCTTAGGGTGGAAGAAATATCACACAGTATATGACTATCCAGTCGATGTAATTTCGGCTTGATAATAGTGAGATGTAATAACCTTATTGAATCTTCAGTAGCAATTTCTTTATATGAAACATATCACTACCACTCATTGAAAGAATATTAATTTTTTGAAAAACATAAACATCCAATAGAACATATTCCATTTATAATGGAATTAGTTACACCTATTTGAATGATAAGAGAGTAGGTATTTCAGTGTCTTCCTTGTTCGTTAAAGGTTACTGATACAGAGTTGTTATGGGGTTTTCAAAATCATGATCTGGATCTATTTGACATTATCATCGGTATGGATTGGATTTTTTTTTTCTCAAAGAGATTTGGTTTATTATTATCATCATTTTTTTATTTCTTTCTTCTGGTGGTATCCCTCTAGTGATTTAGGGGATGTGGGACATGATATCATTTCATACATGGCCTTCCATCCAAGATCTTAAGAGTTTGTTGAATGTTTTTGTGTTTGAGAACCATTATGTTTCTCATGATGTTGATCTTACCATTATTGTTTGATACATTATTGAAATTTTCTATGATGATTTCTCTAGTATTCTTCTAGAGGGATGTATAGTGTACAACTGATCGAGTGTCAGGTACATAGCCGATATTGATACCTTAATCCTATATAGAACCAATGGTGCTGAAATAAATAAATATTTGTTTGGATGACTTATTAAAAAATATTTCATTCACCCTAGTTTTTCTCTTTGGGAATCTACTGTGCTCTTTTCCAAGATTCTGATGCTTCACTTCGTTTTTTCATGGAGAATCAGATGTTAAATCTCATAACAGATACGAATAAATATTCTTTGCCTCAAGCGGATGATTTAGTTAATTAGTTAAGAGGAAAATTTGTTTTCAAATATTTTTATTTTGTTGGTTTATCATCATCTTGGGGTTCACGAGTCTGATATAATGAATTCAACATTCAGGATCATGTATGGCCACTATTAACATCTTGTGATGCCTTTTGTTCTGACCAATTTTCCTATAGATTTTTTTGGATTTTTTGAATCATTTATTACATCAATATATTATCAATTTTTTGTTAGTAAACATGGATAAAATTATTGTTTATTCAAAATACGAGGGTGAGAATGAGCACTATATATGTTTGGTTCTAGAAATTATGAGAAGTCACCATTTGTATGGAAATATCTCAAAATAAATTTTAAGGATTTAGGAAGTGAATTTCTTATGGGAAAATAATTCTAAACCAAGAATATCAGTTTTTATAGAGAAATTAAATAATGTATTGTCTTGGTGATACCATAGAATGTCTTTGAGATATAGAGCTTCCTTGTTCTTATCTGATAATACCGTTGGTGTGTTATGAATTTTTATAAGATGGAATCACAATTGATGTTTGTTACCAAATAAGTAATTAAATTCACCAAGGATGAGATTTTTATGTTTTCTTTCGATGAAATGAACTGACTTCTAACATCGGCTCCTACTTTGATCTTACCTAATCCCGGTAAGGTATACATTGTGTTTTGTGATGCCTTCGGGGTTGGTTTCGGTTGTATGCTTATGAAGGATGATAATGAGGTAGCATATGGTTCTCATCATCTCTGGCTGCATGAGAATAATTACACCATTCACGATTTAGATCTTTTTACATTTATGCAAGTGCCTAAAATTTTGTAACACTATCTTTTTGGTGAAAAGTTCATGGTCTATTCAGATCATCAGAGATCGATATATATCATTTTTCATAAATAATTCATTATTAGACTAAGATGGTTTGTATAATAGCTTCTGACATTTGACTATTAAATTTCCTATACCATGAGAAAGGGTAATGTCATTGAATAAACTCTTAATAGGAAAGTAATATTGCATGATGTTATAGAATCAGAGGATGAGTGGATCCTTATGGGGATTTTCTCTCAGTTACACCTAGATGTTCAAGAGGATGTTACAGGAATGGTTCAAACTAGTGTTTAGTTATCATCCACTCACCAATATTCTGTCTTGAAAAGTATCATCAAGATTTTGAATTCAGAACAATTCAACAAAGCCTTTATGGTGGAAAGACAGTTTCAGGTTGGACTCTGTCTCAAGATGGTACACTTTAATTTGCAAAGAGGGTAGTCATCCAAACATCTATGAGTATTTTAGTCATCTATTCTTTTAATATATATATTTATTCCATTAACCCAAGCACTATATAGATGTATTATGAAATAAGAGGGTGATTCTGGTGGCTGTGTATGAAACACGACATTGCAGATTATAAGCCCCATTGTTACACCTACCAATAAATAATGGTAGAGTACTTGAAACCTATAGGTTTTCGTCAGCCTCATCCAATTATAATATGGAAATGGGTTGATATATACATGAATTTTGTTTTTGGATTACCACTGTAACCCCATGGAATAAATTCTATATTTTTAGATGTTGATCCATTAATGAAGTCTTCTCATTTAATTCCAATCAAGGAGACCACTATTGTTGATGATCATGGTAATGTGTATATACAGGAGATCATGGAATTACCTGGTAGTAATTCTAATTTTATTTTACATAGAGATCCATGGTTTACTTCTATGTTCCATAGGAGTCTCCATGAGCCAATGGGAACTCCAGTCTTGTTTTATACAACCTAGCATCCATAGAAAGATGGTCAAATAGAGCATGTGATTTAGATCCTGACAAATATGATTCAGGGATATGTCTTGGATGTTAGTGGATCATGGGATAGAAATTTTGTACTAGTTTATATTTTTTACAATAATAGTTATCAATCATCGATAAGAAAGGCACCATTCTAGGAATTGTATGTTCACCCATGTAGATCAAATCTTTAATTGGAAAAGGTGGGTGATTTATCTTTTTTTAGATAATTTTTGGTTCAATATATGTTAGCAAATATTCATCATGTACATTGACATTTTGTTATGAAAAAGTGTCAACATAAATAGTATGTGGATCGGTAGTGTCATACCCCATATTTCTCTATTGGTGACATGGTTTTCCTGATGTATTCCCCTTTTTTAGGTAACCATCATCTTATAAAACATAGAAAGTTATCTCAGAAATATGTTGGAAAATTTGAGGTCACTAAATAGATTGGATAGGTAACTTATAGATTAGAATTGCCAATTTAGTTGATAGGTATACATGGTTTTGTCCACATATCTCATCTCATGTAGTATCATCTCGGTCCTTCTCTCATTCAGAGTTGGGAAGAAATTTTGTCTGAGCCTGGTGATACTATTGTTGAAAAACGAGTTGAGGTCATTGACTCTCATGTGAATGTCTTGTAAGTGATGTCTATTCTTTTGGGTAGTGTACTGTGTAATCATGGATCAAATTCTCAGGTGACATGGGAACATGATTTGATGAAGAGGGAGTCATGGAGTCATCAAATTTTCAAGAGACTTGGGAATAGGATTTAATGATCAAACATGTATTTCCATAACCTCATCATAGTTTTCCATTTTTTGTTATCAGTAGAATGTTGAGTATATTTTTGGAGGATACCTATTATGGAGAAGTCATGGATTTTTTTTTACTATTACCCTTAACTGACATTCTTTGTAAGATGTATGAGGATTTCATTCCATGTATGTAGGTTTCACAACATTTATGATTTGCTGGATTAAAGTCATTAAATACTTCACACTATGAAGAGCTACACAACATGAATATATGTTTCACATATTGAGTGTTTTAATGAAAATATTTCTAATCAGAGGTAATGATTTCCCAGTGTACATAAAAACTGTGGACTTAACAACATGTAAAATAATTAAACATCATGTAATTCCCTAAGAATGGTTGTTTTAGGGATACATTTAGGCTTTGGGTGAATATTGTGCTATCACATTATTTTCTCATGAAATAAATCTACTCTCAAACAATTTTTAGAGCCCCCATTCCATCTAGATCGATCTCTTCAATGTTTGATCTGCATTGCAGTTGTGGTACGTCTCTCTGAGTAAGTGAGGTTTGCTATTATTTTCTTCCATTGATCATGGAATCAAACATGGGATGCATCACTAGATCTATTTATCTAAATTGGTGTTTTCTCTTGTCTTCTTCTAATATCACTTCTGTGATGTCGTTCAAGATGATGTTCTTTTGATGGTTGTGGTGTGTTAGGTGTTCATTCATGAGGTATGTGGGTTTCCTCCTTTCCCTTTACCTATCATTTTTATAATTAGATCTATGTTTTTTGGACGATTAGAGTATAGAGCCTTCAAATATGTTGTGGGGGATTTTTAGTGGAACTTATTGTGGGAGTCTGTAACCTGAGTTTTGATGTTTGTGGTCCCGTATCTAGCCTATATTGATGAAACGTTTCATTCTTGATTTGAAAATTGATTTATATATATAATTTCTAGGATTATTTTGTGTTTTTTGGAAATTGTTTTTTTTAAATTCTGTGGTTGTTGGTAAATTGAATTAAAGGTGGTATTTTCGAAGCATCAAAAATGGAATTGTGTAATGGTTTTGAAATGTTTTTTTAAAACATTGAAAAGAATTTTTGAAAATGTGGATGTGGTATACCTTGTGTACATAATCGGAAGGTTAATATTGAATCCATCCTCTATTTTTAATTATTATCAGGTTATTTTATCATGGGGATTGCTTATATTTCCAAGCATCATTGTTCTAGGGGACCTTTATTGACATTTTTCGGGGAGTTTACTAATGGGTTATTACTCGTCTTTATAGGCCAATGTTCTAGTAAAGGTATTATGAATATGATAGATTGGGGTATGAGTAGTTTAATAGTCTATCATACATGGTTCTATGGTTCTGATACCTACGCTTCTATTTTATATTACATGACATTGTTTTTTAGCATTGATAAGCATGTTTATTATTCAGAAGAAATATATGTAAAATATGATTTGAAATTCACATACATACTTTGTATTAGAACTATTCAAAAAGGTAAATGATAACCATGTTTCTATAAAACATCATAACTTCTTATCATGACATGTTATATTCAAAATGATCAGAAAAGAATTGTTATGTAGAGACTATATATATAACACCTTCGTGGGATCCTATTGAGTTTGTTTCATAACACTCTATGCACATATTTAGTGGTGAATATAACTTTTTATGTCTTTCATTATAGGGAACAGAAAGGTATCCAGCTAAGGTGGTGAGTTTCTTGTCTTCTAGGTTGGGTAGCTGGTGCTGATATGGTGGGAGTTCATCCATTCCATCGATTGGAGTTGCTGTTTCATTTTGGTCCTTTGCACATGGAATTTTTATTTGGAGTTTTAACCACTTCAATAGTTGTTTTTTTCCACTGTCTTATTGTAGTTATGGAATATATTTTTATTTTTATTTATTTTTTTCTTTCTATTCCTTTTTTATGTATATATATATGTTTAATGTAGATATACATGATGGGGGGGGGGGAATCATTCTCTATGGTTTATTGACCAATGAAATTTTTCATTTCTCCAGCAAATGGGGATTAGAAATTCCCTTCTGGTATGTGACATATCAGGTCTTGTTCCAATATTTAGGGTACCTCGAGTCAGTTTTTTACATATTCCAATAAATAAATCCACACATCAAAAAATGAAATCTACGTTATGAAAATTTCATAATAATGAGCCATTTTTCCTTGATCTATCAATTCAACATAAGATCATTAAGTCCCATGAGCCATTACACCTTTTTCATCAAGCGCAAGGTTATATTTCAAGCATTCTTCATAATTCAATATGAACACACACCACCATGTATGCCCAAACCCCATAGAAAATCAGTTCAATATCAAATCCATTTATATTCCAGCCCATTTTAACTCCAAATCATATCAATACCAAATCCATTTAAATACCAAAAAAAATTCAACACCAAAACTATTTCAATAAAACTACCATTTTAAAGAAAACCAATTTTCTTAAAATCAAGCCAATAAAAATATTTTCAAATCATTTTTTTGAAATCATTTATCAAGGCACATGCAAAACAATTCCACAATATCACAAAAATCCTTAAGCAATCACTAAAGAAGGGTTCTACCATTCACTGTATTATAAATTTCCCAATCTAATTAAATAAATTTAATCAATATTTTTAATAGCCCTCTATTTTCTAAATAGATGAGTCAATATTGAATCCACCTACCAAGAACGATTGGAGAACACATTAAACAGAAAGAATAATTCTAATAAATCTGGTTTAATTATCCATGAACTCACCTTATATACATCCCATATCATCAAAAAGGAAAAATATAAAGTTATTTGGCATCAAATTGCTTATATGTATCCCTAGTGGAAATAGATCTATGAAAGTGAGAATGATATAGAAGATGATCTAAGAAAAAGTACATAGAATGACCAATAATGATTAGTTATCACAAGGATCCAACTTCAAATAACTAGGGGAAGAATACAGAACGCTTTTGAATCATTTTTGTAATATTCATTGAATGTTGGGAAGAGAAAATATAGAGTTGGGGCCTCATATAAGTTAAAATGAGAGAGATAGAGACTAAAACATGTGAGATCCACAATTTTTGGATCACATTTTTATCCCATGAATGGTTAGCCAAATTTTAAGTAAACAAATGTTCTATCCATGAACCAAAAAATATCTCAAAGATTATATTCACATGGTTGGGTCACACAGTTTCCAAACAATGAGCTAGTTGTGTCAAATCTTGTTATCTCAAGTTGCACTGCTTCTCTTATGTTTCCGCACAATTAGGACATACCATGTGACGCCCATGAACCTTCCATTTTTCCTATGTCTCATTGTTCATGGATTCCTTTAGGGTTTTCAAGTCTTTATCAAACCATGAACCACTTATGCACAAATGGAAAATCCCCAAAATAGTCCAAAAGTTCTCCAAACTCTCTCAATAATTACCCAGAAACGTTACATACTTAAAAAATAAAAAATAAAGGGTTACTTACATGAAACCAAGGGTTTTATAATTATATTTAATTAAATAATATGGTATATTTTATATTAATATCATTTTATAAATATAAAATATTTCATACCTCCATTCCATAATGATCATTGAAAAATGGAAAAGTTACTCATGCATACATACGACCTACCATCTCCATGATCATAATGTAATACATTTATCAATAAAATATTTGGTGATTAGTCTTAAAAGAATAATTAATGTAAAAATATAATAATTAATCAATTATTTTATTCTAGAGTAGTTTAAATAATGACATCATTGACCATATTCAACCTACCAAAGTCATTTTTTACTAATAATTAAAATATCATCGAAACATCTAACATAAAACTAATTGAATAGGTAATCATATATAATCAGTTAATGGGTGAAATAAAATGAATAATAAACATTAAAAACGTTATTAACAAATTATATAATTATCTTGAGTTCATTTGTCATGAATATAAATAGTATATGTGAATAAGCAATCCCGAGGTCAGGGACTACGTCTCAATTCTCTTTCATTGAGGCATATATAGATGTTATACACCTAAATTATTTTATGAGGTGTCTATATAGCCCCTTTTAATTTTCATGTCATTAATGTTTCTATTATAAATCTATTTTGTGTTTTTACATTTTTATTCCATCATGTGGCTTATGATTCAGATATTTGAAAAGTGATAAGGGACTTGTCTTAAAAATATACCTTCTAATTTTTTCCTTCCAAATAATTCTCTTCTATGTCCATATTTTTAAAATTATACTATGAATGTATTTATATTGAATAAAATATTAATAAATTACATTTTACTAGAAATTTTACTTTTTTAAGTATATCAAAAGGTGTAATTTTATGTGTTTTATATGGAATGTTTTGAGAAATAAAAAAAACAATGCCCAATTTTTACAGGTAGAGTGAAGATGGTTTTTCGCACCAACATAAATGTTATTTGATATATATATACCTCTACAATATTTCCTCTTTCATTAATTTATAACCCCTCATTCCAATTTTATGGGTATTTTGGTATTGAAAATGGTTTTTTGAGATAAAAGTTTATTTGTTATCTAAAACGATTCTTTGTAAGGTTTCAAAAGTCAAAAGGGTTTTAAAATGAAAATTTACCAAATAAAAATGGTTTATTAGTGATATAATATATATATATATATATTATATATGATGTGTACACCCATATAGTTCCAAGTGGGCATGTTATAGAATATACAATGTGTGCACATAAATAGAGATCCAATGCATTAGGCCATCTTTAAATTCTTGAGATAATTATATTGTATGTTGATTTTAAGTTTATTCTAATGTTTAAGGGACATATAAATATTCTTCAATGCATCTATAATATGATTTCATATTTCACTTACAAGGTTTTTATATTCTAATTGATGATTTCTGATAGAAATAATTTGTTTTCAAAATTTATGATAAAGGATCTTTTTCATAGAATGATAATGCACATCATAGGGAAAAAATTATGTTTTATAGAAAAAAAATTTCATGGGATTTCATGTTTATCACTAAACTAATGATTTTATTATATATAAATCCATAATTGAGATCCTGGATATCATCCCACAATTATTAAACTAATTTCATAGGATTTAAGGATGTGTAATGGAATGTAAGAGCTCAATTAGACATTTTGGAATATTTTTCAAAAAACGAAATCATTTCATATTTTAAATGTTTTATATGATTGTTTCGGTGCGGATGTGCGTCGGGTTACGCTGTTCCGCCAGGACGCATTCGCGCGTGCACCCGTCAACCCGAGGGGAGGGGCGCGCGGCTTGTGGTCCCGCAGTCCCGCTTTCCAAAGGCGGGCGGCATCCGTCCCTTATTCAGGGGCGTCTGCTCCTTGATCGAAACCGGGATGATGGGATGTCGGCTCCTCCTTCCTTGGACGTCTCCTCGGAACTCGTCGCCTAATCCGGGTCTCCCTCATAGATATAAGAATGCTCGTGAATCTCGTTCCCGGCGCCATATCTTCATGGACACCGGTTAATTACGCTGCTTCCGCCCGGACGCTCCAAGGAGTCTGGTCGGGGCAGCAACCTGCGGTGAGGAGGCCGGGTGGCTCTGGGTGCTGGGGGCGTGTCGTAACACTGCGGCTCTGCACGTCTATCTTCCTTCCCTAATAGGGCTTCTCGAAGGCATAATAACCTGAGGCATCCCGTGCTGGGTGCAGGGAACTGTGTCACCTGAGGTTTTCCTCAGCTTCCCATGTTTAGCACGGGGTACGCCGCGAGTTTAACGTCCAGCGGGGACGGCATCGGACTGATCAACACGAAGAGTGGATCAGATGACAGAACCTCTTGCGGGGAACCTCCGACGCTGGGGCCAGTGCATGGGCGGCTTCCCAAGTGATGTGGAGTGGAGAGAAGTGGCATGACCCCACCGGGATGTGGCGGCCCGGGTAAGGATCAGGATGGATGATGGAGTGAAGAGCTTGGACCCCGTAGGGGCTTCCTACGTACCGCGCGTTAGCACGGATCAAAGTCAACGTAGTTCGGGTATACAGTTTAACGTCATGCTGGACGTCGGCAAGCCGACTCACGAAGGGGTCGAGGCCGCCGGGCGGAGGATTGAACCGAACCACCTCGCACAGGGGGAGATGGAACGGCCGGGTGGATCACAGTTTCACGTCATGCTGGACGATAAAAGGAGAAATGGGAAAAGGGGGCTGTGGGGAGGCACAATGGAGATACACACGGGCAGTCTCCCACAGGGGCGGATTCATAGGTGAATCGACGCAAGCGTGAACCCTGGAGGGGTCCACTGATGGACGAACCGACGTGAATACGACCGGGACGACCAGGTGGTGGGCTTGAACCTCAGGGAGGCTTCCTACGTACCCTGTTTAGAAGACAGGGATCAAAGTCCACGTAGTTCATTCTGTCAGGACTTACGCACTTGAGGCAGCCCGGATGCGGCAAAACTCAGTTGGAAGGGACTTGGACCGAAAGTAGGAGACACCTCGATCCCAGTCACACCCTCTACTGGCTTCGGAAGTGGGGGAGCGCAATGGAGATACACATGTGCAGCCCCCCACAAGAAACTAGGGGTTTGTAATACCCTACCCCCCGTGGGGAAAAGCCGCTCCCATTAAATCGTCCCTAAAGAGGGGCAATCCCGACATCCCTGCAGAGACGAGCGGGTGGGGGCCACATCCAAACCGGGGGGGACCCTGCGTGCGAGGCACGGGATCGGGTGATGCGGACGGTTTAACGTCTTGCCGGACGAAGTACAGTTTAACGTCGTGTGCTGAGGACGAAGCAGACGGTTTAACGTCTTGCCGGACGAAGTACAGTTTAACGTCGTGTGCTGAGGACGAAGGCGCTTGGCAGTTTAACGTCTTGCAGCACGGACGATAGGGGCTAGGCAGTTTAGCGTCATGCAGCTTGGACGTAGTACAATTTAACGTCATGTTGGACGGATGCAGTTTAGCGTCATGCGGGACGAATGTGCAGTTTAACGTCATGCTGGACAAATGTGCAGTTTAACGTCATGCTGGACGTATGTGCAGTTTAACGTCATGCTGGACGTATGTGCAGTTTAACGTCATGCTGGACGTTGGTTGCCGCCGATGGGTCCGTGTCACTTCGCGCAAGCCTGGAGGGCCGCACGGAAAGACAACGCACGGTGCGGGCACCCAGGATGAAGATCATCGGGCGCCACGCGGGCAGGTACCCTCAGGGGGTCAAGGGGGGCGACCCCGGCGGATTGCGCGCAAAAGAGGAGCTTTGCGTGCAAAACAGCAGGTCGGCGCGCAAAATGGCGGGCTGGCGCGCAATCGGGCCAGCCCTTTGCGCGCGGATGATTGAGATTGCGCGCACCGGGCTTCAGGTAGCACGCGGGGGCAACGGATCATTCTCTAACGAATGGCCACTTTGAAAATGGGGGGTGCGCGCAATCGGGCTGGATTGCGCGCACCTGGGGGCAATTGCGCACAAGAGGCTTCTTTTGCGCGCAAAGGCCTTCGGGTTAAGGATTATTCAAAGGAAAGGAGCCAAGGGGATTGCGCGCGAAGGCGAACCCCAAGGCTCTATTGCGCGAAAGAAAGGAGGTTACCTGAAGATCGGCATTGCGCGCGGAAGGGGTTGGATTGCGCGCACGAGAGACCTTTCGAATTCCGGCAACCTCCAAAACGTCGGGGGTCGCCTTATATTTATAGGCAACCCCGGGCGCGGAATCCGGCTCGGGCGCGGAATTCCCTTCGCGGGCGCGGAATCAGGACCCAGCGCGCAAGGGAGCCGCGCAGGCCACGGGCGCGAAAAATAGCGCGCCGGCCCAGCGCATTGCGCGCATCCCGGGAGGATTGCGCGCCGTGACTCAACTTTGCGCGCGGGCCTCTGAAATTTCGCGCAACTCCTCCGGGCCCTCCGGAACGTGCCTCTGACTCCAAATATCACTTCGCTTTCCGCATCCGGAGCTTCGTTTGGGAAAAACGGACTTTTCCGGCGTCTACAAAAGCCCCCCCTCGGAATCTGATTGGCGAGAGGTCGCAACGATTGGGTTCCGAGGGAGACGCTGGAATTCCGAAGTCCGGGGCTGCGCGGGACTTAGGCGCGCAAAAAGGGGCGCCGGGCGCGCAATTCGCCGCCGCGGTCGCGCAATCGAGCGTTCCGTGCGGCGCGGAATCCCGGCCTCATCTATAAATAGGGGTCCAGGGTTCCGCGTTCCGTACACAGGCCTTCCGCGCGATAAGCTTCAACGCTCTCGTGCGCGAAATTCCTTTTCCGGTCGCGAAATTCGCCCGATCGGCGCGCAAAACCATCCGGAATTCGCCTGTCTTTGCGCGAAAACCCGGAACTTTGCGCGACATTCTTCCCAATTGCGCGCCGTCCACTTGGATTGCGCGCCAACCTTCAAACTTCTCTACCAGCCTCGTCCGATCCCGCACGCTTCATCCCTTAACCCGCACGACTCCCGAAACTTCTGAGATGGCCGCGCATCAAGGAAATGAGGGGGATGCCGCCATTCGCAGAGCAGAGATGGCGGCGAACGAGGAGGTTTACGGAGCCAAGGAGATTGTTTCCAACAATCAATCCCTGTTCGACTTACTGACGCCGGCCCAGAAGACATATCCCATGTCGGACAACCTGCCGCTCTGGAACTTCGGCATCCTAGATGAGGTTCCGGTGCCAGGGTTCGAGGTTGATGCGCCACGGACCTGGGTGGCTCGGGAGGACGAGCTTCCCCGCTATAACATCACCAACAATGGGCATCCTGCCAGGGAGACCAGGCACTTGGACGTCTATGTCCTGAACCCGAGGACGTGAACCATTGACGGGGGTGAGCCTACTGCGGAGAATTCTCCAGCCCTCTACTCGAGCACATATCGCCAGAGTGTCACTGACGACACCAAGGGCTGGCTGAAGGACTGTGACTTGCGGTCTGGGGGCAATTTCACCAGCGAGTGGGCCTGGGCGTTCTGGGTACGCCACACCTGCGATCACTTCGCAGAGGTGCTGCGGTACATCGGCCTATTTGAGGCGGTGTGGACGTCGCAGTTTCACTTCTACCAGCAGTCCGAGCTCGGGCCGGAGCTGTTCACCCGCTGGTCTCCGGATACCAAAACCTTCCATCTTCACCATGGGGAGGTCGGCATCGGCCTCTGGGACATCCACTACATCGGAGGTATCCCGCTGGAGGGCTACCAGTATGATGAGTTCCTGCCTCCGAGGAGCACCTGGGGTGACAGGTCACGGACTCCCATCCTGACGTGTCATCTGCTGGACCTGGCTACAGAGCGGCTCGGGGTCAAGGACTTCCAGAAGGACATAGCCTACAAGGAGTGGTTCGGCCAGTTCTTGGAGCATGACACAGCGGTCAAGATTCCAGGCAGGGGGAAGCGGTGCCCGACCGCGGCTCAGAGGAGCCGGAATGGGTCGTACTGGCGGGTCCTGGAGACGGGCGACTACCGCTCATGGGGGTACCGCGTCATCGAGGCCCGGGACCCAAATGTCCGGTACGCGGCGTTCCTGACCGCCTTTCTGAGTGGGTGGCTCCTGCCAGTGCGGGACGCGAGAATGGGCGTTCGCCCGGCGACACTGGCGGTGGCGGGCGCTATGGCCGCCAACAAAAGATACAACCTCGGGGTCCCAGTGCTGGCGAGGCTGTATGCCATCCTGGGACGCATCTCACGAGGGGGGTCGCCACGAAGGATCTGTGGGCCCTTTCAGTTCTTCCACGGCTGGGTGGCTGCTCACCTCGGTGGGTACACGTTTCCGAACGCCATCGTTCCTCCGGGCAACGGCCTGCGACCCTCCCTGCTGAACATCGCGAGGGTCGCTCCGATGACCCTAAGTGAGGAGGGCGTGAGGATTCGGATTGGAAATCATGCCAATTTCAACTTCAGTCCGTTCCCCACTCCCGTTGGCCAGATGATCGACAACGGGCAGGGTCCGCTGGAGCAGCATGAATACTTCCTGAACATGCGGGGCGGGGTGTTCGTGGCTCGGATCGACGGGAAGGTGATCTGCGAGCCCTACGTGCCAACCCGGTTCGCTAGGCAGTTCGGGTGCCTTCAACGGATGCCGAAGAGGGTGTTCACTGCTGTCCGGGAGGAGGCGAATCCTGGCGTCCTTCGCCAGATGTGGCTGATGTTTGCCGCTTTCGGCTCTGGCGACGTCATCACTCTCCCTCCTACCGGGGTTGACGCAGGCTTGGCAACCGAGTACGCCGAACACTGGGCCATCGCGTACCCCGAGGGGCTTCTACGGAAGCCAGTTAGGCGGCTCGAGGTCACCCGTGCGGAGACCGGGCGTCAAGGGAGGAGGCGAGGCGCCGCCACACGGGGGAGAACGGAGGCGCGCCAAGCAGCAGAGCCGGCGCGAGCAGGGACTTCGGCGGCGGGCACATCGCAGGCTGCCGCTACGACCTCGGCGCCCAGAGAGGGGGCACGCGCGGTGGTCGAAGAGCGGCCCGGGAAGCAGGTGAGACGTCTGCTCGAACCCTCCCACGATGCAGTCTTCCCGGCGCTGTGGTCGGCCTGGATGACCCTGCGGCAGTCATTGGGGACCGACGCCATCTGGCGAAAGATTCTCAGAGAAGGAATCCATCTGCCAGAGGTCGGGCGCCTCCATATTGCCGACAAGGTGGACTTCAACCGGCAGTATGCGTATATGACGGCCATGGACGATTACGCGCGCCAACGTGGTCAGCGTGCGGAGCCATCCCTTCTGGTGAAGGTGATGCTCGGTTTAGAGCCCGCTCCAGAACAGATGCCGCCGGAAGAAGACGACAGTAGCAACAACTCCGAGGAAGAGGAGGAGATGGGGGAGGATGAAGTCTCCGAGGGAAGATCCCATCAGGGGAGTCCGCGGGAGAGTGGCGAGGTGGCCGGCTCTGATAATGTTGATGTCACTGAGCTCCTCGAGGTCCGCTTCTATCCCTACTCAACCTGCTTCATCCATTCTCTTATGCAGCTTCTAACCCATTTCTCCATCTTTCTCAGGAGCGCACGGATGTTGGTCAAGCGTCCTCAGCGGGAGTAGGAGGGGCGCCAGCAGGACAAGGCGGGGGCCAGGCACCCATTATCGAGTTGACAAGCGCGGAAGGGCTCCCTGCTGCAACTGTTCCTGCGGCGGCCGGGATAGCGGAAGATGACGTTCTGAACTCCCGTAAGTCTCCCTGCTTTACTGCTGGTGCATGCCATTGACGATCCGTGACTAACCATGGCATGCCCCGCGCAGTGATCTCAACACTGGAGGCTCGTCGGGTTGCCGAACCCGGGCCATCTACGAGTGGACCAGTGGTGGACATGCCGCCTGCTCCGGAACAGACTTCCCACACCGAGCCGGCCCCACCAACTGCTGATCAGGGGGCTGCGGACGCCGGCGGTGCTGACATCAGAGAAAGGTCGGGGGCTGACGAGGGTGTCAGCGCCGCTGGGGAGAGAGAATAAGGTCACCCAGATGTTGGGGAACCTATCCCTCATGAGGACCTCCCAGGGGCGGACCCTGCAGCAGACCTGCTGGCTGCCTTCCCTGCCTACCGGCCTGCCGACCCCGAGGAGATGGACGACTCGGACGCGGAGGCGGTCGAGGAGAGCCGGATAACGCGCCGTAGGGGGTGGAAGTGCATCCAGCGCTTCCTCAAGCGAGACCCGTCGGAGTGGCTGGGGCGCATGGGATCACTTCAAACCTGGCTGCGCTTCCTGTGTGCCGGGGGAGCTGATGCCCAACGCCTCCATCTGACGGTCTGTGATTTCATGGCCGAAAAGATGCGCGAGAGCTGCCGGCGTGCCGACGTCACACAAAGTCGGGACATGTCGGAGAGCACGCGGGCGCTCCTCGCGGCAGAGCAGGAAGTCCGGCGCCTCGAAGGGCAGGCGGCAGAGAAGGAGGCCTTCGTCGCAACGTGTACCGAGCTCGTGGAGCAACTAGCAGCCCAGCTGGTTGACGCCCAGGTACAGCTGACGGAGGCGGGCCAACAGATGGTCACAATTCAGGTCGAGCGGGAGCGTGCACAGGCCAGAATCGACGAACTGCGTGCTGCGACCGCCGACGAAGAGAGGGCACGCAGAGAGCGAGAAGCAGCTCTGGAGGCCACCAGCCAAAGGGTAGCGGCATTAGAAAGACTTATTCAGCACGCTAATCCCTAAGGGCTTTGTTTTGCCGTTCCCAAAACATTTGCTTCCGCAACTTTGATCCATTTGTATGAATCAACATATTTATCTGCATCTTTTGGCTTAACATGCTCAACCACAATTCGTTGTCTTGCGGGAGTGTTAACCAAGCATCAGGCATCCATAATTGGGCCTGGATTGCTGGAGAAAAGAGGGAGGTCATTCCTAGGAAAGGAGACCTCAAGCCTAATCAATGTATCATCCCCCCAACTTGTTCCAACACACGAGCGGGGCAATGCTAGGGGCGTTGAGATTTTATCCGAACATAGGGAAATGAGAAAGGGTGAATCGCGTGTCCCGAATCCAGACATCCACAACGGTCGGCCTTCCAGGAAATGCCCCAAGACGGTAGGTGGACAGTGGACCGACCATAACAACTGCGATAGACGGACCGAAGGTCATCATTCATATTGCAGGAGGCGGACCACATGTCATCATGAATACCGCTTTGGGGGTTCCTTCAGACACAAGGGTGGAAATCCAGATCAACAGGGCATGCGAAGCGTGGGGCGAAGTGACGATTTGTTCGGACAGAATCCAACGCTCTCAAAATTGCGCCACCGTGGGGAAAGCGTATTAGGCGGATGCACTAATCTGGCCGTGAGTCACCCCGATTCTCAGACAGCACCTCTTTGACGAGGAAACCGTCGCTTCCCACCATTGCAGTGGGGAATCCCGAGCTGAATCGGGGAGAATATCACAACTGCACCACTCTACCAGAAGCCAGGCCAGACGGCCGGCGACGAGGAGGGGCGGGACTTAACGATCCCTGAGGCTGGACCCGAGTTGAGATGCCCGGGCGTTCCTACGTACTCCATCAGGCTGGAGATCAAGCCACACGTAGTTCTGAGAGTGCAGTTTAACGTCATGAAGGACGTAGAATCCCGTTTAGGGGAGATCATAGTTTAGGGTCGTAGAGCTCGGACCATAAGGAGAGATCTTAGTTTAAGGTCTTAGAGCTCGGACCATAAGGAGAGATCTTAGTTTAAGGTCTTAGAGCTCGGACCATAAGGAGAGATCTTAGTTTAAGGTATTAGAGCTCGGACCATAAGGAGAGATCTTAGTTTAAGGTCTTAGAGCTCGGACCATAAGGGGAGATCTTAGTTTAAGGTCTTAGAGCTCGGACCATAAGAACCTCAAAGTACGCCGCATCGTGGTCCTATCCCCTGGGTATGCGAAGATGCACTGAGGGATAGTGTCAAGAGTGTCGAGGTTTTGCCTGGTCAGAATGGGAGGTGGAAAATGTGAATCATGCGGCCATTCACTCAAGGACTGGGGGAACCGGAGTAACGATATGGGAGTACTGCCGACCGTGGCGGAAAAGCAGCATCAATATCGCACTAACCGTTGATGAAATGAGGCAGCAAACGAGCATCGACCGCTCAATCGCAGGATTCATATCGATTTGCTGCCCGAGGCCATTGGGGGCACCAGCCCGAGTCGGTGGGAGAGCACTGAGGCATTGTGTCCGAACCGTTCACGGGGGCTCCACCCAGGGTGTAGACGATGGGTCCGAATGAAAGGGAGCACGAAGCCTGAAAAGTGGAGGAAACCTGACCAAGCGGATCCTGACCCTCCTGGCAATAAACCGGAGTACTCTTGACACCGGTGGACCACTGCAAGGGGTCGGGGAACACGCCTTGAGGGTGACCTGAAGGCGGCGGATTCCCCAGAGAAGGGGGAATCTCTAAGAGGTGGGGGGCTGGACCCGAAGTTTCAAACATCCGGGCGTTCCTACGTATCCCATAAGGATGGGAATCAAGCCACACGTAGTTCTTGAAGGGCGGCGCAACACAATCGGGCACCAGCGCGGGGAAGAGTGCGGGTCTGACCCTCGCACACAGAAGGAGCGGCATTTGATATTTCTTGTTTGTCCTTAAAGATGAATGGTTTTTCTTTGTGCGGCGACTTGCCTGTGATTGAGAAATCTCTGGCGTCGCCACAATAATCAAGCCACGGAAGGCATTGATAAATGGCGTGGTTATTAACCAGCGCCCAACATGAGTGTCCCCTGAGGAGAACATCACGATGCAGTGCCGTTTCTCGTCGGGCGGCCAAGACGATCACCGTTTACGGTCGTGTGGTAGGACCAGACAACACAGTTTAAGGTCGTGTGGTTCGGACCATGGAGGAATCTGCTTATCGCGGTACGGCGGACACGGCGGAGGTGGGAACATACCCAGCCCTGCGGTCACGCACGATTCCAGGAGAAGAGTCTTTGGATAGGGGTCTGCGTATGTCCATCACCCGAGGGGCAGAGATGCTAGCCTCCAGATATACTGGGCCCAGAACGCGATTGTTTGGGCGACTCCTTCCTCCTTATGGGGACGAGGGTCCAGCTACGCATGGCCCTTAGGGAGGACATCCGCATATATCCTTGGTGCTCAGATCATGGGAGCCTTGAACGACACCATTACCCTGGTTGGTCTGCCTAACGTGTAGAGGTGTACTGAAGGTCAGTATGAAAAGAGTGTCGAGATTCCACTACAACGCACAAAGGCGGAGTGTGATGAGGACTGCGCAACCAATGTTCAGATCCTGAAAGAGCCGACGTGGCGATCAAGGACGTTACTGACCATATTCGCAACACAACATCCGATCGCGTCAGCCTAAGACGGGGCAAGCAAACGAGCATCAACCGCTCAATCGCAGGATTCATATCGATTTGTGGCCCAAGACCCGCCGGTAAATCGACCCGGAGTGGTAGGAGAGCACTGAGGCACCGTACCCAAACCGCTAACGAGGATCCCTTTGAGTGAAGGCTCGAACAAGAGGAAGCGCGAGGCCTGACAAGCAACACAGGACTTGTCGGGATTGAATCTGACACTACGAGTCATAGACCGAAGTACCCAAAAACATGTTAACAGATCCCCGAAAAGGGTCGGAGGACTCACCCTGAGAGCAACCAAAAGAGGGCAGATCCCCGTGATCAACCAAGAGACGGGGATGGACCTGAAACACAAGCGTCCAGGCGGTCCTACGTATCCCATAAGGATGGGAATCAAGCCGCACGTAGTTCTTGAGAGGCAGTTTAACGTCATGCAGGACGATGAGGGGTGTGAGGTAGTCCCACACACGGGGGAGGCGTACGGCGTGGCCAGTAGACCGACGTGAATGAGGACATAATCCCCCGCTCACGCCACACGCCTCGCACAAAAAGGAGGGGAACTTGGGCCAGAGGCCCAACGCGGGATAGAGATTCCCGGGAAATGGGGCTGGGCCTGAAACATGAATGTTCAGGTGGTCCTACGTATCCCATAAGGATGAGAATCAAGCCGCACGTAGTTCTTGAGAGGCAGTTTAACGTCATGCAGGACGATGAGGGGTGTGAGGTAGTCCCACACACGGGGGAGGCGTACGGCGCGGCCAGTAGACCGACGTGAATGAGGACATAATCCCCCGCTCACGCCACACGCCTCGCACAAAAAGGAGGGGAACTTGGGCCAGAGGCCCAACGCGGGATAGAGATTCCCGGGAAATGGGGCTGGGCCTGAAACATGAATGTTCAGGCGGTCCTACGTATCCCATAAGGATGGGAATCAAGCCGCACGTAGTTCTTGAGAGGCAGTTTAACGTCATGCAGGACGATGAAGGAAGAAGGGGGAAACGGAAGGCATCCCCAAACATGGGGGGCATACAGCGTGGTGAGAAAACCGACGTGAATAAGGACATAGCCCCGCGCTCACACCATACGCCGCACACCCGGAGGCAACTGGGCCAAGGGCCCGAGATGGGATGGAAATTCCCAAAGGATGGGGCTGGGCCTGAAACATGAATGTTCAGGCGGTCCTACGTATCCCATAAGGATGAGAATCAAGCCGCACGTAGTTCTTGAGGTGCAGTTTTAGCGTCATGCAGGACGAATGCTGAACAGTTTAACGTCTTGTAGCTCGGACGTGGTGCAGTTTAGCGTCATGCGGGACGAAGATGCTTGGCAGTTTAACGTCTTGCAGCGCGGACGTGGTACAGTTTAACGTCATGTTGGACGTAACACTTGGAAGTTTAACGTCTTGCAGCGCGGACGATATGCTAGGCAGTTTAACATCGTGCAGCTTGGACGTATGCAGTTTAACGTCATGCAGGACGTGGGCACACTCAGACAAAGTACTGCTTGAGGAACCTAGCGTTGGTGGGAGGAGTGACACGCTCACCATCCATAGTCGCCAGGGAGTACGCGCCATTGGGATAGACCTTGTGGACAACAAAAGGTCCCTCCCACTTGGGCTCCAACTTGGGTGGCTTCCTGCCGGGGATCATCGGTGCTCTTAGGGCTAGCACTAGATCACCCTGCAGGAAGGAGCGGAGGCGAACCTTCTTATTGAAAGCTCGAGCCATTCTGCTTTGATGCCTCTCCAAGTTGTGCAAAGCGCGAAGTCTATTCTCATCCAGTGCTTCCAACTCGACTAGACGGGCTTCAGCAACTCTGTCCGGCGCTTGCTGGTCGTAGACCGCAGTGCGCAAGGACGGTAACTGGATCTCGATGGGCAGGACGGCCTCAGCTCCATACACCAGGGAATAAGGGGTCATCTGGGTGGAATTGCGAGTCGTCGTCCGATAAGCCCAGAGGGCATTGGGGAGCTTGTCCGGCCAACCCTTCTTGTTCTGACCAACCATCTTTTGCAGAATGTTAGAGAGGGTTTTGTTAAACGCCTCGATCTGTCCATTCGCCTGCGCATGGTAGCGAGATGTATGGTTCGAGCGAATGTTATACTTGGCGTACAACTTCTTCAACTCGGCTGCTCGGAAATTGGTTCCGTTATCCGTGAGGATAGCGTGAGGCACTCCAAATTGATAGATGATGTTGGAGGTCACGAAGTCAGCGATCGAACAGGATTTGACCTCTCTGAGCGGAATCGCCTCTGCCCATTTGGAGAAGAAGTCCGTGGCGGTCAGAATGAAACGACACTGGCGAGCTGTCGCCGGTGGGTAAGGTCCCACAACGTCCAGACCCCAGACCGCAAAGGGCCAGGAATACCTGGTGGTATGGAGAGGCTCCGGCGGCCGATGCACAAAGTTCGCATGAACCTGGCACACATGGCACCTCCTGGCATACTCGATGCAGTCATGGATCATGGAGGGCCAGAAGTATCCCAACCTTCGAATCTGGTGGGACAGCTTCGGCCCAGTCTGGTGGGCACCGCATGAACCGGCATGAACCTCTTGCATGACTCGTGGGATCTCAACTCCCTGAAGGCAACGGAGGAGAACACCATCAAATCCGCGTTTGTAGAGGATCTGCTCTAGGCCGGGGCTGCTCTGGAGGACAAACTGCGATGCGCGGCGTCGAACTCGCTCGCGCTCGGCCCGATCTGATGGAAGAATGCCATGTTGGAGGTACTCAACCAAAGGCGTCCTCCAATCAGGGGCTGATCCGACTGTCATATCTGGGTTACTCGGGGCTCCGGGCATAGGGGCAACCGTGGTGAGATTACTTACCAACGGGCCGCGATCTTCTTCCGGGATAACGGGAGCGATGAGCCTGCGGCGCGTCACGCGGACGATCAGGTTGTTCTATTCAGGCTCCGCAAGTGACGCAGCAAGGCTGGCCAAAGCATCTGCTCGACCGTTCTGCGACCGGGGAATATGGACAATTTCCGGCCGAGAAGGGAACCGGGCCATCAGAAGGAGGGTGCACTCCAGCAATGGCACAAGTTCCGGCTTCTTGACAACATAGTCTCCATTGAACTGCTTAAGGACCAGCTCGGAGTCCCCTTTCACGCACAGACGGGGCACGTCGATCTCGAGAGCTAACTCGAGGCCGGTGATGAGGGCATGGTATTCCACCTCATTGTTGGTACAGCCCTCTGACAACAGGAAAGAGTATGGCAGCACGGCTTGCTCCGGGGTAATGAAGACGATGCCCAAGCCCACTCTGTTGAGCTTAGGATTATCGAGTCTTTTACCGGTGGGGCTCCGGGAGGCACCGTCAAAGTGCATCTGCCAGCATGGACCGGCTCGATCGACCGCGAGAATGGCCTCATCAGGAAAGCCTAGATCCAGCGGCTGATCCGCGGAGGTTGGGTGAGCGGCCAGAAAGTCTGCCAATGCTTGCCCTTTGATGGCCTTCTGAGACACATACCTGATGTCGAACTGCTGGAGAATCACAGCCCACCGCGCTAGACGGCCAGTCAACATAGGCCGGCTCAGGATATATTTCAACGGGTCTACCCGAGAAACCAACTGTACCTCATGGTGCTGCAAGTAGTGCCGTAATTTCTGTACGGAAAATACGAGCGCCAGGCAGCTCTTCTCGATGGGGGAATACCTAACTTCCGCATCGAGGAGCATGCGACTGAGGTAATAGAGGCTATTCTCCGTTCCCTCGTTGTTCTTCTGGTCGAGAAGGGCACCCAGGGACCGTTCCAGGGCGGTCACATAGAGGACCAGCGACTTCCCGGATACAGGCGGCATCAGAACCGGTTGTACCAACCCATTGCGGATGTAATGAAATGTGAGATTGAAAAGAGTATGATGGGTGAGTTAACATTTCTCCTTGGTTTTGAAATTTCTCAAAAAATAGAAGGAATCTATATATCCCAATATAAGCATATTTATGATCTTATTAAAAGGTATGGATATGACAACACTAAAAGTATTATTACTCTCATTGGTACCTCAAACACACTTGATCTTGATGAAGCTGGGAAACCAATAGATCAAACATCTTTTAGAAGTATGATAGGAAGTCTACTTTACATGACTGATAGTCGTCCTGACTTAATGTTATCAGTATGCTTGTGTGAAAGATATCAATAAAATCCTAAGGAATCTCACTTAAAGGCAGTGAAAAAAATTTCTCTACTTAAAGGGTTCCATGGATTTATGACTATTTTATACATTTAGAAATGATTTTATTCAAAAAAGATTTTTGGATGCTGGCTTTGGTGGATGTAGAATGGATAGAAAGAGTACATCTGTAACTTGTCATTTCTTAAGATATTCTTTAGTTTCCAGGTCTTGAAAGAAGAAACACTCAGTAACACTTTCCATTCCTGAAGCTGAATATGTAGTAGCTGGAAGTTGTTGTGCTGAAGTGTTGTGGATGCAACAAACACTCACAGACTATGGTATAAGTTTTACCAAAACAAACATTTTTTGTGATAATACCAGTTCCATTTCCCTTCGTAAAAACGCTTCAAATCACTATCGTGAAAAACACATAGATAGTAGGAATCTCTTTCTTAGGGATCACAAAAAAAAAGAGATATCATTCTTCAATTTCTCGGAACACATGGTCAAATTGGTAATATTTTCACAATGTATTTACCCTCTAATAGATTTGAATACATTAAATATAAGTTAGGAATGATAACCATAAAATAATAATCCTCATTAGCTTCCTATTGAACCAATATCCTTATAGTAATAAAATCCTTTTCATAGGGGGGTATATTTTCTTGTCAGTTTTTCATATTTTTCATAATGAAGTTTTAAATATTTCGTAATGAGGTTTTTCATATTTTTTGCAATGAAGTGTTTCATATTTTTCGTAATGAATTTTTTCATATTTTTCGTAATGATGTTTTTCATATTTTTCGTAATGATGTTTTTCATATTTTTCGTAATGAAGTTTTTCATATTTTTCATAATGAAGTTTTTTTCCATACCTGAATTTTTTCGTAACGAAGTTTTTCTTACTTGAAATTTCCATAATGAAATTTCTTCTTCGTACTTGAGATTTTAGTACTTAATATTTTTGTAATGAAGATTCTCATAATGATGATTTTCGTAATGAAGATCTGCATACTCAATATTTTTCTTACTCAAGTTTTTTAGAATCCAAAGTCCTTCAAAAATAATTTTCCTAAATACAAATAATTCTCCTAATAGTTTTCATGACTACCTTTTACTTTCTGGTAGTTTCATTTGATTTTAAAATTTATCAAATTGCAGTTTCCTTAAATCTGTTTTTTTTAAAACCTCAAAAGATCGGATCCTACTGAATTTCCCTTGTGGTTATTATTTCAACTATTAGATCAAATCAGAAGGATTCTTAGACATTGGATTCAGATGGAAGAGTTTATTTATGGGGGAGTGCTCATTATGAATATTTCCATACCCAAGATAATGAAAATCCCATTCCAGCAATCTAGAATATGCTCTTTAGAGTTCCAAAGCCTAAAGAGGAGTTAGACGTATTCATCTTTGCCAATGTGAAAAGGGAGATAAGTTTTATTTTCTAAGTCAGGAAAATTTTTTCTACGTCCTTATATTCTTTTTTTTATGGGTTTTTGTGTTTTCAAAAAGTGGGAGATTGTTGAGTCAATAAGGTTTTCCTTTTGAATTTTCCATTCCTTCATACTTGGGGGAGATTGTTAAGTCCATAAGGCATCCTTATGACTTTACCATTACATCTTGTTTTGAAAATCACAAACACCTTTTTTCAAGTAAAAACCTGTTTTACCCATTGTTTTACTTTCTTAAGGAAAATATCCTTCCCCAAGGAAATTTACCCTAACCTATATCTCATTGTTCATAAAAATATTTTTTCCTAAGTGTAATATTCGGTTTGTAACAAAGAACCTCCGAATCATATAATTACCTAGATAAGAAGCATTATGTTTGAGAATATGAATTCATAGAATTCTGATTAAGAACTCTTTTGAGTTCTGACTCTAAATTCTGAATCAGAATTCTTGATATGAACTTCTACATGTTCTGACATCGAATTCTGAATACGAATTCTGGATTTGATCTTCTCCATGTTCTGACTCTGAATTCTTGGAATTCTAGTTACGAACTCTTCTGAGTTCTGACTCTGGATTTTGATTACGAATTCTAATTATGAATTATGGTTAAGAACATTTCTATGTTTTGACTCTGAGTTCTCTGAATACAGACTCCAAAAACCTATTAGTTCTGACACCGAATTCTCATGAACTCAGACTCTGAACATTGTAAGTTCAAGTCCCGAATTCTTTTGAATCCAGATTCCGAATTTCCTTAAAATTCATACTCAAGAATTCTATAGAATTTAGGATCCAAATTCCTATAAAATAGAATCCGAATATCCTTGTATTATAGACTCCGAATTCAATTTTTTGTTAGACTTCGAAATATCATTTTCTTACATTCCGAATATCAGTTTTTAGTTATGCTTACACTCATTTTGTTATAAAACAATGTCGTTATTTCACTTATCAACTAACCATTGTTTGAGTGACACATGTAAAGGTCCCTTCGAAATTCAAGGAATAATATGATCATTGGAGGAGGGAGTCGACAATTGGATTTGTGCCTTTAAATTGAAGCTCATTTGAAAGAGATCAAGACTTTTGGAATTTTGACAACTGTGCCTACATGCTGCTAAAGTGATTTCTAGAGGAAGAGACTCTTATAAAATCTCAAGCTTCGTGAAGAATTTTTGAACGTCTTGTTCAAACTTTTCCTTGGGCAGATTTTCTTTGTGTGACTCTGATTGTAGCTGTGTAAAATCGAGGGCTTCTAAGGATAAGAAGACATAGTTGTAGACTACCTTGAAGTTGAGGGCTTGCATGGATAGCAATAGATACTCCGATATTCATATCGATGGATTACCCTAGTGTGGGTAAGACAAACGTTATTGAAATTATAAATCAAGTGACCTTTATCCAAGGTTGTTGGATACCCTTCTCTTTGGGTTAAAAGATTTACTACTTGTTACTTGTTTTGTTTAAATTTTTCCACTGTATTTGTTTTATTGAGGAAAGTATAACTATCTTATACTTCCTTATAATTGTAATCTGATTTAGTTAGAATCTATATGCAATAATATAAAATCTTCATCTTTATAAACATTCATTATGTTTCATTTTCGAAATCACTTTTCCGGAATTGCTTTCTTAGAATCTTATCTTCTGATCAAGAATGTTTAAAAAGTTTGAAAGGTAATTTTTAATGTTTACAATTCACCACACTCTTGTATTTGATCATCTCATCTTCACATATTTCATCCTATATTTTTTATTATAGAGTATATCATACTCATATACCATCTCACAAAAACCATAGGTTCCTGTGATATATATCTCAGTTTACTACTAACCCCATGTTCCTAAGACCTTCCATCAGCCATAGGCCCCATTCCCTTACCCAGATCCTTTTACATGAGTTTGGCATGTAAATCAGGATGCCTATGAAGAGTGTTAGTAATAAATAATAGCATGACATGAGAAATTCATAATTAACAAATTTTCATAGGTATAAAAAGTTTATACCATATAATAATGAATGTTTAATAAGAATAACAGTAAACAATACTATGTCAATTGATCATTCACTGACCACTATGACAAAAACCCATGAATGTACATATTTTGGATTAATTAGAGAATGGTATTCAAATTTTTTTGGAAATAATTAGCAATAGAATCCTGGTTATCAATATTTCACTTAGAATTCAAAATGCATTGAGTAAACATGATACTCAGAATATCTAACAGATTAATTCAATAAGATTCTCAAAATCCACAAGGAATATAGTTCCATAAAGTTCAATGGGGTCCTCAAAAATTGATTATTCATGCATCCACAAGGTTATCATGATCCACCATCATCAATTTCGCAAATCATGTGAACTTCTACACTAAGGGGTAATCATACCATGATGGTCACCAACCAGAAGTACTAACTTCTAAACCTCCAAAGGAGAGAAAATAAAAAATAAATTAAATCAGGATAAATATACATAACATGGAATCATGGGAACGTAGACATCATGTGAATCGGCATCAAAAATGAAAACATCTACACAAAAACCCACACATGATTAGACTCAATCATGGAAGATAGAAAAGATAACACAAGAAATTTAACGTAAAAATTTTATGTATGAGATCCCCAAATTATATGAAACATACTACATCAATATTGTTGACATTAAAGTCATGGTTCATCATGGAATCATTACCTTAATAAAGTCCACATACTCATCAACTCAATCCACTCAACATCTTTTCCTAGTTCTAATTCTAATTATTTTATTTACCAAAGAAATAAAAACACATCATGTGATAAAATCATTCTAATAATTCAATATTAATTCGTTATCATTCCATGAAATTTTAAAAATTATCATCCTTTAATAATTAATTATCCTTAATAAATAAAATCTCATTATAAAATAGATTTACATTCACTCATGAAAACATTACAAGGAATGTAAATTAATTCATGGGAAATCTTATATCATTGAGAGACTTGACCTAAAAGAAGAGAATAACAATTGTTTCTACCACACATGGATCCCATATGGGAACATGGTTTATTTAATAATGGGTTAATATATTTCACCAAATATAATTTAAAGGAGAATTTATTCTAATGGTTATCCATGAATATAGCAATGGGAATTTTCTTGTGTGTTTTATAAATACATGTTGTGTATAAGCTCACTATATTAATATCCAGGTATTAAATTCATAATTTAATTTTTATTTTCATCAGTTCATGAATTATAAGAGTTTAAAATCATTTGTAAAGGGATTAATAAACATAAAATAAGTTAATACAATTTCATCTCATGATTTACGTAATTTAATATTCATCATAAGTGTTATTGACTCGAATTCAGATGATGGAAATACATAAAAAGAAGGAAACAAATCCTGAAAAGGGTTATGTATAAGGGTAACATGGCTTTACCCATACCCATCTATTATCTATCACATAATGACAATATTTTAGTCTAATAAACCTATGGAAATTTTTGTTTTCCAGTATATATATAAACATACCCTAACATAAAATCCATGTTACACTTACAAAACATTCTAAAATTGTGTGTTATCATTACGTAACATAGGCTTACCTTTATGTTGTGTCTGGGTACCCATATGTATCTTTTTTAAAGTAAGTTTTTCCAATATGAAATCAATAAATAACTAGGATTATACTTATGTAACATCTGAGGTATCATTTTCTAGTATATTGAAAATCAAAGATTCCCTTAGAAGGCAAATAGATTACTCATCCACAACATTTTCAATTTGAGAATTACCATTATGTTGCATCTGAGGTACCCCTACACAATGTATATAATTTACAATGTACACTTTTGTTTCATATAGTTTACCCTTAAAACCTTTATAAATAAGTTCATACAACTACGCATCACATAGAAAAAGTGTTCTACCCTTATTCCACTCCTAGAAATATTGACTTACCTTTATGTATCCCTATGAAATAGAGTCCCTATATATAAAACCATATTAAAATATCATCCTACCATTGAAAAAATAATTTTATTTTAATATTTACATTAAACTATAAACTCATTCAACTTATCTTAAACATCAGACTCATGCTCCCATGTCTCCACTGAGATTTTTCTATACTTTAATAGGATATGGACAATTGGTACCATCTTTCCATAAAAAAAATTCCTTATCTCGCATGTAATATAATTTCAACACATCGTATGATTTTTTAGGATCGAGCCCAGTTCACTCATATTCTTTAACATTCATAGGATTGGGTTTCAACCTCTAAAGTAGAGAAACATGGAACCCAACATGCATACCTCGGTATCATAAAGAATGGTCCCTATAGTATTCCACTAACCCAACCAACTAAATGATATCAAAAGGTCCCAAAAAACATGGGGCTAGAATACCTTAATATCCCACATTTAAGTGGCCTAATTGAGGAGTCACTCTTTAGAAAATTGATCTCCCACAATTAACTTGAAAGGCCTTGTCCTACAACAATAATACTATATTATCATATCCTATGTGTTGGAAAATCTCTTTCAAAATCATTGTGATATCTCAAAGTTCATCATATGTAAACTAGGATACACAAACAATACCTAACATACCTTATTCCAATAAATTGATAATGATATAGACTCCCATAAAGATCCTAGTGACTTTAGTTTATTAAAAACTCAACCAAGGATACATAATCATACGAAGATCCACCGATGTCTATAAAACTTACACATAGAATATCCTCGAGTACGAGAATTTATCAATCTAAATATCCATTAGTCTGAATGTAGTACGTTGTGATCAATATCTACTATGTCCATAGGGCCTTCTACGAACCCTTCTAAAATAATGACGTGAAACATGAATCCCTATCAAAAAATACCAAGGGAACTCCATGTAAAAATAAATTTTCAGGAACATAACTCTTTCCCAACACAAAGTATATCTTCATATCATCATTATTTCTGACCCTTATAGTTATATGAATGTACCCTATCATATCCTCACCAATAGATGTGGGAAATAATACCCTCCCATGAACAAGGATTGCATCGTCATTGAACATGGACTCTCTTGGTTTTGGGTCACATCCATCTAGTTGTAACAACATCATCTGACACTATAGGTTAGTATCATATCCAGTATTTACTCGGATTACTAGAGAATATATGACCACCAATGGAGAACATTTCACCTATCCATGATCCTTGTATTCATCCATCCTTTATTTATCAGAAAACTCATCAAGTGAAACTACTTCTTTCAATACCACTAACCAAGATCTTTAAATACCTATGTGATATAGCTATTAGCATCATTTATGATGTTGACATTTTCTATTTTTAATTACATCTCATAGTAAAATTTATTTATATAATATACCTAGGTCCTCTTCCTAAGGCTCATGACCCACTTTTCAATGTTGTAATGCAGGCTCTTGTTGCTTGTATATAAAATAAACCTCTAAAAGAAGTTGTAGTGTCACCATAAAATTATATTAGGAATCACTAATAATAGTTCTAAGTTCTATGTGGGATAGTTATACTCTTAGGCTTATATATTTCATGAAACATAAACTACTGCCTTATATATTTACATTAGTAGCACTCCCAAACCAATTCTAGAAGAATCATAGTATACTAAATATCTTCTCGTAATCACGAGATGTATCAGTGTTGTTGTTGTATCCAACCTATAAATCATCTTAATAAATTGTTCTTCATAATTTTATCACCACTATAACTTCAATTCCTTCTTTATCAATGCAGTCATATATGATGATTTAATACATAATTACGACATAAAATATCAGAACTATGTATCTAAACCTAGAAATATCTATATCTCAAACACATTATTGGGACACTTTCAGGACAACAATAACTCTACATCCTTTGGGAATATGGATATACCTCTCTAAAACACCACATTACCTAAGAAGATCTCCCATGGAATTGAAAACTTACACATTGATATCATAGAATAACAAAAATGTGTTCAAAGAATACTCTGGATTATCTCATGATGGATTTCACGTTGCTTCGGTATTGGAAAGAGGATGAGGATTTCATGAAATAATAACATGATGAACTAGTATAGGAAAGGGAGGAAGCTCATGTGTATGAGGTCAAAGAACAAAATCAGTGCATTTTTCAGTCAAAATAGTCTCACTGTGTACTTGTATTTCCAAACCTAATTTGAAAACCCATCATCGATATGACCTCATATCTAATCCACATCTAGTTGTAGTATATTCAAATATATTATGTCCCTCATAAATTTTACTCATCAGTAACCAATAATGGTTAGCCACATGGACCCAAGCGTGACTCCCCTTATGCTAGAGGCGGCCAACTAATAGTGAGAATCCATGGTAGAATAGTGGGAGGAATATACTCTCATGGTAAAAGTGTTTAAAAGTAAAATGGTATAAATTCGTCGATCCCGAAGTCCATCACTGGGGTCCACATAAGGGATTCCAAGTGTCACTCGTGGTTTTTATAATAATTACAACTTGGATACCTTCCTTAGATATCTATAAAGGTTTCCATATAACCGTCATTACTAAAAATAGTATTCCCTATCATTCTATACTTGGAAATACATAGGGAGTCCATGAATCATTCAGTCATATATAATTTATCTTCAAAATGAATCCATATTTGGAATTCCAAAAAGTACCATTGAATCAAAAAAGTCATATAACATTAAATTCATAATTATCATTTAGTAATTAAATCCATAAGATTCCATTTAAGGATAAAAATATTGGGACCTATCTCTCACACTATACATGTCAACAAGAATGATCATGGTACTATAGTATAACCATACCATATAAGAACACATTTTAACCTGAATATTCATCATAATTTTTATTCAAATTACTCACCTCAAAAGGTGGTTTCAATAAGTAATGGTCTAAGAAGTACCACCTACAAATGGATCCTTTCATTCATTTTAAATTTTGCCTTTCAATTATGAATAAATACTCAAGCATAAAAACAAAAAACAATATCCAGAGGCCTAGGGACACATACTTCCTTTCACTCTTTCCATTATATAATTAAAGATAAAATTTAGTCAATTCATTTAATATCCCAATGAAAAGGTGTAAAAGGACTCACCTCAAAGTAAACCAAATAAAAAGTATAACCATGGTGGTTTAATCTAAATTAACAATTCACCCAATTTGTGGATGAAAATAAAGGTCCTTACCATATAATTACACCATAGAGGTTTCCCGTGAGTCATTATGGTCAACACGAATTAATCAATTTAAATACAAACTAATATTATATATGTCTTCCAAAAATAGTGTGGGACAAAATAACATAATATAAAAACACCCCAAACTCAAGGTAAATGCATGAAACCACCAACAATATCTTTATTGAGGAACACTCATATAGTCTAAACCTTTGATTTGGTCCAGATCTGAAGGATACTAAAGAATGGAAGTATACAATAAAAAGGAATAATGTAATTCAAAAAAATCCGCAATAAAAAGTAGTATAGTGAATGGATCCAAAAGGAATTTAGAGTTTTCTAGAAGCGAAGAATTGTTAGAGATGTCATTTGAAACCGAGGTCAGACAGGTGATAAGATTCAAATCCTATGATTATGCTTCAAGGGAGCTTCATGGGGAGGTAGGTGATGTACGATAAAGAAAGGGGTAATTTTTACAAAAATATGAGTACATAAATAATATCTAAAAAATATCATAGGATTATTAAATAGAGTGTAAGAAATATATTCATGTATTGTTTAGGAATTTCACATCTCGGTAAATCCATTAGACACAGTGAAAAGGGAGTACTAGAAAAATACACATCGTGTAGTGATTACGGGAAATGTATTCTAAATAGATTACGTGTACTTCGCCTATACCAAAATATCAGAACCCCTTAATTGTTATTCCCAAATACATACTAGATTTCCTAATGTCTTTTATTCTAGGTGTAATCCCAAATATAATGTTTCAAGCAACAGTTTAACAAAAAATTAAATGTATCCATACCTCATAGAAAAAGAAATATTCTGGAAATCATCACCCTTTAACGAAATTCGTCCCTAAATTTACAATTAACGTGTGTTGATGTATTTCTGAATAAAAACTTTTTCCACTAGCCACATACATTGTCCTCCCTCTAAAATGTATCATCTTGCACATGGTTGTGCTTCCATCGAACCTTCATTAGTAGAATTATCCATCCTTGAAGAACCTTCATTCCTCAGCCAATAATATAGATGTCATTTTCCTCAAAAGCTACATCTACCTCCAACTCAACCTCATTAGGATGAAGAATATGGGACAAAAAATAATGATATCAACAATGTAGATGTATATGTATGTTTTCATTCATAGAACAGTATCTCTGATGTAACTGAAACTGATAGACTACCAGCTCAACTCCCATTATAATTTCAACGATCCTACAATAATGGGGTTCTAACTTTCCTTGATTATAAATCCTTATATTACCATGTCTAGGAATATATCATAAAAAACACAACTCCCCACATAGAAATTCATTGGTCGATGGTAACGTTCGACCTAATATATCTCTTTAGATGGATCTGTAGAAATATGCTTCCAAATAAGCTGAAAGCTCTCCAATGTATCCTAAAGAAGATGTCGACACACTAGTACTATCTCTCCAATATCTAACCATCCTAGGAGTAGAAATATATCCTACCATAAAGGGACTTATAAAAATCCATCTATATTTTAGCCTCAAAGTTGTTATTATAAGTGAACTCAATGAGGGGAATGTGTTTCTATTAAGAACCTTAATAAATAAGGACTCATGCATGGAGCATGTAATCCAATACCTATATCATATTCCTTGACTGACTGTTGGTCAATGGGATATATGTTGTACTCAATATTACCTATGAATCCAATTCCCACAAAAACCCTTACCAGAACCGTGATATGAATTGAGTATACATATAAGATATGACAAAATGTGGAACTCTATAGGGGTGAATGATCTCATGAATACAGACCCTTCCAAGACCATCCACATAAAGATTAAATTAAATATATGGAAAATGGGTGACCATTTTCAACATATCTATAATCCCTCAATCAATTTCATTAACATAAGGTGTCCTATGTAGCCCATTCAATAATTCCATGGCAATTTCATACCATTTCCTCTTAGGAATGAGAAATGTATTCAAAACCATAGCTAATCAATGGTGGTTTTCCTTCACATACTGACAGGTGTAACACCAAGTAATGAACACATCTATCCACTCCTTCAACCCCATACACTAGTATTGAATATTTCATTCATGATATATCTTGGAAGCAGTGGGATGCTATAACTATATAGAGGCATGGGTCTATCACATGAACTACTATCATTGTTCAGTATGAACCTATAAATATACGTGGAGGTGAAATATATCATCCTCATCAATAATCCAACCAAGAGGCAGTTCATCACATAAAACGTTCTCCCTTGGGACCATGACCTTAGAATCTAATTAGTTTATCATCCTCACTCTCTCTAGAAGTGAACATTTCATTTATAATTATGTATGTATATACTATCTATGATGTTCCTAAACCATTATACAGATTTCAAAAAATAGTTCCACACTATATTCCCTTCTAATGGACTCTTGGACCACCAATTTCTGATTCCTCGTCCATAATACTTCATTAATTTTATTTCCCATTCTAGGTATAGAAGAAATATCAAAGATAAATGACTGAAGGTATTCTTCCCACCATCATTTCTTGATATTTATGTAACAGTGTGTAAAGTTGAACATGGGGATTTTTTTTTGTAATTATACATTAAAAAATGATCTCCAATTACGTAATTCCTCTAAATGGGAAAGGCTTGTAACACATCATCTAGCTCGAGATCATGTTCTACGTAATTCCTATCATGTGGCCTCAACAAACAATACCCATATGCAATGACTCACTCCCTTATATTAGAAATTAAACTAGCATAATACATAATTAATAATGATAAATTTTATAGGTTATTCCCAGATAAGGTAGAATCAAGATCTCCATAAAATTAAGCCTCTATTTTTGATCTTGAACAGATGTCTCATAGGCATCTGAACATATAAAAATCAAACCCTTCTTCATCAAACCCATAATATGTGATGCTAATTGTCAGAAGTCATATATGAAATGAGTGTTGTAACCAATTATCCCCTAGAAACACTGTATATTAAATACATTCTTGGGGTAAAACTAGAAAATGATAGTTCTCTTGTAGTCTTGGTCAACTTATGCTCATATATATAATATCATATCACATAGGATGTGAATTTCATCCATCCAAAATAGGCACTTTGTGATCCTATCAAAAAATTAATTCTCCCTATTTTTATTCAATATGATATCAACATGTTTTTCCTGGTTAGGTAAAGTGTGAAAATACAACAGGATATCATCCATGAATACCACTCAATATGACTTTGGATATGGAAGGAATGCTAGGTTCATCAATTACAAGAACTATGTGGGCCCATTCTTAAGTGCTAATGACATAACCTGGTACTCGTAAAGCTCATACCTACTATATAAAGATGTAGGAGGTCTGTACAAAGTTCAAACATGCTCCTAAAGATAACTCAGGATTAGATCAATATTTGAGAACATCGTAGATCCTTAGAGTTGGTTGAAGAGATCATCTATATAATGCAATCTATACTAGTTTTTTACTATGTGAAGATATATGAAATTATAATCCGCACATAGCCTAAGGGTACCATCCATATTCTTGGAGAAAAGAAACAATAAACCAAATAATGAAGCATTGGTTCTCTTAAACCCCTTATCTTCCAAATCCTCTAGAAAACTCTTAAAATCCTACAACTCAGTTGTGTCCATCCTAGAAGGAATATTAGATAATGGGGCAGATCCACTCACTAGCTCGACGGAGAATTCTACATTTCTCAAGAGAGGTAGTTTTGAAATTTCATCTCCGAAAACATATTTGAAAGGATATTAAACTTGAGGAAAATATTTCCAATGCATAAATTAATTTTTTAAATATAAGCTAGAAATAGAAGCATTTATCCTTCATAACCCATGATTCTTAAGTCCAGCTCACGTTGAGTTGAAATATAATTCACCTTTGTGAATAAAAACTATGATCTCTGGTGATGTTAAGGTCACTCATTGGAAATAGTAGTCAATAGAATCAGGATAGGGGTCCATCCATTCCACCCCAAGAATGATTTCCAAACCTATAATCTAATGAATAAATGAGGTGTTATACAAATCAAACCCCACATTTCTCAAGGAGAACACCATACACTGAGGTACACTCTCTAATTATATCCCCAACACAGTATCAAGTTTCATAATTCCATTGTAAATATTAAATTATTTCCGTAGTATCTCCACAATATTTACATATATAAAATAATGAGGCACACCTATATTGAAAACGTTGTGATACTAATTCATAGGCTATCAGAATAGTACCTCTCACTGTAGAAGGTGTGGAACTCTTCCTGTTAGGTATCAGCTATACATTATACATATATATTACTTCTCATCCCTATGACATATCTATATTGTGTATGTCCTCTCTAATATCCTAGAAAATCTACTGTCTGGATACCTCAACCAAGACAATAACATCATCCTAACATGTCATCCATAATCTGGCTACATTCATAATAAGAGGCTTCTAACACCTCTCTGGAATATTGAGATGGTACAACCCCTCTCTTACTAGTTACTAGAAGAAAACCATATCCAAATTATTTTAGATTTCTCATTAGGTTATAAGATATGTACTTACTTCGTCCCTCATAATGTGAGATCCCATATATCTCGGTCTCCCGCCCAGACAGAACCTCACCTGGCTAACTGAGTATATACCCTTTCAACTAATATCATCATCTTGATGTTCCCTAATGCGATTCTTATTATTGGTCAGTTTAGTTCTTGAGCTATGTGTCTCACATCCATGGATCGTACCTCCAGTTTCTGTCATCATTCTCCCTGTGATATGTGTGATATCCAAAATTATAGACACATTAGTAAACCAAAGGCCATTCACATACGATCAAATGTCATACTTGATACCCTCTTCAAATTGTTTGGTATGAGATAACTTGTCACATAACAGAATATGTGAAAAAATATATTCTCTATTAAAATAGAATACTAGTACATGTCGGACAATGATCTCTACTCTATATGCATAAAAACTCAAGCATTATTGTCCTTAACATCATGGGTTAGAAATAATCATACAAATTCATATTAAAATCCATCCAAGACATATACCTATAATTATTCATCTATATAATAATATCCCCTATCTCTTGGTTGAATATCATAAATTACATGTAGCATGTTTCTCTCTCCCCATGGGAGGTTTTTCCAGTTTCACTAAAATTCATTTCATGACCTCTATGAATCACTCTGCAGCCTGTGGTCAACCATCCCTTAAAGACGGGGGTAGATTCTATTTTTATAACTCGTATTTCTACAATTCCATAGTTGGGGCAGGTTAATGGGAACCCTAAACAGTCTATATAATGCATAATCACCACTCTCAAAACTAGACATCAGCACCCGTATAAGGTATAACTAGAAGTCTTCTAAAAGACACTATTTGAGGTTTTATTGGTGACCAAGGGCCCACCACCTCCGATGTATGGACATCACCACCCTGCTGAAGAATGACTCATGGATTTCATGGTATCATGTCTATATAAATTCCAAACACACATCTCAACACAAGATTTGATAACCACTAAAAGAACATATGAATGAATATATTTTGAATATTCGTTCCTATATAAAAATCAGACCCCAATTCCTACTCCTAGATCAGCATTTGTATAGAATAAAAATTTTAAGATAAGTACGATACACTAACTAACACACACAACTGAAGTCGGTTTATGGTCAATTTCTCTACTCTATGTCATAGATACTAGTATACAGAATGACAATTGCAATTTAAAGAGGAACACAGCCTTAAAATGTGAATTGGTATCCCTATTTAATGGTGACCATTTTATCTAGAATTAAATTAATTTTAAATTCATTATTATTATATACTCATTCTCTTCAAAATGGATAAAATATAAGGTTCACCACTTCCAATTTATGGGGCCCATATAGCTTATAAATTAAAGTGTGGTGTCCATTTAATTAAAAATATTTATTTATTAGGTTCTTCCATGAAAAGTAAACAAAACTACATGGAATAGCAGTAAAGGAACCAAAATAGTCATCAAGAAATGCACATGGAAATATAAACATGGCATGACATAATGCATGTCATATAAATCCTAATGTTACCATGATGATTCTTAATACTATATTTCCCTTCCATACAAGACAAGGGTAAAATCCATAGTCCTAAGGAACATCACACATCATGTGCATCACCCAAATGTGAAATAATGAAAACTATGATATAAATAATTCAGAAAATCATGTCCCATTATAAGTAATTTGAATTGTCACTATATGTGGTACAAATACTCCTAAATATTGGATCATTATAAAATTATATTACATATTAGTCTCCTATCTAATCCCTAAATAGAAATCCAATTGGAAATAATCTCTGATGTAATGATCCTTGTTTTGAACTGTGCTAAAATACACTATTTTTTTGAACTCATTCAATTATTGAACAGGGATATTTTTTTTAAACGAGATTTAGAAATGCATTTTGAGAGTTAGTTCACTCCTAAGTGATGTCATTGAATAGGGGTGAGGTATATTATGTTTACATTAGTGGATGGAGAAGTTTGTGGAGTGAAATACCTGAAAAACAACAAGTTTTCAAGGACAACAAAGGGACAATGTTTTACACATGGTTTGTTAAACTGTGAAGCCCACTACAGTAAATCGTGGGACTTGATTTAGGATACAATGGATTCCATATTATTGGTGAAAAGATATGATAACTTTGCATGATAGTCTATGTAGTTGGTATTTATTATCCAATGGGTTACTATAGGGTTAGCGCAGGGTTTTCCAAACTGGAAACATAACCATATGTGACACATTGTACATATGAAAATTAATAATTTTAAATTAAGATTAATCATTAACCAAAAATCTATACAGTAATCCCTATCCCCTTATTTTGAAGCATCACCCCCGATGGGTCTCCTCTTCTCCTTGTTCTTGTCCACCTCCATGATCATCCTACTTTTTTCATTTTTTTCACTATCCCTTCCGGTCTCTCTCTGAAACTCCATGTTATGCTCTATCCTCCATTCAATGGCTGATTTTCGACCACCACATTTCCCTATTTTGGTTCATCGAAACACCCTATGGTTTGGGATGTATTCAATTTCAGTTATCTTTTTGGCCTAGGTTTGTGCATAGGGTCGCTCGGAGCCCTATCATGCATGTTTCGACAAAGTTCACTGAAGGTGAGCTGGTTCTGCTCATTCCTATTGGGTGCGAATATCTTATATGAGGAATTCATCAAGTTACTGGGTTTTACACCTAATAAATTAGGTTCTTTATTTTTTTTCATCGTATGTTTTTGTGTAGTGCGTTGAACTCTAGTTTGTGGTTTTGTGTTACTTGGTCAAGGGAGACTAACCATCGTGTGCAGTAGTAAGTAAAAATATATATGTAGTTTCCCCCATTATGTGTATAATCACCCAAAAAATTACTATAAATTAATGGGGATAGGTGTTCCCATGTATATATATATATATAAATTAAGTCATTGGTGAGTGGAGATAGGTTTATGGATATAAGAATATATGTAATGATACCCTTGTACATGTTCATGGGCCATGAGAATATGTGCATAGGGGATAGGTGTTCTTGCATGTATGGGGAGATTCATATTCTTAGTGGGGTAGAATGATCTTCTACTTATAAATCACCAATATATGAAGTGCATCGCTTGGTATCATGCTTAGGTAGGGTCCCTTTCTATTCCCTTTTTATTTTTGTAATTAATTGTAGATTTTATTGTTGCATTTCCCTTAGTTTTAAATAAATTTTTTATCATTTGTTTTTGATTCATACGTACATAAAATTTTTGGTGTTTATTTAAGCCATGAATATGAATTTTCCATGTTACTACAAGGTGAAGGAGATGACATGTTTTGGGAGAACAATATATGATAAGATGACATTCGATGTAGTAATCTAAATTAATGAGACATGTTTAGGATAAATATATTGAAATGGTGAAATACTTAAAATGGAATTGATGAGCCATTAATCAACTCTCCATGTTTTGAAAAATTTAATGTAGATGCTTGACTTGGATGAAAACAACCTAATGGCTAGTTTCCTTAAAACATGTTAAGTAGTCAAACATGAAATGAAGTAGAATAAGATTATAAGACCATGCCTTGGGCTAACATAGTAAGCACAACTTATGATAGTGAACATGGTATGTCTATGATGGTTAGTCAATACCTCTTATTTATTATCATAAACCACCATAAGAAGATTGATGCATTCAAAGGTAATTGGAAATTTCTAGTGACATTCATGAGAGGCTTTACATCATGATTATAAATGAATATGTAACCATATCACCATAAATACATACGATATCATTCCTTAACTACACTTGGGATAAATGAAGGTGTTTGTTTAAATTTAAAATGATGTGTCCATTTAAAATGTATAAAAGGTACACCCTTATGCATTACATTATTACTAAGGAAATGATTGTGAACTTTTTAGATAGATGGGTGGGAGGATTCTTACCCCAGGCCATTACTAACTTGCAGTATGTATGGGTGGGATTCATTCTTACCTCATGCCAACTATATTATATTATGTATGGGAGGCATTCTTACCCCCTTCCAGCATTATACTCCTATGGAAAAAGAGGTACTCTTACCTTGATCCATTGTTCATACAATCTCTTATGGATGATAAGCATTCTTACCTCATTCCAATATATATACTATCTCCATAGACGAGTGGTATTCGTACCTCTTTCCATAATTTATACAATATCCATGGATGGGAGGAATTCTTACCTTGTGCCATTATTTATAAAATCTCTATGGACAAGAGGCATTTTAACCTCATGCCATTTATAACTCCCTTTGGTGGAGAATAATTATTACCTCATCCAATTTATAATATATATATATATATGTATATATTTATAAAAATTTAGGGATGAGAGGCATTATTACTTAATCCTAGTGATATCATATATATATATATATGGTGACAAGGTTATAAAATGAATCAAGTATTGAACTGGATATGGTATAGCCACCAGGGGTCCCCTATGAACCTGGATGGGTGTTGTTTTTTATTTAGTCTTGTCATTATATCTATTTAGTTTCACACTTCTTAATTAATATTATACTATCTAGATTGGGCTAGACACTGGTGGTGTCGACCTACTAATATTTATATCTCACACACTACTCGGGCAGCGATTGAACTGAGGTACCTGAGTAGGAATTTCTTATTATAGGACTATGGACATTGTACATTGATTGTTGATGTAGTCACATACCTAGAGTTTGGGGAAAATGAATGAGTTGGAGCTCATGATGCTCTTGATGTTTTCTATAATGACTTTTAGTTAATTTCCTTATTTGAGTCCTATATTGTTATATATTGTCAAGAATTCTATATTGATTACATCTTTAGAATAATTGTCTCTATATAAACTTCACTAATCTTATTTATAACAAGAATTAGTCACTTTTATTATATAGTTATTATATTTTTTCTGTTGATTTATAATTTCCTAATAATACTTTTGTTGTTTGTCAAATATTTATATTATATTATACAACGGTTCAACAAGATTCATGAGGGTATAGTATCCACAGTATTACATCCTTACACCCTCGATGCTAGTCATCATCATCTAGCATATGGGGATTGGTTCATGAATTCATGTCACCCAGTGATCTGGCTATGAGGTTATTAGTCAGTTAGGATGGGAAGTTACAAAGTTGAATCAGGGGTAAAAATTTCCATTTGCATTTCTATTTTTGGTTGGTAGATATGATACGTGAATGTGTCGGTTCTTGGTTAAATGTAGTGCATGGGAATGATCACCCCACATACTGGAATTGACATTGTGACCCGAGATTGGGTTTTTTTCATGCTTTCACTTTTATAATTGATATTATTTCACCTTGAGTGACTTTTGTATTTCCATTACTTATGATTTATGGATTTTGTTTGTATTTCTTACCATGGCCCATTACACCAATGATGTTTCATTACATGAATCAACATCGACACATAGTAAATTCAAATTCCATGAAAATTCCATGAAAATTCCATGCATTATAGGTGCATATGTATGCTACTTGTTGATTTGGAATTTGTGCCATTAGTTTTATGCCATGTTGGGTGTTTTACTAACATGCTTAGATTTTTACACACTTAAGTAATTTATATGCATGCTTTCCAATTAGTATAAAATTCCGATTTTATTATCATATCGTGATATTGTTTATTTATTATTACTTATATATTCACATGACATGCTTTTTGATGTAACATTATTTTTTGTTATAGTGTGATACTCTATGTTTATTGGTTATGATGGAATGTTTTTCTTTGTTTATATATGGTATTTGAAGGAACTTGAACCAATTTTATCTAGTAATGTGTATGGTACCCTTATATTAGGAAATGGTAAATCATATACTGAAACCACCTTAATCATAATGAACATACATGGCTATAAATATTGGATTAAAATGTAAAAGGTGGAAAAAGTGAAATTCTATAATGAATTTACTCAGATTAAAAGGGAAGGAAATGCCAAAATATGAAGTCTATGGGAGCATTATAGGTTGGAAGATGACCACTCATCTAATTACATGAGTATATATTTATGTTTGAGCTTGTTAAATTATAAAATTTAATTTTTTATAATAAGTGGTATCCAAATTTAAATCCATGAATTTTCTAAGTGCATCATGGATTGGGAAATGGAAACCCATATTAAAATGTAATGACATGTTGTAATCTAAAATGCTTCAGAACGTGTAAGAAATTTAATTTTGACTGAATTGAATTGATCAAATTATTAAAAGGAAAATCAGATCCAGTTCGGCTGGTTGAGATAATGCATTAATGAGATGAACTGGTAGGGGGTTTCGATACTTTCATAATTGAGAAACTGCTATTGGGTTGATTTTTAGAGGATCACGATTGGCTGAATGGGACCTTCGTAAATCTCCTTACCTATTAAAAAGTTCCTTGGTAATAAAAGGATAATTTATAATGAAATGTCTAGAAATTTAAATGGTTAAAGAGTTGGTTCTATGAAACATTCCTATATGTCTTGATTTTTGGTTTTTAAATCCTTTAGAGTGCATAAAAGTATAAATGTATAAAAATATAAAGGTATTGGAAATGGAACCATAATTAGTAACCTTGGCAAAACCGTAGTGTATGGGATGCATGAGATTTTCCTTTTAGTGGCTTTCGAATGGATCCATAGGCATTCACTATTGGATGCTTTTTTTAGCAGTTGATTAAAGATTATCTTTGAGCCTAGTTACTTTTGTTTGGTGTGGCCAAATTCTTGGGTTGATGCTTGTTCTTCATAAGAGGCTTTCCCATGGTATATAGTGCCCTTAGACTGTGAATGACTAAGTGGTTCCATTTTTTGGGACGTTAGGTACTGTTCGAGTGCTCTTTCCCATGTAGGACTTTTTGGAACCCAATGAAACCCTTATTTGAATGTGTGTTTTAGATGTGTGTTCATCTCATTCTTTGTCCTTTTTATGGGATTCTGCATCGATTAATGCTCATTTTAAGTATGTCGGACAGGCCTTAGTCATGGATAATTACTCCTTTGGTCATTTGACCACATATCTTTTCCTTTCTATGTTTTAGTTGATGTACGAGGTACAATCAAGTGTTCAATGAAATAAAAAAACTTGTTGAGTTTTGTTAGATCATTATGTTTTGTTTCTTTTGGTGCATTCTCAAGTCATCTCCTAGTAGAGTCACCTGGGTGTTAAATGAAAAGGTTCACCCCAATGCTTGGGATCAGTTTCTAAACACTCAAGTGTTATGAAATTCAAATCATTTTTTATGGTTATTGTTTATATTTTGAACTTTCATTTATGAATGACATTGTGTCGATAGCTCATATGAACATCACACCTCCATTTTTATTTTTTGTACAGGCGCACTTGTGAGTGTCTAGTTGATCCTATTTTCCTTTGATGACTAGAACTGTCTTATGGCATGGAGAATCATGTCAAAACTGGTAAATGTGCCCTTCCATGTAGAAGGGACACTAGCTAAAATGCATTTTGGAAGTGGTTGATCATGCCTAAAAACCATTGAGTCATACGAGTTTTAATTATATGTTGAAGATTTATTGGAAACCTGATATTATAATGTTTTCTTGAGTATGAAACCCCTGATAAACACAATTTTTGGGATTATCGTTTTATGTAATGATGGAACGATCATGGAATTTCTTCACGTGGTAAAGGCTTTGTGTTAAAAAAATGGCAGTTCATCTTCAGGTAATGTCGAGTCCCTTTCTAGTAGTTGACCTGTTTTGGTTGGCCTATAATCCTTTCAATGGTAAGGTATGATTGACTACAGTTCGTTATAAATCCTCTTAGTTTGTTATACTAATTGACAAGCATGTCTCCCATCTATTCTTCATCCTAGATACAGATAGATAGTGTTTTTTATAATGTTATAATGTATTGAATGATGTTGATCTTGTTGCGTGGTTCTCTTATGGAGTTTCCTATGGGATGTGTGGTTTCTCTTGTGGTTTGATCTTAGAAACGTCATCATATGTAGGTTGTATAAATTGGTGAATGTGTTTTTTGTAAATGTGAGATGCCTTGGGAAAAGGCATCTCATATTAGATTTTAAAATTCCATCAATCTAAGCCAGGCATCTTCATGGTTATTCGGCCATGAGGCTTGACTTTTTCTTTTCTTATTTAGTAGTTATGGTTGGAGAAGAACTATTTAAAGGCACATCGTCAGGTGAAGAAAAGCGTGGTTTGTGTTGGTTGGGGCCTTTCATGAAATATGAGCTTAAAATGGGCATGGAGGTCAATGAGAATTGATCATTTTATCATTTAAATATAATGTTGGGAGTGTCATTAGAATTCATAGATAATACTTTGAAACCACTTCAAATGGTGGGTTGAACCATAGTTTGGTTTTGGGTGTTTCACATTAAACACTAAGGTGGGAAATACCTTTTTACAGATGCTTGGAAAGATGACGTTGTGATCGTGTCTCAGGTTTAAATATTCTCATGTAATAGCTGTTAAATATATTGGTTAGAAATGAGCATTGGCTCTAGTTTTAGAGGGTTAAGTGTTGTTTTCCATCAAATTCTTATATGGGTGCTCAATGGTGTGTTGGGGGTTTAGGAATGAAACAAAACCCTTTGATTCTGACTTAATAACCCTTGTAAGTCGAGTGAGGTTTTCATTGTTTCTGAAGGACTCAGAGAGATGAGATGTTCTAAGGTGAGAAGTTATTAACGATCCATGTTTTGAACTCAGATAAAATATGATGTTTTTTCTAACTCTTTCAATTATAGATTTGTTTTGTTTAAAAAAAAGCTTCAGAATTGAATTCCATAATTTGGATCACTCATAAGTGTTGTATTTATAATTGGTCTTGTCCTGTTGTGCTTCACCAGCTGGGTCGACTAGTTATGGTAGTTTCAAGCCTGAAAAACCACATGTTTTGAAGAACAGAAAGGGGCACACCATTTTCTCATAGTCCATTAAGTCGTGTATTGCACTACAAGAAACCGTGTGACTTGAATTTGTGAGATAATGGATTTGATATTATTTTCACATGGTTATGCTAACTTTGTAGATGGGATTTCTTATGCATACGGGTACCGCATGGTTGGCACACAATTTGCAAAACCGTGCGGCATAACCCAGCGTGACACGTTGTTTTATGGAAATTTAATAACATTAATTTAATTTAAAACATTAACCTAAATTTAAACACCCATCCCTCTCCCTTAATTTTGACACATAACCCCCATGGGGTCCCCACTATTCCATGCACATGAACCCCTCCATTCCCCTCCTCCATCTTTTGTTTCCATCCACTATTCCTAACAGTTTCTCTTTGAGTCTCCATCGAAAGATTTATCTTCTCCTATCATCCCTTATTTACCAGATATTTGGCCACCCCTTTACCCTATATGGGTTTATAAAAACACACTATGGTTGGGGTTTTCTTTTTTTTCAATTTTCCGTCGATCATGGTTTGTTCAGATGGTCTCTCGGGGACATTTGATGCATGTTCTGACAACAGCTGTACAAGGCCAGGTGGTTTTTCTTCCATTAGTTGGTCGTTGATATCCAAGGTTAGGGTTTTGTCTTATTACATTGTTTCAAACCTACTAAATTAGGATCTTAGGTTGTTCTATGATTCTTTAAATGTTATGTTTAGTGGGCTGAACTCTGGTTTTTGGTTTCGTGTCCCTGGTTCAAGGGAAACTTGACTGTGTGTGCATAGTTATGTATGTATATATATGTGCGTTCCCCCATTACGTGTATAATCATCCATGGAAATGATTATACATGTATGGGGCAAGGTCTTACCATGTATATATATATATATATATGAATTCATATGTTGGTGAGGGGAGACAACTGTATGCATATAATCTTATATATAAGGATCCCATTATACAAATTCTTGGGCTATGCAAATATGTGCATAGGGGATAGGTATCCTTTCATGTATGTGGAGATTCTTATTTTTAGCGGGGGAGAAGTAGCATTTAGATAGAAATATCCAAGAGAATAAGTGTGCGTCTTGGTTGCACCGTGAGTTCGGGTCCCTTTCCATTCCCTTTTTATTTATTTAATGGGTCAGTGAATTTATTATTATATTTACCATAGTTTTAAATTAATGAAGTTTCATTTTTCTTTAATTTATTCTGGATCAAATGTTTTGGTGTCTCTTTATTCAATGTGTATGAATTTTCCCTGATAAGGAAAGGTGAATGAGATGACTTGTTTATGGAGAACCAAAAATTATAGGATTACATACCTTGTATTAATCTAAATGAACATGAAATGTTTTCGACGACTTTTCGGAAATGGTGACATCCTTTAAATGGAATGGATAGGCCATAAGTAAATTATCATTGATTAAAATAATTGAATTGATAGGCTTGAGTAGGATGAATTATACCAATTGGAATGTTTCTGTGAAATGTATTAAGTTGTTAAACATAGAATGAAATGGATTATGGTGTTTAGACTACACCATAGGATTACATATTAAGGACGTATTATGATAGGGAACATGTTATATTTGGGATGGTTATTCCATTCACCAACTTTATGATCATAAACCACCATATAAAAATTGATGTGTTCAAATGAAATTGGAAATTGATTGTGTATTGAATGATTGGATTTTCTTCATGCTTGGAAATGAATATGTTACCATGTCACCAAAAATATATAGGATGATATTCCTTAAGTACAGTTGGGAGAAATGAATTTGTTCATTTAAATGTAATATGATGTGTCCATTTTAATTGAATAAGATGTACTGAATTATACCTTAATTTATTTATAAAAAAATGATTATTAACTTTATAAATGGATGGGTGGGAGGCATTTTTACCCCTCACCATTTCTATCATCTATTATATGTGTGTGGTAGGAATTCTTACCCCATGGAAGCTATCTTCTATTTTGGATGGGAGGAATTGTTACCCCATGCTTGTGCTATAATCATATAGATGAGAGGCATTCTTACATCCTTCCATTATTTATACAATAACCTATGGAAGAGAGGCAAAATTCCCTCATTCCATTATTTATACAATATCCATAGATTAGAGGCATTCTTACCTCATTCCATTATTTATAATATCTCCATGGATGAGAGGAATTATTACCTTGAGCCATTTATAATCTGGCATTGAGTCGAAATGGGAGTCATGCTTAGTCTCCAAGGATGAGAGTCATGATTACCTAATCCCAATGATAACATATGTATATATATATATATATATATATTTGGTGACATGGTCTGAATTTTAATCCGCATGGAGCCAAAATAGGTACATCCATCAGGTGTACCCTATGAACATTGATGGGTGTTGTTTATTTATTCAGTTCCTTCATTATCTATCTATACAAGCACATTGATTAATTAATATTATACTATCTAGATAGGGCTAGAGACCAGTTGTACCAACCCATTGATATTTATATCCCATACCCTACTGAGGACACCCTAGCCCTAGGGTACCCGTGTAGACCTTTCTTTTTCACATAACTACGAACCATATACCTTGCATGCTATAGTAGTCTCTTACTTGGAGTTTGGAGAAAACAACTGAGCTAGAGCTCAAGATGCTCATGGAGTGTTCCTTAGGAATTTTAGTTATTTTTCTTATTTAAATCTTGTGTTGTTTTGTATTTTCAAGTATTATATCTTGATTGCTGCTTTTGAATATGTATATCATTATGTAATGCATTCATCTATTGTATAACAACCCTTGGCCACTTTTATTATATTCATTTTTCTACTTTATCCTTTCTTTATACAACTTCTACTATTTTTATTTTATTTATATTGTGTTATACCATTACGGAACTCTATTCATAAGGGTATAGTCTCCCCACTATTACCACTATACACCCTTGTTATTAGTCGGATGGCTCTGGCATATGTGGAGACGTTCTTGAGGTCATGTGACCCATTGGTCTGTCTATCGATTTAATGGGAAGTTGGGACCCAATGTTACATCAAACACCACATTTATTACACAATATACTTGGTTCAAAAATCAGTAATAGAAAAGGTAAGGAGGCATATACTAATTCATGATTCCTCATATACTAGAGGATACCGACTAGTAGTTAGGTTCAAAGGTGGGATATTGTGGAGAATATACCCTCAGGTAAAGAGTGTGTCATGATGGTATAATATTATCAATCAGTAGTGTAAACATATGAAGTAAATAAATAGATGTAGAATAACCTAAATCATATAAATAACCATATAATCTCATCCAATTGTATCATATAAAATGTTTCTTGTGGAATGCTAGAGAAAAGAAAAGTAATACATGGATATTGGCATCCAATAAAATGCATGTATTGAAATTAAAAAATAGAGAAAGGATTTATGCCCTGAAAGAATCACAATCCAGAGCATAGCCATTTTCTACCCTCAATCTATGAAATAATTAATCAAGCTACACCGAAGTGATTCATGCCCAAATCCCTATATAAATCCATGATTTTTTTTGTGTTCTGCAAAATCTAGAAAATCAGGGAGTGAGATAAACTAAGTAATCCATGACCAACAATGTATATTCCGTCTAGCCTATGGATATATATTAAATAATTTGTAGGTAATAAATACTCTAGAAATGAATTGTGTTTTATAAATACCCACATAATTTTGGGCTCCCATGGAACCCTCATCCTATTCTACCTGCTTAAGATTAAGATGGACAGTCTCAAAGAAACCAATCAAATCATTATTTAACTAATAATGATGTATCTAGACCTCAATAGTAACCTATACATACCCCATAACTCATATATATGTTATTCCTGTAATAAGACCATTATAAGGTAAGGATCCAATCAAATCTAGTCTAATTCTATGGCTTAGGGGAGACATTATAATAATAGTTTCATTATATAATATTTCAATACATACAGAGTCAATACTTTATTTTCACAATTTGGAATATAGGTATCTATCTAGGTATATCATGAAACAAAAAAACTTTACAATCCCATAAAAGTAATTCCTCATAAAAACACCGGTAACAATCTAGGTTTTGTATAATGTCACCTATCACAGATTCCATCCTTGGTGGTCCATATAATGGAGACCAACTTTCACTCACATAATATACAATAATCAGCCCAGAAATTCCTTTGTTGGATGACCATAAAAGAGACCATGTATCACACATGTGTAAATAATAGTCTTACCACTAATTCTATCCTTGGAAGTCTATGATGTGTCCAAATTTCACTCGGGCATATATAACCAAGATACCAAATGAGTTCGTCCATGGGATTTTGCAAATAACTCATGTATCAGAAAGATAATTCAAGATAAAAGAATCTGTTTATGGGGAACCTTAATTAGAACCTCCCTCTAACTCTTGGATTTTCAATAACAATGGTCATGTTCAAATGTTTTATACATACCATATAAGAACACATTTAAACATAACTCTTCATCATAATTTTTAATTAAAATACTCACTTGAAGAGGAAATTTAAATAAGGAACAATATTAGAAGTCACAAGTTCACTTGAAGCATTCAATTCATTTTAGATTTCCAAATTCAATTTTAAAAAATTACAAAAGAAATACTTGTAACACCATGAAATTTTAAAATATTTACATCATATTTGACAGTGTGTATGACATGAAAAACCTATTGTGTAATGGAATAAAATATCCCATCAAATGATGATATATTTAAAATTTTATATAACTTTGATCTATTTTTAGATTTTAATTCTTTAATGTCTGATTATTTGTAATGTTGCATGCAATAACGAGTTTATGTGAGGGGTTTTGTTATATGCAAGATAGAGTGTTATCAAACAATAATATATTATTAATATTATTATTTACTATGAATTTTATATCCATGATTTTGAAAATGTGGGTATGAATTTGATTAATTAAATTATTAAAATTTATAGTTTATACACATTAATTAGTAATTTATTTATTATCAATAATAATCATCATCAGTTAAAATAAAATGATCATTTCCAAAAAAAAAATCAATTTCCCTAAAAAGTATCAACGGTGCTTGATGACCATAATTTCAAATTATTGTTTTAAAGTATTTAGAAAATATAAATGACATAATAAAAATTATTTCATAAATATTAATACCCTAATAAGTTTATAGTTAATTTTTGAAATTTGTTTGGAAAAGTTACCTTTTTAGGAATATTGAAATACACTGAATTTTAATTAAAAACTACATTTTCCTAAAAACAAAAAGTAATATTAATTTATATTTTTAATTGGTTTAAAATGTATAATTTTTCCTCTATATATCTATTAATACATTTTAGGTCATTGGAATAAATTTCATATTGAAGTTGTATTTAAATAATTTTAAACCAATTAGCCATTCTCACTTGCAAATATCGGTTTCTCGTTACGTCAGTGGGATTTTATTTAAATTAAATTTTTCAAATTTTTTGAATTGAATTTTGGAAATAGGATTCCATATTTTGAATAATATTATATTTTATTTTTAAAATTTTATGCAAATAATTTTGTTACCAAATTTATTTTTGAAGACATTTTAACTTGTTTAAGTGATTAAGGTAAACACGTGTTTACCATGGGATTAAATTTTAAAATTTATGGTTCAAATGACCCAAAAAATTGTCTAAAAACCATTTTATGAAAATATTTAGAAAATATAAATTATATTATAAATAATGTATCATTATTGGGGAATTTATAAATGAAATATACATGGGTTTAACTCACTCTTTCCAAACATTATATATTTTCCACTAACAAAACTTATAAAATGTCACCCCTCTCTTTCCTAATTCACGACATCATTCAATATTGGTTATTAAAATAAAATATAAAATTTATTCCCAAATTCTCTACCCCTATTATTTAATCCTTATCATGGCCAAAAAACTATGTTAGGAAGGGTTTAATGAGATCAAAAAAAATAAACATAATGAAGAGGTAATGTTATTCAATAGGCATATTTATTTATCATATTTATAAACCTATTTCAATTTTTTATAACATAATGCTATAATATCCCCATTATATAAAATATATTTGGATTAATTTATATCAATATAATTACCATAAACCATCCCCATATCTTACGAAATCATCTATCATGTGTATGGCAGACAACCCCTTCACGAACTGATGTCCTTCGTTATTTCATTACCACCATTCAGGGTTGGGTATAATAAAGGATATAATGTATAAATATGATATTTAATTTTTAATTATATTTATCATGTAATTATATCATATATACCTTATTATCAACAATTTCATACGAGTCATGATAATGTCACTGTTGTGTATGGAGAACTACCAACTCAAAAAGCGATGTGATTTGTCTTTCACTAATACTTTACACGAAAGGATATAAGAAGTATTATTAATGATTAAATGTGATATTAATTACATAATTATTATTTAAATGACACATTTATCATTTTTAAAAACTATATACAATTTTATCTTCCTACTTTACCATTCAATGAATAATGATAACGTCATTCCTGTACGTGTGGACTACTGCCTTCACAAAGCAATGTGGATATCATTTCCTAACAATAACTAATGAATGATATATATATAATCTGTTATTAAATATATTATTATATATTCATAAATGTAAAATATTTCTTACCTACTTTCCATAATGATAGGTGTAAAATGGAAACATTACTCATGCATATGTATGATCTACCCACACCATGATCAGAACATTCTTAATATTTCATAACCATCATTTATGTTGGGTTTCAAAAGTAATATTGATGTCAAAATATGATAATTATGTAATTATTATTGTTATATATATGATATAAAAATATAACAAACATAAGAACTAGAAAATTCATAATAAACATGGATGAGAAAAAAGACAATTAACAGTCAAAATAATGAAAATTATGAAGGATCATTGAGAAAAATGTGAAACGATATCATATAGGATATTATAAACATTAATATGGTCATGGGGTAAGTTAATAACCTTTTTAAACCCACTAAAAAGGAGTATAATTCTTGTTTGAACAAAATAAATAATGAGGAACAAGATTTTGACTCGGTTTCATTTCAATGAGGCATATTGTAACGTTATACACTTTTTTATTTAATGTAGTGTATATACAAACCCTCTAACATGTAATATAATTAAATCATCATTCATAATGTTGTTTTAAGATTAAACTTGAATCATCTCATTGAAGGGTATTTTTCATTAAAATTACCTAGGGGTAAAATTTATTATGAAATATCACTTTCTTTTGTGATTGTTAACTTTATCTTGAATCTATCAATTTATTGTAATCATTTTTCAATGTATATTATATTTATATTAAATATACATAGTTATTTTTATTATTTATTATTATTTCATATATCATATACCAGTTTTATATACGATGTTTTATTTGAATGTTATTTTATTAATTATGGAAATATTGATAAATATGTATTCTATAAACAATAAATATATTTTATGGTAAGTCACATTATTACATGAATTAAATTAATTATTATATATATGATGAATGTTTTGAACATTAAAAACATGGGTTGGGGATTAGTTATTGTAATCCCATCGATTTATTAGTATGCTCATGGGATGAATCAATTGGATAGCATAAGCTAAATGGGGTTTCAAACAACATGTTTTAAATTGTATTTTGGATAGATCTTGATATTTAATGTTTCAGATGACTAAGAAACATGAATTCATATAATTAACGATTTACTTCATTAAGATTTATTATTATCCATGATATTTTCAGTATAAAACTATATATGGATGCATTTAATTTTCAGTTTTTTGATTAAATGGAATATATTTTTAAATATATACATTGCCATATTGATTATTCCTTTTCTAGTTAATTAAATATCCTGAATTAATAATTATTCATCAGTTCATATTGAATAATCCCTATACGGTTATATTAATGGAATGTGTTCTAGGTTATTTACCTTTCCATATTGATTATTCTTATTGATTTAAGATTTATTCTATTATACTTAACCTTTCTAAATATTTATATTCACCCTTATTTTGTTTCCATCCACTAGGATTCTAATAAGTTTACTATAAATAATTTATTGGAATATTCTATATAGAATAAATTTATTTTTGAAAAAAAATTATACTATTTGTAATTAAATGTAGTATGTGAATCATGTTAGCATCTATTTTACATGAATACTAAACTATTCGGTCCTTTAGGATTCTATTCCATGTATATTATGCCAATGTAATGAATTTTTGATTATATCCATCTTAATGGGATCATTTTTGATACAGTTTGTATCAAAGGGAATTTATTAGAAACCATGGTGAGTAGATATAGGAAAACATAGGTTAGGGAACATAACCCTGTGATATAATTTGAGTATAACTATATATGATCACTCGAATTTTTTTGTAAGGTATATATTATGTGATTTTTCCTTGAAATAAATATTTATCTAGATACAATAAATAGACATGGTTCTAGAATATATGTACCTACTAGTAATAATTCTAACCAAGGCAGTTAAGTCTTGATTTGGTCATTTCATAGTTCATGACACTAGGTCTTACTACACACCTGGTTTGACACTCGAAAGGTATATTTTTAAGATAATTCAAATTATCATTACAAAACATTATAAATTATTTTAGTAGACCATTATAATGACTGGTCTAGGTTAAACCCTAAAATAAGGAAATACCAATATTCAAATATAATTGATAATGTATTTGTGTATTGGGATTCTAGAATTGAATAGTAGAATTATTTTTACCAATTTAAATTTGGTTATAAGAATGATGAAAAATCTTTATATAGTGTTAGAATAATATATTTTCTCATTAACATAATGGTTATGGATACCATCATGGGTTGATTAATTTAAATTTGATGATAAGTTCAAAATAATATACACTACTTTTAGGTATTTTGTTGTAGGAATGTCAGCTGATTAATGATATTGTTTAAAAATATATGTCATGAATATGTTTTAATTAGAAAAGTTGTTTTTAGAATAAGTAATTTAAATTTTATTGACATAAATTTAAGGGTATTGATGGCCATTATGGTTGATATGATCATTAATGAATCTCAAATAATATTAAAATTCGATTATCATCATTTGTACAAAATTACAAAATAATTTTTTTTGAGAACCATAGTAAAAATGTTATTTAAAGATTAATTTTATTTCGAGTGTTTTCATCTTATTTTTTACAAAATTATCTGAAATATATTAATATACTTTTAGAAAAATGAAAAGTCCCTAACATGGTGAAAATTCATTTCATCAAAAAAGGTGATGGGGCATGAACCCATGACTGAAGGAGGATAAGGGTTTAAAGCCAACCATGAACCTACATGGTTTTCTAGTTAATATGACATTTTTTGTTAAATAGTTTGGCGAGTAAACATTCATAATGAACTAGTTGTGTTACCCCTGAGTTTTATAGATAGATGAATTATATTGGATAACATGTGATAATTATATTTGACATGGAATATAGTTAGTGGTATTATGAATGATGAATCACTCTTTTAGGGATCTTAATTTCCATTAAAATTGAATTTTAGTTCTTCAAGCATAAACATTCATCTATGGTTATTAATTTCATGGAGTATAAGATCTATGAACAACTAAATGATGAAATCATTACTATAGAATTTTATCATGTATGTGCATTTTATTATATTCATTGATAGTAAAATAATTACTCAAATATATGAAGTTTTCTTGAAATAAAATTATATCATATTACTGTGATTTATAATGACATCAATTTGCTTTTCACAACTATTAGGTTTACATCTTCGAGGCCCTCAAAATCCCATTGATCATTTACTCGCTTATTATCAATAACCTCAATAACTCTCCATAATTCTTTTTTCTTTTAATCCTTGTCCATATCTTCATGATCCACTAATTTTCTCCTCTTTGGGAATCTAGTTATGTTGGTTTCCAATATGACTATCATACATGTCATTCCCTCTAATTAAGTGGACATTTTACCAACCCATCAAATTATTTGGGTTATTTAAAAAAATTTATTTCTAAATTTCAAACCCTATATTATAGAGATCAAATCTAAATTATATAAACATGATTTATTAATGGTTTGTATATGTAACACCTATTTTATAAAGAAATGTGAGTATCCTATAAGGGGAACTCTAAGCTAGGTTTTTCTCTCGTCATCACCTCCTACCTCATTTGGATTGGTGCAACCCACCTTCATGCTTTTAGAGATCGTGACGGAGAACCTGTGGCTGTAGTAGCAATGGAGACTTCGTTGACCTGGTTGCCTCTTTGATTTGCACCATGGAAATCCTCTACTTCCTCCAATATTGGATAGGGTTTCTCATGGTGGCGCAGTGGCGGCCTGTGGCCATGTTTCATATTTTTTTACTATAGATTTTTTGTCTCATCCCTGGTTGTGTGTTGGGAGGTTTTACATTTCCTTCTAAAGAAAAATGGATAGTTGCGATGGGATCATGTTTACAACGGGTCTTCACCATGGAGAAATCGTGATGTTTTTCTGAATTGTGTTTTTTTTCTATCTGTTTTGATTTTGGATGTGTTTCGGTTCATGGTTCTTTTTTTATGCATCGTCTTTGGACATTGATCAGTTCTTATATTGTTTTCGTGTTTTTTGAGTTTTCGATACCATTTGGGTGTCTGGTTATTCGTCTTTTCAAATGATGTTTGGATTTGAAGTGTGTTTCAATGATGGTGGGTTTGAAGACTCGGCTCTACAATTTTGGGAGTCTAGTTCATTACTCATGAATCTCATGTTGAGTTGTATGTGGTTTTATTCATGTGAAGCGTAAGGGTGGTGCTGATGGTTGAAGTTGATTTGGTTATTTTTTTGTTCGTATTGATCTTTGTAAATTTGTATGTGTAAATCTTTGTAGCACCAGTGTGGAATTTTAATTTGTGGGTTTGCATGTGGCATGGTGGCCTTGATACAGGATTCACATCATTATGTTTACTTTCATGGGACTTCCCAGATGAGGTTTAGAGCTGGGAATGTTCTCCTTCTCTTCCCTATCTATAATTGGATGTTTTGAGAGGGTATAGTGTTTTCCATTGGTAAGGTTCCCATGCACTGTTTTTCTTGGGATAGCTAGCCGATCAGGGATAGGAAGGTGAAAACTGATCATATTGTTTTTCTACTATGGTGGCTCTTTTCCATTATCAAGAATTGGATTTTATTTGGTCTTATTGATCATGGCCTATAGAGGCACGGTGGTTCTTTATGTATAGGATGTCGTTCTGGTTTCCCACATTTCCTCAAAAGTTATTCTGAAATAAAAAATGAATTTTCAGTCTGTATAATGTAACACCTAAATCTTTTAAAATATGAACATCATATTTGATGGCGTGTTTGACACACAACACCATGCATATGAGGGAAAATAACATACTAAAAAATTAAAATATATTTAGAATTTTAAAAAATTTAAATCTATTAAATATCTTACAATGAAATAAATATGACGTTTATGAAGTGTTATACAAAATAACTAGTTTCTAAGATAGCTTGTCTTATATGAAAGATGGATTTTTACCGAAAAATAATATTCTATAAATATTATTATTCAATATTATAGTTATCGCTAAGGCAACAGAAAGGCTACTATGAATAGGATTAATTAAATTTTCGTGATATATATTGTATACAAATTTAATATTTACACAATGATTATAAAAACAATCCACAATTAAAAGAAAAATAAATGTTTTCGGAAAAATTGTATTTTCCCAAAAGACTTATTAGTAGTGCTCTGCACGCATAAATTAAAATTTAATTTTAAAACATATAATATTTATATTATAAATTCAATTAATTTAAAAACATTTAATACATAAACTTTCATAGAGTGAATTTTTTGGATTTTTCTAAAATGTTCCTTTTTTAAGTATTATGAAATTTTTTGAATTTTAATTGAAAAATATATTTCCATCGAAATAATTTATTATTTTTAAATACATTTTGAATTTTTATTAGAGATAAAAAATAGTTAAATATATATTAATATTTTTATATCATTGTTATCATTTTGAATTTGAATTTAGATATAAATAATATGTAATATTTTTTACATTAAAACATTAAATACCCATATTCTCGTCACGTCTGCGGGACTATTTTTAAATTAATTTCTTAATAAATTTTTGAATTTTTTTTAAAAAATTGATTGAATATTTGTATTAAATGTAATTTATAAATTATGATGATCCTATCATAATTTTTTTCAATGTGATTAGAGAAAATAAATAAAATTATTTAAAATGATTATGGAAAAACCAACATTACTAATAGATTAAACTTTAAACATAAGGGGAAAAATGACCATTAAACTTCCCAAAAAACATTTTCTCACCCTAAATGGAAATTATAAAAAATATAAGATGTAATGTTTCATTATTGGGGTCTGGTCAACCATGGGTGTAATTCACTCTTTAAAAAATTTACAAGTGTGCCACTCACCCCATTTTTTAAAAGACCTCTTTTTCTCCACCCCAATTCAAATATCCAAACCACTTTTGTTTGGATAATCATAGCCAGATAACTTCAAAAATTCACTAACATAATAATAGAAGTCTTATATTTGTAGTAAATCCAACCTACATTGGGTTTAGTGAAATCTAAAGAAATATGTAAAAATAAGAGGTGATGATTTTCAACAAGTGTATTTATTTTATTTCTTATACCACCTTCATAAATTTTAAATATACCTTGATGATACACTAACCCTGTTATATTAAATATACCTATATGGTATTTATAATATCTTCATGACTATAAAAATTCTACACATCGATCAAATGGGTTAAAAATCATCTTATTTTTGTGCGTTGGACTAGCATCTCACGAACCAATGTCATTCTTTCATCAATTCCCACATTTCATGGTTGGGTATTATGATGGATATAAATTATAATTTTGATATTTATTACCCAATTATTCAATTGATTCGTTATATCATTTATTCCTTATTATATTCGAATATATAGGATATAAATAAGATCGCTCATGTGTACCACGGAATACCACCTCTCGAAGGGATTTGATTTTTATTTCACTAACAATTTACATGTAAGGAGATAATGAATAATTAGAATGATTATATGTGATATATATAAAATAATTCTTATTTCCATGACATATGTACCATTATCAAAAAATAATATATCATTTTGTTTACTTTATCTCTCAAAGAAACACAAAAAAATTGTTTGTGTACGTGTGGACTAACATCTTCACGAAGTGATGTGAACCTATTTTCATCACCAAAACACATGGATAGTATATATATATAAATATTTTTTATGATATTTTTATTTTTACAAAAATTTAAAATATTATGTACCTCTTTTCCAAAATGATTTGTGAACAATGGAATGGTTACTCATGCATATGTATGACATACCGTCTCCATGATCATAACTTAAATCATTTTACAAAACCATTATTCATGGTTTTTATTAAAATTAAAATTAATTTAAAAATATGATAATTAATTTTACAATCACTATTATAGAGAAGATATAACTATATAATTTTCTCAAGAACCAAAACATTAATACCAAATTATACAAGAGAAAACAAGACAATTACCACATTATTTAATGAAAATAATGAAACATAATTAATGAATGGATGATAAGGTTTTATATATATCATATTATATATGTTAATATTATTATATTTTAATTTTATCACATGTTGAAACTGAATACATATGAGGATAAATCATGTTCGTCCAAAAAAAGATAAATGTAAGGGATTTCATCTCAATTTAATTTCATTGAGTCATATTGTAAATTTATACAACTAATTTAATATATGTGATTTATATACTACCAATTTGATAGTAATAACTTAAATACAACACTATCAATTATATTTCTAGTTTCAATTTTAATTTTCTCATTCATGGGGATTTGACATGAAAATTACATAGTTGTAAATGTTATTATGAAATATCACTTTATTTGTGTGATTGTTAGCTTTCTCTGGAAAAAATAAACATAATTTTCCATTTTTTCATTGGACATTAAATTTATCATAAATATTTTTATTCCAAATATATTGATATTATTGTTTCTTATATTATATACCTTTTTACATACGATGTTTAATTGGAATATTATTTCATTAACTGAGGAAATATTGATCAATCTATATCCTTTACTCAATATGAATATTCGATGATAATGAATTTTTTTCATGAGTTAAATATATTATTTTATATAAGAGTAATCATTTCAACATGAAATGCACAAGTTGGGGACATTTTAATCTATGATCTTTGATACATTGGTAGTCATATGTGAAGGATAATATGTCCATACTCAACTAAATGTTATTTCACCCTGTATGTTTTAAACTGTCTTGATGAATGATCTAGATGGAAAAGGTGGAATGTGTTAGGGAGATATGATATCTAATTATTGATCATTTCCACCATTAAGAGTTATTATTGTCCAATATATATTTTTTATTCCTTCTACATTGTATGTATTTCATTTTTAGATTAATGATTAAATGGGATATGTTAGCTTATATTTACCATTCTATATTGATTATGACCTATCAATTATTTAAATGGAATGTGTTCTTAGTAATTTACCTTAACTTATTGATTATGTCTCATCCATTTATTTAAATGTAATGTGTTATTAGTTATTTAAATTTCCATATTGATTATGTTTATTTATTCATGATTGATTAAGTTATACTTATCCCTTATTGATCATTTGAGCTCACCAATATTTTATTTCATGTCCCTAGGATTCCATGATGTTTAATATGGATGATATCATAGATTATGCAAGATATAATATAATTATTCTCAATAAAACTTATTTTCTTATTAAAATGTAATATCTGAATCATATATGAATATATTTTACCATTATCCAAAATCTATTTCGTATTTTTTTATTTGATTAATTTTATATTATGCCAATGTAATGTATTACGACACCATCTCTTGGATTTTGGTGTTGGGGTCTCTATATCTAGAAATCAAGATATGATTAATAAAAACAATGGGAACTAGATTTCCGAAAATTTTGATTAAAGTACATAACACTATGATATAAATTGGGGATTACTTTAGAATAAAATCATGATGGTTTAGTAATGATTATATTAATTAGTCTTTCATTGAAATGCATTAATGTGATGATATAACAAGTGGATGTGGCTCCAAAATAGATTTACAGAAGGGTAATAACTCTTGGAAGGGCACTTCATGTCTGACTTGAGTGTTACCTGATACATGAAAAGGAGTCGTACTCAGCACTTGGTTTGACATTCCCATCGTATTTTCATATGATAATTCAGATTTTAATTTTATACCCTTATTAATGATTGAAATCGATAATTAAAATTAATGACCTATGTTAATCCCTTGTCCAAGGAAAGACATGTTTTGAAATAAAATTGACAATTATTTTTTTCCTATAGATTCATTAATTAAATTGTATATGTATTTTACCAATGGTATTTTGGTAACAAAAATCTTGAAACATCATTGGATAATTTTAAAATCAAATTTTTATTCATTATTTTAAGAGTTATTGAAACCATAATGGGATAATGAGTTTACAATTGATCAGATGTTCAAAATCATAAACACATCTTTTTTGGTCTAAGGTGGTAGGAATTTCAAACAAATATGGAAATTTTGGAGAATTTTATTGAAATAAAATATTTTTATGGAATATTTATTTTAGTAATGACACATTTAAATTTTTTATACAAATGTTTAAAGGTATTTATAAACATACTAATTAAAATTATCATTAATGACTATATAAAAATAGTCAATTTAGATTATTGAACTTTGAAAAATAATAATAATAATATATTTTTTATCAAAAACACTATTAAAAAAATTATTTAATGATTAATTTTTTTCAAAGATGTTTATTATATTTTTTGGGGAATGTTGTAGAAATTAAGTAAATATAGTTTTAGAAAAAAGGATAACCCACATGCAGGGTGACAAGTCATCACATCCCGAAAGGCAGTGGGGCTTGAACCATTGACTAATGTAAGATAAGTGTTTTATAGAAACCACTATCCTACAATATCTCCAACTTAATAAGAGATCATTTTTGGTTAAAAAAATTACTTATTAAAAATTAACAATGAACCTCTTTTGTTACCATAGAGGTTTAAAGATTTATTTATTCTATTGTATAATATGTGTTAATCGTATTGGATGTGGAAAATATTAGGAGGTATAAGGAAACAAATTTCACACTTTTATGGAACTTTGGATCTGTTAAAAGTGAATTTTAGTGATTCGAGCATAAAATATTCATTTATTGATATTCATTTCATGGATTAAGTGATCGATGCACAACCAAAGGATGAAATTGTTATTATATAAATGTATCGAGTATATATTTTTTAATTTATTCATATATAGTAAAATAATTTCTCAACATTATAAAAAGGATATTGAAAACACATGTTGTCCTATTACAATCATTTTTGATGATATCATGGGCATTTTAACAGAAATTATATGTATGGATTTGAGGCTATAAACATTTCATTTATCATTCACTAACATATGATCAATGACCTCAATCACACTATGTAAATATTTTTTCCTTTTATATTTGTATATATCTTTACTTGTTTCTAAATTTTCCATACATGATAACCATGTTATCAATTGTTATATATAACAATCATATTTCACATTATCTCTTGTTAAGAAGATGTTTTACTAACCCTTCTCAGGAATTAGGTTATTCAAAAAGATACTTCCAAATGTTGAACCCATTATTACTGAGATCATGTTTAAATTAAGAGGGTGAGATTTATCTATGGTGGGGAGAATGTGACACCCTGGAACTTTTAAAAATGGTCATCATATTTAATAGCATGTATAACACACAACCATAATCTTAGAAGAGAATATAACATAATGAGAGTTTATGATATATATTCTATTTAAGATAAATTTAATCATTTATGTATCTTGAATTTTCTGAAACACTGATTTTATCTTTCTTTATATGCAACAATTATTTTCTCAATATCTTGTATTACACGCATTACCGATTTTTATCAAACGAAAATATAATATATATATTACTATTAAATATGATAGTAATCACATATTCATTAAAAATAAAGGTATGAATAGGATTAACTAAATTATGAAAATATATATTTTACAGACATTTGTTTTTAATATTTTTTTTCTTATAATCATAATTATTATTTCAAATAAAAAGAAATAATTTCGGATAAACCATGTATTTTTAATATACAAATTAGTAACTATTTGTGCAAATAATTTAAAATATATTTACAAAACTTTTTATAAATTTATAAAAAAATAAAATAAATTTTTTAAATCATAATACCAAAATTATATTTGGGAGATTTTTTTGTATTTTTCTTAAAATATTCATTTATTTGATGGATAGTGAAACATACAAAATTTTAATTCAAAATTTATTTTTTGAGTAAATAATTTATCATGTGATGTTAGATATTTATTTTTTAAAAAACAAAAATAGTATAATTATAAATCAATTTATAAAATTTTGGTAATTGAAATCATTTTCATATTTAATTTAGATATAAAATCGTTATAAACATTGGATCATTTTTACTTTAAAACCCCACTCTCATTATGTCTATAGGATTAATTTTAAAATTATTTTTTACCACTTTTGTGAATTTAATAAGAAAAAAATTATTAAATATTTTCAATCAGCATTATTTATTATTTTTAATAAGTTTAATTTAATTAATGAAAAATGTTATTAGTGAAAGTGTTAAAATTAAATATACTAATTATGGTAAAAACGAGTATATTGGGGGACTAGACATTAACTGTAAGGTTATAAAGGAATTAGAAACGTTTACAACACCCATTTTATGAAAAATATATAAACATTATACATTGTATTATTTATATTTTACTATATTTGGGTAATCTGGAATGAGAAAAACTTGTGAATAAATAACTCTTTTAAAAATAGAAGTGTGTCACTCACCCCACATAAAAATGACCACTCACTCTCTTCCCCACATCATTATTTTACAAAACATTTTTTAAGCCCAATAATACCCAAATAACATCTCAAATTACCTCCCCTCATCCTAGAATTTGTATCATTTGTAGAAATCCATTATATGATGGGTTTTGTATAAGTAAAAATAAGATATCTAATTAATGCATGATGATAATTAACATGGGTTATTATACTAAATCCTTATCCACCTCATTAATTTTTATTATAAACTTATGATACAAAAACTAAACTATATTCTATATACTATGATGTTTTTATAATAATTTAATGACATAGACCCATTGTCACGTCCTGCCTTCACCATGATGATGGAAGGGACATCAGATTGCCAGACCCTTCCTTCCTGAAGTTGAAGGATAGATAATGACCCCGAGAAACCCGCCTTCTATAGGACCTGAAGTGGAGAATAACACCAAGGGTATAGAATCACACACAAAATGGGAGGCATTACCCTTTTTATTTAGTAGGATCGGGAGATAAGATATTAATTCCCAAACAGCACCAAAACTAGGGATAGAGGTAAGGCCAAAACAAACCATTCCCATATTAATATCCAATATAAAATGCTACAAAAGTACAAGAAAACTCTAAAGGAAAGTACCAATGAAAAGAAACATAGCAATAACAACTCTCCTAAATTCTGAACTAGTACAGTCCTTCACAATCCCAAATGTCCTCCTAGAAACCTGAAAGTAGTTTATATATGTATGGTGAGTGTACAAGTATTCTTTGTAGGGTAAAAAATCCTTCGTGCACAAGTTCGGTGACATTCTAATGCTCGTGACAAAAAGAGACAACCAGAGCACATAGCAAGGAAAACTATCCACCCCATCCTCACCAAGGCACACTCCCCAAATAACCCAAGTCAAGTAATGTAATAGTATTAGCACATCGATATTTGGGTACCCCACACCACATTCCCATAGGTTATTAAATACATCCTATGCATCATACTTGTACCGCCATTCTCACTACAGTCCCACTGCCACACCCCTCTCGTACACACATGGCCTATCACAACCGTATATCCCGCCCACTAACACCTGGGTTATCACTACCACACATCCTTCCTCTAGACTTCTATGCCACAACAACCAAACGTAACCATGCTCGCACACATCTGGGCCCAAACAACTACTTCCATGCCCGAAGAAACCTAGGCCTCATCCCAAAGGCACATGGGAAACCACCTGCCGACACACACCTGGTCCAACCACCACCAAATACCCTGCCTGAAAAATCTATGGCCATAAGGGATCTCACACTATCATAGCCTGCCCGAAGAGTCTTGGGATACTCGGGAATGGAATTATAAAATGAGCTAATAATCGGCCACTCATAAGAGTGTTGGGAAAAACAACCTCCCCCATGAAATGGGGGTATTCTACACAAAGTTCTCAACATGGTTAGGGCATGAATATAAAACATAAGAACTAAATTATTCTTATAGGTAAGCAATCCCTCATCCAAACCTAGGGCTTCTAAAACCATCCCAACCACAAACACCCTCATTACAATTCAATCATAAGAAGCAACACAACTATGTCTCAACTCATTCCTAGAAAACAATTCCCCATTGAAACTATTTTCATTTTCATATTCATGTGATTCCATTTAAATTAATTGTTAAAAATGGGGAATTTAAAAAAAGAAAATCCACAATCCAAGAGAAGGAAAAACAGCCAAGCAACAATTTAAGCATTCACACTCGTTTCTCTTGTAACGTCACAAAAAACAAAGGTATTCTTGAGATCCATCAAATTACTGGAACCAAACCAAGCCCCAACATATGGGCACAGGATCATAAGCCATCAACTGAACCACAATAGGGGATCCCATCCCCATCCATGTCACATTACAAGAATCAACCATAAATATCACCAGAACAGAGCAAGGGAGGTTTCAAATTTGAATATGCCAATAATTTAGTTCTGTCCTTCCTTTTTCTTAACCAGGGTGATCAGAAAAAGAATTTTTTTAATTGGGCATCCATTTAATCAACTAAGTTTACATTATTTTCCATTTTCTATTTTACATCCCTTCAATCACATAATTACCGAGAAAAACAGAGGTTCATTAGTGTGCCATAAAGGACCACCAACAGCCACAATTTTCATTGGAAATAAGCCTATACAATCCACAACATATAAAGAGGGGTAAAATATTACACTGGAAACCTCAAACAAACCCATCCATTCCTTAAAAGTCTATTTATTATCATCATTAGGGCCTTGTTTCATCCATCTTCATAGGAAACATTTTCATACTCACACCACATAATGCACATTAAATATAGACTAAGAAAAATCCTACTTCGATGATCAAAGATCGAAGATCCTCCCCACGCGCCATGAACTGTGATGCACAACTTGAAGTGGAGGAACTCCAAGGACTCCATTAATGAGCGGGAAATGCTACAACACAGTAGCACCACTCACCTCGGGAAGGGGACTACAAACGCACAAATGGGGAGAAAGAACCCAACCAAGAAGAAGAAAAAAGAATTCTAGTGTGATATAAATAGGCGAGATCTAGGAGTTACGGGATAAGAATTTTGAACGTCTTTAAAGGTGAATTGTTGTTTCACCACGTAGTTGGGTTGTTTCACAAGATGGGATTAATTGTTATTTAATTTCTCATTTTGGAGGTGGCCGAAATAGGCGTGTGTTAAAGGATTTCATTTAAAGAGAGGAAAATGTGTCCGTTGAGGGTCTCCCCACTCTTATGGGATATAAAACATTGTTTATAGTGCTAAAACCAGCTTTGAAGCACTTTAAAAAGTTTAAAAGACTTAAAACGGTGTTATGGGAAAAACTGGGGAAGACAAAACCTGAAAATCCCCCTGTGGCACCGATCGATGACACAACATTCGGTGACCACCAATCGGTGTCACTAATGGATTACACCGCGATGACATCCTGCAACCGAGATGTCGCCCATAGGATCCGGACCTGATGGTCCCAGGGGCATTCCAAACACTATAAATTTTGTAAAGGGATGGATCAGGAGGGTCTAGGCCATTACATTAGATACCTCTCGAACTACTCTCTTCCTTGAGAATCAAAGATAGACCCAAAGAGAAGAGAGGGTTCTGAACAACCACCTTGATAGATACCTATCGGGGACAAACTACCCCAAACATCCTTACTATACCCAAGGATCACATTGCCCCAACACACTGATTGGGGAGTACTTTCATCCAATTCAAGATACTATCCTCTTTGGGCGGCACTGACTCACCAGCATGGGTTTAATCACATCCACCTTAATGCATCTTGATTAGGGATCAACTCCTCCCGTCTCCTCATATCAGGTCTTTTCATAAACACGCACTAGGTAAGGAAACAAAACATCCCATAAACCAATAAGGTCGTCATTACATCACCATATAGTAAAAAATAAAATAGAACAAATCTCAAAACAGCTCTGGGTACTGGGGGCACATCTGTACCTCCCGTTCCTAGGTACACTCTTCGAGGCCACCTTGCCTCCACAACAAAAGAATCAAAGGGATGGTTCATCCATGAAGCTCTTTCTCCATTTGATCCTCGATCCTCACTGATCGCTCCATGAACGTAGCATCATCCCCTATATCCAAATCACCCCAGACAATGGCATGGGAGTTATCATGTCAATATCGACGAAGATGGGAGACATGGAAAATTTCATAGATTCTTTCCAGCTAAGTTGGTAATGCAAGCTGATATTCTAACTCTCTGACTCACCCCAACACTTCAAAAGGACCAATGAACCAATGAGAGAGCATGTTCCCATTGCGGAACCTTCGCTGCCCATGCCTTGGAGGATCCTTCAAGAACACATGGTCTCCAACATCAAACTCCATGGGTCTACTCCTATGACCGTCATATGACTTATGTCGGTCCTAGGCTGCCTTAATCCTCTCACGTAGAAGCTGAACCTTCTCTATTGTGCCCTGTAGTACATCTAGGCCAAGAACAACTACCTTTCAAAACCTGATCCTACACACAAGTGAACGATATAGACTTCCGTACAGGGATTCAAATGGTGCCATGCTAATAGTAGAGTGATAACTATTATTTTAGGGAAACTATACAAAGAACAAATGTCATTCCCAGGATCCCTCGTAGTCCAAAACACATGCCCATAGCATATCCTCCAAGGTCTGGATGGTTCACTTTGTCTGCCCATGTATCTGGGGGTGGAAAGATGTGCTAAGGCGTAGTTGGGTGCCAAAAGTATGCTGCAATCCACTCTAGACTCGTTATGTAAACCATGAATCCCTATATGAGACTATGGACCTCATAACTCCATGAAACTGCACCACATTATCCACATATCTCTATACAAAGGCATCAACTGCACTCGACTCCTTGATCACCAAGAAGTGAGTTGATTTCGTCAACCTGTCTACCACTACCCAGAAACCATCACAACCCCGATGAACCCTGGATAGTACGTTGAAGAAAACCATCAAGATTTCATACCACTTCCACTCAGGGACATCTAAAGGCAGCAACAATCCTCCTGGGTTGCGGTGTTCCACCTTCACCTTCTGATACACTAGGCACATTTCCACAAACTCTGCCACTGCCCGTTTCACCCAGGCCAACAAATCTGTTCCCTCTGGCCTCTATACATCATTAAAACTCCAAGGTATACTACTACGAACAAGTTATGGATCTCACAGAGAACTCCCTCATGCATCATCTCTGGGAAAAACAACTTCCCTCATAAAAGCATCTGATTCTGATCATCCTCCGACCACCCTTCCAGAGCATTTCCTTGGTTAAACTGATTTTTCATCACTTCACACTCTATGTATTCCCCATAAGACACCTCCACCTGCCGCAATATAGCGTAATGCAATGTCATCTGAAACAGGAAACCTCTACAACCATCCACCCTTGCTTCTAGGTGTAGGGCAGCCAACTCCTCCATTTCCATCCAAGCATCCACAGATTCCTAAACAGCTTCCCTCTGTGACTTCCTACACAAGGCATCGGCCAAAATGTTCCCCTTAACTTTAGTTTAATAGATCTCAAAGTTTTAGTCCAAAAGAAACTCCACCTACCTTCGTTTTCACAAGTTCATGTCCCACTTGGTAAAGATATTCCCCAGACACTTTTGATCCATGAATACCACAATGTGATCCTCGATGAGGTAATGCTGCCACAACTTCAACACACACACTACCACTTCAAGCTCTAGGTCATAGGTAGCATAGTTACAATCATGAGGACATAAATTCCTAGTCCCATAAGATTTCACTCCCTATTGCTGCATCATAACACACCCCGGGACAAGTCCATAAGCATCTCAAAATACCTCAAAAAAACCCTTTATCTGGTAGCCTCAGCACTGGGGAACTAACCAATTTCCCCTTAAGATAAATGAATGATTCTTGGCACTGCTCACTCCACATGAAGGCCTGGTCCTTTTGGGTCAAATATGTCATGGGAGATGCAACATGAGATAAGACAGGTACAAACCCATGATAATAGCCTAGCAGACCAAGAAAATTGCGAACCTCCATCACATTCTTGGGCGCTTCCCAAGAAACAACCACTTAATCCTTTGATGGGTCAACCACTACCCCTTGCTGAGACACCACATGTCCAAGTAAATGAACTTCTCATGTCATGAACATACACATGGACAATTTCCCATAGAGTCGGTGGTGTTGAAGAATTTCCATGTCCATCCTTAGGTGATTAGTATACTCCACCTCTGATCTTGAGTATATCAAAATGTCATCTATGAACACAATAATGAAATGGTTCGGAAACTCATAAAAAACAAATTTCATGAGCCCCATGAATACAGTAGGTGTGTTTGTAACACTGGAAGTCATGACTATGAACTGAAAGTGCCCATACCTACACCTGAAAGCAGTCTTCATAATATCTCTATCATTCACCTTAAATGGAGATACCTAGACCACATATCGATCATAGAGAACCTTTCGGCACCCCTCATCTGTTCAAAGAGATCATTTATCAATGGTAGAGGGTAATGATTTCTGAAAGTTACCTGATTCAGTCTGCGGTAGTCTATGCACAGCTTGAGACAACCATCTGCCTTCTTCGCGAACATGAACAGAGAACCCCATGGTGACACTCTATGTCAGGTAGAATCCTTCTTCATCAATTTTTCAATCGAAATACACCACTCCCACAACATAGAAGGTTCAATCTAATAAGGATCCATCGAAATCGGATGGGCACCGGGTTACAAGTCTATCTCATACTCAACATCAAGTCCATGGGGTAGAGTCTCGACTTCCTTAGGGAAGACTTCTATGAACTCACTAAATATCCCAAGGACTTCCACCATCTTAGTATCATTCGACTCCACAAACAGCTTAGCTTATAAGGAAAGGAGGGGCCCCACTCACCGACCACCTTCCTGAAAACCCCGCTCACTGCTGAAAATCACACGATGGCTATCCTTATAAGAGAACATGAATCTTCTTCTGAAACAGTTGGTAATAGTGTGTAAAAAACATCCAATCGATGCCTAGGATGAAATCATATGGATATATCTGCAATAGTAGAAGATCCCTTCTATAGAGATGTGGTCCTATCATCATTCTACACCCTCAGCAAACATAAAATAAGTCAGTCTGACCTCCGATTGGAATACGTAACAGGAGGGGCACTAGAAGTCTCTCAACCACTAATCATAGAGCACGGGCCAGACCGGGTGCAACAAAAAAGTGTTTCTCACCTTTATCAAACAAGGCATAGGAAATAGTACTAAACAAGATGATCTTACCCCGAAAGACTTCTGGCCCTGCCGGAACTACTGCCTCTATAGCGTGTAACTGCCCATGTCCAGCTCCTCTACCCCTCAGCTGACGGCCACCTCCCCAACCAAACCCTTATCTTGGTCCCTAAGGAGTGACCTAAAAACAACCTCCTCCTTCCACGTCTACTCTTGGAGAATCGGGAGCTCGCATTCCTTTCTGCTGGTGGTGATGACAGGGCTTGGCTGGAAGCAGTTGATGCTGAGGTGGGAATAGAACCTTCCCACCCCTACTATACTATGCTAGGTATCTAAAACAAGTCCAGCCAGAAGATAGTGTTTGCATTTTTATAAAGAGATAAATAAAATTCATAGTTAAACAGTTATCACATTGTCATTTAATCATTAATCATCAAATTATTCCGAGATTCAATTCTGGTTTTAAATTTAAATCATCATCCATTATTGTCATTCATTTTGTGTTGAACGTCATTTGAAGCACCCGAAATCACATTCAGTGTAGGTCGACATGCCTAACACTCCATATCTCATTCAGTGTAGGTCGTCATGCCTAGAACCCCAAAATCTTAAGCTAGGATAACTATTGGGGACAAACGCCATGTCCATGTCCCATCATCTAATCGGTCTAGATTGCGATGTCTAGCATCAAAAAAATATCATATATTTAATCATTCATTAATTAACAAGAATTAGACACATCATTCCATTACTAATCCAATGATTAGTTTAACATTTCACAGGACATTTGTTAACTCAACAATTATCTAAGATCATAACCCATTAATTAATTCATCAATTAATTAATCAATCAATAAAATTGTCATTCCATAAATAATTCTTCACAATTAATTATCCATAACAAATATCAACATTTCATAATTAGTTCTCCCAGTTAATTATATTTGATCAACCTCATGTCATATAATTAATTCTATCTATTTATCAGCTTTCATATCGAAAAAACATTTCCTAATTAATTTCCCCTAATTAATTATCTAATAACCTTCAATTGAATATCTGTAATAAAATATCTCAACCCATAAAAAATATCTAAAAAGTATATCTATTTGAGAAACCCCCATTTGTTTATTCCATGATTCAATTATCAATTAGTCACATAGGAAATCACAAGTGAATTCAAAATTCTTAATTAATCCAATTTAGGAAATTAATTATCAAGGGAAGCTAAAAAATCCATAAACTCACAATCACATATAAAATCCATGAATATAGGAGTTTTATTTATACTACCTACCTTAGTTTAATGACGGATGTTAGACCCACAAAAAATACCCCAAATTCAAGCAGCAAAATGTCATCGATCAAGATCTAGATCTAACTCCTTAAACAAAAATGAAGATCAACGGCATCAAGATCTTGAAAATATAGATCTAGACCCACAATTTTAGATCTAGATCTCAACTCATAAGATTAGATACATAGAAATAGTGTATATTGTCCATGAAAATATCCAGGAAATATATAGGAATGAATGGGAGAAGCAAATAGATGAAGTCCACTTATCGGGAAGAGATAGGATCTTCAATCTAGGATTTCTATCTAGAAGAACGATGCTCGAATCACCTTATAATCCCTCTAGAAGTCTCTAGGATATCCTAGAATATTTCAAGCTCCAGCCAAAGTCAAAATATGAGAGTCTAGTGGGTTTTTGTGGTATTAAAAATATATTTTTAGATAATTAATCTAGTATTCATGGTTTTCTGGGAAGGGGACCAGGGTTAAGGAAACCTTTCCTTAAACCATATAGACCTCGATTTGAAGGTTTTCATAGTTGGCATGGTTTAGTCAGACGGTTTTTTAGACAGTGTGAACATTGTTCACAAACCACTATCTATTAGTTATTATTAAAAAATCACCCAAACTCACTCTTAGACACTACTCCAAATCAACGTAACTTAAAAACATAAAGAAGTACCTAAAAATGTGCTCGAGATGACTTCAGAAGACATCAAGAGCCAAAAATGTCCCCACTTTATAACAGCTCATCCTCGAGTTGTACTACTAAACATCTCTAATATTCTGACCCAAAAAGACATGTACATTGAGCCCTCATTCTTTCTTCCCATTCCCATGTTTCCTCTTGAACACTTTAATGTTTCCATAACACATTTACTAACAACATGACCTTTCCTTGTAACACATTCTCACTGAGACCCAGCACACGTATTAGATGGTCCTCAAAGGAATATTCTATCTCAAGGTCAAACTCTTCCACATCAATCACATGAAAATGGTATGGGTGATACTGTCATAGTTTTGACACAAGGAAAACCTCATGAATAGAGATTAATTTATGTGGAAGGGATAAAAGGTACGCCACTGGCTCGATTATCTACAACACCTCAAATGGTCTTAAAATCATGGGCACCAACATGACATATATCCCGATCATGTGGTTGCCAAATCTTGTCGAAACCGAAATGAATACTCAATCAACCTCTATAAACTCTAGGGGTCATCTATTTTTACTAACATTAAACTTCTTCGTACTATGATCCATAGACACTGGTTTCCAAATCAATTACACTTTCTCTAATGTCTTCTGAAAGAGACTCGGTCCCAAATACATTGACTCACCCACCATTAACAAACATAGATGCGATATAAAAGGTCTACTATAAAGTTCCACATATGGTTTCATCTATATAGTTTCATGATAACTGTTGTTATAGAAAAAATCCACTAATACCAAGTGCATCTCCCAAGAACAACCAAATTCAAGTAGACATGCTCGCAATATATCCTCTAACACATTTATGGTATGCTCTGACTTCCCATATATATGTTGCTGCAAGGACATACAGAAAAAACTTTTCTACCAAATTCCTTCTATAATCCCTAATAGAACCGTAGAATAAAGTGTGAATCATGATATAAAACTATAGTCTATGGAAACCAAGGAAAATGAACTATCTCTCGTATATACACTTCTCCAAACTATTATATTGTAATAGTTTTCATGATAGGAGATAGTTGTACTACCTTTGTTTGTTGATCCACAACGAAAAAATATAATCATTCATTCTAAGTATCTTTGTAAATACTTCCACTAAATCCCAAGTCATTTTATCCCAAATTGATTATGGAATTGGCAATGAATGCAATAGCCCTCTAGGTCATGATGCCCTACCTTTACCTACTAACGGGTGAAACAACTTATTTCAAACCCAGGTATCTCCTTTTTCATGCCTAGCCACCAAAACTACCATCCTAAGTCACAACACATTTTATTCACCCTAGGATGTACCACACACACTGAAGCATCAAATTCTCACATGAGTATCTGTCACACACTCATAGGGACAACAACCTGATTTTTCACATAAATGATCTCATAATCATCTATTAACCAATATAAAGTGTATCCCTGAATTCATGGAATTCCCGTATGGATAAACACTCAGGATCCTCATACAGTCTATCCCTAATCTTCCTTAAGAGTGTAGAATCCATTAATACATATACTAGAGCCATCCTCTACAAACTCTCCTGAACTACCACATTCATTTCCACTAAAAAATTCATCATCTTCCACTCTACAGTCGACTCATATACCAACTGAGTCTGAGTTTCCCCTATCAAGTAATCAACAAAACTATTCCCCTTTCTAGGTTTACAATCCAGTTCGAAATAAAAGGACTACATATACTCTACCCATCCTCACTACCAAAGATTCATGTTGTTCGGTAAAAATATATACTACAAACATTTTTAATCCAAAAAAACTATAAAATTTTCACCCAATAGATAGTTTCTTCAACACATAAAATCATAAAATACTATTTTCAACAAGAGGTCATGTGTATAGTAATTCCATTCATGTGGCCTCAACTACCGAGGCCCGTAAGAAATGACATGATCCCCTTGCATCAACACTACTCTGATTAGGATCCCTTAAGTGTCACAATAAACATTGTACTCGTCACCCGACTCTCATAAGATCAAAATTGGTGCTGATGTCACGTACTTCTTCAAATCCTAGAAATAATTCTAGCATGCTTCTTCCTATTCAAACATTATACTGTTATTTTTCAAACATGAAAGTAGTGATTCCAATCAGAAAAAGTTTTTGATGTACCTCCTCTAATAACCATCTATTCCCAAAAAGATTTGGATCTCAAAAAATATTAAGGCTACTTCCATGAAACACTGCCATTAATTTTTCAGGGTCCAATTGAATAGCTTCTTCTCAGATTATATGCCCAAAAACGTGAACCATGACAAACCAAAATTGACACATCAACAGCATGGCATATATCTGATTCTCGATCAGTGTACCATGGAGGATTTCATGTTGTTGGGCATGATATTCATGAGTCTTAGATTACACCAAGTTGTCATCCACAAACACCACCACAAACTGGTCTATGTACAAATGAAAGATCATGTTCATCATGTCCATAAATATTGATGGATAATTTTTCAACCAAAATGGAATTACAACAAAATAATAAAGTCCATGCATTTTTTTTAAAGTAGTTATTGGTATATCGTAGGTCTAAACGCCCACCAGATGATACCCTTTTCTTAGATTGATCTTTGAGAACACACAAGCCCCCTTTAGTTGGTCAAACAGATCACTAATACGTGAAAGAGGATATTCGTTCTTCAAGGTCATTTTATTCCACTTCAGGTAATTGACACGGATGTATAAACTAATTTCGGATTTCATTGCAATAAAAATAGGTGATCCCCAAGGTGATGTACTTGTATTGGTTATAATTTTATCCTCCAACTCCTCCAACTATGTTTTGAGCTCTTGAAGCTTAGTCGGTGCCATTCTGTAAGGTGGAATAGATACCGACTCATCCCCCAACATAAGCTCAATGGTGAATTCAAAATCACTCTCAGGTGGAAACCATGAAAATTCTTCATAAAAGATATCCTAAAACAGTTCTAATCCTAGTGGGATGAAGTCTTTAATACCACTCCCATCATCAATGAAAAGACTAGAAACATGGGCTATGATCTCTCCTTGTTGATGAGTAATTGGCCTTTCTCACCCTACATAGATATCCCATTCTCTACGATGAACATATTGTTCTCCCATAAGAGATACAAAGGTCACTCTCTTATAGAAACAATCTATGTGGGCTCAGAATGAAACTAGATAGTCCATACCCATAGTCAGGTCCAAGCTTAGTAAAACAAAGACATAGATATCCTGAATAAAGCAATACTCTATGATCTCTAGTGAACATTACTTTTATAAAAAGATATCCCTAGACCATGTTCCGAAAAGTGTATTGATATTCCTCACCCTGCATACAGACTCCACCACCTGGATCAAAAAATTAACAAGATTTGCAGATATAATGGATTCAGAGGCACCAATATCAAACAAAGTAGTATCTAATGTAGAAGTAACTAAAAGAGTGTCTGTCATTGTTGATGGACTAGCCTCATTATCCAAAAGTGTAGGTTGAATTGCATGTAACTGTACTGCCACCCTTCCATGTGGTGTCATTTCACTCCCTTGAGTAGAACAACTCTGATTATATGAGTGCTCATACCCTGACGAACCACATCCACTACCTCTACTACCTCTTCCCATATATTTCCAGCTACCAGATCTATATGGTGTAGAAGACCCATTCACACACTCTAAATCTAAGTATCTGGTCCCTCTGTAGATACTTGCTACTACCTCCTGCTGAATCTTCTCTATGTGCCCCATGTTACCAAAAAATATGCATTCCTCTAGTGGTCAAGAAAAATGTGAACGATATTGTACCTGACTACCACACCGTTGCAAAAGGAGATGAGTAAAATCAAGAGAAACTATTCCTCTGGGATATCCGCCTATCTTTCCAATGCCTAGAATAATGTTCTTGTAATGGTTTTTCCTTCTCTTAGAAGTAACACTCCCTGATCATCCAGTGACAGCTACCTATCCATTACTGGAAGCCTCCTTCAGGTTCCCCTCTGAAATGAAAGCATGATTAAACACTTATGAGAATTTCCTCAGCCTAAATATATTTACCTAGGACTTAATTTCTTACATAATTTCTCTATCTAATCATTTTTCCGAAGAAGCCATATATGTCTACAAAGCTAGACAAAAACGTTGTAAATATATGAAATCTCTTGCATAATCAATATGGAAATTCTTCCCTGGGTCATATGCATAACCCCTGAAGTCTTCCCATTTCATAGCTTCCCAGGATAAGAGTTCTCCAAGAACCTCTCCATAAATTCCTTCCATAACTCATCACCAGTCATTCTAGATCATATATGAATGTCCAACCAGTGCTTCACTGACCCCCGTAGCATTTGAGAATCCAACATGACCCTCCACCTAGCCAGACTCTTGAAATGGATAAGTATCGTCTCTATGGATTCATTCTAGAATTCATCTCCCTCAGTTCCACCCTCTCTAGTAAAAGTAAGAGAGTGTTTTAGCAGAAACACCCTTATCTACTAATACAAGATTTTCAATACTTGCCTAAGGTATCTCTCAATGATTTTCATGAAAGGGGAAATGTTATCTCAGAACTATTCCCCTTCCTCATAATCTTTCACTAATAGTGCCTCATGTTCCTTTTCAGGAAGTCCATTTCGGGCCATACCATCAATCTCTTACTCAACAAGCATCATTAAGGCATATATATACAACTCCAAATACACATCATGGGTATTATAATGCTTCCTTATCACATTTAATTAAGAGGAGAAACCAACATGACAAGTTTTAACATTTCCTTTCCCACTTTTCTCTCCACATGTTCAACACTGGGGCCTTATCAATACCCTTAACCATAAAACTCCTATGTCTTGGTTAAAAAGGGTACATACCTTCTCATTAATTATTTCTACAAAAAATTAATAACATTATCAAAAATTAGTTTATTAAAAAATTATTTAATTAATCATACACATTTCAACAATCAAGGTTATCATTAGACACTCATTTAATCTCATTTTTCATCATTATTTCAATCTCACATGAAGGAATAACTATCACAATAAACAACTTATCCATAACCAATTTTATAATGAGTGCCTCGGATGATGTATGTCTGAACAACCCTGAGTGCCCAGAATGATGCATGTGAATTCATGTATTGTTCCTATTTAGTCCACCAATAAAAATTCAAAATCATTAAAAACAAATATCACTTATCAATATAAATGCATCACCTAAGGGGAAATACTATCCCACAGTAACAACAAATAGGAATCACTATTATCCACCCATTGAGTATTCTAATTTTTGTTGTACATGGGTTAGCAACTCCCAGGAAAGTGCTCAATTCCAAGCCTCGACTCATCCTAGCCTCCTATATTTCTTTCCCAAACTTATAATACAAAACGAGAAGAAAGAAAAGAAAACTGTAACACCCCGAGATTTTATGAAAAATATTCTTTTAATTTCATTAATTCCTTGTGTCATATGCTACACCAAGATTACCTTGTGTAAAGACCCGTAAAATTCAAGGGAAATTTTTTCTTAATTTTCTTTGGAATTTTACAAGAGCGCAGCTTCAGACGGCACCTGATTCCGAGGCCCGGTGTGCCCGGAATCAATTTCTGAAGTTTGGCTCGGGTACGTTCAGTGAACGGACGAGCGGGTTTTTCTATCTTTTGAACCGGTGCCCGGAATCAAATTCTGAGGGCACCAATGAAATCGCAGCGCCGGTATTTGCTTAGAAACGCCTCTTCCGGAGTTGCGTTTACTCAGACGTGGTTTTTAAATTTTGCGGCTTTAAGTCAGAAATAAAATAAAGTTTGTGCGACAACTTTATTTTATTTCACTTAAGCTGCTTGGTAGTCACTTGGAAGCCACTTGAACTGAGTTAAAGCGGATAGGGTGCTATCCGGAAATATCCTACCCCTTGTTAGGATATTTGTGCGGTGGGGCCCGCACGAGCCCCGCCGTTTCCTTCGCTAAGTAACGCACCCGCGAAAACCTGTCAAAGTAACTGAAAAGTCAACCGACGCGTTTTCTTTAATTCTTAACAGACCATTTAATTGGGCGGTTTATTTCGTGAATTAAATGGGCTGTTTCTTTCGTGAATTAAATGGGCTGTTTCGCTCGTTGAATTAATTCAACGAACTGATGGGTCGTTACTTACGCTTTTGCGTTTGTTGGCATGTTTATAAAATAAGACCAACCTAAAAATCCTTTGAAAGGATTTGAGGGAATCTTTGTTTCTTCATCTCCCCGCGAAGAACGCGAAGAACGCGAAGAACGCCGGCGACCGGAATTCGACGACACACACCGAGATCTGTGACGTCGACGAGCTTTACCCGCGACGTTCTTCGGCGACGCCTCTTCTTCCGCAGCCGATCCTCGTTCGGCAACTAAGGTGAGAAACGAATCGTTTAAATTCTCCCTTTTTAATTTCGATATCAACGGATTTAAAATAATTAAATCCGTTTGATCTTGATCCGGAGATTGGCGACGCGACGCCGGATACCGCGACGACGCGACGATCTCCTTCTTCCGCGACGAGCGATTCCGCGACGACCTCTCGTCCGACGACGACGACGACAAGGTAGGGGTTGTTGTTTAATTCTTTAATTATTCCATTTCTTGCTCGTGGATCGCATGTCTACGTGAGGCTTTGAAATAATTTATTTAAGTGTTATAGTTAACGCGAGGGGGGCCGGACCGCACGAACACGGCCGAACCCCCCTCCATCGTTTTGTTTATTCTTGCGGGTGGAAGCAAGTGGCGTGGTGCCGTCGCACCACGCGGATGATAGTACAATTATTTACGCGGCGCCGTCGCGCCATGTCAAGGAAGAATCTTCAAGAACGCGACGCCGTCACGCCGCGTTGAATGAATATCAAAGCACGGCAAAGGGGCGCGGTGCCGTCGCACCGCGCCGGACGACGAACGTCGCGGCCGGTTCCGGGCCGCGGCGGGACGAGGAGACCGCGGCCGGTTCCGGGCCGCGGCGGTAGAGAAGACCGGCGGCCGGGCCGCCGGCGTCGGAAGCCGAAGAGGGGACCGGATTTTTCCGGTCCCGTTGGAGAAAACCGGCCGGCCAGCTGGCCGGCCGGATGCCAATAAACCGGGGGAATTAATCCCCCGGCCACCTCATGAAACCCCCTCTTAAAGAGGGGGCGGTTTTCTTGTGGGGGGGGCAAAGCCCCCCGTTTCTGCCAATCAAGCCCCCCACTTGGGGGGGGCGGTTTTGCAAGAGAGGCGCGGCTATATGCGTCGCCGCCAGTCCTTCAGCGGGGGAAATAAATTCCCCCCGCGCGGCCTCCTTAAGCGGCGCCAGCCGCCAAGCCGCCGCGGCCCGCCGCGGATCGCCGCGCCGCCGCCCGCCGCGCCGCCGCCCGCCGCCGCCGCCGGCCACCGCGCCGCCCAGGGGGGGTCGGGCCGGGTCGGCCCGGACCCGGACCCCCCGCTTCGAACCAGATTTGGTTTTTGGCTCATAACTTGAGCCTCGGACCTCCGAATGATGAACCATCTGCGGAAACGCGATCCTTGGATCGAGACGGTCGTTTCGGTATATCGCCCTCAAGGTTTCGGATTACTTTGAGTTCGGCCGGGTTGGTTCGTTCACGAAACCAACCGGGCCCTCGGAGCGGAAACGCTCATATCTTGAGCTACGGACGTCCGAACGGCATGCCGTCAGTTCTGATAAGTTCCTCTTAGTGAGACGGATCTTTTGGTATACTCCGCCCGAGGTTTGGACGCAGGTGGAGTACGGCCGGGTTGGTTCGTTCACGAAACCAACCGGGCCCTCGGAGCGGAAACACTCATATCTTGAGTTCCGGACGTCCGATTGACGTACCGTCGACTTTGATGGAATCCTCTAAGTGGGACGGAACTTTTGACATACTCTGCCCGAGTTTTGGATACAGATGAGATATGGCCGGGTTTGGTTCGCTCACGAAACCAACCGTGCCCTCGGGACGAAAAGGCTAATAACTCACAGACCGGGCGTCCGATTGACGCGCCGTCTGTTGCGTTGAGACTCCTTTGACGAAGCGGACGTATGTGACACTTCTTCGTTGGACTTTGAGATACTTGGAGTATCGACCAGTAGCTCGTGGAGTGGACCCTTCCGGAGACGAGCGGGCGGGGGAGCGCTTGGGTGTAGCGGCGGACCCGTGGTACTTGACAGTGGTGGTGCGCTTGGATGCAGCAGCAGACCCTTGGCGGTGGAGCGCTTGGTTGTAGCGGTGGACCCGCGATACTCTACGGAATGTGTGTGCTTGGTTGTAGCAACAAACCCGCGACGGTGGAGACGTGCGTGCGGAGTACGGAGACCGTGTAGCCGATTGAGACCTGATGACTGCTTGACCGACTCGACTTGGAGTGAGTCGACTAGCCCAGTGGACGGAGCGCCCAGTAGTTGGCAGCAGACCCACGGCGGACGGAGCGCCTGGTAGTTGGCAGCAAACCCGCGGTACTCGTCAGAGGAGTACCTCAGTAGGCTATTTGGGTGAGCGCCCGGTATTAGGCGACAGACCCTCAGCGGACGGAGCGCCCGGTAGTTGGCCGCAAACCCGCAGTACTCGACAGGAGGAGTACCTCAGCAGTCTTAGGTTAGTGAGCAGTACCTCGGAGTCGTGACAGGACCACTGTACACTCTAGAGACGGAGCCCTTCAGCAGTTACGGTTTCGATAATGAAATCCTGGTTTGAGCTGAGTCAATGATCTTGTGTTTCCTCATGATTGAGATGAGTCGCTTGATAACTTAGGTATATGTATGGGCATATATCTGGGTAATAGTTATCCGTTGATTTCATAAACTTGTTATAAACTGTGTGAACTTGAACTGTTATCCTGTGAGGATTTACTGTTTACTCTTCTTGTGGATTGGGTTGTTCTTGGGCTCGGTGTTGGAGCCGAACGGAAATTGGTGACATAGGTATATGTATGGGCATATACCTAATCAATACTGGATGTTACTTTGTGATTGTATCTTCTTGTGGTTTATCCTTTGTGGATTTCAGGAGACCTTCGGGGGGTCTCGGGGTCCCTACTGAGTACCTTATACTCACCCCTGCACGGGCTATGCCCGCACTTCGTTGTGTTGGTTGCAGACGACGGACAGCGCTGACTGCGGTTGAGGCTTCGGAGTAGGTCGATACCCGGAGGAGAACCACTGAGCGGGACGTGCTCGGAGCGGACAGTTGGACCGAGGAGTTGAGGAGCTATCTGTACCTACCCTTCAGGTAGGATCCGTGGTGGACGAACCAGGAGCTGAGCCATCTGTACCTACCCTTCAGGTAGGAATCGAGGAGGACGTTCCAGGAGCCGCTTGTACTTTCAGTCGCTGTTTTCCCTTTCGAGTTGTACTTTACTTTACAGTTGGGCTTGTATTTCCGGCCCCCTTTACTTTTCTGCACTTTACTTTCCGCTTGCTGACTCTGTGTGGTTGTTACTTATAAAGGCAATGCCTTCCCTGTTTACCGGGAATTTACGCCTTTGTGCTAGTCGCCAGCCCCTGGCCTATGGAAGGCGGGCTTGGGGTAGTCACGGCACGGGCCCCGAGGACGGGTCGTGACAAATTGGTATCAGAGGAGTTCGGTTCTACCGCGAACTCTGATCTTTTCTATGTGAAGCAATAGTGTTTAGTGTATTGAGTGTGGTTATCAGTCCAGGGAGTCCAGTGTTGGTGCGGCGGCCGACGTATCCGTACACCAGGACCCTGACTTCTGATTTCCGACTTAATGCATGAAAACACTGATTGCGTGTGTGTTTCCCAAAAGGTTTAAAGTCAGCTCAAACCAGGTCAGCTCACCAGGTATAAATCGTTGACCGTAACACAACTGTTCAGAATGTCACCATGCAGATAGTTAGCTGGAGTTCCGAGAGAGTTCTCGATGATGGCCCACCGAGCAGCGAGACTCCGGTGCAGGGCCCCTTTTTCAGTGTTGGCACCTTCGGGTGGTGTACCAGCAGCACCACCACCCGTTAGGCAACAGATGCCACTAGCTGACGGTGCACGCTAGCAGAGCGCGATGCACGAGTTCCAGCAATAGAGGCCTCTGAGGATACGAGGCGAGACAGATTCCCCAGGCAGCAGTGGACTGGATGGAGGCGGTTGCTAGAGTTCTACACCTAGCTTGGATACTAGTGGAGCGGATGATGATCTTAGCTCCTGGTGTTTCCAGTGAGTGACCATGAGGTTGGTCCTTTTAGTAATGAGGCTTCGGTACGTGAACCGATACCTGGGATAGTACCTACGGGTAGTGTGCCAGCTATGTCACTACCTGTTGGTCAGCATACACTACCGGAGGTACCGGTAGCAGAGACTCACAGGCTTAGTGCCTTACATATGTTTTAGCACCAGATATCCCTCAAGTTTCGAAGTGACCCTGTCTCGTAGGCGGCTGAGGACTGGCTTGAGGAGGTGGTTGTGAGTTTTCTGGAGCTAATACAGCTTTGACAGTACGACATGTCGGAAGCAGAGCACTCAACGTGGCTTACCAATCAATCTTGGTACTCGTTGGTTACGTTGTGATCAGTTCTTTAGACTCGAAATTCTGAGCGAAGTGTGTCTAAAGGACATCCGAACCATTACTTTTCCTCTATGCATTTCTACCTATGCTAGGATGCTAGAGAGAACCTTTGTGGTTGTGAATGTTAGCAGTGAAAGGCAGGAAACTAGTGCCAGTCTCAGAGACTCGGGCATGTAAAATGTTTCAGGAGGAGGAAGTGCTAAGGACAGATGAATCTGCAGGGTAGCAGACGTGGAAGCGGAGCTTGGAGAGCAGCATGTGGTGGTGTACATTTCGACATGTTACGACCACCCGACTTAGTAGTCCCCTCCAGGCTCAGGGAGCAGGAGGGCTGGGGAGGAGAGTAGCTGCATTGCGGTCAAGGAGTGTGACCCAGGAGCTCTAAGAATGATTCGGGGTACGAATTATGTCTATTACAAGCTGCCATATCTATAGACATAAGAACCAATCATTCTACCCTTCCACGAATCATGTCCCAGACCTAGAGGTTCCAGGTAAGCCGCAGACTTGACCCTCACGTCTGGAGATACCTTTGGAAGGAGACTCGATAATCACACTTACGCCGACGGTGTGATTTGACCTCGAGGCGAGAGTTTCGGTTGGAATCTCTTGGTGGCAGCGTAGAGGCCTTACGACGTTGATCTGGGTATGGTTTTGATTCACAAATCATACCCCGGTTGACTGTTTTAGGCAAACGTCGGAATGGGTTTTCCTTGGTCGGTGAAAAGGAAACCCTGGGCAGCACATGTTAAACTCAGGCATAAGAGGGTGTGACCGATCACTCTTGAGTTGGTCAACCCTACCCTTGTGGCAGCAGGAGTTTTGAGTTTCAGTTCTAACCTAAAAAGGGAAACCTCTTGAATTCGAGGGTGACAAACACATTCTTATACGGTCTCAACCCGATGAGGTTTCGGAGATGTGGCCGAGGCGGCATGTTATCTCTGAAGTTCGAAGGACCCTTTTGATCTTCAGCAGGGTAGGCGAGGAGGTTTACCGCTTGACCCTACCACCTCAGTCGCACCGGGTGCATAATGTCCACCATGTGTCTCATCTGTGGAGACACGTGTTTGTTTCTTCACACGTCATCGACCCCGGGGAGTTGGACGTCGATGACAGGGCGACAAGCACAGAGGTTCTAGTAGAGATCGAGGATCGACAGGAGCAGGATCTACGTGAACGGTTGCTTCCTCTGGGGTGCTTCTCGGGTAGCACGAGATCTTCAGGTGAGCATATGGGAGCGTAAAGCTCAGTTGCATGCTCAGTACTACCTAGTTTCCCTTAAGTGTGAGTTGAAGCTTTACGGGGAAGTAAAGCCCTGAGGTGGGAGTAATGTAAAGACCCGTAAAATTCAAGGGAAATTTTTTCTTAATTTTCTTTGGAATTTTACAAGAGCGCAGCTTCAGACGACACCTGATTCCGAGGCCCGGTGTGCCCGGAATCAATTTCCGAAGTTTGGCTCGGGTACGTTCAGTGAACGGATGAGCGGGTTTTTCTATCTTTTGAACCGGTGCCCGGAATCAAATTCTAAGGGCACCAATGAAATCGAAGCGCCGGTATTTTCTTAGAAACGCCTCTTCCGTAGTTGCGTTTGCTCAGACGTGGTTTTTAAATTTTGCGGCTTTAAGTCAGAAATAAAATAAAGTTTGTGCGACAACTTTATTTTATTTCACTTAAGCTGCTTGGTAGTCACTTGGAAGCCACTTGAACTAAGTTAAAGCGGATAGGGTGCTATCCGGAAATATCCTACCCCTTGTTAGGATATTTGTGCGGTGGGGCCCGCACGAGCCCCGCCGTTTCCTTCGCTAAGTAACGCACCCGCGAAAACCCGTCAAAGTAACTGAAAAGTCAACCGACGCGTTTTCTTTAATTCTTAACAGACCATTTAATTGGGCGGTTTATTTCGTGAATTAAATGGGCTGTTTCTTTCGTGAATTAAATGGGCTGTTTCGCTCGTTGAATTAATTCAACGAACTGATGGGTCATTACTTACGCTTTTGCGTTTGTTGGCATGTTTATAAAATAAGACCAACCTAAAAATCCTTTGAAAGGATTTGAGGGAATCTTTGTTTCTTCATCTCCCCGCGAAGAACGCGAAGAACGCGAAGAACGCCGGCGACCGGAATTCGATGACACACACCAAGATCTGCGACGTCGACGAGCTTTACCCGCGACGTTCTTCGGCGACGCCTCTTCTTCCGCAGCCGATCCTCGTTCGGCAACTAAGGTGAGAAACGAATCGTTTAAATTCTCCCTTTTTAATTTCGATATCAACGGATTTAAAATAATTAAATCCGTTTGATCTTGATCCGGAGATTGGTGACGCGACGCCGGATACCGCGACGACGCGACGATCTCCTTCTTCCACGACGAGCGATTCCGCGACGACCTCTCGTCCGATGACGACGACGACAAGGTAGGGGTTGTTGTTTAATTCTTTAATTATTCCATTTCTTGCTCGTGGATCGCATGTCTACGTGAGGCTTTGAAATAATTTATTTAAGTGTTATAGTTAACGCGAGGGGGGCCAGACCGCACGAACACGGCCGAACCCCCCTCCATCGTTTTGTTTATTCTTGCGGGTGGAAGCAAGTGGCGTGGTGCCGTCGCACCACGCGGATGATAGTACAATTATTTACGCGGCGCCGTCGCGCCACGTCAAGGAAGAATCTTCAAGAACGCGACGCCGTCGCGCCGCGTTGAATGAATATCAAAGCACGGCAAAGGGGCGCGGTGCCGTCGCACCGCGCCGGACGACGAACGTCGCGGCCGGTTCCGAGCCGCGGCGGGACGAGGAGACCGCGGCCGGTTCCGGGCCGCGGCGGTAGAGAAGACCGGCGGCCGGGCCGCCGGCGTCGGAAGCCGAAGAGGGGACCGGATTTTTCCGGTCCCGTTGGAGAAAACCGGCCGGCCAGCTGGCCGGCCGGATGCCAATAAACCGGGGGAATTAATCCCCCGGCCACCTCATGAAACCCCCTCTTAAAGAGGGGGCGGTTTTCTTGTGGGGGGGGGGGCAAAGCCCCCCGTTTCTGCCAATCAAGCCCCCCACTTGGGGGGGGGGGCGGTTTTGCAAGAGAGGCGCGGCTATATGCCGCGCCGCCAGTCCTTCAGCGGGGGAAATAAATTCCCCCCGCGCGGCCTCCTTAAGCGGCGCCAGCCGCCAAGCCGCCGCGGCCCGCCGCGGATCGCCGCGCCGCCGCGCCGCCGCGCCGCCAGGCCGCCGCGCCGCCGCCCGCCGCCGCCGGCCACCGCGCCGCCCAGGGGGGTGTCGGGCCGGGTCGGCCAGGACCCGGACCCCCCGCTTCGAACCAGATTTGGTTTTTGGCTCATAACTTGAGCCTCGGACCTCCGAATGACGAACCGTCTGCGGCAACGCGATCCTTGGATCGAGACGGTCGTTTCGGTATATCGCACTCAAGGTTTCGGATTACTTTGAGTTCGGCCGGGTTGGTTCGTTCACGAAACCAACCGGGCCCTCGGAGCGGAAACGCTCATATCTTGAGCTACGGACGTCCGAACGGCATGCCGTCAGTTCTGATAAGTTCCTCTTAGTGAGACGGATATTTTGGTATACTCCGCCCGAGGTTTGGACGCAGGTGGAGTATGGCCGGGTTGGTTCGTTCACGAAACCAACCGGGCCCTCGGAGCGGAAACGCTCATATCTTGAGTTCCGGACGTCCGATTGACGTGCCGTCGACTTTGCTGGAATCCTCTAAGTGGGACGGAACTTTTGACATACTCCGCCCGAGTTTTGGATACAGATGAGATATGGCCGGGTTTGGTTCGCTCACGAAACCAACCGGGCCCTCGGGATGAAAAGGCTAATAACTCACAGACCGGGCGTCCGATTGACGCGCCGTCTGTTGCGTTGAGACTCCTTTGACGAAGCGGACGTATGTGACACTTCTTCGTTGGACTTTGAGATACTTGGAGTATCGACCTGTAGCTCGTGGAGTGGACCCTTCCGGAGACGAGCGGGCGGGGGAGCGCTTGGGTGTAGCGGCGAACCCGTGGTACTTGACAGTGGTGGTGCGCTTGGATGCAGCAGCAGAACCTTGGCGGTGGAGCGCTTGGTTGTAGCGGCGGACCCTCGATACTCTACGGAATGTGTGTGCTTGGTTGTAGCAACAAACCCGCGACGGTGGAGACGTGCGTGCGGAGTACGGAGACCGTGTAGCCGACTGAGACCTGATGACTGCTTGACCGACTCGACTTGGAGTGAGTCGACTAGCCCAGTGGACGGAGCGCCCAGTAGTTGGCAGCAGACCCACGGCGGACGGAGCGCCTGGTAGTTGGCAGCAAACCCGCGGTACTCGTCAGAGGAGTACCTCAGTAGGCTATTTGGGTGAGCGCCCGGTATTAGGCGACAGACCCTCAGCGGACGGAGCGCCCGGTAGTTGGCCGCAAACCCGCAGTACTCGACAGGAGGAGTACCTCAGCAGTCTTAGGTTAGTGAGCAGTACCTCGGAGTCGTGACAGGACCACTGTACACTCTAGAGACGGAGCTCTTCAGCAGTTACGGTTTCGATAATGAAATCCTGGTTTGAGCTGAGTCAATGATCTTGTGTTTCCTCATGATTGAGATGAGTCGCTTGATAACTTAGGTATATGTATGGGCATATATCTGGGTAATAGTTATCCGTTGATTTCATAAACTTGTTATAAACTGTGTGAACTTGAACTGTTATCCTGTGAGGATTTACTGTTTACTCTTCTTGTGGATTGGGTTGTTCTTGGGCTCGGTGTTGGAACCGAACGGAAATTGGTGACATAGGTATATGTATGGGAATATACCTAATCAATACTGGATGTTACTTTGTGATTGTATCTTCTTGTGGTTTATCCTTTGTGGATTTCAGGAGACCTTCGGGGGGTCTCGGGGTCCCTACTGAGTACCTTATACTCACCCCTGCACGGGCTATGCCCGCACTTCGTTGTGTTGGATGCAGACGACAGACAGCGCTGACTGCGGTTGAGGCTTCGGAGTAGGTCGATACCCAGAGGAGAACCACTGAGCGGGACGTGCTCGGAGCGGACAGTTGGACCGAGGAGTTGAGGAGCTATCTGTACCTACCCTTCAGGTAGGATCCGTGGTGGACGAACCAGGAGCTGAGCCATCTGTACCTACCCTTCAGGTAGGAATCGAGGAGGACGTTCCAGGAGCCGCTTGTACTTTCAGTCGCTGTTTTCCCTTTCGAGTTGTACTTTACTTTACAGTTGGGCTTGTATTTCCGGCCCCCTTTACTTTTCTGCACTTTACTTTCCGCTTGCTGACTCTGTGTGGTTGTTACTTATAAAGGCAATGCCTTCCCTGTTTACCGGGAATTTACGCCTTGGTGCTAGTCGCCAGCCCCTGGCCTATGGAAGGCGGGCTTGGGGTAGTCACGGCACGGGCCCCGAGGACGGGTCGTGACACCTTGCGCTATACGCAACACCGTATTAGCTTGCAGTATATGCAACACTATTCTTGGATCGTGTTACACAAAATTTTGATAATAGTTATTCTACGCAACATTGAGTATTTATATATATATATATATTCAATGTATAAATGAAATATGGTTGTATTATGTTATACGAAACAACGAAGAATTCTTGCACAACACACAAACCTGACTTGGCTTGCATTACACGCAATCACGACCTTCCTCGATAGCTTGTGTTGTACGCAATACCAGGTTTTACTAAACAACGATATATTATTATAAAATTATTATGAAATAGCCGTTATGAATAGTTTTAACTAAATTTTGAATTTTATAACATTATTATTCATCTTACACATTTTCTAGAACATGGTATAAGAACAAAATAAATTTTTCGGGTAAAATAAGTATTTTTCAAAAAAAGCAGTTTTGCCGCCTTTTGATGGCGCACCCACTTTAAATCTATTTTTTGACATTTTTATAAGTACAATTTGACAAAATAAAATTCTTCTTTGGAATCAAGAAATAAAAATTTACTTTGGATAAATTTTTCATATTATTCTGGTAACTTTAATATTTTGATGAATAGTAAAAACACGCTATATTTTAATTAAAAACAACTTTTTTTCATCGCAATAATTTATATGGTTAAATTATAATATTGATTTTTTTTAAAGTATAAATAGAATATATTTTTACCATTTAATATAATGTATGTCATTAGCTTTGATTTTACATTAAATTCGTAGGTTAAATCAATTCAATCTTTTGCAATGTTTTAAAGAAAACCCTGTTTTCTTTTGACAACGGGATTAATTTTGATTTAATTTCTGCAACTTTTGTGTATTGAATTTCGAAAAATAGATTCCATATTTGGAATCAGTGGGTCCAAATTATGTTAATAAGCTACTTTTTATTTTTTGGGAATTATGAATAGTAACTACGGTAAATTTTATTTACCATAGTTAAAGGTAAATCGGGTAATTAAGGGTAAATATAATATTATATAATTACCCTAACACATTCCAAAACTCTATTGGATGGCTAAAAGTAGATCCATATAACCTAAGGGTCGGATTAGATTCATTTTTTGGACTTTTCACCATGAAAATAATTTAATTATTTTTAAAACCAAAGAAAGTGACAACATGTCACTCTCTTAAGTCTTATAAGTATAATAATTTTAATTTAGTGATAAACATCATAAAAATTCGAACATGAATAGTCTCCAGAAAGCTAATAAAATTATATACATCATGATAATTTATTTTTAATTTTTAGAGATTAAATAATTATCATTAATCATGACACATTAATGATGTAGAAATTATTTATTAAGTGAAAAATCAGTAATATAGTTTTTATTGAAATAATAATACCTATTAAAAGGCCCACAAACCTGACAAAAACTTCTTTTTAGTGTATATCTAAACCATAAGCATCTAATGAACTAATATATAACAGTTTTGAGTCTTATAAAAGTTATTATGACACTTATATTAATTTATATTAAATGATACCAAAGTTGTCACCTTCATAATTTAATAAATATAACAATTTACATATTGTGATTTTAAGATGATAAATTCAATTAAAAGTATTATTGTGAAAGGTAATAGATTTATCTTCATCATAGTATTTTATTTCTAATTTTTATGCAACATATAAGTATATTAAATAATTATAAAAAAATGTTGTAGTAATTATTTTATTAAGAGATAAACCAAATAAATGGTTTTAAAAATAATAAAATAAATATTATATGAACTATTTAATGTGATCCACTAATTTTATAGATACATATGACCTTTTATTAATCTATTAAAGCTTTTAGTTCGAACATATCTTCTGTATATATTTTATTTAAATTCAAATAAATGAATCGTGTCAAAATTGACACTATTGTTATTTTATAAAAATAACATATTATAAATTTTTTTAAAAATCACAAAAATATTTAAAAATTATAAATTTATATTTATATGTTTTATAATGTTATAAGGTAAACAATTATGGAAAATTCACAACAAATAAGTAATTATTTGTTATAATTTATAATTTAGAATTTTATTTCCACAAATAAACTTAAATAGATTAAATAAGGATAAATCAAAATGATAAGGCTTAAAATAAGATCCAAACATGTCTAAAATTGATTGGTTGATGAGATTACAACTCTATATCATCTAATCTTCGAATATGAGTCATTTTTGGAGGTTTTTATGTGGGGTTAGATTTATTATAAATTAACATTTTTAAGAATTCCAAAGGTACCCCTCTCCTCCCTTATAAAAGGGAACCTTCTCCCTATCCTCCTCACACCAATTTGAGCCTTCAAGCTCGGCCAACCCCTGCCAAATTATCTTCTCCACTTCCCTAGAAACATCCTAGAGGTTCTGGTCTACTTTAAAGACCAATCATAGTGCCCTAAGAGGAGGTTTCAAAGAGGCGTATCGAAGAAGAGGTAATTTCTTCTCTCGATTCTTTCAAGCTTATTTCTTCTTCAAATTCTTATTATTTAGTTGTTTCATTATAAAGTAATAAAATCAGTATCACTAATATACTTATTTTTTATTATAAAAATGAAACAACCCCATTTCAGCTTCTATCCATCCTACGGAAAACAATATCACCGCACGTGCGTGCGTACGGAATACCGTCTCCACGCCGTGGTGTAATCTGTTTTTCCACCAACACCTTACTTGGATGGGTATAATGGTGTAAAGAATAACTATAAATAGTTATTATAACATCATACTGATTCTGATATATTGTATCATCCACTCCAATTCAATTCAATAATTATGGAAACGATATCATCGCTCGTGCGTACATACGGACTACCGTCTCCACGACGCGATGAGATTCATTCTCCATGTTAGCCATTTAAGAATGATTATAAAGTATATATAAACAATAATAATGAAATATATGACAATATAATTATACTGGATTTATGTATATATGTATGTCATCTACTTAATTCCATTCAACTCAATAAGGAAACGAAAACAGTGTTCATACGTACGTACGACCTACCGTCTCCATGAACGGTGTATTTCTTTCGATTTATCGATCTATTATATATATGTATATTCTGAATATATATTATATATAAATCACGTTTTATATTCTGGAATTATGTAATTGTGATCTAAGTAATCATATGAATAATTACAAGTCAAAACACGGACGACAAATGAAACTATTTTACCCAAAACACTCTTTAACATGGAATTTACAAAAGAACGGGTAATATAAAGTCATAAGTGAACCATATATGATATCATAACAATGAATATGATTCTTTAATAAGTAAATGACATTATTTAAATCATTATACAGGAGGTTCGGATACATATGAAGCATATCGGACATAAGGTAAGGGATAATTTTCCAAATCTCATTTTTATCCGAGATTGCTTATTCATAAGTATTTTCTGGGGTTATTTCAATCATTCATGTCCATGTTTTATAAAAGTGTTTTCATGTATGTTTAAAGTTCTTTTTACCCATTCTTGACTTTTACTACATGGTATGTAAGGAATCTTTATTTTGTTTACGTTACGAGGTACTTTTTGACTTTTCCGACAAAAGTACGAGAAGAATGTTTTTTTAGCTTCTACGGCATGAATGGATTTTTACGGTTTTATAAAGCCTTGTTTTCATGAAGCTTCCTCCAAAATATTTCATTACTATTTAAAAAAAATCATTTTCTTTTAAAATTGCATGACATTTTGTGAAATGAAAATGATTTTTAAGAAGAAAGGATATTTTCCTCAAGAATTCATTCAAGTGTTTTATCAAAACCATTTTTCATCTAAGATGAAATTATTTCATATGTGTATGTTTTAAGTATAATGTCTATATGATTTACATGGTTTCACTATCCTTATTATGAAATAATATAAATTTCTTTTATATGGATTATGTAATGATGAGATGATGTTTATGAAACTCATTTTATTTATTGGGTTATTATGAATGATGTATGTTTATTTTGTGGCACAAGTAAGAATGATTTCATTATTAGATGGGTGGGACCTATATATCCCTCCAATGCATTGGCTAAAGATTTTATATCTCATGAGATAGACATGGCTGGAACATTAAGTTAATCCGGTTCAGGGTTACAGGACTGAAACGAGGAGTGAACTCGATTCAGAAAGGGACTTTGTCCACTAATATGGTCTTGGCAGCAATGCCTTGGCTACTGTGGAAATCATGACATGTGCTGAATGTTTTCCACAATTACATGTTTTATTCCCATGATACTTTATCATGATTGATGTTCCTTTATGATATATGCCTTACTTACTTTCGATATTTATGTCTTTGCTCAAGGTTTTAATGTTTATATTTCATGTTCAAGTTTTTTTTAAATGTTTATGGATTGTTTTATGTTCACTATGTTGCCCTTACTGAGCATTTGAGCTCACCCTTTTTATGTTTTATTTTCCCCAGGAAATAAAGAAAGGTTCCAGGTAATGAAACAAAAAGGGGAAGATCGTTATGGGAGATGTTGAAGATCTTTCAACATGATTAGTTGTTTATATTCCGAGTTTCCAAAGACACTAAACTATTACGATCCTTGTGTTTCTTTTTTGTTATGTATTAAGTATTCTGCAAAAGTAATGTAATGTCCATGTACATCAAGATTCGGGTCTCTACAGTTGGTATCAGAGGCAAAGGAGGTAGGAATGTATCCGATCCTTGGGAACTCTCACATGTGAGCGTTGGATGAAGCATGGCTCTCCGCCCAAGGGCTTCATGAGTAAATGGCTGCCACTGGGGATGGTGGTGTGTCCCACCCAGGGGGTGTAGCCGCCCATGGAGTGCCCTGATAGGTATCAACTATAGTCCACTGGAAGTAATTCCAGACCGTTATAGTTGGTATCAGAGGAAAGGTTTAGTCAACTTTTGGAAACTAGGATGCGAAAACGTTAGTGAGATCCCTAGAGATATTTCTAAGGAATGTCTAGGTATGTCCTTAAGGATAAGTATATGTATAGGATATAGTCCTAGAACTATGGTAATGATATTAGATTAAACCAAAGATGTTAGATATTGAAGTTACTCCCCCTTTATTATGATTTTTTCCTCTCCCACTATTCTTTTTGGGTTTTAGAAAATGGCTGGAAACAAGATGATTCACAATAATGGAGGATATGATGGACAATGGAATGATATTCTTCATGAGCAACCAAATGAAATGGGATTTGGAAGTCCAAAAATCATTATTATGCCGAATCATCAATCTCATAATATGATCAATATAGTAAAATTTGGTAAGTTTCCTAACTCGGCTAATAAGAGAAAGATGGAGTTTCATGATGATTATAGAGGAAATAAAGTTAAATTTCTCATATGTAAATCCTGTGGTAAGAGGCATCAAGGAAAATGTTTCAAAGGAACTGGAAGATGCTTTGGGTGTGGAAAAGAAGGACACAAAGCTAGTAAGTGCAAAGTGAAAGGTTCTGTTAACACCAGGGATGAGGATAATGGTATTGCTACGACATCAAAAATGGTTAAATGTTTTAAATGTGGAATGTATGGGAATTATCCAACCAATTCCCTAAGGGAAAGTCTCATGAAGAGAATCAGTATGGTCGTATGGGTAGTATTTATATTGATGATGATGAAGAGACTACAAATGATATCTGAGATGAAAGAATTGTTGAAGCTCGGTAAGTGGTTTAAGAATGTAGTGGAATTATTACATGTTTATCATGTGTAATGTTGTATAAGTAATCTCATGGTACTATGGAATAAAGAGACATCTAAGGATTGTTATAGTGTTGTATATCCTTGAGTTTTGAAAGTTTATGATTAATGGTACCAGTATCCATGAAAGGTTATTCATATATTTTTGGAATTTAGATGATATGCGCATAATGAAGGGATAAGGAGAAAAATAAATGTTTGATAGTATTCATGATCTCATGACTGATATAAGGAGAAGGTTGTATCATGGTTTGAGTATATATAATTTTTGGATTTTGGTATGTGGAAAGAGTTAACTTTTGACAGCATTCATGTTTTCAACAAGGTTTAATGGGTATTCATTTTTCAATAGAATACATGATTAAGGTATTCACATGATTAGAATGTGACCAACAAGACATATGGGGGATAAATGATGGTATTCACATGCTTGGTTGATTACATTTCAAGTAATCATTTTCTTTATACTATGATATTGGACCTATGTATTTTAGATAAGCCTAAAGATTGGAATGGATTATGTTGGACATAAGTTAGTATTGTTTAAGGATATAACTTTTTTCAAAATTATTGATGGGATGTTATAGTAATGTAGTTTTAGAAAAAGGAAAACCTACAGGACGGGCGACAGCCCATCGCGTCAGACAAGGTTGTGGGAATCGAACCCACAACCGAAGTGCGACTGGCATTTATCGCCTACAACTGGCCTACAGGAAGTCCCTGGTTAGTAGAAACTAGTTTTATTTTATTAAGTGGTATGATATATGAAGTATAAGTTCATTTTTGGAACCATATACGATTAATCTAACCATAATATGGACTTATAAATTTTGCTAACATTTTGTTTGAATGAGATGGAATGACCCATCATTCTATCACATGATCTGCTAACACATCACGAATAACAAATTCAACTTCATTTCTTTAAGGGATGAAGTGGAAATTGTTCAATTCACGAACAATAGTGAGATTTTACCAAAATCATGCAAGTATTTCTTTTAATTCATCAAATTTAGGGAAATGATCTTGGAAACCAAAAATGTTGTCCTAGTTCCCTTATATCCGATGAATCAGATGGTACCTTAGATCATCAGAAATCAATAGCTTTGTGATTGGTGGATTTTTCATAGCCATGTTCTCTACCACTCTCCATCAGAACTTGATGGTTAGATTTTTCTTCCATATTCATATCTTCACCTATGTTCTCCTACGTGGACACCCAGTGATGAGTTAATTTGGGTAACCATTACATTTCATACTTTAGTTTTTAAAGCCATGTTTTGGTATTCCTTTTTACGATGTGGGTTTCTATTAAACAAACTTTCGAGTAGTAAACCATTTATAACCCCGACGAATTTCGAGGGAGAAATTCATTTTAAGGGGGGTAGAATGTAACACCCCGAGATTTTATGAAAAATATTATTTTAATTTCATTAATGCCTTGTGTCTTATGCTACACGAAGATTACCTTGCGCTATACACAACACCGTATTATCTTGCAGTATACGCAACACTATTCTTTGATCTTGTTACACACAATTTTGATAATAGTTATTCTACGCAACATTGAGTATATATATATATATATATATATATAGTCAATGTTTAAATGAAATATGGTTTGATTATGTTATATGAAACAATTAAGGATTCTTTCACGACACGCAAACCTGACTTGGCTTGCATTACACGCAATCGCGACCTTCCTCGATAGCGTGTGTTGTACGCAATACCGGGTTCTACTAAACAACGATATATTATTATAATATTATTATGAACTATCTATAATGAATAGTAATAAATAAATTTTGAATTTTATAACATTATTATTCATCTTACACATTTTATGGAACATGGTATAAGAACAAAATAAATTTTTCGAGTAAAATAAGTATTTCTCAAAAAATGCAGTTTTGTCGCCTTTTGATGGTGCACCCACTTTAAATCTAGTTTTTGACATGTTTATAAGTAAAATTTGACAAAATAAAATTCTTATTTTGAATCAAGAAATAAAAATTTACTTTGGATAAAATTTTCATATTATTCTGGTAACTTTCATATTTTGATGAATAGTAAAAACACGCTATATTTTAATTAAAAACAACATTTTTTTAATCGGAATAATTTATATGGTTAAATTATAATATTGAATTGTTTTAAAGTATAAATAGAATATATTTTTACCATTTAATATAATGTATGTCATTAGCATTGATTTTACATTAAATTTGTAGGTTAAATCAATTCAATCTTTTGCAATGTTTTAAAGAAAAACCCGTTTTCTTTCGACAACAGGATTAATTTTGATTTAATTTCTGAAACTTTTGTGTATTGAATTTGTAAAAATGGATTCCATATTTGGAATCAGTGGGTCCAAATTATGTTAATAAGCTACTTTTTATTTTTGGGAATTATGAATAGTAACTACAGTAAATTTTATTTACCATAGTTAAAGGTAAATCGGGTAATTAAGGGTAAATATAATATTATAAAATTACCCTAACACATGCCAAAACTCTATTTTATGGCTAAAAGTAGATCCATATAACCTAAGGGTTGGATTAGATTCATTTTTTGGACTTTTTACCATGAAAATAATTTAATTATTATTAAAACCAAAGAAAGTGACAACATGTCACTCTCTTAAATCTTATAAGTATAATAATTTTAATTTAGTGATAAACAACATAAAACTTAGAACATGAATAGTCTCCAGAAAGCTAATAAAATTATCTACATCATCATAATTTATTTAGAATTTTTAGAGATTAAATAATTATCATTAATGGTGATACATTAATGATGTAGAAATTATTTATTAAGTGAAAAATCAGTAATATAGTTTTTATTGAAATAATAATACCCATTAAAAGGCCCAAAAACCTGCCAAAAACTTCTTTTTAGTGTATATCTATACCATAATAATATAAGTAACTAATATATAACCGTTTTGAGTCTTATAAAAGTTATTATGACACTTATATTATTTTATTTTAAATGATGCCAAAGTTGTCACCTTCATAATTTAATAAATATAACAATTTAAATATTGTGATTTTAAGATGATAAATTCAAGTAAAAGTATTATTGTGAAAGGTAATAGATTTATATTTATCATAGGCTTTTATGTTTAATTTTTATGCAACATATAAGTATATTAAATAATAATACAAAAATGTTGTAGTAATTATTTTATTAAGAGATAAACCAAATAAATGGTTTTAAAAATAGTAAAATAAATATTATACAAACTATTTAATGTGATCCACTAATTTTATAGATACATATGACCTTTTATGAATCTATTAAAGCTTTTAGTTCGAACATATCTTCTATATATATTTTATTTAAATTCAAATAAATGAATAGTGTCAAAATTAACACTATTGTTATTTTATAACAATAACATATTATAAAATTGTTTAAAAATCACAAAAAAATTTAAAAATTATAAATTTAAATTTATATGGTCTATAATGTTATAAAGTAAACAATTATGGAATATTCACAACAAATAAGTAATTATTTGTTATAATTTAAAATTTCAAATTTTATTACCACAAATAAACTTAAATAGATTAAATAAGGATAAATCAAAATGATAAGGTTTAAAATAAGATCCAAAAATGTCTAAATTTGATTGGTTGATTAGATTACAACTCTATCTCATCTAATCTTCTAATATGAGTCATTTTTGGAGGCTTTTATGTGGGGTTAGATTTATTATAAATTTATATTTTTAAGAATTCCAAAGGTACCCCTCTCCTCCCTTATAAAAGGGCACCTCCTCCCTATCCTCCTCACACCAATTTGAGCCTTCAATATCGGCAAACCCCTGCCAAATTATCTTCTCCACTTCCATATAAACATCCTAGAGGTTCTGGTCTACTTTAAAGACCAATCTTTGTGCCCTAAGAGGAGGTTTCAAAGAGGCGTATCGAAGAAGAGGTAATTTCTTCTCCCGATTCTTTCAAGCTTCTTTCTTCTTCAACTTATTCTTCTTTAGTTGTTTCATTATAAAGTAATAACGTCAGTATCACTAATATATGGATTTTTTATTATAAAAATGAAACAACCCCATTTCACCTTCTTTCCATCCTATGGAAAACAAAATCACTGGGCGTGCGTACGTACGGAATATCGTCTCCACGCCGTGGTGTAATCTATTTTTCCACCAACACCTTACATGGATGGGTATAATGGTGTAAAGAATAGCTATACATAGTTATTATAAAATCATACCGATTCTGATATATTGTATCATCCACTCCAATTCAATTCAATAATTATGGAAATGATATCATCGCTCGTGCGTACGTACGGACTACCGTCTCCACGACGCGATGAGATTCATTCTCCATGTTAACCATTTAAGAATGATTATAAAGTATATATAAACAATAATAATGAAATATATGACATTATAAAGCTACTGGATTTATGTATATATGTATGTCATCTACTTAATTCCATTCAACTCAATAAGGAAAAGAAAACAGTGTTCATACGTACGTACGACCTACCGTCTCCATGAACGGTGTATTTCTTTCCATTTATCGATCTATTATATATATGTATATTCTTAATATATGTTATATATAAATCATTTTTTATATTCTGGAATTATGTAATCGTGATCTAAGTAATCATATGAATAATTAAAAGTCAAAACACGGACGACAATTGAAACGATTTTACCCAAAACACTTTTTAACATGGAATTTACAAAAGAACGGGTAATATAAAGTAATAAGTGAACCATATATGATATCATAACAATGAATATGATTCTTTAATAAGTCAATGACATTATTTAAATAATTATACAGGATGTTCGGATACATACGAAGCATATCGGACATAAGGTAAGGGATACTTTTGCAAATCTCATTGTTATCTGAGGTTGATTATTTGTAAGTATTTACTGGGGTTATTTCAATAATTCATGTCCATGATTTATAAAATTGTTTTCATGTATGTTTAAAGTCCTTTTTACCCATTCTTGACTTTTACTACATGGTATTTAAGGAATCTTTCTTTTGTTTACGTTATGAGGTACTTTTTGACTTTTCTGACAAAAGTACGAGAACTTTTTTTTTTAAACTTATACGGCATGAAAGGATTTTACGGTTTTATAAAGCCTTGTTTTCATGAAGCTTCCTCCAAAATATTTCATGACTATTTTCAACAAAATCCTTTTCTTTTAAAATTTCATGACATTTTGTGAAATGAAAATGATTTTGAAGAAGAAAGGATATTTTCATTAAGAATTCATTTCATGTGTTTTATCAAAACCATTTTTCATCTAAGATGAAATTATTTCATATGTGTATGTTTTAAGTATAATGTCTCTATGATTTACATGGTTTCACTATCCTTATTTTGAAATGATATCCATTTCCTTTATAGGGATTATGTGATGATGGGATGATGTTTATGAAACCCATTTTATTTATTGGGCTATTATGAATGATGTATGTTTATTTTGTGGCACAAGTAAGAATGATTTCATTATGAGATGGGTGTGACCTATATCTCCCTCCAATTCATTGGGTAAAGATTTTATATCTCATGAGATAGACATGGCTGGAATGGTACGTTAATCCGGTTTAGTGTTATAGGACAGAAACGAGGAGTGAACTCGATTCAGAAAAGGACTTTGTCCACTAAAATGGTCTTGGCAGCAATACCTTGGCTACTATGGAAATCATGACATGTGCTGAATGGTTTCCATAATTACATGTTTTATTCCCATGATATTTTATCATTATTGATGTTACATTATGATATATTCCTTACGTACTTCCAAGATTTATGTCTTTGCTCAAGGTTTTAATGTTTAGATTTCATGTTCAAGTTTTTTTTAAATGTTTATGGATTTTTTTATGTTCTCTATGTTTCCCTTACTGAGCATTTGAGCTCACCCTTTTTATGTTTTATTTTCCCCAGGAAATAAAGAATGGTTTTAGGTAAGGAAACAAAAAGGGGAAGATCGTTATGGGAGATGTTGAAGATCTTTCAACATGATTAGGTGTTTATATTCCGAGTTTCCAAAGACACTAAACTATTACGATCCTTGTGTGTATTTTTTGTTATGTATTAAGTATTCCGCAAAAGTAATGTAATGTCCATGTACGTCAAGCTTCGGGTCTCTACAGTTGGTATCAGAGGCAAAGGAGGTGGGAATGTATCCGATCCTTGGGAACTCTCACTTGTGAGCGTTGGACGAAGCATGGCTCTCCGCCCAAGGGCTTCATGAGGAAATGGCTGCCACTGGGGATGGTGGTGTGTCCCACCCAGGGGGTGTAGCCGCCCATGGAGTTCCCTAATAGGTATCAACTATAGTCCAATGGAAGTAATTTCAGACCGTTATAGTTGGTATCAGAGGAAAGGTTTAATCAACCCTTGGAAACTAGGATGCGAAAACTTTAGTGAGATCCCTAGAGATATTTCTAAGGTATGTCTAGGGATGTCCCTAAGGATAAGTATATGTATAGGATATAGTCCTAGAACTATGATAACAATATTAGATTAAACCAAAGATTTTAGATATTGAATTTACTCCCCCTTTATTATGATTTTTGCCTCTCACACTATTTTTTTGGGTTTTAGAAAATGGTTGGAAACAAGATGATTCACGATAATGGAGGATATGATGGACAATGGAATGATATTCTTCATGAGAAACCAAATGAAATGGGATTTGGAAGTCTGGACATCATTATTATGTCGAATCATCAATCTCATAATATGATCAATAAATTAAAATTTGGTAAGTTTCCTGACTCGGCTAATAAGAGAAAGATGGTGTTTCATGATGATCATAGAGGAAAGAAAGTTCAATTTCCCTTATGTAAATAATGTGGGACGAGGCATCAAGGAAATTGTTTCAAAGGAACTGGAAGATGCTTTGGGTGTGGAAAAGATGGACACAAAGCTAGTAAGTGCAAAGGAAAAGGTTCAGTTAACACCAGGGATGAGGATAATGGTATTTCTACGACATCAACAATGGTTAAATGTTTTAAATGTGGAATGTACGGTCATTATCCAAACCAATTTCCTAAGGGAAAGTCTCATGAAGAGAATCAGTATGGTCGTATGAGTAGTATTTATATTGATGATGATGAAGAGACTACAAATGATATGTGAGATGAAAGAATTGTTGATGCTCGGTCAATGGTTTAAGAATGTAGCGGAATGATTACATGTTTATCATGTGTAATGTTGTATAAGTAATCTCATGGTACTATGGAATAAAGAGACATCTAAGGATTGTTACAGTGTTGTATTTCCTTGAGTTTTGAATGTGTATGACTAATGGTACCAGTATCCATGAACGTTTATTCATATATTTTTGGAATGTAGATGATATGCGCATAATGAAGGGATACAGAGAAAATTAAATGATTGATAGTATTCATGAGCTCATGACTGATATAAGGAGAAGGTTATATCATGGTTTGAGTATGTAGAATTTTTTGATTTTGGTATGTGGAAAGAGTTAGATTTTGACAGCATTCATGTTTTCACCAAGGTTTAATGGGTATTCATTTTTCAAGATAATACATGATTGAGTTATTCACATGATTAGAATATGACCAAAAAGATATATGGGGGATAAATGATGGTATTCACATGCTTGGTTGATAACATTTCAAGTAATCATTTACTTTATACTATGAGCTTGGACCTAAGTATTTTAGATAAGCCTAAATATTGGAATGGATTATGTTGGACATAAGTTAGTATTGTTAAAGGATAGAACTTTTTTTGATATTACTGATGGGATGTTATTGTAATGTAGTTTTAGAAAAAGGACAACCTGGAGGACGGGCGACAACCCATCGCGCCGGACAAGGCTGTGGGAATTGAACCCACAACCGAAGTGCGACTTTCCTTTATCGCCTACCACTGGCCTACAGGAAGTCCCTGGTTAGTAGAAACTAGTTTTATTTTATTATGTGGTATGATATATGAAGAATAAGTTCATTTTTGGAACCATATATGATTAATCTAACCATAAGATGGACTTATAACTTTTGATAACCTTTTGTTTGAATGATATGGAATAACCCATCATTCTATCACATGATTTGCTAACACATCACTAATAACAAATTCAACTTCATTTCTTTAAGGGATGAAGTGGAAATTGTTCAATTCACGAACAAGAGTGAGATTTTACCAAAATCATGCAAGTATTTCTTGTAATTCTACAACTTTAGGGAAATGATCTTGGAAACCAAAAATGTTGTCCTAGTTCCCTTATATCCGATGAATCAGATGGTACCTTAGATCATCACAAATCAATAGCTTTGTGATTATTGGTTTTTTCATAGCCATGTTCTCTACCACTCTCCATCAGAACTTGATGGTTAGATTTTTCTTCCATATCCATATCTTCACCTATGTTCTCCTACGTGGAAACCCAATGATGAGAAAATTTGGGTAACCACTACATTTCATACTTTAGTTTTTAAAGCCATGTTTTGGTATTCCTTTTTACGATGTGGGTTTCTATTAAACAAACTTTCGAGTAGTAAACCATTTATAACCCTGACGAATTTCGAGGGCGAAATTCATTTTAAGGGGGGTAGAATGTAACACCCTGAGATTTTATGAAAAATATTCTTTTAATCTCATTAATTCCTTGTGTCGAATACTACACCAATATTACCTTGCGCTATACACAACACCGTATTAGCTTGCAATATACGCAACACTATTCTTGGATCGTGTTACACACAATTTTGATAATAGTTATTCTACGCAACATTGAGTATATATATATATATATTAAATGTATAAATGAAATATGGTTGGATTTTGTTATACGATACAATGAAGGATTCTTGCACAACACTCAAACCTGACTTGGCTTGCATTACACGCAATCGCGACCTTCCTCGATAGCGTGTGTTGTACGCAATAGCGGGTTTTACTAAACAACGATATATTATTATAATATTATTATAAACTAGACGTTATGAATAGTATTACCTAAATTTTGAATTTTATAACATTATTATTCATCTTACAAATTTTCTAGAACATGGTATAAAAACATAATAAATTTTTTGGGTAAAATAAGTATTTTTAAAAAAATGCAATTTTGCCGCCTTTTGATGGTGCACCCACTTTAAATCTTGTTTTTGACATTTTTATAAGTAAAATTTTACAAAATAAAATTCTTCTTTGAATCAAGAAATAAAAGTTTACTTTGGATGAATTTTTCCTATTATTCTGGTAACTTTCATATTTTGATGAATAGTAAAAACACGCTATATTTTAATTAAAAACAACTTTTTTTCATTGCAATAATTTATAAAGTTAAATTATAATATTGGATTTTTTTAAAGTATAAATAGAATATATTTTTACCATTTAATATAATGTATGTCATTAGCATTGATTTTACATTAAATTCGTAGGTAAAAGCAATTCAATCTTTTGCAATGTTTTAAAGAAAAACCCATTTTCTTTCGACAACGGGATTAATTTTGATTTAATTTCTGCAACTTCTGTATATTGAATTTGGAAAAATGGATTCCATATTTGGAATAAGTGGGTCCAAATTATGTTAATAAGCTACTATTTATTTTTGGGAATTATGAATAGTAACTACGGTAAATTTTATTTACCATAGTTAAAGGTAAATCGGGTAATTAAGGGTAAATATAATGTTATAAAATTACCCTAACACTTTCCAAAACTCTATTGGATGGCTAAAAGTAGATCCATATAACCTAAGGGTCGGATTAGATTCATTTTTTGGACTTTTCCCCATGAAAATAATTTAATTATTATTAAAACCAAAGAAAGTGACAACATGTCACTCTCTTAAATTTTATAAGTATAATAATTTTAATTTAGTGATAAACATCATAAAACTTCGAACATGAATAGTCTACAGAAATCTAATAAAATTATCTACATCATGATAATTTATTTAGTATTTTTTGAGATTAAATAATTATCATTAATGGTGATACATTAATTTTGTAGAAATTATTTATTAAGTGAAACATCAGTAATATAGTTTTTATTGAAATAATAATACCCATTAAAAGGCCCACAAACCTGACAAAAATTCTTTTTAGTGAATATATATACTATAATCATCTAATGAACTAATATATAACCATTTGGAGTCTTATAAAAGTGATTATGACACTTATATTATTTTATTATAAATGATGCCAAAGTTGTCACCTTCATAATTTAATAAATATAACAATTTAAATATTGTGATTTTAAGATGATAAATTTGAGTAAAAGTATTATTGTGAAAGGTAATAGATTTATCTTCATCATAGGATTTTAGTTTTAATTTTTATGCAACATATAAGTATATGAAATAATTATACAAAAATGTCGTAGTAATTATTTTATTAAGAGATAAACTAAATAAATGGTTTTAAAAATAATAAAATAAATATTATATGATCTATTTAATGTTATACACTAATTTTATAGATACATATGACCTTTTATGAATCTATTAAAGATTTTAGTTTGAACATATATTCTGTATATATTTTATTTAAATTCAAATAAATGAATAGTGTCAAAATTGACACTATTGTTATTTTATAAAAATAACATATTATAAAATTGTTTAAAAATCACAAAAATATTTAAAAATTATAAATTTATATTTATATGGTCTATAATGTTATAAAGTAAACAATTATGGAAAATTCAGAACAAATAAGTAATTATTTGTTATAATTTGAAATTTAAAATTTTACTACCACAAATAGACTTAAATAGATTAAATAAGGAGAAATCAAAATGATAAGGTTTAAAATAAGATCCAAACATGTATAAATTTGATTGGTTGATGAAATTACAACTCTATATAATTTAATCTTCGAATATGAGTCATTTTTTGTGGTTTTTATGTGGGGTTAGATTTATTATAAATTAATATTTTTAAGAATTCCAAAGGTACCCCTCTCCTCCCTTATAAAAGGGAACCTCCTCCCTATCCTCCTCACACCAATTTGAGACTTCAAGCTCGTCCAAACCCTAACAAAATATCTTCTCCACTTCCCTAGAAACATCCTAGAGGTTCTGGTCTACTTTCAAGACCAATCTTAGTGCCCTAAGAGGAGGTTTCAAAGAGGCGTATCGAAGAAGAGGTAATTTCTTCTCCCGATTCTTTCAAGCATCTTTCTTCTTCAACTTCTTCTTCTTTAGTTGTTTCATTATAATGTAATAACGTCAGTATCACTAATATACAGATTTTTTATTATAAAAGTTAAACAACCCCATTTCACCTTCTATCCATCCTATGGAAAACAAAATCACCGCACGTGCGTACGTACGGAATACCAACTCCACGTCGTGGTGTAATCTGTTTTCCACCAACACCTTACATGGATGGGTAAAATGGTGTAAAGAATGACTATACATAGTTATTATAACGTCATACTGATTCTGATATATTGTATCATCCACTCCAATTCAATTCAATAATTATGGAAACGATATCATCGCTCGTGCGTACGTACGGACTACCGTCTCCACGACGCGATGAGATTCGTTCTCCATGTTAACCATTTAAGAATGATTATAAAGTATATATAATCAATAATAATGAAATATATGACATTAAAAAGCTAATATATTTATGTATATATGTATGTCATCTACTTAATTCCATTCAAATCAATAAGGAAACGAAAACAGTGTTCATACGTACGTACGACCTACCGTCTCCATGAACGGTGTATTTCTTTCCATTTATCGATCTATTATATATATGTATATTCGGAATATATATTATATATAAATCATGTTTTATATTCTGGAATTATGTAATCGTGATCTAAGTAACCATATGAATAATTACAAGTCAAAACACGGACGACAAATGAAACGAGTTTACCCAAAACACTCTTAAACATGGAATTTACAAAAGAACGGGTAATATAAAGTCATAAGTGAACCATATATGATATCATAACAATGAATATGATTCTGTAATAAGCCAATGACATTATTTAAATCATTATACAGGAGGTTCGGATACATACGAAGCATATCGGACATAAGGTAAAGGATAATTTTGCAAATCTCATTTTTATCCGTGATTGCTTATTCGTAAGTATTTACTGGGGTTATTTCAATCATTCATGTCCATGTTTTATAAAAGTGTTTTCATGTATGTTTAAATTCCTTTTTCCCCATTCTAGAATTTTACTACATTGTATGTAAGGATTCTTTCTTTTGTTTACGTTACGAGGAACTTTTTGACTTTTCCGACAAATGTACGAGAAGAATGTTTTTTTAATTTATACGACATGAAAGGATTTTTTATGGTTTTATAAAGCCTTGTTTTCAGGAAGCTTCCTCCAAAATATTTCATGACTATTTTCAACAAAATCCTTTTCTTTTAAAATTGCATGACATTTTGTGAAATGAAAATTATTTTGAAGAAGAATGGATATTTTCCTCAAGAATTCATTTCAAGTGTTTTATCAAAACCATTTTTCATCTAAGATGTAATTATTTCATATGTGTATATTTTAAGTATAATGTCTCTATGATTTACACGGTTTCACTATCCTTATTATGAAATGATATCCATTTCTTTTATACGGATTATGTAATGATGGGACGATGTTTATGAAACCCATTTTATTTATTGGGTTATTATGAATGATGTATGTTTATTTTGTGGCACAAGTAAGAATGATTTCATTATGAGATGGGTGAGACCTATATCTCCCTCCAATGCATTGGGTAAAGATTTTATATCTCATGAGATAGACATGGTTGGAATGGTAAGTTAATCTGGTTCAGTGTTACAGGACTGAAACGAGGAGTGAACTCGATTCAGAAAGGGACTTTGTCCACTAAGATGGTCTTGGCAGCAATGCCTTGGCTACTATGGAAATCATGACATGTGCTGAATGGTTTCCACAATTAAATGTTTTATTCCCATGCTATTTTATCATGAATGATTTTCCTTTATGATATATGCCTTACGTACTTCCAAGATTTATGTCTTTGCTCAAGGTTTTAATGTTAAGATTTCATGTTCAAGTTTTTTTTAAATGTTTATGGATTGTTTTATGTTCTCTATGTTGCCCTTACTGAGCATTTGAGCTCACCCTTTTTATGTTTTATTTTCCCCAGGAAAAAAAGAAAGGTTTTAGGTAAGGAAAAAAAGGGGAAGATCGTTATGGGAGATGTTGAAGATCTTTCAACATGATTAGTTGTTTATATTCCGAGTTTCCAAAGACACTAAACTATTACGATCCTTGTGTGTCTTTTTTGTTATGTATTAAGTATTTCGCAAAAGTAATGTAATGTCCATGTACGTCAAGCTTCGGGTCTCTACAAAAACACTTTTGATACCTCTTGGTGACATCTCGTCCTGGGTGACACTAAACGTTTCCCTGAGCCTATTGGACACATGCCCTCAAGTGCACCTCCATGTATGCCATAGGGTTATGCCTAGAAAAGAGGGTCTGGTGTGTCAGTATTGTGGAGATATTACCCTCTTTTATAATTATAAAATAACAATGGAAGCAAAAAAACAATAACCAATTGAGGAATCATTGAAGTAACCAGAAAAATACCATGTCATATGATATTTAAAACAAAAAAAATACAATACTCAACTGAATGGTAAAACATGATACGAAAATTCAAATGCCGAATGTATCGAATTCCACTAAAATAAAATACACAATGACTCCCAATTGGGTCCAGTACCACAACTTGTTCCCTGTCTCATTCTACATTCCCAAACAAAAACCTATCCCAGGGCCTTTCCCATATCATATCTGGAAACAACAAACTCTACTCATGTGCCGATCAGACGGCCCGAATAGGATCTTAGAACAACTTAGTAAGCCAGCCCACAACGATGAATAAAACAAGTCAAAAAAAGACAGTCCATGCAGTTTTATGAAGAAATAAATTCAATGCATAATTAAATAGTTATCACATTGTAATTTAAACTTTAATCATCACATTAAGACCAGTTTTAATTTATGTTTTCCATTTGAATCATCATTCATTATTATCATTCATTTTTTGTTTAATTTCATGTCATTCACAAAAATTCTCATTCAATATAGGTCACCATTCCTAACACTCCATGTCTCATTATGTATAGGTATTCATTCCAAGCACTGCAAAATCTCAATATTGGATAACAATTGGGGAGGAACACCATGTCCATTCAATAAATTCTAATCGTCCAAGAATGCTATGTCTATCATAGAAATTTCTCATCCATTTAATCATTCCTTAATTAACATGAATTACCCACTTAATACCATTACTAATCAAAATTTTTTTTAATCATTTCAAATTACATTAGTCAAGTCATCAATTAACTAATCACATAACACATTAATTAATTCATCAATTAATTTGTCAATGAACACATTTTTCATTCCATAATTAATTCTTCCAAATTAATTATCCCCATAAAATCTCAACTTGTCATAATTAATTCTCAAAATTAATTATTATTGATCAATATCATGGAACATAATTAATTCTCACAATTAATTATTTTACATATCCAAACATCATTTCAAAATTAATTTCCCCGCGTTAATTATCTTAAAACAATCAATTCAATATCTCAATTACAATATTTCATCCAATAACCAATATTCAAAAAAATATCTATTTCAGAAACCGCCCTTCATTGGTTCTTTTATTAAATTATCAATTAATCACCCAGTCAACCAAAAATCAATTCCACATTCCTAATTACTCTAATTTATGAAATCACTTATCAACAGAATCTAGAAAATCCATAAACTCAAATTCACATATCAAATCCATGACTTTGGGAGTCAGATTTAAAACACCTACATCGATTTATTGACAGATGTTAGAAAAATGGAAAATCCCAAAATTCAAGTGTCACAAAATTGTTGTTCAATATATAGATCTAAATGCCAAATCCAAAATTTAGAATAATGGCGTAAGGATCCTGCAAATATGGATCTAGATCCCCAATCTTATATCAAGATCTCAACTCATAAGCTTAGATACATGGAAAAAATGGAAATATTCCACAAAAAGATTAAGGAAATATATAGGAATGGACGAGAGAAGCAACGGGATGAAATCCACTTACAGGGAAGAGAACAAATCTTCAATCTGGGATTTTGATCTCAAAGAACGATGTTTGAATCACTGTGGAATCCATCTAGAAGGCTCTGGGATCACGTAGAAATTTTCAAACCCATCCAAGGTCTAAATATTGGAGTCTTTGGGGTTCTTGTGGTTTTAAAAATAGATTTTGTGATAATTAATCATGTGTGCATAGTTTCTGTATAGGGGTTCACGGTTAGGGAAAACTGTGCAGCAACCATGCGGACCTCTCTATCCAAGTTATCATGGGGGGTATGGATTTGTCTCACGGTTTTTCAAACAATGCAAAAATCATGCACAACCCATGGTTTATTAGTTTTTTATAAAAATCTCCCAAACACACCCCATGCCAGTACTCCAAAACAAGGGTACTTAAAACTCCCAAAATTTACCTTAAAACGCACCCAAAATGACACCAGAAAAGGTTGAGATCGTAAGGGTTGAAATATATGGAACTATATATCACAGTTGTATATACCCCATTGAAAGGTATACAGATATTTTGAAAGATAATGTCAATAATCAAAGTTTTATAGAATGTTTTATTATATAATTGTGTATTTTTTTAATAAGATTTTGAATTTTTCACTGGTTACCTATCAGATGTTGACTACATCAGTCTCCCAAAGTCTCATCTCAGTGGATTCCTTTAGGGTGAATCTATTTTTGGAAGATATGTTGTTACAATTACCTTCAAAGAGAAGTAGAAAGTTCACCTTTACATTTTACATAATCGTGTAGATGTTTATCCATAATTTCTAGTCGACAGAAACATTTTTAGATATTTGAATCCAACTCGGGTTGAAGGATGGATATCATATACACATCATCAATAGTTTATGGGATGGTTCCAATATCAAATTTATTAGGAGTTATCTAATAATATGAAATCAATTTTCAAATAAATTTTATCGAAATCCAAGGGACCAAATGAAAATTTTTAATCTTACACAAGTTTTTTAATCCATTGTTATATGTTCAATATGAATGAACATGATGATTTTAGTACAAAGAAAAAAGTGGAGTTATGCTCATAGAAAAAAGGATGAAAATATATGTCTATAATGATAGAAATCCAATTTCTGAAAACATGTCATTTTTTGCATTATCCAATATATATATGAGTTGGATTATGCAATATTTCAAGTGATGATATTACATTACTAGTGAGTTGACTGTAGGAGTGTATTAAATTTTGATGAAATGGGCTTCATGAAGGTGAATATTAGTGTGGAAGGGGGAAAATGATCTATTCATAAGGTAATCACAAGAAGTGAAATTATTTTACGTATTTGACCCAGTAAAAAATAATTGGTCGATTTTCCTATTGGTGACTAAAATAACTATCAGGTCAGATTAAGATTTAATCAAGGATGACCCTTTAATTGGGTGATAATAATCTTTTCATGTTGATACCAATGTATTCAATGGATTGTTCATTATATGAGACCAAAATGATTGTATTTGGATTACCTATAGAGTAACCAAATCCATAAAACCTTTTAAAAAAGAAATACATTTCAATGAGGTGGTAAAAGTGTTTTTTAAAATGCCATGTTTTTCATCATAATATTATATGTTTCTTATTGCACTAACATAATCTATATTAGTTGTTTTACTACTCATGTAGAAACTTTCTTATGTATATAATGATGTTATCAATTTGTTGGAAAATAGACTATAATTAAGTAAACCCTTTCGTAAGACGTAAATGAAATGTTATGATATACTTTCACTATTTTACCGAATAAATATATAATGAAACATTGAATTAATTTTCAATATTCCTTGTATATTTTCTTTAATTCAAAGAATTCATGTCCATAATTTTTTAATTTTAGAAACAAAACATTGATGGACTTCTTCTCCCTCAAAACAATTTAACACCAACAATGTTGGAATTTATCAAATTCCTTCATGTTACTTCTACTAACTATGTAGGAAGACCAACAGAGTTTCATCTTCTCAGTCATAGAGGTAATCTTGATTATTTCATCGTAAACTAAATGAAAATAGAATTAATTTTTTTTTTAATATTTATGTTTAATTTATTTTTCTATTATTACTCACATAATAATTATGTTTTTATATAGGTTGATTATTTTTTATGTAGGGATAATTTTTTTGATGTTTCTCATGCTCATGAGATATTAAAAATTGAGGGTAAAATAAAAATAATTATAATAATAAAATGGGTTAAGATTTTGTACAAACATCAGGAAAAGGTGACTTTCAAATATTTATTTAATAAATTTTTTCTGTCATTTTATCTACTATTTTAAAGTTAATTTATTTATCATTTTTATCTGGTAATAATTGTTATATTTTTGTAGATATTTTTAGGGTCATATTTGTCATAAATAAATATTGAAATATCCAAAAAAACAATACATTATATATTCCTTTCTAGCTTTGATACCACACTTTGCATTTAATTTCTTTTTCAGGCTACCTACACAGCATATTGATTCGATGAACTTTGTTGTACAACCTTTTTCTACTATAACCGTCGACATAATATTTAGTGTTGGAAGTATGAATTACAAAGGAAATGAAAATCATGATAACATTAGAAGCACAAATTGTTATGCTACTATGGTACATGTAAGAATCATTTGTACCAAAATATGACACATGGTGTGACTAGAATGATACCTAGTGTGCCTTTTTTTAAAATTGACTTTAAATTTAGTAAAAAAGGAAACTTATATAATTAAAAATAATAAAATTCATTCTTATTGTTTTTATACAGTATGAAAATGATCCATAATCCATTTTTTGTGTAGAAGTAATCCATAACTAAATTGGTTACACAATGTTCCATATATGACTGAAAGTGTTTGTTATCTGTTTAAAATTGATAATTTAGTTTAAAAAGTGTAAATCACTAAAAACCAATGAATGACTCCCATTTTTTATTAATAATTTATTAAATTGATTCCTAATTCATTTCTAACATGTATAAACTATTCTCAAATCAAATCGACATAAGATGTGACTGACATGACTCAAAGTGTGTGTTTCCATTTTAAAATGTCATTTTAGTAAAAGAGGAATGTGATATACTAAAAATCATGAAAACACCTTCATATTGTTTTTATGTGTAAGGAAAATGACACATTAGTCATTTGGATCATGTAAGAATCATCAGTACCATAATTTCATGCATGGTGTGACTAGGATAACTCTAAGTGCATCTTTTTATTTGAAATCGACATTTGTTTTTGTCAAAAAAAGACAACTGACCTACTCAAAACTGAGAAATCATGTTCGGATTATTTTTATAATTTTGAATAATAGTTGATAATAGATTTTTTATGTGTAAGAATCATCCATACCATAATTTTATATATTATGTGCCTTGTATGACTCAAGGTGTCTTTTATAGGTTTAAAATTTATATATTAGTTAAAAAGGATTCCCTCAATGAAAACTTATAAAACATGATCAAATTATCTTAATATTTTATTAAAATTATTAACAAGTAATTTTTGACTTATAGGAATCGGTTTCAAATCCTAACGTCGCATCATTTGACTGACATGACTCAAATTTTGTGATTCCAGTTTAAAATGACATTTTACTATAAAAAAAGACGTACTAAAAACCCAGAAAAATAGTATTATTTTGATACTTTTGTAAAATACCCCAAGTCATTTGGGTTGTGTTGGAATCAAACACAACTTAATTTGATTCATGGGGGGACCGTTATGGCTCCAATTGTGTCTTTTTATATAAACATGTCATTAATTTTTGTACAAAAGATATCTAACAAGATAAAAATCGATGAATTGCATTCATATTATTTTGATACATTACTAAAATGATATATTTCTCAATTTTTTAATGTAGGAATCTTCCAAACCTCATTCTGATATGTGATGTGTCCGGTGTGACTCAATGTGTTTGTTTTGGGATTAAAATTGACATTTTAGTTTAAAAAGTTTCACAAACTGAAAAAGGAGAAAATTCACTCTAATTGTATTAATAATTTAGAAACATGATTTATATTTTATTTTTGATGAATAGTATTAATTATCATGTAAACCTGACACATTATGTGATTGGTATGACTCAATGTTTTGGCCTCTAGTTAAAAATGAATGTTTTGTAGAAAATACATGTGACATACGCAAATCAAAGAAAACACATGCATATTTTATTGATACATTGGTAAAAAAATCCTTAATAAATTTGGGATGGGTAGAAATTTACCACACCTCAATCTAATATAGAGAGTGACCATTATGACTCTATGTTTGCCTTTTTTGTTTAATAATTACCATCTTAGATTAAAAAGCACATCATCTCACCAAAATGAAGAAAACAAGCCTAACTTTTTTTTCTCATCATTCTATCTGCTATTACATATTTTATTTTATCACCATTTTTATCTTACATTTATTTAGTTTATTTTCATATATATAATGCACACTGATGAAAAAGAAATGGGGTGATATGCAATAATCAACCACAACTCAATATGATATATAGTGTTCCATGTATGAATCAAAGATTAGTTTAAAATTAACATTTTCTTTAGAATTTTTTATTTAAATTATTATAAACAAAAGAATTTTTTTCTTATACCGGTATTTTGTTTTTCTAGATTAGGGGTGGGTTATTCGGTATTATAACATGTCTGGGACATTTGAAAAAGACATAGTAACATTGATGTTATTAAATGTATATAATAATTTAAACATACTCAAATAGTTGAATAAATTTTTCTTGTAAATGTATATAATATATATTTTATCATTAATTTGTTTTATAAATTTTATTTCATTTAAATTCTCTATTGGTACATGATTTTCATGCCTTTTGATGTTGTTTTTGGTGTTACAGTGTTCTATTACAACACACTACACTAGTGTTGTATTATTCTGTTACATCGTATTTCAATATGCCCCTTTATTAGCACTCTTCTAGTATTAATAAAGGCCTTGGTCTTTTAATCATGATCTAGTAGTTAGTGCTTCTCCTGAACTGATAAATTCTATTTTATAACTATTAAGGACTTGTTTTGTTATAGTGTATTCCGAAAATTAATTTCATTCTTCTCGAATAATCTTTCATGAAAAATTACTTGTTAATCCAAATGGTTATACTTATCTCGTCCAGATGAATCATCCTACAATGTTTAATTAATTACCATGATAAATATATATATAATCCAATAATGTATTTAATGTCACCAAAATATTATGACCCAAATTTAGATATGTTCATGAAAGTTGATCCTTAACAATACTATAAATATTTATGAAAATATAATTTTTTAAAGTATTCACTTCTAAAACAAAATGATTATCTGTATCCCATTATCTAATAGACGATAATTATCTTAACATTAAATCATATACTATTTTTAAAATTTACTTAAATATAAATGTGGTATTCTTCCTCAAACCCAGTAAAATATTCACATCCTCTCAAAATCCCATCACCTAAAACATGGAATATGATTGTTTAAGTCGTTGAACTTATATTCAACAATAAAACATTATACCAATTATAGTATCCATCAATCCTATTTAGCATCTCATTAAAATTTATAATATTTTAAAATATAACACAATCATTATTCATGAAATAAAATCATAGACCATTGTTTATATTCAATAAATATGGAAAAATAAATAAACATCATTAAAGAGTACCTAAATATTTTTATCATGAATTCACTAACCAATTTAAATGACACTAATATTATCCCATCAATGTCAATAATCTTTTTATCAAAATATATATTATCAATTTTTTAATTTATTAGAATCATTCAAAATATATTTTAAAATACTTGAGAAAAACTATTATTCGAAAATCATTAGATGTTACAAGACTATAATATCAAAAATATAATTTCTGAATTTCATTAATCCTAGTGAATATTAACTTAAAATAGAGTCATATAATATGTCATTCCTTAGTGTAGGGGTTAATCCTTGTATTTGGAAACTTTCTCGGATAATGCTCATATTCCCCCACAGACGATACGTTGAACAATAAATGGTGACTTCTAATTCCATTTATCTTCATCCATCAAACTCTTTATTTTTCTAAAAAAATTACATTCTATATTCCCCCCACTTCCGTATAAAAAATAATCATATAATTACTATGAGATAATATCTACATTATTTGTCCAACATTCATGACATATAGTGAGGTGAATCCTATTTCCCCTATGTTCTTCCAGAAACTCCATATTTAACTTAATATTTGTGTTCATAAACTCACCCCTGTATATGTTTTTGATAATATAATTGGATATACGAGTAGTCATAGTCATACATTTTATTATTCCATATACCAGTTCATTAGTTTTCTCATTTGGAAAATCATTCTGTTGTCGGTCTACCCTAACATTAATCCTTCTTGTTCTATCCATTGAACTAAACCTAAATTGCATAGTGTTAGAAATAATAATCATAGTGGTAAACTACATAATCATAAATAATAATTATCATTATGTATAAACCATGATATCTTGTCTTAATCCTTGGTAATTTAACTTTTGTACCAAAAATTTAGGATGTTAATCTATGGTGAAAATTATTATCGGAGTTAACCCTATTTTTTTCTCTTCATGGTTTTTAAATTTTAACTAAATCTTTTATTGATAAGAATTATAAAAACCCTAATTTTAAAACATATATATATTACATCATAATTAACATGTATTCATTACCTAAGATAATGATCAATACCAGAATTATATTGTTCTTGTATCTTTGGAAACTAGAACACATAAAAAACAGGTTCATAAATTAACTTCATCATCTCCCACTTAGTTATTGATGACTATAACCACACATAGACATATCATAATTAATACCATTATTTGTAGCCTAGGGAAAAGGAAACATATAAAAGTGTGATCTCAAATCATCAATAATGGTAAAAAAATGATATATCATTAATCTCTTACGAAAAAATGAGTATAAAAGTATGAGGACATAAGATTAACATTTGAAACCATTAACATCATATAAATGATCATAATATTGAGTATTTATATTAATATTACCAGTTTAAAAGAAAAAACATAATGTAATCAATGAATAAGAGTCATGATGTAGCACCACTGGTTTCAAGTAAGTATCCTCATTTTATACTTTTTATATATGTATAGTTTTAGGGTGATGTTTTGGAGTTTTTGGAATAAATTTGGAATGATTCTAATAATTTTATAAAGGCACACAATTTGAGCATGGTTAGGAGAAAGTTTTAAACTCTGGAAGAAAAACTTTCAAGATGAAACATGTTCTTTTGGGGAGGAACACAATTTGGCCAAATAGTGCATTCACCCAAAAGAAACCATGAAATGTGATATAGAGGGTTTTTGAATGGTTGGTTCCCTGTTGGTCTGACTATTCATCCAACAGTACTCAGTGCTCCTTGAGGAAGATGATGGAACAATGTTAGTTGATAGTTTGCCTAGTCAGGTGACTAACCATGCATGATTTGAAAATTAGATAACAAAAAATAGATATGGATATAGATTAGCTATAAACCCATATTTTTTCACTAATGTATACCCAAATAATTTATCATTCCTCCCAATGGATTTAGAGTCTCTAACCTTCAACCCTAAAGAGATACAGACGCTTTTCTTGCTGTCTAGAAGCCTGATTCCATAGGTAAGTCTTCATTTTGTTGTAGTTTTTCTTATATCTACTTCTCTTCTTTATCTTAGACTCTTATATTTAGTCTTATTTGAATTTATATATTATTTGTTATTATAATAATTATGATTTTTGATTTTTTTTATGTTATAAAAGTCGATATAAGGTGGGTTTATTTATATTCTGTTCGGTTTTTGTTAGTATTCTCAATTAGTTATTTGTTTCTTCTTCAAAGAATAAGGTTGGTGGAATCACTCACATATAATCTTATAATAAACTAAATATGTTTCAAATTAGTGGTTATTATTTAAATTTATTGTGAAATTTTTGTGAAATTATTTATTGAATCATTCTTTAGTGTTGGTTTTTGTAATTATGAAAATTTGGTGTTTTAGTTGAAAGTTAAATGGGTAAAATGATTTAAAAATTTTGATTTTGATATAGTGTTTTTTTGTTTTGATGAATAGAACAGTTTTTTCATTTATAGGATATTTTTATCAAAAAAAATTTAAATATAGATTGGCATGTGGTTGTCTTAAAAGGTTTAGATAGAGTTTAATGGATGGATATTGGTAGTGATGTTCCCCCATCAAAGGGATAGTTTCTGGATATTATGTTCCACCATCACCAGTAAACACTCAGCATGTGTGGTTGAGTCTGTGTGTGTGGTTATGTCTAATAGAATGGGTTCTGCCAACATCAAAATGGTTAAATTGCTTTTTTGGAAACTTTCCAGGAAAATTGGTTTTGTTTTAAGAAACTAGTTTTTCTATGAAAATTGTTTTATATTTTGATACAAACTATTTTTAAATGTTTTATATAAATGTGATAACATGTTCTATCAAAGTATAGTGAGTACATAGTTCATTTAGGGAAATACCAATGTCTTTTGTTACTCACCCATACTTTGGCACGTTGGTGATTTTATATATTTTTTCTATCGGGATACGGGTAAAGGAAAGGTATCGCATTTTATTAGTAGTTCTTCATGATACTAGTGCATGGATTCAGAGTAGGATCTCAAAGTTATGAATTTGATGTCATTGTGTTTTAATGTCTTACACAATTTACATTTATGTTATTACTCTTCTATTGTGGTACTTTTTTATAGTTCGGTTATTGTATCTATGGTATGTTGTCTTACATTATTATCAAGCATCATTTTGATGTCTTTTTTATGTCTTTTTTTGGGTTATTATATTTCCAAAAGGAAAAATAACATCCCCTAATTTAATTTAATACCTTGTAATTTATTTCCATCCTTTGGTGCCTTCAGGAATTCACATAAGGATAAGTATAAATTATTCCTCAACTCAACAAAATGAGGATGAGAGGAAAGAAACAATTGGTATATACTTGTTCAGTCCTTAACATACAAGTGAAATCAGTCTTGGTTGGTCCTATTATATTTTGGGACAAGTGGTATGAGTTTTTCTAACTGGGAGTTGAAATTAACTCTAGGTTTTTTCTGGAGTTGGGATGGTAGATAAGTGTAGGATTTTTGGTGCATGAAATATTTCGAATAAAAATTCACAGCTATCATATTTATGTTGAACGTTATATCACCATGGAGTCGGGTACATAAGTCTTTTGGAGACATTTATATGAATTGGAATTTAATTATCATTGGATTAGCCAATGAGATGAGCATGAATTGAATTTTAGAAATGACTTCCCAAAATGAGAGAATATTTCATTATGAGTAATGATATATGATTTTGTTAAAAGGTGTTGATTTTTGAAAAGAATAAATGTTTTTTTCAAATGTTATATTTTGATGACATATGGTAAGGTTATTTTGAAAATTATTTTATTTCCAAAACATGGATGATTTTTCAAAAATGATAGAACTTGGAAAATGTTGAATTTTTTAAAGCAACATTGTAATATGTGTGATGTGATAGAATTTGAAATTGTTAAGCCTTTAATTTTTATAGAGTGGAAATTATTGTATTAGTTGTGTTTTTAGAAACTATAACCTTGTAGCTATAATAGAAATGAACTAGAGGAAGCATTTGAGAACATTGTTTCACTTGATCCACAAGTGAAAAAATAATTAGTTCATTTTATAGTTTTATATTTTTTGGATATGGATAGAGGGAATGGAAGGGATGAACCAAGGAATGTACATCATTCCATCCAGTTCTAGAAGAAGAATCCACCCATCTTTTGGAGTGATTTAGAAGAATAAAAGGAATTGGTGTTGCTGAACACGATGAATCAAACCATTTATTTCCTTAACAAACAAAATGTGATACAAGTCATAATGGAAACATATATTCCATAGGATCATGCACACCAATAGTGGGATTTAGTAGTTCAGGATAAATTAGATCAAAGAATTACATGAAAGGATTTTGATGAATTGTTATAAAAAATACTATCCTTATACTGTCACGACCCGTCCTCGGGGCCCGTGCCGTGACTAACCCAAGCCTGCCTTCCATAGGCCAGGGGCTGGCGACTAGCTCCAAAGGCGTAAAATCCCGATAACTGGGAAGGAATTGCCTTTATAAAAGAAAACAAGCACCACAGAGTACAAGCAGAAACAAAAAACTAAGTACAAAAGAAATGCTGAAAAGTAAATGGGCCAGAATACAAACCCAAAAGAAAGTACGACTACAACTGAACAAGGTACAACAACAAAAAGACAAACAGATGGAAGAAAGAAGTAGCTCCTGGGTCGTCCTCCTCGGATCCTACCTGAAGGGTAGGTACAGATAGCGCAGCTCCTGGTCGTCCACCACGGATCCTACCTGAAGTGTAGGTACAGATTGTATCCTCCACGCTCTCGTCCGTCAACCTCCTCTGTGAGTCGTCGCGTCGTGTAGTCCACCTCCGGGTACTGACTCGTCACGTAGTCCACCTCCGGGTACCGTCCAGTCCTCGAACACTGGGCCTCCGTCAGCACTGCCTGTCGTCTGCAACAAACAAAACGAGGTGCGGGCATATCCCGTGCAGGGGTGAGTATAACGATACTCAGTAGGGACCCCGAGACCCTCAAGGTCTCACCAAACCAAGAAAGATAACCACAAGAAGATCTCAACAGATAACCTCTACTTAGATATATGCCCATACATATACCTAAGTTATCAAGTAACCCATCTCAATCATGAGGAAACACAAGGATTGTGAAATCAACGGATAACCACTACCCAGGTATATTCCCATACATATACCTAAGTTATCAAGTGACCCATATCAATCATGAGGTAAACACGAAGGTCAAAAGTCTCATCTCAAACCGGGATTTTCATTAATGAAACCGTAACTGCTGAAGAGCTCCGTCTCTGGAGTGTATAGTGGTCCTATCACGACTCTGAGGTACTGCTCACTAACCTTAGACTGCTGAAGAACTCCACCTATCGAGTACTGCGGGCCAGCTACTACAACCCAGAGCTCCCATGTGCCGCTATAACCAAACACACCTCTATCATGGGTCTGCCGCTACAACCAAGCGCTCCCATGTGCCGCTACAACCAAGCGCACCTATGTCGTGGGTCTGCCGCTACAACCAAGCGCTCCCATGTGCCGCTACAACCAAGCGCACCTTTTTCGTGGGTCTGACGCTACAACCAAGCGCTCCCATGTGCCGCTACAACCAAGCGCACATCTGTAACACACCGAGTCGTTCGATCAGCAGTCGTCGGGTCTCAGTCAGCTACGCGGTCTCCGTACTCCGTACGCTCGTCTCTGGGAGGGTCCGCTCCACGAGCTACTAGTTGATACTCCAAGTATCACAAGGTTCCACGAATAAGTATCTCAAAGGGACGCCTCGTCATAGGGGTCTCAACGCAACAGACGACACGTCTATCGGACGCCCGGTCTGTGAGTTGCTAGCCTTTTCATCCTAGGGGCCCGGTTGGTTTTGTGTGCGAACCAACCCGGCCGTATCTCAACTGTACCCCGAACTCTCATGGGGGATACTCATAAGGACCCTTTCTCAACGAGATCACTAACGCCGCTGACGGTTCGTCAAACGGACGTTCTGTCAGAAAGGTATCAGCTTTTCCGTTCCAGGGGCCCGGTTGGATTTCTGTGCGATCCAACCCGGCCACTATCCAACTGTATCCAAAACTCAGGTGGAGGATGCCAAACGTTCCGTATCGTCAACAGGAACGCAACGCAACAGACGGCGCGTCAATCTGACGCCCGGTCTGGAAGTTATTGGCTTTTTTGTCCCGGGGGCCCGGTTGGTTTTTAAGTTAAAACCTACCCGACCGTACTCCAACTGCGTCCAAACCTCGAGCAGAGTAAGCCAAAAGATCCGTCTCACTTAGAGGAATCCACCAAAGCCGACGGCACGTCAATCGGACGTCGAGAGCTCAAGATATGAGCGTTTCCACTCCGAGGGCCCGGTTGGTTTCGTGTACGAACCAACCCGACCGAAACCAAAGTAATCCGAAACCTTGAGTGAGATATACTGAAACGACCGTCTCGATCCAACGATCACGTTTCCGCTGAGGGCACATCGTTCGGTGGCCCGTAGCTCAAGTTACGGGAATTTGACCGAAAAAGGTCTGAAGACGGGGGGGGGTCGGCCCGACCCGGTCCGGTCCGGCCAGGGCGTGGCCCGGCCGGTCGGACCGGCCCGGCTCGGTTCGGCTGAGCGGCTGAGCGCCGAGCGCCGCGGGGCGCTGTCCCCGCGGTCTGAAGATGCCGCGGCCCCGGTTGGGGCCGCCTTGCCAGCGGACGCGGCAGCCGGGCCACGTCCCTCCACCGATTCCGCGCGGCCGCGGAACCGCGTCACCGCCGTGGCTTCAACCGCGGCAGGTTTTTCCGGCGGCGCGCCGGGCGCCGCCGCTGCGCCGGCGTGGCGCGCCGGTGGGAGTTTCCGCGGGCCACCGGACGCGCTCCGGTGGTCCGTTTTGCTTCCCGTCTGCGCCGTTGTTCCTCCCGGGTTCCGTTCTTCACTGCGGGATCAAGAAACTGCCCTTGCGTCGCGTTTTGTCGTCGCCCGCCAAATCCGCACAACCATGAAAAACAACGGAGGGTTGTCGGTCCGTGTTCGTTAGGCCCGCACCCTCCGCGTTAGTTAACAACAACGGGAGGAAGATAATTTAACACAGGAACCAACAATTTTAATAAATTAAAATTTTTCATTTGCAACCGGTTCATTAATTTTAAAGAAACGTTCACGGGAAAAAGGGCATTCCAAAACAAAAATCCCTACCTCGTCAAGTCATCGTCCGCGGGTTTTTTGCGGAATTGGGGATCGTCGTGTCGTCGCGGTATCCAGCGTCGCATCGTCGCGGAAGGGTGTCGCGTCGACGAACTCCGAGGTTCAAGAACAAAAAGATTTAATTAATAATAATTAAATCCTTTTTGTTGTTATAATTCACAAGGAATTTAAAATTAGCGCAACCCCCTACCTTGTTGTTGATCGAAGGTTGTCGCGGGGTTGGATCGTCGTGGAAGAAGCGTCGCGGAGGAAGCATCGCGAAAGAAGCGTCGTTGACGTCGCGGTACATGGCGTCGCGTCGTCAATCTCCGAGGGTTTGGCGTTCTTCATCGGAGGTCGGAGCGTTCTTCGCGTTCTTCGCGTTCTTCGCGTTCTTCATCGAAGAAGAACGCTTTCCTCCCAAATTCTCTCCACGCCACAAGTCCAACTAAATAAAATAAGTTCAACCCTTATTTTATTATTGACCTAAGCATTTGAAATTCAAAAGATAAGAAACGAACCATTAATTTTTTAGAATTAATTCAACGAAATAAACCGCACAATTAATTGGTGCGTTAAGAAAAAAAGAAAACGCGTCAGTTGACTTTCATAATGACGGGTTTTCGCGAGTGCGTTATTTAGAAGAAAAGAAACGGTGGGGCTCGTGCGGGTCCCACCTCACAAATATCCTACCAAGAGGGTAGGATATTTTTGGATAGCACCCTATCCGTAACAACTCCACTTAAGCTGCCTTAAGTGGCTTCAAGTGGCTTCCAAGCAACTTAAGTGAAATAAAATAAAGTTTGTCGCACAATTATGTTATTTCTTAACTTTAAGCCCGAAAATTTAAAACCACACCTGAGAAAATGAAACTCCGGAAGAGGTGTTTCTAAGCAATTACCGGTGCTGCGATTCCATCAGCGCCCTCAGAATTCGATTCCGAGCACCGGTTCAAAAGTTAGAAAAACCCGCTCATCCGTTCACTGAACATACCCGAGCTAAACTTCGGAAATTGATTCCGGGCACACCGGGCCTCGGAATCAGGCGCCGTCTGAAACTGCGTTCTTGTAAAATTCCAAAGAAAATTAAGAAAAAAAATTCCTTGGAATTTACAGGTCTTTACATTACTCCCACCACAGGGCTTTACGTCCCCGTAAAGCTTCACCACAAACTTAGGGAAACAAAGGCGGTACTGAGCACGCATCCGAGCCTTCCACTCCCATGTGCTCACCTAGAGGTTCCCGTGCTGCCAAAGAAAGTGCACAAGAGGAATCGACCGTCCTCCTAGGATCCGCTCCTCTCGATCCTCGATCCCCACAGGAACCTCCGTAGAAGTCACCTCATTTCCACCGTCCATCTCCTCATGGTCTATGATATGCGGAGGGTCGAGCACGTATCTCCTCGGTTGGGATACGTGGAAAACGTCGTGCACCTAGTGCAACTGAATTGGATGGGCCAAGCGGTAAACCACCTCGCCTACCCAGCTGAGGACCTAGAAAGGTCCATTGAACCTCGGAGATAACTTGCCTCCCTAGCCACATCTCCGTAAACCTCGTCGAGGTGAGACCAGTATGAAGACGTGGTCATCATCCTCGAACTCCAGAGGTCTCAATTTTCTGTTAGAACTGAACTCGAAACCACTGCTGCTGCCCGAAGAAGGCTGGCAGCAAAGATCTCCATGAAGTCTGTCGGCGTCCCCACTAGCCTGAAGACTCTCACCACAGCCTCCATCCAATCCTCAGCCGTCTGCGGGTCTGTATCTCCCCAGAACATAGGTGGCCTCTGGCGTTGGAACTCGTGCAGCGCACTCAAGTGGCATGCATCGCCTACTGCTGGGGCTGGCGGCATCGGTGGCCCAACGTATGGTAGTACCGCTGGTGCCTCCGCTGGTGCCTCAACTGCAAGAGGGACCTATACCGAAGCCTTGTCACTCGACAGGACGTCAGCATGCACATCCCTCTGGGCTCTAGCTGGTCGTTCGAGAAAAGGCATCCTGGAAGAAACAACGTAACATGGTCAAAAGATTATACCTGGTGAGCTGACCTGGTTTGAGCTGTTTTAAGGGAAAACCTCTGAAAACACACACACAATCAGTGTTTTTGTGCACAAAGTCGGAAATCAGTTGTCAGGGTCCTGGTTTATGGATACGTTGGCCGCCCGCACCATCACTGGACTCCCTGAACTGAAAACCACACTCGGTACTCTTAACACTATTGCTTCACAGAAGAAACATCAGAGTTTTAAGTTCTGCGGTAGAACCGAACTCCTCTGATACCAATTTGTCACGACCTGTCCTCGGGGCCCGTGCCGTGACTACCCCAAGCCCGCCTTCCATAGGCCAGGGGCTGGTGACTAGCACCAAAGGCGTAAAATCCCGATAACTGGGAAGGTATTGCCTTTATAAAAGAAAACAAGCAACACAGAGTACAAGCGGAAACAAAACACTAAGTACAAAAGAAATGCTGAAAAGTAAATGGGCCAGAATACAAACCCAAAAGAATGTACGGCTACAACTGAACAAGGTGCGACAGCAAAAAGACAAACAGCTGGAAGAAGGAAGCAGCTCCTGGGTCGTCCTCCTCGGATCCTACCTGAAGGGTAGGTACAGATAGCGCAGCTCCTGGTCGTCCACCATGGATCCTACCTGAAGGGTAGGTACAAATATTATCCTCCACGCTCTCATCCGTCAACCTCCTCTGTGAGTCGTCGCGTCGTGTAGTCCACCTCCGGGTATTGACTCGTCGCGTAGTCCACCTCCGGGTACCGTCTAGTCCTCGAACACTCGGCCTCCGTCAGCACTGCCCGTCGTCTGCAACCAACACAACGAGGTGCGGGCATAGCCCGTGCAGGGGTGAGTATAACGATACATAGTAGGGACCCTGAGACCCTCAAGGTATCACCAAACCAACAAGGATAACCAAAATAAGATCTCAACAGATAACCTCTACTTAGATATATTCCCATACATATACCTAAGTTATCAAGTAACCCATCTCAATCATGAGGAAACACAAGGATTGTGAAATCAACGGATAACCACTACCCAGGTATATGCCCATACATATACCTAAGTTATCAAGTGACCCATCTCAATCATGAGGTAAACACCAAGGTCAAAAGTCTCAGCTCAAACCAGAATTTCCATTAACGAAACCGTAACTGCTGAAGAGATCCTTCTCTGGAGTGTACAGTGGTCCTGTCACGACTCAGAGGTACTGCTCACTAACCTAATACAGCTGAAGAACTCCACCTATCGAGTACTGCGGGCCAGCTGCTACAACCAAGCGCTCCCATGTGCCGCTACAACCAAACGCACCTCTGTCGTGGATCTGCCGCTACAACCAAGAGCTCCAATGTGCCGCTACAACCAAGCGCACCTCTGTCGTGGGTATGCCGCTACAACCAAGCACTCCCATGTGTTGCTACAAACAAGCGCACCTCTGTAACACACTGAGTCGTTCGATCAGCAGTCGTCGGGACTCAGTCAGCTACGCGGTCTCCGTACTCCGTACGCACTTCTCTAGGAGGGTCCACTCCATGAGCTACTGGTTGATACTCCAAGTATCACAAGGTTCCAAAAAGAAGTATCTCAATGGACCGCCTCGTCATAGGGGTCTCAACGCAACAGACGGCGCGTCTATCGGACGCCCGGTCTGTGAGTTGCTAGCCTTTTCGTCCCAGGGGCCTGGTTGGTTTTGTGTGCGATCCAACCCGGCCGTATCTCAACTGTACCCCGAACTCTCATGGGGTATACTCATAAGGATCCTTTCTCAACGAGATCACTAACGCCGCTGACGGTTCGTCAAACGGACGTTCTGTCAGAAAGGTATTAGCTTTTCCGTTCCAGGGGCCCGGTTGGATTTCGGTGCGATCCAACCCGGCCACTATCCAACTGTATCCAAAACTCGGGCAGAGGATGCCAAAAGTTTCGTATCATCAACAGGAACGCAACGCAACAGACGACGCGTCAATCGGACGCCCAGTCTGGAAGTTATTGGCTTTTTCGTCCCGGGGGCCTGGTTGGTTTTTAAGTTAAAACCAAACCGACCGTACTCCAACTGCTTCCAAACCTCGAGCGGAGTAAGCCAAAATATCTGTCTCACTTAGAGGAATCCACCAAAGCCGACGGCACGTCAATCGGACGTCCGGAGCTCAAGATATGAGTGTTTCCACTCCGAGGGCCCGGTTGGTTTCGTGTACGAACCAACCCGGCCGAACACAAAGTAATCCGAAACCTTGAGTGCAATATACTGAAACTACCGTCCCGATCCAAGGATCGTGTTTCCACTGACGGCGCATCGTTCGGAGGCACGTAGCTAAAGTTACGGGAATTTGACCGAAAAAGGTCCGAAGACGGGTGTCCGGGCCCGGGCCGACCCGGTCCGGCACGGCCAGGGCGCGACCCGGCCGGTCGGACCGGCCCGGCTCGGTTCGGCCGAGCGGCCGAGCGCCGAGCACCACGGTGTGCTGTCCCCGCGGTCTGAAGATGTCGCGGCCCCGGTTGGGGCCGCCTTGCCAGCGGACGCGGCGGCCCTCCACCGGTTCCGTGCGGCCGTGGAACCGCCTCACCGCCGCGGCTGAAGCCGCGGCGGGTTTTGCCGGTGGCGCACCGGGCGCCGCCGCCTCTGACCGCCGGCGTGGCGCGCCGGCGGGAGTTTCCGCGGGCCACCGGACGCACTCTGGTGGTCCGTTTTTCTTCGCGTCTGCGCTGTTGTTCCTCCCGGGTTCCGTTCTTTACTGCGGGATCAAGAAACTGCCTTTGCGTCATGTTTTGTCGTCGCCCGCCAAATCCGCACAACCACGAAGAACGGCGGAGGGTTGTCGGGCCGTGTTCGTTAGGCCCGCACCCTCCGCGTTATTTAACAACAATGAGAGGAAAATAATTTAACACATAAACCAACAATTTAATAAATTAAAATTGTTCATTTGCAACCGGTTCTTTAATTTTAATGAAACTTTCACGGGAAAAAGGGCATTCCAAAACAAAAATCCCTACCTCGTCAAGTCGTCGTCCGCGGGTTCTTCGCGGAATTGGGGATCGTCGCGTCGTCGTGGTATCCGGCGTCACGTCGTCGCAGAAGGGTGTCACGTCGACGAACTTCGAGGTTCAAGAACAAAAAGATTTAATTAAAATAATTAAATCCTTGTTGTTGTTATAATCCACAAGGAATTTAAAAGGAGCGCAACCCCCTACCTTGTTTTTGATCGAAGGTTGTCGCGGGGTTGGATCGTCGTGGAAGAAGCATCGCGGAGGGAGAATCGCGGAAGAAGCGTCGTTGACGTCGCGGTACACGGCGTCGCGTCGTCGATCTCCGAGGGTTTGGCGTTCTTCGTCGGAGGTCGGAGCGTTCTTCGCGTTCTTCATCGAAGAAGAACGCTTTCCTCCCAAATTCTCTCCACGCCACAAGTCCAACTAAATAAAATAAGTTCAACCCTTATTTTATTATTGACCTAAGCTTTTGAAATTCAAAAGATAAAAAACGAACCATTAATTCGTAGAATTAATTCAACGAAATAAACCGCCCAATTAATTGGTGCGTTAAGAAAAAAAGAAAACACGTCAGTTGACTTTCATAATGACGGGTTTTCGCGAGTGCGTTATTTATCAGAAAAGAAACGGTGGGGCTCGTGCGGGTCCCACCTCACAAATATCCTACCAAGAGGGTAGGATATTTTTGGATAACACCCTATCCGTAACAACTCCACTTAAGCTGCCTTAAGTGGCTTCAAGTGGCTTCCAAGCGACTAAAGTGAAATAAAATAAAGTTTGTCGCACAAATATTTTATTTCTTAACTTTAAGCCTGAAAATTAAAAACCACACCCGAGAAAACGCAACTCCGGAAGAGGTGTTTCTAAGCAATTACCGGTGCTGCGATTCCATCGGCGCCCTCAGAATTAGATTCCGAGCACCGGTTCAAATGTTAGAAAAACCCGCTTGTCCGTTCACTGAACGTACCCGAGCCAAACTTCGGAAATTGATTCCGGGTACACCGGGCCTCGGAATCAGGCGCCGTCAGAAATTGCGTTCTTGTAAAATTCCAAAGTAAATTATGAAAAAAAATTCCTTGGAATTTATGGGTCTTTACATATAAATTTAAGATTGAAAAAATAATAGACTACATCATATTGAAGTAGGAGATTCGCTCAGTGACAATGTATACAGCCAAATTTATGAATTTATTATGATTTTCACTTGTATTTATTACTAATTTGTCCTTGAAGGCACAAAATTTTGAATGAGTAATGAGGTGAGAGATTCACTCAAGGATTATAGTGATTTTTATAATGGATTATATAGAGATGATCAATAAAATTACAACAGTAGAATTGGGATTTTTAGGATTTACTTGTGTAGTAAACATGTTGATACCCATGTGGAGTGGTGGGAACTCTAATGCTGGGAGCAAGAAAATGAGGGTAACCAATTTTCGTAGTTCGTGAAAGACTCAAGATCAGATACCTAGACTGATAAATCTTCCTCCAATAACCAAGAGCAATCGAATTTTTTTTCCAATGTGGTTCTTTGGACAACATTAAGCAAAATTTCATAGAACCAACTATAGCATGCTACAACTGGAATAAGATGGGGAATCATTAGCACTATTATCATAGTGCTCTAAGGTTTGGTGTTTGAGAAACATATCATGTTTCACATATTTCTTATGATTTCATTGGATGAGGGTAGTATAATACCACTAAATAGCAGAATAGAATGATCCATGGTGTTTCCAATAATAACAAGACTCTTCAACAAGGAAAATATGAAAAAGGAAATAATTAACAATGTGTCTCAGTTAAGCAATTTTATGGAGCTAAGAATGTTATTATTGATGAATAGTCAGGACCATCGATCATGATAGGTATGATTCATTTGAATTATACACTTATTAAATATTTTTTAGATATGGGTGCATCTAGCTCATTTATTGATTTTGTTTATTTTTATTTTCGAGTTTTAAATGTTGAGATGATTCCTCTTCTGTTAAAACATTAATATCCTTTTTCTCAAAGAGAATGTTGAGCCTTTTGTGCAAATAATATTCATCAATTCTTATGGTATATGAGTTGATATGGAATTTCTCTATGATTGATATGGTTTTATATGATATAATCTTGGGCAAGGGTTGGTTGAAAATGTTCAAGTCTGAAAAGGATTGTTATACCTGATAGGTTAGTTTTAAAACTAATGATGTTATCAAGAATATATTTAGAGGATACTTGAATGTAAATGAAGGTTCACTGGAATTTTTTTAACAATTATTTGGAATGATATTGTACCAGTTGGAAGCATTAACTTCAGCATCGATGGAGAAGATCAGGGATAAAAAATTTCTACTGGTTTTGGAACAGTTTCTAGAAGCTTTTCAGAGATTTTCTAAGGGATTTGACCCTTAAATGTAAGTTTATTTTATGATTGATCTCCCTTGGGGGGACATTCTTATATCCCTTGTGTCTTCGTGTATGGAACTAATATAAATTATGGTGTTGAAAGTGTGTTTAGAATAGATGGAAGGAAAACATTTCATCCATCCTAAAATGTCTTCATGGGAAGTACTAACTTTGTTTTTCAAAAATGTGTATGAAACTCTTTGTTTGTGTGAAGGTAGTCATATGATTAACCAAGGTAAAATAATGAACTCATATCCACTTTCATGTATTGATGATATGTTTAATCAATTTAGGGGAGCCCATTGGTTCTCTAAAATTAACATGTTATTGGGATATCATCAATTGTGGATTTTTAAAAGAGGATATTACAATTTTATCATTCAAAAGTAGATATGGACATTATGAGTACATGGTAATGCCTTTTGGTCTTAAGAATGAACCTATAGTATTTACGGAATTGATGAATCAGATGTTTTAAAGATATCTGAATTCTTTTATTTTTTGTGGTGTTCTTTGATGATATATTAGAGTATTCAAGGAAAAGTGATGACCAAGAGAAACACATGGTGACAATGTTGGGAATCAGTTAGATCATATTATGTTTTCCAAAATATCAAAGAATAGTATTTTTGGATACAAGAGGTAAATTTACATGGCCATTTAATCTCTGAAAAATGAGTTTATGGGGATCCAAAAAAGATATAAGATGTTATCTCATTAAAATCACCAATTAATGTCTTCGAGAAATGAAATTTTATTTGGTCAATATGATTATTATTGATGCTTTTTTTGAATCATCTTGGATAGCATCAATAATGATTGATTTAACAAGGAATAATGTTCCATTTTAATTAAAAGAAAAATTTATGATGGATTTTCAAAGAGCTTAATGTTTTCTTTACATCATCACCAATATTATTTTTTATAAAATCCATGAAAATGTATGTGGTGTATTATGATTCATTATGACATGGGTTGGGATGTGTTATTATGTAGGGAGACAATGTTGTTTCATATATCTCATGATGGTAACAATTGAATGACAAAAACTACCCAATATACTATTTTGATTTAACTAATGTAGTTTATGTTTTAAAAACATGGAATCATTACCACTTTGGATAAAAATTTGCATGTTTACAAATCAAAAGAGATTGAAAATTATTTTCTCAAAAAGAAATTCTAACATAAGAAAAAGAATATTGGTAGATTATCTCCAATGTTTGACATTGAAATGATGTATAATCTGGGTAGAAAATTTAGTGGTTGATGCATGATGAATAAAGTCACATACACAGTTGGAAAAAAAGCTTTTAGATGAGTGGCAGATGATGTCAATCCAACCAAAAATGCACTTGGATTGTAAAGATCATGGCAATTCCACAGTTTTCTTCCTAGTTTCTTCATTTCATGATTTGGTATAGAGTGTTAAATAATCTCATACATATGATTAAGAATGCATTTTGATAAGGTAAAAACTCACTACGTGGGAGACTATATAGGGATATAAGCTAGATGGATATTTAGTTTTATTTTCTGAAGATTGGATGATCATACATAGGTCTTATTTGAAACAACTACTTCATGATAACAACCATTACATATGGGATATTCATCCTAGAATATATAATATGTATAAGTCATGGAAATCATAGTTTTGGTGGGATGGTAAAAAAAGAAAAGTAGGTGATTTTTTTTAAATCTAATTTACATTTTTGAATCTTATGAAGATCATCAGAGACAAGAAGGTTTGTTATAGTCTCTACCTCTTCCTATTTGGAAGTTGGATTATTTCGCCACAGATTTTGTAACTGATCTCCCAATAATTGTTTGGAAAAACGATTCCATATGGGTGATAGTATATCAGGTCCCAATGTCGGACTATTTGATCCCTATTCATGAATCACATATAGTGGATTAATTGTTAAAAATCTATATAAAAGAAGTGTTAAAGAATGACATACTGGTTTTAATATAATCGAATTGAGATCTGAGGTTTTTGTATTTCTTTCTAGAAATCCTTATGGAAATACCTTGGTACTCAATAAACTATGAGTACAAGATATCAACCTGAAATGTATGGATAATTTTAATGGATGATACAAACATTGGATGACATGATGTGTTCTTGTGTAATAGATCTAGGTGGCTCGTAGGAGGGTTATTTACCAATGGAGAAGTTATCTTATAAAGATAATTAAAAAGTGTCAATACCTACGGATCCTTTAGAGGTACTATAAAATAATCCTTTTATATATCCACATTATTCGGTGGAAACATGTGGGACCTCACTGGTTAGGGAATTCCTTGTACAAGAGACAACGGAAAAGAATAATCTTATTAGAAAAAGGATTGATAAGACTTTGCTTCATCATAACTCATATGTGAATCATCTTCAGTGGTCACTGTTACTCAAGGAGAGTGATCATGAATTAATAAGGATGCCTTTAATACTTGTATATCATCTTTATAAGATGTAGTGAAAGTAATGTCCTCAATAAATTGGCCTTTTGAGATACATTAACAGGTTGGTGAGGTGCCATATCAGTTGGAATTGTAACCATGACAAAGTTATCTGCATAAAGGGTTTCATTTGTCTCAGTATAAAACATATCAACAAGATCCTAACCATGTGATTTAATGTGATCATGTATACCTAGAACAAGATGGTTTATTGGTTCATGGACTAGTATGGATTTTTAATAGTCTAGATAATGTCTTGTGTGGTGAAGACATCATTCTAGTGCGAGTTTTGTGGAAACATGGTCATATTCAAAAATAGAATTAAGAATGGGAGAAAGAAATTGCTGTGAAATGGTCTGAAATCACTTGGGATAGTTTTATTTTTTTAAATTAAAGGGGTAGAAATTCCAATGGTGGGGAGAATTTATCACCCCTAGTTTCAAGTAAGTAACCCTTTTTATTATGATTTTTAAGTATGTATAGTATTTGGGTGATGTTTGGAGGGTTTGGAAAATTGTTGGAATTCTTTTAGGACATTTATAAATGTGCATAATTTGATCATAGTTAGTGGAAATTTTGAAACTCCAACATAAAATCATACAAGGAGAAACTGAGACTTTTGGGAAGGCATACAGTTAGGCACTCAGTTTATCCAGATCGTGCGGCCAACTAGAAAAAACCCTGAAAATTGGGAAAGAGGGATATTTGTTAATTAGTTCATAGTTTTTCTAATCATGAAATGAAACCGTTCAAGGTTCTCCTATAGGTAGAGGCTAGTATGTGGTTACTACACAGTTTCCTAACTCTGTCGCTAACCATTAATGGTTTAAGAATTAGACCATAAAAAAGATGATCTAGCATTATATTGGATCTAAATGATTTTATTTTCACATTTTTGAACCCTAAATTTTTTTTCATTCCTCTCAAAGGTTGTAGAGTCCATCCCCTTAGAAATATAAGTGACCTAGAGGCTTTTCTTATTTTGTTAAATTCATATTCCCTTGGTAATTTTTCATTTTGGTTATTTTTCAATATATATACTTCCATTAAAACTCTTGTATTATTATATTTATTATGATATAGATAAATATTTGTTTTTTTGGTTCCAATCATAACTGCATATGTTTGTGTATTTGTTAAGGAAAGAGATCTAAGGTGGGTTTTGGAGATCCAACTATGTTTATTGTGTTTTTCTTTGTAGTTCATTATTTCTACCGTAAATCCCAAGGTTGGTGGTTTCACCCTCTACTCCAATTATTAAAACATGACTTATTGGATTCATGTTTATTTTTATTAAATAAATATAATGTGAAATTGTTTTAAAATTATTGAGGGAACCTTCATTGTTGATTTTTTTTGGAATTTTACAAATTGGTAGATTTGTTGGAAAGTTAAAATAGTAACATGAATTTAAAATGATGGTATTTAAATAGTTGTTTGGTTTTTATGTAAGGAAAAAAATTAAATAAAAGAAATGTTTTATAAAAATGTATTTTCAAATATGGAATGTCTTATTGTTTTCTTTAGTGGATAAGAATGAGTTGAATGTGATGGATAATGGTTGTGATGTATCACCATCAATGGGATAAGTTATGGGCTTGAATCTCAAAAAAAAATTGGTAAACACCAAGATTTTATGGTTGTGTTTTTGTGTTCTTGGTTCTGCGGAATGGAATAGTTTAAGCCAACATGAATATTGAGAAAATTTTAAAGGATATTTCATGTTGATTTCCTTGGAAATTGGTTTTGTTTTTGAAAAAAATATCAATGGAAGTTGTTTTATATTTTGAAATAAATTATTTTTCAATTGTTGTATATAAATGTGATAAAAATGTTTTATCCTAGTGGCATAAGTAGGTATGTGATAAGGTAAAATAATACTATGTTTTATTACTCTACCTTACGTTGGCATGACTGTTATGTTAAATATTTTGTCTCTTGGGATACAGGTGAGGGGAAGGTATCACATTTAATTATGGGTGCTTCATGATAATGGAGTATGGAGTTGGATTTTGAGCCTAGATTTATACCTCTAGAGGCATTGTGTTTTTTTCTTCCAATGTTTACATTGATGTTAGTAGTGTTTCATTATGGTACTCTATTTTTTTTATATCAATGGTATTTTGTTTCTCATTGGTGGAATACATCAAGTACTAGTATTTTTATGGCATGTGTGGTTGGGTTATTTTATTCCTCACAGGGAAAATCATCCCCCAACATTATTGAAGCCCATGGAATTTGTTACCAACCTTTAGAGAATTGGGGATGTATCATAAAGAAATTTCTAAATTATTCTTCAACTCAATAAAATGATGATGTGCAGGATGTTACACATGATAGAATAAAAGTGTCTTAAGACAAGTGTTTGTGGAATACACACACACACACAGATATATATATATATATATATATATATATATATTCATTTTTTAATAGTCAAGGATTGCGGCCAAAGCTATCAAAAAAGATTGGGTTTACTCCACCCACCACCATAGTAATCAATGTCCTCTGTCAATATTATGATAGTATACAGAGCCCCATACTAAAATTAGTTCACTTCACATTCTATTCTTGTTTATGTCATGTGATATCCATCGTTACCCAATTCATTGGAGGGTTATATAATTTTGGGATAAAGAAATTGCATTATTAAAATTAAAAATATGTGTGATATATGACCATATAAGAATTTTTATATTAGAATCCATAAAATAAAATTGGATTTATAAACATTTCATCATTGCATATCTAGTGGAGAATAAATAGGTCTCATAGATTGTTCATTATTTTATCATAGCATAACCCACTGAAAAAAACATATTTCATAATCATTTTTTCATCATGAACATAAACGCAGTAGAGAATGAATAAGGATTACATCACTGTATCACATACATAGTAATGAATTAGTAACATAAAATGATGACATCTTATATTAAAAGGACTTTATAGATCCCTTTGAATGTTTCTTGAGGAAAATATAATTTTCCATTTGAATGATCTTATTAAAAATAAAAAAACACAAATATATTTTGGAAAAATTTATTTATTAAATGAATCATGGAAAATATTATTTTAATTATCAAATTATAGATTTTTAATGATGGTAGGAAATTGCATTAATTATTTATAATATAAAAGAATACATTTCTATCATACACCTGTAAAAATGAAACATTTCACTCATTCAAAAAATGAAAAGAATACTAATTTAAAACGCTTTTTTTAAAATAAAAAATTGGTAAAATAACTTAATAAAATTTTGCAAAAAAAATAAATACCCTATTTAAAACTTTTTTAGAGGACATGGATATCGAAGAATACGGGTTTTCTACTAAAGAGGGAAATAATGTAGATTCTCCTCAAGAAATATCTTTCAGTATCCTAAGTATATAAACAGTGGAAAATGAAATAAAAATATGTAATTTTAATATATAACCAATCTGGAGAAAAACATGAGTTTTTGGAGAGGTATTTTATAAAAATTAATCATGAGAAATTTAATCATAAACAATCATGATAATCAATGTGATAGTAACATAAAAACCTTACCACTTTTGTACCATTTAAATCATAATAACCTTAAAGGAAATAAAAATTTATGGATATGTAAATCCATAATAAAATGAATTTATTCATAATAAGAGAAAATATTAGGTATTATTTACACCACATAATAGAAACATGTATTGAATATGTCATATATATCACATAAATAAAAGTGAGATGAAAATATCTTACCACAAGTATGACTTCCTTCATACTAATTACAACCTCTTTTATAATAAAATTAAATTTATTATAAGTATATTCAAATATCATAATCATATATTTTTTACTATATAATATATACTTATTACCTTTTATCACCTTTTTATTAGCAATTTATTATTAAAATCATTATTATGGGTGATATCTTATTCATTTTTCATGTGTGTTTTGGTTCGGTAGATTTGGTACCTATACATTGATCATAGTTACAGAAACTTCAAGACATTAATCATTATTTAAATATCATATATATACATTATATACATATTTATAATCATTCCTAAAATATATATATTGAAAAATGAATTACAATATTCATAGATATGAAAGGTAATTCGAACACATGAACACTGTTTCTATTTTTTGACATATAGAACGAAATAAAGGTAACTAATAATTATCCATTCCAAAATAATTATTATATAATATATATATATATATCATATATATTCACTAAACCCATTCTTATTACCATCCAAGATAAGTAGAAACAAAAAACATATCACATCACTTTGCGGAGGTGGTATTCCACACGTACAAACGAGTGACATTATTATTTTCTAATAGATTAGATTATAATATGGTACATATCATATTTTAATTATAGAAGGATAATTAGTTCAAAATTATCATATATAATCTTTAAATAAATCATAATAGTCATAAATTAAATATGGTGAAAAAAATGAATTGTATCATTACATGGATATAGTAAGTTGAACATACACAAGAGTGGAACTTTTAGTTCAAATTTTAGGAAATATGGGTGAATAATGGTTATTAAATAATCATAATAATATTTAAGTATATTTAGGGTACTTAATTTATTATTTTACTAGTAATAATAAATATTAAATGTATATAAAATAAAAAATAAAAACTAATCGTTTTACCTCATTATCACTTCTTTGATACAACTCATTTAGATCTCCTATTAAAGAACCTATGGTTAGTATTTTGGGAATAAACAAACATCAAGAATGTGTATAATGAGTTTTAGAATTTATTTTGGTGGGGTATGGTTGAGATTGAATTCATAATGTGGTCTGATGAAGAGAACAGATTGGTTCCCTTTTATAATTGTGAGGATGGGCACTCTGGGAGTTTCAAAAAAGATTAAAATTTAATAAAGTCAGTACCATACCAAATGACTCTAAATGTTGTTATTATTATAGATAATTTAATTTTTTAATAACTCTTTATCCTCTCATGTACATAAATTTTTCGCCCTGATTTTTAAATAAACACAACCTAAAAACATTGCGGCATCATCTTGAGGGATTTTCTAAAACAATCCCCCCCTTTAGAGTTATTGATAACACATAAAAAAGGAATTTCATATATTAATGTTTCCAAAATGAATATAATTTTCTACCATTATAACCAATATTATTTGTGAAAGATAATTTTAAATATTTAATGGATTATAAAAAAATATCTTATTTTCAATTCATATGGAAATTGTTTTCGAAAGAGTTTGCAAGGAAAAATAATTTTTATCTTTATTTTTACATTAAAACTAAAACTACATCAGAATATATGTTAAAAAGAATATTTTTTTTAATGATCTATCAATATATATGAATGATTCTATGTGTTTATCTAATTTATGTTCCTTGGATATTTCTTATAATAATAGGTGGTCATGAAATACCACTTCAATCCATTGGGTAAAGATTATATTTTTCGATAAATTATTTTACTATTAATGCAGTATGTTATTTCATTATAAAGGACCATATAAGTGTTATATTAATGGTTATATGAATATGTTTTACAAAGGAACATACATTAATTTTCAATGAATTCAAATTATTTTATAAGTACAATTTTTATTTCATAAGGTAAGATAATTATATTTTATTTTAAAGAAATGGTTATTCCATTTAAGGATGAAAAGGTATGTTTTACTAAGAAAATTCTTCAATTCTCATGTTATTTTAATAAACCCTTACAATTATTATTTTCCTTTTATACATTAATATGATGTGTTTCTAGGAAAAAATTGTGTATTAAAATGTATTTTTTGGATAAGTAAACAATTAATTGAGTTTAAGGTTTATTACTTAAATGGAAAACTCTCCTATATAATATATTTATTTTCCATTATACTAACTGTCTTCTTTCATGATTTTTATATGTCCCATAATAATCCTACTATTATTATGGCATAGTTTCAAATTCATTCCTAGGATTTAAGACTATGTAAGAAAAATGATGTAGTCGTATTGAAAATCATGATGCTTTTTTATGGAAGGAAAAATGTTTTCATTTTAATTTTTTTTATCATAGAAAAAATTAATACTCAGTGCAAGATTCCATTTTGAGAGTATTGGATTGTTTATGTAAGTCTTATGAAATAATTATCTAAAAATATAAACATAAAAATTCCTTAAATAATTTATAAAAATTAATTCGTGTTTAAAAATGAATTTTCATTTTGAATAAGGACCAGGTCCTTATACAATTTTACATTTTAAATTTAATAAAATGATAGATAAATATTATCTTCAAATGTAGTAATTCAATTTTACATATTCTGCATGTATGATGATTCCTTTATATTTTATATATGTCCACTTTTTATCTTCATTGGCACATTCCTATGCATAATAATTTAGAAATGCATAGGAATATATCCATATCCTCCAAACTAGAAACAGGGGCCATCAAAACCATAGCTGGAATATAGAGCTCTAATAGGATTATTTTTTATCTTTAAATATTCAGAAAATATTTTCTAAATAATTAAAATGATATGAATTCCCTAACATTCCAAAGAAATGTCACAAAATATATGTTAAATTATTATCTTAATTTTCTCAATATCTATGGTCTTTGGAGTTCTGTAAGAATTCTTATTCTGAGTAACATCTAAATCAACCTTAAATATTGGAGTGAGGAATGTAGCATGGAATTAATAAAAACTTATTTATTCTAATGGTCAATCCCCATACCATTTGGGTTATTTTAATATTTATTATTTTTCTAGTGAAAATCGAATAATTTTTTTTATAGATCTCTGTGACTATCCTCTACTTTTTATACAACTAATTCAACCAAATTTCCTTATTTCATACCAAAAGTGAGGAGACTCCCCTATACATATGTTCTTATAAATGTTCTATGACTTCTAACATAGGATCGTTGTTGGTTTTTACCCAATATTTCACTATGTTATTGAAACCATTGATAATTATGGTCCGCTATTTGATAATGAATGATTACTCAACACACTTCTTTAATATTTATGGATTTTTTTAATGGAATATTTCAATTCCCCCCACCAACACAAGATTCTAAAATTTATACAATTTTTTATACATTCTATCACCAAAAAACAGAATTTTGTTCTTTTATTTTGGATCCTCAAATATCTAAGTCTAAAATAATAGTTTCCATATCTTCTTGGATATAAACTATCCCTTATATTTCTCTTTTGTCAACATCGTTGTCTTATATTATATGTGATTTTCATACAATGGATATTGTAAAATATTCTTTCTATTCTATGTATTCCTCAATTATTTCCACTTATATCTCTTTAGAGTTTTTGTTCTCTTTTTCAAGAATATTCATCTTCATGAAGATGTTAATCTTAGTTCCCCTCCTAAATTTTACATTAGTTGAATATATCTTAATAGTACCCTCATAATCCTTAAAATATTATTGAATATTCTTTGGAGATATACATATAAGGTTCCTAACAATTATATACCAAAAAAATGTGAGTAAAAGATTCCTTTTGAACATTTATTTTCCCATTTAAGTACATCATGAAATGAATTACATAACATTATCATCCTATTATTTTTCCTAGTCATCCTCCTTGACGTTCTTATTTAATTCCTTAAATTCCACATCCTTAGACTTCTCCTTTTCTATATCCTCATTATCATCATTTCTCATCTCATATGAAAATATAGTACTATGAAAAATATACAACATCAGTTCTTTATATCATTATCCTTAATCATAGATATATTTTTTTAATGTGATGTGATGATATACTAAATATTCAAATGGTGATTTTTACATAATTTAGGGTTTATCCAGGACCAAACATGTCATATAAACTAAAATTTACATGATCAAATAATTTATCAAGAGAATCATTTACATACATCCTCAAATAAATATAATTGTTTTATAAAACCTATTACATATCTTCTCATTAATTTTACTGAAAAACCTATATATTGAGTAATTTTTCCTATATTACATTTGAGGATTTAGATAACATCACCTTAATATAAATTAATTTTGATAAGGCTACCCTAACACATTGATTCCCTCAGCATCGATATGTAGATCTTTTTGAAAACTCTCTGATTAGGATTCTCTATCCACAATGACTGCTACCTGATGAATAGATGAAATGTAATAAATCCTTTCATGGAGATTTAAAACTACACTCTATATCATTCTTACATATTAGAAAATTAATTCCCTTAATGACTTTAAACCCTCTATGATTAAATATTTCCATTGATTATTCGTAGTAGAGAGTTCCAATTACTTTATCCTCAATCTACGATACAACTTATTTTCTCCAATATTTATCAATACTCTAATAGTGTGGATGGATCATGGTATATAAATTTCATTGAATGGACATCACCAGTTAACTGTTTACACTTTTAGTAGGATAACCTATCTAACTCATATCATATATATATATATATAAATAAAATTAGTAAATAGGGACAAAGAAATTTTATATAGTTCACCCACACTAGGTTAATACAAGGATTATACAGAGGTGATGTGTTAATATACCCAAATCACTAAGAACTTTCTTGTGTATAATGTTCATATTGGACTCACTCTCCTCCATGGTTCACTTCCAATCACACATAGAGAGCACATTGCTCTATTAATTACGATCAATATTGGTTTATGAGTTTATATTAGACCCACTACCTCTTCTGGTCCAAAATCATCCTCATGTTGAAATTATACATCTCTCCCTACTTAATTGTACTCATTGTCACATAAATATAATTTTTTTGATGTGTTTATTAATCTTTTTTTACACCATAATTGGTGTGTCCCGATTCTCTTATTTCATATAAATGATGAATTTCACAATACCATATATATTATTGGAAATTTCATTATGTTTCAAATAACTTCATTCATATATAATAATGATGTTTATGTAACACACGTTTTTACAAAAATTGGCCTCATTAATTCATCTATGTACATAATTAATTGTAATGTAAAGTCCCACCACAAAAAAATACATTTTCATGAGCCTTTTGTAAACAAAGTGCTATATGATTTAATCTAATTTTTTATATATATTTTTAATGAAGATATAAGTGTTCCATTTATAGGTGATGTTAATATACCATCAACCCCTGTACACTTGAAAATTTGACACCTATTTTCTCTCCAACTATACATATTTCCACATTCATGGAATTATTTTGCAACTTAACTTCCTTGAAAGTATACAAAAATTCATTGACAATACTTTTCTTGCTGCAAAAAATATAAATTACCTCAATATACTATACATTCAGCCAGATTCATTATTTTTGTGAGTAATATATGATCCTCAAATCACTATAAATTTTGAATCATTATTTTTTAAAAAACATAACCCAAATACTATGAAACACCGTCATCACGTATTTGTTTCTAGTATGTTATTTAGTATATCCCACTTGAAATAAAAAAATTATGGGACTTTAAATCTAAATAATGGAAAATGTTATATGTGATATATAATAAGATATATATTATGATATTTATCTATAAAATAAATAAATTGTTGGGAATGATGGAAATCAATTATTTATTTGATCGTTCACTAGTGTACTTTTAGGAACATAATTAAAGGATAAAATATATATAATGAGGAATAGATATGATGTGAGAAATCTCAATTATATTAATGTGGTTTAATTATTTGGTTATTAATAAAACATGGATTTGCAATCACTTATTTATAAAATTTTTATTTACTTGTGATGGGGTATTAAAGCTATTTTTTAATATCAAATTGTGTTTATTTTTTCATTCAATCATTCTTCCATGTCTATTATATCATGAAAAAATAATATTGTTTTAAAGTTAATTAAATATTATCTATTTAAAATTCTATGTTTTAATAATATTTGGGAATTATTTTTCATTAAAAAAATCGAAGAACATGATTATAATAGGGGAGGAGTTCCTTAGTTTTAGAGAAAACACAAAAAAGTTATCTTTTAGATCAATTTTTGTTTAAAAAAATATGATTATACATTAATGTTTTTAGATGATTCCCTATCACATAAATCTAGATAATATAATTCTTATTAGGTTTTTAAAAGAAAAATTTTATTAAAATTATTTTTATATTGATTTCATTAATTGAAATCATGTTGTGTTTTTAGAACTAATGATTCCTGTTATAGGTCCTTGAATTTTTTTTATACCTTGGACATTAGTTTATAATAAAAATTTTATGTTTTAGTTTTAATCATGAGAAATTATAATTTATAAACATTACTCAAAGAATTTATTATTGGTCCCTCATGGATAACCATTTAACTTACCAATGCACTTATAAGGTGAAAATTAAGGGTGGGGTAATAAAATTTCAAAACCATGATAGAGGTTGAAACCTACAATAATGTAACATTAAAAGAATGAAGTGTTGAAACTCATCAAAACTATTTTTAAACTAATTTTCTTATATATAAAAAGTATTTCCCAACAAAAACTTCGTATACTTCCAAACTAAAATTATAGACACAGAACTTCTAAAATAGATATATACATAAATAAACAAACATAATTAAATTTTCATACATATATATACGCATATAAAAATAGATTAGTCCCATATAAATTTATATTTAGGTGTGTATATACAGAAATGGATAAATTGATATGGGAATATATTTATATATAAATACAAACACTCGTATAAACATATATATATATATATAGTACCATAGAACATCACAGTTCAACAATGTTGAAAAAAGGAGATATAAATGATGAACAACCAAAAATATCAATAAAGACATTATAACATGAAGAAAAATCCAAAATTTTGAAGAATAATCTTTATAAAATAGAGATATATGTGAAGAATAGTTTTATTAGATATATATACTCACAAAAAATGCAGCATAATTTTTAGAAACACATCATTATAATGATAAATAATACAATAAGTATTCAAAAAATGATAACGATTAGAGGATTTTTTTTGTAACATTGATTTTAATGTGTGAATCATAAAAAATTATAATAAGGGAAGTATTAGAGTACATTATCAACCAGAATATTCATAAAATATAACCCCCCTGGGTTTACAGTGAAGATTAGAGTGTGACCCCCAAAACTAACCATAATAGGCAATAGGATAGATACTATTATATTATTATAAATTCCCAATAGAAACCATAATATAAATAAAATCAAGACCAAACAAATGCATGCCAGGTCATATAAATAGATTTTTTAAAAAAATGCTGAAATGAACTTCTAATAAGAAGTTTTAACCACAACCATTATATCAATGCTAGTGATTTATATCTGAATCAGTAAATGAATCATGAAAAAATATATAAAAACAAATTATATATATGGGAGAGTAGAAACCTATAGAATCGATTTGTATATATATATATATATGGGTGAGAATAATGTTATAATCAATTGGATTCCCCTTATATATCTCATGCACAAGATAAATAAAGATAATAATGCACTAGAAAATAATTTGAAGTACCATAGAACACTAACAAAGCCAACTATCACCCAACCACATCGAGTCCCACTCACTATGTATCACAACCACATATAGTAAAATAATATCTAAGAATATTGCAAAGTGGGTAACTCACACCAATTCCCTTGATGTTTTTTCACTTATTACCCAATGAAAAATTTACTAGAGTTTATATTCCTCTCGTATCATCACATCCATGTTTATTTATCTTATCAATTCTGATGTAGGAAAGAACAAAACCCTACCTATCACAACCTGTCCATGGCCCAGAATTATTGTTGGTACCATTATCAACCATACAAAAACCATAACAACATGTGTGTACCAAATATCCACATATTTTAAAAAATAAATTAACTATAATAGTAAGATATCATGAACATGATGGGAATCAACCTCATTCTATACTATTACCATTCATTACCCCCACTAGGTTGCACATCATCATTCAATTAATATAACAACAAAAATATTTTTTACCTCTAGACCTCATTATTAATTTTTGTAAACATATAGACATCATAGATGCATTTTATCTAGATGATATATTGGGGGATAGTGGGTGTTCAGTCATTTGTTCCCTCACTAACTTGTTTTTTGGGGAAAATAGTCAGAATCCAAAATATTTGGTATTTGGTAAGATTATCTAACTTGGATGGGGTTCAAATGAAATAAAATTATAATAAATCATCAAGTTTAATCTCATAAAAACCAAACCTAGAAGGTAAATACTAAAAAAGACCTTCATATCCTTAAATATCAATAAAAATCTACAGTATATAATGAACAACTTCCACTACAACTACCATATAAACTAACACATTGTCCCATAAAAACCATCCAAAAAAACTCCCAATAGTTCATTTTTTACCATATTATTTTCGAATTTACGAATTCCAACCATATAATAATCATTATAATAATGAATTATATATTTTTGGGGAAACTATTTCATTTCATTTACCAATTTTATTTCTATCATTTCTCCATAATTTTATTCATTGATAATTCATTAACGGACCATAGTTCATTTAATTCTAGCACATACACATTACCAGGCTAAAAATTAAATTTTCATTTTCGAAACAATTTTATGGAAAAAGTTTTAAAAATTATGTTCAAACACCTAAAAAGATTATAGATTCATTAATGTACAATTTCAGTCTACCAAAATTAATCTCCCTAAATAATTTCATTGAAATGTCATTTACCTGAGTGTCTAGTTCGTCCATAAGAAAATATTTCACTTGAAAGTCCATATTTTTCCAAGAATTTATGTATACAATTATAAATATAAAAACTTATATAATAGCCTATAATAAAATTCCAATATATTATTTTAAATTTTCTTTCATGTGTGCTGAAAAAACAATTCCAGCTTTTCCACATTTCATTCTGTTGTATATTTATGTAATTAATATTTTATGAAAGAAGATTCCAACAACATGATCATAATAATAACAGATATATTTCAGTAGCACCCATAATTATATATAGATTAAACAAATGAACATAAATCATATAAGAAATATCATTGAAAATATATAATATTCTGCAACTTTGAAGAGAAATCCTCACAAAAACACATGCCAATACCTATTTATTAATATTTTCACCACTAGTATTGTATCCAAATAAATAATTAGAAAGACGTGAAAGATGAATAATTAAATTAAATATTACCTTAGATCACCAAAAAATAGACTTTATAAGATGAGGTCCAAGTGCAATTCAAGGAATCTCAAAGGTCTTTGAAGGGTTTCCATATATCACCTAGAATTTACAAAAAAAGTAATTATGTAGAATTTAAATTGGGTTTTGAATTTATAGTTGTCTTGGAATTTCTCAAAATCATAGAATAGTAGGAAACAAATACCATAATGTGGTTATGTCGAACCACCATTATAAATCATGTTGTTTTCCCCCTATCTCTTCCCCATTTTAAATATTATTCATTCAATTGATCAATATAACTGGTGAAGGGTTTCATTGCAACTAATTCACTATATCAAAATGAACCCCACTATATGGTAGTGAAAAAGAACTCATCCATTGAAACACTATGGCATAAGACAACCATCATTTCACAATATCCAAATCCACAAAAATATAAAAAAGTAAATCAAAATATCCAAGTATGTTGTATATTAATCATAATATAGTGTCACCCAAAACAGAAGGACTACTGAAATCAACCACTTAGAGACTCATTCCCAAATCATAGATACCATAGTGATACAGTCCCCTAATTAGAGAATAATTTATTCCCCAAGACAAATCTGCACCTCAACTAAATTAACCAAATCAAAACCAAAAACAATAAGAGAAACCATAATATAAATATATACTCATGAAAAATTTTAATCTTATCCAAACCCCTAAATAATACTCCAATATTATAGATCCTACTACCATTCCAAATAACCTCCAATATTGCTAAAACATCAACTCATAAAACATATCTCACCTTCCAATCTCCTCATGAAAATCCACCCATTACTCATGAAGAAATGGGATGGAATATTCTGACCCATTCCATTAGATACATATAAAACAATTCTCATCCATGGGAGTCAATACCTACCTAAAATAGAAAACCATCAATACCATAACTAGTAACCCATATATAATCCTATATAATATAATTGTGCCATAATGAAAGAATTAACGACACTAAATAAATCAAATCCAAGAAAAAAAATAGCCATAAAAAATGTAATTAAACACAATAAAATATAATGTATCCGACATTTAATGTGGAATAAGGCTCAAAATAGCTTGAGTTAATGAGAAAGAAACAAAAACTCAAATTAAAATTTACATTCTTCCATTCCACCATGACTCTAAAATATTTGAACTAAATGGATATCATTCCCATGTTGTTCCATCTCTCAATAATGTTAATCCTCAACCAATGCCTCCATAAAAGTTTTTTCTCCCTTAACATCCTACTCTCCCCAATTAATTACATGGTAGTCATCATAAAAATATCAAAAGAATTTGTAATATGTGATTGAAATTGTAGATAAGTTCAAACTATATTGGAATTTCTAACTAATAAACCAATTATCAAGAAGATTAAATCACCTCAAAAGGACCGATAAAATATAGAAAAATATCACACCCCTAACCAAAACTCTATTTCTGAGGATGATGGGATTCACATATGAGCACATGGATTATAACATCTAACATTCGTGGTCTCCTCCTCTAATCAGAACATAACTACTGACAATCATATTTAGCCTTTATTCACTCCAAAATCATATGAACCTTCTCAGTCAAGCTCTACACTACATTTGGTTCAAGGACTATGTAATTCCTAACCTCGTTCTAACAAAATGTGTATCTATAATGTCAACTACACTAATCTTTGAATAAGTTCATTACAATAAATTATTGATAAATATTTTTACAAGAAAAATAATCCAAGGTAATGTTCCTTACAAATGATCTATTAAAATGTAGAATAGAGGCTCATTTCATATACACTAAAAAATACATGATTTAATCTATTTTTTTATACATTCGATGACTGAAATTAGTTCTAATATGTATTTGAGAGATAAAATAACATATAAGGACTCCCCAGGCTCGTAAGGGTAATAAGGATCCATATTAGAGCTTATTTCCATCATTACCTTGTGAAACCACACTACCTTATCAACACACATCCTTGTAAGAACATCTATATCACCTGACACCCAAATATCTATGAAATGGTAACAATTCAATAACTGATCCATGATATACTAAATAAGATCACATCGTTTGTGGTTTTGGGGTGAACCAATGACAGAATCAATCGATATATCCTACCATTTCCACTTTTCGACATCTAATGGTTGTAACAGCCCACCTAAAACAAGATTCCCTTTATTCTTTTAATTACTTCTAAATCAACACAATATCTTCTAATATCCATTTCTATAGAGTATAGTATATCTCAAAATCATATTCATGTAAGAAAAAATTCCACGAACACTAATGAAAATTATGATCCTAGTGAGAGAACATATATCTTATGATCTTATGATATGTTAATACTATAACCTAATCATCAATGTGATATTTTTTCTATAACATCAGATAAAAAACTTCTACTAGAAACTCAATATCATGTGTAGTGTATTTATATTCATGGGTAAGTAACTTCTTAGACCAATAGGTAATCACTACTCTCTATTACACCAAGAAAAAACTAAAATAATGCCAGGTGGTATCACTAAAAAACTCAAACATCACTCCCACCTCTACAAACTGATGGATGGGAACACTAATCAACCACTTTATTAGGATGTTGAAATATTCTTGACACTAATCAATACATATAAAATCCTAACCCTTCCTAGTTGGGGCTTTTAATATGGCTAAATCCAAGATAAATAAAACCCCAACCAATAGAAATATCCAAAGAGAACAAGGAAACCTATAACCTCTACAACATTGCTAGTTTCTAAAAAAGAAATAAATGCCAAAATCCTTAATGTTCTGATCTCTTCTCTTTTTTATGACACCACATACCTGAGAAAATTCACCTCTCATATCAAAAACATACCCATAGATAACATCCATTAAATTTATGGGCATTTAACGTCTTATGAAATAGACCAATGATGCTTGGTATACTCCTCTTCTAACCTAATATATATGATGATGTTATCAAGGTTCTTTATAATAAATTTTTATAAGAAATCATAGAATATGGGGTTCATCAGTCCAATAAAATTACTAGGTTTTTCATTACATTTAATTTCAAAATCATAAACATTAAGTTCTCATTGTGGTATCTAAAACTAGTATTCCAAATATCATTGCTATTATCCCTCATCTGAGGGTATCTAGAAAAAACATTTGTCATTATAAACTAGCCGAAGCCCTTTAATTATTTGAATAATTCATCTATCCATGGAAGAGGTAATGGTTCTTGACTACCATCAAATTTATCAGAAAGTTTTCAACACCTAATCTCATACCACCATTTTCCTTCTTGGTGAATCATATTGGATGGATCCTTGGTTACACACTAGGTCAGATGAAACCTTTCTATATCAAATCATATATTTTTATCCTCATCTCATGTAACATAGAAGGTTCTCTTTGATAAGGATCCATAAAAACCAAAGATTCACTTTGATAAAAATCAATCCCAAACTCAATATAATGCTAATGAGTTATGGTCAATTCCCATTGGTAAATAATTTAGAAATATTTCAATGACACTAATAAAATCCACCACCCTTACCAATACTAAAACAAGTGAAAATGCTTATTTATTTTATAAAATAGTCTTTTAATGCCAATAACTCATGTGATAGTCCGACTCTATAATGATTACAATATGTTGGCCCTCCTCATCAAAGAACACAATTAACATGTATATGAAATAAATAACTACACTCATATATTATAACTAATATAAGAAAAAAATAAAATTATACATTTTTATCTATATATATTAGTAATCAACATATGAAAAAATTTTCCAAAAATTATTTAACTACCCTAACATCTTTAAAGAGAACTCTTCTAAGCCCCAACCATTGAAGTTAACAATAGGGGTACTAAAGTAATCTACACTATGAGTACCAAATCATGGACCATGGTTTGTTCAAAAAAGGAGTTGAATGCTCAAAAATCAAATTAATCATAATACAAGGTTGATGATAAATAGATTGTGCCTTAGGCAATATTGAAAACATTTAGCTCTTGCAACGCTATAGCATGAAACTGTCCATGTCTGGATCCTAGGTCTCACTTTTAACTATGACCTCTACAAAAATACTTAACCATATATCCCTATATTATAAGAAAATAATATTTCAAACTTATACTATATACATATTATCATAGAATAACATAAACATATTTCCCTAAAACTGATATGATATCAGAAGAAACTACATCTAGGGATGAAGAAGAATTGTATATCCATTTCTTTTTCGGACCCTAAGAATGGTCATGCAAAAAGATTTTCCCATAAAAACTACAATACAGTCCCACTATTATAGATCTCTTAGTGATTTAAAGAGAATTTTTATCTATAGATAAATGAGAATAAGTATACATGCAATGAATCAACAATAGATGGAACCTCAACAACCATGATGTTGGAGATAATCTTTTTGAACCCCTTTTAATATGTAAGTGATAATGAACTCCCTCATGATATGAACATGGATGCATATGATTCCTCTTAATCATCTCTATTTTCATCTATATCTCTAAATACAAAGCCAATGTAAATGGGGTAACTGTATAATGAATAATGGTACACATTTCCCAATTTATTGATGGGGATCTACACTCTTAATCATAGAATTTATCAATGTAAAAGTGAAAAAGGTACATGAAAAGTATTATAAGATACCTCATCCTCATAAATTCATTCTAAATGTATATAAACTCTTATCTCTTCAATTATCACATCAGTTAAGATGTGAACACTGGGAGAAATTGAATCTGACAATTATCCTATAAAACATACACCTCCATTTCTCTCCAAGATCAGAAGTCCTTGACGGTAATGTAGAACAAAAAATCTAATTAATGGAAAATAGAACCTAATAAATTTCACTATTTTATATCCAAATGACATAAATCTTTTTCTCTTCTAGTTAGTTCTCTATATCTTAATTAGAGAACCTCCCTTCATATTTCTCCAATATTTAACATTGGATCTTTTAAAAATTCATCCTATTATCCTCATCCCCCATATTTAGGAAAAATAGATCATCCTAACAAACATACCCAACAACAACCATAAAATGATGTTGATCAAAAGGATCTCTACAAACATTATGCTATGGAATTTCTCAATATTCCTTAAATTATATTCATTTTAGGTTCCCAAAATAACCCAAATTTTACAAACAATCCAAAACACATATGGCACTTGTGTCTTCCCAATGTCACAACTTTGAGATTAACATTACCTAACATAGGGTTTAGATAAAAAATATCCAATACATTGGATCCTTGGGGTCAAAAATGTATTATGTTCAGTCTAGTCTCCATTTCTACATCACACACAAAGTTTAGATAACATTGTTGTTATACTATTCACATTCATCCCCAATCAACGATTAACTCAAAACTCACTCCCAACACTTAGTGAAAGATCTGATACAAAAGTTTCATGAGCCTCCCCAAATATTAAAATCTCCAAGGACTACAATGAGAATAATGGGTTCCCCTTAATTCCACCTCTAATAGGCTATGGTGGAGAGACTAGAAATTAGGGTATAAATGAAATAAATTTGTTGTATTACACTAATAAATCCTAAGAATATATAATAAAAAATCATCAATGAGAACCATTATATAAATTTATCAAAGATCTCAAAAATACATGTAATTTTATTCAAATACAAGTACAAAAATAAAAAAATAACTCCTATGAATTAGCTCCCACTATAGCCCATGGATCATAGATAGTGATGTCTATCTAAATCTCTAAATATCTCATGAAAACATATAAAATAGTTTTATATATACATCAGTGAGAATACATGTATACTCTGTAGGATCATCTTCAATACCTCGCATGCACAAGGTTTAAGAAGCATTCTAAATACCGTATTAATAAATAGTTAAACCAATAATCACCTACCCTTACTACTATAATATCAAAGAATGGTAAATAACATATAAGGACATAAAATACAAATATAGAAAATTAAAATTGGGAATATAACAAAGAGGCTACCCCACACAACTTCCCTATTGGTTTTTCATCCTTTCACACTAAATATGAATTCTCAATTACTCATGTCCCTTATTTATCATCATAATTATATCCTCATATCAATTCATGTATGATATGGGTTAGGATGAATCCATACCTACTGTAACTTATTGGATCAAGGTGCCACTTAAAAGTTCCCCATACCCGATTGGCCACATGACCTCAAGCACATTTTTGTAATGCCAGAGGCTACCGACTAGGAGTGAGGGCCTAGGGTGTGATAGTGGGTAAACTATTCCCTCATTGGAAGAGTTTAACATATTGGAAAAAATAATAACAATTTTAGAAGCAGTATACAATATGCAACTGATGTAAACATGGGACGACTAAAAGATAAAGATAACCAGAAGTCACATCATTTAAAAATGATGCAGCATGTGAAATGTTATATGAAAATATAAAAAATAGGATACACTATAATCAAGTACATTAATATACTAATGTAGGTAACACAAAATGAAACTCAGAAGCATTTCAAGCCTTGGTTTGGTCTCATGATCTCCTGATCCTAAGCAACAATCAAGTACCTGAAAAAGGACGCTTTCCTTTATCGACACATACAAAATTACAGCAAGTTTGGGCCCAAAAAATGAACCAAATAGGGTGTGATAAATAATTCCCAGTATTCCACCACCTAAGGTCTTTTCCAATCTTTAAGATAGTATATGTAGCATTATTGTACAATAGTGAATTGCAGTAAACTAGAAGCTACTCATTAGTAAACAATCCAACAAATTTTGATTTTTTGTTTGTAATGTTAATTATGTTCTTTATCAATTAAATTAACATAGATATTTAAGTATCATAATTTGGCCTAATCTCGACATTCCCCACATCAAAGTAAGAATAATAGATGTATCAGAAGACCTTCTAAACAAGTAAAGTGTTAATCAAATATTTGGCTTTGTCTTGGAATATGTGTTACAATTCATTCCATTTCATTATTTAAATTATAACTTGAGTACATTATTTAGATTCATAAGCTATAATTAATGTATAATTTAGCATGAAATTCTACCAAAATCATGTGATTCCATTCTCAGTGTTCCTACATGGGAGCCCTGAGTGTCACTCAAGACATTGGTATAAGTTCATGATAATTTGTTCTCATTGGTCATACTAGGGATCCATGAGTGTCACTCTAGGTGTAGTATATGATCATGTCAATTTATTCAATCCTCGATTGTCCAACTAGGGAGCCCAAGTGTCACTAATGACATTAAAATAAAAAGACTATAGATTCCACCCATAGCGTTCTATGTTGATCCCATGTATCACCCAATGTGCAATGTACAATCATCACCATGAGTTATTTCACTGAATTCTAAGAAAAACACATGTATCACCCAGTTCTATTTACCATTTAATCATTGAAATTAAATTAAATATTCTACCCTACTAAAACTAGAAAAACCACTTCACGGGAAAAAGAGGAAAACACAATCCAAAATCAATAATCAATAAACATTGAATTTTATCTCATGTTTAATTCATTATAATAACCATGTTAATTTTAAACAACCCTACAAGGGAAACAAATTCATTCCCATATATATCCTAGGATGAAATGGATAAACAATAATTATCCGAAGGAAATGCACCAACGAGGAGGAACATAATAGAAAAATAAATCCAAACATGCTTTAATTCATTCAAGTATTTACCAGAACAACATTAGGTAATAATAAAGATCAATCTCATTTCGAGGAAAGATCATAAACATGTACTTGTAGAAAAAAGGAAAATATAAACATCTCAATAATTAATTAGTGGAACAAGGCCACTTACCTTTCCCCCTTGTGACTCTCCTCATCCATCGTCATATTCTTATTCAAGATAAAAAAAGTAGATCTACGAAACAAGGATAAACAATCAACCTTAAATATATGATTAGAGAATATAAATTTGGAAGAATAGTAATCACGAGGTTATTGATTAGGTTAAAAAAATATAGACTAAGATAGAAATGGAGTTTGGATTCTCAATTAGGAAGGGATCAAAGTTCCAGTGCAATGTTTTCATCAACCCAACGATCCCTCTTTCCATCAATGGTATCGAGGGGCTACTGCTCGTTTTAGCCCAAAAACTCAAATACATGGTGTGTAAGTCCTTCTACACAGTGTATAAATTAGTTAAATGTTCATCGAGTGGATGTTTCCACTGAAATAATTTCTAGTACCTATGGACATGACTACATGGAATGTAATAGGAAGTACATGGCATGTAGTTGGTTTTTCTTTATTTCTCATTGACATGCCCACACTCCATTTATTCCCTTCATACACGAACATTCAACAAGACATGTTTATTGGATTACATGGTGTATAACCCATAATTCCAGTATTTTTTCATATTTACCTTGTTTTCATCCAAAAAACTCAAAGGAAATGGAAAAGAAGAAATTGTACCTCAATGAAAGAATTGGGTTCCTGAAAATAACCCCCTTAATGATGTTCATCCCCAAATTCCCCTAATAAGTTCAGTGATGTAATATCTGAGAATAAATCTGGCCACTGACCATGTACATCAGCCTCTCACTCCCAAGTTTTATCCTGCACTCTGTGGTTCTACCATAACACCCGTATGAGTGTAACTCACTGGCCTCAGTGAACCTGCATGCTCCTTTAAACTATACAAATGGGATTATTTTCAAAGGATAAATCAAACTGAAGCTCAACCTTCATAGGCTAAAAATGTGAGATGGATCGAAGTGATAGTGGCATAGTTGATATGCATGAAAGATGTCGTGCATGGCTTGGTACCTCTAAGGTAACTACTGTTGATAGGAAACCGACCTAACCCTCTCTATAATATCGAACGAACCAACATATCGGGTTGAAATTTTACTATTTCTCCTTATCCAATGGTGTCCCAACCATGTTTAAACACACAATAAAATCTAATCCCAACCCTCAAAGGGAAAAGGTCATCTATAGAGATCTGCTTAAGATGATTGATGATATTTCATTCTAGCCATTTGTTTTTTAATCAACCTGACCTGCTCAGAAGCCTCCGGTTAGATATGAGGTCCCAGTAAAGCTGCCTCACTAGCCACTAACTAGCACAATGGAGAATGACATGGAATACTCTATAAAGCCTTATGTGGTTTCATATATATACTCTCTAGGAAAATTTTATTATAAGAAAATTTGACCATGGAATTATGTTTCTCCCAAGGCCCCCCAAAATCTAGGACACATGTTCCCAGCATGTCATATAGCACCTGTATCGTATTCTCTAACAAGACATCAATCTGAGGGAGGTATTCTATCCTCAGAAGAACCTATATAACCAGTTCCCTTTGAAATGTTTTCCTAAAACGAGACACAAAGCATGAATCCCTATATGAAATTATTGAAAGAGGACCTTGTGAATTCGTACAACCTAAAAAATATAAATCGTTCCATGTTCATCAACAATGAATGTATAATTCATATCTATTGAGTCAGAGATATTAGTAAGACTATCAACTACCACCCACACAAAATTTTTCCCACTATGCGACCTCAAAAACCCAATCACTAAATCCATAGCGACATCATCCCATTTTAACTCAGGAATACGTAACTGCTAGAAAAGACCAACTAGTCTATGATGTTTCACCTTCACCTGCTGACATGCTAAACATCCCTTAAAAAACCAGTAATTTATCTGTTCATATCAGGCCACCAATACCAACGATTTAAATCCTAATACAACTTGGTGACACTAGGATTCACAGCCCATATAGATGCCTGAATATCCCACATCAGATCCTCATGTATGTCCACTAGAACCCAAATGTGCCCATCAATACACATGATCTCATCCTCACTGACTATCAATCTAGGAAGAGGTTCCTCACCTTCCACACTCTCACATAGAACTAGGAATTCAGAGTATGATAGTTTCATCATCCTCATGAATTCTAGTAGGGAAAAGGTAATAGCCAAAGTTGAAAGAATAGTCTATTATTGTCTGTCATGGACCACCAGATGCATCTTAGAGAACAATGTCATAAGCTTACTCTCACCACAAGCCTTCTTCACTTCATGTATATGAGTCCTCAACTCATTGATTCTGCCATAAAATTTTCATTTCCATGCATATAGACATGCTCAAAATCAATGTAATGAAGTTAATCCATCCACCTTCGATATCTCAAATTCAGATCCCATCGAGTAAAATGTGCTTGCGGATTTGGTGGTATGTTTATAACACAAAATGATATACCAATAAATAATGTCATTAACATCTCATGGAATGAACTAAAAATAGAAATCTCTAGATTGTGCATAGGGTAATTCCTCTCATGTGGTCTCAACTACTGAGACCCATATGCAACAACTCATTCCCCAGCATAATCACTGCTCTTATCCCAATACCTAATTCATCACAGTATATGGTGTAACTCTTTCCCATATTTGGAAATATCTATATCAGAGTTGAAGTAAAATTACCTTTCAGCTTCTAAAAGGTTGTCTCACAATAATCTGACAACACAAACTTCACACTCTTCATAGTCAATCCCATCAGTGGCGCTACCAAACGTGATAAGTCCTGTATAAAATTCCTATAGTAACCAGCTACCACAAGAAACAATGCACCTAAGAAATGTTACTAGTATGCTCTTAGGTAACTACTTCTCTCACCTTTTCTGGGTAAGATGACACTCTTATCTATGAGATGACGTTACCCAAGAAGTTAATTTGATCCCTTTAGAACTGGATTTTTTTTATCTTAGCAAATAACGGATGCACTCATTATGTATTAAATGTGATCTCAAGATGTTTGGAATGGTCATGTCGATTATGAGAATACAATAAGATTTCATCCATTAAAACCACCACAAAAGGGTCAAGGTAAGGATGGAATAATCAGTTCTACTTTTTCATGGAATCGTCTAGCATGTCCATGAGACCAAATGACATAACCAAGTACTCATATAGACCATATCTGCTACGAAAGGTGTTATGTGGTATGTCTACAAGAAGAACATATACATGGAGATATCTTGATCATAATTTAATCTTTGAGAACACACTAGCTCCTAAATGCTGATCAAAATAGAAATATATTGGTGGAAAAGGATATCAGTTTTTAACAATGAACTTATTCATTTTTTGATAGACCATGCATATCCTAAAGGTACCATTGGAATTTTTAAAGAAAAGGATTTGTGAACCCCAAGGGGAGGTACTAGTTCAGATAAAGCCTTTAGCTTTCAGATGTTTCAACTACCGCTTGAGCTCTTACAACTACATAGTATCCATCCTGTATAGAGGGATGGATACTGGTGTAGCTCCTAGAACTAGTTCAATAGTGAACTTATAATGTCCTCGCCCCAAAAGCCCAGAGTTGGTGCATTATTACATATCATTGGCATAATAATATAAGATCATGTCTTGAAAGGCCGATTATTTTAGTAGCCTTGGAATTACTAGATATATTCATAAGGATTACATTACATCATAAAATGGAAAACTACAACAACATTGTCTCCATAGACAACACCGAGACCCCATAGAATATTTATGGAGGCCAGTCATAATATACTTCTTTGTATCCTGAGATAAAAAAAACATAGAAAAGGGTGAGATCAGATGCTCAGTAAGGATAACATTATAGAAGAAACATTCATATACAAGAATAAACATTTAAGGCAATGTATAAGACTAGATCAAAAGCCTTTTAAACTTGAACTTCATCATAATATGGAAAAGATAAAATCAAATAATGCCATTTACTTATTCACCTGGATATTCTACTAGTCGAATAATCTCATGCAATATCAATAAACACTTTCATAATGATGGAATGCATAATTCCAGACTATCATAACCACATAGTCAAGGCCTTGTGCGAAAACTACAAATAAGATTTTGTCAAGGCCTTGTGCCAAGACACTAGTTTAATTAATGAGACCTACCGATGCAGCGAGGGGCTATAGAGGGCTCCAATCATCACTTACTATGTCCAATGCATTCTTCATATGAAAATTTTTAAACATAACATGAAATGTCCCCGACCTAGAAGCCACTAAACCGGTGCTCCGAGCTGGTTTTTACATAACCTTAAGGGCAACACCCCGTATACCAAAGGCTACCGACTAGCAGCAGGGGTTTATGATGTCATGTGGGGAGACTATACCCCCTTCTTATTAGTGTAAGCCAAAACAGAGTAAACCAAATAGTGGAAACAATAACCAACAAGCAAGGAACATGTATAAAAAACATTTCTAGCAATAATTATTCCATGTCACACTACATGTGCAATTGTGAACAAAACCTAAAATAAGGACAACCGAAAAAATCCCGAAAATGGTCTCGACTCCAAGTCTGAATCCTCCACCAAGTGATACCCATGTCCACTCACTATCTAGAAAGGACCTTTTACCTTCTCCTGACCTACAAACATGATGTCTCCTCGGGTACCCAACGGCGGCCCGAGCAGGGAGTGAGTACAACTTAGTAGGGAACCACCAATGGTGTCTACAAAATATCTTGTATAAACAGGTAGTGCAAGAAAAAAGGAATATGAATGGTAATTTCCAAGTATTTAATTAAGGTTCCACTAACCAGTTCAGAACCAAATCCATTTCCACTTCCATTACCATTCATTTATTATCAATTATCATCACTTACCATTTCATCACACTTCCTTGGGTTAATCACATTCATTATGTTACATTGGTCTAAGGCCAACAATCACATGCAAGAGGGTAAACACATCATTATCCTATCTCACTAGGACCAATCCCTCATAGAAACCATAACCTCACCTCAATGCGTCAGTCTGGGTGGATGAAACTGTTAGGTGAATAAACCCTCTTTACCCTTTCCTGACCCATGCATTTAGGGTGGAGTTTAGAACCTCAGTATTCACTCGACCCATGGGCATAGACCCTCATTTCATACCCCACACTAAGAATCCATGTGCACATGCCTGTATATCAGTAACCATCAACCATCCAAACTATTGCCCTTCGGCAAACACTATTCACAACAACCCATGTGGGAATCCACATCATGCCTTAACCCATTAACTCATTTCCATTTCACATTATTTAACCATTCACCCAATTCCCATGTGTTATTCCTACCTCACTAAGAATTAAACATTAAACCCATGATCTATCCCATTATGGTCCCTAATCAGTTTACACATTATCCCATTTTAACATGTTCATCATTCCCATTAATCAACCATTTAACCCATTCGACTTTAACGCTTAGGCTAGTACCAAGTCTAGGTGCATTTCCGAACTTCTATTCCATGTTCAACCAATCATTTCAACATATTTATCAAGGGCCTAAAATTCATTACAACAAGGTCACTTTTTTAATATCAACCCCTAAACTCGGGAAATTCCGACACATCCCATGAATGGCACAAATTAGGTCAAGACAATCACAACACATCCCATGGGAATCTTGAGGGTTACCATTTTCCATTTTAAAAACCATTATTGTCAACCATTCCAAGGTTATTCAAAACATAACCAAGTGGAAACAAGAACACAACTAAACATTCACAAATCCCCAAATAACTATGGGATATCACTTTTAGACCACCTACCTCGAAACCATGGTTGAAAGCACTCTCAATCGAGTCCTTAGACCCCGATCCAACCAACCTCTAGAGCTTCAACCTAATGATCACCCAAAATTTAGGGTTTTATAACTTCAAAATGAGGGGAAGAGAAGATACAAACCCTAAACCAAAAAGAGAAGCAATGATGGGATTATCCTTACCTAGAGCTTCGATCCACAACCAACAGCACCAAATACGCATTAGAATCGAAGGAGATCTGTCTCTTGGAGCCTTTGGGAGATTTGGTTTGTGCCTAGGGTGGAGAGGGAGGAAATGAGAGAAAATCCCATGTGGGGTTTTATGGCCTGGGGTGGAAAACTTGTAATTTTTTCCAAACATTAAGTGGTCCCATGGTTTTTCCGCACGGTTTGTAAAACCGTGCGCACACCGTGCACATGACACTTTCTGGAGGAGGAGGGGTCGCATGATTCAGCCACATGGTTTGGAAAACCTGTGCAAACTGTGCGCATGCTTCTATCTGGAGAAGGAAGGATCACACGGTTTAGCATGGGTTGTCCGCATGGTTTACCTGGTCATTTGTAGGTCATGCGCCATGGCCTGTCTTGCCCATATTTCTTTTCTTCCATGCCATGATCCCCCAGAACACCCTCAAGGTCTCTCAAACTTTCAGGAAACATTTTTAATCCCCAAAACAAAGAGTTCAACAAAAAATACATCAACATAATACCTTTCCAAAAACAGGGGTCTTACCACCTCCCCACCTTATAACGGCTCATTCCCGAGCTGAGTTTCCAAGCCTCGTTGATCCACTGAAGAGAAGAGTTCGGGACACTGAGCCCGGATATCTGATTCCTGCTACTAAGTTTCTTCCTGAACTTTCCCGCTCTGCCATAGTACTCGCACTAATGGCCTAACCTTGCCTCGCAAGACATTTTCACTATGATCCACCACACGAACCGGATGCTCCTCAAAGGACGCATCAGCCCCAAGCTCCACATCCTCAACATCAACCACCTGATATGGGTCAGGGTGATACCGTCAAAGCAGCGACACATGAAACACATCATTCATCCCACCATACCATTGTGGAAGAGCCAAATGGTAAATCTCTAGTCCGATCCTCTCCACAATCTCAAAAGGTCCCACATACCTGGGCGCCAACTTACCTTGCTTTTGTATCTGACGGTGACCCAACAATGGAGAAACCTAAAGGAACACATTATCACCCACCCCAAACTCAAGAGGTCTATGCTTCTGATCTGCATATTACTTCTACCTACTCTGAGCCATAGCCATTCGCTTCTAGATCAACTTAACTCTCTCTAAATTCTACTTCACGAGACTTGGTCCCAACAACTCAGATTCACTGGCCTCTAGCTAACACAATAGAGATCTACATGGCCTACCGTATAGTTCCACAAATAGTGTCATATGAATCGTAACCTGAATATTTTTGTTGTAGGAGAACTCAACCAATGATTGGTGTCTCTCCCAAGAACCAATAAAGTCCAAGACACAAGATCATAACATGTCTTCCAACACATGGATCATACGTTCCAACTGTTCGTCCGTCTGTGGGTGGAAATCCGTACTCAAAAACACCTGCGTACCAAGCGCTCTCTGTAGTCCTTCCAAGAAATTTTATGTGAAACGCATATCGTGGTCCGAAACTATGGTTCACGGCACCCTATGCAACCACACTATATCCAGAACATACAGTTCCCCAACTGGTCCACTGTATTGGTCTCTTGAATCGGTAAGAAATGAGCCACTTTAGTTAATCGATCCACAACCACACATATTTCATCATTCCTCTGTGGCATCCTCAGGAGACCCATGACAAAATCCATTGTCACATCATCCCAATTCCATTCCGGAATGGGAAATGGATACAACAAACCACCTGGGCGTTTATGCTCGGCCTTCACCTGCTGACAGGTAAGACACCGTGCCACAATGCCCACAACTTCTTTCTTCATTCCAAGCCACCAAAACTACATTCGAATATCACGGTACATCATGGTCAAACCAGGATTCACTTCCCACTTTGATACATGGAACTCATGCATTAACTCTTCCCACACACACTTTGTCACAACCACACGATCATGAACACAATCAACACCGTCCACACCGATGGCCCAGCCAGAAGGTAGCACCCCACCTGTAGGATTTTCCTTCAAGATCAAACACTCAGTATCATTGAGTTGACCTTCCTTAACTCGAATCAAAAATGTCTACTCCATTTCTAATGAATCAAGAGTGACCTGACAACTCTTCTCCTGCACCTCCTAGTGCATTTTGGCAAACAAAGTCATCACCTTCCACTCGGTGCTGGACTCCTGAACCATCTGATTCTGAACCTTTATGCACAGAGCATCAGCAACACTGTTTCCCTTTACCGGCGTGTACACCAACTCAATATCAAAAGATTTGAGATATTCAACCATCCTTCATTTCCTATGATTCAGATCCCGCTGTGAGAAGGTGTACTTTAAACTCTTATGATCGGTAAACACGGTAAACTGTTCTCCCAATAGATAGTGCCTCCAGCACTTCAAGGAATATACTACTGAAGAAGAATCAAGGAAATGAGTGGGATAATTCCACTCATGGGGTCTCAACTGCCTTGACCCGTAAGCCCCCACCCACTCACCATGCATCAACACAGCCCCAAGTCCGATTCCAAACTCATCACAAAATATGATGTACTTCTTACCCGGCTCGGGTAAGATCAAGATTGGTGTGGTCATCATCCGCTTATTCAACTCTTGGAAATCATTCCCATAACCCTCAAACCATTTGAACCAGATTCCATTCTTGTTCAAGCCCGAAAGTGGTAATGAAAAGCGAGAGAAATCATGAATGAACCTTCGGTAATACTCGACCAAACCCAGAAAACGTTGGACATAAAAAACACTCTTGGGCTGCTCCCAAGATACAACGGCCTACAATTTCTCTGGATCCAATGACACACCTACCTTTGAGATGATGTAACCCAGAAAATGTACCTCACCTATCCAGAATCGACACTTTTATAGCTTGTTATATAGTCGGTGCTCCCTTAGCGTACCCAAGACGATGTCAAGATGTTGGGCATGATGGTCATGAGTTTTCCAGTACACTAAGATATCGTCAACAAAGACAACCACGAAACGATATAGATAGGGATGAAGGATCTGGTTCATCAATGCTATAAACACCACCAGTGCATTAGTCAAGCCAAAAGGCATTACCACAAACACAAAAACCCCGTACTGACTCCGGCAAGATGTATGTGGTATGTCCAAAGACCTTTCTCTCAATAGGTGATAACCTGACCTCAGATCAATCTTATAAAACACCTATGTACCCCTCAACTGATCTAAAAGGTCATCAATTCTAGGAAGAGGGTACCAATTTTTCACTTTCATCAGATTCAACATCTGATAGTCAACACACAACCTCAAAAACCCATCAGACTTCTTAGAAAAAAGCACGGGAGATCCCCAAGGATATGTACTAGGACAGATAATCCCTTTATACTCCAACTCGTCAAGTATAACCTTCAGTTCCTATAGTTCTATCGGTTCCATTCGGTATGGCGGAATAGAAACTGGCTCCGCTTTTGGCAGCAACTCGATAATGATCTCGACATCCCTCTCGGATGGTAACCTCGATAAATCCTCAGGAAACACATCCTGAAACCGATCCAACACGGGAGAAAAAATAGACTGTTCTCCTCTTTCATTATCATCAATCATGAGACATGCCACTCGAGCCGTGAGTCCACTCAACCGCTGACCAATCGGTCCTACACGCCCTGCTAGAACATCTCATTCTCCACAGTGGACATAAGTGTCACCATCAAGTGACCTGAATGATACTCTGCGATGATAACAGTTTATGTGCGCCCGATATAACACCAACCAATCCATTCCCAATATTAGGTCAAAACCTAACATCTCGAGAATGAACAAATCCAATAGAAAACGATACACACCAACTTCCAAGGCACTCCCCTTTCATTGCTTTATATCCTCAACCCACACCCCCAACGGAGTGTCAATTGACATAACCCCACACACCCTCTCCACTGGTATACCCAGCGTTACCACATGTTGAGAAGAGAAAAAAGAATGTGTTGAACCTATGCCAAAAAACGCACTAGAAAAAGCAGATACTACGTGGATCGTACCTCAAACAGTGGTTGGTCCAACCTTGCCATCACCAGGCGTAAACTGAACTGCCTTAAGCTGACTTGCCCCTCTACCCTGGGCTCCAGCCTGAACGCCCTGCGCTGCACTACCATGCTGGTATGTGCGATCTTTCCCTAGAGTTCCACATCCACCGCCCCTTCCAGTACAACCCATGGAGCTCCACCTGCCTGCCTAATACGGGGAAACTGAACCCCTTCCCGTATCTGGTACCTGCCTTCCACTGTCATGCTCACCTTCCTACCGAAGGTTCCTACAAAACCACTACACATGCCCCATCCTACCGCATGAACGACACTGAAATGGAGGTTAAGGACACTGACCACTCATATGCCCTGGCCTACCGCACTGATAGCAGAACACCTGATTTCCACTCTAAGAGGTTGGCCCTCTCTTCCAGCCACTTTTCACACTTCCACCATGATGTGAGCTATCATGGCGTCGCTTACGACCTTCGGTAGCTGCACCGCTCGTCTGTCCCACTAAAACCACAAGCCCACTACCCGAATCTCCCTTCATGTTTCCATTCGAGATCAGTGCCTGATCTACTACCTTTGTGAATCTCTTCAAGCGGAAGATGTTTACCTGAGACCCAATCTCATGTCTCAGTCCATCCTGGAAATGCCTTGATACTACTGCCTCATCCCCCGCTAACATTAGAACAAAGCATCTCAAATCAGTTAAGCGACTAGCATAATCCATCACTGATAGTGATCCCTGAGTCAAGCTCATAAACTCTGATTCCCTCTCCAGTCTCAATATATCTGGGTAGAAATTCTCTAGAAACGTTTCCGGAAAAACCAACCACGACATTCCCTCAGCTTGCTCGATTTGAGCCTGAATGTCCCACCAACGCCACACCTAGCCTTGAAACATATAAGAGGCTAGCTTCACCCACGTTTCAACAGGGGTCTCTAAATGATCCATTATCGTCCGGACAGACTCTAACCAGAACTCCACTGCATCTGGCCCACCCTCTCCAGTGAAATTCGGAGGGCGCTGCAGCTGGAACTCCCTGGTCAGCTCAAACATACATAGTGCAACCCACCCTGGGTCCCGATCCATCTTCTACATAAGGCGAGCCATGTTCTCCCGGAACTGGTCTTCTCTATCTTCATTTATCGCCACATTTTCTTTCTCCTCTACCGGAGGAGTGTTCTCAGCAACATCCTTCCATTTCCCAACTATTAACCGACGTCAGTGTGCAATTTCTCTACAATGCCAAGCAAGAGAGTTTACAACGCATACAACAAAACCTTCACGACTTTATCAAAAGCTCTTTACTAGCTACAACAACCCACTTTTCATACACTAACACAACAACATTTTCCCAATTTGATTTAATCTCTTTTTCTCAATTAAACATCATTTACCCACTTGTTGTATTTCATTCTTCTCATTATTTCTTGGTTTCAGGAAATTCATGATGCATCCTACTTTCTTGCCTCACACACCCACCTCGTGCGTGTGTATAATAAAATGTATATCACCTATCTCCCAAGGTGACTATAATGATGCATGAATGCCAATCCTCGTTCCATTCAGGCCAAGAGCCAAATATCATAAAATAGTCACATCAAACCACATGTGTATCACCCAACGGTGAAATATCATCAACTATAACAACACACAACCAAGAATAACATTTCTCACCCAGGGTGACATGGGTTTTCCCTCATACATGGGTTAGATACTCCCAATCATGAGCTCATTACCAAGGCCTGACACGTCTTTACCCTTAGCTACCAATCCCAAATAATAAGGTCTTAGAGAAGGAGGAGAAAGACAGCCTCTGATACCACTTTGTAACGTCCCTGACCCTGAATCCACTAAACCGTTGCTCCTCACCGGTTGGTTACATGACCTTATGTGTGCCTCCCTGTATGCCAAAGGCTTCCGACTAGAAGTGGGGGTTTATGTAGTCAAGTGGGGAGACTATACCCCCTTCTTTTCATAGTAATCCAAAACAGAATAAACCAAATAGCGGAAACAATAACCAACAAAGAAGGAACATGTATAACAAACATTTCCAACAATAATTATGCCATGTCATAAAACAAGTCCAAGAGTGTGAAAAAACCCAATATAAGGACAACAGCCAAAATCCCCAAAATGGTCCTGACTCCATGTTCGGATCCTCCACCAAGTGCTACCCATGCCCACTCACTATCTAGAAAGGACATTTTCCCGTCTCCTGACCTAAAAACATGATGTGTGCTCGGGTACCCAACGACGGCCCAAGCAGGGTGTGAGTACAACTTAGTAGGCCACCACCTACAGTGTATACAAAATATCCAGGATAAACATGAAGTTCATGTAAAAGGAATATGAATGATAATTTCCATGTAATTAATTAATGTTCAACTAACCAGTTCAGAACCAAATCCATTGCGACTTCCATTACCATTCATTTATTACCAATTGTCATCACTTACCATTTCATCACACATCCATGGGTTATTCGCATTCATTATGTCACATGGGTCTAAGGCCAACAATCACATGCAAGATGGTAAACACATCGTTATCCTATCTCACTAGGTCTAACCTCACATAGCAACCGTAACCTCACCTCGAAGCCTCAGTCTAGATGGATTCAACCGTTAGGACAATAGACCCTCAGTCACGTTTCCTAACCCGTGCATTTAGGGTGGAGTTTAGAACCTCAATCTTCACTCGACCAGTGGGCTTAGACCCTCATGTCATACCCCACTCTACGAAGCCATGTGAAAATTCTTATTTATAATTAACCATCAACCATCAAAGCCATTGTCGTTTGGGAAACACTATTCACAACAACCCACATGGGAATCCACATCATTCCTTAACACATTAACACTTTTAAATTTCACATTATTTAACCATTCACCCAATTCCCATTTATTATGCCTACCTTACAAAGCATTCAACATTAATCCCATGATCTATCCCATTATATTCCTTCACCTGTTTACACATTAACCCATTTTAACTCATTCATCATTCCTATGAATCAACCATTTAACCCATTCCACTTTAACCCTTAGGTTAGTGCCAAGTCTAGGTGCATCACCTATCTTCTATTCCACGTTCAACCTATCATGTCAACATATTTATCAAGGGCTCTACAATTCATTAAAACAAGTTCGCTTGTTTAATATCAAACCATAAACCCTGGAAAAGACAGCACATCCCATGGATGGCCCCAATTAGGTCAAGACAATCCCAACACATCCCATGGGAATCGTGAGGGTTCCCATTTTCCATTATAAACACCATTATTTTCAATCATTCCAATGTTATTCAAAACATATACATGTGGAAACAAGAACACAACTAATCATGCACAAATCCCCAAATAACTATGTGATATCACTTGTATACCACCTACCTCGAAACTACGGTTGAACACACTCTCAATTGAGTCCTTGGACCTCGATCCAACCAACCTTTGGAGCTTCAACATAAAACTCACCCAAAATTTAGGGTTTTAGATCTTGGGAATGAGGGGAAGGGAATATACAAACCCTAAAAAAAAAAGATAAGCAATGATGGCATTCGCCTTACCCAGAGATTCAATCCGCAACCAACGACAACAAAAATGCCTTAGAATAGAAGGAGATCGGTCTCTTGGAGCCTTTGGGTGATTTGGTTCGTGCGTTGGGTGGAGAGGGAGAAAATGAAAGGAAATCCTGAGTGGGGTTTTAAAGCCCGGAGTGGCAAACTTGTAATTTTTTCCAAACTTTAAGTGGTCGCATGGTTTATCCGCAGGGTATGGCAAACCGTGCACAAATCGTGCGCATGCCATTGTCCGGAGGAGGAGGGGTCACACGATTCAGCCGAACGGTTTGGAAAACCGTGCGCAAATTGTGTGCATGCTTCTGTCCGGAGGAGGAGGGTCGCACGGTTTAGCCTGGGAAGGCCACGCAGTTTACTTGGTCATGCGCAGTTCGTGCGCCCTGGCCTGTCTTGCCCATATTTCCTTTTTTTCATGCCCCGAGCCCCTAAAACACCCTCAAGGCCTCTCACACTTTCAGGAAACATTTTTAAGCCCCAAAACAATGGTTTCAAACAAAAATACAACAAAAACATACCTTTCCAAAAACCGGGGTCTTACATAACATAAACATTCATATTAAAACTAGCATACGAAATGTCAATACTTTATCCACAAACCATGAATGGTATAAAAATAGCATAACCACAGTCAAACTTAACTCATTTAATACAAAATGGAAGATTTTATTGTAACATATTAACCTCGAATGTGAATAATGATGTATATTGACATAGATGAATATAATCATCAAAACTATTTGAGATAAATATCCCCCTTTTTCTTGAAAACATTTAAAAGTCACACTATTTTTCAAGAAGCCATTTAAAAATAGATTTTTGAATCAAAGTGTCCCATACCACATTGATACTTTTAAAAGAAATTTTAATTTTAAATCATTAATTTCCTTATAAATAAATACTTAAAAACATTTTTAAAACGTGGACATTAATGAGAAGGATTTAGAATAATAAATCTTTAAAACATTTAAAATGATATTTTAGTTACAGTTCAAAACCAAAAAATAGACACTTGAATAAAAATAATTGAGGTAATAAAAAATTTATAATATCATGAGAATAAAATGATTCATGATATATTATGTCCAAGTACAATATATACACCATATAAAAGTGATTTGGGGTATAACAACAAAGAAGTCTCAATGGAATGTAAATTGAGATGAAATCTCTTATAAAGACTGTATCCTTAGGTTAAGGATAAATAAACAATATAATTATGTGTGAAAAATATAAATACACTCAATATGATTGGATATTCAGTGTAAAACAATCATATGACATTCACTCATATTCTTGTAAAAATAACACCAATGAATTAGATGTTTAACTCAATAAATGGAGATTGAGTTAAAATTACTCTTATCAAGTTCATATCGATGACTTGAGAATTTACCAATGGATTGAAAATGTGTATAAAAATTATATCCATATAAATGGGAGTGTGAATTATGACATAATCAAATGAATAGTGATTCCACACATAATCCTAGAGTAAAATAATCACTGAAGTATACGTAAAGCCGAATGAGTGAAAATTGGAATTTAAAATTCCCTTATCGATTTGGTAACTTACGAAACATAATCCCATGAGAAAAGGATCATAAAATGGTGATTTAAATATCCATAAATTAAAGTATATTACACAATGAATACAATCATGGGTAGTACACACACCACATGCAATAAACAAGTGGTGAACAATGGAAATCTCACGGAATTAAAAGTGAGTTAAGAAACGCCTTACATTGTACTTTTTCCTTGGTCGAGGGTAGGTTAACCTCCTGTATTATGGTTAAATAATTTTTATTGAATTATAAAAGAATCATATAAATTAATATGATATCATATATGATCTTTTAACATTGATTTTTTAATAATATCTTAGTATTATCGTCGTTTCGGGTGTTAACGGATTCGTTTTCCTTTATATTCATTGTTATTTGAGCCATATTTCTTATAAATGGGATGTATCTTATTAATATAAAGAATTATATAATGTCTCTAAACTATATTTTTAATCATAAAATAATATTTAGTCTTGAATGGATACGATGGGGATGAATCTCATCGTGATCATGGAGACGTTAATCTGTACATACGCACGAGCGACAATATCATTCTTTTGATATTAAAATAATATATAATTGGATTGTATATAATATATACAGAATCATTATCATGATATATTTATTATTTACATAAATTACACATCATTATTATACCCATCCAAATATAATGTATTGAATATCAATTACACCACGACGTGGAGACAGTTATCTGTATGTATGCATGTATGGTGACATGTCATTAAAAGGATGGATAGAATAATGAAGATGGTTGTACCATATTTATAATAACATCACATTATATATAAGATAATGGAGTTATTATATTAGATTGAAAATAACAAAGAAAAAAGAAGTGGAAGAAGAAAAGAACTCGAATGATGGTGGTGAAATTATTGCCTCTTCTTCGGGTTCTTCCTTTTGATTTGATCAATATGGCTCCTTAATTTGGATTTATGACCAAAGGAGGGATTCTAGGATGAGTTGAGAGAAGTTTAGAGGATATTTGGTCAGGGGTTAGCCGGGACAAAGGGCTTTGAAGGTGTGAATTAGAGATAAGGGGCAGTTCCCTTTTATAAGAGGGGTGAGAGGCACCTTATGAAAAGCTAAAAGATTATTTTATAATAAAATATTTTTCGGTTTCTAATGGCTCAAAAGTGGATTATTAAAATGATAAGGTGGGTATGGGTCTAAATACACTCAACAAATATGTTTCAAGTAGGTTTGGGTAACTATATTAACCTTAACATTTAGATTTATCGCTTAGTTAAATAGGTTGTCATTTACCATGTCTCTTTGTATTTGTATATTATATAGTTAATAAAAATACTATATACTTCCAAGATAACCCCAAGTGGTTCATTAATGATGCACCAATAATTATATAAGTCATTTGGATGAACCTAATATTTTAAGGAAAATAAAATCAATTAATAATATAATATTTGTTTTAAAAACTCTTTTATGTCAATTTTGACACTATTTAATAATTGATTTTTGTTAAAGTTATAAAAACTTTATTAATTTGAACTAAATTATTTTAGGCAATATTAACATGTCATATTAACCGAAAAAATTCATGGATGTCATCAAAACATTCATATTATATTTCTTTTAACATTTATAATACAATTTACTTGATTTTTTCATTAATAAATGAAATACTACATCATCATTATGTCATAAATATATTTAATTATTAAATGTCTAAAAATTATAAATAAAATTTCATTATGTAGGAAACCATTTTATGTTTTTAATTAATATTTATAGTCGAAGAGATAACATGTAAACCCCTATGTAAAAATTTGTCTTACTAAAAGATAATTACTTATGTCATTTTTGTATTTACATTAACTTAATTAATATAATGTATCATTATCACTTACAAGGGGCTCAATGGGGTCCCAAAATCGACCCAAATATTTCCATGGTCGGGCATTAATCATCCAATAGGGTTAGGACATGTGTTAGGGTAATTTAATATTATTATAATACTATTTGTTTACCCTTATTTACCGGATTTACCCTTTAACCATGGTAAATAAAATATTTACCGAAGTAATTATTAAAAATGTCTTAAAAATTACCTATTTACCCAATTTGGACCTCCTGATTCTAAATATGGAATCCATTTTTCTAAATTTAAAACACATAAGTGGCATAAATTAATTTAAAATTAATTCCCATTGTCAAAACAAAGAGCGTGTTTTTTAAGAAATAATAACTATCAAAAGATTGAAACTTGTTTATGTCTAGTTTAAATGTGAAATTACATAAAATTACCAATATTGGATTAAATTTTAAAAATATATTCTAATTATACTTTAAAACCTATCAATAGTATAATTTATCACTATAAATTATTTGGATTAAAAAAGTTGTTTTTAATTAATGTTTAGTATTTTTAACAATACATCAAAATTTGAATGTTTTCTAAAAAAATACAAAAAAATCACCCTAGGCTAATTTCGATATTCCGATTCCAAAAATGAAGTCCATTTTGAAAGATATAATTTATCAAATTTCAAAAAGTGGGTATTTCTATTCATGACAGCTACTTTGATTGGTCGTGGTGTGTTAGAATCTCGAAGTTTCCTACAACGAAAGCTATTGCATTAATTAAAGGGAAACGTACCATGGAAGCTTGGGGTGTTACATTCTCCCCTCCTCCAATAAATTGCATCCTCACAATTTTTAAAATTGGGCTTCAGAATATAATTGAAATTCCCACATCGGAAAAAGAGTCAATAAAACTATCACATTAAAAGAAAGAAATAGAAGTACAAAGGTCACCCAAGATAACCCATACTAGGATTCCATGACGGAAAAAATGGATTTGGTAGATAAAATAAGTGTCATGTTTTGATGGAGAGAGATAGAAAACATGATCAGGTGAAAGTTGATAACAAGAAAACCACCAACTTGTGATGGGAAAAATGGTCATTAGTCTCCCAGTTGGAAAAGTAAATGGACAATATTTTTTTTTATGTTACATTACATAAAGATGAGGAATTCATTTATGAGATTGACTAAGAAAATAAAGATATATACATACTTTTTAAGTTGAGTTTCATTCATTAATAAATTTCTAGCACTAGCACATTTGTTTTAAACGATGAGTATTCAAGAAGACTTGGTCACACTGTAAGATCTAGAATAAACATCTATAGAATCACATGATCCACGAAGGATTAACTATATATTTAACTTGTCATTCGAGATTAACCAAATGCAAAATTGTAAGTGTAGGAACTGATGAACCCCCAAAAGGATATTCCATTATATAAAGAAGCATTAATCTTCATTTCTAAAATTAAACCAACACTAACCCAAGGGTAAATAAATACCATTCAATAAATAATTGTCCTTAAAATATTTCAACATAATCCAAACTAATATTGAAACCCAAAAGTTATAAGAATTTGGTTATGTAGTCTTCAATGTTAAATTATATCTCCAAATGATGTCAACTACTCTGAAAGTCAAATATATGAAAGTAATTAACCTATTCATATATTCTCTATTATAGGTTAATCATTTCCATAAATAACAAAAATCACTCTAAATCCACAATAAAAACATAGATAAAAATCCACCATTACTCCTCATATGAAATCCCATTGTATTCTATTTTCCTTTGGCATATAGTGTTCCCAACCAAGCGAACATCTTCCAAAATAACATTTATCACTTAGTCACCAAATCATTTTCCTATATTAAAGGTATTAATTTGATTAGACGTAAGATCCCAAATCAACTTATTATTGAACAATAAAATAATTTAACTAAAAATAATTAGTCACACAAACCAGGGACATCACGTAGTACAGTGGTAGGCGATAAATCCCAATCGCACTTTGGTTGTGGGTTCGATTCCCACAGCTTTGTCCGATGTGATGGGTTGTCACACAGTATGTGTGTTTTCCTTTTTCAAAAACTATAGTTTATAACATTACCTAATGAGATAAATTCCTCAAAATAACCATAACATAATTTAACAAAAAATGTTATCTCATACATTGAATTTTCATCCCAAAATATAATTACTTGTAATTGCATCAAACCCAATGATCATATCAAACCAAATGGATATTTATAACTATATACACAAGTGGAAAGATAAGTATTCCTCAAATATCATTCTCACATGGAAAACTACAAGGTTACACATACAAGAGAAAATTATTCCAATGCAATCCTATCATCAAGGAGAACTAATACTTTTAAACATTTCTCCAACCATTTATTTCCCATTGCTTTTTATTTGACCATGAAAATATCCTATAGAATAAGTCATTATCTCGGGTAATGGCCAGGTCCCCTACATTTATGGAAAAAAGCTGTAAATGGATTTTTGTGACCAATTTTATTTTCTTCCATAATACTCTTCATTTGTCATCATCAATTCTTCACTTTATTTCCTTCTTTCCCGTATGTAAAGCATTTCTTTGTTCCATTGATGCACTTTATTGGGTGTCTCCTTCCAAATTTCTGGCATGATAGAAATTGAGGATTCTTTTCTCCATGGTCTCCACTGCTAGAGATCTTATCATTCATCACCTTTCTTTTCTTTTTTGAGTCTAGGAGTTGGTTAATATATATGTTGTTGATCATATTTTTGGAAAACGGATTTGGTATGAACAATATATCTTTTATGCCTATCAAAATTCCATTTTGTTGCTCATTCCCACCACCGTTCCAACCGTGTACATCATTCTGAAACTTACTATGACTTCCATGGAATCCAGCCATTGACTAAAACCAGAAAAAATTGTGTGAGTAACAATAGTCATAAAATCATTTAGAGAACATCATGACACCATAATCTCAATTTTAAACACCTTAGGATTAACCAATGTAATTTATTCTCATATTATATTAAAATACTTCAAATCGGTTTGTAATGAAAATGTGAATTATCCGAAGCATATCCCCTGGGAGTGTCGTTACCAAGAGTGCAGCAAGGCCCATTGTCATGCACCAGTTCCCGTTCGAGTCTAGCTCAAAGCGGTGTTTTTGGGTTTTACCCCTAGGTACATATGTGGCAAAGTCGCATCTACAAGCTCTTATCGAGATAGGGATGTATTGCTTGGAATACTCACAAAATATATACAATACCAACATTCTAGAAAGTTCTTCTATACTAATCATCAAAGCCTCTATTTGGGATATGTGCTCTAATCAGAGATTATCTAAATCTAGTTTTCAAGGTTTGTACTAAAAATCCTCTGATACCAACTATAACACACTGACCCCAGAAGCCCAGAGTCAGTGCATTATTATGTATCATCGTCATGATCATAAAAGATCAAGTCTCGAAAGAACGATTAGTTTAGTAGCCTTAGAAGTACTAGATACATTCATAGGGTTTACATTACATCATAAAATTGGAAACTACAAAAACATAGTCTCCATAGAAAACACTGAGATCCCGTAGACTATTTCTAAAGTTTATTCATAATATAATTCTTTGCATCCTGGGAAAAATAGAACATAGAAAGGGATGAGCTCAGATGCTTAGTAAGGATAACATTATAGCAGAAACTTTAATAAATAAGCATAAACATTTAAGGCAGTGTATAAGACTATAACAAAATCCTTTTAAACATGAACTTCGGCATAATATAGAAAATATAAAATCAAATAATGTCATTTAATTATTCACATGGATATTCTTCTAGTCGAATAATCACATGAAATATCAATAACCTCTTTCATAATGATGGAATGCATAATGCCAGACTATCAAAACCACATAGTCAAGACCTTGTTCCAAGACTTCAAATTAGATTTTGTTAAGGCCTTGTGACAAGACACTAGTTTTTATCATGAGACCTACCAATGCATCGAGGAGCTATAGTGGGCTCCACCCGTCTCTTACTAAGTCCAATGCATTCCTCATATGAAAATTTTGAAACATAACATAAAAATTCGTATTAAAACTAATATACGAAATGTCAATACTTTATCCACAAACCATGATTGGTAAAAAAATATCACATCCACAGTCAAACATAACTCATTCAATATAATATGGAAGATTTTATTGTAACATATTAACCTCAATTGAGAAAAATGAAGTATATTGACATAGATGAAAATAATCATCAAAACTATTTGAGAGAAATATCCCCCTTTTCTTGAAAACATTTAAGAAGTCACACTATATGTCAAAAAGCCATTTAAAAATAGATTTTTAAATCAAAGTGTCCCATACCACTTTGAAACCTTTAAAAATAATTTTAATTTTAAAACATTAATGTCTATATAAATGAATCCTTAAATACATTTTTAAAACATGGACATTAATGAGAATGATTTAGAATAATAAATCATTAAAACATTTAAAATGATATTTTAGTTATAGTTCCTAACCAAAATAGAGACACTTTAATACAAATAATTGATTTAATAAAAACTTTATAATATCATGATAATAAATGGATTAATAATATACTATGTCAAAGTATGTTATATACACCGTATAAAAGTGATTTGGTGTATAACAATAAAGGAGTCTCAATGGAATGTAAATTGAGATGAAATATTTTATAAAGACTCTATCCTTAGGTTAAGGATAAATCAATGACATAATTATGTGTGAAAAATATAAATACACTCAATATGATTGGATATTCAGTGTAAAACAATCATAGGATATTCAAACAAATTCTTGTAAAAATAACACCAATGAAATAGATGTTTAACTCAATAAATAAAGACTGAGTTAAAATTACTCTTATCGAGTTCATATCGATGACTTGATAATTTATCAATGGAGTGATTATGTGTATAAAAATTATATCCACATAAAGTGGAGTGGAAATTATGACATAAGAAAATGAATAGTGATTCCACACATAATCTTAGAGTAAAATAATCACTGAAGTATGCGTAAAGCCGAATGAGTGGAAATTGAAATTTCAAATTCCCTTATCAATTTGGTAACATACGAAACATACACCCATGAAAGGATCATACAAGTATGATGTAAATATACATAAAAGAAATTATATTACACAATGAATACACTCATGGTCAGTACACACACCACATGCAATAAATAAGTGGTGAACAATGGAAATATCACGGAATTAAAAGTGAGATAAGAAACCCCTTACATCATACCTTTTCCGTGGTTGAGGATAGGTTAACCTCATTTATAATGGTGAAATAATTTTTATTGAACTATAAAATAATCATATACATTAATATGATATCATATATGATCTTTTGACATTGATTTGTTAATAATATCTTAGTATTATCGTCGTTTCGGGTGTTAACAGATTCATTTTCCTTTATATTCTTTGTTATTTAAGCCATGTGTTTTATGGATGGGATGTATACTATTCATATCCAGAATGATATCATTTCTATAAACATTATTTTTTATCATCAAATTAAATGTAGTCTTGAATGGATTCGATGGGGAATGAATTTCATCATGTTCGTGGATACGGTAATCTGTATGTATGCACGACTGAAAATATCATTCATCTGATATTAAAATAATAAATAATTTGATGGTATATCTTATATAATAAATAATTATATTGTTATAATTATTATTTACACGAATTATACATCATAATTATACCCATCCAAAAAATAATGTATTCAATAATAATTACACCACGACGTGGAGACGATAATCTGTACGTACGCTTGTATGGTGACATGTCATTAAAATGATGGATAAAATAATGAAGATGGTTTTACCATATTTATAATAAAATCACACTATATATAAGATACTGGAGTTATTATTTTATAATGGAAATAACAACGAAAGAAGAGGTGGAAGAAGAAAAGAACTTGAAAGAGGGTAGTGAAATTATTACCTCTTCTTTGGGTTATTCTTTTTGATTTGATCAAATGGGCTCATTAATATGGATTTATGACCAAATTAAGGTCTCTAAGATGAATTTAGAAAATTTGAGAGGATATTTGGGCCAGGTTTGGCCGATCAAAAAGGCTTTGAAGGTGTGAATTAGAAAGAATGGTGAGTTCCCTTTTATAAAAGGGGTGAGGGGCACCATAGAAAAAGCTAGAAATATTATTTTATAATAAAATAATTTTCTGTTTATAATGGCTGAAAGGTGTATTATTTAAAGGATAAGGTATTCATGGATCATGAACCACTCAACCAATAAGTTTTATACAAGTTTGGGTCACTATATTAACATTAACATTTAGATTTAACTCTTAGATAAATAGTTTGACATTTACCATGTCTCTTTTTATTTTTATATTATATAGTTAATAAACCTACTATATACTTCCAAGAGAACCCCCAATGGTTAATTAATGATGAAACTATCAATATATAAGTCCTTGGGCTGAACCTTAGATTTTTAAAAATAGAATATCATTTAATAATATAATCTTCGTTTTAAAAACTCTTTTATGTCAATTTTCACACTATTTAATAATTGATTTATGTTAAAGTTCTAACAATATTATTAATTAGAAATAAATTAATTTAAGAAACTATAACATGTCCTATTAACCTATAAAATTCATGTATGTCATCAAAACATTCAAATTATATTTATTTTAACATTTATAATACCATTTACTTGATTCTTTCATTAATAAATAAAATATTGCATCACCATTTTGTCTTAAATAAATTTAATTATTAAATGTACAAGAATTATAAATAAAATACCATTATATAGGAAATCATTTTATATTTCTAATTATTATTTATATTAGAAGTTATAACATGTATAACCCTATGTAGAAATATTTTTACTAAAAGATATATGATTGTGTTATTTTTGTATTTACTTTAACTTAATTAATATAAAGTGTCCTTATCAGTTACAAGTGGCTCCATGGGGTCCCAAAATCGACCCAAATACACCCATGGACGGAAATGTATCATCTAGTATGGTTAGGATACGTGTTAGATTAATTTTATATTATTATAATATTATTTTTTACCCTTATTTACTGGATTTACCCTTTAACAATGGATAACAAAATATTTACCAAAGTAATTATTCAAAATGTATAAAAATAAATGTGTCCTATTTACACAATTTGGACATACTGATTCTAAATATGGAATCCATTTTTATAAATTCAAAACACATAATTGGTAGAAATTAAATTAAAATTATTTCCCGTTTTCAAAACAAAGAGCGTGTTTTTAAATAATAATAACTATCAAAAAATTGATAATTGTTTCAGTCAAGTTTAAATGTGAATTTACATCCAATTACCAATATTGGATTAAATGGTAATAATATATTCTAATTATACTTTTAAACCTATCAATATTATAATTTTTCACAATAAATTAGTTTTATTTAAAAAGTTGTTTTTATTTAATGTATAGAATATTTCATTATTCATCAAAATTTGAATGTTTTCAAAAAAATACCAAAATTTCACCCGAGGAAAACATTGATATTATGAGTCAAAAAATGAAGTCCATTTTGAATGATAAAATTTTAATCATTTCTAAAAGTTGGTATTACTTTTCATAATGGCTAATTTGATTGGTCGTGGTGTGTTAGAATCTCGAAGTTGCATACAATGCAAGCTATTTCATTATTCAAAGGGAAACGTATCATGGATGTTTGGGGTGTTATATTCTCCCCTCCTTCAATAAATTGTGTCCTAAAAAATTTTAAAATTGGGCTTGGGAATATAATGGAAAGTCCCACATCAGAAAAAGAGTCAATTAAACTATCTCTTTAAAAGAAAGAAAGAGAAATACAAAGGTCATCCAATAAAACCCATACTAGGATTCCATGTTGGAAAACATAGATATGGAAAATACACCAAGTGTCTTGTTCTGATAGAGAGGGATAGAAAACATTATCAGGATAATGTTAACAACAATAAAACCAAAAACTTGTGATGGGAAAAAAGGTCATTAGTCTCCCAGTAGGAAAAGTAAACGGACACCATTTTTTTGTTTTAAATTACATTACATAAAGATGAAGAATTCATTTATGAAATTGACTAAGAACATAAAGAGATATACTTTGTTTTTAAGTAGAGTTTCATTATTTAATAAATTTCAATCACTAACTCATTTTTTTAAATGACGAGTATTCAAGAAGACTTGGTCACATTGGAAGAGCTAGAATAAACTTCTATAGAATCACATGATCCACGAACGATAAACTATATATTTACCTTGCCATTAGAGATTAATCAAAACCAAATAGGTATGTATAATATCTGATGATCCCCCAAAAGTATATTCCATTATAGAAAGAAAAACTAATCTTAATTTCTAAAATAAACCAATAATACCCCAATGTTAAATAAATACCATTCAATAAACAGTTGTCCTTAAAATCATTCAATATAATCCAAACTAATATTGAAACCCAAAACTTAGAAGAATTTGTTTATGTAGTCTTCCACGTTAAATTATAACTCTAAATGACATCAACTACTCTTAAAGTCACATTCTTAAAATTAATTAGCCAAATCACATATTCTCTATTATAGGTTAATCATTTTCATAAATAACCCAAATCGCTATAAATCTATAATAAAAACATAGAGAAAAATACACCATTACTCCTCGAATGAATTCCCATAGTATTCTATTTTCCTTGGGAATATAGTGTTCCCATCCAAGCAAACATCTTCCAAAATAACATTTATCACTTAATCACCAAATAATTTTCCTATACTAAGGGAATTCATTTGATAAGACATAAGATCCCAAATCAACTTAATATTGATAAATAATATCATTTAACTAAAAATAATTAGTCAAACTCACTAGGGACATTACGTAGTCCGGTGGTAGGTGATAAATCTCAATCGCACTTTGGTTGTGGGTTCGATTCCCATAGCTTTGTCCGACGTGACGGGTTGTCACATGGTCTGCGTGTTGTCCTATTTCAGAAACAATATTTTATAACATTACCAGAATGAGATAGATTCCTCAAAATAACCATAACATAATTTAACCACAAATGTTATCTCATACCTTGAATTTTCATCCAATAATATAATAACTAGTAATTTCCTCAAACCCAATGACCATATAAAACCAAATGGTTATTTATAACTATATCCATAAGAGAAAAGATATGTCTTCCTCAAATATCATTCTCACATGAAAAACTGCAGGGTTACACATATATGAGAAAATTATATCAATGTAATCCCATCAACAAGGATCACTAATACTTTTAAACATTTCTCTAATGATATATTTGTACATAGCTTCTTCTTTGACCAATAAAATATCCTATAGAATAGGGTATTCACTCGGGTAATGGCCAAGTCCCCTCAATTTATGAAAAATGATTGTAAACGGATTCTTGGGACCATTATTATTTTTTTCCATTGTAATCGTCATTTTTCATCATCAATTCTTCACTTTATGTTCTTATTTCCTACGCGTAAAGAATTTATTAGTTCCATTGAGACTCTTTCCCGGGTGTCTCCTACCACATTTCTAGTATGATAGAAATTGAGGATTCTTTTCTCCATGGTCTCTACTGTTGGATCTCTTATCATTCATCACATTTCTCTTCTTTGTTGGGTCATGGAGTTGGTAAATATATATGTTGTTGATCATATTTTAGGAAAACTGATTTGGCCTGAACACGATATCTTTTATGCCTTAAACATTCCATTTTGTTGCTCATTTTTACCATCGTTCCCACCTTGTACATAATTCTCAAAGTTACTATTAATTCCTTGGATTCCAGCCATTGACTAAAACCAGAAATCATTGTGTGAGTAACTGTAGTCAAAAAATCATTTAGAGAATATCATGACACAATATTATCAATTTGAAAAACCATACGATTAACCAGGTTAATTTATTATCATCTTATATTAAAATAATTAAAATCAGTTTGTAAATAAAATGTAAATTATCCTAAGTGTATCCTCCGGGAGTGTCATAACCAAGAGTGTAGCAAGGCCCATTTTCGTGCACCAGTTCTCATTCGAGTCGAGCTCAAAGTGGTGTTTTTGGGTTTTACCCTTAGGTACATTTTTTCCAGAGTCACATCTACTTGCTCGTATCCAGAGATGGATGTATTTCTTGGAAAACATACAAAATCTATACAATAGAAAAAATTTATGAATTTCTATACTAATCCTAAAAGTCTATCTTAGGGCTATGTGCTCTATTCAGAGTTTATCTAAATCTCGTTTCCAAAGATTTTACTAAACTTTCTCTGATTCCAACTATAACGCCCCGAACCCAGAAGACAAGATTCGGTGCATTATTACGTATCATTAGCAATATCATAAAAGATCATGTCTCGAAATACCGATTTGTTTAGTACCCTTGGAAGTACTAGATACATTCATAAGGTTTACATTACATCATAAAATGGAAATCTTCAACAACATTTCCTCCATAGACAACACTGAGATCCCATAGACTATTTATGGAGCTCAGTCATAATATACTTCATTGAATCATGGGAAAAATAAAACATAGAAAGGGGTGAGCTCTGATTCTTAGTAAAGATAACATTATAGTGGAAACTTTCATAAATAAGAAAAAAAAATTATGGCAGTGTTTAAGACTAGAACAAATTCCTTTAAAACTTCAACATCAGCATAATATGGAAAAGATATAATCAAATAATGACATTTACTTATTCACATTAATATTCTACTACTAGAATAATTACATGCAACATCAATAACCACATTCATAATGATGGAATGCATAATGCCAGACTATCATAACCACATATTCAAGGCCTTGTGCCAAGACTACAGATAATATTTTTTCAGGGCCTTATGCCAAGACACTAGTTTTTCTCATGAGACCTAACGATACATCGAGGAGCTATAGTGGGCTCCACCCGTCACTTACTAAGTCCAATGAATTCCTCATATGAAAATATTGCAGCATAACATAAACATTCGTAATAAAACTAGCATACAAAATGTCAATAATTTATCCACAAACCATGAATGGTATAAAAATAGCACATCCACAGTCAAACATAACCCATTCAATACAATATGGATGATTTTATTGTAACATATTATCCTCAATTGAGAATAATGAAGTATATTGAAAAATATGAAAATAATCATCAAAACTATTTGAGAGAAATATCCCCCTTTTTGGTGAAAACATTTAAAAGTCACACTATTTGTGAAGAAGCCATTTAAAAATAGATTTTGGAATAAAAGTGTCCCATTCCACATTGAAAATTTTAAAATGAATTTTAATTTTAGAACATTAATGTCCATATAAAAAATCCATAATTTTTTTTAAAACATGGACATTAATGAGAAATACTTAGAATAATAAATCTTTAAAGCATTTAAAATGATATTTTAGTTATATTTCCTAACCAGAAGAGAGACACTTGAATACAAATAATTGAGGAAATAAAAACTTTATAATATAATGAGAATAAATGGATTCATTATATACTATTCCAATGTAAATTATATACACCATATAAAAGTGATTTGGTGTATAAAAACTAAAGAGTCTCAATGGAATGTAAATTGAGATGAAATCCCTTATAAAGACTATATCATTAGGTAAAGGATAAATCAATGAAATAATTATGTGTGAAAAATATAGATACACTCAATATTATTGGATATTCATTGTAAAACAATCATAGGACATTCACACATATTTTTTTTAAAAACAACACTAATGGCTTAGATGTTTAACTCAATAAATCGAGATTGAGTTAAAATTACTCTTATCAAGTTCATATAAATGACTTGAGAATTTATCATTGGATTAATTATGTGTATCAAAATTATATCCACAAAAATGGGAGTGGATATTATGACATAAGCAAATGAATAGAGATTCCACACATAATCTTGGAGTAAAATAATCACTAAAGTATGCATAAATCCAAATGAGTGGAAATTGAAATTTGAAATTCCCTTATAGATTTGGTAACTTATGAAATATACACCAATGAAATAAGGATCATAAAATGATAATGTAAATATCCATAAATTAAATTTTATTACACAATGAATACAATAATGGGCAGTACACACACAACATGCAATAAATAAGTGGTGAATAATGGAAATCTCACGGAATTAAAAGTGAGATAAGAAACCCCTTACTTTGTACCTTTTCCTTGGTAGAGGGTAGTTTAACCTCTTTTATAATGGTGAAATAATTTTTATTGAATTATAAAATAATCATATACATTAATATGATATCATATATGATCGTTTATCATTGATTTGATAACAATATCTTAGTATTATCGTCGTTTCAGGTGTTAATGGATCCGTTTTCATTTATATTCTTTGTTATTTGAGCCATATTTTTTATGGATGGGATTATCATATTCATATACAGAATTATATCATGTCTCTAAACATTATTTTTAATCATCAAATGAAATTTAGTATTGAATGGATATGAAGGGGAATGAATCTCATTGCGTTTGTGGAGACGGTAATCCGTACATATGCACGAGCGACAATATCATTATTTTGATATTAAAATAATATATAATTGGATGTTACATCATATATAAAGAATAATTATCGTGTTATATTTATTATTTACATGAATTACACATCATTATTATACCCATCCAAATAATAATGTATTGAATAACAGTTACACCACGGCGTGGAGACGATAATCCGTACATACGCACGTATGATGACATGTCATTAAAAGGATGGATAGAATAATGAAGATGGTTGTAAAATATTTATAATAACATAAAATTATATAGAATATACTTGATTTATTATTTTAGAATGGAAATAAAAAAGAAATAAGAAGTGGAAGAAGAAAAGAACTTGAAAGAGGGTGTTGAAATTATTACATCTTCTTCGGGTCCATCCTTTTGATTTGATCAAAAGGGCTCCTCGATTTGTTTTTATGACCAATGGAGGGACTCTAAGATAAAGTGAGGGATGTTGATAGGATATTGGGTCAGGGTTTGGACGATCCAAAAGGCTTTTAATGTGTTAATTAGATAGAAGGGGGAGTGCCCATTTATAAGAGGGGTGAAGGGCAGCTTAGGAAAAGCTTGAAATATTATTTTATAATAAACATCATTTCGGTTTGTAATGGCTCCAAACTTGATTATTTAACGTCTAATGTGATTATGGGTCTAGAAACCCTAAAATAATATGTTTTAGACTGGTTTGGGTCACTATATTAACCTTAACATTTAGATTTAACTCTTAGTTAAATAGTTTGAAATTTACCATGTCTCATTGTATTTTTATATTATATATTTAATAAACATAATATATACATCCATGAGAACCCCATTTGGTTCATTAATGATTAAAATATCATTATATATGTTCTTTGGTAGAGCCTTATATTTTTAAATAGAATATCAATTAATAATATAATATTTGTTTTAAAAACTCTTTTATGTCAATTTTGACACTATTTAATAATTTATTTTTGTTAAATTCATAGAAACATTATTAATTCGAAGTAAATTAATTTAATAATTCCTAACATGTCATATTTAACTATATAAATTCATGTATGTCATCAAAATTTTCAAATTATATTTATTTTAACATTTACAATACCATTTTCTTGATTCTTTCATTAATAAGGAAAATACTGCATCATAATTGTGTCATAATTAAATTTAATTATTCAATGTCTAAAAATCATAAACAAAACACCATTATTTAGGAAATCATATTATCTTTATAATGAATATTTATACTCAAAGAGAAGGCATGTATACCCCTGTGTAAAAAAATTGTATTACCAAACGATATATGCTTCTTTCATTTTTGTATTTTCTTTAACTTAATTAAAATAAAATGTCATTATCATCTACAAGTTGCTCCATGGGGTCCCAAAATCGACCCAAAGATGCCCATCATCGGACATGTATCATCCAATAGGGTTAGGACAGGTGTTAGGGTAATTTAATATTTTTATAATATTATTTTTTTACCCTTATTTATCGAATTTACCCTTTAACCATGGTAAATAAAATATTTACCGATGTAATTATTCAAAATTTATAAAAATAAAGGTTTCCTATTTACACAATTTGGACCTCCTAATTCTAAATATGGAATCCATTTCTCTAAATTCAAAACACAAAAGTGGCCAAAATTAATTTAAAATTAAATTCTGTTGTCAAAACAAAGAGCATGTTTGTTTAAGAAATAATAACTATCAAAAGATTGACACTTGTTTATGTCTAGTTTAAATGTGAAATTACATCCAATTACTAATATTGTATTAAATGGTAAAAATATATTATAATTATACTTTAAAACTTTTCAATAGTATTATTTATCACTATAAATTATTTGGATTAAAAAAGATTTTTTTAATTAATATTTAGTACTTTTCACTATTCATCAAATTTGAATGTTTTCTAAAAAATAACAATAATTCACCCTAGGAAAATTTCAACATTCCGAATAAAAAAATGAAGACCATTTTGAAAGATAAAATGTTTAAAATTTCCAAAATTTGGTATTGCTATTCATAATATCTACTTTGATTGGTCGTGGTGTGTTATAATCTCAAAGTTGCATACAATGAAAGCTATTGCATTATTCAAAGCGAAACATACCATGGAAGATTGCGGTGTTACAGAACTCCACATATTTAATTAGAGTTAAGTGTGAGAAGTGGTCTGGGAAAAAATCCCAAAACGATCAACCACTAGAGGGAACTCTACTAGGAAAGTTCCCTGGTCATCCTGATATAAACTCGCAATCTGGGCTATCATCCTACCAAATCCATGATGCTTGGGTCCAACTCTGTTTTCCTAGACATCCAATTCACCATTATGTAGAAACTATCTACCCTCTCATGACATAAAACTCACCCTATAGTGATAGAAATCAACAAAGACTCAAAAAGAAACCAACCAGTCCATTCCATGAATGACATCAAATCCCATAATCTCTATGACAAAGAGGTTCCGTTGAAAGTGACACCCACAAATCTCAATGAGTAACTCCTTTAACTGATGCACACCTTCCATTAAATCCCTAACAGATTATCCAGAATCCTAAAATTAGAATCAGTATAAAGACAGAGCCCAAGGATTTCCATAATGTCCAGATATATAAAACTATGTGTAGAACCAGTATCAAAATTTGTAGAAGATAAAATAAACTCAACTAGAATAGTACCTCTCTTAGTAAAAAGTCTAGGATCCTGCTTTTGTTGGGTTATTTTAAATGCATATGTCTTTCATGTATCGTATCCCTATGATAGAGCCTGGGTACCCTGAGATGGCATGCCCTGTTTTCGTTGAGAGCTTCGGGTATGGCTACCACGACCACGACCACCACTTCGGCCTGAATGCCTTGACGTAGTCCCATTACCTATTTGAGAAGAATTTATAGACCTTTCTCTTGAACATGTAGTTGATGTTAAATCCATATCACTATCCATTCATGGAAACATCCTATATAAGTGCTATAAATTACCCATCTTGATGCAAGCTCAACACTCAACTGGGTCCTTCATGCACTGAGGCCTTGTATGTCGTGGCCTAAAACCCTGGTAGCTCCTCAACAGATTACCAGATGAAAGTTTCTGACTACTTGTCATGAACCGAATCGGGTCGCGTTCAAAATCGGCACCCAACCTGGTCCATGGAAAGACCCGAAGGGCGTTCCCGATCCTCACGGGCTGGCACAAGTGCCTGGGTATCATAAAATGATGTTTGGGAATGATTTACCCATGTTTATAAACATTAAAAAACAAACAAACTCAATAAAACGAATCTGGATTTTTCAACTAAAAAAATCTTTTAAAAAATTCAGAACTGAATTATATATTATAAAACAACTCAATAAGACTACAAAAAAGGTACAAAATCAAAATTAAATGGCCCAAGAACCCTCATGGCAAGGGGCACTGCCCTCAATCCATCTCCACAAGACTTCACCACCAAGGACATGCTAGAAACCCGAATCACTGGAACTAAAAACTGTATCCTAACCTGAAACAACAAAATAACCAAATCTACTTACACCCAAGGGTGTATGTAGGGTGTGAGACAATGCCCTGTAGGATACCACCACTAAGAGATTCCATGTGATAAACATTCAAAGACATATATCTTGCAAGTTTTCATAAACAGAAACTACTATTAACAATTTCTAAAAGATTAAACTAAAACAAATAAAATAGTTTTCAAGTGGGCTATCATTAAGAATCAACAATTTTAAAAATAATGGCAAAACTACTGAATTTTCCAGCCAACTATACCATATGCCGACAGTAAGCACAAAGTAACTAATGAGCACAAGTAATAGGAAATGACCCCTAGGCACTAGCTCGTTGTGGGTCCCAGGTACCTCGTATCTCAGTGAGAGTAACCATTACAATATCTGTTCTCATGCATGAGCCACTAGTAGAGAACATACCCATAACCTAGTGTTCCCCAATCATCATCATCATAGTTTAGTTAGAGTTGTAAGCGTCAATATTGTTAAGTGAAACTGAGGCCAAACCCCACGGATTCACTAGCATACTAGTACACGTCCACCCACCTAGATACCCGGGTTTTCCCCTTGTGCTCAGATAAGTTCAACAAGTCAATAAATATACTTTTCACATGAAAATATCATTTTCACATCACAAGTTCTCCAAACAGCCCACATTTATTCCACACAAGTCTAAAAATCCACTTTTTCATTCAAATGAATTTTGAAATCATACTCACACAAAAAATATCCCACATCACATTTTTCACATCTTTCAAAATTCAAAAAATCTATTAAAATTTTTATAAAATATTTCCCAAGAAGTTAAACATCACAAAACAGCCCACTCACATATTACATAATACCATTTTCATAAACAAAGTCCATTTTTTACATCACACTCACCCAAAACAGCCTGAAAACACGTTTCACACCCACATCCCAATTTTATAAATCACCTCGAAAAATTATAAAACATTACCAAAATGTTTTACAACATAACATACCAATTTATGTTGCAGAGACTCATTTTAGGAACATACTATCACCAAAACAGTACATAAGAAACCATTTCACACTTGGTGTAACTCATTAAATCATTTATTGTTTTCATAAAACCAACCCAAGAGGTGCAACCATGGTTGGCATACAAAACCCATTTCAAAAACCTAATTCAAGACTAAAAAAATGCTAATAACAATCTAGATCAGAATTGGCAGCCCAGAAAAACTTTTCTTAAACCACCCCATGTTTTATACAAATACCTCAAACAATACCACAATAGGTACACATGAAAAACACATGTTTTCACAAATCATGTTCAAGAAGTACAACATGGTTTCACACATTAAAACCATTCAAAAACCCCATTACAAGGCCAACATGACATTAAGGCATTAACACAACAGAATTTTCATCCCATTTTAACACTAATAAATCAATTTCACATCTTATAAAATACACCCAAATATATCCCCAAGAGCCACGCATGAAAAGTACCCAATTACAAGCAATAATGAAACTAAAAAATTAAATACTTAACTCCATCCATCACAAAAACAATTTTTTCACCACACAAAATAGATTTGAAACATACTAAATTAATAAACCAAGCATGCTAACTCATCATAAAATGTTTATACATGGAATCAACTACCTTTTATGTTGAAACTCTCAAAACATGGTGTGAAACATAAACCGCACCACCGCCGCACCTCAAGGAATTGAAATCCAACCTAAAACCAGAAGATTTCACACAAAAGACAAGATATAAAACCCTATGATTGAAGCCTATCTTCTGGAAATTAGGAACCTTATGGATAAGGTATGAAACCCTAAACACATGGAATGTAACCCTAAGAAAATTGAAAGAAGAATGAAGAAGACCAACTTACTTGAGGGATCTTGTATAAATCACCTCACATACACAAGTATCTGAATTTGAAAACAGCAAAAAATTTATAGGAGTTTCGAACAAGGATTAGGAGACCATGTACTAATTTTAATGGGGAAAAATAGTGAGAATTGAAGGATTTATGAAGGAAACAATTTATCATTATTAATCTGCCCGAAATGTGAGTGCTTCAGAATATTCGACCTAAACCGCGATGCAAATGAGTTGCAAAGAGGGTGGAAGGATATTGGAGGTGCGTCTGGGTTCAATGGGCGTGTTTGGGGCTTGGAATCACCGACAAATCCTCAATATTGGATATGTTATTAATTAAACAAATTTTATTTTTAAAACTGGAATTGGGCTTTCGGGAAGGCCCAATCCCTTAAATAAAATCCCATATACAACTTGTTTATGGTTTTCTAAAGGCTCTAAAATACAGTGGTGGTGTTTCTATATCAGGGTACAACATTTAGGAACTTGAATGGGTGAAAAATATTAGAAATTGAAAATGTTATCAAAGAAACAAAATTTATTTTTAAATCTGGAATTGGGCTCACGGTTTGGCCCAATTCATGAAAACTCACACATTCCACCATAAAAGCTTGACAAACCCCAAAAACAAATCATAAATGAAAATTAAATGAAATTTAACTTTAAAATAAGTCATTTATGTGACAATTCTCCCCACCATTAAAACTTTTCGTCCCCGGAAAGCGACCACAAGGCCAGATACCAAAACCACGCCCAACCGATAAACCAAGATGTAATTCTTTGGAAAGCTTTGCCCCCAAGGGCCAAAACACCTCCAGTGATCAATTAAGGAATGATTAATCTCAAAACCCAAACTTACACCACTTCACTGAAATGATCAATCACATTCATACATTATCCCAAAATGAAACTCCTTGAACGCTATCCGAACAAGACTCAAGAAATTCACCCAAACGAAAAACAACTTCGTACAAGGTTACACTTACATAACATTAACTAAACCATTGGGAGCCATCCAATCCAAACATTTACTCAAAGAAGATATTGGTATCTAGATAGTTCCAAATGAGACTACCTACCACCAAGACAATACCATGGATAAATATGATCTATTGGTATGGGGGGACACAAATAGGCACCCCACTATAAGCGGCAACCTATATTATTTTCCAAGATAAAATGAAGACACTAACAGGGGGAGGCCTGAATGAACTCCATAGTACAAAGGGTAGAATTCCACTCACAGTTTACAGAGGAATGTACATGAGAATAATTGTGGGTCTCCCCACCATAAGAACCAACCATCTTAACTGACCAGCATGGGCTGACACAGAAAGACCCAATGTTTTTTAATGATTTGGGAAGGGCACAGGGTCAGTCCGCACGGTTTGGGAACCATGAACTAATTATGCATATCATTATTTGCACATGGCTTTCTAGCACACTGTCACTACTAATCGTGCACAAAATTTTTGCTCAAACTATCTAGCCAATTTTCCAACCATTATCTAATGACTCAATAGAAACCAATGAGGGATGGAATGACATTAGGAGATGACCTGGGTACAAGGCCCTCCACCTATTTCCACCGAACAGGAAAAAAATAGATAAGATAATGACACCAGATGTTTAAAATCTTCTTATCTTTAATGATGAGGATATGACATTGTAAAAGGGTTTAAACGACCCTGTGATTTCCCCTGACTACATGCCAGCTTCTCTCCGAGACCTATGGCTGGAGCTCAAATGATTGATGCATCTTCGGCCTCACAGTTGGGCTTTGGAAACCACTTGTATGATAATTATTTTTTTGATGCAACCAATAACTACACCGCAATCCCAAATATGTTTTTCAGGACATAACAAATTCCAAACTCACATTACCCTAACCCGATGTTTCACTGAAACAAGTGCTTAGAAAATGCACACACAACAATCCTTGTTTGTTCGGGTGAGAAACAATAGAAGTAAATAACACCTAAACTCACCTTCCTCTAAAATGGAATATTTTGAAGTTTTTCCAAGGGATATATTCACCCAAAATAACAGGGACTCTCAAAGGATTTCACGACTTTCACCTATATGGTCAATCGAGCACATGACATCATAAGGCATCACCGAACATGACCATTGCGACTGATATTAACAATTCATGGAGAGGGACCTTATACGACATCCCCAAACAACACACAATTCTAGAAAGTGACTACAATATCCTATCATGACAATATTTCCCACACCGGTGGTTTAACATGAACTCATGCTTCATAGAAACTCTGAAGACCCCAAAGACCCTCTTAGACACCATCGAGACACTCATCCACACTAACAACCATAGACCACATCCACCTTCAACGAATCAGGAAACTTAAGAAACTAAGGTATCATTCAACCTTCCACGAGCACTCTCTCATTACAAGAGGATATAAAAATCAAAGAAAAGAATGGGTGTAGACTCAATCTACATATCTTGAGAAAAAAAATATTCCTTATATTTATCAACTGGAGGATTTTCGAATGGAAAAATTATTTGGGTTGCACTTCAGTTATGCATTAACCCTTAATGGGGGAATACCTTATCCAACAAGGGAACATAAAGACCCAACCAAGCTGGTCCATTGGTCAAAACGTGCCACAGACCGGATCCAAACACATGAAGGGATCCACCATAAAGGTTTCCCAAAACATATCATAGAGGAGACTACTAACCAGTCCTTCTACCCAGCTTACCGACCAAACACAAACTCAAAACACAGTTCGAACAGGAGGGGTTAGTGGACTCAAAACATCCCACAACATCAACATTTTCCAAAAACACATAATATAAACTATCTCAAACAATTCATCAAGACATTATGTTTCTCTTTAAAAACCATTCTTTGAAAAAAAGGGTTCAGCGGTTAGCGCATCCACCAATGGTACCCCATGGGCCTTACACATGCATGTTTCTATGCCACATCGGGCACCCTCCTCATATACATCCCATCACTCATCTATTCATGTCATCCACCATCCATCTTCCCATATAACCCCATGCATGTGGTTTCTCATGAAAATACCAAAGGTTAAAACAAAAATTCTTTCCACTTTTCAAAACCAAAATGATCAACCAAAACATCCTTTTTCTTAAAACCGCTAACCATGAGATCAAAATCCCAAATCACATCTTACAAAACATTACATAAAAACACAAACATTTAGAAAATAACTCACTTTCAAGATATTCAAATCAATTTCAAAACATCCCATCCCATTAAAACACCCTTTGATTGTTTAGAAAACTCTATTGGAAACACTTGTCAAAACCAACTTCAATATAGTTCCTGCTTTCAAAAAAGGTGTTAGCACACCATTTTCCATTTCAAAGAAATTATAAAAATTCAGTTCCACCATTTCATAAATCAAACCATTCCCTCTTTATTTGAAAACCATTTCACAAAAACATTACACTTCTTAAAACCAAAGTGCCAAGATTTCAAAACCTAAGAACAAAACAATGTGAGAGGAAACTAGTTTCAGTGGGTGATTTTGGAATATGGTTGGCATCCATACTCCAATCACTTCACTATCACATAGAGTGTTCTAGGTAATATCCTTGGCTCCACATGGCTTTCCAGGCCCTACGAGCTCACTAGGACCATTAACCCAACTCTCTTTTCATTTCCCCTAATCATCATCGAACCAAGAAAACCAAAGGACTTAAATAAATCCCGACTTCTCCTGGAAACATGAATCCCATCATGAGGTGTGGTGATCAGGCACACTGCCCATAACAGGAATTCCATGTCCCAACAAACCTAACTCCAGACTATCCTGACTCTTCCCCAAATAACATGACTCAAAGAGTTAACCTGAACCTCCTCTGATACCATTTTTTCACGAACCGAATCGGGTCACGTTCAAAATCGGCACACAACCCGGTCCATGGAAAGACCCGAAGGGCGTTCCTGATACCCACGGGCTGGCACAAGTGCCTAGGTATCATAAAATGATGTTTGGGAACGATTTACCCAAGTTTATAAACATTAAACAACAAACAAACTCAATAAAAAGAATCTGGATTTTTCAACTAAAACCATCTTTTAAAAAAATTCAGAACTGAATTTCATATTTTAAAACAACTCAATAAGACTATAAAAAAGGTACAAAATCAAAATTAAATGGCCCAAGAACCTTCATGGCAAGGGGCACCACCCTCAATCCATCCCCACATGACTTCACCACCAAGGACATGCTAGAAACCCGAACCACTGGAACTAAAAACTGTATCCTAACCTGAAACAACAAAATAACCAAATCTACTTACACCCAAGGGTGTAAGTAGGTTGTGAGACAATTCCTAGTAGGATACCACCACTAAGAGATTCCATGTGATAAACATTCAAAGACAAAAAGCTTGAAAGTTTTCATAAACAAAAAATGCTAGTTACAATTTCTAAAAGATGAAACTAAAAAAAAATAAAACAGTTTTCAAGTGGTCTATCATTAAGAATCAACACTTTTAAAAATAATGGAAAAACTACTGAATTTTCCAGACAACTATACTGTATTCCTACGGTAAGCACAATGTAACTAATGATCACAAGCAATAGGAAATGACCCCTAGGCACTAGCTCATTGTGGGTCCCAGGTACGTCGTATCTCAGTGAAAGTAACCATCATAATATATGTTCTCGTGCACAGGACACTAGTAGGGAACATACCCATAACCTAGTGGTCCCCAATCATCATCATCATATTTTAGTTAGAGTTTTAAGCATCAATCTTGCTAAGTGAAACTGAGGCTAAACCCCACGGATTCACTAGCATACTAGTACACGTCCACCCACCTAGATACCCGGGTTTTCCCCTTGTGCTCAGATAAGTTCAACAAGTAAATAAATATACTTTTCACATTCAAATATCATTTTCACATCACAAGTTCTCCAAACAGCCCACATGTATTCCACACAAGTCTAAAAATCCACTTTTTCATTCAAATGAATTTTGAAATCATACTCACACAAAAAATATCCCACAGCACATTTTTCACATCTTTCACAATTCAAAAAATCTATTAACAATTTTATAAAATATTTACCAAGATGTTAACCATCACAAAACAGCCCACTCACATGTTACATAATACCATTTTCATAAACAATGTCCATTTTTCACATCACACTAACCCAAAACAGCCTGAAAACACGTTTCACACCCACATCCCAATTTCATAAATCACCTCGACAAATTACAAAACATTACCACAATGTTTTTCAACATAACTGACCACTTAATGTTTCAGAGACTCATTTTAGGAACATACTATCACCAAAACATTACATAAGCAACCATTTCACACTTTGTTTAACTCATTAAATCATTTATAGTTTTCATAAAACCAACCCAAGAGGTGCAACCATGGTTGGCATACAAAACCCATTTCAAAAACCTAATTCAAGACCAAAACAATGCTAATAACAATCTAGATCAGAATTTTCAGCCCAAAAAAACATTTATTAAACCACCCCCAAGTTTTATACAAATACCTCAAACAATACCACAAAAGGTACACATGAAAAACACATGTTTTCACAAATCATGTTCAAGAAGTACAACATGGTTTCACACATTAAATCCATTCAAAAACCCCATTACAAGGCCAACATGACATTAATGCATTAACAAAACAGAATTTTAAGCCCCTTTTAACACTAATAAATCAATTTCACATCTTATAAAATATACCCAAATTTTTCCCAAAGAGCCATGCATGAAAAGCACCCAATTCCAAGAAATAATGCAACTACAAAATTAAACACTTAACTCAATCCATCACAAAAACAATTTTTTCACCACAAAAAATAGATTTGAAACATAATAAATTAATAAACCAAGCATGATAACTCATCATAAAATGGTTATACATGGAATCACCTACCTTTTATGTCGAAACACTCAAAACATGGAGTGAAACGTAAACCGCACCACCGCCGCACCTCAAGGAATTGAAATCCAACCTAAAACCAGAATATTTCACACAAAAGACAAGATATAAAACCCTAGGATAGAAGCCTATCTTCTGGACATTAGGAACCTTATAGATAGGTATGAAACCCTAAACACATGGAATGTAACCCTAAGCAAATTGAAGGAAGAATGAAGAAGACCAACTTACTTGAGGGATCTTGTATAAATCGCCTCACATACACTAGTAGCTGAATTTGAAAAGAGAAAAAACATTAAGGTAGTTTTGAACAAGGATTAGGAGACCATGTAGGAATTTGAATGGGGAAATAATAGTGATAATTGAAGGATTTATGAAGGAAACAAATTACCTTTATTAATCTGACTGAAATGTGAGTGCTTCAGAATTTTCAACCTAAACCGCGATGCAAATGAGCTGAAAAGAGGGTGTAAGGATATTGGACGCGCGTTTGGATTCAAGGGGCGTGTTTGGGGCTTGGAATCACTGAAAAATCCTTAATATTGGACAAGTTATTAATTAAACAAATTTTATTTTTAAAACTGGAATTGGGATTTCGGGCAGGCCCAATCCCTTAAATAAAAACCCATATACAACTTGTTTATGGTTTTCTAAAGGCTCCAAACTACAATGGTGGTGTTTCTATATCAGGGTAGATCATTTAGAAACTTTAATGGGTGAAAAATATTAAAAATTGGAAAAGTTATAAAAGAAAAAAAAATTATTTTTAAATCTGTAATTGGGCTCACGGTTTGGCCCAATTCATGAAAACTCACACATTCCACCATAAAAGCTTGACAAACCCCAAAAACAAATCATTAATGAAAATTAAATGATATTTATCTTTAAAATATGTCATTTATGTGACACTACTACTATCACTAAGAGATAACTCTTAACAAATCATCTTCTTTTCAGTTGAGACAGTAACAAAAATCTGTGTCAAACTGCACTCAATCCCATCACTAGCTTCCCACAGATTGCGGTCAGTGATCAGTGCATGATTCATGATAACAAAGACTGAAGGAAACCTAATGACATTCATATATAATCTGATTTTGAACCTAAGACCACCCTCAAATCATCTATCTTTTGATACTTAATCTCTCATTATAATATTTGTGAAATGCTAAATGTTAGTAAAGCGGGCAGAATAGTCCATAACTGATATTGTGCCTTGCTCTAGGTGCATGAACTCCTGGTCTCTCTCATCCCTCATTGTCTCGAGAAAATAATAATCATTAAAGGATGACTAAATGTATTCCCATGTCATATTCTAATAATTCCCTACCAGATTGATAACATCCAACTATCTCTTGGAAGAATCATGAAACATATAAGTTGTGAGCTTGACCGTCCTCTTAATAGAAGTCTTAAAGTTCTTAGAGATCTAAATCATGGCCTCTAACCATGATTATTTAGCATTTGGTCCACCATCCCATGAGAAATTAGGTAGGTTATACTTTTAGAACACTTGATTTAACTCTTCCATAGACATTTAAGGCTACAATTCTCTGTAAAAAGTCAGCATAAACCTCTCAAACCCTTCGTTTTATTATGAATATATACTTTCATTTGGTATAACAGCTGGTACCATGAATGAAACTTCTAGTAGATCAATTGGTATCCCATGGACTACAACATCTAGGGAATGATCATCACCACTTTCCTGGTGTAAATCTCAAGGTCTTCGTAGTAAAATGATACTTTATGGGCAACCACATGTCTTAGTTCGAGATCAACATCAAGGTTTGTTGTACAAGAGTGCCCAGACAAAACAGGAAAAGACCCTCAAGATTTCTCTAAAAGGCAGTGTACAGTGTGTAAAAATCATACATGGTGTGTACCATTATGACTTTACATGCATGTATAGTGTTTCCATCATGGGTGTGTATTTACCCATGGTACATGGTGTGTTAGACGTGTTCACGGTGTGTACACAAGTAACCCTATAGGCCAACTAATCCCACACGGTTAGATTTATATGTGTTCTTCCTAAGTGATCCCACATTGTGTGTACCGAAAGTTCACATCCGTGCACTTGGGAAGACCACAATTCCATGTTCCATATCACATATTCGGACACACGGTTTTCAACAACAAGGAATGTACACATGGTACCCAACATATATATCTTAAAACATAAAACACTATCTTCCCTGAATAGAAATAACACATGGTGTGCTAGGCCGAACTACACAACATTTAAAAAAAATTCAGGAAAGAAAATCTAGATTTCCAAGAAAACCCCTATTAAGAAAAAAAACCTACCAGCAGTCTTCCAATTTCTGATCCATGGGGGCCCATACTCCCTGGGAATTAAATTTTGGCATCCAAATACAGAAAATACTTACACAATATATATCACGTGGAAAAAACATAATCCACCAAATTCTGATCTATGAAGTCCCAGACACCTTATGGATCAAAACATGGTACTTACCCCAATCGAACCATCTCATATAGATATACACCTATCACAAAAACTAGTATAACTATCAAGGTATTACCATAAAAACATTCATCTCCAGCACAACATCTATCACAACAGCATGAAATCATTAATTCTATCTCTATGGAATGTTATGTAGGCATGGAATGTGGTTCCTAATAAGTTCCTATAAGATTCATGAGATAGAATATCTTCATCTCCTCAGGTTTTATCAAAATAGAACCGCAATAATATCAATAATAACAGCACAAAACACGTGTGTCACCAAATGGTGAAATCAAATAAACTGTAATATCTCAAAATCAAAAGGCACAATTTAATTCATGAAAATTTTGTTTTTTCCTATACAAGGGGTAGCTACTCCTAGGTAAAGCTAATTACCAAATTGCATATCCATTATTTTGTTGAAAAATAGTAATGCAAACATGAAAAGAAACACATCTGATACCCCTTTGTAATGTCTTGGATTTGTGTTCCACATAAAAGTGACCCAAACATGATTGACCACCTGGTTTCAAGCACATTTCTCAATCTTCATAGGCTGCTGACTAGCAACGAGGGCCTATGGTGTGATGGTTAATAAACTACTACTTCATTGGAAAAGTGTAACATAGTGGATCACATAATAAAAATTACCAAAGTAGTAAATAGTATGCAACTAAAGTAAACAACTAAAGACTGAAATATAAAGATAATAATTAGTTTTATCATATTAAAATGATGATGCATGTCACATGTTCTAAGAAAAAATTGAAAACATGATACACTAAAATCAAGTACAATACAATACCAAAGTACTGTAACACAAAATGAATCTCAGTATCATCGCAAGCCTTGTCTTGGACACATGCTCTCCTGCTCCTAAGCGGAAATCAAAAACATAAAAAAGGACCCTTTACCTTATCGACACATGCAACAATATAGTTTGTTTAGTCCCAACATGTTACCCAAATAGGGTGTGGGAAATAATAACAGTAAGAAACCACAAAAGATCTTTTCCAATCTTTCAGTGAGTATAATCAGCAGTATTGAACAATAGTGATATGCAGTAAACTAGGAGGTACTCAAAAGTGAACAATCCAACACATTCTGGAATTCATTCATAATGTCCATTATGTTCATTAGCAATTCGACTACCATATATAATTTAGTATTGTAATTTTTCATAATCCTAACATTCCATATATCAATGTAACAACAAGAGAAGATTCGAAAGAACTTCTAAACATGTAAGTGGAGTCTAAATCCAAGATTGTGCCTTAGCTCGGAAAACGTGTCATAGTTCATTCGATTTCACTATTTAAATTATAACCAGAGTCTATTCTAGATATACCTATTATAGAATTCTAGTATCACTCCACATGAAATTATACTGACATCTTGTGAGTCTGTTCTCAATATTCCTACATAGGAGCCCTAGGAGTCACTCTAGACATTGGTATAAGTTCTTGTGAGTCCATCTTATATGGTCATACTAGGGGGCCCTGAGTGTCACTCTAGGTGTCATATAAGATCATTTCAATTTATTCCATCCACATAGGTCCTACTAGGGATCACAAGTGTCATTAATGACAAAAAAACCAATAGCCTCTTGAATCCATCCATGGCATTTTATGTTGAACCCATGTGTCACCCATGGTGTAAGGTACAGTAGTCATGTGCATCCATTTACATTGTTATAAGACAATCCCATGTATCACCCAACACTAAATACCATTTAATAATAGAAATTCAATAAACCATTCAATATTTCTTAAATAAGAAAAACCACTACATGGGAAAATGGGGAAAACACGATCCCAAAGCCATAATTAATACCCTTAAAATTGTGTCAAAATTGTAATTCCATATAAAAAACAATTTTATTTTAAACTACCCTATCAGGGAAAAAGGAATGAACATATACATCTAAAGAAGAAATTTCTAAAAAAAATTATCCGAATGAAAAACACCCACATGGTGGCCCTTAATCAAAAAATAATGCCAAAAATGATATAATTTTTTAAATTGGTTACAAAAAAATATTTGGAAATAATATAGTTAAATATCATTTCAAGGAAACACAATAAAAATTGGTGTTTTGAATAATGGAACATATACATATCTCTATAATTTATAATAGGGAAAATACTACCTACCAAGTCCCCATGTGGCTCTCTTCATCCGGGGTCATCTACCAATTCAAGATAGAGTAAAGTAGATATATAAAATAAGGATAAATGATCTACCATCAATAAATTATTAGAGAACATATATTAGTAAGAATGTCTCAAGAGTAATAGAGAGCATACCTATTGGGTTCAAACAAGACTTCTGGTGATTGAAATGGAGTTCAGATGCTCAACCGGGATGGGATCAAAGTACCAGTGCTGCTTGTTCATCAACCCAGTGAGCCCTCTATCCATTCTATGAAATAGATAGGATATTACCCATTATAACCATAAAATAAAAATGCACAGAGTGTAAGTAATTATACATGGATTGTATGTCATTTAACTATTCATCTAGTGGCTTTTTTTTCGATTTAGTTTCCAGGACCAGCTGACATGACGACACGACGGTAACTAGGAAGTACACAACCTTTAGTTGGGTTTTCCACTCTTTCTCACCGACAAGCCCACAAACCATGTACTAATGTCATACACATCCATAATTCCTGGAATTTTCATTGTATTACTTATCATGTAACACTGAATTCCATTATTTTTTCACGATTTCACTAGATTCCCTAAAAACAACTCCAAGGAAAAGGAAAAGAAGAAATATTTCCACAAATAAAGAACTGGGTTCTTGCAATCCCAACCCATGGAGGGTCCAATGATTATGATAGAAATATTATCAACCATATATGTACTATAACCACATCAATGTACCATATATCTATGTCAAAACTACACGTCATGTTTCCATAATATTAAGACATAATAACCTCATTCATTACTTTTACCATGAAATAACCCTACTATATACCATATAATTTTCCCATCAATATCACATCAATTGTACTTTAATCACTTGGAAATTTCATCATGTTCATATAATCCTGTTTCCATATCAATTTTACTATGACTATAGTAATTATCAAGGAAGACGGAGTAGTTAGACATCTATTACCTCTTTATCTTGGAGGTTTAGGGAAAACACATTGAACACAAAATATTTGGGCCTTGGTAAGTATATCTAACATGGGTGGGAAGTGTATGAAACTCCTAAGAGAATAAATCATATAGATTAATCACACAAAATCCAATCATAAACATATACCCAAAAACCAAACATTAAAAACCCATAAACATCACCATATCTTCATAATCATCCACAAATAACAATTTCCACTTCTATGCCATAAACCAGAAAATATTCTCATATGGCATAGAAACAGCAATGACCTAAAGTTTCATTTTTAATAAGATAATTTCACTATTTATAGATTTAATATTACCAGTCATATTATGTTCATTACACCATTAAATCACATATTTAATTAGATAATGTTTCCAACCATTACCCGCATTTATTTATAGCCTTTACAAATTCATTTCAATTGTCATCTTTTCATTAACAAACCATTAATTTATTTTATTCCATCCCACACACATTACCATATTTTCCATTACTATTCACATTATATAATCACTTGGAAAACAATAATACCATCTCCACATCACAAAAATATCCACCACATCAGTCCCCACATGTCACATGACATAGAAACCACAACAGACTAACCACTACACATCAACATTTTTTCTAACCTGTGCTGACCGGCCACCACCTCACCTCCTAACACTTATTATACTCAAAACAAGTCATACATTATCAACATAAAACCCCATAAATATCCATAAAAAATAAATATAGTATATAGAACCCATCTTTACTAATAACAACATCTAAAATTACTATTTTAAAATGATCTATCATATTAATTTATCTTTTCTACATTTAGAATTAACACAATAATTAAAAAATTATCTCAATTGATTCCTTCCCAAAATTATTTAATTGAAAACTTATTGAAGGTGAATCAAAAAAAATTCACAGTAATATAACTTATATTTCATCAAAAATAGAAATTATCATCAGTATCAATAAAAAACTAATTTTCACAAGGTAAACATCATTTAAAACACATCACCATTTATATAACACCCCGTCAAATAAAATTTATCTTTTGTGAAATTAATTATATTAATTAATAAAATTGTTTACATAAAAAATCTAGAAATTTGTGGTTTAATATACATTATACACAAAATAAAATATTATTCTAGAATTTGTGACCTCAATTAAAGCTTTATAACCACTGAATGATAAAAAGTTGTGGAGAAGATGGTCACTAGGAAGAAACACACAATAGAGAATTATGAAAAACTAAGAACAAAAATCATAATCAAAATAGAATCCCATAATCCCCCCTATAATAAACAATTACCACATCCATGGGAATCAATGAAATAAATAATTAAGATTGAAAATAGGAAGAGAATAAGTCACACCATGTGTCACTAATAACTGATCACTAGAAGCCAAGGTCCACAGATAATTCAATGGATATCAATGGTTGAAAATGGGAAATCTCATGCCAACTAGTGTTCAAGGAAAATAAATGATTTTTAAGAATTTATATTTTCATTAGAAATTATACTAGTCCTATAAATTCATAAAACTATTGTGTAATGTTAAGGGTAATGTCATGGTAGGGTTATATTGAACCATCCTCTAAATATCATCCCACAATTCCCCTTTCTCTCCCCCATTTTAATCTAGGTAACTAAATTACTCAATATATCCATGAAAAGGTACTAGTTATATATATAACCCACGTATAAATCCCTAAAAAATTTATAGCTAACAAAATAGACCTCTGGAACTCCATGGAACATCTTATCTATAGCAATGTCGCATCCAAATACCCTAAACACAATAAAGGATCCCAAAAGAAAACTATGAAATAATATATAAACCATGAATTAACATCACTAAAAAAGAAAAAAATATTGATAACAATCCCACATGGGGTCCATTCCACCATAACTGAGATCACGCCACAATAGTCTCTTTGTTAAAGATAAAAAACTCCTCCAGAACACTACACAATATAACTAAACCATCCATGACACAACCAGAAACCAACAAAATAAAATTTAAGATAAATAAATCATAATGTAAGATAATAATCTTAGATAAATCCCCCCTTAAAACCTCTATTTCACAATCAACATTACCATTCCTTAACAAATTCCATATTGATGAAATTGTATCTCTAATGAAATATTTGTCCCTCAAAACTTCTAGAAACACCACTAACACTAAGAAGAGGAAAATTTAGTAGTTGGAAAGTACGAAGTTTATATATATTTTAGGGGATATTAGTGTTTAATTATAATTAAAATAAGTTATTTTTCAATGATTATTAAAAATCATAGATAAAATATAATTCATTATCACCAAAATATTAAGCTCTAATAATTTTATAATTTATAAGAGCTTGTTTTAGTGATCATAAAGATAGATATTTATTAGTATTAAATTTGGTTCTTATAATAACTAATTCAATCTTAATGAGATTTAGAAATAAGGCATTATTCATTGAATATGATAGTTTAATTTTATATTAAGATATGTATTGGTGAAAACATTCACACTATATAAGAAGATTTATTCGTGTAATACATTTTATTGATAAAGATATCTATGTATGATAAATATAGAGTAGTGGAAATATTTATTCTTATATATTTTTTAGTGAAACTTTCATATATATCGTTATCCATGCTAACCTAATCACTGATATTTATATATTTGTTAGATCCAAATTTATTATTGATGAAGACCTTTGTGTAGGATTAAACCGAAGCTATATGAGAATAACATTGAATTTACTATCCACTATACCTTAAAAAATAAGAAATTATTGTTATTTTGAGAAAATATATTGAATTTACATTTTCAATAGAATAATATTATTTATCAACTACCATAAAAATATAAATCTATAAAAAAATTGATAATATATTACTAATTGTAAAACTTCCGAATTAAAAAGATAGAATTTTTATTATTGTATTATAAGAAATTTGAAATTGATCATATATAGATATGTTATAATTACTAATTATTGATGAATAATTTTATTGATATAATAAAATATAAAAATAATTATATTTATGTATAATATTATTTATATAAATGAATTAATATTTCATAAAATATATCATTATTTATGTAAATATTTGATAATATTCATAAATAAGTACATTCATAAATAATTTTATGTATACATATAAAAAGATAATTCCAAAAAAATAATGAAATATACATTAATAATTAAAAAATTCATATATTAAAAAATTATATTTAAAAAATTAACTGTTAAAAAAATTGTATTACAGTTGGTTTTTGGACATGGATAGCTTCAATGAAATAGTATGAGCCTCTTAGAGGGCATTAACTAGGGGAAATATTTTTGGGATCTCCAAATTAATCTTTGATTGTAAAATGGTGATATAATTACATGGAATTCTTAAATCCCAAACCCTAGTAGTAGTATTGATGCTCTCTAGAAGGAAATTAGCCTCTGGTTAAACGTACCACATACCCAATGGTCTGATTCCACATTCTCTTCCTCCTCAAAGTTCAATCAATTAGAGGAAATCCTACCTGATTTCAATAGTATTTTCCTGGATATATCTAATGAAAAGTGACTCAAGTAAGGAGACAACAAATCTAATTAATTTCATGCAAGTGGAAGGGATAAAAAGATTATGGGAATTAAGAACTTTCACTTGGAGAATAGATCCACTTACAGTGAGGTTTCTAATATTATACCACATTTTAAGTCTTTTATTTATAATATCTAGTCAATTTTTTTATAATTAGAATGTAAATCCATCTATAATATATTATAGGGCGATTCGTTTTTATAAAAAAACTTCATGAAAATTTTCTAAAATCATTTTACATACTTCTTAAATCCATCCAATATAAAATTGAATGGAATGAAGCTATCAAGAGTCTTGACCCTGATAGGGCCTCGATTCAGGATGATTTCACAAGTTTCTTTAACATGTGTCCTTGGAAATCATTAATAAGGAGGTAATTAAGGCTGTAAAAAAATATTTTAGGGGTGGGGGTTCTCATCCTTGAGTTACCATGAATACTACCATTTTTATTATTTTAATGGTCAACCTGAAAACATTTTTGGAAAATTATATCCCTTTGGCATGTGAAACTTTTCTTATAAGGTGCTTTCCATAGTCCTAGAAATTATTCAAACCCATAACTTACCTTATTTCATATGTGAATTCAAACTTGGGTTCTTGAAAGGGAGTAACATATAGGGATCCAGTGTCTAGGAAAAAGAGATGATCTTAGACATTAACAAAAGAGTGGTTGGTTATCAAAATATATTCAATGTTTATAAAGATAATCCCTTTGAAAAAATGGAATTGATTTTCTTTTTTAATTCCCTTAGAATATATAGTTTATGGGATTTGGTGTGTGACCTCTGTTTTTATTTTTTATCTTCACCATGGTTCTCCATACCCCTTATAGGAATGAATTTTTTTTATAATGTCTATTAGTGGATTATTACAAGGATATACTCATACTTCATGTTTTTTATTTCTAGAATAAGATATTTTGAGATGTAATGTCATAAATGAAAACATTAGTGGTCGGGTTCATCCCTTTAGAGGTTGGCATACTTAATTTATAATATCTCATCTTTTTTTCTGATGACGTGATTCTCTTCATTAAAGGTAGTAATTTTTTAATTCTCATATTCTCTCTAAATATGAACACCTACACTTTCATAATTGGTTAATTCACTAATATCAATAAAATTTATGTCTACATGTCAAAACATTTCATAGAAATTAGGTCTGAGATTATTAAATAATGACCTATCAATTAAAGAAGGTATTTCCCAATGGATTATATGGGGTCCCCACTTTTTGATGGAAGGTTACATTCTTATTTATTTGATGGTGTTGTTAATAAGATAAAATGTAGTTTTCTCAAATGAAAAATCCATTTCTTTTAATTTAGTGGTAGAATCTCTCTGGTGATTTGAATCTGGTCATTTGTTCCTATGAATTTTCCCTTAGTCTGCAATACTCATAGACAATAATTAGAATTTTCCACTTTATTCTCAATAATTTTAATTCAGATTCCCATCAAGAGGGTCATTAACATTATGCATGTTGGTCAAGGATTTCCAAACCTATTGAACAATTTGAATTTACTTAAGGGTTGATTGGTAGGACATGAGATGTATACATTCAATGTTGGGTTGGGATGTAATTTCTTAAAACTCTCTTTCATATAGTTTCATAAAGAGGAATAATGAGATATCACCTTTCCATTTTATGGAAGGTATCAAAAACTCCAATATCAAAAAGATCATCTAGGCCTTATCCCAACCATATATCATGTTATTATAATGGTGGGTGATATATCTTCTTCTAGAAGTAGAAATGGGTGGGTAACTCTTCTTCTTTCATATGTGTTATATTCTTAACATAACCATCAAACCAGTATTCCCTTTCCAAGATTTCATTTATACATACATCAATAGGTATTAGTAGTATTTGTTTCATATAATTCAAAAGATAAATAATCAATATTGATGTTTCTACGCCAATTTCCCCCAATTTAAATTTAGTATTTCTAGTTTCTATAAAATCAGTCATCCTTCCCATACTTTAGACATCCACTCCAAGAAAATGCGGTGAAAAGACGTATCATCAAAAATAAACTTCCTTGTTTGGAGGACCAGGAACCAAGCAATCTACACCAATTAAAACATTAAAAATAAATATATACACCTATAATTGAAATTTGAGTGTTATTCTAATAATAATTCTTAAAATATGTTTTATTTTTTCTAGAAAAGTGCTTGAGCTCACTTAAAGTGGTCATTTATTTGATTTTTTTAGAATATGTGGTCACCTAATCTCTAGGAAAAATATTCATTGAGGTGGATTTTTATTTCACTCTACTTGATATATGGTTTTTTTTTGAATTTTATCTCTTTTTTTTTATTTTGGTGGGTGATTTCGGAATTCTGAAACAGTGCACAATGATACGGTCAGAATCTCATATTCTCATTCTGTCAATATTGCTTTGTGAATCTTCTCACCTCGATCATTGCACTATGTAATGAGGAATTCTGGCCTCAATCACTCTATGCCTCACTCTCAAATTATGATCTTTTTTTGGATGAATTTTCTTTATGAGGTAGGGTTATGTGAAAAGTTTTTTCTGAAGGAATAAACTTAAACAAGATGCTTCTTATGTCTACATACTCATGCATTGTGGTGGCCTTGTATAAGACTCATAATTTGTAGTCCTCCCTGCTTTATTATCTTTCTTCAGTGATAGAAATTACCTACAATCTATGTCTCATTTAATTTCAAAAGTAATAATCATTATAGTAACTATAATATTTTTATTTTAGTTTCTTAGAAAAATGATTTGTTGGTTATCAAGTCCTTATTTGGAATTTTCACCAATATTTATAAGCTCACATATTCCATCAGATTATCCAAAATTATCATCCACTAGGATGTCGAGTTAACTGATACAATCTAGTGGAGTACGAAAGCTGTCTCTTTTCCTTACAAGGGACATTTAATTGATATACTAGTTGTCTATTCATTTCTTATCCCTCTTGGAAAAATATCTAGTTTTTTCAATGGGATTCTCTTTCCATTCATTATTTCCTTCCTCAATTAAATTTTTGGACATTCTTTTTCTCATAATAAAAAAAATTTCAATTGTACTTCAATATAAATAATTATAAAAATATTCAAAATTACGTTTAGATGTAAATTATTTATAATAAACAACTAATTATATAAATTACAAACTAAAAGAATCATTGATTTGGATACCCAAACCCATGTTCGTTGGAAATATTATTGACAAAAATCCAAACACACACACAATAAAAAGGGGATAATATTGAGGAACATTCCCCGAACTATACACTAGAAATAAACATTCTTAAACATCACCCTCTAAATTTTTGGATTACCACTATCTATCATCCCTAATTAGATAAGTAACTAAAATAGAGTGCTGAAATGAATGAATATTTTGGATTTGAAACCACTCTTATCCTAACCCAAACCTCTAGTTTGGTAGAACCATTACTGTATATTTTAACCACACTAATTTCTAGAATGTATCTATACCAGACCTCAATATGCTATAATCATAATTACTAATACTCCAAAAATTATACTTGAAATCGTAGAACAACAATACATTGAAAAAACTAAAATTAATTACATCAATCATAAAAAAATTTAAAAAACTATCCTTTTATTGGTTTTATCTAGTTCCCATATTTTTAGGAGCATCAAAAAACATGTGTTACATCCTAATTTTAATGAATTATACATTTACATGGGCTTTATTTATTATTAATAACCTGATGAAACATTTTTATTGAATCAAATTCATTCATAACATTCCCATATAAAATGTAATTGCTATCAACTACACTATATATATCAGAAGCACTTGGTTTTTAATATTATCTAAAATTTGTATATACCAAATTTCATTATTTGAGGGTGGAATGAGACTCATGATAGAGGATATTTATTTGGACCCATATAAGATAATTTCCCATCATTGAGTAACTTCCCTCTAAAAAACACTATTTAATCCAATATCATTAATGACCTTTTAGTCCTCTTCACGATATAAATCCATATTTATATGGACATGAAGAGAATCAATCAAATAATAGAAATTGTAATTCATTCTACTAGTAGTATAGATAGATCATGTCTTCATCACCTGATTACTCTTTATTTTTTGACTGAATTGGTATTACCTCCACAAACCAACTTGTTTTACTGTAGACACCCTAACATTTTTTATTAATTGTAATAGTGTATTACAAAGTATTTAAAATATTGTCCTCTAGTTTTTGTGCAATAAATTTTCATTGTTCTATAAGTTGTATCAATATTTTAAATTATGTATTGTATTTGTTTTATATATTATTTTTTTCATTTTCATTGCAATGTATACCATCACCTAACTCTCACTATGTACATTATAAATATTATTAATCATAAATATGTGATTAGAGAAAATTGAAATAATATTTTCCCTTCATAGGATGACTCATATTAATAATGACCCACCATGAACTTCTACTAATAATTATATAAATTTAAATTAAATTAACAAATATATTGATATTAAAAATCACAAATATCATTATTTTTTATCCAAATGATCTATTGAATAAGAGGATCTATTTTTTTAGTGTTAATTTTCTTATATATGATAAATTATCTCACCTATTTGACGAATCTATAAAATCATATCCTTTTCCATGTGAGGTTATAATTCATTAAAACTTTTCTTGTCTCTAACTATATAGAACAGAAGTAGAATGATATATTCCTATTATAATTCAACACATCATTATGAGATGTGATGTTTTGATGAAATTTTTATTTTTTCACAAATATAGAGAAATTTCTAGAATTTCTATTTAGATCAGGATTATAATGGTTTGGACATATATATGAGGTGTTTCAGATATGTTTTTAGGCCCAAAATATTCTTCATGTTTATTTGTGGAAGTTTAAGCCTTGGGTACATATAAGAGATTAAGTTGTAATTTCTCCAAGAAACCCATATCATGTTGATTATTATATGATTCTATTGATTTTAAGAAGGTATATTTTCCATTTTGATAAAATATAGTGAGATTATGAGTTAGAAATGTTTTTCAAAATATTTTAAAATTTTCTAAATAAATATTATTCATTTCTACATTCTTTAACATAAAAGCTTCCTCAAGAAATTTGTCATTTAAATATATACATTAAATATTTTTGTAATAAGAAATTTTAAAAGTAATGTTTTTCAATCTATTAGAATTAAGGTTCTTGAGTTAGGCCTTAAAATTATTATTTGTTTTAATGTTTTTCATGTATTTTATTTTCCTCGATCACTTATTTGTCCCCTAAAACTGACAATAGGGAGGATGCCCCCCCCCCCTATATACATGGAGTAAGTAAGAGGATATGGTGGGGAGAGGGTGTCAGATCTATGTCCAATCAGTCCAATCACAGTTGAATCAAACTATGGTGCCATAAAGAACGAATTTGGGATTAAATCATTGATTATTCTATTAAGGTATGTGGTTTTTTGATTCTGCATTACTTCCAAAATAGATTTAATTTTTTTAATTTTTTTATAAAATATGGATTAAAATGGATGGAATAAGTATTATAAATAATAAATTTATATTTTAAATGGGTTTTATGTGATTTTCTATTTTTTATCATCTGAAAAAAACAAATCATGTATGGTGTAGTTCATGAACACAAATTGTGTAGTTTTCTAGTGTGGAGAAGGTCCAAGAATAAACCTAGAAGTAATGTTATCCACATGGACACATCATATTGGACCATTAGTATATAACATGGGGTGTTTCCAAGTACACCACCAAGAAACATATGTCAGCTACAATGTGAGTAAATGTTTATTCCATGTTTGGTATCTGGACATTACTTAAGAATAGAATCTTGACTCGTTACCCCATGGGGATTGCACTCTATGTGTACAATGAGAAAGGCCTAGAATTTAGGGAAATACATTATAGGAAAAGTAATGGTATATTACTAGATAGGATCATTGGATGTACATGATTTGTACACTATAGTGAACAATGTGTACTATTTCCTCAAGGGGTTTTTCAATGCTTTCTTATATCAGTGATGGAATTAAAAATGTTAGTATTCCATTATGATTATTTTTTCATGTAAAATGTGATAGTGGATCCTTTATTTCTAAAAAAATACATTAAGAAGATGAGTTATTACTTGATGAAGTATTCTAAGACAATATTATTCTAGGTGATGAGTTGAGAACTCTCCTATGGGGGGAATGTCATGAAAACTTGGGGTGGGTCAGGATAATGTTTTTGTTGTCTGCACATTGGATTATTAAGTTCATTCATGTGAGATAGTCCAAATAGTTTTTAGAGAAAAGATTTAACTTATTATATGAGGAATGTGATGAGAATTATTATTAGAGACTTGATGATGGGGATATATAATGGCCTATGGGTTGACATAATACTATTGGTGTTGGGTACGGCTTAATGTTGATGAGTATAGACTGATATAGGTCTGAAAGACCAATGTGGATGCCTATATGGGTGATATGAAAACACATATGGGTTAAATGTGTTGTATTTTTTAGAATATTTAGCTTTTAAAAATATTTAACCCTATTGATAGATGGATTATAAGGCATGTTTTGAGATGTCAGGATAAGTATTGAGTGACTTACAACTAAGAGATGAGTTTTGATCTCATAACATGGGATATTTTTCACAATTTTTCTCTACATTAATGTGAACATACATGGATTTATAACGATGGGGCCAATGTTTCACTAAAAAATACTATGGATTTTAGGATATGGGAAGATAATGTGTGACCCCCTTATAGAGCGGTTAGTTTAGGGTGTTTTATCACAGTGTCTGTAGGAGTACGATACGCAATATTTATGGTTTTAGTTGTTTTTTAGGTTCCTTAAGTAAGTTAAAAAGTAAAGGCAGTTACTATTTTTACTATTTAATTAAGATCATAATTCTATCTCTGTTATAACCTCCACCTAGTAACCCCTAAAGAATCCAGTCAGATTAAAATTATGCACAAAATAAAAAAATTTGAATTTTTTCTTTATTATAATTGAATATGCATGCATTTTATTCTATTTTTAAAAAATTTATATATAAATTAAACAATTATAGATACATATAAACAATCCATATAAATTCTATATGATATTTGGAGTATTGATCCCTGGTTTTTGAGTGCTATCATAAATAAAAAATGATTCCTTCAATGATTTGATAATCCTAGAAGAACCATTATTTTGGTTTGGGAAAAATAATGGTATCAAGGTGCTTTCTTTATATCTATATCTCTAAGAAACATGATATTATAGATATAGGATCTCAAAATCCTGTGATGAATAGTCCTTTTTAATAGTGTTTTGATTTTCTTTAAATAAACGGGTGTTATTTATAAAAATTTCAATATTGTTCTAGTATAAGGGTAACAATTTAAATCAAACCATATACACTATGTGAAAAAGATAAAGAAATCATTAATATTTTATCACTTACTTATAAAGTCAAATATATCATATAAGATAAAATATTATCCATTAACTCAAATCTTCACTCCCAAATAAATTAATTAAATATTCATTAATTTAATAATAATTGAAATATTATTCCACGTATTTTCCTAAAACATATAAATAATTGAGAACAAAAATTTTATTCACTTAATTATGAACCTGAAAAAACATTGATTTATTAATTTCCTATGATCATTCAAACATAGATTTGTCTTGACCCCTAACATAGGGTCCATTATCTCTTTGACTCTAATTCACTTGAATTTTCGAAGGATTTGAATATTTTTGTATGTTTCCCTCTAGAACATTATCTTTTTAGTACTGTGTCATTCTGACGGACCAAGAGTGGTATCCATAAACTCATCATGAACCCTTAGGGGCTATGGCTAAGTCATAGTAATAAAAACCTCATATGAAATCATTCCACATAATAGATTCTCTACATCTCATGGTATCTCATAAAGAAAGATGCAAATTATGTGTCATTATTCATTCTTTATTTATTTCTTTTTGACCATACTATATGGACTTACATTTCTTATCCATATAAATAGAGTAAATAATGTTACTAAAAGTTTTTTCAACTTGTCCTAATATATCTATTCCATAGTAGATGTGAAAAAAATTGTCTTGATCATTCAATCAATGTCATACCACCAATGATTCACCCAATGCAAGCTACCTCAACACACCATAAATTTCATGGTTTTTTTCATATATCAAGGTATGTGATCTAATTATTCAGAATGGTGATGATGTCAAGTCAAGATACTAATAAATTTTCACACATATTGAAATAACCCATAAAACACATAATATGTGGTGTTTCTATTAGAATTTATGTTATCATGGTCACCTTTACTCTAGATCACCAAGTGTGAAAATGATTATAAGAAGTCTCAATGGTGATGATCCCCCACACTTAATATACATAAATCATATATATCAAATTTGTATGATGCTTCTATGAAATATTTCATATATTTATCATTCACGTCGTAGTATCATGAGGTTATCACTATAGTTTTATGTTATTATATCATTTTGATATCATAAAAAAATCTAAGTGGATCACCATTTTAAATAGAGAAAAAGGAATAAAAACTATTATTATCATTACAAATAATTCATAACTCTCTATATAAATGATATGGTAATAAAAAAGTACAACATTATTAGGTTCAAGGGTTCCCAATATCACAACACTCCCACTTTCACTACATCCAAATTTCTAACAATTCTCTTTTTATCTCTCACTCGATAATATCATGATTCTACTAAGTGATTTATTTATTCATTAGGTTTTCCTTGTATTTTTATATGGATAATCTATTATCTATGAATTAAAATCCTTGATTAAAACTTCCAAATGATATTAAATCCTTGAGTATATCTAGTTTTTCATTTGTTATAATTTTTACATCTGGGATAGAAACATTAGTTTGATTCAAATACTAGAAAAAATCCTTTTATTTTTTATACTACTTTTTAAAATTCATTATATGTGTCATCATCCTCATTATTTTTCTATATATGGATACCATTGGATTTAATAACATACACATTCTATTTAACTTATCCTAACTATGATATTTGATCAAATTGATCCATAAGAAGTCTAGTTTGTGTATCCTTATAAAATGTTTTTATTCCTCTCCATGTACCATGTATAAATACCTTATACATTCCCATGTAAAATTGTATTACTATTACCAATTCCTATACTATCCTCCAATATTTTCTTGATAATTTTATATCATAATATATGTTTTCACAATATCATATCAATTACATAACATGAAATATGTGATAGATCCAACATCAAAATGTATGGACCTCTAATCATTATAAACATCGCTTCTTATATATCATATATATCTTCCTATGTTACTTTATTTCATATGATATCATGAAAAATTATCAATTGAATTATTCCAAATTTTATTTTTCAATTTTTTATCAGTATATATAGAATTTTATGTTTTAAGAAACCCTTTTTTATACCTCAATAGATTTAGTTCCTATGGATTTGGATAACTGCTTTAGGTCAACCATTGGAGAGTAAATTTTAATTATTTATTACCAAATTGAAATAATAATTATAATATTTAATAACATGTAATTGATATATTTTACACTGAAAACTATGTCTCTTTTAAAACCCTCTCATAAAAACATGGAAAACTTTTTTTCCTAATGAATACATTATCACCATGATGCTTACTATAATATAAAATTAGATGTCTATAACTTGCATCACATATTGGTTTTCAATTGTTTCACCTAAACATTTTGGTTGTTTTATATAGTCACATTCCATGAAAAGCGTTCTTGACATATAATGACTAATATAATGAAAAAATAAAGTGGTTTTGACATATAAAATTTTCATTTATTTAATCATGATGTTTTCTTATATCCAATAAATATTTATTAATACCAATCATGTACCACCCATGTAATGTTTCTCTTGAATACCCACCAATAAATTTACATCAATCGGAAACACTACCAAAATGAAAAACATAATTTTGGAAGAATCATTCCATTTTCATATATTCATAGAAACCTTTAATTTTAGTTTATTTTAAATTAGATATTACTTTTAGGATAAATGGCTATAATTATCATAATACAATATATCATTGTGGAATGGTGATAATAAATATATTTATCTTAGTTTTATAATTTTATATACGATGTGTATCTTTGTAAAATTATTTTTCAATGGGAATTTGTGGAATTTATTATTAATACATTTCCATGTAGAGATCATTACTTGAATTTATCCAAGTAAATAATTCTCCAAAAATATCCGTTAGACATGTCATCACTATTTTAAAAAATATAGTTTATCACTTGAATATAAATTTTATATCTAAGATATTTATTTAATATCCTATATAAAATTAATGATAATTATATAAGAGGAACCTTTTTCTCAGGATGGAAATTAGTTTAATAACATATCCTAAGAAAAATCACCACATCTGAACAAATGTTTTGTGAAATAATGTGTTTATATCATAATATAACTACAATATACTAGGCTTTACTTACGAAAATATCACATTTTTTATATTATTATTCTATAAATTTCATAAAAACAAGACCAAATAAAATATTGGATTGGTTTCATTGGATAATTGATACACAATCTTCTTATTTAATAAAGATATTGAAAATCTGTCATAATGATCTTTCCCTTTTTTACTCTTCATAAAAATACTCTATTTGAAACATTCTTCTTACCATTGGCAATTAAAAGACTGGAAATGGTGATCTAAGATGGTCTATAAGGGGAGAATTGGAGATATCATTCATTGAATATATGAAGGCATAAGATAAGAATAATGGTATAAGATAACGAGCATAGAATATAATGTTCTTACCCAACCATTCATAGATCATAAACCTCAGTCATGGAACCAATATTTATCATTCTAAAATAAATGATTCATAAGAGTGTGAAATAATCATAATTCATGAACGATATTCTAATGTCATAAAATTATGGCACCAACAAAGGTATAGAAACCATCTCACTTGTATAAGTAAACTACAAGGACCATAAAATGTAATGGATCAGGACTCATCACATATTCTAAATTTTGGATCAAGGACATCATCTTGTTTCACATTTTGGATCAAGAAAATAGACAAATTTCCCCTTATGGATCAATCCCCTCGATATGTTTAACATTTTGGATCTAGCCTGTAAACGTGTTTCTCATTGTTATATCATGTGATCTAATGATTTTAATAATTATTTATAATAGATATAGACCTCACCCACAATATAGTGAAAATAATATATTTTTTCCAAAATATCATGAAACATTCATCATAACAAAACCCATGAAATGATATGGGCTTCAAAAAACATTCATCGTAACATAACCCGTGAAAAAAGATAGGTTACATAAGATATTTCATCACACCCTGAACCATTTAAAAAAAACATGTTCATAAAAATATGAACATCATAAACATAAAAAATCCATGGAAACAATAAATATGGTATCATGGGATCATATCCCTCATAAATATTAAGTAACGTAAAAGGATTTAATCATATATTTAACGTGGTTTTTGAAGAAAACTCATGTGGAACATTATTTTCGGAAAGTATCCCTTATTCAAAAATGAAATTTATTAAACTTGAAATTCATAAAAAGTTTTTGAAATACGATTCTTCTGATATACTCTTGAATTTTTTTAAATGAATATATAATTAAAATAACGGTCATGATGATGGGAAATTATATTCCTGACGTACATATCATGACCCATCCTCGGGGCCTGTGCCGTGACTACCCTAATCCCGCCTTCCATAGGCCAGGGGCTGGAGACTAGCACCAAAGTTGTAAATCCCAATAACTGGGAAGGCATTTCCTTTACAAAACATAACTAATCCAACCAGAGTACAAGAGGAAGTAAAACACTATGTACAAAAGATAGTGCTGAAAGTTCAAGGGGACGAAAATACATGCCCAATGGAAAGATACAGCTACAACTGATAGAAAGTACAAAAAAAGACGAAACTGCAGAAAGGTGTCAAGCTACTCCTCGATCATCCTCCAGAGTTCCTACCTGAAGGGTAGGTATAGATGGCCACCTCAGCTCCCCACATCCGTCTGTCACCTCCAGGTACCGTCTCCTCATGAAGTCCACCTCCGGGTTCCGTCTTGTCGTGAAATCCTCCTCTGTGTACTGACTAGTCTTGAGGTGCACCTCTAGGTACCATCCAGTCCTCGTACACTCGATCTCTGTTAGTGATGTTCGTCGTCTGCATCCAACATAACGAGGAGAGGGCATAGCCCATTCAGGGGTGAGTACTCGATACTCAGTAGGTACCCCGAGACCCTCAAGGTCTCTCTAAATACAACAACGAAAATCACAAAGAAAGTTCTCAACAGATAACCCATACTTAGGCATAAGCTTATACTTTTTCCTACGTTATCATGTAACTTATCAAATCCTCGAGGTATCACATGAATATGAAGTCGACGTATAACCACTACTTAGGTATATGCCCATAAATATACGTAAGTTATCAAGTAACCCATCTCAAACATGAGTAAAACACAATGGTCATTGACTCAACTCAAACCAGGATTCTAATTAATGATATCGAAACCACAACTGCTGAAGAGATCCTCCTATGATGAGTACAGTGATCCTGTCAAGACTCTGAGGCGCTGCTCTCTAACCTTAGACTGCTGAGGTACACCTCATGTCGAGTACCGCGGGTCTGCCACCCAAACACAGTAGTGCTCCGCATCGTGGGTCTGCCACCGAAACACAGTAGTGCTCCCCCTAATAGCCTGCAGAGGTACTCCTCCTGTCGAGTACCGCTGTTCATCCACCCAAACACAGTAGTGCTCCCCGGTGTGGGTCTACCACCCAAACACAGTAGTGCTCCCCACTGGGCTATACAAGTCACTCCGACTCAAATCGAACAAGCAGTCATCAGGTCTCAGCCAGCTACATGGTCTCTGTATTTCGTATGCTTGTCTCCGGGAGGATCCACTCCATGAGCCACTGGTAAAAACTACAAGTGTCTCAATGTCCGACGGATAAGTATCACAATGATCAGTCACATCACAGGGGTCCCAACGCAACAGACTACGTGTCAATCGGACGCCAGGTCTGTGAGTTATTATCATTTTCCTCTAGGGGGCACGGTTGGTTTCGTATACGAACTAACCCGACTGTATTTCAACTGTACCCTAAACTCTCATAGGGTATACTCATCAAGACCGTTTCTCAACGTGATTACCAACGCCGCTGATGGTTCGCCAAATAGTCGTCCGGTCTGAAAGTTATCATCTTTTCCGTTCCAGGGGCCCAATTGGATATCAGGTACAATCCAACCCGACTATACTCTAACTATGTCCAAACCTCAGGTGAAGTATGCCAGAAGAACCGTCTCATCAAGAGAAATCCAACACAGTCGACGACACGTCAATCAGACGTTCGGAACTCATGTTATAAATGTTTCTGCTCCGAGGGCCCGGTTCGTTTCGGGTTCGAACCAACCCGGTCGTACCCAAAATTTACCGAAAACTTGAGTGTAATATACCGAAACGACCGCCTCGATACATGGATCCCTAGGAAACTAACGGTGCATCAATCGAATGGTCCCTAGCCCATGATATGGGCATTTGAACTAACCTAGTTCGAAAATAGGGGTTCAGGCCCAGTCCGACCCGGCCCAATACCCCCTGGGTCGGCCCGAACTGGGCGACCCAACCTGAGTCCGGGTCCGGCCCGGTTGGGGGCGGCCCGGCCCGGCAGGCGCGGCCCGGCCGACGCGGTCCGGCCCGACTAGCGCGGCCCGATGGTGTGGCCCGCCGCGGCTGGGCCAGCGTGGCCGAGTAGAAGCGACGGAGCGCGGGGGTGCGACCCCCTCCATTAATTGATGTCGGCGGTGCCAGCTGGCACAGACTTTCCATCCCTAGATCCCACGCGGCCGCAGGATCCGACGGAACTCCGCCGCGGCTGTTGTTGCGACATGATTTCTTCGGCGGCGCGCTGGGGCGCCGCCGCCTCCAGGGGGTCGGACGGCTCTAGCCGCCACCTCCGGTCGCCGGCGCGCCGACAGTTCCTTCCGTGGACCACCAAACGCGTTCCAGTGGTCTGATTTGCCCGCCGTCTGCACCTACAGCTCTCCCGAGACCCGTTCTTCACTACGACGGCTTCCAAACGCCGTTGCGTTCCCGTTTCATCATCGCTCGTCAAACCACGCATCAACAAACAATCTGCGGAGGGTCGTCGGGCCGTGTTTGTTCGGCCCGCGCCCTCTGTGTTAGGTGTTATCAAATAAAAAATATTAAATAAGGTTTTATGAAGAAAGAACAATCAATTTTATTTAAATAAAATTGAAGCAAACCATCACACAATCTCTTAAATAAAAATTTTAAGCAAACCATTCTGCAAATAACTCATCCCAAATTGCGATTAAAAACATTCGTGGATCAACATGATAATGAGTTGATCCACGTTATTTATTTTAGAATCAAAGAATCAATAAATTATATGCAAACTCAAATTTAAACCCCTGCCTCATGTATTCGTCATTCTTTGATGATATCACGAATGGGAGTGGATGTCTGTTCGTTGACATCGTCGCAAGGTAAGAGGTGAAGGTGACGATGGTTGTTGGCGTTCGGAGTTTCCTCAAAGGCCTTTGATCCGGCTCGAGCGTCGTTTGTTGGAGATCCAATGGATGGAGAACCGTTCTTCGTAGAAGAATGAAGTTCTTCAACGAAGGAGAAAACCACTTCTTCTTATCAAATCTTCTCTCCCAATCCCCACACAATAAGGTATATCAATTAAAATAAGGCAATAACTTATGTTAATTAACCTTGTCATGCATTTCAAAATTCATAAATCAAAACCTCTAATTAATTAAAAGTAAGATTGTTTAATTAATAAGAGATAGGTTGGTAAAATTTATGGTGTGAGGGAGGGAGAACAAAGGTTACTCAAATAAATATGAGTTAACAAAATTAAAGAGGGAGTGAAGAGTTATACATTTAAACACAAGGGGTGTTAAATGGGGATTTTGTGGGAGTTAAAGGGAAGGTGATGGGTTGGGGTTTCATGCAGACCCCACCACCTTTGGTCATACCCACTCATGGAAAGTTAGATAGAGTGTGGCCCCACCTCCAACTTCTTTATGTAGAAATTAACATCCATGTAAAATAATTTGTTACACTAAAATTTATTTAATACTAATCAAATCCCCAAAAATTAACTACCTCATTCGACACAACGCAACTGCACTTAAGGTCCCCTTAAGCAATTACAGGCGCTGTGAGTTCATCAGTGTCCTCAGATATCAATTCTGAGCACCAGTTCAAATGATAGAAAATCCCGCTCATTCGTTCATTGAATGTACCCAAGATAAACATTGGAAATTGATTCCGGGCACATCGGGCCCTGGAATCAGGTGTCGTCAGAAGCCAAATACTCATAAAATTCCAAACAATTAAGAAAAAAACTTTCCTTGAAATTTCTGGGTCTTTACATTACTCCCACCTCCGGGCTTTACATCCTTGTAAAGCTTCAATACACAGTAGGGAAAACAAAGTGGTACTGAGCACGCATCTGAGCCTTCCTCCCCCAATTTTCTCTCTCGGAGGTTCTCATGCTACCAATGAAAGTGCACCTGAGAAATCGACTGTCCATGTAGGACCCGCTCCTATCGATCGTCGATCTCCACTGAAACCTCTGTGAATGTCTCCCTGTCATGGACATCCAACTCCCTATGGTCGATGATGTGTGAAGGATCGTGCACGTATCTCCTCATCTGAGATATGTGGATGACATCGTGCACCCGGTACAACTGAGGTGGAAAGGTCAAGCGGTAATCCACCTCGCCTACCCTACTGAGGACCTAGAAAGGTCCATTGAACCTCAGAGATAACTTGCCGCCTCAGCCACATATCTGTAGAGCTCATCGAGGTGAGACCCGTATAAGGACATAGTCACCATCCTCGAACTCTAGAGGCCTCCAATTCCTGATTAGAACTGCAACTCAAAACTCCTGCTGCCCCGATGGTAAGGTTGACCGACTCAAGAGTGATCGACCGCACCCTCCTGTGCATGCGTTTATCCTGTGCTGCCTGGGGTTTCCTTTTCGCCAACCATGGAGAACCCATCTCAATGTTGTAGGTAAAAAACAACTTTGTTTCCTAATATAGTCAATCTGAGAATGAACTATGAATACAATCCATACCCAGTCCAACGTCGTAAGGCCTCGATGCTGCCACCATGATTTTCCAACTACAAATATCGCCTCAAGGATCAGATCACAATGTCGGAGTAAGTGTGATTATCGTGTCTCCTCCCAAAGGTACCTCCATATGTGAGGGTCGAGTGTTCGGGTTTAACCGAAAACTCTAGGTCTGGGACAAGATTCGTGGAAGAAAGAATGATCTGTATCAATGCATGTTGTTACTGCAGCTAGTAGTGGACATAGACTGTCCCTCGAATCTTTCTTAGAGCCATTGGGCCACACTCCTTGACCACAAGAATCTACTCTCTTTCCCTTCCCTCTATCTCCCTGATCCTGGCGGGGTCATGAAAGGTGGGTGGTTGTAAAATGTTGAAATGTACACCACCACATGCTGCTCTCTTAGCTCTGCCTCAACGTCTGCTAATATGCAGACTCATTTGTCCTTAACACATCTTCTTCATGAAACATTTTACATGCCCAAGTCTATGAGAGTGGCACCAGTTTCCTGTTTCATTCTGCACTCTGTAGTCTTCATCCGCTCCTGGATGATCAGGACCTTCTCCATCGTAGCTCAAACCATCTATGGTCGGTACGTAGTTGGTCGACTTGGTAAGTCATTCAGCGTTCACCCTTCTTCACCTATGATCTGTAAGAGCTGTTATGATTTCTCCTTTTTTGAAAGGAGAAACTTGGTCTCATCCCTTGGATGAACCATGCCCATTGCTTAATATAGTCAATCCTGACATGAATGATGAATTCATGCCATGGACGGCGTCGTAAGGCCTCGTCATTACAACCAATAGATCAAACCGTCACTCTTGCCTCCATGGGTTGATTCACACTATCAGCATCAGTGTGAGTTCACTGGGTCTCCTCCAGTAGGAATCGTGAATGTGAGGGTCAAGTCAACAGTTTTAACCGGGATCTCTCAGTATCAACCAAACAAAAGGACATGAAAGTAAAAATCACAAAGATAAGTGTCTTTTATTACTGTAGCTCAATGTACAAAGACACAAATGTAACAACAGGGCCCCACCCACTAGTTGCCCCGTAGACACGTGGTCCCCAGCCTGGGGTCCACCCACGTGCCCGAACGGGTCATCTAACTATTGAAAGTCCCCCCAAACCAACACTAGTCCTTTCCAGAGTGTTTTGTCCTCACTCATACACCCTGAGAAACTTCCCAAAAGGTCACCCATCTAATCACTACTCCAAGCCATGAATACTTAACTATGGAGTTCTAATCTGACAGACTCTTGAAAAGGAAGGTGAACCTTGTTGACATGTTTCATATCATTTAGTCATTTAACCCTTTATCATTATGAGGTGTAACAATCACCCCACCCCCCCTTTAGAGAACAACGGCGTTATTGTGGGCCCTACATCTCATACTAGGCAGTGCACCACACTTAAGGTAGAGTTACTACTCTCATAGCAATTTGTCACAACCCCTCCTCGGGGCCCGTGCTGTGACTACCAAAAGCTCGCCTTCTATAGGCCAGGGGCTGGTGACTAGCACCAAAGGCGTAAATACCAATAACTGGGAAGGCAGTGCCTTTATAAAACATAACAAATCCAACCAGAGTACAAGAGGAAGTAAAACACTAAGTACAAAAGATAGTTATGAAAGAACAAGGGTCCGGAAATACAATCCCAATGGAAAGATATAGCTACAACTAAAAGAAAGTACATAGAAAAGACAATATAGCAGAATGGTGTCAAGCTACTCCTAGATCGTCCTCCGGAGTTCCTACCTAAAGGGTTGGTAGAGATGGACACCTCAACTCTCCACGTCCGTCTGTCACCTCCAGGTACCGTCTCGTCATGAAGTCCACCTCCGGGTACCGTCTTGTTGTGTAATCCATCTCCGTGTATGACTCGTCGTGAGGTCCACCTCCGGGTACCGTCCAGTCCTCATACACTCGATCTCTGTTAGCGATGTCCGTCTTCAACATCCAACAGAAAAAGTTGTGGGCATATCCCGTGCAAGGGTGAGTATTCGATACTCAGTAGGTACCCTGAGACCCTCAAGGTCAATCTAAATCCAACAAATATAATCACAAAAAAAGTTCTCAACAGATAACCCACACTTAGATATAAACCCATACTTATACCTAAGTTATCATGTAAAATATCTCAGCCTCGAGGTATCACATGGATATGAATTCGACGGATAACCACTACTTAGGTATATGCCCATACATATACGTAAGTTATCAATTAACCCATCTCAAACATGAGGAAAACAAAACGGTCATTGACTCAACTCAAACCAGGATTTTCATTAATGATATCGAAACCACAACTGCTGAAGATCTCCTCCTCCGACGAGTACAGTGATCATGTCAATACTCCGAGGTGCTGCTCACTAACCTTAGACTACTGAGGTACTTTTCCTTTTGAGTACCACGGGTCTTCCACCCAAACACAGTAGTGCTCCCCACTGTGGGTCTGACACCCAAACACAATAGTGCTACCCATAATTGCCTGCATAGATACTCCTCTTGTTGAGTATTGTGGGTCTGCCACCCAAACATAGTAGTGCTCCCTGCCATGGGTCTACCACCCAAACACAGTAGTTCTCCCCACTGGGTAATACAAGTCACTCTGACTCGAATCAGTCAAACAGTCATCAGGTCTCAGCCAGCTACATGGTCTCCGTACTCCGTATGTTCGTCTCCGGGAGGGTCTGCTCCACGAGCCATTTTTAGACACTACAAGTGTCTCGAAGTCCCACGAAGAATTATCACAAATATCTGTCATGTCACAATGGTCCCAACGCAACAGACGGCGTGTCAATCGGACGCCCGGTCTGTGAGTTAGTAGCATTTTCATCCCGAGGGCCCGATTTGTTTCGTGTATGAACCAACCTGACCGTATTTCAACTGTAACCCGAACTCTACTTGGTTATACTCATCGGGAACTTTTCTCAACATGATTACCAACGCCGCTGACGGTTCGCCAAATAGTCATCCGGTCTGAAAGTTATCAGCTTTTCCATTCCAGGGGCCCGGTTGGATTTCAGGTACAATCCAACCCGACCATACTCCAAATCTGTCCAAAACTTGGGTGAAATATCCCAAAAGAACCGTCTCATCAAGAGGAATCCAAAAAAGTCAACAACATGTCAATCGGACATCCAGAACTCAAGTTATAGTTCTTTCTACTCCGAGGGCCCGGTTGGTTCCGGGTTCGAAACAACCCGGTCGTACCCAAAATTTACCTAAATATGGAGTTTAATATACCGAAACGACCGCCTCGATCTAATTATCCCTACGCAATTGACGGTTCAACGATTGGAGGTCCGTAGCCCATGATATGAGCGTTTGAATGAACCTGGTCCCAAAATAGGGGGTTCGGGCCCGGTCCGACCCGGCCCAATACCCCCAGAGTCGGCCCGTACCGTGCGACCCGAACTGGGTCCGGGTCCGGCCCGATTGGGCGCGGCCTGGCCTGGCCCGCGTGCGTGGCCCGGTTCGGCCAACGCGGTCCGGCGTGACCGGCGCGGCGCGGCCGCGTTGCCAGCCGTGGCTCGGCCAGCGTGGCCGAGTAGAAGATACGAAGCGGGGGGGGGGGGGGGGGGGGGGCGACCCCGACCATTAATTGATGTCGACGACACCAGCTGGCGCTGCCCTGCCGTCCCGGGATCCCGCGCGTCCGCGGGATCCGACGGACTGCCGCTGCTGCTATTGCCGCGGTGGGATTTCTCCGGCGGCGCGCTGCGACGCCATCGCCTTCGATCACCGGGGCCGCCACGCCGGCGCGCCGCGCTGATAGTTCCTTCCATGGACCACTGGACGCGCTCTGGCGGTCTGATTTACCCGTCGTCTATGCATGCAGCTCTCCCGGGACCTATTCTTCTCTGCGACGGCTTCCAAACGCCGTTGCGGTCCCGTTTCATCGTCACACGTCGACCCACGCATCAACAAACAATTTGTGGAGGGTCATTGGGCGGTGTTTGTTCGGCCCGCACCCTCCGCATTAGGAGTTATCAAATAACCATGATTAAACAGGGTTTTACGAAGAATGAACAATCAAATTTATTTAAATAAAATTGAAGAAAACCATTATACGACCTCTTAAAGAAAAATTTGAAGCAAAGCATTCCGCAAAAAAATATTCCCAACTTGAGATTAAAAACATTCACAGACCAACTTGATAATGATTTTATCCGCATTCTTTATTTTAGAAATAAAGAATCAAGGAATTATATGAAAACTCAAATTTAAACCCCTACCACAAGTATTCATCATTCGTTGACGATATCACGAATGGGAGTGGACGTCGGTTTGTTGACGTCGATGTAAGGTAAGAGGGGAAGGTGATGATGGGCATTGGCGTTCATCGTTTCCTCAAAGGCCTTCGATCCAGCTCGAGCGTCATTCGTTGCAGATCTGACAGATGGAGAACCGTTCTTCATGAAATAATGAAGTTCTTCAACTAAGGAGAAAACCACTTCTTCTTCTCAAAATTTCTCTCCCAATCCCCACACAATAAGGTATCTAAATTAAAATAAGTAAATAACTTATTTTAATTAACCTTGTCATGCATTTCAAAATTCAAAAATCAAAACCCTTACTTAATTAAAATTAAGTTTGTTTAATTAATAAGAGATAGGTTGGCAACATTAATGGTGTGAGGGAGGGAGAGGAAAGGTTACTCAAATAAAGATGAGTTAACAAAATTAAAGAGGGAGTGAAAAGTTATACATTTAAACACAAGGGGTGTTAAATAAGGGTTTAATGGGAGTTAAAGAGAAGGTGAATGGTTGGGGTTTTATGCGGACCCCACCACCCTTGGTCATAACCTCTCATGGAACGTTAGGTGGAGTGTGGCCCCACCTCCAAATTCTCAATGGGTAAATTAACATCCACTTTAAATAAATTGTAACACTACAATTTATTTAAGACTTATCAAATCCACAAAAATTAACTACCTCACATGACACAACGCAACTGCACTTAAGGTCCCCTTAAGCAATTACCGATGCTACGAGTTCATCGGTGCCCTCAGATTTCAATTCCGAGCACCGGTTCAAAAGATAGAAAACCCCTCTCATTATTTCAGTGAACGTACCTGAGCTAAAATTAGGAAATTGATTCCGGGCACACCGGGCCCTGGAATCAAGTGTCGTCAGATGCCACAGACTTGTAAAATTCCACAGAATTATGAAAAAAAAATTCGTTGAATTTTCTGGGTCTTTACAGTAGATGATAAAATTATGATTCCATTCATATTTTTTGGTAAAAGAAAAATGAGACCTTTTGGAAAATGAAATAAGGATTATTTTTTAAAAACATTTTAAAAAATTAAATCACTAGTAATAATTTCTTTTAAATATCCTCTATAGAGTGTTAATTAATTTTTTAAAACATTTTAAAAAACACAGATATAGAATAAAAAGGGTTTTTGACTGAAGAGAGAAATAATGTATTTTTCTTTAGAAAAATGGAACCTTGAGTAAATAATGAGAGGAAAATGAAGTAAAAATATCTCTTCTCAAAAATTAATTCTTTTAGAATAACTAAAAGAGTTTATTTACTTCTAAACCATAAGATATCATCATCATAATCATAAATGTTAACAACAATGATAAATGATGACATTGTATCATAAAACCATTACCACATTTTAATATCTTGAATATTAAGATACATTAAAGAAGAATATAAAATTAAATAATAAATATCATGAAAATAATGATAATCATGATATAACATATAGTATGGACAATATATACACCTCATAAAATAAGATATGAGCATAACATAACATATGTCCTAAAGATGACAATTTACGAAAAAAAATTCTTACCTTATATCATGACTTCCATAATACACATTCAAAATTCTTGTATAATAATTATTTTTTCAATATAAATATATTATAGAACAAATCTGATATGTTTAAAATCTTCTGTGATTTACATATGACCTTTTATTACCCTCTTATTAACAATTCCTTCTTAAAATAATATTTTAGTTAACAAAAGATATGTTTTTCAAGAATGTTTTGGTTTGGTATCCATTGTAATTTATATTTTATAATGTATCCATAGTATCCAGTATTTTAATAATCATATAAATTTAATATATATTAATTATATACGGAATTATATAAATACATAAAATTTGGATGTAGATTATGAAATACATCATTCATGGAGATGATAGGTCATACGTATGGACTATGGTTGTTTCAATTCTATCGACATATAAAACGAAATAAAGGTAAAAAATAAATAACATTTATAGATTCATTATAATGTAATATATATCACATGTACTCATTAAATTTATCCTTTTTTACATTCTATGTGAAGTTTATGTAAAAAATGAATCACATCGCTCCACGACGTGGTAGTCCATCATATAAATTTTAAACGTTATCATATCCCCATGTAATTAATGGTAACAAGTTATATGTTATATTATAACATAATAAGTAAAATTATCTCATAAATATTACATTAATACTTAAAATACCGTATTATATCAATTCATGAGACGTGGTGAGGGAAAAAAAATGCATCTGTTTCTGAGGAAGTAGTCCGCTGAACACTTGATTGACCATATTGTTTCCCAATTGATTGGAAGATGAAATGGATATATTTTATGAAATAAAAAAAATCTTACTATATGTTTCATACTGGGATTTTTATATTCTAATTATTAGTAATTTAACAATAAAATTGGAGAAGTAAAAAAATAGAATAATGAAGAAGTTACTTTTACCTAGAACAACCCCCTTTTATCTCTTATTAAGGTCATAAGGGACTGCCTTTGTGGATTACCATTTGATATATAACATGTAAAAGTATTTGTAGGAGTAATTTATTTAGGATTTTTTTATCCAAATATCTTAGAACATGGTAGAAGTGATAAGAAGAGGTGACCTTTTATAATTGTGGAGGTGTGTTTTTTTGTAAATACCTAAAATTACGCTATAATGGGATGTCACTCTCACATAGAGTTCACTAAAAATTGATAATTAAATTATTTTATTGAATATAAAATTTTAAAACACCTCCAATATTCTAAATTACAAATGTATTAAACATGTTCTTACTTAAATTCTATGATTCCAAACTTTTACAAGTTTAGTTATCATAATAGTAGCTAGTCTTTTAACCAATGTAATTTAACTAGAGATAAATCAAAAAAATTATATATGTTAGAAACACTGGATATAAATATAAAATCAAATTTTAAAATGTAAAATCCTTTTACTGTTGTAAATTATTTTTCCCACGAGCACATGTAATATGCCAAACTATGTTATACACTTTACCATGGTAAGAAATGTTTTACATATTAGTTGTCAATAAAATTATTATTAAAAATTTTGTCCTTTATTGGACCATGTTTTTTATTTTTAGAAATTTATAAAAAAAATCAATAATATAGGTTTTTATGAATATTTTATCATTTAATAAAATATTATTTATTATAAAATAAAATTAATGTCAATTATTAAACAATTCATTTAATTTGACTATATGATTTTTAAGAAAATTATAGAATAAAAATATATTACTTTATGACCTTCCTATAATTTCATATTTGTATAAAAAATATTAAAATTAAATAATTCATTAAATTTATGCAACTTTTAATGTCATTATTATCATTTATTTTAATTTTTATTTAACAAAATAATTATTACATTGGCCTTGCCTAAGATTTTAAAACAATTATATAATAACTATAAATTAATTAAATAATCCATGAAATTAATTTATTTATTACCAAAATTACCAAAAATATTCATCCACTTTTTTCCTTATTCCCTATGTGAACTCATAATTGAAACTTAAAAGTAAGTGGGTGACATTTTGTATTTTTCTTTAAATAAATTACTAGATATGTAACCTTCCTTAAAAATTGTATCTAAAACACATAAAAATATATCCTAAGGTAATAACTATGGAAATATGGAACACCTAGAGGAATTAGACCAGTATTATGATAATTTAAACCCCTCTATTTTTATTTTACCCCTGGTAAACTCATTGGAACATTAACTACGAATATTATTTTTCAATACTTTTACTATTAATTATGATAAAAATTAAATAGGAATTTTTAGATATTATTAATTATTATTATTATAACTATGGAATTCATATCTTAAAATTCCATTCTTATAAGTGGCGGAATATCATTTAAAATTAAACCCACAAACGTGAAGAAGTGGTTTTAAAAAGAGAAAATTTACATAAATATAAAAAGTTTTAATATAAAATTTATATATAAAATTGAATATAATAACCAAAATTAGATTAATAAATATATAATTTGAGTAAATTTACTTTTAAAAAAAATTTCCAATAAAATTAGCTTTGTAAATTCTTTAAATGAAATGGTTGTTTTCAATAAAAATTATTATTTTTAACTATTCGTCAAAAAAATATTTTTTTATGGACAATTATTGAATCATGAAAGAAATATAAATTTTATGGGAAGATTTAAAAAATTATTTTAATTTTTTTTCAAATGAATTTTCTAAAATATTCAAAAATTAGTTTTATTATTTGATCACAAAAATAAGTAATAAAATTATATTTTTTGAGAAAAATGTATTTTTGAAGCATATAAAAACATCCCTAAAAATTATGTTCATCATTATAAAGATATTTTATTATAATAAACCATTATATTTAATTATAAATTATTTTTCATATCAATTCAAACCACTAATATTAATAGTTTTTTAATAAAGGTCATGTTTAAATAATAATATTAATAGTATTTCATGATTTGTTGAAACACAGTGTTGCAAGTAATGAAAGATACTAGAAAATTGAATTTATTAGAGAATATATTTGATAAAATCTAACGGTGTTACAATATACCCAATTTAAAATTAATTTCTCAGAAAAAATCTCATCACTATGGTATAAACAAACTAAGGATACTTATGCCTCATTACATCCTAATGCTTGGGGAGTGGTATTGTTTCATATAACATTCTCCCAATGACCCATAATCCCCACTAGTTATTCCTCATAAAAATACCTTGATCTTGTGGTTTGACCTTTGATTTTGTTATATGTGATGGATTATGTGCTTTCTTCATCTCGAGATATATATAAAATATATCATGAACCGGAGAGAGGTTTGTTATAAGAACCAAGTCCCAAGAGATGTCACTATTATGATCTAGAATATCAAGGGGGATAATATATCTATTTCTCAACTTTATTTTATAGCATAATCATAATTTCGTATTTTTATCATTATTAAATCAATTTCCACCTAATCTCTTACTCTATGAAATGAATATTCAAGATGAAATTTTCATTAATAATGCACTAAAATTTGCTTCTAACATATTGTAACTTCTAAAAAAAATTATAAATCATTCTTTCATTCCCAAAATATTATACAAAACCAAATTGGATAGCAAACATTTTCCAATATGGGTATAATAAGTTAATCTCTAAACCCTCAACAAAGACACCCATAATTCTTAGTATTATATTCTAGAAATGGAAATCCATAAGTCTCTTCAAAAAATATGTATATCCAATATTTAAATCCAACAAATTAAAATTGGGGTTACTAGATTTCCAAATTCAAATTACTATTAATCCCCAAACAACATTAAGTGTATCTTAATTTCCCATAACAAATATGTGAATACTTTGATCATATATAGTCATAAAATATATTAATAACCCGAATCACATTAAATTCATAATACAAATATGAATTCTTTAAAAAATTATCCTGCTCCTTATTCCTTATATAAAACCACAAATATATGATTATATACCATGAACTGAAAAAAATGTTATAAACTCCATCAATGATAACATAAAACCATTTTTCATAAAACCATTAATCTATTTCAAGTTAATCAATAATATAAAAAATTAACTATCCATATCAGTAATCCCTTCATCCAGACTAAGTTCCATTCTCTCTATATTTGGAACATGTTAAGGGTTATCTTTCCATAGTCATCTGGTTTATATAAAATATCACCTTTCCATTAAGTATCTTTTCTAGGTCTTTAGTACCATTTAACATATACTTGTATGTCTTTAATTTAAAATTTCAATAGATTAAACTGTATAAATTTCATTATTACCATTCTAAAATTATAAAATTTTAATACATATACACTTAAATCATTCTAATTCATTCTAAATCCATTAACTATGTTTCATCACCTGATTCATTATTACCTTTTTCTATTCATCTGCCATTTTTAGACTATTCACCAACAATAAAATGATTTTACTTTTACCACCTTTCTGAACCTCTTCTTGTGAATTCCACCGAGGACAACTATTTTTATAATTAGCATCCATTATATATTTATACCATTCAACCATTTCTGATGCATTTGGGAATCCAAAATTTCTATCCATTTCATTAACTATTCTTTTTAGTTTTACTCAATAATAATTTTATTTGTTCACTTATTCTCCACACATAAAACATTATTTTCTTCATTTGAGGCATTCCATTTAGTTCTTCCTCAGATATTTTGGACATATAAGAAATTGAATCTTATTTTATCTATGGTACCACATACCAAACTCTCAGTGAACTATATACTAATATTATTTTTGAGTGTGAGAGTTAGTTATGGTTCAATTTATTATTATTATAACGTGATAAAGGATTTCTAATAATCACAATATCCTTAACTCAAAAACTCATCTCATTTGGTTTATCCTCAACATATTGTTTTCACATTCAATTTTTACCAAGTTCCTTCTGGTTCCCACCATTGACTAATACTAAAAGGAATAGTGTTAGAAATAATATTCATCAAGTAAAAATATTAATAAAATATAATTTATAGAATGATAAAATCATGACTCTGTCTTTTATATATATGACAACATAGTTTCAACCTAGGACATCCATGATTATGATATATTGAGATCATTCATAATGATTCAAAAATAGAATTTCAATTGACCAACGAATATACTCTAGGAGTGTCAACCCAGGTGCAAAGTAATCCCCATTTTCATGTACAATGTAACACTCGAGTCAAGCTCATCAAACTTGTTTCATATTTATTACCCCTAGGTACATATGTTCAAAAACCACATCCCCTTATAGTATTAATACATGAATGTGTTTCTAGGAAAACCACATAATCACTTCCTCATCATAACATTAGGATGTTATCAAATACATAGGATTATTTTAAGGGTTCTCACTAATGTTTTCTTATCCTAGTTTCCAAAGGTTAACAATAATTTTATCTCATTCCAACTATAATGACCAAGGATTTTCATATATAAATATCATTCATTTTAAGAAGAATATTCAATATATTACAAAAATACACACCCAAGGACCATAATGGATTACTGTATTTCGAGACTAAGAACATAATCATCCAATTAAATGAATGTTCTTCAACATATCCCATAAATATCATCCAATTTTGTACTCCCTATAAACATAACCTACTTAAACTATTCTTGATAAAATAGGGAAATAAAAAAAATATGATTGGGTGAGATCAAATTCTCAATAATGGTAAACATGGTAGATATCACTATATGATCATATGAAAGTATAAAATAAGAATAAGGGGATGAGATAATGAATATAACATACAATGTTAATAAAAATCCTCTCAGAGATCATCTACATGAGTTGTGGAATATATAATAATCATTCAAAAATATTTGGATCAAAATATTGTGAAATCATCATAATTCATGAACCATAATCTCTTGTCATAAATGTGTTTCACTATTAATGGTATATAAACCATTTCATTTGATAATTATAACTACCAACACCATCAAATGTAGTGAATCTTGCATCATCACTATTTACCCTTATATATCAAACCCATTAGCTTATTTCCCATTCTGGATCATGCCCATTGGCTTCTTGGCCTTCTTGGATCAGGCCCATCAGCTTGTTTACCATTTTGGAAAAACCATGTTAACTTGATTCCCACTGTTATATCATGATATATAAAAATATACTCAATGCACTATAGTGAGATTTAGGTCCCAACTATCACAAAATGAAAAACATAAATAAGTATTCAGTAAGACCAAGAAACAATAATCATACAAGAAACCATGTAAATAAATTGGATTCATGAAACATTAATCATATCAAAACCTATAAAAATACATGGGTTTCATAAGGGATTTCATCGAAGAATGACTGGTGGAAATGAAATGAATTTCATAAATACATATTCATTTAAAATATAAACCATCATAAGAAAAAAAATATATTGTATCATTGGATCATATCCCCATTAAATATTAAGTAACATCAAATTAAGTTATATTATAGTGAAAAGAATTTTGAAATTAAAATCACTTGGAACATTTCTGTAGGAAAATTAACTTTATTTAAAACCCACTTTTCAAAAAAAGAATAAAATATTTTGTAAATCCATTTCATAAAAAATTTAATTTTTAAAAAATAATATACTATTAAATAAAAATAATGATAATGATGGTGGGAAATTCTAATCATTCCATTATTATTAAAACAATGATTTCATTCAATTTTTTATTAAAATCCAAACAGGATTTGTTTTAAAAAATTCATTAAAATTAATTTTATAAAAAAATTTAAAAATTAAAAAATGTGTAAGAAATTATTTACTAAATACATTTGATATTTTTTTTAAAAAATAAATCATTTTTAAAGAACACATATTTGGGAAAATTTATTTTTGTCCGCATAGATAAATAAGGTCAATTTTCATTTAAACCATACATTTAGAATATTGATTATATAAATAAAGAATAATTATCTGATTAAAATTTATTCTAAATAAATATTTTATGTAAAATAAAATATCTATGTCTCTGGTGAGTTATATCATAATATTTCTTCAAAGGAATCTTAAAGAAAAACAATCATTATAAATGATGAAATAGAATCACAAAAACATTACCAGTTTGGTATATTTTGAGTCATAATACCCACTAAATAATAAAATATAATGAATCATTAAGTCATATGAAAATAAGGATATAAATGATATATCTATTAAAATGGAAATTATATACACCTCATAAAAAATATAGTTATATAACATTACTTATGTCCCAATGAAGGAAATTTGAGAAAAAACTACCTTACCTTTAGTCTTAACTTCCTTCATACACATTCCAAACTCAAATATAATAAATATAAGATTATTATATATCTATCAATGATCAATAATCATATTTATTATATCAAATATGATTTAATATTACACTTGATAACCTGTTTATTATCAATTATTTGTTAAAATCATGTTTCCGTTAATAAATGATTTGTTTTCCATGTATGTTTTAATTTGAAATAATTGGTTATTTAATTTTGATAATTGTTCAATAATATCAATAATTTTATCCATTATATGAATAAAATATATATTAGTTATATATTTATTTAGTTAAAACCATAAAATATAGATATTGAAAATGAAATAAACCTTTCATGGAGTGGGTAGGTCACACGTACACTAGAACATTGTTTCCATTCTCTAGAGGGATGAAATTAAATGACTGTAAAAAACACATCACCATTAAATATTTATTATTATTTCATATATATCACATATATTAATTAGATTTATATTTTATACCTTCTATGTAAAATATAACAAACCATCTTTTTTTACCCACCTAGACATGATTTATTACATAATACCATAATTGGATAAAATATAGAATTTCGAGTGGTATACTATCTATGGGGCTTAGGAACATTACATAAAGACTTATAAAATGAAATACAACATATTTATTGAAAACATCCTTTACATGACCACAATATTCTTTCTTACATAACATTTCATGGGATAACTAGAGGTGAAACCTAAGAAAGGGTTGAGCTGTAAAGCCCAGTAAGGGAATAAATATGGAATAAAATGAGGAAGACAATACATGTTAGACAATAGTAATATCAATGGAGCATAAGAGAAACATGAACATGAAGTAATAATAAATCATGATAATCATAACATGGAGATGTAGCAACAACACATAACATGATATTAGCATGATCCAAGGCTCATTGCCCCGAGAGCATGAGTATACCCTCATTGCACTTGAATTATCATGATTATACCTACTTTTCACTTGATGTATCATGATTCTAATCATTACAAAATGCATTGGAGCACTATGAGGGTGCATGCTTCTTAAACACTTCATCTCAAGCATAAGTGTGCCACAAGGATCATATAACATGGAATCAATCAACATCATAAGTTATTCCACAATTAAGGAATGTGGAATAAATAAATGAATGTACCATTAAATATGTATATGTTCATAAACTTTAATACCATTGATAGATACTAGGAATGGTATTCACTACAAAATGATCTTGTATTGGAAAAATGCAGTTCAATTTTGGCAGCATAACGGAGTGACATAATAATTCATTAAAATGGTTGATGAGAGAGAGATGGTTGTCTCATCCTATGTAAATTAAATGGATAGTAAGGGGTTCATATAGATACATGTACCCAAAAATTTTATGGAATTTAGATACGTAATACAAAATAATTTCTTGAATGTAATTGAAGAGAGAGAAATTCCTTACGGAATTTTGACATGGTAACGGGTGTACATGGGAGGCATTAATGAGATAGAAAGGGAATATCTAATTATTAAAACATGAAGAGGGAAGTATTGGGGAAGTTATAAATCATACCCCAACATTTATACTTGAATATAAAAGGGAATAACAATATAAGGAAACATGTACATAAATATGGAAAGTGAGAATCCCTTACATGGATGTGTGATCTGAAAGGCTAGGGAGGGGCTTTAGAGAGAATTATTGGGAGCATGGGGCACCTTGGAATGATTCCAGATAGAGGAGGTCAGATGGTGAACTAACTCCAAGGGATTTTAGTGAAGAGGAAGTGGGAGCTAGGGTGGGTTTATATAGTTAAGGAGAGGGAATTCTTTATTATTTAGGTTTGGGTCACCATACATTAAACTAATCAAAACCACAGCCCAACCCATGGTTTTTTCCAAAAGGTATTAGAAAACAATATTTAATAAGTAAAATATCCTAAATTCTAAAAATAATAGGGTTGATTATGTGGAGGTGAGTTACACTCTCAAGGAAATCAATTTAAAAAACTAAAATGTTTTATAAATCTTGGAGGGTCCACTAAATATTTTAAAAATAATATTCATTTTATCCAAATTATTTTATAAATAATTGTATTTTCACTTTTAAAATAAAAACCATCATTTATCAAAAATACATGGGTTTTGACAAAAATAGTTTTCAAACCTAAATAAAAATTACAATTGTATTCATAAAAATTATACAATCATTTATACTGAATAAAAATTAATTTAATAATAATAATATTTGATTAAAATATTATTTAATTTAAAAATTCATTATTTTATTAGAATATTTTCCTTATTTGAACATTAACTAAAAAAATACTATTTATTCTTAAAAAACTATTTACAATTTAACAATAATAAAATTAAATTACATTATTTATTATATAAAAATAATGTATATAATCCAAATGATAGGTTGTTATTGCATAACCCCTTAAAACACCTGCATAAGACATTAGGGTATAGTGTGTGATGGTGAAAAACTCTTAGGGTGGCTCAGATAACATCACTCGAGTGGTAATTTGTATCAACTTCCACTTGTCATGTTGGCGATTCCCCTCAAGCTTAACGTATTCAAGCTTATATTAGGATTGGTAGAGAGTGAAGCCCAATGAATCCACCTCCTTTATAAGCTCTGAGAAATGGGATTCGTTTGTGTCAAGTCTATTGGATGAGGCCATCACATCCTTTGTTTGAGTGAATTGTATTTGTTAAATCTCAATATTAATTATAATCATGTGATCACTATGAAAAGGCTATATTATCAATGGTAACAATTATTAATGGTATTTTATAATAAAAAACATAAAACTAAATAAGTGGATACATTTTACATAACCATAAAAAGACATTTAAATAGACCAAGATGAATTTTCATTAATGAATTTTTGGGTCATTACAATCTTCCCCATTAATAAAATTCACCCTTTAAATTTCCTTTCCCCACACTAAAACTGATGTGGGTAACTATGCTACATCACTTCTTTTGATTCCCATGTCGCTTCTACAAACTTATAGTTTTTCCATAACACCTTGATAGTGGGTATTTTCTTATTTCATATAACTTTTTCTCTATGATCTAATATATTCACTGGTTTCTCCTCGTCAGAAACATCATCCTCTAGTTGTACTTCCTCTGAAGAGAGTTCATGTGATGGGTTTGGTATGTACATACTTTAGAGGGATACATGAAAGAAGTCATGTACATTTTACATGGTAGGTGGGAGTTCTAGTCGATATGCCACAACCCTGATAGGATCATGAATCATGAAGGGGTTGATGTACCTTGGACATAACTTTCACTTAATTACAAACCTCATAACCTTATTCCATGGATATACGCATAGAAACATCGTATCTCTATCTTCGAAATCAAGGTCTCATCAACGGTTATCCACATAACTCTTCTGTCACCTTTGGGCTACCCTGATATGTTGTGGAATGGTATTCACCTTCTCGACCATTTCATTGACCATTTCTGGTCCTAACAGCTAACTCCCCCCCAACTTCATCCCAACCCATCTATGTTCTATACATTTTCCCTTAAAGGGGTTCATATGGTTCCATTCAATTACTCGAGTGGAAACTGTTATTGTAGTAGAATTCATCTAGTGGAATTTTTTGTTCCTATCCTCCTTTTAAGTCCATAGAACATGATCGTAACATATCTTCTAGTGTCTAAATAGTTTTCTTAGATTAGTCATCACTTTGGGGATGACAGGCCATACTAAAGTTTCGTTCAGTTCTTCGAGCATGTTGGAGTCTTTTCCAGATAATCGAGGTGAATCTATGATCAAGATCAGATACAATAAAAATTTGTACTTCATTCAGCCTTAGAACTTCTTTTATGTAAATATGTTCAAGTTTATCAAATGAATAGTCCTCTTGAATCATGATAAAGTGAGTTGTCTTTGTAAGAGGACCCAAAAAGAACCATATAGAATTGTTTCCTTTAGATTTATTTAGAATTGTTTTTACAATGTCCATGGTAATGTTGTCCCATTTGCATGTTGGTATGTGTAGTGGTTTCATCATCCCCTTATACTATTTCCTCTAATCCTTCAATAGCTGACATACCAGGCACTTTGAGGTATATTTAGAAATCTCCCTTTTCATATTGTACCAACAAATGTTTTCTCAGAGATCTCGATACATCTTTGTGCTCCCTGGGTGAATAGAGAAGTTTAAGCTATGTGTATCATTCAGAAGCTCCATCTTTATCTCTAGATCAGATGGTACCCATAATCATGACACAAATATCAGAATTTCATTCTTTCCATCCATGAACTCTGAGGATTTAAAATTTCTAATATCTTCCACCGTTTTCAGAATTTTCACATCCTTTCTTTGATCATTATTTATTTTATCAATGAGGGATGTATGAGTAATCATTTTTGAAAGGATTGATGATATACCTCACTTAATAATTCCCATGTATATTTTCTCCAAATATAACAATATTGGATCCATTTAAATTCTCATCATTGATAAATGTGTAGGATCCTTTCTACTTTGAGCATTTTCCACCTTGTTCGCATTATTAGGATGGTAGTGGATTGATCAGTCATCATACTTGATGAGTAATATCCATCTTTATTGGCACATATTAATCCCTTTTGTGTGAATATATATTTGAGGATCTTGTGATCAGTATATATCTCACACTTTTCCCCATAGAGACAATTTTTCCTGATTTTCAACATGAATATGATAGCCGACAACTCCATATCATGAATCCGATAGTTTTTCTCATTCATTTTCAGCTGCCTTGAGGAGTAGGCTATCACTTTATCATTTTTCATCCACACACAACCTAGGCCCTTCTTAAAAGCATCACAAAATACCCAAAAACATTATCCACTCATGGGTAATGTTAGCACGAACGTAGTGATAATCCACTATTTCATCTCCTTGAATCTCTTTTCTCATTCATCACTCCAAGAAAACTTTACTCCCTTCCTAGTTATCTTGGTAAGAGGGTTCGAATATTGTGAGAAATTTCTCTCAAATCTTTGATAATATCCTACTAACCCCAATATGCTACAAATATCCTTTACCGATGTTGGTTTGGGCCATCGCTCAATTATAGTTGTCCGACATGGATCCACTGATATCCCATTGCTTGTGATGATATGGCCCAATAATGAGACATCATTCAACCCGAACTCCCAATTTTTGTACATTACACAGAGCTTCTCGTTTCGCAAGGTTTCTAGTACAGTTCTTAGATTCTCCTCACGATTCTTCTTGATTTTAGATTATATTAGAATATTTTCTATAAGTACTACGATTTTTTTTTTGAGAAAATCTCTAAAGACTCTATCCATGAGGTCTATGAAGATATTTGGAGAATTAGGGAGTCTAAAATGCATTACTATGAATTCATAGTTCTCATATCATGTACAAAAATCAGTCTTCTTGATATCTACCTTCTTTACCCATAATTGGTAATATGACAACAAAAAATCTACCTTGTAGAAGTATTGTGATCCACACAGCTGATTGAACAAGTCATCAATTCGTGGAAGTGGATACTTGTTCTTTATCGTGATTTTTTTGAGCTCACGATAATCAATGCAAAGGCGTATTGACCCATCCTTCTTCTTGACAAAGGGTGCCGATGAACCCCATGGTGAATCAGTTGGGAAAGTAATCCCTTTATCCAGATTCTTCTATGGTTGTTTCTTTAGCTCCTCAAGCTCCACAAAAACCATTTTTTATGGATTCTTGGATATTTGAAATTCCCTAGGTATAATGTCAATTGATAATTCAACATCTCTTTTAGATGGAAGACCATGCAATTCCTCGTGAAACACTTCAGTGAATTACCTCACAATAGGCATGTATTCATGGATGGTTGCCTATTTGGACTCAATCATCTGGACTAGATGTGCATGCACATAGGGCAGTAATATCCAGGCTTGAGATGATGGGGCTAAAGAAGATTAATATTCCTCCTTGCACTTGTATAGAAGTAGGGGTCAATTCTCAATATGGAGAGTTTTTTTCCTCCCACGAAAATTTGTGTTGTCCATATTTAGGGAAATCTAATCCATGCTAAGAATTGCATTAAATTCTACCAGAGGGAGTATGAAGTGGTTCTTCGGTAAGTTCAATCCACAAATTATGGTAGGGAGGTGTCATATTCCTGGGATGCGATGATTTCCCCATTTTTCATACTCACTGACATCATCAAATCCATGGTTTGTGGTGGGGCTAGAATTGTTCTACTAAACCTTTAGGGTATAAAATAATGTGTAGAACCAGAATAAAAAAGAATGTTCTCTATTCATGACTGAATAACAATCGTACCTGTCACCACTTCATTATTGGGGTTTACTTCGGTGCTAGTGATGGAAAAAAATCTATCTTTCTACCATGGAGGTTGTTGGTTGACTTTGAAAACCCTTGGCTTAGGGAACTAATTTTCAAGGTTCCCTAGTTCTTTTCAGTTCAAGTAATGTACAATGTTTTGAGGGAAGAACATAGCATTCCTCCCCTCTGTCGAATCTGTGAGTTTTTCTTGTCGACAGTTAATGGATAGGTGCCATTCTCTTTCACAACTAATGAATTTCCTTTTCCCCTTCAGGAAATTTTTGGGATGCTTCTTTCGACACCTTTGTCAAGTAGGGTGTTGGACTTTCTTAGAACTGTTGGATTTATCCATCAAATCACTATAATTAAAGTCCACCATATTCTTCTTATATTCATGTTACCCTTGAGATTCTCTGATCATTATTTTGACCACGAGGGAACATCGGAAAATATCCTCATAGTTGTCGAAGTCACGGATCTCCAAGGCCTTTGGAAGGCTGGGTTTCAGCCCACCAAAAAGTGGTCAACCTTTCATTCAGGGGTAACAACAAAGCCGGAAGCATATCATGAAATCCTTGTGATGTTTTTCACGTACAATGCGACATAATCTTCTACTTTTTTCTTGAGGGAATAGAAGTCCATTTTTATCTTAAGTCAGAGGGCGCGTGGAAAATATTTATCAAAAAACTTCTTCTAGAAATCCTTTCATTCCAACACCTAGATCTCCTCCTCTGGTTTCTTATTTTTGATCAATTTCCCCCCTTTATCGGCTTCACCCTCCATATGATAAGCATCCAGAAGAACTTTCCCTTGTTCGAAACATTGAAAGATAGAGAATTTATTTTCAATGGAGATGATCCATTGTTCAGTGATCGAGGGATCAGATGGTCAATTAAAAGTAGGAATCCTTGGTTTTATGAAGCTCTTGATTGTGAGTTTTTATTTCGTAGAGGGGTTGAAAGTTCTTCTAGACCCATGTTTCTATTATATTCTTGAGATAATATAGAGAGTATCATGACAATGTTTACAATTCTCATTCCCATCATATTGGGGATCTCATTAGAACTGTTATCACATTGATCTTCACATAGGTTGTTATCATAATTTCTCCAATTATCTGTCATTGGATATAATAAAAGGAAAGTTAGGGGTAACACACAAAGGGTACTCCAAACACAAAAACTAATGACTTATAAATTACTTTTATTTCATTAACTTAAGAATCTATGAGCTTCAATCTATGTTATCCACGATCTACTTTCTAACATGTATTCTTAGGCACATTTATTTAAATTCCCTTAATAATGGTTCATACTAAGATTTTTAATTTACCAAATCATATCCCCCATTAGTTTCGAAACCAAGAGTGCAGCAAGGCCTATCGTCGTGTACCGGGATACCCCAGGTCAAGCCTGAAACTCCTTGTCTGAGTTTTCACTCCTAGGTACATCTGTGTCAGAGCCACCTCTACCTAATCATATCAAAATAGGGATGTATTTTTTTGATAAACCACTTACTCAATAGTCATAAATACATAGGGATGTTTTTTATTATACTTAGTCTAGACTCTAAGGCTTTAATAGGGTTTTCTAATCCTAATCCCAAAAACAACTAAACCGATATTGTGATACCAACTGTAACAACCCTGCTTTTTATTACACACTTAGACCTGATTTATTACATAAAACCTTTACATGATACAACATATACGATTGAGAGGTCTAGTGTCTTTGGGGATTATGAACATTACATAATGACTTAATAAAAATAAATATAATATCTTTATTGAAAACTTCCTTAAATGACCACAACATTCCTTCGTAACTAACAATGCATGGGATAAACTGAGGACATACATAAGAAAGGGACGAGCTATAAATCCATATAGGGGAATAAACATGGAATAACATGAGGAATACAATACATGTTAGACTATAGGCATATAAATTAATTATAAGAGAAACATGAACATAAAGTCATGATAAGTCATGATAATCATAACATAGAGATGTGGCAACAACACTTAGCATGGTATTAGCATGAGAAAAGGATCATTGCACATGAATCATGAGTAAACCCTGATTTCACATTGATTACCATTAGTATACACTCATTGGGCTTGACGTATCATGATACTAATATTTACCTAATGCATTGGAGCACTATCAGGGCACACCCTTCTTAACCATTTAATTTCATGCATATGTGTGCAACATGGATCATATAACATGGATTCAATCAGCATCATAAGTTATTCCACGATAAAGGAATGTAGAATAAATATATTAAATTACCATTTAATATGTATATGTTCATAAAGATAAATTACCTTGATAGAGACATGGGTATGGTATTCACTAAACAATGATATTGGCATGAACAAACACAATGCAATTTCAACAGTATAACAGCGTGACAGAAGAATTCATAAGAATTTTTATGACAGATAAATGGGTTTCTCATCATATTTACATGAAATGGATCTTAAGTGGTGTCATATATATATATATATATATGTCCCAAAAATTATAATTGAATTTTGATATATAATACAAAATAATTTCTTGAATGTAAATGAGGAGAGGGAAATTCCTTACTGAATTTCGGCATGGTAACGGGTGTACATGGGGGCATTAATGAGAGAGAAATGGGATATATCATTATTAAAATTTGGAGAGGTAATTATGGGGGGAGTTTAAAAATAATACCCCAACATTTATAATTGAAAATAAAAGGGAATAATAATATAATGAAACTTGGAGATAAAGAAATAAAGTTAGAATCCCTTACTTGGAAGTTTGTTCCCAAAGGCTTAGGATGGTGTTGAGAGAGGCTTTGTGGGAGATTGGGGTGTGTTGGGAGGATTTTAGAGATAATAGGGCAGAGTTTGAATGAACTCAAAGGGATTTTAGTAAAGAGGAAGTGGGAGATTGTGTGGGATTATATAGGAAATGAGAGGGAATTCATTATTATTTAGGTTTAGGTCACCACAAATAATATTAATCCAAATCAGAAACCTAAACAAGGTTTTTTCCAATGGGTTTTGCCAAAAGGGAGTGGAAAACAATATTTTATATTTACATTGTCCTAAATTCTTAATATAATAGGGTTTCTTATGTGGAGGTGAGTCACACTCTCACGAAAATATATTTAAAAATGTAAAATGGTTTATATGTCTTGGAGGGTCCACTAAGGCTTTGTAAAATAAATAAAACAAACATAAAATAACATTATTTTAATTTTAAAACATATATTGGCCGAACATAATGTTTATAGTATTTTAATACATCACTATTGTGTCATTATGATGTCATAAAACATATTATATATTTAAATGGTATTTATTGTTTACCCAAAAATTCGACTTACTCAAAAAATTAGGAAAAATTCACCATTGGATAATTTCGACGTCCTGATTCCCAAAATAATAATTACTTTATCCAAATAATTACCTGAATATTTAAATTTTCATCTTTAAAATAATATCCGACCTTTATCAAAATTTCTTGGGTTTTGACACAAATAGAATTCAAACCTTAATAAAAATTACAATTGTATTCATAAAAATTATAATATCATTTATACTTAATAAAAAGTAATTTACTAATAATTATATTTTATTAAAATATTATTTAATTCAAAAATCCATTAATTTAACAAAATAGATTCCTTAGTTGATCAATAATTAAAAAAATACTATTTTTGATTTAAAAACTATTTACAATGTAACAATAATAAAATGAAAGTATATTCTTTGTTATATACAAAAATAATGTATATAATCATAATGATAGGTTCATGTTACATAACCCCTTAAAAACCCACATAAGACCTTTGGGTAAGGTGTGCGATGATTACAGACTCTTGGGGTGGCTAGGATAACATCGCTCCGGTGGTAATCTCTAACAACTTCGACTTCTCTAGTAGGCGGTTCCGCTAAAATATAACATATTCAAGCTCAGCTTGGCCTTGGTCAAGAGAAAATCCCAATGATGCCACCTCCTTTCTAGGCTCTGACAAATGAGCTTCGTACATGGAAAATCTACTGGATGAGGTCATCACTTCCTTTTTCCGAGTAAATTAGATTTTTTAAAGCCCTATATTGATACTAATCATGTGTCCACTGTTTAACGACTATATTAGAAAAGTTCACAATACTTAATGATATTTAAAAAAAAACATAAAACCAAATAAGTGTGTATTTGTTACATAACAATAATAAGACATTTAAAAAGACCATGAAGGATTTTCATTAAGGATTTTTTGGGTCGTTATATAAAAAATAAGTAAAAATGAATCATATCACTTCATGAGGGGGTAGTCCATTGTACGCACAAGTGATATTATTGTATCCCCACATAATGGAATGAAAGATGGTATACATGATCTTATAATTCCATAACTCTTCTTATTCAATAAATATCAAATCAATATTTTAAATCCATCATTATATCCATCTGTGACAGTTGGTGATGGAAAATAATTTACATTTGTAGTTAGGTTGTAGTCCATTATATAAACGATCAACAAATCCATTTCCCATATGATAGAATATTATATAGATATAATTTGTAATATAAACATAATATAATCTCATTATATGTAAGATAATTGTGATATTGTATTGTATTTATTATTAAGTGAATGAAAGTGATAGGATAAGAAGAAAAAATAATGTTTACTGAATAAAATCACATTCTATTAGAACAACCCCATTTGGATCTCTTATTAAAGACACTAGTATTCATCTACAGTGGTGAAAAAATTATCTAATAATGTATAAGTATTTTTAGGAACGATCCTGGTGGGTTTTGGTAAATCAAAATTGATTAGGATGTGTGAATAACCTAGGTGAAGAGGTTTATTTTTATAATTTTACAGAAAAGATATTTTCCCAATTACAAAAAATTTATTAAATAATGGTAATTTACTCACACCTAAAGTTTCAGAAAAATTTATAATTAATCAATTTAAGTGAATATGGACTATATAAACCTCCAATAAATAAAAAAAATTTTTTAAACATGTTGTTCCTTAAAATCTATGTTTCCTTACTTTTACTATTTTAGTTTTCACTACAGTAACTAGTCTTTTTATCTAGGTTATATAAAATTTAAGACTATATATATAATACTGATAAGATAATTTATACATTATTTTTATAAATATTAAAATTTAATTTAAAAAATAATAATCAAATGTGTGCAGAAAATTATTTTTTACACAGGTGCATCCAGAGAGTAAAACTATATTTTACCCTTTACCATGGTAATGGTGTTTTTACAATTTATGTGTCAAAATAATTATAATAAAATAAAAATTTTTCCTTTATTTGAACATATTTTATATTTTTAAACATATAAAATTCACTTGGAAGAATATAGTTTTCTATGAATTTTAAATCCATTAATAAAATATTATTTATTCCAAAATAACATTAATGACTATTTTGAAACTTCATTTAATTTAACTATAAAATTATCAATACATTGATATAATTCGAATATAGTCTTTTCTAAACATCCAAAATTTTCATATTTTTCAAAGAAAATCATTTAATTCAAAAATTCATTCAATTATTATAACTTTGGTTATTTTTAGTATCATTTATTTTACTTTTTTTTATAAATAATTATTATGATGGGGTTTATTAATGTTTTAAAATAATTATATAATTGCTAATATTTAAATATAAATTTATCTTAGGAATATAATTTTATTATTCTCAAAATTAATATCAATATTCATGCACATATTTCTTTTCTCCCTTGGATATAATATAATTGAAATTTAAAAGAAAGTAGTTGACATTTTGTATTTTTCATTACATAAATTATTACAATAGTCATTCTAATGGAGAAGAATCTCATAGTAACATAAAAATCGATACTAATGTAATAAGTGTCAAAATATTGTCATCCAATTGAAATTATTCAAGTCTTTAGGTCATTTTGACCCTTATATATTTAAATTAACCCCACCCCACCCCCATCCCCCCACCCTCGGTAAATTTTTTATAACATTAACAGTGATAATTAATTTTGCATATTTTACTATTACATATAGAAATAAATTAAATAGACCTTAATATATGATATTAATTATATTTATTGAAAAAATGGAATTAATTTTTCCAAATTATATTAATATATGTGAAATAATTTAATTTAATATTAAACCCACAAACGTGACGAAAGGGTAGTCTTTCAAAGAGAAAATTTACATATTAATATATTGTTTAATATAAATATTAAATATTAAATTGATTAAAATGAACTAAATTGGATTATTAAATATTTAATTGATCAAATTTTATTTTAAAAAATATTTGAAAACAAAAAAAACCCAATAAGTTTTTTAAATGAAAAGGTAGTTTTTAACAACAAAAAATGTATTTTTCATTATTAATCAAAAAATTAATCATTTAAAACAAATAATTAAAAATTCATAGAAAAATAAATTTTACATGTAGGATTAAAAATTGAGGTTAATTTTTTCAAATAAATTTTCTAAATTTTTACAAAATTATTTTAATTGTTTTTTCCCAACTAGAAATAAATAAAATAATTTTTTAAAAAATATTATTTTCAATGTATATAGATACTTTACTATAAAATAATTTATTATTTGTAAATATTTTTCTCCTAATTAAAACTTTTATTGTTCATTTTAAAAATGTATCTATTAGTTTTCACACCACTCAGTTTAATTTTATTATTATAATAGTCTTGGTTAAATAATAATATAAATTTCATTTCATGCTTTGTTAAAACTCAGTTTTGCGTGTAATAGATGATATTAATGAAAAATTAAATTTATTGAAAATAGATATTATAAATTAAAATAAGATTTATAATAAATAATGTTATATCCATTTTTCATTATTTTTGGAATGTGGTCCTAAGTTAATGCCATGAATTTTTAAGCACGTTTCAAAAGGATAATGGAGGAATTTTCAGGACATATTAGTCTTACCATGGATCATCCTTGTACATAAATCAATAATATGATGTTTATGTGAAAATGTGATTTTTTAAAATATTAACATTATATTATTATTTCCAATGAAGTCATGTAATACTCTTCATTGATCAACCTTTTCTTAACATCACATCTCTAATTTGTATAAGATCTAAATTTTTTATTTTTTGTACTTCTAGATAATCCATATTTTTAGGTAGGTTGAGAGGGAACACTTACATATCCCAGATTCCCTGGTGTATAAAATACTAAATTACATGGGCTTAAGGACCAAAGGCACAAATCCCTTGAATATTTATTTGACCTGAGTACACTATAGAAGTCTCACAATAGATCATCTCCAATTTTTTTCTTATCTCCCCACCTAATGTCTATAATGAATTGTGGTTCCCCTAGTAAATGTACTTGAGGTAGTTTCATGTCTTATATATTTCTCCTTCTATAATGGGTCTGTATTCTCATGGATTAGTATTTTTTGAGTCTTATATTATCATATTCATAAAAAAATTAGGTTAGGACATTTTTAAAACCCTATGAATTTGAACTATTAATTGATTATGGTCTACTGTAACAATTTAATTCAAAAATAAAATAATAGTTATTTATTTCTTAACATTACATGATATCTTGTTTTTGTTACAAATATTTCATAAAATATTTTCTAAAATGAGAATATATGTTATTGTAATTATTAATTCTTGGTCTTATCTAGATAATGTCAGTGTCAATATCTATCAGTGAGCAGGATACCCACTTCACTCTTAAAATATATTCTTAATTCTTTGGTTCCAATTTGTGGATATATTTATGTAAGTCACATATTATATCTAATAACAATTAATTAAAAAAATAAATATCACATACATTTACTAAATGAAATGTTTCTATTGGCACTATGGAACTGTTTCCAACCAATAGACCTGTCACACTAGAGAATGCCTTCAACTCTGAAGGGAATTACTTGAGCACTCAGAGGATGCTACCCTGATTCATTATGCAATTTTCCAAGGGAGATACCCACCCAGGTATTCATTTTTTACCTTTTTAGTTTGTGAATTTATCAACATTGTACCAAAATTCATTCCTTTTATATAAATAATTTATAATTATATTGATACACTCCATTCATTTAGAATGATTTCCTTGGAAAATTGACTGCTTGGATTCTCCCCTTAGGATCCAATCTTTCTTATCCTATAATTTTATATTCATGTGTTCCATGGACTTTGTTCGAAACTTTTCCAGAGGAATGTTAAGGGTGTTCCCCCTTGAACTACACTTATACCCATTTATATAGTCTGAATGGTTTATTGATGTGAGCTAGATTGAACATCTATTTGTGGATTCCTTTGTTATACAATGGGTCCTACCATTTTTTTTATCACAACTAGGTACCACTTATTATATGGCTTCTACGTTGACACATCGATCCTTTTCTTAGACCCTAACCATTTACAGGTCACCCATTCAAAATAATATATCATAGGTTGAACATGGTGTGGTCGGACAAGCATCCAAAGTGGAGTTGATCCTGACATGTTTTTTATTTCATGGATCTTATAAAACTTATTATTATTATACCTTCATGTTGTAACATTTATACACACATGGTAGGATTGTTATATACACCATTGGTGGTGACCTAATGAGTATATATCACTCCCTATTTGAGCCTCCAATTGGTACCTAGATAGACTTGATGGATATGGGTTGGAAAATGGGTAAGCGCTTAGTCAGGGATGTTTTATTTGATTGTATCATGGTAGCTTAGATAACATGACTATGATTAGTCTCTCTATGAAATTAGTGATAGTTTTTATTGTTTTTTTACTATTTTATATACATGTATTGTATATTTATACCTTATTCTATTAATTCCTTCTTCATTTTAATGCTTCATGACATTGACATCATTTTTTATGAATTATGGGTTACTATTTATAAGTCTATTAATTTTATATGTATTTTTATCTCATCAAATATTCAGGTTATTAATTTTTATGATTTTTGTAGTAGTTATCTATGAATTATTATTTATTGTTCTACACTCTAACTAGATGGAATAGTTTCCCCATGGATTCACCTTAGGACCTATCTACTAGTCAGTATCCTCTAGTGTACGAGGAGGTTCGTTTGAGGACATGTGGCCAAATAGGTTGGGTTAATTATGAGTGAACTAGGTCCAGATGTAACATCCTAGATCTGGGTACCACCTCGAGGTGCCCCGTACCTGGTTGGTCACATGGCCTCAAGCACATTTCCCTCAAATGCCAGAGGCTTTCGACAGGAATAGAGGGTCTTGGATGTTATAGTGGGAAAACTATACCCTCCTTGGAAGAGTAACACAATGGAAACAAATAGTAAATAGTAACAAAATCAGTAATACCATAAAACATATGTAAATAACAGGAGACTGGTAGTATAACAACTGCAGCATGTATATATATATATATATGATGCATGTCGCATGTAACTTGGAAAGCAGCCAAACAACTCAGAGTACTAGAAATACAATACAGATACCAAAGAATAAAAAATATTAAACCCCAATAGCATCACAATCCTCAGCTTTTTCCCATAATGTCCACTTCCAACAACAATCAAGTAACTGACGGAGAAGTGCCCTTTCCCTGAACTATACTTGCAGCCTTATAATCTGTTTTGGCCCAAAAGCATAACCCAAATAGGATGTGAGACATATCCCAATAGGAAATCACCAAAAGATCTATGCCTAATAGTGAGTGAATATATATCAGTAAATATGAAAAAATGAATAAATAAACAAGGATTTACTCAAAAATAACCAACCATACCATTTACAATTACATTCATTTACATTTATTAATAATTCAAACCATTGAATAATGAAATCTCAGGATATATCCTAATCTCTGTATCCCCTAGGTAATAGAAAATTGATGTCACATAAGACCACATAAACAAACCTATAAGACTTAGTCTATGTTCGTTCTTTGTCTTGGTAGACTCTTCACAATCAATAAATTATTCACAAGAAACCCTCACAGAATTTTCTCGTAGTCTAACCCCTCAGGCTCCACAAAAACAATGACTATCTGAGGAAGACCTCACCATTAATTCCCACTGTTGTCATCTAACAATAAACTATAGATTCTATAAGGAATAACTCTATCTATATTCCCTATGTAGTCTCATAACATTATACTATAGACACTCTGAGGGATAACTCACTGTCAATCCCTCCTATTGTCTCGCAATGTAATATAACAGACACCCAGGGGAAGCCCTCAACATCAATTCCCCCATATGGTCTGACTACAGTAGGTTCTCACGGCCCTATGTAAAATAATCACGCACAAACGAGATCCATAAGCCCAATTAATCTCAACTAATAAAAGGATATGTAGCTACAATGAATAACTAAAAAATATAACAAGTAGAAAAAGGCAATCAATTCAAACCTGAAATGAAAGGAAAGGAAAAAAGGTCTCTATAATAGGCAACTCAGACCAAACATCCATAAACATAGAAAAAACAAAACATACCCATGTGGTGTCCCCTAAACATGAAATTTAGAATAATTTATCAATAATAACCATTAATCCATCAATTAATCTAAGGTATTTGACAATAGGGTTCCAATTCCTTAACCTGAAATACCCAAATCATGGGTAATCGACACTTTGTCATATGCAACACAAAGACAAACTTCAAAAGGTAACGAACCACCTACATCTAGTTCATAAAAGGAAGACACTTTAGTGTCGGCCCTAGAATCAATATATAAATTTGTAGATCTACATAAAGGTCAAACATGTTCATCCAAGGATAACTCTTGAAATAAAAGAAATTTAGAAGAGATGCTCTACAAGAAAGAAGGGATCACGATGGGATTCCAACTCACCTTCTGGAGTTTGAATCAGATCTTAGATTGAGAAATAGTGGAATAGACTTTGATCTTCACTTTTGGTCACTCCTGGATGAAAGGAGGTTAGAAGAAGATCATTCATTAGATTAGACACGACCCTGGTCTGATTAATTAAAAAAATAAAAGTACAAAGTGTGTTTATTTAATGTACATGATGTGTACATGCCTCAACTAGCCCCCACATTTGGTAGTCCAAATGGCCATGTACCTGGCCCTTACAAGGCCATTACATGACTACCCATGGAATTTGGGTACACAACTTGCACTTAAGAGTACACGACATGTACATAGAAGAAATCCAAAATCATCCTTTTCACCAAAAACACCTGAAATCAAGATCCATACCTAAAATGAAGATATGGGTTCTTACAAAATTCCCCCCTTAAAGAAATTCATCCATTAGATTCCATTCTAAGGGTGGATAAGAAACTTCAAAAAACTCTGGCCACTGGGATCGAATGTCGGCCTCCCTCCCCCTAGTCTCATCCAGTACTCGCCCATGATATCATAACACCCATACTAGAGGACCAGACCAGACACAAAGATTCATTGTACTGTTATCCATAATCTGTATGGGGTGCTTCTAAAATGATGAATCCACTTCAAACTCAACTTCCTCATGTTGAAAAAAGTGATATGGGTCTGAAAAGTAATGTCGTAGCTGAGAAACAAGGAAGACGTCATGCATAGCCGGGTACCTCTGAGATAACTGAAACTGATAGGAAACCCACCTGACTCTCTCCAAAACCTAAAATGGCCTGAGGTATCTTGGTGAAAGCATTTCCTATCTCCTAATCCTCTGGTGTCCCAACCTCGGTGTAATTCTCAAGAAAACCAGATCTGCAACCTCGAACTCCATATGTCATCAATGTCGATCAGCATAAGATTTCTGGAAGGACTGTGCAGTATCGATCCTCCCGATTATAAATTTCTCATACTCAGTGGCCTCCTGGACAAGACATGGTCACAGCATAGCTTACTCTCCTACCTCAAGCCAACATAGGCATGATCAGTGTGACCTACGTATATTGTCTCATAAGGTGCCATATGAATCATTTCCTGAAAATAGTTATTGTAGGAAAACCCCACAAGGGGTATGTTTCTCTCTTAAGAACCCCCAAAATATATGACGAATGCTCGATGAATTTCCTCCAACACCTAAATCAAGTTCTAGGACTGTCCATATATTTGAAGATGGTATGTTGTACTCAAAAGTACCTCTGTACCCAAATCCATTTATATTCCCTGCCATTCACGAGATGAAAAATGGGAATCCCTGTCTAAAATGATAGATTGTGAAACCCCATGAAAATGTACAGTCTCTAGGATGTACAACCTTCCAATCCCATCAACACAGATGGTTTCCTTGATCATTAATAAAGTGTGAAACCTTCGTGAGTCTTTCAATAATAACCAACACTGCATCATTCCCTTGAGGAGACCACATTAACCCCATCAAAAAATCCATCGCGACATTATTCCACGTCCACTTGGGAACGGGTAACTGCTGTAAAATCCCAACTGGACACTGATGCTCCACCTTCATCTACTTACAGGAGAATCATACAATAACAATACCAGCAACATCATTCTTCATACTTGGCCACCAATACTAATGGTGAAGATCTTGATACAACTTGGTGACACCATGATGAACTTCCCATGCTGAGGAAAGAAAATCCAACATCACCTCCTCACATATGTCTACCAAAACCCATATACATCTATGGAAACTCTATATCTCATCCTCTCCTATAGTCCACCAAGAAGTAGGGTCCACTCCTGACACACTCTCTTATAGGACTAGACCTTCGGAATATGATAGCTTCCTCATTCTCACTACATCCAAAATAGTAGAGGTAATATGTACAGAAGAAAGAAGTGTCTTCCCCAGTCTTACATGCACCTCCAAATGCATCTCATAGAACATATCCATAAGTTTCCACTAATTAGTAGCCTCCTGAAATACATATATCTATGTCCTCATGCTCAGCGCATCAGCCACTATGTTGTGTTTTCTAGGTGTGTAGGTACGATCAATGTCAAAAGACTGAAGGTATTCAACCCACCTTCGCTATCACAAATTCAAATCACACAGATTAAAGATATACTTGAAAATTTTTTGGTCAATGAAAACCACAAAAATATCTCCCAAATGATAATTTCTATAATATTGTAAAACATGTACAACTGAAGCTATCTAAAGATCGTGCATCGAGTAACTCCTTTCACATGGCCTCAACATCCGAGACCCAAACACAATGACACCATCCCCCTGTATAGAAATTTCTCACAGACCAAAACCTAATACATCACAATAAATAGTGTAACTCTTTCCTAGATATGGAAAAATCAATATCGGTGCTGAATTCAACCTCCCCTTTAGATCATAAAAGGTTGAATCACAAGATTATGTCTACAATTACTTTTCACCCTTATTTGTCAGGCCTGTCAGTGGACCTACTAAGAGTGAAAAGTATTGTGTAAGGAATCTCTAGTAACAATCCATCACTAGAAAAATCTATACCTCAAATACGTTCTTTGGATACTCCCAAGAAACTACTACTCTCAATTTCTTTGAGTCTACTTAATCTTCGGTATCTTAGATAAAATGACCCAAAAAGTGAATCTGGTCCATCTAAAATTGGCATTTTGAGAGCATAGCATATAACTGATGATGCCTTAGTGTACATAAAAGGATTTCAAGAGGGGTGGCATTGTCTTGTTGATTTTGAGAGTATACCAATATATTTTCCTCTACGACTACAACAAAATAATCCTTGTAAGGATGGAACACTCGGTTCATCAGTTACACAAAAACTACTGGCGTGTTTGTGAGACTGAACAACATTACCACATACTTGTTTAGACCATACCTACTCTGAAAGGTTGTAAGAGGTTTATTTGATGGTCTAATTCACAACTAATGAGAACCTGATCTCAATCAGTCTTTGAGAACACCCTGGATCCTCAAAATAGATCAAAGAGATCATTAATCCTCGGTATGGGATATTGGTTCTTATCCATCAACTGGTTCATATTTTGATAATACACAAAACGTCTGAGGGTACCATCCACCTTCTTCTAATATAGGAAAGGAATACCCCAAGGAGAAGTATTGGGTTGGATGAAACACATTTCTTATAACTCCTCTAACTACATATTCAGATCATGTAATTCTGGTGTAGCCATCTTGTAGGGAATAATGAACATCGATACTGCCCCTGGCACAAGATCAATAGAGAAATACACCTCTCACTCTATAGGTAAAACTAAAAACTTTTCAGGAATGACATCCCTAAAATGATCCACCACTGATGGAATTTTCATCTGTTGTGTCCCCTAGTCATCCATATATATAATAGTAATTTGGGATGTAACTCTTCCCAAGCCATGATTCTCATGTCCCACTCTTCATTCCTTGACATCTCATTCACCCTTCTATAGAAAATACCTACCATATGGTGATGTGAAACCCACACTGTGGTAATAGAAGTCAAAAAAGTACTAGAAGGAGACCAAACAGTCCATTTTGAGATTGAAATCAAAGCCTATCATCTCTAAGATATAGAGGTCCCACAGGAAGTGACACCCACCAACCTTAAGAGGGAACTCCATGCACATACATACACTAGTTTTTATAAGCCCCAACGGAGTGTCTAGCATCAAGAAATATTCATAAGTAAACATATAAATCCCAAGACTCTCCACAATGGAAACATATATGAAACTATGGGAATATCCTATATCAAAACATGCAGAATCTTAAACTGAGGCAACTAGAATCGTACCTCAAATCGTAGAGGGTTCTGGATCCTACTTTTGCTGGGTCTCCTCCACTATAAAACTATGTCATGCACCAAAACCCAGTGACCCTACCTGATAACACTGATCTAATCCACCCTTCTGTCCTTGGAAGCCTGTCGACTAGATACCACGTCCATGTAATCCCTCTCATCTAGAAAGGCTAGGCTAACACCAATTCCCAGACAGATGAGAAGCTGTTTGTCCTTCTCCTAAATGTGGATTCATTGCCAAACCCCTATCACTAGCTGTTGGTGAGAAAACCTAGAAAAAATGCTAAAGATGGCCCATATTGCCTCATGATCGGCACCCAACTAGGTATTTTAGGAAAAAATAGTACTAGAAAGTCCGATAAACCTCATCCAAAGACATAACTAGTTGGCGTCCAGCCTAAGAGATCACATCCCACAATATCTTGGTGGAATCTCAAAGAATGTAGGTTTATAGCTTCACCCTCCACCCAAAAGGTGTCTCGAGAAGCTTGAAGATAGATACCATGGCTTCTAACCATGGCTCTGTAGACTGAGGTCCTCCATCCCCTGAGAGAGTGGGAGGATGCTGCTGCTGAAAAATGAGCATCAACTCTGGAACAGATGGGGTAGGATGCAATGCTCTCTATTAGGTCTTTATAAACCACATGAAGCCTTTTAGGAACTATGAATTAGCACCTATGTCTGGTATAACAATTGGTTCCATGACAAGAATAATGATAGGATCTGCTGGTAGTCTCTGATCTACCATTTTCGGAGTCTGATCATCACCCTTAACCTAGAATACAGCTCGATGACGTCTTGGTGGTATGACTCTTCAAGGTCAAGTGCAGACCTATGTTTATAATTTTAAAGGAATAAAACTTAGAGGTCCAAGAAAGGAACAACAGAAAGAAAACATTCATTTTTTTTTTCAAAAAATGGATACACGGCATGTATAACCCCTTCACAGCATGTCCCCTTAAGCTTTTAACATGGTGTATACCACTACCAAAACTGGTCATGTAACACCCCTAAACATAGTTTGATCCTCATGTGACACGGAGTGTACTTGAATGTTTTTCCCTCCTACCCAGGTTCCTCTACATGGCTAAACCACATGGTTCTCTCCTGAGTAACACTGCAAATAATCTTTACCATACATATGGAATTTACTACACAATTTCTAACCAAATGTTTTTTTAGTCACATGGTCAGCGACACATTCGATTCTATATGGCGTGCAAGAACAGAACATGGTGTGAATAACCTATGTTTCGTCCACCCATGAATTGGTCACATAGTTGGATACACGGTCTTTACAACACTGAGTGTACTCCCCATACATGGCATGTTCTACCAAACATTAATCAACCTTGTGTCTCTACTCACTCCTTCAGTCACCCAGTTACAGACTACATGGTGTCTGGTCAACGTACATGGCATGTATTTAAGAAAATTTGTTTCTTCCAGAATTGAAGAACACATTGAGTTTTTTCATAACACCACATGTCTTGTTGTCTGGGTTTCTGAATAGTAGGGCTCTAGAAATTCTACAATACCCTTAAAAACATAATAATTTGTCCAAGGAATGAAAACTTCCGACCTGTGAGAGCCCATACTCCCATGAACCAATGTTTAGAATCCTTATTCACTTTAGAACTAGGAAAAATTCAACTAAAGTTCATACTTGATCCACCAAATTCTGATCCAATAGGGCCTATAACACCTCATGGACTAAAGTTTGGTATCCATCCAAATGAAACATTACATATTATAATACCCTATCCAAATAGCAGGTATTCTATCATGGCATATCCCACAACAACATGCATATCTAGCACAACATCAATCATACCAACATTCAATAATTTATGCTCCCTAAATGGAATGACAATAATGCTAGACATGAGATCTCCAAAATGTTATTATTTAATACATGAGATGGAATACCCTCATCTCATTGGTTTTCAATATCAATTGAACCAAAATGATATGTATCATAACAACACAAAAGAAGTTTTTCATCTAACGGTGAAATCAAGTCAACTGTAACAATTATAAAAACTAGAAAAATGAAATACTTGAGGTAACTTGGATTTTACATATGCGTGGGTTAGATACTCCTAGTCACAGCTTATTACCCACTACCTATTCATTCATATCAATCCTATAGGCTCAAAATAGTAAGACAAAGTAGAAAAGAACCTCCTATAATACCACTTGTTAACGTTCTAAATTCGGGTTCCACCTAGAGGTACCCCATAATCTGCTGGTCACATGGACTCAAATGCATTTCACCAAATGTTAAAGGCTGCTGACTAGAAGCAAGGGCCTTGGGTGTGATTGTCGGGAAACTATTCCCTCATTCACAGAGTAACACCACACAAACAAACACTAAATATTAGCAGAAGCAGTAATTCCATACAACAGAAGTAATCAGTGGATGATTGAGAGTATAAAAACTAAAGCACATATATATATATATATAAATAAATGATTCATGTAACATGTGACTAAGAAATTGGACAAAAAATCAGAATTCTAGAAAAACAATACTGAAACCAATGTGTAGAAAATAGTAAACTCAAACAGCATCACAAGCCACATCATGGTCCCATTCTCTCAAACTCTAACAGCAATCAAGTACCTGATGAAGAAGGGTTATTTACCATATTTATACCTACAACCATATAATCGTTTTGGGCCCAAAATCATTACCCAAATAGCGTGTGAGTCAAATCCCAGTAGGAAACTACCAAAATAATTATTCTTGACTGTGTGTGAATATATATAGAAAGAAATATTAAAAATTTAGCAATAAAAAATATTTACTAAAAAGTAAACAACCATACAGTTTCCAATTACATTAAATTACATTTATTAATTATTCAAACCATTGAATAATGAAATATCGGGATCTATCCTAAGCTCAGTATCCCTTGGGTAATATAAAATTTATGTAGCAGATGACCATCTAAATAAACTTGTAAGATGGAGTCCATGCTTATGCTTTGGCATGGAAGACTCATCACAATAAACCAATCATTCACAAGAAACCCTCTTGGAATGTTCTCATAGTCTAACCCCTCCATTTTAGAAAAAACAAAGACTCTCTGAGGAAGTACTCAGAGTCAATTCTCCTTATGGTAATTTAAAGATAAACTAAAGACTCTTTGAGGAAGCTATCAATGTCTATCCCCCCCTATGGTCTCGTAACAGTATAATATAGACACTCTGAGGGATCACTCACCTTCAATACCCCATATGGTCTCCCAATTTAATATAACAGACCCTCCAGGGAAGCCCTCAACATCAATCCTCCTATGGTCTAACTACACCGGGTTCTCATAGTCGTGTATAATACAATCATGCACATACGAAATCCGGAAACCCAAGTAATATCAACTAATACAAGGCTGTGTAGCTCCATTGCATAAATCATGTATTTAACAAGAAGTAAAAAAATCAATCAATTCCAACTTGACTAGAAAGGCAAGGAAATACGGTCTTCCTCATAGGCTACCTAGATCAAATGTCCATAAACATCCAAACAAGGAAACTCTCCCACTAGGGCACCCCTATAAATGATATATATCATAATATATCAATGAAAAACATTAATCCATCAATAAATCTAAGGCAGATAATAATAAGTTTTAAATTCCTTAAACTAAAATACATGAATTGTGGGTAATCGCAATATTCAGAAATATAACTCATAGAAAAACTATGAAAAGACAACAGTCCACCTACCTCGATGTCGTATGAGGAACACTCTTGATATTCAGCACTTAAATCGGCCTAGAACATCGTATATCTACAAAAAGTTCAAAAACAGTAAACCTTTGATAACTCAATAAATAGGGTAAATCAGAAAGAGAGGCTCTGGAAGAAGGAATGACTCACCAATGGGATTCCAACGTAGCAACTGGGGTTCGAATCAAGACATGGATGGAGAAACGGTGTCTTGGACATTGATCATTGCTCCCAATTTCTCCTGGAAAATACGATGATATAAGAATATAATTCTTGACATTAGACGTGACCCTAGTCCGATTAACCCAAAAAAGGTATGTGGCGTGTTCATTTAATGTACATACCATGTACATGCCTCAATCAGCCCCCGCTTTAGGTAGTCCACACGGACTTATACTTAGCCATTACATGGCCATTTCATGGATACCCACAGAAACTAGGGACACGGTGTCTAATCAAGAGTACAAGGCATCTACTTAGAAAAAAAATCATTCTTTTCCTAAAAACAACTGAAATCAAGATCGATTCCAGAAATGATGATCTGTCTTCTTACACTAGGGAGTCAAAAGTTGGTATAATAGAACATGTTATTATTTTCTTAATATTTTTGGATGGTGTATATGATATTAGAACATGTTGGAATTTATTAATTAGCATGTGTGAGGGATTAGCTAATCCATTGAAGGGTGAAAATCCAACCTGACTGGGATGGGATTTGATGTTCTGGATTATGCCAGTTATTGTTTTACTAATTCCACCATTTTGGTGACACATGTTAATTTTTTTATTAATTTTGTGGATTTTATATTTACCCTCATCCATAAATTGATAACTGGTAGTGTGTCATGCATCATTAGAGGAACATGAGGATTGTTATATCATGAATTATTGCATGTCATGTTTACATTCTTCCTGGATTTCATTATGCATATTTTCTCTTCCTTGATATTTATAATTGAGTTTTCACTAACATTTATTATAAGGATAAATTGGTTGGATTAATTAGAATGTATGCATACACATAAGGTAGTTTTTCCCATATAGCTTGATGGTTTCACCATAATTATCCAATTATAGTAAGTTTGATAAGTGAATCATTGGTCGTATGAGATGAAATGTTAGTTGGTTACAATAAAAAGAATTATAATTATAGTTTAAAGAGTATGTGTGTCTCTTTAAATTGGGAATGGTGATCCATCTAATTCAACCATAAAAATCCTAGTTTCGGTTACATGTAGTACGATTTTTACCTTATAATGTGTATGCCTTTATAACATGGAAATAAGATATGAAACTAACTAGACCATGATATATATATAAGTATGGGTATACACATAGATTCACATATGAAATGTTGAGTTTTAGATTTAAATGGATTGTTTTTCATTAAATGTAGATGAAAACTACAACAAAAATTGTTTTTTCCTCTAAAACCAGAAATTGAAACTTCATATACCAGAAGCCCTATGATTACAACTTGAAATCTGACCAATAACCTTGTCTTATATCTTTGGTAGTTGGGTTAGTATGTTTTGTATATTGATCTCTTATGCTAATCCTTTTACCATGAGAAATTCATTTAACTTATTATTGTGTTTTGAGGAGTGTTCCTAGAAATTATAGATATATACCTCCATGATAGACTCAATCCAAACAATAAAATGGTGGTGATGACCATGATTTTGAGGTGTTGGTATCTAATCCACTTTAAGTTCCTCCTATGGAACCTTTTATTATACCTATTTTTGAGACTCATGCCTAGTTTAAGGAGGGATTCCTATAGATTATGTAGAATGTGAAAGGACCCCTAAGACCTGCATCTAAAATGGTATAGTTAATATGAGTTTTCTAAAAGTATAATTCATCCACTATCTCATGGGATGGTGGCCTCAACACCAATAACACATGGATAGAGTCCACAAATCCCATATTTGAGCATCTCGAGATTCCTCTAATTAGGAGGTTGAAGCTCACTACTTATATGCTTTATGGTTCTACAATGAGATAGTGAGACAATATTACTCAAGTAAAACCTCATTATAATATAGTTAGGAGAGATTTTCATGATTCTGTAATTGAAAAATTCATTCTAGAGATGATGAGAGAAGACCGATCTATTCAATTTATGCGCATAAATAAAGGATACCTGTCAGTTACGAATTATCCAGCCCTATTTATGAATCATTTGCATTTTCACCATACTTTTTTGGTGATGAAATATCTCTCAAGAGACACAATGAGGATGGGATAAAATATTCCATCTGATCTAAGGTAAATATAATTCATTTGAAACCCATTTTGGGAACTATGAAACAATCCCTGATCATTGAATGCTATTTTTGGAATGATAATTGTATAGGTAATAATGGTTTAGCATTAAGGTAGGGCTTTATTTCATCAAGTGGAAAGAACTTTTTTTGGTGGGTTCTAAATAGAGAAGTGGTATCCTGAGTATATAAACTTGTAGTTTTGTAAAACTCCCTCAGTATGAATTTCAATTTCATTTAAATCCATAGTGTGGTTGACACCCATTTGAGTGTTGAGCGAGCTATATAATTGAACATGTTTAGATTTTTTATGGACCATTCAATCTGATCCTTAAGGAAGAGGATTCGGGCTATCCCCACCATCTAGAGGATGATATATACTTTAGTATCAGGGTGAAGCTGGATCACCACATTTCATAAATGTAACACCATGAGATTCGGTGAAATATTTTTTTGAATTAATTACATTTTTTCATATTTTTCATTTCACATAACACTAGATATATATTTTTTTCATTAAATCATTAAGTTTTTATTTTATTATATGAAACAGCAAGATAATCATGCACTACACACAACACTATTTTCGGCATGGTTTACACATAATTCCAAATACCTTCAATATCTTTTGTTACACACAAGGCTGAGTTTTACTAAACTACAGTATACTATTAATATTGTTATTAAAATACAATTATAGATACCACCTTGATATTGGAATCGAAGTTATTACAAAGATTATATAAATTGTAAAATATTATTTATACATGAATATAAAATGAATCTAACTGTATCAATTACTGTAAATGAATGTATGATCTAATTGAAAATAATGAAATTTTTTTCTAAGAAAACAATTTTTCTATTTACAAACACCATTTTTTCACAATAAATTAAATAAACTAGTTTTGGTGAATATTTTAAATATAATCGGTAGATTATATATTCAATAAATATTTTGGATATTTTTAAATTTTATATTATATGTATAACATAATAATAAATCAACTTTTATGAAAAAATGATCTATTTTTCTAAAAGGTAATTTTCCAACTTTTAATAGAGAACCCATTTTAAATCTAATTGTACAAGATTTAATATTTTTTATTTGAATAAATAAAAATTATTTTTTAAATCATAATATCATAAATAACTTTTGATGAATTTTTGGAATTTTTCTATGTAGTTTTATTTTATGATAAATAGTACAAAATATAGAATTTTAAATCAAAACTGCATTTTTATCTAATTTAAATATATAGATTAATTATATTTTTAATTAGTTTAAAAGAGTAAATATATCAATATTACATTAATTAAAACAATTTAGTTCATTATATCCAACTCCACATTAATTTTGGTTAAAAAATTTCCTTCTTTTAAACATTTTCTCTTAAATACCATGTTATTATGGAACATCTAAAAGATTAAATTTAAATTAATTTCTACCAATTATATTATTTGGATTTTTAAAAAATGGATTTCATATTTATATTCGTAATAATTTATATTATTTTCAACTTATTATTTTTACAAAAATATAAGCGAAACTAATTAAAATTAATTATAGCGATTAATTGAAAAAAGATTACTTTGTGGTTAAACTTTAACATAAGTGTCCAAATTACCCAGACATAAGTCCATCATCCGTTATATGAAAATATTTATACCAATTCCACTCTTTTTTAATAATTTTAAAATTATTTTAGTCACGTGATTTATGTGATACCTATCAATAGTGTTTACATTTTAATATTTATAATAATGTCACTCCTCCTCCACTATAAAAGGTAACTCACCCAATTGACATATTCACACCTATAAATGCATTTTGATCATCCAAAATAGTCCAAAATATCCTACCATGTTCACTACCTAAATCCTAGAAGCCAATATTTTGGAAAAAAAATCCAAACAAAGAATCCCCTTGGTGAAAACAACGAGGAGTTACCAAAACAAGTGGTAATATCCCTCCGAAAAATCTTTTTTTATTATAATTCTCTACACTATAAAATATTATTATTATTGGTTTTTATAATAATCTCAATATCATAAATATTATTATATATTTATATTCTATTTTTTTAACCTACACCTACACATACTTCCTTCAAACGGGTAACGAACTCACTATTCGTGTGTGTGGCATACAACTGCCCAAGGAAACGATGTTGTTCGTTTTTCCTATACCACCTCTCATGATTGCGAATTTGGATGGAAATATTATTTTTGGATTTTATATATGATATAGGGGATTAATTTATTCTTATTTAATTATTAGATAACTCATAACATCATACATTCCATTTTGTGTAAATACGATAACTTCATTTGTGGATATGTGGACTATCACCTCATTAAAGAAAAGTTATTCGTTTAGACATTTCATGGAATGTTTTACAGATGGATTTAGTAAATGTAAAATATATATATAGCATAATAATTATACTATAATTAAACTATTTATATAATAACATATATTTCATTTACTTTCTTTCTTTCAAACTACTAATGAAATAGAAATAGTGTTTTTGTGTACGTACGACCAACCGTCTCCATAAACAGTGTATTTCATTTTCTATTTGTACCTTTTATAAATTGTTATAAATATTTATTTAATGCATATATATGATATTTATATCAGGTTTTAAATTCTATAAATAATTAAATCATTATATAAGTAATATAATCAAGAATAACAAGCCAAAACATATACTAAAATAATGGATATTGTTTGAAACATAACATTAATATGGAATTTTTAGTAAATGGGTAATATAAAGTCATAATAAAATAATATATGGTATTATATATACGAAATTCGTTCTATATTTGATGTATAAAAAATTTATTTTTATTATACCAATTTTTTTAAATGAGTATAACGAGAGTCAAGACATATGGTACGGGTTTTCTCATCTCACTTTTATCTTTGTGAGATTTATAACTTATTCACCTCTAATTTATTTTGTGGGGTGTATATAATTCCTAGAAATATATTTTCTAATTATTAACCATCAATTTATGGATATTTATATATCTATTTTATGATCTCTCTTTCATGTGGTTTATGGTTAAAAAGTTTCCAAATCGGTAAAGTAATTTTATATCAATTTGCCTTCTTTGACACACAAGCCTCGTTATGCACATATATTATTCTATGTGGTATATAAACTACCCCTTGACATGTAATATAATCAATATAATTATTTTAATGATACTTTTAGCTATATCAAATTTATTTATTTAGTGGGTATTATGATTCAAAGTAACCAAAGTTGTAACAGTCAATTAATACAATCTCATTGTTTATGAGGATTATTTATGATTATGATTCCATTGATGAAATATTATGATCCATATATCCATAAATATAATTATTTTTCTTTTCCTACAATTATTAATTATATCATCACGTAATGGTTCCATTTTTTTTCTCATTGCAACATAGTATAATTAGGAAAGTGTTTCTCAGAAAATCTTACTTTATCTCTATCATCTATAAAAAATTAATGTTCATTCAAACACATGTTTTCTAAAAAAATCAGTCATATTTTATACATTTTCATTGAAAAGGGTTTTACATTTTAATTCAAGATTAATTATTTAGTTTTCTGGGAAAAAGTTTTTCAATGTGTTTTCAATTTCCCCCTATATTTTTCAAGGAAAAATTATTTTGAAATGTTTTCAAGGTTATTTTATAAGTTTTCTCAGAAAATTTATTTCAAAATTTTCTCATGTTTATTTTTAAAATTTTCAATGATAAATTTTTTCAAAAAAAATCAATATTCCTTTTTTAAAAGGTAGTGCTTCGGTCAAATACCGAGGCACAATTTATTGAGGATAGAAAAAAAGGATACAAGAGTCGAAAGGATGGAAGTTTCCTACAATCATTGTCATAAAGCTGAAAAAGATCAAGAGGGAGTGCATCAGTCCACGTCATCTCCTGATTAACTCCCATGTTTTCAAGCGCATCAGTAACTTTGTTAGCTTCTCTAAAAACATGCATGGTGATAAGATTTAACTGTAGAAGAGTGTCGAGGAACTTCATCCAGTGACTAGTGAGAGGCCAGGCAAGGTGGGTCATCCCCTTCCAGATTGCTTGAACGATGGTGGTCGAGTCAGTTTCAATCCAAATCTTCCTCCATCCTTTTTGGAGGGCATAGTTGACAGCGTGGATCACACACATCATTTCAGCTTCCAATGAAGAGATAGTGCCACAACCAGTGAAAAAACATCCATGGCATATACCAAGATGGTCTCTGAAGATCGCTCCGCAACTGGCAGGGCCTGGGTTTCCCTTGGAGGCACCATCAACGTTCAACTTGATCCATCCTAGAAGCGGAGCCTTCCAGAATACTTCAAAGTTGCGTTTGGGTTGCTTGATGATGCCTTCAATGTGAAGTCTCCTAAGAGTCTCGAAGTCTCTAATAGTATTATTGCAATGAGCTTTTTGGATAGAGGTAGCCTCGCGCGTCGCAAGGAGGATACGGGCTTTACCTGCATTAAGATTTGATGAAGAGTTATTATGAATCGTATTGTTTCTATCATACTAGATCACATGAAGAATTTCATCAATGGCAGAGAAGAAGAGATTCTTGATTTGTTGTGATTCCTCTTGTTGAGCACATCTTTTTAATTGTGATCCAATAGTATCATAAAGAATCCATCTACAGCCAAATAAGTGAAGAGTATAATTCCAAAGAGTAGAAGAATGATTTCAAAATGTTTTCAAGATTCATTTATATGTGTTCAAGGTTTCTTTCAAAGAAAATTATTTTCAAAATGTTTTATGTTTTAAAAATATTTTTTTTCAAAAAAAAAAGTATATTTTCAATAAGAGATGATTTTAAAAGGCTTATCAAAAATTAGGTTCCATCAAAGATGACATTGGTTGGTGTTAATAATGACATACTAAGATATGATCCAATGGTTACATTAATATTCATTAGATTAATGTTTTATGTTTTTATGGAATGGTGATTATTAAACATGTTACTATTTCATGGGTAATATATTTATGAAACATGTTTCGCATTATTGGGTTATACATTTATAAAATCCGTTTCTCTTTCAAAGGATATATTTTTATGAAACACATTTTACTTTCACGACTTATATGATTATGAAACATGCTTATTTTTACATGTTATGTGTTGATGAAATGGTTATGAGACCTATCTATTTTTCTTAGGTTATCATATGATGACATGTTTATGAAACCTGTTTCATTTCATGGATTGTCATATGATTGTTTAATATCTTATTTCACTCGCATATATGATTTCATTATGAGATGGGTGGGACATATATCTACCTTCAATGCAATGGGTAATGATTTTTATCTCATGATATATATATATATATATATAGAAATAATGTGGAGTAAACCTGGTATAGTGAATGACATTGTCCACTAAGATTCTCTTTGGTGTAAACCTTGTCTCCTAATATGGTCATGGAAGTGAACCATGGCCACCAATATAGTTTGAGGGATTGAACCCATTCCACTACATGGGACATGTAATTAATCCTTGACTACTATGAAAATAATTTTTATATTTTTATGTGTCCACCCAAAATTCGATGTCTTGTTCATATGCTAGGATTTCATGGATTATGATTTTTATTCTTTTATGATACTTGTTTAATGAACTTCCAATATTTATTCCATGACCCATTTATATGATCTTTCTTATCCGGAATATGATCTTAAAATGTTATTAACATGTTCTCATACCCTTGTTCTCATATTATACTAATGTATCTCCATTATTCACCCTTATTAATCTTCTGAGATCAATATTTCTTATATTTCCTTTTCCAAGGTATTGAAGAGCATTTTTAAGTATATGTACTAAAGGGGAAGGTCATCATAGGAAATATTTAATATCTTTCACCAAGTTAGGATGATTTTTTTAAAGTTTCCAAAGACACTAAATTATTATGGTCCTTGGGGATGTATTTTTGTACCATTCTGAATATTATTCAAGATTTATGTAATATACTTATGTTTTATGACTAGGTCTCTATAACTATTATGAAAGGAATGTTTTATTTAACCTTTGTAAACAGTGAAAATAAATATTTAGTGAGATCCCTTGGGATATATCAAAGGAATTTCCAAGATCTGTATCTAAGGATAGGCCAAAGGTGTCATAGATTTAAAATAACATGACATAAATTAGACATCCAATAAGTAAATTTTCATGACTATTACATTTTACTCTATGAGAAATTCTACTCACACTATGATTTATCATTTTAATCAATGTTAAGAACCAAAAAGAACAAGGTTAACATTTAGTGTGACCAAAAATTTGTTAATGAGAAGTAAAATGGGATGATCACTGGAGTGAAGGATGTTTTGACCATGACTAATCAGTCTTCACAGAACATGATAAACAATGGGGACCTTATCCAAATATCATACTAACTAATGAAAATTAATAAAGGTTTCCCAAATTGTTTGGGTAATGTAGACAATCAAGGGATAAAGATTCAGTTTCTATTGTGTAGATAATGTGTAAGGAGGCGCCCAACTATATTTATTATGGAATCATAAATAATTTTTGACTTCGTAAAAGAATTACACAAATAAATTAACTACAATGGAAAAATTGAAGAATTTAGTTAAATAAATGGATGATAAAAATGGCCTTACTAAGGTAACATCTATGGTTCAATGATTTAAATATGGAATGAATGGGGATTATGTAAATTGATTTCATAAGTGGAAATACCATGAAGATAATCAAGAAGGTCATATGAGTAATTTTTATATTGAATATGATGATGACACTACATAAGAAATGTGAAATTAAATATGTATTAAGTAATAGTTTGAAGTATAATTTTTAATGTTTTAAGGTTTAAGTGGAATAATCAAAATTTTTATGTATTTCTATTCACGAAATATAAATTGTGAAATATATAAGGATTATTCAGTTTATGTCTTTTGTTAGGTATTTAGAAAAATATGTTAAATAGTTCCCATGTAAAAGACCATTTATTTAATGGTAAGGTGATATTCCTTGAAAAAAAATATTATTGTAATGATGACCCTTAATATGTTCCTAAAATTGAGATAATGGTATTTGGATAAAGATATGTTTTATATGAATACGTAATTTGGATGGTATTGATTACCTTGTTGTGGATTTAGTATTTGTTGACAAAGTGGTTTATTCTCTCTTGGATGATGTTTTCAACGTAATTGGATTTAAGAAATATTTACAAAAAACATTGGAATAAGAATACATGCATGTTTTCAATATGGATTTATGGTATTTCAGATTATTACCATGTATTAAGAGAATACATGATAAAGGTTTTCATATGTCTATTATTAGACAAATGAGAGTTATTTTATGATATAAAAGGGATAAGTTCTAAACTATTTTTGAGAAATTTTATGACCTTATTCTTAAGGTTTTGTACATTCATCTTTTCTAATGGTTATATAATAAACCATTTTTTGAATGGTTTATGATAAAAATAGGATGAGGTTTTGTAGAATCATGTATTCTATATCCATATGATGATTTATGCATATAAGATAACTTTTTCTAACTTTTTTTATGCTAACTAAATAAATATTGATTGACTTATCAATCTACCTCATTATCGTTGGTACTTCAAGAAGGAAAAATTAACCTTCATTTCATAGAAAAAGAGATGATGTGTAAAATGATCATGGAACAACAAAGGGTGAGAATGTGCTGAAATAAAGTAAGTATATCTTATCATTAAAAAGTTTCAACATTATTAGAAATGTCTTAAAATAAAATTTTGTACATTTGTCATCATTTTTATGATATCAATGTCATTTTTAATCCTCTTGGATTTGTGATCGATAACATTATGCTCACCATGTTATCTATCACACCCCATCAGAACATGATAGTTATATTTATCTTTAAGGTCTATTTTTTCACTCAAATCCTAAGTATTACTCTGTGGAAACCTATTTATAATTACTTTGGGTAACTGTTATGGTTCCTGCATTCCCTTTTTAATAGTATTTTTAATATTCATTTTTACGGTGTGGGTTTCTATAAAAGGATCTATAAAGTATTGAATATTTGATATCCTAGATTAATTTTAATGGTGAAATTCATTCTAATGGGTATTAAATGTGACACCCAAAGATTTTTCAAATTTATTTTCAGGTGAAGATAATACTTTTGTTAATTTTCATTTCAAATTACATTTAATATTGATTTTATTATAATAAATAAATATGTTTTTATTATATTATATTAAAAACCAATTTAATATTGGGCTACATGAAAAACATATATTATCTAGTTGTACATGAAAACTATTTTTGTCTTGTGTTACGCACAACACTGAGTTCCTTCAATATCTTATGCTACACGCAATGCTGATTTTTACCGAACTACAATATACTATTAATATTTTCATTAAAATATTATTTTATTTACCACATCTCAATTAGAATGGAAGTTAAAATTATGAATAAAAAATTCTGAAAACATAATTTACAAATGCTTATAAAACAAATATTTTGGTTATCAATTAGTATAAAGGAATGTAAGAACTATTTAAATGTAAAGAAATTACTTTCTAAGAAACCAATTAATCTATGTAAAGAAATAATTTTAACTCAATAAATTAATAAATCAATTTTAAAGAATTATTTAATTAAAATTTTGATATTATATATTCAATATGTATTTTTGATACCCATCCAACATATTTTATAGGTATTAGATAAGAATAAATCATCATTTGTGAATTAAATGAGGTATTTTATAAAAATGTAATTGTACCTCCTTTTAATGGAAAACAAATTTTAAATCTAAATTTTGAAATGTTTATAATTTTTAGAAGTAAATTTATACTTCATTTTTGAAATTCAAGTATTTTAATTTACTTTTTATGCATTTTTTTATTTTTCTGAGCACCTTTATTTTTTTATGAATAATCAAAAGTATTGAATTATTGATGATAACATCATTTTCATATAATTTGATTATGTAGTTAAATAATATTATGAATTAGTTTTAAAGTGTAAATAGATCAATAGTTCATAATTTAATACATTTTAGTTCATTATATCAAATTTTTCATTCAAATTTGATATAATTTTTTTTCAAAACTTTAAAAAAATTTCTATAAAACAATTGTTATTGCGACATGTTTGTGGGGTTACTTTCAAAAATAATTTATAAAAATTATATTATTATATATTGGAATTTTTTATTCCATATTTAGAATAACAATAATATTTAATGTCTAATAATTTCAACCTAGTTTTTTAACATAAAATATTAGTGAAATAATTACAATTAATTATAGTGATTAAGGAAAAAAGTTTACATAGTGGTTAACCATTATCTTAATTGGCCAAACTATATATAAATATTTAAAAAAGAAATTTTTTGTACATATTTAAAAAAAATCCACTCTTTTATCCAAAATGGTAAATTATTTTAGGCACATGTTTTTAGGGATACCTCTCAACAGTGTTTACCATTTTTTATTTAAAAGAATGTTACTAATCCACCACTAAAAAAGGGAACATACCCCCTCAATTCTTAACAATTATAAAGCCATTTGGTTCAGAAAAACATTACCCTATTATGTTCAAAAATTACATCCATTTATCCTTGAATCCATCCTTTTGGAATAAATCTATCAAAATAATCCCTTAACTGCAAACCACGATTACTTACCCATAGAAGTGGTAATATACTTCCTTAAGCTCTTTTTTCTAATTTTCAATATCCACCCCCTGAAATATTATTATTCCATTGAGATATTATAGAATAAGTATCCTAAATATTCTAATATTTTTATGAAATAGATGATACAGACACATATACACATTTCCATCAAATAGAAAAAAACTTCCCATTCGTGTGTACGATATAATACTGCCTCAAGAAATGATGGCATTCATTTTTCCTCTACAACCTATCATGGTTGGTAATAGTGATGTAAATTATATTTTTAGAATTTATATAAGATATTTAATATTTATTTATTCTAATTTAATTATTATTAAACATATACTTTCATGATTTAAATTTGTTATAATTATGATAACTTCATTTTTTGACATGTGTACAACTGCATCCTCAAGGCAATGTGATTCATTCCAACTTTAGATGGAATATATTAAGGATGGGTTGAGTAAAATTATATTATATATATGAAATAATTATTATATTATAATTGTATTATATATATACAGATATGTCATTTTTTCTTTCTTTCAAAATGATAAAAAATGGAAGCATTGGTCATGGGTACGTACGACCTAACGTCTTTATAAACAATGTTTTTCATTTTCTATTTATAAATGTTATAGATTATCATTAATATTTTTATAAATAATATATATGATATTTATATGATATTTTAAATTATTTAAACAATTAAATCACTATCTACGTAATAGTATCAGGAAATAGAAATCAAAACAAATATAAAAACCAAAATAGATATTACTTGAGACATAATATTAACAAGGAATTGTTAATAAATGGGAAATACAAAATCTTAATGAAATAATATAAGGTATTAAATATAGAATATTTTTTCTGGGGTATATGTATAATAAAAATATATTCGTTATATTGTAGGATTTAATGAGTATGATTAGGGTCATGACATAGGGTAAGGGTTTTCTTGTATCACATATATTTATTTGGGATCTATGCCTTATTCACCACTAATTTATTTTGTAGAGTGTATATAATATCCATGAATATATTAAATGATTATTATATTTATTATATTTATTCATATTTACATATATATTTGATGATATCTCTTACATGGGGTTTATGGATCAAAATGTACCAAATCATTAAAGTAATTTTGTCTCAATTTGACTTCATTGATACACAGCCTTGTTATGCACTATATTCTTCTACAAGGTGTATAAAAGTCCCATTGACATGTTATATCCAGAATATAATTATTTTAATGGAATTTTATGATTCATATAATGTTATTATTTCATGGCTATTATGATTCGATGTTACCAAAGTGTAAACAGTTTGTTGTTACAAACTCATCGTTTATCGGCATTGTTTATGGTCATGCTCCCATTGATGAAATAATATGATCTATACCTCAGGAAATATCATAAATTTTATTCTCCTATGGTTTTTAATGATATATTCATGTAATGGTACCATTTTTACATTCATTGGTACATAAGATAATTAAGAAATTGTTTTTAAGAATATACACCTTTATCTCTCTCATTGGTCGAATATTTGTGACCTTTAAAAATCATGTATTATAAAAATATTTTCAATATTCCATTGTAATATTTTAAGGAAAAATGTTTTAATTTTTTTTTTCAATTTTCATTTTTTGTGATTTCAAGAAAACAATTTCAAAATATATTCAAAATTTTTTGTATAAGTTTTCAAGGAAAAATGTTATCAAAATGATTTCATTCTACTTTTATATGTTCTCAAAGAACCATGTTATTAAAAAAATCTTGCTTCCCTTATAAATTTTCAAAGAAAAATGTTGTCAAAAAATATTCAAGATTATTTTATCAATATTTTAAGTGAAAGTATTTCAAAATGTTTTTTTGGATTCCATTATATTTTTTGAAGTTTATTTTCAAGGATAATGGTTTTTAAAATATATTTTATTTTAAAAAAAATAAATTATATTTTCCTCAATAAATGGTTTAAAATATTTATTAATAATACATTTCCATATAATATGACATATTTTGGTGTTACTCATTCCATACGTGATAAAATAGGTGCTTGAATTGAAATTGTTAAGCGATAATTACCTTAATAATTTTTAGCACAGTACGATATAGGTAAGTGTAAAAATAAGAGGGGGTAAATTGCATATCATTCAAATAAAATCAATAGAAAAGTAATTTAATGATTAAAATTAGATAAAAAAATTTCCAATTAAAATAAAAAAAGGTTAATTTCGAAGAAGTTTCAGGAATTGAACGAAGGAGAGGAAGGTCCCTTACCTTAAGAGTGTGACTCCAAATGCTAGGTAGGAGCTTCTTGAGGGATTGGGGCACCTTGGGAGGTCTCTAGAGAGGGGATGGAAGAATAATGACATGAGCTATGAATTTTTATTGAATCAAAATTGGATCTAGGGTGGGTTTATTTAAGAAATGTGTGGAAAAGTTTCATTATTTCTCAAACATACGTTTCAGACACTTTATAATAAAATTACCAATACCAAAAAACCTAAAATGTTTTTTCACATGGTTTCTCAAAAAAGGAACTGTTATTAATTATTTAATATGTTAAAGAAAATAACATATTAAAATTATTCCAATGCTTATGAGGAAATGAGTCATACTCTTAAAAATATAATTTAAAAACCTTAAAATATATTAATGGTATTAGAAGATTCATAAAGGATTTATAAAATTAATCAAAAAAACAAATTATTTTAAAGGTAAAAAATATATTTTTTCATGGGTACCCATTATAGTTTTTATTAGATAACTTTTTCTTATTATGAAGTCATGATACACAATATATATTTATACCGCATTTAAATTTTACATGAAAAATCGACTGTCTTAGAAACATTTGAAAATAAACCATTGCATAATTACGATATTCTGATTATATAAATGAAATTAATTTTAGATAAATATTTCTCTATATATTTGATTTTTTATATTTAACATAACAATCGACGATTATTGAGAAATGCTAGGTTTTTTACAATAGTTTTTGAACCCTTATAAAAATTAAATTTTATTTCCTAAAATTTATATGATTATTTATATTTATTAAAAATTGTTTAATAATAACTTCTTAAATAAAATAAAATTTTACACAAAAAAATAAAATTTGGGTTTTATCATATAAAAATCAAAATTTTATCAAACTGATTACCTAAAAATTTATGAAGTTAAAACAATCAGGAATAAATATAATCATAATTTTAATGAAATGGAAATTTAAATATTCATACTATTAGGGTAAAAAAATCTAGTATTTTTAAATTTATTTTTAACTTTAATTAACCTTTTTTCATTTTACAGTCGTAATTAATATTTACTACAATTAGTATTCATATTGTTCAAAAATTATGTTTACATTATTTAATAATATTAATTAAGATGATTCAAAAATAGGGAATACATTTTATCAAAACAAATTCACATAGGATTAAGTATTTAATTTAATATAAAACCCTCAATCATGATAGAAAGGGTTTTCCGAAAAAAATCATTTTTTTATGGAAAAGATGATTTTACATTAAATATATAACTAGTAATCATAATTATATAAAACTAAATTCATATATATATATATATATATTATAAAATATTGATATAAATAATTTCTCATTATTGATCTTATTAATTCTTTAAAATGGAGAAACAATACTCATTTTAATACAATTATCAGAAAAAATTTGTTTTTGATCCTAAAAATTAACATATTTTAAAATCCAATATAAAGATAATTTATTTGTAATTAATTTAAATTAATATAACTAAATAATACCCATTTTACCTTGAAATAATATTCTGACTTTTTATTTTACTTATTTTATGAAAATAAATTTAAATTGTGCAAAAAAATTGCATTTGTCACTATTCATGGGAAAATCATTATTTTCGAAAATTCACCAAAATTCACCCGATGTTATTATCGATATGAGGACATAAAAAATGGAGCTCATTTTATCAAATAATAAATCTAAATATTCGACAAAATAATCAAAATATATTTTCTCAAAAAAATAATTAATCATTTTGAAAGAAAACATAATTTGATGAATAAAAAATACATTATCAAAAATTGATTGATTATTTACATAGAATTTTCAAATATATAATGTAAATTTGTAAATTTAATAAATTATATAATATTAATCATAACATAAAATGTTATTGAATGGATATATGGGTTATATGTAAATAATCATTGTTTTTTAGTTTAGTGTTGTGTATCACATACACTATCGAACATAGACTTCCCTTTTAAAAAAAATTAGATTTACATTCTCTACCCATTTAATCTATTGTTTCCTCAAAAATAATTTATAGAGGTTTGTTCCAATTTACAGTCATTTACTAGGATAATGGGAAATTAGTGGTATTTATTTTTAAACTATTAAACAAGTAAACAGATATTCGATGACTTTAAAGGGAAATATTATAAATTACAATTAGTCTATAAATTATGTATTTCTACACTTCAATATTCTTTATCCATGATCTATTTCATAAAATTTATTATTATGGTATTTTTTCCCTTTATAATGGATTGTAATGAGCATGTGATTTTACCAATAATATCCCCTTGGAGTGTCAAACCTAGTGTGCAGTATGGCCCATTTTTGTGTACAAGGTTATATTGAGTCAGTCACAACACACCATCTCACATGTGTTTCCCCTTAGTATATATATTCCATCTCCACAGCCTCATGTAGTATCCAAAAAGGTATAGATATTTTTTGATATACCACTTATCTATAATTACAAAAATTTAGGTTTTTCTCATATTTAGTTTTATCTCTAAGAATTTCACTAGTTTTTTATAATACCAATACAAAAAATTACTAATCATTTCATTTCATACCAACCATAACAACCCTACTCCTTATTTCAGATTAATATATGATTTATTATAGAATGTTACAATAAATATAATCTGGACTGTTTATAAGTCTACTGTCTTTGGGAATTATGCACATTACATAACAATTTAAAATAGGAAAAACATAATCATTATTGAAAACTTCCGTATCATTCCCACACTTAAAATAGCATGGGATAACATGGGGGAAGACTTAAAAATAGATCAGATATAAAGCATATTAAGGGAATAAACATGGAATAACATGAACATAATAATACATGTTATAAAATAGGAATATCAAGGGGAATAAAAGGATTAGGAATCAAATTCCAGAACAATTAGATGTGATATATCATGATAATAATAGAGGCAATATGGGAAATGTAGAAATAACTTAAAACACTATATCATAAACATAGTTCGAGGATAAAATCCAATAATTCATGATATAAAAAGTAACATTAATTAATCATGTTTAATCCTTTTCCTTGTATGAAATCTCATGGGACTAAACATTAACCAATGTGTTAGACTGAAATATATTTATGGTTTCTCCCGTCACATTCATTTCACTCTCATGATTAAGTGTTCTATATAGATCATAAAACATGGATTCATTCCTCATCATATTTTATTCCAATATAAATATTTTTAATATATATATATATATAATTACCAAGTCATTGGAGTTTATGTTTTTAAAGGTTAAAACCCTTAGTAAGAAATTTCTATGGTATTCATTACACAATTGTTTTGGGGTGGGAAATCACTGTGAAATTTCAGCAGCATAACGACATCACATAAAATTTCAAAACAATTATGATAGAAAAGGAGTTATCTAATAATTTTTAAATAAAATGGGAAGTAATATTTTCCTAAAAATACATATCACCTCATTATCAATTGTAAATATAAGGCATAAGATAATAAAGAAACATGAATAAAGAAGATAAGGTGAGGATCCCTTACTATGTTTCTACATGGTAACAGGTGTTCATAATGGTTCATGGTTAGATTAATTTGAGTGAAATTGGCATATAAAAATTTATATATAGAATTGATACTATTGGGTATATATAAGAAAATATCCCAACATTAAAAAAATGAAATTAATAAAAATATCATAAAATGGGTGATTGAATAAAAAGGACAGTGGGTCATCCCTTTATAAATTTCATCATCGTAACGGGTGAACATAAAGGCTCATGTGTGGGTTTAATGATAGTTAAAGGGTACAATAGTAATATATAAATAAAAATTAATGTAATGGTAACATTGAAGAACATATCCCAACATGAAAAAATGGAATTTAAGAGGCATAATATAAAAGTCATTCTTGAATTGAAATGAGAATAGAGAAATCCTTTAGTAAATTTCAATATATTAATACCATATGTAAGGGTAAAAATGAGAGAGGATAAATGGTATATCATTAAAATAACCTAAATAATACTGTAATTTTATTATTATAGATGATTTAAAACATATACAATATAAACTAAAAGGGATAATTTCAAATAAGGTTCTTGAATTTAAAGGAGATGAGGAAGCTCCTTTACCTTGAGAGTGTGACACCAAATGCTTGTGGGGTACTTCTCAAGAGTTTGGGGAACCTTGGGTTTAATATAGAGAGGTTAGGTAAGATTAATGACGTTCTCAAAGGATTTTTAGTGAAGTGAAATAAGATATTGTGTGGGTTTATATATGAAATATGTGTGGAATTCTTTATTATTTCTCAAACATTGGTATTAGACACTATATAATAAAATAATGAAAACCAAAAAACATCCCATAATTTTTCACATGGTTTTATAGATAGTGGTAGTTTTTTAGTTATTTTATAATTACAAGGTCCAAACTTAACAAAATAATTCCCTTTATTATGAGGAAGTGAGTCATACTCTTAAAATGTAATTTGAAAGCAATAAAATATATCAATGATATTAGTGGATTCATGCCTGCTTAATAAGATTAATAAATTAAACTTAAAATTTAATTATATTAAATTTAAAACATATATTATGTTTTTGATACCCTTTTTATTATTTATTTGATTACACTTTGTCATTATTATGTCATAATACAGAATATATAGTTATACCTCATTTAATGCTTACCCAAAAATTCGACTGTCTTGGAAAATTTTAAAAATTCACCATAGGATATTTTTAATGGAATGATTCTAAAAATTATATTAATTTTACCTGAAAATATATATCTAAATAAGATAATTTTTACTTATAAAATAAGAATCTAAATTTATTGGGAAATGCAGTGTTTTTTGATAATAACAGTTTTTGAACCGTTATAAAAATTACCTTTCTCTTCACAAAACATATATGATCATTTATATGTAATAAAATTTATTTGATAAAAATAATTTATTAAAATTTATTTTATTTTAAAAATCCATTAATTCATAAAAATTGATTTCTTAATTGAAATTTCATACAATATAAATATATAATTGTTGTTTTATCGTATGATGATTTATTTTTTATCACACTGATTACTTAATCATTTATAATGTAAGAAAGATATGTAATAAACATAATAATAATATTAATGAAAATGAAATAAAAAAATTCATTCTATTAAGTTAATTTTTTTCTTGTATTTATTAAATTACTTTTACCCATAATTAACCTACCTTCCCATTATCTTGGTAATTAATATTTATTAGAATTACTATTCATATTTTTCAATAATTAAGTTAACCTTATTACCTAATATAAACTAATATGATTCCAAATATGGAATCAAATTTATTAATAATAACTTTCATTTGTAGAATAATATAATTCCATATAAATCCTCCAAGCATGATGGAATGCAATTTTCCAAAACAGTCATTTTGTTAAGGAAAATATGATTTTATGTTAAGTCTATATATAGTAAAAATCATTTTATGAATTTTCAATTCATAAAGATAGGTTTATTATCAAGAATTTTCATTTATATCATTTATAATGATGTGTATGTTTAATTAATTAAATTGTAAAAACATTATTCAATTTAAAATTGTTTTCAGAAAAATGCCTTTTATTTATAAAAATAAACTTATAGTAAAATCAAGTATAAAGATTATTTAAATGTAATTAATTTAATTTAAAATAACCAAATAATACATATGTTACCCTGAAATAATATTGGGACTTTTTATAACACATATTTTATAAAAATATTATTTTTACTAAAAATATTATTTTTCACTATTCACTGAAAAATATTTATTTGTGAAAAATAAAAATAATTCCCCCAATGTAATTATTAATATGATTATATTAAAAATGGATATAATTTTATTAAATAATAATTCGAAATGTTTTATGAAATAATCATTATATATTTTATCATGAAAATATATATAGAATCATTTTTAAAGAAAACATATTTTGAAGAACAAAAAATACATTATCTAAAATTGATTTATTATTCAGTCAAAATTTATAAATATATTTTGGAAATATATATATTTCATAAAGATGATAATATTAATTATATATGGAAACGCAATTAAATGGTTAAAAGGGTCATATTTTCATAATAATTGTTTTTTCGGTTCGGTGTAATGTATCACAAACTCTATCAGCCATAGTCTTCTCTTTTAAAAACTCAGGGTGTCACATAGTGGCAGTTGATTGACCTATATTATGATATTCACATAGGGGTCGTGGATAATTATGGGTATCATATATTTACAATTTTAGTAGTGACCAATTATATTCTAGATATAGTGAAGATGAGATAAATTTTAGAACACGCGTGCTTAGTCCTATGGGAAAGTGATTCTAGTGGGGACTAACACCAAGTTGGATCATTCCTATGGATGAGAGTTTTCACATTCTTCGACGTTTCGAGGTTCCTAGAGAGGTGAAATAAGAATTTATGGGATAATATTCTTCTTTAACTTTGTTGGTACACCCTGGGCTTACAACGATGTATTGTGACTTACGCTGCCGGTATTGGTTATTAGGGATGATAAGAAAAGTTTATGGATTTATTACTTAGTCTTCCACCTACCATCAAGTAAAGGAAAAACACTAGTAATAAGAATGGATTTTATAACCATTTAATATCCTAACGTGGAAATAGTATGACTTCACTATTTATTTTTTGATGGGATTTCCAAGTTCACCTCAATAAAGTGAAACCATATGGGTGATAATCAACAAGAAAATGAAGGTCTCTTAGTTTTTTCATATATGGGAGTCCTTTTCAATGGATGGCCTTTGAAAGATATAAGTTTGGAATATTATACACCTTCAAAGAGTTCTATGAACAATTGAATTGGATATAGATGCTCATTTTACTTCACTATTTTTTATAGGGGTTGCAAAGGACACCAGGTTCATAGGTACATCTAAGTACAATCTATCACCCATAGACTAACAGTTAATCTGACCATAAAATAATAGTGTTAGAGGACATGTTGATAGAATGTGTCCATTATTTTATAGCTTCTTGAGAAATCTCTATACCTCTATCCGTGTTCACTTACAGAATCTTCTTTCAGGATACGATACATATGGATCCTTATAATCCCCTTAGTGGTCGTTCTTTTCATTTTCACATACAATGGTTAGATGAAGGAGAAGTAGTTATACTAAGACCTTATATCATTTATAATACATTAGAGATGGTATATATTATCAAGAATTTCATGGTATTAACTCTACCTAGGCATATGTCTAACATAGATCATCATTATTGTCCAATAGATTTCGTGTTTAGGGATTGAGTCTTCATATGGGTTTCACCAGATATGGGATATTGGTGGATTTAAAAATATGTTAAGTTGCCACAAATATTTTCTAGTCCATTCATGGTATTGGGTAGATCTATTCCTGTATCCTATCAATTTTAGTTACTTATGATTTATTTAGAATATAAATACTAATTCCATGTATCCCAACTACTCTGATATTACTCTAACCCATATCTTGCATTAGACCATAATGAAGAAAAAATTGAATTTGATGCTTATTTTGTGGGTCATATTATACGTATTATTGATCATATCCTGAAGGGTCTCCATTAAAGGTCAATTCCTTTAGAATATGTTCTGTAGAAGTACATCCCAGTATAAGATTATACTTGGAAGTGGGAGGAAGATGCATGTGCCCACTGGCAAGAGATATTCTTAGACAATGCCTTACCACCCTTGAGGGTAAAACATGGGGATGATTTTTCTTAAATGGGGATGGTTCTCAGATCTCGAGTTTTCTTTTGATATGTGACCCCTTTACATTTTAGTTTAAATCTCCATCTTTCACAAATGGGAGAGATTAAGTTTTTAAGTAAGGGTTTTGGAGAATTCAAGGCTTGTTCAGATCATGATGCTCTAGTTCAGGGGGAAGCATAATAAAGATCGTGGTTGGTTCATGATGAGTAGTAACATTGATTCTCAACCTTGTCGCTTATTAGGAGGAGGGATGATGTTAGTTTAATGGTCCAAAGAAAGACTTATGTCCATTCAGGAAACTATTTAAAAGAAATTGTGGTGATCCCTATGGGGTACATAGAGTTTTTCAAACTGTGTGTCTAGCCCATATAGGTAGTGCCACATAGGCAGTAACCATATATGGTTGGACAAGGTTCTTCCAAATGTTGAGGAAAAACCATACCCCCCCTTTAAAATTTTTAAAATTACAATATTTTCATAAGACTTTATTACTTTGACCCTCATTTTTCTTTCATCTACACACACATCTCCTTCCTCCATTCGAGTGCCTCCTTCTTCACGAACAATGTCATTGAATATTATCCTTCAATTAGACTCTGATTGGACTGTTGTGTGTTGCGATGGTGAGCGAATGATAATAACTCTTATCCATTGCATTCTTTTCTCGATTTGACACTTCATATTCCTTGTTATTTCATTGAAATTTAATATACAATATTTTATTTTATTATTCTCTTTATCTTTTTTATTCTGTTCTAGCGTAGAATGAATGCTTATAATGGATGATGGTGCACCAACCTCCCAAAGTGAAGTGGCCTATAACATTCTGTCAAATCTCATTTTTTATATTTTTCATCATTATGATGCACACTAGAATTACTCACGCTTCATCACTAAAATTAATATTTTGTAAATTTTATGGCTAATTTGGAACACAAATTTCATAATAGAAACCAATTTTCATTGGAGGTCAATTACCTCAACATGAGCCACCATATGGGTGATCCATCTATGTTCCAAAATTCCCTTTTGTGTAACATTAACCAAAAAACCATTCAATGTGTTTGTTTTTACTTTCACTAAGGAATTTAATTAACATAAATGAAATAAATCATTCATTGAGAAATGGATAGCGTGCATACCTATCAAATTAAATATGAATGAATGGTTTAATTGTATGAAACCTCATATACATATTTTTCATTTATAAATGAAATGATAATGGATTGAATAAGTTAAGTGAATAAATTAGAATAGTTATTACATGCCCAATGATTATTTACTAAATTCAATGTTCTTTTTTCTACTATGGATTGCTATCTATTTAAATGATTTTTTAAACATGATCCCCTCTTTGATTCCCCAAGGGATCATGATTACATAGAGGATTCCACCTCGATTCATTATGTTATCAACCAAGGGAGATACCCATCATGGAATTCAATCTTTTTATTATTATTACATGAATCTTCCAATGTAGTACAAATGATTAATTTCATTCATATCTAAAAATTATAATTCCTTGGATAAAATCCATGTACTCATATTGATGTAATCAGATATACAATTGCATTGAACTTATCCTAAGTATCCAATCATGTGTAGTGTGGGATTTATTATGAAAATGTTCCATCGACTCGGTTGGAAACATTTTTAGTGCATTGTTGAGGATCTTCCCCATAGATTATAGTTAAAACCCTATATCTAGGAAAATTCATTTATTGATATGAGTTGTCTTGACCTTATAAGGTCTAGGATTCCTTGGATACACATTAAGTCCCACTGTTTTATTATACTTCTAGGATTCCATGTTTACACCATGGGACCTGCTAATTGTATTTCATCTACATGGAAACCTTGGTTATATTATTATACCTTAAACAATTATATGAAACCCATTCAGATGCATCTAGATTCGGCCAATGCATGTATGGTCAGTCAAGCGTCTCATAAAGAGTAAATGATGACAAGTTTATTATTTCATATATATTATTCCATGAGTATGTATGGTCAGTCAATCATCCCATAAGAAGAAAAGGATGATAAAGTTATAATTTCATATATCTTATTCCACAGCTTATTATTTTACCATCATGTCATTACATTAATAAAAAATAGTCAAGAATTATTATAGACACAGTTTTGTTGGCCTAATAATTATATTTCACACCCTTATTAAGGTGACTAATTAGTACTTGGATAGACTTCACATATGAGTTTGGGACAATGGAAAATGTCTAATCATGGATTCATGATTTGTTTATAGCATGGGAGCATGGAGCACACGATCAAGAATAGGATCAAGATGAAATTAGAGTTAGTTTTTTTTATTTTATATATACATGTATTTTATATGAATTCCTACTTCTATGTTTGACAACATCATTTTTATAGCATCCTGAAAATGGAATCACTTTTTTTCATTACTGGTCATTATTTCTCAGTCTGTTTATCTGATCTGGATATTTATCTCTTATTCTACTCTTGATGTTTTTCTATTATGCTTCCACAATAACATATTTATTAATATTTCACTCGGATACACTCTTTCTTGAAATAATTGACCCCCCATGAATATACCTTTGTCCCTCACAACTGTTTAGTAGCCTCTGGTTTATAAAGAGTCATGCTTAAGTCCATGTGTCCAAATGGGTTTGGTTACTTATGATTACATCATATCTAGGATGTCATAATATTTGGGTTGGAATGATCACTAAAACCACTCCTCGTAGTCCGGCAATTGTCGACACCACTAATTGAAGTGTTTCACAATAGTATCCATACTGACTAACCTCATTAATGTATGGCACCTTGATAAATTGGGTGGTGGCTCATATCTTGAAAAGAATAACCATGAATCACTTAAAAAATTTCCTCTAATGATGCAAGAATATTGTTTCTGAAATTTATTTTCATATAAAAATAGTTAAGGCAACCCACCAATTTGATATGAATTACCATATTGTAAGAGAAACCCTCAACTATGGCTAACATGAACCTCAAATTTATAGTTTTTTTCAAATTCAAGTGTTGAACGGTGTTAATAACATGATATTTTCATTGAGGTGTTTCTATTTTCTCTCATTCAGTGGATTATTTTTCTATTAACATGACCGTTCTCTGTGATATAACTAACAACTAATCCTTTCTTAAATATTAAACACCCACCAAATATAAATTCATATTATATATGAATTTTCTTTTATTATTATATATGATCAGAAAAAAATACACTTTAACAATAATAGTAGTCCACACATAAATAAATAAATAAAGTTAATTACTATGATATTTTATTTCTAGTAGATCCATAGTGTAGAAAATGGGTCAACTGATACCCTTGGGGTAACACCTTGACTCGTAATGGATTCGAGTTTTAATTCTCACCCTATCAATTATTTTCAACTTCCATCCATTATTTCTCTATATTACGGTCGGAACAACTACTTCATTCACCCATGATATTATACATAAATACACAAAGGAAGTTTTGGGGTCTTTTGGATGTTGGATACACATAACTTTGAGCACTCATTGACATACATGACCTAATATATATAATGTAGGGGGGAGATGTTCCATAGAACTTCATTTAAAAATAATTATTTCGTATATCACATTAATTGAAATTATTAAAAAAATAAAAAAATACCATATTGTATTTACATGAATTTCATATTTTCAGTTGACATGTAATAAATATTATATAAAAATATTGCAATTAACTTTACTCAAGGGAATTAATTTTTATTTATATTAAATAAATCTAAATTTAATTATTAATTTTTATGTCTCATGGCCTAGGAACATTTTCTAAAAATTATAAATGTACTTTTTATTATACTATAAAAAATTGCATCTCCAAGAGCCTTAAAAAAATCTACTCAGAGGTATTTTGGTCCTATAATGGCTTAGTGGGTCAGGTAGGACCTAAAATGGCATGCCCTATAGATGGGAGTGTGGTGGTTACTTTAGTGGGCATGTGGGGCTACATGTGGCAGGGGCTAGTGCGGGTGTATGGGGATGTGAAAGGTGACTCCCTATGTGGCACTAAAACTACAACCCATTGATTTTTTCCACTATTTTGGCTAATACCATTAACAATCTTCATCAACTAGTTACCATCATCACTTTTGTTAAGGATATCTAGCAAGAGATATAGTGTTTTAGACACACACACACACACACACACACATATATATATATATTCTTTGATTTTAATCTGAAATATATGATTTTTATTTGATTTTAATCTTTAGATATCCCTAACATGACTGTCAAAGCTCAAATAAATGAATCATTCATGGTTTTGGGGTTTTTATAATTCCCACTACATCAATTCATTAAAAGATAATTTTAATTCATTATAAATGATCGCAAAATTATTTTGATACTAATTTTTGGTACCAGGAATGTAACATCCCAAGTAAGTAATGAATAATAGATATTTTTATCTATGTATATTAATGAATTAGATAGCGTTTTAGAGGCTTAAAATGAGAATAAATCCAACGTAAAGCATGAAATACTCTAATATTTTTAAAAGATTATTTTACCGCCTTTTGGTGGAAAACCATTTTTAAATCAAACTTCTGATAGTTTTATAAGATCTATTTGTCTAAATAAACTTAATCTTTATGATTGGGACATTGAAATTTACTTTGGGTAAATTTTTGGTATTTTTCCGACAAAGTTCATTTTTTTAATGAATAGTGAAAAATGTTGTATTTTAATTCAAAACCTCTTTTTAATCTAATTTATTTATATGATTATATTACCTTTTGAATTGGTTTTAAAGTTAAATTAGAATATATTTTTACGATTTAATCCAATAGTGATCGTTGCAATTAATTTCACTTTGAAATTGGACTTAAACTAGTGTCAATCTTTTGATACTTATTGTTTCATAAAAACACGCTATTTGCTCTGACAGCGGGAATTAATTATTAAATTAATCAATTCAACTTATATTTTTTGAATTTTTTAAAATATGTATCATTTTTTAATTTGGAATATCAAATATATCTTAGGGTGAATTTTTTTTATTTTTCTGAAAAACTTCAATTTTTGATGAATAGTGAAACCACTAAGTGGTACTTAAAAAACTAATTTTTCGTTTAAATAAAACTATTCAACTTCTATGTTTTGAATTTCAAAAATCCAACATACCTGGTTGAAATTAAGAAGTAAAATGTGGTTCAATGGGATTGAAATAATTTTTTTGGTGAATACTAACTTTTAAGTTTTTAATCGTGATTAGAGGTAATTAGTATAGTTTAAGGTAAAAATAATGTTTTATAATATGAAATGACCTTGACACATGTCCTACCCTTATTGGATGTGTCATGGCCGACCAATACAATCCCTGGGTCAACTTGGGGACCCCATGGAGCCACTTTGGAAGGAAAATGACATTAATATCCTTTTATTTAATGTTAAAATAAAAATGTCACAAACATGAGTTATTTTACTAAAAAAAATTAAATGAGTTTATACAAGTAATATTTTGGACTATAAATATTCATTAGAAATATAAATATATTTCCTACATCATTTTTTTTATTATTTTTAGACATTAAATAAATTAAATTATTTATGACATCATAATGATGCAGCGATTACCTCATTATTTAACGATTTAAATAAAATGTAAAGATAATGTAAAATATAACACCTACAAGTCAAATATCTATTGGATGAGTATATTTAGAACCCTTATCTCTTTATCCTTAAAATACATCAATGTGGGACCTTTAAAATCCGAAGCTCGTTTGAAAATAAAGTAACATTTTATACCTTTCCAAGAGTGCCCCTCCCCTCCTCTTATAAAAGCCCACCACCTCTACCACCTTACCCACACCTCTCAAGCCTTTGGCTCAGCCAACCCCTGCCCATGTTGTCTCCACAAATACCTCTCTTACTCATAGAAGCCTCAATTTGGGCATAAGTCTTCCCAAGGAAGCCTTTGAGCTCAAATCAAAATGAGTTACCCGTTTTAAAGGTAGTGTTTTCTCCTGTGTTCTTAGGTTTTATTTTGCTTCTCCAACCCTCTAAAATATTTTTATTCATTTCTTTTGTAACAACACTAGTATCTTCAATATACTAGGATGTTGTTATAATAAGGATTCGTGCTACACTTACACACACCTACATCTAATGGTTAATGAACATACTATTTATGTGGATGGCGAATTTCTGCCTCACAAAACGATGATTGTTCAACACTCATATAACACCTTAAAAGGTGGACATTAAGATGACACTGTATTTATATATGATATATAATATGTTTATGTTTTTCTTATGCTTCTGTATTTTTCATTTATGGCATACCGTTATGGTTTTCATTATGGGTAAACGCGATATCTTCATTTTAGGAAGTGCGGACTACCGCCCCCTCAAAGTGATTTGATTCGTTAAAACCATGTGTGGTACGTATAAAGGATAGATTTAATGATATTATATATGATACAATAATGGAATTATAATATACCTTTATATCATTATGATTCCATTCCATGAAATACGAATTAGAAATGAATGTAGCATTCATGCGTACGTACGGCTTACCATCTCCATGAACGGTGCATTTTATTTCATACCTCTAAACGTTATGTAATATTATCAATGCATGTATATACTAGATATATATGATATATATGTATTCTACATCATGAATAACATTCTTGAGATAATGGATATTTGACTACGCGAACAACTTGTAAATATAAGAAGTTCACTTTTGACTCAAGTAGCAATGATCGTCAAAACGACCGTTATTAACTTAAATAATTACATAGTGTTCATGATATTGTAATAAGTGATATAAAAGGAATGATGAACTTGAAAAGGGTTCTTAAGCAAGTAGAAATTAATTCATGTTTATTATTCAGGACATTAATGAACGATCGAGTCAAGTCGGACCCAAGGTAAGGGAACTTCTTAACCCAATTTCCATTCTTTGGGTTAATATCCTATGTTCAAATTATGTCATGATATTATTATGTCTTATCTTGTATTTGTACTTTATTTATGTGTACTTATAGTGAATACACATAATAGATCTATTTTATTTAAAAATTTATCCTTGTATAAGACTTCGTCTCAATCTCCTTTCATTGAGGCATATTTTGTTTTATACACAACCTTATTTTATATAGTTTATAAACCCCTTTGACTTTTATGTTTATCAAAAAAAATATTTTTTATACGAAGCGTTTTACTAAACGAAAAAAGGGAATGTTTGTGTTGTACGTAAGCAGTGACAACGACTTCTCCGCCTCCGTGACCATTATTTGAGTTTCGGCTTCCTCTACAAGCCATACCTATTTTTTTGAATGAAAATTAAATACCATGTTTTACTTTTCTTTTATTTTGCTATTGAAAATGATTTTCATATTATCAATGTGTTGTATTGATATCTTGTGATTGAAATGTGGAAATTTTATGTTTCCATTATGCATGTTTTATGTGATACGATTATGTTATGGTTCTTGGGCATTGTTATGAAGACGGGTGGTTCCGTGGTAATCTAAGGGAGGGTGAGCCCGATATAGCTCTCCAATTCATTGGGTAACGCGAAGGAGTTAAACGTTAAGGTTTCTCCGAAGAGATTTAGGGAATATACTGTGATGGGTATTCCAAACATAACCAAGAGGGTTACTCCCTACATAAGAAAGTTATGAATTCCTCAAGTGTCTTTTATGTCTTATTTTTTCTATTATTTATTCATGATTTGATGAGGTATGTTAAAGTGCTTATGTTTCATGAGTAGAGTATGATTTCATTGATTCTTGTGTATACATGTACTCATGTTTCCTTTCCTTATTTTTATATCCCTTACTGAGCTTTTTATGCTCATCCCAAGTTTTTGAAATGTTTTTCACAGGTCAAGGGAAAGGTACATGATATGATGATAGTGTTAATGAAGTGTCAAGAAAGAATCCATGTTTTTTTTAAATATGTTTCCGTTGATGGAAAAAATGAATACTATCTTTTATGTATCCACTTTGTTTAAATGTCGAATGTAATGCTTGTTTTATGATCTAATTCTCAAAAAATCTAAACCTGAAAAGATCCTCAATTTGTAATCTTGTAATAACTCAATATTAATTAATGTTTAAGGCTGGGGCCTTATATTTGGTATCAGAGGTCTATTTAGATAACTTTTGGAGTTAGAATTCTATTAAATGATTATCCAAAAAAAAATTTATGGTCAAATTGAAATGATATAGCATTTAAAGATTACTATGTTGCGTTGCCTAAGATATTTCTGTGTTAAGAATGGTTTTTCATAGAGAAAACAGAACAAATTTTCTGGGAAGGCATACAGAGGGAAATGACCTTTCAAATCAGTATCCTGAGATGGTCAGAATCAGAACTAAACAGTTCGTTGCAGTGATGGCTCAGTTGACTCAGGTGAAAAATGTTGGTTGTTTTTATTGATGATATTTTGGTGTTTTCTAAATGTAAAGAGGAGCATGAAATTCATTTAAGGGTTATTTTGAAAACCATAAAAGAAAAGAAATTGTATGGTAAATTCAGAAAGTGTGTGTTTTGGTTGCAACAAATTTCTTTCCTTGGTCACATTGTTTCCAAAGATGGGTTAACTGTTGATCCTGCAAAAACAAATGTTGGTGAAGAATGGAAAACACCCACAAATGTAACTGAGATTTGTCGTTTCCTTGGTTTTCCAGGCTATTACCGAAGGTTTGTTAGAAATATTTCACGATTATATAGTCCAATGACTCAACTAACTCGGAAGGGTGTTAAGTTTATCTAGACAAAAGAATGTGATGATTGTTTTCAGGAATTGAAAAGAAGATTAGTGAATGCTCCAGTTTTGGCACTACCTTCTAGGAATGGTCAGTTTGTTATCTACTGTGATGCTTCCTTGAGAGGACATGGTTGTGTCCTAATGCAGAATGATCAGGTAATTTCTTATGATTCACGACAGTTGAAAACTCATGAGGTAAATTACCCTACACATGATTTGGAACTATCTGCTATAGTTTTCGCTTTAAAAATTTGGAGGCATCATTTGTATGGAGTAAAGTGTGAAATATATACTGATCACAAAAGTTTAAAGTATATATTCACTCAGAATAAATTGAACATGAGACAGCGGAGATGGATAGAATTAATCAAGGATTATGATTGTATAATTCATTACCATCCGGGAAAAACAAATAGAGTGCCTGATGCATTGAGTCGAAAAAGTAATGCTTCATTAACAATGTTGTGTTTGGAACGTGATCCTTTGGTTAAGGATTTTATGAACTTTGGCATAGAAGTTTTTGGTGCAGGATGTTCTTCTGTTTTGTTTCAGGTATCTGTGAAATCTTCTCTATCAGACAGAATCAAGCAAGCACAGAAGCAAGACAGTGAGTTGCAGAGAAAGGTAGAGTTGGTTCAGAAGGGTAAGTTCCCTAAACTCAACATTGATAATGATTGTGTTTTGAGATTTGGGAAGAGATTGTCTGTGCCTTGTGATTCAAAGTTGAACAGAGAGTTGTAATGTGAAGCTCAAAGTTCTCCGTTTTCAGTTCATCCTTGTAGTACTAAGATGTACACAGATCTGTGGGAGTATTACTAGTGGGATGGAATGAAAAGAGATATTACTAATTTTACAGTGAAGTGTTTGACTTGTCAATAGGTTAAAGCAGAGCGGTAGTTACCGAAAGGGATGCTTCAGCCTTTACCAGGGCCAGAGTGGAAATGGGAAAATATATTCATGGACTTCGTTGTGGGATTGTCGAAGACACCTGGAGGTAATAATTCAATCTGGGTTATTGTTGATCGCTTGACTAAATCTGCACATTTCATTGCTATACAAGATACTTTGCCCTTAGATCAACTTTCTCGTTTGTATCTTAAAGAGATATTCAGGTTACATGGAGTTCCTCTCTCCACTGTATCTGACAGTGATCGCAGGTTTACTTCTAACTTTTGGAAAGGCCTTCAGAAGTCGTTGGGTACTGAATTAAATTTTAGTATTGCTTTTCATCCTCAATCAGATGGGCAGTCAGAAAGAAAAATTCAGACTTTGGAAGATAAGCTACATGCTAGTTCGATGTATTATCAGGGATGTTGGGACCAACATCTTTCTTCGGTTGAATTTTCATATAATAACACTTTTCATTCCAGTATACAGATGGCACCATTTGAGGCGTTATATGGGAAGCGGTGTCGAACTCCAGCTTTCTGGGATGAAGTGGGTGAAAGGAAGTTGATGGGACCGGAATTGGTAGAAGAGTTGGCAGAAAACGTTCAGCTGATACAGAAACACATGAGAACAGCTCAGAGCAGGTAGAAGAGTTATGCGGACAACAGGAGGAAGGATATCTCTTTTGAGGTAGTTGGTCATGTTTTTTCTCAAAGTCTCACCATGGAAAGGTGTGATGCGATTTGGTAAGAAAGGAAATCTGAGTCTAAGTTTCATTGGACCAAATGAAATTCTGGAGAGAGTTGGATCAGTTGCTTACCGAGTTACTTTACCTCTGAGTTTATCTCAGGTACACAATGTTTTTCATGTTTCAATGTTAAGGAAGTACATGCCAGATCCATCACATGTTTTGAGTCCAGAGGTAGTTCATTTGGAAGAGAATCTATCTTATAAGGAACAACCGATTCAGATTCTTGATCACAGGGAGAAAGTGTTTCGAAATAAGTTGATTCATCAAGTAAAGGTTTTGTGTAAGAACCACATGAGTGAAGACGCAACATGGGAATCTGAAACTGCAATGAGGGATAAATACCCCCACTTATTCGATAAGTAAATAAATTGCGGGGACGCAATTTTCAAAAGGGGGGAAGGATGTAACATCCCAAGTAAGTAAAGAATAATAGATATTTTTATCTATGTCTATTAATAAATTAGATAGTGTTTTAGAGGCTTAAAATGAGAATAAATCCAACCTAAAGCATGAAATACTCTAATATTTTTAAAAGATTGTTTTACCGCCTTTTGATGGCAAACCATTTTTAAATCAAACTTTTGACAATTTTATAAGCTCTATTTGTCAATATAAACTTATTCTTTAGGATTGGGACATTGAAATTTACATTGGGTAAGTTTTTGGTATTTTTCAGATAAAGTTCATTTTTTTAATGAATAGTGAAACATGTTGTATTTTAATTCAAAACCTCTTTTTAATATAATTTATTTATATGATTATATTATCATTTGAATTGGTTTTAAAGTTAAATTAGAATATATTTTTACAATTTAATTCAATAGTGGTCGTTGGAATTAATTTCACTTTGAAATTGGACTTAAACTAGTGTCAATCTTTTGATACTTATTGTTTCATAAAAACACGCTATTTGCTCTGACAGCGGGAATTAATTATTAAATTATTCAATGCAACTTATATGTTTTGAATTTTTTAAAATAGACATAATTTTTGAATTTGGAATATCACATATATCTTAGGGTGAAGTTTTGGTATTTTTCTGAAAAACATCAATTTTTGATGAATAGTGAAACCACTAAGTTGTACTTAAAAAAACTGATTGTTCGTTTAAATGAAACTTTACCACTTCTGTGTTTTGAATATCAAAAATCCGATATACATGGGTTTCATTAAGAAGTAAAATGTGGTTCAATGGGATTAAAATAATCTTTTGTTGAATAGTAACTTTTAATTTTTTAATCGCGATTAGAGGTAATTAGTATAGTTTAAGGTAAAAATAATGTTTTAATAATATGAAATGACCTTGATACATGTCCTACCCTTATTGGATGTGTCATGGCAGACCAAGACAATCCATGGGTCAACTTGGGGACCCCATGGAGCCACTTGGGAAGGAAAATTCCATTAATATCTTTTTATTTAATGTTAAAATAAAAATGTCACAAACATGAGTTGTTTTACTAAAACAATTTTTAATTGGGGTTATACAAGTCATATTTTTTAATATTAATATTCATTAGAAAGCTAAAACTATTTCCTACATCATAGTATTTTTTTATTATTTTTATACATTAAATAAATTAAATTATTTATGACATCATAATGATGCAGCGTTTACCTCATTATTTAACGATTTATATAAAATGAAAATAAAATGTAAAATATAAGACCTAATTGTCAAAGACCTATTGGATGAGTATATTTAGAACCCTTATCACCTTATCCTCAAAATACATCAATGTGGGTCCTTTAAAATCCGAAACTCATTTGAAAATAAAGTAACATTGTATACCTTTCCAAGAGTGCCCCTCCCCTCCACTTATAAAAGGCCCCCACCTCTACCACATTACCCACACCTATCAAGCCTTTGGCTCGGCCAACACCTGCCCATTTTGTCTCTCCACATACCTCTATTACTCTTAAAAGCCTCACTTTGGGCAGAAGTCTTCCCAAGGAAGCCTTTGAGCTCAAATCAAAAAGAGTTACTCGTTTTAAAGGTAGTGTTTTCTCTTGTGTTCTTAGGTTTTATTTTGCTTCTCCAACCCTCTAAAATCTTTTAATTACTTTATTTTGTAACAACACCAGTATCTTCAATATACTAGGATGTTGTTATAAAAGGGATTCGAGCTAAACTTACACACACCTACATCTAATGGTTAAAGAACATACTGATTATGTGGATGGAGAATTTCTGCCTCACGAAACGATGATTGTTCAACACTCATATAACACTTTCAAAGGTGTCCATTAAGATGTCACTGTATTTATATATGATATATAATATGTTTATTTTTTACTTAATCTTCTGTATTTTTCATTTATGGCATACCTTTATGGTTTCCATTATTGGTAAACGCGATATCTTCATTTTAGTAAGTGCGGACTACCGCCCCCTCAATGTGATTTAATTCGTTAATACTATATGTGGTATGTATAAAGGATATATTTAATGATATTATATATGATACAATAAATTAATTATAATATACCTTTATGTTATTATGATTCCATTCCATAAAATACGAATTAGAAATGAAAGTAGCGTTCATGCGTACGTACGGCTTACCGTCTCCATGAACGATGCATTTCATTTCATACCTCTAAATGTTATGTAATATTATAAATTCATGTATAATCTAGATATATATGATATATATGGCATCTAAATCATGAATATCATTCTTGAGATAATGGATATTTGACTACATGAACAACTTGTAAATATAAGAAGTTCATTTTTGACTCAAGTAGCAATGATCGTTAAAACGACCGTTATTAACTTAAATAATTACATAGTGTTAATGATATGTTAATAAGTGATATAAAAGGAATAATGTACTTGAAAAAGGTTCTTAAGCAAGTAGAAATTAACTCATGTTTTTTATTCAGGACATTAAAGAACGATCGTGTCAAGTCAGACCCAAGGTAAGGGAACTTCTTAACCCAATTTCCGTTCTTTGGGTTAATCTCCTACTTTCAAATTATGTAATAATATTATTTTGTCCTATCTTGTATTTGTACTTTATTTATGTGTACTTATTGTGAATACACATAATAGATCTATTTTATTTAAAAAATTATCCTTGTGTGGGACTTCGTCTCAATCTCCTTTCATTGAGGCATATTTTGTTTTATACACAACCTTCTTTTTTACAGTGTATAAACACCTTTGACATTAACGTTTATCCAAAAAAATATTTTTTATAAGAAATGTTTTACTAAATGACAAAAGGGAATGTTTTTGTCGTATGTATGCGGCGACAATGACTTCTCCGCCGCTGTGACCATTATTTGAGTTTTGGCTTCCTCTACAAGCCATACCTTTTTTTGAATGAAAAATAAATACTATGTTTTACTTTTATTTTATTTTGGTATTGAAAATGGTTTTCATAATATCAATGTGTTGTATTGATATCTTGTTATTGAAATGTGGAAATGTTATGTTTCCTTTATGCATGTTTTATGTGATAGGATTATGTTATGGTTCTTGGGCATTGTTATGAAGACGGGTGGTTCCGTGATAAACTAAGGGCGGGTGAGCCCGATATAGCTCTCCAATGCATTGGGTAATGCAAAAGAGTTAAAAATTAAGGTTTCTCTGAAGAGATTTAGGGAATATAGTGTGATGGGTATTCCAAACATAACCAAAAGGGTTACTCCCTACGTAAGAATGTTATGAATGCCTCAAGTTACCTTTATGTCTTATGATTTCTATGATTTATTCATGAGTTGATGAGGTATGATAAAGTGCTCATGTTTTATGAGTAGAGTTGGATTTCATTGATTCTTGTGTATACATGTACTCATGTTTCCTTTCCATATTTTTATATCCCTTACTGAGCTTTTTATTCTCATCCCATGTTTTTGAAATGTTTTTCACAGGTCAAGGGAAAGGTACATGATATGATGATAATGTCAAGGAAGTGTCAAGAAAGAATCCATGTTTTATTTTAAATATTTTTCCGTTGATGGGAAAATGAATACTATCTTTTATGTAAACACTTTGTTTAAATGTGGAATGTAATTCATGTTTTATGATCTAATTCTATAAAACTCTAAACCTGAAAATATCCTTAATGTGTAATCTTGTAATAACTCAAGATTAAGTAATGTTAAAGGCTGGGGCCTTATTGTTGGTATCAGAGGTCAGTTTAGATAACTTTAGGAGTTAGAATTCTATTAAATGATTATCCAAAAATATTTTTTTATGGTCAAATTGAAATGATATAGCATTTAAAGATTACCATGTTGCTTCGCCTAAGATATTTATGTGTTAAGAATGGTTTTTCATAGAGGAAACAGAATAGATTTTCTGGGAAGGAATACAGAGGGAAATGACCTTTCAAATCAGTATCCTGAGATGGTTAGAATCATAACTAAACTGTTCGTTGCAGTGATGGCTCAGTTGACTCAGGTGAAAAATGTTGGTTGTTTTTATTGATGATATTTTGGTGTTTTCTAAAAGTAAATAGGATCATGAAATTCATTTAAGGGTTATTTTTCAAACCATAAAAGAAAAGAAATTGTATGGGAAATTCAGAAACTGTGAGTTTTGGTTGGAAAAAATTTCTTTCCTTGGTCACATTGTTTCCAAAGATGGGATAACTGTTGATGCTGAAAAAACAACGGTTGTTGAAGAATGGCCAAGACCCACAAATGTAACTGAGATTCGTAGTTTCCTTAGTTTGGAAGGCTATTACCGACGGTTTGTTAGATATTTCTCATGGTTATCTATTCCAATGACTAAGCTAACTCGGAAGGGAGTTAAGTTTATCTGGACAAAAGAATGTGATGATTGTTTTCAGGAATTGAAAAGAAGATTGGTGAGTGATCCAGTTTTGGCACTACCTTCTTGGAATGGTGAGTATGTTATCTACAGTGATGCTTCATTGAATGTACTTGGTTGTGTCGTAATGCAGAATGATCAGGTAATTGCTTATGTTTCACGACAGTTGAAAACTCATGAGGTAAATTACCCTACACATGATTTGGAACTAGCTGCTGTAGTTTTCGCTTTAAAAAATTGGAGGCATCATTTGTATGGAGTAAAGTGTGAAATATATACCGATCACAAAAGTTTAAAGTATATATTCACTTAGAAATAATTGAACATGATATAGAGGAGATGGCTAGAATTAATCAAGGATTATGATTGTACAATTCATTACCATCCGAGAAAAGAAAATAAAGTGGCTGATGCTTTGAGTCGAAAAAGTAATGATTCATTAACAATGTTGCGTTTGGAACATGATCCTTTGGTTAAGTATTTGATTAAATTTGGAATATATGTTTTTGGTGCAGGATGTTATTCTGTTTTGTTTCAGGTATCAGTGAAATCTTCTCTATCAGACAGAATCAAGCAAGCACAGAAGCAAGACAGTGAGTTGCAGAGAAAGTTAGAGCTGGTTCAGAAGGGTAAGTTGCCTGAATTCCACATTGATAATGATTGTGTTTTGAGATTTGGGAAGAGATTGTGGGTGCCTTGTAATTCATAGTTGAAGATTGAGTTTTTATGTGAAGCTCATAGTTCTCCGTTTTCAGTTCATCCTGGCAGTACTAAGATGTACAGAGATCTACGGGAGTATTACTGGTGGTATGGAATGAAAAGAAATATTGCTGATTTTACTGGGAAGTGTTTGACTTGTCAACAGGTTAAAGCAGAGCGGCATTTACTGAAAGGGATGCTTCAGCCGTTACCAGTGCCAGAGTGGAAATGGGAATATATATCCATGGACTTTATTGTGGGATTGCTGAAGACACCTCGAGTTAATAATGCAATTTGGGTTATTGTTGATCGCTTGAATAAATCTGCTCATTTCCTTGCTATACGAGATACTTTTTCCTTAGATCAACTTTTCCGTTTGTATCTTGAAGAGATAGTCAGGTTACATGGAGTTCCTCTCTCCATTGTATCTGACTATGATCCCAGGTTTACTTCTATCTTTTGGAAAGGCCTTCAGAAGTCGTTGGGTCCTGAATTAAATTTTAGTACAGCTTTTCATCCTCAATCAGATGGGCAGTCAGAACAGACAATTCAGACTTTGGAAGATATGCTACATGCTAGTTCGTTGGATTATCCGGGAAGTTGGGACCAACATCTTTCTTTGGTTGAATTTTCATATAATAACAGTTTTCATTCCAGTATACAAATGGAACCATTTGAGGTGTTATATGGGAAGCAGTGTCGAACTCCAACTTTCTGGGATGAAGTGGGTGAAAGGAAGCAGATGGGACCAGAATTGGTAGAAGAGTTGTCAGAAAAAGTTCAGCTAATACAGAAACACATGAGAACAGCTCAGAGCAGGCAGAAGAGTTATGCAGACAACAGGAGGAAGGATCTTTCTTTTGAGTTAGGTGATCATGTTTTTTCTCAAAGTATCGCCATGGAAAAGTGTGATGTGATTTGGTAAGAAAGGAATGTTGAGTCCAAGGTTCATTGGACCAAATGAAATTCTGGAGAGAGTTGGATCGGTTGCGTACCGAGTGGCTTTACCTCCGATTTTATCTCAGGTACACAATGTTTTTCATGTTTCGATGTTAAGGAAGTACAATCCAGATCCATCACATATTTTGAGGCCAGTGGTAGTACAGTTGGAAGAGAATATATCTTATGAGGAAAAACCCATTCAGATTATTGATCATAGGGAGAAAGTGTTGCAGAATAAGGTGATTCATCAAGTAAAGGTTTTGTGGAAGAACCAAATGAGTGAAGAGGCAACATGGGAATCTGAAAATGCAATGAGGGATAAATACTCCCACTTATTCGATAAGTAAATAAATTAAGGGGACACAATTTTCAAAATGGGGGAAGGATGTAACATCCCAAATAAGTAATGAATAATATATGTTTTTATCATTGACTATTAATGAATTACATAGTGTTTTAGAGGCTTAAAATGAGAATAAATCAATCTTAAAGCATGAAATACTCTAATATTTTTAAAATATTGTTTTACCGCCTTTTGATGGAAATCCATTTTTAAATCAAACATTGGATAATTTTATAAGCTCTATTTCACTAAATAAACTTATTATTTATTATTGGGACATTGAAATTTACTTGGGGTAAATTTTTGGTATTTTTTCAATAAAGTTTATTTTTTAATGAATAGTGAAGAATGTTGTATTTTAATTCAAAACCTCTTTTTAATATAAATTATTTATATGATTATATTATCTTTTGAGTTGGTTTTAAAGTTAAATTATAATATATTTTTACCATTTAATCTAATAGTGGTCATTGGAATTAATTTCACTTTGAATTTGGACTTAAACTAGTGTCAATCTTTTGATACTTATTGTTTCATAAAAACACGCTATTTGCTCTGACAGCGGGAATTAATTATTAAATTAATCAATGTAAATTATATGTTTTTAATAGTTTAAAATAGACATCATTTTTGAATTTGGAATATCAAATATATCTCATGGTGATGTTTTGGTATTTTTCTAAAAAACATCAATTTTGATGAATAGAGAAACCACTAAGTGGTTCTTAAAAAACTGATTTTTCGTTTAAATTAAACTTTACCAGTTCTATGTTTTGAATTTCAAAAATCCGACATACATGGCTGTCATTAAGAAGTAAAATTTGGTTCAATGGGATTAAAATAATTTTTTTGTGAATAGTAACTTTTAAGTTTTTAATCGCGATTAGAGGTAATTAGTATAGTTTAAGGTAAAAATAATGTTTTAATAATATAAAATGACATTGACACATCTCCTACCCTTATTGGATGTGTCATGGCCGACCAAGAAAATCCATTGGTCAACTTTGGGACCCCATGGAGCCACTTTCTATGGAAAATGACATTAATATCTTTTTTTTAATGTTAAAATAAAAATGTCACAAACATGAGTTGTTTTACTAAAAAAAATTAAATGGGGTTATTCAAGTCATATTTTTTACTATAAATATTCATTATAAATCTAAATATATTTCATAAATCATAATAGTTTTTTATAATTTTTATACATTAAATAAATTAAATTATTTATGACATCATAATGATGCAGTGATTACCTCATTATTGAACGATTTAAATAGAATGAAAGAAAAATGTAAAATCTAAGACCTATTTGTCAAAGACCTATTGGATGAGTATATTTAGAAACCTTATCTCCTTATCCTCAAAATACATCAATGTGGGACCTTTAAAATCCGAAACTCATTTGAAAATAAAGTAACATTTTATACCTTTCCAAGAGTGCCCCTCCCCTCCTCTTATAAAAGGCCCCCACCTCTACCACCTTACCCCCACCTCTCAAGCCTTTGGATCAGCCAACCCCTACCCATTTTGTCTCTAAAAATACCTCTCTTACTCATAGAAGCCTCAATTTGGGCATAAGTCTTCCCAAGGAAGCCTTTGAGCTCAAATCAAAATGAGTTACCCGTTTTAAAGGTAGTGTTTTCTCTTGTGTTCATAGGTTTTATTTTGCTTCTCCAACCCTCTAAAATCTTTTTATTCCTTTCTTTTGTAACAACACCAGTATATTCAATATACTAGGATGTTGTTATAATAAGGATTCGTGCTACACTTACACACACCTACATCTAATGGTTAATGAACATACTATTTCTGTGGATGGTGAATTTCTGCCTCACAAAACGATGATTGTTCAACACTCATATAACACCTTCAAAGGTGGACATTAAGATTCCACTGTATTTATATATGATATATAATATGTTTATGTTTTTATTATGCTTCTGTATTTTTCATTTATGGCATACCGTTATGGTTTCCATTATGGGTAAACGCGATATCTTCATTTTAGGAAGTGCGGACTACCGCCCCCCCTCAAAGTGATTTGATTCGTTAATACCATATGTCGTACGTATAAAGGATAGATTTAATGATATTATATGTGATAAAATACTGGAATTATAATATACCTTTATATCATTATAATTACATTCCATAAAATATGAATTAGAAATGAAAGTAGCATTCATGCGTACGTACGGCTTACCGTCTCCATGAACGGTGCATTTCATTTCTTACCTCTAAACAATATTTAATATTATAAATTCATGTATATACTGGATTTATATGATATATATGGCATCTACATCATGAATATCATTCTTGATATAATGGATATTTGACTACGTGAACAACTTGTAAATATAAGAAGTTCACTTTTGACTCAAGTAGCAATGATCGTTAAAACGTCCGTTATTAACATAAATAATTACATAGTGTTCATAATATGGTAATAAGTGATATGAAAGGAATAATGAACTTGAAAAAAGGTTCTTAAGAAAGTATAAATTAACTCATGTTTATTATTCAGGACATTAAAGAACGATCGAGTCAAGTCGGACCTGAGGTAAGGGAACTTCTTAACCCAATTTCCGTTCTTTGGGTTAATCTCTTACTTTCAAATTATTTCATGATATTATTATGTCCTATGTTGTATTTTTACTTTATTTATGTATACTTATAGTGAATACACATAATAGATCTATTTTATTTAAAAAAGTATCCTTGTATGGAACTTCGTATCAATCTCCTTTCATTGAGGCATATTTTGTTTTATACACAACCTTCTTTTATACAGTGTATAAACCCCTTTGACTATTACGTTTATCTAAAAAGAATATTTTTTATACGAAGCGTTTTACTAAATGAAAAAGGGAATGTTTTTGTCGTACGTATGCGGCTACAATGACTTCATCGCCGCCATGACCATTATTTGAGTTTTAGCTTCCTCTACAAGCCATACCTTTTTTTTGAATGACAAATAAATACCATGTTTTACTTTTCTTTTATTTTGGTATTGAAAAAGGTTTTCATAATATCAATGTTTTGTATTGATATCTTGTGATTGAAATGTGGAAATGTTATGTTTCCATTATGCATGTTTTATGTGATACAATTATGTTATGGTTCTTGGGCATTGTTATGAAGACGGGTGGTTCCGTGATAAACTAAGGGCGGGTGAGCCCGATATAGCTCTCCAATGCATTGGGTAACACGAAGGAGTTAAACGTTAATGTTTCTCCGAAGTGATTTAGGGAATATACTCTGATGGGTATTCCAAACGTAACCAAGAGGGTTAATCCCTACGTAAGAATGTTATGAATGCCTCAAGTTACCTTTATGTCTTATGATTTCTATGATTTATTCATGATTTGATGAGGTATGTTAAATGGCTTATGTTTTATGAGAAGAGTTTGATTTCACTGATTCTTGTGTATACATGTACTCATGTTTCCTTTCCATATTTTTATATCCCTTTCTAAGCTTTTGATGCCCATCCCAAATTTTTGAAATGTTTTTCATAGGTCAAGGGAAAGGTACATGATATGATGACAGTATCAAGGAAGTGTCAAGAATGAATCCATGTTTTATTTTAAATATGTTTCCGTTGATGGGAAAAATGAATAGTATCTTTTACGTAACCACCTTGTTTAAATGTGGAATGTAATGCATGTTTTATGATCTAATTCTCTAAAGCTATAAACCTGAAAAGATCCTCAATGTGTAATCTTGTAATAACTCATGATTAAGTAATGTTTAAGGCTGGGGCCTTATATGGAATATATGAGAAGTGTGAAGTCATAAGAAATTAATTTTAATACATTTTAATGAATTTCATGTCATCTTCTTTAGTATAATATTTACCTAGTAACCACCTAATATCCCATGTGATTAATAATACGCATAATATAAAAATTGAACAATTTCTATATTTTATTGCAATTTTCATGAATCCTTTACTCTTTATCATCAATTGGTGCTCATAATAAATGATTCAAAATTCCTCAAGATATTCCACAAAAATTATAGATGTATGTGGATGCATAAATCATCGATATACCTTTATTTTAATGAAGAATTGATCCTGCCTTTGATGATCCATTGATCGTTAGAGTACCGCCACTTCAATTTTGGAAGAACTCATTGATTTGGGCTCACTATTCAAGTCTCTCCTTCAATCAATCAATTTTGAAGAGTGTGGTAGTTTCAAAATAATTAAATGTATAGTCCTCTAAAATATTTGTTTCAATTTCTAAAAATAGGTGGATTTTATTTATGCAAGACACACTTTTCCCCATATCTTACAAAAATACATTAAATCAGAACATATTTATTACATATGATGTATTGAACATGTCAGAATCATTATAAATGTTTTATTACTTACATGTAACATATAATTCATGTTATATTGTAAAATATGAGACTTTATATCAACTCTTCACTCCCTAAAATATTTAATGAAAATTGAATAAAAATATCCATTCATAAAATATTATTCCTCATATTCTCTTAAAACTTATTAATACTCGGAGTATATAAATTCAGTCTATATTATTCTAAAATCGAATAAAAGTTAATTTTTCTATTCCTTTAGGTCATTTAAAGTCAAACACATCTTATTCATTGATGTAGAGGTCATCATATATCAAACTCTAATTTAATATAATTGGATATAAATTTTAATATAAAATTAGTGTGAACATCTATGCACTTATCTCAATAGTATTCATCCATACTAAAAGGTGAAGAATGGTATCTATAAACCCATAATGGCCTATAAGGTGATAATGTTTAGTCATAGAAATGATATCCTCCTATGAACACATGACAAGTAATTTATTTTATCTGGATCGTGATATCAAATAAATAATGATGCACACTATGTGTCCCCACTATTTCATAGTTTATTATTTTGTAACCTTACTGTATTGACCTACATTCTACAACCATGGACATGAATTTAATAAATGTACCACCACCGTAGTCAATTTGTTCCAATACATATCTTCATTTATGTAAGTGATAAAAATGATATTGATCATTCAATCAATTTCATAACACCAATGACTCACCCAACAAAAGCTACCTAACCATGACATAAATGTCAAGGATTTCATATTGAAATAAATTATATGATCAAATGAAAAAAATGATACTTTACTCAAGTAAAGATATTATTATAGGTTCTCAATGGTATGAACAACTAATGACACACAAAATAGACTGTGTAGTTATTAGGGGATTAGTCCTAATGATCTCTTTTACCCGAGATTAGCTGGTCCAAACATCATGAAATAAAATTTGAATTCTTGTGAGCTCCCAACACTTGATATTCCAACATCATCTACTCCCAGACGGTAATATTTATCTTTAATATTAAACTCATATTGAACATAACTACCATAGTTTCATGAGGACATCATTATAGTTGGGAATTTCTATAACCTTTTGGTATGATAAACAATATAAGGAGTTACCATGTTAAATACTAACTATACAAGTATAATAACTATAATGTTAAGTATAAATCAATCATAACTCTTTATACTGTTGATATGGTAATCAAAAAGTAAATCTCAAGTTATTTAAAGGGAATATCAATTCAATACATTAAAGTGAGGGTATTCCTTGGGTGTGTACATTTATGTGCTATGTGTGGTGATTGATGAGTCAATTCCTTTAATTAAATGTTATATGGTGATTATTGGAGGATTTTATCTTTCCCCTAGGAGTATGCTATGAAATTCTATCAGGGGATCTGATCTTTCTCACATAGAAGATATGAGATCTGGGTAACATTTCCCTTCTTTCCAAGTGTATGATAAGATATCATAGTTGGTACTAATATTCCCCCTAATTTTCATGATATGATATCTAGTTAGGTCCACTCTTCCCCTTGATAAAATTTTTACAAGAATCTTGTTGAGGTAGCTCTTCCCACCAATGTGAATTTTATGAGATTTGTGTGTAGATTCTCATCACACTAGTCGCATGATATAAGATATGGGTTGGGATGATTTACCACTAGATGGTATATGAGATACCAAATAGGGTACATCATCCCCTATAAAATTAGATATATGATCTAGATGGGTCCTTTTTCACTTTTATTTCATGTTGTGAAGTTTGGGTGGGGATTATATTAATGTCGATGGTATATGAGATTCTGGGTGGGGCCTCTTTTACCCCCGAGTATCGTATATGTGAGACAATTTGAGGGGAATTATTACAAATTATTATTATATATATATACACATATATATATATATGATATTCTTTGGTGAAACTATTACCCTTTAATTGGGATACATTATACACAGAGACATCCAGTACTACACGCAGTAGGTATAATTGACCTTTGGTGTCACATTCCAACGTAATGTTCAAAAGTGATTTATTTTTTTTATTTTCTTGTTTATTTACTTTTCAATCAATATCTGATGTTAATAAATCTATATTTAATCTTATATTTTACTTATATCATTTTTTTTCAATTAAGACCTATTTCTCACCCCCAATATATAAACCATGGTGCATGAAGAGACTATATGTTAGTATGAATTTTGAGTATAGTATTAGAATGGTTCTGGTTGTGGTAGATCGGTTGGGATTTAGTGACATTGATTACGGTGTGGCTTGGGGATGATAAAAAATATTTTTTTTCATTTTTTTCGTTTTTTTATTTTATAAATATGATTTTCTCAGTGGGTGATATTTTATGATACATACTTGTATGACCTTGTTTTTTAGAATGATTCTTATTTAATAGATTCTATATTCTATTATTAATAGTGTGTATGATGTTTATTTGTTTTAGAGGTTTATTCTCAATAATATGAGGTTATAGCATCCCGATGATAACACATTATACTATCACTACTTTTCAGTAGCCTCTTATGTATAGATGGGTTACCTTATCTCATGTAGCATATCATTTGGGACACTAGTGAGAGTTTTTAGGCCAGGGAGTTAAAAATTAGTATCCAAGTGTCCTTTTTTATCATAATATATATGTTATGGTATTAATGGAATATGAATGCATCGAATATTGAGATGGATCTTCTATTGGTGTGTCTTGAACAATTTTTCTAGGTGGACGTCCTAATTGATAGGGATATTGGATTATTTTACTTGGTTTCTACAATTACTTTTAAGATGGTAATGAAAATATGATGTTTGTTCATTAAATTGTTATTTTAATATTTTCTCTTAGACCATAGTGGAAAGTTGTTTTTTTACAATCAAAATATTATGAATTTGTTATTCAAAAGATATTTTTTTCATGTATGTTGTTGATTTCAATGATAATATATGGTTTATCTTTTTATATTAGACTCACATCCAAATTTCATTAAGCTGTCGAAATAACCTTCAATTTAACTTTATTTTTGGAGGAAATAGATCTTTAATGAAACTTCATGTACAATTCTCAAAACATATATTAAACCCACTCAAGTCACTACAACATTACATAAAACCACCCGAATAACTCACGAAATACTATTAAAGCAATGATTCGAATAAATAGTGAAGTGAAAAGGACAATTGAAATACATAATGTGGTTATATTATTCACCTTAATATATGGTGTCAATATTTTAAGCTTCATATTAATTTAATTAAGAGGAATTATTACTATAAACTCAATCTTAGCTATCCTTCAAATGATTTCATTCTTTTTTTATGAAAAATGACCAAACCTTCAATATATAGAAGTGTATTTATGGGGCTTCTAGGTTCCACCACCATCGGATCTATGAGAGATTAATTCCTCCTCCTTCGACATCCATAGAGAAACCCTTCCTCTAATCAACAATTTCCACCACCTAATCATTCCCAACTGATGAAAATTATCCTTTAAAAACATCTCAAATTTAAACAGCTTCATATATTTCAGTGAATGAAATATCAATGAACTAAATAATGCACTACCCTGAAACATTTAGTGAATTGATTATATATCATTATCACCACATATCAATATACTAATCATAAAAAATTTTACTTATTTTTTTATTCGGGTAAAAAAATTCCAAATCCCCCAAAAAAATTAATCTTACACCACCATAATATACCAAATGATATTAATTCCATTTTTGTGAAAATTCCTTTTTCAACTCCCATATAGACATTCCAATTTTATTTTTTCCAAATGAAGATATAAGACTTCATTTCATGCCTTACATTTGATTAACCAAAACTTATAGAAGCATGACACCTTCTCAGAACAACTAGAGTAATGAACATAGTTAAGTTGTCAACTCGACTCCCCATCCCTTTAATATATCTTTGATCTAACAGACTTTCCCCCAACAGTATCTAAATTAAGTGATAATTCAGTTTAATATACTTCATCCATGTATGAGGCATAATATTTATGGCTATGTGAATCATGATCATTGAGTAAAAAACCAGATTCTCCAATTATAGTTATTTTGGAGATCTTACAGCAACCCATTCATACATAATACCTTTAATTGAAGATCCTTGATGTAAATATGTTCTTCTTCCATTGTTTAATGTGATACCATCCGTTGATGTTTTATTATCCAGTTGATCATTATTCCAAAAAAAATTAAATGTGTTCCATATATTCCATATCATTCTCATCCATGAATCTAAGTCTTCCCCAATGTTAGAGTACATAAAACCTTGAAAAGAATAATTTTATATAATGAAAAGTTCTAATTCATCAGAACTATTCATATATCATAGGACCTATATTATTTCCCTTCAATGTTTCTTTATAAGGTTCAACATAAACATTCTTATAACTCCCACAACTTGTGCATCATCGAAAATATTTAAAACCTTAATACACATATAACTTCTGGTACCTGAATTATATAGAACTTTTACTATATAATCAACTTCATCTTCTATTTGATGTGAATTATCCTTTCAAAAATTGAAATTATCATCAATATATGTGGTCGCAGGCTTTTCTTCCAACAAACTGAAGAGACCCACCACATTCCAGACTTAGTCGGCATGGGCTTGGTATAGTATATTGGGACTTCAGCCTCTTGAAATCCTCATTCCCAAATTCTGGGTTTCAAAACCCAGATATTTGATCTCAATGATTTTAGATAACACCACCATTATCTCATTAATACATTATTTCACTAGTCCTACTATTATCATGTCATCCATATAAAGAAGAAGGATTATGACACTTATATTTTCAAACACCATTTGGTAACATCAATGATCAATATTATAAAATAAAAATATCCAATCTATCTTGATGTCTTTATGCCTATGATTCCAACACATTGGTTCTACCCTCAAACTATAAAATCTATGTATACGAATGTTCTTACTGATGTTGGTCAGGGGAGCCAGCTAGTTACTCCATATACATCTCATTATCCAATCCTTTATGAATGAATGTTTTACTCACCTCAAAAAAATTTAGATTAATATATTATTATGAAACAAAAAATAACTATTTTTATATAGTCATATGATTAACTAGATTTTACTTTTAAATCATTCCCCATATTCATATTCCTACAAATAGTAAGCTCATTTGGTTTGAAGAATCTTCTTCACTAAAGTTCCATTCAGGAACTCCCATATTAGAAAGTCCTAGATGGACTAATTTTCAACCATCTTGGATTACTTCCACCATTTTTAATCCTGTAAACCTATTGCCTATTATTAGTATTCATGCTCTATATCATTCATTAGTTGTTGGAAACGAAATGTAATCCCAATCCATTGAACTTGATTCTTTTCCATGGATGACTTATGTATGTTTCTATGTTGGAGAGATCCTTCCAATATAACATTTTTGTGTATATATTGATAGATCTCATGATTTCATAGTCCTTTATCTCTAAAGTACATCATGAAAATAAGAAATAATCAAAACATGACCTCCCCCCCACCCTCTTCTTGTAACCCCACCAGGTGGTATTTTATTTCTTAAACTATCCAGATTATTAATGTTTCTGGAATATAAAAGTCCTCTATCCATCCATCCAGGTAAACCAGAACTTCCAATAACACATTTATTTCATCATAATTTCCTTCTAGACTCTTATACATCCCCATGATATCCTAATTGAAGATTAAACTTTTACTTCAATTGAATTTTTAAAATAAATTATCCCATATCCAAAATCCAAATTCATTATTTTGATAACCATCAAAGTAACACACTCAATATTTTTCCACAACCTTATCTCATTCTTTATCATTAATTTGTACATAGCATAGCGTGTTGATCAATTTTAGGTGGTCTAAATAAACCTTTCATATAGATTAAAAAAACATTGAATCTTATTATCCAATGGGTTGCGTTGGACTCTGATTGACTAAGTTTGTTGTACATTTTACTACATCCACCCAAAAACATTGGAGACCCATGTGTGAATTAATATGATCCTATAATTTCTAACCAAAGTTCTATTAATACTCTCTATAAATCCATTATTCTCTTGATTCCCATGATTATTTTTCATAAAATGAATCCCCTTAAACCACAATAAACTCTAGAACTACTAGTTCTTTTTTTCACTATCATTGTCCAACTATATGTACTAACACATACTTTCGTTTTGTTTTTCCATCATGGCCCTCCCTCAAAATAAAATTCCTAAAAATTATATACATTTAACTAATGTATTGTGAATTTTTTTCATATATTAATTAATTTATTACATTTAATTAATTGAACCTTGATGGGAATTCATAAGAGATATTCCCCATAAATCTATGTGAACCTACTCCAACTTTTGTTGCTTTGGAAATTTACCTACTATTTAGAAGGGAACCATTCACGTCAATCCAATTATGCAATACTTGTACATTCCATAAAATATTATTTTTGTCTAAATTAATCGCTTTTTATTTGGAATCTTTGTTCCCTTATCATTGATGTGGATCAGATGGTAATTCTAGAGTTTTATAGAAGTAAATTCACTAGAATGGATCACTCCTTCTGATAAAACTACAAAATAATGTGTCAAAACCATCCCTTATTTTACCAAAAACATAATTAAAGAAGAAATATTTCATGTTCCATCAATTATAATTATATAGAAACATGATTCTTCATGTTTTCCCCATGATATTAAGATCTTCCTTAATCTAGGGATGATCCAATCAACTTGAAAATTCATCAATTTTTCATTCCTTGTCTAGATAAGGACATTTACAATTCCAATAATCATGAAATCTTGTCAATTCACTATATGAACACTTTTAATCTTAATAAGAATAAATATTTGATAATCTCACCATCATATGTTCAACCAAATGATCCAGAGTCTCTCTCCCATGACTTAGGTGAGTTGGTGGTATTTAGGAGTAAACAACTTTTTTTCTCTCACACTTGGTTCACATGCCCACATTTATAAGTATATTATCTTTGGTTATCCCTGTATCACTTTAATCTATTTTTATATGGCCTTTATTCATAAAAATTAAATCACATGAGAACACCTTGTGCTAATCTACACATACTCGAGCTCCACGGACCATTCCTCTTTTAGTGATAATTTTTTATAATAATACACCCTCTTCATTATATGTTTTATTGGATACCAGAAGACACTTGGATATACCTATAATGTATTTATTTATTCAATATTAGTTCATGTTCATTTAAAAATATCAAATATATCCTTTTATATGTTTTACTCACAACTATTACATGTGGATCCAATTAATTTGAAAGGGAGAAAAATAACATAATATCCCAAAAATATTCTCTAAATTCTAAATTTAATAATTCAATATCACATTACATTACATTAAATTCATTTAGTTGAATGTATTCATGCTTTACTTCTAATATTTACATGTAATATAATTTCCTTAGAAAAAATACATTTTTCATTGCCAATGGATTCTTGTACTAATCTTCTAAGGTATTTATATGTTCTAAATCCTTATTCATTTATAAGATATTAAACAATACATTCTCAAAATGTGAAATACACATAAACCCACATTCTTTCTAATCCATCCTATCTTATTCATTCATTTTCATTAATTTTATATTAGTTGTAGTTCATATATTAGTGAGGTATTTAAACAAAATAAATTCCTCTCAATAAATATTTTCCAAAGACCAAAATCAATTCCATCGAACTTCTGTATCATGAAATTACACTATTCTAGTTCCATACAATGATAAATTTTAAAACCCCACTACATTAGGTATAAATGAAATAAGAGGTAAGGAACAACTTACTAATATTCTCTAAAAATAAAATGGAAGAATCATTATAATGAACTGGTCTCTAAAATAACATCACTAGATTTTAATCCTCCAAAATCACTACAATAATGAGATTTTATAAATCTTGTTGGGATATAGAATAACATCAGATAAGTAACTTGAAGAACATTCACTAAGACTTCCCTATAAAAAGTAATTTTTCGAAAAGAAAACCCTATGTATAACCCCCAGATCATGGAATATGGGAACCAATGCCACTATATCACAACATTAACCACTGCAAGATCATATGAATGACTATTAGAAACAAATCAATGAAAAAAATATAAAAGTTAAATAACATACAAAATTGAAATCATAATTAAGGATTGTCCCCTAATCTATCGGGTAATGATACTTCAATTATAATTCAATGAATCCAGACAGTTGATTACAATGAACTTGATCTCATTGAACATTCATAATATATCATCCGCTATTAATCATAACTTATCTACCCTTCCATTTATTGTATTGTCCTTATGGTCATTAAAAATAATGTTTGTGTTTTTTCTCCATCTGAAAAACACACATTCTACTTCTATAAAAAATAAAGTTCACACCTCAATAGTTTACACTGTTAAAAACAACATATTTATTTCCTTATTGTATTAATTTTTTTGGCCTTATACTCAACTAAAAAATAGTACCACTCTCTTAGATAAATTCCAATGTGGATGTTATAGAGAGTGATTTATTGTTGCTGGTTATATATCACCTCTATGTGACGGATGTAAAGGGATCCTTTTTGGGTATGAAAAAAAATTATTCATTGATAATATTTCTATATATGTGAGTAGTGTGGGTTACTTAAAGTTTCAAAAACAACTTATATGATGTTTTTCTATATATATGATTCGTTGCAATCTAATTAAACCAACCATAGGACTATTATACTTGACATGGGTCATCATATTGTGATAACATAATATGTGCAAAGATATGATCATGATCCTTGAGGGGGTAATATGGTATGCAGATTCCCTATGATTGTTTTTTCACTAGAGTTAATAGTTGATTTAGTATATAATTCCTAATATATATATATATATATGAAAACTCAAGAATAGTTTTTTTGTAATTGTGTTTCCATTATAAGTGGATACCTATCCATTATAATAATACTTCATTTTTGGTTTTTGGGGGATGAATTTGTGGGTTTTTGAGACCAATTGAATTTTAGTGTAATTCCTAGTGCTATAGTAGATTTTAATTCTATATGCTTTGATCTTGCATGGATTGATTATGGATAAAGGATTTATGGATTTTCGAAGACACCCATTTGAACTATTGTCATGTATTTATACTTGACATGAGTGATATGGAAGTCTTTTTGGATAGAGATCATAGAATTTATTCAAGTTAAGAAATGTTTTCATATGTGTGGATAAATATCAGTTGTTTTCAATAGTGACAATTTGTATTATGTGATGTGCCTCGTTATAGCATGAGTTGGGCTATGTGATAAATTTTTATGATAGTATACACTTGCTAGTTTTTTTAGATTAATATGAGTCCCAGATGAGAACCATCATGGGGGTTCATAATGAATTACACATTTCTAAAGAGGATAGTGAGAGTTTCTATGGATTTTAGAGAAAATCCCCAATGTTTAATGAAATGTTTATGTTACTAATTTTGGGTAATTATTTCATTATTTATTTATGAGTGGTTGTGGGTGGGTTGAGCACTGATGTTTTTTATGAGGGACATGCATGCATTGTTTTGTAAGGTTTTTATAAGGACAGAGGTTTCCCTATATAGTGATAGGGGACATAATCAATGGATTAGTGTACCATTTTATGGGCGGTTTGAGTGTGTTCCATGATAATAATTATGATGGATACGATAATAATGGAACTATAGGATAGAAATGTGTGGGTTGATGGAACCAACTGTGGTTTTTCTTGAGAAGAACTATAAGGGGTTTTTTTAGTTGGGAGAACAACATTCCCAATAGAGGGTGTAACCCTTATTATAGATGGAATTTCAATTGATGTCAACAGTTTTGTTCCTAGTGAGATAAAGGCAATTAATTATTAGATTTTTATATTAACGATTAGACATTATCCTAATGGTCTTGTACAAACATTATTCTAAGTAATGGATAAGGTGTGGAATTTAGAGGTTTAGAATTTTGGTGTATATGGGAAATGAGATTTCGTGTTTTCATATAGTTGGGTGGTGATACTCCTATAGTGGGGATATTATTATTTATGATAAATGAACAACAGATATATTAGAAGATTCAGGTATGATATGAGACAAGTCGATGGATAGTCAATATGGAACCAGGATTCTGGTGGGTGGGTGAATTGTATTTTGTTGGGTTCCTCAGTGAATACAATATTTGATGTTCAATTGTACAACTGTATGGATTTTTTATATTTTTTCATTAAAAATGTGATGGATTCTAAGTGATCATAGAGTGATTAAAATATGATACCTATCAATACTCATGGGTGGATTACAATAGAAGATTTGGTTGGTTGAGAAAATAACCCTGGAAAAAAAATGGTATTATGTTAGTTTGGGTATTTGGAAGATGTGAAGAATGTTTTGTATATTAATAAATCATGATGTTTCAATAATATAGTTCATCGGTGGATATGACCAAATTTTTTTGGTAATGGTCTTCTAAAGGAGGACCAAATGGTGTTTTTTCATGTAATTAGGAGTGGTGGGATGAAAACTATACTAATTTTGTCGATGGTCTATTGGGAATACATTTCTATTACAAATAGATATAGCACTACCCTGTGATCCATGACCATGACTAGCTACCCTGCTACCTAGGGATTCATTTTATAGAAATTGGTGGGTCCCACATGGGGAATGGTAGAGTTTTAGATGTGATTGTTAAGCCAATTTTACTCTCCCCAAATATGGATCCCTTTCAAGATGGTTGGGAAACTTAAGAAAAAATTGTGATGGGTGGGGTCCCTAGAGAATAAAATATTGTGTTGAGTAGTGCTTGTAGGTCTCTTCAATAAAAAAATAATATTATGGTCTACCTCAAGTCAACATGAGGCCTTGTTTTCATAAAAACTATTAGTTTTTTACTCTATTTCTCTTCTCTTCTACTACACTAATCAACTGTATTAGATGAGATTAAATATTCAATGACAGATTTAAGTCTTTTTCATCCATAACATGATCCCAAAATAACTTCTTATTTGAATGAGGATAACTTTTCACTAAAATTACCCTATTTCATTCAACCTCTTCAACAACCAGTTTTTTTCACAAAACTTATTTTTTTTATTCTACTTCATCAACTACACCAGATATAATCAGGAATCTATAATTTTTCCTTTGATCCCTTGAATAGCTTTATAAAAACAGCACCTAATAATTTGAACAAATTTTCACAGAAAAAATATGAATTGCATAACCCCGATCATGTAACCTTGAAAGAAAATTTTTTATCTCATAACCCCATGTGTGATAGCCCTACACACATGACTCATTTTTAGGAATTCATGAATGTAACCAAATTAGTGTTACCATAAGAATTTTTCCACATATAGTTACTAATTTTTCATCTGATTTCATGTGACCCACCTGACATAATCACATTTTGTTTTGTCAAGCATGAAAATAATTCAAAAAAATCTTATATCAGTGCTTCATAGGCCATCCACAATACTCTCTTGACATGTACCTCCCTATTTTACATCCTTGTTCATCCATATTTATATTGATAGAACCTAGGTTTTCCATCCATATAACCTAAATTGTATAAATTCTTCTTATTTACATTGAAATTATTATATGATTCATAGTCCCAGCACTCAAATGAATAATTTTATCGATAATATCCACTCGAGATAAAACATTTTAATCCTGGTAAAATCCTACAAATTTCTTACTATGTGTGTATTAATAATATATTTCCACTTACCTAACAACAAATATTTCATACATATTTTCATTCCACCACCTTAAGACTTATGTAAATCATCTGAATTCATGTATTGAAATCAAAATCATCTGGTCACCAGACCTCTATTTCAATAGCCTTATAACAAGACTCAGATGGACTCATAATAAATCTAAAAAACTCCATCAATTCAGACATATTTTTCTTCTAATGATCACAATATCTCTCCATGATTTGATGACTATGTTACTTCATCACATATCACATACATCGTGAAATGTTTGCTAAAAATCCATCTATAATTCATAACATAACCTTCCATAAATTGTTTTAAATTACACAATAACAAACTTTAAATGATAAACTCATTCATGACTCAATCACATAGTCTCATTCAATTTCATCATAACTCTATTTTTTGTTTGTCCAAACCACAATTCCTAATCATACATATATGGATACATGAATCAATAGGACATACCCAATTTTGTGACCTTTTTTTATCTCATCGCCTTAAAGGATTTATGAAAAACTCATTCTCATCCCAGATTTTATGCACTAATTTTTTTGGAATACACTTTTGTTGACATTATGTTATATCGAGTGAAGTTAAAAGATTATGAAGCATACTGTAATCATTTTAAAGGTATAAAATCTCTAAATATAATTAAAAAAACTTTCCCAAATCAGTTTGAGTATGCACACCTTCACATCGGAAGGATGAAACAACCCACCTGTGTGGAATTGAATGGATTGTTTCCCCTATGTGTGTCAGCTACACTGAGACCCTACACCTGGGATCTGTAAAGAAAACCTCCTTTCACCATGGTCCCCTAGAAACCTATAAATATAACCCTAGGGTGCCTCATTTTCTAGACTGGAAAATTAGAAGAATCCCTCATTCTCTAGTTGTGTAGAACCTTCACCCAACCCTCCAAAAATCCATTAGGTATATCTGCAAAATCCAAGAGAGGAGAAAGTTAATGTAGATACGTGAGATCAATGTTCCTTGAGGATATGAAATAAAAGATCCCTACACAAGGACCCCTCTTATCAATTGTAAACAACCACATACGCGACGTCGCCTTCACTAATCAGGGACCTATGTGAGTCCCAACTAAGGACACCTGAGGAGACTCATTATGCCTAGGCTTAACCCTCACCCAATATGTTTTTCCCATGTGGTCAATTCCCAAGGCATATCCAGCTCACACATTCTTATACCCTCTTTCACAAATCTCTTCTAGTTCATCAGATTCCCTATATATGGCACATATTCCCTCTAAGATTGGACTTGTGTGATCCCATCTTCAGTTCATCATCAAATCCATCCATAGAAGGGCCTCTCTTCCTTTGGATTCCTTATTTGAAAAGGACTGACTGGAAACATCCACAAAGCCTCTAGACATGAAAACCCATGGTAAGAGGCACACCATCATTTCACCCATTTTCATTTTCATTCCTACAGTCATGGGTTTCCAAAAATATCCCTACCATATAGTTAGGGATCTCATGGTGCTTGTTATTCTCATTTCTATCATCACCATAACCATAACCCTAGGATAATGTTGTGAAGTTCCTAGTCTTGGATACTAGTGTTAGAACCATTTTATACACTTTTAATCTCTAATATCAAGAGTCATTGGTTCCATATGGAGAGGTTATGGATAATGCCTGAATTTACTCTTGACAAGGAATAACATCCTCCTCACCTACTATGGGGCCAATTTTTGGGTATCCGTCCTAGAGTAACTCCCTTGAGAATTCTGGAAAAGGTTACACTCCTACACATCTTCACCTCATAGATACTAGGTTAGAGAATGGATGGGATCCAAATTCCCCTCTTTTATCATATAGGCATATCCTCTTACACTAGTAGAGATGGATAATTGTTTGGTTTGTTAGATATTTAAATTCCTCTTGTCTCTCAAATTCAATAATGATTCATCCTAACTCATATTGAAAGAGATTATGGTCATGATAAAGGAATCCAGACCTTATTATACATGTTTTATTTGACAAACTTCTTTTGGGTATTCTTATCACCTTCTATAAGAGTTCCCCCATTGGCGTGGGTCCTTAAGGCCATTTATCCAACCTCATGGAAAAGCATATTGTGTGGTTTCCTAGACCACTATTTCCTTTTTTTCTCACACTAAGCATTACTCACATGGTCTTAGAGGTTGATGGTGGTAATGATATCTACAAGATCCCAAACCTAAATGGGTCACCTAGTTGGTATAAGGCTCAACACCTCATTAATTCCCATCCTCCTCAAAAGTATACCCCTTTTATACACATCGTAAGAAATCCTACTCAATAGTAATACCTAGCCAACCCTATCCCCTGGAATCCCCCCTGGATTAAACCACAAAATAAACCCGCAAATATCCATGAGTCAAGCCCCTTCTCATGGCCCCAAGTTCATTAATCTGGGAATCCTCCTTAGGTTTGATCACTAACATAATCCTCTCAGAGGGTTCAAATTCCCCTATTCGATAGACCTTCATAGGGCCTCCATAAGCATGGTTCCTCATAGCCAGTATTTTTGGGCTTTGATTCTCATCCAAATGGGATACATTGGAATCCTCATGATGGTTTAAACACAACACCAAAATTCATCCTTTTTCTCTCTATTCCACATTCCTATTTGGGTATAATTCATCTTGTAAATTCATATCCCTTCCCTGTTCCTTGGGATGGTTTGGTATGAGTCCCACATATAAATTTTATGAGGTACCTTCCACCTAGACATCCAAAACACAATACGTTAAACTACACAGTTTAGTCTTTATCATGTGACCATAAGAATTAATATTTGTCCCATTAACTATTACAGAACTATGTGGGTTTTGATTCCTTTTATGAAGATACTTTGGAATATTATCCCATGGGTCTAGGACCGACCTAGAAATAACATATGCCTCCCTAGTTGACGATACAATCTAGAGAATCCCATTGTATGGGTAAAAAACCAATATCATCATCATAATGACCATATAATCACTAATCAATACATAATAGGTTACCATTAATGGAAAACCTTAGATATATATAGATATCTCCATTTATGATGAAACATAGATACATACATAAGATTCTAAATTCTATACATGAAAATAATTGATGTAAAATATAAGGGAGACCCATATCATACTTTAAAATTAATTAGGTATTTGAAAACATTTTTTAAATATATAAGAGACTCCCGGAGTAGGAAACAATTCCCCCAAAAGGGCGTGGTGGGTTTGACCTCCCATCCTCTTAACCAATATGAGTTCTTAAAAATCAATTGACAAACATCCCAATGAGCACCTGCCTTTGGAAAGTAAGTCCACTTGGATAGAGAACCCTTCGGTGTTTCTGGTTCAATGAAAAATCCCATTGGAAGACTTTCATAAATAGTATACCCAACATGTATGACTACACAAGACTCAAACCCCTGCAATCGACCATTTGGCCAACACAAATCTCCATGTGTGAACAAAAAATAGTGATCCAAAAATATATCCATAACCAAGATTATAGTATCATCCATCTATGAGGATCCTTTTGATTTATAAATGAAAGAGGGTCAAACAAGACAATCAATAATTCATGTGTTCATTCAATTGAGATGCTACTTTGAAGGGGTTTTCTTCTTTTGGTATTCATATATTCAGCCAGTCTCTCTCATGTCTCCTTTTGATCCAATGGAATCCTTCTAGCTCCCACAAAGATATAACCGGATAGTTGTTCACACCGGGTCTTCATCCAAGTAAATGACATCGTCACCAACCTAGCATCTTCAATAATGGGTCTTTAACACACTGATCTAGGTGTTTCATCATTATGATAATCTTCCAACCCTAGAGGTAGCAAGATAGGACCTCCATCCCACCAATCTCCACTTCTCAACTAGTCAGTGATGACTGATGGTCCAGAAGTAGACATGGTCAACCACTGATTTCAAACATTTTAGGAGTTTATTTTTGAGATCCTGGCAACCAGTCCCTCATGTATCATAGGTACGTAAATCAAGATTCCACATATAGACTCATCCATAAGACATGTTGGGCCCTTCCAAAGGTATGTATCTAGAAATCATCATCACAACCAACTCGCAGTAGTAATCTCTTAACATGATGGGGGTGACATCCTTGGTCTACCGGCCCAAGTCATCCTAGCCAGAGAATGAAATACATACTGCTAGGGATTGTGATCAATCACCAGTGAGTACTTCCAAATCCCTCTCCCATCAATATAATCCCACTAATCGATGTTGGTGAAAAAATGTGAGTTTGAACATACACCCTCCTGCCTTAATTCAATCTTCTAGTATCTTCTTCTGACTGCATTCATGGAATATCATCATTCTAATCTAGTGGAACATCTCAGGAAAAAATATACACCTTCCTTCACCCACCAAGTCATTTATAAGACTCATCTGTCATCACTCTTAGAATCCCACCAATCAATTTTTATGGAATGTCATGAGTAGGTGGACACACTAGGCGACATTCATCAATCCAGGAAGATGTTTTGTCAATAAGCATCGAGAGAAGTTGTTCAAAAAGTCCAAACAAAAAATAGAGGGTAGACCCCACTCTATTCCCCCACACATAAATATTATCAGTATCCAAAGATAGAAAATGGATTTTAGTAGAAATAATCTGCACCTAATTCAGTTTCATAATTGGGATATATCCCCATTCTAATCACTGAACTAACCAATAATATCCAAATAATGGGGAAAAGGATGATGCAAATCCATTATCATGTCCTACAGACCAGCTAGGCCATCATTACATTGAAAAAATGAGTTCCCATGGGATAGAAACAAAACTCCATACCTATGAATGGGTTGGATGATCATCATTCCTCCCCCAGAGTAGACACACACCTCTTATCCCATCCGTGAGAGTCATGGGAAAACTCCCCATGTGATGTCCAGAATATCAGATTGGTATCACACACTCATTCAAATAATAAGTAATTAGCACATCCCAATGGAGGCTCAAAGGTAGTCACAAACCACTTATAATTAAAACTACTTCCCGCCATCAAGTTTCCTTAATCCCTTGAAGAAAGGCATCCAAAAATAATCATCACCAAAAATAACTAGAAAATGATGTGTTGATTTATGATTCTTCTCTACTTAATTCTAGAGTTCTTGAATCCCTCATCCAATTATCTATAGAAGATTAAGATATTATTCTTCTATTACCAAATTATGGGTAAATTATATGTAATTCTGAATATACTCTCCATATAATATACCATGAACGATTCATTCATGACCACAATATTATTAATCTTGAGATCCCATCTCTGGATGAGAGTCATGGAATCCTTCCTCATGGACAGAAGATCAAGGGGAAAGAGGGTTTTCCCTTTGATATAATCCACTATGGTGGTCCCCCCCCAAATGGTTCCCATAGAGAAAGGTCCCTCTACATTATTTTTTCACATTTTCAAGAGAATCCTCCCTCCGGAAATGTAATGATAAGAAAGCCCTTCTATCACTAGGCGCTTGTGATATCAAACCCAATCCTATCTAATACCATAGAAGTGACAGGTGAAATCCTTTCTCTACTAGAATACATCCCAATGCAATGATCATTATATGAACAACCATTGTTCCACAAACCATCTAGTTTATTGAAGGAAGTCCCTTCTAATATTATTCCATATGATAAAGTGGATGGAATGCGCCTTCTATTGTCAGATCAGGAAAAGGAGACTCAAACAATAGATGACTATGACATGCTGAACATGAAGAAATATATAGCAAAAGACAACATACCAATCATGTTCTGACCTTTACCCACCCCTCAGTAAAACATTCTAGATTAATTATTGAAAGATTATGTTCAAAAAATACCTCAATATATGTAAAATGCTTTTCCACTTAAGAGAAATAGTATTACCCTATGATGAGTTTCAAAATCACATCAATTAATTGAAGGGATGAAGCTCAAAATTGTCATACCAGCTCTACTAGTTGCATGAAAACTATATAAAAAGTAAGGATCCCTTTATCATGCATGACTCATCTTGTTAAAAATATTTTGATAGCTAATTTCCAATACCCCATGTGGTGTTCAAATAAGTGGATAGGGTGGACACTAAACATTAAATTTCACCCTGGTCCCCAAGCAGTGAATCCCATAAAAGATGGTATCATGTAATGTGATATCATTAGTCCAGATTCAACAGAAATATCTCTTCCACAAAAATAATATTCTCAACAAAATGGGACAAGACCGACTCTCGCTGACTTTATGTGTGAAGAGATAAATCTATTGAGAGTTTTTTTCCTCAGGAATCTCTAAATAATGAGAAAACATCCAATTTGGGAGAAATAATCCTTTAGATATCACACATTTATAATATAATGTATTGTTATTCATAAATGGATGATCCAAGGGAATATCAAATGATGCCCCCACTACATCTTAGGAAAAAATAAATAGAGTCACAAGGGAATCTATATAAATAACATCCTATGTAGTTCAGAAGCCACCCCAACCTGCTAGGATGGGGGATTTTTTAAGCCAACCCTCAAGCCCAAAAAACCAATCTTGAAGAGTCCCATAAGTGGAACAAGAAGTTCGTCATCCTTTATAGAAGGGGTATTTTTCACCTTAACAACCACCTACTTGAAAAAACCAGTCTTCTCTTGATTGGGGGGCACTATGAAACGGATCCTCCTAGTTCGTTCCATCACTAGATAAGGTTCCATCACTAGAAACATGAATGACCAAAATTTATGGAGATTTTCTTTTGGTCACCATCTGTCCAATATCTCTTAGAGACCTAGAAAATGAGAATATAAGACCTCATGGGGGTTTATAAAGAGATTGTCTCACAAAGAAACTGATAGAATGCATGCAATGAATATGCATCAGTGAATTTCATTAATACCACACTTGTAGACACTTTGTAACATGATTCCAAATCATTAGAGGATTCAGAGGATGTAGTTCCATCTCATAATGTTTTTCACACCAAAATATTTAATGGGGGTGTGCATACCTAGAACCCAAGGACTGCCCTAAATCTGGGCATTCCCTTAAACAATCCATCATTAGCTCCTCAAAAGGCATCCAATAATGAAAAGTGTAAGGATCAGATTGTGTTTCACATCCTTCTTAAAGAGGTTTAACCGCTTTCACTTGAGGGAATATTTTTTAAAAAATTTACGAAATAAAAGAATTGAGGAGAATCAATGTATAAATACTCTTTGGTAGCCTTCCTCCTGGGTATCCTCTTAAATATGATCCTCAACTCACAACCCCAACTAGAGTGCCTTAGTAAATAAGGTTTATCACAACAACCAATAAGAATGCAAAATTCGCAATCCAAATTCAATATCAACCACCAATATACTTAGATCCATCATTTAATGATTGGGAATTCCCTTCATTGGGTGCACTACCACAACTGGGTCAAGAACATCATTACAATCCTTCCCATGTGGGCTACCCACAACAAACTCCAGTAGTTCCACCACCAATGGCCCTACTAGCTACTACCTCTGGTCAATTATTGTCTCAGCCAAACATTCCTCTAGGGATCATGAATTCTCTTGATTCACTCACAACTTGATTGGAACTCATGGTGGAATGGAAATCACTAATACCACTAAAAACGAATCCTTAATCTGATTGGGTATATCCATCTCCTCCCCCACTAAATTTTTAAAATCCAATATTTTCAATTATCAATGTCTTGGGAGACTGGTATCATTATTTTATGTATTTCTTCAATTGATGTGATCCCATGATGGGCAGCCTCGAACAACTAGAGATGGTCAGACTCAAGTTTTTTTTCAGTCACTAGAGGGTTCATCTATTGAATAGTACCTAATCTTGTAGGCTTGTTCAATTATAGGTTGGGAAGAGCTCCTTTAGAAGTTTCTCATCCATTTCAGCTCAATTGTGTAGAAGACGACATTCCTTAATCCCTGAAACTGAAAACTATGGGACAATGAAGGGTCATAGAATTCATTTCTCGGTTGAAAGGATTGACATAACCCCTAAACCTATTAATCCCTCAAGAATACTTGTTGCCCATATATATAGGGAATATTCATAATGGGTTACATAGTGTAGTAATTCTTATGAAATATATAGATGGGTTTTGGGACCTTGTAAGAATCATTAAGAAATTATAGGACTTCATTGTAGAGACTAATGAAAATTCTGAAGTACTTACATCAAAATAGGGAAGGAGAGTAGGAAATAAATATCCTACTACTTTAATACTTGAGTAGAATAACATAATCAATCCCACTCCTAAGCCTACTCCATATCATGCAGTTGAGCCTCATGAGCATTTGAAATTTTTCCCACCTCATTAAGAAGATCAAAGATATTACATGTGGAAACAGTTTGAGGAGATAGAAAACAATGTCGATTCTATCTGAAATGACCTTGTATCTGGATAATTCATATTAACATTGGAAAAAAATTTAAAAAAGTTACAAAATTCTAGGAATCCAAAAAAAGAGGGTGATGAAGATATCCAAATTTATTTCCCCTTCAATAAAGTATAGGGAAGAAATGTCCATAAATGTTTTTTTAAAACCATCTTCAAATGATGGTGGACTTCGGAAAAGTGAAGATGAAAAGTTTTCCTCCTTGAATAACTTGTGTCTCTTCTACCACTCTAGAGGAGTAAAATAATTTACGAAAGTGAACAAAATATGTAAATGGGATTTTGGTGATAGGATGGTTACAAAAATGATCAACTGAACTTATGATATCCTCTGAGCAAAATTTTGTTAGTTGATTGTGCCTCTAAATGATTCCACTACAACAGGTCCAACATCATTGACATCACATTCCTCTAAAATCCAATCCTCCCAAAAAGGAAATGGCCAGATGAGTTAGAATAAATGGAAATAATATGAGCTCGTGTCAAGTCCAAAGTTGGACTTGACCATAGTAGACTTCATTTTGAAGGTCTGAAAAGTACGATCACCACCCCAACAAATGGTATAAAAAGATTCCACCCATCAGATGGAATATCCCATAGATGGGGAGTTGATCATTAGTTATATTAATGTTTTTTCACTTAATGAATACCTTATCATGTTAGGAATGTGATTATAAACTGAATTCCCTAATCATGACTGGGGAACTGGGGGAATAGGACATCAGAGTTCAATAAATCGGGGGAGCTGTGTTCATGCTAGGAGTCAATACTTTATCCACACCCTTACAAAAATAGTATACATGGTTGAAACTCATGGGATATCACTCCAATGGTCTCAGTATGAGAAATGATGTGTCCCCACATATGACCGGGTCTTCCTTAACACAATCATTCTATAAGACCGATTAGAGGATACATCGCCACCTAATCAAACTCCTTATGTGGGCAGACATAATCAGACTAATATACCAATAGAAGAAGCATCTTCAACTCCTATTTCTATAATTGATCCCTCTACAACAAGAACAATATCAAACAAAAAACCCAATGATAGAAGACCCCCCATGTTGGAATGTGCAGACCTTTGGACTGGAAATATAATGGTTTGAAGTAATTAAACATGGTGGCATCCAAGTCACCAATCTTGGATGCTCTAATTCAATAAAAACACCTCTAAGACACTCATCGAGGCCTTGTCGATCCATAAATAATTTTAAGTTGATGTTTCTTCTATAGATATGTATTGTGTAGAGAATGATCCTGCAGAATGTCATATGGTCATCACATTCATAGACAATGATGAGGATGTCATCACGATAGGGCACAACAGAACCTTTTATATATCTAGTATGATAAATGGCATTGATATCTAATTAGCCTTATTTTACAATATCTATAAATTCAACCTCATCCTAAAAAAAAACATTACCAAATGGTTTTCAATGAATCTCACTTGTCCCCTTCTACCATAATGTTAAAGGGTTATAAAAATATTGAGTAAAATCATATTGGAGAAATAAAATAGAGGACGAATTTTGGGGATCTCATGTATTACTCAGAAATAATGGTTGTATGATATGATGCATAATTTAATGTTCTTCTTTGGAGGAATTGAAAAACATAGCATTCTGTTATTCCCTCTTCATAACCCCAATGCCACAAATATTGTATCAATGGTCAACATGATACATTACATGGTGAAGTTGCCCCATTAAAATCCTAATACTCCCAATACATTGACATAGGATTCTAAAAGAGGTGGCTCCAAATGCGAGAACACTTTTTTCAAATTCAGTAATGTCAATTGTGGTAGATGATCTAGAGACCATTATAGAAGATGTTAACTCTCTAAAGAATTTTGAAATCCTGGATGGAAATTTCATCATTCCATCACCTGAATTACACAAATTCCTAGTTCCTTCAGCTGGGATGGATGAAGTTTTCATGATAATTGGAGAAAATGAAGGGGATTAATATCATCCAATTATTTCCATTTCAGAGATCCAAATATGCCTCATACTAGAATGTGAGTCTCAAATGGTTTCTTTATCTTTCAGATTTCAAATATTGATTCTTTTTTTAACTCTAAATAATTTGTTTTATTACCTACTTCCCAGGAAGAAGTGAAATACGTAAATCATTGGGAAGAGTGTGGATTGTTTGACCTTTGGGATTCCCCTTCAATGTTTTTGGAAGGTCTATCACCACTTTTGATGAGATAAAAGAGATAAATATTATTACAAAAGAAGATCCACATCCCATTTTTATTAGTGTGTCCATGAATCCTAAAGAATAGTAAGTATATAATTCTTTTATGAAAAACATAGGGGTATTTTCTCTTGTATTTATATATAGAAGCTAGTACTTGACCCCGAAGTGGCCACCCATCACTTGGGTTACCCAAAAGTCCATTGGGGATACAAGAAGGTAGCTAGAATACCACAACAAACACACGCCTTTAAAATTGATGCTCAATATGAAAAAATCATCATGGATGACATTTTTCGAGAGGTACAATATCCAAAATGGCTATCCAACATTGTCCTGCAATGAATAAAAATGTGAAAATCATAGTCTAAAATGAATTCAAATATCTCAACCTGTATAGTCTGAATGATGACTTCCTGGTTTCAGTCAATAATTGGTTATCAATCCCTCTCCACCATAGATGAATACTCACGATAAACCCAAAATTGGATGGCCCCGAAAGATTAATAATCGAACTCCTTTTAGAGAACCCCGAGTAATATTCTTCAATTAGGTAATGGCCCTTGGATTAAAGAATGTGAGTTCTATATACCAACATTCCATATCTTGCATCTTCAACCCATTCCTTCGGAAGTTTTTCAAATGTATTATTAATGATAAGGTTGTCAAATCATGACAATGTTATGAACACATAGATTACTTTGAGACCATCTTCAACAAGCTACGATAGTATAGCCTAAATATGAAACCCTTAAAATATCCTATCAGTGTAACCTTAGGGATGTTTCCAGTCTTTATTAGATGACATCACGACATCAATGTTCATAATGTGAAAATAAAGGACATCCTACAAATTTCACCTCCTTTACACCTTAATTATATTAGAGTACTTCAAGTACACATGACCTATATTTGGTGCTTTATATAGAACCTTATAGAAAGTGTTTTCCCTTCCCCAAATTGATGATGAAGGGGGTCAAATATCAATGAACCAGTGACTATGATAATGAATTTGACACCCTCAAGAAATACCTCATTTTTTAACTAGATTTAATTCCACCCATTGAAGGAAATAAACTCATCCTATATGTGACACCCCTGGGGAATTTATTAGGTTCCATTCTTGACACAAATGATGATGTTGGGAATGCAAAAAATCCTCTATTACCACATTCATACCATACTCGGTGCTGAAACTGGTTATTAAAATATTGATAATAGTGGTCTGGTATAAATTTTTATAGTCTAAAAACTGAGTCACCGATTTTATAACCATGAGGTCCAATTGGTGTCTCATATTAACACGCTCAAATATATCATCAACCTTTCTGTTTTTATAGGAAATATATCACTCTTTTTTCTTATCATGTAGTAGTTTGATATAAAGTTTGTGTCATTGAATGAAGTGAAAGGCCTTGCCTTGGCATATTTTCTTACATAACACTCAACTACAGAAACATCATTGTTAAATACTAAACATCCTCATTAAGAGATATTTTATGTTAAAGATGGTCCCCAAATATGGGAAATATATTTTTATTATGTATCCAAGATCCCACAGGGAATAAAATGGAATACCATAAGCTCAATAATGTTGGGATAGGGATTGTTCATATTTCTATAGAAAATTTATTCTTATATTATTCCTTCATATTGTTGAAAGGATCTACAAATAATGATATAGAATATTAGGATCTCATCGCAGGCCCATAATAGACACTCCAAATACCGGTGTACCACCTAGTGGTTAGAGGTGATTTAGATATGGTAATTAAATAGATTAATGGGGATTACACCTTCAGAAAAAAAGGCCCCCCTGGTAGATAATATTTGAGGATAATGGTATAGTTCCCCTCAGACCCAATATTGACCCATGTCCGGAAATAATAGAATCCATGGATGATACATTGACAAAAGTATATACAACTATGAAAGACTGAAATAGGGACAAAACATTCATTATCATTTCCCATCCCCAAATGGTCTCACCTTTTATTTAAGTCAATATGGATGAGATCAATGATGTCATCCCTATCCCTAATTCATATAGTCCATCCATGGGATGTATGATTTCTATCATGGAATACCTCCAAAATGACATGTTTCTATCAAGAAGAACTTTGACAGAGATAATCTGTCTGTATATAGACAAATTCCTCTTCATGATGGCCCAAACCCCAAAATATTCCTCTATAAACAAGGATTTTATGGAGTCTTTCTCAAATGTATCGATGGTGAAAAGACAATGGATATTATAGAAGAAGTACATAAAATATCCTACGGTGCCCAATAGTCAGGGAATAGGCTTTCTTTTCAAATTTTAGGACTTGGGTAATTCTCGACTTCAATGACGTAGGATTGCATAGAATTTACCAAGAGATGTAATTACTTCCAAATGCATTCTATCTTCTTCCCTCAACAGCCTGAGTTTTTACATATATCCAAACACTCATACCCAATTTCCATATGGGTAATAGATTTTTTTGGGCCATACGCCATAGCTACATATAAATCAGAACAAATACATCTCAACTGCTTCTGATTTATTCTCCAAATGTATTGAGGAAATACTCATCAAATAATTCAAGGAAAAAATAATTTTTTTCTTTGTGAAATCCAACTTAATTTCCATATTTGGTGTCCCACATACAATAATGATAGATAGTGGCACAAACTTCTATTTGGATAATGTGGAAGATATATACTTGGAGTATAATATCAAGTACAACCATTCATCCTGCTATCATGTGGTGGACAATGGATAAAGAGGGGATTTTAAAAAGACCCTGTAAAATATACTCAAGAATATAGTGGATAAATATAATAATTGTTGGGGAAAAAGATCATGAATTCATTATAATATTATCAGAATAAAACCATACTACCAAACAGGTGGCCTCGTACTAGTTGTTATATGAAATAGAAGTAGTCATTCCCATTTTGATCATGTCTTCCACTGTATGGGTTTCTATCTGTGGCCTGCTATCCATGGATGTGAAATCCCAGAAATGACTGGATTAACCAGAGGAACACAGTGAAAAAATATTTCACATAGTGAATCACATGTATGTCTATCAAAATCCCATTGTGTGGTCCTTTAACAAGAAGATCTACCTCAATTCATTTATCCAAGGATAATTGGTTTTAGTAATTAAGAATCCATTGATACCAAGGAAAAAGCCTTTGAAACTTGAACTAATGTGATAGGGAACTTATTCTACACACAGGTTCCACTCCAATGGAGATTATTCCCTGATCTCAGTGGATGGAGAACTCATTACGACCACCACCAATGCAAGGTTCCTAAAGAAATATTTTTTGTAATCACACTATCTACATCCAAGATACCAGATGTTAAACTACATAGTTGGTCTTTGTCAACTGACCTTAAGGTGAGAAATCATGTATGTTCCACATGATGTCAAACTATGAGGAATTATCTACCTTTCCTTACAATGATAAACTACATCAAATATGATCTTAGTCATATTACCTAAAATTATAAGAGAACATCAATCCTCAAGGAATGAAATTAAACTGCATGGTTAACATCCCTCTTATTCAACGTTAAGTAACCATCTATCTACCGTAATTTGAGATTGTCCTTGTGATCCCTTAAATACAAGCCTCCACCTCAAGTATAAGTTCCAACCACATCCCTATAACCCCTCAGATGGTCAAAATGACCTCTTATTCAGTCAGGAGGATGAAAGGATGGGTATATCCCATGCATAAGCACCACTAGAATCCTCACCACCACTTGGTGGCATCACATCCTTATTGCATGATAGTGAGCTATGTGATATTATCATGAAATACATTTGGATTGATTCTCATTCCAATGAGATACATAGTGACACCCGAACTATCCAACTGGAGTCTTGATGCATCTATAGAAGTGATAATTCCCCTTCCATTTCCTTATTTACCAATCAAATTTTCATAGGAAACTTTTCTAGGTCACATGGATTTATTCCCTTCACAATAAGATGTGTAGAGATGCAAATACAACCTGTTTTGGGACAAACAATCATTTTGGAAAACAATTAAATCTTATTTCCCCATGTTAGTACATGATTAATGTGGGGGAAAATTAAGGATCTATGTGGGGATAGATTATTTCTACAATAAAATATGTTGCGATTTCTGAATCTTATATCTCAGTCCTGCTGCAATATTCATTTCATGTCAGGTGACCCACATCCTTACCCCAAGACATTAAACTTCATGGTCAATGTTGACATGTCATGATGATAAACGACATCACTCTTGAATAACCACGTGTGGATTGATTCTCATTTCAATGAGATATGTAGTGATGCCCAAATTGTTAATCCTAAGATCATACCCAGAAAAATAAAAAAAATCCCTCTCCTTGTACATAGTTCTGACCTCTCTAGAGAATTCATTTCATAATAATTAAATATGGTTTTATTTTAATTTTAATGAGATATGTAGTGATGCTTAGATCTATGCTCTCAGGTCTATCCCTAGTCAAAAAAATCCCCCACTCCATGTGTACATGTCAGACCTGCAAAGAAAACCTCCCAAGAACTACATGTTTCTTACTTCTCATTTCAATGAGATATGTTGTGGTGCCCCAAACTCAATCATTGGGAATATCCATGACAACTATGTTATTGCACGTTAGTTAATATTCATTCTCAACACATTATGTTAATATGTATGGGGATTCAATAACAATATATTCTTTTATTCTCAGCCTAATGAAATATGTAGTGATCCCTCAATCATATATCTTATCCCATCCACTGTAGAATCAAATTGTCCATATCATTTACTTTTGTTTCATATTGTGTTGTAGAAGAATCCTTTTTTCACCTCATGTTTCTCACACTGATCATAGATTATGTGAGAGTAGGATTTTTGGTAAAATGATTCTCTATGTAAGCAAGGAATATCAAATCACATTGGTGTCACTAGGGTCTTGGAAGAAAGACTATAAAATGCACACTAGGTGTCATCATCACAAGATAATAAACTACGGTATTTTCCTCAAGAACTATTTGTAGATTGATTCTCATTTCAAGGAGATAGGTAGTGATATTTCGATCTTCAATCCTGGCCATAGACATAGAAAAGTTTCGAAAATTAACTTGGTCTCCAATGTATGATTCATATCTACCTGAGGATATCCAAAATGGGTTCTCACCCTATGAATGAACCCATATTCAGAAAAAAAAACCCCATTTAATCCATGAATGAATTAAATCGGTTTGGGGGACCTTCATTTTAGAGGTATGTGTGGCATGATAATTGTTACGACAAGATAAGTTGTGATGCTCAAGCCTCGTGACGTATCATGGCCATAGTGTTACCTCACTCTTCAGGTCGATACACCTTCATCTGTACCGCATGACATTAAATAGAGCGGCTAATATCCAAACCACATATCCTTAAACTACATGGTACCTTAAGGACTGTGTATGGAATGATTCTCATTCCAATGAGATATGTAGTGAAAATTATGCCTCATGCCTTAACCCCATCCATTGGGTAAAATAAGAGTACCCCTAACCAATATATAAACAACGATATATGAAGGAGATCTTATTTTGGGTCCCCTCATTATGGGTTCGACTGAGAAAAAAGAGATTCCCCCCCTTATACATGTGAGTTAGATCTATACAAGGGACTCTACACATAATTGTAAATATCAGTCCAAATTCTCCATTTATACTTAGACATATACCTTCCACATGTCATTCTCCTAATCTATTACATTTTCAATTCTTCATAATCTTTATCCAACACCTTGTGATAGAATTTCTGATACACAAGGACTCATTTTTCTAACTATTATATAACACGCCCCATATGAATTTTCATAAATTAGTACAATAAATTGGGTTTTCATCCAAAGTATACCACTAATGACAATGCTATAATATGCCCCATTTGTATTTTTATAAAACATCCCTCAAAACAGGTTTTCAAATAGCAATAAATTTACCCTTGGGAGAAGTCTCTTCAGTCCCTTTAAGATTTCATGTCATTATGTTGGAACCCATGGTTCAAATTCAATATGTGGTAATCCCTTTCAAATTTTTCCCATATCATTTTCACTAGATCTAATATCCCAAAATACCATAGTTAATAATTTCAACCCCTGTATTCGAGGTAAGTAAGAACAATCTTGGTCCATTATGCCACATATCACATTTGTTTCCATAATGATGTTGTCCTAAGCATATGACCCAGAACTAAGGCACCATATGTCTCGCGTTTTGGTAAGACTTGTTTGGGGAACCATTTCCCCCAATTCTATTGTATGTTTTACTTGAAACGCTCATCAATTATTCATGTACATCTATCCACAAACCAAACACAGTGATCGAGTGAATTTGAATCTTCATAATCTTACTTTTTCATTGAGAAATTTAATGTCATAATTCCTAATGACTCCTTTTTCATACTATTATATAACTCTCACTAGGTATATTTTCATGAAGTACACCAAAAAATGGGTTTTAAAACCATGGTATTACACTATTTATTATTTTATAACAAGACCTAGTCAACTTTTAATGAAAAATACCATAAAATTTCTTTTCAAATCAAAGGTAACTTTATCCTTAGGTGATACCACCATTAACACCATAATCCATTTTCCCCATACCACTGTTTGTATTTGAGGATCCCCAGATCAATGATTACAACTTCCTCCCTTCACACTATAATATAGTTTAACACTCTCATGAAGATTATTGAGAATTGTAGAATCATTAATATTTCGGTCTAGAATAAAGTTGTTAAATTATATCCACCCATTATTTTGTTATTCTACAACATTAAACTACATAGTGTAATGTCCTTGTTGTATGACTTTAAAACTGCATAGCACAATGTCATATTCACAAGATCTTAATGTTTCCAAAACATTCCTCTCCATAATATGTTTAACTACATGGAATTTTTTTTTCTTGGAATGAAATTAAACATAACAATGTTTCATTATTTTCCAAGAATGGGCCTTCTCCCCTTACATAAGTCATTTAAAAAATACCATTCTCTGTAGAAACTAAATTCATGTAGGAGTGGTTTCAAATTTTAGGATAGTTTTAATATAGAAGGTATCCTCATTCTGAGAAATCTCCTATTAGAAAAAACACTCATCATGATCTTGAGAAACATGAATCTCCATACACTCCCTTCATCCATATGTAATATAATGTATGAATTCCTGATAACTCTTTTTCCTGACTATGTTGTAACACAGTTAATATCACTGTGCATAAAGTATCAATAAAAACATGTTTGTTGGACAAGTGATTCCACTATTGAATATGATGTAAAAATCACAATTTGATTTTCTTAAAAATGTCCATAAAATGGTATTTCCAATCATTGGTGACTTCTTCCTTTAAAGACACCTACTCTATTCTATATTATCAGGTTTAAGACTTGGAAACCACAAAATTATGTCTCACAGTTCCCCATAGAGTATCTAAAAAATGTTATAACATTCTTATTCAAAAAACCATTTATGGGTAATTATTTCAATGTTATAGTCAAAGTTGTTCAACCAAAAATACCAGTCTCATCTTTCTATCTTGAATGATTTTAAACATCCTATAAAAGCGAAGAGGCAATACTTTCCAGATTAAAAACCTTCAAAGGAAACTCTATAAAAAAGTCGAGTCTCATCTCACTTGACCTACATTCAATTTTTTTAGAATAAAATCATGAAATAAAATGAAATAGGCACAAAAAATAAGAGAATGAAATCCAAAAAAAGGCATACTATGAAATTCCAAGTCTCACCATGATAATTTATCCTTATATCTGTTAATGAACTAAAAGATGAAACATTTGTAGGGTGGTCTACATGACCCTAGAAATACTCAAACAATAATCACTAGGCCCCATGTCTAAGGAAAAAATTAGAGATATCACTCATCAAATTCCTTATAATGATGAAACAATGAAATTTTATCGAATGGGTCATTTTCAGTGTTTTGTTAAGAGCTCAGTAAGGGTGGAAATTCAGTAACAAGTGATTAGCAACAAAAATAATTTTCATTTATTTTTTGAAGTGAGGTGTAATTTCCATATTCTAGAAACACTATACCCAATTTTAAAATCTATACTCAATAAACATTTTGGTATGTTTTATAACACCATGTGAAATTTTTTGATTTTTTCGAATCTTAGTCTTTTGTGCAACCGCAAACTTATTATCATTATGGACCTTCTCTTTCACCGCACCAATGTTGTCTCTTTTTTATGACAATGCCCCATCTATAGGGCAGTGGATCTGAAGTAATTATTTATTTGTGGAATTTAATTCATCTTATAGGTTCATTATTTGGAGATACTTCTCATTGAGGTGGTATTGTTACTCCTCTACCTTCTTTGAGTTGTTGACCTCATCATGGAATTGGGAAGATTTGAGTTCCTCAAATTGGGCATCCAGCTACACATCATATTAATGTGACCTTATCCACTCTTCCTATTTCTAGATGATCAGCTACACTACATCATGGACCTCATGTTTATTAAAGCTGACATATCTCAATATAGAATGATTGAATGGGAGGCAGTGAAGGTGTATCGACAATTATTCAAGATGAATCTCTCTGATTATCTTAAAGATAACCCTCCAAAATAAGAGTTGTGTAGTTTGGAAAGCCACATGTGTCTTGATATTAGACTTGGATCTGATCTTGAAGGGAGATACATAATATGTTATCATGGAACTCGGAGAGCTTCCTTGTTAGGATCCATCTAAAATATCATCATCTTCACCCATTAATGTTGGGGTAACTTGCATGGAATCCCCCATCTAAATCCCATTCCATAAAGCTGATAGAACTAGATAAAAGGTGACACTTATCATCAATATCATAATGTCAACCTGTAGAAAAGGTAGTGATGTTACCAAAATATATGATGACACCCTTAAATCATAGGTTCGATCACTAATATAAATACCACTCTGGCACCCACTACCTCAACTCTTAGAGAGGGAACATTATGATAGAGGGAATCCACTGTCATTTTCTCCACTTCTAGGATCAAAGCCATTATAGGATCTCTCAATTCATGATTCTCCACCTTCACATCTAGGATCAATAGATCATGAAAATATCAAACATCAAAATTCTAATCCATCACTCCCCCAGTAATTGGAGTAGGGTGGACTTGGATGTCTTTTTACTAAAGACTAATGGAATCATTTTCTATAGAAAAATCTTTATAAGATGAGATTTGGTTTGAATCATCAGGTTAAAAAAATAAACAGGTCTTGGAAAATGAATGAATGATAGAAATCACATTCGACCAATTAATTTATGAAATCCATGAAATCCTAAAGGGAACCTGGAATATCAATGTATAGATTAACTAGATCCATAATTGATTTACACATAGAATCAAACCTCATGACATCCTCACTAGTAAAGGCATATAGGTCACATCACATAAGACCCATATTGGCCTTACCATTGATCCCCTCTACTGAATTCTTTGTAGGAACAACATCATCAGCCCCCATAGAGTCAAGGTCAACATCAGCACCTTCATTAGATAGTCTGGGAACTTTGTAATCCCCATTCTGGGATAAAATATTCTCAAAATTGACTACTATAGGGTCCTCTCTTTTGGTAAATATATCTAAAATACCAGGATGAGAGTAAATTCAAAACAGTACATGACACCTACGGGAAGGAGTCATACATTACCCTAACCCTCTCTTCTCTCTATGGGAATATTGGAATATGCAGTTGCATCTATGGATGCTTCTTTCATATGAATAATATATTCATAATCTTGTATATCTGCCTCCTCTGGGTCACCCTCCTCGGTCCCTGAAGGATCATTACCAGACACCTTAGGGAAAGAAAGAGATGTGGATTCTATAAAACAAAAATATGTTCAAAAGTTTATGTCAAGAAATTCATGATATAAAATGAAAGCACATGTTCTTACTATGATGAAAGAACCAAGCCTACTTCATTGGTTATTCTTATTCCTCTCTCAATATGGTTAATATCTTGTCTTAGTCCTCTAAACAATAGAGACATAAGGGATTGGTCAAGAAGTTCCCATTTCCATTTCCTCCATCATAGTCCTACTATATAAAGATGACTTTAGGGATTCTAGGGCCTCATTCAAATCCCCAATCATGGTTCCCATGGGCCCATACCTCGGTGTCTCAATCACAATTGGGACTTCTCTTACAGTGTGTTCTTCATCTTTTTCTCTTATGAACTACAAAATAAAATCACCTTGAACATTAATGACTATTAATGAAAGGGTAGAAAAGGGATATGGGAAATGAGAAATAAAGTAGTAAGGTTAAGGATGATGTCACATTCAACCTTAAAACAAATAGATATACCATCAAATAATCATAGGTACATCATGTTCGATACTCACATTGTGGTCAGGTTCTGATCATCAGTTGCATATATTGAGGCCTCCAACTCTTGAAAAAACCTCACCACCTCAACTATCCCATTATCATGGTGGATATTGGATGTTGATCTAAAATAGCTCAACTCAAGTATTAATAGGCTATCCTATTGAAGGATCCACACCACTCTGATATCATGATTCATACTCTCCCAAACTCGGATCACTAAGGATTTCATGTAATTTGACTATAATGTGGCTGGTTTTGAGGAATACCTGACACCCTTTGACATGGAATCCTTTTCAAACCTATTATCATTCATATAATAATGACGTGATTGGGAATGAGCCTCCCCCTAATGATAACGAGTGTACCACCTTGGTGTAAGTGGTGTGGTCTTCTCAACCCTATCCTATATAGTGTCCTTTGTTCGTGATCATTTCAAAGGCTCTAGAGCATCTGCATCATCATCTTCATCTTGAGTCTTTTTACTATGCATACAATGTATAGCAGTTTTCATAGCCATAAACTTATGTATTCCCTTTTTCCAATACACATTGAGGATATGAAGGGACTAACACCTAGTCATACCTAACCTCCATCTTTATTAATGAATCTGATAGAGGCAGTGTGATTATCATTTTGGATATCTCCATATCCATCAAAATCCAATGTCGTCATGATACCGTTAAATTATTCTCATGACTAAAATGTGTAGGGAAATTTGATTGAATACTGGAGACATATAATCTAGTAATAAAATCTATATAGTGCATAATCCTCATCTATGATCTCACTCTCAATTTGAGCTTCCAATACACTATCTCTGAATGTTATCGTGTATGACCTCATCTCATAATAATTTTCCTCTTCATCGTCTATAAAAGGATCCATTGGTGGTATACCATGATGAAATAAATTAAATTACCCCCGAAACATTTTTCATCCTTAGCACATCATCATACATTATGTTTAAAGTCTAGATTCTATAGATATCTTGAACGAATGGGCGGATTTGGATGTCGTGTATTTTAACTAGGCTCAGAGATATATATAAACTAAAGTGTGTTGTCATCCAAGACCAAAGAAGATAAAATGACCCTAAATTTTTAAATGTGGCCTTCTCATTTTATGTATGAAGCAAACAATTGTAAATTAATTCCTAGACAATGGAAAAAAACCCTATATACTTCTCCACTTCTAGTTTATTCTCTATAACAAAATTACAAATCCTCACATCTTAATAGGACTCATAGATTGGAAAAAGATAAATTATTAGCCACATTTCAAGGATGATTGTCAGGTGATTCTTCACATTATCTAGGGTTTGACCATATAAACCCAACGGGTGTATTGGGCCTTCTCCAATGCAGGACAAAATATGCTAGGATCACCCTAATTCTCTGTGGAGGGACATTGTGTAGGACCCCTGAAAGTGGGACCCTCTTTTATTAGCTTGAGAAAATCATTCCTCCATGTTCCATCATGGATGTCACCCATAGGATGAGGATCTTTGTTTTGAAATTTCTTCTTCATCTGGAAGACCAATAATAGTGTCCTTTTAGAATCACCCCATATTGACATTAGTGGGATGAACTCATCACACATTTCCCAAAGAATGGGGGCACCTAAAATTTTGTAGATATCCCATATACTGATGCCAACATTTCCATGAATCATGTTTAATGAATTTTTAGATTCCATGAACTAAAACATTTGGGGATGATGGTTGTGTACTTATAAGCATAGGTTTGTCCTTCCCAAACAACCTCATGTATATATACATCTTACAGCTCTGTTTTCAAATTTCTTTCAAGACTAGCACACCATGTATGCCTATATCCATTCAAGCCTAACTACCCCTCTGGAATAGAAATCCCAATCCTCTTTTTAACACATCATCTGTTCAATCTTTTAAGAACTGAAGGTAGAGTCATAAAAATGAGGAATCAATTCATGGATGTGTAGAATCAAATACAGAATGAAGCTGCTGTAATTCATAATTAAAATGGTGGGAAGAATCTCTTTCTTAATAATGGAACCCTTGGATAAGATGTTGGGAGAATAAAAGTTGAAGTGCTTCACAAACCCATACACCAGGAAGTAACTACAAACCTAGGGCATAAAGGTGTCCCTTAAATCTCTATGATCATTAAATGGTTGGTAGTCACTTTGTGGGTACTTTTGTTGGTATGATGAAAAATATTTCACTAGATCTGGAAGATCATAATCAACCATGTTATAGTAATATAGCCCAACAGCTTGGATCATCTCGGAGGAACTTGCCACAACCTATTCAGTGAAACTCATCAGAGCCACCATTGAGATACTAAAATAATGAACTAATCCCCCCCACTAATATGTTGATAAATTTACTTAGATTAAAATTTTATGATAGAGTAATTCCAAATTTTTTCAAAGGAACTCACGTAGCCCGTTCAACTAGATTCCATGTGCAGCCCCTTCAACAAAGTTCCACATGCTACCCCTTGGAATAAGCTCCACACATATCACCTTTTTTCAAGTGGTTTTACCTTTAGGAAATCATTGGGAGACCTTTACAAAATTTGAATCATGGTAGAGGTGAGAGGGCTAGCTACAAAGCGATAGAAAAATAACAAAAACCTGATATAAGGGGAAAATGACAAATGGGGAATCTATATTTATTAATGTCTCTAACCTCTTCTAGGGATCTTCACACCCAATAAACACTAGGGACTTGCACACTGGACCTACACTGCCTCCCGACATGGAAAACCAGCATTATCTGGTGACACATCCTTCATAATATTTTCCCAGTTCAAACTCAAGACTAAACCCTCTTATTTTGATCAAATCCAATCCTGAGGGGTGGGGGCTTAGTTGACGCTCCATTTTTTCAAGTGGTTTGATAGGATTATGAATCATACCTTAATCATGTTCATGGGATAAAAATCCCAAAATAAAATCAAATATAATTTCCCAAATTAGTTGGCACATGCACAATTGTGCATTAGAAGGCCAGTGCAGCCCCCTGCATGGAACTTTATGGAATGTATCCCCTTCATTGATCACTTTCATCAAGTACCTATGGAAGGGACCTAAATAGAAAACTTCCCTCAATTATATCACCCCTAGTTTCCTATAAATAGTACCCTTTGTAACCTCATTTCTATTGTTGGAAAATCGAATGAATCCTCCATGATCTAGTTGCACAACCCCTTCACCCAGCTCTATGAAGATCACTCTGGTATTTCTCCAAAACATGAATGAGGATAGAATTAAGGGAGATAAGTGAGATAAAAGTTCCTTCATAGTCTAAAATACAAGACACCTATATGAGGTACATTTCCCTCCTTTGTGAAGAAACAATTATGTGTGCCCCCTTCCCTAATCAGGGGCCTACACAAGACCCATATAAGGACACCTGAGGAGACCTTTGGGGCCTACTATTAATCTTATTTCATGTTTTTTCCTAGTTGGTCCACTACCCAAGGAATATCCAGCTCAAGTAGGCCTATACCCCCTATTCTAAGTAATTATAGTTCCACCCAGGCCCTGTGTGACGCACCTCTATCCCCTATGCGAGGATCTAGATGAGCCCCTCTTTACGCTTTCGTAAAAGACATCCATGGCAGGACTCTTCTTTCTTTGCATATATTGTCTAAAAAATAAAAAGTTGAAACCTCTAATGAATGATATTGACATTCAACACAATTTTTATAGGTACATTGGAATAGCCCCCATTTGGATTTTTATTCCTACAATCAGATGTTTCCCACACTTTCCCTACTGGAGGGTTAGGTTCCTTGGGGTGTGTGTGTATTTTCATTCCTATGTTCATGATGACTCCAAACCTCAGGATAATGCTTGAGAGTTCCCAGTGTAAGATACTAGTTTTAATACCATGTCATAACATAGTTTTCTCTATGACTCAAAGCCTCTGGTTATAGTTGGTAACGGTGTGGATCATAATTGAAATTCCATTTGACATGGAATGAAATCCTCCAATCTCGCTATGGGACAAATTTCATAGAATACATTCTGGATTAATCCCATATCATTTCGTGGAAGAAGTTTCACTCCATCTCCTCTCCACCACATGGCTACGTGGTCAGATATGCGATGGGCACTAGAGTCCACTCCATTATGCCATAGACCTATCCTCTTCATCCAAAAGAGTAAGAGAAGTGGGTGATTTTCCAGATCATTTACTTCCTATTATCACTCACATTCATGAATTAGTGATCCTGACTCATGTGGACATAGAGGATGGTCATGGTCATTGAATCCACACAATCAGATGTTTATTTTTTTCGAGAACCTTCTTCTAGAACGTCCCCTCACCTTCCTTTAGAGTGAACCAATATCTATGGGTCCTCAAGTCATGTATCCAACCTTGGTGATAAAAAGATTTGTTGGGTTTGCAATTCCTCTGTTTCCTCTTGTTTCTCACACTGATCATTACTCACGTGGGCTTAGAAGATGATGGTGGTCATTACAACCACATGATTCCAAAACTAAATTGGCCTCCTGCATGGTAAAAACCCCAACACCTCATTAATGGGAATCCTCCTCAAGAGTAAGCCCCAATCATAATCATCCCTATATTTCCTCCATAAGAGTAATCCTTAAAAAAACAAATCCCTAATAATCCTCTACATAATTAAGCCCCCAACTAAACCCCCATATATCCATGAGTCAAGCCACTTCCTATTACCCCAAATTCATTTATTAGGGAATCCACCATAGTAGTAATCCCCAACTTAATCATCTCAAAGGGGTCACATTGCACTATTATACAAACCATTCTAAGTCCTCCGTAGGCTTAGTCCCTCACAACCGAAAAATGTGGGATTTGATACCGGTCCAGATGGGATCTGTAGTAACCCTCCTGAACATTCAAACCCAACTACCCAAATAAAATATTTTCTCTTTGGGAAATATTCCTAAAAGGGTCTAATGAAACCTATAAATTCATATCCCTTCTTGGTTCCAGGGGATAATTTTCCATAATTCGCACACAAAACATTGATTAGTCACCTTCCTCATAGACTTCCAAACCACATTGTATCAAACTACATGGTTTGGTCCTTGTAACATTACCTTAAATGGTATAATGTTACCCATTAATGAGCATCAAACTATATGGTTTCTGATTCCTTTTAAAAGGAAACGTATGAATCCCATCTCATGCGTCTGATGCCAACATCAAAACAACTCCTATCTCCATGGATGAAAATACACTCTAGAGCTCCCAACTATGTGGAAAAAAACCAACATCATCTCAATAATTATAAAAGAATATATAATCAGTATATTAGAGGATGAAATAAATGGAGAACCACAAATACATATAGATATCTTCACTGAAAAAGAACCTCAGATATATACAGATGATTCCAAATTATATACATGCTAATAATTGATTGTCAATTAAAGGGTGACTTGTATCATACATCTAAATTAATGATGGATTCTCAAACATATCTCAAATCAATACTATATTCTGAGAGAAAGCTATAAATCCCCCAAAAAAGGGTGTCATGAGCCCGACCTCCCATCCTCTCGACCAATGCGAGCTCTAAAGCATCTTAGTCCAAAATTCTAAATGGGAATCTACCTTTGAAAATCAGATCCCCAGGGATAAAGAACCATTAGCTATTTCAGGTTCCATGAAAAACAACCATTGCAAACCATTCAGAAATATTGAACCTGATGTGTATGATTGAACCAGACTCCAACCCATGCAATCGATCAGCGGGCCAACATGAATCTATGTGGGGAGACAAATATGAAATGATTTCATTTTAATTTCTTACTCAATGCTTCTGAATATACAATGATTGTTACACCCTTACAAATATTCTTTATTTTCTACTCTTTCATACTCCATTTGTTCAATAATTTTTTCTTCTTTCTCGAGGAGAATATTCTACACAATCATCAATGATAGACTGAGAAAATCAAAAAATTCCCTTTAATCTGTCTATGCCAGTCTTATATGCAATCAGCTCCCAAAACCAAAAACATGTTTTATTATATATAATTATATCAATAATATCTTTTTGAATTTCAATTCAAAAAGTCATCATAGCCTATAAAATATTTATAAATTACTCTAACATCTGGAAAACACTAAATCTATTCTATAAGATAAAATGATTGAAAAAACATCAAAAACCCAACATAGGATTGGGTATCATCGTTTTTGATAGGTGATTCTAATGGAATAGGAATTAATTATTTGGAATTGGTTAATATTAGAAATATACAGAACCATAATCCCAAGAATTATTCATTTCACAATACCTTCATGTCTTATAATATATTGGTGTTGTTGCGCATCATCTTGGTCTTGGTGATGGTGGTTAATGGATACCTCCTCATTTATTCAACAATTCCTCTTGTGTTCAGAGTTGTGCAAATCAGGCTCCTAATAATTATAGGTAATTACATGATAAGTAAGAATTGAAATTATGAACAAGTTGCATCATTATAGACCGTTGGTTCTACTCAGCGATAAGAAGACCTATACTAGTTAGTTTGTAATGACCGGAAACACTATGGGTTGTGAAATTTGGGTAAATTTGTAATTTTTAGTCCCAATGTAGAAAACAATTCATAAATTTAGACTCAAATTAGGATTCTAAGGGTTCATATATCTTAAGGAGATTTTAATGGACAAGGTTACAGGCTAGGAAGACATTTTGGGTGTGAGGTTGGATGTAGGAGCTCCAGGTTCTTATGAGGTGTAAAATGGTAATTTACTATATAATAAAATCTTGGAATAATTTTCTAACCATTCCATTTATATCGTTAATGGGATGTATAACTTTTTTATTGAATTTATCTATATTCCAAGATGAACATATTTTTAGGATATTTTATTATTTAATAAAAAATAAATTATTCTGATGTGTGTAAATGTTTATATCTCCTAAAGAATATTCAGACTGAAATTATGACTAGTTGTTTGAGTATTGAATATGCAGTTTTACCAAGTAGAGCTATATACTTCAATCATATTATGGGTCCCATGGGAGGCCATTAATCATGTATAGATTTTTTTTGATTTTTCACTTTTAATTCCCCTCTCTCCAAATGCCTTACCTCACATTCATGAAGACTTTAAAGAACCTCAACATTTTCAATATGGATGAACCAATATGATACTGAGTAAGACAGGGATGAGGATATACTCCCAAATATTTTTATCAGAGCTGGATCTTGATTCAAATTTCATGGAATGTTGACCCAAGCTTGAACCATCATTTATATTTTTTAATAGGATGTTATTTTGATTTTCTACCACATCCCAATTTTATAAAAAAAATTAAATTTTTATAATGGAATATGTAATTTCAAGTATTATATGTGAAATATAATGGAATTATTTGTTGTGTAATAGATGTTTTAGGTTATTTTTAGGGGTTTGTGTCTATAAATATCGATCATAATGTGTATCGTTCAAGAAAACTTATCTTGTACTTTTTTATGAAATAAAAGTGGTAGAGTATGTCCATACAATGTGTTTTCCATATGGATGTGTTGGGTGGGACTATCTATACACAAAAAAATTTGTTTCCAAGTACATGAACAAACACCCAGTGCAAGATATATGGAATTCAAAATCATTTGTTATATCGAGTTGCACAACATGGATTGAGCCTAACTACACCGCTCAGTACCCTGTGTGGAATTCACACTATGTGTTCCCTAAGGAACACCGTGTATTTTTGAAATGACATTACAAGATAGTTATAGTTAAATTCATAGACTAGGGTTTCATATTTACACACTATGATAACCACATTACATTGAATGTACTATTTTGTTAGAGGTGTTTTGAATTTTTCCTTTACTAGGAGATAGAATTAGACAAGTGACTACTCCATTCTTAGTAATGTCCATGTATAATGTGATGGTGGATCCCTCCAAGAAATAAAATTTCATTTTAGATATAATTTGAGGTTGGATATGGTAAGATAGGATTGTACGCCTCCAATTATTGATTTAAGAATTCTCTTAAGGGAGGTGTGATATATGTACTAGGGGATGGTCATGATAATGTTTTGATGAAATCAGATTGGATTTCCAAGATCCTTGGGGTAATATATTCTAATAATAAATTCTTATCATGAATTAATTATTATGTGAGAAATTTGATGAGAACATGGATCATCTTCATGAGTCTAGGGCCAGGTATGGGACTATAATTCTAGTGACAATTGCAGGTGTTGGATATAGCCTGGTGCTGATGAGAAGACCCAAAGTTGGATCTAAAAGGCCCTAGTGGATGAAAATATTAGTGAGATGAGAAAAATAATGGTTTCAGTATGATGACTTTTTTCATTAAATATGGTCTTGAGAAGTTAATCATTGGTTTAGATATAGACATTGAGGTTCAGTTTTTGATGTGGCACTAGGTATAGATTATTTAGCACCCTAAGGATAAGATGTGAACTCACATTGTGGCCTATATTCACTAGTATGTTGCCTCAAGTGTGTGACTAGCCATGGATACCTGATGATGAGATAAATTAAAGTTCAACATAAATTGAGAAGGTTAGTTTGTGGAATGCTGATTTGAAACCATATTGGATAGGTTTTTCTTTGAAACACTTGAACTAAGTGTCCCTGTATGTATGATATATAATATTTGAGGTTCTGAAGTGAAGTTATTTCGTAGGTATATATTATTTTGTGCTACATTCAGTTCTATATTTTATGTTTCCCAAGGTGTATTATATATGATGACTCGGAGTGGGTCTTCACTCCCCCCTGAGTGTTTGATATGAGATTCTCGGAGGGGAATGTTTCCCCTCAATGTACATGATATGATATCCTTGTTGGGATTTTCATCCTAAGGAGTGTATGATATTACATTCATGATTAGGTTTCTATTCCCCTAAATGGGAAAGATATGAAATTTAGGTGGGAGCCCCCCCCCCCCCCCACCACTAATTTGTAACGAATAAGATACGAGGAGGGGGTTCTCTACCCCCTGATTTGCATAAAATGAGTTCATGGTGTAACCAATCTTACCCCAAAATTCATGATGGGATATCCTTGTGTGGTTTCCCTCCACCACCCCTTCGTTTTATGATATTTTAGGTGGGGTCCCCCCCCCCCACACACAAACTAATTGAATGATTTGAGATCCAGGTCTGTTTGATTTTCAACTGATGGTATATGGGATTCTGGTTGGATCCCTTCCACCCCACCGCCTAAAAAATATTATTTATATGAGATGATTTAGATAGAGATAATTTCCACTTGATTAATTATATATATATATGATATTCCAAGGTGGGTGGTCATACCCCTTGATGGGTATGCTTTATACATGGAGACAACTTGAACTGGTTGAAGTAGGCATTGTTAACCTCGGGTGTCACCCTAAAACCCTAGGTTTTATAGTGATTTATTAATTATGATCTAGTTATTTATCAACTAAAAATGTCACAACACATGCTCATACACCTGTATATGAAATAATATGTTAGGGTAACTGTTGGGGTGACCTATGAATATTTAGTTTTCAACAGATTATTAATAATCCTTGTTTGTGTGAAGAACATATGAATGATTTCAGGTTGAGTATGGGATGTGAAATTCATCAGGCATAGGAATCTTGTAAGGTATTTGGAGATTAGGGTAGATGTGAATCTCAAGGATGGAAATAGAACCTCTTGTAAACTTACCTTTTTTTGTTATTCTATATATGTGATTAGGAAAAAGGGTAATCTTTTCTGATGTATAATTGTTTCACTAAATTTCATTTGTTATAATATTATTATTTTTTATTAGATTCTTCATACACTATTTAATATTATGGATGTTTTTTTGTTGTTTTTAATTTTTGGACCACTATGAAATGAGGTAATAGATTCCCCATTGTAGCACAATAAACATTAACTATTAGTCATCATCCTATAGTGCACACAGTATCATACATGTGGTCAAATAACACCCCAAAAAACATTGGTTAGAATTATCGGGTTAGTGCATTGCACATATAAAAAAACCATGCACTTTTAACCTCCTTATATACTCCTAAATAGTGTGATATTTCTTTATACATTTTCCACAAACCAATCTTCTATAAAATTGATAATTATTAAGTACAATTTTATTGTAACATTTTCCAAATGAAGGTATTTTCTCGAAATCATCCGTAAAATCAAAGTGATGATCATACAAAAATAAGAAAACATATTTTAATCCAATGAGACAGAAGGGAAAATTCCTTTAAATTTCATGAAAGGTATTCCTAACTAGCCCTTTTAATTTAATTTTTTATCTTAATAAACTCTCAAATAGTCGAGATAATATCCCATAAGATCTGAGGATTAGAAAAAATCCCACACGTACCTTGGATTGTATACCACATTTGGTTAATTGGATTATTCAAATTTAAGTGGTTAAATATGGGTTCCCCGATCTTGATTTCTCATTATTTTATATTTAAAATTAATGAAACACATACCGAGGTCTTTGTATTTTGATCCCACATAACATATGATAATGTAGAAGAATCCTTTTCAAAAGGATCTTATTTTACAACCGTCAAATCAAAATATTTTTAAAATATATTTCCTTATATGAAGGAGACCCCATCTATTTTTATTAACATGAAAATATAAATGAGAAATGAACGAGTTCTCTCATATTTTTCTTTTATCTCCATGAATTCCATTATCTTCTTCAATGAAGGTCATACCCCCTTTTTTTCTTTATCGTTTGGTTTACTGAATTGAAATAATATTTGAAACCCTTAAATGTTCCTAGTATCCATATCATGAACCACATCCTACTAAATACCTATATCGTAAATCTAATTCATATAATTTTATGAATTATATTGTATATCAACATTATATGTTTTTGTTATTTCTGAATTAGAAATATCCATTATAGTCTGACTGTAGGAGAACATATTTCCATTCTGGACACAATCAAAATACGTAGATACCATTAATTTTTCCTTATTTTTATAATTTTAATATTAATATATTTAATAACCAAAGGTCTCATAGTATGTTATCTCTTTAAAGTAATTTAATAGATTATAGTTCACACAACACTGACTTGGTTTGCGTTATACACAAGATTTTGTTTCTCTGAAACAACACATTAGTATGATAATTATTTAAAAGATATATTTATTTATAAATTATAATATAAATCAAAACAAAACAAATTTAAACATTATTTATAATGTTTTTATATAAATATAACATATTTATAAGGAAATTTATAAGTTTGGTTAAAATAGTTAGATATTTGGAAAAACTATTTTCTTAAGAGAACTACTTTTTATGTCCTTTATGAACAATAATAAAATTAATTTTAGACAATTCTATAAATTGAATTTGAAAAAATAGACTTAATTTTTGAATTCATAATATCAAAATTATCTTATGGTCAATTTTTTGTATTTTTATAAAAATGTTCAATTTTTTATGAATAGTGAAAAGTAATACATAAAACATGAAAACCTAATTTTTTTATTTAAATAGTTATTTTTAATTTAAAATAATTTTAAAGTAAAAATATATACATAAAACCTATATTATAACAATGTAATTCATTAGATTCATTTTATAATATGATTAGATATAAAAAAAAATTTTGAAATTTTTAACGTTTTATACCCACATGCTAGGCTCATTTGTAAATTTGCATAAAACATAACTTTACCGCTTTTGTGAATTGAATGTCTAAAATCCAAGAAACCTGGATGAAATTAGTAATTACATTTTGGTTCAATAGGATGAAAATAATATTTCTTAAATAATAACTTTTGAATTTTATTTACACCAGTTAAGAGTGAATATGGTAATTAAAGGTAAAAATAATATTATAATAATATAAAATTACCTCAACACAAGTCCTAGATCTATTGGATACGTTTTTTAGAACAAAATAGACCTTATTACAAAAACGTGATCTTTTTTTATTAATTTCACTTAGATTAGGACATTTATTATATTTTATTTAAAGAAGAGTTAAAAGTATTAAATTTATGTTTTGATAACTAAAGAATTTTTAATATAGGGTTATACATTAGATAAATTAAACTATAAATATTAATTAGAAATATAAACATATTTTATACATCATAGTATTTTATTTATAATTTTTATATGTTATATAATTAAATTTATTTATGAAGCAATGATGATGCAGTAATTACCTTATTAATGAAATATTAAAATAATTGAAATTATAAGTATTAAATTAATTTTAAATTGAATCTTTTGATGTCATTTACGATTATTTAGTTGAATATGACCTATTAGGGTTTATTAAATGTTTTATTTTTGAAGTAATCAAGTTGATATGACTTTAATACAATACCAAATACTAAATTGTGTCAAAATTGACATAAATGAGTTCTTAAAACAAATACTATTTGATTAAATGACATAACATTCCTAAAGATATAAATTTATAAACATGAAACTAAATAATGATAGATATTTCATTAAGGAATAACTTGTGGTTCTCTTGTCATTTTATAGTATGTTTATCAACCATATAGTGTAAAAATACAAGAAGAAAGGGTTAGAGTTAAATTATTTCACTAAGGGTTGAATCTAAAAGATAAGGTTAATATGGTGGCCAAATATTTTCTAAAAAGTATTGTATGAGAGAATTTATACCCCTCCTCACCATATCATATAGATTAATTCATTTGGATCCATTATAAATCTAAATTTTTTTATAATATAATAATATTTCATGCTCTTCCTAAAGCTCCCCTCACATCTCTTATAAAAGGGTACATATCCTTCTATCAAATTCACACCTCAAAAGCCATTTGGTTAGATTAAACCCTAATAAAATATCCTCCAAAATACCCTAAATTTTACCTAGATACCTTAATCTGATCATAACTCAATCTTATGGAGCCATTTTGATCAGCTCAAAAGGAAGCACTCAAAGAAGAGGTAATTATTTTGTCACATCATTCAATGTTTTTTCTTTATATACATCCTCTTTCATTATTATTTCCATACTAAAATAATAACTCCAATACCTTATACATATGAAGATTTTATAATAAATATGGTAAATCCATATTCATTATTCTATCCTTCATATGAATGACAAAGTCACTATACATACACACGTATGGCTTATCATCTCCACATCATGGTGTAGTTTGTTATTCAACACTTCATTATTTGGATGGGTATAATAATGAGTTTAATTTGTGTAAATAATAAATAAAAATGTTAATTATTCTGTTTATATAATATAAAATCCAATTAAACACCATTTCACCATCAATAGAATGATATTTTTGCTCGTGCATACGTATGGATTCCATCTCCACGGCGTGATGAGATTCATCTTCATTGATCACCCTTCAAGAATTTTTATAAAAATATATATATTGGTTAATTATGATGTATGTGAAATATTATTACTACTGTAATAATATATATTTATGTAGATAAATATATGTCAATTTCATAGTTCAATACTATTTGATAAGAAAACAGATACAGTGTTCATGTATACGTGCGGACTACCATCTACATGAATAGTGTTTTTTCATTTCATATATCTATCAATTATACATATTTATATATTGAATATATATGATATATAAATTATGTTTTATATTTTTTAAGTATGTAAATCATGATCTAAATGATACAATAAATAATAACAAGTTGAAACATGTATGATAAAGAAAACGATTGTTACCTAAAATGTTACTTTAATATAGAAATTATTATTAAATTGGTAGTATAATGAAATAAATGAATCATATATGATACCATAAATATTAATATGGTTATAGTATAATTTAATAACATACTATGGTCATTACATAAGAGGCTAAACATACCCTCGACTAAATGAAAGTACAAGGTAAGACTTAATTCCTTAACCTCATTATTATCCGAGATTTTTTATGTGTAAGTATTTATTGGGAAATATTTATCATCCTTATACAAGTTCTATAAAAATGTTTTCAAATGGAATATTTTAAGGTTTTATGGAAGGTTATGTTTAACTATATCATCATTTTAATTGTTTTAAATATTCATTTTTCTAAATCTATTTAATTAATGTCATTACATTCAAAATGATTTTAAGGATTTTTTTTATATGAAAAAGATTATTTTAAAATGTTAATTACCTACAAATGTTTCATGTGGTATGGTAAAATTTGATTCAGAAGTATCATTTAAATTACTTCCATTATAAATGTGTGACTTTTAAATGATTTCAAAAAATGGGATATTTATCTCAAAGAGTTTTACTGGTCATTTTCAAGAATGTCAACATCATTTACTGAATATTATTCTTGATTAAGGTTGATTTATTATAATAAAATATTCTATATGATATTGAAATAGCTATGATTTGTTTGACATTGGATGTTCTATTTTTATACAATTCATGTTTTATGTTTAAAGTATGGGCGTTTCATATTCCAGTTTTGATACGAATTTTTATGTTAGGTTTCAAAATTTTCATATGAGGAATGCATTGGACTTAGTAACTGACAAATGGGGCATTCTATAGCCCCTTGATGCTTTGGTATGTCTCATGAGACAAAATAGTGTCTTGGAATAAACCCTTGAAAAAAAATTTATTTATGGTCTTGGCATGAGGCCTTGAATTTGTGGTTAAGATGTCCGGCATTGTGCATTCCATCATTATGAGATAAGTTATTAATGTTACTTATGGTTATTCGACTAGTAGAATATCCATGTGAATAAGTAAATGGTATTATTTAATTTATCTTTTTCATATTATGCTTATGTTTATGTTTAAAGGGATTGTGTTTCAATTTTATATCATCCAAAAAATGTTTATAAATATTTATGATAACTTTCGCTATATTGTTTTCCTTACTGAGCATCTGATATCACCCCTATCTTATGTTATATTTTTCCCAGATTCTAAGAAGTGAATTATAATTTATATGAAGTTTTAGTACAATAGAATAATATAATTCTCCATGATTATCGATGTTGTATTTTATATAAGAAATTTTAATGTAAATTTCATGTATGTAATCTATTTTCCAAGACTGTTAAATTGATCGGTCCTTCGAGACATGATTCCTTATAAACAAATCAATTTTATATAATAATGCACCAGCTTTGGGATTCTGGAGTTGAGGAGTTACAATATATAGAAATATTTTTTTTGAGAATCTATAGAGAAGATCATGAAAGGGACAAGTGGGGTTCCTTGGGAGCTCACTTACATTATCAGAAGGTGCAAGATCGGAACCTCACATGGGAAACTTATCCATCATAGTTGGAGGGAGGCTAATATCGCGGCGGATTCCCTTGCTCGCTTGGGTAGGCAGGACGAGCCTCTCATCATTTATGACTCTCTCCTTTCCCTTCCTCCAGAATGTTCATCTTTTGTGTTGTGGGATGCTCTGGGGCTCCACCAATTCCGACCCCCTTGAGGAGTCTTGTATCCCGTGTCCTTTTCTTTTTGAATAAAAAAAATAAACTACTACTACAAGAATACATTTTAGATTTTTACTAAAGGAATCCATCTAAATGTGAAATCTGGAGAACCTTCACATTCTCCAAGAAATTTTCCTTATCTCCAATCTTGCCACTCACTTCATCATTCTATAAATGTACATAATATTTTTTATATGTATATAATTTTAATAATAATTATATTTGTATATTTTTTGAAATATTTAAAAATTTTATAAATTTTATAATTGAATAAATTTTAAATATTATAACAATGTATACATATAATTAAAAATATTATTAACAATAATTAAATTAATAGGAAATTATTTTAAAAATATTAATAATTTAAACTAAATTTATCATCATCTGTATGTCAAATAACTCCATACTATTATTATTTTAATATATATATATACTACATATGTGTTAATTGATAATTTTTTATTAACTATATAATGTATATAAATGTATAAATGTGTTTCATAATATATTATTAATTATAAAATATTAATATTAAAATTATTAATTTTAATAATTATATTTAAATATAATTATAATTTCCAATAATGAGATATATTATTTTTACAAATTATTGATGTATATATTTGTATTGATTTAATAAAAAATCTATACTTTAATATTCATTATATTTAAAATTTTCTAATTACAATTAAAAATATAGTTATTTATAAAATTAATTATTTTTTTGAAATATTTAATTAATTATATATATATATGTATAAATATATTTGTAAATAATAATATTTATACATATAGATTGATAAATCCCAAACATTAAAAAACTAACACAATAATAATCAATATATATTATTACTTATATAAATAAGATTTATTGTTACTAATTTTGTTTTAGTGTGATTAATTTTATTTAGGATTTACTGTTAATAATATAAATATGTTAAAAAAATTGATATAAATCAATTGGAGAGACCATGTAAATTGATATACTACAAAGAGTGGGATGAATAGGTGGATTCAGTTTATACCATTTCATTTCAAATTAAACCTCTATGAATTTCTATGGTCCTCATCGACTCTTCCCCATTCAATTTCACACTTGATGTGCAACGGTAATAAATAGATGCATATCACAGAAGTATTTTTTACATGGTTTTACACTAATATGGAAACATATTCATTTTGTGTTTAATATGTTATAAATACACAAATTATATCACTATTTTTATTTATAGTGGTTATAACTTCATTCCAATGTCACACATGAGTTGGTAATGTTTTATCCACTTCCCATGAGAAGGTATCATCGAATTTCAGAATCTCAGAAGGTGTCAATTATTCATGAACCACAAGTCTTCAATTAGTTATCTTGATATTGTTATAAACAATATCTTTCATCATATTTAATGATATCTCTATATTATAGAATATGTTTTTCAAAATCATGTCTTTATATTCTTGTTAAATATAAATATAATAGCATGTACATCAATTATCCATGTCATTATTTTCATGTGATCAAAGTGTTCTTGAGAGAATGCACTCACACCACATGTCTTCTTCCTTCTCAAAAAAAATCCACGTGATAATACTCAATAGAATTAGTATGCCTCAACAATGAAAAACTATAAATGTAGTTAGTACTAATCGATTATTTATTATTTCTCTTCCATACAGCAATTTTTATTATTCAAATTATAGGCATTTAATTTTTTCCATTTCACAATTCTCAATTTATCCTTCAGTTATCATTTTCAACTATTATATATATATAATATGTAGATAATATTTTCCAAATTATTTATTAAAATTATTCATATTGATCGTGATAATGAATTTCAAATAACTGAATTTGAAATTCACACAAATATCAATCCACAATCATCTCATTTATTTCTCCCTAAATCATTAATATAAACATGGATTGGCCAATATCCTTTTCCATTTTGAGATTTTAATTCTATCTAAGAATCATAAAATTATGTTCTCTTCAAAATTATTCATTCTATAATTCCTTAGTATTTTTGCTAAGTCGATGATTCTAAAAATAACCCTTATGATTCCAGACATTGAAAAAATTATAGACTATATAAATTTTTTAATTGCAAATGAATCTTCTATTTATATGTTATTCCATAAACCATTCTTTTTTTTGGTTAGAATAGTTTCTTAAGTGTAAATGACTCTTAAATTTTATTATATAAAACTTATATGGCTGGATATTAACTCTTACCCTGCTAAAAAATGACTCTTAGACAACATATTAATGAATCATATGGGGTAAATATGGAACATATAAAATTTTCAATGACTCTTACAGAATAGAAAATGACTCTTATAAAATATATTTCACCCTTGAAAAGTGTCATTTTTGATTCTTACATGACTCAGTGAGTATTATTATTTTTCAAATTTTAAATATCTGTTGAAAAAATGACCATCTAAAATGTAAATAAATCCTATGAAATAATAATGTGACTTATTTAACTCCACTGACTCATAAAAAATACTCCTAGATCTTCATTATTTTTTAATCCATTTCAATGAAAAAAATAACTATTACAAAGAAGTACTTATCCAATATTTCTATATTTCAATAACATAAAAATTAATACATAAGTGCATTGAAACAATCATATGAGTATTCCAAAAATATAAATGGATCTAAAAAATCATAAAAACTTATAAACATATTTTCAATAATAATATTTGATTGTCATGACTATTTTATAACAAATAAATCTATACTCAATAATTCTATTAGTCTATTCAATTTCACCCTTTGAATTTATGTTCAATAAAAACAACACACTTTAAAAAATATAAAATTACTTCCATTTAAAAACATATTAATCAAACTATATATCATGATAAAATATTAGTTTTTATGGAGTTATATCACTTTGTGATAGGTAAATTTTTGAAAAGTGATCTAGATTTTCTCCACCTCAAATCAAACACTCATTCAAATTTTTATCCCCCTCTTCAGTAACAAATCATTGGATTAATTAATGAATAAAATATATAGTTTTATACAACTTCTCGCTATTTTAAAAAGAAATCCAAATCAACATATGGTTATTCCAAATGTCCCACAAGTGATAGTGAATGGATGAATATTTTTGTAAAACCTCAATGTCTCAAACATTTCCTTTGGAATTTCGTGGTGAAGTTATCATTAGGTTGGGATCTATTATAAATGAATTAAAAATTTATATAGCTGTTAGTAACCTTACCTTTTATAAAGTGGAATCAAATATGGATGTAATTATACCTATGGAGGTTTAATATATATTTAGAGAGATCAATTTCACTATGACTTTCATGTGAAATTTTAAGCAGTTTGTTAATATTAACCCTCAAATATTTAGGCTCTTTATTCTAGATCGTCTATTTATAAGCACTTATAGTATCCAAATATTTTTCTTTTAGGGTGATTATATTTACTAATTTAAATTTCTTAAGCTAAAAAATAAAAATATTATCCTAAAAGTAATATCCCACCTATATTAATCTTCATGAAATCAAAACTACATGCCCATTCATCATTAATAAACCTATAGATATTAAATTACTCCCTTATTGTTCAAATTACACCAATGTTTCATGTTCTATTGAGGTCCATGATAAATATTTTCATATCCATCAAATATGACACTTTAGTGCCAAATTGATTCTTATCACATAGGGTCACTACATGAAATATATTAGGTATATAGGTAGTGTGGAAGAGTAAACTATCAGTTGATCTTATAAAATCTTTTTGAGTTACACTTCTTCTTTAGAATCGTTTCTAGGGTTTATCCCTACTTGTATCAGTGTGGAAACTAAATTTTTCAATCATTTAAATGTTTTTTAACAATTTTCTTTCATACATTTCTTGTTAAGGAAAATTAAATTCTTCCATTTGTTGCACATTATATAATAGAAAATTTCTCATTTCTCATTGTATATAAACTTCAACATATGTCTAAAATTTCTAGATATTTATTCACTAGAACATTCTTCATCACTGATGAATATAATTTCATTAACATTTATTATTACAATGAGAGTACATACCTCAACATCATTTATATAATGTATGGTGTCCACTTTCACATTAGTTAACATAATTTTTCATAGGAAATTATGAATAATTTACTATAAGGATTGGGGGATTATTTAAGAACCTAGGTAGCCGTATTCATCCAAAAAACTGGTGTCCTATCATTATAATAGAAATATATACTTGGATTCTCAATGTATACTTTTTTTTACAGCTCTTTATTCAAGATAAAGGATTTCATATCGGTTTGATATATTTTGAACTACACTTGATAAGTAAATTTTAGGAAAATTATATTGGATTTCAATGTCTAAACGGGTGATATGTTCTCCTCAAAATAAATTTTAGGAAAATTTTATGAATGGTTTGTATATATGAGTATTTCCTAGTTCCATGAAACATACCATTCATGTAACACCCCAATATTTTATGATATGGATTCTTTTTAATTTATTTAATTCCTTTTTTTGTACTCCATACTAGGGTTATCTTACACAATATGCAACACTGTATTAGCTTGTAGTATATGCAGCAATATTCTTGGCTTGTTCTGCACAACATTTCAAGTTCCTTTGATAGAATTCATATCACGCGGAACTGAGTATAGATTTTTTCCAATTTATTAAGGAACTATGTTTTTATTACGTTATATGAAACACAAATGGAATAATTAACTACATGAAACACTAACTTGACTTGCATTACATGCAAAAGTGACCTTCCTTGATAGCTTACGTTGTACGTGATACCGAGTTTCACTAAACAGTGATATGTAATTAAAATATTATTATGGGATATAAACTAGATATTATGAATAGTATTAACCACATTTTTAATTTTTTATAACATTAGTATTCGTCATACAGATTTTCTGGAACATGATATGAGAAAAAAATCAATTTTTCAAATAAAAAAATTATTTTTCCAAAAATGTTATTTTACAACCTTTTGATGGTGAACCCATTTTAAATATAGTTTTTTACACTTTTATAAGTTAAATTTAACAAAATTAACTTCTTATTTTGAGTTACGGAATAAAAATTTACTTTTTTTGAGTTTTTTGTATTTTTCTAATAAAATTAAAATTTTAATGAATAGTAAAAAATACATCATTTTAATTCAAAACATTATTTTTTAGCTAATTTATTTATATAGTTAGATTATATTTTAATTAATTTTAAAGTTTAATTTGATACTATTTTTATCATTTAATTTAATTTTGTTCATTGGAAGTAATTTCACCTATAAATTCGACATAAACCCAAGTCAATATTTTGATTTTTATTACTTCTTAAAAACACACTTTTTAGTGTTGACAACGAGAATTAATTTTAAATTAATTACTACAAATTATATGTTTTGAAAATAGAGAAATGGATTCAATATTTGGAATCCTAAGGTCCAAATTTTTTAAATAGTTACCTTGTATTTTTTGGACATTATTAATAGTAACTTCAGTAATTATTTTATTTACCATGGTTAAATGGTAAATCTAGAAAATAACGGTAAAAAATAGCAATATAATAACATTAAACTACCCTAATATATGTCCTAATACTATTTTATGATATATTTATAACCATGGTAATCCTTTAGTAGATTTTGGGACCCCATGGATTCACTTGGATGTGAAAATGACATTTTACAAGAATTAATTTAAAGTAAATATAATTATAACCTAAACATATAACTTTTATTAATTGAATTTATTATTGGGTTATATATCTGATATATATATATATATATATATTAGTTATAATTATAATAAAACTTCCTACATCATGTTATTTTATTTATAATTTTTATTCATTAGATAAATATATTAATTAATCACACAATTATGATGTATTGATTACCTCATTAATGAAAGATTCAAATAAATGAAATTATAATATTAAAATAAATATAATTTGAATATTTTGATTCCATATATGACTTTTATGGATGAAATTGACATATTTTGGATTATTTAATGCCTTTGGTTTGAATTAATCATGTTTTTATGAATTTAAAAAAATCATGTATGAATAGTCTCAAAAATTGACATAATTCATAACATAAAGCATAAACAGTTTATTAAATGGTATTAAATTCTTAAAATCAATGATTTCTTCAAATGTTTAATATAAGTCTAAATATTTCATAAATAACTTTTTTTGGTCATTTTATATGATATGTTTATTACATTAACCTAGAGTGTGCAAATAACATGATATCAGGGTAATATTAAAAAAGGGAAAAATAATGGTTAAACAAAATAGATATGGATAAAAAAAATATAAACATGTATAAAAATTATTGTATGATGGTTATTCAAACTATAATCATCTTGTCTTCGATTTAAATATGTTTTTAACCATTTTTAGTCAAAATTTGATTTATAATAAATTAATATTTCGGGAGTTTACTAAAGTGCCCCCACCCCCACCCCATCCTCTCTTATAAAAGGGAACCTTCTCCCTCTCCTCTTAACTCCATTTTTAGCTTCCATGATCAGCCAACCCATAACCATTATACTTCTTAACATACTTAGTTACACTATAGAGGTTCTGTTCTTCTCAACAGACTAACTCTAGTTTCGAAAGAGGAAATTTAAAGGAGGCTCGTCGAGGAAGAGGTAATCTCTTATACTGATTCATTCAAATTCCATTCGTCTTCTACATTATATTAATTAGATGTTTACTTATAAATTAATTAAATAAATATCTCTAATATAAGGATATTTTATTTTAAATATTAAACAACACCATTTCCCCTTTTATCCATCATATGAAAAATGAAATCACTACGTGTGCAAACATACAACATATTGTCTCCACGCCGTGGTGTAATCTCTTCTTCACCACCACCTGACTTGGATGGGTATAATGGTGGAAATAATAACAATATATGATTATTATAACATTATATTAATTCTACGATATTATATACCATCCACTCCAATACCATTCAACCATTATGGGAATGATATCGTTGTTGATACGTATGTACGGTTTACCGTCTCCATGACGTGATGAGATTCATTCTACAAATTAACCATTCAAGAATTAATATAAAGTATATATAATAAATAATCATGAAATATATGACATAATAATTCTCCTAGATTTATGTATGTATATATATTTCATTTAATTAATTTCATTCAATTTAATAAGCAAACGAAAATAGTGTTCATGCATAGATAAGGCCTACTGTCTCCTTCAACGGTGTATTGAATTTATTTTATATATTATATATATATCCTGAATATATATAATATATAAATCATTTTTAAAATTCTAGAAGTAAGTAAATCAGGATATATGTAATAATATCTAGAAGAAAAATTCAAAACATGAATGATAAATAAAACGATTATTACCCAAAATGTTGCATTAACAAGGAATTTACAAATGAACAGGTAATATAAAGTCATAAGTGAATCATATACAATATCATAAATATTATCATGGATATGTTACAAGTTAATAAAATTTATAAACCCAATATACAAGAGTTTCAGACACATACGGAAGAAATCGAACCTAATGTTGGGGATAATTTTTCAATCACATTTTTATCTGACATTACTTATATGTAAATATTTAATGGTGTTATATTTATCAACAATCTCCATGTTTTCTAAAAAATAATAAATTTTTTTCTTTTAATGTCATTTTTCCCATTTTTTACTTTTACAACATGGTATGGAAGGAATCATTCTTTTTTACCATATGAGGTACTTTTTTGTCTTTTCCGGAAAATATACAAGGATAATGTTTTTTACTTTTATGGAATGAAGAAATTTTTACATCTTCCACCGAATCATTTTTTTTCATTTTCCAGAAGCCGGTATATGAGGTCCCGATACACCAACAAAACAACCAAAAAAAAGGCAGGCACCATAAACAAAAAGGACTTACACATCATAATAACCAGATTCATCTCTGAATCCCAAGCAAGAGTCTTCTTCTTCAGTAGCTGATTCCCAATCCGGATGCCTCCAAAAATTTCCACTTTGAACCCGACTTCTAAGATGGACAAGAACAGATTGGTTTGAATATGCCTTCATGACCACACTCCCCTTTTTAAAGGCCACCGTCACCTCATTGTTCCGCTTTGTTGAAGATCGAGTCCGCATCGGTCTTGGAATTAACGAATAGTCCTTCCTTGGTATTCGTCTTGGGGTAGCAGACAAAGGCCATTAATCTGCAGCCAAAGTCTTATTCCCACTTTTAACAATATCACTAAATGAAAGGATGACTGGACCACTCACATTTTCCTTCCCATACCCAGAATTCTCCCTTCCAAATCTGGTTCTCTCCCTCAAAGCAGCATCACCAAACTCCAAGTTGCTCTCCTGTCATTGGGCTGGAGTTTTACACTCCACCAGTGGAAGGAACCTATCCTTATCAGCAGCACTTTCAACAATGGATTCAACATTATTCCCCAGCCTCTAGTATAGACTCTCCACCACAGGACTACTCCTTGACCCATTGTTATTGTTATCCACCATCTTGGTACCTGCTTCATGGCCCAACCATCCAGCCTGTTGTTTCTCCCCGGGCTCATCAACAACTGAAACTGGCTCCAGCACCCGACATTCATTCTGTTATTCTTACAAGGTCTCTTAACCATCCTCACCTCCTACCACAACACCCTCCTCTAAACTGGTATCCAACAGGTCTTTAGAGAGTCCTTAGAACGTGTTCCTCAAAGCAATAAATGGCTTCGCCAGAGGATCCATGTTTTTAACAACCTTAGCACTGGATGTGGTGATTTCCTCCACAAGACTGACTTCTCTTACATCCCCACTCTACACTGAAATGAGCCCAACAATGGTAGCATCGAGGACTCCCAAGTCCTGCCTTAATCTTTTGAAAACCTCAGACACCAGTGGATTAACTTGGTTCAACTTAACATCGGCTGCCTCAGTGATCTGGTTTTCCTCAAAATACACCTTACGTGACCTCGATGGATTGGCAGCCTCAGTAGCACCAGACCAAGAGGATCATTTTCTTCGCTAGCCAGTTCTATAGTACTCGAGACCGGACCCTCCTTGACGCCACTTCTTGCACCATCCTCGATGATCACAGAAATATAATTCCCAATACCACAAGCCTACGACATCCATGAATGCCGTTCACATCTGCAAACCTCAACTGAATTCCCAAATATCATGCAAAAGCCGCAAAACTCAATCCAATTCCCGTAAAAACTCTCTGTTTGCATCGGTACTCCTCACCGATTGAGATCCAAACGAATTCAAAAGGACTACAAGAAGCATCCATTTTGACGCATACCCGCGGGTTCACCGGATGGCAGACCGTCTCAGTGCAACAATCAGAGCATAGTTATCTACCAATCAGATTTCCCAACATACGGATAGTCGAAGGATTTTGAAACGGAAAAGGCAGGGAAGGAAAACTTACCCACACCGCCATGGACGATGAACCGTAGTTTATATAGAGATCTAACAACCATCACAAAAGCAGAAAACAAGAACCTTTGAAGCTATGAGGATCCCTCAACCAAGCTCGAATGATGTCTTCCTCTGAATCAAACCTAATCATGATTTGTTTGCTATCCAATAAACCAACCACCGCTCTATCACAAAGATCCAAAGCTTCGAAGATAAATCGGTCAAAATCATCAACTGATGGCCTCTTGTGCTTGAACTGAGCCACCGGGATGAGGTTCAACAAAGTCAAGGCTTCCGGAAACTCAGTAGAGGAGATTTGAAGGTTCGGCAAACCATCGATCAAATCTGGAACTTTAGGGTTTAAAGTGTAATTCTGAAACATAGGAAGAAACTCTGTGTTAGTGAAGGGTCGGAATGGCTGAGACTTCCCATGAAACGACGATTCCCCCTCCCCCATCGAGGGTGGAGGATCCGGTACAGAGGTCATCGTCACTGTTAGGGGAAGTTCATTGCGGAGGAAACCCTCTACCCCACCGAATTTTTACATCTTCATAACTCCTTATTTCCATGAATCTTCCCCAACATTATTTTAGTTTAATTATCAACTAAATTATTTTCTTTTAAAATTATAAGGCATTTTGAGATAACAAAAAAATATTAAAGAAGAAAGGATATTTTCCTCAAGAACTAAGTTCAAGTGTTTTATCAAAATTATTTTCCATCTAATATGACACTATTAAATATGGTTATGTTTCTATACCTATTACTACTATGATTTCATCTCATTAATTTGGGAATTATATTTTTTATAGATTATGTTATGATGAAATGATATTTAATAAACCCATTTTATTTATTGGGTTATGCTATTATGATTTATTTATGTTTTTTGGAACATGTAGGAATGATTTTATTCTGAGATGGTTGGGATTTATATCTCCGTCCAATGCATTGGGGAAATATTTATCTCCCATGTGATAGAAATTAATGAAATTAAAAGTAAATATGTTTTAGTAATTCATGGATGGAATGGCATGTAAACCTGGTTCAGTAATGGACTTTGTCCACTATGATGGTCTTGGTATCAATGCCTTGGCTACTATGGAAATTATATTATGTGCATATTAGTTTTCCATAGTAACATGTTTTATACCAATGCTATTCTATTATGGTTAATTTTCCTTTAGGATAAATGCCTTACATACTACCAATATTTATTTCATGACTCAAGAATTTTATGGTTAAACATTATGCTCATCTTTTTTACATACAAGAGTTTATTTTTTGTTTTATGTTCTCCATGTTTACCCTTAATGGGAATTTAATCTCACCCTTTTTATTTTTTCTATTACCCAAGATATAAAAAATTTTAATAGGTAGTAAAACTAAAGGGGAATATCTATATGGGAGACGTTGAAGATCACCCACCCTGATTAGTAGATTATGTTCCTTGTTGGCAAAGATACTAAACTAATAAGAAATTTGGGCATCTATTTATGTCATGTATTAAGTATTCTGAAAAATAAATTTAATTTCTATGTACATAAATATAGGTTCTCTATAATTGGTATCAGAGTGAGGTTTAGTCATGCTTTGGAAAGTAGGATACGAATCTTTAGTGAGATCCCTTGAGATATTTTTATGGTATGTCTAGGGATGTCCCTTAGGGTAAGTCTAACTATAGATAACAGTCCTATAATTATGGTAAATATCATTAATAACCTTGGATTAAACCTAATATGTTAATGATTGGATGTACTCCCCTTTTATAATGTTGTTTTCTCTTATGAGTTTTTCTTCTCACACTGTTCTTTTTTCCTTTTAGACAATGGATGGAACCCGAAGGAACTGTGTTAATGATCAATGCACTAGGTAATGCATTGATTTTCCTCCTGAAAAAATAGATGTTATGGGATATGGAATGAAAAATATTATGGTTATACTTAAACAAGATATGAATCATTTTGGACATCCAAATGGGCTGAGAAGGGAACAAAATTCTATTGAGTCCTTCTTGAGGCAACGCCCACCTTTTTTTGTGGGTCTTCTGATCCACTTGTTGCTAAATAATGGATCAGTGTCATTGAAAATATATTTCCCATCCTTCGCTATTTGTAACATCAAATAGTCATTTTGGCTATCTATCTTTTAGAAGGTGAAGTAGACCAGTGGTTGAATCTAATTAAGAATACAAGTTACCAAGATGAAATTAAATCCATATAAAGGGACAAGTTGGTGAACCTATTTTTCAATAGGTTCTTCCCTTGCATTCTTAAAAAAAAGATGGAAATGGTGTTCCTTGAGCTGAATAAAAAGGATGCTGAATTTATTGGTATATATGAGGTGAAATTTACAATCCTTGTAAGGTTTTATTCTGGCTTTATCATCCAACCTAAAAGTAAAGTTGGTCGATTCTTCAATGGCTTAAAAAAGACTTCAAAGGGTATTAGATAGAAGAGACTTCAAAAACTGTAAAGAGAATTTGTGTTCTGCTTTCAAGGTAGAACTGAACATTGGTGTTACATATCCATATCATGGTTTTGATAAGAAATGGATGATGGAGTTCAATTAAAAATCTCAAAACAGTGGTGAAAAGAAGATGAATGTTTCATTATGATCTATGTGTGGAAAGAAACATGGTGGATATTGTCTTAAATGGACTAGAAAATGTTTCAAGTGTGGAAAAGAAGGATATTAAGCAGTTGAGTTCCAAAGTAATTGTAAAATGTTTTTTAATGATTTTAATATATAAAATACTATAGAGAACACCCCACCAACACTTAAATATGAAAAGTGCAAGGAAATGGGGCATTATTCTATCCAATTCCCTAATCCAAGGGTTAATGATGATGGGTATTAGAAACCTATTAAGAAAAAAGAAAAAGGGAAGGCACATGTTATCACTATTGGTGATGTTTAGTACAAAAATGAAGTGGTGGAATGATTAAGTGTTTATGTAAGGGGATTCCAAAATAGTGTTATGGAATCTCATTTAAAGTATTATAGAATATTGTAATATTTATGTATTGGTTTATTTTGTTTTTTAATAATAATATGGTACTAGTAACCATGAAAATAGATTGAAATATTTTTAGAAAGCACATGATATTCACATAATGATGCGGTAAAAAGTTAATGAAATGTTTAATAGTATTAATGATCTCATGACTGATATAAGGACTAAGTGATATCATGGTTTTAATTTTTTATATTTTTGGTATGTGGAAGGAGTTAATTTTGATCAAATGAATGTTTTCACTAAGGTTATATAGAAATTCACGTTATTATCATGTTTAAATAGAATAAATGATTAATGTATTCAAATGTTTGGAATGTGACAACCAAGAACTACCAAAGGAGATATCGGAGACAAATGTGAATTTTATTTAGTTCACCTCCTTCTAATGTTTTATATTTTTGGATTTTGTAAGAATTATAATTCTATACATTTATACTTAGTATATGTTATATTCTGATTGAACTTTGTTAGACTAATGTACTATCTCACTATAGGTTGACTTATACCTATTTGATAACTTGTATGTTGAGACAAATGGAATGACCTATCATTATATCATATGATCTGATAACACTTTATGAATGAAAAATTGAACATCATTTCTTTAAATAAAATATTAAGTGGAAATTGTTTAGTGAACAAAAAATTGTGATATTATAGTAAAATCATGTAAGTATTTCGTCTCATGTAAAAATTAATCAACTTTAGGAAAAAGATATTGAAACCAAAAATGATATCCTGGTTCCTTCTTATCTGATGAATCATATGGTCCCTTAAATCATAACATATTTTTGGGTTTCTAGTAGTTATCTTTCTCCAACACTTATTCTCTATCACCGTCCATCATAACATGATGGTTATATTTCTCTTCCATATCCACGTTTTAACTTACCACCTATGATCTCCTATGTGATAGCTTAGTTATGTGTTAGTTTGGGTAAACATTATATTTATAACTTTATTTTTTAAAATGAGGTTTCAATAACCCCTTTTTATGATGTGGGTTTCTGTAAAAGATACATTCTACTGCGAAACCCTTTTGATCCCTAATGAATTTTGAGTGTGAAATTCATTTTAAAGGGGTAGAATGTAACACCTCAATATTTATGAGATAGTTTCTTTTTAATTTCTTTGATTTGTTGTGTTTTACTCTACACTAATATTATAATTCTCTATACACAAAACTGTATTAGCTTGTAGTATATGCAATAGTATTCTTGGCTTATGTTGCACGCAATTTCAAGTTCTTTTGATATAATTCATTTCATGCATCATTGAGTATATATTTTGTTTAATGTATAAATTAACTATGTTTTGATTATTTTATATGCAACACAAAAGGATGATTTCACTACACTGAACACTATCTTGTATTACGTTATACGCAAGAGTGACCTTCCTTGATAGCTTATGTTGTACGCGATACCATGATTCACTAAACAACGATATATTATTAATATATTTTTATGGGATATAAATGAGCCATTACGAATAGTATTAAAACATTTTGAATTTTATATTAAATTATAATTCTCCTTGAAACTTTTCTAGAACATGATATGTAAATAAATTCAATTTTCGATAAATGAAGTATTTTTCAAAAACAATTACAGTTCTACTGTATTTTGATGGAATGCCCATTTTAAATCTTGTTTTTGAAACTTTTATATGTTAAATATCACAAAATAAACTACTTATCTGGAAGAGGGGCATAAAAGTTTACTTTTGTTCAATTTTTGCTACTTTTCAAATAAATTTAAAATTGTAACGAATATTGAAAAATACAGCAGTTTAATTCAAAATTTCATTTTTATATAATTTGTTTATATAGTTATATTATTTTTTTAATTAGTTTTAAAGTGTAATTTAATTATATAATTATAATTCAATCCAATTTTAATCATTATAAATAATTTTACCATTAATTTTCACTTAAAGACATGTCAATCTTTTGATAGTTATTACTTCTTAAAAAATGCATTTTGGTTTTGACAGTGGGAATTAATTTTAAATTAATTACGGAAACTTTTGTGTTTTAAATTTGAAAAAATGTTTTCGAACTTTGGAATCAAAAGGCTCAAAATTTTTAAATAGGTTCCTTTTATTTTTTGACTTTATGAATATTAACTTCATTAATTATTTTATTTACCATGGTTGAAGGGTAAATCTGGAAAATAAGGGTAAAAAATAACAATATAATAATACAAAACAACCGTAAAACATGTCATAATCCTATTATATAATATATTTCCGACCATGGATATCCTTGGGTTTATTTTGGGATCCCATGGATTCACATGGATGTGAAAATAACATTTTATAAGAATTAATTTCAAGTAAAGACAATTATGACCTAAACATATATCTTTTATTAATCGATTTTAATATAGGGTTTTATAACTTATATCTATGTATATAAATATTAATTATAATTATAATAAGATTTTCTATATCATGGAACTTTATTTATTATATTTATACATTATAAAAATATATTTTTTTATGATACAATTAAGTTGTAGTGAGTACCTCATTAATAAATGATTAAAATAAATAAATAAATAAATATTAAAATAAATTTAATTTAAAAATTTGGATGTAATCCACAAAAATTATATAGGACATTGACATATTGGGGATGATTTAATGTCATTTTTTTAGGTAATCAGGTTGGTATGAATTTTTCAAAAAAGTCATGTATTAATAGTGTCCAAAATTGACATAATTCATAACTTAAAACGTAAAATAGTCTATTAAATGAAATTAAATTCCTAAAATTATAAGATTATTCCAAATGGTTAATATAAGACTAAATATGTCCCAAATAATTTTTTTTGGGTTGTTTTGCATGATATGGTAATTTCATTAACACAGAATGTGTAAATAACATGATAACACAGTATGATTAAAAAGGGTAAAGTAAGGGTTAAACCCTAAAGATAAGGATAAAAAATATTCACATCTTTTCTAAATACTATTTTATGGTGGTTATTCAATCCAAAATCATATTATCTTTGAATTAAATAACTTTCATACCATATTAAATTTAAATTGAATTTATAATAAATTAATATTATGAGAGTTTCCTAAAGTGCCCCTCCTCTCTTGTAAACGGGCATATCCTCCCTCTTCTCTTCACTCAGTTTGGATCCATCAAGTTCTACCAAATCATGCCCATTTTCCTTATCAAATTCTCTTGTTACATTCTATATGTACTAGTCTTATCAAAATACAAACTCTAGTTTCCTGAGGGGAAATTTAAAGGATGTACGTCGAGGAAGAGGTAATCTCTTCTACCGATTCTTTCAAATTTCTTTCTTCTTCTACTTCATGTTCATTAGTTTTTTCCTTCTAAATTAATTTCATCTGTATCACTCATATACTTATATTTTATTATAAATATGAAACAACACTATTTAACCTTCTATCCATCCTGTGAAAAGTGAAATCACCGTGCATGCGTACGTACGACATACCATTTCCACATCTTGGTGTAATCTATTTTTCAACACCACCTTATTTGGATGGGTATAATTATGAAAATAATAAAAATATATTATTATTTTTACCTGATACTAATTTTGATATTTTATACACCATCCACTGTAATACCATTCAACAATTATGGGAATGATATCATCGCTAATGCATACGTAGGGATTACCATCACCATCACGCGATGAGATTCATTCTCCATGTTAACCATTCATGAATTATTATAATGTATATATAATAAATAATCATTAAATATATGAAATCTTAATTCCAATGGATATATATATATATATTATTTTCTTACGTCCATTAATTTTAATTAGCATGTGAAAACAACGTTCAAGCGTATGTACGGTCTACCATCTCCATGAATGGTGTATTCTATTTCTTATAAATATATATATATAATGAATATATATAATATATAATTAATGTATTAAATTATGGAGGTAATTAAATCATGATATAAGTAAAAATATCATGAATAACAATTCAAAACATGTACAATAGATAAAACAATTATTGCCCTAAACATTTTTTTAAAAGGTTGGGGCCGAAGCCTCTTTTATTATTAAAGCAAAGCAAAGACCTCTTTAACTGGGTAGAGGGAGACCCATTACATAGTCCAAAAGCCTAATGGGCATTTAGCCCATTACATGACCCGTAGGCCCATTTTTTTGACCCAAAGCCAATTCTGTGAGTAGTACTGCTACAGTACCCGCGCTGCTACCGTACTGCACAGTACCCCGTCGCTACTACAGTTCTCTACCACCACTATAGTGACCTGCCGCCACTACAGTGCCGGTCGTTGCTACAGTGTCGTCGCTGCTATAGTACGCTACAGTACTACTACAGTACCTGCGCCCAATGGGTTTTGAACCCCCATTTTTCATGTAGATTTATGGGGTGCTTACCACTAAGCCAAACCCCAACTACATTATTACTATAAACATTTCTTTAACATGGAATTAACAAATTAATGGGTAATATAATGTCATATGTGAATGATATAAGATATCATAGATATTATTAGGGTTATTTTAAAAGTTAATAATATGATTAAACCCACTATATAGAGGTTTTGGAAACATATGGAAGAAATCAGACCTAAGGTAAGGGATAATTTTGCAATCTCATTTTTATCTGAGATTGCTTATATGTAAGTATTTCATGGGTTTATATTTATCATCCTTGTCCTTGTTTTCTATTTTTTTTGGAAAATGATTGTGTTTAGAGTCATTTTTAACTATTTAAAAAAAAATCATGGTATGGAAGCAACCTTTATTTTGATTACCATACAAGGTACTTTTTTGAATTTTCTGGAAAACGAATGAGGATAATGTTTTTTTAACTTTTATAGAATGAACGGATTTTTACAACTTCATAATGCCTTATTTCCACGAATTTTCCTCCATATAATTTAATGTTAATTAACAATTAAATTTTTTTATTTTAAAATTTAATAGAATTTTGAGAAAAGAAAACGTTTAGAGGAAGAAATGATATTTTCATCGAGAACAAAGATCATGTGTTTTATCAAGATTATTTTTCATATAAGATGGAAATCTTAAATAGGGTTGTGTTTCTATCCCGACTATTACTCTGATTTGATTTCATTAATGATAGAATGATCTTTTATATGGATTATATTTTGATGAAATGATATTTTAGAAAACAATTTTTTTCTTGGGTTATACTATGATGAATGATTTATGTTTTGTGGCACATGTAAGAATGATTTCAATATGAGATGGGTGGGTCCTATATCACCATAGAATGCATTGGGTAAAGATATATATCATATGAGATATACATGACTAAATGACAAGTAAATATAGTTCATTAATACATGGATGGAACGACAAGTAAACCCGGTTAAGTAATGGGATTTTTCCACTATGATTGTCTTGGAAGAAATTCCATTTCTACTATGGAAATAATATTATTTGATTTTTTATTTTCCAAAATTACATGTTTTATTCAAATGTTATTCAATCATGGTTGATGTTACTTTATGACACATGCCTTACATACTTCTATTATTTATTTCATGACTCATGATTTGGACTATTAAACTTTATGTTCATGTTTTCATGTACAAATGATTATGGTTTGTCTTATGTTCTATATGTTAATCCTTAATGATCCTTTGAGCTTAAAATTTTTATGTTTTATTTTCCCCTGGATATAAATAAATGTTTTAGGTAGGAAAAAAAAATGGGAATATCATTATGTGAGATGTTGAAGATGTTTCACCATGATTACAGGATTATGTTATGAGTTTACAAAGATTATAAACTAATACAGTCTTTGGGCATTTGATTGTGTCATATATTAAGTTTTCTGAAAACCTAATGTAATATCCATGTACTTCATGTTTGGGTCTCTACAATTTATCATTTAGTTTTTTGTAAATAACCATAATTTTTAAATCACATTTTTACCTTTTAATATAGGGAAATGATCCAAAGTGGAATTTCTCTAAAACATATCCACTTCATCATTCATAATATTGACCTAATATTTTTGTTAAACATTATAAAAAGAAAAATGTCCTTCAATTTTTGAGATAAGATTTGTTTGGTTATCAATACTCAATATTCTTTTGGTATGAACTATAGAATTATGATATCCCATTATATTTTCACTATCTACCTGTTTCTTTAACATCTGATAATTCTCTTATTCAATTATATAACCATCTTCCTCGTCATTATTTTCAAAATATTAAATATTGGAAACATGTAGTTGATTCTCAACATGTTATTCATCGATATTGTTGAGAACCATATCACTCTCATCATTAGAGTATTCGAGAAAAATCAATAATATTAAGGATATATTTATTTTTAGTAACCTTACCATCATAACATAAAAACTGTATAATAATGAATAATTTTAAATAATATATATCCTTTTATATTGTGTCTGTATCCAAAAAGGATACCATCCTTGAATTTATCATCAAATGTCCCCATAATTTTGTTTTTATCTTTTATTAAATAGGGACTTCCAAAGTCTCTAGAGTAGTTTGTAATTTTTTTATATTTTACGTTATCTCGTAATAATTCATTATTTAATTACACCTCATTAAAAACTATTATGAATGATCACATATTTTCAGATGGTCTGAATCCAGAATAACATTGAAATTTTGAACTCATTAATCATTATTCATCTATGTTCAATATAATTTATATCTAATCCGTCATCAACATAATTCTTCCGGGGAATCCATGCAATAATGTATTAATGTTTTTTTATATTTTTAACAATATAGGATTCAAAATCATCCCAAATATTATCCCATTCATTATTTTATCATAGTTCCTTTATCAAAACCCACAATTCAATCTATGTTTTCCTTTTGATAATTTTTATGGTCTCTAATTCCTCTGACATATGTTTCATAAATATATCATTGTTCATTCATATAAAAATATTAATCAATTTTTTGAAATATATTCCACCTATAGTGAATTTTTATGTTATTATTATATTTATATAGAAGTTAATTAATTTATGAGGATTTCCTTATTTGATTTCCAATCCTTCACGTTTTCACTATGTCAAATTCTTCTTTTCACATGATATGCATATAACATCTATGTATCTTCTTAATTGCAGAAGATATTTCACATGGTTTTATCTTTAATGTCTTCTAAAATATTTATAACTATGATGACGAAGTCTCGTATGCCAAAGCTTATTTCCTTATTTTATAGTAAGGTAATATGAATTACTTAGATCTCCAATCTGAAAATTATTTCCACTAGTTATTTCATCATTGGGGATGATCCATTCATATTTAGTTATATTAAAAGGAACATGTTTATATTTTATATAACCTTGTAAACATTATTATAAAGGTTTCATACACTCTAATGGATATTTTTGAGAACATCAATAATCAAAACATCACTATATTTATTCTTTTAATGTTTAATCTTAGTAAAACTCATTCCTTTAATCTCCATGGGGAATTTATTTCCAAAATGTAATAGTACCACCATAGTTTTCTTATAATTTATATAATAATTATATCTCTAGTCATATTTGATGAGAATACACTATCAATGATCTATGTTTTGTTTCCTTTTATATCTAAAAGATCCACTTCGTTATAAAAGTGATTTTCAACTTTATTTCCTACCTAATTATTATTTTCATTGGATGTATATTGTCAATATACTAGAATCGTGGATATATATTACTTAACATGGTGACCTTTCACGTCTAACCTTTTATATATCTCTTCTATAATATAAAATCAATTTTTATATGTAATTAATCTGAATGTTTGTTCATCATTTCCTTCTCTATCGACTTAATCCTTTTATCCTTTGTATAGATCCCCCTCAATTCATAAATTTTTTAATTTGATGGAATATATATTATAATAGTAAACACTTTTTTATTAATAAATACTCCACAACACCAACAACATCCTTTATAACAAGATCATTATTAAAACATTTGATTCTATCTATAATCACTAGCTTTTTGTTTTGGTACTTCTCTTGACTCCATCAACTTTAATTTGGGAGAATCTTAACTTATCAATATACCTTCATCTTTCCTCAATGTATAATTGATAATTTCATTGTTCTTTTTTATCTAATATTTCACATATTTAATTTTAGAAATTTCACTATTTTATGAAATAAATTTATCATTTTTTTGAATCATGGGTGTTTTTTTAACCTAAACATCCATATAATATTTCTCTATAATCAGAGATGACTCAGAATTTATTTATAGAACATTATCATAATCATTTCTCTTTTTCCTAGTTTCTTATCATAATTAAGGTACCTTGAATCTACCATATTTATCTTTTCTTCTTATTCGATAATATTCTTCTCAAGCCCTTTTCAAAACCTATATTCCTCAGAAAATTTTTCATTTTGATGCCTAATTTATTTAACATAGCTATTCTCCTTATTAAAAAAATATCATTTGTATTTCTTCATATTTTGTAATTATTTTATTAAATATTTGTTTTCTTTTTTTAAGTATTTCATTCAAAGAACAATTAAAGCTCATTTTTAGCATGGGTTATTTGTAGCTTTAGTCTACTTCTTTATCACTTCTTTAGATCTATTCTTGTCTTTAAACATGTTTCATGAAGTTTCTAACATTTAACATATAGTTTACTTCAGAATTAATATTTGATGTATAGTATTTATCCTTTTCCTTACTCTTTTTACTTGCCTTTTTACTTTATTGAACCTTTTTTTGAATTTTTATTGGACCCATTGATTTTTTTAGAATCTTATCCCTATTTATTTATCTTAGTATTTTATTTTTCCTTTTTATATTCATATTACACACATTATTTTCAACAAAAGATTCCAATTACACCATAGAAAAATCATATAATTAGAAGGTTTCCTTTATACTTACCCTTTCCCTTTTTAATATTTTCAGATACATAGGTCATTATCTTCTTGAATTCTTTATTATTTTTTCATGTCAATATAAAATTGGTTAAATGAAAAACTTTATCAACCTTGTTCTTGAGTATTTTAAATTATTTTATTTAAATTTCCTCCAAATTACCATTCATGAAAATTGGTTCATTCCTAGTTTAATAATTGATGAATGTGTTATGTAGTTAATATTGGTATATGTAATATTTCTCTTCTAAAGTTTTTATCTTATGAACAAAACATATAGGAACGTTATCATTATCTGTTTTATGAAAAACAAATTCTTACAGTGAATCAAAAAACCACTTAATGGGGCTCTCTATCTCATTCACCCTAGAAAAATAGTAATCAGTTGTCATGTCTTTATCATTCTGATGTCTACAAACTGATCTTTCCATATTTTTTGATTGGATTCCTTAATTATGAAATTTAACTTATGCATTTTCTTAATCTTGTACCACATTTCCTTTTATATTTTCAACCTCATTAAATTGGTTTACACATCATCGGGAAAGAAAACCATAATTTTATTTATAGATTTTTTTGCCTCCATATTTCTCTTACATAAAAATTTCATGGGATAATATTCTATAGGTGTTGTAAAACTCATTATCACAACATTTCTTACTTCATTGTACTGGTATAAAAGATAGAGTAGCATTCTATTATTTTATCTATGAATGTTATTTCAATGATTTATAGGCACTCAATTAATATTTATAGAATTAAACTTACCTATAATTATTATTTTGGAAGGAATATAGTCTCAAAGGGAACATGGTTATCTCTAATTCCACATTATGATCCCATGTAATATGATATACCACTAAGAGGGGGGCGAATCAATGGTACAGTTATTTACTATTTATTTTCAAAATAATCGTAGGTGACTTTTATGGTTGTGTTTCAATTTTATTTAAACACACCCTTAGATGATATACAACATAAATGATCAGATACAGTCAAGTTAAGGATTTTTTACAAGGAATGGTATTGAAATCATTTTTTCATGAAAATTTTAAACATATTATTATTATTTTCAATGTTTTATAATAAATATTCCATTTTCTCTCATTATATTATTATAATGTTATAATTTAAATTTAATTAATTTAAATGGATTTAAGTGAATATAAATATATATTTATAAATGATTTATTATAATTATGAATTTTTTTGTAAATATTATATGTATTAATACTTTCAAGTCACAAATATGGCCAACTAGGCTATCGCTAAACCAAGGGAACCTCCAACCGCATAGCCTGTCTAAGATGGGCCACTCGTCCAAGAAACCCCTTGGGAGATCCAACCTAGTTGTAGGTCAGTATGGGCCATATGGAGAGGATATTGTGTGGTGTTTGGGACAACGTTCACATGGGTTTTTAATGTTGAGATGGCCCATTTTTGTGTGTTGCACATAGTATTGTGAGTGACCATTCCAACAGAAATATTCTAATACATGTATAATATGGGTTGTACTATTTTCATGTACATAGATCTGTTGAAATCCGATATGAAAATCTAAATCACAACAACTGTTAATCGTAATTAAAACATCCTTGTTAAGTGAACCAATGAAGAATGAAGGTTATACTGAGGAGATACCATAATCATCCATGTGAAATTTGTTATGTTTCACATGGGAATAGCTATGTTAACTCTTGGGTAGAATTAGTTATGTAATGCAATAAAATAAGTCCACATTGATATGGAACATTATTTTAAAATATGTCGAAGGTATATACAATTTCTAAACACCTTATATATCTAGAGATTTAATGTAGTAAATATTAAATAATATAAATTCAACACTTGGAAATGATAAAATATAATAAATAATATTTCAACAAGATTAAACTAGAGGATTCCTCCGAATGTAAATAAGAGGATGTTGATGTTAAATGGGAGTATTGTCGGATTAGAGAACCACAATGGTAGATTCAACTCTATTTCTACTACATTAATTTTATTTACACTATTTTTTCAATTTTATACCCATATTATTCTAATTAAATCATTTAAAATAGAGGGTTAGAATAATTAATTTTATGATTGATGTAGAGGTGGACCAAAATATAATTATTTAGGCTAGGAACTTTTATTGAATTAATTTTTTTCTCTGTTAAATGGTGTTCGTTGTTTAAATTTAGAAATTAATTTATATTTTATTATTTTTATCATCAATAGAAAATTTTATTTACTTCCATTCAAAATAAATCATTTCTCCCTCAATTTGATTGTGATTTATATTGATTTATTGGTTTATAATTAAATGAAGTGTTTTTACGGATTACTAAACATGTGGGGAAGAAACAAATATATAATATTGATACATGGTAATCTCAATACCAGATTTCATATTACATAGTTAGTTTGAATAAGAACCACTATATAGATCATAAATTTTTAAGAGGAATTTCCAATAAAAGAATCTATGAGGATTATTTTCACTCGTCATCAAACATTATCAATGTTTAATATAAGGTATTTATTGTTGAACCATTCATTTAGTCGATTAACAAATACTAGATATCTATTTTGAAAAGACCCTTATATAATAAAAATATTTTAATAAAATCCTAATCCCTATATTTTATCTCTCATCTATAATTTTTAACACCTTTCTAACTTTTCTTAAATGACCTGGTGATCTTAATCTATAATTTAATTTTATACAAGGAAAATATGATGTAAACAATAATCCATGGAGAAGATTTTTGGATATAAATATTACCACAGCCTTATGAAAAATAAATATCTTTTACCATAACCCATGATAGTTTGGTTTAAAAACATGAAGCCTTTTCTAGGGAGTGACTATTAATCTAAGAAAAATTTCATGACTAGAACCTCAAATAAGAAACTTTTCACTCTCATCCCAAAATAGATATAAATTTAATAACTATTATTAAGATTAATAACCTTTAGAATATCATGGAATAAATTATTCTTAAGGACTCGAGTGAAACTTCGAGTGATCACTTAGAGCCCACCATATTGGAAATAAACCCACAATAACTATTAAGGGACCTTTGTGCCCTAATGTTTTCCAAATAATAAAATAGTTAACCATTCATTCTTAACAAAATAATTTTAATTACATGTCAACTTGATTCATACCTAAATTATAAGTAATTGTAGGTAAATATTCTTATTAACATGTTCAATAACTTTGTTTTTTTCTAGATTCAGACCAAAATGAGTAGTTGAGGACCAATTTATGTGATGGAAATTTCCTTTTTCACATGTGGTAACTACCAATGAGTGGATGTAAAGCCTATAACTTGGATTTATCCATGAATTGGATGATATCTATTGAATATTCAGATAATGATTCTTCCCCACCACATAAAGCTCATCGATAAGGATAGGAATATGATCTATCTAACAAAAAACTAGAGAATACCATTTAGATTATTAGTAAAGCTTCAAGAAGTTGTATACAAGATTCCTCAACCATGTGGGGGATGACAACCAATTTCTCATATTCTTATACAAAGGACTATTGAACAATAAGATAAACCTATTGGAATCATCATCTAAAGAGCATTTTAATGAAAAAAAACCCATGGAATCTCGGATCATAATCAATAATATAACATAGAATTCCCAATAGTTTGAAAATCGAGTTATAAATACATGAGGTATTTATAATGTAAGAGATTATGACTAATCAACTTTAATTGAAAATAAGGTTGAAGAAGCGAAAATTCTAGGGACATATATGGATTTGAAGTCAGTGAATGAGAAACCTATCCCATTTTGTCTATGTATAATATGATCATCACCCAACCATTTAACTAATCAATGTGATGAGATACACGGTATGGAGATTTTTTCAGTAACATTCTAGGTAAGTGAAATTAAAAAACAACCATAGAGAGAGTAGAAATCCTAACTATGAATTAAAAATTAGGAAAACATGGATATAATTTCGTTTTCATAGGAATACTCAAATCATCTCCTAATCTAGCAGAAATTCTATAATACACCCCTTTATAATAACCATATAAGAAACCCTACCAACCAAAATCTTATAATCCATCATCTTTTCAAAAAAATTACATAGAAAACCATCATTTAGTGCACCACCATCTTAACAAAGGCATGGTATAACGACTAATGAGATGAAAAAAATAGTGCATGATTTTTCAAATAAATTTGACAGTCTTGAAAAAACCAAAGGGAATCATAATTTTCCTAATGTTATAATCAAAATATAATATTTATATATAATCAATCTATTATTTTTTTTAATTGAAATATTTTTTTTGGAAAAAATTGAGGTCGTACTTAAAAATATAGTGAATTGGTTTCTTTGGATTTTCTATATATTTTATTCAATTAAAATTTAAGTATGCGGTGAGGTGTCATATTAGGGTTTTTTAAATATTTTGGAGAAATAAATAATTGAAATTAAAGAAAACTGATTAGTGTGAATGGCATGAAAGTGTTTTTTAGTTTCAGGGTATGGGTACAAATATATTTTTAAAATAAATTAATTAATCCATGTTTAGTGTCATATTCGATATGAGGAGATCTAGTGGTAATGAAAACCCCTCATTAATGTGGTCGTCCTCTATTTCCCATGGGCCAATAATTTTAGTGTTTCGCAAAATTGAATTTGTCTCGATACCATATTTAGACCTAATTCCCCTAAATTGGAAAATGTCCATTCCACTTTTATGTTAATTGGTACGGAAATTTAAATGTTCCTTTTATATTAAAATACTAATGGTAAGGATAAAATTAATTTAAAGTGATTGGCAATTGATAGAAAAAACATTAACAATTAAATTACATAAATAAAGAAAAAGATTAAATCATATATCCATGTCCCATTATACTACATACCCTTAGAATAATGTGGGTTTAACCTCTCACACTAATGATGAGTGAATAAGAGGTAATTCATAAAAAAGGGAAAATATAATGAAAAACCTATGTTGGAACTCTTGGGGACCCTACATTGCCCACCTTATTGTTCCAAGAATTGGTCTCCGGGATCTCCCTAATAGCACCATCGTAAACCTCTATTTATAGGCTCCATATGGGAAGGTGTAGGAATAAATGGAATTATATATGGGTAAAAATTTGTCATTATTTGGTCCCACTTTTTAAAAATGTTAAAATATCAAAAATACATTGAATCTGACTATTTTTTCCCATCCTGAACTTCTTCAAGTTTTGTAGTGATTACAAGACCTGTAATTATTGCACCATGTGTATCTAATTCATGAAATATTAGTTTTTGGGTCATCATCATCTGTTTCATTGTGTGACACATATGTATCACGCCATGAAACATGTCATCATTATTCAAGTCATCTTTCCTCCACTCTATGACTTTCATCTCTATAACGACTTGCACTGGTTCATGATGTGTAATGATTACAGGAAGCATAATGAAATTTTCTGCTTCAGAATTCTAATTCTTTCTTATTCCTTCGGTTCTATGCCTTATAAGTGATCCGTGATCATTATTATTTGTCGAAAACTTTATTTTAGGTGGATATTATGGTCTGTTCCATGTCTTTTTCTCATCTTCTATGACTTATAGTATCCTGAAAAAAAATTAAGACAACATTAGATGATTTGGAAAGTATTATCAATATAAATTTATATATTAAATGCATTAATCAATACCCCCCCCACATAAATTCACACTTTAAATCATTATTCTCCTCATAGATTGAATATCAATATAATAAAATAGACACTCACTCTACCATGATTAAAATTCAATGTCAAATTTTTTTGACCAAATGGGAAGTCAAATGTTCAATAATCACTTGTACACAATTTATCATCTCTTCATTTTTTAAAAAATACAAATCAACCATGTATAGTAATATTCCTATTTAGAAATTGTCAAGCCTTTTATTTTATCCATTTTAATTTTTCAATTAATTTTTAATTTGAATACATTTTTTAATTAACCTCATGTGAATTTTTATTCTCATCATCAATGAAAGAATCAAAATAATTATGAACATACATCAAGAACATGTCACTTACTGTAGGCTTTCAAGTAACCTTACATATCCACCATGTAAAGACAAATTCAAAAATAATCATGAAAGATTCACTGTTTAGGATTAAATGACTCTGAGGCTAAGAGTGGGTAGGTAAATGATGTAAATAAATTAAGGCTCAAAATTAATGTTTTTGTCAAATGTAATTTTCATGATAGTAAAAAGGTAGCTGAATCAAAGTCTCCAATTCCCTTATATCTCACAGAATTCTCATAATGAAATGATGTGAAATAAATGAAACACCCTCTTTTATTATTAATTTTTCCTTTTTTGAAGATTTTATTGGGAAAACATCACATCCACCAAACAAACCCAAATTATCTAAAAAAATTAATTTGTTATAATAATATCACCAGTCAAAATATGGTGATTTTTTAATTTCTCTCGACACAACCCATTTTTTATTTTTATTTTTTCCGTTTTTTTAGGGTATTCATTAAATTAAATAAATGTTCCTTCCACAAAACTAATGAAATTTCACCCCACATTTATTCATTATAAATTGAACATCCCTTCCACCAGTCTCTATATCTCCCATTCTTATTTTTTATAATCCTGAAAAAAAACTTGAACAAGGCCTGAATAGATTAGATGGGTTTGTAACACTTATTTTTTGTAGCAATGTTGTTCATTTATTCTATGGGAGTTAAAGTAAATTAATTCAATGTTTGTATCAAGATATGGTCTAAAAAAATTTACTCAATCATATTAAAAGTGCTTCTATTCTATCATAGCTTTGATAATATATATATGAACTTATTAAAGATGGCATGCTTGAGTTCCACAATAATTATAAAATATAAATACTCGTAAATATTGGATCAATGTATTAATTGGGAATGAGAGATTTTTTGGGAAAACTACTCCTAGAAATGAATATGAAAAATTAAATGAATTGGTGAAAATATTTAAAATTCAATGTAATACCAAATATCAAGAAAAATTCAGTTTCAATGATTAATGTGCTCTTAGAATTATTCATTTTCAAATCATAAACCACAGAATTATCCTAATTAATTAGTTTCCATATTTTTAATATTCAAATTTAATGAAAAAGAAATTTATATTCATGGCGTGATATATATTATATGTAGGTTATTTCTTCATGTTCGGTTGATTAAAAAATGAATAAAATATGGGCATGCATTATAGACGGTGGCACTTCCCTCTCTTCCCCTACGGTGATGACCTAGCTGGATGACAGTGGACCCAACACTCCCCCCACCTGAGGGGGGGAGGGGGATTTCACTGTATCATCATATGTGAATCAACATCCTTCTTCTTCCCCTTTGAAAAAATCTCTTCCACCTTTCCTATCTATCTCACTTCGTCCAAAGGTTCCAGCACTTTTTGATGGCTCTCCAATGATTCCAATTTCATATGTGCAGTTCTCAAATGATTTGAGTCTCCTGAATATGACATTGGTGGACCGTTTTATGTCTCATAGGCCTTCAGTTATGACATTAAACAAGTTCGCATGTGATTCTTCTGGTTGGTAGGGCCTTGTGATTGTGGGTCTTCTCAATAAGAGGCATTTTATAATATGATTTTCTTCATCAGAGTATCTAGATCATGTCGGTCCAATGATCTGCACTCATGCAATGGTAGACATTTATTTCTATTTTGGTGGTTTTATGAATTCCATTTGCATTAGGATGCTTCTAATGTATCTGTATGGGTACGTTTCTTTGAATTTATGCTTCCCATTCAAAAACTAGTTATCATTCCGGTGCTTGAAAATCTAGTTAAACGGTTCCTCTTTTCGGATAAATGAACCAACTCGGTTTTTCATCAAATTTATCCTTGAGTATGTGTTGAATTTGATGTCTCCAAGATGATGGTGGAGTGGATCATGATCAAAATTGGGAAATAGTTTCATTGTAAAAACATGTGGTGTTTAATAGTTGGGAAGATTATTGTATCTCTTTACAACGCGTGGGTCATCTCCCTCAGACCTGTCATCGAGGCACTAAGGAGGGACTTTGGGACCCTTCTATAACCTCTCAACAACTAATAGACAACAACATTTTTTTGAATCTAGTGCAGACAAGGTGGGTATTTGTGGTTATGTTACAGACAATATCTCCAAGTCTAACTCTAGACCCAGTCCGGCTAATCTGAAGGAGGAAGACAACTTCAACTATTTGAGTGTCGACCTATGTGTCTCCAATATAGTTGTCCAAGACCCTCCATCAGAGGAGGTGTTCATTGCACCTGTTCTAGAATCTAACCCCACTGCTTTGAATTCCATCTCTTATGCAGAGGCTGTGAAATTTAAAAATGGGATCTCTCTAACACTGGTGGTTCCATCATCAAAAAAGGGATATATTATGGTCTGAAAGGGCCAAGAGAATCATGTGCAAGGAAATACGGGAAAGACAGTGGTGAAGGGACCTACTAAAAGAAGTCACTTGACTAGTTTAAATCTGGTAAATCGATTTGAAGGTCTAAGGTGGATAATTTTGGGCCAATGTGATTTAGTTTAGGATGTTAATTCCAATTAGGGATAGGGTCTAGTTGAATTAGAATCCTATGATGATGTGTATGAAACATTTTCATGTGATAATGATGAAATATGCTGGGACATAAGGCTTCAGAGTACTATGAGGGAAGGGGGATGTGAAATAAAAACTTGGAGAGATACATTCTGGTCAAGGGGAAAATCAAAAGGGTGAAAATATTATTCTCATCTTCTCAATCCTATGTAGACATGATCTGCTAAGAAGTCAAGGACAATGGAAATGTACTGTATCTCCTCAAAAGATAATGAACATAACGATGGTGATTATAAGGACAAATAGTTCACAAGTGGTGTGTTGGGAGTTCCTAATTAGAGGTTGGGAAAATCAGTGGTGGCGGATCATGGGAACTTTTCGGGGTAGGCCGATCATATTCGTGAGGCAGATAAGGAATCTGGGTATAAAAAGACAACTTGGGATCTTATCAATCATTATAGGGAATAAATTCTTGATGAGCCCTTTGAAATTAAGTCCCCTATTGTGTTCGCTGACCGGATGTATGAAATACTTCTACAAGTATAAAATAATAATGGGAAATTCAATATGATCCATAAATAAGATATCATCCTTATTATAGGATTCAATGAGAGGAGGATAAATGCAGACAAGTACATGAAAACATGGGACAAGATGGACTATTGGTTCGACGAACTTCTCAAAGACGACTCTGATACAATGTTTAGTTATCTTAATTTGAAATTATTTAGGTATAATTATTCGAATTCGCTCAAGAATTATTTTAATTATTCATATATCTATTTATGTATATGAATCTTTTGTGGTTTCCTATCTGGTTTCTCACTTTGTTCCTTAAAAGTGTGCATCAATAATAAAATGTTAATTTTAAGTCAGTCAGTCAAGTATGGGAATTAAATTAGCAATTAAATCTCTAAAATAGTTTAATGTGAGGAATACTATATAAAAATTATGAATTTAGGTTATTAATCCCCTATTGAATTATTCTTCAAAGTTTGTTGTACATATTCTTCCTATGTCAGTTTATGATGTGTACTTCTCTCATGACATGTAATTTTCCTACATCTTCTTCTTGTGATTTCTTCTATATGTTTTCATCTATGGTAATGATGGTTAGAAAAATTAAAAATAAACAGGTGAAAGAAAATTACATTAATAATTACTTTTTGAATATTTGGAGTGAGATCATATGGGACTCTAAAATCAACAAATAAATAAAGAAAAACAAAAAACTCATGTTTCCTCCTAGAATATTCTCTTTTTTGATCATCGATTAGCTCAACCATACCTGGGTTATCTGATTAAATTTTGGTATAATTTTATTATCTTGTGTATACCAAATTCTATATATTAAATCCACTAGGATCATATCATCTTCTTCTAAATGAAATGGGAATGGAACTCTAAGGTGGTGACCAATGTCTAGATGGTTTGAGTATAACTAATAGGAGCTCGATATTGAACCAAAATCAGTAATATTAATCCTTCTTAGCTATTGGTTATGTTTGTTTAATTACTTCAATGATTTAATCTTGTCCAACCCCAATGTTGTCTGCTTCTTCAATTATTTATACATTTTCTTTTTCAATGTCAACATAGGGTGTAGTTGGTTCTTCATCCTATTATTCAACATTCATTAGATGTTGTTCAGTTTTCTATGGAAGCTTTGTTGCATCTCATTAGTTGAGGTCTATTTTCCTTGAATTTTTTCGTCTTATCCTTCTTTTTTACTCTGTTTTTTGAATTGGGCTTCGACCAACTCAAGTTCTACCACAAGGTAATACTTCATCATCATCTCAACCTTCAAAGTCAAGGGAATTATGATTAGCATAAAACTCAAATACCAAATTGGTATATACCACTATTTCATTTTCAATACTTATTTTCCCATGGTTCTCTATATCTAATTGTTTTATAGGATATGGGGTGTTGTGTATTCAATGTTCTGGTATGGTTTCAAGAACTCATTGAATTGATTTTTCATCATTCTAACATAGCTATGTAGCTACACCATATCCTCTCGCAATAAGGTGAACCTATCCTTGGTAGTAATCATACCTTGCGGGCCTACCATCACAACCAAAAATATCCAATGCGATAAATAGAATAATTTAAATAAAGAGAAAATATTAAAATTATGATTAAAAACCAGAAAACTAAATTCTAACCATCCTCCGAAACATCAACTATTTTGACAGGCCCAAAGGGAATTGTTATTTCACTATGTTTCAAGACAATATAAAAAGTTATTAAAGACTAAGACTATACATGTTAATTAATTAAAATATATTCTTCGGAAAGTTTGAGGTCTAACCCCCAAATATTTTGATTTATTTTATTTAGTATTTTAAAAATATTTTATTTCATTAAAATTTAAAAATCTTATCTTGAATCATATTTGGGTTTTCCATAAAAATTTATTAAAGTAATGTCAATAAAAATTAATATTTATTGGTTTGAATGGCCTAGAAGGTTTTTATTATTTTAATGATCGGTGGAAATTTGACTTTAGAAAAAAATGATTAATCCATTTTTTGTGTCAAAGTAGTGACTAGGGAAATGCAATGGTCATGGTAATATTTTTTAATGAAACCACCTCCAAATTCCCATGGTCTAGTACTTTAAAGAGTTAACTGAATTATATTTATATCGATACTATATTTAAACCCAATTCACCTCAATTTGAATATGAAAATATTTTAATTAGGTTAATCTGTTGTTCAATTTTATTGTTCCTTTAATATTCAAATTCAAATTATAATGATAAAAGTAAAATAATTGTATTGGAAATTTATTAAAAAACTACAAAAATCCAAGTAAATAAATAATGTAAAAAGTATAATTCCAACTTCATTTGACCCCTTATACTATATAACCCTATCATAATTTCGATTTACCCTATCACCCTAGGGGTGAGTGAATAAGAGGTAAAGAATAAAAAAATGAAAAAAAAAGATATGGAACTGGTGAGCACACTGTAGTGTGTTTCTTCTTCCTCTAAGCTTTGTTCTTGGGGATCTCCCTAATAACTGTATCCTTGACCTCTATTTTCAAACTCATGATGGGAACATGCAGTATTGAATAGAATTAAATATGGATTAAGAAGTGGTCATGAGTGGGTCCCAGGTTTTAAAATAAATAAAATATTAAAAATATGTTGAATTGGGCCATTTTTGTCTATTCCCAGCTTTACACATCATGTAGTGATCAGACGACATGTAACTATTACACCACATGGCCTAAATTCTCAACATGCATGTTTTTATGTCATCATAAAATGTGTCATGGTGTGAAACATATGTTTCAAACTATGACATGTGTTAACTTCATTCCAGTATTCTTTCCTCCACTTCACAACATGCATCACTTCCATGAATTATAGTGTGTTGTAACATATAATTATTACTTGATGTGTAATGTCATTTTTCTACTCCATAATCCACTTTTACCTTGGGTCCTTTCGTTTTTTTCATTTCAAGTGCTCCATGATCATTTTTCATTATGTAAAACCTTATTATAGGTGGATAAGATGATTGTTTCCATGAATTTTTCTTATCTTATCTCGTATCAAGATAATAATGAAGAAAACATCAAGTGTATAGGCATGTATTATCAAAAAAATAATTATAATAAATTCATTCTTAATTAAATTGTATACAATAAATTCCATTATCAAGTCTTGTGGAAATATTCCCAAAAAACCCAAGTAGACCCATTTCCCAAACAATCCCATATCCAAAATAATGTGTAAGTATGATCATGATAAGGAGTGCAAGTTCTATCTAAATAAGGATAATGTGTGTCTAAAATTTCTAGAGATATTCTGAATGAACAAACCACTCAACCAAGATAACAAGGAAAAAGAAATTAATAAGAATTTGATATTATACGTAGAATAGAAAGTCCTAAAATACAATTAAATTGGTGTTAAAGGTAGAAAAGGGATGTTCTGATACCATTCCATTCTAGTTTTACTCTATCAAAAATTATAGAAAAAGAAAAACTTCAAAGAACGATCTTATATAATTTTTAAAAATATATAAATTAACATACCTCTCGTGTACACCATTTAATGAATTCTAAAATATGATGAATTTTCTAAGGAGATTTCTACAAAAAGAAAGAGTATTAACATTTATGAGAGAATCAGCATAGGGATGATTGTCTCAGCCAAGACCACACTACCATTTCCCAAATATTTCAATATCCAATGACATTTTCAATTACATACACTATATGATCTTTAATGTTTAATGATGATTTTTTTGATCTTGGTGACACCATAAATTTCATACCTCTTCTATTTTACATATTGTAAAAAATGTGAATCCAATCCCACAAGAGGGGTTGTCAAATTATAAAATAGAACTGTAATTTTTCTTGAAGGAGTTTTAGAGGATGTCATATTTGGAGTGGAAGGACTAATTTTTCCTAAATATTTTTATCTGATCACAATTGATAAAGATAAAACACCTAGAAATTCATCCATCATATTGGATAGACTATTTCAAAATATGGCCACGATGATCATAAATGTGCATGAAGAGACCCTTACCTTGGAAAATGGGGACAAAAAGGTGCAATTAAATATTATTGACTCAAAGAGTAATCCTTTAAGAAACCACTCCCTATTTTAAATCACTCAGGAATAAGGTATTGAACCCACTAAAAGATTAGGTATGCACAGAGATTGTTTATCCATAGGATATCAATTTTATATCGAGAGAACCAATGATAAAGTGAATAATAAATAAACTATAAAATCTATTTAATACTATTAATAATAAATAACTTCCGATTTATTGGATAATTTATTAGACGAGACTTAAATGAACCTCTATACAAAAGAAATTCAGTCTTTTGAGGTGATAAATTTGAATTCAATCACATCCCTAAAGAAACCCCTAATTTATAATTGAAACCTATCTCATGTGATTTAAATTATATCTATCTTATGGAAAGAGAAAACTACAAGTAGTACTAAGAAACAAATTTTCAATATAACAAGAGAAAACTCTCATAGACCTTTTACAAATAATCATATAACTTATTGAGTGGAACTAGGGATACATTCTTGGAATTAACCCCAATATATAATCCCATATAATATTTCTAGATAAGGATTCTTAGCCTATTAAGAAGTCTCAAATGAGGCTAAAAACATCCATTGTTGAGGTAGTAAAAATTAAATAATGAATTTCCTAGAAACATATATGTTTTACCAAATTTTTAACTCACAATGGATCACCCCATATAGGTTGTTCATGATAAAATTGGTTTGACCATTTTTGGAAAATGAGAAAAAGGAACTAGTTCCCATGATATTTTAGAATAGTTGGGGAGTATCCATTGACTATAGAATGCTATATCAAGTAACTGAATGAGACCATTTATTTATATCATTCAATGAAAATATCTTATAACGATTAGCAGGTAGGACACATTTTTGTTTCATGGATGGATTCTCTGGATATTTTCATGTACTAATTTCCCTAGAAGACCCAGAGAAGACAACATTCACATATAATTTTTGGTAATTCTCCTAAAATAGGATTTTTTTTCTATAAAACACCATAGATGTATTTCAATAGTGTACTTTAAGAATATTCTTATAACATATTGAGGACTGTCTAAAAGTAATGCTTGACCATAATACTATTTTTTGTTGATTCTTTTGATCATTTCTTAGGATATATGGAAAAAAATAAAAATACACTGTGAGAAAAATATTGTTTTAAACAATGAAAAATTATATTCATGGTGTACAAGGTATTATTTTTGTGGAACATATTTTGAGATAAATTAATTTTTGTGAACAAATCAAAAGTTAATGTAATACATTTGTTTCCATACCCCACTTGTGTAAAACATATTAGATCATTATTTGGATATTTGGGATTCCATGTATGGTTCATTAAGGACTTATGTAATATTTATGTTTCTATTTCAAGAAATATTTTAAAAAATATTTAATTTAACGTCAGTGTTGATATTATGAAGTAATTTTTTAATAAGAATAAAAAATTGATTACTCTACTAGTAATGAAACCCCCGAATTTCGACCACACATTCAAACTATTTTATAATTTATCGAACCATGATGGGTGAGTAGACTTATCCCAAAGTATTTAAAGAATACCACATTTCATAAATTATTCCTCAACAACCTCATATTCAACATATCTCAATATCAAAACTACTTAAAAGGTTGTCCATACTTTTTTATTTTCATGGGAAAAATTTGTATCTTATTTACTTAGAACTAAAGTGGTTATAATTTATGATCATGAAAAACATATGCACATAATGGAGAATGTTTATGTCAATATATAGTTAGAAAATGGATAATACTCTTGCAAGAGTTCAACATATAGATCAAGGAAAAAATGAGTTAAAAAATTTGGTGTTAGATCACCTTAGTAGTCTTCCAAACATTGCTAAAAAAATTCTAGAACTAAATCATCATAATTATCTAAAACCTATATAATAAATATATAATTTGGAAGGTGAAGTGCCATGGTATGTAAAGATAGTGAAATATGTGACCACGTATTAGGTAACATATCACCTTAACTCTCACTAGTAACACATACAGAAGGAAAAATCTTGATTCTTTATTTCGGAGGATCCATTTCTGTAGAAATTTGGTAATGATCATTTCATAAGGATGTGTTTAACACTAAGTGAAATAGAATCTGTAAATTAATTTTTTAAACACTTTCTCATTAAGTCAAATTTTTACCTTCAAATAAAGGATCAAAAAGTCTTGGAATTTAGAATTTATTATCAAAACATTCATAATTTTGATTATGAGTATTGTGTGAAAATTGAGAATTGTCAATTTTTAGAAATAATAAAAAAGAAAAAATATTTCTTAAAAACGCATCATTTTTTCTGAAATCCATGCAGCCTTGGGGGGGTTGAGTTCATGGGACCCTTTCCAATATCATATTCCAATTCTTACATTCATCATAATATTTATTATATATCAAAATGAGTGTAATCCAATTCCACCAATTTTGTTGATGCCAAATTTGTGTGTGATTTTTTCAAGTCAATCATCTTTTTTAAGATTAAAGTGAAAAGGTCCATCATTAGTGACCAAGTAAATCATTTTTTATAAATTAATAATGGATAATATTAAAATATATGGGGTGTATCAAAATACATTAACACCCTAATATCTTCTAATAAATGGACTTGATGAATTTTTAACCAATATATTAAAGGTATCGTTGATAAAATAACTAAAATATTGAAGTATTAGATCTTAAATCTTGAAAAAATATCATGGGAATACCAGATATAATATAGGAAACCTATAGGTATGATACACTCTTAGTTTATTAGTGGGAAAAGTCATAGTTTGTCATTGGAGTTAGATAAAAAATTATATTTGGTTGTAAAAAATATGAATTTGGATTTTGTGAGGGCCCAGAATGAGAAAGAAAAATATATAAAATAGATTGAAGAAATCATAATATAGTGTCTTGATCATTCAAAAATTTAAAAAGATAGAACATGAGTAGAACATGACAAAATGATTTAGTAAGAGGCATTTCAACCGGGAGATCAACTTCTCCTAGACAATTCCATATTGATGTTAATGTCGAGTAATATTTGTTCTAGGTGGGAGGGTTATTTTATTGTTAATCATTTATAACCATTTGGTTCTATTCAGAAACACAAATAATAAGATGGAAACCAATTTAATGTCAATAGGAAAATTCATACAAAGATACATGAAAGACTACCTCATGAACCAATGGAGGAGCTAAAACATGTTTATCCCATCTACTAATTCCTTCTTATGAGGTTAGGTTGAGCCAATGACATTAAACAAATTATTTTCTTGGAGGTAACCTAAGATTTATTGTTTTCTTAGAATTTATAAGTTTAGGATAAATTCCCATATTCCATCTTTGTCTTTGATTTTGAATGAAATGGTCCTCATTATTTTCTGAGTTTTATTTTTTTGACCATCATGCAAGGAAGTCATTAGGGTTCCAAAAATAAATAAAAATTTAGTGGATTAAAATATTCATATGTAAAATAGATATCACATATATATTTATCTAATAAAATTCCTACATATTCATAAAAATATGTTTTAAACTATAAATTCTAGTAGTTATTCCAAGGTGATATTTTCATGCCCACATTAGAATTCTTTATTTAATTGACTTATCTAAGAGAACAATGTTTCTTAAGAACCCTATGATTTCCTGATTTATATTTCAATTATAATAAAATTTAATTAGTAAGGTGGATAATTTAATGATCAATGTGTATCATGGAAATTAAAATGATGACTTATGATTGGATGGAGGATATTAATTCATGTAAATGAAATTTCCTTAGTGTTTTTTCATCCCTTAAATTTATGAAATTTATATGAATTGATTTATCATTATTAGGAATTCCATGAGTTAATTTCCCATTTCATATTTTCTATTCTTGGGTGTATTTCTAGACCAAATAATTTCTATTTTATCTTGATCATATTTCTTTAGTTATTTGGGTAATGTCACATACTAAAACATCCATTGGAACTTTTGAAATATTTGATTGTGAAAAAACATTTAACATGATTAATTCATTTTTATTGAGAATCCCTTCCCCTTGATACTTCCATATACATTAATCCAATTTTATCCCATAAATACCGTGAACAACTTTGTTACGAATGATCCTTATTTCAATCCATTTATATCCATTCATAACCTCCAATGAATATTTTTTATTTTATTTTAATGTTTATGTGTGGGGGTTGAGAAAAGTTGGGGGGAAGGACACAATACACTATGGGGAAAAAGTGTGGTTGTGTTACTTTATGTAAGGGTATGGTTTTTGATTCATTCATTGTAAATTATTTGTTTTACCTTAATGAATTTTAAATAAATAATAATAATGGATTGTGATGTGGGAAACTAAAAAACCACAATTACTATAATGATGATTTTTTATCATATGCAGTCATGTTCTGGATGTGACGTTTATTCCAATAATTAAAATCAAAAAATATTAAAAATATTAAAATTTATTTTAAAAAATAGAGCAAATACAATGAAATAATCAATCATTAAGATTTCATTAATCTTTTCAATAAATTTAGTTTGGTATGTGACAGTTTTTAGTTAAATTGTAGATATTCATTACACTATTACATTTAATTTTACGCTTTATACTTTAGAGATAAGTAACCAATTTTAAATATGTATGATTTTAACATCAATATCTACCACCCATAAGTTTTAGAGTCACTAGAACCATAATTTGAAGTGCACATTATTTCATGTTACTTTTCTCTTTACAATGTGGAGAAAGAATTTTCTTTTCAAGCCTATGGGAAATTTGATTATTCTCGTGATATGATCATAACTTTTCTTGAATTTATATCATGAGTAATGAAAAAAAATATTCAAGGTGAGAAATATCAAATCTTTTAATGTTTAATAATAATTATGTTATAATATTTAATGAATAAAATTATAATTTCCACCATTTTCCAATTGTAGGAAATAAAATTCTTGGATTGATTGTTTCATTTAAAATAGAGAAGTTAAATTTATTTTTTAAATGAAAATTGGAAATATGGATCAATGATGAAAACAATTTTGTTTCTTTCGATGAAATTAAAATATTTGAATATTTTGTTCCCTCATTAATTTATTTTGAGATTTTATTATTACAGAAAACAAAAAGTCATGTGTTGTGGTATTTGAAGCATTCATTTTTTCATGAAAATTTTTAAACATTTTATTGGGATTTTCAATATTTTAACATCTATATTTCCTTTTAATTAATTATATTTTTAAAATTTGGTAATTTATAGTGTAATAAATTAATTTTATTTATAGGAATTAAAATAATGAATTTTAAATGTTCTATTTTAATGATGATTTTTAGGGAATTTTACTAAGTGTTTTAATATTTTTAGGTAAAAAAATATGTCCAATTAGGTTGTCCCTCATTGAAGATATCCACCAGCCACAAGGCTAGCCAAATATGGGGTGGGATAGCAAGAAACCCCTTAAGAGATCTCTCTCATTGTCATGTGAGTATTGGCCATGCAGGGAGGATCCCACACTGGGTTTGGGCTAAGGCCTATAAGGTCCATGGGGGACGATATAGCCTATTTCCATGTGTGTAAAAATTATTGCAGGATCCCCATCCCCATGGAAGGATTCTAATACATTTTAACAATCATGACCCGACCCTACCGATCTCGAGCCACAACTACCCCATGCCCGCCTCCATAGGCTAGGTTCTGGCGAGATGCGCCGAAGGCATTACGATCTCAAAGAGGCCTTTGCCTAACTACCTGTACACACACACCCATCACACTCGATGTAGGAGTGGAGAGTAAAATAGAAAACTAAAAGGATAAATAACTATAACCCAACCACAGTCATTCATCAACTTATAAATAAAACAAGTAAAGTGATGATAAGTACTAACGAGGAAACTGAACAGAAAAAAATATTTCAAAACACGTGCCCAACCCGAAAGGTTCCAAAACTCGGAAAAAGTTAAACAAAGGAAAACAAATTGAGAGTCCCGCACCTAAAAAATCTTCTATGACCCTGGTACATGGCCCATGCTCTTGTGCCCTCTACACTGCTTCGTAGTATCGATCGACCTGTCTGTAGTCTTCAAGGGCACACCAAGTGCAGGCAAAGCCCAAGAAGGGGTGAGTATAAAGATACTTAGTAGGATGCCCTGAAAGCTCAAGGGAGAAAAAAATGTGGTACTAAAATGGTGAGTAGTAGATAGAACAAAGAATAGTGTAATATTACAATAGAAAGAGTACAAATAAACCAAACAAAAGAAAGGGAGTAGACTCGTCCAACCAAGAGGATCTAGACATGGAAAGCATGTGGCATACCACATGCGTCTTCACCCCTCCTAGAAGGAGAGTAACAGAACCCAGTGAGTGGGAACAAAATTATGGTGTATATATATATATGCTCAAACAGAAACCCAAATGAGTGTGTAAGGGGATCTCCATCTCCATGCTCAGCTCAGCAAAAGTTGCCAACAGTTCTAAGGATATCCATCACTGATACCCAAAGGTCCGGCACGTCAAAGCTATTTTCATTGAATCATACAACCAAGGGTCCCGCTCTAGTAATCATGGAGAAAATACAATGACTAGCCTCATAGAAAGGGATAAATCTGAAAGAAGTCATCAGGTAACCAACTGCCCAGCACTGCTGGAGGGTAAACCCAAAGGTTAACGGGTAACCCAATGCCTAGCCCCGCTAGAGGGTAAACCCTAAGTTCAATGGGTAACCCAATATCCAGCCCTACTGGAGGGTAAACCCTAAGGTTAAAGGGTAACCCACTGCCTATCCCCACTATAGGGTAAACCCTAATACGCTGGTGGGTACCCCATTGCCCAGCCCCACTGGAGGGTAAACCTAGAACTGGACTGATAACTTCGCACTTCCCATACCATCACTGGGTGTCACTAACATTGCTACCATTCGTTGGTTCAGAGTGCATCAAAGGAACCTCCAACCAATGCCCTTTCATGTTTCTACATATAATGAGATCTCGAATGACGCTCTACTTGCCCAAACAGATTACACCATTGCAATCCTCGTGGAAAAACACACACGATAGCCTAATTTATTTCTAGAAACGGACTCCCAATGAAAATGATATTCAACACCGCTTTATGCACATACGGTGTCTCATGGGACCCACACCTCAGTTCTGAAAAAGGTCGGGTGAACTACGCTATCGCGATGATCTCGAAACAACATGCCAAAACGACTATTCATTCGCCCCAAATAGACGTCGGATGAAAAAGTCACAGTATGCTGCACACAACATAAAAGATGGAACATGGGGCTCATGCCTAAACTCCGGCTTCAAATCCTGAAACCACCCTAAATTACTTTTTCATGATTCCAGGGTCACAATGCTGCTGACGGCGCCTAAAACGGACTATGGATGTGCTCTACCTTCACCTGCTGATAGGTAAGACACTGAGAAATGAACTCAACTACGCTCTCCTTCTTTCCAGACCACCAAAACTTCCGTTGAAGGTCTCTGTACATTTTCCCCACACTGGGATGTACATCCAAGGGAGAATTTTGGAACTCCCACATCCCCTCCACCTGCATCTCCACTGGTACTATAGCTCGCCCCTGAAACAGGATCTCGTGATTCCCTCCTTCAGAATACCCATCGGGTGTGTCGTCTGTGGATATCTAATCATGTGGTACCTTGTTGTCGACATCGCCCAGCTGCGACTCTCTCACATGCTCAAGGAGAGAAAATGTCAACACCATCGACTGCATAAAAGTCGTAACCTCCTTCTCCACCATGCTCAGTTGTAGGTAATCCAACTGCTCTAATGCTTCCCGCACTAGACAAGCCTGGGTCTTCCTGCTAAGGGAATCTGCTACGACGTTGCCCTTCCCTGTAGTGTGTACTGTCACGAAATCATAGCCTTGCAGAAACTCCATCCAACGCCTCTACCTCATATTCAGATCCCACTAAGTGAAGATGTACTTGAGGCTATGGTGGTCTAAGTAGACCACAAAATGCTCAACCAAAATGTAGTGTCTCCAGGACCTCAAGGAAAAGGCCACCACTTCCAGCTCCAAATCATGAGTCACATAATTCTTCTAATGGGGCCTCAACTACATTGACCCATATGAAATCACTGCCCACTGCAGCATCCACACGCACCCAAGATCAGCTCCTAAAGCGTCACAGTAGACCACGAACTCAATGCCCTCCTCTGGAAGCCTCAACACTAGAGCACTAGTCAGCCTCTACCTCAACTCCTCGAAGGCCTTCTATCACTGATCAGTCCAGGTAAACATTCGTCCCTTCCGCGTCAATGCGGTCAAAGGGGCAGAAATCATAGAGAAGTCTTCCACGAACCTCTTGTAGTACCCTGATAGGTCAAAGAAGATCTGCACCTCGGATGCAATCATAGGGGGATCCCAAGCAAGCACTGCCTCTATCTTTGTGGGATCTACAGCAAAACCCTATTCTGAAATGACATTCCTTAGAAAGTGAACATTAGGAATTCATAACTGACCCTTTGAGAGCTTCTCATATAGCTGGTGCACCTGAAGTAAGTCTAGGACCATCCTTAATTCTTATGTGTGCACCTCCTCTGTTATAGAGTAGATGAGTATTTCTTCAATAAAGACAACCACAAAACGATCTAAGTACAGATGGAAGATCCGGTTCATCAGAGCCATAAATATGGAGGGGGTATTCGTCATACCAAATGGCATCACCAAAAACTCATAATTCCCATAGTGATAATGGAAATCCATCTTCATGATGTCAGCCTCACGAACACGCAACTGGTGGTAGCCGGATCGAATATCAATCTTGGAGAACCACTTTTCACCTCTCAACTAGACGAAGAGGTCATAAATCCTCGTAAAAGGGTACATGTTCTTTATTGTGGCCTGATTCGAGCGATGATAATCCACAAAAAGTCACAGAATCCCATCTTCCTTTTTCACAAAAAAAACCGGAGCTGCCTAGGGGGACACACTGGCCTGATGAATCCCTTCTCACGAAGGTCCTCCAACTGATATCGTAGCTCCCAAATCTATGTGGGTTCCATCTGATATGATACACATGATATCGGGGCAGTCTATTGTTGTAATTCTATGTAGAAATCTATCTCTCACCTCGGAGGTAGTCCCAGGACATCCTCAGGAAAAATGTCCATATAGTCCTCTTCAGTGGTACGGATCCAGATGCCGGTAGCGTCTGCTGCTCCGAGAGCCATGCTTTCCAACTAGTGAGAAAAAGGTCGTGGTCTCCTACTCAGAGTACCTGTTTGCTCTGCCACGAGGTCTCGTTCACCAAGGATAGTGAATCTCATCCCATCAAATGCACGCATCTGACTCATTTACACCGACAAAAAATCTGGGCACGAACCATAGAAAGCCAATCCATGCCCAAGATGACGTTGTATGGTTCCATCGTGATGACCCGTAGGTCCCACGTGAAACTCTCTCCTCCGAAAGACTGTTCGCACTATCTACAAACAAAGGTCACTAACGAAGCACTTACCGATGGAACCTCAAGGCTAAGTGCAGGAGTCAGCACCTCTACTGGGAGCTCCAACTATCATACCAAGAGTAGTGATATAAAAGAGTGGATGGAGCCTATGTCTACTAGTACCGAAGAAAGCATAGAGTAAACACAAAGTGTCACGACCCGTCCTCGGGGCCTATGCCGTGACTACCCCAAGCCCGCCTTTCATAGGCCAGGGGCTGGCGACTAGCACCAAGGCGTAATTCCCAGTAAAAAAGGAAAGCATTGCCTTTGTAAAGTAAACAAACACCACAGAGCAAGGAAGTAGAAGTAAACACTATGTAAAAACTGGGTACAAGAGTAAGTGAGGAATAATAAGTGGGCCAGAATACAAACCCAAACTGAAAGTAAAGTACAACTGAAAAACAGAGTACAACAACTGAAAAGTAAAGCTGCAGCCTTGAGCCATCCACTGGAAGTCCCACCTGAAGGATGGGTACAGATATCCTCCACAGCTCCTCGGTTCCAGTCGTCCGCTCTGAGTACGTCCCGCACAGTGGTCCACCTCTGGGTACCGACCTGCTTCGCAAGCCTCAAACACGATCAACGCTATCCGTCGTCTGCAACCAACTCAACGTAGTGCGGGTATAGCCCGTGTAGGGGTGAGTATAAGCTACTCAGTAGGGACCCTGAGACCCCCGAAGGTCTCCCAGAATCCACAAAAGATAATCCACAAAGGAAAGATACAATCACGAAGTAACATCCAACACTACTTAGGTATATTCCCATACATATACCTAAGTCATCAATTCCAGTTCAGCTCCAACATCCGAGCCCAAGTTCGACCACGTACACACAGGATAGCACAACACAATCCACATAGGAAAGCAAAACAAGATTCAGCTCACACAGGTATACTTCTTCGTATGATGATAGAGATGATCAAATATAGCCACTGATTCATCTAAGCCATCAGACCCACAAAGGATTGATAGGTACTAACCCCCGCAATGACCCACAAAGGATCTGACCCACACAGGATCGATAGATAACTAACCCCCGCAATGACCCACACAGGATCTGACTCACACAAGATCTATAGGCGCTGGCCCACACAGGACCGCTGAGTGCTGACCCACATAGGATCTGACCCACACAGGATCAGTAGCACTGATACACATAGGATCACTGAGTGCTGTAGTCATTTTCGTCAAATCCACGGAGGATTTCTGCACAGTCGTCAACGTCGTCGCCGTCCCAGCCAACTCTGGGGTTCCCTCACACAGCATGCTCGTTCGGGAGGGTCCGCTCCACAAGCCGAGAGGCTGATACATCAACTGACACATAGTCCGGAGTTGATGTATCCAAAAGTTCCGTATTGTCAACAGGAACTCAACGTCACAGACGACGCGTCAATCGGACGCCCGGTCTGAGAGTTATTGGCTATTTCATCCCAGGGGCCCGATTGGTTTTTAAGTCAAAACCAACCCGAACATACTCCACCTTCTTCCAAACCTCGATCAAAATAAGCCAAAATTTCCGCCTCACTAAGAGGAATCCAACAAAGTCAACGGCACGTCAATCGGACGTCCGGAGCTCATGTTATAAGCATTTCCGCTCCGAGGGCCCGGTAGGTTTCGTGTACGAACCAACTCGGCCGAACCCAATGTTCTCCAAAACCCTGATTTTAATATTCCGAAAATACCGTCTCGATCCAAGGATCGCATCGCAGTTGACGGTGCATCGATCGGAGGTCTGAAACCCATGTTATGGCCAGAAGACCGAAAGAGGTTCGGTATTAGGGGGTTCGGGCCCAGTCCGACCCAGCCCGATACCCCCAGGGTCGGCCCGAACTGGGGCGACCTGAACCGGGTCTGGGTCCGGCTCGCTTGGGCGTGGGCCAGCCCGGATGGCACGGCCCGGCCCGCCCTGGGCACGGCCCAGCCCGGCGGTCCGCCGTGGGCAGCCGGCCCGGCGTGCTGGTGTCATCCAGGTGGCTCGGCCGTTTCCGCCGAGCGAAGAAGCCAGGGGGGCTGCACCCCACTTTTTTGTAACCACGGCCCCACGTGGGGGCCGCTTTGCTGGCCAACTGGGGGTTACGGACTCCCGAATTTCCCCCTGGCCGGCCCGCCCGCTCCGGCCGGCCGGCTGCTGCCGCCACGGGACCGACGCTGGCCAGTCCTCCTGCTCCGACACCGGTGGCCCGGAACCGGCCACCGGGCTCCCCGCACCGCCGCGGCCCGAGCCGCGGCCTCGGTACGTCCGGCGCGGCGCGACGTCGCCGTGCCCCTCCGTCGCGGCCCCGCTCTGGCTGTGGCGCTTTTGTAGTTCTCCGGCGAGGCGCGACCGGGCCGCGTCTTTGGTTTGTCTCCAACGGCGCGGCGCGACGGCACCGCTTCTCCCCCTTTCTTTAATATTTCTGCACGGTGCTTCGGCACCGCGATGCCTTGTTCGTGCCCCAAACAACATCAAACAACCAAAGGGGAGAGGAGGGTCGGCCGTGTTCATGCGGTCCGACCCCCTCCTGTTATTGCGGTATCAGGCGGCTCCAATACAAATAATGAAATGCAACAGAATAATTAACGAACAACAATTAAAATAAATCTCTACCTCATCGAATTCGATGAGCGAGGATTCGTCACGGAAAATAACCATCACGGAAGAAGGCATCGCGGAGGGAGGATCTTCACGGAAGAAGCGTCACGGAAGAAGCGTCGAGGAAGAAGGAACGTCACGGAAGAAGCGTCGCGTCATTGATCTCCGAGGATCCGACGTTCTTCGCGTTCTTCACAATCTTCGCATTCTTCGTCGAGGAGGGAGAACTTCACGACTTGAAAGAATTATCCCCAAACCCCCTTGCACAACCATCCCCTAATAAAATAAGAGTTATCTTATTTTCTTAACGCACAAGCCAACGTTTGAATTTCAAAAGAAACAATCAATTAAAAGACTTAATTGCAACGATTTAACCGCCCAAATTAATGAGGCATTTATTAACTAGAGAAACGCATGGGTTGACTTCATTAAAAAGGGGGTGCGGGTGTGTTTCTTAATTAAAGGAGGAGGGTTGAAAAAGGCAGCGCTCAGGTGGGCCCCACCCCACAAATATCCTACCTAGTGGTGTAGGATATTGTGGGTCCCAATTTAACTCATTAACTTAGGTTAAACAACTTAAATAAAATAAATGGTGCGACCAATTTATTTTATTCATTTACTTAACCCGAAAAGGGGTTAAAGTGGGACCCACAATATCCTAAACCACTAGGTAGGATATTTGTGGGGTGGGGCTCACACGAGCCCCACCTTTTTCAACCCTCCTCCTTTAATTAGGAAACACACCCGCACCCCCTTTTTAATGAAGTCAACCCATGCGTTTCCCTGGTTAATAAACGCCTCATTAATTTGGGCGGTTAAATTGTTGCAATTAAGTCTTTTAATTGATTGTTTCTTTTGATATTCAAACGTTGGCTTGTGCGTTAATAAAATAAGATAACTCTTATTTTATTAGGGGTTGATCATGCAAGTGCGTTTGGGGAGAATTCTCTCAAGTCGTGAAGTTCTCCCTCCTCGACAAAGAACGCGAAGAATGCGAAGAACGCCAGATCCTCAGAGATCGATGACGCGACGCTTCTTCCGTGACGTTCCTTCTTCTGCGACGCTTATTCCGCGACACTTCTTCCGTGATGATCCTCCCTCCGCGATGCCTTCTTTCGCGATGGTTATTTTCCGCGACGAATCCTCGCTCATCGAATTCGACGAGGTAGGGATTTATTTTAATTGTTGTTCGTGAATTCTTCAGTTTCCTTTCTTAATTTCTATTGGAGCCGCCTGATACCGCAATAATGGGAGGGGGACGGACCGCACGAACATGGCCGACCATCCTCTCCCATTTGGTTTTTTGATGTTGTTTACGGCACGAACAAGGCAACGCGGTGCCGAAGCACCACGCGAAAATATTAAAGAAAGGGGGAGAAGCGGCGTCGTTGCGCCGTGCCGTTGGAGACAAACCAAAGATGCGGCACGGTCGCACCACGCTGGAGAACTACAAAAGCACCACGGCTGGAGAGGGGCCATGATGGAGGGGCGCGGCGCCGTCACACCACGCCGGACAGACCAAGGCCGCGGGTTGGGTCGGGGCGGATCGGGTAGACCGGCGGCCGGTTACAGTCCAAGGGCGTCGGAGCAGGGTGACCGGCCAGCGTCGGTTCCGTGGCGGCAGCAGCCGGCCGGCCGGAGCGGGCCGGCCGGTCAGGGGGAATCTGGGGGTCCGTAATCCTTGGTTGGCCGGCAAAGCGGCCCCACATGGGCCCGCGGTTAAAAAAAGCGGGGGGCAGCCCCCCCCCCCCCCCCCCCCCCGCGCCTCTTCACTCGGCCGAAATGGCCGAGCCACCTGGCTGGCACCAGCGCACCGGCCCGGCTGCCCCCGCCGGACCGCCAGGCCGGGCCGCGCCTTACCCAAGTGGCTCAGACCCAGACTCGATTCGGGTTGCCCTGGTTCGAGCCGACCCTGGGGGTATCGGGTCGGGTCGGACCGGGCCCGAACCCCCTAATACCGAACCTCTTTCGGTCTTCTTCCCATAACTTGGGATGCGGACCTCCGATCGACGCACCGTCAGCTAAGATGTGATCCTTGGATCGAGATGGTTCTTTTGGTATATTACACCTAGGGTTTTGGAGAACTTTGGTTCTGGCCGGGTTGGTTCGTACACGAAACCAACCGGGCCCTCGGAGCAGAAACACTTATATCTTGCGCTCCGGACGTCCGATTGACGTGCCGTTGACTTTGTTGGATTCGTCTAAGTGAGACAGACCATTTGGCTTACTCTGCTCGAGGTTTGGATGCAGGTGGAGTATGGTCGGGTTGGTTTTGAATTAAAAACCAACCGGACCCCAGGAACGAAAAAGCCTATAACTCTCAGACCGGGCGTCCGGTTGACGCGTCGTCTGTGACGTTGAGTTCCTGTTGACGATACGGAACTTTTGGATACATAAACTCTGGACTATGTGTCAGTTGATGTATCAGCCTCTCGACTCATGGAGCGGACCCTCTCGAACGAGCTTGTTGTGTGCCGGAACCCTAGAGCTGGCTGCGACGGCGAAGACGTTGACGACTGTGCAGAAATCCTCCATGGATTCGACGGTGACGACTACAACACTCATCGATCCTACGTGGATTCGTGCTACCGGTCCTGTGTGGGTCAGATCCTATGTGGGTCAGCGCTCAGCGGTCCTGTGTGGGCCAGCACCTACAGATCCTGTGTGCGTCCGATCCTCTGTGGGTCATTGCGGGGGTTAGTTACCTATCGATCCTGTGTGGGTCAGATCCTTTGTGGGTCATTGTGGGGGTTAGTACCTGTCGATCCTTTGTGGGTCTGAAGAGTTAGATGAATTGGTGTCTATATCTGATCATCTCTATCATCCTATGAATAAGTATACCTATGTGAGATGAATCTTATTTTTCTTTATTATGTGGATTGTGTTGTGCTATCCTGTGTGGACGTGATCGAACTTGGGCTCAGATGTTGGAGCTGAACTGGAATTGATGACATAGGTATATGTATAGGAATATACCTAAGTAGTGTCGGATATTACTTCGTGATTGTATCTTTCCTTTTTGGATTATCCTTTGTGGATTTTGGGAGACCTTCGAGGGTCTCGGGGTCCCTACTGAGTAGCTTATACTCACCCCTGCATGGGCTATGCCCGCACTACATTGTGTTGGTTGTAGACGATGGACAACGCTGATCGTGGTTGAGGCATGCGGAGCAGGTCGGTACCCGGAGTTGGACCACTGGGCGGGACATACTCAGAGAAGACGGCTGGACCCGAGGAGCTATGGAGGCTATTTGTACCCACCTTTCTGGTGGGACTTCTAGTGGAAGGCTCGATGCTGCGGCTTTACTTTCCAGTTGTTGTATTCCCTTTTTCAGTTGTACATTACATTTAGTTTGGGTTTTTATTCTGGCCCACTTACTTTTCTGCACTTACTGTTGTACCCAGTTTTTACTTAGTGTTTACTTCTTCCTGCTTGCTCTGTGGTGTTTGTTTACTTTAAAAAGGCAATTCCTTCCCTTTTTACCGGGAATTACACCTTGGTGCTAGTCACCAGCCCCTGGCCTATGGAAGGCGGGCGTGGGGTAGTCACAGCATGGGCCCCGAGGATGGGTCGTGACACAAAGCGTACCTCAGACCATCTCATGTTTTGGGGGGTCACGAACACCCATAGCCTGATGCTACCCACATCCCCTACCGCCAACTCCCTGATCCTGGCATGGGTCTCCCGATGGTGGCAGTGGAAGGACCTCAATATTCTATCCCCCACCTCCAGGTCCTGTCGCTCTACCTATCCCGCCTCCTTAAGTACCACCCTCTCCTCGCCTGGGAGTTCCCTGGTCATCGTGCTGCCTCTACTGTTGTGGTGCGCCCACTGCCTGCCATGGCTACTCGGTATGCCTGGTCAGTAGTCCCATGATAGGTGACCCTGTCTATCACAAGCATAGCATCATCTCTCTCTTGACTGCCCAGGTGCTCTATGACGCCACTACAGTGTATGAACCTGCACCTAATTCTTCTCATGGAAGGGTCTCCTCGACTGAGGCCCTTCTCTCTATCTCCTACCAGCTACCAATGACTCTTCTCTGAAGAGGCCACTGCTAGGCCCTTCCAACTAGCGTCCATCATCCAAGAATCTCTCTATCACGAGCGCCTGCTCTTTCACCCCAGTATAATTAGGGATGCATAGGGGTACTACACAAAAATATATTTCCCTACGAAGACCCTACTCAAACATCTGCACCTGGAAGTAACTATCGCAGATCATATCCTTCCAGTAGAATGTCATATCAGTAATTCGGGCCAAGTACTACGCCACGACCATCCCCCCTAATTCATCTCCAGAATCTCCTGAATCCGAACATAGCATAAACAAGAGGGGTAATACTCCTCCTGAAAGAGATACTAGAATCCATCCCACATGAGAGACAACTCGTCCTGGGTCTGCATAACCAACCCCCAACAATGCCTGGTCATCCCGAGGAAAAGGCTGGCATCTAGGGATACCATGAGGTCTGCTGGTGTTCGTACCAGCCTGAAAAGGCCATCCAGAGACTATAGCCAATGTTCCGCTGCCTGGGGATCAAGGTCCTCGCGGAACTTCTACGGCCGCTGACGCTAGAAGTCTCAGAGCGCACTCAACTTGTGCTCAACCTCGGCTTATGCTGTGGGTACTAAATGCCACACTCTAGATGGAGGGGATACTGCTGAACCACTGGGTGGAAGGGGATCACATGAGGGTCCCTGAACTGATGCCTCATCACTCACCAGGTCATCGTCACGAACTATAGAGGGTAACCTGGCTGGCTGCTGTCGTAGGGGAATCCTAAAACTTATCAAGGATTACCATGATTAGATGAGCATATATATATATATATATCAGTAATAACAAGGGGTATCTGAATCAAAAAGTATAGTCAAAGGCTCCATCCTACCAGATGCATGTTCTAAATTCTCTACAATAAGTTTCTCAGTGTGCTGAGTCGACAAGCGGGTTATCAGGGTCCTAGTGAATGGATACGTAGGCCGCCCGTACCATCACTGGACTCCCGAGCCTGAGATCCACTCTCAAGACAGATCGACACTCTTGCCCTAAATCCAAACCAATTCCTTTTTATGGATATCTGAACAATGCCACGAGGAATGAACCATCCTCTAATACCACTTTGTCCCAACCCGACCCTACCTATCTCAAGCCGCAACTACCCCAAACCCGCCAACATAGGCCAGGGCTGGCGACAAGCGCCAAAGGCATAAAAATCTGAGGAAGGCCTTCACCTAAGTACCTGTACACACACACCCATCCTAAACGATGCAGAAGTGCATAGTAAAAAAAGAAAACAAAAGGAAAAACAAATATAACCGAACCACAGTCATGTATAAACTTCTAAATAGAACATGTAAAGTGATGATAAGTACTAAAAAAGAAACTAAACAGAAAAAATGGGAAAAACACGTTCCCAACCCGAAAGGTGCCATAACCCGGTAATAGGTAAACAAAAGTAAACAACTGGAGAGTCCCACACCTGGAAACTCGTTTGCGACCCTGGTATGCGGCCCAAACTCCTGTACCCTCTATGATCCTATGTAGTCTCGATCGACCTGTTCGTCGTCTTCAAGGGCACACCAAGTGCTGTCAAAGCCCTAGCAGGGGTGAGTATAAATATACTTAGTAGAATACCTCAAAATCTCCTGGGAGAAACAAATGAGGTACTAAAATGGTGAGAAATAGACAGAACAAAGAATAGTGTAAGAGTACAATAAAGAGAGTGCATTACAACCCAACAAAATAAAGGGAGTAGACTCGTCCAACCAAGATGAGCTAGACACAGAAAGCATGTGGCATACCCTACACGTCTTCACCACTCCTATAAGGAGAGTAACTGAACCCAGGCAGTGGGAACAAACATAGGGTGTATATATATTCTCAACAAGAAACCCGAACGAGAGTGTAAGGGGATCTCCATTTCCAATCTCAGCTTAAGAAATGTCGCCAATAGTTCTATGGATATCCATCAGTAATGCCCAAAAGTCTCGCACACCAATGCTATCTTATCACTGAACCGTATAAACAAGGGTCCCACTACCTTAATCACAAAGAAAAGTCATTGACTGGCCACATAGAAAGGGATGAATCTGAAAGAATTCATTGGGTATCCAACTACATAGCCTCGTTGTAGGGTAAACCCTACGGTTAATAGGTAACCCACTACCCAGCCCCGCTGGAGGTAAACCCGAAGGTTAACGGGAAACCCACTACCTAGCCCCGCTAGAGGGTAAACCCTAAGGTGAATGGGTAACCCACTGCCCAGCCCCACTAGAGGGTGAACCCTAAGGTCAACGGGTAACCCACTGCCCAGCCCCGCTGGAGGGTAAACCCTAATACGCCGGTAGGTAAGCCACTACCCAGCCCCATTGGAGGGTAAACTTGGAAGTTGTCCGATAACTCCAAATTGCATGTGCCATCACTGGGTTTCACTAAAATTTCTACTGTGTGTTGGTTCGGAGTGCGTCAATGGAACTTCTGACCAATTACCTTTCATGTTTCTACATTTATTGAGATCTTGAATGAGGCTCCACATGCCCAAATAGATTACACTGTTGCAATCCTCGTGAAAAAAACATGCGAGATAGACAATTTACATGCTTGAAACAAACTCCCAAAGAAAAAAATAGTCAACACCACTTTATGCTCATACGGTATCTCGTGGGTCGCACACCTTAGTTCCCAAAAAAGGTCAGGCGAACTATGCCATCACGATGATCTCAGAAAAACATGCCAAATCGACTATTCATTAACCCTGAATGGACATCTGATGAAAAATCATAGTACACTGCACATAGCATAAAAGACGGTATGTGGGGACCACGCCTCAACTCTAGATTCAACGCCTGAAAACACCCTAAACTACATCATCATGACACCAGGGTCACAATTCTGTTGAAGGAGCATAAAATGGACCCTTGATGTGCTCGCACTATCCAAAACAAGAATCCAGGCGAGGCACTAACCAACACTTAATGGGCATGTCGCGCCACTGAGCCCCCCCGTTTGGGAATTAAAATTCATTGATACCATCTCAAAACCTCAACCTTGATCTGAGGATCACATCTCCAGAGACAGCATGCGAATCTGACTCTCAGTTTGCAAGTTAGAGGTGTTTTAATGCCAACGGACGGAGACGGGGTGTGTCGGACCAGTTTTGCCGGTCCACCCCTTTAGACTGGCGGTCCGCGGCTTGGCTTCCCAGACCGCCCGGTCTATTGTGGCCCACGGTTCACCACGCGGCCCGCAGTACTTCACCTGCACCGGTTTTATCAGGTCCGACTCTTCTTCACGGGACCCGCATTTCGGAGGTCCATGTCCACTCCAGGGGTCACGAAGACCCCGGTCTCCCGATGCACGCCGACCTGTAAAGCTGGCCACCCGTGACCCTGGACTCCCGCATGCACCCCTGACGCCACCTTGGGAGCCCACACTGCTCACCCACAGCCGGTCGCGCCACTGCCTGAGGATGCCGCCTGGACCACTGAGACGTCGGGCCGTCGTCCCACTCACCCGCACCGACCACCGCAATGAGCCACTGGACCGCCCTGGAACCACTGGAAAACAGGGGTTTTGTCTAGAAAACTTCATGGGGCCACCCCAGACACCCCGGGACTCAGATTTTCGATCCGAAAAAAGAATTGGAAACCTCGGATCGAACCCTATGCATCTATGGACTTATCTATAAAATAAAATAGCATTTCAACACTATAATTTGAGTATAATGAAGTTGCAAAAATTTAAAATGAATGTGCAACAATCCTACCTCACAGGGAATAGCCCATCACATCACAAATGATCTGTCGGAGCTGAAACCACCTTGGAGTGGTGGGGAGAGGAGCTTGAAGAAGGTGGATCCATTTTTGGGAGACCATCCACCCGGGAGATTTTAAGAGGGGCGAAGGAGGGGTGGATGTGTTTAAGTAGGAAAAAAATAATTAAAATTTTATTAATATTAAACACCCACCAGTAAGCCTGTACCCAAACTATGGACAGTGTCGAGGATAAGATGCTCCTAGGGTAAAATCCAAGTTCTAAGAACAATTATGGTCTCCGAATTTTAATTTGATCCTCTATTCAGATGTTATAAAGTTCACGCCTGAGGCCGCTAAATTAAAAAAACACCCATGGGGGTGTTTTCCACAGAAGGGTCACGCCCGTTAATGTTACAACCCTCCTAGGGTAAACGGCAGGCTCCAGACTAAACGGTGACCTCATTTTACAATTCCAAGTTACTGTTTAGGATTTATTCTATTTATTTGGAGTGCCTTGTGTCAACACACATAAAATTTAATTCCGGCCACACCAGGACTCAGAATCGCACGTCGTTTGAACATCCTACTCTGGAATAAAATAAAGAAAATTTATAGTCTCACAGGCTCAAAACCGATGTTCTTATATATACCTAAACTATTAAAATATTTAAGTGCTAAAACACACTGATCTTTGATGCAGGACTCCGAAATATGTGTACACTTTATCGTAATTGAAACTTCGTTATTCTACATAGCACCCATGTGAACCCACTTCTTGGAAATTTCATCAAGCTACTTCCACTAACATTCATTCTCATATCCACTGAACCACCATTTGAAACCTAATAGAACCACCATGGGTGATTTTGGGAATATCTTGATTGATTTTTACTACCACAATCGAGGCTGTTAGTCACCGTGAATAGTCTTCACCACCTCAGACCCCCACCATGAAGCCTTTTTAGATGGATAATGATGCCATTAATGATGTAGATAAGTTTTATCTACCCTCTATAAGGTCTGAATGAAATGTGGGATTTCTTACTTCATTTACATAATGGTTGTGTTGTGGGTGGATATCTAAACCATGTAGATTCCATGAAATAAACTTGTAACATTATACCATGTGTGAGGAACCATGACTGATAGGGGAGTCTTACCACTATAACAATATCTACCGTTTGCTCTAGATATAGTTGTGATATACCATTGTTTTTTCTACCATGGTGATCTAAATTTTTTTTAATATCTATCACGATTCTGTGGTGATCTACCTTTGTTTTGCAACCATCACTGAATGTAGTTGGGTATACCGATGGTGGTGATCAAATACCTGAAGGAAGGAGAGGCTATCATTATAGGTTCTATAATTTCTAAATAGAGGAGCTATAGTTGAAGGTTCTACCATCACTAAGAATAGAGGAGCTACTGTTGGTAACATAAAATTATGTATGGTAGGATATACTAATTTCTTGTGACATGCCATCATGTGATATACCATGGTACGACCTATTGTCATTCAAGATTACACCGGTTAACATCGCATAAAACTTTTAAATCCTCATCAAAGACTCCATGGCCACCACTGAACAATTCAAACTCTAGGATAAAATTATAACCATGGATGACTTCATGTGTATGATATGACAACAATGAATCCCTTTTTGGGATAAAAGACACCCAAAATTAAATAATAACTCACTCTGTCCACATTGAAGGTTGAATTAAAGTAGAAGTCACCCTACACCAATTCTATAAACTATTGTGTCATGGGATTCAAAGGATTAAGTGATCCCTTGAAGAACATAGGTTTCATTGAGGAGAAAAAAGTATCAAACATGTTAAAATGTATTTTTATCACATGGGAATGTACATATAAATCATTGAGGATAATTCTATCTATAATACACTAAAAAATTCCATGTGTAAAAAGAATTTTTTGAAAAAAATAGGTCAAAGGAAATGAATATTTAGAATCACCTTATGTATTTTGAGAATAAAAAGAGTAAATATTAAATAATATACATTAAACCTATTAATGTAATAAATAAAGACAAATAATATTCAAAAAAGAAAATAATTGGGGATTCCTCACTCTATAAATAATAATGTGTCCTAGTAAATGAGGGTATTAGAAGATTGAAGAACCAAATAGTTGTTGATGGTCCGTTTTTATTGAATTTATTTCATTTACACTATTTTTACAATGGTGTCTACCCCTATAACCCACATTAATTTATCTATAATGGAGGGTCATAATCCTTAAGTGGTTTAGTAAATGTGAGGTGATCCAAAAACTATTTCTTGAGTCCATGAACTTCTGTTATATATATGCATTTATTTTCAATATTAAATTATTTTCTTTGTTAATTTATAGTAATTAAATTTAATTCCACTGTGTTTATTATTAATTATAAATTTTAATTACTTTGTTAAGAAATATTTTTTCCCACTATTTTATTTTGAATCATATCAATTGATTGGAATTAAATCAGTGGGAGAGTGTTTACTTATTAAAAGTCATGTGACAAATAAATAGTAATCTAATATGGGTACTTGGAATCTCAATACCAAGTTATGTATTTCATAGGTATTTAAAAGAAGAATCGATCCACCTTTCACACATTTTAATGATTATTGTCCAATCAAGGAAATTTTTACAATTATTTTAACTCGTCATCAAACATAATCAAGGGTGAAAATGGGGAAGCGATTGTGGAACCGTTCATGTAATTAATTAATAAATATTGGATAATTATTTTGAAAATGCTATGATAATGATATAATAGGGAATAAAAAACATAGTACCATCTACTTATCTCTGATATTTATTTTTCCAAAAATTGATTCTTTTCTTGAAATTCCTAGTGATATTGTTCTACAATTTACTTTCAAAATATGATGATTAGATATAAGTACTGCTCCTTGGAGACTATTTTGATTAATTCTATTATTACTAATCTTATACCCTTAGGGAAAATAAATAAAAAAATTCCACACTCCATGGAACATGTATGTCAATTGGTTAAAACGATAAAACCTACTCTACACTATTTTTAGTTGGTTTTCTAGGGACGAATTAAATCACTATTTCATTTTTCAAGGATTATAAGTACTTTAAAATAACACATAATATTTAGGTGGATTTTACCCACATCTCATGGGAATGAATCAACATTTTCACAATAATAAAAATACATTATTTATACTAGAATGACCCACTATAAATAATTTATCAAAATTTTGGTTTAAAAAATTACAATATTTCAAATTGTCTCTCCATCTATGAATGAGGTCTTATTCATTGAAATTAGGTTTTACTCTAGCAGATATATATCACTATAATAGCATATATGTCAAAATTACTACTAAATGTTTTTGAATAATTATATATTCCATGATTTCAGACACACACACACAATAAGGTCATCTTCTTTCTCAAAAACAAGCCATTGAAAGAACATAAAATAATTGGCTTTCCTCAAAACCATCAATCAATAACATTTGTATACACAAACTGGTTTCCTCTTCTTCCTAGATACAACAATTCTATAGACTTCATGGTGTCAATTTTACAGGTCTCCCTTTTCTTAATTCTCTATTTATTCTTACATGCTCATTTTATTCTTTGGAATTTAAGAAAAAATTTTGAGAAATATTTCTATAATCATTTGTGAATATTATACTCAATTATATGTAATACAATTAACTATAATGTAGTAGACTAATGACTCTTATGCATCTTACTAGTGGATCTTACAAAGCATTTTTATGACTCTTATATAGTACACTAATGAATCTCACATGATCCAGTTGACCCATGTAAAAATACTATTAACTCTTATATAATTCAAAATGGATCTCATTAAAGTGAGTTCACCATTTCGAAATGATCTATATGATTCTCACACAACTCAATTAGTCTTTTGGATTTTTATTATATTCAATGATATCTGTAGTCATGTAATATACATAATATCATTTAATCTTTTAAAATTTCAATGAATATTATAGAATTCCATTGAATCGTATGAAATACTTAGGGGCATCCATGCATTTTTTGATTCACCACCTCAGATACAAAATGTTTCTTATGAATATGTATGTAGCCAATTGTTTCCATAATTATGAAACATCATAATTAATAATGAAGTACCTCAAAAACATCAGAATACCACTAGAAAACATCATATTATCTAAAAAACATTAAAACCCCTCATAAAGTTATCATTAAAAAATAAATTCATCTTCATAAATTATTGGAAAGCAATACAAATATCCAAAATAATATAATTGTTTTCTTAATACTTTTATAAATAAAAATAAATATGTTAAAAATTATATTTCAATATAGAATTTTTATAAAACATTTATAATCATATAATATATATTATATTTCTAGTAAGTCCAACAAGAAGATAAGAATATGTATATTTATTAAAATAAAAGAAAATGTACATAGGAGATTGGTGGGGTCAAACAAAGGGGCTTTCCCTCATCTATCAAGAACAAAGTTATAGATCATAATAAGACATGAAATTCCCATAATCATAGTCATTGGGGATTTTGCATTCATATTGGGTCTTACTTGGATTGAAGATCTTAAGAATATAAATATTGAACTTTTGGTATAAATTTGAAGATCGAGTGGACACAGTGCGAGGTGTGTTAGAATAATCCTTCTTTGGCCTTCTCTTAGAGGGAGATAGATTTAATTCCATACAATCATCTATCTTCTTGTTTATAGACAAATTTTCTTATTTGAAAGAGGTTGGACTGCCATTGCCCACTTCCATCCCTTCCACCTCAAATGTATCACCCCACTTCTCAGATATCCTAGAGGAGTTCAAAATATTATAGATTTTCTGATGACATTCAACAAGTTTTGGAGCCCTAATTTGATCTAGGCTAGGATCTGACCCAACAATCCCATCACGTAGCATTCCTGCACAAGGACTCTCATTCATGCTTAGATCTAGAGGGTCAGTAAAAATAGACGGCCCAAAAATAGAGATAATTGCATTTTTTTCTAGTCTCAACTAATCTAGAAGGAGAAATAGAACAACCATAATTATAGTTAATCTCCTTTTAAAAATCTACAAATTAGTAGAGGGACCAAAATTTTCTCTCATCAGGGAATTATCCACTATTAGTCATTTGCCTTTAAAATTATGCACCTGGGGGATTGATTTTTCAGAAGCCTACATATCATCTATAGTGGAAGATATTTTTTTGAGAGCATCTCCATCATGATCATGAGACTTTGACCAATCCATATGCTTCCTCTCAGGTTTCCTTCTACTGTGAGTAGTTGGATAACCCTTCATCCCACATATATCACAAGAGATATTCCTCTGACATAACTTCAAAAAATTCCCAACAGCCATAAATTCGGTATAGAAAAAGGTATTTTTTCATACTAAACTTCAATATGAATATTATATATGGGAGTGTAGAGAGTTACCATAACAATCAAGGTGGATCTTAGATTAATCTCCACCATCATTTTGACAAAATGTCCAAACAGAACAACCACAGTTTCACTATCGAGGTGAGTAGGAGTCCAAATTTTCTTACCATTGTCATGCAATATCTTTGAATGCCAAAAGACCCAATTAAGCCCATTAAAATGAACAAAAACCTGAGAAAAGTTATTCCATACATGAGAGGCATTGAAATCCATGGAACATTCATGAAGGTTAATTCATACATGTTTCAGAGATAGAGACTTGATACTCCATTCATGTTTTTTGAGAGCATTACAAGGGAAAATGTAATGTAATGATCCACAAAAAAGAAAAAAATCCTCCAATAAAAGGATCCCCATAAAAACAAGATCTTCCTGACCAGATCCTCAAACCTCCAATACTGTTCATCCTTCTGTATAATAAGACACTCAATTAGGGAATTCTTCCCAATTGAAATCCTCTCAGTAAACATGTTAATACTAACATCAACATGAGCTGATGTCCCCTTATGGAGGATCCTACCAGATCTGCAGTCGATGAATTATGAAAACAAGGGTGAAAATTTAGGATTGTCCACTACAACTCTACTTGTATCATCCACTACATAAAAATTTCTATTTGGGGCCTTAAAAACTTATTTTTATTTAATCATCTATGGATAAGAATTCACGGAAATAAATTGAATACTCGATAAATCATTCTGTATCACCCACTTTAGTATAGATGGTAGATCTGACCTAGAAAAAAATCCCTCACATATTTATCCATATGATTAAAACCGTTATCCTGAGCATAAAATATAGATCTAGAATCACAAACCACATAATAATTCATCACAAACAATGCATCAGGATTTGTCATGCAACCATCATCATGATCCTGAGACACATGATCTAAAGCAACAAAATCCGAAAGCTTAGATCTGGAGACAGCCAAATCATAGGATGAGGAAACCAACTTCAAAGAAAATGGTGGATTTGGAACAAGAACTCATACAAATCCTCCACCCCTATGAGAAATGGTCTGATAATCACGATCTATATATGGTTATAATTCTTTCACCACATCATTAAGATGAATGGTGGGTAGGTCAACCAGAAGTTCTCTACCTCCATGATGTGGTGTGCATTCATTCTAGGTGAACCCTTTTTTTCCATCCACGAGCACAGAATGAAGATATTGTGGGAGATGCATAACAAACCCTAGGAAGAAGATGTTGGATCACCATGGTTGTGGATCGTTCCCACCACCTGAAACTTGAATTCCATCATATATATAAATAAATGAGGTTTAGTATAATGTTGAGACCAAATCCTCTCAATATATAAATCTCCAAATTCAAAACATGTTTAATAAAAAATAAAAAGATACATAATTTGGAATGTGTTTTATAGTTACAATCCCACACAATGTAGTCTAGGGTACACAAAGCCTCTTCCATATTTATTCATGGATAAAAATTGTAAAAATGATAAGAGTTAGTCTCTAGTTCTCTTAAATATAATGTTGGAGTATGTTCTAATTTATATATAGAGTACTGTAAACATAGCGTGATGGTAAGATAAAAATATAGAGATCAAAATAAGATTATATAAATTCTGAAGAAGCTCAATCTAATCAGATTTTATTGATCCATTGTTAGTAAATTGGTAGTTAAAAATATTCACATGGATTTTTCACTAAGAATTCAAACCCAAAATAGAGTATTGTGGAATAAAATTGTGAAGTATTTTTTATAACCAGTATTTAAAATTTTGTTTCCATTTTCTATATATATTTTTCCCATGACTATATCTACTTCCAAAAGAGAGTACCTTCTCAAATTAGTCATTGAAGAATATTTATAAATAAATCCTTGAAATTATTTTTATGATTTGGAATCATTAAATTCGTTAAATATTTAATAAATGCTTCAAAATATAGCTATTATAGTTTTAGATATTCCACACTAATTAGGTTATATAAGATCACTAGACCTTAATTATGCATGATTACTCTTTTTTGAAGTTTTTCACCTTACGATAACTTGGGAATGTTGTCATTCGATCTTGATGTCACTTGACCTTGTGCTCTCCTGAGCATGTAGTCACTTGTGCTTGTGGTCACTTGACATCAGAGTTTATGCTTATGGTCACATGAGCTTATGGTCACATTAGTATGTGGTTTCTAGTGCTTTCAGTCACTTGAGCCTGCAGTCACTTCACGGAGCCACGTGATCATGTGGAAACATGACACTATAAATTGATCTTTACGGTTAGTTGAATATTTTTAAAAGGTAGTTTAATTAGGTAAATTTAAGACATATAAATTTCTGATATTTCTTCAAAAAAACATTTGAATATCATAAAATATAAAATTTATTAATAATAATAAAATCATATTTTAGAGATTTAAAATAAATATTTTCTTGACTAGTAATCTCACCCTTTTTATGATCACAAATCATGACGTAGTATATGAAATTAAGTGAACAAGAATTTATCCCACATTTTGGATTATTAAAAAATTCTAAATTTTTGTAGAGATACAGAAGGAAACAGAAAAAATATGAAATAGAGTATTAAAGAAATATGAAAAACAAAATAATAAATAGAAACACATTATTGAAATAAATTATTTCCTTGATAACTCAAAAATTATTTCAAAAAGAATTATAGGATTACCTAATAAGAATAAAAATCTGAAAAAAAAATCTATGATGTTAGAAGGGGGAATAGGGTATTTTCCTTTGGTTATAGAGGCTGACACATGAGGTATGGATAGTGGTGAAGAGATGGGATAAGATTTCTAAATAACCACATGCCTATAAATTATATCTAAGATGAAATGAAAATGTGTAGGTACAAGAAGTGATGGAATTAGGGGTTGAAGAAATATATAAGGTAGTAGGTGCTAGAATGGAAATATTAATAGTATAATAGTTAGGATTAATAGGTCTACGGAAGTCATTTATATCTTTTGAACAATTATCCATGTCCAAAAAATACTCTTACTTATTCAACAAAAAGGATTCTATAATAATACTAATAGCTTCTAATTTCTCTACCTGTGTTTTTAAAGCCTAACCTATATGGGAAATCCTAAGATCACTTGATGAGGATATGAACTTGGTATTCATGTCAAAATTATGAAATCTATTATTGAGATAAAAATCAATATCCCATAAACTTTTATACCCATCTATGACAAATTTCTGTAAATCCTTCTTACTAGTTCCAAATCTATTAATGAATGTGTTAAAAATCCCCTAAGAACTATTTCCATATTCCCACAAAACTCATCAAATATTAAATTCAAATCTTCTATCAGAAGTTATTTATCATGATCATTATTAATAAAACATTTCACAAGAGAAGAAGGTGAAACTAAGGAGGATATAAGAAGAGAAGGTAATGTGTAACGATTGAACATTTCATTCAAAAACCAGTGTTAAAACATCGACATCGTATCTTTAAGATCTATATTCAAGGATCAACCATGGGATCTAAGGTCCTTGATCTCATTTTTTGATAAGATATATCAGGAGATTATGCTTTGGTTGAAAATGATAGATAAATTAATTGAATATCCTTGTGATTTACAATTTTATTTTGGGTACCACATTCTTCATTAAACCAATTAAAAACTCTTTAAAAACACCCATTAATTTATTTTTGAATACATTTTAATCTTACATAGTCAAAAAAATGTAGTTGAACTAAAATAAGGTATAGGTATAGTTGGTATAGAAGAAAAATTCCTACCATATAACACACCTTCACTCACCACAAGCTTTGGTCTCAAAGACTGAACTTCTGGTCATATTCCATCTTCTCCTTCATCAACATTAAAAATATTTTTAGGGGTAGATCCAAGAGGATTTTTCATATTTTTTTCAATTAATTATTAAAAATCTTTAGGGGGGTTGGGCCGAACATTTCATCAACCACTTTGTCAATTATAATCTTAGGAGTAGATACTTTAACTCTTTCTTGGATATCAATCTAAAAATTGATAAACCCCCAGTTACACTCTATGATGAATAAAGAGCAGGTAAACCTTGCCCTAGTGAATTAAACCCATGATCATCAACATCATTAGATTATCCACAATAAGGACTTGATTCTAATTCACTTTGTATAGGAGTAACTCCAATACTAGGATTCAATGTAGAATATTATTTAAAAGATTCTACACTTCTTTCAGTATCACTAGATTCACTACCCTATAATGTTATTTCATCCATAAAAAATCACTCACTGATACTGCAGTACATTGAAGGCCTTCAACTTTTATTTATATATCATGAGAGGCTAGAGGTAGAGAGGAATCATAAGATCTAAAGGATATTGCATTAGAATGATCATTGACATCCCGATGTTTTCCCCATAATCCATAGTAAAATCTTATACTTCAATTTCTTCTTCTTCAATTTATAAGACAACATCATTTTAATCAGAATAATAATAAACTACCTCGCCAGGTTCTAAACTAGGATCCACTTTGTGTCTTGGTTTATCAATATCTTTAATAGGATGGTACTTCTCAAAAATATTCTCATTATCTTCCACCATTCCATCATTAATGTGTTCTAATTAACCTTCATATTCTTACAATTTTCTTATTCAGGAAAAGTCAAATATATGAAATAATTTTTTCCTCTCCCTCCCAAAATAACCCTTTGAATTACAACAGGAATGATATATATTTATGAAAAAATTTCATTCATATTCCTCATGATATATCTGAATAAATGTATTTTAACTTCATTCATCATCAAATATAAAAAATAAAATATTATTTCCTCAAAATGAGGAAGTCCTATTCCTTGGGACTGATAAGATATTGCATAAAATTCACTAACAATCAACACAAGAGCTATATTTTCATAGATATTGGTCTTCTAGGATTCATGTTATTTATTAATTTCGTAAGGGAATTTAAAAACTGAATTGAGAATGCTTAATAGGATATGAATTTTGGTAATACTCATATACAAATATATGAGAAAGATTCAATATTTTATCAAATATAGTTGAATAAAATAAAAATGTTTCTCTATTTATAACCTTTCAAATGATATTCATTGAATCAATAAAAAAATTATATATTCACAAAAATAATATTTGACCAAATGAGGATAAAATTTCTTGCCATTATCATTAAACCAATCTATCTACCATTTCTTTTGACTTGAATTCCAAACCAAGGATATTTTGGACTATATCCTTTCAAAATCAACTTCCTTTATAAAAAAAAGAGGCTAATCTAGAAAATTGTCATTGTGAGGCCTGACCATAACACTCAACCTAGATTGACATATTTTATATATATATAAAGGTGTTGAACAGAAATGGGATTTGACTTCATGAGTTTTTTTCTTTATATCCATCCTTATAATATGATTTAATAATTTGGAGGCTCGAGATTGATTTTGAGAGAGAAAGGGGATTGGATAATAGATATAAAAGAGAGAAAATATATACAGATTTGAAAATGATTAAGGGATTTTTGTAAGAGAAAATTTATATCAATAAATATTGATATTCTATTTTTAATTTTATTCAATTTTTTAGGGTAAAAAATAGTAATAAACTAAAATATATATCCTAAAAAACACGTTAATTAAAATTTAAAACTCAAATAGTCTCAACAGGTTTACTAAACATAAAAAACATCATGGTGTAATTTAAATAATTCATGGTTTGTATACTTATTTCATGAAATTCCTTATGGAAACATACTGGTATAATAGTATATTTATTGAACCTATGGCCATTTTCACTAAATATTGTTACCGTAATAGAGAAAACATCATATAAAACTAAAATTAAGATAATGATTAAAAAAATATGTTGAAAATAACAATACAATTATTAAATAAGTAATATTTAGGAATATGAATCAAATCAATACAAGAATTGAAAACTGAAATGAAATATTTAGGAATAATTAATCATCCCTAACATATATACGATATAATTTAATCTCTCTATATTTAGAGGATTTATAAAAATATTTTCAAGTTGTTAGTCTATGAAAATGAACTCTGATTAGTATATCGTTTTTTAAATATGTCTTTCAAAAACTGATATCTTATATCGATATGTTTTTTTATTAGAATGAGACATGGTATTTTTCGAGATTATAATACAACATGTATTTCCATAATTTTAAGGGGCATATAAATATTGAGAACCAAAGTCAAGTAGCCAATAAATAACAGTCATAAGAAAAGCTTCTCACCATTTATAAAGAAATAAAAATTATAGAAGATAATTCACCAAAATTCATCATCCTATTACACCATGAAACTATATACTAGACAAAAAGATGAAATGTTTTATAGTATCTTTTTCTACCTAACTTATATCCACCAAAATCGTCATCAACAAACTAATTTAAATTCATCTAATTTATAGTGGAACACTCCAAAATTAGTTGCATTTTTTAGGTATTTTAAAATTCATTTAGTAACATTTAGATGACAATTAGTTAGTTTTTTTTGAAGATTGACACACATATATACATTGAACATAATATCAGGACAAATATTAGTTAAGTATAGTAAGCCTTCAGTCATACCTCTATAAGTATTTTCATCAACTAGAATTCATATTTCACTCAAATATTACTTATAGGTTGTACTCATAAGCATATCACTACCTTTGGTTCAATCTATACCAAAATTTTTAAAATTTTCTATTTGTATTTAATTCATTTTAAAACAATTTGATATTTGTTTTAAAAATTTTAAGAACCAAGAAAGAACTTTAACTCACCCATTAAACTCACGTGAAATTATATTTCAATAATTTTATAAAATTCAATACCAAATGAGTGATTGAATGATCTGAAAAAAATATCATCAATGTAACGACCCAAATCCAGAGCCACATAACTGGTTCCCCATACCCGGTTTTCCACATGACCTTAAGCGTGTTTCCCCAAACGCCAGAGGCTGCCGACTAGCCGTGAGGGCCTTGGTGAGTCTTTGGGGAAACTATTCCCTCATTTGTTAAAGTATACAGAGGAAGAATAAACACAAACAGTAGTGGAAGCAGTAAACAACATACAACAACTAAACTAAAGTTGAAGTAGTGTTTGATATAATAATGATGCAGAATGGTACATGTATCTAGGGAAAGAAGTAAACAAATCAACGTGTTGAAATACAACTGAAACCAAGTACTAAACGTAAACAGCAACTCTAACAGCATCGCGAGCCAAGGCCCGGTCCCATGCTCTCCAGCTCCAACCAGAAATCATGTACCTGAGGTAGAAGGGCCACAATCCCTATCTACAACTGCAACCATATAATCTGTTTGGGCTGAAAGGCAGGACCCAAATAGGGTGTGATAATAATCCCAGTAGACAACCACCACAAGATTTGTTCCCTACTGTGAGTGAGTAATATAAAAAAAGTAAAGGAAAATACACACAGTAATGAACTAGGAGTACACCACTAAATAATCCTACCAATTACCATTCACATTCATTTAAATCAAACAACCAGGGAAAACTATCAAAGCTTTCTATTCCAAGTTAAAGCAAGTAACACATCAACTATCTCAAAAGACTACCTAAACACAAGTAGTGCAAAACCCAAGCTTGTTCTTGGCTTGGTGGACTCGACACAACCAACCATAAAAATTTACAACTGACTCTCTTGGGGGATCAAACTAGCAGACCCCTATAGTCTCGTAATCAGACAAGGCACAGACACTCTGGGAAGCTCTCACCTCAATTACCCTATGGTCTTGCAATGATAGCTACAGACATTCTGAGTAAGCACTTACGTCTAATTCCTCTTGAGGTCTCTATGCATGTATAACTAAGAAAACTCTAGGGAGGAACAAATTACTATTCATGTAGGTCATGCGTATGAAACTAAAACCAACAGACCCTCTAGGGAATCACTTAATTGTCTATTCCCTCTTTGATTTCTCACAATAGGTTCTCACAGCCCTGAGTAGTCCAGTCGTGCGTAATCGACTGTCATTAGCCCAAAGTAAGTTCAACTACTACTTGGATAATAACTATCATGCATCAAAAGCATTTAAACAGCAGGAAACACATGAAAATAGTTATAACAAGTAAAATAGCAATTCCAATAGGGTTTTCCTCACAGGAAAATGGTGCCGAACGGTGATAAACAGCCAAACCGGGAAAAACACCCATGGGGTGATCCTCAAACATGAAACCAAGCATATATTAGAAACAATTAATCATAAGCTAACAAGAAATCCTGGGAAAATAAACACTAGGATCAATAACCTAATCCCGGGATACCCGATACGTGGATATCTGGCACTTTTGCAACCAAAACTCAAAGAACTTCAACGTAGGGAAACAAACCACCTACCTCGATCCTCGAAGATCGATATACTTGAACCTCAGCCCATGAATTGATCTAGAATGGAGTATATTGGCAATAACTTCCAAAATTTTCAACCTCAAAAAACTCACACGAGAGGAAGAATCAGAAAATGAGGCCAAAGAAGAACCAAGAACTCACCGCTGTGATTCTTCTGCAATCGACGAAGTTTGATTCGGACAATCGGTGACGAATCAATGGCTCGGAAAAGAATTGGCCTCCTCAGATGTTCTGGATGGAATTAGGTGGGTAAGAAGACATTTATGAGCCTTAGGCGCGACCCCGGTCCAATTAATGAAATAAAAAAAGTACACAACGTGTACTTTTAAAGTACACGGTGTGTAGTGGGTTTTTCCGTACTCCGCCAAAATCGGCCTCAACATCACCCCTACACACCGTGTGAGTGGCCCGGACAAGGACTGCACACGAATTCTAGCAGGAGAAGAGTACATGGCATGCACTCAGAATGTACGTGGCATGTACTTCATAAAATTCCAGAAACTGCATTTTTCTCTAAAACTCTAGAAAAAGGAAAAAGATACCTAAAACGAAAATCCGATTTCTTACAATCCAAAAATATTTGAAGAGATAAAAAATCCTTTGAAAATATTTTTATAAATATAGTATATTCTGAAATACCATTTGTAAAAAAAATTGAACTATGAAATGTTTCGATCCTATCATACCAAGCTATGGGGTCCTATTTTAAACCATACAAACCTTAATAAATTATAAAACAAGTTTTGAAAAATGATTATTTTAAAGTCTATGATATTTATCATTAAAATAAAATCAATAATATGACCATTTATAATTTTATACTAATCACCCATTTGAAATATATTGAAATTAATATGGGTTTCTTGTGAATGAATTATTCTAATGTCTTCATTTATAGCTACTAGTGCAAATGTTTCTTCATAGTTTATACCATATTCATGACTATATCTATGTGAAACCAATATTAATTTGTCTATCATCATTGTACCAAATTCATCAACCATGTATCAATATACCCACTTGGTTTCAATGGGTAGGTAGTCATTAGGTTTGTCTGCTAATTTCTAGACTTTATTTCTTTCCAAATGATTAAATTATTCTTATATAATCATTACCTGATGATCATCATTTATTAATTTATTGATGTTATGAAGTTAAATCTATGATAAAAATATTTTTTTTCAAATTAATTTCTTAGTGAACCTTGTGTTTGAGTTCCTTTATCCATATCTCCTATAAGAACATAAGGGGTGTGTTTTTTTAGAATTTTAATGGTTCTTGGGACTAAGGTACTTATTTCTTATAAGTCTTTTAATAGGTTAGGATGGACTAGATAGTATATTCTAAGATATTTATCCGCTAAATCAATAGAAATATCTAAATATATATAGGTAATATTCATATTCAAATTTTTGATATCATCGTGAAGATTTTCAATATGAGGTTTTATTTCTGGTGGAATTGTTTCATCAATAAGGACATGAACAATTTATTACACAACTTTAGTTTTTATTTTAAATAATCTATATGATTTACTAGTGGTTTAGTAACTAGATAAATTTCTTCATATCTATTTTGTGAAATTTGATCCAAATTTTTCAATGTTTTTAGAATATAAATTTTTCTTCCAAAAAACTATAAAGTAATTTTTTTGGGTTTTAAACCATTCAATAATTTATATGAATTTTTTTTTAAGATAGGTAATATAATAACTCTATTTATTACATAATAAGTTTTATTTATAGAATCAACTCAGAAATAGGTAGGTATGTCATATTCACCGACTATAGTTTAGGAGATCTATTGAAGAGTATTATTTCTCCATTCAACAAGCCCATTTTGTTGAGGCTTTCACCGTGTAGAGAAATTTTCAATATATCTATTTTATGAGTAGAGAGATTCAAATACTCCATTATCAAACTCTTAAACATGATCACTTATAAGGTTTTTTAATGTATGTTCGGTACGGTTCTCCACTGGTTCTTCATATTTCACAAAATAAGAAGATGTTTCACATTATTGTGTATGAAAACTTATCTGTGAACATATTTAATATTAATAAATAATAACATATTTAGAGTTTTTCTTGCAAAACTAGAAATATAGATGGTCAAAATAAATCAATATAACAAATTATAGTTGTATAGAGGTAGAGACCTATTTCATTGGTTTTAAATATATTTTTCACCATTTTGATCAGGATTGCACACTTTATCCTTTGATAATTATAGATTGGGCCGATCCTTTACTAAAACCATTTCATATACCATTTTAAGTGATTATATTTGGTATTATCCTACTATATTATGTTATATGAAATATTTAATATGAAAATAAATTATCTATGAAACATTTTGAGGGAATAAGGAATCAAATTAATAGAATAAACATTATCATTTATTAACTCAGCAAATACTAATGCATGTATGGAATCATACATCTTAAAAAAATTCCAAATATAACATTAAAACCATTTTCAAACAACTAAGAAATACCAAGTAGGTTATATTTTAAAACATCAAAAACAATACTTTAAAAATAATGGAAAATTCAGAGTTAACAATTTTTCTAGGTACAATAATATTTACATTTTCATTATCATCAAAAAAGACATACCCACCATTGATTTTTATATAATTAATGAATCTTGAATACTCTATAGTCAAGTTTCTAAAACATATACTCTTTGGATACCATATATTTTATTTGGATTTTTTCAAACATTTTTCCTATGTACAATAAAATATTAAATGACTTTGCAATTGAGATTTTCATAGGTCTAGAGATGTTATAAAATAAGGTATTTGGAAACCATATTTGATTCAAAGGCTTCCATAAAATATAAATGATAGATTTTAAAAATAATACTTTTTAGGTGAAATTTTTTAAAATTATTTCAAAAACTAGTAGATTCCCTTGAAACTGATGTTTTTTTAACTAGTAATAATGTATTTTTTATGTATCATCCTTTACATTCAAAATCCATTTGAAATTCAATATTTGGAATTTTTATTTTCTTATAAACCAAATATAATATTCATTTTTTTACAATTAAAGAATTATTCCAAATCAATTTTATGTTGTCCATTTTCCTATTTCATATTAGTGTTTTCATTTGGTAGATTTACATTATTTACATTTTCTATACTAAGATAATATTTGACTACATCATCTAAAATGTTGACCATTTTTTTATTTTTAAATATTTATTTCAACTCATTTATGGTATATTCTATAATAGTAAAATATTATTCACATTATTTATTTTAAATTTCATAGTGAAAAAATATATGATCTCAAACAATTGATTATACCTCTAAAGTATTATCAAAAAAATCATAAATTTTCTTTTTTTTCATTGAATCTTCTCTACTATAATCTGAGTCATTGGATCTATCATCAAATACACTCAAAGTATCCTTCATTTAATTCTTTGATATTTTCACATTATCCCCATACCTATTCTAATACTTAATGTGTAGATATACCCATTTTATATATCTTTTCCTCTTACATTCATTACAGGTAATCTCATTAGAGGAGTCATAAATTTTCTAATCATTCTTCCAATTAATTATTCTATCAAAATTTCATTTATAATTTCACTTATAAAAACATTAATTATCTTTAAGAAACTTATTAAATATTCTATCCGGCTAAGATATTTCCTCATCATTTTCATTATTATATTCATTTCAAATTCTATTATAGAACTCTATGACTTCAATTGGCTTGTGACTGTGATGATTTAAAGGAAAAAAATTCTTTTCTCTACATCATATTAATCATTTACATTAATATATTCTTCATACATCATCTAAATTATAATTTGAACTTAAATTGGTAGTTTGGTATTATCACATAGCTCTCTAATATAAACTACAGTACATGTGCACTGATTTGGAAGACGTCTCAGGATCCATAATAATTGATTTTGGTCAACTATCATTTATCTAAATGTTATCATAGTGTTTATGATCTAATTAAACCTCAGAAACATGTTAGAGATATATTAATAAGTATTGTTTGTTAGTGTATCAAACTTAATAGTATATTCATTAAGCCTCATTAAATTTACAATATATGTTTCTTCATAAGACATAGAAAGGATAGCCCATGATTTATAAGTAGTATCCCAAGAAGATATCTTATTAAAATCATCCTCTATTAATTTAGAAAAATATAAAATTAATGTATTTAAAATTTGAATCATAATAATCATTAGTTATAGAATCATTTATTTTTTATCATTTTTTGGTTGTTCAAATTTTTCATCAATTTATACCCAAATTTCAAAACCCATGATCTCTAGCGAAATCTTCATTTTTATTTCCCACTAAAAATAATTTTAATTATAAAAATATGGATCTTGATTTATAGGATAACCCCCAGACTTAAAATACAAACTAAATATTTTAGAGAAAATATAAATTAAAATGATATTTCTAAAAATATTATTTATTTCAATAGTAATAATAGAGAACGAAAGAGAAGTGTTTTGATTCCAAAAGTTATTTATGGAGGCCAACTCAAGAAGGGTAGAATTGATTTTCAAATAAAAATTATTATTTAAAAATATTTAAAACTAAATACCCCATTTTCAAAAAATAACCAAGTTAAATAATATAATATAAATATTTTATTTCATGTATTTTAAATATTTATAAAATGTTTTATCACAACCTAGATAAAATTATTTTAAAATAAGTTTAACTTTTGAAAAATAATAATATAATCACATCAAAAATATTATATAAATAACTGAGAAAGAAAATTCCCTGATTATTGATTTTTTAATGTGTCTTTGGAAGAACAACATTATTTTCATAAAATTAAGTACAAAAACTTAAAAAAGTGGAAATAAATACCATTTGTTTTATTATTATTGAAAGACATAATTTTATCCCCTTGATAGTATCCCATTTCCTAGCATGTTTATTAAACACTAAAACATTCCACCACCTATATCATGTTTTATAGTTATAATTACACAAAAAGTAATTAAAACCACACACAACCTCTTCCCAAGTTATTTGTGGAATAAAATGTAAAATGAATTAGATATATTATCTAATTATCTCATATAAATTTTGGATCATGTGATAATGTAATTGCATAGTAATTAAAATTATTCATGAATGCTATAAAAATTTGGGATGGAAAATATGGAAAGTGATTGAGTTTTAATTATCTCAATCTAATCGTATTATATTGTTATGATGTCTTATAATTTTTCCTCAAAACAGATTTTAAAGGTTGTTTCACTTAGTGTTCAAAACTAATAAATGTTTTGATTATGAATTGAGTTAATTATTTCATATAATCAATATTTTTGCTTAATTATCCCTTTTAATTATATATTCGTAGTCTATGAGAATCTCTTCTTCTTAAAGATAGATTATTCTATGATTGTCCATCGATGAATACTCATAAATTAATCATCATACCTATTATTCTGATATAGAATCCAAAAATTATATGAATCTTTCATAAATTCATCAATATATAGTGGTTGGAGTTTTAAATATTACGCATTGCTTAATTTAGAAATTGTCACTAGTCATTACTTAGGCAAGGTTATTCTAGATTTATGTTACTTCACCTTGAGGTCACTTGAGCTTGTTGTCACATAATCTTATAGTCACTTGAGCTTTTGGTCACTTGATATTTCAGACACATGAGCATGGAGTACTTGACATGGTCACTTGAGATTGGGTTCATATGATCATGTGGTTACTTGAGCTTGTAGACACATGAGATTGAGGTTACATGAACATTCATTCACCTGAAATTGTAACTTGAGATTAATATTTAGTTAAACATATTTCTATGGTAGGTTGATATGATCACTTCAAGACTTATCCATTTCCGATATTTTTTCTAAAAAACATTTAACTATCATAAATCATAAAAATTATAAATAACTACGACACATTATCTATTAGCATGAAAATAAGGATTTACTATATTAATCCCACCATATAAATGAGACAATATTTGATATTATAGAAATATATTCTTATATTTAAAAATATTAGTAACTATATTTCAATTTATGGAGGATTATTTTAAATATATTATTAATTAATATTAAATTTAATATCAAAAATAATTAAAATAATTCTAAATTATTTTAATTTTAAGGAAATATATGTAAATTGCAGATGTAATTGTATAACATTAGTTTGTCAACTACATAAAAAAATATTATTGTACACCACTATAGAATATTGAAAATATAACACTACCTTTTTTTGCTACTAAGAAATGGTGATAAAGGATAAACATCTAAGAGTGCTAAAAAAGTGTTGATAAAGTTAAACATTATCAACACACACAAAAAAGTGCTGAAAATGGGAAGTACTTATCAATGCATCTCTCAATGCTAACAAATCTAACAATTTATTTACACTTTATTAGAGCTGATAAAAGTTTTCTCTTTATTAGGTTCAATTATGTTATAATTTATCAGCGTTAAAGTAACTATTGATAAACAACCAATATGTAATATTAAAAACTAAAGTGTATGATTTTATTAAAAAATGTTTGTTTGTTCCCATTGAAAAAAATAAATACATACGAATTATTATAAATGAATAGGAATAAATAAACATTAATAAATTTGATTTTGAAACAAGATAGGGTCAAAATACCTTTATAAAATAAATCCAAAACAATAACCATAGGGGTATGGGGTCCGATAATGAAAACATTCCATCGTTACAAAATATATATAGAGTTAAGGAAAATAAAAACATCAAATGAAATCTAATATACCAAAAACCAATCTAGTTACACATTCATGCATCGAAAATATGCTCACTAATTTCTTTAAAGTTTTTTCTTCTCCAAAAAATCATCTCAAGAATAAAGAATAACCATATGATTAGATACATAACTTCACTAAACATAAGGATGATGTCGTTGTCTCTGTTTTTTCCTCCATTACTAAGAGATTAATTAATCCTCATAGATCATTTTTGTATCATTCATGAAATAAATATATTTCCTATGAATAAATTTTAGAAATCAATAAATAATATCAAATGAATAAATATTAAAATATAAATAAATAAATATTTAAAATTATTTTTAAATACTAAATACATATAATAAATTTATAATTAAATAAATTTATAATTAAAATCCTAAATAAATAATGTTATATACTAACTTAAATTAATATTTTTATTAAATAGAAATAGTGTCAAAAGTACATGAAATAAAAAAATTACGGTTTAGGAGGGTCTGAAAAAATTCAAACCAAGAGAATTGCTAATAATATTTTTCATCCACTCCATGGGGATGGATATAGTGCCAGATAAACAGATATGGGAGTCGTGTCAAGATACTCTGGATACAAATAAATCTACTACTCTATTCCCCTCTCAACATGTGTGATATATTTAACTCTTGTCTTAGATCATTCTTATGCACTTTCAAACATTTTAAGATATACATCAAAGAGAGGAGATTCTCTCAAACATTGTGTTAAAGTGAATATGATATTTTTTTCAATGATAGTAATAGAGATGTTTTTGTACTACACAATTGAATTCCGATGGTCACAACATTAGCCTATACCTGCAAAGAGTCTCTCATCTCAAATGGAGCCAAAATGGATAAGATGATGAATCCTATGTGATCATGAAAAATACCTACAATACTCATCATTACAACATTTCATGAACTATCTATGTCAAGATTTAATCCTGAGATGGGAAAAGACCAATTAATCCAGTAGCCAATGGGTTGAATGGGGGAGGATAAAGAAGGATTTTCTATTGGATTGATGAATTTTGAGAGAAGGAGAATCCTGAAATTGGTTAACTGAGTCCATAAACTCCAAAATAGGACTTTTAGTTCTATAGATAATTGAAACTGGGGAGAATAAACAACCAATAATGCAGTCTTTGTTTTTGGCCTTCCATATAAATAAGAATCCCACAGCCAATATGAGAACTATTCCTTTTTATTCAGCATTGTTACCTCCCAACCTATGAAACAAATTTTCAAAGAAAAAACTTTCATCGATATAGATTGCTTGGAATCCAATAAATCCACCAATTTAGAGACCCAATTTTGTCTCGTTGGCTCTCAAATAGTATTTGATGTGGTGATTCCATGTAAGGTTTGGAGAATAAACATCATTAGGATGCTAACGGTATTCCCAAGTAATTAATATGGTCAGAAGTGCACAACACGTTATGTCTGTCTCAACAGATGACAATGTAAAACTTTGTTAGAATATTCTTGTCCCATAGATGCTCCCCCTATAAATCCATATCCTCTGAATAATTAATCCACTTATAAGAAATTTTAACTACAAATTTGATGAGCACATATCCAAAAAATACACATTGATTGTGGTTAGATGACAACTCAATGAGATAAAAAATGGAACACTATTTTGGGTTGAGGATAGACTGAATGATGTCTTGAAACATGGTTTCTTGCTTAAAAGTTAAATATGTAATTGTAAAACCTGGAATATGATTTTAGAACCTACTAACATGTCATTCTAGTGAGAAATGTCTCCACTATATACAATCGAACAAAGTTGGTGATCCAATATCAGAATGATACGAAGTATCTCAGACAAAATATGAGAATTACTCCTCTATCGGTTATCCATGTTTATTCCGTACATGGAACTAGATATCTTACCCCAAAGAAAACAATATTCAAGATATTCCCAGGTGATATTGGAAAGCATGGCCTAAAAAGTGCCAAAAATATGCGAGGGTTGAACCAAATGGTTCTATCCCATTTATTAAATAATTAAAAAGGTTTAAAAAGTAAAGGTGAGGAAAGACATAGACTGAATTTTCCATAAAAAGATAAAAATGATAGTCACATTGTGTTAAAGACACCAACTATTAAACACTATAAGTCAAAATTTGTAGCTTAATATTGACCTCTACTATGGGATTTTCCACTCAACCAATAGGGTTACCATTTCAATGTGGGTTTCTACTTTCCTCCTCATCTTGGTTTTCATGAATGGTTTATGATCTTCCTCTGAAGAAGTGTTGTTCACTAGACCATTTATTTTTCTATCTAGTGAATCATGATCCTGCAAACCCTATGTGTACCAATTTGTATTCCTTAAAATAGTATCATGAGTCATATTATAGTTCATGTCACAGCCTACATTCAAATATGTATTAACAATCACCTACATAAAATCTATAGGAAGGAGTTCTTTATATCCAACAATATAGGAAACATCCAAATGAAAAATAGTAAAAGAGACTCGAGACACATTCACATCTGTTGATTGGGCATCGGCCTTGATTTTATTATCAACCAAAGATTCAGTATCTTCAACCATTCTTCCAACATGAGATCCTATTACAACATAAAAATCATACATATTAGAAAATTAGTTCCTATCATGGAAAACTTTTATTCTATATTTACTATCAAAAATTAAACTAATAGAATAATTTTTTTTTACATATATTAAAATCAAAAACTACATCTGAGAGTCATCTAGAGCAAACATTCCTTCTTGTAGTAATTTATCAATAGAATAAGTTTTTATATATTTAAAATAATTAGAAGCATAAATATATACTATATCCAAATGATTTTTTTATTATAATAAGGATGAAGGAGTCTATAATTGGTTCCCATTTGAGACTGAGATACCCAAATATTTAATGTGAAACCTCTTAATACCTAGAGTATCATTGGTATCCAAAATTGATACCACATGTGTTTTCAAAATATTAGAAATATAAATGATTCACTTTCGATTCCAACAGTAACTGCAACATTAATTCCTTTCATGGGTTTCCCATTTGATATCATGCTCAATAGCCTCGACATCCTCAAATCTACTAGCTTCCAATGGATTCAATGAATTTGATTCTTAATACTTATAAATGACATATTAATAACACACTCAATCTAATAAATTGTCCACAGAAGCATTAGATAACTAATAATACCACTATCATTTCCATACTCTTGTCCAAACCCAGCTTGAAATTAGAAAATTTTAGTTGTGTACTTAGTATGGGAATCAAAAATAAATACTGGAAGAGACCAATCATTGTTATAGGTATGTAAACTCTATTCATACAATCTATGTGTTTTCTTCTTGAGTAAAGAAGATAAAATACAATTCATCTCAAGTGAATAATTCCATTTATAGGATGATGAATGAATTTTTTGATGTACCTGATATTCCTATAAGTGATAATCTAATATTACAGACTCACCATTAGGATCTATGCCTATTTCTGTATTTATATTAGACCCTCTAACAATAGCTCTTCATTAAGAACCCACTTCATCTAAAACAAAAATCTGGTCAACTTCATATTATTTAATTTTATGGACTCTCAAATGGCAATCTCTATTATCGAGAATCTTCTGGTCCTTTCTCAAGGGATGAACATTATATCTTTACTCACCACCATCCAATTGGATATCTTCCCCCAAAGATATCCTTTGGGTCAATTTCATTATTTTTAGTATTCCATTAGAAGTTTACTTCCCAAAATGATACATATTTAGAGTAGAATCTCTTATCATAGTCCTCCTACATGATCAATAGTTTGTCCCTTCATCACACATTATCTATAAATAAGTAATTTTAAATACTATCAAGATAATTTATAATGTCATTAGATCCATTAAAAAATTCATGAGATTTTTTATAGTAAGTAGTAAAATAAAATGTATAACTATTAATATATAGAACTAATATTTTAATCAGTGGAGATGTAAAGTGAACCACCACAGGAACCTGATAAAAATTTTCATACCTTTCCTTTTTAGTTTTCTTATCAATATTTATCAAAATAGAAATTGTTGAGGAGATCTCATAGAAGATATGTGGGTGCTAAAGAAACCATCTCAAACTACATATGAAAATGATAATCTAGGTATGTGAGTTTATGGCATTCAAAGGATTAAAAGTTGGATGACAGTAATGAATCATAAGAAGTACATAGTTGTGATTCAAAAGTCCAAGCCAACATGATTTAAATTTCATTGTTTAGTTTTTTAATATTATATAACATAAAACCTTCTTAAAGAAGTAATTTTACAACTATAGAATCCTCCGATTTCACATATTCACTTCGTAACCCCAAACAAGATCCAATGGTTTTCCATGATATTCAAAGATAAATAGGTAATTATATATTGATTACATTACATAGTCTTAACAATAATAACTCCATGGATCACTTAAACCTAGGAAGTATAGAAATTCACTAGGTTTTTTTTGAGATTTTAGTTTTAGTTCCTCTTAAATACCATCAAATTTTCTTTGATTAAGAACGTTCATATCATCATGCAGTTTCCCTAGAAAAATATTAAGGATCACCATGCTTAAATCCTCAACTCTCACATTGTTGCATTAGGTCCCTAGTGTGTGTGATTATTTCAAAATTTCATATGAATGGTATATTCCATGACATAGAAGGTCACATTGTGAAGGTCAGATACATTACAATAATAAGCACTATGAAGATAGAAATTATATTGAAATTAGGATCTCATTGAAAAATTTCAAATTCAAATGATGTTTTTTAAAACTAATATGATGTTTACTTTGTAAAATTAAGATAACTAGGGTTTACATAATGATACAATAGGTGATTTATCAAAGGGATCATGAGTATATAATAGAATATTTGTCTTCTAATGTGTCACATCATGATGTTAATGACATGCCTTAATGAAATATAAGTGATTTTATATGAATATAGAAAGGATGTCTCCATAAAATGACAGATATTACTACACCGTCATGTATTTTTGGTAGATGTGAGTGATTTTTAGAATTGAATATATCACACCATGAAGCTCATACCACACTGCACTAAGTGAAGTCGGCACATCATAATAGTCAGTCATATAAATCCTAAACTATAAAAATTTTGAACCTTGAAGAATAAACACAAAAAAGAAATAGGTTTCACTACATTCTATCTTGTAGTTGATAGAAGTTAGACAGAATCTACCCTATCCCACAATGAATAACTAGGTCATGCTGTGATTTTGTTTTTTTTAATAGGGCTGATGATATAGCTTAATATTTACGGTTTGATAGTTATTTAAATACCAGGTAACTACCAATTCAAATTCAAGGGTGGTGATTTTATATCAGAATATCCCATTACGGAATTTGATTAAAATGAATGTGAATGTTACGGGTTCATAGAATTTTAAATTTTAAATTCAAATATTTTTTTTAAGGATCTACTACATGAAATAAAAACACAATCATATAAGTAGAAGGACACAGAATATCTAGAGAAATATAAAAAAATGGAGGAATATTATTGAATATATAGATTTATCAATTAGAGTGTGTGAGAATATTTTACATTGAATAATCTAATTAGAAGAGGAAATTATTGTGAAAATAATTAAAGATATCGAATTGTTGAAACAAAACATCCAAGATAAGACCCTTGATTTTTTCTATTTAACACATTGATTAAAATCTCATAATATTGACATATCTATCTACTTTATCATTATAAACCCTTTGAAATATTTGTATTGAATAGAGGAATAACCAATGTCCTTAGATGATTAGGGAGATCCTTCGTGATTTATAATTGTATGCTTGTGAAGTAGTGACTTATATGAATATCAAAAAAATATTTATATATTCTTATTTGATGTATCCTATTATAGGTGAATAGAGTAAAATCACATGTTCCTACTCATTAATGCTTATTAACTCTAAGTGTGTCAATAAAATATGTTCAAGGATGTTTTTTCCCATCATAAATACCAGATATTATTTTATTTCAATGATAAATAAATTTCATAACACCTTAATTCACCCCCTAAGGGTGATCAATTGGACCTAAATACATTAAAAGTGGTATCAAGGCCATTTTTACCTATTGAATCTATTTGAAGGAAGAAATTATTATGGTGGATGTTGAAAATTTTAATGTGTTTCCATTTATTATGTATTAAATTATGAAATTTGTATGAACCTAATTATATTTCATCTATAATATCTTAATACTGATTTATTTTTTGTACTGACAAATGGGATTCATGTTTTTTGTCCCACAGGAAGGTCGATGATAGAAGGAATCAAAAAGATGATGAATGATAGTTTCAATTCTTAGACTATTTTATTAGGAGAACTATCCAATCAAGTTAATATGGAGGTGATGTATTTCCCAAAAACCAATTGTATTTTTTATAAACATTCCAATATTTTTGGGAGAATAATTTTTTGAATGAGAATATTTAGGTTTTAATGAATATATTTGATGATAGAAAGATGTTCCCTAGAAAAAATATAAATAGTTTCTTTCATATACATACTAAATTTATTAGTTCTATTTATAGAATTCGTCAAAAATTAAAGACTCTGACATGGTAGATAAGATAACTTCTAATGTATAATTTAAATGTATCGGCTCAAGTAGATGTTAATATCTCTAAGTTATCCCTTAACAACCAATATTGAAAGTTGGTTTCATCTGAAATTAGAGTGTAGTTAGAGAGACATTTTTAAAATTCATCAAAATATATAGCATTCAAAAATTAGGAGAATTAGTGATTTCAAGAGTTTGAAGATGAATATGATATAAGTGATGATTTTGTAGCACTTGTTACTATAATGTTTAAGAGAGGAAAAATAGTATTTGAAGGAAATTTTCCTCTATCCTATTTACATTGTTTAATGTTTTTAAACATCAAAACTAGGTGTCAAAAATGGTTTGATGAAGAATATGGAGACATTGAATTATCACAAAAATTGAAATTGATGTTTCTCCAAAGAAGGAATTTTAAATATTTAAATTCGTGTGGAAGTATTTTTTAAATAAATTTTCTAGTGAGAAAAGAAGAAAAGGATGTTGAGGAAGATCTATTAGATGGAAAAAAATTTGATTCAATCACATATTTTTAATACTTGAGGATGGTTTTATTGGAATAATATATAAAATTTGAATACAATAATAAACCAAAGGCATTTTTAGAACTGTAAGGGGAGTCAAAAGTATCCCTTAAAGAGATTGAGTTAAAAGTAAAAAAGAACAATAAAATTGGATATTTTCTAAAATAATATTCAAGTTACATTGATAAAAATGAATTTTAAGTTAGTAATCTTGAGAATGTAGTGAATTTTCATGAAATAAATTCATTAAAATCTAAATAACTAGAAATTTTAGATTTAGTATTTAATAATAGAATAATATTTTTTATGATCTTAATCTATCTAATTAAAATAATTTTAGGATAGCTGAAAATATTAAGTAATAATTTTATTCATTAAATAATATTATGAAACTATAAATAAAAGTACATGTTCATGAATTTATTTTATGGAAACATATATGATCAAGAATAAAGAAATGTTGAAAATTTTCTTAAAAGCATCAAATAATAGTATCACATAGATCTTGAATAGTGAGTGTTCATCACATATAATTAGAAATATGAACTTGTTAAAGAATCTATACAAATGAGATAATAAAATAGTTCTATTTTGAAATGATATATAATTTAAGATAAAAGTAAGTGGAATGATAGATATTTCTTGAATGTAATTGAAAAAGCTAGGTGTTTTTATGTAGATGGACTAAATCATAATTTTACTATTGTAATATAAATTTATGAGTTATGTTTGGAAGTAAATTTTCATTATATTGTTTTAGAATCAATGGAAATAAAAGAAATTCATAGATTAAAGGTTATAAATATAATAAAAATTTATATTAAGTTGATATTAAAAAATGAAATTTTTTATTAGGTGTAGGAGAGGAAAACTTATTATTGAACTGAGGGCTAATCTATGTTAATAAAAAAATTAAAAATAATTTTTTTAAATTTAGAGCTATAGGGGATATTTCTAAAATTAAGGGTGTCAATTATATATATTGAATATTTGATGCAAGTAAATATTATTTGTAATATATATATACTCTAAATAATAATACAGAATCTGGTTTTTTTATTTTCTTTCACACTGGTGTGTGTGATACAGTTGGATCTGTACGAAACTTTATTGAAATATATTTAAACATATTTATTTATGGTCAATATAGGATGCGACGTTCCATGTTTATATGAATAAATATTGAAGGGATTTATTGTTTCAAGATGTTTCAAAGAAAAGTAAAATGTGAACCTAGAAGAATGTTAAAAACATTGAAATCAGATAATTGAATGGAATACACATCTTATGGCATTGAAAACTATCTAGAAAATAATAATATAAAACATGAACTGTCTTCAATTAGGACTCCATAACAAAATATGGTTATGTAAATTATAAATTTCATAGTCAATAAAATAGAAATGATATGAATGATGGATAGTGGCATCTCACATCACTATTATAGGGAAGCAACTCATGTAGCTATTTATATGTAGAATAGAGTATTTATTAGTATTGGAGTAAAAAAGATAGTATAAAAATCCCGAAATGAAACCCTCTTGGAATAATTTTAATGTATTTTGGAGAATGATTCTCATCGGAAATAAATAATTAAATCATGGAAAATATGGTGATGTGGATGATAAAGGTATTTTCCTAGGCTCCTTAACAAATTTTATATCCTGAAAATAATTCATTAAAATAATCAATAAATTTTTTTAAGAGTATTAATGTTATATTCTTTGATAATGAAGCCAAAAAATATTTTATAATTTATGTTTATTAAGAAGTGTTTGAAGAGAGTGATGAAACAAATAAAAATTTAACGGAATCTCAAAATGATCAAGGTGGTGGGGATTATGAAAATGAACTAGATAAATAAAATAATAAAATAATATACTTAACTTATTACACAATCAAAAAATAAAATAGCTCATGTTTATCAATGAAATGTTATTTTTGAAAAAAATTCTCCAAGAATCATTAAGGGTGATTAGAGTAATGAATATTACTCTATTATTTAATATAGATATCATTACCATTAATTAATCAAAAATAATGAATCTTCGGTAAAATATATGAATAAATAATTTGATAAAATTGAAAAAAAATCAGACTTAACAGGTATGGAATGAATAGAAAATCCTACTGTTATCGATATAATGTGGGTATTAAAAAATTAGTAAGATAAAAATAGAAAATTTCTCTCTAATAAATAATTTCTAGTCTATAAGTGATATTCTTTGGTTGGGGTGTTGATGTTGAAGAAATAGTAACACTAACAGAAAGAATGGGATCAATTAGACTCCTCTTAGAAGTTGTTTTCAAAAGTAAGTTCCAAATATTACAAACAAATGTGAAGAAAAATTCTTAAATAGAGTCTTAAATTTAGAATTTTTAATGGGGAAACTATTTGTATTTGATCTCTAGAATGAGGATTCTAAATTATATAGGTTTAAGAAAGTACTGTATGGATTGAAAACCCCCATGTTATTGGTATTCAGGGAAAATGATTTCTTAAGGTATATATAGTTCATAGTATTAAGCTTTAGTCACCACATCTATATAAATAATTTTTAAGAAGAGTGTTTGATGGTTTTTTATAGATTACATCATTCTTAGTTGTAGATAGGGGAATTATAATGAAAAATTTCCTATGTTATTGATTTTTTAGTATGAAAAGTTAATTATTATTGGATTGGAATATTTTCTAGAACTATAATTTTATCAATATGAAGGGAAAACATTCATATCACTCATTATTTATGAAAAAGAACTTTTAAATAAGTTATGAATGGAAGAGTAAGAGGTAGTATCGACACTAAAAATAGTTGGAATAAACATAGAAAATATGAAGACATTAATTATATAGATTCAACATTAAATTGAAGAATAATTGAGATTTTATAATATCTTACTATGACCAGAAAACATATTTTTTATGATACAAGTTTGGATATATTATTTTATAGAAATATTAAGAAATAACAACTTATCATCGTGATAAAAATAATAAGTTATTTTCACTGTAAACTAAATTATTTTTTTCAATTAAAAATAGTATAAAGTATCGATTTATCCAAATATGTGGATAATGATTGGTTTGGTGACATTTTTTATTGAAAATAAAAAAGTGGAGGATAATTCTATATTTGAAATAATTATGTTGGATGATTGAGTAAGAAACAAGGTTATGTTTCACTAATCACAGTAGGAGATGATTATATCTCAGTCTGTAAAATATGTAAACAACTTATGTAGAAGAATCAATAGTTAGATGGCATCGATGAAGTGGTGAAATATCCAATGATGATTTATTATGAAAAAAATAATTACTACTAAGATTATGAGAATTAACCTGAATATCTAGAGAAAAACATACCCTAGGAAGAAGATCATTTGATATATAAATTTATGGATTTGATGGTCTGAGTCTATTTAATATTGAGTAATTTATTTATTATAAGTATTAAAAGAATTAATTATAATTAATATTATTGAATATTAAAAAAATTAAAACATAGCTTCATGGAGAATACACTTTCCATATAGTGTTGATAACTTTCTGTTAATATCAATTTGTGTGTTTATTTCAACATCGTAACCCTCTTTAAAGCTATGTGTGGAAGAGAGGAAGAGGTTATGAACGATTGATGAGAAATGGATTCTTCTTAAAGTTGTGATTACATACTAGTGATGTAATAATTTATTGGAATGAGAAAATATTATTTATATGTTATCCTTGGATATAGAATTTTATAAGTGAACTAAGTAAAATCAGGTTTTCATGTTCTTAACTATTCATGCTTTCTAGTTATGTCAACAAAATAAAGTTCAAGGTGTCCTTTCCAGCATGAAAACAAGGCCCAAGTTTGATTAACAGGAAAATATATTTAATTTCAACATAATTCATCACCCCCAACCCATTTAAGGTGTTCTACGAGACCTCTAGGTACTATATTATAATTAATAAATAGTAATTTTTAATTGTTAATTACTAATTATCAACTAGTAAATTTTATTTTTTAATTATTAATTATATTATTATAAATTTTAATTAGTAATTATATAATTAGTTATTACTATTTATTTATTATAATTTGTAATAACTAATTATATAATTAGTAATTAATAATTATTATTAATCCTTAGTGTCTTTTTTATTTAAATTTTTTATTATTTAATAGTAGTTTATAATTAATAATTAGTAATTAGTAATTACTAATTACTAATTTTCAATTATATAATTAGAAATTGGTATTTATAATTGGTAATTATAAATTTTAAAATTAGTAGTTCGTAATTATATATCAATATTTCTTATTTATAATTATAAATATAATTATTAATTAAGAATTACATAATTATTATTTAGTAATTATATAATTATTAATTTTAATTAGACTTTATATAATTAGTATTTATAGAATTATAATTTGTATATATTAATTATAGAATAACAATTAATAATTAAAATTATTTACTATATAAATAAAATAACTAATTATTAATTATATAAGTAGTAATTATAATTATAATTAAAAGTTAAAATTACTAATTATTTTAGAAACATTTAGAACCATGATCTTGAATAATGAATCATATTTTACTTTTATTTAAAAAATGTTATAGTAGGACTAGGGGTTACAATATCAACGGAATTGTCATAAAAAGCCATCCAATAAAAAATACTAACATATAAAAGCCTCAAATAAGAAAAAATGAAACTATCTTCAACTTTCTTCCAAGAAAGAGGAACCTCTGAAAATAGATTACCTTTTATCAATGCTTCATGTTATACCCCAACTCTGTGGATTCCAACCACTCTTCCTATGTCAATTCGACTTCTACTGATTTCCCAACTCATATACATTCACGGTTTCTTGGTCCTCCTCCTTAAAGGTTGTATCACTAATGTCAACACACAAAACCATCCTAGAACTTTCAGGTACATCCATACAAATTTCTTCCCTAGAATCCTCTTTGTAAAATGGAGAAATTTCTTGAGTTACTCTAATGTTCTGATGTATTTAATATAACTAAATATATCAGGATTCATTTTATCATATTTATACTCAAATTTTGAGTCAAACTATCCTATAATAGAATCATTGAGGCCTGGAGGAAACCTATCTCACTCAATATTCTCTAGTGGGATTATGTTGGAGTTTTTATCATTTTTTTCACACATTTATAATTTTTTTCCATAAAAATTTATTATACATACCATTAATTGATTCAAAATAATAAGGATGGTAAGTGATCTTATCACAACATGCATTATGTCTACTTCGGTTATACTTCTCCATTGGAATGTCATTTTTTCTTGTCTATCTGTATATAAGTTCATAGATGAGTTATCAAGGAATTTGATTACATATACATAACATATGTCCTAATTTCCACTAAAATCAAAATTGAATATATGTTTCTCATCCTATATTGTAATCCCTAAATCTACCTTTTAATAATTTATAATAGTAACACCGTTGGTGGGTGTATAAATTCATTTATCGTCATGAATATCAGTATTTAATTCAAGATACACGTACACTAATGATTCCACAAAGGCTAATATATTTTCCCTCTATGAATGATCAATTGATGGGCTGAGGGAATGACTTGTAAAATCCAAATCCATTCCATTAACTATTGTTACATCATCAGATACCATAGGGTCAATACAGATAATATTAATAGATTCTAATCCTACCATGATATTTTTAAAAGTATAAGTACTGATAGAGTCAAATGAGACCCCATTAATATCCCAATAGACATACCTTTTTTATCAACTAATGAGCCCCAATATTAGGAGGTATACATTGTCTTGTAATCTTTATCCTACTACTTTATAGAATATTAACCCCTAACAACAAGAGATTTATTTACCTTTCTTTACAAAAATTTTGAAAATAAATCCTCTTATGAAACTACGACATCAAATTCATCCACACACTCAGATGACCAGTTTTCATCCTTTTCATATTCAAGAGTAACTAACAAGGATCCTTTATTCCCAAAATTTTAACCTAATAATTTTATTAAATGGAATTCTAGTGGTCAAAGGCAGTTTCTTCATGATTACAACTAAGAATAACCTCTAAGTTATCCTATACATTCAGGAACACTAGATCAAGAAAACACTAAAAGTGGGTGATTCATTGATCTAGAAATTTTAGTTTTTTCCTTTAAAAAAACCATTACTGTTTATTAGATTGAATTTTTATGATAAACAAAACATAAGAACATATGGATAGTGATAAAATAACTTACAAGATTCAAAACTCAATGTCATTACCTACTCATTGACATGATTTTGTGAAACCCATTATCATATGATCCACTAAAAAAAATTTAAACCACAACATAAATTTAAAATCCTTATAACTTTCCTATAAATATCTCAACTATTTTGTGTGTCCTAAAAATAATGTGTTTCCCATACTATAAAAAAATTCAATTTATTGAGATAATAAACGAATCTTCATCCTATATAAAATAATCTAGTTGTAAAATGTGATGATACCTTCTTCTTATTCAACTCTTCATGCACACTCAAAGATTACCTTCAATTTACATTCATAACACTGTTTGTAACAATTCCTCCTTCACCAATACCTCTTTCTCACTTTTCACATTCATGATTTTTTTGCACAGATTAAAAAACATCAAATTCCAATTTATTGATCCTTTAAGGTTAAACATTTCTCTTTCTTCTTTATCAAAATATTTATCATAACACATAGAAATATTAGAATTCAAACACCCAAAAAATGGGGCTATTGATCATAAAAATATCATTTGGAAATGAATTCTATAAGTATTTGTAACTACATTTGGTCATTAAGAAATAACACATCCCTACCACTCTTCCATAAACTTGTGTTTCATTAATATTAGTACAAAATTTATGTATTGATTCATTCATGATATGGAGATATGACCATTACATATTCAAGAATTGGTTTATTCCTCTTAAAACTTAACAATCTTCATTCCATGAAAAATCATGACAAATCACCTGCAATAATCAAACATTTTTTCATACATGAAACCTAGATAAACTCTATATAATTTTGAGAGAAATAATTCCAGAATTTCTTATTCATTATTTATTTCATTCATATTTGAATACCCTTCTATGAAGGTGAAAATCAAGAAAATCTCAATCAACTATCCTTATTTTGGTGCACTCAAAAGTGCACAATATATATTTCTCATTTTGATCCATTCTTCAATACACTATGTCATATTAAGTGGATTAGACTTCTTCTTACTTCTATTTTCATTAAATAGATTCATTATAAGGATAAATATATCTTGAATCTTGATAATTAGTCATTATAAGAACAAATTATTATGTATTATCATATTTAAATTCATGGAATACCAAATACCATGAAAATCACATTTTCTGTAGATGTCACCATGCATTCTCATACCAATAGTAAAACCACAGTAGAAAAACTCTTAAATAAGCACCCTAGTTGTAGAACTTCAATGGTATCACCTTATCCAGGCCACCTATTGGTGTATCCTGGAAGTAGAATAAAGTGATAGAACCACAGCCTCAACAGTAGCATAGCTAATAGTAGCATACCCAACAATATCACCTGGCAGTATCACCATTGAAAAAATATACAATAGTGGACAAAAAAATACAAAATAATAACCAAAACCACACCCTATTAACCATCATCATCACTTTAACCAACAATAAACATCATCTTTGTCACAAAAGTATCTCCCTTTGGATTTTGATTTCAACCAAGGAACACATATCATTAAAGTTGTGACACCCTAGATGTAGACCAATATCCAAGAATTCTAAGCCAACATGAGTGTACTCAGTATACAAAATAAGAACCACGGAACAATAATAACATGTTTACCATAAGAATTGGATTTAAGATACTTTCTAAATCTTCTTCATATCCTCTAAGTTTCATCACCCAATGGTAACCTATACAAACCTGATCAGAAAAATATCAAACAAACATTTCAATAAACTATTAATATAATTCACACAAACAAAAATCATAGATTATAAATTTTAAAAACTCCCCCTAAATATATTATCTCCCAATAGAGTTAAAACATATATAAACAGATAGATTATTTTGTCATTTTCCTCACCTTTAACAACTAAATCCAAAGACAACCAGAGAGAGTGAATAGAATAGACATACCTCAGCCTTTTATAGGATGTGGTTAAACACTCATTTTGGATATCAAAATCTATAATATAATATTATACAATGTATTGATGAATCATTATGTAATTTACTCTTTTTCTAGAATAAAATATATCTTTAATTAATTCATCTCCACATTTTATTTAAAGTGGTGATATTTAAGATCCATATTATTTCTCTAAGAATATTGAACCATATTCTTTCACAAATTTATTGAACTTCGATTATCACATCCAAGAAGAAGTGGTGTTTCACCCACACCTTCATATCCTCCAACTGATATTTTATCGACATTCACTATGTTGTAACATACTTTTTCACCATATATTCTGCCTCAGTATTGCTTAAATTTATAGAACATTGATTTTTTTTGTTTCAACAGAAACATATATCCCTGAAAAACAATTATCCGTAAAAGGTGGATATTTTTCTTTATTACAGCCATCCCAATTTATATTTTCATAACTAAAAAAATCCAAATTTTCTTTATTGTCTTATTTCAATCCAGAATCATTTCTATCCTTTATATACCTGCTAATCCTTTTGTTGTAACAAAATGGGATTCTTTTGAATTATTTTGATATTTGTCACAAAGGGTGGCAGAATATAGAATATTAACTGTTGAATAAGTAATGTATAAAAACTATCTATCAACTTTCTAAAGTGTCTTTGATTAAATTTATTTCCCTATTCATCGTTTCTCACATTGTTCCCAAATATATTTGTAACACCCTGCCCCTACCTTATTGGCTTGAGAATACAGTGAGGGTAACATGGCCTTATGCGACGTTCCCATGGCTCCAAAGGTAGGCAATAAATGCCAAGGGCTTCAAGGCACAGTGGGGAACTATTTTCCCTTAAGGAGATAACCCAACTCAACCAACCAACAATGAAGGATTCATGCACTATCAAACCCAACCATATGATACTAACCATGCCATCATATACTCCAAAACCATTCAACTAGACATGTCCACAAAACATGAGAGTACAAAGCGGAATCTAAACTGCTGAACACCACGAGCCATGACACCACCACATCTCTACACCAAGCTCCAATCTCCAAGATCCACCAACACATCTCAAGAATCACCATGAACCACTATAAATGAGATGCCTTACCTTTACCTATATCCCGGTACACGACATCTGCAAATACACTAAAGTTCCAAAGTAGGGGGTGAGTAAAACTACTCAGTAGGTTTTCCCCAAATGACTTCCCTTCACACACCACTAGGATTAAACCATTATCATATTTATATAAAGTATTTTATATAAAATAATCACAAGTGAATCCATTACCATTAGCCAAACACACCATTACCAAGACATTTCAACCAAAACAAGTAAACCTAGGGAAAACCAAACAATAAGGTCGTAAGCCAAACATGCCTCACAAGGAATCCAAATCAATCATACCATGCTAGGAAGCCAATTCAACCATTTCAAATTTCTACAACAAATTCCATTTGTGAAAAGAAACACACAACAAAGAAACCATAATGGTGGGACTTCCTTCCCAACTCGTTCACCCCATCTTCAGCTAGCAAGACTTATCCCCCAATACCTTACAACCTAAAATGGAGGGACTACCCGCCCAACCCATTCACCTTTTATAGTGAGACTTCCCGCCCAATTCCACACATCCAACACAAGCCATAACCAAGCTTGTAACCCTCCAAGGCCATAACAATACACAATTCACCATTTCCATTACATGTCAATCCACATCAATAAATCAAACATTTATTGAAAAAAACCCTTCAATCATTTTCCATACCAAACCACATTTCAATAAAACATCCCTTTTTATTGAAAATCATTTTATCAAATAATTTTAATCAAACCAACAAAACAACTCATTTTAAAATCCCATTTTAAAATCACATCAAGATCATTTTGCCACATTCCCTTTTCCCCAAAAATCCCAAAACCATCCCAAAAGGGATTTCCATCCAATTTCACAAATCAACAACACAAATAATTTTATGTAAAAAAAATTAATTGCTACCAAAACCACTAGTTCTATCCACGTGGAGTTGAGAAAGAAGCCAAAAACCTTTAGGGTTCTGAAAAAATTTACCCACAAGCAACTACTCAAAATCGGCGAACGAACCACTGAAACCTCTCTAGATCTACTTCCGTAACATCAATAAACCTTAAAATTAACATCGAAGGCAACCAAAACACTATATCTATACACAACTGATGTAGAACTAGAAAACTGATAAAGAGGGAGATGTAGATCTTGAGGAAAACACAAAGAACCCAATATGAGAGACTTACCCGGGAGAAACAACTTTAAATCCACCAAGAAACCTCTTCAAAATTCTCCAAAAATCACCAGGAGATCACCTTAAACCCCGAAGAACCCAAAATCCTGAATGAGGCTCGAGTGGGAGAGGGTTTGGAGAGGAATGAGGCATGCCCGAGTGAACCTATGTTTTAAAACCCTGTTTTTAGGTGGCCGCACGGTTAGACCGCACAGTTTGGCAAACCGTGCGCTAACTGTGCGCACACTATTGCCTCGAGAGGAGGGGTATGTATGGTTTCCTTGCACGGTTTGGAAAAATGTACGCATTCCATATGAAGGATATTGTCTCCCCCTATACAGTTTCTTGGATTACCCGCATGGTTTCCCCTTACTGTGCTCAAACCGTGCTCCCTTAAAAAAATCTCCAAACATATTAAAAACCATTTCAAACTCTCCCAACCTCTTCTCAACTCATCAAATTCAATTTAAAAAAATATGGAAGTGTAAACAAAGGCTAAATACCTCAAAACATGGGTGCTACATTCTCCCCACCATTGGACTTTTCATCCTCGGAAAGTAGTGAACTCACCCTTTGTTGAAAGAGTTCAGGCCATTGCTCGACCATGTATTTCTCCCGCTCCCAAGTATCCTCTTGGATCTGGCCAAGCTTCCAAAAAACCCGAACCAGGCCGATGATTGTACCCCATAATACTTTCTCTTGCCTATCCACAGCCCACACTGGCATGTTCACCAACAAAGCATCTATCTCTAGCTCAACATGATCCCATCGAATAACATTGCCCAAATTTGGCTTATACTTTTTCAATTGCGACACATGAAACACATTGTGCACTGCACTGAATCTAGGTGGCCAATCCAAATAATAAGCCACCTCACCAACCCACTCTAGAATCTCAAAATGTCCAATATAACTAGGAGATAACTTTACCATCTTCCAAAATCGATGATGTCCCAACCTAGGAGAGATCCTCAAGAAAACATGATAACTCACCTCAAATGACAATGGCCTTCAATGATGATCCGCATAAGATTTCTGACGACTCTGATCCATCTCCATTATCTTCTTGATTAAATTGTTCTTATCTTTAGTCTCCTAGATAAGGCTCAGTCCATCCATCGATGAATCACCCGTTTCTACCACGTATAGTGGAGAATGACACGGCCTCACATAAAATGCTTTAAATAGAGCCATATGTATGGATGCCTGAAAAATTTTATTGTACGAGAATTGAACCAACAACAAGTGCACCTCCCATGAGCCACCAAAATCAATGACACAAGACTGAAACATATCCTCCAATGTTTGTATCATCGTCTCGGATTAACCATCCATCTGAGGGTGATACGTTGTGCTCATAGCCAACTGTGTCCCAAGGGATTGCTTCAAGGAATTACAAAAACGAGATGTAAACCTCGGATCTCTATCTGATACAATCGAAACTGGAACACCATGCCTCTTTACCACCTCCCAGATCAATATTTTGGACAGATCCTCCACCATATGAGATTCAAGAATTGGGATGAAATGGGCCGACTTTGTTAGCTGATACACTATCACCCAAATGGCATCATGCTTCTTGAAAATTCTTGGGAGGCCTATGACAAAATCCATCACTATTTTCTCCCACTTCAAAATAGGGATTGGTAAAGACTGCAACATTCCCGCTGGCCTCCGATGCTCTGACTTGACCTGTTGGAAAGTTAAGCATTTAGAAACAAACTCAGCCACACTTCTTTTCTTACCAGCCCACAAGAACTGCACTTTCAATGCTTTATACATTTTTTGAATTCCAGGATGAACAACCAATCTAGAATGAAGATATGCCCTGATAAGATCCTCTTGAAAAGCAACTGGTAAAACCATATGATTCTGAAAACACAAAACTGAATCTTCATTTAGTTTCCAACCCTCAATGGTCTCCCCACCATTGAGTTTTGACCCCATGGTCACACACTCATAATCAGATATCTACGCCTCTTTAACCAGGGCAACCAAGTCGGGGATCAACAAGACTGGAAAATAAGACCACTCTATCACCTTAGTCCTCACATTCCAAATGCATGTCATCTGTAACTGACATCAACTGCCACTGGTCTGAAGCCTGTTTCACAACCTGGGCATATGATTTTCTACTAAATGCAACCGCCAATGAATTTACCTTTCCTGGTGTGTACATCAAGTCAAAATCAAACATCATGAGATATTTATTCCATCTCCTTTACCTCATGTTCAAATCCCTTTGTGAGAAAATGTGCTTCAAGATCTTATGATCTGTATATACCGTGAATTTCTCACTGAAGATATAATGATGCCACACTTTAAAAGCATGGACCACTGCTTCCAATTACAAATAATGAGTTGGTTAGTTCTTACCATGCACCCTCAACTACTGTGAGCCATACGCAACCACATGATTCCCTTTAATGAGAAAACACCCCAACCCTAATCCTGATGCATCGTAATACACCACGTACCCTATTTTTGGTTTGGGAAAAACCATCCATGGTGCGGATTAAAGGTATCCCTTTAGATCTTCGAAACACTGTTGACATTGTTCATTACACTGGAATGGAACATTATTTCTTGTCAAAGTTTTCATTAGTGAATCTAAAAGTGAAAAATCAAGAAGCAAACGCCGATAATACCTAGCTATACCAAGGAAACTCCATACCTCAAACACATTCTATTGTGGTTGGCACAAGATAACAGCCTCTATATTTTCTGAATCCACTAAAATGCACCTTTCAGAAATCACATGGCCAATAAAATGGACATCCTGTATCAAAAAGTCACACTTTGACAATTTGGAATACAACCGGTGATCCCTCAAGATCCCTAACACTGTCGCCAATTGTTGTCCATGCTCCACCCATGTCATAGAATACACCAGAATATCATCTACAAACACCACCAAAAATGAATCTAGATATCTCTGAAATATCTGATTCATCAATGCCATGAATACTGCTGGTGCATTCATTAGACCAAAGGTCAAAACCACATATTCATAATGACCATATCTACTTCTAAAATCTGTTTGAAGAATACTATCCTTCCTCACCCGCAATTGATGATATCCAGACCTCGGGTCGATCATGGAGAACCATTGGGCTCCACTCAACTAGTCGAAAAAATCATCAATTTTTGAAAGTGGATATCTGTTCTTTATCGTATCATGGTTAGGTCGACGGTAATTAACACAGAGTCTCAAAGTTCCATATGAATTTTTCACAAACAACACTGGAACTACCTATAGAGACATGTCAGGCTGGATAAACCCTTTGTTTTCTAACTCCTCCAACTAGAATTTTAATTCCTATAATTCAGTAGGTTCCACTCGGTAAGATGGAAGTGAGATAGGATTGGTCCCTACAAGGAGATCAATCGTAAACTCCACTTCTCTTACAGGAGTTAACCTAGAGAATTATTTAGGAAAAAAATCCATGAACTGATCCACCATTGCAGGAAGAACACTCTGCCCAGAACCCTCTACTAATTCCAATGACAACACCACCAACTGATATGATAATGTGCCCATTGTTGTTGTTAACAAACCCGTTTCACCATTCCTTTCATGCCTCTCTCCTCTAAAGATATTCCTAACACTATCGTGTGTCGTAAAATCCAGTTTTTGCACATTACATTCAATGTGGTCCTTAAATGACACAAACCAATCCATTCCCAGGATTATATCATACCCATCCATCTCAAGCACTGAGAAATTCCACATTAGCTCAACCTCTCCCACAACGATACAATATCATATACACAAGAAGGCTCGATACTCTCTTTGACCCAGAGGGGATTGAAGTTTCAAAACTGAAGGAATCATTTCTACCCTTAAACCCAATAACTCAACCACAGGTGAAGCAATAAAAGAGTGTGAGGCACCCGTATCAAAGAGAAAATTCATCTAGGTAGAATTTAAAAGAATAGTACCTCGCACCATGGATGTTCCTGACTGATCATCCACCACAACCTTTTCGGCTCCAAACAATGCCTTGTTGCCATACCCTACTCTTTATTTCCCTGTTGAGGAGTTTTGGTGTCCCGAGAATCACTATAACTGACTTTTCTCTGTTGATGAGGGGTATGATGATGTCCACGTCCCATCGATAAATATGACATCTATGATCCCTGAGGAGAGTCACGCACACCCGACCATAGAGCATTCTTACAATAACACTGCAGATGTGCCATCTGCATACATTTTTGACATGCTTGAGGTTGTGTCATACAGTCCTTCTTGATGTGTGTTGTAGAGACACACTGAAAACATCTTGGCTTTCTCTACGGATTCAGAGGAAGATTTACCGATCTTATCATCAAATTATGTGCCATACTCCCACCCTGGGAATATGTCTCCCTCCTCCGCTTGAAACCAGCATTAGAGTTCCCACTATTCCCCATGGGTACCACCATGCTTCCTCCGCCCTGAGCTCCCAACAGATCCCGCTCAGCCACTAATGCTCGATTCACCATCTCTATGTAATCACCAATACGCAGCACTGCTATCATTGAACGGATCTCTTGCCTTAACCCCGCATCGAATATCCTTGCCGTTAACGATGTGCTACTCACCACCTCTAGTGCAAACCGCACTAAGCTCATAAACATATCTATATATTCCTTCACATACATATGCTTTTGTTTCAGACTGAAGAAATCAGTTGTGCGCTGAATTCTGAACATACCCTGGTCTTTTCCCGCTTGGACTACCAACTCCCACCACTGAAGAGTATGATCCTTTAGCTTATACATTGCTGGCATTACATTCGGCGCTAACAGAATCCCCAAGAATTCAAAAATTCTGTTCATTCTGGACTGCCATGCCTCTGCGCATTCTGGGTCCGAATCAGCCCTAAAGATAGGTGAATCTTGCTTTTGAATTTGATCCGCATTATCAACATGCTTTGGATCTTCTTCTCTATTCACACTTCCCACGGCTTGGAAATATTTCACTATGCTCTGGTCTAACTGATGGTTTACCTAGGGCTTAGGTGTAACCACATTCTCATCGGCCACTTCCGGTTGGTCTCTTTGACGCCTACCCGATTCCATTTCTATAAATAGAAAACAAACAACCATGAGTCTCACTTCTATAGACATCAAGAATTCCCATTTCAAATCTCATTACACAACACAATCAAAACGAGGCTTTCCACCTTTCCACCTTTGCTATGTTTCACAAGCATTTAAAATCATACCATTTTCAAAATACGAAATTTATTCACATCACAATTTCCACATTCGAAAAACCATTTCTCAATTTAGTCCATAAAGCATTATGCCCAATGAAATATGAATCCTAGAGGGAAGTCATTTCTACCATATATTCCATGAACATCTCATCGGCTACACCCACAACAATGAGAATCCAATGCCTATAAGTGTCTCCAAAACACTTACGTACCCAACTCCCAGGAAACTTGAAGTTCCGTATAAAAGTGTTAGCTATGTCCTTTTATGTTATACATTCCTAGTTCTGACATTCCTATGCCTTTCTACCATCCCAAATCAAGGAATATACCGCAACGAATGTCAACTCCAAATCCGATAATCAACTCCAAAGGACCGAACAAGATGATACAACTTGTAACACCCCACCCCTACCTCATTGGCTTTAGGAGGCCGTGAGGGTCACTTGGCCTTAAGAAACGTTCCCAAGGCACCAAAGGCTGGCAATAAATTCTAAGGGCTTCACGGAATAGTGGGGAAAGATTTTCCCTTAATGAGATCACCCAACTCAACCAACCAACAATGAAATATGCATGTAGTATCAAGCCCAACCTTATGATACTAACCATGACATCATATACACTAAAACCATTCAACTAGACATGTCCACAGAACATCATAGTACAAAGTAGAAACTAAATAGCAGAACACCATGATCCATGACACCACCACACCTCCACACTAAACTCCATTATCCAATATCCACCAACACATCTCAAGCATCCCCATGTTCCACTGGCTATGAGATGCATTACCTTTACATGTATCTTGATACATGACATCTACAAAGACACCGAAGTTCCAAATTATGGGGTGAGGGAAACTACTCAGTAGGTTTTCCCCAAATTACTTCCCTTCACATGCCACTATGATAAAACCGTTATCACATTTATATAACTTAGTTTATAGAAAATAATCACAAGTTCAAACATTACCATAATCTAAACACACCCTTTCCAAGCCCTTTCACCCAAACCATGTAAACCCAGGGAAATCCAAACAATCATACCATAAGCCAAACATGCCACACAAGGAAGCCAAATCAACCATTCCACTCTAGGAAGACAATTCAACCTTTTCGAATTTCGACAACAAATTCCATCTAAGTAAAGAAACACAAAACAAAGCAACCATAATGGTGGGATGTCCCGCCCAAATTGTTTACCCCATATTCAGCTAGTAGGACTTCCCTCCCACTACCTGACAACCCAAAACGGTGGGACTTCCCGTTGTTTCCCTCGGATTCCGGGGATGACCTCCTTTGATGGGAGGTTCAAACATTCCGATTGGTTTCTAACGGGTTTGTTCGTAGAACCGGAAACATCCAATGATTCCACATCCATTCGGACCTACTTTCCAAAGGTAGGTGCTCATTAGTTTGTGGACTAATGAGGCTTAGGAATTTGCATTGGTCAAGAGGATGGGAGGTCGGACTCATTACACCTTTTTGAGGGGAATTATTGTCTACTATGGGACTCTCTTTATAGATTTAAGTTATGTTCGTGACTCCTTATTACATTAAAAAGTATAAAATGAGTTTTCCTTTATATTTGACAGTCAATGATCGATATGTAAGAAATTTAGAGAATATTTTATATGTATTTGAGGTTCTTTATCGATACAGAATCATCTGGATTTATTAGAGATTCTTGGTCAATGGTACCCTTCGACACATTTACATAGAAGTCTCTTGGTCATTATGATGACCATGCTGGTTTTAAAGCCACATAGTGGGGCACTTGAAGTTTATTGTCATTCAGAAGGACATGGATTATTTCAGAGTTGCGATCGATCCTACAGATGGGCTACCTACGTATCCTTTTTTTAGAAAAGGAATCAGAACCCACGTATTTTGAGTAAGGGAGTATGATGTTTATGATTGATGGCTCAAAGAAGGATGTCATAATTACTTTTACACTCTAATCTCACATGAGTCATGCTCAGTGTGAGAAACAAGATATATTGGTAAAAAATAGACAATTGTGCCCTGAAAGAAGCAATCATAAGAAATAATGTGGGGATTATGTATGTATGACTGCCCAGATAAATGAAGGTTAGGATTTACTTTAGGGAAGAAATCTAGGAACAGGGTCCATAAAGGTATATGTGCTTCATAGAGATTTTGAATACTCTAACATGGGGATTACTCCTAAAAAGGAGGCCCAAATTAGGAGAGGACTTATGATTTGGGTTTTATTCCTCAAAAGGAATCCCAGATCAAAGGTAAATTTGGGATGGTTAATAGAAATTAAGACTGGGGCTTACTCTTGAAAAGGAGGCCTAGGATAAGATATTTGAAAAATTAAGGGACTTGGGGCTTACTCCTAAGGAGGATGCCTAGATTTGAGAATTATGACTAGGGCTTATTCTTGAAAAGGAGTCCCAGGTTAAGAGAATTATGACTAGGGCTTACTCCTGAAAAGGAGGCCAAGGTTAAGAGAATTATGACTGGGGATTACTCCTGAAAAGGAGGCCCAGGTTAGGGAATCTGAGGCTTACTCCTAATGAGGATGCCCAAATTAGAGGACTTATGACTGGGGATTATTCCTGAAAAGGAGACCCAGGTTAAGGATTCTCTCATCTTAAAGGATGAGGTTGAATGAATGAAATCTCAATCTTTAGTGACATAATGATGTGTAAATCACTAGGTTTTGAGATATATTACACAGAATAACTTTCAGATAAGGAAGAAAAAACAAGAAGTCATACCATAAATGGCTTTGAAGAGTGTCTTGAAGACTGAATCTTGAATAGTAAAGGTGGAATGGATTAAGAGGGGTGAAATGGGCAAGAAGGGCACCCAAAAAGGCAGGGGTGCGCAAGTCCTGGCATGCGCATAGGTACTGCGTGGGCGCGCAAGTCCTGGTCGCCCAGGTATGCCTGCGCGACACATGGTGTACTTGAGTGACAGTTAACCATCAGGGTAATACTTGACCGAATCTTGATTAAAGCCTTTAGAATCCTCTTGAGGTTCTTCCAGAAGAGGGGTGCGCCAGTTCTATTGAAGGAGTAAGGCGGCATGCAAGTATGGCCTTTTCCCTTAAGGGCTGGCCACTCAGGCGCGCAAGTGTTGATGAGTGTCAACATTTAGGCCTTCCTCCCCCTCTTTAGATCTTCCGTTCTAGGTAAGAAATTACCTTATAAGTGTTTCGAAAGCTTTGAGAAGAGACTAGGGGGTCGGGAGCTCAAATCTGAGTTTCTGGAAAAAATCCCCCTTTCTCTATGGGGGGCCTACAGGGTCTATTTATAGGCGGGAGAAGAACCCATGCGATTATCACTTAGGTCGTGCAAGTCACTTGCGCAACCAATTGGCGTCGCGCAAGTGTACTTGCGCGACTATGAGGGAACTTGTGCGGCACAGGGGAAATATTCTTCTGATTCCTTCCTTTTTCAATATTTGATATTTGTCCAAAGGTTGAATCACTTTGAGCTCAGATATTCCCATTTTCCGATCTTTAGATTCTGGGACGAATGGTGCGTTAACAATTTTTTCCCTCAGATTCCGGGGATGACCTTCTTTGATGGGAGGTTCAAACATTCTGATCGGTTTCTAACGGGTTTGTTCATAGAACCGGAAACATCCAATGATTCCACATCCATTCGGACCAACTTTACAAAGGTAGGTGCTCATTAGTTTGTGGACTGATGAGGCTTAGGAATTTGCATTGGTCAAGAGGATGGGAGGTCGGACTCATCACACCTTTTAGAGGGTAATTATTGTCTACTCCGAGACTCTCTTTATATATTTAAGTTATGTTCATGAATCCTTATTACATTACCAAGTATAAAATGAGTTTTACTTTATATTTGACAATCAATGATCGATATGTAAGAAATTTAGAGAATCTTTTATATGTATTCTAGGTTCTTCATCGATAGATAATCATCAATATTTATTAGATATTCTTGGTCAATGGTACCATTCGACACATTTATATAGAAGTCTCTTGGTCATTATGATGACCATGCTGGTTTTAAAGCCACACAGTGGGGCACTTGAAGTTTATTGTCATTCAGAAGGACATGGATTATTTCAGAGTAGGGATCGAACCCGCATATTGGCTACAAACGTATCCTTTGTTTATGAAAGGAATCAGAACCTATGTAGTTCGAGTAAGAGATTATGATATTTATGATTGATGGCTCAAAAAAGGATGTCATAATTACTTTTACACTCTAAGATCACGTGAGTCATGATCAGTGTGAGAAACAATAGATATTGGTAAAAAATAGACAATTGTGCCATGAATGATGAAATCATAAGAAATAATGGGGGGCATATGTATGTATGACTACCCAGATAAATGAAGGTTAGGATTTACTTTAGGGAAGAAATCCAAGAGCAGGGTCTATAAAGGTATATGTGCTTCATGGAGATTTTGAATACTCTAACTTGGGGATTACTCCTGAAAAGGAGGACCAAATTAAGAGAGGACTTATGATTTGGGTTTTATTCTTGAAAAGGAATCACAGATCAAATGTAAATTGGGGATGGTTAAGAGAAATTAATACTGGGGCCTACTCTTGAAAAGGAGGCCCAGGATAACAAATTTGAAAAATTAAGGGACTTGGGGCTTACTCCTAAGGAGGATGCCCAGATTTGAGAATTATGATTGGGGCTTATTCCTGAAAAGGGGGCCCAGGTTAAGAGAATTATGACTGGGGATTACTCCTAAAAAGGAGGCCCAGGTTAAGAGAATTATGACTGGGGCTTACTCCTAAAAAGGAGGCCCAGGTTAGGGGATCTAGGGCTTACTCTTAAGGAGGATGCCCAAATTAGAGGACTTATGACTAGGGATTATTACTGAAAAGGAGACCCAGGTTAAGGATTCTCTCATATTAAAGGATGAGGTTGAATGAATGAAATCTCAATCTTTAGTGACATAAAGATGTGTAAATCACTAGGTTTTGAGATATATTCCACATAATTCCTTTCAAATAAAAAAGAAAAATCAAGAACTCATGCCATAAATGGCTTTGAAGAGTGTCTTGAAGATAGAATCTTGAATAGGAAAGGTGGAATGGCTTAAGAGGGGTGAAATGGGCAAGAAGGGCACCCAAAAAGGCAGGGGCGCGTAAGTCCTGGCAGGCGCGCAGGTACTGTGTGGGCGTGCAAGTCCTGGTCGTGCAGGTATGCCTGCGCGACACATGGTGTACTTGAGCGATGGTTAACCATTAGGGTAATACTTGAGTGACACTTGATTAAAGCCTTTAGAATCCTCTTAAGGTTCTTCCAGAAGAGGGGTGCGCAAGTTCTATTGAAGGAGTAAGGCGGCGCGCAAGTGTGGTGTTTTCCCTTAAGGTCTGGCCACTTAGGCGTGCAAGTGTTGATGAGTTTCAACACTTAGGCCTTCCTCCCCCTCTTTATATATTCCGTTCTAGGTAATAAATTACCTTAGAAGTGTTTTGGAAGCTTTGAGAAGAGACTAGGGCACCGGGAGCTCAAATCTGAGTTTCTAGAAAAAATCCCATTTTCTCTATGGGGGGCCATAGGGTCTATTTATAGGAAGGAGAAGACCTCGAGCGGTTATCACTTAGGTCGCGCAAGTCACTTGCGCAACCACTAGGCGTCGCGCAAGTGGACTTGCGCGACTATGAGGGAACTTGCACGGCACATGGGAAATATTCTTCTGATTCCTTCTTTTTTCAATTTTTGATATTTTTCCAAAGGTTGAATCTCTTTGAGCTCAGATATTCCCATTTTCCGATCATTAGATTCTGTGACAAAAGGAGCGTCAACAAAATTCCCCCGTCAGAGTTGGATCCGGAGAGAATAGAGGATTTGACTCTGAGGAAATCGAGAATCACAAGGAAATTGGGGCGTGCAAGGTAGGGCGTGCAAATGAGCTTTGGGCGCGCAAGGCCTCACGCACAGAGATACGACCCTTGATCACACAGGGTACGGCGCGCAGGGTCCAGGCCGCATCTATAAATAGAGGGCCTCACTTCCGTACAAAGCATCCAGATTTCCGTACTTCAAACCTTCGAGCTCTCGCCGTGCAGGTCACCTTAGTCACGCAGGTTGTTCTGTTTTCTAGTGTTTCCTTGATGGCGCGCTGCTGTAAAGGTATCTGGGCCTGCACTGTGATACATGCGCGTCAAATAATTTCGCGGCACATCCATACTTGCGCGCCATGTTTTAAACTTGTGTTCCTTAATGCCTTCTCCATTTTCTGAATTCCTTCACAAATTTTATGAAAAATAAACCCATTTAAGAGTTATTTTATTCAACTTTTGTGCAGATTCAATGGCTATTAGACCCAGAATAGTTGATGAACTGCCTAGCAAGCAGATTGATGACATGATGAACATTGTTGGCCATGATTACTATCATATCTGTGATAGAACTTTCCCAGATTTGGCTAAGTACTTGAAGAAATATCATCTTAATTTCCCACAGAGAATCTACCTGTCCCTGTATGGTCATGGTCATCTGTAAGGAGTCAATGTTCCAGATGCAAAGAACTATATGCCTGAAATGTAGTTGCACTGCTACTCTTCCATTTCGGTTATGTTGTTCATTAAAAGAAACAACAATGGTGTGAACTTTCAAATTCCTCCATGTCATTTCCTTGCAGATATGAAAATGGAAAACCCATGGGATGAAATGTTTTCCGTTGTCAGTTGGTGGAGAGAAGATGAACATGGCATTAGAGAAATATCTGAAAAGAGTACTCTCTCCAAATGGATCTTTAGTTCCAATGCTCCATTCTCAAATCCATGTATCCATCTTCCAAGTCTCGTGGACAGAAATAGAGTCACTATTTGATCAGCAGAAAATTTTCCTCAAACCGCACTCAAGAACATCCTTTTACAACTATTCCATGAAGAGCTGGTATCACTGCATCTCTTATTGTATGCAGTTGAATGAATTAATTCCAGGTGGTTGTTGATGAAGCTCGGGATACATTAAATCAAATGAATAGTTATGTTGGAAGCCTCTTGTAATTCTTGAAAAAGAGAAGAGACTCCAGTCTGTGGATGTCCTTCTAACTATTGTGCATCAATGAAAAACACTTTCACCTTTACTCATTTGTACCTGCATTCTCCTTTGCTACATGCTTTATATTTTACCTAATCCAATGGGATTAGTAAGCATAGTTTGATTTTTACTAGGATTAATGTAAATAACCCTACAAACTTTGAACCTTTTAATTGCTCAATGTTACCTAAATCATACAAAATGTATGTTTAGTGAGCTGGGAAATTGACTTTTATTCAGAGTTCCCTTGTCTTTTGTAGGCAGTTTAACTTCATGCACATCGGACATAAAAAGGCTAATGTTTAAGGTCGAAATAGCTTTGACCGAAATGGATTAGAATTGACTCAATTCCTTGAAAATTCTTCTGAAAACATATTACCATACTCAAGTATGAGGGAAAATATGTAAGCTATGACCTAAGAATTTTTAAATCTGAGGAATGATATTAAAAAGAGATAAAATGAATTAGAAGATGTAGTTTCCAAGAATGAAGTTACAATTATTTAACAAACCCGTTAGGAGGTTGAATAATGCAGGGCCACCTAAGGGCATTGGCTGCATAGTTAAATAAAATAGTATCTTTTGGCTAACAAGTATGTTATGTAGACTGTTTATGCAAGGCCGCCTATGGGCACGTGCTGCATAGTCAGGCAAAATAACTCTCAGAAATTTACTTTCCTAGTGCTAAAAGCCAGTGAATGTTTATGTACATTCAAATCTTCCAAAGTATAGAGTTTTCTGTATGGAAAGAGGTACTTGAATATGGAGAAGATATTTCCAAAGAAGATTATCGAAGAACTGGATGAATATCACTCCTACGAAGGTTTGACCCAATCGTAGGGAAGGAGAATATAAACCATAGACTTGAATACTTTCAGATCATGAAAAAGGATATGGGACAAATATGTTAAGGATGGCTATTTTTGCAGATCCCTACATACTGTCATTTAAGACAAATAAGGACAAAAGAGGCATTCTTCCCAAGAATGAAGTTACCACTATCCGAAAAACCCGTTAGGGGTTGAATTATGCAGGGCCACCTAAGGGCATTGGATACATAGTCAAATAATAGTAACTTTTGGCTAACAAGTCTGTTATGTAGACTATTTATGCAAGGCCGCCTATGGGCACGTGCTACATAGTCAGGAAAAAGAACTCTCAAAAGTTTTACATTTTTGTGACTAGAAGTCATGAAAAGGGTTATGAGTTTCTGAAAATATTTAAGGTTAGGATTATGACACATAAAGATGGGTATTGTTCAATGTATACAGAGATACACAGATCAATGCTAACCATAATCATGTTGTGGCTGGGTCCTGAATTGAAATGTTGGACTTCACTACGTATCCCATAAGGATGAGAATCAAGCCATACGTAGTTCTTAAACTACATTTTAACGTCGTGTGGGACAAAAGGATTAGATATCTTAGTTTAGGGTCATAGAGCATGGACCATTGTAAGAAATACACAGTGTGTGTTTTCATGGGGACTTTTCAGCCAAGGGACTGAAAGTGGAATTTGGGGTTAGGCCCAAAGACTTGGGGCTGGATTCGAGGGACACTCGAACGTTCCTACGTATCCCATAAGGATGGGAATCAAGCCTACGTAGTTCTATAAATAACCTTTGTACAAATTTGGTTCGTACATATGAAGGGTGAATGAGGACTTTAGTACAATGATGGTTTAACCCAAGATAAAAGGTTTGGGCATTTCCATGTATGCACGTAGTCTTTGAAATGAAAAATTATTGAAAAAATCAATGAAAATAATGGTTCCCTATCAGGTGAGGGTATCAACGAATATTGTAGTTTACTGTTATACTGGAAAAAAGTTTTGTATAGTTTAACGTCGTATAATAAGGACGAAAGTGAACCAATGTAAAGATACTGATTCTAGGGGCGGTTTCACAAATCAACATTGTATGAGATAGAGGTGAACCGATGTGAGGAGATTGGTTTTTGGCTTGAACATTGGGAGGTTGCCTACATACCCAGCCTAGAAGGAAAGGATCAATGTCTGTGTAGTTTAATTAAAGAATGAATTAATGATCAAGTTGTTCTTGGGGACAACGACCTAAAAATGATGTTGGGACTTACACATGGTTAGCGGCCCAAAGAGAGTGTTATGGTTTATGTTTTCTCTAAGCTCATGTGAGTCATACTCAGTGTGAGAAACAAGAGGTAACAACAACCTTAACGATGCATAGTTTAATGTCACGTAGGACATATAAAGGGACTATGCAGTTTAGAGTCTTGTAGTTAGGACTATTGGTGCTGCACAGTTTAGTGACATGTAATAGGGACAAAGTAAAGTTTAATGTCATGTAGGATGTATCACAGACTTTTTGTACAGTTTAGCGTCATGTAGTTATGATGATGGGGACAATTGAGTTTAACATCATGTTGGACGAAAGGGGGACTGTGCAGTTTAATATCATGCAGTGAGGACAAAAGAGTACACCATTTAACGTCATGTTGGATGAATTGGGGATTTTTTCCACAGTTTAACATCATGTTGGATGAAAGTGTGAGTACTTTAAGGTCATACATGACCTTTGATGATTATGTAGTTTAACGTCTTTCCAGACGTAAGGGAATTTTATATAGTTTAGCGTCATGTAGTTAGGACGTCACAGTTTAACGTCTTGCTGGACGTAAGGGACTTGCAAACAGTTTAGGGTCATATTCATGGACTGTTGATGATGCAGTTTAAAGTCATACAGGACCTAGTTGCAGTTTAAGCTCATACTGGACCATTTATGGAACTTTTTCACAGTTTAACGTCATGTGGGATGAAAGTGTGAATAGTTTAAGGTCATATGCCTGGACTGTTGTTGTACAGTTTAACGTCATATAGTGAGGATGAAAGAGTACACCATTTAACGTCATGATGGATGAATTGATGACTTTTTCATAGTTTAACATCATGTTGGACAAAAAAGGGACGATACAGTTTAGCGTCATGTTGGATGAAAGTGTGAATTGTTTAAGGTCATATGCATGGACCGTTGCTGTACAGTTTAACGTCATATAGCAAGGAAGAAAGTGCAAGTAGTTTAAGGTCATATGTATGGACCGTTGCTATACAGTTTAACGTCATATAGCAAGGACGAAAGTGCACACCATTTAACATCATGTTAGACACACTGGGGACTTTTTTCACAGTTTAACGTCATGTTGGACGAAAAAGGGATGATACTGTTTAGCGTCTTTTTGGACGAAAGTGTGAATAGTTTAAGGTCATATTCATGGACCATTTCTGTACAGATTAACATCCTATAGAAAGGACGAAAGTGCAAGTATTTTAAGGTCATATGTATGGACCATTGCTGTACAGTTTAACGTCATATAGCAAGGAAGAAAGTGCACACCATTTAACATCATGTTGGACTCATTGGGGACTTTTTTCACAGTTTAACGTCATGTTGGACGAAAAAGGGACGACACAGTTTAGCATCATGTTGGACGAAAGTGCGAATAGTTTAAGGTCATATGCATGGACCGTTGCTGTACAGTTTAACGTCATATATAAAGGATGAAAGTGCAAGTAGTTTAAGGTCATATGTATGGACCGTTGCTGTAAAGTTTAACGTCATATAGCAAGGACGAAAGTGCACACCATTTAACATCATGTTGGACGCATTGGGGACTTTTTTCACAGTTTAACGTCATGTTGGACGAAAAAGGGATGATACAGTTTAGCGTCATGTTGGACGAAAGTGCGAATAGTTTAAGGTCATATCCATGGACCGTTGCTATACAGTTTAACGTCATATAGCAAGGACGAAAGTGAAAGTAGTTTAATTTCATATGTATGGACCGTTGCTATACATTTTAACGTCATATAGCAAGGATGAATGTGGACACCATTTAATGTCATGTTGGACGCATTGGGTACTTTTTTCACAGTTTAACGTCATGTTGGACGAAAAAGGGACGATACAGTTTAGCGTGATGTTGGACGAAAGTGAGAATAGTTTAAGGTCATATGCATGGACCATTGTTGTACAGTTTAACGTCATATAGCAAGGACGAAAGTTCACTTTGCAGTTTATACAAAAAACTTCTTCAAAAATATGGCAGTGGTTAGAGTAGTGATGAGTTCTCCATCCATCGAGATTAATGAATAAGCTCCATTGGAGTAGACCCTATGTATTGAATAAGGTCGTTCCCATTTTGGCTCAAGTTTGGGAGGTTTCATTCCTGGTATCATTGGAGTTCTGAGAACTAATACCAATTCTACCTGAATGAATGAACGAAGACGAACTTTTTTGTTAAAAGCTCGTGCTATTCAATTATGATAGACTTCCAAGTGGTGCAAAGTGCACAATCTTTTCTCATCTAAGCATTCCAATTCATTCAATCGCTTATGAGATTGTTCATCTGTAGATGATTGATCACAAATGGAAACTCTGAGCGAGGATAGTTGAACTTCAATGGACAAGACGACTTCCTTTCCATATACCAATGAATATGGAGTTGACCGAGTTGTAGTGCGGGTGGAAGTCCGATAAGCCCATAAAGCATGAATGATTTTATCAGGCCATGACCTCTTATCTTTATCCACCATCATTTTTAGTATATTTGAAAGAGTCTTGTTAAAGGATTCTATTTGTCCGTTGGCTGCTGCATGATACTGATATGAATGGTTGGATTTGATGTTGTATTCTTGATACAACTTCTTCACCTTAGATGAATAGAAATTGGTGCCATTATCCGTCAATATGGTATGAGGGACACCAAATCTGGTAATGATGTTAGACTTGATGAAGCTAACAATGCATTTAGAACTGACTTCCTTGAGAGGTATTGCCTCTGCCCATTTGGAAAAGAAGTCAGTTGCAGTAAGAATGTACTTAAACTACTTGGTTGTAGCTGAAGGGTAAGGTCCCACCACATCCATTCCCTATGTGGAAAATGGCCATGAGTATTTAGCAGTATGAAGAAACTCTAGATGTTGATGAATGAAGTTGTCATGTACTTGTCATGAGTGAAACTTCATTGTGAAATCGATACAATCTTGTATCATTTAAGGCCAAAAGTATCCAAGCCTTCGAATCTGATCAGACAGTCTATGTCCAGACTGGTGGGCACCACAGACTCCGGCATGTACTTATTTCATGACAACCATTGTCACTTCACCATCAATGCATATAAAGAGAACTCCATCAAAAACACGTTTGTAGAGAATTTCTCTAGGTGATCTGGGTTATCATAAAGGGTAAAATTGACCACACGTTGCCGGATTTGTTCTTTCTCAGCCCTATCAGATTGAAGTGTTCCATTTTGAAGGTATTCTCTAATAGGTGACATCCATCCTGTAGTATGACCATACAGTTCAAGAATGGGACAAATTTCATTAATTTCCTCTGTTCTGATTCGAACATAAGGTGAAATTTCATGATGGTGAGCAATACTGATGGTTGTCTCGTCCCAATTTGGATCTTCCAGAGCTGTGGCTATATTAGCTAATGTATCATCTTGAGCATTTTGTGATCTTGGGACATAAGAAAATGTCGGTTCCAAAGGGAATTCCGCCATTAACTCTATGACATAATCATACAAATGGATTAGTTCTTCTTTTTTGATGGCATAATCACCATTGACTTGTTTGATTACCAGGTCTAAATCACCTTTCACCTTTAAGTGATTCACTTGTGCTTGAAGTGCTAATTCCAAGCCTATGATGAGAGCTTGGTATTATGCTTCATTATTGGTACCACCTTCCGACAATAAGAAGGAATAAGGTAACAGTGCCTTTTCTGGAGAAATGAGCACAATTCCTAATCCAACATTGTTGAATTTATGATTTTCCATTTTCCTCCCTATTGGACTTTTGGAAGCACCATCAAAATACATTTCCCATGCCTGAGGACTTTATTGAATAGTGAAGACTTCCTCATCAGGGAGTTCAATATCGGAAGATGTGTCTTCCACTGAAGGGTGATCAGCTAGGAAATCAGCCAGAGCATGGCCCTTTATTGCCTTTTGAGACACATATTGAATGTCGAATTACTAAAAAATAACTGCCCACCTTGCCAGACCTCCTGTAAGAATTGGACGACTAAGGATAAATTTGAGCGGGTTATTTCAAGATACCAATTGGACCTCATGATGTTGCAGGTAGTGTCTCAACTTCTGAATTGCAAAGATTAATGCTAGGCAGCACTTCTCAATACTTGAATACCAGGTTTTTGCTTCAAGCATGGTTCGACTGAGATAATAGAGACTGTTTTCATTCCCATCATCATTCTTTTGAGCAAGAAAGGCACCTAATTATCGCTCTAGATCTGTCACGTAGAGGATAAGTGGTCTTCCTTCAATAGGTGGAATGTGTACTGGTGGACTCAAGAGGTATTTCGTGAGAATATCGAATGCTTCCTGACATTCTTCAGTCTACTGGTAAGTGACTCCCTTCATCATCAATTTGGTGAAGGGTAAACTTTTGCCTGCCAAATTGGCGATGAAACGCCAAATATAGGCTAAGTGTCCTTGAATTCCTCTTAATTATTTCAAATTTTTAGGAGGTGACATACCAAGGATTGACTTGGCCTTCTTAGGATCGACTTTAATACCACGATGGCGTACAAAAAAGCCAAGAAATTTTCCTGAGGTTACCCCAAAAGCACATTTTAAGGGGTTCATCTTTAAATTATGTTGTCGAAGCTTGCAGAATATGACTTCTAAATCAGAAAAATGATTAGAATTTTGTTTGGATTTAACTACCAAATCATCTACATAGCATTCAACAAACTTCTCTAAGAAGGGTTTGGAGATACGATGCATGGCACGCAGATAAGTTGCACCTGCATTCTTTAAGCCGAAGGACATTACCCGGTAGAAAAACACACCCTGAGGGGCTATGGAGGCTGTCGATTCCTCGTCTTCTGGGGCCATTCGGATCTGATTATATCTGGAATATCCATCCATGAAGGAAAGTGCTTCATAGCCAGCAGTTTCATCAATTAAAAGTTCTGTAATCGGAACTGGGAAATCATCCTTAGGACAATGCTGATTAAGATCTCTGAAATCGATGCAAACTCTAATTTGTCCGTTATTTTTCTTTATAGGGACAATATTAGAAAACCATTTGGGATATTGAACTTCTCTGATGAAGTTATCTTTGATAAGATTTTCCACTTTAGCTTCATTTTTGGAAGCATAAGTTGGGTGTGTTATTCTCGTGGCTTGCTTAAATCCTCGATGTTCTTTTGGTAAACCCAAATGATGAGTAGCAACATCAGGATCAAGACCAGGAATTTCTGTATAGTTCCAAGAAAATATATCTCTATTTTTCTTTAGAAAAGAAATATATATATATTTTTTTTCAAGAGTCATGGTCGCACTGATTAAAGTGGGGCGTGGATCTTCTTTTGTACCTAGATTTATTTCTCTGAGTTCATCCACAATGGTAGAGATACCCTCTTCAAATGCTGGAGGAGAATCTCTGAGATCTTCCCCTTCTTCTTCTTCATGTGTTATTTCTTCCTTTTCTACTTGCATAGTAGATAATAAAGTATAATTCTCATGATCCGAAGAGATGTCAAAATTTGCATATCTTGAAGAAGAAGCTTCCATTTCCGACTCGATTGATGATTAATGGTCTTCTTTGGGTAATAAAGAGGAGATGATGGATTGAGAATCAACATCATTGTTCACCTCCAAGGTTTCTATAACTTCTTCTGGCCTATTTGGTGAAACATAGATATGTTAGATTTTAGCAGATGAAATGAAGACGTCATCATTTGTGCTTTCATCATTGCTTGGTAGATTACCAATTTCTCCCATGTTGTCTGGATGGATTGTCATAATTGACATTATGGATCTTTCCATAAGAGTATTTTGATTTGGGTCTATCTTGTCTATTTGACTGATAGGCAACACGTAATCTGTACTCACATGTGTAGATGGATTTACTGGAATTTTTTCCAAACCATATGGAGCATTAACTTTGGTAATCTTTTTTGTTATGGATTTCGCCCTTTTCTTCATGTGATAGAATTACGCCTCAATATACTGAGACTCACATGTCTTGAACATGGCCTTATCACCATAAAATGTCCCAACTTGACCATCGAAACAATATTTGATACATTGATGGAATGATGAAGGGATAGTCGCATGTTGATGTAGCTAGGGTCTTCCAAGCCAGATGTTGAAGGCTGAGTCTTGATCAATAACCATGAAATATAAATTGGATACAAGATCTCCAAACTAAGTTCTGAGTGTATCTTCACCCAGTGGTTCTTGTTCATTTTTATCATATCCATGTAGCATCATGGTGGAAGGAGATAAATCAGATTCCGTGAGGCCCAATCGACGAAGTGTGCGAATGGGCATGAGGTTGACTCCTGAACCATTGTCAATGAAAGCTCTTCGAACATCCACGTCGTTGACCTTTCCAGACAAGTACAATGGTCTAATGTGTCCATGCACAACATCATCTTCATCTTCATCAGTAAAGGATGTTATTGCATGTAATTCTGCAGGATTATTCTCTATGTGATAGACTTCAACTGCAGCAATTTCAGTTTCAAACTCCTGAGGACTTGACAAAGCCTCGATGAGTGCTTCCCGAAGATCTTTTGACAGATTCAGAGCATCCAGAATTGATAACTTGGCTGGTACATGGGCCAAGTGTTTTAATATATCATACTTTTGTTCCAGAAGTCTGCGTTTCCCAATAAGAATATGTGGTTTAGCCGGTACCTTGGAAGTAGATGCCTTGGAAGTTCAGGCATCTTGTATTGGGATAGGAGTTAGAAATATTCATGGTTTTGGAAGATTAGACCGATTAGATCCATTTACTTGCTTAGAGGAAGAAGATGAAACCTTCAACCGGTCTTCCAAAATAACTGTGTCAGGACTGAATTTTCTATTGGTAGAAGAACTTGCTTGTTCTTGCTGAGCTCGCCGAAGGGCTATACCACGAGTTTCTGCTACGTACACAGTTCTAGTAGGGGTAGAATTGGAATAGTGGATTCTGAAAGATCCATGTCTTACCATGTATCATGGGCCCCTAAAACTTCCTCTGATTCCTCTGTTTGATACAGGGAATTCAGGCTCACTGAAATTGAAACTGCGACTGGCATATAGATCTGTTAATTGAATCATATTAACAGAACCAAAGATTAACTCTTCTTCTGATGAAGACTCTGCTTGATTAGCCTGTTTAGGTTGTGCTGTTTGGTGGGGCAGTGCCCGTGGCTTTGAAGTAGATGGTAAGAAGTCCTCCAAAGTCAAAGATAACTTAGGATTTGACACATACTCATCTTGTTCTGATTTTTTTCTTTCATTGAATCATGCCGTTTCTTTGAGGACTTTCCCTCTGAAAAGGAGGGTTTTGCCGCAACATTCATGGTAGAAGACACAATTGTTTTCTTTAATTGTGTTCACAAAATAGCATGAGTTCGATTGATTGACTTTATAACCATCCAATCATCATACTTCTATGCATTTTTGCTTTTTTACTTATTATCATTCACCTTCCTCCTCTGGAACTGTAGTAGTGACACATGATACCTAGGCTGAGGAGACCTTCAATATGACTTGTCCCAAGTCGACCATCTTTTTCATGAGGTATTTGAAGAAGAAAAACTTCTGGATGGGATGCCCCAACATTTGATGAAAAGGGCAATAATTAGGACGATCTTCATCTCCTTTCATGTTTGGACTCTTGGGTATTGAAAATTGAACCAAATTGTTTTCCAGAGCCGAAATGAAATAACCTGGAACTTGTTCATTTCAAAAAGAGTATGTTTTCCTCTTCAGATCCTAAAATTGTTTTCGTCTTTGATATTTTTCATCGTCTGGATGAAAAGGCCTTTGTTGTTGCTGCTCAGAAGGTGGAGACCTTCAAGAAGATGAAGGTTTTGAGGTAGAAATAGGTAAAGGTTCTTGTTTAAGTATAACTGTTGCAGTTTCTGCTTTACCCATTCTCCTTCCTAGAGCTGATGGAATTACACGAGATTTAGCCTTAGCCTTTATAAGGGAATCTTAAATCTGCTGAGCGATTGAAGTAAGGTCGCGAAACCCTCCTATATATTTCACAGGGATTAACGGCGTGCGTAATTCGTCACATAGATTTGCCACATAGATTGGTAACAATTATTCTTTAGGGAGTGCTAAACTCATGGAATATGTTAATCCCTTCCATCGAGCAATGAAATCAGAGACCCTTTCATTCTCTCTTTGCTTACAGTTTGTAAGATCGAAAACTGTTGTTTTTGGAAAAGTTGAGTTGAACTGAAGGAGGAATTTTTGGCGAAGATCCTCCCATCCGGTAATTGACAGAGATTGCAAGCTTGCATACAAAACAAAATCTAGTCCTTACAAGGTTCGCACGAAGCATCTAAGTTTCATTGCTTCTTGCTGCTCCGGAGTTCCCATCATAGGATCGCAACAAGACATGTAATGTGTCAAATGTTGTTCAGGATCGCCTGATCCATTGAAAATAGGGAATACAAGGTTCCCAAAATTGGATGGAGGATAAATTGAATCTACCAATTCATGGTAAACTTTCTTTTCCGGTTGAGCATGTGCACGTTTCCCTTCCATAGTTTCTAACAGAGTTGTTAATGACTCAATAGTAGTTATTAACTTTTGAGAAACATCTGGTTGAACTTGGACATGGGTAGGTGTAATGACTGGAGCTTGGAAAGATGTGGCGATTGGTGCTGCAACTGATGGTATCACTGCCGACTGTTGTTGCACTTGACCCGTAGGATTAGACCTGTGAGGGTGTACTGATAGAGGAGGATATTATTGATCCATCTCAGTAGCTGCAAAAAATTCCTTTGGCTGACTAACTCCAGCATGCTTAAGTAGAAGACTACTCTGAAGTAGTTCTGCATTCAACCTTCTTAATTTCGTCATTTCTTCCTCCTGTTGTGAAAACCTTTGCTCTAGTGAGAGCGATTGACCTTCTCCAGAGGAAGGATATGTAACCTGGTTCATTCCCTTCCATTTGTTGGATCCTTTTCAGAGAGGGGGAAGTGGGTTACTCTAAGGATTACCTAGGTTATGAGTAATCCTTTGACTTCGTGTACGCACACCTTCTTCATTTGTGTCGGTGCATACATCTTCTTGAGCAGGAACCTCTTCATCTGAATCCCTTGAGTGAGCCTCATCTGGTGGATCAGCAACAATGGCATTGATGACATTGATTGATGCATAACTCATCACATCCCTTCTATCAGCATTTTTGTGATATTGTATTCTTCCATGTCTTTGATGAGACATTGCCTTTTTTTGATTCGATCCCTCAGGAACTTCTTGACGAACCATAATTTGGAGGGAATCTTCTGATAATTTGGCTCTTAGTTCCTCTTGAGGTTTCTTCCCCAATCGAGAAAAGACCAAATTTCTCTGAGGAGGGGATTGATGATTTGAAAAAGTCCCTAGTCCAGTGGACTGGGGTTGTTCCTGCTATTCTCACTCAACTCCTCGAATCCTATTTGTTGATTCCGTGGGTTTTTTTAAAAGAGTCCCCAGTCTGGAGAGCTGGGGTGGTTCTTGACATGCTATGTCTGAGACTTTCTTGAAAGTCCTCCTGATCTTGCGAACCTTTGTCCGGAAATTAGCTGGATGCATTAACCTATATCTGCTTTTATCACACAGTTCAAAAGACTGTTGGATGATTTCTGACACTTCTGTCACTTGTTGACGTGCTTTCTCCAAACGAGAGGCATGTTTAATATTCTCGTTTCCTTGATTCAAGATTAATTAAACAACTTGTTCTCTGTATTCTTGATTTTGAGAGGAACTAGTTGAAACCTGTTCTTGGGCATGCTTTTGATTACAAACAATTCCCATTGACTGTGGCCGGTTATGGGCAATAACATTGCATGAGTCCATTTTCGGCGGGCTCTGTTGACTGGAGATCACCATGAAATGCAGTGCTCCATGAACACCCCATCCTCTGACACGAATACTAGATGGGGCATTGGCAATTAACTGACTCAATCTTCTTAGTGCGCCAAGGCATGAACGTTGAAGGGCTCTCTGCTGCTTTTCAGCCTTCAGATATCGAGAGACTGATAGAGATGACAAATCAATCTGACATTGTAACCCTTCTTTTATCTTAAGATGATTTTCAAATTCATCATAATATAATACTTTCTTTTTCAAGTGACAAAGAGTTTTCCATATGTTGAGAAGAATATCATGAATTTCATCTTCTATCAACATTTCTGGAATATTATACTGAGAGTCAGCCCAAGGCCAAAACATGACTGGCACTTCACCTTTCGCCAGTTTTTTTCTCATGTTAATCATTTCCTCTTTGTCATTTGATGAAGATTATTCTACCTGATTTGACCAGAGTTGGTGTTTCTTTGTTTCTTCATTGGATTCAACAGGATTGGTAGAGAAATCATTGATCAAACTAGAAGATGCATGACCTAGGTGTTGTTCGGATAATGACCTACACCCTGGGCTATCTTCTGATTGAGAAAGTATTTCACCTACTAGAGATGAAGCTTCAGACATGACTGGTTTCGCATTTTCAAGTGCCTCAAGATAAGAGGGCTTTTTCGGCACTACATTGTCCACTGGAGCATTTTCTGGGCAATGTGCATCACTAATTCGGAGAGGACTTTCACAGAGAAATTCATCATCATGGGGAGGACCACCATAATGGGTTACAGAAAAAGATGAGATCTCTTGCTACTTGGTCTTCTAACCACACAGAGGGTTCCTTTGGCTCTCATCTGAAGATGAAACTTCAAGATCGACCGAATTTTCATGAAGCAAGCCTTCATGAGGAAGTGTCTGTTGAAGACCTTCGGAATTAATGTTCCCACTATTGGGAAATGAGGGAGTAGAATCTTGAATTTCAACATATAATTATTTGAGGGCTTCAAGAACTCTAGCATCGAGCAAGGCCTTGTTACAGATTGGCTCTTGATCTCCTGACTGTGATGGGAAGATCTTTTTATTAGATGCCTTCTTACTCACTTTGGAAACCACTTGTTGACGAAAGTGGCTGCTCTCAGCAGGCGTATATGCCTGATCAAGAAAGATGGCCAGGTTAGGATGACGATATCCACTCAAATCAGGTGTATGTGACTGACTTGGTTGTCCGTATGATATGGGGGAGTATGCCCCACAACCCTCTTGGACTGGAATAGATGTGTGTGTCTGTTCCGGAGTGAATTGTTGATGTGTCACTCCACTGATAGGGATAGATTTATGTGTCTTTCCCTGAGATGCTGCTGAAGTTGTTATAATATCCTGGAAGGCATCCAGAATATGAGCTGGGATTTTCTTCTTCTCTTTAACCATTGATAGAATATGCTTGGTGACTTCAGCTACCGGAACGGGAATATACGTCCATTCTGGGCTTGTAGTAGGTGTATGTGCCTGCTCCTGTCCTCCTTTTCCTGTCAGTGAATCCTGACAGTACTCAAGTGTGGGGGTAGAGAGTTGAGTCTGCCTCCTATTTGTTGTTGGGGATTTCCGACTAACTTCTCAAAATGCTACCAAGCGAGACTGTTGGTAGGCTTGATTAATACCAGCAGGTGTATGTGCCTGCTGATTGCACTTTGCCAAACGTGGTTGACGAGATCCATCATATGTAGTCAGACGAGCTTGCTGACTAGCAGATGATGTATAAACATGTGTATGTTCCTGCCTATAGTACTCCGCCGGAATTGCCTGGCGGGATTGGCGTGATGCTGCTAGACGAGTCTGCTGGATAACGGAATTAAAACGGGCCGGTGTATGTGCCTGCTCGTTGCTTGCCACCAAGTTAGGTTGGTAGACTTCTCCAGAGATGGCAGAGATGAGAACCTGCTCAATGTTGACCGGATTCCGCCTCTGGTGATTCGTCTTGCTTGCTCAGGTTCAAGGTACCTGAGCCGAACGCCTGGAGTCGGTACCCTTATCATGTTTAGGGTGCACTGCCGCACGAGTTTGGCGGCGATTGTTGGTGGGAGCACTCAGGAAGGACTCCTGTCTGTTTGAATTAAGGTCTTGAGGGACCTGCTCATTCACCTCCCCATAATAAGGGAGCGAATGGTGATTGCATTCTGGGGATAACGACCCAAAATGGTTGGAGACGGTAGTCATCACCGCCTTCTTCTTGATCACTGGTCGTCGTTGTCCAGACGACCGATGTGAGTTATTTACTTGGAGGGCTTGTCGGGCAGCCTCCAGAGTTGGGATGGTACCGTGTTGACGGTACTCCTTAACCAATGCGTTTGATACCCCGCATTGAAGATGCTGAGTAGGTGATATCGTCCTTAGAACGGATGATGATCCAGCAGGAGTAGCAGTAGTGGCATTTGCAGCAGCAGTATTCACAGGTGTGAACTTGAGATCAGCCATTCTAGAAATGCAGAAGATCTTGGAAAAAAGTGCATGTTTCCAATTACAGACATAATCAAGATAAATTCAGCCACTACATCTTTTGGATGAGCACATTTGTCAATGATTGTTTTTTCTGGGCCTCTCATTGCGTTTTAAATAGGGGCATAACAAATAGGTAAAACATTATTTTAACTTGGTTAAGGATTCACGTCGGGTTCACCATTTTTGTTTCCCTCGGATTCTGGGGATGACCTCCCTTGATGGGAGGTTCAAACATTCCGATCAGTTTCTAACGGGTTTTTTCGTAGAACCGGAAACATCCAATGATTCCACATCCATTCTGACCTACATTCCAATGGTAGGTGCTCATTAGTTTGTGGACTGATGAGGCTTAGGAATTTTTATTGGTCAAGAGGATGGGAGGTCACACTCATTACACATTTTGAGGGGAATTATTTTCTACTCTAATACTCTCTTTATAGATGTAAGTTATGTTCGTGAATCCTTATTACATTACCAAGTATAAAATGAGTATTCCTATAGATTTGACAATCAATGATCGATATATAAGAAATTTAGAGAATCTTTTATATGTATTCGAGGTTATTCATCGATAGAGAATCATCTGTATTTATTAGAGATTCTTGGTCAATGGTACCCTTCGACACATTTATATAGAATTCTCTTGGTCATTATGACGACCATGCTGGTTTTAATGCCACACAATGCGGCAGTTGAAGTTTATTGTCATTCAGAAGGACATGGATTATTTCAAAGTAGGGATAGAACCCACAGATGGGCTACCTACGTATCCTTTGTTTAGAAAAGGAATCAGAACCCACATAGTTCTAGTAAAGGAGTATGATGTTTATGATTGATGGCTCAAAGAAGGATGTCATAATTACTTTTACACTCTAAGCTCACGTGAGTCATGCTCGGTGTGAGAAACAAGATATATTGGTAAAAAATAGACAATTTGTCCATGAAAGATGCAATCATAAGAAATAATGTGGGGATTATGTATGTATGACTTCCCAGATAAATGAAGGTAAGGATTTACTTTAGGGAAGAAATCCCGGAGCAGGGTCCATAAATGTATATGTGCTTCATAGAGATTTTGAATACTCTAACATGGGGCTTACTCCTGAAAAGGAGGCCCAAATTAGGGGACGACTTATGATTTGGGTTTTATTCCTAAAAAGGAATCCTAGATCAGAGGTAAATTAGGGCTGGTTAGGAGAAATTAAGACTGGGGCTTACTCTTGAAAAGGAGGCCCAGGTTATGAGATTTGAAAAATTAAGGGACTTGGGGCTTACTCCTAAGGAGGGTGCCCAGATTTGAGAATTATGACTGGGGCTTATTCCTGAAAAGGAGGCCCAGGTTATGAGAATTATGAATGGGGCTTACTCTTGAAAAGGAGGCCCAGGTAAAGAGAATTATGATTGGGGCTTACTCCTGAAACGGAGGCCCTGGTTAGGGGATCTGAGGCTTACTCCTAAAAAGGATGCCCAAATTAGAGGACTTATGACTGGGGATTATTCCTGAAATGGAGACCCAGGTTAAGGATTATCTCATATTAAAGGATGAGGTTGAATGAATTAAATCTCAATCTTTAGTGACATAAAGATGTGTAAATCACTAGGTTTTGAGATATATTCCACAGAATTCCTTTCAGATAAGGAAGTAAAATCAAGAAGTCATGCCATAAATGGCTTTGAAGAGTGTCTTGAAAACTGAATCTTGAATAGGAAAGGTGGAATAGCTTAAGAGGGGTGAAATGGGCAAGAAGGGCACCCAAAAAGGCAGGGGCGCGCATGTCCTGGTAGGTGCGCATGTACTACGTGGGCGCGCAAGTCCTGGTCGCGCAGGTATGCCTACGCGACAAATGGTGTACTTGAGAGACGGTTAGCCAGCAGGGTAATACTTGTGTGACTCTTGATTAAAGCCTTTATAATCCTCTTGAGGTTCTTCCAGAAGAGGGGCACGCAAGTTCTATTGAAGGAGTAAGGCGGCGCGCAAGTGTGTCCTTTTCCCTTAAGGGCTGGCCACTCAGGCATGTAAGTGTTGATGAGTTTCAACACTTAGGCCTTCCTCCCCCACTTTAGATCTTCCGTTATAGGTAAGAAATTACCTTATACGTTTTTCGGTAGCTTTGAGAAGAGACTAGGGCGCCGGGAGCTCAAATATGAGTTTCTGGAAAAAATCCCCCTTTCTCTATGGGGGGCCCACAGGGTCTATTTATAGGCAGGAGAAGACCCCGTGCGGTTATCACTTAGATCGCGAATGTCACTTGCGTGACCACTAGGCATCGCGCAAGTGGACTGGTGCGACTTTGAGGGAACTTGCGCAACACATGGGCAATATTCTTCTGATTCCTTCCTTTGCCAATTTTTGATATTTGTCCAAAGGTTGAATCACTTTGAGCTCAGATATTCCTATTTTCCGATCTTTAGATTCTATGAAGAAAGGAGCGTCAACACCCGCCCATCCCGTTCACCTTTTATAGTGAGACTTCCTTCCCACTTTCACACAACCAACACAATCCATAACCAAGCATTTAACCCTCCAAGGAGACAACAATACACAATTCACCGTTTCCATTATGTGTCAACCCACTTCCTCTAATGGCTTGAAGGCCTTCATTTTTTTATTGATTTTTGATAATCCACCTTTCAAGGGGTGAGGTGGAACCCTTACAAGTCCCGTAGGCATAAGTATTACATGGCCCATATGCCTTAGAGGAATTCATTGCCCGTAGGCTTCAAACATTACATACAACCCAGACTCACTACTTGGAACTGCTCCTCCCCAGCATCTTCATCGTGAAATCAGCTCTCCACCTTCGCATTTTAGTTCGTCTAGGCATTTACATGAATGCATAGGCTTTTCCTGACGACAGGTGCCATACCCTCGCATTCTTGCAATCTGTTTAGCTTCTGCTGTGGTGAAAGCTCCTTTCTCATCCTCCTTGTAGAGCTTGTTCCTTGTAGGTTTTCTGGTTCGCATCTACACTTAAGGTGGCCTGAAAGCCTTGAGGTGGCCTTAAGGCTTTACTGACCTGAAGGCATGGGTGTACCGAATGCCTTAATGGACTCAGGGACCAAATCGGTGGCCCAAAGGCCCAAACTAGGGAATATTCCCTGCTGCTACAGTGACAAACAGTGCCTGCTACAGTTCCCACTACAGTACCTGCTACAGTACTACATATCTCCCACTACAGTACATACTACAGTGACTTAGAAATTCTAATTTCTCCTGGATTTGATCCCTGGTCACTTGGATACACTTATGGAGTCCTTACCAATCGAGCTAAGGCTCATGTGCTCAACCCACTTTAATAAATCAAACATTTATTGAAAACACCCGTCAATCATTTTCCATACCAAAACACTTTTCAATTAAACAACCCTTTTTATTGAAAACCATTTTCTCAAATCATCTTAATCAAACCAACAAAACTACTCATTTTAAATTCCTATTTTAAAATCACATCAAGGGCATTTAGCCGCAATCCCTTTTTCCCAAAAAACCCCAAACCATCCTCAAAGGGATTTCCATCCAATTTTTCACATCAACAACAAAATTAATTTTATGCAACACAAATTAATTTCAACCAAAACCACTAGTTCTAACCATGTGGAGTTGAGAGAGAGGCCACCTACCATTAGGGTTCCAAAAAAATTGACCCACAAGCAACTACTCCTCAAAACTAGCGAACACACCACCGAAACCTCTCTAGATCTTCTTCCCTAAAATCCACATGCCTTAAAATTAACATCCAAGGAAACCAAAACCATAGATCTATACACAACGGTTGTAGATCTAGAAAACTGAGATAGAAAGGGAGATGTAGATCTAAGAGGAAAACACAAAGAACCCAAGAGGAGGACTTACCCGGGAGAAACCACCTTCAATCCACCAGGAAACCTCTTCAAAACGCTGCCAAAATCAGCGGGAGATCACCTTAAACCCATGAGAACCCAAAATCACTAGTGAGGATCAAGTGGGAGAGGGTTTAGAGAGGAATGAGGCCAGCCCGAGTGAACATATGTTTTAAAACCCTATTTTAATGTGGCCACACAGTTAGACTACATGGTTTGACAAATCGTGCGCTAACCGTGTGCACACTACTTCCTCGAGAGGAGGGGTCTGAACGGTTTCCTCGCACAGTTTCAGAAACCGTGCACAGTCTGTAAGAAGGCTACGGTCTCCCCCTACATGGTTTCATGGAGAACCCACATGGTTTCCCCTAACTGTTCTCAAACCGTGCTCCCTTAGAAAATCCCCCCAAAACTTATTCAAAACTATTAAAAACACTACCAACCAATTCTCAAATCATCCCATGCACTTTAAACACATAAGGAAGCATTAAAAAAGGATACATACATCAAACCGGGGGTGCTAAAATATTGGTGTGGAAAATTTTTGTTAATCCTCCATACCAATTCTATTCAAGATTTATTTGATTACTTCTCTTTAGAATGAAAAATATGACCTTTATCTTGAGAGAATTAAAGACCAAGAAATTAAATCATCTTTCCAAGAATAATTACATCAAATAAATCCTACATTTCTTTAGCAAAGATATTACACATTTCTTTATCATTTCAGGATGATATGATTTCATCTACATAAACAATAACAAAGAAAGATGATCCAGTTTCATATTTGATGTAGATATTGATGTTTACTATTCCATTTCTGAAATTAAACTTCTTTAAGAAGGTGTAAAGCATGGATTCTCATGCTCTTGGTTCTTATTTCATTCCATATAAATCCTTATTTAAGAAAAAAAATAGAATTTTCAACTTCTCCATGTAGAACCACAAATGGTTGCTAAATGTAAACCTCTTCTTCTAATTCTTAATTGAAAAATATAGATATGATATCCCTTTAGTAGATCTTCTAATTCCCTTACATAACAGTAATAAGGAATTTTTCAATGGATTAAAGCCTTGAATATGGTGCACTGGTCTCATCAAGGTGAACTACTTCAATTATTTCATAGCCTTTATACACTAGTCATGCTTTATGCCTCGCTACTGCAACGTTTTAATTCAATTTATTTCTTAACACCAACATTTTCAGAATGATATTTCTATATTTTGGTTTGGGAACAATGTCCCATGTATAATTCATCTCAATTTTATCTAACACATCATTCATATAACCAACCCACCATTGATTCTATGACAACCCTGCTTTTTATTACAACTTAAACATGATTTATTACATAAAACATCACTTGATACAACAAAGAAGGACAAGAGGTTTAGTGTATTTGGGGATTAGTATCATTACATAAAAACATAAAACATGAAATACAACATCTTTATTGAAAACTTCCTTTACATGACCACTACATTCCCTCGTACTTAGCATTGCATGGGATAACCTGGGGACATGCATAAGAAAAGGGTGAGCTATAAAGCCCAGTAAGGGAGTACACATGGAATAAGAGGAGGAGTACAATACATGTTAGACAATAGGAATATCAATAGAGCATAAAAGAAACATGAACATAAAGGCATGATAAAGCATGATAATCATCCCATGGAAATGTGGAAACAACACTTAACATGGAATTAGCATGAGCCAAGGCCCATTGCACATGGGGCATGAGTAAAATCCTCATTTCACATAAAGAACGAGTAAACCCTCGTTTCCCATGAATTATAATGAGTCAAAACTCATTGCACATGACGTATCATGATACTATACTTTACCTAATGCATTGGAGTGCTATAAGGGCACCCCCTTCTTAAACATTTCATTTCATGCATATGTGTGCCACATGGATCATAAAACATGGATTCATAAAACATAATCATTTATTCCACGATAAAGGAATGTGGAATTAATACATGAAACTTTATAATCAATAATTAAATGTGCATAAAGGTGAATACCCTTGATGGAGAAATGGGCATGGTATTCACTACACAATGACATTGGCTTAGAAAATCGGTGCGATTTCAGCAGCGTAACGGTGTGACATAAGAATTCATAAAAAGGTTGATGAGAGGGAAATGGGTTCCTCATCATATTTAAATGTAATGGACAGTAAGGAGGTCATATAGATACATGTCCCAACAATTTTAATGGAATTTAGATTCATGATACAAAATTATTTTCTTGAATGTAAAAGAAGAGAGAGAAGTTCCTTTCGGAATTTCGGCATAGTAACAGGTGTACATGGGAGGAATTTAATGAGAGAGATAGGGGTCTTCCATCATTCAAACAAAAAGAGGGCCGTATGGGGGAGGTTAAAAACCATACCCCATCATTCATAATTGAAATTAAAATGGCAATACAACTTAAAGAAAATTGACAAAAATGATAAAGGAAGAAAAAAACCCTTACATAGAAGTGTGCTTCCAAGGATAGAGAGAGGATTTTGAGAGGCTTATTGGGAGCTTGGGGCACCTTGGGAGGATTATAGAGAGACTAGGGCAGAGTTTGGACGAACTCCAAGGTATTTTAGTGAGGAGGAAGTGGGAGCTTGGGTGGGTTTATATAGGAAAGGTGAGGGAATTCTTTATTATTTAGGTTTGGGTCCCCTTACATTAAATTAATCCAAACCACAAACCATCCCATGTTTTTTGCCCACGGTTTTTGGAAAAGGGAAGATGAAAACAATATTTTATAAGGCCCAAGTCCTAAATTCTTAAAATAATAAGGTTGCTTATGTGGAGGTGAGTCACACTCCCATAGAAATTAATTTAAAAAGGCAAAGTGTTGAATATGTCTTGAGGGGTCCATGAATTCTTTGAAAAGTAAGTCAAACAAACCCAAAATCACATTATTTTAATTATGAAACATATATTGGCCAAACATAAGTATTATGGTATTTTATTACATCACCATTGGGTAATTATGATGTCATAAAACACATTATATATTTAAATGGTATTTAATTTTTACCCAAAAATTTGAATGTCTCATAAAATTATGAAAAATTAATCGTTGGATAATCTCGACATCCTGATTTAAAAAATAAAATTTATTTTATCTAAATAATTTTATAAATATGTGAATTTTCACTTTCAAAATAAAAAACGACATCTATCGAAAATTCACGGGTTTTGACAAAAATGGCTTTCAAACCTTAATAAAAATTTTAACTGCATTAAAAAAATTAGAAGATCATTTATATTTAAAAAAATGATTTAATAATAATATTATTATTTTATTAAAATATTATTTAATTAAAAATCCCTTAATTTAATAAAATAGATTTCTTAATTAAATAATAACTAAAAACACCATTTGTACTTTAAAAACTATTTACAATGTATCAAAAATGACTAGAAATTATATTCATTATTATATACAAAAATAATGTACATTAACATAGTACTACTTATTTGTTACATAACCCCTTAAAACAGCCACATAAGTCCTAAGGTTAAGGTGTGCGATGGTGACCGACTCTTGGGGTGGCTCGGATAACAACGCTCGAGTGATAATCTCTATCAACATCCACTTTTTTCATAGACGGTCCCGTTCGAGCTTGACATGGTGAAGCTTAGCTTGGGCTTCGTCAAGGGAGAAGCCCAAGGATTCCAGCTCTTTTCCAAGCTCCGAAAAATTGGCTTCGTATGGGGAAATTCTACTGGATGAGGCCATCACTTCTTTTGTCTGAGTAAATTGGATTTGTTAAGGTCCTATATTTATACTAATCATGTGATCACTTTTCAACGGCTATATTAACAACGGTCAAAAATATTAACATAAAACCAAAGAAGTTGACATCTTATAAAAACATTTTTCATAAATAGACATTTAATTAGATCAAGAGGGATTTCCATTAATTAATCTTTGGGTCGTTACAACATTCCCCCCTTAAGAAAATTCGCCCTTGAAATTTTTCCTTTTCCCACACTAAAACAAATGTGGGTAACTCAGCTTCATCATATCCTCCGATTCCCAAGTCTCTCCTTAAAACATGTGGTTTCTCCACAACACATTGACGAGGGGAATTTTCTTATTTCGTAGAACTTTTTCTCTACGATCTAAGATCTTCCCTGGTTGTTCCTCATAATAAATATTGTCTTCTAATTGTACCACCTCAGAAGAGAGTACATGTGAAGGGTCCGGTATGTACTTCATTAAGAAGGATAAATTGAAGACATCATGTACTTTGGCCATAATAGGTGGAAGTTCTAGTCGATAGGCCACATCCCCAACACGATCAAGAACCTCTAAGGGTACGATGTACCTTGGACTTAACTTCCCTTTCTTTCCAAACCTCATGACCTTTTTCCACGGAGAGATGCGTAGAAAAACCATGTCTCCAACTTTAAACTCAAGGTGTAACATCCCAGGTAATTAAAGAATAAATAATTTTCATATTTATTAATATTTACGAATTAAATATTAATTTTAATTAAAAGGGGTTTCTATGTTCGATAGCATACTCGATACGCAACGATGAGTTTATTTGAAAACTTACGTTGCATACAAGTAATAAAATAATATTAATTTAAATGTTAGTTAACAAGTAGTCGTTGTACTGGCGGGAATGGATAGAAATAACTAAAATATGATTATATATGTTTTTAAATGTTTTTACATTTACCCAATAAAGGATAAAGGATTAAAATACGGAAAAAATTCAATTTTAGGCATTTATACCCTAATTTTCACTAAGGGTTCACTTATCACCTTTTGACGGCGAACCGTCATTAAATATAGTTTTGATCAATCTTATAAATTATATTGGACCAAAAATAACTCTTCTTTAGAATCGGGACATCAAAATTTGCTTTGTGTAAATTTATGGTATCTTTTCGATAAAGTTCATTTTTTTAATGAATAGTGTAAAATGTTGTATTTTAATTCAAAACCTCTTTTTAATCTATTTTATTTATATGATTAGATTATCATTTGAAATGGTTTTAAAGTGAAATTAGAAAATATTTTTACCATTAAATCCAATAGTGGTCGTTGGAATTAATTTCACTTTGAAATCAGACTTAAATTAGTGTCAATCTTTTGATACTTATTGTTTCATAAAAACACGCTATTTGCTCTGACAGCGGGAATTAATTATTAAATTAATTAATGTGACTTATATATTTTGAATTTTGTAAAATAGACTTCATTTTTGAATTCGTAATATCAAATATAGCTTAGGGTGAATTTTTGGTAGTTTTCTGAAAAACTTCAATTTTTGATGAATAGTGAAACCACTAAGTGGTACTTATAAATACTGATTTTTCCGTTTAAATGAAAATTTTCCATCATTGTGTTTTGATTTTCAAAAATCCGTCATACATGGTTTTCATTAAGAATTAAAATGTGGTTCAATGAGATTAAAATAATTTTTTGGTGAATAGTAACTTATTAAGTTTTAATCGCGATTAGTGGTAATTAGTGTAGTTTAAGGTAAAAATAATGTTTTAATAAAATGAGATGAGCTTGACACATGTCCTACCCTCATTTTATGTGTCATTGCCGACCAAGACAAGCCATGGGTCAACTTGGGGACCCCATGGAGCCACTTGTTTGGGAAATGACATAAATAACTTTTTATTTAATGTAAAAGTAAAAATGACACAAACATAATATGTTTTACGAAAACAATTTTTAAATGGGGTTATAAAGATCAGATTTTTGATTATAAATAGTCATTGGAAAGATAAAAGGATTTCCTACATCATAGTATTTGTTTTATAATTTTTAGACTATACATAAATTAATGTATTTATGACATCATGATCATGCATCGATGACCTCATTATTTAACGATTTAAATAAAATGGAAGGATAATGTAATATCTAAAACCTACAAATGTCCAAAACCTATTGTATGGGTAGATTTAGAACCCTTATCACCTTATCCACGAATTATATCAATGTGGGACCTTTTAAAGTGGAAACACATTTTCAAATAAAGTAATATTTCTTTACTTTCCAAAAGTGCCCCTCCTCTCCTCTTATAAAAGGCCCCCACCTCTACCACCTTACACACACTCCTCAAGCCTTTGGCTCGGCCAAACCCTACCCATTTACTCTCTTCACATCCCTCTCCTCATCCTAGAGGATTCCCATTGGGCAGAATCCTTTCAAAGGAATCCTTTAGGCTCAAATCAAAAGGAGTTACACTTTTAAAGGTAATTCATTCTCTCTTGTTCATTTGTTTTATTTTGCTTCTCCAACCCCCTAAACTATTTTTAATTACTTATTTTGTAACAAAACCAGTATCTTCAATATACTAGTATGTTTTTATAAGATTTATTCGAGCTACACTCTCAAACAACTACATCAAATGGTTAAAGAACATACGGTTTCCGTGGATGGCGAAATTCTGCCTCCCGAAACGATGATTGTTCAATACTCATTTAACACCTTCAAAAGTGGCCATTATGATGTCACTATTTTTATATATGATATATAATATGTTTATGCTTTCCTTAAGCTTCTGTATTTTTCATTTATGGCATACAATTATTGTTTCCATTATGGGTAAACACGATATCTTCATTTTAGGAAGTCCGGACTACCGCCCCCTGAAAGTGATTTGATTCGTTAATACCGTATGTGGGATGTGTAAAGGATAAAGTTAATGTTATTATATATTTTATTATACCGGAATTATAATATACTCTTATATCATTATGATTCCATTCTATAAAATACGAAATAGAAATGAAAGTAGTGTTCATGCGTACGTACGGCTTACCATCTCCCTGAACGGTGCATTTAATTTCTTACCTCTAAATGATTATGTAATATTATAAATACATGTATATGCTGGATATATATTATATATATGATATCCAAATCAGGAATGTCATTCTGGATATAAAGAACCTTTGACCACATGAACAACATGTAATTGTAAGAAGTCCACTTTCAACTTAAGAACCAAATATTGACAAAACAAACATTATTAACTTAAATGGTTACATAATGTTTATAACATGGAAATAAGTGATATAAAAGGAATAATTATCTTTAAAAAGGTTCTTAATCAAGTATAAATTAGCTCAAGTTTATTATTCTGGACGTTAAAGAACGATCGAGTCAAGTCGGACCCGAGGTAAGGGACTTCGTCTCAATCTCCTTTCATTGAGGCATATTTCATTTTATACACAACTTTATTTTATACGGTGTATAAACACCTTTGACTATTAATTTTATACAAAAGGAATCTTTTTCTACGAAGCGTTTTACTAAATGACAAAAAGGAATGTTTTTTTAACGTACGCGGTGACAACGACCTTTTCCGTCACCGCGAGTATTATTTGGTCTTTGGCTTCCTCAACAAGCCGTAATGTTTTTAAAATAAAATAAATACCATATACTCTTTTATGTATTTTGGTATTGAAAATGGTTTTGATAAAGGATTATATTATGTCAATATATTTATGATATATTGTGATTGAAATGTGGAAATGTTATCTTTCCATTATATTGGTTTTATGTTTTATGATTTTATATTGGTACTTGGACATTTTAACGGGTGGTTACGTTATAAACCATATAACGGGTGGTGCCGTGAATACCAGGACGGGTGGTTACATTATGACCTCCAATGCATTGGGTATGGAAGTCGGCCGTATGACTATTCCATTAAGTATGTATGGAAATTGTCCGTATGGCTATTCCATTAAGTGATATGTGTGGAAGTCGACTGTATGGTTATTCCACTTAAGTATGTTTATGTCCCAAGTTACCTTTATATATGTTATGTGTTATTTATATGGGTTTTATGGTAATAATTTGGTTACAAAAAGGTAAGTAATGATACTTTATTCAGTGAGGAGTTTTTACCACTTCATGAAGGTGAAGGTATTACTTTGATAGAGTATACATGGTTTACATGATGTTTGAAAAACTAATAGTTTTCATTCTTTGTGTATCCCTTACTGAGCTTTTTATGCTCACCCCAAGTTTTTTTGAAATGTTTTTCACAGGACTTAATGTGGAATAAGGTCAAGGATGGGATCAAGGGAATGTCATGCTATATAAAACATGGAACTAGACATGTTTCTTTTAAGAGTTTTTTTATTATGGAAACTTACTAGAAGTGACTACTTTGTAATCTTCTGAGATGTAGTGGTTATGTTCTAATTCTCTAAAACTCTAAACCTGAAAAGATCCTCAACGTGAATTATTCATTTAATTCAATATTAAGTAAGGTTTATGGTCGGGGCCTTATACAAGGTCTCATCGACTATTATCTGCATAGCTCTTCTGTCGACTCTGAGATGCCTTGATATGCTGCTGAATGGTTTTCACCTTCTCCACCATTTCTTCGACCATTTCTGGTCCAAGCAGCATACGTTCACCGACCTCATCCCAACAATCCGGTGTTCTGCACCTTTTCCCATGCAAGGCTTCATATAGTGCCATTTGGATGCTTGAGTGGAAACTGTTATTATAAGAGAACTCAACCAGAGGAAGATGTTGATCCCATCCTCCTTTAAAGTACATTTAGAACTCTCTCAACATATCCTCAAGTGTTTGGATAGTCCGCTCTGATTGGCCATCAGTTTGAGGATGATAGGCCGTACTGAAGTTCAGTTCAGTATTCAGAGCATGTTGAAGACTCTTCCAAAACATAGAGGTGAATCTTGGATCTCGGTCAGACACAACAGATAGTGGTACTCCATGAAACCTTACCACTTCCCTGATATATATCCATTCCAGTTGATCCAAAGAGAAATGCTCTCAAATAGCAATGAAGTGTGCAGTCTTTGTAAGATGATCCACAACAACCCAGATTGCATTGTTGCCTTTGGATGTCCTTGGATGTCCGGTGACAAATTCCATGGTGATGTTCTACCATTTCCATTCTGGTATGGGAAATGGTTGCATCATCCCCTTAGACTTCTGCCTCTCTTCCTTCACTTGCTGACACACCAGGCACTTTGATGTATATTCAGCGATCTCCTTCTTCATATTATCCCACCAAAAGTTTTCTCGGAGATCTCAATACATCTTTGTACTCCCTGGGTTAATAGAGAAATTTGAACTATGTGCATCATCCAAAAGTTCCTTCTTCAACTCCAGACTTGATGGAACACACAGTCTTTTCCCAAACCACACAATTCCTTCTTCATTAACGTTAAACTATGAGGATTTCCCTTTTTTGATAGCTTCTACCTTTTCCCGAATCCCCATATCATCCTTTTGAGCATTCTTCAACCTTTCCAAAAGATATGGTTGATCAATCATTTGTGAAAGGATTGATGATGTTCCCTTCTTTATGATTCCCTCGTCCATCTTCATCAAGTATAAAAAGATTGGATCCTTCTCAATTCTCATCATTGATAGAATCGCTCGATCCTTTCTACTTAGGGCATCTGCCACCTTGTTCGCTTTCCCAGGGTGGTAATGTATTGAACAGTAAATCCTTGATGAGCTATATCCATCTTCTCTGGTGCATATTAAGCTCTTTCTGTGTGAATATATATTTAAGACACTTGTGGTCAGTATATATCTCACATTTCTCTCCATAGATATAATGCGGCCAGATTTTCAAGGCAAAGATCACACCCCCCAACTCCAGATCATGCATTGGATAGTTTCTCTCACGGATTTTCAACTGTCTTGAGGCATAGGATATCACTTTATCATTCTTCATCAGCACACAGCCTAAGCCCTTCTTCGAAGCATCACTGGATACCAAAAAAGGTTCCCCACTTGTGGGTAATGTGAGCACAGGTTCAGTGATAAGCCTCCTTTTCAACTCCTTGAATCTTTCTTCTCATTCATCACTCTATGAAAACATTACTCCCTTTCGAGTTATCTTGGTAACAGGGTTGGACAATCGTGGGAAATTTCTCACAAATTGTCGATAATATCAAGCTAACCCCAAGAAGCTATGAATATCTGTTACCGATGTTGGCCTCAACCATCCCTCAATTGCATCTGTTTTGGAGGTTTCCACAGATATCCCATTGCTTGTGATGATATGGCCCATGAATGAGACCTCCTTCAACCAGAACTCACACTTTCTGTACTTTTCATAGAGCTTCTCCTTTAGCAAAGTCTCTAGTACAGTTTTTAAATGCTCCCCATGATCCTTCTTGGTTTTGGAGTATATTAGAATATCATCTATAAATACTACCACAAATTTGTCATGGTAATCTCTAAAGACTCTATTCATCAAGTCCATGAATATTGATGGAGCATTGGTGAGTCTGAAAGGAATTACTATGAATTCATAGTCCCTGTACCTTGTACGAAAAGAAGTCTTGGGGACATCTTCTTTCTTCACCCTTACTTGATAATATCCCGACCGTAAATCCACCTTGGAGAAGTATTGTGCTCCACGCAGCTGATCAAACAAGTCATCGATTCTTGGGAGAGGATACTTTTTCTTTATCGTGATTTTGTTAAGTTCACGATAATTGATTCAAAGCCGCATTGACCCATCCCTCTTCTTGACGAAGAGGACTAGTGCACCCCATGGTGAAGCCCTTGGGCGTATAAACCCTTTATCCAGATTCTCCTTTATTTGTTTCTTCAACTCTTCAAGCTCTACAACATCCATTATATATGGAGTCTTGGATATCAGTAGCGCCCCAGGTATAAGTTCAATTGAGAACTCAACATCTCTTCTTGGAGGAAGACCAGGCAGTTCCTCGGGAAACACTTCAGCGAATTCCCTCACAATAGGCATTTCTTCAAGGATGGTTTATTCCTTGGACACAATCATCTGAGCCAGATATGTGTGATCATAAGGCAGTAATATCCATGCTTGAGATGATAGAGCGAAAGTAGATTCATCTTCCTCCTAACACATGTAAAGAATCGGGGGACGATTCTCCATATGGAGTGTGATTTCCCTCTCCCGACAATTTATGTTGGCTCTATATAAGGAAAGCCAATCCATGCCAAGAATTGCATCAAATTCCACCAAAGGGTGTATGAAGAGGTTCGCCGGGAAATTCAATCCACATATTATAATAGGGGAGGACTTATACTCATGGGATGCAATGATTTCCCCATTTTATGTACTCACCGACATCTTTACATCCCTGATTTGTGGTGCTGATGGGATTGTTCTACTAAACTTTCGAGATATAAAAGAATGCGTAGAACCTTAATAAAAAAGTATGTTCTCTAATCCTGAATGAATAATTAGCGTACCTATTACCACTTCATTGTTAGGGTTCACTTTTTCAGAAGTGATGAAAAAAGCTCTCCCTTTCTATCTTGGAGGTTGTTGGTTGCCTCTGATAACCCTTGGATTAGGGTACTGATTTGAAAAATGACCCAGTTCTTTGCATTTGTAGCATTGAACAATGCGTTGAAGTTCGAACGGAGCGTTACACTCCTCTATCGCAGCCGTGGTTCCTTCTTACTAACAGTTAATAGCTAGGTGCCCTTCTCTTCCACACCTGAAACATTTTCTCGTCCCCTTAAAGAAATTTCCAGGGTGCTTCTTTCCAAACTTTTGGAATGTGGGGTGCTAGATCTTCTTAGCACCATTGGATTTATCCATCGGACCACCAGCATTGAAGTCCACCTTACGATTCTTGTCCCCATGATACCCCTGTAATTCTATGATCTCTATTTCGACCTTGAGGGCACATCAGACAATTTCCTCATAGCTGTTGAAATCACGGATCGCTAATGATTTCCGCAAGCTAGGCTTCAGCCCACCAAAGAAACGGTCAACCTTGCATTTGGGGGTAATGAAAAATCCATAAGCGTATCATGCAAGCCTTGTGAAGTTTTCCTCGTACGCTCCAACAGATTCTTCAACTTTTTTCTGGAGGGAAAGGAAGTCCCTTTCCATCTTAAGCCGGAGGGTGCACGGAAAATATTTATCAAAAAACATCTTTCGGAAATCCTTCCATTCCAACCCCTCGATCTCATCATTAGGCTTCGTATTTTTGATCAATGTCCACCATTGATCAGCTTTACCCTCCATATGATAAGCCACCAGGAGAACCTTCTCTTGTTCAGAACATTAGAGGATGGAGAATATCTTTTCAATGGAGTTGATCCATTGTTCAGCGATCATGGGATTGGATGATCCACTAAAAGTATGAGGCCTTTGCCTCATGAAGCTCTCGATAGTGACTTTTTCCTTCTGTGAGGGGTTTGGAAGTTCCTCTTGACCCATGTTTCTCTTCAAAACTTGAGTCAGCTGAGAGAGAATCGTGACTAAGTTCATGATTCCCGCTCCCATTGGATCGGGCATCTCATTAGTACAGTCATCACACTGATCTTCACAACGGTTGTTAGCCCGAGTCCTCCTATTACCGACCATTGGCTGGAATAAAAGGAAAGTTAGGGGTAACACATAAAGGGTAATCCAAAGAAAAAAGTTTAGGAATTATAAATAAACTTTCATTTCCTTAACTAATGAGTCTATAGGCTTTAATCTAGGCTTTTTATGATCTACTTTCTAACATATAATCTTAGGGGAATTTTTTCCTTAATAAGGGTTCATAATAAGATTGTGAATTTATCAAAACATATCCCCCAGGAGTGTCGTAACCAAGAGTGTAGCAAGGCCCGTTGTCGTGCACCAGTTCCCGTTCAAGTCTAGCTTAAAGCGGTGTTTTCGGGTTTTACCCATAGGATACATCTGTGCTAGAGCCGCCTCTACCTGCTCGTATCCAGACATGGATGTATTTGTTTGATAAACCACTTAATCAGCACTTACCAAAACTTAGGGATGGTTTTATTATACTTAGTCTTGTATCTAAGTCTTTACAAGGGTTTCCTAATCCAAAAAATAACTAAACCTATCCTCTGATACCAACTATGACAACCCTGCTTTTTATTACAACTTAACATTATTTATTACATAAAACTCCACTTGATACAACAAAAAATATCAATAGGTTTAGTGTCTTTGGGGCTTAGGATCATTACATAAAAACTCAAAACTTGAAATACTACATCTTTATTGAAAACATCCTTTAAATTACCACTACATTCCCTTGTACTTAGCATTGCATGGGATAACCTGAGGACATGCATAAGAAAAGGGTGAGCTATAAATCCCAGTAAGGGAGTACACATGGAATAACATGAGGAGTAAAATACATGTTAGACAATAGGTATATCAATAGAGCATAAAAGAAACATGAACATAAAGGCATGATAAATCATGATAATCATAACATGGAAATGTGGCAATAACACTTAACATGGAATTAGCATGAGCCAAGGCCCATTGCACATGGAGCATGAGTAAAATCCTCATTGCACATAAAGCACAAGTAAACCCTCATTGCACTTGAATTAGAAAGAGTAAAAACTCATTCCACATGATGTATCATGATACTATACTTTACCCAATGCATTGGAGCGCTATAAGGGTGCACCCTTCTTAAACATTTCATTTCATGCATAAGTGTGCCACATGGATCATAAAACATTGATTCATAAAATATAATCATTTATTCCACGATAAAGGAATGTGGAATTCATACATGAAACTTTATAATCAATAAGTAAATGTGAATAAAGTTGAATACCCTTGATGGAGAAATGGGCATGGTATTCACTACACAATGACATTGGCTTAGAAAATCAGCGCGATTTCGGCAGCGTAATGGCGTGACATATGAATTCATAAAATGTTTTATGAAAGAGGAAGGGGTTACTCATCATATTTACATGTAATGGACAGTTAGTAGGTCATATAGATACATTTCCCAACAATTTTAATGGAATTTAGATTCATGATACAAAATTATTTTCTTGAATGTAAAAGAAGAGAGAGAAGTTCCTTTCAGAATTTCAGCATAGTAACGGGTGTACATGGGAGGCATTTAATGAGAGAGAAAGGGGTATCCCATCATTCAAAAAATAAAAGGGCAGTTTGGGGGAGGTGCAAAACCATACCCCAGCATTCATAATTGAAATTAAAAGGGAAATACAACTTAAATAAAATTGACAAAAATGAGAAAGGAAGAAAAAAACTCTTACTTGGAAGTGTGCTTCCAAGGCTAGAGAGAGGATTGTGAGAGGATTATTGGGAGCTTGAGGAACCTTGGGAGGATTCTAGAGAGAGTAGGGCAGATATTGGACGAACTCCAAGGGATTTTAGTGAGACGGAATTGGGATCTTGGGTGGGTTTATATAGGAAAGGTGACAGAATTCTTTATTATTTAGGTTTGGGTCCTCTTACATTAAATTAATCCAAACCACAAACCATCCAATGGGTTTTGCCCATGTTTTTTTGAAAATGGAAGAGGAAAACAATATTTAATAAGGCCCTAGTCCGAACGTTTTAAAATAATAAGGTTGATTATGTGGATGTGAGTCACACTCCCATGGAAATTAATTTAAAAAGGCAAAGTGTTGAATATGTCTTGAGGGGTCCATTAATGCTTTGAAAAGTAAGTCAAACACACCCAAAATCACATTATTTTAATGATAAAACATATATTGGCCGAACATAAGGATTATGGTATTTTATTACCTCACCATTGGGTCATTATGATGTCATAAAACACATTATATATTTAAACGGTATTTAATTTTTACCCAAAAATTTTACTGTCTCAGAAAATTATGAAAAATTCACCGTTGGATAATTTCGACGTCCTGATTCCAAAAATAGTATTTATTTTATCTAAATTTTTTTCTAAATATGTGAATTTTCACGTTTAAAATAAAAACCGACATCTATCGAAAATTCACGGATTTTGACCGAAATGGCTTTCAAACCTTAATAAAAATTTTAATTGCATTCATAAAATTATAAGATCATTTATATTTAAAAAAATGATTTAATAATAATATTATTATTTTATTAAAATATTATTTAATTAAAAAATCCATTAATTTAATAAAATATATTTCTTAATTAAATAATAACTAAAATCACCTTTTGTACTTTAAAAACTATTTACAATGTATCGAAAATGACTAGAAATTATATTCATTATTATATACAAAAATAATGTACATGAACATAGTACTACTTATTTGTTAAATAACCCCTTAAAACATCCGCATAAGACCTAAGGGTAAGGTGTGCGATGGTGACATACTCTTGGGGTGGCTCGGATAACATTGCTCGAGTGGTAATCTCTATCAACTTCCACTTTTCCCATAGACGGACCTGTTAAAGCTTGACATGGTGAAGCTCAGCTTGGGTTTGGTCAAGGGAGAAGCCCAAGGATTCCACCTCTTTTCCGAGCTCTGACAAATGGTCTTCGTATGGGGCAATTCTACTGGATGAGGCCATCACTTATTTTGTCTGAGTAAATTGGATTTGTTAAGGTCCTATATTTATACTAATCATGTGATCACTGTTCAATGGCTATATTAACAACGGTCAAAAATCTTTACATAAAAACAAAGAAGTTGACATCTTATAAAATCATTTTTCATAAAGAGACATTTAATTAGATCAATAGAGATTTCCATTAATGAAACTTTGGGTCGTTAGAGATTCCCCAGTGCTTCCTTAATATATTTAGATTCATCATAAGAGAACATAGAATTATGAGATATTGTTCATAGATTTATTTTAGTTTGTACCTATGTTTCTTAATTTCCAAATATTCCTGGAACGTGAACATATCTTTTAATCCTTCAATGTGTCGAATGTAATTGTTCATCATCACATGAGATAGCCAAATATTCACCTTTCTTGTAAACATCTACAATATTCTCATCTCGGTTTTTTATTTCATAATGTTGTTCTAAATAATTTGTTGCAACATTACTTCAAGAAATAGATGCATTAATAGCAATTTCATTCTTTGAGAACATAAGGATTTTTACATCATTAGTTTAAATAATTCTATTAGTCTCTTTATTATATCTTTAAAATCCTCTTCCATTTGGATGGTATCTAAGAAATATTTCAGCAACGCCTCCTTGCTTGCACATACAAAGATTTACACTATTAATCTTTATTATAAAAGAGAGTATAAACACTCTATGATTCTTTAATATTGGATTATTATTAGAGTACATATCATATGAAGTCACATATGAATTTGTATTGTAAAATTACAGATTTTGATCATGTATTTATTTTCCTATATATTACCTCCAAATTTCAAAAAAATATCATTTGATATCAAGATTATTTAATCCATATCAACGAAGCATAGATTCTTCCATTCAGATTCACCTTTATGTTATGGTGTGTTTATTGAATGGTGTTCATGAATAATATCATATTTCTCAAGATAAGATTCAATCCTATTATTAGTGAACTCAACACCATTTTATATCACCAATCTCTTAAGAGAGAAACTATACTCTTTTTCATCACTTATTCAGAAACACTTGAACATATTTAGAGTCTGAGTTTTATGTTTCATAAACATGTTAAATGTAATGTGAGTAAATTCACCAAAAATAGAAATGAAATAAATTTTTCCATTTGTTGGATGCATTCTCATGGGCTTGAAAATATATGAATAGATTAGTTACAAAGGATTGGATTTATGAATCTTAAAAAAATGGAGAAGATTTGTAGGTATTCCCCTTTTGGCATGTAGGTGAAATATAATCAACACATTTATTCATTTTCAGAAATTTATGATCTGATTCTCTTTAATAAATATTGATCAGATTTATTTTTCTAAGATAACCAAGACTTCTTAGACAAAGTTTATTTTCAACTTTCTTACTAAAATAGAATGAATTCTTATCATCACTAATTTGAAATAAATTTCCATTTTTCCTTTTAATTTTTCAAAAGTTTTTCAATCTTCAATCATTTTTACCCAGAACCATTATTTGTTGAAAATTACCTAATTTCCTTCATCAAAACGTTATGAAACACTTAACATATTGTTTTCTGTTCATCAATATAATGTCTGTTCTTGGATTTAAATTTTTTTTCCAATATTATTAAAATAAACCCCTTTAATATTCAGACACATATTATTTTCAATGGTCACCAAGACTTATTTTCATTTAAATATAATATTCAACAATTTCATGTTCCCCATAATATTTGAATATCACCCATTATCTAATATACAATGGTATTTTTCCTTCTAGTATTTAAGATAAACGTCTATAATATGATCCTTTTCATTAACCTTTTCTTGAGAATTATTTTCCTATTATGTTGGATTCATGATGAGATGTTATATTTTAATATGATTTGGATGATCACAACTTTCACACAATTCTTCAAACAATAAAAATCCATATTCAATATTCAAAATATATTTTTAGGTTGTTTCTTATTATTTCTTCTTATTGTGGGCCCTCTACCCATCAAATTTTTTCTCATTAGTCATTTAGAATAATAATTATAATAGAATTTAAACTAAAACATCATTTATGTATTCCAAAACCCATATAGTAAAAAAATATCCATAAAAGTCATATTTACCTTTTAAATGATTTTTTTAAATAATGTCTCTATGTTTATCCTTTACATTGATCAATAATCATATATAGTAATTATGAACTATGATTTTGGTAAACTCATATACCCATTATGTTCATAATAGACTTATTTTAAACATTATTAGAGTTACAATAAATCGATTTTTTTAATAAATGTTAACAATACTAAAATTTTCCTATTTTCTAAACTCAAGATACATAACCAAAAAACTAGTTCCATTGATATGATTCCTATTCTAAAATATCTTACCCTTATTTTCAGTATAAATATAATCTCGAAAAGATTATTCTTATTGAACACTTACCACTTTTCGATTAATTTAACTTCTTATAACTTCTACAAAATTATTTTGAAATATGATTATGGAAAAGTTCAATTTTTACTCTACTTAGAAATTTTTTTGTTGGATAAGATCATAATACTTTTACAAACATTTAATTTCTTATTTTATCTTGGTACTCAAGTTCTTATCAGTATTAATAATTTTTTTTGTAATTTATTAATCTCATTCAATAAATAACTGTTTTCATCTTCATGGGTTATTCCCATGTTGTTAGTAGTCTGATCATCATTCATAAACATATTATTAGTAGACGTACTCTTTGGTAATCTTTGGAAAGCATAGATATGGAAATGTGAAAAAATTAGGTAATTATTGGTGATTTTAATTCGGTGCTCCAGCCTGGGGAGAAGATAAGAAGTTGCTTTAATAGGTTGGTTGTGTCTAAATTATCTTCTTGTATTGATGCTTGTAATCTGATTGAGGGTCCAATTATGGGAGATAATTTTAACTTTCATAGATACACATTACATGGATTACAAGCTAGTAAGCTTGACAGGTGTTTCTGTAATGTAGATGGAGGATCTCGAGAACTTTCCATGTCTGGTATTACTCATCCAATGGCGGATTCTTATCACAATCCTATTTTAATGGATTTGAACCTCCTCATATTGATATCTTCTCCCATACCTTTCAGGTTCAATAATGATTGGTTATCTATCCAAGGTTGTTAGCGGATTGTAAGTTAGGCTTGGGAAAACAATGTTGTTGGAAGTTCCTTTCATATAATGGTTATGAAGTTGAAGGCTGTGAATCTAAAACTCAAAGAGTGGAATAAGAAATCTTTTTCTTTCCTTGATCATGATATCCAAAATGCTTAGGATAATCTTTTACACTGTCAAAGGCTTAATGAGGGTCAGGATGCAATGTTTAGAGAAGAGTTGTTGGCTCATTATAAATTTAATGAGTTAGTAGCTCTAAATGAATGTCTTTCCTGGTTACAATATAATGTCAGTTGGTTAAAATAGGGGGATATAAATACAAGACTTTTTCATTGCTTGCACAGGGAAAAAGGGTGAATCATGGCATGAATGTTCTCATGGTTGATGGTGTTCTATTCAACTATGAAAAAGATATTTCTGATGTTTCTTGTAGCTATTTTGAGAATCTTTACACTGACTCAGGGAAATATAACACCCGTGAATTTTTTAACAATATTTCTCCTTCGGTTGTGGCCTCTCAGAATGATATGATCACTAGTATACCTATAGACGAGGAAGTCAGGAAGGCGGTTTTTTTATGAATCTTTATAGTGTGGGTTGTCCAGATGGTTTCTCCAATAAAATCTTTATTGATTTTTGGGACATTATCCACATAGAGTTTTTCAATGGGGTTAGAGATTACTTTTATCATTCTTATTTCCCTTTTGGTTCCAATTCTACCATTATTGCTCTGATCCCAAAATAGGAGAATGCTCTTGACATTCGAGACTTCAGGCCCGTGGCCATTGGTAACAATATTCCAAAAGTTATTTTCAAAATCTGGGCGACTAGATTGGGAAGTATTGGGAAAGAGTTTGTTTCCTCAAATCAATTTGGGTTTGTGCCTGGAAGGAACATTCAAATTTGTTTGTATACGGCATCAGAATGTGTGAATGTTATGAGGAAAAAGGTGAAGAATGGGAATATGGCTCTAAAAGTTGATATTTCGATGGCTTTTGATACGATGAAATGGAGTTTCATTTTTCTGGTGCTACGGATGCATGGCTTCTCCAATGGTTTCCTTAATTTGATTAGCTGCATTCTTTAAAGTTCTATGTTATTTGTTCAGGTGAATGGTCCTCCTAGAGGCTTCTTTAAATGTTCCAGGGGACTGAGACAAGGAGATCCCTTATCTGGTCTCCTTTTTTCTATTGTAGAGGATTATTTGAGTAGATGCCTCTCTTATCTTGTACATGCTGGTTTGTATCAGTAGATAACTGTTGGAAGACGTCTTTTTTCTCCTTTACATATTTCTTATGCTGATGATATTCTGCTGTTTGGTAATGCTGATCGAATTACTATCCGATATATTAATGTGACTTTTGAGCATTATGAGGTTGTTTCTTGGTCAGGTTATCAGTTTGGATAAATCCTCTATCTTTTTTGGGGAAGGGGTCATCTTAGCAAAGCAAAACAGAGTTGCCCAGAAGCTTGGGGTAAAAAGAGGGTCTTTACCTTATAACTATCTTGGGGTTCACCTTTTCTGGGGTGCAGTTAAGAGGTGTCATTTGGAAAATATCTATCTCAAAATTCTCAATCAAATGGATACCTAAAAAGGTAAATCTATGTCTCAGGTAGGGCGGGTCTGCCTAGTTAATTCTATTATCACTTATATGTGTGTCTATGTTTTTTCCTTATACAGATGGCCCAAAATTCTTTCTTAAGGATTTACAAAGACTCATTCGGAATTTTTTCTCGACTGGTTCAATTCATGAGAGGAATATTGTTACAGTTGCTTGGAGTGATTACATTCGACCTGTTGTCATGGGTGGTATGGGAATTAAAGAGCTTAAACACTTTAATAAATCTCTTATTAAAAAGTTTACATGGTCACTCTTGACTTCCAGTGATTATTCTTTGGAGTTTTTGTGTAACATATTTTGATCCAAGCATCTCAAGGGGTACTCCCTCTGTGTCCCTTCCTTGATATGGTCATCTATTAAAAATGCTTATATCAGCCTCGCACAATCCTCTAAATGGGTTTTTTTCAGAACTCCTCTTTGAACAGCTAGAAGACTGTTCGGTTGTCATGTTCCATTTCTGAACATTCACATATTCCTTATGATTTGAAGGATATCTCTATTGCTGAATTTCAAAATAATGGCATGGCTCAGGGGTGTCTTTCTGATTCTCGGAAAATGGAGTTGGGTTGTTATCAGTACTCTACGGTGGATAATTTCATCTGGTTGCCCAGTCTTACTGGAACCTTCAACACTATGGTGGATTATAGATTCATGTGTATTGAAACTATAATGGTTACCTCTTGGATGCTTATGATTCATGATGCCTTTATCTTCCCGGCTCAATATTTTCTTAGTTGGAGGATTTGGAAGTGTAGATTACCTCTCTAATGGATGATGCAGCATGCTGGATTTTCTCTTGCACCTGTTTTTATTCGTTGTCTCGCTGCTGATGAGACTCTTGATCATTTATTTATATCTTGCTGCTCTGCATCTGGTTTATAGGATTATTTTCAGAGTTTTTTTGGATTCCATCAAAACATGGAGGGTTTTGGACATCTTATAGATTCCATTTATCAAGCTAATTGCAGTTCCCAGGTGAAACCACTGCTCATCACTACTGCCTCAATGGTTGTTTCATTTATCTGGCATGCCAGGAATTCTCTTGCCTTTGACAACAAAATTTTTCCAATTTCTGTTGGTATTCGGGAGCTTCATGTTTGTGTTCTTTCTTCTCCATGTGATCGAAATGGAGTAATGCATAATGATGTTTCTAATTTGGTTATCTTGCACAAGCTGGGTGTTTTTGGTAGATTTAAGAAGCCAATTATGATGAAACATATCCGATGGATTCCTCCAATCTCTAGATGTCTAAAAGTTAATGTAGATATAGAGGCTTGAGGTGCTCCGAGGCCTTTGGAACGTGCTGGCGTTTTCCGCACTTATAGGGGCTTTGTTAAAGGCTGTTTTTATCAATTTTTAGGAAAAGGATTGTCTATTGAGGTAGAGTTATGGGCTATGATCAAGGTTTTCTGGTATGCTTCTTTTCATGGTTAGATGACCTTATGGATGGAGTCTAACTGAACTCTGGCGGTTGATATTCTTAGAAAGAGTTCAAGAAATGTTCCTTGGAAGCTGCTTTCTGTATGGGGTGACTATCTCAAGCTTGTGGATCAGATTTTTTTGGTTGTTACTCATGTTTACAGAGAGGCGAATCAGGTTGCTGATGCTCTATCCAAGCGTGCGATTGAGGAGGTTTTCTCTTTTTTGTCCTTTGTTACACCATCCTTCTGTTGTGGTCTGGTTGATCCTGATGCACATGGTGCAGTTTAAACGCATCTTTGTTGACCCCATGTTTTCTCCTCTTTTGTTGAATTTACTTTTTTATATATAAAGCATTTCTGGGAGTAGGCTTACCAACTCCTGAATTATCTGGTATAATTCTATATAGATCCTCAATATTAATATCACCCAAATATTTTTTATTCCAAATCCACGACATTAACATCAAATTTATCTAATATGATATATAAAATCTTTTTATCAATAACACAATCTTCTGACTGCACACCATATGGGTTGATGGTACTCACAACTTCATTTACCCTTATGAAGAAACAATAAATAGTCTCCTCCTCGTGCATTCAAATATCATCATGCATGAGTCTCTAGAACTATAACATTGCACACATAACTTTTTTCTTAGCTTTATATACATTCTTATGTTTTTTCCATGAATATTTTACTATATGGAGAACTTCATCTTTTGGAAATTCACCATCAAAAAAAGGAAATAAAATAACTTTCCTAGCATGACCATAACATTATGAATTCATCTTATCTAATGCTGTAATGGAAACCCCATCATCATCAGTGAAAACCATCATTTGTCACTTCCAGAACATCCTAATTGATATATTAATGAAAATGAAACATATCATACTTCTATATATGAAAATCCATCCCATTAAATATTGGAATCCCCATTCTATATACTAAACATAAATAATCCATTATATATAATAGAAAAATAGATTTAACTTGTTAAACAATATCTTCAATAGTAAAACATTATCTAGGGAAACCTCTCTAGGATACCACTTGTGGAGACACGAGATCATGAAATCACTACAAGTGGGATTAAATAATTGATTCGTAAATTTAACATTTTTCTTTTTAAAACAACCTTCAACATTGGTTATAGTGAATTTTGATGTTAACCCAAAAATAATCACACTTAGAGAGAGTGTTGGTGATTTATAAAGATCATTACTCCATGTGAGTAGTTAGTCATTGGCATGATCGATTAAAAATCATGATCATATGATCCAATAAAAACATTTTGAACCACATTGATAAGGGAAGATCCTTAGAATTCACTTTTAACTCCCTATTTAATGTGTTCATCCCAAGATAAAAAAATAAATTGTAAAGATATAATTTTTTCCTGTTCCTTCTATATGAAATAATAAAGTTTTACATTGTGTAAATATCTTCTTCTTATTATTCACTTTATGCATACGAATGGATTCAATTCAATTTATATGAAAAATACTACCTACAACCACTACCCTTCACCAACACCTATCTCTCAGTTTTCACACTTGTAATTTTTGTAAAAATATAAGAAAACATCTAATAATAATTTATCAATCCTTGATGGTTATTTTTAATCTTTCTTCCTAATAAAATTTTTTATGATACTATGTAAATATATTGAAATTCAAAATATCAGAAAAATATTGGATCTGGTTATCACAATAACATCTATGGGAAACAGTTATTGTAACTTTTTGTAACTACATCGATTCATGTAGAAATAACACAACCTGTTCACTTTCCTTTATACTTGTATTTATATAATATTAAAACTGAATATATGTATTAGTTCATGCATGATATATATATTTGACTATGTCATCTTCAATGCTGTTCGTAATCCTCTTAAAACCAAACCACATTTTCCCTTGAAAATTATAGACACATCAGATGAAATAGTTATGTATTTAATCACACATCCAATATGATGAAACGTTTTTTAATATAGAGAGAAATATTTTGAATATTTATTATTCAATATTTCTTTAGAACTCTTTGGAACACCATTCGATGAATGAAAAAATCATGAAAATTTCATTCAATTTTCTTTCTTTATGTATAAACAAATTTTCACAACATAACTTTCCCCATATTATCCATTATTCAGTACACATGAACACATTCACTGGATTACATTGTTTTTACTTTTTCCTCATTCAACAGATTAGTTGTAAGAAGCATAATATTATATATCATCAAATTTAATCCTTATAAGAAGACATTACTTTACATCATCATATTGAAATTCAAGGGAGCACTAAATATCTTACAACACATTGTTTTTTCATTTTCATAATGTTGTGACATATAGATAGTATGACATGAACAATAGAACCCATAAATTAGATCCCTGGTGGTAGAACATAAACCGTATCACCCTGGTGGTAGCACCTGGTGGTGGAATCATATAGTAGAACCTATTTGTGAAACCTGATGGTAACACATATTGACATCACCTCAACATTAACAGTTGCACCTCATCCCCAATGGTAGAAAACCTAGTCATAGTATAATGATTCCAGATTAATGTACATATAAATGACATCACTTTCTCATAAAATATAATACATTACACATATATAAGACCAAAAGACTGCATTAGTCTAGTGCCCTTGGAAACATGGAAATAGAAACACTTGTATATAAGTGAGGTACAATATCACCCATTAGGTTCTTCATGACCATCACCCTTCTTAGACACATCATAAAAAATAAATATGTCCATAACCTAGGGAAAGGAAACATAAAAAGGGGAGATCTTAGATGATCATTAAAGGAAGACAACGGATATATATAAGCATAATCATGAACATAATGGTATGAGAATATGAGCATAACATTATAATACAAAAACTTGAATAGAAATATCATAAACATTAATCATTGAATAAATAGTGTTTGTTCAAAAGACATGAGTAATAAGGGAATCAAGATCATAATCCATGAAATCATAATTTAAGAATAAGACATGGAATTGTGGCATAAACATAAACATGTAATGTCATTCCCATTAATTCAAGAAATTTTCCATATACTTGTTTGGGAAATTTATGGGGACTAAACCCATTGGGTGGGACACACAACCATCCCCAGTTTTATTCATTTCCTTATAAGGGATCGGGTTTCCCCATCTTCCTATAGTGGATTGGTTTTCCCCATCGGCCCATGGTGGACGAGGTTTCCCTATCTTCTCATAGTAGCTCGGTTTTCCCCATCATCCCATAGTGGGCTGGGTTTCCTCATATTCCATAGTGGATCAATCCCATTGACTTTAATCCCATAATTATCTCTTGGGATATTAATATTTACCCAATTTATTAGATGGACATATAAGTCCCACCCATCTCAAAATGAATTCATAAATACATGTAACATAAGATCATAATAAATCAAATCAGAACCCAGGAAATGAAATGGGTGTCATAAACATGTGAAAATATATTAACCCATGGAGAAATAAAAGCTTAATAATCATTTCATCAAAGTATAACAAGTCAAAATAAGCGGGTTTCAAAATCATATAACCCATGAAATAGAAACAGGTCTCATAAAAATCATGGCACGAAAAAATAAACAATTTAGAGAAATAATATGAATAGAAACATTGGATCATTTCCACATAAAGGAATGAGTGACACAAAAATAATTGTATCGTAGATAAAAAATTATTTGGGAAGATCTTTTAAAAACATTTCTTCATTAAAATATTCTTGTGACATTGAAATATGGTTTTGAAACATAAAACGTTTTTGAAAAAAAATTTCTTTGAAAATAGATTTGAAAACTTATAGAAGAAAATTGGAAACCATAAAAAAAATTTAAAAACTTTTTCATTGAAAATTATAATAAATTATTATAATTAAAAAAATTTAAAAAAAATTAAAATATTTCTGAAAACATTTTAAAAAAAATTGTTTTCTTATAATCATGGAATGTGTCTTAAAGAAGGAAAATTGAGACAGAACTAATTTACTGATTTAGTAACTTTTTAAACATCAACCCCATGAAAGAGAGATCATCAAATGAATGTCTGACAACCCATAAATATAAAAATTATAATCATTTAATATATTAACTATAAGTATATACACCACACAAAAGAAACTAGTTGTGAATAAGGCATAAATCTCACATAAATAAATGTGAGAATATAAATCCCCTTACCTAATGACTTGACTCTCATCATACTCATTCCAATCTATGATATAATAAATATAATTTTATTATAAATCTACCATAGAACCATATTCTTACATCTAATACCATATATGGATTTGTATCACATGCTTATTAAAAATTCCATGTTAAGGCTACATTTTCAATAAAATTTTCTTTGTTTTCCAAATGTATCGTATTTTGTTTTATTTTTTTCCTCATACATATATAATTATTTCAATAATGATATAGATTATTGAAATATAATTTATATTCATTATATATGTATTTATAATAATATTTAAAATATATAAATAGAAAATGAAATACACTATTCATAGAGACAGTAAGTCATATATACGCATGAACATCGATTCAGTTTTCTTATTGTATTGAAAGAAAGAAAGTAAATGACATATATTTATAAATATTTATAATAGTTTTAATAGAATTCTTATTTCATATATATGTGATATATCTTTACTAAACACGTCCTTAATACATTCAATGTTGCGTATAAACAAATCACATGGCTTTGAGGAGGTGGTATCCCACACTTTCCCAAAAAAAATTATCAGATATACAAAAAAGGAAAACATGAAGGTATCTGTTATATTATAATTACAGAAGAATAAATGAATCATAACTATTTTATATATCATATAAAACATATTATTCATCATAATACCCAACCATGATAGGTGGTAATGGAAAAAAGGACAACATCATTTCGTGAGGTGGTAGTTCCCATACATGAGAATGGTAAGTTTGTTACCCATAATATGGAAGTTTGTGTAAGTGTATGTATAACCCTTATAAAAAATATTTGTATATTATTTTTACTGATTTTATTATATAATAATTTAACAAGAATATTTTATAGGCTGGATATAGAAAATAAAACCAAAGTTCTTGAGGATGGATGTTACATCTTCTTTTGGTAACTCATTTTGGTTTGCATCAAAGGGATTCCTTAGATGGATTTATACATTAAAGAAGGATTCCAGGATAAATTTATTGATTTGGGTAGGATATCTAGATATAGTTTCTTCTAAGGAAAAGTTCATTAGAGGTGTGAATAATTAGGAGGGTGAGTGACATTTTTGAGTCGAGGAGTGGCATTCTTGAAAAATTTTGAAAATAGAATTCAACCAATGTTTTCCCCTTGTCAAGTGTATCAAATAATGTTTTAAATCTAATAAAATGGTTTATAGGGTCTCAATATGAACAAAAAGTTATTTTTATAAATGTTCTAGGTTATTTTTGGCCTTATGTTTATGGTTTAGTCTTTTATTAAGCTAATTTTTATCTTAATATTTGTATTTAATTTTAATCACTTTCACTAATATTTTTAATAAAAAAATATTTTTACCATATTAGACATTATAAATTGTGTTTATTAAAAATATTTAATCTATTTTTCCAAATTATAATCTCATATGTTGTAGAAATTAATTTAAATTTCATCCTACAACCGTGTTGTGAAAGCGTGTTTTTTGGCAAAAAAATGTTTAAAAAATTAAATTGTTTTGATATCCAATTCCAAAATGAAATTTTATCTGCTGACTTAAATTGGATTAATTTATGTAAAATTGATCTAATTAAACTTTAAAAAATAATTAATATATAATTTTACTATATATATAAATTATATGAAAAAGAAGTTTTGAATTAAAATTTAGTATTTTTAACTATTTACCCAAAAAAATATCGATTTTTATAAAAACCCCTAAAAATAACCCTAAAATAATTTTGGATTTAAAAATTAAAAATAAAATATTTAACAAAACTAAATTCCTAAATTTTCTTAAAATTAATTTTAATCTTTTTCATAAAAAGATATAAAAAGTTATAATTTTCAGAATAAAAATTATTTTCAAACATATAGTCTTTGCCAAAATTTACATTTTTTATTATCAATATGACCTATTTATATAAAATCATTATATATAATATTTAAAATATAGTTATTACTATTCTCATTACTTTGTTTAATGGATATTTTATAACTATCTTGTTTAAATATTTATAATAATGAAATGATGTTTTATAGAAACTCAATGTGGGGTGAAATGCAATCCCAGTATGTGTTGCATGTAGAACAATATTAACTTGTAGTATAATGTAATAAAAGATTAAATTGGTGTAGCATGAAATTCAATAAATTAATGAAAATTTAATTTATTCATAAAAAAAGTCATAAAAATCAATATTGTATGTTCTACCCCTTTTAAAATGAATTTTACCCTTGAAATTCATTATTATGATACAAAAAATGAAGATACTTCTGCCTCATCATATCCTCAAGATCCCACATAGCTTCCTCTAATTACGGATTTATCTACAAAACAATGCTTAGGTGATTGTTCTTGTTTCTAATAATGTTTTTTGTACAATTCATAATTTCAGTTGGTTTTTCCTTATAAGAAAGTTTCATGCTCCATTGGTTTGACCTCTGCATTTAGTTCTTGTGAAGGGTCTTGTATTTACTTCCTTAAGAGAGATAAATGGAACATATCATGGACATGAGAGATTTATGGAGGAAGTTCCATGTGATTTTCTACCATCCTCATCTGATCAGGGATTTTAAAGGGACTGATATACATAGGGATTAGTTTCCCTTTCCATTAAACCCACATAACCTTCTTCCAAGTATGGAATCACTGAAACACCTCCTCACCAACTTAAATTTATAAATAATTCCATCAGTAATCATCATAAAATCTCTAGAGACTCTGTGTTTCCTTGATATTATTTTTAATGGTTCTATCCTTCTCTTCCAATTCTTTGCCTATCTCCGTTCCCAATAGATGTATTTATCCAACTTCATCCTATCATGTTGTAGCTCTACATTTATTCCCATAGAGGTATTCATAAGGGGAAAAATTAAAACATGAGTGAAAGCTATTGTTATGAGAAAACACAACTATCAGAAGGTGTTAAACCTAACAACATTTGAAATCCAATGAACAAGATCGCAACATGTATTTGATGGTTTGAATTGTTCTTTTATATTGAACATCCCTTTGAGGTTGACAATCATTGTTGAAAGCTAATTATTTATCAATTACTTCTTGAATATTTTTCCAAAAAATTAGGTATACCTTGAATCCCAATTATTTATAATGTAAAGTAGTACTCCATGCAATGTTACTACTTCAATAATGTATATCTAGGAAATGTAATCCATAGATAAGTCTTCTCTGATAGAAATGAAGTGCCATGAAATAGTAAGATGATCGACTACCACCCATATAGAATTAAAACTTCATATGTTTAGGGGATTCCAATGAAAATATCCATAGTTATGTTATTCCATTTCTGTTCAGGTGTGGGTAATTGATGCAACACCCCCTTGGACTTTTTTATATCTTTTGTAACTTGTTGAATTACCAAGAACTGAGATACGAACTCTGTGAAATCCCTCTTCATTCCATCCCACCAAAATTATTCATTCAAATATTTATATATCTTCATAATTCTAGGATCAACAGATAATGAATAACAATTAGATTTCATTCATATCTCATTAAAATATAGTATAGAAACAACACATACATGATTCCTGAACCTTACTATTTAATCACGATCAAGGTCAATCTCGGGAACATTTTTAACATTATTTCTATTCTCTACATCTTCCTTCTCCACCTATTTAATATTAAGTTGGATATATTGTAACTTATTCAATAGGAAAAGATAATATTTTCCCTTTTCTTTAGTCTTTCTAGATCCATCCTTTTCAAATCTAGAAATAAGGGATCTTTTTTTATCCTCCTCATAGAAAATATAGAATTATTTTTAGACACAAAGAATCATCAATATTATTCCCTTTCCTTCTGTGGAAATGTATTCAGTAGTCGTAATCCTTTATCATCTCTAACTATATTCTCTTGTGCATTCTCAACTCCTTCCATGTGAATATATATGTTATACCTTTATGATTAGTTTTTATATCACACTTTTCTCCCTAAAGATAATATCTCCATATCTTTAATGAAAAAGTTACCACTGCTAAATCCAAATCATGAGTTTGTTACTTTTTTCTCATGGATCTTTAAATTTCATGAGGCATAAGTGATAATTGTGAAATATTTAATAATAACACATACCAATCCCTTCTTGGATGCATAACTATAGATTAAAATCCCTTATCCTCTATAGGGTAATTTAAGAATAAGTGGGATCTCCAACCTTATATTTAGTTCATTGAAATTTTTCTCACATTCATCTATCTATAAGAACGTGGAACACTTCTAAGTTAACATAGACAGAATATTATATATCCATGAGAAGTTATCCACACCCATTGACAATACCCAGATAAACCCAGAAAACTATATATCTCAGTCATCGTGGTTGCTTTAGTCCAACATTTAACAGCTCGTATCTGTGATGGATCTACTATTATTCCATCTCTAAAGATTATGTGACCCAAAAATTAAACATTTTTCTATCAATATTAAAAATATGTAAATTTTTCATATATATTCTCCGTCTTTAGGGTCTTAGTACAATTCTCAATTGGCCTTCATGCTCTTCATTTCTATCGGAATATATAAGGATATCATATATAAATAATACCACAAACATATCAAGGAAATCTATAAAGACACTACTCTTCATGTTCATAAAGATAGTAGGAGAATTACTAAGACTAAAGGGCAACACTATGTATTCATAATTTCCATAACTTGTACAGAATTTCTTCTTATGTATATCCATTTTCCTGACCCTCAATTAATGATACCCATAATGAAGTTCAATCTTTGGAAAGTATTGAGCTCTACACATTAGTTCAAAAAATACATCAATATGAGGAAGTGGATATTTATTATTGATCTTGATCTTATTCAACTACGAATAATCAATGTAAGTCACATTGATCCTTATTTTTTTCATGAAGAGAACAAGTGCACCATTAGGTGACAAAATTCGTCGAATGAATCCCTTGTTAAGGTGTTTATGGAGTTTATTATTAAATTCCTATTTCCTAATTGGGGATATTCAATAGGGAGTCTTTGAAATTGGTGTGGAATAGGGTATGACTTATTTTAAGATCTCAACATAAAATTTTGGTGGAAGGATTTGAAAATCATCTGGTAATACATCAAAAAGTTCTTGAACTATAGGCATATCCCTTTGGAGTGTCAAACCAAGTGTGTAGCAAGGATCGTTTTCATGCAATAGTTCACGATCAATTTTAACTCAAAATGGTGTTTTCAATGTTGTTACAACTATTTACATATGTACCAAATCCATAATAACTTGAAATTTCCTAACATGGATTTATTTCTAGGAAACAACTCACCCTATCCTTTAACAAAATTCTAAGACATTTTCCTATACTTTTCTTCATCTATAGACTTATCAATAGACATTTTCTTATGGTTTTCACTAAGTTTATATCTACCTAATTTCCAATTATTAAAAAATATTTTTCTCTAATATCATCTATAGAGATCCTCACTTTTCTTACATTAACATTACATCATTTTTGTGGAATACTTAAAAAAATACAAATAGACTCCCTTGTACTATATAAGTTTAGTGACTTTGGAAACATGGAAACATAAAACATACTACGTAAGTGATCAACGTTATATCCAACTAGGTTATTAATAACTATCACCCTTCTTATAAATAATATAAAAAATAAATATCTTCATAACCCAATGTAATAAAACATAAAAAGGTGTAAGATTATGTTCTCAGTAAGGGTAATCAAGGGAGATACTTAAGCATGATCATGAGCATAAGGGTATGAGAACATGATCATAACATTTGAAGATCATACCCTGCATAACTAAGATCATAAACATGAATCGTGGCATAAATATTTTTAGTTCATAAGGGATGAATCATATGGTAATCAAGATCATATGCCATAAAATCATAACATAGGAATAATACATGGAATTGTGGAAGACACGTAAACATGTAATATCATTCCCTATAAGTCAAGGCTTGTTTAAATAAACTTATCCAGGCACTTCAGGGGGACTAGACATACTCTGTGGGACACACCAGTATCCCTAATCATAGTCATTTCCTTATGAGGGATCATTTTTACCCATATTCCATAGTGTTATGGGTTTCCCTATCTTCCTATAATCGATCATGCTTCCCCATATTCCTATAGTAGATCAGTTTTCCCCACATTACCATAGTGGATCGTGTTTCCCCATCCTCCATATGGAATGAGGCCCGTAGACATGAACCACATCATTGTCTCATGAGAAATAAATCTCTACCCAATGAATTTGAGGGAGATATAGGTCTCACCCATCTCATAATGGATTCATTCATACATGTTCTACAAAATCATAAAAATCATATAATAACATGTGAAATGAAATGGGTGTCATAAAAATGTATTAATATCATAAACATTGGAAAAATATAGGTTTCATTATCACTTCATCAAAGCATAACCTATGATAAAAAGTCGGTTTCATAATCATATAACCTATAAAATAGAAATGGGTTTTCTAAAAATCATGCATTGAAAACAAAAACCATTTAGAGAAAGAATATGTAAGGAACATTTGGTTAATTTCCCTATAAAGGCATTTGTAACACCAATAGATATTATCTTATAAGTGAAATAATTTGGTAATATACTTTTAAAACATTTATTAAAGAAATTTTTTTATTCTTTGAAAAAATCTTTTTTAAACATATATCATTTTCGAGAGTATTTTTCATTGAAAATAGCTTTGAAAACATATAATGAAGCTTAAAAACCATAGAAAATTTTTAAAATTTTATTTCCTTAAAAATGATCTAGAAATATAATATTTAAAAGGAAATTATAAACATTTTTGGAAATATTTTTTAAAACATGGGTTTTTTCAATTCATGGCATGTGTCTCAATGTAGGAAAATTGAGACAGAACTACTTTACTGATTTGGTAACTTTTGAAAAATAAACCCCAAGAAATAGATATCATAAAATGGATAATTAAAAACCTATAAAGTATAGTAATAATATATTATATTCATGGGAATTATATAAACTACACAAAATAAATGAGTTGTGAATCAGTCATAAATCTTAACAAATAAAAGTGAGACTAGAAATCCCCTTACCCTATATTTTGAATTTCAATATAATCATTCAAAAATCCTCTATAATAAGTATAATTTTATTATAAATTTACCACAAAAATAAATTATTTCATATAATAACACATATCGTATTATATTACCTAATAATTTACACTTCTATGTTAATGTTACGTTTTGGGTAATATCTGCTTTTTTTCGCATGTGTCTTAATTTGTCATATTTTGTGTCCTCATACTTATATTACCATCTTATTAACACTTCCCTTTAATATTACTTTTAAATTCAACCTTATCCTAACATACTATTAAATGATTCCTAAAAACTTGTTTATAATATATATACTATAATTTCATTGTGTTGATTGTATATGAACCACAAAATCTCTTATTTTCATCTTTTATTCTTAAATAATAAAATCATGGTCTTTGGTGTTTCAATTCACCACCCTCATAGAGGATGAGTTAGCATTTAACTTTACCAAAATAATGTGATGTTTCAATTCACATGTAATTTTTTAAAATCACCTAAATATATATATTTTATAAATTTCGCATTAATATTTCATTTTGACAAGGAAGACCATAATAAACAGCCCTTGGAAACCATGAAAACAACTAAACCGAAAAAATGGAAATAAGAAAATATTATTAATAAATTGGTGGGAGATAGTATAATAAGATTATGTAATTTATTATAAACCTGAGTGTAGTTTTCTTTTAAATTAATAGTATTATCAAAAACATTATATAGGAGGTTTCAACAAATTTTAATGAAGTCAAACCTGAGGTAAGGGATATCTTAACTCAATTTACATTTATTGAGATAAATATCTATGTAATTGGTTATGTTTTTTCAATAATATGTTTTAATGACCATTAATTGTTTTATACTTTATATCTACTTATATTGTGTGGGTTTATAATTTTCACATATAATTATTTCATTGAATTTTCCTCACACTAATGGTATGATATATGTATGGGTTAATTTTTCTATATAATTATTATCCAAGATTGTGTATACATAAGTATTTATTGGAATATATTTATCATACATGCCCATTTTTTTAAAATAAATTTTCAAAAGGAATATTTATAGGGTTTTATGTAAGGAATCTTTAACTGAAACATCATTTTAAATGTTTTAAATATTTATTCTTCTGTATCTTTCTCATTCATCTCCATGTTTTCTAAATGGGTTTTTTGGATTTAATTATAAGGACATGAATATAGTAAAATGTTAATTTTAGAATTTATATTAAGTGATTCAAAGTGGTATGGGACACATTGATTCAAAAATATCTTTTTAAATGTCATCTTTTATAAATTTTCATTTTTTGAATAAATGATTTCAAATTAAAAAAAAGTGTCTTTTCTGAGGAAATTTTAATGATTTTATTAGAGTATTTTTATCTATGTCAACATCCTTTGCTAGATATTATGTTTTACTGAGTTTTATCTCTTATGATATCTTTTATCTTATTTCCTTGAATGGTTTATGATTTGTTTGACTTTGGAAGTTCTATCTTAATAACGTTCACCATATTACTCTAAATGGTTAATGATTATGTTTACAGATTTGGGAAAGTTATTTATATTTCATATGTTAGTTTCAATGTAAATGTATATGTTGATTAGGTTTCACCCCATTTATATGAGGAATTCATGGGACTTATTAAGTATTATGTGGGTCCCACTATAGCACCTCGGTGCATCTGTATGTCTCATGAGACAAACTAGTTTGGATTTTTACCCACTTATGTATGGTCTTATCCTGAGGCCTTATCGGTATGGTTATGATGTGCCACACTATGAATTACCTTATTATGAATCTATTGTTTGATATCCCATGAGTTTATTCTACTATTATATTATACATGGTTATGTTTTATTGTGGAATTATTTATTCATCTTTTATTCCTTCCATATTATACTTATGATATTGTTCTAATCGAATATGTTGTTTTGATGATAATCATGTGTTATTATTTATGCTTATTCAATATTACATAACCTTTCTAAAAATATGAGCTCACCCCTTTATTATGTTTCATTTCCCCAGGTTATGAAGAGTAAAAATCGGAATAATATTTCCAGGATGCGGTTTTTTTCATTTTATTTTGTATCATGTTTTATTTTCTGTTCCAATGTATTATCAATATATTGAATGTAATATACTCTTCCTCCACTTATAAACTATTTGGTCATTTGAGATCATCATTCTTGTAAATATTCCAATGTAATAAAGTAAGGCACCAGTTCCAGGATAAGGGGTCTATGGTCCTTACATAGATTATTTAAAACCAAGTTGGTTACTTCTTTAGGATCAGTGTAAAGATCTATGGATAACACCATAAATAAAAAAGTAGTGATCTTCATTGATCCCTTTAATAAAAATAGGATATGATCAACATTTCCACCCTAAATTTATAATTAGTAATTATATTATTATAATAGATAATATAATTAGTAATTATATATTTTAAATTATTATATAATAAAAACATAGTTTTAATTAAAAATTTGATTATAATTTATAAATATTTTACATAACTAAATAATATAAATTAATAATTTTTTATCTATGGGTATGGGAAAATTGGGCATGAAGTTACTTTAACTATATAGGTTTGTTGATCAATATTAATGTTAGGACCAACAGGGGCATATATACCCTGAGAGGGGGGGTGAATCAGGGTATGGATATTCTTTTTCAAAGTTTTTTCTGCCCCACTGGATCTTGACCTCTTTATTACAAGGGTCACTTTGTTTCCACTTGTGTGTTTATTATGATCACTTATTTTCTTCTTTATCTAATGATGATGCTTTAAATTCAAAACAGGGAAGTAAGAAGGCAGACACATATATTTTTACTTGGTTCACCCTCACTGGGATACGTCCAAGGAGCATACACCGACAAGTTTCCGGTTGTACCTAATTCCACTATTCTTCAATAGATGTGGATACAATGTTCAGGCACAGTCACTATGTCATAGGCTCACTACCTTTACATGTTTTTAGGGTCACCTCACTGCTTTTCCAAGGGTCACTCCCTATTTCTCTCTCTCTGGCTCACTACCGGTGGAGAGGATCACCTTCTTCATCTTCCTTCGCTCACTGGTCTGGAAAGGATCCACTCACAGTTTATAGACATGTAGGTCTCTTCATTTTCATGAAGGAATGCATATTCCTCTGTAAGTAGATGCTCTGTTAAAGTCCAACTTTCACCCATAGATAAATATCTCTTTGCACCGATGGTATCTGGAAAACTTCCAGCTTCTACGCAGCACGAAAATCACTGCTGGAAATAAACCATACTTGGCGCGCAAGTGTAACTCAGCGTGCAAGTCACAACGGGCACGTAAGTACTCCTCGCACACATGCGCGACACAAGCTTCCCCAACTCCAAACTTGCACGACTCTCTTCCTTTTACGCCCAAACCAATATTGGTGTGCAACTGCCAACCGACACGCAACTTCTAACACTGGCGCGCAACTGCACTTGCGTGGCCCACACACCACTTGCACGACCACCACACCTGCGCGACGGGAGCTCTGATTTCTCGAAGTGATGAACTCCTATGAAGAATGAAGAGGGGTGGTCTAGTATTTATAGGCAAATTGACCACCCTTCATGATGGCGCGCAGGTCTCCCTTCAGCGCGCAAGTCTCGGCGCGCAGCTCTCTTCCCCTCCAAGTCATTTGCACGACCCACTTCCAAACTTGCTCGAACCTCTTGCCTTTGCAATATTTTAATCTTCTGATCTCGAAAAACCATAGGCGCGCAAGTATCTTTCACAGCGCGCAAGTCACCTACGTGACCACACCAAAACATGCGTGATCCTTCTCCCTTTTCCATATTTTGATGATATGATCTTGAAAAAAATATGGCGTGCAAGTTTCCAAGCCTTCATGTACACGGAGCACAAGTCCCTTTGCCAAAAACCACTTTTCTTTATTTGTCGATTTTCAGGACCAAAAATTTGGCAAACACTGGAAAACGGAGCCACCTTATATCTGTTCCTTTTCTACCGCCTCCATATCATCCACTCATTTGTCGAAGTTCTTGAATCAAACACTGATCGTTAACCACAGCTCTTGAACTCGACAGGCCACCAAGAAATCCCCGTTGTCAACAAATTTGTATGTCATGGTTTTCATTGTCAACAATCTCAACACAGATGTTCACTTTGTCAACAAACACAATCACCTCAATAATACTTGAATGATTCCTTGAGGGATTTTTTCCCAACAATATCCCCCTTTGGGTTTGTTGACAAATCTTCCATAAAAAGATGCATCGTTGATTTTTCAGCCACCATTCACCTTTTTCGATTCTGATAGTGATCAAGGATTTACTCAACACATACTCTAAGCCCACATGAGCAATGCTCGGAGTGAAAAACAAGAGTAAATGAAATGTTAATCAATGAATCACTTCATCTATGACATCCACTGTTGACACCAAACAGATACCAATTTTTACTAAACTGATACCAATTGTTGAAGGACTTGTTGGAATACTAATGTTTGGTTTGGAAATATTCCTACCACTCTCCAACACCACTTTTCTGCTTTTATCGCGATCCTCAGCTGTCGTGATATCTATGCTTTGATTGATCACTTCTAGAATCGTCATATTTTATACGACCCCCCTTTCTCCTCACAGCATCAACACCTCTTTAGCCCTATTTTTTGTGTTTTCCAATCTAAGCTCTGGCTAAGCATGTTCAACTAGCTTCAACTCCCCCTATCTGGCTACTCTACTTGTCAGCTTCTCCCGATATCATTAATGATTTATCAAATCTCCACATTGTCTCCCCCTTGAACAATCACTATTTTCTCCCCCTTTGTCAACGAACCCAAAGGGCACTCCTTTGCAGTCTGTAACAGAGTATAGAGCAAATCATAACATTAGGTAAAACACATCATACCTTGGGGAGAGGGGGGGTGATCCACATCCACACTATTTCAAGTGTGGGGAATTGAATGAACTCCCAGAGCTAGTCGATGCCTTTCAAATGCTTCCTTGGGTAAGGCCTTTGTCAGAATGTCTGCAACCTGTAGCTCTATAGGCACATACTCCAACTTCAAGATTCCCTGCTCAACTTTCTCCTTGATATAATGATACTTTATCCCAATGTGCTTTATCCTTGAGTGATGGATGAGATTTTTTCTATGATTTATGGCACTTGAGTTATCACATTGGATTCCGATCAGAGACTTCACTTAAACTCCTACATCTTCAAGCTTCTGTTTCATCCACAATAACGGTGTGCATGCTTGAGGGGCCGCAATATATTCAGCCTCTGCGGTGCTCAATGAAATGAAATCTTTCTTCTTGCTAAGCCACGAAATACACAATCCACCATGATAGAATACACCACTTGACGTTGATTTTCTATCACCGCTGAACCGGCCTAGTCTGCATCAGTAGATCCCAATAACTCTGTCTGAGATTTATCAGTATATGTCAAGACAAAATCCATTGTTCCCTAGATATACCGAAGAATTCATTTCAGTGAAAGAATGTGGCTTTCCTTGGGATAACATTGATATCTTGCTACTTGGCATGTGGCGAAAACAATATCAGGCCTTGTTGCAGTTAAGTACAATAGACATCCAATAATTTGCCTATATTCTGTGATATTAACTGCCTTGCCATCCGCATCTTTTGATAATTTCACCCAGGTAGCAACCGGAGTCTTCATATCCTTGGAATTCTCCATTCCAAATCTTCTCAGAACCTCCTTGGAATATTTAGAGTGAGAAATGAATGTTCCATTCCTTCCTTGTGTCACCTTTAGACCAAGGAAAAACGTTAGCTCTCCAATCATTGACATTTCAAACTCATTTTTCATGAATTTGGAAAACTATCTGCACTGAGCTTCATCTGATCTTCCAAACATTATGTCATCAACATAAACCAGCTCCATCATCCTTTGATTACATTCATTGCTGAAATAAAGATTGTAATCAACTCCCCCACGCTGAAAACCAAGCTTCTTTAAGTACTAATCAAGTCTTGAGTACCATGCCCTTGGTGCTTGTTTTAGCCCATACAATGCCTTCTTCAGCCTGAAAACTTTGTTCTCATCCTCATGAATGAGAAAACCATCTGGCTGCTCAATATACACCTCCTCTTCCATAACTCCATTCAAGAATGCATATTTTACATCCATATGAAACACTTTAAACTTTCTTTGCACTGTTGTGGCAAAAAATAATCTGATTGTCTCCAGCCTTGCAACCAGTGATAATTTCTCATCAACATCTATTCCCTCTATCTGTGAGTATCCCTTGCACACCAGTCATGCTTTGTTTCGAATCACTGTGCCATCTTCATTCATCTTGTTGCGATAGACCCATTTAGTCCCGATAAAATTCTTGTCTGCTGGCCTTGAAACAATCTCCCACGTCTGATTATTCTCAATATGATCTAGCTCTTCATTTATAGCCTGAACCTAGTTTTCATCTTCAGTTGAATCAGCAAAGAATTTTGGATCAACCTAAGATAGAAATGATTTCTGATGCAGTGATTTCATTCTTCTTGTCTGAACTAGAGCTCACTGATCACTGATGATATTCTGCCTATCAATTTCAGCTCGACTCTTTGTCTTTTGTACAGATAAGGGCTTTACTTCCTCATACTCACCATCAGTATCTTATTTTGAATCAACTTCATCAACTTCTACTCTCCCTGAGTCTCTTACCACTTCATCTCTCTTGACATAAATCTTCTCACTGGGTCATTGTTCAATGATGTCTTTTCTTTGAACTTCTTATCTCAGATTTCTATTGACACACCTTTGATTTTCTCTCGCAGCATCTTGGTATCCTGAAATCAGTCGGCTGATACCACATTGTAAGAACATAATAGATAATCTTGAAATCATGTGTGTTACTGCTTGGGCCCCAATCATTCTTCATGAAAATAAACATTCATCCTTCATATCGCATTGTGATATTGCATCTGATTAGGATATAGAATGCTCCCCCTATGTTATGCAACTCTTCCATCTGTTTGGCCCAACTGTATAGACCCATAACCATTCTTATCCTCATGCATCATTTATTCTCATATTCCAATCGAAATTGAGCCATTAACAAAATCTCTAAGCCTACTGAGTTGGCACTCGGTGTAGGAAACAAGAGACAATGTCAATAACACAATCACTTCCTGTTATGCTATGTTTCTCCCTTTCATCATCAACTTTGAAACCTCATTTGAGTCAATCAAAACACTGAAGCATATCACATCTACACTTTGCATCTTTAGATGCCACTTCCCCTTGGATCGTATCTCCCTAAAACCTGAAACAAATGGATCATCAGTTAATAGCATTTATATACATAGGAAGAGGGGATTCTTCTTGAATCCTCAAGATGAGGATAGTGGTTGATCCTAATGGGTCAACCCTTTGATTCTTTCTTGGAGCGCATCACATTCCTTTTTTTCTTCCTCCAGCTGCCTGGCCAACTTCAACTGGTCTGGCCATATGACTAAGAATTCATTACCTGGATGTTGAGTCCTTTTCTGATATGAAGATTCTGTAGGCATGTCCTTTCTCACCATTTGGGGATTAAACCCACTAGTACACATTTCTATCTTTGATGTTCCACTATAATTCCATTTCCCTTGATTCCTACTCTGAGAAGGAATATATTTTCTTTCCATCTTCCCTTGCTTCTTCCACCATTACAAGGATCTTGCATCTTCATCCAGTTTTCGTTGTGGAATACTACTTGTGAGTTTTTCATTACATTCTTTGATCATCTTTCTTTTATCATATTTCTGAGTCACCACACTCTTTTTCACTGGAGGTGAGTCCTCCATTTAACATTTATTCTTCTTTATCATAGCTGGAGTAGATCTCCCCTTAATCTTCCAGGTTTGTTCACATTCTCTCCTTGAGAGCTGTTTTGAGTATGATAGATTAGGTGACTGATACACCTTTCATTCAGCTCCATGTGATTCCCCTGAGGCTCTAAGCCTATTGTTCCCCTTTCCACTTTGTCTCTCAGTGTAGAATTTCTCATTATGCATCATTGGAGTGGAGAATCTCCTTTTGAGTTCCCTTTCCCTTAATGTGTTCTTCTTGCTGCAATTTCTTGCCAAATTCCCATAATCTGAACATATAAAACATTTTCCATCAAAGGCATACCTCATTTCGTCACTTCTATGTCAAGATGCTGATACACCTTGAGTTCTTCTTCTGACATGGGGCTCTTGAACTTCCTGACACATACTCATGGTGTGTCCCATTCTTCCACAGTAATAGCATATAATGGATGCTTTCCTCTGAGAGAATCTTATCTCTAATTTCTCATGATGCTTATTCTTATTCTCATATTTAGTAATGTTTCTGTTTTCACAGCCTGAGATGTATTCCAGAGCCTCTGAACAGAAGCTTGACGTGTGGCCATGAATCCCACAGAAAAAGCACATGTCATCACTTCTTTTTGTAACTGTCCTCTTAGGCCTATCTTCAGCACCTATATGTTTTTCTCCACTCCTGGAACTATTAATGGCTCTCATTCTATCATGAATGGGAGGGGATTCGTCAAATCCATTGCCAGATTTTCCCAAGCTATATGGTCTTTGACCTGAGAAAATATTTTGTTGTTTCTCCTTAGAAATCTCATACTTCCTTTTCACTTTATCATCACCTTCCGAAGGACAATCGAATAGTAAGTGTAGTGCATCCTTCAACTTAGGTTTTCCATTGTCCCTTGATATCTCCATTTATTTCTTGGATTTCTCTATTACTTCCTCCAATTGTTGAATCTTCTTATTTCTTGATTCAAGTTGAGCATTGAGTTCTTTTCTGAGATTCTTCCCTCTACTCAACTCATCTTCTAGTTCCTGTGTGAGCTTCTCGACCATGTCACCTTGCATCATTACATTCAATTTTTCCTCAGAAACAGATTCAGTGACAGATTCATTCTCTTGTTGTAGCCTTTGATTCTTCTGAACTTCTTCAGACAACTGTGTTACTAGATCATCATTTCTAGCTTTTAGATTCTGAACTTCATCTGACTTTTGATCCTCTTCATAATCACCAGCCTTTTGTTTTCCTTTCATTTAAGCCACCTTTTGAAGTTCTTCACCTTGAGAATAATTCTTCTCCTTTAGGCCATTAGCCACATCAATAAGACATTGATTTAAGCCTCTTAGCTTGTTGACCTCAATCTCCAATAATTTTATCCAGATATCTTTAGATTGGACTTCTTCATCCAATTTCTGGTCCAATTTCTTTGTCTTGTTGACAATATCTACTGGTGGCTTCCTTCTCAAAACTTCTTCATCATCATTTGTTTCGGTATCCCTTTTATTCTCATGTACTTCACTCATTCCAACATTATGATTGAGTGAATCAATCTTTTCCCTATCAGATTCATCCAGAACTTCTTTCAGTAAGCTGTTTGATTCTTTTAATTGAATCACACTTTTTCCATCCACACTTCCACGCTGAGGAATACCACCTAACTTCTGATTCTTCTTTGATGTTTTTCCCTTTTCCATGGCACACCGGGATAAGAGAAAACTGATTCTTTAACCACACATATCGACTAAACCAAGTCCGAGAAAACAAATATGATAAAAGCAACCGTCACTCTGATACCAATTGTTAGGACCAACAGGGGCCTATATACCCGGAGAGGGAGGGTGAATCAGGATATGGATATTCTTTTCCAAATTTCTTCCTACCCCACTGGATCTTGACCTCTTTATTACAAGGGTCACTTTGTTTGCACTTGTGTGTTTATTATGATCACTTATTTTCTTCTTTATCTGCTGATGATGCTTTAAATGCAACGCAGGGATGTAAGAAGTAAGACACAAATATTTTTACTTGGTTCACCCTCACTGGGCTACGTCCAAGGAGCATACACCGACAAGTTGCCGGTCGTACCTAATTCCACTATTAATCACTAGATGTGGATACAATGTTCGGGCACAATCACTCTGTCCCAGGCTCACTACCTTTACAAGGTTTTTGGGTCAGCTCACTTCTTTCCCAAGGGTTACTCCCTGTTTCTCGCTCTCTGGCTCACTTCTGGTGGAGAGGATCACCTTCTTCCTCTTCCTTCTCTCACTGCTCTAGAAAGGATCCACTCACAGTTTATAGACCTGTAGGTCTCTTTATTTTCATGAAGGAATGCATCTTCCTCTGGAAGTAGATGCTCTGTTGAAGTCCAACTTTCACCCATAGATGAATATCTCTTTGCACTGAAGGTATCAGGCAAACTTCCAGCTTCCACGCAGCCTGAAAATCACTGCTGGAAATAAACGTTACTTGGCACGCAAGTCTAACTGGGCACGCAAGTATCGGCAAGCAAGTCACAATGGGTGCGCAAGTCCTCCTCAGACACTTGAGTGACAGAATCTTACCCAACTCCAAACTTGTGTGACTCTCTTCCTTTTATGCCCAAACAAATATTGGCACGCAACTGCCAACCGGCGTGCAACTTCTAACACTGGCGCGCAAATTCACTTGTGCGACCCACACACCACTTGCGCAACCACCACACCTACACGATGGGAGCTCTGATTTGTCAAAGTGTTGAACTCAAGTGAAGAATGAAGAGGGGTGGTCCAGTATTTATAGGCAAATTGACCACCCTATGTGACGGCACGCAAGTCTCCCTTTAGTGCGCAAGTCTCGGCGCGCATCTCTCTGCCCCTCCAAGTCATTTGTGCGACCCACTTCCAAACTTGCGCGAACCTCTTGCCTTTGCCATATTTTGATCTTCTGATCTGGAAAAACCATAGGCGCGCAAGTATCTTTCACGGCGCGCAAGTCACCTGCGCGACCTCACCAAAACTTAATCGAACCTTCTCCCTTTTCCATATTTTGATGATCTGATCTTGAAAAACATATGGCGTGCAAGTTTCCAAGCCTTCATGTACACGGCGCGCAAGTCCCTTTTCCAAAAACCACTTTTTTGTATTTGTCAATTTTCAGGCCCAAATAATTGGCAAACACTGGAAAATGGTGCCACCTTGAATATGTTCTTTTTATGCCGCCTCCAGATCATCCATTCATTTTTCAAAGTTCTTGAATCAAACTTTGATCATTAACCACAGCTCTTGAACTTGACAAGCCACCAAGAAATCCCCTTTGTCAACAAATTTGTATGTCATGGTTTTCATTGTCAACAATGTCAACACAGATGTTCACTTTGTCAACAAACACAATCACCTCAAAAATACTTCAATGATGCCTTGAGGGATTTTTTCCCAACAATTATGAACCATCTAACTTAGGAATTCATGACACATTGAAAGAAATGGTATCACTTTTTGTTTTGGATTATCCTTTTAGCAAAGGATAACAAATGGTAGTGACTTCAATGACTACAAATCTTGATGTTTCTTCATTGATGGATTTGTCACATACTTCATAGTATAGTATGTGTAACAATGTAAGTAGGGTTAGTGTGTCTATGTGTATAGATGATATAGTAATAATTGGGGGTTTTGAGAAAGAATAGACTCAACCCACCAATACCCATGATCAGGTGGACATTATCAATAATTCCATTATTCTAACCATTAGATCAAGAACACAATGATATTGTATTTTGTCAATGTTTGGAATCACTAGGAACACTATTCATGTATTTCACCCTTCAACTGTTATGACTGATTCTAATGAAGTTCATATTTCCTCTAAGAAACCTATGAATGTTTATATTTCTAAGAATGCTAGATATAATTTTAGTACAAATAGAGATCTGGACACTCATGTTTCTGAGGATCATGTTCTACTATATTAAAAAAGAAAATTTATTGTGTATAACTCATCATTAGATGAAGATTTTGAACTATAACGACATCCAACTCCATGGAGGGGATGCTATCTACATAGTATAGGTAACCCTCATGGATATGGTGTACGACCCCATTACATCAAGGATTGATATTGAGATGTTTTTTTACTTGTATTTCATGTCATTTGGTGTCTCTCGCATAGATTGGAAATTATTCTTTTTATGATGAGGGAAGTTCCTACCATGTCTAACGCCATCTTCTATTATTAATCATTTTTCTTTCTTCTAAAAAATTGAATATAGCCTTTTGGCTCTTCTCAAGTCTATTTTGATAATTACTACATTTTAATTACATAATTTTAATTTCTAATTATAATTACAAATTATACAATTATAATTATTAGTTATTAGTTATAAAATTATAATTATTGGTTATAAGTACATATTATGAAATTATAATTACTAGTTGTAGTTTCTAATTATATTTTTATATTTACAAATTATTTATTATATAATTACTAATTATAATTATTAATTATATAATTAGATAAGATAATCATTGTAAAAATATCCCTTTGAGGTGAGGTCATTATTCAAGAGGTCAATACATTAGAGGTTAGAAATCTACTCACAACATGTATAAAAGAAATCATAAATATTTACAAATGAATATAGCATGCCTTTTTTAATAGTTTCTTCCAAGATGGTATAGGTTTTTGATTCGAGAATATTGATTTTTTGTTGGATTTTGTTTTTGACAGGTTTAAAATTTTAGAAAGTAACAGAAGTTTCCCTTGTACAACTTTTACATCTTTAGTAATTGGGGTAAAGGAATGGGTATCCAAGCTCTATGCTATATGTGTCTCGACTATTTATATAATTAATATTTATAATTAAAAAATTTTGATTATATAATAACTAATTGATAATCATATAATTAAATAATTATTAATTATAATAATATTTTAAACTTTATAACTGATAACCTTACCTCTGAAAAATCTTCTTATATCAAGGAAAAAGTTATAATTTCTATATACCTAATAGGAAAAGGTAAACCCTAAAGTATAAAAACATTATCAATGCTTATTATTTTAAGAATTACAAATCCCCTTGTATCAGTGCATCTTAAAATGTTCTAATATATCCCTTACATTATTTACCATTGATCCCTAACTTCACATTCAATTAGAAATGACTTACAAGCTATTTCAGAAGTCATACTTTTCCACACCCCCTCACATTATTTTGTGAATTATTACACTTTTAAAATCAATTGTTTGAAATATAATCCAATCATGATGTTTATATCACTGTTTTGGATTATTCTTCCAAGAAAATGAATCTAAACTCTATTACACCCCCCTCACAATAATAATTTATACATTTTATGTTTTTACAACTTTTTTTAACAATATTCATGAAATTAGTCATGAAGTGTTGTAGATATGAATATATAATTTAAATTCTATATTGGTTAGTGTTTGGGTAGTGTTATTTAGAATGAAATCATTTAAAATGTTTTTCTTAAACATCAACTCAAGGTTTATTTGGTAAGGGTTAAAAGCATAAGTTTGTTTCAGGTTTATTTTATATAAGCATTTGAAGAGGAATATTTTACAATAATAGGGACATGTTTGAATTTGTTTTATTTTCAAAAATGAATATTTTTTAAATGTATGGTTTTCAACATATATTGTTGTTGATATTTGATTTTTCTATGGGAGGAAGTGTGTTTTTCAGTGTTTAAGTTGTTATTTTGTTTTCATATTAATTTAGAAGTTATTTATATTCAAAAATAGTTTCTTAAGTTATCTATTTATGGGTTAGGGTTAAATTTATGGTTTTATTTTATTGATTTAATTTTTTTTATTTAAGAAATGTTGTATTAATTTTTTTTATAGATGTTTTTTAACTAATTTTATAATGTTTGATGGTTATATATTGGATTGAGTGGCACATGGATTAAAAAAATGTAATTGAATTTTTTTCCCATGTGTCATATTCCCTTAAAGGCATATGATGATTTTTTTTATGATGATGTTCTAATATTGATAGTGATATATGTAAGGTATTTACATTGGAATTGATCATAACAAATGAATACTACTTAAAATATAAATAAATTATAAGTTATGGAATAAATAGTTGAGATTAATGTAATATTTGATGAAACAATGTTACACCATCAGAATATACAACACAGAAAAAAATTTACTAGAAATGACCCATGAACTCAATGAAATTTAACATGGAAGAAAACAACACCTAAGTAAACACAGTAAATCACTATCGTTTGAACAACATAGAAAAAAATTAAAAATTTTATGATTAAAAAAATAAAGAAAACAAAACAACATAGATATTTAACGTGGTTCAAACATTAGTCCAAATATATTAGAGAAAAACTACAAAATATTTTTTTAAAAAATGAAGGATCATTACAATACAAGGACTTTATTAAAAAAGTGTTAAAAATGCATTAGAATAGATGTAGATATCTTCTCAACTAGTTTTCATCACCACTAGAGATTTACTGTGAGTGAGACCCCTTGAAATGTTCTTTATGGATACCCATACTTCTGGTAAAAGACTCCACAACCTCAATTCCTTCTTTCTTTTTTACTGTGCACCCTTTCAAAATTATCATGATTTTACTCTTATGTATCATTCAAAATAATATTATATATTTTCCTTTCCACAAAACAACCAACATAAAAACTTCAACTATTCTTTAGATTTACTTTTACTTATCTAAGTGTTACTTTCACACAAGTACTTTTCCCATATACACTACCACATCCTAATTTCAAGGGATATCATCTAATTTTATACTACAGACTCTCAATGTCAAGTCTACTAATTCTAGAATTATGTAGATTAGTCACCAACATTTCGATTATCTCCATCAATAATTATAAAAAATAGAATTTCGGAATCATTCCTTCTAGAATACAGAGTTCATTATCTAGATAATGATTTTCATAGCCAAACCTAATAATCCCCCACTTGAAAATCATTTTCCCAGATCCACTACTAATTACTCTATGAACGTCTACAGAACCATTCCATCCTTAAATGTCTTTTTTTCTACTTCATGCTTCCCTAAACGTTCTTTTAAATATCACTACCATACTAAGTTTTAGTACTACCATTGCATTTTCTGGAAAAATTTATGTGTTAGCATATATACTAGATTTAGATATACATATATACTCTATAGATCCAATACTTTTTCCTCTAAAAATATATGGATGACGTTGTATCTCAAAAAAATATTCTTTATAATTGAATGAAGCGTCAAATACTTTTCTTTATGAATAGAACTTCATAAATCTCAAAAAAGAGCCCCAATATCCTACCTTATTAAAATATCCTTTTAAAACCCCCTTCATCTTGATCAACTCCAAATCAATTTCCCTTATATAAAATTACTATCACTGACCAATCCGGGTCTCCATCTAAACCAGTGCACAACCTAGTTCTAGGAAAAGCCCAATGGGTGTTCTGAATCCCCATGGGCTGGTAAAAATTCATAGGTATAAAATGATCATTTGGGAATGATTCACCCGATAAATAAAAGAAAATCAAAAAAATAAATCAATAAATCAATTTTAACTAAGAAAAATAATTAAATAATAGAAATAGAAAATAACAAAAAGATGTCCAGCAAATCATACCTCCATGTTGTCATGACTCGTCCCTCTGGGCTCGTGTCGTGACTACCCCATGCCCGTCTTCCATATGCCAGTGGTTGGCAACTAGAACCAGAAAGTCATATCCCTAAAACAAGAAGGCATTACCATTAAAACTATACAAACACACATCTCAATAACATAAAAAAAATGAAACAGCAGTGTAAAATTGAAGTAATAAAAGTGTAAATTAAAAGTAAATAAGTCGGAATACAAGCCCAACTAAAAAGGGTACAACTACAACTGAAAACATAAAATAGCTCCTGCAATCATCCACCAAGGATCCTACCTGAAGTGTAGGTACATATCGTCTCCACAGATCTCCATTTCAATAGTCACCTTAGTGTACCACCTAGTCATGGATCCTACAGTCTCAGTCGAGCCTCTTATCATCTGCACAAGACACAACAAGGTGTGGGAAAATACCATGTAGGGGTGAGTATAACAATACCTAGTAAGGACCATGATATGCCTGAAGGTATCTTAGAATTCCCCAAAAGAAAACCACAAAGTATGATCTCAATAAAAATGAAAAAAAGCAATAGACACAGCTCAAACCAGGTATAATTAAAGCATAAGAGTATCTATGATTATTAGAGAAGCTAGATCATCTTATTCTTTTGAGAGGCACTACTAATGACCATACAGAGTCTGACCCACATAGGATCGATAGGTACTAAACCCCGCTAACCCACACAAGATTTGACCCACCCAGAATCATTAAATACTAACCCGCTCTAATCGACATAGGATCTCACCCACACAATATTGGTATGCGCTGACCCACACATGATCGATGAGTGATGACCCACATAGGATCTGACCCACACAGGATCAGTATGCGCTAACCCACAAAAAATCGTTGAGCGCTAACCTGTAACACTCGAGACTTTTATAAGAAATATTTTTATTTTATTTTATATAAATCATCAAAGGAATCTTTCACTACACACAACACTAGCTTGGCTTGCTTTACACGCAATCACGACCTTCTTTGACAGCTTGCGTCATAGGTAATACCGAGTTTCACTAAAAAATGATATGCTATTAAAATATTATTAAACCTAGCCATTATGAATAGTAATAACCACTTTTTGAAATTTTGTAAATTTTAGTGTTCAAATGGAATTCATTTTTGGATTCGGAATATCGAAATTATCCTAGGGTGAAATTTTTGTATTTTTTTGGAAAATTTCAATTTTGGATGAATAGTGAAAACACTAGGTTACTATTTAAAAACCGACTTTTTATTTAAATAATTATTTATTTTATTTGAATTTATTTTAGGTCAAAATTGATACATAATACCTATATAAGTTCAATGTAATTCATTGGATAAATTTTATAATAATTTTAGATATATAAACATTTTATTGAACTTTTCACCATCTTTTACCCACCTCCTAGGAGAATTTGCAAATTTACATAAAACTAAATTTTACCGCTTCTGTGAGTGGAATTTCAAAGATCTGAGAGACACGGTTGATGTCAGTATGTAAAATGTGGTTTAATGAGATGAAAATAATTTTTGGTGAAGAGTAACTTTTTACTTTTATTTACCACGGTTAAAAGTAAAGAGGGTAATTAAGGGTAAAAATGATATTATTATTACCCTAACACATGTTCTAATTCTATTGGATAAGTGTAATTCGACCAAAAACAACCATAGGAATAAATTATGACCATTTAGGCCCACTTTTATTAGATTAGGACATTTATTATTAATTTATTTAAAGAAGGGTTAAAATAGTTAAAATCAATGTTTAATAAGTAAATAATTTTTAATATAGTGTTATACATAAGATAAATTCTACTATAAATATTCATTAGAAAGATAAAAATATTTCCTACATAATGATATTTTATTTGTAATTTTTAGACATCAACTAATTTAATGTTTTTATGACACAAAGATGATGCAGTAATTATCTTGTTAATGAAATATTGACATAATTAATGTTATAAATACCCAAATAAATTTAATTTGAGACTTTTTATGAATTACACTAATTTTATAGGTTAATATGACATGTTAGTAGTGATTTATTTAACTTTTTTCGAACTAATCATTCTTTTATGATTTTCACAAAAATCAATTTCTAAATAGTGTCAAAATTGACATAAAATAGTTTTTAAAACAAATATTATATTATTAATTGTTATTTTATTCCTAAAAATCTAATGTTCGGCCCAATAACATAGATAAGGTTATATATATTAATAATAAACAAATTGGGGTTCTTTTGTCTTGTTATAGTATGTTTATTACCTTTATATTGTAAGAACACAAAAAGACACGGTAAAAGTAAAATTATCTAACTTAAAGTTAAATCTAAATGATAAGGTTACAATAGTAAACTAAACTTGTCCAAATTCTATTGGATGAGAGGATTTAGACCCATCACCACCTTAGCTTAGAAATAAATCAATTTAGAGCTATTTAAAACCGAATATGGATTTATAATAAAATAAACTCTTTAGTTTTTCCAAAGGTGCCCCTCTCCTCCCTTATAAAAGGGAATCTCCTCCCTCTCTTCCTCACACCACTTTGAGCCTTCAAGCTCGGCCAACCCCTACCAATTTCTCCTCTCCACTTCCCTAGAAACATCCTATAGGTCCTGGTATTCTTCAAATACCAATTTATTGCCCTAAAATGAGTTCTCAAAGAAGCGCTTCAAAGGAGAGGTAATGTCTGTTACCGATTCTTTCAACTTTATTTCTTCTTGCACTTCTTCTTATTTAGTTGTTTCGTTATGAATTAATAACATTAGTATCACTCATATACTGATATGCTATTATAAGTATGAAACAACCCTATTTCACCATCTATCCACCTACGGAAAATGCAATCACCGCGCGTGCGTACGTACGGAATACCGTCTCCACGTCGTGGTGTAATCTATTTTCCACCTCCACCTTACTTGGATGGGTATAATGGTGTAAAGAATGAATATATATGATTATTGTAAAGTGACATTTATTATGAAATATTATACATACACTCCAATACAATTCCACGATCCTGGGAACGATATCATCCCTCGTGCGTACATACAGAATACCGTCTCCTCGATGTGATGCGACTCATTCTACTTGATTTTCATTGCATAATGATTACATAAATGAATTAAGTGAATAAATATGAAATATATTACACTAATACCATTCTGCAAATGAGGTATCTATAACCCAAAAAGAATAATAAGAATTTATTTGACAAAACACGCATAAGAACAAAAAGTAATAAACACCCGAATAATAAGTAGCAATGAAATATTACTGATAATAAGCTAAGAGTATGACCATATATGATATCATAACAATGGGTATGAATAAAGAATAAGTCAATGAAATTATTTAAATCATTATACAGGGGGTTCAGACACTTATGAAGCAAATCAGACCTAAGGTAATGGATAATTTTTCAAATCTCATTTTTATCCGAGATTGCTTATACGTAAGTATTTACTGGGGTGTATTTTATCATCCACATCCATGTTTCCTCAATATGTAATATTATTTCCATCTACCTACAATTGTTTAAATCCAATTTTAACCTTCGGTGAGTTTTTAGAAAAAGATATGAAAGGAATCTTTTGTCGTTTTTCATACGAGGTACTTTTTGACTTTTCCGACAAAAGTACGAGAAGAATGTTTTTTTAACTTATACGGAATGAATGGATTTTTAAAACATTATTTCTAAGAAGCTTACTTTACATGTTTTAAATTTTATTTTTAATCAACTTCTTTTAGTTTAGAATTGTATGACACGTTAAGAAAGGAAAAGTGTTTTTGAAGTAGAAAGGATATTTTCCTCAAGAATGGAGTTCAAGTGTTTTATCAAAATTATTTTCCATCTAAGATAATAAAGGGTTATGTTTCTATCTCTATTATTAAATTGATTTGATTATGTTGTGATGGAATTATTTTTATGAATTCCTTTATCTTATATGAATTGTTTTATGATGTCATGATGTTTAAGAATCCCATTTTTATTACATGGGTTATGTTATGATGTATGGTTTATGATTGTGTGGAACACATAAGAATGGTATCATTATGAGATGGGTGGGACCTATATCTCCCTCCAATGAATTGTGTAAATATTTTATATCTCATTAGATAGACATCGCTGGAACGGCAGGTTAAACCGGTTCAGTGAAACAGGACTAAAACGAGGAATGTACTCGGTTCAGAAATGGACTTTGTCCACTAAGATAGTCTTGGAAATGAGCCTTGACTAATATGAAATGATTCTCTATGATTATGTGAGTATGCCACAAATCTTTATGTTTTATGTTATGATTATTGTGATTACATTGCACTACCATGATTTATCCCATGTTATGAAATTATGATCTCTTTTGCAGGGTAAGATTTCCAAAATGTTATGTTCTTATGAATATGATGTGATTGATATTTCTTTTGTTTACCCTTAATGAGTATTTGAGCTCACCCTTTTGTATGTTTTCTTTCCCCAGGTAAGGAAGAAGGTTATTATGTAAGATATTCCAAAAGGGACTATAGATGTGATGAAATAAATGGGAGACAGTGTAGACGCTTTATGAACCAGTTGTTTATGTTTCCCAGTTTCTAAAGACACTATACCTATATGGTCCTTTCATGGTTTTGTTTTATGTTATAATAAGTGTACTTCAATTATGAAGTACTAACAATGTATGTAAAGTATGGGTCGTTATAGTTGGTATCAGAGGAAAGGTATAGTCAACCTTTGGAAATTATGATGTGAAAGCCTTATTAAGAATCCTAAGGATAATTCTAATCATAGAACAAAATCATAGTGTTTTAGAAATATCCATGAATAACCTAGGATAAGACCTTAAGTGTGAAATTTTATTCTTGATGATGTGGTTTTCCTATTATAATTTGTGTTTCTCACACTATTCTTCTTGGTTTTAGTCATTGGCTGGAACCTGAAGGAACCATGTTAATGCGAAATGCGACGGGAAATGCAATGATTGTCCCCCTGAGCAACCAAACGTTATGGGAGCTGGAATGGAAAGTCTTATAGCCATTCTCACACAACTTTCTCAAGCTATGCATCATGCAGGACTTCCAAACAAGCAAAGGAAGGAGCAACATTCTGTTGAATCCTTCATGAGACAGCGTCCACCTTCATTCAGCGGGTCTACTAATCCATTAGTTGTTGAACAAGGGATCAGTACTACTAAAAAGATATTTTCGGTTCTTCAATGTTCTGAACATGATAAATTCATCTTAGTAGTGTATCCTTTGGAAGGTAATTCTGATCAATGGTGGAATCTTATCAAGAATACGAGTCCAAGAGATGAAATTGAGTCCATGGAATGGGACGAGTTCAAGAACTTATTTTTCAATAAGTAATTCCCTCGTATTCTCCGAACAAAGATGGAGAAGGTGTTTCTTGAAATAAAGCAAAAGGATGATGAATCTGTTGATACCTGTGAAGCAAATTTTACAAGACTTGCAAGGTATGCTTCTGTTATTATTATCCAACCTGAGAGTAAGATCGATTGATTCTTTAGTGGCATAAAACCATGTCTTCAAAGGGCGTTAGCCATAAGGGACTTTAATAGCTATGAGGAAATTGTTCGATGTGCTCTCAAAGTTGATATGGAGATTGGAGTAACCCATCAGTTTGATAAAAAGAGAAAAATGGAATTCCAAGGAAAATCTAAAGATCGCACTATAAAAAAGATGAGTTTTCCCTTGTGCTCAATGTGTGGAAATAAACATGGAGGGAGTTGTCTTAAAGGGGAAAGTAAATGTTTCCAATGTGGGAAGGAAAGTCATCTGGCATTTGAATGCCGCAATGATGGGAAGAAGATGTCTAGTGATGTGAACAATGAAAAGGCTACACAGAGTGCACCTTCTACACTTCAATGTTACAAGTGCAAGGAAATGGGGAATTATGCCAATAAATGCCCTAATCGAAGGGTTGTTGATGATGATCGATTTCAACAAACTCTTAAGGATAAAGATAAAGGAAATTCACATGCAATTTCTATCAGCGATGTGGAGTACGATAACGAAGTGGTGAAAGGTACACTTACCATCCACTCTAAAGTAGCAAATTTTTTATTTGATTCTGGATCCACCCACTCCATTATTTCTAAAGAATTTTCTAAGGGTATCACCGTATTACCTCAACAATTAGATATTGAGTTAGCCGTGACAACCCCTAATGGAACAACAATCGCATCAAAAGTTTATAATTCTTCTCCGATTGAAGTTTTTGGGAAAGTGCTTCCTGCAAATCTTGTGATCCTCCCTATAGTGGAATTTGATGTTATTCTTGGAATGGATTGGATTTCTCTATATGGAGATCATATCAATTACCAAAGAAGGGAAGTCACATTTCATATTCTCGATCATTCTTTGGTCGTTTATCGATGCAAGGATGAACATAACCTTCCAGTGGAAATTTCGTCCATCTTATGTGTCTTGATTCCACTAAATGAAGGTTATTTATCTCAAATGGTTGGTTAGAAATCCATGATTAAGAATATGACCATTGTACGGGAGTTTGATGATGCCTTTCCAGAGTAATTGCCGGGTCTTCCACCAAATCATGAAGTTGAGTTTTGAATAGAACTCGTACCGGGTGCTTTACCTATTTCAAAGACACCTTATAGAATGGTCCCAATTGAGTTGCAGGAATTGAAGAAGCAAATCCAAGAGAATCTTGATAAAGGTTTCATACGCCCTAGTGCGTCGCCTTGGGGAGCACGTGTTCTGTTTGTTAATAAGAAAGATGGATCAATGAGACTCTGCAATGATTATCGAGAACTTAACAAGATCATTATCAAGAACAGGTATCCTCTCCCGCGCATTGATGACTTATTTGACCAACTACACGGAGCTCAATACTTTTCCAAGATTTATATCCGTTCAAGGTGTCATCAATTAAGGGTCAAATGGGAGGATATACCAAAGACGTCTTTCTGTACAAGGTATGGACACTATGAATTTATAGTGATGCCATTTGGTCTTACTAATGCCCCTGCTATCTTCATGGATCTGATGAATAGAGTCTTTAGAGACTATCTTGATCAGTTTGTGGTAGTCTTTATAGATGATATTCTTGTATATTCAAATAGCAAGGAAGAACATTAAGATCACTTGAGAATTATATTGAAGACCCTGAGAAAGGAGAAGCTTTTTGAAAAATTTACCAAGTGTGAATTTTGGCTTCAAAAAGTTTCATTTATGGGTCACATAATCTCAAAAGAGGGGATATCTGTGGATCCAGCAAAAACAGAGGTTATCGAAAGATGGCCGAGACCAACAAAAGTAACTGGGATCCAAAGTTTTCTTGGTTTGGCTGGATATTATCGACGTTTTGTGAATGATTTTTCACGATTATCTAATCCACTCGCCAGGTTGACTCGGAAAGGAGTTAAGTTTGTTTGGATGGAGGAATGTGAAGATAATTTCAAGGAGTTGAAAAGAAGGTTATCCAGTGCACCTATGCTCACACTGCCATGTAGTGGAGAAAGGTTTGTGATCTATAGTGATGCATCCAAGAAGGGATTGGGGTATTTTCTTATGCAAAAATGATATGGTGATAGATTATGCCTCACGATAGTTGAAAATCCATGAGCAAAATTTCCCAACTCATGATTTGGAGTTAGCTGTGGTAATCTTTGCATTAAAGATTTGGAGGCATTATCTTCATGGAGAAAGGTGTGACATTTATACTGATCATAAAAGTTTAAAGTATATTTTCACACAAAAGGAGCTGAATATGCTCCAAAGAAGATGGTTGGAGCTGATTAAGGATTACGAATGCTCAATTCATTACCACCCTGGGAAAGAAATCAAGGTGGAAGATGCATTAAGTCGACAAGACCATGCCAGTTTATCCATGATGAGGATCAAAAAAGACCCAATATTTATGGATTTACAAAGTATGGATATTAGAAATATAATGAAAGGGGAAAATCATATCTTTCTCAAATGAATTTTCAACCATCTATACATGTTAAGATTAACGAGGAACAGAAAGAAGTTGTAGAGTTACAAAAGAAGGTGAGAAATGTTCCTGAATTCAACCTTGATTGTGATGGGATAATAATGTTCAGGAATCGGGTTTGTGTTCCTCCCATCCCCAAATTAAAGAAGGAGCTTCTGGATGAGGCTCATAGTTCTTAATTCTCTATTCATCATGGAAACTCGAAGATGTATAGGGACCTGAAAGAGTACTTCTGGTGGGATTGCATGAAAAGAGATGTTGCTGAATATGTCTCTCGATGATTGGTTTTTCAGCAAGATAAAGCTGAGAGACAGAAGTCTAAGTGGATGTTACAACCATTACCCATACCCGAATGGAAATGGGAAAACATCACTATAGACTTTGTCACAGGAATTCCTAAAACATCCAAAGGCAATAATGCTATCTGGGTCATAGTTTATCATCTTACAAAGTCTACACACTTCATTTCTATTAGAGAGGATTTCTCTCTGGATCAGCTTTCTAGGATATATGTAAAGGAAGTGGAAAGATTTCATGGAGTACCACTTTCAATTATATCTGATCGGGATCCAAGGTTTACCTCAAAGTTCTTGCGAAGTCTTCAGCATACTCTAGATACAGAGTTGAGTTTCAGCACTGCTTATCATCCTGAGACAGACGGTCAGTCTGAGAGGACAATTCAAACTCTAGAAGATATGTTGAGAGCTTCCTCTATGGATTTCAAAGGTTGTTGGGATCAACACCTACCTTTGGTAGAATTTTCTTATAATAATAGCTTTCACTCCAGTATTCAGATGGATCCTTATGAATCTCTCTATGGAAAGAAATGCAGGACTAAACTTACTGGGATGAAGTTGGAGAAACAAAGCTATTAGGACCTGATCTTGTTGATGAGATGGCAGAAAAGGTCCGATCTATTCAACAACACATAAGAGAAGCTCAGAGTCGACAAAAAGGTTATCCCGAAAATCGAAGAAAAGACTTAGAGTTTGAAGTGGGTGATAAAGGGTTCTTACGAATATCTCCTTGGAAGAGAGTAATGAGATTTGGAAAGAAGAGAAAGTTGAGCCCTAGGTATATCGGTCCTTTCGAAATACTAGATCGTGTTGGGAAGGTAGCTTACCGATTGGCGCTTCCTCTGAATCTCTCTCAAGTTCACAATGTGTTCCATGTATCTCTCCTGAGAAAGTAATAACCTGATCCTTCACATGTACTCAGCTCAGAAGTTGTACCGCTGGAACAAGATCTTTCTTATGAAGAACAGCCGATAGAGATTCTTGATCGTAGTGAAAAAGTCCTACGGAACAAGACCACTTGCTTGGTGAAAGTTTTATGGAGGAAACACCAATTAGAAGAAGCTACATGGGAGCTTGAGGATATGATGAGGGAGAGTTATCCTCATCTGTTTGTTACAAGTGACGAATTTCGAGGGCGAAATTCATTTTAAGGGGGGTAGAATGTAACACCCGAGACTTTTATAAGAAAGATTTTGTTTTTATTTTATATAAATCATCAAAGGAATATTTCACTACACACAACAATAGCTTGGCTTGCTTTACACGCAATCACGACCTTCCTTGATAGCTTGCATCGTACGTAATACTGAGTGTCACTAAACAACGATATGCTATTAAAATATTATTAAAACTCACTATTATGAATAGTAATAACAACTTTTTGAAATTTGGTAAATTTTATTTTTCAAAATGGACTTCATTTTTGGATTTGTAATATCGAAATTATCCTAGGGTGAAATTTTGGTATTTTACTGGAAACATTCAATTTTTGATGAATAGTGAAAACACTAGGTTACTATTTAAAAACCGACTTTTTATTTAAATAATTATTTATTTTATTTAAATTTATTTTAGGTCAAAATTGATACATAATAACTATATAAGTTCAATGTAATTCATTGGAGTAATTTTATAATAAATTTAGATATATAAAAATTTTATTGAACTTTTCACCGTCTTTTACCCACCTCCTAGAAGAATTTTCAAATTTACATAAAACTTAATTTTAGCGCTTCTTTGAGTGGAATTTCAAAAATCCGAGAGACAAGGTTGACGTCAATAAGTAAAATGTGGTTCAATGAGATGAAAATAATTTTTGGTGAATTGTAACTTTTTACTTTTATTTACCACGGTTAAAAGTAAATAGGGTAATTAAGGGTAAAAATGATATTATTATTACCCTAACACATGTCCTAATTCTATTGGATAAGTTTAATTCGACCAAAAACAACCTTAGGAATAAAATATGACCATTTAGGCCCACTTGGATTAGATTAGGACATTTATTATTAATTTATTTATAGAAAGGCTAAAATAGTTAAAATCAATGTTTAATAAGTAAATAATTTTTAATATAGTGTTATACATAAGATAAATTCGAATATAAATATTCATTATAAAGCTAAAATGATTTCATAAATAATTTTATTTTATTTGTAATTTTTAGACATTGAATAATTTAATTTATTTATGACACAAAGATGATGCACTAATTATCTTATTAATGAAATATTGACATAATTGATGTTATAAATACCCAAATAAATGTAATTTGAGACTTTTTATTAATTCCACTAATTTTTTAGGTTTATATGACATGTTAGTATTGATTTAATTAACTTTTTTTGAACTAATCATTCTGTTATGATTTTCAAAAAAATCAATTACTAAATAGTGTCAAAATTGACAAAAAATAGTTTTTAAAACAAATATTATATTATTAATTTTTATTTTATTACTAAAAATCTAAGGTTCGGCCCAATGACTTAGATAAGGTTATATATATTAATAATAAATAACCTGAGGTTCTTTTGTCTTGTTATAGTAAGTTTATTAACCTTATAGTGTAAGAACACAAAAAGACACGGTAAAAGAAAAATTATCTACCTTAAAGTTAAATCTAAATGATAAGGTTAAAATAGTAAACTAAATTTTTCCAAATTCTATAATATGAGAGTATTTAGACCCATCCCCACCTTAGATTCTAAATAAATCAATTTTGAGCTATTTAAAACCGAATATTGTATTATAATAAAATAATATTTTTTGTTTTTCCAAAGGTGCCCCTCTCCTCCCTTATAAAAGGGCATCTCCTCCCTCTCTTCCTCACACCACTTTGAGCCTTCAAGATCGGAAAAAACCTGCCAATTTATCCTCTCCACTTCCCTAGAAACATCCTAGAGGTCCTGGTCTTCTTCAAAGACCTATTTTAGTGCCCGAAAAGGAGGTCTCAAAGAAGCGCTTCAAAGAAGAGGTAATGTCCGTTACCAATTCTTTCAACTTTATTTCTTCTTCCGCTTATTATTATTTAGTTTTTTCATTATGAATTAATAACATCAGTATAACTCATATACTGATATGTTATTATAAGTATGAAACAACCCTATTTCACCATCTATCAATCCTACGGAAAACGAAATCATCGTGCGTGCGTACGTACAGAATACCGTCTCCACGCCGTGGTGTAATCTATTTTCCACCACCACCTTACTTGGATGGGTATAATGGTTTAAAGAATGAATATATATGATTATTTTAAAGTTATATTGATTCTTAAATAGTATACATACACTCCAATACAATTACACGATCATTGGAACGATATCATCGCTCGTGCATATGTACAGAATATCGTCTCCACGATGTGATGCGACTCGTTCAACATGATTTTCATTGAATAATGATTACATAAATGAATTGAGTGAATAAATATGAAATATATTACACTAATACCATTCTGGAAATGAGGTATCTATAACCTAAAATGAATAATAAGAATTTATTCGACGAAACACGCATAAGAACAAAAAGTAATAAACACCCGAATAACAAGTAGCAATGAAATATTACTAATAATTAGCTAAGAATATGACCATATATGATATCATAACAATGAGTATGATTTTTGAATAAGTCAATGACATTATTTAAATCATTATACCAGAGGTTCGGACACATACGAATCAAATCGGACCTAAGGTAAGGGATAATTTTGCAAATCTCATTTTTATCTGAGATTGCTTATACGTAATTATTTACTGGGGTATATTTTATCATCCACATCCATGTTTCCTAAATTTATAGTATTATTTACATCCAACTACAATTGTTTAAATCAAATTTTACACTTCGGTGAGTTTTTAGTAAAAGATATGAAAGGAATCTTTTTTCGTTTTTTGTACGAGGTACTTTTTGACTTTTCCGATAAAAGTACGAGAAGAATGATTTTTTAACTTATATGGAATGAATGGATTTTTAAAACATTATTTCCAAGAAGCTTCCTTCACAATTTTTCAAGTTTATTTTTAATCAACTTCTTTTAGTTTATAATTGTATGACATGTTAAGAAAGTAAAATTGTTTTTGAAGTAGAAAGGATATTTTCCTCAAGAATGGAGTTCAAGTGTTTTATCAAAATTATTTTCCATCTAAGATAATAAAGGGTTCTGTTTCTATCCCTATTATTACATTGATTTGATTATGTTGTGATGGAATTATTTTTATGAATTCATTTATCTTATATGAATTTTTTTATGATGTCACGATGTTTAAGAATCCCATTTTTATTACATGGGTTATGCTATGATGTATGGTTTATGATTTTGTGGCACACATAAGAATGGTATCATTATGAGATGGGTGGGACATATATCTCCCTCCAATGAATTGGGTAATGATTTTATATCTCATGAGATAGACATGGCTGGAACGGCAGGTTAAACTTGTTCAGTGAAACGGGACTGAAACGAGGAAGGAACTCAGTTCAGAAATGGACTTTGTCCACTAAGATTGTTTTGGCAATGAGTCTTGACTAAAAAGAAATAATTCTCTATGATTTTTTGAGTATGACACAAAGCTTCATGTTTTAAGTTATGATTATTGTGATTACATTTCACTACCATGATTTATCCCATGTTTTGATATTATGATCTCTTTTGCAGGGTATGATTTCCAAAATGTTATGTTCTTATGAATATGATGTGATTGATATTTCTTTTGTTTACCCTTACTGAGCATTTGAGCTCACCCTTTTTTATGTTTTCTTTCCCCAGGCCAGGAAGAAGTTTATTAAGTAAGATATGCCAAAAGGGACTATAGATATGATGAAATAAATGGGAGACAGTATAGACGCTTTATGAACCAGTTGTTTATGTTTCCCAGTTTCTAAAGACACTATACCTATATGGTCCTTTCATGGTTTTGTTATATGTTGTAATAAGTGTACTTCAATTTTGAAGTACTAATAATGTATGTAAAGTATTGGTCGTTATATAACCCACATATGATCTAACCAACACAAAATCGGTGGTGATACACACAGGATCACTAGGTACTAACCATCAAATGATCTGTCTCCAACCTCCATCACACTGTCAGCCACTGGATTCCCGCTCAATGTATGCTTGATTATTGGAGAACCGATCCTCCATCCATCGGTCATTTTTCAACCATCGCGAAGTCCCACAAAGAAGTAACTCGGTGATCCGTCACGAAATAAGGGTTCCAACACAACAAACAGTGTATCATCTGGACCCCTGGTCTATAAGTTATTGGAATTTTTGAAATATGTGTTTTCAGTGAAAGTCTCCAATCCCTGGCTTATTGAAGGCAGGATTGGGGTAGTCATGGCACATGCCCCGAGGGATTGGTCGTGACAAACTGGTATCATAGGAGTCGGTTCTACTGAATAACTAGGACTCTAATCATTTTATAGAGCAATAGTGTTAAGTGTTTCGAGTGTGGTTTTCAGTTACGGGAGTCTAGTGTTGGTATGGAAGCCGACGTATCCATACACCAGGACCCTGAATTCTGATTTCATTATCAATGTATGAAAATACTGATTATTTGTGTTTTGGAAATGTTTTTACTTTTATCTCATTAAGTCATCTCACCGGGTATAACATATTGAGTGTGGAAAACCTATTTATTTTCAGGATGGTGCCACGTAGACATCCATCAAGGATTCTTGAGAGAGTATACGATGAAGGCCCACCAAGCAACGAGGCTTTGGTGCAGGGCCCTCTTAATATGGTAGCACCTTTGGGTGGTGCACTAGAAACACCACCACCCATTGGGAAGCATATTCAACAATACCCACAAATAGACGGTGCCCACCGATAGAGCACGATGCATGAGTTCCAAAGACAGAGGCTTCTAAGGTTTCAAGGTGAGACAGATCCCCTAAAAGATGAGGACTGGCTGGAGGTTGTGGATATACTTTTAAGCTTGTTTGAGACACCAGTAGATAATATGATTATCCTAGATGCTAGACCTTCCAAAGAAAAGTTGGGAAATGGTTGATCTTGATGCTCCAGACACAAGATGAGGAAACCCTCACCTGGATGGACATTGAGAGCCTCTTTCAGGTGGATTTCGTTCCTGTGACACTATGCTCTATGCATATTCAGAAGCTCCAACACTTACAGCAGGGTTGCCTTATAGTAGCCTAGTACTTGGAGATATTCACTGACCTCTCGTGCTACTACACCGACATGGTATGAGACACATTCTTCAGGGCTTGGAACTTTGAGCAGGGTCTCCGACAAGAGATCAGAAGTCAATGATATCACTGAATATCCTAACATAGGCTGGAGTGCTCGAGCGAGCATTATTGGTGGATAGCTTTATATCTGAGTAGGCCCCGATAGTGGGAGCTACAAGTAGATGAAAAGTAGTCGATTCATCTGTAGAAGGTAGTAAACAGATGACGCAATGTTCCAAGAAGGCTAGACCCATTGGTGGATGAACCTTGGATGCAGGGTTGGAGGTTTGGAGCTCGTGAGGTAGAGAAGGTCAGTTGGGAGGCAGACTGTGCTTCACGTGCGGTGGGCAGGGCCACATGTCTCGCGACTGTTTGACCTGTCGTACTGAAGATCAGAAGACGGTCAAGGGACCACCGATGCAGAGATAGAGATTCAAACGAAGAGGTCCGTAGGGCGATGGATGAGGCAGAGGAATAGGCCATACAGCAGGCGGTGGGCGATGATTTTAGGTTCTACAGCCACCACCACCGGGAGGTCCACCCCGACCATATGGAGCTGGTGGACAGGGGCGATCACGGCTATAGGCAGTAAGGGCCTATGACCATGGTGCTCTGGAGATGATTAGAGATATGATCAGTGTCTATTACCCCAGTGATTCCGTACTTATAGATAGATGTGTCAGTAACTCTTTCATTGCCCTGGCACATGTTCGGAGCTCCGGGATTCTGATAGAGTCATGGACGCGATCCTTGCGATTAGAGACTCCTGTGAGAGAGGATTATATTATTACACACTGGTGCAGATAGTGTGATCTCATTCAAGGAGGAGAGGTCATCGACTGGGATCTCCTAGTAACAGCATCGAGACCTTATGGTGTCATCTTGGGTATGGACTGGCTATCTACATTCCCTGATTAAATTGATTATTTTAGGCTCAATGTACGGTGTGTTTTCTAGGATGGGATTAGGTTTTCCTTACCCTGTGAGGAGTAATCCTTTGCAGCACAAGATGGAAAATCTTGGAGAATGGCGCAGTTGATTTCTCATTAGTTGGATAACGCCACCCTTAGAAAAATTAACATCGGGAGTCCGAGTTATCCTATAGTGGTGTAAAAGTTTACCGATGTCTTTCCTAATGTTGTTCTAGGACTACCTCCACACCGATAGGTGGACTTTCATATCGATTTTTACCCTAGGACGACACCGATATCTACACCATCATATCGGATTCCTCCCATAGAGATTCTTGAGCTAAGGGTACGGCTTGAGGACTTGTAGGGAAATGGGATCATAAGGCTCTATGTTTCTCCATGGGCTTCCCCGATCTTGTTCCCCAAGAAGGCGAATGGGAGCTTGATCCTTTGTGTGGAATATCAATTCCTGAACCAAGTGAACATGAAGAACAAGTATTCACTCTTGAGGATCGATGATCCCTTCAAACAACTGAAGGGAGCATGATGTTTTTTGAAGATAGACCTCAGATCAGGTTACCCTCATCTCAATGTACAGGATGGGGACATATCAAAGACATCCTTCAGATGTTGGTATGTCCGTTATGAGTTTATGGTGAACCCTTTCTGCATGACAAACACTCCAGCAGTGTTCATGGGGCCCATGAATAGGATATTCCAGTTATAGATTGATCGCTTTGTGGTGGTCTTCATTGAAGACATATTGATATACTTGACATTGTCGGATGAGTGAAACACACACCTAAAAATAGTCTGGGATACACCATGAGAGCACCATATTTATGGAAATGTCTCGAAGTGCTAGTTCTTGATTTGGGAAGTCCACTTCCTAGGGAACGTTATCTCAGAGGCTGGATTCCTAGTGGATCTAGAAAATATTGAGGTAGTGCTTTCTTGGGAGCCTCCCATGAGTGTGATACAGTTACAGATTTTCTTTAGATTGGCTGGGTACTACCGTAGATTCGTACATGACTTTTCAAGATTTGTGGCACCCATGTCTACTTTGAAAAATAAGGGACAACCCATCGCATGGATGGAGAAGTGCAAGAAGAGTTTTCATGAGTTGAGGCAGAGACTGATGAGTTATCCCATCTTGATACTACCCAAAGAGGGCGTTGGGTACATAGTTTACTGCGATGCATCAAGGAATGGACCGGGTTGTGTCCTAATGCTGGAGTGAGTGATGATCACCTATGACTCATAGAAGATGAGACAACAGGAGGAGAACTAAGCTACCCATGACCAGGAATTAGCAGTAGTGGTCTTTATACTGAGGATGTGGCGACACAACTTGATGGGTGAACGATTTACTATTTACTCTGATCACAAGTGTCTCAGGTATATCTTCTCATAGATGGACCTAAACCTAAGACTGTGAAGATGGATAGAGTTCCTCGAGGACTATGACTTTGAGATAGTCTAGACTCCTGGGAAGGCAAACGTAGTAGTAGATACAATCAGTAAGATTTCTGGTCTACAGCTGCTGAGTGAGGTGACAAATCATTTATCCACGTTGCAATTACCCTTTGTAGATAGAGTTGGAGCAGCTTAACTCTAGTCTATGACTGTTACTCCCCCACTTCTATGGCGAGTCAGGGAGGCACAGCTTGGAGACATAGATTGTGAGGCCCAACGGGCTTAGATATCCTCAGGATGGTCTCCTGAAGAATTTTCTAAAGTTGGGGAGCACGTTATTATCTTCAGAGGATGAACCATGGTCACAGTGGTTCTATGAGAGGAGATATTGTGGTAGGTCCATACATCCCCTTTAGGGCAACATCCTGGAGTGGAAATGATGTACCTGGTCATCCGGCATTAGTACTGGTGGCCAGATATTAAGAAACCAGTGGGAGAGTCTGTATCCCAATTCCTCACTTGTCAGCAAGTGAAGGTCGAGCATCAAGTACCAGCAGGCTTAGCACAACCACTTGAGGTACCAGAGTGGGAGTGGGATGGTATCTCCCTGGACATCAGGAAAGGGATAACATGTATTTCCATGGTCCACGATTCCATCTGGGTGATCATTGACTGACTCACCAAGTTGGGTCACTTCCTACCCATCCGAGAGCAGGGATCAGTAGAGGGATTGGGATGCCTCTACATACATGATATTACGTTAATTCATAGAGGTCCATCGAAGATTGTCTCAAATTGTGATGCTTGTTTTACATCCCTCTTGTGGAAGGGATTATAGGAGGTTTTCAGAACACATATATGCTTTATCACCACCTTTCACCCTTAGACAGATGGTCAGATGGAGCAGACCATACAGACACACGAGAACCGGCTTCGTGGTTGTGTCCTCGATTTCAGCCGAAGTTGGGAGGACCACCTACCCCTGGGGGATTTTGCATACAACAATATTTATCACTCATCCATTGGATTGGCCCCATTTGAGGATTTTTATGAGTGACCATGAAGATCACCTCTTTGCTAGCCAGACCTAGGGGAGTCAGCACTTATGGGTCCATATATGGTATAGGCTACCACAGAGAACATGCAGATCATCAAGGAGCAGATGAAGACTACACAGAGCTGGCAGAAGTCATATGTCGACAGGAGACGGAGTCCCTTAGAGTTTGAGGAGGAATACCATGTCTTCATATGGGTCTCACCCCGGCGAGGATTACTAATTTTTTTTTGTGGTGGCAAGCTATATCTGAAATTCAACGGACCATTCCTGATCCTCAAGAGAGTCGGTGAGGTTCCATACCATCTAAATCTCCCCCCATAGATTAATCAGGTGTATAATGTTTTCCACCTTCTGTAGCTGAGGAGATATGTGCATGATCCATCGTACATTATTGAATGGGGCAAGATGGAAATCGACGATGGGGTGACGTTTGCATATTTCTCATTGGATATAGAGGATCGACAGGGGTGGGTCCTTCATGGGTGACCATTTCCTCTGGTATGAGTTTTTTTCAGCACGGGAACCTTTAGGAGTGAACATGGGGGCAGGAGGCTCCAAAATGTGCATAGTACCCCATTTTTTCCCCTAGTTTTTTCTGTAGCTTTGGGGGATGAAAATCCCTAAGGTTGGGAGAATGTAAAGACCCATAAAATTCAATGTAAATTTTTTTCAATTATTTGGGATTATTATGAGTCTTTATAAATTAACTACACATAATTACAAGGCATGGTGATCCCAAAATAAATTTTTGAACTTTTCTTTAGTAACGTTCAGTAAATGCACGGGCAACACTTTCTATCTTTTGAACAAGTGATCAGATTAAAAATATGAGGGCACCGTTGAATCTGCAGTTCTAGGATTCAATTATGGGAAGCTTCCCTTCAACTATAGCAAGATAGTAGAAAAAGTTAAATTTTGGACATTACAAAAAAAATAATAAAATAACTTGACAAAGTTATTTAATTTCTTTTTCTCTGGTGGATGAGTGGTGATGGTTGGGACAAAATACTTTTTAGTCAAATTAGTGTCTTGACCCTCTTTTATTTGTAACTACACCATTGGGGATTTAAGATGTTTATTCAATAAATAAACCTCATTAATTACTTGGTGTGTTACTCTCTTTTCCCCCTCTATTTATGTGAGTCTCGGGGTAGAGTTTTGACATGGCTTCACCAAGCAAGGAACCTCTAGTGGAGTGACGCGATATCTTCCACCGACGGAGGTTGAAAGCTTGGGTGGTGGTGAACCAGGATCGATGAACACTGATGACCTCACTCCACCGGGGACACTGACCCCACTAATGACCATGATACCTATGATGGTTAACGAGGTCAGGGGTTTGTTTTATTATTGTTTTATTTGATGAATTAAAATTTATCCCAGTTGATATCATGGTATCATGGAGGGAACATACCAAATGAACAAGGCCCAGACCCTCTACTTCTTTGTTATTGATGTGTTCATCGGGGTATAATTTCTTGAACTCGTCAGAATATGGAATCAGGGAGCCCTGTAGTGACAGCTTCATCCTGAAGAGCTCGTAGAAGCAAGAGGATGTGAAAATGGAGCTCGAGAGTGTCACCGGATCCCCACAAAAAAAGATTTGATGAAAGGTGCTGGTAGAAGGGAGTCGTAGCCGAAAACTGTCAGTCGTGGTGGAAGAGCTACACCACTTAGTGTCGTGGCGGTCAGATAGGCAGCCGGTAGAGATCGACCGTGAAGGTGGAGGCGGCGCGCCGTCGTTTGCAGTGTTGAAGGAAGTTTCTGCTCGAAGCCATAGAGATTAATGGTCCCCACTCCCTACGAGTCTCGTGGGTGATGAGGCGGCACCACCTGGAGTCGCCAATAAAGGATCAGAATGGATCCGTTGAGCTATTCGGGGGTAGTGGACCGCACATCCCCTGTGGGTTGTGCCATCCAGCTGGCCGGACCGCCCGATAGGCCGCACTAATCCAAGGAGGGTTGGGCTGAGCCTGCCATGGCCAACCTCAACTGGGCTAGTCTAGGCTGGTTTGGTCCTAGATGGGAAAGACCTAGACCTAATCAAGTCGACCCCTAGTATAAGTAAAGCACATAATTATCGATGATTAGTCGAGAATCTAGATCATCTTATTCGGTCGAGAGGCACTACTGCTGACCATATAGAGTCTGACCCACAACGGATCGATAGGTATTAACCCACTCTGACCCACATAGGATCTGACCCACCCAAGATCGATAGGTACTAACCCCCGATGACCCACATAGGATCGATATGCGTAGACCCACATAGGATCGCTGAGCGCTGACCCACATCGTATCTCACCCACACATGATCGTTATTCACTGACCCACATAGGATCACTGATCACTGACACAAATAGAATATGACCCACACCGTATCGATGTGGATCCACACAGGATCGCTAGGTACTAACCTCTGTATGTTCTGTATCCAACCTCTTCCTCAAATCCATCCACTGGATTCCTGATCACAGTACGCTTGATGAGAACCGCACCTCAAGTCATCGGCCATATTTCAACTGGCATGAAGTCCCATGATATAGTAACCATATGATCTATCACATGATAAGAGTTCCAACACAATATACAACACATCATTAGGACACTCGGTCTGTAAGTTATTGGCATTTTAGTGCCGAGGGCCTAGTTGGATTCGGACTCGATCCAACCTGGATGTACTTGAAAATCCTCCAAAATTCTAGTGGATTATCTCAAAAGGAGTTTCCCAATCCAATGATCCCATTTCCATTAACGGTTCATCAAACTAATGACTAGTTCACATGTTATGACCATTTAAGTGTTTCTGGGCCCGAGATGGATCTGGGTCCGGTCCGACCTGGTCGGACCGGCCCGAACAGACATGGGCCGGCCTGGTTGGGCTTGGCCGCGGTGGTCCGGCCTGCTGGGTAGTGAAAACCAGGGGGTCATACAGCCCACTGCTCCTAAACAGCTCAAAGGAGCCATTAGGTTTTTTTATTGGCAACACCAAGTGGCGCCGCCTCATCACCCCTGGGACCCATAGGGGGCGGGTCCCCTTAATCATTGTGGCTTCGAGCCGTGACTTCCTTCAATGCGGAGTGTCATAAGGAGCCACCAAAACCTCCATGGTCAGTCGTTTCTGGCTACCTATCCGACCACCATGGCACCTCCATTCTAATGCGACTGGAGTTTGTCAGCCGCCACTCCCATCTGTCGGCACCGGTCCCCGGTGCTTCTTCTGTGGGGCTCCGGCAACGTTACGGAGCTCCTTTTTCACTTCCACTTTCATCAACAGACTTCTCGGGATGTCAACTTTGCTACAAGGCTCCCAGATTCCATATTCTGATGAGTTGAAGAAATTGTCCCCTAAATAATGCAATAAGAATGAAGCGGCGGAGGGTCCGGGCCTTGTTCGTTTTTCATGGGCCCTCTGCATTAACATGATAACAAGGAGGAGGAATTTTAATTCATCAAATACATCTATAATAAAACAAGCCCCCTGCCTCATGAACCGTAAGAGGTATCATGGTTGTTGGTGGGAGAAGAGTCCCCATCAGAGTGAGGTCATTGGTGTTTGACGATCCTAGTTCATCGCGGCCCAGGTGTCTTCCCTCTGTCGGTGAAAGACGTCGTGTCACATCACCAGGGGTTATTTTCTTGTTGGAACCATGTCAAAACTCCCCCACGAGCCTCACATAAATAGATGGGTAAAAGTGCGTAACACATAGAGAAATTAATGGGGTTCATTTAATGAATGAACCAGTTAATTCCCCAATGGTGTGGTTACAAATAAAGGAGTTTCAAGCCATTAATTGTCTTGATAAGTCATTGATCATCACTGTCGCCGCTCAACTTCTGGAGAAAAAGAAATAAAATAACTTTGTCAAGTTTTTTTTGTAACATCTAAAATTTATCTTTTCCTTTCAGCCTACGACATTTGAAGTAAAGCTTCCCTTAAGTGAATCATGGCTCTGCGGATTCAACGGTTCCCTCGGATGTTTAATCTGAGCACCTGTTTAAAATATAGAAAAAATCACAAGCGCGTTTAATAAACATACCATAAAAAAAGTTCAAAAATGAATTTCAGTCACACTGGGCCACATAATTAGGTGTCTTCATTTTTTGTAGACTCATAATAATCCCAAATAATTATGAAAAATTACATGGAATTTTTCAGGTCGTTACACAAGTGTCCTCAAGGGTCACCACCAAACATAGAAACAAAATAGATAAAAGTGAGATCCTAAACTAGAATCTGAAACTAAAAATATAACATATATGTGAGCACCATGGTTCTCAGTAGAATTTCAAAATTCAACAACCCCCTATACCCTTGCCTTTAATGAAAAAAATCCAATCATACTAATTTAAAGATAAGACATAATAAAATAATGTTTTTCCTTATTTTCAAATTCAGTTCACGAGTTTACATCTTTATGGAAAGCACCTCTATTCTGCTATATTTTTAAAATAGTTTCTAAACATGCATTAACATTCCAAAAAAAGGCCAACACTTAGAATTTAAAACATGTATTTTGTAAATAAGGAAACAATATTGAAGAAAAAATGGAAATCATTTCACAAACATGTTGTCATAAACGAGCACCATGGGCAATCCCTATAGATAAATAGCAGAAATGGGACACTCGGAACCTTGTACCTCAAGGAAGTGTGGTATAAAAACCACGAAAACTAGCATTCTAATGCCCAAGCCACTAGCAGGGGACACCCCTATAACCCTAGTTGTATCCCATCATCATTACAAATATTTTGATAGTGTCATAGCGTTAACCCTAGTAGATGAAATCAGGATGAACCACTGCCACATCATCTATCTTACTAGTCCTAATAAGACAACCTATATACCTCGGGCCTCAAATCTTCTCTATTTCATGAGGGGGTGAGTTTTCATTAAACTAACAATAAGAACATATCATGTTCTTTATTCAAAAACACGTCCATCCTCTCACCATCGATCTCCCTCTATGAGAACATCCCCCACATTTTCCATCACACAATAATGCACAAGCCTCTATACTATGAACATATCAAAATTCTCACATTAAATGCACAAGTCATTTTCTAAAAAATGGGTGAATGCCTTAACATGGGCTTTCATTTTCCACAAACCATTCCTTAAGTGACAAATTGTCTTAATTACTTACATGGAGTACCTTTAATTTTTGAACACATAATCAAACAACACATTCAAGTATTTCAAAACAATTTGAATGTTTAACTAAATAGCCAAGGTACTACATATTTAAAATAAGATTTAAACAACACTTACAATGAATCAATACTTTTAAAGAGATTAAATAACCCTTTAATGTCATGCTCACACCAAAACCCATTTTGTATATCACTTTTCCATTTCTTTGTAAAATCAATCATTTCATTATAATATTATAATAAAATTGACTGAAAGGCCATAGGTCTTTGGAAATACCCGTTTCACATTCAAAACATCCAAAAAACTTCTTTTCAAGAACCACAACCATAACCACACACACACACACATATATATTTCATATTCATTTAATATAAAATCATGAGACATACTTTTAAAATAATACCAAGAAAAAAAATGGAAATTCAAATTAAAGATCAAGGAATATGGAACCTACCTCATGGTGGAACCTAACCGAACATTCAGCCCTTGGCGCCTTCTAACTAAAATTCAATGCTCCCCCACTAAGCATATGCACATTATCATACATATAAGGACACATATCCATATTCACACACTGGCATGGCCATGAACATGTGAAAGGGGATCCTTACATATATGCTTATATGCATATACAAGTCGCCACACACCTACGTATTCATTTTCATATACACACATGGGAACACCTAACCCCATACATTTATATTCACTACCATGGATGACGATACATGTAATGGGGGAACCCATATATATATGTATATATATATATACATATGCTCATGCAGGTGACTCACCTTAGACTTCGAGACTCAAAACCAAAAACCAAGGACCACACACTACGCATATAATTTAATAAATCAATAAAACAATTTATGAAACACTTCAAAATTTGTACCACAAATATTTACACAAAAAACACTCTTTAAACATAATACACACTACAACCCCTTCCAGCCATGATTCACAAAAAAAAATCTAATAAATTATTGACACAATTATTAAAATATTTCAAGAGAACAGCACTAGGGCTTGCATTAAGATTTCACCAATTGTTTTAATGTAAAATCCATTTTAAAATTAATTGGATATCAAATCTCTTCAAAAAAAAACTCTATCACCATTCAAAACATTATTAAAACCACTTGCACAATCAAATAAACCATTTTCACAATTAAATAAATCATTTTCACAATTTAATAAACCACTAAGATAAATTATTAAGCTATTTCAAGAAACATCGCGTGGATTAAAAGATAAAACCCCAATTAAATCCTATTTTTTAACCAAACACACACCCATTCCATATGAAAACACAATTTTCTCCACATAAAGAGTTAAATAATGAAATTGAAAAATTCATAAAAAACATTAATGTACACAATATGGGTTTCCCTACAAAATGCACCCCATTGTATATAAACATGATACAAAATATAAAATGCATTCTAACTCTTTTAAAAACAATTTTCGCACCAAACGAATTAATCACATAACAGACCAAAATTATTAAAGAATGTAAAATAATTCATCAAGTAAACACAATTCTCACTAAAAAAATTAATTAATGAACATGATAAATTAATTAAATAAAAAAATTAATTCATTAAATAATGATTATGCATGGGACCACCTGCCTTGATGTTGAAAAACCAAAATTTTTGTGTAAAACTTTAATATCATGCTAATCGCACAACGAGCAATCAAAAATAGACCATAATTAAAATGTTTGATCCAAAAACATCAAAACAGAACCCTAAAAAACTTGGAACCCAAACTGAAAATCCTATAAAAGGGAAGATAAAATCACCGAAGTAGAAAAAACCTGTGAATAGGGGTCTGGGAAGCTAGTCATATGGGGAGAGGGTTTCCAATGGGGAGACACACTCGGAATCTAGCCAAAAATGGGGGCAGTCCATTACATCTATAGGGATAGCAGTGCGGTGTGATATGAAAAGGGACAGGGGTGCCGGTGTGAGCTCACTAGAGGGATGAAGCACCGGCCCGAGTCTTTCTATAAGGGGGTGAATCCAAGCGGGTGGTGTCCAAGAGAGTGACCAAGGGTGGTAGGTGCACTAGGGTTCGATGTTGGGGGGTCAGGCGGTGTGAGGCGTCACCGGAGAAGGAGTATGGTGGAATGCGGTGGTTTTTCAGGAGGGAGTGCACTGGTCGGGGAGGGATGTTGCCAAGGTGATGAGGGTCACTAGGAGAGGTACTGCACTAGGGATTGGGGAGGGTGAAGCAGTGCAAGTCAGGAAAAAAATGGGGGGCAACGATTTAGAGAGAAGAGAGAAAAAACAAATAAAACAAAATGAACACCAAAAACTAAATACAATAATAATAATAATAATACCAGTATTAATAATTATAAAAACATAATAAAATATTAGGTAAGATAACAATAATAATATTCTTAAATAATAATGATATTATTATTATCATTAAAAAGTTACTTAATTTATTTTTTTCTAATTCTATTTTTTCTTCAATTTATCATTCATTTTTTAATTAATTATTTAACTTTGCACTGGGTTGGAAGAATGGTTATTTGGGGAAGCCGCATAGCATTGATCGTGTCCTACCCATTAGCCATACAACATAAAGACCAAACATTATTTTATCAGCAAAAATAATAAATGCCAATTGGGATGGGCCTGCACCTTAACAAAGTATATCAATGTCAGAAAATATTATAAAATAAAATTATTTCAAAAGTTCATGTGTGAAAATTCTCCCCACCATAATGATTTCCACCCCTAGAAAGCCATTCCAATATTGTTTAGAGGACACAACTAGTGCACCATCTTTGCTGAATGAGTTTTCTGACCAACAACAAATGAGGGAGGAGTAAGGACATTATCAACAAAGAGACTAGACATTAAAATAAACTCCGGAGACCCAAAAATTAACTCCCCTCCAAGAGATGAGCACCCCTAATAGTTGAGACTCCTCCAATTGATAATATAAAGATAGAAACTCTCACAACGCACCATTTAAACATCTTAAGACAAAATGACTTAATCATTCACAAAAAGTCTCACATTCATTACTAGAAACAAGAGATGAATTCAAATAATACTAGCATATTCTTACTTCAGAACACAATTGGGAAGACTTCAACCCTAACACTTCACTCGAAAGTGGGACTTGGGGTTAGATAGATCCGAACGAGTCCACATACTGCCTCTTCAACACCGATAATATAACCGAATTACAAAAATGGGGGGTCCAAGTGGACTTCCCACCATAAGAAACATTTTAATCCCAAAGTCCAAACCAGGACACTAATAGGGGAGGTCCTAATAGGCTCTCCACCATAAGAAATAAACTAACATCAATTTACACTTGATGACTTCCAGTGATTCCCATGGTGTGTCTCCCCACTATAAAGACGAACTAGCATAACTGCAGAGTTCTAATGGGATGTGGTGCATTAATGATTGTGTGATCACACCCAATAAGGTACCAATGCTGATTTTTGAGGAAAAAAACTCTTTCCTCCTTATAACTAAGTATGGAGTCAACCTACAAGGGACACAACATTAGGGAACAAGGTCCCCATGTATAATTACACCACACAGGACCACTTGAAATGAAACAGATACAAAAATATATTTTAACATCTTCCACTCTCAACACTGAGGTCAAAGATTATCTTGTGATCCCTTACACCCCTAGGGCTCGTGACTACATTCCAGCATCACTAAAGGACCTATGGATGGAGATTTGGTAATTGAATCATCTCCTTCCCCGTAGTTTGGCATTAAAAACCCTAAACAGAACCACATCCCAGATAGATCCACAATAATGAAACACTCCTCATGACCCACAGAATAAAAAACCGCACTTTACCGAAATGGTTTCCTAGAAAATTAACACACACCAAACATGACCCTTGAATTTCATAGGGAACCTACACTGCAAGATATCACTGAACCTAACCCTTTACACTAACATAGACATTATAAGGAGGGCGACATTGAACTGAGTCCCTAATGGCATGATACTACTACGAGTATCCATAATATCCTCGCACAACCAGATTTAGAACATAGGAATCTTAGCAAGAAATTTTCCTTGATGAAACCATCTGATGATTTAAAGACCTTATTAAGATAATGGCCAATGAAACAACCCCAACATCTTCCCATATTCCCAATTGGATTTCCCTTTACTACTTATAGGTGGGAAAGTTAGACTTAAAGATTCTAGAATTCACCTTTGGAGATCAAGTTACTCTAGGGGACTAAATCTTTAATCAACACAGTTTGCATGTTGTCTTCCAATGTGATAGGATTCACTTAACCATAAAAGGAGAGGTGGATTCAATTCAGAAACATAAGAAAAAAATCCTTAAATTTATAACTTTGATAATCTTCCAATGGAGAATCACTCATGGAAACACTTGAGTAATGAATTAACTCTTTAAGAGGGTGTATTCTATCCAACAATGGAAAACCAAGGTCCCAAAAAACTGATCCATTTTCTAAAATCATACCACAAGAGAACACCAAACACACAATGGGAACAAACCCAAAGGCATCCCAAAATTTTTCCCAGAAAAACCCATTAACAATTCTCTCAAACTGACTCACTGAAAAATCAAAACTCCAAAAATCTCACAAACGTGATGTTATTTTCATCTCAACCCCCCCCCCCCCCATAAAAGTATTCCTAAAAATAGACGAAGGCACAGGATGATGCAAGAGGAAATTAGTGTTGGTGGGTGACTCAGACATATGGTTTGTGGCCATATGTCGGTCACACCACCGTCATTGAGAGTGTTTTAAGTAAATATTACTTGATCCAAAAGTCTTTTTAGGACCAATGAGCTCACTAGGACCATTGAAACAACTCCCATTTTATTTCCAAAGCAACAAACATTCAAAAGGATCAAAAGACTCATATGAAACCTGACTTCCAATGGAAACTTGAGTCTTTTCACAAAGTGTTATGGATAGGCACCCAACTCAAAATTGTAATTTCATGTCCCATCTTTCCGGGCTCTGGTCTTCCCAGACTCTTTATGAAGGAACAAGACTCAAAATATCATAACCTACTCTGATACCATTTTCTCACGAACCAAGATGGGTCACCATCTGACCTAGTGCCCGACCCAGTCTACGACAAGGCCTAAGGGGTGTTTTCAATCTCCATGGTCATGAACAAGTTCTAAGGTATCAAATGAACATTTTGGAAAAAATTACCAAGTGAAAGAAATAAAAGTAAAATATATAAATATATTTGAACTAAGAAAATATGTAAATACTAGAAGCTAAAATAACACAAATATATTCAGTGAAACATACCTCTAGGTGACCTCATGGGTCACCACCAAACATAGAAATACAGTCAATTCATGATCGATCAGAAATTAGAACCTCAAACTAAAAATATAATGTAGGAATGAGCACCAAGAAGATTAGTAGGAATGCTAAAATACTACAACGCTCTTTGACCTTGCCTTTACTATAAAATACAATTGTGCTAGTTTGAAGGTAAGACATAATAAAAATAATGTTTTTTACTTTTATTAAAATTCAATTTATGAGTTCACATATTTAATAAAGAACTTCTATACCACTATATTTTCAAAATAGTTCCCACACATGGATTAACACTCCAAAATGGAAAGCCTCTTTTCAAGGAACATATCACAATTCTCACATTCAATGCACTAATCTTTTTCTAAAATAAGGGGGATGCCTCAAGTGGGGTTTTCCTTTTTCAAAAACCATTAATAAATTTAGAAATAGGATTAAGTACATATAATGTGTAATTTGTGTTTTAGAATAAATAATCACCAAAAAAATTTATTTTTCCAAAACCATTTGACAGCCTAACTAAACTACCAAAGTACTGCATATTTAAAACAAGATAAAAATGACACATAAAATGGAGAAATACTTTTAATGATGTCAATCACCCATTAATCTCATGTTCACACCAAATTCCATTTTGGAAATCATTTTGGAATTTCTTTAGAAAATAAAACATGCCATTACACTTTTATAAAAAAATGACTAAAAGACGACACATCATTGGAAGTACCTATTTCACATTCAAAACATATAGGAAACTACTTTCCAATAACCACAACCATATATATATATATATATATTGCATATTAGTCTCATATAAAATAAGGGGACATAGTTTTAAAATAACACCAAGAAAAAAATAGAAATTCTAATTAAAGATCAATGTATAGGGACCCTACCTTAGGGTGGATCCAAACCAACAATTCAGCCCTTAGCACTTTATAACGAAAAATTATTGTTCACCCTCTAATAATATTCACTTTCACATATATATAAGGACACCTAGACCCAATGAACACTCTTTCAGTCCATGAAAATGTACTAGGGGATCGTTACATATATTTGTATATGCATATAAAAGTCACCAATCACCTATGTATGCATTTTTATATATACACATGGGCACACCTAGCACCATTAATGTATATTAACTTTAATGGATGACTATACATGTAACTGGGGAACCCAAATATATATATAGGTATACATACTTATTTATTCACATATAGGAATGTTTCCAAATACATGGTGACTCGAAACCACAATGTAGGGACCATGCAGAACCCATATAAATCAATAAATCAATAAAAATTTTATGAAACACTTTAGAAATAGCACCACAAAAATTTACACCAAAAACACTCTTTAAAATCAAATTCACACCAAAAAAACATCCAAACATGATTCACAACAAAAACACTATTTATAAAATCATTTACATAATTATTAAAACATTTTAAGATAACACCACAAAGTCTTGCATCAATATTACACCAATTGTTTCATCTAAATTCCATTTTGAAATTAATTTCCTATCAAATCACTTCAAAACTACTTTAAAACCTTTCAAAACATGATTGGAACCACTTTCACAATCAAATAATCCATTTTCACAATTAAATAAACCACTAAGAAAAATTATTTAACAATTTTTAGAAACATCACATGGCTTAAAAATAGAAAAACCCACTAAAATATTCATTTATGACCAAACACACACACATGGCTCATTAAAACAAAATTTTCACCACTTAAATAGTTGAATAAACTAGTTGAAAAAATCATAAAACACCATTAAATAAAATGACATGGGTTTTTCTCAAACCCCCCCCCCCCAATTATATATTAACATGCTAAAATTATCAAAAGCACACCAAAATCTTTTAAAAACTAATTTCACACCAAATGAATTAATCAATGAACACACAATAATTATTTAAGAAACTAAAATTATTCATCAAATACACAAAATTCACACCAAAAAAATATTTAAAGAACATGATAAATTAGTTAAATGAGAAAATTAATTCATCAAATAATTCTTATGCACAGGAATACCTACCATTATGTTGAAAACCCAAAATTTCAGTTTGAAACTTTTATTAGACACAATCGCATTGTGAGAAAACCAAATTAGACCCTAATTCAAGAATTCGAACAAAAAATATCAAAATAGAACCCTAAACTACGTGAAACCCTAACTTGAAATCCTACCAAAGGGAAGAAAAATTCACTGGAGTGGAACTCACCATCGGTGAGTGGCCTGATAAGGTTGTTGCATGAGGAAAGGGTTGTTGGAGGGGATTCGTTCCATAGATCTGGAAAAAAGGGCATCTGTGCATGGTGGCTAGAGGGACAACAATGTAGTACAATGCAGAAAGGGAGCAGGGAGCCATAACGAGCTCACGATAGGGATGAGGCATCAGTCAGATTCTTTCCAAAAGGGGGGTATCGCTAAGGGGAAGCATAGAGGAAAATAGAAATGGGAGGGAGGCATGATTGGGTTTGATGTAGGGTGGTCTGGCGATATGAGGCATCATCTGAGAGGTATTCGGGTGGTGCGCAGCGGTTCACTAGGAGAGAGTGCACTCGCTGGGGAGAGATGTGGCCAAGGTGAAGGGGGTCATCGAGAGAATTGGTGTGCTAGGGTTCAAGGATGGATAATCTGCATGAAAAAAAGAAAAAAGGGGGCAGATGGTTAGAAGATAAGAGAGCAAAAACATACACAATAAAATAAAAAACCAAAAATAAAATATTATAATACAAATTGTTTTATTAGTAGTGGTAATAATTATATCTAAATAAAAATATTATCCAATATAAAAATATTATTATTATCATTATAATTAGAATGATAATAATTCATTTTTTCTTGTTCTATTTTGTTTTCACTTTATCATTCATTTTGTTAATTAATTACTCAACCATGCACCGAGAAGGACGCAATGTGATTTGGCAATGCCTCATGACTTTGACTGATCCCTTTCCATGAGTTGAACACCATCAAGACCAAACATTCATTTATCATCAAAATTTAAACTTTTCAATCTGTCTAGGCCTGCACCTCAACAAAATATTTCAATGTCAAATAAAATTATAAAATAAAATTATATCAAAAGATCAGGTGTGATAATTACACTGCTTCTTTTTCTGAAAGTGAAACTACATGTTCAATCTTCGACATCTACCACATTGTAGTTACTCTAAAGGTGAATAGATATCTTTCTGTGATTTTATGAGTATCCCAATTCCGTAAATAAGTCTGAGTATATAAAACTTTAAATAGTTCATTTGTTCCATAGTAAAGAGAGAAACCTTTGGAGCATTTCAAATCCTATAGTATTCACATAATTATCTTCAATTTATCTCTTAGGAGGGTTAATATGAATCTACTGACAACACTCTTTGCATGAAAAATGTGTAACTGATTTCAAACCAATGAATATATCAAGATTCTGACAGTTAATTCATAAGGAACCTTTTCCGTGAACACAACCATATATTTACATATGATGAATTCACTTTTATAATATTTATTATCCATTTAGTGGTGTGGGAATCAACTTCTCCTCACTTATTCCATGAAATTACACCACATTCCATATATAGTCAGACAAAATTAGGAACAATATTCTAGATGTTAATGAACATAGAATCTTAACCCCTAAGATCAATTTTTCTATACCAATTTCCTTTAATTAAAAACATCCAAACAATTCATCATTTCACACATAGATCCTTTCCACTCACTAAATAATTAATAATAATGTATTCAACAAAAAAAGTTATATTTTGAAGTTACCATCATTATAAAACTTCAAATAATAGAAATAATTATCATTTCTATAGAAGTTCTATTATTTATCCATAGAGGAATTAAACTTATTAATTCACTATCTTAGTTATGGCTTCATTCCATAAAGGATTTGGTTTTTATTGAAAATAATATTTAAGTTTTTTTCCTATAAAACCTTGTAGTTTCTCTTGTAAATATTTTTATTTAATTCTCCATGAAGAAATGTTTTCTTCACATCCAATTTATCCAGATGTAGTCCCTTCATATCTACCATGACGAGCACTGTCTGAAATGTAATGTACAAAACAACCAAAGAAAAGATCTCATAAAAATAAAAAACTTAAATTTGTTAAAACTCCTTTATGTGTAATCTTTCTTCATACCTCCATCTACCATCTAATTCATTCTAATTCCAATAAACCTATTTATTCAGAATAAATTTCTTCTTAGTAATCCTTTCTGTTATCTACCATATTATAAAATCATGTATGGTGTCAATATCATACCTCATGGAAGAATCCCACTATTTAAAGGCCTTATGTATTTTAACATACTATGTTCTCTCTATTTGTGCACTTTCCATGAAAATAAATTAATAATGTTTATATTCATACCTCTATAGTTGGAATCTAAATTTTGTAGACATACCCCTCTCCTTTTTCTTCTCATATCCATCTGAAACTACTAATTTCAAAACAAAACCTTTTGGATCTCTCCCCTAGGATTTAGATGTCCCTATTCTCTCTGGTACTTCTATAAATGGAAATACCATTAGAATTTTAATTTATTTTTGAACATACTTCATGTATTATGGTTTCTTAGAACTTTGATACTTCTAAAACCTTTTTGGATATCCTAAATTTTATACTTACAATAAGGCCAAACTCATCATCCAAGGATAATTTGATTTAATCAGTAATTTTAACGTGGTTATTATGATTCCAAAAAAAATATCATCATTAATGATTATATTTCAACCAATATAAATATTCTTACTGTTTGTTTCCAAGAAGGAAAACCCAAAATCGTCATCACTATATCCAATAAAGTCACATGCATATGACTTAGCCTCTAGTGGGTTCATTTATTTTGAATCAATATGGATATAGGTGAGTGATCCAATGACTTTGAGATGATTGAAATCCACCATTATTTAATACCAATAATCATTGAGAAGATAAAACCCCAAAAAAGATGATAGGATCTTAATGATCCGTTAAGCCACATAATTCATGAATTTATCCTAAAGAAATTATATGAAAATAGTTTGAATTATCATGGCCAAAGTTTTCTCAACAATATTATTCATAATCTTTGTGACTCTAATATTTTTCAGTACCAGTATTGGTCTTCTCAAACCATATTTCATTTTACTAGAAGAAAAATGTAAAATCCCTACTTTTGTACTCCCCACCATTTTCAAACCATTAATACCTCGGTTTATATCGTATCTCATTTTATAATATGTGTCTCTATCAAATATAGGATTGAAATACCTCAACCATGTTATTAATAAATCAGATCCACAATTTATATTCCAAATCATCAATGAATATAATATAACATAATGAGCATCTATGATAATGAGTTGTAGGTGGACCCCATACATCTGTATTAACCAGCTATATATTCTTGTCCATTAGCTTATTTACTGTTTTGAATGACTGTTATTGTAGCTTCCTATGGAAATAATACTCACATGTTATTTTATACATGCTTTCAATATTTATTAATCCTTTAGAAGTAATTATTTCCATCCCTATCATAGTCATGTAAAGAAGACCGTCATCCCAAAAATCATCATAAGTTATGTGGCTATCATGAATTTCACCTTTTGAAACTCTACAATGGTACAAATCCCCATTCTTTACTCAATTCTATAACACCAAGGAACCCTGTGTTATCATCCATTATCCATCTATAAGTGTGGTATGGAAACCCAAGTCATTTACCTATCTAATGTAAATTAAGTGCTTCCTTACCTATGTTATGAGTTTAACTCTTTGAAACTCCAGAAAAATTATATTCCTTATATGAAGAAATATGTCATTATTTCCATAAATCTTGAGAGATTTATCATCGAAAACGTGCGCCTTGATGAAACATTCAATAGTATAATTACTCATACTCTATTTAAATGATGTTGAGTTAAGATAAGATCTACAGTTTATCAGCCATGTCTAAAGTAAACTAGTAGAGCTTAGTAGAATACCACTCATATATTCTAATATAGTATTTTAGTATTCAAATTTGAAAGAATATATTTAAAATTTTAATCTGCATTCGTTGAAATAACACTACATGTGACCTTTTAATTCATAATTTTAACACATGGGCCCATTTTCAGAAATATAATCTTTATGAGACTCCTTATACCTTTTCCTTTCTAGTGACTCTTACATTCTATAGAACATCTTATTACTTATATACTTTTAATTTCTAAAAGATTCCAAGATCACATTATGATAAATCTTCAAATTTTAAATAAGCTCTATAATGTCCACAAAAAAAATTATACTAATAAAATTACTCACCATGATAACCATCATATCCTAATACTTTATAACTGATGAAACTAACATCAACACCTAATTTAGGACATTGAATTTCACCTTCGTTGATTCCCACTAGATCTAAATGATGTTGAATTTATTCATGTGATCACACAAAAATATACCATCCCTAATTATCAAGCCAAAAAACTCTAAAAGATGAATAATTTTTTCATTATTGTAATATTATAATATATATTATTGAGAGTCAATATATGTTATAATTCGAACATTACCTCTCAGATGGAATAATCCACATTCCAAGATATCTAAATCATGATCATAGTGAGTTATTTCTTATATATAATTTTCTATTCTTTCATACTCATCACTTCTGGAATGATACTCATTAATGGAAAATCAAAATCAATATAATATACACATTCCTCTATCTATATCTTATATAATATAAATACTTTTCATCGAATTTCTCCATCGAAAACATACCCTCTTCCAAAACCATTGATTTTGGAGATAGTTAACTCTCACAAAATTATAAAACATATCATAGGGATCAGGAACTACTTAATAGTATTCTCATATAAGGAAAATGGTGGAATGGTGTTATTAATTCAGTCTATAGGAAATATAATTTTGTTTCTGATCATATTAAGTTCTAAATAAAAATCTCTTATAACGTTTTTTTGGACTGATGAAAATTCTTATAAAACTACTAGATTTTTTTCATGCAGAACATAAAAGATAAAAACAACATACTAGAAAGAACCCCCAAACATAATGTATAAAAATATATAATTCAATCACACCTAAGTCACCAAATTAAATATATAGCCTCTAAATAACCTAGATATGACATTCCAAAAAAATTATTAAAATAAATAATATAAAATTATAACATAATTATTTTACAATGCTCAAACTAGATTAATAACCCATTGGAGGAATTTTATAAACTATATTATTGAGAAATAAAGTATTATTAAAATATAATGTGTTCATAAAACAAGAGTTCCATTGTAATATTAAATAGTATTATCTAGTTGGTGAAACTAGCTTTCATTTATTATTGATATTTATATTGATTGACCCCAACTCAAACTGATCTTTGTGGACACCCCTTTGTTTGATCAAAGACTCCACTGCCTAAACCCCATATTTTTTTGTACTATGAATTATTCTAAAAATATTATGAGATTACTCTTATATATAATCCCCTATACACTTACATGTTCCCTTGAACAAAAAACTGGAGACAAAACCGCCACATATTCATCATCATTACATTTATGTATGAAATAGTGATATTAATGCATGTTCTTTATGTATTAAAAATACACCTTCAAAATAAAAAGGTATATCCTCTCATATCCTAATTTTTCCTACCTATATATTGTGTAATACATTATAACATCTAAAATTATACATTGATAGATCTTTCATCTCTATCTAGATGAAATATTTTACTTCAGTAAGTACTTCTTTTGGTATATCTAGTTCCCATTGATGAAAAATGGTTTTCACATTCATACCTTACATATACACTATTTATGATACGTAAGTACACAAGTAAAAGTTTGTTATCTAAATATCTATTATACAATTGTAACTTAATTTCAAAATAAAAAATATAGTTACTATTGAAAAGATTACATTTTAACTAAAGGTCTACTCATGCTTCCCTTGTTTAAAGAGCATAATGCTTTACATTGAAAATATTTACTATATAAAGGTACCCCATATTTTTACATTTGAAAATGAGTTTAAAATAAAAAATATTTAAAGAAATTAGTTATCAAAAGTTATAGATTAACATAGAAAACAAAAAAAATATATCTACAACATTAATTAAAACCAATTTACTCAAACCATAATGAAAATAAATACTTTCAATATTTATAATGTTTTATGTTTACATTAGGAAAATAACCAAGTTAATGAAACCCAATAGCATTAATAACCAATTAATTCCTTCTTTCCTAGTGAAACCGAGTCATTATCTCATCACTAATGCAATTATAAGTAGAGGTAAATTATTATTTATTGACTTATATTTTATAGAGGTTTTAGGGTAATTAAATTAATTACTTTGTAATGAAAAACAAAATACAAAAAGAAATTATCAATTATGGTGCATTCATACCATTAAAATTCTATCATTATGGACTAAATTAGGGTTTACTAAAAGGACTCAGGGTAACAAAAAATATATGTGAGTCAGATATTAATTTTATTTCCTGATCCAAGGAATAAGACATGTAAATATTTTCTTTTACATAAGTAAAATTAGGTCAAGGGACATAAACCAAACATGTAGAAAAAATCATTACATTATAGATATTAAAACTGTTTTCATCTTTATATCATTTATAATAATGAAATTCTTAAAATGGTAGAATATTAGAAATTAAATAATACTATACCATAGGATGACTGCATGGAACCTTGAATTTTAAAACAAAAAAAAGATTATTATCCTTTCTTAAGAAAAAATAATAATCATATTATTTAAACAAGTTATTCAATGAATAAAATACTTAAATAAATTCAAAAATCCATATAAGAATGTTTAAGGATATAACAACTGACTAATATAAAAACAAATATAACATGATATAATTTTTTTATTCAAATTAAACAATAAATAGAATAATAATGAATTGAAAAAACCTAATTTTCTCAAGATTCTAAATAATTTTTTTATATAAATAATGTATAAATAAAAATCGATCACATAGGTTCATGTAAAAGTCTATTTAAACCCACTGACATCAAGTATCAAAATATTATTTAATAACAACCCACTTAAATCCCATTAAATTTTTTCAAATCTTGTGGGATATACTAAATATCTCTCATAATTAAATTATAAATTATATTTATATTTTTAAATTTTTTTACTTTATATAATTTACACAATTAAAAATGATACATTATATTCATACCTTAAACGTATTTATTTAGTTTTTGTTAAATTTTAATATTTTATAACAAAATGGGGTGAATATGATTTGAATATTTATGGATTGAAATTGTATAAAAAATGAGTATGAGGATGGGGTTTAAGATTTCATCCAATTTTCAATATAGTATAGAAATAATTCTTCTCAAATTAATCTTTCATGTTAATATTGATACTAATCAAGATTAATTTTTCTAGATGAGTTGAAGATCTCATTTTATATCATAGTATATATATTTTTTGTAAATAATCTACAAAACCTATAGAACTATTGAATAATCTTTTGATTGGGATAACACAAAGGTTTATATATCATAAGATATGGATACAACAATAAAATATTATATAGATAACAGTCAGAAAGTAATAAATGGTAGTTAAAGATATCCTATGAGATTATCTAATGTTTCTTGAGAATTTATTGAGTTATTTAAATATTCCATTGTATATAGGTTATACTAAATATATAATATTTTTTATCTATAAAGATGAAATTTAGTTTTAAATCTATCAATCAATTGAGGGAAACTATCTTCACATAACTACTTTTTCTAAAAAATGTATAATTATATAGTATTTTAGTCTCATTTTTTTAATTTGGAAATATTTTTAATATGGGTTTTTTGAAATTTGAAGCATGAATTACAAACACATGTGATATGGATAGATCTTATTCTTGATGATCATGTGTAAACAAATTCAATGTTATCCTTTCATTATGATGACTGGGTGTGTAGATATTCAAGAATATTGAGCTAAGTGTATGTGGAAAAAGGTAACTGGTCAATAAAAATTTCTAGGTGTTTTGGAATGGATTATAAGGCCTATAAATTATTTCAAATTTTTTGGTAAATGTTCTGTGAAATATGGAATTTTTGTGTAATATTTCGGATAATGGAATTGGAAATTATCCTACACATAGGAAATTTCAACTATGTATAATGTTTTTTAATCCATGCATGATATCTATGAAAGGGAATATATAATTTCATCTACATTTAGAAGATAAGTCATTATGAAGAAATGGAAAAAAAATCAACTATGTAGAATAAAAGTTTCCAATGCATAGGTTATTTAATTAATGAATGGGAGAATTGGTCAGTGCATAAGACATTTTGAGGTCCTGTATAAAACTTGAGTTTGATAGAGTATTTAAAAGAAAATTTTCATAACATGTTGGACATTATTATTGTTCTTAGGTTAATTGAGGTGGTTATAAGGTAATTTTTACTCACTGAGTGATATTTCTCAACTTTTATGACATTCACACTTAGAAAATTGTTACAATAATTTTAGAGAGAAGAAGACATTGTGGGGTTAAATTTTATTACAAAACATGATTATGAATGAATATTCTAGATAAAAGAAACTAAATTCATATGATTATACTATGTTGTAATTCATGGAATAATCATAATGAACATTCACATTAATCATGATCTAAGTTGCGATTATGGAGAAATCAATCCAGGGAGAAGGTAGTGTTAATGATATGAATAAGAATCTAGTTATGAAGGTTCCATGTCATAGTACCATGAACATGAGTATTTCAAAAATAAATTAAATAAATTGATTTCATGGGGATTTAAATGAGTTTTTAAATTGGATAAAATCATTGAGATCTTTAGTTTTCTTGACATGGGATTTTAGTTGAGAAGAAGGGGAAGGTTTTAGCCTATTTTAAAAGTAGTTAGGGAATTAAGAAGTTTACTATATATTGAATAAAATATTTAATGGGATTCACTGGGAAGACCAAATATATTGAAAATAATTCACCATAAAATGAAGGATTTTGGGAGTCCTCATAGATATAAAAATATTTAATATAATATTCCAAAATTATTCTGAATAGATTGAAGTTTCATGTCTGAATAATAAATAGAGGTGGTATACATTTTATGAGAGATTGATACACTAGAGAATAAAGATTAATAGAATATTTTGGATTCAAGATTCATCTATCCTATAGTATTGGAAACACTAATCAAGAATTATATTACAATAATCAAGACTATGTTTTAAACTAGAAGACTTATTTAAGTGGTGTTTGAAGTTGTCGGAGGTGTACATGAGTGAACTAGTACTAGTGAGCTTATAGAAGATGATTATCTCTAGGTGATGTTGCATTAATTTTTATGGATAATGATTTCATTCAATTTAAATATCAAAATTTAAGGAGATTGTGATTGGGGTATCGTATCGATCAATATAGTGGTGGTAACAATGGGGTTATATTAACACTTGTTGAAGATGATATTTGAAACTGTGATGTATAACTAGTTTTTGGAGATTATATATGAGGTGTCTAAATAACTATTGATAAAATAACTTACATCTATAGAGATTAATATATGTTATGGAATCTACCTAACACTATAGGAAGTAGATCTTTAAAGATGTACCTTATAAACCTCATGTTATTTTTTAATGACTTCAACTACATTCATGTAAGTAAGGGTGAGATATTTAGTTGAGAATAGATCAAGAACATGACCAGTAATTGTGGCTATATCAAAAGGGATTAATTCATAAAAATTAAAATACATCCTTGGTTCATCCCTCCCCCTCCAACAGATCCATGATGGTCATGAGAATATAGAATATAAAATCAATGAATTGTTGGGGTGTTCATACTTTCGATGGTAGTAACCATCACAACTAGAATAACAGGATTCCACCATACCTCTTATTCCCCAATTTGGAAGTTTATGATTCTACAACTATGTAATGTTCCCTAATAACTCTGGAATATTATTTGACACTTCCTTGAATGATAAATATGGATATTATTTGTAATGTAAAACATAAAAGTTTCTTTTCCATTTCATAATTTATCTGTATAATATTCAAGGAAATTAAAACCATAAATGAAATAAGGGACAAGTTAAGACGCAATTATGAAGGAAATATTAAATTTATAGAAGGAAATTTTAAGGTTTTGAAGATTAATTTTGAATCTATTAAAATGATATATGGGGGGAATATTGATGACTATTTCAACAGGGAAAATGAGCTATCATAAAAATTCAAGTATTTGATATAAAATTGTGTGATACTATAATTGTTAAAAATTGGATGAGGAATGTTCCAAATCATTATGATCCAAATGTTTTATATATATAAGATAAAGAGTATTTGACATTAGATGTTCTCCATTGTTTTCTTATTCCATAAAAAATGATAAATGAAGTAGATTTTAATATAGAATATTTTGATATAGATTTTAAGGCTAACAAAAAATACAAAATCAATGATGAAGTTAGTGCAAACTCATTTTTTTATGATGAATAGTTCAATAAGAGTGTTTCTATTCTTTGAAATAAATATATAATGTGAAATTAAAAATAATAATGGACAAAAATAAAAAAAAGGATGTAAATGTGATGAAATTGGACACTTTCCCTCTAAATACATAAAAGTGAAGGTCATAGATTATGAGTCAAATGTTGAGTAAAGGAAGCCTTAACATTGAAAAAATATTATAAGATGAAGATACAATCTAGCAGTAGGAATAAGAAGTAGATGAGAAATTATAAGAAATGAAATTCATCATCATTTATCTCTTTAAAAGGCCATGAAAATTTGAATGCACATGTATAAAAAGACTTTGATTCTTTAATAAGTTATGACTTTGGAGAACCAAGGACAATGTTACAATTTATACTGAATGTTAATTTAGAAGTTACTCACAAGAAGAATACCCAAATCAAGAGTGAAAATGAAAAAATGATGAAACAAAAAAAATATCTATAAAAAAGGAGGAGTATCGTAGAAAAGAAATAAGTTTTATTGTTAATATTAAGAAAAAAATATTGAAATTGTGTGACATTGAAAAAATGGTTAGTGGTATTGAAGAAATAAATTATCATAAGTAGGAGGATAAATTAAAGGCACAAAATATCTATCATGAATCCTAGAATTATCTAAATAATAGTAGATAAGGCATCACACATTCAACTAAAGTTAAAAGTTAGTCTTCTCAATATGGTGAGAAGAATTTCCCAAAGGAATAAGAAACTTATGAAACTAATCATTCTGTAAAAAAAATATATTATTTCAAATAATATATATTAAAATCAAATATATAGAGGTTTGGACAAAGAAAAATTAGGTTCAATCTTTTATGTCAAAAAATATTAAGTATTCCAGGAAGACCATTTCCCCATTGGAAAATTAAAGCTCAAGTTGAAGGAACAAAACAACAACAAAATTATCAAAATATTTAATGAAGAAAAATATTTCAAGTATTATACTACTATTGTGGATAGTATATAAAAAAAGTATATAATTTTTTATTTAATATTTATTTACCAGAAAAGTGGCAATAATAAAGGGGGTTATACTGAAAAAAAGTTAAAATTCTCAAAGAAATAAATTCATACACAATAATTAATTTAATATAAACATCTAAAACATGTTTATATGTTTAGAATGATTTTTTGGAATATGTGTACAATATATTATTAGTATAGATCCATACCTGAATAGGTTACATGATGTGGTTCCATATACTATTAATTGTAAGGAATTTTATTAGGTATGTGAAATATATAATAAAATTAAGCATGTTATGAAAGAATACATGAAATATTGGCATCATCAGTTGAAATTATAAGAACAAATAGATAAATTTGGGACAATTGAATCTAATAAAAAAATCAAGTGAGGTCACAAGAAGAGAATCATCCTAATTAAAATATATCTATATGTGATGATTTAGAGATTCAAAATAATCTATGTTAAAGGAGTGGTCAATGGTGGAACGAAAAAACATTATTCTTCCTTATAAATATGTCATAACATAAAGGATCCTGTAAGTGAAATTAAATTAAATTTCAATAACATCTGAGGAAATTTTTTGTAGGAAACCTATTAGAACTACTGGTAGAAAAAAGAAGTAATGAGGTTGGAAGGAAAGAGTGCATCGCTTGAGAGGAAACTCTCGATATCTATGTAACCTATAAGAATCTAAGATGTGAAAAACCATGTAAGGTTAATTTTAAATAAATTTAATTTCATAATAATTTTTATAAATATATTTTATTGATTAACATATAATTTTATTGTTTTATAATATTTTTAGTCATTAAAAAATGGTTCTATTCAAAAAATATATTTTCAATCAAATATAAGGTTTTATTTAAAAAAATAATATAATAAATTTTTTATCTTGAAATTGATTAAATGACCTTAGTTTTTGGGATTCAAAATATAGAAATTAGATAAGTTTAAATTGTTTGTATTTTTCTAAAATGATTTATATTTTAGTGAATAATGGAATATATTTATTTTTTATAAAAACTATATTCATTTTCACGTACTAACATATACTTATTTTGTTTTAGAAAGTCTTTAATGTGAAATATGTCTTATTTTATTATCCATAATCCAAATAATTCCATATGAATTAACTTTATATATTATTTAGGTATAAAACCATTTTTATTCTAAAAAATGACATTTTTCTATGAACTATTTTTCGTTTCAGGTTGTTCTTATATATTGAAATTAATTTTTTCAACTTATAATAATTGAATATTGAAAATTTGGGTTTCATATTTATAATAATTTGGTTCAAATTTTTTAATGTGTTCAATTTCATTTTTGGTCATAATGAATATTTACCATGGTAAAACTTCTTCACCCTAGTAAAGTTTATAAGGGTTAAGGATGCAGATAAATTAAGAGATATGGAATAAAATATCACCAAAACATGGATAAATGTGATTAGTTGAGTGAATTTAGACCATAAAATAACTTTTATTATAAATTTGTATATTTCTCCCTATTTATCCCTACTAAATATATTTTTTATATTTAAATGTTTAATGTATTTCCAAGATTTCTACTCTCCTCACTTATAAAAGGGAACCTTTTATCCTTACATACTTATGCCTTCTCAACAACTTATATTATAAAATCCATATCTGAAACCATTACCTAATATCCTCACTATTTATTATATTTCATTTTCATCTCAAAAGGAAAATTATATAATGATTATGGTGTAATCAAAACGGAGATATCAGAGGATGAGATATAAGTCATAACTAATATATTTCAGTTTTATTTCTTCTTATACCTCATTAAAATTTGTTCTAATTAAAATAGAATAATAACATCAATATATTATCTATACTGAATCATTATTATGTTGATGTGACTGCTCCTTTATATCTATTTCCAATCCTATGGGAAATGAAATCATCGCCTTTATGTACCTGTAGGAAACCACCTACACAAAGCGATGTATTTTGTATTATATCTTTTTATCTAATAATATCTAAATCCATTTTTTTGTATTTTTTTTAAAAGACACTTTAAGGAAAAGTGGGAACCTCACATTCCAACTGCTGAACCCAAGATCCCACAAATCCCATATTTGAAATTCAAAAACAGAGAACCGAGTCAAACTAGAAAATAAAAAACCCTGCATCGAACCAAACACCATCGTACCACCTCGAGCCATGAGATGTCGAGATGTCGAGCCGAGGCACCTCGAGCCATGCCCCGGAAAAACCATTAACCTCACCATCTTCAAATCACAAATTCACCTTCTAATCAGACCAAACCAAAATTCAAAATCCAGAACCTCCATCGGGATGAAACCATTCGAAATAAACATTATGCACAAAAATGAAACAAACCCAAGCCATCGACGAGAAGCCTGCAGCGCTATGACCTTCATAGACCCAACATCCCTAAACAAACAAAACGAACAGCAAGCATACCATTGTTGAACAAACCCATTCCATCGATATGAACTGCAACAAACTCCTGAAACAGCTACAGCAAGATCGAAGATAATGAAGGGAGCACCTCCTGGAAAACCGACGACCAGACAAACAGCACATCCCAAACCCTCTTGAAACAGAAAGAAGCCAGAGCAGTGTTTAAAGTGGTGGGGTCTCCACGAAGAAGCTCATCCTAGCCCGGAACCACCAACCTCGGCTGTCGAATCCACTACGAACACGGTCGAGATCTTGGGACACCAGCACGATTCAACCTACACATCCCAAATCTCCTCAAGAAAACCAGCGCACCGGACCAAAGTGGGGTCGGAAACACGGTAACCGGAATGGAAGAGCAGAGGAAAAATTGATGGGGCTTCAACGGTGATTCGAGACCGCATACAGAGGAGTGAGAGATCGAGGGAAGAAATGATCAAAAGAAAATGCGAGAGGGAGAAAGAAGAAGAGCGGGAAAGATGGGAGGGGATGGAGGAAAGAGGGGAGGGGGAGACAACGCCAGAGAAGCAACGCGCAGGCCTCCCCCACCGAAATGCCGCCGAAGGAACCCTAGATCGGGGAGAAGTGAGAGCGAGGCCGCCCAGAGGAAATCATCACACAAATAGTTATAAATTTTGAATTTATTAATACATAATATATTTATGACATTATAATTATTTTATAATTATAATGTTTTTCTTACCTTCTTTACCTTTCTACCTGTTGAAAAATGATAATGTCTCTTGCGCATACATGTATAATACCACCTCCACAAAATGATATGATTCATTTTTCATTACAACCTCTCATGGATGGTAATAATGATGAAAATAATAATGAATATGAAATTTAGAACATAATTATAATTCTTCCAAAATGAAATTGTGTATTCTTGTTTATTTTCTATATAGTAGGAAAATTAAACATCACTTGGATGAATGTGCGAACTACAACCTCCAGGATACAAAGAATTTCATTTTCCATGTCCACCACAGATGAATGGTTATTAAAATAATTAATTCATAAATATATTATTATTATTGTTATAATTTAACCATAATTATTTTGATCTTAGTTAACCCAATGAAATAATTTTGGAATTATTAACTGAGCATCCTCAAAATGTCAAATATGATCTGAACCATTTTACTAACTAAATAAAACCTAGTAACAAATGAAATAAAGGGAATAATTATAATTTAATGAAAATGAAAAAGGTTCTTAATGAAGTAAAAAAGTTAATCTAATTTTATTACTCATGAGGGCATATATATATAAGTAAAATTAGTTGAGACTTAAGTTAACGGGCATTAGGTTTAACTTTTTTATTAAAAATCATTCATTCCAAATTTTTTATTCCAAGTTGAATTTATTTTAAATGACTCCATAATTTTTTTTACTTATAATTTATATATTACTAATGTATATTTTTGAAAAAAAATTACTTTATTGATGAAGTGTTAAAAATCAATCTTTTTAATGGTTTCTATAAGGGTAATTTTTAAAGTTTTAAAAAAGTATAAAAAATGTTTTTATTTAACATATATGGATAGACCTCCCCTATCTTCCATTATATCAATTATTATTTATCAATAGTACACTTCATGTTAACATGATTATTAAATAGATATTCTATTCCATCTCTTCTATTAATGTTTATTTATAAACATGTTTTCTAAGGAAATCAAATTTTATTCTCTTTTTTACAAGATAACTAAATGTGTAATTACATAGGGGATTATTGAAAAAATTTAATTGAGTTTTAAATTTAAACATGAACATATATGTTTATCATTTATTTTATTATTCTTTCAAATTTTATATTAATAATAGGTAAGACCGACATAACACTGATGAAGGGTTATCCCAATATAACTTTCTAATGAATTGGATAAACTAACAATGTTTAATGATTATAGGTCACTCCTAAGAGGTGTGGGAATTATCTAGTTAGATTATTCCATTATAAGGGTTATTATAATGTTGAATATAGGTTAATTTAAAAAAGAACCTATATGATATCCTTTAAATGGTTCATAAAGGATATTTTTTATTTCAAAATGAATGAAAAATAGATAATGTTTATAAGGAAATTTTATGAATTTTTTAAAAAATATGGTGAATGTTTTTTTTGCATAAAATGGTATTCTTCAGTTATCTTATTTTCCATGAATCCCTTATGATTTTTATTCAACCATTATTATTTTATATGAAATGTTTTATGAAATTTATAGAAAAATAAAGTTATTTTCTTCGAAAAGTAAATAGATTTTAGTGTTAAAATGATTATTAAGAAAAAGGAAGTCTTTATTATAGATTTTGTAGGTTTACAAATTGAATAATCATTTTATTTTCTTCTATACTTCTTAATAAGATATTTTTTTTCTGATTCCATCTTTCAAAATATTCTTACATGGCTTAAGGATATATAGGAAAATTTATAAATTCATAGTTCTAGTAGTGGAAATAACTTTAAATAAATAATTTCTGTCATTTTAAAGAACATTTTTTTGTAAAAATTGACACTATATGTAAATTTCCACTTTTTAATGTAACATATTTAAAAATTCCCTAAAATCATAATCATAAAAAGTTTTTTGGGATATATTTCACGAAATATATTATAAAAACTATGTGATTTTTTATATTGACCCAAAAATGTTCTTCTTTCCTTAATGGATCTCCTTCCTCAAAAAAACATTTTATTATGTGTTAAATAGAATCAGAATGACAGATTTTTTAATTTAATAATAACTTTGAAATCATGTATTGTTGTGAACTAGTACAACTAGAAATAGTAATGGGAAAGAAAACACATACTATAAACCAATATCACATTATTTTATTAATTAATAATGTTACATTCTGTCTAAAACAACACCCAAAGTCATATCAAATTTTAAAATGGAATGAAAATGGAGGATAAAAAAATTAAATATAAAAATCTTGTCTGATTCAATCCCCTTTAGTGATTTCACCCATGAACATCAATTTAATAGAGAAAAAGGGATTTTATAATATAATATTCATTTTGTAAAAAATATTGAACCTTGATTTGAATTGAAGTGAAGGATGAAGTGTGAGAATGAGGGTGTATTTATAAGGAAATGTGATTATTAGCATTAATTTTTGTCAAATAATATGGTTGAAAAATATTATGACCATTATTCAATAAAATTGTATCTCATTACTAGTGTTATTTATGTAGATGTATTGAAATGATCATCAAGATTATTTAAAGATATAATCTAAATTGTATTATTTTAAGAGACTATAAACATTTTTAGTAAATATATTTCTATGAGTAATTTTTAAATAAAAATTTATTTCATGAAATAATCTTATGAAATGATATCTAAATGATAATATATTTTAAGTAATCCATAATTAATTTTTATAATGGTAATTATGTCTAATTTTCTATTAAATGGTTAATTATCATTCATTTATTCATTTATTTAAAATTTATAATTATCATGGTTATAGAATTATTTTTATGAAATAAAATTCATTTTTTAACTCATAGTTTCAAATTTATCTTAGTTTTATTTTTTGGTAATTATTAGAGAATGTTGAATTTTTTGTGAAAATTTGAAAATTATCACTTTACAAGCACTGTGATTTTATAACGTCATTTTTAAGTCGTCATGATTAAAAATTATATTAAAATTTTCTATAAATAAATAAGAAATTTAATTATAACAAAAATTAATTTCAAAATATCAATTTTAATTTCTAAATTTTTGACATTATTTTTAAAAACTAATGTATTTTTTTTAAATAAAATATATTTTTACATACTGTTCAATTATTATGTTGTATGGGAGGTATAGTATAGTATTGGAAGTCCCTAAATTTCCAAACATGATTTCCCACTCATTAATGTTCCAAATAATTTGTTTTAATTCAATTTATCCATAAGTTATTTGGTAACAGGATAAAATAACTGATATTTATTCCTTTAAACCCCCGCTGAAAGTATAAATACCACAAATTAGACATTTACCCCAACTAAAAGTTCATAAGCCATGATTTTATTGTAATTTTCCATCCCAAATAATCCCTCCAACGTTCCCTTATGATTTCATGTTTCCATCCTCATGTTTTAGGAACTATATCTTCAAGGAATATAAATATCCTTTTCTCCCTTTTTCATTCAAGTACTCCTATTTTGTTAGTCTTCTAAATTTAAAATATAATTTCATTTCATACATTTCTTATCTTTAATATAATTCAAAAAAAATTCCAACAGGATACCATCATTCCTTGTCATTATTTACTCTCATTAATCTATATTCAATACAATTATATTGCTTTCATGAATGGTTTCTCGTTGTCATTAAATATTCTTATATAGTGAAAACAAAAACCTATTCCTTACCCATGGTAATTCAACTATATTTTAATATAATTTATTTATTTAGGTATTTACATGTATGAAACTCATATTCCCTTTACATGGGTAAAATATTCTCTAACTTTCAAGTCTTTAAGAACTTATGTACTTAATGTTTTTGGATAAAAATCATTCATTATTCTCTATGGTTTACTAATGAAATTATATATTATGATCAACATAGAAAATTTAATTAAGAAATATGAATGGTGGGCTATTATAGAAGTCCAATTCGTTGGTTAAATAATTAATCTCTATAAATGACATGTTTTGTGGTACCTTGGTGAATAACCTGGGTAATTATGATTTATGACACCTTGGGGATAAACCTTGGTGATATGGTTATGAATGTATCATTTTTGTGTTATATACACCTTTCTATGTTACGATTAATGTTATTTATATTATGATATTAATCATTTTCATATGATCATGTAATATTGATATGCCTCTTTGACATATGCTAAGTATATCCTTTGTTTATTCCCTTGATGGGCTTTATGCTCACCCCTTTATTTTATGTATGTCTTCGGGATATGAGAGGAAGTAAAAGTGACTTAGTAAAAACCTATGAAGATTTATTTGAAGAGGATTATAATAATTTTTTATATTTTTCATGTACTATGTTCCTATTTCCAAGACACAAAACCATAAAAGACCCTATATTTTGTTAAATGTTTTACCATGTAATGAAAGATTTATGAAATAAATAGGTGGGTTGCCAGAAATTATATCAAAGGATGGTTTAGTTATTTGAGGAAATTGTGACTAGAAAATGATATATAAAATAAAACGGATAGGTCTAAATATAGTAAAAATCAGATTATTTTGGTGAAATATATGTGGTTTATAATAAAATGCATCCCACTCTTGATATTATAAGTGGATGTGGCTCTAGAGTAGATGTACCTTCGGGTAATAACCCTAAAAATAGAATATTGATATATACCTGATCTGGAACTGGAACCTGAGAGTGGGAGTTACTGAACACCTAATTTTACACACTCAAAGGATATGATATGGTTAATCAAATGAGTTTTTAAGTCATTGTGAAATATATAAAGATAAATACATACTTTTATTAAAATTAAAGTATATGATCCAAAGAGCAGCATATTAGAAAATTTTATGATTTAGATTTTGATTATAATTGTTATCATAGGATTCCAAATAGTAAAACATTTCTCCCTTAGGTTTTCTCTTTCTAGAAAAAATGGTTGGAAATATAAGGGATCCTTCAAATAATGGATACAATATACATTGTGATGACATAACTCCCAATATGTGGGATATGGATTTTCAAAATTCATGATGATGATGTATTAGTTAACTTTTTTTGTTACCAAAACTGAAACCAAGTGGAGTGTCCTTATTCACTAAAAAAGGAACAATTGCCTTTTGAATCATCCATGCATCAATGACCAGTTCTTTTTAGTGGAACCTCTGATTCACTATTCATAGAAAAATGGATCCATAATATAGAAAATATATATTCTATAATCCATTTTCCTGGGAAATTCAAGGTTACAATGGCAGTATATCACCTAGATGTAGAAGTTTATTGGTGGTGTAAATTGATCAAGAAGATGAATCCAATGGATGTGGTGGATTCCATGGGAAAGGAAGAATTTATAATGTTATTTTTTATCAAACATTTTCCTAATAACCTACGAAAATATATTGTGGGAATAACTCAAGGTAAAGAAATTATAAAATGAATCGACAGGAAACAAGGATTTCATTTTTTTTCTTTAACCTTTATCAACAATTATTATTGGAAAATTGTTTAATTCTTTAGTGGACTAAGACAACATCTATAAAAAACTTTTTCAATTCGATACTTTGGGATTTATGAAGAGATGGTCTGACGTTCTGTCAATGTTTAAACGGATCTGAGAGTTTTCTGGTTGACTCATGGACATGATTACCATAATATAAAGATGGAACAATATTTTTGGAATAATCTGAACAAGAAAAAGTATAACTTACCATGTGAAACAAATAGAGTAAAATGAATTTGGGGAATTATTTATAAGGTAGTGTAAATTGATAGAAATTGGTAAGTGATGGACCAATATCTTGAAACTATCATGGTGATTTAAAACCTTAATATAGATATTATAATGATACAATAAATATGGTGCATGAAAAATATGTTTTGCAATGCTTCAAATATAGGTAACTTAGGTATTTCACTAATAGATTTCCAAATTCAAAGATAATGGAGGGTAATCAACACCAATCCTTGAAGAGGCCATTCTAGATTGGTCATGATTCAAAAATTAAGATGGTTAAAGTTTAGGATTCAAAATGTATTTTACTGGGTACACTTATCATAAACTCAAAGGTAATAGTTACATTGCTTGATTTTCGTTATGTGAAATCTTTAATTTCATTCTTATTTCAAAAGAACACAAAGTTAATTCCTAAAAATTTAATTTTAGAGTTTTCTATTAAAATTACTAGAGGAATTATTCATGAATCAAAAATATATATGGATTCCCCTATTAAAATTGGTGAGTACAATGTCCTTACAAACTAGGTGATGATTTTAATGGTGGATTTTTACATAATATTTATGATGGATTGGTTGTTAAATTATAATTCCAAGATAAATGATTAAATAAAGTATTTTTTATTAGTATTTAATGGAAACCCAATAATAATATTCAATAGATAAATTTCCTATATGGATCATTTACATGAGCCACATCATATTTCTCTCTTTATAGAAATAATTGGGGAGGAATATGAATAAAGTGGAAGCCTAAAGATAGGGTTTGTGACCATTGTACATGAATACATTGATGTATTTATTGAATATTTATTTGGAAGTCCACAAAAAAAATAGGTAGATCTCTCGCATTAACTCAAACCTGGATCCATTCCAATGTTTAACACCCCATTTAGAATAGAATATGTATAATTAAAGTAATTAAATAAGCGACTTCATGATATTTTTTAGAAGGCTTTTATGCGTCCAATTGTTTGTCCTTGAGAAGAACCTATTCTCTTTATAAAAAATAATGGTTGATCAATGATATTGTCCATTTATTATAGATAACCTAATGGGATCATAGTGAATAAAAAATAACCTCTTTCATGGATTGATGATTTGTTTTACTAGATTTATGGAGCTCAATTCTTTTCCAAGATTGATCTTTGGTCTTGATATCATCAATTGAGGGTGAATAAAAAATATAACCAAAAGACTACCTTCTGAAAACGATATTGGCATTACATGTTTTTTCTTTTTCCCTTTATATTGAATAATGATCTAGATATATTTTTTGATTTGATAAATAATGTTTTTAACAACTAACTTGATAAATGGGTGGTTGTATTTATTAAAGATGGTACGATTTATTCTAAAATTCATGAGAAACATAAAGATCGCATAATGGTCATATTATGAACTCTAATAAAGGATAATTTGTTCATTAAATTTAGAAAATTTAAATTCTCGTAATATAATGTTGAATTATTTGGACACATTATGAAAAATGAAATAATCTTAGTGGGTCTAGAAAAGAAAATTCCACAGAGGAGTGGTCATGTCTTGTGACATTAGCTAGTATTTTTTGTGTTATGGTTCTAGCAAGAAACTTTTGAAATTTTGTGAGAAAACATTACATGTCTTTCCAATCCACTAACTATGTAAAGTCAAAAGAGAGTTAATTTTATATGGAAAATGAGTGTGAAGAAGGTTTACAATAATTGAAGAGGAGGTTGGTTACAGGACCTATTCTAACTTTACCCTAAAATGGGGAAGGATTTGTTATTTTTAGTGATCCATCCTGAAATATAAATGGATGTGTAACCATGAAAAATGAAAAATTTGTATTCTGTGAATTCTATAATTAAATAATCTTAAATAGAATTATATTATCCCTAATATAAAGTTATCTATAGACATTTTTTCAGTGAATAAATAGAGACACTGTCTTTGTGGGGAAAAGTGTGATATATACACTAACCACAAAATGTTTTAAGTGTATAATCACAAAGAATTAATGGAACATGAGACAAAGGAGATGGTTGGAGATTCTTAAAGACTATGATTGTTCAATTCATTATCACCCCAAAAGAGAAAACCAATGCATAAATTCATTGAGTATGAAAGATATTGGTGTTCATGAAATGATGTGGATTGAATGATATCCATTTATCAAAGAAATAATAAGTTTGAAAATGGGAATCATAAGGTAAGGGACATCATCAATCCTATATCAAATGATTTAATTAACCAAAATCACTACATGCGAACAAGAAAGATCAAGGAGATGATCCAATGATTAAAATGAAGATAAAGGCTGTGGAAAATGGGTTGTTTCCTAAATTCAATATTGGTTATGAATGTTAAATTAAATTATTATTAATCCTTATATATCCCATCTATTTGGGTGATAAAGAAGGATATTATGGAAGAAAATCAAAACTCTATATTCTTTACGCACTTCAAAATCACTAAAATGTATAGGGTCCTTCATGATCATTATTGATGGGATAATATAAAACTGGGGATAGTTAATTGCACCACATGGTTTTTGTTGTTTTAAAAATTAAATGTAGAGTGAAATATTTATAAATGGGTATTAAAACCACTACCTATACCAATATTCAAGTGGGATAAAAATATCTATGGACTTTTTCACTTTCCTTCCAAAGACATCCAAGGGTAGCAATGTTATATTTGTAATTTTTTATAGAATGAAAAATTCTACCCATTTCATTTCTATAAGAGAGGATTTCTCCCTGGTGTGGCTTGATCCGCTCAATATTAAATAGTGACACTCTTTAGATAACCGCAGTCTATTATCACTGATCGAGATCTACGATATACTACTAAATTCTGGATGAACTTTCAAAATGTTATGGATATAGAAGTACACATGAGTATATCTAACCATCCACAAACTAATGAGATCTATGAGAGGAATATTCAAAAATTGAAAGATATTTTATGATTCATATCAAATGGTTTTCATGGGAGTTGGGATCAACATATTTCAATTATAAAATTCTCCTACAACAATATTTTCCACTCAATCATTCAAATCGTTCATTTTGATGATTTATAGAGAAAATAGTTTAGAACTATAACATGTGGGGATAACGTAATAAAAGGGAAACTATTGGAACCATACATTATGAAGGAAACTATATAAAATATTTGAGTAATTTACAATCATATTAAGGATACTTAAAGTCGACAAATAATTTATGCAGAAAAATGTAATAAGGACATGGAGTTTATTGTTGGGGATCATTTATTCCTCAAGATATCACTATAGAAAAGAGTTATGATAGTTATAAATAAGGGGAAATTCGGTTCATATTTTGTTGGACTATTTAATATTCTAGAGTGTGTTGGAGTGGTGAACTATCAATTAAAAATACAAAAAAATCATTCCAATGTCCATGATTTCTTTTACGTGTCCATGTAGATAAAGTATATGTATAACCCATCACTTGTAATTGATACTAATGGTGTACCTTTTGAATATTACTTGTCGTATGAAGAGGAATCTTTCTAGATCCTTAACATAAGGGAACAAGTGTTGGGGAATATGACAACATGACTACTGAAGGTACTATGGAGAAATCATAAGTTTTTAGAGGCTACTTGGGAACTGGAGGAATCCATGAAGCAGAATTACCTTCTCATGTTTTCACATTAGTATGAAAATTAAAATTTTTAGTTTACAATTTGTTTAAAGGGGAATAATGTAATGACCTAAAAAATATTCTTCTTTTATTAATGGATCTGTTTCCTCCAAATTAATTTTTATTATGTTTTATATTAAAATAACATATAAAACATATTAAATTTTATAATAACATTGAACATCATTATTTCATATGAACTAGTAAGACAATGAATGTTAAAGGGAAAGGAAACACATACTAGAAACTAGAAACACTTAATATCATTAATTAACAATGTTACATTTAGTATAGAAATATCCATTTTCATACTAAATATAATAATGGGAATATAAATGGTTGATAAATAAAGTGAAATATTGAAATGCAGGATGCTTTGATCCTTGAGAATCATTTCACTCATTAACATCACTATAATTGAGGAACAAAGAGTTAGTGATAAATATTCATTTAGGAAATGATATCGAACCTTGATTTAAATCAAAGTGAATGATGAAGAGTGAGAATGAATGTGTATTTATAGAGAAATATGATGCTCACCCTTTATGTTTTTCAACTAAAATGGTTTAAAAATATTATGACCATTAGTCAAAAAACTGTTGATTATTATTATTGTTGGTTAAGTGGAAGAATTTAAATGATTTTTTATATTATTAAATGATATAATTAATTAATTATTATTCTCAAAGAATATAAAAATATTCTATTAAAATATGTTTTATGTGTAAGTTCTAATAAAAATTTATTTTATTAAATAATCTTATAAAATTCTTTTTAAATGATATTATATTTTAATGAATCCCTAATTAATTTTAATAATGGTGAGAATATATAATTTTCTATTAAATTGATAATTTATTTAAAATATTTATTTATTTAAAATTTAAAATTCCCATAACTTGAGAAATATTTTGATGAAATACAATTCTTCTTTGGATTCAGCACTTCAAATTTTGCTTCGACAAATTTTTGGGAACATTTTGATAGATTAATATGTAATTGATTACATGGTGATTAAAATTTTGAAATCCATTTTATATGATGAATTTTTTAAAATTACAACAAATCAATTTTTATATAAACTCCCAAAACATAATGAAAACTGTTTTTAAAAAAAGGTGTTTTAAACAGAAAAATGAACTTATAAAAAATCAAATATAATACAGTCTAATATAGAATTAATAATATTATTTTTGTTAAAAGGGATATATTGTGAACATAAAACCAAATCTAAAATAATGGGGCATTTAAATTACTTGATTTAAATAAAATAAATTTGAGTTTTGATAAAATTAGTAATTTTCACTATTCCCTGAAAACTCAATATTTTCAGAAAAAACCAAAAAATTAATACTAATAATATTATGACATTCTAATTTCAAAAATTAGTCCCAATTTTTAAACAAGTTTTCTAAATTTGGATGAAGATTAAATATAATATTCTCATGTAAAATTAAATAAAACTACCTTTTTAAACAAATGTATTTTTCTAAGTATTTAATTACTCAATTATCATTCCTTACCTAATAATCATAATTAATATAAAGTTAACTCATTAAATTAGATATATATTCGACTTATATTCATTATATTTTGTGATAAATTCAATATATTAAGATAAAATTACCCTTCACACAAAAAAATAGTTTTATTGAAAATATCTATTTTACCATTGAAAGGTTTTTACTTTACTTAAAACCAATTGATAATAAATGTATGATTGATTATTCATTTTATGTAGGAAAAAATTATATATATATTTCATAATAAAAATATTCCTATTCACACCCACCTAACTAATATTTATATCTTAACAGTTATTTTTAAATAATAATATTTAATCATTATATCATAGTTGGTTTCGAGATCGGTAATGTCTGTGGTACATGTAATCAAACATATTTTCATTTAAATTAGTGTAACTGAAATCTCTCGATGTTACGTTATACCCCCTTAAATAATTTGTGTTCTTATAATTTAAATTTTATTATATCAAAATAAATTTATCATAACATAATAATAAATTCTTATCTATATTTTATCATGAATTTTAGTTTCTTGGTTAAGACCATGAAATTTTTTATTTAATATATTCATGTAAATCTATATAACAATACTTTAAGATGTTTTTTAAAATTGTAACTTGATCGATTAATGTAACATTCCAAATAAGACTATATATTTGAGATGTTATTTTACCATCAATATATAGTTTTAAAGGAAATATACATACTTGATTTCATTTCACATCATAACTGAAATTTCATTCTCCATTTTTGTTTTAATGAGTTACCACTTCTATATCATCTCTAATTCCAATATATAAATATTTTAAATGCATTATTTATGCCCGAAGTACTAAAATATACTTTAAATGGATCAGAATATCTATAAAAGGATAGAGTTTTCTTCCTTCTGATTCTATCCATTAACCAAAACAAAAAATTATTATCAGAAGTAAAGATAATATCCAATATGAATAAAATTTTATATGGATGAATAGTACATTAGTTTCCAAAATCCTAAATAATAACATCCAATGTTCAACTAAAATCATTCCATAAATAACTAAACATAAAACACTTCAAAATATTTTTAACCAAGTTCAAAAAAAACATAAATATTTGGTCACATGTTCTTTTGATATTAATTTCACATTTATCTCCATACAACGTTAATCGCTCATAACGTTATATACCAGAAATGTATTTTCCCAAATTATATATTCACAAAAATATTATAATATTTTATATAAAATCAAGATTCACCAGAAATACGCACTAAAGATTATATATGCTTCCAAAATATAACTCATCCCTTATTCATCAAATAAAGTCCCATTTTATCCAAATATATTTTTATTTAACTAAATCATATAATTTTCCCAATATAGTGGGATACATTAATAGCACTGTAATCATATAGTCACTGAATCACTTTACAATCCATTGGTTATCTATAAGATGAAGCATATTCTCCAAAAATTAAATAATCATTTTATCCTAATTTACCATAATTACATCCACATAAAAGATTATATTACCCCTAAATCTTATCAATACCTATCAAAATAAGTGAATAAAATATAAACTAATTTCTTATCAAATAACATTTTCACTAAAACACCTATTAAATTTAGGTTTTATATATACATCAAACATTTGTTAAAACTCAATAATTGTATCCCAAAGCACAGCCATCAAATAAAACCTCAAAAGGGGTATCTACAACTCACAATCAATATTAACCTTATTAAACCATCATGGTATCTAAAAATATCAAAATATCTTCATTTTAATACTAATAACCTCTAATGTAATATAAACCCTTTCTCTCTCATGCCAATTGTATTGATTTGTATCATAATCTACCCATGCTGACATGAATTATAACAAGGGTTTTTCTTTCTTATGTTCTAATAATATTTACAGTTTACAATTTAAAAAAAAAGTAAAAATATTTCATAATAATTGGATACTTCGACACATTGTAATTTTTTCTTGGAAAATATGGTTTTATGTTTACACCCATGTTTCATTAAAGACATTATTTCTTCTTAAATATGAGTCCAAAGTGGAATTTTTTATAATGAAATAGTTTCTAACAATTCGTAAATCCCATGAAACACATATGATAATTTCGTTTCAATACAAAAATATAATTAAGTGACATAAAAATAAAGGAATCCCATTAGTCCAATGAAAACATGATAATCCTTGAAAATGTTTAGATTTTCCCAGTAAAACCTCTATCACATTTATAAAACAGTTCTATATATGGTAATCATGCTTTTCTAAATGAAATAATTTGATAATCATCTATTAAGAATAGAAAATAAGGAATTCAACTTGAGAAATATATGAAATCATGAAAAAAAATCATTGAAAAATAAATATTTGACATTAAAAATTTCATAAAATTTCTTTATGTCATGAAATAAAATGTTTTCCATAAAAACCAATTTTACATTCATAAAATAGGTATCTTGGAAAATAAAATACATAACAAGTATTTGATTTTTTTAAACCATTTTAGAATAATTAAGCCTCAATTAATTACATAGGAGTAACCGACACCTTTATCTTCCATATTTTTTCTTTCAATGACTACATCATTACCCAATGCATTAGAGAGTTGAATGAACTATATTAGGTTCACCGGTCATCATATATAATGATCAAGTAATATATCATGATGAAAAAATGTATAATATTACACTTTTTCACCATAAAACCCTCGAATTGTTTTTAACCCATGAGAAAATAACTCTCTAATTTCATATAAAAATTGGGAAAAATAACCCTTTATTTTGAAACTAATTTAAAAAAACACTAAAAATTTAAATTTAAATTAAATTGTAAAAACATGATAACTTTAGGATTAAACATTGTAACAAGAAGAATATACCATGGTAGAAAATTATGCTCATTTTGTATATGTTAAAAACATTCTTTTTTTCATTTGTTAAAAACCCCAAAACGACTAATGTAGTAAACACTAAAAATGTTACTTTTTAAACGTTTATAAAGAAATTAAAAATTAGTTGAAAATGAAATTTCATATCCTTTGAGTTATCAATAATAAAATTCCTAACACATTTAAAATTACATAATTATAGTGGATAAATATTCTAAAGGAATACTTTAAAACAAGGTTTAAATAAAAATAACATGCATTATTTATTGTCTAACTTCAAACATTTAGTAAATTTTGAATAATAAAATTATATTAGTTTTATAATTTCATAATAAAATATTTAATGTTTACTACATTATCATTATTCATTTTATTTAATTTATTACCATGATTTTTTTGGGTACTAAATCAATTATGTTTATGTTTTATGTTTTGTAGGCATTCAGAAGATAATCCCAAAAAATATTTGGTTGGTTGACCATGGTCGAAGGTTTAATTCTTAAAAAATCTATATAATATTAATTATGATATAATTATCATTTTTATATATTTTCTGTACTTTAATGACCATCCATGTAAGGTGGTCTCAAAAAAAGAAACACATTGTATCCTAGAGATGGTTGTTTGTATGTTTGCAAGAATGATATTTTCATTTTTCTACTTAGCGGAAAATAAATAATATAGATAATATTTACATTTTAAGAAATAATAATATGTTATAATTTTAATATTTATTCATTATTTTCATCCTTATAACATTCTATGTATGTTGGAAATGTAAAATTAATTATATTTCTTTATGGAGGTGGTAGCTTACACGTACGCACGAGAAACAATATCATTTTACAAAATTGAAAATGTAATAAGATAATAAATATGTTATCTTTATTGAATCATAATTATTTAATAAGTATAATATATAATAATTTTAGCCAATAATATTATTTTGGGATGGAGAACGATACGTGTCACCTCATGGGGGTGGTAGTCCACACGTACACAATATCGATGTTTTTATTTCCTATATGGTGGAAAATGAGATGAAAAAGGGTTGTTTCATAAACCTAATAAAATTTAAGTATATGGTAGACAATAATTTTAATATATTATGATTTTTAAATAAGTTTTTAAGTAGTTATAAGAATAAATAAACATGAAACACTCGGTTGAGAATTATACCTCTTATTAAAAAAACCTCATATAGCTTACATATTAAGCCTTACATGTTTCTATTATTTATGAGAAAATAGGGCCTATGTGTGAATATTGTAATGAAATTTGGGAATATATTTGTCAATATCAATTTCTCAAGAGATGTGGTAAATATATTATTATAGAATTATTTATATAAGTGGGGTGGGTGTCAATCGTATAAATACATAAAATATTAATATATAATATGTATCAGAACCATGAAAAATGGCACCAAATTTAAATATATTATAATATAATTATTATATGGTATAATATAATATGGTAATAATTTTTATATATTTTAGGTGTCGTTTTAAAACTTATATTTTGGTTTAGCCACCCCGCTAACCATATGTAACCTTAAACATTGTAACAAAAAATTATTTTTAAGGGTCGTTAATGTAATTTTAAAAATTCCAGGTGGCACAAAAATGGGACCATAATTATATCATTAATAATTTCCCATAAAAATATGTTATTAAGGTATATTTTCTAATTTATAATGAATTAAAAATGATTCTTACATATTAAACACCATTGAAACCCATTTTTAGGACTATTCCCAAAATTTGATTTTAAAAGCACCAAACTAAAAATATAACAAGAATTAAAACACATAAATAATAAATAATAATTCATTAATATATATAAAAAAATTTAATTACATATATCACCTAAATAATATCACTTATAATATTTTTAAAAATAGTTATTTCATTTTCCTATGTATACTCTAGTATTGTGTCGATGCTGCAAAATAATTTTAAATAATTATTATATACAAAAAAATTAAAAAATAAATTATGAAAATTAATATAAATTTTTTATAAATAATTTTATTCATAATTTTTATTCATAATTTATATTTACTCTTATAATAATCATGAAAACGTATTTAAGATATAAAATGTGGGAAAATAACATCTTATAAAATATAACACTTCCTTATCATGGAAGCTAACCAATATTTCAATGAAAGAAAACCAAAATAGTTCATATATGATTATATTTCATGTAACCTCTCATGAAAACAAATAATTGATAATTTTTTAGGTTTTTTCCTACTTAGTTAGAATTTTTACCTTGATTTAGCATTATCATGATAACTCGTTTTTTTAACTCGATAACTTATTTTTTTGTTCAAAAATAAAGTTGACCTTATATAAAAATTTGGAAATTATTATTACAAATTTTAACTCAACAAATTATTTTTTTACAAGTGGAATAAATCAATTTTCATGTAAGTATGGAAAATGCAATGATTTGTTTTTTTTAAATGAATATTTTAGCATAAAATTAAACATATACCAAAATAAAAAATAATTATGATTATTATAGTATGTATTTGATTAATTTTAATACATATTATACAAATTTAAAAATTAAATTAAATCCAAAATATAATGTTTGATTTAGATTAATTTATTTAAATAAAAGAAAACACAATTTTGGAAAAAAACGGTTTTTTTCAATATTCAATTAAAAAGATATATTTCCATGAAAATCCAAAAAAAATAATCCAAAAAATATTATGAAATGATTATCTAAAAACTTATTTTCATTTTTAGGAATAAAATTTCTAATAGTGGTAGAAATGTTTTATAATACTCTCACACCTAAAGAAATAAAACTCATTTTTGAAGAAAATGCATTTTTGAAGCATAAAATGACATTATTATCATTCCTTTAAAAATAACCATAATTAAATGAATTTTAATTCCTTAAATTAGATATTTAAAACAATTATTTATTTTTAATTAGTGATGAATTTAATGTATTAAAATTAAAAAAATACAAAAATAAAAATAATATTACAGAAAGTATTTATTACACATTCAGTAGATTTTGTCTTCTTTTCAAAGAAATTGATAATAAACGTTGGATTTATTATTAATTTTTTTAAGGAAATATTTTTTAATTTCTTTCATAATATGGTTACTTCTATTCTTACTCTCTAAACAAATAGCTAGGTCAAGAAATCCATATTCCAATAATAATATATTATTAGTATATCAGAGTTCGTTTTAAGATCAGTATTTAATTTGGGACCCAAAATCAAACATATTATTAATTTAAAAGAATATAACAAAAATATTGGGGTGTTGTAAATACTATATTTATAATGGTGTGTAAAATTCACTTTTCTATTTTTGGTCTCCAAAATGAAGCTGTGATAGGTGAATTACTTAATTACTCTAAGTTTTCTAATGACTTGTTTGATTCATGATCTACATAGTCTTTTATTTTTGATGAATTATCTAGTGAAATGGGAATGTCGCCTTAATAAATGAAGAATTTTTTTGGTAAAAACAGATAGTAGAGGTATTAAAGTAAAATATATATATGTGAACCTTCATATCATCACAAGAGAAAAAATTTATCATATAAATATTATTATCTGACCCTTAGTGGAGTTTGATTTTGTTTGGTATATAGATTTTATTTCTGTTTTTTATTATATGATATATTATAGAGGTAAAATATCCACATTCAATCCAAACACTAAATTTCAATTTTAATATAAGAATGATTTCATATATTTGATAACATATCAAGAATCAAAGAAACTTATTAAAGTGGGATTTAAATTTTTCCTGCACATGTTTTTTAAAATAAGTAAAGCATTCAAATTATTGATATTCTAGTTTTAATGAGTATAAGGATGTATTTTATGACGATTTTCATAGTTTTATTCCGGTTCAAGATATTAAATATATCATTGAATTAATTTTTTATGCTAATAAAATCTCAAAACGTCCCTAACAAATGGATTTCATGTCTTGTTTGATATTCTATGGTGATCATAGTATTTTACAAAGATTGATCACAAATTTTGGTAAAATATCCAAATAGTAAAGGAAGTGAATATTCTAAAAATGGAATTTCACACTAATTATGGTCATTAGGAGTTTTTGTTTATCCTTTTTAGGTTACACATGAAGCCATTGTATTTATGGATCTAATTAATAGTGTTTTACATGAGTATTTCGATAAATTTTTTATTGTGTTTATTTATGATATTATTGTTTATTATAAAAGGTATGAATATCAGGAGAAACATCAAATGATTTTTTTAAAATTTTTAAAAAAAAGTGGTTGTATGGAAAAATTAGTTCATTTTAATTTTGGAAACAAAATATTTCACCCCTTAGAAATATAATTTCTAAATATGGAATTGCAATTTATCCAGCTAAGAATAAAGTGGTGGTACAGTTGGAAATCCCTTAAACTTTCAGAGAGATTTAACATTTTCCTAGATTATTAGGTTACTACTGAAGTTTTTTTGGAAAAATTCTCAATTATCTCTCTTTATAACCATGTTAAATTGAAAAGGATAAAAATTCATCTACATAATATAATATGAATAATTTTTTTAATGAATTGAAAATAAAATTGTATAATGATCTTATTTTAGCCTTTCTACCTATAAATAGGGATTTTTTTGTTAAAAATGATTATTTTTTCAAGGGAATTGGTTATGTGATAATGTGGAATGATCGGGTTATCATGTATGAATCTCTTCAATTGACGCCCCATGAGTAAAATTATCTTATACAATAACATGGGAAGATACCTAAGTTTTTTATATAAAAATCCATATGCATCATTTATATGGATTGAAATGTGAAATATATATTGACTATAAATATTTAAATTATATATTCATTCAAAAAGAGTTGAGCATGAGGAATAGAATATTTCTATAACAAATTAATGATTATTATGTTACAATTCACTATAATCAAAATAAAGTAAACAAGGTAACTATTACCTTGATTTAAAATGATAATTAATTATTTATTATTCTATGTTTAGAACATGATCCATTAGTTAACGATTTAATAAATGTTGGACTAAAAATTTTGTATGTAGAAACAACTTTGGAAATCTTGTAGGTATTAGTTTAGTTATCATTATCAGAAAGAATTAATGTTACTTGGAAGTAAGATCATGGTTTGAAATAAATATTATAATTTGTGAATAAGGGTAGTTTTACCATGTTTACTATTGATGGAGAAGATGTTAGAGTATTTCTAAACAGATTATGAGTTTTCAGTGGATCAGAGTTGAATAAGGAATTATTAATTGAAGCTCACAACTCTCCCTCTTCTTCTTGTACTGATAGCACTAATATGTATAGAGAACTTCAGTAATATTATTGGTGGGATAGTGTGGAGAATGGTATTCATGATTTTACAATTAAATTTTTGAATTTTTAGCATTTTAATAATGAAAAAAAATTATCAAAGGGGATTATACATCCATTTTCAGTTCTAGAATAGAAACAGGAGAACATAAGTGAAGATTTAATGGTGGAATTACCTCATGCATCTTCAAGTAAATATGTGATTTAGGTTAATTCTAATAATTTGACTAAATTTTATCAATTTATACCTATATGAGTTAAAAAAAATTGGACTATTTTTAAAGACATTATCTTAAAGAAATATGTTACATATAGTTCCCTTATCTATTATATATAATCATGATCCGATATTTACATCAAATTTTTGTAAATGAAATCAAAATTTTATGGGTACTAAATTAAATTTAAGTATAGTTTTCAACCTCAAATGATGGAAATTCGGTCTATTCATCTCAAAATTTAGATTTATACTTTTATCATTCTCATTAGATTATTTGGGAAATTGGGATTAGAATCTATATTTAGTTCAAATTTACTATAATAATGGATTTAATCCTAGTATTAATATGTCTCTACAACATCACTACTCTGGTTCACTATGAATAATAACAAAATATGGTATCCACATGACCACTGGAATACCTCCTAGAATTGTAGAGTCTTGTGGGGGTCAAATGTGGTATCTTGAAGAGGATATACCCTCTATATCAGAGAATGAAATCACATATAAAATAAACCAACATCTCATATACAAACATCACCTTATAGTATAAACAAATAGTAAATAAACTGAACATGATATCCAAATAGGATAATGAAAAATGACATACAATATATACCACCCCATGGGCTAGCTACAACTATATAAAAAATTAAAATGAAATAAATATAATATATCCATGATATATCAGATCCATATAACACCCCCTACTTCTGACACCATCTATGTAATCCAAATAAACTTTCAATATCTGATTCTTAATCCTTAAACCTATCTATACCTACATCAAGTGAATGTATTCTTGGGTACCCATGTCAAATGGCAGCCTGGGTAGGGTGTGAGTACAAAACACAATAGGTCACCTAAAATATGGCCCCATCATAACCGAAAATGTAGTGATATGTGAACATTATATTCTCTTCTAAAATAGTAAATATGAAAATTATAGAAACATAAATAAAACCCGGATGCTTCCTCCCACTATAGAAATGTATCTTAGAACTTCACAATGACTATCCCAACAAATTAACAAATTTCAATCCTCATGTTTGAGACCTCGTTCGACCATACCTTCTTTTTCCAGTGTTAGGGTGTTAATGAGAACATCATGATGAATGTGCCTAACAATATGTCCATCTGAATGATCCCCATTTAATCTTGTTAAAAAATTAGTTCATAGACATATCAAGGGTAATATACCCATGCTCATGGAACATGAACTCAGCCATCCAAGGGTAATAAACATCTTCCATAAGGAACATCTCAAATAAATTAGATGAAAAACACTTATTGGAGGAAAATATCAGTTCTAGAACAACTATAGAGAAAAAGTATTTTGGGGGTAATATACCCATCCCCATGGAAATTGGTCTCTACCAAACAGTGGTAATATTTTGATCCCCATGGAACCATAATGCACCAGGGAAAATATATCAATCCTCAAGCCAATCACAGTTAAGAACCAAGGATAATATACCATTCTTGTCCCATTAAAAATTACCTATAAAAGAAAATACGTATGTAGGGAATTCATCAAACTAAGGTATCAAACATGATAAATTAAAAAAAAGGCTAATACACATTCCTAGTCCACCTCATCCACCATATTCTTCCTGGATAACAATGTAACTAGAGTTCTATGGTGACATCCATAGTCATATTTATCTAAATCTATATACACCTACTTGGGGTCGGTCGGTCAATTGGGAACCCCCTCAAATCACCCTTAATCACAATACATCATAGTAACCCATAAGAGGATCATATGTCCCAATAAACATTTTTATTTAAAACCAGATACTCAGAGGATGTAAAAATACTTATCATCAACAAGAGGATACTACATCCTTGTTGATCACAAAAAGTTATCCACAAATTCAATGGTAAAAAGGGATGTCCCATAATCCATCATGGAAATTAAGGACTCACTATGTTAGTCTTCTCATTTGACTCTTCCAATACATCCAAGGTCTTTCCACCAATTCTTGGTCTCATTGGATGGGAGTAAATTATTTTCATGAGCTGATCTTTTAAACCTAAAAATTTAAGTCATGTAAGAGGCCTTCTTAGGTTAACCTAGTATATGCCCTTTAAGTCCACACTCACCTAAAACATAGATGTAAACCGAGTACCTATTTATGGGATAATAAGTCACATTTGGTCTCGTCCAACATATAAATAGGTATGGAATCCACCATGTGTCTCAAAGTCCTCACCTAGACCACTTGTATAGATCATCTCAAGTCACAACACTCCACCTTTAAGATGCATTCATAGAATTCTACACTATGTTCACTAAGTTGCCTCAAGAACTTTCTCTCCCCTCAATGATCTACAAGTCATGATATATAAATGGTCAATACCTCTCCCATCAGTGGTAGATTCATCAATCCAATGCACTATGACCATAATGCCCTACAGAATTTGGTCTAATCATCAAAATCATTCGATTAATTCAATCATTTTAATTAAAATTTAACATTCAAATTAAATAAAATAAATCATATACCTAAAATGGAATCATCTATTATGATTACCCCACACAACACAGGCACATAATCGAAAGAATAAGACCATTGGGATGATATTGAGACCACCTACCTCAAACTGAATCCTTTTTTAATTTATGTGATGTTCAATAACTCTCAGTCAAACTCATCCAAGTCCAACCTACAACTGTCTAACCACCGAGGGTCCTCTCTTTTAACAAAATAATTACAGTGAATTTATTAAATTTTTAAGATTAATAAAAAATTAATTTAAGTCGGTATAAATTCCTAAAACAAACTAGGTCAAATTATCATACCAAATCCACCAGTAATGACATGTGGTCCACTCCAGATGCAACCTTGGGCCTAAATAATATGAAACCACCAATTAATATTATTGTTTCAGTGTCTAAGTTTATCTATTTTAGGGTAAACCTCTAAATAAAGTCATTTGGTGGTGTTCATTCACCAAAACAATTTTTGATGGAATGTGTAAAGTATCTTTGGACCTCCTCTATGAAATCATAGTAAAATACCCATATATTTCAGTCAATTCAGTCATGGTTGGGATGAATTAGAAACAAAAGCTGAAATAAAAACATTTAAAATTAATGTCTGAATGAGGATAGGAATAATTAATCGATGGTAGAGGAATTAACATACATCTAATGTTATTAAAATGCATCATAAAATCTCAAAACAAAACAAAAATGAGATATGGTAAGTCTAGATTATCAATCCCCACATACTATATCCTTTCAAAAAAGAATGGGCGATTGATAACCCTTTTAAATTTAAAAAAAATTATTGTCCATGTGTTAAAGAAATACTATAGGGTTCACACTAATATTTTTGGGGCAGCGACCTTAGAGCCTCCATACAACCTTATTCCATATCCTTATTGTCCCTAAAACACCCTAAGAAGCAGATTCACAATGTGAATGAACTATTGACACTGTTAGTGGCCTACAACTTCAATTTTCAACATCCCAAACCCTCAGCCACTACTATGAAATTCACTTGAACCCTGCTATACCCTCCAAACCTCAAAACACATCCGAAAACAACTTATATGGATGATAGAAAGCTTGAAACCTCATTCTATATTTTTATTCTAAAAATTAGCCATTAAAAAAACAAAAAATAAAATTCCCACTAAATTTTGTAACCCATCCAAACATGGGAAATTATAATATCCCCTCAATAGTTCTTCTCATCCTTGAGACGTCTCATAAACCATTCAACAAATTCACTTGACCTAATCAGGTTTCCTATCCACACCCAATTCACCATGTTCTACTCTATAATACCAAATGACATTATACTACGCAACTCTAATAATGAGGTGCATTATTTATCAAAAATGGATTCACCAATCATAACCACCACTATTACCTCTAAAAAGAACTACGTGGAACCCATCCATTCGTAGAAACCATTGTTTCATTGACTTCATCATTAGGTTCATGTTGTTCCCCACCATATAACTTAACCCATAATGGACAATCTAGACCCACAATGTTCCCCACCATTAGAATCACCAAAAAATCACATTATTAGTGACGCAACAACCCTCTCGATGTAATTTTCATCTCAATGCACCAAAACACATATAAAAACACCCTCTTAATTATCGCACTATATGCCACATTTTATTTCATACACAATAAGATGTGTATCTACTACCCTTGTATGAGACCCATGTACATCGAACGTTCTTCATAAGGTCCTAGCCAAAACCTAGAAATACTCTCTCCATGCCAAATATAACATTAAAAATTCATTATACCATCTTATATTGATTTCAAAATCATTTTTTAATCATCAGACACATTTATTACATTTCTTATCATGATTTACCTTGGAATCACTTCAAGAAATTTGTTCACACCCAGAACCATGACACTGATCATTAGTTTACCCCTTAAACCATGAGAAAAAAGTGGTTCACCTATTAAACCATTTTAAAAACTATTTTCACTTCATGACCCATCCTCACATCACACTAAAACTGTTCTAATCCTGATACCAATGCACCAACCAATCCAAAGTCTCATCTAAATATCAAATATGATATTTAAAATAAACTATATAAATCATATTTAAAGATCATCAGCATCCGTGAACCACATAAACTATTTAAGAACTGGTCTAACCACTCCAGTAACCCTTTAATATTGAAGATCATGCCTCCATATACAATTATTTTTTCCTTACCATGTGTAATGACTATACATGATAACCTAGCTCATACTATAGTGTTAATTCAACCATTAATTTCTTACTTTTCTTAAATTACTAGAATTGCATCCTCAAAATTTGTCAAATTTCTATAACGTGGTGAGGGTCAACATTCAATAGCATATGGTGGAATCCTGATAATTGGTATTTCCTAAAACCACTCTTTAATCACAAGATAAATTGGCATCATTTTAAAACACACATTTCTCCTCCTGGTCCATTCTCATCACTGGAAACGCTTTCCTTTAACCACTAATGGATCGATAGTGTCAATGCACATCATCCATTTCTAGAACATCCCTCATCACTAGAAAATGTTATTTATTTCAACAAAATCAATGGGTTTCCAACCATTCAAAAATCATGCCAAATTTATTTCAATCCTTTGAATGCTCACGGGTTATCTTTAAAATATTATTCAACAGGCACCAAAATTACCAACTCACACTACTAGAGATGATATAAAAATGAAATAGTGTGTGATCCCTTACCATCCAATCATAAAAACCCACCACATGATCTCATGAGTTTAATCTCCTTTAAACTAGGAACAAACACCTAAACCCACTAAACATGACCTCCTGCATGTTAGTCTCATCTAACTAGAAGAAACCTTGGAATTTATTTTCAAAATAAAGCACCTCACATGTTCCAAACATAACCACATGCTTTTCCATTATCCGGTGCACACTAAGACCAAAATCATTAACCCATTATTCACACCACATACCAAACACATCTAAAATAACAATTTCTGGATTCCTAATAGTCTGGAAAAACCAATAAAATCTCAACACCATGGAACAATCACCAAAGGTTCTAGATCCCTTGAAAATACAAGGCATAACCATGCCTTAATCACAAATAAGATAACACCTCGTGTGCTATAATCTTATATACTAAAGCACCCACCCATGATTCCTACAAGAAAGGAACTACTAAACTTGATGGAAAACCTCTCTTAGGTTATACTCACATCATAAGTCTATAAATAACTAATCATTTAGTCACATATCAAGGTCTCTAGGTCCACCCACCTAGAGTAGAAAATAAAGTCTCTTACGGGTCATATCTCATGGAAAACACTACTTGGTTCCCTCCCATAACCATATGGAATATCATGTTCCAACTCTCTCTCAAGGGTCTCATTTATGAATTGATGTCACAATAAAATACTAATGACTACTCACATTCATTGATTCTCATCAGGAATTCCCCTATGAGACTTCCCCTCATGAACTACAAAGTCATTGATTATTAAAAGAAATAATATTGGTATCTCTCTAAATGATCAATGTCAAGGAAACATAAACATGTGGTCCAGTTAGATAAACCTATATTCCAATCTATATGAAAAAACACTATATAGGTTGTTATTGGAACATTAAATAACCCAACATACACAGTACTCGCCCCCAGGGAGTTTACTTATAAATCAATGAATTCCTCTACTGACCCCTCAAGGTCCCTACCCATCCCCTTATGATAGGACTACATCACCATCATAATTATCAATTTCTCACCATTTGATCCATAAGACCTATAATAAGGATAAAATATATATTCACGTTAACCTAGATCAGTAGAATTCCACCTAATACTTATATGAAAAAATGTTTTATATGTAGTTGTTAAAACATTAAACAGCCAATCCATAGTTTTTAGTAATGATAGTCACACTAGAAACCCTATATCGTGTAGATCATATGTATCTAATATAATAAATGTGATTCTTCTTACCCCTATAGTCTATGAGACACTTTTTAAAATTGTATTCCTTATAATAGACTAAGAGAAAAAAATTCAACAACATGTAATTCATTAATCTAAAACCTCATGTATGTCACACAAGGTGAAAATCACAATAACCGTAACAAGACAATCCAAGAACATCAATCTAATACCCATGGAAATGCTGACTTCCACTAATAAAAGTATTTTTGATGTACCAATTTAGGTTTTCTCAGAACCACTAAAATGTACCTTTTTCTCATATCTTTTAAATCCTAAAATAGTAAGAAAAAATTAAAAAACTCAGATATAACTTTGTAATGTCCCCTCTCTAGTTAACTAACCAGACCAAGTCACCATGTCACCTCAAGAAAGCATCTGTAAATTTCTAATGCTTTAAATAATAAGTATAGGTCTAAAGAGGTATCGTAGGGAGGTTGTACCCCCTATATCTAGATTCTCAGTAAAAAAACATCATCTCATACACATTAATCACATGATAGTATATAGAAATATTAAAATAAAAAAATGTGCTATCTAAAAAAATGATGAAAAATGGAATACAAAATATATTTCCCCTAATCTGGTAACATATACATAACAAAAAAAGGCTATAAAGATGTTGAATCCATGAAATATCCATGTAATATCATACACCATACTTCCAAAGCCATCCAATCCCACTAGTTGAACTTAAAGCATCCAAAACAAATGTCTCAACCCTTCTCATACCATAATTAAGTGAATGTATGATCAATTACCTATGTGTAGAGGAATACTAAGTAGGGTGTGAGTAAAAAAATTTGTATGAAAACACCAATGTGGTATCATACTAATAAGATATGCAGTGATATATATAAATTATATACAATTATTAAATTGTAGAAAAGGTGACTGGGGAAGAAAAAATAAAAACTATCTACATCAGCCCGATTACAGAATGTCTCTAAGTACTTTTTGATGGCCATTCCAACATAGTAACCTATGTTTATTCTTAAGTTAGAGACCTTGATTGGCCAAACCATCAATAGCAGGGATTAGGGCACCTTTGATCATGTCATGGTAATTGTGTCTACTAACTAGGCCATATGTCTGATCGAAAGTTAATCCTAGGTGAACCGCAAAGCACAAGCCTATAGGGGGTAGTATTCATATCCTCCTAGAACAAGGTCTCCACCACCAGGGGTAATATACCCATCCTCGGGACCCAGATCACCCACCTCTGGCATAAAAACAATTTGATAGATACATAACCATTCTCAGATAATCCATATATCACAATCCAACTAAGGGTAATAATCTCATTCCCATGCTACTCGGGCTTAGCCAACCGAGGGTAATATAAAAATCTTCCTGGAATCGTTGGGAAAAATGGCCTATCGATATTTGGGATAAGTTCAATTGGGAATTGAGGGGTTATATACCCATCTATGGTCCCTGAACAATGACCAAGAAAATTAATCACATGATTAGGTAATTGGTCATCATGGGACATCAAACAGGAAATGTAAAAAAGAAACAAGGGGTTAGCCACATGTCTAGCCTACCTCATCCACCACAGCCTCCAAACTCACAATGTAACTAGGGTTCTGAGGTGACAACTACAATCATATCTACTAATAGATATACACACCCAATCAGGTTCAATATGTCAATGGGGAACTCACTCAAGTCCCCCTAGATCATATTATATCAAAGCCACTCTTACAAGGTTCCTCGGTCGTAATAAAATCTCGAGTCAAAAAACCGACGCTCAAAGGATCTTTCACTCATCGATATTTTCAATAGAATAGAATGATATTTCTATCCACAAGAGGTTCTCCACAACAGAAATTATCAAAAATGGATACCCCACAACCCATCTTGGTCGACAATGTCTCACTAGGATGGCCTACTCACTTCACTAATCTAACTCATCCAAGGTCTTTCCACCATGGATTTGTCATATCAAATGGGACATGATCACTCATTCCCATAAATATCATATTAACCCAAGAAATAGAAGTCATATAAGGGATTTTATCAGGAATACCTAGTGAAGTCCCTTTAATTACACACTCATATCTATATTGTAGGAATCTTAGTCCTCTCTTCATGGTCTAATAAGTCCAATTATGTTATACCTCACAGTTTTGTTGTCTTAGAAGCCACCATGTATCTAAAAGGTCTCACCGGACCCTCTTCGCCTTATCCTCTCAAGTCAAAAAAATCCTCACTCAAGTGGTGTCCATGGGGTACTAAACTGGGTAAACTATGTCTCCACAAGCCTAGTGACTCCCCTTAGGTGTAACACCCCAATATTCCATGGTACTCTTCTCTTGGAATAATATAATTGCATGTGTTGTTCGCAACTTCGAGTTAAAACACACCATAACCAATCACAATTGCCGTTAAGAGTAGTAATACCCACTTTTTGAAATTATATAAATTTTATCTTTCAAAATTTACTTCATTTTTGGATTCGAAACATCGAAATTATCTTAGGGTGAATTTTTGGTATTTTTATAAAAACATTCATTTTTTGATTAATAGTGAAAAACACTAAGTTATAGTTTAAAACAGAATTTTTATTTAAATAATTATTTATTTTATTTAATTTTTTTTAGGTAAAAATAGATACATAAAAACTATATAATTTTAATGTAATTCATTGGAGTTAGTTTATAATAATTTTAGATATATAAAAATCTTATTGAACTTTTTTCCGTCTTTTACCCACCTCCTAGGAGTATTTGCAAATTTACATAAAACATAATTTTACAGCTTCTATGAGTTGAATTTAAAAATTCCATGATACACGTTTGATATCATAAAGTAAATTTTGATTCAATAAGATGAAAATAATTTTTGTTGAATAGTAACATTTTACTTTTATTTACCACGGTTAAAAGTAAATATGGTAATTAAGGGTAAAATGACATTATTATTACCTTAAAACAAGTCCTAATTCTATTATATAAGTTTAATTCAACCAAAAACATCATTAAGAATAAAATATGATCCTTTAGGTCCACTTGGATTAAATTAGGACAATTATTATCATTTAATTCAAAGAAGATTTAAAAGTGTTAAATTCAATCTTTTTAATATAGGGTTACACGTAAGATAAATTCGACTATAAATATTAATTAGGAAGATAAAAATATTTCTTATATAATGGTATTTTATTTATAATTTTTAGACATTAAATAATTAAATTTATTTATGACACAATGATGATGCAGTAATTACTATATTAATGAAAGATTAAAATAATTGATATTATAAATATCAAAATAAATGTAATATGAGACTTTTTATGAGTTACACTAATTTTATAGATTAATATGACATATTATTGTTGGTTAGATGAATTTATTTTGAATTAATAATGCTGTTATGAATTTATCAAAAACAAAATACCAAATAGTGTCAAAATTGACATAAAAGAGTTTTTAAAACAAATATTATATTATTGATTGATATTCTATTATTAAAAATTTGTGGTTTGGCCAAAATACTTATGTAATGATAGGTTTATCATTAATTAACAACTTGGGGTTCTCTTGGTAGTATATAGTATGTTTATTAACCATATAATATAAAAATACAAAAAGATATGGTAAATGTCAAACTATTTAACTAATAGTTAAATCTAAAAGATAAGGTTAATATAGTGACCCAAACCTATCTAAAACCTATTAGTTGTGTGGTTTGAGATCCATCCCCACCTTATCCTTTAAATAATAAATTTTTTAGCCATTAGAAACCAAAAACAATTTTATTATAAAATAATTTTTCTAGCTTTTCCTAAGGTTCCCCTCACCCCTCTTAAAAAAGGGCACTCGCCCTTCTCTCTAATTAACGCCTTCAAAGCCATTTGTCTCAGCCAACATCTGACCAAATACCCTCTCAATAGTCCTCCCTTAATCCAATTAGCCTTAATTTAGTCATAAATCTATCTTATGGAGCCTTTTTGATCAAATCAAAAGGAAGAACCTGAAGAAGAGGTAAATATTTCATCACCTCTTTCAAGTTCTTTTCTTATTACACATCCTCTTTCTTTGTTGTTTAAATTATAAAATAATAACTCCAGTATCTTATATATACTGTGATGTTATTAAAATATGGTACAACCATATTCATTATTCTATCCATCCTTTGAATGACATGTCACCATACGTGCATACGTATGGCTTACCGTCTCCACGTCGTGGTGAAATTGTTATTCAATACATTATTTTTTGGATGGGTATAATAATGATGTGTAAATGATTTAAATAATGAATATAACATAATAATGATTCTTTATATATGATATAACTTCCAATTAAATATTATTTTAATATCAACAAAATGATATTGTCACTCATGCGTACGTACGGATTGCCGTCTCCACGAACGCAATGAGATACATTCCCCATCGTATCCATTCAAAACTTATTTTCATTAAATGATTAAAAATAATGTTTAAATACTTAATATCATTATAAATATGAATAATATACATCCTATTTGTAACAAACATTACTTACGTAACAAAGCATATAAAGGAAAACGAATCAGTTAACACCCGAAATGACGATAATTCTAAGATATTATTAACAAAGAAATGTTAAAAGATCATATATGATATCATATTAATGTATATGATTCTTCAGTAATATAATAAAAACTATTTAACCATTATATAGGAGGATAAACAACCCTCAACCAAGTAAAAGTGCAAGGTAAGGGTTAATTTCACAAAATCTTTATTATCCGAGGTTGTTTTTATGTAAGTATCTTTTGGGACCTCTTTATTATCCAAATCCTTGTTTTCTTAAAAATGTATTTCAAAGCATTTTTAATATTAACTATACTATGGGATAAAGCCATTTATACCCTTGTTTAACTTTTTATAAGATTTTTTTGAATGGAATCTTTCCATCATTTTCCAAACAAGGTACTTTATAACCTTTTCGACAAAATTAAGGTAAGAATGTTGTTTTTAACATATACGGCGGGTGCGGCTATTTTTCACTGTTATAACATCATCAAAGCATCCCTTAAAAGCTTAGAATAATATTTACAAAAAAAATGTTTTCTTTTATAATTATATGAATTTAAAAAAAATTCCAAATAGAAATAGATGATTCTCTAAAAAAGGTTTTGATTTCATCTATATCAACATCCTTTTATGGATTTTAAGATTATTTGAAGTGCATTTATTATGATACAAAACTTCCTTATTGTATTGAAGGTTTTGTGATATGTTTTACTATAGATGTGTTATTTTTACACCATTAATGGTTTATGGATAAAGTATTTACATTTCGTATGCTAGTTTTAATATGAATGTTTATGTTATGTTTAAACCTTTTCATATGAGGAATGAATTGGACATAGTAAGTGATGGGTGGAGCCCACTATTTCTCCTCGATGCATCGGTAGGTCTCATGGGAAAAACTAGTGTCTTGGCACAATGCCTTGACATAATCTTATTTGTAGTCTTGGCACTAGGCCTTGACTATGTGGTTATGAAAGTCTGGAATTATGCATTCCATCATTCTGAAAGTGGCTATTAATATTTCATGTTATTATTCGATTAGTAGAATATCCATGTTAATATGTAAATGGAATTATTTGATTTTATCATTTACATATTATTCTGAAGTTCAAGTTTAAAAGTCTTTCCTTTTAGTCTTATACATTGCCTTAAATTTTTATGTTTATTCCGGAAAGTTTTCGCTATATTTTTATCCATACTGAGGATCTTAGCTCACCATTTTCTATATTTTATTTCTCCCAGGATGCGAAGAATTATATTATGACTGACCTAAAGGGATAGTCTATGGGATCTTAGTGTTTTATTTGGAAAAATGTTGTTGAAGTTTTCCATTTTTTATGTAATGTAAACCTTATGAATGTATCTAGTACATCCAAGGCTACTAAACTAATCTGAATTTTGAGACTTGATCTTTTGTGATCATTCTAATGATACGTAATAATGCACTGACTCTAGGATTATGGGGTCAAGGAATTATATTTTCTATCAGAGGAAGTTTAGTACAAACATTGGAAACTAGATGTAGATAAACTCTGATTAGAGCACATAGCACTATGATAGGATTTGAGGATTAGTATATAATAACTTCCTAGAATCTTGGTATTGTAGAGATTTTTTGAGTTTTCCAAGAAATACATACATTTCTGGATACGAGTAGGTAGAGGTGGCTATAGAATAGATTCACCTTGCGGTAAAACCCGAAAACACAGTTTTAAGATAGACTCGAACGAGAACTGAGCACAACCACGGGCCCTGCTGCACTCTTGGTTACAACACTCATGGGGGATATGCTTAGGATAATTCTCATTTTCATTAAATACCGTTATGAAGGGTTTATGAGTATATAGTTCCTCAATGAAAACATTTTTTATTATTATGGATTATATCCATAAACTGTTCAGTTTATGTTAAGTGTTTTACTAGTTTAGAGTTATGTATTTCGATTCAGAACTAATCTTGTTTATGCTATTGTTTATAAATGGTGACTAGAAAAAGGAATGGAAACTGTATCAACGCACACACTCCATATAGGTATTTACCTCCTTCTCAAGATAATTATAGTGGATCTGGTGATACAACTGGTGCTGATCAGCTTATCACTATACTGGGACAACTCACTTAGGGTATAAATAATAACCTTACTCGTATGAAGCACCTAGATCCATAGTGTGGAGGATCACTGTTAGATCACTTCATGAGGCAACAACCACTAACATTCAATTGAAGTAAAAATCCATTAGTGGCTGAGAAATGGATAAATTCCTTAGAAAAAATATTCCACCCTCTAGGGAGTAGCAAAATGAAAAGGTTGTCATGGTAGTTTATAGAGTCACTGGAGATGTTGATCAATGGTGTTAATTGATTCAAAACACAAAGGAAGATGATGAAGTATCAAATATATAATGGAGAGAATTTAAATATCTTTTCTTAGAAAAATACTTTCCACATGAACATCGAGTAGATATAGAAAGGCAATTTCTGAGTCTGAGGAAAAAGGCGGAAGATAATGTCGTAAAGTATGAGGATAACTTTAAATGGTTAGCGAGGCATGCTGCAGATTATATACGTATCCTAAGATGTAAAATTGTTTGTATCTTTGATGGATTAAAACCATTTATCCATCGAGCATTAGTCTTACAATCCTTCTCATCATATGGAGATATTTTCTCATGTGCTATCAAGAAAGAAAAAGAATTCTCTGAGTCTTACGACATCAAAGAAAAGCAAGAGAAGATATCTGTTGAACACTCTGGAAATGGAAATAAGTGGAAGAAGTGAAATGTTGAATATCCATCCTGTAGTAAATGTGGGAAGAAACACCATGGTACTTTCCTGAAGGGAATGGGATTTTGTTACAAGTGTGGTGAAAAAGGCCACCAAGCTCGTGATTGCAAGGGGAAGAAAGAGGATGTTGATGTTGAATGCTACAATTGTAGAGAAAGGGGGAATTATGTGAATGAATTTCCTAAGTGTCAGGGGAACTTACCTCAGAAAAGGTCAAGGGATCAAGGCTAAGCTTATGTTATCACTACTGCCAAGGTTGAAGCTCTGAAATACGTAGTGCCCGGTAATTTAATGGTTTCCACAAGTTTATAAAAATCTTTATTTGATTATGTATCATCGCATTGTTTCATATCTTGCCTGTTTTTCTAAGAAAAATAGATATTTCCAATTTGATTTAACAAGGGAGTAATCATTCAAAACTCCTAAGGGAAGTATCATTGCAACAATGATTTGTGAATCAGTCCCCATTATAGAATATAAATGTTCTTTATCTATTGATCTCATCGTCATACCCTTGATTGAATTTGATATAATCCTCGGTATGGATTGTCTTCCGGACATGATGAAAAATTTTATTGAATGAAGAAGGATATTACTATTTTTTATGACGATGATAAATAAAACCTTATCTTTAGAGAAAAAATTTCACCACCGGATTCTTATCTAGATCCACCCCCAATAGCTCAACTAAATTCAATTATTGGGGAATAAGAGAATGAAATAATTGTGGGTGAGGAAAGGAATGTTCAAATAGAAGATTAACCTATTGTGAAAGAATATGTTGATGTGTTTCCAGAAGATTTATTTGGACATCCTCTAGTATGAGAAATTGAGTTTTCCATTGATTTAAATCCTGGTTCAAGGCCCATATCAAAGACCCCTTATAGAATGGCCACTGTTTAATAAGTGGAACTAAAGAAAAAACTAGAGGAATTGAGTAATAAGGGATTTATTCGCCCTAGTGTTTCTCCATTGGGAGCCCATGTTCTTTTTGTTAAGAAGAAAGATGGATCTATGAGGTTATTCATTTACTACAAGGAGATCAATGAAATAACAATAAATAATATGTATCCCCTACCTCACATTGATGATGTATTCGACCAACTTCATGGAGCTCAATACTTTTCAAAGATTGACCTTCGATCTGGAGATTATCAGTTGTTTATGAAGAAGGAAGACATTCCGAAAACAGCATTTTGAACTAGGTATGGACATTATGAGTTTACAGTAATGCCTTTTGGATTGACTAATGAACCCTCTATTTTCATCGATCTAATGAATAGAGTTTTCAAAGAATATCTTGATGACTTTGTAGTGGTATTTATTGATGATATCTTGGTGTACTCCAAAAGCTACGAAGATCATGAAAATCACTTACGTGTTATCCTGAATTCTCTTAGAAGACATGAATTATATGGGATGTTTAGCAAGTGTGAGTTCTGGCTTCAGGAGATTTCATTTCTTGGTCAAATCATCTCTAAGGATGGAATCTCTGTTGATCCTTCTATGATAATAGAAATCCACGAATGTCCAGCATTGACAAGTATAACTGAGGTACATAGTTTTATTGGTTTAGCAGGTTATTATTCGCATTTCATCAAGAATATTTCCTAATTGGCTAACCCATTAACAAGCTCACACATAAAGTGGTGAAATTTGTTTGGAAAAAATAATGTGAAAATTGTTTTGAATAATTGAAGAGAAGATTAGTCAATGCTCCTTTATTGATTCTACCATCGGGGAATGATGGGTTTGTTATTTATAGTGATTCTTCAAATAAAGGACTTGGTTGTGTCCTTATGCAGAATCATATAGTTATTGCCTATGAATCACGGAAACTAAAAATACATGAGAAAAACTATCCCACTCATGATCTTGACTTAGCAGCTATAATCTTTGCTTTAAATATATGGAGATATTATCTCCATGGTGAAAAATGTGAGATATATAACGATCACAAGAGTTTGAAGTATATTTTCACACCGAAATAACTAAAAATGGGGCAAAGGCGATGCCTTGAACTACTCAAGGATTATGATTGCACTATACACTACCACTCGAGGAAGGAAAATAAGGTGAAAGATGATTTGAGTTGAAAGGATCATGGAGTTTTAAACAAGATGAGAGTTGAAAAGGATCATATATACATAGATATAATAATGATGGATACAGGAATCACCATGGAAGGGGAAACATAAATACTTTTTCAAATGGTTTCCAATCCATCTTTACTATAAAGTATAAAGAGTTATCAGACCGGTGATGAAGAGTTTCAAAATAATATTAAAGCTGTGAATGATGAGAGATTGATTGACTTTGTGTATGAAGATGGAATTTTAAAATTTGAGAAGAGACATTGTTTCCCCGATATACCTGATCTAGAAAAGGAATTGTTGGATGATGCTCATTATTCCAATTTCTCTATACACCCTGGTAGCACTATGATGTATAGAGATTTGAAGGAAATTTTTTTGGGGGGACAACATGAAGAGAGAGATTGATGGTTTTGGGTTAAGATGTATGGTTTGTCAACAAGTGAATGCTAGAAGGCAACAACCAGGAGGATTCGTGCAACCTCTTCCCATACCTGAGTGGAAATGGGATAATATAATGATGGACTTTGTCATGGGACTACCAAAGACTCCTAGAAATAACGATGCAATATGGGTCATTGTTGATCGTATTACCAAGTCTGCACAATTTCTTACTATAAGATAAGATTTACCACTTGAATGATTGGAAATACTACATATTAATAACGTTTTATGACTTCATGGAGTACCACTACCGATAGTTTCTGATCGTGATCCACGTTTTACATCAAAATTATGGAAAAGTATTCAGAAATCCCTAGATACAGAACTTCATTTGTGCACTTCCTACCACCCCCAAACGGATGGAAAATCAGAACGGGCTATTCAAACCTTAGAAGACATGTTCAGATCATGCTCACTTGACTTTCAAGTTATGTGGGATCAATATTTTCCTCTGGTAGAATTTTATTATAACAATAGCTTCCATTCAAGTATTCAGATGGAACCATATGAAGCGTTATACGGAAAGAGATATCACACACCAACCTCTAGGGATGATGTCGGTGAAAGAAAACTCGTAAGCCCAGAACTGGTGGAGGAAACAATGGAAAAGGTAAAGGTGATCCAATACCACATCAAATCAGCTCAAAGTAGGCAGAAAAGCTTTGCCGATAACCGATGGAACGAATTGGAATTTCTAGTATGAGATCATGTTTTCTTGAAGGTATCTTCATGGAAGGGTATTATACATTTCGCTAAGAAGGGTATATTGAGTCCTAGGTACATCGGACCTTTCGAAATTCAAGAACGAATTGGGGTTATAGCTTACCATTTGGAAATTCCACCAAGTCACTCTAAAGTTCATGATGTGTTCCACGTATCACTGTTTTGAAAATACATGCCTGACCCAACGCATGTACTTACCTGTGATGAATTAGAACTGTAACCCGATCTATCTTATTGCAAAGAGCATGTCAAGGTTCTTGATACAAGAGAACATGTTCTAAGAAACCGGATGACTCATTTGGTAAAAGTTCTATGGAGAAACCATAAGATGGAAGAGGCAATGTGGGAACCCAAAGAACTTATGATGAATAACCACCCACTTCTTTTTAGGTAGTAATATTCTAGTAATTTTGAGGACAAAATTATTTGAATGTGGGGACATTTTAAAACCCCAAGCTTCCACAGTACGCTTCTATTTTAATAATACAATAGAGTGTGTTGTGCGCAACTTCGAGTTCTAATACACCACAACCAATAAAACTATCCATTATGAATAGTAATACCCACTTTTTGAAATTTTATAAATTTTATCATTCAAAATGGACTTCATTTTTGGATTCGGAATATCGAAATTAGCTTAGGGTGAATTTTTTTTATTTTCCTGAAAACTATCAATTTCTGATGAATACTGAAAAACACTGAGTTATAGTTTAAAACGGAGTTTTTATTTAAATAATTATTTATTTTATTTAAATTTTTTTACGGAAAAATAGATAAATAATACCTATATACATTCAATGTAATTAATTGAATTCAGATAATAATAATTTTTTATATATAAAACTTGTATTGATCTTTTTACCATCTTTCACCCACCTCCAAGGATAATTTGCTAATCTACATAAAACCTAATTTTACCACTTCTTTGAATTAAATTTCAAAAATCCAAGAGGCACGGTTGAAATTAGTATGTAAAATTTGGTTCAATAAGATGAAAATAATTTTTGGTGAATAGTATCTTTTTACTTTTATTTACCACAGTTAAAAGTAAATAGGGTAATTAAGGGTAAAAATGACATTATTATTACCCTAACACCTATACTAATTCTATTGTATAAGATTAATTAGAACAAAAACAACCTTAGGAATAAAATATGATCCTTTAGGTCCACTTGGATTAGATTAGGACATTTATTATTATTAAATTCAAAAAAGAGTTAAAAGTGTAAAATTCAATGTTTAATAACTAAACCAGTTTTTATATAGGGTTAAACATAAGTTAAATTCGACTATAAATATTCATTAGAAATATAAAGTTATTTCCTACATAATGGTATTTTATTTATATTTTTAGTCATTAAATCATTATATTTATTTATGACAAAATGATGATGCAGTAATTACCATATTATTGAAAGATTGAAATAATTGATATTATAAATATCCAAATAAATGTAATATGAGATTTTTTATGAATTCCACTAATTTTTTAGGTTAAATGACATATTAGGGTTGGATAGATGAATTTGTTTTTGAATTAATAATGCTGTTATGAATTTATAAAAAACAAATTATGAAATAGTGTCAAAATTTACATAAAATAGGTTTTAAAAAAAATATTATATTATTAATTGATATTTTATTCCTAAAAATATAAGGTTCGGCCAAAAGATTTATATAATCATAGGTGTATTATTAGTGAACCACTTGGGGTTCTCTTAAAAGTTTATAGTTAATTTATTAACCATATAATATATAAATACAAAGAGACATGGTAAATGTCAAACTATTTAACTAAGTGTTAAATCTAAAAGATAAGGTTAATATGGTGACCCAAACCTATCAAAAACCTATTGGTTTAGTGGTTTTCGACCCATCCCCACCTTATCCTTTAAATAATTTATTTTTGAGCCATTATAAACAGAAATTTATTTTATTATAAAATAATATTTCTAGCATTCCCTAAGGTGCCCCTCACCCCTCTTATAAAAGGGCACTCCCCCTTCTCTCTAATTCACACCTTCAAAACCATTTGGCTAGTCCAAACTCTACCCATATACCCTCTTAATTTTCCTCCCTTCATCTTATAGGCCTTACTTTAGTCATAAATTCATCTTAAGGATCTATTTTTATCAAATCAAAAGGAAGAACCTGAAGAAGAGGTAAATATTTCATCACCTCTTTCAAGTTCTTTTCTTCTTCCACTTCGTCTTTCTTTGTTACTTCCATTCCAAAATAATAACACCAATATATTCTATATAATATGACGTTGTTATAAATATTTCACAACCATATTCATTATTCTATCCATCATTTTAATGACATGTCACCATACGTGCGTACGTATGGCTAACCGTCTCCACGTCGTGGTGTAATTATTATTCAATACATTATTATTTGGATGGATATAATAATGATGTTTAAATGATGTAATAATAATAATTATTACATGATAATTGTTATTTATATATGATATACCATCCAATTATATATTATTTTAATATCAAAATAATGATATTGTCCCTCGTGCGTACGTACGGATTACCGTCTCCACAAACGCAATGAGATTCATTCCCCATCCTATCCATTCAAGTATAATTTTCATTAAATGATTAAAAAAATGATTAAAGACTTAATATCATTCTTAATATGAATAAGATACATCATATCCATAACAAACATTACTTACGTAACAAACCATATAAAGAAAAATGAATTACTTAACACCAGAAATGACGATAATACTGAGATATTATTAACAATGAAATGTTAAAAGATCATATATGATATCATATTAATGTATATGATTCTTTGATAATTTAATAACAATTATTTCACCATTATACATGAGTTTAACCTACCCTCGACCAAAGAAAAGTACAAGGTAAGGGTTAATTTCACAATCTCTTTACTATCCAAGGTTGTTTTTACGTAAGTATCTACTGGGACCTCTTTATCATCCACAACCTTGTTTTCTTAAAAATGTATTTCAAAACATTTTTACTAAAAACTAGACTATAGGTTAAAGTCATTTATTACACTTTTTTGACTTTTTATAAGATGTTTTTGGAATGAATCTTTCTGTCATTTTCCAAACAAGGTACGTTATAACCTTTTTGGAAAACCTATGGTAAGAATGTCTTTTTTAACTTATATGGAGGGTGGGGCTATTTTCTACCATTATAACATCATCAAAACATCCCTTAAAATCTTATAAGAATATTTAAAAAATAAATGTTTTCTTTTATAATTATATTAATTTTAAAAAATTTCAAAATAGAAAGAGATATTTCTCTAAAAGGGTTTTAATATCATCTATGTCAACATCCTTTGATTGATTTTAAGCTTATTTGAAGTTTCTTTATTATGATTCAAAACATTCATATTGTATTGAAGGTTTGTTGATATGTTTGAAAGTGGATGTGTTATTTTTACACCACTCATGGTTTATGGATAAAGTATTGACATTTTGTATGCTAGTTTTAGTATGAATGTTTATGTTATGTTTAATCCTTTTCATATAAGGAATGCATTGGACTTAGTTAGTGACGGGTGTTTCATGATATAGCTCCTCGATGCATCAGTAGGTCTCATAAGACAAACTAGTGTCTTGGCAGAAGGCCTTGAAAAAATCTTATTTGTAGTCTTGGAAAAAGTCCTTGACTATATGGTTAAGAAAGTTTGACATTATGCATTCCATCATTATAAAAGTGGATATTGATATTGCATGTGATTATTCGATTAGTAGAATATTCATGTGAATAATTAAATGGAATTATTTGATTTTATATTTTCCATATTATGCTAATGTTAAAGTTTAAAAGTCTTTTGTTTTAGTCTTATACATTCCCTTAAATGTTTGTGATTATTTATGAAAGTTTCCACTATATTGTTACCCTTACTGAGCATCTGATCTCACCCCTTTATATGGTTTATTTTTTCAAGGATGCGAAGAATTATATTATGAATGAAATGCATGGGTAGTCTATGGGATCTCAGTGTTGTCTATGAAAACAATGTTGTTGTAGTTTTCTATTTTATAATGTAATGTAAACCTTATGAATGTATCTAGTACTTATAAGGCTACTAAACAAATCAGTCTTTCGAGACGTGATCTTTCTTGATCATTCTGATGATACTTAATAATGCACCGAATCTGGGCTTCTAGGGCCGGGGAGTTACAATAGGGGTATAGAAATCACAACATCTAAATGGTCAATACCTCATCCATCAAAAGATGAGGTATCAAGCTAGTGCACTTGGACAATTGTGACTTATAAACATTCGTCTTATCATTTTGTGAATTCAATTTCTTTTAAAAATTTCTATTTAACAATAACATTCAATTTAAATATAAAAATATTTTATGAAAAATATTTTTTTCTAGGCTACAGTTTTGAGAAGAAATTTGAATTTTCTTTGTCATATGCTAATGAAGGGTAAAATAGTATTTTTTTCCTTAGAGTATTATTTTTTATAATTGTTCTGACCAATCCATTGGCCTCAGAATAGGGTTTTTAACCTAGGACAGATGTTTGGTTAAAATCCTTGTTCGAATTTTGGAAAAAAAGGTAATATTTAATTTCATTTTAATTAAATATTAAATTGTTTTTGTAGGTTCATTCGGCTTTATATTTTTAGTGGAGAATTAGATTGAGATTCCATCACCTCCATTGATTCTGGAATGTAGAGTATATCCTAGGTGAGGCATAATATCAATCTTGGAATGTAACACCCCGACCCCTGTTATCCAGATTCGATGCATTATTTTAATACATTGGCATGATTACAAGATATCAAGTCCTGAAGGACTGATCAGTTTAGTAGTCTTGGAAAATATACAACATACATGAAGATTCAACATTACAACTTGAAAAAAAAAACAGTAATTTATTCCAATAGAAATGTCCAAGACTCCAATATTATTCTTGCAAGTCACTCATAACAAACTTCTTCATGTCCTGGGAAACTAAAACATAAGAAAGGGGTGAGCTCAGATGTTCATAAAGGGTAAATAATTAGGGGAAAGCTATAAACTTTTAAGGAAAGATGTGAAATGAAAACAAAATCCTTTAAAACATAAACTTGAACATAATATGGAAAAATAAATCAAACATTACCATATAAACATGCACATGGATATTCTACTAGTCGAATAATAACATGTAATAACTAATTTCATAATGAAGGAATGTATAGTACTAGACATTAATTTATTTTTCAAGGCCTCATGCCAGGACCTAGGGGATAGTTGTAACCAGACCCCAACCTGGAGAGCCTCTATAATTGGACTCCAACCTGGAGAGCCTCTGTAACTAGGCTCCAACCCGGAGAGCCTCTATAACTGGAATCCAACCCAGAGAGCCTCTGTAACTAGACTCCATCTCAGAGAGCCTCAGTAACCAGACTCCAACTCGGAGGTTCTTTTGTAACCTGACCCCAACCCAGAGGTCTTAATTTTACCGGTCACCAACCCAGAACATAATATTCCAATACATTCATTTTAAGAAAAGTTTGAAATATAACATAAATATTCATATTAAAACTAGTATATGAAATGTCAACATTTTAACCATAAACCATGAATGGCCTAAAAATAACTCATCCAAAGTCAAACATATCACAAAACCTTCAATAAAATATTTATGATTTGTATGATAAGAAATCAACTTCAAACAAGTTTAAAATCCATCAAATGATGTTGAAATAGATGAAAATGATTTGTAAAACTCCTTGAGAAAAATATCCCTTTTCTATGAAAACATTTAAAAGTCGCAAATTTTGAAAGGAAAAAATTTAAAAAAAATTTGAATCAAATTGTCCCATACCACTTTGTAACTTTTGAAAACAATTATCATTTAAAAACACTCATGTATATATATATAAATCCTTAAAATCATTTTCAAAACATGGGCATTAATTAAAAGGATTTATAACGATAAATAATTAAAACATTTAAAATTATGATCTAGTTAAATAGACCCTACCATAAAACCTTAAAATATTTATTTTGAAATTTTTTTTATGAAATATGGGTATCAATGATAAATATGTCCCAGTAAATACTTACACATAAACAATCTCGAATAATAATGAGATTGAAGAAATAAACCTTACTTCGTTGTAATCAATCGAGTCGTATGAAAAATAGTCAATAACCACCAAATGAATCACAGAATATCATGAATATAAAGAGAATCATGATAATATATATCAAATGTAAGTACACAATACACCACGTGTAATAAATAAGTGGTGAATAATAGAAATCTAACGCAATTAAAAATGAGATAAGAAACCCCTTACCTTGCAATTTCCTTTGGTCGAGGGTAAGTTTAACCTCATGTATAAAGACCATTGTATGTTATTAGACTATACTATAACCATATTCATATTTATTATATCATACATGATTTATTTACGACTATTTATTACCCGTTTAATAATGATTTTCATGTTAAATTAACATTTTGGGTAATAATCGCTTTCTTTATCACACATATTTTAACTTGTTATTTTCATCATATCATTTAGATCATGATTTAAAATACTACCAGAATATAAAACATGATTTATATATCAAATATATTAATAATATAAATATTTATAATAGATAGATATTTGAAATAGAAAACACCATTTATGGAGACGGTAGGTCGTATGTATGCATAAACGTTGTTTCTGTTTTCATATCGTATTGAACATATGTAAGTGAATAAGATATATGTAATTACATAAATATATATATATATATTAGAATTATTTTTTCATATATTATATACTAATTAGTAATATATATTTTTATAATCGTTGATGAATGGTGAACGTGGAAATGAATCCCATTACGTCGTGGAGATGATAATCTGTACGTACACACGAGTGAAAATATCCTTTCATTAAAGGTGTGTAGTTGGATGGTATATTTATTTTACAGAGACATTATCAGGTTATTTTCATTATTTATATACATATTAATCATTATTATATCCATCTAAATAACATAGTGTTGAATAACAAATTACACCATAGCGTGGAGACGGTAAGTCGTACGCACGCACGCATGGTGACATTATTATTCATATGATGGATAGAATAATGAATATGGTTGTTCCATATTTATAATAACATCATATTATATATAATTTAATGGAGTTATTATTTTGGTATGGTAATTATAAAGAAAGAGTAAGTGGAAGAAAAAAAACTTGAAAGAGGGTGGTGAAAACATTACCTCTCCTTCGGGTTCTTCCTTTTTATTAGATGAAAAGGGCTCCATAGGTTGGCTTTCTAATAAAATTAATGCCTCTAAGAATAATGGAAAATATTTGGGATGATATTTGGGCAGGAGTTGTCTTATCAAAATGTCTTTGGAGGTGTGAATTTGAGATAAGGGGAAGAGCCCTTTTATAAGAGGGGTGAGGGGCACCATAGGAAAATATTGAAATATTATTTTATAATAAAATAATTTTCAATTTATAATTTCTCAAAAATTAATTATTTAAGAGATAGGGTGTTTATCCATCTCAAAACACTCAACCATTATGTTTTAGGCAGGTTTGGGTCACAATATTAACCTTATCGTTTAGATTTAACTCTTAGTTAAATAGTTTGACATTTACCATGTCTCTTTGTATTTTTATATTATATGGTTAATAAAATTACTATAAACATTCCAAGAGAACATAAAGTTGTTAATTAATGATACAACTATCATTATATAAGTATTTTGGCCGAACATTATATTTTTAGGAATATAATATAAATTAATAATATAATATTTGTTTAAAAAACACTTATATGCCAATTTTGACACTATTTTATATATTGTTTTTGTTAAATTCCTAACAGCATTATTAATTCAAAAAATAATCATTTAATAAATCCTAACATGTCACATTATCCTATAAAAATTGTTAATGGCATCAAAACATTCAAATTATATTTACTTTAACATCTATAATACAATTTATTTGATTCTTTCATTAATAATGAAAATACTGCATCATCATTGTGTCATAAATAAATTTAATTATTAAATGTATAAAATTATAAATAAAATACCCTTATGTAGGAAATATTTTTATCATAATAATTAATTTTTATAGTCTAATAAATACTATATATAACACTACGTAAAAATTGTTTTACTAAAAGATATATGCTTATGTTATTTTTGTGATTACTTTAACCTAATTAATATAAAGTGTTATTATCACTTACAAGTGGCTCCATGAAGTCCAAAAATCGACTCAAGGATGCCCAGGGTCGGCCATGTATCAGAAAATAGTGTTAGGACACGTGTTAAGGTAATTTAATATTATTATAATATTAATTTTAAACCTTATTTACTGGATTTTCCCCTTTAACCACAGTAAAAAAATATTTACTGAAGTAAATATTCCTAATGGTATAAAAATAAAAGTTTCCTATCTACAAAATTTTCACCTCCTGATTCCAAATATATATTCTATTTTTAAAAATTCAAAACACAGAGGTGGAAGAAATTAATTTAAAATTAATTTTTGTTGTCAAAACAAAAAAGTGTGTTTTTATGAAAAAATTACTATCAAAAGATTGACATTTGTTTATGTAAAATTTAAATGTGAAATTACTTATAATGACCTAAATTGTATTAAATGATAAAAATATAATCTAATCATACTTCCAAACCATTAAATTTCCTAATTTATCACTACTAATTATTTCTATTAAAAAAGTATTTTTTAATTAAAATTTAGTAATTTTCACTATTTATCAAAATATGAATGTTTTCAGAAACATAAAAAAATTATCCAAACTAAATTATTATGTCACGATTCTAAAGAATAATTTAATTTTATTAAATTGAATATATAACACTATTAAATGTTGTTTTTAAAAGAAGGTTCTTTATTAAAAGGCTGTAAAATTTCTTTTTTAAAAAAATACATATTTTATCTAAAAAATGAATTTTTTCATTCATTATGTCTAAGAAACTCATATTATGGATTCCTAAATTATAAGGATTATATAAAGTTAAAAATTCAGTAAATATTGTTCATAACCACTTTTGAACAGCTAGTTTGGTAAGTTGTGGTGCGCTTGAACTCGGTGTTGTATGTAGTGCAAGTTATTGAATTACATTGAAGAAATAATGTACTATGAAATCATGTGGTGTTACATTCTTCCCTCATTCAATAAATTTCATCCTCACGATTTGAAATTTTCGCTTTGAAAATAAATAGTTGAAAATTTAAAATACCATTGTGGGAAAACCCACATACAAAATTGGGTTAATAAAATTTAGTCTTAATAAGAGGAAAAGTGAAATAAAAGGGTCACCACCAAATTATGATCTCGATTAGAAGAAAATTGGTGTAAATTTGAGACACATAATTGGAGGAAAAAATTAAATATTTATAGGGAGTTATTGGGGTCATCAATCACAAACAAGTGTAAAATTGAGGGCCTCAAATCCAACAATCTATGATGATTTAAAATTCCATCGGTTCAAAAAAACATAAGGTGTTAGGTTAAAACATTTTTTGTTTTAAGATCCATTCCCTAAATTCTAAGAATTAATTTATTCATATAATAAGTGGAAAAAAATTATATATATATATATATACTTGACAAGTTCAGTTTCATTCGTCAACTAATTCCTACCACAAACTCATCTTTCACTCCAAAAGATTTCAAGAAAAATTCTTTTTATCCTAATCATATAGTGTTCTCGAAATAATTAATTTATAATTCACATATCAGGCCCTAAAAAATGCGATTATAAAATCCATGGACTTTACGTAGTCCAGTGGTCGGCAATAAATCCTAATCACACTGTGGTTGTGGGTTTGATTCCCACAGCTTTATCCAACGCGATGGATTGTCACACGGTTTGTGTGTTGTACTTTTCCTAAAACTATAGTATTATAATATTCCAAAAATAATCCTAAGAAATTTTTTAACCGTAAACAATACTATAAAAAGTTCAACTTAATCCATTCCAACCTTTATAGTTATCCCAAATACCTCTATCCAAACTTGTAGTCCAAAATTTATAAGAAAGTTTAACATAATGAATATCCCTTTTTCCACGTAATAATTTGTGAATATCTTCAACATGTATTCTTTTAAAACATGGTAACACACTAAATTACTGTAAAACCATATTGATTACTTTCATGCTCCCTTTTTCTATATAGAATACTGGATATGCTCCTTATATCCAAAAAGGTTGTAAACTCCAATAATGATGGAATTTACAAACCATTAATCAGTTATAAGGTAGTAAAGAATATAAAATATAATTTATCCAAATAAACCATCTCTTATTCCAAAATTACTACCTTAGTGTCAGGATCATATAATCTCAAATTCCCAATGAAATAGTATTATAGTATAATCCTTATTTATTTCCATAATTCATATAACCAGTACATCATTGATACAACACTCAAATGACACAATACTTTAATAAAAAACCTAATAACTCTTAATAATTCCTCTTCATCTTTGTTAGTATCATAACATGATTCTTATCCAATAGCAGCATTTGGGGTATACTCTGTTGATTTGGACATTGATTCTCATAGTGTCCCAACTCCTTGTAGATGAAGCATTGTACATTTGAATCCTTTTTCTCACCCTTGCAATCACGTAATTGGTGTCCTTTTTCTCCACACTTATAACAAACACTAATTCTCTTTAAGAATTTACCTAGATTATTATTTCCACAGTTATCACATATGGGAAAATCCTTCATTCCCTTATTCCATTTTTTCATCTTTCTCTCTACCATCCTTTTCATCTCTTTCTTCCCTTCAAAGCCATAGGGCTCAGAAAATTATTTACTTATCTTTTTAACACATGATACTATTTCTTCATATTTTGAGAATACATGGGATACTATTTCCCTTCTAAAGTTGGCTTAATACCATAGAAGATTTGATCCTTCTTACTCTTTGGATAATCCATATTACTAGAGTTCTCATTCCTTCTACTGGGCTCCATTTCTAAACATTGGAATACACTATGTCAATTTATGAATCAAAATTAATAATTTCAAACTTGTAACATACTTAATATAAATTGAACATTTTATGGATATAATCTATAATCATAAAATATGTTTTCTTTGGGTAGGAATATACTCATAAATCCAACATAATGGTTTGCAAAGAAAATGTAAATTATCCTAAGAATATCCCCCTGGAGTGTCATAACCAAGAGTGCAACAAGTCTCGTTGTCATGCACCAGTTCCCGTTCGAGTCTAGCTCAAAGCGGTGTTTTTAGGTTTTAACCCTTGGTACATCTATGGCAGATCCATCTCTACCTTCTCGTATATAGATAGGGATGTATTTTTGGAAAAATCACAAAATATCTTCAATACCAAAATTCTAGGATGTTCTTCTATACTTATACTCAATGTCTATCTTAGGGTAATGTCCTCTAATCAGAGTTTATCTAAATCTAGATTCCACAGTTTGTACTAAAATTCTCTGATACCAACTGTAACGCCCTGATCCCAGTTACCCTGAGTCGGTGCATTATTTTAATACATTGGCATGATTACAAGGAATCAAGTCCCGAAGGACCAATCAGTTTAGTAGTCAAGAAAATAGACTACACACATGAATTTCAACATTACAACTTGAAAAAAAACAGTAATTTATTCCATTATAAATGTCCAAGCCTCCAAGATTATTCCTGAAAGTCACCCATAACTAACTTCTTCATATCCTAGGAAAATAAAACAATAGAAAGGGGTGATCTTAGATTCTCAATAAGGGTAAATAATTTAGTGTAAGATATTAAATTTTAAGGAAATATATGTAATAAAAACAACAGCCTTTCAAACATAAACTTAAACATAATATGGAAAAAATAAATCAAACATTACCATATAAACATACACATGGATATTCTACTAGTTAAATAATCACATGTTATAAATAATTTCATAATGAGGGAATGTATAGTATCGGAAATTAATTTCTTTGTCAAGGCCGCATTCCATGACCTAGGGGCTAACTGTAACCGAACACCAACTCGGAGAGCCTCCGTAACTGGACTCCAACCCGGAGAGCCTATATATCTTGACTCTAGCCCGGTGAGACTCTGTAACCAGACTCCAACCTGGAGATTCTCTGTAAGCAGACTCCATCCCAGAGAGCCTCAGTAACCAGACTCCAACCCAGAGGTTCTATTGTAATCGGACCCCAACCCAGAGGGCTTATGTTTACCAGTCACCAACCCAGAACATACTTGTCCAATACATTCATTTTATGAAAGGTTTGAAATATAACATAATTATTCTTATTAAAACTAGCATACGAAATGTCAACACATTAACCATAAAACATGAATGGCCTAAAAATAAATCACTAGTAGCAAAACATATGAAAAAACCTTCAATAACATATGGAATATCTGTATCATAATAAATCAACTTCAAACAAGTTTAAAATCCATCAAAGTATGTTGACATAGATGAAAATGATTTGTAAAACTCTTTGAGAGAAATATCCCTTTTCCATGAAAACATTTAAAAGTAAAAAATTTAGAAAGGAAGACATTTAAAGAAATTTTTTAATCAAATTGTCCCATACCACTTTGAAACTTTTGAAAACAATTATCATTTCAAAACATTCATGTCCATATAAATAAATCCTTAAAATCATTTTTAAAACATGGGCATTAATTAAAACAATTAAAAAAGATAAATCTTTAAAACTTTTAAAATGATGATATAGTTAAATAGACCCTACCATAAAACCTTAAAATATTTATTTTGAAAACATTTTTATGAAATATGGGTATCAATGATAAATATGTACCAGTAAATACTTACACATAAACAATCTCGGATAATAATGTGATTGAGTAAATAACCCTTATCTCGTTGTAATCAATCGAGTCGTATGAACAATAGTAAATAACCACTAAATGAATCACATAATTTCTTGAATATAAAGATAATCATGATAATATATATCAAATATTATTACAAAATACACCACATGCAATAAATAAGTGGTGAACAATGGAAATCTCGCGGAATTAAAAGTGAGATAAGAAACCCCATACCTAGCACTTTACTTTGGTTGAAGGTACGTTTAACCTCACGTATAATGACAATTGTAAGTTATTAGATTATACCATTACCATATTCATATTTATTATATCATACATGATTAATTTGTGACTTTACACTACCCATTTAATAATTATTTTCATGTTAAATTTACATTTTGGGTAATAATCACTTTCTTTATCGTACATATTTTAACTTGTTATTCTTGATCGTATCATTTATATCATGATTTAAATACTTCTAGAATATACACCTTGATTTATATATCATATATATTTAGAATATAAATATTTATAATAGATAGATATATTAAATGGAAAACACTGTTTATAGACATGGTAGGTTGTACGTATGCATAAACGTTGTTTCGGTTTTCATATCGTATTGAATGGAAGTAAGTGAATAATATATATGTAATTACATAAATACATATATATCTATATATATCTCCAGTAGAATTATTATTTCATATATTACATACTTATTATTAATATATTTTTTTAATTGGTGATGAATGGTGAACGTGGAAATTAATCTCATCGTGTTGTGGAGACGGTAATCTGTACGTACGCATGAGAGACAAATTACACCATGGCGTGGAGACGGTAAGTAGTATGTACGCACGCATAATGACATTATTTTTATTAGTGTGGATAGAATAATGAATATGGTTGTTCCATATTTATAATAACATTACAGTATATATAAAGTACTGGAGTTATTATTTTGGTATGGTAATAACAAAGAAAGAGTAAGTGGAAGAAGAAAAGAACTTGAAAGAGGGTGGTGAAATCATTACCTCTTCTTCGGGTTATTTCTTTTGATTTGATCAAAAGGGCTCCATAGGTTCGATTTCTAATCAAACTAAGGCCTCTAGGATGAAGGTAGGATAGGTGGGAGGATATTTGGTTAGGCTTTGGCTGAGCCAAATGTCTTTGGAGGTGTGAATTTGAGAGAAGGGAAAGTTCCCCTTAAGAAGAGGGGTGAGGGACACCTTAGGAAAAGATTGAGATATTATTTTATAATAAAATAATATTCTTTTTATAATAGATAAAAATTAATTATTTAAAATATAATGTAGGTATGGGTCGAAACAAACTCAACCAATTCGTTTAAGATAGGTTTGGATCACTATATTAACCTTCTCTTTTAGATTTAACTCTCAGTTAAATAGATTGATGTTTACCATGTCTTTTTTTATTTTTTTATTATATGGTTAATAAGCATACTATAAACATCCAAGAAAACACCAAGGGGTTAATTAATGATACACCTATCATTATATAAGTCTTTTGTCTAAACATTAGTTTTTTAGGAATAGAATATTAATTAATAATATAATATTTGTTTTAAAAACTCTTTTATGTCAATTTTGACACTATTTTCTATTATGTTTTTGTTAAATTCCTAACAGAATTATTAATTCGAAAACAATTATTTTAATAAAGCCTAACATGTCACATTAACCTAGATAATTTTTTTAGGGAATCAAAAATTTTAAATTATATTTATTTTAAGTTATATAATACCATTTATATGATTTTTTCATTAATATGGAAAATACTGCATCATCATTGTGTCATAAATAAATTTAATTATTAAATATATAAAAATTATAAATAAAATACAATTATTTATGAAATAGTTTTATCTTTCTAATGAATATTTATATTCGGAGAGATAACATATATAACCCTATGTAACAATTGTTTTACTAAAAGATATATGCTTATGTCATTTTTGTATTTACTTTAACTTAATTAATATAAAGTGTCATTATCATTTAAAAGTGGCTTCATGGGGCCCCAAAATCGACCCAAAGATGCTCATGGTCGTAAATGTATAAAAAAATAGGGTTAAAACATGTGTTAGGGTATTATAATATTATTATATTATTATCTGTTAACCTTATTTACTGGATTTACCGCTTTATCCATGGTAAACAAATATTTACAAAAGTAAATATTTCTAATGTCTAAAAATAAAAGTTAACTATCTACACAATTTTAACCTCCTGATTCCAAATATGGAATTATTTTTTCCATATTCAAAACACATATGTTCCATAAATTAATATAAAATAATTTCTTGTTGTCAAAACAAAAAAGGGTGTTTTATGAAATAATAACTATCAAAAGATTGGCACTTGTTTATGTCAAATTTAAATGTGAAATTACTTATAAAGACCTAAATTGTATTTAATGATAAAAATATAATCTAATTATACTTCCAAACCTTTAAAATTCATAATTTATCACTATTAAATATTTCGATTAAAAAAGATGTTTTTAATTGAAATTTAATAATTTTCACTATTTATCAAAATATGAAAGTTATCAGAAAAGTACAAAAAATTTATCCAAACTAAATTTTTATGTCCCCATTCTGAAAAATAATTTAATTTCATTAAATTGAATATATAACATTGCTAAATATTGGTTTGAAAAAAATTCTCTATTAAAAGGCGGTAAAAGATCATTTTTTTGATAAATACTTGTTTTATCTAAAAAAATGAATTTGTTCATAAAGTATGTCTAAGAAACTCATATTATGGATTCATAAATTATATGGGTTATATAAAGTTCAAAATTCAGTTAATAATATGCATAATCTCTTTTGAACGACTAGTTTGGTAAGTAGTGGTGTGCCTGAACTCGGTGTTGCGTGTAGTGCGAGTTGTTGAATTACTTTGAAGAAGTAACATACTATGAAATCTTGGGGTGTTACATGAAACATGTTCTGGCCTGGGCCCCTTTATCTTTTTCTTTTGTTTTTCTTATTTTTCTTTCTCTTCATTTTCTTTTCTCTTTTTTCCCTTTTTCCTTCTCACATACACCTATTATGCCTCCTTCTTCATTGTGACCTATGGAAGAAAATGGGGTGGAAGAGAAAGAGGGAGAGAGAAGGGATGAGGGGTACCACTTCCAAGCCCTTGACATGTTGTTTCGACGTGCGACATCTGTAGACTATGTAATCGATCGATGCTTTTGCAGCTCTCGCCCGAAGGTAGGCAAATTTACATTGTTTCCACAAATACACTTGAAAATAAATGTGTCATGTGTTTATAGACATATGTTTCTTTCTTGTTGACTCTTGAAGCCTGGTCTATTATTTTAGGGGGGAATAGGTGATTCATGTGTTCTGAGGGTTTTCTTTTGAAGAAAACCAGGTCATACACCTTGTAGTCTGGGGTGACATTTCTTTTGTTCTTATGGTTCAAGGAAGATGATCCTTTTGTATAAGGCACCATGTACATGGTTATACATGTCTTGTACATGTACTTGGCTACATGGCTGTGTACTCAGGCATGGCTACCCATGTAAGGGTACATGGCTATGTGGATTACAAATCCAAACCCCATGTACGGTAGCAGACTGTGTAGATATATATAGATTGGACAAGTAAAAAAACAATCTGGTTGAGGGACACATGTATTTACCCCACGTACAGTATACTTCATGTACCTGTTTTAAACATCGTGTACCTAAATCATTTACATGCCAAGGCTGGCAGGAGTACATTCCCCTGTGGTGAACTGGGATTACACACTTTGTACCAAGGTTACATGATTTGTACTACCCCTTTTCAACCCTTTGTGAGTTCTTCATGCCTTTTGTCCCCAAATTCGTAATTGTTCCCTAGAGTAATCCATTCAGAGTGGTTTTCCCACAAAGATCACGATGCTGAAACCCGTGGAGCATCTTGATGACTACTAATAGTGGTTTTTGGGATTATATCTAAATAGAGAGCATCATTCTCCAGTTATCATTTTTAGTTTTCTCCTGAGGGTGATACATGGCATGAATGATAGGTTGGGTGTTTAGATAAACCTAGTTTATATCTTGATTGTATTTTATCTAAGAGCTATCTCTTGTGACCTATGCTTTTGAGGATGTTCCCCTTGTTAGATGTTCCCTTATGGCCTATGAGGCTCTGAGATGAGATGCTTCTATGGATCCCCTAAAGGAAGACTACACCTATTTTCTGATCTAGGGAGTCCCTTGTTGTATCCCTATACTTTTGTATCATTTAGAGGATCTATTTTGTAGGTTGAATCGGTATTGTTGATTATTTAGAGGACCCCCATTGAAGGATGCCACTGTTTCTTACCATTGGAGGATCGCAATTATAAAATTCCTCAGTTTCTTACCATTAGAGGATCCCTTTTTGGATTCCTCCTTAACCTTTATACCTAATGATATCGATTAGGATGCATTCTCTTATGTTTACCTATAGGATCATGAATAGGATTCCTTTTAGTTCTTGGCTGGATGGACCCAACAGGTTCCCGTTGTTTTACCTCCCCTGAAATGTTACATTGGGTTTTGGTATATTTGGTGTTCGTCTATCATCTAGAACCCATTTTTAACTGGTATTCACATGGGATATGGATAGACTATTGGGTTGGTTGTTCGGTCCACCCTCACTCGCTGTTAATATTTTACTTGGTTTTGCTAATGCGGTATTGTTTACTGGAGGTGCTTCCTGGTTGGTGGTTGTTTAGCCTAACACGAGGCATCTTTCATAATTTTTGGGAAGCTCGGATGTTCTCTATTGGGATAAAACTTTTTATCCATGTTTTCTGATGTTTTACTGGTACAAATTTGTGGTACTAGAGACTTGGTTATAAAGCCTTGTGTGTTTCCTTGTATGCCTTGAGTGATACATGGATTCCTTGATGTTGTAATTCCATATATAGACTCATTGGCTTGTGATATGTGGTCGGGATGATTATTCTCTAATCAGACTATGATGATTTGGTAGGTATACCCATGACTTTTGATGGAATGTGAGATGGTTTACATGAGTGGTTATACTCTTGTGTGATGCCTGATTGGTTTGATAGATTCCAAAGACTTATTTCCATGGATCTAGAATATAGTAGAGGACACCTTGGGTTGAGTATTCACCTTGGTTATTGATTTTTTGGGAGGCCTCAGGCCTTTCTACTGTTTCCGACGCTTTCGCCGGGGCGCGCGCATTTGTCCGTGGAGGACGCGCTGCTGTTGCCCCGCATTCCCGCTTTCCAAAGGCGGGCGGCATTCGCTCCTTATTCAGGGACGTCTGCTCTATGATCGAAACGGGATGATGGGATGTCGGTTCCTCCTTCTATGGATTCCTCCTCAGAACTTGTCACCTAGTCCGGGTCTCCCTCATAGATTTAATACGTAGTTCGTGAAACTCTTCCCAGTGCCATGTTTCCATGGACGCCGGTTAATTACACTGCTTCTGTCGGGACATTCTAAAGGGGTTCAGTCAGGGCAGCAACCTTCAGTCGGGGGAGTAGTCACGTTGAGGCATCAGTAGCGTGTCTGGATGCTGGGGAACCTAGCATGTCTATCTACTATCCCTGGTCACAGGGCTTCTCGAGGGCGTGGAAGCTCGAGGCATCCCACATCAAGCGTGGGGAATTATATGTCATAGACACATATCTGAGGTTTTCCTCAGCTTCCCGTGTTTAACACAGGGTATGCCGCGAGTTTAACATCTAGCGGAGACGGATCAACCCGATCAGAGCATTAGCTAGAACAGATGGGATTGAGGGGTTTCCCTTGAAGGGGTGCCGATACCGGGACCAGCCCATGGGCGGCTGTGAAGAGGAGCGTATCGACATGGTCTCACCGAGATATGATGGTCCGGGTGAGAATCAGGATGGGTGGTAGGTGGATGGATGGAGTAGAGGGGGAGCGAAATGGGACCATCGTAGGGGCGACGGTGAAGTTGGGCTTGAGCCTTGAAGAGGCTTTCTACGTATCCCCGTGGCAGGGAATCAAAGTCCGCGTAGTTCGGGATGGTGCCAGTGAACCGACGTGGAGGTGGACCTTGGCCCGGTGAATGTCGTCAGCGAACCAACGTAAAGGTGTACCTTGGTCCGATGCGTCAGCGAACTGACGTGAAGGTGGACCATGGTCCGATGAGAGATGGGCTTGAACCTCAGGGAGGCTTCCTACGTACCATGCCTTGACATGGATCAAAGACATCGTAGTTCAAAGGGATTCATCGGTGAACCGACGTGAAAGTAGACTCGTGGGTCCACTAGTGGTGGGATTGAAACTTGGGAAGGTTTCCTACGTACCATTCCTTGACATGGATCAAAGTCCTCATAGTTCAAAGGAGTGATGGAATACAGTTTAACGTCATGTGGGACGATAGCGAACCCTGACGTGAATAAACGACGGGCATTGGGTGTCGGTGGAACAACGTAAATGAGGGACCTTGGTCCGATGGGAGATGGGATTGAACCTCTGGGAGGATTCCTACGTACCATGCCTTGACACGGATCAAAGTCCTCGTAGGTTGGGTTGTGGAATACAGTTTAACATCATGTTGGACGCAGGTATAACTCGACGTGAATTGGATGACTGATGGGCTTGAACCTTGTGGAGGCTTCCTATGTACCACGCCTTGACATGGATCAAAGACCTCATAGTTCATATGGGGGTTTGTCGGCGAACCGACGTGAAAGTGGACCTTGGTCCAATGAGTGGTGGGCTTGAACCTCTAGAAGGCTTCCTACGTACCATGCCTTAACATGGATCAAAGAACTCGTAGTTCAGGTGGGAATGGGTGTGTAGTTTAATGTCATGCGGGGCAAAGGGGGGGCAAACAGTTTAACATCATGCTGGATGAGGGCGAAACTTGACGTGAATGGACGACCGAGCAATGTGGCTTGAACCTCATGGAGGCTTCCTACGTACCATGCCTTGACATGGATCAAAGTCCTCGTAGTTCGCTATTGGTGGGGGTCAGGGTCGGTACTCACTCTAAGCCCACGTGAGTCATGCTCGGTGTGAGAAACAAGAGGTTGCAAGGACCTGACGATCATGTCGCGAAGGATGCATCCGTGAGAAGCGAAGAGGGGCTTATGCATTAGGCGGCCCATGGTGCTGGGACTTACTCCAGGATAGAGGCCCGTGGTGCTACAAAGCGCAGAGAAAGATGGATTTGGGACCAATGATGGGAGGTGCCTCGTTCCCTATCACACCCTCCACTGACCTTAGTAGTGGGGAAGTACAGATATGCAGAGGTGCAGCCATCCTTTGGGGAACTAGGGTCGCCCTTCTCCTATGAACATATGCCACTCCAATAAGGAGGATATCACCCCTTGTGGATGGGTGATTCAATTCCTGTGGAGACGAGTAGTGTAAAGAATGTTCGAGCTGGGGGGACCCTTCGTGAGAGGCATGAGGTCGGGTCACAGTTTAACGTCATGTGTTGAGGACGTGGTGCTTGGCAGTTTAACGTCCTGCAGCTCGGACGAGGTGGGTTCACTCCGCACCCCTAGGACTTACATAACCGGTACCCTCTTGTCCTTGAGGAAGGGAAGGTACCAGTAAGGCCATGGTCAAGGGGGGTGTGGAACGAACCATCGAGGGGTCCACGTTAGCGTGGCTATGCGAAGAAGCAATAGCTGTTAGTGTGCCTATGTGAAGAAGAATTAGCCGAAGCAATGCTACGAGTGGTATTGTCCATGGGACTTTTAAATCACATCGTGCAAACCTGGAGGGTCGCACAGGAAGAGGAATTGCTAAGAAAAGGAATGTGCTTCGCGAAGTGGAGTGCCTTGGCCTTAGCATGGGGCATAGGCGTGAGTGGAAGGTGCTTCGCGAAGTGGAACAGTGTTCGCGGAGCACTGCCTTGCGAAGAAGAGGTGCCTCGCGAAGCAGGGTCCTGCGAAGCAGTGTGCTTCGCGATGTGTAGTGATCCTGCCTTAGCATAGGGATCACGAGTGCAGCTTGGGTGTTTCACGAAGTATGAACGCTCTACGGCTGCCCGGGTTCCCTTGGGAATCCCCTTCCTTCGCGAATGCCCTTGAGCTTCGTGAAGGGCATCCCTCTCGGAAGAGGGGCTCAAAACGAGACAAAGCAAAGGCAGCCCGTGAAGTAGAAGTACCTCGCGGAGCTCATGATTCTCGGGGAAAATAGTGCTTCGTGATTCGGGAGAGGAGAAGCTGAAAGGTTGGATTGTCCGTCCTCTGGGACTCAGGGGGAGTCTAGTATTTATAGGCAAGGGGCGCCGCGAAGCAGAACTCGCGTGCAGCCTCAGGTGCTTCGTGGCGGGCTCGCGAACGTCAAATGTGTTCTCGGAGCATTACCACCTCTGGAGATTCGTGGTGGGCTCACGAACGTCAAATGCGTTCGTGGAGCGTTACCGCCTCTGGAGCTCTGCGAGGCTGTGATGATCGGGGCGCTTTGCGTCGGGGCTTCGCTTCGGTGCTTCGCGTCGGGGCTTCGCGAGGCAGCACGCCAGCCTTTTGCGTGCCTTCCTTTCGTGCCATATTTTGGCGCCAAAAAATGCCCCCCTCAGACTTGGAGCCACGGAGGGTGAAGGGTCGATGTCTGAGGGAAAATTGCCAAAATTGTCGGTGGTTCGCGATGCAGCTCCGCGAAGGGGGCCCGCGGTGTTGACCGGGGCCTCGGATCCGGACGCGTCGCGATGCTCTGGGGTCGCCGCCTATAAATAGGGGGTAGACCTATTTTTGTCTCCACGTGACTTCCTTGTCTTTTTGTGCTCTCGACTTTGCAAAGCTCCATGTACTCCGCGACAGCCCTCCGCTAATCGAGCTTCGCGGCGAACCGCAGGTCTCCGACTCCGCGTCCGCGCCAAGCGAACTTCTGCTTGTCGGCCTCGGCCAAACTTCGTGGTTTCTTCCCACGACCGATCTTCGCGATCCTTCTTCACGATTCAGCTTTGCGGTCGAGCTTCACGATCCAGCTAAAAAAATTCTTTTCTGAAGGACGGAATCAGAATGGCCCATCAAGAGGCTGTATTGGGGGTGCTTGCAGATGCTGCTCGTCGGGATGAGATGGACAACTATCCAGGCCTGGGGGAGATAGTCCGAAGCCACTCGGAGCACACTTCTTTGACAGATCTTCTATCGGAGGGTCAGAAGGATTATCCGCAGTGCAAGAAACTGCCATTGTACGGCTTCGGGCTGAGGGATGACGTCTTTATCCCTGAGGCGAGTAGGGACGAACCAGCTTGCTGGTTCAGGAGCATATCATGCCAGCACCAATGGTTCAGGGCGGCCGATGGTCACGCATAAGAGAACTTCACACCCGTCACCACTGACTTTCTCTACAACCATTTGAACGACATTGACGGGAAGCCACTGCAACCGGAGACGTCCCCTCCTCTCTACCATACCATGCTGAAGGCGGCTTTGCAGGATTCGAAGAAGGGATGGTTCGATGAGTGGGACCTGCGCCAGGGCGACAACTTTACTGATGACTGGGCCTGGGCCTACTGGGTAGGCGCCTCATGCGAGGAGTTTGGGGTTGAGATGAGGAGAGTGGGGTTGTATGAGGCGGCATGGGCCTCCCAATTCCACATTTAACAACCGAAGAAACTGATGCCGGAATTGCTGAGCAGATGGTCGTCTGGGACCAATACCTTTCACCTGCATCACAGGGAGGTGGGCATCAGCCTGTGAGATGTCCACCAGATTTCTGGGGTCCCGATCTTGGGGGCCATGTATGACGAGTTCCTCCCCGTCATCAGCGCGTGGGAGGATACAAAGAAAATGTCGCAACTGGCGTCGGCGCTGACGGCACTTGTCCCGGGAGAGGACAAGGAGGCAGTGAGGGATGTCCACTTTAGGAGATGGTTCAAATGCTTCCTGAATTTCCCAGAGAATCGAGAGTTCCCTCCGAGGCCTCAAACTTGTCCAAGGGCGGCCCAACGGGGCAAGGGGCACTCGTATTGGCGGGTCTTGGAGGACAGTCAATGGAAGACTTGGGGTTTCAGTGTCAGCACTGAACAACAGCCGATAGTCAGGCTGGCGGCGTTCATCACGGCTCTCATCTTTGGTTGGATCCTACCGGTGAGGGATACAAGCATGGGGGTGCGTCCCAACTCGTTTATTATGGCGTCGATGTTGGCCATAGGGCAGCGGATCAATCTGGGGATTCCTATGCTCACCAAATTGTACAAAATATTGCGGCACATTAGCGAGGGCATGAAGCCTCCAAGGATATGCAGGCCCTTCCACCTCCTATATGGGTGGATCGCAGCACATATCAGGGGGATTTACGAGTATCCAAACCCCATTTCGGCGCCGGGATCGAACTTCCGCCCCTCCATCCTGAACGCGGTCGGGAGCTTCCCGTTCAAACTGGCCATTCCGATGGTGCTAAATCGGGTGTGGAGGGTGGATGAGTTCAATTTCCGCCCCTTCCCATTGCCAAAGGGGATACTTACTGATGACGGGAGGTTAATGTAAGAACATCGGGCTTACCTCCTGGCCTTTCGAGGTGGAGTTTTGGTGGCACAGATAGATCATGAGCCACTCTGTGAACCGTACACCCCGCATCAGTTTGCGAGGCAGTTCCGGTGCCTCCAGCAGCTGACCCTGCAGGTCTACTGGGAGGTGCGTCATGAGGAGCACCTGTGTGTGATGAGGTAGACGTGGCTCATGTTCACACGGGAAGATAGGAAGATGCGGATTACATTGCCTCCATCCACCGCGCGCTGTCGGATTGGTGAGAAAGTACGCCATTAGTTGGGAGGCTGCTTACCCAGGGGAGATGCTGAAGCAACCAACTATTCGGGTCGGTGATGGTGGGCCTCCTCTATCTCAAGGTCGGGGTCAGAGGGCAGCTAGTGTAACAGCCCAAGATTTTATAAAAAAATATATTCTTTTTAATTTTATTAATGTCTTGTGTTATACGCTACACCAAAAGGAGCTTGCACAACACACATCCTTGACTTGCCTTGCATTACACGCAATCGCGACCTTCCTCGATAGCGTGTGTAGTACGCAATACCGAGTTTCACTAAACAACGATATGCTATAAAAATATTATTAAAACTAGCCGTTATGAATAGTAATAACCACTTTTTGAAATCCAGTAAATCTTATTTTTCAAAATGAACTTTATTTTTGGATTCGGAGTATCGAATTTAGCCTAAGGTGAAATTTTGGTACTTTTCGGATAACTTTCATATTCTGATGAATAGTGAAAATTACTAAATTATAATTAAAAACAACTTTTTTAATCGAAATAATTAATAGTGATAAATCATTAATTTGAGTGGTTTTAAAGTGTATTTAGAATATATTTTTACAATTTAATACAAAGTTGGTCATTGGATGTAATTTCACATTTAAACTAGACATAAACAAGTGTCAATCTTTTGATAGATATTGTTTCTTAAAAACACGCTATTTGTTTTAACAGCGGGATTTAATTATAAAATTAATTAATGCAACTTTTATGTTATGAATTTGTTAAAATAGACTTCATTTTTGAATTCGGAATATGAAATATAGCTTGGGATGAAATTTTGGCATTGTTCTGAAAAACATCAATTTTTGATGAATAGTGAAACTACTAAGTGGTAGGTTAAAAACTGAATTTTGCATAAAACTTAATTTTACCGCTTCTGTGAATGGAATTTCAAAAATCCGAGAGACACGGTTAATATCAAGGACTAAAATGTGGTTCAATGAGATGAAAATAATTTTTGGTGAATAGTAACTTTTTACCTTTTTTACCGCGGTTAATAGTAAATAGGGTAACTAAGGGTAAATATGATATTACTATTACCCTAACACATGTCCTAATCCTATTGGACAAGTGTATTTAGACCAAAAACAAACTTAGGAATAAAATATGACCATTTGGGCCCACTTGGGTTAGATTAGGACATTTATTATTAATTTATTTAAAGAAGGGTTAAAAGAGTTAAAATCAAAGTTTATTTACTAAAACATTTTTAATATGGGGTTATACATAAGATAAATTCGACTATAAATATTCACTAGAAATCTCAAAAGATTTCCTACATGATGGTATTTTATTTGTAATTTTTAGACATCAAATAATATAATTTATCTATGACACAAAGATGATGCAGTAATTATCTTATTAATGAAATATCGACATAATTGATAATATAAATACCAAAATAAATGTAATTTAAGGCTTTTTATGAATTCCACTAATTTTCTAGGTTACTATGATATATTATTGTTGATTTAATCAACTTGGTTCGAACATTTAATTCTGTTATGACTTTCACAAAAATCATATATCAAATAGTGTCAAAATTGACACAAAATAGTTTTTAAATCAAATATTATATTATTAATTGTTATTGTATTCCTAAAAATCTAAGGTTCGGCCAAATGACTTAGATAAGGATATATATATTAATAATAAACAATTTGGGGTTCGTTTGGCATGTTATAGTAAGTTTATTAACCATATAGTGAAAGAAAACAAAAAGACATGGTAAAAGTTAAATTATTTAACTTAGAGTTAAATCTAATTGATAAGGTTAAAATAATACCCTAAACTTGTCTAAATCCTATTGGTTGATAGTATTTCGACCCATCCCCACTTTATCTTCGAAATAAGACCCTTTGGAACCATTATAAACCGATTTTGACTTTAATATAAAATAATATTTTGAGATATTTCTAAGGTGCCCCTCTCCTCCCTTATAAAAGGAAACCTCCTCCCCCTCCTCCTCACACCAATTTGAGCACTCAAGCTCGGCCAACCCCTGCCAAAATCTCTTCTCCACTTCCCTAGCAACATCATAGAGGTTCTGGTCTTCCTCAAAGACCAATTTTAGTTCTCTAAGAGGAGGTCTCCAAGAGGCACTTCAAAGAAGAGGTAATTACCGTTACCAATTCTTTCATCTTTATTTCTTCTTCCACTTCTTCTTCTTAGGTTGTTTCATTATGAAGTAATAACATCAGTATCACTCATATACTGATATGTTATTATAAGTATGAAACAACCCTATTTCACCATCTATCCATCCTACGGAAAAAGAAATCACCGCGCGTGCGTACGTACGGAATACCGTCTCCACGCCGTGGTGTAATCTATTTTCCACCACCACCTTACATGGATGGGTATAATGGTGTAAAGAATAACTATACATAGTTATTACAACATCATATTGATTCTGATATATTGTATAATCCACTCCAATTCAATTCAATATTTATAGAAATGATATCATCGCTCGTGCGTACGTACGGAATACCGTCTCCACGACGCGATGAGATTCATTCTCCATGTTAACCATTTAAGAATGATTATAATGTATATATAAGAAATAATAATGAAATATATGACATTATAAGGCTACTGGATTTATGTATATATATACATATGTATGTCATCTACTTACTTCCATTTCAGGACAATAAGGAAAGGAAAACAGCGTTCATGCGTACGTACGGACTACCGTCTCCATGAACGGTGTTTTTCATTTTATTTATCTACCTATTATATATATATACTGAATATTTATGATATATAAATCATATTTTATATTCTGGAAGTAAGTAAATCATGATATAAGTAATAATGATGTCAAGAACAAAAAGTCAAAACACCTACGATAAATGAAACGATTTTACCCAAAACGCTTCTTTAACATGGAATTTACAAAAGAACGGGTAATATAATGTCATAAGTGAACCATATATGATATCATAACAATGAATATGATTCTGTAATAAGTCAATAACATGATTTAAATCATTATACAGGAGGTTCGGACACTTACAAAGCAAGTCGGACCTAAGGTAAGGGAAATATCACAATCTCATTTTTATCCGAGATTGTTTATTCGTAAGTATTTACTGGGGTGTATTTTGTCATCCACGTCCATGTTCCCTAAATATGTAATATTGTTTCCATCCACTTGCAATAGTTTAAATCCAATTTTACCCTTAGGTGAGTTTTTAGTAAAGAATATGAAAGGAATCTTTTGTCGTTTTTCCGTACGAGGTGCTTTTTTGACTTTTCTGACAAAAGTATGAAGAATGTTTTTTTTAACTTATACGGCACGAACGGATTTATACTGTTTTATAAAGCCTTATTTTCATGAAGCTTCCTCTAAAATATTTCATGAATATTTTCAATAAAATCTCTTTCTTTTAAAATTGCATGATTTTTTGTGAAAAGAAATTGATTTTGAAGAAGAAAGGATATTTTCCTCAAGAATTCAATTCAAGTGTTTTATCAAAATTATTTTTCATGTAAGATAATAAAGGGTTCTGTTTCTATACATATTTTTACATTGATTTGACTATGTTGTGATGGAATTATGTTTATGAATTCCTTTATCTTATATGAATGGTTTTATGATGTCATGTTGTTTAAGAATCCCATTTTTATTACATGGGTTATGCAATGATGTATGATTTATGATTTTGTGGCACACATAAGAAATGATTCATTAAGAGATGGGTGGGACCTATATCTCCCTCCAATGCATTGGGTAAAGATTTTATATCTCATGAGATAGACATGGCTGGAATGGTAGGTTATACCGGTTCAGTGAAACAGGACTGAAACGAGGATTACTCGATTCAGAAAGGGACTTTGTCCACTAAGATAGTCTTGGAAATGAGTCTTGACTAACAAGAAATGATTCTCTATGATTATGTGTGTATGCCACAATGAGTAATGTTTTAAGTTATGATTTCATTTCACTACTATGATTTATCCCATGTTATGAAATTATGCTCTCTTTTGCAGGTTAAGATTTCCAGAAAATGTTATGTTCTTATGAAAATTATGTGATTGATATTTCTTTTGTTTACCCTTACTGAGCATTTGAGCTCACCATTTTATGTTTTCTTTTCCCCAGGATATAAAGAAAGGTTTTAGGTAAAAAAAAGATCTTTATGGGAGATGTTGAAGATCTTTCACCAGGATTAGAAGATTATATTCCGAGTTTCCAAAGACACTAAACTATTACGATCCTTGTGTGTGTGTTTTTGTTATGTACTAAGTATTCCGCAAATGTAATGTAATGTCCATGTACGATAAGCTTCGGGTCTCTACAGTTGGTATCAGAGGAAAGGTTTAGTCAACCTTTGGAAACTAGGATGCGAAAACGTTAGTGAGATCCCTAGAGATATTTCTAAGGTATGTCTAGGTATGTCTCTAAGGTTAAGTATACGTATAGGTTATAGTCCTAGAATTGCGCTAACGATCTTCGAATTTAACCTAAGATGTTAGATATTGAGGGTACTGACCCTTTATTATGTTGTTTTCCCTAGCATGATTTTTGCCTCTCACACAATTCTTTTGGGGTTTTAGACGATGGCTGGAACCCGAAGGAACCGTGTTAATGCGGAATGTGATGGGCAATGCAATGATTGTACCCCTGAGCAACCAAACGATATTGGAGCTGGAATGCAAAATCTTGTAGCAATGCTCACACAACTTTCTCAAGCTATGAATCATGCAGGACTTCCAAACGAGCAAAGGAAGGATCAACATTCTGTTGAATCCTTCATGAGGCAGCGTCCACCTTCTTTCAGTGGGTCTACTGATCCATTAGTTGCTGAACAATGGATTAGTACTACTGAAAAGATATTTTCAGTTCTTCAATGTTCTGAACATGATAAAGTCATCCTAGCAGTGTATCGTTTGGAAGGAGATGCTGATCAATGGTGGAATCTTATTAAGAATACAAGGCAAAGGGATGAAATTGAGTCTATGGAATGGGACGAGTTCAAGAACTTATTTTTCAATAAGTACTTCCCTCGTATTCTTCGAACAAAGATGGAGAAAGAGTTTCTTGAACTGAAGCAAAGGGACGATGAATCTGTTGGTACCTATGAAGCAAATTTTACAAGACTTGCAAGGTATGCTTCTGGAATTATCATCCAACCTGAAAGTAAAGTTGATCGATTTTTCAGTGGCTTAAAACCAAGTCTTCGAAGGGCATTAGCTATAAGAGACTTCAGTAGCTATGAAGAAATTGTGCGTTGTGCTATCAAGGTAGAAATGGAAGTTGGTGTTACATATCCATCTCATGGTTTTGACACGAAACGAAAGATGGAGTTCAAGGAGAAATCTCAGAATAATGGTGAAAAGAAGATGAATGTTTCCTTATGCACAAAGTGTGGAAAGAAGCATGGTGGAGATTGTCTAAAAGGGACTAGAAAATGTTTTAAGTGTGGAAAAGAAGGTCATCGAGCAGCTGAGTGTCGAAGTAATGGAAAAGGGGTTTCTAATGATGTGAATAAAGCAAACACTGCAGAGAACGCACCGCCAACACTTCAATGCTTCAAGTGCAAGGAAATGGGGCATTATGCTAATAATTTCCCTAATCCAAGGGTTAGTGATGATCAACATGAGCAACCACTGAAGGCAAAGGACAAAGGGAAATCACATGCGATCACTATTGGCAATGTTGAATATGACAATGATGTGGTGGAATGATTAAGTTTTTATGTAATGGGATTCCAAAATAATGTTGTATCATTGAGAATTGCAATATTTATTGATGTGGTATTCAAAGTGATTGAGATATTTTTTGGAAATAACATGATATGCGCATAATGAAGATGAGAAAATGAAATGTTTAATAGTATTCATGAGCTCATGATTGATATAAGGACTAAGTGATATCATGGTTTGAGTATATAGAATTTTGAGGATTTTGGTATGTGGAAAGTGTTAACTTTTAACTGCACTCATGTTTTCACTAAGGTATTCAAGAGAATACACGATTAAGGACTTTGAATGTTTGGAATGTGACCAACAAGACATATCTTATGATATGTGGGGATCAACGACAGTATTAAATCTCTGGTAATCGTTGTCACTATATTATGAGAGTGGACTGTAGTATTATGTATAAGCCTAAAGATTAGACTGGATTATGTTGGACATAAGTTAGTAGGATAGAAGTTTTTTCGATATTATTCATGGGATGTTATAGTATTATAGTTTTAGAAAAAGGACAACCTGCAGGACGGGCGACAGCCCATCGCTTCAGACAAGGCTGTGGGAATCGAACCCACAACCGAAGTGCGACTGGCCTTTATCGCCTACCACTGACCTACAGGAAGTCCTTGTTTAGTAGAAACTAGTTTTATTATATTAAGCAGTATGATATATGAAGTATAAGTCCATTTTAGGAACCATATATGATTAATCTCACTATAGAATGACTTATGTATATTTAATAACTTTTGATTACCTTTTGTTTGAGACAGATGGAATGACTCGTCATTCTATCACATGATCTGCTAACACTTCACGAATAACAAATTCAACTTCATTTATTTAAGAGATGAAGTGGAAATTGTTCAAGGCACGAACAACAGTGATATTGTATCAAAATAAAGTATGTATTTATTCTAATTCAAATTTTCAACTTTAGGGAAATGATCTTGAAAACCAAAAATGTTGTCCTAGTGATCTTATACCTGATGAATCAGATGGTACCTTAGATCGTCACAAATTTATGGATTTGTGATTACTGGCTTTTCCATAGACATGTTCTCTACCACTCTCCATCATAACATGATGGTTAGATTTCTCTTCCATATCCATATTTTCACCTATGCGGAAACCCAGTGATTAGTTTATTTGGGTAATCGTTACATTTAATACTTTAGTTTTTATAGCCATGTTTTGGTATTCCCTTTTACAATGTGGGTTTCTATTAAAGAAACTTTAAAATAGTAAATCATTTATAACCCCGACGAATTTCGAGGGCGAAATTCATTTTAAGGGGGGTAGAATGTAACAGCCCAAGATTTTATAAAAAAATATATTCTTTTTAATTTTATTAATGTCTTGTGTTGTACGCTACACCAAAAGGAGCTTGCACAACACACATCCTTGACTTGCCTTGCATTACACGCAATCGCGACCTTCCTCGATAGCGTGTGTAGTACGCAATACCGAGTTTCACTAAACAACGATATGCTATAAAAATATTATTAAAACTAGCCGTTATGAATAGTAATAACCACTTTTTGAAATCCAGTAAATCTTATTTTTCAAAATGAACTTTATTTTTGGATTCGGAGTATCGAATTTAGCCTAAGGTGAAATTTTGGTACTTTTCGGATAACTTTCATATTCTGATGAATAGTGAAAATTACTAAATTATAATTAAAAACAACTTTTTTAATCGAAATAATTAATAGTGATAAATCATTAATTTGAGTGGTTTTAAAGTGTATTTAGAATATATTTTTACAATTTAATACAAAGTTGGTCATTGGATGTAATTTCACATTTAAACTAGACATAAACAAGTGTCAATCTTTTGATAGATATTGTTTCTTAAAAACACGCTATTTGTTTTAACAGCGGGATTTAATTATAAAATTAATTAATGCAACTTTTATGTTATGAATTTGTTAAAATAGACTTCATTTTTGAATTCGGAATATGAAATATAGCTTGGGATGAAATTTTGGCATTGTTCTGAAAAACATCAATTTTTGATGAAGAGTGAAACTACTAAGTGGTAGGTTAAAAACTGAATTTTGCATAAAACTTAATTTTACCGCTTCTGTGAATGGAATTTCAAAAATCCGAGAGACACGGTTAATATCAAGGACTAAAATGTGGTTCAATGAGATGAAAATAATTTTTGGTGAATAGTAACTTTTTACCTTTTTTACCGCGGTTAATAGTAAATAGGGTAACTAAGGGTAAATATGATATTACTATTACCCTAACACATGTCCTAATCCTATTGGACAAGTGTATTTCGACCAAAAACAAACTTAGGAATAAAATATGACCATTTAGGCCCACTTGGGTTAGATTAGGACATTTATTATTAATTTATTTAAAGAAGGGTTAAAAGAGTTAAAATCAAAGTTTATTTACTAAAACATTTTTAATATGGGGTTATACATAAGTTAAATTCGACTATAAATATTCACTAGAAAGCTAAAAAGATTTCCTACATGATGGTAGTTTATTTGTAATTTTTAGACATCAAATAATATAATTTATCTATGACACAAAGATGATGCAGTAATTATCTTATTAATGAAATATTGACATAATTGATAATATAAATACCAAAATAAATGTAATTTAAGACTTTTTATGAATTCCACTAATTTTCTAGGTTACTATGATATATTAGTGTTGATTTAATCAACTTGGTTCGAACATTTAATTCTGTTATGACTTTCACAAAAATCATATATCAAATAGTGTCAAAATTGACACAAAATAGTTTTTAAATCAAATATTATATTATTAATTGTTATTGTATTCCTAAAAATCTAAGGTTCGGCCAAATGACTTAGATAAGGATATATATATTAATAATAAACAATTTGGGGTTCGTTTGGCATGTTATAGTAAGTTTATTAACCATATAGTGAAAGAAAACAAAAAGACATGGTAAAAGTTAAATTATTTAACTTAGAGTTAAATCTAATTGATAAGGTTAACATAATACCCTAAACTTGTCTAAATCCCATTGGTTGATAGGATTTCGACCCATCCCCACTTTAGCTTCGAAATAATACCCTTTGGAACCATTATAAACCGATTTTGACTTTAATATAAAATAATATTTTGAGATATTCCTAAGGTGCCCCTCTCCTCCCTTATAAAAGGAAACATCCTCCCCCTCCTCCTCACACCAATTTGAGCACTCAAGCTCGGCCAACCCCTGCCAAAATCTCTTCTCCACTTTCCTAGAAACATCCTAGAGGTTCTGGTCTTCCTCAAAGACCAATTTTAGTTCCCTAAGAGGAGGTCTCCAAGAGGCACTTCAAAAAAGAGGTAATTACCGTTACCAATTCTTTCATCTTTATTTCTTCTTCCACTTCTTCTTCTTAGGTTGTTTCATTATGAAGTAATAACATCAGTATCACTCATATACTGATATGTTATTATAAGTATGAAACAACCCTATTTCACCATCTATCCATCCTACGGAAAAAGAAATCACCGCGCGTGCGTACGTACGGAATACCGTCTCCACACCGTGGTGTAATCTATTTTCCACCACCACCTTACATGGATGGGTATAATGGTGTAAAGAATAACTATACATAAATATTACAACATCATATTGATTCTGATATATTGTATAATCCACTCCAATTCAATTCAATATTTATAGAAATGATATCATCGCTCGTGCGTACGTACGGAATACCGTCTCCACGACGCGATGAGATTCATTCTCCATGTTAACCATTTAAGAATGATTATAATGTATATATAAGAAATAATAATGAAATATATGACATTATAAGGCTACTGTATTTATGTATATATATACATATGTATGTCATCTACTTACTTCCATTTCAGGACAATAAAAAAAGGAAAACAGCGTTCATGCGTACGTACGGACTACCGTCTCCATGAACGGTGTTTTTCATTTTATTTATCTACCTATTATATATATATATACTGAATATTTATGATATATAAATCATATTTTATATTCTGGAAGTAAGTAAATCATGATATAAGTAATAATGATGTCAAGAACAAAAAGTCAAAACACCTACGATAAATGAAACGATTTTACCCAAAACGCTTCTTTAACATGGAATTTACAAAAGAACGGGTAATATAATGTCATAAGTGAACCATATATGATATCATAACAATGAATATGATTCTGTAATAAGTCAATAACATGATTTAAATCATTATACAGGAGGTTCGGACACTTACAAAGCAAGTCGGACCTAAGGTAAGGGAAATATCACAATCTCATTTTTATCCGAGATTGTTTATTCGTAAGTATTTACTGGGGTGTATTTTGTCATCCACGTCCATGTTCCCTAAATATGTAATATTGTTTCCATCCACTTTCAATAGTTTAAATCCAATTTTACCCTTAGGTGAGTTTTTAGTAAAGAATATGAAAGGAATCTTTTGTCGTTTTTCCGTACGAGGTGCTTTTTTGACTTTTCTGACAAAAGTATGAAGAATGTTTTTTTTAACTTATACGGCACGAACGGATTTATACTGTTTTATAAAGCCTTATTTTCATGAAGCTTCCTCTAAAAGATTTCACGACTATTTTCAATAAAATCTCTTTCTTTTAAAATTGCATGATGTTTTGTGAAAAGAAATTGATTTTGAAGAAGAAAGGATATTTTCCTCAAGAATTCAATTCAAGTGTTTTATCAAAATTATTTTTCATATAAGATAATAAAGGGTTCTGTTTCTATACATATTTTTACATTGATTTGACTATGTTGTGATGGAATTATGTTTATGAATTCCTTTATCTTATATGAATGGTTTTATGATGTCATGTTGTTTAAGAATCCCATTTTTATTACATGGGTTATGCAATGATGTATGATTTATGATTTTGTGGCACACATAAGAAATGATTCATTAAGAGATGGGTGGGACCTATATCTCCCTCCAATGCATTGGGTAAAGATTTTATATCTCATGAGATAGACATGGCTGGAATGGTAGGTTATACCGGTTCAGTGAAACAGGACTGAAACGAGGATTACTCGATTCAGAAAGGGACTTTGTCCACTAAGATAGTCTTGGCAATGAGTCTTGACTAACAAGAAATGATTCTCTATGATTATGTGTGTATGCCACAATGAGTAATGTTTTAAGTTATGATTTCATTTCACTACTATGATTTATCCCATGTTATGAAATTATGCTCTCTTTTGCAGGTTAAGATTTCCAAAAAATGTTATGTTCTTATGAAAATTATGTGATTGATATTTCTTTTGTTTACCCTTACTGAGCATTTGAGCTCACCCTTTTATGTTTTCTTTTCCCCAGGATAAAAAGAAAGGTTTTAGGTAAAAAAAAAGAATATCTTTATGGGAGATGTTGAAGATATTTCACCAGGATTAGAAGATTATATTCCGAGTTTCCAAAGACACTAAACTATTACGATCCTTGTGTGTGTGTTTTTGTTATGTACTAAGTATTCCGCAAATGTAATGTAATGTCCATGTACGATAAGCTTCGGGTCTCTACAGCTAGGGTCACTCGCGGTAGCGGGGCTACCATGGCGGCGAGACCCGCACCGGCCGAGGGTATGGCAGCAGCGGTGGATCCTGTGATTCCGGAAGAGTAGGGCCATCCTGAGGGGTATCCACCGAGGAGATTTCATAGGATATCCACTCAGGCTCCGGGGAAGCGGTTGCGTCATATCGACATGGCAGAGGATGTTGTCTTCCCGGAAGCCTGGGACATTTGGGATGTCAACCTGCAATTCCTCATCCCAACCGAGATATGGGCCCACCTAAATCGCCTTGGGATGGAATTACCAGGCATAGGCCTAGTTCGGGCTGGATTCATGGCGTCTCCGGCGGAGGCAGAACAATACCTGGACGAGCTAGAGGATTACATTCACTCTAGTGGTGTCCCTCGCCCAATGACAGACCGGGTGAGGGTACTGTTGAATCAGATGGTCCCCCCATAGTTATCAGCTGCCGATCTGAGGGAGCGCTTCCCCCTGCCGGAAGAGTCAGAGGACTCCACTCGGGAGGATGAGGCTGGAGGAGGGAGTCTGTTGGAGGAGGGCGAGGTCGGAGACCGAGGCTCAAATTCCGATGAATTCGCAGAGGGTCTCGAGGTAGCATTCTGAACTTCTTTCCTTACGATCCGTTCTTGGGTCACTATGAACTTCTCACCGATGTTTGAGCCACACAGGAGGAACTTGTTCGCAGGCCTCGTTCTCGCCCCTCGGCGGGTGATGATGTGGGACCTTCAGAACCAGCGCCTATGGCTGCGTCCAGTTCCACGTCTAGTGGGACCAAAGCACCCGAGGTGGCTCTTCCGGAATCTACAGACCTTCCAACAGTATACGGAGGGCCTCACCTCAGGGTCCCATCAGTACCGGCTCTAGATCAGTGTGAGGAGGTCGATCTCTGTAAGTCTCCTCTACCGGTCTCCCTTGTCGTCATATGTAGACTATGCCCGCCAACTAACGTTTATGTCCCTCTATGTCGTACAGTTCTCCGACCGGCGTGGGCTGTTACGGCAAGACTGGTCGAGATGTCTGGTGGCGTCCCTCCTTGGGGCATGCCGGTGATGGTGGTGATAGTCCCCCCATCTCCTAAAACCGCAACACACATCATCACTGGCGGAACCACCAGTAGGGCCGTACCCAAAGTCATTGAGGTGGGCTCCGAGGAAGACTATCAACCTGTCGGTCCCAGTTTTTTCCCGCCTGATTTAGCGCCAGGTATCGTACTGGATTCAACACCAGATGTTGATCCTGCCACGGATTTCCTATGGGTGTACCCCATGTACAAGCCTTCCAATCGCGCAGACTGGGACGAAATGGCCTTCGACGAGGAAGACAGCAGCATAGTCTACCGCTGGTCGTGGAAGCTGATCACGCACTTTATCAAGGACACCCCCAAGCGCAATGGCTGGCCGAAATGGATAGAATCCGCTCGCGGTTGCGCGAACTGTGTGCTGGGGGAGTGGATGCCCAATGTCCTCATGCACTCATTTGAGATCTTATGGCTGAGAAGATCCAGGAGAATGATCGCGGACTCAGCGTGGGCTGGCAGCGGAGGAAGGCGACCAGCATCAAGAATCTCCAGGAGGCTGAAGGTGAGGTCCAACAGATGCAGACCCGGGCAGATGAGCTTTCAGCCTCTCTTGATGCACAATCTGAGCTGGTCTCACGGTTGAAGGCCCAGTTGGCAGAGGCAGAAGAACATATGAGGTAGACCTCTGGAGAGATGGCTGCCGTTCAAGCTGGCATAGAGAGGGCCAAAGCCAGGACTGACGAACTGCACCCCGCCGCTGCTGAGGAGGAGCGGGACCTAAGTCAGCGGTAGTAATCCTTGGATGCCACAAGCCAACAGGTGGCAGAGCTGCAACGCTCTTTTGACGGCGTAAACCCATCCATGGGGGGAGTCGACCCCCGAGTATTGTAACAAACCCAAAAACCTTTTGTTGGTACTTTCGTGCTTCAAATTTTTTTCTTCTTTGCTTTGAATGACGTAGCGCAGACGATTTCCACTGTTTGAATTGCCTTGTTACATCCCTACAATGTTTGCGGGATGTTCGGAGACAATTCCCCAAGCCCACGTAGGTCGAGCCCGATGTGGGAAATAGGAGATAGTTGCCCTCTCATCCCACCTAACATAGGAGTGGGGATCATGCTCCGGGCATCCAGGATTCGGATTACCAGTCCGGATTTCTGAGAGACGGGAGAGGCTTGATCGGAGAAGGAACTTTCAGGATATCCAAATTATCGTTTCTTTAGCGTGCACTTATGCACGAATGGGGAAATGCAAGGGGCGCTAAAATCGGTCCAAACAGGTGAAAATGGGAAGTGTGAATCACGATACCCATGATTCGAAACACTGTGGGGATGGCGTGACAATAAGGGACAACCGTTAACCTTAGAGGAGAAGCGGTATCCTTAATGTGTTAGCTTGTAATGGGGACAAAAAATGAGGGTCTATCGTTGACCATGTTCGAAACACGGGACCATGTCACAAATATTGTTGATCAATCTTTCAAGACGTTGGCCCAGGATAGTTGGCGGACCATAGGTCAAAAATCCATACTGTTAGGGGGTCCCTTCCAGACATGACCAGTCTTCTGGAACGTTGGCCCAGGACGGTAGGTGAGCCGATGCGGCATGAGACCAGGCCATTAAGGGGTCTTGTGAGACATGAAAAGGGACGAGGGTCTGAATAAGGGGCACGCAAAGCGTGGAATATGGAGTGATGGTTCATCCGAACAAAATCCAACACTTAGGTAGTTACACCACTGTGGTGGGAGTACGCCAAATGGGTGCATCAGTTTGATTACGGATCATTCCTTCTTTCAGATAGGGCCTCTCATTCGAGGGGATCTGTCACTTCCCAATGGGATCTTGGGGCATCCTGAACTTGTTTAGGGTAGAACCGCAATTTAGTTTCATGTGTTGAGGACACATGGACTCTTGTAGTTTAACGTCATATGATAGGACGTGGAATAAAAGAGAAGATCCCAGGGAGCATGTGGCACGGTAGATATGAAACCGACATGAATGAGGACTTGGAGTCCAAATCATACCACATACCTCCGGAGGAAACTGTTCAGGTCGAGGAACCAAAAGTGAGGATTGGGCTGGGCCCGAAGAAGAGTGGTTGGGCGTTCCTACGTACCCCATGGGAACCAAGCCATACGTAGTTCTGGAAGCGCAGTTTAACATCATGCGGGACGAGGAGCAGCCTGACAGTGTTGGTACATATCCTGCCAAAACCACTAAGCCCACGTGAGTCGTGCTCGGTGTGGGAAACAAGCAGTAGTGGTAGAAATTTCCCGGCACAAAAAGGGGCAGTTTAGGGAAAAGGGACACTCGGTGAATACCGGACCAGTGACACTAACACGATCATTTAGCACACCTAGAGGCACGAAGAGAAAGAGCCGAGTATGATGGAATTCCACTTGAACATGAGGAAGTGGAAATGTGTGAATCATGGAGCTCGAGATTCAGATCACGATGATGGTGGCGTTACGATGGAGGACAACTGTTGACCGTGGTGGAAACCCAGCATCCATATCGCGTTATCCTAGAATGGGGACAAACAAATGAGGGTTGACCGTTGACCATGTTCGAAACACGGGACCATGTCACAAATGTTTTCAAATATCCATAGGGACATTGGCCCGAAACGATTGGAGGGCCCTAAGGTCCAGCATTCATGGAGAGCCCTTAAGCCTAATATCCATGTCATCTGAGGGTCCTTTTGGACGTGGAAGAGGATGAGGATTCAAATAGCGAGCTCATGAAGCATGGTCGTGGGATGAGGGGGATGTCCCTGTAGAAATCCCACACTTCGGGCTCTTTGTCTAAACACATCTGAATACGACAACGAGACATATTAGATAGAGGGAGAAAATTCCTTTCCCATAGGGAGATCTTAGTTTAGGGTCGTAGAATTCGGACCATGGATGGGAAGAGACATAAGAGGCACATGGTGGAATAACTCAAACACCTGGCGTGAATGGGAATAGGGGGTGTGTGCGGTGCGATGAACAACCTGACGTGAATGAGGACGTAATCCCATACCACACTGCACGACCTCCTTAGGAGAGGTTTTTGGTCAAAGGACCGAAATCGAAAGTTAGGATGGGCCCGGGGAGAAGTGCCCGGGCGCTCCTACGTATCTCATAAGGATGATAATCAAGCCTCACGTAATTCTTGATGTGCCTTAGACCATGAATGGGTAAAAGGAGCAGGGGACGCATGGAATCAAGACCCGACGTGAAGGAGGACCTAAGCCCTACTTACCATGTGTTCTCTGGGGAAATGCTCGAGTCAAGGGACCGAACACAAAGTTTAGGCTGGGCCTGCGGGGAAGTGCCCGGGCGCTCCTACGTATCTCATAAGAATGAGAATCAAGCCATACGTAGTTCTGAAAGGTGACATGGTAAGATACCAGTGCTGGGGAAAAGGGGAGTGCGGGCGTGGCCCTTGCACTAAAAGAAGCGGAATTTGATGAATCTTGTTTGTTCTTTAAGGTGAATGGTTTTTTTTGTGAAGCGACAGGCCTAGAATAGTAGGTCGTGATGTCGCCACAAGGATCAAGCCATGATGGGCATTGACAAATGGCATGGCACATGACCAATACCCAACGTGATGTCCTATACAACAAGGTCACCACAATGCAGTGCCGTTTTTTGTCGTGCGGCCAGGACGATAATGTCACAGTTTAGGGTCGTATGATAGGACCAAGCATGCTTTTTATCGTCATGCAGCGCAGACGTAGCAGAGACGATGCTAGGCGGGAAATGTGCGCAGTGTTATAAAACACAATTGACGGAGACTTGATCCCACATCAAATTGTACGCCAATCGGATAGGGAGACCTTAGGCCAAGGGGCCGTAAGAGGTGAAACAGGGGAAGAGACTGGTTCCCTAAATGCGTTGTACCTGAAGACAGGGCATTCAGGCGGTCCTACGTATCCCATGAAGATGGGAATCAAGTCATACTTAGTCCTTAAGGGTGCCTTTTAATGTCATGCTGGACAAGGAATAGGAGGGCTAACTCTCAGAACAGGCATGTGCGTGGTGAATATATTGCAAACCCGACGTGAATGAGGACATAATCACGCACTATGCCACGTGGTCCTGTAGTCGGGGTCCTGAAGGCAGGACCAGAGAGGTGAATTTGCTGAACTCAAGCTGGACCCACAGAAAAAGGGTCTGGGCATTCCTACGTATCCCATTAAGATAGGAATCAAGCTGAACGTAGTTCCAGATGAGAATCTAAGTTAATGGTCTTAGAGCTCAGACCGTGGATGGTGACAACTTCTCGAGCAAGCACAGATGTCAACCCGATCCCTAAGCCCACGTGAGTTAAACTCAGTGTGGGAAACAAGGGGGGTATCCTCATTGCAATACTTAGGGCAAGTCAAACGAGAGTTGTTAGAGAGCCCCGAAGGACACCTTTGACGCGGCTTGTTCCCTCAACGCGTGGACGTGCACGAAGGAAAAGTACCCAGAGTTCTGAGACTCTACTTGGACATGATGAAGTGATGAAGGGTGTGAATTGTGCACCCGACATTTTGGGCCTAATGGGTTGGCATGGCGATAGTGGAAAACTGTTTACCATGGTGGAAACATAGTGTGCATATCGCATTATCCTGAGGTGGGAACAACAAACAAGCATCGACCGCGGACCATATTCGCAACGCGGGATTTTATCGATTTGTTGTCTGAAACCCTCGGGGCGTTGAACCGTACGGTATGAGAGCCCTTGGGCGTAGTATCCAGGCCGTTCTTGGGGGTCCCTCTAGGTGTAAAAGATGGTGAAAGCCCTAATGCATGGATACACAAAGCCTAGGAAGCGGGTGCGGACGTGTCCGAGTAAAGATTGGCATTCCAGGTAATAAACCAGAGTACTCTTAGGCACATTGGTGAACCGCCAAAAAGGGATCGATGAAATAGCTCAGTAGGGGGAGGTACATGGCGTGGTCATTACGGGACTGACGTGAATGAGTACATAGTCCCACACCACACCATATAATCCCCTCATGGAGGAAGGATAGGCCAAGGGGCCAAGATGGGATGAAGATTCCCGAGAGATGGGGCTGGACCTGAATCCTGGACATTCAGGTGGTCCTACGTATCCCATGTGGATGGGAATCAAGCCACACGTAGTTCTCTAAATGTAGTTTAACATCATACGGGATGAGAAGGGGGGTAATATACCCCTAAACAAGGGAGGTGTGTGGTATGGCGAAGAAGCCGACATGAATGAGGACATGTTCCCACACCACACCGTACACTCCTATAAGAGAGGACCTGGGTCGTGGCCCAGAAAGGCCAAGGGGCCTGATGGTTAGGCATTGGTCAGGAAGGCCTGACCTTCTTGTAGTTTAACGTCTTGCAATGAGGACGAGGGTTGGGGACCTGAGGAGGCCAAGGGGCCTGAGGCTGGGCCTCGTAAGGGAAGGCGTACGACATGGTACACGATCCCGACGTGAATGAGGACTTAGTCCTACAACAAACCGTACACCCCGGGTAAGAGGTTGGGCGAAGGGGCCCGAGAAGGCCAGGGGGCCTAAGGTCAAGCATCAGTCAGGAAGTCCTGACGGGTCTGTAGTTTAACGTCTTACATGGGGATGGGGGTCGGGGACCCGAGGAGGCCAAGGGGCCTGAGGCTGGGCCTCGGAAGGGAAGGCGTATGGCATGGTACATGATCCCGACGTGAATGAGGATGTAGTCCTACACCACACCGTACACCCCTATGGGGACTCAGGGTCGTGGGCCCGATCTCTAGCACCATCCGGGGGGAAGTCTGTCACCTCGGGATGGGGCAGAACGAATCCCTGCACTCGATTTCTGGGACATCTCGGGGTGGACCCGAAGATCCAGGACACTGTTGACCATGTTCGAAACACAGCGTTCCTATGGTAACCTGGTATGGGAGAAACAAATGAGCGTTGACCGCTGACCAAATTCGCAACGTGGGACTTGTATCGTCTTGTTGCTTGAAAACCCTCGGGGGCGTTGGCCCGTAATGGTAGGAGAGCCCTTGGGAGTTGTATCCAGGCCGTTCTTGGGGGTCCCTCTGGGTGTGAAAAATGATGGAATCCCAGTCAAGGAGTGGGTGAAGCATAGTTGTATCCATCCACGAAAGAGGCAAACATCTCCAGGGGGATTTACAGCCGGTTCGAGGCTTGCTTGATGTGAGTTGGGGAAAAAGTGTGCAAACTGCCATGTCTTGACCCGAGGGGAAGATTTTGGCTTTTGGGCTGGGCCAACGGACGAAATGCCCAGGCGTTCCTACATATCTCATGAGGATGAGAATCAAGCCATATGTAGTTCTTGAAGGCCATGCAGTTTAGCGTCGTGCGGTGAGGACGTGGGAGGATAGAAGAACGGGAGTGGGCACATGGTGCGACCCTTACAATCCTTGTGTTAGCGGGGTTGTATGAGCGGGGCTAAGAAAGCCTACTCCCTTCTACACAAAGATCCTCCAAGGAAACTATTCCCAGGGGGGTAGTGGAAGAGAAAAGCTTGGGGCTGGGCTCATAACGAGGTGTCTGAGCGTTCCTACATATCCCATTGAAATGGGAATCAAGCCACACGTAGTTCTTGAAATGCAGTTTAGCGTCATGCGGGACGAGGAGCATCTCATTTGGGGATATGTAAGGTACGGCAAGTAATCCGACGTGAATGAGGATGCAGTCCTACACTATACCATACAATCCCGCGAGAGGGTAAGTCGGGGAAAAAACCAAGGGGCCTGGGGCCGGACCACGGTCAGGGAGACCTGACCAGCTTGCGGTTTAACGTCTTGCGGTGAAGACGGGGGGCCAGGGGCCCGAGGAGGCCAAGGGGCCTGAGGCTGATCCTCAGTCAGGACGGCCTGACTGGCTTGTAGTTTGACGTCTTGTAGTAAGGATGGGGGGCCTGGGCCCGAGGAGGCCAAGGGGCCTGAGGCTGAGCCTCGGTCAGGAAGGCCTGACTGGCTTGCAGTTTAACGTCTTGTAGTAAGGACAGAGATGCAGTTTAAGGTCGTGCGGGACCATCTCGTAGTTTAGGGTCGTGCAGGACCCTTTCTCCCTAGGCAATGTATCGCTTGGGGAATTTGGAATTGGTGGGAGGGGTTATACGCTCTCCATCCGTGGTCACCAAGGAGTATGCTCCATTGGGGTAAACCTTATGGATGATATAAGGCCCTTCCCATTTGGGTTCTAATTTGGGCGGTTTCCTACCGGGAATCATTGGCGCTCGAAGGGCCAGTACCAGGTCGCCCTGTAGAAAAGAGTGGAGATGAACCTTCTTGTTGAAGGCCCTCACTATCTTATCCTGATGCCTTTCCAGATTGTTCAGGGCACGAAGCCGATTCTCGTCCAGTGCTTCTAATTCAGCTAGATGGATCTCGGGTACCTCATCTGATGTATGGTGATCATAAACTGGGTAGAGTTGCGAGTCGTCATCCGGTAAGCCCAGAGGGCGTTGGGGAGCTTGTCCGGTTGTTTTGACCAACCATCTTCTGTAGAATGTTAGAGAGGGTCTTGTTGAACGCCTCGATCTTTCCATTCTCCTGCATGTGGTAGCGGGAGGTATGGTTCGACCGAATGTCATACTTGGCGTACAATTTCTTTAATTCAGATGCTTGGAAGTTGGTGCCGTTATCGGTGAGGACGGAGTGAGGGACCCCAAACCGGTGGATAATGTTGGAGCTCACAAAGTCAACGATGGAACGGGCCTTGACCTCTTTGAGCGGAACTGCCTCTGCCCACTTGGCGAAGAAATATGTAGTAGTCAGGATGAACCTACACTAGCGGGCTGTTGCCGGTGGATATGGTCCCACTATATCAAGTCCCCATACTGCAAATGGCCAAGAGTACTTGGTGGGGTGGAGGGGCTCCGGCGGCCGATGCAAGAAGTTGGCGTGTACTTGGCACGCGTGGCATCTCTTGGCATATCCAATACAATCGTGGATCATAGAGGGCCAAAAGTACCCCAACCTCCGGATTTGATGGGATAGATTCGGCCCAGCTTGATGGGCGCCACAGGAACCGGTGTTAACCTCTTGCATAACCTGAGGTATCTCTACTCCTTGGATGCAATGGAGGAGGACACCATTGAAACTCCACTTATAAAGTATATGTTCAAGACTGGGGCCGCTCTGGAGGGTAAATTGCAGCGCGCGGCGTCGGATCCGCTCGCGCTCGTCCCGGTCGTCCGGGAGGCAACCATTTTGGAGGTACTCGACAAAAGGCGCCCTCCAGTCGGGAGTGGCTTCAACCACTGTGTCTGATGAACCCGGGACCCCTGACATGGAGGGTCCGGCGGTGAGATGACCTACCCGCAGGCCATCATTGTCCTCTTGGGTGACGGGGGAAATGACTCTCCGGTGTGCCACATGTATGATCAAATCATCTTGCTCGGGTTCTGCGAGTGATGCGGCCAAGCCATCCAAGGCGTCTGCTTGACTGTTCTGTGACCGTGGGACATGGGTAACCTCTGGTCGAGAAGAGAACTGGGCCATTAGGCGGAGGGTGTACTCTAGTAACGGTGCAAGCTCCGGCTTCCTGACGACGTAGTCGCCATTAACCAGATTGATTACCAGCTCGGAATCTCCCTTCACATGTAGATGGGGCACATGGATCTCAAGGGCCAACTCGAGGCCAGTGATGAGAGCCTAGTACTCTGCCTCGTTGTTCGTACAGCCTTCTGACAACAGGAATGAGTATGGAAGGATAGCTTGCGCTGGGGTAATGAAGACAATACCTAGGCCCACTCTGTTGAGCTTGGGATCGTTGAGCCTCCTACCGGTGGGGCTCCGGGAGGCACCGTCGAAATGCATTTGCCAACACGGGACAACATGATCGTCTGAGAGGATCGTCTCATCAGGGAAATCCAGGTCCAGGGATTAATCCGCGGAGGTTAGATGGGAAGCTAAAAAGTCTGCCAATGCCTGTCCCATAATGGCCTTCTGAGGTACGAACCTGATATCAAACTGCTGGAGAATCACTGCCCACCGTGCTAGTCGGCCAGTCAGCATGGGGCGGTTCAAGATGTACTTCAGGGGGTCTACCTGGGAGACCAATTGCACCTCATGGTGCTGCAGGTAATGTCGCAACTTCTGCACGGTGAAGACGAGCGCAAGGCAGCTCTTTTCGATGGGGGAGTATCTGACATCCGTATCGAGAAGCGTGCGGCTGAGATAGTAGAGATTGTTCTCAGTACCCTCGTTATTCTTCTGGGTGAGCAGCACACCGACAGATCTCTCCAGGGCGGTCACATAAAGGACCAATGGCTTTCCGGAGACGGGTGGCATCAGGACCGGAGGTTGGAGCAGATACTGCTTGATTTCCTCGAAGGCGGTTCGACACACCTCATCCCATCTGTAGGCGACACCCTTCTTCATGAGCCGGGAAAAGGGATTACACTTTCCGGCCAGATTCACGATGAATCGGCATATATAGGCTAAGTGGCCTTGAAGGCCTCGAAGCTCCCGAATGTTGCTCGGGGGAGGCATTTGACTAATGGCCTTGATCTTCTCCGGGTCGATCTCGATACCTCGGTATCTGACAAAAAAGCCCAGAAACTTCCCAGAGGTGACCCCGAAGGCACACTTCAATGGGTTCATCTTCAGGTGACGGGAACGGAGGAAACCAAACACTTTCTCCAGGTCTTTGAGATGGTCCTGGCACTGACATGATTTGACTATGAGTTCATCCACGTAGCATTCCACCAATGTCCCGAGAATCGGTTTGAATATGCGATGCATGGTCCTCTGATAAGTGGCACCTGCATTTTTCAAACCGAACAGCATAACCTGGTAGAAAAAGGTACCTTGGGGAGCCCTGAAGGCAGTGGACTCCTCGTCTTCGGGGGCCATCCAGATCTGGTTGTACCCGAAATACCCATCCATGAAAGAGAGGGCTTGTAACCCGGCCGTGGAGTCAATCAATAACTCCATCACCGGGAGTGGGAAGTCATCCTTTGGGCAGTGGCGATTAAGATCGCGGAAGTCGATGAAAACTCTGATCTGCCCATTCTTCTTCCTGACTGGAACAATGTTGGCAAGCCACTTGGGGTACTGGATTTCCTTAATGAAGTTGGCCTTGATAAGCTTGTCAACTTTGGCCTCAACCATAGCACCATGAGAAGGTTGCATTTTCCTGGGGGGCTGCTTAAACCCACGGTGTTTTTCCGGGAGGCCCAGACAGTGAACGGCTACCTGGGGATCTAGCCCTGGCATCTCGTTGTAACTCCAGGCAAACACATCATGGTGTTGTTTGAGGAAGTCTACGTACTGCTGCCGCTCCTCGGGGGACATGGCTGCACTGATCAATGTGGGTTTCAGATCTGCCTCGCTACCAAGGTCCACATGTACCAGTTCATCAACTGTGGTAGAGACGTCTTCTTCAAAGGCGGGGGGATCATCCTCCAGGTCTTCCTCCCCACCCGTGGGGGGACTTCCCGCGACGGGAGATACTTCTGGGCTATCAAATCCCGAGGGTCAGCTGGTTCCGGCTTGGGCAGCAGCGGTCATCACATCGGGAGACTCACTCGCCATTGAGACCATAGCAATGAAGGTAGTCGATCCTATCCCATCTGGCCTTTGGCCTAAGGGTCCACGTTTGATTATATCAAAGCAGTGGTGACGTGTCGGCCTGAGTCGGTGGATTCCGGCTCGGTGGAAGAGACACGTATGGCGTACCGCCGTTGTCATAAGCTTGACATTCTGGTACCGTACAGGGGTAGGGGGTTCAAGGATGACCTGAGCCTGTTTGATGTATGAGTACGAGGTGATTTTCCGTCATTGCTTGGACACGGGAACATGCCTTCCCGGCGTACCCGAAACAATAAAACATTACCCCATGTCGGGGTTCGTGGCCTCCAACCGGTGGATCGGGAGAATGTAGGCGTCATCCATGCTTTCCCAGGGATCACTTGTGATCGGGGCGGGTTCATCCTCACTTACTAGGATTTTCTTATCCTTACTTTTGTAATAACTCGCATCCAGATAGCGGGCCTCACAAGAAGCGAAAGGGGACGCATCTCCTTGGAGCACGCCTACTCGACCGTTGAGCGAGTACTTGAGGCACTGGTGATACGACGAAGGGACCGCTGCATGCAGATGGAGCCATGGCCTACCCATCAATGTGTTGTAGGTGGTGTCCTGAGAGACGACCATGAACTCGGTGCTGGAAATTAAGGCACCGAACTGAGTCTTTAGGCGGATCTTTCCGACTGGGGTTTTCTCGATCCTGTCGTCCCCCTCGATTCTGAGATCAGAGAGAGTTAAATCACCTTCAGACAGACCCAACTTTCGCAACATCCGAGTCGGAATTAGATTGATTCTAGAACCTGTGCCAACGAGGCAGCGGCAGACTTCCACACCATTGAAGTGGCCAGTGATGTACAGCGGGAAAATGTGCCCCAGTATAGGAGGGTCCTCATCTTCACCAGAGAACGAGATAACCACCTGACATTCGGAATTTCTAATCATCTCGGTATGGAAGGCTTCTGCAGCTGCTACCTCCGTCTCAAACTGGAGGGGGCTCCTTAGGGCCTCGAAAAGTGCCTCGTGCATTTCGGATGACAGGCGAAGGGCCTCAATGATAGAAAGCCTCGCGGGAATGCCGCCCAGGTGCTTCAGGACATCATACTTTTGTGCCAAACGCAAACCTCTGCTTATAGGAGGTCGTTCGGCATTTGGAGGCATAGCGGGTCCTGCCGGCTGAACCGGCGATCGGCTAGTACTGGGTACATCCTGCTGCCTGCTAGTTGAAGCCTGGAGAGTAGTCGCCGGACTAGGATTGAACAGCGGAGGCTGGCCTGTAGCTGGGAAAGACTGACTGTGATACGAACGAGGCAGCTCTCCCCGATCTAGTAGCACAAACGGCGGTGGAGGTAGAGCTGACGGCGTTAGACGGGGTTGCGCATGCTGAGCTCTGCGCTGAGCCTACTGTCTGGTCTCAGTAGCGTGCACGGCTTCGCTGAAAGTGCCCGTTGACGTACCTCGATGACTGGCATGGTTGCGATTCCACTGACGTTGACGTCGGCTGGGAACGTTGGGGAGGTTCGCCTGGCGTTCCCCCTCGTCGGGGGTCATATAGGGCTTTACCAGCTCCACGGTGTTAACCAAGGCGTACCCCTGGCTGTCGCTCGAGGAGTCATCCACCGCTGGGCAGATTCTGGGAGGAATCCCCATTTCAGGGGGCATAATGTCTCCGAGAGTGCGGGATGACGACGGCACCGGCGGTGCGCGTTGCTTCTTCTTGCGTCGCCACTGCTTGCCCTTTTGGGAAGAGGTCGACTGTGAAGACGATGCGGGGGTACCAGCTACTTTTTCTGAAGGTCCCAGCTGCTTCAGGCATGCCCGGATGATACCATGGGCACGGACGACGGTTTTTCAAGCCATCCAGTCGTCGTATTTCTGGGATCCGTGGCTGGGGACCTGCTGCCACTCGCCTTTGCTATCGCTGCCGATCTCTGATCCTGCAAAGACACCCACCACTTATGCTGGTGTCGGGCCCAGCTTGACTATATTATTGTTGACCTGGTCTTGAATCTAGTCTTTAAACACATAACATTGCTTGAGGGGGTGCCCCAGAATCCGATGATAAGGGCAATAGTTGGGGTGATCGGTGAGATTTGCCTCTGTCGGCCTTCTGCACTCGGGCAGGCGCACAATCCCTTGCTCTAGAGCACTTCGGAAGTAGCCAGGGACCTGATTTTCATTGAATGAATAAGTTTGGTGCCTTCTTTCCGGATAGGGGGGTCTGGCCCTGACGAGGGGCCGGAGGGGCCTGCCGAGGAGGCGGCGCCTGATTGTCTCGCCTAGGTCGCGGTGGCGCATTGCGCGGGGGAACATGTCGGTTCTGAGGTGGTTGCTGCTGGGCAGGAACTTGTGCTTGAGGTGGAGGACCTCTGCGGGGTTTCGGGGATGGTGCCACCTGTAGTAATTCCATCTGCCTCGGGGCTTCCACTTGGGCCGCCGCGGCGGGTTCAGCCCTAGCGGTCCTCCTGGCCGGGATCATGGGGGGAAACAAACATGCCTGACTAGCCTGTTGCAGGGCTTCCTCAAGGCGCTGAGCCTTATCTCAGAAATCTCTGAACCCTCCAGGGTAGTTCTGGGTAATTAGGGAGGGTACCAGCTCTGTCTTGACGTTCCCCACACACATCGTCAGTAATTGCTCCTGAGTCAGTGGCATATCGAGGGAATACGTACGTCCCTTCCACCGGGCGATGAAATCTGCGACTCGTTCATCAGGCCTTTGCATACACTTGAAGAGGTCCGCAATGCTGGTCTTCCGCGTGGTGGAGCTGAACTGGTATAAGAACTGCCAGCAAAGATCCTCCCAACAGGTCACCGATCCTATAGGGAGCTGGATGTACCAGACGAATGTCAGACCTTCCAATGTATGTACGAAACATCGGAGCTTGGCGGCTTCTTTCTGATCCGGGGTCCCCAGCATGGGGCCATACCTAGAAGAAAAATGAGCCAAGTGGTGTGGCGGGTCCCCTGTCCCGTTGAAAGGCGAGTAAGTGGGGTTCCCAAAACCCGGAGGTGCGGGCATGTCATCCACCCACGCAGGATAAGGCTTGCCATCTGGTGGGACCGCCACCTGCCGCGTTTCCAACGCTTCGAGGCGGGCTGTGAGTGCTGCAATAAGATCATCCGGGTGGGGGGTCCCTGTCTTGATGGGGATCCCTAACCACAAGTGCGTTTCCACGTTCCTCAACACGGTAGATGACTTCGGCAGCTCGTGGATCAACTGGCGGAATGACCTACATGGCGACTGGGGGAACCCGGACTGGATTCTTCAGATTACCCCGTCGCTCGGGGGGGTTTGGCGAGACGTATCGCGCCCTCTTGTCGTACATTCCGGATTCTTCCTTGTCTGTGGCAGTAGCATGATCAGGGTTTCCCAGAGGCATCTCACCGGGGGGAAATTGTTCCTGCCCCTGCTACCCCGGCCTGGGATTACCATAGTCGGGTCGCTGCTCTGTGGCGCGCTCAGCCAAAAGTTCATCAACCAGCCTCTTCTGCTCAGCAAGATGTTGACATAACGTGGCCTTCTCGGGATCTTCGTCCGTTTTATGCACAAAGGTGGACGGGTCGGAGTGCTTGACAGTTCCGACATGCTCCTTACCCTTGCCGGTGTTTCGACTGAGTACCAGCGACTCGGTGGGTACGGGGAGGCCTAGCAGGTTCCTCTGCTGATGGGTAACCCTCCCTAATGGGTCCAACACTGGTGGTATTCCCTCGGAGGGTAAGTCTCCGTCAAGGAATTCAAGCTCATCTTCCTTGTCCACAACGTCAGCCATGTGGACCGCGACCCCTCTCGAGGGCATGTCCTCGATGTCACATAATGAATCGGGCTACCGTCGGATAGGGTCAAAGAGGAGAGCGGCATAGTTTCCCCAACCACGAACTTGCACATGGGGGGTGGCTTCCCTAATGATCCTGCGGAGTACTTTGAAACTCTGGACGCATTTCCGTTGAAGGGCGCCCTGGCGGCCGGGCGACTCGGGGTGCTGGGCCACAAGGAGTGTGGCCACATCGATCAGGCGGCATTGCTCGCCGATTTCTTCGAAGTTCTCTCGACTTCTGGGGTACACCACCCATTCGTAACGAATGAGAAAGTGTGTCTCCCATAAGGTTCGACAAATGAACCCCACTTCTTCAGGGGTAAGAGACTCTGGTACGCGAAAATTCAGCGCCGCTGTCCGCCAGAACTTCTCCGAGAAGTAATCTGCTGCAAGAATACTCTAGAAGCTCCTGGGCTCGGACTTAGGGTCTGGCCTTGTGTTGCCCCACTCGTCAACCGGGGGCGGCTGAGGGACCGGTAGCGGTACCGAGGTGGACCTCTGGGATAACAAACTCGGTGGCGGAGAATACGGCGAGTGAGCTAACCGGCCGCCGAATTCTGGGCCGTCCTCCGAAGAGCAAGGTGACCTGGCCACGATGTCACGATACGATGGGATGATAGCCACAGCTTCCGGCACAGGAGTCGCAGCTACTGGAGATAGGTCGTGTCGTCGCTCTACCGTCGTTGTCCCCCATAATAGCTCATCTCTAGTAGAGATAGAGGGAGCTTCTGGTGACGATGGCGATGATTGCGCGGTCGAGACCTGTAGAATTCCCAAGATTTCTTCCTCCTGGATGTACCTGCGGAGAGAGATGGGAATCTTGTCGACCTCATATTCTGAGAGAATGAGGCTAACGTGTCTGGTTCCTTCCCCAGTCCTTGATACGGAGGAGCGGGGAGAAGGTTCCATGGCCGAGTCGCATTCCGCTTCAGAATCGAAGAAGCAGGCAGGTTTGATCTCCACCCGGGCCTTCCCAGGATTCTTCTTTTGGCGGCGACGACCCGCTATCCTGCCCCGGGGTGGCTCTTCGGGACAGGGTTGATCCCTATCAGGCAGTCTCGGGGCGGCGCTCGCGCCGTGGCGGAGAGGGCCCCCACTCGAGATAGCCGGGGTGCGAGGGGCACCGGGGCAAATGTCGAAGGGTACATGGGGAGGACCTCCATGAACAATACCCATGTGGGCGGATCCTCTGTTGGAATCGGCAGGAGCATGGGGAGGACCTCCATGGTCGATGCGGGTGGAGCGAGGCTGACCTTCATTCCTCGAGTTGTTGGGGCAAGGAGGACCTTCATCAGTCGCAGAGAGGACGTAAGGGGGACCCCCACGTTGGAGAAGGACTGGATGGGTAGTACCTTCAGATCGGCAGTCAGGGGAAGGAGGATGGACTCCATACCCTGTATAGTGGGCACGGGAATGGTTTCCACGCCGAGCATCACTGCTGCGGGGCAGGTCTTCCTTCAGGATGGGGGTAGCTCGAGGCATACCTCCATGACGAACTTCGGAGTGGGGAAGGCCCACGCTCTGTGAAGTAGTGGTACGGAGAGGGCCTCCGTACGGGGTGACATCATCGTGGGTTAGTTCGCGGTGATCACCACTTGGGCTCGTAACCTAGAGAGTCAACCCAACCTGCTCGTGGGGCGGTTGGGGTCTCGATCTTATTTGGGTGAAGGAGTGCCCCTGCTCAGTGTATGTAGGGGCTTCATGATGCACGTCGGCGGTGGCTCGGGCCACTGTAGCTGTCGACGTCAACGTGCCTGGTCGAGCGTCCTCAGCCTGGGCCTGGCACTAACGTCGGGTCAGGCGAGCTGGTGCAGGTGGTGCAGGGGCATGGCCTGCCTGCTCTTCCTGCGGATTCGGACGGTGGTGCTGACGCAGCCGGATGGGAGCTCTTGCCTGGAGCCCTTGGGTCGGGGCCCTGAGCCGGCTGAGCCGGATGGCGCCCGCCTCTTCAGCGTAAGGCGAGGAGTCGTCAAGGCGTTCCGGGGACAAGCTCCCGAAACGGTTGAATGTTGGGGTGGGGAGCAGGGGCTCCCTGCGCGGCCTGTTAGGGCAGCGTTGACGGTAGGTCCCGGAGGCTTCCAGGTCCAAGCGGGCCATATCCTGAGTTGGGATGACCCCTTCTTCCTCGTACCTGCGCACGAGGTTGTTGATCACCCTTTGCTGGATGAACTCTGATAGAAAAAGGGGATGTGGGCGCCCCGTATTCCGCGATGTGGCGGCCGTCGTGGCGGTAGTGGCGCCATGTGGGGTTGCTGTGGCGATGTTTCCCCTACCCCTGCGTAGGCTAGCGGGCGGTGATCGCGTCTCTGTAACAGCAACCTGGTTCCTGAGAAACGAAGGGATCAACTCATCATCACTGAGAGGAAAAGGATTGACAGCCAGTGGCCAGCATCCTTCCATTCTCCACGTCTGTAATAAGGATCCATGCCAACACGCTGCAGAACGGAGTGCCCCACGTTCTACTGCCTCGACTTCCGGTGAGTTTCACAACAGGCCCGCTATTTGCTTGCCGGGACCAGGCGCCAGATATCTGGATCTGGTGACACATCAATCTATTGGTGTCTCGAATGCTACTAATCCCCATATTGAGGAGAATAAATTCATGTTGGGTTCACCATTTCTGTTTCCGACGCTTTCGCCGGGGTGCGCGCATCCGTCCGTGGAGGACGCGCTGCTGTTGCCCCGCATTCCCGCTTTCCAAAGGCGGGCGGCATTCTCTCCTTATTTAGGGACGTCTGCTCCTTGATCGAAACGGGATGATGGGATGTCGGTTCCTCCTTCTGTGGATTCCACCTCAGAACTCGTCACCTAGTCCGGGTCTCCCTCATATATTTAATACGTAGTTCGTGAAACTCTTCCCAGTGCCATGTTTCCATGGACGCCAGTTAATTACACTACTTCTGTTGGGACATTCTAAAGGGTCCAGTCAGGGTAGCAACCTTCAGTCGGGGGAGTAGTCACGTTGAGGCATCAGTAGCGTGTCTGGATGCTAGGGAAGCTGGCATGTCTGTCTACTATCCCTGGTCACAGGGCTTCTCGAGGGAGTGGAAGCCCGAGGCATCCCACATTGAGTGCGGGGAATTATATGTCATAGACACATATCTGAGGTTTTCCTCAGCTTCCCGTGTTTAACACAGGGTACGCCGCGAGTTTAACGTCTAGTGGAGACGGATCAACCCGATCAGAGCATTAGCTGGAACAGATGGGATTGAGGGGTTTCCCTTGAAGGGGTGCCGATACCGGGACCAGCCCATGGGCGGCTGTGAAAAGGAGCATATCGACATGGTCTCACCGAGATATGATGGTCCGGGTGAGAATCAGGATGGGTGGTAGGTGGATGAATAGAGTGGAGGGGGAACGAAATGGGACAATAATAGGGGCGACGGTGAAGTTGGGCTTGAGCCTTGAAGAGGTTTCCTACGTATCCCTGTGGCAGGGAATCAAAGTCCGTGTAGTTCAGGATGGTGCTAGTGAACCGACGTGGAGGTGGACCTTGGCCCGGTGAATGTCGTCAGCGAACCAACGTAAAGGTGTACCTTGGTCCGATGCGTCAGCGAACTGACGTGAAGGTGGACCATGGTCCGATGAAGATGGGATTGAACCTCAGGGAGGCTTCCTACGTACCATGCCTTGACATGGATCAAAGACCTCGTAGTTCAAAGGGTTTCATCGGTGAACCGACATGAAAGTAGACCCGTGGGTCCACTAGTGATGGGCTTGAACCTTGGGAAGGTTTCCTACGTACCATGCCTTGACATGGATCAAAGTCCTCGTAGTTCAAAGGAGTGATGGAATACAATTTAACGTGACGTGGGACGATAGTGAACCCTGACGTGAATAAACGACGGGCATTGGGTGTCGGTGGAACGACGTAAATGAGGGACCTTGGTCTGATGGGAGATGGGCTTGAACCTCTGGGAGGATTCCTACGTACCATGCCTTGACACGGATCAAAGTCCTCATAGGTTGGGTTGTGGAATACAGTTTAACATCATGTTGGACGCAGGTAGAACTCGACGTGAATTGGATGACTGGTGGGCTTGAACCTTGTGGAGGCTTCTTATGTACCACGCCTTGACATGGATCAAAGACCTCGTAGTTCATACGGGGGTTTGTCGGCGAACCGACGTGAAAGTGGACCTTGGTCCAATGAGTGGTGGGCTTGAACCTCTGGAAGGCTTCCTACGTACCATGCCTTGACATGGATCAAAGAACTCGTAGTTCAAGTGGGAATGGGTGTGCAGTTTAATGTCATGCGGGGCAAAGGGGGGCATACAGTTTAACATCATTCTGAATGAGGGAGAAACTTGACGTGAATGGACGACCGAGCAATGTGGCTTGAACCTCATGGAGGCTTCCTACGTACCATGCCTTGACATGGATCAAAGTCCTCGTAGTTTGCTATGGGTGGGGGTCAGGGTCGATGCTCACTCTAAGCCCACGTGAGTCATGCTCGATGTGAGAAACAAGAGGTTGCAAGGACCTGACGATCACGTCGCGAAGGATGCGTCCGTGAGAAGCGAAGAGGGGCTTAGGCATTAGGCGGCCCATGGTGCTGGGACTTACTCCAGGATGGAGGCCCGTGGTGCTGCAAAGCACAGCGAAAGAGGGATTTGGGACCAATTATGGGAGGTGCCTCGTTCCCTATCACACCCTCCACTAACCTTAGTAGTGGGGAAGTACAGAGATGTAGAGGTGCAGCCATCCGTTGGGGAACAAGGGTCTCCCTTCTCCTATGAACATACGCCACTCCAATAAGGAGGATATCACCCCTTGTGGATGGGTGATTCCATTCCTGTGGAGACGAGTGGTGTAAAGAATGTTCGAGCTGGGGGGACCCTTCGTGAGAGGCACGAGGTCGGGTCACAGTTTAACGACATGTGTTGAGGATGTGGTGCTTGGAAGTTTAACGTCCTGCAGCTCGGACAAGGTGGGTTCACTCCGCACCCCTAGGACTTACATAACCGGTACCCTCTGGTCCTTGGGGAAGGGAAGGTACCAGTAAGGCCATGGTCAAGAGGGGGTGTGGAACGAACCATCGAGGGGTCCATGTTAGCGTGGCTATGCGAAGAAGCAATAGCTGTTAGCGTGCCTATGCGAAGAAGCATTAGCCGAAGCAACGCTACAAGTGGTATTGTCCATGGGACTTTAAAATCACATCGTGCAATCCTGGAGGGTCGCACGAGAAGAGAAATTGCTAAGCAAAGGAGTGTGCTTCGTGAAGTGGAGTGACTTGGCCTTAGCATGGGGCATAGGTGTGAGTGGAAGGTGCTTCGCGAAGTGGAACAGTGTTTGCGGAGCACTGCCTCACAAAGAAGAGGTGCCTCGCGAAGCAGGGTCCTGCGAAGCAGTGTGCTTCGCGATGTGTAGTGATCCTGCCATAGCATAGGGATCACGAGTGCATCTTGGGTGTTTCGCAAATCATGAACGCTCCGCGGCTTCACGGGTTCCCTTGGGAATCCCCTTCCTTCGCGAATGCCCTTGAGCTTCGCGAAGGGAATCCCTCTCGGAAGAGGGGCTCAAAACGAGACAAAGTAAAGGCAGCCCGCGAACTAGAAGTACCTCGCGGAGCTCATGATTCTTGGGGCAAAGAGTGCTTCGCGATTCGGGAGAGGTGATGCCGAATGGTCGGATTGTCCATCCTCTGGGACTCAGGGGGAGTCCAGTATTTATAGGCAAGGGGCGCCGCGAAGCAGAACTCGCGCGCCGCCTCAGGTGCTTCGCAGCGGGCTCGCGAACGTCAAATGCGTTCGCGGAGCGTTACCACCTCTGGAGCTTCACAACGGGCTCGCGAACATCAAATTCATTCGCGGAGTGTTACCGCCTCTGGAGCTCCGTGAGGCCGTGATGATTGGGGCGCTTCGCGTCGGGGCTTCGCGTCGGTGCTTCGCGTCGGGGCTTCGCGAGGCAGCGCGCCAGCCTTTTGCATGCCTTCCTTTCGTGCCATATTTTGGCACCAACATCTACCCAATGGATTCACCTTTCATAGGCTCACGTAATACATGTTCTATTTCCATGCTCTAAGGACCCCAACTAGTTCCTAGATCGAGTTTCCACTATGGTGCCCATGGGACACATTGTGGATGCTTTGGATGAGTTCCATGGATTTAGCCCTTCGTGGTCTAGACTTCTTATCTAGATTCCTTGGATTAGTTCCTTGGATCCATACCTTAGTGGTATAAACTTTTCATGAGGACACCTTGGATGACTTCATTAGATCCTGCCCTTCATGGTCTAACACTTGTGGTATTATGGAATGACTATGATGGTTGTGATCTTTACAGGATTGACTGTCGGTATATGGTTTCCTTGTTAGTGATTGGAGGTGAGTATGTGTGAACCCATGTGTAGGAAAAGTATCCCCCTGTGGTGATGTATCTTACTCCGATACTTTTCCAACGTTGGAAAAAGAAGTAATATGTCGATCGGGATTACGGACAAGGATCGATTGTTGTTGGTTTTTGTGTTATTCGTTTTACTTATGCATGAATGTCATATCTATGTATGTATGTATTGGTATGGGAATATACATGCATACACCTATATATATGGACAAACATTGTGGCACTTTCCTAGTTGGTCAAAATTATGGACATGAGAATCGACTATGGTTTCACATTTGGTTTAACTCTTTTTTGTAGTGTCTCAATAAGGCTAAGCACTTGGGTTTTTAATACACTTATAGAATCACATTTATATGTTGCTTTTTAGGGTAGCCTTTTAAGATTTTTTCTCACCCCTACACATGCACCTTGTTGTATGTGTAGACCTTATGTCTACATTTCAGGTTGAGCATGAGTTTCATGGGGGAGAGGGATAAGGCCTAATATTGAATGTTCGAGAGGAACTACTCAAGTGGTTCTTCTAATTGGGTCAATGAATTTTGACAATGTTTGTAGACTGGATATGTGGTCTGAATTAGAGTGATTTTTTGAGCAATATACTTTTACTTTCAGTTACATTTGTACTTGGTATCTTTATGATTGACTCAATGTGTGACCAGTGTTCTATGGAATTTCATAACTATCCGGGATCTTGTGAAATTTTCATTTATTGTTACAGCTTGTTCTATTTCAATTTTTTACTTCTTTTTCACTTTCTTTAATTTCTATTATGTATGATAAATAGCTATTTTTCATTATCGCTTACTCAGATATGATGGAATAATCTACCCACTATTACATATTAGGTGCTTACTACTAGTCAGCACTTTGGAATATAGAGAGGCATGCTTGAGGCCTTGTAACCCACCCGCCTAGAGCACCAGTTTAGTGGAATCTGGTTTGGGATGTTACAATTTAACCAAAAAAATAACTTAAAGTGGTGATCCCACACAAGTGGAACATAATTGAAGTTATAAATCCATAGAGTTAGTACCAAGACCACATACCTCAAACCATATCATTTTCTTTATAAGTGCAGCCTAGAAACCCTCACTCAAGCGTGTCCAAGTCCATCTAGCCACCATCCAACCACCTCGGTCCCTATATTATACTATTGCGTCACAAATAATTAATTAGAATTTGAGACAAATTTAAATTATCCTAATGAATAAAACTCACTAGGTCATCCCAACACACCAAAACCACCAGAAAAATTGTATGGTCCACTCCCGATGCACCCTCTATCCTACAAAACATGAAATCCCCAATAAATAAAACTATTTCAATAAAAACATTATCCAATTTAGGAAAGCCACCTAACTAAATTTCTTCGGTGATGTGCCTTCAATGAAACATTGTGCGATGGCATGTGGATAATGTCTTCAGACCACCTCTATGAAATCCTAAAAAAACCCCATACATTTAAGTCAAATGAAAATTACTCTGGTGGAATCGACACTAAAACTCTAAATAAAAATTTCTTCAATCCACATCTTATTTAGACAAGTAGGAATAAAGGGAGTGTATAGAAAGAACCATAACTCTAATTCGATGAAAACTAATCTGGTTCCGGCCAAAACAGAGAGAAAATGATAGGGGATAAGTCTTACTAAGCCTTCCCCATGAACTATATATTTATGATGATGAAAGGGGGCCGAGACCCCAATTTAATTAAGAAAAACATATTAATCTTTATTCATAGAATAACCCTCGGGTTCACACCATTGTTTTTGTAAAAGTTCCCCAGAATCCCCTAGCCAATAATTTTTTATATCATAAATCAATAAGGAACTCTCTTTGAAATATATTAATGGTGAGAATTAACTATTCACATAATGAATATCTTGGAGATGCAATTTTCAGTGCAATAGTCCCTTGGACACTCCTCTAACGTTCATGAAAACCGCTGGGATGTCAACCAAACCTCAAAAACATATGAGAACAAATTTTATGGATTCTATGAGGCTCAAAACCTCATTCTAAGTTGTGGTTCTGAAAAAAACATCCACTAAATATAAAGTAAAATTGCCAACGAAAATCATAACCCATATTGACACAGGATTGTATAGGAACCTATTAAAGAATTAAATGGAAAACGGTATTGGACTCTGGTATGTTAGGATAAAGTTGGTGAGGGAAACTTTTGGGACCATAATTGGTAGATGTAATATTTGAGTGAGTAAAAATGACTGGTCACCGCATTTGGGAAGCTTAGAGTATACAAAGTAGTTATGTATATAATAGGAGGAAATCCCTTTTTTGAGATAGGTGACTATGCCTTTCTTAAAATATCTCCTTGGAATGTTTTAGTGTGTTTTGGTAAAAAAATGAAATTATATCCCTTGGTTCATTGGATCATATGAAATTTTGTATAAAGTGGTATCATTTTCATGCTAGGTAGACTTACCTCCATGTTTATATTATGTACATTATGTGTCTCGTGTTTCCTTTTTAAGGAATTATATACTCAATGCATCTCATGTTTTATGAATTGAACTGGAATAATTAGAGGAGAATATATCTTATGAAAAAAGACCATTTTAAATTCTTGATCATAAATATAAAGTGTTACAGAATAATGAAATTCCCTAAGTAAATAGTTTATACAAAAGCATATGATTGAAGAAAAAAATGGGATTCAAAAAAAGCCATGAAGGGAAAATACCCTCACATGTTTAAGTAATAAATAAAATTTCAGGGATAAAATTTAGAAAAGGGGAAATAATGTGAAAAACTGGGTAATGATAATCATAAATAAATTTCATTTCTTATTAATTTTAATAAATATATTTTATGGATTTATATATAATATGATAATTTTATATGAATTTTTTATCAGAAAAGAAATGTTTTTATTATAACTTAAATGTTTTCCATGAAATATATGGATTTATATAAAAATTAAATATTTAAATTTTAGATCCTGAATTTTATAAAATGATCTTTTTTTTAATTCATAATATTGAGATTATATTAGGGTAAATTTTTGGTATTTTATGAAATGAATGAATTTTGACTGAATAGTAGAAAATAACGATTTAAAAAAAATTCATTTCTTTTCAAATAATTAAAATGTAAAATTTTGTTTTTGATTGGTTTAAAAATATATATAACTCCTTTTTTGTTAAATATAATTCAAATAATTTTCTTATTAATAATTATTATATTTGATTTTGGTATAAAATCATTTTTATTCTTAAAATGAAATTTTTCTAAAAAATGTTTCTCATTGCATTTTTCATACATATATCACAATTAATTTAATACACTTATACAAATTGAATAATGAAAAATGGATTTCATATTTGAGATTATTATTTTTCAAATTTTTAATGTTTTCAATTTCATTTTTTTATAATGAATAGTAACATGGAAAAACATTATCACCCTGATAAGGGTTAAAAGGGTTCACATGGGAGTTAAACTAGGAGATAAGGAATAAAATATCTATGAATCATTGATAAATATGATTTATTGATTTTTTTTAGATCTTTTATTCACTATTTTTCGATTAGGTTCTAGTTTTCCTTGAGAATTACATTTATTATATTTCAATGTTTAAAATAATTTTAATATTGAAACATCCCTCACTTATAAATGGTAACCTCTTCTCTGCACTTCCTCACACTTTTTTTATCCCCTTATTTCAAACAATCCCTACCCCAAACCCTTAATAATTATCACCCCACATCATAGATTCTATAGTCTTCCAAAAATAGAATTCCAATAAGTCTTATGTTTTAAGATAAAGGGGATATATCTGAAGAGAAGGAGTAAGTCTAAACAAACATATTTTAAGTTTATTTCTTTTTATACCTACTTAAAATATATTATAACCTATATAAAATAATGAAATTAATATGTTATCTTTAGTAAAATTTTGTAATGTTTATGTGACATTTTTATCTCTTTTCCATCTTATGGGAAAGGAAAACATCATTCATGCATACTTGTTGACCACTATGAAGCGATGTGTTTAGTTTTCCATCACTAACTCATACAGATGGTTATAATTAGGAAATTAATTAAAATATAAGAAGTTAAATAAATTATTATGATTATATAAATATAACAAAGATCATGCATACATGTGCCATACAACCTCCATGAAGCGATGTAATTCGTTATTCAAAACCACCTCACATGGTTAGTTAAAAGGATATAAATAATGAATAGATATAAAATATATAAGACAATTATGATTCTATAAAATTAAAAAATTAAATACGTAATTTCTTTTACATCCATTATAAAAATGGAAACATCACTAGTGTACACATACGGACTGTTACCACCACGATATGGCATATTTCATTTACTGTGTATAACGTCAACGAAGGGTTATAAAAAATTAATTTATAAAAATACTAATTTTTTTATTATTACTATTCTAGAGATGATGGAACCTTGATCTGTTTGACCTTAGTAAAAATAGAAAATTCATTCTAGACTTATAAACCAAACACCCTCAAATCTTTAAACATGAACATAACTATTTTAGGAACTCAATAAAATGTTGTAAAAGATTAAATAGTGTGATTAGTGTTGATGTAATGAAAATTTAAAGGTTATTAATTGAGTATAAAACTAATTTAATTTTATTAATCTGAGAGGTATACATTTGAATGAAATGAGTCAGGACTTGAGGAAAGAGACATTCTTTTAAAAAATATTGTTTTAAAGTTTTATTTCTAATTATTTTTATTAGATATTAAGGTTATTTTAAAAGTTTAATGAATTTTATTATGCATGATTCAAACATTTATATATTTAATTTTCCATTATTTGTCACTTTCTCTATAAATTATAAAAATAGAATCTTTTTAATATTTTCTTTACGAGTACTAATGAAATTTTTACAAAAATAAAAAATTATTATTTTTTAACATATACAACTAGACCATACTTTCCTTCCATCATATCCATTATTCATTATCATGATTCCTCTACAATTTAACATTTTTTTAGAGAAGATTATATTCCCACTATTCTGGAAACATTAGTTTTTAAAAAAATCTATAAAAATAAAAATCTATTCATATTAAATTGGAATAACTAAAATTGTTATTACTTATGGTTTTGAATTCCAAATTAACTGAGTTTTATAGTTATATTGGAATATAAATGTTTATAATTCACTTTATAGTTCGTGGAGATTTTATATGAATGAACTGTAATCCCTATATAGATTTTATGTTGAGTGATCTCAGTATATCCCTCCAATTCATTATTTAAATTAGTTGATTTTACTGTTGATTGGTTACTCCTAAGTGATATGGGAATTATCCAGTAAGGTTACTCTATTTAAAGGGTTATTTTTGTTGAATTCAAGGATAATTTCTAGAGGTACCTATATAATATTATTTAAATTAATTATAAAGCAACTTTTTTGAATTCAAAATGTAATAATGATGATATTATGTATTTAAGGAATCTTTATAATCTTTTTTTAAAAAAGGTGAAAGGTTTTTTTTTTAAGGTAAGGGATTCTTTAGTTTTCAAATTTTCTACAAAACCATTATGAATATGATTTTACCTTTAAGATTTGATTTGAAATTTTTTGGGAAGTTTGTTGATAAACTAAGTTGGTTACATGTAAAATTAAACTGATATTTCAGTTCAAATAATTATTACTAAAAAGGAAGACTTTATTTGTATTTTTCAGGTTTAAAAATGAACTAAAGAGTTTTTTTATTTTATTTCCATTACTGAGATTTGTTCCACATCCCAAATTTTCAAATGTTTTCTCCAGGATTATAGTTTCGTAAGAATGTTAATACATTTAAATTTTCAGTTATGGGAGTTACCTTGATTAAATAAAGTGTGTCTTTATAAATATCATCTTTTTTGAAAAAAAAATGGACACTATATGGAAATTTCCACTCTGTGATTAATGGATTTCCAAATTCTATAAACCTATAAACCTATAAAGGTATGGAGAATGTAAGTTATGAAATAATTTCCATAAATCATCTAATTTACAGAATAGTTTATAGTTCCCTCATTATTCACATTTATTCTAATTGTTTTTCAATAATATACTAGCAATTGATTGAGTAAATTAAGAGAAATCAATACTAGGTATAAAATAATATGTTCTTCATGGTATATCTCATTTTACATGATTTAATGCAAATGATTTAATACCTTGATTAGGGGGAGTGGAGATGGAGCTGTGAAAATATTATGAGTTGTGAATCTAGAAAAAAATATAATTTTAGGACAACCCCATGATATCTAAACAATTAGGTACTCAATCACACATATATATCTTACTTTAACTGTCGTAAATATATTTATAAACGGGGTTTATTATTTTATAAAAATATTATGAAATGGTGAATTTGAATGTCTTTCAATTGAAATTTTTTGATGTATTTGTTAATATGTGCATAATTAAATGTTTCTTAAATAATATTTTTTTTATACAGCACATAATTAGATAAATGAGAATATTTAATCATGGAATCACAAGATGAGATGCTTATGAATAACATTTATTTCTTGGTAAAATCCTTCTACACCATGTTTCCCCATATAGATTAGACTAACTAAAGGATCATTGCTAACAAACCCATGTGGTTCTATCCTTCTATCAAAAAATTGGTCAAGGTGTGATTCTGAATAAAATTCATTAAAGATGATTCTATTTTTAACATTATTGAAAGAATAAAGATCTAAAGAGATAAAACCTAATTTTTTTTTATTTCTTTTCAATAAGGGGTGGAGAAATGAATTTCATTAAACACATTTATGTTTTAGGTTTAATGGTATTAAAAATAAATAGAATGGGGAGATTTTAATGACAATGTTTTTTTTATTTCATTTTTTCTCAGTTTGAAATTATTTAAATATTTGATGTTGTGGTATGATGTGTGATTTAAAAACATGAGTAAAGATGATGGTTATACTACTTGATGATCATGTTTAAAAATATTCAAAACAACCCTTTAATTATGATGATTGTTTGTGATTATATTTAAGGAGATCAAGAAAAGTGTATGTGTATGAAGGTACATTATTTTAATGTATTTTATATTATTTTTTCGAGTGATTTAAGAGGAATTTAAAAGATATAAAATGTTTAGGAATCATTTGAGTGAGATATAAAATTTTTGTACAACTTTTCAGACAAATGATAGGGTAAATAATATTATGCATAAAACATTTAACATAAACGTACGATAATAGAAGTATTGTACGATAAATATTATTATTCATATGAAATCTCATCTACATGAAATTTATAAGAAATTTTTTATAAATGTAAAATGAAATTAATCTATGTGAAATAGAATTTTTCAGAGTGTAGAACATTCTATCCATGTGGAGGACAGTTTCCTAGCGCATTAGGAATTTTGATTTCTTCTATGATAATTGAGTTTGAAGGAATTTTTACAAAGAAAATGTCATTTTTATATGAGATTTAGAGAGATTTTAGAAAAAATTTAGAATGGCATAATATAATTTTTACTTCTCGTATGATATTTCTCTACTTGTATGACATCACAATTTCAGAAATTTTAGAAAAACCTCAAACTGAAAAAGAACTTATTATGATATATTTTAGTGGAAAATAAAAGAAATAAACCTAATAAATATTTTAAATAAAAGGAAATAAAATAAAATCACTCTATTATATTGCACTTTATTAATCAAACACCATGATAATTATGATTTATCATGATCCTATCCAATATAGAAGGAAACCCATTCAAGGGAGAATATTGTGTTTTTAAGATTAATTGATTGCCACAAAGGAGGGTTCCACATCACAACATCATGAACATGTTGATTTTAAAGGTACATTAAATCAGTGTATGTTTTGGATATTTAAATTAGTTACTAAATTTTTCTAAAATACTTTAGATCTCAAGGGAAAACAACCTGAGATTGCAGTTCAAAAGATATGACACAATTTTCTTTCTATTTAAAAATCTATGACAGAATAAAGGACCTCAATTTTCCTAGAATAAAAAATTATGCAATATTTTATTTAGATAATATCTGAATAGTCATACACCTTTCAAGGAAGTATTTATAGAGTTTCCATAGATTAAAATACCCAGAAGAATATTCTAAAAATATAAAAGATACATGATTGAGGAATAAAATTGGGAGTTATATATTTTTTGAGTGAAAATTTCACTTGATTATTGAAAATAATATAAGAGTTTAATTTTAGGATTAATATATCCAAGATTATTTAGAGAAATAATAAAAAAATCATATTATATAAAATTAGAAGTGAGGTTCAAGATCTAAAGACCTGTTTAAGTAGGTTTAAATGTTATTTAAGGTATACATGAGTGAACTTGGTTCAATGATCATTTAGAGGAAAATCATATATACAAGGTGTAAAAGAATACCTAAATAAAAAAAAGGTTTTCTATCATTGGATTAAAATTAAAAGAGCATGTGATTTGGGTGTTTAACCATTCACTGAAGTGGAGGTTGCAATTGGGGTGTATAAAAATTATTAGATAATATATTTTTGGCCAGTTTGTATAACCAGTAACTAGAGAATGTAGTTAGTTGTATAAAAAACAATTTTTGTGATCAATTGTGACAATAGTGATCAATATATTTTGTAGAATCTAACTATCACAATAAGGAGTAGGTCATTAATGTTAAAACTTATAAATCATCATGTTCCTTCTTGATGCATTCAATAGCATATATGTGAGTAAGGGTGATATATTTATTTGAGGGTAGATCAAGAACTTAACCATTAATATGGTTTTCATTCAAATGGGTTAAGTAGTAAAAATTAAGAGATCATTGATTCAACTCTACACCCACAAAGTGATCAAAAAAGTTCTAGCAATGATAAAATGATATGTTACAAGAAGATAGTGAATTTTTTTTCCAATAATTTAACATTAAACTAATGTTATGTTAAATTGGTATGATCTATAAAATAATACAAGCTAATCTAGATGACTATATATAATTTTCAAAGGACCATAAATGAAATAAAAATACCAATTTTTGGTGAGGCTTGATATAAGAGAGAAGAATCAATTCCATTGAATGTTTTCTGGTACTTTCCAATCATTCCAAGGTTTAAATGACTTCTATAGAACTGAAGAGACTACAAATAAACTAATGTGTTGTGTAGATACCTGAATTCAATATGGGAGACATAAACACTGAGAAGAATCTCCATGGTGGAAAAAATATGATGAGTATCCTGAATTTGGAAATGATCATAGAAACTTCTATATTGCATTATCTATAGATATAATGAGTCCCTTTGGTTTATAAATTAGCACTCATAGTACATGGTATTCTATTTTGGAAAAGTACAACTTCCCACAACTATTATACATGGAATTAAAGTAGATTATGTTGTCTCTGCTTATATTAGGACCAAAACAATTCGGTAATAATACTGATATTTATTTGGATCCATTGATCCAAGATCTAAATTTATATAGGATTTGGGTGATAAAATGTATGGTTCTCATGGAAATTAATATTTAATGTTTAGAGACATGTTGTTTGGGATAATAAATTATATTAATGGTTATGAAATTGTTTTAGGATATATAATTAATTGAATATTAATTTTTATTATTTATAAATAAAATACACACTCAGTTAGTTTGAAATATTCTTTGAATAAGGTTTTTTTATGATGACATACTTTTTCCATTGAAGATACAAAAATGGATGTTGGAAAACATCATTATATTAGAATTTCAAATAAGATACATGACCTCCTTAATTAATAGGTGATGAAAAAAGTTGAATAAGTAATGTATATTTTCATCATTTTTCAAAAACCATTATCAAAAAAATTAAGAAAATAGGTTGAAAAAATTGATCATTTAATTTTTAAATTCCCTTATTAGAAAATTTTTATGTCAGTAATTTTCTTGATATTATATATTTATAAAAAAATATATGTGATAGTTTCATTTTAAATATACAAAATTTAACTGTAAATAAATATAGGGAATTAAGGATAAGTTAAACATTATTTATATGGGGATAAGTGTAGATTTGGTTCTGGTGAAGGGTGAAAGATGAACTTTTATTCCTCTATAGTCTTACACGATTTCTAAGAAATATTGATTTTATTTTTTTAACTTTATTAATAGTGTAAAAATTCCGAAGGGTTATTCATAAAATATGAATAATATCATTTTGATGACAAATTTGAAGTTATGGTTCGTTAAATCATATAAAATTCATGTTTTGATGAATGATCTAATGGTTTTTTATTTATATAGCATTATATCTAAAAATTTCCGATACATATTAACCATGCTTTGCAAATTTTTAAAGTTATGTATTAATGTTACAACCCATTACATGTTTCTAACTATGGGTAAATAAATTTGTGTCATATTATTTGAATTTGAGATATATATCCCACCATCATTATTTGATACAATGGTTCTCTTTATGGTTAAATTAGTTAAAGATATTTGATTATGTGGTCATGTATATTATAGATGGATGTACCACATTAATATTTTTTTGAATATTATGAAACAATATTTCAAACATCAGAGTCAAAGTAAATTTTATATTGAAGAATGATAAATTATTTAGGAAAATATTGAATTATATTCCAACTACCTGTTTGATGTGGAAAACATTAGTCTCCCAAAATCTAATCACATCAACGCCTTATAGATGAATGAGATTTCAAAATAGTTGTTGTCACAATTAACATTACAAAGTAGGAGTCATATCACCATTATATTTTAGATAAAAATTTAGATTTTATATCATATATTGAAACTAATAAATTATATCTTAGGTATTCGAATCCATCCAAGCCTGAAATATCAATATCAAATACACATAATCAACAGTTTATAAGATGGTTTTGGGACCATATTTTGGAGGTGTTATCTAAAAACTTAAATTCAATTTTATAATTACTTTAATGGTTAACTATATTATAAAATGTAAATGTTTTATATTATAATGGGTATGCAATAAATAGTTATGTTTTCTATATAATGGAACTTGATGAAGATAGTATGATGTAAAATAGTGGAATTAATATTTTGGCGTGGATAATGACTATATTCAGTAAAAAGTACTGGTATAAAATATATATGAATATTTTATACTTTGGAATTATAAAAAAAATATGGGAGTTGGGTTATACAATATTCCAAGTGCCTATTTTTTCAGAAAATGGGTTAATAATAGGAGTGTAGTTAAAATTGATTAATTGTGGATCATAATAGTGAATTTTATTAAGGAAGGGTACAATGGTGAATATTACATTATGAAATCATAGACATTACAAGTATTTTATGCCTCATATCATTTAAACAATTTTTTTCAAGTTGTTATTTTATTAACTAAAATAACTTCAGGGTCAAAGAATATTTTTTTGTGGTTGAACCTTTCATTAAGAAGCCAAAATCATTTATGGTTGTCACAATATATAAGGTGTCCTATTTGTCATAGGAGACTTTAGGTAGAGGATTTTGATGCTTGATAGATGTTATAAATGCCTTCAAATTTTTAATAATAATAACAATTAAATGAATAGGTCAAATTTGTTTGATTGGTTTTTTATATATAACAATTTTTCTCATAATATTGTGTGTTCAATACTATATTTACGTAATATAAATAAAATATAAAACTAATTATAGTGGTAAAATATTATCTACCATCTGATATCACTAATGAATATGAACAAAATATTGGAGATATTTAAAATAATAAATTAAAAGGGAAAGAACATGTGATTTAAAAAATATAGAAGAAACATATGATAATAATGTTAGAAAAAATTATTAAGGTAAGAGTAAATGTCTTCAATTTGATGTTGGATGTAATTCATGTTTTCAAACTATTAACCCAAAACAATCCATTTTCATTAGTTACATTTATTACAGAACACTAATCTACATTTATATTGATACAGATACATGGCATAATGTTATACATGCACTGAAGGCTATAATTTTGGAAAAAAATAGGGTATCATTATGATATATGTAATATATTATAATCAAAACTAAAAATGGAAAAATCATTTAATCATTAAAATGTATTATAGAATATATTTTTAGTATAATAGAATTGGATGATATTCATATTGAAGTATTTAGGAAAGGATCATATATCATTTCAGACACTTTTTACATAACAACATCTTATAGGTGCTTAGAGGAAAGTATAACTCCAACCACTATTTATATATGCACACATTATAATCCAAGAAACTAGGGATGCTTTCATTGGTCAGCATAAGGGAGAAGAATTTAAGGTACATTTTATTTATTAATATATTATTTGGTATTTTATATATTCATCAATTTTATTCATAATTTTTTATAAATGAAATAGTAAATTAGTGAAAAAAAATAAACAAATTGTGCCAAATTCAATGTGCTCCTAATATAAAGAAAGGAAGGGTTATTCTTTAACTAAAAAATGGAATTTATATTAAATCTATAGGGAAATATTTATTTTATTTTAAATAAAAAAATAAATATATTCATTTTGTCATATACAGACATATGAATTAGAATATGAATCCACATATATCCCACAAAATATATTATTGAAGGAGGCTCATGTAAAGATAAATGGATAAATAATAGATAAAAACAAATAAAAATTATGGGATTCATGTTAAATTATTAAATAATAGAATTTTTTCTTATTAAAACAACATTACATAATAATGAAGACGTATTTTTCTATATTTTTATACAGTTTATACAAAAGAATCATCATTTAAAATACCTGTTGAATAAAAAACTTTAGTTTCTTTAAATATGCCATAATAGTATGGTCTTGTTAGCTGTGAGGGTCCTAGAGACTCATCTAGAGCATAATTTTAGGAAGCTAGGATGTGGGGGATACATATGAGAAAATGAAAAACAAGAAGTCATTTATAGATGCTATAATAGAAACAAAATAGTAGGTTGATGTGATAAACTAATTTCTTGGAAGGAATAAATGAAAATAATTAACATGTGAAAAACCATAGCATGAAGCACAACCCACCACCATATTTTAGGTTATAAGTTCCCCTCAAATTCCTTCCTTACTTGAGGTAATAAAGTTTTCTCATAACATTTTATATTAAATGTGACCCAAATAACTGTCGATACCATTTTTGTATATAAGTTCTGAATTTTTAAGTTGATAGTTTTTTATATCTATCTACAACTACTCATTACCTTGTTTTGAGACATAGAGTATACAATATCCAAGGTAATATTACATATAATAACAAACTTCCAAAATATAATATGAGAGTAGGGATACATAATGATCATGAGTCATGCACTGAGCTGCCTATTCATCTTGATGATATTGATATTCCCACAGTCAAACTAACTATTGAAACATTCATAGAATGTTTGTTTAATATTAAAAAAATAATGATAATGAATTATGACCATTCCAATTTTATTCAGATGAAAAAAAATTAAAATCAATGACAAAAAATCAATGGGGGTATGTTAATATTGATGGGGATAAAGGTTAAGTCATGAAAATATAAAGTATCAACTAATAGATCAATGAAAATGTTTGAGAATACCATTACCTCCACCAATTTAACTTCCGCATTAATTAAAGTTTCATGTACATTAAGATGTGGTGTTCTAGGATGAAAATATATCTTATGAATAATTTTATGAAAAAATGTATATAGAGTTCATTAATGAAATTACTAGTATAGAGAACATTAATAAAATAAGTAATTACAAAATGTTTTGTGCCTTAGTTGTGAATTTATACATGATGTATGTTTTTATAATCTATTTTTCTAATAATAATTTATTATGTTAATTATATTTTAATACAATTCGTTTTTAATATTGAAATTTATGTCACAAAAATCTAAAAGAATACCTAGTGAAGAAAAAAATAGATTCATTAGTTTTTTTGTATCTTCTAAATAAAAAAGTCAATTTAAGTATATAAAATTTTAGTAAGAGGGTACCAATTAACAGTAATGTTTGAAAATAAAATAATATATAGAATGCTCTTTTTAATATCTAAACAAAAGGGGTAAACTTCAGAGACTCATCGTATAAAATATATTTTATTTTTTTCAATTAATTATTATTTTTTTAATCAGTATATACTAATTATGATCAATTTGGATGCTCTAAAGATTTATTTTTTGGATCCAAAGTATGGATGTCAAACATATCAACCACACATGAATTCCTTATGAATTTTTAATTCCCAAAATTCATCATTTTATAAGTGAAATAAAAATATATATGTTTAATATTATGTTTTAACAAGCATTTTTTTATTAAAGGGAAGTGTTTATTTATCATCAAAACCATGGTATGAGTATAACCAATGAACATAAGAAGCTAATGGATTATTAAAACTCGATATGTTTTAGAGTATATATAATAATATTTCACAATAAAAATATATATCAAAAAAATACTTATCTTTATATTGATTCTATACATTCCAAATAAAATTAATAACAATTTTTTTGGTTTTTATATTTGAAAATTTATGAAATATAACTTATTTTATCCATAAATTTGTATCCAAATATAGGTATTTCCAAATGAAATTAAAATTTCATATTAAATATTTATTAAAAACGTATTTATATATATTCTTCTAGTACTTTTATAACATTGGAAAATACTCCTATTCAAATGAAGAAATAGATTTGTTTCAGAATTATTGGGTAGCTTACACAGTGTTAGAATATTTACAAAAATCTGGAAGAGTTTGTTTTTATAGCATATTTAATTTCTTTAATTTCATTAATATCATGAATATTTTTTATATTGTATATATTTAGTTATTTTGATTATAATTTAAGGATAATTTTATAAATATATGATTTATATTTTTATATTTTTTAACCTAGTAAGAACAAAACATAATATATGGAGAATAGTTTTAGTAAAAAATTATATAGTAATGTTAAAGATGTGGGTTTTGGATCCCATGTTATTTAAAATATTGATTGTATTTATATTTAATCTCAATTTTTAAGATTGGTGAAGATATTATAGTGAATGTTTCTTATAGGATTCAAACTAGACAAAAAATGTAAAAATGCTTTTTGGGAGCTTTTTTATTGTAAAATTACATTGATATTAGAGACTCAATTTTATAGAATAATTATTAGACAAAGTATTATATATGGTCGAGTGTATTTTCATATAATGAGACACGTTATACAAAAAATAAGGGTAGAAAAAATGAAAATGTTAAGACAAAGATAAGGGCATACTAACATGGATAAGATTAGAAATGAATGTGTTCAAGAGAAAATCGGAGAGGTTTTATTTAATAAGGACATTCCTGATACTAGATTAATATATTTTGTACTTTTTATAAGAATATCTTGGGATTTACATTTTAATAGGGGAATATTAATGGAAAATTAACTTATTAAAATAAGTAAATGTTGACTTAAAATGAAATTTTAGTTCAAAATGTTCCTTACATATTAAAATCTGAGAAAAATCACTCATACTTCCACGATTCCATAGTAAAACAATACATTATTCATATTTGATGTGTATGAATCAGCTACATGTAAATCAAATATATTTTACGGTTTCAATGATTGAACGTGTGTGTTTTAATTTAAAAGTGAACTTTTTGTTTAAAATACATTTCACATACTCACAACTAAGAAAAAATGCTTAGATAATCTTAACATTATTTTAAAAAGATCAATATTTCATTTATATTATCTAGTAATTAAACTTGTATCAATATAAAATATGGTGTGACTAATATGACTAAAAGTTCATGTTCTCAGTTTAAAAGTGAAATTTAGTTCAAAACATGCATTATTTACACAAAACCAATTCAACAAAATCATATTGTCTTCATAATTTATAGAAAATATCAATTATTTATTTAAAACATATAGTAATTATCTCATAAATACAACAAAAGGTTTGTTCTTTATGATTAAAATTGTTTTTTTTTTCATTTTGAAGTGTAATTTTAGTTCAAAATGAATTTAACATGCTTAAAACTAAGAAAAAAATGTTCTCATATCATTGATAAATCAATAAAAAGCATCAATAATTCTTTCTGGTGTGTATTAATTTACCTCATGTAAATTCAATACATGGTGTTTCTGTTATTACTGAAAGTGAGTATTTATTTAAAACTAAGTGTTTAGTTTGAAAAACTCTTCATATACTCAAAATTAATAAAATTCACTTTTGTTTTTTTCACTTTAGGAAGAACATTTATAATTCATTTTTGATCTGTAGAAAACCATTTCATGTCAATCTAACACATTAAGTGGTCGGTATGACTGAAAGTGCATGTTTTCAATTATGAGTAACATTTTAATTCAAAGTAAGCATCACAAACTCAAAACTAAGAAAACAAATTTGTATTGTCATGATACATTAGAATAGAGATCTATAATTTATTTTTGGCATGTAGGAATTAACTGCATATAAATTTCACAAATGTTATGGTTGTAATAATTGAAATCAAGTGTTTTCATTTAAAAGTGAAATTTTATTCCAAAATAAACATCACTTCTAAAAAATGATTCTCGAAAATTATAAATGATTTTTCAAAAATTTAAATAATTCATTTTTATGGGTACTGGTTAATGACATATTAATATAACAAATGATGTATCCATTATTAGAAAGAGGTTATGTTTTCATTTTAAACTGAAATTTTAGTTCGAAACAATAATCGAATAACAAAAACTGAGAAAACATGTTCACAAAAACATGTAACTTTATGAAAAAAATCAATAATTCATTTTTGAAATATAGTAATTAGCCTCATGGTAATCTGACACATGATGTGCTCTATATGACTAAATGTTTGTGTTTTAATTTAAAAGTGATATTTTAGTTCATAAATCTAGTAACATACTCAAAACTAAGAAAATGAACTTACATTGTTATGATACTTTATGAAAAATTACATTTATTAATTTTTAATGTATATTAATTAACCTCACATAAATTTAAAATGTGGTGTTGCCGACATGCCTGGAAGTACATTTTTTTAGTTAAAAATTAATATTTTATTTAAAAATAAAATTCACAAAGCCAAAAAAGAGAGAACATATTCAGATTTCTAGGATACTTTAGGAAAATTATTGATTATCCTTTTTGTAAATTTACTATATGAACTAATTTCATTCTTACACATGGTGTGACTGGTATGACCGAAAGTGAATCACATACAAAAAATGGAGCAAAGAAGTTGAGAGTGTCTGGTTACATTGTAATATGTTCTAATTATGTATTATGTTATCCTTTTTATTTAATCATTGTATTTTATAATTTTGTTGTATTTTAATTTTTCTTATGTATTATTTTTTCATATTTATTTATTTCTATAGAGTGGTACAAAAGCAAAAAAAAATTATTACAGGTACATATCAATATAATTGTAAGGTATTTAAATGTTTGTAATATCAATTTGTTTCTAATTATAATTTATTATAATTTAAATTTAATTGTAATTTAGTTTATTATATTAATTTGGATTCTGTAGTGTGTTGTTCATGTGGTATCACATTACCATAGTTCAGAAGTTTTATTGATGTGGTTGCAAGTAATGATATAAGAAATATTTTTCCTTATTATTAATAGTGTTGATAAAATATCAAAACGTTTATTAGACCTTGAGAAACAAATTCCTTTCTAATAATGATAAATCCAAAAAAACAATTATAAATGTTTATTCTACAGTAGTTGTATGAATATTTATTATAATATATTATTAAATGTAAAATTTTAAATTTATACTTAGAATTGTAATAATTATATTTAAATAGTTTTGCAGTGTCTAATACCTATATATATAGTTGTTACTAATTTTAGATGTATATAGTGAATTGATTTTATAAAAACTATAATTAATTATTAACTAAATTTAAAAATTATTAATTATAATTATAAATAGTATTATTTATAAAAATAAATTGATATTTTTCAATATAAATCAATAATTTCATTATTAAATAATTACATTTATAAATAATTTTATGTATACATATATAAAAATTTAAAAAAAATATACATTACTAATTAATTAAATATAACTATTAATTAATGATTTTTTAATTATAATAATATATAAAAATTTATTCTAAAATTTATATAAATATAAATATAACTTCCTTTTATAAATTTTTTTAAAGATTTGAAGTTTCTCATTCTTTTAATTTCTAATTTAAATACATGAGTTTTTTTATATATAAATATTTATTTGTGTACATGTGTTTGAGAAACTCATGTACATGTATGTGTTTGAGTAGGTGAACCAACACATATGTGTATATACAACTATATAATATACATATAATATTAATGTTATTGTAATCCTTGTATAAAATAAACTAAAATTAATTACTATTTAAATATTTCATATACCTTATTGTTTTACTATTGGTATATTATTTCCCTTATCTTCATCATTCATCTCTTCTTTCCCCATTTTTCTTTTTGTTTTTAAAAGAACATTATTAAAATCAAGTCACTTTTTCCTCTATTGAGAAAATTAATCTATGTTATATGGATCCCCCCAATAAATAGTTTTAAAACATGTTATTGAGTTCAATAATGTCATTTAAAAAATGAATTTTAGAAAATTTATGTTGAGAATGGTTTCAATTTAAATAAAAATAAAAGTTGTGCATTACTTGTCACCAATGGACTTGCATATCCCATGTATAGTGCAAGGAAATTTATCACCATAGTGTACCTTGAAGAAAAGACCACAACATCATCTATTTTGGAAAACCTTAGTTATTCTTGAAATATCTCACAATATATTATGGTTTGTAACAACTCATCCATTTTATGAGAATCAATTTGACCAATTTTATACTAAACCTCATATATTGGGGTTATTTATTAGTGTTAGAGGATTCACGTGTTGTTCATGCTAGTGTTCAGATAAAATAGGTTCATGACAGAGTAATTAGCCAATTAGTAGATTTCCTCTAAAATGTTGGTAGGATCCCATTTGTGTTCTAACTAGTTTTGTATTGTTTATTTCCACAAGCATTTGAATTCCAATGAGGGTTCAGCAGAACATTTATTGGACCAAAATAGTTCCAATGGGTTCCAAGTGAATTTTTGATGTACCCTAGCATGGGTTTTTGAAACATTTAATTTAATTAATTAATTGAGTTTACATATGATTAAAATGATGATTTTCCTCATCATTTACACCATGTGTAGTAATTCAACGCTCCCCCTCACCTCTTCTTCATTATTATCCTCTCAATATTAAATATCTCTTATTCAAGCTCTGATATTTGTGTTGTCTACTTCTAGAGAGTGCCATGGTTTAGGCTACCTCTCCTCATGCTTCTAAACCAGTTTATCATTATTATTTGGACATTCATCAATAGTTATTCCATAATCAAGGTTTTTTCTTTAGTTTTCTAATTTTTTTCATAAGGATTTATCTTTTGAGGATCTATGTTGAAATGATCTTTGCTAGACCAATTTATGTGTTCCTTTTCTTTTCTAATGGTATTTACTCATCTTGAATACTTTACAAGAATTCCATGAAACATTTGATTGTTTTGTATTCCTTTTAGCTGAACTAAATTGGTTTCCTTTATTTCCTATAGTCAAATCTGAACCTATTAGGTCATGGGTGTCCCATAGAAGGTTTATGATGTCACTAGTGGTCTTAAATGATAAATATTCATGTGTAAAGAAGTATGAAACTATTAATATAGACCCTATATGGGTGATTGTGATTGAGAAACAACTTTGGGAATGAATTATAGTTCAATAATGTATTTTTTAGAGAGGTTTGTCTTATGTAAGAGACGTGATACTATGGATATGGCCTCAATATGGGCCTTTTCAATGTGTAGGTGTCTTAAGATCACAACTTATTATATGTTTGATAGTTATAAATTTTATTATTTGAATTTAAATGATATTTTGTAAAGTCCCTAACATAGATTCCACTCAATGGTTCCTAATCCAAAAGGGTCACAAGGCCTCATGCGCATCTCCCCAAATTCCATAGGATTCCGACTAGTAGTGAGGGCCTTGGTGTGTGAGTAGAGAGACCATTCCCTCATCCCCAGAGTATACATAGTAAAAGAGAAATAACATAAAAGTAGCGGAACCAGAGACAACATGCAGACAATTGATAAGTAATCAAGACATGAATATATAACAAAGCTAAAATTGTATCATATACAATGATGATTATAATGATACATGTAACTAGAAATCAGTTAAAATAGGTACATGGTAGTGCAGTACAATACAAGTATCTGAAATGCCCAAAAGACCGAAAATTTTCCCCGTAGCATTGTAAACCTCAGCTTGGTCTTATGCTCCCCTGCCCTTATACAGAAATCAAGTACTTTGGTTAGGGTGCTTGTTGTTATCAACACCTGGAACAATATAATCTGTTTGGTTCCCCAATGGAGGCCCAAATAGGGTGTGAGATAATATCCCAATATGAAACCACCCAAGATCTATACAATTCCATATTATGCTATATAATAATCTAAAAAGGTGTAGGTAAATAGTTAATAAATAAAAACTATAAATATACTCATGGATTGTAATTACTAAACCAGTATCAAATAAATATCCTCTCAAGAATCCATGTGAAATATGGTCAAGATTCTATAGAAGGTAGTTATAACTAAACAAATTAGGTTTCATGGACCCACCATACAACCATAGATTCATTTCAACCGTGGGCTTATCCTTTAACCTGAAGATTCAAAAATATCAATGGCTAAGACGTTTAACCAAACATGTCATAATTTTCACAGTTGTGCTTTTTGTCAAAGTTTCAGACCACAAAGGATCATGTCCATGGTGTTAAAGACAAGGGAATCCTCATTATGTCCTAGGTGTATCTCGATGGAATCTTTGTTAGGCACTGGTTGGATCACATGGATAATTTCATATAATACATGTCCTACATGAGTCCAAACAACCCAGATCATAAGTCTAGAAAGGCCCAAGTCATACCATAGAATTAAGACACAAGGATACAAATCTATCAAATGAATCCACTACTATGTTCTAGATCCATGGAACTTATCCTAGTCATATATCTATACAATTATCATTCATATTATTTTTCATTTCAAATAATATGAGTATACCAACTCTCAAAACCATTTCACATTCAGTTTAATGTCATGACTATACCCACTCATGTATCACAATTCAAATTTAAATACACCCAATGATAATTACCTAAAATATATCACATTTTCCAAATTATCCATTCAATAAACTAAGAAAAACCATATGATTATTTACACTCATTCATCCATTTAAAAATTAATACATTAAATCAATTCAAGCATCGTATATCAACATTACATTAGGTAAGGGGTGGGACATCGCCCTAACAATCATTTCATTTCCCTTACATTATAACTAGGATACCCACATCTCGGAAAGCACACGAACAAACCCCATGGGTGGTTGAACCAAAAAATAAATTGGTAATTTCATAAGTCACACCGCAAGGGTGGCCATGGTTAATCATCATCTAGAAGCACATCAAAATGGATCCTAAGGGAACCCCTAAGAGGTCCAATTACATTTAATTCAGGTAGCCATTTCAATTTTGGGGTTGTTATGGAAAATCTGGAAGGTGAAGTAATGATAAGGAGACCAATAAATCATAAAACCTCAATGAAGTTATATAGACCACCAACCAAATCATGGTAGTATAGTTCTCATCAAGTATCGAGTCTTGATTCGACTAATATTAGGTGAAATCTGAATAAAAAATAAAGAACATGAAAATAAGGAAAATCAGCTTGAACCCAAATAGAATATCTGATATCTATAAGAATAGAGATCAAATAAAAAGGAATCAACGTCTTACTATTATAGATCCAATAGAATATCTGTTGAATAAAAACCAATTTAGGTTTATAAAATAATTTAATATAATTTAAAATTATAATAATTACCCAAATAAAAGGGGTTTCATGGGTTTTGAACATGGTTTGAAAAATCATAAACCAAACTGCATGGTTAAATGGAAACTAAGGGCACCTTCATGATTTCCTCAAAGGGTTTGATAAACCTTGTGGAAACCATGAAAACAAATCCACTATAAATGTCGAAAACATGGCTACAAAGCCATGAGACCCATTCTATATGGTTTGACATAACCATGTGTAATATATCTCTCCTATGTTTATCCTTTCATGGTTTTTTCAAACCATGCCCTAGGCCTAAAGCACTCCAAAACATGGGTTTATGGATCAAAAAAATCCCCTGACACCCTTGATACCTTTTTACCACAAAGATAATTCACAATAGGTCATATTTAAACATTAAGACTAAGAAATAAATGATTAATTCCTCATACGAAAACCCAAGTTTTTATAATCTTCCACCTTAAAGAAATTCATCCCTGAATTTCCCTATAAATTTGTTCAGGATTAGTTTGAGAACAACTCCAGCCATTGAGCATGTACTTATGCCTCTCACTCCCAACTCTCATCTTGTAAATGGTTATGCCACCATAACACCCATACTAAAGGAACTAACCAACCTTATATAACCCTCAGGATCTGATCAACTATATAAATCAGATTTTCCTCAAAGGATGAATCATCCTATAACTAAACCTCCTCAAGTTGAAAAGCATGAAATGGGCCTGAATGATATTCAGGTTATTGAGATACATAGAAGATGTTTTGCATGGCTTGGTTCTTATGATTTAATTGAAACCGGTTGGATACTGAACTGACTCTCTCCAGAATCTCGAATAGCCCAACATATCACTGGGAAAGCTTACCATTTCTCTTTATTAGTCTGTTTAATAGCCTCAGTGAAAAATTTTTGAAGACTTGATCCCTATCTTAGAACTTTATAGTTTTTATTTGGAAATAGGCATATGATTTAAGTCGATGCTGCAAAGTATCCATACACTTCTGAATCAACCGGTACTACTCGTAATTCTCCAACACAAGATGTGGTTGTAGTAATGCTACCTTACCTTCCTCTAACCAGCACATGGGTGATCTGAATATCCTACCATAAAAAGTCACATAAGGTTCCATCTATATTTTCTCCTGACATTTGTTATTTTAGTTGAAATATATTTGGGTTATATGCTTCTCCTAAGAGCCCCAAAAATCTAGGAAGAATGCTCACAGCATGACCTCAAGAACATGTAACGTATGCTCTGACTATCCATCAGTCTAAGTGTGGTATGTTGCACTCAAAATCACCTATGTACAGAGTTACCTCTAAAACCTCTTCTAGAAACTATATGTAAACTATGTATCTCTATCTTAAAAGATAGTGTGTGGGACCCCATTGAGTCGTACTATCTCATGGATATACAACCTCCTAACTTCATAAACATTAAAGGTATCATTGATTAGTAGTAAATGAGTAACCTTCATGAACCTATCAACCAAAACCCACATAGAATCATTACCATAAGGTGACCTCGGTAAACTAATCATGAAATCCATCATGACATCATCCCATTTCCACTCCGGAATAGGTAATAGTTGTAAAGTCTGGATGGTCACTGATGTTCCACCTTTACTTGCAGATAGGTAGAACACCTTATAACAAAACAAACTACCTCCCACTTCATAATTGTCCCCCAGTACATATGGTATAAGTCACAGTACATCTTGGTGACTCTGGGGATCACATCCCAAACTGAGGGATGAAATTCCCACATCATCTATTTGTGTATGTCCACTGGAATCCCAAAGCGACCATGGATACATAAAATCTAATCCTCACCTACGATCCAACCAGGAGGTGGATCCTCACCTACTACACTATCCCATAAGATTAATCCCTTTGAATTAGATAAATACCTCATCCTCACTCTATCTTGCATTCTATAGGTCACGGGTAAGGATGATAGATAAGTATGTCCATGTCTGTCATCCACCTACAAGTGAATCTCAGAGAACAAATCCTTGAGCTTCCACTCACTATTGGAATGTTGAATAGTCTATATTTATGTACTCCATCTTAGTTAATTGTCCACTACATTTCCTTTACCTTCTATATAGGCAATCTCATTGTCAAAAGACTATAGGTACTCTGCATCCTTCAGTGCCACATATTCATATCATGTCAAGTAAATATGTACTTGAGGATTTTTTTGTTTGTGTACACCATAGGACACTCTCCAAATAAGTAATATCCCCAACAACGTAAAGCATGAATGATTAAAACTAACTCAACATCATTCATTGGGTAGATCCTATCTTGTGTCCTCAGCTACTGAGACTCATATGCCACAACTCTTTCCCCCGAATCATCACTTATCCAATTCCATTACTAGATGCATCACAATATATAGTGTATCTCATGTCGTCTTCATATAGTATTAGTACAGGTGTTAAATTTAACATTCATTTCCTCTCTTGAAAGGATTTATCATAGGAATTTGACCTTAAAAACTCCACACCCTTCTTATTCATGCCTTTCATCTGCACTGCTGAGCATGAGAAGTCCTATATGAAATGCCAATACCTTCCAGAAATCCCCAAGAAACTCCATATTTCAAATAATTTTTTGGGATTCTCCCATGAAACTATAGATATAACCTTCTTTGTCTATTAATACTCCTTTCTTGAAGATGATGTGACCCAAGAAGAAAATTTGATCCATCCAGAAGTGGAACTTTATTATCATATCATATAACTGATGATCTTTCAGTTTATTGGAAAAGATCTAAATATGGTGGGAATGTTCATGTTGATTATGATAATACACTAAGATATTTTCCAAGAAAACCGCTACAAAATATCAGAAAAGGATGGAACACTCATTTCATCAGTGCCATTAAAACCTTTAGCACATTCGTGATACTTAATGGAATAAGTAGATAATCATATAGACCATTCCTATTATGAAAATATTTATGAGGTATCTATGTAGGCTGGACACATATTTAGTGATATCCAAACCACAAATAATTTCTTTTTGAACATCTGAGCTCCTCAAAGTTGGACAAACCAGTCATATATATGTGGAAATAGATACGGGTTCTTAACCATCAGCAAGTTCAAAATCCGGTAATCCACACATAACTTAATTGTTCTATCCACCTTTTTTATATAAAGGTACAATAAACCCCACAGATAAGTAATGGGTTCGATAAAGCACCATGCATCCAAATCCTCTAGCTACATCTTGATCTCCTATAACTTCATCATAGTCATCCTATAAAAAAGAAAGGATACCGGTGAAGTTCATACAAATAAATCGAGGGAGAACTCAAACACTCTCTCATGAGGTAAACTAGAAATGTAATTTGGGAAAACAACCCTAAAATGACCAACCACTAGATGAATGTCCACCTAACAAGTTCCCTGATCATCCAAATAAAAACTTTTTATCTGGGTTCTCATTCCACTCATCCCATGATGCTTTGGTCTAGCTCGGCTCACTTATACATCCTATTCACCCCTGTGTGTATACACTTCACCCTCTAGTAACAAAAAAATCATCCTCTAGTGATAACATTCAACATACGCTCCACATAACACTATCCAGTCCATCCTGAGTATGACTTCAAAATTTTCCATCTTGAGGACATAAAGATCTCAGACAAAGAGACACCCACCAACCTCAAGGGGGGACACCCAACACTGGTGCACATCCTCTATTCTAATTCCCAATGATGTTTCTAGTGTCATAATTCACTCAAAAGGTAGTATAATGAGCCCAATTCTTTTTACCACTTGTTCAGTTATGAAACTATGTGATGCAACTATATCAAAATGAGTAGATGAAATAGTATAGGCCACTAAGATTTTACCTCTCACCATAGATATTCCAACATCCTTCTCTTTAGGGTTAGGCTATAAAGAATAAATCTGGCATGTACCACGACCTTATGACACAACCTCACTGCCTGGAGTAGGCCAACTCTAATGTCTTAGTGTAACAAGTATGTGGGTACCATGGCCATGACCACCAATGCCTTGGCTTAATTGACCAACACTACTCCAAATCCCTACGGAACATAGAGATGATGAACCTTCTGCTGAACTTGGTCTCAAAGTTTATCTTCTACCACTCACAACTAGAGGGAATGTGCTTCAATAACATTGTGTTTTTCCAATCCCTCCACATGTTCAAAACTCAACTGGGTTTCAATCACATTAATTCTTCATGTGGAACCATCTTCTACACTGATGAAAGAGCACTGATCTACCAATACTCACTACCCCATTGGTGGTCATCTCATTAGAAGCCTCAAAATGGCTCTTCCTTCCAATTGACATTAAACCACTAGGTTGAGAAAAATCACTTCCCTACTTTGTACCCCCAACTTCCCTCATGTTCCACTCTGTAATCAGTTCCTGATTCGCAATTTTAGTCATAGAGGTAAACCTGAACACAGTTACTAGAGATATGATAGCATATCATAGACCATCCTCAAATCAGTTGTCCCTTTATAGATCCTTAGCAAGCTACATCAGTGCAAAATGCTACCACAATGTAATGGGTGAAGATTACTCCATGTTATATATCACGCCCACATATAGATGCATGAATTCACTAGTCCTCTCTTCTTGCAAGGTATTGGGATAGAAATAGTCATAGAACCTGATTTGGAAATCAATACATACCATATTCCCTTATCTATCATCCTAGTTTTGAACATCCCATCAGCACTTTCTACGACATGAAGCATGTTAGTTGAAATATTCTCCCACATCTCGGTAGGTGTTTCAAGGTTCTTGAATATACATAGCATAGTATCCATCCATAGCTCAATAGCCTATGGACCACCCCTTGGAATACATGGGAGGATTCTTCTACTAAAACACACGCTTCAACATAGCTATAGACACTAAAGGATATGGTGATCCCTGAAAAGTCTGCATGAAGTGAAAGAATCCATAACCGAACTATTCCTTATCACCTGTTTCTAAATCAATAATGGGTAACATAGTAGGCACTAAATGAGGATCTGTTGGTAGCCATGTCTAACTTCCACTAGAGTGTGTTCATCACATCCCAATTAGTGTACGATTATAGGTCTTTGTGGTGGCATCCCTCTACAATTCCAAATGAACACCTCATGAAAATAATATCAATATTTATAGATAAAAATCATAGAATATGTCAAAATCCTTTTATGATATGTTCATACCACCTAGCCTGCTCTTAAATCTAGTATTTTATAAGGAAACAGTCAGAAGCACCACTAGAAACACTTCCTCTTTTCTAATCAAAAGTCTGGTCTAGGCCAGGTTTCTATTTTTATGTCTATTATTCCATTTCATTTCATTTGAAAACCATTTCCATTTAACTCACGTTATTCAAATTATAAAAAATGGTTTCACCAAGGGTTCACCATGTTTCTATCCATGAGGACTCATAACACCTCATGAACCAAAATTTGGTGTCCATATTATTAATTCACAACTTGTTCACATTAAATAATTGAGTCAAAAGGTTCATCGTTTTCTAGTCCATAAGGGCTCATACTAATTATGAACTGAAATATGGTGTAACTTTATCTTCTATGCACAAAATCTATCACAAAAGTAGGAATAGTTTTCCCATCACCAATAAAAAAACATGAAACAAATAATGCATCCAAAATGGCATGGTAAAATTAATGGAATGTGATTTCTAACAAGAGATTTTTTGATTCATGAGATGGAATACCCTCATATCATCAAGTAACAAAATAATAGAACCCTCAATCATATCAATATTGACATCACAATACAAGTTTATCACCCAAAAGTGAAATTAAATCAACTATAATGTCCAAAATCATGAAAATGGGTATTTTATTTTCGGTAATTTGGATTTTCCCTAAACGCAAGGTATCTACTCTCGAGAACAGCTCATTACCAAACTCTCAATCTTTCATATACTTGTTTATTGTCTCCAAATAGTAAATAAAACTAGAAAATAATTCTCGGATGGCACATTGTAATGTCTCGAACCTAGAATCAACTCAACAGTGACCCTATCCCGGTCGGTCACAAGGCCTCAATCACAACTCCCCAAATTACAGAGGATACTAACTAGCAATGAGGGCCTAGGTGTGTTAGTGGGGAGACTATTCTCTCAATGCTAGATTATACATAGTGGAATGTCAATAACATTCTAGTAGTAGAATAAGATACAGAAAGAACACAACTGATAAATAAAAAAGACATGAATATATAACAAATCTAGAAGTGTCTCAAATACAATAATGATGATGTTGATACATTTATCTAGAAAGCATCCAAAATAGGTATAATGAATTAAAGTACAGTACATCTATCCAAAAATCCTAAAATTCCAAAAACAAAATCCCAATGGTATCATAAGATTTAGTTTGGTCCTTTTCTCCCTTGCTCCTATGTAGCAATCAAGTACATATGTTAGGGTAATTTCCCTTATCAACACTTCCAACCATATAATCTGTTTGTGCCCCCAAGTAAAGACCAAATACGGTGTGAGATAAACTCCTAGTTGGAAATCACCCAAGATCTACATAATTCTATGTTGTGCAATATAATTAGCTAAATAAGTGCATATAATACAGGTAAGAAAAAACAATAGTAAATATCTTCATGGTGTGTAATTACTAAAGCTGTATAACTAAAATTACCTCTCAATGCTCCTTGAATTTTTTTTCATGCTCCTATACATGAAAGCTTCAATTAAAAGAAGTACATGTCATGGCCTCTCTGTACAACCATACAATAATTTCCCACATGTCCTTATCATTCAACTTGAATATTCAAACACATCCATGACAAATATATTCAACCAAACATGTCGCAGTTCTTTCGGTCATGCCATATATAAAAGTGTCAGACCACGAAGGTCCAGATCCAAGGTTTCGAAGACCAAGGCATCCTAATCGAGTTCTAGGAGCATCTTGATTGTAACTCTGTTAGGTTCTATTTGGATTCTTAGGATCTTCTCATACCATAAATGTCCTATGTGAGTCCAAGAAATCCTAATCCATGGGTTATCATGGCCCAAGTAATCCCATGAAATCAATCCCCAATGAGTAAATTATATCCAAGGTATCCATAACTGCATTCCAAATCTAAAAAACATGTCAAAGGAATATATTCATACATTTATCATTCATACCATTTATCATTAAAAATCATATGAGTATACCTGCTCATATAACCATTTCACATTCAATTCCATCTCATGAGTATACCCAATCATGTACCACAATTCAAATTTAAAGGCAACCAATGAGCATGCCCTCTCATATGTCATATTTTCTAAATTAAACATTCAATCAATTAAGAACAAGAAATTTATTTTTTCCCACTCATTTATATATTTAATGTTTAAGCCATTCAACTAATTAAAGCATTGTATATGATCCTAACTTTAGTTAAGGAGGCAGTACATCTCCCTAATAAGAATTTCAATTCCCTTAAATTGTAATTAGGCTTCCTACATCTAGGAAAGCATGAGAACAAACCCCTTGGGTGCTTCAAACAAAACATAAACAAGTAATTATATAAGGAACACCCCATTAGTGGACATGGTCTAGGAATCGGCTACCAACACATCATAATGAAACCCAAGGACATCCATAATATGTATAATTTCATTTCATTCATTTAGCCAACTAAATTTTGGGGCCGCATCAAAAATTTTGGCAAGCTGCCTAATAGAAGGTATCCTAATAAAGTTACAAAACTCAATGAGGTTTTATAAACCATGTACCTTAGCTCGATAGTATAGTTCTCATTTAGTATCGAGTCTTGATTCGATTTATATAGGGAGAAATTGGAATAATTGATGAAGAACCTGAAAATAGGGTAAATCAACATTCACCCAAATAGCATGACTAATATCTAGAAGAAATGAGAGTGGATAAAAAAGAATAATGTTTATTACTATTATTGATACAATGAGAGATATCATACATGAATTGGAGATCAGATTAATAAGAATCCTCAAATCCAAGGAAAGTCGAATATGAGAGGGGCGCAAAGTGTCTCCTTGCATTTTCATTGAATGAAAACCAGTTTAGGTTTATAATAGAATTTAATTTAATTTAATATTATAAAAATAACCCAAATAAAATTGGTTTCATAATTATCTAGAAGTATTGGGAACCCACATGGTTTCCTCACACGATTTGAAAAACCATGCAAAAACTATGAAAAAATCCACTATAAAAGTTGCAAACATTGCCACAAGGCTATGTGGATCATTCTGTATGATTTGACCCAATTGTGTGGCCTTTATCTCCCCTTTTTCCATCCTCTTGTGTTTTAGTCAAACCATGTGGCCCACCTCACATAGTTTTCACTAACTATGCACTATGCGTATATCACCCAAAAACAAGGGTTCTGGGATTCAAACAAGCCCCGAACACCCATGATGCCTCTGTGAAATCAAATAGACTTCACATTAGGCCACATTGAAATATAAAAATGAAAAATAAGGATCCATAACTCAAACTAAAACATTATTTCATACATATAACATTTATTTTATTTGTTGTTTAGTGTGCGGTGGTACCTCATCCACCTAAATCTAATCTACAATGGTATCTTGTCCAATTTAAATAGGGATAAAGATCCACCATTATCCTTGTATACAATGAAATAGTGGAACATTGTCCACTTTGGTATTTCATGTTAGTATTATATAATCAACTTATGGTTTGTATTATTGGATCATTGTTATCATATATGAGAATCATTTTGATGGTGTGTTGTCCACTCAAAGACCTATTCTAGTTGTATACCATCCACCTAAGAATTTATTTTGATGTTGTATTGATGACTTGATATGTGATATGCATGATATATCATCTAACTAGAGGATGGTATTGGTGGTGTATCATTTACCTATTTATGCTTTCTAAGTGGTGAATCATCCACAAGGATACCTGTGATATCATTGGTATATCATCCAACTAGTTGAACTAGAAAATTGGTATCTATTCCACTTCATTTATGGAATGGTGGTATATATTTTACCTGATCATGTATTATGGTGGTGTATCATAAAATATATATAGAATAATCCTTGTTAAAATTGATATTTGATCAGTGATGCCTCACTCATCCACAAATACTCAATCTCTATTGGAAATAAATGATTATTAAATGGATCACCTATTTGGTTTGTGATAATGAAGGATCATTTAACTATGAATTTTTTATGGTGCAAACTCATTCACATTCATTATTATTAAGATGGGTGATGTATTGATTATCCTTGAGATAAGTTAAGAAAATGGGAATATCACCCCACTCTAGCATGGGATAAATTAGGTATGGTCACATGTGGTTTTTTGGAAGAACTCCATGGGGTGATGGGTTATTTGATTGTTATTGTTTACTTGACTATAATTCCATATTGACTATTCACCTATATTTACTAGAATTATTAAGGAAATTGTTGGTGGTGGCCAACAGAGTTATACCCACACCCAACATGGATTCCATGGTACTTGAGAAGACTTCATGTTTTATAAACCAGTTAAGGAAATGGTCCAACCTACTGTAGATGACTATGCTAATAGATTTTGGTTAGAGTAGAGATATGGGATCGAACCTAGACTCGGGTCTAGTTTTTTTGTTACCTCTAGATTATTTTTTAGATCATTTTTATATAATAATACCATGGGGGTCCCACTTATGAATGAATGAATTTTATAGAATCTATAACTACTCATTTTTATATAACTTAAGCTTAATATTTAAAATTTTCTAGAATTTTTCTTTGTAATATATCTTATGTTGTTGTTCTATTGTTCAAATTGTTTTCATGATATTTCTTTCACTTTGTTTACTAAGGTTATATTCTCCCTGCCTATTATGTATCAACACTCACAATTGGATGATGGTCATTGGAATATATGGAGGTGCGCTTGAGGTGCATATAAATCTAGTTCGATCATGATGGTGGTTTATTAGACTTGGGATGTTATAAAGTGATATTCAATCATTGTTTTTATTCTTTTGTACTATATGGGAAATGTATGTAATGGCTTAAGATTTTACATTATATTATCCTAAAATAAATAATATATTAAATAAAATATTTCAAACAATATTTAACTAAAATGAAAAACCATGATACACTTTGAATATTATAGTTAACCATTAAAACATAGTAATTAAATTAGCTGGTATAAATTAAAGTAATAATATCACAAAATTAATAAATAAAGTAAGATGAAATGGTATTCAAAAGTGGAATAATTCCTTTTAAAGTGAATTTTTTCAAACTCATAGGGAGGTTTCTTTTCTAAGTTTTTCCCTTAACCAAGCATAAGGTGAACTAAATAAATTTCGGTTTCAGCAAAATTGTATATAAGAGATGTTCAAACTTGTTGAGATTTCCATAGGATCCATTATTGATGAACTACCACTTTAAATTGTATTCAAAGACTATCTAATTGTTATGTCTTATATAGAGATCATAAATAACTATATAAGTAAACAAATTAGTATTATATAAAAATAAAATAAAATAGTTATATGTATATATACTTCATGAATTACTTTTCTTTTCAAGAATCCATCTTTTGTTAAATTCACTTTATGTTTAAAAATGTATATTTTATAAATTACATTTTTATATCAAAGAAATAATTTAATTTTGATTTAATAATAGAAATATATATTAACTATATATTGATTATTAATTTGTTGGAAAATAAATTTCTAATATGCCAAAAGTCGTTTTCCTATAAAAACCATATTTGTGTGTATGATATGTTTTTAAATAAAAATAAAATTTCTATATATTATGATAATAATTTTAAAAAATTAAATCCATTTATTTTTTTATTATAGAAATATTATCGGAAGAAATTTTGTATATATTTTTCTAAAAAAATATTCATTTTTAATTGAATAGTGAAAAAATATCATTTTTAAAAATAAAAATAATTTTATGAAATTATTAGAATATAAGTGTGAATTGTATGTTCATGAACCCATTTGATAAGGAAAAATATTTTTTTTAAAATTGAATTAATATTTTTAACAATATTGTTTTTTATTTAAAAAAAAATATTTTACATTTTAGAAATTAAGTCATATTTTAAAAAAATACAATATACATTTAGTATTTTAAAATTAATTTTTATCAATTTATAAATTGAAATAAAAAAACCTATTTAAAGTTTTGAATATTTGTGGCCAAATTATATAATAGGTACCATATTATTTTTGGGCCCAAAGTAATAATTATCTTAGAAAAATTAGTAATTGTGGTGAAAACCAAAATGATAAAAATGATTAACCTAAGTGGTATATGACCAAAATTGTTAGTAAATTTTTTTAATTGTGTTTCTAAGGATTGGGTTGACTTTATCATTTATCAAATCCTTTATTTCTTAATTTTGGATCCACTTTACTTGATATTAACTTGTAATTATTGAAAATGTTTGGGTATTTACTAATATATAATCACCCTTCACTAATAAAATGGGTACTCCTCTATTAAGATCCCCTCACACCAAAAGCCCTTATTTTTTCTGAAAATATATGAAAATATTTTCAAAAAAACATATCCAGATGATATATTTTCTCATCTTCACAAAATAGCATCACTCAATGGTTTAAGCCCATTCTCAAATGAGATAATACAAGTAGTAAGGTATATATTTATAACTCCTCCTCCCTCTTTTATATTTCATTATGTGACTTTATTCTTCCTCAAATTCCATTCCACCATATTATAATGATAACATTAGTGTAATTTTTATAATGGTATATTATTATAATGATGGTTCAAGAATTTACTATAAAAACCAGAAAAATTATCAAATTAAAATTCCCTTTCTTATATATATTTCACATACTATAAATCACATAAAATCACTTTTAGGACACAATAAAAACCTAATAAAACAAGAATGAGTGAAATAATAAGTATTTCTAGATGTTAAGAAACCTATACCAATGAAATAGTAACTTGACTTTTGTGATAGTATGAGTTCCCTTAGAAATAGTAAACTAGACAATAGAATTGTAACCTCACCCATGAAAGTATAAATAAAAGTTAGCCATATTTTTAGTGACAATATGATATAGTTATATCATATTATAAGTAAATAAATATTTTACAAATTATTATTTAAGTGTTGGTATTTTCAAAGTTATAAATATTTAATTATAATTTTATGATAAATTTAATACATCAAAATAAAATTTATATTCTTAAAATGTATTCATAATTTAAAATTTTGTTGTCTTGTGATTATAATTTAATTTTATGATACCTCAATTAAGTTTTCAAAGTGTTATAAATGAAATTTTAATTTAAACATTTTTATTTTCCAAGTAAATAATGATTTTAATTAAAAATTAAATTTCTCATATTTAGAAAAAAATTCTTAAAAGGACTTATTTTTTGAATTCTACAAGTTGAAAAATGTTTAGGGTTAATTTTTTGGATTTTTTTGAAATATATAAATTTTTTGAATAGTAAAATACGGTAATTTATGGTATATATACATTATATGTTAGATACACTATTCCTTGAGCCATGTCTGCTGTAAGCATAATTGGTTCAAAATAAAATGATCTAATTACTATATTTAGTCTAAATAATCAACATTATTTATTTTATTGAAAAAATAAACACTTATGAATTAAATAATGAGAAAATACCCCTTCTCCTTTACAATAAATACCACCCCTAACAACCTCTTCTCATCAAACCTCTCAAACCTTGAGGTTTGTCCAAATTATACTAAAATATCTTCCAAATAAACTCCCCCAAGTCCCTTATCTTTCTGTCTTACCAAAATACTAAAAACCAATCCCCCTAAGGAGGTTATCAAGAAGAAGGAATCAAGAGGTAAAACCCTCTTCTGTTTTCTTTCAATTTTTTTCATGTTCTTTTCTTTTATTATCTTATCCACACTTACCCTTTTACCATTGGCATCAAAACTTGTGTATCTTACATATACTATAATTATATCATAATTTTGGAATAATTCTTCATCAAATCTCTTCTCATCTCTCTTATATATTTGGAATGAAAACATCGTCTCTAAGGTTTCGATTTACCACTTTCGTGGATGATGTGCTTTCATCTTCCAATTTCAACATCATGTGTGGTTATAAAACTGTTTTTATGGTTGAACCAGATTATATTATATGTATTAAAGTATAGTTTATGTTTTGTTACCAATATATATATACATGGTATTTAATAATATAATAAAACTTGTTTGTGATGATCAAAAAATGTTATATTAATCTAAACGATTATCATTACTGATTTATCTAAGCAATATTCCTCAATACTAGAAAAAAATGTATTTTAATATTATATAAGTTCATTAGTAAAATATTAGTATAGGTTTGGACAAGTATCCTCACTCTACACGATTTTCCATACACATATACAAGTAAACAGATCATGGAAACCAAGGAAACTAATGCACCCGAATGATGAAATTGAATCACATAACCCGTAAAAATGGACAGAAATGAACTTAAAAAATTATAATATATAAAATAATTGTATAAATGGTTCCTAATTAATTAATTAATGGATTTAATTTTATTATTCAGTACATTAAGATCAAATGCAGAAACATTTTGGACATAAGGTAGGGGATTCTTCCCGAATCTCGATTTTTCTTTCAGGTTACACTTTCTCTCTTTTTACCCCAATGTAATGCTTCATTATTTTTGTATAATTATTATAAATTCTATTTATATGTTTCATACTCTTGTATTCAGATAATATAACCCCTCTTTTATGGGATAATACGTGTTTTTGAAAGGTCCCCTTTTCAATTCTTCCTGATAAGCAAGATCGATTAAAGGGAAATTCATGATTTCTTACCTGATTCCAAGTGAACTGCATAATCTATTTTAAAACACCATTATTTATATAAATTAACTCATTATATTGTTAAAAACTATCTTGGATCATTTTTGTTTTTATGAAAATAAATATTCATTTTTTCTTTTAAATTCTCTTAAATATTTTCCTTAAACTACACTAAAATGTTTCATTTCTAAGGTTTATTAAACAATAATTTTTCATATTTCCACTTGTATTAGTTGTCAATTGTCATTATACATTCATACTTTCCCTTATAGATCTATATTTATGTTTTGAATCCATTATTTCATGGAAAATTTTATGATAATCTCATTTATTATTCCTTGTGACATGATTACGATACTCATTTCTTTCCATGGGTAACCATTATATTTATTATTCATGTATCACACATATTCATAAACATTATATCATTGATGAGCCCATATTTTGATCCAATTCATTGGGTAATGTTTGGTCTTTTGAGACATCATATTGGGATATAAATTGAAACGGATTCCTTTATTGTACTTTGACCACAATGTTATATAGTCATGGAAGTTAGCCTTGAATCATGTTTATGTAAGGTTATATATCGTTGCCACAATATAAAGATTCCATGTTTATATCTTCCCATGTTATACCTGATATTCTTCCTTATCTTTATTCATGTTCCATTACTTTTATGTCATCATGTTATGCTTTCTAACCCATTTGCTTTGTTTTATTCCTATACTTATTTCCTTAGTACACTTTTTAACTCATCCCTTTCTTTCAGGTATTCCCCAGGATATCCTATGCCGCAATAAGATCTCAATTGAATTTGAGATCTGATTATAGAGAAAAATAAAATATTTTTTCATGATGTTTAATTTTTTACCTAATTTTCCAAATATGCTAGACACTATGATCCTTGACTTGTAATTTAATTTTTAATTATACTTAAACTCATGTAATAATATGTGTAAAAATCTAGGGTCTCTTTATTTTGTATCATATGCAAGTTCTACTTATTTTTTTAGATTATTAATAGTTCCCTTTAGAAGGAACCCTAGGGGTAAGACAATGTTTGATGATACATCCTTAAATTTTTATTATTATTGTGGTTTAACAAGAAAAAAATCCTTATATAGACACTACAAGTGTACGTGGATCAGAAACAGATGTAATTTGGAGTAATAACTCTAACAAGGTGTTCCGGTCCTGACTTTAGGTATCCTGGTACATGAAAATAATCCTTACTGTGCACCTGGTTTTATACTCTTGGGGGATATGCTTTCGTAAATTCATAAGCCCATTACAAACCATAATTTAGAGAACAAAGAAAATTATCATAAGAATATATGTTAGAAAATATATAATGGGTAACCTAGACTAAAACATAGTAAATAAAGAGGTAGGATATACATTTTATTTACGAGTTTATCCTTTTATGTTTAAATTTTTCTTTTTATACTTATTAGGAAAGTATTAAATCCCCCTAATAGTTAATTCTTTTTATTTGTTAATGGTTGGAAATATAAGAACACGTGCCAACAATAAATCTGATAGTCAGTGTGATGATTTCCCTAATGATATTCCAAAAATGATGGGAATGGGGGCTCAAAATTTCATGACAGTGCTTTCTCAACTAGATCAAGTTATGAATAATAAATTGAATCACATAATATTATCTCTTTCTCTAAACAAACCAAATATTTTCATAAAATCATTTATAAGGAAAAGGCCTCCCATGTTTAGTGTATCTTTTTATCCCCTCCTATCAAAAAATGGATTAACTCTATTGAGAAAATTTTCAATATTATTTAGTTCTTAGATGAAGATAAAGTTATGTTGGAAGTTTATCATTTTGATGGGGAAGATGCTTAGTGGTGAACGCTGATCAAGTACACAAAGTCCAAGGTGCAAATTGATTCAATGGAATGGGAAGACTTCAAGAAATTTTATTTCAATAAATATTTTCCCTGAACCCTCCATATTAAGATGGAAAAGGAATTCCTCATACTAAAGAAAAAAGAAGATGATCTTATCAAGGTGTATGAAACAATATTCACATGCCTTGCAAGATATGCCTCTGAATTAGTAATAAACACAAAAATTAAGGTGGATCAATTATTTAGCGGACTAAAGTTAAGTCTATGAAAATCATTGGTGAATCGAGACGTCAAAACATATGAAGAGATTGTATATTGTACCCTTTATGTGGAAATGGAGGTCAGAAACTCTCATTGGTCTCATGGGTGTAGTGACCAAAAGTAGAAAATATAGTTTAATATGGGTGATGAATCCCATGATAAAAATAATTCCCACAATCCCTCATGTCAAAATTGTGGGAAGAAGCATCCAAGAACTATTTATTGGGAAAAAGATATGCTTCAAATGTAGAAGAGAAGGGAATATGGCTACTAACTATCAAAGGGACATGAATAATCCAACTAAGATGGAAGAAGAAAGGAATTTTTATATCAACTCCCAGCCAATAGTACAACGTTTCAATAGCAAGGAACATTGGAATTTTTCAAACCAATTCCCTAATCCTAGGGTTTTTAGAGGAAATGAAAAACAAAGTCCAAGGTTATAGGGAAGGGAATATTCTATCACTACTACAGAGGTGGAGCCTAACTATAATGTGGTGATAGGTATGCTGGTTATTCATTCAATAATAGATAACATGCTATTTGATTCTAGTTTTTTAATTCTTTTATATCTCATAAGTTTAGTAGAACTATTCAAAACCCCCATTGAAAATGGAGGTTGAGTTATCTGTGAGAACAATGAAGGGGGAAATTATTGATTCCAAATTTTATAACTCATCTTAAATTAAGGTTTGTGGACTGAAAATCATATAAAATCATATCATACTCCCTTTTTTAGAGTTTGATTCTATATTGGGAATAGATTGGCTATCTTTATAAAAATCCAACATCGACTTTCGGGAAAGGGATATCACTCTTCACATCCCAAAGCATTGTCCAATTCTATACAAGTGTAAGGAGGAGTATTAATATCTTTAATAATCATTGTCTCATGTGTGGATATTATTTCCATTATAGAAAGCATATCTAGTGAAAATGATTGACATAAAGGAGAAAATCATGCTCGAAGACATCCCATCATGAGGGATTACACTGATGTATTCCTTAAATAGTTTCCTGGTTTTCCTCCAAATCAAGAGGTTTAGTTATCATTTGATATTATTGAAAATTTGTACCTATATCAAATAAAACTTACATAATGGACATTTTTGAGCTGAAAGAACTAAATAAGCAATGACATGAGAATATGGATAAGTGTTTTATATGATTGAGTTCTTCACCATGGGGTGAGGTAGTCCTCTTAATCAAGAAAAAGGATAGATAAATGTTCCCTTGTATTGATTATCATGAGCTCAATAAAATCAAGATAAAAAATTATCCCTTTCCATGGATATATGATTTGTTCAATCAGCTACATGGGGCTAGTTATTTCTCTAAGGTGGACCTTCGGTAGTGATATCACCAATTAAAGTTGAGGAAGGAAGATTTCCCCAAGACTGCCATGTAACGTCCCGAGTCCGGAGCCCCTCCACTGGTGCCCCATACCCGGTTTGCCACATGACCTCAAGTGTGTTTCCATGAACGCCAGAGGCTACCGACTAGCAGTGAGGGCCTTGGTGAGTCGGTGGGGAAACTATGCCCTCATTAGGTAAGGTATACAAGGTAAGAAACAACAATAAACAGCGGAAGTAGTAAACAACAGGCACAACAACAGAACCCAAACGACGGAAGCAATGTAGAGATATCACTATGATGAAAATGATGCAGCAGGTACAAGTATCTAAGAAAAACGGAAAACACAACAACGTGATGAAATACAACTAAAACCAAGTGAAAAGAAAAACAAAATAAGCTCCTCAGCATCACGAGCCACGGCTCGGTCCCATGCTCCCCCGCTCCTGGTGCAGTTAAGATCCTGAAGTGGAAGGGCGCTTTCCCTTATCAATACCTACAGAAGCATATTCTACTTGGGCCCAAAAGCATGGCCCAAACAGGCTGTGAGATACAATCCTAGAAGGCAACCACCCAAAGATCTGTGCCTAACAGTCAATGAATACATGGCAGTACTAGAACAAGAAGCAGTAAACAGAAAAGCACAACAGCTACATTCCACAGTTCTAACAAGCATAGCACACAAGTAAGAAGCCAGCAACAAAAAAAACAGGTTACCCTCTAGGTAGCTCTCACAGTCTAAACCCTATGGTTCAACCTCTAAGTACTAGCAACCCTCTGGGAGGCACACACAGTCTCACCCCTATGGTTCAGCTGCGTAATTAAGCAGACTATTTGGGGAAGCACTCACCGTCAATTCCCCTTATAGTCTCGTATCATGCTAAAGGCTCTCAAGGGAATCACTCAATGTCAATTCCCCATGTGTCCCGTGTCGTAGTTAAAGACACTCTGGAGAAGCCCTTCCATCAATTATCCACTTGGTCCTACATCGTGATTAAAAAGACACTCTGGAGAAGCCCTTCCGTCAATTATCCCTTTGGTCTACTACTCTAGGTTGTCACAGTCTTGAGTAAAAGGTAATACATGCTCAGCGCACGTGTACATCGTCCATGTAAACCTCAAGAACTACTTGGCTATCAACTAAGTCTCAACAACAACAATAAAACAACAGTCCAAAATCCTACAACTAGGCATGGTAAAGAAACTGAGCACAAACAAAATACTATAATCATAAGCAATAACCTCTACTATAGCAATCAAGAAAAGCAGGCAAGTAGCAAGGGAAAACAGGAAACACGCAATACCCCGTTCAAGGGTATTGGTGGAATATTCACATAATATTCATCAACATTCAACCGAAAGGCACAAACCACCTACCTCGATCCTAGGAGATTGATATGCATGAACCTCGACGATAGATTCCCCTTATAATGACGTAGATCTGAGAAAGGGAACAAAATGTTCATCCCATGGTAACTTGTAAATGATGATGAATCAAGAAATGAGGCTAAAGTAGAAGGAAGAACTCACCGCTGCGGTTCCAACGCAACTGCTCGTGCTCGAATCAGAGAACGGACGGCGAGGCGGTCGTCCGTCGAAGATCCGGTCGTACGGTCGCTCCAGGATGGTCAAAAACTGAAGAAGAAGATGAATATGGGGGTTAGACGTGACCCCAGTTTGTTTAATGAAAAACAAAGAATGTACATGACGTGTACTTTTGGAGTACATTGCATGTACTTCGAATTTTCCGTACTCTAAAATAATCGGCCTCCACCTCAACCTTACACACCGTGTGTGTGGCCCGGACACGGCCAGCACACGGATTCGAGTCGGGGGAAATGTACACGGCGTGTACTCAGAAAGTACACAACATGTACTTCTGAAATTTCCCGAAAATTCATTTTTCTCAAAAATTCCAGAAAAAGGAAAAACATAACTTCACGAAGATCCAGGTTCTTACAAACTTCCCCCTTAAATAAATTTATCCCCGAATTTCCCTAACGAGGTGGAGAAGAAGAATCCCCGAACAGCTCTGGCCACGGAGATCGTACATCAGCCTCCCTCTCCCAGGTCTCGTCCTGTACTTGCCCGTGCTGCCAAAGCACTCATACCAAAGGAACTGACCGCCCATGGAGAACCTTCGTACTACGATCGACAATCCGGATAGGATGCTCCTCGAACGACGCATCCACTTCAAGCTCAACTTCCTCGGGCTGGAAGACGTGAGAAGGGTCTGAAAAGTAACATCAGAGTTGAGAGACGTGGAAGAAGTCATGCATGGCTCGATACCTCTAAGGTAGCTGCAACCGATAGGCGACCGGCCCCACTCTCTCCAAGACCTCAAAAGGCCCGACGTACCGCGGTGAAAGCTTACCCTGTCTCTGAATCCTTTTGTGTCCCAACCTCGGTGCAACATGTAGGAAAACCTGATCACCGACCTCAAACTCCAGAGGTCGTCTCCACTGATCAGCATAAGACTTCTGTCGAGACTGTGATGTAGCCATCCTCTTCCGAATCAGCTCTAAAGTCTCTTGAAAAAGACGAGGTCCCAGCAAAGCTGCCTCTCCTGCCTCCAACTAGCATAAGGGTGATCGGCATGGCCTACCGTAAAAATCCTTGTATGGTGCCATCTGAATGGTCGCCTGGAAACTGTTGTTATAGGCAAACTCCACCAGAGGAATATGCTTCTCCCAAGAACTTCCAAAGTCAAGGATGCAAGCTCAGAGCATATCCTCAAGCACCTGGATCGTGCGCTCGGACTGACCATCAGTCTAGGGATGGTAAGATGTACGCAAAAGTACTTGTGTACCCAAGGCCTTCTGAAGTCCCTGCCAGAACCGAGAGGTAAAGCGCACATCTCTGTCTGAAACAATAGAGCGCGGAACTCCGTGCAGACGAACGATCTCTCTGATGTAAAGTCGTCCCAGATCATCGACACTGAAGGTCTCCTTGATCGGAAAGAAGTGAGAAACCTTCGTAAGTCTGTCGAAGACAACCCATACAGCATCGTTCCCTCGGGGTGATCTCGGAAACCCGGTCACGAAGTCCATCGCAACATCGTTCCACTTCCACTCCGGAATGCGTAACTGCTGTAAAAGGCATGCGGGTCGCTGATGCTCTACTTTCACCTGCTGACAAGTAGAACATCTCAAGAAAAAACCAGCAACATGCTTCTTCATACCAGGCCACCTGTATTGGCGATGAAGGTCCCGATACATCTTGGTGATGCCAGGATGAACTGCCCAAACAGAGGAGTGGAAATCCCACATCAGCTCCTTGCGTATGTCTTCTGGCACCCATACGCGTCCCTGGAAGCGCAAGACCTCATCCTCACCCACTGTCTATCCAAGAATAGGGTCACCTCTTGACACACTCTCCCGCAAGACTAATCCTTCTGAGTCTGATAGCTGCATCATCCGTACCCGATCAATTAGCATGGAGGTAACAGCTACAGAAGATAGAAAAGTCGGTCCCCGTCTGTCGTGCACCTCTAGATGCATCTCAGAGAACAGAGCCATCAGCTGCCACTCACTACTGGCCTCCTGAACTACCTGAATTTTAGTTCTCCTGCTCAACGCATCAGCCACGGTGTTGCCCTTTCTCGGCGTATAGGCGAGCTCGAAATCAAAAGACTAAAGATACTCGACCCACCTGCACTACCTCTGATTCAGATCACGTTGAGTGAAGATATACTTAAGACTCTTGTGGTTAGTGAAGACCACAAAGTGCTCTCCCACAAGATAGTGTCTCCAACACCGAAAGGCATGAACAACAGCTGCCAACTCCAGATCGTGCATAGGGTAGTTCCTCTCATCTGGCCTCAACTGCCAAGACCCATACGCAACGACTCCGTCTCCCTGCATAAGCATAGCTCCCAGCACGATACCCGAAGAATCACAGTAAAAAGTGTAGCTCCTGCCTGGCTATGGAAAGACTAGTATCAGTGCTGACGTCAACCTCCCTTTCATATCCTGAAAGGCTGACTCACAAGAATCTGACCATAAGAACTTCTCCCACTTCTTGGTCAGACCTGTCAAAGGTGCTGCTAGACGAGAAATGTCCTGAATGAAGTGTCTGTAGTATCCATCCAGCCCTATGAAACTTCGTACCTCAAAGACGTTCTTCGGCTACTCACAGGAAACTATAGCTCTCACTTTCTCTGGGTTCACTGATACTCCTGCCTCTGAGATGACGTGACCCAAGAAGTGAATCTGATCCATCCAGAAGTGGCACTTCGAGAGTTTATCATAAATCTGATGCTCTCTCAGTGAACTCAGAACGATCTCAAGATGTGTGGCATGGTCGTGTCGAGTGTGAGAGTAAACCAAGATATCATCCACGAAGACCACGACAAAGGAGTCAAAGTAAGGATGGATCACTTGGTTAATCAGTTCCATGAAAATTGCAGGTGTGTTCGTGAGGCCGAACGGCATGACTGTATACTCATATAGACCATACATGCTCCTGAAGGCTGTCAGAGGTATATCTGATGGTCTAACGTGCAACTGATGATAACCGGACCTCAAGTCGATCTTCGAGAACACCCGGGCTCCTCAAAGCTGATAGAAAAGTTCATCGATCCGCGGCAAGGGATATCGGTTCTTGACCGTCAACTGGTTCAGCTTCCGATAATCCACACAAAGCCGAAGGGTACCGTCTGCCTTCTTCGCAAATAGAACAAACGAACCCCAAGGAGAAGTACTGGGTCGAATGAAACCCTTAGCCTGTAGCTCCTCCAACTACTTATTAAGCTCCTGCAACTCAGGTGTGGCAATCCTATATGGAGGAATGGACATCGGTGCCGCTCCTGGCACGAGCTCAATAGAGAAGTCTACCTCAAGCTTCGGAGGCAAACCCGAAAAGTCCACTGGAAAGACATCCCTGAAGCGATCCACCACTGGAGTAAAGTCCAACTATGGAGTCCCCTAATCATCTAGATAGAGGCTAGAAATCTGGGTTGTCACCCCTCCTAGCCCAAGATGCTCGAGTCCCGCCCGACTCGCCCGAACATCCCATTCGGCTCTATGTTGAAAAGATTCACCCTCTAGTGAAACGAAACTCACTCTGCAGCGATAACAGTCAACGACTGCCCAGAAGGGAATCAACCAGTCCATGCCAAGGATGACATCATAGCCTGTCATCTCTAGGACATAGAGATCCCATAAGAAGCGATACCCTACAACCTCGAGAGGGCACTCTCTACACTGGCATACACTAGATGTCCATGTCCTCATGGGTGCGTCTAGTGTCAACGAGTCAGCAGAAGAAAAGATGCAGAGTCCAAGGCTCTCCACAACAACAATAGAGATAAATTTATGCGTAGCACCAGTACCGAAAAGGGATAAAGATAAAACTGAGGCTACTAAAACCGTACCTTGAACAGAAGAAGGGTCGGGATCCTGCTCATGATAAGTCTGCTCCACAGCGAAAGACTGGCCTGCACCGCGGCCCTGCACCCCTGGCTGACCACTCTGAGCTGAACCACCCTGCTGGTGCTGAGGAACTGGTGGCGGACCGCCACGGCCTTGACCTCCACCTCAACCCGAACGGCCGGAAGAAATCCAGTTCCCCGACTAGTGAGAAACTGGCGGTGCTGCCCCTGAACGAGGAGTCATGGAAGAACCTCGATCACCTGCTGCTGGTGAGAAAACCTAGCAGAAACGCTGAAGGTGACCCATATTGCCGCAAGATCGGCACTCCACGAGGTCTCTCTAGCACTGTGGCCTCGTGTGCCTTGTCCGGTCACACTGGTAGCATGTCACCTGGCTGCCTCATGATGCGTCTCGCTTCCTCGCATCACTGTGCGTAGGCTCCCTATGGTGCTTCTTGCTGTCATCCGAAGGGAAGCTAGCTCTGGAATCAGAACCACCCTGGCTCGCAGCTCCAGAGTCTCTCATATTGTGTTCCGCAATCCGTGCCTGATTGACGATGGAAGTAATGGAAGTCCGCTGGAAGATGTTCACCTGCGAGCGGATCTCCCGCCTAAGTCCATCCTCAAACTTCCTCGCCAAGAACACCCCACTCCCATACCGAAGGGGTGTAAAATGATGCAGCTCAGTGAAACAAGAGGAATACTCCATGACATATAGAGTACCCTGCTCTAAGCTCATGAACTCTCGGGCTCGATCGGCCCTCAGGGTCTCCGAGTAAAAGTAGTCGTAGAACACAAGCTGGAACTCCTCCCAAGTCATAGCATGCTGCTGACCCGCCTATGAGATCACGTCCCACCACCTCTTGGCGGAGTCTCGGAGCATGTAGGTGGAAAACTTGACCCGCCTCTTCGGAGGCGTCTCTATGTGCTCGAATATAGTCATCATGGCTTCCAGCCACGACTCTGCAGCCTGAGGTCCTCCCTCCCCTGAGAATGTGGGAGGATGCTGCTGCTGAAAGACCCACATCATGACTTCCATAGATGAGGCAGGAGGCGGTGCTCCCTGGAAGGCCTGCATCATCCTCATGAAACCTTCTCGGAACTGTGCATCAGCACCTGCAACTGGTACGAAAACCGGTGCAAAAGCTGGCTCGACTGGGGGATCGGCAGGAAGTCCCTGATCAGCCATGTCTGGCATCTGATCATTGCCTGACGACAGACGTACGACTGGAGGACGTCTCGGAGGCATAGCTCTGAAAGATCCAAAGCACACCTTAGAACAGGAAACAAGGACAGAGAACACAAGAGTACAAAACGGGAACAGGGGAAGAAAAACACACAAGATTTCAAAAACACGACTACACGATGTGTATAAAACTACACGTCGTCTCTTCTTAAACCACTGACATGGGCGTGTACCCCTTCCCTACAAGTTGTGTATACTACAAACTACACGACGTGTTGACCCCCACACACGGCGTGTACTTGAAAACTATTCCCATGTCCGAGTCTCCTTACACAGCTAACCCACACGGTCCGACTCAACCCGAGACTACACAGCGTGTTCTAAACAAACATGGAATGCACTAGAAAAGGCTTCGGAAGTCCGTGTTGTTGAGTACATGGTCGTCTACACGGCTGGACCTTACACGGCGTGCTCCGAGCAAGTACAGTGTGCATAGGCGAAGGTGACACCGTCCCGTGTTGTTCGTGACACGGCTAGGTACCTGGGAAAGACTACACAACGTGTTCCGAACAAACACGGCATGTGGGAAGGAAGGTCACGCTGGCCCGTGTTGGTCGTGAAACGGCCGGGTACCTAGACAGGACTACACAGCGTGTTCCCTATGGACACGGCATGTTCTACCCGAGCTTTCACGACCCGTGTTGTTAGTGACACGGCCGGGTACACGGCGTGTTCCCGAAGTTACTCCCACGACACCGTGTTCTGCTCACACAGTCAGTGACACGGCCTGAAAACTACACGGTGTGTATCTAAAAAGTACACGCCGTGTATTCTGGGTTTTTCTGGGCAGTAGCTCAGAAACTACGCAGAATTCCAGAAATACTAAAACAAGGGAAAAGGTGCCAAATTCTGATCCGTGAGGGCCCATAACACCTCAAGAACCAATCTTCGGCATTCACTTTAATCAAAGAACAAAACAAACAGTTTTATAACACAACAGCAGAGAGTCTATCAAGAATCTATCACAATAACATGCATAATCTACACAGATCCTATCAAAACATCATGCAATCGCTAATACACCCTAGATGGAATGGAAAGAATGCATGACATGTGATTTCTACATGTTCCTATATGATGCATGAGATGGCATACCCTCATCTCATCAGGTTGTGACAAAAATAGCACCGAAATATCAAAACAATAACCGCACAAGTCATGTGAATCACTCTAGGTGAAAACATATCAACCGTAAAACTCAAAACCAGCAAACTACAATTAACGAGGTAGTATGGCCTTTCCCTGTACATGGGTTAGCTACTCCTGAGAATAGTTTAATACCATGTACCAAATCCATCCTATCCCTAGCTAAAGTCTCCAAACAGTAAAGAAAGAGAAAAGAACTCCTCTGATACCACTTTGTAACGTCCTGAGTCCGGATCCCCTCCAATGGTGCCCCGTACCCAGTTCGCCACATGACCTCAAGCGCATTTCCCCGAACGCCAGAGTCTGCCGACTAGCAGTGAGGGCCTTGGTGAGTCGGTGGGGAAACTATGCCCCCATTCGGTAAGGTATACAAGGTAAGAAACAACAATAAACAGCGGAAGCAGTAAACAACAGGAACAACAACAGAACCCAAATGACGGAAGCAATGTAGAGATATCACTATGATGAAAATGATGCAGCAGGTACAAGTATCTAAGGAAAATGGAAAACACAACAACGTGCTGAAATAAAAATGAAACCAAGTGTAAAAGAAAAGAAAATAAGCTCCTCAGCATCATGAGCCATGGCTCGGTCCCATGCTCCCCCACTCCTGGTGCAGTTAAGATCCTGAAGTGGAAGGGCGCTTGCCCTTATCAATACCTGCAGCAACATAGTCTGCTTGGCCCCAAAAGCATGGCCCAAATAGGGAGTGAGATACAATCCCCATAGGCAACCACCCAAAGATCTGTGCCTAACAGTCATTGAATACATGGAAGTACTAGAACAAGAAGCATTAAACAGAAAAGCACAACAGCTACATTCCATAGTTCTAACAAGCATAGCACACAATTAAGTAGCCAGCAACAAAAGTAAAGATGTAACCCTCTGGGTAGATCTCACAGTCTAACCCCTATGGTTCAACCTCTAAGTACTAGCAACCCTCTGGGAGGCACACACAGTCTCACCCCTCTGGTTCAGCTACGTAATTAAGCAGACTCTCTAGGAAAGCACTCACCGTCAATTCCCCCTATAGTCTCGTATCGTGATAAAGGCTCTCTGGGGATGCACTCAATGTCAATTCCCCCTGTGACCCGCGTCATAGTTAAAGACACTCTAGAGAATCCCTTCCGTCAATTCTCCACTTGGTCTCACATCGTGATTAAAAAGACACTCTGGAGAAGCCCTTCCATCAATTCTCCCTTTGGTCAACTACTCTAGGTTCTCACAGTCCTGAGTAAAAGGTAATACATGCTCAGCGCGCGTGTACATCGTCCAAGTAAACCTCAAGAACTATTTGGCTATCAACTAAGGCTCAACAGCAACAATAAAACAACAGTCCACAATCCTAAAACTAGGCATGGAAAAGAAACTGAGCATAAACAAAATACTCTAATCACAAGCAATAACCACTACTAAAGCAGTCAATCAAAGCATGCAAGCAGCAAGGGAAAAACATGAAACACACAATACCCTATTCAAGGGTATTGGTGGAATTTGTACATAATATTCATCAACTTTCAAACGAAAGGCAAAAACCACCTACCTCGATCCTAGTAGATCGATATACGTGAACCTTAATGACAGATTCCCCTTAGAACAACGTAGATCTGAGAAAATGCACAAAACGTCCATCCCACGATAACATGGAAACGAGGAGGAATCAAGAAACAAGGCTAAAGCAGAAGGAAGAAATCACCACTGCAGTTCCAACGCAACTGCCCGTGCTCGAATCGGAGAACGGACGGAGAGGCGGTCTTCCGTCGAATATCCGGTCGTACGGTCGCTCCCGGATGGTCGAAAACTGAAGAAGATGATGAATATGGGGGTTAGACGCGACCCCGGTCCGTTTAATGAAAAAAATAAAGTACACGACGTGTACTTTTGGAGTACATGGCATGTACTTCGAATTTTCCATCCTCCGAAATAACCGGCCAGCACACAGCTTCGATCCGGGGAAAAATACACGGCGTGTACTCAGAAAGTACACGGCATGTACTTCTGAAATTTCCAGAAAATTCATTTTTCTCAAAAATTCCAGAAAAAGGAAAAACGTACCTGCACGAAGATCCGGGTTCTTACATGCCCTTTGAACAAGGTACGGACAATATGAGTTCATATTGATGAACTTAGGACCCACTAATGCTCTTTAATATTCATGGAAATAATGAATAGAGTGTTGATAGATTACCTTGAATAGTTTTTGGTAGTCTTTATTGATGATATTCTGATATACTCCAAGGGAAAAGAGGAACACGAGTAGCATTTGAATAATATTTTTAAGACTTTGCGATGGTAGAAACTATATTCAATGTATAGTAAATTATTGTTGAAGATGAAGTATTATTATTTGGGAATTTTATCACTAACGAAGGGATATTTTTGGACCCTTCCAATATAATGGAAATTGAAGCATGGCCTACGCCAATATCTATAACAAATATCCCTAGTTTCCTTGGTCTAGTTGGGTATTAATGGATATTTGTGAATAAATTTTCGTCATTTTCAAACATAATAACCAAGAATACATAGAAGTTATAATTCTTTGTATAGACTAGTGAGTGTGAAGACTACTTCAAGGAGTTGAAAATGAGTCTTATCACTGCACTAGTTCTCACACTAAAAATAACTGGGGAACTCTTTTTGGTGTACAGTGATGCATCAAAGAAGGTATTAGATTGTGTACTGATGTAAAATGATAAAGTGATAGTCAATTCCTCATGAAAGTTGAAACTTGATGAACAAAACTATCCCATGAAAGATATGGACATAGAATTTTTAATCTTTGTGTTGAAAATATGGTGGCACTATCTCTATGGGGAGAAGTTTGAGATATATACTAATCAAAATAGTCTAAAATATATCTTCACAAATAAGGATCTTATTATGGGATAATGAATATGGTTAAGTCTCATTAAGTATTATGACTAATCAATCCACTACCATCCTAATAATGTAAAAAATGCAGCGGATTCTCTAAGTATAAAGGATTATGTTTCTTTATCAATGATGAGAGTTGAGAAGGTTCATCTTATTAGACATGAAAATGATGGACATGGGAATCATTAAGGTAGGAACATCATCAATAATTTCTCAAATGATTGCTCAACCATCCCTCATGTAGAAAATAAAGGATGCAAAAGGAAATGAAGTGGGCATTTAGAAGATGGTGGAATCCATAAAAAATGAACATCCTCATAATTCAATATAGATAAGGAATGAATCATGAGATTTGGGTCATGAATATGTGTACCATATAATTAAAATATAAAAAAGGAGATTATAAACGATGCACATTGATCAACCTTATCTATTCACTTAGGGAACACAAAGATGTATCTGGATCTCTGAGAAAACTATGGGTGGGACAATATGAAAAAGGAGATAATTGAATATACATCAAAGTTCCTGGTATGTTAACCAATGAATGATGAAAGACAAAATTCTTAGGGTATGATGCAACCACAATCTATACCAACAAAAAAGTGGGAGAAAATTATCATGGAATTTGACACTAGACATCTAAAGACATCTAAAAAATGATATATGAGTCATTGTGGATCGTCTAACAAAGACATCACACTTTATAGAAATTCGAGAGGACTTCTCACTAGATCAACTTGCACATATATATAACAGAAAAGTGTTAAGTCTGCATGGAGTATCACTATCGATTGTATTTGATCAAGATCCAACATTCACCACCAAGTTCTAGAAAAGTCTATAAGAAGCTCTAAACAGTGAGTTGAACTTTAGTACGTCCTATCATCCTCAAACTAATGGATAATATAATAAAATTATTTAGACACTATAAGAGATGTTGAGAGCATGTTAAATGGATGTCAAAGGAGGATGGGACCAATATATTACACTATTCAAATTATCCTACAAAAATAGTTTCCACTTGAGCACCCTAATGGCTCCATATTAAGCCCTTTATGGGGAAATATGTAGAGCACCAACATTTTGGGATGAATTCGGTGAACATATGGGGATAGGACATGAAATGATTAAAGAAATGGTGGAGAAGGAGAAAACCATTCCACAACACATCAAGGAAGCCCAATTTTAAAAAAAGTTTTATGTAGAAAATCATCGATTAGACCTTGATTTTAATGCTTGATATGTGGTATTCTTCCGCATATCTCCATGGTAGAGGATGTTAAGATTTGGGAAGAAAATAAAACTAAGTCCTAGGTACATTGGACCCTTCAAGATTCATGATCATTTCGGAGTTGTGGCCTATAGATGAGACCTTACACCAACCATGTATCAAGTAAATGTTGTATTCCTGGTGTCCATCTTGAGGAATTGTATACTGTATCCTTCACATGTATTTAATTCTGAGGTGGTATAGTTGGAAAGTGATCTCTCATATGAGGAGCTACCAGTGGAGATCTTGGATCATAGAGATAAATTTCAACACAACAAGACTACTCACCATGTTAAATTACTATGGTTGAACCATACGTATGAAGTAGAAACATGGGAACATAAGGAATAAATGGAGGATAATTTCCCACACCTATTTTTAACATTGAATTTAAAATGAAATTTCAAGAGAGAAATATCTTAAGGGGGGAGATTGTAATGACCCAAACATTTATCAATTGAAAATTCCATTCTTATTTATATTTCACAAACTATAAACCACATAAAATAAAATTCAAGACACTATACAAACTTTATAAATGAATAATTAATGAAATAAAAAGTATTTCTAAAAGATAAGAAACCTATATCGATGATATAGTAACATGACCTTTCAAATAGTATTGTGACCCTTACAAATAGTAAACCAGACAATAGAATATTAACCTCACCCATGAAATTATAAATAAAATTTATCCATATTATAATTTCCAATATGATAAAATTATAGCATAGTTTAAATGAATAAATATTTGATAAATTATTAATTAAGTGTTGGTATTTTTGTAAGTCATAAATATTTAATTATAATTTTATGATTAATTTAATAAATTAAAAAAATTATTTCCATAAATTTAATCAAAAATTAATATATTTTTGTGTTATGGTTATAATATAATATTATGATACCATAATTAAGTTTTCGAAGTGTTAGAAAAGAAGTTTTAATTTTAAATTTTGTATTTTCCAAGTAAATGATGATTTTAATTAAAAATTAAATTTCTCATATTTAGAAAATTATTTTCATAAAATGGATCTTATTTTTTAATTCTAAACATTTAAAAATGGTTAGGGTACTTTTTTGATATTTTTCTGAAAAACGTGATTTTTTTTGTGAATAGTAAAATATGGTAATTTATGGTATATATTCCTTAAAAGTTGAATACACTATTCCCTGGGTCATGGATGATGTAAGAACAATTTATTATAAAAAAATGATATAAATATTGTATTTAGTCTCAATAATAAAAACTGTTTATTTCCTTGAGCAAAATAATAAACTAACTAATTAAATAATGAGAAAGCACCCCTCTCCTCCACTATATATACGACCCCTCACCACATCTTCTCCTCACACCTCTCAAGCCTTTATCCTTGAACAAATTATTCTAAAATATCTTCCCAAGACCCTCCCAAAAATCTATAATCCTTATGTATTAACAAAATACCAAAAAACAATCCCCCTAAGGGGGTTCTCAAGAAGAAGGAATCAATAGCTAAACCCCTCTTCCATTTTCTATCAATTTATTTTCATGTTTTTTTATGTTCTTATATTATCCTCACTTATACACATATAAGTAGCATAAAAACTCCAATATATTACATATAATTTAATTTTATCATGTTTGTGGAATAATTATTCTTTGACTCTCTTCTCCTCTGAATTTTATATTAAGAATTATAACATCATCTTTGAGGTGCCGATTTACTAGCTTCGTGGAGGTAGTGTTTTCATATTTCAATTCCACCTTCATGTCTGGTCCTGAAAAAAGTTACGGTTAAACCTAATTATATTATATGTATTAAAATATATTTAATTTTCTATAACCAATATTTATACATGATATTCAGTAATATAAAAACTTTTTTGTACTGACCAAAGTAAGCTAAATTAATCTAAAAAATTCTTATAAGTGATTTATCTAATTTATAATCCTCACTATTAGAAAAAAAATTGTATTTTAATTTTATATAAGTTCATTAAAAATATATAAGTTCAAATATGGACCACTATCCTCATTCTACATGATTTTTTATACACATATACAAGTAAACCGATCAAGAAAACCATGGAAACTAACACTCCTGAATGATGAAATTAAATCCCATAAACCATAAAAAAGGGACATAAATGAACTTAATAAAATTGTAATAAATCAAATACATGTATAAAATACTATTAATTAATTGAATAATGTATTTAATTTAATTATTCATAAAAGTTACATCAAGTTTAGAATCGTTTCGGACATAAGTTAAGGGATTCTACATGAACATCAATTTTTTCATCGAGTTTCTCTTTCTCTCTATTTACCCCAATATAATAATTCTTTCTTTTTTTGTATAATTATTATAAATTATATGTATATGTTATAAACTCATGTATTTAGATCAGATTTTCCATCTTTTATTGGGTATTATGTGTTCTTGAAATATCCCCTTTTTCAACTCTTCCTGAGAAGAAAACTCGATTAAAGGAAATTTCCCGATTTATTAATCACTTATAAATGCACTCCATAATCTGTTTTGATCCCCAGTTATTTTTCTAAAATAACTCATTTTATCATGAAAAACTATCTTGGTTCATTCTGGGTTTTATGAAAAAAAAATTATTCTTTTCCGTATTAAATTCACTTTAATATTTTCTTTAAAAGCACTAAAATGTTTCATTTCTAAGGTTTCTCAAACACTCATTTTGCATGTTTCCACTTCCACTGGACTTCAATTATCATTTTCCATACCTACTTTCCCTTAATAATTTCTATGTGTTTTTTGAATCCATTCTTTCATGTAAACATTTCTGATATGCTAATTTTTTATGCCATATGACTTGATTATGATACTCATTTATTTTCATGGGTAGTCCTTATGTTTATTCTTCATGTGGAATTAATATTCATAAAAATGTTATGATGGGTGTTCCTAGAGAATTCTCCAATGCATTGGTTAATATTTAGTCTCATGAGATGTCATGTTCGGCTTAATATTGAACCTGATTCCATTATGAGACTATGTCCACCATGTTTTATAGTCTTAGAAGTTAGAATTTACTCTTGTTTAATTCATGTTACATGTAGTTTTCACATTCCTAAGATTAAATGATTATATATTCTCATGTTATACATGTTATTCTTCCTTATGTTTATTTAAGATCTATATATTTTATGTCATTATGTTATTCTTTCTAACCAATGTGATGTGTTTTATTCCTATACTTATCTCCTTACTATGATTTTTAGCTCATCCATTTTGTTCATGAATTCCCAGGTTCTCCTATGAAACTATAGGATAAAAACGGAAGGTAAGAGCTCATTATGGAGAAAAATAAAAGATGTTTTCCTGATGTTTTATTTTGTACCGAATTTTCCAAATACACTAGACTCTAAGATCCTTGGCTTTTAATATTCTATTTAATTATTCTTAAAATCATGTAATAATATGGTTAAAAATATAGGATCACTATATTAACCACACTCTTATTTTCCATTAAGAAAAAAAAAAGAAAAGTTGAATCTTGGGTTGTGTAAACTACTACCGCAACAACAAATTGTGTTTCATTTTACTACACCAACTCACAGGGTCAGTCCTAATATTAAATTTGATATATAATTAGGATATTTAGTAAATATTTTATATTCATGTGTTAAAGACCGTATTATTCATTTTCCCCATTCAATGAAAAATGCAATTTTCGTCCACGGGTACGTGTGGACAACCGCCTCTATGGAATGATCAATTTTGGTATTTCATTTCATCACAACCTAACATGGGTGGCCATGAAAATTGGTTTAAATGATAAATAGTATTTTTATTATTTGAATAATTTTTTTCTCAGAAAAATTTAATAACTTATTAATTATATGAATGATAAATAATCATTATAAAAGTAGTTATTTTAAACAAGTAAAGTAAGAAGAAGAAAAATTGATTCCTGTTATGTAATATTACCATATCCTATTTCTTTTAATTCTCCAAATTATGAAATATCACACTAATGAAAACTAAATATTATTATTCTTCTTCTTTTATAATTATATAAAAACTAAAATATCACATAATTATACACTAATCATGTCATGTTCAGGTTTAGATCGGTTCAACCACCAATTTGAACAATGCAATAGATTAATATTATGGAAAACTATAGAAATTGAATTTCTAATAATATATAGTATAAATAAGTAAATAATAAACATTTATTTCTTTTTTAATGCTAAAATTATTATTAAAACCATTAATTAAAAAACCCAATTTTTTTATCAAGAATCACAAATATATTCTTGTTATGGATTTCGCCTTCATAGATAAAGAATAAAACAGTCATAAAAGTAATTCAAAATATAATAAATCATTCTAAATCATCCCTAAGAGTAATCTTAATGACCATGTAAATATGAAAATTGGGAGAATAATTAAGAATGGCACAGTTATTATGAAACTAGTTCAAAATGTCCAAGGTTACTCACTCCAGATATTACCAATAGATAATAACTAAGTAATATACATGTATAGAATGATTATAAATTAATTTTATAAAAGGTTCTATACTTGAAGAAGGTTATTAAATAGGTGATTAAGATATTTATGTTTGTTATATTGTATCTTAGAATTCATTTTACTAAGTGGGTAAAGAGGGGAAGGAATTCTTTGTCTCATTTTCAACTCCATTGGACATGTCTGATATCGTGCTCCATAATTTCATTTATATTGAATTTTCACTACCCAATTTATTTCACATATAAAAATATCTTCCATTTTTTAATATTTAATGTTCATTTCATAAAAATCCTCCCAATATCCTTTGATTTATATGTTACTAACTCCGTAATAGTTTCCATGAGTCCATTTCTAATTCATTGGGTCATAGACTCTCTTACTTGAATATAATATTCATGTTTTCCTTGATCCTAAAATTACCCTATTTTATAATTTATTTCCATTTTCTCCCTTGATAAATTAATTATCATTTTCATTAAATAATTCTTTGAAGAAAAATTTTCAAAATATGCAAGAAATGTAGGAAAGAATAACTCTCATTCTTTCCAAAGAATCTTTCCATCCATGTACATATTTTCCTTTATTTTAATGTTCTCATTTTTTTAGGAAAGCTAATATGTTTCATTTTCTATAATTCTATTAATTCTCTTTACCCATTTCCAAAATAATTTTTTTTACACTTTTTATGATGCTGGTATCCAATAAAGGAATTTAAAATTATTCAAAAGGTTTTTCATTATTTCAAAATCAAATGTTTTATATTAAACTTGATGTTATTTTTTGAAAACCAATGTGTGTTTTTAAAGATTCATTATTTGATTTTATTTTTTTAAAATAAAAATTTATCAAAGTGTTGTCACTTTTCCTTTTTAAAGAGTTTATATATTTTTCAAGGAACCACAATTAAAATTTTCTTTTAAAACTAAATATATATCAAAATTATTCTCTTTAAATTCTTGAAAATTTTATTTAAAATAACTGGGACTTTTTCCTTTAGGTTTAAAAGATTATTTGAAAACAAAATATTTTCACTTATATCTCCCCTATAGGGTTTTTTCACTTATGAAGTGTTATTTTAAACACTCTATAAATGTTATTATGATATGATTACTTTTAGAAAAATATATTTTTGATATCTAATTATTTATAAAGTTTCTTATATGTGATTCTTTTAAAAGGTGTAAAAAATCCATTTTTCCATGGGTTAGTTAAGATATGATTTCGATTGATTTTTATTGGCACACTTATATATGAAAGATGATTGGTGTAGTCCAATATCACCCTAAAATTAATTGGATTAAGTTAATATCATATTATATATTTATGTGTATTAATAATGAGTATTCTTAAATTGACATAGGTATGATGGGTTTTCTCACATATTCAGGCATGTACATAGTGATTTTTTCACATAGACATGGGTAAAATGGGTTTTATCACCAAGGTTTATCTATAAATTATGGTTTTCCCTAAATTAAAAGTTTTTTATCAAGTTATGAAACATTTTTATGATTCATTTAATTTCCATGAAATTCCATGTTTTCATGATTAAGCATTATTTTCAAAGTATTCATCATTTTTATATCATGCTCACATGATTTATGATTATGGATATGTATTTAGAGCTACATCATATTGTTTATGCTTTCGTAATGATCTTGTATTTATTTATAATGTATTATGATTATCATATATGGTCTTATGGATATTTATTATCATATTTATGTCATCCTCATGTGTTCTCCTTCATGTTTACTGTCTCACACAATATGATATATATATTTTTTCTTATTGGGCATCTGAGGTCATCTGTTTTTTATATTTCCTTTACCTAATCTATGTGGATTATTATATCATGTGACATGTCTAGAATTTTTCTAGAGGATCATGATTATAGAGAAATAGTTTCAAGTTCTATACAATAAAATATTTATGTAGAAAATCTCTAAGACATTAAACCATTTGGTCATTGGGTTTTGAAACTATTTGTGAGTGTTATTTTCTAAATTGTAAAATTATTATACTACCTATATTATTTTTATATTTGGTAACTTTAATGGTTGATAGAAAACATGTCATTTTTAGGGAATAATATGGATCATGTGCCTTGTAATATCTAACCCACATATGAGGTAAGTCCTTGTTCGCAGGTATAATACTTTTATTCTTGGTTTTTCTTTTATGGTTGAGTAACCTTGAAAAATATGATTCATTTTGATATTGATTAATTGGTTTTTACTCTTATTTCAGGGTGGAAAGATATGTGTATGTTCATACATTATTTTTTTCATATAGGTGTCACATAACATTCATATGCTTTAATGTGATTTGTATTATAGTTTCAATACATTGTTGGGTCACATAAATTGTTGAAAACAACATATATAGTATTTTATTAAATAACTTCTTTTTGTAAGTCTACATTATTAACCCATTATTATGGAATATTAATGTGATTTAATGTAAATATTATCTTTACCATTGAGAGTTTTTACCTAACTCAATTATGGTTAGGTTAGGCTATAGTTGAGCCTATATGTGTGAAACCCTTATATCATATAGTGTGTGTTCAAGTTTAGAATCATGTTCCTATTATGGGTTACCCTAACCTATTATGCTTATACTTATGATAGATATTAATTTTGAGTTGTTTTCTTCAAATTGTAGAGATATGCTAGTAAGTTACCTCTAACCAAGTGGTTAGAGGTTTGGAATGAACATGCCCCACTAATTATGCCTTTGAAACCACTAGTTGGGAATGTTCCTCCCTTTGACTAGAATCTCTAATATATATTTTTCTAGGTTATGTAGTCTATAGAGTATGGGGAATCGATAATCAATATAACCATGTCAGGCCTGGCTATTGAGTTCTAGCTGCAACGTCAAACTCTCTTTGGTGGTTTGGGTAAACCATGGGTAGTTGTGTTCTAGATAGTGTCCATGAAGTCTATTATTTATCACTTGAAGATTCTCCACAAGAGGTGAGTAAATATTACTCTGTATATGCATCAAGGACTAATAATACACTAGTGTGATGTTCCATTAAAAGGAGGGAATGTAGAGACCCGAAGCCTGACGTACATGGACATTACATTACATTTGTGGAATACTTAGTACATTACAAAAACACACACACAAGGACCGTAATAGTTTAGTGTCTTTGGAAACTCGGACTATAATCTTCTAATCGTGGTGAAAGATCTTCAACATCTCCCATAAAGATCTTCCTTTTTTTTTTACCTAAAACCTTTATTTATATCCTGGGGAAAAGAAGACATAAAAGGGTGAGCTCAAATGCTCAGTAAGGGTAAACAAAGGAAATATCAATCACGTAATTTTCATAAGAACATAACATTTTTGGAAATCTTAACCTGCAAAAGAGAGCATAATTTCATAACATGGGATAAATCATAGTAGTGAAATGAAATCATAACTTAAAACATTACTCATTTTGGCATACACACATAATCATAGAGAATCAATTCTTGTTAGTCAAGACTCATTGCCAAGACTATCTTAGTGGACAAAGTCCCTTTCTGAATCGAGTAATCCTCGTTTCAGTCCTGTTTCACTGAACCGGTATAACCTACCATTCCAGCCATGTCTATCTCATGAGATATAAAATCTTTACCCAATGCATTGGAGGGAGATATAGGTCCCACCCATCTCTTAATGAATCCTTTCTTATGTGTGCCACAGAATCATAAATCATACATCATTGCATAACCCATGTAATAAAAATGGGATTCTTAAACAACATGACATCATAAAACCATTCATATAAGATAAAGGAATTCTAAACATAATTCCATCACAACATAGTCAAATCAATGTAAAAATATGGATATAAACAGAACCCTTTATTATCTTAGATGGAAAATAATTTTGATAAAACACTTGAATTGAATTCTTGAGGAAAATATCCTTTCTTCTTCAAAATCAATTTCTTTTCACAAAACATCATGAAATTTTTAAAAGGAAGAGATTTTATTGAAAATAGTCATGAAATCTTTTGGAGGAATCTTCATAAAAATAAGGCTTTATAAAACTGTAAAAATCCGTTCGTGCCGTTTAAGTTAAAAAAACATTCTTCTCGTACTTTTGTCGGATAAGTCAAAAATTACCTCGTATGAAAAACGACAAAAGATTCCTTTCATATCTTTTACTAAAAACTCACCTAAGAATAAAATTGGATTTAAACAATTGTAGTTGGATGTAAATAACATTACATATTGAGGAAACATGGATGTGGATGATAAAATACACCCCAGTAATTACCAAAGTAAAAACAATCTCGGATAAAAATGAGATTGTGATATTTCCCTTACCTTATGTCCGACTTGCTTTGTAAGTGTCCAAACCTACTGTATAATGATTTAAATCATGTTATTGACTTATTCCAGAATCATATTCATTGTTATGATATCATATATGGTTCACTTATGACATTATATTACCCATTCTTTTGTAAATTCCATGTTAAAGTAGCGTTTTGGGTAAAATCGTTTCATTTATCTTAGGTGTTTTGACTTGTTGTTCTTGACATCACTATTACTTATATCATGATTTACTTACTTCCAGAATATAAAATATGATTTATATATCATATATATTCAGTATATATATATATATATAATAGATAGATAAATAAAATGAAAAACACCGTTCATGGAGACGGTAGTCCGTACGTACGCATGAACGCTGTTTTACTTTCCTTATTGTCTTGAAATGGAAGTAAGTAGATGACATACATATATATATACATAAATCCAGTAGCTTTATAATGTCATATATTTCATTATTATTTCTTATATATACTTTATAATCATTCTTAAATGGTTAACATGGAGAATGAATCTCATCGCGTCGTGGAGACGGTAGTCCGTACGTACGCACGAGCGATGATATCATTTCCATAAATATTGAACTGAATTGGAGTGGATTATACAATATATCAGAATCAATATGATGTTGTAATAACTATGTATAGTTATTCTTTACACCATTATACCCATCCGTGTAAGGTGGTGGTGGAAAATAGATTACACCACGGCGTGGAGACGGTATTCCGTACGTACGCACGCGCAGTGATTTCTTTTTCCCTAGGATGGATAGATGGTGAAATAGGTTTGTTTCATACTTATAATAACATATCAGTATATGAGTGATACTGATGTTATTACTTCATAATGAAACAACCTAAGAAGAAGAAGTGGAAGAAGAAATAAAGATGAAAGAATTGGTAACGGTAATTACCTCTTCTTTGAAGCGCCTTTTGGAGACCTCTTCTTAGGGCACTAGAATTGGTCTTTGAGGAAGACCAGAACCTCTAGGATGTTGCTAGGGAAGTGGAGAAGGGATTTTGGCAGGGGTTGGCCGAGCTTGAGTGCTCAAATTGGTGTGAGGAGGAGGGGGAGGAGGTGTCCTTTTATAGGGGAGGAGAGGGGCACCTTAGGGATTCTTAAAAATATTAATTTATAATAAATCTAAACCCACTTAAAAACCTCCAAAAATGACTCATATTCGAAGCTTAGATGAGATAGGGTTGTAATCTCATCAACCAATCAAATTTAGACATGTTTGGATCTTATTTTAAACCTTATCAATTAGATTTAACTCTAAGTTAAATAATTTAACTTTTACCATGTCTTTTTGTTTTCTTTCACTATATGGTTAATACACTTACTATAACATGCCAAACGAACCCCAAATTGTTTATTATTAATATATATATCCTTATATAAGTCATTTGGCCGAACCTTATATTTTTAGGAATAAAATAACAATTAATAATATAATATTTGATTTAAAAACTATTTTGTGTCAATTTTGACACTATTTGATATATGATTTTTTTGAAAGTCATAACAGAATTAAATGTTCGAACCAAGTTGATTAAATCAACATTAATATATCATAGTAACCTAGAAAATTAGTGGAATTCATAAAAAATCTCAAATTACATTTATTTTGGTGTTTATAACATCAATTATGTCAATCTTTCATTAATAAGATAATTACTGCATCATCGTTGTGTCATAAATAAATTAAATTATTTTGTGTCTAAAAATTACAAATAAAATACCATCATGTAGGAAATCTTTTTATATTTCTAATGAATATTTATAGTCGAATTTATCTTATGTATAACCCCATATTAAAAATGTTTTAGTAAATAAACTTTGATTTTAACTCTTTTAACCCTTCTTTAAATAAATTAATAATAAATGTCCTAATCTAACCCAAGTGGGCCTAAATGGTCATATTTTATTCCTAAGTTTGTTTTTGGTCGAAATAAACTTGTCCAATAGGATTAGGACATGTGTTAGGGTAATATTAATATCATATTTACCCTTAGTTACCCTATTTACTATTAACCGCGGTAAAAAAAGTAAAAAGTTACTATTCACCAAAAATTATTTTCATCTCATTGAACCACATTTTAGTCCTTGATATTAACCGTGTCTTTCGGATTTTCGAAATTCCATTCACAGAAGCGGTAAAATTATGTTTTATGCAAAATTCAGTTTTTAACCTACCACTTAGTAGTTTCACTATTCATCAAAAATTGATGTTTTTCAGAACAATGCCAAAATTTCATCCCAAGCTATATTTCATATTCCGAATTCAAAAATGAAGTCTATTTTACCAAATTCATAACATAAAAGTTGCATTAATTAATTTTATAATTAAATCCCGCTGTTAAAACAAATAGCGTGTTTTTTTTAAGAAACAATATCTATCAAAAGATTGACACTTGTTTATGTCTAGTTTAAATGTGAAATTACATCCAATGACCAACATTGTATTAAATTGTAAAAATATATTCTAAATATACTTTAAAACCACTCAAATTAATAATTTATCACTATTAATTATTTCGATTAAAAAAGTTGTTTTTTAATTATAATTAATAATTTTCACTATTCATCAGAATATGAAAGTTATCCGAAAAGTACCAAAATTTCACCTTAGGCTAAATTCGATACTCCGAATCCAAAAATGAAGTTCATTTTGAAATATAAGATTTACAGAATTTTAAAAAGTGGTTATTACTATTCATAACGGCTAGTTTTAATAATATTTTAATAGCATATCGTTGTTTAGCGAAACATGGTGTTGCGTACAACACACGCTATCGAGGAAGGTCGTGATTGCGTGTAATGCAAGGCAAGTCAAGGATGTGTGTTGTGCAAGCTCCTTGTGGTGTAGCGTACAACACAAGACATTAGTGAAATAAAAAAGAATATTTTTCATAAAATCTCGGGCTGTTACATTCTACCCCCCTTAAAATGAATTTCGCCCTCGAAATTCGTCGGGGTTATAAATGGTTTACTATTAGAAAGTTTCTTTAATAGAAACCCACATCGTAAAAGGGAATACCAAAACTTGGCTTTAAAAACTAAAGTATGAAATGTAACGATTACCCAAATAAACTAATCACTGGGTTTCCACATAGGTGAAAATATGGATATGGAAGAGAAATCTAACCATCATGTTCTGATGGAGAGTGGTAGAGAACATGGCTATGGAAAAGCCAGTAATCACAAATCCATAGATTTGTGATGATATAAGGTACCATCTGATTCATCAGGTATAAGATCATTAGGACAACATTTTTGGTTTTCAAGATCATTTCCCTAAAGTTGAAAATTTGCTTAGAATAAATACTTACTTTATTTTGGTACAATCTCACTTTTGTTCGTTCCTTGAACAATTTCTACTTCATCTCTTAAATAAATGAAGTTGAATTTGTTATTCGTGAAGTGTTAGCAGATCATGTGATAGAATGAAGGGTCATTCCATCTATCTCAAACAAAAGGTTAGCAAAAATTATATACATAAGTCGATCTATAGTGAGATTAATCACATATGGTTCCTAAAATGGGCTTATACTTCATATATCATACTGCTTAATATAATAACACTAGTTTCTACTAAACAGGTACTTCCTGTAGGCCAGTGGTAGGCGATAAAGGCCAGTCGCACTTCGGTTGTGGGTTCGATTCCTACAGCCTTGTCCGAAGCGATGGGCTGTCGCCCGTCCTGCAGGTTGTCCCTTTTTCTAAAACTACGTTACTATAACATCCCTTCAATAATATCGAAAATCTTCTATCCTTAAACAATACTAACTTATGTCCAACATAATCCAGTCTAATCTTTAGGCTTATAATACTGCAGTCCACTCTCATAATATAGTGACATCGATTACCAGAGATTTAATACTGTCGTTGATCCCCACATATCATAAGATATGTCTTGTTGGTCACATTCCAAACATTCAAAGTCCTTAATCGTGTATTCTCTTGAATACCTTAGTGAAAAAAGTTAACACTTTCCACATACCAAAATCCTCAAAATTCTATATACTCAAACCATGATATCACTTAGTCCTTATATTAATCATGAGCTCATGAATACTGTCAAATATTTCATTTTCTCATTTTACCTTCATTATGCGCATATCATTGTTTTTCCAAAAATACCTCAATCACTTCGAATACCACATTAGACCAATACATAAATATTCCAATACACCATAAAAGTACCTCAACAACATTATTCTTGAATACCAATACATAAACACTTCAGTCCATCCACTTCAATGATTGTCCTGGAATAAGTCCTTCCTTGATTTAGAAGTAACTTTTTAGGTCAGGGCATTGAGTTGGGTAATGCCCATGTTCTCCACAAATAAGACATTGAACTCCATAACAATCTGTCACTCTATGACCCTTTTCTCTACACAGATAACATCGGTCCCTCCATTTGAGGTATTCCTCAAGGTTCTTCTTCCCTTCTTTAGAAATCTCAATCTTCCTTTCTTTATACTCCTCAACATGCGAACATGCATAATAGTCTATCTTCCTCTTCTTTGATGAATTAGGCATACCACTAAATTTCACCTTGTTAATCATATATCGCGATGACTGATTCGGCATAATCACAACATCTTTCTCTCTAGGCGTTACACAATTTTGTTTCTCATAGTCACCAATTTGTCCATTGGATTTACTGTTAACCGAATTCCTTTTGGTTCCCTCCATTAACTAAAACACAAAAATAATTTTGTGAGAGGCAAAAATCATGCTAGAGAAAACAACATAGTAAAGGGGAAGTATCCTCAATATCTAACTTCTTAGGTTAAATTCTATGATCGTTACCGTAGTTCTAGGACTGTATCTTATACGTATACTTATCCTTAGGGACATCCCTAGACATACCTTAGAAATATCTCTAGGGATCTCACTAACGTTTTCACATCCTAGTTTCCAAAGGTTGACTAAACCTTTCCTCTGATACCAACTGTAGCGGTCTAGAATTACTTCCAGTGGACTACGATTGATACCTATCAGGGCACTCCATGGGCGGCTACACCCCCTGGGCGGGACACACCACCATCCCCAGTGGCAGCCATTTCCTCATGAAGCCCTTGGGCGGAGAGCCATGCTTCGTCCAACGCTCACATGTGAGAGTTCCCAAGGATCAGATACATTCCTACCTCCCTTGCCTCTGATACCAACTGTAGAGACCCGAAGCCTGACGTACATGGACATTACATTACATTTGTGGAATACTTAGTACATTACAAAAACACACACACAAGGACCGTAATAGTTTAGTGTCTTTGGAAACTCGGACTATAATCTTCTAATCGTGGTGAAAGATCTTCAACATCTCCCATAAAGATCTTCCTTTTTTTTACCTAAAACCTTTATTTATATCCTGGGGAAAAGAAGACATAAAAGGGTGAGCTCAAATGCTCAGTAAGGGTAAACAAAGGAAATATCAATCACGTAATTTTCATAAGAACATAACATTTTTGGAAATCTTAACCTGCAAAAGAGAGCATAATTTCATAACATGGGATAAATAATAGTAGTGAAATGAAATCATAACTTAAAACATTACTCATTTTGGCATACACACATAATCATAGAGAATCATTTCTTGTTAGTCAAGACTCATTGCCAAGAATATCTTAGTGGACAAAGTCCCTTTCTGAATCGAGTAATCCTCGTTTCAGTCCTGTTTCACTGAACCGGTATAACCTACCATTCCAGCCATGTCTATCTCATGAGATATAAAATCTTTACCCAATGCATTGGAGGGAGATATAGGTCCCACCCATCTCTTAATGAATCCTTTCTTATGTGTGCCACAGAATCATAAATCATACATCATTGCATAACCCATGTAATAAAAATGGGATTCTTAAACAACATGACATCATAAAACCATTCATATAAGATAAAGGAATTCATAAACATAATTCCATCACAACATAGTCAAATCAATGTAAAAATATGGATAGAAACAGAACCCTTTATTATCTTAGATGGAAAATAATTTTGATAAAACACTTGAATTGAATTCTTGAGGAAAATATCCTTTCTTCTTCAAAATCAATTTCTTTTCACAAAACATCATGAAATTTTTAAAAGGAAGAGATTTTATTGAAAATAGTCATGAAATATTTTGGAGGAATCTTCATAAAAATAAGGCTTTATAAAACCGTAAAAATCTGTTCGTGCCGTTTAAGTTAAAAAAACATTCTTCTCGTACTTTTGTCGGATAAGTCAAAAATTACCTCGTATGAAAAACGACAAAAGATTCCTTTCATATCTTTTACTAAAAACTCACCTAAGGGTAAAATTGGATTTAAACAATTGTAGTTGGATGTAAATAACATTACATATTGAGGAAACATGGATGTGGATGATAAAATACACCCCAGTAATTACCAAAGTAAAAACAATCTCGGATAAAAATGAGATTGTGATATTTCCCTTACCTTATGTCCGACTTGCTTTGTAAGTGTCCAAACCTCCTGTATAATGATTTAAATAATGTTATTGACTTATTCCAGAATCATATTCATTGTTATGATATCATATATGGTTCACTTATGACATTATATTACCCGTTCTTTTGTAAATTCCATGTTAAAGTAGCGTTTTGGGTAAAATCGTTTCATTTATCTTAGGTGTTTTGACTTGTTGTTCTTGACATCACTATTACTTATATCATGATTTACTTACTTACAGAATATAAAATATGATTTATATATCATATATATTCAGTATATATATATATATATAATAGATATATAAATAAAATGAAAAACACCGTTCATGGAGACGGTAGTCCGTACGTACGCATGAACGCTGTTTTACTTTCCTTATTGTCTTGAAATGGAAGTAAGTAGATGACATACATATATATATACATAAATCCAGTAGCTTTATAATGTCATATATTTCATTATTATTTCTTATATATACTTTATAATCATTCTTAAATGGTTAACATGGAGAATGAATCTCATCGCGTCGTGGAGACGGTAGTCCGTACGTACGCACGAGCGATGATATCATTTCCATAAATATTGAACTGAATTGGAGTGGATTATAAAATATATCAGAATCAATATGATGTTGTAATAACTATGTATAGTTATTCTTTACACCATTATACCCATCCGTGTAAGGTGGTGGTGGAAAATAGATTACACCACGGCGTGGAGACGGTATTCCGTACATACGCACGCGCAGTGATTTCTTTTTCCGTAGGATGGATAGATGGTGAAATAGGTTTGTTTCATACTTATAATAACATATAAGTATATGATTGATACTGATGTTATTACTTCATAATGAAACAACCTAAGAAGAAGAAGTGGAAGAAGAAATAAAGATGAAAGAATTGGTAATGGTAATTACCTCTTCTTTGAAGCGCCTTTTGGAGACCTCTTCTTAGGGCACTAGAATTGGTCTTTGAGGAAGACCAGAACCTCTAGGATGTTGCTAGGGAAGTGGAGAAGAGATTTTGGCAGGGGTTGGCCGAGCTTGAGTGCTCAAATTGGTGTGAGGAGGAGGGGGAGGAGGTGTCCTTTTATAGGGGAGGAGAGGGGCACCTTAGGGATTCTTAAAAATATTAATTTATAATAAATCTAACCCCACTTAAAAACCTCCAAAAATGACTCATATTCGAAGATTAGATGAGATAGGGTTGTAATATCATCAACCAATCAAATTTAGACATGTTTGGATCTTATTTTAAACCTTATCAATTAGATTTAACTCTAAGTTAAATAATTTAACTTTTACCGTGTCTTTTTGTTTTCTTTCACTATATGGTTAATACACTTACTATAACATGCCAAACGAACCCCAAATTGTTTATTATTAATATATATATCCTTATCTAAGTCATTTGGCCGAACCTTAGATTTTTAGGAATAAAATAACAATTAATAATATAATATTTGATTTAAAAACTATTTTGTGTCAATTTTGACACTATTTGATATATGATTTTTGTGAAAGTCATAACAGAATTAAATGTTCGAACCAAGTTGATTAAATAAACATTAATATATCATAGTAACCTAGAAAATTAGTGGAATTCATAAAAAATCTCAAATTACATTTATTTTGGTGTTTATAACATCAATTATGTCAATCTTTCATTAATAAGATAATTACTGCATCATCGTTGTGTCATACATAAATTAAATTATTTGGTGTCTAAAAATTAAAAATAAAATACCATCATGTAGGAAATCGTTTTATCTTTCTAATGAATATTTATAGTCGAATTTAGCTTTTGTATAACCCCATATTAAAAATGTTTTAGTAAATAAACTTTGATTTTAACTCTTTTAACCCTTCTTTAAATAAATTAATAATAAATGTCCTAATCTAACCCAAGTGGGCCTAAATGGTCATATTGTATTCCTAAGTTTGTTTTTGGTCGAAATACACTTGTCCAATAGGATTAGGATATGTGTTAGGGTAATATTAATATCATATTTACCCTTAGTTACCCTATTTACTATTAACCGCGGTAAAAAAAGTAAAAAGTTACTATTCACCAAAAATTATTTTCATCTCATTGAACCACATTTTAGTCCTTGATATTAACCGTGTCTTTCGGATTTTCGAAATTCCATTCACAGAAGCGGTAAAATTATGTTTTATGCAAAATTCAGTTTTTAACCTACCACTTAGTAGTTTCACTATTCATCAAAAATTGATGTTTTTCAGAACAATGCCAAAATTTCATCCCAAGCTATATTTCATATTCCGAATTCAAAAATGAAGTCTATTTTACCAAATTCATAACATAAAAGTTTCATTAATTAATTTTATAATTAAATCCCGCTGTTAAAACAAATAGCGTGTTTTTTTTAAGAAACAATATCTATCAAAAGATTGACACTTGTTTATGTCTAGTTTAAATGTGAAATTACATCCAATGACCAACATTGTATTAAATTGTAAAAATATATTCTAAATATACTTTAAAACCACTCAAATTAATAATTTATCACTATTAATTATTTCGATTAAAAAAGTTGTTTTTTAATTGTAATTAATAATTTTCACTATTCATCAGAATATGAAAGTTATCTGAAAAGTACCAAAATTTCACCTTAGGCTAAATTCGATACTCAGAATCCAAAAATGAAGTTCATTTTGAAATATAAGATTTACAGAATTTTAAAAAGTGGTTATTACTATTCATAACGGCTAGTTTTAATAATATTTTAATAGCATATCGTTGTTTAGCGAAACTTGGTGTTGCGTACAACACACGCTATCGAGGAAGGTCGCGATTGCGTGTAATGCAAGGCAAGTCAAGGATGTGTGTTGTGAAAGCTCCTTGTGGTGTAGCGTACAACACAAGACATTAGTGAAATAAAAAAGAATATTTTTCATAAAATCTCGGGCTGTTACTGGGAACATGTGTGGATGTCGAAGAATTACATTCAATATCATTTCTCTGAGAACTTCATCTATGAGACTCTTAAGGATGATAGGGATAGGTAGATCATGAATCTAGTAAATGGGTGATTTTAGTGAAGGACTATTCTATGCAAATTATTGATTTTTAATGATTTTAATCTATGATGAAATGTGATGAGACTTCCAGAGTAAGGTATTTTTTGGATTTCTTGGGTCATTATACTTAATACTAAGGTAATTTTTTCACATCCTTCTCAATGGTTGAGAATTGATTGATGATTACTGAGCCAAAGAAGATTGAGGGTAGGTCATATTGGAATAATACTTCTTCTTTCCCAGATGGGGGAAGGTATTTGGTTAACAAGAAGTGTATTTATGAAGATTTTATCTAGGTTTGTGATAAGAAGAGCAGTAGAGGAAGGGGTTTGTCAGTTCCTTTGAGATAGATATCATTGGTTGAGTGTTACCAATGTGGGTAGTAGGGACATATTTCATGTAATTATAATAGTAAATCAAAGAATTATTTCAGTTTTATGGAGTTAGGGAATCTACATGTTTGGTCTAAGTGGCCTCCTTTTAATAAAACCATAAGATGCAACTCCAGTATAACTTATTAAAGTGGAACAAAGTTCTCAAATGAATTAAAGCACTATCGTTGGGAACTTGAATGATGGAAAACACCCAAATCACCACACTGATACAATATCCTTCTAAAACATAAATATAATACCAACAAAAACAATGATATAAAGAAACATAAGAAAATGAAAAACACAAGAGATTACATGGTACATGAATGTGTTCTAATCATGGGGATTAGATATTAGATATTTATTTAGAGTATGCTGATTATAATTTTTAATTTAAAATTAATAACAAGTGATCAACCTTTTATAAATATAAGATCACATCCAATTTTTCAGTTTTCACCACTATCCAGATTTTGTGGGATAAAATCCACTGAAACTAGTCATAATGGGGGATCCTTTATTTGGTAAAATATCCCCATCACCTCAACATTCACTCATACTGAATAGTACTACCTTATAGAGATATTTTGATTCCTTATATTTTCCTACACTTCCTCCAACAAGCATCTTTTACTAGTTTTAATTAAAGTGGTCCCTTCTAGATCTACATTTGGTATTCTAATATTTTGGTTATACTAATTCACTTCTTCCATTCCACCACACCATCAGGATTTTGAAAGTTTGTCCTCTAGATGTTCTCCATACATTTTTCTAGTTCTGTTGGACTAAAAAATGGTTTCCACACTTTTGTTATAGCCTAAAAATCTCCCACTATGAAATTATCTTTTCATGATCCACAACTAAGTCACCTTCTTCTTCAGAAAATCATCATCTATTATTTGAACTTACTTTATGTATAAATATTATTTCTCACCAAAGAATCTAATCAACACAATTAGAATGACATGAAACATCTCCTCAAGACATCCTAAGTATCCACTTTCATCAAAATATCATTTGTATATAATTTTTTACATGTAAATTTTAATTAAAAATAAGGAGTTTCAATAAGTTTTACCTACTAATTTCATTGATTGAATAATATATGGGTATTTTTGGGGTTTAAATAACATTAATGAAAAGGGAATAAAACCAGTTATTTTAATGTATATTTTTCATATGAAATTCAATGTTCATTTTTAATGAAATTTGATATATTTATTTTTACTTTTTTTTGAAAAATTAGCCCCAAATATGGATAAGGTGGATCCCCACAAGACAAGAAAAGTATGTATAGGGACTATCAAAAAGTTATAAAACTGAAGGTTAGTGAATATAAATATGAGGCTGCATGGGAGAATGAACATGCGTTGGGGAAACTCCCGCTATGCTCAGCATGTTGACACAAGCCTGTGAGATGTCAGGTGTTTGAGTGTATTAGGGACCCATCCCCATATCAAGTGATCTATGCTAAGTGATGTACATCGAGTATGATAAGAATCATATTAGATAATAGTAGCTTTGATGTGGGATAGTTGATAACACATGTATTAAGCACCACTAATGTAAATAGTGCTACTTCACCTGAATTCATGTGATGTCACCTCAAACACATCCTAGATTCTACCGCTCATGTGTGTTGGCCACTTGACATCAATGAACCACCAAAACCAAGCACTATAATATTCCATTTTAATAACTATGAATATTAATATATACCAACCAAGCAACCCCATAGCATGTAACATCCTTGTATCTTCAGTGTGAGTTTAGATAATACCCTACATACATGAAGCAGATGAAAATAAAGTGCCCATATCAGCTTTTCTATCATCACGATTCTCTAACTCTGAGCTCGGCCGCTATCATATATTGCCTCCTGGGGTGTGTAACCACCACACATCCTCTTCTTCTTCCTACTATCACCATGTTTTGTTTCCAATACACTCTATTACTAGTAACTACATATGAGTACCAACATAACATGCTACCACCAACCTTTGCTACTACCAGATGCTACTGTTTCCATGGTTCCAAAGTACTTATACCTTTGAACTTCCACCATTACCTCTAACCATTTCATTTATACCATGGGTTCCACCATGGTCCAACTCCAACCATGATCACAGTGATTTTGGAGGAATCCAAACTAATCCTAGATTCTATTTTCGTGGAGAATTCTTAATCAAGAAAAATCGAAGATCGAAATATCTTGACACCCATGTTGGTATCCCATGGTTGATGTGCATGCTTGATAAAAGAGGTTATTTAATGGTAAATGTAAACACCTATGTAATCGATAATTCATTTTATAGGATGAAACAGGTTTAATAATTTCCCTACGTCATAGTGAATTCATCCATAGTTTATATGAGAAGGTCAAGATCAAAACACCTTTCAAAATAGCATGTTATGTCGTGTTGAATCCCATATTTCATATGGATGATTGGGTTTTAAAAATAGTAAATCATGTTTTTAGACACCCACTCCCATGAACATGATCTTGATTAAGTATTTTTTTAAAATTTTAGGATGATTCTAAGTGGAATCAAGGAACTTTTGAGTTAAAAATTAGGGATTGGGAGTAGATAAACATGAATTTGGAGATAAGAAACTAAGTGTAATTAAAATTTCTAGTCTCTATATATATATTCAATAATTATTAAAATAATATCTCCACATAAAATTGAAAGAGGAAAAAATAAATAAATTAAATGAGAAGAAATGTTCATGTATTTTATGATAGATTTTTTAGAGTTAGAAGGGTTGAGATTTGGGTTTCCAAAGCCTACAAATTCATAGTTCATGAAAATATAAAGGGGATCAAATTCCTCAATAAGAAATATATCTTGGGATACTCATATTTTATATTCTAATATATATTATTTACCTATATTTTTTTCACACGTATTCATGTTTTAATTATAGTACTCTTAATTCCATTCTCTTTATCTCTCTCTCTATTTTCTCCATATTGATCTCTTGTACTCACAATGATGACTAACTAGAATGAGGAATATTCTGGGATATTATTCTGGTGTTGAACCAGAGTCCATATTTAATTTATACTTTTGGTTAATATAATGATAATTTATAGTGAATTTAATCCTTCTAGGATTTATATTATGGTTAACTTCTTATTCTATAACCATTATCCCTCAATTAAAGAGCTTTATGTGTGATGTGTTTGTTGATTGTTAAGTGAAATATACATTCACAACTGGGGAGGAAGAATTTTTTCACACGTACGATGGAGTGTGTGAATTATGTTGATTTAAAAAAAGATGATAAAATTTATCTATAAATGAGTCTATTAGGAGAATTTCATTTCCACTCTAATTGAATTCAACTTATTTTATTACATCTTTATATTTAGGTGTATTTTTAATTCACAGTCTATTTCCCCCCATATTTTCAATAAATTTTATAAAATAATAAAATACCCAAAAGATAATAATTGAACTAGGGATATTGTGTGACTAACTATAAATCTTCCTATGGGAGTCAACCGGATTTAGCCAATATACTATACTGGAAATAATACAGTAGATTTTTTCCACTCTATAACAGGAATCTCAAAACATGGCTTCATCATTGAGGAACCAGATAGTTGATTATTTACACTTTATTTCACATTTTTTAAACAATTTTATTATTTTCTAAATAAAATATCTAAAACAATTATGTGATGTATTCAAATGTCTATTATTTTGTAGGTCTATATTACTCCCTTGTGTAAGGACAAGGGGTTTATAATGATGAGTAGGCCCTCTTATAAAGAAATTATTATCTCCCTTTTTTGGAAAAGCATATTTTGAATTTCTATGTAATAGTCCTCTCATTATAAGAACAGATGGTCATTCGTAATGAAGTTAAAGATGAATATCAAATTTGGAAGTCTAAGGAAGAAGTACCATTAGTTGAAGATACTTATACTTATCCTAAACCAGTTTTCTAGAAGATCCCTCCACTCATTTTTTATATTAAATAACATGATAAGTGTGATAATGAGTTATTAAAAATGTTAATATTAAACCGACTCAAGAAAATGATAGATGAGGTTCCTGAAAATAATATACTTGATGATAAACTCATGGGTGATCCACAAAATTTTGAATAATTATAGAATATATTTTTTGAATGACAATTGTGACATAAACTCCTAGCCATCAAAGAAGAAAAATTATCCCCATCGTACCATCCACTATTCTTGGAAGAAGAATAAACCATTGTTCCGCCTCTGAGGTGGTGCATTTATAGTCATTGGAGAAATGGTTTGACGAGGATTGACACCCCTCACTTTTTCAATAGAGATGGGTTCTCATCAAATTTATCGTTCCTTTATTTCGACCTGTTCAGTGTCATTATCTTTGAATGAAGTTTGAATTAACCATGCAGGAACTGTTGGTCCTAGTGGGTGATTGCGTGGGGTTCAAGAAATCATGAAATCAGTCTTTATTGGATATAACTTCCTCATATGGTGTCCAATGGGTTTATTAGTGGACCCAATAATTCCAAATTTCATTGGTATCCATGATTCATGGACCTTCTTTCCAAAGGTAGGCACTCATTGGCTAATGATTTGGACAACAACACTTAAGGACTACATTGGTCGAGAGGATGGGAGGTCAGCCTCACCACACCCTTCGAGAGGAGTATTTTATCATTTTTCTAGACTCTCTTATAGATTTAATTCATGTTCATATGTTCATCAATCCTTCATTCATTCCCTAAGAGTTTGTCCACGGGCTACCCTTAGTTTGCAAAATCATCGTAAGAATGCATATATTTGATGCTACAGTGGTAATGTAACACCCCGACCCCTCTAGGCTAGAGTTGGTGTATTACATGTGATATTGTCATGGATAGAAGGAATTAAAATCCCAAAGAACCAATCATTTTAGTATTTTTGACGAAATTAGATACATAGATGTTACTCAAATTACATTGGAAAAGTTTACAAAATACAATACATAAAGAAAAAAAAAACTACATCCACAAGAACTGAATAAATGATCTCATCTTTGTCACATGTTGAAAGTAAACAATGAAAAGGGTGAGATAAAACTCTCAGTAAAGGTTAAAAATAGCTAAAGTATGAATACAATAATAAGTGAATCATAATCAATATGACATAATCACTATGGCATGGTGAATAAATGAAAAACTCCTGCCATTAATAAACTAAGAATGAAACTGCATCCATTGATTTAGTCATAGTGAAAACCTCATGGATAGTAATAGAATATAATGAATAAAGATAAAAATTATTAATTGGATGTCATGCATCTGGCACATGAATCCATAATACCGTTAAACGGTTTAGTTCTATGGGTAGAAACCCGCCTGATTTATGGAAACAAACTCGAAGGGTTTGTTGCCAAACTGATTTGTCTCATGAGACCTATTGATGCATAGAGGGGATGTAGTGGGCCCCACCCACCACTTCATTTCCAAATCATTACATATACATTTATTGAATAAAATATCAATATGCCTTTTCAATATCTTTATACAGTAGAGTATACAGATTCATCAATATTTCCATAATTAAAATAACTTTCCAAAATAAAAACTATATGTAAAATGGTTTACAGTTTAGACAAGAACATATCCATGATATTAGATTATTAATATTTATTATCAATATAATTTCAAATGAAAAGTGATCTCAAATGGGAATTAGGTACATCACATAAGGATTATTAGGTGCACGATACAAGGTTAGTCACAACGAAATAGTAGTTGAGACAAAGTCTCTTACCACAATGTAATCGGTCGAATCCTATGACCATAAATTAATAACACACAAATGAATCATTTAATAACATTAATATAAAGTTATTCATGTTATTATATATCAAATGAAATTACAAATTTACCACTTACAAGAAATAAGTGGCGAACAATGAAAATCTCATTGAAATGAAAGTGAGATGAGAAACCCCTTACAAAAAATTCAACATGGTAATGATTGTTATTGGGAGGGATTAATGAGAGGTAAAGTGGTATTCCATTATTTATATGTCACAAGGTAATTATGGGAGAGGTGAGAAAACATTACCCATGTTTAGGAATTAAAAATAAAAGGGCACAACATAGGGGAGATTCTTGAACAAAAGTGAGAGAGAGGATCCCTTACAAAGATTGTGTCATTAGAGTGATGATAAATCAATGAAATATTTATGTGTGACAAATAAAAATCCACAAAATATAAGTGGATATACATTATAAAATTATAATAGGTCATTCACACATATTCTTGGAACAATGTAACCAATGAAATAGATGTTTAACTCAAAGAATAAAAATTGTGTTTAGCAATCCCTTACCTTTTGATCGAGTGTGTTCTTCATTTGTTTTAATGCCATGAATAACAAAATTTAGCTCCATTAATTAATAACTTCAGAACCTCCTATACATTTAATTTATTTATTGTAACCTTATTAGGTTTATTCATGGCCCTTTTAATGGATTTAAGAGGTTCAATTTTCTTGTTTTGGAAGCATTTGCTTCCTCGGTTTTCAGGAGTTGCTTACTTGTTTTCATGAATCGATGTTCATTTCAAATGTGGTTTAACGTCCCGAATTGATAATATATATTATAAATGAAATTAAGGAGATATAAATTATATTATAATTATTATTTTTTATATACCATGATTATGATTCTTTAGTTAAATGTTTATTACAAATATTTGGATTAACTTGGCCATTTTGTTCATAATGAACTTGTTTTGTATTATTATTCCATATTATGAGTGTGAAAATATTAAAGAACATTAATGAGATTAAATAAATATATTATTATCTTCTTCAACCATTAAAATGGTTTCATGACCAGTAATGAGGGATAAAGTGAAGTACAGAACTCCGTCATGCACAAAGGTTATAAATTGGAACGTCATGGACGTTGATTTCGTTTATAAAAATTAAAGGGAGGGAGTAAGGATATTGATGATAGTTCTTCCATTAACATGATATAATTCCAGTATATAGATGATACTAGATTTTATCATGGTCATTTGGACATAGGAGGTGAGGAGGGAAAAATAAAAGAGCTGAACTTGAAAATAAAAGAAAAGGTGAGAGATCCATTGTGTAAATTCAGCAGCCTAACATCATTGCTTAAAATTTCATAAAATGAAATAATGAGACCAAAAGGGTATCTCATCATATCAACATAAAAATTAATGTAAGGATAACACCTGAAATAAAACCCCAACATATGAGAATAGAAAATCAAATAGATAATATAAAGGAAGTGTCGACTAAAAGATGAGAATGAATGATTCCCTTACCATACAGAGTAACTCCTAGATCTTGAGGGATAGGACCTTGGGAGAATATGGACACATTGGGAGGACTAATAGGGAGGTAATACCACCATATCTTTGAGGATATTCAGTTTTCAAGGAATGAAAACGAAGGGGGGTGAGTGGGTATTTATAGTAATTAAGAGAGTTTTTAATTAATTAAAAAGGACACCTCGTTGGTGGTTTTCACAAAACCATGGGCTTGGCCATGGTATTTACCTATGGTTTAAGCTACATGGGACACCTCATGTCATAATATACTGTAAACAAGCCTACCACTTATATTTAATTATTACATAATTATGATGTCATTAAACTACCGAAAACATAAAACTGTATTTTTACTATTCATGAAAAACTCATGTATTTTAGAAAAATCCCAAAAATTTACCCAAACCATATTCTGATGTTTAGAATTCAAAAATGAACTCCATTTTTTGAAAATAATTTTATATGTATTTTTAATTTAATTTTTAAATAAAATCAAAGTTAATTTAAAAAATAATAATTTAAAGGTATAATTAGTTTTGTATTACATTGAAAATTTAATTAACATATCATTATCTTATTACCTTAATAAAATAAAATATTATCATCATTTAATATTTATAAGGGTCATATTACTATTCATATTACTATTCATAAGGGTATGTTACTATTCATCAAAAAATCAAGTTGGTTCTATCAGACTCCAAACAACTTACTGGTCATAACTCTAGATGATTTTTTTTCGAAATTAAAATCATAGAAGTGGAAAATTTATGTTTAATGGATAGAATATGACATTCTTCTATAATGTTTTGTTTTAAAAAAGACTTAGTGATTCATTTAATATGGGCTATCTAAGGAATAGAAATTATTTAAGAGAAACATAACATAAAATGTTTGGGGTGTTACAGTATTCCCTCATTCAAAGAATTGCATCCTCACAATTCATTTCATGACCACAAAAGAAATCTCTCTAATGTTCTTACCACATCCCCCATCGTAGAGGATCCTCAGGCGCGTTCAATGGAAACCCCAAATTGATGCTCAACTCATCTTGTTCTCTAACCCAGACACACCTCGGACGGAAGCAGTTGAACTCTTTCATCAAACACTTGGGCTTCCAGAGGGACGCTCGAATGGTAGAAAGTTTGGAAATGTCCAAATGGACCATCACATGAAGAACTCACCGAACTATGTCTCGACTGATAACATCTATGTCGTAGACGTTGTTGTAGAGGCTAAAACTGAGGAGTTGCTACATTTAGGCCGCAAAAAGGTTTCCCTCCAAAGTATCCTCTTGAAAACATAACATGGACATGTATTTCCGGCCTTGGGTGATACATAGGATAAGCCCTTCATTGTATTTTCCTCTTCGCCTATACTCGGCCAATTGTGTCGTGGCTATGCAGTAGTAAATGGAAGTATTCCCTTGACAGGTGCGGAGAATGTCTGGACTATTTGTCACTTCATATAGTTGTTTACATATTTTTATCATGTTTGTGAGAGGTAGGTACTCCTCTCTATAGGTTTTCATTGCAATAATCTCCAGTACCTCCACATGAAGATATAACATATGGGTTTTTCCTTCTATCTGAGAATTTATTATGAATGTTCACTTTGTGATCCTCATTGAAAAGTATAACCGATGAAAGGATAACAAAAAGAAGAGACAACAAGTTATATTCTTACATAACCACTGGTTCAAAAAGTAAAATAGGGCTAATGGTTTCCCCAGTCCCTCAATACATGAATCCCAAAAACTTGTTCAATGATTTCAATCTCCCAGAACTATATGCAACACTAGACACGTGTCACTCCTGAAGTCCCTTTACCGGGAACACCACTGATTCTATTGTGCTGACGACCCTAGGTGCATTCTTAAGGTAGTATTCAGCTGCTCGATTTCCTTATCTTAGACACACTGGAGAGTTAGGGTCGAATTTGTGCCTAAAGCACTCAGCCTTCCATAGAGAGGAACGAGAAGTGTGGAGGTCATAAATTTCAATGTGGACTAAATCCCTATAATTCCCACGCACCACGTCATTGTTAAAGATATTGACGTTGTAAAGTTATATGTACATACTGAAACTCAGGATCTGAAATAGGTAGGTCACTCGATTGTCACCCTCGAAAGCATCTTCTAGAAATTTACCCACAGCTCAGTAGTTATCTTCCAATGTGAAACATAGAAAAAGAGCTTCATGAAACTTCCATCTTTTCCTATATGATGAAAATTGTGAATATGAAATACTATAATAGACCAGATTGATTCCTTGGAAAAGATGGAGACTGTTTGGATGATTCGATACATGATGGAGTATTTTACAAGTCAGACGTATGTTGGCATAGGGATGATCCTCTTTGGAGCATGTCTTGACAATTATAGTCGCTTACAGCTCAGTAGGTAGTGTTTAAATATTGGTTGGTTGACTCATATCCTCTCTCTGAAATGTTTTAGTAAATCAACTTTCATTATGAAAAATCCATTTTAAACAAAGTTATTGTTTTATATAAAAACATATAAAAATAGAGAATACAACATCATTCATTTAGATATGATTTATAAAACTCAAGAAATTATGAAATCTCTTTCTCCCTTTCAAAAAACCCTATTATGGACTTTCTAATGTATTCTAAGATGACTCCTCATAGATTCCACTGATGTTGGGGATTTCCCCAGTTTTCAGACAAACGGATCCCCAAAGCGATTCCAAATTCCTCATCTCTTTGTTCCAGATGCAATGTGTGCAACTAGGGTCAACCGCGTGTGGACGTCTAGAATTCAGATTGAGAGAATCATTTCAGTTATCAAGTTGAGTGACATCATTAAAAACATTATGCCAATAATGCAAATAGGTAGTCTCGTTCTCAAGGGCTTCAAAGTCCACAACTCGACCATGGAGTCCTTAGGTCAAAATTTGACATAGATATGCTACCCGGAGGTCGCCCCCTTGTGCAGCCTCCTCAAAGTCCTTAAGAGAAAAGAAATTATTGGCTAGGGTAAAATATTTAAAAAAACCCTCGAAGTATTTCCATTTTCGTACATAGAATGGGAATTGTGTACTTATCATGAGGTAATAGACGAAACCTGCTCCATGGTGATGTTAGAGTACCCAAGGAGATTTGGATACTCGGTAGAGGGTTTTTCATGATAAACAAATATTTTCAAAAGTCACATAGTTTTATAAACATGATTTTCCCACTATGGTCTCTAATACTTCTGTTGGAAGAGGCAAAAGACAAGTACTTTCGTTTTCTATCTGAAAATTAATAAAACATCACTCTTAGTATTGTTTAAGTATGTTTTTCATTGTTCTGTTCTAGTTTCCAAAGTTTTCCAAACCAAATCCTCTGAGGAAAATTTACATTAAAATCCCTCATAATGGCTTGTAAAAATGTAAACTATCCTAAGCATATCCCCCGGGAGTGTCATAGCCAAGAGTGCAGCAAGGCCCGTTGTCGTGTACCAGGATAACCCGGGTCAAGCCTAAAACTCCTTGTCAGAGCTTTCACTCCTAGGTACCTCTGTGCCAGAGCCACCTCAACCTGCTCGTATCTAGACAGGGATGTATTTTCTAGAATTATTCACATAATCTATTCCTTAACAAAATACCAGTACTTTATGGTACATTTATCCTCAAATACAACCTTAGGGATTTGTTCCCTTCTATACATTTCCTACTCTAGTTTCCAAGTTTTCTACTAAACTCCCTTTGATACCAACAATAACACCCCGACCCCTCTAGGATGGAGTCGGTGCTTTACTTGTGATATTGGAATGGTTAGAAGGAATGAAAATCCTGAAGGAACAATCATTTTAGTAGTCTTGAAGAAACTAGATACATATATTTTACTCAAATTACATTGGAAAAGTTTACAAAATACAATACATAACAAAACTAAAAACTGCATCCACAAGAACTCAATAAATGATCTCCTCTTTGTCACCTGTTAAAAGAAAACAATGAAAGGGGTGAGGTCAAATTCTCAGTAAGGGTTACAAATATCAGAACCATTAATACAATAATAATTGAATCATAATCTATATTGCATGGTGAATAAATGAAAAACTCCTTACATTAATAAACTGAGAGTGAAACGTAATCCATAGATTTTGTCATACTGAAAACCTCATGGATAGTAATAACTGATAATGAATAAAGAGAATTATTATTAATTGTAAGTAATGTATCTGTAATATGAAACCATAATACCATTAAAATGGTTTGGTTCTATGGGTAGAAACCCATTTGATTTTTGGAAACAAACTCGAAGGGTTTGTTGCCAAACTAATTTGTCTCATGAGACCTACAGATGCATGGAGGGGCTATAGTAGGCCCCACCCACTGCTTCATGTCCAAATCATTCCTTATACATCGATTCAATACAATATCAATATGCCTTTTCAATTTTCATATAGGGTAGAGTATACGGATTCATAAATATTTCCATAATTAAAATAACTTTCCAAAATAAACACCATATGTAAAATGGTATACGGTTTAGACAAAAACATATTCATTATATGAGATTATTTATATTTATTATCAATATAATTTCAAATGAAAATTGATCTCAAATGGGAAGTAGTAACACCATATAAGGATTTTTAGGTGCACAATACAAGGTTAGTCACAACAAAATAGTAGTTGAGAGAAAGTCTCTTACCACAATTTAATCGGTCGAATCAAATGACCAGAACATAATAACCCACAAATGAATCATTTTATAACATGAATATAAAGATAATCATGTTATTATATATCAAATGGAAGTACGCATATACCACATACAAGAAAAATGTGGTGAACAATGAAAATCTCAATGAAATGAAAGTGAGATGAGAAACCCCTTACAAACATTTCAACATGGTAACAAGTGTTATTGCGAGGGATTAACGAGAGGTAAAGGGGTATTCCATTATTTATATGTCACAAGGGAAGTATGGGTTTGTTGCTAAAACATTACCCATCACTAGGAATTAAAAATAAAAGGTCACAACATATGGGAGATTCTTGAACAAAAGTGAGAGAGAGGATCCCTTACAAAGATTGTGTCATTAGAGTGACGATAAATCAATGAAATATTTATGTGTGACAAATAAAAATCTAAAAAATATAATTGGATATACAGTATAAAATAATAATAGGTCATTCACACATATTCTTGGAACAATGTAACCAATGAAAAATATGTTTATCTCAAAGAATGAAAATTTAGTTAAGCAATCCCTTACCTTTTTCTTGAGTGTGTTATTCATTTGTTTTAATGACCTGAATAACGAAATATTTCTCCATTAATTAATAAATCCAGAACCTCATATACATGTAATTTATTTATTATAAACTTATTAGGTTTATTCATATACCTTTTAATAGATTTAAGAAGTTTAATTTTCTTGTTTTGGAAGCATTTTCTTCCTTGGTTTTCAGGATTGGTATACTTGTTTTCATGAATGGAAGTTCCTTTCAAATGTGGTTTAACATCCAGAATTGTTAATATATCTTATAAATGAAATTAAAGAGATATAAATGATCTTATATTTATTTTGGTTTATATACCATGATGATGATTCTTTAGTTAAAAGTTTATTACAAATATTTGGATTAACTTGGACATTTTGTTCATAATGAACTTCATTGGAATTATTATTCCATATTATGAGTGTGTAAATATTCTATAACATTAATGATATGAAATAAATATATTCTTATCTGGTTAAAACATTAATATGGTTTCATGACCAGTAATGAGGGAGAAACTGAAGAATGAAACTCCATCATCCACAAAGGTTGTAAATTGGAACCTCATGGATGTTGATTTCATTTATAAAAATAAAAGGGAGGGAGTAAGGATATTGAATATTTTTATTTCATTAACATGATATAATTACAGTATATAGATGATACTAGAGTTTATCATGTTCATTTTGATAGAGGAGGTGAGGAGAGAAAAATAAAAGAGATGAACTTGAAAATAAAAGAAAAGGTGAGAGATCCCTTGTGAAAATTCGGCAGCCTAACGACATCGCTTAAAATTTCATAAAATGAAATGATGAGAGAAAACAGGTATCTCATCATATTGAAATAAAAATTATAGTAATAATTTGACATAAAATCATACCCCATCATATGAGAATATAAAATCAAACAGATAATATAAAGGAAGTGTCGACTAAAAGAAGAGAATGAAGGATTCCCTTACCTTGTAGAGTAAATCCTAGATCTTGAAGGATGGGACCTTGGGAGCTTAATTAAACCTTGTGAGGACTCCTATAGAGGTAATACCACCATATATTCAAGGATATTGAGTTTTTAATGAATGAAAACGAAGGGGGTGATTAGGTATTTATAGTAATTAAGAGAGAGTTTTTTATTAATTAAAAGGGACACCTCGTTCGTGGTTTTCACAAAACCACGGGCTTTACTATGGTATCTGCCCATGGTTTAAGCCACTTGAGACTCCTCATGTCATTATATACTTTACAAAAGTCGACCATACATTTATATTTAATTATTACATCATTATGATGTCATTAAACTACCGAAAACTCAAAATTGTATTTTTACTATTTATGAAATATTCATGTATTTTAGAAAAATCCCAAAAATTTACCCTAACTATTTTTCAACGTGTATAATTCAAAAATGAACTCCATTTTTTGAAAATAATTTTCTAAGTTTTTTTAATTTAATTTTTCAATAAAATCAAAGATAAATTGAAAAATAATAATTTAAATGTATAATTAGTTTTGTATTACATTGAAAATTTAATTAACATCTCATTATCTTATTAACTTAAGAAAATAAAATATTATCATTATTTACTATTTATAAGGTTCATATTACTATTCATAATACTATTCATAAGGGTATGTTACTATTCATCAAAAAATCAAGTTGGTTCTATCAGACTCCAAACGACTTACTGGTCACAACTCTATATGATTATTTATCAAAATTCAAATCATAGAAGTGGAAAATTTATATTTTATGGATAGCATATAACTTTCTTATAAAATGTTTTGTTTCAAAAAAGACATAGAGCTTCATGTAATATGGGATGTCTAATAAATAGAAAGTATTTATGAGAAACATACCATAAAATGATTGGGGTGTTACATGTGATGCTGACTTGAGCCACATTATAAGGCACTCTTGAGTTTATCGTCATCCAAGGGGGACAGAAGGTGACATGATTTTGGGATCAGTCCCACAAGGAGGGTTTTTTACATATCCTTTAGAGAGGAATCAGAACCCATGTAGTTCGGATTGTGTGGTACATATGCATATAAGATACCCATTTTATGGGACATGATTCGTTGGACCATTTTGGATGGGAACCCTTTTGAGAATAGGCCTTCTGGTAGGTGTCCTATGTATCGTGATTTGATCAGGAATCAGAGTTCTCATTTTTTATAAGGTGTGGGGATTACTCATTGAAGTTTCCCATTTAAGGAGACATGATTGGGTGGACCCTTTTTTATGGGAACCATTTGGAGCTCGAGCATTCTGGTAGGCGTCCTACGTATCCTGATTTGATCAAGAATCAGAGTTATCATAGTTCAAAATATTGTGTACGTTGCAATCCTCCCAAGCCTCTAATCCCACATGAGTCATGATCGGTATTAGAAACAAGAGGATGTGAATGAATAAAAAATTCACATGCCTCCTCCCCAGTTCATGGGGGAGGGAGAGCCCACGGCAGAAGAGGTCAAGGAGACGGTGGGTGAGGGTGCAGAGCAATGAACCTTTCCATGTGAGATAGAATTAAAGGTCATCTAGCCCAGGCTTGGATGATTGGGGTCTTACCTCCGTGGGAGGGACCTAAAACATGTTCTAGTAAGGGGAGGAGTTTCGTCCTCGTCAAAGGGGGGAGCGAACATAACCCCTTTGACTGATCACTATTCCTCATTGAATGGAGAATCAAGTGATCACCCTTGTTCCTGAGAACAGGGAGGTTCACATCAGCGTCCCAAGGTTTTGATCTGAGTTACCATGGGAATGTAGCCTCACATAAATTCCTGAAGCCCACTCTTTTATGGGGAGGGCCTTCATGACTCTGCTTACCATGGGTATATAGACATAATGGGGTGTGATGATACACTGGATGGTCTAATAATATGTGTTTGGTGTCTTTGGAGGTGGCTTTGGAAAAAATTTGGAGGACTAGTTAGCAGAGGGATCATGGAGGAATGGACAGTAATGGAAGGGTGAGGTTGGAAGTGGAAGGAAAAAATAACTGAAAATGTCCCATTTTGTAGACTGGTTTCTCATGCGGGGTGGAGAAGGCTCTGCATTCCATTGTGGTATGCAGGAAGAAGGGACATCTGTGTACCGATATGGTGTGTGGGAATGAGTATAGTCCACTAGATACCAAATTGTTACGTGGATCACTATTCCGCTTTGGGTTATATCCATGTACTGATTTGGAAGGTGGTGCCTGGATTAATTAGTGTAGTGGTACACTACACGAAGAACCATATTGGAGGAGGTTCCAAGGGATCATAGTTTGCGAGGAGATCATCTGTGAGAAGTCTTTGGTTTGTGGTTCACCAGTTTGGTCAGTGGTTCTATTATTATTATTCAATTCCCTCTTTTTATGGTTCTTGGCCGAATATAACTGCAGAGGTAGTGGTTGATGTTTCGGGCTTCACCGATGAAACAAGACGGAAGCTGGAGTGAAACCTATAAGTCTCCATCAATATTTCATCATCTATCCTTATCTCTATACCTCACCCTCTGTGTGTCCCTTCGATACTTTTAGTATGATCCTTTTATAGAGAAATGGAACAATCATATCTATTGGTCATGTGACACCATTTACGGTGGCCCATTGAAGCAATATCTTGACCCAAAGAAGACTCAGTCAACTAGGGTTTATGGAGGATTTAGTTCATGATAATGGTTCATGAATCCCTGCTCGTTCTATTAATCTGTGAACTGATGGGTTCACGGTATGGTATGCAGACTTACTTCACGTGTACAACCCCTTCTCCAACAAGGTTCGTGGCCAGCCTCATTCTTTGTCCATCGCCCCATGGGCCAGTAGTTTGCAGGTCATTCCATGTACATGGTGGTTCGTGATCTAGCTGGTTTGTGTACCATTTCCAGTAATGGTACATAGGCCACTTAAAATTCCTTAAAAACATGAATTCCTTCTATATTCTTCTGAATATTGCAACTCAATTTGATTTCCTTCACCCTAATAGACTTGTAGAAGCACTTTATTATTTCTTTAAAGTGATCAGGGGTATTTTTTCCTCTTGAAGGATTTTTCACAACCCTGCCAATTACCCCCATTGGAATGGTGCCCGTTCAGAATGAAAAGGGGACTATTCTGATGTAGAAGTGTTCCTAAACTGAAATGGTTCATGGTAGAATGAATAAACCCTATAGTAGGGGACCACACTTATATATAGGGGATCATGCCATTGGTCTTTTACCGTTTCTCATGGAGAAAAGTGCTCTCAATATCCTCAGCATCCTTTTCTCTTTCATACCATGCTCCTTGTGAAAATTTTGTTCATGAACTGCCCCGTACATTCTATGAACCAATTTCCTCACCATTTCCCTGTCCACGTACCACATTTTGGATTCTGTGAATGAAACTGTGGAATTTTAAAACTAAAAATCTAGATTTCATGTAGGAGAATGCCATGCGGCTAGCTTGTCTGTATACTCTTCTTGGAGCGGTGAACCAGAATTTTAAGAATATTAAAAATAAAAAAGTAAACTTTAATCCAAAACTTCTAAACGTGAACTTAATCAAAGCCCAGGTTCGTGGGACATCATTCACGAACCTTTCTATTCACTAGCTAATAATCTGTGGGCCAACACCTTACATATGGTTCGTATTCCATGGTTATACATGGTAGAATGTGACTGCGTAGTGTACCTTTAGGCAGAGTTACTTCTGCGTATCATTCAGTACACGGGATCTGGCTACCGCATACTATTTCTGAAATCCATACGTGGAGCTTTATGTGGACATGTTTTGAGCCCTTTAACCACTCTACCATATCCTTTATTAGGAAATTTTTTTTATCAGACTAACTTTTCATCAGCTTCTAGATTTTTCTGTGCAGGTGACATTGGCCGATTCACAGGTTGTTATCAAATTGTCAAAGGCAAGGTCCATCATATCAAGGAATATCTATGATCATCTTTGATCCCACATCATTCATCGTGATATATTTTTGATGTTCTTCCTTATGCCAGAGCTCTTAGCTTATCTATTATCCATATAGTTTCCACTTTAAGGCTTTCGTCTTTTTTTTCGATGTGCCTCTACCATTTCCTAACCCTGACATCCCTTTCATCATCTTAGAGGCACCGCAAGGTCATAACCGTGCCAAAATTTCCCCAATAGGGGAAGTCATCACCACTTCTATTTAGGATAATGTCTTCATACTACGAGTCTTGGCATGGACTCAGGGCAACCGTGGGTGCTGTGACGGTGTCCTGAGACTAGATGCCTGAGAATACCTGTCCATTATCAGGACCACTCGATAAAATCCTGGTGAAAGTTGGAGCACCAAGTGGGATTTGCAAGATCACTGGATCATCTCCTAGAGGCTTGTTACCTCATCCCATTCGAAGCATGGATAAGGTTATTCCTACAGATGAATGGGCCCAAGATGAGGGCTCATTGTAGTCAAACTTGTAACGACCCGAAATATTGAATAAATATTGTTTCTTATTTTGTGAGTTATTTTATTTTTATACGCAACAAAACTGCTTCATTTGATAACATGAGTATAATTAAAATGATACCATTGGGTTTTGACTGTTATATGACCATTTTTCAATATGACCGTTGTAAACTAAATGTTGTGATTTTTGTCTCTAAATACAAGTGATCTTGGTTAATTAATATAGAAATAAGATTCAATGGCCTCATACAGTAGTCTCGGGCCAATCGAAGCCCATCTAACAGAACTTGGGAAGGAGGTAGCACCACTGGGATTTTCTCTGGACCAAACCCAAGCCAAACTTTATTGTGTGAAGCTAGAAAGGCATAACCATAATGAGAATTTCAAACTAATAGAGATTACTACTCATGCAATATTGGTCGAGCTGCCCTCGGATTCTCTCACCTTAGCACACCTTACACTTAGGTCCTATGTTGGGGTTATAAGGGGTTATGTAAGGAGACCGTAACTACTTTGTGTAATCCTTTGATAAATATAAATTTTGATTTCATCTTATGGTGAAGTTTGTGAATTTTCAAAGTGTCCACATAAATATAGGATGTATTTTATTGATGAATTTTGAAAAAAGGATATTTTAAAATATTTATTTAAACCTTAAATCATTAATGATGTGTAATGATTTTCAAAAAAAGGTCTTCTACAAATGTTTTCAGTAAGAAATTTGGAGTTTAATAAGATCAACATGATTTTTGATGAATAGTAAATTATGAATAGTGATTTTATGCTTAGGATTAGTAATGTCACCAAATGGATTAGTAATCTCACTTAAATAAAGTATTCATATAATCTAGGCACCTTGATTAAGTAATATGATTAAATAAAATAGGTAAATAACTGTTTCAGAAATTATTATTCAAGTATCAGTTTTTTTGATTGAATAGTTTTTTTAATTAAAAATGAAATTAAAAATATTTGGAAAATTATATTTATAAAATGGAGTTCATTTTTGAACTCAGAGCATCGATATTACATTAAGGTAATTTTTGGGGATTTTTCTAAAAAAAATGGATTTTTTGTGAATAGTGTTTTTTAATTAAAAATTAAATTAAAAATATTTAGAAAATTATTTTTATGGAGTTCATTTTGGAAATCATAGCATTTATATTTGGTTAAGGTGAAATTTTGGGATTTTTCTGAGAAAGTTGAATTTTCGGTGAATAGTGAAAATACAGTTTTTATGTTACGGGTATTTAATGACATCATTAAATGATTTATTAATTATGTAATCAATATGGTCGACTTATGAATAGTAATATAAGGTATGAGGTGTCCCAAATGTCCAGTACCATGGGAAAATACCATAGGCAAGCCCATGGTTTTGCCAATACCACCAATGAGGTGTCCCTTGGCCATTAATGCCTTGTCCCCTCACTTTCCCAATAAATACCAAGCCATTCTCTCATCCTTTCGACTCCAAAATCATCCTCAAAAAATTTCTGGTCTCATTACCTCCCAAAGGGTCCTCCCAAGGTGCCCCCAATCCCTCAAGGTCCCAGCCTTTTAGTTTTAAGAGTTAGGTTTTACGGTAAGGGATCCTACCTCTCTCTTTCTTTCCTAGTACTCTCTTTTATGTCATTTCATTTATGCTCCATTTTCTTATGTTGGGGATGACCTTTTATATTAATCCTACCGTCATTTTCATGTTTATATGATTATATACCTTTTCTTTCTCTCATCAATTCATTTTAATAATGTTTAAGTGGCGCTGTTAAGCTGCCGAATTTTTAAGAGATTCTTTCACCCTTCTCATTTTCAAGTTCTATTTTCATGTCAAGTCTTTCAAGTTCCTTTTATTACTTTGGGGTATGATATCTATATCTATAATACTTATATTTTATGTTCATATGATGAGATACCCTATTTGATCTCATCAATTCATTTTTTTCATGTTTTAAGTGACGTCGTTAGGCTGCTGAATTTTCATAAGAGAAATATTATTTTTGTCTTCCTTCCATGTTTTTCATTTCATATGGTATGTCTGTAAAATTTCATTATCATGTTCTTATATCATTTATATTCTATCCCTCTACTGTTATATGGATCATTTATGCATGGGTGACCCATGTCACCTCTCTTTTCAGTATTTTCTATAACCCTTTAACATAGCCGTTATGTTGCAGAATTTTCATCTCAAAAATGTCTCTCTCTTTATCTCAAATTCTTTTATTTTATTAATTGAATACTCAAATATATTTCTTATATATGGGTATTCACATATATATCAAAATTATATATTTTAATTGTGGGACTTACATACATGAAACCCACTTTCCTTTTTCTGTGGGTTTAAAGTGACATAAAGATCACGTCTTTAAAGCAGTTTTTAAAATGTGATGACTATGAAATGAAAACCATTTATTTTATGATATATGGTTTGTTTATGAAATTATTGGTGATGATATATGTGGCTCACATGATAATAATGTAAAATTAAAGGGTGCACCCTGATAGCGCTCCAATGCATTGGGTAAAGACATAATCTCTATAGATGACTTTTTTAACGACGCCTTGGTGAATAACCTTAGTAATTTTTAATGACACCTTGGGGATGGACCTTAGTGAAACGGAAATGATTATCTATGTTAAATTTTGTAGCCACATATTAAAGTTATGAAACACATTATTTTTATTATGATATGCCTCGTGATCTCTTTATCATGCCTTGAAGTTATTTTTCATGACTTTTGATGTATCTTAAGTTCACATGTAAAATGTTTCCCTTGTTTCCCTTACTGGGCCTTCTGCTCACCCTTTCTTTTGATGTATGTCCCCAGGTTATGAGATGCTATAATAAATGTAGGATGTACAAATGAAGAGGCCTTTCAAGTGTTTAAGAATAATGTTTTATGTTGTCATGTATTAAGCTCCTGGTTTCCAAGACACTAAACCTTAAAGATCTTCGGTTTTGTATAATGTAATGAATGTTAATGAGATAAAAATGTGGGATGCTATATTTGGTATAAAATTATGGTTTAGTTATTTGTGAAAATTAGGATATGAAAACTTTAGGAAGAATCCTATAGAAAATTTTAAATATATGAAATCTTCCTATTATTTTGGTGAGTATTGAGTAAGTTGTTTATCAAGAAAATACATCCTTGTCTGGATACGAACAGGTAGAGGTGGCTATGGCACAAATATACATAGGGGTAAAACCCGAAAACACCTCTTTGAGCTAGACTCTAATGGGAACTGGTACATGACAACGGGCCTCGCTGCACTCTTGGTTACGACACTCCCGAGGGATATGATTTGGTAAATTCATAAGTTTATTATGAACCATTATTAAAGGAACAAAGATAAAATAAAATAAAGATTCACATAATAATATATGATCATGGATAACCTATATTGGAACTGAGGGCATCACAAGTTAGGATATAATTTTCTTCTACAAGTTTATCCTTCTATGATTAAAGTTTCCTTTTAATGATTATTGGCTAATTATTTAAGCCCTTAATTATACTTTCTTTTCTTAGTTAATGGATGGAATTAGAAAAAACATGTCCCAACAATCAATGTGATAGTAAATGTGATGATTTCTCTATTAAGGTGACAGAGATGATGATAGATCAAGTTGAACATATTGTGATAATGCCAAACCAGCTATCAAAAATCACAATTAATAATTGGTACCTAGTTGAATGCCCAAATTCATCAAGGAAGAAGAAGACGAATTCTCAAGGATATTCATCTGATAAAGTTGATAAGGGAAATAAGACCCAATTCCCTTTGAGAAAAAAGTGTGGAAAGGGGAACCTAGGAGAATGTCATAAAGGAACTGGGAGATGTTTTAAGTGTAGGGTGATAGGGCATAAAGTTGTCTATTACTTCAAAAAAATGGATAATGTGATGAATAGAGATAAGGTTCGATCTAATGTACCTTATACTTTTCAATGTCGTAAATGTGGAGAAGTTGGACATTATCTAAAGAAATGATCTCTTGGAAGGGATGAGAAGCATGATGAGAATCAACAATCTTCAAGGACAAGGGAACAATGCAAGTCATATGCTGAGATGTATCATGATGACTAAATTACATGTAAATTCTTCGCAATAATTGTCTATGTCATGTTGTTTTTTTAGTTCATGCCCTATGAGAATATCTTTAATTTTTTATTAGAACATCAAGTCACTACCTAATATGGTTTTATATCATTAAGGAAAACATCTATTGTTATGTACCACATGTTGATGTTTGGAAGATGTTCTTCTTGAAAAAAAAAGATGATTATGGGATTAAAAGATTATTATTATTTTGGAAGACATTCACTATTTTGGGAACCCTATATGGTTGAGTTAAACGGATTACTATGGTATTTTCTCTGAGGAGTAAAGGTTGACTTGTATTTTGAAGAATCGATGAATTTAAGGTGATCTTATGGTAACATAGGTTACTTATGGAAATGATTAATCTATATTGGGGAAAATATGTTTAGGTTAGCTACTTTTGTTATAAGATGTTAGGAGTGGTTGATTTTTTTTGAGATGAACGATAATGTTTTTCTTGGAAAACTATGTTATCAAATCCTTCTTATATTTGGGTTTCAATCCTAGTTTGGTTTATTTTGAGGAATTTCAAGGACAGTTACTTATGGAGTGGTCTATGATGAGCTTTGGGTAGTATCATTAAATTTTTAAGATTAAAAGTAGTTTCCCTTTTTATGGGGTTATTTATTTTTGAAGAGTTGTTTTACCTTACCCTTTCTGCTTTTGGGATAATGTTTAAAGATAGAAGAAATAGATAGTTAATCTTTTTTGGATTATGTGATTCTCTAGAAGATGATTCTGGTGATTTTGATAAGACCAAGTGTTTTTTAAATCTCATCATTTTGAGAAAATATTAGTTTTGGTAGAAACTTATTAAATTATTAAACTCTACTTGAAGGTAAATATATTTCCATGTGTTCTTATTCTATATAGTAAATGAATTCCTCAAAATTATTAAAAGGAATGTAAAACAAAAACGTTGTTGGTTTAAGTTTCCTACTAGGTAATCAAGGACTGTTTAACCCATTATAAGTTTGTGATTTTCTAGTGGTTAACTTCCTCTTAGACATGTTTTCTATCACTCTCCCTCAGAACATGACCCTTTGTTTTCTCCACCATGTCTATGTTTTCCTACATGGAATCCTAGTATGGGATAACTCGGGTGACCATTGTGCTTCCAATTCTTTCTTTTAAAGTAATAGTATTACCGACTCTTTTTTTGATGTGGGACATCCAATGAAATTTCCAAGCCCAATTTTTAAAAAAAATTGCGAGGATGCAATTTCTTAAGGGGGGAAGAATGTAATGACCCGAAATTTTTAATAAATATTATTTCTTTTTTTGTGTGTTATTTTATTTTTATACTCAAAAAAACTGTTTCATTTCATAACATGAGTATAATTAAAATGAGACCATTGGGTTTCGACTATTATATTACCACTGGTTAATATGACCGTTGTAAACTAAATGTTGTGATTGTTGTCTCTAAATACAAGTGATCTTGGTTAATTAATATAGAAATAGGATTCTATGGCCTCATCTAGTAGTCTCGGGCCAATTGAAGCCCATCTAACAGAAACATGGGAAGGAGGTAGCACCACTGGGCTTTTCTCTGGACCAAACGCAAGCCAAACTTCATCGTGTGAAGCTAGAAAGGAATCACCTTCATGAGAAGTTCAAACTAATAGAGATTACTACTCATGAAATGTTGGCCGAGATGCGCTCAGATTCTCTCACCTTAGCACACCTTACACTTAGGTCCTATGTTGGGGTTATAAGGGGCTATTTAAGGAGATCGTAACTGCTTTGTGTAATCCTTTGATAAATAAAAATTCTGATTTCTTTTTATGGTGAAGTTTATAAATTTTCAATGTGTCTAGATAAATATAGGATGTATTTTATTGATTAATTTTGAAAAAATAATATTTTAAAATATTTATGTAAACCTTAAATAATTAATGATGTGTATTGATTTTTAAAAAATGGTCTTCTGCAAATGTGTTCAGTAAAAAATTTGGAGTCTAATAAGATCAACTTCATTTTTGATGAATAGTAAATTATGAATAGTAATTTTACGCTTAGGATTTGTAATGTGACCAAATTGATTAGTAATCTCACTTAAAGAAAGTATTAATATAATCTAGGCACCTTGATTAAGTAATGTGATTCAATAAAATAGGTAAATAACTGTTTCAGAAATTATTAGTCAAGTATCAGTTTTTTCGAGTGAATAGTGTTTTCTAATTAAAAATTAAATTAAAATTATTTAAAAAATTATTTTTATAAAATGGAATTCATTTTTGAACTCAGAGAATCGATATTAAGTTAAGGTAATTTTTGGGGATTTTTTTGAAAAAAATGAATTTTCGGTCAATAGTTTTTTTTAATTAAAAATTAAATTAAAAATATTTCGAAAAATATTTTTATATAGTTAATTTTTGAAATCAGAGCATTTATATTTGGTTAAGGTGAAATTTTGGGATCTTTTTGAGAAAGTTCAATTTTCGGTAAATAGTGAAAATATAGTTTTTAAGTTACAGGTATTTAATGACATCATTAAATGATGTATTAAGTATGAAATCAATATGGTTGACTTAGGAATAGTAATGTAATGTATGAGGTGTCCCAAATGGCCAATCCCATGGACAAATATCATGGGAATGCCCATGGTTTTTCCAATACCACCAATGAGGTGTCCCTTGGCCATTAATGCCTTATCCCCTCACTTTACCTATAAATACCAAGCCATTCTCTCATCCTTTCGACTCCAAAATCATCCTCAACAATGTTCGGGTCTCCGTACGTCCCAAGGAGTCCTCCCAAGGTGCCCCCAAGCCCTCAAGGTCCCAACCTTTGTGTTTTAAGAGTTACATTTTAAGGAAAGGGATCCTACCTCTCTCTTTCTTTCCAAGTACTCTCTTTTATGTCATTTATTTTATGCTCCATGTTCTTATGTTTGGGTTGATATTTTATATTCATCCTACTGTCCTTTTCATGGTTATATTATATGATACCCCCTCTTTCTCTCATCAATTCATTTTAAGATTGGTTAAGTGGCGTCGTTAGGCTACCAAATTTTTAAGAGATTCTTTCACCCTTCTCATTTTCAAGTTCTATTTTCATGTCAACTATTTCAAGTTACTTTTATTATTTTGGGGTATGATATCTATATATATCATACTGATATTATATTTTCATATGATCAGAGACCCTATTTGATCTCGTCAATTCATTTTTTTGAATTTTTAAGTGACGCCATTAGGCTGCCGAATTTTCATAAGAGAAATCTTATTTTTGTCTTCTTTCCATGTTTTTCATTTCATATAGTACGTCTATCAAATTTCATTACCATGTTCTCATATCCTTTATATTCTGTCCCTCTACTGTTCTATGGATCATTTATGAGTGGGTGACCCATTTCACCTCTCTTTTTAGTATTTTCTAAAACCCTATAACATAGCCGTTATGTTGCAGAATTTCATCTAAAAATGTCTCTCTCTTTATCTCAAATTCTTTTATTTTATTAAGTGAATACTGAAATATCTTTCTTCTATATGGGTATTCAAATATATATCAATATTCTCTATTTTAATTCTGGTACTTACATACATGAAACCCACTTTCCTTTTTCTGTGGGTTTAATGTGACATAAAGATCACGTCATTAAAGCAGTTTTTAAAATGTGATGACTATGAAATAAAAACCATTTCATTTATGCTATATGGGTTGTTTATAAAATTATTGATGATGATACATGTGGCACACATGATAATAAAGGCAAATTCAAGGTTGCACCCTGATAGCACTCCAATGCATTGGGTAAAGACTTAATCTCTAGAGATGACTTTTTTAACGACGCCTTGGTGATAACCTTGGTAATTTTTAATGACACCTTGGGGATGGACCTTGGTGAAATAGAAATGATTGTCTATGTTAAATGTTGTATCCAAATCTTAAAGTTATGAAACACGTTATTTTTATTATGATATGCCTCATGATCTCTTTCTCATGACTTAAAGTTATTTTTCATGACTTTTGATGTATCTTATGTTCACATGTAAAATGTTTCCCTTGTCTCCCTTACTAGTCTCTCTGCTCAACCTATCATTTGATGTATGTCCACAGGTTATGAGATGCTGTAATGAACATAGGATGAACAAATGAATAAGCCTTTCAAGTGATTAAGAAGAATTTTTTATGTTGTCAGGTATTAAGCTCTTTGTTTCCAAGACACTAAACCTTAAAGATCGTCGGTTTTGTGTAATGTAATGAAAGTTAATGAGATAAAAAGTTGGGATGCTATAAAACTCATCCTTCTCACCAGTCCCACCAAACCTCAGGGTCATATTGTGGTACTCTAGAATCAAGGCGGTATACCACATGTGGATATGAGCTTTGGTCAGATGTTACACCTAAGCTTAGACTGGAAAGTTTCTTCGCTATGTTTTTAATTGGATGGATATTCCTGTCTCACAATGTATATAATGGGTTTTGTGCTTTTACTTTGATGATGGCTTCCATGCTGGAAGAGGGTTGACCCATTAATTTGGCCCTTCCTACCCTTGTCCGACTTTATGAATTGTTGGGACAGATAGAGGAAGGTAGTCCTCCGCATCGTCTCAACCGACCATTCCAATTCTTGTATGGGTGTATGGAAGAACACTTCCCTTGTTATGAATACCAACATACTACCAGGGTTCATCATTCTTACTTCCATCCCGCTCTTCTCCAAATTTATGATGTTCATCTCGGGACTCGGAGTGTTATCGATGTGGTTGGGCTATTGAATGACGCCTCTGATTTCTTATTCTCATCACATCCTACCCCTCATGGATCATTGAGAGGTGACAGGGGTAGTTCTTTGGAAGAATTCTCATACCTCCTAAGCCTTTTGGATGGAATTATCACTACTCATGTAGACCGAGTAGTTATTTGTGAGCCATACCTCCCCTACCAGTTAGCTAGGCAATTTGGATGCCTTCAGAAAACTGTGCTGCTTCCAGTTGCTCAACTAAGGGAAGAATCTCATCGTGTGTATCTCTACCAATTGTGGATTTTGATTGTGCTTGAAGGTGCTTCTAGATATATTATGATACCTAACATGACAGGGACCACCTTTCAGTCACTAGATTATTCCCAACTATGTGTATATTCTTACCCCAGTGGGATGGTGAATGAACTAGTTTGGCAGGTGCAGAAACCCTTGACCATTTCCTTCCTCGTTCTTTCCCCAACGATGACACCACACATTTCTTCTACGATGAAAAGTGAAATAGATATGCATTTTTTGATGCTCCTTTCCATCACAGAGTCCAACAAATGGAAATGGAGAATAGCTTAAGCACAAAGAGAGTCATCCATTGAAGAACATCAAAAATTGACAAAGGCACGGACCAGAAACCCATTTGGAAGGTGTCACGCAAGATTCCTGTGCGCCGCACAAGTCACTTGTGCGCCACCTATGGGTCATGCAAGTCACTTGAATGCCCTATTATTTTTTCTCCCAAGGTTCCCAGTGGCTTATAAATAGCCTTTGTGGGCCCCCCATTTCGGAGGATGAATTTTCCAAAACTCAGATTCAAGCACTGGTCACCCAAGTCTTTGTCTAACATCTTCCGAACACTTCTAAGGTAATTATTTACCTAGAAGGGAAGATCTAAAGAGGATGAATAAGGCCTAAGTGTTAGAACTCATCAATACTTGCACGCCTAAGTGTCCAGTTCTCAAGGGAAATGAAGACACTTGCGCGCCGCCTTTCCCCCAAAATGGAACTTGTGCTCCACCCATCTGGAAGCCTCTAGGGATGATACTAAGGGCTTGCGTTCAAAGTCTCCCAAGTATTACCCTATATATTCTTCGTCACCCTAGGTGGCTCATGTCGTGCAAGTCTACTTGCGCGACCAGGACTTGCATGCCATAGCAATACCTGCGTCCCTCTTTCCTAGTCACCTTCTTTCCTCAAATCCACCTCTCCCCTTCAAGACATAGCCTTGAAATCCCTATTCAAAACCATTTATAGCATGGTTCCTTTGTTGGATTCCTTATCTGAAAGGAATTTGTGAGAACCTCTCCCAAAACCTCGTGACTTACAAGATTTATGTAACCACAGTTAGGGGTTTCCTATATAACCTCAATGTTTTAGATGAGAAGATCTTTTGATTTGGGCCTCCTTCTCAGGATTAAGCCCCAAGTTACAAGTCCCTTTAACCTGGGACTCCTTCTCAGGAGTAAGACCCGGTCATATTTTCCTTAAACCTTGGGCATCCTCCTCAGTAGTAAGCCCCAATATTAATTTCTTTTGATTTGGGATTCCTTCTCAGGAATAAAACCCAATAATAAGTCTCTCTTAATTAGGGATTCCTTTTCAGGAGTAAGGTTTGGGTTAAAATTACAAATCTCCATAAAGTACAAATACCTTTATGGACCCTGATCTTGTGCTTCTTTCCTAAGTCATGGTCTTCATTTACTTGGGCCTTCATACATATGTAATCCCCACATCATTTCTCATGACTGCATCTTTCATGGAAAAATCATCAATTTTATTGAAACCTCTTGTTTCTCACATCGAGCATGACTCACTTGAGCTTAGAGTGTAAAAGTAATCACGATATCTCTCTTTGTGCCATTAATCATGCATAAACCACATATTTCTTCACCATAACTACATGGACTTTGATATATACCTTAAAAGTAGAGTACGTAGGAAGCCTTTATAAGGTTCAATCACATCTTCCATTAATTCTTTTCCATCCCATAAGATGTTAAACTATATACTTCTTATCAAACTATGTGGGTTCTGATTCCTTTTTAACAAGGATACATAGGTAGCTCATCTGCGGGTATGATCCCAACTCTGAAATAATCCCTGTCTTTCTGAATGAAAATAAAATCCAAGTGCCCCATTGAGTGGATTTAAAACCATCATGGTCATCATAATGACCAGGATATTTCTATATAATATATTGAAGGATACCATTGACTAAGAATCTCTAATACATATATATGGTTCTCTATCGATGAAGAACCTAAAATACATTTAAAAGATTCTCTAAGTTATATACATATCAATCATTGATTGAAAAATCCAAGGGAAGGCACATTTTCAGGCTTGGTGAATTAATAAGGATTTGTGAACATAACTTAAATCTATAAGAGAGTCCCATAGTAGGAAATAATTCCCCCAAAAAAGTTGTGATGAGTCTGACCTCCCATCCTCTTGACCAATGCAAATTCTTAAGCCTCATCGGTCCACAACTAATGAGCACCTACCTTTGGAAAGTTTGTCCAAATGTATATAGAATCATTGGGTGTTTCCGGTTCTATGAATAAACCTATTAGAAACCGATTGGAATGTTTGAACCTTAAACAAAAAATTTCATCCCCATTTTTAGAAGAAAAAAAATTGTGAACCCGACTTGAATCCTTAAACAAGTTAAATGATGTTTTACTTATTTGTTAGGCCCCTACTAAACTCAATACGAGGGCCAAAAAAGCAATCAATGACATATGTTCTCATCCAAAAGATGTAGTCTGGCCAAACCTATCTTGATTATGTCTGTTATATCAAACATGCACTCTTTTCAAAGATCTCACTACAACACAGAATGGATTCTTTAAAATTCACACCTGTGAATGCCTCGGCTGCTACTCATAATAGATCCTCATCTGCTCTGTGGATGGAATCACCTACTTAGCGTCTTCAACGCAGGGTCTCTAATGAATTGGTGAAGGAATATGGTCAACATGGTACCATCCCGACTCTGGAGGTCACTCAAAAAGCCGTCGAAGTTAACAACTCACCCTGGTTGTCCGGACAGTGATGACCAGTGGTCATAAATAAGGTGGTGCCAACCACCATCTCCAACAATTTCATGTCGTTATCCCCAGAACGCAACAAACAATCCCTCCCATATTACAGGGAGGTGAATGAAGAGGTCACTCAAGGCCTCAGTTCAAGAATAAAAGAGTCCTTCCTAAGGACTCCCACCAACAATCGCCGTTAGACTCGTGAGGTAGTGCACCCTCAACATGATGAGGGTATCGCTTCTAGGTGTTTGGATAAGGAGCCTCGGACCCAAGCATGCAAGGAGAACTGTCATAGGCGAAATTAGGTCAATAGGGAGAAGGTTCTTACCTCTGCCCCCTCTGGAGAATTCAATCAATCTAACTTGATGGAAAACAACGCGTGAGAATATACACCCGTCTGTCCGGATTTCACTGCCCAACATACTCATCTGGCAGCAACACATCAATCCCGCCTGGAAATTCCAGCATAGTACTATAGGTAGGCACATACAACTATTTATAAATCATCATCCAGTCAATAGGCTCGTCTGACAACAACCAAAGAAGCTTTCCAATCAAATGTGGTGACCACCTGTAAACAGGCACATACACTTGCTTACACTCATCAATTCTGTCAGTAGTATCGTCTTCCAGTATTGAAGTAAAATCATCAATCATATTTGGTGGAGAACAATCAACAGGCATATACGCCTACAATTCATCAATCTAACCAACAGTCTCATTTGGTAGCACCTGGAGATGTCAATTGGAAAGCTCCAATGACAAGCAGGAGGCAGACACAACTTTCTACCCCCACCCATGAGTAATATCAGAATTCACTAATAGGAAAAGGAGGACAAGAGTAGGAACACACGCCTACTCGAAGCACGTAATGGACTTATATTCCCATTCTGTCAACTAAATTCACCAAGCACATTCTGACAATGGTGAAAGAGTAGAAGCAAATCCCTGCCCATATTATGGATACCTGTCAGAATATTATAACAACTTCAACGACATCATAGGGAAAGAAACATAAATCTATCCCTATCGGTGGAGTGACTCATCAACATGTCACCCTGAAGCATATATGTACCTCTTTTCTAGTCTAGGAGGGTCATGGGACATACTCCCCAATGTCATATGGACAATCAAGTCGGGCACATACACCTGATTTAAATAGACATAGTCAGCCTAACCTGACCATTTCTCCTGAGCATGCACATACACTGGACCATAATAACCACTTTCATCAACAAGTGGTTTCCAAATTGAGTAAGAATGTGTCCAAGAAAAAGACCCATCCAACACAGTTGAAAAATCAAGAGCCAAATGCAATAAGGCCTTGCTCAATGCAGGAGTTCTTGAAGCCCTTGGACAATTGTCTATTGCAACTCAAGATTCCACTCTCTCATTTACAAATTCCGTATTTAACAACAATAATTCTGAAGGTCTCCATCAAAAACTTCCTCGTAAAGGCTTGCTTCATGACAATTCGGTCAATCACGAAGTATCATCTTTCGATGAGATCCATGATATCCCTCCACATAGCCAAAAGACCAAGGAGAAAAAGGTTTCATCTTTTGCTATAAACCACCATGGTGGTCCTCCCCATGATGATGAATTTAGTTGTGAAAGTCCTCTCTGCAGTAGTAATTTGCATTGCCTTGAAAATTCTTTAATGAACAATACAGTAATGAGAAAGCCCTCTTATCTTGAGGCACTTGCAAATGTGTATCCAGTCATGTATGATCCCTTACTATTAGCAGGTGAAATAATTTCTCAATCATAAAATAGCCCAAGGAATAGTTCATTTTCCGAACCACCCCTGGGTCATTCATTTTGTAATTTGACAAATTAATTATCTACCAATTTTGTTGAATCTGATGAAGAAACAAAGATTCACCAGCTTTGGTCCAATCAGGTAGAAGAATCATCATCAAATGACAAAGAGGAAGTGCTAAATATGAGAAAATAATTGGTGAAAGGTGAAATACCAGTCATCTTTTGGCCTTTGGATGACTCTCATTATGATATTTCAGAAACTTTGATAGAAGATTTTATTCATGATATTTGTCTCAATATGTGGATAACTCTTTGTCACTTAAAAGAGAAAATATTATCTTATGGTGAATATCAAAACCATGTTAAGGTAATATAAGGGTTGAAACTCCAAATTGACTTGGCATCTCTCTCGGTTTCCTGACATCCAAAGGTTGAAAAGCAGCAGAGAGCCCTTCAACATTCATGCCCTGGCACAAAGAAAAGGTTGCACCAGTTAATTACCAATGCCCCATCTGCTATTCATATTATGGGATGGGGTGTTCATGGAGCATTTCATTTCACTATGCTCTCTAGTCAACAAATTCTTCCAAAAGTGGTCTAATGCAATGTTATTTCCCATGGCTGGCCACATTTAACTGGTTTTGTGTGTAATCAAAGGCTTTCTCAAGAACATGCCTCAACTAGTTCTTCCCAAAGTCAGGCATATAAAGAATAAGTTGTCGAATTACTCTTACATCAAGAAAATGATAATATCAAACTAGATTCTCATTTAGAGCATGCACATCATCAGGTGACGGAGGAGTCAGAAATAATCCAATGGTCATCTGAGCCTGTTGATTTGATTGGATGTAGGATGATGCATCCAGCTAATTTTCAGACTAAAATCTACAAATCTGTAGGGATTTTAAGAAAGTTTCAGATGTAGCATCTCAAGACCCAACTCTTCTTGCCATTCGTGGGAATCTTTTAATCCAACCCTCAGAATCAACAGATAGGATTCAAGGAGTTAAAAAGGGAAAACATGAATAGCCCTAGTCCACCGAACTGGGGAATTTTTCAAATTCTCAATCTCTTCCTCAGCGAAAGTCAGTCTTCTACCAATTAGGGATGAAGATAAAAGAGGAACGCAGAGCTGAGTTATCAAGAAATTCCCTTCAAATTAAATTTCATCAAGAAGTTCCTCAAAGATCAACCAAACAAAAGGCAATTTCTTATAAAGGAAATGGAAGAAGACAGTATCATAGAAATTCCAACAAAAGGGATGCAATGCGTTATGCATCAATAAATGTCATCAATGTCTTTGTCACTAATCCCCCAGAACATGAGGCTCACTCAGAGGGATCAGATGAAGAAGTTAGTATTCAAGAGGTTGTACACATGGAAAAAAATGAAGGAAGTGTGCATACTAGAAGCCAGAGGGTTGCCTAGAGGCAAGGCATTTCTTCGGGTAATGCCCTTCCATACTCCAGAAAGGAACATGCCACGGAAAATGGTAAAAGTGAAGTTACATCCCACCCTACCTCTGGATAAGGCCAATCAATCTCATTAGAGGAAAGGTTCTCATAATAAGAAGAAGAAATGAAGGAGTTAAAGAGGTTAAATACAGAACTACTTGAAGGTAGTCTTCCACCTAAGCATTCTAGAGTTAATCAATCAAGGGAATTTGTTGCAGCTACTGGGATGGATCAAGAATATCCCCCTTTACATGTACACCCTCACAGGTCCAATCCTATGGATCATACACGACAGCAACTGACAATACTACCATTAATGGCAGTACCAGTCACCTCACCCATCCAAACTCCAGTTATTACACTTGTTCTAGTCCAAGCTCAAATAGATGCTTCTCAAAAATTAATGACTATCATTGAGTCATTAACAGCTCATTTGGAAGCTATGGAAGGAAAGTGTGCACAAGTTCAACCAGAAAAGAGAGCTTACCCTGAATCGGTGGATGCAATCCCGCCCCCATCAAATTTTACGAATACCACATTCCCAATTTTTAATGGTTCGTGAGATCTTGAAAAACACATAAAACTTTTTGTTTCTTATTGTGATCCTATGATGGAAACTCCTCAACAACAAGAAGCATTTAAGATCCGGTGTTTTGTGCAGTCATTACAAGGACCTGTTTTTGTCTTGTATACAAGTTTGAAATCTCGGTCAATTACTGGGTGGGAAGTTCTCTTTCAATGATTTCTTCTTCAATATAGCTCAACGTTTTCAAAGACGACAGTTTTTTATCTTACCAATTGTAATCAAAGGTAAAATGAAATAGTTTCAGATTTCATTGCTCGCTGGAAGGGATTAACATTTTCTATAAGTTTAGCACTCCCTCAAGAAGAGTTTATGCCAACATGTGTGGAAAATATTCCAGAAGAATTGAGCACACCGTTGATCCCTATGAAATACACAGGAGGGTTTTGAGACGTTACTTCAATCTCTCACCAGATAGAAGACTCTCTTATAAAGACTAAGGTTAAAACTCATGTAATTCCATCAGTTCCAGGAAGGAGGATAGGGAATGCAGAGACTGCTATAGTTGCACTTAAAAAAGAACATGTACCTACATCCACTTCAAAACCTTCATCATATCGAAGGGTTCCACCTGCTGAGCATCAACTACAATGGCTGACTCGTCAAGATGATCAAAGAGATCAAAGGCAAAAACAGTTTGAGGATTTGAAGAATAAATTTTATTCTTTTCGGAATGAAAAAGTTCTTGGTTACTTCATCCCATCTCTGGAAAACAATATGGTTCAGTTTCCAAGGACCAAAAGTCCAGACATGGAAGGAGATAAAGACCTCCCCAACTATTTCTCGTTTCATAAAATGTTAGGGCATCCCATTCAGGAGTGTTTTTTCTTCAAAGACCTCCTACAAAAGATGGTGGACTCTGGATTCTATAAAGAAAGAGGGGGGTTGTGATCGTTGATTTTGTTTATATTATGACCATCTTTTTGAGTCGTGCTAGCTTATGCCTTCTGAAAATCGAGGCCGTTGGTGGTCGTTGTTTGTGCACTAATAAACCCCTGATGATGTTTTAAATGGCTTGTTGTGGTTGTAAACTCCTGCTGTGAAAAGTAAATTGGTTAATCACGTATATCCGGAAAAATAAATTGAGGCACCAGGATCAATCCTTCTGTGATAACCCCGGTTAAAACACATAAAAATTGAAGTCATGTAGTGTGTTAAGCCGTTTAAATTGGAAAATACCGGCATGGCCCTGACTTGTGTTGGTGGTGGTAGTTGGGTGTTTTCTTTTTCAGGCCAATTTCTAGAGATGTGGGAGGGGATGGGATCCCCTGTCTTTTTATTCTCATTGGTTGTGTGAATTTGGGGATGGGATCCCCTGTTGGTATGGATTCGGTGGTTGTAAGTTTTAAGACCGGGTGGGTACTTGTTTATATCACGATTTGGGGTGGGATCCTCTGTTGTTGAGAACCGGGTGTGGGTGTTATGGTTAATGCCTGATTGTTTACTTTCCCGCACTTGTCCCTATGCCTACTAGTTGCCCAGTAGTGCTTAAAATTAATTAAACATTATTACTGAACGTGAAACAAGAATGGGACATATGGGTTTTTTTGGCGAGAGTCGTGACTTGTGACTTGGACGTAGTGGTGTTGTGTTCTATAGGTTGGTTAGGAAAACCTAAGCTTTGGGTGAGTGTTTGTTACCTATATCTATACTTATAGATTTTTGTTTCTTATTCGCGCCGCACCCAAGTTGAGCACTTAGTGTCGAACAGCCCCATTTCATGGGGGAGGGTGTTTTCCCAACACTATTCTTAGTGGCTGGTTATTAGCTCCTTTTCTTCTCCTTTTCCCGGATATCCCAAGTATCTTTGGGCAGGCTGTGATGTCCTGAGGTCCGTTATTAGCCAAAGAACCTTTGGGTGGGGTAGTGTGACGGTTGGCCAGGTGTGTGCGGCAGGTGGTTTCCCAAGCATCTTCGTGATGAGGCCCAGGTGTCTTTAGGCGTGGCAGTGGATCTTCTGGCCCAGGTGTCTTCGTGCGTGGTGGTGGTTGTTTTTGAATAGGTGTTTGCAGGCGTGGTTACGTGTGACAGTTATGGCCCAGGTGTGTGCGGGCGGGTGTGGCAGTGGGACTGTGGTGACAGAATGGAGGGATTGGTCCGATGCATAGGATGTCTCAATAACCAATGGGAAAGTGGCGCGGGGTACCCAAACATCGATGTGCTCTTAATATAAATATTACTTGACTTGCGTTATTTGGGGAGTGTGCCTTGGTGAGGCTTGGGTGGATAGTTTACCTTGACAGGTGTTTGGTTTACTCCTTTTTCTCACGGGACTTTAGCATGTTCCCCCACTTGTGCACGGGAGTCTTTAGTTTTCCCTACTGAGTGTACTTGTATGCTCACCCTACGTATATAAAACTGCTTTCAGGTTTCCAGGAGGACTTCTGGGATCACGCAAGACCATACTAGCTCAGACCATTGGGGAAGTTGTAGTTGTTTCTTTTCCTCTTTAGTACTTACCTTTGTAGTCACCTTTTGTACTTTGTGGCTTTACTTTTGGAAGATGCATGTGGGAATGGTTTATTTTTGTATTTACTTTTCTTTTACCTTGGTGTTGTTGAGTTTCATCATCTTATCTCTCGATCTTATAAAACAAAAAGGGGTAATGCCTTCCATTTGTGAGAAATTTCTATACCCTTGGTGCTAGTCACCACTCCGGGACCTATTGAAGGCGGGTCTTGGGGGTCATTATCTCTCCTTCAACTTAAAGAAGGAAGGTCTTGGAAATATGCTGACCCTTCCCTCCTTTTGGTGATGGTGGGTCGTGATAGAATGGTATCAGAGGTGATGGTTGAGAGATAGGATGGAGTATGGAGTTAGGCACAGTGAGGATTTCATGGGATGGTAAGGCAACATTGTTGGTTGACCTTGGCGCATGAATTAGGCAAGGGAAGACCGGCTAGGACACGGGATTTTAGGCCCCCCCGTGATCCTATACAAGGACACTAGACCTACCGAATGACCAAGTGAGGCCACACTGATTGCAGGGTAGAGACCCTAGGAAAGGTACATGCATCATAATGACTTGTGTTGTTTTGTTTCTGGGATGTCTTTGGAATTAAGAATAAATTAAAATTTTATGAAGTTTTAAGAATGATATTCTACACTACATGGGCATAGGAATCCCTTTTTTACCTTGTAGCTATGGCACCTGGAAGGCGACCACATGTGGTACAGGCGATCGAGGTCCCAGAGACTACTTTGGTCGATCGGTAGAGAGCTGCTCGAGAGGAAGAGGATGACCAGTGGTAGAAGACTCTTCGGGCCTTCTAGCGATAGGCCCTCGAGAAGTATGAGGGCAGCACCACCGACATGAAGATGGAAGGCTGGCTAGAGGAGCTAGTTATAGCTTTCGGCCTGATTCGGGGCCCGACCGAGTACTGGGTTCCTCTGGCCGTCAGCCAGATGCGGGGAGCGGCGCGTCATTGGTGGACTCTTTACCTGGGGGAGAGGAGAGAGTCTGAGGTGGCTTGGGAGGATTTCGAGAGGGAGTTCCAGGCAGAATTCCTCTTCTCGACGATGAAGGAAGAAAAGAGACAGGAGCTACTCTCCCACCAGCAGGGGAGTATGTCCGTGAGGGATCTAGGGATCATGTTCAAGGACCTCCTACGTTTTTCTCCGGACCTCTTTCCTGACGAGGAGTCTTGGTCAAGACATTTAGAGGAGGTGCTCCGACCCTCCCTCCAGTATGTTGTTACCCCCTTTACCCTGCTAACGTACTTGGAGGTCCAGAAGAAGGCCGAAGTAGTGGAGAGGATGCATGCTCTAGGAGGAGTGTCATGAGAGGGGATCCAGCTGGGACCATCGAAGGTAAAGGCCGTTAGCACTAGGTATCCAGCGTCAGGACCCTCCAGGTTCTGACCATTAGGGAGCATACCAAAGCAGTTTCAGTTTCGATCCCCCGGCCCTCGCCCTTTCCCTTCGGGCCCGGGACTACGGTGCTTCATCTGTGGGAACCCTAGACATCTCTGGAGTGAGTGCCCGGACCGGGTGCAGTACAACGGTGGCGGACACCTCCCGCACCCGCCCCAGCAGGAGCTTCCAGCCAGACCTTTCCAATAGCAGCAGGGACAGCGAGCTCCCGCTCCTCTGAGGGAAGACGTAGGAGGAGGAGGCCGACCTCAGGGTGAACCTCAGGGACCTCGACCGGGGCGTGGTCTGGGAGGTGGCTGATAGCTGAGGGGCAGGGGAGCTGGTCGTGGACAGTTACACGCCGCAGAGGCAGCAGTTCTAGCAGGTCCAGAGGTTGTTCAAGGTATGATCAGTCTGTTTATCACTCTTGCTTATGCCTTGTTCGATATCGGTGCTTCGCACTCCTTTGTTGCACCAAGTCTAGCCCATGCCTTGGGTTTAGATGCGGAGAGACTTCCAGATCCCCTAGTGTATAGCACACCAGTCGGAGGTCAGACCAACTTGTTGTTTATTTGTCGGGGATGTAGACTGATGATAGGGCATCATCATTCGGTTAGGGATCTTCTCCTACTACAGATACAGCCATACGATGTCATCCTAGGCATCGACTGGCTATTTTCTATGTGTGCCATCATCGACTGTTTACGAAGAAGGGTCGTGTTCTCAAAATGGGGCGGCCGGCGTGTTACTTTCACCAACGAGCGGGGTGGTCAGAAGGGCAACAGACGAGAGGAACCCCTCCTCTCCTTGTTGGCCGAGCTGACAGTGGAATCCATAGATGCTGAAATATTGGAAGTGCCAAAGATCTTCCGTGCGTTTATGGACGTCTTCCCTGAGGAGGTGACGACTCTACCCCCTCGGCGTGATATCGAGTTTGGGATAGACCTGCAGCCTGGTACTCGTCTGATCTCAATGGATTCTTATCGGATGGCACCTTTAGAGCTACGGGAGTTGCGGATCCAGATTGACGATCTGATGAAGAGGGGTTATGTTCACCCAAGTGTGTCATCGTGGGGCACTCTAGTCTTGTTCTCAAAGAAGTCAGATGGTGGTCTCAGGTTGTGCATCAACTACAGGAAGCTGAATCAAGTGATGATCAAGAATTGCTACCCTCTTTCGAGGATAGACGATCTCTTCGACCAGCTGAAAGGGGTAGGGTGGTTCTCAAAGATCGACATGTGGTCTGGGTATCACCAGCTAAGAGTGAAGGAGGGCGACATCCCGAAGATGGCGTTCAGATGCAGGTATGGACACTTCGAGTTTGTAGTCATGCCCTTCGGCTTTACGAACGCCCCAGATGTGTTCATGGGGCTTATGAACTCCATCTTCCGGGAGTACCTGGATCGGTTCGTGGTCGTATTCATCGATGACATCATGGTCTACTCAAGATCGGAGGAGGACCATGCGGAGCAACTGAGGACGGTTTTGGAGGTCCTCCGACATCATCATCTCTATGGGAAGTTGTCGAAATGCAAGTTCTGGACACGGGAAGTGCACTTCCTTGGGCACATGGTGTCCGAGCAGGGGGTAGCGGTGGACCCATCAAAAGTTGAGGCAGTTGTTTCTTGGGAAGCACCCAATAATGTGGCAAAGGTCCGTAGTTTCCTTGGGTTAGCAGGTTACTATGGGAGGTTCGTACCCAACTTCTCCCGAGTTGCGGCCCCTTTGACAGCCCTGACCAAGAAAGACCAGGTTTTCGTGTGGAGCAAGCAGTGCGAGTCAGCCTTCAGCTATCTAAAAGAAAAGTTGGTTAGTGCCTCAGTGCTGAGATTACCAGAATAAGGGGTGGCCTATGAGGTGTTCTTTGATGCTTCAAGACAGGGCTTGGGATGCGTGTTGATGTAGCGACAAGGGTTGATCCCTTATGGGTCCAGGCAGCTACGCCCCCATGAGCGTAATTATGCCACCCATGACCTGGAGCTTGCAGCGGTCATTTTTGTGCTAAAGTTATGGAGGCACTACCTCACCGGGGAACGCTTTGTAGTCTTCCCAGATCACAAAAGCTTGAGGTATATCTTCTACTAGTGGGACATAAACTTGTGACAGTGGAGATGGGTGGAGTTCCTCTAGGATTACGACTTTGAGATCTCTTATACTGAGGGAAAGGGCAATGTGGTGGCTGATGCCTTGAGCAGGTGGACGCAGAAGGATGTGGTGCGAGAGTCGGCAGATGCCTGGAATGAAATGGAGGAGTTGGCTGCCTTACACCTGGATGCGAAGATGGATAGCGGCAGAGGATGCCTATATCAGATGATAGTGCAGTAATCTCTGTTTCGACAAATGGAGGAGTCTCAGTGGGGAGACCCAGAGTGCGAAGTGATGCATGACCGAGTTGACCAGGGCAATGCTCCGGAAGGATGGACAGAGGATGGTCAGAACCGGATGCTTTTCCAGAAAAGTTTGTTTGTTCCAGGAGAGATGTGTGGCAAGGTTCTCAGTGAGTTCCACAACTCACCCCTGGCGGTACACCCAAGAGTTTCCAAGATGTACTAGGGACTAAAGAGGCAGTTCTGGTGGCCCAGATTTAAGTGAGCGGTGGCAGAGTTTGTGGCCAAGTGCTTAGTGTGTCAGCAAGTGAAGGCTAAACACCGAGTTCCAGGCAGCCTACTGCAGCCCCTAGATGTCCCCGAGTGGAAGTGGGATGACATATCGATGGATTTCGTCACGGGACTACCCAAGTTCCAAGGGGGATACGACGCCATCTGGGTGGTAGTGGACAGGTTGAAGAAATCGGCTCACTTTCTGGCAATCAGGGAGTCAAGTATTGTGGATGATTTGGCACGAAAGTATATGGATGAGGTGGTGTGGTTGCATGGAGTTACGAGGTCTATAGTCTCGGATAGGGATGCATGGTTTACCTCGCGAGTCTGGAGAGGATTGGAGCATGCGTTTGGCACCCAGTTACGCCTTAGATCTGCTTTCCATCCCCAGACAGATGGACAAACAGAGCGCACCATCCAGACCTTGGAGGATATGCTACAGGCATGTGTTCTGGACTCCGAAGGATCATGGGTGCGACACTTGCCCCTGGTAGAGTTCGCCTACAATAATAGCTATCACTCTACCATCGGTATGGCCCCGTTTGAAGCCTTTTACGGGAGGCCATGCCGTTCACCTATGTGTTGGGCCGAAGAAGGAGAGGCAGGCATCCTTGGCCCGGAGGTGGTGCAGAACACAACAGAGAAGGTTCAGCTCATATGGGAAAGGATGAAGGCAGACCAGGACTGACAGAAGTCATATGCTGATAGCCGGAGGAGGCCTTTGGAGTTTGAGGTTGGGGACAACCTGTTCTTAAAGGTCTCCCCTCGGTGTGGGCAGTGGAGGTTCGGAAAGGGGAGTAAGATTTCCCCCAGGTTCATCGGACCCTTCGAAGTGTTGCGGCGGTTCGGCGAGGTGGCTTATTAGCTAGCATTGCCACCACCGCTACTGCGGATACATGGTGTCTTCCATGTGTCCCAGCTCCGTCGGTATCTGCACGACGATTAACACATCCTTGATTGGGGTGATCTAGACATCGAGGATGACGTGACCTTTTTGGAGAGACCAGTGATGATCGAGGATCACAAGGAGAAGGTGCTTCGTGGGCGAACCATCCCCTTGGTTTGTGTGTTGTGGAGACATGGTGGGCTTGAGGAGAGTATGTGGGAGAGGTAAGCACATATGTGTACCCAGTACCCAGAGTTGTTTTGAGTTTGTTCCTTGTTGTACCTATTGTGGTAGAACGTTTTTTCTTTTGGCTATGAAATGTACTGGTTTTCTTTCCTCTATTTGTGTGTGAAAAGCCTTGGCTATGGGGTGGAGAGAACCCGACCCCTAATCAAGACGCATTAAGGTGGATGCAATCAAACCCGTGTGGGCGATTCAGTGTCGCCCAAAGTGGATAATATCTTGACATGGGGGAGGAGAATCCACAACCCACATGCCCAGGCAGTTTGGCATGGTATGTTGCTTGGTTCTTGGTGGGGAAATGTTTTAGTTAGCATGGGTTCGCTCCTAAGAGGTATCTTTCGAGGTGGTTGTTCGGACCCTCTCTTCCCTTCTAGTTTTGTTTTTATTCTCGAGGACGAGAATTGTTTAAGAGGTATCTGATGTAATGGTCCGTGTTTTTGGGGTCCATTACTTTGTGAAAATCTCGTTTTGGGTTTTCGGGTCTGGGAATCACGGTGGTGTAGGCCTACGGGTAGCCTTAGCCTACCGGGAGCAGGCCTACCGGTAGTTCGGTCTACCGGTGGCCGCAGCCTACCGGTAGATCAGCCTACCTGTAGCTGTAGCCTACCGGTAGCTTGGCCTACCGGTAGCTGCGGCCTACCGGTAGCTGTCGCCTACCGATAACTCGGCCTACCGGTAGCTGCGGCCTACCGGTAGCTGCAGCCTACCGGTCGCTCAGCCTACTAGTAGCTGCAGCCTACCGGTAGTTTCGGCCTACCGATAGCTCAGCTACTGGTAGTTGTCACCCACCGGTAGCTCTCAGCTACTGGTGGCTCTGGCCTACCCTGCGGATTATTTCCAGTAACGCTCCTTTTTGCGCAAATAGGGTTTTAAACCCTATTTTGACATGTTTGAGCATGTTTTAAAGAACTGTAACGCACATAAGAGTTTTAATTAAATACTTAATCAATTAATGAGTTGGTTTAAACCACCTGAACCCCTTTAATGATGAGTGGAGCCGCGTGATCAACCCACGACCCCCGCGCCTTACGCGGTTTCGCGTTCTCACCTCAACCGTCTGTGGCTCTTATAAACTAAGGGTTAACCGTGGTTTCTCCATTCCTCGATCTCGGCTTTTCACAAATAGCTTCTGGTGCATCGGGCGCGCCGCATCATTATCCATAAAGTTTTGTGCCCGGCCTAAACGTCGATCATCTATCAACAAGTTGGTAATTTCTCCTTCCTCTCTCTCTTTTGTGTATCATGCGGGGTGGGCGTGCTTCTCTTCTGTAGAATTGGAAAAACCAGACCTAAATGAAGATAATTAAATAGATTCTATAAATAAAGAGGGGGGGGGGTTGTGATCGTTGATGTTGTTTATATTATGACCATCTTGTTGAGTCGTGCTGGCTTATGCCTTCTGAAAATCGAGGTCGTTCGTGGTCGTTGTTTGTGGACTAATAAACCCCTGATGATGTTTTAAATGGCTTGTTGTGGTTGTAAACTCCTGCTGTGAAAAGTAAATTGGTTAATCATATATATCCGGCCAAATAAATTGAGGCACCAGGATCAATCCTTCTGTGATAACCCTGGTTAAAACACATGAAAATTGAAGTCATGGAGTGTGTTAAGCCGGTTAAATCTGTAAATACCGGTATGGCCCTGACTTGTGTGGGTGGTGGTAGTTGGTTGTTTTCTTTTTCAGGCTGATTGCTTTAGATGTGGGAGGGGATGGGATCCCATGTCTTTTTACTCTCGGTGGTTGTGTGAATTTGGGGATGGGATCCCCTCTTTGTATGGATTCGGTGGTTGTGAGTTTTAAGACTGGGTGGGTACTTGATTATATCATGATTTGGGGTGGGATCCTCTGTTGTTGAGAACCGGGTGTGGGTGTTACGGTTAATGCTTGACTGTTTACATTCCTGGACTTGTGCCTATGCCTACTAGTTGCCCAGTAGTGCTTAAACATAATTAAAAATTATTACTGAACATGAAACAAGAATGGTACAAATGGGTTTTGTTGGCGAGAGTTGTGACTTGTGACTTGGACGCAGTGGTGTTGTGTTCTGTAGGCTGGTTAGGAAAACCTAATCTTTGGTTGAGTGTTTGTTACCTATATCTATACTTATAGCTTTGTCTTTCTTATTCTCACCCCACCCAAGTTGAGAACTTAGTGCTGAACACCCCCATTTCATGGGGGAGGGTGTTTTTCCCAACACTATTCTTAGTGGCTGGTTATTAACTCCTTTTCTGCTCCCTTTCCCGGATATCCCAAGTATCTTTGGGCAGGCTGTGATGGCCTGAGGTCCATTATTAGCCCAAGATCCTTCGAGCAGGGCAGTGTGACGGTTGGCCAGGTGTGTGCGGTAGGTGGTTTCCCAAGCATCTTTGGGATGAGGCCCAGGTGTCTTCGGGCGTGGCAGTGGATCTTCTGGCCCAGGTGTCTTTGGGCGTGGTGGTGGTTGTTATGGCCTAGGTGTTTGCAGGCGTGGTTACGTGTGACAGTTGTGGCCTAGGTGTGTGCGGGCGGTATTTTGGCAGTGGGACTGCGTGTGGTTGTGGCCCAGGTGTGTGCGGGCAGGTGTGGTAGTGGGACTGCGGTGACAGAATGGCAGGATTGGTCTGATGCGTAGGATGTCTCAATAACCAGTGGGAAAGTGGCGCGGGGTACCCAAACATCGATGTGCTCTTAATATATAGATTACTTGACTTGCGTTATTTGGGGAGTGCGCCTTGGTGAGGATTGGGTGGATAGTTTACCTTGACAGGTGTTTGGTTTACTCTTTTTTATCACGGGACTTTAGCATGTTCCCCCACTTGTGCACGAGAGTCTTTGGTTTTCCCTACTAAGTGTACTTGTATGCTCACCCTACGTATATAAAACTGCTTTCAGGTTTCCAGGAGGACTTCAGGGATCATATAGGGCCATACTAGCTCGGACCTTTGGGGCAGTTGCAGTTGTTTCTTTTCCTCTTTGGTACTTACCATTGTAGTCACCTTTTGTACTTTGTGGCTTTACTTTTGGAACATGCATGTGGGAATGGTTTTTTTTGCTTTACTTTTCTTTTACCTTGGTGTTTTTGAGTTTCATCATCTTATCTCTCGATCTTATAAAACAAAAAGGGATAATGCCTTCCATTTGTGAGAAATTTCTATACCCTTGGTGCTAGTCGCCACTCCGGGACCTATTGAAGGCGGGTCTTGGGGGTCATTATCTCTCCTTTAACTTAAATAAGGAAGAGCCTGGCATTCTACTAACCCTTCCCTCCTTTTGGTGAAGGTGGGTCGTGACATAGATAGACATATTCGGTCTAATCTATCGAAGCCAGGAGTATTTCCAACTCCTACCCCGATACGGGATTCATCCACATCCAAAGAATCAACTTCCAAGGCACCTGTGAAACCACGTTTTCTTGATGGGAAACACAGACCTTTGGAAAAAAAGTATGATGTCTTGAAACATTTGTCGCAAGTACCAGCCATGTTATCAATTTTGGATGCCTTGAATCTATCAAAGGATTTTTGGGAGGCACTTATTGAGGCTTTTTCAAGTCCTCAAGAATTTGAAACTGAAATTGATGCGGCTAAGGTCTACCATATAGATAATGATTCTGCAGAATTCCATGCAGTGATATCTTTCACTGATGAAGATAAAGATGATGTTATACATGGACATATCAGACCTTTGTATCTATCTGGAAATGTCAATGATATAGAAATTCTATGAGTGTTCATTGATAATGGCTCATGAGTCAATCTCATTCCTATTCATACACTCCGTCAATTGGGCCTCATTGAATCTGATTTTTCTCCTTCTACTTTGATGTTACAAGGATATGATAAGAATGAACAAGAACCTCTGGGCAAAATTACACTCAGAATTCAGTTTGGAGACCTAATATCTAATTCAGATTTCATTATTGTCCGTCAGGACACAACTTTCAACATTTTTCTTGGAGAACCTTGATTACATCAATATGCGTCCGTACCTTCTTAATTCCATCAATGTCTCAAATATTGGTTCAATGGTCAAATTGGGACATTGTATGGTGACAAGGCCCCATTCAAAACATGTGAATCTCAATACATTGAGGTAGAATTTTATCACATGGGGAGAAATGAAAAATCCATGGCATTGAAGGTCACCTAAATTAATGCTCCAAAAGGTTTGGAAAAGATTCCAGTAAACCCATTCATAAATGTGAGTACATATTATATATTGCCTATGAGTCAAATTGATAGGATAGACCTAAATCCAAACACTCTTATGCAAACCTCCATAATGTCAATTATGGATACCAAGCTAGAAAGCATCAGAGAAATTGTTGATTTGCCAAGCGGTGATGAAAGATTAAATGGAGATGTCTTCATTTCATCCACTAAAATCAAAAAATTCTATACGTCATCAATTAGGCTAGAAGAATTTTTTTCAATGTTAGAGGAAAACAATTATTTCAACTATCAATCCATCATCTCTACTTTATTACCCAAGGAAGACCCTTAGTCATCAATAGGGTCAGAAATGAAGCCTCTTCTTCAAGATATTCAAATTTTTTCTTCTCTCTGAACCATGGAAATTAGGCTTCTTCATCTACTATGCAAGTAGAAATAGAAGAAGTAACACATATTGAAGAAGAAGTGGAAGATCTAGGGGATTCCCCTTTGACATTTCAAGAGGGTATCTCTACCACTGTGGATGAACTCGGAGAAATAAATCTGGGTACAAAAGAAGATTCATGCTCTACTTTAATTAGTGCGGCCATGACTCTTGAAGAGAAAGAAAAGTACAATTCATTTTTAAAGCAATATTGAGATGTATTTTCTTAAAATTATACAGAAATTTTAGGTCTTGATCTCAATGTTTCCACTCATCATTTGGGTTTTCCAGAAGAACATCGAGGATTCAAGAAAGCCGTAAGAAGAACACACCCAACTTATTCCTCCAAAATTGAAGCTGAAGTTGATAAGATTATAAAAGCTAATTTCATTAGAGAAGTTCAGTATCCCAAGTTGATGGCTAATATTGTCCCTATGAAAAATAAGAATGGACAAATTAGATTTTTCATTGACTTCAAAGATCTTAATCGGCATTGTCCCAAAGATGATTTTCGTGTTCTGATCACAGAACTCTTAATTGATGCAACAGCTGGCTATGAAGCTCATTCCTTCATGGATAGTTATTATAGGTATAATCAAATACGAATGGCCCAAAAGGATGAGGAGTCTATAGACTTTAGACCTCTTCAAGGTGTGTTTTTCTATCAGGTAATGCATTTTTTCCTGAAGAATGCTGGTGCAACGTATCAACAAGTCATGCACCATATCTTCTAACCCTTTTTAGGGAAATTTGTTGAATTTTATGTGGATGATTTGGTGGTTAAATCTAGACAACATTCTGATCACATGGACGATCTGGAAATCATATTCAACAAACTTAGACAACACAATTTGAAGATGAACCCCTTGAAATGTGTTTTCAGGGTAACCTCAGGAAAATTTCTCGGCTTCGTTGTACGCCATCGTCATATCAAAGTTGATCCTGAGAAAAAAATCAATCCTTGGTATGTCACCTTCTCAAAATTTGAAATAATTAAAAGGACTTCAAGGAAACATGCCCTATATTTGGCATTTCATTCCCAATTTTGTGGGAAAGTGTTTACCCTTCACTAAATTAATGAAGAAGAGAGTCACCTACCAGTGGACTGAAAATTTTCAAGAAGCATTCGATATTCTCAAGAAAAATATTTTGATTCCATCGGTAATAATTCCACCCGTTGAAGGAAGACCACTTATTCTCTGTGTGATAGCTTTAGTGCGATCATTGGGTGCCTTCCTTACCCAAAGGAATGATGTTGGGAATGAAAACATCCTTTATTATCTCAGTCGGACTATGCTTGAGGCAGAAACTTGATATTCATGTATTAGAAAGTGCTTCCTAACATAAATCTTTGGAGTTTAGAAATTGGGATGCAACCTGCAACATCATGAGGTTCAATTGGTATCTCGCAATAACCCGCTCAAATATATCCTTAGTCATCCAATGTTTACAGGACATCTGGCAAGGTGGGAAGTTGTTTTTCAGTAGTTTTTTATCCAGTATGTGTCTCAAAAGTCAATAAAGGGTCATGCTCTAGCTGATTTCTTTATTGAACAGCCATCTGTAGAAGATACAACTTTAAATATTAAACTTCCTGATGAGTAATTCATCTCTATTAATGATAATCCTCAAACAAGGGAAATATACTTTGATGGTGCCTCCAAAATTCCAACAGGTAAGAAAATGGAATTTCTTAAATTCAACAAAGTTGGGTTAGGAATTGTTCTTATTTCCCCAGAAAAGGTAGTGCTACCCAATTCCTTCTTATTTTTGGAAGGCAGTGCAAATAATGAAGCAGAATTTCATGCTCTCATCGCAGGCTTGGAATTGGTGCTTCAGCCACAGGTGAATCACTTAAAGGTAAAAGGTGATTTAGATTTTTAATCAAACAAATCAATGGGGATTATGACATCAAAAAGGATGAGTTAATCCCTTTTTGTGATTACGTTAGAGAGTTAATGGAGGAATTTCCTTCGGAATCGACATTTTCTTATGTCCCGCGATCAAGAAATGCCCAAGCTGATGCACTGGCTAATGTACCCACATCCTTGGCATAAACAAACCAGGACAAAACAATCATCAATATTGACCACCGTCAAGTAGTTTCACCTTTTGTTCAAATCAGAATTCAGGAAATCAATGAAATCAGTCCCATTTCTGAACCATATGGTCATATTATAGGATGGATGACAGCTATCATGGAATACCTTCAAAATGGAACACTCTCACCTGATAGAGCCACGAAAGAACAGGTCTAGCGACGTGTGGTCAATTTTACTCTTTATGATAGCCCATATCACCAAAAAAAAATCTACAAGCAAGGTTTTGATGAAATTATCTTCAGATGTATTGATGGTGAAGAGACAATGGTTTTCATGAGTGAAGTTCATACAGGATTTTGTAGTGCCCACCAGTCCGGACATAGAATTTCTGGTCAAATTCAAAGTCTTGGATACTTTTGGCCATCAATGATGCAAGAATTTGTTGATTTCACTAAGAAGTGTCATTCTTTCCAAATATGTGCCTTCTTTATTCATCAACCCCCAGAGTTGCTTCATACAGCTAAATAATCATGGCCATTTGCCACATGGGGAATGGATGTAGTAGGACCTTATCCTCCGGCTATATCCAACCAGTTTAAGTATATTCATACTACTAATGACTTCTTTTCCAAATGGGCAGAGGAAATACCCATCAAAGAAGTTATTTCTAAAGGAATTGTTAGCTTTTTCAAGTCTAACATCATTACCAGATTTGGTGTCCCTCATACCATATTGACGAACAATGGCTCCAACTTATGTTCATCCTAGGTGAGAAAGTTGTATCAAGAATACAACGTAAAATCCAACCATTCATCTCGGTATCATGCAGCGGCCAATGGCCAAATATAAGCCTTCAATAAGACTCTTACAAACATACTGCAAAGAAAGTGGATAAAGATAAGAAATCATACCCTGATAAACTTTTTCATTCTTTATGGGAATATCGAACCACCACCCGCACTGCTACCCAGTCAACTCCATATTCATTTGTATATGGAACAGATGTAGTCTTTCCCATTGAAGTTCAATTACCTTCGCTTAGAGTATCAATTTGTGATCAATCATCCACAGATGAACAATATCATAAGTGATTTGATGAATTGTAATGATTAGATGAAAATGACTGTGTACCTGCACCATTTGGAAGTCTATCAGGATCTAATAACACAGAATTTTAATAAAAAAGTTCTTATTCATTAATTATTTCAAGGAGAATTGTTATTTCTCCTCAGAACCCCAATGATACTAGTAAAGAAGCCTCCAAAGCTTGAGAAAAAGTGGGAAGGACCTTACTCAATACATAGGGTTTACTCCAATGGAGTCTATTACTTAATCTCATTGGATTGAGAACACATTAAAACTCTAACCAATACAAGATTCTTGAAGAAGTATTTTGTGTAACACAAATACACTCATTGTCTTTGCTACAGAACATTAAACTGCTTATCTCCCTCCATCGTCCAGCATGACGTTAAATTGTGCCACCCTTTTTTGTCTTGCATGATGTTAAACTGTAAATAGTCCCTTATATGTCCAACATTATGTTAAACTGTACATATTTTTCCTACATGACATTTAAACTAAGAATAAGTCCCTTATATGTCCTACATGATGTTAAACTGTGCACATATCCTACAAGGCATTAAACTGCACAACAATACGTCCAAGCTACATGAAGCTAAACTATATAGCACCCTTTTTCCCACATGATGTTAAACTATGCATTGTTAGGGTTGTTGCTACCTATTGTTTCTCACACCAAGCATGACTCACGTGAGCTTAGAGTATGATTCAACCATAACACCCTCTCTAGGTCTCTAACCATGCATATGTCCCAACCCCATCTTCAGGTTGTTGTCCTCAAGTAAAACTTGATCACCAATTCATTCTCAATCGAACTATGCGGACTTTGATCCTTGCCTTCTAGGCTGGGTACGTAGGTAACATCCCGAAGTTCAAATCCAAAACCAATATCTTCACATCAGTTCACCTCTATCTCATACTATGTTGATCCGTGAAGCCCCCCCCCCCCCCGAATCCAATATCTTCACATTGGTTCACCATCTTCCTACATGACGTTTGACTATGTACGTCCCTTTTGTCCCCACTACATGACACTAAACTGTACAGCACTATCATCCTTTCTATATGACATTAAACTATACAGTCCCCCATTTTCTTTGCTGCAAGACATTAAACTGCATAGCAATACATCCTAGCTACATGATGCTAAACTATGCAGCATTATTCCATGCATATGACCTTAAACTATTCGTACTTTTGTCCTGTATGAAAATAAACTACAATAGTCTCTGACACCCTCACCTGAGAGGGAATCATTATTGACATTGATCTCCAACAATGTAATATTCCAAGGACTACATGCAAACATGGAAATTCCCGAACCTTTAATCTTGGGTCCAACCATCATTGAAGTAAGGTCCCCTTTCACCCTTCACATGTACGAACCAAATCTGTATAGAGTATATTTTAAGAACTATGTATGGCTTGATTCCCATCCCTATGGGATACATAGGAACATTTGATCATCCCTTGAATCCAGCCCCAAGTCTTTGGGTCTAACCCGAAACTCCACTTTTAGTCCCTTGGTTGAAATGTCCCCCTGCGAGCACGTGAATATGGTATGAAAACCCAGGTGTTTATTCACATCAGGTTTATAACAAACACACAATGTGTCTCCCTCATTATGGTCTGAGCACTATGACCCTAAACTAAGATCTCCTACGCTCTCATCCAACATGACGTTAAACAGTATTTCAAGAACTATGAATGGTTTGATTCTCATCCTAATGAGATGTGTAGTGAAGTCCAGCATCTCAATTCAGAACTCATGCACAACATGATTATAGTTAGCATTGGCCTATGTATCTCCTTCATACATTGGAAAATATCCATTTTTATGTGTCATACTCCTAACCTTAAATACTTCTAGATCTCCATAACCCTTTTCTTGAATTCTGGTCACAAAATGTCTGATACCTGGGAATTCTTTTTCCTGAGCATGCAGCACGTGCCCTTAGGCAGCCTTTCATAAATATTTTACATAACGGACCTGTCATCCAAAAGATGTTATTATTTGACTATGAATCCAATTCCCTTAGGTGGACTAGCATAATTCAACCCCCCTAATGGGTTTTTCAAATAGTGGTAACTTCATTCTAGGGGGGAAACCTCTTATTCCCTTATTGGTCTTGACAACGATATGTAAGGATCTGCAAAAAACAGCCATCCTTAACATATTTGTCCCACACTCTTTTTCATGATCTGAAAGTATTCAAGTCTAAGGTTTATATTTCCCTTCCCTACTTTGGGTCAGACCTTCGCAGAAGTGACATTCATCCAATTCTTTGACAATCTTGATTGGGAATATCCTCTCCATATTCAAGTACCTCTCTCTATACAGCAGACTCTGTGCTTTGGGAAATTTTAATCTCCATAAAATTTCACTGGCTTTTAGTAATAGAAAAGTAAAATTTCTGAGAGTTCTTTTTCATGACTATGCAGCACGTTCCCTTAGATGGCCTTGTATAAGTAGTCTACATAACGGACCTATCAGCCAAAAGATGATATTATTTGACTATGCATCCAATGCCCTTAAGTGGACCTGCATAATTCAACCCCCTAATGTGTTTTTCAAATAGTAATAACTTCACTCTTAGGAAATACTTCCTCTAATGCCTTTTAGCCCTTTTTTCATATCATCCCTCATATTCAAAATTTATTATGTCATAGTTTACATGTTTTCCCCCATACTTTAATGTGGAAATATGTTTTCAAGAAAATTATCAAGGAATTGAGTCAATTTTAATCCATTCGGTCAATGATATTCTACCTTAAACATTAGCCTTTTTATGTCTGACATGCATGAATTTAAACTGCCAACAAGAGATAGCGTACTCATTAAATTGGGAACCTGTAAAAGGAACTCTGAACAAAAGTCGAGTCCCAGCTCACTAAATGTACATTATGCATGATTTATGAAATATTGAGCAATAAAACTATTCAAAGTTTGTGGGGTTTTTTGTATAATCCTAGAAAAAATCAAACTATGCTTACTAGGCCCATTGGCTTAGGTAAAAAAAATTAAGTAATTAGCAAGAGAATTCAGGTATAAATGATTGAAGATGAAATTTTTTTTTCATCGATGCACAAGATTAGAAGAACATCCACAGATTGGAGTATCTTTTCTTTTTCAAGAATTACAAGAGGCTTTCAACATAAATTTTCATTTGATTTACGGCATCTCGAGCATCATCAGTAGCCACTGAAAGTTCACTCACTCGACCAGCTTCACTCTTTCCAGCTGGATGGAGTGATTTCTTGGCATCTGTGATGGCTTTCATACCATCTGTTTAGACTCCTTCCAAGGAATTGTTAAGCTAGTCAAGTTCCCTAGTAATGGAATCAAACTATTTCTGAAGGTGAATCTGCAGGACAACTTTCTCCGTGATCTTATGCTTCAACTCCTTCATCTTTGTATCATGATTAGCCTCGTCTCAGGACACCGCAGCCTCGAATTCGCCGATATTGGTCAGTAGCCTCACTTTGATCATATCTTGACGGAACTTTTTCTCATGCTCCCTCCTTAAAATGGCTTGTATCACTGCGGCATGGATTTCATGATATCCAAAACTGCCAAGTCTCAACATGACAACAATGATGATAGTCACGGGATCTTTGAAGATATCTCTTCAAGAGGCACTTCAGATATGATCTTCCATATATTCTGCCATGCCTTGTGACATGAGAATTGGAGTACCTTTTTCACCTCTGGGTGTGATTCAACATTGCTATCACAGGGGGGGATATAGTCCAAGATTAATGAACTTAAGGAAGTTCCATGTTCTTCTCCTTCCCCCCTGACCATTGGTACTTTACTTTCTATACACGTTGGGGTTGACCCTGAGGCTTCACCTCAAGATTTATCCACTAAATATGACATCCCTGCATAGTCAATTGAATGCTTTGGTTAGTTTCAAAGGATAACAAATGTTGATTAGATGACTTGCAAATTAAGTACATCCACAAATATTATCATCTTTTACCCAACGGTAGATCAGATGCATGAGAAGCCTCATCCCCATCTTTCCTAGCTTCAACAAGATTTTCAGGATGGGTTTCAGGAAGCTCTGTTGGGTTAAGCTCCACTTGAGCTAGCATCTCTACAATGATAGGGTTGTCTCTACCCCCTTCAAGCATTGGCAGATCAACAACTTGCTCAAACAGAACTGCAAATTTCAACCAATCATGGTCAGAGATGTAATTAAAAGAATTAATAGGACGAAGGATAACAGTCACATCCAAAATCTTCTAAATCACATTGTAATTTAACATGATCTAACATTTCTTCAAAATACGGACAAAGTTTCATCATTTCATCAATTGATATCCCAGATTCCTGGTTAGTATCACTAGTGGGAGAATTTAAAATGTCTTCTTGGCGACCCTCCTCCTGTAACCTCTGACCTCGGGTAGCTTCCTCAGAGAAAATGGTGGATTCAGTTGCAGTTTTCTCCAAATGTTTTGGTGCATGTATTGAACCTGAAGCATCAAATAATGGGAGTCAGTTGATGTTTTCATTCAACGTTCTATGAAGTACTGTTAATTTACCAGAAGTAGGCTCTTCTCTCCTTGCAGTAGCAACATGAGTAGTACTGGGAATAGACGCTGGCTCTTATTCTCTCATCATTTCTTCAAGAGTAGCTAGTTCATCATGAATCATCGACTATTCACCAGCACCCTTCATCATCCTAAAAAGAGGGTCAATCCTCTTTGTCAAAGGGGAAATCAAAGAAGCCCCTACAATCCCAAGAAGTATGAGCAACCTTTTCATGTGTTATGATTCATGACTATCCGAAGGACTTACCACTACTGATGAAGCATCTAGTTGTGGACTTCTTACTTCGATGCCTTTGCTTATATGACTTTTTGGGTGTGTCGACATCATCACCTCCAAATAAAGTTATCAGAGAGTGTAAAGCCCTGTCTAATTTCTCGTCCATGACATGCTGGCCTAGAGATACTTCATCTAGCTCACAAGGAGATTCAGGGACTCTAAGAGCAGTGCTTCTAGGGCTGTACTATTGTGAAGGGACCTCAGTAGTTCCTTCTTTAACAAGATTCAAGATGAAGAAAGTAATTTCCTTGAGTAACAAAGCTTTGACTGAAATCAAGTAGCAAAGAAAATAAGGAAAGAAAATTCCATCTTCAAGAGCCATGTAATCATTCCACTCTTTATCTACTAAAGCACCAATCCCCTCGGTGGTGCCACAATCCATTATTTCTTTCACCTGCTTTTTGATAGGAATGGAATCATTAGTGGCATATGTGAGCATTTCCAGCTCTCTGATACAAACGTGCACATCATTGGGGTAATCCTGGAAGTGAATATCAGTAGAATCCCGGAGATCCCCCACTTCGGGGATATGTATCCCTTTGCATAAGTCCATCCAGGCGGTTTCAGCATCACAATATAAACTCATCCATGTCTGGACAACCTCTGGTCATAAAAATTCATAATGTGCACCAAAAGGCCGCAAGGAGGGTCCTACAATATGGGACTTCATCTTCTTCCTAGCTCCTGCAATAACTGATAAAGGATAAGAAAATGAAACTTGTTTCTCTATAAAATAATAGAGACTAAATTGCCTCAATTATATAACTCACCATGAGTCGATGGAGTAGGTCTCTTGACTCTGGAAGGAGGATTATATCTGGAACGAGGCCATTTTGACGCATGTCGTGCCTCATCATCCCCATCCTGGGAATCCAGTGAATCAGCCCTGGGTGAAGAAACCAATAAATCAGCTTCGAATGAGGAAGAGTCACCTTCCAGATGAAAGGTTTCTTTCCTAACACTTCTCTTTTTACTGCCCACCCAAGAGAAAGAAATATTCAATACCCCTACTAGGTATGATGCTACCCAGTTCTTGGCATACCATGTAGTCAATTGAATCGCCACTCCAGCAACCGGTAGATCAAACACTGCCCTAGTGTTCTCCATAGCTATCAGTAACCATAGTTATTGGGAAACCATTTGATTATTCTCTTACCTGATGTGCATGGTAGGGGATAAAACAATCTGCTGCAGACACTTGAATTGGCATGAAAATCTATATGGAGAATAGGCCTCACATATAATATCTCTGTCAATTCTGGTGGCCAATACACCATCTCTGTAAGCCAGCATATATGACCTCAATTACAGGCTATTTATTCCATCATCAACAAACCTCCCTGTTGGTGGGTTTCAATAAGGAAAGAAATGAAATTCCTTGAACATGATCAGCATCACCTTTAGATCATAGGAACTAAGGGGCAATGAGGAAATTCTGGAAAATTCATACATTGATGGCCTAAAAGAACTCCTAGGAACATATACTCCGCTCTGTACAGCGTATGTCCTAAAGTGAGTGGCAATCCATCCCCACAAAACATTGAATGTTTCCACTATTCTCAATGGAGACTTACCCATATAGACATAGAGAAAGCTCCTGTGAATCTTCACCAAAATGGGGTGGCCAACCCATCCATTTTTTCTCTCAGCTAACGTGGATGCAACAACGAAGGTCACAGGCCTGACGCCTTCCTTCGAATCCCTAACTGGAGAAAGATAAACGCTGAGACACATGGCTAAGAAGCCCACCAGATGGGTCTTCTCTGGGATTCTTTGATCCACTTCATACCCCCACTTTTCAAACTCTCCTGCTTCCAGTGTTGGCCAGAATGTGCCAAAAGAACCCCTCTTCTCTACTCTGGGGCAGCTGGTAGGACGATTACAGGTGGGCCTCTTATCCTTCTTCTTGATGAGAAACATATTCATCCACTCCTCTGGATGAATATTGTTTCTAGAATGAGTTTTTTTGGACTTTGAATTCTTGAACTTGAAAAATATCTTCATCAACTCCGGATCTTGAGCAGAAGTCTTCTCAAGATCATTCCACGTCACCTTCAGAGGGATGAACTCGTCATACATGTCTCCCAGAATTGGAGCCCCTGAAATCTTATAGACATCCCACAAGATGATGACTACTTCTCCATGAGTCAGATAGAAAGAATTGGTTTTTGGGCTCCAACAGGTGATTAGCTCAGGCACAAAATCATCATTCCTGTTGACATATGTCTGCCCAGCCCAGACGGCTCCAAATATTTCAGCTCACTTCAGATCCTCGAAAAATGTTGCACAGTTTTGTGGCACCCAATATGCCCACATCCAATTCGTCTTCACACCTCCTCCAGGATAGAAATCCCAACTCTTTTTCCATCCCTTGGATTAGTCCATCTGAGAATTTCAGAAAATAAAGGGATAGTAGTGCGGCTGTAGCTTTGGCTTGTGAGGCTTCAGATCTGGAGCACATGGGCTATGATGCATTATGAATGCCTTATCCATTGTTCTAGAATTGAAAAAAGGTCCTACAACTGAGACATTTTCCAAGGAGAAATTGGTGTAATTCTGAAACCAAGAATGAGGAATATAATTCTTTGCCTCTGGAACGTTGACTCCTTGTAGATGACCATGGCCCTATAAATGCAACTAAATGCTCTGTGGGAAATTGGCATGACATTTTTTCAAGTACTTAGCCAAATATGAGAGAGTTCTGTCACAGATAACATAATAATCATGGCCGACAACATTCATCATGTCAACTATTCTCTTGCTGGCCAGCTCATCAGTAGATCCAATCTTCCTTGAAGCCATTGAATCTGTACAAAGATCAAACAATACACTTTTAAGTAAGTCTTCTTTTATAAAATATTTGTGAAGAAAACCAAAAATGGCTAATGAATTATAGCGCGCATTTTTTTCCGCACAAGTTGTGCCGCGCAAGTATTGTCACGCTAATGATGGCACGCAAGTCAAAATCCTTACTGGAGAAGTGCGACACAAAGAAGAGCGATCAACCGAGAAAAACACCACACTTGAACAACGAGATCTCAAAAGATTTGAGGGCATGACGGTTTGTGTGAAGTGATGCCCATATATAAAGGCGATCCCGTAACCCTGCATGCCAGAACCAGTGCGCCGCAACATACACGCCTAAAACCTATATGTCGCTGAACCCTAGTTTCTCTTTTTCCTTAGAGTAAAATACTCTTTCCTTTTTCGGATCCAACTTTGAGGGGGGACTTTTTTTGATGCTCCATTCCATCACAGAGTCCAACGAATGGAAAAGGGTCATAACTTAAGCACAAAGAGAGTCATCCTTTGAAGAACATCAAAATTGAAAAATACATGGACCCGAAACCCATTTGGAGGGTGTCGTGCAAGTTTCCTGCACGTCACGCAAGTCACTTGTGCACCCTATTCTTTTTTCAACCTAAGTGCCCAGTGGCCTATAAAAAGCCCCTGTGGGCACCCCATTTTAGAGGATGAATTTTTCAAAACTCATAGTCACGCTCGGGTCACCCAAGTCTTTGTCTGACATCTTCCAAACACTTTTAAGGTAATTCTTTAACTAGAAGGGAATCTCTAAAGAGGAAGAATAAGGCCTAAGTGTTAGAACTCATCAATACTCGCATGCCTAAGTTTCCAGCCCTCAAGGGAAATGAAGACACTTGCACGCTGCCTTGCACTCTCAAGGGAACTTATGTGCAACCCTTCTGGAAGCCTCTAGGGATGATACTAAGGGCTTGAGTTTAAATTCTCCCAAGTGTTACCCTATAGATTCTTCATCGCCCAAGGTGACTCACGTCATGCAAGTCTACTTGCGCGAATGGGACTTGCGCTCCAGAATGATACTTGCATGCCTCCTTCCTATTCACCTTCTTTCCTCAAATCCACCTCTCCTCTTCAAGATATAGCCTTCAAAGCCCTCTTCAAAGCCATTTATGGCATGGTTCCTTTGTTGTATTCCTTATCTGAATGGAATTCTATGAGAACCTCTCCCAAAACCTCGTGACTTACAAGATTTATGTCACCATAGTTAGGGGTTTCTTATATAACATCATCCTTTGAGATGAGAAGATCTTTGGATTTGGGCCTCCTTCTTAGGAGTAAGCCCCAAGTTACAAGTCCCCTTAACCTCAGCCTCCTTCTTAGCAGTAATAATCCGTCATAGTTTCCTTAATCATTGGGAATCCTCCTCAGACGTAAGCCCCAATCTTAATTTCTTTTGATTTGGGATTCCTTCTCAGGAATAAAACCCAATCATAAGTCCCTCTTAATTTGGCTTCCTTTTTAGGAGTAATTCCCAGGTTAAAATTCCAAATCTCCATAAAGTACAAATACCTTTGTGGACCCTTCTCTTGGGCTTCTTTCCTAAGTCATGTTCTTCATTTACTTGGGTCGTCATACATACATAAGCCCCACATCATTTTTCATGACTGCATCTTTCATGGAACAATCACCAGGTTTATTGATACCTCTTGTTTCTCACATATATCATGACTCGCGTGAGCTTAGAGTGTTAAAGTAATCACGAAATCTCTCTTTGGGCCATTAATCATGCATAAACCTCATATTTCTTCACCCAAACTAAGTAGACATTGATCTCTTCCTTAAAAGTTAACTATGTAGGAAGCCTTTATAATGTTCAATCCCATCTTCCATTAATTATTTTCTGTCCCATATGACGTTAAACTATATTATTCTTATTGAACTACGTGGGTTCGGATTCCTTTTTAACAAGGATACGTACGTAGCCCATCTGTGGATATGATCCCAACTCTGAAATAATAACTATCTTTCTGAATGATAATAAACATCCAGTGCCCCACTGAGTGGATTTAAAGCCAGTATGGTCATCATAATGACCAGGAGATTTCTATATAATATATTTAACGATACCATTGACTAAGAATCTCAAATATATATGGTCAATTTTGTATCGATGAAGAACCTAAACTATATATAAAATATTCTCTAAGTCCCATACATATCAATCATTGATTTCAAAATCTAATGGAAGAGTCATTTTCATGCTTGGTGAATTAATAAAGATTTTTGAACATAACTTAAATATAAAAGAGAGTCTCGGAGTAGGAAATAATTCTCACAAAAAAGTGTGATGAGGCTGACCTCCCATATTATCGACCAATGAAAATTCTTAAGCCTCATTGGTCCACAAATAATGAGCACCTACTTTTAGAAAGTAAGTTTAAATGGATATAGAATCATTGGGTGTTTCTGGTTCTATGAATAAATGCATTAGAAACTGATAGGAAAGTTGGAACCTTAAACAAATAAGGCCATCCCTATTTCTAGAAGAAACAGAATTCTACTTCAATCTCTATAGCAACCATGAGGGATACGCCTCCTGATCCAGCTCTTATGGTAAGAAGGTGTTTGGTCTGTCGCCAAAAGTGTATGGAAGGGGTTTCATCAGTACAACCCATTTCGGTGGGAAGTGAATCAGACTACTCCCCTCCTGTAGATATTTCTCAAGATCTTAATATTACTGGAACCAACCAAGTATCACCGATCATCCCAGAGGCCGTAGTTAGTTTTCCACATCAAACTCCAGTGGATAAGCCATCCAAGGGAAAAGAGAGTCTTCTATCTTGAGTGACTTGCCTTAGGTCCCTTTCCACTCCTATGGAGACACTTCCTACATAAAGACACATAGAAGCATGGGAGGATCGAAGTGCTGGTGTTGTGGAAAGACACCAAGAAGTGAAAAATGATTCACAACGCCCGTTATGTGCTCTTTCTGCGGAGACACCCTAGGCCCATTTTGCTGATGAGGGTGAAAATTTTCAGTATTTATTCAAAGAGTTAGATTCTGGTGGCTTTGATTATCAATACATATACATCCTTATTTACCAAATCTTCATTTCCCGAAAATACCTTGCCTACTTCAAGGACAAGCTATCCAAGTTCAATTATTCCTATCACTAGGAGAGACCTTCCAAGATGTTTCCGAAGAATTTGACCATCTGACGGCTGAGGAGGTGAAGGCCCATGATTTGGTGGTGACCCAATAGGAAGAGTTGTGGGAGTGTGAATCCCTCACAGCAAGGTTGAGGGAACAATTGGCCTCCTCACGTGCTAACTATGAAGTTGTCCAAAAGAATGGGTGGTACCTTAAATTTTTTCTGGACCGGGTGAGTTCAAAGGTCAAAGATGAAATGGAGGAAATAAATTCCTTGGAATAGACTATCGACATCCCATGGAAATCACTCTATATCTATTTGGAAAGGGAAAACTGGGCCCTATTGTAGTTCGGTCCCAAATTACGATATGTGCTCTCTCTTTTTAATAATCTGTAGAGACTCCGAATTGGGGATGTTTCTCCATTATTGATGAACCCAATGTAACATACTTGAATTTTAAACATCTCTTCTACATCTCTTCTTCTCAACATCATTTAAATCAAGTATTAATTGGAAACCATGACATGAAATCAGCAAACTAAAATAATTGAATCGAGCTCTAATTTTTTTCCTGAGTCGTGGGACACAACGAGCGTAGTTCAACTATTTTTGAGGTTTTATGGAACACTTCATGAACATTTATTCCTTTTTCATTATAACCCTAATTTTTTTCTAAGACTTCTTGATATGGGAATATTAGGTATAACTTGACTTCTTCTGAGGCCACCCTTTGTGTATTTTTTACCTAACAAGCTTTACACCTTTTCTGATGGCTCAATGTTTCCCTTTTTTTAACAGACCGATAATTGACTTTTTCCCATAGGTAACCTTTTGTAGAATTTTCCTCTAGAAATTGTGGCGTCTTTTTCACTGGTAGTTCACTGTCCTGCCAATCAAACTTGCTACATATTATTTTGGTGAAAAAAACTTTTACTAGACTTAACTGGGTAGGGCCCTTACTCAAGACAGTTAACCAGAAATGTTCTAGTATCCTTCAGACCAGGATTAATGATTTTTTTTACCATTGATTTTTGGATTCTATAAATGCATGAGGCTCGGGAGCCATTTTAGGCATACAGAGGTAGGAAAAGACTCTCCTAGAGACGAATTTTCCTTTTATTGACAATTTTTTCTGTGGGAGACATATGAAGAGCCGCCAGGGAATAATGTGTATAGTCAATCAAAGGTGTCCGCAAGACACCGACCATTCATTTTTTATGGACTTGTAGTATTTTCAACATTTTGGCTTTATTTTGATGTTGGGATCCACAGTTGGTGGCTAGACTAAGTAGTGGTGTCTGAAGACCTTAGGGACATTCATGTTGGATTTGAGTGGGAAATTATTCCCACACATTTATTACTTGCGTGAGAGAACTGGTGAATGGTCAGGTCAATTAAGAGTCTTTTTTAAGTAATAGGTTCTTGGGAAGAAGGAGGTACATAAGATGTAATCCATGATTTTTCAAAATCTGGGGGTTTGACAAGACATGATTGACATTTGAGCGTATGTAAGAAAGCAAGGACTCTCATGGAGAAGAATTTCCCTTTGATTGAAATTTATTTTGGTGGGAGACATATGCAAATCCACCGGGAATTGATATGCATAGTAAAAAAAATGTGTATGTAGGGCACCAAACATTCATTTCTGATGGCTATTGAGGATTATGAATATTGAGAACTTTCTAAATACAGTATGTGACCTTCTACTAGAGGTTCTCCTGAACACAAAAGGAGGATTTTTTAACTGAACTTCTTCGAGGAAACCCAGAAACAAGTTGGTGCACTCTTCTTTTGTATGAGGATCAACATCACACATAATGATGGGATATCCTTATAGTCCTCAAAACTGACTAGAGATGAAACGAGCCTATATGTTCTGATATATCCAGGATGTGTGTAAGGAAGAAAATGTAAACCATTACATTGAGGGACCTTTAATAAAGAGGGATAGAATGAGTCTTGGAAACCATTGGGCATTCTGAGATAGAAGAGGACTCTCCTGGGGACGAACATGCCTTTGATTGATGGCCATTTTTGTGGGAAACATATGCAGAACCTCCAGGGAATGATGTGCATAGTCAAACAAAGGTGTCCATAGAACTCTTCCCTTCCACCCTAGATGGCCTTGAAGGGATATGTAGATTCAAGATCCATCATATCTCAGAGTATAAAGTATGGGAGAAGTGTATCTAGACATATTAGGGGCATTTGGGCTGAAATTTACTCATGGAAATGGGTGTCCCTTACATAGATTTGTCTTGTATGCAGGGTGGGGAATTCGTTTCATCTTTGGGATAACTAGTTATTTAACATCACATGGCTAGGACATACGGTTCCTTTTAAGGGAGGGAATTGTGACAGGCCTTTTAGGGTCATGCTACTAGGACCAAATTCCTGGATTGTTTTTCCATAATGCCACAGTGGATCTCTCACTGAAATCCCTAATCTCACGTGAGCTATGCTTGGTGTGAGAAACAAGGGATCAAGAAGATTCATTGTCATTTCTTAGGGATAGAAAAATCAACTTAGGGGGCATTTTTGGGCTAAAACCATTGTTATGTAGTTCAACATTGTACACTAAGGATGGTTTTGGCCTTGTAGTTTAATGTCGTGCGGTGAGGAAGTTTATACTATCATAAATATTTTCAATTATTTTAGGTTAAGAGCAATCAGGATGTTCTGGAATTCCATATATGTGAGTAATGATATAAGGTGTAAACTATATTCTCAGGGGAAACATGAATTAGGAGAGATGACATGGGGCTTTGAAGCTGTTGGATGTACTGAGATAGGACATGACTCTCCCGAGGATGAATTTTCCTTTGATTGATAGTTGTTTTGTGGGAAACATATGCAGAGCCTCCAGCACATGATTTTCATAGTCCATTTATGGTGTCTATAGGACACTGGCCTTCCATATCAAATGGTCGTGAATGGTTATGAGGATCTAAGTTTTCCCAAGGTATGGAGTGTGAAAAACAGGAAAGTTGTTTCTGGGAATGTGAGAATACCTAGACCACGATTAATCATGAACTACTTGAAGCTTCCTCATATGTTTGGCCCATATGTATAGGGGGTAGCAGGATCTTTTCACTTCTCTTGACTGAGAGGCATGTGCGAAATCTCATAATATTGAGGAATGGGCCACACATAACTCCTGAGGAATTTCATAGTTTATTGTCATGTGATAGGACATTTCATAGAATCCCCATACAAATATGACCTACGTATGAGGGAAAAGGGAATTTTTTCCCATGAATGGGCTAGGATGCCGAATTTGGGCATTAATACCTATCCTACAAGGGCAGAAATCAAGACACACATAGTTATGAATGTTCCCTACAATCATTTTATCGATGTTTTATGGACAATTTAGGTAATTTATTTCTGATGATGATGGTTGGTCTGGGATTGAAGATCGATGTGTCACTGCGTATCTTGTGAGGGCAGGAATCAAGCCACACGTAGTTCTATACATACCCTGTACCGATGTGGCTGAGTCCATGTGTGTGGACATATGCGGGAATTTTGGTTTCACTTGATATAGGTTCCTGGACTACGATATAACCTACAATTTATTTTCGTAAGATAATCCCTACCACTGATCCTAAGCTCACATGAGTTACACTTGTTGTGAGAAACAATGAGTTGTCATAGATTCTACTTCGCTAGTGTTGGGAGGTAGAGGATATGATGGGGGAATTTTCTTTTTCTCTGCTAGTGGGGCTGGTCCAAGATCGAGGATCGAGGCGTTCCTACATATCCTACAAGGTAAATAATCAATTCCTATGTAGTTCTATATGTACCTTGTATCGATTTGGCATGGTACAAGGGGTAGGGGAGTTTTCATTCAATCTATCACAGTGGTTGGGTCCATCATGTTACCCCATAATTGACTTTCGTAAGAGAATATCTACCACTAATCCTAATCTCATGTGAGTTATACTCGATATGAGAAACAAGGAGTGATAAATGTTTACCTAAAAAATATGGGTAGATAGGGGGTGTGATGTAGGCATTATTTAAATGGGGATAGACTAGGATCGAGGATCAAGGTGTCTTTATTTATCCTACAAGGGCAGGAATCATGCCACATGAAGTTCTATAAGAGATCATGTAGTTTTTTTCATGCGATTAGAATGTTTTGGTGTTATGTAGTTTAACGTCTTGTGTTTAGGACGTGAGTCACATTTTATTTTTGTGTTTCAGGGACAAGTTTTTTATAGTTTAACATTATGTTGAAAGTACAATGACTCATAGTTTAAGGTCTTAGAGTTTGGAACTTGTCTTGGAGGTGATATAACTTATAGTTTATGGTCATAGAGCTTGGACCTCAACATTAGAGGCTATTTTTACTCATAGTTTAGGGTCATGGATCTTGGACATCAACATTGGGGGATATTTTTTGTTTAATGTCGTGTTTCATGGACAAATACCGTACAGTTTAATGTCATATGGCCAAGAAGATGACTCATATTTTAAGGCTTTAGAGTCTGGACCATGGTGATAGAGGTATTCTTTACTCATAGTTTAGGGTCATAGAGTTTGGACCGCAACATTGGGGGAATTTTAGTTTAATGTCGTGTTGCATGGACTAATACCGTACAGTTTAATGGCATGTGGCTAGGATGATGACTCATAGTTTAAGGTCTTAGAGTTTGGACCATGGAATTAGAGGAATTCTTTACTCATAGTTTAGGGTCATAGGTTTTGTACTGAGGCATTGGGGGGCTGTTACATGAAGTATTTCTTCAAGAACATTGCATTTGTAGGAGCCGTGATGAGTTATTCGTCCATAGATATACGGGTGTATGATCCATCGGAATAGACCCTATGTATGATGTATGGTCCTTCCCACTTTTTGTTGAATCTTTGAGGGCTTCTTCCTGAGTATCATCAGGGTTCAGAGGACTAACATCATTTCTCCTACAAGGAAAGATCGAAGGCGAACCATTTTGTTAAAATATCATGCAATCCAGTTATGGTAAATTTCAAAATGGTGCAGAGTATGCAGACTTTTCTAATCTTTCTATTCCAACTCATCAAACCACCTCTAGGATTTCTTTTCCATGGATAGTTGGTTTCAAATGGCCACACAAGGTGGTGGTACCTAGATTTCGATAGGCAACACTGCCTCTTCCTCGTATTCTAATGAGTACGAGGTTTCCTTGGTGGTAGTGTGGGTCGTGGTCTAGTAATCCCACAAAGCATGAAGGAGATTGTCTGGACACGATTTCATGTCCTTGTCGACCATATTTTGAAGTATGTCGGAGAGAGTCTTGTTGAAATCCTATATCTTCCCATTGGCCACCCTATGGTAGTTGGATGAATGGTTCTCTTTAATATCATACTCTCGATATAACTTTTCCAACTCAACAGAGCAGAAGTTGGTGTCGTTGTCCACCCGGATTATATGAGGGACACCAAATCTATTGATGATGTTGGCCTTCACAAACATTATGATGTTTTTATCCCTGACCTCCTTAAGCGGTATGGCTTCGTCCATTTAGAAAATAAGTTGGTCACTGTGAGTATGAACTTGAATTTTTTGGCTGTAAAAGGAGGATATGGTCCAACAACATTCATCCCCCAAGTGACAAATGGATAGAAATACATGGCTGCGTGAAGTAACTCTGAGGGTCGATGTATGAAATTAGCATGAACTTGGAAGGAATGGAACTTTTTACTGAATATGGAACAATCTTATATCATAGTGGTCCAGCAATAACCAAGCCTTATAATTTGGTGAGAGATCTTGGTTGATGAATGGTGCACTCCACAATATCTGGAATGCACTTTATTCATCATGGAAGTAGTATCTTCTCCATAAATTATCTTAAGATGGACTCCTTCAAGGCCTCATTTATAGAGAAAATTTTCTTGGTTTACCACTATTTACAAGGAAAATTTGATGACCCATCTATGTACATGCGCCCTTTCATCCCTATCTGGTGGGAGTTCCCTATTTCGAATATAACATTCAATGGGGAACATCCAACTGGTGGTATGACCATAAGTCTCAGGACCATGACTAATTTCATCAATTTCTTTCTTATTGCTCTGGATGAATGGAAATATCGTTCAATGGTGAGAAATTCTAATGACTGTACCATCCCAATCAAGACCATCTAAGGTTGTTTTTGCATTTTCTAAAGCATCAGCTTGAGCATTCAATGACCGAGGGACATGAGTCAATGTTGGTTCTGATGGGAATTCTACTATCAGTTCTCAAACAAGGTTCATCAAGGGAACCAAAACTTCTTTCTTGATAGCAGTTATTTTTGACTTGTTTGATGACTAGATCCGAATTACCCTTTATTTTTAGGTGTTTTTCTTGCACCTAGAGTGCCAATTCTAATCATGCAGTGAGGTTCTGATACTCTACTTCATTGTTCTTACACCCTTCCAAAAGTAAAAAGGAGTAAGGAAAGATGGACTTTTCAGGAGATATGTGTATGACTCCCACCCCCACATTGTTGAGCTTGGTATCCTCCATCCTTTTCCCTATCGGTCTTCTGGAAGCACCATCGAAGTATATATCCCATGTATGGGGGTCCTCCTAGATGGAAAATGCTTCTTCATATAGAGGTTCGACATCCAATGGTGTTTTTTCTTCCAAGGGGTGCTTAGCCAGGAAGTCTGCTAATTCATGGCCTTTGATGGTCTTCTCAGGCATTTACCATATGTCAAACATTTGTAGGATGAATCTAAATCGTGATAGGCGCCCATTTAGCATGGGACAGTTTAGGATATATTTGAGCAGGTTGCAATGGGAGACTAGGTGGACCTCATGGAGTTGTAGGTAATTTCTGAGCTTCTGAACTATGAAGATTAGGGATAGGTAGTTATTTTCAATCCATCAATTCTGAGTTTTGGAATCGATCATTGTTTGGATGAGGTAGTAGAGCATTTTCTCACTACTGGAATCATGTTTTTCATGAGTAAGGTGCCTAATGACTGTTACAAGGAGGATATGTACAAAATGGGTGGTCTCCCCTCGACTGTCGGCATGAGAACTGGCAGTCTTAGGAGATATCTTTGATGATTTTCAAATTATTCTTGGAAATCATTATCCCCCTCATACGTAACTCGTTTTTTCATGATCCTGGTGAAAGGTAAACATTTACCTTCTAGGTTTTCTTTGAAGCACTAAATTTATGTGAGGTTCCCCTAGATATCTCTCAACTCTATGAGGATGTGAGGTGTGGACATGCCTAGTATGGATTTTTTCTTCTCAGGTTCGACTTCGATGCCACTATGGAGTATGACGAAGTTTGAATTTTCCCGAGGTAACTCCAAAGGCGCATTTAAGGGGATTAAACATTAAACTATGTTGTCCCAATTTGCTAAAGATAGTTTCAAGATTAGACAGGTTTTTCAAATGATGTTGTAATTTAACCACCAGGTTGTCGACATAAAACTAGATGAATTTTCCCAAGAAGGGAATGAAGATGAGATGTGTGGCGCACTGATATGTGGCGTTGGAATTCTTTAGACCAAATGGAATCACTTTGTAACAGAACAAACCCTAAGAGGACCTAAAAGCAATAGATTCATCATCTCCTTGTGCCATCTGGATTTTATTGTATCCATAATAACTGTCCCTAAATGAGAGGGCTTCATACCCGGATGTTGCATTGATCAAAAATTCTATGATTGGGACCAAGAATTCATTTTTGGGCAATGCTGATTAAGGTCCCTAAAGTCAATTCAGCTTATAATCTTTCCATTATTCTTTTTGATATGAACTATGTTTTCTAGACAAACCAGATATTGGACCTCCCATATAAAGTTATATTTGATTCTCTTGTCAACTTCAGCCTCTATTTTGGCAGCATTCATCGGGTGGGTCCTTGTGACTTTATACTTATATCCTCATTGATCTTCTGGTAAGCCTAGATGATGGGTGAAGACCTCAAGATCAAGGCCTGAAATTTATGTGTAATTCCTGGAAAACACATCTCAATTATTTTTTTGGAAGAAGGTATATGCCTCTTTCTCCTCAATAGGAATGGCCACACAAGTTAGAGTGGGCCACGAGTCTTTCTCACTGCCCAGATTTATCTCCTTAATTTCATTGATTGTGGTGGAGACAAATTCTTCAAATCCGAGAGTGGCATCTTTGAGTTCTTCTTCTTCTTCTTCATCATCATATTCCTCTTCTAATGGAGAAATGAATTTTTAGACAAACTCTCCATTATTGGGATAGAAAGAATATTTTTCCTTAGTGTGTGAGGCAAGGGCAGATTGATGTCCCAAGGACGGTCCTGGAGAATCTTTGATAGGGCTTTTCCTGAAAAAATGGGATCCATCCCTCTTTTCCATGTCTTTGGAGATGGTGGTCATAACAGAGACCATGCAGACAACTGAGTGTGTATTCGGACTTGTACTTACACATTCAACTTGGTTGATGGGTAGTACATACTATTCCCCATGTTTCTGGAGGGGGTCGGAAGGAAACATCTCCAATCCATTCGGGGCATTGATCCAGTCAACTTTGTCGGCCGAAAGATGTTTTTATTCTGGCTCATAGATCCATGCGTCGATATAATTTAACTCGCAGGATTCAAATGTGGATTTATCAGCGTGAAACGTCTTGTTTTTTCCATTAGTGAAATATTTGATGCACTGATGGTATGAGGATAGAATTGCAGCGTGCTGATGTAGTCACGTCCTTTCTGACAGGACGTTGAAAGCCGTACTTTTCCTCACAACCAAGAATTCTGAATCTGATATGAGATCTTCAAGCCAAGGTTTATGCTTAAATCGTACCAACAGTTTCATCTCACTTATTTCATATCCCAATTGAGTTGTAGTGCAGGGTATATGTTCGGTAGACTTTGGCTATTTCTACCTCGATCATTGAACTCCAGGGAACTTATTAATGCTTTGATGAGTTCCTCCCTAAGATCTACGAACAAACTTAATGCATACAGGATTGACAGCTTTGCTGGAACTGAAGCCAACTTCTTTAGAATATCATTCTATTTTTTAAAGGTCAGTGCTTCTTGGCTCGAGGTGTCTCTTTCACATACACTTTAGGGGTTTTAGATTTTGACGTAGATGGTTCGGCCTCTGTAATAGGGGCTGGTGATGTTGCATTCCTTTCCACTTTTTTCCAAGTTGGTCTGCCTATATACCTTGGGTAGTTTGGTGTTTGTTCTTCCCCGAATGGATACTCCAAGATAATTGGGATTGGGTTTCGTCCATAAGGGGAGAAGAATCATTCTGGTTCCTTTTGTGTCTATTATAAAGTCATTCCATGAGTTTCCATGATGTTAAAGGTTCGACTCATAGCATGGCTAGGAATTTGACTCCTGCCACGATCATGCCTTCTCAAAAACCTCCAGCCTCTGTGAACTCTTCCTCTAGCTCTCCAATTGGGTGTAGGGAATTCAGGGTCATGTCCATAGTCTTCAATAGAGAATGGGTCCCTAAATTGAATGACATAAATGGAGTCTAAGATTAGTTCTTAATCTGGCACTATTTCTGTCTGACTGTCTCCTTCTGATGGTGTCGTTTGGCAGGATGGTTCTCATTGTACCGTTTGGTGGGGCGGTGCCCATTTTTCCATTTGGAGGGGCGGTGCCTATTGTCCCATGAATGATGGAATGAAGTCCAAAAGTGTCAACACTGACTTTTTCTTTGGTGTCAACTAATCTTCATTCTCTTTCTTTCTACCCTTCTGGCCTTTAGAAGATTATTGTGTTGAGGAGGACAGTTGTGATGTATTAGGGGATTTTGGAGGCATAGTTGGTTGTTTCAACTATGCTGGGAGGATTCTGTGGGCTCATTTGATGGTCTTCTAGGTCATCCAATTGTCAAAATTTTCTCCTTCTTACTGGAAATTGTTTTCCACTCCTCTTCCTCTCTTGAGTCGGAGGTGGAGACACATGCAACTTGTGCATGTGGTGGGCCCAACTTGACTTTCCCAGAATCCACTATTTTTTGCATGAGATCCTTGAAAACAAATCATTACTAGATGGTGTGTCCTAGTATATAGTGATATGGAAAATAATTTGGATGGTTGTTGAGAACCACTTAATTGGCTTGTATTGGCTCTAGAAGCCGAAGAAAATTGCAATTTATGGAGGCTATGAAATAGTCACAAAAATTTTCATCTCATAATTATTAAACATTATTTCTTAGTTATTTGATCTTCACAACTAGAGCTGGTGTCGAGGGTGTCTTAAGCTTGATAGAAGCCGCTTTAGCTTTTCCCATTATTTTCCCATGGGCAGATGGGGCTGCATGGGACTTAAGATTGGTCCTTTTCAAAGATTCTTCTATCCTCTGAGGAATTTTAGAGGTTTCTATAAACCCACAAGTGTACTTCATTGGGATGAGTGACATTAGAAATTCATCCGTAAGGTTATTGATGCACATGGAGAGCATATAATCCAGCTGGAGAGGCAGGTTTAGGAAATATATCAGGCCTTTCCATCTGGTAATGAATTATGATACTCTTTCATTATCTCACTATTTATAGTTCATGAGGTCACTGACCGTTGTCTTTGGCATTGTTGAACTAAACTGAAATAGAAACTGTCATTGGAGGTCCTCTCAGCCTGTAATTGAATTGGCTGGCTGGCTTGAATACCACATGAAGACTGGTCCCTGCAGGGTTTGTAACTCCCTGACCCTTGTTACCCAGAGTCAGTGCATTATTAAATAACTCTATCATGATCACAAGAGATTAGGTATCAAAATAATTATTAGTTTAGTATCCTTGGAAGTACTAGATACATACATAAGTTTTACATTACATCATGAAATAAAGAAAAACAACATTGTGTCCCCTATTAACACACTCATATCCTTTTTCCTATCCATGCAGGTTAATCATAATATACTTCTTCACATCCTATGAAATAAAAAAATTATAAAGGGGTGAAATCTGATGCTTCGTAGTCATAAAAAATTAGTAGAAACTATCATAAATAAGCATAAACATTTATGGAAATGTATAAGACTAAAACAAAATCCTTTTAATCATAAACTTATGCATAATTTGGAAAATATAAATCAAATAATTCCTTTTACTTATTCACATAGATATTATACTAGTCGAATAATCACATGTAATATCAATAGATAAGTTCATAATGATGGAATGCATAATGCCTAAGATCATAACAAAATAGTCAAGGACTTGTGATAAGACTACAAATAAGATTTTTTCAAGTCCTTATGCCAAGACCATAGTTTGTCTCATTAGACCTACCAATGCATTAAAGAGCTATAGAGGGCTCCACCCGTCACTTACTAAGTCGGAAGATTTTATTATAATAAATCAACCAAAATCAAGAATAATGATGGATATTGACATAGATAAAATAATTAGTAAAACTATTTGAGAGAAATATCCCTTTTTCCTTGAAAACATTTAAAAGTATCACTACTTATCATGAAGACATTTAAAGGAGATTTTTAAATCAAATTTTTTGTTACCACATTGAATATTTTATAAGAAATTTTAATTTTAAAAAATTCATGTCCATATAAATAAATCCTTCAAACTATTTTTAAAACATGGACATTAATGAGAAAGATTTATAAGAATAAATATTTAAAACATTTAAAATGATATCTTAGTTAGAGTTCCTAACCAAATGAGAGAATCTTGAATACAAATAATTTAGGGAATAAAAACCATATAATATCATGAGAATAAATTTATTAATGATATAATAATTCAAAGTAAACTATATACACCATATAAAAGTGAATTGGTGCATAAAAACGAAGAAGTCTCAAAGGAATGTAAATTGAGATGAATTCTGTTATATTGATCGTATACTTAGAATAAGGATAAATCAATGACATAATTATGTGTGACAAATATAAATACAATCAATAATATTGGATATTCAGTGTAAATAAATCTGAGTACATTCACATATATTCTTGTAAAAACAACACCAATAACTTGGATGTTTAACTCAATGAATGAAAATCGAGTTAAGATTACTCTTATCAAGTTTATATCGATGACTTGAGAATTTATCAACGGAGTGATTATGTGTATAAAAAGTGTATCTACACAAATGGGATTGAAAATTACTAAATAAATAAATAAATATTGATTTCACATATAATCTTGGTGTAAAATAATCAATGAAGTTTGCGTAAATCCCAATGAGTGGAAATTGAAATTAGAAATTCCATTACCGATTTGATAACTTATGAAACATACACCCCATGAAACAAGTATCATAAAAATATGTTTTAAATACCCATAAATTAAATTATATTACACAAATAATACAATCATGGGTAGTACATACACCACACATAAGTAAATAGTGGCAAATATAGCATGAATCTCACGGGAATAAAACGTGAGATGAAAACCCCTTACCTTGTACTTTTACTTTGTACATGGTATGTTAGCATGAATTATAATGGTTAAATCCTAGTTATTAAATTATAAATGAACCACATAAATAAATATGATATCATATATGATCTTCTAATATTTCTTTGTTAATTATATTTCAGTAGTATCATTGTTTAGGGTGTTAATTAATTCATTTTCCTTTATTTGTTTTGTTACGTAAGTCATTTTTTTATGGATAGGAAGTATTTTATTCATATACAGAATTATATTAAGTTCTTAAAGATTCTTTTTAATCGTCAAATGAAAATTATTCTTGAATGGTTACGATGGGGAATGAAATCTCATCGCGTCGTGGAGACGGTAAGTCGTACGTACGCATGAGTGACAATATCATTCTATTAGTGGTGAAATTGTATGTAATTGGATGGTATAATATATATAGAGAATAATTAACATTTTATATTCATTATTTACATCACTTATATTCATTATTATACCCATCCAAATAATGAAGTGTTAAATAACAAACTACAGCACGACGTTAAGTTGGTAAACCGTACTTACGCACGTATGGTGACTTATTCATTCATATGATGGATATAATAATGAATATGGTTGTTCCATATTTAAAATAATATCATATTATTTATAAGTTAATGTAGTTATTATTTTGGTTTGAAAAAACAATGGAATAGGAAGTGGAAGAAGAAAAGAATTTTGAAAGAGGTGATGAAATTATTACCTCTTTTTCAGGTGCTTTTTTTTTATTTGATCAAACGGGCTCTATAGGATGTATTTATAATCAATGTAAGGACTCAAGGTTCAAGTGAGGGTAGTTGGGAGGATATTGGATCAGGGTTTTTCCAAGCCAAATCGATTTTGAGGTGTGATTTTTATAGAAGGGAATGTACCCTTTTATAAGAGAGATGAGGGTCACTTTAGGAAAATCTTGAAATATTATTTTATTATAAATTAATTTTCGGTTTATAATGGCTCCAAATGGATTTATTTTAAGAATAATGTGTGGATGGGTCAACATTATCTCAACCAATAGGTTTTAAACATGTTTAGGTCACTATATTAACCTTATCTTTTAGATTTAATTCATAGTTAAATAGTTTAACTTTTACCATTTCTTCTTGTATTTTTATATTACATGGTTAATACTCTTACTATAAAATTCCAAGAGATACTAAAGTGGTTAACTAATTACATATCTATCATTATTTAAGTCCTTTTCCTGAACCATATATTTTTTGTAGTATTATATCATTTAATAATATAGTATTGGTTTTAAATACTAATTTATGTCAATTTTGACACTATTTAGTATTTGGTTTTTCCGAAAGTCAAAAAAACTTTATTAAATCAAAAAAAATACATTATATAAACCCTAACATCTCATATTAACCTATAAACTTCTTTTAATGCATCAAAAGTCTCAATGTACATTTATTTTGATATTTATATTATCAATTATTATAATCTTTCATTAATATGGGAATTACTGCATCATCATTGTGTCATAAATGAATTTAATTATTTAATTTCTAAAAATTATAAATAAAATACCATGATATATTAAATATGTTTATCTTTATAACGAATATTTATAGTCTAATTTATCATATGTATAACCCTATATTAAAAAATTTTAGTTATTAAATGTTGAATTTAACACTTTTAACTCGTCTTTAAAGAAAATAATAATAAATTTCCAAATATAATACAAGTGGATCAAAAGGATAATATTTTATTCCTAAGGTTTATTCTGGTCTAAATACACATATCTAATAGAATTAGGACATGTTTTAGGGTAATTATAATATCATATTTATCTTTAATTACCCTATTTTCTTCTAATGTGGTAAATAAAATTCAAAAGATACTATTCACCAAATATTATATTCATTCTATTGAACCACATTTTACTTACTAGTTTAAACCATGTCTCATGGATTTTTTAAATTAAATTCACAGAAGCCGAAAAATTATGTTTTATGAAAATTTGCAAATGTGCCTAGAATGTGAGTAAAAGACGGTAAAAATTTCAATAAACTTTTATATATATAATCATATTATAAAATAACATAAATTAATTAAATTTTCCTAATATATATATTATGTATTATGTTGACTTTAAAATAAATTTGAATTAAAAAAATTATTTAAATAAAAAGTCGGCTTTAATCAATAATGGAGTGTTTTTCACTATTCATCAAAAATTGAATGTTTTTAGAAAAATACCAAAAATTCACCCAAAGATAATTTTGAAATTACTAATTCAAAAATTATGTCTATTTAACCAAATTCAAAACATATAAGTTTTATTAATTAATTCAAAAAATATATTCCCGTTGTCAAAACCAGAAAGTGGGTTTTTGATAAGTAAAAACTATCAAAAGATTGATAAGTGTTTATGTTCAATTTAAATGTAAAATTAATTCTAATGACCAACATTGGATTAAATGATAAAAATATAATCTAATTATACTTCAAAACCATTCAAATGTATAATTTAACACTATAAAGTATTTTGAATAAAAAGTTTTTTTTATTAAAATTTAGTATTTTTCACTATTCATCAAAGTATGAAAGTTATACGAAAAGCACCGAAAATTTATCCAAACACGTTTTTATGTCCTTATAAAGAATAATTTTATTTTGTCAAATTTAATATATAAAAGTGTCAAATATTGGATTTAGAAATTTTTCTCCATTAAAAGGCGGTAAAATTTTATTTTTTGAAAAATAATTCTTTTTTATAAAAAATTGACTATGTTCTTATATTATATATAAGAAACCCATAATATGGATGTTAAAATTATTGGGAGTGCATAATATTCAAACTGATGTTAATACTATTCATAACTTCTTTTTTAACGGCTAGTTTGGTAAGTCATGATGTGCTCGAACTCAATGTTCTGTGTAGCGCAAGCTATTGAATTATATTAAAGAAAATAACTTACTATAAAATCATGGGGTGTTACATTCTTCCACCCTTTTGTAAATTTCATCCTTTAAATTTTAAAATTTTTCTTCGGAACATCATTAAAATTCCCTCATTAAAAAAAGAGTCAATAAAACTGTCACTTTAAAATAAAGAGAAGTACAAAGGTCCCCCGAGATAACCCATACTAGGATTCCATGTAAAAACATGGATATAGAAGATAAACTAAGTGTCAATTTCTAATGGAGAGTGATAGAAAACATGATTAGGAAAATTTTAACAACAACAAAACCACAAACTTGTGATGGGTTAAACAGTCATTAGTTTCCCAGTAGGAAAAGTAAACAGACAACGTTTTTTGTTTTAAGTTCAATTTTATAAAGTTGAAAATTTTATTTATGAGATTGGATAAGAAAATAAAGATATATACTTACTTTTTAAGTAGAGTTTCATCCTTTAATAAATTTATACCACTAACTCATCTTTTCTACAAAATATGAGTATTCCAGATGACTTAGTCATACCTGAAGCTCTGGAATCAACTTCTAGTGAATCACATAATCCACAAAGAATGAAATATATATTTCCCTTGTCTTTAGAGATTAACCAAAACCAAATGTTTATTAAAATATGAGATGATCTCCAAAATGGATAATCCTTTATAGAATGAAATACGAATTATAATTTCCAAAATTAAACAAACAATACCCAAATTTCAATAAAGACCATTCAATAAACAATTTCCCTTAAAATACTTCAATATAATACAAACTAATATTGAAACCCAAAAATCATAATAATTTAATCATATAGCCTTTCATAGTAAAACTAATCATTTATCTCCAAATAACATCAACTACTCTTAAAGTCTCATACAGAAGTGTAATTAAAAAAATCACATATTTTCTATGATAGGTTAATAATTTCCATTAATAACCTAAATCTCTATAAAAAACATATATTCTTCCATAATAAAAAAATCCACCATAACTCCTCAAATTAAATCCCATAGTATTCTATTTTCCTTGTGCATATAGTGTTCCCAACAGATCGAACGTCTTATAAAATAACATTTATCAATTAATCCCCAAATCATTTTCCTACAATAAAGATATCCATTTGATAAAGTATAAGATCCCAAATCAACTTATTATTGATCAAAAAATCATTTAACTAAAAAGAATTACTCACACTAACCAGGGACTTCACGTAGTCCAGTGGTAAGAGAGAAATCATAGTCACACTTTGGTTGTGGTTTCAATTCCTACAGCTTTGTCTGACGTGATGGATTGTTATACGGTCTGTGTGTTATCCTTTTTCCAAAACTATATTTTATAATATTCCCAAAATGAGATAAATTCTTCAAAATACCCTTAACATAATTTAACCACAAATTTTATCTCATACCTCACATTTTCATCCCAAAAATTTATAAACTGTAATTTCCTCAGATTCAAGGATCATATAAACCCAAATGATTATTTATAACTACATCAACAATAGAAAAGATAATTTTTCCCCAAAAATAATTTTCCCATAACAAATTGTAGGCTTACACATACAAGAGAAAAGTCTTCCAAATATATCCCATCAACAAAGATCATTAATACTTTTAAACATTTCTCCATCCATTTATTTCCATATAGGTTATTCCTTTAACTAGTGGTTATCCCATAGAATATGGAATTGACTCAGGTAATTACTAGGTCCCCTAAATTTATGTCAAATGACTATAAATGGATTATTTGTATCATATTTATTTTCTTCCATAGTACTCTTCATTTTTCCTCGGCAATTATTAACTTTATGTCCATATTTCCCACACATAAACCATTCCATTGTTCCATTGAGACACTTTCCTTGGTGTCTCCTTCCACATTTCTAGAATGATGGAAATTGAGCTTTATTTTCTCAATGGTCTCCACTACTAGAGATCTTATCATTATCGGCATTTCTATTATTTATTGAGTTTGTGTGTTTGTTAATGTATATATTATTGATCATATTTTTGGAAACCTGCTACGCCATGAACACAATATCTTTCACACAAATCAATAGTTTATCATTTCCACCATTGTGCCCACCTTGTACATCATGTTCAATGTTAATATGACTTCCTTAGAATCTATCCATTGACTAAAACCAGAAAGCATAGTGTGAGTAACAATAGTCATAAAATCATTTAGATAATATCATGACACCTTATTTTCAATCTAAAACATCTTACTATTAAATGAGTTTATTTATTCTAATATTATATTATAATACTTCAAATTGATTTTTAATGAAAACATTAATTATCCTAAGCATATCCCCTGGGAGTTTCATAACCAAGAGTAGAGCAAGGCCCATTCTTGTGCACCAGTTCCCGTTTGAGTCTAGCTCAAAGTAGTGTTTTCGGGTTTTACCCCTAGGTACATATGTTCCAGAGCCGCCTCTACCTAATCGTATCAAGAGAGAGATGTATTTCTTGAAAAAACCACATAATATATACATTACCAAAATTTTTGGATGTTCTTCTATACTAATCCTCAATGTCTATCTTAGGGTAGTGTTTTATAATCAGAGTTTTTCTAAACCTATCTTCTATGGTTTGTACTAAACTTCTTCTGATACCAACTGTAACACCACAACCATAGTTAACTAGATTCAGTTCATTATTACATAACATCGGCATGATCACAAGATATCAGGTCTCGAAAGACCTATTTGTTTTCTAGCCTTGGAAGTACTAGATACATACATAAGTTTTACATTACATCATAAAAAAAATAAAAACATAATTATGTACCATTCGTACACACACGTATCCTTTAGCCTATCCCTATAGGTTAATCATAATATACTTCCTCACATCCTGGGAAAATAAAATAAAATAAATGGGTGAGCTTAGATGCTCTGTAGGGATAACAATATAGCGGAAACTATCATAAATAAGCATAAACATTTAACGCAATGTATAAGACTAAAACACAAGACTTTTAAACCTAAACTTCGGCATAATATTGAGAAGATAAATCAAATAATTCCATCTACTTTTTAACATAGATTCTTCTACTTGTATAATAATCACATGTAATATCAATAGCTAATTTTATAATGATGGAATGCATAATGCCAGATATCACAACCACATAGTCATGGCCTCATGCCAAGACTACAAATAAGATTTTGTTAATTCCTTGTTCCAAGACACTAGTTTGTCTCATGAGACCAACCAATGAATCGAGGAGCTATAGAGGGCTCCACCCGGAACTTAATTTGTCCAATGCATTCCTCATATGAAAAGTTTGGAACATAATCTAAACATTCGCATTAAAACTAGAATACGAAATGTAAATATTTTAACCAAAAACCATTAATGGTATAAAAATATCATATCCACAGACAAACATAAATCATTAAATTCAATATGGAATATTTTATTATAATAAATCAACCTCAATCAAGAATAATGAAGGATATTTATATAGATGAAAATAATCAGTAAAACTATTTGAGAGAAAAATCCCTTTTTCTTGAAAACATTTAAAAGTCACACTATTTATCAAGAAGCCGTTAAGAAGATATTTTTGAAACAAAGTGTCACATACCACTTTGAAATTTTTTAAAGATATTTTAATTTTAAAACATTTATTTCCATATAAATAAATCCTTAAAACCATTTTTAAAACATGGACCATAATGAGAATGATTTAGAAGAATAAATCTTTAAAACATTTAAAATAATATTTTAGTTAGAGTTTATAACCATGTTACATATTCTTGAATACAAATAATTGAGGTAATAAAAAACTTATAATATCATGATAATATAGGTATTCATTATATACTATGTCAAAATGCATTATATACACCCTATTAAAGTGAATTGGTGCATTACAACAAATAAGTCTCAATGAAATGTATATTGAGATGAATTACCTTATAAAGACTGTATCCTTAGCTTAAGGATAAATAAATGAAATAATTATGTGTGAAAAATATAAATATACTCAATATGATTGGATATTCAGTGCAAATAAATCAGAGTACATTCACACATATTCTTGAAAAAACAACACCAATTACTTGGACGTTTATCTCAATGAATGGAAATTGAGTTAAGATTACTCTTATCAAGTTCATATCGACAACTTGAGAATTTATCAATGGAGTGATTATGTGTATCAAAAGTATATACACACAAAGGGGAGTATAAATTACTAAATATATAAATAAATAATGATTTCACATATAATTTTGGAGTAAAATAATCAATGATGTTTGCGTAAAAACCAATGAGTGGAAATTGAAATTAGAAATTCCCTTACCGATTTAGTAACTTATGAAAAATACACCCCATGAAAGAAGGGTCATACAATGATGTTCTAAATACCCATAAATTAAATTATATTATACAAATAATACAATCATGGGAAGTACATACAGCACACGAAAGTAAATAGTGGAAAATATAGCATTAATCTCACGGGAATAAAAAGTGAGATGAAAACCCCTTACCTTGTACATTTCCTTAGTAGAGTGTAGGTTAACCACTAGTATAATGGTGAAATCATTTTTATTAAATTATACATGAACCACATTCGTAAATATGATATCATATATGATCTTCTAATATTTCTTTGTTAATGATATTTCAGAAGTATCATTGTTTTGGGTGTTAACTGATTCATTTTCCTTTATTTATTTTGTTACATAAGTCATGTTTTTTATGGATATAATGTATTTGATTCGTATCTATAATGATATTAAGTTAATAAAAATTGTTTTTAATCATCAAATAAAAATTATTCTTGAATGGATATGATGGAGAACAAAATCTCATTGCATCGTGGAGACGGTAAGCTGTACATATGCACGAGCAACAATATCATTCTATTATTGGTGATATAGTATGTAATTGGATGGTATATTATATATAAATAATAATTAAAATAATATATTTATTATTTATATCAGTTATATTCATTATTATAATCATCCAAATAATGAAGTGTTAAATAACAAACTACACCATGACGTGAAGACGGTAAGCCGTACTTACGCACGTATGGTGACTTTGTCATTTATAGGATGGATAGAATAATGAATATGGTTGTACCATATTTAAAATATTATCACAGTATGTATAAGGTACTGGAGTTATTATTTTGGTTTGAAACAACAATGAAAGAGGAAGTGGAAGAAGAAAATAACTTTTAAAGAGGTGATGAAATTATTACATCTTCTTCAGGTGCTTCATTTTGATTTGATCAAAAGGGATCCTTAGGATGTCTTTATGATCAATGTAATGCCTCTAGATTCAATTGAGGGTAGTTGAGAGGATATTGGAACAGGTTTTGGCCGATCCAAATGGCTTTTTCTATGTGATTTTGATAGAAGGGAAAGTACTCTTTTATAAGAGAGATGAGGGTCACTTTAGGAAAAGATTGAAATATTATTTTATTATAAAATCATTTTCAGTTTATAATGGATCCAAATGAATTTATTTTGAGTATAAAGTAGTTATGGGTCTATAACCTCTCAAAATATTGGTTATAAACAAGTATAGGTCACCATATTAACCTTATCTTTTAGATTTAAGTCTTAGTTAAATTGTTTAACTTTAACCATGTCTTCTATATTTTTATACTACCTGGTTAATAAACTTACTATAAAATGCCAAGAGAACCTAAATTGGTTAATTAATGGAATATTTATCATTATGTAAGTCTTTTGGACAATCCTTATATTTTTAGGAATATTATATCATTTAATAATATAGTATTGGTTTTAAATACTCATTTATGTCAATTTTGACACTATTTAGTATTTGTTTTTTTTAAAGTCAAATAAACCTGATTTATTTGAAAGAAATCATTAAATAAACCCTAAAATGTCATATTATCCTATAAAATGCTTTTAATGCATCAAAAGTCCCAATATACATTTATTTTGATATTTATAATATCAATTGTTTTAATCTTTCATTAATAAGGTAATTATTGCATCATCATTATATCATAAATAAATTTAATTATTTAATGTATAAAAATTATAAATAAAATTCCATGATATAGGAAATAATTTTTTATTTCTAATAAATATTTATAGTATAATTTTCTGTTTTTATAACCCTATATTAAAAATGATTTAGTTATTAAACATTAAATTTAAAACTTTTAACTCTTCTTTTATGAAAATAATAATAAATGTCCAAATCTAATATAAGTGGATAAAAAGGATATTATTTTATTCTTAAGGATTATTTTGGTCTAAATACACTTATCCAATAGAGTTATGGGATGTGATAGGGTAATTATAATATCATTTTTACCTTTAATTACCCTATTTTCTTTTAATCTTGGAAAATAAAATTCAAAAGTTACTATACAAAAAAATTTATTTTCATCCTATTGAACCACATTTTACTTATTGATGTAAACAATGTGTATTGGAATTTTGAAATTAAATTCACAGAAGTGATAAAATTATGTTTTATGCAAATTTGGAAATGTGCTTAGAAGGTGAGTAAAAGATGGTAAAAGGTTCAATAAATTTTTATAAATCAAATCTTATTATAAAATGACTTCAATTAATTAAATTATACTAATATAGGTATTATGTATCTATTTTTACCTTAAAATAAATTTAATTTTAAAAATTTATTTAAATAAAAAGTCAGCTTTAAACAATAACGGAGTGTTTTTCACTATTCATCAAAAATTGAATATTTTTAGAAAAATACCAAAAATTCCCTCAAAGATAATTTTGGTATTCCAAATTCAAAAATGATGTCTATTTTACCAAATTAAAAACATAGAATTTATATTATTTAATTTAATAAAATAGTCATGTTGTCAAAACCAGAAACCCGGTTTTTGAAAATTAAAAACTATCAAAAGATTAATATATGTTTATGTCCGATTTAAATGTAAAATTACTTAAAATGGAAAAAATTTGCATTAAATGATAAAAATATAATCTAATTATAGTTCAAAACCATGAAAATTTATAATTTATCACTATAAATTATTTTGATTTAAAAATTTGTTTTCAATTATAATTTAGTATTTTCTATTATTCATCAAAATATGAAAGTTATCATAAAGCATCAAAAATTTATCCAAACTGAATTTTTATGTCCTGCTTCTAAAAAAGAATTTTATTTTGTCAAATTGAATATATAAAAGTGTCCAATATTGGATTTAAAAATTGTTTACCATTAAAAGGCAGAAGAATTGTATTTTCAGAAAAATACTTCTTTTAACTAAAAAATTGAATTTGTTCTTATATTATGTCTACAAAACGCATAATATGGATGTTAAAATTATATGGAGTATATAAAACTAAAAATTATGTTAATATTATTCATAACTTTTTTTGAATGGCTAGTTTGGTAAGTTTTGGTGTGCTCGAACTCCGTGTTGCGTGTAGCGCAAGCTATTGAAATACTTTGAACAAAATAACTTACTATGTAATTTTGGGGTGTTACAGGGTTCATACGAAGAACCTCAGTTTTATGGCATCTTGGTACTCTGGAGTGCCCATCATGGGGTCACAGTAAGAGGCATAGTGCATCAGATTCTATTCCGGGTCCCTCATTCCATTGAATACTTTGAATACAGGGTTCCCGAAGTTTGGTGGTGGTAGAACATTTTTCACTCACTTAGGGTAGGGTTTGCGCTTTGGTTGTATCGGAGCGTGTCGCCCCACCATGGCTTCTAGTCAACCTGTTGTCTACTCGACAGTGTTTAAGATCCCTTGATGCATGTCCTGTCAGACTTGAGCTTGAGCTGGTGCTGTAATGGCCAAGACTGGGCATGTTGGTGCTACTCGAATTTGGGGTTGATACCTAGATGAAGGTATCATTCGAGGGTTTACCTAGATATATTCCGATTTCCTTCCCAGCGAGGGGGAAGCCTTTATGTTTTTTTGAGTCCGAGTTGAACGGTCCTCCAAGCTTTGCTTCATTCACACGAATGATTGCCTACGGCATGGGCACCTCTTCTGGGAGCACCTACTGACATTCCGCGGGGGTAACACACCAGTGAGACAACTCCCTTGATGTAGCTCGGCATTAATTCATCTGAGCTCTTTTATTTCTTCCTCCTGCTTCATGAACCTTTCCTAGAGGGTGAGGGACGCATTCTCATGGGGAGGAGGTGAAGGTTCATAGGCAACATTGGATTTATTTTTATCCTTATTGGAGTTTCGCGGGGGAGGTAATGACGGGTTAGTTGAAGGGGCACCCAAATTTAGGATCGCTCTCTGGTTCCAGGTATGCACTCCATCAGGCTCGGTGTGCGATGCCTCTGGGAGGGAACCATATTCCTTCATATCTCTTCCCTCCATTTCATTTCTTGTGATATTTGTGGCATTTACATTTACCACGTTCAATGAGGCATACTGCATTGGGGGTGGTGTACCTGGTGCCAAATGGTAGGATGCTTTCTGTACCCTTTACTGGATTTTCTCCTTCCATTATGTGGTATTATTTGGTTTTCTTATGGAAGATTGAATGAAAGTATCACTGGTCTAACCTCATAACATGACATTGTCTCAGAGGGTGCGAACCATGAGAAGGGGTGAAACGGGTAACTCCTCTGTGCATCATTCTTCCTAGATGGTGGAAGACAGATGTCTATGCAGGGATTTGAGGTAAGAATGCCAACAGTCTTAGGGGATGGGGTTGTTCCTATTCACCTTTTGATGCATTATGGCTTGGATTTATTAGTCCTAGGGGGGCACTGTGATTTAAATTTCCCTCAGCCCTGTGGGTTGGGGTTGTTCCCATATCGCGGCGGTAGCCACTGCTATTTCCATCATTTCAATTTCACGTACTCCAACATGGGTGTGAGCCGAGTTTTGAATTGGGCCTACATAAAGTCTATGGAATTTTCAAGACATGGGCATTACTTGGTGGTTGGCTTCCCTGAGGCGAGAATCCTGCTGAATGTTCATGTTCTTCTGATTGAGAATCTATTCTATGGATTGGTCCCTTTGGCACTGATACTTTTGAGACTTACTTCAGGCTGGTTTTTGTTGAGTATCACATCTCTTCTGAGAAGGGGTATCAGTTTATTGTTACCTCTGGGTGATGACATTGCAAGATGTCATTTTTAATGGGGCCTACTATATGGGACATGGGGTGAGGTGTAGGACTCCATGTTCTCCCCATCCCTGAATGTGAACTCTAGCTAGGGAATTTCCAATGAGGTGATGAAATTTATGCAATGAATGGTGTCAATCCAGTTCAAGGTTTTTATTTTTCCTTTCTGATTGTAGATGCCTTGTCGAAATGAGGGATTCCAGGTCAATTAGACGGCGAAGATCCCATATCGTGCCAACATGGTATGTGTTCCCTTTGTAGGGTTGGAATTTTTCATTATGATTTCGAAGAGTTGCCCATATATTGAGGCGAATGTCATGTGTTCATTCCCCATAAAACTCTCCCGGTGTGTCGAAGTGAGAAGTGGTTATAGGTCAATACATCACTAGTATATTATCCCTAGATAGTTGTCTTATCACAAGAAAAATATCATGTTGTTGTTCTTTCGGAGGCTCCTCTACTTGATATATCCAGCTCGACTACTTCTTAATAATTTCTTTCCATGAAGTCGGGCCGGTGGGAGCCTTTTTGATTTTCAGACGACACGGGGTCGGCTCGAAAGATGATCATATCCTCGGGCCATCCTCTGGTTGAGAAAGAACATCACTCATCATATCTTGAGTTTCTGATGTGTCTGAATCCTTTATAAGTGCCTCACCATATGAAGGATTTCTCATATTTATTCTAGAAAAGGGAGGACCTTATTTCCATCATGAATTTTTATTGCAAGGGAAACCTTCACATGTGGTGCTACAATGGCGAGGACTTCCATTGAAACTTGATTCCTGACCATCAAAATTTTATTTACAGTGTATACCCTAGAGAGGACCTTCAGGGTGGGCTGCAGTGTGGGGGGAACCTTATTGCTGCTTCATGTCACTGTGGGGAGGGACTTCACAACAACCATCATTGCGAGTAGGGCCTTCTCAATGGCCATCATCATGGTGAGGACTACCATCATAACTTGATACCTAGATACAAGGAGAATTTCTACAGTGTACATCCAAGGGAGGGCCTTCAAGATGTACTACAATGAGGGGGGACCTTCCCGTTTCTTGATGTGGCTATGGGGATGACCTTCATAGAAACTGTCACTACAGGGAGGGCCTTCGCAATGACTATCATTATGGAGATAACTACTATAATGACTCGATGTCTGACTATAGGGAGAAGCATATCTATAGCGTATACCCTAGGGAGGATCATCAGGGTGGATGAAAACAAGGGGATGACCTTCATGCTGCCTAATCATCAGGTCAAGGGGAGGGATACTCCGATGCTCATTTGGAGAGAGGCTCTCATGATCGATCATTCTTGACCCACGGAGTATTCCCCCACGGGTGCTCTGTGGAGGACCTTCAGAGCTACAGGTAGTGACATTGTGGATAGGAAATTCACAAATACTGCTACCTATTCCATAATTTGGTAATGTAATAAAAAGATCTTGATCCTTTTTTGATATATGTTTGAGGGTGTCAAGAACCCCAGGTTCCAACAGAGCATGATTATGTATGTGATCTTCATTTTCCAGTTACCTTTGGTGCTTTTCATTCTGGGGTGCACTCTTGTGGGTAACTGAGGATATCTTATGTAGGTAATGGCCTGAAAATATAGGCCTCTATCTTGTTGGGTCCCATGATGTTTTCATGATACACTAAAATATATCTTTAGTTTTTTAAGGGATATATGTCTTCCCTGGAGGGGTCACCACATTAGACTAGTGTCCCCCAGTTGGAACATGCATTTGTTTCCGATCTGGTCATTTTCATGTCATGGGATATTTCCATCAACCCTCCTAGAATAAATTAGGTATGCATAAATAATCTAGAGTGACTAACTCATTTTGTGATTGAGTCATTCCGTTCGAGGAAATCGGGTCATGGGTCTGATTTCTCACCTTTGATGTTGATACAATGATATCTTGGCATGTTTGGAGGATATGGTCTGGAATCGAATTCTGATGTTCCATAATTTCATGGATTTACTAGGATATATCTTTGGATATAATGGGTATGAATGCCCATTCCAATGTCATAGCAGGAGTTGGTGCCTGCTCCGGTCCTCTATGAGTTGTCAGTGGATGCTGGTTGTTATCAGGTGCTGGGACAAAGGAATGAGTATGTCATCGATTGTATTCTCCTATTTTCACTGTATTTGACTGGTGGTCTTCACATCCACAAGTGTTTATTTTCATCTTCTCTCTTTCCACTGTATTTTACTCACGGGATTTGTATACATCCATAGAAATTTGACTCTACTCATATTTAGTTTCCGCCCTATTTGGATGGCGGGATTGATATTCATCAGCTGGTATTTGTGCATGTGTATAGTTGAGTATCGCCCTATTTGGATGGAGGGTTTGATATGAATCGGTAGGTATTTGTGCCTATGTGTAGCTAAGTGCCACCCTATTTAGATAACTGGCATGTTATGGATTGGAGGATACATCTATCTGCCTGTAGTTTGCTGCTCTATCTACATGGTGGGAGCGGTGAGCATTAGCTGGAACGTGAATATGCTCATGTTGTGCCACCCTATTTCTTTAGTGGGCTTGAGTAGAGAGGGAAAAGTCGTTTTTCTGCCCATTGAATATTGTCGCGTTAGTATGGTAGATCTTCTTCTCAGGAATCGGGGTGATAGCATGTTCATAGTTATATATTTTCCACACTTGGTATGTAGGACAAGGGGCCCTGGTCTCCTGGACTTTGGAAGGTTCCCTCGGCATAAGGTTCTCCTCAGTGGGAGGAGTCATGGTCATCCTGTGTTGGTAGTGATGCTCTCTAGAAGGGGCCCATTGGGTAGGACCCCAGTTGAGTTGAGAAAAAGTTTTCAACATTGACTTCATCCACCTCCCTGAGGTAAGGGAGGTACTCATTGTCATGTTCTGTGGATAGGCTCTCGAAACAATTTGAGATGACCCTCGGGGTTGCATTTCATTGGGGTACCGACAGCGGCTAAATATGTTCCTGGTGGACCTTGGTAGACTGAAGGCCTTGTCTTCTGGCCTCCAATGTGGTGAGATTACCATTTAGGTGGTATACATTTATCTACATATTGGATACCCAATGTTGAAAATGTTGGGTAGGAGAGGGGGTCTTACTCTTCATTGAGGCCCTGGATTCCTATGGGATCACTGATGTGAATGTAAGTATGGGTTGTTGGGATGTCATTTGGATCGAAGGTCACTCTGTGGGAACCTTCAATATACATATATGACATACATACCACAAAAAAATTGTCAAAGTATCATTCCTTTAATCATATGCATATTTTTTATTCAACTTGTCCCCCTTCCCCTTTTCTTTTGCTAAGGGGTGAAGGGGACTGAGTGGGGTAAGACTGTCACATTGGTTAAGGATTCAGGTTGGGTTCACCATTTTTTTCATCTCTGAGGTGGCGTGTTTTGTGCATACCGGGGTGAACCAATGGTCTAACGTCCTGTATCCTTTCTTTATCATTTGGGTAGAACCGCCACAATGGTAAAGGATTCACATCGAGTTCACCATTTTTGATCCACCTCCTAGGTAGGAAATTTACAGGTGGTGCGGAAATGGTTTGATGAGGATCTTCACCCATCCCTTTTTCTATAGATACATGTTCTCATTGAATTTACCATTCCTTTTTTGGACCCATACAACATCATTATCCTTTAAAGAAGATGGAATTAACCATGCAGGAACCGTTGGTCCTAGCGGGCAATTGCATGGGGTTCAAGAACTCATGCAATTGGTCCTTCTCATATATAACATCCTCAGATGGTCTCTAATGGGTTTATTCATGGATCCAAGAACACCCAATAGCCCTAGTATCAATGATTCATGGACCTTATTTCCAAAGGCAGGCACTCGTCTGTTGAAGATTTCTCAAATGACACTTAAGGACTCCATTAGTCGAGAGGATGGGAGGTCTGGATCACCGCACCCTTCTGGGGGAATTTTTTTTCCTATTCCAGAACTATATTATATATTTAATTCATGTTTATATGTTTTTTAATCCTTGGTTCATTTCTGAATTGTGTGTCCATGGGCTACCCTTGGTTTTCAAAATTGTCGTAAGCATGCATATATTTGATGTTATGGCGGTGATGCTAACTTGAGCCACATTATATGGTGCTCTAGATTTTATTGTCATCCATGGGGTAGAAGGTGACTTGATTTTGGGATATGGACCCCAATGAGGGATTCCTATATATCCATGAGAGAGGAATCAAAACCCATGTATTTTGTATTGTGTGGGTCTTACGCATAGAAGCTACCCATTTGACGGGACATGATTGGGTGGACCCTTTTGGATGGGCACCCTATTGAGCTCAGGCCTTGTAGTAGGAATCCTACATATCTAGGTATGATCAAAAATCAATGTTCTCATAGTTCATAAGGTGAGGGGGTTACACATGTAAGCTTCCCATCTGAGGAGACAGGATTGGGTGGACCCCTTTTTTTGGGCACCCTTTTGAGATCAGGTCTTATGTTAGGCGTCCTACGTATCTCTATTGGATCAGGGATTAGAGTTCTAAAAGTTCAAAATCATGTGGATGTTGTAATCATTACAAGCCTCTAAGCCCACATGAGTCATGCTCGGTGTGAGAATCAAGAGGATGTGAAAGATTCAACAATGCACATGCCTCCTCCCCTGTTGGTGGGGCAGGGAGAGCCCGCGGTGGAAGAGGTCAGGGTGATGGTGGGAGAGGGTGTAGAGTAATGAACTATTCTATGTGTGATGGAATTAAAGGTCATACATCTCGGCCTTGGATGATTGGGTACTTACCTCAGTGGGAGGGCCCTCAAACACCTTTTGGGATAGGGAGGAGTTTTTTCCTCATCAAAGGGGGGAGTGAGGATAACCCCTTCGACTAATCACTATTCCTTATTGAATGGAGAAGAAATTGATCCCCGTTATTCTTTAGAATAGGTAGTTTCACATCGGCATCCCAAGTTTGGGCTCTAGATTACCATAGGAATGTAGTCTCACAGTCATTCTTGAATCCCACACATTTGTGGGGAGGGCCTTCATGACTCTGCATACCGTGGGTATGTAGACTCAATGGTGCGCACTGATGCACCCAATGATCTGATCATACGAGGTTGGTGGATTTGTAGGAGGCTTTGGCCTAATGTCGGAGGACTGGTTGGTGGAGTGATCATGGAGGACTAGATAGTAATAGAGGGGTGAGTTTGGAACCAGAATGAAAATACCCGAAAAGACCCCACTCTACGTACTAGTGTCTCATGTGGGATGGGGAAGGCTCTGCATACCGTGAGGGTATGCAGGCAGAAGGGCCATCTGTGTACCGATGTTGTACATGGTAATGGTTATATTCCACTGTGTACCAATGGGGTATATGGATCATCGTTCAAATTTGGGTTATATCTGCATACTGATTTGGTACGTGGCACCGGGTTCATTCCGCATAGCGGTACTCTACACGGAGCACCATATTGAAGGAGGGTTTGGGGGATCATCATTCATGGGTAGTTCATCCATGAGAATTATTTGGTTCACATTTCAGAAGTTAGTTTTGTAAAGACCTGGAAATTTCGTGGAAATGTTTTTTCTCAAATTCATGGTAATTTTACGTGTCTGCAGTTTCTGACGGTGCATGATTCTGAGGCCCGGAGTTCCCAGAATGATCAGTCGAAGTTTTGTAAAGCATAAATTAATGCGCGTATGCAGTTTTCCTAAAAAAGTGAAATGACTCTTAAACAGTTAATCGGATCATAAATCAGAGGCCACCGCTGCGCTCAGGATGGCGGGTTTACCCTAGGCGTGACTTAATTTTAGTTAGCGCAGGCCTCCTGTGAGAAAACCCGAAAATGGCATAACCGTAAATAAAATAATTAAATAAAGTTATTTTATTTTTCAAATGCTTATAACTCACAAATGGTAACTCAGATTAAAAATCTGAGACCATCGCTGAACTCATGAGGGTAGGCTTTCTTTAAGAAGATACTAACTTAGGCCGGTGAGGGCCACCAGAAAAAGTTAGTTTTTGGCCGCAAATAAAATAATTAAGTGACAATTATTTTATTGTAAAATTCATTAATTTTAAACTATAACTCGTATTGGAAATATGAGAGTACCTTTGTATTCTTTGGGTTGTGATTCACTTATGCATAGCCTAACCTCAATCGGCACGGGTCGAGGGAGGCTGATATTAATTTTCTGAACTTTTTTTCGGGTACGTTCTGTAAACGTGCGAGTGGCATTTTATATATTTTGAACCAATACTCAGAATTGAAATCTGAGGGCACCATTGAACTCGCAGCACCGGTATTCGCTTAAGGAGACCTTCACCACAGTTGTGTTATAAAGAGAGTGGAAGTTATATTTCGTGGTTTTTAATTAAGTTGGATAAAAATAAAGTGTTAACTTTATTTTTATTGGTGGTGGTTAAAGCTCTAAGAGGAGGTTAGTGGTGGGGTCCACCACACCATAACCACCCATGAGAGGTTATGGAGGTAGGGCCCACTCACACGTAACCTTCCATGGGAGGATATCCTTTGGTGGGGACCACCTGAGTGATGAAACCCTTGGAACCCCCACTTAAGTGTGAAACCCTTGAACTTCCCCACCATTTATTTTTGGCTAACTCTCCACCCATTAATTAAGTGAATGGTTTCATTTAATTCAAATCCTTTTGAATTCATTATGCCAACAATTTTATAAGGTGTGATGCTTTATTATTCTTTTTTGGTTGGCATAATATTTTGGGAGAGCTTGTAAAAGAGATTTGAGAGGGAGAAGATCTCGCCACCAAAGAACACATGGAACGCCTCTTCATCACCAACGAAGGACAATGAACACCTTTATTGATATTCGACCGAACATAAGGAGAAGGAGCCGACCACAAGGAATGCCAATGATGCTTCTTCCTCAATCTCCTACCCCAGACGCTTCCCAACATCAACGAGATGACGTCGCCTTTTCCCGCGACTTCGTCAACGAACAATCGTCAAGCAAAGTAGGGGTTATTTTACGATTAAATATTACCCTCCGTACCCGGTTGTATGATTTTTTCCTTGATAACCTAATGATATCACCGTAAATAGTAGGGTTTGGACCTCACGAACATGGCCCGGCCCTGCCCTTTGATTGATCTTGTTTTTTGACGATGGAGGAACGGACCGCAGTGAACAACGGCAGTCGTCGACGGGCCGACCGCAAAAGAAACTGGTGGTACAAAGGCTTTCGGGTCGCCAAGAGGGTGCGGCACCGCCTCACTATGTGGAGGTGAGCCGCAGCCATGACGGGCTGTGGTAGTGGCGCGCGGTTCCATCACGCCACGCAAAGGGCAGCTGGAGGCCGCAACCAAGGGGGGCCGCGGTGGAGGGGCGTCACGTCATCGTGCCGCGTCGGTGGTGCAGGACCGCGGCTAGGGTGGGCCGCAATGGGAGAGAAGGGGTGCAGTGCTGTTGCGACGCGCTGGAGAAGACACGCGGCCTAAGTCCGTGGTGAATAGGGTAGGGCGGCCAGCTAAGCAGGCTGCCGGTGTGCGCTACACAGGCAGGACCCTTCAGGTCTCGCGGTTACAGGGGATGGCGCCGGCCGTTACAAACAAAGTGGGGGCGCGACACCCCCCCCCCCCAACGGCGTGGGTAGCCGGGAAACATGGCATAGCCATCCGGGCCATGTGTCCAGCCAGTCGTGACCTGCCGGCCAGGCCACACGGCTAACCGCTGGGCCTCGCGACCGGCGGGCCAGCCGCCTGGCCGGCTGGGCCAGGCCCCACGGCTCGCCAGGCCAGGCCACACGGCCTGTCGTAGGGCCCCGCGGCTAGCCAAGCCAGGCCCCATGGCCAGCCGGGTCGGGCCCCATGTCCATCTGGGCCGGGCCACGCGGCCAGCCGGGTCGGGCCCCATGGGTCGTCACCAAGCCATGCAGGTCGTCTGGCCGGGCCACCCCTTCGGGTCGAACCGCCTTCGGGATAGGACGCCCACTCGGGTCAGGCCGACCACTCCGGCTCGGCCGACCACTCAAGCCAGGCCGCCCCCTTGGACAGGGTCGGACCCGTAGATGGGGTCAGACCCCAGTTCAGACCGGGTCGGGCCGGGTCGGTCCTACTGGGTCGGACCGGACCAGGACCCGTTATGGCCCGATTACACATTTTAGCCCACATTTTGGGCTACAGGTGTCCGAACGACGAACTGTCTGCGGCGACGGAAGGCTTAGTGTAGGATGGTTCTTTTTGCATACCCCACTTGAGGTTTCGACATAGTTGGTGTATGACCAGGTTGGTTTGAACCTAAAAATCAAACAGGCCCCTGAAATGGAAAATCCAATAACTCAAATATCAGGCATCCGATTGACGCTCCCTCTGTCATGTTGGGTTCCTTTTGATGAGATGGGACTACATGACACATCAACTCGAGGATTCATGGTAGTTGATATATCGACCCTTGGCTTGAGGAGCGGACCCTCCGGCAATCGATCGTACTGGACCTGGATATTCTGTGGGTTCAACAGTGACGAGACCGGACCTGGGTCCTCTTTGGGTTTGATAGTGATGAAACTGGACTTGGGTCCTCCGTGGGTTTGATAGTGAGGAGACTGGACCTGGATCCCCAGTGGGTTCAATAGTGATGAGACTGGACTAGGATCCTCTGTGGGTTCGACAGTGAGGAGACTGGACCTGGATACTCAGTGGGTTCGACAGTGACGAGACTGGACCTGGATCCTCGGTGGGTTCAACCATAATGAGTTTGGAACTGGATCCTATGTGGGTCTGACAGTGTTCAGATTGGACCTGGATCCCATGTGGTTTCGACAGTGATAAGACTGGACCTGGATCCTCCGTGGGTTCGACAACGATGACTTTTGTACTAAGATCCCACGTAGGATCGACAACTTCGACAGACTGTTATTTTAGGTTTCTACGGATATCTTCCATTCGACAGTTAAAGATGATTTAGTGGCTACAACTAATCATCTCTTACTCTATTTTAATTTGTGTATACCTGGTGTGAGCTGAGTCATTACCTTCGTGTTTACCTCATATATGAGATGTGTACTCCTGACGACTTAGGTATATATATGGGCATATACCTAAGTAAGGGTCGATGTTTCTTCGTGGATGTGTTGTGGTGAAGCCCACATGGCTTTCTTCTATAAGCTATACCTATGGGATACACCTTGGGTTGTACTTTCTTTGTGGAGTGTTTCTACACTTGTGGAACGGAATATGGTTGGTCTCAAGAGTTGGAGCCGGTTTGTGATTGGTAACTTAGGTATATGTATGGTCATATACCTAAGTAGGGATGGTTGATACTTCGTGATTGTATCTTACTACTGTGGTTTATCTTTAGTGGATTCTGGGAGACCTTCAGGGGTCTCGGGGTCCCCTACTGAGTATTGTTATACTCACCTTTGCACGGGCTTCGCCCGCACCTGGTGGTGTTCTGTGAAGACGATGGTCCGTAGTGATCGAGACTGAGGGTGACGGACGGGAGGCTACTCGGAGCTAAACTAGATGGGACGTACCTCAGGGACGAGTTTTTCTAGATCTGTACCTACCCTTCAGGTAGGATTCCCCGGTGGATGATCCATGAGATGTTTTAACTTTTTACTTGTACTTTTTCTTGCTGTTCAGTTGGGTTTTTATACTGGCCCACTTACTTTCACCACTACCTTTGTATTCAGTTTTACTGACTATTTTTCTTCTAGATGGTTACTCTGATTGTATGTGACTACTTTTAATATATTCAATTACTTCCCAGCTTAGGGATTTATTCCTTTGGTGTTAGTCTCCAACCCCTGGCCTTTGGAAGGTGGGCTTGGGGTAGTCACGACACGGGTCCTAAGGATGGGTAGTGACAAATTGGTATCAGAGGAGTCAGTTCTACTGCTGAACTTGGACTCTGATTATTTTAACGGAAATAGTGTTAAGTTTTTTGGGTGTGGTTATCAGTTTAGGGAAACCGATGTTGGTGCGGCAGCCGACGTATCCATACACTAGGACTCTGACTTCTGATTTCCGACTCAGTGCATGAAAATACTAATTGTGTGTGTGTGTTTCCTTTGAAAATATTTCTTTGTAATTACTTTGAGTCAACTCACCCGGAATACTTTTGATCATGGAACACATGTTTCATTTCAGGATGTCTTCACTTAGTCATTCAGCGTGGGTTCCGAGTAGAGAGTTTGATGGTAGCCCACCGAGCGACGGGGCCTCAGTGCAGGGCTCCATCATAGCGGAGGCACCATCGGTACCACTAACCGTTGGGCTACCGTAGCTACCAGACCCAGTATTAGAGGGTGAGCGCCTCTTGAGAATGTTTCACATGTTCCTATAATAGAGGCCTCTAAGGTTTCGAGGAAATACATATTTTTAGACAGTTGGGTACCAGCTAGAGTTTGTAGCACGAGTTTTCAATACAGTTGGGACACCTGCTGACTTGATGGTGCACGTAGTTGTTAGTCTCTTTTAGGGAACAACTGAGAGGTGGTGGACCCTGATTCTCTAGTTTTATGACGAGGCATTAGAGCATGTCCTTCAGCAGATATTGGTCATAGTCATCGGGAATTACTACCACCACTCTTAGACGGTTTACCTCGAGCTCTGGGAGTAGGTGGACAGGAGCAGTACTAGCTCTAGGCAAAGAGAACTTTGTTCATGATGCTTCTAGCTTCGTTGATGTCATTGTTTTTGGTTTCTTTGTGCCTTTTTACTTTGAGCTATATTAATAAAAGACATGTGTCCTTGGGATGTTTGCTTTCCTACATTTTTATGTGGTCGATACTGAGAGGTTCTGGTTAAAACTGTTGACTTGAACCTCACATTCGAGATTCCTACTGGAGGAGACCAAGTGACCACACACTAATTCCAAAAGTGTGACTCACCCCTTGGAGGTGAGAGTAATGGTTGGATCTCTTGGTAGTAGCGTTGAGGCCTTACGACGTCGTCCATGGCATGAATTAGAATCATTCATGTCAGGATTGACTGTATTAGGCAAAGGACATGGTTCATCTAGCGGATGAGACTAGATTTCTCTTTTCGAAAAAGGAGAAATCTTAGAAGCTCTTGTAAGATGAAGGCGAAGAAGGGTGTACTCGAATACTTTACAATTGGCTTCTCTCACCCATAGTTCTTTGAGCAAATGGTTTATGGTTTACTCTAATCTCAATAGTATCAGTTGTGTCTTCTCGTAGAAGGACCTGAACCTGAGACAACGACATTGGCTCAAGTTCCTCCAGGACTATGACTTTGAGATAGTCTATACTCTTGGGAAGAGGAACGCTGTTGCAGATGCTCTCAGTAGGAGATCTAGTATACAGATGATAAGAGAGGCGACAGAGCTACTGGCTACCTTGCAGATATCCTTTGTGGATAGGGATGGAGAATCCTTTCTACAGTCTCTTACAGTCACTCCTCCACTTCTTCTGTGAGTCAGGGTGGCACAATGTGGGGACGTTGACTGTGAGATGTAACGTGCTCAGTAATCCATAGGGCAGGCACCTGATGGATTTTCTGAAGGTGGGGAGCACGTTATTCTCTTCAGAGGACGTACCATGGTACCAATTTCACTTCAGGAGGAAGTATTGTGGGAGTTCCACACATCTCCTTTAGTTTTACATCCAGAAGTGGTGAAGATGTATCAGGGCCTCCAACGACAGCACTGTTGGCTAAGTATGAAGAAGGAAGTAGCAGAGTTTGTCTCTCAATGCCTCACTTGTCAGTAAGTGAAGGAGGAGCATCATGTACCAGTAGGCTTGGTTCAGCCTTTAGAGGTCCCAACGTGGAATAGGGATGAGATATCTATGGACTTCGTGATGGGTCTTCCACGTACGTCCAGAAGACATGACTCTATTTGGGTGAACGTCGACCGACTCACCAAGTTGGAAAACTCCCTACTGACCAGAGATGGTACGAGCTACCAAGGAGAGTGTGCAGATCATCCAGGAGAGGATGAAGACTACACAAATCAGACAGAATTCCTATGCTAACATGAGACAGAGACCACTAGAGTTTGAGGATGGTGACCATGTCTTTCTACGGGTGTCACCTCGACGAGGTCTACAGAGATTTGGCCAAGGCGGAAAGTTATCTCTATGATTCATCGGACTGTTTCAGGTCCTCATCAGGGTAGGCGAGGTGGCTTATCATCTGGCTCTTCCACCTCAGTTGCACTAGCTGCACGATCTCTTCCATGTATCTCAACTGAGGAGATACATGCATGACCCTTATCACATCATCGACCATGTGGAGCTGGATACCGATGACGAGGCGACTTTCATGGAGGTTCCAGTAGAGATTGAGGTTTGACAGGAGTGGGTCTTACATTGATGGTCGATACCTCTGGTGCACGTACATTGGCATCATGGGAACCTCTATGAGAGCACGTGGGAGCGGGAGGCTTAGATGCGTACTCAGTAGCCCCATTTGTTCCCTTAGCGTGAGTTGCGGCTTACGGAGATGTAAATCCCTAAGATGGGGAGAATGTAAAGACTAGGAAATTCCATTGAAATTTTTTTTTCTAAAATTCATGGGAATTTTATGAGTCCGCCGTTTCTGACGGTGCGCGATTCTGAGGCCCGGAGTGCCCAGAATGATCCATCGAAGTTTTGTTAAGCTTAAATTAATGCATGTATGCAGTTTTCCTAAAAAAGTGGAATAAATATTAAATGGTTACTTGGATCAGAAATCTGAGGCCACCGTTGCGCTCAAGATAGCGGTTTTACTCTAGGCATGACTTAAGTTTAGTCAGCGCAGGCCTCCTGTGAGAAAACCCACAAATGGAATAACCAAAAATAAAATAATTAAATTAAGGTATTTTATTTTCAAATGCTTATAACTCACAAACGGTAACTCAGATTAAAAATCCGAGACTACCTCTGAACTCATGAGGGTAGGATTTTTTTAAGAAAATAATAACTTTGGTTGGTGAGGGCCACCAGAGAAAGTTATTTTTTGGCCGCTAATAAAATAATTAAGTGAAAATTATTTTACTGTAAAAGTCATAACTTTTAAACGGTAACTCAGATTGAAAATCCAAGAGTACCGTTGGGTTTGTTTGGGCGTGATTCACATAGGAAGAGCCTAACATCAAATGGCACGGGTCGAGGGTGGCTGTTATTAATTTTCCAAACTTTTTTTCGGGTACGTTCAGTAAACGTGCGTGCGGCGTTTTATATCTTTTGAACTGGTGCTCAGAATTGAAATATGAGGGCACCGTTGAACTCGCAGTGCTGGTATTCTCTTCTGGATACCTTCACCTCAGTTGTGTTCTAATGATAGTGGAAGTTAGATTTCAAGGTTTTTAATTAATTTGAATAAAAATAAAGTGTTAACTTTATTTTTATTGGTGGTGATTAAAGATCCAAGAAGAGGTTAGTGGTGGGGGCCACCACAGAATAACCTCCCATGACAGGTTATGGAGGTGGGTCCACTCACATGTAACCTCCCTTGGGAGGATATCCTTTGGTGAGGACTACCCGTGTTATGAAACCCTTGGAACCCCCCACTTAAGTGTGAAACCCTTGAACTTCCCCACCATTTATTTTGGCTAACTCTCCACCACTTAATTAAGAGAATGGTTTCATTTAATTAAAATCCTTTTGAATTAATTATGACAACAATTTAATAATGTGGGATGATTTATTATTCTTTTAGGGTTGGCATAATCTTTTGGGAGGTCTTGGAAATGAGATTTGAGGGGGAGAAGAGCTCACCACTGAGGAATGCAAGGAATACCTCTTCATCGCCAACGAAGGATGACGAACACCTTTCTCAATCTTCGACCGAACCTAAGGAGAAGGAGCCGACTGCGAAGAATGCCAACTATGCTTCTTTCTTGATCTCCTACCCCGGACGATTCCTAACGTCAATGAGACGACACCTCCTTTTCTTGCAACTTCGTCAACAAATAATCGTCAAGCAAGGGAGGGGTTATTTTATGATTGAATATTACCCTCTGTACCCCAATGTATGATTTGTGATTTGAGAACCGAATAATATCACCATAACGAGGATGGTTCAGACCACACGAACACAGCCCGACCCTCCACTTTGAATAATCTTGTTTGTTGATGATGGAGGAACAGACCGCGGCGAACAACGAAGGTCAGCGACAGGCCGACCGCGAAAGAAACCGGCGGCGCAAAGGCTGTTGGGTCGCCAAGAGGCTATAGAACCGACTCTCTACGTGGAGGAGAGTCACAGCCACGATGGGCCGTGGAGAAGGCGTGCGACACCGTCGCGCCGCGCAGAGGGCAGCAGTAGGCCGCAACCGAGGTGGGTCGCGGTGGAGGGGCATGGAGTCGTCGCTCCGCGATGGATACGGGAGGGCGGCCGGCTGAGCTGGACGCCGGTGGATGCTACACAGGTCGGACCCTTCAGGTCCCGTGGTTATAGGGGCTAGTGCCATACGCCGACCGTTACGAACAATGTGGGGGCGCGACACCCCCCCCCATGACGTCACTAGATGGGCCATGCGGCACAACTAGTCGGGCCCTGCGGCCGACCGGCCAGGCCCCACGGCCAACCTTTGGGCCACGTGGCTCGCCATCCGGGTCCCACAGCCCGCCGCCGGGCCCCGAGCCCAACCAGGCCAGGCCAAATGACTAGTCGGGCCAGGCCACACGGCTTGCCGCCGGGCTAGGAGACCAGCCTGGCCGGGCCACACGGCCAACCGGGTCTGGCCACTCGGCCAGCTGGGGCGGGACACTCGGTCAGCTGGGCAGGGCAACACGGCCAGCCGGGTCAGGCCACGCGGGCTTCCACCAGGCCATGCGGGCCTCCGGACCGAGCCAACCCTTCAGGTCGGGCCACCTTTTGGGCCGGGACACCCTTCGGGCTAGGCCTTCTTCGATATGGGCCGCCCACTTGGGTCGGGCTGACCACTCGGGCTGGGCCGACCACTCGGGTCGAGCCGATAACTCGGGCCAAGCCACCCCATTAGACCGGGTCGGACCCACAGACTGGGCCAGACACCGGTTCGGAGCAAGTTGGGTCGGGTCGGTCTGACTGGGTCGGACTGGACCTAGACCCGCTATGGCCCGATTACACCTTTTAGCCCGCAGTTTGGGCTATGGGTGTCCAAACGACGAACTGTCTGCGGCGAAAAATGTCTTAGAGTAGGATGGTTCAGTTGGAATACCCCACATGAGGTTTGGATGTAGTTGGGGCATGGCTGGTTTGGTTTGAACCTAAAACCCAACTGGGCCCCTAGAAAGGAAAAGCCAATAACTCACAGACCGGGCATCCGATTGACGCGCCGTCTGTCGCGTTGGGTTCCTTATAATGATATGGAACTAAGGGATATAGAAAATAGATACTTCATGGTAGTTGATGTATTGAAACTTGGCTCGAGGAGAGGACCTTCCTGGAATCGAGCGTACTGGACCTGGATCCTCTGTGGGTTCGATAGTGACGAGACTGGACCTAGATCCTCAGTGGTTTCGACAGTGATGAGACTAGACCTGGATCCTCCATGGGTTCGATGGTGAGGAGACTAGACCTCGATCCTCCATGGGTATCACAGTGATGAGGATGGACCTGGATCCTCTATGGGTTCGACAGTGAAGAGACTGGACCTGGATCCTTCATGGGTTTGACAGTGACAAGACTAGACCTGCATCCTCTGTGGGTTCGACAGTGATGAGACTGGACCTGGATCCTTCGTGGGTTCGACAGTGTTGAGACTGGACCTCGATCCTTCATGGGTTCGACAGTGACAATACTAGACCTGGATCCTCCATGGATTCAACAACGAAGACTTTTGTACAGAGATCCCACGTAGGATCGACAACTTCGACAGACTGTTGTTTTAGGTTTCTACGGATATCTATCATTCAACAGTGAAAGATGATTCAGTGGATAAAACTAATCATATCTTACTATATTTTAAGTTGTGTATATCTGGTGTGAGCTGAGTCATTACCTTCGTGTTTACCTCATAAATGAGATGTGTTATATTGACGACTTAGGTATATGTATGGGCATATACCTAAGTAAGGGTGGATGTGTTGTGGTGAAGCCTATGTGGCTTTCTTCTGTGAGTTGTACCTATGGGATACACCTTTTGTTTTAATTTCTTTGTGGAGTGTTTCTACACTTGTGGAATGTAATTTGGTTAGTCTCAAGATTTTGAGCCAGTTTGTGAATGGTAACATAGGTATATGTATGGGCATATACCTAAGTTGGGATGGTTGTACATTGTGATTGTATCATACTAATGTGGTTTATCTTTAGTGGATTCTAGGAGACCTTTGGGGGTCTCGGGGTCCCCTACTGAGTATTGTTATACTCACCCCTACACGGGCTTTGCCCGCACCTTGTTGTGTTCTGTGTAGATGACGGTCAGTAGTGGTCGAGGATGAGGGTGATAGATGGGAGGCTGCTCGGAGCTAGACTAGATGAGACGTACCTCAGGGATGAGTTGTTTGAGATATGTACCTACCCTTCAGGTATTTTTACCTGGTGGACGATCCAGGAGTTGTTTTCCCTTTTTACTTGTACTTGGTGTTACTGTTCAATTGGGTTTGTATACTGGCCCATTTACTTTCAGCACTACCTTTGTATTCAGTTTGACTTAGTGTTTTCCTTCCAGTTGTGTACTCTGATTGTGTGTGACTAATTTTAATATTGGCAATGCCTTCCCAGCATAGGGATTTATGCCTTTGGTGCTAGTCACCAGCCCCTAGCCTATGGAAGGCAGGCTTGGGGTAGTCATAGGATGGGTCCCGAGGATGGGTTATGACAAGGTTAACGATTCTATTATTATTATTCAATTCCACTGTTTTATGGTTCACGGCTGGTTGTACCTGCAGAGGGAGTGGTTCGTGGTTTGGGCTTCACCGATGAAACAAGATAGAAGCCGTAGTGAAACCTCTAAATCTGTCTCAAGCATTCATCATTTGTCCTTCTCTCTATCCTTCTCCATCAGTGTGTCCCTTTAGTACTTCTATTGTGCTCCTGTTATATAGCAACGGAGAAATCATATCTATTTGTCACACGACACCATTTGCAGAGGCCCATTAAAGTAATATCATGACCTGTAGAAGGCTAAGTCCACCTAGGTTTGTGGAGGTGTTGGTTCGCGACAATGGTTCATAGATCCATGCATGTTCACTTCATCCGCAAACTAATGGGTTTGCGGTATGGTATGTGGACTAACTGCACGTGCCCAACTCCTTCAGTGACATGGTTCACATCCAGCCTCGTTCATTGGCCACCGCCCTGTGGTCCAGCAGCTCGCGGATCGTTCCGCGTACCTGGTGGTTTGCAATCCAACAGGTTTTCATACCTTTCCCAGTGATGGTATGTGGGTCACTTAAAATGAATTGAAAACTAGAATTCCATCATGTTTATTCAGAATATTTCAACTCAGTTTGAGTCCCTTTACCTTGATAGACTTTTAGAAGCACTTTCTTCCTTTTTCATTGTGATTGTGGGGGTATTTTCTCCTCTTGGCGGAATTTTCCAGACTCTACAACCACCCATGTGATTTAATTTGAATTGATGATGAAGGGTTCATACTACTAGAATCTATGCAGTTAATTTAAACTCTAATAATCGATTTCTACTAAAGATGAAATTGATCCTGAACCGACATAGGGCGTTGATTGTTTGTTAATATATTCTAATCTTTCTTTATACTAAATTGATCATCACCTATCTTTTTTTAAATTTTCATATTCAACTAGCCCTTATTTTTTCCAAGAGGAAGATAAATAATAGGAATATTCATATGATGAATAACACATGAAGATCCCTGAACTTGTAAAACATTCATTATAAGGAGTACATGAGGAGATAAAAGTGAATTTTATTGAGGAAACCAAGATGGAGGCTTCTTATATTAAAGGGGAAGAGTTTGATATTTATTATTCATATATTAATTTTATTAAAATAAAATTACACTCTAACTTTCCCATTAATTATTCTATTGTTTTATAATACCTTTAATGAACATTGTAGAGTTAATAATAGGTTGTACAAGAAGCAACCATAAAGGATGATGAATCAAATTTTGGTAAACTCCAACTATGAGTGGTTTTTCTTTTCCCCTTTCGGGGTGGATGTGGTTTAATATATCCATGAATTCCCGAATAACATGGGAGAAAGAATGGAGGATGGAAGAAAGAAGTATTGGTGATTCAAATCAAAGAAATCCCACCCACCATCGAATTTTGAATTACATCTATTACTACTCATCTTGATGAATTTATAACCCATGGCCCACTTGTGGGATCAAACAAATATTTATCCTCTTTTTTATTTTATTTATATTTTATTTCTAGGAATTTATATTTTGATTTCATTCTTAGGTATTATCTTTAGGAATATATTAAGATGCATCCCAATCTCCCTCATTCATTTTTAGAATACTTTTTAATGGAATTTATGCTTTAATGAGTGTTTTTTTATTATAGTTCTATTAAGAAAATGTCACAATGTAGAATATAAATAAGGTTTGGATGAAGGGAGAGGATTAGAGCATCAATAAAAAGGTATTTCACTTCAATATTCATTTCCTTTTAAATCTCTATGTTTTCTAAAATCTGTATTGAGATTTAAAAGTGATTTTTTATCCACACACATAGACTTTATTCTTTACTTAACTAATCCAAGATACATGACTTTCTTAGGAATCCCATGATTACATGTTTAAAATTTCTATTATTATAATATTGAATGACAAAATTATGAGATTTAATGATTGAATAAAATCATAGAGTGTAAGTTGTATTAATCATGGTTTTAGGGAATGTACTACATTATAGGGAGTAAGTGTTGGGGTTATCTGTTGGGTATTTTTAAAGGATCATTCTCATTCATTGTATTTCTTTTCTACCCCAATTTAAGAAAAAACATTGAAAAAAATGATAGATAAAAATAAAAAAAATTGACTTAGGAGGATAAAAAATCACCATTATCAAACTGATGATTTTTTTATATAGGGTTCGATGGTGGATGTGATAATAATTCTAAGAATACATTTATAAAAATAAAACTAATGAACTAGAAAAATATAAAAAATGAAAAAATATAAAAAAAATCATAAGGTTGTACATATTTAATTATTTTTACATTGCTCATGGCCACAAATTGAGTATGGTAAGAGGGTTTTTCCACTTTAATAATGGAGAATTTCATTAAAGATTTTAATATTTATATCATGAATTATGATTTAGTGATAAACCTCCCCTTTGATCTTTTCTATTTTAAACAAAAACTCCCACCAACCCAAAGCATCTTGGTCATTTAAACCACAATTTGTGTCCACATGATTATTTTTCCTTTTTTGTATCTATGGGGAAGAGAAGCTAGGTCCTATATAAGACTGAGGAAAAAGAGGAATATACACATATTTTGATAATAATTCTCCTTAATTATATATCATGAGTGATGAGTGAAGAGAAATTCATTTTGTGGTCTCTCATAACATGGAATTATTAATAATAAAAAATTATTATATGGGAATAAATAAAATGGTAAGATTAAAAATTTTCAAAAGTAAAAGGGTAAAATGCAACATTTACTTGGTTTTACCGAAAAGTATGAAGTTAGATTAATATTTTATGTATAAATTGAAAATGAGATCTCATATTTATTATTTTTTTGATTTATTACTTTTAAATTTGAATATTGTTAAGCATGGAATTCCTCTCTGATTAATGTTGAGATTCAATTCTTGAAGAAAATCAAATTTCAAGTATGGGGGTATTTGATGTATATATTTTTTACATGAAAATTTTTATTAAAAATAATAAATTTCAATATGTTTTCCAAATAATTTAATTTATTTAATCAGTTATGGGTATTTTATAGTTTGAATAACAATTATAAAGAAATAAAAAAAAAGGAATTTTAATGTTTCTTTACCTAAAGAATTTCAATATTAATTTTTAATGAAATTTGACATAATTATTTCAATTTATTAAAAAATGTTACATCAAATATGGACAAGAATGGGTGACTTAGTCCTAGTCAATCATGTACATGGACTTGCACAAATTTTTACAGGAGTGGGTTGGTGTGTAGCTATAGCATGAAACACGAAGAGTGATCGCATGGGTTGGGCCAAAGCCTGATGGGGTGTATGTATCGGCACGAACTAATGATATGTGAGGTGTGTGAGTGTATGCGGGATTCCATCCCTTAAGCAGGCGATCTTAGAAAAGATATTTACATTGAATATGATAAATATAATCTCATAAAATAAAAACATCGATGTTGGATGAAGAATGACATGGGTACTATGAATCATTAAAAAATAGCACATCTTCTTCTGAGTTTACGTGACCCCACCTTCACTACTAGAATGTTTAGCTTTCGAGGCGGATGACTTATAGAGGCCAACATTTGGTGGTCGCTAAAACTATCAATAGTGGCCACTGAATTTTAATACAATAAAAAACCTAATTTTCCCCTCCCCGACCTCGTAACCCCATTTTCCCCTCCCCGACCCCACGACCCACCCCTTCTGCACCCCGCGACGCTGACCCTCGGTAAACCTGACCCCGAGACCCGGTGACCCTGACCCCCGGTGACCCCTCTCCGATCCTCGGCGACCCCTCTCCGACCCCCGGTGACCCCGACCTCCGGCGACCCTGACCCCCGGCGACCACCGACCCCAGGTGATTCAAGGAAACCTCGGCAACCCCGACCCCCGGCGACCCCCACCACCTGGCCTCCGCGTTGCGCCCCCGCAACCCTGACACCCCCGTGACCCGGTAACCCCCACCCCATGCCTCTGCGCTACACCCTTGGACAGTCCCACCACCGTCGTCCACTCCCAGCCCCGCTACATCCCTCCGGCAAGTCCTCCTGCCTCTGTTGGACCCTCCCAGCCCGTTGTGCCCCGCCATGTAGAACCCTCCCATGCTTCATCCAACGGTTCCACCCATTTCGAATCTGGCCATCAAACCCCTATCATCATGTGGTTTTGCCATCATGGATCCGCAATCGAGTCACACCTCGTTACCCGCGTTCGAGTCCTCTGCAGATAATTTTTTTTATCCTTCAAATTTGGTTTTTAAATTTTAATGATATGTCTTTTTTTAGAATTCAAATAAGATATTTCACTTTTTATTTCTATTAAATTTATGAGTTATATATGTATAAAAATTTCTTGATTTAACTATAATTTCATTAAATGTAGGTATTTCATAGGGTGGTCACAGTGGTTCACCTGATGTTGTTAGTATGTATGTTCTCATTTTTTAAAATTAATTGATTGTAATTTTCTGTGCATATTTCCCTAACTGTTTCTAAGCATTAATTTATATTGTAATTGAATTATGAATTTATGTTTATCAGGATCTAGTGCGTCTTCCAGCAGACTTGGGGGTCCTGGTAGAGGGGTTCGATCCTGGAACTCTGGAGCCTGATTGGATTTGTTATTTGATGACACATTTCATCCAGTTGGAGAAGGTGCTACTGTATTGAGTCATAAATTTGGGCATATGATACGAGACTCACACAGATTCCCTCTGACGACTCATGAATGGAGTTCTTTCCTCTAGGATACGATGGAAAGATTATGGAGGGAGGTTTAGGTAAATTCAATGTTTAATTTTTCATGATATTGTTATTATTGTTGTCCCATCTACTGACAATTTTTTTAACAGGATAATTTGACATCCTGTCCAGATGAGTTTCGGGCTGTATGTATATCCAAATACTGAAAATTATGGAAGGATTACAAGTCAAGGGTGAAGAGAGATCATAGGACACTATTTGTAGGTGTACCAGACATTCTACAGCGAGTCCCTCCGAGCATTCTTCTTGCGTAGTGGTAGGATTTGGTTGCATTTTGGTCGAGTGAGGCGGCGATGGTAAGATCTATTACTTTTAATCTATAAATGACTAATTTTTCAAATGTCTATTAAGTAAATACAATGAATTTAGACCGAGTCTGCTCGTCATTCACATAAACAGGTGATGTAGGGAACGCCTTCCAGACTTGGCACTCGACATGTGTCATAGCTCAGACATGATGTAAGTTTATAATTCACCATTCATTCATATTTTAAAAATATTGTAGTATAACAGGGTGAACCCCTTTATTATAGTTACACCAACATGGAGAGTCGATCGATCGGATGTCCATATGGGTGAGGACTCGTATGGAGGGTGATCCCGATGTTGTTGGTATTATAGTAAGAAAATTATTTACTAATAAATGTATTTTTATTTTAAATAAATTAATCATATTTGTCCATTGATTCATTATATGCTACAAGCTTAGTTTGACACTCAGTTAGTAGAGTTTCTAGTGGAGCAACGTCGTAGTACTATGCGTAGAGATGAAATATTTCACCGTGTTGTGAGGTGTGACAGTCATGGTTATTCTTTGACTTATGGAGGTGGCGTCCCATGATGTGCAGTTGTTAGAGAAGAGGTGATGGGTGCATGCATAAAGTTAGGGATGTTCACACAGACTGAGATAGACCCTTCCATTTAGGATATGCAGTGCAATTTTGATGTATAGTTTCAGGAGTTACGTGCAGAGTATGAGGAGAGGTTGTTACAGATGTCTTCACTTATCGATGAAATGATGACTCAAAAAGTGGCACCACAGGTAAACAATAAAACAAACCATACTCAGATTGAATTTTATTGATTTGTTAAAGAAATATAATATTAATATATATTGTAGGCTCCGAATACAGATGGTGGACATCACAGTGATATTGGTGATCCAGATGAGAATGAACCCCATGTATGAGTTAATTTCATTTGTGTTGATGAATTCTCTTGAAGTTTTTATATCCTTGATGAATAGAATCTTCCATTTTTACCTAGATTAGTTTGTTTTAGTATTTTTTTTTATGACATCTTTGTGCACTCCAAGACTGATGATGATCATACCCAATATCTTGACATCATCCAGATTACACTTATAAAGCATCGAGTATAGGTCAAGCTATATATATGTCATTTTATTATTGATTAGGTATAGTTATTGGGTAAAATAATCTCAGAGGAAGGTGTGTCAGTGGATGGATAGAAACTTCAGGAAATTGTTTCTTGGAAGAAGCCCAAGAACTCTTTCGATATCTCTAGCTTTCTAGGGTGAGTGAATTGTGAAATGGTCGCGCAGAAGGCACGTCAATCGGACGTCTGGTTTGCGCGGTACTGATCAATATGTGTTTTTTAAGTGTTAGGTGCACTTTATAAATGCATGTGGGGTGAAAATGGGAAGAATGATGTCGTAATTTCTTGAAATCAGACGACAACAACGGGTGAGTGAATTTTGAAGTGGTCTCCCAGACGGCATGTCAATCGGGCGTGCGGTTTGCACGGTACGGCTCAATATGCATTTTTTTAAGTGTAGGGTGCACTTCATAAACGCGTGTGGGGAGTCCAAATGGGACGAACAAAGTTGGAATGCCCTGAAATCATACAAAAACAACGGGTGAGTGAATTATGAAGTGTTCGAGCAGACGACACGTCAATCGAAGGTGTCGTGTGCCCGCGGTGACGGAGAACGCAGTTCTGGTGTCATAAACGGCCAAAACGGGCGTTTAATGGTCAAATTCAAAGCGGACGACATTGTATTGAACCGAAATCATAGGTAAAAAATATAATTATTATTCGTGACGTGTACACGAATACGGCACGTCAATCAGATGTGTGGTTTGCACGGTATGGCTCAATATGCGTTTTTTAAGTGGTGGGTGCATTTCATAAACGTGCATGGTGGGGTCCAAACAGTCTGAACGAAGTCGAAATGGCCTGAAATCAGACAAAAACAATGGGTGAATGAATTGTGAAGTTTTCAAGTAGACGGAACGTCAATCGGAGGTGTCGTGTGCCTGCGGTGACTGAGAACACAGTTCTGGTGTCATAAACGGTTAAAACGGGTGTTTAACGGTCAAATTCATAGAGGAAGACATTGTATTAACCTAAAATCATAGGGAAACAATCTAATTATTATTCATGACATGTATTCACAGACAGAACGTCAATCAGATGTGCGGTTTGCGCGGTACGGCTCAATATGCATTTTTTTAAGTGTTGGGCGCGCTGCATAAACGTGTGTCGGGGTCCAAATGGGCCAAACGAAGTTGTAATGGCCTGAATTAAGACGAAAACAATGGGTGAGTGAATTGTGAAGTGGCTGAGCAGATGGTACATCAATCGGAGGTGTCGTGTGCCCGTGGTGATCGAGAACGCAGTTCTGGTGTCATAAACGGCCAAACGGGCATTTAACGGTCAAATTCATAGCGTATGACATTGGATTGACCTAAAATCACATGACAACGATATAATTATTATTTTTGACATGTACGCGTAGACAGCACGTTAATCGAACGTGCAGTTTGCACGATACAGCTCAATGTGCATTTTTTAAGTGTTGGGCGCACTTCATAAACATGTGTGGGGGTCCAAATGGGCCGAACGAAGTCAGAATGGCCTAAAATCAGAAGAAAACAACTAGTGAGTTAATTTTGAATTGTTCAAGTAGACGGAACGTCAATCAGAGGTGTCGTATGCCCGCAGTGAACAAGAACTCATTATTGGTGTCATAAACGGTCAAAACGGGTTTTTAACAGTCAAATTCATAGTAGACGACATTGTATTGACCTGAAATCATAGGGAGACAATATAATTATTATTCAAGATGTGTACACGCAGATGACACGTCAATCAGACATTCTGTTTGCACGGTACGGCTCAATATGTGTTTTTTTAAGTGTTGGGCGCGCTTCATAAACCCGCGTGGGGTGGGGGGTCTAAACGGGCCTAACGAAGTCGGAATGTCCTGAAATCAGATGAAAACAACGGGTGGGTGAATTATGATGTGGTTGAGTAGATGACATATCCATCGGAGGTGTCACGTGCCCGCGGTGACCGATAACGCAGTTCTGGTGTCATAAACGGCCAAAACGGGCATTTAACGGTCAAATTCATAGAGAACGACATTAGATTGACTTGAAATCACAGGGAAACAATATAATTAATATTTTTGACGTGTACGCATAGACGGCACATCAATCAGACGTTTGTTTTGCACGGTACTGCTCAATATGCGTTTTTAAGTGTTGGGCGCGCTTCATAAACGTGCGTGGGGGGGTCCAAACAGGCCGAACAAAGTCAGAATGGCCTGAAATCAGATGACAACAATGGGTGAGTAAATTGTGAATTGTTCGAGTAGACGGCACGTCAATCGGAGGTATCGTGTGCCCACGGTGACCTAGAACGCAGTTCTGGTGTCATAAACGGTGAAAACAGGCGTTTAACGGTCAAATTCATAGCAGACGCCATTGGATTGATGTGAAATCATAGGGATAAAATCTATTTATTATTTGTGATGTGTACGCACATACGTAATGTCAATCAGATATGCGGTTTGCGCGGTATGGCTCAATATGCATTTTTTTAGTGTTGGGCATGCTTCATAAACATGCGTGGGGGGTTCCAAATGAGCCGAACGAAGTTAGAATGGCCTGAAATGAGACGACAACAAAGGGTGAGTGAATTATTAAGTGTTCGAGTAGACGACACATCAACCGAAGGTGTCGTGTGTCTGTGGTGACTGAGAACACAGTTCCAATGTCATAAATGGCCAAAATGGGCGTTTAACGGTCAAATTCATAGAGGACGTCATTGAATTGACCTGAAATCATAGGGAAACAATATAATTATTATTTGTGATGTGTACACGCAGACGGAACGTCAATCAGACGTGTGGTTTGCGTGGTACGTCTCAATATGCATTTTTTAAGTGTTCAGCAAGCTTCATAAACGTGCGTGGGGGGGTCCAAACGGGCCGAACGAATTCATAATGGACTGAAATCAAACTACAACAATGGGTGAGTGAGTTTTGATTTTCTTGAGCAGATGGCACATCAATCGGAGGTGTCGTGTGCCCGCGGTGACCGAGAACGCAGTTCTGGTGTCATAAACTGCCAAAACGGGTGTTTACCGATCAAATTCTTAGCAGACGGCATTGGATTGGCCTGAAATCACAAGTAAACAATATAATTATTAGTATTGACGTGTACGTGGAGACATTACGTCAATCAGACGTTCCGTTTGCGCGGTACGGCTCAATATGTGTTTTTTAAGTGTTGGGCGCGCTACATAAACGCTCGTGGGGGGGTCCAAACTGGACGAACATTGTCTTAATGGCCTGAAATCATATGAAAACAATGGTTGAGTGAATTGTGAATTGGTTGAGTAGGCGGAACGTCAATTGGAGGTGTCCTGTGCCCGTGGTGACCGAGAACGCACTTCTGGTGCCATAAACGGCCAAAACGGGCGTTTAACGGTCAAATTCTTAGCGGACGACATCGGATTGACCTGAAATCATAGGGAAAAAATTTAATTATTATTTGTGGCATGTATGAGGAGACGACATGTCAATCGGATGTGCAGTTTCCGCAGTACCGCTCAATATGCGTTATTTAAGTGTTAGGCGCACTTCATAACCATGCGTGGGGGGTCCAAATAGGCCAAAAGAAGTTAGAATGGCCTGAAATTAGACGACAACAACATGTGAGTAAATTTTTAAGTGGTCGGGTAGACGGCACGTCAATCAGAAGTGTCGTGTTCCCACGGTAATCGAGAACGCACTTCTGGTGTCCCAAACAGCCAAAACGGGCGTTTAACGTTCAAATTCATAGAGGACAACATCGGATTGACCTGAAATCACAGGGAAACAATATAATTATTATTCATGACATGTATGAGGAGACAACATGTCAATCAGGCGTGCGATTTGCGTGGTACAGATCAATATGTATTTTTTAAGTGTTGGGCGCGCTTCACAAACGCGCGTGGGGGGTCCAAACCAGTCGAATGAAGTCGGAATGGCCTGAAATCATACGACCAGAACGGGTGAGTGAATTTTCAAGTATTTGACAAGACATCATGTTAATCTGAGGTGACTTGTTCCCACAGTGGCCGAGAACATTGTTCTGGTGTCATAAACGGCCAAAACGGGCGTTTAACGGTTAAATTCATAGCAGAAGACATCGGATTGACCTGTAATCATAGGGAAGAAAGATAATTATTATTCTTGGTGTGTACGAGAAGATGACACAACAATCAGACATGTCGTTTATGTGGTACAACTCAATATGTGTTTTTTAAGTTTTGGGCGTGCTTCATAAATGCACGTGGGGGTTCCAAACGGGTCGAACGATGTCGGAATGACCTGAAATCAGACGACAACAATGGGTCAGTTACTTTTGAATTGGTCGCATAGATAGAACATCAATCGGATTTTTTGTTTGCACGGTACGGCTCAATGTGCATTTTTTAAGTGTTGGACGCACTTCATAAATGCGTGTGGGGGGTTCATAAGATAAGAACGAAGTCCAAATGGCCTGAAATCAGAAGAAAACAATGGGTGAGTGAATTTTTAAGTGGCCACACAGACGACATGTCAATCGGAGGTGACGTGTGCCCACGGTGACCGAGAACACAGTTCTGGTGTCATAAACGGCCAAAACGGGTGTTTAACGGTCAAATTCATAGCCGAAGACATCGGATTGACCTGAAATCACAGGGAAACAATCTAATTAGAACCATAGAATTAATGATTTTAAATTTTTAAAATGGTAATCAAAATTATGAATATATTTTGAGAATCAAACACTTTCGATCTGTTTAAGTAATTTTGAATTGAAATATGTTAATTTGTTTCAATTATTTGTTTATAGGTTTTATTCAGTACTAATTTTGTTATTAAATTTTGTTATGCAGTTATATTTGATGATGGATGCAGATCTTGGAAGATGACTGGTGATATTTATGTGGGTATATTTTATTGTGTAATTGATATTTTTTAAAAAAAATTAAAAACCTATAGCGGCCGCCATTCGGCAGCCGCTTTAGGTGTTTCCATCGTCGCCTGTAGCGGCCGCCATTTAGCATCCACTATTGCTCTGGGATACAGTGGGCATCGTTTGGTGGCCGTTTTAGCCTATTCCAGCTTCCTATAGCATCCTCCAAATGGCGATCACTGATAACAACAACAACAGGCCAAAAGCGGCCACTGATTTGTGAATGATAAGTGGCCGCTATAGACCTTTAGTGACATCTTTTGGTGGCCGCTATAGACCTTTAGTGATGTATTTTGGCAGCCGCTAAAGGTCATGATTGTACTAGTGCTTGGAAAAATTCTTGATGCCATGTATCACACATACCAACCACTAAACATTGTCACACCAATAACATAACAAAATTAATTGCAATTTTTTAATAAAATAATAATGATTTATTCATTATTTTCAATGATAAAACCCATTTATTTCAATTTTTAAAATAATGGGTAATTTCAATTATAGAATAAAATTGGGCTAAAATGTGAAGATTTCCTAATTCTGGAATTTTAAGAGATTTCAATCACTTAGGTGTTTTGATCATAACAATTAAGATATAAATAAAATTTATGTAATTATTTTTTTTAGGATTCGTTGATTTGTGGGATACAAATTTCTATTCTGACCAAGAACTAATTATTCCAAATAGAGGCCTAAATAAATCAATCAATTTGAAAAAAAAAATATTCATATAGAGTGGACCCCACTCTGTAAAATATACATAAGTCATGTTTCACTCCTCTAATTGAGGTGATTAAAATGGATTATAAATAAATCACATAGTCACATTTCCACATTAAATTTTAAGGTGTTATTCACTCATTATTGTGGCCATTGGATGCTCAATATTGAAGGAACATTTATAAATCATTCATTCAGAAAAAAAATTGGGATAAACTGGATATATATTATAATAAACATGGATTATGGAGATCCATATTTTGTGAAAAACGAGTAACATATTTTGGAACAACTTTATAGAAGACTACATTCTCTGATTCTGCCATTAATGGGGTTAACCATGCAAAAAAAATAGGATCAAGATTTATGTATCCAAAAATATCCCCCTTCGCTTATAAAATGAGGTGAACCCCTCCTCATCTTAGATAAACAATCGAAACTACCAAGGAAATCACCAAGGAGGCCACTGCATGCTCTTCTTCCTCCCAAATTTCTTCTTCTTCATTTTTGTAGTTTTCTTTTTTTGGGTTTTTTTTTCAATTATAATTTAGATTTATAATAAATTCATGCATTCTTAAATTTGTGACACCATTTTCTTCTTCTTTCACTATTATTCTTTAATTATAATAATAATAATTATTATTATTATTATTATATAACATTCTTATTTTAAATTTATTTTATTATTTTCTTCTATTTTTATTAAAAAATTATTCTCTTAAATATAATAATAATAATAATAAGTAATAATATTGTTATTATTATTTTTAAAAATGGATAAAATATATTTTTTATTTCTATTTTATTTTATTTCACTCTCTCATCTTAACTCTTCTATTTTTATTTTATTATTTTTATCTCTCACCTCCATTCATTTTAAATTATTATTTATTTTATTTTATCCCACGTTTTCTTCTCTTCTTCCCACTTCCACCATTGTGATCTATTACTCTTAAAAATGGGAGGTTGACCATGAATCTTGGCCTAGTGGGAGGTCACGGTGTTCTTAAATTTTTCTTAATATTTATTTTTAGGTTTTTGGTGAATTGAATTCTATACATGGTGAGGTGAATGTCTCTAAATTGATGACTTCCCAGTGATAAAATGCAAATCAATTTATTTATATTCTTTTATTTATATCACTTTTCCTTCTATCTATTGGTTAGTTCTTCACATGATGGAGTTTAATTAATAAATATATTAAACAAAATCGACAAAGATGGATCCTAGAAGATTGCACATCCTAGAACAATGTGTGTAATCAAACTTAATTAAAAGAGGATGTGGAATTGAGATTTATTTGGCATGCATACAAATTAACTCCATTTTTGGGTAGCCAATTATTCATTCACTTTAATTTTTCTAATTTCAAATTTTAAATAGTTTTTAATTTAATGAAACCCATAATAAATTATTTCCATGATTCATTTAAATGATTGTTATTCTTCATGGACTGATTATTTATCACAGGTTCTAGAACTGGTAGTTGAATCCCCTGATTTATAGAAGAAAGTGTTTCATTATGGGCTAGATATATTATAGGAGACCTGAGATGAATTTTCCTTGAGGAGGAATTCAAGGAACACATCTAGGATCTAAAGGAGACTCGAGAGAAATAATTGATTGAAGGATTGGACAGAGAACTCACATAATTATATGATTACTTCCCAAAATTCTTACAAGAAGAGGCTAAGAAAAAATAATAGTGTTATTTTATTACATCCAATACTTTTTAAGATGTTCCCCTGGAATATTTCTAGGAGGAAGTATAAAATCAAAAACTCAAATATGATAGTCAAGATCTTGAAGAGATTATTCAATATCTATAAGGAAAAATGGATTGGATAACTACATATGTGCGGGAACCATCAGAGAAAATTGAGCCTGAACTAGAATATGAGAAACTTTTCTTACCTGAGGAGGCCAAGGAGGAAGACTTGACTACTGAGCTGCATGTGGGAGATCTGCAAGAAAGGATGACTTCTGTAATGAATCTGGGAAAATTCTTGATCTCCCCATATGATGAAAAGAAGAACAAAAAGCACAGTTGATGGAAGAAACCACACAAGTGGTGGAATTTGAATTGAAAATGGAGGATCCTGACTAGCTATCTATATTATCTTAGAACCTACTCCGTGATGTACTTATTATTGAGGCATTGATTGAAACTAACCAAACTCAAGGATTTGAACCTTTCTTTGACTCTATCTCTTCTGATTTTATCAAATCTGAATTGTTCATCACCTCTTATTCTTTTGATTATATAGAATCAAAAATCATTATTATTCCTCAGAGGAGGAATAAGAACCTAGATATGCACTTATTGAGGAACAAATGGATCTCCTTGATTTCTATGACATTTCATTTTAGGATCCCCATAATTAAAATATAAAAGTTGTTGAGACTAAGTAAATAAGGAAAGAGGATACTTTTTTGAAAGTGTGGGATTTAATTTTGGAAAATTAAAATTTTATTCAAGTAAACATACCTGTTTATTTTCCGCTTTATCATTTATCTCATGAAGACCATGTGAATCCAACACTGGATGTGGTTTCACAAGTGGAAACCAAGAAGGAGTACGATCCATACATCATCCTATGCTCACTATACAAGATATACATAATTGTTAAGGGGGAGGATCAGTAATACTTTATTCATGGAACATTCATCAAGAAAAATGAGTAGATGTTGGGAAATCAATATGTGGTGGTTCAGGTCAAAGAATCCCTAATCCCAATAAAAATTTCAATAACATCTGGTACCACCCTCTAGAGGCAGTAAAATTTCGGGGCCCACTTGGGGGATCATACTAATATTAACCTTTACATGCTTTCTCCAAATTTAGATTACAATATAATCTCTTAAGAAGTAACTCAACATTCATCCCACTCACAGTTATCTTTTTTAGAATTAATGAAAATATCCTTATACTTAATTGTGTTATTTTATTTTATAGGTTCATGATGGAAGAAGGCAGACCTAAATGGTTAAGAAAGAGGAATAAGATTCATTTTAAAAGGGAGATCACTTTTAGTGTTTATATTTTAAACTCCTTACATTTTATTCTAAAAAACATGTTTTGAGCTTTAAAGTTAAAATTTCATGCTCACACTTTAATTATTCTATACTTGACTAATCTAAGAGACATGAGTTTCTTAGTAATGCTATGATTCCATGTTTAAGATTTCAATATTTATATGATTAAATGAATAAAATGGAAAAATAAAATTTTAAAATGAAGCATGGATATTAAAATAAGGACTCATGATTTGAATTAATTTATTGTTTCATGTAAATGAAATTCGTTAAAAAAAATCATACTTTTATTTTTCTAAAATTCAGGTGAATTGATTTTTTTATAATTATACAAAACTATAGTGATTTTCCCAAATCATATGTCCATTCTTGAGAGTATTTCTAGACCAAGTACTTCATATTTAATCTTGAGCATATTTATTGAGTGATCTTTGGACATGCCACCTGCTAGAGCATTACTTTAAACTTTTCAAACATATGACTATGAAAAAACACATTTAAAATTATTGTTGCTTCTTTTGATAAACCACTTATCCTTAAAATATCACATTTACATCAATACATATTTATTCCATAGACACCATTGATGACCTTTATAGGGATGAACCATGTTTCAAGCAATTTTTATACATTCATACCCTACTCTTAATAATTTCATTTTCTTTTCAAGTTGAAGTGTGGGAGTGAATATAATCATGGTAAATGGGATGATTTACATTATAAGGAATAATTGTTGGTGGTTCTTATTGTGGGAATTGTGATTTTTTGTAGAATCAATTATTTTACTCTATTGGTTTTCCCCTCTTGAATATAAAAAATAAAAAAATAAAAAAGAACCAAAAAATTGATTAAAATGGTTTTTGATTTTAGTAAACCTAAAATCGCTATTACAATAACCTATGATTTTTATCACATGTGGGTAGGTGGTGGATGTGAGGTTTATTCTAATCATAAAATTCTGAAACAAAAAAAAATATAAAGGTTCTATGAAAAATAAAAAAATAGCATAATATATATATATATATATATATATATATATATATTCAATAGAGGGAAATCATTCATTATGCTTAAATTGATCATAATCTTTACTTTGGACTTTTGGGGATGTTGGGGTTTGATATAAATTGAAGGGGATAATGTCATTAAAATTTTACATTGAATAACATGATTTATTATTTAAGAGATAAACATCCTCCTTGAGCTTTGATTTTTAACAACTAGTCTTACCAACCATAAGCCTACTAGACATTTGAACCTTAATTACTAGCCCTCGTGATTTTTTGTGCTTTTTTCTTTACAAAGTGGAGAAATTTGTTCCTTTACAAGCCTGTGGATATGGAGTATGTTCTTGTGTTATGATCAAAACTCTACTTAAATTTAATCATGATTGATGGGAGAAAAGAATAAAAATTGAGGTAAATAGGGACTTTTTGTGTTTGATAACAATGAATCTAGGAGCATGACTTAATTAAAGAAGAAGATCCATCATTTTTAAAATGGGAAATTTAAAATAAATGGATTGGTTGTTTCTTGGAAAATGATAAATTTAATTGATATTTTATGTGGAATTTTAAATTTTGGTTTCACATTAATAATTGTTTTATTTTATTGCATTTAAATTTTAATATTGATCACATTGGTGCCCTATTTGACACCTTGTTGAGATTTTATGCTTGAGTAAATGCATGATTTAAGTGTGGGGGTGTTTGGAAAAACAAAATTAAGTGAAATATTTATTCAAATTATAATTATTTATTCATTATTTTCAATGATAAAAATCATGTATTACAAAGTTTTATTAAAATAATGGTTAATTTCAATTATAGAATGAAAATGGGCTAAAATGTGAAAATTTATTAATTCTAGAATTTTGAAAAATTTTAATCACTCTTTTATTTTGATCATGACTATTAAAATTTATATCTAATTTATGTGATTATTTCTTTATAGGATTGCTTGATTTATGGGAAAATTTTCTATTTTGTACAAAGAGCTAATTCATCCATATAAAGGCGCAAAAAAATAATTCAATTTAAAAAATTGATGACGAGGACATAGTGGACTCTACTACAGAAAAGTGGCATAAATCATGTTACACACCTCCAATCGAGGTGATTCCAAATGTATTAGAAATAATAATCATTGAGGTGTTTTGACATTATATATTAAAGATTTATTCACTCGTTATGGTGGCCATTGGATGCTCAATATTTAAGGAACATTTATTAATAATTTGTCAAAAAAACATTGGGTAAATTTTCTATATCTTTTAATACACATAAAGGATAGAGCTGAAAGTTTGATTAAAAAGAGTATCATATTTTGGAAAAACACTCAAGAATATTAAATTTTTTGATTTATTTATTAATTGGGGTGATCACATGAATACATTCAAAGGAAGAATTCTAGAGTCAAAAATATTCTCCCTCACCTATAAAAGGAGGTGATCCCCTCTTGTCCAAATCATCAGTCGACACAACCGAGAAATAAATCTCCACTAAGGAGTATTTCGACTGAAAATATCCCCCATTTCTTCCTCTTTATTTTTTGTTTACATTTTATTTATTTAATTATAATCTTTAATTTTTTTTCAACTATAATCGCAATTCTCAGTTACTTTTAGAAAAATAAATTTATACATTTTTTTTGTTTCCACCCATCCTTCATTCTCTTTTCATATTACTCTTAATTCTATTATTATTTGTATTATTATTATTATTGCTGTTAATCTTTTTTTTTCATTTTCGAAAGCCGGTTTAAGGGTTCCCAATACCCCGCTACATGAGTCCAAAAAACACATAAACCAAAACATAAAAACACCAAAAAACACTAACCATGCGCAAGCAACCACGAACCAGGGCACAAGAACATCATAGAAAAAAACCAAATACACCCAGGATTACCTTGAGCATCCTCTAGTGCGACCATTGACATCGACCCAAATCCTCCCATTGGCAAATTCCAGAGGAATTCACCCATCCAACAAGCGATGGAATGGACCCCCAAGATCCACACCCGAGGACATCAAAGAAATCCCGAATGAGGATGACAATATCCTGATACCATTAGCACCCTGACCGCAGGCAACCCAAACAACCCCACCAAACAACATAATTGTCAAAGTGAGAGACAAACCAAATCAGTCTGGAGGCGAAGCCTCATAAGAAAAGGAAAAGTTACAAAAACATAGCCTTAGCCTATTAGTGATTTCCTCCCTGTAAAGATTCATATCCATTAGCCATACCTTAGCATCAGGATCTTCCCCAATAAAGTCTTCAAAACGGTCCACCATTTTGTCCCATGTTCGGATATATTTTTCTTTGCTGATTTTCCAATCGTTGAAACCTCTCATCAAGATCAAATCCTGTTTGTCAATCCACTTAGCCTACTCATTGTTGACTTCCACTCTTACAGCTCTTCCCATCATATCAGCCTCTTCCTATGGGATGTCGACATACAGAAATTCTTCTACCATTTCCTCCTCGGAGCAAAGGATAGGTTCATTTATGTTATTTACCTTTCCATAAGATCTTCCCATTTCATTGTTGCTCTCCTTGATTAAAACCTGAGAATCCTCCTCTACCATGTTGAGAAATAACAACGGCAACTTCTTCGTAGAGTGTGTCTCCAAAGGTGGGGGAGAGAGGAGTAATCCTTCTTCCCCTTCTTCTTTTTAGAACTCATGTTGTTCTTTGGAATTGGGACCTCTTCAGCCGAATGGTCCAGTTCATCCAGATTGGATGCCTCCCTGCCAACCTCATCCTCTTCACCTGGTGTAATGTGTTCCAAAATCACATTATCCTCTAATAAACCTTCAAATCTGTTACATAGGGGGATTGATGTCCAAATCAAGCCCGGACCCCTGCTCTCATCCACCATTTGTAGCTCCCTTCCAGGTGTAGAACCACAGCCACCCGAATGCTTATTTCAAGTACCCAATTCAGCCTCCTCAACAAGCATTATTCGACCAGCTACCTCAGCCTGGTTGGCCTTTAAGAGGCCGCACCCCATTAAATGGTTCTGTATATTAGTTTCCTCTAAATTCACCTCATGGATTGAACAAGTAGCTTGCTCCGTAGACCTTCCCTCGTTGAGATCCAGCTAAGAAACACCTGCAAGTCTCTCCTGTCCAGACCTGGCATTTTCATTCTCAATAGGAACAATGTCTGGCTTGCTCACTCCATTGAGGTCACCTAACAGCCTGCAAAAGACGTCCTAGACTTTCAGACTAGGAGGCAAAGCAAGTGGTTTCTTCGACCTCACCTGAATTCCAGCATCTACAATCGTTGAGCCCGATCCAACTGAAATAACACCTTCCTCTTGTTCATCTTGAACTACACCATCATTCTGGACAACCCGAGCAAGACCTGCTAGATCACTGCCTTCAGGGGGTCTGTTGAGGGCCTCTTCACCAGGTTCTTCCACCAATGAATTAACCACCATGTGATTCTCCTGGATGCTACAGTAACCATTACTCTCATTCCCAGAAAATATACAATCTCCATTGCTCGCATACCTCTGGGATCCATCATCCCTTTCCCTTTGCTTGCATTTCCCTAGTAAATGGCCTAGTAATTTGCAATCAGAACAATAATGAACCCAAGATTCATATACAAACGGTTGTTTACACCAGAACTCTTCACCGAATGTGATCTAAATGAAGTCCAACGGATCCCTTGAGGCGTCCACCTCCACACACACTCTAGGGTTAATCGGATGGCAGACATCCATGGTCCGGCTATCGGAGAAAAGATATATCCACAGTATATTCCCAATAATTTTAACAATAGATGTATTTTGAAATGTTAAAGGGATATTTGGAAAACTAACCCAAATCGCCACGGAAGGTGAATCACGCCGCATATGGAAATCGTACGACCATCGATAAAGATAGAACCGCAATCCGTTGCAGTTGCGAGGAGCTCTCAACCCAGCCCTTATCAAGTCTTCCTCCGACACAAACCGAATCAAAATATTCCTGTTTTCTAACAAACCTGTGGTTGCCTTCTCTTTCAGATCCCAGGAACCAAAGACAAATCTATAAAACAGATCGACCGAGGGTCTTCTCTTCGAAAATCAAGCAACCAGTGTCAGACTATGCAGTGCCGAGGCTTTGTTAAACTCTGCAATCGAAATCAGAAGATTAGGTCGTCCATCGTGTATACCTGGAACCTTAGGGCTCAGAAATCTTCGGGGAAATGGAGGAAGGAAGTCCGGGTTGGATAATGGAAGAAAAGGTGCTTCCGCTCTTGTGTGTTGCGGCAGAGGTCCCTTCCCCTTCAGGGGAGGAACCTGCTTAGAGGCCACCGCCGTCACTGATCGGGAGTCAAAACCACCGTCATCGCTGCTCCCGCTCCCCCTGATGGTATTAGATGCAAGAATCTCAGTGTTATTATTATTGTTATTATTATTATTACTACTACTATTAATATTATTAATACTATTACTATAATTATTAATAATATTCTTTTAAAACTTTTATTTTATTTACTTATTCTCTTCTTATCTTAATTTTAATAATAATAATAAATTATTGTTATTATGTTTTTATTATTATTTAGAAATTATATAATTTCATTTTTTATTTTCTTTATTTATTTTCATTTTATCTCTCTACCTCAACCCAATTCTATTTTGTATTAATCTTTTATTTTCTCATCACCATTATTTTTAAACATTCTTTATTTTTATGTTATTCTCTTTCTTCTTCTTCTCTTCCACCCACTCCACTAATTGGTCTCTTACTCTCAAAAATGAGAGGCTGAACCTGATACATGGCCCTAGGTGAGGTCAAGTTGTTATTTAATTTTCTTTAAAGTTTATTTTATGTTTGTAGATTGAATTGAGTAGCATGAATGGGTGAGGTTAATGTCCTTGATGTAGTGACTACCCCCAATGACATACAACTCAATTTTTCTATATTATTTTTTTTAATCATTATTCCCTCTCTCCATTGGTTACTTCTACACATGTTGGAGTTGAAATAATCAGTGGATGAAACAAAATTTATAGAGTTGTGTCCTAGAAGCTGGAACCTCCTAGACCAAAGTGTTTCATCAACCTTGATTAAAAGAGGATGTGGAATTAAGGGTGCTTAGGAATTCAATGATATTCCATAATTTCTATATAAAGAATAGTAATTAAAACATGATATTTTGTGTTTGGATTATCAAACTAAAATAAAACACAAAAAAGATAATGATGATTGAATCCAAGGCTAAACCCAAGACCAAGTGCTTTATTTCCTTAAATAATTCTATCTATTTTTCATATTAGTATAAATTATAATTTCTATTAATATATGTCATTATTAAAAAACCCAAAAATATTTTCCTTGTTTTCATTAGATAAAAAACCACAAAAAGAGATATCATAGGTGATTTATCAGAAGTAAGTGAACAAACTTAATGGCTTCCCAAGTAAGATGAATCTGGTCAGCCACTATGCTACACTAAGAAATATATAATTGTTTTTCCATTCCCCACGATAGGTGTGCATCAACCATCACAAGCACATCCCAGAGTCCACCATTATTTTCCCTCTTGAGCTTAAGCTCAACCAACTAAGCCACCTCAAGGCTTATAGCATCTTTTTATGGTTATTATGTGTTTGGAAGAACCACTACATACAAGAAATGGAGGGGAATAAAATACTCACAAGATCTTTGATACCATTGAGCTTCGCTACCACAAAGCTCCACCATAATCATGTGTTGTCTCCAGGAGTGTGCTACCACTGATCCACCACTACCACTTCCTACTACAACCAAGTTTTGAGACTGTTACTCGCTACTTCTACCACTTAATTACACCATAACATGCTACCACCAGCCTTCAAAACCACCACATGATTCATTTTTTATTCTTCTATCAGCCTTCAACCATTAAGTTTACACTATCTCCTCTAACATTTTCTTTGTAAACATGGGTTTCACTGTGGTCTGATGCTACCTAATATCTCAGTTATATAGGAGGAAGCCAAGATAAGCCTAGATTCTATTTTTTTTAGAATGATTGATTGAGAGAAATATTATCTCAAAACATCTTGAATCCCATGTTGTTATCCCATGTTTGATGTTCACTCTTGAATAAGGAGGATATCAAATGTGAAATAGACTTATATAGTTAATTGAGAATTTTTTCTATAGGATTAAATGGATTCAATAATTTCACAATGTCATAGTGATTTCAACCATATTTTATAGGAGAATTCCATAATCATATTTCCCAGTAAAACAGCTTTTTATTCTATATTGAAACCCATGTTTCACACAGGAGCTATGGTGTGAAAAAAGAGGAAAGATTGGTTCGATATACTAAATCTCATTCATAATCATTGTATTAAATATTTTGGAAATTCATATGATGATGAAACATGGGATCATGAAAAACTTAATGGAGTTCAAAAATAGATATTATGAGTTGTTAAATACAAATTAGGAGATATAGTATCAAGCATAATTGAATGTTGCGTTATCTCTCTTATATTGTTATTAAAAGGATAAATACACATGGTATTAAAAGATTAAAATTTTAATAAATTAAAATAAAATAAAATTTTAGGAATTTGAAGATAGATTTTGGAGATTCAAAACGATCACAATTTGGATTTCCAATGCGTATAAATTTAGAGTCCATGATACTGTGAAGGGGATCACCCCCTTCACTGAAAATTTTGGTCAGGGATACTACTATTATATTTTATTTTTTCTATAGTTTTGTTTTATTTATTTTATGTAACTCATATTCATATTTTAATTCATGTACTCTTCCTTCCATTCTCTCCCTCTCTCTCTCTCTTTATCCAGTATGATCTATTGTACTTAGGATTATGAGTAACTGACACAAGGAATATCCCAATAGATTAAGTTGATGTTAAAATTGATTAAATTTTTGATTTTTGATTTGGGTTAATATAAGGGTGATCTAATATGAGTTAAATCCCATATTTGGTTATATAAGGGTTAACTTTTTATTCTACAACCATTCTCCCTTGATTTAGGTGGTGGTTTTTTAGTATACTTAGATATTTATGAGTTAATTATACATTCAAAACTAGGGTAGAATAATATGTTCACACATATGATGGAATATTTGAATTAAGTATATTTAAAATAGGATAATGAAGGATCTCTATAGATGAGTTCCATGGGAGAATTCTCATTCTTCTCTGATTTAATCAATTCAATTGCATTACATCTAAATCTTATTGTTTCATTGTATTTTTTCTTTCACCTTATCATTCCCCCTATATATTCATTTTCATTCATAAAATATGAAAATACTAAAATGATAATTAGTAAACTAGGAATAGTTTTTGATTAAATATGAATCTCCTCATGTAATATGACCTTATTCAGCCACTATTATGCACTAGGGAAAATAAAGTAGGGAGGTATAAAATCTACTATATTTTTTCTAGTATATTACAGAGGCTAACCATGGTCATATCATTATAATAGATTCATAATTAATCACACATTAATCTTATTTTACTTATTATCTTTTTAGTATTTTATTGTTTTATGAAAGAAAACTAAAATATGGTGGGAATGAGAATGTGATTGAAAAGATACAACTAAACATGTAGATGAAATGCAAAGGAATTATTAGAGTTAGAGTATAATGGAAATTATTCTTAAAGAATTATATATAGGGATCATTCATCATTCTATTTTAAATCAACAAAATGAATACAATCCATCATATGTGGGAACACCTTCTTCTACCTCAGTTTTAAATGGGAAGTGCACTCAACAATCACCAAGTACACTGCACATCCACCTCCTCAAACGTGGGGGAATAGATGTAAAATAACAAGTTAACCACTAGATAAACATATAAATTATTATACCCACTATAGATTGTAATTAGATTAACCCAAATCAATAATTGAAAATCATATCTTGTTTGACACCAAATTACACACAGAAGATATTACTCAGTTCAGTTACTCATCACTATAAGTATAAGATATCACAAAGGTGAGAGAGATTTTGTGTGATAAATAGAGAGGATAGAATGAAGAGAAATATAATTAAAACATTAATATGAGTTACATCAAGGAAAATAAAATAAATTACCACATAAAATAAAATAGAAACTTCCCTGGCTCAATTTCATAGTGAAGAGTTAGATCCCATGACCTCTAAATTTATTTTCATTGGAAACCCAATGTCTGAACCTTTTGAATATTCAAAATATATCTTATTTTCCTCAAATTTTCTTCTCTTTTAATTCGTTCAAGGATTCCTCTTTTAATTACACATCAATATCTACTTTTAATTACTAACCAATAGAGTGACCACAAATTTGACTTACCCTTAATATTGAATCTCAAAATTCATATTTAGGTACTCATAATATCTATTTCTAAACACTCTAAATTTTTTAATGATTCCAGGTGGAATCTTGCTCTGATTATCAAAATACTTAATTGATCTCAAATGTATGGGACTGGGTGTCTCACCCCAATCTTTCCCTTATTTTCAAACCCTATCTTTTATTTGAAACATGGGCATCAACATGGCATAGTAAGAATGTTTTTTGTGAATTTTAAGCTTGAACTTCTCTTGTAAACTAAGGATGAATTCACATGTACTGAAATTTTTTTGAACATGTTCCGTCCTATACATGGTTTTCTCTATGCATTCTGCAAGGCAATTTCTCTTTGTATCGCCTCCTTGTTAAAGAATTTACATCCACCATGGGATATCAATATGGGAATCTAGCTGTTTCAAGCTCTTCTTTATCTTAATTAAACATTCTCGAAAAAACTTAAATATAGTCTTTTCTTGGCATCCTTCTATATTTTTTGTAGCTCAAATGGTTGTGTCCCATGGTTTCAACTATATTATAAAGTCAATGGTTTAAGGTGATGGTGGAAGATTAATGATAGAATACCATTAGTACCACAAAAATGGTAGAACATGGTGTAAGAAAAGGCTAAAAGGTAGTTTGTGATGGTGTAAGTCGATGGTAGCAGTTGGAGGAAGTTGGAAGTGGCTGCAAAACATGTCAGTTCCAAGAAACGGTAGTGAAGGCTCAGTTGTAGATAACCTAGAGAGGTATAATGGGATAGTGGTTTAGATCAATGGTAGTGAAGATGGATGGTATTGAATATCCAATGGGTGTATCATTCTCCTCTTCTTCATGTATGGAGGGTGATTTCCAAACTCTCAATGATCATCCATAGAAGTTATTGTACTCTAGGTGGATTGGTTGGTTGAGCATGCGCTCATTAGTGACTATAATTGTGGACTCTGGTGTCTAGTTATAGTGGTCCATCTATGTTGAGAAGTAGGTTTTTGTGAGTAGTGGCATCATGGATATCTCTAAGGCAGGGTCACACAGACTTACAAGAAGCTGTGATGTTTATATAAATGATGCTTTGTACGCTTGTCATACCTCATCCAACATTGAAGTTCTTATTGTCCAAGCCCCTCCTTAGTATATTTGATGTGCTTAAGTAGTATCATTTCTCTTGTTGTGGGTATGGGATCCCACTTACACTCACATACATCACATCTCATGGGCCCATAATAACACACACAGGACCAATGGGATTTGGCTCAACCCATGTGCAGCTCTGCATGCGGCCTTCTCTAGTTAAACATAAAACAATTCTTATACACCTTTTTACTAGTCCCTATACATGCATGGTTATTCTAGTGGGGCTCCTCCTTGGTAAAACTTGAGGCCACATTTTTTCAAAAAAGTAATGAATAATTATGCCAAATTTCATTAAAAATGAACATTGAATTTATTAAGAAAAATAATCATTAAAATTAACATTTTTATTGACATTATCATAATTGTTATTTAAACTATAATATACCCAATAACTAATTAAATAGAGAAAATTATTGGGAAAAACCTTTCAAAATTTTTTGTTTTTACAGAATAATTTTCCGTAAAAAATTTATATATCAATATCTCCTTGATTCTTCACTCCTTCAGTATTTTATAAGTCCTACTACCCAACCTCCAATAACATCTAGATAAACTAAAACATAAACTTGATATCCTTTATCTAATATTGAAACATTGGGATTTTAGATAAGTAAATCATACATTGTGAATTGAAAAACATCATCCCAACACATTTCCTATTTATAAGATCCTATATAGACATTTCATCCAAATCAACTCCATTCGGACTTTTATCAAGGTGATATACTCAAATTATATTATTGAGAGAGTTAACACTGGTTTATTTTTAGACATCTAACTAACTTTAGACATGTAATAAACTCCCATTTCCATTCATGGTTACTTTTTTTTACTTAGCATGAAATGTGACGCCAGGGATGTGATCAATGGTTTTGATTCATTCATTACAAATCATTCCACCACCTTCTAAATGTAACTTCTTGATTTAGGTACAAGGTACTATAACATAGGTCTCTCACAATATTTATCCCTAAAATTAATTATTCTAGACTGAGTTACTTAATCTACAAACTTTTAGATAAGTGATCCTTAAACTCATCAATCATGTCTTTCATCAGAACCTCTATCAGCAAGTCATCCACATAAAGAAGAAGAAGAATGAAATTCTCATCATCAAACAAATTCTAGTAATGTAAATGATCAATATTGTTCTAGATGAACTTTTGTTCCAAACATGAAATTATAGTGATTTTGATTTCTAATCATTTGTTATAATTTTAGGCCATAAAGTGTAAACCTAATATTACAAACAATGTTTTATTTTTGATGTTTTTAGAAACCCCTTCATTTTTCCATAATTATTTCTTCTTCTAAGCCCCTATGAATAAATTTTTTCTTTATGTCCATTTCATCCAAATGAAATATTTTATAATCAACCCTTATTAAAACATTTAAGATAGTTGTATGATTTACTACTAATGAAAGAATCTCCAATAAGTTAAATCCTTCCAATTATTGAAATATCCTAATAACTATACTATACTTTTACTATAATCTATCATCACCTTTTTCCTTTAGATGAAAACCTAAATTTTAAAAAAATTATTCCCATTAGGTTGTTCAGTCAGCTCTCTTGTTTTGAAAACATGATAGAATCAATATTATCCTTTATATCCAACTCCTAATACTTTTGGTTTTTTAAAATCCTTACTTAACCTAGGTTCTTAGGTTCTATATCATTTTTAAGAATAAAATAATGAAATTTAATTTCATATCATTATGGATATCACATTACCCTTGTAGATATCCATAATTGTGCTTCTTTCAATCCTGTAAAGTCTAGATTGTGAATTTTCCGTGCTTGGGTTTCCACTTTTTTTAAACTATTTGGTAATATAGGTCTTAAAAACACCATCAGAATTTGACCCCCTTCTAGAATCTCCTCCGGCTAGTCTAATGTTTCCAGAAAATTCATGCTTCCAAGATTTTTTGTAACTTTTAAAAAATCTGGAGAACAATCCTAGTGAACTTTGTATTGGGATTATACTTTTTTCTCATTGTATTTTCTTTATTGTTTCTAATCTTTCCATATGATTTATTTGATGAAGATCTCATTCCAACTTCTTAAAACCTTTTAAATATTATTCTCAAAATCTCTACAACCAAATTTAGAAACATTTATTCCTTGTAGATTTTTCAGAATATTCATAACATTCAAACATCCACAAATCTCAACCTCAACTAATGATGATACTTTTTTATCATCATGATTTCTTTTATGGTTCTAATCCTTTCACATGATCACTTATGTTTTCAGTGAGGTTATATATTATAATTTGTTTTATTTTTTATTAAATTTCAATCCTTTCATTCAAATATCATTTAATTTTTTATATTATTTTAATTCATTATTCTTCATTTATAATTTATCCATTTTAATTGATTTATGTGAATTGGTCAAAAATTGTTTTGAAAATATTATTTATTAAGTTTATAAATTTTATTAATTTAAAATAGTTTTTTATAATTTTAAAATGTTATACTATAAAATTAATTTTATATATTTTATTAAAAATGTTTATATTTTTCTAATATCTTATTTCATAATTTCATGATGTTTTTATTTTTTATTTCAATATTAATACATATTTATAAGTACATATAAATACCTAAATATATATATTTATATATTATGTGTATATCGATATATATATATGTGTCGTATACCACATCTTCATCTTCATGAATAGCATGACCATCAACTAGTTTGGATACCTCAAAAAATGCCACACCACCACAGCACCTTGGTTCATCCACTTGCACCAGACACCACAATATCTCAAAAATCTATGTAAATTCACCACTTCGGTCACTGTATTCCTCCTTCAGCATGACCACTATAGTGTGAAACACCAATCCACAACAATATGACCATCCTCCTCTTCAGTTTTGCTATCCTTCTTGCATGGAATCTAAACATCACCTAGTTGGTTTGATAATACGGCAATAACAGAGTAAATACCATGGATAGTGACCATATGTATTGTATACCTAACATTAAGTGGGTATGTAAAACTACTATGATGATTTTATATAGTTATAGAATGAGTAAAGGAAAGTGACCGTGAAGAATGTTGTGTCGACCTACCATGGGTATTATACTTACCATGAAGTGCCTACCATGAAGAGGCATCATACTTATTGTGAAGCCGAAATACTACCCATTGGTAGCTTGATGTGGTAGTTTCCATGAATTTTAAATACCACCTACCATGATATAGTTCAAAGTTGCTGAAAGAGGTAATTCCACTTACCACGGAGCATAGTAGGTATGTATCGTGGGTTATTTTCATTCTACTATGAATCATTTTTGTATACCAACCGTGTGGTAATATTTATAACCTACCAAAAATATTATTTCAAGTAACTACCTAAATTTATATAATAGAGTTCTCATGGTCAATATACTGACTGCATGAAAAAAAGATTTTGGCATAGTTAGTATACCGACCAGAAAAAAAAATTTGTTTGAACGAACAACATAACAACTGTACGAGAAATATTTTTTATACTCAGTATATTGATCACATTATAAAACTTATTTCACACAATTAGTATACCGACCTCATGATAAAAGTGATTCACACAGTTAGTAAACTAACTATACTAAAAAAGTTCATTACACGGTCAGTATACCAACCGCATTAAAAAGGGATTTGTGCATTTAGTATACCAACAACACAACAATCTCTTGGTCAGTATACCTACTTCATGGATACATTAACACAGTTAGTATGTTTAACAGTCAATATAATACATTTCGTATTTATGAGAAAATATATATTTTCTAAAAAATCATGTTTTCCAAATATTCTTTTACCTTTAATTTCAAAAAATTTATTATAATAATTTTCACAAATGTATTTCTTTTTAAAATAGTTATATAATGTAAAAACTATTATAAAATTGTTTGATTGATAAAATATAAAACAAATAGTAATTCTCATAACAATTATTTTTCGTCTTTGTTTCACATATCATTTGAATTATCAAACCTCTATAAGTTTCAAAAAAAATTATGTTTTTTCATCTGAATAACTATAATTTATATTAACGATATTATTCAATGTGTTGCAAAGTTATTTCATGCAGAAATAAATGAGAATAAAGATTATAATTATGAGGGAGATAATTCAAATTATAGAAAATGGTCCTATTTTCAATTTTTGTTGTTTTTAAATGTGGTTTTCTATAATTTTACATTGAGACAATCTAGGATCATAAAGTTAATAGCATGAAATTTTCCATTTCAATGCGAAACATAGAATGTGATGAACTAAACTCAAAAAAATTGTTAAAAAAGAAAGATGATGATTATTGATTTAATTACAAAGAGGGAGAGAAATAAATATTTATTATGATAAAAATCAAAGTACTAAATCTTGACTATGACTAATGTTCCATTTCTGGGATCATTAAAGAATTTATAGTTTTTATTTTCCACCACTGAAGTGGTTGAATTTCTTGAGATGCATTGACATTCTACATCATCTGCACTCATTCATATCTTAGTTTATGTCTAGTTTTCTCTATTGTATTCCTTGGTATGTATTTTTTGTGATTATTGAGTCAGTTTAAACGTTTTTTTATCCAGAATCCAATTAACTACATTAGTTCTTCTTTTTAGGAGGAAGGTGATGTTGTGACTCCCATATAAAATTTAAGTGGGTTGTGACTCTTCTAAAATTCAGTTTGGATTATGGAACCAGGTGAGAAAAATGTATGTACATCAGTAAATTGGGTTATCACTCTTGATAAAAAGTGAGGAACTAGTAAAAACCAATCCCCTAACTGAGTAGAGAAGATTGAAGAGTGGACTACGAACTTAGTGGACTGAATAACAATAAAACATATCATACATTATTTGTTTTATTTACTACTAAACAATTAAATTTTTTAATCTTTTTTTAATTTTTTTCTTAATTGATTAAGTATTAAAAAATACTCTTCCACTATCCATTTATTATTTTCATATACTAGGACATAATAACTTCATTTATGATCACATTTTTACATCTATCAACCATTAAATGTTCTTTATGTGAGCCATAATTTCCAAAACTTTTTATTTCATTTCAATGATAACTAATGGGATAATATAGATAAAACCTATGTAATTACACTATTTTATTTAGTTATATAAATCTAGAATTAATTTTATAAATTTATTAAAACATTATTTTTTTGGTTTTATTCATATTTGTATTTAAATGAGAATCCATACCTTGATCTTGGTTTTGTATTATAATTTTTAAATGATTTTAATTATATTTTAAAATATTTTGAATCAATTATTAATTACATGGAAAAATACTACATTTAATTATCTTTTATATGTGTATAGGTATAAGATAAAAAATAGGAAAGTAATTCCATTGTATTTTTCATTTCACACCCTATGTATCTCTCATCCAGTGCTAACCTATATGTCATTTGCCCTACGTCTCTGTGGTGACTCTCAATATTTGTTTCATGGGGGACAAATTTAGAAATTTTTTCCCAGTGTAGGTGTTATCCAACACCTTAAATGGTGTGATATTTTAATGAATACATTTGATCTCATACTTAGTGAAATTTATGCTGATTCTGGAGTATGGGTACTAAAACCGAAATCCCCAAAATGGAAAAGGGATACCTAAAACCAATTTTCATTCCTATTTTTCGAAAAAATATGAGGGATCTCTAACATAAAAACAACATGATTACCATCAATATGAAGATGATTTTTTGGATCATTGGAAGAATATGAGCTAAGAGGAAAATTTGAGAGGAACCCCACTGATGCCATCCTAACCCTTGTATAGTTCATGTGGTAGAAATCAAAGAAATTGAGAAACGAATTGAATTTGAGTACGTTCAAAAAGGATCAAGAATTTTCAGAGGTCAAGGAAGAGGATAATTCTTCTCACATATAAGATGAATATATTGAACCAAGTGAAGAACCATGGTACAATTCTATAAAAATAAAACTTTTAACTGAGAAAACGGAGTTATCATTGAATCACTCAATCAAACTTAAACTACAGTTATTATTTTATTTTATTTTTAAATTTTCTATAATTTAAATAGTGATGGAACACTATTCCATTAGTGGTTGAGAAATTATATTCCTCTTAGTCTCTATTTTTGATTATTAATGTAAACTTTCTCTTACTTATTTATCTGGAAGTGTTTAAATGATTAATCAATCAAATATTTATACTAACCTTTATTTTTATATACTTTTTAAATTCATTGATTTGAAAATATAGGACATTAAGATTTACTTTACTGTATTTGATGGTAAGAAGTGTGTTGATATGAGAGTGATTAGTGATTTTTTATCACTGAGCTAGGAATGATTAGGGGATACAATGATTTTTGTACTCAATTATTCAAGTGGAAAGTGAGGGTAATCAGTGGTTTCCCATTTTATTAGAGAGATAATGGGGGAATAAATTTTAATAATGATTCAATAGAGGTGTGATGCGATTTCATGAGGTTGGACCTCTTTTTCAAAAATTTAATTTCACACTAATCGATTAAAATTATAAAAATCTCTATTAGCCATTAAATTTAGCACATAATGAACCCACATAACAGGCTCCTTATCGACCTGGAACTATTTTTGGGAAGTGTAATGTTATTTATTTTGTTTTATTTCATTTAAAATGATTTGGATACATGACCAAGTTTATTTTAAATAATATCATTAGTATTTATCAAAATTATTGAAAATTATTTTGAAAATAATTATGAACAAGAAAATCATTAAGGAAGTGGAGAGAGAGTTTTCCATGATTAACTTAACTAGATCTCCATCTTCTTTTTCTACCACTACTAAACCCCAAAAAGAAGTGAAAATATGCATGATGATATTTCTCAATTAAAATGGACCCTCAGACCAAATTTCAATAATAATAACCAACTATTATAATTAAATAATCAATAATTTGAAAACATAAAAATATAATGACGCAACTATTTTGTAAACATCATGGTTCACCAAGAGAGGATCACAATAGAAATTTAAAGGAATCTAAGGATGTTCTAAACACTAAAATCATATGGGATTCCATGAGTCTTAGATCATATAAAATATATTTTCCTTCCCCTATGAAGGATCGTCCAAATAGTGCCTATAAAAATTATAGCCTATAGAAGTCACCACTTTGGATGTACATCATAATGAATTCCTACAAAAATTCTTCCCTATATCCAAAATTACCCATATATTAAAGGATATCTATGGGACTAAGAAAAAAAGTTTATAAACTCTATTTGAGTTTTGGGAGTGATTTAAATAGTTTAAAATATCATGACCACACCAACCCTTTTAAGACCATAATTTTTTTAGTATTATTTTACAAAGGATTTATGGAAAATGACTAGAACCAATTGAATTCATCTTCTATAGGATCCCTAATTGAAAAGTCACATGTTGACTCTTGAAAGAAAATAAAAAGAATCTTATAAAATATTCAAAAAATATGTACAATATTCTTAACTAAATGATTACACATGGTAAAGAGTCTTAGATATCATTTAATTAAAAATAATATTTAAGAATTAACCTCTAGTGTAAGACAATTTGTGTTGAATAATATTTAGGATACCTCACCTTTGGTATCAAATAATGTATCCCATATTTCTATTATCAAGAATACTACACTAATGGGTACCCTAAAGTACACTTGAGTTGTGATTCCATGTTTCATATGTAATAGCAACAAAAATCAACCTACATCCAAGGGTTTAAAGTAAATCAAACATGTCAGTTTAGAGCAGGAAACCAATAGCCTCAAAATAAACCTTTGCAATAGTCTTTTAACAACCTTTCATTCCCCCACCATTTCAAAGGAATTACTCCCAACCTTGTACAATCTATAAATAAGTAAAATATCAAGAACACTCTATGAGGGACATGCTAAAATATATTTCCAGTTCTAAAACCGACCGAAAATATACCCTCACCACTCTAGTTTCATAACAGGCAGAGTTATAGGGGTAGTTTTTCAAGATCATATCAACTCTAAACAACATGGGAAACCAAGGTTATAGTATGTTTCATTCATAAAAAAACAAAAACTTGAAAGGAAATGTTAGTTCTATTTAATTAAAGACTATTAATTAGGGTTCAATGTAGTGAACAATCATCATTGGAAGTCGAAGATGGAAGCAAATAGCCCAATATACATAAATAATTTTTCCCATATAAGGAACATAAAGAGTATGTGGTTGTGGAGACACCCCCAGTGAAGAATGACTAAAGAAATTCCAAGATATAACACCTGCATCTACCCCAAAATCCCTTACCTATGAAGATAAAACCACCCAAACAAACCAATGAATAATAATTACAATTAGAATTTATAGAAACATTCAAGAGAGTGGATATCGATATTCCTTCTCTAGAGAAAATCCAAAAAACCACAATTTATGTAATATTTTTAAAGGATGTGTGTACCAAGAAGGGAAACCTTTAAGGAAATGAAAAGGTGATTTTTGGTAGAAATTTATCGGATCATTTAACCCCATAATCAAATAAAAAGTTTGGAGATCTATAATATCTATTGACTAATAGAAGAGCTCACTTTTTTAAATACAATATTTTATTTAGGAGAATCAATTAGTGTTATTACTTACTTGGTTATTTATTACCATTATATAAGTGAGTTAAAGATAACTATAGTAGTTATGGAACTTTTTAATCAAACCATTTCCTACCCAGTTAGATTCCTCAGAGACGTTATGGTAAGAGTGAAAGGAATGTTGTTCCTAATATATTTTTAGCTCTTAAACAATGAAGAATAATTAGGTAGAGATCATTTTTTAATTATCTTAGGTATTAAAATTCTTAAAACTGTTAAAACCATAATTATTGTTTACAAAGGAATAATTATATTGGGTTTTATCTAAGAAACATTGAACTTTATCATTTTAGATTTAATAAATTACACCCATGATGGGAAATATATTTTCACACTAAACTATTATGATATTAATTTTTTTCTAAAGAAGTGATTGAAACGTTTTATGATATAATTCAATTATAATAATCCTTGAAAACCCTGAATTTTTATGATGAGACTCTTTTTTAAAATGATTTAAATCATGAAATAGTTTTTTACGATCAAAAATTGTAGGAACAAGATGCGTCTTACTTTAATAATTTTCATAAATCTTTTATTGAAATTTATGCAATACATGTAATGGTTAAATACATGGAGAAAATTTATCTAAAAACATCATTAGAACCATCCCTTTTACTAGAACATAAGTTTCTAAAATCAATATTGAATATGTTTTGTGAAGAAAAATGATAAATTACCTATCATAATTTCAAAAGAACTAATAACATAATCAAGATCATTAGTTTCCAGAAATTATTTAAAAAAGAAATTATTGATCCATAGGATGGTCCTTAGGATATATTCCTGGAATTTTTCCAACCACCAGTGTACATAATATTTTTCTATAAAGTGAGTCTAATCTAGTAATATATCCCCAAAGGAGGATCAAATCGCACTAATATAGTTTCTAAAAAATAGGTTCATGTATTTTTTGTTTTTGGAATCATATACCCCATGTCAAAATACCAATGGTTGATTCCAATCCATATTTTTCTCAAGAAGACTTGATTCACTATTATTAAAAATAAGAATAGTGATTTAATGCCCACTATGTTTTAAATTTATTGGACGATTTGTATTGACTATAGGATATTGAATCATATGAAAAAAAGAGACCAATTACTCAAACCTTTTATCGACCAAATATTAGAGAGACTATATAGGAAATGTCATTATTGCTTTCTTTATGGATTTCGGGTATTTATTGGTTCTAATAGCTCTTCAACACCTTGGAAACCCCACATTTATATGTCCCTTTGGTAAATTTTACTAATAAAGTATACCATTTGGGTTATTAAATTCCCCATTTCATTTTCAATTTTTAATGTTTATTATAATTCTAGACATAATTGAGAACTTCTTGGAATCATTTATTGATGAATTTATTGTCTAGGGTACATGATTTGAAACATTTCTTGAAAATTTGGACAATGTTTTAAAGAAATTAATTGGGGAAAATAAGGTTTTAAACCTTGAAAAATTATATTCCATTGTGTTAAAAGGAAATGTGGTTGGTCCCATAATTTTAAAATATGGGATTGAATTTGATAAGGCCGAATTTGACATTATTTACACATTTCCTTACTCCATCATTGTTAGACACATTAGATAATTTTTATGCCATTATAAATTTTATAGAGGTTCAATAATATTTTTATAGAATTTACTTACCCTTAAATAACTTGTTTAAAAATAAAATTCATTTTTTTATGGATCACATATTTAATCTTTTAATAAACATAAAATGAGCTTTAACATAACCCCTATGATCTATCCACTGACCTAGAAACCTCCATTCAAAATTTTGTGTAATGATTCCAATAATTTCATAGGGGTTGAGATATTCCAAAAGAATGAGGGGAATTAAAATGTAATATCCCACACTTCTTAGAACCTAGAATTATCCCAAATCAACAATGAAAAAATATAAAAGGGGTATTTTTTATTGTTGTAATATTGGAAAAATATTAGTTCAATTTATTAAAAAATAATGTAACCAATTTTTCTAATCATGCAGTGATTAGTTATTTTATCAATAAATCTAAAGAAAATCTAAGGGTAGTAAGTTGAATGTTTTTATTACATGAGTCTTATTAGGATATCAAAGATAAGAAGGGTTGTGAAAATATAGTGGCGGACCAGATGGGAATGTTTTCTCACATTTTTGGGTTAAATTTACCAACCAAGACAACCTTGGATGACCTTTTCCCTAGTAAGTAGAAATATATAGTTACTTAAGATCCATGGTATGCATAATTGGTAAAAATTTTATTCAAATAAATGGGAACATCTTTCTTCAATAAACATTAAACTCTTAATCTAAAATTTGTGTCTAAATTTTAAGTATAAGTGGGTCCTCATTTAGAGAATATTTTTAGTTACCAAGTGATTAGGATATATATCCTTGAGGAATATGTTAAGTCAGTACATTCATTTTAGAAAACACTTTTCTGGGGGGGTCCATTTTAGAACTCAAATAATAACTACTAAGGTGTTATAAGTTGGATTTTTTTACCATCAATTTTTAAATTTTAATGTGGATTTTGAAAAACGTGAAATAATTTCAATTTACTATTATAGTTATTAAAAGATAGGAAATACCCAGAAAAACTTTAATTTTTTTTTGAAATAATAGACATATGGGGATTATATTTCATCATTCTATTTCCTATTTCATTGTGTTTCTATTATATCTTATTAATAGTGGACTATGGTCTGAAATTTATTAAAGAAAAAGTAACCAAACTAATGATTCAAAGGTTTTGATTCAGTTTTTACGATTAAACTATTTTTTTATATTCAAAGTTCCTAGATCCATAATCAATGACCCTAGAACACACTTCGGTAAAAAAAAATTTAACTTCCTACTAAAAATTTTTGTAGTTCCCCACAAGACCTCAACTGTTTATCACCCCCATAAAAACGTGTTTTCCAAGTGGTTAAATAGGGAGATTAATAGAATTTTTCAAAATATTATGTAACCACCGGTAAGGAATATAGTAATATGGTTGAATATTTACTTTGGGCCCACATAACTACTTTGAAATATCCTAGATATATCCCCTTATAATATATTTTATAAAAGAAATGGTCTCTTGTCTTTTGAACAGCAGGACAAAACCTATGAGTCTTTGAAAAGAGTGAATTTAGAGTTTAGAAAGTTTAAGGGGAAATTGAAGCTTCTAATGGTGGGACTACAATCACTAAGGAGGTAGAAATATGTGAACAACTTGTTGTAAAAATATAAAACTAAATATTTAGATTAAAAAACTATTCATAAAAGTGACTTTAAAGTTAGTGATAAAGTGTTTTTATTCTCCTCGATAATGGTGTTCATGACTGTTATGCTTTGATCCAAGTGGAATGGACCTTTCATTATAAGTAATACATTTCTATTCCTTTTAGTTGATATAAAATGAGATAAATCGCGTCACCTATTAAAGGTGAATAGATAGTAACTAAAATTATCTCATAAATTCCTTTAGAAGGATCCAATGGAAGAGTCTACGATCCTCATTACTAGTTTTGAATAAGGATTTTCGGGGTTGTTTCTTTCCCTCATATTGATATGGATACTCACTATTTCAATATGTTTTACATTTTAATTTTCTAAATAACCTTAATAGTAATTAGGTTCTAAGAATAGTTTTGGGAAGCGACAAGTAACATAATATGTAAATAATTTTCTTTTTTCCTTTATCTTTTCAAAGTGATTTTATCCATAAATAAAAATAAAAAATATGTTTATAGAATCTATTTTTGAATTTATATTTATATATTTTTGGATAATTTTTAGATAAGGAAACATTAATTTTTATGTTTTCCTTCCTTGTTGATAATTACATGCTAGTATTGATGATTTCATTGGTTTGGAAATTGTTGAAATTAAATGATTACTTAGTAAATTTGACCACTATTTTCATAGATGTTTTTACATTATAATTGATAAAAGGAGTTTTAGAATAATATAACTTAGTGGAATAAAAATAATAATATGAGGAAAATGGAATGATGGACTTGAACTTAGGTGACCTACCGTATTGATTGATTAACACCTTAGGGAACCACCATGAATAAAATTTGGATATTTCCTATGAACAGTTGAAAAATAGGAAGATATAAATTGATCTAGAGGCCTTAATAAGTCAATATAAGAAAATGTGTGTGTATTATCCATCACATAATAGTTATAGATGAAAACAAAATTTTAATTCAATTATAAAAAAAATTAGGGGGACTGGGAACCCAAATAAGCGCAATATTAAGCCATAATGGGGGACATTATTACATTACTGTATAAATCTATATTATTTGAATATTTTTTTAGGTTAAGTCACCAAATGATAGTGAAATTACTCCAATTTTGAACTTTATGAATCATATCCTTAAATAAAGATATCATTCTTCCCCATCTCTTTATAAACTCATCTATATTGATCTTCATTTCATTAAACACCTGGATCATGATATAGGCCAGATTATTAATCCAAACTAATTTCTCATTTGTTATAACCTTCAATATTTTATGATTTATATGGGTTTAGACATCCATAGATTCTTTAATTGGAAAATATTATTCCAATAACTTCACCTTTTAATTCATAAGGAGGGTTATAGAGGGTACTTTACCCTTATTTTTTCCCTTATTTATTCTTATTATAAATCTACATTTAAGATAAGTGGTATTGGTCTTCACTTATATGTTTTATAGTTTCCTAACTTCCACTACTATTGTATCATTATCCCTATTTTTTATATCATCTTCATGTGGATTCTCTGCATATTCTACTAGTGCATAAGTATCAATTTTCCCTTCCACTATCTCTAAGCAGTGTTGGAGGTAATCCATAGGGGGGGTGGACTATTGTTTTTTGACAATTTTATTAACTCCACAATGGTCCATGATGTCCTAGATATTCTTTGGATTTTTAAGCTTCATGAATACCTTCATCCTAAATTAGAGTGTCCTCCTTAAACATTGGCTTTAGATATTGTGATTTTTTTCCTTAGGACCCTCTAGATTCTGTACTAACCTTGCCACTATAGGTTTAGGAAGGTAAGAATAATATTTGTATCCTCTTTCCTTCTTCCATTTATCCACTGAGTGATACCCCATAGAAATAAATCATTTATCCACTTTTTACCCTTAAATATATATTTCTCCTCATCTAGATAATTTTATTTTTCTTCAAGTTACACTGGTGTAGAAGACTCTAATCATACTTTATCATCATCTAATGGATGAAATTCCAACTAAACATGATCAAACATGGGGAACATCACCTTACTATGAGAAGCCACCCAAATATGGTGTAATTAACACACATAGGCAAGAGGAAATCCTTAGGGAGAAACTTGTTTCACTCACTAGGAAGGTCAAAGAGATTGATCTTAGGAAGGTCCATGAAATTCAAACTGTTGACCCTATTTGCACAATTTGTGAAAAACATGACCACAAGACTGACAAATGCCCAACCATCCTATCCATTAAAGATTTCCTTCTCGCAGGACCCCCATAGGGGGTCAATTCTATGAACTTTCAAAAGCCATGGTAACAAAACACATTCAATCCAAAGTACAATGACCATCCATGATTCCATTGGAAAGATAACCAACAACCCAACCAACAATCTAGCTAGCCAAAAAGACTAAACCCTACCCTCCAAAAAAAATTCAAAACCATAAACATTTCTAATCACAGCCAGTCCAATACCACCATCCCATCCAGCAACCCATGCAAAAACAAATCAAACAACCAAAGTATCCTCCTGGGATAAACCAACCAGCACAAGCCCCTACTCAATCTATCCATCTTTCAATCCTTGAGCAGTTATATAAACAAATTGAGAAAATGTACACATAAGTCCCATCCCTTAAACATGAACTACAAACCATTAAAACGAGAAAGGCACCCCGGCCTACTCAGGCGGTACCATCCTCAACTTTATGGGGAGAATTCAATTACACACAGACCTCTCATGAACAACTCAAAGCAATAATTATTTTAAGAAGTGGTAAATCCATTGAGAAACTTAAAAAAGCCATTCCAGAACCATTAAAAGTTTCAACAATGCATGAAAATGATGAAGAACCACCCATAGATTCTGAAAACCTCAATGATAATGTTTAGTAACTACAACCTCACCAAACACTCAAACAACCTGCTCCCCTTCCTCAATGCATGAGAGGAAAAACTAAACTATAACTGAATGAAACTTTGAGGAAAATATTCTCTCAGGTTAAGTTGAACATCCCACTTCTCGATGCAATCAAAACCATTCCTACCTACTCAAAGTGCCTTAAGGACTAGTGCAATTTTAAAAGGAAATTTTCACATAAAACCAAATTCCTTTTGGCTGCTAATGTGAGTACCACCATTCAAGGGACCATTCCTCCAAAGTTGAAACATCCAATATGTCCATACATTAATGTTGAGTTAGAAGATAACAGTGTTTTCAAATCCATTTTTGATCTGGGAGCTAGTGTGAACCTCATTTCTTATGCCATGTATTATTAGTTAGGGCTCAAAGAACTCCAAACAACATCTTTTACTCTTCAACTTGCTGATCGAAGTGTCGGAGTTCCTAAGGGGATTTTAAAGGATGTTTTGGTGAAAGTTGAAAATTTCTTTTATGCAGCTGACTTCATTGTTCTTGACAATCACCCAAGAATAGGTCATATTTATTAAACCCCAATCATCATTGTTCGTCCCTTCCTTTCAATAATTAACTCTTTTATCTGAGTCCGAAATGGGAACATGACCATCACCTTTGGAAACATGAGTCTATACTTGAACATATACAATGAAAAATCTAAAATTGGGGATGATGAAGAGGTAAATGAGATTAATTGGATTGGTAGTTTTGATAGTGAACTCGAGGAATATTAAGGGGTCACTAAAGGATGTTTAAGTCAAAAAGAGATTGATTTTCTTTGTTCACATGAGGGAAATTTTTCTCATTAGATTGAATCTCTTTCAGATATCTCTATTGATGATTTTATAGAATCACTAATCAATGATACCATGGGTGAAATCAATAACATTGAGTCCATCCCCATTCATGAAACTACTCTGTTTAATTTATTGGATGAAAATTTTGTTCCCAAGGAACTAATTCTGTCAAAAAATATGGATAAAGTAACTGAGTTCAATAAAAAGTATCATCCTTCCTTGGAAAGTGATAACCAATCTGATCTCAAATTTAAGGTCCTACCTTCATCATTCAAGTAAGAATTCTTAGGGTATAATCAATCCTTTCCTGTTGTAATTTCTTCCTCTCTTGAATCCAATCAAGAGATGATGCTTCTGGATGTCCTAAGAAAGCATAAGAAAGCAATTGGATGGACCCTTTCTGATATTCTTGGGATTATCCCACACATTAGAACTCATAGGATTGTTCTTGAATTAGAATCCAAACCATATCATCAACTCAAAGGAGACTCAATCCAAATATTATGGATTTGGGGTAAGGAAATAACTTCATAATTTTTTGAAAGTAGGTATCATCAAAACCATTATTGAGAGTGAGTGGGTACATCAAATTCAAGTTTTCCTAAAGAAAGATGGAATTATTATGATCACCAATGAGGATGATGACCTTCTCCCCATAAGGGTAAGTAGTGGATGGAGATTCTATATTGACTATAGGAAGCTCAACTCTTGTACCAAGAAAGACCATTTCCCCTTTCCCTTTATTGATCAAGTCCTCGAGCGACTAGCAGGTCATCAATTCTATTTCTTCCTAGATAGATTCTAAGGGTATAACCAAATATAGGTCTCCTTAGAGGATCAAGGGATAACAACCTTCACTTGTCTATTCGGCTCTTTTGTCTTCAAACACATGCCCTTTGGGTTATGTAATGCCCCTGGTACCTTCTAGCGGTGCATGATGGAAATCTTCTCAGACATGGTGTGGGATTATTTAGAGGTCTTCATGGATGAATTATCCTTCTTTGGGGATACTTTTGATGGATTCCTTCTGAATGCTGAAAGGGTTTTGTCAAGATGCGAGGATAATAATCTCATCCTAAATTGGTAAAAATTCCACTTCATGGTAAAGGAAGAACTTGTTCTATTCCATCTAGTATTTGGTAGAGGGATTGAAGTTGATAAATCTAAGGTTGACATCATCATTGACCTTCCCAATCCTAAAACAATTAAATAAGTGAGGTCCTTATCAGGACATGTTGGATTCTATAGAAGGTTCATTAAGAATTTTATCTCTATTTCTCGACTACATTGAGCTCTTTTGGTGAAAGATTCTCCATTTTTATAGATAGAAAGCTATGAGGAATCATTCTATAAACTCAAGTCGGATCTTATCTCTCCACCTATCATGCAAGCTCTAAATTGGAAACTTCCATTCGAACTCATGTGTGATGTGATTGACTTCTCTATTGGAGAAATATTAGGTCAACGGTATGAGAAAACTCCATGTGTCTTTTCTTATGCTATAACATTCCTAAATGATTCAAAAATAAACTACTCCACCATTGAGAAAGAGTTGCTTGTTTTTGTCTTTGTTTTAGAGAAATTCAGGTCCTATCTCTTAGGATCACCCATAATTGTGTTCACTGACCATTCATCCCTAAAATACATTTTCCAAAAATAGGATTCTAAGGATATATTGATTAGGTGGGTCCTTCTTATTCATGAGTTTGATTAAACCATTAAGGATAAAATGGGTGTTGAAAATGTTTTATCTGATCACATCTCTATGATGGAATTCAAAGACAACTCACATCACCTTTCTATGTCTAATTCATTTCCTGATGAGCACCTCTATTTTGTGAGTGATTTCCCATGGTATGATGACATAGAAAACCACTTGGTTATGGGTGACATTCTAAAAAAATTTGGGACCCAAGAAAAGACGAAATTCTTTTCTGATGTCAAATACTATGTGTTTGATGATCCTTACCTCTTCATGTTTTGTCCACATCAAATCATTTGGAGATGTGTTCCTGATTCTGAGCAAGAGTCCATTCTAAGTTTTTGTCATACAGAGGCATGTGGAGGCAACTTTTTCACAAATAAAACCACTGCAAAGGTCCTCCAAAGTGGTTTCTACTGGCCTAACCTCACTAAATATTCTTACTAATTTTTTCAAAATTTTCCTCAATGTCCAAAATTAGGATATCTTATCAAATGGAATCAAATTCCCCTAACTCCCATTCATATCATTGAAATATTTGATTGTTGGGGATTTGATTTCATGGGACCCTTCCAAAACTCTAGGGGATACCTCTACATCCTCTTAGCTGTTGATTATGTCTCGAAATGGGTTGAGGCCATTCCCACCAAATCCAATGACCATCATGTTGTGATATAATTTCTAAAAGACCACATATTTTCTTGATTTAGAATTCATAGGGCTATAATCATTAATCGATGGACCCATTTCTGCAACCGCCCATTCTCTTCACTCATGTATAAGTATGGTATTTCTCATAATATTTCCACTGCATACCTATTTCTGATGCTTTAGTCGGGGTGCGCGCATCCATCTGTGGATGACGGGAGGCGTGGCTTTGTTGCCCCGCATTCACGCTTTCCAAAGGTGGGCGGATTCTGTCACTTATTTAGGGACGTCTGCTCCTTGATCGAAATGGAATGATGGGATGTCTGTTCTTCCTTCTGTGGATTCCTCCTCAGAACACGTCACCTAGTCCAGGTCTCCCTCATATATTCAATACGTTGTTCGTGAAACTCTTCCTAGTGCCATATCTTCATGGATACTAGTTAATTACACTACTTCTATCGGGACATTCCAAGTGGTCCAGTCAGAGTAGCAACCTTCGGTCAGAGGAGTAGTAACGTTGGGCATCACTGGCATGTCTGAACGCTGGGGGATTGGTGTGCTATCTTATGTCCCTTATTATAGGGCTTCTCGAGGGTGCAGAAGCCTGAGGCATCCCACATCAAGTGCATGTAATCATATTCCATGGCCATGTATCTGAGGTTTTCCTCAACTTCCCATGTTTAACACATGGTATGCCTCAAGCTTACAGTCCAGCGGATATGGATCGGACTGATCCGAACACTGACTATAGTGGATCAAATGGGGGAACCCCCTGGAGGGAACACCGATGTTGGGGCCAACGCGTGGTTGACCTCCCAGTTACTGTCATGGGGAGTGGGGTATGAGACGTCATGATCCCACCAGGATATGGCGGCCCATGTAGGAATCATGGTGGATAATGGAAGGTTCTGTGAATTGGATGGTGAATGGGATGGAACCGCCATGAGGATAATGATGTTTTTTTTATTGAACCTCGAAGAGACTTCCTACGTATCCTCGTGGTAGGGACTCAAAGTCCACGTAGTTCATCTGACGATGGATTACCGCTGATCGGGGTTCTCAACAGATTACCGCTAGATGAGATTGCAACTGCTTACCACTAAAAGGAGTGAAAATGGATTACCACTGAATGGAGTGACAACGGCTTACCGATGAATGGGGTAACAATTTCTTAGCACTGAAATGAGTGACAATGGCATACTGCTAAATGGGGTGACAACGGCTTACTGCTGAAAGGAGTGACAACATCTTACTGCTGAATGATGTTACAATGGCTTACCGTTGAAAGGAGTGACAATTTCTTACTGGTGAATGGGGGTCCACAGTTTGATGTCATGCGGGACGTGGGAGAACCAGCATGAAGGGGGACCTGGGGTCCAAGGTTTGTTGGGCTTGAACCTCAGGGAGGCTTCCTACGTACCTTGCCTTGGCAATTATCAAAGTCCTCATAGTTCAGGATGAAAAGGGGCTCGGTGCACGGACATGGGGTAGTCAGGACCAATGGTTATGGGGCTTGAACCTCATGGAGTCTTCGTAGGTACCTTGCCTTGATAAGTATCAATGTACACATAGTTTAAGAGGTGGAATTTGGGGCTTACGCTTTGAGGTAGCCCAATGAGTTGGTGAACCGATGTGAAGATGGTCGGAATGACCGAGTGTTGGGCGTGAACCTCATGGAAGCTTCCTATGTACCTTGCTTTGATAAGGATCAATTTCCTTTTAGTTCAGATGGGTGGTCAGTGAACCAACGTGAAGGGGGACCTTGGGTCCCTTTGGGAGGTATTATTGAGGCTTGTAGAGGATTCCTACATACCTTGCCTTAGCAAGGATCAAAGACCTTGTAGTTCAGGATGGGTGGTCGTTTAACCGACATGAAGGGGGACCTTGGGTCCCTTTTGGTGGTGGGCTTGAACCTCGTGGAGGCTTCCTACATACCTTGCCTTAGCAAGGATCAAATTCCTTGTAGTTCAGATTGTGGTCGGTGAACCGACATTAAGGGTGTGGGGATTACACTCTAGGTTGCCCGATGAGTTGGTGAACCGACCTGAAGATGGTCTAAACGACCAGTGTTGGGCTTGAACCTTAGGGAGGCTTCTTACATACCCTGACTTGGCAAGGATCAAAGTCATTATAGTTCGGATGGTTGGGAACTGGTGTGAAGGTGGACCTGGGGTCTCTTTTGGTGGTGGTCTTGAACCTCATGGAGGCTTCCTACGTACCCCGACTTTGCAAGGATCAAAGTCCTCATAGTTCGGAAGGGTGGTTGGTGAACCTATGTGAAGGGTGTGGGGCTTACTCCCTAGGATGCCTGAGGTGTTGGTGAACTGACACGAAGGGGGTCGAGATGACCAATGGGTTTTTAGGTGTGGGGCTTACACTCTAGGCTGCCCAGGGAAGATGTCATGGTCGGTGCTCACTCTAAGCCCACATGAGTCATGCTTGGTGTGAGAAAAAAGAGACAGCAAAGGCCTGATGATCACGTCATGAAAGGTGCGTCTGTGGGAAGTGAAGTGATGCTTACGTATGATCATAGCCCAAAGAGGATAGAGGGGCTTATGCATGGTTATAAGCTTGAAGAGGTTGGGAATTACTCCAGGATGGAGGCTCGAATGGTGATAAATCCCAACAAGATAGGGACTTGGCACCCAAGAAGAGAGGAAGAGCGGAGGTGCTACCTCCTATGAGGGAGGTTAGGGGATTACACCTGAGTGGTTTCCCTTTTATCATGGAAAAATGCCACTCTGATAAGGAGGATATCATCCTCTGTGAGGGAACATCTCATCCTTGTAGAGACCAGTGGGCATGCATAATGTCCAATGTGGGGGCACCCCACGTACGACGCATGGGGTGAGGTCACAGTTTAACGTCATGTGCTGAGGACGATGGTGCTTGGTAGTTTAACGTTGTGTAGATAGGATGAGGTGGGTTTTCTTCGCACCCATAGGACTTACATAACCGGTACCCTCTGTTGCTTGTGGAAGGGAAGGCATCGGCAATGTTGTGGCTCAGGGGTGTTATGGAGAAAACCATTGGTGGGTCCACGTTAGCATGGCTATGCGAAGAAGCAATGGCTGTTATCATACCTATGTAAAGAAGCATGAGGCGAAGAAACACAATCGGTATTATCGTCTAATGGACTTTGAAATCACATCGTCAAAACCTGGAGGCTCGCACGGGAAAAGGAATTTCAAAGCAGAGGGGTTCATAGGCAGGGGCCTTGTGAAACTCTGTTGCTCCACGTGGCGGAGGGTACTTGCGAAGGGGTGTGCCTCATGAAGTTGGGTGTCTCTACCTAATCATAGGGTAATAGTGTATATGGGAGGTGTTTTGCGATGTGAAAATGGATTTGAGGAGCACTTCTTGGAAGAGCAAAGTTGCCTCGTGAATCAAGGCTTTGTGAAGCAATGTGCTTCGCGAAGTACAGTGACCTTTCCTTGGCATGTAGATCATGTGTATGTGAAGGGTGTTTCACGAAGCATAAATGATCTGCGATGACCTGGGTCCCCTTGGTGATCCCCTTCCTTTTTAGAGACCCTTAGGCTCTACGAAAGGCATCCCTCTTGAAAGAGGGCATCAAAATGAGACAAAGGGGAGGCACTTCGCAGAGCCGAAGTACCTCGCACAGCTCATGGTTCACAGAGCAGAAGGGTGCATCACTATTCGAGAGCTAGGAAGTCGAAAGGTCAATTTTTCTGCCTCCTGAACTTGGGGGAGGCTGATATTTAAAAGGGATAGGTGTCGCGAAGCAGTGCTTGCTCGGCGCGAAGAGGAAGTCATTTTCTCTGCGGCGCATCACAAACGTCAAATGCGGTCGTGGAGCGTTACTGCCTCCTTACATCGCGGCGGGTTGCGAACGTCATGGGAGGTCACGGAGTGCTACTACCTCCTTGCTTCGCGGAGGGTCAGGAACGTCATGGGAGGTCATAGAGTGTTACTGCCTCCTTGCTTCGCGGTGGGTCATGAACGTCAAGGGCAGTCGCGGAGCATTACCGCCTCCTTGCTTCGCGTTGGGTCACAAAAATCAAGAACGGTCGCGGAGTGTTACTGCATCCTTGCTTCATGGTGGGTCGTGAATTTCATGGGTGGTTGTGGAGCATTATCACCTCCTTGCTTTGTGGTGGTGCGGTGCGGCCGGTTCTCCGTGAATGGGCTTCACGAGGCTGCCATCGGGTCTGTGTCTTCTTCTCATTCCCACATTTTGGCATCAACAATACCATCCTCAAACCAATGGTCAAGTTGAATTAATGAATAGGGATACTAATAAATTTTTTGAAAAATATATCAATACCTTTTGGAATGATTGGTCCAAGAAACTCTTGGATTCCCTTTGGGAATATCATACAGCATTAAAAACCATCTTATGAATGTCACCATATAGGTTGGTATATGGAAAAGCATTCCATTTACCTATTGAAATTGAGCCTAAGAAATTTTGGGCAATAAAAAATGAATTTTCACATTCCTTTGGGCCAAGAAAAGAGGAAATTAGATCTTAATGAACTTTAGGAACTTAGGATGGAGGCTTATGAAAATTCAAGGATAAATAAATCTAGAGTTCAAGCCTACCAATCCAGGAATATCAAATTCAAACATTTTGAACCGAGATAATTCATGCTATTGTATAGTTAAAAACATTATTTACTCCCAGTAAAGTTAAGGTCTAGATGGCCAGGTCCTTTCATAGTTCATCATGTGTACCCTCATGGGGTAGTAGGGATTCAGGATCCCACAAGTGGTAACACTTTCAAGGTTAACGGTCATAGGTTAAAAACATTCATTGAATCATACAATAAACAATAATAGAGGTTTAGTTCACTGATCCAACCTATGAACCAAGAAAATTTTGATAGATTTTGGACCCATTTCGTGCTAAAAATGTTAAACAAAAGCACTACATGGGAGGCAACCCATGGTTTTCATATTTCCAATATTTGTGAATCATCTTTATTTTTCTTATATGATTAATGTATAATTTTGATATTTAAAAAAATAGAAAAAATAGACTATTGACCTGTTCTTCTATTATGAGTATGGATGGGTATGAAAGGGGAGCGCCATATTCATTCGTATCACGTGGTGTGATTCTTAAGTTACACCTTACCCATAAATTTAAAAATAAGACTATGTATCATTAGTTCATTTTATTTTTATGTGTTTATAGGTTTAAAAAATACAAAAAAATAGTAATTAAAAAAAATTAAAAGGACACATCGTAAGTCATGGGGAAAACCTTGTCACAACCAGTGAAGCCATGTGGACTCGAACCTGAGACCGAAGGGAGGCAAGGGTGCGCGATTACCATGGACCTACGGCTTATAGTGCTTCCTTATTCTATAATTTTTGTATATATACTTATATTTTACTTTTTTTATTATATTAATATATATATATATATATTGTTTTGTTTTTGTTTTTCTTTTTTGTTTTTTCCTTTTTCCACTAGGGAACTCTACAAGTGGCATGAATATCAAAGTACTACATTGGAGGAGAAAGAACTTCAACTTAAACCACTAGGTGACTTCATTCCATGATCCTCATATTGAACATTCTTTTTGGAATTCCTGTCAACTGCCTCTACCACCTTCTCAATTTTATTTTCTTTAAACACTGGGGACAATGTTATTCTAAGTTGGGGGTGAAAATAATGAAAAAAAAATTAATTTTGTATGCATAAAAAAATATGTTGAAGGAAAATTTTCTTTTACCTTGAACGTGATAATACACATTACACACTTTGAAACTAAATATCAAATAATTTAGCAAGCCTGGATTTTAATTTAAATCCATGTATAATTTCATGAGCATAGATTTTGGAAAGTTTGGCTATCTAATGTGAAATTTCATCATTTATATTTTCTTCCAAATAGAAAAAAAGAGATCACAACACACATCCTATGAATAATGGGGTATTAGTTTGAGTTCATGGGGTCCCCCAAATAGAGAGAATAGGTTTGGTGATAATTTTAGTTTTAATATGATTATTCGACAAAAAACAATACATTTGTTCATAGAATAATGAAATAACCTAATTTATGGCTTTCGGCACTTGGGGATCGTGACTCCATAGTTTTCTGGCCCAAGGATAGTAATTTTATCTCTATTTGTGGTAATTTGACTTTTTTTTTGATAGAGTTACCTTTAGATGATGCCCAAGTATGTGGGCTTCACTTGGTGCCCTAAGGTCTTTGAGCCTGGGAGTCATCGGAAAAGTATCGCTACATGGGTTGATTCATTTGCGTGAAATTTAAATTACCATGGAAATATTGAAAAAAAATTGAATACGCTTCTTAGTATTGATATGTGATTCCATCTAGAACTTTTTTCATTTCCCCTTGAATAAAGATGAACCCTCATGTCTATTGTGATACATAAAACATCCTCACGCTTAATTGATATTGGATGAAATATGGAGATGAATTTGAACAAAGGAATGGGCTTGGTATTGGGATATGCTTATGAAACTATCTTTTATTAAAATATTTTTATAGTTTTAACGGTTGTTTGATATAAGGGTTTTTGGTGATCATTGTTTATTAAAATGTTTTTTTGGAAAATGGAACTCGAATTTCACATTTTTGAGATTTATTTTTCTCAGGACTAGAAAAAATAAAGTTGGGGGTGTGATTAGCCACTAAATGAGGCTAATATTAATTATTAATATATATAATATTCACATTCTTTATTATTTATAAACACTATTTTAGTGCATTTTACACATTGAACATTATTTCATATTATAATTGTAATTCATTCTTAAAATGCACTATTACACGGTAAATTTTTTAACATCATTTAAAGTACCCAATGATCTTGATTTTATTTACATATTTAATTTTCAGGTTTCTCATTACATTGGTAACAATTAATTATTTTGGAGTACTTGAGGATTCATATTGGAAGACCACCAAAGTGGTCCTTGAACAAACAACTTTCTGGGTGAAATGAACTGGATAGTAGCCCAATAAAACTCCTGTAGAGGCCAATATACAAGCCCAATAATTATGAAAATTGAATTGAAGATAGAATACACCATGGGAAAATTTTAATTAAACATTGTGAAAAGCTAATTATAATTTTTGAATGGTGTTTCAGGCATCCCAAGTTGGAGATAAAATTCTGGTCCAGATTCTACAGCCCAGAAAAACTGCCCACCAATTCAATAATATCTCGCAAAAAAATTCAATTAGGGTTGAATTATTATAGGTGGTTAGGAGAAATATAGAGCTCCATTTTCTTGTTCCATTTTCAACTCTAATACATCCAGATAGAAGGTCATTTAGACGCATATGTTCGGTGGATGCAATTCGGCTTCTACCTCAGGTCAAGAGTGGAAATGTCTAAGTTCTACAAGATTTCCACCACCCTAATCCTACCATACTCAAGTGGTATGACATTAACTATTGTATTCTCGACCCAAGTCTCCAAAAATTCCCATTTAAGTTAGTTTTGTTGGATGATTTATGGATCTTTTTTAGCTTTCTTTCATTGTAATGTTATGTTGTGATTTTGTTGTCTCAAGTTTTTCTTTCACATGTAAGTTGTTCAATTCACTTTATTTTTTTAATAAATGTTCTTCTTATCCTCTTATTATGTTGTTCATTATATCACTTTGATACCATTGGTTCAAGGTGTGAATTTATTCACACCAGACCTTGTGAAATTATCACACAATGGTGGATTGATCATTATTTCATTGTTTTTTTACGTCTTCATTTCCTCCCTCATGAGTCTACTTTATGCTGCCATTGAAACCATAGAATAAATGGAGGGATAACCCACTTATGAGTTGATATAAGGGAGTATAAATGGGCTGGATATAATTTTATTTATTACCCCATTAATTTCTAATCACCTCTTTTAATTGATATTTTTATTTGATGATTTTGAAACTTCTTCGTCCTTGTTGAATTTTAAGCCCACATACTTCAAGTTCTAATATAAACTTTTACCTTAGTGTTCTCCTAAATTTGATCCTCCAAGTGTATTGCTGATTAGTATTATGTTTTTTTGGTATTAAACTAGTAAGTGATGTAGTTTTTTGATCTTCTTGAATAAAACTATCTCGAATATAAGAAGTTGAAACCGTTAAAAAATAATTGCATCCAATCCACCCCCAAGTGATAACCTAGGATCGACTCATTATTTTAATTTGAATTCACTTAAATCTCATATATTTAATTTAAAACCTTCTAAAATCAACCCAAGTTGTCCACTTCATATCCAAAAACAATCCATAGGATGTACGTGTCTATAGGTTACTTATTAGGTCTTTGAGGATTCGACAACCCAGGCTAAACTACAAGCGACTGCTTAAACCTAAAATCTTGGGTAAATTTGGGCGAGACCATATATTTATCTACTTAAACATTTATCTTTTCTTATTTTTTTCCTAAGGTGGGTGGTCTATAATAACTCATTCACATTTGTTTCATTTTTTATAATATGTGGAATAAGTGTGATCACACTAGCATTCCATGTGTGAGGCCTAACCAAATGGTTAAACCACTATTTTAATGAAATTTATATCGATAGACCTTCCACGACTCCTATTGGGTTTTTTAGCATTGGAATTGTGGCTTATGGCCACCCGAGAGGTTTTCTAACCATTTAAATTAGGTTATAACATGGTTTGGTTTAACTTAGAGTCCAATGAGGAATTGGAAATTGATTTAGAATTGAATTAATATTTTCAATTATAATAACATTTGAATTGTTGTGATTTAATTGATATAGAATCACATCAATTTAAATTATTTATTTGTTATGTAATCGGTATGGAATTATAATATATTTAAATATGGCTATCTTGGTTTGTAAATGGTAATTGGACTAAATTAATAAGTGAAACGGAATATATACAATTATTATAATAAGTGGTAACTTGGATTTATGGAATGTAAATTTTGATAATAGGTAATTTGGGTAAATTAAAGAATATGGAATGTTTGATGAATTGGAATTCATTGAATCTTATTACATTTGTTGTGAATTGTAAAATCAGACTTAGCATGGGAATTCACATAAGGTATCATCTCTTCTTAGCATGTAAGTCTCCCTATCATGGGAATTCAAACTGGGTTATGTTATAATTTTTCCCTTGGCATGGTCATGCACCTTGGGAATTAGTATCATGAGAATTGATATAGATCTTTATGTTATATGGTTAATTTTTTCCCTTGGCATGGTCTTACACCCTAGGAACACATAAGAGGCTCTAGAATCAGAATTCAAATAGAGATCAATATTTATTGGTAACTTGATGGACGAGGGTGAGATACATCGTTATATGATACATAATATTATAGATTCATAAAAGGAAATAGAATATTATAATGGTATGGTAGATATATCCTGAGCAGGAGGATCCACTACTTGATAGAGATATCTGTAATCGTGTTGAAGTATGTTTGGTTGGCTCCATGTGTCAACCTAGACCTTGAGAGTTGTTAGGTTTAGTATATTTTATGAATTAATTTATGAATTATTTCCCCTATTTAATTTACTATTTCTTTCGCTATTTATTAAGACTATATTTATAGGCAATTTGGGTTTTGACCTACTGTGTTTTACCCACACCCAATTCAGGTGTTGTTTGGTACCCGAGAAGACTTCATGGATATAGTTATGGATAAGGAAAAGGGGCCTTATAATTGATTGATTGATTTCTGGATTGTCTTGGACCGTAGAGATGGGACCAGGCATGGGGTTCAACAATAAGTTTTGGTGTCTTTTTTATTATTTTTTTAGTCTTTTAGTTTTTTAACTTCATTATGACTTTTATATTGGGATGGGGTTTGGAATAAAATGGTTTATTATTATTCTTTTCATTTTTGGTTATTTATCTATGTCCATTTTTGGTTGGTAATTTCTAGTTATATTTGGGTTGATTTTATTATGTGTTTATCTTATTTTTTATGATATTTCAACTCTATTTCATAGGTTATAGTCTCCTAATTATATTCCTTACACCCACACTATAGAGACCCTACTTTTATTCATACAAAACTATAACATCACTTTAATGATAAAAAAATATAAAATAATTACACAAACTAGATCAAAATGTTTAGTGCCTTGGGAAAATTAGGATCATAAATAACATTTACAAAATAAAAAATAAACATTTATTTACTTCCTTCTTCTCTATATTCTTTATTGGCTCTTTAATTCTCCTAATTACAAGTAGTCACCTGAGGATATACATGAAAAAGGGGTGATCTAAAAGCCCAGAAATTGGAAAGATAAGAAAATGAATAAATATAACATGTGGTGAGAATATTCATTATCATCATAACATAGTATCATAATCATGAGAGGAATCATTAAGAAAAGTCTTGGATTATGGCAGTGAATAAAAATGAAACACCGTGTCTTGGTGGTCAAAAACCACACATAGTTGTGAACAAACCTAGAATCATGTTCATGTATATTTCACTTTTATCATGATATACATCACATTACCCAATGAATTGGAGTGATATATAATTTTGATGCACCCATAAACTCATAACATTTACATTGTGCTATATAATTTCGGGTTCACCCCTCACATCATAACATTTACATTATAATGCATGCCACATGGAATGTATATCAATATTAGATATAAAATTACCCATGGAAAGGAATGGGTTTCATTTAATAAATCATAAATTCATAAAATGTGGGTTTAGAAATGTAATATGGAATAATATACTTGGTATAAGAATCATCAACCTTGAGTGAAGAAGAAACAATCTCGAGAAGTAAAAGGTGTGTTTTCTTGAAAGAATGGTTCTTTTGTAAAATATTGGGTTTGTAATAAACTCAACTAGAAAACGTGTATATCCCAAAAAAATGTAATATAATGATGAATAAATGTTATTTTAGGAATTTCCATTCATAAAATGTGGTCAAATAGGGAAAACCTAAAGAAAGAGAGTTGGGTTCGAGAATTCCCCTTACCTTGTGTCTAAAAAAATTACTTACATTAATATCCTATATAATCAAATTTAATTCATTAATTAAAAATAAAGAACCTTTTATACATTAATTTTATTCATTATAGTTTTATTAAGTTCATTTATGGAACTTTTGATGTGTTATAGAGTTTAATTTCATTGTACGGGAGCATTCATTTTCTTAGTTTTCATGACCGGTTCAATTATATTCATGAATGGAATTTCGTGTAACATGAGGATAAATATCCAGAATTGTTATTATATGTAATTAATGATCTTATAAAATCTTAAATTATCTTATATACAATTTTTTTATATGTTATGAGGATGAATAAATGGATGAAAGTTAATGATGATCGTTTTAAGTTAAATTTGGCAGCTTTTTAGATCACAACAAACTCATTTTGTTTTATCATTTATAATTGTGTGTATAAATTATTTCCAGAACATAAAAATGGTTATAAAATAAAAAATAAAATATTTTTCAACTATTATAATTTTTAAATTAACATCCTGGAAGTCATTAAATTAAAATTAATGTGCATCGCCCATGATGTCGGTAAATTGACACATCACGGGCAATGATTTCATTTTTATAATAAAAAAGAGAGGGAAGATTTTAATGATGGATATTACATTAAAAAGATATAATACCAGTATATAAAACAAAATGGGGTTATTATTACATTTTTATAAGAGACGTTAAGGAGAAGATAAAAAAAATAAATGAAATTGAAACGAAATTAAAAGAAAAAAGAAGAGGATTTTACCTCTTCGATTTATCCTCCTTGAGAACCTCCTTAGGGAAAAGGTTTTGGTATATTTGAGAGACCAAGATATTACTGACGTGAGTACGGGTCTACGAAAGATTATTTGGCTGAATTTGGGCAAAGATAAAAGATTTAGAGGTGTAAGGAGAAGACGTGGTGAGGGGTGGTATTTATAGTGGAGGATAGGGGTGTTTTCTTATTATTTTATTCATTAGTTTGTTATTTTGGATCAAGAATATGAATTATTTGAGTATTGTCACCAAAAATATTCAACTATTTAAGGGAGGATTTATATTATGGTTCTTACATTAGTGATGACTCGATGAATAGTGTATTTAACTTATAATGTATATATACTATAAATTACTGTATTTCACTATTCATAAAAAATTCAAGTATTTCAGAAGAATACCAAAACATCACCCTAAACATTTTTTGACATGTAGAATTTAAAAATTAACTCTATTTTATGAAAATAATTTTATAAATATGATTAATTTTTTTCATTTAAAATCATCATTTACATGAAAAATACATATTTTAAAATTATAACTGATTTTATAACACTTTGAGAAATACATAAGGGCACATCAAATTATCATAAAACCACAATACATAAAAATATTAATTTATGAATATATTTTGTGAAAAAAAAATCCCTTTAAAATTATTAAATTAATTGTAAAATTGTAATTAAATATTTCTGACTTGTAAAAATGTCAACACTTAATTAATGATTTTTAAAACATTTATTTTCTTAGACTATGATATAATTATACCATACTTTCATTTATAAGATGCCTAACTTTTATATATAATTTCATGGGTGAGTATACTATTAATTTGGATAGTTTACTTTTCATAAGTTTTATATTATTATTCCTAAGGTCAGGTTACAATTTCCTCAGTATTTGTTCTTTAAATTCTATAAATACTTTTTAATTCATTAATTCATCTTTTATAAAGATTTTATTATGTTCTATAAGTTATTTTATGAGATTTTTACTATATGTAATTACAATAATAAGGGATAAATTTCATTGATAAAAATTTAGGTCGTTACATTCATCCCCCTTTAGATATTTCACCATCAAAAATATGTTTTACATAAACAGGTGAGGGTACCTATCCTTCATTACCTCCTCTGGTTCCCAAGATGATTCTTCATAGTTATGGTTCCTCCACAACACTTTGATAAGGTTGTTTGTCTTGTTGTATAGAACCTTATATATCCAGTCAAGAATCTTTACTAGCTACTCCTTATAAGAGAGATCATCTTCCAGGGGTACCACCTCTGAGTTCAATACATGTGAGGTCTCCAGTATGTACTTCCTTAAGAGTGATATGTGGAACACATCATGAACATTAGCCATATTTGGTGGAAGTGAAATCTGATAGGACATGACTCTTATACGATCAAGGATCTCAAAGGGACCAATGTACCTTGGGCTTAACTTTCCATTCTTTCCAAACCATAGGAAACTCTTCTATAGTGATATTTGAAGGAAGATTTTATATCCAATTTCAAAATCCAACTCCCTTAAATGATTTTCAAAAAATCTCTTTTGATGACTTTGAGCATCTTTGATATTTTTCTGTAGGGCTTTAACCTTATCTATCATCTATTGCACAAGATTGGGCCCAATTATATTTCTTTCTCCAACTTCATCTGAACAGGTTGGAGTTCTACATCACTTTTCTTACAGATCTTCATATGGATCCATTTGAATAATCGAGTGTAAGTTATTTTTGTATGAAAACTCATCCAATGGGAGATAATAATCCCATAAACCTTTTAATTCTAAGTATTATTCTCTTAGAATGTCATCGAGCATCTGAATAGTCATTCTAAATTGTCTATCTATTTGGGGGTGATAGGTCTTGTTGAAGTTTAATTCCATACACAAAGAACGTTGAAGACTCCTTTAGAATTTAGATGTGAACCTGAGATCAGTATTAGAGATAATCAATAGTGGAACCCAATTCAATCTCTCCACTTCCTTAAAATATATCTTTTTATGTTTATAAAGTGATAGATCTTCTTAAATATTCATAAAGAAAGAAATCTTGGTGAGTCGGTCCACCACAACCCATATCGCATTATTTCCTTTGAATGTCTTCAGAAGAATCATGACAAAGATCATAGTTACATTCTCCCATTTCTAAATGGTTATAAGAAAAGGTTGCATCATCCCTTTTTAATTTTATCACCCAACTTTAACTTGCTGAAATATCAAGAACCTTGACATATACTCAGTAATATCCTTCTTCATGTTTCCCAATAGAAGTATTCTTGGAGATCACAATACATCTTGGTACTCTCGAGATGGATAGATAAAGTTGATATATATTCATTGTAAAATATATCATTATTTATCCTAGGTGATGAAGTCACACAAATCATCACTCCAAACCAAATCTCCACATCATCATCAATATGGAACCCTGGAAGTTTTCCTTCGTTTATTGCATTCTCCTTCTTTTTTAACTCCAGATCATCCATTTGTTCCTCCTTAATCTTATCTTGGTCAGATGGTTAGGAAAAAATTTGGGAAAGGTGGGATGTATTCTATTTCATTATGATTTATAAATCCATCCTTTCCATGTCTATGAATACAGAGTCTTTCTCTATCTACTACATGGAAAGAGTATCAAGTTATTTTTTACTAAGAGCATCAGATGCCTTGTTCACCTTACCAAGATGATAGTGAAAAGAAAAATTGCAGTCTTTGATTATCTCTAACCATCTCCTTTGTTGAATGTCAAGCTCTTATTGTTTGAATTTATACTTTATAATCATGTTATCGGTATATATATCACGCTTCTCACCATAGTGGTAGTACATATATATTTTCAAGGAAAAAATCATATTTGCTAGCTCCAAATCATGTGATGGGTAGTTCTGCTCATGGATATTCAACTACCATGAAGCATAGGCTATCAAATTATCATTTTTCATGAGTAAAAAATATAATCCTTTATTTAAATAATAACTATATATCATAAAACATTCTCCACATTTTTTAATGTGAGTACAGGTGTAGTGATCAACCTTCTCTTTATCTTCTTGAAGCTTTCCTCACATTCTTCTATTCAGAAACACTTTACCGATTTCTTTATTAACATATTTAGTGGGATTGAGAATCATGAAAAAATTTGAAAAATTTCGATAGTACCCAACTAAGGTAAGAAAATTATGGATTTCTTTTACACAAGAGGGTCTGAGCCATTCCTCAATTTTCTTTTTTTTGAAGGGTCCATAGAAATACCCTAACTTGTGATCACATGTCCCAAGAATGTGACTTGTTGCATCCAATAGTCACACTTTCTAAACATGACGTATAACTTATCCTTCCTTAATGTCTCCAACACAAGACTTATATGTTCTTTATGTTCCTTCTTTCTCTTGGAGAAGATGAGAATATCATTGATAAACACTGCCATCAATTTTTTGAGGTAATATCTAAAGACCCTATTCCTAAAATCCATGATGATTACAAGGGAATTAGTAATTATGAAGGTAATAACCAAAAACTCTTAGTGCCCATACCTTGTATAGAAGGTAGTCTTATAAATATATTACTTCTTCACCTTTAGCTGATGATATCCAAAATGGAGGTCCACTGTTGAGAAGTATGCATATCCTCTTATCTGATCAAATAATTGATCAATCCATGGAAGAGGATACATGTTCTTTATGTTTATCTTATTAAGTTCTTCCTAATTGATATGCAGCCGTATTTATCCATCCTTATTCTTGAAAAAGGGAATTGGTTCACCCCAAGGTGATGCACTAGGGTATATGAACCCTTTTTCCAAATTCTCTTGTAGCTGCTTCTTTAACTCCTCCAGTTTGATATGGTCCATCTTATAGGGGCATTTTAAGATAAGAGTATCTTTGTGTTTGAGTTGTATTAATAATTATACTATAGGATTCGATGGAATTTTGGGTAACTCTTTTGGAAATAAATCACGGTATTCCCTCACAATTTCCATTTACCCTAGGTTGATACCTTCTATTGACTCAACCATTTGTGTGAGGTATGCTTCTTCACAAGTAATCATTACCCACACCGTTTAAGGATTTTCTGAAGGAGATTCATGATCTTCCTTGTATTTATAGAGGAGCACGAGGTGTTTTGAAATAAGAACAAGTTATTTACTTTTCTCAAAATTTTATATGTGATATATATAACGAGATCCAATCAACTCCCATTATGGCAAAAAATTCCAAAAAGGGAAGTATCAAGAGATTATCTGGAATAATCTTACCACATATTCTAATAAGATAAGATTCAATCACTTGGGTTTCAATTATTTCACCACTTAGTGTTTTTATAGATATCCTTACTTCAAGTTTTCAGGGCTTCGATTCAATAGTTCTAGCAAACATTCAAGATATAAAGGAATTTATAGAACCATAATCAAATAATAATTTTTACATTCTTAAGTTAATAGAATGTGTACCTTATACGGATTTGTTTTCTTACTCCACTTTTGTAGTAGTGATTTCATATTCCATTACTTATTTCTTTCTCTTTAGTGGTTACTGATGTTGATTAACCTTAAGGACACAAGGTTTAGTTTACTAGCTTTTATAGTGCCCTTTCTCTCTATAGTGGTAGCATTGGACCATGGGTGTTGTTATCCATTCCTCCACCACAGTTTCGTGATTCCTCATGTATTTTCGAAATTTATGAGTTTAGTGAGCTTAAATCTCACACTTGAAGAATTTTTCCATCCCTTTGAGGTAGTTCCCATGATACTTCTTCCCACATTTTTGACATGTGGGTGGCTAATTTTTCTTTCCACCTTTCTCGTTAGATCCTCTATCTTGAAATTCCATATTTCATTTCTTATAACCATAGCCATGTGACTATTCTACAAAAACCATCTCCACATTGAGAGCACATTAAACAACTTCTTCATAACTCCCAAAGTCTTTAATTTCAAGAGCCTTTCGAAGGTGTAGTTTTAAACCACTAAATAATATATAAATTTTTCTATCATTATTTATAACAAAACCCAAAGAGTACCTTGCAAGACTTGTGAAATTTTCACTTGCAGGTTGTGACTGATTCTCCTTCCTTTTTCTTCAGCTTTATGAATTCTCTATCTATCTTTTTATGAAGATTTTGAGGAAAATATTGTTTAAGAAACATAATATTAAAGTATTCCCTCTCCATCTCTTCAATTTCATCCTTCATCTTTGTGTTCTTAATCAAATCCCACAATTGATCAGCCTCTCTATCTAGATAATAAATTGTGAGAGTTAAATTCTCCATCTCAGAATAGTGAATTACAGAAAATATCTTCTCCATTTAGTTGGCCCACTATTCCATGACTAGTGGATCCGAAGATCTACTAAAATTCGGTGGTTTTTTCCGCATAAAACACTCAATAGATATTTTCTCCCTCTTAGGTGAAGGAGGTCGTTCCACATTATTCAGGTTATTTTTCATAACCTAAGATAACTGGTTAAGAATCTACATCAAATTTTGAACTCCACCCCTCAAGGAATTAGAGATGTTGTTCGAGAAAATGTTGTATTTTCTCTTAGATGGGGTTTTTTTTAATTTCTCCTTGTTTCTACCATTTTCTATAATAGAAAAGGTTATAACAAAACCTAAGTAAATATTTCATGAATAAATAATTCATTCCTGTGTTAAATTAAGTTTAAAGGAATTTCTTGTGGTATCTCTATGTTTATAATTTGCTAAAATAAATCATGATGGGTGATTATTTATACTTAGTCTCATACTAAGTGTTACCACCAAGGTTCTATAATCCTAATTGCCAAATTAGCTAAACCGTGCTTCGATACCAACTATAGAAATCCTATGTTTTTTCTTACAGTACTATTACATCATTTTACTAATAAATAACAAAAAATATTTACAAAACCAGGATGAAAAGGTTTAGTTTCTTAGGAAAATTAGGACAGTAAATAAAATTTAAAAAAATAAAACATAATCATTTATTTAACTCCTTATCATGTAGCTTCTTATTGGCCCTTTAATTATCCTTAGTACAGGTAGTCACCTGAGGATATATATCAAAAAGGGGTGAGATAACAGCCTAGTAAGAGGATATATAAGAACATGAATCAATAAAACATGGGGTGATCAGAGTCATTATCATCATAACATAGGATCATAATCATGAGAGGAAGCATTAATAAAATTCTTGGAATATGGAAATATAAAAAAATGAAACATCATGTCTTAGTGGTAAACTACCACACTTATTTGTGAACAAAGATAACATCATGTTCATGAATATTTCACTTTTCTCATGAGATACATCACATTAACTTATTCATTAGTCCTCTATACTATTTCTAGCACACACATAACATCATAACATTTACATTGAACTATAAAATATCAGGTGCACCTCTCACATCATAATATTTACATAATCATACATGCCACGTAGAACATATATCAATCTTGGAAATAAAATAACCCATGGAAAGGAATAGGTTCTATTTCATAAATCATACATTCATAAACTTTGGGTTCCAAAATGTAAGAGGTAATAACATTCTTAGTATAAGAATCATCAACCTTGAGTGAAGAAGAAACAATCTTGATACGTAAAAGGTGTTCTTTTTTGAAAGAAGAGTTATTTTTGAAAACATTATGTTTTTCATAAACCCAAGTAGAAAAAATTTATATCTAAGAAAAAGAAATATAATTATGAATAAATGGTATTTCAGGAATATACATACAAAAAATAGGGTGAAATAGGGAAAACCCAAATAAATAGAGTAGGGTTCTAGAATTCCTCTTGCTTTATGTCTAAAAGCTTCCTTCAGGTCAATATCCTATATAATAACATTAGATTCATTAATTAAAAATCAAGAATATTTTATACAGTAATTTGACTCATTATAGTTTTATTAGGTTTATTTATGGGATTTTCTATAATTTATAGAGTTTAATTTCATCATTAGAGAGTATTCATTTTCTTAGTTTTTACGATCGGTTCACTTGTATTCCTAAATGGATGTTCATGTAAAATTAGGATAAATATAAAAAATTGTTATTATATATAATTAATGATAGTAAAGATAATTAAATGATTTTATAAATAATTTTTTATATGGTATGATTATAAATCATTAGATAAAAGTTAGTGATGATCCTTTTAAGTTAATTTTGTCATTTTTTCGATCATAATGAACTCATTTTGTTTTATCATTTAGTATTATGTGTATAATTTTTCTCCAAAACATAAAAAGGGTTATAAAATAAACATTAAAATATTTTTCAACCATTATAATGGTTTTATTAACATCCTTGTAAGAGTTAAAGGAAAGTGAAAGTTCTTTTTACCATGATGTCAGTAAATTGACACATCACGGGTGAGGATTTCATTTTTAGAATAAAAGAGAGAGATTGAGTATTTTTGTAACATTCTAGGTAAATAAAGAATATAAAATTTTCATATTATTTAAAATTTTTGAATTAAATATTAATTTTACTTTAATGGGGATTCTATGTTCGATGTCGTGCCCGATACGCAACAATGAGTTTCTTTCAAATCTTATGTTGCAGACAATGCTGAGTCATACTGAAAATAATAATATAATATTATTTTAAATCGTAGTTAACACCTAGTCATTGTATTGGAAGGAATGGACATAACTAACTACAATATGAATATACATGTTTGTTAAATTGTTTTACATTTACCCAATAAATTTTAGAGGCTTAAAATAAGAAAGAATTCGATTTTAAGCATAAATAATCTAATATTCATTAATAGGTTGATTTATGGTTGTTTGATAGAGAACCCAATTTAAATATAGTTTTGGTTACTTTTAAATGTTCTATTTCACAAAATAAAATTATTCTTTAGAATCGGGACATCAAATTTTATTATGGGTAAATTTTTGGGATTTTTCTGATGAAATTCATTTTTTAATTAATAGTGAAAAATACTGTATTTTAATTCAAAAATGCATTTTAATATAACTTATTTATAATGTTAAATTATATTTTTAATTGTTTTTAAAGTGTAATTATATTAATTTTTACCATTTAATCCAATTTTGGTCATGGGAAGTAATTTCACTTTGAAATTGGACATAAATAAGTGTCAATCTTTTGATAGTTATTATTTCTTAAAAACACGCTTTTTGTTTTGACAGCAGGAATTAATTTTAAATTAATTTCTACCACTTATGTGTTTTGAATTTATAAAAATTGATTCCATATTTTTAATCATAAGGTCCAAATTGTGTAAATGTGTAACTTTTATTTTTATACATTATGAATATTTACTTTAGTAAAAATTTTATTTACCATGGTTAAAGGGAAAATATAGTAAATAGGGTTAACAAAATATTATTATAATAATATTAAATTACCTTACCATGTGTCCTAATCCTATTGGTTGATAAATTTCAACCATGGGCATCCTTGGGTTTATTTTTGGAGCCCATGGAGCCACTTGGGAGTGATAATGACACATTATATTCATTAATTTAAAGTAAATACAAAAATGACACAAACATATATCTTTTAGTAAATTAATTATTACATGGGGTTATATAAGTTATCTCTTCGACTATAAATATTAATTTGGAATATAAAAATATTTCCTACACCATTATGTTTTTATATAGTTTTTAGACATCCAATAAATAAAAATATTTATGACAAAATAATGATGCACTGTTTACCTCATTAATGAATGATTTAAATAAATAAGATTATAAAGATTAAAACAATATCCAAAACCTATAAAATTCATATTGGATGATTTTATTTATAGAATGAGTCATCTAATATTTTACTTTAATAAGTTTTGGACCTTTATAAACAGAAAATCATTATATAATAAAATAATATTTTTAAACATTCCTAAAGTGCCCCTCCTCCCCCTTATAAAAAGACCTCACTTCTAACCCATTACTCAAACATCTAAAGCCCCTTATCTCATCCCATATCTTACAAATTAATCACCTTACATATCTATACTCCTCCTAAGAGCATTACCATAGGAATAAGGCACTTCAAGTAATACTTTTGGTTCAAACCAGAGAGAGATACCCGATTTAAAGGTAACGTATTCTCTTAAGTTATTTTCTTTAATTTTACTTCTCCAACCCCCTAAACTCTTTTTATTAATTTATTTTATAAAAACACCAGTATACACAATATACTAGGTTGTTTTTATGTGAATTATTTTAACTACACTTACACACACCTTCGTCTAATGGGTAAAGAACATACTGTTTCTGTGGACAGCGAACTACTGCCTCATGAAACGATGATTGTTCAATTATCTCCTACCACCTCTCATGGTGGAAATTAAGATGGAATTTTATATATATGTGATATATATTATATTTATATTGTTTTTGTGCCTTTTTATTTTTCATTTATAGAATACCTTTATGGTTTCCATAGTGGGTAAAAATGATAATTTCATTTGAGAAAGTGAGGACTAATGCCCCCTCAATGTGATATGACTCGTTCATGCCGAACGTGGAACCTATATAGTATGGAGATAATTAAATTATATATGATATTATACTGTAATTATAATATAACTATTTATCATTACGTTTTCATTACATTAAATATGAAATATAAATGAAAGTAGCATTCATGCGTATATATGGCTTACCGTCTCCATGAATGGTGCATTTCATTTCTTATCTCCAAATGTTAAGTACTATTATAAATACATACATATATATATACTGGATATATATTATATATATGATATCTAAATCATGAATATAATTATGAATATATGGTAATTTCAACCACTTGGACAATTTATAATTATAACAAGTTCATTTTTAACTCAAGTTCCGAACATTGACAAAATGTCCGATATGAACTCAAATAATTAACTAATTGTTATAGAAAGGTAATAATTGATATAAAACCAATAATAAACATTAAAAAGGTTATTAATAAATTATAAATTTATTTTATTTTATTATTTAGGATATTAAACAATGATCGAGTCATGTCGGACACGAGGTAAGAGGTTTCTTATCTCACTTTTAAATCCGTGAGATTTCCATTTTTCAACACTTATTTATTGCATATGGTGTATTGTGGACAACCATTTGATATATATTATCATGATACTATTTATATTTATGGTATTATGTGATTAATTTGGTGGTTATTAACTTTTGGTCTTACAAATCGATTGATTACAACATGATTAGGGGTTTTCATCTCACTTTTTATTCCCATGAGATTCATGCTATATTTTGAACCATTTCCTTTTGTGTTGTGTATGTACTACCCATGATTATATTAATTGTGTAATATAATTTAACTTATGGGTATTTAAACCATCATTTGTATGATCCTTCTTTCATGTGGTGCATCTTTTTTATATTACCAAATCGGAAAGGGAACCTTTCACCCTTCTCTTTTTATAAGACTTATTTTTGTAATCTTCTTATGTTGGGATATGTTCTTTTATATCCTTATTTCTGTAAATTTTATGTCCAAGTGATGAGATGACCTTTTATCTCTCATAAATTCTTTTTATGAAATTTTTATGTGACGTTGTTAGGGAGTCGAATTTTTGTAAGTGAACTTCTTAACCAAATTTCAATTCCTTGGGATAAACTTCTACTTGTTGATTATATCATGATATGAATATGTGTGAATGACCTCTGATTGTTTGACACTGAATATCCAATAATATTTAGTGTATTTATATTTTTCAAATATAATTATATAATTGATTTATCCTTAATCTAAGGATACAACTTTTATAATGGATTTCGTCTCAATTTACATTTCATTGAGATTTCATTGTTGTTATGCACCAATTCACTTTTATATGATGTTAATATTGTCCTTTGTAATATTATATCATGAATACCTTTATTTTCATGATATTATAAAGTTTTTATTAATGTTATTCCTCAATTATTTTTATTCAAGAATCTCACATTTGATTAGTAACTCTTTAACTAAAATATCATTTTAAATGTTTTAAGGATTTAATATTCTAAATATTTCTATATCCAGGTTTTCAAAATGGTTTTAAGTATTTATTTATATTGAAATTAATGTTTTAAAATGATAATTCCTTTAAAAGTTTCAAAGTGTTATGGGAAACTTTGATTCAAAAATCTATTTATTAAATGTTTCAAATGGTTTTAGAAAATGGTTTGATAAAGAATCGATTATGTCAATATCTTGAAATAATATATTGTGATAGAAATATGGAAATGTTATATTTCCTTTATGCTTGCTTTATATTTTATGACTATTTTATGGTTCTTCGGCATTATTTACGAATATGGGTGGCTCCGTGATAAACCTGGGGTGAGTGATCCTGAGATAGCTCTCCAATGCATTGGGTAATGTGACGGAGGTAAACGTTAATGTTTCTACTAAGAGATTTATAGAATATACTATGATGGGTATTCCAACTTAACTCCATGTGTAGCTGTGATAACTAAAATGTATGTATGATATGGATTCCACGGGTTACCTTTATGATTTATGATTTATATGTGTTATTTATAAATCTAACGATTTCATGAGGTATGTTCTGATTGAAAAGTATGGTTTCATTGATTTGTATTTATTGATGGGTTAATGTTTCCTTTCCTTATTTTATAACCTTTACATAGATTTTTATGCTCACACCAAGTTTTGAAATGTTTTTCACAGGACTTAAAGATGAATAGGGTCAAGGATGGGATCAAGGAAAAGTCATGCTATCTAAAACATGGAACTAGACATGTGTGTTTAGAGTTTTTGTTTTATGAAAAAAAGGATAATGAGTAGAAGTGTATAATTTGTATTTTATTGTAATGTAACTTAATATATATGGCCTAATTATCTAAAACTCTAAACCTGAATAGATCCTAAATGTGAATTATACATTTAATTCAGGATTATGAAATGTTTAATGTTGGGTCCTTAAACTTTTAATGATGGATATTCCATTGACATGATAGAATACCATTATATAAAATATAGTAGAGTTATAATTTCATTTTTATAAGAAAAGGAGAGGAGAATAGAAAAAAATAAATGAAATTGAAACGAAATTAAAAGAAAAAGGAAGATGATTTTACATCTTGAATTTATCCTCCTTGAGAACCCGCTTAGGGAAATGTTTTTGGTTATTTGAAGAGAATAAGAGCTCACAGATGTGTGGAAGGGTTTAGGGAAGGGTATTTTGAAGAAATTGGGGAAGGATCAAATCATGAGATGAGTGAGGATAAGAGGTGGTGAGAGTTGGTATTTATAGTGGAAGAGAGGGGTGTTTTCTCATTATTTTAATCATTAGTTTATTATTTTGGCTCAGGAATATGAATAGTTTTAGAATTATCACCAAAAATGTTAAAATAATGAAATTAAGTTCTATATTATGTTTCTTACATCAGTGATGACTTGATGAATAGTTTATTTAACTTATAATTTATATATACCATAAATTACCATATTTCACTATTCACAAAAAATTCAAGAATTTTAGAAAAATCCCAAAAAATCACCCTAACCGTTATTCTATGTGTAGAATTGAAATATGAACTCCATTTTATGAAAATAATTTTCAAAGTATGATTAATTTAATTTTTATTTAAAATCGTCATTTACTAGGAAAATACGGATTTTAAAATTACAACTGATTTTATAACACTTTGAAAAATTACTAAAGGTATCATAAAATTATCTTAAAATAAAAAAGCATCATAATATTAATTTATGATTATATTTTATGAAAATAATTTTTTTTAATTAGTAAATTAATTATAAAATTGTAATTATATATTTATGACTTACAAAAATACCAACACTTAATTAATAATTTTTAAAAAAAAAATTACTTGGAATATAATATAATTATACCATACTTTCATTTATAAGATGACTAAATTTTATTTATACTTTCATGGGTGATGATACTATTCATTTGACTGGTTTACTATTCATAAGGTTCATATTACTATTCCAACGTCCAAGGTACTATTTCATCGATATTGGTTCCTTAACTTATATAAATACTTTTTATTTCTTTAATTATTCATTTATAAAGTTTTTATTATGGTCTATAAATGATTTTATGAGATTTATACTATATTAAATTACTATAATAATGGATAAATTCAATTGATAAATGTTTGGGTCATTACACGCACTACTAGTTTGAAGCATTTAGAATATAGGGAGGTATGCTTGATACATTAGTCTTAAATCTGGTATCATATCTAAGGATTCAGTGTTTGACTCAGAGACAGAACATGATGGTTTCGAAGCCATGTATGAGGATGATTTCTGGTTTTGACTTTCGTCCCAAGGGTTTTCATTGCTATGGGTGTGACCATTGGTTTCTCACTTTTCCTTAAAAGTGTTTGTATAATAAAATATATAATTTTTAATCAGTATCATAATGACCCAACTTAGTCATGTAAGAGATAACTAAGATGGGGAAATTACACATCCCACTTATGATCAGTTCTAATATGTTCTTTATAAGTATTTCTAGGGGTTTCAATCCTATTATGGGATCAACATTATGAATGATTGTATGCCATGTATAGATCCCATATCCATTTTTTGTATAGGATGTCTTCTGTAGATATTTGAATACTAAAGGATCAATATGAAGATTTGGTTGTGAATGGATTTATTCACAATAGAACATCCCCATGGGGTGATCCTTTATTATTCCTCACGGTGGTTGATGGATCATTGATAATATATATGTATTTCCAGATGTCAAACCATATAAGGGTTAATATAAAACATCCAATTCATTGTATCGATGTCTTATTCGATCAACTGAAAAGATCCAAGTTGTTCTCTAAGATTGATTTGTGGTAAATCTATCACCAGTTGTGAGTAAGATATTTTTATATTCTGCATACTTCATTTTTGAGTCGGTATGACCCATATGAGTATCCTGTGATTTAGTTTGGGTTGACGAACATGTCAAAATTATTCTTGGAACATATGAATATTGTCAACCATACATATCTAGATTCATTCACAGTTTAATTTTTCCATTATATTCTAATTTATTCCAAGTTGAGGGAGGATCATGCACTCTATTTGGATTTTTTGTTGAGTATACTAAGAGAACATTGACTTCATTCCATGATCTTGACATGTTAGTTATGTAATAGTGAGGTCCAAATTGTGGGGTATGTTATTTCTAAGGTAGACAGAATAGTGTACCTAAAGAAGGTAAAGGACGTGTTTTCTTTGGATTGGACCAAGAACATCATCAAGATTCATAGTTTCCAGGTCTTGGGTTATTTAGTACATATCCTACTATGTTTCACGAACAATGGATCTAACCAAGAAGGGGTTGTGGTTCATGTGTTCAGCCCCTGTTAGAGTGCATTTTAGTATTTGAAATGGATGTTGATGTCTACAAGAATCCTAAACTTACATGATTAGAGTAATGAGTATACATTATATAATTATTCTTTAGGTGGTGGGTATAGTACATTTTATCTTTTGATTATAAGATAGAATATACCCCTAGGAATGGAAATTTTGTGGTTAATATTTTAATCAGGAAGACTTATGCATAAGTGGTTTATATTGGTTATTGTGAATGGTAAATGATGAGCCACTTTGTTTAGATACACCATGACATTCATAAGTATCATGGAAAAGAAATTCTGGCCTCCTTGGCTATTACATCCTCTCCTATTGATAGAATTACATAGATATAGTTATTAAAATAAGTCTACTTGTTAATATGGGATATTATATATGGTGGGAATCCAACACAAATTTCTCCCTAGATACCAATTAGCTCCTTTATGTACAGGGTCATGTGGTTGTCCAAACAATAAAAAATTAGAGCTGATGTGGGATTCACACACCTTGATATTTCCTATTCACTTGAGTCTTACCATGATGTATTAGGAATATGAATACAATATTTGTGGCCTGAGGTGATGAAATAAATCACAGTTTTTTTACTATGGAATAGTTATCAATAGAAAAATGTTGAACATCAATGACCCACATGTCTTCTTCATACATTACCTATTCCTAAGTAGAAGTGGGGTGATGTGACTATAGACTTCATAAAAGGATTTTCGAGCTTGTGTAATGGTATTGATGCAGTATATGTTATCATAGACTAGTTGATTAAGCCCACACATTTCCTTTTGATCTGGGAGACATATCCTGTCAATGTGATTAGATAGATATATGTATGGGATATAGTGTTTCTGCATAGGGTTACTAGGAGAATCATTTCTAATCAGGATTCACATTTCATTTCAAACTTATTTTAAGGTTACAAAAGGCTCTTGATACTTAGGTTCATTTGTGCACTACCAATGATCCTCAAATTGATAAGAAATTTGAGCATTCTATTTTTTTTATTGGGGGAGATGTTTTGGTAATGTATCCTTGATTTTAGTTTTTTATAGGGTAATAATATTGTACTTTGGGATTTGTTTTCTCTAACAATAGTTACTGTGAAATGATTAAAATGGTTTCTTCTGATTCTTTATATGGTAGGTTGTACTGATTGTCATTAAATTAGCTACATCCTAGAGAGTCAGTGGTTATTGAACTTAGTATCATATAGGAAGTGTTAGAGACTATCTTTGTAATCAAGAAGTATTAGTGACCATTAAGTGTATGAATATATCATATTAGAATTAGTGATTCCATCCTCTAATAATTTTTGTGTATGATCAGTTATTTTTATGTGTTTCGACATAATATTAACACAGGAATATTATGAATAAGAGGAAGACAATGCCTAGTTTTATGGGACCATTTGAGGTTGTTGATATGATTGGTACCATTTCATATCTTTTATTATTTCCTCAGAGATGAAGTGTTATAAATGACGTTTTATAGGTATCTTAGCATCAAATATACCATCCCAACCCATATCATGTGATCAGTATTGATGACATTGAGTTGTAAATGAATTCATTGTTTAAGGAATAACTTGATTGGATAGTAGATCAGAGTGAGAATACAATACACTAGAAGATGGTTCCGCTAGTATAGGTGTATTGGAAGAACAATATTATATAAGAGGATTCATATGAGTGGGATTATGATATATTGGTGTAGGGTAAGATATTTTCATCAATGAGTCTTGGTCTCAATGATCCATCTCAGGGATTATCTTTTATATGGTGGGTAGGTTTTCCTAGTTTGAACCCTTTTGAGGTATAAATTTCCTCTATATTATACTAAAACACGTGTATTTTTATCTAATCTAGGAATATAAGGTTCAAGGGTTGACCAGGAACATGTTTCAAGAAAATTAGTTAGTGATAGAGGAATCTTCCAAGTAGTAAATTCCCACTAGAATTCTGCTACAATCCCATCAGGGTTCTGGTGGGTGTGGCAGTAGCTACTACCATAGCGAGGAAAAAGGATTTTGGGTTTTCTAGTAAAACACTAGTAAGAAAAATAAAGTTATGATGGGTTCCCAATGGTGTTTTTATGGGCCTTGTAAGGTTTTTAAAAACTAAATATAAATAATTAATTGAGGTTAAATATGAATAAAATGAGTATTTTCCTTCTAATTTCATCTCAAGGTAGTAGCACAACCTTTATCCCTTACCTAATCTTCATTATTCTACTCTCAAGGTTCGAAATATCTTATTCTGTTTCTGATCATCATGTTGTATTGTTAAAGGGATAAACACAACTAATACATCATATCCTATTTCTTCTGATCCGAATTATCTTCACTATTTTACTATGCATAGACAGTTGTTCCCTAATCGGTAGTTTTTGTCATGTTTCGTGATTTCTTCTATTGAATGGTGGATTAATCAAGGATCTTCAATGAATAGAACCCTACTAAACCTAGGTAATTAGTCCCTTCATATCTTAATGGTATTTAGTCATCTTGCTTGCATCATAATAAATATGGAAATTCTACTTTATTCTATATGCTCTAAAACTAAATTGAATTGGTTTCTATGATTTTGTATGGTGAAATTAGAACCAAGTAGGCCATGAGTGGCCTATTTGAGGTGTATAATGACAATAATTGTAACTTATTACCATTATTCATGTTAATTAAACTATAATACTTTCAATTGGGATCTATGATGTATTTCTATGACTGATAAATGACACTAGTAGTCTAGTGTAGTTCCCTAATATACTCTTTGGGGAGATTTATATTGAGTACAGGCATGGCTAGTGGTGAAATGGACAGAGAATGGGCCTTTGAAATGGGTAGATGGATTAAGTGGACAATCCCAAACATGTTTTACAATTATAAATTCTTGAAATTGAATTTAAATGATATATCATCAATATTTTTCATTATTTTATATGTGGTGGTACCTCGTCCATTTAAATCTCATCAACTATGTCATTGCGACCACCCAAAACAGGTCTGATGATCCATTGTTCACTTAGTTTCCAATATAATATTGGAACCTCATCCACTTTGGGATGTCATATTAGTCATATATAATCAATTTTTTTCATATTAGTCATAGTGGAACTGTATCAATGCTATACTATCCACCTTTTAATGTTAGTGGTGTGTCAACCACTTGAGATGTTATAAATGTGGTATAAAATCCACCTATATGATTTTATTAGTGATGCATCATCCACTTATAGATGTTGTCATGGTGTTGTATCATCCACGAACCTAAAATATCTTGGTGATGTCTCATCCACCCAATCTATAGAATGGTTATGTATCATCCACTTGGACATGAATAGTGGTCTTGTATCATCCAACTAATAACAATGATGCTTCATTCCTCAGCAAGGACTCGGTATCCCTCCTAATTTATTTTTTTAATAATTGATTAATTAGTTAGTTGGAGATAGTGATATCTCATTCACCTAGTGATACATTATGGTGATGTCCCATTCACAATAACTATTATTTCAAGGGGTGAAATATAATTTTTACTCAATGTGTGTTCTTACCATGGTTGTATCTTCCCATTCCATAACTATATAAAACATTTCTAGTCACGCATAGTTTTGAGGAAGCAGTCTATGAGGTAATAAGTTATTTATTCATAATAATTTAGTTTAATAACATTCTACATCAATCATAAACATGTATTTATAAGACTTGTTAGGGGTGTAATTAGTGGTTTCCTACTCCGTTGTACTCACACCCAGCTTAGGGGACATGTTACCAAAGCATAAATCATTTTTTTACTTGAGTAAGGGAAAGAATCCCACTGCTAAAAATGGATAAGTTGAAGAAGTATGGATGTAGTTGTGAGATGGAATCAGGCCAAGACTGAGGACGAATGTTTTAGTTTCCTCTAGTCATTTGTACTTATTTTTGACCATTTTATATATTTTATACCTGGAATAGATCTTTATTACACTTTCATGACTTGTAAGACATGTAAAACTATTCATTTTGATACATCATGATGTTTATATTTTCTATTGGATATAATTTAGATATGTTATATATCCTTTTTTTGTATTAGTATGACTATATCATAGAAATTTCTTCTGTTGTGTTTTTATTTATATTTTTACATAAGGATATAATCTCCCTACCAATTATATATTTACCCTTCTCATAAGTTTTAATCCTTAGAATATGATAAGGCATGATTTTGCTGAATAATACTTTTGTTTAGTCATGATATAGGTGTATTAGATCAAGGATGTTAAATTAAAACCTTATGTGGTAATGTTTTATGTGATGTACCTCAAGATTCCTCTTGTTATGTTTTATAGTATAATTTAGAACATTTTTGCATGAATAAATCTATTTTTGGTTGGTTGTATAATAATATGTGACTTTATAATTTTAAAGTGATCCTTGGAAACTCTACCCAATATCATTTAGATGAATTTAAAAAATTCCTGATTGATTTAACTAATATAGATGTGAATATATGTGATAAAGATCATTCCAAAATTTTGCTGAACTCCCAAAATTATTTGTACAATCTATTAAAGTATTCTATAATGTAATTTAAGTATTTGAAAACTCTATAGGGATTAAAGGATGTTTTTTCTAGGGATCCTCAAACCCATGGTTTAGAGGTGGGGATTAGTGGGTTAAGTCAGAACAAGAGATGATAGGTGTTAAGGGTCAACTAAATAATAGTTTAAAAGGAAAACAAAAATAGAAATATATTTACGGAATTTTTTTGAAATTAGTGTGGCAAAACTAGCCACATTAAAATCACATGTCCAAAGAGTAAATTTAAATAACTATAGGTTAGTCAAATATGGTGCAACACCCTGGTTTTTAGTGTGGAAGTCTTATCAATAATTTTGGTCCCTTAGTTTAGATTTAAGGTGTAGATCTAGGTTTTATTTCTTCTTTGGTATTATGACTAGATATAAATGTGATATCTAGAGGCCCTTTGTCGGAAGGTAGGGTGTATGGGGGAAATTTTTCTCAAACTGTTTAGTTTAGTTAGATATTCTTATCATGTCATCATGCAGGGGTTTTCTTGATGTTTTTTTCTATTATTATACTACCTCCATTTTAGCTTTAATATATCCATAGTATGATTTTTTTATACCAAGGAAATTTATAGTACCTTTTATTTTTATTGTGATTGCATCTATTAGTGGTGTGATTAGATGATCTAATTCAACTATTATATGGGGAATCAGACTAGGTTACAATGATTCAAGTATATATAAGTATATTTGAGGTTCAATTTGGTTATATTTTGTTGTTATAAATAAAATGCATCATTTTGGAGCATTTTTTTAGTATTAGATGTCTTTAGATGTATTAGTATGTGCATACATGTTTCAATGTGATACATCATAATGTAATGATAAAACTGAGTTGATTAATATCATACATAGGGTTTTCTATGTAGAATAAAACTATCCAAACCATCTGATAAGGTGGATTATTATTAAAGGTACATCTCTCCTATTTAGTTTATAATTTATTTTATAATATTGAGGTTTATTTATTTTTAATTTTGTTGTATAATAAATTAAAATTTTGTATTATAATTTTTTTCCATTTTATATTCCACATTGAATGTGGTTTTATTTTCCCATTCACTTTCTTAGTTAATTTTATATTATGAAAAATGTTTTTATTTGGATGGATTCTATTTTTGCTCAGCGAATTGACTTTCATGTGGTCCTTCTATGACAGTCTTTCCACTGGCCTATGTTTTTACTCTTACGTATTTGTGTTTAATTAATCATACATGATCTATTTTACCTATGTTTTTTTCATATTCCATCATCCAAGTTAATCTAAGATAGTACTAGATCCATACTCCTTCATGGCATAAGTGAATTATTATTATAAATAATATTATGTATTACTACAATTAACTCTATTTATTATAGAAATACAATGGTTTTAAATGGGGTTTTGTATATTTATTTGGATTTTCTTCTTCAATATATATGTTTTGGGCATGTCCGGTGTCCTATAATTGATGACTACTATATCCTTTATTGGCTTCCCACCTATTTTTTGGATTTATTACAACAACTGATCATTGTGATCATTCAATGTTCTCCTATCTTCAAACATGTCCCAATCATCATTTCTTTAGTTATCCATAATTATGTACTTTACCTTTTGGTTTATCAATTTTTTCTTCATCTATTTAGTTTTCATTTTCAGTGGTTTCTATTCTTACGCATCTGAGATAGAATTTATAGAGATGGTATGATGGGGAAGATGATCCCCTTTGGAGCTTAGTACCATCATTCCCCTATATCTATTCTATAAGACTGTGTTATCCATGTGATATTTGAGGATTAATATGATATCAAGAGTGTTGATCATCCATTTTGAATACCATTTCTATGTTTTTAGTGTTGTACTTTTCTTTGTAAGCATGTTTTTATTATTATTTTCAGGGTTCTATTATGTAGTCTTATTTTGTCTTCTCATTTGGGTTACATGTGTGAGTTTTTCTAATCTATAGGACTATGTTTTCATCCTCACGATCAATTAAATCATGGGTTCAACAAGGTCCTTATTCTCAAATAGTTTCTCTGGTCTCTATCTCTTCTTTGATTTCTATTTATAATATTATAGGTTTATATTTTGAATAATATTGATTTTTCAGGTGGAATTATTGAAATGATGGTAGGTAAAAAGTGGTTTGTTATGGAATGTGTTTTTTTAAGTCCTTATAAAATATCCAGAGCCATTGATTTATAAGGATTCTTTTGGTTTTATAGAAAAAAAAATTAATTATAAAAAGATAAAATAAAGACGATGAGGAACATCAATATTAATATATTTGAAGTAAGAAATTAGAAAAGGATAATGGGACACAAGTATATAACTTTTTTCAGTACACATTGAACCTATCTGTAAGGAAATAACACCAACTTCTAATCTTTTATTAAGAAAAAGAAAAGAATTGGATATAAGAGGCTTGAAATTTAGTAAAGGGATAAAAAACTATCTAAGGAAGGGAGATGTGGATAAAACCAGTTATAGTCCTCAAACCTATCATATGGAGCTAGAGATAAACCTTCCTAGATAGACACATTCTATACACCCAAGCATGGAATAAAAAATCAAATAATATAAATTTAACCAATAATGTAAACAAGAAAGCCACTAATCATGAAAAATATCTACATTAAGACCTGGATATGGATAAAATAGTGATATATAGCCTCCAAATACTTAACATAAAAGATTAATACACTACAAGGAGAAAAATTCATACATTTAGCTCCACCAAAACATGGCACGAGAACCAATATCAAGGATCATTATATCTTCTTTCATTGGGGAAACAATTGGGACTTCAGGTCTCAACCTCTCTTCTAGAAGCCTCTTTATCTGTCTCTCCAAAAAATAAAGAATATTATATTAATATAGGAAGAAATAGAACAAAAAACATGAAACAAAAAATGGGGATTAGACATCAACATAGTAGGTGATGGGATTTGTGTGTGGGAAGCATTTTGGGATGCACAATGAGTGGATGGTGTAGTTAAAGTAAGCAGTTTGAGGTACTCAGGCTTGTAACAGCTAACAGAAAAGAGCAAACGCCGCATAATCCATGTAATATGAAATGTAGAATGATATAACCTACAAGAAGAAACAAAAACACTAGAATAAACACAAAAATTCCCATGTATATCCATGATACCAATAAAATATTAATTGTTGTAAGATTCCCAGCTAAGGTCTTACTAATAATACCGAAAGAAAAATTATAGAATATTTAATAAAGAAATTAAACATATAAAAAAATTTAAAATACCAACACTTCTATGTAAAATAAATAAACATTAAAATATGTATAAAAATAATAATTATATTAATTGGAAACCAATGCAGCTATTGTATATTTACAAAATCTCCAACTTTATAATAAAAACGATTAAATAATATGGTGTTTGTAACACCCGGGTCTCAATTATAGTAATTAAAAATTATATTTTAATAAAAAATAATTCAATTAACATTTTAATATTTCATGTTACAAAAAATATAATTTTATTTCCTTAATATTGATTTTTAACTTGGTCAAAATAATCCTATAATGATATTTTTAAAAATTTCCCACAAAAATAAGATATTATGAATAATAGAAAATGTATTATTTAACCATTTCTCATTTTATTTATAATAATGTTTCATAATAGGTAGAATTAACAATTTATTGACAATAAATTTTATATAAATATATTTAATATCATTTGGAGGTAAAAATATATTTTTTTTTGAAAACTATTTTTTCAGTAATTTTTTAAAAAAAGGTATAATGTCTATCCATTTTAATTAATTAAAATAATATTTAATGATTGATTATTTAAATTAAATTTACATAATATATGACTAAAAATATTAATTTAATCCCATATAATTATTATCACTAGTCATATATTTGATATAATATCATCTTAGGCTTGAAAAATGCATTTCTTGAAAACCCATTTTTTGACACAATTTGTGGGTTTATTTTAATATTGAATTATACCACATCAATGAATCGAAACTAATAAAATGGATTAAACATTTTTAATAATCACAAATAAAATTAGGTAATATTTAAAATTAACTTATGGTCATAATGAATTTTACAAACATAAAACAAATAATTAACACAGTTAAGGTTAAAATGGGTTTATCGAGGGTTAATCTATAAAGATAAGGGTAAAAATGAATTAATAACTTTCAAAAACCCCATTTTTTTGTTTTAGTTTTACCTTATACTTTTACTTTTATAATATGAGACATTTTGGATCCATATTTCTAAGAAATTAACATGGAATTATTGAAAAACTTTGAAATTATACAAGTGTTCCACTCACATCAAATATAAAAGGGTACCTCCTCCCCTCACTTATTAACACCTCCAAATACATCTATATAAACAAAAACCTACCAAAATTTACCCAAAAAATATTTATACACATTATGTGGGTGTTTTCATTCTCAAAATACCATCCCAAGGTCCTTAATAAGAGATCTAAAGTTGCTTCTTTTAAGTAAAGGTAATTGTCTTCACCAAACTCTTTCTTTTTTACTTATTCTTTTTCCATTTTCAATTATATAATAATAATTAAAATATAATAAATCCATTATATCCCATTTATATAGATTTTATTATGACCATGTAATAATATTTATTCATTTACTTCTCTATCAAATGAGAAACAAAACTATCTCTGGTTGGTATGAAGAACTATAACCTCGCAAACCGCTGTAATTTTTTTTCCATCACTGAATCACATGGATAGTAATAATAATGTAAATAATGTATATATACAATAATTATTAAAAAATATTTATTCCATAAAATTTATATATTTTTTAATTCTTACCCTTTCACCCTTTAAGAAAATGATAGCATTGCTTTTGCGCACGTAGAGACTACCGTCTCCATGTAGCGATGTGATTCATTTTCCATGTCCAACTTTCAAGAATGATAAAAAATGTATATAATGAGTAAATATGATATTTATAAAATTAATATAATAATTTATATAATTTAACTATATATAATACATAATAACTCAAACTTCCATGATAAAACATGCATGAGAAAACAGAGCAATTAGCACCCAAAACAATAGTAATAATTAAATATTGTTAACGAATGGGTGATAATATGTCATAAAAGATAATATATGATATTATAATTATGAATATGGTTATGATATAAATTAATAACATGTTTAAAACAATTATAAAAAAGTTCAAATCATGTAAAACTAAATGGAAGCATAAGTTAAGGGATTTCCTCTCAATTTACACTCCATTGATACATATTTTTTATTATACACCTATTCATTTTTATGTGGTGTATATACTAAACCTATGATGTATTTAAAATGAATACCTATTTATTCGTGATGATTAATACTTCAATTCATTTTTATTCACTCAATGGGTTATAATTTAATATTTACCAAAGAGGTAAGAATCTATTTTACAATCGCACTTTCTTTTGGGATTTCTTTTATTTTCATTGAAGGAATATTATCATTTATCCTTCATAAGATACAATAATTTTATTTTACACATGATATTTAATAATTATCACTATTTTATTATAAATTTTTAAATCCTTCGTTCTTTAATTAAGAAAATAAATGCTCAAAATAATAACAAGTTTTATTTCTCTTTTAATCGGATAAATTTTTCTTTCATGTCCATGTTTTTCAAAATTATTTTAAAAAATCCCCTTTATTTACTCAAATGATTTATTAAGGTAATTTTATGTAATTCTTGACTTTTAAGAAGGTTTTTAAAGTAGTATTTATAATTTTTTTCAAAAAGGGATGTTTTCTACTTTCTTTATAAAAAGTATAATGAAATATTTTTAATATATATGACGATAACAGACTTCCCCACCACTATAACCGTTTTTTGAAATTTATCATCTTATACACATTTTTATTGGTTTTACAAATAAAAAATATTTTATGAATTCTTATTTTGAAATTTCAATTCCATTCCATTTAATCTTCTAAAAGAAATGATAAAAACCCTATATTCTTGGTGAATCGATAGTCATCTCTTATATCTTATTAATTTTTTGGTTGTTATATTCTCTTGAAACACTCACTTTCCTATGATTATCAGATATTACAATTCCCTTATATACCCATATTATTTATCATGGATATGTTTAGTGATTAAAATTTATATCATTTCTACATATGGTGTTTTACTTGGAAAATCATTTGATTGACTGGGGAAATATTTATATTCAATATTTTTTATTCAATATGAAAATTTATAGATAAGGAATATTTTTCACAAATTAAATTATCCATTAAATATATGAGTAATGCATTGGACATGTAGTGATAGGTGGGGTCTGGAATTATATAGCCCCTCGATGCATCAATAAGTCTCATGAGAAAAATCAGTTAGCCAAATTAAATGGGTCATTTTAACATCTCAATATTTTTTGAAATATTTTTTTTCAAATAAATTTATTATATTTTTTATATTTTGTTACATTTAACACTAGGTTTATCTTTCATTACATGCAACACTAATTTTTATCCAATCATAAAATTCTATTAAAATATTGTTATTTAATAGGATAGTTATTTCCTAACTATTGGAATGTAGTTTATAAAGAGTATTAACTAAATTATAAAAATAAATGTTTACATACGAATATATAATGAATTATTTGATGAAAAAATAATTATAAATAAAAATAAAAACTATTTGAAAATAATTGAACTCTTTTTAAAAAAAAACTATTTTGAGTGCCCAAACATGTTTTACCTAACTAAACTAAAAAAAGATCTTATGGTTAATTATTTTAATGAAATTTATATATTATATATTCAATCAAATATTAAAATAAATATAATTTTTTTTCTAGATAAGATATAATAATAAATCCAATTTTATGCTTAAAACTGTATTTTTCTAAAAATTCATTTTGTTTCCTTTTCGTGCTTATTTTACAATTAATTTTTCCAATATTATAAAATTTATCTATAAATAAATAAATTATTAAATTTTATTTCAAAATTATCTTGGATAGAAGTTTTTATAATTTTCTGAAAAGATGAATTTTAGAATGAATAGTGTAAAATACTCGTTTTTATTAAGAATTTTCATTTCTTTAAAAGCCATCAAAAACATCAAAATTATTATAATATGATTTTAAAAGTAAAATTTGTTCCATTATATATCTATTAACTCTATTTATTTAATTTTAATAAATTTTATATTTAATTCTCATGTAAAAAACATTTTAAACTTTTGAGCATTTTCTCTTTGAAAACCCACTTTCTCGTCACGCATATGGGTTTAAATTTAAATTAAATTCTCCTGATTTTTAGAACTTTATTTTTAATAATTAATTAAATAAAAATAATATTTTATAATAAGTTCAATTTAATTTTTTACCATTATAAATAATAAAATAAGTTAAAATTAATTGCCATGGTTAAGCTGAAAATGGTTTACCGAGGGTTAAACTAAAATTATAAGGACTAAAATGACCTATAAAATTTTATATCGCACATTTTATAGACCTATTTAGACCTTATAACCCATAATTTGAGATAATGGACCATATTTTAGCCTGGTGGCATGTGAAAAATGTGGCTACACCTTTTTCTTTTCCAAAATTACAAGTGTTCCACTCACCTCACTTATAAAAGGAAGCCCTCTATCATCTTATAATCATACATAACAACCAATTTTTTAATCCAATAACATCCCAATTTACTTACTTAATTTCTTACTCTCATCCTAGAAACCTTATTTTGGTCAAAAATTCAATCTATGAAGCATTTTGGTGCAAACTAAAAGAAATTGTTAGAAGTAGAGGTAATGTCCCTAACCGACTGTTTTAAATTATTTTTTCCTCCACATACATAAATTATTATCAAAATAGGATGATATTATAACCTCAATATATTCAATATAAATATATATTTTTTTTCTAATTTCATCACCTACAACCATCTTCACTTCCATCAAATGGGATGTGAAATCATCATTTGTGTTTTTGGTGGACTACCGCCTCGTGAACCGATGTTATTTATTTTTTATAACCACCTATCAGTACTGGATATAATTATGTATTTAAAGTTTATATTTTATGTTAATGATTTTATTATGTCTTTGAAATTATAATACCACTTCTTCCTTCTTACATACACACCCATTGGAAAAACAATAATGTCGCTTGTATCTTTGGTGGACTAGCACCTCGTGAACCGATGCGTAGTGTTTTAAAAAAATCACTTGGATGGTAGATAAGATATATTAAATTAATATATATATATATATATATTATTTATATTAATAATACTTATTTAATTATGATATCACATATACCTTATTACTTTTCCATTCCATGGGGGATATGATAACATTGTTCTTGTATACTACGAACTACCACTGAAACGAAGCGATGTGATTCATTTTTCACCAAAATTTCCATGGAATTTAATTTGGGTAAATTTAATGAATATTATATATATATATTATATAAAAATTATTCTTTGATTTTAATATATTATTTTCCTTTCTTTGATTTCATCCATAGAGAAAATGGAATCAATGTTCATATGTATGTGCAACCTACCCTCTCCGTGAAATGTGTATTTCATTTTCTATCTCTAAATTTTAAGGATTAATATAAATACATATATAATTATATATATAATATTTATTTCAATTTTAACATTCTATATACTATTTAACCATGATAATATTTAGAGGACCAAAAATAATAAATCAAAATGTACATAAAAAACAAATTAGTTATAGCTTGAAACTTGATTTTAATTAGGAATTGTTAACTAATGTGTAATAAATGGTCATAAGTAAATAATATATGGTATGATATATATAATTATTTTCATTAAAATATTTATAATAATATTATATTTATTATACAGGAGGTTCGAACATGAACAAATAAAGTCAAGACTTATAGTAAGGGATTTCTAGTCTCTCTTTTAATTCTGGGATACATATGAAACTTCAACACTCATTTATTTTATATTGTGTATGTACTAAACCTTTTACATGTTATATCATTAATATTTTTATTTTAATTAAATTTAACGTTTCATTTGATGTTATTTTTTATTGGGGCTTACGATTCAAAATATTACTAAAGCGGTAAGGGATTTTCGTCTAACTTTTTACTTCTGTGAGACACGTTCCATATTCAAATTCTATTTATATTATGTGGTGTATATAATGCCCATAAATATGTTTCATTATTATTATCATGAATATTATTGGGATTTATATATCAATTTTAGGATCTTTCTTTCATGGGGTTTTCAGTTCAGATTTTTCCAAAGCGGTAAGGGATTCTTGTCGCAAATTACCTTCTTTGGGAAAAAAGTCATGTTATGCACCTATCTTATTATATAAGGTCTATATACTAATCATTTTAAATTTTCTATAATTAATATTATTATATTAATGATAATTAATTTTTTATTTAATTTTATTCGTTAATTTGTCATACAATTCAAAAGTAACCATAATTGTAAGGGTTTGATGTTAAAATGTCATTATTTATCGGGATTATATATGATTATGTATTCAATGAAGAAATATTGTGATATATTTCTAAAATAACATCATTAATTTTCTTATCCTATGATTTTTTCATCAGAATAAAAATTTTCTATTCATTTTCTTCTCTTTATGTACAAATGAATTAAAGAAAATGTTTTCAAGAAAAAACATATGTATTTATCTCTTCAATCAAAATCTCATTTTCATCCAAAACCATGTTTTCTAAAAAAAATCATAAATATTTTTGACATTATATAAATTATTTATTAAAGACATTTTTACCAATGATTGGAATTTTTTAAAATGTTTTGAAATGAATTTTCATTTCATTTTCTTAACAAATCCAATTTTCCTTTTATCAAAAATGTGAATGGAATATTTTTTCAACTTATACGACATGAACTAAATTTCATGACATTAAGACCATTATTTTATTTGAAGCTTAATTTATACTTTTTCAAGGTTGTTTTAAAAGAAAATGATTTTGAAAAAAAATTATGTTTCAAAAATTGTTTTTCAAATTTGAATGGATATTTTCATCAAGAAATGTTTTAAATGAATTTTAAAGATTCCTTGATGAGTTTCCAAATTTATTTTCAAAGAAAAGGAATTTGAAAATGATTTATATTTTTAAAAGTTTTATTCAAAGCAGAAAGTATATTTTCTTCAGTAAATCTTCCATTATATCTTTCAAAATCATTTTCCATTTAAGATGACATCCTTTTATTTTACATATTCTTTACTGGGGATATGATCCAAGGATACCATTTTTATTCATTCAATGGATGGTTTATATATATGATGATAGGATATTTATGAAACCCATTTCTCTTCCATGGGTTCTACCATGATAAATTGCCTATGAAATCTTCTTCTTTTTCCATAGTTTATTCTTTGATGAAGTGATGTAATTATTAAGAATCCTATTTCTTTTCCATAGTTTATTCTATGATGAAATTTTTATGAAGAACATTTATTTTAATGGGTTCTGATATAATGAATTTTATATGATCTTGTGACACATTTATGTATGATTTTCATTATGTGATAGGTGGGACCTATATTTTCCTTTAATTCTTTGAGTAAGATAGATAATGTAACAACCTAAAAATTTATGAATAAAATTCCCTTTGTTCTAATTTAATGTCTTATGAATATAGAAAACACATGAACTTATTTTATTATGTCAAATTATATTTTAAATGAATGTTAATTATTTTTAATGTTGATAATATAGTTTTTGAACAGTGATCACATGACTATTATAAATATAGGGTTTGAACAAATCCTTTTGGCATAGACAAAGGAAGTGATGGCCTCATCTACTAGGATTGTACCCTATGAAGCCCATTTATCAAAGCTTACAAGTGATATAGCATTTATGGGATTTTCTCTAGAACAATAATAAGATAATATCCAACAACTTAAGCATGGGTGAAACCATTTATGGGATAATTCCAAGCTCATTGAGATCACAGCCCAAAATTTGGTCATCGAACAGCCCCATGAAGGCTCCACCATCGCACACCTTACTCTTAGGGAATATTCTGGTGTAATAAATGGATATGTATCAAGACCCTATAAATAATATTATGTAAATTATTTTGTATATAATAATTAATATATTTTTCTTTTTATTATTGTTACTCTGTAAATGATTTTTAAATCACAAATAGTATTTTTGGTTAATATTCAAATTTAATTAAGAAATCTATTTCGATGAATTAATGGATGTTTTTAAATCAATAATATTTTAATAAAAATTATTAATAAATTTATTTTTATTAATTTAAATGATCATATAAATTTTATGAGCTCAAATGTCATTTTTATTGGGGTTCAAAAACTAATATTGTCAAAAACCCATCAATTTTCATTAAATTTCCATTTTTATTTTAAAAGTAAAAATTAAAATTTTTAGAAAATTATTTAGATAAAATAAATATTATTTTTGGAATTATAAAATATAAATTATCAATGGGGTAATTTTTTCTAATTTCATAAGATAGTTGTATTTTTGGGTAGAAATTAAATAAAGTATAAATATACAGTGTGTTTTATGAAATCATACTTACAAAATAATGATGTAATAAATTTTATAAAAGGTAAATATGGCCAAATTTATGTGTTTCATTTAAAATTATTTTATTTTAAGTCTATTTTATTTGTTTTGTAAAGCCTTAGTGAATCCTCCAAGACTTATAATATATTTTAATATTTTAAAATCATTTCTTTTGAAGTGTGACACACCTCCACATAATCAAGAGAAATATTTTTTTATCTTAATCCATTAGAATCATAAAATAATTGATACCAATATTCTTTTACTAAACACTTGAGAAAAAACCATGATATGGTTTGTGGTTTTGAATATTTTATTATGTAGTGTCCAAAACCCAAATAATAAAGAAATCCCCCTCCTTTATTATATAAACACAATGAAGCTCCCATTTATCTTTACTAAAAAAAATTTAAGATCTTAAAACCTATAAATTATATTCCCTATAGTCCTCCCGAGTTTTCTCTAAGATCCCAATAAGCCTCTCCTAAGCCTTTGGAGTCACACATCCAAGTAAGGGATTTCTCTCTTCTCATTTCCATTCAAGCACTTCTTTAATAATATAATTCTTAAATTCCATCTTCATATATTAGGATATGATGTTACATGATCCCCTTACTTTCCATTTTATGTATAAATCATGGTATATTCCTTTCACTTCAATTAATCCCCCTTATGATCCTTTAATACAATCTGTTACTATGTTGAAATTTCGTAAGGGATCTTTCACCCATCTCCTTTATCAAGCATCTCTTCTTTATTATGTATTATAATTTCATTTTGACTATGTTTTGATATGTTATTAAATATTCCTATTAATTTACATTTCATTTTTTTTTGATTTTATACCCATTTCTCTCTCATCAACCCATCTTATGAATTTCTATATGAATTCTTTATGCTGCCGAAACTGCACCACGATTTACCATGCCAAAATAATTGTGTAGTGAATACCTTACCCATTTCTCTATCAAGGGTATTCACCTTTATGAACATACTTATATTTATTGGGTACCTATATTTATGTTTTACACATTTGGATATCATTTAATAAATTTGTGATGTTGAATTAATCCATGTTATAAGATCTATGTGGAAAACTTAACTATAATATTGAAATGTTAATGAATGGTGTGCCCTGATAGAACTCAAATGCATTGGGTAATGTTTAGTATCAAGATACTTCATGTTGGGACAGTGGTTAACCTAATTAATTTATGGTAATTTTTTCCACCATTAAGTCTTCGATATTTATCTTTGACTTACGTTTATGATTCATTGTTTTAAGTTGTTGCCACATTTCCCATGTTATGATTATCACGCTAAATCATGCCTTATTGTTAGTTTTCCTTTATGCCTTGTTGATATTCCTAGTCTAAAATGTATTTTTATCCTCATTTTATTCCATGTTTACTCCCTTAATGGGCTTTCTTTATCACCCCTTCTATATGCATGTCCTCAAGTTATCCCATGTAGTGTTAACTACAAAAGAATCTTTTGGTCATGTCAAAGAAGTTTTCAACAAATATGTTGAATTTCCTATTATAAGTTTTCATATAATGTTCCTAAACCCCAAAGACACTAAATGTATCAATATTATGAGTTGTATTAAGTTAAATTTTATGTAATAATTCATTTTTAAATGTGAAATAAATATAATGGTTGGTATAGTTGTTATCCAAGGATGGGATTAGTTTTTTGGGATTAATATTAGAAAACCATAGTGAAAACCCTTAGGGATAAGACTAAGTGTAAGAAAACATACCTAAATTTTGGTAACAATAGAGTAATTTTTTTTCATAAAAATAAATCCATATCTAGATAGTACAAGTAGACGTTGTTCTAGCACAGATGTACCTAAGAGTAACAACTGCAACAAGGTTTTCCGGGCTTGACTCAGTGTAACATGGTACACAACAACGTGTCTTACTACACACCTGGTTTGAAACCCCAGGGGGATATATATTGGTAAATTTATTATCTCAATACAACCAATTATTAAGTTAAAAATACCCATAATAATGTATGTTAAGAAATAGATCATGGATAGAATAGAATGAATCCAAGAAACTCATAAGTTAAGGAAATAAATTTAATTTATAAGTAATCCCTTTAATTTCATTGGATTATTGTTTATGTGTTAAATGATTTAAAAGTATTCATCCCCATGTCTATATAGAATAAAGTAGAACCATAATCCAAAATTAAATGGTAGGTTTATCATCCATAGTTTTGCACATTCCTTTATATCATGAAATTTTAGTATAACTATTCAAACACCACCATAAAGAATAGATGTAGTGATATCTGTGAAGACTACAAATGGGGAAATTACTGCATCCCATTAATAGAACTCTTCATCTATCAAAATTGTGGATTTAACTTCCCAGAAAACATTTTTATACTTACCTTGGTGGAATTCGATGCAATTATGGGCATGGATTAGCTTTCCTTATATAGAGCTAACATAAATTCCCACAAGTGGGAAATCACTCTTCATATAGATAATAGACCCCCAATTCTATACAAGTGAAATGAAGAGGATGAATATTATTTAGAACCATAATCTCAAGTATGGATATTATTTCCCTATTAGAAATCATATATATCTCAAATTATTTAGTATAAGGAATGAGCCATTCTTGCAAACATGCAAATTGTCAGGAAATTTGCTAATATGTTTCCTGAGGAATTTTCTAGCCTTCCTCCTAGCTGAGATATTGAATTTTCGATTGATATTGTACCTAGGGTGTTTTCAATATCCAATAAACTATATAGAATAGACATTTTTGAAATTTATGAGATTGAGAAACAACTACAAGAAAATCTGGATAAAGGGTTTATATGCCCAAGTGCTTCACCATGGGGTGCACCAGTCCTCTTCGCCAAGAAGATGGATGAGTCAATGTGTCATTGTATTGATTATCATGAGCTCAAAAAAAATCATGATAAAGAACAAATATCCTTTTTCGTGGATTGATTACTTATTAAATAAACTACATGGAGAAAAATACTTCTCCAAGGTGGATCTATAGTCCAGATATTACCAAGGGTGAAGAAGGAGGATATCCCTAAGACTTCCTTTCATACAAGGTACAGGCATTATGAGTTCATAGTGATTCCTATCATACTCAGTAATTCCCAATAAATCTTCATGTACATGATGAGTAGAGTCTTTAGATATTACCTCAACAAATGTGGGGTAGTATTCATAGAAGATATTATAATATACTCCAAAACCAAGGAGGATCATGAGGAGCATCTGAGAACTATGTTGAAGACCTTGAAAAAGGAGAATCGCTATGAAAATTACAAAAAATGTGAGTTATGGTTGAAGGAAGTATCATTATTGGGAAATACCATCACAATAAATCGGATATATATGGATCCTTCCAAGAAAACATCAATTTAGTAATGTCCAAGGCTAATATTTGTGTCATATATCTATAGATTTCTTGGGTTAGATGGATATTATCACTGATTTCTGATAAATTTCTCATGATTTCCAAACCCTCTTACCAAGATAACATGAAAGGGAGTCAAATTTTCTTATAATTATGAATGTGAATAAATCTTCATGGAGTTGAAAAAGAGGATTTTCACTTCCCTTGTTCTCACACTACCTACAAGTGGTGAGCTTTTCGTAATTTTTAGAAATGCATTAAAGAAGGTATCAGGATGTTTGTTGATTCAAAATGACAAAGTCATTGACTATGCCTCAAGGAAGTTAAAAATTAATGAGAAAAAATATCCTACGAATAATATGGATTTAGAATTTGTGATCTTTGGGTTGAAAATATGGTGGAATTATCACTTTAGGGAGAATTTTCAAATATATATAGATCACAAAAGTATTAGATATATATTCAGATAAAAAGAGATGAATATGTGCCAACAAAGATGGTTAGATCTTATCAAGGATTATGACTGCTCAATCCACAAACATACTAGGAAATATAACATGGTATCATATTCTCTAAGTATAAAGGATCTAGTAATTCAATCATTTATGAGAATTTAGAAGGATCCAATCTTCTTAGATTTGAAGAGTATACAAATGGAAATAATAAATAAAGAAACATCATCAATCATTTCACAAATGATTGTTCGACAATATCTTTTGGAAAGGTTTAAGGGTTCTAAAAAATATGATGTGAGGATTCAGAATAAAGTGGAAAATTTCAAAAAAGGTAAATCCTCAAGGTTCAATGTTCATGAAGAAGGGATTTTAAGATTTGGGTCAAGAATATGTGTTTCATTAAATCATGATTTAAAGAAAAAACTTTTGGATGATGCACATAGTTCTAATTTCTGCATTCACCCAGGAAACACAAAGATGTACTGAGATCTTTGAGAGCACTATTGGTGGGATAATATGAAGAAGGATATTATTGAATATAAATCAATGTTCCTGTTATGTAAGCAAGTTAAAGTTGGATGGCAGAAGTCTAAGGGGATTACGGAACCATTACCCATACCAACATGGAAATGGGAAAACATAACCACAGACTTTGTCAATGGACTTCCAAAGACATCTAAAGGAATCAATCCTATCTATTTTTTTGTGAATCTTCTTACAAATACTTCACACTTTATTGAAATTCAAGAGGATTTATCACTAGATTAACCTATATGGATATACATCAGGGAAGTGGTAAGGCTACATGGAGTTCAACTATCAATTTTGTCTGATCGAGATCCAATATTCACCTATGTGTTTTGGAAAAGTCTTCATCATGCTCTAAAAACTAAGATGATCTTTAGTATTTCGTATCACCCCCAAAATGATGGACAATATGAGTGGAATATCCAAGCACTTCAGGATATATTGAGTTCATTATCGATGTAATTCAATGGCATATGGGAGTAGCATCATCCTTTGGTGGAGTTATTCTACAACAATAGTTTCCATTCAAGCATCCAAATTTTCCCTTATGAATCCATTTATGGGAATAGGGGATTAAAACTGGAATGTTGGGATCAAGTTGGGGAATGAAAACTTTTAAGTTTTAAAATGGTCGATGAAATGGTGGAAAAGTTTAGGACCATACAACAGCACATCAAAGCTGCTCAGGGTCGAAAAAAGAGATATAGTATAAATCATTGATGAGACATTGAATTTGATGTTGGAGACATGGTATTCCTCCACATAGCTTCAGGTAAGAGAGTGGTGAGATTAGGGAAGAAGGGAAAGCTTAGTCCAAGGTACATCGTCCCTTTTGATATCCGTGATCACATTAGAGCAGTGGAATATCAACTAGCACTCCCACTGAAACTGTATCAAGTACCCAATGTATTCCATGTGTCTCTATTAAGAATTTACATACCAGACCCATCAAATGTACTCAATCCAGATGTGGTACCACTAGAGAATGACTTTTCATATAAGGAGTAGCTGATGAAGATCTTAGATTATAGAGAAAACGTTATACGAAATAATACAATTCCTCACATCAAAGTATTGTAGAGAAAACACAAGTTTAAAGAAATAACACGGGAAGAAGAAGAGATGATGAATCAAATTTACCCGCAACTATTTTAGTGTGGGAAAATGAAATTTTGATGGAAAAAAATCTTAAAGGGGGAAGGTTGTAATGACCCAAAAATTTATGAATAAAATTTCCTTTTTTTTAATTTAATGTCTTATAGATATATAAAACTTGTAAACTTATTTTATTATATCTAATTTAATTTTAAATTATCATTACGTATATTTACTATTGATAATATATCCATTGAACAGTGATCACTTGACTAGTATAAATATAGGGTTTTAACAACTCCTTTTGGAACAAACAAAGAAATTGATGGCCTCATCCAGTTGGATTTTACCATATGAAGCCCATTTATCAATGATTCTAAGGGAAATAGAATTTATAGGATTTTCTCTAAACCTATAACAAGATAAGATCCAATAAATTAAGCATGAGAGAAATCTTTTACAGGAGAAGTTCAAGCTCATTGAGATCACGGCCCAAACCATGTTCACTTAAAGGCCCCATGAAAGCCCCACCATCACACACCTTACTCTTAGGGAATATGTTGGTGTAATAAATGGATATGTATCAATACTATAGCAATAATATTATGTACATTATTTTTTATACAATAAAAAATATTTTTTCTTCCTATTATCGTTACTCTGTAAATGATTTTTAAATCACAAATAGTATTTTTGGTCAATATTCATATTCAATTAAGAAGTCTATTTTGATGAATTAATGGATTTTTTGAAAAAAAAAATATTTTAATAAAATATTATTATAAAATTATTTTTTAAATGAAAATGATCATATATATTTTATGAAGTCAAATGTAATTTTTATTAGGGTTCAAAAACTCATATTGTCAAAAAACCTGTCAATTTTCAATAAATGTAATTTTTTATTTAAAAGGTAAAAAATAACATATTTATAAAATTATTTATATAAAATTTATATTATTTTTGGAATAAGGAAATTGAAATTATCCAATAGTGAAGTTTTCATAATTTTTTGAGACAGCCAGATTTTTGGTTAAAAATTAAATACCGTATAAATATACAGGGTCTTTTATGACATCATAATGGAACAAAATGGTGTAATAAATAATATAAAAGGTGTATATGTCCACATGTATTTTTTCCTCTAAAATAATATTATTTTAGGTTTATTTTATTTATTTTATAAAGCCTTATTGAATCTTCCAAAACTTATAATATGTTTTAATGTTTTAAAATCATTTCATTGAAAGTGTGACTCACCTCAACATAAAAAAGGGAAATATTTTATTATCTTTGTAACTTTGAATCATAAAATAATTTATATAACTCCCCTTTAAAATAAAATAAGGGAAAAATACATGGTATGGTTTGTGGTTTTGAATATTTTATTATGTAGTGTCCAAAACCTAAATAATAAAGAAATCCCCCTCCTTTCTTATATAAACCCAACCAAACTCCAATTCATATTCTCTTAAAATCCTTTAATCTCATCAAACCTCTTCCTTATACTCCCAGTAGTTCTCAAAAGGTTCTCCCAAGCTCCCAAGAATCCTCTCCAAAGCCTTTGGAGTCACACATCCAAGTAAGGGATTTTTCTCTTCTCATTTCCATTCAAGCACTTCTTTTATAATATGCTTCTTAAATTCAATTTCCATATGTTGGTATATGATTTTAAATGATCCCCTTACTAAATATTTGATTTATAAATTATGGGATCTATATTTAACTTCCATTAATTCCCCCTATAATCCTTTAACCCCACCCGTTATTATGCCAAAGTTCTATAAGTGTTCTTCCACACGTCTATTTTATCAAGCATCCCTTCTATGTTATGTCTTATAATTTTCTTTTTAATATGTTGGTATAAGTTCTTAAATAATCCTATTACTGTAAATTTAATTTATATATTATTTTAGACCCATTTATCTCTCATCAACCCATTTTATGAATTCTTATATGATGTCATTATGCTGCTGAAATTGCGCCACAATTTTCCATGCCAAAATAATAGTGTAGTGAATGCCTTGCCCATTTCCCTATAAAGGGTATCAAACTTTATGAACATACTCCTATTTATTGGGAACTTACATGTATTTATTAAATATTTATAGATAATTTAATAATGTTTTGGTGTTTAATTAATCCATGTTATATGATCTGTGTAGAACAATTAAACATGATATTGAAATGTTTATGAAGGGTGTGACTTGATAGTGATCCAACGCATTAGGTAATGTTTAGTATCGTTATATATCAAGTTGGTATAAGGGTTTAACTTATTACTTTATGGTACTTCTTTCCACCATTTAGTCTATGAATTTTATCTTTGACTTGTGTTTATAATGCAGTGTTTTAAGTTGTTTCCACATTTTCCATGTTGTGATTAACATGCTAAATCATGCCTTATTATTCATGTTCCTTTATGCCTTGTTGATAGGACTTGTATAACACGTAATGGTATCCTCATTTTATTTAATTTTTACTCCCTTACTATTCTTTATATCTCACCCATTTATTATGTATGTCCTCAGGTTATCCCATGCAGTGTTAAGTAAGAAGGAATGTTTTGGTTATGTCAAAGAAGTTTTCAATAAAGATGTTGTATTTCATATTGTAATTTGTTATGTATTGTTCCTAAACCCCAAATAAACTATAACTATCAATATTATGGGTTTTATTAAGTAAAATTTATGTAATAAATCATGTTTAAATGTGAAATAAAGATATAGGTTATTATAGATAACTCATGAGTAAATACGATATCCCGGAACCTAATTTCATGTTCATAATGTTATATGTGAACCTGATGAAATGTTCACAATGTTATTCTTGAACCTAATTACATGATAATACTGTTATGTGGGGACCTTTATTTCATGTCTATAAGGTTATGTGTGGACCTAGTAGCATGTTCATAAGTTTATGGGTGATACTGAAGATCTTTCATTAAACAAGAAGATTGTGTACCTAATCTCAAATGTCAATAAACCATTATGGTCCTTGGGTGTGTATACATGAAATTTAATGAATATTAATCAATTAATATGTGATATATATGTATGATAATTTTGGGTCTCTACATTTGGTATCATAGGAAAAGTTTAGTTAACCTTTAGAAAAGAGGATGATAAAATATTAGTGAGGTCCCTAGGGATATTTCTACAGATATATCTCGGGATATATCTAAGGATAAATCAAATTATAGTAAAATGTCATATAATTTTATTTAAGTATAGATTTATTGGATTCTAATATAATATATATCTATCTAGATACCACAAGTGGATGTTTTAATACACTAAGATTTTTGGAAAAATTTCTAATTAATTTAATCTTTTTGATAATTTACATTTCATGCAACACTAAATATAGATTGTGTTATATGAAATAAAAAATTTATTCTTTAATTTTATTCTATAACAAGTTAAAATTTTTATATATTCTATAAAAATATAATATTTCACTACATAAAACACCAAGTTAGCTTGTATTACATGCAAGATCGAGTTTTACCACCTTTTAATGGTACACCTATTTTAAGACAAGATTTTGAAAATTTAATAAAATCTATTTGTAAAATTAAAATTAATTTCTGAATTTAGAATTTCAACATTATCTTAGGGTAATATTTTTTTGTATTTTCATATTAGTATCATTTTTTGATGAATAATGAAAAATACTGCATTTTAATTTAAAACTATCTTTTTATTTAAATGATTATTAATATTAAATTTGTTTTTAAATTTGTTTTAAAGTAAAAATAGATCAATTATTAATATATTAATCTAATTTACTTCATTGGGAACATTAATATATTTAATTTAGATAGAAAAAATTAATGAAATTTTGATCATTTCACATTAAAACCCTCATTTATCACAAATCTAGAGGATTAGTTTTAAATTTAATTTCAAAAGTTCTGTGAATTGAATTTAGAAAATAGATGTACAATATTGTAATAAGTTTAATATTTATAGTCTAATAATATCAACCATATTTTTTGACTAAAAATATTCTTGAAAGTGATTAAAATTAATTACATTGATTAAGTTAAAATTAAACTTTAAAAGGCACAAAATGATAAAATTAAGGGCCAAAATTAACTATAAATTTTCCAAAAACCATTTTCAATCCATATTTTGCCTATATCCCATCTTTTTTTTTCAATTTTATGAATTTTTACGATACAGGTTCATGAAACTGACCCATATAATAAGTTAAGTAATGAAAAGAACAAAAAAGGAACCTTTATTACATTTAACATTTATAAGTCTTTAAAGTATGGAAGATGATACATAGTTACAGTTATAAAAACTATTTTGAAATTTAAATAATTTTTTTTATCATGGTAATTTAATTTTAATTTTTCGATATTATATAATTATATTAAATTCATAACAAATTCTAACATAGGGATTATTTAGTAAATAAGTAAATAAAATAAATAATGATAAAAATATTAAAAGTAAAGTAAATTTAATGAAATGTTGTGTTATATTATTTTTTAGGTTAATATATCTAGTTAAAAAGATTTAAACTTAATATGTTTGAATTATAATAATGTTTTTATATATTTAAATTAAAAGTAAATAAATTATATCAAAATTAACATTAATGTTATTCTACAATAAATGATATTTTATTAAAATAATTAAAATTAATAAAAATCATATATTTAGAAAAAAAATTAAATTTTAAATATAGTCCAATTATATTCCAATTGGACTTTTATAATTATAATATTAACATTTAAATATAAAAAACATTATCGGCATGGTTTAGGTTAAAGTAGTGTTTCGCACATTACATGCATTTGTTTTCATTTTCTATGAACATTAGGTAAGGTAGACCTCCTAATAGTGTTCACCCATTGGTATTTATAAGAATGCCACTCCTCCTCCTCTATAAAAAGGCATTCAATCTTCCCATTACTTAAACCTCTCAAGCCACATTGGATTAGACAACCCTTATCCAAATCACCTCATAATATTCCTCCCTTAAAACTATAATCCTATCTTTTGGTAGAAATACATCCAACGAATCCATTTGGTGAAAACCAGCAGGAGTTAACCAAAGAAGAGGTAACATCATTCCTTAAGCTCCAATATTTTATTTTCATTCTACACCCCCCTTAACTCTTTTTATTACATGAATATATAATAACCTCAGTATATTCATTATACTGATATTTTTATTCTATGGTTTTTACATACACTTACACACACTTCTATCTAATGGGTAAGGAACTTACCGTTCTTATGTATGGTGAACTACCGACTTAGGAAATGATATTGTTCATTTTTCATTTACCACCTTTCATGGTTGGAAATTATGATGGAAACTATATTTTTATATGATATATATGATATTTATGATGTATAAGTTCTCCTTTAATCATTATATAAAACATACCTTCATGCTTTCTATTTTGTGTCAACATGGTAACATTGTTTCTGCACGTTTGGACTACCACCTCCTCAAAGAAATGTGATTCATTCACACTTTATAAGGAATGTATCAAGGATGGATTTAGTGAAATTATATGATATATATGAAATAATAATTCTAATCAAATGATATTTAATATACATAAATATATATTTATATATATATATATATTTCATTTATTTTTTTCTTCCAATATAGTAATAAAACATAAACAACATTCAGGCATATGTACGGCCTAACGTCTCTTAGATCAATGTATTTCATTCCATATTTATATATTTTATAGATTATTATAAAAATATATATACTGAATATATATGATATTTTTATCATGTTTATTTTTCTTTAAATAATAAAATAAAATTTTATGTAAGAGGATCAATAATAATAAGTTAAAACATGTATGAAAACAGAAGCGGATATTACCCAAAACATAACAATAACATATAATTATTAATAAACGAGTAATATAAAGTCATAATCAAATAATATATGGTATTATATAAAATAATATTGTTCTTTTTTATATTTATAATAAACTTATATTTATTATAAAGGAGTTTTTTATGAGTATAATAACAGTCAAGACATAAGGTAAGGGTTTTCTCCTCTCACTTTTATATTTGTGAGATTTATGCCTTATTCACCAATAATTTATTTTTCATGGTGTGTACATTTTACATTAATATATTTTATGAATATTACCCTTAAATTTATGTTTACTTACATATCCATTTTATGATATCTATTTCATGGGGTTTATGTATCAAAAGTTACCAAATCGGTAATGTAATTTTGTCTCAATTTACCTTCTTTGAGACACATTCCATGTTATGAACCTATATTCTTCTACAAGAAATATACACTAACCTTTGACATATTATATCATGAATATAATTATTTTCATGATATTTTAAGTTTTTTATAATTCCCACATGGGGAGTTTTATTCAAAGTTACCAAGTTGTAAGAATTTATTTCAACAATCTCATCATTTATCCAAATTGTTTATGATTATTCATTAATGGATGCAATGTTATGGTCCATACATCAATAGAACACGTTAATTTTATTCTCCTATGGTTTTTCATGATGTATTCATGTATTTTTACTATTTTCCACTCTTCTTTACTTAATATAACTAAGATAATTTCTTTTTGAAAATATGATCCCATTTTTCTTTTTGGTTGAAAATATGTTTATTTCAAAAACCATTTCTTTAAATGTTTTTTAAATGTTATTAAAAGATAAATTTTAACAAAGAGGGAATTTAAAAATGTTTTACATTTTTAAAATATTATTTTATACATTTTCAAAGTATTTTCAAAGGAATGGTTTTCAAAAGAAATCAAGGCTCCTTTTAAAAGTAATGGTTTTAAAAAATGTTTTAAATAATAGTTTTAAAATAAATGGTTTTAAAAAATATTTTCAAGCTTAATTTTCAAATAAATGGTTTCAAATATTTTTAAAATTATTTTACAGGTTTTCTAGGGAAAGTTTTTTCAAAATGTTTTCAATCTGACATTTTATGTTTTCAAAGAAAAAGGTTTTTTAAAAGGCTTTATGTTTTAAAACAATTTTTTAAAGATGAAAGGATATTTTCCTCAAGAAATATTATTAAAAGGATCTTAATTATTTTCCATCTAAGATGAAATCTATTCGTATTACTCATAAATTTAATGGGAAATGACAAAAAGGTTCTATTCATATCCTTTTTCTGAATGGTTTATGTTTTTATGGAATGATTTTTATAAAACATGTTTCTCTCCCATAGGTTTTATATATAAATATATAACCTAATTATTTTCATGGGTTATGATTTGATTTAATAATTTTGAAACTTTTTTTTCATAGGTTAAGATATTATTGCATGTTTATAAAACCCATTTCATTTAATGGGTTATGATATGATTTTTATGATCTTGTGGAACATGTATATATGATTTCAATATGATATGGTTGGGGCCTATATATACGTCTAATGTATTTGGTAAATATTTATATCCCATGAGATAATGATGAGATTTAAGTTGAAGGTATTAATCCACTGTGGAAGATAGGGAAACCTGATCCACTATGGGAAGATGGGGAAAACTACTCCTCTATGAGAGGATGGGGAAACCCGATCCCTTACAAGGAAAGGACTATGATTGGGGTTGGTGGTGTGTCTTTACCAGTAGTTTTAGTCCCCGTGAAGTACCCTGATAGGTTTTGGCAGTGTACCCTAATTTATTGGGAATGATATTACATGTTTATGTGTTTTCCATAATTCCATGTCTTAATACTATGTTATGATTTCATGATTACATTATGATTCATATGAATTGGGGATATTTATTCCATGAATTGTGTATATGAAATTTTATATGTAGGGTGTGATCATCTAATGTTATTCTCAGGTTCTCATATGCTTATATACATGGTTATGCTTATATATCCCTCTTGTTTACCCTTATTGAGCATCTGATTTCACCCATTTTTATGTTTTCTTTCCCCAGGTTATGAAGATATTTATTATTTATGATGTGTATAACAAGGGTTATATTCATGAAGAACCTATTATAATATATTTTAGCTCACTTATGTACCATTATTTACATTTCCATGTTTCCAAAGGAACTAAACTAATACGGTCTTTGGGAAACTGTTTGTCTAATGTATTAAGTATTCAAAAGAAGTTATATAATATCTATTTATTTTAATATTGGGTTGTTATAATTGTAATCAGAGTGAAATATTAGTTAATTTTTGGAAACTAGGGTGAGAAAACCTTAGTGATAACCCAAAGGAAATGTCTAAGTATTACATTAAGGATAAGTAAATGTATAGAAAAATGTCATGGAATTTTAGTAAAGGATAGAGTGAGTGGTTTCCTAGAAATACATAACTTTATGGATACTAAAAGTATATGTGTCTCTATCATATATGTACATAGGTTTAATAACTATAAAAACAAAATATTGTGATAGACACAATCGGGAACTAGTGCACGACAACGGGCCTTGTTGCACCCCTAGTTTGACACTCTCGGGGGATATGCTTTGAAAATTCACAAAATCCTCAAAAACCATCATGAAGGATATAAATATAAGTTGGATATGAATAAACTTGGATAAAACTAATGTGTCCTAGAATAAATAAGGGTGTATAATTTAGACATCCTATAAGTTACTTGTCACAATTATGTAGTTTTCCTCTATGATAAGTGCTACTCACACTAGGCTTTCTCATTTTAGTCAATGGTGAGAACCAGAAGAAACTGAGTTAATGTTAAAGGTGGAAGACAATTTATTTATGAGAAAAACAATTATATGATCACTAGAGTTAAGGATGTTATAATAATTCCAAATTATTTTTCACAGAACATGATTAAAAATGTGTACCTTAACTAACTCTTGGACTCACTAAAGAAGAGAAGGAAAAATTTCAGTGAGAGTTTAGGTAACAGATACTATTGAAGAATGAATATTTAGTTTTCTTTATGTATATAATGTGAAAATAATCACTAAAATGAATGTATTATAGGAACAAGAATATTTTTTGATAGTGGAAAACAAGGACACAAAGTAATTAACTGGGAAAATTAAAAGTTTAGTTAACACAATGGATGGGAATATTTAAATACTAAAGGAATTATCATTTTATGAATACTTTAAATTTAGAAATTATGTAAATTATGAAAATTTATGTTTTGTGTGGAAGTATGAAGAAGATAATTGAAAAGGTGGTACAAGTAATACTTCTGTTTTTGATGATGAATAGACCATGAATGACATATAAAATGTATGTTTTGTTGTGATAGTATTGTTGATAATCATGATTAAATTTATATTGATAAATATTTATATATGATTCATATTTCATATTTTAGGAAAGGGGTATTAAGTAATAAAATGAAAAATCTTAGTTAATTTTTTGAGAATGAAGTGGGTTGAATAAATTATTTATGTTTTGTAATTCAAATATTATGTTATATGAATCGTGAAATGTTATAAAAAAATTAAGTATAAGTTTTTCATTAAGGATTTTAAAAGATAAATTGAATTGTGTGGATTAAGTAAACAATTGATTTCATGGAAAGTTGATATTTGTTTAATGAAAATAAACACTTAATGTGTTCAATATGGTGTGAAAATCATGTTTAACATGGAAAAAGTGATGATTGTTATGGATAAATTAAATTGGATAGTATCGATGAACTTAGAACTGATAAATTATTTGTTAAGAAAGTGTTAAATGTTATCATGAATGAAGTTTACAATTTTTTCGATTAATGTAATATATCCAATAATATTTGAAATAAGAATTATTTCAATTTTTCAATAAGTTTGTATGGTAATTGAGGTAATTACTATGTTTTAAGAGAAAACCTGATGAAGGTATTAATATAGTTATTGTGTGAAAACCAATATAAATATTATTATATATGGGGGATCAATGCAAATATGTTTTTGAGATTTTTAGTAACCTTCTCATTTATTTTTAGGATTTTCATCTTTCTGAAGGGTTATAATGTTAATTATTTATATAATGTTTATGTTAAACCTTGGATTAATTTTGTGAGATTAAAGTGTCACTTCACCATATAAAGGTTAATTAATATTTCATGACTTGAAGTAACCTTTTTTTTGTAATAAAGATGGATGGAATGACTTATCGTTATATTTATAAACCTCAAGATCTACTGTTACTTAAAGAATGAAAATTTTACCATCATTTCTTAGAAAAAGAGATGAAGTTAAAATTTATCAAGGTAAAAAAAATCAGATTGTGATAAATCAAGTAATTATATCTTCTCATGGAAATTCTTGAACTCTAGGTAAAGGATCTAGAAACCAAAAAGTTTATCCCAATACCTTCTTTTCTGATTAATGGAATGGTCCCTTAGGTCATCGCAGATTTATGGATTTATGATTGTTAACTTTCTCATGAACTTTTTCTCTATTAATATCCATAGGAAATTTAAGGTTATATTTCTCTTTCATATCCATGTTTTCACTTTCCACCTATGTTCTCCTATGAGGAAACCTAGTTATGAGTTACATTAGGAAATTGTTATGGTTCCAACTTTCTTTTTTTTAAGGAATTTTTAGTATTCATTTTTACAATGTGGGTTTATATGAAAGGAGTTTTAAAATGTTAAAACATTCATAACCAAGATTAATTTTATGGATAAAATTTATTTTATGGGGGGAATAATGTAACACCCCATGATTTTGGGAGTTTTTTTAAATTAATTTAATCTTTTTGATATTTTTCATTCCACATGACATGGAATATATATTGTGTTATATGAAAGCACCAAGTTATTTTGTATTTGTATTATACACCAAGATAATCATTCATTATACTCTACACCAATATATTATTTCACTACATATAACATCTGGTTAGCTTGTATTACACGCAAGACCGAGTTTTAAATCCTTTTAGTGGCGCACATATTTTAGAATAAGGTTTTGAAACTTTTATAAATTTTATATCTAAAATTAAACTTCATTTATGAATTTTTAATGTCAAAATTAGCTTAGGGTGAATTGTTTTTATTTTTCTGAGAAATTTCATTTTTTGATGAATAGTGAAAAATACAGCATTTTAGTTGAAAACTTGCTTTTTGTTTCAATAATTATTAGTGGTAAATTATATTTTAAATTAGTTTAAAATTAATAATAATAAATTATACATATATTAATCCAATTTTGGTGTTTTTTATATTTTTTATATTTAATTTAGATACAAAAACATAATGAACTCTTGAACATTTCGCATTAAAACATCCCTTTCTCGCCATGTCTTTGAGATTGGATTTTAATTTAATTTCTCTAATTATGTGAATTTAATTTTAAAAAATTGATATAAATGGTTTTAATAATTTTAATATTTATAATATAATAAGATAAAGCTTTGTTTTTGACCAAAAATATTAGTGGAAGTGATTAAAATTAATTATAGTGATTTAGGTAAAATTAATCTTAACAAGGGACTAAGCCTTAAACTTAAAGGACTAAATAAGCTCTAAATTTTTCCAAAATCCATTGGATACACATTTTTATACTGTATAACATATTTATTCTAATTTTATGGGTTATTGGGATACATATTCATGAATGTGACCCACGTAATAAGTTAAGTAAGGAAAAAGACAAAAAAAGAACCTTCCATACCTTTAACATTTATAAAACTTTAGAATATGGAAGAAGATACATAGTTTAATTTATAAACATTATTTTGATATGTAACTATGTTTTTTATCATGTTAATTTGACATTAATTTTTAGATATGATATAATTACATTAAACACTTAACAAATGCTAACGCATGGATTGTTTATTTAATAATTAAATAAAATAAATGATGTTAAAAACATTACAAGTAAAGTAAATTTAATGAACTATTCTGTTCAATTATTTTTTTAGGTGAATATATCATTTAAAAATATTTAAACTTAATATATTTTAATCCCAATAATATTTTGATATTTTTAAGTTGAAGTTAAATAAATAACGCCAAAATTAACATTAATGTTATTTTACAAAAAATGATATTTTATTAAAATTATTAAAATTATTAAAAAAACCTCATTTATATTAATTTATTTTTAAACATTAAATATGGTCCAATTATTGACCAATTTAGCTTTTATAATTTTCATATTGACATTTAAATGGAAAAAATATTGGTAGCACGGTTTGGATTAAAGTAGTTTTTTGCGCATTACATGCACTTATTTTAAAATTAACTTCCAAAACACATGACATTTTATTTTTTGTATATTTGATATTATATTTAAAATTAATTAATTTTATATTGTATAATAAATATCACTTTAATCTATTCTTAATGGTAAAATTACTTAGGTTAGAAAACAACTTTCCTTTCTTTAATAAAAAAACCAAAATGACAAAAGTGGGGAACCTAAAAAGTTAAGTAATAAAACTATAAAAAAAATTATATATTTAATCTTTTTATAAACCATAAATCTCATTCACACCATTATTTGTCCATTTTTTTAATCACATTAGTTAAGGGATACCTCCCAATAGTATTCACTTTTTATTATTTATAAGAATGCCACTCCTCCTCCTTTATAAAAATACATTCTATATTTCCCTTTATTACACCACTAAAGACACTTTGTATCCACCAAAACCTACCCAAATCTCCTCAAAACATTCCTCACTTTATCTTAGAAGCCAACATTTTTTCAGAAGCAATATATTTGGTGAAAACAAAGAGGAGTTACACAAAGAAGAGGTAAAATCCTTCCTCAAGATCCTTTGTTTTATTTTCATTTACACCCCTTATATCTTCTAATTATATGATTATATAATAACACATGTATCCTAAATATACTAATAAGTTATTATTATATGGTTTATACCTACAATTATGCACAATTCCATGTAATGGGTAACAAACTTACAGTTCTAGTGTACAGTGAACTACCGCCTCACGAAATAATGGTGTTCATTTTTCCTTTACCACCTCTCGTGGTTGGGAATTATGATGAAAACTATATTTTTATATGATATATATAATATTTATTATGTATTTATGCTTTTTTTATATTTATATAAAACATACCTTTATTATTTATATGTTTTTTAAACACGATAGCTTCATTTGGGGACATGTGAACTACCGCCACCTCAAATTGATGTGATTTGTTCACACTTTACATGGAATGCACTAAGGATAAGTTTAGTGTAATTGGATGATTTATATGAAATAAAAATTCTAATGTAATAATATTATATATATATATACATATATTTCATTAAATTTCTTTATTTCAATATGAAAATAAAATGGAAATAGTGTTTATGCATACATATGGCCTACCGTATCCATGAATGGTGTATTCCATTTCATAATTATATATTTTATAGATTATTATAAAAATATATATATATGATATATATGATATTAATATGATTTTTTAATTTCTATAAATAAGTAATTCATAATCTAAGAGTATTAATAATAATAATTTAAAACATGTACGAAAAAAAAAGTAGATATTACCGAAAAAGTAACATTAACGTAGAATCATTAATTAATGGGTAATATAAATTCATAAAAAATAATCTATGGTATTATATATAATAATTTTTTTCTTTTTTATATTTATAATAAACTTATATTTATTTTACATTAGGTTTTTACGCGTATGAAGAGAGTCAAGTAAAAAGCTTAGGGTTTTCTCGTCTCACTTTTATTTCTATGAGATTTATGCCTTTTTCACCACTCATTTATTTTGTGTGGTGTATAAAATTCCCATGAATATAAGATATGAAACTTATACTTAAATTAATTTTTATTTACATATACATTTTATAATCTCTCATTCAAGGGTTTTATTTTTCAAAAGTTACCAAATCAGTAAAGTATTTTTGTCACAATTTACCTTATTTGAGACACATGCCATGTAATTCATGATGTATTAATGTATTAGTAAAATTTCCCACTCTTTTTTGCTTAAAAAATTAAGAAAAAAAATAGAAAATCTGAACTCATTTATTTTTTGGATTAGTAATCTGTTTATTTCAAAAGCCATGGTTTCAAAAATGATTTTTAAAAATGTTTTTAGTGATATTTGAAGCTCATTTGCAAGTAAAAAGTATTTAAAAAGTATTTTTTGGTTTTAAAATATTATTTTTTAATTCTTTAATTTTTTTCAAAGAAATATTTTTCAAAAAAAAATTCATGCCACCTTTTCCAAGAAATGGTTTTCAAAAATGTTCTCAATATTCCTTTTCAAAGAAATGGATTTCAAAAAAAATCATGATTCCTTTTCATAGAAATGGTTTTCAAAATAATTTCAAGCATATTTAATATTTTTTCAAGGAAAATAGTTTTCCAAAAAATTTAAACCTTCCATTTTATGTTTTTAATAAAAAATATTTTCAAAATGATTTATGTTTTAAGATATTTTTTTAAAGAATAAATGATATTTTCCTCAAGAAATGTTTTTAAAAATATCTTTCCAAATTATTTTCCATCTGAGATGACATCTATTGTTGTTAATCATTCCTTTATGTAGAAATGATCCAAATGTTCCATTCATATTATTTCTCTGAATGTTTTATGTTTTTATGGCATGATTTTTATAAAACTCATTTCTATCCAATGGGTTATATGCATATGAAAATATCTTTTATCATGGTTTATGCTTTAGTTAAATGATTACGAAACATGTATTTTTATATAGTTTAAGATATGATTACATGTTTGTGACATCCATTTCATTTTATGGGTTATGATATGATTATTTATGATCTTGTGGAATGCGTATGTATGATTTCATTATGAGATGGGAGGGACCTGTATATACCTCCAATTCATTGGGTAATGATTCATATCTCATGATATAATGATGGGATTCAAGTAAACAGGGTTAATCCACTATGGAATATGGATAAACCTGATCCACTATAGAAAGACGGGGAAACCCAATCCACTATGAGAAGATAGGGAAACCTAATCCACTATGGGAAGATAGATAAACCCAGTCCATTATTATATCATGGGGAAACCTGATCCCTTAAATGGAAAGGAAAATGACTGGGTATGGTGGTGTATCCCACCCAGTACGTATAGTCCCCATGAAGTTCCCTTGTAAGTTTTGGAAATTCACCCTGACTTATAGGGAATCATATTACTTGTTTATGTGTCTGCCATAATTCCATGTATTATTCCTATTTTATTCTTTCATGATTCCCTTATTAGTCACATGAACTACCAATGTTTATTCCATGACTCATGTATTTGATCATTGATATGTGGGTTATGATCTTGTAATGTTATTATCATGTTCTCATACCCTTATGTTCATAATTATGCTTACATATCTCTCTTTTTTACCCTTATTAATCATTATATCTCACCACGTTTTATGTTTCCTTTCCCTTTTTTGGAAGAAATGTATTATGTATGATTTTTATAAGAAGGGTTCTAGTCATGTAGAACCTAGTGGTATATAATTTATCTCACTTATGTATCCATTGTTTAAGTTTCTATGTTTCCAAAGGCACTAAACTAATGGGGTCTTTGAGTGTTTGTTTGTAATTTATTAATTACTCCACAATGTAATGTCTATGTATGTTAATCTTAGGCTTTATAGGTGTGTCTCATCATAGAGGTGACTAGGGGTAACAACTTTGAAAATGGAACATTGATCTAGACTCATGCATTAGCCAGTGCAGGACAACGAGCCTTGATGCACACTTGATTTGACACTCTTGGGGGATATGCTTTTGAAATTCAAAAACTTTTTAAAAACCATCAAGATGGATTTAAATAATGACGATGAATGAATTAGGTTATTCCTATTTTTCCATTTATTGTAAATAATGTTCCATGATTTAGACATACTATAAGTGATTTTTCATTATTATGTGGTTTTCCAATATTGTAAGTGCTTCTCACACAACATTATATGGTTTTAGTCAATGTTTGGAACCCAAATAATTCGTGTTAATGTTGAATCCAATAGAAAATACAATGATTTTCCTCTAGATAACCTGAATGTTATGGGAGATAGAATTAAAAACCCCATTGTTATGCTCACAAAACTTTCCTAAGTTATTAATCAAACTAAACTTGAAAAAAATAAGAGGGAACTTCATTCTGTTGATTCCTTCATGAGGTAACATCCACCCTTGTTTATTGGTTCCATTGATCAACTAGTAACTGAGTAATGGATCAATTCCACTAAAAATATATTTTCCATTCTAGTGTTCAGATCATGAAAATTCATTTTGGCTGTATATTATTTAGAATTATATTCAAATAAATGGTGGAACCTTATTAAGAATACGAGTCAACATGTAATAATTGACTTTATGTAATGGGATGAGTTTAAGAGGATGTTTTTTAGTAGATATTTACCTTGTATTCTATGAAAAAGGTTGGAGAAGGAATTTCTTAAGATCAAATAGAATTAGGGTGAACCAATTAGTTCCTATTATGATATTTTCACAACACTTTAATGGTATTCTTCTAGTTTAATCATTATTCCAAAAAGAAAAATGGATAGATTCTTTGGTGGCTTATGACCAATTCTTTGAAAGGAGTTTTCTATAAGAGATTTTATAAGATATAAATATTTCATTATATGTGTATTCAATGTAGAAGTAGAAATTGGAGATTCTAACAATTCCTATGGTTTTGATAGGAAAAGGAAGATTGAGTTTCATAATAACTCAAATAAATCCAATGATGGAATGTAATTTCAGTCACCTACGTGCCAGAAATGTAGGAAGAATCACTCAGGTGAATGATCGAAAGGGAAAATATGGAGTTAAAATTGTTGTAAGCCTATAAATCTAGAAAAATAATGTATAAATTATTTAATGATGATAGATAATGAAATTGATAGAGATATATCACAATAGAATGCACCTCCCACACTCCAGTGTTTCAAGTGAAAGGAGTTTGTGAATTATGCAAATTAATGCTCCAATCCAAGGGATAATGTGGATGATAATCCACAAAAACCTTTGAAAACAAAATAAAAATGGAAAGCTTATTTGATTACAATGAATGAACTAAATCATGAAAATTAGGGCAACATATCCTCCCCTCCTTAGTTAGGAATTTCAAGTATTCTTTTGTCTGATAGAGCCCTATGAAAATCGTATTCTTCCTCCTTTGGTGAAATTTCATGTGATTATCTCACTCTACATGGATTATGGAATAATTAAATCACGTTTTATATTATATATATACAAGGATAAACCCAAGCATCAAATGAAATTTTTTTTGTAAGATATAGGATCTTAAAGTAGGAATAAAGGATGAATTTACTTTTGGAAGTGTATTTGTATCTATTTAAGATTAACTTAAGTGTTATGGATAACATCATGGGTTTATGATTTTAAGGTTAATTATAAGTTATAAGTAATTGAAAACACTTTTTAACTTTTATGTGATGGTAGTTAATCAATATTAAGGATATTTTAATAGATATTTATGGAAGTGAAAAACTTTGGTTTTGATTCTGTTTTAGTGAAAATGTTTTTAGAATGGGAATGCCTTTACACATTTTGAACATATCATTAAATGTACTAGTATCTTTTAGGGTTTAACATATCCTTGTTATTGAGGAAATTATGGGTTGCAGTTTATTACCTTATGAAGTTATCACACATAGATTCTATCAGATAAGATTTTTCTATAGATCCTCTTTCTAGAATATAACTTAAGGAGGTTGTATGGTTTTATGGAGTTCCGCATTCAATTGTATCCATTAGGATCAGAATTTTACCTCAATGTTTTGAAAAAAAAAGTCTGTAAGCACTTTATATGGAGTTATGTTTCAACACTTCATATCTTCCTCAGATAGATGGTCAGTTTGAGAGAACAATTCAGACCCCATAACATATGCGAAGATCTAGTTTAAAGGATTTCAAAGGTGTTTAAGACCAACACCTTCATCAAGGCCTTCTTTTTTATTTTATTAATGATAATTCCCCTTTTAAGGGTTGATGGGGAACCTATACATGACTCGTAGGCCCAAGGAATAAGGCCTGACTGACCCGTAATACATGACCCTAAGGCCTAAAGGCATACCATGCCCATTACATGACTCGTAGGAATAACCCACTAGAACTTTCCCTCCCTAGCTTCTTCATCATTAATCGCCTAGATCCCCACCTTGAATTGCTGATTGGCTAGCATTTCCCCAAACAAAGCTGTACGGTGCCTGGTCCCGATGGTGTTTGCCATACCCTCTCATTCTTATAATCTAGTTAGCTCTGCTTCTAGTGGCTGCTACTCTTATTGCCTTGATCCTCTACTGAGGCCTATTCTATGTGAACTGGGCTACTCCATAGTCTTTGTGTCCTAAAGTAATTGTGGTCCAAAGGCCTTTGATGACCCAAAGGCCCTTGAGACCCGTAGGCCCAAACCGGTGGCCCGAAGGCCCAAATCGGGTAAATAGTTCTGGCTACTACAGTACCGAATAGTAACTGCTACAGTGATGCTACAGTGCTACTACAGTGCCCTGGAAATTCGCCTCCCCTCGGTTTTGAACCTAGGTCTCTTGGATGCCAAGAAGGAGCCCTTACCACTTGGGTATGGTCTCATTGGCTCAACACCTTCTTCTATTTGAGTTTTATTAAAATAAAAAACTTTCACTCAATTATTTAGATGGATCCTTTTGAATACCATTATGGAAATAACAATATAAATCCATAATACAAAAAATGAAGTTGAAAAAAAAAATTGTGGACCTAAGCTAGATGATGAAATGGAAGAGAATTTTAGATCCATTTAGTAGCACATTGGGGCAGGAAAAAAATCCACATAAATGTTATGATGATAATTTTCAATGTGATCTTGAATTTTAAGTTGGTGAGATGGTGTTTCTATGAATTTATTTATGGAAGAAACAAGGTAAAAATAATCTCAAGGTATATCGGTCCCTTTAAAATTATTGATTTTATCGGGACTATATCTTATTGTTGGAACATCCACCAAAACTCTCTTAGTTTTATGATGTGGTCTATGTATCTCTCTTAAAGAAGTACATATATAATCCATCACATGAACTAAACTCGAGGTTATACAGCTTCTAGATGAACTTTTATATGAGGAATAACTGGTTGAGATTCTAGATAGATAAAGTTCTATAAAACAAGTCCACTCACCAGGTCAATGTTTTGTTGTGAAACCACTAGATTGAGGAAGTTGCGTGGGAACCTAAGGATGTAATAAGGTAGAATTATGCTTAATCTTTGGTACCAAATTGATGAATTTAAAGGGGTAAATTCATTTTAATGGGGGTAGAATGTAACACCCAAAACTTTTTAGAATTATTTTTTTCAAATAAATCTAATCATTTCATTATTTTGTGTTATATGCAACATCGAGTTTATCTTTCATTACACGCAACATTGAGTTTTAATGAAATGTGACATGCTATTAAAATATTATTATTTAATATGATAGTTTTTTCCTAACCAATATAATGAAATGTATAAATAAGATTATCTAAATTTTGAAAATATAATTCTACAGATGTATATATATAATGAATTATCTAATGACTAATTAATTATATATAAAAATAAAAACCATTTGAAAATAATGGAAATCTATTTTTGAAAAACTATTTTTATGTGAATGAACATATTTTACCTTAATAAATTAAACAAATAAATTTTTGGTATTTATTTTAATGAATTATATATATTATATATTAAATAAAATTTTTAACATTCATCTTATGTGTTTTCTCAGTAAGATATTAGATTAAATCCAACTTTCCGCTTAGAAATGGTATTTTTCTAAAAATGTGAATTATATCCTTTTTTGCACTTATTTTAAAATGAATTTTTCCATTTTAAGAAAATTTATTTCAAAAATTAGACTTTATTTTTGAAATAATCCTGTTAAATTTATTTTGGAGTTATTTTTTTGAGAATTTTTTGAAAAGATAAATTTTTTGATGAATAAGGAAAAATAGTGGTTTTTATTAATAATTTTCAATTCCTTGAAGTCATTTAAAAATTTAAAAACTATTTTAGGATTGTTTTTAAAGTAATTTTAGTTCAATTATATATCTATTAATCCAATTTAGGTCATTTTAATCAATTTAATATTGAATTTTGGTGTCAAAAGGTTTTAAAATTTTGAACATTTTCTCATTGAGAAACTACTTTCTCATCACGTATGTGGCATTAATTTTAAATTAAATTTTTCCACTTCTATGAATAAAATTTCAAAAAATATATTACATATTTTTAATAACCGTGATTTATATTTTTAAAAAATTTATACTAATTTTTTTAACATTATGAATAGTAAAATCACAAAAAAAATTAATTATCATGGTTAGGGTGAAAATGGGGTTACTTGGAGTTAAACTAAAATGATAAGGGGTAAAATAACCTATAAACTTGTCCAATACACATTATATTGACATATTTATACCATATAACCTATAAGGTTTGATAATATCTCATTTTAGAGCCTTTTTTCATGTGAAAAACTTGGTTACACCTTTTTATTTTTAAAAATTATAAGTGCACCACACACCTCACTTATAAAAGGACACCCCCTATCATATCCTATTAACACATAAAAAACCCATTGGTTCATAAAATATATTCAAAAATAAATTTATTAATTTCATAATCACATATTATAATCCTCATTTTTTTTATAAAACTAATGTAATAATCCTTTTGGTGCAAACTATAAGAAGTTGTCTGAAGAAGAGGAAACATCCCTAACCAAGAGTTTTATTTTACTTATTAATCCACCAAATTAAATTATTATTAAAATATTTTGATATAATAAAATTGGTATTTTACATAAACTTAATTATTTTTTGTTGTTTTCATTACCCACAACCATCTCCACTTTCATCAAATGGGATACGAAATCATTATTCGTGTGTACGGCGGACTGCTGCCTCGCGAGCTGATGTTATTCATTTTCCATAATCACTGATCACATATGGATATAATGATTGATTTAATGTTTATATATGATATTTATAAAATCATTTTATCTCTATATTTAAAATACCACTTCTACCTTCTAACCTTCAAACCCATTGGGAAAACAACAATGTCGATCATGTTTACGGTGGATAACAACCTCACAAGCCAATGTGATGTGTTTTTAATTTTTATTTTACTTGGATGGTGATAAGTATATTTAAAATGAATATATATTATATTTTTAACGTAATTATACTTACATAATTATGATATCACATATACCTTCTTACTTTCCATTCTGTGGGGGATACGGTAATGTCGTTCGTGTGTACGGCAGACTACCGCCTCGTAGAGCGATGTGATTTTTTTTCACCAATGATTTTTATGGAAGGTAATTAGAATAAATTTAATGATAATATTTGATATATATGAAATAAAAAATATTCTATACTGGTAATAAATAATTTTCCTTTCTTTTATTTCATCTGTAGGGAAAATGGAAACAATGTCCATTCATATGTACGACCTACTGTCTCCAGGAACAGTGTATTTCATTTTCTATCTCCAAATTTTATGAATTACTCTAAATACATATATAATGAATATATATGATATCTATATAATGTTTAAATATCTATATATTATTTAATCATGATCAAATTAATAGGATTGAAAATTACAAATCAAAACATACACGAAAAACTAGGCTGTTATTACCCAAAATGTGATTTTAAAAATGAATTGGTAATAAATGGGTAATAAAAGGTCATAATTAAATAATATATATAGTATGATATGTATAATTATGTTTATGAAGTAGATTTATAATAATATTATATTTAATATATAAGATGTTTTAATGTGTATAAAGGAATTCAACACTTAAGGTAAGGGATTTCTAGTCTCTCTTTTATTTCTGGGAGACATATGAAAATTCACTACTTTTTTTCATTTTTATGGTGTATATACCGACCATTTGACATGTTATATCATGACTATAATTATTTTCATGATATTTAAAGTTTTATTTTGTGTTATTCTTTATTTGGGATTATGATTCTAAATATTATTAAAGCAGTAATGGATTTTCGTCCCACTTTTTACTTCTGGGAGACACTTTCCATATTCACCACCCATTTCGTTTATTTCAGGGATATACTTCCTATGAACTTATTTTATGATCATTCGCTCGAATATTATTTTTATTTTCATATACATTTGAGTATCTCTCTTTAATAGGGTTTACGATTCAAAATATAACAAATCATTCATGGATTTTTGTCTCAAATTTCCTTATTTGGGGAAAAAGTTATATTATGATCCTATATTATTATATGAGGTGTATGTACTACCCATTTGACAATTTATATCCTAAATATCCTTATATTAATTATATTTAATTTTTAATCTTATTTTATTCTTTAATGGGCCTTACGATTCAAAAGTTATCATAGTGGTAAGGGTTTGATGTTACACTCTCATTGTTTATCGAGATTTTTTATGATTATGATCTTGATGATGAAATATTATGATTTGTTACTAAATAGAAACATGAAATTTCTTCTCCTATGGTTATTTATATATAATACATGTCTTACCTTAATTTTACTCCTGTTATGTACTCAATAGATTAAAATAATGTTTTTACAGAAAACTGTCTTTATTTCTCTCTTGAGTTCAAAACCACATTTTCTTCAAAATTAATGTTTTCATTAAATATTTTCAAAAAAAATAAAATTATATAAATGAATTATTAAGTAAATTTTTACCCATGTTTTATTTTTTAAATAATATTTTGAAAATAATATTTATGACATTTTCCATACAAGGCCCATTTTTATTTTACTAAAAATGTGAAAGAAATATTTGTTTTAATGTGTATAGTATGAACAGTATTTCATTACATCATGACCATTATTTTCTTTGAAGATTCCTTTATAATTTTTCAATATTATTTTTAAATATAAAAATTTCAAAAATGTTTTATGTTTTAAAAAAATAAAAGTGGAAAAGATATATTCCACAAGAAATGTTTCAAATGATTTTCAAATCTTCTTTTTAAAAGTTTCGAAAGTTATTTTCAAAAACAAAATGTTTTTGAAATTTTTTTACATTTTAAAAAGATATTTTAGAATTGTAAAGGTTATTTTTCTTAATAAATGTTCTATGTGATCTTTCAAAATTATTTTTCATCTAAGATGAAATACTTTGACGTTACTTATGATTTACTAGGTATTTGATCCAAGGATAAAATTATTACTCTTTCTCTAGATGGTTTAATTTTGTGATTATATTATATTTAGGAAACCTATTTCTCTTCCATGTATTATACCATTATAAACTGATTATGAAACCCAATTCTTTTTACATATTTTATTATCTAATTAAAATAATAAATGATTATGAAACCTTTTTCTTTTCCACAGGTTTTTTTATGAAGAAAAATTTATGAATCCCATTTATTTTCAAGGGAACTGATATGATAAATGTTTTATGATAGAGTGGAATATCTGTAATATCCTAGAAAAACATGTAATTTTTCGATATGGGATTATTCTGAGACCAAGAACTAAGATGGCATGAAATTCTGAGGCCCAGCGTACCTGTAAAGGCCCGTCGAAAAAATGTTATGTTTTAAAAAGCATGCATGAGTAGTTTTCCTAAAAAAGTGGAATAACTACTAAATGTGTACCCAAATCTGAAATCTGAGGGCACCACTACCTTTAGGATGGTGGATTTACCATAGGAGTGACTTAAGTTTAGTTGGTGTGACCCTTCAGTAAGAAAACCAGAAAATAAAATAACAATAAATAAAATAATTAAATTATTTTATTTTATTTTTCATATCCTTATAACTCATGAATGGTGACTCATATTGAAAATCTGATAACACTATTGAGCTTTTGAGAGTTTGTTTTCCTTAGGAAAATCCTAAAATTGTCCAGCGTGGGCCAATGGTGGAATGTAGTTTTTGGTCGTAAATAAAATAACTCAATAAATATTATTTTATTTCCAAATATTTATAACCCTGAAATGGTAAATTGTATTGGAAATACTAGACTACTGTTGAGCTCGTGAGGGTGTTATTCCCTTAGGCAGAGCCTAACATCTACTAGCACAGTTCGGTTGTGAAGGTTGTTTTTTGGGACGTAACTGTAAATAAAATAATTTAAATAAAAATTATTTCATTTTTGAATCCTCATAACTCACAGATGGTAACTTAGATTAAAAATATGAGACCATCGTTGAGTTTGTAATGAGATGTTCTCCTTATGTAGAACTTAACCTCGACCAGCACAGGTCGAGGGAAAAATTTAATTTTCAGATGTTTTAAGGAAAAATAAAATAAAAATTAAAAGTTTATTTTATTCGAAATTGTTTCATTTCAACGCAGCGATGAGATAACTGTTTCATTCCATAAATAAAGCTGCATAATGAAGTTGCAACACAAAATAACAAAAACATTGTTTCGTAAATGAAATATCATAACGGCAGTGACTCAGCATAACAGAAACATTGCAACACATTTTCTCTATTTAATAGGATAACATGAATTAGAGATGGGATCTGGATCTCGTAAATCACTCTAAATATCCAGAGGATCACCCTTGACGAATGGCGAATGGAGATCAATAGAAACTTTGATCACTCTTCAGCCTCTTTGAGAGATCTCGGCCTCAACGAAAAATTGAGGACATTCGCGGATGGATCACCCCCAGTGATGAAGCCTTTTTCATTTCAAGCCTGTTCTATAGGTAGGGGTTTATTATTTGGGATTTTATTTCCCTTTATTTCTTTTGAAAACAATGAACATGGAACAACCCACAAATAGGTTGATCTGTGGGTCATTTGTTCTTGTGGAAATGGGTTTTTCATGTGGGGAGAGATGGAAAATTAGATCTATGTAATATTCTTAAGCCTCCTTCAAAATTGTTTATGAATTATAACACGGAGGGGTTGTACCAACATGAACAAGGAACGGATACCACCATTGTAGGCGTTCTTATGTTCATTGTGAACAAACCCCCTATATCGACAGTGAGGAAAATTTGAACCTGTAGTAGTGACAGAAACGATCCTAGGATCCCGGAGGCAATTGCGTGTCAGAAAATAGACCACTAGAGCTAGCCTGGTGGCCCACGGAAGGAATCACCGGTGTGTCGAGGTGGCAGAGGCCACGACTAATGGGGTCGCGGCGGTGCAAGGGGTGGCGTTGTGTCAAGGGGTATGGACTCTAGGACCCGTGGAATGCGCTGGCACATGATCCCACTAGAATGCATATGGAGGGAGGTGGTCGGCCTCAACCAGCTGCATGGATGCGCTAACCCGGCCGCTGGGTAGTTTGGGCTATAGAAGAACTGGCCCGACAATGCAGGTCAGGCTAGATGGATTAACCGGGCTTCTAGGTGGTCCAAGCTATAGATGAATGAGTACAACTAAGTCGGATAGGACTAGATTAGAACTGTGTCATTATGTGAACTAGAGGGATAGACCCATAGCCAAATTATGACATGTCCAGCAAGGCCCACTGTTCTAGGCTGGACTAGGTCGGCCCCGACTTTACCGGGTTAAGTCGGGTTGGACAAACCGGGTTGGGTCATGCGGGACCCTCAGGTCAGGTTAGCTTTGTCAGTTCAACCAAGTCAGATTGGGGAGGTATGCAAGTGGCCCATGTTTTCTAAAATGACAATATCATTCATATCGGGTGTTCGATTGATGTGTTGTCTACAGAGTTAGGACCCATGCGACGAGATGACCCTTTGGATATACTCTAAGTGAGTTTTCATGGCTGTTTATTATAACCTATGGATTGAGGAGTAGATTCTCCTAGAATCAAGCATGATGGAGAGCAAGAATCCTATGGTTGGATATGACATGATAGATATGAAGAGTGTTACCTCTGTGATATAGTAGCCGAGAAGAACTCAATGGTCTATAGAGAAGCGTACCTCAGTGGTCCAGTATACGAGTAGACCTCAGTGGTCTTGTAGCTCAGAGGACCTTAGTGGTCCAATAGCTGAGCGGACCTCAGTGATCCCATAGCCGAGCAGACCTCAGTGGTCTAGTAGCTCAGTGGGCCTTAGTGGTCCAATATCCAAGCAGACCTTAGGGGTCCAGTAGCTGAGTGGACCTCAGTGGTCTAGTAGCCAAGAAAACCTCGATGACTAATCAGTGATGAGTCCCTCATCAGTACAAGATGATTTAACTTTACGACTAATAATCTTACTTTATATACTTTGATTTATACCTGGTGTGATCTATCTTTGTGTTGTGGTCTTGCCTTGTGGTCTTGCTTTGTTGTCTTTCCTTTGTTGTTTGGGGTTTCAACTCAGTATTGTGTTACTCACCCATGCATAGGCTTCACCCGCACATGATGTGTCTCGTGTAGGTGATTGATGCTTAGATAGAGACCTTGGTGGTCTAGGACCATGTGGTGCTGAGTGAGACTAGAGGGATGAGCATACTTCTATAGCTACAGGCAGCTACCCTTCACCCACCCTTCAGGTAGGGTCTCGAGTGGATGGAACATGGAAGTTGTAATTTCCTTTTTAGTTTTGGTCATGTATTCTGGACCCTTTGTACTTTCATTTTGTATTGTACTCTCAATAATTATCTCAGGGATAGTTGTGGTTTACTTTTTTTTACTTTCTATAGTTTAAGTTGTGTGTGTGTGTACAGGTTTAAAGTAAAATGTCTTCCCTTTTGGGATATACCTACTCAATGCTAGTAGCCATCCCCTAGACTATAGAAGAAGGACTTGGGGTAGTCATGACATGGGCCCTAGGCGACAGTTCGTGATAAAGTGATATCAAAAAAGTTCGGTTCTACCAGAAGAACTAAAAGTCTGTAAGTTTTTATGGGGCAATAGTGTGAAGTGTTTCATGTTCGGATTTTAGGCTAGGGAGTCTAGTATTGGTGCGGAAACCAACATATCCATACACCCGGACCCTTAATTCTACATTCCAAATTGGTACATGAAAACATTGGTTTCATGGGTTTTTGAATGTTTTCTCATGATATTTATGAGTCAGAGTCATCTCACCAGGTATAATCTATTAATTTTTATTTATCCGGATCTCTTTCAAGATTCCTCCATGCATACAGCTAGCTAGGATTCAAGTGTATGACCACGAGGATGTTCCCCTAAGTGATGAGGCTTTATTATAGAGACAGTATCCTAAGATGGAACCTTTGAGCGGTGTCCCAGATTTACCATCGCCCATTGGTTATGAGTTACTACTGGTGATACTGGTAGAGGACGCACGTAGACTTAGTTTCTTACATGAGTTTCAGCAACAGAAACCCCTCAGGTACCAAGGAGATCCTTACTCACAGGTATCTAAGGACTGGCTTGAGGTGGTGACTGAGTCTTCCATCGAGTTAGGTCACCATTAGATCAGATGGTGGTCCTGGAAGTGAGTCTTCTACATGGATCATTAGGGTGATGGCGAGGTTTAGATTACCCGATATTACGATGAGGTGACTTTCCATGGACATAACATGAGAACCGTTCACAGATAAGTGCCTCTTGGCTTAAAATATAAGGGTTATGCATGCCCAAGAGCTTCTACAACTTTGGCAGGATGACATGTCAGTAGATGACTATTCATCGAGGTGTGCCGACCTTTCCAAGGACCTTGATGAATATGATATGACCAATGCTTCAGGGATCTGACCTATGAGAAAGATGTTTTCAAGGACATCTGATACAACACTATTCTTCTGTGCATTCTTACTTATGCTAGGGTGATACAGATAACATTTTTGGTTGAAATTACTTTGGCTAAGCAGATACATCTAGTGGATGTCAGCAATGTAAAAGAAGGAAGTTGACGTCAGCCATAGAGACTTGGACGTGTGAGACATTCTGAGAAGAGGTCCCAAGATAGGGAATCTATATCTCAAGGCTCATAGGGTGGGTCCAGTCATCCTATAAAGAGGTAATGATTTTCAAAAAATGGTAGGGGACATCTCATTAGATATTGTCCAACCCGTCTAACAGATAGTGAAATAGTGGATGGGCCACTAGGGTAGCTGCATGCATCCAAGGATTATGACCCAAGGTCTCTAGGAATTATCAGAGGTACGGTCTGTGTCTAATCTTAGCTATTGTCTTAATAGACATGAGTTCTAATCATTCCTTCTTGTCAAAAATATTGTTCAAGACCTAGAAATTCTTGTAAAACCATTGACTTGACCCTTATGTATAGAGATACCTATTGGAGGAGACTTGATAATCACACTTATTCCAATGGTGTGATCTATCCCTTGAGGTGAGATTTTCGGTTGGAACCTCTTAGTGGAAGTGTCGAGGCCTTACGACATTAGTTTGTTTATGGACTAGTCATCCAGAATTCATGGTCATATTGACTATTTTGGGAAAAAGGATGCGGTATGTTCGCATCATTGAAATGGGGTTTTTCTTTAGTCGGTGAAAAAGGAAACCCATGAATCATGGGATAAATTCACGCATAAGAGGGTGTAGTCGATCTTGATTTATCCAGACTTACCCATGTGGCAGTGGATGTTTTCATTTTTTTAGTTCTTAAAAATAGTGGCAGAGTATGGGGAAGTCTTTCCAGAAGATGTTTCTAAGATTACCTCCCCATAGGGAGATGAAATTATGCATCTTTCTACACCTTGAGATGGCACTGATATCAGCATCAGTATATGAGATGGATTTTGAATCGATTTAAGATTTGAGGGTGTATGTAGGGGGACTTGCTAAGGAAGGGCTTAGTAAGACCCAGTGGATATGGTTATGTGTGGATTACTGGCCCTTTATCCAAGTGGTCATAAAGAATGAGTATCCACTACCCAAGGGACAATGAATGCATTGATCAGTTGAAAGGGGTGGAATTTCATGTGGATGGAAAGGTACATGTAATATTTTCTTTAATTGAGATAGAGTGTGATGAGTGCCCCAATCTTGAGTTGGAAGAGGTAGTCTTCACATTGATGATGTTGCAATGCTACATCCATAGGAAAATGGTTTACTGTCTACTCTTACAACAAGAGTCTCAAGTATATCTTCTCTTAGAAGGATTTGAAAATGAGCTAAGAAAATGGATTTAGTTCCTCCAGGATTATGACTTCAAAGGGCTTATACTCTAAGTAAGGGGAACATGGTAGAGGATTATCTTAGTAGGAGATCTAGTTCATAGTTGCTGAATGAGGAAACAGAGTTGTTCGCCTCATTACAATTATCCTTCTTGAATGGAGATGAAGAAGCTTATCCCTAATCATTGGTCATTACCCCTCCACTCTTAAATGATTCAAGGAGGCATAACTTAGTGAAACTGACTATGAGTCTTTACATGCTCAGTTGTCCATAAGAAATACCCTTTATGGACATTTTAAATGTGGGGAGAATGTTGTTCTTTTCAGAGGATGTGTAGTTGTAGCAATGATTCCTAGAGTGGTGAGATACATCAGGGTATGTGTCTGGGTGTCAAGGAGGAGGTGTTTGGGACTCATCTACTCTTGATCATAGCCTTTCACCCACAGATGGATGGTCAGGCGGAGTGGACTATACAGACCTTGGAGGACATTCTTTGTGCTTGTGTTCTTGATTTTTTGTCACAATTGGGAGGACCTCCTACCAATGGTGTTGTTTTCATACAACCACAACTACCACTCCACCATTAGTATGGAACCATTAGAGCAATATTATGGATGACCATATAGATCACTGTTATGATGGATAGACCCGTGGGAGTCATCTCTCGTCGGTCCAGAGATGGTATAGGCTACAACTAAAGAGGTGTAGGTCATCTGATAGTGGATGAAGACTACATAGATCTAATAAATGTCCAATATCGATTGGCTATGGAGACCCTTAGAGTTCGAGGAGGGGGACTACATATTCTTATGGGTGTCTCCTCGATGAGGGATAATGAGATTTGTCCGGGGTGGCAAGTTATCTTTGAGATTCATTGAACCGTTCCTGATACTTCATAGAGTGGGTGAGGTAGCATACCACTTGGATCTATTTCCTTAGTTAGAGAGGGTGCACGACGTCTTCCATGTATTCCATTTGAGTAGATACATGCAGGACCCTTCTCACATCATTAACCATGGAGAGTTAGAGATTGATGATGGGGCGACATTTTTGGTGTTCTCGGTTGAGATAGAGGATCGATAGGAGAGGATCCTTTGTGGATGTTCGATCCATCTTGTGCATGTTCATTGGCAGCACAGGAATCTCCAAGAGAGCATGTGGGAGCGGGAGGCTCTGATTCGTGCTCAGTTTCCCCGTTTTTTTGTATTATGAGGATGTAAATCCATAAAGGTTGGGGTAATTTAATGTCTCGTAATTCCAGGTATTTATTTTTATTATATGGTATTATTCTAAGACTAGGCACTAAGATGGCGTGCAATTCTGAGGCCCGGTTTACCCGGAATGGCCCATCAAAAAAATGTTATGTTTTAAATAGCGTGTGAGAGTAGTTATCCTATAAAATTGGAATAACTATTAAGTAGTTTTCCATATCATAAATTTGAGTGCACCGCTACATTCAGTATGGCAGGTTTACCCTAGGCACAATTAAAGTTTAGTCAATGCGGGCTTATAGTGAGAAGACCTGAAAATGGCATAACCCTAAATAAAATAATTAAATAAAATAATTTTATTTTTTAAATCCTTATAACCCACGAATAGTGACTTGAATTGAAAATATGAGACCACCTTTTAGCTCATAAGGGTTTTTTTCCTTAATTAGAGCCTAACATTGGTTGGCGCGGGCCAACAGTGAAAAGTATTTTTTGGCCGTAAATAAAATAATTGAATAAAGATTATTTTATTTTAAAATCCATATAACTCTCAAATGGTAACTATGATTGGAAATCTGAGAGTACCGTTGATCTCATGAGGGTGTTCTTCCCTTATGTAAAGCTTAACATCGGCTAGAGCGGGCCAACGGTGAAATTTGCTTTTTAGGACATAACCGTAAATAAAATAATTTAAATAAAAATTATTTTATTTTTGAATCCTCATAACTCACAAACGGTAACTCAAATTAAATATATGAGACCATTATTGAGTTATTGAAGATATATTTTCTTTAATAAGGACTTACCCTTTACTGGAACTGGTTGAGGAAAAAAGTTAATTTTATGACATTTTAAAGAAAAATAAAATAAACTTAAAAATTTTATTTTATTCGAAATTTTTTCACTGCAAAACAACGATGAGTCGACTGTTTAATTCCATTAATGATGCCACATAACAACACTTCAATGAAAAATAATAGAAACTCTATTTCATAAATGAAACAGCATAATGATAATGACTCATCAAAACAAAAATGTTGCAATGCATTTTCTCCATTTAATGGGATAACAAGAATTTGATATGGGAGATGGACCTCACAAATAAATATGAATCTCTATAGGATCACTCTTGATTAATTAAGAATGAATATCTCCAAAAAATTTGAGAACAACCCCTCCTATTTGATAGATCTCTCCATCAAAGATAGATTGAGGACTTTTGCGGACGAATCACCACTAGCGACGAATCCTTCCCCCTATCAAACCTACTCTCTGGGTAGGGGTTTATTATTTGTGATTTTATTACCTATAATTTCATTCTAAAACAATGCACGTAGACTAACCCACAAAGAGGTTTATCCATGGGTTGTTTTTTCTTGTGGGAATGAGTTTTTCATGTGGGGAGAGATGGGAAATTAGATCCATGTTACATTCTTAAACATCCTTCAAAGCTATTTATGAATTATAATGTGGATAGATCAGGTCGACATGAGGAAGGCTTGGATCCCTCTATTGTGGGAATTCTTGTTTTCTTCTCGAATGAACCCCCTGGATCGACGTTGAGGAAACTTTGAACCCATATTAGGGACAAAAACAATCCCAGGATCCTAAAGGCACTCACGAATCAAAAAACATACCATCGGTGTACCAACGCTTGTAGCGACCATGGGTTAGAGGCAGTGTGCTGAGGTGGTAAAGGCCAGGAGTAGTGAGGTCCATGAAAGTGCTTGGGGTGACACAGATTGAGCATCACGTTAAGGGTAGTGGCCCGTAGGGCAGGCCACAACGTGCGCTGGCACGATATCCCTACCAGACCACGTGTGGAGGGAGGTAGCACGGGCTGGAGAAGAACCACCCCACCAATGTGGGTTAGGACGAATGGGTAAAATATGCCACTAGGTGGTTCATGATGGGGAATAACCTACCCGCCGATGCGGGCTGGGTTGGATGGGAAATCAGGCAGTGGGGCAGCATAGTTGGTTAGAACTATTCCAACTAAGTCGGACTGGACCCGATGAGAAATAGGTCGCTGGGTGACCCAGTGGGTTGAAACAATGGCCAAACTAGGCCCATTCCAGTAAGTCTTATTGGGACTGAAAACGGTCCAGACCAGACTTGGTTGTCCCAAGCCCTACCCGATCGAGTCGGGTCGGTCGAACTGGGGTGGGTTGGTCAGGTCGATTCGACCAAATAGGGACTGGGCCTAGATTCAACTGGCCCCTGGGTACTAAAACACCAATATCATTCATACAAGTCATCTTATTGAAACATTGTCTACGATTTTGGGACCCATGAAACGAGACAGTACTTTAGGTGTACTCTAAGTGAGGTTTCATGGTAGTCAAGATATGTCTAATGGATTTAGGAATAGATTCTCCTAGAATCAAGTGCACTGGAGAGAGAGAACCCTACAGTTTTCTATGACATGAAGGATATGACGATCGGGACCTCAGTGGTCCAGTAGACGAGTGGAACTTAGTGATCCAGTAGCTGAGGAGACCTCAGTGGTCTAGTAGCTGAGTAGACCTCAGTGGTCCTGTAGCGCAACAGACCTCAGTGGTCTTGTAGCCGAGTAGATCTCAGTGGTCTAGTAGTCGAGCAGACCACAATGGTCCTGTAGCTCTGCAGAACTTAGTGGTCCAGTAGAAGAGCGGACCTCAGGGCTCCAATAGTCGACCAGACCTCAGTGGTCCAGTAGCCAAGTGAACCATAGTGACTCATTTGGGATGAGTCCCTTAGTAGTACAAGATGATTCATATTTATGACTGATAATTTTACTTTATAAACATTGATTTATACCTGGTGTGAGTTGTATTTGATTTTTGGTGTTGTCTTTTGGTCTTTCATTTGTAGTTTGGGGTCCCTACTGAGTATTTTGTTACTCACTCCTACATGGGCTTTGCCTACACGTGATGTGTCTCATGTAGTTGATCGATGATTCGATAGAGAACTTGGTGGTCTGAGACTAGGCAGTACTCAGCAAGTCAGGACAGATGGACATAATTCTATAGCTATAGGAAGTTACCCTTCACCTACCCTTCAGTTAGGGTCTCAAGAAGACAGACTATAATAGTTTTACTTTCCTTTGTGGCATTGGTCTTGTATTCTGTCCCCTTTGTACTTTCATTTTATATTATACTCTCAGTAGTTTTCTTAGTGATATTTGTGGTTTACTTTGTGTTTACTTTCCGTAATGTGAGCTTTGTATGTGTGTACAGGTTTAGAGGAAAATTCCTTCCCTTTTTTGTATATTCCTACATGGTACTAGTTACCAGCCCCTAGCCTATGGAAGGAGGGCTTGGGGTAGTCACAGCATGGGCCCTAGGGGACGGGTCGTGAAAACATGTATGTATGATTTTCATTATGTGAAGGGTGGTACCTATATCTCCCTCCAATGCTTTTAGTAAGGATAGATAACTCATGATTAAATATGATATGTGTGAACCTAATTACATGTTCACAATGTTATGTGTGAACCCGATGACATGTTCAAAATTTTATACATGAACCTGAATACATGTTCAAAGTGTAATGTGTGGACCTAGTTTTCATACCCATAAGGTTATGAGTGAATCTGGTTACATGTGAATAAGTTTATGTGAGGGCTTGATTTCATGTCCTTATGTTTATGTGAGGGCCTGTTTACATATTTACAATGTTTAAACAAACTAATCATCAGATAGTACCATGTCTTATGTTTCTATCCCCGAGTTATGAATAGAGGTTTTAAGTCTTATGAAGAGTTAAAAAGTGGAAGATCATTCTAGGAGATGTTGATGATATTTCACTAAATTAGAAGATTGGGTACCCAGAATCTAAAGGCACTAAACCATTGTGGTCCTTGGGAATGTATGTGTGGAATGTAATAAATACTCATATATTAATATGTGATATCTATGTATGAGAAGTTTGGGACTCTACAGTTTTTATCCATGGTTTTAAACTGTCTTAGGAAAAGATATTGAATTTATAGATATCATGATTTCTAAGATCATGACATCCTATATTATGTATTTCCATCATTGAGAATTTTGTAATAATTATACCTAAGGTTTTTTCTTTGATATTGTCTATGGATGAATTTAATGCTCATGTTATTAATTAAATGGAATGTGTTTCCAGTTATTTAACTTTCAATGTTGATTATTAATTATTTACTCATGATATATTTTAATATATGTAACCATTAATCATCATTTTAGATCCCTCCTTATTTTTTTATTTCCCTAGAATATGATGTTTAATTCATAGAATGAGTTTCAATGATGTTTAGCAATTTTTTTTTTTATATTTTAAATATTTTCCCCAATATTAAATAGGTATCATGTATGTATATAGATCTGCAAGACTACTAAACTTGTCATTCCTTTAGGATTAGAACTTTTGTATCTATGAAAATATAACTAAGTAGACACATTCTCTATGTTACTAGATTTGTTGTTGTTACAGTTAGTATGAGGGAAAGTTTAGTAGAAACCTTGGGGACTAGATTTAAAAAAATATTGATTAGGGAAAATAACTCTATGATAGAATTTGAATACATGTAAAAATATGGACTAACATAATAACTTTTTTTAAGGAATAGAATATGTGGTTTTTTCTATAAATAAATCTTTGTTTAGATGTTATAAATGGATTTGGTTCTAAACAATTGTACCTAGGGGTAATAACTCTGAAAATGGTGCATTGGTCTTTAACTTGGTTATCACCTGGTGCATGAAAAAAAAATCCCTAATATACACCTATTTTTACAATATTAGGGGATATTATTAGAATAATTTACATTTTCTATAAAAACCATTATGAAGGATTTGAAAATTATTATATGATTTAAAGAGATTCCCAAAGAAACCAGGTTTTTGATTCCAATATTACAAATGCATAAATTTTTTATATATGTTAAGTTTTACACCATATTAAGAATTATATGATATGATTTAAAATTCAAAATTTCATGATTCAATCTAGTATATTCCATTTTATATAAGTGGTTCCTAGAAGAAATAATGGCATCAATGGTCATGTTCAATGTAGAATTTTCCCTATTTAGAAATCCATTAAATCTAGTATTAGAACTGAATAGACCATGGCTATATTAGGGAATCTTAATAATGTTATAAAAAATAATGTTTACTGAATGGAGAAACCTATCATTACATAGTATTATTCTTCTATGTTATATTTTTTCTTGTGACATCAGCCCCTATAATTTAGTGGTGCTATTAATACAATGGTAATTGACAAGTGGATTTAGTCCCTTTAAAAGATATTTCTAGACATGGGATGTAATGAAAAGAAAAAATTTATAGTTGTAGTTTATTTTCTCAAAGGTTATACTGAATAATGGTGGTATTTGGTCTAGAATACCAAGGATAAAGTTGAAATAGAACTAATATAATGTATATCTTTTAAAGAAACATTGTTTGAAAAATATTTCCCTTGTAGGAAATGAACTAAAATAAAAATTAAGTTCCTTATATTAATGAAAAAATAAAAATAAAGTGTTGTGAAGTATGTGGATACCTTTACAGGATATAAATGTATTATATGGATTATATATACAATATGTAATGTAATATTTACCATTTCTTTGAAGGTATTAAGCCAAGTCTCATAAGGGAACTAGTTTCTCAAACTTTTTCAAATTGTGATGAAATAGTTTTATGTTCCTTCAAAACATAGAAGAACTTTTCTAAATCCTCTATATTCAAGGGGGGATCAAGAAAATAAGTTTTCATTTAGACACAATGAAAAAGTAACATATTAAATAAAAATAAGAAAACTAATAAATTTTTATCAAGTAAAAATTATGGGATGAAACATCCTAGAAAATATTTGAAGGACATGGGATTTTGTTACCAATATGGTGATAAGTGACATATGGATAATTCATACAAGGAGAATAAAAAAATAAAAGATGTATAGTGACTCAAAATAAGAGAAATGGGGAATTATTCACACCAATTCCCCAGGAATAAATGGATCACACTGTAGAATAGGTCGAGGGGAGAAGTCCAAGCTTATATGATCATTATAGTTACGGTGGAAGTTCTCAATGATGTTGTGTTAGGTAATTTAATCATAGATTAAAATTTATCTACTTATTTATTTGATTTTTTATTTTCACACTCTTTTATATCTTCAATGTTTTAGAACAAAATTAGATATTTCCCAACCAACATAAGAAGGGATTTTTTAATCAAATCTAATAGTGGAAATATCACTATAATAAGGATGTGTCAATAAGTTCCCATTATTACACATACATATTTCTATTTTTTGAATTTATTATCATACTTCTGGTTCAATTCAATATAATCCTAGGTATGTACTAGATTTCAAAATATTATGTAAAAATTTATTATAAGAAGAGGGAAATTATGATTCGTAATTAATATGTTTAATCCCATATGTTTATAGAAAAGATCACATCATCTAATTTATGTCTATATCCACTCCTGGTAGCTCTTAAAAATTATATTCTTATGGAATACGAGAAAAAAAATATCTTGATATGGAAAATAAAATCTTCAAATTGGGGATTTTATTATTTTATAGGAATACATTGATGTATTTCCTCAAGAATTTCATGAACATCCATTATAGTGTGAAGTTGAGTTTTCTAATGATTTAATACCTTATGAAATTCCAATACCAAAGACTCCCTATATAATATAAATTATGGAATTAGTGGAGTTAATGAAACATCTAGAGAAGTTTTGTGATAAGGTATTTATTCACCCTAGTGTTTCACTGTGGAAATCCCTTATTCTCTTCATTAATAATAAATATGGATCAATGAGGTTGTGAATTTATTATAGGGAAATTAATGATATTATGATAAATAAAAAGTATCATCTTCCATGAATTGATGAATGATTTATTCAAATTCATGTATCTTGATATTTTTTAATTATTTACTTTCTTTCTGAATATCATCAATTATGGGTAAAGAAAGAATACATTTTAAAGATAGTACTTTGAATGAGGTATTTACATTACAAGTTTACAGTATTTTCATTTGTATTGACTAATTCCACATTAGTTTTTATGGATATAATGAAAATATTATTCAAGGAATAACTTGATAATTTCATTATTGTATTCATTGATGATATCTTGGTGTATTCTAAGAGCTATGAGGACCAGGAGAATCACTTACAGATCATTATTAATATCCTTATAAGAAAATACTTATTTGATAAATTTATTAAGTGTGAATTATGGATATAAGAAGTTTATTTTCCTGGATATATTTTCTATAAGGATGGATTCATAGTTTAACTTATGAAGAAAAAGGAAGACAAATAATGGCTTACACCAATAACCATAACCGATGTAAGTAGTTTCATTGGTTGAGCAGGTTGTTATCAGTGATTTGTTTTTAAAATCCTGATTGGATAATCCATTGACAAAGATTATACATAAAGGGGTTAAGTTTATATGTACAAAAAATGTGAATAATGTTTTGAAAAATTAAATATGATATTGGTTGATGATCTAATTTTGACTCTACTATCTAGAAATGATGGGTTTGTGATATATAATGATGCATCAAAGAGGGGACTTGGTTGTCTCCTTAAGTAGAATAATAAACTTATTGAATATGTAACAAGTAAGTTAAATACTCGTGAAAAAAACTATCCAGCCCATTATCATAACTTGGAAACTGTAATATTTCCTTTGAAAATATGGAGGCATTATTTCTATGGTGAAATATGTGAGATATACACAGACCATAAGATCCTAAAACAAATCTTTTCATATAAAGAGATCAATATGATGAAAATTTGATAGATCAAACTACTCATGGATTATTATTTCTCAGTTCACTACCACCCTGGGAAGAATGAATAAGGTAGTGGGTTCATTTAGTAGGAAATGTCATGGAGTTATGACCTAAATGAGGATGGATGGGGATCATATGTTCATGGATCTAGTAATAATAGATATGAGATTTATTAAGGAAGGAGAAGAGACATCACTCATTTTTCAAATGATTTTGAATTCATATTTATTGGAAAACATAAAGAGATCATAATCTAAAGTTGATAATTTTTTGAAGAAACTTAAATTCATGAATGATGAGAAATTAATAGACTCTATTTATGAAGATAGAATTATAAAATTTGGAAAGTGACTATGTTTTCCATTGATATCTGAGTTGAAAAGTGAATTGATTGATGATGATCATAGCTCAAATTTATCTATACACAATGGTAGCACTAAGATGTATTGGTATTTGAGGGAATATTTTTTGGGGATAACATAAAGTATGAAATTATTTATTATTTATCAAGATACTTGGTTTTTCAACAGGTAAAGGCTGAGAGATAACATCCTAGAGGAGTTATTCATCCTCTACCTATTCATATATAGAATTAAAATGAAATTACAATGTACTTTGTCATAATACTACTACATAATCCTAGAAATAAGGATGTAATTTGATTTATTATAGATTGTCTAACCAAATATACAGATTTACTTATTGTTAAAAAATATTTACCACTTGAGCGCCTTGAATGACTCTATATTAATGAATTTTTATGGATTCATGGTGCACCACTTTCAATTTTTTATAATCTTGATCACTGATTTACATAAAAATTCTCAAAAATTATTTAGATGTATCTTGATATTGAGCTTTATTTGAGCATTGTTTACCATCCTCAAACTGATGGATAGCCCGGTAGGACAGTTCAAGCATTGGAAGACATGTTGAGGTCATTATCACTAGACTTTAAAGTTTTTTTTATCATTATTTACCTTAGTTATAGTTTTAATATAACTATAGTTTTCATTCAAGTATTTAAATGTCAACATATAAAGCATTATATAGTAAGATATTTCATAATACATCTTATTAGGAGGGGGTTTGTGAAAGGAAAAGTTTAGGCCCAAAACATGTTAAGGATGCATAAAAAAAGTTAAAGACCATTCAATATCTTATTAAAGTATCAGAAATTAGGAAAAATAGTTATATAGATAACTAGAGGAAATAATTTTAATTTCATGTGGGAGATCATCTTTTCTGGAAAGTAACTCCATGGAAGGGCGTTATAAGGTTTGGTAAGAAATAGAAACTTAGCCACAGGTACATTGGAACCTGATATATATTACTATGAAGATCCCATCCATATTATTGATACTAGTTAGAAATTATTTATGAATTTGATGACTAAAATGGTAAATATACTTTGAATAAATCATAAAATAGTGGAATTAATGTGGGAACCAGAGGATATTGTGAAGAAGAAGCATCCTCATTTGTTTATAAGGTAATATCCATGAAAATTTAAAGGATGAAATTTTTATAGCAGGGAAGAATGTAACACCCATCCATAATTACAGTAAGTGAAAATACTACTTTACTAAAACTATAATACAATATATATTTTAATATTTCAGAGAATAAAAATTCTAATTTTATATGATGGGTATCGATTTTGAATATACTTGGTCAAAATAATCTTGTAATAATTTTTTGAAAATTTCCCTTAGAAATAATATTTTAACTATTTATCCTTTTATTTATAATATATTTTATAATTTTTAAAATTAAAATTTTATTGGATGTCAATTTTATATAAATAAAGAAAAGATCATTTGGAGGTAAAAAGGAATATTTTTTAGAAAACTATTTTTTTTAAACTGTTTTTTTAATAATACATATCCATTTTAATTAAATAAGATAATATTTATTTATGAATTATTTAAATTAAATTTATAAATTATAGATCTAAATATATTAATTTCAATCCATTTAATGATGATTAATAGTAATATAGTTAACTCAAGATCATCTTGCACTTGAAAACTGTACTTCTTGAAAAAATGGTTTTAGACACAATTTGGGGTTTAATTTTAAATTAAAATATTCTAATTAAATAAATTGAAATTTATAAAATTTATTACATATATTTAATCATCAAAATTAATATTAGGTAATAATTTTAACATAATTTTTTTGTCATAAACAATAGTAAAACTAGTAAAATCTAACTATTGTGGTTAAGGTCTAAATAAATTTACCTAGGGTTAATCTATAAAGATAAGGGTCTAAATTAACTAAAAAACATTATGAAACCCCATTGGTTGGTTTTATGTTGACATTATATTTTTCTCTTCTAATATGATCAATTTTTATCCATATTTCCAAGAAAGTGACATGAAATTATTGAAAATTCAAAAAAATTACAAGTGCCCCAGTCACTTCAATTATAAAAGAGAACCTATTCCACTTAGTTATTCACACCAATAAATCCATTTATCACGAAAAAAACTTTAAAACAACTCTCCCAAAAAAATTATACACATTTTAGAGGTTTTGTTATTCCAAAAATACCAACCCTAGGGTCCTTAATAAGAGATCCAAAGGAGGCTCTTCTAAGAAAATGTAATTTTCTTCTCCAAGATCTTTCATTTCACTTATTATTTTATCACCTTCAATTATGTATTAATAATTCCAATATAATAACACCATAATATCTCATATACTGAGATATTTGTATGTTTATTGGATAATATTCATCCATCTCTTACTTCATCTAATGGGAAACAAAACCATCGATTGTGAGGCTGAAAGATTGATGCCTCGCGAACCAATGTAATTTATTTTCCATCACCGAATCATATGGATAGTCATAATTATGGAAATAATGAATATGTATAATACTTATTAAATATTATTTATTCTATAAAATTAATATATCATGCACTTCATAACCTTTCACCCATTAATGAAATGATATCGTTCCTCATGCGTACGTACGACCTACCATATCCACAAAGCGATGCGAATCATTTTCCACATCAAACATTGCAGAATGATTATAGAAATGTATTTAATTATTAAATATTATATTTTTAAAATTAATATAATTATGGATATTTTTTAACTTTATACTATGCATAACAACTAAAACATCCATGATAAAACTTGCATAAGAAAACAAGGAAATTAACACCTAAAACAATAGTAATAATAAAATATTATTAATTAATGGGTGATAAGATTTTACAAAATATCATATATGATATTATAAATATGAATATAATTATAGTATAAATTAATAACCTTTTTAAAACCATAATATATTAGTTTAAGGCATGTTTAACTAAAGGGAAGTGTAAGGTAAAGTATTTCATCTCAATTTACACTCCATTAAGACATATTTGTTACTATGCATTTATTTACTTTTATATAGTGTACATAATTCCCATTTGTTATATTTAAAATGAATATAAATTTATTCATGATTATTAATGTTTCAATAAAAGTTTATTATTTCAAGGGGTCACAAATTAAAAGTTACCAAAGAAGTAATAATCAATTTTATAATCTCACTTTCTTTTGGGATTACCTTTATATTCGTTTAAGAAACCTAATCATTTATCATTTACAAGATAAAATAATTTTATTATAAATTGGATTTTTAAGGAGCCAATATATTTTGTTCAATGTTTTCCTCTCTTGGATACTTAAATTAAAAAAATAATTGTTTAGAATAAAAACTTATTCAATTTTTCTTTTAATCTGATATATTTTTCTTCCATGTCTATGTTTTCAAAAATTATTTCAAAAAGGCCCTTTTATTTACTAAAATTATTTATTAATGATATTTAGAGTTATAAATAAATTTTGTAATTGGTTTTAAATTAATATTTCTAATGTTTTCTAAAATTTACATTTTATACTTTCTTTACAAAAATTCAAAGGGAATGTTCTTAATATATAAAGTGATAATGGAATTCCCCACCATCATAACTGTTTTATGAAATTTAGCTTCATTTACATTTTTTAAAATATTTTATGAAGAAAAAACTTTTTTTAATTATTATTTTAGTATTTCACTTCCATTGCCTTTATTCATCCAGAAGACATTATTTTATTAAAAACCCTATAGTCCCAATGAATGGATAGCCATATCCTATCTCTTATTAATGTTTTGTTCATTATCCTCTACTGAAACATTAAATTGATTATGATAATTATACATTATATTTCCCAACATTTTTGTGCTTCATGATTTTATTTTTAATGTATCCCCTTTATATTTCCCCTCAATGAGTCGATGGGTCTCATGTGATAAATCAGTTGGATAAATTAAATTGGTTTTTACCATAGTTTTAAACTATCTTGGTATAAGGTCATGAAGGTATATATATCATGATTTCTGAGATCATGAAATCCAATATTAAAATTTTCTTTCATTATCAATTAATTTATTATTATCCATGACATTATTTCTTTAATATTATCCATATATTCATTTTATGATCAAGTAATTGATTAAATTAATGTGTTTTCAGTTATTAACCTTATCATATTGATTATGAATTATTTAATCATGATAGATTCTATTGTACATAACTCTTACTGATAATTTTTTCTCACTCTTATTTTGATTCCTTTCCCCAAGATATGAAGATAAATTCTTTGAATTAGCTTCAAGGATGTTGAGAATTTTCTTTTTTTATATATTATATTTGATCCTCAATATAAAATGGGTATCATGTATGTATTTGGATCTCTAAGAATAATAACTGTTATATCATTCAGGATTAGAACCCTTGTATCTATGCTAATGAAATAAATTAAATATCGGCTCTAGTTTACTAGAGTCTGTGTTGTTATAGTATTCTCTAAACTAATGTTAATGTTCTAGAAATATAATTATTAAAAATAAATAATTCCTAAAATTCAATAATTGAAAAACCTTAGTCAAACTGTTGGTAAAGTTATTAAAAAAAATTCTTATTGGAAAACACTTTCCTAATATCAATAACCTCTTAAAAAAAATGTTTCCTCATATATATGTGATTTGACCTAACATGGAGAATTTTTTTTAGATATCTATAAGGTTATCTTTCTATCACAATACACATCAATATTATAAGAAGATGAAGATAATTAATTTATCAAACATTTTAACTTAATAGCATCTTTAATACATTCATTTAAAGAAATTAATTATGAATTATTAGTTGATAAAAAAATATTACTTGTTAAAATTCTCTAAAACAAGACCAATACATGCAATAAAAACATAACCAATAACATATTTCCTTATATCAACATTATAAACATAGTCAGAATCAATGCACCCTATTGTATAATTATCAAAAAAAATATTGTTTTTGAAATAAATTCATAGTTTAGAAGACATATACACTTACCTCATGATCTATTTTAATGTAAGCTAATGGGTTTTCCCTGGGTTTCCACTAAACATCATTAATGTGAAAACAAAAACACAATGTATAATCTAGAAAAAATCACGGCATGCATAAGTATCCCTACTACATTATCATATAGTGTTTTACTCATAAATATTATTTTTGACTCCAAATTAAGTAATAGATACAGGAATGAATTAAATTTTTAACCCAAAGGCACACTGACATGTTTAAGATACTCAAATATATGTGGTTTTAACACCTTCTTCATATAATAACATTAAGATAGATACAAGAATTTAGTTTATATGTTTCTAATTATTTACATTCCTAATATTTTCTTAGCATTTCTTAGATAATTCATTAAAAAATTAGTGTTAGGTTATATTTTTACATGATTAATTATCCTCGTTTTCCAAAAAATATTTAGCATGTCGTCAATATATAAAATCAAGTCAATTATCTCAAGTATAATAGGTTTAAAATAAACACATGAATCATACTTTGTTAAATTTAAATTATTTTAAAATATAAAAGAAGTAAACTATTAATAATACTACATTAAGGAATTTTTAAGTCCATATAGGTATTTTTCAAAAAGATAGACTTATTCATGTTTAAAATCCTTTTAAAAAACCTTTGGGAGGCTTCATGTAAATTTTATCAAACAAATTTGGATGTAAAAAGAAATTTACAAATCCAACAATTCTATATGAAGGTCATAACAAGTAGTAAAATAAATAATTAATCTAATATATAAATGTTTTATAATTGGGGGAAAATTTAACTATATTAAATTCATTCGTATTGAATAAATCCTTCAGTAATTAAAGAATATTTATTTTTAATTTTCATCTACCTAGTGTTTTCCTCCATCTGATTAAAAATCAATTTACAACCTATGAATTTATCCTTTTCCTATTTATTTATAACTATCTATGTTTTACTTTTTAGAAGGGAATTAATTTCATCATTAATCACAACAAAACATATCAAGGAATCATTAGAATTAATTTCTTGTTTAAATATTTGTTATGCATCACTACTTATATCTAAAGCAATGTTGAATTCATAATCATCAATATCCACATGACTAAACTGGATAGGGGATCAAATGGTATTTCAGGCCCTATCTCAAATATAATAATAATCTATAAGGACACTCTATCCATATTCTTTTGATTTGAAGTTATAATAGTGTTCATTTTTTATTTACTGGGGAGGAATAGTGGAGTCAGCCTTGGGATCAGACTACTTATGAGGTTCTAAAGGAACCTCAACACCCATAGGTTAGGGTGCATCTATGTCATAAAATTCTATAGAATTCTTATTGGGAACATCATACTCCTAGAATACAAGATTTAAAATTATAATACACTTCTAGTAACTGAAATTAGTCAATTCATATTCTATATCCCTTGAAACACCTAGGATGACCCCCAAACACACACTTAACCGTCCTAGGTTCAGGCTTATCAGTCCTACTATGGGAATAATCGGTACAACTAAAACTCTAAGGTGTACCAAATTTAAGGGTGTGCCTATCAAAATTTCCATTAGTGTTCTGAAACTGGTTACACTATAGGGGTAGTGATTTATCAAATACACTATAGTAGTAATGTGTTTTTTACAATATAACTAAGGTAAGCCCAATTGTGAGAGCACGTTTCTCACTCTATTTAGGATGGTCCTATTCATTGACTCAGCTAAAACAAATTTACAAGTTTCCATAATTTTTTAGAATCTCAAGACAATATCAAAGTTACAAAATTCAATAAATTATTTTGATAATCACTCCAACCCATTTTCAGTATTAAAGGTTTTTCATTTATTTCCCATCTGGTTTTTTACACTATTTTTTCAAGTACGAAACAGTTAAAGTGTATCAGACTTATGGTTCAGTATGTAGTTCCATACTTTTAATGAATAATCATCTATAAAGGTTACAAATTAATTTCCTATTCCATGAGAAGAAACCCTATATGGACCCCATAAATCTAAATAGACATATTCAATGGGTACTGTCTTTGTACAATGATCTCTTAAAAATCACAAGTTTAGATTTTTCAAACACACAATCCTCACAGAAGGGGGTTCATTTAGGGTATTCCAATAAACTATCCGTGTTTACTGTGTTCATTAAAACCCTTACATTCACAAACAATATTTTCTAAAGTATATTGTTATCAAACATTGATACATGAGTGCCACTTAATTACTTTTCATGTGTTTCACCAACTAAGACATATATCCCATAAATGAGAGATCCATTCATAATTTTGAGTGATACCCTAATAATCCTAATACTGTATGAATCAGACCGAAGCATATATCCCTTATCTTTAAGAACTCTAAGGTAAATGAGGTTTTATTTTAATTCAGTTTCCACTTAACCTCATTCAAAAAATTCACTAACCATCATGAAGTTACAAGAAAACACAACATGTATACATGATAAAAAACCCTATTATCCCCTTGGTATACCTCACCACACTCAACTTCATAGAAATCGGAGAATTATTCTCTATTCTAACACATTTAGAATAATTATATAGAATCAAGGATCCACTCTTTAAACATGGTACTCATACACACATTAAGGACATTAGTATTATCAAAACTCTACTCCACCAACAATATATTATCATTGTTTCCCATATGATTATTATTCTTGGGATAATTTCTTGTAATATTTCTAGGATATTTTCATTAATAATACCTCACTACTCAATTCCTAGATTTATACCAACATCTTCAAAACATAATGTAATCCATTCTCTTACCTCTTAGTTCATTTCTACCACTAAGATTAAGTCCCACAACTTATTTTTTATTAAATCCTCATTTATGATGTGCTTTGTATAATTATATAATTTTAATCTCTTCAACACATGATTATCCCTACCATGAATTATATAATCCTTTAAATAGTAATACAAATCATCTAATGATGTTAGAAAAATAACTACTAGGACTTCATTAATAATATTTACATATATATTAGACAGATCTAAAATGTATTTTTTAAACCATATATATGCATCTTTGCTAATATTCTAAGGAACATATTTAAATTATATAATCTCATTTTTATATAAAATATTCCAGCCAAATATTTGTTCATATACAGAGTCTCAAGTTTAGACCATATTTTAACATTAATAGTGTAACATCCTATGATTTTACAATGTATTTTCCCTTTAAATAAATATTGCTTTAAATAGCTCATTTTTTATGCAAAACCAAACTAAACCAAACTGTGATACATTTATTGATATAAAATTGTAAGTATTAAATGTGATTGTTATAAAATAGTTGTTAAATTAAAAGGTATAAATATAAGTAATTGTGTTATTAAATCTATGTATGAAGGATAAGCAAAGGTTTCAAGTAATATAATTCTTCCTTATAAGGATAATTTTCTTAATCTTAGAAAGGAGGTAACATCACTAGTTTTTTCCTAAAGTAATACCAAGCTAAACTTTAACTAGTATAGATTGGGAGAAATCATATATAGCACAAGTTCAATATCATGGAAGTCACTATGACATCCATGCATGCTGAATCACAACCCACAATATCTATAATTTCTTAACATACCCCTATATATTATATGGATGTGTTGAGGGGTTTTGTAAGTATAAGTTTGTATGATATAAACTTGTGACTATTAATTTAATAAATTGTATATGTATTTTTATACATTATAAATTTTTTGTAAAAAAAATCAATGACTAAATTAAATTAAATAAGAAAGGGTGTGTTTAATACAAATATTTTTTAAAAGTAAATTAATTATTTATAATTAATTAATTAATTAGGAACGAAATATTATAATGATAAAAGGGCCAATTTTTTAAAACAAAATGTTAACTTTCTAATTGTAGTATTTATTTTAAAAAAATAAATTTATCACTTTTAAAGGATGATTCAAATAAAATTTTTCAATATATAAAAAATATATTCAGATTAATTTAATTTTTAATAAATATGAAATAAAATTATGAAAAATATGTTTTAAAATAAATTTTAAAAAATCTATTTTTCATTATATATCTTATTTTAATTTAAATTTTAAATTTCAAAATTTTTTAATTGAATTTGGTAAAATTAACTTTATTTTTAGATTCAACATTTAAAAATTAGATAAGGATGAATTTTAGGGATTTTTCAAAAAAAGTTTTGTTTTTTGGATAAATATTAAAAATATAGTTTTTATAAATATCATAAATTTTATTACATAATAATAAACTAAAACATATATGAAAAAACTTTATAGACCAAATATATATCTATGAAGTAATATGATTCATTTAAAAATATTATTTTAATTTATAAACCTATGTCTGACAGTTAGGAACCTAAGCTTTTTTTTATTCTAATAATAAATATATTTTGTCATTTTCCTTTAATTAAATATTCACAATATTCTATTCAGTCTTGTCTTATTTTTAAAATTAAATAAATTTAAATTTTTCAATAATAAACTAATAAATTCAATGTAAATAAATACTATAAAAAAATTTGGTTTAAATTCGTTTTTATACTTAAAAATATATTTTTTTCTAAAAACTCTTTTTATAAGTCATATATTTACTATTTTAGAACTAATTTTTTCAACTTTTATAAATTAAATATTATAAAATAGTTATCATATTTTTAATCATAATGTTTAACTTAATTAATATGGTTATTTTTATTCTTAGTCATAAAAATAAATTAACTAGATAAAAATGGTTATAATAGTAAAGACTAAAATATGGTAAAAGTGTTAAATCAAGGGGTAAAATCCCAACATTTCAAAAAAACTTGTCTTTACATGATTTTATGAGTTTATTTTATACCTCAAACTTATCTTATCTTCATTTTTCTCAAATTTGGATTTTATTTTCTTGAAAATGACTTTCCCTTTTATATTATGTAATGAGTATTAAAAAATGCCACTCCTATCGCATATAAATGAAGTCTTACACCACCCCTTTAAAGACTCACTAAAAAATATAATCCCTTTATATAATCTGTAATATTCTCAAATATAATAATACTCTATCATTTTTTGAGGCTTTGAGTCCTTACATATTTTCAAAATCTTATTTAATAATCATGATAGCTTCAAAGTGGATACAAAATTCCTTATCTATAAGTAATAACTTCTTAATTTTATTTTTCATCTATATTATTCATCTACATATTCTAAATTATGATTTATCTCTTCAATGAAACCAAAATAATATCATTATACTCTTGGAATTATGACATTATAATGACCTTACTTCATAATCATACTAATCTATTTATTATATCATGTTCTTGTTTCGAATGGTTTAACCACCTAAATGAATGATGCTATAAATTTCTACCATGGGTGACTATAAAAAAAATACTATTATATTGTTATATTAATAAGTAAATAATTTTTTTGTTCTTTAATAGTAATATTAATATTTAACTAATTATTAATAGACCACCTCTTTTTTCATTAAAAATTAATGAAATAAGTGCATTTTGGATTTAGACTTGGAGGAGAAAACCCGAAACTACCATATAATAGACCTAGAATTCCATAAAAACATTATTTAACTTATATTATAGTACCAAGAATGTTATGGATATAATTTACTCATGAAAATGAAATTATAAACGAAATCGTTACACTGAAACAAAAAAGGAAAGGTTGAAACTACCAATACCAATGATCATTATTTTCTAAAAATATGAAATAACAATGTAATGATTGGATATTGATTATTAATTTAAATGGTATTAGAAATTAAAATTTTCATAAAATATAATTTTAATGATTCTATGATTATTATAGAGGATGTTATAAAACGTCTAACCTTGCATGAATCCAAGGTAAGGGTTTCTCATCTCAAAATAACGATCTTTGAGACCTTTTTTATATTATGAAACTATTTTATTTTATATGGGATATATAATAACTATTTTAAATATCACATAATTATTATTTATTTATTTATTTTATTTAATATTCCATTAAAATTCCTCTCTTTAAATGGGTTTTGATTCAAAGTTTACCAATACACTAAGGGTTTCATTAACACAATTTCCTTTTCATTGGGTCATAAACTATCTTCTTTGACCATGTTCTTCCAATCTTATTTTATTATTCCATTTTACTATTCTATATTTTGATTTCACTTTTTTTCTGGGAAATTAAATTTTCACATCAAAATCTTCTTCTTTATCAAAACTCATTCTCCATAAAAATATAACATTATAAAGAATAATTCTCATCCTTTATATTGGATCTTTTACTTTATTTTCATATTATTTATATTGTTTCAGGAATGTTATTTTATACAATGAAATTATTTTTAAGGCCAATTTACACTATCTTTGACTTTCCTTAAAAAATTATTCAAAGGAATATTTTTAACATTTTCTACATGGGTCAATTTTTGACATTCTTTATAAATGTGTGAAAATAAATTGTTTTTAATGTTTTTTACATGAATGAGTTTTTCAAAAATTATATTTTTTATTTTTTATCAATATTATTTTATAAATTTTCATGTTTATATAAAGTAATTTATATTCCCATTGTTTTATGAATTTTTTATTTTACAAATAAACAATAGTGTTTTGGAAGAATAAATAAAGTGGTGTCTTTCAACTTATATTTTTATCATAAACTCTACATTTATAAGCATAAAATTTATTTCATTTCATATTATATTAAGAGGAATTATTTTAAATTTATTCTTTGTAAAATTTTCCTGTCACTTTCTTTAAAATGAATTTTTATTTTGACTTATAAGCTTTAAATTTTATGAAAATGATAATGATTTATAAAAACATTTTTCATGACTTCGTTTCCATTTTATTTTTTTATCTCCAAAAGTTATATCTATTATGGTGTAATTTTCATGATAATAGTCATCATATTTTATGCTATATTTATTTTGGGAGATTTAATTTTGGTATCTAATGATCTACTCTTGATGTTATGTTATGTAGTACCATATTGGAAATGATATGATACCCATTTTTTTCATATGTTTCTTAAGATATAATGTATGATCAATTTCATGTGGAACACATATGTAAGATATATCATTATATGAGGGGTGGGTCCAATATATCCCTCTAATTCATTGGGTAAATATTTATATCTCATGAGATAATTATGGTAAATGAGTTGTGATGCTCGATCCACTATGAGAAACAATGTTTATGATTAATCTATTATATTATCATAAATGGGTAGTGATACTTGATTCAATATATTATGATTCTCTTGGTAGTTATACTTGACATATGATATGGTTTATGTGCTTATTTATATTTCATATCACTATGTTTATGCCACATTGCATAGTTATGCTTCCATGGATTATAATTATTTTAACATTTTTCCAAGCTATGGTATATATTTTATACTTCCATGATAGTATACTTATGATCCTATTATCTCGTGTCATGATATATGATTTATTATCAATACTTATGATTATTTTTAATAATTCTATGGTCTTTTTGTCATATATTTCACCCATGTTCATGTTTTCTGAAAATTTTATAATCTAACATGTTATGACTCATTGGTAAGTTTCTATTACTGAACAATTGATCTCACCCCTTCTTCTATTTCCAATTTACCAGGGATATATAATATTATGTGTAGAAATAAGTATTGTATGGAGATGTTTATGGGATATTTTACGTAATAATTTGTAGTAAAATTATTTCGTAGACTATCTTTACAGACATTAATCCATTTGGATTTGGGATTATGAAATTATTTGTGAGATGTAATGTTTAAATTATGAAAATAATGTAAAATACATTCATGTTTAATTTAAGACATCACTTTTGGTATTAGAGAGGGGTTTATTTTTTTTATATTAAGTTAATATGAATAAGAAAATCAAAAATAATGTAACTGAGGTTCAAAAAATTGATATTTTTGAACTGAAAGTATCCTAGCCAAAATTAAGGTTTTTTATAGTAATAAATTCATAATATAGACTATTTGAATTTAAATATTTGTTCATTATAATTATCTAAAGATATTAATATTTATTACTCATGTTAATATCTTTTGATTTTGGTAAATGGCTGGAACCAAGAAGAATCGAGTTAATGATGGGTGTGATAGACAATGTGGTGATTGTTCCAGTGAACAACCAAATGGGATGGGATTTGGTTTACAAAATCTCAATGTAATTATCACCAGAATATCTCAAGTGATGAAGAATAATACAAACCATGTTGATTTTTTGAACACACTAAGGAAAGACCAATTTTTTATTGAGTCTTCCATGTGACAAATTCCACCATAGTTTAGTGGTTATTATAACACAATAATTATTGAGTATTGGATAAATGAAATTGAGAATATATTTCATGTTATCTATTTCTTGTACATTGAAAAGTTTTGTTTATTTATTTATCATTTTAAGGGTGATTCTGTAAAAAGAAAGTTTAGACTATATGTAATAGGAGGAGTTTAGGAAAATTTTAGTCATCAAATAGTTTCCCCAAACTCTTCACATTTAAATGAAGAGATATTTCCTAGTATTGAAATAAAATTAGGATGTATCTATTGGTACTTTAGTAGAAAACTTCATGAGACTCACATGGTACGCCTCTATTTTTATTATTGACTCTGAAGGCTTTTGGAGATGGTACCCTATATCCAACTGCCTTATTCTTTTGATTATCTATATATTCATGGTTTTGAATATTAATACATATCTTATACCATGATTAGTATTATTCTATGTTTAATTAATGTGATAATGTACTTAGATTATTTGTCACATTGAAATATTATAGTAGTTACCCCCTGTAATGATAACCTTAAAGTGCTATGAAAATATTCATAAAAACATGTTATATGGATATATGGAATCATATTAATGGACATGGATGAGAGAGGATATCAGTGGTAGGGGATCTTAATATATTGATTTCTTTTCTCAGGAAGTTCACCCTTGGAAATATCCAATACTGGAGGATTGTGAGAACTAACTCAACAGTATGAAATATGAATGCTCTATGTTACATTGGATGTTCCTAACTTCATATAAGTGTAATGATCCTTATACATTAATTTTATTATTAATTCATATAATAAGTCACTTACATTAATGTATTTTGTAAATTGTGATAAAATAGGTTCATGAAAATGTTGGATTTATTGGGATCATCATGAATGATATTGAAATAATTAATAAGTTGGGGAATTATTTTTCTATTTTTTTCTTTACTAGAGGTATATATCTTAGACCCTATTATATAAATATAATTGTTTGATAAGTCCAAGTACATGTGGTTTTCTAATGAGTTCATTTCTATAAAGTCAAAGAAATATATTTTATTCATATAGGTTGATGAATCAAGTAATGCAACTTGCATGAATGATATATTGAGACAAAAAGATTTATATTAAACAATAAGCATTCATAAAAGGTAGTTTTAGAATTAACTTCTCCTTATATGTTTATGGGATATAATGTGTTTCTAAATAATTTTTTTCGATGGGATTAACAAACTACTATTGGGATGAGGACCTAAAGGGTCACACACAAAGTGTATTCACAGGTTACACTAGTTCAGTTGAATTAATGTTTAGGATGAAGTGGGCCCCACATAAAGGGGCCAACTAGTATTCAAGTTAATGATCATACGTTAACTAATTCAATTATATTATTCTATTTATGAATATTTATAATTGAATTTATTTCACAAGGTATTTAAATGTTTATTTAATTATACAATCTCATATGAGAAATTATTATTTTTTGAACAAACACAACATCGTTTAAGGGTTTTTAAATAATTATGGGAGGAACAGGTTGATTTAATGGATCATGATTTATCATGTGACATTTAATAATGTCACCATTGATTGGTTAAATATTTTGGGATGGTATAACACATTTAAGACGTTATTTGTGTTGTTTTTGGATGGTTTATTAGGGTTAATATGTTTAGGAGATTAAGTTAAATTTTAGAATTTTAACCCTTACTATATAATCTCACTTTTGAGACATGAATAGTTCTTAAAGTCATTTTCATGAATTTGAATGTTATCCTATCTTTCCCCCACTTATATCATGTTTCTAGAAAGAGAGATCATAAACTGGTCAATCCAAGTATAGGGATCGATCATATGATTTTCAGGAAATCATACGAGTGACATATGGATATTAATATTCCTCACTAGCACCATAAAAGTGAAGCAAACCATTTATAGAGTTGGATTACATGTGTGGAATATCAGGAGGGCATATAATTTGGTTTCTTTGAGCTATACTAATCTAGATAAGACTGGATATCACTGGGATCACACTTTGATAATGAGGTACCATTTTGATTTCATTTCCTTAAATTAAACTACATAATATCTCTAGCATGGAATGGGAATATCTATCACAAATCAAGTAATTTATTATTTATTCGATGTTAAATTTTTAAATGTCACCTTCTTTCTTGATTCTTTTGTGTTTCTGGTTCCTTCAATTATTGGAGATCGGGTCGGGGAGGATCTGACCCACCCGACCCAATAAAACCAGCGTAAGCCCATTATTAATTATCTGGGGACCTTTCTTATGTACAAAAAATGGAAATTTTATATAAAAATTTTCAAAAATTTTATTTAATTTTATTTAAATTTTATAAAAAAAATTGGTGTCATAAGAAGTATAGATAATTTATTTAAAATGATTTAATGCATGTTAAAGCATTAAAAATACCCTTGGGTTCAATTTCATTATTTTTAATGTTTATTATACAATTTAATTACATGTTTAATGATCATGATCTCATACCGACCAATGCATGTCGGGTTTATTATTTATATAATTTAATTATTACATTTCAGTTTTAAAATGTAATAATTTTTTTCATATCATCCCTCAATATTTAAATATATAAGGGTATACATGTCCATATTTAAGTAATATAACATAATTTCACATATCAAGTTACCCACACCTACAAGTGAGTGTGCTATGTAAATAAAAGAGGCAATCATTAAAACACATTTTCAGTCAATATCCAACATTAAACCAAATAGGTGGTATGAAAGAGGGTCTAATGGGAACTGCAATACAAGTTAATAGATGAATCAATATATTATCCAAAGGTATTATTTGATCAATTATCCACTCAATAAATCAGTTACTATATAAAATCTCATGATTATGTCATTATTTCTTTATTTATGTCTTATATGGTTAATTATGTAAATATTTGGATATTATATGATCAAGTAGATTAGATAACAAGCTTGAAAAGATAAAAATGAATAATTTTTTTATGAATGATTCTATTTATCCATGGTTAAAAATTTGATCATGATCACATAGTATCATACATGATAAATAGAACCAAATTTAAGTCTCCAAAAAAATGTAATAGATTAATCATAAATTATTCTATCAGAATATGGTCAATTAAATAAATAAAACCCATATAAAATTATAAAGTATGTAAAAGGATAAAATATATTATATTTATACATAAGGTATAAAAATCAACCAATGAAAATATTAATTCACTATATCCTTCCTTTACTTTATTTGGAATGGAACCACTAGAATGAATTTTGTATATGGCCTTTATCTGGGTACTTGCAATTAAGGGGGAATTCTAAAGAATTATTTGTATTGACTTAAAAACGTTTTATTGGGTATAATGGACTTTATCTTTCTAATATAAATTTAGAGGCATGTGTTTAAAAAATCTATGTATAGGGTTTTAGGATAGGGGATTCCACTTAATATATCAAGTTGCTACAAGTTAATACCACTAGAATGATACGCCAACAGAAATTTTTTCAAGTAATCTACATTGTATTTATCTGGTTTATGAAAAGAGAATCTTGGATCCTTTCCACTAGAATATCTATGTGATAGGATATTTAAAATCCAATGGTGATGGATTTTACAATTTTCAAAAAAATTGGGAGACTAATAAATTAAATTTATTACATCACTTTATGGTAATAAATATAAATTATTATCCTCTAAATTTATTTTTTTGAGGAAAATGGAATGTATCACAACATCGAAATTATCACTCTAATTAATACTGTAGAAATATAATCTCTTCACTAGCTAAGAGTGGTATAGGAACTTGAAAATCATATTATGGTCAGAGTTGAAATTCTATGTAGTGGAGTTCACTGTTATGAAGAAATATCCTTATAAAGAGGCCAGTGAGGAGGATATCATTGTCAACTAAAACCATGTAAATAATGTTTTGGATGTATATTGTCTGATGTTATCTTCATTATCAAGTGATCATTGGAAGCTACATAAGGATATGGATTTTAACATCCCTGGTAAATGAAGAATAAGAAATTTTCATATTTATTAATATTTTTTAATTAAATATTAATTTTACTTTAAATGGGTTGTTATGTTTGATAGAGCACCCAATACGCAACAATCGGTTTCTTTGAAATATTACATTGCACACTAATAATATAATATTATTATTTTAAATGGTAGTTTACTCCTAGCCATTATATTGGCGAGAATGAACAAAACTAACTACAACATGATTGTACCTGTTTGTTAAATGTATTTACATTATTCAAATAAAATTTAGAGGCTTAAAATGTGAATGAATCTAATTTAAGCATAATTTATATTAAAAGGTTGATTTACTACATTTTAATGGTGAGACATCATTAAATATAGTTTTGGTCACTTTAATACATTCTATGTGACCAAATAAAATCCTTCTTTAGAATGGTGACATAAAAATTTACTTTGTGTAAATTTTTGGAATTTTTTTGATGAAGTTCATTTTTTAATGAATAATGAAAAATATAGTATTTTAATTCAAAACTGTGTTTTAATCTAATTTATTAAAATAGTTAGATTATCTTTTTAATTGGTTTTAAAGTTTTATTAGAATACATTTGTTACCCTTTTAATCCAATTTTGGTCATTGGAATTAATTTCACTTTGAATTTGGACATAAATAAGTGTCAATCTTTTGATAGTTATTGTTTCTTAAAAACACGCTATTTGTTTTAACAATGGAAATTAATTTCATAATTAATAAATTAAACTTTTATGTTTTAAATATGGAAAAATAAATATCATTTTTTAATTCAAAATATCAAATAAATCTTAGGCTGAATTTTTTGTATTTTTCTGAAAAACATCAATTTTTGATAAATAGTGAAACCACTTAGTAGTAGTTAAAAAACTGACTTATTCATTTAAATAAAATTTTACCACTTCAATGAATTGAATTTCAAAAATACAACATACATGGTTGTTATTAGTAAGTAAAATGTGGTTCAATAAGATGAAAATAATTTTTGGTGAATAGTAACTTTTGACTTTTTTTACCGTGGTTAAAGATAAATAGGGTAATCCAAGGTAAAAAGAATATTATAATAATTAAAAATTACCTTAACACTTGTACTAAACTTATTTGATGAGTAATTTCTGACCATGGGCATCGTTGGTTCGATTTTGGGACCCCATGGATCCACTTATGAATGATAATGACACTTTAGATTAAATAATTTAAAGGAAAAAAGGGCATAAACAAAAATCTTTTAGTAAATTAATTTTTATATGGTGGTATATAAGTTATATTTTTGACTATAAATATTATTTCAAAATATAAAAAGATTTCCTACATGATAGTATTTTTTTATAATTTTTAGACATCTAATAAATTAAATTATTTATGACACAATAATGATGTAGTATTTACCTCATTAATAAATGATTTAAATGAATAAGATTATAATGATTAAAATGTTATCCAAAACCTGTCCAGTTCCTATTTGATGATTTTATTTCCACCATGAGTCATACTATATTTTACTCTAATGATTTTTTGACCTTTAGAAATCGAATAACATTATATAATAAAATAGTATTTTCACACTTTCTTAAAGAGCCTCTTCCCCCCTTATAAAATGAGACCATTTCTAACCAATTCCTCACACCTGTCAAGCTTTTCTGATCATCCAACCTCTTCCCAATTAATATCCCTACATACCTCCCTTAAACCTAGAAGCCATAACTTAGGCAGAAGTCACTTCAACAAACCATTTTGGTTCAAACCAAAGGGAGTTACCCAAATTAAAGGTAATGGTTTCTCTTAACTTATTTTCTTTTATTTTACTTATCTTACCCCTAAACTCATTTTATTCATTTCCTTTATAGAAACACCAGTATCATCAATATACTAGGATGTTGTTATTATAATTCTTTGAACTAAATTTACATACACCTCCATCTAATGGGTGAAAAACAAAATGTTTCTATGGATGGCAAACTAACGCCTCATGAAATGATGATTGTTCAATTACCTCCTACCACCTCTCATGGTGGCCATTATGATGGACCTTTATTTATATATGATATATATTATGTTTATTTTTTCTTTATCTTTCTGTATTTTCCATTTATATCATTCCTTTATGGTTTCCATTATTGGTAAACACGATAATTTCATTTGAGGAAGTGCGGACCACCGCCCCCTCAAAGTGATATGACTCGTTAATGTCATATGTTGGACTTATAAAGGATGGAGTTAATGATATTATATATGATATTATACTGGAATTATAATATACCTATGTATCATTATGTTTTAATTCCATTAAAATAATAAATAGAAATGAAAGTAGCGTTCATGCATACGTACGGCTTACCGTCTCCATGAACGGTGCATTTCATTTCTTACATCCAAATGTTATGTAATATTATAAATACATTTATATACTGGATATATATGATATATATGATATCTAAATCATGAAAATCATTTTGGATATAATGAAATATTTACCACATGGACAACTTTTAAATATAAGGTGTTCATTTTTGACTCAAGTACCAAATATCGACAAAACGACCATTATTAACTTGAATGATTACATAATGTTTATAAAATGGTAATAAGTGATATAAAAGGAATAATGAACTTTAAAAAATTTCTTATGAAATTAGAAATTAACTTTAGTTTTTTATTCAGGAGATTAAAGAATGATCGAGTCAAGTTGGACACGAGGTAAGGGACTTCATCTCAATATCCTTTCATTGAGGCATATTTCGATAATATATATACCTTATTCTTTTACACAGTGTATAATAAAACCTTTTTACTTTTACTTTCATTAAAAATTAATCTTTTTTTAGGAAGCGTTTTACTAAACGACAAATGGAATTTTTTTAACGGTTGCGGCGATGATGACCTCTCCATCGCCGTAATCGTTATTTGGCTTCCTCTATAATCCTTAATGTTTTCTAAAATGAAAAGGAAATCCCGTATCTTGTTTTTGGGTGTTTTGGTATAGAAAATGGTTTTTCAAATGGATTTATTATTTCAATATCTTGAAATTATTTCTTGTGATTGAAAATTAAAAGTTATTAGTGAAATGTTTATATTTTCAATATTTTATGTGTTATGATTTTATAATAGTACTTGGAAATTTGATGTGTGGTTTCATGATAAACCAAATGATGGGTGAGGTTGTGATAAACCAGGACGGGTGGTTACGTTATAACCTCCAATTAATTGGGTATGGAAGTCGGCCATGTGGCTATTCCATTTAGTGATATGTGTGGAAGTCGACCGTATGGTAATTCCATTTAAGTGTGTTTATGTCTCAAGTTACCTTTATATGTTATGTGTTCTTATATGGTTTTTATGGTAATAATTTGTTTACAAAAGGGTAATTAGTGATCTTTTATTCAGTGAAGAGTATTTACTACTTCATAAAGGTGAAAAGTATTACTTATGTTAAAGTATTGATGTTTACTTTTTATTTTGAGAAACTAACAATTTTCCTTCTTTGTGTATCCCTTTCTAAGATTTTTATTCTCCTCCCAAGTTTTTGAAATGTTTTTCACAGGACATAATGTGGAATAGGGTCAAGGATGGGATCAAGGAAAATTCATTTTTTCTTAAACATGGAACTAGACATGACTCTTTTTTTTCAAGAGTTTTTATTTTATAAAAAAATGGAAACTGTGTAGAAGTGTCTACTTTGTATTTGAAATGAAATGTAATAGTTATGTCCTAATTCTCTAAAACTCTAAACCTGAAAATATCCTCAATGTGAATTATTCGTTTAATTCAATATTATGTAATGTTTTAAGGTCAGGTCCTTATAGTTGGTATGAGAGATCAGTTTAGAAAACTTTAGGAGTTAGGGTATTGTTAAATTAATGTACCTAAATTAATTTATGGTAATATTGAAATTATATATAATTTATACATTACCATGTTGCTTCGCCTAAGATATTTTTGTGTTAAGAATGGTTTTATGTAGAGGAAACAGGGAAGCTATGTTGGGAAGGCATAGAGAGGGGAATAATCTTCAAAATCAGCAACCTGAGATGGTTAGAATCAGAATTAAACAGTTTACTATAGTGATGGCTAAGTTGAATCAGGTGATAAATGGTGGTTCTATATATTGATTACATTTTGGTTTATTCTAAAATTAAATAGGAGTATGAAATTCATTTAAGGGTTGTCTTTCAAACCTTAAAATAAAATAAATTATTTGGTAAATTTAGAAAGTGTGAGTTTTGGTTACAATAAATTCCTTTCCTTGGTCACATTATTTCAAAAAAATGGCATAACTATCGATCCTTATAAAACAAAGGTTGTTGAAGAATGGCCAAGACCCATAAATATAACTGAGAACCATAGTTTTCTTGCTTTGGCAGGTTATTACCGGAGGGTTGTTGATAATTTTTCACGGTTATCTAGTCCAATGACTAAGTTAACTCGAAAAGTAATTAAGTTCATCTGGATAAAATAATGTGATGATTGTTTTCAGGAATTCAAAAATAAGATTGGTGAATGATCCAGTTTTGGAGCTGTCTTCCAGAAATGGTGAGTTTTTTATTTACAGTGATGCTTCATTTAAAGGACTTGGATGTGTCCTTATGCACAATGATAAGGTAATTTCTTATGCTTCACGTCAATTGAAACCTCATGAGTTAAATTAACCTACACATTATTTGGAATTAGTTGCTGTTGTTTTTTATTTAAAAATTTGGAGGCATCATTTTTATGGATTAAAATGTGAAATATATATTGACCACAAAAGTTTAAATTATATATTCACTCAGAAAGAATTGAACATGAGACAGAGGAGATGACTGGAATTAATCAAGGATTAGGATTCCACGATCTATTACCATCCAAGAAGAGCAAATAAAGTAACTGATTCTTTGAGTCGAAAAAGTAATGTCTCATTAACCATGCTTTATTTGGAACGAGATCCTTTGGTTTTTGATTTGATGAAATTTGGCATAGAAGTTATTGGTGAAGGAAATTCTTCTGTTTTGTTTTAGGTGTCAGTGAAATTATCTATATCAGATAGAATAAAGCAAGCGCATAAAGAAGACTGTGAGTTCCAGAAAAAGGTAGAGTTGGTTCAGAAGGGTAAGTTTCCTAATTTTAATGTTGATAATGGTTGTTTTTTGAGGTTTGGGAAGAGATTATGTGGGCCTTGTGATTCACAATTAGAGAATGAGTTGTTATGTGAAGCTCATAGTTCTCCGTTTTCAGTTCATCCTAGTAGTACTAAGATTACAGAGATCTTTGGGAGTATTACTAGTAGGATGGAATAAAAAGAGATATTGCTAATTTTACTATGAAGTGTTTGACTTGTAATCAGATTAAAGCAGAGCGGTAGTTACTAAAATGGATTATTCAGTCTTTACCATTTCCAGAGTGGAAATGGGAAAATATATCCATGGACTTTGTTATGAGATTACCAAAGACATCTCGAGGTAATAATGAAATCTGGGTTATAGTTGATCGATTGACTAAATCTTCTCATTTCCTTCCTATTCGAGATACATTGTATCTAAATCAACTTGATCAGTTGTATGTTAAAGAGATAGTCATGTTTCATGGTGTTCCCCTCTCCATTGTATTTGATCGTGATCACAGGTTTACTTCTAACTTTTGGAAAGGCCTTCAGAAGTCATTGAGTACTGAATTAAATTTTAGTACAGTTTTTCATCCGCAATCAGATGGGCAATCAGAATGAAAAATTCAGACCTTGGAGGATATGCTACGTTCATGTTCTCTAGATTACCAGGGAAGTTGGGACCAATATATTTCGTTGGTTGAATTACCTTATAATAATAGTTTTCATTCCAGTATACATATGGCTCCATTTGAGGCATTATATGGAAAGCGTTTTCAAACTCCAGCTTTTTGGGATGAAGTAGGTGAAAGGAATCTAATGGGAACAGAATTGGTAGAAGAAATGGCATAGAGAGTTCAGTTGACTCAGAAGCACATGAGAACACCTTAGAGCAGACAGAAAAGTTATATGGACAATCGGAGGAAGGATATTTCTTTTGAAATAGGTGATCATGTCTTTCTCAATGTTTCTCCATAGAAAAGTGTGATGCATTTTGGTATGAAGAGAATGTCGAGTCTGAGGTTCATTGGACCATATGAAATCCTAGAGAAATTTGGATCAATTGTGTACAAATTGGCTATACCTCCAAGTTTATCCCAGGTACACAATGTTTTTCATGTTTCGATGTTGTGAAAGTATATGCCAGATCCATCTCATGTTTTGAGTCTAGAGGTAGTTCAGTTGGAAGAGAATCTCTCTTATGAGAAACAATCAGTCCAGATTCTTGACCATAGAGAGAAAGTGTTGCGGAATAATTTAATTCACCAGGTAAAGGTTTTGTAGAAAAACTATATGGTTGAAGAGGCAACGTGGGAATCTTAAAATTCTATGAGGGATAAATACCACCACTTATTTTGATAAGTGAATAAAAATTGTGAGGATGCAATTTCCAAAAGGGGAGAAGGATGTAGCATCCCTAGTAAATAAAGAATATTAAAATTTCAAATTTATTAATATTTGTGAATTAAATATTAATTTTACTTTAAAGGGGTTGCTATGTTTGATAGCGTACCTGATACGCAACAACGGGTTTCTTTGAAATCTTATGTTGCACACTAATAATATCATATTATTATTTTAAATGGTAGTTAACTCATAATCGTTTTATTGAAGGGAATGAAAAAAACTAACTAAAATATGATTATACATGTTTGTTAAATGCATTTACATTTATCCAATAAAAGTTAGAGGCTTAAAAAGTGAATGAATCCAATTTTAAGCATAATTTACATTAAAAGGTCGATTTACCGCCTTTTAATGGTGAAGCCTCTTTAAATATTTTTTTTCTCACTTTAATACATTCTATTTGACCAAATAAAATCCTTCTTTAGAAAGGTGACATCAAAATTTACTTTGTGTAAATTTTTGGAATTTTTCGGATAAAGTTCATTTTTTAAGGAATATTGAAAAATATTGTATTTTAATTCAAAACTGTGTTTTAATCTAATTTATTTATATATTTATATTTTCTTTTTAATTGTTTTTAAAGTTTAATTAGAATATATTTTTACCATTTAATCTGATTTTGGTCATTGGTATTAATTTCCCTTTGATATTGGATATAAACAAGTGTCAAACATTTGATAGTTATTGTTTCTTAAAAACACGATATTTGTTTTAACAATGGGAATTAATTTTAAAATTAATTAATTCCAATTTTATGTTTTTAATTTGAAAAAATAAACATCATTTTTTAATTCATAATATCAAATAAATCTTAGGCTTAATTTTTGGTATTTTTCTGAAAAACTTCAATTTTGATGAATAGTGAAACCACTTAGTAGTAGTAAAAACACTGACATTTTCATTTAAATGAAATTTTACCAGTTATTTGAATTGAATTTAGAAAATCCGACATACATGGTTGATATTAGTAAGTAAAATTTGGTTCAATAAGATGAAAATAATTTTTGGTGAATAGTAACTTTTGATGTTTTTTTTCTACGGTTAAAGGTAAATAGGGTAATTCAAGGTAAAAAGTATATTATAATAATTCAAAATTACCTTAAAACTTGTCCTAACCTTATTTTATGAGTAATTTCCGGCCATGGGAATCCTTGTGTCGATTTTGGGACCCCATGGAGCCACTTATGAATGATAATGACAGTTTAGATTAATTAATTTAAAAGTAAAGGAAAAAATGACATAAACAAAAATATTTTAGTAAATTAATTTGTATATGGTGTTATATAAAGAATATTTTTGACTATAAATATTCTTTAGAAATATAAAAATATTTTCTACATGATACTATTTTTTTTATAATTTTTATACATCAAATAAATTAAATTATTTATGACACAATAACGATGTAGTATTTACCTCATTAATAAATGATTTAAATAAATAAGATTATATTGATTAAAATATTATACAAAACCTTTCTAATTATTATTGTATGATTTTATTTCAACCATGAGGCATCTTATCTTTGACTCTAATGGTTTTTGGACCTTTAGAAACCAAATATCATTATATAATAAAATAATATTTTCACACTTTCCTAAAGAGCCCCTTCCCCCTTATAAAAGGAGACCATTTCTAACCAATTCCTCACACCTCTCAAGCCTTTTAGATCATCAAAACTCGGCCCAATTAATCTCCCTACATCCCTCCCTTCCACTGAGAAGCCATACCTTAGGCATAAGGAACTTCAAAAAACCATTTTGGTTCAAACCCAAGGGAGTTACCCAAATTAAAGGTAATCGTTTCTCTTAACTTCTTTTATTTTATTTTACTTCTCCAACCCCTAAACTCTTTTTATTCCTTTTATTTATAGCAACACCAGTATAATCAATATACTAGGATGTTGTTATGAGAAGTATTCAAACTACACTTACACACACCTCCATCTAATGGGTGAAGAACATAATGTTTCTGTGGATGGAAAACAAACGCATCACGAAATGATGATTGTTCAATTACCTCCTACCGCCTCCCATGGTGGCCATTATGATGGAACTGTATTTATATATGATATATATTATGTTTATTATTTCTTTATTCTTCAGTATTTTTTAATTATATCATACCTTTATGGTTTCCATTATGGGTAAACATGATAATTTCATTTGAGGAAGTGCGGACTACCGCCCCCTCAAAGTGATATGACTTGTCAATGTCATATGTGGGACATATAAAGGATGGAGTTAATGATATCATATATGATATTATACTGTAATTATAATATACCTATGTATCATTATGTTTTAATTCCATTAAAATAACAAATAGAAATTAAAGTAGCGTTCATGCGTACGTACGGCTTACCGTCTCCATGAACGGTGCATTTCATTTCTTACCTCCAAATGTTATCTACTATTATAAATACATGTATATACTGGATATATATAATATATATGATATCTAAATCATGAAAATCATTATGGATATAATGAAATATTGACCACATGGACAACTTGTAAATATATGGTGTTCATTGTTGACTCAAGTACTAAATATCGAAAAAATGACCATTATTAACTTGAATGATTACATAATGTTTATAACATGGTAGTAAGTGATATAAAATGAATAATAAAGTTGTAAAATGTTCTTTATAAATTATAAATTAACTTTAGTTTATTATTTAGGAGATTAAAGAACGATCGAGTCAAGTCGTACACGAGGTAAGGGACTTCGTCTCAATCTCCTTTCATTGAGGCATATTTCGATAATATATATACCTTCTTCTTTTACATGGTGTATAATAAAACTCTTTGACTTTTACTTTCATTAAAAGGTAATATTTTTTTATGAATCGTTTTACTAAATGAAAAATGGAATGTTTTTAACATTTGTTGCGACAAGGACCTCTCTGTCGCCGTAATCGTTATTTGGCTTCCTCTATAAGCCTTAATGTTTTCTAAAATGAAAAGGAAATCCCTTATTCTGTTTTTGGGTGTTTTGGTATTGAAAATGGTTTTTCAAATGGATTTATTATTTCAATATCTTGAAATTATTTCTTTTGATTTCAAATTAAAAGTTATTAGTGAAATGTTTATATTTTCATTATTTTATGTGTTATGATTTTATAACGGTACTTGGACATTTGACGGGTGGTTACTTGATAAACCAAATGACAGGTGGTACTGTGATAAACTAGAATGGGTGGTTACTTTATAACCTCCAATGCATTGGGTATGGAAGTCGGTCATATGGCTATTCCATTTAGTGATATGTGTGGAAGTTGACCATATGGTTATTCCATTTAAGTATGTTTATGTCCCAAGTTACCTTTATATGTTATGTATTCTTATATGGGTTTTATAGTATTCTTTTGGTTACAAAAGGGTAAGTAGTGATCTCTTATTTAGTGAAGAGTATTTACTACTTCATAAAGTTGAAAAGTATTACTTATGTAAAAGTATTCATGGTTTACTTATTGTTTTGAAAAACTTACAGTTTTCATTCTTTGTGTATCCCATAATGAGATTTTTATGCTCATCCCAAGTTTTTGAAATGTTTTTCACAGGAAATAATGTGGAATGGGGTCAAGGATGTGATCAAGGAAAAGTCATGTTGTCTTAAACATGGAACTATACATGACACTTTTTTTTCAAGAGTTTTTATTTTATGAAAAAAATGGAAACTTGGTAGAAGTGTATACTTTTAATTTGAAATGAAATGTAATAGTTATGTCCTAATTCTCTAAAACTCTAAACCTAAAAAGATCATCAATGTGAATTATTCGTTTAATTCAATATTATGTAATGTTTTAAGATTGGGTCCTTATATGGATTCATAAATCATGTTGTCCCATATTCATGATATTTATTAGTAGAAGGTGATACAATAGAATTTTAAGATCTCTTAGGAATTACTCACAATCATTCTTGGAGAGTTTGCATCGATTGGGGATCATGTACTCATGATGATTGGATATATGCAGTGACTGGATATCTTAGGCTTTAATTTTTCAGATGGTTTAAACATAAATATCATAATATCCTCAAATAACTAATATAATCTTCAGATTTATTGTAAACTATAACATGATAAATAGTGAGAAGACTCTCCCAGAACTCCTTTCCTTGATTCGCCAAGTAGATAAGGATATGTGGCATGAAAACCTATAGTACTTAAGGTGAAAAAGAGGAATAACAAGGTAAATGGAATCCAAAATCATTCTAAATATAAAGATCTTTATCACTATCCTTCCAAGAAGAGGAAAGTTCATAGGTAGTAAAAGGAATAAGATAAATTAGATTTGCATGTGGAAAGTAGTCCCAGTGGTAGAAGAGTTTCACCAAGTTGAAGAGTCATGGGGGAGGTTAATGTGAATTCATTATTGAGATTGATATTTAAATATCTACAAGTTCTGTATTAAATACATCTTGTGGTTCCTGGTTTTATATCCAAATGCAGGAATTGAGTATACTCTGAGAGGTTTCCAGAGGTCAAGTGGATCTTTGACCTGTCAATGACACAAGACTAATAGCCTTGGCTATAAGAGACTACCACCTCACATTCCAAATAGGATTGATCTTGGTTTTAAGGGATCATTATTATGTTCCTTATGTTATAAAAACCATTATATATATATCCATGAAAGATATGGATGGTTTTTTAATGTTTGTAAATAATAACTATTACTTTTACAAAGATTGTGAATGTTATGGTATGACATATCTGAAAAACAGTATTTCTATATTGGAATACAAAAACCAGATGTTGGTAATTGATAAAAAAACCAATTTTTAATAAATCATATCACACCTAGTTATGGATTCACTGAAATGGTCATGTAAATAAGAATCTCATGAAAAATATCTATCAATATGGGTATTTAGATTATTTTGAACTAAAACCACTTAATAGATGTCTCTCTTGTTTATAAGGAAATATGACTAAACCATCATTTTTAGGGAAGGATGAAAGATCCAAAAATCTTCAAGAATTGTTACACAAAAATTTATGTGGACCTTTTCCAATAGAAGTAAGAGGTGGATTCATATACTTCATTACTTTTTCCAGTTACTTAATTATATATAGATATGTCCACATAATTAGGTATAGGTATGATTTAGGATCTAAAGAGTATATTTTTTACTAAAATATGGGTGATTTATAGTTCATAAAATAAAACTTAAAATATTTAAAACCTCTTTAATGAAGTTTATCAAATGAAGATTTTTTTTTGAAAACTTTATAATTAGAGTTAGAAAATTTTATAACAAACTATATTAAAATTTTCTTAAATAATAAATAGTTGAATAAGAACTTGTAAAAAAATTAATAAAAAACATAGAAAAAGTATATAAGAAAAACATGCAAAAAATTTATAATAATATATCCACACTTTATCCTTAAGATTTAAAGAATTATTAAATATTACTCAATGTATCCATGGTACTAACCTTATAGAAAATATTTGTATTTCTTACACTAATAAATACCTCAATATAAAGATCGTACACAACCTCTATTTCCCTAGACTTATAAACCCTCAATTAGAAAATTAATATACCCTATATCTTCCTTAATAGTGGAATCCCTCTATCAAACCAGATCTGACATAGTGATTACAAAATCAAAATTTCATAATGAATTTATAGTAGTAAACTTTTTAATTGATTCATTAATAAAAAATAGTATCTAAAAGTTAAAATAGAGTGCACTAAAGTAAAAAGATATTAAACAATGTTCACAACAACATTATATAATCGATGATACAAATGCTTTAAAATGATTATACTTGAAACATATACCTCCAACTCAAATATAGTTATATTTATAGAAATTCCCTCCAATAGTATTATTCTTCATATCTCATATTCCATTTCAACGGCATCATATAAAATTTATCCTCACTTGGAATGTTTAGTATGTCATCTTTGTTTAATATTCATATTGATATACACCACTATAGTGTATAAAGGTTCCATATTCTAGTATTTCTCTTCTTCATCTAGTGGAATATATGTAATTCCTTATCTGATGATCTTTATTAAAAAATTCCAAAAAACATTTTTACATCCATCTGATAAAGTCGGTATGGTAGTCTTACTAGAAATTCTTATCGAGCCACTTTTCTATACTTCATCTATTGGACTTTATAAACCTTCGTACAATGAAATTTGTATTTATTTTTCTAATGTATAAATTATATGTCTGCCTATTAAGTAATTTACATCCAAAATCCTTCATCTAGAAAACATTAATAATGTTTTTCCATTGTAATTGATATTCTTCTTCTAGTAAAGTAAATTAAATTCTTAAAAAACATATTAATAACCTAAGAAGTATAAAATATAGAAAAATATAAAATTTTAAAAATATAAAATTATATTTTCAAAATTATGGTTATAAATTTTTGAATTAATACTTTAGACATAACAATCCCCCCATTTGGTAAAATCATAGAACACGATATTTAAATAAAAAAACTAAAGGTAAAAACATTGAATGAACTTACTTCCCCTATCTTATATAATATTACCTTGTATTTATTTGTTCCCCTTTGTATGAAAGTTTCATTTCTCCCAAACCTTTAGACTCATTATTCCTAAAATTTTACACACTTTCTCCCCATTCATGATTTTCAAAAATATTTACAGGAGGTTGAAAATTTCTACCTATAATTTTAAAGAAAATTTATATATGAAACCATTTATAAAAAAATAAAAAATCATCCAAACATATAAGGGAAGATTTTCATCCAGATTTATAAGAAAATTCCATCCAAAAAATATAAGAAGAACATACATCCAAAATATACATCCAAAAAGTTTTAAGTTTAGTTATTATAAACAATTAAGATTCTAAAAAACAAATCTTTCTTAGAGATTTTTCTAATGATGGCATTAATATTTTTTGGATCTTCTTGATTCTTATGAACATCTTATTGATTATTCTGATATTCAGTAATTAAATAATTTAATTTACCTACTTATTCTTCTATGGATTCAATCTTCTATACTTTATTGGTAATCTCTTTTTTTTCTTAGATATTTCATTATATTTATACATATAAAGAGACCTCAAATTATCTACTACCCTTGAACATTCAAAAAAAATAGATTTAATGTTGCTTAAATATTTGTAAACTATATTTATAGATTTTCTTTTTCAATCAAAATTTTCATAAAAATACTTGATATCACCTTCATTGTGATTTATCCATTTGTTAACACATTTCATATTTATAGAATCCAATTTATATTTATTTTTGATTCCCTTAAACTCTTCTTTATCTTGAATAAATATTTTGGAAAATTATTTTTAGGAACATGAGTTTTCTAACAAATAAAATTATCCTTGAATGTACATACACCTGGATTTTATGTTAGAAAAAAATCATAATTCCTTTAAGCTTATCTATGATTTAATTGAAATAGTTTATATTCATATCCATTATTTTGATATTTATGCTTGGCGATGAATCATTAGAATTAAAATAAATACTTGGTATTTAGGTTTCAATTGATATACAAGGTTGAGGATATTTTATTTCAATATAATGAGTTTTAGAAACTTTCATCACATTAACTTCCTTACTAGATGCATCTTTTCCTGATGCTTTTGTTTCAGATTATTGATCTTTTTTGTTTGAGGGTTCGTGTTAATGTGAGACGCTAAGCTCAATATCTTTATAAGAATATGATGATAGGGAAGATGGGGTATTCATAAATATCTCATCAATATCTAAATATTTATTTAACTCTTTAGTAATATCATCATTTTCTATCAACTAGCCCTTTCCTTATTTTTCAGAAAATTTTTCAACCTCAGATTAAATATTTTCAATCTAACTTTTTTTAGTAATAACTAATTTTCCTTTATCATTTTAGATAGAAATATTTTTAACTAATACTATATTTAATTATTCTTTGGGTTTAATGTATTTTGGTTGTTATAATTTAATGGATATATAAAATTTTTCTTTAGTCTTTATTCCAACTCTTGAGTGAATTTTGTCAATTACTTATATAAAATCACTGGATAACATTTCTTTTATTTATTTCTATTCTTAACTCATTTTATTTTCCTTCCATATGTGCTTCTTATAATTGTTCACCTTCAAATAAAATCTTTCAGACTTATACAAACCAAATGATGGACTATCATCTATCTTTTCACTCTTCTTAATAAGAAATGCTAAAAAACATGCATCTAACATTTCTATTTTCCTTCTTCTTCAACATTGGAAGGGATTTTTTAGAGACTTTCATCTTTTCAAAAACATTTTATTTATGTCTTTCAACTTCACCAATGCATGCATTATTATCCATTTTTTCAATAAAAATTTTAATTGAATGAATAAAACTAACTTTATATAATTGATTTCTTCTTCTCTAATATAAAAATAAATCACTCTTATAGGCACTGCATCATTATTTAGATTTTTTACCTTAATAAATTTTACCAAAACATTATTTATAAAACTTAGGTAAATAAGTATTTTTAATTTCAATAATCCAACTTTTACTTATTTTATTCAAAAAAATATGAACATCATGGTGTTAAACTTTATCATGTTATAAAGAAATTACAACACATTATAACTTGATCTTTAAGAATGGTTTTATGTAGAGGAAACAGGGAAGCTATGTTGGGAAGGCATAGAGAGGGGAATAACCTTCAAAATCATCAACCTGAGATGGTTAGAATCAGAATTAAACAGTTTACTATAGTGATGGCTAAGTTGAATCAGGTGATAAATGGTGGTTCTATTTATTGATTACATTTTGGTTTATTCTAAAATTAAATAGGAGCATGAAATTCATTTAAGGATTGTCTTTCAAACCTTAAAATAAAATAAATTATTTGGTAAATTCAGAAAGTGTGAGTTTTGGTTACAATAAATTCCTTTCCTTGGTCACATTATTTCAAAAAAATGGCATAACTATCGATCCTTCTAAAACAAAGGTTGTTGAAGAATGGCCAAGACCCATAAATATAACTGAGAACCATAGTTTTCTTGCTTTGGCAGGTTATTACCGGAGGGTTGTTGATAATTTTTCACGGTTATCTAGTCCAATGACTAAGTTAACTCGAAAAGTAATTAAGTTCATCTGGATAAAATAATGTGATGATTGTTTTCAGGAATTCAAAAATAAGATTGGTGAATGATCCAGTTTTGGAACTATCTTCCAGAAATGGTGAGTTTTTTATTTACAGTGATTCTTCATTGAAAGGACTTGGATGTGTCCTTATGCACAATGATAAGGTAATTTCTTATGCTTCACGTCAATTGAAACCTCATGAGTTAAATTAACCTACACATTATTTGGAATTAGTTGCTGTTGTTTTTTATTTAAAAATTTGGAGGCATCATTTTTATGGATTAAAATGTGAAATATATACTGACCACAAAAGTTTAAATTATATATTCACTCAGAAAGAATTGAACATGAGACAGAGGAGATGACTGGAATTAATCAAGGATTATGATTCCACGATCCATTACCATCCAAGAAGAGCAAATAAAGTAACTGATTCTTTGAGTCGAAAAAGTAATGTCTCATTAACCATGCTTCATTTGGAACAAGATCCTTTGGTTTTTGATTTGATGAAATTTGGCATAGAAGTTGTTGGTGAAGGAAATTCTTCTATTTTGTTTTAGGTGTCAGTGAAATTATCTCTATCAGATAGAATAAAGCAAGCGCATAAAGAAGACTGTGAGTTGCAGAAAAAGGTAGAGTTGGTTCAGAAGGGTAAGTTTCCTAATTTTAATGTTGATAATGGTTGTTTTTTGAGGTTTGGGAAGAGATTATGTGGGCCTTGTGATTCACAATTAGAGAATGAGTTGTTATGTGAAGCTCATAGTTCTCCGTTTTCAGTTCATCCTAGTAGTACTAAGATTACAGAGATCTTTGGGAGTATTACTAGTAGGATGGAATAAAAAGAGATATTGCTAATTTTACTATGAAGTGTTTGACTTGTAATCAGATTAAAGCAGAGCGGTAGTTACTGAAATGGATTCTTCAGTCTTTACCATTTCCAGAGTGGAAATGGGAAAATATATCCATGGACTTTGTTATGAGATTACCAAAGACATCTCGAGGTAATAATGAAATCTGGGTTATAGTTGATCGATTGACTAAATCTTCTCATTTCCTTCCTATTCGAGATACATTGTATCTAAATCAACTTGATCAGTTGTATGTTAAAGAGATAGTCATGTTTCATGGTGTTCCCCTCTCCATTGTATTTGATCGTGATCACAGGTTTACTTCTAACTTTTAGAAAGGCCTTCAGAAGTCATTGAGTACTGAATTAAATTTTAGTACAGTTTTTCATCCGCAATCAGATGGGCAATCAGAATGAAAAATTCAGACCTTGGAGGATATGCTACGTTCATGTTCTCTAGATTACCAGGGAAGTTGGGACCAATATATTTCGTTGGTTGAATTACCTTATAATAATAGTTTTCATTCCAGTATACATATAGCTCCATTTGAGGCATTATATGGAAATCATTGTCAAACTCCAGCTTTTTTGGATGAAGTAGGTGAAAGGAAGCTAATGGGAACAAAATTGGTAGAAGAAATGGCATAGAGAGTTCAGTTGACTCAGAAGCACATGAGAAAACCTTAGAACAGACAGAAAAGTTATATGGACAATCGGAGGAAGGATATTTCTTTTGAAATAGGTGATCATGTCTTTCTCAATGTTTCTCCATAGAAAAGTGTGATTCATTTTGGTATGAAGAGAATGTCGAGTCTGAGGTTCATTGGACTATATGAAATCCTAGAGAAATTTGGATCAATTGTGTACAAATTGGCTATACCTCCAAGTTTATCCCAGGTACACAATGTTTTTCATGTTTCGATGTTGTGAAAGTATATGCCAGATCCATCTCATGTTTTGAGTCTAGAGGTAGTTCAGTTGGAAGAGAATCTCTCTTATGAGAAACAATCAGTCCAGGTTCTTGACCATAGAGAGAAAGTGTTTCGGAATAATGTAATTCACCAGGTAAAGGTTTTGTAGAAAAACCATATGGTTGAAGAGGCAACGTGGGAATCTTAAAATTCTATGAGGGATAAATACCGCCACTTATTTTGATAAGTGAATAAAAATTGTGAGGATGCAATTTCCAAAAGGGGAGAAGGATGTAGAATCCCTAGTAAATAAAGAATATTAAAATTTCAAATTTATTAATATTTGTGAATTAAATATTAATTTTACTTTAAAGGGGTTGCTATGTTTGATAGCGTACCTGATACGCAACAACGGGTTTCTTTGAAATCTTATGTTGCACACTAATAATATAATATTATTATTTTAAATGGTAGTTAACTCATAATCATTTTATTGAAGGGAATGAAAAAACTAACTAAAATATTATTATACATGTTTGTTAAATGCATTTACATTTATCCAATAAAAGTTAGAGGCTTAAAAAGTGAATGAATCCAATTTTAAGCATAATTTACATTAAAAGGTGGATTTACCGCCTTTTAATGGTGAAGCCTCTTTAAATATTTTTTTTCTCACTTTAATACATTCTATTTGACCAAATAAAATCCTTCTTTTGAAAGGTGACATCAAAATTTACTTTGTGTAAATTTTTGGAATTTTTCGGATAAAGTTCATTTTTTGAGGAATATTGAAAAATATTGTATTTTAATTCAAAACTGTGTTTTAATCTAATTTATTTATATAGTTATATTTTCTTTTTAATTGTTTTTAAAGTTTAATTAGAATATATTTTTACCATTTAATCTGATTTTGGTCATTGGTATTAATTTCCCTTTGATATTGGATATAAACAAGTGTCAAACATTTGATAGTTATTGTTTCTTAAAAACACGATATTTGTTTTAACAATGGGAATTAATTTTAAAATTAATTAATTCCAATTTTATGTTTTTAATTTGAAAAAATAAACATCATTTTTTAATTCATAATATCAAATAAAGCTTAGGCTTAATTTTTGGTATTTTTCTGAATAACTTCAATCTTGATGAATAGTGAAACCACTTAGTAGTAGTAAAAACACTGACTTTTTCATTTAAATGAAATTTTACCACTTATTTGAATTGAATTTAGAAAATCCGACATACATGGTTGATATTAGTAAGTAAAATTTGGTTCAATAAGATGAAAATAATTTTTGGTGAATAGTAACTTTTGATGTTTTTTTTCTACGGTTAAAGATAAATAGGGTAATTCAAGGTAAAAAGTATATTATAATAACTCAAAATTACCTTAAAACTTGTCCTAACCTTATTGGATGAGTAATTTCCGGCCATGGGAATCCTTGTGTCGATTTTGGGACCCCATGGAGCCACTTATGAATGATAATGACAGTTTAGATTAATTAATTTAAAAGTAAAGGAAAAAATGACATAAACAAAAATATTTTAGTAAATTAATTTGTATATGGTGTTATATAAAGAATATTTTTGACTATAAATATTCTTTAGAAATATAAAAATATTTTCTACATGATACTATTTTTTTATAATTTTTAGACATCAAATAAATTAAATTATTTATGACACAATAACGATGTAGTATTTACCTCATTAATAAATGATTTAAATAAATAAGATTATATTGATTAAAATATTATACAAAACCTGTCCAATTCTTATTGTATGATTTTATTTCAACCATGAGGCATCTTATCTTTGACTCTAATGGTTTTTGGACCTTTAGAAACCAAATATCATTATATAATAAAATAATATTTTCACACTTTCCTAAAGAGCCCCTTCCCCCTTATAAAAGGAGACCATTTCTAACCAATTCCTCACACCTCTCAAGCCTTTTAGATCATCAAAACTCGGCCCAATTAATCTCCCTACATCCCTCCCTTCCACTGAGAAGCCATACCTTAGGCATAAGGAACTTCAAAAAACCATTTTGGTTCAAACCCAAGGGAGTTACCCAAATTAAAGGTAATGGTTTCTCTTAACTTCTTTTCTTTTATTTTACTTCTCCAACCCCTAAACTCTTTTTATTCCTTTTATTTATAGCAACACCAATATAATCAATATACTAGGATTTTGTTATGAGAAGTATTCAAACTACACTTACACACACCTCCATCTAATGGGTGAAGAACATAATGTTTCTGTGGATGGAAAACAAACGCATCACGAAATGATGATTGTTCAATTACCTCCTACCGCCTCCCATGGTGGCCATTATGATGGAACTGTATTTATATATGATATATATTATGTTTATTATTTCTTTATTCTTCAGTATTTTCTAATTATATCATACCTTTATGGTTTCCATTATGGGTAAACACGATAATTTCATTTGAGGAAGTGCGGACTACCGCCCCCTCAAAGTGATATGAATCGTCAATGTCATATGTGGGACATATAAAGGATGGAGTTAATGATATCATATATGATATTATACTGTAATTATAATATACCTATGTATCATTATGTTTTAATTCCATTAAAATAACAAATAGAAATTAAAATAGCGTTCATGCGTACGTACGGCTTACCGTCTCCATGAACGGTGCATTTCATTTCTTACCTCCAAATGTTATCTACTGTTATAAATACATGTATATAATGGATATATATAATATATATGATATCTAAATCATGAAAATCATTATGTATATAATGAAATATTGACCACATGGACAACTTGTAAATATATGGTGTTCATTGTTGACTCAAGTACTAAATATCGACAAAATGACCATTATTAACTTGAATGATTACATAATGTTTATAACATGGTAGTAAGTGATATAAAATGAATAATAAAGTTGGAAAATGTTCTTTAGAAATTATAAATTAACTTTAGTTTATTATTTAGGAGATTAAAGAACGATCGAGTCAAGTCGGACACGAGGTAAGGGACTTCGTCTCAATCTCCTTTCATTGAGGCATATTTCGATAATATATATACCTTCTTCTTTTACACGGTGTATAATAAAAACTCTTTGAATTTTACTTTCATTAAAAGGTAATATTTTTTTATGAATCATTTTACCAAATGAAAAATGGAATGTTTTTAACATTTGTGGCGACAAGGACCTCTCTGTCGTCGTAATCGTTATTTGGCTTCCTCTATAAGCCTTAATGTTTTCTAAAATGAAAAGGAAATCCCTTATTCTGTTTTTGGGTGTTTTGGTATTGAAAATGGTTTTTCAAATGGATTTATTATTTCAATATCTTGAAATTATTTCTTTTGATTTCAAATTAAAAGTTATTAGTGAAATGTTTATATTTTCATTATTTTATGTGTTATGATTTTATAATGGTACTTGGACATTTGACGGGTGGTTACTTGATAAACCAAATGACAGGTGGTAATGTGATAAACTAGAATGGGTGGTTACTTTATAACCTCCAATGCATTGGGTATGGAAGTCGGTCATATGGCTATTCCATTTAGTGATATGTGTGGAAGTTGACCATATGGTTATTCCATTTAAGTATGTTTATGTCCCAAGTTACCTTTATATGTTATGTATTCTTATATGGGTTTTATAGTATTCTTTTGGTTACAAAAGGGTAAGTAGTGATCTTTTATTTAGTGAAGAGTATTTACTACTTCATAAAGTTGAAAAGTATTACTTATGTCAAAGTATTCATGGTTTACTTATTGTTTTGAAAAACTTACAGTTTTCATTCTTTGTGTATCCCATAATGAGATTTTTATGCTCATCCCAAGTTTTTGAAATGTTTTTCACAGGAAATAATGTGGAATGGGGTCAAGGATGTGATCAAGGAAAAATCATGTTGTCTTAAACATGGAACTAGACATGACACTTTTTTTCAAGAGTTTTTATTTTATGAAAAAAATGGAAACTTGGTAGAAGTGTCTACTTTTAATTTGAAATGAAATGTAATAGTTATGTCCTAATTCTCTAAAACTCTAAACCTGAAAAGATCATCAATGTGAATTATTCGTTTAATTCAATATTATGTAATGTTTTAAGATTGGGTCCTTATATGGATTCATAAATCATGTTGTCCCATATTCATGATATTTATTAGTAGAAGGTGATACAATAGAATTTTAAGATCTCTTGGGAATTACTCACAATCATTCTTGGAGAGTTTGCATCGATTGGAGATCATGTACTCATGATGACTGGATATATGCAGTGACTGGATATCTTAGGCTTTAATTTTTCAGATGGTTTAAACATAAATATCATAATATCCTCAAATAACTAATATAATCTTCAGATTTATTGTAAACTATAACATGATAAATAGTGAGAAGACTCTCCCAGAACTCCTTTCCTTGATTCGCCAAGTAGATAAGGATATGTGGCATGAAAACCTATAGTACATAAGGTGAAAAAGAGGAATAACAAGGTAAATGGAATCCAAAATCATTCTAAATATAAAGATCTTGATCACTATCCTTCCAAGAAGAGGAAAGTTCATAGGTAGTAAAAGGAATAAGATGAATTAGATTTTCATGTGGAAAGTAGTCCCAGTGGTAGAAGAGTTTCACCAAGTTGAAGAGTCATGGGGGAGGTTAATGTGAATTCATTATTGAGATTAATATTTAAATATCTACAAGTTCTGTATTAAATACATCTTGTGTTTCTTGGTTTTATATCCAAATGCAAGAATTGAGTATACTCTGAGAGGTTTCCAGAGGTCAAGTGGATCTTTGACCTGTCAATGACACAAGACTAATAGCCTTGGCTATAAGAGACTACCACCTCACATTCCAAATAGTATTGATCTTGGTTTTAAGGGATCATTATTATGTTCCTTATGTTATAAAAACCATTATATATATATCCATGAAAGATATGGATGGTTTTTTAATGTTTGTAAATAATAACTATTACTTTTACAAAGATTGTGAATGTTATGGTATGACACATCTGAAAAACAGTATTTTTATATTGGAATACAAAAACCAGATGTTGGTAATTGATAAAAAACCAATTTTTAATAAATCATATCACACCTAGTTATGGATTCACTGAAATGGTCATGTAAATAAGAATCTCATGAAAAATATCTATCAATATGGGTAATTAGATTATTTTGAGCTAAAACCACTTAATAGATGTCTCTCTTGTTTATAAGGAAATATGACTAAACCATCATTTTTAGGGAAGGATGAAAGATCCAAAAATCTTCAAGAATTGTTACACAAAAATTTATGTGGACCTTTTCCAATAGAAGTAAGAGGTGGATTCATATACTTCATTACTTTTTCCAGTTACTTAATTATATATAGATATGTCCACATAATTAGGTATAGGTATGATTTAGGATCTAAAGAGTATATTTTTTACTAAAATATGGGTGATTTATAGTTCATAAAATAAAACTTAAAATATTTAAAACCTCTTTAATGAAGTTTATCAAATGAAGATTTTTTTTTGAAAACTTTATAATTAGAGTTAGAAAATTTTATAACAAACTATATTAAAATTTTCTTAAATAACAAATAGTAGAATAAGAACTTGTAAAAAAATTAATAAAAAACATAGAAAAAGTATATAATAAAAACATGCAAAAAATTTATAATAATATATCCACACTTTATCCTTAAGATTTAAAGAATTATTAAATATTACTCAATGTATCCATGGTACTAACCTTATAGAAAATATTTGTATTTCTTACACTAAGAAATACCTTGATATAAAGATCGTACACAACCTCTATTTCCCTAGACTTATAAACCCTCAATTAGAAAATTAATATACCCTATATCTTCCTTAATAGTGGAATCCCTCTATCAAACCAGATCTTACATAGTGATTACAAAATCAAAATTTCATAATGAATTTATAGTAGTAAACTTTTTAATTGATTCATTAATAAAAAATAGTATCTAAAAGTTAAAATAGAGTGAACTCAAGTAAAAAGATATTAAACAATGTTCACAACAACATTATATAATCGATGATACAAATTCTTTAAAATGATTATACTTGAAACATATACCTCCAACTCAAATATAGTTATATTTATAGAAATTCCCTCCAATAGTATTATTCTGCATATCTCATATTCCATTTCAACGGCATCATATAAAATTTATCCTCGCTTGGAATGTTTAGTATGTCATCTTTGTTTAATATTCATATTGATATACACCACTATAGTGTATAAAGGTTCCATATTCTAGTATTTCTCTTCTTCATCTAGTGGAATATATGTAATTCCTTATCTGATGATCTTTATTAAAAAATTACAAAAAACATTTTTACATCCATCTGATAAAGTCGGTATGGTAGTCTTACTAGAACTTCTTATCGAGCCACTTTTCTATACTTTATCTATTGGACTTTATAAACCTTCGTACAATGAAATTTTTATTTATTTTTCTAATGTATAAATTATATGTCTACCTAGTAAGTAATTTACATCCAAAATCCTTCATCTAGAAAACATTAATAATGTTTTTCCATTGTAATTGATATTCTTCTTCTAGTAAAGTAAATTAAATTCTTAAAAAACATATTAATAACCTAAGAAGTATAAAATATAGAAAAATATAAAATTTTAAAAATGTAAAATTATATTTTCAAAATTATGGTTATAAATTTTTGAATTAATACTTTAGACATAACAATCCCCCCATTTGGTAAAATCATAGAACACGATATTTAAATAAAAAAACTAAAGGTAAAAACATTGAATGAACTTACTTCCCCTATCTTATATAATATTACCTTGTATTTATTTGTTCCCCTTTGTATGAAAGTTTCATTTCTCCCAAACCTTTAGACTCATTATTCCTAAAATTTTACACACTTTCTCCCCATTCATGATTTTCAAAAATATTTACAGGAGGTTGAAAATTTCTACCTATAATTTTAAAGAAAATTTATATATGAAACCATTTATAAAAAAATAAAAAATCATCCAAACATATAAGGGAATATTTTCATCCAGATTTATAAGAAAATTCCATCCAAAAAATATAAGAAGAACATACATCCAAAATATACGTCCAAAAAGTTTTAAGTTTAGTTATTATAAACATTTAAGATTCTAAAAAACAAATCTTTCTTAGAGATTTTTCTAATGATGGCATTAATATTTTTTGGATCTTCTTGATTCTTATGAACATCTTATTGATTATTCTGATATTTAGTAATTAAATAATTTAATTTACCTACTTCTTCTTGTATGGATTCAATCTTCTATACTTTATTGGTAATCTCTCTTTTTTCTTAGATATTTCATTATATTTATACATATAAAGAGACCTCAAATTATCTACTACCCTTGAACATTCAAAAAAATAGATTTAATATTGCTTAAATATTTGTAAACTATATTTATAGATTTTCTTTTTCAATCAACATTTTCATAAAAATACTTGATATCACCTTCATTGTGATTTATCCATTTGTTAACACATTTCATATTTATAGAATCCAATTTATATTTATTTTTGAATCCCTTAAACTCTTCTTTATCTTGAATAAATATTTTGGAAAATTATTTTTAGGAACATGAGTTTTCTAACAAATAAAATTATCCTTGAATGTACATACACCTGGATTTTATGTTAGAAAAAAATCATAATTCTTTTAAGCTTATCTATGATTTAATTGAAATAGTTTATATTCATATCCATTCTTTTGATACTTATGCTTGGCGATGAATCATTAGAATTAAAATAAATACTTGGTATTTAGGTTTCAATTGATATACAAGGTTGAGGATATTTTATTTCAATATAATGAGTTTTAGAAACTTTCATCACATTAACTTCCTTACTAGATGCATCTTTTCCTGATGCTTTTGTTTCAGATTATTGATCTTTTTTATTTGAGGGTTCGTGTTTATGTGAGACGCTAAGCTCAATATCTTTATAAGAATATGATGATAGGTAAGATGGGGTATTCATAAATATCTCATCAATATCTAAATATTTATTTAACTCTTTAGTAATATCATCATTTTCTATCAACTAGCCCTTTCCTTATTTTTCAGAAAAATTTTCAACCTCAGATTAAATATTTTCAATCTAACTTTTTTTAGTAATAACTAATTTTCCTTTATCATTTTAGATAGAAATATTTTTAACTAATACTATATTTAATTATTCTTTGGGTTTAATGTATTTTGGTTGTTATAATTTAGTGGATATATAAAATTTTTCTTTAGTCTTTATTCCAACTCTTGAGTGAATTTTGTCAATTACTTATATAAAATCACTGGATAACATTTCTTTTATTTATTTCTATTCTTAACTCATTTTATTTTCCTTCCATATGTGCTTCTTATAATTTTTCACCTTCAAATAAAATCTTTCAGACTTATACAAACCAAATGGTGGACTATCATCTATCTTTTCACTCTTCTTAATAAGAAATGCTAAAAAACATGCATCTAACATTTCTATTTTCCTTCTTCTTCAACATTGGAAGGGATTTTTTAGAGGCTTTCATCTTTTCAAAAACATTTTATTTATGTCTTTCAACTTCACCAATGCATGCATTATTATCCATTTTTTCAATAAAAATTTTAATTGAATGAATAAAACTAACTTTATATAATTGATTTCTTCTTCTCTAATATAAAAATAAATCACTCTTATAGGCACTGCATCATTATTTAGATTTTTTACCTTAATAAATTTTACCAAAACATTATTTATAAAACTTAGGTAAATAAGGATTTTTAATTTCAATAATCCAACTTTTACTTATTTTATTCAACAAAATATGAACATCATGGTGTTAAACTTTATCATGTTATAAAGAAAGTACAACACATTATAACTTGATCTTTAAGAATGGTTTTATGTAGAGGAAACAGGGAAGCTATGTTGGGAAGGCATAGAGAGGGGAATAATCTTCAAAATCAACAACCTGAGATGGTTAGAATCAGAATTAAACAGTTTACTATAGTGATGGCTAAGTTGAATCAGGTGATAAATGGTGGTTCTATTTATTGATTACATTTTGGTTTATTCTAAAATTAAATGGGAGCATGAAATTCATTTAAGGGTTGTCTTTCAAACCTTAAAATAAAATAAATTATTTGGTAAATTTAGAAAGTGTGAGTTTTGGTTACAATAAATTCCTTTCCTTTGTCACATTATTTCAAAAAAATGGCATAACTGTCGATCCTTCTAAAACAAAGGTTGTTGAAGAATGGCCAAGACCCATAAATATAACTGAGAACCATAGTTTTCTTGATTTGGCAGGTTATTACCGGAGGGTTGTTGATAATTTTTCACGGTTATCTAGTCCAATGACTAAGTTAACTCGAAAAGTAATTAAGTTCATCTGGATAAAATAATGTGATGATTGTTTTCAGGAATTCAAAAATAAGATTGGTGAATGATCCAGTTTTGGAACTGTCTTCCAGAAATGGTGAGTTTTTTATTTACAGTGATGCTTCATTGAAAGGACTTGGATGTGTCCTTATGCACAATGATCAGGTAATTTCTTCTGCTTCACGTCAATTGAAACCTCATGAGTTAAATTAACCTACACATTATTTGGAATTAGTTGCTGTTGTTTTTTATTTAAAAATTTTGAGGCATCATTTTTATGGATTAAAATGTGAAATATATACTGACCACAAAAGCTTAAATTATATATTCACTCAGAAATAATTGAACATGAGACAGAGGAGATGACTAGAATTAATCAAGGATTATGATTCCACGATCCATTACCATCCAAGAAGAGCAAATAAAGTAACTGATTCTTTGAGTCGAAAAAGTAATGTCTCATTAACCATGCTTCATTTGGAACGAGATCCTTTGGTTTTTGATTTGATGAAATTTGGCATAGAAGTTGTTGGTGAAGGAAATTCTTCTGTTTTTTTTTAGGTGTCAGTGAAATTATCTCTATCAGATAGAATAAAGCAAGCGCATAAAGAAGACTGTGAGTTGCAGAAAAAGGTAGAGTTGGTTCAGAAGGGTAAGTTTCCTAATTTTAATGTTGATAATGGTTGTTTTTTGAGGTTTGGGAAGAGATTATGTGGGCCTTGTGATTCACAATTAGATAATGAGTTGTTATGTGAAGCTCATAGTTCTCCGTTTTCAGTTCATCCTAGTAGTACTAAGATTACAGAGATCTTTGGGAGTATTACTAGTAGGATGGAATAAAAAGAGATATTGCTAATTTTACTATGAAGTGTTTGACTTGTAATCAGATTAAAGCAGAGCGGTAGTTACTAAAATGGATTCTTCAGTCTTTACCATTTCCAGAGTGGAAATGGGAAAATATATCCATGGACTTTGTTATGAGATTACCAAAGACATCTCGAGGTAATAATGAAATCTGGGTTATAGTTGATCGATTGACTAAATCTTCTCATTTCCTTCCTATTCGAGATACATTGTATCTAAATCAACTTGATCAGTTGTATGTTAAAGAGATAGTCATGTTTCATGGTGTTCCCCTCTCCATTGTATTTGATCGTGATCACAGGTTTACTTCTAACTTTTGGAAAGGCCTTCAGAAGTCATTGAGTACTGAATTAAATTTTAGTACAGTTTTTCATCCGCAATCAGATGGGCAATCAGAATGAAAAATTCAGACCTTGGAGGATATGCTACGTTCATGTTCTCTAGATTACCAGGGAAGTTGATATATTTCGTTGGTTGAATTACCTTATAATAATAGTTTTCATTCCAGTATACATATAGCTCCATTTGAGGCATTATATGGAAAGCGTTGTCAAACTCCAGCTTTTTGGGATGAAGTAGGTGAAAGGAGGCTAATGGGAACAGAATTGGTAGAAGAAATGGCATAGAGAGTTCAGTTGACTCAGAAGCACATGAGAACACCTTAGAGCAGACAGAAAAGTTATATGGACAATCGGAGGAAGGATATTTCTTTTGAAATAGGTGATCATGTCTTTCTCAATGTTTCTCCATAGAAAAGTGTGATGCATTTTGGTATGAAGAGAATGTCGAGTCTGAGGTTCATTGGACCATATGAAATCCTAGAGAAATTTGGATCAATTGTGTACAAATTGGCTATACCTCCAAGTTTATCCCAGGTACACAATGTTTTTCATGTTTCGATGTTGTGAAAGTATATGCCAGATCCATCTCATGTTTTGAGTCTAGAGGTAGTTCAGTTGGAAGAGAATCTCTCTTATGAGAAACAATCAGTCCAGATTCTTGACCATAGAGAGAAAGTGTTTCGGAATAATGTAATTCACCAGGTAAAGGTTTTGTAGAAAAACCATATGGTTGAAGAGGCAACGTGGGAATCTTAAAATTCTATGAGGGATAAATACCACCACTTATTTTGATAAGTGAATAAAAATTGTGAGGATGCAATTTCCAAAAGGGGAGAAGGATGTAGCATCCCTAGTAAATAAAGAATATTAAAATTTCAAATTTATTAATATTTGTGAATTAAATATTAATTTTACTTTAAAGGGGTTGCTATGTTTGATAGCGTACCTGATACGCAACAACGGGTTTCTTTGAAATCTTATGTTGCACACTAATAATATAATATTATTATTTTAAATGGTAGTTAACTCATAATATTTTTATTGAAGGGAATGAAAAAAACTAACTAAAATATTATTATACATGTTTGTTAAATACATTTACATTTATCCAATAAAAGTTAGAGGCTTAAAAAGTGAATGAATCCAATTTTAAGCATAATTTACATTAAAAGGTCGATTTACTGCCTTTTAATGGTGAAGCCTCTTTAAATATTTTTTTTCTCACTTTAATACATTCTATTTGACCAAATAAAATCCTTCTTTAGAAAGGTGACATCAAAATTTACTTTGTGTAAATTTTTGGAATTTTTCGGATAAAGTTCATTTTTTAAGGAATATTGAAAAATATTGTATTTTAATTCAAAACTGTGTTTTAATCTAATTTATTTATATAGTTATATTTTCTTTTTAATTGTTTTTAAAGTTTAATTAGAATATATTTTTACCATTTAATCTGATTTTGGTCAATGGTATTAATTTCCCTTTGATATTGGATACAAACAAGTGTCAAACATTTGATAGTTATTGTTTCTTAAAAACACGATATTTGTTTTAACAATGGGAATTAATTTTAAAATTAATTAATTCCAATTTTATGTTTTTAATTTGAAAAAATAAACATCATTTTTTAATTCATAATATCAAATAAAGCTTAGGCTTAATTTTTGGTATTTTTCTGAAAAACTTCAATTTTGATGAATAGTGAAACCACTTAGTAGTAGTAAAAACACTGACTTTTTCATTTAAATGAAATTTTACCACTTATTTGAATTGAATTTAGAAAATCCGACATACATGGTTGATATTAGTAAGTAAAATTTGGTTCAATAAGATGAAAATAATTTTTGGTGAATAGTAACTTTTGATGTTTTTTTGCTACGGTTAAAGGTAAATAGGGTAATTCAAGGTAAAAAGTATATTATAATAATTCAAAATTACCTTAAAACTTGTCCTAACCTTATTGGATGAGTAATTTCCGGCCATGGGAATCCTTGTGTCTATTTTGGGACCCCATGGAGCTACTTATGAATGATAATGACAGTTTAGATTAATTAATTTAAAAGTAAAGGAAAAAATGACATAAACAAAAATATTTTAGTAAATTAATTTGTATATGATGTTATTTAAAGAATATTTTTGACTATAAATATTCTTTAGAAATATAAAAATATTTTCTACATGATACTATTTTTTTTATAATTTTTAGACATCAAATAAATTAAATTATTTATGACACAATAACGATGTAGTATTTACCTCATTAATAAATGATTTAAATAAATAAGATTATATTGATTAAAATATTATACAAAACCTGTCCAATTATTATTGTATGATTTTATTTCAACCATGAGGCATCTTATCTTTGACTCTAATTGTTGAGTCGGAACAAAACGAGGGAAGATGGCAAGAGGGGGGTGAATTGCCTTTTAAAAAATTGATTAACAATTAAAAAAAACAAAGTAAAAATGCAGCGGAAATAAAGAGGCAATCACAAAAGAAATTGGTAACGGAGTTCGGCCAAAACCCGGCCTACTTCTCCGCTCCCAACTCAACCGTTGAGAGATTCCTACCGCTTGCTTTTGTGGTTTAGCAAGAACCCACTTGCTTTTGATGGTTTAGCAAGAACCCACTATCCTTCTTACAGGTGAAGGATAGCTCACCTATGTCTCAAGCTATTTAAAGGAAAGCTTGGCAACCTTGTCACACCTTAGTGGTGATGTGAAACCCAAAGAAAAGAGGGGATGAGAAAATTGGGAGTTTGTAGGCACAAACTCAAAGTTAAGCTCAAAATAAATAAAACACGAAAAACCGTGATTGGGAAGACTTGGGCGCCAATTGGATGATGGAGTTGATGTATCGTGCTTTCCCAAGCTTCTTGAGTGGTGCTCTTGGATGTGGAAATGGATGGAGCACTTGGGGTTCTCTTGGAACAATCCGCCGGAGCTTCGCCAAAATGATCAACAATGTGTCCGGTGGCTTGGGTGAAGTTCCGGGGCTTCCTAGGCCTTTATTTATAGTCTAGGAACCTTCAAGTATCCGTTGGAGGGCTTTGGAGCCGTTGGAAAAGGCCTCGGAGCCGTTGGAGGCCAAAAAGGAGTTGACTGGTCAAAGCCAACGGCTAGTTTGACTGGTCTACCGGCTGGCCGGTGCATGGCCACCGGCTGGCCGGTGCCTTGGAGAATGGAAATTTGTTCTGCCCAGGAGCCACCGGCTGGCCGGTGCTGAGGCCACCGGCTGGCCGGTGGTGAGACAGTAGGTCTCACTGTTGAGGCTGGGTGCCACCGGCTGGCCGGTGCTGAGGCCACCGGTTGGCCGGTGGGGAGGCAGTGGCTCAGCCTTGAGTCAGGGTGCCACCGGCTGGCCGGTGGTCAAGCCACCGGCTGACCGGTGGAGCCTGGCAGTGGGCAATGCCTCTGCCAGGTCCACCGGCTGGCCGGTGCTATCACACCGGTTGGCCGGTGGACTGAATTTCAGTCCACTTCTTGATTCTTCTTGGGCCATTCCTTTGGGGTTCTCTTGCCTATCATCCACAATACTTAAAACACAAGGTTAGACAAAAAATAAAGGTGATTGTGATCATGAAAATCAAACAACGAGGGGAACGAGATGTACAACAATCTCCCCCTATTTTGATGATCACAATCACCGAAACAAACAATGTAAAAACTTAAATGAAAGGAATTCTTAAAGGATAATTTGAAAATAAATCAAAGCATGATAGAAAAGGTTTCTCCCCCAATCAATCAAGAAATTCTCCCCCTTTGTGATTATCAAAATAGAACGGGGCATAAAACTTGATTGAGGGAAATATTTGAAAAACAAGATTTTAAACCAATTGACAATAATACCAATTGTTGAAAATTTTGAAATGAAAATAGAATAACAGTTTGAATTGAAAGTTTTGAATCAAAAATTGAATTGAAAATTTTGAATTGAAAATTTTGAAACCAAGAGTTGAAATTGAAAGTTTGAATCGAAAATTTTGAAATTACAAAAAGGCTTAAAAGATCCTAACTCCCCCTAAATAAAAACAAAAAGTCACCGGGGAGAGGGATTTTGGAAAGAGATGATTTTAGGCCCGGAGAGACTCGCTAAGAGGGATTTTTCAATCCACACTTGCCTCATGGCGGGTCTTCTCCTATAAAATTCGTCCGAATAAAAAATCGATTTGGGTTGACCGTACCGGGCGTTTTTACAATTACATTCATAAATAAGGTGCCCGGGTTTTTTGCAATAATTACAAAATTTAAAATCGGAGCTCCCCCTTACAAAAATAGTGGGTGCATGGGAGGAGGAAGCTCGGTTGGTATATCCTAACCCTTGGGTGGTTCTAGATATACGTTGGGAACCAAGAAAATTGTTCAAATTTTGTTCCCCTTGGGTGAACTTAGCAAGGGTCTCCCTAAGGTCTTTGATGGTTGATTCCATGGAATCAACATTTGGAAAATTTTGGATTTTAAGGGACATCTCCTCCTTCTCTTTGAGAAGTTGTTCTTTTTCGGAGGAGAGTTTTTTGAAAGACTTTTTCAAAGCAACAAATTTTGAAGATAGTTCATGAAAACCTTTTTCTAGTTGATCTCTAGCATGTGAGAGTTCTTCATAAGATAAATGATTTAAAGAATTTTAATTTGAAGAACAAGAGGAGGAGGAATCGGAAGAAGTTACCTCATGGAATGCCATTAGGCATTTGTTACCGTTGTCGCTCGAGGAGGAGGAGGAGGATGATGAGGAGTCACTCCATGTGGCCTTGAGGACCTTTTTCTTTCCTTTCTCCTTGTGCGTGGCCCGTTTCTTGTTGAGTGGGCAATCGGGCTTGTAATGGCCCTTTTCGCCGCACCCGTAGCATTTTACCTTGGGCTCGGATCTTGCGGTGGGTTCTTGCTTTCGCGCCTTGCGAGATTTCTTCTTCTTGTGCTTCTTCATGAATTTTTGCATTTGGCGGGCGAGATTCTCCATTTCCGAGTTGCCGCTTGAAGAAGATGAAGATGAGGAAGATGAGGATGAGGAGGAGCTTACTTCTTTTTGTACCTTGAGGGCGATGTTCTTTGGTGTCTTGATTGGTGTGCCCTCCTTTTGAGCTTGCCTCCTCATTGTGATCTCATATGTCATTAGGGATCCGATGAGCTCCTCTACCGGCATATTTTTGACGTCCTTAGCTTCTTGGATCGCCGTCACCTTTGGTGCCCATGAGCTCGGAAGGACCCATAGAATCTTCTTGACCATCGTCTCGGCTGAAACATCATCACCAAGAGATTTTCTACCATTGCAAACGTCAGTGAAGCGTGTAAACATTTCAGAAATAGACTCATTTGGATGCATTGAAAAAGATTCAAAGTCTTGTCTATACATATCTAACCGAGTATCTTTAACTTTGTTAGTGCCCTCATGGGTTACTTCCAATAGTTTCCAAATTTCATGAGATGAGGTGCAAGTGGAAACTCGGTTAAATTCATTTCGGTCAAGGCCGCAATGAAGAGCATTCATGGATTTTCCATCTAGCTCAAAATTTCTAATGTCGGCTTGGGTCCATTTGGATTCGTCGGGGGTAGAAAAAGTGTAACCTTGCATGACAATTTTATAAATGGGATACCCTATACTTCTAAGAAAAGTAGTCATGCGGGTTTTCCAATAATTATAGTCGGACCCATCAAAAAATGGAGCCCGACCCAAAGAGTAGCCCTCGGGGGCGAAAGAGGTAGATGCCATAAAAAAAAGATCTTAACTTTGAAACCGGGTTAAGGAATTACTCAAAGGTCCCTCTGATACCAATTGTTGAGTCGGAACAAAACGAGGGAAGATGGCAAGAGGGGGTGAATTGCCTTTTAAAAAATTGATTAACAATTAAAAAAAAACAAAGTAAAAATGCAGTGGAAATAAAGAGGCAACCACACAAGAAATTGATAACGGAGTTCGGCCAAAACCCGGCCTACGTCTCCGCTCCCAACTCAACCGTTGAGAGATTCCTACCGCTTGCTTTTCAATGGTTTTAGCAAGAAACCCACTAGGCTTTGAGGTAGCACTAGGACATATTACAGCTTGCTTTTGTGGTTTAGCAAGAACCCACTTGCTTTTGATGGTTTAGCAAGAACCCACTATCCTTCTTACAGGTGAAGGATAGCTCACCTATGTCTCAAGCTATTTAAAGGAAATCTTGGAAACCTTGTCACACCTTAGTGGTGATGTGAAACCCAAAGAAAAGAGGGGATGAGAAAATTGGGAGTTTGTAGGCACAAACTCAAAGTTAAGCTCAAAATAAATAAAACACGAAAAACCGTGATTGGGAAGACTTGGGCGCCAATTGGATGATGGAGTTGATGTAGCGTGCTTTCCCAAGCTTCTTGAGTGGTGCTCTTGGATGTGGAAATGGATGGAGCACTTGGGGTTCTCTTGGAACAATCCGCCGGAGCTTCGCCAAAATGATCAACAATGTGTCCGGTGGCTTGGGTGAAGTTCCGGGGCTTCCTAGGCCTTTATTTATAGGCTAGGAACCTTCAAGTATCCGTTGGAGGGCTTTGGAGCCGTTGGAAAAGGCCTCGGAGCCGTTGGAGGCCAAAAAGGAGTTGACTGGTCAAAGCCAACGGCTAGTTTGACTGGTCTACCGGCTGGCCGGTGCATGGCCACCGGCTGGCCGGTGCATGGCCACCGGCTGGCCGGTGCCTTGGAGAATGGAAATTTGTTCTGCCCAGGAGCCACCGGCTGGCCGGTGCTGAGGCCACCGGTTGGCCGGTGGGGAGGCAGTGGCTCAGCCTTGAGTCAGGGTGCCACCGGCTAGCCGGTGGTCAAGCCACCGGCTGACCGGTGGAGCCTGGCAGTGGGCAATGCCTCTGCCAGGTCCACCGGCTGGCCGGTGCTATCACACCGGTTGGCCGGTGGACTGAATTTCAGTCCACTTCTTGATTCTTCTTGGGCCATTCCTTTGGGGTTCTCTTGCCTATCATCCACAATACTTAAAACACAAGGTTAGACAAAAAAGAAAGGTGATTGTGATCATGAAAATCAAACAACGAGGGGAACGAGATGTACAACACTAATGGTTTTTGGACCTTTAGAAACCAAATATCATTATATAATAAAATAATATTTTCACACTTTCCTAAAGAGCCCCTTCCCCCTTATAAAAGGAGACCATTTCTAACCAATTCCTCACACCTCTCAAGCCTTTTAGATCATCAAAACTCGGCCCAATTAATCTCCCTACATCCCTCCCTTCCACTGAGAAGCCATACCTTAGGCATAAGGAACTTCAAAAAACCATTTTGGTTCAAACCCAAGGGAGTTACCCAAATTAAAGGTAATGGTTTCTCTTAACTTCTTTTCTTTTATTTTACTTCTCCAACCCCTAAACTCTTTTTATTCCTTTTATTTATAGCAACACCAGTATAATCAATATACTAGGATGTTGTTATGAGAAGTATTCAAACTACACTTACACACACCTCCATCTAATGGGTGAAGAACATAATGTTTCTGTGGATGGAAAACAAACGCATCACGAAATGATGATTGTTCAATTACCTCCTACCGCCTCCCATGGTGGCCATTATGATGGAACTGTATTTATATATGATATATATTATGTTTATTATTTCTTTATTCTTCAGTATTTTCTAATTATATCATACCTTTATGGTTTCCATTATGGGTAAACACGATAATTTCATTTGAGGAAGTGCGGACTACCGCCCCCTCAAAGTGATATGACTCGTCAATGTCATATGTGGGACATATAAAGGATGGAGTTAATGATATCATATATGATATTATACTGTAATTATAATATACCTATGTATCATTATGTTTTAATTCCATTAAAATAACAAATAGAAATTAAAGTAGCGTTCATGCGTACGTACGGCTTATCGTCTCCATGAACGGTGCATTTCATTTCTTACCTCCAAATGTTATCTACTGTTATAAATACATGTATATACTGGATATATATAATATATATGATATCTAAATCATGAAAATCATTATGGATATAATGAAATATTGACCACATGGACAACTTGTAAATATATGGTGTTCATTGTCGACTCAAGTACTAAATATCGACAAAATGACCATTATTAACTTGAATGATTACATAATGTTTATAACATGGTAGTAAGTGATATAAAATGAATAATAAAGTTGGAAAATGTTCTTTAGAAATTATAAATTAACTTTAGTTTATTATTTAGGAGATTAAAGAACGATCGAGTCAAGTCGGACACGAGGTAAGGGACTTCGTCTCAATCTCCTTTCATTGAGGCATATTTCGATAATATATATACCTTCTTCTTTTACACGGTGTATAATAAAACTCTTTGAATTTTACTTTCATTAAAAGGTAATATTTTTTTATGAATCATTTTACTAAATGAAAAATGGAATGTTTTTAACATTTGTGGCGACAAGGACCTCTCTGTCGCCGTAATCGTTATTTGGCTTCCTCTATAAGCCTTAATGTTTTCTAAAATGAAAAGGAAATCCCTTATTCTGTTTTTGGGTGTTTTGGTATTGAAAATGGTTTTTCAAATGGATTTATTATTTCAATATCTTGAAATTATTTCTTTTGATTTCAAATTAAAAGTTATTAGTGAAATGTTTATATTTTCATTATTTTATGTGTTATGATTTTATAATGGTACTTGGACATTTGACGGGTGGTTACTTGATAAACCAAATGACAGGTGGTAATGTGATAAAATAGAATGGGTGGTTACTTTATAACCTCCAATGCATTGGGTATGGAAGTCGGTCATATGGCTATTCCATTTAGTGATATGTGTGGAAGTTGACCATATGGTTATTCCATTTAAGTATGTTTATGTCCCAAGTTACCATTATATGTTATGTATTCTTATATGGGTTTTATAGTATTCTTTTGGTTACAAAAGGGTAAGTAGTGATCTTTTATTTAGTGAAGAGTATTTACTACTTCATAAAGTTGAAAAGTATTACTTATGTCAAAGTATTCAGGGTTTACTTATTGTTTTGAAAAACTTACAGTTTTCATTCTTTGTGTATCCCATAATGAGATTTTTATGCTCATCCCAAGTTTTTGAAATGTTTTTCACAGGAAATAATGTGGAATGGGGTCAAGGATGTGATCAAGGAAAAGTCATGTTGTCTTAAACATGGAACTAGACATGACACTTTTTTTCAAGAGTTTTTATTTTATGAAAAAAATGGAAACTTGGTAGAAGTGTCTACTTTTAATTTGAAATGAAATGTAATAGTTATGTCCTAATTCTCTAAAACTCTAAACCTGAAAAGATCATCAATGTGAATTATTCGTTTAATTCAACATTATGTAATGTTTTAAGATTGGGTCCTTATATGGATTCATAAATCATGTTGTCCCACATTCATGATATTTATTAGTAGAAGGTGATACAATAGAATTTTAAGATATCTTGGGAATTACTCACAATCATTCTTGGAGAGTTTGCATCGATTGGGGATCATGTACTCATGATGATTGGATATATGCAGTGACTGGATATCTTAGGCTTTAATTTTTCAGATGGTTTAAACATAAATATCATAATATCCTCAAATAACTAATATAATCTTCAGATTTATTGTAAACTATAACATGATGAATAGTGAGAAGACTCTCCCAGAACTCCTTTCCTTGATTCGCCAAGTAGATAAGGATATGTGGCATGAAAACCTATAGTACTTAAGGTGAAAAAGAGGAATAACAAGGTAAATGGAATCCAAAATCATTCTAAATATAAAGATCTTGATCACTATCCTTCCAAGAAGAGGAAAGTTCATAGGTAGTAAAAGGAATAAGATGAATTAGATTTGCATGTGGAAAGTAGTCCCAGTGGTAGAAGAGTTTCACCAAGTTGAAGAGTCATGGGGGAGGTTAATGTGAATTCATTATTGAGATTAATATTTAAATATCTACAAGTTCTATATTAAATACATCTTTTGGTTCTTGGTTTTATATCCAAATGCAAGAATTGAGTATACTCTGAGAGGTTTCCAGAGGTCAAGTGGATCTTTGACCTGTCAATGACACAAGACTAATAGCCTTGGCTATAAGAGACTACCACCTCACATTCCAAATAGGATTGATCTTGGTTTTAAGGGATCATTATTATGTTCCTTATGTTATAAAAACCATTATATATATATCCATGAAAGATATGGATGGTTTTTTAATGTTTGTAAATAATAACTATTACTTTTACAAAGATTATGAATGTTATGGTATGACACATCTGAAAAACAGTATTTTTATATTGGAATACAAAAACCAGATGTTGGTAATTGATAAAAAAACCAATTTTTAATAAATCATATCACACCTAGTTATGGATTCACTGAAATGGTCATGTAAATAAGAATCTCATGAAAAATATCTATCAATATGGGTAATTAGATTATTTTGAGCTAAAACCACTTAATAGATGTCTCTCTTGTTTATAAGGAAATATGACTAAACCATCATTTTTAGGGAAGGATGAAAGATCCAAAAATCTTCAAGAATTGTTACACAAAAATTTATGTGGACCTTTTCCAATAGAAGTAAGAGGTGGATTCATATACTTCATTACTTTTTCCAGTTACTTAATTATATATAGATATGTCCACATAATTAGGTATAGGTATGATTTAGGATCTAAAGAGTATATTTTTTACTAAAATATGGGTGATTTATAGTTCATAAAATAAAACTTAAAATATTTAAAACCTCTTTAATGAAGTTTATCAAATGAAGATTTTTTTTTTGAAAACTTTATAATTAGAGTTAGAAAATTTTATAACAAACTATATTAAAATTTTCTTAAATAACAAATAGTAGAATAAGAACTTGTAAAAAAATTAATAAAAAACATAGAAAAAGTATATAAGAAAAACATGCAAAAAATTTATAATAATATATCCACACTTTATCCTTAATATTTAAAGAATTATTAAATATTACTCAATGTATCCATGGTACTAACCTTATAGAAAATATTTGTATTTCTTACACTAAGAAATACCTCGATATAAAGATCGTACACAACCTCTATTTCCCTAGACTTATAAACCCTCAATTAGAAAATTAATATACCCTATATCTTCCTTAATAGTGGAATCCCTCTATCAAACCAAATCTGACATAGTGATTACAAAATCAAAATTTCATAATGAATTTATAGTAGTAAACTTTTTAATTGATTCATTAATAAAAAATAGTATCTAAAAGTTAAAATAGAGTGCACTCAAGTAAAAAGATATTAAACAATGTTCACAACAACATTATATAATCGATGATACAAATGATTTAAAATGATTATACTTGAAACATATACCTCCAACTCAAATATAGTTATATTTATAGAAATTCCCTCCAATAGTATTATTCTGCATATCTCATATTCCATTTCAACGGCATCATATAAAATTTATCCTCACTTGGAATGTTTAGTATGTCATCTTTGTTTAATATTCATATTGATATACACCACTATAGTGTATAAAGGTTCCATATTCTAGTATTTCTCTTCTTCATCTAGTGGAATATATGTAATTCCTTATCTGATGATCTTTATTAAAAAATTCCAAAAAACATTTTTACATCCATCTGATAAAGTCGGTATGGTAGTCTTACTAGAACTTCTTATCGAGCCACTTTTCTATACTTCATCTATTGGACTTTATAAACCTTCATACAATGAAATTTGTATTTATTTTTCTAATGTATAAATTATATGTCTACCTAGTAAGTAATTTACATCCAAAATCCTTCATCTAGAAAACATTAATAATGTTTTTCCATTGTAATTGATATTCTTCTTCTAGTAAAGTAAATTAAATTCTTAAAAAACATATTAATAACCTAAGAAGTATAAAATATAGAAAAATATAAAATTTTAAAAATGTAAAATTATATTTTCAAAATTATGGTTATAAATTTTTGAATTAATACTTTAGACATAACAATCCCCCCATTTGGTAAAATCATAGAACACGATATTTAAATAAAAAAACTAAAGGTAAAAACATTGAATGAACTTACTTCCCCTATCTTATATAATATTACCTTGTATTTATTTGTTCCCCTTTGTATGAAAGTTTCATTTCTCCCAAACCTTTAGACTCATTATTCCTAAAATTTTACACACTTTCTCCCCATTCATGATTTTCAAAAATATTTACAGGAGGTTGAAAATTTCTACCTATAATTTTAAAGAAAATTTATATATGAAACCATTTATAAAAAAATAAAAAATCATCCAAACATATAAGGGAAGATTTTCATCCAGATTTATAAGAAAATTCCATCCAAAAAATATAAGAAGAACATACATCCAAAATATACATCCAAAAAGTTTTAAGTTTAGTTATTATAAACATTTAAGATTCTAAAAAAAATCTTTCTTAGAGATTTTTCTAATGATGGCATTAATATTTTTTGGATCTTCTTGATTCTTATGAACATCTTATTGATTATTCTGATATTCAGTAATTAAATAATTTAATTTACCTACTTCTTCTTCTATGGATTCAATCTTCTATACTTTATTGGTAATCTCTCTTTTTTCTTAGATATTTCATTATATTTATACATATAAAGAGACCTCAAATTATCTACTACCCTTGAACATTCAAAAAAAATAGATTTAATGTTGCTTAAATATTTGTAAACTATATTTATAGATTTTCTTTTTCAATCAACATTTTCATAAAAATACTTGATATCACCTTCATTGTGATTTATCCATTTGTTAACACATTTCATATTTATAGAATCCAATTTATATTTATTTTTGAAGCCCTTAAACTCTTCTTTATCTTGAATAAATATTTTGGAAAATTATTTTTAGGAACATGAGTTTTCTAACAAATAAAATTATCCTTGAATGTACATACACCTGGATTTTATGTTAGAAAAAAATCATAATTCCTTTAAGCTTATCTATGATTTAATTGAAATAGTTTATATTCATATCCATTCTTTTGATACTTATGCTTGGCGATGAATCATTAGAATTAAAATAAATACTTGGTATTTAGGTTTCAATTTATATACAAGGTTGAGGATATTTTATTTCAATATAATGAGTTTTAGAAACTTTCATCACATTAACTTCCTTACTAGATGCATCTTTTCCTGATGCTTTTGTTTCAGATTATTGATCTTTTTTATTTGAGGGTTCGTGTTTATGTGAGATGCTAAGCTCAATATCTTTATAAGAATATGATGATAGGGAAGATGGGGTATTCATAAATATCTCATCAATATCTAAATATTTATTTAACTCTTTAGTAATATCATCATTTTCTATCAACTAGCCCTTTCCTTATTTTTCAGAAAATTTTTCAACCTCAGATTAAATATTTTCAATCTAACTTTTTTTAGTAATAACTAATTTTCCTTTATCATTTTAGATAGAAATATTTTTAACTAATACTATATTTAATTATTCTTTGGGTTTAATGTATTTTGGTTGTTATAATTTAATGGATATATAAAATTTTTCTTTAGTCTTTATTCCAACTCTTGAGTGAATTTTGTCAATTACTTATATAAAATCACTGGATAACATTTCTTTTATTTATTTCTATTCTTAACTCATTTTATTTTCCTTCCATATGTGCTTCTTATAATTTTTCACCTTCAAATAAAATCTTTCAGACTTATACAAACCAAATGATGGACTATCATCTATCTTTTCACTCTTCTTAATAAGAAATGCTAAAAAACATGCATCTAACATTTCTATTTTCCTTCTTCTTCAACATTGGAAGGGATTTTTTAGAGACTTTCATCTTTTCAAAAACATTTTATTTATGTCTTTCAACTTCACCAATGCATGCATTATTATCCATTTTTTCAATAAAAATTTTAATTGAATGAATAAAACTAACTTTATATAATTGATTTCTTCTTCTATAATATAAAAATAAATCACTCTTATAGGCACTGCATCATTATTTAGATTTTTTACCTTAATAAATTTTACCAAAACATTATTTATAAAACTTAGGTAAATAAGGATTTTTAATTTCAATAATCCAACTTTTACTTATTTTATTCAACAAAATATGAACATCATGGTGTTAAACTTTATCATGTTATAAAGAAAGTACAACACATTATAACTTGATCTTTAAGTGTGTCCCTATATCCTATACTTGAAATTAAGAAGTTTTGAATCCAAAAATTTATAATTCTTTCATCCATATATATAAGGGAAACTTTTCTTACTTTCTCATAAGAATAAAAAAATGTGAATTCAAAATGAGATTTTCTAAAACTCAAAATTTTCCACAGAAATATATGAGTAATAAGGTTCGATTCTCCATCTAGTGGAATATCAACTAACTCAACCACATTATTTATGGTTAGTTAATAGGACTTTCTAAACAAAGTAAAAGTAACATTTCTAAGCCACAAACTTCACTAAACTCAATAAATGAATAAACCTCTCTAACTCTCTTAGGATATTGAAAGACAAAATCATCTTTAGAAATAGTCAAGGGTTCATGACCTTGAAAAATAAACATAAAATTCAGAAAAGATTAAAATTTCTCAAAACATTTTCTATATATAAACATTTCTCTGATAGAAGTAAATAAATAAATCCATTTATAAATCCATTTCTTCCAATCACAAATAATTTTCAAGATTGGAAAAACCAGAAACCAGACAGGCAGGAGAAAGTATAGATGACAATAGATATCCTCTAAAAATTTGTTTCAGTGGAGATCTGTTGACCCAGTTATACATTATATAAACCTGAAGAGAGAGTTGGTACAATATTCTCAAATAAAATAACTTAGAATAAAACCCTGATGAAGATCAATAACCGATAATATTTCTAAAAAGATAAAAAAGGAAAAAACTATTGAATTTGTTTTAGATTTTGGGATAAGTTTTATTGGAAAAACTTTTTTTCAAATGAAACTTTAAAGTTTATAAATAAAGTTTGAAATAAACTTTTCATAAAAATATAAATAAATAGAAATAATTAAAAAAAATATAGAGAAATTTATAATTGAAGATTAAAAATTCAAATCAGGGTGAAAAAAATTATAAACTTTCTTATGAATGCTTTTCTAATAATATGAACTTCTTGGTTTCCAAAAAAAAGGAAAGAGTATAACCGGTGATCTTTCAGATGAAGATTATTATGATAAATCATAATAATTTCCTTACAAAAAATATTGTCTAAATTGTTTTTAAGAAAAAATTGTCCTAAAAAATTTTAGAAAACTTTATCCAGAAAGGATTTGAAGAAAACTTATGGAAAAATATTCAGAACATAGGAAAATAGTTCGCCCCATTTTTCAAGGAGTTCATTTTTGTAAGGAGATGGAAAAACAAAAATGTAGAAAAATGATAATTTTATGTGTACTATATTATTATTATATTTAATATATTCAAATATATCATAATTTAGGGGTTTTTTAAAGATATCAGTTAGTTTTTCTTATATTCTGATGACCTATAAAATGACATTTTTTCTTTCTTTAATCCCAAAGGAAATAGTGTCTCATATTTATGAATTTGTCTAGTCAGTGATGTATTTGTTTTTTACTTATTTTCATTGCACATTTTTATCACACAAAATAGGTGTTTTACTAAAACTCAGGAAAAAATCAGTGAGTGTATGTTGTATCCATAAAACATGGGAACAACAACTTCCAGTTATTACAAATTCAGCTTCAATAGTGGAAAGTGCTACTGAATGTTTTTTCTTACAAAACCAATAAACTAAAGCCTCTATTAATAAATGAAAATTTCCATTTGTAGAAATTATATCAATTTTCCATCAAACAAAGTCAGCATCATAAAAAAATCAGTTCAAAGTCATTTCTAAAAGAATAAAACAACAAAAGATTCAGTGTTCTTTTAAGTTCCCAAAAAATTATTTTATATATTTAATATGGGACTAATTTGGATTATCTTGAAATAAGACACCTGATAATCAAAAAAATATTATTTCTAGAGGACTATCTATAAATTATATTAAACTACCAATCATTCCTCTAAAAAAATTAATATATTGGTTTCCCAAATTCATCAAGATATAAAGATTTTGAGGTTCTGATAGGAGTACTAATACTTTTATCCTTTTCATATAAAAATTTTTATATAGATATTTTATATTCCTTTTTAAGATATAAAAGTTCCTTATGATTTTTGGGAAATTTTAAAACCAAGTAAAAAATTAAGTTTTCCCACCATGCTCATTTCAAACTCATATTTCATAAGATCTGCAAAGAAATCTAAAATTTATTTTTTGTTGATCTGAGTATAATTTCATTTAAATAAATATTAACAAAAAATGATTTATTTAAAATGTTTTTAAATAAAAATTTATGTATTCATAGCTCCCTCAAAATGTTTTATAACAAAAATCCAGTAAGTTTATCATATCTGGCTCTTTGGGCTAGTTTAGGTCCATAAAGGGCCTTAGTAAGTCTAAAATCATTATTTGGATTTTTTTTAAAACTAGGTGTCTGTTCTATATAAACTTATTCATATAAATATCTATTAATAAAAACACACTTCACATTCATTTGATAAATATTAAAATTTAAGAACATTGTATAAAATAGAAAAATATGAACATATTCGAGTTTAGATACTTGAGAAAAAAATTATTCATATTATATTCCTTCTTATTGATTATAAAACATTACAATCAGTCTTTCTTTATTTCTTAAAATTATTCCATTTTCATCACATTTATTATAGAAGTACCATTTTACTCTAATTATAGAAAAATATTTATAATGTTTTACCAATGTCCAAACTGTGTTCCTCTCAAATTCATTGATTTTATCCTATGTTACCCTAATACAATCCTCATCAAATAATGACTCATTATGAATCTTAGGTTCTAATTGTGATAATAATACACAATTTTAACATTTATTTCTTAAGGAACATCTAGTTTTGACTAGTTAACCTATATGGCCAATGATATTATCAGTGGAATAATTTTTAAGGATTGCCTGATTTATTGGTTTTATAAAATGTTTTCCTTTAGTAATATGTTGAGTTTATTCTATATGAAAATATTCACAAAATACTTCTTAATTTGTTCTCTTATGTGAATAATTTTATAACATAGGTTGATAAATAGTTTTACAAAAAGTATCTAAAGATGTGGTTTTAGGTTTTTAAAAATATAAAACGTTGAATTCCATCAAATTTCACATGCACTATTTCCTCAAAAAGTACTTTTATTTTTATTAAAAACTGGATATTCCATACTACTTATAAAATAACCAAGAAAATCAATTCATCATATTTTGGAGAAAAGTTATATAAATTTTCCTTAATATTAAATATGAGTACTTTAAATCTAAAAACTTTGAACCAAGAAAGTTCTGGGTTTCTTCTAATTCATAACTCATAATGAGTTTTATTAAGGTAAGGTTTGATTAAAACTCTATTTATAGTATAAAAGGTAGTACCAAAAACTTCAAGAAAAAATGCATAGTAATTAAGTATTCACTCAACATGGTTCTAGAAATTTCTTAAAAAAAATCAATTTCATTATTCAACTACATAACTTTTATAAGGAGTTATAAGAGATGAGGAGTTATGTATAATAGATTTATTATTAAAAAGGTCTAAAAATTAAAATTTATAAATGCCCCACTACGATCACTATGAATAGTCACCAAAGGTATACTTTTCTCATTTTTAACATGGGTTGAATTTTTTTAAAAATAGTTAAAGGCTTACAACTTTTTAGTTATAAAATATACCCATGTATATATGGTGTATCTATTAAATATAAAATATAAATAGTATTTTCCATCAATACTTCTAGTTTATATTGGACTAAATAAATCCATATGAACTAACTATAAGACATCAGAAGTTGAAATTTCACTAATTGATTTAAATATTTACTTATGTTGCTTTCCAAATTGACAAGGAATGAAAATTTAAAACAATTCAACCTAATATCGGATATATATTTAACAAGTCCTCATTTAGAAAGTTTGGCTAAAGTTATTACATTACAGTGTCCTAACCTTATATCCTAAAATCCTGATTTATTTTTCTGTTTCACTAAGGCAAGGTAGATCTCGGCTTCTAAGGTATTATAAGTTTAAAGTGTGTACATTCTCATGCATATCAGCAAAAATAATAAATTTACCTTCCAAACTTTGAACTATACATTTATTATTCTAGAAGTTTACAATATATCCTTTATTACATAATTTAATTATTCCAATGTGGTTGTTCTTAAGTCCTATAATAAATAAAACATTGGGAATAAAAGGTTTACTAAGAAGAAAAATATCACATATATTGTATATGTATCCTTGAGAATTGTCTATGAAAGAAAATTTTACCCCTTTATCTTAATGATATTTAGGAATAAAATTTGTTTCAATTCATATGTTCATAACATCCACTATCCATGTACCATATAATTTTGATGTTGATGATTCTTTCTCCCTAAATTAAAAAGTTATGATTTTGGTAACCATGATTATTTGGATCTATAATTATTAGTAAAAAGGGCTTTTGGATTCCACATATATTAAAATATTTTATATTTTACAACTACCAATTATTTAGAAATATATTCCTTATGAAAACCAAAGGATTGAACCTTATTTAAATAAAAATTTTCATCCAGTGTCAACCACATTGAAATTTCATATAGAAGGGATAAATTTTATAAACAAACTAATTATTTTTTTAATATGGATTTTTTATAAAACCAATCCCAGAACTATTTCTATGAGGTTTCAATTGTCGATATATATATTATCAAAATTTTCCTTACCAAAATTAAAATTTGTTAGAACTTTTTTGAGACTAAAAATTTCTGTTTTTGGTTTCATAAGAAAATTATGATCTTCTTTAGTTAAAGTATAATTATATTTTTTTATATAAATGTTTATTAATATTTTAAATTTCAATGGAATGTTTTTAAATTCTAGAATTTTATTTTGAAATATCTTCCTTATAACATTCATAGTTTTTCAAAAAAAAATTCTATTTTTTTCAAACAAGGTAGCATATCTATATACCTATTCAAAACGTTATAAATTTTAATCATCATCGGATGTACTAAGTTTTTATTCATATAAATAATTACATTATTCATCATCTGAATTTTGATGGTTTGTATTTAAAGTTAAATTTTAAAAGGATTTAGTAGATAACATAACCATGTAGCATTGATTGATCTTTGGAATATCTACATATAAACTGATAACTTTCTAATTACCACTATTATTATCAGAATAATATTCAAAATAACTATCTTCACCACTTACACTCCAACTATCATAATATTTTATACTCTTCTTAAATTTATTCTTATAGAACTTTGTAATGGTAAGTGCTTTCCAGATCCCTTACATTTCCAGTTTGGGTGGTTCTTGCTTTTTGAGGAGGCTTGAGGAGGTTTAGTAGAGGTTGGAACTGCATCTACCTCTTTACAATCTAAAATAAAGGTTTACAGTGTGTTTTTGTGGTTTATGTCCTTCACGACCATTCGTTTTACAACTTGTGTTCATAGAGGAGTGTCGTGTCAAATGGGTTTATGCTGTAAAACTAATGTTTGTGGTTTGAATCCATTCTAGATGAGGAGCAATTTTTTTAGTGGGGGTTAAGGTTTTTAAGAATTCATGTATTATATGTGTATTTAATGAAATGTATTATATGGGGCCATGGAATTGATATCCTAAATTAGATATTTACAATATGAATTTTAGCTTTTTACAGCTTCATTGTATATCTTGTTCGGTTGAACTTTTTGTCATTTGGCCATTACTTCCTCCCCTTTTATGGGTGAACTGTATGTGATTTTGGGATAGCATCCAAACCATCTCCCCTCAACTTTATTCTTGGGTTTTGATGGTAGAGTTTTTGCAATACACATTGATTTGTTCTCTAACCTCGTAGTTTTCTTCCAATTCCTCTTCAGTCAGTGTAGTGTTGTTATTTTGATCTAGGTGTGTGTTGGTATGCATTATATATAATCCTTTAGTGTGGTTTGGGGTGATCTAGGGTTTCTTTATGTGGTTGTTTTATATTTTATGATTCTTCTTCACCATGTGGTGTTCAACGAGATCGGAAATCTTCTTCAAGGTTGGGGATCCGTGTTCTCTCCCATTATTAATGTTATGTGTGGGGATTTCAGGATAATGTTTTATTTGGGTGGATATTAAGGGTTAGTTTAATTAAATATAATTAATTGGAAAATGTTAAATTTATGGGGATGGAGAGGAATTGATTGGTTTGGTTATTTTGATATTGTTATTACTTTTTTTTATACATGATGTTTCTAATATTAGAAATTACAATTGTTGGGAGCTCTATTTTCATTATATATGATATGTGTTGAGACCCTTTATATGTTATTTTGTGGTTGTACTATGAATAAAATGATATTCAACATATATTTGGGAAATAAACCGGTTGCCCATGGAATCTAGTTTGTGTGATAACACTCATTCTAAATAAAGTGGTAATGTGGTAAAAGTCCCTGAATAAATTGTGAAAGTCAGGATGTGTTACTATTGCATATACTTTTTCTTATTGTGTTTACCTATGTGGTTTGGGTACTATGAAGTGATGGAGGTGACTAACTAGGATACATGATATAGTGGTTGGTTAGAATGGATGCGGTGAGGGAAGTTTTATGGTTGTGGTTATTAGTGGTTTTGGTGCATAGTGGTAATGATGTGTGGTGGTGATATGTAGTTGTTGTGTATAATAGTTATGTTGTGATGTGTGTTTAGGGAGTGTGAGGAGTTTTTTTTTTGTACAATAGTTGTGTTTTGGAGGTGTGTTAGGGTATTGTGAGGTTTGGTTGGTATGTTGATAAGGAATGGTTGATGTGGCATAGAGACGATGGTGGATGCATGGTGTGGTAGTGATCATTTTGGTGATTTGGGCTGTGTAGTGTGGTTGTGTTAGTTTCCCTGGTATTAGTGGAATAAATTTTAGTGTAAAAAATAATTAAATAAATGGTATGAAAAATGAAAAATAATGAGCAATAAAACATTATGTGAAAAAATGGATTGAATGAATTAAATAAAATAACATGGTGTGTAAATTTGAATGAAGTGGTTGTGTGAGGCTTGTGTGGTGGTTGTGTGGTCTATTGCATATAGTGGTGGTAGAAGTTATAATGGTTGACATGTGGTTTAGTGGTGGTGGTGGTGTTGTGCACTACTGTAGTTTTTTCTCACCCATGGGTTGGGTATTTTATGCTTTCTATATATCATGTATTTTATGTTATTTCTATATGTTCTTCACCTGAGTTAGATAACCATACCAATTCTCAAAGGTACTAAGTTCTGAGTGTTTTCCCCAACATCTTGGATAGTTGTGATATGGGTGGTTGGCTACTACCGCTTCCCCACTCTTCCTTCAGTAGTGATGGCCTAGGTGTCTTAAGGTGATATGTGATGTGATTTGATGAGATGGGATGGGATGTGACGTGATGTGATGTGATGTGATGTGATGTGATGTGATGTGATGTGATGTGATGTGATGTGATGTGATGTGATGTGATGTGATGTGATGTGATGTGATGTGATGTGATGTGATGTGATGTGATGTGATGTGATGTGATGTGATGTGATGTGATGTGATGTGATGGGATGTGATGTGATGTGATGTGATGTGATGTGATGTGATGTGATGGGATGTGGTTGTGATGTGATGTAATGTGGCTATGATGAGATGTTATATATAGTGGGGCCATTCATGGTATGATTATTGAATGAGGTTGATGTACTTCATGTCCATTATACCCTACTACTCTGGTTATATGATGACGTTAGGTGTGATGTGATAGCCTAGGTGTCTGTGGGTGAGATGTGATGGGATGATACCTAATGTTAGCATTGGATGTTAGGACTTATGAGGGTGGGGTAGGTAGGTATGCATCCCAACCCACATCAGATATAGCTGGTATGTTATGCAATATGTATGGAAGGGATGGGAGCATAGGACATTTGATGTTGAGGAGCAAGGGTGGGAAGTCCATGGGGAAGCGATAGCGACGTGTCCTACTTTATTATGATCTTGATTCTATATTAATATATTGGATGTATGATTTGGTGAATGAGCTATGCTGAGGGTGGGTTTGGTTAGGTGACCTATTTAGGTGCTTTTTGGTTCTACCACTTGTACATTACTGCATTAGTATTCTCTTTTCACATGTGCACTAGAGACCTTGGGTATTATCCTATTGAGTATACATGTTATTCTCACCCTACATAAATAAACTACTTTTCATGTTTCCAAGAGGACTTTGGGGTGTGAGATGGCCATTGTTATCTTGGGTTGTAGCTTCTATTGAGTCACTACTACTGGAAATGACTTTTGTTCTTTACTTAGGAGATTTCTTATGTATCGGTTTACCTTGTTCATGAATTGTGGGATGGTATTGGGTTTATTTTATATTATACGATGGATTTTTAAGGGTTTTGTATCCTATCTCCTAATCCAATAAAAACTTATACATTATGCCTCCCATTTGTGATATTTTTTTTACCCTCGGTGCTTGTCAAGAACCCATGGCCTATTAGAGATAGGACTCAAAGGTCACTATCTCTCTTCCTTCATTATGATACCTTTAGAGGGAGGGATTCATAGAATAGTGGTATCCAAGGTGATGGTTGAGAAATATAATGGTACTTTGGTTAAGGAATGGTGAGGATTACATGTGTTTATCAGGAAACGATTTCAGTTGATCCTGTAGCATGATATATGCCATGGTGACTGGCTATGACACAATATTTTATGGCATCCCATGATCTACAGCATAGGATCTAAGATGATTGAATGACTAAGTGAGGTGGATCTTTTTGTAGGGTATATACCTAGGAGATGTACCTATGCCATGATTGATTTTTTTGGAATCTGAATTGGGTGATTATTTGAAATGAAAATGAATTAATTAAATAATCTTTGATAAAATTCCATGCTACCTAACTTAGGATTTTCTCCTTTCTTTTCAAGGATGGATCATAGTAATCATCTTTATGTGGTTCAGATAGTTGTGGTTAAACAAGCTAATCTAATTGATTGTGGAAGGATAGACTCGATATAGGATAAATGTAACATCTTTTTCATCCTCATTGACTTGAGAAGTGATAGGTGTGTGTTACTAGCCTTAGGTGACATCCCCAAGACACCAAAGTCTAGAAATTAATGCCAAGAGCTTCATAAACAGTTGGGAGATAATTTTCTCTTCGAATATAAAAACAACTAAACCACAATAAACATATAAATCAAACCTCTATATGATGCATTAGTATAAGATAAAAATTAAACAAAACCAAATACAATATCAGAGTATAATAGGAAACCAAAACCATTAAAACTCAAATATTCCAAAGACCAAGAAACCCAACAGAAACAACAAAATCCAAACCAAAACTCCCACATGATCCAAGATCCAACTCAAAAATCCATGCCCAAGTATCATAATTAATCTCTAATGAACTGGGATACCATTCCTTTACCTTCATCTCGATAGATAACATCTACAAATGCACCGAAGTGACCAAGAAGGGGTGAGTATATAACTCTGTAGGATTTCCCCAATGAGTTCCCAATTCTAACCACTAGGATAGAACATGTTATTATAATTATACAAAACATTTTAAATTTGTTTAAATAACTTTATATCAAATAATAAAATTTTCCATTCCAAACAATTTTCCATGGAAATCAATCAAAAAAATCCTTTAAAAACATTTCTCAAATCCATATGGAATACCCAATACATAACTCCACACATCCACACATGAATTCCTAGGTGAAATTTCCATACTCATGAGGGGTCTCTCATTGATCTACCAAACTGTCATAAGGTAACCATATACTAGGTGCCTTAATGAAATGTACCCCTTCAACAAGGTCACTTCAATGTAAATAAACTCACACCATCCATGTATGCCAAAAACCCATGCCATTCCATTTCAATAAAACAATTATTTTATTTAAAATAACTCTATAACCATTTTCCCCAAGGCCAAACAAAATCTATTATTTTAAAATTTATATTTTAAAACTAACATCACAAGGTTTTCCATAAAACTATCCAGTTTCCACTATTTCCCAATACCTTCACTAAAGAGGTTTTATATCAAGAATCACACATAAATTTAAAAATCAATTTCAAGAAATTCAATCAATTTAAAATCGATCCTTCATGTTCTAATCAAGATGATTCATGAGTAATTCCATCTATATCTCAAAAATAGGAAAAAATGAGGAATAGAACAAAACTTCAAAACCCCAGATTACAACTCATAAAACTATACTTATATATTTTTCCCTTAAAAGAAACAATATCTCATCATTATTGATATCACACAGCATGGATTCGTCTCCAATAGACTAAATCCATGGTTCCAAGAGAGGGAAGGAGTAGAAAACTAAGGAAAATGACGACAAAAGATCACTTAACAACAAATCGGGCCTCCAATACACTTAGATTCACCTAGGAATCACTCTTGAATTGAAAGGAAAGGTCTCCTATCCTTAGGAGGGAGAGGAATTCTAGATATGACTAGATTAGGGTAAAATGGATTAAAGGGGTAAATTGTGTGAGATCCGTAATTTTTAGATCTAATTTTTTACGGTTCATAGTTAGGGAGCATGGTTAGGAAAACCATGCACTGACCAAACACAAACCACTTCCTCCAAAAAACCCTCTCAAGATTGGATCACATAGTTAAAAAAAATTATGCATCAACCATGCAATTCCCCTCTGTTTATCCTTGCATGATTTATCCTTAACATCAATAGGATTTGAATAATTTTTTCACCTGATATTGCTTATACCTAATGCCCAATGTTTCAGTTACATAGTTTCCTGATAGTTTTTACACATTTTCTACAAACCATGATCAAACCATGAACCTCTGTAAAATCATAAAAACATTAAAAATATCCTCTAAACCTCTATAAACTTAACCCAATTACATTATACACTTAAAATATATAAATAAAGTCTCAAGTATATAAAACTTGGGGGTGCTACATTCTCCCCACCATTTCTCTTTCCATCCCTAGAAACTAGAAAACTCCCATTGTACTAAAAGAGTTTCTGCCATTACTTGACCATTTCCTTTTAATGATCTCATAATTCTTCTTGAATCTAACCATGTTTCCAAAAAAAATACACTAGACCAATGATTTTACTATGCAAGACTTTCTCTTACCTATCCACAATATGTACTAGTACATGAATAAACATGGCATCTGGCTCTAAATGAACATGATACCATCGAATCACATGATCAGGATATTATTGATACTTATTAAATTGAGATACATGAAACACATTATTTACTGAATTGAACCTTGGTGGAAAGGCCAACTGATATTCCACCTCAAAAACCCATTCAATTATCTCAAAAGGTTCTATGTATCGAGGAGATAACTTTCCTTTATTTCCAAAACGATGATTCCCAAGCCTTGGATAAATTCTCAAGAAAATGTGATCACTCAACTTGAAAGATAATGGTATTTTATGATGATCTATATACAATTTTTGATGACTTTCAGCCATATCCATTATCTTCCTAATCAAATAAATTTTATTTATCATCTCTTGTATAAGGATTGGTCCAACTAGTGAAGTATCGCCTGTTTCTATTCAAAAATGTGGATATTGAAAAGGATTCCTATAAAATGCTTCAAAAGAATCCATATGGATTGAGTCCTAGTAAATTTTGTAGTATGATAACTACACTAATGGTATGTACTCCTTCCATGAACCACTAAAATCCATTACACAATCCTTAAGAATGTCTTCCAAAATTTATATCATCCCTTCGTATTTTCCATCCATTTTTTGATGATAAATCGTACTAATAGTCAAATGAGTCCCAATGTATTGCTCTAAGGATTTTCAAAAATGATATGTGAACCTTGTATCATGCTCTGATACTATTGAAATTGGTACACCATGCCTTTTTACAACTTATCGAATATATATTTTGACAAGTCTTCAACCATATGAGATTCATGAATAGGGATGAAATGGGTTCACTTTGTGAGCTGATATACTATCACCCATTTGTAATCATGTTTCTAAACCATATTTGGTCGACCTATTACAAAATCCATAGCTATCATCTCCCATTTCCACATGGGAAATGGTAAATACTACAACATACCTTCTAGTCATTAGTGATCTGCCTTAATCTATTTATAGGTTAGGACTCTCATAAAAAACTCATCCAGTTTTCTTTTCATGCTATCCCACCAAGATTGTTGTTTCAGATCCTTATATTTTTTTTATCCAGGATGAATGGATCATCTCAAAGGGTGATAAGCATGAAGGATTTGTTCCTGACCTTCCATACATATTAACATTTGATCTTGAAAACACAACAATGATTCTATGTCAAGATTACATCCCTCAATGTTCTCTCCACCATTGAGTTTTGACCTTAATGAAACAAATTTAAAATTAGATGTTTGCAACTATTTAACCTTCTTGACCAAATTAAGAACAAAAGAAACTGGAAAGAGAACTACAACACTATATCAGTCTTCACAATACAAGTGCACGTCATCTATCATTGAAATTAGTTTCCATTCATCTGAATCCCCTTTTTCCAAAAGACTATATAAATTTATAATAAATCCTCCATAGAGTTACATTTACCTGATTTATAAATTATGTCAATGTCAAACAATTAGAGATACTTCATCCATCTTCTTTGTCTCAAATTTAGATATATTTGGGGGAAAATATGTTTCGAACTCCTATGATACATAAACACCGTGAATTTATCACCAAATAGATAATGATGCAAAGTCTTTAAAAAATGGACTAAAAAAGATAATTCCAAGTCTTGTTTTTCATAGATATTCCAATGTAACTATAACTATTGTGATCCATAATCAACAACATGATCTCCCTACATGAGAACACACCCAAACCTAAATCCTGATGCATCATAATATAACATATATACATGTTTGTATTATATAAATATCATGATTGGTGCTAATGTAAAGTTAACTTTAAGCTCTTAAAAATATTTCTAGAATTCATCATTCTATTGGAATGGAAAAAATTTCCTTATCAAAGTCATCATTATTAAAGCTAGGAATGAAAATTCATGAACAAAACGTCAGTAATAACCATCCATTCCAAGGAAAATATGTATATCAAATAAATTATTTAGTGTTATCCAAGATTTCACATACTGTATCTTTTTGAGATCGATAGAAACATCTTTTTAGAGATAACATGGCCAAGTAAATGTACCACTTGTATCCAAAAATCACACTTTAAAAATTTGGCATATATATGATGATCTCAAAAAATTCACAACACTATCACCAAGTGTTTCTCATTCTCATCCTTTTCATATAATACAACAATATGTTGTAATAGACTTGAACCTAGTTTCCCTAAGTCAGTGCCTTAATTTACTACATTGGCATATGATACAAGATATCACATCCCAAAGGACCAAATAGTTTAATAGTTTTGGTAAACTAGATATATATTTGAAATTCAAATTAAATTTTAAACATAAAATAAAAAAATATATTTTCTTTGAGAAAATCATCGTTCTCTTAGCTTAACCGTTCATATCAATCATAATACACTACTTGTAATCTAGGTAAAATTAAAATAAAATAAAGAGGTGAGTTTAAACACTCATTATGGGTAAAGTACAATAGAATATCACTTGAATTAATAATTAATAATTAATATATAATGAATAAAAGATGATTAAATAATTCAATATAAATAATCACATGATCTTAAAACATGACCATGGATATTATAACTAACCAAATAATCACATGTAATAATGATGATGATCAAATGCATAATGTTATATGTCTGCACTATCAAGATTTATCCTCAAGATAGTTTAAGTATGTGGGTAGAAACTCATATGATTTCTTCCAATATCTATCCTCCTAGAAATTTAAAACTATTCAGAAACAAATGTTAATGGTTTGTTGCCGACTAATTTTATCTCAAGAGACTATAGATGCATCGATAGGCTATAGCAGACCCAACCTGTCACATATTAAGTATAATGCATTCCTCATATGAATGGGGTGAAACATAAATAAAATATATGTATGAAATATAAATAACTTTCCCCAATTAGTAAATATAATCACAACCCATTTTGAGTAATATTGTGAATGGTATCAAAGTATCACATCCCAAATCAAATTGATCATAACATTTTATATAAAATATGGTAAATGATATCATAATTGATCAACCTCGATAAAGCATAAAATTCAACAAAGGATGTGGACATAAATGAAAATACTTTAAATGATAGCACATAAACATTATTGGGGAAAAACTCTTATTAACCCCATATGAAAAACAATTTCTTATAAAAATAGCCTTTTCTTTTAAAAACCCATTTTCAAAAACAAAACAACCTTTTCTTTGAGAAACACTATTAAAAATTTACATTATACTAATGGTTTGAAACCATTGGAATAGGCTTTGAAATAATTGGGATAGTGTATCCCAAAGGTTTTAGGAACCTTTGGTATGTGGGATACCAGTATATCCCTATACCAATAGTTTCTATAAAACCATTGGTATTGGATATTTTGAGTTACCATGTCCCAATGGTTATAAGTGAACCATTAGTATATACATATGCCAATGGTTTTACAACTATAGGAATACTATTTTGTCTATAAGAACTATATACCAATAGTTTCATGTAAACAGTTGGTATAACTATGTTACAACATCTCTACAACCATAGGTATTTATGTTTAGAAGAACTGTATACCAATAGTTACATGTAAACTATTGGTATAAATGTATCTGAATAGATCTACAATTGTGGGTATTGTTGATCAGTAGAAGTGCATACTAATAGTTTATAAAACCATTGGTATTTCCCTATCTACCTAACATTCATAGTAGTCCCTTCCAGCAGCTCTTCCACTCTGATAGAACCTATAAAAAACAATAATGGAAGAGCTGAATCCACTCTGCTAGAACCTATAAAAAACCACAAAGCATGCCCTTCCAATAGCTCAATTTTTGTTCTCTTTGATACATGTGAGTATTTCTATTTTTTTTAATTATGGGTTAAAGAAATATGAACCACACCCCACACACTCAGTCAAGGAATTTAGAGTCTACTAAACCATTGTAATTTTATTTAGAGATTAATAACTATATTCTTCAAAAGTGGAGCATAGAAAGGGAAATCCAAGTACCATAAACCACATTTTAAGATCTAGAAAACATATTTTAAGGATCCTTTATAATCACTACGTGAGATGAAATTGATGGATCATGAAATTTTATCCATCAATATAGCTACTCCAAGTATAATGAGGACACTCATCCAGAAAATAAAATTATGTTGAAGCTCTAAATGTTACAAATAATCCAAAACATCATATAGTTTGAAGGGATGAAAAATGATTACCATCAAAACTACCACTCTAATTGTATTTCGATTTTTGATAAACTAAAATAAAATGGGGTAACTGATGATGTGATATGACTATGATCCTTATTTTTTTCATTTATGAGACAACCTAATGAATATTTGAATCCCCAAGTATAAGGTTTTATCACTACATGGAATGATCTTGTATGGGAATCTTAGAGAATGACTTCCCATCAGCGAAGATGTAAAAGCTAAGAGGTGATATTCAAAAAATTCTGAAAAATATAGAGATTAAAACTACGAGGAATAGGGGAACCTAAAATACTTTTTATAGAGATTATCACTCCATATAGTATCACTTTGTATGCATATACATATTTTTTAAATTGTTTTTCAAAAAAACCATGGGTAGTGGTTGACTCGGTAGATGGAGAAGGACTTGTGAGGAAGGAACAACTAAATATTAAGCCATATTAGATGATATTTTGTATAAATTATATAAATATCTATGATAAATATTCCCACCTGAGTGAGGATTTCATCAATTAGATGATATAACCAAGTTGGCTTCTAAAATTGAATAAACATCAAAGTATATAGAGATGTTTCTAGAAATTCACCATCAAGGAACCTACCTTGGACAAAAAAAATTCTCTCATAATATATTTTTGGAGGTCCATGGATCTTCTAATATTTTTAATATGGAACAGAATATAACCTTATGGGTGAGGTGGGTTTTATTTGTTAAAACTAGTTAAAATTCTATTTCTAAAATCAGTTTGGGTAATAAGTGAGGTTAATGTCTCAAAATCATGGTTGGAGATAGGTAAATTCGAACAACACCATTCATATTGAAGTTTTTTGGGATATCACCATGGGAATCAAGAAATTGGGCCCATTGGATAGAAACTTCATGATTTGAGGTATTAGTTTATGATGCAATTACAATTACAATTTCTTCTATAATACCAAGAATTATACACATCTTTCAAAGAATTTTTGTTGAATTATATTAAGTAGAATGACCATAGAATATCTCAAGTAGATAACATACTTTAAAATAATTAATATTACTTTTTAAATAACCAAGGATCTCATTAAAACATCAAGAATCAACTGAGATTTCATTCCTAAAAAAATTCTAAGAGACAACTCAGTGTCATATTAAGTAATAAGAAGGTTCCAAGGGAGAAAGAAAAGTCAATTACACTGATAAGTGTAACAGAGATAAGGGAAATGGGAAACCATAATGAAATCGAAGCTAGTTAGGAGGATAATAATGAATAATCAAAGAATAAAGAGAAGGATCCAATCAAATAACTCATTAATGAACCAACTGGGGTGGCAAGAAAATCCAAAGCAGTGGATGAGAAAAAACTATGGAGATAGAAAATAAAGAGGGAAAAGGTGCATCCATACTATCCATATATTCTATTTCTAATAAAGATATTCTAAGAAAATATGTAGGATTAGTATAAAAAGTTCTTGTATATCATCAAATTTCTTCACATTAACATCCCATTCATTGATTAAATTTTCTAAAAGTTAGTGTTTGTTAAGATCCTCAAGGAAATCCTATTGAACCAAAATAAATTGGAATAATTGTGTGTCATTTCCTTAAATGAATAATGTTTAATTATTGTTCATTTTAAACTCCTACTAAAAATTCAAGATCTGGTACGCTTTCCCATCACATGTATTATTGGTTTATGTAATTTTAGTAATTCCCTTTATGATCTAAGGGATATTTTCAACTTGATGCCTCTAAATGTGTTCAAGAATCTCAAGATAATAAATCTTAATCTCAATATAGTTTCTTTCTAGCTTATAGACTTATCCTTGAAGTAATTGATTGGTATTTAGGAGATGTTTTGGAAAAGTCCAATAAGTTCATATTCCCTATTGATTTTCTCATCTTAGAGATAGATAAAGAGGGATAGGTCCTGATAATTCATCTTTAACCTTTCCTAACCATGGGGAAATCACTAATTAATGTTAGTTAAGGATAATTTATTTTCTATGTTATAGAGGATCAAGTCCAATTTTATTTTTTTAAGGTTGTCAAATAAGAAGATAAATCTAAAGATTTTCATGTCATTACCACTACTAAATAAGTTCATGGAATACTAGAGACACAAGTTAAATAATTTCAAGGGATTTTGGAGCTAATTGATGATGTAGTGAAAAAAATGTATATGGTAATGAATAGATTGAGTTGGAATATAGATGTATAGAAATGGAACATATTTTTTAGGGAATGTTTTTAGATATGGATCACTTATTCATAAATCTTCTAAAGATATAACTAAAATTATTTGTTCTGGGTGCATTCTAAGCACTTGTTGGGGTATATCTCAACTTATTAATTTTTAGATCTTGTGGATCATTCGAATATTATATGATACATAAATTCTAAAAAAATAAAAAATTTCAAAATAATATTGGTAATAAAGGTCACTATAACCAAAAGAAGATATTTTCACATTAAATTTATAATTATTTTAAGTATATAAAAAAAAAAGAATACCTCATATTCTTAATAGTTTTTTAAAGTTACGATTATGCCACAATAAATTGGGTGAATTTTAGTTTGTGATGGAATTAATTTTTTCTCTATTTCACTATTTATTCTTATAAGTAAAACCACTTGATCTTTGAAACTATTTATACAAGTTTGGGTGTTTTGTGATAGTTGGTCAATTCTTGTACCCATCCTTGTGAAAATTAATTGAGTTTCCTTTATATGGTTATTGGTTTTTTTATTAATCTCTCTAATATGTCCCCACTTACTAATAGTTTATCATGTATACCTTAAAGGTGTTCTAATATCATCATTATTTTATGGTCATTCTCAACAGAATTGTGAAGATGTTCCCAATACCTCCCCAGTTATTCTATGTTTTATAAGACCTCCCATGGTCCAGACATAGTAATGACCTAGTTAGAATCTAATATTGTATTGACTAAGATGGATTAAGGTGAATGGGATATGCCCATGGGCTGACACAAGTGTCTGGGCATCAAGGAATCATCACTTGAGAACAATTTCACCCACAAAAAATTAATTAAGACATAATTGTAAAATAAATAAAATTCTACCCTGACCCATCCATACATTAAACATCCATACTGAAGGAAAATAAAATAAACAGAAGCAACATGGTATAAAGGCAGACAAAATTGAAACACACTAATTAATCTCTCCACTACCCCGATCTCCCTCCCCTGTAAAGAAAACTGTATAGCCACCTCCAATTACCTTCTTTCTCCCTTCATAGAATATAACTACCCTCTGTCCATAGAAAGTGGTTAAAGTCCTAAGTGTACTATGTGATAAATAAGAAAATAAAAACTAAATTGTAACATACCTGTCTTCTATGACTATATATGTCACCGCCCAACATATAAGAACCACAATTCCCCATGGGTCAAATCATGTTCCTGTAATCCAAGGGAAATAGATCCAAATTTTAAAATGATACTATAAAATAGTACATTCTTATTAATTAAAAATTACACTTACTATTAATGGTATATAATAAGTTTTTATCTAGTTTCATTTTAGTTTTTTTTTGTTCGATACAAGTTAGTTTGAGACATTTTCAATAGATTTAGTTTGTCTTGTTTTTGTTTAAATAATCTTGGAAAATTTCATTCACTTGGGTTGTAATTTATTTAGTTTGATTAAATATGTTTTGTATTAGTTTTGTTTAGTTTAGTTTAGTTCATCTCAATTGTGATCATATAGGTTTGAATTCATTATATTTTGTCTAATTTGATTCATCATTTTTAATATTATATTAGTTCAAGTTAGATTCATTTGACTTGGTCCAATTTAGTTTTATTAAAAAAAATTCTATTTGAATTCTATTTTTTTATTTTGATCATTCTAGATCTATTTTGGTTGACTGGATTTACATTTATACTAGTAAGGTTCACTTAGTTTGTGAATGTTTTTTTAAATATTTCATTCTATTTTTTATTTAGTTTTATTAAATCTACTATGGGTTTGTATAGTCCCACGTTATTTAGTTAAACTCATTTTGGGTTTACTCTTCATAATCTAAATCGAGTATACTAATTATGTATGATTCTCTTTGGTACAACATGATATGATTTCATTTAGATATATTTAGTTTTAATTTATTTTTTTGGTATAAGATAATTTAATTTATTATAGATTCATATAATAATATCCATTTTTACTCTTTATAAGTTAATACAATTTAGATTATTTTGGTTTTTCCTAATTATATTATGTCCTACTTGATTAAATTTGGTTTGAATGGGTTCTTGTTGGATTCATTTAATTTGGTTTGTTTCTATTTGAACTCGGTTAGGTTGATTTGATTTGATTCAATTTAGTGACCACTTCATTTCATATAAATCAATTATTCTAAGAAATATATATAATTATTTAGTACAAAAACATTATGTGGAATACAAGAAATCAATGCTTTTTTGAATTTAAAGGACACTACATAAGGGAACCAACCTCAAACTCAAGGTGCTCTTCTTATGAAGGTGGAATCTTGAATCTTCTATTTACCATTTTCACATATATTAACTTTCTCATATATATATATAAGGACATATAGCCCCTATGTACATATTTTCATAGCCAAATATGTACAAAGGGAACCTTGTATATATTATTATACATGCATATACCCATTTACCTTACACATGTATGCATTTTTCATATATATACATAAGTACACCTAGACCCAATATATATATTCATACTGCCATGAGTGGATATATATATATATGTGGGGGGGAACTTATATATCTAAATTCTTACCTATGAATACATGTGAATGTTTTCTTTGACAATGGAAACTCGAAATCACTTCATTGAGGTCCAAAATACTCTTGAAAAACACATAAAACTCAAAACCCCAAAAGCCCTAAATTAAAAAAAATTGAAATGGAACAAAACATACCCAAAACCCATGGAAATTTTTTATTTTTTCCACAAAAAATTATTCTAGGATAGGGCCACAAATTTTGATTGAAATTTTTGAGTCTGTATAAAAATATAAAAGAATGTAGTTTCGTTACAACTAATAGACAATCCCAAAAAGAATGATTAGGGAAAATTAAATGGATTAGTTTATCCTAATAGGACAATTGGACCTATTTAATGGATGTGGAATTGAATAATTCAAGACTTGGGGAGTATCTACATTCAATTGTAGTTATTGAAAATGAAATGAATAGTGAAGAGGAAACCGCACATATTATATAATTTGATTCATCACAAATAAAACACATGATAAAAAAACACTAATCCTTCAAGAATTTTATCATCAGGAGAAAAAATATAATCACCCAAAAACATGGTATCCCTAAAATTAAATAAAATAATTAGAGGGTTATAGAATAAATCCCACATAAAAAATCCTATTGAAAAAATTGACTTAAAGATACCCAAACATCCAAAAATGATAACATGAAATAGTAGGCTATATGGAATTCAGAAGAATATTATATTTAGAAATTATTTTTCAAACTTGTAATAAGTAAAATTTATTTCAAAACTTATAAATCATATCAATATTTCATTTCTAAAAAAAAATATAATGGAAACAAACAATATATTAAGAGAAAACAACAATCATTAATTTTTGTACATTGGGTTTTGAATTTGAAATATGTATTTATAACATAAAGTGCTTGGGTAGATACCCAACTTTGGGTATATTCCTATACATTTTAGTGTGATACAATAGTAGATTGTATAGTTAACAGATGAAGGACATCCCCATTTTTTCTTGTACATTTTAGTAGATGGGGTAGATAATAAATCAATGAATTATTAAAAAAATGATAGTCGATGATTTATTAGTTATCACATCCAGAAAAATAAATGGGATGTTCCTCTACCTGAGAATACTTTACTCAAGAGATAATAAAACTCATCAAAAATATAAACCCTAATATGAATAAACTATATTCAACAACTAAATTCAAGTTCATAACTTTAATTACAAAATAAGGTCAATGTAAATGAATAACTATATTCATTTTCTTTTATAGCATGCAATGCAAGGATATATCTCCTAGAAGTAGTTTAATAATTATACTAAAGAATAAAAATTCATAATATAAAAAATTTATAACTATAAATAAATTAGGGAATATTATTTTAAATAAATGAAAAATTAAAATATTTAAATATGAGATAACCATTTATAAACAATTCATAAATAAAATCTAACTATAAACTGTTTTATAAATTAGAAAATATTATGGACAGTCCATAAATATGAATATAAACACTTTATGTACACTTTAATATGAACTATTTCATATTATTTATTATATGTAAATTTTGAAAATATATGATATTACCATGAATCATAAAAAAATGTTATCCAATTTATATTATGTAGATATTTTATATAACATAAATATCATATACATAGCATTTAGAATAAGTAATTATTAATTTTGAACAATTTAAAATAATTTATGATGAAAAATTTATTAATTAAAATATAAATAATAATATATTTTGACTTTATTTATTTAATTTATAAACACTTTATAAATTGTATTTTTATGATTATAAAATAAGACCTTTTATTTATAATCCATAGAGTGTGCCATATAATTTTCCAAAAGGTATTTTAAATATTATAATTTAATATTTAATGAATATTTAATAATCAATGTTTGAAAAAAAATATTAAATAATTTTAAAAACTTTATAATTAATTAATTAATTAAAATTTTATTAATTAATAAATATCCTTAAAATAAATTTTATTATAATTTATAAAAAAATTATAAATTATAGGTAAACATAACAAAATATAAATTTTTTAAGTTTTTATGTTACCCTTATGCAATAGGGGTTACCTGCATAAGGGTTAATCCCACTACCCTTACATAGCCCAATTGTGAAAATGTAACATAGTGCTTACTTTTACATGACCTAGCCATGTAATTATATCAAGAAATGTACCTTTACATATCCCAATTAGGTAAAGGTAATATAAAACTAAATTTTATATAGAACCATTCTCCTTAAGGTCAATTTCATTTACCTTTATGAAAAAACATTCTATATTAGGGTTACTTTATTTAGATTTATGTAGAACCATTCTGATCAAGGGTAAAACATAATGATCCTTATATAATTTGTTCTATGTAAGGATAATATTGGGTTATCCTTACATATACTACATTTCATAAGTGTAAGTGTATATATCACTTATGTAGACCATTCAATGTCTGGGAAAAATTGATGACCATTAGGTACATCCAAAATACCTAAAGGTAAATTCAACTTTCCATAAAACTGGAAATAATTTTTTATTTTTGTTTTTTATTCATCTCATGCAATTATTCATAAATAAAATCCATGGTATGTCTATGATACCACTTTTAGGTTTTAAATTATTCTAATAACAATTATTAGATCCTATAGAATAATATAAAATCCTATGAGGATTGTGTACAATTCTATAAATATTAAAAATTCATAAGAAACTAAAATGAAGAATTCCTGTAAAATGTGTAATGTTTATGGAAGAATCCATTATATCATCTTAAATTATATCATATGGGTTTGAGAAATATAAATGAAATTGCATCCAAAAGACATATCACATTTGGAGGTATCCATGGGTCATGCCAAATCATCTGACATTCGAATTTGATCTAATCTATCACCATGGCATGCTAATGACTTTAACAAAAAGGATAAAAAATTAGAGGCCTTTGGGGGATGGGGAGTTCAATCAAGGCATAGTGCAGAAATCGATATAAACCAACGACACATGATCTGGAATGCATCGCCTCTGATGGTGGATGGACAAACAACCAATAAGAAACTGTTATGAACCCTAAACACTAAATAATACACAAAATTCCGGCCAGCCCCTTGAACTAGGGTTTAACTAAACCTTAATAGGGAATTAGAAACCTACAAGGAAATTGAGAAAAAGGAATCGGATACTAAACCTTGGTGATCCAACCATAAACCATGAATATCACACTATAAACCGCTAAGTCTTTAAGCGTTTACAGGGAGGACAGGAGCAGAAGCTGGAACAGAAGAATCAGAATGAAGCGAAGCATCGAGGCATGTTTTTGGCATTAAGTGGGACGATTGTGATGGATGATAGATGAATCAGATGACATGAGGGTTATTGAGGTAGAGGATAGGGATCACACCATTTATGGGCACAGTGGTTAATTGGTGGAGAAGGTTTATAGGGGAGATGAGGTTTTGCAGAGGAGAGGAGAGTTTGAAGAGGAGGGGCATGTGAGGATGATCCAAACAAAAATTAAAAATCTAGGCATGGTATACCTATGGTTTTTTTAAATCTATAGGGATATATTTACCAAGAGCATTTATCCTAATAGTTTCTTAAAACCATTGGTATAGGTGCATGGGTATAGACCCATTTTCTAGTAGTGAATCAATTTTCAATACCAAAATACCTTTTTCTTTGAGAGACTATTTTCAGTAACAAAATACCCCAAAAGATAAATATTTTTTTTCATTTATGGAAACATTAAATCCTGAAAAGGAAGATGAAAATAAAATAATGGTCATAGTGATGTAAAATTCATTGTCACCATTTACGTTAAGAATAGAACATTCCTTTTAATGTTTGTCAAAATTTCTGTATAAAACAAGTAAAAATATACCTTTTTGAAAAAAAAATTAAAAGGATTTCAAAATAGACATAATATTTCCCTTATAATTATTTTATATAAATATATATATATATATAATATTAATAATATTAACATGGATAAAAATATCTGATAATTAAATCTTTAAACATTCAAGGTGTCCCATACCACTTTGAACATTTAAATCATAATACCCAAGAAAGAATAACATTTTGAAAATAATTAAATAACTTGATTATAAATAAATTAATGACATGATAATTCAAATGGGATGTATATACACCTTATAAAACAAGATGGGTGTATAACATTAAACTATGCCTCAATAAAAGGAGATTGATATGAAGTTCCTTACCTTATGATTCCTTTAGTTGAAGGTGGTTTAACATCCTATTTAATAAACATTGGTTTATTATACATATATAATAGAATCATATTAATTTCTATGATACCACATATTATTTACTTATAACTTTATATTACCCATTTATTAACAATTCCATGTTAGAGTTTCGTTTCGGGTAATAACCGCTTTGTTTTTTACATGTGTTTTGATTTGATACATTTTTTACTCTCTTACTTATATCATGATTTCATCATATCCAGAATGATAACCATGAAATAAATATAATATATATTCATTATATATTTATTTATAATAATATATAAAATATTGAAATTGAAAATGAAATATACCGTTCATTGAGATGGTAGGTTGTACGTAAGCATGAACTTTCTTTCCATTTTCTTGTCATATTGAAAGAAATAAATTAATTAATATAATTCTAATAATATTATTATGTAATATATATTAAATAAATTCACTAAACCCATCCTTATTATATTCCATATAAAGTGTGAATCACATTGTTTTGAGGAGTCGGTAGTTCATATACACAAACGAAGTTATCATATTTACAAAAAATGGAAATCATAAAGGTATGTATTATATAATAATTAAAGAATAATAAATAAATCATATATATAATATATATGATATAAAAAGAGAAATTACATCATTATTCCCAACCATTAAATGTGGCAATGGAAGAATGAATGACATCAGTTCGTGAGGCAGTAGTCCACCATACACACGAACGATGATTGTGTATCCCATTTGATGGAAGTGTGTGTGAGTGTAGGTCATAACATTAAAATAAAAACATATAATTATATTTAGTATACTTATTTTATTACATAAACTTGAATTAAAAATTTTTTAATGAGTTTAAGTAAGAAATAAATCAAAAATGCTCGTTGATGAATTGTACCACTTCTTTGGGTATCTTCTTTTGATTTTCACAAAAGAACTTATTTAGTTGTATTTATGCCCAAATTAAGTATTTTAGGAAGAAGGGATGTAATTTTTAAGGTTAAATGGATAGGTTTTGGTTTATCTATAAGGATAAAAGTGGTTTTAGGATGTGAGGTAGAAGGTGACCTTTTATAATTGAGGTGAGGGGCACTTTAAGAAATTCTTAAAATATTAAATTAATATAAATTATTTTTAAATTAAAAATGTATCCAAAGTGAGTTATTTATAACATAAAATGATTATGGATCAAAATAATATCAACCAATATTTTTTATAAAAGTTTTTATCTAATTCTTACCCTTATATTTTGGTTTTAACCCTTATTTAAACACTTTAACTCTTACTATGACAACATGTGTTTTTAATCTTTGAAGGTTAATGTAGTTACTATTAAATGTAAAAAGAACCTTAAATGAGTCATAGAAGAAATTTTTTAATTTCTCCAAATTATTTTTTATAATTTTATATTTTTATTAATTTTATATCATTTAATAAAATATTATGTATTTTAAAATATCATTAGTGTCAATTTTGACACTATTTATTACTTGACTTTTTAAAAATATCATAACAACCTAATAACTTCAAAAAAAACCCTTAATAAATCTATAATATGTTAATTTCATCTTGAAAATTATTGGATGAAATTAATTATATAAAATTATATTTATGTTAATATTTTTAATAACATTTATTTGATATGTCCATTAATGAAACAATTATTATATCATTGTTGTGAAAGCCTTTAATTTAATATTTTTTCCCTAAAAAATTCAAATAAATTATCATGATGAAAATAAAAAAAAAAAATTAAATGAATTTTAATAGTCAAAGTTTTCTTCTGAATAACCATATATAAAAAATGTAACACTTATTAAAAACATGAGTATGACATATTTGAGTTTCCTTATAATAAAATACAATAAAATGCATAAAGTCATCCAAGTAGCTCTAATAGGCCATAAAATCATCCCAAGAATATATTTTTTCAATAATAACTCATCTTATAAAGTTATTAAAAGTGTTAAGATAAGTTTATAATACTTATGATAGTATTTTACCATTAATTACTCAATTTACCCCTAACTATGGTAATTAAAAATAAATTCTAAAGTTGCTATTCATTTGGTCCAAAAACAAAAGGGACAATTTTAATAAATTTGAACCTTATGATACCAAATATGGAATCAAATTTTCAAAATTCAAAACACATAATTGGATAAAAAGTAGTTTAAAATTAATCTCGTTGAGAGAAAGAGAAAACATGTTTTTAAAATAAAAGCGTTCAAAAGATTGAAATGTTTTTATATCCAAATTCAATATGAAATTGATTCCAATTATCTAAATTAGATTAAACTCATAGAAAATTTATCTAATTATGCTTTAAAAACAATCAAAAATATAACATAACCCAATAATTTATTTATATAAAAAAGTTGTTTTCAATTAAAATGCAATATTTTTCCACTATTCATCAAAACATGAAACTTGTTAGAAAAATATAAAAAACAAAACCAAAGTAAATTTTGATTTTTAGAATTAAAATAAGATGTTTATTTTTTCAAATATAATTTATAAAATTATCAAAAAATTAATTTAAAATAAGTGATCCATCAAAAGGTGGAAAAACTGACTTTAGAAAAATATATCCTCTTTGATTAAAATTGGTTTTATTCTTATCTTAAGTTTATAAATATTATTTGATGAATTTAAAAACTTTTTTTGAATATATATAGCATATATATTTCATTAATATCTTTAAATATTATTCATTAATTTAATATATTATTATAAAATACCATTTTGGGCATAAAAATAGGTTTTTTAATTGGTTTTTATTTTCATTTCCAATGAATTAATTTTATAAACATGTGTAAACTATATTTTAATATATTTTTTAATCATATAAAAAATCTCTAACTTAACGGATAGTGTTAAAATAATTATATTTAATATTATAACATGGTTCATTTAAGTTCGATGTTCTATGCGATGTATATTATCAAAGAAATTGAATTTATTTTAGAAGGGACATATCGTAAAATCTTGGGGTGTTATATTCTCCCTTCCTTCAATAAATTGAATCCTTGGAATTTTAAATTTCACTTCAAAAATAAAATTTTGATGCTTCAAAATTACATTGTGGGAAACCCACATCAGAAATAGGGGAAATAAAACATTCTCTTAATAAGAGGGAGATGGAAAATGTGAAGTTCACCCCAAAAAAATATATTTTTAAATAGAATAACATTATTGTGAGGTAAAAACTAGGTCATGGGAGAGAAATATAAGCATCCAATTCTGATGGAGAATGATAGAGGACATGGTTATTAGAAATTTAACCATCACAAAACTGTAAATCTTATTATTAGTTAAAATACCCTTGATTTCTTAGTAAGAAAAGTAAACTAATAAGGTTTTTGTTCAAAAATAATTTTCATAGAGTTGAGGAGTTATTTTACTAGCCAAATAAGAACTTAAAAAATAATAATAATAAACTTACCTGATTTCCATGTCAAAAGAATGATCTTATCCTTTGGTTGTTCTTTGATCTATTTCCACTTCATCTTGTACACCTGAAGATAGAATTCAAGATGAATTTCTTTATGATTAAAGCACTTTTAACAAATAATAATATCAAAAAGTAATTTATTCATTCTCTAAATTATTACTAAAACCATAAATTATAACACATAGTATCCAATAAATCATACTTTAAACTCAAAAAACAATGTCTAATGTCCAAATTAATCCATTCCAACCTTAAGAATCATCCAAAATATATTTTTCCAAATTCAAAATCCAAAAAAAATCTCCAAATTTCAAAAAACCATCAAAAAATTATATTCTTCAAATAATTTAATGTAGATCTTATTGTAGCATACCAAATATTTGATCATCTTAAACCCTCAATGAAAACAAGCATTCTTCTAAATCCTTAAATAAGATCTATTACAGTACAATCCTTAAAAATCTTTTGATTATTATAACTAGAGAATCATTGATAAAATACTTTTAAAACATAAATCTTAAAGATTAGAACACAAATAATTTAATTATTTGACTTTGACTGTAGTAAAAGCATAATCTTGGCCTTGATCCTTTTTCTTCTTCTTAGGTATATTTCCTTGAATATTGGGGAATTTATTTGTGTATTTCCTCATTTCTCTATAGTTAAAACACTAAATATAAGCCTTTTATTTCTTCTCTTTTCATTATTTTCTCTAGTTACCCTTTTCTCTACACTTATAAAAAATATTGAATTCTCTCAAGCACTTCCCAGGGTGATTCTTTCCACAATTATCACATGTGGGAAAATCTCTCTTTCCCTTCTTCCCTTTGTCCATATTTTTCTCTATAATCCTATTCTTCTCTTACTTACCTTTGAAGTCATAATACTTTGATAATTATTTCTCTTCCTTGATAGAAAATGAGACTATATCCTTTTATGATGAGAAAGTTTTGGAGACAATTTCCCTTCTAAGGAATGGATTAACCCATCAAAGAAATGATCAATCTTACTCATTGGATTATGTATGTTGTTCATAGAATGCCTTTCTAATCTTCTAACATTTTTTTAATACTTAGAAACAATCTCATCCTCCTTTTTCCTTATACTCAGAAATTTACTCTCCATATTTTTTCACTATTCATAGGGAAAATATTTTTCTAATAAAGGTTTCTTAAAATCCTTTTATTCCATGTTTTTTATTTATTCCTCCACCTTCGTGTTTTGAATAAATTACCATAATTGATCTACACATCCCAGGAGACAATAAAATACCATGATAACCTTTTCCCTTTCATTTATTCCCAAAGTGAGATATATCTTTTCTAAGGAAATTATCCATTGCTCAGCTACAAATGGATTTGTAGTCTCATTGAATGATGGAGGTTGTTGTATCATGAAGAGGTATAACATTTTTCCTTTGTTTTGTGGATTGTGATTTATATATGGTAAGATTATTTTTCATAACCTAAGTTGGTTTTATCAGGATAGATATAAGTTTTTTCGTATCAGTTTTAACTCCATCTTCAATGTCATTATCTTGAATTCGGGGGAATCCCTACATGGATTACATGTGCAGATATGGTTTCTATTCTGTCCACTAGGCGTGATTTCTAAAAAATGGATTACACTATATTAAATAATAAAATTATGAAACATACTATATCATCTAAGAACGGGTGAATCATATAACCTAAATTGAAAATTTAGGTATAACTAATCTATAAATCATAAGCTAAGATTATTTGGATATATTTCCAAATTCTTTCATAGGGTTTCATTCTCTAATCTATTTTTTCCTAAATCTAGTTCCCAAGGTTTCTAATAAACTTTATCTAATATTAATTGTAATGACCCTGACCCCAGTTTCATAGATTCAGTGACTTACATAATTACATTAGAATAAGATACAAGATATCACATCTCAATAGACCGAATAGTTTAATAGTATTTGTAAACTAGATATATATTTGAAATTAAAATTACATTTTAAACATGAAAAAAGTGTTTTCTTTGAGAACACCATTATTCTCCAAGATTGGCCTTTCATATCACTCATAATATACTTCTTGGAATCCTGGGGAAATATAAAACATAAGAGAGGGGTGAGCTCAAATGCTCAGTAAGGGTAAAGTATGGTGAAAGCTAACTTGAATTAATAATGAATAAGAAATATGTAAAGAATAAAACATGATAGAATAATTCCATATAAATAACATAATGATCTTAAAACATTATCATGTATATTATAACTAACTAAATAATCATATGGAATAATAATAATGAAAGAATTCATAATTTTGGCCATCTGCACTATGAAGATCTATCCTCAAGATAATTGCCTTTATGATCTATCCTCAATATAGTTTAAGTTTGTGAGTAGAAACCTATATGATTTGTGTCAAGATCTATCCTCCTAACAATTTTAGACTTTTTGGAAACAATCAATAAGGGTTTTTCTCAAAATAATCTCATATCAAGAGACTATCAATGCACTGAGGGGATATAGTACGCCCCACCCATCACTTACTAAGTCCAATAAATTCATTATATGAATGGGGAAAACATAAACAACATATAAAAATAAAATTTAAATAACTTTCCTTAATCCATAAACATAATCACAAACCATTAGAAGTAATATAGTGAATGTTATCAAAATAGTACATCCACGGTCAAACTAATCATAAACCATTTAATAAAAATGGTAAATGATATCCTAATAGATCAAAGTAAATAAAGTATAAAATTAGAAAAAGTATGTTGACGTAGATTAAAATACTTTAAATGAAATCAAAAAAAAATATTATTAAAGAAAAACTCTTATTAAACCCATATGAAAAAACAATTTCGTATAAAAAACAACATTTTCTTTTAAGAACCCATTTTCAATAACAAAACACCCTTTTCTTTGAGAAGACATTTTCAATACCAAAATTCCATTTTATTTGAGAAACCATTTTCAATACCAAAATACCCCCAAAAAGATAAAAATGGTTTTTCATTTAATGAAACATGAAATATTTATAAGGAAGATGAAAATAAAATAATGGCAACAGCAACAGAAAAGTTATTGTCATCGTATACATTAAGAATAGAAAATTTCTTTTTTTGTTTGTCAAAACATTCCATATAAGACATATAAAAAGATACCTTTTTGAAAACCTTTGAATGGAATTCAAAAAATACATAAAATTTCCTTTATAATACTTTTGTATAAATAAATATATAAAATTATATCATGATTATTGGCATAGAGAAAAATATTTGATAATTAAATATTTAAACATTCAAGGTGTCCCATAACACTTTGAACATTTAAATCATAACCCCAAAGAAAGAATAACATTTAAAAAAACATTAGATAACTTGATAATAAATAAATTAATTACATGACAATTCAAAGTGGTTGTATATATACATCATAAAAGAAGGTGGGTGTATAACATCAAACTATGTCTTAATGAAAGGAGATTTAGATAAAATATCTTACTTTATGCTTTATTTAGTAGAATGTGATTTAAACTCATTTATAATAAACATAGGTTTATTATAAATCTATCATATAAACATATTAATTTATATAATACCATATATAATTTACTTATTAATTCATATTACCCTTTTATTAACAATTACATGTTAAAGTTATGTTTCAGGTAATAACTTCTTTTTTCACATGTGTTTTGATTTGTTATGTTTTTTACCATCTTACTTATATCATGATTTCATAATATATAGAATTATAAACATGAAATAAATATCATATATATTTAATAAATGTATATTTATAATAATCTATACAAGATAGAAATAGAAAATTAATTACATCATTCATTGAGAGAGTAGGTCGTACGTGCGCATGAATTTTGTTTCCATTTTCATGTCTTATTTAAAAAAAATTAAGTAAATAATATAATTTCAGTAGAATTAATATTTTATATATATCATATAAATTCACTAAACTCATCCTTAATACATTCCATGTAAAGTGTGAATCACGTTGTTTTGAGGAGGTGGTAGTCCACACGTCCGCACATGAGCCTCAACCCAGTTGGTGAGGACTCCTTAGGTGCATCTAGGTGACTTGGGATCAAATATAGGAAGAGGCTAATTTCCAAGGGTTACTGTAGCGGCACTGTAGTAGGTACTATAGTAGGAACTGTGCAGTACTATAGCAGGTACTGTATCAAGACTGTAGCAGGCACTGTTTGGCACTGTAGCAGCCAAGAATATTATCCAATTTGGGACATCGGGACATCTATTTAGTCCCTGAGTCCTTTAAGGCCTTCGGGCCACCTAGGAATTCGGGCCAGTAAGGCCTTCGGGAAACCCCAAGGCATTTGGGCCACCTTAAGTTCAGATGTAAACCAGACAACCTACAAGGAACAAACTTTAGAATGAGGATGAGTAAAGATCTTTCACCATAGCTGAAGCTAAAAATAATTTTAAGAATGATAGGTTATGGAACCTGCCATCAGTACTAGCCTTTGAATTCATGGGAAAGCCTATCCGAATAACCATGTGAAGGTGGAGAGCTGATTTCACGATGAAAATGCTGGGGAGGAGCAATTCTAAGTTGTTAGTCTGGGTTGTATATAATGTCTGAGGCCTATGCGAAATGAATTCCTCTAAGCCATAAGGTCCATGTAATACTTATGCCTATAATCCTTATAAGGGTTCCACCTCACCCCTTGAAAGGTGGATTATCAAAAATAAATAAATAATGAAGGCCTTCGGGCCATTGGAGTGGAGTAGTCCACACGTCCACAAACAAAGTTATCGTATTTTCAAAAAATGGAACGATTTAAGGTATATATTATATAATAATTACATAATATTAAATAAATCATATATATCATATAAAAACAGAAATTACATCATTATTCCCAACCATTAAAGGTGACATGGGAAGAATGAACGACATTGGTTCAGGAGGCGGTAGTCAGCCGTACACTCGAATGATGATTGTAAATACCATTTGATGGAAGTGTGTGTGTGTGTGTAGGTCATACCATTAATATAAAAACATCTCAGTATAATGATGATAATTATTTTATTACATAAAAATTAAGTAAAAATATGGGGTTTAAGGAAGAAATAAAACAAAAATGTTTGTTGATGCACATTACCTCTTCTTTGGGTATCCCCTTTTGATTTGCACAAAAGGAATTCATTGGTTGGATTTATTCTTAAAGTAAGGATTTTAGGATGAAGTTTGGAAATTTTTTAGAATAAATTGGTGGGTTTTGGTTGAGGTAGAAGGCTCAAAGTGGTGTGAAGAAGTTAGGGAGGAGATTCCCTATTATAATTGAGGAGAGGGGCACTTTAGAAAAATCTTAAAATATTAAATTAATATAAATTCATTTTCAATTAAAAATGGCTCAAAAGTGAGTTATTTATAATTTAAGATTATTATGGGTTTCAATAATCTCAAACAATAATTTTTATACAATTTTAGGTCTCATTATTACCTTTATCTTTTGGTTTTAACACTTATTTATACTCTTTAACTCTTACCTGGAAACATGTGTTTTTACTCTTTCAAGGTTAATATTTTTACTATAAAATGATAAAAGAACCTTAAAGGAGTCATGGATGATATTTTTACCTTTATCGTAATAATTTTTCAATTTTTATATTTATTTTAATTTTATATCGTTTAATAAAATATTATTTATTTTGAAATATCATTAGTGTCGACTTTGACACCATTCATTACTTGACTTTTTAAAAATATTATAACAACATGATAACATCAAAAAAAATTAATATATCCATAATATGTATAGTTCATATATAAAATTAATTTATGGTATTAATTATATCAAATTTTATTTATGTTAATATTTTTAATATCATTTATTTAATTTTTCCATTAACTAAACAATTACTACATCATTTTTCAAGAATTTAATTTAATTATTTATTCCATAAAAGTAAAAAATAAATTATCATGAATAAGATAAACATTTTAGATTTAAAATTATTATTTTTAGTCAAGTTAATCTTCTAAATTACCATATATAAAAAAGGTAATAGTTATTAAAAACATGAGTATGACATATTTGAATTTCCTTAGAATAAAATACTATAAAAGGCATAAATTCATCCAAGTGGCACCAAAAGGCCATTAGCTTTTGGTAAAAAATAAATCATCTAATAAAAATTGAAAAGTTTTATGTTAATTTTATAATACTTATAATATTATTTTCATACTTAATTACTTGATTTACCCTTAATCGTAGTACTTAAAAAAAACTAAGGTTACTAATCATATTGTCCAAAAATAAAAGTGACCTATTTAATAAATTTGGAACTTATAATTCCAAATATAGAATCAATTTTTTAAAATTCAAAACACATAATTGGCTAAAATTAATTTAAAATTAATCTAGTTCACAGAATGAGAAAACGAGTTTTTAAAGTAAAAAAGTTTAAAATATTTAAATGTTTTTATATCTAAATTAAATGTAAAAATGATCAAAATTTCCTAAATTAGATTAAATGATAAAACATTTATCATATTATACTTTAAAACCAATCAAAAATATAACTTAACACCATAAATTATTTAGACAAAAAAGTTGTTTTCAATTAAAATTCAATATTTTTCCACTATTCATCAAAACATGAAACTTTTCAGAAAAATACCAAAAATTAAACCAAAGTAAATTTTGATATTAATAATTAAAATAATAATTTTAGTATTTAAAATAGAATTTATAAGTGTGAAAAACTTTATTTTAAACAAGTGTTCCATCAAAAGGTTTCAAAACTACCTTTAGAAAAATAGAGACTTGTATACTTAAAATTAATTTTATTCTTATCTTAAATCTATCAAACTTATGGGATGAATTTTAAAAAAAATTGAATATATAAAATATAAATGTCATTAATATCATTAAATATTAGTGATTAATTTAATTTATTGTTACAAAATATCATTATGGGCATAAAAATATTTTTTATTAATTTTTTTTTATTTTCATTTCCAATTAATTCATTTTATAAATATGTGTAAACTATATTTTAATAATTTTGTTAATCCTATTCACAATATCTAACTTAAAATTTAGTGTTAAGATAATAATATTTAATATTATATCATAGTTTATTTATGTTTTATTTTGCATACAACATATACTATTGAAGAAATTGAATTTATTTAAGAAGAGGCAACATTGGGGTGTAACATATGTCATCCACAAAAAAACACCAAAAATTAATCCAGATTCCTTTTTAATATCTGTTTCTTCAATACCATAAAGGAATTTGGTTCATTCATAAGACCAAAATTCATCACCACATATGTGTAATGTCCATATCTACTTCGAAAAGATGTCTTCGGAATATCCTCCTTTTGAACCCATAGTTAGTGATATCCAAATCACAAGTCATTTTTTGAGAACCATTAGTATTTCCTCAATTTATCAAATAGGTCACCAATTAATGAAATGGGATTCTGATTCATTATCATAAATTGGTTAATTTTATAGTAATCCATAAAAATACTTGGAGTTACATCCACCTATTCTACAAACAAAACAGGTGCTACCCACAGAGACGTACTAGGATGAATGAACCCTTTTTTCTAACTCTTATAATTGTACCTTAAATTCCATTAATTGTTTTAGTTCCATCTGATAAGATGGAATTGATATAATATTTTTCCCTGGTATGATATCAATTGTAAAATTTTCTTCTCTTGTGAGTGGAAACCCTGATAAATTTTCAAGAAAACCATTAGGGAACTGATCACCAATCGTTGGAAAACTACTATTCCCAATATCTTCCACCAATGAGAAGGTAAAATTTATGAACTAGCAATATATAGATCCAATTTTGGGTTCCAACAAGACTTTTTCACATGCCTTTACATTCTTATCTCTTCTAAAGAGATGTTCAAATCCCTCTATAGTTATAAAATGAACCCTTGAGGTATAATAGGTGATGTGAGCTTTGAACAATGCTAACCAATCCATACCCAGGATTAAGTCATAGAAATCCATCTCAAGCATATAGAAACCCCAAATCAATTATTCCCCCTCGATAATTATAGAACAATATTTTTACATAAAGGTTACATATTCCCTTTATAGAATAGAAGTTTGAAGTTTCAAAATAGAAGGCATCATCTCAACATGCAAACCCAAAAGATCAGCAGCATGAGAAGTAATAAATTAATTTGATGCACCTATATCAAATAAATATTTCATAAGTTAAGAATTAAAAATAATTTTACCTCTCATAAATTACAATCCATATTTATTATCCATGATTACTTTATTACCTCCATAAAATTTCTTACTCACTATGACTTTCTATTTATTGCCCTGTTGAGACTACCTTGGTTGAGGATTCATGGTATTACTTGAATAAACATCGATTTATTGGTTCTTCTAATGATAATTATTCTTCTACCCTTATTAAATTGATGCATACAATGTCTGAGAATCATGAGATGTGTCCTAATCACCCAACCTTGGAGCACTATAACAATAGTGTTGAAAATTCCCTATTCGGTTGCAATCGTGACATGCACTAGGTGTTATCATAAAATATCATTTCATTTTCTCAAAATAACCACACTAAAAACATTTTAGCTTAATCTTTGGCTTAGGAGAATGATTTACTAATCCCTATTTCTGATTCTAAGCTATACCCCCATTTTGGAAATAGGTGTCCCTCTTCCACTAATTCCCAACATTACAGTTTTCACTAGTTCCCATTAGTTCAAACATACTCCCTCCAACCACATTACCTAAGATGTATCTTTCTAACACTATATATCTATTTATTATATATGTACAATACATTATACAATGAATGTAAATCTATGAGTAAATCTATGGCCTCAAACCTGATTCAAAAATGTGTTCCTTCAAGGATGCACTTACTACAACTTATGGTATAAAGCTAGATAAATTCATAAACATAGCTTCATAATCTATCACTATGAGTTTCTCCTTCTTAAAACTGGAGAAATATATTGTTCTAGAAATTATAAATGTGTGAGGATATAATTATTTTTTGAACAATTATTTAAAATCCTCTCATGAAATGCCTTGGTCCAATTTAGCATGAACTACTACATCCCACTACTATCATTATAGATCCTCCAAAATATTTGTTTCCAACTTCAAATTTAGCTAAACTAGTGTGTCTAAGAAATATAATCTCTGATTCGACCTATTTTTTTAATTATTCTTTTTCAGATTCTAAATCACCCCAAAATATGGGTGGATTCAAATTCTTGAATTAAACTGAATGATCCACTTTCCTTGGTTCGTCCCTTCAGTTCCCTCTATCCATTACCTCAAATTCTTGTAAAATACTATGAACCAATTGTTGGTTCACCTATAGATCAGGTGCAACCACATTATCAGTAGCTTATTCTAGTTATTTTTTACCATGCTTATGAGGTGGCATTTTCAATAACCACAATAAACGTAATTTAGTCTCACTCTATAGCATTGAAAGTCTAAGAAATTTCAAATTTACCAAAACACACATATCACAACAATGCTTTAAAAAATTAAATATTTTCCATTTTCAAAACATATTTTCAAAATCCTATCATGTTCTTTGAAAATAAAACCATTTTCAACTATTTTTAAAAATCAAAACGTTTTCACCAAATCATTAATCATTACTCAAAATGGATTATGAACTCCTAGTGGGAAATCATTACTATCCATGCATGTCATATTCTTATCATCTGTTAAACCCATGACGATGTGGTAAAAACTCCTAAAAGTGTATCAATACACTCATGTACCCAACTCCCTAGTAACATGAAGTTCATTATAAATAGGTTATCAACACCTTTTATTCTCTACATTTCAAGTTCCAAAAATCCAATATCCTTGATACCAAACCAACCCAAGGAGAAACAAGAATGAATTTTCCAACTCCAAAACCAAAAAAACTGATATCATTTGTAACATCTCACCCCTCCTCATTAATCTAAGAAGTGACCGTGTGAGTTACTAGACTTAGGTGACTTCCCTAAGACACAAAAGGCTGGGAATTAATTATAAGGGATTTATAAAAATTTGTGTAATGATATTTTATTTGAAAATAAAAATAACTAAACATTAATAAACATAGAAATAAAACCTTTATATGATGCATGAGTAAAATATAAAACTGAAACAAGACCAAATACAATATTAGATCACAAGCATAAACCAAAACCAACAAAACTCAAAGATACCAAATACCATAAAACCCAAAGGAAACAATGGAATCCCAACTAAAACTCACGCATTCTCTAAGATCTAACTCAACAATATATTCCCAAAGTATTATGATTCATCACAAATGAACTAGGATACCTTTCCTTTACTTGTGTCTCAATAGATAAAATCTGTAAATTCACCAAAGTTACCAAGTATTTGTGACTATAAAACTCATTAGTATTTCTCCAATGACTTCCCAACTCACGCCACTATGATATTACTTTCTATCACAGTTATATAAAAAAGTTTAAATAAAATTGAAGTGGTTATATAAAATCCAAATAGTTTTCAAACCAAACAGTTTTCCATGGAAAGAAATCAAGAAACCCTTTAAAATAATTTCTCAAATACAATTATAATACCCAATACATAACTCCACAAATCCACACATTCATGCCTAGGTGAAAGTTTTATACTCATGAGAGGTCTCTCTTCGATATACCATGTCACCACAAGGTAACCATATACCAGGTTTTCCAATAACGTGCACCCCTTCTACATGGTTACATCAATGAAAATGAACAAATGACAACCGTGTATGTCAAAAACTCATTCCAAGTCATTTAAATAAAACATTTATTTTATTGAAAAGAATTATATAACCACTTTCCATGAGATAAATCAAATTCCATAGTTTTAAAATCAATATTTTAAAACTAACATCACAATTTTTTCCGCAAAACCATCCAATTTCCACCATTTCCCAAAAACTATCTCTAAAGAGTTTTTTTATCAAGAATAAAACATCAATTTCATAATAAATTTCAATAAATTCGATAAATTTTAAATCAAACCTTCACATTATAATCAATAGGAGTGGAGAGTTAATCCACTGACCTCTCAAACTTAGGAGAAAATGAAGAATGATATAGAACTTCAAAAACCCATCTTGAAACTCTTAAACCCATCCTTAGATATTATTCCCTTCAAAAAAAACTATATCTCATCATTATTTACATCACACAATGTGGATTTGTCACCAAGGGAAAAAATACATGATTCCAAGATAGGTAAAGAGGAGGAAACCAAGGAAAATGTTGAAGAATGATAACTTACCAAAAAATAGGAAATCTAATGTACTTAGATTCACCTAAGAATTTCTCCCATATCTAAAGTAAAGGTCTCCATATCCATGGGAGGGAAAGAAATTTGATATAAGACCTTATTAGGGGATAAAAAATGATTAAGGAGGTAAAATGAGTGAGGACCACAATTTTTTGATCTAATTTTTAATAGTGCATAATTAGGGCACACGGTTAGGAAATCTGTGCGCTAACCATGCACAATCCATTACCTCTACACATCCTTCATGCGATTGGTTCACAGGGTTATAAAAATGATGTACCATCTATAAATTTCCCCTATTTCCATCCTTGTACGTTTTCTATGGGTCTTTTGCATGGTTTGACTAAACTGTGTATCTAACCATGCGATTATGCAATGCCCACTATTTCAGTTGCACAATTTTCTAGGAGGTTTTTAATGGTTTCAACTAACTTTGTTCAAACCGTTCACCTCTAAAAAAGTCTCAAAGACAATCCAAATTAACTCCAAACCTCCTGAAACATAACCCAACTAAAGTATACACTTAGAATTCTTAAATAAAGTTCTAGGTTCCTAAAACTGGGGGTGCTGCATGGATGGGTATTGTCAAAGGGATTTGTGTGCCTTTCAGTGATATAATTTGGGAAATTATTAGGGGAGTGTCTCGGATTTGGAGACAAAACACTGGCTGGAGGAGTTTGAGATCACTTTTGGTCTGATCCAAGAATATGCTAAGTTATGGGTGTCTTTGGTAGTTAGTCAGTTGTGGGGAGATGTGTGTTTTTTGTGAAAGTTTTTTTCTTTGTGACTGTAAGGAGAAAGATGTGTTATGGCCTGACTTTTAAAGGGATTTATGAGCGTAATTCCTATTGTCGATAATGACGGAAGTAAATAGGTAGTAGTTTCTCTCCCTTAAGTAGGGTATCCTGAGTGTGTGAGATATTGGGATCAATTTCAATTAACTCCTTCATTATTCTATATATTGTTTCCTAAATTATGATTTTATAGTACAACATCTATAGGAGGCATTGCACCCAATGATATGATATGTTGTCACTATATTTATGATCCATACATATCAAGAGGTGTATAAAACGTCATACGTTTTCAATTGGATGGTTTATATAGAATTTGAGCCTCAATAGAGTGTCAAGTATTTCATCTAAAGAAGTAGGGATTCAGGTAGTGTTCAATAGGTGTTTAGGTAGTCAGGGTTTCGACCGGTGGGGAAGCAACCATGATGGATCTCTTTCTGTTCTTCTAGGTTAGGTGGATTCAAAAAAACCTACTAGAGGCCTTCTATTTTCGTGTTATGACTATAGGTTACAAGGTATCTGTCAGGATTAGTGCCTAAATGATCAAGTAGTCCTGCTTTATATGGGCATTCGGGTCCCTTTTTTATAGGAGTAATAATTTCCTCTAAGGTAGTTTCAGTAGTAGGGACCACTAGTGTTTATATATAGTTGAGAATAGGTGTAGTTGGTAAAGGGAATCCTTGTGATAGTCCCCTTTTGAAGGTACCAAGGCAAGACTATGGTCATGGAGGCTAGTGGTAGAGGGTAAGAGGAGATGGGTGTGGTTAGATTCATATGTTAGAGGCAGAAGTGCCAGCAGTTCCAAGATTTATCCAAGGTAAAATTATTTTATCATATACCCTTGTTTATTATTATTTTTGATTCAGAATTTTTACACTAATTTATTACTCCTTCCTTGGTTTTTGTTTTTGGGATTGTATGTGGAGAGGATTCTAGTTCCCCTAATGTAATCTATGTTGGTTAGAGATCAATCTATTTTGTTAGATGTGTGTTGGGGATGTAGACTGGTGATGGGGAAGCCCCATTTAGTTGTAGATTTCCAATTTTTTTAGATACAGTAATAAGATGTTATACTTGAAATGTATTCCTTTTATTCCATGCATGAATTAATTGAAAGATTCCTTAGAAGAGTTTAATTTTCTACTATAGAGGGCCAATGGGCTGAATTCATTAGAGAGTGAGGTTTTTGAATTATTGGTAGGAAATTGGAGCCACTTTTTTCTCAATTGGTGAAATTACCAGTGGAGGCTCAGTCAGATGTTGTTCCCATGGTTATGGATGAGTTCATGTATGTTTTTTTGAATGAAGTTATGTCATTACCCACCAGACATGATTTCAAGTTTGGGATATATTTGCAATTGGGTGCACCTTTGATTTTGATGGCTCCACGTTGAATTGAACCTATGGAGCTGTGAGAGATGAGGTTGCAGGTAGATGATTTAATGAAAAGGGGTTTCATCCAACCCGGTGTATCATCATGGTGAGATCTAGTGTTGTTTCCGAAGATTGAGGATGGTATTCTAAGGTTGTTTATATACTACTGGAGGTTGAATTAGGTGATGAACAAGAATTGTTACCCCCTTATGAGGATTTTTGATCTGTTCAAATAACTGTGAGGGGCTAGTGTAGGTTTTGAATGTAGTGGAATAGTGCAGTGGTGGGTGATATATTAAATTTTATTTTAATATTTTATTTCCCAAAAACCCCAAGTGTGGATCTTTCATGTTAAATTTATAATTAATTTATTTAGATCTTGAAGAAAATAAATTCCTCATCTTAGTATCCTTTATTCATATACAATATTGATCTTCTAAAAGATACTTTTTGGTTTTCCTTCATTTCATTGTGAGGATCCAATTGTATAATCTCTTTAGTGAAGATCCATACATGATTATTTGATCTCCAAGAAAAACAAATTGATTTCTAGGTGCTAAAGTGGAGAATTGATTGTCTTTTATTGTTTATATTGATTACTCTTTTGATCTTGAAGGAATCTCTCCTGTGTTTTTCATAATTGAGAGAGAGAGAGAGAAAGGGAAGAGTCAAGAGAGAATTTAATTAAGTGAAATGATTATCTATATTTGTACCATTCCATATAATAGATATAACCATCTATTTATATAGCTAGGGTTTAGGTTAAAATATTATTTAATTGCATGCTAGAGAATAAAAAATATTATAACCCTTAAAAACCCCATGTCTCATAATAATAATATTCTTATTTTTTTTATTTTATTTTGTGTCACATTCCAACTTGTACAATAAAAAATATTATTTAACTGGATTGTTAATTAACATTTTTCATCAGATATGGTCTTGGTCCGTTCAAACTCTTCTAGTATTTATTGAACACCTAAATAAATATAAAATATGTTATTTGTCAATAAATATGTGTGATAAATAAAACATAAATAAAATTATTCCTCAATCTTTATAATAATATTTATTTTATTAATGAAATTCAAATAAATTTTAATCGAGATCAATAGAAACACTTAGTGTGTGACCCTCTAGGATTCTTTCTTATTGGAATTAAGCAGGATTGTCTAAAGTCCATGATTATTGTCTTGTAATGGGTCAAGGAATCCAAGATCTTAATTTTTAAATGATGAAAACTAAATATTAATGCTCACTATATAATGTAATCCATTTATCATAATATATCATCAAGTATGTTACACATCTGTGTCACCAACCTATATGATCGATACATATTTCTTTGACTATATGAAATAAACATGTCATTACACCATGGAAATGGAATTTAATTTGATTGTTATATTCCAATCAAATTGTATAAGATAAAAACTTTCATAATTCTTTCCTCTGAGTGTGTAAATAACTTGAAAAAAGCTAACAAAGGAGGCAATATTGCTATCAAACTTGACATCAGAAAATCTTTTGACACCATGGATTGGAACTTTATCTTAAAATTTCTTCAAGGTTTTGGTTTTAGTGTATCTTTTATCAATGAAATCAGAAATATTTTCAATTATCCGTTTATATCCATTTTGGTCAATTGCTCTCCCAAGGGCTATTTTAAATGCTCCAAAGCTGTCAGACAAGGTGACCATCTTTATACCATTATTTTATCGATAACAGAAGACTATCTTAGTCACTTGATCACCCGATTGGTGGACCAGAATAAGCTGAAGCCCATCCATGTTTCTAGGAATGTGAACGCTCCCGCCCACCTTTTTAATGCTAATAATATCATCCTTTTCATTCAAGGTGATAAATGAAACATTCTTAATCTCAAAACAATGCTCTCTCACTATGAAGCTATTTTTGGTCAAACCATTAGTTGGAACAAATCTTACATCTTCTTTGGGAAGAATTTTTCGCCCAACATAAAATGTAACATCTACAATGACCTTGGTCTAAAAGAAGGTACTCTCCCTTTCACATGTCTTGGTGTTTCCATTTTTTGGGGCAGACCAAAGTCTAGAAATTGTGTGTCTATTATTGACCAAATTCTAAACCATCCCTCATCTTGGAAGGATAAATCTCTCTCTGTGGAATGTTGGACTTTCCTTGTCAAATCCACTATTATATCCAAGATGGTCTACTCCATGATGGTTTAAAAATTTCCCATTGGTCTTATCAGAAAAATAAACACCGCTATAAATAACTTCATCTAGACTGGTAGTACTCTTGAAATAAATCGTGTGAATGTCCTCTGGTCAACTCATTGCAAACCTTTTGAAAAAGGTGGTATCGGTATAAAAAATATAAATATTTTAATGAAGCCCCGCAAGCTCGTCTCACTTATAACCTTTTTCAAAATACTTCAGAAGCTATTACTTTCCTCAAAAATAGATTTCTTGACAAACTTATGATGGGAAAATTGAATTTCATCAGCTCCTCTATTTTTCCATTCATCAAACAATCCTTCTCCAATATTATGAATAATTATAGATGGATGGTCTTGAGATATTCCGACATGAAATTCTGGTTAGATAAATGGAGTGGCATGACCTTAATTTCCATGATATCTTTAGAAAAAGCCCCTGAGAACATTAATTACTCTATTAGAGAAATTATAAACTCTCAACATGATCACCTCACTGATAATATTCTAAGAATAATTGATAACTACTTTTTCACAAACACTAATGATTACTTAATTTGGGAACAAGCTCACAATGGGATTATTAATTCTAAAAATTTCTATAATCATTATTTCTGTAACTCTAAGAGTGATTATAGTTGGATAAAAATTTTCATCAATCCTTGGTTTAAACTTTCAATATTCAGTCCCATTTGGCATCTTTTTCACAACAGAGTTCCCACAAAGACTTGCCTTCAATCTTTTGGAATTCATCTCTACTCTAAGTGAAAAATCTGTAACCAACATATAGAAGATTATTACCATATATTTCTTTCTTTTTATATTTCTTCTTCTCTTTGGAACTATATTCTTGACATTTTTTATTTCAGATGGTTAATTCTTGACTCTGTTAATAATCAACTAAAGAAATGTGCAGAAATGGGAGGCTCTCAGCAAATTAAGAATCTTTTCCTAACTGAAGTTTTTGAGCTTCATCATGTGATCTGGTATTATTGGAATACTATTATTCATAATAATTACTCACACAATCAAAATGTAGGTCAAATCCATATCCTTATTTCCATACATGAAGCTGCTTCGATACAAAAGGGTCATTGTCACAACATTGTGCATGACTTTGGTATTCTGTGATATATTTGGATTAAAGGCAATTTCAGTCAAACCCAGCACACTTTGAAAGTTTTCTAGAGAGATCCTCTTCCTAGATGGATCAAAATCAATATTGATGGTTCCTCTAAAGGAAATCTGAGTCCCGCGGGATGTGGGATTATCTACAGAAATCAGTTTGGTAGAATTTTTGGATGCTTCATGGGAAGTTGTGGCATTGCCACCTATCTTGAAGATAAGATGTTGAGTTTAATTCATGATATTTCATTCTCCAAGCTCCTTGGATGGAACTAACTCTGGATCAAAAGTGACTCAACGACCATCGTGAAAGCGATTTGGAATGGCATAGCTCATATCACTTGGCCAGTTACTACCCGTTGGATGGATTTCACCGAACCTCTTAACGATTTCAATTATATCATCACACATGTTTATCGTGAAGCGAACATGGTTTTATATGGCCTATCCAACATGGGATTAACCCATGAAATTACTTGGTTTGAAGACCACCTTGTTAATCTTATTCCCTTACATGAAAAATATTGTAATATGATTCCGTATTTTAGACTCATGTAATCCCCCCCCCCCGTTTATATAATAATTGTGCTTTGGTATTTTTGGGCCAAGGCATCATCCTTTTTTAAAAAAATTATAATAAAAAATTCTATAAATATAGAAGGTACAAATCATTCCTCAACTTATCCATTAATCACATGTCAATCATGATGCACCTAACATACCCCGCCTCACCATAAACATTTGACGTCATGATTTTCATCAAAAAATCTAATTGTAAGCATCTTGGAATAAATTAATGATAATCTTACAGTCTAAGAACCATTATAAATGCTCACAGATAAGAATATTTGATGACCCCAAAACCTATAGAATTCCTAACAGTGGGTTTGTTCCCATAATCTTCCCTCTTAGAGATTACCAAGTGTGAACATCATAAGAATAAGCCTCATCATCTTATGAGAACTCACACCTAAAATCCTACATAATATGTTCCCTATCATAGTACATTATCCAACCACATAACTATATTTAATAATATCATCATAGCAATTAAATATTCTCATCATAGCGGGGGTAACTGCTTTGAACTTATCAATGTGATGTATACTCTAGGAAATTGTTACATTAAATTCATGAATAAAAATGAAAAAATTATTATAAGAAGTATTATTAATATTCAATAAATTTAATATAAATTTAATCATAGTAAAAATATTTGGTCTTGGGACACCAACTCCAAAAAACTCCCACTTGGACTTGATTCAACTACCTATAACTTTCAGTCCACTAGACCTCACATGATAATCATGTTTCCACTGAGTCAAGGATTTTATATGGGGGTCCACCACATTTTCTTATGTGAAATTAATTCTTACTGAGACCTCAATGATCTGATAAAATTCCTTCAAGATATGATACCTATGAAGTACGTTCTTCATCTACTGATGTAACCTTGGCTCTTTTGTGGGATCCATCGCTACAGTATTATCACAATAGAGTGTGATGGGATATTTACTTATAGGCACCACATCAATCTCTTGGATGAAGTTGTGCATCCATGGTTCTTATTTAGTTACCTTAAAAGCCACAATACACTAGGACTCTACTGTATAATCTCTGACCATAGCCTAATTTTAGCTCTTTCATGTCACAAATCATCCATTCAACATGAAGATATATCCCGCTAGTAATTTTCTATCATCTTGATCTTTTTGGAAACTAGAATATTCATAAATTCTGACGACAAGTTCCCCATCTCCTCTATAAACCAAGAAAATATCTTTAGTATGCCTCAGATACTGAAGGATAGTCTTGACTTCCATCCAATGGTTGTCACCTAGGTTAGCTTGATATCGTTATATCGTATTTAATATACTGGTGACATATACCCTAGTACATATCATAGCATAAATGACTGAATCAATACCTAGTGTGTATGTAATACTTTCCATTATGTCTATTTCTTCATGTGTTTAAGAAAACATTTTTCTAGAAATATTAATTCTATGTGACACTATAAATAATCCTCTCTTAAATAATTCCATACTGAACCTCTTTAGTATCTTGTAAATATATGTACCTTGACTTAGGCTGAGTAGTCTCTTGGATCTTTCACTATGTATATTGATCCCAAGAATAAATGCTACCTCACTTCATTCCTTCATATAAAATAATTTATTCAACCATACATTAATAGACTATAAGACTGGTATTTCATTTCTAATGAGTAATGTGTCATCAACTTATATTATTAAGTAAACGAATGCACTCCCACTAAAACTTTTGTAGACATATGGATCACATTCATTCTTTATGAAACCAAATTTCATTATGGATTCATAAAAAGGAATAATCCATGACCTAGATTCTTACTTTAATCCATAAATATATTTTTTTAATTTTTATATATTTTTCGCATCCTTTGAAGTCATAAGCCCTTCAGGTTTTTTCATATAGACATCTTCTTAAAGGTTCCCATTAAAAAAGGATATTTCAAAATCAATTTCCCAAATATCATAATCATGGTAAGCCGTAGTGGAAAGTAGAATTTTTATGTATTTTTTCATTGAAACTAGTGAAAATGTTTTGTTATAGTCATTTTTTTAATAATATTTAAACCCTTTTGCAACCTGTCACACCTTATAGGTACTGACTTGTCCTTCCATGTCAAGTTTTTTTTAATACCCATTTACAACCAATGGGATTTACATCTACTAGAGGATCTACCAAAATCCAGACTTAGTTTTGGTATATGGAATCTATTTTATAATTCATGGATTACTCCCACTTAGAAACATATGTGCCACTTACTAATTCCTTGTAGGCTATAGGATCATTATTATCAAATAATAATGATACATCATCCTCGATGACTAGAAAACCATACCATTCTAGCTCTCTAACCTATCGTTTACTCCAGCATAGTACTTGTGTCTCTGGAATGGATTCTTCTTCCATGGGGCTTTGTGGAATCTTTTCATGTGACAACTCTTGTATACCTTGAGCCTCAACTTCATGGAAGTTTATCATTCTCCCACTATCACTTTTGGAGATGTAATCCCTCTCATGTAATATGTCATTTCTTTCAACCATTACCTTTTTTAGGGATTTTATAGGTAATACCCCCTTGTTTTCTTGGGATATCCTATAAAGGTACACTTTGCCCCTTGGGGTGTAAGTTTGTTACCTGAAGATTCCTTAAAAAATAAATTATAACCCCACACATGTAAGTATGAAAACATGGGTTTCTTTACATCCCATAATTGGTATGGTATGTTATTTTTCAATTAGGATGTAATTTTTTTTAGTATTTTTGCTTCTTTCTATAACACATATCTCCAAAAGGATAATGTAAGACTTATATGACACATCATTGATCTCACCATGTCTAACAATGTGTAGTTCCCCCTTTCACTTGCACCATTCCACTAAGGTGTATATAGAGGATTTAGTTGGGATAGGATCCCAAAATCTCATAGATAATCAATGAAGACATGATTAAGATATTATCCATTGTGGTCTAAGCATGGTTTCTTAATCTTTTTACCAAGATGGTTCTCAAATTTATTCTTGTATTATTTGATTTTATCAAAATAATATGACTTCTACCTCAGCAAGTAGATATATACATATCTACTAAACTAATTAGTGAAAGTCATAAAGTATGAGTACCAACCCCTTGCTTCAATAGGAAATGGTCCACACACATAGGTATGAACTAATTCAAGAATCTCTTTGCTCCTTTCACCTTTTCCAATAAATGTTCCTTTATTAATTTTTCCTTGTAAACATGCATGAAATATACCAAATGGTTTTAGTTTAAAAGAATCTAAATATTCATATTAGTATAATTTAAAAAATCTCTTTTTGTTTACATGACCTAGTCGGTGATACCAAAGTTAGGTGTGTTTTCATTTAGGTAAAGTAGTTTTATTATTTATTGTCATTACTTAGTTTGTGTAATCCAACACGTAAAGACCATTAATTTAATGTGATTTACCATAAAAATGCAATATTTATAAAGGTAGCAACATTTATTTTCTAACTTGAAAATAAAATCATATATATTAAGAATGGATATAGAAATTTTTTTGGTAACATATGGAATAATATAACAATATTTCAAAACAAATATCATTTTGGTTGGCAACATGAGGTGACAGTCCCTGATAGTTATAGTATCAGGTTTATCTTTACTAGCTAATCATATATTTGTCTCTCCTTGCTCAATTATTATTAATCTACTTGGTTTATATATTTTAATTTATATGTGACCACCATAACCTATATATAATACACAATGTTTAGAAATAAATAAATTAAACTCAATAAAAAAATACACCTGACGCACCCCCTTGCTTCTTTTCCTGGGTGTAGTTTTTCTTCCAGTGGCATATCTTTCCACATGAAAAAAAAATAGCATCGGGTTACCTTTATTACCCCTTGATATTACTCTTCCTAGAAGGGTGTAAAGAATTATTGGGCTTAAATATCATCTCTTTACCCTTCCATTTATTCACCATAAGTATGGAATTATTCCCTTTCTTTTTTCCCTTATTCGCTTGGCCAAGAATATTGAGAAGATCTAGGAGATACTTATAAATGTTTTTCATATTAAAATTAATAATAAAACTAGAGAATATTTGAGGGATTGATGCTATAATGAGACCAGTTTATAGTTTTTTAGGGATTTAAAACCCTAAAACCTCTAGGTGCTCGATGTATCAAATGATCTTTACTATGTGAGCCCATCTGGTGTACCCTCCAAAATCTTTCTTTGAAATAATACATTGGAAATATCAAACCATTCTTGTCTAGACCTCTCTTGGTATAAACCTTAGAGGTTCCCAAGCATGATATATGAATCCATGTTTTCATGAGACTTCATGAGTTCACTAGACATAGATGAAATCATCAAATATTGAACATTGACCATGTTTCTCATATTCGTTTCATATACATGGAACTCTTCATCACTCGTCTCTATAGCTGGTGAATAAAGCATTGTGGATTCTAGCATGTAAGATTTATATTCATGGAATTTCATAACCAAAAGGCATCTAAACCACTCCTGAAAGTTACTACCAGTGAGGATATGGTCTTTATCCGATATAGAAAATAGGGATAGTGTGGATGATGAACTTTCCATTTTTTATACAATTATAAAAAAAAATATTAGTACTTTTCTTGATTAAAAATTATGTGATAAATAAAAAAATAATTTTATTAAATATCCCACTATTTTATCAAGTTGTAATATCCCTCACAATTAAACCTGAAATGTATAGTTTATAGGACATTCTCGTGTCAAGGATCCATATGACACTTTACACAACCCCAATGAGTGTTGGTCAAGATATTTGAAGGTTTTTATGTGGGAAGGTCTTTTCCAATTCTGGGCTTGTAGCTCCTTGATCCATTGAGTGGACTCCCCAATCCTAAAATCATGACTTGTATTTTCTTAAAACTTTCCTTCGAGTTTCATAAAGTCTAGTGAGGGCTATATCTCTTGATGTAAATGGTTAATTCAACCAAAACCCGTCATAATAACTCCACGTTAAAAGTAAGTGTCCCAATGAGAGTTTTCCAAAAACCTAGTTCTAAGGCTTTCATTCCCCGTAAAGTAATGAAAGGATTAGTTTGACTTTATATTAAGTTGAGGGATTTTTAATTTATTATGAATAAATTTTATCTTTTTTTATCTTTTACATGTCTTGCTAGTATTAAATAAATTTTACTTAATTAATTAACCATTTTGGATAAAAAATTTATGAAAAAACGATTTATTAAAATTCCATGTGTTTACATTAATTCAGGTATTTATGTTATCATGGTCTTGCATCCATAAAATAAACAATTCATAGACATAAATATATAAATAAGTAAATGACCAGTTCATAAGATTTTATAACTATTTATTTAATGACCGGACATTAAATCAACCTATTACCAAGGGGAAATAACTCTTATTTCTAGTCTTGTCATGAGTCTTATCATTCCACCTATCCACCTATGTATCAACTAGGTTGGTATTATTATGTTTTTTTCTTGAACCTTCTCTATATGTCTTGATTAAATCCATTAATTACAAGTATTTATAGCTCAAACTCGGGTGAGGGAAACCCAAGGATTTGTTAAAGGGGGATTACATAAATATCGTAGTACAAGTAGTTCCTACATTATAATGGACGTAGGGTTAACTCATGGGCCATCAAAATTATTGTAATATTAAATAACTGAAAACCCAAGCAATAAATTAAATTAAAACATCCAACACATACACTAGTCTTTTTCAAGATCATGAACATTCATATATATAACATATACACAAAAGTAAACCGGTTAACATTCATTTTTTATTATTAAGATAAATATGCTTAAATTAATTAATTAATTAATTAAATTTCAACTTAATGTCCATATGAATCCTCTTAAAGATAACCATAATTAATCCATTAATAGAAAAAAATGGAAGAACCAATAATTACATATTTATTACAATAAATTAATTGAGAATTTAAAATTCTTTAAAACCATTATTAAATTTTCAAATACAAAAGGCTCTAATCAATAAAATAACTTTTTAATGTTTTAGTTTTTAATTTAATGTAATTTAGTTCTACTGATAATTGGGATACTACATGGTGTGTACTATCTAGCTACACAATGTATACCTAATATATTGTGTATTTGGGTTACACGCTAGTGTCTTTGGTTTGTTGACTCATCTAGACTTCACAGTTTGTACATATCGGCTACACATTGTGTATCCGCTTACCATGAACCCAGGATAAATCCATGTGCTTAAGAATGTATATTGGCCAGACTATATTTTATGTATAAGACAACTACACACTATGTGGTCTGAATGACATGTGAATCCACAACCGTACAAATAAATTGGTGTATTCATCAGTCAAAACTACACGTTGTATATCGGTCAGTTACACGTCATGTATCACACATACCGTGTGTCCGTATAACTCACCAAATGGATTGGAATGTATTTTAAATGTGAAAAATGATTAACTACACATCATGTACAGTGTATACACATTATTTATATCATAAATTGTCTATGATGTCAGTCTCTCATTGTTTGACCATATATAATGACTGCATGGATTATGTGATTTACACTATTAACCCATGTAGACTACATAGCATGTATGCCATCTACATGCATTGTAATCCAACATTCCATGTGTCATAATATCCCAGTCTACATGTGGTGTGTAGTAAATGCACCAAATATAATTAACTTCTTAAAGTTCCATGTATCCCACAACACATCCAGGTGTATTGAACATGGGTACACGATGTGAACTTCTACTACACACTGTGTAACCCAGTTTTACCGACCAAAAATTTGACACTTCCCAATGGAATCTCTAATCATTCTTCATATATTCTTATACAATTAATAAAATTAAACACTGAATGAATATGATTAATATGTTGATAACATGTTAGTTCAAATAAGATTAAATAATGAATAACATGAAATGAAAAAATAAACAATGATTATATATAGATCAACAATCAAATAGGTAATTATAAATTTAAAACATGACCTCTAAAATACCACTTGTAGGTTCCAAGCACTATGAAATCATGTAGTGGTGGGTGATACATTAAAATCTGTTTTAATTTTTCATTTAATTAAACCCTCGTGCGAGGATCTTTCATAATAAATTTATAATTAATTTATTTAGATCTTGAATAAAATAAATAACTCAGCTTAGGATCCTTTCTTCATTGATGATATTGATCTTCTAAAAGACCCTGTTCATATTTTCTTCATTTAGATATGAGGTTCTAAGTATGGAATCCATATATCATCAATCTACATGTTCTCCTTTGATCTCTAAGAAACACCAATTGATTTTTGGGTGTTAGTGTAGTGAATCAATTATATTGTGTTATTCATGTTGATAGATCATCCTTTTATCTTAAAGGAATATATCTTTCATTTCTTATTATTGAGAGGGAGAGAGAATGAGAAGTTCAGAGATAATTTTTTTGTGCACAAAAATCATCTATATTCATACCACTCCACACAATAGACATAACCATATATTTATAGATCTGAGTTTTAGGATAAAATATTATTTAACTACATACTAGCCGTTAAACAATATTATAATATTTAATAAACCCCATGTCACATATTATTATTATTATTATTATTATTATTTTTTGTGTTCCAACTTGTGCAATGAAAAATATTATTTTACCAGCTTGTTAAGTAATATTTGTCACCAGAAATGGTCTTAGTCTGTTCGAACTCCTATGACATTTATTGAACACCTGAATAAATATTTAATATTATATTCATCAATAAATATTTTCAATCAATAAAACATGAATAAAATTATCAATCAGTCTTAAGAATAATATTTATTCTATTTATTAAAAAAATACAATTTAATTGAGATCAACATAAAAACTTAGTATGTGACCCTCTAGGATTATTTCTATCTAGAATTAAGTGGTCCTACCTAAAGTCCAACATTACAATCTAGAAATGGGTCAAGAAACCCAATATAAAGAACTTAATGTCATAACAATGATAACCACATACGAACACTAAGTGTGTAATATAATCTCTTTATCATAATATTTCATCAAGTAGGTTGCACATCTGTGTCACCAACTAATATTCTTGATATGTATTTATTTTACTATCAAAAATAAACATGTCATTACACTATTTCCTTGGAATTTAATGTGATTTTTATATCCCAATCAAAGGTTCGAGATAGAAACTTCTATAAATATGGATGTTACAAATCCTTCTTCAACTTTTCCATTAATGGCATATAAATTGTGATGCACCCTACCTTTCGATGAATATATATGGAATCATGATTTTCAACATAAAATCTCAGTACACGAGTCATGACATGCATTAATGATAATCTAAAATTCTAAGGGCCATTATACATGCTCATAGACAATAATATCTAATGACACCAAAACATGTGGAGTTCCTACTAGTGGGCTTATTCTCATTTTCTCCCATATTAGAGACTACCAAGTTTGAACTTCATGAGAAGAATCCTTATCTACTTATGATCACTCACACTTGAAAGTTGGCATACTATGTTCCCTATCATAGTACATTATACAACCACAAAAATATATTTAATAATATCATCATAGAACTTCAAGTTTTTTATAATAGAAAGAAACTTATATAGGCTTATTAATTTGATATATACTCTAGTAAATTATTACACTAAAGACATGTAGAATAGTGAACAATATATAATAACAAGTTTCATTAATATTCAATACATTGAATATGATTTTAATCACATTATAAACAATTGGTCCTTGGATACCAACTCAAACATCTAATTGGTTTTCGAAGATTGATATGTGGTATGGATATCACAAATGGAGGTTTAAGGATGAGGATATTCTGAAGATTGTCTTCAAGTGTAGGAAAGGGAACTTTTAGTTCATGTTCTTATTGTTTGGTGTTGTGAACACACTAGCCATGTTTATGGGGATCTTGACCTATGTGTTACCGAAATTCATGTACTGTTTCATCATTGTATTCATCGATTATATATTTATCTTCTTAAAGTCAATGGAGGAGTACACCAATCGTCCAAAAGAAACTTTTCATGTTCCATGACACCAACAGCTCTATTAAAAATTTTCTAAGTGTAAGTTATGTAAAAGAGAGGTTTATTTCCTTATACATGTAGTGTATCAGTAGGGTGTAGCTATAGAACTATTGAAGGTCAAGGAAGTTGTTTCTTGGTTAGTACCTAATAATGTGGTAGAGTTTCATAGTTTACTTAGTTTGTCTGGTTATTATTTGAGGTTTGTGCCTAATTTCTCTCAATTTCCAGCCCCTAAAATAACTTTTACTAAGAAGGACTAGGAATTCATGTGGACCAATCAATTCCAAGTAGTGTTCGATTACCTGAAGGAGAGGTTGGTTAGTTCTCCATTACATTGGTTTCCTGAGGAGGGTGTGTGGTTTTAGGTTTTATGTGATGCATCCCACATGGTCTTAGGATACTTGTTGATTTAGTAGAGAGGTGTGATTTCTTATGGATCTAGGAAATTACTTCCCCATAAGAGTATGTATTCCACTCATGATCTAGAGTTGGCAGTGGTTGTGTTCGTGTTGAAGTTGTGGTGTAATTACCTCATTGGTTTTTTCATTGTGGTTTTCATGGCCCATAAGAGCCTGAAATATGTTTTCTCTCAGTGAGAATTAAATCTACACCAGTTGAGGTGGATGGAGTTTATTTAGGATTTTGATTTTTATATCTATTAAACCCTAGGAAAGGTTAATGTTATTATTGATGCATTGAGTTGGAAGTCCTAAGGAGATGTGTTTTGGTATTGTGTAGATGTTTGGAAAGGGGTGGAGGAGCTTATAGTCATGCATCTTGACGTGGGAGAGAGTAGTAGCTGAGGTTATCTTTATTAGATGTCTATAAAGTTTACTTTGATGCAGTGGGTGGAAAAGTATCATTGGGGGGACTCAAAGGCATAGGTGATGTGTTACTATGATGGCCATTGTGATGCTCCAAATTAATGTTCAGAGGATGATCAGAACTAGATATTGTTCTAGATGAGGTTTTTCATTCTGGTGTCAATGTGTTTGGGAGTTCTCCATGAGTTTTGTAACTCACCTTTAGTAGTAGATCCCATCATAACAAATACGTTTCATGGATTTAAGAGACATATTTGGTGGATGGGGATAAAATGGTCCATGGAAAAGTTTGTGGTGAGTTTTCTAGTATTTCAGAAGGAGAAAGCAGAGAATTATGTTCCTAGAGGTTTATTTCTTCCCTTATATGTTATCAGGTGGAAATGGGTGTACATATTGATGAATTTTATCACTATTTTACCCTATGATCAGGGATTTTGTGATTCTGTTAGGGTGATAGTGAACTGACTAACAAAGTCAGATCATTTTCTGGAAATACATGAATTGAGTGTCATGAATGTCTTGGTAAGGGGGTATGTGGATGATATGGTTAGGATTCATAGAGTATCAAGGATCATCATCTCTTATCAGAATTCTCATTTTATCTCATTAGTCTATATGTTATTGTAGTGTGATTTTTAATCCCAAATGGGCCTTAGCACAGCTTTCCACCCTCAACGTATCGGTGGACGGAGGGGACAATCCAAATGCTTGAGGATATGTTGTGAGCTTGTATAGTAGACTTTGGTGGATCATGTAAAAGGAAACTACCTATGGTAAAGTTTTTATACAATAACATTCATCACTCATCCATTATTATGGACCATTTTGAGGTGTTGTATGGGTGTTCGTGTCATTCTTCATTGTGCAGGATAGAGGTTGGGGAGTCAATAGTTCTTGGTCATGATGTAGCACAAAGAACGACCAAGAATGTCTAATTGGTTTGAGATAGGATGAGGGTATCTTAGGACCATAACAATCCAGTGATGATCATAGGAATAGGACCCTGGAGTTCATTTTAGAGACCATGTATTCTTGAGAGTCTCCCCTCGATAAAAAAAGTGGTGGTTTGGTATGGGGAGTAAGATTTCTCCACATTTTTTTGGGCCATTTGAGGTGTTGGGACATGTTGGTGATATTTTTTATCATTTATCATTATCACCATAGTTAGAGAGGATCCAAGACATCTTCCACATGACCCAACTTTATTGGTATATTTATGATAACTCCCATGTTATTGACTGGGGATAGTTGGACATCAAGGATGACATGATGTTTGTGGAGAAACCTATAGAGATCTAGGATTGATGAGAGAAGGTGTTATGTGTAAAAAAATATCCCCTTGGTTTGTGTGTTGTGGAGGCATGGTGTCCTGGAAGAGATTACATGGGAGTGATAGATGCAAATATATTATAATACCTGATGTTTTTTTGACTTTTTACTTTCTATGTTTTTATTTATTGATGTGGTGTTTGGATCTTGTTGTTTATGAGATGTGTTTACTTCATGTTGATGTGATGTGTGACAAATATTTCAACATATAAATAAGGTAATACTTAATTCATAATCGATATTCATTATACTATGACTTGATTAAAATTGTGTGGGTGAGTTAGTGTCACCCAAATTAGATAGCATCTTGACATGGAAGATGGAATTACCTGACTTGTGTGCTCTTGGAAGTGTTGTGTGTTGGTTGTGGAAATGCTTGGTTTGGGTTGAGTGGGGGATTTGATGGTTGTACAAATGGTTGTGTGGGAAATTTGTGTCTTGTGGCTGGTACTATATGTTATTTTGTGTCTGGTGATAGGTGGTAATGTGATTGTGTGGTGTGTTTACAGACTTCATAGCTTGGTGTGTTTGGTTGGTGGTAGTGTTAAGGTGTAATGTGAAAACTGAGTGACATCTCATGGGATGATTGTTTGGACCCTCTTTCCTTCTATGAGTTTATTTTTTATTCTAATGGATGAGAATCTTGTAAGAGGCATCTAATTTAATGGTTTGTACCTTCTCATCCCATTACATTACCAGTTTGGGTAGTCAGAGGTGTTCATAGGATGCTTGAGGAGGTTTGGTGGAGTTTCAGACTACATTAGGCTCTTTCTACCATAAAATAGGGTCTTACAATATATGTTTTTTGGTTTACGTCCTGCATGGATTTCCTATTTATGGCTTATGTTCAGTGGGGAATACCATGTTAAATAGTTTTACACCATAAAATTTAATTTTATGGTGTGAATACATTTTAGCTGAAGCACCATGATTTTCTATGGGTTTTGGGGATTTGAAGAGTTCAGGGATTAAAAAGTGGTTTTATGGATTTTATTATATAGGCCCTTAGAATTCATTTTGTAAATTAGATATTCTCAACATGATTTTGGCTTTTGGCAGCCTGTTTATATATTTTTTTGACTAACCTTTCTATTATTAGGTAGTCGATTTATCTCATTTTATAGATGAACACAAGGTGATTTTGGGAGAACTTCCAGCCTATCCTCCCTCACCTTGATTATTTGGTTCTGATGGTAGATTTTTGTTGATCTTCAATGAGTTATTCTCTAACCTATGGTGTTTTCCTTCCATTCTTATTTGGGTTACACTGTGAAATTGTGGTTTTGATCTAGGTGTGTATTGGGTGGAATTTTTTATATCCCTTTGGTGTGGTTTATTGTGATCCTATTTTTTCATGTGATGTTATTGTTTCCAATCTATTTCTTCTTTTCCCTTTAGTGTACTGTGAGATCAGATATCTTCTTCGAGGTAGGGGATCCTCACTCTCTCTATTTATTCCTGCTATGTATGGGGATTTCATGGTTTTATTTCCATTGAGTGGATAGTAAGGGTCTGTGTAAATAGAGATAATTAATTGGAAAATATAAAATTGATGGGGATGGGTAGAAATTGCATGTTTTTACAATTTTGATATTTTTATTGATGTGTTTATTAATAACATTTCCAATACTAAAAATAATAGTTGTTGGAAGCTCTGTTTGTGTTATAGATGATATGTGAGGAGACACTTGCTATGGTATTATGTGATAACACCCTGAATAAAATGATAATGAATGTATATTTGGATAAAAAATTGGTTTATAATGAAATACAGTTTGTTTGATAATACCCATGCAAAATAAAGAGGTAATGTGATAAAATTCCATGAATAAATTGTGGAAGTCGATATGTGTTTCTATTGAGTGTGTTTGTGCTTTTTGTGTTTAAGTATGTGGTTTGGGTTATTGTGCGACAATGGAGGTGAATGGTTGGGATGTTTGATGAGGTAGTTGTATTGAGTGGGTACGACATGGAAAGTTATGTGGTTGTGGTGTGTAGTGGTTGTGGTTCATAGTGGTGATGATGTGTGGGGGTGATGTGTGATTATTTTTTGCAGCGGTTGTGTTGTGATATATAGTTGGGTGTGTGAGGTATGGTTTTTATAGTGAGATGTCTTGGTATATGTGTCACAACAATGATGGTGTATATATAGTGTGGTGGTGATGGTTTTTGTGAGGTGGTCCAGTTTTTGTATGGCGTGGTTGTGTTAGTTGTCTAGGTAGTAGTGGAATAAATTATGGTACAGAATGAAATGAATAAATGAATGGATTGGAAAATGAATAAGAATAGAAAGTAAATTATTTCATATAAAATGGATTAAATGAATAAAATAAAATAATGGTCTATTTAAATGTGAATGAAGTGCTTGTGTGGATTTTTTGGTGGTTGTGTGGTGTGTTGCATATTGTGGTGAAAATGGTTGTGGTGGTTGACATGTGGTGCAGTGGTTGTGGTAGTGTTTTCTAGTGTAGTTTTTGTGAACCCTTAGGTTGAGTATTATGTGTTATCTATATATAATGTATTTTATGTAATTTTTATATGTTCCTCACCTTATTTGGATAACATTACCAGTACTCAGAGGTTCTGTGTTTTGGGTGTTTTCCCCAATATCCAGGATGGTGGTGATACGGATGGTTGGATACCCCCACCTCCCATCCTCCATCAGTCATGATGGACATGGTGACTTAGAGATAAATGTGATGTGATTTGATGATATGTGATGTGATATGTGGTGGGGTCATGAATGGTAGGAGTAGGGTAGTGGCATGATTTAATTCACGTTCATGATACCCTACTACTCTAGTTATATAATTTTGTGAGATGTGATGTGATGGACTAGGTGTCTATAGGAGAGATGTGATGTGATGATACCTGATGTTGGCACCAGATGTTAGACCTAATGAGGGAGGGGTATCTAGGTATGTCTCCTGACCCACATCATAGATAGATGGTATGTAATGTGATATGTATGGAAAGGATGGGAGAATAGGATGTTTTAAATTGGGGATGGAGGGAGGAAAATCAGTGGGGAAGTGGAAGTGAGGTTCTTTACTTTATTATGATATTGATTCTATATTACTATATTGGATGCAGGATTTAGTGATTAATCCATGGTGAGTCTATGTTTGGTTAGTTGACCTATTTTGGTGCTTGTTGGTTATACTATTTTTTCACTGGTGCCTTAGTATTCTCTTTTCAAAATTTCACTTGAAACCGTGGGTATGATCCTATTAAATATAAATGTTATGCTCACCCAACATATATAAAATATTTTTTAGGTTTCCATGAGGACATTGGGGATTTATCTATACATTTCTAGATTGGGTTGTAGCTTTTATTGAGTTGTTTCTATATGACTTGCCTTTTGGTAATTCACTTTGTGGAATTTTTATGTATCGGTTTACCTTGTTCATACATTGTGGGATATTTTTTAGGTTTATTTAAAATTATACTCTGATTTATTTTTATACCTTTTGTCTTATCTCTTAATCCTATATACATTTAGTGGGTAATTCCTCCAATTTGTGAAATTTTTTATACCCCCGGTGCTTGTCGCCAACCCATGGCCTACTAGAGATGGGACTCATGGTCATTATCTCTCTTCCTTCATTATGATTCCTTTGGAGGGAGGGGTTCATGACAATATTCTTGATTTTTTAACCTTTTTCTTTATTCTAGGATAATCTCGTCTGATTTGATCATGTTTTTTACATTCATAACATATCATTTCAAAACTTTTTTTCTTATCACTTATATCTTTCTGATTTATCTTGTACTTATAAAGGAAATTATTTTTTCTAGCAATATTATTCATTCTCTTGGAAAGTTTAGCATTTTCATTTTTACTTTATTCAAATGAACTGGTTACTAGCTCAAATTTCAATTTCTTATTCATTGAATATTTAGAAACATTTTCAAAAGATTTTAATTTTTTAACTACTATCGATGTAGAGGAAAAAGTAACCACATTATTCTTCTATTTCTCTTTATCTATTTTTAATCTACCCTCATACTGTATGATAGTTCTAGATAATTCATATAGACTCAACTTAGCTAGATATTTCATATCATTAAGATTCATTCTCTTATATTCTCATTCATTGGGCATAATATCAATGATTTTATCAACCAACTTCTCATTAGTAAAATCTTTATCTCCAATATATTCTATACTATTAACAATTTACATAAATCTTTGATGCATCTTTGAATCAAATTCCTTAGGTAAGAAATCAAAAACTCTATAATCTTCATGAATCATAGCTCTCCATGTTTGTACTACTTTAGTAGTCCCAAAGTGTGTAACCTCGAGTTTCTTCCAAATATTATTTTTAGTTTCATATAATAAAATTTGGATGTATATATTTCAGGTAATTGAACATAGAAAATTATTTTTGACTCGATAATTAAGATTAAATTCCACATTTTCTTCTCTGGTAAAAGTAGTAATTTCTTTATCGAGAATTTGATGATTTCCATCAACATAAGAATATGGTTTACTCCCGTACTTATAATGAAATTATTCATGTGATCTCTCTATTATTCATAATCAATAGCATCAAAGATTAGAGGTCTTCTTGGATTCATGTTTTATAATCTCCCAATAGACAAACCCTCCATCTTAATAACAAATATAATCTTTTCTAAAACATATTAGTGTAATAGTTAATAATTTTAATAAACTGGATCTAATACAAAATATAGGATTGAATGAATATATGTTTTACTATAAGATGGGGGAATTTTAGTTTATAAAATAAAAATTACAATTTTTCCGACCTCATTAGTTAATTTTATCAAAAAATATTCATTCTAAATACTTTATAATTAGAGTTATAAAATTTTATAACAAAATATATAAAACCATTCTTTCACAATGGAATAATAACTTATATAAAAGTAATAATAAACTTATATAAATTAGGTTAGAAAAACATAAAAAAATTATAAGAAGATATCCATACTTTATCCTTAAATTTTATGAAAGTCATAGACCAGACTCAATGTATCCATAGTATTAACCTTACCATAAAGGTATGTCTTTCTTACACCAAGAAATTCCTTGATACAAAGATAGAACAAAACCTTTGTTTCCCTTGGGAATCCTCAATCAAAAACTGATATATCCTCTATCTTCCTTAATAATGGAATCCCTCTCTTAAACTAGATTGAACACAGTAATTAAAAAATAAAAAGATCTTAAGGAATTTAAAATAGTAAACCTCACAATGGATTATATAAGGATAAACTCTCTAAAAGTTACATTTGAGTGCACTCAAGTAACAATATGTTACAAAAGATTCACAATAACTTTGATAGTTAATGCATCAAAATATTTCAAAATATTATACTTAAAAAAAGATCCCTCCTTATCGAATGAAACACTATTTATAGACATTATCCTAATGTTCATATTCTTCATGTCTTAGAGTTGGTTTTAATGGAATCGTATGAACTCCATCTTCACTTAGAAAGTTTAGTGCATCATATTTGTCTGGTATTCAATTGTATATTCCAAACTATAGTGTATAAAGTTTTTGTCTGATATAATTTAAACTCTTCACATAGTATGCTTTATTAAAATTTTATCTAAAAATCACTTCTACCTCTATCTAATAAAGTATGTCTAATAGACATAATAGAACTTCAGGTGGTGGGACTTTTTTATACTTTATTTTTTGGACTTTAAAAACCTCCATCCAATGAAATTTGTATCTATTCATATGATTTAAAAAGTAATTTTCCATATAATATAAACATTTTATCTAAAATCCTCTATCCATAAAACATTAATAATGTTATATCCATTGGAAATTATATTCTCTGTCTGGTAAAATAGATGAATTTCCTACAAAACATCTTAAGAACTTGGGAAGTACAACAGTTAGAAAAATAAAAACTTTTTAAGAAGTGAATTATGATTTTTAAAATTAAGGTTACAAAGCATTGAAATAATACTTTCAACTCAACATATGAATCCTTTAAAAAAATTTACAAAGTTTAATAATTAATTATATAATCAACATCATAAGATAATAAAGAATATTTGATCAAATTAGGGTAGAGAGTATCTTAACCAAGAGTTCACTAACTATCTCATGGATTTTGGGATTCTATATCAACTCACACCTCCTTATACACCATAGTGGAATGGTGTAAGTGAAAGTAGCAACCGCGCCATGTTGGACATGGTGAGGTTTATGATGAGCTAAAAAATATTTTTCATTATCATTTTGGAGATATGCATTATAGACAAGATCACGCATACAAATCCAAGTTCCAACTAAAGAAAAATATTGTATATTATATGAGTTAATAAATATAAGGTAATTTATGATGTCTAGCGTACATGTAAAGGGATATGAGAAATTTTTTAAGGTCTTTTTAGGTGGAAAACTATAGCCTCAGGGAAGAATGTGTGTCTTTATAGGATATACCAATGTAACAAGGGGTATTAAATATACAACCCTTCATATAAAAGGATTGTGATTGATCAACACCCCATTTTTATAAAGAGGTAACACATCTCCAAAAGATATAATCGGAGAAAGATTAACTTCAATGAAATTAATGCTAAAAATATAGAGGAATTGGGATAGGAAAATATTCAATTAGTTCTAATGGAAGAAGATATTGCTAATACACAGTTACTATATAATATCACCAAAGAGGTTAGTGTATAATAGAGATATGGTTTTCTATTCACCATGGATGGTGAATCTTTATTGGTTAACAATAATGAACCAGTGTCCTAAAAGGGGACAATGGAGAGTTTAAAAGCTAAAAGATGGAAATAATTCATGAATTTTGAGATAGATTATGTGTATCAGAACAAATTCTAGTTTCTCATTAACCCACTAATTGATGTAAAGATCATTGGGTGCAAATTTTTATCCAAGAAGAATTTGTACAGATAAGGTAATGTTAGTACCTATAAATGATGGATACTAACTAAAGGGTTTATGAAACATCAATTAATTGACTATGATGAAACCATTTCTATATTTTTTATGCTGAAATCCATCATAATTCTATATGCTCTATCATATTTCCAGGATTATGATATTTGGAATATGGATATCCAAACAGAATTCCTTGATGGGAACTCATATAGAATATGTCTATATGATAAAACCAGAAGTATTTGTAACTCCACAATATGATAAAAATATATTCAAGTTATAAAGATCAATTTATGGATTGAAGAAATCATCCAAGTCATCGAATATTAGCTTTTAGGAATCCATAAGTGAAATTTGTTTCATAAAGAAGTAATATATGGTGTGTGTTTACAATTAGTTTAGTAGGAGTGTAGTTATTTTCCTAATAGTATATTTCAGTGACATATTATTTATTGTAAATGAGATACCAATATTACAATTATTTAAGAATTGGTTTAACACATTCTTAACCATTAAGGAATTATGTGAATAAACCTACATTTTAGGGATCAAGATCATTCATGATAGATTTAAGATGTTTTTTATACTAAGTTATAGTATATACATTCTCCAGATACTAAAGTGGTTTAATATGGAACAATCTAATATGGTATTGGTTTCAGTATCAAATGGTATACCACTCTCTAAAAAAATGTGTCATCGGACACAAAAGGATAAAGATGGGACAAGTATACTTCCTTATGCTTATATGGTAGGTTATATCATGTATTCCATGTTATATACAAGGTTTTATGTTTCCTATGCCTTGATCATGGTAGGTAGATGTCAATAATATTAAAGAGAACAACATTGGACTATTTTTAAGACTATCCTAAAGTATCTAAAGAAAACTAAGGATATGATTTTTGGGGTATGGAGGAGACATAGAACTTGTCATTAGGGGATATATATATATATATATATATATATGCTAGTTTATAGATAGATCGTGATGATTTAAAATCACTGTCAGGATATTTCTTCTACCTTAATAGGTGAGTTTTGAAATGGAGAAGCTCAAATAAGTCTATGGTCAATGATTCTAAAGTAGAGTCTGAGTACATTGTGGATTTTGATGTATCTAAATAATCAGTTTGTATATATAAATTCATCAAGGATATTTATTTGGTGTAGATTAGTAAATATTATATCACATTGTATTATTATAATAATTTAGTAGTGTTTCTATCCAAAGAGCCCATATCACATCAGCTAATGAAGCATATACTATAGAATTTTCACCTCTTTATTGATTTTTCTTAGAGGTGTGAGGTCATAATGAGTATATTTTCCATGGAGGAAATCATGATAGTCCCTTTGACTAAAGCCTCATCTCAACATAAACATGCACATCATGTGAGAGCTAGTATACTGAGAGTCATTCGTAGTTAGCTCTAGTGAAAGTGGGATTCAGTTAGAGTTGGTTCCCTAAAACCAAATTTTTTATAGTTTTAATTAACTTTATATTTATGGTTTTGAATATTAATATATATCTTATAAAATGATGGGTATTCTTCTGTGTTTCATTAATATGATAAAATATTTAGAGTATTTGTTTCATAGAAAGGTCTTAGCAGTCCCTCGCTATAATGAGAACCTTGAAGTTGTGTAAAGATATTCTTAAATATATTTTATAACTAGATGAAATCATCTAATGGGACACAGATGATATATGATATTAGGGGAAGGGGTTATTAGACATTTAGAATTATTCTCATAAAGATCACCCTTGGAAATATCTATGAGATGAGGATTGTTATAACTGACTCACCAGTAGGAAATATGCATGTTCTATGTGTCATTGAATGTTCCAACATATGAACTTGTGTATTGATCCTTATAATTTTAAATTATTATTAATTCATATCATGAATCATGTACATTTATGTATTTTTTAAACCATGATAACATATATTCATGGAGAATTTAGATAAATTGGGTGTGTTTTGAATCAAATGGAATAAAGAAATAAGTTGAGGAAGGATTTGTCCCTGCTATTCTTTATGGAGGTTGATATATCAAGAACTTTTATGGAAATAGAACTATCTAATAAGTCCATTTACATTATGGTTTTTAAATGAGTTCATTTATAGAATTTAAAAGAAATATATTTTGATCATATAGATTAATGATACAATCAATATAACCTACTTGAATGATATATCAATAAAAATGGATTCTATTGTATGATAAGTGTTTATATAAGGTATTCATATATTGTACTTATCCTCATATCTTTATGTGGTATTATGTGTTTCAATATATCACTCTTGGTCTATGGTTTAAACTCATTATTTAAAGGATGAGAGCCTATATGGTCACACACAAAGCATATTCACAGGATACACCAATTCTGTTGAATTATAGTTCAAGACAAGGTGGACCCCATGTACGGAGATCAATGAGAATCCAATAGAATCATCACAAGTTAATTAATTCAGTAATATTATTTTGGTTACGAATAATTATAATTTAATTTATTTCCCAAGGTATTCACAAGTTAATTTAATTATAAAAGTTAGTATGAGAAGATATAATCATTGGTCTTTACCCTTAACCAAGCCTAAGCTGAGATCCAACAACTTAAGCGTGATCAAAACTGTTTATGGGATAAGTTCAAACTTGTCAAGATCATAGCCCAAACCATATATGTCACACTACCCCATGAAATTATCATTATCATTCACCTTTCCATTAGGAAATTTGAGGGTGTATTAAAGGTATACGTATCAATACCATGATAGTATGAATATGTATATTATTTTCAATAGAATAATGGTTCTATTTAATTCTACTTTATAAATGATTTTTATTTTTATACAATAAAGTACAAATTGTATTTTTAATATTCAACTTCAATTAAGATGTTTTTAATTAATTAATTGATTTTTGAAATAGATAATATTTTATTTAAATATTATTATTAAATAATTTTTATTAAATATAAATGATCATATTATTTTTATGAAGTCAAATGTAATTTTTATAAGGGTTCAAAAACTATTATTGTTAAGAAACCCATCATTTCTCAATAAATATCGATTATTATTTTAAAAGTAAAAATAAAATTTTTTATAAAATTATTTTTATAAAATTAATATTATTTTTGGAATCATAACATCGAAATTATCTAATGATGAATTTTTCATAATTTTCTAAGATAACAGAATTTTCAGGTAAAAATTAAATACCGTATAAATATACGATGTGTATTATGACCTCATAAAGACCAAAAAGTGATGAAATAAATAATTTAAAGGGTATACATGACCAAATATTTGTTTTAATTTTAAAATAATTTGATTATATATTTATTTTATTAATTTTATAAATCCTTTATCAATCCTCCAAAATAATTAAAATATTTTAAGGGTTTTAAAATCATTTCTGTAAGAGTGTGACTCACTTCCACATTAACAATGGTATTATTTTATTACTTTATAACCTTTTCCTTATAAAATAATGAAAACCACTACTATTTTAAGATACCATGGGAATTTTTGTGTTTTTTATTATTTTATTATATAGATTCTAAAACCTAATTTTGAGAAATAATAAAGAATTCCTCCATAATTTTCTATAAATACCCACCCTTTATCTCATATATCATCACTAAAAACATTTATAGCACATCATTAATATTTCCTCCCATCTATAAATTCCTTCTAAGGTTCTCCCAAGCTCTAAATAAGACCCTCCAAAGTATTTGGAGTCACGCTCTCAAGGTAAGGGTTCTTTTCTTTCACCTCTTTATTCAAGTATCTTCATTATCTTATACCCTTTTCCTCCAATTCATAATGTTAGTATATATTCTTCCATATCCTACTTATTTTCCATTTTATTATTTAATGATTAGAGACCTATTTAACTCTCATTAATCCCTCCCATGAACCTTTATGTACACCTATTACCATGTTGAAATTTAGTAAGGGGTCCTTTCCTTCTCTTCTTTATCCAAGATTCTTTATTATCTTATGATTTATATTTCTAATTCCTAATACTTGGATATATTATTTCCATGTCCCTATTACTATACATTTTATTTCCAAATTATTATATACCCCTTTCACTCTCATCAACCTATTTTTATGAATCATTAAGTAACATTGTTATGTTGTCAAATTTTCACCATGATTTTCCATGCCAAACAATTATGTAGTGAATACCCGTACTCATTTCCTATCAAAGTTTCTCACCTTTATGCCCATATAATTCATTATTGTGGACTTAAATGTATTTATTACACACTCCTTTATCATGTAATAAAATGTTAAGATACATGATTTTATGTTTTATGATCTATGTGGCACACTTAATCATGAGAATGAAATGAATGTGATGGGTGCACCCAGAATTATATAGTTCTCTAATGCATTGGGTAATGTTTTAGTCTCTTGATACATCATAAAAGTGATTATAGAATTATCCTAATCCATCGTGGGACTTTTTTCATCATTATGTCTTGGTATTTATCCTTGGCCTATGTTTATGATGTAGTGTTATAAGTTGTTGCCACATTTCCCATGTTTCCTTTATGATTATCTTGTTATATCTTGCCTTATTATTCAGGTTTATGATTATAACCCCTTTTATTCCCCATTAACATTAATATTGTATAACATTTATTACTTTCTTCATGTTATTCCATGTTTATTCCCTTACTAGGCTTAATATCTCACTCCTTTCTTATATATTTCCTCAGGTTATCTCATGCAGTTATAAGTACGAGCATATTAAGTAAGTTTTTAATAAATATGATGTATATACTATTTTATGTTGTTATGTAATGTACTAAATTCCTAAAACACTAGAATTATCTATCTTTCAGTTTTTATTGTGTGTACTATTATGTAATAAATCATTAAATAAAGTGTAATAAAGGGAAGGGTTGTTATATTTGGTATCAAAGGAAAAGTTTAGTTATTTTTTGGATTAGGATTAGAAAAATATAGAGAAATCCTTAGGAATAAGACTAAGTATAAGAAAACATACCTAAATTTTTTAAGTATTGATTAAGTGGTTTAACAAGAAAATAAATCCTTTTTTCGGTATTATAAATGTATGTGCCTCTAGCATAGATGTACATAGGGGTAAAACACGAAAACGCCGCATTGATCTAGACTCGACCGAGAACTGGTGCACAAAAATAGGCCATGTTGCACATATAGTTTGACACTCCCATGGGATATCATTTGGTAAATTCATAATCTCATTGTAAACCCTTATTGAGGGAATAAAAAATACACATAAGAATATATGTTTGGAAAAAGATAATGGATTACATAGATTAAAGCCTATAAATTCTTCAGTAAAGAAAATACGTGTAATTTATAAGTTGTCTATTTAATGTCATTGGATTAAAATTTATGTTTTTAATAGTTTAAAAATACTCATACAAAATGTTTACATTATTCTAGATAATGGAAAGAAATATGATTAATTGGGTAAACAACCAATTTGATGGGAAATGTGATGACTTTCCCAATAAGATGCAAAACATGATGGGAGAGAGAATCCTGAAATTTTTTATGATAATCTCTTAAGTGACTTAGGTTATAAATAAAAACCTAGATTAGGAGGAGTACCCAAATACCCCTAAGAATTAACAAGTTACAATTGAGATCTTTATGCGATAAAAGCCTCTGACTTTTAATATATCATCTGATCCCTTAATCATGGAACAATAGATCAACTCCGTTGAGAATATCTTATCCATCCTTCAATATTTTGAGAAGGAGAAGGTTCTACAAGATATTTATCATATGGATAGATAATCTGATCATTGGTGGAAATTGATCAGGAATATTAAGCCTAAGAAATAGATCAAATCAAGGGGGTGGAAGAAATTACGGAAAATGTTCTTTGATAAATATTTTCCTCACACTCTCTGACATAAAATAGAAAGGTATTTCCATTCCCTTAGTAAAAAAGACGTAGAATATATCAGTGCATGATATTCCTCCATATTTATCATTACCCTTGAATTAATATTTGGATACTTCTTTGGTGGTATAAAACCTAGTCTATGAAAATCTATAGTGATCTGAGACTTTGATAGCTATGATAAAATTGTCTGATGTTCCCTTAAAGTCGAAATGGAGATTAGAAAATCTCAAGGGTATTATGAGGATAAGAAGAATAAAGTGGAGTTTAATTCAGGTGTCCTGATGGGAAAATATAATGGTTCTAATAAATATTAATGTCCCACTTATTATGGGTGCGGAAAGAAGCACCCTGGAAATTACCTAAAGGGGATAGGAAATTCTTTAGGTTTAGGAAGGACACCTAGCTAGTGATTGTTGAAAGGAGAACCCCCCTAATGAAATAGAGGAGAGGAATTATTCGATCAACCCTCAATGAATTTTTCATTGATTCAACTACAAGGAATCAGGTCACTTTTCAAACCAATGTACTAATCCAAGGGTTTTTGGAGGAAACCAAAAACCTCCAAGGTAGAAAGGGTGAGATTTTTCCATCACAGCCACTATGGTGGATCCTGAAAATGAAGTTGTGATAGGAGCACTAGTTATTCATTCAATAATAGTGAACATACATTTTGATTCTGATTCTATTTATTCCTTCATATCATGAAAGTTTAGTATAACTATTCAAACCCCACCACATATCATGGAAGTAGAGCAATCAATGAAAACAGAAAATGGTGCAATTATTTCATCCCAAGTATATAATTCCTCCCCTACTAAAATTTTTGAGTTTAAATTCCCATAAAACCTTTTCATACTCCCTCTAGTGGACTTTGTTGAAATTTTGGGTTTGAATTGGCTTTCCCTATATAAATCCAACATAAATTTCTAGGAGAAGGAAATCACTCTCCATATCATGAATCATCCTCTGATTCTGTACAAATGCAAGGAGATGGATGAATCTTCTTTAGCACCAACATATCAAGAATGGATATTATTACCCTATGAGAAAACATATCTAGCTCAAATGATTGAGTCTAAGGAAAGTATCATCCTTGAAGACATGGACATTGTGAGGTAATATACTGATGTGTTTCCTGAAAAAATTTATGGTCTTCCGCCTAGCTGAGAGGTTGAATTTTCAATCGATATTATACCCATGTCATTTCCAATATACAAGAATCCATATAGAAAGGTAGTTGTGGAACTTGGGGATCTAAAGAAAAAATTATAGGAGAATCTAGATAAAGGTTTCATATGGCCAAGTGCTTCACTTTGAGGTGAACCAATCCTCTTTTCCAAGAAGAAGGATGGGTTAATGTGCCTTTTCAATGATTATTATAATCTCAACAAGATCACGATAAATAACAAGTGTCCTCTTCCATAGATTTATTACTTTTTTGATTAGCTATGTGGAGAGTAATAATTCTATAAGGTGGATTTTCAGTTGGGATATTTCGAAGTTGGAGTGAAAGAGGATATCCTCAAGGCTACTTTTCATACAAGGTATGGGCACTATGAGTTCATAATAATGTCATTCGAACTCACTAATGCTCTAGAAATAATTATGGGCTTAATGAATAGAGTATTTAGAGATTACCTAACAAAATTTTTGGTAGTCTTTATAGATGATATTCTAATATACTCTAAAATAATGGATGAGTAAGAGGAGCATCTGAGCACTGGGATAACGACCTTGCGAAAGGATAAGCTTTATGAAAAGTATAGAAATTGTGAGGTCTAGTTTATGGAAGAATAAATATTGTGGAATATCATCACAATAAATGGGATATCTGTGAACCCTTAAAAAATATAATAAATTTAAGGATGGTTGAGTCCAACATCTCTGACATATATCCATAGTTTCCTTGAATTAAGTGGGTGCTATCGTCAATTTTTGATAAATTTATCGTGATTATAAATCCCTCTAACCAAGATAACTAGGAAGGGAGTCAAGTTTGATGGGAATTATGAATGTTAATAGATATTCAAGGATTTGAAAATTAGGCTTATCACTACACATTTACTCACACTACCCACAAGTGGATAAATTTTTTTTGTATTCAATAATGCTTTGAATAAGGGGTTGGGTTGTGTGTTAATGAAAATTGAAAAGGTGATAGTCTATGCTTCAAGGTTGTTGAACATTCATGAATAGAACTAACCAAATCATGATATGGAGTTTGTTGAAGTGATCTTCACTTTGAAAATATGGTGGCATTATCTATTTGGTGAGAAGTGTGAAATATATACGAATCATAAAAGCATCAATTATATATTCACGTAGAATGAGATATATATGCACAAACGAAGATTATTAGTTCTGATCAAGGACTCTAACTGATCAATTAACTATCATCCTAGGAAATAGAATAATATGTAAGATGCTCTAAGTAGAAAGGATCCAGTAATTCTATCATTTATGATAATTTATAGGGATGTGATATTTTTATATTTCAAAAGGATAGACATGTGAATCATAAAGGAAGGAACATCATCAATCCTTTCATAAATGATTTCTCAACATTACCTTATAGAGAGGATAAAGGATGATCGAATAGATTATGTGGGAATTTAGTAGAAAGTGGATGCTATATGAAAAGGTAAAATCTAAAAGTTTAATGTTAATGAAGAAGGAATTGTAAGATTTGGGTCACGACTATGTATGCCAGCAAATACTAAATTAAATAAGGAGCAGTTGGATAATGCACATAGCTCAACCTTCTCTATCCATCCGGGAAGAACAAAGATGTACCATTATATCCAACAGCACTATTAGTGGGACAATATAAATAAGGAGATCGTGGAATATATATCAATATGTCTTGTATGTTAGAAAGTGAAGGAAGAAAAGAAAAAATAGAAGGGGATGATGCAACCATTACCCATACCTACATGGAAATCAGAAAATATCACTATATACTTTGTCACTAGCCTTTTGAAGAAATAAATAGGAAATAATTTTATATGGGTTTTGGTGGATCATCTTACAAATACTGAAAACTTTATTTCAATTCAAGAGTAATTTTCACTCGATCAACTTGTAAGGTTATACATTAGAGAAGTGGTGAGTCTTTGTGGAACACCACTATTGATTGTATTTGACCATGATCCAATAATTACACCTTCATTCTGGAAGAGTCTCCAACATGATCTAAATACTGATTTGAACTTAAATATGGCTTATCACCCTCAAACTAATGTCCAATTTGAAAAGACTATCCAAACACTCAAGGATATGTTGAGAGCATACTCAATTGACTTCAAATTAGGGTAGGATAAACATCTTCCTATAGTCGATTTATCATACAATAAAAGTTTCTACTCAAGCATCCAAATGGATCCCTATAAATCACTTCATGGGAAGAGGTGAAAACACCTTCATTCTGGGATAAAGTTGGAGAACAAAAACTGATAGGTTCTAAAATGATCGAGGAAATGATGGAAAAGGTCAAGATTGTTCAGTATCACATCAAGGTTGCTCAAAGTTGAAAAAAGAGATATGATAACAATAATCTATGATACCTAGAGTTTGAGGTTGGAGACATGGTGTTCCTTTGTATATCTATATGGAAGAAAGTTATGAGATTTATGAATAAGTGAAAGCTTAGTCTAAGATACATCAGTCCCATCGAGATCCTTGATAGAATTAGAGTGGTGGCCTATAGAATAGAAATCTCAGCTAACCTATCTCAAGTACAAGATGTATTCCATGTATCCATCTTGAGTAAGTACATATGATACCCCTCACATGTACTCAATCTAGATGTGGTACCATTGGAGAATGATATCTCATATGAGGAGCATCCAGTGAAGATCTTAGATTATAGAGACAAAGTTATATGAAATAAAAAAATGCACCTGGTAAAAGTGTTGTGGAGAAACCAAAAGTTTGAAGAAGTGACATGAGAAATAGAGGAAGTGATGAAACAAAATTACCCTCATCTATTTTAGTTGGTAAAAAAATAAAAGGAGAAATTTCTTAAGGGGGGAAGATTGTAATGACCTGAACTGTTATAAATAAAATTCCCATTTTGATTAATTAAATTTCTTATTATATGTCATGGATATAAAAAACCCATGAACTTATTTGGATTTATTATATTTTATAGGATTTAAAAGATCATTAAGAATCATTACCATTGATATTATATTCACTGAACAGTGATCACATGATTAGTATAAATATAGGGTTTTAATAAATCCAATTGATACAGTCAAAGGAATTGATGGCCTCAACTAGTAGGATAATACCATATGAATCCAATTTGTTGGATATTTTGAGAAAGATATAATTGTTGGGATTTTTCATTGACCAAGACAAATCTAAGGTCCAACAACTTAATCATGATGGAAACTGTTTACAGGATAAGTTCAAGCTTATCTAGGTCACAGCCCAAACCATGTATGTCGAACCACCCCATTAAAGTCTCATCATCACGCACCTTACCGTTAGGGTTTTTATGGGAGTATTAAATGTATATGTATAAATACCCTAATATTATTAATATATATTATTTCAATATAATAATGGTTATATTTACTTCTACTTTATAAATGATTTTGATTTTTATACAATAAAGAACAAATTGTATTTTTAATATTCAACTTCAATTAAGATGTATATTTTAATAAATTAATTTATTTTTGAAATTTATAATATTTTATTAAAATATTATTATTAACTAATTTTTATTAAATATAAATGATCATATAACTTTATGAATCCAAATGTAAATTTTATAAGTATTCGAAAACTATTATTGTCAAAAAAACCCATCATTTCTCAATAAATGTTTACTCTTATTTTAAAATTGAAAATGCACATAATTATAAAAAAAAATTGATAAAATTAATATCATTTTTGGAATCAAATTTTCAAATTTATCCAATAGTGAATTTTTTATAATTTTACGAGACAGTCAAATTTTCGGGTAAAAATTAAAGACCTTATAAATATAAAGTATGTATTATGACATAATAAAGACACAAAAGTGATGTAATAAATACTATATATGGTATAAAATAACAAATATATGTTTTAAATTTAAAATAATATGATTTTATTTTTATTTTATTAATTTTATAAAGCCGTTATGAATCTTCCAAAACAATTAAAATATTTTAAAATTTTAAAATAATTTCTTTAAGAGTATGACTCACTTCCACATTAGTAAGAGTATTATTTTATTAACATAGGTTCTTGTCCTTAAACAATAATTAAAAACACTCCCATTTGTTAGAAACCATGGGCAAAAACCATGGAAAGGTTTGTGGTTTTTGTTATTTTATTTTATAGAGTTCAAAACCTAAGTTTGAGAAATAAAAAAGAATTCTCAAGTCATTTCCTATTTAAATCCACCAATGATCCTATTTATCTTCACTAATAATCCTTGTATTAAGACCTTAATCTTTCCTTACATATATAGAGTCCTCTCAAGGTTCCCTCAAGATCTTTATAATCCCCTCCAAAGTATTTGGAGTCACACTCTCAAGGTAAGGGTTCTTTTCATTCCCCTCTTTATTCAAGTATATTAATTATCTTATGTTATTTTTCTCTAATTCCTAATGTTGTTATATGTTATAAAATATCCTCTTTACTATCCATTTTATTCCTAACTAATGAGATACCCATTTCACTCTCATTAATCCCTCCTATGAACCTTTATGTACACCTATTACCATACCGAAATTTAGTGAGGGATCCTTTCCTTCTCTTCTTTATTAAAGTCTCTTCATTATCGTATTCCTTATATTTCTAATTCATAATTTTGGGATATGTTATTTACATGACCGTATTAATGTCCATTTTATTTCCAAATGATTATATACCTCACTCTCTCTCTCATAAACACATTTTTAGGAATCTTTAAGTAATGTCATTATGCTGCTGAAATTTCACCATGATTTTTCATGCCAAACAATTATGTAGTGAATACCCATACCAATTTCTTATAAAGGGTGTTCACCTTTATAAAGTTATACTTATTTATTGAGAACTTACATGTATGTATTCCAAACTCCTTGATATTTTAATAAAATGTGATGACAAATGATTTTATGTTTTGCGATCTATGTGGCACACATAAGTATGATTAAGGAAATGAATGTGACGGGTGCAACCAAAATTATATAGTACTCAAATAAATTGGATAATGTTTTATTTCATGATATGTCATTCAAGGGATTATAGAGTGAACCTAATCCATCATGGGACCTTTTCCATCATGATTAATTAATATTTATCCTTGACCTATGCTTATAATGCAGTGTTTTAAGTTGTTGCCACATTTCCCATGTTACCTGTATGATTATCATGATATATAATTCCTTAATATTCAAGTTTTTTATTATCACCCCTTTTATTCCCTATTTATATTCACTACTATAAAATAGGGCATGGAAAGCATTTCCCTTTATCAGTGCTAAACAGAAAGTGATGATAAAGGGGTGTGACTTTATTAGCACTAGCTAAAAGTGATGATAAAGGTAACCTTTATCAGCGCTAAAACAAGTGCTGATAAAGGTGTACCCTTTATCGGTGCTTTTTTAGCACTGATAAAGGGTACATTTATCAGTGCTATTATTAGTGCTGGTAAAAGTTTTAATTATTAACTTATATAAAATTATTATATTTATATTCAAAAATAATGTTTTTTGTATACATTAACAATTATATACCAATATTTATAAATATATACTATTTATAGTTATAATTATTAATAAATAAATATATATTTATCTTATATATCATTTTAAATAAATATATAAGATTATAAATAAATTAATAAAATTATACTTTTATAAAATAAGTATTTATCAGAGCTATAATTTTAGCGCTGATAAATAGATGTTTTATCAGTGCTTTTTTAGTTCTGATAAAGATCGATCATTATCAATGCTAAAAAAGTGCTGATAAAACACCTATTTATCAGTGCTAAAATTATAGCGCTGATAAATAGATACTTTATCAGCTCTTTTTTAGCATTTATAAAGGTCTAGCTTTATCAGTGCTAAAAAAGCGCTGATAAAGGTATGTTTTATCAGGGCTTTTATTTTAGCACTGATAAAGCATACCTTTATCAGTGCTTTTAACTAGCATTGATAAAGGTTCCTGTGGTTTTTATAAAAGAACCCTAACTTTCCCCTCCTCTCTCACATGCGTTCAAGCCTTCCCTGAAGCTGAACCTGACCCCTCCTTCACCACAACCCCTCCTCCTCCTCCTCCTCTGCCTCCTCCACCACTGCTTCCTTTTCCTCCTCCTCCACCGTGACCGTCCTCCTCTACCACAGCTGCCTCCATTGCTGCCTCTGCCACTACTGCTACCTTCGTCGCAATTGCCTCCGCCGCCACTGCCTCTACCACCGCTGCCTCCACCTCTACTGCCTCCACAACCACCACTGCCTCTGTCATCGCTGCCTCCTCTGAAAAGGTATATTCTTTGAGTGTTTCAGGTATTATGGATGAGATTAAATGAGTTTTATGAAGGTAAAATATGTTAGGTTTTATCCTAGGCTTTTGAATTATTTAGAAAAATGAATCAAAGGTATATACTTTGAGTTGTGATTAGGATAAGTGGTGTCATACTAAGTATGGGATATATTCTTGGTGATGCCTTAAAAATTCGGAATGTGGAAGGTATGGGTAATTTTCTTAACTTGAGATTGTATAGGCATTTCCTTGGAATATTTTTGGGAAGGGCACCTTGAGTGTTGATGTTTTTGGTATAAAGGTTTTTTTCTAGGGTAAGATCAGTGTTATTCCTAGCCCTGTATTTTTTTTAATGTGTTTCTTAGTGAAGTAGCTATTAGATTATGGATGGACACATGTGATTTTGAGACGAAACTGGTTGCAAGGAATTAGTTCAGTGTTCATGAAAATTTTAAGAATGTTAATCTTGTTGGAAAGTAGCATGAAGGTTCTTTGTTTTGATGATTGAAATACCATGGAGGATTGTCATGGGTTTAGTCATGTGAGCCTAATGTAGATGAGATAGGACTCAGGTTATTCTAAGTCGGGTGATAATTTAGGGTATCACAGAGATTTACACCTGTCTAGACATACATTATTTTAATAACGAGGGTTCTTGAATACTGTTCTGGAGACTGGATCGTGCAGTTGCATGGGGTGTACATCAGTAAGTTTGAAAATCGGGTTAATTAGAGTATCTCATGGAGATGGTATTTTAGTATAAAAAAATTGGTGTTTTACTTTTGGTATCATGAGTCATGTAATTTGATCAGGTAGTACAATATTTTTCACCCATATATTGGATGGGGTGAGAATGGAACACGCCGGTTATGCATGGTACCTATTTAAATTTTAAGTTGGTGAGATTTTAAGTGTGAGCCGAGGACCAATGGAGTTGAATAAATTATTTTAGACTCAATTTCTTGGGGTTTTGGATGAAATAGAAAATTTCAATCTATGGTGGAGGATATGTCCCAAATGGATCAAATATAGTGTCATGTTTGATCCAAGAGTTAATCCCAGACAGGTGTTTCTTTGGATAAATGGTCATGGATCAGGAGAAGCAACACACATTTTGTGATATGACATGTTAAGGTGATGCTCAATAAGTGGTATAAAGTAAAAATGTAATGGGGTGAACCAATGGTTGTTGAGGATGCGACTTTCATTTCAGATTAATTTCAAAGGGTGATGGGTATAATATTTAAATGATCAGGGAATATGTGTCCCTTAATATTTCATGTTAGAGATTAGGTATGATAAATATGATCACATATATTAAATATATATGATAATAGATGAATCATTCTGTAACAACCCGAGATTTTATGAGAATTATTCTTTTTAATTTCATTGATGTCTTTTGTTGTACGCTACACCAAGATTATCCTATGCTATACGCAACATCGTATTAGCTTGCAGTATACGCAACACTATTCTTGGATTGTGTTGCACACAATTTCAAGTTCATTTAATTGTAGTCATTCTACGCAACATTAAGTGTATATATATATATATATATTAAATGTATAAATGAAATATGGTTTGATTCTGTTATACTAAACAATGATGGAGTCTTGCACAACATGCAACTCTGACTTGGCTTGCATTACACGCAATCGCAACCTTCCTCGATAGCGTGTGTTGTACGCAGTACCAGGTTTCACTAAACAACGATATATGGTTATAATATTATTATGAACTTGCTGTTATGAATAGTATCAACTAAATTTTGAATTTTATAACATTATTATTCATCTTACACATTTTCAAGAACATGTTATGAGAACAAAATAAATTTTTCGGGTAAAATAAGTATTTTTCAAAAAAATGCAGTTTTACCGCCTTTTGATGGCGCACCCACTTTAAATATAGTTTTTGACGGGTTTATGAGTTCAATTTGACAAAATAAAATTATTCTTTGGAATCAGGAAATAAAACTTTACTTTGGATAAAATTTTCATATTATTATGATGACTTTCACATTTTAATGAATAGTAAAAATACGCTATATTTTAATTAAAAACAACTTTTTTCATCACAATAATTTATATGGTTAGATTATCTTTTTAATTGTTTTTAAAGTGTAATTAGAATATATTTTTATCATTTAATCCAATTTTGGTCATTGGAATTAACTTCACTTTGAAATCGGACACAAACAAGTGTCGATCTTTTGATAGTTATTGTTTCTTAAAAACACGCTATTTGTTTTGATAATGGGAATTAATTTTTAAATTAATTAATGCCACTTATATATTTTTAATTTGGAAAAATAGACATTATTTTTGAATTCGGAATATCAAATATATCTTAGGCTAAATTTTTGGTATTTTTCTGAAAAACTTCAATTTTTTATGAATAGTGAAACCACTTAGTGGTAGTCAAAAAACAGACTCTTTCATTTAAATTAAATTTTACCACTTATGTGAATTGAATTTCAAAAATCCGACATACATATTTTTTATCAGGTAAAATGTTGTTCAATAAGATGAAAATAATTTTTGGTGAATAGTAACTTTTGACTTTTATTTACTGCGGTTAAAGGTAAATAGGGTAATTCAAGGTTAAAAGGATATTATAATAATTCAAAATTAACTTAACACTTGTCCTAACCTTATTGGATGAGTAGTGTCCGACCATGGGCATCCATGGGTCGATTATGGGACCCCATTGAGCCACATGGTAGTGATAATGACAATTTGTATTAATTAATTTAATGTAAAGACAAAATTGACATTAACAAAAATATTTTAGTAATTAATTTTTATAATGGGTTATATAAATTATCATTTCAACTATAAATATTCATTTTAAATCTAAAAATATTTCCTACATGGTGGTATTTTTTTATAATTTTTAGACCTCAAATAAATTTAATTATTTATGACACAATAATGATGCAGTTTTTACCTCATTAAAAAAATGATTTAAATAAATAAGATTATAATGACTAAAATATTATCCAAAACATGTCCAATTCTGATTGGATGATTTTATTTCAACCATGAGTAATATTATCTTCATCTTTAATGATTTTTGGACCTTTTTAAACCGAAGATAAGTTTATAATAAAATAATATTTTCACAATTTCCTAAAGAGCCCCTCCTCTCCCTTATAAAAGGAGACCACTTATATACAATTCCTCACACCTATAAAGCCTTTTGGATCATAAAAAATCTGCCCAATTAGGCTCCCTAAATCCCTCTCCTCCACCTAGAATCATTACCTTAGGCAAAAGGCTCTTAAAAAAGTCCTTCGGTTCAAACCAAAGGGAGTTACCCAAATTAAAGGTAACGGTTTCTCTTAAATTGTTTTCTTTTATTTTACTTCTCCAACCCCTAAACTCTTTTTATTTAATTTATTTTGTAAAAACATCAGTATCCTAAATATACTAGTATGTTTTTATGAGAATTATTCAAACTACACTTACACACACCTCCATATAATGGGTGAAGAACAAAATGTTTATGTGGATGGAAAACTAACGCCTCACGAAACGATGATTGTTCAAATATTTCTAACCGCCTCTCATGGTGGACATTATGATGGAACTATATTTATATATGATATATATTATGTTTATGATTTCATTATGCCTATGTACTTCCCATTCATATCACACCTTTATGGTTTCCATAGTGGGTAAATATGATAATCTCATTTGAGGAAGTGCGGACTACCGCCCCCTCAAAGTGATGTGATTCGTTAATGTCTTATGTGGGATGTATAAAGTATAGAGTTAATGATATTATATATGATATTATACTGGAATTATAATATAACTATGTATCATTATGTTTTAATTCCATTAAAATAATAAATAGAAATGAAAGTAGTGTTCATGTGTACGTACGGCTTACCGTCTCAATGAACGGTGCATCTCATTTCTTACCTCCATATGTTATGTACTATTATAAATACATGTATATGCTGGATATATATGATATATAAATCATTACTATAATTCTGGATATAATTAACCTTTGACCACATGAACAACATGTAATTATAAGAAGTCTATTTTTGACTCAAGTACCAAATATCGACAAAACGAACATTATTAACTTAAATGGATACATAATGTTTATAACATGGTAATAAGTGATATAAAAGGAATAATAAACTTGAAAAGGGTTCTTAAGCAAGTATAAATTAACTTTGGTTTATTATTCAAGATATTAAAGAACGATCGAGTCAAGTCAGACACGAGGTAAGGGAACTTCTTAACCCAATTTCTGTTCTTTGGGTTGATCTTCTCTTTCTTGTTTATGTCGTTCTTTGATTATGTGAGAAATGAAATTTTATATCTTATCATGTATTTATACTTTATTTATATGACCTTATAGTGAATACACATAAGTGGTCTATTTTATTTACAAAAAGATCTTTGTAAGGGATAACTATTCCAATCTCGCTCTTATCCGAGATTGTTTATTCATAAGTATTTACTGGGGTTTTTGTTATCATCCATGAACCTATTTTCTAAAAATGTTTTCATGTATGTTTAAATTCCTTTTTACCCATTTTTAACTTTTACTACATGTTATGTATGTAATCTTTCTTTCTTTTACCATACGAGGTACTTTTTGACTTTTTCAGCAAAAGTACAAGAAGAATTTTTTTTTAACTTATACGGCATGAAAGGATTTTTATGTTTTTATAAAGCCTTATTTTCATGAAGATTACTCCAAAAGATTTCATGACTATTTTCAACAAAATCATATTCTTTTAAAATTTCATGTAATTTTGTGAAAAGAAAATGACTTTGAAGGAGAAAGGATATTTTCCTCAAGAATTCATTTCAAGTATTTTATCAAAACCATTTTCCATCTAAGATAACATTATTCCATATGTGCATGTTTCAAGTATAATATCTCTATTATTTACATGCTTGATCTTTTATTATTATGAAATGATATCCATTTCTTTTATATGGATTATGTGATGATGGGATGATGTTTATGAAACCCATTTTATTCATTGGGTTATTATGAATGATGTATGCTTATTTTGTGGCATAAGTAAAATGATATCATTATGAGATGGGTGGGACCTATATCTCCCTCCAATGCATTGGGTAAAGATTTATATCTCATGAGATAGACATGGATGGAATGGTAAGTAAATCCGGTTTAGTAATACAGGGCCGGAACGGAAAGTAAACCCGGTTCAGTAAGGGACTTTGTCCACTAAGATGGTCTTGGCAGCAATGTCTTGGCTACTATGGAAATCATATCATGTGCTTAATGTTTTTCCACAATTACAAGTTTTATTCCCATGATATTTTATCATGATTGATGTTCCTTTATGATATATTCCTTACGTACTTCCAAGATTTATGTCTTTTCTCATGATTTTGATGTTTAGATTTTATGTTCAAGTTTTTGCATTCAAATGTTTATGGATTGTTTTATGTTTTCTATGCTTACCCTTACTAAGCATTTGAGCTCACCCCTTTATATGTTTTCTTTTCCCCAGGATTTAAAGAAAGGTTTTAGGTAAGAAAACAAAAGGGGAAGATCTTTATGAGAGATGTTGAAGATCTTTCACCATGATTAGAAGATTATTTTTCCGAGTTTCCAAAGACACTAAACTATTACGGTCCTTGTGTGTCTGTTTTCGTTATGTATTAAGTATTCTGAAAAAGTAATGTAATGTCCATGTATTTCAAGCTTTGGGTCTCTACACATTCACTCTGGAGGTATGACCCTCATGTTACAAGGGTCTTCGGTATAATGGGATTGGTTATTGGATGGTTGATATGGCATTTGTATATCATTGAGTTGGTGAATCTAATTTATCTGGTCCCAAATAAATACCATATTTAGATTTTAAATGATGTACTAGATAAATTATATATGTTTACAGAATGATCAGGATAATCTTGATGTGATCCAAAGGTGATTCATGAGGTAAATCATGATTCATCATGTGATTTTGGGGGTGAAACCCATTCATCTCATTATTTAGGGGGTGGACCTATTTCTTCACATGATTCAAGGATTGAATATTGTGTAAAAATGTAGTAGTGGTGTTTTCCCTGAGATTATATGTTTTAGACAATAGAGGGAAATGGTTACTTCATATTGGGTATGACAGGTTCATTTTGAGGTATGACTGGGACTTTTTTAGGGAAAGTCAATGTGTTAGGGCCTTGTTCATAAGCAGTAGAGACTTGTTTGATTCTCTTTGAAATAAAATATGACAATTATTACAATATTTTAGAGATTTTTTTCATATGTTTTTTGGTTTGGTTAGTTGTAAAACACACCAAGTGGGTCGTTGGACTACTGGATGATGTGTTACAATAGGCATTTACGATGGTGGGGAGCACTTTGGATCAGGATCATGGTGGGTATCACCATGAACCTAATGATGTGTTTAGGGAAAAAATTGTGCCCTTGAATGGATGGGTTTCATGGATCATCATATATAGGTTTCAATGATGTTTAACCATACATGTCCCATTCTTAAATCTCATTGGACCTATTTTGGATAGGAATAACATATGAGTTCTCATTTTATATTTTCCTTTCAGTTGGAAATCTCCTCTGTTGCACGCCTCTCCTCTTCCACGAACGCACATCTGTCGCGCGCTAAACAGCACCTTCGTGGTGAGTTTTCTATTGTTACTCATTATTTTCCTCTTGTTCTCATGTTATTATTTTTTGATATTGATGGTTATAATGTTAAATGTACGGGTTAAACGCCCCACTGAAAATCATGGAAGTTTGTGGTCCTTGTTTGCACACTAAATGAATTGCATTTTGGTTAGTTATTGTTGAACATTTTAATATAAAAGTTAGTAATTTACATATACTTTACTTATGAATTAATTCCCCAAGATGATAAAACTTATGTGATAACCCTTGAATTAAAAAACAAAATTGAATAAGGGATTCTTCGTAAAATCTAAAATTGTGATTGTTTGGTTTGTATGGTGTTGCGATTGTGAGAATGATTGTGTGTTTGTATGGTATTTTGGTTTTTGGAATGATTTGTGTGCCATATTTTCCATGTTTTAGTTCTTACAACATTTAATATCAATCCAAACTTTTCCCACTTCAATGGTACCACCACTTTGTTACTAGTGCAATTCCAGTGAATCCTAGAAAACCACTTCACTAGAGGACTCTATGAGACACTTTATGGACACCCTGGTCAAATAACCATAACAACACATGTAATGAATCATTTCACCCGCAATCACTCTATTTAAAATCATACCCTCTATTAGTTTAGTACCGTAGTTCTAGACTAGAGACATTATGTTTCTAGAGAAACACTAAAAAACCAGTTTACAACAATGCATATAGATCACATGTGGGATACTAAAACATTCTAGTGCAAGGGATTATAATAGCTTGTTGAGCATATTTTGTGTAATTATTTAGTTATATATTAATATTACTATATCAAAAAGTAAAAATATGAATAAAGAATGGATGAATGCCAATTGGTTAACAAAAGAGCATGAAGATGGCGTGAAAGAGTTTATCAAGTTTGAAAAAGATCATGCATGTGACCCTTCTCAAATAATTTTTAAATGTTTAAACTATTTTTATTCAAGAAAAATTAGTCCAGAGGAGTTGGAAGAACACCTAATCTATCACAAAATAAATCGAAGTTATACATGTTAGAATAAACATGGGGGGAAACGAATGTAGGTTGTGGCTTGGATAACACGGCATTTTATAGATCATCGGATATGATTACAAGCGTGAATAATAAAGACGGTCATATGGAGGATGTGATTATAGATGTGAATGATGATGAAGATCGTATTGAGGAAATGAAAAGTACAGTTGAAGATGAACTTCATGATTGCCCAAAATTTTTTGAGAAGTTAAAGAGTTGTAAAAAAATTTCATTGTATGCTAATTGCACTAAATATATAGCATTGTCATCCGTACTGAAGCTGTATAATTTGAAAGCAAGAAATAGTTAGAGTGGTGCCAGTTTTATGGAACTACTTGCTCTCTTAAATGACATGATCCCAGAAGATAATGATCTCCCTAGCCGAACATGTGATGCCAAACGAATGCTACGCTCGATGAGTATGATCTCTGAAAGAAAAAACGCCTACACAAATGACTGTATATTGTTTCAAAAGGACCAAAATTCACTTAAATAATTCCCAAAGTGTGGTGCTTCTCAATAAAAGAAAGATGATTCCAGTCCTATGAAAGTTGTATGGTACTTTCTAATCATTCTAAGGTTTAGGCGCATATATGGAAGTGAGGATACTACAGAAGTTGTATGGTACTTTCTAATCATTCTAAGGTTTAGGCGCCTATATGGAAGTGAGGATACTGCAGAACAATTGACATGGCATGCAGATACAATAATTAAATATGGGAAACTATGTCACCCAGCAGACTCTCTTCAGTGGAAGATAATTGATCATGAGTATCCTGAATTTGGAAACGAGCTGAGAAACCTTCATCTTGCATTATATATAGATGGGGTGAATCCTTTTGGTTTTCAAAGCAGCAGTCACAGTACATAGTCAGTTATTTTGGTAAATTATAAATTACCACCATGGTTATGCATGAAATGAAAATATATCATGTTATCTATGCTTATATCAGGACCAAAATAACCAGTAATGATATTGATGTTTATTTGGATCAATTGATTGAGGATTTGAAATTATTGTGGGATTCAGGTGTTACATTGTATGATGCTTACAAAAATGAAGATTTCACTTTGAAATCCATGTTGTAAGGGATGATAAATGACTTTCCTGCTTATGGAAATTTATCAGAATATATAATTAAAGGAAATCAAGGGTGTCCCATTTGTGAACAAGGTACATAGTTAATTAGGTTGAAACATTCATCAAAAACTGTTTTTCTAGGACATCGGAGATTTCTACCCTAACGGAATAAGTACTGATCTTGGTCGACATCATTCAACAGAAGTTCAGAAGAACATATAACACCATCTCCACTAACAGGTGATCAATTGTTTGATAAATTAAAATATGTGGACACTACTTTTGGTAAACCTTTTTTGAAAACCCTTATGAAAATCGATTGGAAAAAGAGATCAGTTTTTTTTTGAATTACCATATTGGAATTGTCTGTATGTCAGAAATTTTCTTGATGTTATGCATGTTGAAAAAATGTATGTGATAGTGTCTTCAGCACATTTCTAAATTCACCTGGAAAAACAAAGGATGGAATTAAGGCTAGATTGGACATGTTTGAGATGGTAATACAAGGAGAGTTAGCACCAGTAAAGAGTAAAAAAATGAACATTTCTTCTTGTTGTTGCTTACACTCTTTCCAAGCAGAAGAGATATCAGTTTTTCAACTTCTTGAATGGAATAAAGGTTCTATAGGGGTATTCATCAAATATCAAGAACATTGTGTCAATGAGCGATTTAAAATTAAAGGGTCTGAAATCACATGACTTCCATATTTTTATGCAAGATCTAATTCCTATAGCTTTACATTGAATTTTTTCCAAGAATGTCCATCATACATTAATGAAGATCTATTTCTTCTACAAAGCTATATGTAGCAAATTTATAGACCCGGCGAAATTTCCAACTATAGAAAGAGAAATTGTCATTATAACATGTGAATTGGAAATGTTCTTCCCGCCAACATTTTTCTATATGATGGTTCATTTGATGGTTCATTTGGTAAGAGAGATTCAACTATGTGGTCCTATACATTATATATGGATGTAACCTATTGAATGGTATATGAATATTTTGAAATGGTATGTCAAAAATAGAAGTTGGCCAGAGGGTTGTATTGCAGAGAAATATATTGTTGAGGAAGCAGTTAAATTCTGTATTGAATACCTGTTTGGTGTGGAAAACATTGGCCTAACAAAATCTCATCACACTGGGCAGCTTGAGGGCGAAGGAATTTCTAGAAGATAGGTTGTCAGAATCAATATTACAGATCGGGAGTTTCCCACCCTTACATTTTACATATCAGTTTCAACATTGACCCATATGTTCAAACCCACAAAGAAATTATTAAGTATTTGAATCCATATAGGGATGAAAATGGATATCAGGTACACATAATCGAAAATTTATAGGATGGTTTTGGGACCATATTTTTAAGAAGTTAGATGAAAATCTGGACTCAATTTCAGAATGACTTCGATGGCTAGCGGAGGAGCAAGTGTGTCTGTATTATCTTACAATGCTTATGCAGTTAATGGTTATAAATTCTATACTAATGAACATGATGAAGACAGTACCATGCAGAATAGTGAGGTTAAACTTGTGGCTTAAGTGATGCATGTTTCTGGTGCTAAGGATAGAAATCCAATTTATGCGAATATTTCATACTTTGGCATCATCAAACAAATATGGGAGTAGGATTATATGAAATTCCAAGTGACGATTTTTCAATGAAAGTGGGTTGATAACAGGATTGCTATTAAAATAGATGAATTGGGATTCATTAAAGTTGATTTTAATAAATAAGGGGAGAAATATGAACCATTTATAATGGCATCACAGGAAATACAAGTATTTTATTTTCCATACCCCACTAACTAAAACTGGTCAATTGTTTTGTTATCGACCAAAACAACTGAAGGGTTAGATGAAAGTTCAATAGAGGATGACCCTTTCATAGGGAATTCTCAATCATTTTATAGCGGTCCCAATGTAGATGACATTTTTTATGTCATAGGATACCCCAATGAAGGGATTTATATAGTCGATAGAGGGGTAAAATCTCTTCTGCCTTTAAAAAAAGAGAGTTCAATAATAAGGTTATTTGTTTATTGTAATATACATTGTGTTACATTATGTTACATTATGTTATTATCTATTCATTACTACATTTATGTAATCTAAATTAAATGTTAAACCACTTCTGTAGATAATGAATTCTTCACCTGCTGATGCACCCAATCCTGAGGCACAATAGGTATCTCAACCTGCTGTTGTTGGTCTTAGTGCAGATCAACAACAGCTTTCTCAACTTGTTGTTGTTGGTCCCAGTGTTGAGGTACAATAGGTTTCTCAACGTATTTTTGGTGGTCCCAGTGTCGATGCTAGTGCTCTGGAGGAACATAATGATAATGCTTCTGAGGAAATGGTAGGAAATGAAACTCTAATGGTGCAAAAGAAATAGCACCGTAGTTTGACAGTGTTAGCCAAAATCTTTAAGGAAAAAGAAAAAGGCATAAAATACTTAGGTTATGAAGAATGGTTTTAGAAATGATTTGTCTTTCTAGTAAATCATAACTTAATGAGAGACTCTTATTAAATAGTTATTTATGTTTCTATGTTTCAAAAATCACTAGAGATGGTGTAAGAAAAATCATTAATAACTAATTAGATAATGTAGTTACAGAAGCACACTAACATAAAAAAATTCTTCACTCACCTCAAAGAAGTAATATCGAGGTTTTGGAAATACAACTTGAAAATAAATCATTTAAATAGTGCATTTACAGACACCTCGGGATATCTTATTATATTATTGGTTTGATACATAGGTATTGATGGTGAAATTGAATAGAAGAATTCCATAATTGTAATTTCCCTTCATAGATCATCTAAGAGTTGAGAGGATTTTTGGGACACCTTACATACATTGTGAGGTTTCTATTAACCTTATCAATTTTTATCTCACTTTGTGTGTGTTGTGTTTGTTTTTAATTAACAAAGAGTTTTAGTGAATACTAGAATAAATATATTGAAGAATAATTAGAGTGAATAATAATGGCTTGGAAGTTAAAAGAGGAACCTAATATTGTTTTGAATAAGAGTTCCAAATAAGGTGTATATTTTCTCTAAGTGAATGAATATCCATTAAAAATTCATGGATGTTATTTTGATGTTCCATGTAATTATAAAATGAAAATGGAATACCATACCTTTGGTGTATTAGAGACACATTCATATTGAATTAAAATGTTATTTCAATAAATTTAGATCCATAGTAAATATATAATGAACAATATTATCTCTTTATGATAGACATGATTGAGTAGTTCCATCATTATGGTTGGAATCATAGAATACTAGAATTAATGTGAAATTATTCAGATGAATTTTGAAGTATATATGATGTAATTATTTTTGTTTCTTTTTAATGGATCAATCAAATTCAAACATTTATAAAATTATCTATGTTATGTAAGGTGAAGTTTTTACTAAAGATAGATGAGATCAATTTAAAGATGTTTATACCAAGCCAAGAGTTATTTTGAATTATTCTATTTTTCTTTGATGTCAAGAAGTTTGGATAGAAATTTAAAAGGAATTAATCCTCATTGTACTTGTTTGGAATACATGGATAGAATAAATTTTAATTTTATAAAGGGAATTTTTATATGAGAGGTTCTAAAGAGTTTTATAAAAGGGATTTTCTAATATGAAATATTATATTATATTAAAGGTGATCTTCATATAAAAATTGAGATATCTTATGAAAGGATTTTAGAATTAATATGAAATTTATAACATCATATGAAATAAGATATTCTTATGAAAATGTTTTCTATCAAACCCTTATAAAAATTAGATTCTAAAGTTTCTATGAACATGACGATACTCTAAAATAAGATGAATTTAAATATATCAATGTTAAGCTAGATTATATTAATTATAATAAATATTTGGATATAGTTTATTAAAATTTTAAAAAAAATCGATAATGAATAAAGATATTTTAGGAGCACTTCACGACATGTTATAAGGAGAAAATATTACTATGAAATGCATGAAATAAAGTATATGCAAAGTTTGGATTAAAAGTCCATTTTGGTGGTTTTTATGTAAAAAGTAAATGATGAGTTTTTGGAAGATAAAATAGAATTAAGGATCACATGTTTACATACATTAGTAGATATTTTTAATGGATGAAGTTTTTCAGGGAAGTTAATGAAATGTCTTTAGGCATCTAATGTTTTGGGATTTTTTAATTAACAAGAATCATGGTAATTCAAAATTAAAAAATGTGATGTAGTGAATATAGTAGAAGAAAAGGAAGAGAATGAAGATAAATGAAATTACAACCTAATTTATATATTTATTTATGTTCAATGAAAAATTAAAATAATTATATTTAATACTATTCTAGATATTAATATCCATAAGTATCAATGATATTGGAGAATTCCTAACACTAATTATGTTTTTTATAAGCCCTATGTGATTAAGAGAATGAGGGAAGATATCTAATTCATTTTTTGTTTCACTAATGTGTAAGAATACATTTAGGAAATATGAAAAAGTTATTTTAGTTTGGGTTTTATAAAAATAAGTTTCTTTAGTTTATGTAAGATAATGAGAATGAGAAACATTTCAGTTTTCAATTGTAAAGAAGAAAAAAATGGTGTTTCCACTATTCTGTTATAAAATAACAAGATGAAGTGTTTCTTTTGTGATTATATGAATTTAAAATAATAATAATAGTTCAATTAAACTCCCCAATAATATAAAAAATAAAAAATTTGAAGGAAGTCTCTTGTTTTTACCCGGAATTATTTTACACTGTCAAGAGGTAGTATAAAGACACATTTGAAATATATAGATGTTTGAAATATTCAATGCACTATCAGAATCCATCTTACATGAGTTTCATTTATATATATATATATACGTTTATATTCACATGTTCACACAAATGGGTTATGTGGTGTTGATGGAATCCAAAACACACCAAGGATTATCCATTCATTTTGAAATGTTAACATTGTAAATTTTTTGTACTCTTCTTTGTGTGTTCAAATGTGTTTCACTCAAAAAATGTGATAATAGAGAATTATTGATCTGTAAACCAAAATGTGTGTAAGTAAAAGGAAATTGATAATATGGTTTTAAATTGGATAAATATTCTCCAAAACCTATTCACCCCATCTCAATGTTGAACATATCCCTAATTCACCTCTCATCTAATCAATGGAAACTGATACCTAAACTAATAAATAAGGGTGTGATTAGTAACATAGATATAGAATATGAATTTTTATAACAAAATAATGTCATATATATTTCATTTTTCTAACCAACAGTAGTCAAGTGCACAAAGAATCATTAGTTTTGTTATTAGCTTATATATTGACCAAATAAACCATTTGGAAAGATGTAAAGGTAATGTTATGATATAATATGTCTATTTTAATGAAAAATTATATAATGAAATGTTGATTTGATTTTCATTATTCCATGAAGGGTTTGTTTATTTTAGAAGATTTATGTCCATGTGACATGCCTTTGTAGGAAGAGCAACGATGTTGTGTCTACTAAATCATAGAGGTAATGGGAAATCTATTTCACTAATGACTCAATATTTCATAGCTCTGCAAGAAATCTTAGGTTTTTTCTCTACTTCACATAATCATCTTCACATGATCATGTCACATAAGCTCCTTTGTATGAATACATCATGTGAACTGATCATTTGATCTCATCACATGATCAAATCACATAAATAAATCACATAAACAAATCACATAATCAATTAAGGTAATTCACTTGAACCGTGATTCGTATATTCTTGTCTTATTTACATGGTTGCATAAAGATTTACGGGTCGTGTAATCGTATAAATCTCCCAGGTTCATTTGATCACGTGATCCTATTTGTTCATGTGATCACATGACTTTGAACAAGTCATGCACTTAATATGATATTTCTAATTAGTCATGTTCCCCTTTCTTACTCAAGTCCATTTTTTAACCCAAAATACTCCATTTTAATAATTAATCGAAATTTTATTTCTTATGATACAAATGAATTAAATAATTGAAGCTGAGTAGGTTGTAGTTCATTGTACTAAAATGTCCAATAGTGTGGAAGTTGACCAATGCATAGTCATTAAGTCCACTCACGATCATCTTAAAAGAATGATGGGAACCAATATCTTGAATTTTAAATTTTCCAACTAGTTTCCATTATATGTGGGTGGGGGTGTCTAGGAGGGAGGGGGTTTCCAGAATTGGGGGGTGTCCAGGAGGAGAGGGAGGTTTCTAAGAGGGAGGGGTGTCCAGGGGGGTGTCCATGAGTAGGGTGTCCAGGAAGGGAGGGAGGGGTGTGTACAGAAGGGAGAGGGTGTCCAGGAGGGAGGGATGTCTATGTGTGAGGGTGGGTGGGGTGTCCAGGAGTGGGGGTGTCTAGGATGGGATGGAGGTTTCAAAAAGGGGGGGTATCCTGGGGGGAGGGGGTGTCCAAGAGTGGGGGTGTCCAGGGAGGTGTCCATAAGTAGGGTATCTAGGAGGGGAGGGAGGGGGTGTGTCCAAAAGGGAGGGGTGTCCAGGAGTGAGGGGGTGTCCAGGTGTGAGGGTGGGTGGGGATGTCCAGGAGTGGGGGTGGGGGTGTCCAGGAGGGGAGGTAGGTGTCCAAGAGGGAGGGGGTGTCTAGGAGGGAGGGGGTATCCAGGTGGGAGGGGGTCTCCAAGTGGGTGGGGGTGTCCAGGAAGGAGGGGGTGTCCAGGAGGGAGGTGGTGTCCAGGGGGGGTTTCGTGAGTGGGGTGTCAAGGAGGGGAGGGAGGGGTGTGTCCAAAAGGGATGGGGTGTCTAGGCAGAGATCCATTCAATTCCATTCAATACTGATAATATACAATGGGTAGATCACTTCTAGAGTAGCCTGAAGTGGGTCCATAGTGAGGAATAAAAAGTTCCAACCAACCAAACCAATTACAAGACGATGTAAAGGCCCAAGAATTATATTCTAGTTCAATTTGAGGCCCAATATATCTTATTTAATTTCATAATGACCCAACATATGCATTATTTACCTCTCACGTTAGATTTCTAAGAAATACACTTTTTCTCTACACCAATGTTGTAGTAGAATACATCTACTGAAAAAATTACTGATGATATATGATTTTGATGGAAGGAATAATTTATGATCTAGAAGAGTTGTGAGGACACTCTCAACTAAATCAATTTTGACCCTCAATCCTGGTATGTGGATGAAATCAATGGAATGAGATGTTTTTTACTAGAAACTGAATTCTAGAATATGTATCCCCACTAATTATATATATATATATATATATATTCCTTCTGCCACTTTATATAGGATTTTTGTCTGCCATTTGTGTCATAGGATCTCTATGTTTCTACATTATGTATTTTTAAATTATATTTTTGATAATATTATGTGAAATTTTGTTCCTATTCCTCCAATATGTTTTTTGTTTGGTGTTTTTACTTGATTTTTTGAACTGTATCTCTTCAAAATATATATGATTTTATAATTCATATTAGTGAATAATGGTGTATGAATAATATTTATTCCATTATCAAATAGATGATGAAAATGTAGTTAGATAAAGAAGGTTATTAATGGGTATACACTAGAGAACTTGGAGGGAGGGAGTGTCCAGGAGGGAGGGAGTGTCTAGGTGGAAGGGTGGGTGGGGGTGTCCAGGAAGGAGGGGGTGTACAGGAGGGAGGGGGTGTCTAGGAGTGGGGGTGTCCAGGAGTGGGGGTATCCAAGAGGGGAGGGGGGTCTATCCAGGGGGCGGGAAGGGAGTTGTCCAGGGAAAGGGAGGGGTTTTAGGGGGAGGGAGGGGATTTTCCAAGAAGGAGGGGGTGTCCAGGAGTGGAGGGGGGTGTTCAGGAGGGGAGGGGTTATACAGGAGGGGAGGGGGTTGTCTAGGGGGTGGGAAGGGGGTTGTCCGGGGAAAGGGATGGGGCTGCAAGGGGGGAAGGGGGTTGTCTAGGAGGAGTTAGGGGGTTGCAGGTGGAGTGATGGGGGTGCGTTATAGGGGTAGAGAGGGGGATATCCAGGGGGCTGTCTCATGGAGGGGAGGAAGGGGGTTTGGCTAATCACACTAAAGAACTAGAAGATCAAGAGAAAAGTGAACTAGTATGGTCATCACCTATCTAATTGTGTAGGTTCTCATTAGGAACTCTCTAAAACTGAGAAATACATTCCTTCTTTACCTTCAACAGGACCTTAGATATTGTATGGGGTCCTTGGAGAGGCATAAGTGGTCAGGGTCCAAGCAGGGTTGGACCCAATGTCTGATGCGGATGCGTTAGCACTCATTACCTTTGACATAGTATGGGAGAGTAAACTCTTAGAGTTTCCTGATATATACAACTATTAGGTTTATAGCCTATCTAGGATGGTGTTATCACTATGAAAATGTTAAAATTTATTATAAAATTAAATACTCCTATGAAATTGAATACACCATCATGTATGTGTCATATTGTATAACCTATGAAGATTCCTCCCTTTTTTCATTGTTAATAAATGAAACCTTTTGGATTCCATGTTTTTGTTGAAATTTCTTCCTCTGCTTTTCTCATACATGTAATCTTAACAAAAAAATATTTATAAGACAATGAATCATGTTGAGCCTCATCTAAAATATTAATTCAATCTAAGGAAATATGGACATGTAAAGGTTGTAATAGGTAATAATTGACATTTTATTAATGTATTATTTCATATTAATGTTTAGTTTATTTCATTATTGTATTACTAACATAATATTTGTTTTCTTATATAGGTGAATTTTTTTTTCCTGAGTTCGAATTCTTTGTTCGGAAACTAATACTATGGACGAAAATTTTTTAGAGCGGATCATGGATGCAAAAATGATGAAACATTAATGTTTTTAACTATTTGTTGGATAATTTTAATTGTAACAATATAAAACATTGTTTGAAATGTATATAGTAGTGTATTTTTTTTTCTATTCATGATTTCAAGTAATTTTATATATTATTTTTGTTCTTCTGTACTTTGTGTGTAGGTGTTGTTTGTGTTGTGTGTGCAGGTGTTGTCTCAGGTGTGCAGATGTTGTACAGGTACTGGGTTTGCTCATGAAAATTAGCCTTTATTAGTGCCAATTAAGTTCTAATAAATGTCTAATATATCAGTGCTTGTTTATCACTAATAAAGGTGGTATTTATCAGCTCTATTTTGATCGCTGATATATTACACATTTATCAGGGCTCAAAATAGCACTAATAAAGGAGAAATTTATCATTTCTCAATATAGCACTGATAAAGGGTCACCTTTATTAGCAATATTTTAGCATAGATAAAGGTGAACCTTTATCAGTGCTATTTTGAGCATTGATAAAGGGGATCCCCCTTTATCTTCACTGTGATTAACAGTGCTTTTCTAGCACTATTAAAGGCGGTTTTTTGCGCTATTAAAAGACCTATTTATAGTAGTGATTCCTATTATCTAACATGTATTACTTTCATTATGTTATTCCATGGTTATTCCCATTTTGGGATTTATATCTCACCCCTTTCATATGTATTTCCCCAGGTTATTCCATGCAGTTTTAAGTACAAGAATGTTAAGAATGTTTTCAATAAAGATGATGTGTTTCCTATTTTATGTATTTATATAATGTACATAATTCCCAAAGACACTAGACTTATGAATCTTTCAAGTTGTATTATGTATAATCTTATATAGTAAATCATGAAATAAAGTGTAATAAAGAGAAGGGTTGTTATAATGCAACCTATGAGTGGTGAAATTTTTATGATAGGTACAACATGTTTATAATATGATTCATATCACTTTGGGCTGGATTGAGAGGGTTATCTTGTCCAAGGTCTTCATTGAAATTTTGGGAAGTTAATCCTTTCTATTTAAGATTATTTTTATCCATGAGTAGTACTTGAAGGAATTTTTATGAATTTATGAATTATATCCCCTTGACCTCCCATATCTCAAGTTTCTAGAGAGGAAGGGATCAAGAATTGATTTATCAAAGATTGGGGATTGATCACTTTGTATTCTGAAAATTGTATGAGGAATGTAACTCCTTTGATCATCAACAATAGAAATCAAAAATAAAATCATGATGTTCATGGAGCTATGGTACATGTGTGGGAGAATTATGGAATAAAATTTTGTTTCTTCATGTAACATTGATCTGAAAAAGAGCAGATATCACCAATATTATGTTTTCACAATGAAGAGCCATTTTGATTTTGTTTTCACATTATAATTAATTCACATGATATCCTTGGAGATATAGGAATTGTTATACCAAATAAATTAATTTATAATAGTTTCATTATTAAAAACTTAATTCACACCTACTTTAATTATTCACTTATGTGTATGATTCCTTCAAAATTAAGATTGATGTTTTGTTTATTATCTCAAAACAAAGTCTTTGTAAATCATTACATATAAGATATTTTAGTATCTATGAGTAAATTTTTCAATGCATTATTAATGTGGAAATAGAAACTGGAAACTCTTATAATTCCCATATATTTAGATACAAGAAAAGGATAATTTAGTTTCATGGAAACTCAAATTGTTAATCATATAGAGGAAAGAAATTCCAACCACCTACATGTCAAAAATGTGGGAAGAACCACCAAGGAAATTTAATGAAATGGATCGGAAGGTAATTAAAGTGTGAAAGGGTTGGAAATAATTCTCATGAGTATTGAAGGGGGTGAAGAGGCTGGTTAATCCAATAGAGGAGGAGAAGGCCCCATATAATGCACCACTAATACATTAATGCTTCAAATACAAGGATTCAAGGTATTCATAAAACCAATTCTCCAATCAAAGGGATAGTGGGGATAATAGGAATTAGCAACCTCCAAGACCAAGGGAATTAATAATATCATGTGAAATCACTACTATATAAGTTTGTAATGATAATGAAGTAGTGAAAGATGCACTTATTCAGCACTCAAAATTTGTGTTATTTTTATTTTGGTTCTTTTCATTCTTTAATATCATACAAGTTTTATAAAAATATTGATTCACCGTCTCAATGATTAGATATTTAATTATTAATTAGAACCAATGTTTTTTCAATGATTTAATCCAAGGTATATAACACTTCTCAGATTAAGTTATATGGTAAGATAATTCATATATATCTAGTTTTATTATCCTCCCATTACCAAGTATCAATGAAATAATGATTATAAACTCCATTTGTAAGTGAATTATATAATATAGGTCTAGATAACCAATAACATGGGACTAATGGATCAAATGGTTATAGAATAACTCAAAATTTGTGATATACCAATTTTATGGGATTATATTGATGTATTTTTTGATGAACTACTTGGTCTTCCCCCCAGAACATGAGGTTAAGTTTTCAATCGAACTCATGACAAGTTCTATGGTAATATTAATGAGTTATTATAGAATTTACCCCATTGAATTAAAATAATTAAAGAATAAACTTTGGTAGAATTTGGATAATGTATTTATACACCCAAGTTCTTTACTATGGGGTGCACTAGTTCTATTTTCAAGAAGATAGTTGGATCAATACATATTTGAATTGGATATCACGAACTTAATAAACTTAAGATTAAGAAAAATATCATGTACCCTATATTGATGATCTATTTGATAAAATTTGAAGTAATTGGTACTTCTTGAATGTGGATATTCGATATGGATACCATAAATTAATGTTAAAGATATAATATATATCCAACACAACTTTCTACACAAGATATGGACACTATGAATTCATAGTGATACCTTTCAAACTTCCAAATTCCCTGGAAGTCATCAAGAATATGATAAATATAATATTTAGAGATTACCTTGAAAATTTATGGTAGTATTTATTGATTTTAATGTCATATATTCTAATAATAATTAGGAACTTGAAGAGGATTTAAGTATTTCCCTAGAGACCTTACAAAAGGATAAATTGTATTCTAAGTTCAAAACGTGTGAATTTTATTAAAAAACTATCCTTATTGGGTCATGTTATCACAATAAAGGATATATTTTTGGATCCTTCAAAGACATATGTGATTCAATAATATCCCATACCATCCACTATAATAGACATTTATAGTTTTCTTAGTTTAGACAGATACAACTGATTCTTTTTTATAAATTCATTATGATTTTTAAATCCACTAAATAAGTTAACATGGAAGGGAGTGAAGTTCCTCTAGAAAAAATAATGTGATGAAATATTTATGTAACTTAAGAATAATTTGGTCATTGCACCTATAATCACATTTCCATATAGTAAAAAAAAGGGGTTTTATATACAATTATGCTTTAAAGAAGGGATTGGGATGTTTCATGATGAAAAAATAAAATGTAATTACTTATACACCTTGTTAATTGAAGAGCCATGCAAAAAAATATCTTGCACAAGATCTGTATCTAGTAGTAGTTATCTTTTCATTAATGATTTGGAGACATTATCTCTATGGTAAAAATAGTGATACATATACTTATTACAAGTGAATAAATTATATATTCACATAGAAGGAGTTTAATATATGGAAAAAGAGATTGTTAGAGTTAATAAAAGACTATTTTTTTCAATACATTACCATCCTGGGAAGGAACACAACATTCTAGATGCTCTGATCTAAAAGGATCATGCCACGCTATTCTTGATGATGATTGAAATGGACCTAATCTCTAGGGATATTCAAAGGATGTATATATAAATAAAAATGTATAGGATGAAATCCTACCTTTCCAAAATGATTTCTTAACCATCGATCTATGTAAAGTTTAAGGAGGCCTAAAAAGATTATATTGAGCTATAGAAGAATCTAGGAAGGATTCTAGAGTTCAACTTTGATTGTTGTGAATTTATACGATTTAGGAGATGAATATGTGTCCCTTCAAAAATAGAATTGAAGAAGGAGTTTTTAAATAATGCACATAGATCATCCATTTCTATTAATTAAAGAAGTAAAAATATGTATAGTGATGTTAAGAAACACTTCTGGTTGGGGAACATGAAGAGGAAGATTGAAAAGTACATATCTTGATGCTTAGTATACCAACATGTAAAGTCTGAACATAAAAATTATAAAGGAGTGATGCAATCATTGCCTATTCCAATATGGAAATGGGAGACAATCACTATATATTTTTTCAATGGTCTTCCTATGACTTTTAAAGGAAATAATTCAATATAGGTAATGATATATCGATTTAAAATTTTAGCGCACTTCAATGTTATTCAAGAGGATTTTCACTTAATCAACTTTCCAAGTTATACATAAAGAATTTGGTAAGGTTTCATAGAGTACTACATAAAATTGTATCTGATCGAGATACATGGTTCATATCAAAATTCTAGGTGAGTATTCCAAAATAATTTAATATATAATAGATCTTTAGCATGTATTATCATCATCAAACTGATGGTTAATCTAAAAGAACCATTTATACATTGTAAGAAAATCTAAGATATTTCTCAATTGATTTCAAAGGAAGTTGGTATGAACATCATTTTCTGGTTGAGTTCTCGTATAATAATAGTTTTCACTTTATAATTTATATGGAAACATGCTGGGATGAAGTCAGAGAAAGGAATACTTTAGGATTTGATCTTGTCCTAGTAATAAAAGATATTTTTCAAACCATTTAGTGACATGTTAAAGTATCACAAAGTAAAATGAATATCTACGTTGATAATCCATGATAAGATTTATATTTTAAGTATTATAATAAAGTGTTCCTTCGAATATCTCCTGGAAATAAGGTTACAGTAATAGAAAACCGAACTTTAACAACACTAGAAATGGAATTTATCATCACTAGAAAAGAACTGAATGTATGAGTGAGGTCAAAATCCCTAGTCTTTTATCAGTGCTAAAAAAGCACTGATAAAGGGGTCCTTAATCGATCCTAAAAAACACTGATAAATGAGACATTTATCATCACTTTCAAAAGTGCTGATTAAGGTCCCATTTATCATCTCTTTCTTTAGCACTGATAAAGGCCACATTTATCAGTGCTTATAAAAGAGCTGATAAAGGGTATTTATTAGTGCTTATATAAGAGATAATAAATTTCCTTTTATCATCACTGATAAAGGGACTTTTTTCGGAACTTTTATGAGATATAATAAAATAGACCATTATCAGCGCTTCTATGTGCACTGATAATGGGACATTCTACAGTGTGCTCTAACAGCACACCACAACACCAAAAACACACCAAATATCAACATAAACAAGTCCCAAAACAGGATTTAAATAAAATAAAATTTATAACATGAACACAAGAAAAAACATTGTATTATATATATATATAATATTGGTTTATACAATTACATAAATATAAATTATTTTATACATTAAAAAACATCAATGTTCCTTTATATTTTAATCATGACCTGACTTTTGATATTGATGAAAAAACCACCCCTGATCAAGAAAAATAACACACTTGTATAAGAAAACAATTCTTATGTTAGTAATAATATATAAAATTAAATTAATAGAAAGTTTTTATTTTACTAAAATTGATGTCAATGTTAAATAAAAAGATGCACTTGGAGTCATACAGGTCACACTGTGCATCATATTGAGGTGAAACTAATTACAACACATCTAAAATGACTTTTTTATTATTTTCCTAAAGTATAAAAACAATCTGAATGTATTTTATTGGTTTTGCGTATGTCAGCTATCTTTTTTACTGAAATTCCATTTTAAACTGGAAACACACACTTTTGACTCATTATGATCACATCGTGTATCGGTTTGATGTGAAACAAATTCCTACAAGTCACAAATGACTTATTAATTTTTTTCATAAATTATCAAAAAAATCTGAGCATGTTTGATCAGTTTTCAATGAGTGAAACTTTTTGAACTAAAATGTTGATTTTAAACTGATAACAAACACTTTGAGTCATACTGGGCACATCGTGTATTGGATTGAGGTGCTCCTGATTTATTCATGTCACATATTGCTTATGGAAAATCTTCTTAAAGTATCAAAACAATAAAAATGTGTTTTCTTGGTTTTGATAAGGATAGTTGTCAATTTTTCTAAAATTGACAATAGTTTTAAATAAAAGACGCACTTTGAGTCATATTGGTCACATAGTGCATTGGATTAAAGTGTGGTTTATTTATACACATCCCAAATGACTTATGGATCATCGTCCTAAAGTACCATTACAATATTAATGTGTTTTATAGTTTTTTATTATGTCACTTTTCTTGTTTACTAAAATGTCATTTTAAAATTGAAATATGCACTTTGACTCATACCAATCACATAGTGTATCAAATTGAGAAGTGTCTTATTCCTGCACATCCAAAATGACATATGGGTTATTTTCCTAAATTATTTAAACAATTTGAATGGACTTTCTTAGTTTTGAATAGTTCAGTTGGCCTTTTTACTAAAATCAATGTCAATTTTAAATAAAAACATGAACTTTGAGTCATATCGGTCACACCGTGCATCGGATTGAGGTGTAAATTATTCATGAACGTCTCAAATCACTTATGTATTTTTTTCCTAAACTAAATATGAATGTGTTTGTTCGATTTTTATTAGGTTATATTGTTTTTTTACTAAAATTTATTTCAAATTTAAATAAATACACACATAGAGTCATATCGGTCACAACGTGCATCAGATTAAGGTGTGGTTGATTCCTACGTGTTCCAAATAGCTTATGTATTGTTTTACTATTGTATAAAAATAATATGAATATTTTTTTTCTCAGTTTTGAGTATTTAACTTTTCTTTTTTACTAAAATGTCATTTTAAACTTGAAATGTGCACTTTTAATCATACAGATCGCATTGTGTATCTGTTTGATGTGATACTGATTCCTACATGTCACAAATGATTTATGAATTAATACCCTAAATTATCAAGAAAATATGATCACTTTTTTCTCAATTTTTAGTGAGTGAAACTTTTTAAATTCAAATGTTGATTTTAAACTGATAACAGACACATTTAGTCAATTTTCTTTTTTACTAAAATTAATATCAATTTAAAATAAAAAAAGAAGTAATTGGAGTCATACCATCCACATCATGTGTCGGATTGAGGTGCGACTGATTACTACACATCCCAAAGTCTTAAAAAAACACTAACTCTCAATGTTACCATGATTACCATTGTCTTTCTTGGTCAAACTTCCAACACTGCATGAAAATATTTGTATAAACCGCATCAACTCAAAAAAATAATCTAACTATATAAGAAAATAATTATTATGTGAGTAATACTAAAAATAAATAAATTAAACATAAATATGAAATAATGAATTAATTATATAGACAATGATTTTACAATGAAAACATCAAGATTACCAATGTAATTGAGAAGAGGTAGCATTCTCTCTTTTCCTGTAAAGCCATTGGAGACAACTCGAAAGAAAGTGATAAATGAAACAATGTGGGGTGTAAAAGTTTTGAGGGAGAAGAAGCATGGAAGTTGGATAGAGAACCCCAACTTAAGAAAAATATTACACCTATATAAGAAAACTATTATTATGTGTGTAATACTAAAAATAAATAAATTAAATGTAAATATGAAATAATAAATTAATTCTATGGAAAATGATTTTACTATGAAAACATCAATATTACCTTTGTAGTTGAGCAAAGTTATTATCGTTTCTCTTCCTATAAAGGTAGTGGAGAGAGATTTAAAGAAAGTGATAAATGAAACATTGTAGCGGTGAAAAGGTTTTGAGGGAAAATAAGCATGAAAGTTGAAAAAAAATCACCCCAACTCAAACAAAAGAATCCACCTGTATAAGAAAAAAATTATTACATAAGTAATACTAAAAAAATAAATTAAACATAAATATGAAAAAAAAATATTAATTTTATGGATAATGATTTTACTATGAAAACATAAATACTACCTATGTGATTGAATAGAGGCAGCGTTGTTTCTCTTCCTACAAAGGCAGTGGAGATAACTTGAAAGAAATTGATAAATTCAACACTATAGGGATCAAAAGGTTTTGAGGGAGAAGTAGCGTGAAAGTTATAAAGGGAACCCTAACTCAAAAAAATAATCCACCAGTATAAGAAAACAATTATTATGTGATTAATACTAAAACAAAATAAATTAAACATAAATATGAAAAAATACATTAATTTTATGGATAATATTTTTATTGTGAAAACATCAAGATTACCTCTGTGATTGAGTAGAGACAGCATCATTTCTCTTCCAGTAAAGGCAGTTGATATAAATTAAAAGAAAGTGATAAATGCAACACTATAGGGGTGAAAAGGTTCTGAGGGAGAAGAAGCATAAAATTTAGACAGAGCACCCCAATCAAACAAATGAATTCGGTTGTATAAGAAAACAATTATTATGTGAGTAATAATAAAAAAATAAACATAAATATGAGATAATACATTAATTCTATGGAAAATGATTTTACTCTAAAAACATCAATATTACCTCTGTGATTAAGCAAAGACAGCGTCGTCAATATTTATATAAAAGCATGAAACATGGACAAAAATATTCTAAAATAAATTAACTCTTCAAGGAATAATGAAAATTAAATCAACATTTCATTATACAATTTTTCTATAAAATAGATAAATTATATAGTAACATTACCTATACATCTTTGTAAAGGGTTTCTTTGGTCCAAATATAAGCTAAAAAAACTATGGATTCTATGTGCACTTTATTATGGTTTAGAAGTCTATATGGATGTTAGTAAACCACGATAAAATTAATTATATTGATGTATATTTTTCTCTATTCATAAATGGATCCAAAACAAGGATTGGTTGTGAATCACTCGGAAAGTTAATAAAAAACTAAGGATTCTCTGTGCACTTCACTATTGTTGGTTAACAACCGCTTAACATAGAATCTGACCTAAACTTCCTGCTCGGCGTCCCCATGATTCTCTCATTCCACACGCATTCTCCACTATATCTATGTTCCAGAATTTAATTAGTTTGCTTCTCTATATGTGTGGGATGAGAGCATCACGGGGATATCAGGTAGCAAGTTCTGGTCAGATGATATGCTAAGAGGTAGTTAACCCATAGTAGTAAAGTGCACAGAGAATCCTTAGTTTTGTTATTATCTTTGTGAGTGATGCATATCCAGTCATTATTTAGGATGCATTGATCAATAGATCCAAATAGACATCAATATTCCTCTATATCTTCTGGACTGATTTTTCTTGAATAACAACAATGTAAACACGGACAGAAAATTTTAGAAGGGTCGTCTGTACACTCTCTTGAAAACCTGATGAACTCTTTAACTCCATCTTCATATTTTTTTGTTAAATGATTAGAATGCATCCATTTTCGGTTCATATCCATCCTATTGGGTTTATAAAAGATTAATTTTATACAATATATAAATAAATACACATAAGATATTAATTATCAAAATTGAAAGTTATAGACAATTCTAATAAGGTAAACTCAACATTTGATTGTTTCAAAGAATTTCAGTATATTGAAGAAAATGGGTAATTGAATTTAAGAAAAAAATTATTATACATAAAATCATTATTAAATCCCATAATTAAATAAAAATGTAATATAGGAAATTAAATAGTAATAAGAAACTCAAATATGATAAACAAGAATAATAAACTCTCATTATTTTTTAAAAAAATGTGATGCCTTGGCCAAAATGACCAAAGAACAAAATTTATTAAAAGAAATTTTACAAAAGCCTAAAGTACAGGATTATATTACAATATTTTTCATGAAAGGGAATAAGAGCATCTGGGAGGTCTTCACACCAGGTTATGTATTGATTAACACCCAAGCAGGCCAAGCCATCAGAAACCATGTATGCCTCTTGATAAACATGTGTGATGATGTAGTTCTGGTCAGTGAGAGAACGGTTGCATTCCATTCAACGGGTAGTAATCATCCAAGATAAATGAGTTACGCCGTTCCAAATTGCTTGAACGATGGTCATCGAGTCACTTTCAATCCATATGTTGTTCCAACCATAAACCATGGAAAATTTAATCACATGAATCAAACCCATCATTTTAGCTTCAAGGGAGGAGGCAATGCCACAATGACCCATGAAGCAACCTAGGATATATCCAAGGTGATTCCTAAAGATATTTCCACACCCTGCAGGTCATGTATTGCCCTTGGAGGCACAATCTATGTTGATTTTGATCCATACAAGGAGAGGAGCTCTCCAGAACACCTCCAGAGTGAAGTGTTGTTGACAAAAGTTTCTATTGATCCGTAGATGTTTCAGGATTCCAAAATCATGCACGGTGCTATGGAAATGACCTTTTTGAATCAAATCAGCTTCTTGTATGGCAATAAGGATCAGAGTTCGATCTGCATTAAGATTGAGTGAGTTATTGTTATGAATAATTGCATTCTGATCATACCAGATCACGTGGTGAAGTTTAGCAACTGTAATAATGAAAAGGTTTTTAATTTTCTGAGAGCCTTCCATCTCTGCACATTTCATAAGTTTAGTTTTTACAGAGTCTACAAGCAACCACCTGCAATCAAATATGTCAAAAATATAGTTCCAAAGAGAAGAAGCAGCAGCACAAGAAAGGAATAGGTGGTTAGCATCTTCTCTGCGTTGATTATAGATTTTACATTTAGAGAAAATATGAATTCCAAACAATTGAAGAAAATATCAATGGGATATATGTTGTGAGAAAGGCGCTAGATGATACTGAATCTAGAGGTCTTCATCCAAGGTTTGTTGAAGTGTTTAATCCAGATGTAATAATTCTCATTGTTACAACACATATGAGTGTAGTAATTTTTTTTTAAGCATTCCATTGTGAGCAGGCTCCAAAATTAAGAAATAATTTTTGTAAGCAAAAGGATAGTTTTCAATGAGATTCAAAATAGTATCTGGGAGATGCTCTTTTTGAGAATTTAAAGCATATTTGATGGAGCTATTGGTGTTTTTAGAAGTTTGATCAGGTGAAATCATAGAGATTAAAGGCATGCATGTCCATTTATCTATCAATAATTTCATGGAGGAATCTTTGGAGACCATCCATATGGAGTTATTCAAAATGTTGGCGAAGGAATTCTTGATGGCATGCCATATGGAAGAGTTAATGAAGCTCCAATTTCCAGTCTTAAGTTTATCAAGAAATCTATTTTTGGGAAAAGTGATTGATTCAGAAGAATTGTGAAAAAGATTACAAGTAAACCGAGCTTTAAGGGCTTCATTAATGTATTTTAAGTTTTTTATACCAATTTCACCATTTTCAATAGGCTTGCAACAAGTTGACCAAGGGACAATCACGAGATTTATTTAAAAAGTGGAAATATTTGGGTCTACCCCAAAAAATGGGTACACCAAGGTAAGTGAAGGGGGGAGAGCCTTCTTTCAGACCCAAATCACTGATAATATTACATTTTCTGTTGGGGGGGAATTCTTTCCAAATAAGATAAGGGATTTTTTCCAACTTATGGTTTGACTTGAAACCTCCTCATGGTGAGAGAGAGCAGTTTTGAGGTTAAGAATGTTTTTTTGTCTCTTTGAAGGAAATTGATGATGTCATCAGCATAAAATAGGTGAGTGGGAGCATTTACATTCCTAGAGACATGAATGGGTTTCAGTTTATTTTGAACCACAATACAGTTGATCAGTCGAATGAGGTATTCTTCCACTATTGAGAAGAGAATGGCAGAGAGAGGGTCACCTTTTCTGAAACCTTTGGTGAATTTAAAGTATCCTTTGGGAGATCCATTGATCAAAATGGAGATAGCGGCTGAGTTGAAGAGAGTTCTGATAGTAGTGATAAAGTGGGAACTAAAACCAAAACATTGAAGGACTTTGAAGATAAATCTCCAATCCATGGTGTCAAAAGCTTTCCTGATGTCAAGTTTAATAGCTATGTTGCCTCCTCTATTAGTTTTATTCAAGTAGTTGATATACTCAGAGTCAAATAATAAACTCTCAATCAATCAACTAGAAGATATAAAAATGTATTGAAATAAGTGATGTAGAAACCTAAGGAATTATTACATTTAAAATTAATGGTATATCAATATTTGAAAACATCTCAAGACTCTTGGTATTTCATACCACCACACCGACCCATCCTAAGGAAATTCAAGGTGCTCCAACTGGATGTAAAATTAGTATTTACAAATGAATTACATGAATATGAATTACATCAAACAAACATATAGTTTTATCATTATTTAATATGAGACTAATATTTATAAATTGACAAAGGTGATGCATGAATTGAAATAAGAACTAAGATATTGGTGTTGAATGTTGGATGAATTATTAAAGAAATTTAATTTATAAAATGAGGAATTGATTGTAATCATTACATAAAAAATAATTTTATGGATAGATTGAAAGTGTTTGTCAATGTGGATGACATAATATTTATAGGTTCAAGAGATGAATGATGGTAATAATTTTCTACATTAACAATGTCCAATGTTTAAATGTTGATGATTAGTGAGTTGACATTTTCCTTAGTTTATAAGAAACTCATGGAATTCATGGGATATTTATTTCTCAATCCATGTATGTGAGGGAATTGTTTTATAGGAAACTCATCGAATTCATGGAATTCATGGGATATTTATAACTTTGGGCAATCAATTTGGGAAATGTAAACAAAATAAAACAACCAACTAAACTCCATGTGACTTTATGTGTCACAATCTAGTCCAGAAACAATAAATTCTCCATGAGTGATCAAGATTTGAATCAAAATTAGAAAATGAGAAAAATAAAAGGCCTACCTCACTATTATACAATCACCAGACCCAAAATAATGACATCATCAAAGAAGAATTCAAAAATGAAACCAAAAATACACAAAGAAAACAAGGAGGACTGCCTCGCTAGGATGAATAAAATTTGATACCCTCTTCAGAAATCCTAATTGCAATCGAACACTAGATGTTAGATGAGATGTTCAAGCAACTATAGGCAGTAAATGGTGTGATCTGAGCTTTGATTCACTGAGGAGGAGCACCAACAGTGAGTGGCTTCTAAGGAAAGCTTTCGATATCGTGATGGGTTCACAAATGGTTAGGGTTTTTTAATTAGATCGGAACACTTTTATTAGCATTTTTTATCACTAATAATATTATATCTTTATCAGGGCTAAAAAGCGATGATAAAAATAATATTTATCAGTGCTAAACTTATATTCCCAATAAATGTTCATTTTATCAACACTTTTCTTAGCGTTGAAAACGCATCATCTTTATCAGCATGAAAAAAGCGCTGATAAAGATGCTTTTATCAGCACTTATTACTTAAGCTTTGTTAAAGGATTTATTATTATAGTTATAAAAAAAATTGTAAATATTTATATATTCTTACTAAATATATATAAATATAAATATAGTAAATATATTCCTTTTTAAATATATTTATTATAATTTTATAATTATTTATTTATAATTATAAAAATATTTTTAAAAAATAATATTTATATCATTATATATATTTATATAATTATACATATATATAATTAGTAAATATATATAAATATAAATATAGTAAATATATTCATTATTTAAGTAAATTTATTATAAATTTAATAATTATTTAAATATATATAATAATTTATTTATAATTTTATAAATACTTTTAAAAAATATATTTATTTATTTATAATTATAAATATATAGTTGTATAAATATAGTAAATGTACATTTATAAATGAATTTATTTATAAATATTTTTTAACAAATATATTTTTGGAATTATTAATGAATATCTAATTTTAAGTTCATGCATATATGTTAAAAATGAGTGAAATTGAATAAATTAAGAATAAGTATACTTTAATAATATTGAAAAAATGGATAAGTTTTATGTGTGTGCATTGTATATAAAAATGCATTAATTATGTATATGTGAAATCAATATAACACATATTTGATCTATGTTAAAATGAAAAATCAAACGACATTCAATTATATGTCGACTATTATACAATTAGTCGATATTTTAAATTCATGTTAATTTGTAATTAAAAACCATTATTCAATAAATATATGAATATTTAATGTAAAGCGCATAAATATTTTGTAATATATAGATCATATTTATATACATTAATATATATCTATATATTTAATATATACAATTTAATAACATTGATTATCATAATTATCTAATTAATAAAATGTTTAATATTTAATAATGTATAATCAATTTATACGTTTTTATCAATAATTATTTAATTAATGAAATTTGTAATATTTTTTAAAATAAACTCATTTTTTATTTGTAATTTATTTAATTATTTCATTTTATTTATTCGGAACTTTATTAGTGCTAAAAAAGCGTTGATGAAATAAATATTTATCGGTGCTAAAATTAAAGCGCTGATAAAGGGTACCCTTTATGAGTGCTAAAGATAAAGTGTTAATAAAGGATACCCTTTATCAGTGGTAAAAATAAAGCGATGATAAAAGGTTAAATTTATCAACACTTTCTATTGTGCTGATAAGTATTCCATTTATTACGTTTTTCTTGTGCTGATAAATACGAGCACTATTAAAGGCCGGTTTTATAGTAGTGTTATGAGATTTTGGAAGAAGGGGAAGGTAAACCCTAGATACATTGATCCATTCAAGATTCTTAATCATGTAGAGGTTGTATCTTATCACCCAGCACTTCCATTAAACCTATCATGGGTATATAATGTGTTCCACATATCCCTTTTGAGGAAGTACGTACCAGATCCATCAGATGTATTGAACTTGAATGTTTTGCAATTGGAACATGATCTCCCTTATGAGGAACACGAAATTGAGATATAGGATTAAAGAGATAAAGTGTTGTGTAATAATAAAACACACTTGGTCAAAGTTCGATAGAAAAATAATAAGTTTGATGAATCTTTGTGGGATACTAAAGATATGTTGAGACAAAAATACCCTCAATTGTTTCTATTTGAGTAATAAAATTTTGAGGATGAAATTATTTTAAGGGGGTAGATTATAACATAAAATGATTTTATAATCTATTTTACCTTTAGATAAATATGGTATTGAATAACTTGTTTCTCATGAGACACTATACTAAAACAAACCACGATAATTTTTATTTAGATAAGTATTAAATGTGGTCATTATAACATAGTCAATGAATTGGTATAAAAATAAGTAACTGAATGATGAAATATATATATAAAGAAACATAAATATATTTAATTAGTAGAATTATTCCTTATGAGTCTTATTTTTCAATATTGGAAATGAGGTCGCATCACTTGGGTATTCCCTACACCAAGCCCAATATGGACTTCAATAATTACATCTTGAGTGAAATTGCCTGTTAGAGAAGTTCAAGACTGTAGAAATCACTATGGTATTTATTCTATATAAATATTCAACCAATACAGCCACAATTTATAACATGCCAATATCTTTAATTATTATTCAAAAAAATCTTTTTAGAATATAAATATAAATGCTAAATGAATTTATCTCTTTATTAACTAAGCATTTATACACATATTTATCACCTAGGTAGTTTCTTTTGCATTATTTTCTTTGTAACTTATTTGGGATGTATAATGTGATTTTATTTATTAATATGTTTCTTTATATATAAAAGGGTATCTCTCTGGCTGAGTAACAACCCATTGTGTTCAGTAATGCCATGGGACTCAAACCCATGATTGAAGGGCGATAAGGGAACAACACATAATGTTATCCTACATGTTACCATGATTTTATATCCCATCCTTTATATATATATATATATATATATATCATTTCATAAATGATATCATGTAATAAAATTATATACTCATTACACATTTAAAATTATATATATATTTCTTTTCTAAAAATATGTTCTATATAATGGTTAAATATATTCCCTTAACATGATTTCCATTTTTATCTTAACAGATAAAATAAATTACAATTGATAAATTATTATAATGAAATAATTTTATTATATAATCAATTTAATTAATTAGAATTCATTTAATTAAGGTCATTATACAAGTAATGGGAATAATATCATTTTATGCTTTAAAAATACATTTTCTTCAAAAATGATTTTTATTGTATTTTTTGAAAGGATATTACCACCAACCATTAAAATAGACTTCATTTTTTATATCACCATATCTAATTTATCTTATGGTGAATTTTTATATTTTTCTAAAATATTTTATTTTTGGGTGAATAGTGTAAAATTGATTTTTCAAACACTATCACTTTTATCGTATTATTATGATGTAATAATGACTTAAAAAATTAAACCTTTTTATTGACCAATGATATTTTAAAGGAGTTAAATAATTTATTTTAAAACATTATTTAGAATTTGGGACCCAATCTTGACTTATGTGACCATAAGTTATATTTTATTCAAATTAGAAATTATTTTTGGGTCTTGAAATTTAATTGTATGGTTGAAAGATTACATTTGGTTTTGGTTTGATCCTAAAGACTAAAAATGTTAATTTTTTATTATGTAACTAAAAAATTCATTTAAATTAACTTCTTAATTTATTTCACAGTGAAATGATTTTTATGCTAAAATCAGGTATTTTCCTTAAAAATACTTTTCATGTGTTTTGTGTACTTATATTAAATGTAATTTATGATACCTATATATTTTTAATCTTATAGAATTCATTAAAAATATTTAATAACCATGTACAGTTTTTTTATAAGTCCCATTTTAGTTTTGTATATATAATTAATTTATCATGGTAAAAAAGTTGAGTTATAATAGTTAAGGTTAAATTGGGTATAAAGGGGGTTTAACTAGAATATAAGGGTTAAAATGTCCCAATATATTATATAAATGTTATTTTTTAAGATTATTTTTACTTTATCACATCTTATATATGAATTTTTGGTGGTTTGGTTTCACATGACCATGAATAAACTTTGAATAATTATAAGAGTTCCCACTCCCCTCACTTATAGAAGGGAGCCACTTATCCTCTCTTCTAAACACCTATTGAGCCACTTAACTCAAAAAATTCCTACCCATATACATTCCCAAATTTCCTCCCCATAATATAGAGGCACTAGTGTCATTAAAATAGTATCTTATAAGGCTTAATGTGTAATCCAAAGGGGGTTTCCAAAGAAGAGGTATAACTCTTAACTGGTCATTTTAATTTTATTTCTTCTACCTCCTTAAAATATTCTTTAACCATGATTAAATAATAACATAAGTATCTTAAATATACTAAAATTTTACTTTTATTATGGTACCTCTCTATTTCATCTTCTTTCCCATTCTGTGGGGAATGAAAACATCGTTCATAAGTACATATGGACTACCACCTCCACGAAGTGATGTGTTTTTTTCATACCCTCCTCTCAGGGATGTTTATAATAATGGATTTAATATATAAATTTATATATTATATTCATGGAATAATTATCATTATATAATGATAATATTTTATTTGTTTTCTTACCCTTCCATTCATTGGAAAATGATATTTCCGCTCATGCGTACATTTGGACTACAACCTCAATGATCTGATGTCATTCATTTTTTATGTACACATTTAATGTATGGTTATAAAATTTAATTTAATGTATAATAAATATAATAATTTCATAATTAATATTATTGATATTATGGAACCATGATAACTTTGACCATGGTTAACCTACCAAATTTTTGTAGATATTATGAACAAAACGTCCTCAAAACGTTCAACATGAAATCAATTAACATAATAACAGCATAAGACATGGTAATAAATGAAATAAAAGGTATAATAATAATTTAATACACCTTAAAAGGGTTATTAAGAAAGTATAAAATTAATTTGACTTTATTATATAGGATTTAAATTATTTATACGGCAATACGGGCTCAAGGTCAGGTATTTTTTCTTAAAAACCTTATTTTAAAAGTTTTAAATATTTTCTTATATTTTTCATCCATATCTATTTTATTTAGAACAAATTAGGTATGTTATTAATATATGGAAATGTATATTCAAATTCATTTTAAAACATGTTTTAATTTAGTTATGGAGGTTTTAAAAGAATACTTTTAAATGTTTTCCAAATGGGTTATTTTTTAAAAAAATCAAAAGTGTTAAAAGAATATTTTTTTTTACATATAAGTCATGGGAATAATTTCCCATCATCATGATCATTATTATTTTAGAATATTCCTTTAAAATTATTCATGGTTTTTTAGAAGAACATCAAATTTCCCATTATTCTTAGAATTTTTGTTTAAAGAGTTTTCAGAGAAAAGGTATTGTTATACTTATTTTTATATGATAGCTAAAAGTGCATATTTATATGTTTAAAAATAATAATTTATGATATTTTAGGATGGAAATAAAATATTATATTTTTTTTATGTATATGACAGTCATTCGAAATTTTTCATGATGAATGGTGAGCCTGATATTTCTCTATGATGCATTAGGTAATGATTTTTTTCTCTAGAGAATACATGTTGGAATTAACCAATAGTTTTTTCCATTTATAAGAGTGATATGAAGATTATATCCTTATGTACCTACATAAATATTATATTCTTTCAAATGAGTTTTCATGTAATTCTTTTGATTTCATAAGTTAAGCTAATGAGTTTATGTTTAAAGTAAAGCTTATGCCTATTTTAGGAGTGAAAAGTATATTTTTCAAGAAAATGTTTCCATGAGTACCCATGTTTTAAAAGTAACACTAATGATTATGAGTTTGTATTTATGATTTCTTATGATATTTTTTATAAAAATATTTTTTCAATTAAGCTTATTTAATGATCAAGAAAATGAATATTTTAGTTAAAACTTTATTTTGAAAAGGGGGAAATTTTCTTATGGGATTACATGATTTTAAAAATGTACTAATGATTTTCATTCTTTTTATATCTCTAATGATATTTTTTTATTTATAAAAAGTTTTTAAATTTTTTTTCATAGGGCCTATGGATGATTAGCAAACTACATCAATGTATAAATTTATGCTATTTGGATTCAACTTTAAATAATCCAACATGTTTTAATGAGATGGGAGTTTAAATTTTGGTGTCCTGCTTTTGTGGAAAATTATATATTGAGTGTAAGTGTCCAATTTTTATTATAAGGTTAAAAAATATAAGAGTTTTTCCAAATTATATAAAACTTTGAACTGAAAATATCATTGAAATATAATAATATTAAACCCTTGTTATAAATCATGTAATCATGGGTTTTTTAAGTTATAGGGTGTTATATTTGGTATCAAAGAAAAGGTTTAGATAACTTTAGAGGTTAGGATATTATTAAAAGTGTATAATTAAAAAATTTAAAATGCTTTAGGGGTTAATATGTTGGTTTAGGATTATAATTTATTGGTTACATATAACCTTAGGGTTTATTATGTTAAGGGAAAATATTTTTATTTTTGGGGATTGGATTTAGAAGGATAATAAAATTAGGTATAAAGGATTTGAAGGTTAAAGTATTATAGAATCTACATGGGTATCATATTTACTCATATGGATCATTTTTATTTTAACATTTAATAATTAATTTAATGTTTTAATGTTATTATTTTCAACAGATTAAATATACCTTATCAAGATGGAAGGTAAATTATCCCACATAACCATTTTATCCCTTCTATATGATTTAATCATCACTATAATAGAAAAATATTATTTAAATTATTTTGAAAGTTTTTTGAATATCCAAATATCCTAAAAAACTATTTAATCTATAAAATGAAGTTTCATTTATCTAAAATTTATATGGATCATTGTATCTCTTTTATTTAATTTCAAAATCTCAATTCATCTATCTCATTAGAAAAGGGAAATACCACCACTAACTTCACTATTTTTTTGGACATATTCAATTCATGGTAAAATATTAAGGGGATATAAACAGCGATAAAATAAGTCCCTAATATCTGGATTTAAGGTATGAATTATTTTAACTTAGCTATCAGTAAGGGAAAAAATTATTCTAGTATAATCAGTTTTTCTGAATTGATGGTCTCTTCTCCTCTCATATAGATTTATAGTTCACTCACCATATTGAATCAACTTCCTATCATAAAATAATGCAATCTATTATTTAAAAATATTATTATAAAACTAATTTATCCTACCCTGTGATTATATTATATAACCCTTTCTTTTCTAGGGATTTAATTTTCTTAGTTATAAGGGTTCTTTACCTTAGTTTCAATTCCTTGAGACATGGGTTTCTTTTCCAATGTGGGTTTTCATAAAACATATAACATGGACTTAACTATTTAAATAAATGTATAAGGCATGGTAATAAAGAAAATAAAGTAATTATAATAAGTTAATACACATAAAAAAATTAAGAGAGTATAAAATTAATATAAGTTTATTATATAGGAGTTAAATTATGTATGTGGCTATACATACTCGAGGTAAGGGATTTTTTCTACAAAGCCTTATTTTAAAAGTTTTAATGTTTTTCTTCAATTTTTCCTCCATATCCACACTATTTAAAAATATTCATTCATGTTATGAATATACTAAAATTTATTTTTACATTAATTTTAAACCATGTTTTAATTTCTTTATTATGGTTTTAAAATAATGCTTTTAAACATTTTCCAAACTGGTTATTTTTGAAATTTTTACAAAAGTGTGAAGGGTATCTTTTTTATAAATATGGAATGAGAGTTATTTATTTCCATCTTGAATTTTATTATTTAATAATATTAATCTATAATCTTTCTTGGTTTTTCAAAAGAATATCTTATTTCCCATTCTTATGTTATTTTTTTGAAGAGTTCAAACAAAAGAATTTTTAACCTTATTTTTAAATGAATCCTAAATGTAATTTTGTATATGTATTAAACGTAATAATTTATGATATTTTATGATGTAAATGAATGATTATATTTTTTTTATGTATGTTATGGTCCTTTTACATTTTTCATTATGATGATTGATCTTGATATAGCTTTCCAATGCATTGGTTAATGATTTTGTTCTCTGGGGAATAAATGTTGGAATTAACTGATAAGTTGTTCCATTTTTAAGAGTGATTGTGAGAGTGATATGAAGATTATTTTACAAAGTACCTACATGAAAATTTTATGTTTTCAAATTAATTTTCATTTAAGTATTTTTATTTCATGAGGTAAGCTAATGAGATTATGTTTAAAGTAAACTTTATGCCCCTTTTAAGGGTGAAAATTTTATTTTTCAAGAAAATGTTTTCATGAGTACCCATTTTTGACAAGAAACCCTCATGATTATGATTTTTTCCTGAATATTACATATTATATGTTTTAAGAAAATATTTGGGCAGTGAATAATATTTCATGAGCAAGAAAACCAATATTTAATCTCAAGTTTTATTATGAAAAAAGGAAAACAATTATTTGATTACATGATTTCAAAAATGGAATAGTGGGTTTATTTCTATTTTTTATCCCTTAATGATATTTTTGTGACCATCCCAAGTTTTAAAATGTTTTTTTCATGGCCTAAGGATGAGTAAAAAACTATATTAAGGTATATCATTCTAATATATGGATTCAAATTTGAAGAATAGAATGTTTATTTAATGAAATATGAGTTTAAATTTAGGTATCCTATTTTTATGGAAAAAGGATATTGAGTGGAAGTGCCCAATTTGTATTATATGGGTATGATATGTAAGTGTTTTTTCAAATTATCTAAAACTATAAACTAAAAAGATCCTCAAAATTTAATATAGTGTTTCCCTTGTTATAAATCATGTAATTATGAGTTATTTAAGTTACAGGGTATTATACCATTTCATATCTTACCGTTATATATTATGCGGAGGTATTGAGGGGTTCTATAAGTAGAAGTTGAGATGATATAAAATGTAATTATTAATTTAGTAAATTTTACATATATTTATATACATTAATCATTTTTTTTTAATTTAATTTTAATGAATGAATTAAATTAAATAAGAAAGGATGTATTTAATACAAATATAATGAAAAAATTCAATTAATTCATTGTAAATAAATAATCAATTAGGATGAAAATAATTTAATATTAAAAAGACTTATTTTTTTAAAAAAATATATCTTCTTAATTTTATTATTTATTTAAATAACTTAAATTGATCACTTTTTAAAGGATGGTTCAAATAAAAAATCAATGTATAAAAAAAATATTAACATCCATTTTTCAACAGGGCACAGGTCAATTGGTAACCTACACTGACATCCTATAGGCAGGAGTTGGATGTTAAAACCATATCCCGTAGAATTTTCATCCTATTATATTTTGGGGGAACCAATTTCCCACATGCTCGTAGGGGAATATTTTTTGGTGGTTGGTAGGCTTCTGGTAAGAGAGAACAGGCATGCTGATAGGACGGTTGACAGATGGGTGAAATTTGGCGGTGATGCTCTAGTAGGGGTAGCGGGGTCACCAATGGAGTGATGGTGGTCAGAGCTAATGGGGTTTTCATAGGTCAAGGGTGTAGTGGTATAGGGTCTTGATAAACTAGGGGAGGCGAGCATTGGGCATATCAGGTGTGCATAGGTGGGGGCAGGGTGGTCGGCATAGGGTGATTTAGGGGTGTATTGGTAGGGGTAGGGGTAGCACATGGCAGGTGGGAACCTAGTAGGATACATCTTCATCAATTACACACACACACACACACACCTATTATGGCCTTGGGACTCTGGGTCTTCTAACCATCCATATACTAAGATTCTTTTATGCCTCTGGGATTTCGGGCTATATAATGGATAACCTCTCTACCAAATTAAAAGGGGGTTTGATTTACTTAATAAAAAGTGACCTATAACCCAGTTAGTTTCAATATTTACACTCATTTAATTAGTTATTTATATAAAATAATATCATGAACTCTTAAGTTTTAATATTCATTTTTAAAAAATAAAAACTATCTTTACTTATATTTTCTATTTTCATTTAAAAGTTAAATTCATAAATTTTAAAATTTTAATTTGATAAAATTTTATTCATTTTTTGGATTCATCATGAAAAAAAATTAGGAAGATTTGTTGAATTTTTTTCTAAAATGGTTGATTTTTTGTGAACAGTAAAATTTTAATTTTTACAAAAACACTAACTTTTATGACAACATTATGATATAGACATAAATTAAAAATTCATGAAATATTTTTCACAACCAAATATATATTTATTATGTAAAATATCACATTTAAAATTATTATTTTGAATTTATAAAATTATTTTTTCCATTTTGGTAACTAAGTTATATTTTATTCTAACAAAAAACTATTTTTGGTGTTTATCCTTTAATTTTGTATTCAAAAAATTCCATTAGATTTTGGATTAGTTTGAAAATAAAATAACCCTACTTTATTAAATAATAAACCAAAAAAATTATGGAAATAAATACTATTTATAATTTTGGTCTAAATTCATTTTTATGCTTAAAATATTTTTTTTTAAAAACTGTTTTTATACAATATAGATTTGTTATTTTAGAATTAATTTTTATCAATTTTAGAAATTTAATATAATAAAATAGTTTTTAGATTTTTAATTATCATGTTAAACTAATCTAATAAGTTCAATTTTATTCTTAGTCATAAAAATAAATTACCAAGTTAAAAAATGGTTACCATGGTAAAGACTAAAATAGGGTAAAAGTGTTAAATCAAGGGGTAAAGACCAAAAATATTATAAAAATATATCATTAAATGAGTGGATGAAGTATTTATCAACCTATCTCTTATATTATCAAAACAAATTCAAATTTGGATCCACTTTTCTTGAAAATAAATTTTCTTTTCATGTTAGGTAATAAGTATTACAAAAAATCACTCCTGTCATTTATAAAAGGATCCCTCCATCACCCCTTAAAATCCACACTAAAAATCCAATTTATCTCAATAATATACCATATTTACATCCCTAATAATCCTCTCCCATGTTGTGTGGATTCAAGTTCTTATAGATTTCTCAAATTTCTCTATAAATCAAGAAGGATTCCAAGAGGGTATATGATTTTTTATTTATAAGTAATAACTTCTTACCATTATTATTTATTTATATTCATTATCCTCGTCTTATTATTTCTAATTTATTTATTTAATAACACTTAAATAATATCATTATACTTTTTTAATTATGATATTATGATGAAATAACTACATAATCATACCCATCCATTAATAGCATCTTCTTGTTTAGGTTTGTTTAACCACCTAAATGAATGAAGAAATAAATTTCTACCATGTATGATTATAAAAGTTTAATTACTATTATGTAATTATAATAATAAGTAAATAATGTTTTGTTTTTTATTTTTTAATGGTAATATTAATATTTACCTCATTATTACTATACCGCCTTTTATTCATTAAAATTTACCAAAACAAGCACATTTTGAATTTAATATTAGATAATCATTCCCAAAAATCCCATAGAATGGAACTGGACCTTATAAAAACATTATAAAACATTTATTCCAAAACCTTTAAAATTATGGAGATAATTAATTAATGAATAAGAAATGATACCTGAATAGATTATACAGAAATAGACAAGGAACTATTGAAGCTACTAGCACTGATTATCAATATTAACTAAAAATAAGTGATAACTATGTAATAAATTGATATAAAAGATTAATTTAAAAGGTAATAAATATGAATAAGGTTTTTAAATATGTATTTAATAAGTCTATTATCATTATACTAGAGGTTAGTGTTGGTTTTGGTTCCCTAGAACTGAATCCTTTAGTACTTAATTATATGTTTTCATTGTTAATTAAGTTACTTATCACATAATTATTGTTCCTCTACATGGAATTTCCATGTGATAATGCCCTAAGAGTATCTATTTCACTAAAAGGTTATGTAATTTCCCTAATATTATGAGAACCACAAGGTTCCATGACATCATTCTTGAATATTGTTCTACGGCCGAATGATATTGTTTGATGGGACACATACAATATAGGAAATCATGGATAGGAGGATCATATGAAATTGAGATGGCCTCTCATGGTGTTCTCCCTTGGTAATCAATAATATATTAGGTTATTAGAATATACATGTTGATAGGAAATCCACATTTCCATGCGTCATTGGATGTTTTTATCTACGAACATGTGTATTGATCCTTAAACATTAATATTATCATTAATTGATATCATGAATCGCATACTTTGATGTATTGATGAAATTTATTATGACATATTCTCATGGAGAGGTAGGATATATTGGGTTTGTCAAAATTTATATTACATTAATGGATAATATGAGAAAAGATTTATCCCTTTTGTCCCTTGAAAGAAGTTGATATCTCAGGGCCTTTTATGGGAATGAAACTTCTTTCATAAATCCATGGCCATGGTGTTCGGTGAGAAATTTCATTTATGATAATAAAATAAAGATAAATCAAGCATATATGTTTATGGAACCAGAATTTAACCTTCTTGATTTGAGATATCATGATAAAATTATTATATTACATGGTAATCATTCATAAGAGGTTAGATGTCATTATGACATTAACATCTTTCTTTATGGGTTTATTGACTTGTTTCTAGATACTAACCTTTGACTTTATGACATTTTGATTAATTCCACTGAGAAAGAGTCATAAAGTGTCACACACCAAGTGTATCAGCAATCTTAGTAAAATTCATGTGTGTAATTTAACTAGTTAGAATAAAAAATACTAATTTTGTTTTTTTATCACTGTGATTTAATCACAAGTTATTAAAAATAATATATGAGTTAAATAATAATAAACGTTTATTTTAATGTTTAGTGAATATAATATTTATTATATTTATTGATGAATAATTCAGTGATATTTATTTATTAAAGAAATAGTCATTATTCAAGGATCGGTAAATGTTGATGAGGGAAAGCAGAGCAATATTTATGGTCTAATTGAAAATGGTATAAATGATATTTATTTATATTATTAAATTTTTTTCTCATGTAAAGTGATTAATAATAATATTATTATTATTATTATTACTATTATTGGATATAAAGTTAACTAAGAATTGTAAAGTATGGAAAGGGTGTGTGTGCAATTCCCCACCCTAAACATTCCATAATAAATATCTAATTATATCACTTTCTATCATGATTCTTATTGTAGACAATGGATATAGAGAGACTCTATCAATACCTAGAGATAGATTTATCGATTTATAACATTCTCTCTCCTACTCTCTTAATCCATTGAGAGAGCATCAAGATTTATTCCTCCTTCAAGAATAATTATGCTGCGATCAACCATGAACAATGCAAGTGATCAAGATCAGCCCTACTAGAACCCAGTTATTCTGTGGATATTTTTAGAGATTGTGGTGCATGTGTGGATCACCACTAGAGGGATTTTGTACTTCTATATTGTATCATAATTATGATATGATGAGATCTATTCATCTGTATTATCAATAAAGATGGAATTTCAAGTTAAGGTAATTATATATCTTCTCATAAACAAATCATAAATTACTTGTGAAGATCATCCTCTTTTGGTTTTTACATTTTTATTTAGTCAATTAATATACATTTTTCATTAGACGTGACATTTTTTCATGTGTGGTAATGATTATTCATAGATTAATACTAAAATTTCAAGTTTTCCATTCCATCCAACAGCTTTCGCAGTGCCCAAAACCTATAAATAGTATCATAGTAGTCCTATGTTTAATTTATAATTATTTATTATTTGTTTATTATTTTCATACTTTTATAATTTCTTTAACTTCATATTGATTCATTTTAGCATCCTAACATCATTATCTCTTACCTTCTTTTTCCTTACTAACATAACTAGTAAATGGTTAATATTTAAAAATAAAGAAACATCTAAAGAACACCATATAGAGGTGCTAAAGGCTCTTTCTAGAAAAAACCAGAGTACACAACATGTACTTCCTAAATACATGCTATGTATTATTGTTTTTCATCTATATCTCACTATATTAGGTTAGATTCGATAATATTGGATATAATATCTGATAAAAGAGGATCATCATGTATATCCATACATATTGGCACATGGTTTGAAGAACTAAATTCCATGCCACCACTCTACATGCCTTGTAGTCCTTGTTTTCTCATGGATGAGAGCACATGGGGTGTCCCGATATGTTATGTGTAAAATATACAACATGGGGACTGACGAACCATGAAAATCCTATTCCACACACCATGTAAGACTGATAAGACACTATATACCTCAAACTTTTTCGTGGTAAGTAACATGACCAATCTTAAGACATGTGTTGTTGACACATGAAAAAGACAGTACACACTATGTAAAATAATACACATCGTATAGTCTTCTACAAATAGTGTGTCCAATTTTACACAGAGAGAAGAATTAAATATATAATCAAACCTATTTAAATTTGTTTTTTATATAATTTATTTGATAGTTCAATCCATTTTATAGGATTGATAATTACATATTGAATCAATTTCTCTTCATAAAATTTTGTATGAACACATGTTGTATCCTCAAAGTATGATTGTGTTCTACATTAATTTTAAATGAAATTAATTTTGTTTAAAATTATGTTTGATGGTGAATTAAGGATTCTCAAATGTAATTAAAATAAATTTAATCAATAGGATTAATTTATGGTGAATTTTCTTAATTAATGAATGATTAAAAGTAATTGATAACTAGATTGAAAATGTATGCTCATTGCTTGATGTGTGGATGATCATGATATTATACTAGCTCTATGTTTGTGATTGGTTTATTTTAATTTATTATGGTTAAATTAAAATTTATGGAATGTGTGTCATCCCCTCTTCCTTATTAAATATGGGTAGTGTGCTTGTGATTTCTTTTATGTAAACCCCATTTATCTAATCCGTTAGATCTCCTCACCTACGTGTGAGTAAATTATTATTTAAGGATGGAGCTCCCAAGAGATATGAGGCATTCCAAGTTAAGGATCTGAGGCAAAACCAATCAAGTTGATACATAAGATCTAATTTGTAATACTACAACATGAACCAAGATACAATTGAGGTGTTTTTCCCTAGAGACAAGGGTTAGTTTATCATCTATTAGATAAACTAGCCTTTAGATAATTTCATGATCATTCCACTTATATTGTATTTATGTTAGTTGTGTGGTAAATTAATTACGTTTGTATATGTTTCAAAATCACAAAATAAATTAATTAATAATCCTCCAATATCGAATAAAATATAATCAGATTATATGTGAATGTTTTATCATGCATGGTTAATCACTAAAGTAAAATCCACTTAATAATAAAAAGGCATGTGATAAGATAAAATGGAATTTATGAATAAAAAAAATAACCCCTCAAAATAAAATATTAATTCAACATATCCTTCCACTACTTAAGTTATAATCGACCACATAGTTCGAAGTGCTTGACCAACCTAAGTTGGGGTTCTTTCAACTATCATGATACTTTTAGCTTAAAATCTTAGGTTGAATTAACTTGGTTCACATCAAGGTTTGGTTGTGTAAGCATTACTTGGTGCAGCTAAGAGGCAAGGGAAGGAAAAATATTTATTTAGGATTATAGTATTGGGTGTTCCACTCAAAAAAATTAAGGATCTATGAGTTAATGCAGTTGGAAAGTTATGCCTTCCTTATACTCTTTAAAATAACTTGGTAGGCCTGTGTCTAGGTTATGATAAGGGGAATATTGATATTTTCCACTAGAATATCTAAGAAAAAATATATTCTGAAACAAATGTTGAGGTCTATTAGGTTTCAAAAAAATAGTGGTAGATTACTGGAATTTACTTTTCATTTTATTATTTTTTTTATAAACAAATAAATTACTAAATATATGCTCTTAATTTTTTGAAATGGAAAATAAAATGGATTTGAAAATATCATTTTGATCCATATTTTGGAAGGGTAACCTTCTCAGTGGCATGAATACCTTGTAATGGTATAGGTTCTTTCACATTATACTATGCCATTAATGAAAATTATAAATGCTAGTAACCCCACTTCCTGAGTCACTTTCTAAAGAGGCTAGTGAGGAAGAAGTGTCTCTCTATATAAAACACGTGGATGATGTAATGGATGTACAATGTTTCATTTTATCCTCTATATAAAATGAAATTCTAAAGCATTATGATGATATGGATTTGTATAGAATAATTCTTCACCTCCAGGATCTTTATAAAGTGAAGAAGATATCAAAGAGATATGAGATCTGAAATTCATTGTTCACGTGAAAGCTTAGAGAGTAATCACCAGTTGGGCCACATGTAGTCAAGATGATTGGATACATTGAGAACCTAGACATATTGGGGTTTATGATACCTGATGAGCTATGTAAATAACTCATTATTCCCTCACTATCTAAAAAACATCTCCAATTTTATTATGAATTATAATATGAAAAATAGAAAGAAGACGCTTTTGGGAATTCTTACACTAATTTTACAAGTTGATAAACATATTTTCCATGAATAACTATATATCCTTATGGTAAATAAGTATAGGAATAAAAAATAAAATGGTTCAAAGACTAATTCTAAGTCTAAGGCTCTACATAACCAACCTTCCATGGAGAAGAAGATCTAATTGCAAGGAAAGGAACATGATGTTGTATATTTTTTATGTGGTAAGTATAGACACTAAAAGAGGAAATACACCTGGACAAATAAGAAGGGGGGAGATTTTTGTGCATTTTTTTATCAAATTTAATATTTATATGTCACAAGTTTGGTATTAGATACTACAAATGGTGCTCACATTTATGTCCAAATACAAAGACCAATTAGATTTTGGAAAATTTCTAGAGGTGAGGTGGATTTACAGGATACCAATGGAGTGAGGTTTTCTACTCTATCCATTGGAGACTGCCATATCACATTTCAAATATGATTAATTTTGGTTTTAAATTATTTTTATTATGTTCCTAGTGTTACCAAGAACATCATATCTATTTCTTATTTAGACATGGATGGACTTATTTTTAGTTTTGTAAATAAGATCTACTATTTTTATAAATATATCATATGTTATGGTATATAAAAGTTGAATAATTCTATTTATGTATTAAATTATTTAAACCAAATATTGGAAAATTATAACAAAATAAATACACATGACTCATATAACACCTGGTTGAGGCAACACTGGTTTGGTTATGTAAATGATAAGCGTTTAAAAAATATATATCAAGATGATTACTTAGACTCTTATGTTTAAACCATTTGAAAAATGTTATGAATTTTTACAAGGAAAGATAACCAAACCATCATTCAATGGTTAAGGTGATAAAGACACAGAGATTTTGGAATTGGTATACACAAATGTGTGTGGAAATTTTCTAGTAGAAGTAGGAGGTGGATTCTCACTCTAAAACTTTAACCGATAATAAGAGTTTGTATGGTTTTATCTAATTGATGAGTTATAAGTCTGAATCCTTTTAGAATTTCAAAGAGTTTAAGAATTGAGTTGAGAATCATATTGGTATTAATTTAATGAAACTTTGATCTGATCAAGGTGGTAAAAATATTACCCAATACTTTATCGACTTTCTAAAGGAGTATGGGATTTTATCTCAACTCACTCCACCTTATACACCATAGTGGAATGGTGTTAGTGAAAGGATAAATCATACACTAATTTACATGGTGAGGTCAATAATGAGTCAAAAAATCCTTACATTATCCTTTTGGGGATATTCATTACAAACGACATCAAACTTACAAAACCAAGTTCCAACTAAAGTGGAAAATGATATTCCATTCGAGTTATGGAGTGGAAAGATTCCTATTTTTTCATATATTTATTCATGGGGTTTTGATATATTTGTTAAGGTTGGATCAATAAATAAACTAGTACCCTGAGGCATGAATTATATCTTTCTATGTTATCCTAAGGAAAAAAAGTGGATACTATCTATACAATCCTTCATACTAGAAAGTAATTATCACAAGATAGGTTTTCATTCTTGAGAGGGAGTATATATTCAATGAGGATAGTGGGAGAAATATTTAATTCTATGAAATTGGTGTTCAAGATATAAAGGTGTTATATTAATATATTCCACAGGTACCCATGGAAGAATTTGTTCCTAAAACACAAGTGTTGTGTAGGATATCTATAGTGGTAAAAGAACCAAAGAGATGTGGTTTTTTGGTCACTGAGGATGGTGACTCATTATTAGTTAACAATGATGATCCTAAATCCTAAAAATTAATAGTAGATAGTTAATAATCTACAATATGGTATGTATCTGTGAATTATGAGATGGATTCCATATATCCAAATTGAGTTTGGGTTCTGGTTTCTAAGTTAATTGATGTAAATCTCATTGGGTATAAATGGGTATTCAGAAGAAAATAGGATGTGGAAGGTAAATTAAATTCCTATAAAGAATGTATAGTGGATTAAGGGTTTAGACAATTTTAATTCATTGACTATTATGTAACCTTTTTCTAGTTTCCATGTTTAAATCTATCAGATATTTTCTTTCCATAACAGCTTTCCATGACTATGATATTTGGAAGATGGATGTCCAAACTAAATTATTTAATGGGAACCTTCATAAGGATGTCTATATGGAACAATAAGAAGGTTTTATGACTCTATAAAATTATTAAAAGGTATACATGTTATAAAGATCCATTTATGTATTAAAGAAATCATTATGGTCATAGAATATTTGGTTCAATGAAGCCATAAAATAACTTAGTTTCATTATAAATGAATGTGAGCCATGTGTTTATAGGTGATTTTGTGGGATTATAGTCATTTTCATAGTAGTATATGTTGATTAAATTTTAATAATTAGAAATGATATACTAGCCTTATAAGAGGTCAATGCATGTTTGAGAAAGTTTTTGAAGAAGATGGTGCCTAGCCAGAAAACCAAGGCACAATTATTATGAAGGAAAAGAATTATAAGAGTCTAAAAGACAGAAACATATCAAATTCTTTATTATGAAAAGGAAGTAAGCTAGAAGGAAGTTCATCAAGCCAGGTAATGTCTTGATTGACTCCCTTTTTTACAATACCATCAGCAACCATGTTAGCTTCATGATATATACGAGTGATGATGTAGTTGAAGTTGAGAAGAGCATGGATGTAGTCCATCCAACGGGTGGTGATCGGCCATGCAAGATGCATCACACCATTCCAAAATTCTTGCACAATGGTGGTCGATTCACTATCAATCCAGATGTTGTTCCAACCGTGTTTTTTGGCAAAAAAATACGGCATGAATCATACCTATCATTTCAGATTCCAGTGAGGAAGCAACACCACAGCTACCATAGAAGCAACCAATGATCTGACCAATATGATTCCTGAAGATGGCTCCACAACCCGCAAGGCCTGGATTGACTTTGGAAGCACCATCCACATTAACCTTAATCCATCTTGGAAGAGGGGCATTCCAGAAGACTTCAAAAGTACAGTGAGGTTGGCAATAGTTTCTAGAAATACTTAATCATCGAAGAATGTCAAATTTGTGCATTGTGTTGTTGTAGTGACCCTTTTGGATTGAAGTGGCTTCATGAATGGAAATGAGAATCTATCTTCATCATTAATTAAGACTGTATGAGCATTTATTATGAATAATAGCATTTCTATCATACCATATCGTGTGGTGAATCTCAGTGATAGCACCAAGGAAAATGTTCTTAATTTTCTGAGAACTATTTATATCTGCACATCTCTTTAATTGAGATTTGACAGAGTCATGCATCCAACATCTGCAATCAAAAATGTCAAAAATATAATTCCAAATAGAAAAAGTAGTGGCACAATAAATAAAATGATGATTATCATCTTCTTTGTGTTTATTGTAGAGACTATTTTTAGAACATAGTTGAAAACCAGACAATTGAAGACGATCATCTGTGGGTAGTCTATTATGGGAAAGCCGCCAAATAAGAGTAAATCTTGAGGGTTTTATCCAGGGTTTTTCAAAAAAAATTAACCACCCAAAATCACTTTCATAGTTACAAAAATATTGGTTGTAAAAGGTTTTTGAATTAATCATTCCATTATGAGCAGGTTCCCAAACTAAGAAATCATCAGTGTTAGAGAAGGGATAGGTGTAAATGATAGTCATAATTTTATCAAGAAGATAATAATTTTGAGAATTAAGAACATCTTTGATAGAGAGTTTGGTGTTCTCAGGGCTTCGGTCAAGGGAAACCCTGGAAATAGGCATGTTTGATAAAGTGTTTCCCTATGAAGGACATAAGAGAAGAATCCTACATTCTAGGGATCAAGATCATGCATAATAGATCCAAGAGGCTTCTTGGACTAAGTCGGACATTATATATTGACCATACACTAAAGATGTTTAGTATATAACAATCCAATAGGGGATTGGTTCTAATGTCATGTGGTATGCATCTTCCCAAGAAAATGCATCTTCAGACACAAGATGAAAGAGAAATAATGAGTAAGATATCAAATTATTCTATGATAGTAGCTATCAAATATTTCATTTTATTTATGAGGATTGATGTTGTCTATGCTTTGATCATGGTAGGTAGATATCAAGTAGATCTAGGTGAATATCATTAGATTATTGTTAAATACCATTTAAAATAATAATATTATATTATTATTTTTCAGTATAACTCAATGTTGTGTGCAGCGTAAGATTTCAAAGAAACCTTTTGTTGTGTATCGGGCAGGCCATCGAACATAGCATACCCTTTAAAGTAAAATTAATATTTAATTAAAAAGAATTAATATGTATGAATATGTCTTACTCATTATTTACCTGGGATGTTACACAGATGGAAGACCTCAAAACCATCACATGGACTTAGCGATTCACCTTCCTAGACAGACATATGCTACACACCCATGCATGGAAGGATACATCAACAAACATAGCAACATAACAAAGAAATAAAAGAATGTAGATGTTTACGGTTCTAGGTATCTGTAGTGAGACCCAGATATGACTAAAATAGAAATATGTTGCCTCTAACACCTTTATGTTCAAGAACTATCTCACTTAATGGATAAAAACACTTATTTTAATCTTAAACAGGATACAACATGGGAACCAGTAGTAATGATCAGTGCAGCTTCCTTCAATAGAGAAATAAAAGGGGCCTTAAAACCATAAATAACCACTTGGAAAAACCAAAGAGAGGTCAGGACAGTATCTTAGAAGGTGAAGTAATGGGAGTGTAGTAAATAATGTGGTATGTGCAATGCATGGATGATGTGGATAAAGAAATTATTTTGAAGTACTCAATTGTGTAATAGATCATGAACATTTAACGACACTAGATAGGCCACATAATTAGAAATGTAGATTGAGCCACCATGTGAGACAAAAAACACACCTGAAGAAACACACAAAGGGGCATGCATATCCATGAGATCAAAAAAATATAAATGGTTATAATATTCCCAACCAATATCCTAAAAAAATCTAGAATATTTCATAGAGTATTTAAATATATGCATTGGATTAAAACATTTGTGATTTTACATAAAAGGTATGTAAATGAAAATACATAGAAAAACAAATAATCATTTTAATTGAAAAACAATGAACCACACCCATATATTCACACAATTGAAACATGTTAAATCCACGGAGAATGAAACTTATGGACTAAAATAGAGCTATAATTCGGGTTAAGGACCGATAATTGAAAAAATTCCAATAGAAGACCTTATTGTATTATAAATGGTATCCAAATAACATTTATGCCCTAAACCATTTCCCCCTTCTCAAAAAAAATTCCATCCAGTTCACATATCCCTATATTATGCTCATCCTGCCATTGCATCCTCTCCTGCGCTCATCCAGTAACCACATACTCTCCCATGCTCATCCAGCCACCGCCTCCTCTCTCACGCTCATCTTGTTATCACCTCCTCTCCAGCGATCATCCCATTTTCACCTCCTTAGTGTGTTACTCCAATAATCCTTCAACATGATCCTCATATCCTACACTCATCCTATTGTCATATCATGTGGTCATCCTCCTAGTGTCATAGTGATCTTGCTCCTAGGAGTGCCCTCCTCCCACCATCGGCTCTTCTCTTACCAATAACTAATCTCTTTTTCCCTTTTCTCATTACTTAGTGTATCTAAAACCATATTTTCTATAAATTATATGTTTCCTATATTGTTTTTGATTTATTTTGTTAATTGATGTATATATGAACTAAGAATGGATTTTAATGTCTTATATTCATTAATGATGAAGTTCGATTGATACAAGATGATGTAAACTTATTTGAAAAAATAAATGTTTTGTTATATTAATTTTGATGGAAAAATTTTTGGTGTTTCAAAAGGAGAAATTAATTATGAATGTGAAGGATCTATAGGTAGAGTGTTAATAGAAGTAATTTCATTTGATTAAATATCAATATTGGCTTCATCAATTCTGAAGTGTGTTGTTTCATTATTAGATTTAAACTACATGTTAATGTTTTACAATGGTATTTTTTAGACCTTATAGATGATGGGGGAGTTGATAAATCACTACTAAAAATAAGGATTTTAAAAGCACTATAAAAAAAATTTAACAGTGCTATAAAAGTACTGTTAATTACAGCGAAGATAAAGGGGGTCCCCTTTAATAGTGCTAAAAAAGCACTGATAAATGAGCCCCTTATCTGTGCTAAAAAAAGTGCTGATAAAGGTCCCCACTTTATTAGTGCTCAAAATAACATTGCTAAAGGCCTAGTTTCCTATGATGTGTTGTTTATTTAATAGCACACCCATCACCTACACACTTTCATAGAAAAGCACCTTCGGTTTATTTAACAGCACACCCAGCACCTGCACACCTGCACCAAACAGCACGTGTACACGAACAAAGCATAGAAGAACAAAACAGCACACACAAAAGTTTCACAAACAATGTTATATACATTTAATTGACATCATGAATACAAAAAAAACACACTACTATATATATTTCAAACAATATTTTATATGGTTATAATTACAATTATCCAACAAACAGTTAAAAACATTAATGTTTCATCCTTTGGCATCCATGAGCCCCCCTCAAAAATTGTTGTACATGGTATTAATTTTCGAACAAAGTATCCAAACTTAAGAAAAAAATTACACCTATATAATAAAACCAATATTATTTTAGTAATACAATAATGAAATAAATTAAATATTAATATGAAAGAATACATTAATAAAATGTCAATTTTTAATAAAAAACACACATTTGGAATTATACTGGTCACATTGTGTATCGTATTGAGGTGGGGTTGATTCTTACATGTAACAAATGAGTCATATATCATTGTTTTAAAATATTAAAACAATCCAAATGGGTTTTCTCAGTTTTGAGTATTTCATTTATTCTTTTACAAAAATTATTATCAAATTTAAATGACACATTTTTATTTATATCAGTCACGTCATTCATCAAATTGATGTGTGATTGATTACTATATCTAAAAAATGATGGATGGATCATTTTCCTAAAGTATAAAAACAATCCAAATGTGTTTGCTCAATTTTCAGTATGCCATTTTCTAAAATTAATGTCAATTTTAAATAAAAATAGACACTTTGAGTTATACCAGTCACATTGTGCATTGAATTGAGGTGCAGTGGATTCCTACATGTCACAAATGACTTATGGATAATTTTTCTAAATTATCAAAACAATCTAAATGTGTTTTGTCAGTTTGTAGTATGTCAGTTTTGTTTTTTTACTAAAATGTCATTTCAAACTGGAAACATCCGTTTTGATTCATACTGATCACATCATGCATTAGTTTGATATGATATTTCTTCACACATGTCACAAAAAACTTATGATTCATTATCCTTAATTATGAAGATAATTTGAGCAAGTTTTCTTGGTTTTCAATGAGTGACACGTTTTGAGCTAAAATGTCAATTTTAAACTGATAATAGAAACTTTTAGCTATATTGGTCACATAGTGCATCGGATTGAGGTGTGGTTGATTCCTACACATCACAAATGACTGATGGATCATTTTCCTAAAGTATCAAAATAATACGAATGTGTTTTCTCAATTTGTAGTATGTTACTTGTGTTTTTTTCTAAAATTAATGACAATTTAAAATAAAAAGAGACACTTTGAGTCATACTAGTCGCATTGTGCATTTAATTGAGGTTTGGTCGATTCTTACATGTCACAAATGACTTATGGATCATTTTCCTAAAGTATCAAAACAATCTGAATGTGTTTTCTTAGTTTGTAGTATGTCAGTTGTGTTTTTTTACTGAAATGTCATTTCAAACTAGAAACATGCATTTTGATTCATACCGATCGCATCATGGATTGGTTTGATATGATAGTACATCATACATGTCACAAAGAACATATTAATCTTTATCCTAAATTATGAAGACAATTGGAGCAGGTTTTCTTAGTTTTCAGTGAGTGACACGTTTTGAGCTAAAATATCAATTTTAAACTGATAACAGAAACTTTTAGCCATATCGGTCACACGATTCATCTGATTGAGGTTTTTTTATTCATTCATGTCACAAATGACTCAGGGATCTTTTTCTTAAAGTATAAACCAATCCAAATATGTTTTCTCAGTTTTCAGTATGTCACTTGTGTTTTTTTCTAAAAAAAATTTCAATTTTAAATAAAAAGAGACACTTTGAGTCATACCAGTCGCATTGTGCATTGAATTGAGGTGATGTAGATTTATATATATTAAAAAAATTACTTATGGATCATTTTCTTAAAGTATAAAAACAATCTGAACATGTTTTCTCAGTTTTTAGTATGTCAGTTGTGTTTTTTTACTAAAATGTCATTTCAAACTGGAAACACGCATTTTGAGTCATACCAGTCGCATTGTGCATTGGTATGATATGAGAATACTTCATACACATCACAAAGAACTTATGAATTATTATCCTAAATTATGAAGAAAATTGGAGTGGGTTTTCTTGGTTTTCATTGAGTGACACGTTTTGAGCAAAAATGTTAATTTTAAACTGATAACAGACACTTTTAGCCATACTGGTCACACCGTGCATCAGATTGAGGTGGGGTTGATTTGTACACATTAAAAATGACTCATGGATCATTTTAATAAATTATAAAATAATACAAATGCGTTTTCTTGGTTTTCATTAGGTCACTTGTGTTTTTTTCTAAAATTAATGTCAATTTTAAATAAAAAGAGACACTTTGAGTCATACCAGTCGCATTGTGCATTTAATTGAGGTTTTTTCAATTACTACATGTCACAAATGACCTATGGATCATTGTACTAAAGTATCAAAATAATCCAAATGTTTTTTCTTAGTTTGTAGTATGTCAGTTGTGTTTTTTTACTAAAATTCCATTTCAGACTGGAAACACACATTTTGAGTCATATCGGTTGCATCGTGCGTTGTTTTGATATGAGACTACTTCATACACATCACAGAGAACCTATGAGTCATTATCCTAAATTATTAAGACTATTGGAGTGGTTTTTCTTGGTTTTTATTGAGTTACATGTTTTGAGCTAAAATGTCAATTTTAAACTGATAACAGACACTTTTAGGCATACCGGTCACAACATGCATCAAATTGAGGTGTGGTTGATTCTTACACATAAAAAATGACTCATGGATCATTTTCCTAAATTATAAAAACAATACAAATATGTTTTCTTGGTTTTCAGTATGTCACTTGTGTTTTTTTCTAAAATTAATTTCAATTTTAAATAAAAAGATACACTTTGAGTCATAATAGTCGCATTGTGCATTGAATTGAAGTTTGGTCAATTCCTACAGGTCAAAAATGACTTATAGATCATTTCCCTAAAGTATTAAAACAATTGTAATGTGTTTGATCAGTTTTCAGTATGTCACTTGTTCTTTTTACTAAAAATAATGTCAATTTTAAATAAAAAGAGACGCTTTGAGTCATACTGATCTCATCGTGTGTTGTATTGAGGTGGAATTTATTCCTACGAATTTCAAATGACTTATGGATCATCTCCCCAAAGTATCAAAACAACTAAATGTGTTTCCTCGATTTTGAATAGGTCAGTTACTTTGATACCAACTATAATGACCTAAACATTTCATACATTGATATCACATATGAGTAGATTAATATTCCTTACATAAAAGAAATGAATTAAACATAAATATGAAATAATGAATTAATTCTATGAATAGTGATTTTACTATGAAAAACATCAAGATTACCTCTGTGATTGAGCAGACACATCATCGTTTCTTCTCCTACAAAGGCATGTCACATGGATAAAAATATTCTAAAATAAACGAACCCTACAAGGAATAATGAAAATCAAATCAACATTTCATTATATAATTTTTCATTAAAATAGAGATATTATATCATAACATTATCTTAACATCTTTCCAAAGGTTTTATTTGGTCCAGATATAAGCTAATAACAAAACTAATGATTCTTTGTGCACTTCACTATTGTTGGTTAACTACCGCTTAGCATAGAATCTAATCTGAACTTCTGATATGGCATCCTCATGATGCTCTCATCTGAAACCATATCTATGGTATCATCATTCAGCATTCACTTTTCCTTCTCTTCATACACCCATTTAAAATGTACTGTATTTATTCATAATTTTCATAGTGTATCAGCTTTTGTAAAATAAAATCATGAAAACATACCTCATGTATACATTTACAACTAAGGCACCTAGCCATTCATACTTGAGGATTTCATCTATATTGTCAGCACTAATGTAATCTGATTCTTCCCCTTTGTACATATTTTTTTCAAAATCAACTATGTGAGTATTTTCATCTATCAATTTTTTATCCACATAAGCCTACAATGATATTAAATGTGGATATAGAACGGTCGGGGTGAAGGTGCTCTCAGTAGATCGTTTCGATCGGTTGGTTAATCCTTGAGATAGTTTTAAGTTTCATTTCACCCCCTTCCCTTTGTCATTTTGTAATAACATGCATCGGTTCATACCTTTTGTCTTTAAATGCTAAAGGTTCATCTTGAAAAATAAATTGGAAATGAATACCGCCTAGTCAACATGTTTTTTATAAGAATTTACATCCATGAAATGAATGTTCCAATATCTTGTTTGACTGTATGAATTTCTTCATCATCATTTGGAATAGGTAACTTGGCACTCGACTCATGAGCTATGTTAATCAGCACTCTGGCATGACCTGTTGGAAGTGGTCTATTGTGTAGCATGTCATTATGCATATTGAACACTATAGGCCTTACTATAAGGCTATGGGTGGGAGTTGATAGATATAAATCATTGTCATTTTCACCCTATATAATATCAGTACAAGAAGGTATCGGTTTCTATGTAATTTTCATTTTACAGAAACAATTATTAGAACATTTATTACCTTATCTAAGTTAGGTTTTTTAGGGGACTGGCTCGCCTCAAAACTGGTGGGGGGAGGGGCGAGATCTTCACGCATGAGTTTTTCTTGAGTTTTTCTTCTCTTTACATCCCCCAATCAAACTTTCTATCAACTCTCTCTGGTATTTTTATTCTTCTTGAAACATATTTAATGTTTCTCTCATCTTTTTCATTTCCTTGATTTGATCCTCCACTTGTTTTTCTTTCTAAAAATATGTTTGGAGTGTCACCCCAAAACCCATACCTCTGACGCGGCCATACTGTTCTGGCTACTTCAAGGCCACAGAAAGTATGTCTGCATCTGGTGTGGGTGTTGTTGATTCCTGCGACTATGTCAGATAGAAAATATAGTAAAATAAGTAATCATTGTTATGTAATAGTGATTTAAAGAAAAATAAATTTATATTATGTCATACTTAAACATGTTTTCCACACTTTTTTTGTGTTTTCATCTATCAGTATCCCCTCTTTATTTACACGAGCCTCCTTCCATAACACATGGTTGGTATGGAAGTAGCTTTCGATTTTGATTCATCAATCTACATATAAATAGAATAACATGGTTATGGTGTTGTTTTATGACACATAAAAGTATTACGATAGATTTAAAGTATGTACCAATTTTTTCTCAATTGAAGCGTACCCCATCCTTGCTTTATGGTAGGGGTACTCTAGTTTCTCTCCCTATTCCTTATTTTTATCACTCATTTGTTGTTTCATAAATAAAAAACTAGCAATCAAAGTGATTAATACAAGAAATTTCAAACAACGTATTACCAGACATAATGTACTTGAAAAGTCTACTCCACACGATGGTTACTAAATGCATCCCACACTCCTTGGGATATTAAGTGTGCATAAAGAGGAGGTAGGTATGGCTTGATTTTCCCTTCAACATCTTTAAGATGATATTTCGTTGAAATTGTGCATAAGCCTCTATGAATCCTTCCTACAACTCTTAATATGTATTCCTTGTGTGAGGCATCTACTATAAATGAACTCTGCAAGGGATGATGAAGAGTAAGTCAATATTTTAGTATTTTATTTTATTTTAATAAATTAAAGAAATTATATCATAATTTTACCATAATCTCTTGCCACATTAATGTCTTAAGCTCGATGAAAACATGGGGCCACGACTGTACATCAATTGGCACGCGTTTCCGAGTGAAGATTCCAATGTAGCTACTAAACATGGCTTTGTTGGGGTTAACATAATGGCCTCTATTATTCCATACCACCTAAAATTTGATGCCTTTTTCTTTTTCCTTAAAGATTTTTTCTAACACTATCAAACTATGATGCTCTTGTTTTTTTGCGCCACCAGGGTTTCATTGCCTACCGTTTCCTCAGTTTCAGCATCATGATTATGTTCCTCCAGAGTGCTAGCATCAGCACTGGGACCAACAGTAACAAGTTTCAAAACCTGTTTTACCTCAGCACTGGGACCAACAACAACAGGTTAAGAAACCTATTGTTCCTTAGCACTAAGACAAGCAGCAGTAGGTTGAGAGACATGTTGTGCCTTAGGATTGGGCGCATCAGTAGGTGTAGAAGTCATTATCTTCTGAAGCGGTTTAACATTTAATTTAGATTACATAAAAGCAGCTGCGAATAGATAATAACATAAGGTAACACAATTTATATTACAATAAAAAAATAAACTGATTATTGAACTCTATTTTTTTAAAAGGATGAAGATATTTGACCCCTCTATCGACTATGTAAATCTCTTCATTGTGGTCTCCTATGACATAAAAAACATTGTCTACATTGTGACCATTGTAACATGATTGCGAAGTCCCAATGAAAGGGTCAACCTCCGTTGAATTTTCATCTGACCCTTCAGTTGTTTTGGTCGATAATAGAACAACTGACCAATTTCAGTTTGCAGGATCTGGAACATAAAATATTTTTACTACATGTGATGCCATTATAAATGGTTTGTCTTTCTCCCCTTCCTTACTAAAATCAACTTTCATGAATCTCAATTCATCTATTTTAATAGCACTCCTATTATCAACCCACTTTCATTAAAAAATCATCACTTGTAATTTTGTATAATCTAACTCCCATATTTGTTTGATGATGCCAAAGTATGACATATTCACATAAATTGGATTTCTGTCCTTAAAACCAGAAACATGCATCTCTTTAGCCACAAGTGTAACCCCACTATTCTACATGGTACTGTCTTCATCATGTTCATTAGTATAGAATGTATAACCATTAACTACATAATCATTATAATATAATACATACATGCTTGGTCCTCCATCTATCCATCGAAGTTGTTCTAAAATTGAGTCCGGATTTTCATCTAACTTTTTAAAAATATGGTCCCGAAACCATCCTATAAACAGTTGATTATGTGTATATAATATCCATTTTTCATCCCTAAATGGATTAAAATGCCTAATAATTTCTTTGTGGGTTTGAACATATGGGTCAACATCGAAACTATTATGCAAAACATAAAGGTAGGTTTGCTCCTGATCTGTAATATTGATTGTGACAACCTCTATTCTAGGAATTCCTTCACCCTCAAGCCACCCAGTGTGATGATATTTTGGTAGGCTAATGCTTTACACACTAGATAGGTATTCGGTACATAATTCGACGGCTTCCTCAACAATATATCGCTCTGTAATACAACCCTCTGGCCAACTTTGATTTTTGACATACCCTTTCAAAATCTTTATATAATGTTCAATGAGGTACATCCATCTATAATGTATAGAACCACATATTTGAATCTCTCTGACCAAGTGAACCATCAAATTAACCATCATATCAAATAATTTTAGTGGTAAGAACATTTCCAATTAACATAATATGACGTCAATTTCTCTTTCCATAGTTGGAAATTTTGTCAGGTCTATAACTTTGTTGCATATATCTTTGAATAATAAACAAAGCTTCATTAATGTATGGCAGACATTCTTGGAAAAAATGCAATGTAAAGCTATAGGAATTAGATCTTGCATCAAAACACAACAGTCATGTGATTTCAGACCCTTTAACTTTAAATCGCTCATTGACATGATGATCTTGATTTTTTAAGAATACCTCTCTGGAACATTTACATCATTCAATAAGTTGAAAAACTAATATCTCTCCTACCTGGAAATAGTGTAAGCAACAGGAGGAATAAATGTTCATTTTTCACCCTTCACTGGTGCCAACTCTTCTCGTATTCTCGTCTCAACCGTGTCCTACCTAGCCTTAATTCCATCCTTTGTTTTGTCGGGTGCATTTAGAAACGTTTCGATGAAACTATCACATATATATTTTTCAACATTCGTAACATCAATAAAATGTCTGACATATAGACAATTCTAGTATGGTAATTCAAAAAAAACTGATCCCTTTTTCCAAATGGTTTTCTTAAGATTTTTTGAAAATGGTTTACCAAAAGTAGTGTCCACATCTTTTACTTTTTCAAACAATTGATCACTTGTTAGTGGAGATGGTGTTGTACGTTCTTCTAAACTTCCATTTAATGATGTCATCAAAGATCGATGCTTATGTTGTCAGGGTATAAATATATGATGTCCTAGAAACATGGTTTTTGATGAATGTTTCAACCTAATTGACTGTGTACCTTGTTCGCAAACGGGACACCCTTGAGTTCCTTTAATGGTATATCCTAAAAAATTTCCATAAGAAGGAAAGTCATTTATTTTCCCATACAACATGGCTCTCAAAGTGAAATCTTCATTTTTGTAATAATCATAGAACGTAACACTTGAATCCCATAATAATTTCAAATCCTCAATCAATGAAGCCAAATAAACATAAATATCATTACCTAGTTATTTTCATCCTAATATGAGCATAGATAAGATGATGTATTTTAATTTCATGCATAACCACGGTGGTAAGTTATAATTTACCAACATAATTGGTCATGTACTGTGACTGCTGCTTTGAAAACCAAAAGGATTCACTACATCTATAGATAACAGAAGACGATGGTTTCTCAGCTCATTTCCAAATTTAGGATACTCATAATCAATTCTCTTCCACTAAGGAGAGTCTGTTGGGTGACGTGGTTTCCCATATTTAATTACTGTATCTACAAGACATGTCAATTTTCCTGTAGTCTCCTCACTTCAATATAGGCCCCTAAACCTTGGAATGATTGTAATGTACCATAAAACTTTCGTAGGACTTGATTCATCTGTCTTGTATCGATAAGCACCACACTTTGGGCATTATTTAAGTGATTTGTGGTCCTTTAAAAATAGTATATAGTCATTTGGGAAGGCATGTATTATTTCAGTGATCATACCCATCGAGAGTAGAATTTTTTTGGCATCGTATGTTCGGCTCGAGAGCTCATTATCTTCTAGGATCATGTTATTCAGGAGAGCAAGTAGTTCCGTAAAACGGGCATCACTCCACTCGTTTCCTGATTTCAAATTATATATCTTCAGTACGGATAACAATACTATATATTTAGTGCACCCAGCATACAATGGCATCTGTTCACAACTCTTTAACTTCTCAAACAATTTTGGGCAATCATGAAGTTCATCTTCAACTATCCTTGTCATTTCCTTAATATAATATTCATCATCATTCACATTTTTAATTGTATCCTCCATATGTTCATCTTCATTGTTCACGCTTGTAATCATATCAGATGATCCATAAAATGCAGTGTTATCCTAGCCACTACCTACATTCATTTTTCCCCCGTGTTTATTCCAACATGTATAACTTTGATCTATTCCGTGACAGATCAAGTGTTCTTCCAACTCCTCTGGACTAATTTGTCTTGAATAAAAACAGTGTAAACATGGAAAAAGGATTTGAGAAGGGTCATATGCATGATCTTTCGAAAACTTTATAAATGATTTCACTCCATCTTCATATTCTTTTGTCAACCAATTGAAATTCATTTGTTCTTTATTCATATTCATCTTATTTGATTCAGTAATATTAATATTTAACAAAATAATTACACAAAAGATATTCAACTAGGGTCATCATCCAACTATAATCAATGGAACTAACTATGGTAAACAATACCCTTACCTCTCCATACATTACTCAGGACCAAAGTAGATCACACCCATCTTCACAACCACCTGATCAATGGAACTAGCTATGAGAATCCCTTACACTATAATTTTTTAGTATCCCACATGTGATCTATGTGCATTTTTGTAAATTGGTTTTTTAGTGTTTCTCTAGAAACATAATGCCTCGAGTCAAGAACTATGGTACTAAACTAATAGATGGTATGATTTTATATAGAGTGTTTATGGGTGGAAGGATTAATTACACGTGTTGTTATGTTTATTTGACTAGGGTGTCCATAAAGTGTCCCATAGATTCATCTAGTGAAGTGGTTTTCTAAGATTCAGTGGAATTGCACTAGTAAAAAAGTGGTGATTCCATTGAAATGGGTATGGTTTGGATTGATATTCAATGGTGGAGGAACTACAACATGGGAAAAAATGGCATACCAATCATTCCAACAACTGAAACACCATACAAACACACAATCGTGCTCACAATTGCAACACCATACAAACCAATCAAACACAATTTCAGATTTTACAAAGCATCCCTTATTCAATTATTCTTGTTAATTCAGGGGTCATCAAATAAGTTTTATCATCTTGGGGCATTAATTCATTATCCAAGTATACATAAATTTCCAATTTCTATATTCAAATGTTCAACAGGAACCAACCAACATGTAATTCATTTAGTTCGCAAATAAGGACCACCAACAGTCACAATTTTCAACGGGGTGTTTAGCTCATACAATTCACAACCTAACCATCAATATCAAACAGTAATAACATGCGAACAATAGGAAACCAATGAGTAAGAGGAGAAATCTCACCATAAAGGTGTCGTTCAGTGCGCGGAGGAGGTGCGTTTGTGGCAGAGGAGAGGCATGTGGCAGAGGAGATTTATAACTGAAAAGAAAACATAAAATGAGAACTCATATGTTATACCTATCCAAAATAGGTCCAATGAGATTTAGGAATGGGGCATGTCTGGTTAAACAATTTTATTGGTCAATAGTAGGATTTTTATTTTCCATCTATGATATTTTCTTCCTATTTATTTATTTTTTACATATCTACTATTTTCCTATATGTTCAACTTATGAATGGGACATGCCTGGTTTTCAAGAGAAAGATCATTTTTAATTTACTCTAATTTAGGGGTAAAATATTCCACATTAATTGTATCTTTTTTCCAGGGGATCATTGTTATCCCGTAGGGATCATGAACGCCTCTTAGGTTAGTGGAAAGTCAGGTCAATTGTTGGTTATGATACCAACCTAGGTCGTATCATTACATTTCCAATTGTAACTGAATCATTCCCATTTAAATATAGGATGGGGGTTAGACACTAATATATTCCCAGCTTTGGCAGGATTTCTCTTCCTCTTCCACTGCCGCATCGACTCCCATTGCTCCCCCCTCTTATTCATCACTTTCATCACCTACCTCCAACACATTTTCCTCCTCTTCATCTTCTCCCACCTTCTCAACTTCATCTATCTCCTCCAAATTCTCTTCAAATTCCTCTATATTCTCCCCAGACTCTCCATCCACCACTATTTCTTCCTTTAGGACATGATTAAATCTATCCACTTTAGTAGTAGAGGCTATGGCTAATAAATTAAATTAAGCTCAAAGGAGTTCATGCAGGTGCTCATTGACACCTTTCATATATCCTTCATACAAAACCTTGATATCATATAATATATAATGCTGATAAAAATGTTAGTTATAGATATAAACAGAAATCCTTCCAATTAAACAATCCAAATAATAACATATGGGCATCTAAAAGGAGTCTTCCAAATTATTTAACATCAAGATTACAGAAATTAATATAGAGTATCCAGATTCTAACACTAGCTATCTAGTTTATAGACATGAAAAGTAAGACTTTGAAATGAATATTTCAAAGTTAGTAACACTAAAATCCAACATTTTAACTCTAGAATTCCATGTTTTAACACTGTAAAGATGCATGGTAACATATGGACATCTAAAAGAGGGCTCTCAAAGTATTTAACATTAATCTTATAGAAATTAATAGAGAGAATACCCAATGTGAGACCGATCATCCAGATTTTAACACTAACCCTCCCATTTTTAACACTAACAATATAGAAATGAAAAGTAAACCTTTCAATGGAACATTTAAAATTTTGTAACACTGGAATCCCATATTTTAACACCATAATTCCAGATTTTTAACACTATAAATGAAAATCTAAAGTCATGTCCATTTCTAATAAGGATTTCAGGGAATTTAACATCCACCTATCAGAAATTAGCATAGAACTACCAGAAATTAACGGTCAAAATCTAAATTTTAACATTGGGCATCCACATTTTATCTTTAATAGTAAGAGATACAAACAAGAAGATTTTTAATTAAGCACTCTAGGTACTAACACTAAAATTATAATTTTTAACACTATAATTCCATGTTTTAACACTATAAAGACACATAATAACATATGGGAATCTAAAAAGTGGATTTTAAAGTATTTAACATCAAGATTATAGAAATTAACACAAATAATCCCCAATTTAACACTAAGCATCCGAATTTTCACAGTAACCCTCTAATTTTTAACACTAATATTATAGAAATGAAAAGTAAGCCTTTGAATGGAACATTTCAAAGTTGGTTACACTAAAATACCACATTTTAAAACTATAATTCCAAGTTTTTAACACTGGAAATACACATCTAAACACAAGTCCATTTCTAATGAGGATTTCAAGGCATTTAACATCCACCTATGAGAAATTAACACTAGACTAATATAATTAACAATCAGTATCCAGATTTTAACATTAAGAATCCACATTTTATCTTTAATAGTGAGAGATACAAATAGAAAGCTTTTTAATTAAACACTCTAGATTCTGACACTAAAATTCTAATGTTTAACACTATAATTCCATGTTTTAACAATGGAAAGATACGTAATAACATATGGGCATCCAAAAAGAGTCTTTCAAAGTATTAAACATCAAGATTACAATAATTAACACAGAGCATCCCCAATTTAACGCAAAACATCCATATTTTAACACTAACATTATAGAAATGAAAAGTAAACCTTTCAATGAAACATTTCAAAGTTAGTAACACTAAAATCCCACATTTTAACAATGTAATTCCTGATTTTTAACATTGGAAATGCACATCTAAACACATGGACATTTATAATGAGGATTTCAAGGCATTTAACATCCACTTACCAGAAATTAACACTGACCTACCATAAATTATTAGTCAGAATCCATATTTTAGCATTGGGAATCCACATTTTATCTTTAATGATAATGAATAAAAATAGGAAGCTTTTTAATTAAACACTCCAGATACTAACACTAAAATTCTAATGCTTAACACTATAATTCCATGTTTTAACACTAGAAAGACATGTAATAAAATATGGTCATCTAAAAAGAGGATTTCAAAGTATTTAACATCAAGTTTATAGAAATTAACACAGAGCACCCCCAATTTAACATTGAGATTCAATATTTTAACTCTAACCCTCCGGTTTTTAACATTTACATTATAAAAATGAAAAGTAAGCCTTTCAATGGAACTTTTCAAAGTTGGTAACACTAAAATCCCACATTTTAACACTATAATTCTGGGTTTTTAACACTAGAAATACACATCTACACACATGTCCATTTCTAATGATAATTTCAAGGTATTTAACATCCACCTACTAGAGATTAACACTGACCTGCCAGAAATTTATAGTCAATATCCATATTTTAACATTGGGAATTCACATTTTATATTTAACAGTAATAGATGCAAATAAGAAGCTTTTTCATTAAACAATCTAGATAGTAACACTAATATTATAGTGTTTAATTCTATAGTTCCACGTTTTAACACTAGAAAGACACGTAATAACATAAGAGAATATAAAAAGAGGCTTTTAAAGTATTTAACATCAAACTTACAATAATTGACATAGTGCATCACCAATTTAACACTGAGCATCCTGATGTTAACACTAACTGTCCAGTTTTTAAAACTAACATTATAAAAATGAAAAGCAAGCCTTTTAATGGAACATTTCATAGTTGGTAACACTAAAATCCCTCATTTTAACACTATAATTCCAGGTTTCTAACACTGGGAATACACATCTACACACATTCCCATTTCTAATGAAATTTTTAAGGCATTTACATCCACCTACTAGAAATTAACAGTCAGTATCCATATTTTAACAATGGGCATCCACATTTTATCTTTAACAGTAACATATACAAATAGAAAGCTTTTAAATAAAACACTCTAGATACTAACACTAAAATTCTAATGTTTAACACTATAATTCCATATTTTAACACTAGAAAGACACATAATAACATATGGGCATCTAAAAAAGGCTTTCAAAGTATTTAACATCAAAATTACAGCAATTAACACAGAGCATCCCCAATTTAACACTGAACATCCAGATTTTAACACCAACCCTTCAGTTTTTAACACTAACATTATAGAAATGAAAAGTAAGCATTTCAATGGAACATTTCAAAGTTGGTAACACTAAAATTCAACATTTTAACACTAAAATTACACATTTTGACACCATGCATCGAGAATTTAACACTAAAACCCATATTTTAACACTACAATTTTAGATTTTAACATAAAATTTTTAACATAATGCTTTCGAGAATATAAAGATGAAGTTTTTACTGGATGGGTGAACAAAGAGTGACCAGGAAACCTACTCCCTGATGAAGTAGGAACCGCATATAAGATGCCTCTTTTAATCATTTTTTCTAACTTCAATCGCCTTTGAATATTTTCTTCATCCCAAAATTGTAAAACATTTACACTACATAAATTAAAAACCTCTCCAATCAGGAAGTGAATGAATAAAAATAGCTACAATGTAGTGCTAACATAATCATATCAGTAAAATAAATTTACTAACTAATAAAACACATCAAACATAGTTAAATATTTTTGAAACATACTAATAAGACAATCAAGCAACCACCAACATGCTTCTTCTGTCGGCCTTTTTGTATTGACTTCTTGTACATATTTACCTCTCGAACAAGTTCCATTAAAACAAACTAGGCATAATTGTATTCTCCAACATTTCATTGACAACCACACAAAATCCCAATATTTCTTTCATTTCCAAAAGAACTAGAAACTAGGATTTAACATTGTCCCCAATGTAAATAACATAAAGGTCGTCAAAAACTCCTTTCCACCTACGCCACCAAAAATCATTTCATTCAATGTAGTTAACTTCTTTCCCATGTAACAACTTTTCATTTCTTTGTACTCATCATTATCCCTTTCAAGACTGATAGTTCTTTTTCCGAAAGGAATGCCTAACATGTAATTAACATATGCTACAATAATCATCATTTCTTTTCCTCTAAGTGGTACATGTTGGAGGATCAAAGGCATTTACAAGCTTCTCATTTAATTATTTTGGAAAGTGTTGAAATTTAAATTCTAACAACGTACCAAATATCAATTCTATGACTAATTGTTTTTGTTTCTCATGTCTAACAATAAAATCAACAACATCATTAAATATATTGGGAGAACAACTACAATTTAAAAGAGTTTGAGGTCTAACAATTTGACCCATTGAAGCATATTTTTCATCATTTTTCATGAGTTAATACTTATTCTTTTGATGTTTTGATAGTTTTGACCAAGCATCTAATATGTCAGAACTAGCATCCCTAGCATTTTTATACACCTTTATTTTTCTTAAAAAAATGCTTATTACAAAGAAAAATAAAATTCTTTCACAACTTTAATATAACAAGCTTTTCTAGAACAAATAAAAACATAACAGAAATAAATTCATACCTAAATTTTGTCAATCCCGATGATCTCTTCATCTTCATTGCAGTCCTAGAATTTCTATTAGACAACAAAACTGTAAAACGGTTATCAAAGATGTAAGGAATGAGGACAACGATATGACAGGAGGAGCACGTTGAGAGGACATTAATACGTCAGGGAAAAGTCAATGGCAGGAAGAGGAAGATACCAGGAGGAGGTAGGTGGATAGGGTTTTCGGGAGAGCAGGGCGATGGCGCGGGAGTTGAGAGCAATGACGCACGGGAGTGGAGGGAAATGACGCGCGGGAGTGGAGGGTGATGGAAAGACGTGCGAGCAGGAGGAGGCAATGGCGGGCTACAATTTTTTTGGAGAGAAGAGTGACAGCGCAAGAGAGGAGGGCGATGCTGCGGGAGTGAAGGGTGATGGTGCGGAAGTGGACGGCAATGAAAAGACGCGCGTGCAGGAGGAGTTGACGGCAAGCTAGGGTTTTTGGGAGAGGAGCGACGGGGAGGGAGAGGAGGGTGATAGAGTGGGATTGAGGGCGACGGTGAGAAGAGTGTGCGGGAGGAGGAGAATGGGGTTAGGGATTTTGGGAGAAGGGTGTGAAATTAGAGTATAAAGTTGGATACCGTGCGTGATAAAAGAAAGTTCTGTGTTGGAATTTTCTTAATTCTTGATCATTTACCTGGATTATAGCTCGATTTTGATCCGTAAGTGTCATTCTCCCTTCAATCGATTGTGTTCTTTACTTCTTCTTTTTTTAGTGGTGGTGTATTTTTTTGTCTTCTGCCTCCAATTTTCATTTTTGTAACTAAAAGAACATTATTAAACTCAAACATCTTTGGTATTTGATGAGGGGAGTAATCCGTAACATGCAGGAAGGAAAGACACAAGGCAACTAAGGTCCGGTGAGATAATAATGCGGAGGATGAGATCAAATCTTGGAAAGCATGCTGAGCAAAGACGGGCGGGGCCGCAGCGTGGCTACCAATGGTTGGGCTTTGGGGAGTGTCAGCGCCGCGCCCTCACGCATGTCAATCGCCGCACCCTCGCCCACTCTCTCCCACTCCAAGCACTGGATCAGCGTCCCCACTGTCAGCCCCATCATTCGCATCGCCAGCCCCTCCCCGGGGCACCTCCGCCGCCCCGATCCGAACGGCATGAACAGGAACCCATCCCACCTCCCCTCCGCCCCCATGAACCGCTCCGGCCTGAACTCCCGAGGCTCACCCCACAACTCAGGGTCGTTCTGGATGGCCCAGACGTTCACCAGCAGGATGGTGCCCCGGGGGATGCGGTGGCCGCCCACCATGCACTCGGCGGAGGACTCGTGGGGGGCGAGGAGGGGCCCGGCGGGGTACATCCGCATGGTCTCGTTGAGGACGCAGCGGAGGTAAGGGAGATGGGGCAGGTCCGACTCCTCCACGAGGCGGCGCTGCGCGGTGCGGTCGTCGATCTCCTCCCGGGCCCTGTGCAGGGCGGCCGGGTGGTTCAGCAGCAGCGACATCGCCCATTCCACGGTGTTCACCGTCGTATCGGTCGCCGCAGACAACAGCGACTTCGCCGTCACGATGAGATATGTCAGAAACTCCAGGGAACAAAAAAAAAAGATTCGAATCACCCCCTGAGGAAGCATATCTTACCAGTGGGTTGCCTTTGACGATTTCGTCCGTCCAAGTCTCCGGATCCGCCTCCTGCAGCAACAGCATATTTTCCATCATCGTCTTCGACCGCTTCCTCTCAGATCCCAAATCGTCTCTGTTTTCGGCCTTGGTCCTACTCCTCTGTTCCTCGATCAGATTTCGAATAAACTCATCCTTCTTCAATCCCAACTGTATCATCCTCTTCTTTCCCACCCCCAACCATCCAATCGCCGGCACGTAATCCGCCAAGCACGGCTGTGCCAGCTGAAAATTCTCCTTCACCATCTCCCTAAACCTCCTCGCCTCCTCAAACTCAACCGCGTTCTCGGTGAAGTATCTTTTCCCCGCCATCATCCTCATCATCACGTTCAGCATCATATCGAACACCGCCGATCTTATCTCCACCGTCCGCTCGGGGGTCGCGCCGGGGGACGACGGCGAAGGGAGGAAGCGGCGGATCAGGGCTCTGACCTCGTCGGATCGAATGTCGGAGAACATATGGAGGCGTTGGGGGGAGAGGAGGTGATGGGTGGCGAAGCGGCGCAGGTTGCGCCAGTGGTCTCCGTAGGGGGACCAGTCGAAGGCTGTGTGGTTGTAGCCAAGGTACTTGGAGAAGAGGAGGCGCGGACGGTTTGCGAAGAGGATGTCGTTTTTGGAGAGGCATTCCTCGGCGGCGGAGGCGGAGGAGACGGTGAGGACGGTGCGGGAGCCGAGGCGGAGGAGGAGTATCGGGCCGTGGCGGGCGGATATGCGGGCGAGGCATCGGTGGAGGGGTTTGTTGAGGAGGTAGAGATGGCCGATGATGGGGAAAGAGAAGAAAGGCGTGGGAGGATGGTTTCGGATATTGTTGAATAAATGATTTGTGAGAAGGTAGAAGCACATGAACAGAAGCAGGCCGGAGAAGACGGACCACACCATCTCCCGCGCCGCGTAGCCTTAGCGTGAATGCCTGACTCGTTCGATTTTTGTGGAAAATGCTTTCGTTAGCTGCCCGCCCTTTATACGGCATCGGGTCGTTCACAGTTGCGGCCTTGGGAGCCCACCTTCCTGCTGCACAGCCTGTAAAACGGAGTGCAACCTTATCCAAGGATGACAATGAAGAGTAATGTGACACATAATCTACAATAAAAAAAATTGTATTTCTTTTATCTTCATTTTTATCACCGATCGTATCATTAACACTAAAAAGAATGAAAAATATGTTTTTGTTATGAAACATTATTAATGGATGTCATAATGATGACAATAATGATGATTCCTCAATTCCAAATTAATTCCTCTATTAATGGTCAACCTTTCATATTCTCACCGTTGGATCATATTTCATGTACTCTATAGATATGAAGATATGTTAATGAAATGAGATGGACTTTTGGCTCTACATTGTGTTCTCTACTTAGTTGTATTTCTTTTGTATTTGTATTTCCATCTGTTATCATCATCGCCATACGCAAATTCGACATTCGTTTTCTCAACGATGTGCTTCACCTACAATCGATTTTACATTTTCGGTTTCGAAATGCTTCGCGGTTTCAATCGGTGTTCGATCAATTTCACAACACGTTATCAACACGATCATCTTCTCCGCATTGTCCATCGTAACGTCGCTATCTTCATCCCCATCATCAACTTAAGAAAAATCTCATTGGAAAAAGGTATGTCACATATTTTTCGTATGCGCATAGACTCCACTCATTCGAGGAGCTACGTCAAAAGGTGAGCCTTATTTTATATTTAAGATAGTGTTACATTTATTTTTCCCCTCTTGATAAATCTGAAAATAATATATAATTTTCTTAATCTTTTGTGGCGGGAAAAATAATGAGCTCCTCAAGAGCTATAATGACTCACGGTTGACAAATTTCACTTCATTCTCTAGAGAAAATGTGTTTGATTAATAAATGATGTGGTCGATGCCAAGAGAAACATCATTCATCAAATGAATAAAAAACTACACCACTAGAAGTGGTTGAATGCTGAACATCACGTACCCGTCGTACGTTGAGCCGTTCAATGATGAACATCGCGTACCCGTCGTACGCCAAGCCATTGAAAGATGAACATAACGTACCCATTGTATGTCGAGACGAAGTTGGATGAACATAGCGTACCCGTCATTCGTCGAGCTGAAGTTGGATGAACATCGCCTACCCCTCGTACGTTGAGCCAAAGTTTGATGAACATCGCGTACCCGTCGTACGTCGAGCTGAAGTTTGATGATCATCGTGTACCTGTCATTCATCGATCCGAAGTTCGCAAATCATTCCATGAACCATGGAATTTCATATCTCATATTTCTTGTTTACCCTGAAGGTGTCAAGTTTGATTATGCTATATAAAGGTTCATGATGGAGATGATGTTTACTTTAAATATTTGTAAATATATGTTTTATTTCTTTCTCTTTATTTTATTTCTTATAAAATGTTTTAGAGAAATTAAATATTCTTGATGAATAGATGTAAATATATTATATATATATTAATCCCCCGAAGTGGATGAAATTGATGAAATTGCTGAATTGAATATTCATGCAATTGTCTTGAAGACACAATAAAACTCGAACAAATAATTTTATCCTCTTCCCTAGAGTAAATGAGAATATTTATTGAAAATGACTTATTTCATTTCCAGAAGTGAATGCAAAATATACATGATTTTATTATAAATCAAGTTCGAGGTGAATATGATGTTTTGCGAATGATCATTGTGTTGTATTTGTTTATAACAAATAATAAAAATATAACCACCAGAAGGGGTTTGATGACAATAAATATTTACAGAGCACAATAAATTTTATGAATATGTATAAAATAACACATCCCTAAAGGATGATATGAAAATAACGTCCTTTGACATTATATTGAATAATATCTTCATTTATCATTTATTGTTTCTTCAACAACAATATCAAGGGAAACATTATTATTTATAATGTTCTTACGGATTATCAATATCATCTCATGTAATTCATCTATCCCTTGAAGTGGATGTTATTGCTCATATAATTCATAAATGAAATGATTGAATTACATAGTTTTGATAATCCGATATATATTATAAAAATGATTTTACCACCTGAAGTGGTTAAATCAATTATCATCATAATCAATAAAATTTATATTTTATGCAAGATTATCATTATTGATAAATAATAAATTATCATTCATGGATCATGAAATCTGATGAATAAATGAATTCCCTGATTTGAATGTAATATTAATTACTATATCTCATTCTTTGAAGTGAATGAAATTATTCATGATTTTTTTGATATGATTTATGATTTCATGAATATTTGAGAGTTGATGAGGTTTGATCAAATGATTTATCTTTCATTTGATAAAATGAATGTTTATGAATTATAATTTTGGATGGCGATAAGGTGTGTGTTTTGAATCGAGAAGATTCTTCCATATTGGTTCTCGCTACCACATTCACCAGCTTCAAAAGACGTGGAGGCTCCTATCCTAGGTAGATGTATTGTAAAATAATATTTGGGCCCGAAGTTCCAAAATATTTTGGGATAAAAGTTATAAATTGTACAATAATCTACTTGGTGATGGGCCTAACCAGTTATGATTATATTATGAATTCATTGAACACCGTAAGTGGAAGTTATAACGACAAATATGAGTTTTCACAATGAAAGATCCTGGAGATATTATATATGTTGATCTTAAAGAAAAATATTTATAAATAATATTTTGATTAAATTCTTCAAAAGAACTCATATATGCGTTAGTATATGCTCATATAAGTACATTTACCAGTAGTGAAAATTAATAAACGACTCCAGAAGAGCGAATATATTCCTACCTGGTAATACAAATTCTTAATTCTTTGTTATATCTGAAATCTCAATGAGATATATGAATGATATTCATGAAAATGAATATCATATGGAGACAAAAGAGGTACCTCGATATGTAACAAACATTCATAAAAGTGATTATAAAGAATTTGTTATGTACAATCAAATCAATAATGGTAAACCAGAAGATTACTGATCCTGACACTTCAAATATATGACATGATGATTTAGGCCATCTGGGACCAATTATAATGAAAGATATTGATTCAAGTATACACGAGCATCGATTTATTGATAACATAGTAGATATCCATTAGGGGGAGAATGATGAATTTATTTAATGGATGCATGTCTACAAAATTATCAATGAATTTATTATCATTAAGTCATTATGAATTCCCCCTGTATGATAATTTATCCCGAGGTACCCATTTTTGAGGTAAATTATTTATATCATTAGTAGTTATTATGGAAATAAATTTCCCATATACTTATGAAGAAGTATATATGGGGTGCGCCCACCATGTGATCCATCTATATGAAAGATGCATCCACTAAATGATCACATGTGTTATTTGCTGCTGGTGAGTATACATTGCATGATATGCATGTTGATTAAATGAAATACTGAGTATCATACATTATATGGTCCTGCAAAACCATTGACAAGATGTTCACAACACTTACATGAATGTAAAGTGTTGGAAATCAATAGTCTGATTATACACACCTAAAGTGTGGTTGAATCGATTATACAAAATCATTTTACATCATGAGTAGAAAGCAATAAATATATTTTCCCTTGAAGAGGAAAATGAATATATCGAAAACATTATATCTTTTTAGATATTGTCCCTGAAGTGACACCGATACCAAAAAAATTATGGGATCTCAATCAAATGTTGTTGATGATATATTTTCTATGAATGCTTTTAAAACTCATTGATGGCAATTGATTTTGACAGATATCGACATCATAATAATTGGCCAAAAATTATTAAATGAACTTATGAAATGTTCAACATATAAAGTTCTGGATCGATTACCCAAACTATAAAGACTATTGAATATCAATGATCTTATTATAAGAAATATTCTTCCTTGTATATTTGGATATTTATATGAATCCTAGAAGGATGTGAAATTCCTAAAGAATATTCAAATTTATGGAAGTTTCACCCAATCTGATAAATTATACGGTGAAACGAAAAAGATTTATCCATATAAAGTTAAGGAAGAATATAAATTGAATTTATCATCTCATGGTTTGTATAAATTATTGTATTCATCATATTATTAAGGTGTTTTGAAAAACATCTAAACTCTTGAAGATTTTTCTAAAATCAATGAATTATTTGATCATGAAATTACATGGAATGTCCTTGTATTTTGAATTAATCATCCTGAAGATGAAATGTTAAATTTTGCATGGTTTTACCCTTAATGAATAATTAAATCTCTTGTTTCAAAGAGTGATATATTTCATACATAAGGGGTTGATGAAGAACATGCTTATCCCAGAAGGATTAAATAAAAATGCACATTTTATTAATCCCTAAAGGATATAAATGTACATATGCATATATACCTTGAAAATGACAATAAATCATATTATGATGCAAGTTAAGGTTATTCCCTATTCATTGAAATCTAAAGGGTATGAATTTTTATTATTCCAAAATTCAAAACTGAATGTTTTGGTTATGAATTGATCATGGACATTCTATGAGTTAAATAACGATCATTATGAATGGGAGATGTAACAGTTGTGTTCTTTTTTCCATTAGTCAAGTTTTTCTCATTGGGTTTTCTTAATAAGGTTTTTAATGAGGCAACATCTTGGGGACTTGATATTATTGTACTCTTTTTCCCTAATCAAGTGTTTTCCCCTGAAGGGTTTTTCCTTGATGAGGTTTTTAATGAGGCAATCATACATCATAATAGATATCCAAGGAAATGTTATAAATTGTTATGGATATCAATAATTAATGGAAATTGTTAGTCTTCCCCATGAGTTGTAATTTTTAATGAGACCATTCATTATTACCTATGGTCTTCCTCCCATATCCTGAAGACATAATTAAATAATAATATTAATTGATGTCTTGAAGACACAACTAAATGATATAATCAGGGGGTGTTGGGAATGCTGCACTCTTTTTCCCTTCATCAGCTTTTTCCCACTGGGTTTTCCTGATAACGTTTTTAATGAGGTAGCATGACATGAAATTCTTTTATTTTGGATTCACTTATTTTTCCCAGAGGGTTTTTTAAGTTAAGATTAAATAAGGTTCCATGAAATTATGACATCCAAGGGGGGGTGTTATGAAACATTATTAATGGATGTTATAATTACAACAATAATAATGACTCCTCAATTCTTAATTAATTCCCCTCTTAATAGAAAACCTTTCATATTCTCACTGTTGGATCATATCTCATGTACTCTATAAATATGGCGATATGTTAATGAAATGAGATGGACTTTTGGATCTACATTGTGTTCCCTACTTATTTTATTTCTTTTGTATTTGTATTTCCATTTGTTATTATCATCGTTATACGCAAATTTGACATTCACTTTCTCAACGATGTGCTTCACCTATGATCAATCTTACATTTCTGGTTTCAAAATATTCGTGGTTTCAATTGGAATTTGATCAATTTCACAACAGTTTTTATTTTTATTATCACCGTTTTTTGGACATTTTTTTCATCTTAAACATTATTTTCACGATTTGGTTGAACGATTCTAAATATTTATAAAATATTATTTATTTACTACCACATATGATGTTTTATGTGGTTTATTTTATTACCGCCATAATGGTTGGGTTGAGGCCTACTCGAACAGTTTTAATTTATTTATTTTGCACCGCCTGATTGAATAGTCTAATTAATAAAGCATTACATGTAAGAAAGTTTTAAATGAGTAATGCAATGTATTGATTTATTTATTTCAAACCCCCACATAAAAAATTTATCAAACAATTAAGGTGATATATATATATATATTAAATGATAATATTAACTTGATTTTAATGTTTTTGATACCATTTTATTTGATTTAACACAAATTTAAATTATCATTGTATTCTTATTTTGAATAATAATAATAATGTGTTTTCCTCTATATCTCGTAGTTATCATCATATCAAATCCCACGAAACTCAAATTAACTACTCTTAACATTACTGGAAGTAATTACATGCCGTAGACAATGCACTACTACAAAATTGCCCATTAGTGACACCCAATAGCCCATCTTTGGCAGTTGCGGTTGGCTCGACGCTAAAGGTCATTAGTGACCCCAATGGTGGTCGCTTATGCTCTCTGATTTTTTTGGAGCATTAGCGACCGCCAATGACAATCACTAAGCTAAAGGATTTCTTCAAAAAAAAATTGCAGTTTGACAACACCAAATATCCAAAACAAATAGGCAGCCAACATAAATAAAAAACAATAAATAAAAATAGACATAACCAATAATCCAAACAACTACATGTCCCTTCCAATCTTCTATCTCAATCAACCTACTAATAAGATACAAAAAAAATACAAATTAATATATTTAACATTAATCTTATTTATTTGGTTAATATATATAGAGATAGAATAATCAAAACAATTTATATTGTGTTACCTACAAAAAGCATCATAAATACAAAAATGAGGCAAAACTAATCTGAAATATCTGTTGACAACATTTATCAGTTAATAACTATTAGAAGTAGAAAAACAAGTTTACCATATACTGATCAATCTGGGCATCGAATTGAAATGTGATTAATTCCAATAGATCACATATGATTTGAGAAATGTTCTCCTATATTTGTACATAAATCAAAAGTCATTTGCTCATCTTAACCCCCTCATGGGACACATATCATTTTATTAACATAAGACAATGATACCTATCATTTTTCATCATACCGGGTGACACAAACATCTGATGGATGCGACATTGATTCCTAAAAATAAAAAGTAGACCACTGATTTTTCTCCCATGATTTCATGTCAATACAAGTGTGTTTTCTTGGTATTGACATATTTTATGTGATTTGTCACTTAAATCCAAATCTAAGGGAAAAACATAACTTTTGATCATACTGATCAATTCAGGTATTCGATTCACATGCTGATGCTTCCTAGAGATTTTAAATGACTTAAATATCATTGTCCTAATATTTCATATCAATCAGAGCTCGTTTGGTCCATTTTTACCCCTACACACATGATTTTTCCATTATTAGAAAAATGATAATAAATGTGAAAATGAACTTTTAATTGTACCGACCAATCCAGATATAGAAATGACACACAATTGATTCCAATAAATCACATATGATCTGAGAAATGTTCTTCTAGATCTGGACTCCAATCAGAATTCATTTTCTCATTTTGACCCCATGATAGGAGATATGTCATTTTAATAACATAAGACAACGTTACCCATTGTTTTCCATCATATCTGGCGACACGGGAATCCAATGGATGTGACATTGATTCCCTCAAAACAAAAACAACTCGATGATCATTATTCCATGATTTTATGTCAATCTATGTATGTTTTCTTGGTACTCACCCCTTTTATGTGATTTTTCACTTTAACTCCAAAACTAAGAGACAAACACCACTTATGATCATATCGATCAATTCAAGTATCTGATCCATGTGTCGATGCTTCCTACAGATTTTAAATTACTTAAGTATCATTGTCTTAAGATTTCATTTCATATGAAACTAATTTGGTTGGTTTTGATCCCTACACACATGATTCACTCATTATTACAAAAATGGTAATAAATGTGAAAAATGAACCTTTAATTATGATAAAAAATTTACTATTACCACGTACGAAGGTGTAGTACCCCAAGTTTCTGGTACGTAACCCTTTCTCCATTTTTTCATGGAGATAAAGTATAAGGGGGAAATTTGGGATACTTTGGTGATATTTCAATAAGTTTTGGGGGCTAAAGGAGAGGCGCACGGGCTGTGCACGGTTTATCCAAACCGTGCGGAAATATTAGGAGAAACCATGCACAATAGAAAGTTTGAGGAAGAGAGCTTCGTAATGGTGTGCACGAGGTTAAGGAGACTATGCGAAGAGGTCATGCAAGGTTCTGTCTAGACAGTAGCTAACACACAATTAACACATGGTTTGTCTAACCATACGAACTAACCATGTGCATGGTTTAAATGAGATCCTAAAAAAGTGGATCTCACAGGTTTTTGCCTCTAAATTGCTTGTTTTTCTCCTAACCAGCCCTAATTTGAGATTTCTCTTCCTTGAAGGTAGAAGAACCTCTCCCAAGCAATTTGGAGTCAATCTAAAGGATTTCCTTGGTGGTTTCAAGCCGGATTCTTGAGGTATGTGATCGTTCTCCATCGTTCTTGATCGGTTTCTTAGATCTACTTAGACCCACTTCCCCTCTCTTCTTGGTTTCTCATATATACACCTATTATAAGTGGATATATGATTTTGTATTCCAAATAAGTTGATATCTGTTCTTTATCTTTCTAGGAGAAGAGATCTAAGGAGGTTTCGCGAAGAATCGACCTAGTTTTCTTGAGTGTTCTTCGTACATTGTCAAGTTTCGTCAAAACCTTTGAGGTATGTGCCTTCACTCTCATACCTCTTTATATAATTGATTTTACTAGTTTTAAATTGATTAAATTGGATAATATTGATTTTGAAATCTTGGTTTGATACGTGGAATAAACCTCTTTAGTGATGATTTATTGTTTTTGGTAGATTTTTGAAATCTTGATAAATTATTGTGAAAATTGTTTTTGTTTATTGAATTTAAAAAGGGTGATTTTAAATGGTTTATTTGAGGTAACTTTTAAATGGTTTTATTTGGAAGGGGGTTTCAATAAAAAGACGTTTTATTGAAATGAGTTGGCATTGTAATGGTTTTAATGAAAAATAGTTTTCAATTATAAGGTGATTTCATTGAAAGGGTTGTTTTGGAATGATCTTTGAAAATATGTGGTGTGTGTGTTCATGTTTCATATACAGGGCTTGGTTGAAATATGAAATTGTGATCAGTTCCAAAGGGTTAATGGCACATGGGATACAATTACCTTGTGAATACTTGGTAGATCGATGAGAAACCGCTCATGAGTATGGAATTGTAATCGTGTAGCATGCATGGTTGGTTGTGTGGATGTGTGGAATGGATTGGGTATGACAAATGAATATTGAGAAATGTATTTAAAGGTTTGATTAGTTATTTTATGAAAAAATAACTTGTTGTAAATTTTGGTTTCAATTTCACTTGTATGCTTTTGGTTATAAATGGTTTTGGAAACTTATTTATATTTAGTTATAAACTATTTTGAGAAATTGTTTCATATAAACCATTTTATTTAAAAGTTTCTAACACTTCTATCCTAGTAGTGTGAGTAGGGAAGTAATTGGGGAAAACCTATTGAGTGTTATACTCACCCCTGTTTTGGCACTTTAGTGCTTTTTCAATTGCTATCTTCCAGAACATGGGAAAATGTAAAGTATCACATGTTTTTAGCACCACATTGTGATACTTGGGATGTTTGGTGATTGTGGAGCTTATAACTATGAATCATAGAGTCTTGTGTTCTTTTGGGATTCTTTAGATGTTCTTCCACTGTTTACTTTGATAATTATTTATTCTTCCATTGTTGCATACTTTGGAGTAGTTTTGATATAAATAAAGTAGTTGTGTTGTCTTGTTTTTGTTCATGCATCATTTAGTGAATGGTTTGGTTATTGTTTGTTGGTTTAATGGTTTATTTATAAAAGGTTAAATTTTCCCCACATGTATTTGAAACCCTCCAACATTTATTGTTAGCCTTTTTCATCTTGGGGATGTCACTTAAGGCCTAATAACGACTCATTGTACTCTCAATCCAATGAGAATTAGCAGGTCATTACAAATAGTATCATCTTGTTTGGTCCTTTCCTAAAAATAAGTTTTCACTTTCTTGGTCTTAGTGTTGACTCATCATTGTCTATTCCTTGGGTTGTGATCTTATAAAGGAGTAGGATTGTCAGGACTTGAAATATATAGCATAAAAGGACATAGCTAGTCCATTTATGCTGAACTTCAAGTTACTAGGGTGTTGGGTATATAAGTGTTTTGGAGACACTTCTAAGATACCAAAATCTCATTATCATGGGTTTATCCAATGAGGTGAGCATGTCATGCATTGGAGGAATGACTTCCCACTAGGATTTCATATCTCATTGTGAGTAATGATTTATGATTTTTTGAAAAGGTGTAAACTTTTTAAAAATGCGGAATTTGTTTTCAAATGAAAGATTTTGAAAAGAGGATACTTGGTGTATTTTGAAAATGGTTGAATTTTTAAAAGAAAGAATTGATTTTAAAAAAATGGTTGAATTTGAAAAAGATTGTTTTTGGAAAATAATGTTGTGATAGTTAATGTGATAGAATATGAAATACCAATCCATCAGTTGCCAGAGAGTGAGACTTATAGTGTTTGTTGTGTGTTTAGAAAATGACACCCAGTATGCATCGTAGAAACCAACCGAAAGAAGCTGCAGAGAATGTGGTTGCACTTGGACCACAGGAGAACCGAGAGTTGGTTCAAAGTATCATCCAAGAATTTCAAGCTATAGATATGGGGAACCAAAGGGATTAGCTAAGGGATGTGGACCATTCCATCTAGTTCATGAAGCAGAATCCACCCATATTCTAGGGTGATTCTGAAATTGAGAATGTGGAAGTGTGGCTTAGTAGGATGAATCATATCTTTGAGTTCATCGGTACACTGATGGAGATAAAGGTAAAGTTGGTGACTTATATTCTTGAGGATATTGCACAATAGTGGTGGGAACTAGTAGTGTATGCTAAAGCGGATCAAGGCCTTACTTGGGAGGATTTTGAAAAATTGTTTAATAAAAAATTCTATCCCCACACGTTTAAGATCCGGAGGATAGAATACTTCTTTTTCTTGAAGAAGGAGAATCTCTCTGTCACATAGTATGGAGCTAAATTCATGAATTTAGTAAGATTTGCACAAGAAGTTGCAGCGAGTGCATACCTGAAGGCACACATCTTAGAATTAGGGCTAACGAAGGAAATTTGATCGAAGATTGTGGTGCTCTGTATTAATGACTATACAGAGATGGTGAACAGAGCGGTGGTGGCCGAGTGAGACATCTCAGGAGCTATGGGAGGATAAAGTATGATGATCCCTACTAGAAATTGTGGAAACTCCAATACTGGGAGAAATTGAAAGAGAGATACCTATTTCTAAGGTGGGAACAAGAATCTGAATCTGACATATGGATCAGTAAATCTTCCTCCATGACCAAAGAGCCAAGTGGGATGCTAGAAAGGTAGTTCCTTTGACCACATAAAGTAGGAATGTACAACACCACTAAGATCATGCCATAATTGCAACAAGAAGGGACACCATAAGTGCTTTTGTAGTAGTGCTCTGAGGTTGGAAGCTTGAGACACTTCTCAGGCATCACAAGCATCATATGATTCGATAGAACGATGACAGAAAAATCAATCTCATTATTAGAACAAAGTTAGCCATGGTGATTCTTGGAATACCACAACTCCTCAGTAAGGGAAATCCCAGAAAGGTAACAAAGAGACTAGTGCAGTGAAGAAGAAACTATATGGAGTTGAGAAGATGATTATGGATGATCAGGTTAGACCATATATGGTGAGAGGTATTCTTATTTTGAATTATACCTTTGTGAAAGTATTTTTTAATATCGGTGCATCACATTTCTTCATTGATTCTTGTGTTGTTGACCTTATATTTTTAAAACTTGAAATGATGATCTCTGTGATAAAACTGAAAAGTCCTCTCAGTGAAAGAGAATTTCAAGCCTTTGTGTGTAGAGAATGTGATATAATTATTGATGGAGATGAGCTGAAATGGGACTTCTCTATGTTGGAGATGGATGTCTATTATGTAATTATGGGTATAGATTGGCTGACAATGTTCAAGGCTCACATCGACTGTTACAGAATGATATTTAGTTTCATGAATGAGGGTGAAATTGAGTATCTCTTCAAAGGAGAGAAGGTCATAAAGAAGGGTGAAACTAGATTGTTGGAGGAATTGACTTTGGCATCGATAGAAGAGATCCAAGATGTCAGTTTTCCAATAGTGGTGGATCAATTTACATATGTCTTTCCTGAGAACTTCTCAGGGTTACCACCTATATGGTAAGTGGAGTTTATGATTGATCTCGTTCCAGGGACCAACCCTATTTACCTTCCATATTATATGATATAACAAAAAGAGATAATGGAATTGAAAGTGTAGTTGGAGGAGTTGGAAAGAAAGGGTTTTATCCGACCAAGTACATCTCCATGGGTAGCCTTGATTTTGTTCATGAAGAAAGATGATGTAACTCTTCAGTTGTGCATCGATCATAGTAAGCTTAACTAAGTTACAGTAAAGAGTCAGTATCCACTTTCACACATTGATGATATACTTGATCAATTGAGGGGAGATCTGTAGTTATCTAAAATTGACTTGCGATCAGTTTATCATCAATTGCGAGTTCGGAAGGAATATATTATGATGACAACTTTCAGAAGAAGATATGGCCAATATAAATATGTAGTCGTGCCTTTTGGTATCACAAATGCACCATCAGTATTCATGGCTTTAATGAATCAGATATTTCAGCAATATCTGGACTCTTTTGTTGTGGTATTTTTAGATGACATCTTGGTGTATTCAAAGACAAGGACTGAGCATGGGGAACACCTGGTGATAATGTTACAAATCTTGATAGATCACCGTTTGTATACCAAACTATTTAAATGTGATTTTTTAATATTGGAGGTATGATTTCTTAGACATTTTATTTCTGAAAAAGGTATTTTAGTGGATCCTAAAATGATAGAAGATGTGATCTCTTGGAAACTACTGAAAAATGTCTTTGAGATGTGAAGTTTTCTTAGTCTAGCTGGTTATTACTGACACTTTGTGAATGACTTATCACAACTAGCATCATCAATCAAAACTTTGACAAAGAAGAATAATCCATTGCAATGGATAGATTAATTCTAGAAGTCTTTCCAAGAGATAAAAGTTTGTCTTACTTTAGAACTTATCTTGATTTTTCAAGAATCAGGACGAGGATATGTGGTGTACTATGATGCTTCCGGATCGGGGTTGGGCTATTTTCTTATGCAAGGAGACCATGTTGTGGTTTATGGTTCATGGAAGTTGAGAGTGCATGAGAATAATAAACCAACACATGACTTGGAATTAGAAGTAGTCGTTCATGCCTTGAAGACTTGTCATCATTATCTATTTGGTGAGAAATTTATTATGTTTACAGACCACAAAATCTTGAAACACATTTTATCAAAGTGATATTTGAATCTAAGACAAAGGATATGGATGGAGTACCTCTAAATGTTTGACTTTGAATTAATGTATACACCAGGAAAAGGGAATTCAGTGGAATTTGTATTGAGCAGGAATTCATATATCAAGTTAGCGAAAGAAGCTTCAGATGAATTGTAGTTGATGTTGGTCCTATCTAACATGCATGTGGAATATGAAGACCAAGGTGATGTTGAGATTTTATTTTCATCTATGCTTGTTCTGGATTTGGTAAAGATGGTTAAAGAGGCACAAACATCTTATGCAGAATACCTGGTTATGAGTTCAAAACTCAATGGTTGTGAGACCATTGAGGGATGTAAACTTGATGGGAATTCAATGTTGAGGTTTAATGATTGAATGGTTGTACCTATAACTTGAAATGAAAAAATCCTTCATACTTACCACAATTTGAGATGGGATGTACATCTAGGAACAAATAATATTTATAAGGTGTTGAAGGCACCATTTTGTTAGAGAGGCATGAAAAGGAAGGTGGATGAGTTTGTCTCACGATGCTTAGCTTTTCAACTGGTTAACGCAGAGCATCAAAGACCAGTGAGTATATTGCAGTCTTTACAAATTATAATGTGAAAATGGGAGCATATAGATATGGATTTTTTTACAGTTCTCCCAATAATGGTTTGGAAACATGATTCCATATGTGTGATAGTGGATTGACTTATCAAGTCGGCTCATTTCATTCTAATTCATGAAACTCATACGATGGAGGATCTATCCAAAATCTATATCCAAGAAGTGGTAAAGAGGCATGGTGTACCAATGTCAATAGTATCATACATAGATTCGTGGTTAACATCTTGTTTCTAAAAATCCTTATAGAAATTCCTTGGTGCTCAGTTGAATATGAGAATGGTGTATCATACTCAGACAGATGGTCAATCTGAATGGATGATACAAACATAGGAAGACATGCTGCAGGCTTGTGTAATGTATTTTAGTGGCTCATGGGAGGATCAATTACCCCTAGTGGAGTTATAATATAATAAAAGGTATCACACCTCGATACATATGGATCTGTTTGAAGCATTGTATGGGTGTCCTTGTCGTTCTCCACTATGCTGGGTGGAAACAGGTGAAACTTCACAAGTTAGGCTGAGCCTTGTCTAAGAAACAACAGAGAGGATTTAGTTGATTAGAAAGAGGATGAAGATGGCTCAAACTCGTCAGAAATCTTATGCAGATCATCATCGATGGACATTGTCATTTTTCGTGAGTGATCATGTGTTCTTAAGGATCTCTCCAAGGCTTGGACATCATCATTTTGGGAAGCATGAAAAGTTATATCCTAGATACATATGCCCCTTTGAGATACTAGAATGGGTTGGAGAGGTGGAATAACATTTGTAACTACCACCATGGTTCATTTTTGTGCATAATGTGTTCCATGTATCTTAGTTGAAAAAGTACCAGTCTGATCCTGACCATGTTATTAGATGGGATCATGTTGACCTTGATCCGGATGCTCTGTTGGTACATATCCCAGTGTAGATTGTGGATAGATAAGAGAAAGTATTGCATGGAAAAAGTATCGGTCTAGTGTAGGTTTTATGGAAACATTGTCATATTTAGGAAGAGACATGGGAAAATGATAAGGAAATGAAAGATCAATGGCCATAACTCTTTCAGGGCAGTGATGATTTTCTGCTTTCTAGGGACGGAAAGACAGATGGTGGGGAGAATGTAGTACCTCCGGTTTCTGGTGCATAAACCTTTCGTCATGTTTTCATGGAGATAAAATATAAGGGGGAATGTTGGGATACTTTAGTGATATTTCTATATGTTTTGGGGCTAAAGGAGAGGCACATGGGCTGCACACGGTTTATCCAAACCGTGCAGAAATATTAAGAGAAACCATGCACAATAGCAGGTTTAAGGCAAAGAAATTTGGCATGGTGTGTGCACAGTTAAGGAGAACATGTAAAGAGGCTGTGTGAGGGTCTTTCTAGATAGTATCTAATGTATAGTTAGTGCACAGTTTTTCTAACCGTGCAAACTAACCATGCACATAGTTTAAATGAGATCATAAAAAAGTCTATTTGACATGTTTTTTTTCCTCTTACTGGATCTTTTTTTCTCCTAAATGGACCTAATTCTATATTTCTCTTACTTTAAGTTATAAGAACCTCTCCCAAGTGATTTGGAGTCAATCCTAAGGCTTCCCTTGGTGTTTTGAGGCTGGATTCGTGAGGTATGTGATCATTCTTCATCATTGTTGATCGGTTTCTTATATCTACTTAGATCTAATTCTCATATATTCTTGGTTTCTCAGATATACACCTGTTATGGGTAGATCTATGTCTTTTTATACCAAATAGGTTCAGATTTGGTCTTGATCTTTCTAGGAGAAGATATCTAAGGAGTTTCCATGAAGAATCGACCCGATTTTCTTGAGCGTTATTCGTCCATTGTCAAGTTTCGTCAAAACCTTTGAGGTAGGTGGATTCAATCTCATATAATCTTTCTATAATTGATTAGATTAGTTTTAAATTGAGTAAATTGGATAATATTGATTGTGAAATCTTGGTTTGATACATGTAATAAACTTCTTTAGTGATGATTTATCATTTTTGGTAGATTTGTGAAATCATGATAAATTATTGTGCAAATTGTTTTAGTTTCTTTAATTTAAAAAGGGTGATTTTAACTGGTGTATTTACTAGAAATTTTAAATTGTTTTATTGGGAAGGGGTTTTTAATAAAAATATGTTTTATTGAAATGAGTTGGCATTACAATGGTTTTCATGAAAAAGGGTTTTCAATAAGAAGGTGATTTTATTGAAAAGGTTGTTTTGGCATGATCTTTAGGAATATGTGGTGTGTGTGTTCATGTTACATATACATGGTTTGGTTGAAATATGAACCTATGATCAGTTCAAAAGGGTTAATTTTACATGGGATACAATTACCTTGTGATGACTTGGTAGATCGATGAGAAACCACTCATGAGTATGGAACTGTCATCTCGTAGCATGCATGGTTGGTTGTGTGGATGTATAGAATGGATTGGGTATGAAAAAGGAATATTTAGAAATGGTTTTAAAGATTTGTTTAGTTATTTTCTGAAAAAAATAATTTCTGGAAAATTTGGTTTCAATTGCACTTGTATGCTTTTGGTTATAAATAGTTTTGGAAACTTGTTTATATTTAGTTATAAACTATTTTGAGAAATTGTGTCATATAATTTTTTTATGTAAATGTTTTTAACTCTTCTATCCTAGTGGTATGAGTAGGGAAGTCATTGGGGAAAACCTACTGAGTGTTATACTCACCCATGCTTTGGCAATTTGGTGCTTTTGCAGATGATATCTACCTAGACATGAGAAAAGGTAAAGTATCACATGTTTTTAGAACCACCTCGTGAAACTTGGGATGTTTGGTGATTGTGGATCTTGGAGATGTGGAGAATGGTGCCTTATGGTATTTTGGGAGTCTTTATTTGTTCTTCCTCTATATACTTTGATTATTGTTTGGTCTTCCGCTGTTGCATACTTTGGAGTAGTTTTGATATGAATAAAGTAGTTGTGTTGTCTTATTTTTGTTCATGCATCATTTAGTGAATAGTTTTGTTATGATTTGTTAGTTTAATTGATTATTTTTTTAATGGGTAAATCATCCCCCACATGTATTTGAAACCCTTTGGCATTTATTTCTAGCCTTTGGAGTCTTGGGGATGTCGCTTAAGGCCAAGTAATGACTCATTGTAATCTCAAGACAATGAGAACTAGTGAGTCATTACAGAAGGTAAGTTCATTGCATGAAGAGTTTGGGGGAGTAGAGTAAGACAATAGAGCTCATCGATAATAACCTGGCCCTCCTCATTTTCTCAATTCATCCATATATAAAGAGATAAACATGAGTGATAGGTGTTTCTTGAGACCAAGACAAAAAAAGTAGAAGAAACCATTCTCTTTTTACACAATTATTCTGGTTTATTAATACTTATACAATTTCATTATTACTATCTAATATATGGGTGAGAGAACTATGAATTTCATACACAAGGGTTTCCAATTAAAAAACCATACAAGAAGAAGAAGTTAACTTTGATAGTTAGCAGTGATAATGAGTTTGGTTGTTGTGAGACTTGTGAATAAAAAAGGCATTCCACATATAGTATTACATGAACATCATATAAACTTAAGTTTTCACACATAACATGTAGTGTGTGGAGTTTGTGAGTGTACATTAATGTGCTACATGAAAAATAAAGGGTCCCATTTCTTTGTAGCATCTCGAAGAAGGAATAAAATTCATGTTTAGTGTTAAACTACCTGAAGAAGAAGATAGGGAATACGTATTTTATGAAAGTTATTTTTCTATTTAGGAAATGGATGTAATGTAATATTTGGAATATCATATTAAAGCCTCTTATGATATTTTTTCAAGTGGTTCCCTTTTTTTGTGTCAACCTGGAGTTTTTCATGGGACAAACTAGAGAAAATTAAAGATTGATGAATGTGTCAAGAATGTATTGAAAGAGACCCTAGATAATAAGGTAGAAGATGAAGTTGTTCACTACACTACTTCATGGGTAAAGTTAGAATATTTGTATGATAAATAATGTATATTTAAGGCTAAATATGAGTCTGCTAAAGATCTAGTTTTGAAGTCTCTTGAAGAGGTGTGTCACCTATCTAAAAGCTAAAAAAAGAAGAACAAGCATAAGTCCAATAAATTGGGTTTACCTATTCAGGTAAACATAAATGACTCATTGTATATATTAGAGTTTAACCCAAAAGAAGACATCTCTTGTAAATATGAAGATACATATTTTATATCAACTAAATTTGTTGAGGTTATAATAACCACTTAATAAGGTAAATCTAGAAATTGTTGGTGCAACCAACAACACTAGAAGGCTGAAGGTGAAATAAGTTATACTCACATAAAAAATTTGGTGGAAATCATTACACACATGGATAATAAATTAAAAGAGAAAATTGATGTGATTGATAAACCAATTCATGAGTTTAAGGATATAATGGAAATAAGAAGCATCATGAAGCATCAATGACTGTCATAAGGGAACAATATAAATAAAGGATGAAGACTACATTTAGTGAAAGAGATTCCTAAGTTGAGAATTTAGAGGCCCAACTGAAGGATAATAATGTATTGATTAAGAAGTTTAAAGGGGATCTTCACATTATGAGGAAGATTTTAAATATTAATGTGTCTCATGGGGATACTACAACTAGCAGTGAGAAGACCACCAGTCAAGATACAATAATTCCATTATTGGGGGTTCAAATCACTAGACCAGCTAAAACTATTGTGAGTGGTACTCAAAAATTGATGGCAGTACAATGCTATTTTTTTTTGAAAGACTAGACATGCTATGGTTGTATGTAACATGAAAAGATTTTTACATGCATAGAAGTTATCATATGCTTGAATAGTTATTCATAGGTGACGAACTTTGTGAATTGATTATTTTGTGAAGGAGTATTTTAGTACAGTGAGGTTGGTGTGAATGTAAAAGGGAAACCACATAATTATAGTTACATAATGAAAAAAATTCAACATATTTAGTGTGCATGAAGTTTTAGTGTTACGAAGTAGACTTTGATCATTGCACATTGGAGTTGTTGTGTGAAGAAGATAGAAGTTCATTACCAAGTATGATACATAAAATGTGTGTGTGTTAAGTGAGAAAGTTAATCTAGAGCATTATAATTGAATAATGTGTTGAGATTTAGGAACATTGAGGTTTATGAAGTAATGAGAAGCTGTATAAATACTAGAAGAATATTTGTGAGTGCACTCGACAGTGATAGTATCATGTTTTTCCCCAGTTTCAAGTTTCACTGGTTTCAGAAGTACATTTGAGTAATTTAGAAGAACTATAATATGTCACTACAAAAAAACAGCATATTAGAGGCATATTTTTAGAGTGTGTTTTGAAGAACCCCCTCTAAATTCATTTTCTGTATAATTAGAGGAGGTTATGAACAAAGTCCTATAATCATAAAATTTAGAGGGGGTTATAAACCCCTTCTAAATTCATTTTTTGTATAAATTATAGGGGGTTATGTGCGACTCTCACTAATCATCAAATTTAGAGGGGGTTATGAACCCCCTCTAATTTCTTAAATTGGAAGGGGTTTTGAACCCCCTCAAAAAAATTTAACATTATTTTTTTAATATCTTGTTGAATTTTAGAGGGGTTTTTGAACCCACTCCAATTTAATAAAATATATGGGGTTCATAACCACCACTAATCAATGAGATTAGTTGTGATTTACACCCCCTATAATGTCTTAAATTATAGGGGGTTAAAAAATCCCTCTAATGTCTTAAATTAGAGGGGGTTCAAAACCCCCTCTCATGTCTTTAAATTAGAGGGGGTTTAGTGATGGAAGCTCCGGTGACGCCTCCCCCTTCCTTCGACCCCTGTTTTTTCTTTTTTTCTCTTGCAGGTTTGGTTTCGGCGGTCTTCACGTAGCAGGTGAAGGGCTCTGTTTCTTTGATTTTGGGTGTTCGGTGGGTGTTTGTGCAGCGCTATCATATTCAGTTCTCCTCTACCCCGCCTCGATGGTTTCTTCCTCCCCCTGTGGTGGCGCGTCTTGGACTTCAGCATTGATCCTTCCGCGGTTCAGATTTGGCCAGATTCAAGCCCAGAGTGGCGTTTCTGGGTCAGATCGGCTCAGATCTCTCCTTCGACGATGCAATCTCGGTTCGGTGTAGGGCCTCCCAATCCTGGGTGATGGAGGTTTGGCTTCGCTTCTTGGTTTTTCCTTCCTCTTCAGGTTCTTCCAAGGCTGTGTGGTTGGAGGAGATCTTGCGGATGGCGGCAGGGTTCTTCTGATGGTCCGACAAGATTGGATGGTGGATCTCTCGCTTTGCGGTGGAGATTCAAGAATTTGATGATGAGATTGAGTTTGAGATGCAGAAAGCAGTGGAGGTTCTTTTTGCGATGGTTTGATTCGGTTCTATTTTGAAGATTGTGAGTGTCTTGTTTTGGGAAGAAGATTTTGGATGATTTTCTTTGGTTCAGACTTTGCAAAGTGCGGCTCGATGTTGTGTCTTCATCTGCTCAACTCTGCCCTGGCTTCAAGGTTCATCGCTCCTATCCGTGTTGGTCTGGTACGATGGCTCCAAAGGATCTTTGGGAGGTGTTGTTCGAGCAGCCGATGGCGTTCCCGGAGGCGTTCTATGGGGGGTTTTTGCGTTCAGGATTCTGTGTTCATTCGATTTGTTGATGGACTGCAACACACTTTGATTTTCTTTTTCACCGTTATTTTGGGTACAACGATGGAGCTTTAACAGTGGAAAATGGACTTCGATGGTTTTCCTTATTGGTGAATGGCATAGTTCAGCTTTCACAGCATGCGATACAGTATTGATGTTTGATGTATACGGCGACAACGAGACGTTTACGACGGTGATGTGTTGATGGCGGCAGCGATAGTGATGCGTTGATTGTGGGATTTGTGGGAAGTGTGCCCTGTAATGTTTGACAGTTCATTTTGAATTTGAATTCCATGGTGGTGGAATTTTGGATTACGTGTGGGTTCCCACTTTTCCCTTGAAAGTGGTTTTACGAAATTAAAAAAAAACTATTTGGCCAAAACACTACATATAAATGTATTTAAATACAGCATATGAACTAATTATATAAAATAATTATGTGATCATATTTAATTTTATTTATATGTATACATAAAAATAATGGTATAATATATTTTTTATTAATATATATTTATTTGTATAAATTGTATTTCATATAATATTAATTATATATAATATAAAACCATAAGCATGTTATATAAATATAAATTTTTTAAAAAATATATCAAACGAAAACTCAATATTGTAGTTTTTATAATATATATTATTATTATAATAATATATATATTTTTATATAACATGTTTATGATTTTATATTATATATAAGTAATATTATATGATATAAAATTTATACAAATAAATATATATTAATGTACACAATATTATACAGTTATATTTACTAAAAATATATATATTAATGTGCATAATAATAAATATATGTACTGAAATTCATTATATAAATATTCGTATAAATTGTATTTTATATAATATTAATTATATATAATATACATATTAATTATATATAATATAAAATTGTATTTCACATAACATTATATAAATATTTGTATAAATTTTATTTCATATATATATGTATTTCTTATATATGTATTTCATATAATATTAATATATATAATATTATACAATTTATACAAATAAATATATATTAATGTACATAATAATAAATATATTTATTGAAAAACATTATAGATTTTTAAAGTCATTATGTTAATATATTAAATAAATATTTATATATATATTATAAATAGGCATGTATATAATATATAAATATGTATTTAAGTAAATAAATAATGTACATAAATATATTTATTAATATATGTGTATATACATAACATTAATAGTATTATAAAATATATTTACTCAAATGTATGTAAATGTATAAATTGAATATTATATAAATGTATTATAATATAAATACATAATACAGAAATGTATATATTAATTTATATACAAACATCTATATATATGTTATATATTTATTTGAATTTATATATTTATTAAAATATTTTTTACTAAAATAAACTTCAATTTACATATAAATATAATAATGTATGAATAAACAAATGAAATGAAGTTTCCTTAGTGGTGGAGGAATTATTATGTTATCATGCAGGTCTGAAGCTCGAAACCTACTATTGACATTTTACAAGGGTGGCGACTACACGAGGGATGAGGCGGACACGCTAGCACATGGGGAAGGGGAACTGGAGAATGTGGGAGTGGGGTGGGTTGTGAGGGAATTGGAGGGAAATTGGAGGAGAAGGGGGGAACGTGGAATTGGAGAAGGGATTGGATGTGATAAGTCCAAATAGTACTAGTGGGATCCTGGATGCGTGAGGAGAGGGGTGGGCATGTTTAAGACCAAGGTACCCGAGGTCAAAGGGGTACTGGATGTGCGTGCCAAGGAGATAAAGAGAGAAGGTTAAGGAAATTTTAAAAAATAGAAAAATATTTAAAAATATTAATTATTAGAGGTGGTTTTTGAACCGCCTCTAATAATGGTCTCAATTAGAGGGGGTTAAACCCCCCCTCTAATATTGGTTTCACTTAGAGGTGGTTTTTGAACCGCATCTAATAATGGTCTCAATTAGAGGGGGTTAAACCCCCCCTCTAATATTGGTTTCACTTAGAGGCGATTTTGGCAACCGCCTCTAATATGAAGCATATGGTTCAATTATAGGCGGTTTGAAACCGCCTAAAAAATGTGTTGTAGATTAGAGGGAGTTAAAACTGCCTCTAATATGACATTTTACGGTAAATTTATAGGGGGTTTAAACCCCCTCTAATTTAACCATTTCTAGTTGCATGCTACTTTACCAGTGCTTAATGAAAACTACCACTAACACAATGTGGAAAGAACATTAATGGAGGTTGTAGATAACTTCTGCTAATGTGTTTAAAAGGGGTTATAACCCCTTCTAACCTAAAAAACCCCCTTCTAATAAGGGATTTTTTTTGTAGTGTGTAGGGTTGTGTGTGAACTAAATTGTGCATTCAGTTGTGAAAATAAGTTAATAAAATCCATATTACACTATTTCTCAATATTGAGACACCAGGAGTTACAAATGGTTATTATAAGAATTTTAGAAATTATTATTTTAGGAGACTGAAGGTGGTTGTGGACAATAATTATTCCACTATAAGGGAAAAATATCTATAGATCATAGAATTAAGTACTAAAAATATTATTATGGGGCCACTAAATGATATTATAAAATGTTTAGTGATAGATAAATTTCATGTGTGACTAAAATATGTTTGTGGTCTAGAATATAGAGAGAAGATCCATACTGAATAGATAAGTCTATTCAGTTGAGGAGATCAACCAAAATCAATTGACCAGTTCAGTGGTTCAGGGATAACATTAAATTCCTTCTTTTAATAGGTACAAGGAAAACTGAATTCCTAAAATAAGAATCATCACATAGTGACTCAAAATAATGGGAGCTAATAAAAAATAATGAAATTACATCATTTATTTCTAATGAAACATTGGATTTGAGTGACATACAATAAGGTAAATGATCACTTTGTAAAAATTCATCTAATCATTTGATGGTGGTAGTTGATGTGGAGAAGCGGTCCAAGACATTGATAGTGGTGAATGGGTTTTAATGATAAGGAGGGTTTTATTTATTAGGTATGTTCTCATTGATATTTAAACTTGAAAATATCCAAATAGTGTTAATAATAGTGGCATTAGAATGTGATTACATGTAAAATACAAACGTAAATATAGATTTCCTTCAGGAAGATTTATTGGCACATGATGACACAAATAGGTTTTATGGAAGAAGATAACTAGAAAATATTTTTATAAATATAAGAAATGTATCTATGAACTAAATAAAGGGAAAATATAATGGAATTAAATGTTTTATTTTTTTAATGTAAGAAGAAGAATTTTGAAGGTGCAACACAGACCATTGCTACCACTAAAAAATGTAGGATGATGGAAAATTCACCATACATCACTTGTATATTTATAAAATGTTTATGTAGGGTTCAGAGGTTTCATGTTCCTGGAGTCATTACAACTCATCCATATGGTTTCAAAACATATAACAAAATCATTATTCTTAGACTGTCTAGTGCTGGAAGAAAAACCATCTTCATCGAACCATTATCATTGAGAAACTACACTTCTACTTTACCCATGATCAACTATGAGTTCCAAAAATGCTTGAAAATATGTTATGGACTCTTCCCTTAATTGCGGAGCTAAGTTCACTATGTAATGGAAGTTATGTAATTTCTAACTTTTTGTATGATCCACATGTGACACACAATTGAAATTTAAAGCTAAAAAATCACTTACTGATTATTTTTCTAAGGTTTCTCATCATTCAAATTGTCTTTAGTTTGTTTTGAATCCCTACTTGTCCAAATTTTATTTTAATGAAAAGGTAAATATGATTTGTGACTTTACTAAAAATTCAAAAAAAGAGACATTCAATTTGAATGAGAAACTAGAAAGATAAAATAAAACACACCTCTTGAATATGATGTGCCATGCAGGGCCATGGATGCTACCTCTGTCTGATGTGGTAAGAGCCTATAATAAATAAAATTATGAAGATAATAATAATGAATTTAATAAAAATAAATAAATAAATTCAGTATAAACCTGCATCATAGGATCCCCTCCACCATCACCCCGACACACATATTCCCGCAGTGCTCTAACCTCAGCCAATAGTTTCATATCTACCTCCTCGAAAGCACACATTCGTGCCTCCAAATCTGCCACCTGCTATGTCATACCAACAACAATAGGAGTCATAACATTAGTGTGTGAAACTACAGAATGAGGAATCCCCATTCCATAGGTCAAACTATGTCCATTTTCATCACGACCAATAATGTGATGGAATATCTCATCCCTTCGCATGGAAAGTTGTCATTGGACCTCTAGCAGCTGCACTAACTCAACCTAAAATTGAGCTTGTGTAATATATAAATATAAATATATGTGTATATAAAGATGCATGTAAGTAATGATAATTATTATAATAAATTATTATAAGATCTACAACCTCTGGATCATTTTGATCACGAGTCATCATCCACATCGACATTTTATCAGTCAGTGCACCACGCTCCCATAACTGTATACCAATAATATATACATATAGAACACAAAACCATATCAAATAATAAATTTAAAAAGTGAATAATAAATATATCATGTCAAATCAGGGATACGTGATGAGTCCCAAGCCTGTGAGGTGGTCCTTGCAACACACAATTCTTGGAATGGCGCACTTCCACCTTCTACATTCAATTAATTAAAATTTCAAACATGTAAGATGGTACATATTATTTCAAATATATAAATAAAAATAAATAGACTCATCGTTGTAGCCTTAGTGGAGCAGTACGTAACTAAATCACACCACTAATATGGGAAAACACATTTTGAGACTCTATTAAGAATGTCTAGGGTACCCATATTTGGTACCCAGTGCCCCATCTTGAATCTCCCATTAAGATCTTTCCATATTTTACAACATTTTTTCATAAAAACTACCCAAAACTCATTAGGGTCACACTCTCTTATTATTTTATTTAAGATTTTTTTATCACACATGTTAATATTTTTTAAACATAACTAAGAAACTAAAATCTGTTAGGTCGGATAGGGTAATGGTAGATGTTCTAGAGGGGGGGGGGGTGAATAGAACAGATAAAAAATTTAAAAAAATAAATTGATTAATTATAATAATTATAAAAGTTAATTATTGCGGTTAATTAGCAGCGGAAAAATTAAAGAATGCAAGGTTGTTTTTTATAGTAGTTTGGTACAAAGTGGACCTAATATACTCTTATACCTCTCTACTCAGTGAGTGATACATGTGTAATAAAAAATAATCTTTATGGGGAAATCAAAACCCAATTACAGAATCCATTTCTTGTGGAGGGATAATCACGACACTGAATTTTGTATAGGGAATCACAACCCTTACAACCTGAATTTAGACTATGGGAGTCACAACCCAAACAGTCTTGACTTTAGATATAGGGAGTCACAACCCTTAGATCCTAACTTTAGAATCTGAGAGTCACAACCCAAGAAAATAGAATAACAAATAATGATTTTGTAAGTAAAACAATAAAAAAATAGAGTGTGTGTGATAGATGTGAAAAAGTGTTACAGACTGAGAACCAGACAAGAGAAGATAAACAATGAGAGCACATGTATTTTTTATTGAGGATTTTATCAGCACGTCATGTAAAAACAATTGTAGTCAAATTAGAAGATATTTAGAACTTGAGAGATCGCACAGGTGATGAAACAAAGTGTCGTAGGATGTTGCAAATGTACAGTAGATTCAATGTTCACAACACTTTCTCTTTTAAAAAACACAGTATAAAAAATGTTAACGTGGGTCTTTTTGTCACGACCCGTCCTCGGGACCTGTTTCATGACTACCCCAAGCCCACATTTCATAGGCCAGGGGCTGGCGACTAGCACCAAAGGCATAAATACCTAAGCTGGGAAGGCATTGCCTTTATAAAAGTAAACACACTCAACTGAGTACACAAATGGAATCAAAACACAAAGTAGAAACTATATACAAAAGTAGTGCTGAAAATTAAAGGGGCCAGAAATACAAGCCCAACTGTAAAGTACAAGGAAACGACAAAATAGCTGGAAAGTGATAGGAAACTCCTCGATCATCCACCACGGATCCTACCTGAAGGGTAGGTACAGATAGCTTCCTCAGCGCTCCACATCCTTCAATCTCCTCTGGGTACCAACTCGTCTTGTGGTCCACCTCCGGGTATCGTCCAGTCCTCGTACACTCCGCCTCGGTCAGCGCTGTCCATCATTTGTATCCAACACAACGAGGTGCGGGAAAAACCCATGAAGGGATGAGTATAAAGATACTCATTAGGGACCCCGAGACCCTCACGGTCTCACAAAATCCAACAAGGATAAACCATAGTAGTAAGATACATTCACAAAGTATCGATCATCCCTACTTAGGTATATGACCATACATATACCTAAGTTACCAGTCATAGTCTGACTCCAACTCTCGAGCCCAAGCACAACCCATTCCACAAAGAAAGTAAAATCAATCATCTTAATGATATCAATTGAAAGACAAGACTCAGCTCACACAGGTATACATCTCATGTAGAGGGGTGGAGATGATTAGTTGTAGCCACTGAATCATCTCCTCTGTCAAAACCATGTAGGATCCTCGAACAATATCAGCACTGTCAAACCCATATAGGATCCTGGTATAGAAGTCATAACTATCAAACCCACAGAGGATCCCAGTACAGAAGTCACCACTGTCGAACCCATGGAGGATCCCGGTACAGTAGTCATCGCTGTCGAACCCACGGAGGATCCGGGTACAGTTTCGTCGCTGTCGAACCCATGGAGGATCCAGTCATCTCAGTCACAGCCAGCCCTAGGGTTCCCGCACAGAGCACGCTCGATTCTAGAAGGGTCTGCTCCTCGATCCAAGTGATGATACATCAACTACCAAAAAGTCTTGAGTTGATATATCCCGTAGTTCCGTCTCATCATAAGGAACCCAACGCGATAGATGGAATGTCAATCGGTTGCTTGGTTTATGAGTTATTGGCGTTTCTATTCTAAGGTCCTGGTTGGTTTTTAGGCTCAAACCAACCCGACTGTATCCCAACTACGTCAAAAACTCAATCGGGGTATGCCAAAAGATACGTCCTGCTCTAAGAATTGCATTGTTGTAGACAGTTCGTCAATCAGACACCCGTAGCCCAAGATGTGGGCTAAAAAGTGCAAATGGCCATAGCGGGTCAGGGTCCGGTCCAACCTAGTCGGACCAACCTGGTCCGAACCGGGGTCTGACCCAATCCGAAGGTCCGACCTGGTCCAAGGGGGCGGCCCGACCCGATTGGTCGGCCCGAACCGAGTGGGCGGCCCGAAGCGAGGGAGCGGCTCAGCCCAAAGGGGCGGCCCGACCCGAGGGCGCGAACCGACCTGAAGGCACAACCCAGCCTGAGGGCAGCCCCGCCCGTGGCGGCCTGGACGAGGGCGGCCCAGCCGGCCACGCTGTGGGAGGGGGTGTTGCGCCCACCATTTCTGATCAGAACCGGTACTGGGCGCCGGTTCTGTTTAGCGCACACCGGCGGCCGGAAAAACCGGCTGCCCTTGTCTCCTACACCGCGGTGCGACGGCGCTGCGCCTCCTCAGCCGCAGCCCGCACTAGCCGTATCCTCTAGATCCACCGTGCGGCGCGACGGCGCCGCGCTTGTCGTCTGACCACCGCGGACCTTCTGGCCGCCGCTCTTCCTTCCGGCGCGGTGCGACGACACCGCACCCCTCTGGCACCGTCCCAGCCTACCTGGCCGTAGCTCGGTTCTTTGTGCGGCACGGAGGTGCCGCGCCCTTGTGGTGACCCAGCGGTCTTGCGCCACCGGCTTTCTTCATGTCTTGCTCGTTGCCTGTCTCCGCGTGTACCGCCTCCATCGTCATTAATCAACAACCAACAAAATGGGGAGGGTCGGGCCGTGTTCGTGCGGTCCGAACCCTCCTCGTTACGATGATATTATTTGGCACACCATTCGACAAATTTAACAACATATAATGGAGAGTAAATTCATACATAAAGATAACCCCTACCTCGTATTTGTCGTTCATTGACGATCTTGAAAAAAAAGACGGATTTCGATTCGTCGATTGCCGCATTCATCACACACTCCCAATTCTCACGCTCATGCGTTGGAAAGGAAGAAGGGTACTCGTCATTGGCAGACAAGCATTTGGATATGATGTCGTCATTGGCGACGTTCTTTGCGGGAAAAATCTTCTCCTTTGACGCGGAAGAAGGTCATTGGAGATGTCATGGGCGTCACTTCCCTTTCCATGCCTCATTTGAAGAACGATGAAGAGGGAAGCAGATGGCGTCATCATGCTTCGATGGCGGAAGAGGAATTCTTCATGTTATTCGTGGGAAGAATGATCTCTCTATTTCTCTAAGGCTCTACCAAAGTATTATGTGCCAACCAAAATAATAGCTTTGTCTATTATTTTATTCTTGACATGAATTCCAAAGAATTCAAATTGTGCCAATTAATTAAGAGAAGTTCAATTAATTAATTACTTAGGTTGGCAGAAAATTAATGGGGAAGGTGGGGAGGATCAATTAATAAGATAGAGTTTCATCCACATAAATGGGCAGTTCAAGAGTTAAGGGGGGTTAAGAAGCTCGTGTGGGCCCCACCCCCTTTGATTTCAAGAGAGGTTAAAACTTCGGGTGGCCCCACCAAGTAATATCCTCCCAAGGGAGGTTTATGTGCGGGCATGACCCACACTAACCTCATCTTGGAGGTTTTAACCACCAAGGAATAAAATAAAATTAATACTTTATTTTATTCAATTGAATTAAAACCCCCCAAAAAAAACTATCTTCCAAACTCGTCAAAACAAAATTGCAGTGAAGGTCTCACTTAGCAGTTACCGATGCTGCGGGTTCAACGGTGCCCTCAGATTTCAATTCTAAGCACCAGTTCAAAAGATATAAAATCCCATACGTATGTTTACTGAACGTACCTAAACAAAAGTTCGTAAAATTATTATCAGTCACCATCGACTCGTGCCGGTTGAGGTTAGGCTCTACCTAGGTGAAACAAACCCCAAAAAACACAACGGTACTCTCTAATTTTTAATACAACTCATCGTTTAGAAGTTATGAATTTTACAATAAAATAATTGTCACTTAATTATTTTATTTATGGCCAAAAACTAACTTTTTCTGGTGGCCCGTGCTAGCCAATTTTAGTATCTGCTTAAATAAAGAATACCCTCACAAGTTCAGCGGTGGTCTCAGATTTTTTATCCAGAGATACTGTTTATGAGTTATAAGCATATGAAAAATAAAATAACTTTATTTAAGTATTTTATTTACGATTATTCCATTTTTAGGTTTTCTCACAGGAGGCCCGCGTCGACTAAAATTAAGTCACTCCTAGGGTAAACCCGTCATCTTGAGCGCAACGGTGGACTCAAATTTATGATCTGAGTAACTGTTTAAGAATTATTTTACTTTTTTAGGAAAACTGCATACGCGCATTAATTTAAGCTTAACAAAACTTCGATGGATCATTCCGGGCACTCCGAGCCTTAGAATTACGCGCCGTCAGAAACTGTGGACTCATAAAATTCCCAAGTATTTATGAAAAAAAATTTCCACGGAAATTATGGGTCTTTACATTCTCTCCACCTCAGGGATTTATGTCCCCGTAAGCTACAACTCGAACTAAGGGAACAAATGGGGATATTGAGCATGCATCTGAGCCTCCCGCTCCCATGTGCTCTCCTGGAGGTTTCCGTGCTGCCAACGAACATACACCAGAGGTATCAACCATCCACTTAAGACCTGCTGATGTCGATCCTCAACCTCCAATGGAACCTCCGTGAAATTCGCCCCGTCATCGATGTCCAGCTCCCCGTGGTCGATGATGTGGGATGGGTTGTGCACGTATCTCCACAGATGAGATACATGGAAGACGTCGTGCACCCGATGCAACTGAGGTAGAAGAGATAAGAGGTAAGCCAACTCACCTACTCTACTGAGGACCTAGAAAGGTCCTATGAATTGCAGAGATAACTTTCCACCTCATCCAAATCTCCGCAGACCTCGTCGAGGTGAGACCCGTAGGAAGACGTGGTCGCCATACTCAAACTCCAGAGGTCTCCGTCTCCTGTCAGCATACGACTTCTATCTGATCTGTGCAGTATTCATATGATCTTGTATGTTCTGCACCTTTTCCATGGTAGCCCGTACCATCTCTGGTCCCACTAGTGATGACTCCCCTAGGTCTGTCTAGCATAGTGGCGATCTGTAAGGTCAACCATAAAAGGAATCAAAAGATGACATACCGATGGTGGAGTGATAGCTATTGTTGTAGGAAAACTCCACTAAAGGTAAGTGGTCCTCCCAACTGCGACCAAAGTCGATTTCACATGCACGAAGTATGTCCTCGAGTGTCTGAAAGGAAGTACTCAGACGAAGCTGTGTCCTGAAAGCCTTATGCAACCCCTTCCATAACCGGGAAGTAAAGTGTGCGTCACTATCAGAGACAATAAAAGAAGGTACTCCATGAAAACACACTATCTCCTGCACATAGAGGCGTCCCAAGCTCTCTACTGAGCCCTGATATCTGATCGGTAGGATGTGGGCCAACTTGGTGAGTTGGTCAACGATCACCCATATCGAATTGTTACTCCTGGATGTACGTGGAAGACCCGTCATGAAGTCCATGGATATCCCATCCCACTTCCACTCTGGGACCTTTAAGGGCTAAACCAAGCCTGCTGATACCTGGTGCTCCGCCTTTACTTGCTGACAAGTGAGGCATCGTTAGACAAAATCCACAACTGCCTTCTTCATACCTGGACACCAGTGCTATCATCGAAGGTCTTGATACATCTTCACCACTCATGGATGTACCGCTAGAGGGGAAGTGTGGAACTCCCTCAACACGTTCTTCTGAAGTGCAATTGGTTCCATGGTACGTCCTCTGAAAAGAATGACATGCTCCCCACCTTCAGAAAATCCATCAGGTGCCTGCACTATGGATATCTGAGCACATCGTCTCTCACAGTCAGTGTCCCCATGATGCACCTCACTGACTCGCTGAAGAAGTGGAGGAGTGACTATGAGAGACTTTAGAAAGGATTCTCTATCACTATCCACACAGGATATCTGCAACGCGGCCAGCTGCTCTATCACCTCTCCTAGCAGCTGAATGCCAGATCTCCTAGTGAGAGCATCTGCTACAACATTCCCCTTACTAGGAATATAGACTATCACAAAGTCATAGTCCTGGAGGAACTCTAGCCACTCCTGTTGGGAACTCAAAAACTCAAAACTTCTGCTACCACGAGGGTGAGGCTGACCAACTCAGGAGTGATCAGTTTCACCCTCCTATGCATGAGTTTATCATGTGCATTCTGGGTTTCCTTTTTCACCAACCAAGGAAAAACCTATTCCAACGTTAAAAAAACCAATTTTTTTTTTCCTAATATAGTCAACCTGTGTATGAACTATGGTTGCCCAGTCCATACCCAAACTAACTTCGTAAGGCCTCAACACTGCAACCAAGAGATTCCAACCAAAACTCTCACCTTGAGGTTCAGCTTACACCGTCGGCGTAAGTGTGATTATCGAGTCTCCTCCCACAGGTATCTCTAGACATGAGGTTCAATTCAACGGTTTAACCGGAAACTCTAAGTCTAGGACAAGATTCGTGGAAGGAAGGAATGATTAGTACCTATGTCTATTCATACGACAGCTAGTAGTAGACACAGACCGTACCTCGAATCATTTTTAGAGCCCTTGGGTCACACTCCTTGACCGCATGCAACTACTCTCTTACCCTTCCCTCCATCTCCCTGAGCCTGGTGGGAACTACAAAGGCAGGTGGTTGTAACATGTCGAAATGTACTCCACCTCATGATACTCTCCTAGCTCTACTTCCACATCTTCTTCCCTGCAGATTTATCTGTCCATGTCACATCCTCTTCCCGAAAATTCTTGCAAGCCAAAGTCTCTAAGACTGGCACTAGTTTCCTGATTTCCCACTGCTAACATTCACTGGCTGTATCCGATCATCCAAAGAACATTCAACCACAAAGGTTCTCTATAGCACCCTAACATGAGTAGGAATGCATAGAGGCAAAGTGCTGGCTTGGTTGTTCTTAAACACACCTCACTTAGAAGTCCGATCCCTAAAGCACTGTTCACATCATATTCATCAAGTACCAGGAATGGTCAGTACGCCTCGATGAATACTCAAATACCGACATGTCGTCCTGCCGAAACTGTAGAAGCTGAAGGGAACTCTCAACCACCTCCTCAAGCCAGTCCTCTACTACCTGGGAATCTTTCTCGCCTTGAAAACTCGGAGGTCTCTACCACTGGAACTCGTGTAATGTGCTCAGTTGGCATGGACCTTTCTTCAATGTTTCTGGTGGAATCTTCTTCCCAATGGGCGGTGGTGCTGCTGGTACACCACCCGAAGGTGCCAACATAGTAAGAGGGCCCTGCACTGGAGCCTCGTCGCTCGGTGGGCCGTCATCGCGTACTATCTCAGGAACCCTAACTAGCTGTCTGTGTGGAGGCATCCTGATAAGGAACAGGTGTTCCATAGTCAAAAGTTTATACCTGGTGAGATGACTCAAAGAGTTAAAAAAGAAGACTTTTGAAAACACTCTCGCAATCATTGTTTTTGTGCACTGATTCAGAAATCAGAAGTCAGGGTCCTAGTGTATGGATACGTCGGCCGCTGCACCAATACTGGTCTCCCTGGACTGAAAACCACACTCAATACTCTTAACAATATTGATTCAAAGAAAAAGAAATATCAGAGTCCTAAGTTCTACAGTAGAACTGACTCCTCTGATACCAATTTTTCCTGACCCGTCCTCGAGACCTGTGCCTTGACTATCCCAAGCCCACCTTCCATAGGCCAGGGGCTAGAGACTAGCACCAAAGGCATAAATCCCTAAGCTGGGAAGACATTGCCTTTATAAAAGTAAACACACTCAACTAAGTAAACAACTAGAAGCAACACTCTAAGTAGAAACTGTATACAAAAGTAGTGCTGAAATGTAAAGGGGCTGGAAATACAAACCCAACTGTAAAGTACAAGGAAAAGACAAAATAGCTGGAAGGTGAAAGGAAGATCCTGCATCGTCCACCACGGATCCTACCTAAAGGGTAGGTCTAAATATCTTCCTCAGTGCTCCACATATATCATTCTCCACCGAGTACCGACTCATCGTGTGGTCCACCTTCGGGTATCGTCCAGTCCTCGTACACTCCGCCTCGGTCAGTGCTGTTCGCGGTCTGCATCCAACACAACGAGGTGCGGGCAAAGCCCGTGCAGGGGTGAGTATAAAGATACTCAGTAGGGACCCCGAGACCCTCAAGGTCTCACAAAATCCAACAAGGATAAACCATAGTAGTAAGATACATTCACGAAGTATCGATCATCCCTACTTAGGTATATTCCCATACATATACCTAAGTTACCAGTCACAATCCGACTCCAACTCTCGAGCCCAAGCAAAACCCATTCCACAAAGGAAGTAAAATCAATCATCTCAATGATATCAATTGAAAGAAAATATTCATCTCACATAGGTATACATCTCATGTAGAGGGGTGGATATGATTAGTTGTAGCCACTGAATCATCTCCATTGTCGAACCCACGTAGGATCCTGGAACAATATCAGCGCTGTCGAACCCACGTAGGATCCTGGTACAGAAGTCATCGTTGTCGAACCCATAGAGGATCCCGATACAGATGTTACCACTGTCGAAACCACAGAGGATCCCGGTACAGTAGTCATTGCTTTCGAACCCACGAAGGATCCTGGTACAGTGTCGTCGCTGTCGAACCCACAGAGGATCCTGTCATCTCAGTCGCAGCCAGCCCAAGGGTTCCCGCACACAACACACTTGATTTTGCGAGGGTCTGCTCCTCGATCCAAGTGAAGATACATCAACTACCACGAAGTCTTGATTTTATGTATCCCGTAGTTCCATCTCATCATAAGGAACCCAACGCAACAGACGACGCGTCAATCGGTCGCCAGGTCTAAGAGTTATTGGCGTTTCCGTTCCAGGGCCCGGTTGGTTTTTAGGCTCAAACCAACCCAACCATATCCCAAATTCATCCAAACCTCAAGTGGGGTATTCCAAAAGATCTGTCCTTCTCTAAGAATTCCATTACCACAGACGGTTCGTCGATTGGACACCCGTAGCCCAAGATGCGGGCTAAAAAGTGTAAATGGCCATAGCGGGTCCGGGTATGGTCCGACCCAGTCGGACCGACCCCACCTGACCCGGTCCGAACCGGGGTCTGACCCGATCCATAGGTCCAACTCGGTCCAAGGGGGTGGCCCGGACTGAGTGGTCGGCTCGACCCAAGTGGGCGGCCCGAAGCGAGGGAGCGGCCCGGCCCGAGGGCGCGACCCGGCCTAAGGGCGACCCTGGCCGTGGCGGCCCGGCCTGGGGCGGCCCGACAGAGGGCAGCCCGGCCAGCAGGTGGCCCGGCCCATGGGCGGCCCTTCCGAGGGCGGCCCATCTCGAGGGCGGCCTGGCCGGGGGCAGCCCGACTGTGGGCGGATGGGCTGAGGGCGGCCCGGAGAGCCAGCCCGCGTGGCCCGGCTAACCACACTGTGGGAGGGGGTGTCGCGCCCCCCATTTATGATATGAACCTTCACTGGGTGCTGGTTATGTTTAGTGCGCACCAACGTCTGGAAAAACCCACCGCCCTTGTCTCCTCCACCACGGCGCGACGGTGCCGCGGTTCAGCTGGCCTCCACGCGGCGCGGCGGTGCCGCACCTCCTTCACCGCGGGCCGACCTGGCCGCGACCTCCAGCTCCACCATGCAGCGCGATGACTTCATGCTTGTCGTCTGACCACCGTGACCCTCCTGGCCGCGGATCTTCCTTCTGGCGTGGTGCGACAACACCACGCCTCTTTGACATCTCCGCGACTCGGTTTTTTGCACGGCACGACGGTGTCGCACCCTTTTGGAGACCCGGCGGCCTTGCGCCACCCGATTTCTTCACGGCCAGCTCATTGCCGGTCGCTGCGTGTACTGCCTCCATCGTCATCAATCATGAACCAACAAAATGGTGAGGGTCGGTCTGTGTTCCTGAAGTCCGAACCCTCCTCATTACAATGATATTATTTGGCACACCATTGCACAAATTTAACTACATAGAATGGAGGGTAAATTCATACATAAAGATAACCCCTACCTCGTATTTTTCGTTTATTGAAGATCTTGGAAAAAAGGGCAGATTTCGATTCGTCGATTTCCGAATTCATCACGCACTCCCAATTCTCACGCTCATGCGTCGGAAAGGAAGAAAGGTACTCGTCATTGGCAGATGAGCGTTCGGAGATGACGTCGTTATTGACGACGTTCTTTGCAGGGAAACATCTTCTACTTTGACTCGAAAGAAGGTCATTGGAGATGTCGTGGGCATCGCTTTCCTTTCCTTGACTTGGTTGAAGAATGATGAAGAAGGATGCAGATGGCATCATCGTGCTTCGGTGGCGGAAGAGACGTTCTTCATGTTCTTCATGGAAAGAATTCTCTCTCTATTTCTCCAAGGCTCCACCAAAGTATTATGTGCCAACCAAAATAATAGATTTGTCTGTTATTTTATTATTGACATGAATTCAAAAGAATTCAAATTGTTCCAATTAATTAAGAGAAGTTCAATTAATTAATTGCTTGGGTTGGCACAAAATTAATGGGGAAGGTGGAGAGGCTCAACTAATGAGAGAGAGTTTCATCCACATAAATGGGGAGTTCAAGAGTTAAGGGGGGGTTAAGAAGCTCATGCAAGAGAGGTTAAAACTTTGAGTGGCCCCACAAAGTAATATCCTCCCAAGGGAGGTTTATGTGCGGGCGGGACCCACACTAACCTCCTCTTAAAGGTTTTAAGCACCAAGGAATGAAATAAAATTAATACTTTATTTTATTCAATTGAATTAAAACCCCCCAAAAAACTATCTTCCAAACTCTTCAGAACGCAATTACGGCGAAGGTCTCACTAAGAAATTACCGATGCTACGAGTTCAATGGTGCCCTCAGATTTCAATTCCGAGCATCGGTTCAAAAGATATAAAATCCCGTATGTACATTTACTGAACGTACCCGAACAAAAGTTCAGAAAATTATTATTAGTCACCCTCGAATCGTGCTAGTCGAGGTTAGGCTCTGCCTAGGTGAAACACACCCCAACGAACACAACGGTACTCTTAGATTTTTAATCTGACTCACCGTTTAGAAGTTATGAATTTTACAATAAAATAATTTTCACTTAATTATTTTATTTGTGGTCAAAAAATAACTTTTTCTGGTGGCCCGTGCCAGCCAATGTTAGTATCTGCTTAAATAAAGCATACCCTCACAAGTTTAGCGGTGGTCTTGGATTTTTAATCCGTGCTACCGTTTGTGATTTATAAGCATATGAAAAATAAAATAACTTTATTTAATTATTTTATTTATGGTTATGCCATTTTTGGGTTTTCTCACAGGAGGCCCGCGCCGACTAAAATTAAGTCACGTCTAGGGTAAACCCCCCATCCTGAGCGCAACGATGGCCTCAAATTTATGATATGAGTAACCATTTAAGAGTTATTTAAATTTTTGAGGAAAACTGCATACGCGCGTTAATTTAAGCTTAACAAAACTTCGACAGGTCATTCCGGGCACTCCGGGCCTCAGAATCGCACGCCGTCAGAAACTGAGGACTCGTAAGATTCCCAAGTATTTAAGAAAAAAACATTTTCCATGGAAATTCCGGGTATTTACACTTGTAATTTGTATCTTTCTATATTTTGAACCAAAAAAGATAAAGATATATATAGAGTAGATATTTAGCAATTACGCTAGCTCCGCTTCCTTTGGATTTTCAAAATAAATTGAGTCAAGAGAATTCATAAATATCTCTATAAAAAAATACAGCATCATTGCCTCTTTATTTATATAGAATAAATCTATAATAAAATCATTCAAAATAATTTGATTAAGCCTTCAAATAAAATCTCTAGAATAATAAAAATGATGAATGACTTAAAAGACCAATTTAAATTCATTTAAACTTAGTCAATATGGTTCCTGAAAACTAGTAGCACAAGACAAATGTAAATTCAAATATTTAAAAATAAATAAACTTGAAACCACCAAATTTATTGGAAAAAGTCATTGAAATAATTTATTAATTTTTCTCTCTAAATATTACACCAAAAACATTAAAAACTCTTTGATCAAAATCCTCAAGTTTAATGTGATTTTTTAAAGCAGAAAAAACTTTGAAAATAATCCATATATATGAAAAAAACAATTTTGAGTAAAAATGCACAGAATGAACAGTAACTTCAAAAAATGAACAGTAATGTAACGTTGGGATGATGAACAGTAATGTAGGGTTGATGAACCATACTTTGAACTATTCATGAATAGAAATGTAGTGTAGGGATGATGAAAAATAACATAGGATTTATGAACCATACTTTGAAGAATGAAAAGTAACATAGCAAAGAGATGATAAACAGTAACGTAGGGTTAATGAACCATACTTTGCACTATTCATGAATAGTACGTAGCATAAGGATAATGAACAGTAACATAGGGTTGATGAACCATACTTTTTGGAATGAATAGTAACATAGTGTAGGGATTTTGAAAAGTAATGTAGGGTTGATGAATAGTATGCAAGGTTTATAAAGCATACTTTATAGAAAAAACTAGACAAAATACTTTAACAAACTTCAATGAATTTTTAAAGGCTCTAAATAGAAGATTCAGACTTTGGTCAAAAAAATTTATTTGTTGGAAAACTTATTATCTTTACAAATAATCAAGAATAAAACAAAATCATCATCCATTGTTCTAAATATCATAAAAAATAGAAGCAACAACATTCTGAAAAAACGACAGTTCTGAAAAATCAAAGCATCACTTTAAACAAATTGATCACCATTCAAATAACCTTTTTAGACTTCGATATAAACTAATGAAATCAATATAAAAATGTTTCATTTCAATAAAATCAAGTTTTGTTAAAATATGATGTCTTTAAAAGTTTTAGTAAAATAAGTACATAAATTTTTTAAAACTGAAATTGATATAGTTTCTAAAACTACTGTAGCAACTTAATTGAGTTTTTGGAGTAATAAAAATGCATCTTCCGACTTCCTCATAAACTAATGAAATGTATATAAATATCTTATATATCTAACTTGATATAATCATATAAATCCATACACTATAGTTTAATAAGTCATCAAAATATAGAAATGTTTTAAAATGAAAAATCACTTGTAATCAAACAAGTATTCAAACAAAAGAGAATGAACATGCACAAACAATCTCCCCCTTTTTGTTTAATTATAAAACCAAAAAATTTGAACAATTAAAACCAATTTTAAAAACATTTAAAACCAATTTATTTCACACTATTTATTGATCCCCATTTTCTCCCAAAATATATCTCCCCCTTTTTGTAAATAATCAAAAAGTAAAAAAAACCCCTAAACAAATGCAATAATAAAAAAATAAAAATTCCAACATACCAAGTTAATTTTTTTCAAACTAAGAAGAGTATAAAGAAATTGTAAAAGTATATAGTAGATGATTTTAAGAAGGTATAAATTTGAAAACAATATCACCCTTGTTCACACGATATCTAATAAAATTAAATCTAAGATCAATATGCTTTGTTCTAGAATTCTATAAGGGGTTTTTATAAATAAAAATTGTAGAAGTATTATCACAATAAATAGGTATTTTATCAATATAAACCCAAAAATCACATAATTTTTACTTAATCTATAAACTTTGAGCACAAATACTATCAAAAAAGATATACTCAGCTTCTATAGTAGATAAAGCAACCGATAGTTGTTTCTTAGAAGACTAGGAAATTAAAATTTCCCCCAAAAAATGACATGCACTTGATGTGACTTTCGATCAATTCTATATCCTCCAAAATCAGAATTATAATAAGATGTTAAATAAAAACAATTATATTTTTGATAAAATAAAATAGAATCAACAATTCATTTAACATATCTAATTATTCTTTTGATAGCTTTAATATGAATTTCTTTAAGATCTACTTTAAATATAGAACATAAACAAACAAAATAGTCCTCTTACCGAAACTTATCACCAAAGCCGATCTAATGTATCTTGGGGGGATGAAGCCCAGGCACATGTAGTAAATGAAAATATTTGTCGGTTGCATATGATATGACCCAAATGGTGAATAAATATAGGGGCACCCACTCCCATAGGATGGTATCTATTGTCAAATAATACGTCAAGGGTCGTGTTATAATTCTATGATGAAATACCACAACCAGGGCCCTCCTACAAGAGGAAAAAGCGGTCGAGTCTGATCCTATTTCATACATAATTAGACAGATGTGCATATATATGTTTAACAATTAATTAAAAAAAATAAACACATTTACATTCATACATAGCTTGAATCTTATACATAGATGGATCTGTAGAATGATGTGGATTTGGTTCATATTCCCTTGACATGCTTATATCCATAGAAAGAATTAGTATGGAAAGGATTCATTTCCTATTACAATGCCATATAATGTGAACTAAAAAGGACTCATGTACTTGTAATTTATTGAACACATATTTCATCAAATATAAAGGGGTGGATGGATCAAAACACATGTCTAGGACAAGATATTAAATTTCATTATTACATAACCATGAAATCCCATAAAAAGGATAAATATCTAATACCCATTCATTTGATTTAATAATAATGATAAATTTATAAATGTTGAACTTTCTCCACACTAGAAAATAAAAGGCATTGAATATTTTTTCCACTACCATTAATTAAATATCATAACTATCATATAATATATAAAAGGAATATACATGTATGAAAATAAAATATAATGTCACTAACCATTCACTATCCATTTATAAAGAGAATCTTACAGTTTCACTAACCATTCAATGCCCATTTATAAAGAGAGGTGTAAAGAGCATATCGATGAGCTTGTATTCACTCGATATTTTCCATATCAAATATAGTTCCTTATCCAAATAGACCATCATGAATTCGAGAGGGTTTATATAATTTTGTTTCAACATTAATAAGACATTCTACACAAAAATTAGTACACTCATCTATCAAATAACCATAAGCCATTAATGCCTCTAGATGAGCTTTGTTACGTATGAATAATTTCAATGTATTCAGATATTGCTCAATAAGATACATCAAACTGAATTGAACTAGACTAGTAGTCATTACTTTATCAGTTAGGTGCACTTTCAAGTGAACCATAACATCAATAAATGATGGTGGAAATAGTTTCTCCACGTGACAAATCATAAGTACAATTTTGTCTTGAAATTTTTTTAAATCACCCATTAATTAATTTATTAAACAAATATGTCTAAAAAATTACTCATTTCAATCAATGGTTGAACAACATTGGGTGATAAATAGTCTTGAATTATGATTTAAATCAACTAATGAAGTAGTGTGTGATTGTCATGACTTTTCAACCCTTTCAATGTCCTACTCATCACATTAAAACACTTGGAAATATTAGAAGAGTAATCATCAAGAACCTTGAGAATCTTTAAAATGTAAATAGATTTTTCTTTTTCTCTTTTACTCATCATATACTATGAACCTGGCGTGTATGTCTTATTACCCTCACCCAAATATAAATTCAATTGTTTCCTTAAACCAATTTCTTCCAAATCATGTTGTACATTGACATGGTTCTTTGATTTTCCATTGAAACCTAAAATGGTCCACAATATTTATCAATTTTGTTAAATATGCATGATGTCCAAATTATTCCTTATAATTTTAGTTTTCCAGCAAGGGAGATTAAAAAAATACTTTTATTCTTCTAATTTTGATTGTACTATACACCTACACCATGAATATTGGGTAGTGAATGAGCTACTGAATCCTGAAATTAATATACCATGTTGATGTTTTCTTTCTCAAATTTTGATAATATTTATACTCATTTCATGACCTTTAGTGTTGGGTTGAATTCTCTAGAACCATAAAATGACACTCTGTCCTTTCTAAACCTATGCTGATGGGGAAGAAAATTTCTAAGACCCATGTATGTCCATTTTTTATAATGATTAATCCATATATAAGTTTTAATTTTATTGTAGAAAGGGAAAGAAAATTCCCCTTTTGTACTATAACCTGAAAAAATTTCATAAGATGGGAAGTCATTTATTTTCCACAATAAATAAGCCTACAATTTGAACATTTCATTCATTTCACAGTCGTAAGTCATCACACCATCACCCCAAAATTCATTCAAATCCTCAATCAATGGTTGAATATAAACATCAATCTTATCCCCTAAACATCTAGGCCGATCAATAAGGGTGTAAAGTAATATAAATTGTTGTTTCATACAAATACATGAAGGAATATTATACAAAACCAACACCACGGTCCATGTACTATGAGTTTCACAAACCGTAGACCTGAATGGATTGAAACCATCTACTTCCAAACCCAATTGGACATTATAACTATCTTTATAAAAGTCAGGGTGTCTCTGATTGAAATATTTTCATGCAAGAGTGTATGTTGGGTGGGTTATCATATAAATTTCCTTATTTCTTTCCACATGACATCTAATTAAATGTAAAACTTTATATGGCATAAATTATATTTTCAACCTTGAATTGAATGGAATGTAACAATTTTTCTTTACAGAAATAAATTTCCCTTATTTCATAGTCTAACTTTGATGAATCTAATTTTACCATTATATTTTAACCTGGAAGAGTAACAAACCATACAATTATCCAAATGCCCGGTTTTCTTTCTCAACAACATACAAATTTTTTCACATAAATCTATGGTCTCATATATGAAACCTAAGTTCTCTGTCAACTTATGAGCATGATAATATGAATTAGGAAATCTAAAATTAGTATAAAGTATTTTTTTAATAACAACAACAACATGTTGAATGATGTATCTGACCACTGATTCAAAGTCTTCAAGTGAAAAAACTCCATCATGAATGATAATTTACTATAACTATTACACCCATAATATAATTCAGTTTTTTCATCATCAAGTATTTTATAAGACCTCTACGAATCATAATATGCACTAGAGCATTAATTAAACTCACCGGTCTCAACATTTTGGATGTTAATGCCTTTAGGATCCATCCCACATACTATTTAAGTATTCATTTCATTCATAATATTTGTCATCCTCACATCAAGATCCATCTAAACTATTTATGTATGATAACAACAAATATATTATTCCCCATGATGAGTCCAACTCTTATAATTTTTTAGAAATCCATTCAGGAATAGGTTCTCGCTCACGGTATCTCGTATGAATTGATATCTTTTTGCACATTTTCTATATGGACAAATAATAGAGTCAGTTTAAAATCCTCTAATGAAATCAATAAACTATATAATGCTATCAAAATATTCTATAGAAGTTTTATTTGGAAGATCAATCCAACTCTTATCCATATTCATATTTGTACAACAAGTAGTAGAATTTACCCAAGACTTCATATTACATGCATTTTTAGAATTTCAGATCACAAAATATATTTAAATTAAATACTAACCATCTGCATGTGGACTTAAATTAATACTCATCCAAAACAAAAAAATAATTCACAAATGACACGATCATTACATTATATTTAATTAATTATACATTTTATTTTTTAAAGTATTCTTTTGTACATGACTAAATATTTTTTAGAGAAGAACTTATAAAACATGTTCCGATAAAACAAATATTTTTAAAATAAAATGTTGATCAAACAAATATATAAAATAAAACTCAACTAAGATATATTTTTATTACGAAATGAGAACTTTTGTTGTTAAACTTGTTAATAGGAAAGAAAATCATAATATCCAGTTAAAGGACAAGTAAATATAAATACAACATTCATTCTCAATTATAATATATGAATAAATAAATTTTCAAGAAACACATTTTCAAGAAACACATTTTCAAGAATATTTACAACACTTACACAAAATAATTTATCAAAACTGATATGTTCTCTAAGAGGTTTTTGAGAAGTACTACCAAATAGATTCTAAATATTTATTTATTTCTAAAAAATAGTTTCACACAATTTTCATATAAATTCTAGAAGAAAACGACTTAAATAACAGGAAAACACATTTTCTAAGTGTGTTAATAAGAAAAGTACTTCCAAGTGAGCGACGTTATCAAAAAAATTAATATTTCCTATTATTTTGAGAAGTATGTATTACAAGAAATTATAATTTTATGATTAATAACATTCATTTATTTGTACCAAATCCTCAATATAAAATAGTTAACAATTACTTTTAGTTTATTCCTAGTATTCACCTAACAAATACACCAAATAGTTATGTAATGAAAAACTTATCCACTTATGTAATAAATAACTTACAATCATAAATTCCATTAAATTCTCTAAAACATAATCTATAAAATTGTTATTTTCATTCCATTTGTTTATTTTAATGATTTTAATTTCCTCGGAAAATTATTAGTTGAATTCTAAAAGTGTTTGTATTACTATTGTGATATTTTTAGCCATTTTTCTTATTGGTGAATACCCACTATGTGATTATGAAATCAAGATCACCATGATTATTTTTACTTGTTGTTCTTTTTTATGTATTATGATTATGATGGATTCATATCATTATTATTTAATTTTATATTATAATAAAATAATTATCATTTCATATTATTACTATAGTGGTGCATCATAACAGATATTTATTTATTATTTATGGAAAATTCATTTATAAGTTATTTTAGTTCTCACATTATTCTCCCATAAAACATTATACACAAAGTTTTTAATGAGAACTCAATTTTTGAAAAGTGTGATTATTGTTACATCATTTCCTACTCTAACTCCAATATTCTATCTTCTAATTTGCGATTCATTCACAACACCATCACCAATCAAGTCACTCGATTTATCACCACTGTATCTCTTCATTCAAGGGTTTAGAAAAGTGATTCATTATATAGTAAATACTGATGTCTTTTAAACCATACAGTGCTATGAACATGCATTGGATATACCATGTACATCTATAAAATGATTACATGAATAATGTTATACAATTTTTAAATAATGGGTTATATGTGGCCATATTTTCCTTAAAAATTAAATTCATAAGTTTATAAACTAAACACATTGTATATGATGAACTCTAGGTCTCCTATTTAATAATATTTAAGGTATAATGTATATATTTTTATTAAAATTTTGGGAAAAAAATAAAAATCTTTGGTGGGTTTTGGTTGCAATAATGATTAAAATATGAAAATAAAATAAAATTAATTAAACATATGAATTTTGTAAAATAAATTGGGATTCATGGGATGTATACATTGGTTATCATCAAAATATTACTAAAAATTTACAAAACTATAAGTCATTAAAATTTAATTTGGTTTGTTCATTTCTTTGGTTGAGGTTTTAATTAAATATCGACTATCCTCTATCAATTTTAAAATGGTTCACATAGACTTAAATTTTTTCACAAATGTCACATATATGAGATCTAGATCTTATGCATGATATATGGGTTTTACATGTATAATAAGATATTATTTTCATGAAAAAAATAAAGTAACACTTCTGTTATGTAATTGGTATAAAATAATTTTACCACTAAAAATTCATGAGTTGATAAGTTAAGAAACAAAATATATATTTTTTGGGTATACTAAAAAATAGAGATCCAATATGGATTATATTATGATATAAATAAAATAAAATTTTAATTTCTCAAGTTATTGTGCCTATGTTTGAGTAACTGCATAAATGGAATGTAACCTACCATGTCTGAAAATCAATGGACCTACTATGAATTCTCTATAGGAACAATGATCAAGTTATTATATCATGGAAAATTATTAATTGTTCATTCTATAATAATAAGGATCTCTAACCGACCGTGTGATTCAAATTTGACTGACCACATGTGTTTTCTTCAATTATCCATGAGTGTGGGATTTATGATGATTTGATTAACTGTGAATGATTTCTGAGTTTCAGTAAAAGAAACTGAGGCCTAATGAGATGAAAATTTAGACCATCAATCTCATTTACAAGGATAAAAAATGTGAGTTTTTCTATCGTAGAAGAAACTAAGGGTGTTCAAATGAAGTAGTGGTCGATTCCAACCAAACCTAATGCTAGTGATGAAAACCAAAATATGGGAGATCAATCTATAGAAAGATCAGAATGAAGTTATTCAATCACAGATTCAAGTTTTAAGGCTAATTCATAGCTAGAACCAACTTCAAAGAAATTATTAAATTGAAGGTATCAACCTTAATTATATAGAAAAACAATAAAAACATAAATAATAAAGCTATGAAATAATTCTCACATGGAACCCTAGGCCAATATATAGTAGGGAGAAGAATGTCGAGCGTGAACCCTAAGAGAATACAGATCAGTAGATGGGAGATGATAGAGGCATAGATGGGGGGTGGAGGTGGAGGTAGGGAGATGTATGGGGGAGGGGTGATGGTGAGGGTGGATGGGTACTAACAGCTACTTTGGGTGTGACGACGATGATGGGCGGCATAGGCATAGATAGAGGTAGAGGTAGGTTGAGGTGCAAGGGTGGGGAGGTGGTGAGGGAAGACGGGCATTGGAAGCTACTCTGGGTGTAATGTACCATAAATTCCATGTAATTTTTTTAAATTATATGGGATTATTTTGAGACCATATGCTCAGAAAACATCTGATTTTGAGTCCTGGTGAGCCCAGAATAGAATTTTGAACTTTTTTAGTTCATTTAATTAAACGTGCGAGTGAGTTTTTATAACTTTTAAACTGGTGCTTGGATCAAAAATATGAGGGAACTATTGAACTCAAAATGAAAAGATTCACCTAGAAAGTACCTAACTTTTACTGGAAAAGGTCAACCAAAAAAGATAGTTTTTGGAATTTTCAGGAGAAAAATAAAATAACTTAAGAAGTTATTTTATTTGTTTCACTTCACCATTGAGCATTTGTTCATTATTCATGGACAAACCTCTGAGTTGACAAATAATATTTTTCGAGGCCATTTCAGAGAAGAAGACACTCCATGGAGGTTGGAGGCACATATGGTCTGAAGAATGGACCACTTGAGAAGTCCCAATGGTCTGCAGAAAATCCTGCCGGTGCACCATGGAGGGCTGTGACCGACTCGAGCCACGACAGTGTGGCAGGAGCTGAATATAGCAGGCCAGTGGATGGAGGAGGTGGGACATGACCCACTTCGTGTGTGTCGTAGCTTTGCACTGGTACATGGTTCAATAGGGACTGCCTATAAGACCGGACAGTGCGGTCAGCTAAGCCTGCCATGAGGCATACGAACCAGCATACCTACGGTACTCTTCAGGGATGAGTACCTCAACAGTCCAAGGTGTTAAATGTTATTAATGATAGTCTTTCTTTCTATAATTTGAGTTATAATTGATTAAAGCTATCTTTTCTTTGTGGTCTTTCTACATGGTCTTGCTTCGTGGTCCTTCCTTTGTGGTTTAGGGTGCCTACTGAGTATTGTGTTACTCACCCCTGCACGGGCTTCACCCGCACATGTCGTGTCCCATACAGGTGATCGACATTACAAAGGAGACCTTGGTGGTCCATGACTAGGTGGTTCATAGTGAGATGGGACATACATACGCTTCGAAGAAGACATTGGTGGTCTGAGAACAGGTGGTGCTCAGTGAGACGAGATGGATGAATGCTTCAAAGAAGACCTTGGTGGTCCGGGACCAGGTAGTGCTCAGTGAGACAAGACGAATGAGTGTACTTCTATGACTATAGGTATCTACCCTTCATGTGGGGTCTTGAGTAGACGGTCTATGGAGGTTGTACTTTACTTCATGGTTTTGGGCTTGTATTCTGGCCCCTTTGTACTTTCAGTTTCTACTTTACTCTCATTAGTTTTATCAGTGAAAGTTTTGGTTTACTTTGTGTTTACTTTTTTCAGTTTGATCTTTGTGCGTGTGTACATGTTTTAAGGAAAATGCATTCCCTTTTTGGGATATGCCTACTCGGTGCTAGTCTCTATCCCTTAGCCTACAGAAGGCAGGCTTGGAGTAGTCATGACATGGGACCTAGGGGACGGGTTGTGACACCGGGAGTGATGACGTTGATGGGAGAGTCACAAGGGAGAAGAATCTATGGTGAGGGAGGCAGAGGTAGAGGTGGGGAGGGGGGTTAGGGAGGGAGAGGGAGTTGGATCCAGAGGCAGTCAATGGTGGATGTAGCACCCCCAGTTTCCTGTAAGTAACCATTTATTTATGATTTTTAAGTATATAAAGTTTTTGGGTGAAGTTTGGGAGGATTTAAATGTTTTTTGAAATATTTTTTGGGGATTTTTAAAGGTGAAAAGTTTTTGGAGACCATGAAACTCTTATAGGAAACCATACATAGTGATACATAGGATAATAGGAAGGCTCACAGTTAGGCACATGATTTTTTCAAACCGTGTAGCCACTAGGGAGAAACCGTGAATGTGGGATAAATGTATTTTGCATGGTTGACACAAAATTTGTCTAACCATGTGAGAAAACTGTGCGAGGTTCTCCTTGAGGCAGTGGTTGGTGCATGATTAACACATTGTTTTCCTAATCCCATGACTAATTGTGCATGGTTTTAAAACAAGATACTTAAAAAGTGGATCTAGGTCAGGATTAAATTTAAACCCCTCTTTTTTTTCTCTATTTCAACCATAACTCGACATTTTTTCCTCCCAAAGGATGTGGAAGCTCTCCCCATTGAATTAGAAGTGATCCAGAGGCACTTCTTGGTGCATTGAAGCCTAATTACCTAGGTAAGACCTCATTTGTGGTAGTTTTTCATGATTTTTCTTATATCTAATTTCTTTCCTCTCTTAGTTTCTTATACATAGTTCTATTAGGATAGATATAAGGTTGTTAGAGATTCAACCCAGTTTTAGGTGTTTTTGTGCCGTTTTTCATTTCTCTATATCTACCGGTGTTGGTGGATTCACTCTCAACTCCTCTTATTAGAACTCAAAGTTTTAAATTCATTTTTTTTGTTTTTTTTTTGAATTTTATTGGAAATTTATAGTTTCATGATTGATGGAAACCCCCTTTTTCGATGGTTTATGGAATTGTTCAAATTGAGTGTTTTGGTGGAAAGTAAAAATGGTAACATGATTTTAAAATGATGATTTTAAAACTGTATTTGGTTTTGATGCATGGAAAGGTGTTTTAAAAAAAATATGATTTTATTGAAATGGATTGGCATGTGGTTGGCTTAAATGGTTAAGCGTGTGTGGAATGGGATGGATAAAGGTTGTGAAATACCACCATCAAAGGGACGAGTTTTGGAAGTGGAGTTCCACCACCAATGGTAACACCAAACTAGTGTGTGTGGGTGTGTGTGGTTGTGTGAAATGGAATGGGTAATGCCAATTTAATTCATGGAATGGTTGGAATGAATTTTTTGGTTGTTTTCATTGGAAATGAATTTGGTTTGGAAAACTGTTTTGGTATGAAATCTATTTTACATAGAAATGGATCGACTTGATATAAACTATTTTAAATTGTTTTATATAAATTTTATTTTTATAAATGTGATAACATGTTTTATAATAGCGGTGGGACTAGGGAATTAATTTGGGGAAATCACACTGAGTTTCATTACTCACCCATACTTTTGCATGTTGGCATTTTTGAAGATTTTGTCTATCAGGATACAGGTAAAGGAAAAGAATCGTACTTTGTTAGTGGTGAATCATGATACTTGGGTTTTTTTTGGAGTTGGAGCATGGATAATGTTTAGAGAAATGGAGTTATATCTTTAGAGTCTTTGAGCTTTGTAGTTTTTTCTTCTGTTGTGTACTTTGATATTGGTAGTCTTCCTCTATGGTGGTAAGTTGTAGTTTGGTTCTTATATAAATGGTATTTCTTTGAGTTGTTTTAAATTTTTATCATGCATCATGTAGTGGTATTTTATTATGGCATGTTTGGTTGGGGTTTTTTATTCTCAAAGGGAAAATCATCCCCCAATTATATTGAAGACCTTGACATTTATTATCAGCCTTTTGATGCCTTGGGGATGTCACTTAAGGCCAAGTAATGTTCCACCGCTTTCTTAATACTGTAAAAAAGAATTTAATAGTGCATTTATTTATCAACGCTTTATTTTTAACACTAATAAAGGGTATCCTTTATCAACACTTCATTTTTAGCACTGATAAAGGGTAACCTTTATCAGCACTTTATTTTTAGCACTGATAAAGGGTACCTTTTATCGACACTATATTTTAGTGCTCATAAATGAATCCTTTATCATCACCTCTTTAATGCTGATAAATGTCTGAATAAATAAGATGAAATAATTAAATAAATAAAAAATAGAAAATGATTTTATTAAAAATAATATTACAAATTTTATTAACAAAATAATTATTGATAAAAATGAATAAATTGATTATACAATATATAAATTATAAATAATAATAAATAGTATGTATTAAATATATATATATGTGAAAAATGAAAATTAAACAAATTAAAATTAAAAAAAAGTATATTGAGAAAAATATTAAACATTTTATTAATTAGAAGATTATTGATAATGTTAAAAAATAGTATATATTAAATATATAGATATATATTAATGTATATAAATATAATTTATATGATACAAAATATTATTTATGCTTTACATTAAATATTAATGTATTTAGTGAATAATGGTTTATAATTAAAATTTGATATGAACTAAAAATACTGACTAACTGCATCGAGTAATGGACATAATTGAAATCCATTTGATTTTTCAATTTATAAGATAGGTCAAAAGTATTATATTGATTTCACATGTATGTATTTAATTCATTTTTATATACATACGCACACACAAAAATATATATTTTTTGGAATTTAATCAATTTATATTATTTATTTTATATATATTTATTTAATATATTTTAATATTTTCAATATGTATTCATCTTTATTTCAATATTGTTTCGTAGTGCCTTGAAACCTATGTTCTAGTTTTAAGAATCACTGCTTCCAGGTGGTTTCCATTGGATTTATTTATGGAACTAGAAACTTCTAATATTTCTTTATCCATTGGGGACCTGATTTCCAAAGGCAGGCATTCGTTAAGTTTGAACTTTATGATACTTATGAACGTGCAATGGTCGATAGGATGGGAGGTCGGACTCATCACACCCTTTTGGGTGGAATTATTATCTACTCTAGGACTCTCTTTATAAATTTAAGATATTTTCATGAATCCTTATTAATTCACCAAGTATAACATAAGTTTCCATTGCAATTTACAATCACTTATTAACATGTGTAAAATTTATAATCATCAGTATGCATTCAAGGTTCTTCATTAATGGAGATATCCATATGCATTCAAGGTTCTCCATTAATGGTATCCTCTCATATACAATTTCAAGATTCTTTTAATCATTGTTATGATGATACAGGTTTTTAAGCCACTCAACAGGGCACTCTGAAATTTACGGTCATCCAGGGAGACAAATGTTTGTTTTTATATTAGGATTGTACCCATAAAATGGGCTACGTATGTATCCTTGTGAAAGGAATCAAAACCCTTATAGTTCAGTACCGCTTAATGGGAAACATCATACCTTTTAAGGTCATGTGATAAGGACCTATCTGTACAATTTAATGTCATGTGGTAAGGAAATCTAAGAGAAAGGTTCTTAGTATTAGTTTGGTGTAGGACTTATGCTAAAGTATCCCAAAGAACTTGGAAAGGATATGTTTTTCCAAGTAAGATTATACCCTGTTGGGGTTATGGCCCAAGGAGAACAGGGTTTATTTAAGGTGTCGAGTTTGAACCTCAGGGAGGATTTCTACATATCCCATGTGGATGGGAATCAAATCCCACGTAGTTCTATGAATCTCATAAGAGAGTATAGTCCTTTGAGAGAAATGAGTTTGGGCTTACTTCTTGAAAAGGATGACTTGAAGATTTTGGGGGTTTCATTTGGGGATTATTCCTAAGGAGGATGCCTAGATTAAGGGAATTAGGGTTAAATTCTAGAAGAGGATATTCAGTGAGCTCGGGCCCTAAGAAGGCTTCCTACATATCCTGATTACGGTGGGAATTAGAGTTCTCATAGTTCATTCACCATGAGTGTTTGTGAACATGTTGTAATCATCAAGAATCCCTAAGACCACAAGATTCATGCACAGTGTGAGAAACAAGAGGATGTGAAATATTCAACAATGAAATACACTTTTACTCTACCATTGGTGGAAGAGGGAGCACCTATGGTGGCCAGGGTGGACGAGGGAGAGGTGATGAGACCTCCCTCTATTCTCTTCACATTGGACAAGGGTCCAATGAAAGGAAGAAGGGATGAAGGTTTAGGGGCTTACACCAGGATGGATTCCCTAAAATTGATCCTGGTAGGGGAGGAAGACTTTTCATTCACTTGAATGAAAAAGCAAGCATGAACCTTACCTTCCCTACCAAAAATATGAGGTTCTGTGTATCTTTGAGAAGGGATAGGTCGGGACCCAAACCCTTCTCCAAACTAGGAACTTCCCAGCATTGTTCCTAGGAGAAAGGTCTATGTGACTGTGGATATACAAACCCACAAATACTCCATGAATCCTAAACCCATTATGAAAAAAATGTGGGAAACCTATGACTGTGGATATACAAACCCAAATAGGAGACACACTGATGTGTCTTTCCCAAAGGTTTGATAAGTCATAAGGTTTTGGTGGAGGTCTCAAAAAAATCCCTTTCAAAAAAGGGATCCAATGAATAAAAATCCTTTCCATGAATGGATTTGAAGAGGGATTGATGTATTTTATCCTAAAGAGAGTAAGTGAATCAAAGAAGTGAGCCCATGTAGGGAAGGGAGAGCATGTATGGGCGTGCAAGTGGGATTGGGTGACCTGAAGTTCACTTAAGCAATGAAAAAAATGTATGGTAATACTTGGGCAAGACTTGGATCAAGCCTTTAGAAGTATTCATAGGTTATACCAGAAGTGGGGTGCTCAAGTTCCTATGAAAGGAATAGGTGGTGTGCAAGTGTTTCTGATTTTGTGAGGTTGGGTGCTTTAGGAGCAAAAGTGTTAAGGATTTCAAACACTAAAAGGACTTAAGTACTATGATCCTCCCTCAATTCCTCTACTTTAGGTTTTAAAGAACTACCTTGAAAGTTTTAGAGGACTTGGGCGAAGAACTTGGGTGACCAGAGCATCAATTGGGCTTTAAGGAAATTCGTCTGTATAAATGAAGGCCCTAATGGTCTATTTATAGGAAAAAATAGGACCTTGGGTGAAAGGATTTTGGGCACACAAGTAGGTTGCGTGACAGATGGGGGCACACAAGTAGGCTACGCACTGACCCCATTTGGACCTGACTAGGGAGACCCAAAGCTCATGACTTTGAAAATATTGATTTTATTCATGTATTTCCCCTTCTTATTTCTCAAGTATTTTCCTTTTTCATTTTTTAGACTCTTTTATGGAACATAGTGTCAAAAAAATCCCCCACTCAGAATTAGATCTGGAATGAAAAGCCTCACGACTTTGGTAATTTCAGCTCTCGGTGTGCAAGTCTTCTTTCAATCAGACGCTTATGTTTTTCCACTCTTCTTCTATATGTTTTTAGTTGCGTACTATAACTGGGGCGCACCACTTGCAAGCTATTTTGCACTTGTGCTCCAATTTTTATACCTGCACGCCTTAATGCCTTTGCCTATTTTTTTCAATTATTTTGTCAAATATAAAAAATGAACATACTTAGAAGATGATTTTCTATCCTTTTGTAGGTTCAATGGCTCCCAAAATAATTAGAATAGTTGATTAACTAGTCAGTACGAGGATTGATTACATGATGAATGTCATCGATCATGACTACTTCGATGTTTGTGACACCACCCATCCAAACATAAAAAAAATATTTGAAGAAGTATCATTTCAACTTTTCCCAAAGCACCTATATACCTTTGTATAGATATGGCCATTTGCAGGATGTTAATATTCCAGACCCAAAGAACTATGTCTCAAATTCTTGGTTTCAATATTATACCAACTTATCATTTTCCAATGTTTATATTGGGGGCTCATTTTCTAATGCTGGGACAATAGAGACAACTCATATCATGCATCACAACCTGTGTGCTCTAGATTTTAAAGCACACACACCCGAGATGCAACCACGTTGTTATTCATACATATTTTGGGATTCTCAGACATATCAGTCCAAGGGTTGGAAGAAAATTTGGTATTTTTTCTGAGGAGGAGGTGTAAAACCCACATGGATGTGGGCATACTGGGTTCGCAAGACCTGTTCATAATTTACAGATGACTTGAAAGGTGTCAGGATTTATGAGTCTGTCTGGGTTGGGTAAACTTATGTGTACATGAAAAATGATTTCGTGTCGGAATTATTAAGCCCGATAGAGCCCAAATATTGACTCCTTCCATTTAACACATGGAGAGGTAGGCATGAGCTTGTGGGATGTTTACAAGATTTACGGAGCTCCAATACCTGGAGACATGTATGATGAGTTTATTCCTCCCAAGGTGACATGGAATGAATTGGAGAAGACACCATCTTTGGTTTGTGAGTTGATGAAAATATTTAACAAACTCAAGAACATGACCACCATGAAGTCTCACAACAGGAGGGATATTCATCAATAGGAATGGATGAAAATATTTTTGATAAAGAAGAAGGAAAAGGGTCCCACCTACACCCGTCCAACTAGCTATCCAAGGGCAGATAGAAGAGGTACCAATGACACCTTTTAGATAACATTGGATGGAGGAAGGAGAATTTGATAAATGGGGATATGAAGTCAACCCAAAAATTTCTGCAAAGACACATCTGGAAGGTTTCTTGGCCATGTGGCTCAGTGTGTATTTTTTACTAGTATAAGACCATAAAGGTGGTGTGAGGCCAGGAACCATTGTTATTATGGCCACGATGGTTGAGAAAAGGATGCAAGGGTTGGCCACTCATATTTTAGACAAGATTCATAGGAGCTTACTACACATTTACAGAGATAAGTATCCTTTTAGAATAGCGGGACCATTCCAAGTGTTATGGGGATGGATCACTAATCACTTCAGAACTTATGTTGTATAGAGTGGGGTATAGGTTTTTGGAAGTCCTTTTTGATCATCTATTCAGGATTTTTATGATATTTCACCCATATCTCTAAACACTTACGACATCAAGTCCAGATTTAGCATGCATAATGAGTTTCATCCCTTTTCTTATGGGAACCTGCCTACAGAGAAATTTATTGATGATGGGATGGCCAGTTTAGAGTTAAGGGAATATATACTGGTTTGTAGAGATGGTTTTCTGGTCACTAGGATTGATGGTGAAATCATATGTGAGGCCTATGATCCTTATATATTTGCACGTCAATTTAAATGTCTGCAACAAAATACTGTATCCCCTCATGTGAATGTCATATTAGAGAAACATCCGATAGTTTCCCGACAACTATGGTTGTTGACATCTATAGAGAATAATGAGTAAGTATTTAATTTACTAGTCGTTGATGCAGTAAGCAGATTGACTATCTGGTATGTTGAAAACTAGGTCACATATTACTCTGAAGGGGTATTAAATCATGTCATCCCTCAAGTGGGGGTGAAGAGAAGTAGTAGAAGGGAACCCCTTTCTTTTTTAAGGTAAATCTTCATCATTAAGGGCCGAATCACGAGAGTCAGAGGGTGGAGGTGAAGATGCTTCAAATTCACCAAAGAGACCTCGTACCAGATATAAGACCCACTTCCAGAGTTAAGAGAGCCACCCCTTTGATCCCTACCGAAGCTATATTGAGGTGATCTGATCATCATCATTCTTAAGAGCGACGAGTTCCATTTTCTAATCCCCCACTTGTGACTGTGGGGGTTGGGAAGAAACTGAAATCCAAGGCTGCAGGATCCTCTTCACAACCCTTCGACATACACTCTGAATATATTCAACTAGAGGCTGTTCAAATATGGTAAAATTTATACAGTGATGTTAAAACCATATGGATGGATCTACATAAAGGGATACATATTCTAGGAGTGGGGGATTTACAGGATTATTCTGAATTTTTTTAAGGACAATCCCAATAAGGTGAGGACCTACATTCGAGAGCTAGAAATACTCATATATGAAACCGATGAATCAATTATTACCACAAATAGGATGAAGGAAATGATATATTGTGCTACCACTAAAGAGAATAGTCTTTCATTAGATGAACAATGGCGTGACTTTGTAGATTCTGAGGATGCAAGTTTCCTTTTTCTCACATTCACTTCTACTTTTCAATTTTAATTTTATTCAAAGAATTATTACTCTGGGGAAGTATCATCTTAACTTACAGCTGGTTAAAGGAAGAACAACTAATGTTCCCTCACCATGGTATAGCCCTAGAGGCACTTCTCTTGGAGCTACCAGATCACCCCATGAATTGGGAGAAATATATATGGGCCAATAGGCCATGAAAGATGAAATAGAGAGGGTATTTCAATCTCCAATACCTATCTTTAGAGATGATGATGCAAGCCCTCATAAGATGGCGAAGAAGCAAAAACACAAAAGAAAGAGAACCATGGTTAAGAACTTTTTTAGTAGTGTTATGTTTTCCTAATAATCATGAATTTTATCCTTTATTCAGGAAAAAGTGTTTAAACTTATTAGAATTATTGGGGCTTTTTCTGTTTCTTCTTTGAAAGAAACAACTGATAAGATTCAAATAACCATGGAGGGTGCTACTGAACAGGCACAAAATCTTGATAATCCGGTGGTTTCTGAAGAAGCATTGAGGCCAAAGAAACCAATGTCTGCTCCCAACACTACTTCCATTCCTGCTATCATAGGATACGAGGCTTATGGTAAATCAACAATGATTTATAGGACATAAAATGTAACAAAAATTGACTTCCATACTATGTTAATTTAGGTTCATCACATGCATCAGAACATCCAGAAATGATTGATGCTGATACCACAACTGTTGTTGAGAAAACTATTCAGGGTCAAAAGTTATCGAAGGAAGGTTACAAAGAAAACATGTTGAGTGATCCCATGGGTCAGACTAACCTGGGATATGGGATATCATTGGATGAAATTATAAACCTTGGAATGTCTTTTGAAGAAATATTAGAACATGTTAACATACCAAATTCTTTAGAAGATTTTAGAGTTCCTTGTATAGAATCAATTGGATGTGAGTTTTCATTATTCATCCTGTTAATATTATTATGATTAAATTTCTCACAATGGTTGGTTTAAATATGCAGTTCCATCTAAAGAAAAAACTACTGAAATGATTCTTGAAGGAAGTATTGATATTATTGTCAATCCCATCATTGCAGAGACATTGGCTCAGGTGAATCTTGAGACAGAAAATATTCATGAGATTCATTCTGAAGATCCTAATGCAATTAAAGATATCACTCCCCACCCAAAAACATAAAATATAAATGTTGAAATAGAAAATATTAGGGAGGAGTCTTCTCAAGCTTCTAACATACTATCAGGTAAGAGATACTGATATTGTGATTGTACTCACTTTTTTTTTATTCCTTAAAGCTAATCACAACCACAATTTTTGATTTACCATATAGGGATATCAACTTCAATAGATAGTTCTGAAGGTGAAGCCTCTGTATCATCCCAAACAATACTAGAAGGTTAAGCATCCATTGTTTAGGAAGGAGAAGGACATGGCACTCCTTTAAGTGCATTAATCCCAGAATACATCCCTCCTAATGACAATGATTCTGAATCAGACCCAGAGATGAAAATGGATCTTCACCTTGCATGTCACAAAGCATGGAAGAATATATGGAAGATAATATCTAAGATTCCCCTTGAGGAACTACCTTCAATAATTCCATGACTTTCATCTCTGTTTATCATGCTGGGATTTGGAGGTTTTGAGTACCGTAAGATTCATACCGTTGTGAAAGATATTATTCGAAGGAGGGACCAAGAGAAAAATCTTCGACAAGACTTGATAAAATTAAAATTGTTGATCAACCCTGAATAATTCCAAGAAGCACTGTACCGGGCTAAGGCTGATCACACTGCAAAGATGAAGGGACTGAAGCATAAAATCAAAGAAAAGACTGTTTAGCAGCTGCGCCTTCAACATTAATTAGACATCATTATAAGGGGGCATGACTAGCTTCATATATCATTAGGATAATTCCATAAGGATGGTGAAAAATCCATTGTAGATGCTAGATAAGCACTTCATCATGCTGAAGAGAGAAGAGATGGTCAAATAAACGAGATTCAACGGGCAGCTGATGGGGCTCAAGAGGTTGTTAACCAAATAAAAAGTTATGTAGAATTTTTTTTGTGATTTTTTAAAATAGAGAGACTCCAATTTATGGATTCTCCTTCATGAAAAGTTTTTCATAAATGAAAATCATTTTTTCATTAATCATCTGTGTTTTCATTCTCTCTAAATACTTTTTTTTACCTAATCCATTGGGCCTAGTAATAATAGTTTGATTTTTTATAGGGTTATATGGACAACCCCACAAAATTTGTATCATTTGAAATTTTATTGCTCAATATTACCTAAATCATATGAAATGTATGTTTAGCGAGCCGAGACTCAAATTTTGTTCAGATTATCCTTTGTGGGTTCCCAATCTGGTGAGTACCATGTATCTTGTTGTTGGAAGTTTAGATTCATACATGTTGGACTATAAATGGCTAATGTTTAAGGTCAAATAACTTTGATAATAAATTTTGAAATTAAATCCCAAAAAAGACTCATTTACTAAGAATTACTTTAATATTTTTTTAAATATTTCCAAGGGGAATCTTGAGCCATGATTTTTATGGTCACCAAATTTAAAACTTGTATCAACATATTTCTCTTCCAAGAATGAAGTTACCATTATTTGAAAAATCTGTTATGGTAATTGTGTTATGCAGGGCCAACTAGGGCATATGTTTCATACCCAAATTGTGGCATCTTTTGATTGACAGGCCTGTTATGTAGGCAACTTATGTAAGGCCACCTAAGGGAACATACTGCACAGTCATGAAAAAGTGCTCTTAGAAATTTAACATTTTACTATTGATAGACAAGGTAAAAAGAAGATTTGGGTGACTCAAGTCCAGAATGGGTGGTTCTTCCAAGGAAAGGAATTTTAAGAATGAAAGGGTTGTTTTATACTGACTTATATCAGGAATAGGAAAACCATTTCTATACAATTTTGATGTATGTGTAATGGTTAAAATTTGTTGTAAAGGAGAATTTATGATATCATATTGTGCAGTTTTAAGTCATGTAGTGAGGACATTATACTGTGTAGTTTTATGTCATGCAATGAGGACATTATACTATGTAGTTTTAAGTCATACAGTGAGGACATGGATAACCCCATAAGAAATTCAGACACCATATTTATATAAATAATCCTTTTACCCAATTCTTAATCCCACGTGAGCTATGCTCGGTTTGATAAATAAGGAACAATAAGGGTTTCTTCTATAACACAAAGGTAACATAAGTGAAGAATATTTGTGTTATATTTCCATACAGCTTAATGCCATATAGTAAGGATGAAGATGAAACAATGTGAAAAGAAAGACATATTGTAACTGGACTAAGGGATAAAAACCAAGTTTCATTATGTGTCTTTCTTGGGGCAAGAATCAAGCCATAAGTAGTTCTTTAAACATTCCATAAAAAGGTTTGATTCTTTTATAAGGAATAAAGGAGGGGTTTTTATATCATGGTTGAGAAAAAGATTGTAGATTTAGGAATCTCTACGTATCTCATATATAAGTGAATCAAGCTGTATGTAGTTCTTTAAACATTCATTTCCCACACCAACCGAGTTTGACATGGGAGACAGGGGGTTTTAACACATTCTAAAAGAATTATTAAATTTAAGAGAAAAGATGGTATCAAAATCAAATCATGTATCTTAAAAGAGCACTCTATATATATCTAGTTCATATAAAGGTTAAGAAAAAAGGAAAAAAATTGTGGTTGCAGCTAGGACCAATATTGGAGATCCAAGTGTCTCTACGTATCTCAAATAGATGAGAATCAAGCCACATGTAGTTCTTGAAATGAGGCCCCTATGTAAATCTGATTCAGACATAGAGAATAAAAAGACTCATATTCCACTAAGGAGTAGTAATGATATCAATGATTCTTGTATATAGATGCTCCTAATGTCAAGTAGAGAAGATGTTAACCGTAAAATTTAATGTCATGTAACGAGGACAAATGGTGTCATGTAGTTTAACATCATGTGATAAAGAAAAAAATGCTATACATTTAAACATCATGTTGTATGGAAGTTTATTATTGTTACCCATTTTATCATCTTGTAACTAGGACTTTGTACTGTGCAGTTTTAAGTCTTTCAGTAAGGAAGTTGGGTTCTGTGCAGCTTTTAGTATTGCAGCGAGGATGATATGTGAAACTACACAAAGTATTTATTCAATAATCTCATATTGGTTGGAGTTGTAATAATCTCTCCATCCATTGAGATTAAGGAATAATCTTCATTTGAGTAGAAATTATGTATGGAATAATCCTTACCACTTGCTCAAGATTTGGAGGTTTCTTTCCTGGCATCATTAGAGTCTTGAGGACCAATACCAATTCTCCTTGAAGAAATGAATGGAGGTGAAATTTCTTGTTAAAATATTTCACTATTCTATTCTTATAGACTTCTAAATGATGAAAAGTATGAAATATTGTCTTGTCTAATCATTCCAGCTCATTAAACCATTTCTGATACCTCTCATCTATAGACAACTGATCACAGATTTTAACTCTGAGTGAAGGAAATTGCATTACAATTGGAAAAACTGCTGCTGTTCTGTATACTAATGAATAAGGAGTTTCTTGGGTGGCAATACAAGTAGTAGTCCTATAATCCCATAAATCCTGAAAAAGTTTATCAATCCAAGATTTATTATCTTTATCCACCATCTTTTGGAGTATATTTGAAAAGGTCTTATTGAAAGCCTCTATATGTCCATTAGTCGCCGCATGATAGTGAGATGAATGGTTGGATTTGATATTGTGCTCCTGATATAACTTATTTACCTCAACAAAATATAAATTGGTGTCATTTTCCATTAATATAGTATGAGGGACACCAAATCTAGTGATAATGTTAGTTTTGAAAAAACTAAAAATGCTTTTGGATCTGAATTCTTTGAGAGGAATTGCCTCAGCCCATTTAGAAAATAAGTTAGTAGCAGTAAGAATATACTTGAACTTCCTATCTATAGATGGAGGATAAGGTCCTACTACATCCATTCCCCATGTGGTAGATAGCCAGGATTATTTAGCTTTATGTAGCAACTCCAGGGGTTGATTAATTGGCATGCATTTTGAAGGGATGAAATTTCATAGTGAAATCTGTGCAATCATGCATCATTGAAGACCAAAAGTATCCAAGACTTTGGATTTGATCAGATAACCTATGACCAGACTGGTGAGAACCATAATCTCTTGAATGTACTTCTTTCATGATAACTTCAGTTTCTTCTCCATCATTACATTTGAAGATTATTCCATCAAAGCATCATTTATAGTGTATCTTATAGTGATCTAGACTATTATAAAGTGTAAAATTTCCCAATCATCATCAGATATGTTCTTTTTCATCCCTATCTGGTGGAAGTACTTCATTTTGAAGATATTCCATGATGGGTGTTCTCCATCCTGTGGTTTGACCATACGGCTCATAAATAGGGCTAATTTCATCAATTTCTTCTATTATGGTTTGAAAAAAGGTGAGACCATATGACGATGCACTATGCTGATGACCGTCTCATCCCGATTTAGATCTTCCAAGGCTGTAGATGCATTATCCAGTGTATCAGCTTGGGAATTTTGTGATCGTGGGACATAAGACAATATTGGATATGAGGGAAATTCAGCCATTAACCCTCTAACATAATCACACAGAGGGATTAAATCTTCTTTTTTGATAGAATATTCCCCATTGATCTGTTTGATTACCAATTCTGAATCCCCTTTCACTTTCAAGTGATTCACTTGCACCTGAAGTGCCAATTCCAATCCTGTGATTAAAGATTGATATTATACTTAATTATTGGTACCACCTTCTGATAATAGGAATAAGTGAGGCAATACTGCCTTTTTTGGGGAAATAAAGACAATTCCTAACCCAACTTTGTTGAGTTTAGGGTTTTCCATTCTCTTACCTGTTGGACTTTTGGAGGCACTATCAATGTATATTTCCCATGTTTGGAAATTATCTTTAATAGAGAAGACTGATTCATCATGAAGTTTAGTATTCAATGATTCATCTTCTATATATGGATTTTCAGCAAGGAATTTGGCCAGATCTTGGCCTTTTATTGCCTTCTCAGGAAAAAACTGGATATTAAACTATTGAAAAATAATTGTCTACTATTCCAGATACCCTATAAGCATAGGATGAATGAAGATAAATTTGAGTGGGTTATTGAGAGATAAAAATTGGACCTCATGATGTTGTAGGTAGTACCTCAATTTCTGAACTAAAAAGATTAATTCCAGGTATAATTTTTCAATACTTGAATATCGTGTTTCTGCATCAAGCATAGTTTGACTGAGATAGTAAAGTCTGTTCTCATTCCCAGCATCGTTCTTTTGGGAAAGGAAGGCACCTAGTGATCACTCTAAAGCTGTCACATAGAGAATAAGTGGACTCCCTTCAATAGGTGGCATTAATACTAGTGGACTCAAGAGATATTTCTTGAGGGTATCAAATGATTCTTAGTAGTATTCATTCCATTGATAGGTGAATCCCTTCTTCATTAATTTGGTGAAGGGAAAAAACTTGCCTTCCAAATTAGAGATAAAGCGCCAAATATGGGCCAAGTGTCCTTGGATTCCTCTTAATTCATTCAAATTTCGAGGAGGTTACATGCCAAGGATTGATTTTGTTTTCTCAGGATCAACTTTGATACCATTATGGCATACAACTAAACCAAGGAACTTTCCTGAGGTTACCCAAAAAAGCACATTTCAAGGGGTTCATCTTCAAACTCTATTGCTGAAGTTTATTGAATGTGGTATTCAGATAAGACAAATGATTGAAATCTTGTCTAGATTTGACCACCAAATCATCCACATAACATTCAACAAATTTTCCTAAGAAGGGTTTCAAGATATGGTGCATGACATGTTGATATATTGCACCCGCATTATTTAAGACAAAGGGCATTACCTGATAGAAAAACACACCTTGAGGGGATTTGAAGGTTGTATATTCTTCATCCTCTAGGTCCATATGAATTTTATTATACCCAGAGTAGCCATCCATGAAGTAAAGATCTTTATGGACAGCTGTTGCATCAATTAAAATCATTGTAATCAGAACTAGAAAATCATCTTTAGGACAATACTAGTTAAGATATCTGAAATCAATGAAAAATATAATTTTACCATTCTTCTTTTTCACTGGGACAATATTGTCCAACCATTTGGGATATTGAAATTCCTTGAAAAAGTTATCCATTATAATATTATCAACTTCAGTTTAAATTTTAGAAGCATGATTTGGGTGTGTTCTTCTTGCTGCCTGCTTGAATCCTCGATGTTCTTCTGGAAAACCCAAATGTTGGGTGGCTACATCAGGATAAAATTCTAGAATTTATATATAATTACAAGAATGTATATCTCAATTTTTCTTTAGAAACGAATTATAAACCTCTTTATCTTCAAAATTCATGACCACACTAGTTAGAGTGGAGCGTTGATCTTCTTTTATACCCAGATTTATTTCTCTGAGCTCATCTAAAGTGGTAGAGACACCTTCCTCAAATACTGGAGGATCATCCTTGAGATCTTCCTCTTCTTCTTCATTAAGTATTATTTCTTCTATTTATACTTGCATAGTATATGATGAAACAAAAAATTCATAGTTAGGAGAGGAGTCAGTATTTGAACATCCTGAAGAAGAGGCCACCATTTCTAACCCTACTGATGATGAAGGGTCTTTCTAGGGTAATAAAGAGGAGATGATGGATTGAGAATCAACATTTTATCTTCCTCTATCATTTCTATAACTTCTTCTATTATTATTGAAGAAGTAGAGAATTGTTATAGTTTAGTGGTTGAAATGATGACATCTCTATTTAAGCTTCCATCACAGCTTGGGGAATCAACAATTTCTCCCATACTGTCAGGCTTGATTGTCGTGATTGACATTATGAAAGTTACTGGGTGAAATCTTGGATTTGGGTTACCTTTTCAATTTTATTAATAGGCAACACATAATTTTTACTCAAATGTATGAATGGGTTTTTTGGGATCTTTTCTCGTCCATTCAGAGCATTAACTCTGGTTATCTCTTTGCCAAGGACCTCGTTCCCTTTGTGTGATAAAAATCTACCTCCATTTATTGAGATTCACGCATTTTAAACGGTGCCTTGTCACCAAAAAATGTCCCAATTTGACCATTAAAACAATAATTAAGACATTTGTGGTATGATGAAGGTATGGCCGCATGTTGATGTCGCCAAGGCTTTCCATGTAGAATGTTGAAGGCTGTGTCATCACGAACAACCATGAAATTGGAATTAGATACAAGATCTCCCAACTGAGTTCTAATTGTAATCTCTCCCATAGGTACTTTATCATTATTTTCATATCCTTGAAACATTAAAGTAGAAGGAGATAATTCAGATTCATTAAGGCCTAATCATTGAAGTGTACGAATAGGAATGAGGTTAACTCCAGATCCATTATCAATGAAGTCTCATCAGATGTCTATGTAATGGACCATGCAATATAGATACAAGGGTCTAATATGTCCATGTACAACATCATATTCATATTTATCCCTAAAATATATGACTGTATGACATTCTGTAGGATCATTCTCTATAAGGTAAACTTTATCAACAAAAAATTTGGTTTCAAACTCTCGAGGACTTAACAAAGCATAAATAAGTGCTTCTAGAAGATCTTTTGGAAGACTTAAGGCATCCAAAATTGACAACTTGGCTGGTACTTGGGTTAATTATTTCAAGACATCATAATTTTGGTCCAAAGGTCTGTGTTTCCCAACATGGAGATTCGGGTTTTTAGGAGTCTAAGAAGTTGATGCTTCTAATGTAAATATACCCAATGTTGGAGAAAAACTGGAAATACTCATGGATTTGGTAAATTAGACTGACTAGGTTTATTTAATTGATGATAGAAAGATGGTGTGACTTCTAATCGGTCCTCCAAAATAATCATGTCAAGATCAAACCTGTATTTCATGGAAGAATCTCCTTGTTCTTATTGAGCCCGCTGAAGGGATCTTCCACGAGTTTCTACTGCATACACGGTTCGAGCATGGGTAGAGTTAAAATAGCAGCTTCTAGAATACCCAAATCTTCTTATATATCGTAGAACTTGGCCTCTTCCTCTGTTTCTCCAGTTAGGTACAAGGAACTCATGCTCATTATAATCAGAATCACCATTGGAATAAGGATCCGTTAAGTGGATAATGTTGACATAACCAAAGATCAATTATTCATCTTATGAAAATTCTGCCTAACAGGTTGGTTCTGGTTGTACCATTTGGCAGAGTGGTGCCCATAATTTTGAAGCATATGGAATAAAATATTCAAGGGTCAAGGAAAACCTTGGCCTTAACACGATCTCATCTTCTTTTGACTGCTCTTTGTACTTATGATCATCTTGTTTCTTTGAGGATTGACCTTTTGATGAAGGTGGTTTTACTATGGTAGGAGTGGCGGAAGACACAATTGGTTGTTTCAACTATGTTCATAGAATGTCATGAGTTCAGTTGACGATTTCCTGATCATCCAATCATCATATTTCTACACATTTTTATTTTTTTTCCTGACATTTTCCTCCTTCCTCTAGATCAGTAGCACCAACACATGATACTTGAGATGATGAACATTCCAGTTTCACTTGTCTAGATTCTACCATTTTTTGAAGGAGGTCCTTAAAAACAAAACACTCTTAAATGGGATTCCCCAACATCTGGTGAAAGAGATAATAATTTAGAAGATCTTTATCTCCTTTTTTGTTTAGTTCCTTCAGCCTAAGAAACTGAACCAAATTGTTCTACATAGATGAGATGAAGTAAATAGGAACTTGTTCATTCCAGAAGGAATAAAATTTTCTCTTTAATTCCTCAAACTATTTCTACCTTTGATCTATTTGATCATATTTATGAGGAGGTCATTACTACTGACTCTCTGTAGGCGAAGCCCTTTGATACGTTGAAGTTTTTTAAGTGGAAGCAGGTATAGGTGTTTGCTTGAGTGTAATGGTAGCAGCCTCTGCTTTCCTTGTTCTCCTTCCCAAAGCTGATAGAATTAAAATAGTTTTAGCCTTAGTTTCTATAATAGAATCTTCTATCTATTAAGAAATTGAAGTTAGGTCTTGAAACCATCATGTGTATTTTATAGGGATTAGTGGTGTGCGTAACTCATCACACAGATTTGCCACACAAATTGCTTGCAAATCTTTCTGAGGGAGTGCCAAAATTAAAGAATATTTTAATCCTTTCCATCAACAATGAAATCTGAAAATCATTCATTCTCCCTTTTTTTACAATTTTTAAGATAAAAAACTACTGTCTTCAGTAATTTTGAGCTGAATTGAAGAAGGAATTTTTTATAGAGATCTTCCCATCCAGTAATTGATCGATATTGAAAACTTGTATACCATACAAAAGCTGGTCCTTGTAATGAATGCGCAAAACACCTAAGTTTTACTTCTTTTTGTTGTTGTGGAGTTCCCATCATGGGATCACAATGAGAAACGAAATGAATTAAGTGTTGTTCTGGATCTCCCAAACCATTAAAGATTGGAAATGTGGTATTCACAAAATTTAGTTGGGGAGGAATCAGGTCCACCCAATCAGGGTAAGCTTTCTTTTCCAGCTGAACTGGTGTACATCATTCCTCCATGGATTCCAATCAAGTTGTTAATGCCTAAATTGTGTTCATAAGCACTTGGGGCATATTCAGATGATCTCGGACCTGTATAGGTACAACTGCTAGATCTTGAGTTGGTGTAATGACCGGAAAAACCACTGGTGATGGTGTTGGTATTTGCCTTGGATAACCCATGGGAATAGGCTTATCAAGATGTGTTTGATCCTGCCTTGGCTATGTAACTAATGGGGGGAATTCATTATCTTCATTTGTAGTTACCACATATCCTCTTTACTAAGGAGATCCTATAGGATGTGAAAGTTTAGAATCTTACTGGGGAGTACGTCTATTAGAAATACTACTTCAAAGTAACTTTGTATTGAGTCTTTTCAAATCTTTAATCTTCACTTCTTACTGTGAAAATCTCTCCTCAAGTGAAAGAAATTGACCTTATCTAGTGGAAAAGTGAGATGCAATTTGAATTTTACCTTTTCCCTTGTTAGATGACTTTCACAGGGGTAGGAGTTAGTTATTTGGAGGCATACCTAGATTCTGGGTAAGCCTATGATTTTGGGTATGGACACCTTCTTCATTTTCTTTAGTATGTACCATATTATGGATAATAACTTCATCTTCTGAGTCCCCTGAACTAGAATCATTTTCTGGAGGATATTTTGTAATGGTGTTAATGACATTTAATGATGCATAACGCATTGATGGAATTTTGTCAGAATCTCTGTAAGATCATCTCCCTCTGTATATTTAATGATACTCCATTCTCATATATGATGGATTCTCAGGAGCTGTTTGACAGACAATAACCTGATGGGAATCCTCAGATAGTTCAGTTGTGTGTTTTCTTTGTGGTTTCTTCCCTAATCGGGAGAAAACTGACTTCTGTTGAGGAGGGAATTGTAGATGTGAAAAACCCCCCATCCCTGTAGGCTGGGTCTATTCCTGATCTTCTTCTTCTTCAAACCTTTGAACATTGTTTAATGAAATTTAAGGTTTAATTAAATTAACCCCTATCCCTACAAGATAGGGTGGTTCTTGAACTTCTATTGTTGAGATTCGCGCAACTGCTCTTCTGATTTTGTGAATTATGGTTCGGACATTAGCTGGGTGCATTATCTGACAACCACTCAAATCACCTGTTTTGGAATATCGCTATGCTATTTTAGACATTTGAATTATCTGATGGCTGATATCCCATAAGTAGGAGGCCTTCTTAATATTCTTAGATGCTTGATGTAAAAGTAACTCAACAATGTGTTTTCTTTGGGTCTGACTCTAATGAGAGCTAGTTGATGCATGTTCTTGATGGTACATTTGACTACATACAAAATCTATTGATTGTAGCTGACCGTGGGCAAAACATTTCATGATACCACTTTTGGTGGGATTTGTTGATTTTGGAGTATAGTAAAATGAAATGCTCCATGTGCACCCCATCCTCTAGTATGAACACCAGATGGGGAATCAGAAATTAACTAGTGTAACCTCTTTAGAGCATTGAGGCATGCACGCTGAAGGGTTCTCTATAGTTTTTTAACCTTTGGATGTTGTGAAATTGAGAGAGACGCCAAATCAATTTGGCATTGAAACCCTTCTATTACCTTTACATGATTTTGATATTCATCATATGGTAATGCTTTGGTTTTCAAATGATGAAGAGTCTTCTATAAGTTGAGGTGGATATCATGAATGGAATTTTCTTCCATCAATTCTAGATCGTTATACTGTGAATTTTTCAAAGGCTAAAACATGACTAGTATTTCTACTTTATCCAATTGTTTTCTCATGTTTAACATATCTTCATCATCTTTCACTAGAAATTTCTCCACTTGGTCTGACCAAAGTGGACACTCTGTATTAGAAGACAAATAAGCCAAAGGAGGTTCAGAGAATGACAATTTCCCTAAGATGTCTTTTGGTTGAGAAAGTGTTTCACCCATCAATGAAAAAGCATTAGACATGAATGGTCTTGTGTTTGAAATTTCCTTAATATAGGAGGGATTTATCATCGCTACATTATAAATTATATAATTATCTTGACAATGAAAAATACTACCATGGAGAGGACATTTGCAGTAAATTCCATCATGGGGAGGACCACCATGGTGGATTACAACAAGGGATGAATCCTCTTACTCCTGGGTCTTCTGGACACATGGAGGGCTGTCGTGGCTCTCATCCAGAGATTGGCTATCTGGATTGACTAAATTTTCATAAATTAAGCCTTCATGATGAAGTGTCTGATGGGGAACTTCTGAATTACTGCTAATACTCCCATAATTTTGTAATGATAGGGTAAGATCTTGAGCTTCAATAGATAAATGTCCGAGGGATTCAAGAACTCCAGCATTAAGAGAAGCCAAATTCCAGCTTGACTCTTGATTTTCTTACTATGTTTGATGATTATTCTTCTTGGATGTTCTCTTACACTTAGTTGGGACCACTTACTGGGAGAAGTGTTTATCATGGGTAGGTGTATGTGCCTACCTTGGATTTGTTACCGGAACAGACCGATTACCTCCAATTGAAAAGGGTGTATGTTCCCAATCTTGTTGTCTTTATGATATGGGGGAGTATACCCCATGACCCTGCTGGACTATAATAGAAGTGTGTATCTACTCTGGTATGGAATGAAAATGTATCATACCATGTGTGGGGACATATTTATGGGTCTGTTCCCCTGGTACTACTGAAGTAGTTGTTATAATATCCTGGCATGCTTCCAGAATATGAGAAGGAATTTGTGTCTTCCCTTTCACCATTGATAAGATGTGTTTGGTGAGTTCAGTGGCTGGAAAGGGAATATAATTCCATTCTATATCAGAGGTAGGTGTATGTTACTTCTCCTGTCCTGCATTTCTTGTTATTGGATATTGATAGTAATCATGTATGAGGGAAGAGAGTTGGGTCCGCCCCAGATTTGTCATCAGAACATTCTGACTGACTTCTTCGAGTGCTGCCAAATGAGCCTGTTGGCAGGCATGATGAACTCTGGAAGGTTTATGTAACTAATAGTTTTTTCCCATCAAATATTTTTGATGAAATTCCTTCAATACTGGTAGAATTGACTTCTGGAAGAATTGGTGATTGTAAGCAGGTGTATATTCCTGTTTACCAGTTTCCACCACATTGGATTGGAGGGATTCTTTAGATACAGTTAGATGAACTTGCTAACTGGATGATAAATTATAAGTAGGTGTATGTTCCTATTCATGGTACTCCACCATATTTATCTAGTGGGATTGGTGGGTTGCTTCCAGACGAGTCTACTGGACAGAAAAATTAGGATGGACGTGTGTATGTGCCCGATCGTTGTTCTCCATCAAGTTAGGTTGATAAACTTCTCCAGAGGGGGATGAGATAATGACATGATCCCTACTGACTGGATGTTGTCCCCAATGGTTCGTCTTGTGTGCTCGGGTCTAAGAGACCTGGGCCGAACATCCAGAGGCAACACCCCCATCGTGTTGGGGGTTCACTACGACGCGATTTTGTTGGCAGTGATTGTTGGTGGGAGTCTTAAGGAAGGATCCCTGAATTATTGAATTGAGGCCCTGAGTGACCTCTTGATCTACCTCCCTGTAGTATGGGAGGGATAGGTTGTTGCATTCTAAGGATAAGGACCCAAAACAGTTGAAAATGGTGCTTGGCACCATCTGCTTCTTGATCATCGGTCATTGTTGGCTGGATGATCAAGGATTGTTATTGATCAAGAGGGCCTGTTGGGTATCCTCCAAAGTCAGGATTGTAATGTGATGGTGATACTACTTTACCAACACATTGGAGAACCAGCATTGAAGATGGTAGGTGGGTGATAACTTCCTTCCCGTGGATGAGGATCCAACCTGAGCAGCAGTCAGGAAGTTCACATATGTCGTCTTGAAGAAATCCATTTTGGACTGAAGGGAGTTCTGAGGAAAACATGAAAACAACAAAAAAATCCTTGAAAGACACATCTTTTAGATAGATACATTCATGATTGATTCCTTTGTCTGGCCTTACTTTATCAACTGATAGGGGCCTGACAGGTAGGTTACATTATTAACTTGGTTAAGGATTCACGTCAGGTTTACCATTTTTGTTTCGTAGTTCTTTGAAATGTGTGTTCTAGTTTTAAGAATCACTGATTCCAAGCAGTTTCCATTAGATTTATTTATGGAACCAGAAATTTCAAACAGTTCTTTATCCAAAGGGTACCTTCTTTCCAAGGGCAGACATCATTATGTTTGAACTTTACGATACTTAGGAATGCTCATTGGTCAAGAGGATGGGAGGTCGAACTCATCACGCCCTTTTGGGGGGAATTATTGTCTACTATAGGAATCTCTTTATAATTTTAAGATATTTTCATGAATCCTTATTAATTCACCAAGTATAGAATATGTTTCCCTTGGAATTTACTATCACTTATTAACATGTGTAAAATTTTGAATCATTAATATGTATTCAAGGTTCTTTATTAATGGAGATATTTGTATGTATTCAAGGTTCTCCATCAGTGGTATCCTCTCATATAACATTTCAAGATTCTTTTAATCATCCTTATGATGATACTAGTTTTTAATCCACTCAGTGGGGCACTCTCAAATTTACTGTCATCCAGGGAGACAAATGTTTGTTTTGATATTGGGATCGTACCCATAAAGTGGGCTACCTATGTATCCTTGTGAAAGGAATCAGAACCCTTGTAGTTCGATGCTGCATAATGGGACACATCATACCTTTTAAGGTCATGTGATAAGGACCTATCCATAAAGTTTAAAGTCATGTGGTACGGAAATCTAAGCGAAAGTTTCTTAGTCAAAGTTTGGTGTGGGACTTATGCCAAAGCATCCCAATAAACTTGGAAAGGATATGGTTTTCCAAGTAAGATTAGACCCTGTTGGGGATATGTCCCAAGGAGAACATGTTTATTTAAGGTGTTGGGTTTAAACCTCAAAGAGGCTTCCTACATATCCCATGTGGATGGGAATCAAATACCATGTAGTTCGATGAATCTCATAGGAGAGTATAGTTCTTTGAGAGAAATGAGTTCGGGATTACTTCCTAAAAAGGATGCCATGATGATTTTGGGGGTTTAATTTGGGGATTATTCCTAAAGAGGTTTCCTAGATTAAGGTAATTAGGGTTGGATTCTTGGAGAGGATATCTAGTGAGCTCAGGCCCTGAGAAGGCTTCCTACGTATCCTAATTATGGTGGGAATCAGAGCTCTTGTATTTAATTCACCGTGAGTGTTTGTGCACATGTTGTAATCATTATTAATCTCTAATCCCATGTGATTCATGCTCAGTGTGAGAAAAAAGAGGATTTGAAAGATTCAACAATTACACATAAACTTTTCTTCCTTCACTGGTGGAAGAGGGCACACCTATGATGGACAGGGTGGATGAGGGTGAGGCGAACAACCCTCCCTCTGTTCTCTTTACATTGGACAAGGGTCCAATGAAAGGAAGAATGGATAAAGTCTTAGGTGATTAAAATAGGATGGATTCCCTAAAATTGATCCTCGTAGGAGAGGAAGACTTTTCATTCTCTTGAATGAAAAAGCAAGCGTGAACCTTACCTCCCCTACCAAAAATCCAAGGTTCCTGGTCTCTTTGAGAAGGGAGAGGTCAGGACCCAAACCCTCCTCCAAACCGAGAACATCCCAAAAATATTCTTGGGAGAAAGGTCCATGTGACTGTGGATATACAAACCCACAGACACTCCATGAATCCCAACCCCATTGTGAAACAAATGTGGGAAACCTATGACTATGGATGTACAAACCCAAATAGGAGACATGCTGATGTGTCTTTCCCAAAGGTTTGATAAGTTATGAGTTTTTGGTGGAGGTATTAACAGAATACCTTTAAAATAAGGGAACCAATGAAGAATAAGACTTTCCATGAATGGATTTGAAGAAGGCTTGATGACTTTTAGACTGAAGAGATTAAGTGAATCAAATAAGGGCACCCAAGTAGGAAAGGGCGCACAAGTATGGGCGCACAAGTGGGCTTGGGTGACCTGATGTTCAATTAAGAGAGGAAAAACATGTATGGTAATACATGGGTGAGACCTGGATCAAGACTTTATGAGTATTCACAGGTGATCCCAAAAGTGGGGCGCTCAAGTTCCTATGAAAGGAATAGGTGGCACGCAAGTGTTTTTGATTTTGGGAGGTTGGGTGATTTTGGTGCGCAAGTGTTATAGATTTCAAGCACTAATAGAACTTAAGTCCTATGATTCTCCCTCAATTCATCTTCTTTAAGTGTTAAAGAACTACCTTTAATGTTTTGGAGGACTTGGGTAAAACACTAGGGAGACCAGAGCATCAATCGGGCTTCAGGGAAATTCTTCCATACAAATGAAGGCCCAAAGGTTTTATTTATAAGAAAAAATAGGACCTTGGGAGAAAGGAGGTTGGGTGCACAAGTAAGCTGCATGATAGGTGGGGGCGCACAGGTTTGCTACGCGCTGATGCCCTTTTGGCCTGACTAGGGCGACCCAATGCTCGTGCCTTTTCAAATCTTGATTTTCTTCATGTATTTTCCCCTCTTCTTTCTCAGGTATTTCCCTTTGTCATTTTTAGACTCTTTGATGAAATAGAGTGTCAACAAATATATATCCATTTTTTTAATGAGTTATATTAATAAAAATTATCCAAATTTTCAATATATTGTACTCATTTTTAATTAATCAATTTTAATCATTTTTAACATGCATGAAATTAAGATTAATTATTCATTAATAATGTTAAAAATACATTTGTATAAAATATTTAGAAATAAATATATTTAGAAATGTATATTTACTATTTTTATAAATTTGATATTATAAATAAATAAATAATATTTTTTTTAAAGTATTTAAATAATTATAAAATTATAATAAATTTATTTAAATAATGAATATATTTACTATGTATATATATATAATTATATAAATATATATAATGATATAAATATTATTTTTTTAAAAATTATTTATATAATTATAAATAAATAATTATATATTCAAAGAATTAAAAAATTATTATTTTATAAAAAGTATTATTATAAGTATTATAATTATATATAATAATTATACCTTTTTAAAAAATCATTTTTAAAAAAGTATTATAAGTATTTATCAGCGCTTTTTTAGTGCAGATAAACATAGATATTTATCAGCGTTAAAAAAGCGCTGATAAAATCAATCTTTATTAGCACTGATAAAAATTCATTTTATAAACATTTATTAAATTAACGCTAATAAAAGTGTCACGATCTATTTTAAGAACCTTATCCAGCGCGAACAAGTTCATGATACCCGAAGCTCTCCACGGAAGTGACTTGCTGTCGACGCTCCTTGTTGTCGAATCCATACTCGAATCTGGGCAAGAATCAAGTTTGAAACTATTCTAAGGCTCAAATCCAAGTCTCGAGTGATTCAAGGGTTGAACACAACCATGACTCAAACGAAATCCAGGTTTTTCAATATCTCAAATTTCCATCAGTTATCTACTGAACCTTCTCATTCCACATCCGTGTATCCCAAAAAGTCTAGTTGCACTATCCTATAATAAAACAACACAAAATTCATTATTTTTTGATATATTGAAGTATCGTGTTCACTGATATCATGTAGATCTCCCACTACTGTAAAATGGTACATTTGTGACGGGATCCCGTCGCAAATAAATGTTTTTGTGATGACCCGTCACAAAAAAACTATTTGCGACGGTATATCCATCCGTCGCAAATATCATCCTCATATTTTTTAAATACTATTTTCAATGGGCTACCATCCCATCATAAATAGTCTATTTGAGTTTTTTGAAACCATGTTTGCGACGAGTCCCATCGCAAATAGTATAAAAAATAATAATACAATTGAATAAAATAATATTAATATTGATAAAATAATAATATTAATTTAGTAAAATAAAACAAATAATAAAATAATAAAATAATATTCATATAATAATAATAATAATAATAATAAAATAATATAATTAGTATTACTAATATAATACAAAATTATAAATAATGAAAACCTGAATATTCGTGAAAAATACAAAAAAAATAAAAATAAAATAATAAAAAATAATAATTAATAAAATAAAAAATAATAAAATAATAAATAAAGTAATAAAATAATAAAAAATTAAATAAATAATAAAAAATGTAATATTCGAAACAATATAAAAAACACACTATATAGAAATGTAGATAATTAATATTACAAAAAAAATTTACATTCAAATGTTTTATCATAAAAAATAAATAGATCACCGTGGGGTAGGGTCGTCTGGAGGAGTTGGAGGAGATGGTGGAGGGAACTCCATCCATAAACCATGAGTTGGACGTCAGATGTACTCCAACTGCTCCTACTTCTGATGTTGCTGCCATCGATGCATCTCCTCTTTCATCTCCTTCTTTTGCTGCTGCTATTGCCATAGGAACTCTTCCTATTGTTGATACTGCCATTGACACATATGTTCATGATCCCTAGGCATACTCTCTATAATCTCACTCTAAGCTCACAACTGCTCTAGATACTGTGAAACAGATGGTGACTACTTCCAACGATATCCTCTCTAGTTGGATACCGACATCGTAGTGGTGCAATAATAATCCACAGGCATCAATCGAGTGCTGATACCAACAACTCAGCCTTTCTCAAAGACATACTGGGTCTCTTGTATCTATGTTGTCTCATCAAATTGGTGGGCACTGGTTTGAGTATCGGTCTCGACTTGACTCTCAGCCTGTGTTTAATATGTTGCGACCTCATATAACTCCTTCAATTACAATTTAAAATCAAAATAGTTAAAATATTATTTATAGGTAAATTTTAAACTGAAAAAGAGAAAATACTGACCACAATCTGACGTTGATGAGCACCTCTAATCTCTCTAGTGGTCGGATCACTGTACATCCTCCAATAAATATCAAACTTTGAAATATTGGGTTGTTCGACTGGCTACATGAATATAAAATAAATTGTTTACATTTAAAGTTATATTAAATATTAAAAACAAATTACTTACCATATTCTACCTATTAATTTTGAATGTATGACTATTTGCTCGATGTGTCACCTCCTATCTCCAACAGTTTTTTCATCCTTCCAATTATCTCATTTGAAAACAACCACCCAACCAATATGAATATAATCCATCCCAAACATGACATGAAATGTAATCAGGTCGGTGGGCACGACAAGACCCATCAAAATCTATCACTCCTGCTTTTCCCATTTACTTCCTTATAAAATTATGCAAAAACTGACTACAACATTGATGCATAGTCCCCTATCATGCCTTCCAGATAGCATTACACATGATCTCATCGATGAGATACCATAAACCCTACAAATAATTTATTATATCAAGTTATTAATTAAATTAATTTCAAAATAAATATTATTTATTTACGTACCAGCTTATGATCGAACATGCGGTGCTACACATCAATGGGAATATGATCCCATGAGACCCATGCTTCAGACAAATAATTTCACAATACAACACTCCTCTATCAAGTATCTATATGTGTAAAGCTGTAAAAAGAGAAAAAATAATCAAAAAATTAGTATATAAATAAATTATTGAAAACTAACTAAAATAAATATATAAACATACATCTATATGCCAGGATCAAAACCAAGATGTGGACGTCGCTTGATAATAAGGTCAGGAATCATCAATCATGCAAGACCACACCCCCTCCGAGTCATCCCTGAACCAGTAGTAGTCTGAGGGTCAGATGAGCCAACATCCTACTTGTCCAAATGTAGATTACCTTCCTCTAATAGATGAAACAGGTCCTCATCCATCTGAAGCATGAAATGATTGTTGTTATCAAATAGTTGAAAACAACAATTATATATTGATATATATTATATATGATTACAACCAACATTTAACTATTTCAATGTTTATCTTCATCCTCATATTTATATATGACGATGTTAATGCCTTCATATTCCTTCTCAGTATCAACAATTTCTATATGATTTTTAGTTTCATTATCTCTTGTAATTTCAAATTCATTTGTAACATCATTAAAATCGTCATCACCATCAACCCTTAACCATTGGGTGTCATCATTGATATCCATGTCTCTTCATGAAAAAGATGGATTTAGAGCAGTATCTTGAAAAAATTCAATTCCTTCCACTTCAGATGAACCACATTCACTTTGAGTAAATTTATTTTCCCGAGATTTAATTTTTATTATGCTCCACCAAACACTCAACTCTCTTGAAGTAGCATAATATTTTGAAATATAAATTTTATGTGCCTTTTGAGACCATAAAAATGGTTCTTTTACTACATGAAGACTTTTATATTTAATATCAACAATTCCATGATTCAGATGAACATGAAATCCTCTCTTAGTATCTAACTACAAGCATTTAAACATCGTTATGTAATGTTGTCCCAGATAATATAGTTCAATAATTTAATCCATCATGATATAGAAGTCAACATTAGTTTTTCTATGATGAGATCCTTTCAAGAAAACACCACTGTTCATTGTTTTTTTGATTCCCCATATGTACATGTATGAAATCAGAAACCATTCACCACATATGCATTATAATATTTAACCATTTTTGATGGTGGGTTACTCAATACACACAATAGATTATAAATTTTATCAGCATGTTGAGATACCTGAAAATTTGTAAAAAAATTATCAATATAATAGATAATAAATTGATTTTATACGTTAAATCAAAAATAATAGGAAAAGTTCTTTTGCCGACGTTCTTCAAGAGAAACTTCTGTAATTTGTGGAAGTTATTTCTTGATATGATTATCATATAAACTACAAATAAAATAATATTAATTTACTATAATAAAAATTATAGAATAAGTGATAGGAGAAATCACTGTACAAAATGTGTTATTTCTTCACAATTGAGCATGACATATGAATGAGCTCTGTGATGTTCATCATCTAAAATCCTTCATTCATGAACTCCAACAAAGCCAAGTTCAGGCTGATTGAAAACAGATAATTGATTTCCAATTTCATCATCAAAATTTCCCTCATTACAGCCTATATGGTTGTGTTTTGAGGGATATTCAGATTTAAATTAATGAGAGAAGAAAAAATAAATTTTCTATTGCAAATAAGCTTCTGTAATTGAACCTTTAATCGATGATCTATTACATACTTTTTTCTTCAATTTTTTCATGCATATTTCAAATGGGTACATCCATCGGAACTGTACCGGACCTCAAAATTTTTCTTCATTTGATAAATGTAATATAAAATTTTCCATTGAGTCAAAAAAATCAAGCGGGACAATTTTTTCCAGTTTACATAAAATTAATACAACATCTTCTTGCAACCTGCTTAATGCATCATAGTCACTTGTTGACACGAAAATGTGTTGGAAAAAATATGATATGTTTTTTAAGGCATCTAATATAATAGAATTCAACAAACCTCCAAATTCAATTAGCAAAAGTCTTTCAATTATAACATGACAATAATGACTTTTTAATATGGTAATATGACCATTTCTGAAAAATTTTCCCAAATTGGAAGCATAAACATTTGAAAGTCTCAAATCTACAATCCAATGAAAAAATAATAATTGATTCTATTTAGAGAGTGTATAAGCTACATTTCGATTCATTAACTTCTATGATATGACATTTTCAAATAGTTCAATTTTTGGTCGCTTGCAAATTTGGGAAGGATCAAATTGTTCCTTTACATTATCTTTGGTCTTACCCATTATATCCAAAACTATATAAAATAAATTATCGAAACAATTCTTCTTAATATGAATGACATCCAACATGTGACAGACCAAAAAATTAGACCAATATGGAAGATCCCAAAAAATGCGTTGTTTTATCCAATTGCTTTCTTTCCCAAAGCCATCAATTTTATATTGGTTTATTGTTGGTCCAAATGTGATGAGAGGTAATGAAGAGACAATTGATTTTAAATTTATAACTGATATCATTGTGGAGGTCCATCTCTTTCAATTTTTCCTTTTCTAAAATGATATTTTTTATCTGAAAAGGATGATCAGTTGGAAGGAATCTTCTATGACAGTTGAAAAAACAAGTTTTTTCCATTGATGAGCATAAAAGCATTACTATCTCTCATAAATTACGGAAATGATTTTGTACTATGTGTACTCGATCCAGATAACATTCCATATGCTGGGAAGTCACTAATTGTCCACATCAATGTAGCTTTCACTGAGAAATTTTGTTTTGCACCAACATCAAATGTAATGAAATCATTACTCCATAATGAATTTAACTCATCAATCAATGGTTTCAAATAAATATCATTATTATTTTTCTAATGTCATGGATTTAATAAGGTCAAAAATATATATGGTTACTTCATCAACATATAAGGTGGTAAATTGTATGGAGTTATAAAGACATACCAACATGAATACTGACTATCGTAAGAACCAAATGGATAGAAACCATCAGCATAAAGACCTAATCACACATTTCGAGCTTCTAAAGAAAACAACATATACACTTGATCAAATTTTTTCCATGAATCACCATCAGAGGTATAATTTAAGGTTTTACTGGTTAAAATATTGGTTTTTTTCCATGACATCAATACTGCTATGTTTTGATACATAAATAAATGTTGCAATCTGGGTTTATGCAGGAAATATCTCAATTGTTTTATAGGAATCAATCCAGACTTCCCTTGTTGAGCCTCTTTATACCATGATTTTCCACATTTGGGACAACTATGCAACAAATCATTTTCACCGTAATATAAGATATAATCATTTGAACATGCATGAATCTTCTTATAACCAAGAACCAAATTACGATCCAACCTCTTTCTCTCATAGAAATTTTTAGGTAACACATTTTCTTCAGGTAGTAGTGTTTTTACCAAAGATAATATCTGATAAAAATAGCTATTTGACATTCCATTATTTGATTTAGTAGCCATAAATTTATAAATTTCTTCAAATTTTCTTATCTTGCAACCAGGATATAAGGAATCCTTAGCAGACCTCAACAACTCATAAAAATGAGATGGTTCAAACTCAAGAGTTAAATTATTATCATCCTGAGTTTCAACTTGTTGAAAAGATGGACCCTCCACATCATGTACTAAATTTGAAAACTATGTAGGATCCAGAAACAAATTATTAGTGTTATATTTAGAACTATTTTCACCATGTTTATACCAAAAACATAATCTATTTGAAAACCAAAACTCAATAAATGACCCCCAATGTTGTCAAATGTGTCAAATGTACTTAGAGAACATTTTTTACAAGGAAAATTAATTGTCCATTATGAAACAAATTCTAGTTTTGATGATGCAAATGATAAGAAATCTTTAACACCCTTAATACATATAGGATTTAAACCATAACCATTTGGATTCTTGCACTAATTTATCTAAGAATGATCATCTAATAATTGTTATTGTTGACTACCTTGTTCCATATTTATCTATAAAATATAAAATAATAATTTTTTGTATAATTTGATATAAAAGAACACTATCCAAAAAATATAAGACAATTAAATTCCCTTTTCTATCAAATTATAATAATTTCTATTATTTCATACTTATTTATAGTATTTTTAAACTTTTATACTAATCAACACTAACTTATAATAATTTACATTTATTACCACTAATCATTATTAATTACAGCTAATTTATACTAATAATTGTTAATTACCGACGATACAATTTCTAACAGATTGGCGACAACTCTTTTTCTTGAAAACTCACCTCCATTGTCTCTGGTTGAAATCACTATGAAAAATATGCTCAAAGGTACGTATATCCATTTCTGTATGCACAAAGATAGAGATAAGGAAGGCCTCTTCGTGGTGCTCTCCTTTCTTGTGCATAAAAAATTGTATATCCATACGTCTTACAAAATTTTTCATAGTGATTTCAGTGGGTGATAGTGGAGATGAGTCTTCGGAAAAAAGAGGCTCTTTTGCCTGAGGACTCATCTCCTTTCAAATTTCTCCGATGTACACATATCCATTTTCGTATGCACGAGAATGGAGAGCAAGAAGGTCTTTCCACGCTGCTCCCTATTTATCATTAATAGGAAAATGGATATCCGTACGTGAGGGAATATTTTTTAGAGTGATTTAAGTGGGATAAAATTACAAGGATATAAGGCATCGGGCAAAAGGGATCCACCAATCTTCTGAAAAATGCAACAATTTATTACAATTTGATACAATTTATTACATTTTTTTGCTAATTATTATTAATTATTGTTAATTATTTCTAATTATTACTAATTATTAGAATTTATTACTAATTATTAAAATGTATTACATATTATTAAAATTTATTACTAATTATTAGAATTTGTTACTAATTATTACTAATTATTAGAATTTATTACTAATAATTAGAATTTATTACTAATAATTAGAATTTATTAAAAATTGTTAGAATTTATTACTATTTAGTACTAATTATTATAAATTATTACTAATTATTATAAATTATTACTAATTATTAGAATTTATTATTAATTAGTATTAATTATTGCAATTTATTACTAATTATTAGAATTTATGATTAATTATTACTAATTGTTGCAATTTATTACTAATTATTTCAATTTTTTACTAATTATTGCAATTTTTTACTAAATTGTTGAAATTTATTAAAAATCAATAGAATTTATTATAATTTATTACAAATTATTATAATTTATTACTAATTATTAGAATTTATTACAAATTATTAGAATTTATATCTAATTAATAGAATTTATTACTAATTATTAGAATTTATTACAAATTATTAGAATTTATTACTAATTATTACTAATTATTACTAATTATTGCAATTTATTACTAATTGTTGCAATTTATTACTAATTATTGAAATTTATTACTAATTATTACTAATTGTTTTAATTTGTTAAAAATTATTAGAATTTATTACAAATTATTAGAAATTATTACTAATTATTAGAATTTATTACAAATTATTAGAATTTGTTACTAATTATTATAATTTATTACTAATTATTACTAATTAAAAGAATTTATTACTAATTATTACTATTTGTTGCAATTTATCAATAATTATAAAAATTTGTTACTAATTATTACAATTTGTTACTAATTATTAGAATTTATTACTAATTTATTTCTAATTGTTACAATTTATCACAAATTATTGTAATTTATTACTAATTGTTTCCATTTATTTCTAATTGTTTCAATTTTTTACTAATTGTTTCAAATTTTTACTAAATTATTGCAATTTTTTTACAAATTATTATAATTTATTAGAATTTATTACAAATTATTAGAATTTATTACTAATTATTAGAATATATTACCAATTATTAGAATTTATTACTAATTATTAGAATTTATTACTAATTATTAAAATTTATTACTAATTGTTACTAATTATTAGAATTTATTACAAATTATTATAAATTGTTGCAATTTATGACTAATTGTTGCAATTTATTACTAATTATTACTTACTGTTGCAATTTATTAAAAATTCATAGAATTTATTATAATTTATTAGAATTTATTACAAATTATTAGAATTTATTAGAAATTATTAGAATTTATTAGTAATTATTAGAATTTATTACTAATTATTAGAATTTATTACTAATTATTACTGATTAAAAGAAATTATTACTAATTATTACTAATTGTTGCAAATTATTACTAATTATTAGATTTGTTTACTAATTATTACAATTTATTACTAATTATTAGAATTTATTATTAATTATTATGAATTGTTACAATTTATTACCAATTGTTACAATTTATTACTAATTATTGTAATTTATTACTAATTATTACAATTTATTACTAATAATTAGAATTTATTACTAATTATTAGAATTTATTACCAATTATTACTAATTATTATAATTTATTAATAATTATTAATAATTGTTGCAATTTAATACTAATTGTTACAATTTATTACTAATTATTACTAATTGTTGCAATTTATTTTTAATTATTGGAATTTATTACTAATTATTAGAATTTATTTCTAATTATTAGATTTTATTACTAATTATTAAAATTTATTATTAATTATGATAATTTTTTACTAATTATTAGAATTTATTACTTATTATTACTAATTATGAGAATTTATTATTAATTATTACTAATTATTAGAATTTGTTACTAATTATTAGAATTTTTTTACTAATTATTACTAATTATTGGTATTTATCACTAATCATTTCTAATTATTAGAATTTATTACAAATTATTACTAATTGTTGCAATTTATTACAAATTGTTGCAATTTATTACTAATTATTGTAATTTATTACTACTTATTCCTATTTATTACTAATTAGTACAATTTATTACTAATTATTACAATTTATTATTAATTATTAGAATTTATTACTAATTATTAGAATTTATTGCAATTCATTACTAATTGTTGTAATTTATTACTAATTGTTCCAATTTATTACTAATTGTTACAATTTATTACTAATTATTACAATTTATTACTAATTATTATAATTTATTACTAATTATTAAAATTTATTACTAATTATTACAATTTATTAGTAATTATTACAATTTAGTACTAATTATTACAAATTATTATAATTTATTACTAATTATTACTAATTATTACAATTTATTACTAATTATTACAATTTATTACTAATTATTACAATTTTTTACTAATTATTACAAATTATTACAAATTATTACAATTTATTACTAATTATTATAATTTAATACTAATTATTATAATTTAATACTAATTATTACTAATTAATAATAACTAATAATTAATACTAATTCATACTAATCACACATCATTATTTGTAAAAATAAAAATAAATTATCCAATTATAATTTAATTTAACTGTAGCTAATTAACAATAATTATAAATAAAATAAATTGAAATGAATTAAGTAAAAAATAAAATAAATAGATAAATACCTCAAAACTGAAGCTTTCGAAGGATATCAGCTGCGAATAATGCCAAGAATTAAAATTTCAAATTATGAAATTTTTTGAGAGAAACCTTTCCACTAAAGGGAGAGATGAGATAAGAGAATTGAGTGGAATGAGTAAAAAAACAGGTGGGTGGGTGGGTGGGGGGTATATATGTTAGATTAGTTGCGACGACTGTATTTGCGACGGTATTACCATCGCAAATACCTATCGGTTAAAAAATCTTTTGTGACGGTGCTCATCACAAAATACCACCAACGACATATTATTTACAATGGGATATAAACGTCGTCACAAATACTAAAACACTGTTGGGTATTTGCGATGGGCTACTGTAGCCTGTCGCAGATACCTTTCCTGTGTTTTCTCGCGCATGGCACACCAAACCTTTTGCAATGGGAACCACCGACCCATAACAAAAACTTTATTATTTGCGATAGGCTAGTTTTCTCGTCGCAAAAAACCTTTTCGACGAACTATTTGTGATGAGACACTAACCCGTCACAAATGACCTGTCGCAAATGCACACTTTTCCCGTAGTGTCCTTGCAACAACGTTGGTATTGTATGACTTGAAATATGTCAAACCTAATGTTGGGTCATGTTGTTGTGAGGTATAATAGTCACCCAATACCTATATTCCATGACATCTACCTCTTTACAATTGAAAACTTTGAAAAAAATCATCCATATAGCGGTCAGTGTTCTCATTGGTTTGGAATATTACATTAGACATCACTTGGATGATGAAATATCTGACATCATTGGGGTCTTATATTATGTCATGCAACAATTGGCATTAATAGGGTTGAGTGAGGAGGAACTAAACTATAGGGTTATCCCCTTCTATTTGAAAGGTAATTCTAGAAGCTGTTTCCAAAAAATGGATGATGAAATATCTCACACATGGGAAAAACTAGATAATGATTTTTTTCTATGAAATTTTTACCTATGATAATGAGCACTGAAATATGGTGTAAAATTAATAGATTTATTTAGGATGACTGTGAACTATTTCATGAGGCTGGATAGATTTAGGGGTCACCTAGGAAATATAACAATCAAATGATTCCGATGAATCTATAAAATCAGATGAGAAAAAACATTATATATGTTTGATTTGTTGTCTTATTTATTTAACTACTTCTTGAAAAAATATAATTTTTTTAGTTTTTATTTTCAAAATATTTCAATTTGAATTTAAATAATATGAATTAAATTCTATAAAAATAAAAATCAAAGAGGTTTAAGGTTCTATAATCCTTGGACTATATTATATAGAAAAAAATCATTTTGAGATAAAATGTAATTTATATTTTGATTTTGGTTGTTGAAATATTGTCAAAAAATAAACAATTGTAATGAGTCATTTTCTAGGAAAAACCTCAGCATCATGGTGTTTTAAGAAACAAAATACTATTTCATTACGTGGTGTAGAAGAAGAGTACATTGTTGATAGAATTTATTTTTCACAATCCTTTATGATTGGTCAATTTTTTTCTAAAATTGATATTTTCTTTAAAAAGTAATTTATTTAACAAGAAAAGTTTTCTATTATTTAAAATTTATAGAATATTTTAAATCATTCAATAATAAATCTTATACCACTAGATTTAACTAATTTTGATAAAATAAAATATTAACATTGATTGATGTAAATTTAATAAATAAGTTTTAATAGAATCTATTTCTTTGAGATAAAAATTATTTTTCATGGATAAAATCATTACACCTTTAGAATCCCTCTTCAAGTCAATTTTATTATTTTGGATTTAATAAATTAATGAAATGATATGTTCTCTGTGGATTCTTAATTCTATTGAATTTTATGGTGTGCTAACACAAACTAAAATCCATTTTTATATCCTTGTGGTAATATAATGCCCCACAGATGTGACCATCTCAATTACATGACATAAAAAATGTTTCATTACAATACATTACCATGACCTTTTATGTTAAGAGTTTTATAGAATTTGGACAAAAAATTAACTAAAAAACTCATGTATTTTTGAACTAATGGAATTTCTTTTGAACAATATATGAAACAACTTGATCCATAAGAAGCCTTCACTGTTCTTATTCAGATCAAGATCCTCATTTCACATTGTTCTTATTCTAATCAAGCTCCTCATGCATAGATTTGATCCAATTATCATCCTTGTAACACCCCGACCCCTCTAGACCAGAGTCGGTGCATTACTTATTATATTGGCATGGTTAGAATGAATGGAAATCTCAAAGGAATGATCATTTTAGTAGTATTGAAGAAACTAGATACATAAATGTAACTCAAATTACATTGTAAAAGGTTACAAAATACAATACATAACAAAAACTAAAAACTGCATCCATAGGAACTCAATAAATGATCTCCTTTTCATCACCTATTAAAGGTAAGCAATGAAAGGGGTGTTCTCAAATTCTCAGTAAGGGTTACAAATGGCAGAAGCATGAATCAATAATAACTGAATCATAAACAATTAGACATAGTCAATATGGAATGGTGAACAAATGAAGGACTCACGCCATTAATAAACTGAGATTGAAACTGCATCCATAGATTTTTTCATAGTTAAATCCTCATGGATAGTAATAAGTGATAATGAATAAAGGGAATTCTTATTAATTTTATGTCATGTATCTGGAACATGAAACCATAATACCGTTAAAAAAGTTTAGTTCTGTGGGTAGAAACCTGTCTGATTTTTGGAAACAAACTCGAAGGGTTTGTCACCAATTGATTTGTCTCATGAGACCTATCTATGCATCGAGGGGCTATAGTAGGCCCCACCCTCCACTTAAAGTCCAAATAATTCTTTATACCCTGATTTAATATAAGAGCAATTTTCCTTTTCAATATCCATATAGAGTAGAGAATATGAATTCATCAATATTTCCATAGTTAAAATAACTTTTCAATTATACACCAAATGTAAAATGGTATATGGTTTAGACAATAAACATATACATGATATGATATTATGGATATTTAATATAAATATAATTTCAAATGAAATGTGATCTCAAATGGGCAGTAGGTACACCACATAAGGATTATTAGGTGCACAATACAAAGTTAGTCACAACAAAATGTTAGTTGAGACAAAGTCCCTTACCACAATGTAATCGGTCGAATCATATGACCAGAACTTAATAACCATAAAATTAATCATTGAATACCATTAATATAAATAAAATAATGTTATTATATTTCAAATGTAAGTACACATATACAACAGACAAGAAATAAGTGGTGAACAACGGAAATATCACAGAATTAAAAGTGAGATAAGAAACCCCTTACCTTATGATTGAGTGTTTTTTTTGTTTTAATGACCTTAATAATAAAATTTATCTCCATTAATTAATAATTCTATAACCTCATATGCATTTAATTGATTTAGTATAACCTTATTAGGTTCATTCATGTCCCTTTTTATGGGTTTAAGAGGTTCAATTTTATTTTTTTGGAAGCATTTTCTTCCTTGATTTTCATGACTTGTTTACTTGTATTAATGAATGTAAGTTCATTTGAAATGGGGTTAAACATACAGAATTGTTAATATATATTATTAGTGATATTAAATAGATATTAATGATCTTATAATGATTCTGGGTTATATACTTGAGGATGAATCATTAGTTAAAAGTTATTGATAAACGCTTGGATTAAGTTTGGCAGTTTTGTGCACAATGAACTTGTTTTGTATTATTATTCCATATTATAAGTGTGTAGGGATTACAGAACATTAATGAGATGAAATACATATATTATTATATTTTTCAACCATAAAAATGGTTTCATGACCAGAATTAAATATGGTATCAAAAATTGAGAACCCGTCGTCCTTGAATGTTATAAATTAACACATCTCGGACGATGTTTTTATTTCTAGTATAAGAGGTGGGGGAAAGAGAGATGATGATGAAATATTACGTTAGCATAATATAATTCCAGTTCATGTAAGGTACTAGATTTATCATATCATTTTGATGAGTTGTGATGAGGAAAGAAGTATAAAATAAAGTAACTCAAAATAAGAGAAAAATCTATAAATCTCTTACGAAAATTCGGCAGCCTAATGATGTCACTTAAAATTTAATAAAATAGTTTGTTGAGAGAAATGGGGTATCTCATAACTCTTTCATAATATGTGCAGTAATGGGAATATGGAATGAAATATTCCCACACAATCCAATTGAAAATAAAATAGAAAACATAAAATGAAATCTTTAAGAAAAGAGAAGGGTGGTTGATTCTCTTACCATGTAGAGTAACTCCCAAAACATGATGGTTGGGACCTTGGGGGGTTGAGGACACATTGGAAGGAATCCTAGGGAGGTACTACTACTATATATTATAGGATAATGAGTTTGGAATGACAAAAAATAAAGTGGGGTGAGTGGGTATTTATAGTAATTAAGAGTGAGTTTTTATTAATTAAAAGGGATACCTCATTAGATGTTTTTGCAAAACCATGGGCTTGACCATGGTATTTGCCCATAGTTTTTTCCACTTGGGACACCTCATGTCATACGTTATTGTACACAAGTCTACCAGACTTTTATATTTAATTATTACATCATTATAATGTCATTAAACTACTAAAAACTCAAAACTGTATTTTTACTATTTACCAAAAATTCAAGTATTTTTGAAAAATATCAAAAATTCACCCTAACTATTTTTCAACATGTATAATTCAAAAATGAAATCCATTTTTTGAAAATAATTTTATAATTATTTTTAATTTAATTTTTAAATAAAATCATAGTTAATTCGAAAAATAACAATTTTAAAGATATAATTAGTTCTATATCACATTGAAAAATTAATTAAGATCTAATTATCTTATTACCTTAAGAAAATAAAATATTATCATTATTTACTATTTATAAGGGTCATATTACTATTCATATTTCTATTCATAGGGGTATTTTACTATTCATCAAAAAAATCAAGTTGGTTCTATCAGACTCCAAATGACTTACTGGTTACAACTCTAGATGACCGTTTTTCAAAATTCAAAACATAGAAGTGAAAAATTTATGTTTAATGGTTGCGTTTTGAATATTTCTTAAATAAACAAGTGTTGTTTCAAAGGAATATAGTGCTTTATGAAATATAGGCTATGAATAGAATGTATTTAAGAGAAGTATACCATAAAATGTTTATGGTGTTATATTATTCCCTCCTTAGGAAATTTCAACCTCAAAATTTTATGGATAAATCCCACCAAAAAGATTTGGGTGGTTCTTTTTCATAACATCCTCAGGTTCGCATGTTACTTCCTCTATATTTTGTTTTCTCTAAAGAAAATTTACTAGAGGAGTCATCCTTTTTCTCAATACTTTCTCTCTTGTGTCAAGGATCCCAATAGGCTCTTCACAGTATGAAAAACCAGGTTCCAATTCTATTTCTTTATAGGTGAGTACATGAATTTGTTTTGGAATGTATTTATTCAAAAATGAAACATGCAACACATCATGGACTTTGAAGATACTTGGAGGAATTGCTAAATGGTAAGCTACTACTCCGATTCTTTCCAGAATTTCAAATGGTCTGATGTACCTGGGGCTCAGTTTTCCTTTCTTACCGAACCTTAAGACACCCTTCCGTGGAGATACTTTCAGAAAGACATGATCTCCATCTTAGAATTCCAAATCCTTTCTCCGATTTTTATCATAACGCTTCTACCTACTTTGGGATACTTTAATATGGGCTTGGATCATCTTCACCTTTACCTTGTTCTCTTCAATATGTTACGGGCCTATAAGTTTCCTCCTACCAAATTCACCCCAACAAGTTAGAGTTCGACATATCTTTCCATATAATGCTTCATATAGAGCCATTTGAATACTAGAATGAGAACTATTATTGTAGGAAAATTCCACCAAAGGCATGTATTGATCCTACATACCTTGGAAGTAAATAGATCATGACCTCATCATGTCTTCTTGAGTTTGAATATTCCTTTCAGATTTTCCATCAGTTTGGGGGTGATAAGCAATACTCATATGAAGCTTAGTATTCAAAGAATTCTGGAGACTTTTCTTGAATTTTGATGTAAACCGGGGATCTCGATCGGACACAATTGATATAGGTGGTCCATGAAGTCTTACAACTTCATTAATATAAAGTCTTTCTAGGTGCCCAAATGGTAAATCCTCTCTTATAGGAAGGAAATGTATTGATTTTTGTGAGATGATCAACAATTACCCATATTACATCATTCCTCCTAGGTGTCCTCAGTATTCTGGTGAAAAAATCCATCGTAATGTTATCCCACTTCCACATATAAATAGGTAGAGGTTGCATCACTCTTCTAGGATGTTGTCTCTTTGTCTTAACTTGTTGAAAAACTAGACACCTTGACATGTAGTCATCAATTTACAGCTTTATATTATCCCACCAAAAATATTCTTTTAGATCTCTATACATCTTTGTGCTACCCGGGTGTATAGAGAAATTTGAGCTATGAGCATCATCTAATAGTTCCCTTTTTAGCTCAGGTACTGATGGAACACATAAACTCTTCCCAAACTTCAGAACTCCTTCCTCATACACGAAGTATTCCAATCTCCCATCCTTAACAACAATAATTTCCTTGTATAAATTTTCATCATCATATTGAGATATTTTAATCTTCTCTAGTAAATATGGTTTATCAATCCTTTGAAAGAGGAAAGATTTTTCCCTTTCCTTAACAACTCCCATATCCATCTTTAATATATCTATGAATATAGGATCTCTCTCAATCTTTATTTGAGTTAGAAGTCCATGATCTTTCCTACATAATGCATCTGCCACTTTATTTCCATTTCCTGGGTGGTAGTGTATTGAACAATCATAATCTTTGAGTAACTCGAGCCATCTCCTTTTTCTCATGTTGAGTTATTTTTGGGTAAAAATTTATTTAAAACTCTTGTGATCTGTGTATATCTCACATTTTCACCGTAAAGATAATGTCTCCATATCTTCAGAGAAAATATTACAACTGCTAACTCAAGATCATGAGTTGGATAATTTTTCTCATGAGTCTTCAATAGCCTTGATGCATAAGAAATAAGTTTACCATTTTCCATAAGGACACAACCCAACCTATTCTTTGATGCATCACTGTTGTTTCCGACGCTTTCACCAGGGCGCGCGCGCATCCCTCACGTAGAGGAAGCATGACTTGTGGCCCGACATTCCCGCTTTCCAAATGCGGGAGACATCCATTCCTTATTCAGGGATGTCTGCTCCGTGATCGAAATTGGGATGACGGGATGTCGGTTCTTCCTTTCGTGGATTCCTCCTCGGAGCTCATCACCTAGTCCGGGTCTCCCTCATAGATTTAAGATGTAATCATGAATCTCGTTCCCAGTGCCATATATTCATGGAAACCAGTTAATTACGTTACTTCCATCAAGATTCTCTAAGGGGTCTAGTCGGGGAAGCAACCTTCAGTTAGGAGAGTGGTCACGTTGAGGCGTCGTTGGCGTGTCTTGACGCTGGGGGATTGGCATGTCTGTCTTCTGTCCCTTATTATAGGGCTTCTCGAGGGCGTGGAAGCCCGAGTCATCCCACATCGAACATGGGGGAATTGTATGACATAGGTAGGTATCTGAGGTTTTCCTCATATTACCATGTTTAACACAGGGTATGCCACGATTTTAATGTCCAAAGGGGATGGTGGGATGCCTGAAAGGGTGACCTATGAGAATGAACGCATGGATGGGACCCAGAGGGAGTAAGACCTCTGGGCTGGGGAATGAGCTTCCCGAGGCACGTGGGCTCGAGGGAGAGGCCAAAATGATATGTGGGTGTTGGGATTGAACCTCATGGAGGCTTCCTACGTACCGTGCCTTAGCACGGATCAAAGTCTCCATACTTCAGGATGGATGGGGCTTACGCTCTAAGACGGCCCAAGGTGGCTATGGGGCTTATGCTCTGAGGTAGCCCACAATGGACGGATGGGGATTACGCTCTGAGGTGGCCCACAATGGTGGATATGAGGCTTACGCTCTGAGGCGACCCACAATGTTAGATATAGGGCTTACGCTCTGAGGCGGCCCACAATGATGGATATGGGGCTTACGCTCTGAGGGGACCCATAATTATGGATATGGTACTTACACTCTGAGGTGGCCCACAATGGTTGGTGAACCAACACAAAGGGGTTGGAATGACCGGGTGATGGGCTTGAACCTCGTGGAGGCTTCCTACGTACCATGCCTTGGCACGGATCAAAGTCCTCGTAGTTCGCTGTGGTGCAATTTATCATCATGCAGGATGGAGGCATACAGTTTAACATCATGCTAGATGGGGGCATACAGTTTAACATCATGATGGACAGGGTCATTTGGGGCTTATACTCTGAGGCGGCCCAAGGTGTTGGCGAACCGACGTGAAGGGGTCGGAATGACCGGGTGGTGGGCTTGAACCTCATGAAGGTTTCCTGCGTGCCATGCCTTGGAATGGATCAAAGTCCTAATAGTTCACTGGAGGTGGGGTTCAAGGTCGGTGCTCACTCTAAGCTCACGTGAGTCATGCTCGATATGAGAAACAAGAGGTTGAAGGGACTTGATGATCACGTCGCAATGGGTGCGTCCGTGAGAAGCGAAGAGGGGATTACGCATTGAGAGGCCCATTGTGTCGGGACTTACTCCAGGATGGAGGCCTAGGGGTGACAAAGATCAAAGGGAGAGGAATTTGGGACTGAACAAAGGAGATTCCTCATTTCCTATCACGCCCTCCACTGGCCTTGGCGGTGGGGAAGTACAAAAGTGCATGGGTGCTACCTTCTGCAAGAGAGGCTAGGGGCTTACACCAAGGTGGCTGCCCTTCCCCCATGGACAAACGCCAATCCGAGAGGGAGGATATCATCCCATGTGGGCGGTGATCCCATCCCTGTGGAGATGAGTGGGTGCAAAGAATTCCCGAGCCGGGGGGACCCTGCGTGCGAGGCACGGGGCCAGATCACAGTTTAATGTCATGTGTTGAGGACGAGGTTCTTGGCAGTTTAACGTCTTGTAGTTCAGATGAGGTGGGTTCGCTCCACACCCCTAGGACTTATATAATTGGTACCCTCTTCCCCTTGGGGAAGGGAAGGCACCATAAAATCTATTATGAAGGGGGGTCGGAGAGCGAACCATCGAGGGGTCCACGTTAGCGTGGCTATGCGAAGAAGCAATAGACATTAGCATGCCTATGCGAAGAAGCATGAGGCAAAGCGGCGCAAGGGGAAAAATCGCCCAAGGGACCTTGATGTTACTTCGTATGAGCCCAGAAGGTCGTACTGGAGAACAACACATGGTGTGTATGCCCGATGTGTGTGCCCGGGGCATACAAAAGGAGGAGATCGGGTGCCTATGCAGGGAGGCACCCGGGGGCATCAAGGTGAGGGGTCCTGGGGATTGCATGCAAAAAAATGGTTTGCACGCAAAACACTGGGATGATGTATAATTGGGGCAGAGGGATTGTGCGCGGCTAGGAAGATCGCGTGCAAGGTATATAAATTGCGCGTGAGTGGAAAAGGCCACACCCAAAGGCAAGGCCGCACCCAGCGAAAGGATTGTGTGCAATTGGAACGTTTTGCACGCAACGGAAAGAATTACGCCCAAAGGAGGAACCCTGAAGGGTTTGGAATTATTTTTAAGCTAGTGGGATTGCACGCAAAGGCGGATCCCGGGGCAAGGTGGCGTGCAAAGGATTAGTACCTGAAATCCATCTTGTGCGCGCGGAAGTCCTATTTCGCACATGAGAGCCGGTTCAAATTCTGCAACCCTGAAATGGAAGGGGTCTCCTTCTATTTATAGGCCTCCAGCATCACAGAATCTAGGCGGCGCGTGAAATTTTGTATGCCAATGATGGCGGTGTGGAACCTTAGCCACGTGGGTGTGGGAGCGGAATTATTGCGTGCCTGCGCCAGGATCCCTTCGCGAATCCCAAACCCCTTTCGCACGGCCCACATTTTTTTGCGCGCATTCCCCTTTATTTCGCGCAACACTTCTAAGACCTCCGAACTGGGTCTCTGGGTACGAATATGACTTCACTTTGTCATTTCGAAACTTCCTTTAGTAATTTCAGACTTTTCGGAATCTATAGATGCCCCCCCTCAGAATTGGATTGGAGAGAGGCCGCAACGAACAGATTATAAGAAAACGCTGAAACGCCGAAGGGTTGGGATTTGACGGCCCCCCTGCGCGCGAAACATGTTGCCTCATGCAAAACTCCGGCTTGGCATGGAATCCTCTTTCCGCACGGCGCGGAACCCCAGCTTCATGTATAAAAGGGGCCATGGGTCCCATGATCCGTACACAACTTATATTGTGCGATGGGATCAGAGATCTCATGTGCGAAATTACCTCTACACCTGTGCATAAAACACACTTTGGCAACATGTAATTTCTCTGAGTTTTGACCGTATTTATGCGCCAACCTGGAATATTCCACGCCAATTGCTCCAATTTCGTGCCCAACTTCCGAATTTCACGCAACACATCCAGATTCCGCACAACTCATCCAGATTCCGCGCAACTCATCCAGATTCCACACAACCCATCCAGATTCCGCGCAACGCTCTCAATGCACTTGTCCGGAAGAAGATGGCTGCAAAACAAGTTGATGAGGGAGAATCCGCAACTCGTAGATCTGAAATGACGGTGAACGAGGAGGTTTATGGTGCCAGGGTGGTTTTTTACAACAACCATACCTTTTTCATCCTGCTAAACACTACTAAAAAGGAGTATCCTCTATCCAACAACCTTCCTCTATTGAACTTTGGCATTTTGGAGGAGGTTCCTCTACCGGGCTTCGAGATTGACACATTGTGATCATGGGTGACCCGGGAGGATGACCTTCCCTAATACAATATCACCAACAATGGTCATCCTGCCAAAGAGACCAGGTACATGGATGTATATTTCCTGAACCCGAGGACCAGGACCATTGCTGGGGGTGATCCTATTGTGAAGAGTTCTCCAGCCCTCTATGCGAGCACGTTCTGTAAGATCATCACAGACGACACTAAGGTCTGGCTGCAAGATTGGGATCTGCAGTCCAGAGGCAACTTCACCAGTGAGTGGGCCTGGGCGTACTGGGTTCGCCATACACACGACCAATTCACGGCTGAGCTGTGGCATATTGGTCTGTTCGAGGCGGTGTGGATGTCACAGTTCCACTTCTACCGCCAACCTGAACTCGGGCTAGAGCTATTCACCCGATGGTCCCCTGACCCCAACATGTTCCATCTTCACCATGGGGAAGTTGGTATCAGTCTCTGGGATGTCCACTACATCGGAGGTATCCCCCTAGAGAGTTATCAATATGACGAGTTCCTTCCCCCAATGAACACTTGGGAGGACAAATCTCGGATCCCCATGCTGACGTGGCATCTACTGGAGCTATCCAAAGAGAGGCTGGAGTTTAAGAAAATATTGAAGGACATCGCCTACAAGGACTGGTTCAGCCTATTCCTAGAGAAGAACCCGACGGTCAAGATGCCGGGACGGGGAAAACAGTGCCCAACCGTGGCTCAGAGGAGTAAGAATGGATCATATTGGAGGATCCTGGAGGCGGGACAACACCAATCATGGATATACCATGTTATTGAGGCCCGAGACCTGAATTTATGATATGCCGGGTTCCTCGCCACCTTCCTGAGTGGGTGGCTCTTGCCGGTGTGGGACGTAAGGATGGGCGTCTGTGCAGCAACTCTGGTGATGGCGGGAACCATGGCGGCTAAAAAAAGGTTTAATCTGGGGGTCCCCGTGCTGGCTAGGCTGTACACCATTCTGGGATGCATCTCAAGAGGGGGGTTTCCTTGGAGGGTGTGCGTCCCCTTCCAGATCTTCCATGGCTGGGTGGAGTCTCATCTTGGCGGGTACACTTTCCCAAATGCCGTTTGTCCACCAGGCAACGGCCTGCGACCATCTCTTCTGAACATTTCCGGGGTCGCGCCGATGACGCTCAATGAGGAGGGAGTAAGGATCAGAATTGGTAACCATGAAAACTTCAACTTCATCCCATTCCTCACCCTGATCGGCCAAATGGTAGACAACGGGAAAGGCTCACTGGAGCAGTAGCAATACTTCTAGAGCATCCGAGGCAGGGTGCTTGTGGCTCGGATTGACGGGAAGATTATCTGCGAGCCTTACGTGCCGTCCCGATTCACCAGGCAGTTCGGGTGCCTCCAGTGAATGCCGAAGAGGGTATTCACGGATGTCTGGGAGGAGAGGAATCCCTGCCTCCTTCTCCAGATATGGTTAATGTTCACAACCTATGGCTCTGGCGATGTCATCACCCTTCCTCCCACCGGGGCCGACGCTGGCATATCAATTGAGTATGCCAAACATTGGGCTATAGTGTACCCTAAGGGACTTTTTCGCAAGCGAGTTCCGCAACTCGAGACTACCCGCATGGAACTAGGGCGATGAGAGAGCAGGGAAGGTGCCACTATAAGGGGGGGACCAGGGGTGCACCAGGCAGTGAGGCCTGCACAGGACGAGACCTCAGTAGCGGGGACATGGCATGGTGGGACCAACAAACTTCCTGGGAAGCAGATAAGGTATCTTCTTGAACCTTACCAGGATGCAATCTTCCCAACACTATGGTCAGTCTGTTTAACCCTACGGCAGTCGATGAGCATCGAAGCCCTCTGGAAGAAGATAATGCATGATGGGATCCAGCTACTGGAAGTCGAGCTCATTCGGGTTACTGACATAGTAAACTTCCATCGGCAACACACATATCTAACGACCATGGACACATATACACGCCAACGGGGTCAGCGTGTGGAGCCACCTATCTTGGTGAAATTGATTCTTTTCCAAGAGCATGATCCAGAAATGATGCTGCCAGGAGAAGGCGATAGTGATGACGAGTCGGAGGGAGAGGAGGAAATAGGAGAAAACGAAGGATCTCAAGGAGGGTCCTGCCAAGAGAGCCTGCAAGAGAGTGGAGAGATCGTCGTCTCAGGCGTAGACATAACCGAGCTACTCGAGGTATGTATTTATCCTTATTTATCCCCCTTCTTTATCCATTATCTTCTAAAATTTCTAATCTATTTCTCTATCTCACTCAGAAGCATATAGGCGCTGATCAGGCATCCCCAATAGAGGAAGGAGAAGAGGCACTGGCGGGATAGGGTGGGGCTCCGATGCCCATTATCGAACTGACAAGCGCTGAGGGGTCTCCTGCCACGATAGCTCCTGTAGTGGCTAGAACGCTAGAGGATGACGCTCTGGGTTCCTGTAAGTCCCTTGGTTCACTACTAGTGCTTACTGTTAGAGAACTCAACTAATTAGTATGCTCCCTGTATAGTGATCTCAGCATTGGAGGCTCTTCGAGCTGCTGAGTCCAGGCCACTCGTAAGTGAATTAGTGGTGGGCATATCGCCTCATCCAGAACATGCCTCCCAAACTGAGTTAGTCCCGACAATTGGTGAGCAGGGGGAAGTAGACACCAGTGGTGCTGTCATTGGAGCAAGGCCCGAAGCTGAAGAAAGCACCGCCATTGACGGGGCGAGAGTGGAAGGTCTCCCAGACGTCGAGGATCCTATTCCTCATGAAGGAACCCCTAAGGCAGATCCTGCTACTGACCTACTGGCTATCTTCCCTGTATACTGGCCCACTGATCCCAAAGAAATAGATGATTCAGATTCAGAAGCGGCCAAGGAGAGCCGGATGACACAGCACAAAGGGTGGAAGTGCATCCAGCGTTTTGTCAGGCAGCCTCAGAAGGATTGGCTATGGTGGATGGGATCGCTCCAGACCTAGCTGCATTTCCTATTTGCCGGAGGGGCTGATTCTCAACACCTTCATCTGATGGTCTATGATTACATGGTCGAGAAGATACATGAGAGCAGACGACGCACTGACGTTTCCCATTTTCAGGAATAATTGGTGAGCACCCGAGCGTTCCTAAGGGTGGAGCAGGAAGTTCGACGCCTCAAAGAGCAGGCGATAGAGAAGGAGGCCTTCATTGCAACATGCTCTGATCTCGTGGAGCAACTGACGGCCCAGCTGGATGTCGCCCAAGAACAACTGATGGAGGTGAGTCACCAGATGACCATACTTCAAACTGAACGAGCACAGGAACAATCTAGGATTGGCGAACTGCACTTTGTGGCTGCTAATGAAGAGAGAGTCTTCAGGGAGTGAGAAGCAGTCCTAGAGGCCACCAGCCAAAGGGTAGTGGCGTTGGAAAGATCAATCCAAAATGATGATCCTTAAGGGCCATGTTTTGGCCATCTCATGAACTTTTTTCTTTTACTGCTCACCATTTCGAACCAATGTATGGATGAATCTATTTATCTATACCTTTGGTTTAATATGCTCAACCATAATCCTGAAATAAATAACAATTTACCCCTGAGATCAGGTGGGACATACCCAATGTGATAAATAAAGGATGCTCATATTATCATTTCATTCAACCATGGGGCGTCAACCAAGATTCGAGAATTCTACATCGAGCTCGGATTTCTGAGGGGAAGAGGGAGGCCTAGCCGAAGGGAGGGGACCTCAGACCGATCGATGTATTGTCTCCTCAATGTGCCCTAATGCACGAGCAGGGCAATTCCAGGGGCATTGAAATCAATTCAAACATAGGGAGATGAAAAAGGTGAATCACATTACCCAAATTCAGAACACTATGGGAGGGGCGTGAAGATGGAGGATAGCTATTAACCATAGTAAAAAATGCAACATCCATATCGCATTGGCCTGAAATGGGGACAACAAATGAGGACTGATTGCTGACCATGTTCGCAACATGGGGCCTAACTCAAATATTGTCAATCAGTCTTCTAGAACATTGGCCTAAGAGAGAAGACATACCATAGGTCAATCATCCATACTATTAGGGGGTCCCATCAAGCATGACCATACATCCAAAACGTTGGCCCAAGATAGCAGGTAGACCATAGGTCGAGCATCCATACTATTAGGGGGTCCAATCAAACATGACCAGTCTTCCGGAACGTTGGTCCAGGATAGCAGGCGGATCATAGGTCGAGCATCCATACTATTAGGGGGTCCCATCAAACATGAAAGAGGATGAATATCCAAATAAAGGGGAACACAAAGTGTGGAAAGTGGAGTGGTGGTTTGTTCAAATAGAATCCAACACTCCCAAAATTACACCACCGTGGTGGAGGAACATTAGGAAGACGTATTAATCTGGTCACGAATCATCCCTACTTTTAGACAGGACCTCTGTGGTGAGGTAATTGTCGCTTCTCAACATCACTATAGGGCATCCCGAGCTTATTCGGGGCTAATTCTGTAATTACACAACTCCCCAAGAAGTCAATCCAAGGGGCCGACAGTGAGGAGGGATGGGATTTGGTTATCCCCAGGGCTGGACCCAAGATGAAATGTCCTGCCATTTCTATATATCTCATAAGGATGAGAATCAAGCCACACATAGTTCTAGAAAGGGGTCTTAGTTTAAGGTCTTAGAACTCGGACCAAGGATTGATAAGGAGGGTGGGAGACACATGGTAAGGTGATTACGAAACCTGACATGAACGAGGATGGGGTCTTGCTCACCATGTGTTCCTTGGAAAAGTGTTCCGGTCAAGGGACCAATCATGAAAGTTAGGCTGGGACCGTGGGGAAGTGCCCAGGCGCTCCTATGTATCCCATAAGGATGGGAATCAAGCCATACTTAGTTCTTGGGGGTGCCTTTTAACATCGTGCAAGACATGAAACAGGAGGTCTAATTCTTATAATAGGGAGCATGTGGTGTGGCTATTGCAAACCCAACATGAATGAGAACATAATCCCATACCACACCACGCGGTCCCGTAGTCAAGGTCCCAAAGGCGGGACAAACACGATGAATTAGAGGACCTCAAGCTGGACCCAAAGACAAGAGGTATGGACATTCCTACATATCCCATGAGGATGGGAATCAAGCCATACATAGTTCTTGGAGAGTGGCACGACACGGGAAGGTACCTGTGGAAAGGATGAAAGGGGCGTGCGGGTCTAGCCCTCACACCAAAGGAAGCAGCATTTGATGTATCTTTTTTTTCCTTGAAGGTGAATGGTTTTTCTTTTGTTCATCGACCGACCTAGGGTAGAAATTCCTGGAATCACCACAATAATCAATCCATATGCAGGTGTTGAAAAATGGTATGGTAAATGACCAATAACCAACGTGATGTACCATATGGAGAGGTCATCACAATGCAGTGCCGTTTTCCGTCGTGCGGCCGGGACGATATCATCATAGTTTACAATCATGTGGTAGGACCAACCAGCACAGTTTAAGGTCATATGGCTTGGACCCGGGGGAATCCACATGATGCGATAAAGCATACTCAATGTGGATGAGGACATAATCCCATTCCATCACCATGCGCGGTTTCAGGAGAGGAGCCTCGGGCCAAGGGGCCGGTGAAGGATTAAAGATCAAGGGCCAGGAGACACTAGCCTCTAGCTGAGCTGGGCCTGAAACGCAATGTCTGGGAGAGCCCTCATTTCCCGTGGGGAAGAGGGTCAAGCAATACATGGTTCTTAGAGAAAACCCAAGCCTATAGTCTTAGCGCTCAGATCACGGAAGCCCCGAGAGACGCCGTAATGCAGCTTTGTCTGCCTGACGTGTGGAAGTGCACTGAGGGTTAGTGCAAGGAGTGTCAAGATTCCACCTTGACATGATGGGGTGGAACATAATTTGAATCATGCAACCAACATTCAGGGCTTGAAGGAGTCGGCGTGACGATGGGGGACTACTGCTGACTATGTTCGCAACACAACATCCTGTCGTGTTAGCCTGAAACGGGGACAAACAAATGAGCATCAACCGCCGGCCATGTTCGCAATGTGGGATTTGTATCAATTTGTTGTCTGAAACCCTCGGGAGAGTTGGCCCGTGATGGTAGGATATCCCTTAGGCATTTTATCCAGGATGTTCTTGGGGGTCCCTCTTGGTGTGAAGGATAATGGGGGACCGAATGAAGGGGAGCATGAAGCTTGACAAGTGGACGAAACTTGCCTAAGTTGAATCTGACACTCCAGGTCCTAGACCAGAGTACTCTGAACACATTAGAAGACCACTGAAAAGGGTCAAAGGGCTCAGTTTGAGAGCGGCCAAAATATGGAGGATTCCCAGGAGAAGGGGGCATGGTGCCAAAAACACTATACAACACCTATATATACCCCTTGTGGAGAGGGACAGGCCAAGAGGCCGAGGTGACCGGGAGATCGTGGGATCTATTAAGAGATGGGGCTAGACCTGAAATCTAGGTGCTCAGGCGGTCCTACGTATCCCATAAGGATGGTAATAAAGACACACATAGTTCTAAAAGCACAGTTTAACGTCATGTAGGACGATTATAGACATTTCATCCGGGAATGTGTACGACATGACGAGTAACACGACATGAATAAGGACATAATCCCACACCACACCACACACTCCAGGTAAGGACTTGGGATAAGGGGCCCGAGAAGGCCAAGGGGCCTAAGTCTGGGCCTTGGTCAGGAAGGCCCAACCATCTTGCAGTTTAACGTCTTGCAGTGAGGACGAGCGTGCAGTTTAATGTCATATGGCTTGGACCCAACAGTTTAGGGTCATGTCGGACCATGAAAGGATCTTAGTTTAAGGTCTTAGAACTCGGACCAGGGGGCCCCAAATATTGGACCAAATGTAGTTTAAGGTTGTGCATGACCTGATGCAGTTTAGGGTCATGTGGGACTGTGGGCCATTTTAAGGTCACGGGGGACCGTAGGGGCCCAAATTTAGGGCCAAATGCAGTTTAAGGTCATGCTGGACCAACAGCTTAGGAAAAGTATTTCTTGAGGAACTTGGAATTGGTGGGAGGAGTTACATGCTCACCAGGGAGTACGCACCATTGGGATAGACCTTATAGACAATGAAAGGTCCCTCCCATCTGGGCTCCAACTTGGGTGGTTTCCTGTCGGGGATCATTGGCGCCCTGAGGGCCAGTACCAGGTCACCTTGCAGGAAGGGGTAGAGGTGAACCTTCTTGTTGAAAGCTCGAGACATCCTACTCTGATGCCTTTCCAGGTTGTGCAAAGCATGAAGCATATTCTCGTCCAACGCTTCTAATTCAGCTAGAAGGATTTCAGCAACTCTATTTGGCACTTTCTAGTCATAGACCACTTTGCACAATGAGGGAAACTGAATCTCGATGGGAAGGACGACCTCAGTTTCGTACACTAGGGAATACGGGGTCACCTCGGTGGAATTACGAGTCATCGTCCAATAAGCCCAAAGGGAGTTGGGGAGCTTATCCAGCCAAATATTTTTATTCTAACCAACCATCTTTTGCAGAATGTTAGAGAGGGTTTTGTTAAATGCCTCGATCTGTCCATTTTCCTGCGCATGATAGTGGGAGGTATTGTTAGAGAGAATGTTGTACTTGGCGTACAATTTCTTCATCTCAGATGCTCGGAAGTTGGTTCCGTTATCAGTGAGGATAGCATGAGGTACTCCAAATTGATAGATTATATTGGAACCTATGAAGTCGGCGATAGAACGGGATTTGACTTCCTTGAGAGGAATTTCCTCTGCCCACTTGGAAAAGAAATCCATAGCGGTCAGAATGAACCGGCATTGGCAGGTCGTTGCCGGTGGGTAAGGTCCTACGACATCCAACCCCTAGACTGCAAAGGGCCAAGAATACTTGGCAGTGTGGAGAGACTCTGGTGGCCGATGCAAAAAGTTAGCATGAACTTGGCATGCATGGAACCTCTTGGCGAACTCGATGCAGTCATGGATCATGGAGGGCCAGAAGTACCCTAGCCTCCGTATCTAGTGAGACAACTTTGACCCGGCCTGATGGGCGCCACTGGAACCATCATGAACCTCTTACATGTCCTATGGAATCTCGACTCCTTGAAGGCAACATAGGAGAACACCATCAAATCCACATTTATAAATGATCTGCTCAAGGCTGGGACCGCTTTGAAGGGTAAACTGTAGTGTGCATTGTCGAATTTGCTCGTGCTCGGCCCGGTCTGCCGGGAGATTACCGTGTTAGAGATATTCAACCAAGGGTGTCCTCTAATCAGTTACTATTTCGATCACTGCATCCTAAGTACTTGGGGATCCTGACGTAGGGGAAATAACGATAATATGGTTTACCTGCGGGCCGCGATCATCCTCCAGGGTAATGGGAGCAATGACTCTCCAGTGCGCCACATGGATAATTAGGTCATCCTGCTCGGGCTCCGCAAGCGACATGGCCAGGCTGTCCAAAGCATCTTCTCGAACGTTCTATGACCGAGGGATGTGAATGACTTCTATCCGAGAAGGGAACTGGGCCATTAGACAGAGGGTGCACTCCAACAATGGCATGAGTTCCATCTTTCTGACAACATAGCCTCTATTTTCCTACTTGATGACCAGCTCAGAATCCCCTTTCACATGCAGATGGGGCACGTCGATCTCAAGGGTCATCTTGAGGCCAGTAATGAGGGCATGATACTCTGACTCATTTTTGGTGCAACCCTCTAACAACGGGAATGAGTACGGAAGAATGACTTGCTCTGGGGTGATGAAGAAGATACCCATGCCCACTCTGTTGAGCATAGGATCATTGAGTCTCCTACCGGTGGGGCTCCAGGAGGAACCATCAAAGTACATTTTCCAAAATGGAACGACATGATCGACTGAGAGGATTGCCTCATCCGGAAAACCTAGGTCCAGCGGCTGATCCATGGAGGTTGGGTGGGCAGCTAGAAAGTCCTCCAATGCCTATCCTTTAATAGCCTTCTGAGGCACAAAACTGATGTCAAACTGCTGGAGGATCACCTCCCACCGTCTAGTCGGCCAGTCAACATAGGTCGGTTCAGGGTGTACTTCAATGGGTCTAACTGAGAGACCAGCCGTACCTCATGGTGCTTCAAGTAGTGCCACAATTTTTGTACAGCAAATATGAGCACCCGACAGCTCTTCTCGATGGGAGAATATCTAACTTCCGTGTCGAGGAGCATGCGGCTGAGGTAGTAGAGGATGTTCTCTATTCCCTCATTGTTCTTTTGGGTGAGAAGTGCACTGAGGGAGCATTCCAGGGTGGTCACGTAAAGGACCAGCGGCTTCCCGGAGATGGGTGGCATCAAGACCGGAGGTTGTAGCAAATATTTCTTGATTTCCTCAAAGGCGGTATGACACTCTTCATCCCATTCATAGGTGGCACCATTATTCATGAGCCGGGAAAGGGGCTTACACTTGCCAGCCAGATTCGCAATGAATCGGCTTATGTAGGCTAAGTGGCCTTGGAGACCTCGAAGCTCCCGGATATTTATTGGGGTAGGCATCTGGCTGATGGCCTTGATCTTCTCTGGGTCAATCTCGATACCTCTATTCCTAACAACAAAGCCAAGAAACTTTCTGTAGGTGACCCTGAAGGCACACTTTAACGGGTTCATCTTCAGGTGGCGGGAACGGAGGAAACCGAACACTTTCTCAAGATCCTTGAGATGGCCCTGGCGGTGGAAAGATTTGACCACCAGGTTTTCCACATAACATTCCACCAATGTTCCCAGAATCGGCTTGAATATGCGATGCATGGCCCGCTGATAGGTGGCACCTGCATTCTTCAGGCTGAAGGGCATAACCGGATAATAAAAACTACCTTGGGATGCCCTGAAGGAAGTGGACTCCTCGTCTTCGGGGGCCATCCTGATCTGGTTGTACCCAGAATACCCATCAATGAAGGAGAGGCCTTAGAACCCGTCCGTGACATCAATCAACAACTCTGTTACTGGAATGGGAAAATCATCATTCGGACAGTGGCGATTGAGATCGCGGAAGTCGATACAGACCCTAATTTGTCCGTTCTTCTTCCTGATTGGCACAATGTTGGCTAGCCACCTGGGGTACTAAACTTCCTTGATGAAGTTTTCCTTAATGATCTTATCAACCTCAGCCTCGACCATGACACCATGAGAAGGGTGCATCTTTCTGGGAGGCTGCTTGAACCTGCGATGGTTTTCTGGGAGACCGAGGTGGTGTACGGATACCTGAGGATCTAGTCCTGGAATCTCATCATAACTCCAAGCGAACACATCACAGTGTTGTTTGAGGAATTCCACATACCACTGCTGCTCCTCGGGGGGCATGACTATACTGACCAATGTGGGTCTCGGGTCTGCCTCGCTACTGAGGTTCACCTGTACCAACTCGTCGACCGTGGTGGAGACGCCTTCCTCAAAAGTGGGGGGAGCATCCTCTTTATCCACTTCTCCACTTGTGGAGGTATCCTTCGCGGGGGAAGTTGCTTCAGAGCCACCAGGATCCGATGGGAGGATGGTGCTGACTTGAGCGACAGTGGTCATCATATCAGGAGATTCATGTGCCACTGAGACCATAGCAATGAAGGTAGTCGATCCAATCCCATATGGCCTTCGGCCCAAGGGGCCACACTTGAAGACATCAAAGAAATAGTGGCGTGTTGGCTTGAGCTGGTTAATTACAGCTCGGCGGAAGAGACATGTATGATGTACTTCCGTTTCCATGAGCCTGACATCCTGATACCGTATAGGGGTAGGAGGCTTTGGGATCACCCGAGCCTGGTTGGTATAGGAGTACGAGGTGATTTTCCGCTGTCTCTTGGACCTGGGAATATGCCTTCCTCTTGTACCCGATACAACAAAGAATTTCCCCATGTCGGGGGTTGTAGCCTCCAACCGGTGGATTGGGAAGACATAAGAATCATCCAGACCTACCTAGGGATCACTTGTGACAGTGATGGGCTCAATATCACCTGCCAGAATCTACTTATCCTTTCTCTTGTAATAGTCGGTGTCCAGATAACGGGCTTCACAAGAGGAAAAAGGAGACGCATCTACTTGGATCACTCCTACTCAACCATTAAGGGAGTATTTGAGGCATTGGTGATATGATGAGGGGACCGCCGCATGAAGGTGGAGCCATGAACTTCCCATCAATGAGTTGTACACAGTGTCCTGGGAGACAACCATGAACTCGGTGTTGGAAACCAGGCCACCGAACTGGGTCTTCAAGAGGATCCTGCCAACCAGAGTTTTCTTAGTCCTGTTGTATCCCTAGATTCTGAGGTCAGAGGGAGTTAAATCATCCTCAGACAACCCTATCTTCCACAGTGTCCGAGTCGGGATTATGTTAATCCCAGAACCCGTGTCAAAAAGATAGTGATGGACTTTCACGCCATTTAATTAACCAGTGAAGTACAGTGGGCGAATGTGCCCCTATATGGGAGGGTCTTCATCTTCACCGGAGAATGAGATAACTTCCTGGCATTCAGTATTCTCAATTTCCTCAGCGTGGAAGGATTTTGCAGCTGCTACCTCCATCTTAAACTGAAGGGGGATCCTTAGGGCCTCGGAAAGCGCCTCACGCGTTTCAGACGACAGGAACAGAGCCTCAAGGATAGAAAGAATCACTGGAATGCCAACCAGGTGCTTCAGAACATCATACTTATGGTCCAGACGCGAGCCTCTACTTACAGGAGGCCGCTCTGCAATCAGAGGCACGGTGGGCCTTGCCGGTTTGACCGATGACTGACTGGTACTAGTCATATCTCACTGTTCACTAGTCGAAGCCCGGAGAGTGGCCGCCAGATGAGGACTAAAAGGCTAGGGTCGACTGGTAGTAGGGTGAAGCTGGTCGCGGCATGGACAATGGGGTTCCGCCTGATCCAGTAACACAAAATTTAGTGGAGGTGAACCTGTCGACACCGGATGAAGGGGTCGCGTGTGCTAAGATCTGCACTGGGCTTACTCTCTGGTCTCAGCGGCGTGCACGACCTGGCCGGAGGTGCCAACTATTGTGCCCCGAAAATTCATGTAACCACGGCTCCAACGATGTTGGTGATGGCTGGGGCCATTAGGAAGGTCTACCTAGCATTCCCCATCGTCGGGAGTCAAATAGGGATTTACCAACTCTACGATGTTAACCAAAGCGTACCCATGACTGTCACTTGATGAGTCATCTACTACAGGGTGGAGTCTTGGAGGGATCCCCATTTATGGGGGCATAAAGTCACCAAGAGTGTGGGACGACGATGGTATTGGCAGGACGCGTTCTTTATTCTTGCATCACCGTTGCTTGCTCTTTTGGGAAGAGGCTGGCTGAGACAATGATGCCGAAGTAGTAACTACAGCTTCTGAGGGCTCTGGCTGATTCAGGAATGCACGGATGATGCCATGGGCATGGACGACCATCTTGTGGGCCATACAGTCATTATACTTCTGGGAACCACGGTTGGAAACCTGCTACCATTCATCTTCGTTGCCGCTACTGCCATCCGTTCTTACAAAGACACCTGCCACTTGTGCCGGGGCTGGGCCCAACCTAACTATATTGTTGTCAATCTGGTCTTGGAGACAATCCTTGAACATGTAGCATCGCTTGATGGTGTGCCCTAGGTTCTGGTGATAAGGGTAGTGTAACACCCCAAGATTTTATGAAAAATATTCTTTTAATTTCATTAATGTCTTGTGTTGTATGCTAAACCAATATTACCTTGCGCTATACGCAACATCGTATTAGTTTGCAGTATACGCAACACTATTCTTGGATTGTGTTACACACAATTTTGATAATAGTTATTCTACGCAAAATTGAGTATATATATATATATATATTCAATGTATAAATGAAATATGGTTGGATTATGTTATACGAAAAAACTAAGGATTCTTTCACAACACGTAACCCTGACTTGGCTTGCATTACACGTAATCGCGACCTTCCTCGATAGCGTGTGTTGTACGCGATACCGGGTTTTACTAAACAACGATATATTATTATAATATTACTATGAACTAGCAGTTATGAATAGTATTAACTAAATTTTGAATTTTATAACATTATTATTTATCTTACACATTTTCTAGAACATGGTATAAGAACAAAATAATTTTTTCGGGTAAAATAAGTGTTTTTCAAAAAATGCAGTTTTTCCGCCTTTTGATGGCACACCCACTTTAAATCTAGTTTTTGACATGTTTATAAGTTCAATTTGACAAAATAAAATTCTTCTTTAGAATCAAGAAATAAAAATTTTCTTTGGATAAATTTTTCGTATTATTCTGGTAACTTTCATATTTTGATGAATACTAAAAACACGCTATATTTTAATGAAAAACAACTTTTTTCATCGTAATAATTTATATGGTTAAATTATAATATTTAATGGTTTTAAAGTATAAATATAATATATTTTTACCATTTAATATAATTATGTCATTATCATTTATTTTACATTGAATTTGTAGGTTAAATTAATTCAATCTTTTGCAATGTTTTAAACAAAAACCCGTTTTCATTTGACAACGGGATTAATTTTAATTTAATTTCTGCAACTTTTGTGTATTGAATTTGAAATAATGGATTCCATATTTGGAATCAGTGGGTCCAAATTATGTTAATAGTCTACTTTTTATTTTTGGGAATTATGAATAGTAACTACGGTAAATTTTATTTACCATAATTAAAGGTAAATCAGGTAATTAAGGGTAAATATAATATTATAAAATTACCCTAACACATGACAAAGTTCTATTGGATGGCTAAAAGTAAACCCATATCAACTAAGGGTCAGATTAGATTCATTTTACGGACTTTTGACCATGAAAATAATTTAATTATTATTAAAACCAAAGAAAGTGACAACATGTCACTCTCTTAAATCTTATAAGTATAATAATTTTAATTTAGTGATAAACATCATAAAACTTCGAACATGAATAGTCTACATAAATCTAATAAAATTATCTACATCATGATAATTTATTTAGAATTTTTAGGGATTAAATAATTGTCATTAATGGTGATACATTAATGATACATAAATTATTTATTAAGTAGAAAATAATTAATATAGTTTTTATTGAAATAATAATACCCATTAAAAGGCCCACAAACCTGAAAAAAACTTATTGTTAGTGTATATATACACATTAACCATATAATGACCTAATATATAACCGTTTGGATCCTTATAAAAGTGATTATGACACTTATATTATTTTATTTTAAATGATTCCAAAGTTGTCACCTTCATAATTTAATAAATATAACAATTTAAATATTGTGATTTTCAGATGATAAATTCGAGTAAAAGTATTATTTCGAAAGGTAATAGAATTATATTCATCATAGGATTTTATTTTAAATTTTTATGCAACAAATAAGTATATTAAATAATTATACAAAAATGTTGTAGTAATTATTTTATTAAGAGATAAACCAAATAAACGGTTTTAAAAATAATAAAATAAATATTATATGAATTATTTAATGTGATCCAAAAATTTTATATATACATATGACCTTTTATGAATCTATTAAAGCTTTTATTTTGAAAATATCTTCTATATATATTTAATTTAAATTCAAATAAATGAATAGTTTCAAAATTGATACTATTGTTATTTTATAAAAATAACATATTATAAAATTGTTTAAAAATCACAAAAATATTTAAAAATTATAAATTTAAATTTATATGGTCTATAATGTTATAAAGTAAACAATTATGGAAAATTCACAACAAATAAGTAATTATTTGTTATAATTTAAAATTTAGAATTTTATTACCACAAATAAACTTAAATAGATTAAATAAGGATAAATCAAAATGATAAGGTTTAAAATAAGATCCAAACATGTCTAAATTTGATTGTTTGAGGATATTACAACCCTATATCATCTAATCTTCGAATATGTGTCATTTTTGGAGGTTTTTAAGTGGGGTTAGATTTATTATAAATTAATATTTTTAAGAATTCCAAAGGTGCCCCTCTCCTCCCTTATAAAAGGGAACCTCCTCCCTCTATTCCTCACACCAATTTGAGCCTTCAATCTCGGACAACCCCTGCCAAATTATCTTCTCCACTTCCCTAGAAACATCCTAGAGGTTCTGTTCTACTTTAAAGACCAATCTTAGTGCCCTAAGAGGAGGTTTTAAAGAGGCGTATCGAAGAAGAGGTAATTTCTTCTCCCGATTCTTTCAAGCTTCTTTCATATTCAACTTCTTCTTCTTTAGTTATTTCATTATAAAGTAATAACATCAATATCACTAATATACTGATTTTTTATTATAAATATGAAACAACCCCATTTCACCTTCTATCCATCCTACGGAAAACAAAATCACCGCGCGTGCGTACGTACGGAATACCATCTCCACGCCGTGGTGTAATATGTTTTTCCACCAACACCTTACATGGATGGGTATAATGGTGTAAAGAATAACTATACATAGTTATTATAACATAATACTGATTCTGATATATTGTATCATCCACTCCACTCCAATTCAATAATTATGGAAACGATATCATCGCTCGTGCGTACATACAGACTACTGTCTCCACGATGCGATGAGATTCATTCTCCATGTTAACCATTTAAGAATGATTATAAAGTATATATAAGCAATAATAATGAAATATATGACATTATAAAGCTACTGGATATATGTATATATGTATGTCATCTACTTAATTCCATTCAACTCAATAAGGAAACGAAAACAGCATTCATGCGTACGTACGACCTTCCGTCTCTATGAACGGTGTATTTCTTTCCATTTATCGATCTATTATATATATGTATATTCTGAATATATATTATATATAAATCATGTTTTATATTCTGGAATTATGTAATCGTGATCTAAGTAATCATATGAATAATTACAAGTCAAAACACGGACGACAAATGAAACGATTTTACCCAAAACACTCTTTAACATGGAATTTACAAAAGAACGGGTAATATACAATCATAAGTGAACCATATATGATATCATAACAATGAATATGATTCTTTAATAATTTAATGACATTATTTAAATCATTATACAGGAGGTTCGGATACATACGAAGCATATCGGACATAAGGTAAGGGATAATTTTGCAAATCTCATTTTTATCCGAGATTGCATATTCGTAAGTATTTACTGGGGTTATTTCTATCATCCATGTCCATGTTTTATAAAAGTGTTTTCATGTATGTTTAAAGTCCTTTTTACCCATTTTTTACTTTTACTACATGGTATGTAATGAATCTTTCTTTTGTTTATGTTACGAGGTACTTTTTGACTTTTCCGGCAAAAGTACGAAAAGAATGTTTTTTTAACTTATACGGCACGAAAGGATTTTTACGGTTTTATAAAGCCTTATTTTCATGAAGCTTCCTCCAAAATATTTCATGACTATTTTCAAAAAAATCCTTTTCTTTTAAAATTGCATGACATTTTGTGAAAAGAAAATGATTTTGAAGAAAAGAGGATATTTTCCTCAAGAATTCATTTCAAGTGTTTTATCAAAACCATTTTCTATCTAAGATGACATTATTTTAATATGTGTATGTTTCCAGTATAATGTCTCTATGATGTACATGGTTTCTCTTTTCTTATTATGAAATGATATCCATTTCTTTCATATGGATTATGTGATGATTTGATGATGTTTATAAAACCCATTTTATTTATTGGGTTATTATGAATGATGTATGTTTATTTTGTGGAACAAGTAAGAATGATTTCATTATGAGATGGGTGGGACCTATATCTCCCTCCAATTAATTGGGTAAAGATTTTATATCTAGTGAGATAGACATGGCTGGAACGGTAAGTTAATCCGGTTCAGTGTTACAGGACTGAAACGAGGAGTGAACTCGATTTAGAATGGGACTTTGTCCACTAAGATGGTCTTGGAAGCAATGCCTTGGCTACTATGGAAATAATTACATGTGCTTAATGGATGCCACAATTACATGTTTTATTCCCATGCTATTTTATCATGGTTTATGTTCCATTATGATCTATGCCTTATGTACTTCCATGTTTTATGTCGTTGCTCAAGATTCTAATGTTTAAACATTATGTTCATGTTTTTAAGTTCCAATGTATATGGTATGTTTTATTTTATCCATGCTTACCCTTACTGAGCATTTTAGCTCACCCTTTTTATGTTTTATTTTCCCCCAGGATCAAAAGAAAGGTTTTAGGTCAGGAAACAAAAAGTGGAAGATCTTTGTGGGAGATGTTGAAGATGTTTCACCACGATTAGAAGATTACGTTCCAAGTTTCCAAAGACACTAAACTATTACGGTCCTTGTGTGTCTGTTTTTGTTATGTATTAAGTATTCCACAAAAGTAATGTAATGTCCATGTATGTCAAGATTAGGGTCTCTACAGTTGGTATCAGAGAAAAGGTTTAGTCAACCTTTAGAAACTAGGATGCGAAAACGTTAGTGAGATCCCTAGAGATATTTCTACGGTATGTCTAGGGATGTACCTAAGGATATGAATACGTATAGGATATAGTCCTAGAACTATAGTAACAATCTTCGAATTTAACCTAAGATGTTAGATATTGAGGGTGCTCCCCCTTTACTATGTTGTTTTCCTTAGCATGATTTTTGCCTCTCACACTATTCTTTTTGGGTTTTAGAAAATGGCTGGAAACAGGAAGATTCACGATAATGGAGGATATGACGGACAATGGAATGATTTTCTTCATGAGAAACCAAATGAAACGGGATCTGGAAGTCCAAACATCGTTATTATGCCTAATCAAAAATCTCATAATATGATCAATAATCTAAACTTTGGTAAGTTTCCTGACTCAGATAATAAGAGAAAGATGGAGTTTCATGATGATAATAGAGGAAAGAAAGTTCAATTTCCCTCATGTAAATCATGTGGGAAGAGGCATCATGGAGATTATTTCAAAGGAACTGGAAGATGCTTTGGGTGTGGAAAAGAAGGACACAAAGCCAGTAAGTGCAAAGGAAAAGGTTCAGTTAACACCATGGACAAGGATAATGGTACGACATCAAAAATGATTAGATGTTTTAAATGTGGAATGTACGGGCATTATGCAAACCAATGCCCTAATGGAAAATCTCATGAAGAGAATCAGCATGGTCATATGGGTAGTATTTATGTGGATGATGATGAGGAGACTAAAAATGATATATGAGCTGAAAGGAGTGTTGAAGCTCAGTCGGTTGTTTTAGAAGGTAGTGGAATGATTGTATGTTTATCAAGAGCTATGTTGTATAGTTAATGGTACTATGGCATAAAGAATCATCTAAGGATTGTTACACTATTGTTTTTACTAAAAGTATTTGAAAGTATATGTTGAATGGTACCAGTAACCATGGAATGTTATTCAGATATTTTTGTAAAGTAGATGATATGCGCATAATGAAGGAATAAGAAGATAATGAGATGTTTGATTGTATTCATGAGCTCATGATTGATATAAGGACTAAGTGATATCATGGTTTGAGTATATAGAATTTTGAGGATTTTGGTATGTGGAAAGTGTTAACTTTTAACTACATTCATGTTTTCACTAAGGTTCAATGGGTATTCATTTTTCAAGAGAATACATGATTAAGGCCTTCAAACGTTTGTAATGTGACCAACAAGACATATCTTATGATATATGGGGATCAAAGATGGTATTAACATGCTTATTATATGAAATCTCTGGTAATAATTTTCACTATAATATGACAATAGACTACAATATTATGGATAAGCCTAAAGATTAGAATGGATTATGTTGGACATAAGTTAGTATTATTTAAGGATAGAACCTTTTTCGATATTATTTATGGGATGTTATAGTAATTTAGTTTTAAAAAAAGGAAAACCTGCAGGACGGGCGATAGGCCATCGCCTCGAACAAGGCTGTGGGAATCGAACCCCCAACCGAAGTGAGACTGGCCTACAGGAAGTCCCTGTTTAGTAGAAACTATTTTTATTATATTAAGCAGTATGATATATGAAGTATAAGTCCATTTTAGGAACTATATATGATTAATATCACTATAGATGGAATTATGTAAGTCTTGATAACTTTTATAACCTTTTGTTTGAGACAGATGGAATGACCCATCATTCTATCACATGATCTGCTAACACATCACGAATAACAAATTCAACTTCATTTCTTTAAGGGATGAAGTGGAAATTGTTCAATTCACGAACAACAATGAGATTGTACCAAATCATGCAAGTATTTCTTTTAATTCATCAACTTTAGGGAAATGATCTTGAAAACCACAAATGTTGTCCTAGTTCCCTTATATCCGATGAATCAGATGGTATCTTAGATCATCACAAATAAATAGCTTTGTGATTGTTGATTTTTTCATAGCCATGTTCTCTACCACTCTCCATCAGAACTTGATGGTTAGATTTTTCTTCCATATCCATATTTTCACCTATGTTCTCCTACGTGGAAACCCAATGATGAGTTAATTTGGGTAACTGTTACATTTCATACTTTAGTTTTTAAAGCCATGTTTTGGTATTCCTTTTTACGATGTGGGTTTCTATTAAACAAACTTTCGAGTAGTAAACCATTTATAACCCTGACGAATTTCGAGGGCGAAATTCATTTTAAGGGGGGTAGAATGTAACACCCCGAGATTTTATAAAAAATATTCTTTTAATTTCATTAATGTCTTGTGTTGCATGCTAAACCAAGATTACCTTGCGCTATACGCAACACCGTATTAGCTTGCAGTATACGCAACACTATTCTTGGATCGTGTTACACACAATTTTGATAAAAGTTATTCTACGCAACATTGAGTATATATATATATTCAATGTATAAATGAAATATGGTTGGATTCTGTTATACAAAACAACGAAGGATTCTTTCACAACACGCAACCCTGACTTGTCTTGCATTACACGTAATCGTGACCTTCCTCGATAGCGTCTGTTGTACGCGATACCAGGTTTTACTAAACAATGATATATTATTATAATATTATTATGAACTAGTCGTTATAAATAGTATTAACTAAATTTTGAATTTTATAACATTATTATTTATCTTACACATTTTCTAGAACATGGTATAAGAACAAAATAATTTTTTCGAGTAAAATAAGTGTTTTTCAAAAAATGCAGTTTTGCCGCCTTTTGATGGCGCACCCACTTTAAATATAGTTTTTGACGTGTTTATAAGTTCAATTTGACAAAATAAAATTCTTCTTTGGAATCAAGAAATAAAAATTTACTTTGGATAAATTTTTCGTATTATTCTGGTAACTTTCATATTTTGATGAATAGTAAAAACATGCTATATTTTAATGAAAAACAACTTTTTTCATCGTAATAATTTATATGGTTAAATTATAATATTGAATGGGTTTAAAGTATAAATAGAATATATATTTACCATTTAATATAATGTATGTAATTATCATTGATTTTACATTGAATTCATAGGTTAAATCAATTCAATCTTTTGCAATGTTTTAAACAAAAACCAGTTTTCATTCGACAACGAGATTAATTTTAATTTAATTTCTGCAACTTCTGTGTATTGAATTTGAAAAAATGGATTCCATATTTGGAATAAGTGGGTCCAAATTATGTTAATAGGCTACTTTTTATTTTTGGGAATTATGAATAGTAACTACGGTAAATTTTATTTACCATAGTTAAAGGTAAATCGGGTAATTAAGGGTAAATATAATATTATAAAATTACCCTAAAATATGGAAAAATTCTATTGGATGGCTAAAAGTAAACCCATATCAACTAAGTGTTGGATTAGATTAATTTTATGGACTTTTGACCATGAAAATAATTTAATTATTATTAAAACTAAAGAAAGTGACAACATGTCACTCTCTTAAATCTTATAAGTATAATAATTTTAATTTAGTGATAAACATCATAAAACTTCAAAAATTAATACTCTAAAGAAATCTAATAAAATTATCTACATCATTATAATTTATTTACAATTTTTAGGGATTAAATAATTGACATTAATGGTGATACATTAATGATACAGAAATTATTTATTAAGTGGAAAATAAGTAATATAGTTTTATTGAAATAATAATACCCATTAAAAGGCCCACAAACCAGACCAAAACTTATTGGTAGTGTATATATACAGCTTAACCATCTAATGACCTAATATATAACCGTTTGGATCCTTATAAAAGTGATTATGACACTTATATTATTTTATTTTAAATGATGCCAAAGTTGTCACCTTCATAATTTAATAAATATAACAATTTAAATATTGTGATTTTAAGATAATAAATTCGAGTAAAAGTATTATTGTGAACGTTAATAGAATTATCTTCATCATAGGATTTTATTTTAAATTTTTATGCAACAAATCAGTATATTAAATAATTATACAAAAATTTTGTAGTAATTATTTTATTAAGAGATAAACCAAATAAACGGTTTTAAAAATAATAAAATAAATATTATATGAATTATTTAATGTGATAAACTAATTTTATAGATACATATGACATTTTATGAATCTATTAAATCTTTTAGTTCACACATATCGTCTGTATATATTTTATTTAAATTCAAATAAATGAATAGTGTCAAAATTGACACTATTGTTATTTTATAAAAATAACATATTATAAAATTGTTTAAAAATCACAAAAATATTTAAAAATTATAAATTTAAATTTATATGGTCTATAATGTTATAAAGTAAACAATTATGGAAAATTCACAACAAATAAGTAATTATTTGTTATAATTTAAAATTTATAATTTTATTACCACAAATAAACTTAAATAGATTAAATAAGGATAAATCAAAATGATAAGATTTAAAATAAGATCCAAACATGTCTAAATTTGATTGGATGATGAGATTAAAACCCTATCTCATCTAATCTTAGAATATGAGTCATTTTTGGAGGTTTTTAAGTGGGGTTAGATTTATTATAAATTAATATTTTTAAGAATTTCAAAGGTGCCCCTTTCCTCCCTTATAAAAGTGCACCTCCTCCCTCTCCTCCTCACACCAATTTGAGCCTTCAAGATCGGCCAAAACCTTCCAAATTATCTTCTCCACTTCCCTAGAAAAATCTTATAGGTTCTGTTCTACTTTAAAGACCAATCTTAGTGCCCTAAGAGGAGGTTTCAAAGAGGCGTATCGAAGAAGAGGTAATTTCTTCTCCCGATTCTTTCAAGCTTCTTTCTTCATAAACTTATTGTTATTTAGTTATATCATTATAAAGTAATAACATCAGTATCACTAATATACTGATTTGTTATTATAAATATGAAACAACCCCATTTCACCTTCTATCCATCCTACGGAAAACTAAATCACCGCGCGTGCGTACGTACGAAATACCATCTCCACGCCGTGGTGTAATCTGTTTTTCCACCAACACCTTACATGGATGGGTATAATGGTGTAAGGAATAACTATACATAGTTATTATATCATCATAATGATTCTGATATATTGTATCATCCACTCCAATTCAATTCAATAATTATGGAAACGATATCATCGCTCGTGCGTACGTACGGACTACCGTCTCCACGACACGATGAGATTCATTCTCCATGTTAACCATTTAAGAATGATTATAAAGTATATATAAGTAATAATAATGAAATATATGAAATTATAAATCTACTTGATTTATGTATATATGTATGTCATCTACTTAATTCCATTCAACTCAATAAGGAAACGAAAACAGCGTTCATGCGTACGTACGACCTACCGTCTCCATGAACGGTGTATTTCTTTCAATTTATCGATCTATTATATATATGTATATTCTGAATATATATTATATATAAATCATGTTTTATAGTCTGTAATTATGTAATCATGATCTAAGTAATCATATGAATAATTACAAGTCAAAACACGGACGTCAAATGAAACGATTTTACCCAAAACACTCTTTAACATGGAATTTACAAAAGAACGGGTAATATAAAGTCATAAGTGAACCATATATGATATAATAACAATGAATATGATTCTATAATAAGTAAATGACATTATTTAAATCATTATACAGGAGTTTTGGATACATACGAAGCATATCAGACATAAGGTAAGGGATAATTTTGAAAATCTCATTTTTATCCGAGATTGCATATTGGCAAGTATTTACTGGGGTTATTTCTATCATCCATGTCCATGTTTTATAAAATTGTTTTCATGTATGTTTAAATTCCTTTTTACCCATTTTTTATTTTTACTACGTGGTATTTAAGGAATCTTTCTTTTGTTTACATTACGAGGTACTTTTTGACTTTTTTGGCCATAGTACGAAAAGAATGTTTTTTTAAACTTATACGACACGAAATGATTTTTACGGTTTTATAAAGCCTTATTTTCATGAAGGTTCCTCAAAAATATTTCATGACTATTTTCAACAAAATCCTTTTCTTTTAAAATTGCATGACATTTTGTGAAAAGAAAATGATTTTGAAGAAAAAAGGATATTTTCCTCAAGAATTCATTTCAAGTGTTTTATCAAAACCATTTTCTATCTAAGATGACATTATTTTCATATGTGTATGTTTCCAGTATAATGTCTCTATGATGTACATGGTTTCTCTTTTCTTATTATGAAATGATATCCATTTCTTTTATATGGATTATGTGATGATGTGATGATGTTTATAAAACCCATTTTATTTATTGGGTTATTATGAATGATGTATGTTTATTTTGTGGCACAAGTAAGAATGATTTCATTATGAGATGGGTGAGACCTATATCTCCCTCCAATGCATTGGGTAAAGATTTTATATCTCATGAGATAGACATGGCTGGAACGGTAAGTTAATCTGGTTTAGTGTTACAGGACTGAAACGAGTAGTGAACTCGATTCAGAATGGGACTTTGTCCACTAAAATGGTCTTGGCAGCAATGCCTTGGCTACTATGGAAATCATTACATGTGCTTAATGGATTCCACAATTACATGTTTTATTCCCATGATATTTTATCATGGTTTATGTTCTATTATGATCTATGCCTTATGTACTTCCATGTTTTATGTCGTTGCTCAAGATTTTAATGTTTAAACATTATGTTCATGTTTTTAAGTTCCAATGTATATGGTATGTTTTATTTTATCCATGCTTACCCTTACTGAGAATTTGAGCTCACCCTTTTTATGTTTTATTTCCCCCCAGGATCAAAATAAAGGTTTTAGGTCAGGAAACAAAAAGTGGAAGTTCTTTATGGGAGATGTTGAAGATCTTTCACCACGATTAGAAGATTACGTTCCAAGTTTCCAAAGACACTAAACTATTACGGTCCTTGTGTGTCTGTTTTTGTTATGTATTAAGTATTCCACAAAAGTAATGTAATGTCCATGTACGTCAAGCTTAGGGTATCTACAGGTAGTAGTTGGGGTGATCAGTGAGATGCGCCTCTTCTGGCTTCCGGAACTCTGGCAGCTGCACAATTCTCTGCTCCAAGGCACTGCGGAAGTAACCAGGGACATGAACCTCGTCAAACGAGTAGGTCTGATTCCTTCTGTCCGAAAAGGGGGCTCTAAGAGGCTGACCCTGACGGGGGGCCGGAGGAGCATGCTGAGGAGGCAGAACCTGATTATCTCACCTAGGTGGTGGTGGTGCGTTATGCGGAGGCGCTTGCCGATTTTGGGGCAGCCGCTGCTGGGCTGGAAGCTTTGCCTATGGAGGAAGTCCCCTATGGGGCTATGGAGCTGGCCTCACTAGTAGAAATTCTAGCTGCCTGGGGGCCTCTATCTGGGCCACAATAGTGGGCTCGGCTCTGGCAGCTCTCCTTTCAGGGATTACAGGAGGAAGTGGGCGTGCCTGACTGGCCTATTGCAGGGCTTCTTCGAGGCGCTGAGCCTTGTCTGAGAAGTCCTGGAACCCTTTGGGGTAATTCTGAGTGATCATAGAAGGAACCAGCTCTGCCTTGACATTCCCTATGCACATTGTCAGTAATTTCTCCTAAGTTAGTGGCATGTTAATGGAGTATGTGAGACCCTTCCACTGAGCGATGAAGTCCGCGACTCGCTCATCGGGCCTTTGCTTGCACCTGAAGAGGTCTGAGATGTTCGTCTCCTGGGTTGTGGAACTGATCTGGTAGAGGAATTTCCTACGAAGGTCCTCCCAACTAGTCACGGATCCGACAGGGAGCTGGCTGTACTAGACGAATGCCAGCCCTTCTAGTGTCTGAACAAATCAATGGAGCTTGGCGGCCTCCTGTTGCACTGGAGTCCCTAACATAGGCCCACACCTTGAGTTGAAGTGGGACAAGTGCTGTGGTGGGTCTCCTATCCCGTTAAAGGGGGAGAAAGTGGGATTCCCAAATCCTGGAGGTGCTGACATGTCATCCAACCATGCTGGGTACGGCTTTCCGTCTGGTGGGATTTCCACTTGTCGAGTTTCCAAAGCCTCTAAGCGGGTGATGAGTGCTGCCATCAGATCATCTGGATGCGGATTCTTGTCCTGGAGGGGATCCCTAACCACAAGCGCATTGACAGACTCTTTAATTTGGGAGACAAGCTCCGCAACTCATGGGGCAGCTAGTGGAGCAACCCTTGGGGTGGCAGGAGGAACCCGAGCGGGGTCTCTTGGGTGGTCACTCCTCTTAGGAGGGTTTGGCGAAATGTATCGCACCCTCTTTCCATGAGCTCCGACCTATCCTCTTTCAGTGAACACAACATGATCGAGGTTGCCTGGGAGGATCTCTCCGAGGGGTAGTTGTTCCTGCCCCTGCTGCCCCGGCCTAAGATCACCGTAGTCGGGTCAGCACTCTATAATGCCTTCAACTAGAAGCTCATCGACCAACCTCTTCTGCTCAATAAGTTGTTGGAACAACGTGGATTTCTTGAGAAATTCACCCGCCTTATGCACTGAGGCAGATGGGTCGGAGAGCTTGACAGCCCCAATGTGCTCTTTACCCTTGCCGATATTCCGACTCAGTGTTAATGCCTCAGTGGGTGCAGGGAGACCTAGGAGGTTCCTCTTCTGACGAGTAATCCTCCCCGATGGGTCCAGTAGCATCTTGTCCTTAGGGGGTGAGTCCCCATCAAGAAGTTCCAGACCATTACCCTCTCCTGATATATCGGCCATATTGACCGCCGCTACCCTCGGGGGCATATCCTCAGAGCCGCCCAGTGAGTCGGGCTGCCGGCAAATCGAACTGAAGAGAAGGGAATTGTACTTCCCCCATCCACAGACGTGCGTGTGGGGGGTGGCCTCCTCGATAACTTTGCATAGTACTTGAAAGCTCTGAATGCATTGTTGTTCGAGGGCCCTGTGGTGGCCAAGTGATTCGGGGTGCCAAACCGCGGGGAGAGTGGCCAGGTCGACCCAATGACATTGATCACCGATATCCTCAAGGTGTTCCTGGATCCTCAGATAAGGCACTTGCTGATGGTGAAGATGGGAGTGATTCGCCTGGAGGGTCTGGTGGAAACATTCAAACTCTCCCAGGGTGAACGATTCTAGTGTATCAAAATCCGACCCTGCGCCCGACCAAAACTTCTCAGAGAAGTGGCCAACTGCGAGGATGGTCCAAAAGATCCATGGCTCAGGTTCAGGATCCAGCCCTTGATGGTCCCGCTCACCAACTGGGAGTGGCTGGGGAACTGGTAGTGGAACCGAAGCAGGCCGCTGGGCCGGTGGGCTGGCCAGCGGAGAATACGGCGAGCAGGCCGATTGGCCGCCGAAGCCTAGGTCGCCCTCCAAGGGTTGTAGTGTCCTGGCTGCCACATCACGATAGGATGGACTGGTGAACGATCCTCCTGTCACAGTGTAAGTGCTTTCCGGGGGTGTGCAATGTCGTGGATCTTCCGCCATCGACCCCTAAAAAAGGTCTCCATCGTCTCTGGCTGAGGTGGAAGGTGCTTCCAGAGAGGCCGATGGTGACTGCAGGTTCAATACCTGGGGGTATGACAAGTCCTCATCCTCATGGATATACCTTCGGAGGGAGGCCGGAATCATATGGATCTCGCATTCGGGGAGTACAAGGCTAACACGCTCCATCCTTATCCCAGCCCTTGACTCAAAGAACTAAGGAGAGGGATCCATCACCGAGTCGTACTCCGCCTTGGAGTTTGAGAAACATACTGGTTTGATTTCCATCTGTCCTTCCCTGGAATTTCTCTTACGGCGATGACGTCCCGCCTTCCTGTCCTTGGGTGGCTCCTTGGGGTAGGGCTGATTTCCGTCATGGAGTCCTCTGGCCGCACTAGTGCTGAGGCGGAGAGGACTGAAGGCCGGGGTGCGAGGAGCACTGGGGCAGATGTCGAATGGGACACAGGGAGGACCTCCATGTGGGTGAGTGACTAGATATGCAACGACTCCATACTCGCAGTCAACGGTAGGGGAAGTGACCCCATACCAATGTAGTGAGCGTTGGAGAGAGCCCCACCCAGAGTATTGCTGTCACGGGGAAGCCCTTTACCTGCGGCGAGGATGGCGCCAGGCAGGCCTTCGGGCCGAGGTTGGAAGCCGGGAGGACCCATAACTTCCAAAACGGTGGCACGAAGTAGGACTTCACGCTATATGTCACTACCAAAAATTGGTCTGCGGCGGCCCTTGACTTTGTTGGCGACTAGGAGAGTCGAACAAACCTGCCCGTGGGGTGGTTGGGGCCTCGATCCGGATTGGGAATGTAACTGACCCCGCTCAACATGTGCGGGGGTTTGATGACAGGAGTCAATGGTGGCTCGGTCCATAGTGGCTGCTGGCGTTGATGCCCCAGGGTGAGCATCCTTTTTCGCTCATGCCCTACGCTAGTGTTGGGTCAGGTGGGTTGGAGCCGGTGGTGCAGGCACATGGATTGCCTGCTTCTCAGCCCAGGGAGTCGGGCGGCGGCGCCGCCGCGGCCTAGCGAGGGCCCTAACCATGAACCCTTGAAGTGGGTCTCTGAGTGGGCCAACCAGGACATCACCAACCTCATCGGCATAGGGGAGAGAGGTGTCAAGGCGTTCCAAGGATAAGCTCCCAAAACGGTTGAACGTCAGGGTAGGGACCAACGGCTCCCTGTACGGCCCTTGAGGGCAGCGTTGGTGGCGAGGCACAACTGCCTCAAGGTACAAACTGGCCATGTCCCTGGTGGGGATGACCCCTTCCTCCTCATACCTATGCATAAGGTCGTTGATCACCCTTCGTTGGATAATCTATGATGGGGAGAGGGGGCATGGGTGCCTAAAAGTCGTGGCGGTCGGAGCTACTATGGAAGAGGCAGAACCGCGCAGGGTGGCCATGTCGGTACTGCCCTTGTCGCTGCGCTGGTGGGCAGGTGGCAATCGAGCTCCAGATGCAGCGATCTAATTCCTGAAATTAGGGAGATGAACCCATTAAAACTAATAGAAAAAGAAATTGACAACCAATATCCCATCGCCATTCCATATTCCATGTTCGGTAAGAGGGATCCACACTGACAAAGTCACATAACGGAGTGCTCAACATCCTGACTGCCCCATCCCCTGGCAGGTTTCACGTCCGAGTGCTGGGTGCCCGGACCTGGTGACATGCTAATCTTTTGATGCCCCAAACGCTACCAGTCTCCATATTGAGGAGAAGAGATTCACATTGGGTTCACCATTTTCTATTTCCAACGCTTTCGCCGGGGCACACACGCATCTGTCACGCAGAGAACACGTGGATTGTGGCCCCACATTCCTGCTTTCCAAAGGTGGGCAACATCCATTCCTTATTCAGGGAAGTCTGCTCCTAGATCGAAACCGAGATGATGGGATGTTGGTTCTTCCTTCTGTGTATTCCTCCTTGGAGCTCATCACCTAGTCCGGGTCTCCCTCATAGATTTAAGACATATTCATGAATCTTGTTCCGGGTGCCATATCTTCATGGACACTAGTTAATTACGCTGCTTTCGTCGAGATGCTCCAAGGGGTCTGTTCGGGGTAGCAACCTTCTGTTAGGAGAGTGGTCATGCTGAGGCGTCGTTAGCATGTCTTGACACTGGGGGATTGGCATGTCTATCTTCTGTCCCTTATTATAGGGCTTCTCGAGGGCGCGGAAGCCCAAGGTATCCCACATCGAACGTGGGGAATTGTATTCCATAGGCATGTATCCGAGGTTTTCCTCAGCTTCCCATGTTTAACACAGGGTATGCCGTGAGTTTAATGTCTAGCAGGGACAGACCAGACTAATTGGAACACTGAGAGTGGATCATATTGAAGAACCTCCTGGAGGGAACACCAATGTTGGGGCCAACATGTGGGCGGTTTCTCAGATACTGTAGAGTGGAATGAGGTGGCATGATCCCACCAGGATGTGGAGGACTAGGTAAGAATCAGGATGAATGATGGGTTTGTGCTTGAGTCTTGAGGAAACGTTCTACGTATCCCCATGACAGGGAATCAAAGTCCACATAGTTCGATGATACGGTGGGATGCCTGAAAAGGCGACATGTGAGAATTAATGCATGGATGGGACCCAGAGGGAGTAAAACCCCTAGGATGGGGCATGAGCTTCCCGAGGCACGTGGGCTCGAGGGAGAGGTCAGGATGAGACATGGGTGTTGGGATTGAACCTCATGGAGGCTTCCTATGTACCGTGCCATAGCACGGATCAAAGTCTCCGTAGTTCAGGATGGAATGGACTTACGCTCTGAGACAACCCAAGGTGAATACGGGGCTTACGCTCTGAGGCGTCCCACAATGGAAGGATGGGGCTTACACTCTGAGGCATCCCACAATAGTGGATATGGGGCTTACGCTCTGAGGCGTCCCACAATGGTGGATATGGGGCTTACGCTCTGAGGCGGCCCACAATGATGGATATGGGGTTTACAATCCGAGGCGGCCCACAATAGTGGATATGGGGCTTACGCTCTGAGGCGGCCCACAATGGTTGGTGAACCGATGAGAAGGGGTCAGAATGACCGGGTGATGGGATTAAACCTCGTGGAGGATTCCTACGTACCATGCCTTGGCATAGATCAAAGTCCTCGTAGTTCGCTGTGGTGAAATTTAGTGTCATGCGGGACGGAGGCATATAGTTTAACATCATGATGGATGGGGGCATACAGTTTAAAATCGTGCTAGATAGGGGAATTTAGGGCTTACACTTTGAGGCGGCCCAAGGTGTTGGCGAACCGACGTGAAGGGTTCGGAACGACCGGGTGGTGGGATTGAACCTTGTGGAGGCTTCCTACGTACCATGACTTGGCACATATCAAATTCCTCGTAGTTCTCTAGAGGTGGGGGTTAGGGTCGGTGCTCAATCTAATCTCACATGAGTCATGCTCAGTGTGAGAAACAAGAGGTTGCAGGGACCTGACAATCACATCACAAAGGGTGCATCCGTGAGAAGCGAAGAGGGGATTACGCGTTGAGCGGCCCATGGTGCCAGGACTTACTCCAGGATGGAGGCCTAAGGGTGAAAAAGTGCAGAGGGATATGGATTAGGGACCGAAAAAAGGAGATTCCTCGTTCCCTATCACGCCCTCCACTGGCCTTGGCGGTGGGGAAGTATGGAGGTGCATGGGTGCTACCTTCCACAAGAGAGTCTAGGGGCTTACACCAAGGTGGATTCCCTTCCCCCGTGAAAAAATGCCACTCCGAGAGGGAGGATATCATCCTATGTGGGGGGTGATCCCATCCCCGTGGAGATGAGTGGGCGTAAAGAATTCCCGAGCCAAGGGGACCCTGCGTGCGAGGCACGGGGCTGGATCACAGTTTAACGTCATGTGTCGAGGACGAGGTGCTTGGCAGTTTAATGTCCTGTAGCTTGGATGAGGTGGGTTCGCTCCACACCCCTAGAAATTACATAACCAGTACCCTCTACCCCTTGGGGAAGGGAAGGCACCGACAAAGCCGTTGTGAAGGGGGGTCGTAGAGCGAACCATTGAGGGGTCCATGTTAGCATGGCTATGCGAAGAAGCAATAGCTATTAGTGTGCCTATGCGAAGAAGCATGAGGAAAAGCAACGCAATGGGAAAAATCGCCCAAGGGACCTTGAGGTTACTTCATACAAGCCTGGAAGGACGTATGGGAAAACAACACATGGTGTGTATTCCCGAAGTGTGTGTCCGGGTCATACAAAAGGAGTACATTGGGTGCCTACGCCGGAAGGCACCCGAGGGCATCAAGGTGAGGTGTCCTGGGGATTGTGCGCAAAGAAATGGTTTGTGCTCAAAACACCGGGATGGCGCGTAATTGGGGCAGAGGGATTGCACACGGCTAGGAAGATCACGCGCATGGGATATGAATTGCATGTGAGTGGCAAAGGCCGCACCCAAAGGCAAGGCCACACCCAAAGAAGGGATTGTGCACAATTGGACCGTTTTGCATGCAGCGTAAAGAATTGCATGCAAGGGAGGAACCTTGAAGGGTTTGGATTTCTGTTTAAGCCAATGGGATTGCGCACAAAGGCGGATCTCGGGGCGAGGTGGTGCAAAAAGGATCAGTACTTGAAAGCCATCTTGCGTGTGCGAAAGTCCTAATTCGTGCACGAGAGCCGGTTAAAATTCCACAACCTCGAAATGGAAGGGGTCTCCATCTGTTTATAGGCCTCTGGGGTCACAGAATCCAGGCAGAGAACGAAATTTTTCACACTAGAGATGGCGGTGCGGAACGTTAGCCGCGCAGGCGTGGGCACACAATTATTGCGCGCCTATTCCAAGATCCCTTCGCAAATCCCAGACCCCTTTCAGGTGGCCCACATTTTTTCGCACGCATTCCCCTTTATTTCACGCAACACTTTCGGGCCCTCTAGACTGGGTCTCCATGTCCTAATATGAATTCACTTTGTCATTTCAAAACTTCCTTTAGTAATTATGGACTTTTCGGCATCTACAAATTTATATTAAAAATACATCACTTCCAGATGGAAGAGTCAAAATTCGAGTATTGAACAAATCTTGTTTTCAATTATTCGAAGTATTCTGTACATTCTTTTGTCCACACAAACTTAACTCCTTTACATGTGATCTTGGTTAGCAGATTAGCCAGTCAGGAAAAATTCTGAATGAAATTTCGATAGTAACCTGCTAAGCCAATAAAACTGCGTACCTCAGTTACGTTTGTTGGCATGAGCCAATCTTGACTTGCCTTTTTCTTTGTAGGATCAACTAGGATTCCATCCTTAGAGACAATATTTCCTAGAAAAAAAATAATTGAAGCCCAAATTAACACTTTCTAAACTTCCCATATAATTCATTTCTTCTAAGAGTTTTTAGAATAATCTACAAGTGAACCTCATTATCTTCATAGCTTTTTGAGTATACTAGGATATCATCGATGAATACCCAAAAAAAGTTATCAAGATATTACTTAAAAACTATATTAATTAAATCCCTAAAAATAGAGGGTTCATTAGTCAGTCCAAAAGACATCATTGTAAACTCGTAATTCTCATACCTGGTTCGAAATTCTGTCATAGGAATATCTTCCTTCCTCACTCGCAGTTGATGATATCTGGATTGAAGGTCAATCTTCAAAAAGTATTGATATCCATGAATTTGATCAAATAAATCCTCAATATGAGGCAAATGGTAGTTATTCTTTATTGTAATATCATTGATTTCCCTGTAATCAATGCATAACCTCATGGATCCATCTTTCTTTTTGACAAACAAGACCGGGGCTCCCCATGGAGGAACAATAGGTCGAATAAATCCTTTTTCACTCAACTACTCTAGTTGTTTATTTATCTCCACTAACTCCAAAGTGGACATTCTATAGGGGGTCTTTGATATAGGTCTTTCACCAGGAATTATGTCAATGGAAAACTCAATTTCCTTTTCTAGAGGATGTCTAGGTAAATCCTATAGAAACACATCAATATATTCTTTCACTACATGGACATATTCATTTTGAATATTTCTTTCCTCACCCATAGATATTAGGTTCTCTTCCTCTCCAAGAATTTCATTCAATAGAGCTATTGGGGGTGGGTCGAGATAAGAATTAGATGGAAAGTTCTATTCTCTAAAGATAAGAGATTCTACACCATTTTCAAAAATTGTAACTTCCTTTTTCTTGCAATAAATATTCGCATCATAGTTTGATAGCCAATTCATACCGAGAATTATATCAAATTCAGTCATTGGTATAATGATAAGGTTATCAAATAAAGTATGTTTTTGTGTCACGAGGGGGACTAGTTGACATGCCTTTGTTGCAATGATGCATCCCCTAGGAGTTTTGACTGATAAATCCTTTATTAAATCAAATTGGGAATGTCTAATTTTCTTGGAAAACTAGGAAGAAATAAATGAATGCGATGATCCAGAATCAAACAAAGTGTTGGCTAATCTTGAGAGTACCTACCACCACATCATTAGGAATTTCAACTTCCATGGTTGTAATCAAATAAGCACTCCCTTCCTATATTGTATTTTTCTGAGGCATGTTTCCTTGGTACTTAGGACACTCATTTTCATAGTGTCCCATATCTCTATAATTGTAGCATTGAAAATCATCAAATTGTTTATTCCCCTTGAATTAATGAGATAGATGACCCTTTTCTCCACACTTATAGAAAACTCCCATTCCTTTCAAGCATTTCTTGAGACGATTCTTTCCACAGTTCTTGCATAATGGGAATTTCTTTGTTCCCTTGTTCTTATTTGGCGCTTCACCTTTTCCTTGGTAATCAGAGTACTTATTTTTATCTTGGATTCCCTTGAACAAATTTTATCTAGAAAATTCTTTCTCTGTTTTGATAGAACATGAGAAAATTTCATCATATGATGAAAATGTTTGAGAATCCAGTGCCCTTTGAAGACATGGATTAATACTATCAAATAAAAGATCAATATTTCCTGCCGAGTCACATATCTAATCTATGAAATACCTGGATAGCCTTGTAGAGGTAGCCTCATACTTTGAAACACTATATTCTTCCCTTTTCTTTAAGCCAAATAATTTTCTCTTCATTTCAGTTTGTTGCTCACGAGGGAAATATTTTTCAAAAAATATTTCCTTAAAATTCCTCCATTCCATATATTCTATTTCTTCTTCCTTTGTGGTATTCTGAATCAAAGACCACTATTGATCAGTATCGCCCTTGACAATATACTGCCAACACTACCTTTTAATTTTCATTGCATCTTAATTCCATGAAAATCATTTCAAGGGACTTGATCCATTTCTCAGAAACCACTAGGTTAGTAGTCCCACTGAAATATGGGGTATTCTACCACATAACATTATCCAACACAGGTGTGGAATGGTTATTTGTTACAACCTGAGTAATTTTTCCTAATATGGTCATGATATGATCTTCTCCAATATTGACTGTGTTGAATTTATTAATGGGAAGATCCCTACATTGACCACGAGTATTGATTCCACTTCTTCCATTAGATTCCATTTCTAAATAATGGCACACTCTAGATTAGGGTATGAATCATAATGTATAATCTTAACTTAAAAGAATAATTAGCTTAAATTGAGATCCTACACATGGATAGTCCCATAATCAGAAAAATGGTTTCTTTGAGGAATAATTTACATTTCAATCCTTCATAATGGATTGTAAAGAAAATATGAATTATCTTAAGCATATCCCCTAGGTGTGTCGTAACCAAGTGTACAACAAAGCCCATTGTCGTGTACCGGGATACCCCAGGTCAAGCCTGGAACTCCTTGTCGGAGCTTTCACTCCTAGGTACATCTGTGTTAGAGCCACCTCTACCTGCTCGTATCCAGATAGGGATGTATTTTCTAGAAGTATTCACACAATCTATTCTTTACCAAAATACTAGGATATTCTTTTAAATTTATCCTCAAATACTACCTTAGGTCTTTGTTCCCTACTATACATTTCCTACTCTAGTTTCCAAGTTTTCTACTAAACTTCCTTTGATACTAACTGTAACACCCCGACCCCTATAGACTAGAGTTGGTGCATTACTTGTTATATTGTCATGTTTAAAAGGAATGAAAATACCAAAGTAATGATCAATTTAGTATTCTTGAAGAAACTATATATATAAATGTAACTCAAATTACATTAGAAAAGGTTAAAAAACACAATACATAACAAAAACTAAAAGCTGCATCCATAGGAGCTCAATAAATGATCTCCTATTCATCACCTATTGAAGGTAAAAAATGAAAGGGGTGAGATCAAATGCCTAGTAAGGGTTAAAAATGGGAGAATCATGAATCAATAATAACTGAATTGTAAACAATTTGACATAGTCAATATGGCATGGTGAACAAATGAAAGACTCAACCCATTAATAAACTAAGATTGAAACTGCATCCCTAGATTTTGTCATAGTGAAAACCTCATTGATAGTAATAACTGATAAGGAATAAAGATAATTATTATTAATTGGACATCATGTATCTAAAACATGATACCATAATACCATTAAAGCGGTTTAGTTCTGTGGGTAGAAACCCATCTGATTTTTGGATACGAACTCGAAGGGTTTGTCGCCAACTGATTTGTCTCATGAGACCTGTGATGCATCGAGGGGATATAAAAGGCCCCACCCTACACTTAAAGTCCAAATCATTCTTTATACATTTATTTAATACAATATAAATATGCCTTTTTAATATCCATATAGAGTAGAGAATACGAATTCATCAATATTTCCATAGTTAAAAAAACTTTTCAATTATACACTGTATGTAAAATGGTATAAGGTTTAGAAAATCAACATATATATGATATGAGATTATGGATATTTAATAGAAATATAATTTCAAATTAAAAGTGATATCAAATGGGTAGTAGGTACACCACATAAGGATTATTAGGTGCACAATACAAAGTTAGTCACAACAAAATGGTAGTTGAGACAAAGTCCCTTACCACAATGTAATCAGTCGAATCATATGACCAATACTTAATAACCATAAAATTAATCATTGAATACCATGAATATAAATAAAATAATTTTATTATATATCAAATGAAATTAAACATATACCACATATAAGAAATAAGTGACGAACAACAGAAATATCATGGAATTAAAAGTGAGATAAGAAACCCCTTGCCTTATGATTGAGTGTGTTCTTTGTTTGTTTTAATGAACTGAATAATAAAATTTAGCATCATTAATTAATAATTAAATAACCTCCTATGAATTTAATTGATTTATTATAACCTTATTAGGTTCATTCATGGCCCTTTTTATGTGTTTAAGAGGTTCAATTTTATTGTTTTGGAAGCATTTTCTTGCTTGGTTTTCATGATTCGTTTACTTGTATTCATGAATGGAAGTTCATTTGTAATGTGGTTAAACATAAAGAATTGTTAATATATATTATTAGTGATATTAAATAGATATGAATTATCTTATAATGATTCTGGGTTATATACTTGAAGATGAATCATTAGTTAAAAGTTATTGATAAACACTTGGATTAAGCTTGGCGGTTTTGTGCATAATGAACTTGTTTTGTATTATTATTCCATATTATGAGTGTGTAGGGATTACAGAACATTAATTATATAAAATAAATATATTATGATATTTTTCAAACATAAAAATGGTTTCATGACCAGAATTAAAGATGGTAACAAAAATTGAGAACCCGTCATCCTTGAATGTGATAAATTAGCACATCTCGGATGGTGTTTTTATTTTTAGTATAAGAGGAGGGGGAAAGAGAGAAGATGATGAAATATTACATTATAATAATATAATTCCAGTTAATTTAAGGTACCGGCATTATCATATAATTTTTATGAGGGGACATGAGGAAAGAAGTATAAAATAAAGGAACTCAAAATAAGAGAAAAATCGAGAAATCTCTTACGAAAATTCGGCAACCTAACGACATCACTTAAAATTTTATAAAATAGTTTGATGAGATAAAGGGGATATCTCATCACTCTTGAATAATATGTGCAGTAAGGGGAATATGGAATGAAATATCCCCACATAATATAATTGAAAATAAAATAGAAAACATTAAATGAAATCATTAAGAAAAGAGAAGGGTGGTTGATTCTCTTACCTTGTAGAGTAACTCCCAAAACATGAAGGTTGGGACCTTGGGGGTTTGAGGACCCCTTGGGTGAACTTCTAGGGAAGTAATACTTCTCATATATTTAGGTATAATGAGTTTTTAATGAAATAAAACGAAGTGGGGTGAGTAAGTATTTATAGTAATTAAGAGGGAGTTTTTTATTAATTAAAAGGGACACCTTATTAGTGGTTTTTGCAAAACCATGGGATTTACCATGATATTTTCCCATGAATTTTTCCACTTGGGACACCTCATGTCTTAATTTACTGTAAAAAAGTCAACCAGCCTTTTATATTTAATTATTACATCATTATGATGTCATTATACTACCGAAAACTCAAAAATGTATTTTTACTATTCATGAAAAAATCAAGTATTTTAGAAAAATCCCAAAAATTTACCCTAAACATTTTTCAATATGTATAATTAAAAAATAAAATCCATTTTTTGAAAATAATTTTCTATGTATTTTTAATTTAATTTTTAAATAAAATCATAGTTAATTCAAAAAATAAAAATTTTAAAGATATAATTAGTTCTATATCATATTGAAAAACTAATTAAGATCTCATTATCTTATTACCTTAATAACATAAAATATTATCATTATTTACTATTTATAAGGGTCATATTACTATTCATTTTACTATTCATAGGTGTATGTTACTATTCATCATAAAAATCAATTTGGTTTTATCAGACTCCAAATGACTTACTGGTCACAACTCAAGATGACCATTTTTTGAAATTCAAAACATGGAAGTGGAAAATTTATGTTTAATGGATAGGTTTTGACTATCTCTTAAATAACCAAGTGTTTCTTCAAAGGAACATAGTGCTTTATGAAATATAGACTATGAATAGAATGTATTTAAGAGAAGCATACCATAAAATGTTTAGGGTGTTATAATCCTTGTTATCCTCTCCAAATGATTTAGAATATTCTTGAAAAAAATGAGTTTTTTTGGAGTCTTACTCATTCTAGTTTCCACCGAAACTTTCTAATCACCAATTTCATTTTATTCATTGATTTCATCCTTACATATATTTCTTGCAGTTGATAAAAATATATCAATCTTAGAAATGATAACCCACTCATTAATACTTCTTAAAAATCACTTCATTTCTTTTATCACATATCTTATAAACACTATGTATGTTCTACTTTTATACATCTAAAAACATATCATTCTTTAACATTTACTTTTGGTTCTACCCTTAGGAATCTCTGATTACCATCCATGTAATTATAAAAAATGGGAGGCATTCACCTTTGATAATGAATATCTTATGTTCATTTAATTATTTATTATACAAAATGAATATTTTATGATTCCAATAGGATATCTTTACTTTATATCAAATGATTAAAAGCTTAAATACAATGTATCTTATTTTCTTCTCATCCTCCTTATTCATTGATTGATTGTTTGGCTTGATCTATTTGCATTTTTTATCATCATTCTCACTTTATCGTCGGTATATCCCTATGGTCAAAAATGTTTTCCCAGTAAAATCATTATCCATAGAATTAATGTATTGTTTCATATTTATGTTTGATTTATTTATTTTTAGTATTACTCATATAATAATTGTTTTCGTGTAAAGTAGAATATTTTTTTCAAGTTGGGGTGGTTTGTTCGAAGCTTCTCATGCTCTGAGGGATTTGACTTCAAGCTTGCACGATAATGACAACAAGGAAATGCATCAAGAATGCATACAACTATCAGAAAAAGGTGAATTCCTACTACTCATTTAATTAATTTTGTCATCAATTTATCTACTATTTGTATTTTAATTTCCTTATTATTTTTATCTAATACTTATTTAGTTTTATTCATAGATATTTTGGGAAGTGATATTTTGATTTAAACTATATGCAACAAGCCACAAAAGAGATAGATGATTATTTCTACAAATGTTACCATGTTTTCCATTTTAATTGCCTTTATTTGTTGATTTTCCAACTGTGTATATTGATTTTATGTTATTAGATAACAAACCTTTCTCATTGTTGAAAGTCTCTGATCTTATAACTATCAACAACAAGAAAGGTTTTTTAGTTAACAATATCAAGTCAATATGCAGTATTGATAGTTTGAAATAGAAAGAGAATTTAAACATGGTAACATTGGCAGTTAGGATTGTTTTGAGACTTTGGGATGTATGAAAACTAGTCAAACCTCAATCCGACACATGGTGTGACCGATATGACCACAAGTGTTTCTTTTTATTTAAAATTGATATTAATTTTACTAGAAATGAAAACTAACATACTCAAAAATGAGTAAACATATTATAATTTTTTTAATACTTTAGGGAAATGGTTAAAAAGTCATTTGATACATTTAGGAATCAGATGCACCATAATTCAATGAATGGTGTGACTGATATGACTCAATGTGTCCGTTGTCAGTTTAAAATTGATAGTTTAGTTAAAAAAATGTCACTCACTGAAAACAAATCAAACACACTCAAATTTTCTTGATAATTTAGGAAATATATTCATAAGTCATTTTTGATGTGTATGAATCATCCTCACATCAAACCGATACATGATGTTATCAGTATAGGTCACATTGTGTGTTTCTAGTTTAAAATGAAATTTTAGTAAAAAGAAGTGATGAACTCAAAAATAATAAAACATATTCGTATTGTTTTGATACTTTAGTAAAATGATCCATAAGTCATTTTAGATATTTAGGAATCAACCACACCTCAATCTGATGTATGGTGTGACCAGTATGAATCAATGTGCGTCTTTTTATTTAAAAATGACATCAATTTTAATAAAAAGGACAACTGAACTACTCAAAACTGAGAAAACACATTCATATTGTTTTTATAATTTAGGAAAATGATCCATAAATCATTTTAGACCCGTAGGAATTAGTCGTACCTCAATCTGATGCACGATGTGTCTGTTATGACTCTAAGTGAATCTTTTTATTTAAAAATGACACCAATTTTAATAAAAAGGACAACTAAACTAATCAAAAATGAGAAAATTCAATCATATTATTTTGATAATTTATGAAAATGATCCTTAAGTCCTTAAATACATTTAGGAATTGGTCGTACCTCAATCCAACGAATGGTGTGACTGATATAACTCTAAGTACGTCTTTTTATTTAATAATGACATCGATTTTAATAATAAGGACAACTGGCCTACTGAAAACTAAGTAAATTCGTTCATATTATTTTTATACTTTAGGAAAATGATTCATAAGTCATTTGAGATGTGTAGGGATCATTTGTTCCTCAATTCTATGCATGATGTGACCGATATGACTCGAAGTGCATCTTTTTATTTAAAAATGGAATCAATTTTATTAAAAAGGACAACTGACCTTTTGAAAAACAAGAAAACACATTCATATTGTTTTGATACTTTTTTGAAATTATCTATAAGTCATTTATGAGATGGAGGAATCATCCACACCTCAATCTGATACAAGATGTTCTCGATATGACTCAATGTGTCCGTTATCAATTTAAAATTGATAGTTTAGTTAAAAAATGTCACTTACTAAAAACCGAGAAAACACGCTCAAATTTTCTTAATAATTTAGGACATTTATTCATAAGTAATTTTTTATGTGTATGGATTAGTCTCACGTCAAACCTATACATTATGTAATTAGTATGAGTCAAAGTGAATGTTTCCAGTTTAAAATGACATTTTAGTAAAAAAGACAAGTGATGTACTCAAAATTGAGTGAACGCGTTCAGATTGTTTTGATAATTTATAAAAACACTCCATAATCCATTTGGGACGTGTAAGAGTTATCCTAACCTCAATATAACACATGGTATGACCGGTATGACTCAAAGTGTATCTTTTTATTTAAAATCGACATCAATTTTTAAAAAAAAGACAACTCACCTACTCAAAATTGAGAAAACACATTTTAATTGTTTTGATACTTTAGGAAAATGATCCATAAGTAATTTATTATGTGTATGAATTATCCACACCTCAATTTGATACATGATGTGTCCATTCTGACTCAATGTGTTTGTTATTAGTTTAAAATCAACATTTTAGTTCAAAAAATGCCACTCACTAAAAACTAAGAATCCACACTCATATTGTCCTTATAATTTAGGAAAAAGATTCATAAGTCAATTGTGATGGGTAGGAATTGGTATCACATCAAAAAAACACATTATGCGTCCATTATGAGTCAAAGTGCTTTTTTCCAGCACACTGCATTGGTGCTGCAGTGCGCTGTAATATCCCACTATAGTATGCCCCTTTATCAGTGCTTCTAAAAGCGCTAATAAAATACTCGGGCTTTTAATCTCACTCATGTAGTTAGTGCTTCTCTATCATTGATAAATTCCATTTTTAGTATTTTTAAAGGCCTATTTTTTAGTAGTGTCTTAAGACAAAGAGGAAGGGTGAGATGTTAGAAGTGACATTAGCTTGTTCAGTCCTTCACTAACAAGTGCTCATCAGTTGTTTCGCTCTTGGAGTTTAAATTAATTTTATTCTATTTCTTGAGTTAGGTTATTAGAAAGGAGTAGGATCACCAAGAATTAAAATGTAGATCATAAAAAGATATAACTAACCTTTTTATTCTGAAATTCAAGTTACTAGGGAGTTTGGTACATAAGTGTTTTGGATACACTTATCGGAATTAAAATATCATTTTCATGGGTTTACCCAATGAGATGAGCATGACATGCATTGTTGAAATGACTTCCCCCTGGGAGTGTATATTTCGTTTTGATTAATGATTTATGATTTGGTGAAAATGTGTTGATTTTTGAAAAATGTTGAAATTGTTTTCAAATTTAATCTTTTTAAAAGAGCATGGTTATGGTATTTTTGGAAATGGTTTGATTTTCAAAAGTATGGTGGAATTTTTAAAAATGGTTGAACATAGAAATGTTGGATTTTGGAAATAAATGATGTGATAGTATGATGTGATAGAATTTCAAATTTTTAGGCCTTCGGTTCCTAGAGAGTGAGACTTATGGAATTTGTTCTTTATATAGAAAATGGCCCTTAGTAGGTGTTGTAGAAACCAATCAGAGGAAGCTACTGAGAATGTAGTTGCACCTGAGCCACTAGTGAACCAATAGAAGGTTCAAAGTATAGTACAAGATTTTAAAACTTTGTATAGAGGGAAAAAAAGGGATGAACCAAGGAAAGTTGATCATTCCATTCAGTTATAGAAGAATAATACACCCATCTTTTGGGGTGATTTGGAGCTAAAGAATATAAAGGTGTCGCTGAATTGGATGAATTGAATGTTCAATTTCCTTGGAACACCAGCAATGTTAAAAGTCAAGTTAGGGATGCATATGCTGGAGGATCTTTCATGCCAATGGTGATATTTATTAGTTAATGCTAAATTTGACCAAGGAATTCCATGGGAGGATTTTGAAGAATTTTTCAAAAAACAATTCTACCCTCACACGTTCAGAATCTCAATAACAATAGAATTTTTTATCTTGAAGTATGAGAGCCTCATAGTGATATATTATGTGGCTAAATTTATGAATTTACTCCAGTTTTCACCTGAATTTGTAGCTAGTGAATCCTTGAAGGAACACATTTTTGAATTAGGGATGAGGAAGGAGATTCGCTTAAATATTATTGTGCTCTATTTAAAGGATTATATAGAGATAGTCAATATAGTGATAGTGGAATAAAGATACATATCATGAGCTGTAGGGGAAGGGAGCATGTTGATACCTATGGTAAATGGCGAGAACTCTAATACCGAGAGAAAGAGGAAGAGGTACCCTTATTTCCAAGGTAATGGGATGACTCAAAATTAGACAGATAGATCGATGAATCTTACCCCAACACCAAAGATCAATCCAGGATGTTTCTAATGTTGTTTTTTGGAACACATAAAGAGATATTATATGCAACCACCAAGAGCATGTCACAATTTCTATAATATAGGGTATCTTTAGTGCTATTTTCATAGTTCTCTGAGGTTGAGTGTTTGAGACACATTTCATATCTCACAGATGTCATATGAATCAACGGTTGAGGGTAATAGAATCAGTCTAATTTGTAGAACATAGATAGCCATGGTGATTCCAGGAATACCATGACACATCAGCAAGGGAATTCTCAATATATCATTAGGGAAAAAAGTGCAGTGAGTAAGCAGTTATATAGAGCAGATCAAGTTGTTGTGGATGATAAATCTCGACCATCGACAGTGAGAGGTACGATTATTTTGAATTCTACGCTTATGAAATATTTTTTGATATGGGTGCTTTCCATTCCTTTATTTATTCTCCTGATATTGATTTGATGGGTTTAAATGTTGAGATGATTCTTTCTATGTTAAAACTTCAAACTCCTCTTGGTCAAAGAGAATATCGATCTTTTATGTGTAAATAATGTTCTCTAAATGTTGATGGAGCTGAGATGATATGTGATTTATATTTTCTTGAGATATATTTCTAGGACATAATCCTAGGTATGGATTGGTTGTCAATGTTTAAGACCCACATTGACTGTTATACTCAATAGGCCAGTTTTACGACTGAGGATGGAGTCGAGAATCTTTTTAGTGGAGAAATGAATGTAAATATAGGTGAAATAGTATTTTTGGCACCATAAGTTGTAATGATATCATACCAATTGGAGGCTTTGAATTTGGCATATATGGAAGATATTAAGAATAGAATTTTTCCAGTGGTCGTTGATCAATTTCTATATTATTTTCTTGAGAATTTCTTAGGGTTTCTTCCCATAAGAGAAGTGTAGTTTATGATTGATTTTCTTTTATGGACTAGTCTTATTTCACTTCTTTCTTACTAGATAGAACCTAAATAATTAGAAGAACTAAAACTTTATTTGGATGAACTATAAAGAAAAGGGTTAATTCAGCTGAGTACGTCTCTATGGATATCACTGGTCTTGTTTTTCAAAAACATAGATGGAACTATTTGGTTGTATGTGGATTATCATAAGATTAAACAAGTTATGGTAAAGAATAAGTATCCACTTCTAGGAATTGATGATCTGTTTGATTAATTTAGGGGATATCAATGGTTTTCTAAGATTGAATTGTTATTAGGATATCACCAATTACAGTTTTAAAAGGAGGATATTCCAAAGAAAACTTTCCGGAGTAGATATAACTATTATGAATATGTGGTAATGCCTTTTGGTCTTAAAAATGTACCATAGGTCTTTATGTAATTGTTGAATTAAATATTTCAAATATATCTATATTATTTTATAGTGGTGTTTGTGGATGACACATTGGTGTATTCAAGGATAATGGTTGAGCATGAGAAACGCTTGGCGATAGTGTTGGTAATTTTGAGAGATCATTATTCGTATTCCAAATTATCAAAGTGTAATTTTTGGATACAATAGGTATGTTTTTTTGTCCATGTAATCTCTAAAACAGGTGTTTTAGTGGATCCAGAAAAGATAGAGGCTATTATCTCTTAGAAACCTCCAAATAATGTCTTCAAGATACAAAATTTCCTTGGTCTAACTTCTTATTACCGACACTTTATTCATGAATTTTCATTACTAGACCCACCTATGATAGATTTAACAAGGAAGAATGTTCCATTCCAATGGAATGAGCAACATTATAAGTCTTTTTAAGAGCTTAATGTTTTACTTACATCACAACCAATCATGATATTTCCAGAACCAGGACAACGGTACATGGGGTATTGTCATGCTTCAAGATCTAGGTTGGGATGTGTTCTCCTGAAGGGAGATCATGATTTTTCTTATAGCTTAAGGTGGTTAGAGTTTCATGAGAAGAACTAACCAATACATTATTTTGAGTTAGCTGTTGTAGTCCATGCTTTAAATACTTGGTGTTATTACATATTTGGTGAGATATTTATAGTGTTTACAAATCATAAGAGATTGAAACATATTTTTCTCACAAAGGTATTTGAATATAAGATAAATAATATGGATAAAGTATCTACAAATGTTTGAATTTGAAATAATGTATACACCGAGTAAAGGAAATTTGGTAGAGGTTTCATTAAGAAGAAAGTCATATGCTCAGTTGGAAAAAGAAGTTTCAGAGGAGTGTTAGTTGATGTCTGTCCTATATATCATACACATGGAATGTAAAGACCAAGGTAAAGTTGTGGTTTTATTTCTAGTTTTGTTCCTTCTTGATTTGGTTAAGATGGTTAAAGAGGTAGAGATTTCTGATTCAGAATGTGTTGTGATGTGGTCAAAACTCAATGGTGGGGAGATATTGAGGGATGGAAGCTGGATGTGAGTTCAGTGTTGTGGTTTAGAAATTGGATGGTTGTACCTTTGGCTCAGTAGGAACCAATTCTTCATGTTTACCACAATTCAAGATGGGCATTTCATCCTGGCATACAAAATATGTATAAGATATTGAAATCACAATTTTGGTTGGTTAGTATGAAAACTGAGTTTTTTCAAGTTTCTTATATATTCAAAAAGTTAAGGCTGGGTATCAATGACCAGAAGGTTTGTTACAGTCTTTACCTATTCCTATTTAGAAATGGGAAATGATATCCATGGATTTTTTAATAGGTCCCCCAATAATGGTTAGAAAATACAATGCTATATGGTTAATAGTGGATGAACTCACCAAGACGACCCATTTTATCCCTATTCGTGAATATCATATGGTGGAGGAATTGTAAAAAATCTATATCTGAGAAGTGGTAAATTATCATGGTGTACTAGTCTCAATAGTTTCAGATAGAGATATGAGGTTTACGTATCGTTTCTGTAAATCCATATAGAAATCCCTTGGAACTCAATTTACTATGAGTACATTGTATCACCCTCAGATAGATATACAATATGAAAGGATGATAAAAACGTTGGAATACATGTTACAAGCTTGTGTAATGGATTTTAATGTCTCATGGGAAGATAAAGTACCTTTAGTGGGGTTCTTGTATGACAATAGTTATCAAGCCTCCATACATATGGCTGAGTTTGAATTATTTTATGGGAGTCCTTTTTATTATCCACTTTATTGGGTGGAAACATGTGAGACTTCACTAGTTGGGCTGATCCTTGTCCAAGAAACAACAAAAAAATATTTAGTTGACTGGGAAACAGATAGAGACAACACATAGTTTTCAGAAATCATATGCAGATCATCATTGATGACCATTGTTGTTTGAGGTGAGTGATCATGTGTTCCTAAAAATATCTTAAAGGCCTGGAAATTGTTATTTTGGGAAGTAAGAAAAGTTATATCCTAGATACATAGGCCATTTTTAGATACTTGAATGGGTTAGTGAGGTGGAAATGGTTGGAATTTCTACCACAGTTCACCGCTATGCATAATTTGTTTCATGTATCTTAGTTGAAAAATTATCGGCCTGATCCTGACCATGTGATTTGATGAGATCACATTAACCTAGAGCCAAATTCTTTATTGGTACATGTGCTGATTCAGATTATAGACAGGTAAGATAATTTCATGCATGGAAAAATCATCGGTCTAGTGCGGGTTTTGTGGCAACATGGTCAGATTCAGGAAGATACTTGGGAATAAGAGAAAAAAATGATCGAGAAATAGCCTAAAATCTTTCAAGATAATGCTAGTTTTCTACTTTCTAGGGAAGGAAAGGAAAATTTTGGGGAGAATATAGCACCCACAGTTTCAAGTAAGTAGGATTATATTTATGTGTTTTAAGTATGTAAAGTGTTTAGGTGAAGTTTGGAAGGGTTTGGAAGACTTTTGGAACGTTTTTGGGGATTTTATAAAGGTTTAATGTTTCTGGAAACTATGAAACTCCTACAAGAAACCAAGAATAGTGAGACAAGGGCTAAGATAAAGGAACTTGGTTATGCACATGGATTTTCAAAACTATGCGGAAACTAGGGAGAAACCATGAAGATTTGGAAAAAGGGATTTTCTACAGTTGGTGCATGGGTTTTCTAACCATGCAAGCCAACCATGCGAGGTTCTCCTTAAGGAAGAGGCTGAAACATGTTTAACACACATTTGTCTTAAAAGTGAAACTAACCATGCATGGTTTAAAAACAAGATCCTTAAAAAGTGGATCTAGTTTAGGATTAACTTTAAACCCATTGTTCTTGGTCCATTTTGACCCTAACTCAATATTTCTTCCTCCAAAAGGTGGTTATTCCTTTCCCCATCAAATAAAAATTGATTCAAAGGAATATCTTGGTGCATTGAAGTCCAATTACCTTGGTAAGTCCTCATTTGTGGTAATTTTCAAGGTTTTTCTTAGATATAATTTATTACCACTCTTTAATTCTTAGATTTAGTCCACTACAGATAGATATAAGGTTGTTGATTCCAATCATGGTTAGATTGTTCCCTGTTGATGTTAGGGGGAGAGATATAAGGTGGGTTTTTGTTTATTTAACCTATTTTGTGGGTGTTTTTGTGTTGTTATTAATTTCTCCATATCTCCGGGGGAAAGTGGATTCACAATCAACTCCTCATATAATAACTTGAAGGATTAATTTCAAATTGATGGATTTGTGTGAATTTTGTTGGGAAATTATTGTGCAATGATTGATAGAAACCCTCTTTTATGATAGTTTATGGAATTGTAAAAATTGGGTGTTGTGGTGGAAAGTGAAAACGGTAACATGATTTTAAAATGATGTTTTTAAAATGATATTTGGTTTTGATGCATGGAAATGTGTTTTCAATGAAAATATGGTTTTATTGAAATGGTTTTACAAATATGGATTGGTATATGGTTATATTAAATGGTTAATCATGTGTGGAATGGGATTGATAATGGTTGTGAAGTACCACCATCAAAGGGATGAGTTGTGGATGTGAAGTTCCATTATAAATGATAACACTAAGATTCTTCATGTGGGTGTGTGTGGCAGTATGAAAATAAATGGGTAATGCTAATTGAATTCATGGAATGGTTCAAATGACTTGTTTGGTTGTTTTCCTTGGAAATTAATTTGGGTTAGAAAACTATTTTGGTATGAAAACAGTTTTACATAGAAATGGATTGAATTGATATAAACTATTTTAAATTGTTTTATATAAATTGTTTTATATAAATGTTCTAACATGTTCTATCCTAGTGACTTGAGTAGGGAAGCCATTTGGGGAAAGCCTATTGATTTTTCTTATTCACCCATGATTTGGAACATTGGTGCTTTTGCGGATGTTTTCTATCAGGATACTAGTAATGTTAAGGCATCACACTTTGTTAATGGCGATTTGTGATAGTTGGGATATTTTGTGGAGTTGGAGCATGGACCATGTTTGGAGATATGGAGTTATGTATTTGGAGTGTTTGAGATTTTTAGTTTTGTATTCCACTGTGTACTTTGATATTGGTAGTCTTCCACTGTGGTACTCTGTTGTAGTTTGGTTTTGATATCAATGGTATTAATTTGAGTTGTTTTACACTGTTATCATGCATCATGCAGTGGTATTTTGTTATGGAATGTTTGGTTGGGTTGTTTTATTCTCAAAGGGAAAACCGTCCCCTAATTATATTGAATTCCTTGAAATTTATTGCCAGCCTTTGGCACCTTGGGGATGTTACTTAAGGCCAAGTAACATTCCAATGGATTCTTTATCCAATGAGGAGGGGAGGGATGTTATAGTGGAGGAATATTCTAGGGTTTCTGCAGGGGGGGGGTTGGTTTGTGTGTGAATGAGGGAGGGGGGATAGAGTGTTTTTTGAAGGCCCATGACCACCAATAGAGGTTTCTTGTGTCAAGGTCTTCTGTTTCTCCTTTTTTCTAGTAGTAATTTACCACCAGATATCATGGTTTATGTGGTTTATTTAATTATTTCCATAATGGTTGGGTTGATGCCCACTCAAAAAGTTTTATTTTTTTTATTTTATACTGCATGTTTGGATAATCTAATTAATAAATTAGTACATGCAAGATAGTTTTAAACAAGTAATTCCATGTGTTGATTGATTTATTTCAAACCCCCGCATGAAATATTTATGAACTGATTATGGTGTGATATATATATATATATACATATTAAATGATAATATTAACCTGATTTTAATGTTTTTGATATAATTTTATTTTCTTTAACAAAAATGTAAATTGTCATTGTATTTTTATTTTCAATAATAATAATAATTTTTCTCTCTATCTCGCATAGTTACCATCATGTAAAATCTCGAAAGACTCAAATTCAACACCCTTAATATTACAAGAAGTAATTAAATATTGTGGTTAATAGATGTTGAAATTAATCCAAAATCAATAGATCTCATGAAAAAAATTAAATAAAACAATTCACAAAGCATCCAAAATAAATAAAATGTAATGATCTTTAACAAAATACATCTGGATGAGGGTTGAGTACCTCATAAAAAGTTATCCATATAATCTTTGAAGGAGTTTAAAAAAGAGGTATGATTATAAAAATGATTTTTTTCTTCCAGTGACCTATGATGAATAGAATTTTGTATTCTTCCAATAATATAAAAGGGTCAATGATTATATTTCTTCCACATATAGAATTGTATCAGAGCTAAAGTATAGTGGTTTTGGGATTACAAATGTCGATATTATTGAAAAGACACATACAAAATTTCACACATCACACATCTCCCTACAACAACAATATCACTTGAGAGGATATATAAAATAGTTTGATATCATATAATCATTACTTTTAGTAGAAATAAATTGTGATATTTTGATTAAAAATAATCCATCTAATCCTACTGGTTTATCTTTAGAATTTCCTGAAGAAAATGCTATATTTTATGAAAATAATCATAGAATAAGTCAGGGATGTGATTCTCATGTTGGAAATTATTTTTGCGTCTGACACAATCGAGGACATGTTCGTAACCATGGGAATGCTTGAAATGAATATCAGAATCAATGAAATATCAGATCAAACACTTTGTAAAATCCAAAATATTTTTGCTACAGGTGCAGTACTAAGGGACATTGGTATTGAGTTTTATGAACCCCAAAGCATTATTGTAAGATCTATAAATATTATCTTAAAGTAAATAATAATTAACCAAACTTTTCTAAAACATCTTATAAAGGTAAAGAAAATGCATTGAATTTTACTAAGAATCACCAGCCATCAAATTATGATTTCACTTACCTCAAAGAGGGTCATTTTACTTATAAATTTGATGAGATGATAGTTGGAAATAATTTGAAAAAATTAAAATAGTTATGATATATGATAAGATGTTTTTGTAACACCCCAATCTTCCAAGGTATGAATCCTTTTAAATAATTCAATAGCTTACGCCACATGCAACATCAAGTTCGAGCACACCATGACCTATCAAACTAGCCATTTAAAAAGCGGTTATGAATAGTATTAACCAAATTATGAAATTTATAAATTTTATTTTTCAAAATAGTCTTCCTTTTTGAATTCATAATATCAAAATTATCTTATGGTGAGTTTTTTTAATTTTTCTGAAAAGTTTCAATTTTTGATGAATAGTGAAATTTTTTACATTATTGTTAAAAAACTGACATTTAAATTTTAATAATTATTTTTTTTAAATTTATTTTAAAGTCACAATAGATACATAATAAATGTATTATTCCAATGTAGTTCATATGAACCATTTTTATAATAGAATTAGATATAAATTTTTTATTAAACTTTTGAATATCTCTTTTACCCGCCTTCAAACCATATATACGGATTAACACTAAAGGTAATTTAACCACTTATATGAATTTAATTTCAAAAAATGGACATACATGGTTATAATACTTATGAAAAATGTGTTCTAATATGACTAAAATAATTTTTGGTGAATAGTAACTTTTGAATTTTATTTACCACGGTTAAAGGTAAATAGGGTAATTAAAGGTAAAAGAAATATCATAATAATATAATATCACCCTAACACTTGTCCTAATTTCATTTGATAAGTTTTTAGACCGAAATAAACCTTAGATATAAAATATGATCCTTTTTAAGAAACTTGTGTTGGATTAGGACTTTTATTATATTTTATTTAAATAAGTGTTAAAAATGTCATTTTAGAATTTTAATAAATATATCCTTTTTAATTTGAGGACATATAAGTGACATGGTCAACTATAAATATTATTTAGAAAGATAAAATTATCATATAAAAAATGGTAATTTATTTATAATTTTAGAAAATAAATAATTAAATTAAATGGCGACGCATTAATGACGCAGTAATTAAATTATTAAAAGAAAAATCAATTAAATGATATTAAAATATTAAAATAAATAAAATTTGACTTAATTAATGACATCCAAAGATTTTATAAATAACATAGACATGTTAGTGACATATCAGACATATTGGTTCGAAGTTATCATGTTGTTTTGATATTTTTAAGAATGAAAATTTTGAATAGTATCAAAATTAACATAAATGATACTTTAAAATAAATAATATTTAATTAAATGTAATAAAATTAATAAAAATATCAGGTTCAGACAAATAAATATTATCATGTTAAAAACTTCATAAATTATCCAATTGTTTTTTTCCATTTTATAGTAACTATATTAACCCTATTTTATAAAATGACAAGTAAACACGATAAGAGTTAAACTGTTTAACTAAGGGTTAAATACAAAAGATAAGGTTAATTTTGTGTTCTAAACTTGTATAAAAAGCATTGGATGAGATTATTTAAAACAATACTCATCTTAGAATTGAAATCAATCACTTTTTTAGATATTTCAAACTAAAAATCAATTTATAATAAATTAATATTTCAAGATCTTCCAAAAGTGCCCCTCACCTCTCTTATAAAAGGACCCTTCCTTCTCTTTGATTCACACATATAAAGATATTTAGTTTCTCCAAATCCAACCCATTTATCCTCCCAACTTCCAACAATTCATCCTAGAGGCCATAATTTGGGTAAAAATCTATTCTAAGGAGTCCTTTTGTACAAACCAAATTGAGTTACCCAAAAAAGAGGTAATTGTTTTATCACCTATTTCAAAGTTCTTTTCTTATTCTAATTACTATTTCTATGTTGTTTCCATATAAAAATAATAAATCCAATATCATAAATATACTGATATATTATTATAATCATGGGATAATGATATTCCTCATTTTATCCATCATACAAATAATAATATCGGCAGGTGTGGGTACGTACGACTTACCGTCTCCACACTGTGGTGTAATTTTTTATTCAACACTACATTAATTGGATGGATATAGTGATGAGTATAATGGATATAAATATTTAATACAATATCATAATGATTATTTATGATTAATATACCATCCAATTACATACCATTAAACCATCAAGGGAATGATACTGTCACTCATGTGTACATACGACCTACTGTCTCCACAGTGCGATGAGATTCATTCTCCACATTAACCATTAAAGAATGATTATAAAATTCTTATGATGAGTGAATATAATGATTATTAACATAATATTATTCTATATATTAATAAAATATATGTATTATCCATAACAAACATGACTTACGTGACAAACCCAGAATTGGAAAACGAAGCAATTAACACCCGAAACAATGGTAATACTAAAATATTATTAAAAAAACAATATAATAGGATCATATATGATATCATAAATATGGATATGGTTCTGGTATAATTTAATAACTTAATTTAATCATTATACATGAGGTCAACTCACCATCGACTAAAGTAAAGTACAAGTTAAGGGTTAATTTTACAATCTCTTTATTATCTGAGATTATTTATACGTAAGTATCTACTGGGAAATATTTATCATCCATATCCATGTTTCATAAAATGTTTTTAAAAATATTATAAAAAATTATTTTATTTCATTTTTACCCATGTTTTAATCTTAAACTTTTTGAAAGAAATATTTCCATCATTTTCCAAACGAGGTACTTTATGACCTTTTCGACAAATTAAGGAAAGAATGCTTTATTAAATTATACAACTCGGGAAAATATTTTCTACCATTATAATGCCTTAACATTTTGAATATTTACTTACAAGCTTACAATTTTATTTTCATAAGATTTTTTTCTTTTATAATTGTGCATATTTTAGATAATTTTAAAGTAAAAAGATATATTTCGCTCAAAAAGTTTTAATGAATTTATTAGATTATTTTCATCTATATCAACATATGTGTTGAATTTTATGATTTATTGAGATTGATTTATTATGATACAATATTCCATATTGTGTTGAAGATTTTATGATATATTTGACTATGGATGTTCTATTTTTATACCATTCATGGTTTATGGTTGAAGTATTAACATTTCATATTCTAGTTTTAATACGAATGTTTATGTTATGTTTCACCCTTTTCATATATAAAATGCATTATACTTAGTAAGTTATGGGTGGGGACCTCTATAGCTCCTCGATGCATCAATAGGTCTCATTAGACAAAATAGTGTCTTGGCACAAGGCCTCGATAGTATGGTTATGTATGGTCTTGGCATGAGGCCTTGACATTATGGTTATGATGTCCGACATTATGCATTACCTTATTATGAGATTAGTTAATGATATTACATGTGATTATTTGACTAGAAGAATATCTATGTTAATGTTTAATTTGAATTATTTGATTTATTCTTTCCATATTATGATGAATATTATGTTTAAAAGGCTTATGTTTAAGTTTCATACATTTCCTTAAAAGTTTATGCTTATTTATGATAGCTTCTGCTATATTGTTTATCCTCATTGAGCATCTAAGCTCACCAATTTATTATGTTTTATTTTTCCCTATGATTTGAAGAAGTATATTATGATTGACCATCAGGTATAGTCTAAGGGATATGAGAGTTTTCAAATGGGATAATATGTTGTTTTTCATTTCCATTTGTAATGTAAAACTTATGTCTGTATCTAGTTTTTCCAAGGCTACTAAACTGATCGGTCCTTTGGGATTTGATTTATTATGATCATGCCAATGTAATAAAATAATGGACCAACTCTAGTTAACTAGGGTCGGGGCATTACAGTTGGTATCACATCAAGTTTAGTACAAACCTTGGAAACTATATTTAGAAAAACCATGATTAGGGAACATTACCCTAAGATAGATTTTTAGGATAAGTATATAAGAACATCCTATAATTTTGGTAATGTAGAGATTATGTGGGTATTCTTAGAAAATAAATCTCTATATAGATACTACAAGTGGATTTGGTTCTAACACAGAGGTACATAGGAGTAATAACTCTGACAAGGAGTTTTGGGCTTGACTCGGGGTAACCTGGTACACGATAACGAGGCTTACTATGCACTTAGTTTGACACTCCCTGAGGATATGATTAGGATAATTCAAATTTTCTTTATAAATTATGATGAAGGATTTATGTGTAAATATGTCCCAACAGAACCATTTTTTATGATTATGTATTAGATATTCATAATTTTTTTAATTTAGGTTATGTATTTTACTAGTTTGGAATTATGCATTATGGTTCATAACCTAATGTAGTGTATGAAATTGTTTAGAAATGGAAGCTAGTGGAAGGAATGGAAACCATATCAAGACACATAATCCATGTAGGGATTTCACTCTTATAAAAGATAATGATAGTGTTACAATTGGTGCTGAAGATCTTATAACCATACTGGGAAAACTGACTCAGTTTATGAATAATAACTTTACCTATATGGAGCATCCTAATCCACAATGTGGATGATCAATGTTTGAATGCTTTATGAGGCAAAAACCCCAACATTCATTATGACTATAATTCCTTTTGTAGATGATATGTGGATAAATTCCTTAGAGAAAATATTTCTTTCTTTGGGGAGTAACAAAAGGAAAAAAGTTTTTATGGAAGTCTATCATCTATCAGGAGATGTATATCAATGGTGGTCATTAATTAAAATCATGAAGAAGGATGAATAGGTTGAAAATATGGAATGGAGGTAATTTAAAGGACTCCCCCTAGTAAAATACTTTCTTCGTGATCTACATCAGATATAGAGAGTAAATTTCTGAGTCTAAGGAAGAAGGAGGATGAGAATGTTGTAAAGTATGAAGATAAATTCATTAGGCTAGAAATACCTACTGAAAACTATATATGTAACCCAATAAGTAAAATTGATTGATTCTTTTATGGGTTAAAACCATTCCTGCGATGGGTACTGGCCTCATAATCTTTCTCATCATACAAAGATATAGTCTCATGTGCTATCAAGAAAAAAAGGGAATTCTCTAAGTCTTATGACTTTAAAGGAAATCAAGAGAAGAAGAGAGATAATGAATAATCTAGAAAATGAAATAAGGTGAATATGGGAAAATATGAAATTCCACCCTACAATAATTTTGGTAAGAAATACCTAGGTACTTTCTTAAAGGGGATGGGAGTTTGTCACAAGTGTGGTGAAAAATCCACCAAGCTCATGATTTTAAGGGGAAGAAAAAATATATCAATGTTCAGTGCTATAATTGTAAAGAGAAGGGAAATTATTCAATTAATTGTCCAAAGAATCAAAAAAACATTCTCCAGAAAAGGAAAAGGGAGAGAGGCCAAGATTTTCCAATCACAACTACTGAGGTTTAAGTTCCTAATGATGTGGTGGCAGGTACTTTAATCATTTCATCAACTTTATCTAAAGCTTTATTTGATTCTGGATCATCGTATTCCTTTATATCTTCCTAGTTTTCATTAAAAATTATATCTTTCCAATTCAAATTAACAAGGGAGTTGTTAGTCAAAACCCCTAAGGAAAGTCTCATTGCAATAAATATGTGTTAAGCGGTTACCATTATGGCATATAAATGTGATTTATCTATTGAATTTATCATCTAACTATGATTGAATTTGATATAATCCTTGGTATGGATTGGATATCAAAATATGATGTGGAAATTTATTGCAAGAAGAAGGAAGTTGTGATTTGTGAGGAATATGTAGAATCCATTATCTTTAGAGAAGAAACTTCATCACCTAATTTTTATCAAAATCCACCCCCATTAGATTTAATAAATGAGATTATTGGGGAAGAATAAGAAATAACATATAGGGATGAAGAAAGAAATATTAAAATTGAAGATGTACCTATTGTATGAGAATATATTGATGTATTTACAAAGGATTTACCTGGACATCCTTTAGAGTGGGAAGTTGAGTTTACTATTAATTCAATCCCTGATGCAAACAAAATATAAAAAAACTCCCTATATAATGGCCACTATGGAATTAGTAGAGCTAAAGAAATAACTAGAGGAGATGAGTAATTCGGGAATTATTCTCCCTTGTGTTTCTCCATGGTAAGCCCCATTTATTTTTTGTTAATAAGAAAGATTGATTAATGAGGCTATGCCTTGACTATAGAGAAATAAATGCTATTACAACAAATAACATGTATCCCCTCCCTCGCATTGATGATTTATTTGATAAACTTCATTGAGATCAATATTTTTCAAAGATTGAACATCGTTCTAGATATCATCAATTTTGTTTAAAAAAGTAATATATTCCAGTGAAAATATTCTGAATGAGGTATGGTCATTAAAAATTTATAGTAATTCCATTTGGATTGACTAATGCACCCTATGTTTTCATGGATCTAATGAATAGAGTGCTCAAGGAATATCTTGATGATTTTTTTGTAGTATTTATTGATGGTATCTTGGTATACTCCAAAAGCTACGAAGACCACGAGAACCACATGTGGATTTTTTTGAAGACTCTTAGAAGAAACGAAATATATGGGAAGTTTAAAATGTGTAAATTTTGGCTTCAAGAAATTTTTTATCTTGGCCATTCTATCTCTAATGATGGAATCTATATTGATCCTATAAATACAATGGAAATCCATGAATATCCAACACCAACGAGTATAATCAAGGTACATAGTTTTATTAGTTTAGAAGGTTACGATCAACATTTTATCCATAATTTTTCCTAATCAACAAACCTTTTAACCAAGATCACACATAAAGGGGTTAAATTAGTTTGGACAAAATAGTGTGAAGAATGTTTTGAAGAGTAAGAATGTTTTGAAGAGTTGAAGAGAAGATTAGTCAATGATAATATATTGACTTTACCATCTGGAAATGATGGGTTTGTGATTTATAGTGATGCATTAAGAAAATGTATTGGTTGTGTCCTTATGTATAATTATTGGGTTATTTCTTATGAATCAAGGAAATTAAAAATTAATGAAAAAAACTAACCAACTCATGATCTGGAGTTAGCAATAGTAATCATTTCTCTGAAGATATAAAGACACTATATCTATCCTGAAAGATGTGAGATAAATACTGATCACAATAGTTTGAAATATATTTTCTCATAAAAAGAACTAAAAATGAGACAAAGGAGATGGCTTGATATACTCAAGGATTATGATTCTTCAATACACTACCACCCAGGGAAATAAAATAATGTAGTGGATGCTTTGAGTAGAAAGGACCATGGAGTTCTAAACAAAATGAGAGCTAAAAAGGATCTTATGTTCATGGATCTAGTAAATATGGACATGAGAATTATCATGGAAGGTGAAACATCACTACTTTTTTAAATAGTTTCCAAACCTTATTTACTAGAAAAGATAAAAAGTTATCAGTTTAATGATGAGGAGCTTCAAAAGAAAATTAAAACTGCAAATGATGGTAGGGTGATTGATTTCATATTTGAAGATAATATTTTGAAATTTGGGAAGAGGCTTTGTTTTCCAGTTATACCGTAGATAAAAAGGGAATTATTGGATGATTCTCATAGCTCTAATTTCTCTATACACACAGGTGTAACTGAGATGTAAAAATATTTGAAAGAAAATTTTTGGTGGGACAACATTAAGAGAGATCACTACTACAAAAACGGGCTTTATCAGCGCTCAAAATGGGATTTATCAGTGCTAAAAAAGCGCTGTAAAGCACAGTGTTGATAAAAAGGGGTCCCCTTTATCGACACTTTTTTAGTGCTGATAAAGGATTCCTTTATCAGCGCTAAAAAAGTGTGGATAAAATGTACATTTATCAACGCTAAAAAAACACTGATAAAGGATCAATTTATCAGTGCTAAAAGAGAACTGATAAAGGAAGCCATTATCAATTCTCTTTTAGCACTGAAAAAGGCCTCTTTTATCATCACTAAAAAAGTGTTGATAAATGCCCTGTCTGTTGCAATTTTTTTTGCAGCAGCACACCCAAAGAACACCTACAAATAATTCAGCATCTCAATAAGTATACCCATAAAAAATTATCAAATAAATCATAAGCTAATTACACCAAGTATACCCATACACCATTAACACATAATTCATAAGTTAATTAAATACATAAATAATTCTATTCAGAATTCAATGGGTTGGGGTGTAGGGGGTGTTCGGGTGGCTGTCCAAGGGGGGTGGGGGGTGTCCGGGGGGATGAGGGTGTCCAGGAGGGGTGGGGGGGGGGGGTCTAGGAGGTTAGGGGGCTGTCCAAGCAGGGTGGTGGTGTCCAGGGTGGTGGGGGGTGTCTAGGTGGTGGGGTGGTGTCTAGGAGGGGGGTGTCCAGGTGGGGGAGGGGGTGTCCATGGGGGTGTCCAGGGGGGGTGGGCTGGTGTCCAGGGTGTGGGGGGGGAGGCTTTCCAGAGGGTGGGTGGGGTGTCCAAGGGGTGGGGCGGTCCAGGGGGTTGGTGGGGGTGTCTAAGGGGTGGGGGGTGGGGTGGTGTCTAGGAGGGTGGGATGGGGGAGTCTGGGGGGATAGGGGTGTCCAGGGGGTGGGGGGTGTCTAGGGGGGGTGGGGGGTCCCGGGTGTTTGTAGTGTTGTCCAAGGGGGGTGGGGTGGTGTCCAAGGAGGGGAGGTGTCTAGGTGGGGGGTGTCTATGGGGTGTCCATGGGGGTGGGTTCATGTCCAGGCACTACTAGAAAAACAGGTATTTGCGACGGGGCATTTGCGACGGGGGCCCGTCGCAAATAGCCCGTTGCTGAAAACGGCGTCGCAACAACACTTATTTGCGACGGGCCCGTCGCTAAAGCCTTTTTTTGCGATGGTCATTCTCCCCGTCGCAAATAGTATTCCATATTTGTGTAAAAAACTTAAAAAATAGTTTTTGCGACGGTACCGTCGCAAAAACTATTTTTTAAAAAAAATAAAAAACTATTAATAATACTAGTATTTGCGACGGGTATAGTATCCCATCGCAAATACTATAAAAAAAATAAAAAAATAAATTATTAATAAATTATTTTAATTAATATAATAATAGAATTATAATTCACAAATAAAAATAATTAATTATTTTAATTAATATAATAATAATAGAATTATAATTCAAAAATAAAAAATAATAGAATATTAATAAATGATTTAATTAATATAATAATATTAGAATTATAATTCATAAATAAAAAAAATATTAATAAGTTATTTTAATTAATATAAAAATAATAGAATTATTTTAAATTCAAATATTAAAATAATTAAAGTATTACAAAAAATATAATTAAATTATAATATTATAAAATTTTAATATATATATATATTTTAATATTATAAAATATAAATAATATTATTATTCATATTAATATTGTTATTTAAAAATATAATATTATTAATATTTTATAATGAGACAAAAACTAAAAATAGAAAAAAAATATTTTGATTTCCCAAATTTTATAACATAAATACAAACTCTAATATGAAAGAGGGAGGGGGGGGGGAGGGGGGGGGAGGTGGGAGATCTGCAGATGGTGGTGGAGGAAACTCCATCCCTAAAGCATGAGTGAGTCGGCGCATGTACTCCATCTGCTCCTGATGCTGCTGCTGCCACCGACTCGTCTGCTCCTCGTACAACTGCTGCTGGCGTCGACGCTCCTCCTCATGCTGCTGACGCATCTGCTCCTGCTCCTATCGGAGACTCTCTATCTGTGAAGTCTGAGATCGCAACTAATCCTCATACTGTGTAGTAGAAGAAGATGCACGAGCTCCTCTCGAGCTGGATGCCGACATCGCAGCACTGCCATAATAATCTCCAGGAGTCAGTCGAGAGCCAATACCAACTACCCGGCCCTTCTCGAAGGCATACTGGGTGGCCTGTATCCATGCCGCCTCATCAAACTGACGGGCAGTGGTCTGATCTGATGACTCGGCCTGACTCTTAGGCCGGGCCTGTGACGCTGCAGCCTCATATGACTCCTATAGTTGCAATTTAAAATTAAAATTGTGAATATATTATATGCAATTAATTTTTAAACTTGAAAACAAATAATACTGACCACGATGTGATGCTGACGATCACCTCTGAGCTCCCCAGTAGCAGGATCACTATACATCCTCCGATATACGTCGTACTCTGTAATATCGGGGTGCTCGACAGCCTATAAGAATAAAAAATAAACTGTTAATATTTATAGTTGTATAAAATATTTATAAATAATGTACGTACCAGATGCTGTCTATGAGTACTGAAAGAATGACTCCCAGCTCGATGAGTCACCTCCTGTCTCCCCCGATTCTTCCTCCCCACCGATGATCTCCTCTGAAAGGCACCACTCAACCAGTGCGCACATAATCCATCCCATACATGGGATGAAATATACTCTGGTCGGTGTGCTCTACATGACTCCTCAAAATCTGACACTCCTGCTTTCTTCATCGCAGCTTTTCTTAAATTGTGCAAAAACTGACGAAGGCAATCACGCATGGACACCTCCCATGCCTCGTGGATGGCGTCACGCATGGTATCCTCGATCGGATACCATAAACCCTACAAATAAATCAAAATATCAAGTTAGAAATGAAATAATTTTCAAAATAAAAATTATTTATTTACGTACGTACCAACCAATGGCCGAACATGGCCTGCTGCACATCAATGGGAATCTGCTCCCATGTGGTCCACGTCTGAGAGAAATAGTTGTGCAAAATAGCGCTGCCCTGTCCGACTGCTATATGCGGAAAACTGAAAAAATAATAAACATTTATTATGTGAATAGATTAATGAAATCTTAGTCAAATCCACAGGTTATCACACAGGTTATCACACCTCCGTGTGTGTGGATCAAACCCAAGACGTGGACGTCGCTCGGGGTCGGGGTTAGGAATCATCAATCGTGCAAGACCGCGCCCCCTCCGCGTACTCCCTGGAGCACCTGCAGGCTGAGGGTCATCTGTCAGCAACGCATCCGCATCGAAAGTCAGGTCAGCATCCGCCAACTCACGAAATGTGGCCTCGTCCATCTGAAATAGAAAATGTTAATGTTTGCAAATAATTGATAATTACTATTATATATACATATATACATATATACATATTATGATTGTATATAAATACCATGGAATGCTATCAGTGTTCATCTTCATCATCATCTTCATATATGTCAATGTCATCTTCATATTCCTCCTCAACATCATCGATATCCATTCGAGTTACAGTTGCTTCATCTCTTACCATTTCAAATTCATATGTGAAATCATTAACATCATCGTCATCACCGACTCTAAAATGTGGGGTGTCGTCATCGATACTCATGTCTCTTTGTAAAAAAGATTGATTTTGAGTACTCTCTTGAAAAACATCAATTCTTTGCACATCAGTGAAAGCACATTCATTTTGACTAAACTGATTGTCTCAAATTTTGATTTTTATTATACTCCACCAATCAGTCAAGTCTCTTGATGTTGCACAGTACTTTTCATAATAAACTTGATATGCCTGTTGAGCCAATAAGAATGGTTCATTTACTGCGAGAACACTTTTACATTTAATATCGATGATTCCATGAGTCGGATGAACACGCACGCCTCTCTCTGTATCCAACCACCGACATTTGAACATGGTTATGTAATGTTGTCCAAGATAACAGAGTTCAATGATTTCATCAAGTATGCCATAAAAGTCAACTTCATTTTCTCGATGGTGAGATCCTCTCAAGCTAACTCCACTGTTCATTGTTTTTTTGATTCCCCATATGCATGTGTGTGGAATCGAAATCCATTCACCACATATGCATTATAAGTTTTAACAAGTTTGGAAGGTGGGTTACTCAATACACACAGCCGTTTGTCAATTTTATCAGCATGTCGAGACACCTGAAAATTTGTGAAATAATTATCAATATAGTAAACTATACATTGAATGAGTTGCTAAAAGATAAAGAATTTATGTTACCAGATTTTGAAACCACTGAGAGAAATTTTTCAGTCGACGTTCTTCAAGAGCAGCTGCTGTAATTATTGGTAATTATTACTAATTATTGTTAATTATTACTAATTATTACTAATTATTGGTAATTATTACTAATTATTGTTAATTATTACTAATTATTACTAATTATTGGTAATTATTACTAATTATTGGTAATTATTCGTAATTATTACTAATTATTGGTAATTATTACTAATTATTGGTAATTAATACTAATTATTGGTAATTAATACTAATTATAGGTAATTATTACTAATTATTGGTAATTAATACTAATTATTGGTAATTAATACTAATTATTACTAATTATTACTAATTATTGGTAATTTTTCCTAATTTTTCCTAATTTTTCCTAATTTTTCCTAATTTTTCCTAATTTTTGGTATTTATTACTAATTATTACTAACTATTGCTAATTATTACTAATTATTGGTAATTATTGGTAATTATTGGTAATTATTGGTAATTATTGGTAATTATTGATAATTATTCCTAATTATTCCTAATTATTCCTAATTATTCCTAATTATTTCTAATTATTCATAATTATTACTAATTATTCCTAATTATTCCTAATTATTACTAATTATTACTAATTATTACTAATTATTAATAATTATTACTAATTATTACTAATTATTACTAATTATTCCTAATTATTACTAATTATTCCTAATTATTTCTAATTATTCCTAATTATTACTAATTATTACTAATTATTGGTAATTATTGGTAATTATTACTAATTATTACTAATTATTGGTAATTATTGGTAATTATTACTAATTATTACTAATTATTGTTAATTATTGGTAATTATTCCAAATTATTGGTAATTATTACTAATTATTGGTAATTATTACTACTTATTGGTAATTATTACTAATTATTGGTAATTATTACTAATTATTGATAATTATTACTAATTATTACTAATTATTGGTAATTATTACTAATTATTACTAATTATTCTTAATTATTGATAATTATTGATAATTGTTCCTAATTATTAGTAATTAAATGAATAATTATCAATAATTAGAAATAATTACCAATATTTACAAATAATAACATTATTAATATATTTTATTATTAATATTAAAATAATATAATTTTCTAATTTATATACAATTCTCCTTTCATCTGTGCGTTTTCTATCTCCACATACAAATAATACATGTGAAGACAGCAAACACACAGATGAAAAGAGAATTGTATATATATAAAAAATTATATTATTTTAATATTAATAATAAAATAGACTAATAATTTAATAATGTTATTATTCCTAATTATTGGTATTTATTACTAATTATTAATATTTATTCTTAATTATTAAAAATTATTACTAATTATTCCTAATTACCATTAACTATGAACAATACTAATAATTTAAATTTATTAAGTAATAAAACAATGTAAACATAATTAAATTACAACTAATTAAGAATAATTGAAACTAATAAAAAATTAAAAATAAATAAAAAATTAAAATGAACATAAATACCTTGAAAATTGATCTGCTCTGATCGTTCTTCAAAACTTTAATATCAGCTCCGGAGAAAAAAATTAAACTGGAGAAAAACTGAACTCTAGAAATATAATTTTGAGAGAAGGAGAAGATAAAGAATGAGAATGAAATGAAAAAAACGGATGGGGGTATTTATAGGTTAGATTATTTGCGACGGGCCCATTTGCGACGGGTATCCCATCACAAATACCTTAGCCAACATTTATTACGGTCAACGGGTAAATAGTTATTTGCGACGGGTCCCGTCGCAAATAACCACCTGCCGACATACTATTTGCGACGGGGGAATATTCCCGTCGCAAATACCTTTTACCGCCGCCGGTTATTTGCGACGGGAATATTCGCCCGTCGCAAATAAGTTTCCCGCGATTTGGCGCGCAAACCGCGCCAGTCCTTTTGCGACGGGGAAAGCTGTCCCGTCGCAAAAGGCTACTTATTTGCGACGGGCAAATAACCCCGTCGCAAATAAGTTTTTCACGGGACTATTTGCGACGAGATTTAATCCCGTCGCAAATAACCCGTCGCAAATGCCCTTTTTTCCCGTAGTGAGGGTGCCAGGGGGCTTTCTAGGGGGTGGGGGGGGGGTATCTAGGGGGTTGGTGGGGTTGTCCAAGGGGGGTGGGATGGTGTCTAGGAGGGTGGGGGTGGCCTTACATGGGTAGGTGGGGGGGGGGTGTCAAGGGGGTTGGGGGTTTGCAGGTGGTGGGGTGGTGTCAAGGAGGGGTGGGGGTGCTATCCAGGGGGTGGTGGTTGTCCAGCGGGGGGTGGGGGGTGTCCGGGGGGGGGGGGGGGGGCTGTCCGAGGTGGGGGGGGGGGGGGTATTGTCCATGGGTTTGTCTAGGGGGTGGGGGTGTCCAAGGGTTGAGGGGGATTTCCAGGGGGTGGGGGGGTGTCCAGGGGGTTGAGGGGGCTTTCCAGGGGGTGGGGGGTGTCCAGAGGGGTGGGGGGTGTCCTGGGGGTGGGTTTGTGTCCAGGGGGTGGGGGGTCCCTGGGGTTGGTGGGGTTAACTCTTACATGTCACAAAGGAACCATGGATAGTTATCATAAAGGATCAAGACAATCCAAATGCGTTTGGTTGGATTTCTATAGGTCAGTTGTTGTTTTCACTTAAAAATTTGTCCATTTTAAACAAAAGAGAGACTCTTTGAGTGGTACCAGCCACACCGTGCCTCAGGTTGAGGCAGGGATGACTCATACATGTCACAAAGGACCCATGGATCGTTCTCCTAAAATATCAAGACAATTCGAATGCATTTGGTCTGATTTCCATAGGTCAGTTGTTGTTTTCACTTAAAATTGTGTCCATTTTAAATAAAAGAGAGACCCTTTGAGTGGTACCGGCCACACCATGCCTTGGATTGAGGAGGGGATGACTCATAAACGTCACAAAAAACATGTGGATCGTTCTTATAAAGTATCAATACAATACAAATGTGTTTGGTCAGATTTCCATAGGTCAGTTGTTGTTTTCACTTAAAATTGTGTCCATTTTAAACAAAAGAGAGACCCTTTGAGTGGTACCGGCCACACTGTGTCTCGGATTGAGGTGGGGTTGACTCATACAAATCCCCAATGCACCCGTGGATCGTTATCTTAATGTATCAACATAATACGAATGAGTTTGGTCAGATTTCTGTAGGTCAGTTGTTGTTTTCACTTAAAATTGTGTCTATTTTAAACAAAAGACAGACCCTTTGAGTGGTACCGGACACACTGTGCCTTGGATTGAGGTGGGGATGACTCATACACGTCAAAAAGGACCTGTTAATCGTTATGCTAAAGGATCAATACAATATGGATTCATTTGGTTGGATTTCCGTAGGTCAGTTGTTGTTTTCACTTAAAATTGTGTCCATTTTAATCAAAAGAGAGACCCTTTGAGTGGTACCGGCCACACCGTGTCTCGGATTGAGGCAAGGTTCACTCGTACTCATCCCCAATGCACCCATGGATCATTCACTTAAAATTGTGTCCATTTTAAACAAAAGTGATACCCTTTGAGTGGTACCGACCACACTGTGTCTCGGATTGAGGCAGGGTTTCTTTATCAGCGGGTTTTGCTTAGTGCTGATATAATGTGGTGCTTCCCTTTCCCGTTTTTGTAGTAGTGGATATTGCAGATTTTGTGTCTAGATATTTGGTTTTTCAACAGGTGAAGGCTAGAATACAACATCCTAGAGGGGTCATGAAACCTATTCCTATACCTGTGTGGAATTGGGATGATACTATGATTGAATTTCTCATGGGGATACCAAAGAATCCTAGAAGAAAGATGTTATTTGGGTTATTATTGATCATATTACCAAATTAACACATTTTCTTACTATAAGATAAGATTTACCACTTGAATGTTTATCAAGACTTTACATTAATGAAGTTGTAAGACTTCATAGTTTACACCTATCGATTTTTTCTAACCATGATCCTCATTTTATATCAATATTCTAGAAAAGTCTTCAGAAAGTCCTAGATAATGAGCTTCATTTGAGCACTGCCTACCACCCTCAAACTGATGAACAATCAGAAAAGGACTATTAAAACCTTAGAAGACATGATGAGATCTTGATCACTTGACTTTAAATGTATGTGGGATAAGTATTTACCTATGGTATAACTTTTCTATAACAATAGCTTCCATCCAAGTATACAGATCAAGCCATACAAAGCGTTATATAGAAAGATATTTCGTACACTGACTTGTTAGGATAATGTTGGTGAAAGAAAACTCGTAGGTCTAGAACTTTTCGAGGAAACAACATAAAAGGTAAAAAATATTCAGACCCACATCAAAACAACTCAAAGTCGGTAAAAGGTCTATGCTAATAACCAAAGGAATGATTTGGAATTTCAAGTGGTAGATCATGTATTCTTGAAGGTATCTCTATGAAAGAGTATTATACAATTCGGTAAAAAGGGTAAATTAAGTCCCAGATATATCAGACCTTTTGAGATTCTGGAATGAATTGGAGCTATAACTTACCATTTGACAATTCTTCCAAGTCTCTCCAAATTTCATGATGCGTTCACATATCAATGTTATATAAATATATAACATACCCAACACATGTACTCACCTATGAAGAAATAAAACTGGAACATGATATGTCTTATTTTGAAGAGCCTATCAAGATTCTTGATACCAAAGAACAACTGTTGAAATAGTGTAAGGCTCATCTGGTAATGGTTCTTTGGAGAAACCATAAAATGTAAGAGGTGATGTGGGAACCTAAAGAACATATGATAAAGAACCACCTGAATCATTTTACGAAGTGATATTCTAGAAATTTAGAGGATGAAATTACTTAAGGGAGGGAATAATGTAACACTAAAAGATTCCACAGTACACTTCCTTTTAAATAATTAAATACCTTGCACTGCACGCAACATCGAGTTCGAGCACACCTTGACCTATCTAACCAGTCATTTAAAAAGTGGTTATGAATATTATTAACCAAATTATGAAATTTATAAATTTTATTTCTCAAAATAGTCTTCATTTTTGGATTGAGAATATCAAAATTAGATTATGGTAAATTTTTGGTATTTTTCTGAAAAGTTTCAATTTTTGATGGATAGTGAAAAATAATGCATTATTGTAAAAAAACAGACTTTTTCATTTAAATTATTTTTTTATTTTAAATTTATTTTAAATTAAAAATAGTTAAATAATAAATATATCAGTCTAATTTAGTTTATATGAATCATTTTTATAATAGAATTAGATATAAAAATTTTATTAAACTTTTGAACGTCTCTTTTATCCGCCATCTAACCACATCTGTGGATTAACATTAAACATAATTTTAACACTTCAATGAATTTAATTTCAAAAAATGAACATAAATGATTGTAATTAGTATGAAAAATGTGGTCTAATCAGATCAAAATAATTTTTGGGGAATAATAACTTTTGAAATTTATTTACCACTGTGAAAGGTAAATCAGGTAATTAAAGGTAAAAATAATATTATAATAATATATCATTACCATAAAACTTTTCATAATTTCATTGGATAATTTTTTATTTACCAAAATAAAACTTAGGTTGAAAATATTATCCTTTTTATTCGACTTGTGTTAGATTAAGATATTTTTTATATTTTATTTAAAGAAGAGTTAAAAATGTCATATTTAAATTTTAATAACTATATCATTTTTAATATGAGGATTTATAAGTAATATTGGAAAATATAAAAATTATTTAGATATATAAAATTATTATATAAATAATGGTAATTTAATTATAATTTTATGCAATAAATAGTTAAATTAAAATTTTAACACAATAATGATGAAGTAACAGAATTATTAAAGGAATAATCAATTAAATGATATTAAAAATATTGAAATAAATACAATTAAAACTAATTAATGACATCTAAGAATTTTATAGATAACATAAATATTTTTTTTCATATTTGAAGTATTTTTTATATGTTATCATGTTGGTTTGATATTTTTAAAAATGAAAAGTTTGAATAGTATCAAAATTGACATAAACAACACTTTAAAATAAATACTATTCAATTAAATGTTATAAAGTTCATAAAAATATAATGTTCATAAAAATAACTAAGATAATGTTAAAATTTTCTTAAATGAACCAATTGGGGTTCCTTTTTCATTTTATACTAATTATATTAACCCTATATTTTAGAATGACAAGTAAACACAATAAGAGTTAAATTTTTTAACTAAGGGTTAAATCCAAAAGATATGGTTAATTTTGTGACCTAAACATTTCAAAAAATAATTGTATAAGTGTTTTAGACCCATAATCATCTTATAATCTAAATAAATTACTTTAGAGCCATTTTAAATCAAAAATCAATTTATAATAAATTAATATTTTAAGATCTTTCAAAAGTTCCCCTCACCTCTCTTATAAAGGGAACCCTTCCTTCTCTTTGAGTCGCACATATAAAGCCCTTTATTTAGGCCAAAACCTAACTATTTATCCTCATAAATTATCTCACTTCTTCCTAGAGGCAATACTTTGGGTATAAATCCATTTTAGCGAGTCCTTTTATAAAAACCAAAAAAAGATACCCGAAAAGAGGTAATTGTTTTATAACCTCTTTCAATTTTATTTTCTTCTTATACTTCTATTTCTATGTTGTTTACATATTAAAATAATAAATCCTATATCATAAATATACTGATATGTTATTATAATCATGTTATAACCATATTCTTTATTTTATCCATCATATGAATAACCATATCACCATGTGTGCATACGTGCAGCTTACCGTCTCCACTCTGTGGGGTAATTTGTTATTCAGAACTACATTAATTGGATGGGTACAATTATGAGTATAATGAATATAAATAATGAATATAACAAGATAATTTTTATGTATAATTAATATACCATCCAATTCCATACCATTTAACCATCAAGGGAACGATACTATCACTCATGCATACGTACGACCTACCGTCTCCACGGCGCGATGAGATTAAATCTCCACGTTAACCATTCAAAAATGATTATAAAATTATTATGATGAGTAAATATAATGTCTATGAACCTAATATCATTATATATATGAATAAAATATATATACTATGCATAAAAAACATGACTTACATGACAAAACCGGAATGGGATAATGAAGAAGTTAACACCCAAAACAATGGTAATATTGAAATATTATAAACAAAATAATATAAGAGGATCATATATGAAATCATAAATAGGGATATTGTTCTAATATAATTTAATAACACACTTTAACCATTATATAGGAGTTCAAATCACCCTAAAATAAATTAAAGTACAAGGTAAGGGATAATTTCACAATCTCTTTATTATTTGAGATTGTTTATATATAAGTATCTACTGAGAAATATTTATCATCCATATCCATGTTTCTTAAAATGTTTTTCAAAATATTATAGAAAATTATTTAAAGTAATTTTTACCCATTTTTTACTCTTTATAAATGGTTTGAAAGGAATCTTTCCATTTTTTTCCAAATGAGGTACTTTATGACCTTTTCGACAAATTAAGGAAAGAATGTTTTTTTAACTTATACGGTGCGGGTGGCTATTTTCCATCATTATGATGCCTTAATAATTTTAAGCATTCTTTAAAATATTACAAGGTTATTTTCATAATAAATGTTTTCTTTTATAATTTTGTATCTTTTAAACAATTTAAAAGTAAAAGGGGATATTTCTCTCAAAGAGTTTTAATGAATTTATTAGATTATTTTCATCTATGTCAAAATCCTTTGTTGGATTTTATGCTTGATTGAGGTTGATTTATTATGATACAATATTCCATATTGTATTAAATGTTTTATGATATGTTTGACTATGGATGTGATATTTTTTATACCATTCATGGTTTATGGTTAAAGTATTAACATTTCATATGCTAGTTTTAATATGAATACGTTTGTTATGTTTCACCCTTTTCATATGAGGAATGCATTGGACTTAATAAGTGACAGGTGGGGCACGCTATCACACCTCGATGCATCGATAGGTCTTATTAAACAAAATGGTGTCTTGGCATAAGGGCTTGATAATATGGTTATGTATAGTCTTGGCATGAGGTCTTGACAGTATGGTTATGATGTCCAACATTATGCATTCCCTAATTATGAGATTAGTTATCGATATTTCATGTGATTATTTGGCTATAATAACATCCATGTGAATGTTTAAATGGAATTATTTGATTTATTATTTCCATATTATGTTTAAGATTTTGTTTAAAAGGCTTGTGTTTTAGTTTTGTACCTTTCCATAAAATTTTATGATTATTTGTGATAGCTCACACTATATTATTTATCCTTACTAAGCATCTGAGCTCACCCCTTTCTTATGTTTCTTTTTTCCATTGGATGCGAAGAAGAATAATATGATTTACCTATAGGGATATTCTAAGTGATATTAGGGTTTTGAAAGGGGATAATATGTTTTTTTCATTTTAAGACGTAATTTAAAACTTATGTTTGTATCTAGTTTTTCTAAATATACTAAACTGGTCGGTCCTTCAGGATTTGATTTCTTGTGATCATGCCTATGTAATAAAATAATGCACTAACTCTGGGTAACTGGGGTCATGGCATTACAATTTTTTTAAGTATGCTTTATATTTCCTATGTTGTATTATTTCAATTTTACAAAGTGTTTCTTATAATATTATTGTCTTTACTTTGAATCATTAAAATGGATTACTTAAATGGGGTAGATTTTTTCATATCAGATAGTGGAATAATGCACAAAATTATTAAGAATAAAAAATATATTTTTGATCTTAAACTAACAAGACCAATTTTGAGTACTAGATCATGTCCTATATATTTGATATAAGGGATGGGTAAAATGAGTTTTTCTTTACCTAATGGGAATTTTTTTTATAAGATATATTTTGTTTTCCACAAAGTCCAAAAGAAACTTGTTATGTTTCAAAGATATATACTTTGATGGGTATGATACCCAAAATATATATGATAAAAATGAAAATTTCATGGGCATTACCATTAATAAGTCTATTAAGAGTCATATACTAGAAAACTACCAAAATTATCCTTTGTATTTCATTATATATATAAGTTCAATCGAAACACATATGGTAGTAAAGAATGGACCAAAAATTATTTATTTGTGGCATGACTAATTTGTTCATCCTTGTTCAGGAATGATGTGAATAATAATTGAAAGTTCTCATAGACATTAAATAAATGTCCAAAAGATCTATCTAATAAGAAAAATTCCATGCGAGGATTGTTCAATTGGAAAGATGACTATGAGATCATATCCAGCTAAAATTAAGGCTGAAATTCCAGCCTTTCTTAAACAAATTCAAGGGGATATATGTTGAAAAATTCATCCATCATGTGGGTCATTAAAATATTTTATTTTATTATTTTTTCATCTAGATTATGGTCACATGTATGTTTTCTCTCGACACGTAATGTAGTTTTTTCATGATTTCTTGCTCAAATAATTAAATTGAGAGCACAATTCCCTGATCAAGTCATCAAGAAAACAATAATTGATAATGATAGAGAATTTTCATCTCAATATTTCAATGATTATTGTATGGAAGTGGGGATTACTATGGAGAATCTAGTCTCCCATGTGCATACAAAAAATGGTTTGTCTAAATCACTAATAAAACACCACGAACTTATTTCTAAACCATTAATAATAAGAACAAAGCTATTGAACTCCATATGGGGTCATCCAATATTGAATGCCTCAACATTAATTCACATTATACCAAGTGCATATCATAATCACTCTCTACTCCAATTAGAATTTTTCTACGAACCTAATATCTCCCACTTAATAATCTTTGGTTGTGCATGATATATCCCAATTGATCCCTCACAATTTACGAATATGGGACCTAAAAGAAGGTTGGAAATATATGTAGGATATGAATCCTCATCCATCATCATATATCTTGAACTAAAAACTAGTGATGTATTTAAAACATGTTTTTTTTAATTTTGACTTCAATGAAGAACTATTCTCAATATTAGGGGGAGAAAAGAAATAAAGGGAGGACATTTCCTAGAATGTAAAAATTTTATTTTTCTTGATCCTCCCACTCAGTAGTGTGAGATGAGAGTAGACAAGATTATACATTTCCAAGAACTATATAATTAATTTTCTGATGCATTTATTGATTCAAAGGTTGTGACTAAATCACACGTATCATCTATAAATACGCCGGCTAGAATTGATGTACCAAATAAACAATTACATAATGATGGTACAATAATATAAAAAACACACCTAAGTATGAAAGACCAATTGTATCTAAGGATAGAAATTGTTAAAAAATAAAAGGAATGAGTATAATTGAAAACCCCTTTATGGAGGTGTGTATTCTAGAAGAAACATGTAATTTAAGTTTTCTTAAAGAAACACATAATGAGAACCATAAAGAGAATTAATAGAATATAGAAATCCCTAAAAGTTTTGAAAATATTGAAATATCTCTTAATTATTCCACAATAAGTGATATATGGAATCATATTAATATGAAAAATATTGATGAAATTTTTTCATATTTTTCATCACATGATAAATAAAATGAAGGCCCTGAACTATGGTCTGTTATAGAATGTCAAAAATGACCCGATTGGAATAAATGGAAAGACGAAATGCAAGTTGAATTAAATTTAAATAATAGGTGATTTTTTTGGACATATCATGCTAACACTAGAATCTGTAAAGCCTGTTTAGGTTTTGGGATAAGTGGAATTATGCGATGGGTCATGACCAACTTTTCTTTTTCTCATGATTGATTATCTATCCGAGATCTACACAGCGATAAATTCCCAGATCAACATAATTGAATCAAAGAAAATAGATAATGCATAAAATGACGGAACTAGAGGGAGGATCATGACACATTATTTATAATTAATTTAATCAATTAAATAATTACCTTGTGTGAATTCTTTATTCATTTAATAATCTCGTTGTGTTGTATGAATCAAGAGAAGATTTTCTCTAGGAGTGATCGACAAATGTTTCACAAATCTCTGAACGTCTCCGCAGGAATATCTGGGTGATAGCACAACATATCCTATATCTTGCGTCACTTTCCTTTGATCACCATGAGAACCTCTTCTAAAGCATTCTCCTTGATCTCTCTAGACTCAATAGGTAGAGGTGGAGGAAGACCACTCTCTGTTCTTGGGAGCATTCTAGGAGAGGGATCTCTCTAGATCTTGAGAAGATTTTCTCCAACTATCTTTGTGCACAACACAAATGAATTGGATCTCTTGAAAAAAAAACATAATTGGTTTTAAATACTACTAGGGTTTAGAAATAAATATTTCCACAAGTACCCTTTAATATCTATTTAATCCCTTGTGAAACCCCCTGTCTAAAATAATAATAATAATAATAATAATAATAATAATAATATTTCTTTGACATGTGCTTAACTTTAGAATTAAATTAAATATTATTTAATTAAATAATACTCAATATATATTATTTTTCATCGAACCTAAAAAATTGATCTTCCATTCCACCATAATATTTATTAGGCCATGAATAATGACTATTTATTTAATTAATAAATACCACTGCATTATTCACCAATAAATAAATAAATATTATATTCATTAAATATCAAATAAATATTTATTAAATATTCTTCTCACATCATACTCTCTAAAATAAAAGGTGGAAGAATATATGTGATCAAGAAATCATGAAAAATTATTATACAACATATGGGATTAATATTTATTCAACTTGTTAAATAATAAATAATAATATATTATTTAATTGAGATTCTGGATACACTTAGCAAGTGACCCTCTAGGACTTTTTCTCAGTGGCATTAGGTGAAGTATTTTAAAGTAAATGTTTAGCATCTAGAAACAAACCAAGGAACCCATAAAAAAATAATTTAATTGAATAATGACATAATAACTTATATGGACACTTACTGTACATTATAATCTCTTTATCATGATATCTTTAATCAAGTTGGCTGATTTTTCATGCCATAAACCTATGTGCTCGATGTGTCTTTCTTTAAATTTCTAGAAATTGAACTTGCCTATAGAACACCATGGAAATGAATTTATTTAGGCTACATAATCTCCATCAAAGGGCCTAAGATATCAACTTTTTTTAAAGAATAAAAGGGACAAATCATTTCTCACATTATTTATTAATGCAATATTACTCGTGATGCACCCAACTTATACTACCTCACCATGAACACATGTTCTAGCCTTGGCCCCATTGGGTCGGGTCATGGAACCTTCTTTGATAGTTAAACCTTGATGTGAACTAAGTTAAATCAAACCAAAACATCAAGTTAGAATTCTCCGATAATTGAAAGCACCCCAATTTTGGCTGGTCAAGCACTTTGAACTATGGTTTGATTTTAACTATATTTGTAGGATATACCAAATTAATATATATAATTGAGGGATTTTCATTATTTTATGCATAAATTACCGATACTTATCTTTATTACATTCTTTTGAATATTAAGTGGATTTACATAATTGATTAACCTTGTCTTATATAATATTTACACCTAGGGAAATTTATATTAGTTCTATCTTGCATGCTTATTAATTCATTAATTCATGTGATCATGAAAAAACATCTATAATGAAATAACCCTGAAACATTATATAAATAAAATAATAAAACTATAGGATCATTATATTTTACTAATGGTTAGTTTATCTACCAGTATATAAACTAACTGTTGACCTAGGGGAGAAACACCTTGAACCAATTAATGTTCATGTTATAGATTTCCACCTATCCACTAAGGTATCTCTCTTGGATTGGTTTCTCCTTATCTCCAAAATTGAACTGCCTCAACTAGTTTGGTATCTCCATCCATTACACATACCTTTACTTAGACACAATCTAGTGGAAAAGTGTTTACATAAACTAAACCATGGGCATGCATGCCCGTACATAATGAGATGTGGGATGACACACATGCCAAAAATTTAATTTAATAATAAATTAAATAAAACCAATCAAATAAAAAGGTCTGGTCTATTCTCATGATCATTCACATGCATGAAACAAATTATTCATTTAATAAAACTATCATTTAATTCTTAATCATTCCTATTTAAGATAAATTATGCTCGAATCAATTAATTATCTTCTTTAATTAATAAAATCTTTTATCTTAATTATCATTCGGATTTTCTTGATATTATCATCCATAATAATTTTAAACAAATTAAATAAAATTATTTAAAATTAATTTTTTACATAAATGAACCTTGGAAGAAACATGGTGAATACCCATCGAAATCTATCCAACATGTATTATACTCGTATACCGTTTACTTGTAACACCCCAAGATTTTATGAGATCAATTATTTTTAATTTATTTGATGTATTGTGTTGTACACTACACTAATATTATGTTTCTATATACACAATACTGTATTATCTTGCAGTATATACAACACTATTCTTGGCTTGTGTTACACACAATTTCACGTTCCTTTGATAGAATTCATTTAACGCAACACTGAGTATAGATTTTGTTCAATTTATAAAAGAAATATGTTTGGGTTATGTTATATGAAACACCAAATGAATATTTCTCTAAACGTAACACTGAATTGGCTTGCATTACATGCAAGAGAAACCTTCCTCGATTGCTTGCATTGTACGTAATACCAAGTTTCACTAAATAACGATATACTATCAAAATATTATTTAATGGGATATAAACTAGAAATTATGAATAGTATTAAATAAATTTTAAATTTTATATATCATTAAAATTCAACTTATATATTTTATAGAATATGATATAAGAAAAAAAATCAATTTTTCGAATAAAAGAAGTATTTTTCAAAAAAAGAACTATTTTACCACCTTTTGATGGCGCACCCATTTTAAATCTAGTTTTGACAATTTTATTAGTTCAATTTGATGAAATAAAATTCTTATTTGGAAGAAGGAAATAAAATTTTACTTTTTATGAATTTTTGATATTTTTCTGATAACTTTCACATTTTGATGAATAGTAAAATACAGTAAATTTTAATTGAAAAAACTTTTTTCATCAAAATAATTTATATGGATAAATTATATTATTGAATAGTTTTCAAGTATAAATATAATATATTTTTATAATTTAAAACAATTTAAGTCATTTTCACTAATTTTACATTGAATTCATATGTAACAATATTTCAATCTTTTGCAATGTTATAACTTTTAAACAAAAACCCATTTTTTTATTCCAAAATGGGATTAATTTTAAATTAATTAATGATACTTATGGGTTTTTAATTTTGAAAAATGGATTAAATATTTGGAATTAGTGGGTCCAAATTATGTTAATAGGTTAATTTTATTTTTGGATATTATTAATAGTAAGTATGACAATTTTTACTTACCATAGTTAAAGAAAAATATGGTAAATTAGGGTAACTAATGATATGATAAGGACAATAAAATTATCCTAAAACCTTCCAAAATCTCATTTGATGAATAAAATTATTCACTTAACATCCTTTTTTCGAAACATATTCATTTAATTCTCTCTTGAAATTGAAAATGACATAGATATTAACAAAACTAATGAAAGGGACAAAATGTCAAACTCGCATTTCTTATAAGTACAATAATTTTAATATAGGAATAGCTAGGTGATAACTTCAAAATTAAATAGTCAATAGAAATATAAAATATTTACCTACATAATGTAAATTTATTTTTAATTTTTATGAAATAAATAATTACGTTAAAGTCTTATTCTTTGATGATCTAAAAATTAATTAATTGATGAGAAATCAATGATTTTTTTTATTAAAATCCTAATAACCATAAAAAGGTCCATAAACATGAAAAAATATTATTGGTAGAGTATATCTAGACCATAATAATCCAAATGTCTAGATAGTTACCATTTGGAGCCTTATAGAATAGATTATGACCTTTATATTATTTTATTTAAAGTAATGTTAAAGTTGTCACATTCAAACTTTAATAAGTATAACATTTTTAATGTTTGATTTTATAGAAGATTAATTATACTACATATATCCTCATGAAGGATATTAAATTTATCCTCATTATATTTTTTTTTAATTTTTACTAAACAAATAATTATATTAAATAATTACCCCAAATCATTGTAGTAATTATTTTAATCATGGAGATATCTAATAAATGTTATAAAAAATATTAAAATAAATAAAATTTAGGCTAATTAATTTGTCCAATGAATTTTATAGACGAAATTTACCCATTAGGTATATAATAAAATATTTTTTAGGATAAAATCCTATCTTGATATTTTAAAAAATCCATGAAATGAATAGTGTCCAAATTGACACAATTGATATTTTTTTTTTAAAATAATGATTTATTAAATTATTAAAAAATCATAAAGCATATTTAAAAATATATAATAATTATGATATGGTCTAAAATTTCCTAAATTATTCATTTATGGTCTAATTGTCTTCAAATAAGTAAATATTTCACCCTTTAATATTGAAATATTTGTTCCCCTAGGAAAAAATTAAATTGAATAACTAATTGCTAATTAAAATGATAATATTTAAATTGAAATAAAAATTTGTATAAATTTTATTTTTGTATGATATTTAAATCTTATAACATATTATATTTCAATATATCTCATTTTGGAGGTATTTTATTTGATTTTCAAATTATTATAAATTAATAGTTTCAGAAATTCCAAAAGTATCCTCACCCCAATTATAAAAGGACACCTACTCCCTCATCTATACACAACCCATTAAGCCTTAAAGTTCACCCATACCCTACCCATTTATCTTCTCAACCTCCATAATTACAATCTAGAGGTTCTAGTATAATCAAAAGGCCAACTCTAGTTCCATTAAGAGAAGATCTAAAGAGCACATGTTAATGAAGAGGTAATCTCCTCTACTGATTATTTTATATTTATTTATTATTCTACATCCACTTCATGAGTTCCTTCATTATATAATAATAAATCTAGTGAAAATTATATAATTAGATATTATTATAAGTATGAAATAACCATATTGCACTTTCTATCCATCATAAGAAAAACAAAATCACCACACATGCGTACGTACGACTTACCGTCTCCACACCATGGTGTAATATGTTTTTCACCACCACCTTACTTGTATGGGTATAAAAATGGTTGTAATAACTATATATTATTATTATAAAATTATATTTATTCTTAAATATAGTACACCATGTAATTAAATACGATTCAAGAATTATGGGATGAATATCGTAGCTCGTGCATACGTACTACCTACTGTCTCCACGATGCGATGTGATTCATTCTACATGATAACCACACAAGAATGATTATATAAAGAATAAATATGTTATTTATTATGTTAATATAATTTTATAATGATATAAATATGACATAATAATGAGAACCAGAACTTATTCTATAAAACACAAATACGATCATAAAGCAGTTAAAACCCAAATAACGAATTGTTACAAACAAACGAAGAGGAATATGACCATATATGATGAACATGATTATGGAATAAGTTAATAAAATTATATAAATCATTATAATATATATAGGAATCATATCATACCTAAGGTAAGGGATAATTTTTGAATCTCATTTTTATTTGAGATTGTTTATACGTATGTATTTACTAGGGATATATTTATCATCAAAGTCCATGTTTTCTAAAAATGTTTTAATAAAATGTTTAATATTATTTTATGTATGATTAATGTCTTTTTTTCCATTTTATTTTTACCACATGGTTTTGAAGGAATCTATTTTTAATTTACCATATGAGGTACTTTTTGAATCCTCTGACAAAAGTACAGGGAAAATGTTTTTTAACTTATATAACATGAATGAATTTTTACTCTTTCATAATGACTTATTTCCATTAATATTAATTTACAATATTTCAAGTTTATTTTAAATTAAATTATTTTTTAAAATTGTATTACATTTTGAGAAAAATAAAATTGTTTTGAAGAATAAATGATATTTTCCTCAAGAATCAAGTTCAAGTGTTTTATCAAAATTATTTTCCATCTAAGATGATGATCTTTAAATAGGGTTATGATTTTTATCCCTATTATCCCTATTATTTTATTATGTTAAAGATGGAATGATATTTTATATAGATTTTTTTATGATGGAATGACGTTTAAGAAACCCATTTTATTTATTCAGTTATGCTATGATGAATAATTTATATTTTTGTGGCACATGTAAGAAGGAATTCATTATGAGATGGGTGGGACATATATCTCCCTAAAATTAATTGGGTAAATATTTATATCTCATGAGATAGACATGACTGGAATGAAAAGTAAATTCAATTCAATAATATAGAGCTAGAATGAAAAGTAAATTCAGTTCAGTAATACAAGACTGGAATGACAAGTAATCCCGGGTTAGTAATGGAATTTGTACACTACATAGAAAATATTTAACCATTGAATATTTGAGATGTTGAAATTATGGTAATTATAATGATTTATTTCCTATGTGTAAACATTAGAAGGATAATCATGATGATGGTATGAGTATTGGTCATACTGTTGTGGATAAAGAGATTGTGAAAGACATGTGAAAGGTATGTGATTTTCTTATAGTATTTTTTATATTAAACCTATGAATATTGAGGTTGAGAAACCTTAATACATGATTCATTTTTTAAGAAATATGAAGATGATGGATCCTGAGTAATGGTTTAAGAATAAAGTTGGATGATTGAGGTGTATATGTTTTAGAATTCAAAGATTATGTTATATAAATCATGAAATATATAACTGATTTCAATATAATTTTTTCATTAAGGATTAGAAAGGATATGTTGAATAGTTCTAAGGATCCAAAATTGATTTAAAGGTAAGGTGGTACACTTAGAGAATGCATTATTAAGGGAAATATAACCCTTAATATATTTCATATGTAAAGGTAATGATGTTTGAATAAAGCTATAATGGATTTGAATAAGTAAATTGGATGATGCTAGTTTCTTGGGAACTAATTATGGAGTTTTTTACAAGAGGGATATGATATCATGGATGAAGTATACAACTTCTTTGGACTTAAGGAATATATCCAATAAGTTTTGTAATAAGGAAAAATGCATGTTTTCAATAAGGATATATGGTAATTTAGGTTATTACTATGACTCAATATAATGCATGATGAAGTCATTCAAATGTTTGGAATGTTACCAACAAGATATATCTTATGATATATGAGGGATAAATGATGGTATTCACATGCTTGTTATATGACCTTTCTTGTAATTGTTTTTTTTGTACTGTGAGTTTAGACAAAAGTATTTTGGATAAGCCTAAAGGTTGGAATGGATTAAGTTGGAAATCATATAGTAGTTTTTAAGGATATTTTTTTTAAATATTATTTTTGGAATGTTATAATAGTATAGTTTTAGAAAAAGGATAACCCATAGGATGGACGAAAACCCATCACGTCAGACAAGGATGCGGGAATCAAACCCACAATTGAAGTGCAACAGGACTTTATCACCTACCACTAGCCTACGAGAAGTCCCTAGGTAGTATAAATTAGTTTATTTTATTTAAGTGGTATGATAGATGAAGTATAATTCCATTTTTGGAACCATATATTATTAATCTCACCATAGATGGACTTATGTATATTTGATTAACCATGCTAAATTTTTTGTTGAGATAGATGGAATGACCTATAATTCTATCACATGATATGCTAAAACTTCAATAATGACAAATTAAATTTCATTTCTTTAATTAATAGATGAAGTGGGAATTGTTCAAGGTATAAAAAATAATGAGATTGTACCAAAATCAAGTAAGTATTTATTCTCATGAAAAATTCTTCAACTTTAGGAAAAGGATCTTGAAATTTTTTTTTATCCTAGTACCTTCTTATCTAATGAATCAGATAGTCCCTTAAATCATCACAAATTTATGGATTTTTAGTAGTTACCTTTCTCCAAACCTTATTCTCTATCCACTATCCATCAGAAATTGATGGTTATATTTCTCTTCCATATCCATGTTTTAACTTCCCTCTTACGTTCTTTTTGTGGAAACCCATTTATGAGTTATTGTGGTTAAATGTTATGTTTACAACTTTCCTTTTAAAAATTGAGTTATAGTATCCCTTTTTACTATGTGGGTTTCCATGAAATAAACTTTTGAGTAGTAAACCATTTATAACCTCGATGAATTTCAAGGGAAAAATTTATTTTAAGGGGGGTATAATGTAACACCCCGTGATTTTATGAGATAGATTTTTTTAATTTATTTGATGTCTTGTATTATAGGCTACACTGATATTATCTTGTGCTGTATGCAACACTATATTAGCTTTCAATATATGCAAAACTATTCTTGGCTTGTGTTACACACAATTTCAAGTTATTTTGATAACATTCATTTCACGCAACACTGATTATAGTTTTTTTTCAATGTATAAAATAACTATGTTTGGATTATGTTATAAAAAACACCAAAATAATCTTTCAATAAATGTAACACTAACTTGGCTTGAATTACACATAAGAGCGACCTTCCTTGATAGCTTGCGTTGTACGCAATACCAAGTTTCATTATAGAACGATATATTATTAAAATATTATTTAATGGGATATAAACTAGCTATTTTGAATAGTATTAACCAAATTTTTAATTTTATATACCATTTAAATTCATATTATATATTTTATATAACATGATATTAGAATAAAATCAATTTTTTCGGATAAAATATGTATGTTTCAAAAAAATGTAGTTTTAACGCCTTTTAATAGCTTACCCATTTTAAATCTAGTTTTTGAAACTTTTATAATTTCAATTTTACAAAATAAACTTCTCATTTAGAATCGGGAAATAAAATTTTACTTTGGATGAATTTTTTATATTTTTCTGATAACTTTCATTTTTTGATGAATAATAAAAATACGATAAATTTTAATTGAAAAAAACTTTTTTCATCAAAATAATTTATATGGTTAAATTATATTATTTAATGGTTTTAAAGTATAAAATTAATATATTTTTATAATTTAATAAAATTTAAATAATTTTCATTAATTTTACATTGAATTCATATGTAAAAAAATTGAAATCTTTTGCAATGTTTTAACTCTTAAACAAAAACCCATTTTTTTTATTTCGGCAATGGGATTAATTTTGAATTAATTAATTAAACTTATATTTTTTAGCTTTTGAAAAATGTATTCCATATTTGGAATCAGTGGGTCGAAATTATGTTAATAGTTTACTTTTATTTTTTGATATTATGAATAATAACCACGATATTTTTCATTTACCATAGTTAAAGGTAAGGCAGATAAATTAGGGTAACTAATATTATGATAAGGACAATAGAAATATCCTAAAACCTAAAAAAATCCCATTAGATGAATAAAAGTCTACCCATAACCTATTTGGTTCTAAACATAGTCATTTTATATCCGCTTGACAATGAAAATGACATAGATATTAATAAAACTAATGAAAGTGTCAAAATATAAAACTCACATTTATTATAAGTATAATAATTTTAATATAGGTACAACCAGGTGATATATTCAAAATTAAATACTCCATGGAAATATAAAATAATTACCCACATCATGGTAATTTATTTTTAATTTTTAAAAAATAAATAATTACCTTAAAGTCTTTTTCTTTAGTGATGTTAAAATTAATTAATTGATGAGAAATCAATGAAACAATTTTCATTAAAATATTAATAACCATAAAAAGATCCAAAAACCTGAACAAATCTCATTGGTCAAGTATATATCAACCATAATCATCCAAATGTCAATCTAGTGACCACCTTATAGAATATATTATGACCTTTATATTTTTTTTATTTAAAGTAATGTTAAAGTTTTCACATTCATAGTTTAATAATTATATATTTTTTAATGTTTTATTTTATAGAATATAAATTAGACTAAATATATAATCATGAAATATATTAAATTTATCCTCATTTTAGTATTTTAATTTTAATTTTTACTCAAAAAATAATTATGTTAAATAATTTCCCAAAATAATTGTAGTAATTATTTTAATAATGAAGATATCAAATAAATGTTATTAAAAATATTAAAATAAATATAATTTGGGATAATTAATTTTTCCAATGAATTTTATAGATTACATTGAACCATTATGGATATAATTAAATATTTTTTAGTGGATAAATCTTATCTTGATATTTTTAAAAATCTATGTAATGAATAGTTCCAAAATTGACACAACTGATATTTTTTCTTCAAAATAATGATTTATTAAATTTTTTAAAAATCTTAATTTTTTTATAAATATAGAATAATTATGATATGGTCTAAAATTTCCTAAATTATTTATTTATGGTATAATTTAATTCAAATAAGTAAATATTTTACCCTTTTAATATTGAAGTATTTGTTACCCTAGTTAAAAATTAAATAGAATAACTAATTTTTAATTAAAATGATAATGTTTATATTAACATCAAAAATTGTATACATTTAATTAGTTTATGAGATTTAAATATTATCATATATTATCTTCTAATATATCTCATTTTTTATGTATTTTATTTTATTTTCAAATTATTATATATTATTAGTTTTAGAAATTCCAAAAGTGTCCCTCACCCCAATTATAAAAGGACACCTCCTCCCTCATTTCTACACAACTCGTTAAGCCTTATTGTTTATCCATAACCCACCCATTTCTCTTCCCAACCTCCATTATTACAATATAGAGGTTTTGGTATTCTCAAAATACCAACTCTAGTTCCATTAAGAGTATATCTAAAGAGAGCAAGTCAAAGAAGAGGTAATCTCCTCTACTGATTCTTTCATATTTCTTTATTCTTCTACTTCCACTTCATTAGTTGTTTAATTATATAATAATAACTAACATATAAATTATATACTTATATGTTATTATAATTATGAAACAACCATATTCCACTTTCTATCCATCCTAAGAAAAATTAAATCACCATGCGTGTGTACGTACAACATACTATCTCCACGTCGTGGTGCAATATGTTTTTCACCACCACCTTACTTGGATGAGTATAAAAATGGATGTAATAAAAATATATGATTTTTATAAAATTATATTTATTCTGAAATATAGTACACCATGTAATTAAATACCATTCAATAATTATGATAATGATATCATCGCTCGTGCATACGTATGAACTACCATCTCCACGATGCAATGTGATTTTTTACATGATAAACACTCAAGAATGATTATATAAATTTATAGAATGAATAAATATTGTATTTATTATGTTAATATAATTTTATAATGATATAAATATGTCCTAATAATTAGAATCAGAACTTATTCGACAAAACATGCATACGATCAAAAAGCATTTAAAACCCAAATAACAAGTAATAATGAATTGTCATAAAAAAACGATGAAGAATATGAAAATATATAATGACCATGATTCTATAATAAGTTAATAAAATTATCTAAATCAGTATATAGGAGGTTTGGACACATAGGAAGTGTTGAGTCAACATGTGTTTCGACTTTCTTACTCATATTTTTTGTTTTGAAAATCATAAATTACATATTGTTTTGTATCATAATCATATATGTTGTTTTCTCATCATAATCATGTATTTTATTTTACATCATAATCATATACTGTTGTTCTAATTTGTAACCAGATATTTTGTTTTAAAATCGTAATAAAAAATGACATTTTAGTAACTACGTATCGTAACCATGCATCATATCCATGCTAAGCATCGTAACCATGTTATGAATTGTAATCACGACATACGTCATAACCACGATATGAATCATAAGGAATGGCTATGTTCTCACCTGGTTAGTTCCCCCCAAGTGGTTTCCTCCTCCCCTAGGGTTTCTTACTCTCACGATGGAGTGCCACCACTCAACACATACATCTTTCCCCTTCTATTCCCATACTTCTGCATCATTTCTGTCATCGATTCCTACTTCAGCTCGTTCTCTCAGGTGGATCTATCTCGTTTGACATACGTGGAATTGAGCATGCTTCATCAATGGTGAGTGGTTGATGATGCATTGGCTCTTCCTCAGCTAACTATTATGCGCTCTGAACTCGCAGTCAGCTGCTCCCTTCCAGGTCGGACTGGGAGCATCTGATTCAAGGAGTTTTTGGGCTCCGCAGTCCGACAGCCATGGATCTCCAAGCATCGACCTCTTCTTTTAGGGTTTAGATCCCCTTTCCTCATCAATATCAGTTTATTCCCATTATACATAGGGTTTAATCCTCGGTTTTGTTCAGTATTTTTTTTCTATGCTTCAATCCGGGTTTTAGTCTTTTTGGATGTTTTTGAGTTTTGCGATGGGTTTGGTCTATTTTGCGGATTTTTTTTGCTACGAGTGTTGGTCATAGGCATGAATGCTTCAGTGTGTTTTTTAAAGTGGCTCTCCTATTATGGATTTTATTACGTAGTGGGGTGGGCTCCAGTTCTATCTCAGACAGAACCAATGTACAATGGTTTGGTCTGATGCGAATGGTGCAACATGGGTGCTTCTCGTGTGGCTCCTGTTTGAAGTCTTTTGGTCATCGACAATGGTGGTGAAACATCTCCTTTAGTGAAATTTTTTTTTGAGGTTGACTGTGATGGCGGTGATGGTGTTGGAGTACTTCTGTATAGACGGTTCCAGGGTTTCTTACTATTGTTTCGCCTATAATCGCTCGTTTCTTTCTCTGCTCTGGATCCATAATTCCCCTTCTCTCTCCGAGGTAGAGCTGCACAGAGGAGTTCAAGGATCTTTGCAATGTGAGTTTGAGAGGGTGGCTTAATGACTAAGATGGTGTCGGAAACCTGTTTCTCAATGGCATAGATGTGTTCGGCTCTGGTGTTGATGATGGCGGTGGTTGGCAGTGTGCGACCGATGGTGAAAGAGGGATGCAGTCTGCCTCATGGTCCGAGTATGGTGGTGTTTGATTGGTTTTAATTTTATGTTTTGGATTTTTTTTGGCTGTCCTTTGGAATTTGAATTTGCAGTGTGGATCTTGCAGTGGTTGAATTTGTAACGTTTGGAGTTGTTTTGGTTCATAATTACCCTTTAAAAGTGTCATTTGAAAATATAAATATTGATTGTGGAACCATAATATGCATCATAACCACGATATTCATCGTAACCATGTTAAGATTCATAACTTTATTATGTATCATAACTATGTTATGTATTGTAACCACGATATGAATCATAACCAAGATATGCATCGTAACCCTGTATCATAATCATGTGCCGTATCCATGATATGCATCATAACTAAGTTATGTATCGTACTCATGTAATACATTGAACTCATGTTTTACTCCAATACCGAATACATGTTTTTCATCATACTCATTTCTTCACACTTTTGTACTTATTATCTTTTAACCAAAACGATGTCGTGAAGTTAGTCAGATACCAATCAAAATGATGTTGTGTATTCTATTTGTTTTCACCATTATAATGAGATGTGTCCAAGTCCCTCTGAATTTTCCAAAGAAATATGACCATTGGAGGAAATATGATTGTCGTAACCTGAGGACTATAAATAGGAGGTCATTCCAACAAGAGAATATAACTTTTGTATCTTCCAAGTTCTAGAGAGAGACTATGTGACATCTCCCTTACTTAGTGAAAAAATACTTTAAGATAAAAGACGTGAACGACTTGTTCCTAGTTGTTATATTTCAATAAGTTATTTTTATTTCTTTGTGAGACCGATCATTGGGATAATTATTGAGGGCTTCTGAGGATAAGAAGATGGTGCTATCGATCATTGTATCAAGGGATTTCAAGTGTTTGAAAGATAGAGGTGCTGATTACCTTCTTAATAGAGGTATTATTTGGATAGGAAGATAGACATTCTAATCATCGTATCGAGGGCTTACCTGGGTGGTGGTAAGAGAGACCTTTTATCCTAGGTGAAAGGATACCCTATTATTTGGGATAAAATAATTGTAATACCTTTATTTTTCTGCTGCAATTTGTATTAGAAAGGGAATCATTTTATTTATTCTTTTTACTCATATTATTTTCTATTATAATTGTTTCAATTATTATACATTAATTACATACTGTATTAATAGATTATATATGATGTATGGAAGAATAATTTACATTTGTTTTACTTTGATCATTGTACTCAATACAAATAAAATTTCCCTTAATTACTTATGGTATCATATCATATCAGATCCATCAGATTCAAGACAATTTCGATAATTCGTATTGGTTGTGAATTGTATTATTTTAAGGCCTCTTAAACTAAGTTCATTCTTAAGAATTTAAATATAATGTTTTTAACCTATAATTCACCCCCTCTTGTATTGTGTCGTCTCATATATATTTACATCTATATTACGATCCAAAAATTAGTATCAGAAAAGGTTTCCACTGATTTGATTTATTTGATTTATTTCTTTCTATAATTCAGTTATATTTTAGTCATAAACTTTTTATTTATATTTACATAATACACTAACATGTGGAGTAGAAAAGTTTTGTATTATAAGATGGAATTAATGAATATTGGATCAATTGATAATCTGAACCCAACTAGACAACCTATTTTTGATGGGAATGATTATGAGTATTGGAGAGATTGAATGAAGACATTTTTTATTAATACTGGAGTAGATAATTTTTTGATGCTCACTAGAGATTACAAAATTCCAGAAAAGGAAGTCAGAACCTTCACCAACCAATAAAAACTAGAATATCAACTAAATTACAAGGTAGTAAACACTTTATTATGTTATATGGCCAGGAATATATAGTGTCAGATATCTTCATGCGGAGCAGCCAACTATATCTAGAATAAATTGAAAGTCACACATTTTGGTACATATAATGTTATACAAACTATAAGATCCATGCTCCAAGATGAATATAATGGTTTTTTCCTTACGGAGAACCAGTATGAAAGATTTAATCTTAATTTATGACAATTGTCAATAGTATTCAATTTATCGGAGAAAAAGGTCTTGATGATGAAGTTCTTATGGACAAGATAATTGATATAATGACCAACGAGTGGGAATAAAAAAGGACATATATTGATTAAAACAGGAAATTTACTCAAATCACTCTTCAGGAATTATTTGGTACTATCTTACAGCACGAGACAAGAATGAAAAGAGATGCAGATTTTAATAAGAAGAAGAATGGAAATGGAAGTGTAGATTTTACAACTAAATCTAAATCTAAGACACCAGAATGGGTAACACGATCCAAATCTAAGAAAGATGTTTTTATTTCATAATCCAGTTAAAGTGATCAATTAGATAATTAATTATCCAATCTTGAACAAATAATGAACATGATTGTGGGAAATAAATATTTTCAGTATATATTCAAAAAGAAAGATATAATGGAAAAGAATGACTTAGAATTAACTTGGTATGAATGTAAAAGAGGAGGTTATATTATACTAGATTCTCCTTTTCTTAAAAGAAAATATTGGAAGGATAAACATTCTGAAATAAAACATAAAAAGTATTATAATTCTAAGAAAAATAATGTATTGAAAGCAAATGATACTTAGAGTGAAAGTGGTGGTGATTATTAAGAAAAATCTTCATAATACGAATCTTATAGTCAGAAGAATATAGGACTTATATCCAGACAACCTATTGAAATTCATTGTCTCATGACTAAGGTTCACAATACAGAATCTCTTACAAATGTATCTTTAAATTCCAATTACCCTAATGAGAAATATTCTTACTCTTTGGATGAAGAATATTCCTCCGCAGAGGATAATTTACATTCTTTTGAAGAAGTATCCAAATTTTCCAAACTACTTGAGAATAATAATTTCAAACTCAATAAAAAGTTTGATAAGGCAAATTATATAATATCTATCCTTAAAAAAGAAGTATAATATTTTCAAAAAGATCTTAATAATAAAACTCTTTATTTTGAAAATATTTCTAAAAATATTATAGAAGTAAATTATGAGAAGGATAAACTATCTAAGGATCTTAAAAACATTTTTTAGAGACAAATGTTTTTGAAACAAAAAAAATTCAAAATAATTTCTTTTGTGAACGAAAATTTAGTCATTAGACTAAAATATGAAATTTTTTCTCTTAATGTATTTTTATCAAACTTCACTTCTAGAAAAAAATAATTTGATAAAATGTATTCACAAATTCTTCCTATTAGGAATAATTCTGTATTTTGTTATACTCACTCAAAAATGGGTTTTAGTCATAACTATTTTATTCTTAAAAGTGATTCTTTTTTACACCAAATGTTAATGTGGTGGAAATTGGGAAAAAATTATCCCTTAATAAAACTCAATCTTTAGGATTTCATAATATTAATTTTCTAAAAAATGTGGATTCCTAAAGTTCTTTTATCTAACATTTTAAGATCCAAACAAGTTTGGGTTTTGAAAATCTTATTGTTTTATTTTTCAGGAAAACAAAATGTGTACCAACAATAAGAATATTTGGTATATGGATAGTGGATGTAATCAACATATGACTAGAAATAAATATTCCTTTGAAAATTCTATTGAAATGAAAGGTGGAAGAGTGACCTCCAGAGATAATTCTTAGGGAAATATCATTCGTATAGGTAATATTGTTATTTTAGGAAATGTTTAAATTTCAAATGTTTTATTTGTTAAAGTTATTAAACCCAACCTTATAAGAATACGTAAATTATGTGATAAAAGTTACATTGTGAATTCCATGAATGATAAATGTTTAGTTCACAATTTTGAGGATTCATTCATTCTCTCTGCCCATAGTCATGTGAATGTATACACACTTAACTTAGAATACCTTAGGATCCAAGACTTTCCTTGATTAAGTGCAATAAAAGAACAATCTTGGTTATGAAATAGAAGGTTAGGACACTGTAACCTTAGGAACCTTTGTAAAATATCAAAGAAAAGTCTTGTTAATGATCTAATGGATCTTAGAATAGATTATTCATAAGTCTTTAACCCTTGTCAATATAGAAGGCAACATAAAACTAACATTAAATAAATTAATGAAGTTTCAACTTATAATGTATTACAGTTAGTGCACATGGATCTTTTCGGTCGTACAAAAACTAGAAGTATTGGAGGAAAATACTATGTATTTGTTTTAGTTGATGACTACACCATATTTACGTGGGTTTATTTTCTAGAAAATAAATATGAATCCATTTTATATTTCAAAACATTTAGATCCCAAGTTAAAAATGAGAAAAACCTACCCTCTGATAACTATTCGAAGTGATCATGGTGGATAATTTCAAAATTCAGATTTTGAAACTTTTTGTAGTAAGAATGATATTATTCATAACTTTTCAGCTCCAATAACCCCTCATAAAAATGGTGTTGTTGAAAGAATAAATTTTATTCTTCAGGAAATGATAAGAACCATGTTGAGTGAATACTCAATTACTAAGCATTTCTAGGCTGAATTTGTAAGTACTGCATGTTATACTATAAATCAAGTTTTAATTTGACCTTTTCTTAACAAAACACCTTATGAATTATAAACTATCCAAAAACCTAATGTTTCTTACTTCATAGTATTTGGATGCAAAGTATCCATATTGAATACTAAAGATAATCTACATAAATTTTCACCCAAATATGATGAAGGAATATTTCTAGGTTATTCCACTACTTTTAAATCTTATAGATTTTTAACAGAAGATCTTGTACTATTGAGGAAATAGTGCATATTAAAGATGAAAAAACATTTCTTTTTGTTTTTAAACAACCCCTACCTACATAAACTGACGTGTTTTCACAAACTTATTATCATCCTTTGATTGAAAACTCTTCTGGAAAGGGAAATACTCAAGAAAATGTTTCTGAAATATTTACCTCAGAATACTTTCTATCTTATGTTGATGAATAGGTTTTACAATACCCAAATCAATTATTTCTTAAGAATTATCCTATTGATAATATCATTGGTGATGTAATTCAACCAGTAAGGACTAGAAATTCCTTGAGAAATGAAATAGAACATCTTTCCTTTCTAACCCAATTGGAACCTAAAACTTCTAACAAGGCCTTAGGTGATTAAGATTGGATTAAAGCAATGAAAGATGAAATAAATGAATTTTAGAGGAATAAAGTCTGGAATTTAGTTGAAAGACCTAAATAAACCACTGTAATTGGAGTAAAATGGGTTTTTAGAAACAAATGTGATGAACATGGAGTCATTATAATAAATAAAATAATAATTGTTACTAAAGGCTATAATCAACCAGAGGGAATAAAATATGAGAAAACCTATTCTCTGGTAGCTAGACTTGAATCTATTTGTATTCTATTAGCCTTTGTAGTATTATTTAACTTTAATTTTTTTTCAAATGGATGTAAAATATTATTTTCTAAATAGATATTTTTAAGAAGAAGTTTTTGTTGAAAAACCTCCAGGTTTTGTAGATATAAAACATCCTAATCATGTTTTTAAACTTACCAAAGCTTTGAATGGCCTTAAACAATCCCCTAAAGCTTGACATTATAGAATTACGGGTTTTATTTTACAAGAAAATTATGATAAAGGAACTGCAGATCCAACTATTTATAAAAAAAAAATGATTGTTCAAATTTGTGTTGATAACATTATATTCAGATCAACTAACCAATCCCTAATAGATTATTTTACAAAAATCATGAAATCTGAGTTTGAAATTAGTATGATGGGTGAGTTAACATTCTTTTTAGGTTTTCAAATATCGAAAAAACCAGAAGGAACCTATATATCCCAACATAATTTTATCAAATATTTACATAAAAAGTATGGATATGAAAATATTAAAAGTATAAGCATTCCAATCGGTACCTCAAATAAACTTGATCTTGATAATGATGGGAAACCAGTAGATCAATTATATTTTAGAGGTATGATATGAATTTTTTTATACTTAACATACAGTCATCCATACTTAATGTTTTCAGTATTCTTATGTTCAAGATATCAATCTAATCTAAAGGAATCTCATTTAAAAGTAGTAAAAAAAAATTTCGCTACTTAAATGGAACCATGGATTTAATACTATTTTATTCTTCCAGAAATGATTATGTTTTAATTTTTTTTCAAATGATGACCATGGTGGTTGTAGAATGGATAGAAAAAGTACATCCAGGACATGTCATTTCTTAAGAGATTCATTAGTTTCTTGGACATGAAAAAACAATATTTTCAGTAGCAATTTCCATTGCTAAAGTGGAATATGTAGAAGCTAGAAGTTTTTATTCTCAAGTGTTGAGGATGAAACACAAACTCACTGACTATGTCATGAGGTTTTTCCAAAACTCAAATACCCTGTGAAAATAATAGTTCCATTACTCTTAGTAAAAACTCTACACATCACTCATGTGAAAAAACATAGATATTAGGCATCACTTTCTTAGATATCACACCACATAAATGAGATATTATTTTACAATTCATCGGAACGCAAGAACAACTTGCTGACATATTCACAAAACCATTATCTTCAAATATATTTGAATACATTAAACAAAAACTAGGAATGATCATTGTAAAATAATCATTCACATTTATTTATTGTTTAAACCATCTCCTTATATTAATTTACTCCTTCTTAAAGGGAGAGTATACATATCTTTTTATCGTTTTTACTTTTTTATTTTTTTTTCACTTTTTATCGGTTTTAATTTTTATCAGTTTCATGTTTATCAGTTTCATAATTATTGGTTTCATGTTATCGGTTTCATGTTTATCGGTTTCATGGTTACCGGTTTCATGTTTATCAGTTTCATGGTTATTGATTTTATGTTATCGATACTAGATTATTTTATCGGTTTTAGAATATTTTATTTGTACTCGATTATTTTATCAGTATTAGAATATTTTATCAGATTTAGAATTATTATTGGTCTCATGTGTTTTTCGGTATTACATTTTTGTTTGTATTATTATCATAAGCATAATATATTGAAACCAATATATATATCCTGATACTCTGAAAGGTACAACTTCTAAAACCTTATTATGTTCATTATATTTCAAATAGTTGTTTTTATTTTCTTTATTTTAACTCTTAATCAGATTCATTATGAATATGATTTTATTAAAAACCTAAAGAGTTTAAAATCATTCTCAACTATTTTATATTTTAGATATAATCCTAACCATTAATTTCTTTTTTAAAATAACCCCTCCATACCCATCCCACATTGAATTTATCTAATTTACTCCAAAGCTTTGATGCTCTATATATAACCATCACGGTTCATAATTAGATTTTACCTCAATTTTTGTAATTAGAGAATACCTCAATATTCATAATCAGGAAAAACTTTAGGGTTTGAGAAAATCATTCATGTCTCTGTCAACTTCTTCATCTCCAAAGAAAATGCCTCCAAAATATTTCTCCTCTATGACCTTTCGAGGTGAAAGGTTTGTCTCTTGTTACTTTTATGATACTTTTGATTCATCATTGAAAAGGACAATAAATTTCCAAGGGTGGGAATCTATTTGTTTTTAAAGACTGAATTCATATCAAGATTTTGTGTTCTATGAGGAAGTGTTACAATTATATAAACCAATGGAGATAGATAATGGTCTCAATATTTATTTTATGATGTATGATAAGAAATACACGACCTCTATAAAATAAGTAGCTACTTTTCTAGGAGTTCTATCTGAGAGAGATGCCCTATGTCCTTCCCAAAAATTACTAGAACTTGATGAGACTTTTGATAAGTGGAAAGAAATGAATCTTTTTTTTGAGATTCAGGATGTTAAATGGAAGATTAATCATCTATCGGCCATCAATATTCTCATTTCCCTCTTGATGTAAGGATTTATAGTACTGGGAAAGGGTGATAAGGAAACATCGAAAGCTTTTTATGTTTATGTTCTTGATTATTTAGTGAATATGAGGAAGTTAAATATTATGGGATTAATTTTCTTGAAAATTAAGAAGCTTAAATCTGGTTCCATAAAGTCTCATCTGATCATGTTTCCCACCATTCTTAGTAAATTTTTGAAAGAATGATTATTCTTTTGAAATGTTTCAACAATGTCAAACTCTAAAAATTTCAATGAGCCTTTCTTCAGTAAGGATATGATAAGGAGACTCAAATTAAGATTCAATCCTGAATCCAAAAAATTTGAGAAAGATTCAAAAGCTGAGAGAGGAAAGAAAGTAGCTGAAGGGAGTGAAAAACATTCAAATCCCTCCAAATCATCTTCAAGTAAAATAAAGGTAGTTAAGACTACAAACCCAAAAAAGTAAAAGAAAAAAAGCCAGTATCAGATGAGATTTCGACTGAGTGGAGGAAAAAGAAGGAAGAAATAAAACAAGGGGATCCTCAATTTTGTTTGGATCCAACTGAACCTTGAAAGTGAAAATTATAACTAAGGAAACTTTAAAAGAATAATAAAGTAAAAAGACAATGAATAAGAGAAAGTCTCAAGCTATTGATATTGATAGTATTCTTAAGATAGTTGAGAAATCTAGAACCAGAATCATCATAAGGAAACCACCTATTCAGACTCAATCAGATCTAGTAGAGAACAGGAAAAAGAAACAAGAATCTGATCCATCAACTACACATTGTACCATTAAAGAATATAAAGAAGAAGAAGAAGAAGAATAAGAAGAAGAAAAAGGGGAAGAATAACAAGGACAAGAAGAATAATAATTCTAAGATAATGAATATGCAAAAAAGAAAAATAATTCAGTAGAATCATCAGAAGTTCTATCTCATAAGTTTCCATCTCATGATCCTTATCCATCCAAGAAATTTTCTCAAAGGATTTATTCCATGAAAGTAATTAAAATTTTATATAAAGGAGAATAAGAAGAATATAATAATAATCAAAACCAACAACCTACTTTTTTCATCACCGAAACTCAGTTTAGAGATCTCCCAAAAAACAACGAAGATACAGATTTTGAAAGAATAATCACAGTGAATGGAATTCAATACATCGAACAGGATTTGAACAAATTAGAAAATATTATACCATTCTTTCCAAAAATTGAATCCAAAATAGAAATCATTTAAAATAGTCATAATGAAAGAAATTTTTTTAAGGACTCCGATGGGTAGATTTATGAATCTTGAAGGTGATTTCAAAATTTTCAAAGAATGTGTTGTTGAGCACAACAAGGCTTGTAACAAGTTTTTTAAGTGGTTGTACAACATTGATGAAAATCTCATGTTTCATGTAAATAAGCTTAATGGATTAGTGAATATGGTAAATGATCTAAATTCAGTCTACCAAAATTTAGATGCTGATTTTAATGAGAAACTTGAAGCAATTCAAATACTGGAAACCTCAAAAGGAATAGAATATGAAGAGATTGATTGTCTAAAGGAAAAATTTGAAAATAAGTGTAATGTTGTTGTTTTGATATCAATTAGAATTTTTATCCTAGATAAGGAATACAGACCCAAAGTGGATAATTTCAATGCCTATGAAGAAAGGATAAAAGCATAAGAAGCAATCAATCGACTTCATGAAGATAGGCTCTAGAAGAAAGAAAGGATTATTACTGAATAGGATGTGGAGATAAAGGCTCATCAAGAAGCCGTTGAAAAATTTGAAGATGATATAAAATAATTAAATAAGATGAATCTTTCTATGTTCAACCTCTTGGAAAAACAAAAGGAGAAAGAATGTATTTTTGAACTCTTTTTGTAATAAAATCTTATTTCATTCCAAGAAACATCTATTTTTTAGTAATTTGTTTTCTATATCTCTTTGCTGGACATGAATGTTTTCCCTTATTCTTTTTTAAAATCACAAAGGGGGAGAATAAATTGGAAAAGAAGAAATTGATTTTATAAAAAATTAAAAAGGATGAATACCTTATTAAGGAGAAGAAATTAAAAGTAAAATAAAAGTGAATAGAATCCTTAGTGATATTTTTATCCTAGGGTGGAATTATTCATATTCACTATTACTTTTAGAAGAGTTACTAAACCCAGGGGAAGATAAGTCTTTTTTGTTTGTTTTGTTTTGTGATTTTAAAAAAGGGGGAGATTATTGAGTCAAAATGTGTTTCTACTTTATTATTCATTTTTTTTATTTTGGAAATAACAAATTACATATTGTATTTTATTGTAATCATATATGTTGTTTTCTCATTATAATCATGCATGTTGTTTTACATCGTAATCATATATTATTGTTCTACTTCATAACCAGATATGTTGTTTTACAATTGTAATCACATATTATGTTTTTGTAACTATGTACCATAACCATGCATCATATCCATGCTAAGCATTGTAACCATGTTATGAATCGTAATCACGATACACATCATAACCACAATATGCATCGTAACCACTATATGCATTGTAACCATGTTAAGAATCATAATTATATTATGTATCGAAACTGTGTTGTGTATTGTAACCACGATATGAATCATAACCATGATATACATCGTAATCATGTATCGTTTCCATGATATGCATCATAACCAAGTCATGTACCGTACTCATGTAATACATTGAACTAATGTATTACTCCAATATCGAATACATGTTTTTCATCATACTCATTTCTTCATACTTTTGTACTTACTATATTTTAACCAAAACACCATCATGAAGTTAGTTTTATACTAATCAAAATTATGTCATGTATTATATATATTTTTACCATTATAATGCCAGGTGTCCAAGTCCCTACGATTTTTCTAGAGAAATATGACCATTGGAGGAAATATTACCATTTGAACCTGAGGCCTATAAATAGGAGCTCATTCAAATCAGAGAATATAAATTTTGTATCTTCCAACTTCTAGAGGGAGACTGTGTGACATCTATCTTGATTCGTGTAAAAATCCTTGAAGATATAAAACATTAATGACTTATTCCTAGTTCTTGTATTTAAATAAGTGATTTGTATTTCTTTGTGTGACTGATCATTGTGATAACGATCGAGGGCTTCTGGGGATATAAAGAAAGTGTTACCGATCATTGTATCAAGGGATTTCAAGTATTTAAAAGACAGAGGTGTCAATTACCTTCTTAATATTGGGATTTTATGGATAGGAAGATAGATGTTCTGATCATCATATCGAGGGCTTACCCAGGTGGTAGTAAGAAAAACCTTTTACCTTTAATGAAAGGATAACCTACTCTTTGGGATAAAAGAATCGTAATACCTTTATTTTTCTATTGTAATTTGTAATAGAAAGGGAATCATTTTGTTTTTTCTTTCTATTCATATTATTTTCTATTATAACTATTTAAAGTACAATACATTCATTACATATTGTATTAAGATATTCTATATGCTCTATGGTAGAATAATTTACATTTTTAACTTTGATCATTGTATTCAATAAAAATACAATTATCCTAAATTACTTGTGGTATCATATCATATCATATGTATTGGGTCCATGAGCATTTCAATTATTTGTATTGGTTGTAAATTGTATTAGTTTAAGACCTCTTAAAATAAGTTCACTATTAAGAATTTAAATAAAAAGTTTTTTACCTATAATTCACCCCTCTTGTATTATGAAATCTCATATACATTTATATCTATGTTACAATCCAACAGGAATCATATCAGACCTAAGGTAAGGGATAATTTTTTAATCTCATTTTTATCTGAGATTGTTTATATGTGAGTATTTATTGGGGATATATTTATCATCCATGTACATTTTTTATAAAAATGATTTCATAAAATGTGCACTATTCTTCTATGTATGATTAATGTCATTTTTACCCATTTTGACTTTTACTATATGATTTTTAAGGAATATTTCTTTCATTTACCATATGAGGTAGTTTTTTACTTCTATGAAAAAAGCACGAGGAGAATGTTTTTTAAATTATATGGAATGAATGGATTTTTACGATTTCATAATTCCTTATTTCCAGGAAGATTCCTTTACAATATTTCAAGTTTATTTTAAATTAAATTATTTTCTTTTAAAATTTCACAACAATTTGAGAAAAACAAATCTTTTTTGGAAGAATAAAGGATATTTTCTTCAAGAATTGAGTTCAAGTGTTTTATCAAAATTATTTTCCATCTAAGATGATTCTCTTTAATTAGGGTTACATTTTTATCCCTATTATTACTATGATTTTATTATGTTAATGATGAGAATATATTTTATATGGATTGTGTTATTATGGAATGATGTTTAAGAATCCCATTTTATTTATTGAGTTATGCTATGATGAATGATTTATATTTTTGTGGCACATGTAAGAATGATTTCATTATGATATGGGTGTGACCTATATCCCCTAAAATGCATTGGGTAAAGATTTAAATCTCATGTGATAGACAAGACTGGAACAACAAGTAAATTCAGTTCAGTAATACAGGGCTAGAAAAAAAATAAATCTGGTTCTGTAATACATGGTTGGAATGGAAAGTAAACCTGGTTCAATAATGGACTTTGTACATTATTATGATCTTGGAAGCAATGGCTTGGATACTATGAGAATCATATTATGTGCCTATTTATTTTCCATAATCCCATATTTTATGCCAGTGTTATTTTATCATGGTTAATGTTCCTTTATGATCTATGCCTTATGTACTGCCAAGATTTATTTCATGACTCACGATTTTGATATTCAAAATTTATGTTAATGTTTTCACATTCTTATGTTTATGTTTTTTTGATGTTCTTAATGTTTACCCTTACTAAGAATTTGATATCACCCATTTCATATGATTCTTTTCCCCAGGATATAAAGAAAAATTTTAGGTAGGAAAAAAAGAGTAAGATCTTTATGGGATATATTGAAGATCTTTCACTAAGATAGAAGATCATGTTCCAAGTTTCCAAAGACACTAAACTAATATAGTCATTGGGAATATATTTGTGTAATGTACTAAGTAATCCACAAAATAAATGTAATGTTCATGTACTTCAAGATTGAGTCTCTACATTACTCTTGTGAAATATGACATAGACGAGTTATCACGTACTTTCTTAATGTGCACTATCAACTTAATGATTACATGAATTACATGATTGTTCCGCAATGTGTTATTCTTCAATTCATGTAGAGTAATACATGAAATATGACTCACACATGATATGCAGATCTGAAAATTACTCAGAAATTAATTAAACACACACACACACACACACACACACACATATATATATATATAAAACCATCACATAACTTGTCCTATCAACTTAATGACCTCACAAAAGAACATTTCGATAAGGTATAAATAGTATAATAAATTAATTTTAATTCTATTTAATTTATTATACGTACATGACATGTACATGAAAGTTACATGGTATGTATGTCTCTCAATGTTTATCTAAGGAACACTGCTACAGACTCTGCGTGTAAACCATGACTTGAGAAAATTGGAGTGAACAACATGTATAAGATCTACATTTTGTATGGTATCCAATTTACATGGTCACTGGTCAGGTATGCTGCGTAAGGAATACAAAGTAAATCTGTGAATTAAAGGACTACATGCCGTATACGTGAGATACACGACATGTACTCCGGCTGACTACGTGCCATATTGGTCTGATCAAACACGCGGTGTAAGAAATTAAATGCACCACATGTATTCAATACACATGGTTTGAATTAATTCTAAATTATTTGCTAGTGCATTGAATAGTAGTATACGACATGTAACTCTTGTTACATGATGTGTAAAATTGTGTTATTCGTCAAGAATTATCAAAATCTCTAGATGAGTTCTTTGATTTTTTTTTCATTCAGAAAAATAATTATTTTAATTAGATCTACGATAAATGAAATAGAAAGAATAAGATATCAAAATTTAGATTAAAAGAACGATTAAACTTTAATTGAAAACTAAATAAGAATTTTTATTTAAAAACTAAATAAGATATCAATGTTATTTAAATAATTATAAAGAAATAAGTTGGAATAGATGTAGGTTCCCTTGGTTTACCCACAATGTCACCTTTCTTTTATTTACAACCTTTGGAGGGAAGTAGATCGCAATCCTTCCAGAAATTAGCATCAACATCCAGTTTCACTTGAACTTCGCATGTTTATTGATCATCCCCACTTGGATATTCATGTCCCTCATGCATAATATTATCCCAAGACAAACCATTATTCCTCTTCTAATGGAACTTAAAATTGGGAGGGACCTCTGGTGCATTATAGGAGTTCCTTTTGACCTCCACAAGAGTATCTGTAGCTACAAGTGTTTTTGAATAGCCAAACCCTTGTAAATTTGGTGGCTTACTCCCTCCATTGATATGGATTTTGAGTTTTCACTCCCCATACAAGTTCTTAATTCTATTAAAAGTCTTACATTGTAAATTCCTATGATATTTAATTGAACCATATACGATATAGTTGCATTTTCTATAGAAAAAGGGACCTTTTCATATTCGATGCTTAATTACAACCAATGATTAGAGTCAAGTATGTCAAAAATATTAATAGGAAAATATGAAAGACAAATTTCAACAAGGATTCTAGAAAATTTCCCAAACCTGGAATGCTCCGTTTCTATTTCAAAAGTTGTTGGAACCCCCACAACTGATGCCACATCCCAAAGAATTTAAGGATGATAAAAAACTAGCTAAGGCTGTGAATGTGAATCTAAGTTTGTGTTATAGAATTATTTAACAAACCAGGGTTGAATAAAGGATCCTAGTCTTGAATTTTATGGAATCTTGACTTGATCAGATCAGATCCCATGCACCAAGCCTTGAGTTTGAGATCACTTGAGGTAAAACCAACATGAAAAAATCCATTACCAATAGAGGTGATTATAAAATATTCAAATCCTTAGACCAAGAGTATATACTTCAGTAAATCCCCAAGATTCCAGGATTTACCTTCCATTGGAAGCATCAGATAGATATTAATAGAGTGCTTTCATTCCATAATCTGCTCTGCAATGATGTCATGGCTTACTTCAAATACTGCAAAGTATCAGTTCCTAGTGATTCTTTAACTTGATATATTTGAGTCATTTCAAAAATTATAGAATAAGTGAGGGTTTATATTAGGGAGAAGTCCTTTCAAATATTTAAAAGACCCCTAATAATTTGAAGAATCTGGAGGAATAACCATCTTATTCGGACCGAAGAAAACATCTTTGGGATGGAAATAGTAGTCGAGATCCAAATCCATCCGATCTTGAGTATATATATATATAATATTATTTATTACTAATTATAATATATATATATATATATATTAAATTTATTCATTTTTATTAATAATTGTTTCATTAATAAATTTTAATAATTTTTTAATTGATTATTTTTTAATTTTTTTGTTTAATTATTACCATTTAATCATTTTATATATCTATATTTAATATATACTATTTATTAATATTTATAATATATATGTGTATATTAAATTTATTCATTTTAATTAATAATTATTTCATTAATATTTTTTTTAAATATTTTTATAATTTACTCATTTTATAATTTTTATTTGTTTAATTATTACAATTCATTAATTTTATGTATCCATATTTTTTATATACCATTTATTAAGATTTATAATATATATATTAAATTTATTAATAATTATATAATTAATACTTTTTTTATAATTTTTGAAATGTATTCATTTTTAATTTTTATTCATTTAATTATTTCAATTTTTTAAATATTTTTAATAGTTTTTTTTATTTAATTATATAAAAAATTGGGGGGAATGTATAGCCATCATGGGAAGGTGGGCTGGGTAGTGTATACGCTCGGATGGGGGCTAGGTGGGTCGGGTCATGTAGGACCTGACCCCCAGGCCATGTATAGGCCAATACGAGAAGGTGGGTCAAGCCATGTAATGGCCTGGATGGGGGGAAGGGGGGTCGGGTCATATATGACTTGGCCCATATGTCCTGTGTGTGTAGATGTGTATGCAGGTGTGGATCCCCTGTTTCCATGTCACATTATGTTTGTGGAGCACCCAAGCTTATAAAGCATGATAGTGAAAAACAAGATGTCCGATGTGGCACAGATGCACAGGAAAAACCTCATCCAGTTCAAGATAAAAGTGACAATAAATAAGACCCTTTATAAGCACTAAATAAAAACTACAGATTAAGGGTGACCTTTATCAGTGATTAAAAAAGTGGGATAAAAATTACATTTTATCAGTTATTTTATCTATCATTGAAAAAGGTTTTTTGACTTATTGTGGGTTTTGTAGCAGTGTTTCAAACTCCTTCCCAACAAACATGGTGTTATCAGTTGATGCATATTTTTTACCTATAATTATAGGAAATTCAATATCCAATATAATGACATCCCAATCAAAATTCTATGCATCTGACATTCCTCTAACTAAGGAAGTCAATAATTTTGGATGATTTCCACTAATTGGATGCTTCCCATCTATCAAAGGAACCTCAGAAGGCTCATTCCACATCATACCCACCTACATAATCTCCTTATGCAACACCAAATACTTCCTCATCATTTAAAGTAAAATTAATTAAACCAAGAGTATAGACAGGGATGTCCCCTTCAGTTCTTCCCAAAATTATGAACATCTTCTTTATAATTTTTTTATATTATGAGAGTCATATGAGAAGGAAATTAATTAGAGTTTTGTGAAGGTCTAAATTGAATATATCTCACATAACATGATTCTATATTAGGAGGTTACAAATCATCAATATCCTAAAAAACCACATATAATTCCATTAGGCCATTACTACACTATTTTCCAAACAACGATGATGCATCCATCCAATCCTTATCATCTACCATAGGATAATCAACATTCCATATACATTTAGGATATTGAAGATATAGATATGTAATTGAAGTAATTAATTTACCAACTCTCAGTTTTAACCAACTATGAATCTTCCTATGAACGTCATCGAATTTCACACATTCAAGAAGATTTTACACTCTTAAAGGTGTAAAACTATTTCTAAAACATTGATCATTATAAATCACCACACCATTGCAGTATACTAATACATACATGATTACCTAGAAAAAAGTAATTAATAAAACATTATATACTACATCATCAAATTTTTAAACTGTTTTAATTGGTTATGATTAAATAATTATAACTTGATCATGATACTTTTTATATGGATTGGTTTATCCTTATTTGATAAACTAACCAAAACCTAAGGGGGAACTCATGGAGCCTCTATTATCCCATATTTCAGTAACCATCAGTCTCCTTGTAGGCATGGTGTAAAAATCCATCTTCAAACAGAAACACTTCTAGTTGAACACCCTTTTATTACAATGTTACTCACATGAAAGTGAGGGGGTGTAGGGGTTTGAGATACTTAGCATTTCTTATTTGGAAATGCAAGTCCTTACATACTTGGAGAGAGGTATGACACATAGGTCATAAATGAGTAAAGGAAAATTAAATTGTTACAAATTATATACCCATAAAAAACAGCATGCAATTTCAATTATACATTGACAGGTCATCTCAAGATTAGTTAATTATTACAAATTAAATAATTGCATACAAAAAAATAAAACTTGCAATTTCAATCATACATTAGACGGTCATCTGAAGATCAGTCATCATACATGATTTCTCACATGTTGGTTTAAGATAATTATTATTTTCTACATATTATAAATTTATCTATAACTACATCTAATATATAATACACACACGCACACATATATATATTTATATTCATACTTTCATGAATTTTTTTCACTCTTGTAAGTGGAAAACTATAACTAAGACCTTTATTGACACAAATAACCTCACTATTGAAGTATATTGATATAAATATGATTACCTTTAATTTTTTTAAAAACATTATATACATTTATACTATATTATCAAATGTTTAACACATTTTAATTAGTTATTATTAAATAACTATGAATTGATATTGATAATGTTTTAGGCACTGGCTTATCATTATGTGATAAACCAACCAAAACATGGTGGACTCCTGTAGACTCTATTATCATAGATATTAGAAACCATATGTATCATTTCAAACAACAATTCCTCTTGTAAAACACATATTGTTGAATGCCTTTTTATTACAATGTTACTCACATGAAAGTGAAGAGGTATAGAGGTTTAGGATACATGACATTTTTACATAGACACATAGGTCCTTATATAATTAGAAAAAAGGATGACATTAAAGTCATCAATGAGGTAAATAAAATGAAAATATTACAAATTATATAACCAAATACCCTAAAAAATACATGAAATATCAATCATACATTGGTCGGTCATTTTAAGATTAGTCATCACACAATACTCTTAACATGTTTTTTGGGATACTTATTATAGTCTACATATTATAATTTTACTTATAAATGTATCCAATATATAATAAATATCTTCATATGTATCCATATATTTATATTACCTCCTTTATAAAATTTAAACTTTTCAATGTATATATATATAGGTAGATTCACATTATTTACCCATGTGTATTGAAAATTATAATTTAAATATATTCAAATAATGTATATATATATATAAATTTAAATATATTCAACTTTATTTATTATTATTGTAAAATATAATTACATATACTTTTGTAAACAACTATAGTTTTCTAAATATAAATAGTATTAATTTATTCATAAATACTAAAAATATTATAAAAAATTAATTTTATTAAATTTAATTAACAAAAGTAATATAATTTTCACTTACTTAACAATTAAAAATTTATAAACTTATGTTAATTTAAATTTTATAAAATTATATATGTATATATTAATCTTTTGAAGTATTTATACTTTTCAAAATTTAAAGAATTATATTTTATTTATCATTACATGGAATAATAATTATTTATAATTAATATAAGTTAAAATTATTATTTATATTAACCTTTTTTTGTACTGCTAACAAAAATAATATTATATATATATATATAAATTTAAATATCATACTTAATATAATAAGTATTTTTTATAAATAAATTTTTATAATATAAATTTTATAAAATATTTAGTTGATTCACTTTATTTACCTATGTGTATGTAATATTATAATTTAAATTTATGTTACATTATATATAATATATAATTTATACTTACAAATCTATTCAAATCTAATTATTCACCATTTAAATTACAAATATATACATTTTTTTAAATAATATTAATTCCCTAAATATAGATTATATTTTATCCATAAAATATAAATTACTTGAAAAACATATTTAAATTTTCTAATTCATTCAAATTAAATTAAATCATAAAAAATTTAAATCATGCAAAGAAAAATAATTTATATATTCATACATCGATACATCTAAACACATTAAATAAATAAATGATACTAACAAAATAAATAAACAAAATTAGACAATTAAATTTTTTAAATAGAAATTTTACCTTATTAAATCTAAAAAGATATGTTGAGCAAGAAATCCAATAGAGATTCACAACAAAATATTGAGTATAACAATTGAAAATAGAGGGGGGAGTCTCCTCTATTTATAGTTTTTTTTCAGTAGGATGTGTGAACCCCATTTATGTCTCATTTGTAAATTTTTTAAAGGAAGAATGAATGGGGTTTATGCTCCTCTCCATGCTCCAAAGAAGCGTGAACCCCGTTCAAACTTCTTTGGTAGTAGTGTGAGAAGTGTGAACCCCATTCATGCATGTTAGCAAAATTAAGAAGCGTGAACAACATTCCCACCTCCCTAGACCCTTTTTTATAATATATCTAACCCTATCCCCCTTTTTTGATTTTATTAAATCATAAAACCCAAAAAAAACTCTCGATACTACCGTATTCTATTTAGATATAAAATTATATTTAAACATATTTATATATATTTATATATTTAATTATATGTACTTCATATTTATATATATTTTAATACATTTGAATATGTATATTTAAATTCATTTTTATAATGTGTTTATATTGTGTGTGTGTTTAATACTTTTTTTACATATGAATTTTTTTAATTCAATTAAATACAATGTAAAATAAATTTATTTCTTCATATAAAGTAAATAATAAATTTTAACATAAGTTATGATAATAAAATGTATAATAAATTTTATTATAATACGATTTATATATTTAAATTCATATATTATATGTAAATATATTTATATATCTATTTATATACACTTCATATCAATATTTTTTTTAATATAGATATATTATATAATTATATATATGAATATATGTTAACACACACACACACACATAATTATAAATATATTTTATATTGTAAATTTTATAATTTTAAAATAGTCATATAAATTTAAATATGTTTTATATTCCATGTATTTATATATTTATTTATATACTTCATATTTAATTATATATTTACTTGAGTGATAAATTAACTTCTTAATTCAACACCATACTAGGGTTTAAATTTTGGAATCTCCCTTTGAGGGGGTATTCATCATGACATTTTTAAAAAAATATGGGCCTTTATTGAGAGAATGCATAGATGTAAGTAACATGTAGAAAGGTAGGACCAATAAAACAATGTTGTGTGATAGGTAGGCATTACAACATGATAATATACAATCTCACTGGGTGGGTATCTTGAAGGAGTGATGAGTACCTTGGTGCCTATATATTGTCCCTCTACCCACCTAAAATATTGATATGGGATGAACAGGTGAAATGACATGTGATGATCAATATATTAGAACTATTTGAATGATTCAACATGACTTGGCAGGCGGTGTAGTGGGGCACCACGTAGGCACCGTCGGGTAGGCGTCTTGAAAGAGTGATGAATGCATTGGAACCTATCAAATGGACCTCCTCCCAAAAATATTCTTATTGTGGGATAGAGGGGTGTCATTCCTTCTTGGTAAGGGGTGGCATAACTTATAAATGAATTATAAAGTGTTATTATTACTAACTTGGGGGAAAATATGACAGACGACTCATGTATGGTGTAATGTAGACTATTCTTTCAGAGCTTCAGGTTATCTCCTCCAAAAGGCCTTTGAGAAACAATCATCTTGGCCTTTGGTCTCATCTATAGATTGATCCCTCATTCCACTCCATGTAATAAAATAACCCAAATAGGTTCTTTTCATTCCTTGTGGGAAGATAAGAGGCTTGACCCACTAAGATGTTTGATTATATATGTATTTGGAGTTTACAATCTCCTCTGCTTAATATAATTAACTTTATATATAATTTTAAGTAAGAATAAATAAATAAATAAATAAATAAAATATATATATATATATTTAAATAAATCACATTTAAGAATATATATGAATTTGATTATGAAGGGTACACTTTATCAATTCTTAAAAGGTGTTCATAAAGGCCACCCTTTAACAACACTAAAAAAACAAAAATAAATGGTAATTTTTTTATAATTACTACCCATTATCAACACTAAAAAAGTATTTCTAAATAACACCCATTATTAGGGATTATCTTTCATGAATTTATAGCAGTGGTGTTTCATTTTAAAATATATGGAAAATGGTAAATCAGAATTTTTACAATAAGAGTAAAATAGAAGCAACAATATTGAAACATACCTGGTATCCATTAATAAATCTGTTTAAAAAAAATACCAATTTAATATACCAAAAGAATATCATGATGAAATGAATATGAAGGTAGAAAGTTCATAACTTCATCTATATAAAGCATTACTACTTGATCATCACTTTAGTTTGACACTTGAAGATCAATATAAAGAAATTACATCAAGTATTATGATTGGGAAGAAGATTAAATCAACAATTAAGGATATCAAAATCCTTAATATTCAATATTTATGATCTTAATATATATATCTACACTATGTAGACTTAATTAATAGAAAATATAATTCATAAAAAAGTCAACATAAGGATATATATTATGATAGAAACTATATAATCGAAATGATGGAAATGCACTAAAATGGCTATGTTGAATTGTATGATATACCCTGATTCATAGTTTGTGATATTCATGTGATTTATATATCATAAAATATTATAGGGATATCATATCAAGTTCATGTATTTTTTAATATCTTCTAGATTTTTTATTTTGGTTGTGAATCAACATGTTGATTCATATGGCTACACATAACTGCATTAAAATTTCAAATTATTACATCTCAACATGAACATGTTATCATAACCTTTATCAATTTTCAAGTGTAACACCCCAAAAAAGAAACCTGGATCTAGTGCACTATTTTAATATATTATCATGATTATAAGGAATCAAATCCTAAAACGACCGATCGGTTTAGCAGACTTGGAAAATACATTACATATATAAAATTTACATTTCAATCAAAAACATAGTATGAAACATAGATAATTCTTTGAGAACGCCATTATTCTTATATATTAACCTTTAATATCAATCATAATACACTTCTTGGTATCCTAGGAAAATAAAATATAAGAAAAGAGTGAGATCAGATGCTCAGTAAGGTTAAACAATACAACATAAACTTTCATAAATAACCATAAACTTTAATTCATGTATAAAACTGAAACACAAGGATTTTACACATAATATTCTGCATAATATAGAAAGAATAAATCAAATAATTCCATTTAAACCATCACATGGATATTCTACCAGTCGAATAATCATATGTAATATTAATAACTAATTTTATAATGAGGGAATGTATAATTTCAGACATCTAAAACATAACATCAAGGACTCGACCAAGACATCTAAAAATAAATGGTCAGGGCCTCAAAAAAATCCATATCTCAAAATAAATGGGAAAGGCCTTGGCCAATTCCATATCTAGTTTGTCTCTTGAGACATACCGATGCATCGAGTGGCTACAGCAAGCCCCATTCGTCATTTACTAAGTCCAATACATTTCTCAAATGAAAAGGGTGAAACATAACATAAACATTCATATTGAAACTAGAATACAAAATATTAATAATTTAACTATAAAACATAAATGGTTTAAAAATACAACATGCACCGTCAAAAATATCAAAACCCTTCAATACAATATGGTAGATTGTATCATAAACATTCAACGTCAATTAATCATAAAATCTTACAAAGGATGTTGACATCAAAAAAACTAATCTAATAAAATCATTAAAAATATTTGAGAGTAATATCCCTTTTGACTTTGAAAACATTAAAAAGTCACAAAATTTATAAAAGAAAACATTTAAAAGATATTCTTGAATCAATGTTTCCCATACCACTTTGAAACTTTTGAAAGGAATTAACATTTTAAAATAGTGGTGTCCATATAAATAAAAACTTAAAACCATTTTGAAAAATATGGACATTAATGAGAAATATTTAGAAGAATAAATCTTTAAAAAATTTAAAATGATGCTTTATTTAAATAGTCCCTTAAAAAAAACGTTAAAAAGATTCATTTTTGTTGGATATTGTAGGATACTCAAGAGGGGGGTGAATTGAGTTCTTATAAAAATTTCTGTTCAAAAATTTATTTTAAGATCCCCAAATTTAAAAAAATAGGCTAGTTAATCAGAGTAGTAAATTTATAATAGTCTGACTATTCAAATAGTTTCCTAGAAGATTTATTATTTCTCAATTATAACAATATGGAATATTTATATAACTTTTGAAACTAATCTACTGAATCAAAATAGTTATAAATACTATCCAAGACTAACTATCAATGTGAAACTTAGTTTTATGAAATATGAATTAAAATAGAGTAAACTACATTTGAAAAACACTGTGGATTAAAATAAGTGGTTCAGTCTAATGCCAAGACATAATCCACTCCACTTGGTGATCACCTACCACCAAGAAAAATATATAAAGCTTTGATCCACACCCTGGATCGGGGTTAACACAGTAGTACAAAAGACTATCCAGGTCACATGACATCTACCACAGTTTTACGTGGGAAATATAACAACCAGGTCACACTTGACCTCTTCCATAGTTATACATGGTTGAAACAGTGTGTAAAAGATATTTGTGTGATGATATGTTGTATCCTCTAGTTCAGTGTAGAATACAGTGTGTATTTTTAATATAGACACACACACACTAATAAAAAGATTAATAAAACAATACACAATAGATAAAAATATAATAAAAAGGGATTAGGAATGCTCTCAGTATTGTTTTATATTGATATGGACATCATTGATGTAGAAGATTTGATATTTAGGTACCCTTCTGAAGGAAGACTCAAAAAAAGAGTGTTGTGAGTATTGTGTTCTGATTTCAGTTCAGCGAGTTTCTCTTCTTCCCTTATTTGTGTGGTTTTTACAAGGATGTTTGAATATTTTATCCAAAAATAGTAGGAAATGACAGTTCTTTGTGTTTTCTTCTATGTGTTCATGCATTCATGTATGTTCACTCTAATGTCTCTTTCAAAATCTACACTTCAACCTATTTTAGATCGTGCTCCACCTTGTATTTAATCTTTGGGTGTTTGTGTTATGGCTAAAAAGAAGCATGATATCCACACCTCATACCTTATAATTTAATGTTTCATGTCTACTAAAGGTCATTAATTATGTCAATGTCATTAAATGACTCAAATATGACCATTAGAATCAAATTTTAAATTTAATTGAAAAATATAGAAAAATTAAGTAAGGAACAATGTCACAATTGATGGTGAACCAGAAGTGATGCCATAGTCATGGAGAGTCAGAATAAGTGACATGGAACCATGTATTGTTGCGGTGTTTGGTCACAGTGTCATAGAAATGGTATCAAGGAAATGATGTATAGTCTTTTGCAAATTTTGGAATCGGTTGCACAATTACAATGTCAGGTCCTTTGCGAATTCTAGAACTGGTAGCACAGTTACTGTGTCTGGTAATGGTGTCTAGTCCTTTGTTAAAATTCCAAAAGGTTTCTTTTTACAGCATCACATAACCGGTTTTGTGAAAATGGTGTCACTGAATTTTCTGATTTCTAGATGAAACGATGGAATAGTTTGATCACAGAAACAATGTCTCATACTTAGTTAAATATCTGCCAACTGTCTAAGGAATTAATACTCACATAACGGATTAGAGTTAATCATAATAAAACATAGTAAAACAAGAGTTAACTTGATTTATAAGATTTAAACATGATTTACACGATTTTCCCTATTTGTGAGCATTAAAACAAGAGGAGTCTAACAATGACCCTCCTTTTGATGATCAAAAATCATGGAATTTATAAGACATACATTTTCTTATCATATTAAGGTATTAGAGAATATATGCAAAAAATAACATAAAATTTAAAGCCAGTTATTATTTATCCTTTAGTATTTATCCCTTTAGCACAGATGCCAGCTCTTCTCCCCCTTTGGGATTATCAAAAAGAGAATAAGAGAAAGAGAAAACAAACACTAAATGAAACCAAAAAGTGAATAAAATAAAGAGAAAATTTTCATTGAATATACAAATAGAGATTAGTATAATCAAGAAAAGAGAATACATCACATCCCTATAAAAAAAATTATCCTTCAATTTTCTTCAGATTCTGCATCCATATCTTGATTCTTCTCAGAGACAACAAGAGTAGAAGTAGGAGTAAGGGAAGGTAATAGTACTCCTTCAATGATATAAGGGGAAAGGGTTGGTCTGGTGGAAGACTGAGACCAAGGATGTTTAATAATAACATGTAGGATCTGGCTCATATCATGAGAGACAAACATAGTTACATGTTTAAAAAATGTAGAAGAAGAAGGATATGTAGAAGGGATCAGGCTAGGTCTTAAAGAGGATGCTACAGGAGCCACGATAGTTGTGCTATGAACATGCAGAAAAGGCTTCAATAGATTAGTAAAATATGTGATTATTTCTCCACCATACTATATGGCCTTCTCAAAGTCATTTTTATTTTCCATGAATTTATCTAAAGTAGGTGTGATGTCCTTTAGCATCTGAACTTGATCCTTGAATGCTTGAGTTATAGGAGGAAGCTTTAAATTCTCCACAAGACTCTTGAAATTATTGTTTAACTCATGCATGGAATAGATCCTCTTGAAGTAGTAATCCAATTTCAGGGGAATTTCTTCTTGAGCATTGGTGGAAATATTTGAGTGAATTTTTAACAACTTAAGTACATGGTCACTATTCTTAATGATTATAGAGAGACTCTCCTAATCAGTATCACTCAACATAGTTTGAAGTTATTCTTTATATACAAAATTGATCATGTCACTTTCCAAAGGCTAAGATGGCTGAGTAGAAGAAAATAGAGCAGAAATAGCAGATGTGAGAGTTTTAAGCTGATTTAGAACAGTCTGTAAACATCCTTTATACTAAGTGGTTAGTGTATTAATTATAGAGACAATCCCACACATCTCATTTTCTATTTTGATATTTTTCTCAACCACCTTTTTATACACAGTAATCAGGTTGGGTTGAATTAGAGATACAACCTTCTTTGAGATCTTATCAGCACTATCCTCTCTAAGATGAGAAACATGGGATTGAGAAACTTTCAAATCATTATTCATTTTCTCAACCCTAGTTTTTAAATATTTCATCTCATCACTCAACTGATTGTTCTCAATACCAAATTCCTGAATTTCATGAAGCATTTTGGGTTGGATATGCCATATGAATTTCTCCAGAAGTAATGCAGCATCCCTTTCACTAATATTTGTCATAAGAGCAGGTTGTGACTTCATCAACTTTTCAAAACCAGACAAAAAATTGTCCCTAAAAACTATCAGATCTCCTTTCATTACATATTTAAGAGTTTCATAAGAAGGTTTAAGAGAAATAACTGAAATAGGTTATGGTTCCTTAGCAAACATAACTTCAAATACCAGTTTCAACTGACACATAGTTGAAAGATCTAATCCCTGAACTGATATTCCATGAGACTCATCAATATCAAAATACCTTGGAAACCTATTCTAGGTATCCACAAAACTTAAATCAATAGGATTTGGAACTTCAATACTTTCCAAGTTGAGGTTTTTCTCCACTCAATAGATGCATCTCTTTAAGGACTAAGAGACTCAATCTCTCGCCCTACTTCTACACCCTATTCTCTATCAGAATCAGCCATACCTCTAGCTAATTGAAAATCTTTCTCCATTGTTTATTTAGTAGATAAAATACCTTATTTTTTACATGTTCTTCCTCTGTATGTTCCTTAGTTGCATCATGATCTTCCAAAACATTTTTTTTTCTTCTTCTTCTTTAACAAATTTACTTTTATCAACAACACCACCATTTCTACCTACATATTCACCACCTTTAGAAAGAGGATATTCTCTAGAGTGAACATCCTAAGGTTCATGAGATTATTCCACAAGTGTAGAACCTTCATCAGTATATTTTTCTCTTTTAGGTCTATCAACATCTATTCCTTCATCTGAATATTCTACAAGCTCATATAACTCTAAACCAAAGACTGTGAAATTCTTAGTTGTAGAAGGTTTCTCAACAGGATTAAAATCCTCATACAACCTCTCATTATCTTAAACCCATGATATCTTCTATGGATTCCAACTGATCTGGAATCTTCTACATGTATCCTTAGATATACAGAAATCATAATCTTCAACCACTTTTTCATTCTTACCAACCACACATTTGGCTAGTAGCATAGTAGAGATAAACTTGGAATTGAAAATTGAAGTTTACATTGATGTTGTCTTGATCATGGAACATATGTGAAGGATAATATACTTGCATAGATTAATATTGTGACCATTCTTCATAATATGTATCAAAAACACATCTTGATACTTGAGAGTAGAAAAATATCCTTTCCTTGGACATATTTGGTGTTGTATAAACTTGAATAATAACCTAGTTTCTCCATCTAATTCAGCAGCAATATGCCTTCTTTTATTTTTTGATTCTAGTCAACTCACCCAAGTCCTCTTCTAAACTAAATATGTCACTTGGAGGTGGATGACCTCTTTGATAGTCCTAAAAAATCTCTTCGTATGGTATTCCTAAGTAGGTATCCCACAACCTCAAGGAAAAGGTGCATATCTATCCATTCAACAATCTTCTAACAACAAAATAATCTTCAGATTTGAAATAAAATAAAACATACTGATAACATTCAAAAATTAGCTTCAGATAAATAGGTATTTTATCTTTTTTAAACCACTATAACCATCCCTGTTCTTCCAAGACTTTTAGAAAAATGACTTATTTTATAGGATCCACTTCGTACAAATTTCATTCTCTTGTACAACTATTCAATCCTCAAGACCTGGGTTTAACAATTTCTTGGGTATTTTAATCAGATACTTTTTATATTTCTTTTTAGACCAGTGTTTTATAGGATATAATGAATATGGATTCTTCATCTTGGGCATTAAACGAAGGATCAAGGAATTAGAGTAGTTCAAGAGAAAAGATATTGACCTCAGGAGTAGAGAGTAAGAGTGGAGAGAAAAGTGAAAAGATGAGTTTTTATCATCTAGGGAGTTCAAACGTCGCAATATAAAAATGTGGTATAAAATTAATAAAACAATAAATATAGTGATATAGAAAAAATATTTAAAAAAATGAACCATAATGGTGAGACCGGAACATGTAGTCACATTTTCAACATTACGATGTGACTCAAAACGGTGAGACTACAACTCATGAGACATCGAACATGAGAGACAGTAACTGTGAGATAGTAACTATGAGATAGTAACCATGAGACAATAATATGATACGGTAATTGTGAAACAATAATTATTATATAGTAAACTGGTCACTCAAGGATGAACAATCCTAATTCATGTATGATGTAACTCATCCTTTAAGAATTTAAAGGCTTAGTGAAAATGTTATCAAGCTATTGTTTAGTGCTAATGAATTCTAAAGTAATATCACCCTTTAGATGATGGTATCTAAAAACGTGATGCCTTACATCAATATGTTTTGTTCTTGAATGAGAAACGATATTCTTAGAGATGTTAATAGCACTTTTGTTATCAAAATTTATAGGGACATGCCTAAATTGATATCCATAATCTAGAAAAGTGTGTTTCATCCACAAAATCTAAGTACAACAACTACCAACAACTATGTATTTAGTTTCAGTAGTATATAAAGAAACAAAATATTTATTTTTACTACACCAAGATACTAGTGACATGCCCAAAAAGTGACATGTTTTAGAGGTGCTTTTTTCTATCTTACTTACAACCACAAAAATCAGCATCTGAATAGCTAACTAAGTCAAATGATTGTCATCTAAGATAGAATAGTCCTGATTTAGAAGTATGTTTGTGGTATTTGAAAATTATTTTAACATCTAGAAGATTTGAATATTTATGATTTTCTTGAAAAAGAGCACACATACACACACTAAACATAATAATAGGCCTCTAAGCAGTTATGTAGAGTAATCTTTTAATCATTCCACTATAAGTGGTTGATCAAAAAATTTACCATTTCCATGAAGATCCAATTTACAGGTGGTTCTCATAAGAGTATCACTACTTTTAGTACTATCTAAACAAAAATGTTATATAATATCTTTAGTATATTTTCTTTGATTCAAAATAAAACCTTCCTTATTTTGAAAGATTTTAATTCCAAGAAAAATTTTTAGTTTACCCATCAAACCCCCTTCAAATTCATTTTTCATCATCTTTGAAAAATCAACACATAAATAATTTTTTGAAGATCCAAAAATAATATCATTAACACTGATTTGAACAACTAAAATATATTTAGAAATTATTTTTAAAAATAGAGTATGATCAGCTATAACTTTTGTAAAACCTTTGGAAATAAGAAAACTACCTAGTCTATCATACCAAGATCTTGGAGCTTGCATTAAACCATATAATGATTTTGTTAATTTAAAAACATGATTTAGAAAGTGAGGGTTTGTAAAACAAGGGGGTTGTTAAAAAAAAGATCCTCAAATACAAAACCATTTAGGAATGCACTCTTAACATCCATTTTATATAGTTTAAAATTTAGATGTGCTGTATATGCAAGCAAGATTCTAATGGCTTAAATTCTTGAAACTAGTGAAAAAGTTTCCTCATAGTCAATCCCTTCTTCCTCATAATAACATTGTATAACCAATATAGCTTTGTTTCTTACAATATTACTAGCTTTATCTAATTTATTTCTAAACACCAATTTAGTGCCTATAGTCTCTGTGTCTTTGGATATATCTAAAAGTTTCTAGACTTTATTTCTTTTAAACTGATTTAATTCTTAATGTATAGCCATCACCCAAAATTCATCATTGATTCCTCATTGATGTTCTTAGGCTCAAGATATGACAAGAAAGCTTGATGTTCAACTTGATTTCTTAGAGAATCTCTAGTCTGAGTTCCTTTGTCTAAATCTCAAACTATATCATCTAAATTATGGTTCTTAAGGGTTATTACATATTTAAAAAAAATAAGGGCTAGAGACTACAAGTTCTTCAACAGGTTCGGGTTCATTATGGATGAATTCTGAATAATTTCTAGAACTGGATGATTTTACATATTACTTAACACCATGGTTAGAAGGATTTGTATCTATGTCAATATTTTAAATATAATCCTTAAGGTTTAATAGGGAGTTATTAGGTTCATGTAGATCTATTTCATCAAATTTGATATGTATAGATTCTTCTACACATTTAGTTCCTTTATTAAAACTCAATAGGCTTTTCTAGAGATTGAGTAACCTAGGAAATTTCCTTTATCACTTTTGGATGCAAAATTTTCAGTATTTTCCTTAGTATTGAGAATATAAACATTGCACCAAAAAAATAAAGTAATTAACTTTGGGTTTCCTATTATTCCACAACTCATAGGGAGTTTTCTTAAGAAATGGTCAGATTAAGACTCTATTAATAATATAGAAAGATGTATTGACATCATCAAACCAAAATTAGATAGGTAGGTCATATTCATTAAGAATAGTTATTGATATTTCTTGTAAGGTTCTATTTTTTCTTTCTACAACACCATTTTTTTGAGGCATCCTAGGGGCAGAGAAGTTATGACTTTAGACATTTTGTGAGAAAAAAAGATTCAAACTCTTGGTTTTCAAACTCATGGCCATGGTCACTTCTTAGGGTTTTAATTATAAGACCACTTAGGTTCTCTAATATTATAGAATACTTGACAAAATTAGAACAATCTTCAATTTTGTGAGCTAAGAAAAAGGTCCAAGTATATCTGGAATAGTCATCTATAAGAACATAGACATATCGCTTACCATTTAGACTTGAAAATATAGATGGTCCAAATAAGTCCATGCGATCCAAATCTAGAGGTTAATAATTTGAAACTTATTTCTTTGGATTGAAATAGATTTTATGTTGTTTACCATTTTGACATAGATTAGAGACTCTTTCATTTGAAAACTCATATTTTTGTAGATCTTTGACTAAGACTTTTCTAATAAGATTTCTAAGAGAGTGTATGTTACAATGTCCTAGTATTCTATTCCAAACCCAAAAATATTTTTGAAAGGCACTTAAGCATGAAACATTTTGATAAACTGAATAATCTAAGATAACATCATAGACATTTTCATTTCTAAAACTAGAAAATACTAATTCATTTTGAGAATCAAAAACATTTCATGCATCATTTTAAAATTTAAAATGAAAAACATAATCACATAATTATGAAATACTAAGTATATTATATTTTAATCCATCAACAAAAAGTACTTTAAAATTAAAACTGAGTTAGATTTACCAATCCATCCAAGGATAAATATTTTTATTTTAGCATTTTCACTAAAAGTGACATGTCTACCATAAATATTTATCAGATTCTAGAAGTTTGAGTAATCTTCTATCATGTGTCTTGAACATACACTATCCAAGTACTATAGAGTTCTATAGTAGATCATTAAACATATTTCCAAAAAAATAATTAAGCAAGAAAAGATTTTGGAACCCGGATTTTTTTTGTTTCCAATAACATTAGAAATAAGAGATTTGGGAACCCATACTTGTTTCATGGGTTTCCAATACATAGTTTGTAACATATTGGAAAAGTAGACTTTGTTTGGTCCTGAAAAACTAGAAGTTTTGAATGAATTCCCATAGTTGAAACTAGAAGATTTTTTTAGTACTGTGTATGAAGACTGATTTTCCATATTTTGTTGTAAAATGAGTTTTATCTATGTTCCTCTTTCCAGGTTGATATCCCATACCAGTAGTGTACCTAAGAGATAATTTTCTACTAAGAATTTATGTTAGAGTATTATTTCCATTGGTAAAGTTTTCTAAGTCCCTTTTTAATTTATAATTAGATAATTTAAGTTCGTTGTTCTCCTTAAGTAATTGATAATTATTTTCCTTTTGTATAGTAAGATCATATTTAACAGTAGAAGTGAGAGAATGTTATTTCTTTAGAGATTTATATTTATATCTTAATTAATAGCATGTATCTTCAATAATTTTTCATTATTCAAACATTTCCTCATTATTAATATTTTTAGAATCACTTTCATCTCTAGAATAATAAGAATTTTGTACACAAGACTTAGGAGTTACCTCAGATGTGTTTGTCATGAAACACATATCGGATATTTCATCCTTTTCCTCATGTGAAGATTCTGAGTCACTTAATATGTCCTTCTAATCACTCCATATTTATTTTATTTCCATTTTATACTTTCTATCTTTGTCCTCATACTTATTTTTATACTTTATCTTGGGACAGTAAGCCTTTATAAGTCCCTCTCTCTTAAATCCATACTAGACTATTTCATTTGAGTGCTCATTAATTTTCTAGTCCTTCTTCCAATTTTCCTTCTGATCATACTTTACTTTATAGCTGGTCTACCTAAAGAATTTCTTCCTTATATAAAACTTCTTAAACCTTCTAAGTAATTGAGCTAGTTCCTCATCACTGTCTGATAGGGAATCATCATTACTTTTACTATTAGAATTATTATATCCTTTACCTTTCTTTACTATTGGAAGTAGTGGTTTTGAAAGACACTGATTTTCTCTTTGGTTCATCCTCTTCCTATTTTTTACCTTTAAATCTTCCTCATACATCATCAATTTATATATCATCTCCTTGATAGGAAACATACTATTGTCACATGATTCTATAATTGATACTAAGGTTCCTCTCCATATTTAGAGTAGACATCTGATTAGCCACTTGAGTTTTTCTGTTGGCACCCCTGGCTTTCCAAGAGAGCTTATTGTATTGCCTATTTTAGTAAACCTAAGATAAATGTTAGATGTGGGTTCATCAGGATTCATCTTAAAATTATAATACTTAATAGTATATGTATTAAGTCTCATTTATTTAAAATTAGTTGTTCCTTCAAGTGAGATATCTAAGGAATCATAAATTTCATATAGAGATTTACTATAAGATATTATATTAAATTATTTATCCCCTAAAGCACAAAAAAGGCATTCATAGCTTTATAATTATTATTGTAAGCAGCTTTTGTAGCTTCACTCCGTGTGGTTCTTGTAGTTTATGGTATTTCATATTTATCTTCTATTATTATCCAAATATCAAATCCCATATTTTTAAGTGAATTTTCATTTTAATTTTCCACTAAGGATAATTTATTCCATTAAAGTAGAGAGGTTAGTTGGTAGCAAAAAATTCCTATCTATTGTTCATAACAAAGAATAAATTCTAGAGTTTAAAGAGATTGAAATTTATAACTAACATAAATTTAGAAATCTTTAAAATACAACTAAATAATAGTTGAAAAGATTTGCAAAACATTGAAACCTTTGAAAATAGAAGTTTAGAAACAACCTTTGATACCAAATTTTGGTCAGAGTAGGACACTCAAGTGGGGGGGGGGGGGTGAATTTATTTCATATACAAATTTTAGTTAAGAAATTTATTTGAAGATACCCTAATTTAGAAAACTAAACAGGCCAACTAATCAAAGTAGTGAATTTATAATAGTATGACTATTCAAATTGTTTCTCAGAAGATTGATTATTTAACAATAATAACAATATGAAATATTGATATAACATTTGAAACTAATCTAATAAATAAAAATAGTTATAAATTCTATCCAAGATAACTATCAAATTGAAACTTAGTTTTATGAAATATGATTTAAAATAAAGTAATCTAAATTTTAAAAACAAAAAAAATTATAACAAGTGGTTTAGTCTCAAGATGAGACCTAATCCACTTCACTTGGGGATCACCTACCACCAAGAAAAATATATAAATATTTGATCCACACCCTAGATCGGGGTTTACAAACCAGAACACAAGACTGTCTAGGTCACTAGAACTCTACCATAGTTCCACATGGGAAATATAACAACCAGGTCACACATGATATCTTACATAGTTATACATGGCTGAAACAATGTGTAAAATATATTTGTGTGATGATATTTTGTATCCTCTAGTTCTGTGTAGGAGACCATGTGTGTTTTTAGTACAGACACACACACACTGCTCAAAAGATTAATAAAACAGTACAAAATAGAGAATAATATATTAATAATGGATTATGAATGATTTGAGTTTTGTTCTATATAGCTATGGACTTCTAGTATGTAGTAGATTTGAAGTTTGGGTCCTCTTTTGAAGGGATACTCTGAAAGAGAGTGTCGTAAGTTCTGTGTTCTGATTTGAGTTCAATGAGTTTATCTTCATCTCCACTTTATGTTGTTTCTATAAGGATGTTCAAATATTTTATCCACATCTAGTAGAAAATGAGAGTTCTTCGTATGTTCTTCTACGTGTTATTGCATGCATGTATGTTCACTCTAACACCTCTTTCAGTCTCAAAACTTATAACTTTTGGAGCTCGTGAACCACATTGTATTTAAACTTTTGGTGTTTGTGTTATTTCCAAAAAGGAGCACAATATCCAAACCTCATACATCATACTATCATGTGTCAAGTTTAAAAAATATCATTAATTAGATCAGTTTTATTAAATGACTCAAATATGAATGGAATCAACTTTTAAATTTAATTGAAAAAGACAGAAAAATTAAGTAAGGAATGGTGTCACAATTGACGGTGAGACAGAAGCATTGCCACAGTCATGGTGAGTCAGAAGTGGTGGATTGAAACTGCGTATTATTGCGGTGTATGGTTACAATGTTATAGAAATGGTAGCATGAAAATGGTGTCAAGTCCTTTGCAAATTCTGGAACTGGTAGCACAATTACAGTGTCAGGTCCTTTGTGAATTATAAAATTTGTAGCACGATTATGATGTGTGGTAACAATATTTAGTCCTTTTTATAAATTCCAAATGGTGTCTTGTTATGGTGCCATAGAACCAGTGTTATGTAAATGGTGTCACAAACTTTACTTATAAGGACCCGACCTTAAACATTACATAATCTTGAATTAAACGAATAATTCACATTGAGGATCTTTTCAGGTTTAGAGTTTCAGAGAATTAGTCCATAAATATTACATTACATCTCCAAAATTATGAGGTAGACACTTCTACTCAATTTCCATTATTTTCAAAAAATAAATACTCTTGAAAAAAGTGTCATGTCTAGTCCCATGTTTTAGACATCATGACTATTCCTTGATCCCATCCTTGACCCTATTAACCTTTAGGTCCTATGAAAAACATTTCAAAACATGAGATGAGCATAAAAATCTTAGTAAGGATTATAAAACAAAGAAAGAAAATATTATTTCATCAATACATACATAACATAAGCTCTTTAACACACATCATGAAATCATAATATTTATGAATAACACATATAAAACATAAATCATAAAGGTAACTTGTGGCATCCATATCATACTTACATTGTAACTATCACAACTACGTAGAGAGTTACATTTAGAATACCCATCAATGCATATTCTCTAAATCTCTTAGGAGAAACATTCATGTTTACCTTGGTCACGTGACCCAATTCATTGAAGAGCTATCTTGGGCTCACCCGCCCTAGGTTTATTATGTAGCCACCTGTATACATAACAATTCCCAAGAGCCATAACATATTCATAACACATAAAACAAACATAAAGGAAAGATAACATTTCCACATTTCAATCAAAATATATAATTTTAATATATTGACATAAAAAATACATTATAAAAACATTTTCAGTACCAAAATATGTAAAAGTATATATGGTATTAATTTTCCTTTTAAAAACATTACAGCTTGTTAAGGAAGTCAAAGATCAAATAATACTCACAGTGGAAAAAAGGACGTTGTGACCGCATGAATTAAAAAGAAACATTCATTTTTTTTCATTTAGTAAAACTCTTCATAGAAAATGATTCCCTTTGAACGAAATGAAAAGTCAACGGTTTTTATACAGTTTATAAAAGAAATTCATGTATTAAAACAAAATATGCCTCAATGAAAGAAGATTGAGATGAAGTCCCTTACCCCATGTCCGACTTGACCCGTTCATTATTTAATCTTCTGTATAGTAAAATAAAGTTAATATCTACTTTCTTAAGATCCTTTTTAAGTTTATTAATCCTTTTATATCACTAATTACCATGTTATAAACATTATGTAATCATTTAAGTTAATAACGGTCGTTTTGTCGATATTTGGTACTTGAGTCAAAAATGGACTTATTATAATTACAAGTTGTCCACGTGGTCAAAATTTCATTATATATAGAATGATATTCCCAATTTATATATCATATATATCATATATATCCAGTATATACATGTATTTATAATAGTACATAACATTTGGAGGTGAGAAATGAAATGCATCGTTCATGGAGACGGTAAGCTGTATGTACGCATGAACGCTACTTTCATTTCTATTTCTTATTTTAATGGAATTAAAACATAATGATACATAGGTATATTATAATTATAGTATAATATCATATATAATATCCTTAAATATATCCTTTATATGTCCCACATATGGCATTAATGAGTCATATCACTTTGAGGGGGTGGTAGTCCGCACATACTCAAATGAAATTATCACGTTTACCCGTAATGGAATCCATAAAGTAATGCTATAAATAGAAAACACAGATGAATAAAGGAAACATAAAAATAATATATATCATATATAAATACAGTTCCATCATAATGGCCACCATGAGAGGCGGTAGGAGATAATTGAACAATCATCGTTTCGTGAGGCGTTAGTTTTCCATCCAAAGAAATAATATGTTATTTACCCATTAGATGAAGGTGTGTATAAGTTTATTTTAAATAATTCTCATAAAACATCCTAGTATATTTAAGATACTGGTGTGGTTATAAAATAAAGGAATAAAAAGAGATTTGGGGGTTGGATAAGTAAAATAAAAGAAAATAATTTAAGAGAAACTGTTACCTTTAATTCGGGTAACTCCCTTTGGTTTGAACAAAAAGGACTTCTTGAAGTGCCTTCTACCTATGTTAATACTTCTAGGTGGAAGATAGGGATATTTAGAGCTTATTTGGGAAGGGTTTGGATGAGCCAAGTGGCTTGAGAGGTTTGAGGAATGGGTTAGAAGTGGTGTCATTTTATAAGGTGGCGGAATGGCTTTTTAGGAATGTTTAAAAATATTGTTTTATTATATAATGATTTTAGATTTATAAAGGTCCAAAAATTATTAAAGTATATGATAAGATGACTCATGGTCGAAATAAAATCATCCAATAAGAATTGGACTGGTTTTGGATATTGTTTTAAATATTTATAATATTATTTATTTAAATCCTTTTTTAATGAGGTAAACACTGCATCATTATTGTGTCATAAATAATTTTATTTATTTGATGCATAAAAACTATAAAAAAAATACCATGATGTAGGAAATAATTTTATCTTAACAAATAATATTTATAGTTGAAGAGATAACTTATATTACTCCATTTAAAAACTAATTTACTAAAATATATTCATTTATGTCATTTATGTCATTACTTTAAATTAATTAATATAAAGTGTCATTATCACTCTTAAGTGGCTACATGGGGTCTCAAAATCGGCCCAAATATTATCATGGTCAGACACGACTCATTATATAATGTTAAGACAAGTGTTAAGATAATTTTTTATTATTATAATATTATTTTTACCTTGAATTATCCTATTTTACCTTTAACCGCGGTAAATAAAAGTCAAAAGTTATTAATCACCAAAAATTATTTTCATCTTATTAAACCAAATTTTACTTATTAATAACAACCATGTATGTCAGATTTTTAAAATTCAATTCACATAAGTATTAAAATTTCATTTAAATGAAAAATTTAGTTTTTAACTACTACTTAGTGGTTTCACTATTCATCAAAATTGATGTTTTTCAGAAAACAACCAAAAATTAAGCTCAAGATATATTGGATATTATGAATTTAAAAATTATGTCTATTTTACCAAATTAAAAACATAGAAGTTGGATTAATTAATTTAAAATTAATTCCCGCTATCAAAACAAAAAGAGTTTTTTAAAGAAATAATAATAATCAAAAGATCGACACTTGTTTTTGCCTAGTTTCTAAGTGAAATTACATGAAATGACCAAAATTGGATTAAATGGTAAAAATATAATCTAATTACACTTTAAAAAAAATTAAAAAGTTAATCTAACCATATAAATAAATTATATTAAAAGGTAGTTTTGAATTAAAATACATTATTTTTCAATATTCATTAAAATGAATTTTATTAAAAAAAAATACAAAAAATTACCCAGAGTAAATTTTAATGTCTTGATTCTAAAGAAGAGTTTTATTTTTTTAAATATATTGTATAAAAGTGATAAAAACAAAATTTAAATAGGGTTCACCATTAAAAGGCGGTAAATCAAACTTTTATAGTATTTTTGTTTAAAATCAGATTATTTATTATTTTAAGCCTCTAAATTTTATTTGAAAAATATAAAAACATTAAAAAAAATGTATAATCATATTGTTCTTAGTATTTTTCATTCCCTCCAATAAAACATCTAGACGTTAAATACCATTTAAAATAATATTATTATATTATTTGTGTGCAATGTTTGATTTTAAAGAAACATGTTGTTGTGTATCGGGTAAGCCATCGAACATAGAAACCCCTTTAAAGTAAAATTAATATTTATTTTTCAAATATGAATAATTATGAAATTGTATTATTCTTCATTTACTTGGGATTTACATCCTTCCCCCCATTTGGAAATTGTGGCCTCACAATTTTTATTCACTTATCAAATAAGAGGGGGTATTTATCACTCATAGAATTTTCAGATTCCCATGTTACCTATTTAACCATATGGGTTTTACACAAAACCTTTACCTGGTGAATCACCTTATTCCACAACACTAGCTCTCTCCGGTCAAGAATTTGGACTGGTTGTTCCTCATAAGATATATTCACTTCCAACTGAACTTCCTTTGGACTTAAAACATGAGATGAATCTGGCATATACTTTCTCAACATTTAAACATGAAAAAAATTGTGTACTTGGGATAAACATGGAGGTAAAGCCACTCTGTACACAACGGATCCAACTTTTTCTAGTATTTCATAAGGTCTAATGAACCTCGGACTCAACTTTCCTTTCTTACCAAAATTCATCACACTCTTCCATGGAGAAACTTTGAGAAAGACATGATCCCCTACATCAAAAGAAATATCCTTCCTCCAGTTATCCTCATAACTTTTCAGCCTACTCTGAGCTGTTCTCATATTCTTCTTAATCAATTGAACTTTTTCTGCCATGTATTCTACCAATTCTGGTTCCATCAACTTCCTTTCACCAACTTGATCCCAAAAAGATGGAGTTCGACACTAATTTCTATATAATACCTCAAATGGAGCCATCTATATACTGGAATGAAAACTGTTATTATATGAAAATTCAACCAACGAAATATGTTGGTCCCAACTTCCCTGGTAATATAGTGAACAATCACATAGCATATCCTCTATGTTCTGAATTGTTCATTCTGACTACCCATATGATTGCGGATGAAAAGCTGTACTAAAATTTAATTCAGTACCCAACAACTTCTAAAGGCCTTTCCAAAAGTTAGAAGTAAACCTGGGATCACGATCAGATAAAATGGAGAGGGGAACTCCATGAAACCTTACTATCTCTTTAACATATAACTGAGAAAGTCGATCTAGAGAAAAAATATCTCGAATAGGAAGTAAATGAGCAGATTTAGTCAATCGATCAACAATAAACCAAATTTTATTATTACCTAGAGATGTCTTCGGTAATCACACAACGAAGTCTATGGATATATTTTCCCATTTCCACTATGGAACCCATAAAGACTAAAGAATCCCTTTTGGTAACCACCGCTCTTCTTTAACCTGCTAACAAGTCGAACACTTCACAGTAAAATCAGTAATATCTTTTTTCATTCCATCCCACCAGTAATACTCCCAAAGATATCTATACATCTTAGTACTTCCAGGATGAACTGAAAACGGGGAACTATGAGCTTCACATAACAACTCATTCTTCAATTTTGAATCACAAGTCACACATAATCTCTTTCCAAATATCAAAACCCAATCATTATCAATGTTAAATTCAGGAAACTTACCCTTTTAAACCAACTCTACCTTTTTCTACAACTCACTATTTTCCTTCTGAGCTTTCATTATTCTGTCTGATAGAGATTATTTCACTGACACCTGAAACAAAATAGAAGAATTTCCTGCACCAAAAAATTCTATGCCAAAGTTCATCAAATCAAAAACCAAAGGATCTTATTCCAAACGTATCATGGTCAATGAAGAATTAATTTTTAGACTCAAAGCATCATCCACTTTATTTTCTTTTCCCAGATGGTAATGGATCGTGAAATCATAATCCTTGATTAATTCCAACCATCTCTTCTATCTCATGTTCAAATCTTTCTGAGTAAATATATACTTCAAACTTTTTTGGTCAATATATATTTCACATTTTACTCTATACAAATGTTGCCTTAAAATTTTTAAAGCAAAAACAATAGTAGCTAATTCTAAATAATGGGTAGGGTAATTTAACTCATGAGGTGTCAACTGACATGAAGCATAAGAAATAACCTGATCATTCTGTATAAGGACACAATGAAGTCCTTTCAATGAAGCATCACTGTAGATAACAATCTCACAATTTCAGGAAGGTAGTGCCAAAACAGGAGCATTCACCAATCTTCTTTTCAATTTCTAAAAACAATCACCACATTCTTTTCTCCAGATGAAATTAATACCTTTTTGAGTTAACTTAGTCAGTGGGCTAGATAACCGTACAAAATTTTAAAAAAAACCTCTAGTAATAACCTTCCAAACCAATAAAACTATAGATCATGGTTATATTTGGGGGTCTTGGCCATTCTTCAATAACTTTTGTTTTAGAAGGATCAATAGTTATTCCATTTTTTGAAACAATGTGACCTTGGAAAGAAATTTCCTATAACCAAAACTAACACTTTCTAAATTTCCCAAATAGTTAATTTTCTTTTAAGGTTTGTAAGTTAACCCTTAAATAAATTTCATGCTCATCTTAACTTTTAGAATAAATATAAGGCCCCAGCCTTAAACCTTACTTAATATTGAATTAAATGAATAATTCAAATTGAGGATCTTTTCAGGTTTAGAGTCTTAGAGAATTAGAACATAACTATTACATCTTAAAAGATTACAAAGTAGACACTTCTACTAAGTCTCCATAAAATAAAAAAAACTCTTAAAAAGAAAGATGTCTAGATTCCATGTTTTAGATAGCATGAAATTCCCTTGATCCCATCCTTGACCTTATTCCACTTTAAGTCCTGTGAAAAAAATTTCGAAAAACTTGGGGTGAGCATAAAAAGCTCAGTAAGGGATACAAAGAGAATGAAAACTGTTAGTTTATCAAAACAAATAGTAAACCATGTATACATTATCAAGGTAATACTTTTCACCTTTATGAAGTAGTAAAAACTATTCACTGAATAAAATATCATTACTTACCTTTTTGTAACCAAAGTATTACCATAAAACCCATATAAAGAACACATAACATATATAAAGGTAACTTGGGACATAAACATACTTAAGTGGAATAACCGTACGGTCTACTTCCACACATATCACTTAATGGAATAGCCATACAGCCAATTTCCATACATACTTAATGGAATAGCCATACGGCCGACTTCCATAACCAATGCATTGGAGGTTATAACGTAACCACCCGTCCTGGTATTCACGGCACCACCCTTCATATGGTTTATAACGTAACCACCCGTTAAAATGTCCAAGTAACAATATAAAATCATAAAACATAAAACCAATATAGAGGAATGATAACATTTCCACATTTCAATCACAATATATCATAAATATATTGACATAATAGAATTCTTTTTCAAAACCATTTTCAATACCAAAATACATAAAAGAGTATATGGTATTTATTTTATTCTAAAAACATTACGGCTTGTTGAGAAAGCCAAAGATCAAATAATACTCGCGGCGGCGGAAAAGGTCGTTGTCACCGCGTACGTTAAAAAAAACATTCCTTTTTGTCGTTTAGTAAAACGCTTCGTAGAAAAAGATTCCTTTTGTATAAAAGTAAAAGTCAAAGGAGTTTATACACCGTATAAAATAAAGTTGTGTATAAAACGAAATATGTCTCAATGAAAGGATATTGAGACGAAGTCCCTTACCTTGGGTCCGAATTGACTCGATCGTTCTTTAACGTCCTAAATAATAAACTTGAGTTAATTTATACTTGATTAAGAACCTTTTTAAAGTTCATTATTCTTTTTATATCACTTATTTCCATGTTATAAACATTATTTAACCATTTAAGTTAATAATGTTTGTTTTGTCAATATTTGGTTCTTAAGTCGAAAGTTGACTTCTTACAATTACATGTTTTTCATGTGGTCAAAAGTTCATTATATCCAGAATAAAATTCCCTATTTGGATATAATATGTATCATATATATCCAGCATATACATGTATTTATAATATTACATAATCATTTAGAGGTGAGAAATGAAATGCACCGTTCATGGAGACGGTAAGCCGTACGTACGCATGAACGCTACTTTCATTTCTTTGTCATATTAGTGGAATTAAAACTAAATGAGAGGTATGTATATTTTAATTCCAGAATTATATTCATAATTTAGATATATCATTAATTATATATATACATTATATACATGTAATTTTAATAGTACATTACATTTGGGGATAAGAAATGAAATGCACCGTTCGTGGAGACAGTAAGCCGTACGTACGCATGAACGCTACTTTCATTTCTATGTCATACTTTAATGGAAAGAAATAATAATGATATAGAGGTATATTATAATTCCATTATAACATCATATATAATAACTTTAAATCCATCCTTTACATATCCCACATATGGCACTAACAAATCACATCACTTTGAGGGGGCGGTAGTCCGCACTTCCTTAAATGAAGATATCGTGTTTACCCATAATGGAAACCATAAAGGTATGCCAAAAATGAAAAATACAGAAGCTTAAAGAAAACATAAACATATTATATATCATATATAAAAATAGTGACATCATAATGGCCACCCTTGAAGGTGTTAAATGAGTATTGAACAATCATCGTTTCGGGAGGCAGAATTTCGCCATCCACGGAAACCGTATGTTCTTTAACCATTTGATGTAGTTGTGTGAGAGTGTATCTCAAATAAATATTATAACAACATCCTAGTATATTGAAGATACTGGTGTTGTTACAAAATAAGTAAATAAAAAGTGTTTAGAGGGTTGGAGAAGCAAAATAAAACAAATGAACAAGAGAGAATGAATTACCTTTAAAAGTGTAACTCCTTTTGATTTGAGCCTAAAGGATTCCTTTGAAAGGATTCTGCCGAAAGGGAATACTCTAGGATGAGGAGAGGGATGTGGATAGAGTAATTGGGCAGGGGTTGGCCGAGCCAAAGGCTTGAGAAGTGTGTGAAATGGGGTAGAGGTGGGGGCCTTTTATAAGAGGAGAGGAGGGGCACTTTTGGAAAGTAAAGAAATATTACTTTATTTGAAAATGTGTTTCGGTTTTAAAAGGTCCCAAATTGATATAATTCGTGGATAAAGTGATAAGGGTTTGCAATACACTCATCCAATTGGTTTTGGACATGTGTAGGTTTTAGATTTTTCATTATCTTTCTATTTTATTTAAATCATCAAATAATGATGTCATCGCTGCATCATTATTATGTCATATATAATTTAATTTATTTAATGTCTAAAAATTATAAAAAAAATACTATGATGTAGGAAATCTTTTTAGATTTCCAATGACTATTTATAATCAAAATTTGGACTTGTATAACCCCACTCAAAAATTGTTTTAGTAAAACAACTCATGTTTGTGTCAATTTAATTTTAACATTAAATAAAAATAAATTATTGTCATTTTCCAACTAAAGTGGCTCCATGGGGTCCCCAAGTTGGCCCATGGATTTTCTTGGTCGTCCATGACTCACCCAATAGGTTTAGGACAAGTTTCATGGTGTTTTCACATTCTTATAATATCATTTTTACATTAAATTACACTAATTACCTCTAATCGCGATTAAAAACTTAATAAGTTACTATTCACCAAAAAATTATTTTAATCTCATTGAACCACATTTTACTTATTAATGACAACCATGTATGTCGGATTTTCAAAATTCAATACACATTAGTGGTAAAATTTCATTTAACTGAAAAATCAGTTTGCTTGATTACCACTTAGTGGTTTCACTATTCATCAAAAATTGAAGTTTTTCAGAAAATTACCAAAAATTCACCCTAAGCTATATTTGATATTCCGAATTCAAAAATGAAGTCCATTTTAGAAAATTCAAAACATATAAGTCAAATCAATTAATTTAATAATTAATTCCCGTTGTCATGACAAATAGCGTGTTTTTGTGAAACAATAAGTATCAAAAGATTGACACCAGTTTAAGTCCAATTTCAAAGTGAAATTGATTCCAATGACCACCATTGGATTAGATGGTAAAAATATTTTCTAATTTCACTTTAAAACCAATTAAAATAATAATATAATCATATAAATAATTTATATTAAAAATAGGTTTTGAATTAAAATACAACATTTTACACTATTCATAAAAAAAATGAACTTTATCAGAAAGGTACCAAAAATTTACACAAAGTAAATTTTGATGTCCCGATTCTAAAGAAGAGTTAGATTTGGTCCAAAATAAAGTATAATAGTGATCAAAACTATATTTAATGACGGTTCACCATTAAAAGGTGATAAGTGAACCTTTAGTGAAAATTAGAGTATATATGCCCTAAAATTGAACTCTTTCCGTATTTTAAGCCTTTATCTTTTATTGGATAAATGTATAAACATTTAAAAACATATCTAATCATATTTTAGTTATTTCTATCCATTCCCTCCAGTACAACGGCTACTTGTTAACTAACATTTAAAATAATATTATTTTATTACTAGTGTGCTACGTAAGTTTCAAAGAAACTCATCGTTGCGTATCGGGTACGCTATCGAACATAGAAACCCCTTAAAAAAATTAATATTTAATTCGTAAATATTAATAAATATGAGAATTCTTTATTCTTTATTTACCTGGGATGTTACATCCTTCCCCCCTTTTGAGAATTGCGTCCTCGCAATTTTATTCACTTATCAAAATAAGTGGGGGTATTTATCCCTCATAGCATTTTCAGATTCCCACGTTGCCTCTTCAATCACATGGTTTTTCCACAAAACCTTTACCTGATGAATCACCTTATTCCGTAACACTTGCTCCCTGTGGTCAAGAATCTGGACCGGTTTTTCCTCATAAGATAGGTTCTCTTCCAGCTAAACTACCTCTAGACTCAAAACATGAGATGGATCTGGCATATACTTTCTCAACATCGAAACGTGAAAAACATTGTGTACCTGAGATAAACTCGGAGGTAAATCCACTCGGTATGCAACTGATCCAACTCTTTCCAGAATTTCGTATGGTCCAATGAACCTTGGACTCAAATTTCCTTTCTTACCAAATCTCATCACACTTTTCCAAGGAGAAACCTTGAGAAAAGCATGATCACCTACCTCAAAAGATAGATCCTTCTTCCGGTTATCCGCATAACTCTTCTGCCTGCTCTGAGCTATTCTCATGTGTTTTCTGAATCAACTGAACTTTTTCTGCCATCTCTTCTACCAATTCTGGTCCCATCAGCTTCCTTTCACCCACTTCATTCCAAAATGATGGAGTTTGACACCGCTTCCCATATAATGCCTCAAATAGTGCCATCTGTATACTGGAATGAAAGCTGTTATTATAAGAAAATTCAACCAAAGAAAGATTTTGGTCCCAAATTCCCTGATAATCCATCAAAAAAGCTCGTAGCATATCCTCTAATGTCTGAATTGTTTGTTCTGACTGCCCATCTGATTGAGGATGAAAAGCTGTACTAAAATTTTAATTCAGTACCCAACGACTTCTGAAGGCCTTTACAAAAGTTAGAAGTAAACCTGGGTTCACGATCCAATACAATGGAGAGAGGAAATCCATGTAACCTGACTATCTCTTTAAGATACAAACGGGAAAGTTGATCTAGAGAGAAAGTATCTCGTATAGAAAGGAAATGATCAGATTTGGTCAAGCGATCAACAATAACCCAGATTGCATTATTACCTCGAGATGTCCTCGGTAATCCCACAAAAAAGTCCATGGATATGTTTTCCAATTTCCACTCTGGCACTGGTAAAGGCTGAAGCATCCCTTTCAGTAACCGCTGCTCTGCTTTAACCTGTTGACATGTCAAACACTTCACAGTAAAATCAGCAATGTCTCTTTTCATTCCATCCCACCAGTAATACTCCCACAGACCTCTGTACATCTTAGTACTGCCAGGATGAAAAAACAACTCATTCTTCAACTGTGAATCACAAGGCACACATAACCTCTTCACAAACCTCAAAACACAAACACAAACTTATCCAATAACTCATGGAAAATTTTATTCATAAGGTCCATGAATACAGCAGGTGAATTGGTTAACCCAAAAGGAATAACTACAAATTCATAATGGCCATATCTAGTACGGAACACAGTCTTCGGAACGTCTGCTTCTTTTACTTTCAACTAATGGTACCCCGACCTCAAGTCAATCTTCAAAAAATACTGAGCTCCCTGGAGCTGATACCACTTCATTCGATGGCCCAACATCTACTGAAGTTGTTGCAAAGGATTTCACCACCCCTTTCTGCTTGTAGTCTAGCTGCATTCCCCCAGTTGAGTTCTTCGTTGGACACTCGTTTTCATAATGACCCATTTCATTACACTTAAAACATCTTACCGTTGGCTTTTCATTGCCTGCTTGATCATCTTCCTTACAGTTACGAGCAATATAACCAGACTTACCACACCGAAAGCACTTACCAGACTTGGATAAACATTCTCCAGGATGCATTTTACCACACTTCTCACAGGATGGATATTTGGTTTTCTTACCTCCTTGCTTCTTTGATGAATTATTCCCCTTTTCCTGCCAACTAGATCTCTTATTCTGTTGTTTGTCATAGAACACCTGATCATCGGCAAACTCCATTTCCACCTTCTCCGTACATCAAACAAGTTTTTCATAACTTTTGAACTCACGAGAAGCTAAAGCCCTTCGATACTTTGGCTTTAACCCTGAGTAAAAACGGTTTATTTTACTATCAAGATCTCGTATGAAGTTTGGAGCATACCTTGCCAATCGAGTGAACTTTTCTTCATAAGTAGCCACTAAATCATCCTCTTGCCTCAATTCTAGGAACTGTTTTTCCATCCTAAGACGAACCACCATAGGAAAATATTTCTCAAGAAACATAACTTTGAATTCATCCTAGTGAAGATCCTCAATCTCATCACTATCCCTTATATTTTTCACCATCGACCACCACTGATTAGCTTCACCTTCAAAACGGTAAATAGCAAGACTAACCTATTGATGTTCTGAACACCCCATGACATCAAAAATCTTCTCCAGTGCTTTAATCCACCCTTCAGCTTGCACAGGGTCAGATGATCCTCTGAATGATGGGGGATGTTTCCTCATGAAATGTTCCACCACTGACATGTTCCTCTGCGGTTGATCTGGATGATCCCGTGCATGGATAGCACCACCATTTATAGCCTGAGTCAACTGTGCCATCACTGCAAAAAACTGTTCAGTTCCGATTCCGACCATCTCAGGTTGCTGATTTGGAAGGTTATCTTCCTCCTGATGTCGTCCCAACATAGCTTCTTTGTTTCCTCTGCGGAAAACCATTCTGAACACAGAAATATCTTAGGCGAAGCAACATGGTAATCCGTAAATGCTATATCATTTCAATCATATTATAATTTAACACTTTTCTAACTCCTAAAGTTGTCTAAACCGACCTTTGATACCAACTATAAGGCCCCAGCCTTAAACCTTACTTAATATTGAATTAAATGAATAATTCACATTGAGGATCTTTTCAGGTTTAGAGTTTTAGAGAATTAGAACATAACTATTACATCTTAAAAGATTACAAAGTAGACACTTCTACTAAGTCTCCATAAAATAAAAAAAACTCTTAAAAAGAAATATGTCTAGATTCCATGTTTTAGATAGCATGAAATTCCCTTGATCCCATCCTTGACCTTATTCCACTTTAAGTCCTGTGAAAAACATTTCGAAAAACTTGGGGTGAGCATAAAAAGCTCAGTAAGGGATACAAAGATAATGAAAACCGTTAGTTTATCAAAACAAATAGTAAACCATGTATACTTTATCAAGGTAATACTTTTCACCATTATGAAGTAGTAAAAATTCTTCACTGAATAAAATATCATTACTCACCTTTTTGTAACCAAAGTATTACCATAAAACCCATATAAAGAACACATAACATATATAAAGGTAACTTGGGACATAAACATACTTAAGTGGAATAACCGTACGGCCGACTTCCACAAATATCACTTAATGGAATAGCCATACGGCCAATTTCCATACATACTTAATGGAATATCCATACGGCCGAATTCCATACCCAATTCATTGGAGGTTATAACGTAACCACCCATCCTGGTATTCACGGCACCACCCATCATATGGTTTATAACGTAACCACCCGTTAAAATGTCCAAGTACTAGTATAAAATCATAAAACATAAAACCAATATAGAGGAATGATAACATTTCCACATTTCAATCACAATATATCATAAATATATTGACATAATAGAATCCTTTTTCAAAACCATTTTCAATACCAAAATACATAAAAGAGTATATGGTATTTATTTTATTCTAAAAACATTACGGCTTGTTGAGAAAGCCAAAGATCAAATAATACTCGCGGCGGCGGAAAAGGTCGTTGTCACCGCGTACGTTAAAAAAACATTCCTTTTTGTCATTTAGTAAAACGCTTCATAGAAAAATATTCCTTTTGTATAAAAGTAAAAGTCAAAGGAGTTTATACACCATATAAAAGAAAGTTGTGTATAAAATGAAATATGCCTCAATGAAAGGATATTGAGACGAAGTCCCTTACCTTGGGTCCGACTTGACTCGATCGTTCTTTAACGTCCTGAATAATAAATTTGAGTTAATTTATACTTGATTAAGAACCTTTTTAAAGTTCATTATTCTTTTTATATCACTTATTGCCATGTTATAAACATTATGTAACCATTTAAGTTAATAATGTTTGTTTTGTCAATATTTGGTTCTTAAGTCGAAAGTTGACTTCTTAAAATTACATGTTGTTCATGTGGTCAAAAGTTCTTTATATCCAGAATGAAATTCCCGATTTGGATATAATATGTATCATATATATCCAGCATATACATGTATTTATAATATTACATAATCATTTAGAGGTAAGAAATGAAATGCACCGTTCATGGAGACGGTAAGCCGTACGTACGCATGAACGCTACTTTCATTTCTTTGTCATATTAGTGGAATTAAAACTAAATGAGAGGTATGTATATTTTAATTCCAAAATTATATTCATAATTTAGATATATCATTAATTATATATATACATTATATACATGTAATTTTAATAGTACATTACATTTGGGGATAAGAAATGAAATGCACCGTTCATGGAGACGGTAAGCCGTACGTACGCATGAACGCTACTTTCATTTCTATGTCATACTTTAATGGAAAGAAATAATAATGATATAGAGGTATATTATAATTCCAGTATAACATCATATATAATAACTTTAAATCCATCCTTTACATGTCCCACATATGGCATTAACGAATCACATCACTTTGAGGGGGCGGTAGTCCGCACTTCCTTAAATGAAGATATCGTGTTTACCCATAATGGAAACCATAAAGGTATGCCAAAAATGAAAAATACAGAAGCTTAAAGAAAACATAAACATATTATATATCATATATAAAAATAGTGACATCATAATGGCCACCCTTGAAGGTGTTAAATGAGTATTGAACAATCATCGTTTCGGGAGGCAGAATTTCGCCATCCACGGAAACCGTATGTTCTTTAACCATTTGATGTAGTTGTGTGAGAGTGTATCTCAAATAAATATTATAACAACATCCTAGTATATTGAAGATACTGGTGTTGTTACAAAATAAGTAAATAAAAAGTGTTTAGAGGGTTGGAGAAGCAAAATAAAACAAATGAACAAGAGAGAATGAATTACCTTTAAAAGTGTAACTCCTTTTGATTTGAGCCTAAAGGCTTCCTTTGAAAGGATTCTGCCCAAAGGGAATCCTCTAGGATGAGGAGAGGGATGTGGAGAGAGTAATTGGGCAGGGGTTGGCCGAGCCAAAGGCTTGAGAAGTGTGTGAAATGGGGTAGAGGTGGGGGCCTTTTATAAGAGGAGAGGAGGGGCACTTTTGGAAAGTAAAGAAATATTACTTTATTTGAAAATGTGTTTTGGTTTTAAAAGGTCCCACATTGATATAATTCGTGGATAAGGTGATAAGGGTTCTAAATCCACTCATCCAATTGGTTTTGGACATGTTTAGGTTTTATATTTTTCATTATCTTTCCATTTTATTTAAATCGTCAAATAATGATGTCATCGCTGCATCATTATTATGTCATATATAATTTAATTTATTTAATGTCTAAAAATTATAAAACAAATACTATGATGTAGGAAATCCTTTTAGCTTTTCAATGACTATTTATAATCAAAATTTTGACTTTTATAACCCCAATCAAAAATTTATTTAGTAAAACAACTCATGTTTGTGTCAATTTAATTTTAACATTAAATAAAAATATATTATTGTCATTTTCCAACTAAAGTGGCTCCATGGGGTCCCCAAGTTGGCCCATGGATTGTCTTGGTCGGCCATGACTCACCCAATAGGTGTAGGACAAGTGTCATGGTGTTTTCACATTCTTATAATATCATTTTTACATTAAATTACACTAATTACCTCTAATCGCGATTAAAAACTTAATAAGTTACTATTCACCAAAAAATTATTTTAATCTCATTGAACCACATTTTACTTCTTAATGACAACCATGTATGTCGTATTTTCAAAATTCAATACACATTAGTGGTAAACTTTCATTTAACTGAAAAATCAGTTTTCTTGATTACCACTTAGTGGTTTCACTATTCATCAAAAATTGAAGTTTTTCAGAAAATTACCAAAAATTCACCCTAAGCTATATTTGATATTCCGAATTAAAAAATGAAGTCCATTTTACAAAATTCAAAACATATAAGTCAAATTAATTAATTTAATAATTGATTCCCGCTGTCATGACAAATAGCGTGTTTTTGTGAAACAATAAGTATCAAAAGATTGACACCAGTTTAAGTCCAATTTCAAAGTGAAATTGATTCCAATGACCACCATTGGATTAAATGGTAAAAATATTTTCTAATTTCACTTTAAAACCAATTAAAATAATAATCTAATCATATAAATAATTTAGATTAAAAATAGGTTTTGAATTAAAATACAACATTTTACACTATTCATAAAAAAATGAACTTTATCAGAAAGGTACCAAAAATTTACACAAAGTAAATTTTGATGTCCCGATTCTAAAGAAGAGTTATATTTGGTCCAAAATAAAGTATAAGAGTGATCAAAACTATATTTAATGACGGTTCACCATTAAAAGGTGATAAGTGAACCTTTAGTGAAAATTAGAGTATATATGCCCTAAAATTGAACTCTTTCCGTATTTCAAGCCTTTATCTTTTATTGGGTAAATGTATAAACATTTAAAAACACATCTAATAATATTTTAGTTATTTCTATCCATTCCAGCCAGTACAACGTCTACTTGTTGACTAACATTTAAAATAATATTATTTTATTACTAGTGTGCTACGTAAGTTTCAAAGAAACTCATCGTTGCGTATCGGGTACGCTATCGAACATAGCAACCCCTTAAAAAAAATTAATATTTAATTCGTAAATATTAATAAATATGAAAATTCTTTATTCTTTATTTACCTGGGATGTTACAATAAACCAAAATATTATCAATGAACAAAACCAAAAACTTATCCAAGAACTCATGGAAAATTCTTTTCATCAGATCCATGAATACAATAGGTGTATTGGTTAATCCAAAAGGCATAACTAAAAATTCATAATGGCCATATCTAGTACGAAACACAGTCTTTGGAGTGTCTTCTTCCTTTACTTTAAACTGATGGTACCCTGACCTCAAATCAATCTTCGAAAAATACTGAGCTCCCTGGAGCTGATCAAACAAATCATTAATACGAAGCAAATGATACTTGTTCTTAACATTTATGTTCTTAAATGATATATAATTAATGAGAAGTCTCATTGAACCATCTTTCTTTTTAACAAACAACATAAGAGCACACCATGGTGATGTGATAGGTTGAATGAAACTTTTATCTAATAACTCCTGCAATTGATTATATTACTCTAAAAGTTCAATTTGATCCATTCGACAAGGGGGGGGGGGGTATGAAATTGGCTTAGCATCAAGAACTAAGTTAACATTAAATTCAACTTCCTGATCAGGTGTAATACCAGGAAACTTATCAGGAAAAACATCAAGATACTCATTTTCCATTGTCACATTATTAATCTGAATAGTTACTTTGTTTTCAACAATATGTGCAAGGTAACATTCATTTCCATATTTTACTTGTTTCTCAGCTTCCCCATATGTTATCAAAAGTAAGGGTTTATTCTTGTACACAAACTGAAAATCTTTCTAAAAAGAAACCTCTTTCGCTCTAGAGTCAATCTTAGCATGGTAAACAGAAAGCCAATCCATACCCAAAATAACATCAAACTCTAATAGAGGAAAAACAATAATGTTTTTAGGTATATTCTTTTTTCACACAAGAATATGAAGGTTCTTATAATTTATTTTTGTTTCAAAATTTCCTCCAGGTGTTTTTACCAAAATTTCAGGATTCATATCTTGATATGGAATTCCCAATTTACTAGAAAACTTCTCAGAAATGAACAAATGTGTAGACCCTGAATCAAACAACACATTGGTATAATCTGAATAAACAAACAATATACCTGATACTACTTCATTTGATAGCCCAACATCTACGGAAGTAGTTTCAAAGGACTTCACCACCCCTTTCTGCTTGTAGTCTAGTTTCTTTCCTCAGTTGAGTTCTTCATTGGACACTCATTTTCATAATGACCCATTTCATTTCACTTAAAACATTTTTCTGATTGTAAATCAAATTTTTTCTTACCATTACCCTGCTCTTTTTAGTGCAATTACGAGCCTTATGTCCCATTTTACCACATCGGTAGCACTTAACAAAATTCAAAAGACATTACCCATCATGCTTTTTACCACAATTTTCACAAACTGTAATGTTAAGTTTCTTACCGTAAGACTTTTTTGATGAGTTATTCCTTTTTCACCTACCAACTTGACCTCTTATTATGTTGTTTGTCAGAGAACAACTAATCATCAGAAAACTTTATTTCCACCTTCTCCGCACATCGAACAAGTTTTTCATAACTTTTTACCTCATGAGAAGATAAAACCCTTCGATACTTTAGCTTTAATCTTGAGTAAAAACTGTTGATTTTACTGTCAAGATCTCATATAAAATTTGGAATATACCTTTCCAGTCGAGTGAATTTTCCTTCATAAGTATCCATTGAGTCGTCCTCCTACCTCAATTCCCGTAATTATTTTTTCCATCCTAAAAAGAACCACTGTAGGAAAATATTTCTCAAGAAACATACCTTTGAATTCATCCCAATCAAGAGCATTAATCTCTTCACTATCCCTGATATTTTTCACCATCGACAACCACTGATCAGTTTCAACTTCAAAACAATAAATAGAGAGACTAACCTTTTGATGTATTGAACACCCCATGACATCAAAATTTTTCTCCAGTGCTTTAATCCACCCTTCAGCTAGCATAGGGTTAGATGATCCTCTGAATGATGGAGGATGTTTCTTCATGAAATTCTCCACTACTGACATGTTCCTCTGTGGTTTATCTAGCTGATCTCGTGCATGGATACCACCACCATTTATAGCCTGATTAAAATTTCCCATCACTACAAAAAACTATTCAGTTCTAATTCTGACCATCTCAGGTTGTTTATTTGGAAGGTTTTCTTCCTCCTGATGTCGTCCCAACATAGCTTCCTTGTTTCCTCTATGGAAAACCATTCTGAACATAGAAATATCTTAGGCGAAGCAACATGGTAATCTATAAATGCTATATCATTTCTATATTAACATAAATTAATTTATGGATATTAATTTAACAATAAACTAACTCCCGAAGTTATCTAAATCGACCTCTGATTTCAACTATAAGGACCCCACCTTAAACATTACATAATCTTGAATTAAATGAATAATTCATATTGATGATCTTTCTAGGTTCAGAGTTTTAGAGAATTATTCCATAACAATTACATTACATCTCAAAAATTATAAGGTAAAAACTTCGACTCAGTTTCCATTTTTTTCATAAAATAAAAACTCTTGAAAAAAAGAGTCATGTCTAGTCCCATGTTTTAGAAAACATGACTTTTCCTTAATCCCATCCTTGACCCTATTCATCTTTAGGTCCTGTAAAAAACATTTCAAAACTTGGGATGAGCATTAAAAGACCAGGAAGGGTTATAAAACAAAGAAAGAGAACATTAGTTCATCAATACATACATAACATAAGCTCTTTAACATACCTCATGAAATCATAAGATTTATGAATAACACATAGAAAACATAAATCATAAAGGTAACTTATAGAATCCATGTCATACTTACATTGTAGCTAACAAATCTACATAGGGAGTTACATTTGGAATACCGATCACTATATACTTTCTAAATATGTTAGGAGAAACATTTACATTTACCTTCACCACTTTACCCAATGCATTGGAGAGATATCTCGGGCTCAGTTTCCCTAGGTTTATCACGGAACTACCCGTATATGTAACAATTCCCAAGAACCATAACATATTCATAACACATAAAACAAATATAAAGGAAATATAACATTTCCACATTTCAATCACAATATATCATTTAAATATATTAACATACAAAATACATTATAAAAACCATTTTCAATACCAAAATATGTAAAAGATAATATTGTATTTATTTTCCTTTTAAAAACATTACGGCTTGTTAAGGAATTCAAAGGTCAAATAATGCTCGCGACAGAGGAAAGGACGTTGTCACCGCTTACGTTAAAAAGAAGCATTATTTGTTGTCGTTTAGTAAAAAACTTCGTAGAAAAAGATTCACTTTGAATTAAATGAAAAGTAAAATGTGTTTATACATTGTATAAAAGAAATTCATGTATTAAAAAAAATATTCCTCAATGAAAGGAGATTGAGATGGAGTACCTTACCTTGTGTCCAACTAGACCCGTTCATTCTATAATCTCATAAATAATAAACTAAAGATAATTTATACATGATTAAGATCCTTTTTCAAGTTTATTATTTTGTTTATATTAATCATTACCATTTTATAAACATTATGTAATCATTTAAGTTAATAATGGTTGTTTTGTAGATATTTGGTACTTGAGTCAAAAATGGACTTCTTATAATTACAAGTTGTTCAACTGGTCAAAATTTCATTATATCCAGAATGATATTCATGATTTAGAAATCATATATATTATATATATCCAGTATATACATGTATTTATAATAGTACATAACATTTGGAGGAAAGAAATGAAATGCACCGTTCATGGAGACGGTAAGCCGTACGTACGCATTAACGCTACTTTCATTTATATTTCTTATTTAAATATTTTTAAAACATAATTATACACAGGTATATTATAATTAAAATATAATATCATATATAATTTCATTAACTCCATCCTTTATATCTCCCACATATGGCATTAACGAGTCATATCACTTTGAGGGGGCGGTAGTCCGCACTTCCTCAAATGAAAATATCACGTTTACCCATAATGGAAACCATAAAGGCATGATATAAATAGAAAATATAGAAGCATAAAGAAAACATAAACATAATATATATCATATATAAATACAATTCCATCATAATTACCACCATGAGAGGCGGTATGAGATAATTGAACAATCATCATTTCGTGAGGCGTTAGTTTTCCATCCACATAAATAGTATGTTCTTAACCCATTAGATGGAGGTGTGTATAAGTGTAGTTAGAATAATTACCATAAAACATCCTAGTATATTGAGGATACTGGTTTTGTTACCAAATAAAGGAATAAAAATAGTTTAGGGGGTTGGAGAAGTAAAATAAAATAAAAGAATTTAAGAGAAACCATTACCTTTAATTCGGGTAACTCCCTTTGGTTTGAACCAAAAGAACTTCTTAAACTGACTTCTTCAAAAGTTAAGGCTTCTAGGTGTAACATAGGGATCTTGAGAGATTATTTGGGTAGGTCTTGGATGATCCAAGGGGCTTTAGAGGTGTGATGAAGGGGTTTTGGAGTGGTGTCCTATTATAAGGGGGAGGGGGGGATTTTTAGGAATGTTAAAAAATATTATTTTATTATATAATTATTTTTCGTTTCTAAAGGTCCAATGCTAATTAAAGTCAAAGATAAGATGACTCATGGTTGAATTAAACTCATTAAATAATAATTGGATAGGTTTTGGATATTTTTTTAATCTTTATAATATTATTTATTTAAATCATTTATTAATGAGGTAAACACTGCTTCATTATTGTGTCAAAAATAATTTTATTTATTTGATGTATAAAAATTATAAAAAATACCATGATGTACAAAATATTTTTATCTTTCCAAATAATATTTATAGATGAAGAGATAACGTATATAACCACATGAAAAAATTAATTTACTAAAAGATAATTGTTTATGTTATTTTTGTCTTTACTTTAAATTAATTAATATAAAGCGTCATTATCACTCTTAAGTGGATCCATGGGGTCTAATAATCGTCCCAAATATGGCCATGGTCGGAAATGACTCATCCAATAATGTTAGTACAAGTTTTAAGGTAATTTATTATTATTATTATTATATTCTTTTTACCTTGAATTACCCTATTTACCTTTAACCGTGGTAAATAAAAATCAAAAGTTATTATTCACCACAATTATTTTAATCTTATTGAACCAAATTTTACTTAATAATAAAAACCATGTATGTATGATTTTAAAAATTCAATTCACAGAAGTGGTAAAATTTTATTTAAATGAAAAAGTCAGTTTTTAACTACTAATGAGTGGTTTCACTATTAATAAAAAATTGAAGTTTTTCAAAAAGCTACCAAAAATTAAGACTAAGATATATTTGATATTCTAAATTCAAAAATTATGCCTATTTTACCAAATTCAAAACATAGAATTTGGATTAATTAATTTAAAATTAGTTCCCGCTATCAAAACAAAAAGCGTGTTTTTAAGAAATAATAACTATCAAAAGACCGACACTTGTTTATGTATAATTTCAATGGGAAATTACATACAATGACCAAAATTGGATTAAATGGTAAAAATATAATCTAATTACACTTTAAAACAAATTAAAAAGACAATCTAAACATATAAATAAATTAGATTAAAATACAATTTTTAATTAAAATACATTATTTTTCAATATTCATTAAAATTAATTTTATCAAAAAAATACCAAAACTTTACCCAGAGTAAATTTTGATGTCTTGATTCTAAAGAAGAGTTTTATTTTGTCAAATAGAACATATAAAAGTTAAAAAAACTAAATTTAAAGAGGGTTCACCATTAAAAGGTAGTAAATCAAACTTTTACAGTATTTATGCTTAAAATCAGATTATTTCTTATTTTATGCCTCTAAATTTTATTGGATAAATATAAAAACAATTAAAAAATATGTATAATAATATTTTAGTTAGTATTGTTTATTACAGCCAATACAATTACTAGACGTTGACTACCATTTAAAATAATATTATTATATTATTAGTGTGCAATCTAAGATTTCAAAAAAACCTATTGTTTCGTATCGGGTAAGCCATCAAACATAGAAACCCCTTTAAAGTATAATTAATATTTAATTCACAAATATGAATAATTGTGAAATTGTGTTATTATTTATTTAATTGGGATGTTAAATTACTGATTTCTAGGCTAAACAGTGAGACAATTTTATCATTGAAACGGTGTCTCATACTTAGTCAAATATCTTCCATCTTTATGATGATGTAATACTCATAGAATGGATTACAGTTAATCAAAATCATAATAAAACATAGTATAATAAGGGTAAATATAATTTTTAATATTTAAAAATTATTTTCATTATTTTCATAATTTGTGAGCATTAAAACAAGAGGAGTCCAAAAATTTGGAATTTTTTTTATGAAATATGGACATGGATGATAAATATGTCCCAGTAAACAATTATGCATAAATAATCTCAGATAATAATGAGATTGCAAGCTTTACCCTTAACTTATACTTTCCTTTAGTTGAGGGTGCATTAACCTCCCATATAATGGTCAAAAAATGTAATTAAATTATTACTAGACCATATACATATTTTTTATATCATATATGATCCTATTATATCATTTTGTTAATAATATTTCAGTATTACCATTGTTTCGGGTGTTAACTGCTTCATTTTCCCATTCCTATTCTGTCATGTTAGTCATGTTTCTTATTAATAGGACATATAGTATTCATATACAAAATAATATTAAGTTTATAAATATTATATTTACTTATCATATGAATTTTATAATCATTATTTAATGTTTAACTTTGAGAATAAATCTCACTGTGTTGTGGAGACGGTAAGCCGTAGGTACGTACGTGCAACAACATCATTCCCTTAATGGTTAAATGGTATGAAATTGAATTTTATATTAATTGTAAAGAATAATTATTATGTAATATTCATTTATTTACTCTATTATACTCATTATTATACCCATCCAAATAAATTAGTGTTGAATAACAAATTACACCACGATGTGGAGACAGTATGACACACGCAGACACACAAGCATGGTGATATTGTTATTCATAAGATGGATAAAATTAGGAATATGGTTCTCCCATGACTATAATAGAATCTCAGTATATGGATGATAATAGATTTATTACATTGTTATAGAAACAACATAGAAATAAAAAGTATAAGAAAAAAAGAACTTTGAAAGAGGTGATAAGATAATTACCTCTTTTTAGGTGTCTCCTTTTGATTTGAACAGAATCACTCCATAGGATGGGTTTCTACCCAATGTATGGACTCTAAGATGTTGTGAGGGATGTTGGAATAGGTAATTGGTAGAGTTTTTCCAAGAAAAAGGGCTTTAGGGGTGTGAAATAATGAGAAGTAGAAGTTCCCTTTTTATAAGAGAGAGAGGGGCACCTTTAGAAACACCAAAAATATTAAATTAATATAAAATAATTTTTAACTCCAAATGGATCCAAAGTGGATCATTTAAATCATAAGATGTGGATGGTTCGAAATCCTCTCAACCAATAAAATTTAGAAATGTTTTGAGTTTAAACCTTCTAATTTTGATTTATCTTTATTTAATCTATTTAATTTAAATTGTGGTAATAATATTTTAAATGTTAAATGGTTATAAATATTTACTTATATGGTGTAAACTTACCATAAATGAACATTTTAAGAAATTTTTTATGTTATAATTATCTAATAGTAATTTTAAAATATTTTTATTATATTTAAATAATTTAATAATTTGTTATTTTTATAAAATATCAATAGTGTCAATTTTAACACTATTCATAACATTGAATTTAATTAAAAACAAATCAAAAAGATAAATTTGAGAAAAACTATTTAACACACTCTTAACATTTCATATTCACCTATAAAAGTCTTGTATCACTTCGATTATGTGAAATTATATTTATTTTTATATTTTTAAAATCATTTATTTGATATTTCTATTAATAAAATAATTACTTCTTCACTATTGTGTCATTATATATGGTAATTATTTATTTTATAAAAATTATAAATAAATTACCATGATGTACATAATTCCTTTATATTTCTACAGCCTATTTATTATCAAATTTATCTTCAGGTTACCCCTATATTAAAATTATTTAACATAGAAGAAATGAGAGTGTGACACTTTGTCACATTATTTAATTTTAATAACATTTATGTCATTTTTATAAACAAATGTCCATTAAATGATCACAAATAGATTATTATGAAATATTTAACATTATACTAGTTATGTTTTCAAGAAATTTTATTTTATTAATTTTATAACATTTAATAAAATATTATTTATTTTAAAGTATCATTTATGTCAATTTTAATACTATTCAATAATTTTATTTTTAAAAAATATAAACCTATCATGATAAATTAGAACCAACACTTACAATATTTAAATAAAATTTTTATGTTATCTATAAAATTCATTGATGTCATTGATTAAGTCAAATAATATTTATAATAAATTAAGAAATTACTACATCATCTTTGTGTCACCATTTTATTTAATTATTTATTTCCTAAAAATTATAAATAAATTACCATAATGCAGATAAACATTTTGGATTTCTAATGAATATTTATTTTATACCATATACATTACAAAACTTCATATTAAAAATATTTTACTTGTTAAAAACAAAAGTATAACAAAATTGGATTTTCTTTAAATATAATATTATAAATATATTAAAGTCATCCAAGTGGCTCCAAGTGGTCCCAAAATTGAACCAAGGATGGTATTTGTAAAAAAAACTTACCCAATGAAATTAGGACAAGTTTTAGGATAATTATAATATTATTTTCACTTTTAATTACCCAATTTACCCTTAACCACGGTGATAACAAATATACTAAAGATACTATTCATAATGCCCAAAAATAAAAGGAACCTATTTACATAATTAGGAACCACTGATTCCAAATATGGAATCCATTTTTCAAAATCCAGAACACAAAAGTTTCAGTAATTAATTTAAAATTAATCCCTTTGTCAGATTGAAAAATGGGGGTTTCAAAGTTAAAACATATCAAGAGATTGAAATGTTTTTACATCAAAATTAATGGTAAAATTAATGTTAATGAACAAAATTATATTAAATAATAAAAATATATTCTATATAGACTTTAAAACCAATAAAATTTATAATTTAACACTATAAATTTATTAAATAGAAAAATTTGTTTTCAATTAAAATTTAGTGTTTTTTTACTTTTCATCAAAACAAAAAAATTACCAAAAAAATACCAAAAATTAAACCAAAGTGAATTTTGATATTAAAATTTCAAATAATAAGTTTATTTTGTGAAATTTAATATATAAATGTTTCCAATATTTAATTTAAAATGGGTTCTCCATTAGAAGGCGACAAAACTGCATTATTTGAAAAATTCTTGTATTATCCGAAAAACTGAATTTTTCTTATATCATGTCTAAAAAATACATAATACTAATTTTAAAATTATATGGAATATATATAAAATTAAAAACATGGTTAATAATATTCATAATCGCTAATTTAAGGGCTAGGTTATATATTATAATAATATTTTATTAATATATTGTTGTTTGGTAAGACTAGGTCTTGCGTGTAACACAATCCAAACCATTTTTGTGTGTAGTTTAAGATTAACATGGTGTTGCATAAAAATAAAGTGGGGAAAATTTTTATTTTTTTCAGAAATGAAATCAGTGTAATGTCTCCGAATGTTACATTCTCCCCTCCTTCAATAAATTGCGTCCTCACAATTTGATATTTCACTTAGAAAATTAAAGGTTGATATAAAAAATACCTTTGTGGAAAACCCACATTGAAAATAGTGTTAAAAAAATATAATACAAATAACAGGGAATGTAAAATGTGAAGGTCACCCCCAAATTCTGATTTCATATATGATAACATTAGTGGAAAGTATAGATACATACTTAGATGAAAAATGTAAATATTTAGAGGGAGCGATTGAGGTCATCAATCACAAACAAGTGAACAATCAATGGAAAATTGAGGGCATCAATGCCATAAATATTTGATGATTTAAAATATCATCAATTCAATTGATTATTCAGTTGAGATGCATATTTAGGATAACACATTGTTTTATATACTTTTACCTATAGTTGAGGGATTATTTTATTACATAGATAATTACTTGAGATAACTTACTTGATTCCACCAATGTTATCCATTGGTTGTACTTCAATATATTTTCACTTCATACTCTATATGTTTACCAAAAATAAAAAGGTTAGACCAATGTATCCAATAAATCATACTTGAACCTCAAACTATTATATCCAATGTTTAACTTACTCTATTCCAACCTTAGGACTTGACCAAAATACTTCCCTCCAAATTCACTGTCCAAAAAGGTCTATGAATTTCCAAAATCAATCTTAACATTAGATTCCAAAGACAATGTAATGTATCTCTTACTTTTATAAAACAAATATTTTATCACCGTGAATCCTTAATGATGACTCTTATTCTTCAAAACCCTTAAAGAACAAGTACTGTAGTGCAATACTTATATATCTCAGGAATCTTATATCCATATAACCATTGATGTGATAATTCTTGAATCCAAATAAAAAATAACCTTAATCATTTCACTTAACTCTTAAACCATTAACTATGATTCGATAAATTATTCCTTAATACCTCCTGCATCTCATTTTTCTTTCATATAATCTTCATTATTAGTAGTATAACCAATACATTTATAACATTGCTGATTCAACCTATTGACCAAAACTCAAAGCACAATGTGAGTAATAATAATCAAAGTGATATATTCATAAAGAATAATTTATAGGATCTCTAAATGATATAAAATCATTATTATTCCATTTTCCATATGATTAAACCTAGTTATCCATTACCAAATATAAAGGATGACATCCTATATTTATAATTGTCCTAAAATTCATTCATAGGGTTATGTTTTCTAATCCGTGTTTTCTAAATATAATTTCCAAGGTTATTTATAAACTTCCATTGATACCAACTACAACACCACGACCCTAGAAACCCGAAGTTGATACATTATTTTAATACATTGGTATGATTACAAGGAATCAAATCCTAAAGGACCGACCAATTTAGCAGACTTGGAAAATAGATTACATATATGAACATTACATTTCAATTAAAAAATAATATGAAACATAGATAATTCTCTGAGAACACCATTATTATCATACATTAACCCTAAATATCAATCATAATAAACTTCTTGGTATCCTAAGAAAATAAAACATAAGAAATAAGTGATATTATATGCTCAGTAAGTTTAAAAATTACAGCATAAACTTTCATAAATAACCATAAACCTTAAGGGAAGTATAAAACTGAAAAACAAGACTTTTACACGTAATCATCAAAATAATATAGAAAGAATAAATCAAATAATTACCACTAAACATTCACATGGATATTCTTCTAGTGTAATAATCACATGAAATATCAATAACTAATCTTATAATGAGGGAATGCATAATGCCAGACATCTAAAAAATACCATCAAGGACTTAACCAAGACATCTAAAAATAAAATTTTAAGGACTCAACCTAATATATATATATATATAAATAAATGGGTAATGACTCACCCAATTCCATATATAGTTTTTCTCATGAGACCTACCGATGCATCAAGGGGATATAATAGGCCCTTCCCATCACTTATTAAGTCCAATACATTCCTCAATTGAAAAGGGTGAAACATAACATAAACATTCATATTAAAACAAGCATATGAAATGTTAATACTTTAACTATAAACCATGAGTGTTTTAAAAATATCACATCCATAGTCAAAAATATCAAAACACTTCAATAAAATATTGTATATTGTATCATAAACATTCAATATCCATTAAGAATAAAATCCAATACAGGATGTTGACATTGATGAAAACAATCTAATAAAATCATAAAAACTATTTGAGAGGAATATCCATTTTGACTTTGAAAACATTAAAAAGTCATGAAATTTATAAAATAAAACATTTAAAAGATATTTTTTCATTAATGTTTCCTATAACACTTTGAAACTTTCAAAATGAATTAACATTTTAAAACATTTATGTCCATATAAATAAAAACTTAAAACTATTTTGAAAACATGGAAATTAATGAGAAAGATTTAGAAGAATAAATATTTAAAACAATTAAAATGATGTTTTATTAAAAGAGAAACTTACATAAAACCAAAAAAATATTCATTTTGAAAACCTTTTTAGGAAACATGGACATGGATGATAAATATGTCCCTATAAATAATTACTCATAAATAATCCCAGATAATAATGAGATTGTGATATTAACCCTTACCCTATATTTTCCTTTAGTTGAGGGTGATAATAACTCTTGTATAAAGTTTAAAACAGGTTATTAAATATACCAGGACTATATACATATTTATTATATCATATATGATCCTATTATATCATTTTTTTAATAATATTTCTATTTTACCATTGTTTCGTGGGTTAGCTGCTTCATTTTCCCATTATTGTTTTGTCATGTAAGTCGCATTTTGTATGAATATGACATATTTTATTCATATAAATAATTATATTAAGTTCATAAATATTATACTTACTTATCATATAACTTTTATAAACATTATTTAATGGTTAATGTGGAGAATAAATCTCATCGTGTTGTAGAGATAGTAGGTTGTATGTACGCACGAGCGACGATATCATTCCCTTAATGGTTAAATGGTATGAAATTGAATTTTATATTAATTATCAAGAATGATTAGAATATAATATTAATTATTTTAATATATTTTACTCATTTTTATACCCATCTAAATAAATTAGTGTGGAATAACAAATTACCCCACAATGTGGAGATGGTAAACTGTACGTACACATGCATGGTGTTATTGTTGTTCATAGGATGGATAAAATGAAAAATATGGTTATAACATGAATATAATAGCATCTAATTATACGTATGATACTATATTTATTACTTTGGTATGGAAACAACATAGAAATATGAATTATAATAAGAAAAGAACTTTGAAAGAGGTGATAAGACAATTAAATCTATTTCAGGTGTTTTCTTTAGATTTGAACAAAAGGACCACATATGATGGATTTATTCCAAATGTATGGAATCTATAATTTATTTAGGGATGTTAGGAGAGAAAATGGATAGGTTTTTTTCTAGAAAAAAGGCTTTATAGGTGTGAAATAATGAGAAGGAGAAGATCCCTTTTTATAAGAGAGTGGAGGGGCACCTTCCGAAGTACCAAAACTATTAAATTAATATAAATTAATTGTTAACTCCAAATGGATCCAAAGTTGATATTTTATAATATAAGATGATTATAGGTCTAAAAAATCTCATCCAATAAAATTTATACATTTTTTGATTTTATTTTAAACCTTATATGTTTGATTTATCATTATTTAATCTATTTAATTTAAACTGTGGTAATAATATTCTAAATATTAAATAGTTATAAACATTTACTTATATGGTGTCAATTTACCACAAATGGAAAAATTAAGACTTTTTTTGACCATATGTTTATTTTTTTTCAATTTTTAAATATTTTTATTATTTTTTAATAATTTAATAACATTTAATTTTTATAAAATATCAATAGTGTCTATTTTTACATTATTAATATTATTGACTTTAATTAAAAACAAAATAGAAATATAACCTCAAAAAAAACTATTTAATACAAAAATAACATGTGATAATCACCTATAAAATTCATGTATCACCTCAATTATGTCAAATTATATTTATTTTAATAATTTTAAAATCATTTATTTTATATTTCTATTAGTAAAATAATTACTTCTACACTATTGTGTCATTATTTATGGTAATTATTTAGTCTATAAAAATTATAAATAAATTAATATGATGTACAAAATTCCTTTAAATTTCTAGAGACTATTTACGATTGAATTTATCTCTAGGTTATCCCTATATTAAAATTATTTAACATAGAAGAAATGAGAGTGTGACACTTTGTCCCATTCTTTAATTTTAATAGTATTTATATCATTTTCATAAAAATGTCCATTAAATGATCAAAAACATATTATTATGATATATTTATCATTATACTATTCATTTATCTAAGACTAATATTTTTATGAATTTTATAACATTTAATAAAATATTATTTATTTTAAAGTATCATTTATGTAAATTTTTATACTATTCAGTATTTTAATTTTTTTAAAATATAAAACCAACATGATAAGTTCAAACCAATACTTCAAATATATCACTAACATGTCTATTTTATCGTTAAAATTCATGGGTGTCATTGATTAAGTCAAATAATATTTATTTAACATTTATATTTAGTTAATAAATTATTACATCATCTTTGTGTCACCATTTTATTTAATTATTTATTTTCTAAATATTATAACTAAATTACCATAATGTAGATAAACATTTTTTTATTTCTTATGACTATTTATAGTCAACCTTATCAATTACAAAACCTCATATTAAAAATATTTTACTTGTTAAAAAAAAAGTATAACAAAATTGGATTTCCTTTAAATATAATATTATAAATATATTAAAGTCATCCAAGTGGATCCAAGTGGTCCCAAAATAGACCCAAGGATGCTATTGGTTGAGAAAAAATTACCCAATTAAATCAGGACAAGTGTTAGGGTGATTATAATATTGTTTTTACCTTTAATTACCCGATTTACCCTTAACTGTGGTAATAAAAATATTACTAAAGTTACTATTCATAATTCCAAAAAATAAAAGAAACCTATTTAAATTATTTCGACCCACTGATTCCAAATATGAAATTTGTTTTTTTAAAATCTAAAATACATAAGTTTCAGTAATTAATTTAAAATTAATCCTGTTGTCAAAATGAAAAATAGGTTTTTCAAAGTTAAAACAAAGCAAAAAATTGAAATGTATTGACATCAAAATTTTGGGTAAAATTAATGTCAATAATAAAAAATATATTAAATGGAAATAATATATTATATATATACTTTAAAAACAATAAAATTTACAATTTATCACTAAACTATTTTGATGAAAAAAGTTGTTTTCAATTAAAACTTTGTATTATTTTACTATTCATCAAACATGAAACTTATCAAAATAATACCAAAAAATAAATCAAAGTGAACATTGATATGAAACTTTCAAAGAAGAAGTTTATTTTTTAAAATTTAATATATAAACATGTCAAATACTGGATTTAAAATGGGTTCTTCATTAAAAGGTGAAAAAACTACATTATTTGAAAAATACTTCTTTTATCCGAAAAATTGAATTTTTTCTTATATAATGTCTAGAAAATACATAATAATAATGTTAAAATAATATAGAATATATATAAAGTTAAAATTTGGTTAATAATATTCATTACCGATAATTTAATGGCTAAGTTATATATTATAATAATATTTTATTAATTTATTTTTATTTGGTAAAACTAGGAATTGCATGTAACCCAAGCCAAATCATTATTGTGTGTATTGTAATCTTAATGTAGTGTTATTTAAAAATAAAGCAAGAAACAAAATTAAATTTATTCAAAAATGAAAATAGTGTAATGTCTCGGGGTGTTACATCATGTGTTATAAGCCAATGTTCAACCCTCTTCATTAAATAAACATATTATACATAAAGGAATGCAATTTTATTATTGAAAAGGAACAAATTTTCAAAACTATAGCCAAATCTCTATCTTCTTCCTTGTTAACCATTCATCTTCATATAGATTGTGCTAGTGTTTGAGTTGGTTCCCTAGAAACAAATTCTATATACATTATGATATCCTATATTCATGGTTTTGAATATTAATAAAGTCATTATAACTTCATGATAATTATTCTATGTGAAATTGTATGCAATAAAGTTATACGGATAACTTTAACTATAAAAGGTCACAATAATTCTCCACTGTAATGATAAAATATAAGTTCTATGATAGTATTATTAAATATATGTTCTATGAAAGAATGATATCATTTTATGAGACACAAATGATATATGATATTAGTTGTAGGAGTCTCATAATATAGTGAGACTTCTTATCATGGAGTTCACTCTTGGAAATTTCCAAGAGAAGGAGGTAATGAGAACATGAGTCATGATTAAGAAATCCACATTCATATATGTAATTAGATATTAATATCTTTGGATATGTGTAATGGTCCTTAAAATTTAATAATATTATTAATGCATATCATGTGTCACATACTTTTATGTATTGATAAAAACTTTGATAATATATGCTCGCAGTGAGGTATGATATTTTTGGTGCATCATGAGTGATATTTCATTAATGAATAATGCGAGGAAGGATTTTTACCATATATAATTTAATGAAATTTAATATGTGATTCCCATTTATGGGAATGAAACTACTTGATTAAGTCCATGACCATGATGTTCTCCCTGCAATTTCATTTTCAAAAAGTTAAAGTTTTGAGTGCATAGGTTGATGAAACTATTATGAACCCTACTTTACTAAAGATATCAAAACTAAGGGATTATATCACATAGAGTATGTTCATATGAGGTTATATATTGCTATAAAAATAATTATTTTATTTATGGGTTCCTTTTCATGTTGTAAGATTCTAATCTTGAACTTTAGGTGGTTCTGCCCAATTCAAATATGAAAGGGACCCAGAGGGTCACAAACTAAGCATATCAAAAACCTCAGTTAAAATATATTTAAATTTAATATGTCAAATAAATTTTATTTTCATACATGGATTAATAATTATTCATGTTTGGTTGATCACTATTATTCAGTCAATAGTTATTCAAGAGATATGTGAGTTGAATGTTTAATAAAAATTTATTCACTATTTTAATTAATATAATATTTATTTTTTATCTATGAATAATGTAGTGATATTTATTTATTTAAATAAATAGTCATTATTAAAATTTGGATAAATACCAAAGTGGAAATAATAGACTAAGTTAATGGACTGATGAAATATGATACATTAAATATTATTTGAATAAATGTTAATTTATTTATTCAAGAAATATTATTTATTTATACACAAGTTTATCTAATGTCAAGTAAATAACAATAATATTATTAATTGAACGTGGGATTCTCCAAAGATTAATAGAATAATAAGAGCACAAGTAAAATTAATTATTCTCTAACCCCAACCCAATATAAACCCGATTATATCCTTCTCGACCCTTATTTTCATTGTTCACAATGAATTTTTTTGATATAATTCTCTCAAAACCTAGAGAGATCTTCCTCTATAACTCTCTTAATAACTAAGAGTAATTATCCTCCCCCACCTCTTGAATTTAAAGAGAATAAAAAGAACCATTCCACTATAAAGTGATTTCTGTTGTGATAAATGTAAATTGTGTATGCATTATAATACTTCATTCTAGCACCATTGGATTTATATGTTGATGTTTGGAGGTTTTTTGTACACCCATGGATCACTACTAGTGGGATTTGAACCTTTAATCCATTGATGTGATGATAATACAACCTAAATCTCTCATTTGATTCATCAAATGAAGAAACAATTCCAACACGAGGTAATTCTATATTTACATAAATTAATTAAATTTTTTATGTGATGATCCAATATCTTGGATTTTGAGGTTAATTTTTTTTATGTTTGGATTAGAAATTAGATGGAGTTAATGAATTTCAATTGTTGGGAGTGGGCCCAACCATTTATACCATGCCCTGTAATCATAAAGTGGTATCAGTGCTGTAATGACTTAGCAGGAGCCACCCAAACTATGCCTGATCCGGGATGCTATATAAACTCAGGCACACCTCTCCATATTCCAGAGGCTAACAAAAAGTGTCTAGGTCTTAAAAATGTCATAGGGATACCATTTCCTCAAAAAATCACCAAGGTTCATGCCCAAATCCTACTGATAATTCAGCACGACTCATCCATGTAACGGATTACCCAAAATACCTATAGACAACACTGAGAGTCTCATGGCCTCCCATAGTATAGAATATAAAATAAGGAAAATATCTATATAATGTGTCAATAAAAAATAGATTAGTATCATAATATAATAAATAAATAGACATTGTATACAATAAAAGTCAACTTGTCCAGTAGATGATGGACAATAACTAAAAACAAGACTAAGGATTTCAACCAAAATCACATTATATCTTTCCATATCCATGGCCTCCATGACCTACTAACCTATACTATGAGACCAACTATATGTGTTACCTAGGTATTTAAATAATTCATGAATATTTACCTAGGTACACTGGAACCCACACCATGTACGCAGATAGGGGGTGTGACCCATGACCAAGGAGGTACCCCCAATGCCTCTAACAAACCAAGTAATTTTTTGATCAAGTTAATGTGCATGAAATTCATATATAGAGTGAAATAGTGTTAATGAAACAAACCCACAAGGAAACGCAACACACAATAAAAACATCACACAACATACCTACTTCATCACCTTAATGTGATCCATCTCATACCACAACCTATACAATACCTACTTCAGTGCTATTCCAGAATATGTGTCATTCCATAATCTATAAAATTCCTTTTTCAACACCATGTCAAATGGAACATATATTAGGAGATCATTAACACATGTATCCCATGATTATCACATTTCACTGAGGTTATGGTCTTGTCAGGTACCCAGAACTATCCCTAAAAAGTCATAGAGATCCACCACATCACCCCAACCTATCCCAAAGGACTCTAGAGAGGTCAATCATGCACACTAACCCATCAATACAAGTTCTGAGGAGGATAAACCATCACACTAGATTATCCCAAGGATTCTTGGGAGGCCCAATTTTTAATTACCCTAACCCATCCTTGGGAACGTAGGGAGGTCACACCAAATATGAGGCCAACACATATAAAAAATAACAATTGGGTATGCATCCCATTTTACAACTCAACAACTCATCATTAGGAAACTAGTCCCTCTAGATCTAGTCACACACACAAGAATCATCCTATGTCCTTATACCATCTCAACCATCTAGGGGTCAATCACTTCCACTGAGATCAACCCAACAATTGTTTACTAAAATCAACATTGTTAGTAAAAACTCATAATAACCATCACTATAAAAAGTTCAAAAACAAGGAAAAATGTTTTCATAAATAGGACATCACTAACACATGGTCAAAATGGACAAAATAAACTCTTTCCAAGACCCTAAAAATTTACCATAAACCAATTCAAAACATACTTTAGGTCATATCAAAATGAATCACCCACTAATTTACTCACACTAGGATCTTGTCCCAATTGACATCAAACATTATCTAGAAAACATATTTCCCCCTTTTTAAATACCAATTAAAAACCATTTCACACGTCACCCATTTTATCCTAATATTAAAATTTTAATTCAAACCTCTTTTTAAAATTTCATTTTAAAATGAAACCATTTTTCTATTTGAAATCCAATGCACTCTCAAAATAATCCATACATAAGGCCATCAACACTCAACCTAACCCCATAACTCCCTTATGGAGAAACCCACATAAGAAACACAATTCTAAAGGAAATTATTACTAATATGGCTCATGAATATAGAAAACTAATTAACCAATAGACTCAAATATGTTCCAAGACCCCTTTTTTATAAAAGTTAATTCCCTTTTAATTATGTGGCTCGACCATCACTACCTTAGCTTTCCAAATCTCCAACTAAACACCAGAGGCCCTATATCACATCAAGTGTCACAATAAATTAATTATAATAATTTATAATTAATCAAATAATTTAAAAAAAAATCCAAATTCATCAAGACACACATTATGGTTCATTAAATCCATCTGAGGCCCATGCCAACCTCTAATAATTCCCTGAGTGCCTGTCTCACCCTTACAGATCATCAAATTAATTAATTAATTAATCGAAAATACCAATACAAAATAATGAAATCCAAACTCACAGTGTAGTCCAAAAATGTTGGAATCATAAGAAACCGGGTCGGTTTCACTCTAAACACACACTTGAGCCTACGCCAAGAAAACCCCCCAATTATAATACATAAAGAGAAGCCTAATTAACCTAAAATTTATCAAAAACAATTATTGTTAAAAATAACTTATAAAAAACAGTGTTTAATGACTTAATTTCAACCTCTCATGATGTGTTCTACAAGCTACACATGAAATCCCTTTAATGCCCAATGATTTATCCATGTACTGGTGAAACCATCCATCAAATCCCTTTCCAAAAAATGAAAAATTTAGCGAATATTGGGGTAAGATTACAAGGGGGAGAAATAAGGATACATTAATTTGAAATAACACACTTAATACCTCTAAAATCATTCATATGGAAAATACACTAAGGAAGAGAAATGGGGAGACAATATTGTCTCTCCCCCTCCTGTTTGTATAGATGAAGGAGGAGAAACCTAAAGGGGTTCCATATAGGAACCCTAGAAAGACCAAAATTCCCATTAATAAAATTAGGAAATTTAAAACCATTATATGGATGTTGTGGATCATTTATTAGCCAATGTGTTTAGATAATGTTCCCAAAAAACTGACCAAACCATCAGTTGGTAGGTCGTAGTTCACTAGTGAACCAGTGAGATAAGACTGTGTTCCCATCACACTGTCCAGCCCATCGATTGGACAGTGGTCTGTTGTTGAAATTCAGTAGTCTGACCACTTGACCAAAATTCTAACACCCTTATAAACACCTAGGCCCTCCCCCAAATCTCAATATATATAAAAAAGAACACCCTTGAGATGTACAAAATTTTGTAATTCCATTTAGAATCTCAGATCTCAAAAAGAAACCGCAAACAAGAGGAAAAATTCAAATTCCATTAGGATTTATAACGGAAATAATTTGGATCCTTAAAAATTACCCACCCCAATTCTTATCATTACTGAGAATCCATGGAAAATCATTAACCACATATATCGACCTATAATGAATGTTAATTCACCGATAAATCACCATGTTCCATTTTTTAATTCCAAATGCGCTTCCTCTACAAAACTCCAAACACCAAGCTTTGTTACACTAGATCCCATTTAAATTTCCTATTTTGATCCTCAAAACTTGTAAAAAATTTCCTAAATGATTCTCCCTATTTTAACTCTATCTCACTAAATCTTATTTTACATGACATCTTCGGTCAGTGCCTACCTGACCAATTTGGCCTCATCTGCCAACACAACACCACACCACCCAAACCTGATTAACTACTCCAGGAGGAATATCCAAACAATCCAAACACCCCCAGCGAGGTCCATCTCGACACTTCACCACATATTTACTTAATTAGTTCCTCAACCAACCACATTCATTATTGTATTTCACCCCGAGCACCAGCACTATTCCAATTCAACTCACTCTCAGATCATGCTACCACCACTCTGAGATCGATTCCCACACATCAACTCCCACAAACTATGATCCCAAATTCTTAAAATTGGTCTATCTAATCACCAAAACCCCTCTTCTATTTCAACCATATATCGACTGGTTTCATAGTACCTATGACCCTTCTCAAAAAAGTGTCATTCTCCCATGAATGATGAGATACTCCCCACTATAAGAGTACCCTTATCATCACATCACCAACGACAATCACCCTCTAACTCCAAAAAACAAATCTTGTGAATTTGTGTCATCACCAGCACCAAGAATCAATACAGCTCCCAACCATACACATAAATTCCAAAACAATGAAGTTCTATCGAATATTAAAATAATCTTAAGGATATAGTGATCCAAACCAAAATAATATGTTACCTATGGATGATTCCAACTAGTTGTGCTCCCCACCATAAGAATTTACTACCAGGAGCATAGATCAATTAAAAAAATCATGTACACATTATGTGGTCTGATTCACTAAATGTCTAAAACAAAAAGTAATGAATCTAATCCTTGAACAAATTATTATAGCAATCAAATACTAAATCCTCCCATCAAACATCCATGATCCCACCACATGTGGCACTCTCTAAACATAAATATCATGAGCTCACCACAAGCAACTCCCACTGAACATTTATTTCATGAGACCACTATAATTAGATTCCACAAGCATATATTGAGTATATTTGAACACAAAATTCAACCACTAGGCCTCAAACGGTCCATCACTGATGTTATATAAAACCCAAATACACAGACATTAGTTTCTCTATATGAATAGAACAATACAAATACATCCATCAACCTCATATGGAGATGTCTAAAAAACCACGACACATAAGTCTTGCACAAAATTCAATCATTCGAGTCTCCCTAGTTAGAAAACTAAAATCCACCTAGACCATTTTATATAAGGACCGGTCACTTATTTCAAAAACTCATTTCCAAAACATTTTAAACACACCCAGACTCCCATGAGTTTCCAAAACACCCCTCGGCATACACGGATTTTTTTATTATCGACCAAAATTTTTTTTACCAAAATCTCTGGCCCACCCATCCAAATTCCTGAAAACCGATCTTATTTTCAGAAATCTATTTGAAAAAAAATTCCAAAACCACCTAGGAATATAATTTTAGAACACTTTTCAAAATTTAGTTTGAAAACCATTTCCTTACATTTTGTTTTCAAAACTAAACATTCCATTCCATTTCAAAAATCACCATCTCCAAAATCCATTAAAAATAAATCTATTTTATAAAACCACTACATGCACACCCTGAATCATCACATGAGTTTTGCTTCAAATGTACTGTTTTACTCTTAAAATATGGGTTTTTCTCATGAACGAAAATTTCCAAAATTTATTACCCACTGATAGAAAAAAAGAACAATACAATCAATAATGAAACCCCTCACATCCCTATTAATCTAATCACCATTTATATTATATGTGAGAAAAATTCATTTATATTAAATGTTTCTTTAATTAGAAAGAATTACGATAATAAATCATTTCAAAAAACACTTCCCATAGGTGCATGTATCATACCCCTAACATACCACTATCATGATGAATTTAACAATCAATAGCTCCCAACCAAGCCCTACAATATCATATTGGTATTCTCAGTCCAACCAAACACATTACTCATTCTAGTTATCCTATTCCCAAAACTTAATATACCCCGAGGACTCAAATTTAGGACTATGTCATATTGGAAAGGAATGAACTTGATCTCTCTCCTGAGTCTGAAATCCTAACTCAACCTATAACAATAATATCTAGTCCCAATTAATGCTCTGATATAATATTGTAATTCCCAATCCTAGGCCTCCTGGGTGGGGATTTCACATGAACTCAAGCACACCTCCCCATATACCTAAGGATTCCGATAAGAAGTGAGGGACTAACACAATTTTGGGAACACTATAACCTTATAACAAGTCCTAGGGGTCATTCCTAAATCCTACTGTAAATTTAGCATGACTCCTTCATAAAACAGACATCCCAAAATACTTGTAGACCAAACTGGGAGTTTCATGGGCCCCTATAATACAGAAAATAAAATCAAGAATATATATATATGATGAATCAATACAAAAGAGGCAATAAGTAAAAAATAATAAATAAATATGAATCATATACAATAAAAGGGACATTGGATAGTGCATGTTGGATGGTAACTAAAAATAAGACAAATGCCTCCAAACCAACTCACATAACGTTCTACTACATCCATGACCTCCATAACCAATTAACCTATACCATGGACCCAAACCCATGCTACACCTTTTCCCTTAAATAATAAATTAAGGAATACCCACATAAATCATAATCCACACTGTGTAAATGGATAAAGGGTGTGTCCAATGACCCAGTAGGTACCCCCAGTGCTGTAAGAAAACTGAGTGCTACTGTGATCAAGTGGATGTGTATGAAATAAATATATTATGTGTAGTCACATCCATAAAACACACCCACACATAAAACATAACATGCAAGAATAATAATCAAACATCACACCTATTTTAAAACCATTTCAGGATCTAACTCATACCATAACTTGTATTGTACCTAGTTTGGCGCCATGTTGGAATCCTTGTCATTCCATAACCCATACACTAATTTTCTCAGTACCATTTTGTAAGGAATGTCTATCAGGTGGTTAGGGAAAAATGTATCCCAGAGACCATACATTTCACTCTAGTCACAACCCCATCAAGAACCCCAACCCATTCTTATGCAGTTAGTGAGGTTTACAAAGTCACTCGACCCATCCTCGAGGACTCATGGTAGGCTAATCAAGCACACCAGCCCATCTTGATAGGTCCTAGGGTGGAAAACCAATCACACTGGCCTATCCCAAGGGTTCCTCGGAGGCCCAACCATCAAGTACCCTAAACTATCCTTACACGCTTAGGGAGGTCACCCTAAAAATGTGTCCAACACACATGGAAAACAACAATAGTGTACAAAACCCATCTCCCAACTCACTAACTCATCATCTAGGTACTAGTCCCTCTTGTCTTAGTCCCACATACTAGCATCTTCCTAGGTCCCTTGGCCCCATATCAACCTTCTAGTGATATTTCACTTCCACCAATATCAAACCTCCAAATTTTATTACATAAAAAACATTGTTAGTCAAAACAAATAATAAGAATCACCATAAGAAGAGAACACACAAGGAACTCATACATTTTTAAAAAAAGGAATCACCTATACATGGTATACTAGACAAAAAATAAACTCACACATATCCCCTAAGGATTTCATATAAAATTGAGTCAAAACATCCTTTATTTCATTGGAAAACACGTCAACCAATGCTTTACTTACCTCATGCCCTTCGCCCAATTCCCATAAAACATTATCTAGAAAATAAATTTTCTTTTTTTGAAATACCATTTCAAAACCATTTCAAAATTCCTCCATTTTCTCCTGTTATTTCCATTTTAATTCAAACATATTTTAAAATTACATTTTAAAAAGAAAACATTTTTCTATTTAAAATACAATGTAATCCACCACATTTTCCATAAGGAGGGACACTGACACTCGACACGAGTCCACCCCACCATTATGAAAAAATCTCACAAAAGACATGAAATTATAATAACATTTATTATTAATAAGAAATAAAAATATAAAATAACAAATTAACCAAGAGACTCAAAATAAGTTTAAGTCCCCCTACCTCAAACAAATCCATTCCCATTTAATTATATAGATCGACCATAACTGAACTGGCGTTCCCAAGATCCCCCTAAACTCTAGAGGCCCTATCTCATTTTAATAATATCAAAAATTTAATTATAAATATTTATAATTAATTAAATGATTAAAAAAATAGACATAATGCCTCATGACTCACCCGATAGTCCATTAGACCTATCCAAGGTGCGTTCCAACCTCTAACAAGTCCTAGATCACTTGCCTCACCCATACAAATCATATAATTAATTAATCTATTAATGAAACAAAAACCCAAATGCGATATAATGGATTCCAAACTCATTGGGTAGTACAATGTTGTTAAAATTGTAAGAAAATGGGTGTGTTTCATTCGTAACACACACCCAAACCTATTCCAAGATAAATACCCAATTTTAATACCCAAATTTAAGTCCAATTAAACTCAAATTCATCTAAATCCCTTTAAAAACTAATGGAAAACATACCATAATCCAAATGATGACAGATGACTTGATTTTAACTTATCAAGATGCCCTCTACATTATTTACATGAAATCCCCTTAAGAAGCAATGAAATTTCCACAATCCAGTAAAATAGTCCATCCAAATCCTAGCCAAATCAAATGATATTCAATAAACAATAGAGTATAAGAACAAAGGGGATATAGGAGGAGACCTTACCTTGATATCACAAGTTGAATCCCTATGAAATCACCAAGATTGAAGGCACACCATGGGAGATCAAGGGAGATCCAATATGGGATATACCTTTTTATTCATATGGTAAGAATAAGACAAAAATAGGGGGTGTCTAAATAGGAACCCCAAAAGGTCAAAATTTCCCTTATTAAGATGAGGGTGCTCAGACCCTATCGGTGTTTCAGTAGGTTCAGATAGTTTTCCCAAAACACTATCTTGACCACCAGATAGCCTGCGGTAGTTGACCAGTGATCCGATGATATTATATATTGTTCCCAACATAATGCATATCCCACCTATGGGATGATAGTGAACTACTGAAATTTAACATCTCTCCCACTCAACCACTACCCTGAAACCCCTTCAGACACTTGTGACCCACCCTAAATCTCAATATGCATAAAAAAACACATCCTTGAAATATAAAAAGGTTAAAAATTCTATTTTGAATCCAAGATCTCAAAATAAAACTGCCACCAAGTAGAAAAATTCAATTTCACTAAGATTTTACAACTCATAACAACATGTGTCGTTACAAGAGCATTCACATATTAATTTATAATTATTTACTATTCATTTATTGATTGTATGATTTTTTGTTACTTTTTTCATTTATGGTTTACTTTTAATTTTAACATTAAATTACATGTTTTAAAAATTGAATATTCTTTGTTAAATTTTACATGATCTTAAACAGGTTAAGAGTAGGAAAATAATGATCAGAGATGTCATCAGGAGGTGCTAGAGATTCTGATCTATTGACATGGTAAAACTATGTGTAACTAAAATATATATGCCATGGTCCATGGTTTAATTCATTATGAAAGGTAATGGGATAAATTAATCAACTAAATAAAATCAGCACAAAGTGTGTACTTACCCACCACATGTATAGAATAAAGACTAGAACACAATTTTTTGGACTACATGACATTTTGATAGAATAATATCGTGTAGTCTATGAGTTTTTTAGTGAATTTCCTAGAGTCTGCATTGTCAGATGTGCGTCATGTGTTAATATACAATGCACGGGACTAACGACTGGGAAATGTAGAGGCAAAACACTATGTAACTGGTATACATTGTGTGTAACCTTTAAGTTTCAGTAATCATGATACATGCTGAGTCCCTAGGAATACATATTGAGCACATTAAAGGTGATATACATGATTTGTAAATAGTTATTACACATTATATAATTAATTTAAATGAATAATAATTAATTACCACATTAAAACAAAATTATATGGAAATCATCTAGTGTGCATATTATGTAACATAGTTTTCAAAATTAATAAATTCTTAATTAATTCCATGTAATTATCTAAAAATATTAGTGAAATGATTTACTTTGCACATTTACATAAATGATGGGAATCTCTAAAACTATCCAGATGAACATTAATATAAAATAATTAATTAATTAATTAATTAATTGAATTAATTCAAGTGTGTTTATCTTAATAATAAATAATGAATTGAATTGAATGCTAGATAGTTTACATTTTTGAATTTTTTGTATGTGTGGAAAATCATGATCATAGAGCAACTTGTGTATACAATTAGTTTATTTTAATTTATTATTATTAAATTAATATTATTTCTTTTATGTCATATCCTCTACTATATTATGTAGGATTTATGTTTACGTGGTTTATTTCATATAAACCCCCTTAGTCATCCCATTTCATTCCACTCAGCTATGTGTGAGTAAATTCAAATGGAATTGATGGAGTTCCTAGGTGATGGAAGGTGATATAGTTATGGAGTCAAGGTGAAACCAACCTAGGAGATACAAAAAAGAACAACTGGATTACCATAACTCAATCTAGGTGTGTTTATATGAGTTATTTAAATAGGGAAAAGGGTTAGTTTATCACATTCTTGGTAAATCAACCATTATAAAATATCATGGTCATGACACTTTATTAATTTTATTTTTTTAAATTACATGATTAATTATTAGTGGATAGTTTATCAATAAATTAATTAATTAACAAGAATACGAGATGGAATTAAAATAAAAGTGGATAATGTGTAAATTTTATTTAGACATGGTTAATCACTTAGGTAAAATCCACTTAATATTAACAATTATGTAATAATATAAAATGAGTAATTTATGTATAATGATAAAAATACCAAAAATAAAATATCATGTCCGAAAAAGATTCCACTACTTGGGATAGAATTGAAACACCATTCAAAGTGATTGAATAACCTTCATTGGAGTAATTTCAATTATCAGTTAATTTTTAAATTGATTTTTGAGTCGATTTAACCTAGTTCACATTAAGGTTTGTTCACCTCTATGAGACATAATGAAACTAGGAGGCAAGTGTTGAGGAAATAAATATATAGGATTTTAGGATCAGAGAGTCCACTCAAAGGATCAAAGAGAAATAAGTTAATGTTTTTGGAGAGTTACACCCACATAAATACATTTTAATATCTCTTTAGGCCCCCATATGGGTTATGAGAAAGGTAATATGGATTATTTACTATATAATATCCATATAATATGATATTCCAAAACAAATGGTGATAGATAATGGATTTTGATAAAATAGTGACATATTAATTAATTAAATTTAATTATATATTTTTTAATGTAGGTAAAATACTAAAATATGCTCTAATTGTATAAATGGAAATCCACATGACATTGAATTTATCAATGTGATCTATATCATAGAAGGATAACCTCCTTACTAGCTTGAATTTATGGGAGTGGTAAAGGTGTTTATGCATTGAACTGTGCAATGCCAAAAATTACATATTCTAGAATCCCTTATTACTAAATAACTTAGTAAATAGGCTAGTGAGGAGAAACACTCTCTCAATAAGAAACACCTGGATGATGTGGTAGATGTCAAATGTTTCATTATATCATCCATGTCTAGTGATCTCTTAAAGAAACACGAGTAAGAATATTTATATATCATATATTCTCACATTTGTGATCTTTATCAAGAGAAGGTTAGATAAGAGAGATATGAGATCTCCAAGGCACTATTCATGTGTAATCTTGGAGAGTCAGTTCCACCTATGCCACATGTAGTCAAAATTATTGGCAACAAGAAGTTCTTGGATATCTTAGGATTTATTCTTCCTACTGAGTTACACACATATCTCATCTTATCCTCAATACCCCTAAGTTTCTCTTGTTTCTTTGTGAATTATATTACAATAAATAGTGGGAAGATTATATTAGAACTCTTTACCTAGATTTTACATGTGGATAAAAACATGAGGTGTAACAAAATTATGACCATTATAGTGAATAAAAATAATAACAAAGAAAAGGGACCCAAGTCTTACTCTAATTTTAAGTCTCCTAATCACCATCCTCCCAAGAAGAGGAATATCCAAGGGAATGAAAAGGAAACAAATGTAGTTTGTATTTCATGTGATAATTTGGGCTGGTTGGTAAAGAAATTCACATGGTTTCAGAAGTATAAGGACACTTAAGGTTTATTCCTTATCAATTGAAATATTTATATTTCTACTAATTGGGTATTAGATACATCTTTTGGTGGTAAAATCTATATCCAAATGTAGGAACCATGTATATTCTAGAATATTTCAAAAATATAGGTGGATATTCAAGCTCCCAATGGAGCATGACTTACTAGAATTACTATAGAAGACTACCATGTTCCATATCCAATGGGTATGATCTTGGTTTTTAAAACTATTATTATATACCAAGTGTTACGAAAAACATAATTTCTATATCTTACCTAGATACATATGGTTTTATATTAAAATTTAGAAATAAAAGATGTTTCTTTTCAAATATAACATATGTTATGGGATTGAAAATTTAAACAAAATCCTTTATGAAGTATATTATGATAACCAACTATTGGAAATAGATAACAAATTAGGTTCACATGACTCATATAACACCAAGTCATGGAATCACCAACTTGGTCATGTAAACAAAAAGCAGTCAATAAATCCCTATCAAGATGGCTATTTAGATTCTTTTGGTCTAAAATAACCTGATAGATGTCTCACTTGTTTTGAATACAATATAAAAAACACACTTTTTTTTCATTAGGGTGAAAGAGTGACAATGATTCTAGAATTTGTGCACACTAATATGCAGAAAACTTTTACAGTAAAATTTATAGGTGGGTATTATTACATCCTTAATTTTACAAATGATTTAAGTAGAAATTTATGTTTTTACTTATTAATATATAAGTTTAAATTCTTTGATAAATTCATAGATTTCAAGAATTAATTAAAAATTAAACTTGTTAATAAGCCAAATAAGATTCAATTTTATTAATGTGATGAGTATCTTAACCAAGAGTTCATTTATTATTTACAGAAGTTTGAGATAATTTCCCAACTCACTCATCTTTATACTCCATAGTGGAATAATTTCAATGAAAGGAGGATCTAAACTTATCTTTGACATGGTATGGTCTATGTTGAGTCCTGAGTATCTTCCACTGTCCTTTAATGGATATAAATAACAGAAAATAACAAAAATTCTAAAAAATGGTCCAACTCAGGAAGAAAATGGAATACTATATTAATTAATGTATATAATGAAATGCATGTTTTCATATACTCATGTATGGAGTTTCATGTCATTTATTAAGTCTAACTCTATAAACAAACTAGTGTCCTAAGGTATGAGGTGTATCTTTATTGGATAACATAAGGAAACAAGGGGTTATTATCTACATGAACCTTTAGATAAGAAATTCATTTTTTCCAGACAAACCATAATTTTTTAGATTGAGAACATCTCTTAAAGTGATAATGAGGGAAAGATTCACTTCAATTAATTTGTTGCTTAAGATATAAAAGAGTTAGTGAATAAACACATTATGAAGGCCCCCATGGAAGAGGTTGTTCCAGAGACACAAATACTGCATAGGATGACTAGAGAGATTAAAGAACCAAAACAATATAGTCTTATAGTCATCAAAGATAGTGAAACATTATTGGTTTACAATAATGATCATCTTTCCTACAAGGAGGTCTGAGGGAGGTTGGAAGATAAAAAATAAAAAGAGTCCATGAATTATATGATAAATTCCATGTTTTAAAACCAAGTATAGGTTATGTTTGATCTATTATTTTATGTAAAACTTGTTTGATGAAAATGGTCATTCAAAAGAAAACTGGAAATGGAAGGTAAAGTGAGTACCTATAAAGCTTGACTAGTCACTGATTATACCGTAAAATATAAGTATATTATGACTTATAATTCAACTAATGAATTAATATATATATATGAAAATTCATACAAGATCTTGATGTGGCACACAATAGTAAATACCCTGTCACACTATAACATGATAATACTAAAATGGTGTATCTTTAAATGGAGACACACTCACATCAAATAAAAAAGCACATAATTCAGAATTATCACCTTTTAATTGATATTTCTAAAAAGGGTGAGGTCACAATCAGAAGTGTTTCTATATATGAGAATATGTTGGAATCATTAAGAAAATCCTTATTTAAGTAGAAGCATGAACATCATGTGAGTTTTAACAAACTAAGAGTTGTTAGTAGTTGACTATAGTGAAAGTGGGAGTCTATTGGAGTTAGTTCCCCAGAACAAATTCTATATACTTTATGATCACCTATATTATTGGTTTTGAATGTTAATAAAGTTCTTATAACATCATGATTGTTTTTAGACATTGAATTCTATGTAATAATGTCCTTAGAGTATCTATCATATTGAAAGGTCATAGTAGTTCCCTAATATGATGAGAACCTTCAAGTGTAATGTCAATTTTCTTAAATATATGTTTTATGGATGGATGATGATACATGATATTAGGGGTATAAGGATCATAATACATTGAGACTTCTTCTCCTAAATTTCTCCCTTAGTAATCTCCCATAGATAGAGATTATGATAAATTGGACCTCCAATTAGAAATCCATATTAATATGTGTCATTGGATATTACTATATATAGATGTGTGTAATGATATTAAGACTTTATGATTTTTATTAATTCATATCATGAGTCATTTACTTTGATTTAATTATAAAAAATATGATAATATATGATAATGATGAGGTAAGATATTCCTAGTGCATCGTGAGTGATATTTCATTAATGAATAATGCGAGGAAAGATATTTCCCTTCATTTACTTAATAGATGTTGATTTCTTAAGACCCTTGATGGTAATATAACTTCTTGATTAAGTCAGTGACCATGATGTTCTGTCAGAAAATTTATATTAGAGAAGTCAAATAAGGATACATTGATTTCATAGGTTGATGAATCCAATATGAAATTTTCTTTATTAGATATATAAACACAAATGTATTATATTACATTGTTTACATATACTTGAGGTTGTATGTTATTGTGGTAATAACACATATCTCTATGGATTCCATGGTGTGTTGCTAAACTCCAACCTTGGACATTAGGTGGTTCTTCTTAATTCCCCCGAGAAAAGGGCCCAGAGTGTCACACACTAAGTGTATCCAAAATATCAGTTAAATTCTATATAAATTTAATATATTGAACAAATATTATTCCCATATGTGGTAAAATAATTCTTCATATTTAGTTGATTGAAAATTTTTAGTCACTAGTTAGTCAAGAGAAAATATTTGTGAGTTGAATGTTTATTCATATTTATTCTCTATTCATGTGAATAAAATATTTATTCAATTATCAGTGAATAATTATTTTATATTCATTTATTTAAATAAATATTTATTATTCAATGTTTGAAAAATACAAAGGAGGAAATTATAGGATGAGCTAATGGTCTGTTGAGAATTGTTATATTAAATATTATTTAAATAAATGTTAATTTTTTTATACAAGAAAAATATTTATTTATCCAAGATTTTAGTACATTTCATGTAAATAATAATAATAATAATAATAATATTTATTCACATGGTATGATGGGGATTAATATAATAATAAGGATGCATGTGAAATTATTTATTATCTATCCCTAGATCTATATAAATATGATTATATAATTGTCAACCCTAATTGTCATTGTAAACAAATAAAATTATAGAGATAATTATCTCAATACCTAGAGAGATCTTCCTCTATAATTTTCTTAATAAATGTTAGAAACTATAATCCTTTACATTCTAAAATTTAGAAATAACAAGAATAACCAATCCGCCTCAAATCGATTCTTGTGGAGATCAATGATGAATGATGTAGGTATTAGAATCATCTCTTATAGAACATTTATATTTATAGGGATATGTTAAAAGGTTTTTAGTGAATATGGGGATCATCATTTGGGGGAATTATACCCTTGAATCCTTTAAAAAATTGATGATATGACCTGAATCTATCATCTGATTCATCAATGAAGAATTAATTCCAACATAAGGTAAGTCTTTATTTATAAAAAATAATTATAAATTATATGTGATGATACTATATCATATATTTTGGGTTTATATTAATCTATTTATATGGATAAATTCAAATAATTTTATGAATTTCCATTTTTAGGTATGAGATTAACCAGTTCTGCTACACCATGAAAACATAATTATCACACCATTGGATTTGGGGTTCCACTCATTACGAATCAAGATCTTAGTGGATATTGTCTTCTTCATCATTAAAATAGTGATATGACTATTTCTTAGTGATCTCCATCCAGTAAACGCCACCATGTTTGATTGATATGGAGCTTGTAATAAAATATGTATGGCAATTTAATTTATATTCTTCATTATGTATGTTAATTCATGTTGACTGATCAAGAAATTTAAATGAGTTTCTTCTATGTGAAAGATCATATTATGATACTCCAAAACCCATCATTGATATTTGATACATTATCATCCACAAATAAAAGTGTTATTTAATATTTTTGTGAATAAAATGCCTTGAATTGACCCATTGGTGGTAATACAATGTGACACACTAAGCCCAACTCCAATAGAATAGGGGATTTTAACTAGTGGAAAGTGGGGATATCAAACCAAACGTTTGAATTATCCTAACAAACCTATATACACAAAATCCTCCAAGTACACCATGACCATGCAGGATAATATAAATTGTATTAACTCATGAGGAAATAATGATTATAATAACCTCTAAGAATAACCTGAGTGCAACAATGAAAATATATCCAAAGTATGAATGGGGAAGAATTCATTCAAATCATAAAAGTGAAGGGTGTTCCAACCTAGCAATAGAAATAATGTAAAATCCTACCCCAAAACATCAATACCCATCACTTCCAATGATCCACATAATAGAGTACTACTAATCTCCACCAACACTAAGCCAACCAAAGTCCCCATCTAACTACTTATCGACTGCATAATGAATGAAATGTGCAGGAAAATCCCATGCATGAGTGTGTATATACATACCTAATAAGATGTCCCAAAACTAAAGAGGAATATATATAAACAAATAGTAAGATCAACCCACAAGAAGTGAGAAGAAACACAATAAATAGACATTCTCATAGAGAAGCTGCAATTGAAGAGAGAGAAACCTCAATTTTTACAACTAACTAAGGATGACAAGTCTTTCTATAAATCCAAGTACCAGTGATATCTTGATACTAGTAGACCAAAATATCATCACTATATATATAATATGGGACCCATCCATCGATGATGGAAATTCACGATCTATGGGGGTATTGACCCCAGTGGAGGACGCACACTTTACCCTAGTGGGGAAATCATTCATCGTCAGAGCTCAGAGGAGGTGGTGATGACTCTTTAAATAGGATAACCACTCTCCGAGTGTATATGGGGGTTGATGAAATGAACCTATTTTAATAAGGATTTTTGGGAGTGATGCTCTAATATATATGTTTTATTAGGTGGGGGGGGGGGAGGTTCTAACCCTGATATTTCTCTATAGATAACACTAGAGTCTCATAGTTAGCTAACCATGATGAAAAAAAAGAAAATTACTCATGCCACCTCAGGATGTATCTCTGATATTCAAAAAAGGGTCACCAGTACATCCTATATGGAATTGTACATAGTGAGGACTACTCATGGGTCAAATAATGAGTAATTAAAAAGGAGATACTGATGGTAGAGCATTATAAGGAGGGTACATGGGGTTTACCTTGGGGTATATAAGGTATAATTCTAGGTATAAGACAAGATGTGTCATTCTACTCCACTCAGAATGTAGATATATATATACCCTAAATTTCTCCTAGGGAATATGAATTGTTGGACCGCTTGAGGTCGCATATGTGTACCCCTATACATAACTCATCTAGATAATTAATGTCACATAATTTATGGACCCAAACTCACAATGTGTGATATTTATGTTATCCTAGAAACCCTTTTCACCAGAAAAGGTGTACTATACATCGTGTGTTACTCCCAAATACACAGAGTGTAGTTTGTTTTTTTTCATAGAAAGAGAAGTCTTTCTCCAAAAGCTTAATTATTCCATTGATACACCATAAATATCACAAAAAACATTTTTATTTTCCTGAAACATGGATGAATCCTCACATGTGGATAGATTCTAACCATCCTCACCTGAAAAATGCCATTATGTTTCCTAATATGAATTCCCACCACATCTCTTATTGATTCCTAATTATCGATCCTCAAATTTTCATCTACAAACAGTCAATATTTATCACCAATGATCCAGATCTTGATATCTATCATTGATCATGAAAAATAAACTGAATATAGACTCGATCATGTTTTGAATCAGACTAGAAGTTGAATCATTAACCTACTATATGCCCATGATGAACACTCATAGAATATGGGGAGAAATTCATAATAAAAAAATGAATTCATTGATGGCTACTGGTAACCCATCCATCGATCAAAATCATGAAAAAAATAAAATTAGAGAATTCCAATGAAGAAAATTAAATTTAGGGTCAAATAAAATAATTAAATTGAAAGAGGAATGCATGAATATGGTAGAAGAAAAATTTCAAATCAGATAAATTACCAATTCTCAAAATCTAAAATAACCTGGAAATAATCCATAAATAAAAGAATCCCTACCCCATTGTTGGATATATTTTCTCAAAGAACATATTCAACATAAGGTTGATGATGATATTCAAAAATTGAATCAACAATGTTGAGACCTATTGAGTCTGTTTGTTGATCCTCAATCATTTTTTTTCTAGTTGTCAAATGTTTTCTCCTACGATGATTCCCCACCTTGTAACATCTCTGAACTAGAAGCCACTAAATCGGTGCTCTGAGCTTGGTGGTTGTATGACCTTAGGTGCACCTCCCCATACACTAAAGGTTTCCGACTAGCAGTAAGGGTCTGAATAGTCAATTAGGGAGACTATACCCCCTTTTTATCAAAGTAAGACACAAAAGAAGATAAAAAAATTGTGGAATAATAACCAATAATATCAGAACATTCATAAAAAACTATTCCCAAAATATAATACAAGCAAGTACAACAGTAACTATGCCATGTTTTTCTATAAGTGAGAAAGTGAACAAAACCCAAAATAAAAACAAAAGGCAAAATCCCTAAATGGCCCCAACAGTAAGTCTGAGTCCTCCTCCATGCACACTCGTTCCAACCCAATAGTCTAGCAAGGATGTTTTCCCTTCTTCTGACCTGCAAACATGAAGTCTACTCGGGTACCCAATGGCGGTCCGAGCAGGGTGTGAGTACAACTCAGTAGGCCACCACTAATGATGTCTACAAAATATCTGGTATAAACAGATGTGCATGCAAAGGAAAATTAATATTAAATGAAAAGTTAAAGATTAAGGGCCATTAGCCAGTTTAGGCCCATTAACAACATTTATTACCATTTCCATAACATACCATTTCATTCCATTTCCCATTACATACCATTTCCAACACATTTAACATGGGTTCATCAACACAAAAAATTTCATGGGTTCAAGTACGCAATCCCATACCCAAGGGAAAACACACAATGGAGTTTGGATCATCAATTCATCTCACCATCAACCATATCCCCACCTCTAAGCATCAGTCCAGGTGGATGAAACCGTTAGGGGAATAGATCCTTAGTCCTCATCCCCAACCCATGCATTGGGGTGGAGTTTAGAGCATCACATTAACTCAACCCGTGGGCATAGAACCTCAATAAATACCCCCACACTACCACGAAATGTGAAAATACTATATATATATATATATGTATCCATTAACCATCCACACCACAACACAATGATTATCCCAGGAAAACATAAATCATAACAACACATATGAGTTAATACCATACTTTACCCATTAACAACTTTACCATATTTTACATCATCAGCCATTTAGCCCAATTCCCATTTTTTATGATTATCTCACTAAGCATTGTTCATTATTCCTATCTCACTAGGCTTCATTACTAGACTCATAATCCATTCCATCATGGTCTTTCATCATTTTCATGTACTAACCCATTACATGTTCCAACACTATTCACAATTCATTTAACATAGCCATGTTCACCCATATAATGCACTTTCATGTTAACCCAACTTCCCAAAGGTTAATATTATTAAGACTTGGTGAATCACGTAGATTCTACCCCAACACTGTCAATCTCATTAATATGTTTATCAAGGGATCATCATAAACACACAACAATCCTACTTGTTCTTCACAAATCCATTGGTCCGGGAAGGTCGGCTCACCCCATGGGCAGCCCTAGTTTAGTCTCACCACCCTAAATGCATTCCAAGGGGATCGTGAGGGTTCCCCTTTACATTTTTAATAACCATATTACCAAAAAATTCTAGGGGTAATCTTAACAATCCATGATACCCCCAAGAATAAAACCACACATGCACAAATCCTCAAATAAACCATGGGATATAACATGTAGACCACATACATCGATTCTGTAGATGAATGAACCCTTAATCAAGACCTCAAATTCCACTTCAACAAACCTTTTAAGCTTCAACCTAAATCTCACCCATAGAGTAGGGTTTTAGAGCTTCGGAAAGAGAGGAGAAGAAGATATAAACCCTAAACTCAAAAGAGAAGCAAAGATGAGATTAGCCTTACCCGGAGCTCCGATCTGCAACCAAAGACCCCAAAAATGTATTAGAAATGAAGGGTATTGATCTCTTAGAGCCCTTGGGAGGTTTGGTTCGTTCATAGGGTGAAGCGGTGTGAAATGGGAGGAAATACCGAGTTGGGGTTAAAAATCATGGGGTGGAAAATTGTAATTTTTAAAAGATTTCTGGGTCGCATGGTTTCCCCACATGGTTTTCCAAACCATGAACAAAACATGTGGATGTTTCTGTTCCAAAAAGACCCCATCACATGGTTTACCCGCACAGTTTTCCAAACCGTGCACAAACTGTGCAGAGGCTACTGTTCGAAAAACTTCCTTTTGCATGGTTTAACTGGGCTATCTGCACAGTTATCACTAACCATGAATAGACCGTGCGACCTACCCAAAAAACCCCCTTTTCTCCACTTTTCATGTCTCAAACCGTCGAAACACCCCTGAGACTCCTCTAGGACTTGGGTAAGCACTTAATTAACCAAAACAAGGAATTAAAACCAACATAAACAAGAACATACCTTTTCAAGATCTGAGATCTTACAACCTCACCACCTTATAATGGCTTGTCCTCGAGCTGAGATCCTAAGTTTCACTACACTTCCAAGGAAAAGATATCATGACACATAGCCCACATATCTGATTACCTCTCCCATATTTCTTCCTGAAAATTTCCATGCTTCCATAGTACTCACACTAGTGGCACAAACTTTCCCTGCAATACTTTCTCACTACGATCCCTGACACAAACTGGATGCTCCCCAAAGTATGCATCAACCTCAATCTCAACATCCTCAACATACACCACATGAGTTGGGTCAGGGTGATACTGCTAAAGCTGCAACACATTAAAGTCATTATAAATCCCTCTATACCACTATGGAAGAGCTAATCGGTACGCCACTAGCCCGATCCTCTCCACAATCTCAAACGGCCCCAGATACCTGGGTTCCAGCTTTCCCTGCTTCCGAATCTGTCAGTGACCCAACCTTGGCGACACCTGAAGGAACACACTGTCACCCACCCCGAACACAAAAGGTCTATGCCTTCGATCTTCATACAAATTCTACCTACTCTGATCCATTTCCATTCACTTCTGAATCTACTCAACTTTTTCCAAATTCTCCTGCACAAGACTTGGTCCCAACAACTTAGTTTCCCTGGCCTCCAACCAACACAATAAAGATCTACATGGCCTCCCATAAAGAGACTCAAATGGTGCCATCTAAACCATAGTCTGAAAATTGATTTTGTAAGAAAACTCAACAAGTGATAGTTGGTTCTCCCAGGAACCACCAAAATCCAATACAGAATCCCTCGACATGCCTTCCAACACTTGGATTGTACGCTCCGACTACCTGTCTATCTATGGGTGGAAAGCCATACTCAAGAGCACTTGGGTAACTAGGGCCTTATGAAACCCTTTCCAGAAATGCGATGGGAAATGAGGATCACGATCCAAAACTATTGTCTTTGGTACACCAAAAAATTGTACTATTTCCCTAACATACAACTCATCCAACTAATCAACTTTACAAGTCTTTTGAATCTGTAAGAAATGGGACACTTTAGTTAGATGATCCACAACCACCCAGATTTCATCATTCTTCTGAGGAGTCTTCAGAAGACCCACAATGAAAACCATTATCACATCATCCCACTTCCATTCTGGAATGGTAAAAGGATGTAACAGTACACCTGGGTGTTGATGCTCGGCCTTCACCTGCTGAAAAGTAATACACCGTGCTACAATGCCCAAAACTTCCTTTCTAATTCTTGGCCACCAAAACTATTTTTAAAGATCACAATACATCTTTTTCAAACCAGGATGAACCACCCATTTCGATGCATGTAACTCATGCATCAACTCTTTCCGCAAGCGTACCAGCACAAGCACATGACCATAAACACAAAAAATCCATTCCACACTGACGGTCCAACCAGAAGGTGGATCTCCACCTTTAAGTCTTTCCTTCATGGAAAAATATTCAATATCATCAAGGTAACTTTCCATAACATGACTTTGAAGCGTCTACTCAACCTCCAAAAAAGCAAGAGTCACCTAAAAGTTTTTCTCCCGTACCTCTAGGTGAATCTCTGTGAACAAATCCATCACCTTCCACTCAGTACTAGATTCCTAAACCACTTGGTTCTGAGCCTTCCTGCTCAAGGCATCAGCAACATTATTTCATTTATCAGGTGTATATACCATATCAAAGTCAAAAGAAGGGAGATTCTTGACCCATATTCACTGAAGAATATTCAAACCCCATTGAAAAAAATATATACTTTATACTCTTATGATCGGTATACATCGTGAACCGTTCCCCCAACAAGTAGTGCCTCCAACACTTTATGGAATACACTAATGAAACCAAATAAAGATCATGAGTGGGCTAATTCTGATCATGTGGTCTCAATTTCCTCAACCCATAATCCACAACCCACTCATCATGCATTAACAAAACCCCAAGACCGATACCAGATGCATCAAAAAACATGACGTACTTCCTACCTGGTTCAGGTAAGATCAAGATTGTTGCGATAATTAGTTGCTTTTTCATCTCTTGGAAGGAATTACCACAAGCCTCATACCACTCAAACCTGATTCCCTTTTTGGTCAAGCCCGATAGTGGTGCTACCAAAAGAGGGAAATCCTGAATGAACCTTTGGTATCATCTGGTCAAACCTAGAAAACTCCGAACATTTGAAACACTCTCAGGATACTCCTAAGACACAACGGCCTGAAATTTCTCTGAATCCATTATCATGCCTACCTCAGAGATTATGTGACCTAGAAAATGCACTTCTTCAATCTAGAATTGACACTTTGATATCTTGGCATATAGATAATGCACTCTTAGTGTACTCATAATGATTTCAAGATGTTGAGAATGATCGTCAGAAGTTTTTGAGTACACCAAGATGTCATTAACAAAGACAACCAAAAACTGATCCAGATAAGGATGAAATACTCATTTCATCAAATCCATGAACACCACTGATGCATTGGTCAAGCCGAAGGGCATCACCACAAACTCAAACAACCCGTACCGACTCATGAAAGATGTCAGCAGTACTTCAGAAGGCCTCACCCTCAACTGGTGATAACTTGATCTCAGATCAATCTTAGAGAACACTGATGCACCTCTCAATGCGTCAAATAGATCATCAATTCTAGGAAGAGGGTACTAATTTTTCACCATCATCTAATTTAAATTCTTATAATCAGCACACATCCTTAACGACCCGTCAAACTTCTTTTCAAAAAGCATAGGAGATCCCCAACAAGATGTACTAGGACGTATGAACCCCTTACGTTCCAACTCCTCAAGATGAACCTTCAACTCCTAGAGTTCTTCCAGTGCCATTCGGTATGGCGGAATAGAAACTGGATCTGCTCCCTACAACAACTTAATCCTGAACTAAACATCCCTCTCAAGTGGAAACCCTGAGAAATCCTCAAGAAACAAATTCTAAACCTGATCCACCACTGGAGGAAGGACATACTATTCCCCACTTTCATTATCAAGTAAAAGACATGCTACTTGAGCTGTGAGCCTATCCAACTGCCAACATAACAGTCCTACATGACCTGCTCGAACATCCCACTATATGCGATGGACATAAGCATCACCCTCAAGTGACCTTAATGATACCCTATGATGGGAACAGTCTATGTGTGACTGGTACAACACCAACCAGTCCATACCCAAAATCAGGTCAAACACCGACATCTCAAGAATGAACAATTCCCATAGGAAAGGATACCCAATGAACTCTAGAGCACATCCCTTATATTACCTGATATCTTCATTTCATACCCCCATTGAAGTGTCAACTAACATGACCCCACAAATACTCTCCGTAGAAAAACCCAACACTACCACTAGCTAAGAAGAAATAAACGAGTGTGTGGAACTGGTGTCAAAAATAACACTAGAAAGTGTAGAAGGTATAAGGATCATACCTCGAACAGTCGATGGCCCAACCTCACTATAACCAAGTGTAGAATGAACTAGGTAAAGCTGACCTGCCCCTCTACCTTGGGCTACAACCCATGTTCCCTACACTGCACTACCCTACTGACATGGGTGATCCTGCCCCGGAGTTCCACACCCACCACCCCTACTAGTATGGCCTGTGTAGCTCCAACTGCATGCCTGATATAGAGTAACTGATCCCTTTCCTCTAATTGGAATCTTCCTATCACCATAATTCATGCTCACCTACTGAGGGTTCCTACAGAACCTCTACACGTGTCCCAATCTACCACATGATTGACTCTCAACTAGAGGTTGAGGACACTTTCCATGCATGTGCTCGAGTATGCCTCATTGATAGCAGAACACCAGATCATCATCCTAAGATGCTAACCCTCTCTTCTGATCACCTTGAAAACTTCCACCCTACTGAAAACTTCCAAAATGATGCTTCTAACCCTAGGAAGCTGCACCTCTTGTTTTCCCAGCTAGAATGACTGGCCCACTACTTGAAAATCCCTTCAGGTTCCCTTATGATATCAATTTCTAATCTACTACCTCTATAAACCTCTTTAGGAGAATGATATTCACCTGAGACCTTATCTCGGGTCTCATCCCATCCTAGAAACGTCTCTCTACTATTACCTCATCCCCTTCCAATGCTGGAACAAAACATCAATGGTCAGTGAAGCAGCCATCATACTCTATCAATGACATCGATCCTTGAGTCAGGCCCATGAACTCTGAAACCCTCTCGTGCCTCAATGTATCTGGGTAAAAGTGCACGAGAAACTTTTCCTAAAAATACTTCCACAACATCCCCTCTGCCTGCTCAATATAATCTAGGATGTCCCACTAACACTTTTCCTGACCCCAGAACATATAAGTTTCCAACTTGACCTAAATCCCATAGGGAGTCTCTATATGATCATGTATTGTTTTAATAGACTCTATCTAGAACTCTACTGTCTCTGGCCCACCCTCTCTGATAAAGGTTAGAGGGTGCTGTAGCTAAAACTCTCTAGTCAGCTCAACCATAATCGGTGTAACCCGCCCTAGGTCCTGGTCCATTATCTTCATAAAACTAGCCAAGTTGTCTCAGAACTACCCTTCCCTACCTTCCCGAGTTACCGCATTCTCTTTCTCCTCTACTAGATGAGTGTTCTCACCAACATCCTCTTGTTTCCCAACCTACACTTGATGTCATTGTGGCATTTCTCTACATTTCTAAACATGAGATTCAAAACACATACCAATGAACTTTCACAACTTCATAACAAGAAGACTCTTCACCAGCCACAACAACCCACCATACATTCACCATCTAAACAACCTTAGCATTCTAGAAACATTAAATTGGCCATCCCTACCACGGGCCAGGGTCCAAAAGGGTTAACAACCACACCCCACCACATGGCTCACCCAACATGTTACAAACAACATTTTCAATTCATTACAAACCCGTAATTTCACACATTTCATTACTCATCACTTATTATTCATTTATCTTCACCAATTTACATTGTTTTTTTAGCACATTTACCCTTTTTAATTATCAAATAAAAAGTTCATTCTATCTTTTAGGCATCACACACCCAACCCATGTGTGCCTACCATGATGCATGTCACCTACCTCCCTATGTGACTATAATGATGCATTAATGCACAACCTCATGTTGTTGAGTCCACAAGCCAAATATAATTAAACCATCACATCACAAAACTTGTGCATCACCAAATGGTGAAATATCATCAACTGGAACATCGCACAATCATGAAAAACAATTTCCCAGCCTTGGTGATGTTGGTTTTCCCTCATACATGGGTTAGCTACTCCCAAGCACGAGCTCATTACCAAGGCCCATCACATCATAACTCCCATCTACCATCCCAAATAACAAGATTTCAGATAAGGAAAAGAAATACCTCCTCTAATACCACATTGTAATGTCCCCGAACCCGAATCCACTAAACCGGTGCTCTGAGTCGGGTGATTACATGACCTTAAGCACGCCTCCCCATATGCCAAAGGATACCAACTACCAGTGGGCATCTGAATAGTCAATTTGGGAGACTATACCCCCTTTTTATCAGAGTAAGATAGAATTGAAGATAAACAAAATAACTGAATGATAACCAATAATATCAGAGCATGCATAAACAACCATTCCCAAAAATAAATACAACCAAGTCCAACAGTAACTGTGCCATGTTTTTTTTACAAGTGAGAAAGTGAACAAAACCCAAAATAAAGACGAACAACAAAATCCCCAAATGGTCCTGACACCAAGTCCAGGTCCTCCTCCACGCACACTCGTGCCAATCAAAAAGTCTAGAAAGTGTATTTTCCCTTCTCCTGGCATGAATACATGACGTCTTCTTAGGTACCCAATGACATCTCGAGTAGGGTGTGCGTAAAACTCAGTAGGCCACCTCCAACTGTGTCTACAAAATATCTGGTATAAACAGATGTGCATGCAAAGAAAAATGAATAATAAATTAAAAGGTAAAGAATAAGTGACATTAGCCATTTTAGGTCCATTAACAACATTTATTACCATTTCCATAACTTACCATTTTATTCCATTTCCCATTACTTACTATTTCCAACACATTTAACATGGGTTCATCAACATAAAAAATTTCACAGGTTCAAGTACGCAATCCCATACCCAAGGGAAAACACACAGTGGAGTTTGGAGCATAAGTCCAACTCGCTATCAACCATATCCTCACCTATAAGTGTCATTCAGGGTGGGTGATACCATTAGGGGAATAGAGCATCATTCCTCACCCATATCCCGTGCATTAGGGTGGAGTTTAGAGCATCAGTCCAACTCGACCCGTGGGTGTAGAAACTCAGTCAATACCCCACACTACCTATAACAACCCATACATTACATACATGTTTAATAATTCAAAATTTAAGCATACTTATTACAACATATAACAAAACCATGAAAGGACCGTATAGGTATAGTGTCTTTAGAAACTGGGAAACATAAACAACTGGTTCATAAAGCATCTACACTGTCTCCCATTTATTTCATCATATCTATAGTCCCTTTTTGGAATATTTTACTTAATAACCTTTTTCTAACTTGGGGAAAGAAAACATACAAAAGGGTGAGCTCAAATACTCAGTAAGGGTAAACAAAAGAAATATCAATCACATCAAATTTATAAGAACATAACATTTTAGAAATCTTACCCTACAAAAGAGATCATAATTTCATAACATGGGATAAATCATGGTAGTGAAATGTAATCCCAATAATCATAAATTAAAACATAAAACTTTATGTCATACACACATAATCATAGAGAATCATTTCTTATTAGTCAAGACTCATATCCAAGACTATCTTAGTGGACAAAGTCCATTTCTAAACCGAGTTCACTCCTCGTTTCTGTCCCGTTTCACTGAACCGGTTTAACCTGCCGTTCCAGCCATGTCTATCTCATGAGATATAAAATCTTTACCCAATTCATTGGAGGGAGATATAGGTCCCACCCATATCATAATGATACCATTCTTATGTGTGCCAAACAATCATAAACTGTACATCATAGCATAACCCATGTAATAAAAATGGGAATCTTAAACATTATGACATTATAAAACAATTCATATAAGATAAAGGAATTCATAAAATATTTCCATCACAACATAATCAAATCAATGTAATAATAGGGATAGAAACAGAACCCTATATTATCTGAGATGGAAAATAATTTTGATAAAACACTTGAACTCCATTCTTGAGGAAAATATCCTTTCTACTTCAAAAACACTTTTCCTTTCTTAAAATGTCATACAATTCTAAACTAAAAGAAGTTGATTAAAAATAAACTTGAAAACTTGTAAAGGAATCTTCTTGTAAATAATGTTTTAAAAATCCATTCATGCCGTATAAGTTAAAAAAACATTGTTCTCATACTTTTGTTGGAAAAGTCAAAAAGTACCTCGTATGAAAAACGACAAAAGATTCCTTTCATATCTTTTACTAAAAACTAACCAAAGGGTAAAATTGGATTTAAACAATTGTAGGTGGATGGAAATAATATTACATATTGAGGAAACATGGATGTGGATGATAAAATACACCCCAGTAAATTCCAAAGTATAAACAATCTCGGATAAACATGAGATTGTGATATTTCCCTTACCTCAGGTCCGATATGCTTTTTACATGTCCAAACCTCCTGTATAATGATTTAAATAATGTCATTTACTTATTAAAAGATCATATTCATTGTTATGATACCATATATGGTCATATTCTTAGCTTCTTATTAGAAATATTTCATTACTACTTGTCATTCGGGTGTTTATTACTTTTTGTTCTTATGCGTGTTTTGTCGAATAAATTCTTATTACTCTTTATAGGATATAGATACATCATTTAAAGAATTGTATTAGTGTAATATATATCATATTCATTCATTCAATTCATTTATATAATCATTATTCAATGAAGATCATATAGAACGAGTCGCATCACATCGTGGAGACGGTAGGCCGTACGTACGCACGAGTGATGATATCATTCCCATGATCGTGGAATTGTATTGAAGTATATGTATACTATTTAAGAATCAATATCACTTTAAAATAATCATATATAGTTATTCTTTACACCATTATACCCATCCAAGTAAGGTGGTGGTGGAAAACAGATTACACCACGGCGTGGAGACGGTATTCCGTACGTACTCACGCATGGTGATTTCGTTTTCCTTAGGATGGATAAGAGGTAAAATAGGGTTGTTTCATATTTATAATAACATATCAGTATATGAGGGATACTGATTTTATTACCTCATAATGAAACAACTAAATAAGAGGGAGTAAAAGAAGAATGGAACTTGAAGAAAATGGTAGAAGGTATTACCTCTTTCTCGAAGTGCCTCCTTTAAACTTTCTCTTAAGGAACTAGAGTTGGTCTCTTGATAATACCAGTACCTCTATTAGGTTTATAAGGAAGTGGGGAAGTGAAATGGGTAGGGTTTGGCCAAGCTTGAAGGCTCAAATTGGTGTGAGGAAGAGAGGGGGGAGGTTCCCTTTTATAAGGGAGGAGAGGGGCACCTTTGGAAAGTGTGGAAATATTATTTTATTATAAACTTATCTTCGGTTTCAAAATGTCCAAAAATCATTAAAGATGAAGATAAGATGACTCATAGTCGAAATAAAATCATCGAATCAGAATTGGACATGTTTTGGAAAATATTTTAATCATTATAATCTTATTTATTTTAATGAGGTAAATACTTCATCATTATTGTGTCATAAATAATTTAATTTATTTGGTGTCTAAAAATTATAAAAAAAATATAATTATGTAGGAAATCTTTTTATCTTTCCAATTAATATTTATAGTCTAAAATATAATTTATATAACCCCTTATAAAAATTAATTACTAAAAGATTTTTTTTAATGTCAATTTTGTCTTCACATTAAATTAATTAATCCAAATTGTCATTGTCACTACCAAGTGGCTCAATGGGGTCCCAAAATCAACTCACGGATGCCCATGGTCGGCCACGACTCATCCAATAAGGTTAGGACAAGTTTCAAGGTAATTTTGAAATATTATAATATTCTTTTAACCTTGAATTACCCTATTTACCTTTAACCGTAGTAAATAAAAATTACCATAGTTACTATTCATAATATCAAAAAAATAAAAATAACCTATTAACATAATTTGGACCCACTTATTCAAAATATGGAATCCATTTTTCAAAATTCAGAACACAAAAGTTGCAGTAATTAATTTAAAATTAATCCCGTTGTTAAGCAAACATGTTTTAAAAGTTAAAACATTGCCAAAGATTGAAATGTTTTTACCTTTGAATTCAATGTAAAATTAATGCTAATTAAATACATTATATTAAATGGTAAAAATATATTCTATTTATACTTTAAAAACTTTAAATATTATAATTTAACCATATAAAGTATTACGATGAAATAGTTTTTTTAATTAAAATATAGCGTGTTTTTACTATTCATTAAAATATGAAACTTATCAGAATAATATGAAAACATTATCCAAAGTAAATTTTTATATCTTTATTCTAAAGAAGAATTTTATTTTGTCAAATTGAACTTATAAACTTGTCAAGATGTAATGGCCCAGATCTCTCCGGCCCATTCCATTGTCAAAAAGAAGGTCAAGAAGTGTTCTGGAGGGTAAAATGGACTTTTCCCACACTTTCCAGAATCTTGAAACTACATGCCGTGTAGTTTGAGTACACACCGTGTAACCCCTTTCCTGGTATACCCCGTGTTGCAGACCGTGTCCTTGGTGTGTGAAATAATGGGTGCACGTCGTGTGCCCAATTCTACACGCCGTGTAGTCCTTCCCCGCGTACGCGTTACCAGTCAATGGCCATGTACCGTGTTGGAGCCGTGTCCTTGCTGTGTGCAATAAATGAGTACAGGCCGTGTGTCCAAACTACACGCAGTGTCGTCCTTCCCCGTGTATGCGTTACCCTCAAACCGTGTGTTGACCAGTCAACAGCCGCAGAGCCGTGTTGGAATCCGCGTGGAGACCGTGTAAAATAACCGAGTACACGCCGTGTATCATAAAGTACATGCCGTGTACTTTACCTTTTCTCGCCTATAAAAGGAGGGGTCCCCTCCTCCTTTTAATTCACTCCTCTCCTCCCCTTCCCTCTGAGCAGAGCTCTCCCAAGAGACTCAAAGGCTCCTTTTCTTCCATAACTTCTTTGTCTGAGCTCCGATTTACGATCCGTCAGCGACCATGGGATCGTAACGACGAGGAAAAACTTCGATCTTGGATTCGTTGTCTTTACTTTCCCACTTCCACCCGAGGATGTTTCACCGGGACTCGACGGATGTGGCGGACGCCGACGGACGTCTTCTAAAGTTGATTCGGGGGAGCGCTGTGATCAGAACCTGTTGAGGTAGGGATCTTACCTTCGTCTATCTAATTTGTGCATCATGCGGGGTGGGTATCCGCTTGTTTTCATGAGAAGCAGTTGAACCATTAAATAAAGATAATAACTGGTTAAATAACGGGGTTGGGAAGTTTGTGTTTGCTGTTACTTTACATCCTGTGATATTATGTTGTGAATTGAATAGGCTTATGCCTACTGAAAATCACGGTCGTTGGGGGCATTGTCCAGCACAATTAAATGTTTCCCTATCTTTTAGACCGTTTTGTGGATAGAACTTTGTGGAAATTGGTTAATCACGTAAATTTGGCTGTTTAAAATCTGGAACACTTGTGTGATCACCCCGGATAAACAAAAACAGAATAATGAACATGTGGGTGTGGTCTTGGATACGTGGCATGTGATGGGGGTGTTTTGTGGGTTTTTGTGGATCGCGTGAGCAGCGGGGCTGCTGTTGGCTTGGTTGTGGATTGGTGTAAATTCTATGTTGGTGATGGGCAGCGGGGTTGCGATAAGTATTAAAGGGATAATGATGTATGGGTTTCGGTGCGGTTGTGGTTATGGTGGTTGGCAGTGGGGCTGTAGGGATGGGTTTAAATGTGAATGGACTATGGGTTGTGAATAATAAATAAAAGGTGGAAGAGTTAATGAATAGTGGGTCATGGTAATGGAATGGGAAATGGGTTGGTTGGATAATAAGAAGGGTTTTGGTTGTGTTGCTTGTGTTTTTCCTAACTTGTTCTGTGGATGGCAGGGATATGTTTTACGAACGATTGATGTGGTTGGTTTTGGATAGTTTCCCAGTAGTTAAGGATCTAAATAAACTAATTCTGCTGAAATGTGAAAACCTAAATGGGGTTGGGGATGATTGTTGTATGCATGCTTCGTAGTAACAGTGCCGAGGCACGTGCTCAGTTTCTCTGTTTAGAAGCCATAGGTTGGGCTGTGTGTTTGGTATACACACACACACATATATATATATGTGTGTGTGTGTGTGTGTGTGTGTGTGTATCTTTTGAGTTTTATCACACCCCACCCATGTTGAGCACTTATTGTCGAACACTCCCATTTCATGGGAGAGGGTGTTTTTCCCTTAGTTACTAGATCCTTCCTTCTCCTTCTCTCCTAGGCTGTGATGGCTTGAGGCGACCTTACACCTAAGACTCTTCGGGTAGGTTTCTATTGGGGTGGATTTAGCCCAAGACTCTTCAGGCAGGTTCTACTGTTTCCCAAGAATCTTCGGGATGAGGACCAGGTGTGTGCGGGCGGGTTACGTGGTTGTGAGCCCTAGGTGTGTGCGGGCGGGTTATGTGGTTGTGAGGCCCAGGTGTGTGCGGGCGGGTTACGTGGGTGTGAGGCCCAGGTTTGTGCGGGCGGGTTACGTGGCTGTGAGGCCCAGGTGTGTGCGGGCGGGATACGTGGTAGTGAGGCCCAGGTGTGTGCGGGCGGGGAGAGTGTGGCAGCGTCAGGACGTTCGCCGTTAGGAAGAGAAGCTAACTAAAGGGAAATGGTGCAGGGTACCCAATACTCTTGTTTCTTATATACTACTACCTGTTGTGCTTGTGTTTTGGTGAGTGTGGCTGGTGAGGTTTGGTGGATAGAATTCCTTTCTAGGTTTCTTCTGTTGTTCTCACGGGACATTAGGATGTCTCCCCACTTGTGCACGAGAACTGTAGGTTTCCTTACTGAGTATACTTGTATGTTCACCCTATGTTTACTTTAAGGTTTCCAGGAGGACTACCAGGGCCGTGCGGGACCCTACTAGGCAGACAGTTGGAGTTGTTGCAGTTTTTGTTCTCTTGTTTTCTTTTGGTATTGTACTTTGACCTTTCTTGTACGTGTACCTTGTTATAAAATTATTTAAACATGCATGTGGGCTTGGTTTGGGTTTATTTATATACACTTGTTCTTTTCCTTTTTGGTGGTTGACTTGTCCTATTTCCCAATCCTAAATAAATAAAAAGGGTAATGCCTCCCATATTTGTGCAAAATTCATACCCTTGGTGCTAGTCACCACCCCGGGGAATACTCGAGGTGGGACTTAGGGGTCATTATCTCCCTTTCACCATTTCCAGCTCAGGAGGGGCATCTTTGGTGGGAGGGGGTCATGACAGAATGGTATCAGAGCTGATGGTTGAGAGATAGGATGGAGTCTGGAGTTAGGCACAGTGAGGATTGCATGGGATGGTAGGGCAACAATGTTAGTTAATCTTGGTGCGTGACATAGGCCAGGGAAGACCGGCTAGGACACGGGATTTTAGGTCGCCCCATGATCCGATGAAAGGACACTGAGCCTACCGAACGACCAAGTGATACTACATTGATTGCAGGGTAGAGACCCTAGGGAAGGTACATGCATCATCAGGATTGTGTTTTACTTGATTTGGGTTTTCTGGGAAAGAAATTGAAATAAAATTATGAAATAAAACCTTGAGTTTTTCCTTACTACTTGGGCTTAGGCGATCCTTGTTTACTGTACAGCTATGGCACTTGGACGTCATCCCCGGGTGGCTCAGACGGCCGAGGCCCAGCAGATTCAAGCAGTCGATCAGTTGAGGATTGACCGAGAGGAGGAAGATAGCTAGTGGCAGAAGACTCTCCGTTCTTTCCAGCGGCATACCCTCAAGAAGTATGAGGGTAGTACTTCAGATACGGAGACGGCGGGGTGGCTTGAGGAGCTAGGGATCACTTTTACCTTGATCCGTGCTCCGTGGGAGTACTGGGTCCCCCTAGCAGTCAGTAAGCTGAGAGGTGCGGCGCGACAGTGGTGGATGCTCTACCTCGGAGAGAGGGTAGAGGCAGAGGTTCTATGGGCTGACTTTGAGATGGAATTACGAGAGGAATTCCTTTCATCCATGATCAAGGCGGAGAATCAGAAGGAGTTACTCTCCCTTCAGCAGGGGAGTATGTCGGTACGAGAGATGGGGATCAAGTTCAAGGATATCCTGCACTTTGCTCCGGATCTCTTTCCGGATGAGGAGTCTCGGGTGAGACGTTTGGAGGAGTCACTTCGTCCTTCGCTTCAGTATGCTGTCACCCACTTCAGCCTTCCGACGTACTTGGCAGTACAGAAGAAGGAAGAGGTTGTATAGAGGATGCACTCGCTGGGAGGTACACCACGAGAGGGGATCCAGCCGGGTTCATTGAAGGGGGAGGCAGTCAGCAACAAGTCTCCTGCGATGGGACCTTCCAGTTTCAGGACGGTAGGGAGCAGGCCCCAGCGGTTCCAGTTCAAATCTCCGGGTCCTCGTCCCTTTTTCACGATCCCAGGACCGAAGTGTTTTTCTTGTGGAGGTTTCGGGCATGTCCACAGTTGATGCCCGACCCAAGCTCAGTACGGTGGAGGTGGGAAGATTCAACACCCTCCTCAGCAGCACCAGTCACCGGCAAGACCCTTCCAGCAGCAACAGGCTCCAGTCCCTCTGAGGGGAGATGGAGCAGGTGGTGGCCAGCCACATGGAGTTCCTCAAGGATTCCAACTGTGACGTGGTCGAAGAGGCAGATGCCAAAAAAGAGGCAGAGGATATGGGTGCGGATAATTGCATGCATCAGGGGCAGCATCTCTAGAAGGACCAGGGATCGATAGAGACGTGTTTAGGTTTTCTTGAATGATCTCCTTTATGTTTTGTTTGGGATCAATACACTCCATTGTTGGAACACTTTTGGATCATTCTTTGGGCCTGGACCTTGTTTTTGTGAGTTATTAATGCTATGTTGTTTCCTTCTTTTCTTTAAATGTATGTGAAGATCCCTATCAAGTGGGGAGGGGAAGACCTAACCCCTAATCGAGACGCATTAATGTGGATGCGATTAAACCCGTGTAGGCGAGTCAGTGCCTCCTAAAGAGAATAATATCACGACATGGGAGAAGGAATTCCCCAAGCCATGTGTTCGGGCAGTCTGTGGGTTGTACAGTGTTGGGGGCAGTGTATGTTGGAAAAATCCTAATATATGGAAGTGGGAAGTACCAATCCTTAATCGAGACGCATTAATGAGGATGCGATTAAAATCGTGCAGGCGAGTCAGTGCCGCCTAAAGTGGATAATATATCGACATAGGAGAAGGAATTCCTAACACATATGATTAGGGTTGTTGGTTGAGTTCCTGTTATAACGAGAACCCTAAGAGGTATCTTTTTGGGTTCCTCTGGGTTGGTTTTTGAATTCTCAGGGGCGAGAATGTTTTAAGAGGTATCTGATGTAATGGCCCGAATCTCTCTGGCCCATTCCTTTGTAAAAAAGAAGGTCAAGAATTGTTCTGGAGGGTAAAATGGACTTTTCCCACACTTTCTAGAATTTTGAAACTACACGCCGTGTAATTTGAGTACACGCCATGTACCCCCTTTCCAGGTATACCCCGTGTTGTAGACCGTGTCCTTGCTGTGTGAAATAATGGGTGCACGCCGTGTGCCCAATTCTACATGCCGTGTAGTCCTTCCCCGCGTACGCGTTACCAGTCAATGGCCATGTACCGTGTTGGAGCCGTGTCCTTGCCATGTGAAATGAATGAGTACATTCCGTGTGTCCAAACTACATGCCGTGTAGTCCTTCCCCGTGTATGCGTTACCCTTAAACCATGTGTTGACCAGTCAACGGCCGCAGAGCCGTGTTGAAAGCTGCGTGGAGACCGTGTAAAATAACCGAGTACACACCATGTACCATAAAGTACACTCTGTATACTTTTCCTTTTCTCACCTATAAAAGGAGGGGGTCCCCTCCTCCTTTCAATTCACTCCTCTCCTCCCCTTCCCTCTGAGCAGAGCTCTCCCAAGAGACTCGAAGGCTCCTTTTCTTCCATAACTTCTTCGTCCGAGCTCCGATTTACGATCCGTCAGCGGCCATGGGATCGTAACGACGAGCCGAAACTTCGAGCTTGGATCTGTTGTCTTTCCTTTAGCCTTTACTTTCCGACTTCCACCCAAGGAGGTTTCACCGGGACTCGACGGAAGTGACAGACGCCGATGGAAATCTTCTAAAGTTGATCCGGGGGAGCACTGTGATCAGAACCTGTTGAGGTAGGGATCTTATCTTCGTCTCTCTAATTTGTGCATCATGCAAGGTGGGTATCCGCTTGTTTTCATGAGAAGCAGTTGAACCATTAAATAAAGATAATAACTGGTTAAAGAACGGGGTTGGGAATTTTGTGTTTGTTGTTACTTTATATCCTATGATATTATGTTGTGAATTGAATAGGCTTATGACTACTGAAAATCACGGTCGTTGGGGGCCTTTGCTAGCACAATTAAATGTTGCCCTATATTTTAGACCGTTTTGTGGATAGAAATTCGTGGAAATTGGTTAATCACGTAAAGTTGGCTGTTTAAAATCTGGAACACTTGTGTGATCACCCTGGATAAACAAAAATGGAATAATGAACATGTGGGTGTTGTCTTGGATACGTGGCATGTGATGGTGGTGTTTTGTGGGTTGTTGTGGATCGAGTGAGCAGCGGGGCTGTAGTTGTTTTAGTTGTGGATGGGGGTAAATGCTATGTTGGTGACGGGCAGTGGGGCTACGATAAGTATTAAAGGGATAATGATGTATGGGTTTCGGTGCGGTTGTGGTTATGGTGGTTGGCAGTGGGGCTACAGGGATGGGTTTAAATGTGAACGGACTATGGGTTGTGAATAATAAATAAAAGGTGGAAGAGTTAATGAATGGTGGTTCATGGTAATGGAACGAGGTTATTAATCAATGGGTTGGTTGGCTAATACGAAGGGTTTTGGTTGTGTTGCTTGTGTTTTTCCTAACTTGTTCTGTGGATGGCAGGGATATGTTTTACAAACGATTGATGTGGTTGGTTGTGGATAGTTTCCCAGTAGTTAAGGAACTAAATAAACTAATTCTGCTGAAATGTGAAAACCTAAATGGGTTTGGGTATGTTTGTTGTATGCATGCTTCGTAGTAGCAGTGTCGAGGCACGTGCTCAGTTTCTCGGTTTAGAAGCCATAGGTTGGGCTGTGTGTTTGTTATACATATATACATCTGTATCTTTTGTGTTTTATCGCACCCCACCCATGTTGATCACTTAGTGCCGAAAACTCCCATTTCATGGGAGAGGGTGTTTTTCCCTTAGTTACAAGCTCCTTCCTTCTCCTTCTCCCCTAGGCTGTGATGGCTTGAGGAGACCTTAGACCTAAGACTCTTCGGGTAGGTTTCGATTGGGGTGGCTTTAGCCCAAGACTCTTCAGGTGGGTTATAATTTTTCCCAAGAATCTTCGGGATGAGGCCCAGGTGTGTGCGGGCGGGTTATGTGGTTGTGAGGCCCAGGTGTGTGCGGGCGGGTTATGTGGTTGTGAGGCCCAGGTGTGTGTGGGCGGGTTACGTGGTTGTGAGGCCCAGGTGTGTGCGTGCGGGATACGTGGTAGTGAGGCCCAGGTGTGTGCGGGCGAGAAGAGTGTGGCAGCATCCAGACGTTCGCCGTTAGGAAGAGCAGCTAACTAAAGGGAAATGGTGCGGGGTACCCAATACTCGTGTTTCTTATATACTACTACCTGTTGTGCTTGTGTTTTGGTGAGTGTGGCTGGTGAGGTTGGGTGGATAGAATTCTATGCTTGGTTTCTTCTGTTGTTCTCACGGGACATGAAGATGTCTCCCCACTTGTGCATGAGATCTTTAGGTTTCCCTACTGAGTATACTTGTATTTTCACCCTATGTTTACTTTCAGGTTTCCAGGAGGACTACCGGGGCCGTGCGGGACCCTACTAGTCGGACAGTTGGAGTTGTTTCAGTTGTTGTTCTCTTTTTTTTCTTGGTATTGTACTTTGAGCTTTCTTGTACTTGTACCTTGTTATAAAATTATTTAAACATGCATGTGGTCTTGGTTTGGGTTTATTTATATACACTTGTTCTTTTCCTTTTTGGTGGTTGACTTGTCCTATTTCCCGATCCTAAATAAATAAAAAGGGTAATGCCTCCCATATTTGTGGAAATTCATACCCTTGGTGCTAGTCACCACCCCGGGGCCTACTGGAGGCGGGACTCAGGGTTCATTATCTCCCTTTCACCATTGCCATCTTAAGAGGAGAATCTTTGGTGGGAGGGGGTCGTGACACAAAAACTAGATTTAATGTCGGTGCGCCATCAAAAGGCGGTAAAACTGCATTTTTAAAAAAATACTTGTTTTATCCAAAAAACTGATTTTGTTTTCATACCTCATTCTAGAAAATGTATAAGATGAATTAAAATGTTATAAAATTCAAAATTCAGTTAATTCTATTCATAACGGCTAGTATTATAATATATAATTGTTTAGTGAAACTCAGTATTGCATATGACGTAAGCTATCGAGGAAGGCCACAGTTGCGTGTAAAGCAAGACAAGCTAGTGTTGTGTGTAGTGAAAGATTCCTTTGATGATTTATATAACATAAAAACAAAATATTTCTCATAAAAGTCTCGGGTGTTACATTCTACCCCCCTTAAAATGAATTTTTCCCTCGAAATTCGTCACTTCATAACAAACATATGAGGATACCTCTCCCTCATCATATCCTCAAGTTCCCATGTAGCTTCTTATAATTGGTGGTTCCTCCATAAAACTTTTACCAAGCGAGTGGTCTTGTTCTGTAGGACTTTTTCGCTACGATCTAGAATCTCTTTCGGCTATTCTTCATAAGAAAGATCTTGTTCTAGTGGTACGACTTCTGAGCTGAGTACATGTGAAGGATCAGGTATGTACTTTCTCAAGAGAGATACATGGTTCACATTGTGAACTTGAGAGAGATTCGGTGGAAGCGCCAATCGATAAGATACCTTCCCAAAAAAATCCAGAATTTCAAAAAGACCGATATATCTAGGGCTCAACTTTCCCTTCTTTCCAAATCTCATTACTCTTTTCCAAGGAGATATTCGTAAGAACACTTTATCACCCACTTCAAACTCTAGGTCTTTTCTTCGGTTGTCGGCATAACTTTTTTGTCGACTCTGAGCTACTCTTATCTGTTGTTGAATAGATCTAACCTTTTCTGCCATTTCATCAACAAGATCAGGTCCTAATAGCTTTCTTTCCCCAACTTCATCCCAACAAGTTGGAGTCATGCATTTCTTTCCATAGAGAGCTTCATAAGGAGCCATCTGAATACTAGAGTGAAAGCTATTATTATATGAAAATTACAATAAAGGTAGGTGTTGATCCCAACCACCTTTGAAATCCTTAGAGTAAGCTCTAAACATATCTTCTAGAGTTTGAATTGTCCTCTCAGACTGACCGTTTGTCTGAGGATGATAAGAAGTGTTGAAAGTCAACTCTGTATCTAGAGTATGCTGAAGACTTTTCCAGAACTTTGAGGTAAACCTCGGATCCCGATCCGATATAATAGAAAGTGGTACTCCATGAAATCTTACAACTTCCTTTACATATATCCTGGAAAGATGATCTAGAGAGAAATCATCTCTAATATAAATGAAGTGTGCAGACTTTGTAAGACGATCAACTACGAACCAGATAGCATTATTGCCTTTGGATGTTTTAGGAAGTCCAGTGACAAAGTCCATAGTGATGTTTTCCCATTTCCATTCAGGTATGGGTAATGGTTGTAACATCCCCTTAGACTTCTGTCTCTCAGCTTTAACTTGCTGATAAACCAAGCATCAAGAGACATATTCAGCAACATCTCTTTTCATGCCATCCCACCAGAAGTACTCTTTCATGTCCCTATAAATCTTCATGCTTCTAGGATTAATAGAGAATGAAGAACTATGAGCCTCATCCAGCAGCTCCTTCTTTAATTCGGGGATGGGAGGAACACAAACCCGATTCCTGAACATTATTATCCCATCACAATCAAGGTTGAATTCAGGAACATTTCTCACCTTCTTTTGTAACTCGACATCTTCTTTCTGCACCTCTTTAATCTTCACATGTATAGATGGTTGAAAATTCATTTGAAAAAGATACGATTTTTCCCCTTTCATTATAATTCCATGATCCATCCTTTGTAAATCCATAAATATTAGATCTTTTGTGATCCTCATCATGGATAAGCTAGCATGGTCTTGTCGACTTAATGCATCTGCCACCTTGTCTGCTTTCCCATGGTGGTAATTAATTGAGTAGTCGTAATCCTTAATCAGCTCCAACCATCTTCTTTGGCGCATATTCAGCTCCTTTTGTGTGAAAATATACTTTAAACTTTTATGATCAGTATAAATGTCACAATTTTCTCCATAAAGATAATGCCTCCAAATCTTTAATGCAAATATTACCGCAGCTAACTCGAAATCATGAGTTGGGTAATTTTCCTCATGGATTTTTAACTGTTGTGAGGCATAAGCTATCACCATATCATTTTGCATGAGAACACATCCCAGTCCCTTCTTGGATGCATCACTGTAGATCAAAAACCTTTCTCCACTACAAGGTAGTGTGAGAACAGGTGCACTGGCTAACCTTTTTTCTAGCTCTTTGAAATTTTCTTCACATTCCTCCGTACAAACAAACTTAACTCTTTTTCGAGTTAACTTGGTGAGTGGGTTAGATAAACCTGAAAAATCATTCACAAAACGTCGGTAATATCCAGCCAAACCAAGAAAAATTCGGATCTCAGTTACTGTTGTTGGTCTCAACCATCTTTCGATAACCTCTGTTTTTTCTGGATCCACAGATATCCCCTCTTTTGAGATTACGTGACCCAAAAATGCAACTTTTTGAAGTCAAAATTCACACTTGGTAAATTTGGCATAAAGCTTCTCCTTTCTTAGGGTCTTTAATACAATTATCAATTGATCTTCATGTTATTCCTTGCTCTTTGAATAGATAAGAATGTCATCTATAAAGACTACCATAAATAGATCAAGATAGTCTCTAAAGACTCTATTCATCAGATCCATGAAGATAGTAGGGGAATTAGTAAGACCAAATGGCATCACTATAAATTCATAGTGTCCATACCTTGTACGGAAATCCGTCTTTGGTATATCCTCCCTTTTTACCCTTAATTGATGATACCCTGAACGAAGATAAATCTTGGAAAAGTATTGAGCTCCATGTAGTTGGTCAAATAGGTCATCAATGCGTGGGAGAGGATATTTTTTCTTGATAGTGATCTTGTTATGTTCTCGATAATCAATGTAGAGTCTCATTGATCCATCTTTCCTCTTAACAAACAGAACAAGTGCTCCCCAAGGTGATGCACTAGGGCGTATGAATCCTTTATCAAGATTCTCTTGGAGTTGCTTCTTCAATTCCTACAACTCAATTGGGGCCATTCTATAAGGTGTCTTTGAAATAGGCAAAGCACCAGGTATGAGTTCTATTGAAAACTCAACTTCACGATTTGGTGGAAGACCTGGAAATTCCTCTGGAAAGACATCGTCAAACTCCCGTACAATGGGAATATTATTAATCATGAGTTTCTCACCAACCATTTGAGATAAATAACCTTCATTTAGTGGGATCAAGACCCATAAGAATGAAGAAATTTCCACTGGAAGGTTATGTTCATCCTTGCATTGATAGACGATCATAGATTGATCTGGAATATGAAATGTGACTTCCCTTATTTGGAAATTGATATGAGCTCCATATAAAGAAAGTAAATACATGCCAAGAATCACATCAAATTCCACTAAAGGAAGGATCACAAGATTTGCAGGAAGCACTTTCCCACAAACTTCAATCAGAGACGAATTTTAAACTTTTGATGTGACCGTTGTGCCATTAAGAGTTGTCACAGCCAACTCAACATCTAATTTTTGAGGTAATATGGTGATACCCTTAAAAAATTCTTCAGAAATAAAAGAGTGGGTGGATCCAGAATCAAATAAAACATTTGATACTTTAGAGTGGATGGTAAGTGTACCTATCACCACTTCGTTGTCGTACTCCACATCGCCGATAGTAATTGCATGTGAATTTCCTTTGTCTTTGGCCTTAAGAGTTTGTTGACGTCGATCATGATCATAAACCCTTGGATTTGGACATTGATTGGCATAATGACCCATTTCCTTGCACTTAAAACATTAAAGTGTAGTAGGTTCATTCTGTGTATCCCTTCCTTTGTTTGCATCATTAGACATCTTCTTCCCATTATTTCGACATTCAATTGCTCGATGACCTTCTTTTCCAAACTTATAACATTTTCTTGTCCCCTTAAGAAAATTTCCTCCATGTTTCTTTCCACACTTTGAGCATAAGGGAAAACTCATCTTCTTTTTAGTGTGGTCTTTATATTTTCCTTTGAATTCCATTTTCATCTTCTTATCAAACCCATGTGACTGATGGGTTACACAAATCTCCATCTCAACCTTGATAGCACATCGAACAATTTCCTCGTAGCTATTGAAGTCCCTTATGGCTAACACCCTTCGAAGAATTGGTTTTAAGCCACTAAAGAATCGATCGATCTTACTCTCAGGTTGGATAATAATTCCAGAAGCATACCTTGCAAGTCTTGTAAAATTTTCATCGTAGGTACCAACAGATTCATCATCCTTTTGGTTTAGTTCAAGAAACTCCTTCTCCATCTTTGTTCGAAGAATACGAGGGAAATACTTATTGAAAAATAAGTTATTGAACTCGTCCCATTCCATGGACTCAATTTCGTCCCTTTGCCTCATATTCTTAATAAGATTCCACCATTGATCAGCATCACCTTCCAAACGATATACTACTAATATGACTTTATCATGTTCAGAACATTGAAGAACTGAAAATATCTTTTCAGTGGTACTGATCCATTGTTCAGCCACTAATGGATCAAAAGTCCCGCTGAATGAAGGTGGACACTGCCTCATGAAGGATTCGACAGAATGTTGCTCCTTCCTTTGCTCATTTGGAAGTCCAGCATGGTTCACAGCTTGATAAAGTTGTGTGAGCACGGCTACAAGATTTTTCATTCTATCTCCCATAACGTTTGGTTGCTCAGGGAGACAATCATTGCATTGCCCGTCGCATTCCGCATTAACACGGTTTCTTCGGGTTCCAGCCATTAACTAAAACCAAGAAGAATAGTGTGATCAACACAAATTATAATAGGAAAACCACATAATCACGAATAAAATTTCACATTTAAGGTCTTATCATAGGTTGTTCATGGCCATTTCTAAAACACTAAGATTGTGTTCTATGCTTAGACATATCCTTAGGTTTCTTACTAAGGCTTTCACATCCTAGTTTCCAAAGGTTGACTATAACTTTCCTCTGATACCAACTATAACGACCCATACATTACATACATGGTTAATACTTCAAAATTGAAGCATACTTATTACAACATATAACAAAACCATGAAAGGACCGTATAGGTATAATGTATTTAGAAACTGGGAAACATAAACAATTGGTTCATAAATCATTTACACTGTCTCCCATTTATTTCATCATATCTATAGTCCCTTTTTGGCATATATTACTTAATAACCTTCTTCCTGACCTAGGGAAAGAAAACATACAAAAGGGTGAGCTCAAATTCTCAGTAAGGGTAAACAAAAGAAATATCAATCACATCAAATTTATAAGAACATAACATTTTGGAAATCTTACCCTGCAAAAGAGATCATAATTTCATAACATGGGATAAATCATGGTAGTGAAATGTAATCCCAATAATCATAACTTAAAACATGAAACTTTGTGGCATACACACATAATCATAAATAATCATTTCTTATTAGTCAAGACTCATAGAAAAGACTATCTTAGTGGAAAAAGTCCATTTCTGAACCGAGTTAACTCCTCGTTTCAGTCCTGTTTCACTGAACCGGTTTAACCTACCATTCCAGCCATGTCTATCTCATGAGATATAAAATCCTTACCCAATGCATTGGAGGGAGATATAGGTCCCACCCATCTCATAATGATACCATTCTTATGTGTGCCACAAAATCATAAACCATACATCATAGCATAACCCATGTAATAAAAATGGGAATCTTAAACATTATGACATCATAAAACAATTCATATAAGATAAAGGAATTCATAAAATATTTCCATCAAAACATAATCAAATCAATGTAATAATAGGGATATAAACATAACCCTATATTATCTTATATGGAAAATAATTTTGATAAAACACTTGAACTCCATTCTTGAGGAAAATATCCTTTCTACTTCAAAAACACTTTTCCTTTCTTAACATGTCATAAAATTCTAAAATAAAATAATTTGATTAAGAATAAACTTGAAAACTTGTAAAGGAAGCTTCTTGGAAATAATGTTTTAAAAATCCATTCATGCCGTATAAGTTAAAAAAACATTCTTGTCGTACTTTTGTCAGAAAAGTCAAAAAGTACCTCGTACGAAAAATGACAAAAGATTCCTTTCCTATATTTTACTAAAAACTCACCGAAGGGTAAAATTGGATTTAAACAATTGTAGGTGGATGGAAATAATATTACATATTGAGGAAACATGGATGTGGATGGTAAAATACACCCCAGTAAATTCCAAAGTATAAACAATCTCGGATAAAAATGAGATTGTGATATTTCCCTTACCTCAGGTCCGATATGATTTATACATGTCCAAACCTCATGTATAATGATTTAAATAATTCCATTGACTTATTACAGAATCATATTTATTGTTATGATACCATATATTGTCATATTCTTCGCTTCTTATTAGTAATATTTCATTACTACTTGTCATTCGGGTGTTTATTACTTTTTGTTCTTATGCGTGTTTTGTCAAATAAATTCTTATTACTCTTTATAGGATATAGATACATCATTTACAGAATGGTATTAGTGTAATATATATCATATTCATTCATTCAATTCATTTATATAACCATTATTCAATGAAGATCATATAGAACGAGTCACATCACATCGTGGAGACGGTAGGCCGTACGTACGCACGAGCGATGATATCGTTCATGTGATCGTGGAATTGTATTGAAGTATATGTATACTATTTCAGAATCAATATCACTTTACAATAATCATATATAGTTATTCTTTAAACCATTATACCCATCCAAGTAAGGTGGTGGTGGAAAACAGATTACACCACGACGTGGAGATGGTATTCCGTACGTACGCACGCGCGGTGATTTCCTTTTCCGTAGGATGGATAAGATGTGAAATAACGTTGTTTCATATTTATAATAACATATCATTATATGAGGGATACTGTTGTTATTACCTCATAATGAAACAACTAAAGAAGAGGGAGTAGAAGAATAATGGAACTTGAAGAAAATGGTAGAAGGTATTACCTCTTTCTTGAAGTGCCTTGATAAGACTAGTACCTCTAGTAGGTATCTAAGGATGTGGGGAAGTGAAATGGGCAGGGTTTGGCCGAGCTTGAAGGCTCAAATTGGTGTGAGGAAGAGAAGGAGGAGGTTCCCTTTTATAAGGGAGGAGAGGGGCACCTTTGGAAAGTGTGGAAATATTATTTTATTATAAACTTATCTTCGGTTTCAAAAGGTCCAAAAATCATTAAAGATGAAGATAAGATGACTCATAGTCTAAATAAAATCATCCAATCAGAATTGGCCATGTTTTGGAAAATATTTTAATCATTATAATCTTATTTATTTTAATGAGGTAAATACTTCATCATTATTGTGTCATAAATAATTTAATATATTTGGTGTCTAAAAATTATAAAAAAATATCATTATGTAGTAAATATTTTTATCTTAACAATGAATATTTATATTCGAAAATATAATTTATTAAACCCCTTATAAAAATTAATTACGAAAAGATATTTGTTAATGTCAATTTTGTCTTTACATTAAATTAATTAATCCAAATTGTTATTGTCACTACCAAGTGGCTCAATGGGGTCCCAAAATCAACCCAAGGATGCCCATGGTCGGCCACTACTCATCCAATAAAGTTAGTACAAGTGTCAAGGTAAGTTTGAATTATTATAATATTCTTTTAACCTTGAATTACCCTATTTACCTTTAACCGTAGTAAATAAAAATTACCGTAGTTACTATTCATAATATCAAAAAAATAAAAATAACCTATTAACATAATTTGGACCCACTGATTCCAAATATGGAATCCATTTTTAAAAATTCAAAACTCAGAATTTGCAGTAATTAATTTAATATTAATCTCGCTCTTAAGCAAACGGATTTTAAAAGTTAAAACATTGTCAAAGATTGAAATGTTTTTACCTATGAATTCAATGTAAAATTAATGCTAATGACATAAATTATATTAAATGGTAAAAATATATTCTATTTATACTTTAAAAACATTCAATATTATAATTTAACCATATAAAGTATTGCGATGAAAAAAGTTGTTTTTAATTAAAATATAGCGTGTTTTTACTATTCATTAAAATATGAAAGTTATCAGAATAATATGAAAAATTTATCCGAAGTAATTTTTTATATCTTGATTCTAAAGAAAAATTTTATTTTGTAAAATTGAACTTATAAACTTTTCAAAAACTAGATTTAATGTGGGTGCGCCATCAAAAGGCGGTAAAACTGCATTTTTCGAAAAATACTTCTTTTATCCAAAAAACTGATTTTGTTTTCATACCTCATTCTAGAAAATGTATAAGATGAATTAAAATGTTATAAAATTAAAAATTCAGTTAATACTCTTCATAATGGCTAGTATTATAATATATCTTTGTTTAGTGAAACTCGGTATTGCGTACGATGTAAGCTATCGAGGAAGGCCGCGGTTGCGTGTAAAGCAAGCCAAGCTAGTGTTGTGTGTAGTGAAAGATTCCTTTGATGATTTATATAACATAAAAACAAAATATTTCTCATAAAAGTCTCGGGTGTTACACTACCAAACAATATTAACATTCTATATATATATATATATGTATCCATTAACCATTAAAACCACAACAGAACGATTTCCCAAGGAAAACATAAATCATAACAACACATATGAGTTTATACCATTCTTTACCCATTAACACCTTTACCATATTTTACATCATCATCCATTTAACCCAATTAACTTTTTTATGATTATCTCACTAGGAATTGTTCATTATTCCTATCTCACTAGTATTCATTACTAGAATCATAATCCATTCCATTATGGTCTTTCATCATTTTCATGTACTAACCCATTACATGTTCTGACACTATTCACAGTTCATTTAACGTAGCCATGTTCACCCATATAAACCACTTTCATGTTAACCCAACTTCCCTTAGGATAATATTATTAAGCCTAGGTGAATCACCTATATTCTATCCCAACACCTTCAATATCATAAACATGTTTAACAAGGGATAATCATAATCAAACAACAATCCTACTTGTTCTTCACAAATCCCCAGGTCCAAGAAGGTCAGCTCACCCCATAGGTGGCCCTAGTTTAGTATCATCACCCTCAACTCATCCCATGGGGATCATGAGGGATCCCCTATACCTTTTTAATAACCATTTTACCGAAACATTACATGTGTAATCAAAACATACCAAGAGACACCCAAGAACAAAACCACACACGCACGTATCCTCAAATAAACCATTGGATATAACATGTAGGCAATCTACCTCGATTACGCAGTTGAAGGCAATATTAATCAATCCCTTATATTACACTTAAACCAATCTTTTAATCTTCAACCTAAATCTCACCCATATATTAGGGTTTTAGAGATTCAGAAAGAGAGGAGAAGAAGATACAAACCCTACACTCAAAAGAGAAGCAAAGATGGGATTAGCCTTACCCGGAGCTTCGATCTGCCAAAAAAGACACAAAAAACACCTTATAAACAAAGTATATTGATCTCTTAGAGACCTTGGTATGTGTGTTTCGTTACTAGGGTGAATAGGGGTGAAATGGGAGGAAATTTGGAGTTGGGGTTAAAAATCCCGGGGTGATAAAATTGTAATTTTTAAAAGATTTTTGGGCCTCATGGTCTACCCGCACGGTTTTCCAAACCATTCGCAAACCATGTGGATTATTCTATCCCACAAGACCCCCTCACATGTTTTACCCACATGATTTTCCAAATTGTGAAAAGGGTACTATCCAAGAAACTCCCTCTTGCACGGTTTACCTGGGCTGTCCACATAGTTAGTATTAACCATGCGCAGATCGTGCGACCTACCCAAAAAACCCCCTTTTCTGCACTTTTCATGTCCCAAACCCTAGAAAAACCCTTGATCCTCCTCTAGGAATTGGGTAAGAACTTAATTAACTGAAAAAATGGATTCAAACAAACTTAAACAAGAACATACCTTTCCAAGATCTGGGATCTTACACACCTGTTGGTTCTGGTCACATTAGAAGCATGTAGTGGTGGAATATATATTAAAATTTCTTAAAATATTAAGTTAAAAAAAACCAAAAGTGAGAATCTTTCACGTCAAATTCGTAATTAATTTATTTAGATTAGAAGAAATGAATACTAGATCTGAGGATTCTTTTTTCAATTTAGATTTCAATCGTACAAAATACCTTTTTAGATTTCCTTTATTTCATTATGAGCATCCAAGGATAGAATCTCTCTAGCGGTGATCCACTTGTGATCCTTTTATATTTGAGTAACACCAAATGATCTCTAGGTTCTAGCATGGTGAAGAGATTGTCTTTCATTATTTAGGTTGATCACTCATGCTTCGATCCTGAAAGAATCTCTCTTGTGATTCTCTTTATTATGTGGGATAGAGAAGGATGAGTTGAGAGATAATTTGTTGTGTTCAACAATAATCTATTTTTGACTTCATTCCCAACATAATAGATATAATAAAATATTCATACAGATCCAGTTTATGTTAAAATATTATTTAATTGAATTCCATCCCTTAAACAATATTATAACCATTAATAAACCCCATGTTACATAATAATAATATTTTTTTGGTGAAATCCAACTTTCATAATAATAAATATTATTTAACAGGCTTTTAATTAATATTTTCCACTGGACATGGTCATGGTCCATTATAACTCCACTAGAATTTATTGAACACTCAAATAAATATTTTAATAATTAATTCATCTACAAATTTTTGTGATCAATAAAATAAGAATAAAATTATCCCTCAATCATGAGAATAATATATATTCAATTAATTTAATTCAAATAGAATTTAATTGAGATCATCAGAAATGATTAGTGTGAAAACCTATATTATTATTTCTCATTGGAATTAGGATACCTTGTGTAATGTAAAATATTACTATCGGTCAATGGGTCATGAAACCCAAGAGAAAGAACTTAATTTTCAACAATGAAAACCTTATACGAACGGTCATTGTAAATATAACTCCTTTTTTCTCAATATCTCATCAAGTAGGGTTAAAATCTTTTTTACCAACATATATGTTCAATACTATTTTCTTTGAATATCTGAAATAAATTTGTCATTTCACCATGTTCATGGAATTTAATGCAATGGTTATATTCCAATAAAAGGGCTGAGATATCAACTTTCATAAAGATGTAAGGGATAAATCCTTCCACAACATATCCATTAATGACATGTCAATTGTGATGAACCCAACATACCCAACCTCACTATGAGCATATTTTGTCATGAATTTCATAATAAAATATAAGTGTGTGAGTCATGAAATTCATTAATGATAATATTAATGTCTAAGGACCAATACACACACTCACAAATTGGAATATCCAATGAAACCAAAACATATAGAATTCCTACTAGTGGGCCTATTATCATATTCCCCCATCTTAGAGATTACCAAGTGTAGACTATGTACTATGTTTCCAATCAATGTATGTTATCTAAATATAGAAAATTATTTAAGATTATCATCATAGAACATCAAGGTTCTCATAATAGCGTGGAAATTTTAGGGCCTTATCAATACAACATATGATCTAGGAAATTATTACATTAAAGTCTTGGAAAACAATAAAAAATATGTAATAAAAGGTTTTATTAATATTCAATATATCTAAAATACATGTAATCAAAGTACAAATATAAGTCATAGTACACCAAATCCAAAAAACTCACACTTGGACTAGACCCAACTGACTATGAATTTTAGTCATCTAGACCTCAAATGATAATCATGTTTTTTCAGAGTTAAGGATTTAGTCAAGGGGTCCACCAAATTTTCTTCTATGGTAATTCTACTCACTGAAACATCACCTCTGTGAGAAAAATACTTCAAGAGATGATACTTCTGAAGTATGTGCATCATTTCATGATATGACCTTGGATCTTTTGAAAGAGATATTAATGCAGTATTATCACAATTGAGTGTGATAAGATATTTACCTCTAGGTACTAAATTAATCTATTGGATGAAGTTTTTCATATATACTACCTTAGAAGCAACAATACACTAAGAATCTACTGTATATTCTATGACCACAACCAACTTTGAGCTCTTTGAGATCACAATACCTCTATTCAAAGTGAATATGTATTCCATTTGTGACTTAATTTCATATTGATATTTTTCAAAAATGGAAACTAAATATTCTTTGATGACTAGTTCCTCATCTCCTCCATAAACCGGGAACATATCCTCAGTACACCCTATATACGTAAGGATAATCATGACTGCCATCGAATAAAGGTTAGGCATGTCAGATTGATATCTTCCCACCACACTTAATGAGTATGCGACATCTAGTGTAGTACATATCATAATATACATGAATGAACTAATTGTTTACACGCATGGAATCCTTTCCATTTTATTTAATTCCTCATTTTTTTGAAGAAACATTTTCCTAGAAAGATGAATTCTATATAATGCTGGTAATAATCCCCACTTGGATTGTTCTATACTAAATCTCCTCAGTATATTTCGAATGTACGTACTTTGAATTAGGATGAGAAACCTCTTGGATCAATCATAATGGATTTTGATCCCAATAATATATACTTCCTCATCCAAGTCCATTATAGAAAATCATTTATTCAACCATAACTTATACAATTGCAAGACTGGTATTTCATTTCCAATGAGTAATATTACATCAAAATATACTATTTAAAAAAATATTACACTCCCACTAGACCATTTATAAACACAAGGCTAACACTGCTTCTTTATAAAACCAAATTCTATTATAGATTCATCAAAATGAATGTACCATGACCAATATTATTTCTTTAATATATAAATGGGTTTTTGAATTTTTCTATTCTAATTGGAATTATTTGGTGTCAAAAACACTTTAGGTTATTTCATATATAAATATTTATAAAGGATCCTATTAAGGAAAGTTGTTTTTACATCCTTATTCCAAATCTCATAGTCATTGTAATCCATTATGGAATCTAGAATGATGATGGTTTTTAGAGTTGAAACTAGTGAAGAGGTTTCATCATAGTCAATGCCTTGATGTTGTTTAAACCCATTTCAACCAGTCTCACCTTATAGATACTGATTTTTCCTCCCATTTCCAATTTCTTCTTGAATACCTAATTGCCACCAACATGCTTTACATACACTATAGGATCTACCAAAATATAGAATTTTTTTTGGTACATGGAATCTATTTCAGTATTAATGACTTATTTCCACATAGAAACATCTATTCCACTTACTGCTTCCTAGTAGATTAGAATATATTTATTATCATCTAATAAAAAGTCACTATATTTAATGACTAGAAAATTCTAATTTTTTAGCTCTCTATATTCTCTAGTACTCCTACACAATACTTGTATCTATGCAACAACTTTTTATTCCATAGGTATTTGTGGAATTTTTTTCTATGATGAATCTTGTATACCTTAAGCCTCAACATCATCAAAGTATATATTACTCCCACTATCTCTTTTGTGAATGTTCTCCCTATCAAGGAATATTGCATGTCTCTACACTGTTAAATTTTTGTTTGAGTGGTCACATAGGTAATATCCCCTTGTTTCTTTGGAGTATCCTATAAAGGTACACTTTGTTCCTTGGGGTGAAATTTTGTTACCTAAGGAATTAAAAAAAAATTCATAACCCCACACATCTATATATGAAAACACATGTTTCTTTTCATTCCATAAATGGTATGGTATACCATTTTCAACTTTTGTTGGAACTTGGTTTAGTATTTGATCTACTGTTTGTAAAGAATATCCATAAAAAGATAATAAAAGACTTGTTTGACTCAATATTGATCTCAATATGTAAAATAAAGTGCATTTACTTATTTAACTTAAAACAATCCACTATGGTGTATAAGGAGGAGTGAGTTGATATAGGAACTCAAACACCCATAAGTAATCGATGCAGTCTTGATTAAGATATTCTCCACCATGGTCTTAGTGGAGTTTCTTAACCTTATTACCAAGATGGTTCTCAACTTCATTGTTGTATTCCTTGAATTTATCAAAATAAATTGAATTATACCTAATTAAGTAGACATATCTATATCTTCTAAAATCATCAGTATGAGTTATGATGTTTGATTACCCACCCCTTTCTTCAATAGAAAATGGTCCACACATATCTATATAAAGTAATTGAAGAATATCATTGTCCCTTTTTTAAAATAAATGGGAATTTTTTCATTTTACCTTGTAAAAATTCATGGTATATATCAAGTAATTTTAGTTCAAAAGAATCTAAATATCCATCTTGGTATAATTTAGTCAAGCAATTTTCATTTACATAACCTCACCAGTGATACCATTTTTAGGTGTTGTATGAGCCATGTTAAGTAAATTTGTTTTTGATTTACCTTACTTATTTCATATAATCCAACACATAATGACCATTATTTAAATTTTCATTACCATAAAAAATTATATCTTTATAAAGGAGGTGAAATTATATTCCAAATTTGAAAATAAATCCATTTTTTGAAATTTTGGACAAAGATATAATGTTTTTGGCAATAGATGTCACATAGTAACAACCCTTAAAAACCAAGATAATTTTAGTTGGAAACATGAGGTGGTAGTCCCTGATAGCTAAAATAGTAATTTTAGCTCCGTTGGCTACTAATAGAACTACCTCCCCTTAGTTAATTTTTCTAAATATACTTGTAACATGTATTTGAATACATATGTGAGAACCACAAGATATATCCAATACCCAATTTTTAGTAACAATTAAATTGAAATTGATGACAGATTCACCCGAAGCTTCCCCTTACTTCTTTGCATGGATGTATTTATTCATCTAGTGGCCCTTATTCAAAATGATAAACATACATAATACTGTTCCCTTTATTTACCCTTGATATTTCTAATATTAGAAGGGAATGAAGAAGCTTTGGTCTTATATATCATCACTTTCCATTTCTATTTGTTCACCAAAAGTACTGAATGATTTTTGTGCTACATATCATTATCTACTTAGCGAAAAAGACTGATAATATCTTGTATATACTTATCAATGTTGTTCATATTAAAATTTACAATAAATCTAGAGAATATTTAAGTGATTGATTCCATAATTAGATTGATTCATATATATTTAGGGATTTTAAACCCTAAAACCTCTAGGAGCTCAATGTAGCTAATGAGTATGACAACACAGGGCCCAATTGGGCACTCTTTCCAAGATTACTTTGAAAGCATTTCTTGGAAGTCTCAAACTATTCCTGTCTAGCTCTCTCCTAGCAGATACCACCAAGGTTATCAATCATTTCGAATGGATATATGATTTTATGAGAATTAATGAGTTCACTAGATATAGATGAAATAATTAAACATTGAATTTCAATCGCATTGTTCAAATGTTTATCATAGATAGTGAAATCTTCACAACACACCTACTTAGCTGACAGATCGTGAATTAATGATTATAGAACAAAATAATTATATTCATGGAGTAACACAATCTGAAGGCATTAGAACAACTCTTGGAAATTTCTACTAATGAGGAGATGATCTTTCTCCCATATAGATCAAAAGGGATAGTGATGATGATGAGAATACCATTTATTCTATAATTAAAAGATCATATTATTAGTACTTTTCTTGATTAAAATTTTTAAGAGAAATAATAAATTAATTGATTTTTATTAATTCACCCACAATTTTATCAATTCCCAATAGCCCTCACCATTGAACTCAAAATTTATAGTTACTAGGACATTTAAGTAGAAAAGATCCATATAACCCTTTAAATATCCATAACGATGGTTGGTAATGATACTTAAGGGTATTTAGGTAGGTAGGACATTTCCATGTGTGGGATTTATGCTCATTGATTAGTTGAGTGGACTCCTCTATCCTAAAATCCTTACGTGGATTTCCTTAAAACAAGCCTCCAATTTCCAAAAAAATCTACAAAGGGATACATCATTTAATTAAATATGGTTAAGTCAACCCATTACCTTCATATCAACTCCATGTTAAAAGTAATTATCCCAACTAGGGTTGGAAAAACACTTTTATTCAAGTATTTTATTCCAAATCATGTTTTGGTATTTGAACATCGACTCAATATATTTTTGGAGGATTTTAATTTATTAGGCATAAATTTTATCTTCTTTTTATCCTTTACATATCTCTTTAATATTAATTTGATAATACTTAATTTATTAACCATTCTTGATAAAGAATTTATGTATAATAAATTAATTTAAATTCCACCATTGTACATTAATTCATTCACTAATTTGATCTCCATCATGCATCCATAAAATAAATAATGCATAGAAATAAATAAATAAATAAATAAATAAATAAATCATTCATGAGCTTTATCCAATGGTTGATTTAATGAGTGGAAATTAAATCAACCTATAACCTAGGGGAAATGGCTCTCATTTCAAACCTTGGCATCAATTTTAGTATTCCACTTATCCACCTTTTTAACACCTGGGTTGGCATCATTATGGTTCCATCTTCAAATGCCTCCATGTGACTTAGGAAACTATATTAATTAAAAGTATTTATAACTCACATGAAGGTGAGTGGAACCAAATGATTGGTTAAAGTGGGATTACATAAATATCCTTGGGCACAATAAACCTACATAATAATGGAGGGAGGGATGGCTTTCATGACATCAACTTTAATTTAATAATAAATAATTTCAAACCCGTGGAATAAATTAAATTATATAAATTCCAACCCATACAATTGTCTTGGTCTTGCTCATGGATGATCATACATGAAACGTATACACAAATTAAATGGTTAACATTCATTTATTTACCTGTTATTTAATATTAATATAAACATGATTTCATTAATTAATTAGTTTCATTTCATCTTAATGACTATCTGAATCCTCATGGAGATAACCATTATAAATGAATTAATGGAAAATAATCATAAAAAAAAAATAGTTTCATATTTATTACAATCAATTAATGGATCCTTTAAATTTATTTAAAACCCTTATTAAATTTTTTAACACTTAAAGTGACAGTAAAAAAGGTTTAAATGATATAATTTTCAATTTAACGTAATTTATTTCATGTAGTAATTGGGAGACAACACGACATGTACTATCATGTTATATGCTATATACCTCTGTTTTCATGTATCTAGGTAACATTAATAGGGATTTGGAATGTTGACTCAACTAGACTACACATCATGTACATGCCAACTACATGTATTGTATACTTTTAACATGCGCCTGAGATACTGACTCGTGTCTTATGCATGTATCTTAGTGGATTACACAACATGTATAATCTAAATACATGCTTGTGGTCTGAATGCTGTTTTACCATGAAACCCATCAAAAAACTCAGTGTGTTATCGGGCGAGAGACTACATGACATGTGACACCAGCTACACACTATGTATCTCTAATGCCAGGTGTCTAGATAACATGACCTAGGAATAAATGTGTATTTTAGATGTGGGAATTGATGAACTACATGATTTGTACACCACATAAATGTTCTTTATATCATAAATGATCTAGTTTTCTAGTCTCATACATTTTGGTCGTTTATAAGACCATATGAATTGTGCAATTTACTCTTCTAACTCATGTATACTACACGGTATGCACGTCGTATACACACCATGTAATCCAAAAACCATGTTCTAGGTTGGATGATCAACATGAAGTCCACAACATGTATAATAATAGCGTGACATGCATTGTATATCATGGCATGGACAGGTGAATTGTACTAGGGTAGACATCATGTACTTTGACTATAAGCTATGTAACACTGTCTTATTGGCCAATATTTCCGCAGTTCCTGATGGAATTTCCGATCACTCTTCATCTGTTCTTAAACCATTAAAAAAATGAAACCTTGAATGAACTTTATTAAAATTTTGACAACATGCTAATTCAAAATGGATTAAATAATGAATAATATTAAATGAAAATCCAACCGTGATTTTATATGGATCAAAAATCAAATAAATAAATTTAAATTTAAATGAAACTGCTCTGATCCCAATTTTTGGTTCCAGGCATAGTGGAAGCATGTAGTGGTGGGAGATATATTAAAATTTATTTTAATATTGAGTTTCCCGAAACCCAAGGCAAGGATATTTCACATCAAATTTATAATTAATTAATTTAGATATAATGAAACAAATATTTGATATGAATATTATTTCTTCAATACAGATGTTGATCTTTCAAAAAGACCCTTTTGGTTTTCCTTCATTGTTCTGCGAGGATCAAAGGATAGAATCCCTCTTGAAGTGAATCACTTTTTTTCCTTTGATCTCTGTGTACTTCTAATCGATCATTGAGTGCTAGAACATTGAAGTGACTGTCTTGCTTTTTTTATATTGATCACTCATCATTCTATCTTGAAGGAATGTCTATTGTGCTTCTCATTATTGATATGGAGAGAGATGGAGGCATCAATAGAGAATTTTTTGTGCACAAAAATTGTCTATTTTCGATTTGACACCCTACAAAATAGACATAACCATTTAATTATAGAGCTTGGGTTTAGGTTAAAATATTATTTATTTGCATGTTGACCCCTAAACAATATTGCATCATCTAATAAACCCAATATCACATAATAATCATAATAATATAATTATTTTTTGGTGTTTGAAAACATCACTATTAAAAAATATTTTTTAACAAACTATTTAATTAATATTTTTCATAGGATATGGTCTTGGTCCATTCAAGATTCCATAACATTTTTTGACCCCGAAATAAATGTTTAAACATTTTATTCATAAAAAATAGTTCTGATTGATAAAAAATGAATAAGAATATCATTCAGTCTTGATAATAATATTTATTCAATTAATTATATTCAAGTAAAATTTAATCATGTTCATTAGAAACAATTAGTGTGTGAACTTATAGAGGTATTTCTCATTGTCATTTTCTAGGCTTTTTTAGAGTACACGATTACTATCTAGAAATCTGCCAAGGCACCCAAGATAAAGAACTTAGTGTCATAAAAATGATAACCACATATGAATGCTCACTCTGTAATATAATCCAGTTGTCACAATACATCATCAAGTAGGTTTCACATCTATGTCACCAAAATATATTATTGATAAATATTTCTTTGACTATCTAAAAAAGACATGTCATCTCACAATGGAAACAAAATTTAATATTAAAATTATATTCCAATAAAAGGGAAGAGATATAAACTTCTATAAAGATGGAAGAGACAAATAATTCATTGAGTTATCCATTAATGACATGTTAATCGTTACAAACCCAATTCACCCTATCTCACCACAAACATATGTTGTCAATTTTTTCATCAACAAGTCTAAGTGTGGAAGTTATGACATAATGATAATCTTAATATCTGAGGGCCATTAGAAACACTCATAGATAGGAATTTCCGGTGAAACCAAAACATGGGAAATTTATACAGGTTGTTCAGTTCTCACAATCTCTCATATTGTATATTAACATGTGAAACATTCTTGAGAAGAAGCCTCATCCACTTATAAGTACTCACACCTGATAGTCTATGTACTATTTTTTCCATCATAGTATGTTATCAAACCACAAAACTTTATTTAAGAATATTGTCATAGAACTTCAAGGTTCTCATAATAGAAGAGAACTACTATGACCTTATCAATGTGATATATACTATAGGACATTATTACATTAGATTCATGTATAAAAATGAAAAATATATAACAATAAGTTTTATTAATATTTAATACAACAAATATACATGTAATAAAATTACAAACATATTATCCTAGGACAAAAACTTCAACACCCCCTAATAAATATATCAAGATTATGTGGATAATCCTATAGATTAAATATAATGGGTATTAAATGGGAGTAATATATATATTGTAAAATTAAATCAATTAATTAATTTAATTAATTTAATCTCTCTAATTCTCCTCCTGTGACTGTGCATTGACCTGAAATCCAATGCATACAAAACATATTTCATGCCTAGGGTAAAATTTGAGTTCTATGTCCAATAACAGTATCTGATTTCCCATATGAGACCTAGATCAATAAAAAATCAATTATTTACAAAAATATACACATGTGTCTTTTAATATATTAAATATTTTTATTATATTGATTTTGGGTCCTCTAACACCCTTTGCACCATGAACACTACAATGAATACCCCAAATAAATATATAGAAATATCAAAATGATAAAAACCTTAAAAACAATTTGTTACATTCTCCTCACCTTCAAGATTTTTCCCCACAAAGAAAAAAACTACTAAAAAAGGTGAGGGTAGAGAGCCAACATATAGATCTCACGCTCCAGCAATCTCTCCTAGAGGTTCCCATGCTGCTAAAGAACCTGAACTTATGGTAAAGTTTACCCATGAATGATCCTTTCCTACCAATCCTTGATAAAAACCAAGTAGTCCAAAATGTGGATTTATCCTTGATGTCCAACTCAACCCATTCAATAACATGTGATATGTCATTAATGTATCTCCCCATCTACAACACATGGAATATTTCAGCACTCAATCCAATTATGGGGGTAATTCTTGGTGGTAAGAAATTTCTATAACCCGATATAGGTACTAGAAAAACCTGATTAACCTTAGGAAAAATTTTCTACACAAAAAAATTCTTGAAAACCTCATCATAGAGAGACCATCAGGAACAAATGGTCTCCCTACTTGAACCTAAAGGGCCAACAATGTCAGTATGCACAAGATTTAGGCTGAATAAAGGCAATCTTAATTCACTTGTGGATCACCTAAAAATTATTCATAATCACCTACACTAGCTTAGGTCCCATAATGGATGATTCTCCTGTCTCTATTTATCACAAGGGTGACCTGCTGGGTATCTTGTATAGATCTTAGAATGGATCCTTATTGATAGTGGAGAGATAACTATTATTATAAGTGAACTCCACCAATGGAAGGCGATCTTCCCAACTCAGATCGAAGTCCAACACCCTGTATCTTAGTATATACTCCAAAACCGAGAATGTTGGTATTTTTTAGACATCAATTTGGGGGTGGAACTCTGTACTCATTTTTAAATGGGCCTCGAAATTCTCATGCAATCCTCTCCACAACCGTAATTTGAACCAAGAATTATGGTCAAAGACAATCATCGAGGGTACCCCATGAATTCAGATGATTTCATACACATAAAATCACTATAAAATATTCTTAGGGATGGATAGAATGTGATCCTTCTTCGTAAGTTGAACAAAAATAACCTAGATATTGTCATGGACTCTCACTATCCATAGAAATCCTCTCACAAAATCCATTGATTTTATAAACCACTTCTACTCGGGGATCTCAAGAGGTTAATTAAAACCCATTGGAAGTTGATTATTTTCCATCACTCATGGACAAGTGAGGAATTGAGAAACAAAATCATTAACACTCTTCCTCATACCCAGCAAAATAACCTTCAAATTTATAGGTTTTAAGATCACCATTTTTCTATCTAGATAAGATCTTTTAATTTTCCATCTTAACCTTTATTTTTTACCTTATAATATTTTTTTAAAGAGGTAAGGGATATTTTCGGAGATTTTACGATTATTTAAACCCCCTAAGTCCCAGTTTTTGGAGAGAAAGGCTGCGGGGAATGGTTAGTTATAACTACACCCCTCAACGGTGCAACCCTACAAGGGAGGATCATAGTTAGATAAAATATGAAATATAGGATATACATTGATGAGAAGACTATAGTAAAATATATAAGTAATTCTCTTGGTTTGTGTATGTTTTTTTGACAATGCACCTAAACCACGTGAGGGGGTGTGCACCTAGAAAGTGGGTGAACATGGTTTGTGCACGATTTATCCAACTGTGAGTCCAAACTATGTGCCCCTATAAAAAATGTGTTGTTACCATTTTTCTCCATACCTGTTTAACCCTTTAATATCCATCTGTCTTCCCCATTCCACACAATATCCCTCACATTGGAGATCTCTCCTCTCTTCTCCACCTAGGATTTGAGTAACTTATTTCTTCTAATCTTTGAATTTAATGTCATTCATCTCATTGGATCCTCCTTTATATGTCTTAGATTACTATTTCTTCTTTCCATAGTTTTTCTCGTCATCATTGATATTATATTCATGAAATCTCATATGCCCAATTTTTAGGATGTTTTCTAGTCTCTCATATATCTTTTATTGAATCCTAAATCAGAGGTTTATATTATATGAGGAGTCTACTAATGGTATATAGTATGTGGTATATACCATTTCAATCAAAGTTTTATTTTTTATATATTGTTTCCATTGTGTCACAGGCCAATTTTTCTGTACATTTATCCTTAAATATGAATTATTTCAATTAATTATGTAGACCATGAACTAGACCCATTATGACACCCATTAACATTTTAGGAGGTTGATACCTAATCATGAAATTACCTTTTATGTGTGTCTTGTTATATGCACTCAATTACCATTACATGAAATTAGTCAAAACACCACTTGGGTGTGTTTGAATTATATCTTGATAAAGATAAAGGGTAAATTAACTTAATAAATTATACATGGATTGGAAATATCACTTGATTTTTTTTCGCATTGTTAAGTGAATTTATAAATGGAACTAATGATACATAAACTTGTAAGTATCCTTTTTTGGCACTTTTATCACTTTTGATTGAATAGACTAATGTACATGAATCTTAATGACTTGTAAATTAGAATGGATATTACATGGACTATGATAACTTATTATATGTAAGGTACCTAATATTTATAGACAATTATTTTTATTTAAAGGAGTGGCTTGACTTGATCCATCCTTGGATTCGTGAGGGAATTCCTTGAGCACTACGAGGACTCCCCCAAATTCATTGATGAAAATGATAAGTGAGACACCACACAAGGGTTTTGTTAATGTATTGAATACAAGAATGCCTCGAAATTTTATTGATTATTTACTCACAAAATCTAAAATTAGAATGAATTTTATTATATCCTTGGATTTAACTTGATGTACCCAAACACATGATGACTTTAATTATATCCATGGGATCCAATCCTTCTTAGCCCAATATTACTTTGGACTTGATCCATGGATTTTGTTAAAAAAATTTCTAGTGGAATTCCATAATTTATCCCTTGGATTACACTATGAACCATGTAGTTATACTCCATAGTTTATCAATATGAGATGGCTCAAACTTATAAGGTCATGGATTCCTTGATTCCTCCTTGGGTCATGTGTTACTATTATTATTATATGGACAACCTAATTAAGTTTCCTAAGACCCTAAATAATTAATAATAACATGTTAAAAAGAACTAGTCTTAAGTTGAAGTAGATATAGTCAGTCAGGCGTCCCATCAGGATCCTGAGCATGACATGGGTTGTATTTATCTTGTGATTTAATTTTGATATAACTACACACTATTACTTATTATATTCATAGACTGGATGAGTTATAGAAACCATTAATGGTGGAATACTGGGTTTTCTCAAACCCTATTTGGGACATCGAATGGTATTCATACATACCACTTGGATGCGGGTATGGATATAAGAAAGTATCTGGCTTTGCATGCTTGATATCTATTAGAATGAGAGTCTGGTATCAGATGATTGAGCCAGTTCTCAGTTTGTTCATGGGATAATTTTGGTATTTTTTTATTTTGTTGTACATTTATTGTATTATATGCTTGAATCCATGTATTCCTTAGTTTTTTAAAGACATGGAATCATCTTTTTATATATGATACTAATTAGTGCTTATTCTATATTTATATATGTATGAATATGAATTCCAATGTTTCATCATTATACTATTACCACTATTTATTTACCTATTATTCACCACTGTGATACTATGATAAAACGAGGTATAGTCTCCCCACCATATCACTATAAATCCTAGATTATAGTTAGTAGCCTCTAGTTTATAGTAAATCATGTTTTAGTCCATGTAGCCCTTGGGTCAGGTTACTTATTAGTGAATAGGTCCTAGGTAATCACAATGTGGTATTCAAGCTTTGTGTTCTTTTTCTTATTATCTTGGGAAGGTATAAAAGTGATTAGGATGTTTCAAAATTTGTTAATGAAACTGTTATTGGGAGTATCTAAACCACATACTAAGAAAAATCCAAGTTTCATGGGATGTGACTTCTTATTCTGGCTTTTTCCTGTTACAGTCGTTTTATTTTCACTATTGGGTGACACACATGACTTTTGATTTTGATATGATTATAGATATTTAACCTTTACTCGGTATTGTAAGGAAAAATTGTTAATGCATCATTATAGGCAAATAATGATTTATATTTCATCCGTATTCTATTCCATGTTTATTTCATTGCATGCATTTTCTGTTTCTTGTTATATGTTTCTTGATTTCCACATCAATATATTACCTAATGTTTCTTTTAAGGAGATAAATAATTGGTAACATAAATTATATACATCAATCTAAATTGTTTTTTCTTTCATAGCTTGATGATTTCACCTTTAATGAACAATAATGACATTTTTGAGCTATGAAACTATAGTTACATGAGTTGTAACATCTGTTAAATGCGATTAAATGGGTTCCAATTATAATTTACAAAGTTTATGACCCTATAAATAGGGAATGGAAATCTCTATAGTCAAATGATTGAATATATATTCTTATATCCTAAGACTAAATGTAACAATTTTGTTTGTAGTCACATGAAATACAAATTTTAACTCCTGAATTTTAAGAATTTATAACTTGGGAATGGTAGTTCATCTAACTGGATTATGGAATAAATATAAAAACCTATTAAATTCATAGTTATAAATGAATTGGATGATGATAAATAGGGATAAAAATTACAACATAAATGGAATTTTCTTCTATAACTTGAAATTGAAACTGCATATAATAGAACCTCTATGATTAAAAAATAGAACCTAACCATTTACTTAACCATAGACATTGGTAGTTGGGTTATTATATCTTGGGTAGTGAGCTCTTATACCTAACTTGTTAACATCAATAATTTTATTACAATTAGGCCTTTAGTATATACTCGGGTTCCTATTTGTGATTCTTCCTCTTATTATCATTTTTGAGGCATGCTATAGGAATTGTAGATATGTGCCTCTATGATGGACATGAATTAAACACAAGGAGGGTGGAAATGACCATGCTACGGAGGTGGTGGGTTCTGAACCACTAGTGTTACCTCTAGTAGTGACACCTACATAACCCCATGTTGTTCCTATTTTGGGAACCCATGCCCAAGATAGAGAGGGTTTCCTATGGTCAGTGTAGTCTATGAAGAGATCTTGTTGACTTAAAGAAACTATGACTAAATTGACACAAGATTTCTCGAAGAAGAATCTACCTACTTTTTCATGGGATAGTGGACCCCAAGTTTTTGAGTCATGTATAGAATCCATTCTAGTGATCTTTCAGCATCTATGGATTCCTTTAGAATGGATGGTCAAACTTTGAGTTAATATGCTTCTAGGATCCACCAAGAATTGGTTGGATGTTATAAATTATGTACGTTAGCATTGAGACTTGGTCTAGAGGGATTTATATTCAAGATTCTATGACAACTTCATTCAAGAGACGCCAATGGGAAATTGATCTAGAGTGTTTTTTCACCTAGATCTAGGTAGTACGTCAGTTATGGACTATTCATCTTTCTTTACTAAACTTTAGTATTTTAAAAAACCATTGTTGGTGTTGAGCTATTGAGAGTGAGAGATATGACACCCAATATCATGTGAATATATTCCTACCAGATACTATTTCTGAAATTAGGATCCAAGCCCTTATCTATAAATGAAACTTGAGGGATGATTGTGGTATAGGGAAGGTTAGTATAGCCCCTGGTAAGGGAAGTGCTTCATCTGGTGGTAGGAAGTTTCACCTAAAGGGTTCATGTTAGAATAGCGGTGAACAGAGTATCCATACAAGTAGTTCTTTTATATTCCATAAATTTAGAATCCAAGGTCATGTAAAGCCTTAGTGTGAAATGGACTGAGTTTTATGGAAATACTACGGTCAAATGGGCTACCTCTAGAGATTTTGTAATACTTTTCCTCCAGTTTCTAGTGGGAGAGGATCCAAAATTGCTATAATTTCTGGTGAAGGATCAGTAGCCCCATTCCATGAAGGGTACTAGAGTACTATTTTCTATATTGGCTGAGGAGGTGGATATAGTCAAGGAAGCTTGACTTATTACACACTGTGCTATCATAGAAGACCTACTCATGGAAGTTATGTTGTATCAAATGGACGATGATCTAGCCTGTTACATACAATACTACCTATGCTCGAGGTGTAGAGTTTCATGAAATTTATAGTGTAAGGTATTATTTTAATTTACTCAAAATTAGTATATACTTTGTTTGATACATTTTAATCACATTAATTTATATTTGTGGCTATTGTAGAAGTTATTAAGATCAAAATTGAGTATTTCAATTGAGTAATGACCCTTGATCCTAATTTATGAATATGAACTGAAACTGTACACCTATTTAAGGAGTACCACCTTGATTTTAGTTGATAATGATTCTTATGTAACCTTTTATGCCCTATTATAACCTAATTTGACATCATTATTGGGATATATTACACGGTCCCCTATCGAGACCATATTGATTGTTATCACTGGAGGGTGACTTTCTTATCACCCAATGGTGGTAACTATGTATACAAGGGTGAATGGGATGTCCATGAAATTTGATCTGGACCTAATCATCATGTGTTGGGTGGAGCATCGACCCATATTTTAGCCTTTTCTTGAATGACCAGGGAGTAAAACATGTTATTTTTTCCCTAGTGGTGGAGAAATTTAGGGATGCTTCCCCATATGACTTTTTTAGACAACCTCCAAAGAGAGGTATATTTTACCATTGATATGGTTCCAGGAGTAGAATCGGTATATATTACTCTATAAATTATGGATCCTATAGAGCATACAGAACTCAATAAGTAGTTAGAGGTAAAAGAAAGTAAAGGGTTTATAGAACACAGTAACTATCCTTGGGGTTCACCCATTATTTTCATGAAGAAGGTAGATGGGACCCTCAATATTTTTTGTGGATTATCTACAGTTGAATTAGTTTACCATTAAGAACCAATACACAATTCTGTGTATAGATGATCTCGTATATTAGCTCCGAGGAGCTAGGGACTTCTCAATGAATGATTTGAGTTTGGTATATCATCAGGTGAAAATTAGGCCGTAGAATATACCATGTATAGTTTTCCAAATTATATATGGACTTTATAATTTTTTTGGTAATGGAATTTGGTCTCAATAATGTAAAAAATATTTTTATGTTCTTGATGAATCATGTTTTCCGCCCAAACTATGGTTATTTTATAGTGGATTTCATGGATGATATCTTAGTGTATTATCAAAATCAACATGATCGTGCCAAAACCCTTGATATCATATTGAATACACTAAGATAGAACTAAATATATACTAAGGTCAAAAAATTCCAAATCTAGATTGAGAAATTTTCTTCCTGAGTTACATCATATCAGAATCAGGGGTATTTGTGAATCATGAGAAGGTAAGAGCTAAGGTTTATTTGGATCATCCCAAGAATGAATTTGATAGTCAGAGTTTCTTGGGATCATATGGTTACTGTTATAATTTTATTCTCAATATATCACAACTTAAAACACCTATTACGGTCTTTAAAAATAAAAGTGTTAAATTCTCATGGTCTGAAGTTTGTGAAAAATACTTTCAAGAGTTTAGTGTAAGACTTAACTTAGTGACGATACTAATTATACTTGAGCCTAGTAGATGCTATATCATATATTGTGATTAATCATCCATAATTGTTGGAGATATTTTGATGTAAGGGGATTGAGTCATGGAATATGGGTCTCATCAGTTGAGGCCTCGAGAGAGAAATTACCCAACACATGACCTGAAGCTAGAAATAGTTATTTTTTACTTGTGTTGATGGAGACATTACTTATTGGGGGAATGATTTTTAGTATAAATTGATCATAAAATTTTCAAAAAAATATTCAGGTAGTGTGATTTGAACCTTCTATAGTGAATATGGGTTGATTACCATCATTTTTTCAATTTTGAGCTTGCTTATGAGAGGACTACTTTGGGATATACTCACCATTGAGAGGTGGGTGAATCAGTTTTGGGAAATTTTTAACCTTTTATAACATTTTTACTTTTACCTATTAGAACTATTTGTATCTTTATTCTCTTATTCACTATTATTTATCTTATGAAAGTGTATGAAATAAGGTAAAGAAGACACATGATGTTTTTACAAGGATCATTTCTCAATAAGAGTGTTTAGTCCTTTCCATGTATGGTGATGACTATTACATAGTTTATCCACTGTAATAAAATTCCTTTTATAGTGGTTTATCTAGAAGATAATACTTATCTGAATGTATGTATCTATACTTTAGTAGGGTGGATAGAAAAAAACCCCTTCCACAAACTGGTGATGACATGGTCAAACATGTATCCCTCACTAGTTCTCTACACTACCTATTTAGATAGTTCCAATTTCTTAAAGTGATAATTTGTAAGACCAAGAAAGTATTCCACCTATTGAGAATATTGAATGATTTTATAGTGTTTTTTCTTCTCTTCCCACTATACTTACTTTTATAATAGTGTACTAGTAACTCTTATCCAATGATTTTAAGGTGAAATCATGAAGGTATGTTACTTTACTTCATCTTCCCTCTTTTTCAATCCTCTTATTTCTATATTTTCATGATCATGTGATATTAAGAAAGTTTCACTTCCCTATGGTCAATTTACATTGTAAGTAATGTGTTTTTCTTCTAATTGGATTAGTAGAGGGGTTTTTGTAATAAAATAATTTTTTAATTTATTATGGCCTTATCAAAAAATTTCAGTTGAGGAAGATGAATACTTATATTTCACTTTGGATTTTGATATCAATCCATCCAATATTTCATTTAGTATAGAAATATAGAAATTAAATTGATGGTGGATTGTTTTTTAAGTAGGTGATAAAGTATTCATAAAATATTATATCAAAACAATCACCAATTAAAGAATTGTATTTCGTGGAATAAAATAATTATAACATAACCATGAAGAAAAAACTATTTGATGATAGAATAATTTTCCTTTTTATTTACTTTAAATCAAGTAATCCAACTTCAATTTTTTTCAATTAAATTCATTATAATATTGGTTAGGAATGATGAAAATGTATTGATACTTTATAGAAACATAATGTGATGTTTGATGTGTGTTTAGTATCAATGTGTTAGTGGTAAAGTGAAAACATATTACCTTCCCTTTCCAACACATAATGATTTAGAATAATTCTATCATGAGATTTTGTATTCTTAAATTAGTTAGGGAAATATAATGGGATCTAGATTCATAGAATTAGATATCGAATAACATGGAACTCCTTAATTGAACTACTCTAGAGATTCCTCTCCAATTTATAAGGTTATTTTCTTATATAAAGCGGGGAATGATATGTACTTAAGAGTTGATAAAATATTATCTAATTAGGTGGATTACATGAGAATGATAGGTATTTTTTTGTGATATTTTTTTGTCATCAATCACCGGGGAAGTAAATGTGAGAGTGACTTTTTAAGAATATATTTTCATCTTTTGTTTTATTTTTTAATTAAAACATCACTCATTCAATCATGTATTGGACCTTTTTATTTATATTCCACTATATAGTAGGTATATAAAATTAAAAAAATAAAAACTTATAAGTTATGTCTTTTCTATCAGACAATGTTTTAGATGTATATAAAAAATATAAATAATAAAAAAAATCAAGAAAATAATTTGTATTTTATAAAATATGGATGTCACTGTATATGAGAATATGTAGATGCTTTTGGTTCATCGGTTTTTTTAGTTTTTTAGTATTATTATCAATGTCATAATGTAATTATATAGTAAAAAAATATCAAATACATGAGAGAATTTGATAATAATACTCATTCAAAATAAGTCATACTCTAAGAACTGTTTAAAAAATATGTTTTGGAAAGTTTTTTAATTGAAATAGAAAATGAATGATCATGTAAATAATTTTATAAACTGGAATATATCATGTGGTTTATTTATTACTACCTTTTAATTCTTTTATTCATATAGTATGACATATATATGTTATATGGAATGACATAAAACTATTATATAATACATTAGCATTAGAGAAGCGTTTCAGAAAATGGAATCAAATAGTGTTATATTATAAAAAACATACAATTAAAATAATATTAAATAATGGAAAACAATGTTTTTGATACATATTTACTATGATAATTGGTTATTTAAAATTTAATAAAGAATAAAATAATATATTCACCAAACTTCTAAATTTTTATTATTTTAGTTAAAAATTATGAGTTTATTCACAATTGTAATAACACACACACACACACATATATATTTCATTTTGATGATATTTTATGATACTTTATTTAATTTAATAATAATAATTATAAAAATAAGAACCATAATCTTGTATCATGTCTGGAATTTCAGTGGATGTTTTAGGCATTTAGTTTTGGAATTATTTTTTTCTCTTAATATGTATAATTTTTTTCCATGATTTCCATTAATTTTTTAATTATATTATACTATGTTGATATTAATAATTTCTTGTTATAGAATAGTTAAAAGTTATATGTATGGTACCAATCAGATCTTGAGATTCCATAGACCTACACTCCCTAGTCTGGTGCTAAAAAAATATTCATTACAACTGTATTCGATACAAATAGAGATCTACCAAGATAAAAATATCCTTATATTGCATCATTTTCATTAGTAAAATATTAAATCTGACAAATAATAACAAAATCTGAAGAATATAAGGTTTAGTGTATTTGAGGCCTAGTAATTTAATTAAATTATTTTATAATACTTTTGAAAATTTCTCCATAACTAATCCACACTAGACCCCCTTATAAACTCCTCATAGGTTATAATCATATTCATAACCTGAGGAATGGTAAATGAAGAAATGGATGAGATCAAACATTCAATAAGGAAATACTTATCAATATTTTATCATGGGTTACATCATAATAATATAAGAAAATACGAGCATAACAAAAATATATTATGAAAAAGAACACATAATAAGGGTTATCCATATGTCATTATAGTAGGACATCCAATATCAAATTAAAAAACATGTAATATGACTTAAGATCATGAGATAATAAACATGTTTTATAGAGCATAATCATAGGAATATGATATAGAATTATGTAATTCCATTGAAATATATCATTACAAGGAATTATGATACAAAAAATTAGCACACGAAATCACCATTTGTGAAAAACATTCAATCATGCCCACACATTAAGTTATGAAAAAACAAATTACTAAATAATTTCTAATTCTTTATCACTAGTCCTACTCATCACACATGTTTCATGCCTCACATTCAATCTTTCCAATGTTTGGAGGCTTCTATCACCATAATCAGTGATGCTGGATCCTTGATTGAAATGAGAAGATGGGATATCACTTCCTCCTTCCATGGATTCATCCTTAGATATAATTTACTAATACATTTATTACTTATATATCTAAGTCATGTTCATGAAGAAAATTCTTAACACAATCTTGAGGTGGACAGTAGATAATTATTCTTCTTCTATATCAAAAGGTCAACAACCTTTAGTTAGAGTTGATAGTAATATCATGAATGTTTGGTAATGTAAAAAGTCTTTCTATATTAGAGGGAATATTATATATGAGGCATCACAAGAACATAAACCAAGGCGTCTCATGTTACCCACATGATAGTTGACACTAGTGGGTAATACATATGAGGATTTTTCTATAGGCATCCAATGTTCACTGTATGGGCTAGAGGTTCTAAGTGGGTCATGGGTTTAATGTCATATGAGGAAACACTTGGTTATGCGAGTCTCGAGGAGAGAATATTTTACACTTGGGGGTTTGGTTGAGTGTGTCCCTAGGGGGGAATATTTCACTCTTGATATTGGTTTTTGTGTATCCCTAAGTGGGAAGATATCACACTTTGTATTTGTTGGTTTGTGTCCCTAGGTGTAAAGATTTCAGAGTTGGGATTTTGTTATGTGTATCCCGAGGGGGGAATATTTTACACTTGGGATTTGATGGTAATTTTGGGGGTTTTGAGATTGAACATCTTGTAGGTACCCCATGTGTATTAGGATTTCAAGATTGAACATAATGGAGGTGTCCTATGTACCGTATTGGGAAATAAGAATAAGAACCTATATAGTTTGATTCCATTGTTTAATGTCATGTGACATGACCAGTCCTTGTATTTTAACATAACTTGGTCTGAATTATCATATCACAAAAGGAGTATTAATTTGGGATGGTGTGGGATTACACATATGGGATGCTTATGGAAGGTGTGTCATCCCTTGGTGGGGGGAGAGGTCGCATCTCACGATGATCATACTTGATGAATCCCGAGTTACTCACAAAAAGTAAGTGGTGTGGGGTAATACCATGAAATTCACACATTGGGAGTCATGTATTCATCACACAAGGTAAGACTATAGTTTAATGTCATGTGCTATAGCTTTTTTCATTTAATTTAATAGAATATGTCTAGGATGTTGGGTGATGCAGTTTAACATCATGTATCATAGAAGTGGTTGGGTATTATGCAGCTGTGCTTCTTGGGTGATGAAAGGGGGAAATTATAGATTGAATGTGGATTACACATGGGAGCTACCTTTGGGCCACAATGGATCAGAGATGGTATGAATGGGTCTTACATGTGGGAGCTTCTCAAGGGATACTAGGACCATTGATGGAATGAATGACAATTATGTGTGGGAGATACCAAGGTGATTCTAGGATCAATGATGGTATGAATGGGGATTACATATGGTATCATTCTAGGTGATACTAGGGGAAACATTGGTTTTATTGAGGATTATGCATGGAAGCTATCAAGGGAATGCAATAGAGTAGTGGTGGTATGAATGGGGATTACATATGTGAGCTGCTAAGGTGGTGCAATATTCCCAAGTTCTTCTATTAGTAGGGATGGTATGAATGGGTCTTACACATGAGAGATTATGAGGATCTGTTTGGAGCATCTAGGATATGAATTGGGATAATGTGTGGGATCCCCCGAGGTGATGAAATGGAGTAGTGTTGGTATGAATGGGGATTACTTGTCGGAGCTACCCATGTGTTGTAATGAAGTAGTGATGATATAAATGGGGCTTACATGTGGGATATCCCTTGGTGCTGTAAGGATTAATGATGGTATGAATGGGGCTTAAACATGAAATCTACCCAGGTGATACTTGGAGGAGTGATGGTATGAATGAGCCTTATGTGTGAGTTTTTCCTTGGTGCTATAATAGTGTAGTGATTATATGAATGAGGATTTCATGTGGGAGATACCTAGGAGCCATAATGGAATAGTGATGGAATGAATAGGGCTTCACTACAATAAAAAGACTTTAATAGTGAAATAAATGGCCTCTACGAGCATTAGAAAAGTGATAACTACATGAGAAATATTAAAAGACCAGGGCTTTTATCTGCACTAAAAAAGTGATGATAAAGAGCCATACTATAGTATGCTGTTACAACGCACTACAACACCTGAAACAAATAAGAAACACACAAGGAACACACCAAATATCAACAAAACAAGTCTTAATACAGAATTTAAATTAAATTTAATTCAAAAAAAAAATACCATAAAAAATATATATTATTCACATTTAAAACATTTGTTTATAAAATTACAAAAATAAAAATTATTACATACATTCAAAAAAAATACTAACTATCAAGGTTCCCATGATTTCCATTGACATTCTTTATCGAAATTCCCACACTGCAAGATTTTTTTCGAATAGACCACCTCAACTCGAAGAAAATAATCCACCTGTATAAGAAAACATTAATTATATGGATGCAACATCCCAGTTCCGGGTGACACCCAGAGGCACCCCGTACCTGGTTGGTCACATGGCCTCAAGCACATTTCTCTGAACCCCAAAGGTTGTCGACTAGTAGTGAGGGCCCTGGGTGTGATAGTGGGGAAACAATTCCCTCACTGGCAGTGTAACAAAACAGAAGTAAAATAGATAACATCAGCGGAAGCACTAATACCATACAATAAGCAAACAACATATGACTGAAAGTAATAAACAACTGAAGCACATATATAAATGATGCATGTCACATATGTCAAGTAAAGCAGCCAAACAAGTCACAATTCTGGAATACAGTACTAAATCAAGGTAAAAAAGAAAACAAATAAACTCCAATGACATTATAATCATCTGCATAGTCCCATGCTCTCCAGCTCCACAACAATCAAGTACCTAAAGTAGAAGGGTTCTTGCCCTTATCTATACCTGTAGCAATATAATCTATTTGGCCCCAAAAGCATGACCCAAATAGGGTGTGAGATGAATCCTAGTAGGAAACCACCCAAATATCGGTGCCTAATAGTCAGTGAATATATATGGTAAGAAATAAGAAAAAAGAAGTAGTAAACAAGGAAGCACTCAAAAGTAAATAGTCCTATGATTTCAAATGCATTCAATTTACATTTAACAACATAACCAACCAATTAAAAATACAAGAAACTCTCTGGGAAAGTTCTCAAAACCTATCCCCAATGGTTCATCCAACAATCTCAAGTAACCCTATGTGTAGTTCTTATAACCTAACACCTCTAGTTTACATTACAACAAGGATATAGCAAAGACTCTTTGAGTAAGCACTCACTGCAAATTCCCCCTATGGTCTCATGTAATCAAAGACTCTATGAGGAAGCACTCACCATCAATTACCCCTATAATCTTTTAATAGTAACTAAAGACACTCTGAGGAAACACTCAGCATCAATTCCTCCTGTGGTCTCATAATGTATCTATAGAAACTCTGAGGGAGCACTCAACATTAATCCCCCTATAGTCTCACAGTGTGATAAATATAATAGACACTCTGGGAAATCCCTGAAGTTCAAATTACCCTATGGTCTCACTACACCAGGTTCCCACAAACCCGTGTAAAGAAATTGTACACAAATGATAAATCAGCAACCAATGCAAACCTCAAATTACTACTTGGATAAATTAGCTACAAGGTAGGTAAAAACATCTCAGATAAATAGTCACTCCATCCTAACAACACTAGGAATGTAAAACAAATAGCATAACTGGAAAATATAGACCAAACATTCAAAATCAAAAATCATGGGCAACACATCCATAGCATGGAAAATATAACTTTATTCACAATCATAAATCCTCTACTCAAGCACACAAGGCATAGCAGTCAAAAACTGTGTTGAAAACCAAGAACACGAAATACCCCAAACAAGGTTATTGGGAACTATTTCACATATAAATCAATGAATATCTATGTAAACGCACAAACCACCTCCCTTGGTGTTGTGAGATAAATATACTTGAACCTTAGTCCTTGAATCGACATAAAACATCATAGATATATAGAAACGCTAAAATGTTCAACCAATGATATATTGTGAAAGAAGGGAAATCAAGAGGCAAAGTATCAGAAGAAGGAAGAACTCACATTGGTGATTCCAATGCAATTGATGATTGTTTATTCAGAGAACGGATAAAGAGTTGGGGGCTCAGCGATGATTTTCATCGTACGGTCGCTCCCGGATGAGACGAGTGAAGAAGAAGATGGTTCTGTCAATCAGACATGACCCTGGTCTGTTAAATGAAATTAAAATAAAGTAAACATCGTTTACTTTAGAAGTACACATCGTGTACTTTCCTTAGTAGGACCCACTTTAGGCAGTCTCCATGTCACCACACATAGCCATGTGCTTGTCCATTACACGACCAACATATGGCTACCCGTGGCAACCGAGTACACGGCTTGCAATCCTAAAATTTCCAGAAACTCATCTTTTTCTCAAAACAACCATAAAAAGGATAACCATAACTAAAAAAAATATTTGGGTTCTTACAAACTTCCCCCCTTAAATAAATTCATCACTAAATTTCCCTAGTAAGGCAGCTTAGAATAAGAATCCTTGAACAGCTCCAGGCACTATGATCGTACATCGACCTCCCTCTCTAAGGTCTTGTCCTGTACTCATATGTGATTCCATAACACTCATATGAGAGGAACATACTGACAACAAAGAACCTTCACACTTTGATCAATGATCTATATAAGATTCTCCTCGAACAAGGAATCCACCTCTAACTCAACTTCCTCAGGTTGGAAAACATGAGACGAGTCTGATAAGTAACTTCAGAGATGAGAAAAATGGAAGACATCATGTATAGCCCTATACCTATGAGGTAACTGAAGATGATAAGAAACTATCCTGACTCAGTCCAACACCTTAAACGGTCTGACGTACCTCGGTGAAATATTACCCTGTCTCCTAATCCTCAGGTGTCCCAACCTCAGTGTGACACGCAGGAAAACCTGATATCTGACCTTGAACTCTAGAGGTCATATCCATCGATCAACATAAGACTTCTATCATGACTGTGCAGTAGCCATCTTCTTTTGAATAAACTATATCTACTCTGTGGTATCCTCGACAAGATGAGGTCCAAACATAGCTTCCTCTCCTGCCTCCATCAAACATAAGGGTGATCGACATGGCCTACCATACAATGCCTCATATGGTGAAATCTGAATAGTTTCATGAAAATTATTATTGCAGGAAAACTCCACAAGAGGTATATGCTTCTCCCAAGAACCTACAAAATCTAGGACACATTCTTTAAGTTTTTCCTCAAGCACCTGAATCACATGCTCAAACTGGCCATCTATCTGGGGGTGGTAAGCTGTACTCAAAAGTAACTGTGTACCCAAAGCCCTCTATATCCCTTACCAGACCCAAGAAGTAAAACATGTGTCCATATTTGAAACAATAGTGTATAACCCCATATAGTCATACAATCTCTCGAATGAACAACCTTCTCAACTCATCAACAATGAAGGTCTACTTGACTGGAAAGAAGTGATTATCCTTCGCGAGTCTTTTAATGAAAACCCATACCGCATCATTCCCTCAAGGTGACCTCAGAAAACATATCACGAAGTCCCTCAAGACATCATTCCACTTCCACTATGGAATGGGTAACTTCTAAAAAAGCCCTACTAGTCGTTGATGCTCTAAATTCACCTGCTGATAGGTGGCACACCTCATCATGAAACAAACAACATCTCTCATCATACCTGGCCACCAATACTGATGGTGTAGATCACGATACATCTTGTTGACACCAGGATTAACTGCCCATATTGAGGAATTAAATCCCCACATTAGCTCGTTTCATATGTCTACTGATACACATACACACCCATGAAAACACAAGATCTCATCCTCACCTATCGTCCATATAGAAATAGGGTCCTCTCCTGACACACTCTCCTGTAGGACTAGGCCTTCTGAATCTGATAGCTGCCTCATTCTAACTCGATCAAGAAGAGTAGAGGTAACGACTACAGAAGAAAGAAACGTCTTACCCTGTCTATCATGCACCTATAAATGCATCTCAGAGAATAGATCCATAAGCTGCCACTCACTGCTGGCCTCATGGACTGCCTGTATCTGAGTCCTCCTGCTCAACACATCAGCCATTGTGTTGCCTTTCCCAGGCATGTAGGCAAGCTCAATGTTAAAGGACTGATGGTTCTCAACCCACCTTTTCTATCTCAAATTCAGATCGTGCTGAGTGAAGATATAATTGATAATTTTTTGGTTGATGAAAAATAAAAAATGTTCTCTCAATGGGTAATATCTCCAACAATGTAGAGCTTATACAATTGCAGCCAACTCGAGATTGTGTGTCAGGTAATTTCTCTCATGTGGCCTTAACTACCGAGACATGTATGTAATGACTCCTTCCCCCTACATAAAAAAACTCCTAGCCTGATACCTGTTTCATAACAGTAAACAATATAGCTCTTTCCTAACTCTGAAAAAACTAGTATCGGTGCTGAATTCAACCTCCCTTTCAGCTTCTGAAAGGCTGACTCACAAGAATCTGACCATAAGAACTTCACACCCTTCTTAGTCAGACCTATCAATGGTGTTGATTAACATGAAAAGTCATGTATGAAACATCTTTAGTATCCATCCAACCCTAGAAAACTCTGTACCTCAAATACAATCTTTGTCTTCTCCCAGGAATCTACTGCTCTCACTTTCTTAGGATCTACTGATACTCCTGTCTCATAGATAACAAGGCCCAAGAAGTGAATCTAGTCCATCTAAAAGTGGAATTTTGAGAGCTTATCACATAACTGATGCTCTCTTAGTGTACTCAAAATGATCTCAATATGGGTAGCATGGTCGTGTTGGTCGTGTTGAGTGTGAGAGTATACCGAGATATCTTCCATGAAGACTACCATGAAAGAATCCAAGTATAGATGGAACACTCGGTTCATTAGTTCCATGAAGACTAAAGGCACGTTCATGAGACTGAACGACATAACCACATACTCGTATAGACCATAACTGCTCCAGAAGGATGTAATAGGTATATTAGAAGGTCTAACGTGCAAGTGATGGTAACATGATCTCAATTCATTCTTCAAGAACACCCTGGCTTTTTGAAGCTTTTCCAAGAGATCATCAATCCTCAGTAAAGGATATCAGTTCTTGACCGTCAATTGGTTCAAATTCTGATAATCCATACAAAATATAAAGGTACTATTCGCCTTCTTCGCAAATAGGATATGCAAACCCCAAGGAGATATACTAGGTTGGATGAAACCCTTTCCCTACAACTCCTCCAAAAGCTTCTTGATCTCCTGTAACTCTGGTGTTTCCATCCTATAAGGAGGAATGGACACTAGTGTCACTCATAGAACAAGATCAAAAGAAAATTCTACCTATATATTTGGAGGAAAACATGAAAAGTCATTTGGAAAGACACCCCTGAAATCATCCACCACTAGAGGAAAGTCTATCTGTGAAGTCCCCTAGTCATCTAGATACAGACTAGAAATCTAGGATGTAACTCTTCCCAACCCATGATGCTCAGGTCCCATTCTGCTCGCCTGAACATCCCACTCACCCTTATAAAGAAAATATTCACCCTTTGGTGACGTGAAACTCTCTTTAAAATTATAGAAATCAACAACATCTTGGGATGGAACCAACCAATCCATTCCAATAATGACATCATAGCATGTTATCTCTAATATGTAAAGGTCTCATGAGAAGTGACACCCACCAACCTCAAGACGGAACTCCTTGAACTGATGTACACTAACCGTTCTTGTCCCTAATGGAGTGTCTAGAATCAATACATCAGTAGAAGAAATGATATAGAGCCCAAGGATCTATAAAATAGCCATGAATATAAAGCTATGGGAATCCCATGTGTCAAAAAGAGTTGAAGCTAAAACTGAGGTAACTAGGATCGTAACTCGAAATATAGAGGGTCCAGGATCTTGCTCCTACTGGGCCTGATCTACTAAAAAAGTATGGCCTGTACCATAGCCTTGTGACCATACTTGATCACCTTGAGCTGATCCACCCTACTGTCGCTGAAATCCTACCGACTGGCTACGACGGTCATGACCTCCACCTCATCCTGAACGGCCAGAAGAACTCCAGTTTCCTGACTGATAAGAAACTGGTGGGGCTGCTCCTAGATGTGGATTCATAGAAGAACCCCTTTCACAACTATCAGTGAGAAAAACTAGTATAAATGCTGATGATAACCCATCTTTCCGCAAGATCGGAACTCCATTGGGTCTCTCGGGCAATGTGGCCTCGTATGCCCAATATTCCCAAACTGGTATCATACCACCTGACTTCTTGAAGGTGCATCCCACCTACTTAGATCTTCTAGTGTAGACTCCATATGGTTCTTCCTACTACCAACCGAAGAAGAACCCACTCTGAATACTGAACCACCCTGGGTCATAGCTCTAGAATCCCACAGATTGTGCTCTGTGATCAGTTCCTGATTGACGATAGAAGATATAGTAGTCAATCTAAAGATGTTCACCTTAGCCCGAATGTCCTTCCTGAGACCATCCTCAAAAATCATCACTAAGAACAACTCATATCATCCTAGAAAGTGTGTAAAGAACTGTAGCTCAGTGAAGTGAGAAGAATACCCCCTAACTGAAATAGTACCATGCTCTAAACTCATTAACTATTGGGCTTGATTGGCCCTCAAGGTCTCTAGGTAGAATTAATTATAGAAGGTATTCTGAAATTACACCCAATCCATACCCTGCGGGTGTCCTACCTGAGATATCACATCCCACCATCTCTTGGTGGAATCAAAAAGAATATACGTATCAAGCTTCACCCTCCTCTCTGAAGGCGTATCCAGATTATCAAAGATAGAAATCATGGATTCTATCCCTAAATCTGCATCTTGGGGTCCTCCTTCCCCTATGAAAGTCAGAGGATTCTTCTTCTGAAAGACCTGCGTTAGATCTTCCATCGACGGGGTAGGATGAGGTTCTCCCTGAAGGTCTGCATCATCCTCAAAAAGATTTATCTAAACTATGTGTCAACACCTATGTCTGGAATGAAGGCTGGTGCCAAGACGGTCACTACAAGACGATATGCTGGTAGTCCCTGATCACCCATGTCCAGTGTCTAATCATAGCCCTAAATTTGGACCACAACCAGAGGATATCTCAGTGGCATGAATCAATAAGGTCAAGAACACACCTTAGATCAAGATTATCAAGTATTGAAACTTAGATGTGTATGAAGGGATCATGAGAAAGGATGTATTAAAGTTTTTCAAAATAAGGATACACGGTGTGTATAAAACCTACATGGCATGTTCCCTTAATCTTTCACATGGGTGTGTACTTTTTCTAACCCCAGTCATGTAACACCCCATATACATATCGTGTTGTCCGAACACCCGACGTGCACTTGAATCCTCTTCCCCTGCCCGAGTTACCTTAGACGTCTAAGCCACACAGTTCTCCTAGAACAAGTCTAAACAACGTGTTGGTGCCAAAAATGGTTTGTACTGGAAGGATTTCCCCAACCCATGTTGTTCATTACACGGTCATATTCAAGGTTTACACTACACGGTGTGTTCAAGGTTGAAACGATGTGTATAACCTATTTTTTATCCATCCATGTCATTAGTCACATGGGTGGACACATGGTCTATACAACACGATGTGTACAACTGGTATACAGTGTTTCCCCCCAAAGATTTCACAACCCAGTGTCTCTTCCCAGATAGCCAGTGACATAGTTAGAGACTATGTTACATGTACATATAGTACACGGTGTGTACTTAAGAAAAAATTATACTTCCTGAACATAAGGACAGATGCCATGTATTCATCACTACACACCATGTATTCTAGGTTTTTCCAGATAATATGCCTCAAAAACTACTCTGGAACCCATAAAAACACTGAAACGAACATTAAAGTGCCATGTTCTGATCCACGAGGGCTAGTAATCTCCATTAATAAAATTTTAGCATCTTATACATGTCATATAAAAGTAGGACAAGGCAATGATCTACCAAATTCTGATCCATGAGGGCCCACAACACCTCATGAACCAGAGTTTGGCGTTCATTCAAACAAAACGTCACACAATCCAATACGCTATCAAACAATAGGTATTATATAAAGAAATCTATCACAACATTATGCATATCTGGAAAAACATCTATCACAACAACAAGAAATCACTAATGTACCCTAAATGGCATGGAAATAATGCATGACATGTGTTCTCTAGCAAGTGCCTATATGATGCATGAGATGGAAAAACCTAGTGTCATTAGTTTGAAACAGAAATAGAACCTCAATAACATCAAAAATAACATCGCAATACATGTGAATCACCCAAAGGTGAAAATGAAATCAACTGTAAATTCGCAAAATTAGAAAAAAACAATAACGAGGTAAATTGGCTTTTCCTTGTACACGAGTTAGCTACTCCCGGGCACACCTTATTACCAACAACCTATTCCTCCCTATCCTTAGATATAGGCTCCAAACAGTAATTCAAGATGAAACGAAAACCCTATGACACAACTTTGTAACATCCCAGTTCCGGGTGCCGCACAAGGGCACCCCGTACCCGATTAGCCACATGGCCTCAAGCGCATTTCCCCGAATGCCAGAGGCTACCAACTAGAAGTGAGGGACTTGGGTGTGATAGTTGGGAAACTATACCCTCATTGGAAGAGTAACACAGTGGAAGTAAAAAATATTATAGTATCAGAAGTAGTAATATCATACAATAAGAAAACAATGGATGACTGGTAGTAATAAACAAATAGAGCACATATATAAATGATGTTGGTCACATATGTCTAGGAAATTATCCAAACACGTCACAATGCTTGAATACATTACTAAACAAAGGTATAGAAGAAATTAAATAAACTCTAATGGAATCAAAAGCCTATGCTTGGTCCCATGATCTACAGCTCCATAGCAATCAAGTACCTGAAGTAGAAGGGCGCTTGTCCTAATATTTTACTTCCGTCAATATAATCTGTTTGGGCCCAAAAGCCAGACTCAAACAGAGTGTGAGACAAATCCCAGTAGGAAACCACCTAAATATCTATGCCTAACAGTAAGTGAATATATATGGTAGGAAATAAGAAAAAAGAATTAGTAAACAATGAAGTACTCAAAAGTAAACAATCCTAGGATTTAAAATGCATTTAATTTACATTTAACAACCTAACCTACCAATTAAAAATACAATAAACCCTCTAGGGAAGTTCTCACAACCTATCCCCTCTGGTTCAGCCAACAATCTCAAGTAACCCTCTAGGTAGTTCTCACTTCCAAACCCCTCTGGTTCAAATTACAACAAGGATATAGCAAAGACTCTCTGAGGAAGAACTCACCATCAATTCCCCTATGGTTTTGTGTAATCAAATACTCTATGAGGAAGTAATCACCGAAAATCCCCCCTATAGTCTTTTAATGGTAACTAAAGACACTCTGAGGAAGCACTCAACATCAATTCCTCTTCTAGTCTCATAATGTATCTATAGACACTCTGAGGGAGCACTCAACGTCAACCCCCCTATGGTATTGTAGTGTGATAAATATAATAGACACTCTGGTAAATCCCTCAACGTCAATTCCCCCAATGGTCTCACTATAGCAGGTTCCCATAGCCCTGTGTAAAGTAATCATACACAAATGATAAATCAGCAACCAAAGAAAACCTCAAAGTACTACTTGGTAAAATTATCTATAAGTCATGGCACATCATCTCAGATAAATAATCACTCCATCCTAACAACACTAAGAATGGAAAAAATAGCCTAACTGGAAAAGCTAGACCAAATGGTAAAAAACAAAAAAAATGGAAAACCCATTAATAGCATGGGAAATATAACCTTATTCATAGTCATAAATCCATTACTCAAGAACACAAGGCATAGAATGCAGTAACAGGGTTAAAAACCAAGAACACTCAATACCCAGAACAAGGGTATTGGGCACTTTTGCATATATAACTCAAAGTATATATATGCACAAACCACCTACCTCGATGTCATGAGATCGATATAAATGAACCCCAGACCTTGAATTTCCCTAGAACGTATTGGATCTACAAAAATGCTAAAACATTCAACTGAGTATATCTTATTAAAGAGGAGAAATCAAGAGATGAGGTTTTAGAAGACGTAAGAAATCACCGTGGTGATTCCAACGCAATCGACGATGGTTGATTCAGGGAACGAATGACAAGTTAGGGTCTTGGTGAGGATTCGCACCGTACGGTCACTCCTAGATGAGATGGGCGAAGAAGAAGAAGGTTTTGTTGATTAGACATGACCCCGGTCTGTTTAATGAAATAAAAATAAAGTACACAATGTGTACATTATATGTACACGACGTGTACTTTCCTCAACCATCCCCCACTTTAGGCGGTCTCCAGGTCACAACACATGGCCTTGTGCTTAGCCGTTACATGGAAAACACACGGCTACCTACGAAAACGAATTACATGGCACATATTTATAAGTACACGGTGTGTACTCTTGAAATTTACAGAAACTCCTCTTTTTCTCAAAACAACCAGAAAAAGGTAACCACAACTGAAAAGAAGATCCAAGTTCTTACAATGGACAATGATTTTACTATTAAAATATCAATATTAACTCGGTGATTTAGTAGTGGAGGGAACTTGAATGAAATTGATAAAGGTCAACACTATAAGAGTGAAAGGTTTTTGTGGGAGAAGAAGTATGTCAAATTTTTGGTGTAGAAAGGGATGAAATATGGACAGAGCACCCCGACTTGAACAAAAGAATCCACCTGTATAAGAAAAAAATTATTATTTCAGTAATACTAAAAATAAATAAATTAATCATAGATATGAAACAATAAATTAATTATATGGACAATTATTTTACTATTAAACCATTAATATTCCCAATATAATTGATCATAATAAGCATATTATCTCTTCAAGACTAATTTTTCTTGAATAACACTAACATAAACACAAACATAAGATTTTAGAAGGGTCGTCTACATGATCTCTTTCAAACTTGATGAACAATTTAACTCTATCTTCATATTTGGTTGTCAAATGATTAGTGTACAACAATTTTGGGTTCATATCCATCCTATTGGTTTCATAAAAATTTAATTTTATACAATATATAAATAAATACACATAGGATATTCATTATCTAAAGTGAAATATATAGACAATTATAATAAGGAAAACATGGATCATTTCTACTAGAATATCTGAGCGCCAAGATATTCCAAATCCAACAATAAGGGTTGTTGGAATTCGAAAAAATAGAGGGATATAAAGGAAGATAATAAATGATATTGTTACAAAATTTTATAGGTATAAACCGAAAGATGAACAACGTAATTACCGTAGCTTGAATCACCCGAAAAACACCAGGTTAGACCATTTTATGACCTCTAACACACCTAAATGTCTCTAAAGGATGGTTTAAACTTTGGGTGAAAAAACATAAATGGGAGGTGGTCCCCCCACCCAAATAGAAACAACTAGTACTAGAGGTTGAACAAAATTATAGCATGATCCTTGGGGTTAATGGACAAGAAAACCCAAAATCACCATTACCCGATATAAGCATACCTGTTAGACAAAAAACTATGTAAATAAATGATGAAATAACTATATAGACAAACATACATGTCACAGTAGTATAAAAACTAAATTATAGTATATAAGAAATATCAAATTGATAAAAACATGATATTAAAACATAATTTGAACTATAAAGGCACCATAATGATTCATAAAGTGAAGGATTGATGTGATAAAACCTCATGTTCTTAACTGGGGATGACCCCTTTGAATATGCTCCATAAGAAAACTACGGACCGTAGTGAATTATAAAAGGAACTAGATCATATGATTGTAGGATCGAAATAATGATGTAGATGCTCAATTTACAAGAGGGGGGGGGGGGGGTGAATTGTAAACTTTAAAAATTCCTTCGGAACCTTTAAAGTTAGTTATGAATAACTGTATTTTCCTTAGGCAAAGGAAAGGGCTAAGTTTAACAAAGTTAAACTTAAGAAAATTCACAACACCTCTAATATCAAATGAAAACATGGAATAAGGAATGAAGTTATAAACATCAAATCCTATGAACTTTCTTAAAGCTAAAAAGATATTCCGAAAGTAGGTTCCAGAAATATGGTTCCGGAAATTGAAACCTAATAAAAGATTACAATATGAGATTCTACCTTAAAGCGTATATAATATAAATGAAACAGAGAACAAGTAAGGAAGTATAAGAAAGTTATAATTTCCTTACAATACAATATGCAGCAGAAAATAAACAAGTAGTAGAACTACAAGTAACAAGATATAAGTCTTTTAACCCAAAGAGAAGGGTATCCAAAAACCTTGGATAAAGGTCCCTTGATTTATAATTTCAAGAAATTCTGTCTTACCCACACCAGGGTAAGCCCTCAATACGAAGATCAGAGTCTCTATCTTGCTATCCCCGCAAGCCCTCAACTTCAAGGTAGTTGGCAACCTCTGTCTTCCTCAGCAAGGAAGCCCTCAAACTTCAAGGTAGTCGGCAACCTCTTTCTTCCTATCCCCGGAAGTCCTCAAATGTAATCACCAACATTCGGAGCCGCACGAAGCTTTGAGAGTTAATAAGAGCCTCTCTCTTTAGAAATCACTTCAATAGCATGTATGCACAAAAACCAAGTTGTTGTGAGATCTTTCAAATGAGCTCCTATTTATAGGAAAATTTCCAATGGTCAACTCCCTCTTCCAACGGTCATATTTTCCATGAAATCCGGAGGGACCTGTACACATGTAACTTAGCCAATGGTTAGTTTATAATAGAATAGATGACATCGTTTTATAACAAAACAAGTGTAACAGAATGTACGACACCGTTTAAAATCTAACTAAAAAGTTCAGAATGAAAACTTCAGAGTGAAGGTTCAGAGTGTAAGAAAAATAATAAAGAGTAGACAAAATATAAAGGAATAATCAAAATGAAAGTTCGGAGTCTAACCAAAAATAATTTTTGGAGTATGAATAAATTAAGAGTGTATAAAACAACGATGATCAGATTCTGTTTAATAGGTGAATTCGGAATGAGAATTCGGAATGTGAATTCTTCATCAGAATTTGCAATGAGAATTCATCATCAGGATTCGTAATGAGAATTCGTCATCAGAATTCGTAATGAGAATTCTTCATCATAATTCATAATGAGAATTTGTTATCAAATTTCATAAGGATTCTTATCCTGAATATGGAGTAAAACTGTATCCGGAATTCGGAATGAAACTTTATCACAGTTCACATTCTGGATTTCGGAGTGAAACTTTATCACAGTTCTTATCCAGAATTCGGATCCTAAAACAGAATTCTTCACATCAAAGTTTCATGAAATTCCGAGAAAATAGAAATGAATCTGAATCTTATACTTAATAAAAATATGGTTGAAAATATGATAAGGATAATTTTTCTTACCAAAGCGATTTTCCTTATAAAAGCGATTTTCCTCATAAAAGCAATTTTCCTTATAAAAGCAATTTTCCTTATAAAAGCAATTTTCCTTATAAAAGCAATTTTCCTTATAAAAGAAATTTTCCTTGTAAAAGAAATTTTCCTTAAAGATAAGGTGTTTGTGATTTTCAAAACAAGAAGGAATGGAAAAGTCATAAGGAAAACCTTATTGACTCAACAATCTCCCCCTTTTTGGAAAGCACAAACATCCTTACGAAAAAGAAATTCTAAGAAGAAAAAAACATTAAGGCTTATCTCCCTTTACTTTTAAGGATATTGATGAATACGACTAACTCCCCCTTAGGCTTTGAAACTCTAAGGATCGTATTCTAGATTTTCGGAATGACATTTCATTATGAATAAGAAAGTCTTCTTTAATGAAAAAACTCCCCCTTAAATAAACTCTTATTAGAGTTTTTTTTATTAAGGATCTTTTCCTTCTTTCCCTTAGATAAAATATTATTAGAGTTATTTTTCCTTAAGGATATTTTCTTTCTCCCGCTTTTTGATTTTCAAAAAGAATTCAAGGGAATGGAAAAAATAACAAAGTACCTGAAAAATTAGTAATAACAACAAAAGAAATGACCAGCACAATTTTCATTAAGTTTGAAATCTTGGCAACAAAGAAAATTAGATACAACAAAAGATCGGATCTGTCTATTTTGGATCTTTTTCCTTTGCCATGAGACCTTTAAGAATAGTCTTTATTTTTTTAAAGTATTTATGGTCTTCTTCGGCTTGCTTCTCTAAGACCACTATTCTTGCACTTTGAGCTTCAATATTTTCTTCCTGGGCTTGAAACTTTTCTTCCTGAGCTTTGATCTTTTCTTCCCGAGCCTTCAATTTCTATTCAAACTCAATCCGATGATCCCTTTCGAATTTCCAGTTTTGAGAAATAGAATTCAGCTTCCCATTTAGATCTCTGACTTCTTGAATCCGGAATTTCTTGTCATCTGTCAGTTTCTCTTCAAAGGAAGAAGTCAGCTCATTTATTTTCCAGTCCTCAGTCTCAAAAGCATCTTTAACATTGTCTTCAAATTCATCAAATAGCCTCATCTCTTCTATAGTCTTCCTCGACCAGTTTGTCATCCTATTGCAAGATCATCTATGGGATTCGTAGCCGACAAAGAATGTTTTGAACTGAGCCTCTATTTCAACACACTTGTCCATAACCATAGATACAGAGTCTGTTTTTTGATTCATAGCATGTTGGAGCATCTGGCATCTTGAGTCAATGCTTGAGAAGGTCAGAATATAACCTACCAGCTTCTTTAAAGATTGAACAACAAAGTCATTCCCCAACGAAGATGACTCCGAATCCGAGACTCTACTTGGAGAGATTTCTTCTTCAACTAGGTCAAGCTTTCTCTTTGAAGAACTACCAACTTCCTTTCTCTTCACCACTATTGAGCTCGGAGTATCAGCAAGAATTTTCTTTCCCTTGTCTCTTTTCGGAATAGAGTCCTGTTACGGAGTTCTCTTCTCACTATCAGAAACTTGGAAAACATTGTCTTCCTCATCATAAACTTCTTGAGCACCAACCCCTACATTCTCCATTTGAGCAATATCTTGAAGAAGTTTTTCTTCCTCTGCATGATAAGCTACTTCTTCTTCTCCTTTATCTTCTCCCATTGCCGGGGTGAATATCTTAAAAGACCCAGCTTCTGAGGTTCGGAGCGACAAATGTTCGGAAGGAGTCCCCTTATAATCATCTACTTATTTCAATACATCTTCGGTTTCACCACTTCCTTCAGCGACATCTTCTTCTTCTTCCACTTGCTCAACTAGCTCACCTTGCTCAACAGGCTTAGCTACTGCTTGTTCAGGAGCAACAAAGTCTCTTCCTGGAGTCTCAGGTAGAGATTCCAGAGAAAAGGATCTCAGAACAGGGATATTTTCTGAAACCATCTCATTAAACTTTAACAAACCCTGAGCTACCTCAGCCTCAGACATCTTCTTCTTGAGCTTCTTTTCTTTTTCTTTCTTTTCTAGCTCATCCGTAGTTCTTTCCTTCAAGTCCTTAGCCTCCGCAGGTTCCAAGACAAACTGAGGCTCCCCTTTCATTCTCTTCTCTTTCATTTCCCTCCATTTAGCAACAACCTCATCTGGGTAAGCTTTATTCTTCTTTGGCTTTAGAGGTGTGGAATGAACTTCCTTAGACTTGGGATTCTCTGCTTCTACTTACACTTCTTTCAAATTTCTCTTCCTTATGGGTTTAGAGGATTTCGGATCAGCAACTTTCGGAACTATTTCTGGTTGAGCAGGTAAATCAATAAACTGACCAGACTTCTTGTCAAAATCTACATCCATTCTCTTAAGTGTACCATCACTTACCATCATAATTTTACAAACTCTAGGCTTAGATTTGCACGCTTACTTAAAAGAGTCAAGGCACCAAACAATAAACTTTGAGAGGATTGCTGGATACATTATAATCTGAGCTCTCAGATTCCCTTTTTTAACATTCTCAAGAGTAATGAGAATGTGCTTCATCAGGTTAAACTTCCTCAGATTTATCAGAAAATCTAGGATGTAGATCTCACTCTTCTTTAGACTATCTTTTTCACCCTTCCTCGATACGATAAGACCTTGTACCCATAACTCTAGAATCCGGAAATTTGTAGATAAACTAGAAATCTTCGGAGCCTTGTCATCAGCCAGTCTGAGAGTTTCTAAAGCTTTTTTCCTTGTCGAAGCTACCTTTCGAATCCGGAAACACATGAGATATGAATTAAGCTTCTCCTTCATAGGTCAGCCCTATCAAGCTTGCTGCCTTGGTATAAGAAAGCTTATAAGTCTTTCCATAAGACTTAAAAGAAAATTTCTCCCTATTATCTTCCTTAAAGAAGGAAACTGTTTCATAGAATTCCAAAAGTAAATATGAATACACATCATCTTGGTTCCCAGGTTTTGACACCGCAACATCTTCCCAACCATTAAGCTTAATATTCTTAGAAATAAGAGAGTCATACTTGTTGAAGAAATCTGGATGAACCAGCCTCTCTCTGTATACTAACCACTTCAAAATCGGCTTGGAGGAAGACATGTCTTGAGAAGCTACTTCCACAGACATTTGGATCTGAAGTCCTCTGAGAAGTTCGGAACGGAAAAAGCTGAGGTTCAGAATGGTCTTAAAATAGAGAGGCAGAGCTTCGGGACGTGAGAGCTTGAAAACTGATGTTGGACAACTATTTGGGTCCCCTTTATATAGGCAATGAGATGACGGTTCAACTTCCACAGTTGATCGAACGGTTGAGACAAGCTGAGATCAGATCTGATGGTCGAAAACCAATTATCAAGAAAACTTGAATATGATCTTTTGAGGTTTTTATTAAAACAAAGAATTAAGAAAATTATAATCTGAAAACAAAATATAAGAAAATTCCAGCAAGAAAAGTATGACTACGAAAACTTAAGTAAGGAAATCATACCTTTCAGATTGGATTAGGAAGATTATTCTTAATTGGTAACATTCTTACGAAAACTTTGAAAAACAACTTTATTATGAAAAGACAAAATTTGGAATACTCACTATGAAAAATAGACCCAGTACAGAAAACTCAGTACGATAATTTCATTACAAAAATTGAAAACAAAAAACTTATTATGGAAGATTCGGTATGAAAATTCCATTATGAAAATACCAGTACAAAATTTTCCATTCCGAAAGTTTTTAATACGAACATTTCCATTCCAGAAGTATTATGTACGAAAATATCCATTCTGGAAAATTTTATTTCCGGAAATTCCTTTCCGGAATTTTAGTTACGAAAAGTTTGAAAACAAATTTTGAATTTTTTTTTATTCTAACAATCAGATGTACTCCCCCTATGAAAAGGAGTTTATTGCTGTAAGAGACTTTTTCAACAGAAAGTTAATTAAAGAGGATTACCTTACGGTTATCATCCCTAACTTCTGTTTAATGTATTCAAATCTATCAGAAGGAAAAGATTTTGTGAAAATATCAGCAAGTTGATCTTGTGTTCTGATAAATTGAAGAATGATATCTCCTTTGAGTGTGTGATCCCTAAGAAAGTGATGCCTAATATCTATGTGTTTTGCACGGGAGTGATGTGCAGGGTTCTTACTAAGGGCAATGGCACTAGTGTTATCACACAAAATTTGAGTTTTAGTAAAACTCAAGCCATAGTCTGTGAGTGTGTGTTGCATCCACATCACTTGAGCACAACAACTTCCAGCTGCTATATATTCATCTTCAGCAGTGGAAAGTGCTATAGAATGTTGCTTCTTGCAGGACCATGAAACTAATGAATCTCCTAAGAAATGAAAAGTTCCTAATGTACTTTTTCTATCCATTCTACATCCACCAAAGTCAGCATCAGAAAAGCTTTTTAGAACAAAATCATTTCCAGAAGTATAAAATAATCCTAGATCCATGGTTCCCTTAAGGTAGAAAAAAATTCTTTTTACTGCCTTTAAGTGAGATTCCTTAGGATTGGATTGATATCTTGCACATAAGCATACTGAGAACATTAAGTCTGGTCGATTAGCTGTTATGTAAAGTAAACTTCCTATCATACCTCTAAAAGATGTTTGATCTACTGGTTTCCCAGCTTCATCAAGATCTAAAGAGTTTGAGGTACCAATGGGAGTACTTATACTATTAGTGTTGTCATAACCATACTTTTTAAGAAGCTATTTAATATACTTATGTTGAGATATGTAAGTTCCTTCTGGTTTTTAAGAAATTTAAAAACCAAGGAAAAAAGTTAACTCACCCATCATACTCATTTCAAACTCAGATTTCATTAGACTTGCAAAAGAGTCGGTCAAAGATTGCGGAGTTGAACCAAATATGATGTCATCAACATAAATTTGAACAATCAAAACATTTTTCTTATTTTTATTTATAAAAAGAGTTGGATCTACATTTCCCTTAACATAGTTATTTTGAAGAAAAAATCCAGTGAGTCTATCATATCATGCTCGTGGGGCTTGTTTAAGACCATACAAAGCTTTGGTAAGTCTAAAAACATGATCATGATGTTTTGTATCTTCAAAGCCAGGAGGTTGTTCAAAAAAAACTTCCTCTTGAACATAACCGTTACGAAAAGAACATTTTACATCCATTTGAAAAAGTTTAAAATTAAAGAAACCCGCAAAGGAAAGTAGAATATGGATAGATTCAAGTCTAGCTACTGGAGCATTGGTTTCTTCATAGTCTATTCCCTCTTGCTGATTATAACCTTTAGCAACAAGTCTAGCTTTATTTCTTACTATGACTCCACTTTCATAACATTTATTTCTAAAAACCCATTTTACTCCAATAACAGATGTTTCCTTAGGTCTTTCAACCAAGGTCCAAACTTTATTCTTTTCGAATTCATTTAGTTCATCTTGCATGGCTTTGATCCAATCATCATCACCTAAAGCTTCATCAGTGCTTTTATGTTCTAATTGGGAATGAAATTCTAGATGTTCTACTTCATTTATTAAGGAACTTCTAGTCCTTACAGGTTGATTTACATCACCAATGATACTATCACTGGGATGATTCTTAAGAAACACCTGATTTGGGTTTTGTAAAACCTGTTCATCAACATAGGGTAGAAAGTCTTCTGGGGTAAATGTTTCAGAAGTATCTTCTTGAACAATTTCATTATCAGAAGGTTCTTCTATCAAAGGTTGAAAATTAGTTTTTGAAAACACATCCGAGGATGTAGGTTGAGGTGGTTTGAAAACAAAAGGATCTGACTCATCAAATTTTACATGTACTGTTTCTTCAACAGTACAAGTATTTTTATTAAAAACTCTATAAGCCTTAGATGTTGTGGAATAACCTAAGAAAATTCCTTCATCAGATTTTGGTGCAAATTTATGTAAGTTATCTTTAGTATTTATAATAAATACATTGCAACCAAAAACCTTGAAGTAGGATAGTCTTGGTTTTCTACCATTCCATAACTCATAAGGGGTTTTATTAAGAAAAGGTCTAATCAAAACTCGATTTTTAGTATAAAAAGTAGTACTTACAGCTTCAGCCTAGAAATTTCTAGCAATAGAATATTCACTAAACATGGTTCTAGTTATTTCTTGAAGAATTATATTCCTTCTTTCAACTACACCATTTTTTGAGGAGTTCTAGGTGCTGAAAAATTGTGAGTAATACATTTTCTACTACAAAAAGTTTCAAAATAATAATTTTGAAATTCTCCTCCATGATCACTATGAATAGTTTTCAATGGAAGGTTTTTCTCATTTTTAACTTGAGCTCTAAAAGTTTTGAAATAGGAAAAAGCTTCAGAATTCTTTGCTAGAAAATAGACCCAAGTAAATCTAGTGTAATCATCAACAAGAACAAACACATAGTATTTGCCTCCAATACTTCCAGTTTGTGTTGGAATGAAAAGATCCATGTGCACTAACTGTAATGCATCAGTTGTTGAGACTTCACTGATTGAATTAAAACTAGATTTACGTTTCTTGCCATATTGACAAGGATCACAAACTTTAGAAGAATCAAATCTAAGCTCCGATAGATTCTTAACTAGTTTCTTCTTAGAGAGTTTACATAAGTTGCTAAGATTACAGTGACCTAGTATTCTATGCCATAACCAGGAATGATCTTTCATTGCACTAAGGAAAGGTAAATCTTGGCTTCTAAGGTCTTCTAAGTTTAAAGTGAAAACATTCTCTTGCCTATTGGCTGAGAGAATAAATTCTTCCTTGGAATTGTGAACTAAGCACTTATCATTCCTAAAATTCACAAGGTAACCTTCATCACATAACTGACTTATGCTAATGAGGTTGTTCTTAAGACCCTTAACAAAAAGAACATTTTAAATAAAGGCTTTACCAAGAAGAACAATATTACCAATACCAACAATCTCTCCCTTAGAATTATCTCCAAAAGTTACCTTTCCTCCTTTCGTTTTGATAATCTTTTCAAAAAATATTTTGTTACCAGTCATGTACCGGGAACATCCACTATCCATGTACCATGTATTGTTGCTGGTACTCTCTTTATTTTCCTGAAATCAAGAAGAGAATTAGACTTTCAGAATCCAAACTTACTTAGATCCGAGATTTCCAGATAATAAAATTTTAGGAACCCACATCTTCTTAGAAAAGTAAGCTTTGTGAAATCCTAAAGATTTGGTTTTGTTTAAAAAACAATTCTTTTCCCAGTGACCACCACATTGACACTTAGTACAAAATGGGGCACTTTGAGGAACAAAATAATTGTTACTAAAAATTGGTTTTTCATGGGTATAACCAAATCCGGATTTATTTCTTAAAGGTCATATTTGGGAATACATTTTATAAAAAATTTCCTTACCATGGGTAAAGTTTGATGAACACTTCTTTAAGGAAAAAATTTCGGACTTAAGTTTTATAACCAAGTTTTTATCCTCAAAATCATTAGTTTTAGAACTAGAGCTAGGCTCGAAAACATTTTTCTTAGAAATTACTTTTTCTAATTCTTTAGAAAGTTTGTTCTTCTCAGAACTTACTTCCTCAATATTTTTTGAAATACTTTTAAAATCCGCATTTTTCCTATCAAGATCTTTATAATGATCTGATATCTCTTTCGTAAGAATAGAATTCCTAGAATTTGCTTTATCAAGTTTCTTATTGAGTTTAGAATTCTCAATTTCAAGAGGATCAGTAAACCTAGAGACTTCTTCATAAGTAGGTAAAGTATTTTCTTCATCAGAAGAGGATTCTTCATCAGAAGAGTTATAATATTTACTATCATTAGAGTTTAAAGAAACATTGGTCAATGATTCAGCATTTCATACCTTAGCCATAAAACAATGATTATTAATAGGTAATCTGGCTATAAGACCAAGATTCTTCTGTCCTGAAGATTCATAATCAGAAGATTCATCTGAAGAGTCACCACCACTGGCACTCCAGGTGTCATTAGCTTTCAATACTTTCTTTGCTTTGGCTTTATAATATTTCTTTTTGTTCCTGTCTGAATGCCATTATTTTCTTTCTTTCTTTTTGAGAAAAGGGCAGTCTGGTCTAATATGTCTAGCTCTCTTGCATTCATAACAAGTAACTTCTCCATCTTTTTTATCTTTCCTTTCCTTTTTCTTATAGTTGGATTGGAAATTTCTCTGTCCAGCTATCTTGTTCATCCTTCGAGCAAGATTTTCTAATTCATTTTCAAAGACTTCACTCTCACTAGATTCAGATTGGAAAATGACTTTCTTAGACTTGGATCTGTTTACTCTCTCAGGAGTCTTATCTTTCATCTGATTTGATGTGGTTGTAAAAGCAATAGTACCAGTTCCATTCTTCTTCTTGATGTTGTCAGCATCTCTCTTCATTCTGGTTTCATGTTGTAGAAGAGTTCCAAATAACTCATCAAGAGAAATTTGAGTGACCTTCCTGTTCTCATCTATAGAAGTTCTTTTGGATTCCCACTCATTGGGAAAAATATCAATTATTTTATCCACAAGTGCTTCATCATCTAAACCTTTGTCTCCCATAGACTGTAGACTATTGACTATAGTCATAAATCTCTGTTGAACTTTACAGATTGGTTCACCATAAGGAAAGTTGAAGCCATGATATTCATCTCTAAGCATAGCTCTCTTAGTCTCAATCACTTTAGAAGTTCCAAAGTGTGTAACCACTAACTTCTTCCAGATATAATTAGCTGCTTCACAAGAAGAAATTTGGCTATATATATTTCCTGTCATTGAACACAGTAAAGTATTGCGTACCTTATAATTGAGTTCATATTCTTTCTTTTCCTGGTTAGTGAAAGTTCTAACTTCCTTGTTAGGAATTTTATAATCACCAGTAAGCATAAAAAAGTTGTCCACTCCAGTATTGATAACAAAAGTCTTTATTCAATCTCTACAGTACTCATAATCATTACCATCAAATATTGGTGGTCTTGTAGGATTTAGATTATCAATTGAACCAACATTAATTCCTACTATACTTATAATAACCTTCGATACACAAACTTGTTAGTAGAAAAAATTTATGAATCACAAAGTTCGGAATGAAAGGGTTCGGAATGGGAAAGTTTGGAATGGGAAAGTGAGCAAGAAAAACTTATTCGTGAGTATAAGTATTTTAGAGACCTGCTCTGATACCAATTGTAGGATTGGTATAGAGTATGAGGTTTCCAACCTCTGATACCTATTGTAGGATCTAAATAATGATGTAGATGCTCAATTTACAAGAGGGGGTGAATTGTAAACTTTAAAAATTCCTTTGGAACCTTTAAAGTTAGTTATGAATAACTGTATTTTCCTTAGGCAAAGGAAAGGGCTAAGTTTAACAAAGTTAAACTTAAGAAAATTCACAACATCTCTAATATCAAATGAAAACTTGGAATAAGGAATGAAGTTATAAACTTCAAATCCTATTAACTTTCTTAAAGCTAAAAAGATATTCCGAAAGTAGGTTCCAGAAATATGGTTTCGGAAATTGAAACATAACAAAATATTACAATATGAGATTCTACCTTAAATCATATAGAATCTAAATGAAACAGAGTACAAGTAAGGAAGTATAAGAAAGTTATACTTTCCATACAATACAATATGCAACAGAAAATAAACAAGTAGTAGAACTACAAGTAACAAGATATAAGTATTTTAACCCAAAGAGAAGGGTATCCAACAACCTTGGATAAAGGTCCCTTGATTTATACTTTCAAGAAAGTCTGTCTTACCCACACCAGGGTAAGACCTCGATACGAAGATCGGATTGTCTGTCTTGCTATCCCCGCAAGCCCTCAACTTCAAGGTAGTTGGAAACCTCTGTCTTCCTCAACAAGGAAGGTATCGAACTTCAAGGTAGTCGGAAACCTCTGTCTTCCTATCCCCAGAAGTCCTCGAATGTAATCACCAACATTCGGAGTCACACGAAGCATTGAGAGTTAATAAGAGCCTCTCTCTCTAGAAATCACTTCAACAGCATGTATGCACAAAAACCAAGTTGTTGTGAGCTCTTTAAAATGAGCTCCTATTTATAGGAAAATTTCCAACGGTCAACTCCCTCTTCGAATGGTCATATTTTCCATGAAATATGGAGGGACTTGTACACATGTAACTTAGCCAACGATTAGTTTATAACAGAATAGACAACATCATTTTATAACAAAACAAGTGTAACAGAATGTACGACACCGTTTAAAATCTAACTAAAATGTTCGGAATGAAAACTTCGGAGTGAAGGTTCGGAGTGTAAGAAAAATAATAAAGAGTAGACAAAATATAAAGGCATAAACAAAATGAAAGTTTGGAGTCTAACCAAAAATAATTTTCGGAGTCTGAATAAATTCATAGTGTATAAAACAACGATGATCAGATTCTGTTAAATAGGTGAATTCAGAATGAGAATTCGGAATGGGAATTCGTCATCAGAATTCATAATGAGAATTCAACATCAGAATTCATAATGAGAATTCGTCATCAGAATTCGTAATGAGAATTCTTCATCAGAATTCATAATGAGAATTTGTTTTCAAATTTCATAAGGATTCGTATCTTGAATCTGGAGTAAAACTGTATCCAGAATTCGGAATGAAACTTTATCACAGTTCTCATTCTGGATTTCAGAGTGACTTTATCACAGTTCTTATCCAGAATTCGGATCCTAAAACAGAATTCTTCATATCAAAGTTTCAAGCAATTCCGAGAAAATAGAAATGAATCCGAATCTTATACTTAAGAAAAATATGGATGAAAATATGATAAGGATAATTTTTCTTACAAAATAGATTTTCCTTATAAAAGTGATTTTCTTTATAAAATAAATTTTCCTTATTAAAGCAATTTTCCTTATAAAAGCAATTTTCCTTATAAAATCAATTTTCCTTATAAAATAAATTTTCCTTATAAAAGCAATTTTCCTTAAAGATAAGGTGTTTGTGATTGTCAAAATAAGAAGGAATGGAAAAGTCATAAGGAAAACCTTATTTACTCAACAATGATACATATAACCAATAGAGGAACATACATCAATCCACTTACTTGGTTCATGAAAAATAGCATCTAAAGCTAAATGTCCACTGAGGTGTCCATGAAAGGTGCAAGCACATATATAATCTTTATGGAACCACATGTGTTCCTCAAATCAGTAGTCAATAAACAAGAATATACAAGAAAATCCCCCCTATGCTCAGCTAGGGTGGTAATGGTGGGGAGGGGTTTGGGGTGTGGTCACAAGGTCAAGTCCCTGGGCTAGAGATTTACCTGTATTTTCTTTGTCACATTGTGTTCTGCTTTTTCAGTTGTACTCATTTTTAAAAAAAGAATATACATCAAAATTTATACACATTTAGATACATATATGAATAAATTATTTAGTAATAAGATATAAGGAATAGTATTAAAACAACAATGAATAAATCTAAGGTTTAGCGTCATATGTTAACAACAAATCATATATTAGAAGTTAGTACAAATAACACGCCACAAATCATTCTCTAAGAAATAGATCACAAACAAATCATAAAGAACAGATCATAAAAAAATCATAGATGAAGAAATAAAAAACCCAACAAAAAATACAATAATAAATTAAGAAGGCCTACCTTTCTAGGTTGAAGAAAATCTAAGACACTCTTTGGAAACCTTATCTACAATCGAACACTGGATGTTGGATGAGATGTTGAAGCAAGTAGAGGTAGTCGAGTGGTGTGATTCGACCTTCGATTCACTAAGGAGGGGAACCGACAGTGGGTGGATTCTAAGAAAAGACTTTATATCACAACAGGTTTGAAAATGATTATGGTTTTTAAAATAGAGTGGGACACTTTTATCACTGCTTAAAAAAAGTGCTGATAAAGATATATCTTTATTAGTGCTAAAAAAGCGCCGATAAAGATGATTTTATCAGTGCTTATTAATGAAGCGCTGATAATGGATTTATAAATATAATTATATATAAACAATTGTTAATATTTATATATACTTAATAAATATATATAAATACAAATACAGTACATATATTCCTTTTTAAATATATTTATTATAATTTTATAATTATTTATTTATAATTATATAAATATTTTTATAAAATAATATTTATGTCATTATATATATTTATATAACTATACATATATATATTTAATAAATATATATAAATATAAATATAGTAAATATATTCATTATTTAAGTAAATTTATTATAAATGAAATAATTATGTAATTATATATAATTATTTATTTACAATTATATAAATACTTTTAAAAATAATATTTATTTATTTATAATTATAAATATATAAATGTATAAATATAGTAAATGTACATTTATAAATATATTTATTTATAAATATTTTTTACAAATATATTTTTAACATTATTAATGAATATCTAATTTTATGTGCATGCATATATTTTAAAAATGAGTGAAATTGAATAAATTAAGAATAAATACACTTTAAAAATATTGAAAAAATGGATATGTTTTGTGTGTGTGCATTACCATATATAAAAATGCATTAATCATGTATATTTGAAATCAATATAAAACACATTTTATCTATATTAAATTGAAAAATCAAATGACATTCAATTATATGCAGAGTACTATGCAATTATTCAATATTTTTAATTCATATTACATTTTAATTATAAACCATTATTCAATAAATATATGAATATTTAATGCTAAAAACATAAATATTTTGTAATATATAAATAATATTTATATACATTAATATATATCAATATATTTAATATATACAATTTAATAACATTAATTACCATAATTATCTAATTAATAAAATGTTTAATATTTAATAATGTATAATCAATCTATCCATTTATTATCAATAATTATTTTATAAATAAAATTTTTAATATATTTGTTAATAAACACATTTTAATTTTTAATTTATTTAATTATTTTATTTTATTTATTCATACCTTTATCAACATTGAAAATGCGCTGATGAAATAAATATTTATCAGCACTAAAAATAAATCACTAATAAATGATACCACTTATCAACATAAAAAGCGCTAATAAAGGACACCCTTTATTAACGCTAAAATAAATCCCAGATAAAAGGTTAAATTTATCAGTGTTTTCTTTATAACTGATAAATATTTCATTTATTAGCAGTTTTATGGTGCTGATAAATACCACCACTGTTAAAGGCCTGTTTTCTAGTGGTTGTTACTCATGGGAGCTACCCAGGTGTTGTTAGGAGCAGTGATGGTATGAATGGGGATTAGGCATGGAATATTTACAGGTGATTCTAGGACCGCCAATGGTATGTATGTGGATTATGTGTGGGAGATTCCCAGGTGATTCAATGGAGTAATGATGGTACGAATGGGGCATACATGTGGGAGCTACCTAGGTATTTCAAGGAGAAACGATGTTGTTATTAGGGATTATGCATGGGATATTACCATGAGGATATGGGTAGCATCTCTTTCATATCACATGTGGAATCTCATGCCTGAAGTAAGAGGCATCCTAAACTTATTGCATAGAGCTTACCACATTCATTACGTATGGTAAATCCAAATATTTATGTCATATAAAAGGATGTGGTGTGTAGGGATTATTAATTGAGATGCAAATTATTTTATCCTCATGTCGAGTCGTGAGGTAATATCAACCCACAGATGAATCAAAGAATATGATTGGGGATTATAAATGAGGGGGATGACTATGGGGGATTTTTGGGAGTAGTGGGGGTACATGTGGGGTTTTCACTCTACGGATTCCCATTATTCCTCCTCATGTTGGGTCATGAGGGGATCTAAACCCACAAATGGGTTGAGGAATATGATTAGGGATCATACTTGAGGAGGAGGCCCATGGTGGCTTTTTTTGGTAATCTCATGATCATTACAAGATTCATATTATTCTAGACTCATAAGGCATCTCATTATTTTAATAGGAGGCATACTATTCTCTATACAAAGGGTATACTATAGTTTAACGTTATATAGTGAGGAAAACTTTGTGGAATATTCCTAGGAATATTTCTTGTGGGACTTATGCATGAGTGCCCCTTTCTGATTCACCCTATCATAGTATTCAGGTGATGGGTTTTTAAGAATTTCTTGATTAGTATTTCAACTCAAGGTATATGAGGAAACCAAGCGGGGAATATCAACTCATTGAATGGGAAAGGTAACAAAAGAATTATGTAGACTCAATGTATTTTAGGGAGTGTATAGGAGTATCCCAACTCATGGTTCTATATGGGGTAGACATTGGGGATGTATAAGTCACAACCCAAAATTACCACGACCCAAATCGAAAAGGTTGTGGTAAGACTCTCCATTTTTCATGGGGTCAGTGATAGTATCAAAGGGATTATGTTGGAGGTCTCGGATTTTAGTCTAACAATGATATTAAGTAGGGATGCGGGGGAACAACCCCAATGGTATGGGCTTGCAGGTGAATGTTTGAAAAAAACTATTTCATGCAAATATGCACTCGGTCACACAACTTGGTTTTTTTTCATACATCTAGCGGATGTGTTTCAAAAATTATGTTGTTTATATGAAAATTAGTTGTCATGATGAATGATCTACAATAATGATTTTGGAAAACACTATGTTTTGTAACATTGGCGTTACATGAAAATAGAGTTATGAAAATTTTTATACTTTGCATGAAATTGGGTTCCCATGGGGAAATCTGCATGAAAACATCTCAAGTAGAAGCCCATTATATGAGGGACTTCACATAGAAATTTAAAAAAAGTTTGGGATTTATGGTTTGCACGAACTATGAAACCTTTAGTTTCACGAAAATAGCTTCGACACTCAAATCCCAGAGGTCCTCCTCCGAAATGAGTGGTTTATTCCATATTTATAGGCATTTTGGATGTGTCATTCAACTTATCCTATGTTTCAAAACTTTTGGATGTGCTGCAAAACTCCATGGGGTTGCTCGAAAATGCCTTTGTTTTTGGAGGTCATCTCATGTATGCAAAAATATTCTAGGTTATAGATAACCTTTCTTGTGTAACTATGTTGCAAGAAAATTAAGGGGTTGCGTACACTTTTGAAAAGTTTCATGAAATTACAAAATTTTCTCCAAAATCACATCGATTGGACATTTTTTATAAGCCTAACTTCAAATGGCCTTACCTTTTGATATGTAACTCTATTTGGTATCCAAAACTAGAAAAATTTAATCCCTCAAAATTAACTATCATACTGGACCAATTTCATTAGAATTTGGTCCATCATTGGACACATTTTTTTTTCAGCCCAAAAAACTCCACCTTAGAATGGGGTCCAATGAGGATGAGGAGGGAAATGAACACAAGATTCTGAGGAAAGGGCTATGAAAAATTCCCTACCTTATGTCCCTCAATATCTCAATCACATTGATGAAATAACCAAAAAATTCTATAATCCCACTCGATTCATGCTTGATGTGATAAATAAGATATAATAGAATACCGTTTACTTGCATGAGAGTGCTGGATATGTGATGAGGGTCTTGGGATAGAATGATTCCTCAACCACTAGGAGTAACCTGAACAAGATTAAATTGGTTGGAGAGAGGGAATATCCACAAAAAACTTTATTTCCCAACATGTGCAGGTGCACAAGTGGGGTAACACCAAGGGTGTCTAATTATACCCAAACAAAGTGGATGGATGAATGATGTGAATTTAGATTCCCCAAAACTGATACAAAAAGGGGGAGATAAGCTGATGGAGGATGAAAATTGACTACATTTGAAATTCATACACTAATAACATATCAACATGGATGGGGAAAACCCAATAAGGGTTGGCCATTGGCCAATTTCAAAACATAGAACCTATCAAGATTTAATCAAAAGACTTTTGACACTTGTGCCTAGGATGGTAGGTGTGCCAATGTGGTCAAACACCATTGCATTTTGGGGTCCATTTAGACATGAATGAATATGAGGATCCAAACCCTAGAATACGGGAAGTGTATAGATGATATGAGTGAATTTTATAACTCTTAGGATTATTCCACCTTGTTTTTGAGAATATCGTGTGGGAATATCAGTCAAAACTATGTCCAAATTCATCTTCCATGGGGTGAATCTTCTTAGATTGAAAGATAATGGAAATGAAATTGAATGGTGCAGTATGTGACCAACACCAAATGGGAAAAGGGTTTCTTAGGATAAGACCTAAGATTCTTCATAGTTTTATATTGTGCAATGATGTAGAGGGGTGTTCAGTTTAATTTCTTATGGCAAGGATACTGAACATGTAGTATAACATCATGTAGTGAGGATTATGGATCATGTAGTTTAATTTCATGTGACTGGGTTGCACAAAATGATAAGAATAAATAACACTTAGTTAGGGTATTTGGAATCATGTTGAATAAAAAAATAGACTACATCTTATATAGTAGATCATGAACAAAAGGGGTCTAAGATTTGAATCCAATTGTTTCTAAACTGAAGGGGTCCAACAATTGTAGCCTGGATTTTTATGGGGTTTGTGGTTGGTCTAATTTTAGTTTTACCTTTTTTGTTTACACCTTTATTTTTCCCATGTTAAGAGAGTGATCTAGAATGTGGGAGTCTCAATTATTCTTATGTTTCCCCTATGGGGTTTCAACCTGAGAGACATATGAACCTCTAAACTATAGCAACTTGTTGTCATACGAGTTAGACCAAGAAGTATAAAAAACTTTAAGGTCATAATTCTTGTTCTAGGAGTTGTAAATAGTTATTCTTCATAATTATATACCATGGGGGGTATGTATCAAAGGAGTGTTCATGGAATGTAATAGTGGTACCCCATAAAGCATTTAGGGCCAAGGAGACCCAATACCATATGAATTATTTTTGAGACACATTGAAAAAATTTTAATGTCATGATTCTTGGGCATGGGATCCTAGTTTAAGGTTGTAGAATTTAGAACAAATATTATTCTTGTTTAAGTTCATAGATATCAAAACAAAGATGTTTCTATTTTAAGGTCATGGGGCTTGGACCACGATGTACTGCTGTTTAAGGTAACATAGCATTGGATAAATTTAGAAATGCATGATCACCTCAGCCGTGGCCAGGGAAAAGTTCATCACAACACCTAATTCCAAATTATCCATGATATATGTACAAAAAAATGAGTGGTGAAAAGTTCCCTTCACAACGGGTGATTGAAATATAAGGAGAAAAAAATATCACTTATGAAGAACCTGACATTGATGACATTCTTGGTTATAATGCCTGAATACATGGTGGAATAAAAAACGGGGTGTTGTAGTTCCACAAAAACAAAGGGATGTAGAATGGAAGTAAATTGAAACTTTTGGGATCTAGATAATGAAAGAGGTTGATTGATGGGTAGGGAATGACTATTTACCGTGTTCTAAACATAGGTTCCACAACTGCACTAGTCAAGGATGGGGAAGAAAAATGCAGGATCGACCATTGACCATATTCAAAACATGGGATCCATCATCTGTTACTAGGGATCCTTCATGGAATGTTCCCAAGATAGTAGATGGGCCAATGTGTCTAGGTGATATTTTTGTAAGGGGGTTTTTACATATTGGGAGGATTATGAGGACCGAAATTAAAGGAAACATTATGTGTGAATGTGTAGGTGGAGAGTGTCATGAGGGAGTTGAGTACCCTTGGAGTTATTCTACTATGCGCTCGAACACACTGGATAAATATACCATTAGGAAATGATCAAATTTTACCTGAATGGGGGGGGGGGTAGAATGAGTTGATGGTGGGGATGGGCCCTGGATATGAGATCCATGTGTCACTATATATCGCAAGGGAATGATAATCAAGACACATTCATTTCTAGAACAATGCTTGGTAGGGGACCAATACCAAAATCATGGTGTCCTCTCTTGAGAGGACAGTGGCCCATACCATAATTTTCATATGAGGTATCCTATATTAATCACATAGGGTTAGGCTACATTTTATCATCATGTTCTAAGGATGTTAGTTTTGATCATCCCTTTTTTCTTATAAGGCATTGTATGTTCATCACATAAGGAAAGGCTATAGTTTAACATTGTACAATATTGATGTTTGTTTTAGTAATCCCATTTTTTCATATGAGGAATCCTATTTTTGTGACACAAGTTAAGGATACAATGTAATGTCATGTTCTAATGATGTTAGGATTTGTAGTATAATGTCATACAACTTGTACTAGGGGACTTAATCTAGTTTAAGGTTGTAGAGATTAGACTAAGACTCTTAGTTTTAGGTCAAAGAGCTTAGACCAAAGTTGGATTTCTATAGAAATGTTTGTGTAGAACCAGTGGGTTCAAACCGAATGAGAATGGAAGGAAAATGAGGCCTTGCAACATGGGAAAAAATATAGTATGATTTGTACACATTTTAAGGTCATGATTCATGGACCACGATTATATAATGCTCAACCATGTGCATAAAAACCCTACCAAGAATCTCAAACCCACATGAGTTTTGCTTAGTGAGGGAAACATGAAGTCGTGAAAGATGTTCATTGGCACATGGAAGTGTACAATTGTTGACATGAAAATTAATGTTGAGAAAGATCCCAACAACATCGACCTACTTACTCAACGTACACGAATGCACAGTTGGGTAACACCAAGGGTGTCAGAACTCCACCAGAACATGGGGATGTAGAGAAGTCATAATTTAGGGATTCCAAGAGTTGTACCATGAAAAAAGAGTGACTAAAGGGTAGGAAAAAACTTTTGACTATTTTCGAATCACATGTTCCACAACCACATTAATCATTTATGGGGCGAAAAAATTTAGAATCAATCATTGACAATGTTAAAAAAAATGGAACCATTACTTGTTGTAAGAAATCTATCAAGTCATGTTCCCAAGATGGGTGGTGTGCCATTTTTTCTAGGAACCATCACCGTTAGGTATCACATTCATATTTTAAGGATGATGATGATACAAATCAAGAAGGAATCAAAGTGTGAAGGTGAGTGTGACACACTATTTAGAGGAGGGAGAAACCCTTTGAGAGATATCTCACCATGCACTCAAATGCACTACTAGGTGTATCAGTGAGTCAGATTTGAACAAGATACTAAGGGTAATAGCATTGAAATAGGTCATTGTTTATGATGTACCTAGGATGTGATATCTGAGAAAACCAATGTATCATGTTAGTAATGGAGATCAAGCCATATATAGTTCTATAATGTAGTGAGGTAGGTGAATAACACTGAAAAGTGGGGAGCCCTGTCAAGTAAGGGATAAAGGTATTATGTAGTTTTACCTCATGAGACTATTATGAAGTAATTGAATTTTAAGGGAACACAAATTTGACAAGAGAAGTATACAATTTAAATTCATGTGACAAGGTTGTTTTCCATTGTTTAATGTCATGCGACCAAGATGATACCGTCTAGTTTTACATCATGCTATAAAGATGTAATATGTTCCTTTTAAGTTTTTTCACATATAACCAATGATTTTATGATGTTTTAATATCACGTAGTAAGTATAGAATACATACCTTTTAAGGTCTTGAATGCATGAACATTGATGAAAAATAGTTTTAATGTAGTGCAACATGGATGGTTGGGGAGTTATTCTAAAAATAATGACCCTAGATGAGGATATGTATTACTAAGATGACCCAAGATTTATTTTCATTTTGGGGATGGATCATCCAAAATGGTCTCCCTAGGTTAGTCTGTACGTTTGAAGATAGGTGGGTTTCTACCATATAAATCCCCTAAAATTCCCCCAGCATACATGTGGATGTTCTATAAGAACGGGCTGAGATGTTTCATGGGGAAAATTCCATGGTATGGTGTTGGGGATGTAGGGAGGACCTTATAGATTTATGTTCATTATGTGGAGGAATTATATGATTTCTTTTGATGGAACATGCAGTAGGGTAGGTTGACCCAACTAGCCCTAAAACAGTTGGGGTCTTGATCCTAGTCAGATGAATACACTTCCCCATATAGTGGTTGGGACAATATAGAGCACCCCAAGGGTTGAAGGGACCACATAATCTATTAGAGTGAGTTTGAATAAAGTAATGAAGATAGCCTACCCATGGTGTTGAATAATCTATTAGGACAATGGCTACTAGAGTGGATGGTCATAGGATATGGACATGGACCTACACCTATAGTGCGGTTAGTGCCCGTAGTATATTTCCTCCTATGATATTTATAATGGAGGATGGACATTTGTTCCTCTTAGACAAATAATATTCACTTAGGAAATGTGTTGAAGATGACCATTAGTCATGGATTCATATCTCTCTAGATGGATGGGAAAACAGTTCCCAAGAGGCTGGTAGACCATCTCTTCATAAGGATGGGTTGATGGTGCCTAGGAGGATTAGAATCTTATCTCTCTAGACGGAAGGGAAGATGATGCCAAAGAGATGTGAAATCCTAACTCTTCGAGTGGAGGGAAGATGGTTCCCATGAGAAGTTGAAGCATATGTATCTAGATGAAAGGGGTGATGATACACAGGAGACATGGAATTCTATCTCTCTGGATGAAGGGGGAAATGATGCCCAAGAGGTGTGGAGGCCTATATATTTGAATGGATGGGGATATGACACCCAAAAGGTGTAGTATCCTAACTCTTTGGTTGAATGGGGTGATATCACTTAGGAGGTGTTGATGCCTATCTCACTAGAATGATAGAGTGATGGAGCCTATGAAATATAGATTCTAATCTCACTATAATGATATAAAAAAGGTGCTCAGGAGCTGTGAATACATATCTCACCAGAATAATAGGTTGAGGGTTCCTAGGAGATGCATATGTCTATCTTTTCGGAATGATAAGCTGAATGAGACTAGAAGCTATGGATGCCTATATTTTAATAATTATGGGATGAGGAAGCCCAGGATCTACATATGACTATCTCACTGAAATTACAGGGTGAAGGCACCAAAGAGGAGTGGATTCCTATCTCACCACAACAAAATGATGAAAATTCCCCAGAGTCATGGATTCCTATCTCACCAGAATGAAGGGGAAAGGGAACACATAGGATTTGGATGTCTATCTCGTTAGAATATTGGGTCAAGGGAACCCAGGAGCTATAGATGCCTATCTTTCCAGAATTATGGGGTGACGGAACCCAGGATCTGCAGATTCCTATCTTCCTAGAATAAAAGGGTGAGGGTTCCTAGGTGTTGTGGATACTAATATCAAAAAAATGACTGGGTGAGGCCGCCCAGGATCTTTGGATGTCTATATCACTAGAATGATGGGGTGATGAATCCTACGAGATGTGGATGCCTATATCACCAAAATGACAAGGAGTAGGTTCCTAGGTTCTCTGGATTTCTGTATCACTAGAATGATGGGGTGAGGGATCCAAGGAACTTTAGATACCTATATCCTAGGAATGACACTACGAGGGAACCCAGGAGCTATGTATTTCTTTTTTAATGAAATGATTGGGAGAGGGAACCCAAGATATGTGGATGTCTATATCATCAGAATGATAGGGTGAGGGTTCCCAAGATCTCTGGATGCCTATCTTACAGGAATGATAGTGTAAGGGCACCCATGAGCTATAGAATTATATCAGAGTGGAATATCATAGAGATGAGACATGAGAGTAGGGATATGATCGACCTTCCCCTAGAGTTGGTGATGTAGAGCCTAGACCATAGCAACCTAGGAGTGGATATAATTGACCCATCATCAACAGTGGGTTAATAGTCCCTACACTAGTGGTGCTTCATAGTGATGGGAACCAGCCTTGGATACTCCCAGGTGTCAGTGAGGGCTACCATATCCTAAATATAACATATATCCTAGGATTAGGGGGAGTGTTTCTAGGAATATTATAGAGAATGTATAAGGCCCCAGCCTTAACCATTACTTAATTTTGAGTTATTTCAAGAATACACGTTGAGGATCTTTTCAGGTTTAGAGTTTTAGAGAATTAGATCATAAATCATGAATTACATTCCACATTAAAACAAAGTGGTTACATAAAAGATAGTATTCATTTTTTTCCCATCAATGGAAACATATTTAAAACAAAACATGGATTCATTCATGACACTTCCTTGACACTATAATAACATCATGAACCTTTCCCTTGACCTGTGAAAAACATTTCAAAAACTTGGGATGAGCATAAAAAGCTCAGTAAGGGATATAAAAATACCTACAGGAAACATTAGTACATGTATACGTAAGAATCAATGATATCATACATTACTCATAAAACATAAGCACATTAACATACCTCATGAAATCATATTATTTATGAATAACTCAAAGAAATCATAAGACATAAAAGTAACTTGAGGAATTCATAACATTCTTACATAGGGAGCAACCCTCATGGTTATGTTTGGAATACCAATCACAATATATTCCCTAAATCTTTTCGGAGAAACCTTAATGTTTAACCCCTTCACGTTACCCAATGCATTAGAGAGCTATATCGGGCTCACCCTGCCTTAGTTTATCATGTAACCACCCATCTTCATAACAATGCCCAAGAACCATAACAAAATCATATCACATAAAACATGCATAAAGGAAACATAACATTTCCACATTTCAATCACAAGATATCAATACAACACATTGATATAATAAAAACATTATGAAAACCATTTTTAATACCAAAATAAAATAAAAGTAAAGAATGGTATTTATTTTTCATTTAAAAAAAATTATGGCTTGTAGAGGAAGCCGAAACTCAAATAATGGTCACGGCGGTGAAGAAGTCGTTGTTGCCGCATACGTACGAAAAAAAAAATTCCTTTTGGAATTTAGTAAAACGCTTCATATAAATAAGATTCCTTTTGAATCGATGTAAAAGTCAATAGGTTTTATATACAGTATAAAAGAAAGTTGTGTATAAAACAAAATATTCCTCAATGAAAGGAGATTGAGATGAAGTCCCTTACCTCAGGTCCGGCTTGACTCGATCGTTCTTTAACATCCTGAATAATAAACTTGAGTTAATTTCTACTTGCTTAAGAATATTTTTCAAGTTCATTATTTCTTTTATATCACTTATTACCATGTTATGAACACCGTGTAATTATTTAAGTTAATAATGGCTGTTTTGTCGATCATTGGTACTTGAGTCAAAAATAAACTCTTTATAATTAAAAGTTGTTCATGTGGTAAAATATCTACTATATCCAGAATTATATTCATGATTTAGATATCAAATATATCATATATATATCCAGTATATACATGAATTTATAATATTACATAACATTTAGAGGTAAGAAATGAAATGCACCGTTCATGGAGACGGTAAGCCGTACGTACGCATGAACACTACTTTCATTTATATTTCGTATTTTATGGAATGGAATGATAATGGTATAAAGTTATATTATAATTACAGTATAATATCATATATAATATCATTAACTCCATCCTTTATATGTCCCACACATGGCATTAATGAATCAAATCACTTTGAGGGGGCGGTAGTCCGCACTTCCTGAAATGAAGATATCACGTTTACCCATAATGGAAACCATAAAGGTATGCCGTAAATGTAAAAATACATAAGATTAAGGAAAACATAAACATATTATATATCATATATAAATATAGTGACATCTTAATGGACACCTTTGAAGTTGTTAGAAGAATATTGAACAATCATCGTTTCGTGAGGCAGAAATTCTCCATCCATAGAAACAATATGTTCTTTAACCATTAGATGTAGGTGTGTGTATGTGTAGCTCGAATAATTCTTATAACAATATCCTAGTATATTGAAGATACTGGTGTTGTTACAAAATAAATGAACAAAAAGAGTTTAGGGGGTTGGAGAAGCAAAATAAAACAAAAGAACATTAGAGAAGACTTTACCTTTAAATCGGGTAACTCCCCTTGGTTTGAACCAAAAGGGTTTCTTGAAGAGATTTATGCCTAAGTTAAGGATTCTAGGATTAATAGAGGGATGTGGAGAGATAAAATGAGCAGATATTGGCTGAGAAAATGGCTTGAGAAGTGTGGGTAAGGAGGTAGAGGTGGGGGCCTTTTATAAGAGGAGAAGAGGGGAACCATTGGAATGTTATAAAATGTTACTTTATATTGAAATGTGTTTCAGATTTAAAAGGTCCGACATTTATATATTTCGAGGATAAGGTGATAAGGGATCGAAATATACTCATCCAATATGTTTTTGATAATTGTAAATCTTATATTTTACATTATCTTTTCATTTTATTTAAATCGTTCATTAATGAGGTAATCGCTCCATCATCATGATGTCATAAATAATTTAATTTATTTAATGTATAAAAATTATAAAAAAATATTATAATGTAGGAAATATTTTTAGATTTCCATTAAATATTTATAGTCTAATATATCATTTAAACAATCAAAACTAAAAATGTTTTACTCGGGTGATACATACTTTGTTATATTTAACTTTCTTTAAAAATAAAAAGATAAAAAGTCACTATCACACAAAAGTGATTCCATGGGGTCCCAAAGTTTGGAAAAAGGCATACAATGGTCAGCCATGAAACAAACAGTAGAATTTTGACACATGTTGGGGTCATTTGTTATTATTATGATATTATTTTATTATCCTTAACTACCCGATTACTAATTAATCAAGATAATTAAAGATAATTACCGTCGTTACTATTCATAATGCCCAAGAACAAAAGAGTCTTAATTACATAATTTGGACCTTCTAAATCCAAATATGGAATCCATTTTACCAAATTCCAAACATAGAAATTGCAATATTGAATTTTAAAATTATTCCCGTTGTCAAAACAAATAGTGTGTTTCTTTGAAACAATATCTATGAATAGTTTGGAACTTCTTTATGCCCAATTCCAGAGTGAAATTAATTATAATGAACACCATTGGATTAAATGGTAAAAATATTTTCTAATTATACTTTAAAACTAATTAAAAATATAATCTAACCATATAATTAAATTAGATTAAAAAGTAATTTTAATGTAAAATGCAGTATTTTTCACTATTCATTAAGAAATGAACATTGTCAGAAAAATACCAAAAATTTATCCAAAGTAAATTTAAATGTCCCAATAATAAATAATAAGTTTATTCTGAAAAATAGAGCTTATAAAACTGTGAAAAGATATATTTAAAAATGGTTTACCATCAAAAGGTGGTAAAACAATCTTTTAAAAATATTAGAGAATTCTATGCTTAAGATTAGATTTATTCTCATTTTAAGCCTCTAAAACACTATCTAATTTATAAATAGACAGAGAAAAGAAAATATATTATTCATTACTTACTTGGGATGTTACATCCTTCCCCCCTTTAGAAAATTGCATCCCCACAATTTATTTACTTAACAAATAAGTGGGGGTATTTATCCCTCATTGCATTTTCAGACTCCCATGTTGCCTCTTCACTCATGTGGTTTTTCCACAAAACCATTACTTGATGAATAACCTTATTCAGTAACACTTTCTCCCTATGGTAAAGAATCTGGACTAGTTGTTCCTCATAAGATAGATTCTCTTCCAGCTGAACTACCTCTGGACTCAAAAATGAGATGGATCTGGAATGTACTTCCTTAACATTGAAACATGAAAAACATTATGTACCAGAGATGAACTCGGAGGTAAAGCCACTCGGTATGCAACTGATCCAACTCTCTCCAGAATTTGATATGGTCCAATGAACCTTGGACTCAGCTTTCCTTTCTTACCAAATCACATCACACTTTTCCATGGTGATTCTTTGAGAAAAACATGATCACCTACCTCAAAAGAGAGATCCTTCCTCCTGTTGTCCACATAACTTTTCTGCCTGCTCTGAGCTGTTGTCATGTGTTTCTATATCAGCTGAAATTTTTCTGCCAACTCTTCTACCAATTCTAGTCTCATTAACTTCCTTTCACCCACGTCATCCCAGAAAGCTGGAGTTCGACACCACTTCCCATATAAGGCCTCAAATGGTGCCATTTGTATACTGGAATGAAAACGGTTATTATAAGAAAACTCAACCAAAGAAAGATGTTGGTCCCAACATCCCTGAAAATCCATCGAACAAGCATGTAGCATATCCTCTAAAGTCTGAATCGTTCGTTTTGACTGCCCATCTGATTGAGGATGAAAAGCTGTACTACAATTTAATTCAGTACCCAATGACTTCTGAAGGCCTTTCCAAAAGTTAGAAGTGAACCTAGGATCACGGTCAGATACAATGGAGAGAGGAACTCCATATAACCTGACTATCTCTTTAAGATACAAACGGGAAAGTTGATCTAGGGAAAAAGTATCTCGTATAGAAAGTAAATGAGCATGTTTAGTCAAGTGATCAACAATAACCCAGATTACATTATTACCTCGAGGTGTCTTCAGCAATCCCACAACGAAGCCCATGGATATATTCTCCCATTTCCACTCTGGAACTCGTAAAGGCTGAAGCATCCCTTTCAGTAACCACCGCTCTACTTTAACCTGTTGACAAGTCAAACACTTCACAGTAAAATCAGCAATATCTCTTTTCATTCATTCCCACCAGTAATACTTCTGAAGATCTCTATACATCTTAGTACTGCCTGGATGAACTGAAAACAGAGAACTATGAGCTTCACATAACAACTCTCTCTTCAATTGTGAATCACAAGGCACACACAATATCTTCCAAAATCTCAAAACACAATCATTATCAATGTTGAATTCAGGAAACTTACCCTTCTGAACCAGCTCTACCTTTTTATGCAACTCACTGTCTTGCTTCTATGATTTATTAATTCTGTCTGATAGAGAAGATTTCATGGATACCTGAAACAAAACAGAAGGACATCCTGCACTAATAAATTCTATGCCAAAGTTCATCAAATCCTTAACCAAAGTATCACGTTCCTAACACAACATTGTTAATGAAGCATTACTTTTTTGACTCAAAGCATCAACCATTTTATTTGATTTTCCATGATGGTAATGAATTATACAATCATAATCCTTGATTAATTCTAGCCATCTCCTCTGTATCTTGTTCAATTCCTTCTGAGTGAATATATACTTTAAACTTTTGTGATCAGTATATATTTCACACTTTACACCATACAAATGATGCCTCCATTTTTTAAAGAAAAAACAACAGGAACGAATTCTAAATCATGTGTAGTGTAATTTACCTCATGATTTTTCAACTGATGTGAAGCATAATCAATTACCTGATCATTCTACATTAGGACGCAACCATGTCCTTTCAATGAAGCATCACTGTTGATAACAAACTCCCCATTCTTGGAAGGTAGTGCCAAAACTGGAGCATTCACCAATCTTCTTTTCAGTTCCTCAAAACAATCATCACATGATTTTGTCCAGATAAACATAACACCGTTCTGAGTTAGATTAGTCATTGGAATAGATAACCATGATTTATTTAACCAACCTTGGGTAATAGCCTGCCAAACCAAGAAAACTACGAATCTCGGTTACATTTGTGGGTCTTGGCCATTCTTCCACAACCATTGTTTTTGCAGGATCAACAGTTATCCCATCTTTAGAAACAATGTGACCAAGGAATGAAATTTGTTGCAACCAAAACTCACACTTGGCGAATTTCCCATACAATTTATTTTCATTTAAGGTTTATAAAATAACCCTTAAATGTATTTCGTGCTCCTCTTTACTTTTAGAAAACACCAAAATATCATCAATGAAAACAACCAAAAACTTATCCAAGAACTCATGGGAAATTAAATTTATAAGGTCCATGAATATAGTAGGTGCATTGGTTAGCCCAAAAGTCATAAATACAAATTCATAATGGCCATATATTGTACGAAACGCGGTCTTCAGAATATCTGCTTCCTTTACCTTCAATTGATGGTACCCCGATATCAGATCAATATTTGAAAAATACTGAGCTCCCTGGAGCTGATCAAACAAATCGTCGATATGAGGCAAAGGATATTTGTTCTTAATAGTTATGTTATTCAAGGCTCTATAATCAATGAAAAGTCTCACTGAACCATCTTTCTTTTTAACAAATAAAATAGGATCACCCCATGGTGATGTGCTAGGTCGAATGAAACTTTTCTCTAATGAATCTTGCAATTGCTCCTTTAACTCTAAAAGTTTAATTTGAGCCATTCGATAAGGGGATTTTGAAATTGGCTTAGCATTGGGAACTAAGTAAACAGTAAATTCGACTTCCCGATCTGGTATTATATCAGAAAAATCATTAGAAAAAACATCAGGATACTCATTTACCATTCGTACATCATTAATCTGAACACTTCCTTTGTTTTCAACAATATGTGAAAGGTAACATTCATTTCCATCGTTTACAAGTTTCTCAGCCTCTTGATATGATATCAATAGTAAGGGTTCATTATTGTACACAAAATAAAATTGTTTTTGAAAATAAACTTCTTTAGCTCTACAATAAATCTTAGCATGGTAAAAAGAGAGCCAATCCATACCCAGGATAACATCAAACTCTACTAGAGGTAAAAAATAAGGGTTTCAAGTAGGTTCTTTCCACAGATAAGGATAGGAAGATTCTGATAAATTATTTTTGCCTCAAAATTTCCCCCAGGTGTTTTTACCACAAGTTTAGGAGTCATTTCATGAGATGGTATTCCCATTTTACTAGAAAAGTTTTCAGAGATGAAATAATGTGTAGACCTTGAATCAAACAAAACACTGGAATAATCTAAAAAAACAAACAAAGAACCTAATACCACTTCATTTTATGGCCCAACATCTGCTGAAGTAGTTGCAAAGGATTTCCCCACCCCTTTCTTCTTGTAGTATAACTGCTTCCCATCACTCGAGCTCTTTGTCGGACACTCGTTTGCATAGTGACCCATCTCATTTCACTAAAAACAGTTAACTAACTGTAAATCAAATTTGGTCTTACCGTTACCTTGATCTTTTTCAGTGAAATCACGAGCCTTATGTACCATCTTACCACATCAGTATCACTTTCCAGAATTCAGAAGACATTCCCCAGCATGACTTTTACCACATTTATCACAAACTAAAAACTTAGTTCTCTTACCATCATACATTTTTGAAGAATTCTTCCCTTTCTCCTGCCACCTCGGTCTCTTCCTCTGTTGGTTTTTATAGGACACTTGATCATTGGAAAACTCCATTTCCACCTTCTCAGCACATCAAACAAGCTTTTCATAACTCTTGAACTCGTGAGAAGCTAAAGCCCTTCGATATTTTGGCTTTAATCCGGAGTAAAAATGATTGATTTTACTATCAAGGTCTCAGATAAAATTTGGAGCATACCTTGCCAATCGAGTGAACCTCTCTTCATAAGCAGCCACTGAGTCGTCCTCTTGCCTCAATTACAAGAATTGTTTTTCCATCCTAAGTCGAACAGCCTTAGGAAAATAATTCTCAAGAAATATACCTTTGAATTCATCCTAGTCGAGAGCATCAATATCATCAGCGTCCCTGATATTTTTAACCATCGACCACCACTGATCTGTTTCACCCTCCAAACGGTAAATTACAAGACTAACCTTTTGATTGTCTGAACACCCCATGACATTGAAAATGTTCTCCAGTGCTTTAATACACCCTTCATCTAGCACAGGGTTAGATGATCCTCATAATGATGGGGGATGTTGCCTCATGAAATGTTCCACCAATGACATGTTCCTCTGCGGTTGATCTAGCTGATGTCGTGCATGGATACCACCACCATTTATCGCTTGAGTCAACAGCATCATTACTTCAACAAACTGTTCAGTTCCAATTATGACCATCTAGGGATGCTGATTCGGAAGGTCATTTCCTTTTGTATGCCTTCCTAGCACTGCTTCCCTGTTTCCTCTGCGGAAAACCATTCTGAACAAACATGTCTTAGATGAAGCAACATGGTAATCTTCAAATGTTATATCATTTCAATTTGACCATAAAAAAATATTTTTGGATAATCATTTAATAAAATTATAACTCCTAAATTTATATAAAATGACCTCTGATACCAACTATAAACCCCATCCTTAACCATTAATTAATCTTGTGTTATTTCAAGAATACACGTTGAGGATCTTTTTAGGTTTAGAGTTTTTGAGAATTAGATCATAAATCATGCATTACATTCCAAATTAAAACAAAGTGGTTACATAAAATATTGTATTCATTTTTTCCCATCAACAGAAACATATTTAAAACAAAACATGGATTCATTAATGAAACTTCCTTGACACTATCATCACATCATGTACCTTTCCCTTGACCTGTGAAAAACATTTCAGAAACTTGGGATGAGCATGAAAATATCAGTAAGGGATACAAAAATATGGAAAGGATACATTAGTACATGTATACGTAAGAATCACTGAAATCACAATTTACTCATAAAAAATAAACACGTTAACATACCTCATGAAATCATAAGATTTATGAATAACTCATATTAATCATTAGACATAAAGGTAACTTGAGGCATTCATAACATTCTTACGTAGGGAGAGACCCTCATGGTTACGTTTGGAATACCCATCATAGTATATTCCCTAAATCTCTTCGGAGAAACCTTAACGTTTAACCCCTTCACGTTACCCAATGCATTAGAGAGCTACATCGGGCTTACCTGCCCTTATTTTATCATGTAACCACCCATCTTTATAACAATTCCCAAGAACCATAACATAATCGTATCACATAAAACATGCATAAAGGAAACATAACATTTCCACATTTCAATCACAAGATATCAATACAACACATTGATATAATAAAAACATTAAGAAAACCATTTTCAATACCAAAATAAAAGAAAAGTAAAGCATGGTATTTATTTTTCATTTAAAAAAAGTTATGGCTTGTAGAGGAAGCCGAAACTTAAATAATGGTCACGACGGTGAAGAAGTCGTTGTCGCCGCATACGTATGACAAAAAAACATTCCTTTTCTCGTTTAGTAAATTGATTCATATAAAAAAGATTCCTTTTGAATAGAAATAAAAGTCAACGGGGTTTATACAACATATAAAATAAAGTTGTGTATAAAACAAAATATGCCTCAACGAAAGGAGATTGAGACGAAGTCCCTTACCTCGGGTCCGACTTGACTCGATCGTTCTTTAACATCCTGAATAATAAAATTGAGTTAATTTCTACTTTCTTAAGAACCTTTTTCAAGTTAATTATTTATTTTATATCACTTATTACCATGTTATTAACACTATGTAGTTATTTAAGTTAATAATGGTCGTTTTGTCGATCATTGGTACTTGAGTCAAAAATAAACTCTTTATAATTACAAGTTGTTCATGTGGTAAAATATCTATTATATACAGAATTATATTCATGATTTATATCTCATATATATCATATAAATCAAGTATATACATTCATTTATAATATTACATAACATTTAGAGGTGAGAAATGAAATGCACCGTTCATGGAGACGGTAAGCCGTACGTATGCATGAACGCTACTTTCATTTCTATTTCATATTTTATAGAATGGAATCATAATGATATAAAGGTATATTATAATTAAAGTATAATATCATATATAATATCATTAACTACATCCTTTATATGTCCCACATTTGGCATTAATGAATCAAATCACTTTGAGGGGGGGGGGTAGTTCGCACTTCCTAAAATGAAGATATCACGTTTACCCATAATGGAAACCATAAAGGTATTCCATAAATGTAAAAATACAGAAGATTAAGGTAAACATAAACATATTATATATCATATATAAATATAGTGACATCTTAATGGCCACCTTTGAAGTTGTTAGAAGAATATTGAACAATCATCGTTTCGTGAGGCAGAAATTCGCCATCCACGGAAACAATATGTTCTTTAACCATTAGATGTAGGTGTGTGTAAGTGTATCTCGAATACTTCTTATAAAAACATCCTAGTATATTGAAGATACTGGTGTTTTTACAAAATAAATGAACAAAAAGAGTTTAGGGGGTTGGAGAAGCAAAATAAAACAAAAGAACATTAGAGAAGACTTTACCTTTAAATCGGGTAACTCCTCTTGGTTTGAACCAAAAGGGTTTCTTGAAGATCTTTATGCCTAAGGTAAGGCTTCTAGGATTAATAGAGTGATGCAGAGAGATAAAATGAGCAGATCTTGGCCAAGACAATGGCTTGAGAAGTGTGGGTAAGGAGGTAGAGGTGGGGTCTTTTATAAGGGGAGAGGAGGGGCACTCTTGGAATGTTATAAAATGTTACTTTATATTGAAATGTGTTTCGGATTTAAATGGTCCCACAATTATATATTTCGAGGATAAGGTGATAAGGGTTAGAAATATACTCATAAAATAGATTTTTGACATGTGTAAGTCTTATATTTTACATTATCTTTTCATTTTATTTAAATCGTTCATTAATGAGGTAATCACTGCATCATCACGATGTCATAAATAATTTAATTTATTTAAAGTATAAAAATTATAAAACAAATAATATAATGTAGGAAATATTTTTATCTTTAAATTAAATATTTATAGTCTAAGATATCATTTAAAAAGACAAAACTAAATTTTTTTTACTCTGGTGATACATACTTTGTTATATTTAACTTTCTTTAAAAATAAAAAGATGAAAAGTCACTATCACACAAAAGTGATTCCATGGGGTCCCAAAGTTTGGAACAAGGCATCCCATGGTTGGCCATGACACAAAAAGTATAATTTTGACACATTTTGGGGTCATTTGTTATTATTATGATATTATTTTATTATCCTTAACTACCCGATTACTAATTAATCAAGATAATTAAAGATAATTACCATCATTACTATTCATAATGCCCAAAAACAAAAGAGTCTTAATTACATAATTTGGACCTTCTAAATCCAAATATGGAATCCATTTTACCATATTACAAAGAAATTGCAATAATGAATTTAAAAATAATTCTCGTTGTCAAAACAAATAGCGTGTTTTTTTGAAACAATATCTATGAATAGTTTGGCATTTGTTTATGCCCAATTCAAAAATGAAATTAATTATAATGAACACCATTGTATTAAATGGTAAAAATATATTATAATTATACTTTAAAACTAATTAAAAATATAATCTAACCATATAATTAAATTAGATGAAAAATCAATTTTAATGTAAAATGTAGTATTTTTTACTATTCATTAAGAAATGAACACTGTCAGAAAAATACCAAAAATTTATCCAAAGTAAATTTCAATTCCCCAATCCTAAATAATAAGTTTATTTTGACAAATATAGATTATAAAATTGTCAAAATATAGATTTAAAAATGGTTCACCATCAAAAGGCGGTATAACAATCTTTTAAAAATATTAGAGAATTCTATGCTTAAGATTGGATTTATTCTCATTTTAAGACTCTAAAACACTATCTAATTTATAAATAGACATATATAAGAAAATATATTATTCATTACTTACTTGGGATGTTACATCCTTCCCCCCTTTAGAAAATTGCATCCCCGCAATTTATTTACTTATCGAATAAGTGGGGGTATTTATCCCTCATTGCATTTTCGGACTCCCATGTTGCCTCTTCACTCATGTGGGTTTTCCACAAAACCTTTACTTGATGAATCACCTTATTCTGCAACACTTTCTCCCTATGGTCAAGAATCTGGACCGGTTGTTCCTCATAAGATAGATTCTCTTCCAGCTGAACTACCTCTGGACTCAAAAATGAGATGGATCTGGCATGTACTTCCTTAACATTGAAACATGAAAAACATTGTGTACCTGAGATGAACTCAGAGGTAAAGACACTCAACATGAAACTGATCCAACTCTCTCCAGAATTTTATATGGTCCAATGAAACTTGGACTCAGCTTTCCTTTCTTACCAAATCACATCACACTTTTCCATGGTGATACTTTGAGAAAAACATGATCACCTACCTCAAAAGAGAGATCCTTGCTCATGTTGTCTGCATAACGTTTTTGCTTGCTCTGAGCTGTTCTCATGTGTTTCTGTATCAGCTGAAATTTTTCTGCCAACTCTTCTACCAATTCCAGTCCCATGAACTTCCTTTCACCCACTTCATCCGAGAAAGCTGGAGTTCGACACCGCTTGCCATATAATGCCTCAAATATTGCCATCTATATACTGGAATGAAAACTGTTATTATAAGAAAACTCAGCCAAAGAAAGATATTGGTCCCAACTTCCCTGATAATCCATCGAACAAGCACGTATCATATCCTCTAAATTCTGAATCGTTCGTTCTGATTGCCCATCTAATTGAGGATGAAAAGCTTTAATAAAATTTAATTCAGTACCCAATGACTTCTGAAGGCCTTTCCAAAAGTGAGAAGTGAACCTGGGATCACGGTCAGATACAATGGAGAGAGGAACTACATGTAACCTGACTATCTCTTTAATATACAAACGGGAAAGTTGATCTATGGAAAAAGTATCTCGTATAGAAAGGAAATGAGCAGATTTAGTCAAGAGATCAACAATAACCCAGATTTCATTATTACCTCGAGGTGTCTTAAGCAATCCCACAACGAAGTCCATTGATATATTCTCCCATTTCCACTCTGGAACTGGTAAAGGCTGTAGCATCCCTTTCAGTAAATGCCACTCTTCTTTAACCTGTTGACAAGTCAAACACTTCACACTAAAATCAGCAATATGTCTTTTCATTAATTCCCACCAGTAATACTCGTGAAGATCTCTATACAACTTAGTACTGCCTGGATGAACTGAAAACAGAGAACTATGAGCTTCACATAACAACTCTCTCTTCAATTGTGAATCACAAGGCCCACACAATCTCTTCCCAAATCTCAAAACACAAGCATTATCAATGTTGAATTCATGAAACTTACCCTTCTGAACCAGCTCTACCTTTTTCTGCAACTCACTGTCTTGCTTCTATGCTTTTTTAATTCTATCTGATATAGAAGATTTCACTGATACCTGAAACAAAATAGAAGGACATCCTAAACCAATAAATTCTATGCCAAATTTCATCAAATCCTTAACCATAGGATCACGTTCCAAACACAACATTGTTAATGAAGAATTACTTTTTTGACTCAAAGCATCAACCATTTTATTTGCTTTTCCCAGATGGTAATGAATTGTACAATCATAATCCTTGATTAATTCTAGCCATCTCCTCTATCTCATGTTCAATTACTTATGAGTGAATATATACATTAAACTTTTGTGATCAGTATATATTTCACACTTTACACCATACAAATGATGCCTCCATATTTTTAAAGCGAAAACAACAACAAATAATTCCAAATCATGTGTAGGGTAATTTACCTTATGAGTTTTCAACTAATGTGAAGAATAAGAAATTACCTGATCATTTTGAATTAGGATGCAACCAAGTCCTTTCAATGAAGCATCACTATAGATAACAAACTCCCCATTCCTGGAAGGTAGTGCCAAAAATGGATCATTCACCAATCTTCTTTTCAGTTCCTAAAAACAATCATCACATTCTTTTGTCCAGATAAACATAACACCCTTCTGAGTTAGCTTAGTCATTGGACTAGATAACCATGAATTTTTTTTAACAAACCTTCCGTAATAGCCTGCCAAACCAAGAAAACTATGAATCTCGGTAACATTTGTGGGTCTTGGCCATTCTTCCACAACCTATGTTTTTGCAGGATCAACAGTTATCCCATCTTTAGAAACAATGTGACCAAGGAAAGAAATTTGTTGCAACCAAAACTCACACTTGGTGAATTTCCCATACAATTTATTTTCTTTTAAGGTTTACAAAATAACCCTTAAATGTATTTCATGCTCCTCTTTAATTTTAGAAAACACCAAAATATCATCAATGAAAACAACTAAAAACTTATCCAAGAACTCATGGAAAATTATATTTATAAGGTCCATGAATACAGAAGGTGCATTGGTGATCCCAAAGTCATAACTACAAATTCATAATGGCTATATCTTGTACAAAACGCGGTCTTTGGAATATCTGATTCCTTTAACTTCAATTGATGGTACCCCGATATCAGATCAATCTTTGAAAAATACTGAGCTCCCTGGAGCTGATCAAACAAATCGTCGATATGAGGCAAAGGATATTTGTTCTTAATAGTGATGTTATTTAAGGCTCTATAATCAATGCAAAGTCTCATTGAACCATCTTTATTTTTAACAAATAAAAAGGATCACCCCATGGTGATGTTCTAGGTCGAATGAAACTTTTCTCTAATAAATCTTGCAATTGATCCTTCAACTCTAAAAGTTTAATTTGATCCATTCGATAAGAGGGTTTTAAAATTGGATTAGCATCGGGAACTAAGTCAACAGTAAATTCAACTTCCCGATCTGGTATTATATCAAGAAACTCATCAGGAAAAACATCAGGATACTCATTTACCACTGGTACATCATTAATCTGAACACTTCCTTTGTTTTCAACAATATGTGAAAGGTAACATTCATTTCCATCTTTTACAAGTTTCTCAGCCTCTTGATATGATATCAATATTAAGGGTTCATTATTGTACACAAACTGAAATTATTTCTGAAAATAAACTTCGTTAGCTCTATAATCAATCTTAGCATGGTAAACAGAGAGCCAATCCATACCCAGGATAACATCAAACTCTATTAGAGGTAAAAAAAATAAGGTTTTCAAGTAGGTTCTTTCCACGGATAAGGATAGGAAGATTCTTATAAATTCTTTTTTCCTCAACATTTCCCCCAGGTGTTTTTACCAAAAGTTTTGGAGTCATTTCTTGAGATGGTATTCCCATTTTACTAGAAATGTTTTCAGAGATGAAAGAATGTGTAGACCCTGAATCAAACAAAACACTGGCATAATTTGAAAAAACAAACAGAGTACATAATACCACTTCATTTTATGGCCCAACATCTGCTGAAGTAGTTGCAAAGGATTTCACCACCACTTTCTGCTTGTAGTCTAACTGCTTCCCATAACTCGAGCTCTTTGTCGGACACTCATTTGCATAGTGACCCATCTCATTGCACTTAAAACAATTCACTAACTGTAAATCAAATTTGGTCTTACCATTACCTTGATCTTTTTTAATGAAATCACAAGACTTATGTACCATCTTACCACATCGGTAGCACTTTCCAAAATTTAGAAGACATTCCCCAGCATGCCTTTTATCACAGTTATCACAAACTAGAAACTTAGTTTTCTTACCATCATACATTTTTGAATAATTTTTACCTTTCTCCTTCCACCTCGTTCTCTTACTCTGTTGGTTTTTATAGGACACTTGATCATCGAAAAACTCCATTTCCACCTTCTAAGCACATCAAACAAGCTTTTCATAAGTCTTGAACTCGTGAGAAGCTAAATCCCTTCGATATTTTGGATTTAATCCTGAGTAAAAATGATTGATTTTACTATCAAGGTATCGGATAAAATTTAGAGCATACCTTTCCAATCGAGTGAACCTCTCTTCATAAGAAGCCACTGAGTCGTCCTCTTGCATCAATTACAAGAATTGTTTTCCATCCAAAGTCAAACACCCTTAGGAAAATAATTCTCAAGAAACATACCTTTGAATTCATCCCAGTCGAGAGCATCAATCTCATCAGCGTCCCTGATATTTTTAACCATCGACCACCACTGATCTGCTTCACCCTCCAAACGCTAAATTCGAAGACTAACATTCTGATTGTCTGAACACCCCATGACATTGAAAATAATCTCCAGTTATTTAATAAACCCTTCATATAGCACATGGTTAGATGATCCTCATAATGATGGGGGATATTTCCTCATGAAATGTTCCACCAATGACATGTTCCTCTACGGTTGATCTAGCTGATATCGTGCATGGATACCACCACCATTTATCGCTTGAGTCAACTGCGCCATTACTGCAACAAACTGTTCAGTTCCAATTCTGACCATCTAGGGATGCTGATTCAGAAGGTCATTTCCTTTTGTATGCCTTCTTAGCACTGCTTCCCTGTTTCCTCTGCGGAAAACCATTCTGAACAAACATGTCTTAGATGAAGCAACATGGTAATCTTCAAATTTATATCATTTCAATTTGACCATAAAAAAAATATTTTTGGATAATCATTTAATATATTTTTAACTCCTAAATTTATCTAAACCGACCTCTTATACCAACTATAAGGCCCCAGCCTTAACCATTAATTAATCTTGAGTTATTTCAAGAATACACATTGAAGATCTTTTCAGGTTTAGAGTTTTTGAGAATTAGATCATAAATCATGCATTATATTCCACATTAAAACAAAGTGGTTACATAAAAGATAGTATTCATTTTTCCCATCAACAGAAACATATTTAAAACAAAACATGAATTCTTTCATGACACTTCCTTAACACTATCATCACATCATGTAGCTTTCCCTTGACCTGTGAAAAACATTTCAAAAACTTGGGATGGGAATGAAAAGCTCAGTAAGGGATACAAAAATATGGAAAGGAAACATTAGAACATTTATATGTAAGAATCACTGACATCATTCTTTACTCATAAAACATAAGCACGTTAACATACCTCATGAAATCATAAGATTTATGAATAACTCATAGTAATCATAAGACATAAAGGTAACTTGAGGCATTCATAACATTCTTACGTAGGGAGAAACCCTCATGGTTACGTTTGGAATACCCATCATCGTATATTCCCTAAATCACTTCAGATAAACCTTAACGTTTAACCCCTTTGCATTACCCAATGCATTAGAGAGCTATATCGGGCTCACCCGCCCTTATTTTATCATGTAACCACCCATCTTCATAAAAATTCCCAAGAACCATAACATAATTGTATCACATAAAACATGCATAAAGGAAACATAACATTTCCACATTTCAATCACAAGATATCAATACAACAAATTGATATAATAAAAACATTATGAAAACCATTTTCAATACCAAAATTAAAGAAAATTAAATCATGGTATTTATTTTTCATTTAAAAAAAGTTATGGCTTGTATAGGAAGCCGAAACTTAAATAATGGTCACGGCGGTGAAGAAGTCGTTGTCGCCGCATACGTACGACAAAAAAACTTTCCTTTTGTCATTTAGTAAAACGATTTATATAAAAAAGATTCCTTTTGAATATACATAAAAGTCAAGGGGTTTATACAACGTATAAAATAAAGTTGTGTATAAAACAAAATATGCCTCAATGAAAGGAGATTGAGACGAAGTCCCTTACCTCGGGTCCGACTTGACTCGATCGTTCTTTAACGTCCTGAATAATAAACTTGAGTTAATTTCTACTTTATTAAGAACCTTTTTCAAGTTCATTATTTCTTTTATATCACTTATTACAATGTTATGAATACTATGTAATTATTTAAGTTAATAATGGTCGTTTTGTCGATCATTGGTACTTGTGTCAAAAATAAACTCTTTATAATTACAAGTTATTCATGTGGTAAAATATACTTTATATCCAGAATTGTATTCATTATTTATATATCAAATATATCATAAAAATCAAGGATATACATTCATTTATAATATTACATAACATTTATAGGTAAAAAATAAAATGCACCGTTCATGGAGGCGGTAAGTCGTTCGTACGCATGAACGTTACTTTCATTTCTATTTCATATTTTATAGAATGGAATAATAATGATATAAAGGTATATTATAATTGCAGTATAATATAATATATAATATCATTAACTCCATCCTTTATACGTCCCACATATGGCATTAACGAATCAAATCACTTTGAGGGGGCGATAGTCTGTACTTCCTAAATTGAAGATATCGCGTTTACCCATAATGGAAACCATAAAGGTATGCCATAAATGTAAAAATACAGAATATTAAGGAAAAAATAAACATATCATATATCATATATAAATATAGTGACATCTTAATGGCCACCTTTTAAGGTGTTAGAAGAATATTGAACAATCATCATTTCGTGAGGCAGAAATTCGTCATCCACGGAAACAGTATGTTCTTTAACCATTAGATGTAGGTGTGTGCAAGTGTAGCTAGAATACTTCTTATAAAAACATCCTAGTATATTTAATAAACTGGTGTTGTTACAAAAGAAATGAATAAAAAGAGTTTATGGGGTTGGATAATCCAAATAAAACAAAAGAACATTAGAGAAGACTTTACCTTTAAATTGGGTAACTCCTCTTGGTTTGAACGAAAAGGGTTTCTTGAAGATCTTTCTGCCTAAGGTAAGGCTTCTAGGATTAATAGAGGGATGTGGAGAGATAAAATGAGAATATATTGGCCGATCCAATGGCTTGAGAAGTGTGGGTAAGGAAGTAGAGGTGGGGGCCTTTTATAAGAGGAGAGGAGGGGCACTCTTGGAATGTTATAAAATGTAACTTTATATTGAAATGTGTTTCGGATTTAAAAGGCCCCACATTGATATATTTCAAGGATAAGGTGATAAGGGTTATAAATATACTCCTCCAATAGGGTTTTTACAAGTTTAAGTCTTATATTTTACATTATATTTTCATTTTATTTAAATCGTTCATTAATGAGGTAATCACTGCATCATCATGATGTCATAAATAATTTAATTTATTTAATGTCTAAAAATTATAAAAAAAATACTATAATATAGGAAATATTTTTATGTTTCCATTTAATATTTATATTCTAAGAGATAATTTACACATACAAAAATAAAAATGTTTTACTCAGGTGATACATACTTTTTTATAATTAACGTTTTTTAGAAATAAAAAGATAAAAAGTCACTATCACACAAAAGTGATTCCATGGGGTCCCATAGTTTTGCACAAGGCATCCCATTGTCGGCCATGACACAACCAATAGAATTAGGACACATGTTGGGGTCATTTTTTATTATTATGATATTATTTTATTATCCATAACTACCAAATTACTAATTAATCAAGATAATTAAAGATAATTACCGTCGTTACTATTCATAATGTCCAAAAACAAAAGAGTCTTAATTACATAATTTTGACCTTCTGATTCCAAATATGGAATCCATTTTACCAAATTCCAAACATAGAAATTGAAATAATGAATTTAAAAATAATTCCCGTTGTCAAAACAAATTGCGTGTTTTTTTGAAACAATATCTATGAAAAGGTTGGCACTTTTTTATGCCCAATTCCAGAGTTAAATTAATTATAATGAACACAATTGGATTAAATGGTAAAAATATATTAAAATTAAACATTAAAACCAATTAAAAAGATAATCTAACCATATAATTAAATTAGATGAAAAAGCATTTTTGATGTAAAATGCAATATTTTTCACTATTCATTAAAAAATGAACATTGTCAGAAAAATACCAAAAATTTATCCAAAGTAAATTTCAATGTCTCAATAATAAATAATAAATTTATTTTGACAAATAGATCTTATAAAATTTTGAAAATATATATTTAAAAATTGTTCTCCATCAAAAGGCGGTAAAACATTCTTTTAAAAATATTAGAGAATTCTATGCTTAAGATTGGATTTATTCTCATTTTAAGCCTCTAAAACACTATATAATTTATAAATAGACATAGATAAGAAAATATATTATTCATTACTTAATTGGGATGTTACATAATGTATCCAATTTCAGTTTATGGAACTATAAGGAGGGTCTCCACAATGATATTCTTCATCAAGGGATAATCATTGATGGTTTCTAGTGGTTCCAATGATAGGTAGAGTCAACTCATCCTTCCTTATGAAATACTGGGTTCTCATTCCCTATTGTTTATTGACACACCCTACACACTTTTTTCAAGAGAAAGAGGTGTGTTGGCACTGGTAGGGGCTGATGGAGATGTTGGAGGTTCCTTTTGTTGGGTAGGATTTGTTGCCTACCCCTGGAATCGACACTAGGTATTCTGGATTAAGGCCAATGTAATGAGGAATGGATCATCCTGCTCTTTGACCTATGGAGATGGTCAACTTTGTTAGCAAGACTGGGTGGGAGACCTCCTAGGGGGATCCTGGGTAGCAACCTCGATTGGTGCAAGTCTAATGTCCCCTACCTCCTTGGAATAGTGGGGTGAGCCGTTAGAACATTTTGGGGAAATGATCCCAAAATGGCTTACTATCATAACCAGGGCGTTCCATCTGTATGGACCATGAGGAAAGTGGTATTGGAATGGAATCTTAGCCTCAATGTCCTCACAAAACCAATGGTACTCATCCTCTAACATATGGAGGATAGATGATTCACATTCATGATTCATCAATTAATATATACTCTAAATTGTTCATCCACTCAAAGTTGAAAGAGAATAGCTTCACACTACATTCACCATTTTTATTTCTAACACATTCTCACCGGTCCCACACTTCAAACATATTTTGTTCCCTATATTCCCGCTATCTAAAGGAGGGAGACTTCCATCACTATAATTGGTGATGTTGGCTCCTTGATAAAAAATGTGATGATTGGATGTGAGTTCCTCCTTCCCTGGATTTCTCCATGGAGGTCTTTTCCAAGTGTAGGCATCCCTCTTAGATTTTCATCTTGTCTTTTAATCTCATTCCGGACATCATCTTTAGGTGGACACTAGTTAATAATGATGCTTCTATCACAACAGGGAAGAAAACTTCAATTAGAGTAGATATTAATTTTTAGAATGTTTGGGAATCTTAAAATTATTCCTCTATTAGTGGGAATCTCATGTGTGAGTCATCTCAAGAGTGTAACACAATACATCTCATATTATCCATGAGGTAGTTTATACCATGGGAATAAGCTATGTGAGGATCATTAAAATAGGTATCTCATGTTTATAGTATGGGGTAAAGGTCCCAAGTGGGTCACATGTTTAAAATCTGGTGGGGACAAGTTTACATAATCATGTCCCCAGGTTGCCTTCAGATTTAACAATTCATGGTTGTCTAATGAAGAGTGCCCCCATATCATCCAAAACATTTTTTCCTTAATGTGTCATAACAATGATTTCTTTACCTATAATCCCAAATTAAAAAATCTCAAAAAGAATCTAAAATATTGGTGCATCTCTAAAGACAAACTTGTTGACAATGAAATAATGATTCTTGAGAAAGAACTCAATGATATTCAAAACAATAACACCACATCTGACCTCAAAACTGATCCTACTCAAGAACTAAACATTACGGTCAAACTAAACTCTTTTCTTACGTTTAATAAAAATATGATAAAACATGCGTTGAATGTCAAATGTTTAATTAACGGTGACCAAAATACCAAATTCTATAACACACTTCAAAGAATAAAGAAGGCCTACATGCCATTAAACTTTCTAAATTATAGGGACAACTTGTTTTACATTGAAGAGTACATCCCCAATCATATCATATCCTATTATGAATCCATCTTCAATGGTCCCGATATTAACAAGGACCTCCATCCTGAGGCCATTCCTTTAGTGATCACTAATTAGGAAAAAACATCCTTGTCAATACTCAGATGAAGCATGAAATCAAAGACAATATTTTTAGTCTTAATCCTGATAGTGCTTCTGGTCCTGATGGCTTCAATAATGGTTTCTTTCAACATTATTGGGATGTGATTCATATCGATGTTTGTAAACTAGAAGAATAATTTTTTTTCTAATGGGGAGCATCCTCATTCTGTCAATGCCCAATTTCTCACCTTAATCCCTAAAGTGGATAATGTCTATGAGATTCACTTGTTTAGACCTCTTTCTCTTATCGATACTATTTATAAAATCATCAAAAAAGTCATTGCTAACAAAATTTAAACTATCACAAACAAAATAGTCTCCTGGAACCAATTTGGTTTTATAAAGGGTAGATCCATTCAAGAATTCATCTCTCTTCCCTATGAGAATGTCATTAACTTGAATAAAAATAACAAAGGAGGAAACATATCTATTAAACATGACATCAAAACAGACTTTGACACTATGAACTAGAGATTTATCTTCAAAGTCCTACAAGGTTTTGGTTTTAGTGCCTATTTCATCACTGTAATCATAAATCTATTAAACTCAATGACATTATCCATTTTGATCAAAGGATCTCCCAAGGGATACTTTAAATTCACCAAAGATGTCAGACAAGGTGATCCCCTTTCTGCCATCCTCTTCTCGTTAACGGAATACTATCTTAGTCATCTGATCAACCGTCTGGTTTTCCATAATAAGCTGAAACCCACCCATGTCTCTAGGAATGTGAATGCTCGTACTCACCTTTTTTTTCTAATGACTTCATTATTTTCCTTTATGGAGATAAAAGGAACATTCTTTACCTAAAAATTCTTCTCTCAAACTATGAAGAGTTTTCTGGACAAACCATTAGTTGGAAAAAATACTACAACTTCTTTGGGAGGAAATTTCCTTCCAGAAGAAATTGTAACATTATTAGTGACCTCAGTCTGAAACAAGGAACAATCCATTTCACATATCTTAGTGTTTCTATCTTTTGGGGAAGGTCCAAGTCTTGTCACTTTGCGACTGTTGTTGACCAAATTCTAAACCAGCTTTCTTCATGGAAAAGTAAATAACTCTTAAGGGTAGGAAGGAATTTCCTTGCTAAATCTACTATTGTAACCAAGATGGTTAACTCCATGATGGTATAAAAATGGCCTGTTGGTCTTATTAAAATGATGTACATCACTATTAAAAATTTCATCTGGACTAGTAGTAATATGGAAAGAAAACTTGTGACTATTCCTTGGTAAACCTGTTGCAAGCCCATTGAGAATAGTGGTATTGGTATAAAAAATTTAAAATTCTTTAATGAAGCCCTTTATGCTAGACTGACCTAGATCCTTCTTCATAATACATCAAATGCTATTACCTTTCAAAAAAATAGATTCCTTAAAAAACTTATAGAGGGAAATTCGAATTTCATTATTTCTTACATATAACCTTCCATAAAATAATCTTTCACCAATATAATTAATAATTCAAGATGGATGGTCTTCAGAGATTCCTCCATGAAATTATGGATTGATATCTAGACTATAACACCATTAATTTCTATGATATCTTCTGATCAAACTCCTAAAAATATTAACATCACTATAAGATATATTTTAAACTCTCAACATGATCACCTCCCAAATACTATTCTGAATGTCATTGAAAACTACTCTTTCACTTACACTAATGATTTTTTTAATTTGGGAACCATCTCACAATGGTATGCTTAACTATAAAATTTTCTACAATCATTATTGTTGTAACTCGAAGAATTATTATATCTTTCTAAAACATTTTAACAATCCTTGTATTAAACCTTCGAGATTCAATATCATCAGGAATCTCACTCACCAAAGAGTCTCCACTGAAAATTGACTCCAATATTTTGGAATCTTGCTTTTCTTTAAGTGTAAAATCTGTAATCAACATAGAGAAGATGCTAACTACCTCTTCCTTTCTTGTTCTACTGCTTCAGCTCTTTTGAAATATATTCTTGACATATTTTATTGAAGATGGTTGATTCTTGACTCTATCAATACTCAACTAAGAAAATGTACATAAATGGTGGGCTCTCAAAAAATCAAGAACCTATTCCTTGGTGCTATTGCTGATCTCCAACATGTGATCTCGTATGATAAGAATGCAATTATTCATAACAATTACTCACTCAATATAAATTTAGTTCAGATGCGGATCCTTATTTCCATACATGAAGTTGCTTTGTTCCAAAAGGGACATTGCCACAAAACTGTGCACAACATTGGAATCCTGCAGCATCTACAGATTAACAACAATTTATGTCATCCACATCACACTATGAAGGTGTTATGGAGATACTCTCTCACTTTATAGATCAAAATCAATATTTATGGCACCTCCAAGGTCAACCCGAGCCCTACAGGGTGTGGTGTTATCTTCAAGAATCACCACGATCAGATTCTTGGATATTTCATGAGTAATTGTGGAATTTCCACTACCCTTGAAGCTGAGATGTTGAATTTGTTACATTACATTTCCTTTTCCAAGATCTTTGGTTGGAACAACCTCTCGATTGAAAGTGACTCAATGACAATCGTTTAATATATTTGGAATGGAGTAACTCATTTTCCATGGAAAATTACTATGCATTGGATGGAATGGAATTGTTCTCTTATCGATATTAACTATATCATCAAACATGTTTATCAAGAATCACACATGTCTGTAGATGGAATGGACAACATGGGAGTAGATCAAGACATCACCTAGTTTTAAGACCTCCCTATTGATCTTATTTCCATTCATGAAAAATATTGTAATATGATCCTACATTTTCGACTCTTGTAAACTATCTTTTAATAGTTTTCGTGCTTTGGTCATTTTGGGCCAAGGCATCACCTTCTTAAGAAATGGTAACCCATGTGTATTAGGATGTAGGGAATGAACCTCATTGAGGTGTCCTATATACCTTTTTAGGAAAAAAAGATCAAAAACCGCATAGTTTGATACCCCAATTTATGGTCTTGTGACATGAATAGTCCATGTATTTTAACTTAATATAGTAATGATACTTTCATTATGAAAGTAGAATCAACAAGGTAAGGTGTGAGGCTTATTAATATGGGATATCCATGGAAGGTGCTTCATCCCTTGGTGGGGGAGGAGGTGAAATCTCATGATAATCAAACATGATGGATCCTGAGTTCAACACACAACATAATAGGTGTGAGTTTATCCCATTCTATTCATACATGGGGAATCCTACTTTCATCACAAAAGGTAATAATATAGTTTAACATCATGTGTTCGGGACGTTGGAATTCAGTTTGACCTCAAATAACTTGGATGTTGGGCTATGCAGTTTTATGTAATGTAGCTCGAATGGGGTTGGGGAATATGTAGCTGGGATGATTGGGTGTTGTAATGGAGTAATGATGGAATGAATGGGGATTACATATGAGAGCTTCCCAGGTTATATAATGTAGTAGTGATCGTATTAATGGGGATTATGTATGGGTGATTCCTAGGTGGTGATAGGATAAGCAATGGTATGAATGGGTCTAATGTGTGGGAGAATCCTAGGTGTTTCTAGGAGCAGTGATGGTATGAACAGGGAGACCACGTGGGATCTTCTCAGGTGATTCTAGGAGCAGTAAAGGTTGGATTGAGACTTATTCATGGAAGATTCCTGGGTGTAGCAATGAATTGTTGATGGAATGAATGGGGATAATGTGTGGGAGCCACCAAGGTACTACAATGGATCAGTGATGGTATGAATGGGGTTTATGCGGGGGAGATGTCAAGGTGATTCTAGGATAAGTGATGGTATGAATGTGGATTATGTATTAGAGTAACCAAGGTTCTATTAGGAGTAGTGATGGTATAGATGGGGATTATGGATGAGAGCTAACTAGGTGCCACAATGAAGTACTAATGGTATGAATGGGTCATATGTGTGGGAGATTCCTAAGTGATGCAATGAAGTAGTGATGGTATGAATGTGGCTTATGTGTGAGACATTCTAAGGTGATTCTAGGACAAGTTATTGTATAAATGGGTCTTACACATGGGAGCTACCCAGGTTCTACTAGGAGAAACCATGGTATGAATAAGGGTTATGTGTGGGAGGTTCTCATGTGCTAAAGTGGTGCAATGATGGTATTAATGGTGTTTACACATGGGAACTATCCAGGTGCTGCAATGGAGCAATGATGGTATTAATAGGGATTATGTGTTGGAGTTTCCCAGGTGTTGTAAGGAGAAGAGACGGTATGAATTGGTCTTATGAATGGGTGGTGCCCAGGTTCTACTAGGATCAATGATGCTATGAATGTGACTTATTCATGGGATATTCTCCGATGATGTAATGTATTAGTGATGGTATGAATGAGGCTTATGGGTGGGATCTTCCTAGGTGTTTCTAGGAGTAGTGATGGTGTGATTAGGGATTATGTGTGGAATCTACCCATGAGGATAAGGGTATCAACTCCCACATATCACTTGAATAATCTCATTATTGTTTCACAATACATATTGCACATATTTCATAGAACATCCCATGTTCGTTTCATTGGGTAAATCAATAGTTTGAATTCATATAAAAGGAATTTGTGTCCAGGGATTACAAATTTATTTTTCCATTCATTCTTCTTCATGTTGAATCATAAGGGAATCTCAACCTGTTAATGGATTGACAAATATTATTGAGGCTTACACTAGGCCCATGGTGGATGTTTGGGAGTAGTACATGTACATGTGGGGATTATACTCTAGGGAAACCCATTATTCCTTCATATGTTGGGTCATGAGGGAATCTCAACCCAATAATGGGATAAATAATATGATTGGGGATTATACCGGGAGAGGAGGACCATGGTATCTATTTGGTGTTGATATCATTTTCACTACAGGAGACATTTTATGCATGACAAATAAGTCATCTTGTTATTTTCAAAGGAGGCATCCAATTATTATCACAAAGGGTATACTAAAATTTAACATCATGTAGTGAGGACTACTAGGTAGAAGATTACTATTAATGTTTTCTATGGTACATACATAAGAGTGGCCCTTTCTGGTTCAACCCATCATAAGAGTTAGTTGATTTAGTTTTAGGAATTTCATGAGGATTATTTTGACTCAAGATATCTGAGGAAACAAAGGGGAGAACCTAAACTCATAATATAGGAAAGGGACAAGAGAATTATATTAACTCAATCTATTTCAAGGAGTATATAGAAGTATCATGACTCATGGTACTATATGGGGTGGACATTAGGGATATATAGGTTATAACCCAAAATTTCCTTGACCTAAACAGAAAATATAATTGTGCGACTCTCCATTATTCATGGGGTTAGTGACTATAGAAAATAGAGTGGTATATAAGCCCGATAGTGATATCAATAGAGTTTGTGAGGAAAAAACTCACACGGTATGGACTTGATAGAACATGTCCAAAACATAATATTTCATACAAATATGCATCATTTAGTAGAATTTTTCAATGTTTTGTGAAACTAGGGGCAATGTCACACAACTTATAAAGTTTGTGTGAAAAAGAGTTTTTGAGATGCATGGACTACAAGTGTGATTTTAGAAACTAATGTGTCACATAGTATTTCTATTGAACACAAATATATTTTTTGAAATTTTATAATTTATGTGAAATTGGGTTGCCATTGAGAAAATTTCATGAAAAAATATCAAGCAGATGCCCGTGCTATGAGTGACTTCGCAAGGAAATTTCACAAAAGTTTTTGGATTTTGGGGTTGCACAAAGCGTACTACCCCGAGTTGTGTGAGAGAGAGCTTCAAAAAATGCATCCAAGAGTCCATCCATTCTAATGAGTGGTTCATACCATATTTATATGAATTTTGGCTATGTCATACAACTTATCCTATGACACACAACTTTTGGCTGTGTCACACAACTCCATGTGGTTTCACAAAAAAGACTTTATTTTTAGTTCCCAAATAACATATGTGTGCATATAATACGTTCGATGCCTCCTTTATCGTGAAACAGAGTTTCATTACCATTAAGGAATTTTTTTACTTGATGAAAGATGCATGAAATTTCAGATTTTCTCTAGAATTACCCCGAATGGCTGTTTTCATAAGTCTAACTTTGAATGATAATAAATTTTTATCTACAAGTTCATTTGGGCTCCATTACCTATCAAATAAAATCCTAAAAAATGAAATATGATATTGGATATTTTTTGATGAATTTGGTCCATAAATGGTCTCATTTTTTAGCTCTATTACACATTTCATGTTATGAAAAACAAAAGGTCTACACATTATGTTGTGAAATATTTTTTTTCCATGAATCATGTTCTGAACAAAAGAAATGTATACACATAATATTTTGAATAAAAAATATCCATGAATCATGTTGTGAACCAAAAAATGTGTGCACATACTATTGAGAAGATGAAAAAAATCCATGCCTCAGGTTGTCAAATATGTCCATGAATCATGTGGTGAAAAGATATTTCCCTGAATTATATAAGGAATAAAATAAAGTGTCCCTGCACAACGTCTTTATATCATGGGATAAAAAAATTAATCAATGCATTGGATGGATTTAACAGACCCTACCCATCTCATGGATTTAATATACCCATCCTTCCTCAAGGATATAATAGATCACACCCATATCATAAGGATTATCCATACTTATGTGTGAAAAAAATCCAATATCATATGTTGATGAAACTATGAAAAGAAAATGGGTTTCCCAATGTTTTCATGTGGTATCATATAAAATGATTTCAAGAATTGGATTGATTGACACTAAAACTTATAAAACCCAAAAGACTTATTTTATAAAATAATATAGAGGGTGATTCATAAAACCCAAATCCATTGGAGGTAAATATTTTTTTATATAAAGAGTCAAATGGATTTAATTTCTTAAAGAGATATTTCATAAACTATTTTCATTCATATCATAGAAAGATGATGTTATGAGTCAATTTAGAAATTTATTTTCAAGAGATAGAAAAAAATCCATTTAAACAAAACATTACAAGAAATAAAAATAATGGAGCCTTGAAAAATCCAAAAATGTTTTCTTGATAAAAATATGAATTTGAAATGTAAATCCTTTTTAATATTTGGGAAATACAGTTATAGAAAACCTACATAATCAGAATGATAATAAAATATTATTTGGAAGGATATAAATATAAATGAGGTAATAGATATTTGGGATTCAAAATAAGAAAAGAAATCATTTGGGGAAAGAAAGAATATGGACATGGATAAGAAATAACTATCATAGAGAATAAGGATTATTCTTAACATTTTACATTTTTTTTGTGGAAATAAGTTCATCAATGAAGAAGAACTGAGGTAAAAACCTTTAAAAAAATTAATTCCTAAGAAATAAATGTTATTCCATAGAAAAATGAAATGATGTTTAACATTATACAATTATATTTTAGTTTTTACCCAACTTATAAGAATACAAATCTAAAAGAAAAATCATAAATCAATGAATGCAAATTGAGTTAATAAAAAACTATTACGACATTGGAAACAAATCAATCAAAATAAATTAAAAAAATAGAACATTGGATGAATTTTAAATACTATTAAATTAATGATAATTATAATCAAATTACCTTTTTTAAGTATATACACTAAAAAATATTAAACAAGGGGTGAATAAGGAACCTATCAAAATGTAAGAAAAGTAAGATGAGAAAACCATTATAATTTTGGTAACAATTAAATCAAACATATTAAGAGGGATTCATGGAAATAATTTAATATACACATAAAAAACATTAACAATAAAAATATAAGACAATGGGGTAGTTATTAAACCATATAAAATAAGAATAGGGTCATAACATGAAAACATGCCTTAATGAATGGAAATTGAGACAAAAACCTCATTAACGCACATACTGAGATGAAATTTAAATTCATATAAAATAAATAAAAAATTATTAATAAATTATTTCAAAATAGTATTCATATATATTACCCTATATAACCTTTATTTATAATCATTTTTATACATTTATTAGGTATTTATAATTTATTTTCATCATTAGATGTTACTAATTTTGATTGTTTTGTGCATGATTTATTCTTATTCAATGATATCAAGTTCACTATTACTATATCATACATAGAACTAGAATATATTCTCTATACTAGTTTATAAAGTTCTAGTTTGATTGTATGAATGATTTAGTCAAGATTCATGAATATGAAATCAATAATGAGTTTGTTTCAGTAATTTTTGATGAATAAATGTTGGAATATTAATAATGAGTTAAAAATTAATATAGAATATCCATAAAATTAATCATGTCATCAAAATAATTTTAATTAATTTAATACATTCTTATAATAATCCAAGTAGGTTGGAGATGAAAAATGAACTACAACATTCCATGGAGGTGGTAGTTTTCACATATACACAATTTTTTATTTCATTTTAAATACAATGTGAGAAGTGTAGTAAATGATATATCTATTTAGAATATTAAAAGTTTTATAAATATAATATTTATTCATTAATTATTATTTTTCATAATATATGTAAGGCAGTTATGAAAAATAAAATATGTTGTTTCGTGGGGCCGACAGTCTACACGTACACATAAACAACATTTTCATTTTCTATAGAACAACAGAAAGGTAGAAAATTGTTTTTATTTCTAAAATCTAAATTGTTTATAAATATAATATTTGTTTATTAAATAAAAATTTAAAACCATCCATTTAAGTTGACTATAAAAAATGAAACATGTCGGTTCATGGATGCGGTGATTCGCATGTACACACAAACAACATTCTCATTTTTCAATTGAATGGGGAAGGGTAGATAATGGTTATAACAATAAGATAATAAAATTTCAGAGAAATAAAAATACCAATGAAATTATATTATAATTGTTAAAATATATTTGTATGATAAAGATAGAGAATAAAAATGGTTAATAATTGATTTTTACTCGCATTAAAATTTTAACATTCTTTAAGAGGACCTCTTAGAAATGGAAGATTTAAAGACTCTCCTAGGATCAAGGGGATTCCAAATGTAAGAAATGAATATATTTTAATTAATATTGGAATAGTTTCATGAGGAATTTAAATTTTTAGAGTGTATCTAAAGGGGTTTTGGAAGTCTCCTTTTATAAGTTAGCTAAGTGAGATTTTTCTATTAATATAAAAGAACAAGTCACTATTCAAGGAACATGAGTTCAAAATTTGACAATAATGGAGGTTTCATGAGGCATGGTGAAATGAATATATTTTTACATGTAATAATTTATAATATTTCAAGGAATATTTCTGGAGTTAGATATTGAGTTGGTGCAGAATTCTAGGGCCCAGAGAGCTTTGGTGAAGTGATATTAAATCTATTAAATATATTATATCACACAAATGTTATTTTTCCAATATAATGTAATAAATCCCAAATGGAGTATTGGATCATAAATTTAATAACACTATTAAATTTAGAATGTGCATTTTTCCATAGGCATGATATTAGGTTGATGGGTGTTGGGCATTCAGTGGAGGGTGACCATTAGTGGAAGTAATAAATAAATAAATAAATAAATAAAAAGTGGTAGAATACCCCCAATTTTTTTTTGTATTCCCACACATAGAGGAAATGTATTGGTATTATCTCTTATACAAAGAAAAATCTAAGGAGAGAGAAGGAACCATCGTACTTTGTCCTTGATGGTGATCGAGATGGGATTGCGATGCAGTAGATTTATGGCATAAATCTGGACTCGAGGCTTTGATGTTTCACCACTAGGTAGGTAGATTTATTATCTTTTTGTATTGATCCCCTTATATGATTTTTAATAGTTTTAAATCCCTTTTATGAATGCTAAGGATCCATTGGGGGTCTATCTATGGGTATTTAGGGATAATTGGGGTTTGGGGATGTTCATCGGGACTTGTTGTTTTGAAATCCTAATCACACAACATGTAATATATGAGAACACATGATGTGTTGTTCCTACTGGGGGAAGAATGATTTTTGGGAACTACACACTGTGTATTGGTAGTGCACACCATATAGTGGGACACTCCCATTTGGACCAATACATGAGCATGAATGCAATGTTAAGAAGAAATAATCAGGTATTAATACACATCCAGACCATAGGTGTACATTGGAATGACTGTGTACTCAAACATGGATGAGGTAACAAAACACAGCCAAGTACACATGCATGGGGTGAAATTAACAGGCATAGGCCTAAAGACACAACTATACGCACGCTTTTGAGACATGTCTTGTAGTCCATATACACACCACATATCATTACATGGCCATAAAATCCAAGTACAGGAGAGGACATGCCTACGTATCCATGTGAGGATACACTGTATTGAACCATACATTTACATTGTATATTCTTATTATTCATACTTAGTATGATAAGGGGAAACGTAATGGGTTTTGCCTCATGATATATACCGTGTATCCTAGGATTACACACTATGAAATACCCTCAGATACCTCTTCCTCATGTATATCCTTCAGGACTCATATTTGGGTCTATGAGTGGACTATCCTAAGTGGTTTTCCACATAGAATGCGAAAATGAAATTTTTTGGGGCATCTCAGATGAGATGCAAGGTGATGTTAGTGGGAAGATTCTTTCAACAACACTCAGACTATTTTTTAGTTGGGTGTGATCCCTTAGTTCATCCCTATGTGGGTACAATGTTGCATTAGGTCAAGAAAATATGATTTTGGCCCCCTATATGACATTGGTTCATATAGATTTTTTAAGAATCTGCATGGGAGGCTTGATATGGGATCCTTTATTTTATATGCTTACCTATCTGGATTTTAAGGAATCATAATGAATAACTTACACATGCATATGATATCCTACTTAGTAGGTTATTCTAAGTAGGGTTTGGTATACCATAGAGGCACTGGATGAGGTCAACTATCTGAGTATAAATATCTTCAGAGTTCTAGATGGGGTTTGTAGTATCCCCAGGAGCCCATGGGTGTAATCCCCTATCCATGTATTTATCTATTTAGAGTTATATTGAGTACCTATTAGGAAAGGTCTGATAAGAATGACTCCTCAGTGAAAAAATGGATCATGGAGTGAGTTCTACCAGATGAGAATTACCTTGATGCCTCAAGATAAATCCTATGGTTTCAGGTATGGTTGGGATATCATTGATTTTTAGTCTCTATATTGAGTATATCTGAGTATATCTGGGTATTATAGATGCTATTACTTATTTATTGATTGATATACCTTAGTGATGATGAGCTGACTAATTGTTCTTTGCTGAGTTGTGGTTATGGATATTCCCTTTCTCCCACTCTTAAGTTTTATGTACCATCTTTCTTAGGGGTTGAGATAACTATTTATCTTAGTGTATTTTTCGGCTTTTGTTGTTCTTACTAGGTAGGTTTTTAGTCACCCATGCATGTTATCTTCCCTCACATGTTGTGTCTTATGCACTTGATTGGACTTTTGATGGAGTCTTATAAAGACCATGAGCAGGTAGAGAACAGTTGGTCTAGATAGACCATGGATCTTATTAGGTGTTTTATTTTATAGTAGTTACCTCATTATTTGTATGTTAGACTCTTTTATTAGTAATATGGGATTGTATTTGGACCTTTATTATTTCCAGTATTTTATTCAAACTTTTGTAATGTGATGTAAAAGTATCGATGCATTTTTTATTAGTTATATTTTACCCTATATTATTGTATGGGTTTTTGGAGATGCGTACAAGTGTAAAGGTACCATAGGCTTAGGCCTACCAAGTGTGTGATATTCTTACTCAGTGATGGTCTCCAGCCCTTGGCCTATAAGAGGTGGAATTAGGGTATCACACTTGGTTTACCGCATGACATGAAAGTCCCAATGGGTTTGGAAATGATGTAGTCATATAAGATATTTTATATTAGGACTAAATATTAGAGTTTTTTCTATATGTGAGATTCGTTTGGGAATTAATGAAATAGTGCTAAGTGTTTCAAGTCTGGATTTTATGCTAGGGACTCCAATGTTGGTGTGGCGGATGAAATATTTATTCACCAAGACTCTAATAACCAACTTGTTGACTCGGTATATGTAGGCACTGGTTATAAGGAAAACATTACCCTATTATAAATACTAATTATACCAATGGTTATTCAAATCTTTTGGGATGGACTATGAAATATTAGGCTATCTCAATAGTTTTGTAAAATTGTTGGGATATATCCATCAAATTGGCACAACCCTAATAGTTATGTGAAAATCGTTGGGATAGTGTAAGTCTATCCCAACAGTTTTCTGAAAATCATTTGGATGTGGTAAGGTTGTCCCAAAAGTTTTACAAAACCATTGGGATAGACCATTTTGACAACACACATCCCAACAGTTCTAGAAAACCATTGGGATATACCATTTTTACAAGGTTACCTATCCCAATTGTTCTGAAAACCCTTAGGATAGGTACCCTTATAATTTTTGAATTCATTAATCAGATATCATCAAATAAATCAATATATAAATTACTTATATATATATATATATTCAAATATATTCATAAATATAATTGTAGGATAGTGCTATGTTTTTTAATATATAACATGAAGGTCATGGGTTCAAACCTCTATTGACAATTGTATTTTAGATTACCTATCCCAATGGTTTGGAAAAAAATGTTGGGAAAGACCTATCCCAATTGTTTGAAAAAACATTTGGATAGGTCTATACCAACGGTTTCCCTCAAAATGTTGGGATAGGTCTATCCCAATTCCAAATCAACCAACAGACCTCCAAACCATTGGTATAGGTCATACCAATGGTTCCAAACCATTGGTATAGGCTATTTTTCAATTAGTTTTGGTACATGTATCATATAGGAATGGGTTATGGTTCCCATGTCCATCATAAGTCATCTCACCGGATATACTATTTGGCTATGTAACATCTTTATAATTTTAGTATTTCTCCATGATGGTAGGTAGTATAGATTCTATATTAGTATATGGATGATGATCTACTTAGATACGAGGCTTATGTGTATGGGTTTCACAAGAGGTGGTACATAGGGGTGGTTTTCTAGTCCTTTCACCACCCATTGAGTAGATGTTTATACAAAAAGTACCGACTGAGGATGTTCTTAGGGAGAGAAAAATTCATGAGTTTCACATTAAGATACTAATCATGTTTCAGGGAAATCCATACCCCTAGGAATCTAAGGAATGGACAGAATTAGTTACATGCATTTTTCACCTTGTGAGTACCCCTAAAGATCAGATTATGGTCCTAGTGGTGAGTATTATTCATAGATATTGATAGAGATTATGGTGTCTGATGAATTAAAAATATGATAATATGTATCTCTCTTGGATATAGTTTGAGAATCTCTTCAGGGAGTATTTATTTAGTCATGTTGTGAGTAGTGCACATATAGAATATTCTACATATTTAGTAGGGAAGTATGACTGTGGAAGATTATTTTCCAAAATTCAGAAACCTCTAACAATACTATCTAGATATGGTTTGAGATCCCTTGTTCTAATCAAAATCCTTTGAGTTAGACCAAAAAATATATATAAGGGATAGAGTGATATATATTTGTATCCCCACCAATGTTGGAGTTCCTAAGTGAGCTTTGGTGGTGGAGAGATTTATGGATAAGTATACATTGAAAATTAGTGCTAGTGATGGAAACACATTATTTGAGACCTTGGAAGCTGATAGATGATATAAGTAACATGGATATGGGCATGAAATATTCTTCAAGAGAATGTGTCAAGATAAAGGGTATATAGTTCAAGGCTCTGAATATGGTTTTAGTCATCCAAGAGAGAGGAAATGTTTCTCTTGTGACAGTTGGGTATGTCTCACATGATATTTTCAAACCCATTATATAGATAACAATGATATATTTTATGGAAAGACAATGAAGAGACACTAGAATAAGTATGGATGTCCGTATAATGAAATATGTGGAAGTTGAGTATGGAGAGTAGTAGGAGGTGGTAGATAGTTTGACTTGTTTCCACATCCACCATTAGGTGGTCTGCACCAGGCTCAAGGAGTTAGTGGATAGGGGTGAGGACAACTGCAGGCCATGGGGGAATATAACCTAGAGTCTTTAGGGATTATTTAAGGTTTTATATACATATTTCATACTTTATTTTTAATACTGATAAACATATGTGTGAACCACTCTTTTCTTTCCACTTATATTGTTTGAGATTTAGAGATTCCAATTGATCCTCTGGCTCAACCCTTGTGCAAAGAGACTCTGTCCAGAGGGGATTTAGTGATCACACAATTCTATCTATGGTATGACCTAACTCTTGGTGGAGATTCTTATGGGATATCTTTGTAGAATTAATGAGGCCTTATGAAGTCATCTTTGGCATGGAATGGATATTTTCAATTGATGCATTAATTGACTATTTTAGGAGGAGAATACGATGTGTCCATATATATGGGATACAATTTTCTATCAAAAGTGGGAAGGAAAGCTAGGTATAGTAGGATGGGATCATTCACAGGGGTATATAGTTGATTACTCATAGGTTTTCTAGTACACCCTTGGAGTGGTGAATGATATGGGATATCATCTTCCTATAATGCTGGAGGCATATGAGGATATCTTCATGAGGATGTCCTGGGTTTACATACCCACCAAGAGATATATTTATTCATTTAATTGAACTAAAGAAAATACCAGATATCTATACTAGAATATTGAATAACTCATGAAGATATTCATGATTTAAATGTGTAGTTGAAGGATTTTTAAAGAAATAGATTTGTCAGAACCAGTGTGTTCACTTGGGAATCCTTGCATTGTTCTTCTAGGAGACAGATGAGGCCTTGAGGTTTAATGTGGATTAATGTAACATAAAAAAGTTGACTATTAGGGAGGAGTATACAACCCAAATAATTTATTACTTCTCTTGTAAGAACCTGGGTTTTGAGCTTGTAAGACTTTGAAATTTTCTTAATGTTATTCCAGATCAGGGCATTCAGGCGGCGTGTGATTCTGAGCCCCAGTGTGGCTGTAATTAAATTTTAAGTGCATTCACACTAGACACTCCAAATAAATAGAATTACTCCAAAATGGTCATTCGGATGGAAAAACTGAGGGCACTGTTGAGTCCAGAGCATGCCATTTAACCTAGTAGGGGTGTTACTTTCGTGGGCGCGACCCTTCTGTGGAAAACACCACCAGGGGAGTTTTCGTAATTTGGTGGCCCCGAGCGTGAACTTTACAACTTATTAATTGATTCTTGGACTAAAATTCCAAGATGGCCATTGCGCTAAGAATGTGGTTTTACCCAAGAGGCAGCTTAACCTAGACCCCGCCAAAAGTTCTGGTACGGGGCCAACTGGTGGGGGTTTATGTGTTTTCTATTTAAACACATCCACCCCTCTACCTTCTTCCACCTTGCTCCTCTCCCTGGAGAATCCCTCTCGACAATCTCCCCTCCCCTTCTCCACCTCTCCAAGGCGGCGCGATGCTCCGACGGACCATTCATGAAGCTACGGGCTATGCCCAACGAGGTAGGAGGTTACGTTTTTCGTTTTTCATTTCTGCATTGTCCATGAATTAAATATTTTGCATCGAAACGTTGTCCAATCATCGAGAGAAGGCCATAGATGTGTAGGGATCAATCTGAGATTTTTTTCACCCTTTTCGGATCGAATTTTTGAGTCCCAGGGTGCCCGAGGTGACCCCGAGAAGTTTTCCGGCCATTTTCTTCATTTTCCGGCGGTTCCAAGGGCGCTCTGGCGGTCGACACGATGGTTCGGCGGGCTTCCTGTCGCGGAGGCGGTTTCCGAGATGGCGGCGCGGTGGCGAGCTCCTTAGCATGGCGGCAGGCTCTTCAACAGCGGATGCTTCGTGCGACACGACGGGCTCCAGGAGGCGGCGGCTTCGCGAGGTGTGTCGGGCTCTAGGCGGTGGCGGGTGGAAGTTGTCAGTCGGGTGGACCGGGGGTCACGACGCGCGACTCCGTGAAGGAAACCAAGATCCGCCTTCAGAGGGTCTCCGTACGGCCCAGTGACCGGCCACGAGGGCCGGTCGGCAGTGCGGACCGCGGGGCCGCGACCAGGCCACGGGACAGGGCCGCGGGCTAGCGCTACGGACCGGGCCAGCCGGCGCGGGCCGGCCCAGGCTGGGTAGACTGGCCGGACCGGGCCGATAAAGCCCAAAGGGGTTCTTCCCCTTGACTTTGGATACCCGTAACTTCCACTACGGGTGTCCATTTTGCATGATGTCTGCGGAAGTGAAATTCTCAGCTCTCGAAAAAGTTTTTGATAAGGTCTTAGGGGTTTTCAATTCCCGGGACAGGGGCTCGGTGCCATGACGTGCTCGTTAAGTGCATCACCGAGATTCTTCCTTCAGATGGTGCAAACACATATAGAGTCAGTTTAAGGCATCGTCATTGACATTGTGACCCTGGCATCGAGACGAAGTGGTCCAGGGTAGTTTTAGACATTGAAGCCGTAGTTGAGGCATGGTCCCCATAGGCCGTCTTTTAAGCTGTGAGCATCATTTTGTGACTTTTTCATCAGACTTTCGTTCAGGGAGAATGAGTAGTCATTTTGGCAGGTTTTTCTGAGAGCATCGTGATGGTGCAGTTTGCCCGACCTCTTTCAGGACTGAGGTGTAGGCCCCACGAGATGTCATATGGGTGTAAAATGGTGTTGAATAACTTTTTCCTCGGGAGTCTGTTTCCAGTGAGTAAGTAGCCTGTATCATGTGTTTTTCTACGAGGATTACAATGGTGTAATCTATTTGGGCGTGCAGAGCCTATTTCGAGATCTCATTAAATGTGAAAACATGAAAGGATTTTGGCCAGTGGTTTCTTTGACGCACTATGACCCAACGCACGAGCATGATGTTAGCGATACCCAGTGATGGAGCAGGAAGCACGGAGTTATCGGACCAATTCTGGGTTTACCCTACAATGAGGCTGGGCAGTGGGTTACCCGTTGACCTTAGGGTTTACCCTCCTGCAGGGCTGGGCAGTGGGTTACCCATTAATTTTAGGGTTTTCCCTCCAGCAGGGCTGAGTAGTGGGTCACCTGATGATCTTTTAGGGTTTACCCTCCAGCAGGGCTAGGCAGTGGGTCACCTGAAGACTTTTTGGGGTTTACCCTCCAGTTGGTCTGGGCAGTGGGTCACCTGACGACTTCTTTCAGACTCATCCCCTTTCGATGAGGCTAGTCAGTGGCTTCTTCTCCGTGGTTACCAGAGTGGGACTTTTGGTGGTACAGTTTAGTGATGTGGCAGCTTTGACGTGCGAGAATGTTGTTCATCAGTGATGGATACCCTCAGAACTGTTGGTGACTTATCTTGGGCTGAGTATAGAGATGGATATCCCCTTACACACTCATTCGGGTTTCCTATTGAGGATATATATATATACAACCTACTTTTGTTCCCACTCCTTGGGTTCAATTAATCTCCTTCTAGGAGGGGCGAAGACACATGGGGTATGCCACGTGATTTCCATGTCTAGTTTCTCTTGGTTGGGTGATTCGACTCCCTTTATTCTATTGGGTTGAGCTGCACTCTATTCTCTGTACTCTTTCATTGTTCTCTGTTCTGTCTACTGCTCACCGTTTTAGTACCTCCTTTGTTTCTACCTAGAGCTTTCAGGGCATCATATTGAGTATCTTTATACTCACCCCTACTTGGGCTTTGCCTGCACTTGGTGTTCCCTTGCAGACGACAGAATGTTCGATCTAGACTACGGAGGAGCGTAGATGACACAGGAGCTTGGGCTGCGTTCATTGGTTGTAGTAGGACTTTCAGGTGTGAGACTCACTAGTAGTTTACTTTTGATTACCTATTGCTGGGTTGTGGCACTTTTCTAGTTGGGCACGTGTTTTTCCCTTTTTACTATTTAGCTTACCTTTTAGCACTTTGCTTGTTCCGCTTTAGAGGTCGATGCATGACTGCGATTGGGTTATAGTTGTTTTCCCTTTGGTTTTCCTTTTACTTTGCACTTCTGCATTGAGTGGGCTTTGTGTGTGTGTACAGACACATAAGCAAAGGCCTCCCTGAGATTGTTACGCCTTCGGTGCTTGTCTCTAGCCCTTGGCCTATGGTGGTGGGCTTGGGGTAGTTGCGGCTCGAGACTAGTAGGGTCGGGTCATGACAAAGTGGTATCAGAGGTGGTTCATTCCTTGGGGCATTGTTTGGACGTCCCTAAAAAGGAATTGTTTGGGATTTAGGGAAATAGTGTCGACGTGTCTCGAGATCGGCTCTCAGGCTAGGGATTCTAGTGATGGTATGGGCGACCGACATATCCATTCACCATGACCCGGATAACCCACTTGTCGACTCGGCACACTGAGACAATTGTTGCAGGGAACTTGGGAACATGCATCCGGTAGGATTGAGTCTTTGACTATCCTTGTTGAGTCAGCTCCCCTTTGTGATTACTATTATATATATGATCATCTTATCACAATAATCCTTGATAATTTTTAGGATTCTCCCATGACAGTAGCCATCCAGGTTACCCTATCCAGTCCGTGATGACGACCTAGCGAGCGACGAGGCGTCAGTTCAGGGACCCTCACATGATCCCCTTCTTCCCAATGCTTCCGTAGTAGCCCCTCCACCCGAGGAGTGACATTTAGTACCGGTAGCATAGGCCGAGGTTAATTGTAGGCTGAGTGAGCTCTGAGACATTCAGCGTCAGTGACGGTAGAAGTTCCATGGAGACCCAGATCCCCAGTCAGCGGAAGACTGGAAAGAGTCCGTGGAATGAATATTTTGGCTGGTATGGACACCAATGGAATATATGGTAGCTCTAGCTACCAGCCTTTTCCATGGGATGGCGGGGCGTTGGTGGGGGTTGATTATGCAGACCCACGACGAGTCGTCCCTCACGTGGGATAACTTCCAACAGCTCTTCTGAAAGGAGTACTCCCCCTCTTGTTTATGATCTATTCGGATTCATGAGATTCTGGAGCTAAAGCAGGGTGGGATGACCATGGCAGAGTACTCAGACCTGTTTATCGATCTAACACGCTACTCGCAGGATATGATCTGCGATGGTTACTTTTGGGCGCAGAAGTTTGAGAAGGGTCTTCGTAGGGAGATCTATGCTAGTGTAGTGCCCTTGTGAATCCCTACTTATGTCGGGATGCTAGAGAAGGCGCTCATGAAAGAGAACTTCTTTTCTGAGGGGAGCAAGCTGATAGGGCCTAGCAGTGACCGCTTCAGTGGAGAGTCTTCGATGGCAGGCAGGTGGAAGAGAGCAGAGCCTCAGCCGAGGAGGCCCTTCCATGAGGAGACATAGGGGCAGGGTCATACATCGTAGTGGCACCGTGGAACACCGGGGTAGGCAGGAGAGAGCCAGTGCTATGCCTGTGACAGATAGGGTCACCTAGCATGGGACTGCCCGACCAGGCATACCGAACAGTCGTGGAAGGCAGTGGGTTCACCGCAGTGGCAGAGGAAGCGCTGTGACTAGGGATCCCCCAGGCAAGGACAAGATGGTCCCCAGGGAGGTGGCACAGGTAGAGCAGCAGGACCTAGAGGTCTGAGACGACGTTTTGATGTCCTTACACCACCCCCTCTAGGCGGCCCACGCCAGGCTCAGGGAGCTAGCAGTAGGGGTCACGGGAAGCTTCAGGCTATGGGTGTTCGTGACCCCCCAACACACAAGATGGTTCAAGGTACTCTTTGTGTTTACTCTATGCTTGCTTCGATACTAGTAGACATAGTCTCCAACCACTCCTTTATATCGCTTCTGTTGGTATTGGAGTTGGAGCTTCCAGTAGAGGCACTAACACCTGCACTTAGTCTTGAGGTTCCTACGGGAAGTGCCTCATTAGTGACCCTTGTCTACAGACTGTGCGAACTCTCTTTTGGAGGAGGGAGTTTCATGTGGGACCTGCTTGTCATCACGATGGAACCTTACGACGTCATCCTGAGCATGGATTGGATTTCTATGGTTCGCGCCCTGATTGACTGTCGTCACAGACGAGTGAGAGGCATGTTTTCTGATGGGACGAGGTTCCCCATCCTTGTTTAACGAGACCTCATGGCAGAGCAGATGGGTACTCTGAGTAAGAGACCCCGACCTTTTTCTCACTAGTTGGCAAGCATTATTCTTGGAGCAGTAGATGCTATAGGGACCCGGATCCCTACCGTTGTAGAGTACTACATGGACGTCTTTCCTGAGGATGTACCGGGACTACCTCCAAAGCGAGAGATGGTGTTCTGCATTAACCTACAACCAGGGACTACCCTGATATCATATGCGGCTTATCTGATGGCACCCATAGAGCTTCGGGAGCTACGACTTTAGCTGGACATCTTTCATGATAAGGGATTCATCAGGCCCAGTGTCTCTCCCTGGGCAGCTCCAGTTTTTTTTATGAAAAAGGCAGATGGGATTCTGTGGCTTCATATGGATTATCGTCACCTGAATTAGGCCACGATAAAGAACAATTACCCTTTTTCAAGGATCGACGACCTCTTCGACCAGTTGATAAGTGCGAAGTGGTTCTCCAAGATTGATCTTCGATCCGGATACCACCAGTTGCAGGTTTATGAGGCTGATATCCTGAAGATGGATTTCCTTTTTCAATATGGGAAATACGAGTTTCTGGTGATGCCCTCTGGCGTGGCGAATACCCGCACTGTTTTCATGGCTTTGATGAACTAGATCTTCCAGCCATACTTGGACCGGTTTGTGGTTGGCCTTATTGACGACATAATCATCTACTCCGCAATAGAAGATGAGCACACGAAGCATTTGAGGATGGTCCTAGACATACTCTGGGAGCACCAGCTATATGGGAAGCTCTCGAAGTGCCAGTTCTGGATTCATGAGGTCCACTTTCTAGGGCATGTCATTTCGAAGTAGGGATTGGCCGTAGATCCCACAAAGATAGAGGTAGTGCTTTTTTGGGAGCCACCCAAGAATGCATCAGAGGTGCGAAGTTTCCAAGGTTTGGAAGGGTACTACAGGAGGTTTTTGGAAAATTTCTCTAGGATTTCCTCCCCTTAGACCACATTGACGTGGAAGAGATGACCGTTCACCTGGATTGATCAGTTCCATAAGGCCTTCAAGGAGTTGATACAGAGGCTAACTAGTGCTCTAGTGTTGAGGCTGCTAGAGGAGGGTGTGAGTTCAAAGTATACTGCGACGCTTCAGGAGATGGGATTGGGTGCGTGTTGATGCAATAACGAGCAGTGATTGCATATGGGTCAAGGCAGTTGAGGCCCAATTAGTAGAATTATGCGACTCATGATTTGAAGATGGCAGCAATGGTCTTTACCTTGAGGTTATGGAGACACTACCTTCTGGGTGATCATTTTGTAGTCTACTCAGACCACTAGAGCCTCAAGTACATATTCACTCAACAGTATTTGAATCTGAGTGAAAGGCGTTGGCTGGAGTTTCTACAGGACTATGATTTCGAGATAGTCTACACTCCAGGGAAGGGAAACATAGTAGCATATGCTCTTAGAAGGAAGTCCCAGGCTCAGTTAGTGCGGGAAGATTCAAAGTAGTTGGCTTCCCTATAGCTGAACTTGGTGGAGCAGGAGGCTATGAATTTTCTGAAGTCAATGGTGTTGACTCCTTCGCTCCTTGAGCATGTGAGAGAGTCGCAACTGGGGGATGTCGACAACGAGTTACTTCATGATCAGATATCCACGGGCAACGCACCTGATGGGTATTATGAAGGAGGGAATCACGAGATCCTATTCCAAAGGCGAAATGTAGTACCAATGGAGATGTGGGAGGAGGTGATGTGGGAGTTTCACACTTCTCCCTTGGCTGTACATCCCGGTGTGGGGAAGATGTACATAGACCTTCAGCGGTAGTTTCGGTGGTCTGAAATGAAGTGGAGCATAGCTGAGTTTGTTTCTCAATGTCTTACCTATCAGTGGGTAAAGGTAGAGCATCAGGTTCTGACAGGGTTTTGTAGCCCCTTGATATCCCGAAGTGGAAGTTGGATGGAATATCTATGGACTTCATTATAGGGCTTCCGTGTACAGCGAAGGGCAATGAATCCATTTGGGTGATAGTGGACTGACTCACGAAGTCGGCACACTTCCTTTCCATTAGGGAACAGAGCTCGGTGGAGAGTCTGGGGTGGCTGTACTTTTAGAAGATCATCCACCTTCATGGAGTATTGTCGAAGATCATCTCCGACCATGACACATGGTTTACGTCGCGGTTGTGGCGAGGCCTGCAGGAGGCATTCGAGACCCAGCTGCGGATGAGTACATCTTTTCACCCCCAGACTGACGTACAGACTGAGCGCACTATCTCGGTGTTGGAGGATATGATCAGGGAGTGCATGTTAGACTTTGTCCTAAGCTGTAGGGATCACCTACCCTTGTTAGAGTTTGCTTAAAACAACAATTACCACTCTACTATCGATATGGAAGCTTTTGAGGCCCTCTATGGGAGACCTTGTAGGTTGTTGTTGTGCTTGATAGAGGTTGGTGAGACCTCCCTCCTGGGCCCAGAGTTGGTGCCGGCGACAGCGGAGAAGGTGCAGGTCATCCATGAGTGGATGAGGATGGCTCTGAGAAGACAGAATTCCTAAGCAGATTGTCGTCGTAGGCCTTTAGAGTTCGAGTAGGGGGACCATGTCTTTTTGATAGTCTCTCTGCGACATGGTACACAGAGGTTCATCTAGGGTGGAAAGATATCCCCAAGGTTCATTGGACCCTTTGAGATCCTGCGCAGGGTCAACGAGGTTTCCTATCATCTTTCTCTACCCCCACAACTAGAGAGGGTGCATGAAGTCTTCCACGTGTCACAGCTGATGAAATACTTGCACGACCCCACACACATTATCGACTGGGAAGAGCAGGTCATTGAGGATGGATCCACCTTTGTGGAGCACCTAGTGGTGATTGAGGACCGACAGAAGTGGACATTGCGTGGATGGACCATTCCTTTGGTTCGTGTGCTGTGGCCGCAGATGAGGGTGCAGGAGAGCACCTGGGAACGAAAGAGCCAGATGAGGGATCAATATCCCGAGTTGTTTTGTAGTTTTTTTGGGGATGAAAAAGATGGAGGGAATGATGTAAGAACCCAGGTTTTGAGCCTGTAAGACTTTGAAATTTTTTTAATGTTTTTCCAGAGTAGGGCGTTCAGGTGGCGTGTGATTCCGAGCCCAGGTGTGGCTGAAATTAAATTTTAAGTGCGTTCACACTAGACACGCCCAATTAACATAATAACACCAAGATGGTTGCTCGGATGGGAAAAACTAGGGCACCATTGAGTCCGTAGAATGCCATTTACCCTAGGAGAGGTGTAACTTTCATGGGTGTGACCCTTTTGTGGAAAATGCAACCAGGGGCATTTTCGTAATTTGGTGGCCTCAGGCGTGAACTATACAACTTCTGAACGGAAGCTCAGATTAAAATTCTAAGACTTCCGTTGCTCTCAGAATGTGGTTTTTACACTAGATGTGTCTTAACCTTGACCCTACTGAAAGTTTGGGTACGGGGCCGACTGGCGGGGGTTTAAGTGTTTTCTATTTAAACACATCCAACCCTCCACCTTCTTCCCCCTTGCTCCTCTCCCTGGAGGATCCCTCTCAACAAGCTCCTCTCCCCTCCTCCACCTATCCAAGGTGTAATGATGTTCCGGTGGACTGTTTGGGAAGCTACGGGCTACGCCCAACGAGGTTGGATGTTACATTTTTCGTTTTTGATTTTCACATCGTCCATGAATTAAATCTTTTGCGTTGAAATGATGTCTAATCGTCGAGTGAAGGCCATAGATGTGTAGGGATAGATCTGAGATTTTCGACGCCCTTTTCGGATTTAATATTTGAGTCCTAGGGTGTCCAGGGTGACCTCGAGACATTTTCCGGCCGTTTTCTCCTTTTTCCGGCGGTTCCAGGGGCGGTCCGGCAGTCGGTGCAGTAGTCTGGCGGGCTTCCGGCGGCAGCGAAGGTGTCTGGGGCAGCGGCGCGGCAGCGAGCTCCTCAGCATGGCAGAGGGATCCTCAGCATTGGTGGCTTCGTGTGGCATGGTGGGCTCTAGGCAGTGGCTGCTTCACACGGCGCGACGGGCTCCATGCGGCAGCGGGCGGAGGTCATCGGCCGGGTGGACCGGGAGTCAGCGATGCACGACCCTGTGAAGGAAACCGAGACCTGCCTTCATCGGGTCTCTGCGAGGACCAGCCACCTGTCACGAGGGACGGTCGGCTGTGTGGACCATGGGTCCGTGGCCGGGCCCGGTGTTAGGGCTGCGGGCTGGCACTGCGGACAGGGCATGTCGGCGCGGGCCGGCGCAGGCCGGGTGGACTGGCCGAACTGGGCCAGTCCATCACAAAGGGGTTCGTCCCCTTGACTTCGGACACCCTTAACTTCCACTACGGGTGTCCATTTTTCATGAAGTCTATGGAAGTGAAATCCTAGGTTCGAGAAGAAGTTTTTTAGATAGTCTCGGGGGTTTTCAATTCCCAAGACGGGGGCTCGGTGGCACGATGTGCTCGTTAAGTGCCTCGTCGGGATTCTTCCTTCGGATGGCGCAAACACATCCAGAGTCTATTTAAGGCACCTTCAATGGTATTGTGACACTAGCATTGGGACAAAGTGGTCCAGGGTGGTTTCAGGCATTGAATCCGGAGTTGAGGCGTGGGCCCCACGGGTTGTCTTTTAAGCTGTGAGCAGCGTTTTGCGACTTTTTCATCAGACATCTGTTCATGGCGAATGAGTATTCATTTTGGCGTGTTTTTATGAGAGCATCGTGATGGTGTAGTTTTCCTGACCTATTTCGGAACCAAGGTGTAGGCCCCACGAGACGCCATATGGGCGTAAAACGGTGCTGAATAATGTTTTCATCGGGAGTCCATTTCCAGTGAGTAAGTAGTCTATCTCACATGTTTTCTCATGAGGATTACAATAGTGTAATATGTTTGGGTGTGCAGATCCACTTTCAAGATATCATTAAATGTGGAAACATGAAAGGACGTTGGTTGGAGGTTTCTTTGACGCACTTCGACCCAACGCACGGTCGCGATGTTAGCGACACTTAGTGATGGTGCGGGCAACACAGAGTTATCAGACCAGTTCTGGGTTTACCCTCGAGTGGGGATAGGTAGTTGGTTACCCATTGAACTTAGGGTTTACCCTCCAGAGGGGATGGGTAGTGTGGTACCCATTGATTTTAGGGTTTACCCTCCAGTAGGGCTGGGCAGTGGGTCACCCGATGACCTTTCAGGGTTTACCCTCCAACAGGGCTGGGCAGTAGGTCACCCGATGACCTTTTGGGGTTTACCCTGTAGTTGGGCTGGGCAGTGGGTCACTTGAAGACTTCTTTCAGACTCATCCCCTTTTGATGAGGCTAGTCATTGGATTTTTCTCCGTGGTTACCAGAGCATGACTTTTGGTGGTACGGTTTAGCGATGTGGCAACTTTGACATGCAGGACTATTGGGGATCAGTGATGGTTACCCTTAGAACTGTTGGCGACTTATCCTGGGCTGAGCTTAGAGATGGATATCCACTTACACACTCATTCATGTTTCTTGTTGAGCATATATATATACACCCTACTTCTTTTCCCACTCCTTGGGTTCAGTTACTCTCCTTCTAGGAAGGGCGAAGACACATGGGGTATGCCACGTTCTTTCCGTGTCTAGTTTCTCTTGGTTGGGGGATTCTAATCCCTTTATTATATTGGGTTGAGATGCACTCTATTCTCTGTACTCTTTCACTATTCTATGTTCTGTCTGCTGCTCACCGTTTTAGCACCTCCTTTGTTGCACCCTCGAGCTTTTGGGCATCCTAATGAGTATCTTTATGCTCACCACTACTTGGGATTTCCCGCACTTGGAGTGGCCGTGTAGATGACAGATAGGTTGATCAGGACTACAGAGGAGCGTAGAGGACACATGAGCTTGGGCTGCATTCAGTGGTTATAGTCGGCCTTTCAGGTGTGAGACTCACCAATTATTTACTTTTGTTTACCTATTTCCGGGTTGTGTCACTTTTCTAGTTGGGCGTGTGTGTTTCCATTTTTACTGTTTAGTCTACCTTTCAGAACCTTACTTGTTCCTCTTATGTGGTTGATGCATAACTGCAGTTGGGCTATAGTTATTTTTCCTTTAGTTTTTCTTTTACTCTGCACTTCTGCATTGAGTGGGCTGTGTGTGTGTGTACAGATACATAGGCAAAGGCCTCCTCGAGATTGTTACTCCTTCAACGCTTGCCGCCAGCCCTTGGCCTATGGAGGCAGGCTTGGGGTATTTGCGACTCGAGATAGGCAGGGTTGGGTTGTTACATCTTTGACTAGTAGTTAAGGTAAAAGTAGTTCTTAGAGATTGGCCTCAGGATAGGCTATCACCAGCTCCATGTTTGAGAGGAGGATGCACTGATGGTGGATTACTAACACCGCTATTATTTATTTGAGTTTATGGTGAACCCTTTTGCATGTTGGAGGCCCTGAAATATTGTGATATGTATGAACTGGGTCCTATGAACTCTTTTGTATATTGATTCATGGTTTTCTAATTTGATGTCACCCTTTCATACTCGACATTAGATGTTGAAAATAAAATATACATGAGGATAGTTCAGGACATAATCCAACTGTACTAGCCACATGGGAATCTCCCATAGAGGCAGTTTAGGATTAAGGAGGTCCACTTCATGGGATATGTCTTCTTAGACATGTGATTGATAGTGGGATCAACAAATATTGAGGTAGTTCTATTAAGAGATTCAAAAAATGGAATGACCATAATATAAGATTCTCACAATGGTGTTTTCAATCCTATTTTTTTGATTAAGTTAAAAAAATAGTTGAACAATTTGTAGTTTTACATTGAGGGTGAGGATAAAGAAGAGTATCTCCAATCGATGGTTGTTCCACCTCCAAATCTTCAGCAAGTCGGGGAGGTATAGATTGGGGATATTTACTGCAATGTCTTGCATGACTAGATATCCCCATGATATGTTCTTGATGGATTTTATAAAGTTGTAATGTATGTCATCCATTTTAGGATGGATGATGATAGTTATCATTATATTAGAGGATGTACCAATGAGGTTTCTTTCCCTTAATAGTATTCCCAAGAGTGGTGTAATTGTACCAAGATCCTTTGGAAATGGGTTTGGTGGCCAAGGATGTTATAGATTTTGTTGAGTTTAACTCTTGACGTCTCACCTATCATTAGGGGAAGACTGAGGTTCTATATAGAAGTATAAATGGGGTAGGTAATTTGTTGTTTTTTGGGTAGGGATTGTTTTACTGGTGAGATTTCACGTTGCAATTCAAGTGATCATGAACTTTATAACCATGTTGGAACACCTACTAACCATTTAAGAATAAATATTATTAGAGAATTTGGGATTCTTGTTCATGAAATTTGTATTTTGGATTCTTGGAATTACCTCGATGATAATTTCAGACCTTGATTCCCGCTTCAAGATATGATTTTGGAAAGGATGTAAGAGGCGGTGGGGCTCAATTGTGGCTGATAATGACTTCTTTACCCCAAAATAATGGCTAGTTAAATTGGATTATTCAAGTTCTGTAGAACATGATTTGGGATTTCATGTTAGTTTTAGGCCATAACTAGGAGTATCACCTACCCTCAATGGAGTTTTTTTATCACTGAAGTTACCAATCCCCCATTACTGTGGCACCATTTTGGGTATTTTATTGGTGACCCTGTAGGTCACCTACACAGTGGTCAAATCCAGTGGTAAACATCACTTTAGGGGCTACAGTTGGGGATTCCAATGGTTGTAGAGGGTGTAGTTCATCCAGAGGTAGATGATAACTTTTGAGTAATGTCAGTAGTCCTTTGTAGACTAAAAAGGGTGGAATTTTGAGTTTTATGAGGAGATCAGGTTGTAATTCCCTAACCCCAGTTACCCAAAGTCAGTGCATTATTACATAACATTGGCATGATACAAGGAATCATTCCCCGAAAGACCGATCAGTTTAGTAGCCTTGGAAGTACTAGATACATTCATAAGTTTTACATTATGTCATGAAATAAAAACATCAACAACATTTTGTACCCATTTACCTCACTTATATCCTTATCCTATCCCTACAGGTCAACCATAAAATATTTCTTCACATACTGGAAAAATATAACATTTAAAGGGGTGAGCTCAGATGCTCAGTAAGGATAACAATATAGTGGAAACTTTAATAAATAAGAATAATCATTTAAGGAAAATTATAATACTAAAACAAAATACTTTTAAACAAAAACTTTAGCATAATATGGAAAAGGTAAAATCAAATAATGACATTTAATTATTCAAATGGATATTCTACTAGTAGAATAATCACATGCAATATCAATAGCCACTTTCATAATTATGGAATGCATACTGCCAAACTTCATAACCACATAGTCAAGGCCTTGTGACAAGACTACAAAAAATATTTTTTCAAGTCCTTGTGCCAAGACACTAGTTTGTCTCATGATAACTATCGATGCATCGAGAAGCTATAGAGGGATCCACTCGCCACTTACTAAGTCCAATGCATTCCTTATATGAAAAGGTTTAAACATAACATAAAAATTCTTATTAAAACTAGCATAAAAAAATGTCAATACTTCATTCATAAACCCTGAGTGGTATAAAATAACACATCCACATTCAAACAAATCACAAAACCTTCAATACAATATTGAAGATTTGTATCATAATAAATAAACTACAAACAAGTTTAAAATCCATCAAAGGATGTCAACATAGATGAAATGAAAGTTTTTTCAAAGAAATACCTCTTTATATTTTGAAACCATTTAACAGAAAACATTTATTTTCAAAATATTCTTGTAAGCTTGTAAGGGAAGCATCGATGATATTATAATGGCGGAAAATAGCCGCACCTGCCGTATAAGTTAAAATGACATTCTTACCTTTATTTTGTCAAAAGGTAATAATCTACCTTGTTTGGAAAACTATGGAAAGATTCCTTTCAAAACATATAATGTCAAATAGGGGTATAAATGAATTTAACCCATAGTCTAGTAAATAGTAAAAATGTTTTGAAATACATTTTTAAGAAACATGGATGTGGATGATAAAGAGGCCCCAGTAGATACTTACATAAAAACAACCTCAGATAATAATGATATTATGAAATTAACCCTTACATTGTATTTTTCCTTAGTCGATAGCATGTTAACCTACTGTATAATAGTTAAAAAAAATTTATTAAATTATACAAGAATTATATACATAAATATGATATAATATATGATCTTATAATATTGATTTGTTAATAATATTTTAGTAGTATTATCATTTCAGGTTTTAACTGATTCATTTTCCTTTATATGTTTTGTTACATAAGCAGTTTTTTTCATGGATAGGATGTATTTGATTTATATTCAGAATTATATTAAGTTATTAAACATTATTTTTAATCATAAAATGAAAATTATTCACGAATGATTATGATGGGGAAATGAATCTCATCGCGTTCATGGAGACGGTAATCTATACGTACATACGAGCGACAATATCATTACTTTGATATTAAAATAGTATATAATTTGATGGTATATCATATATTCAGAATCATTATCATGATATATTTATTATTTACATCAGTTATACTCATTATTATTCCCATCCAAATAATGAAGTGGTTTAATAACAAACTTCACCATGACGTGGAGACGGTAAGCCATATGTACGCACATACGATGACTTCGTAATTTATAGGATGGATAGAATAAAAAATATGGTTGTAAATTTTTTAAAATAACTTCACAGTTTATATAATAAACTGGATTTATTATTTTTGAATGGAAACTACAAAGAAATAGGAAGTGGAATAAGAAAAGAACTTGAAAGAGGTGATGGAATATTTACCTCTTCTTCGGGTTCTTCCTTTTTATTTGATCCAAAGCACTCTTTAGGTTGGATTTCTGACCAAATTAAGGCCTCTAGGATGAAGGCAGGATAGTTTGGGGGATATTGGGGTAGGGGTTGGCCGAGACAAATGGCTTTGAAGGTGTGAATTTTAGAGAATGAGAAGTTCCATTTTATAAGAGGGTGAGGGGAACCTTAGAAACAAATTGAAATATTATTTTATAAAAAGTCATTTAAAATTTATTATGTCTCCAATAGAATTTATTTCAATGATATGGTTGGGATAGGTCGAAAACCACTCAACCAATAGGTTTTATATAGGTTAGGGTCACCATATTAACCTTATCATTTAGATTTAACTCTTAGTTTAATAGTTTAACATTTAACATGTCTCTTTGTATTTATATATTATATGGTAAATAAACATAATATAAACTGAAAAAAGAACCCCAATAGGTTAATTAACGACATATATAATATTATTTAGGACATTTATATGAGCCTTATATTTTTATGAATATTATATCAACCAATAATATAATATTTGTTTTAAAAACTCAACTATGGAAATTTTGACATTATTTAATAAATGATTTTTTTAAAGTCCTAACAACTTTATTAATTAGAAATAAATTCATATATTCAATCCTAAAATGTCATAATAACCTATAAAATTAGTGTAATTCATAAAATGTCTCAATTTACATTTTTTTTGATATTTATAATATCAATTATTTTAATATTTAATCATTATGTTAATTACTCTATCATCATAGTGTCATAAATACATTAAATTATATAATTTTTAAAAATTATAAATAAAATATCATTATTATTGAATTATTTTTATATTTATAATGAATATTTATAGTTTAATTTATATTATGTATAACCCTATATTAAAAATGGATTAGTTATTAAACTTTGAATTTAACTCTTTTAACTATTCTTTAAACAAAATAATAATAAATGTTTTAATCTAATATAAGTGGACCTAAAGGATAAAATTTTATTCCTATGGTTGTTTTTGGATGAATTATACTTATACAATAGAATTATTACATGTTTTAGGGTAATTATAATATCATTTTTACCCTTAATTACCCTATTTACTTTTAACCATGGTAAATAAAAGTCAAAAGTTACTGTTCACCAAACATTATTTTCATCATATTGAACCACATTTTAATTACTGATATTAACCGTGTCTCTCAAATTTTTGAAATTTAACTCACAGAAATGGTAAAATTATGTTTTATGCGAATTTGAAAAAGCTCCTTGGAGGTGGGTAAAAGACGGTAAAAAGTTCAATAAAATTTTATATTTAATAATATTACAGAATGACTCCAATGAATTACATTGAAAATATATAGGTATTATATACCTATTTTGACCTAAAATAAATTTAAATAAAATAATTAATTATTTAAATAAAAAGTCGGTTTTAAACAATAATAGAGTGTTTTTCACTATTCATCAAAAATTGAAAGTTTTCTGAAAAATACCCAAAATTCACCCTAAGATAATTTTTATATTCCAAATCAAAAAATGAAGTCTATTTTGAATGATAAAATTTATAGAATTTTAAAAAGTGGGTAATACTTTTCATAACTCTAGTTTGATTGGTCGTAGTGTGTTAGAATCTCAAAGTTGCGTACAATACAAGCTATTGCATTATTCAAAGGGAAACATACCATGGTAGCTTGGGGTGTTACATTCATCCCTACTTCAAATAATTTAGTCCAAGAAATTTCTAGAATACTACCGGACAAAAAGATTTGGGTGGTTCTTCATCATAAGTTCCTCGGGTTCCCACATTACCTCTTCTATCTTATGGTTTCTCCGTAGAACTTTTACCGGATGATTCATCCGGTTTCTCAGCACCTGTTCACTTTTATCAAGAATCTTGACAAGCTCTTCATAATATGATAGATCAGGTTCTAGTTCAATTTCCTCATAGGTGATTACATGCATTGGGTCATGCATGTATTTTCTCAACAGTGATACGTGGAACGCATCGTGAACTTTGGAGAGACATGGCGACATTGCCAAACAGTAAGCTACAACCCCAATTCACTCTAGAATTTTGAAAGGTCCATTGTACCTGGGATGTAATTTACCCTTCTTACTGAATCGTATAACTCCCTTCTATGGATATACCTTCAAGAAAACATGATCTCCTACCTAAAATTCCAAATCCTTCCTTCAGTTATCAGTATAGCTCTTCGGCCTACATTGAACTGCTTTGATGTGGGTTTGGATAACCTTCACCTTTTCCATCGTTTCCTCAAAAATTTATGGGCCTACATGTTTTCTTTCACCAACATCATCCCAACAAGTTGGTGTGTGACATCTCTTTCCATATAATGCTTCATATAGTTCCATCTGAATTCTTGAATGGAAGCTATTATTATAGGAAAATTCTTACAGAGGTAAATATTTATCCCACATACCTTGAATGTCAAGTGATCAAGATCTCAACATGTTTTCTAAGGTTTGAATAGTCCATCCTTATTGTCCATCAGTTTGAGGGTGGTTGGAAGTGCTCCAAAAAAGTTCAGTATCCAAGGCCTTCAGAAGACTTTTCCAAAATCATAGTTTAAAACAGTGATCGTGATCAGAAATAATCGATAGGGGTACACCATAGAGTTTTACAACTTCATTAATATATAGTCTTGTTGAACGCTCAAATGGTAAATCTTCTCTTATAGAAAGAAAATGTCCTAACTTGGTAAGATGATCAACAATGAACCATATTGTGTTATTTCTTCTAGGAGTCTTTGTTATCCCCATGAAAAAGTCCATCGTAATATCATCCCATTTCCACTATGGTATGTGAAGAGGTTGCATGAATCCTCTAGGATGTTGTCTTCCAGCATTCACTTGTTGACAAACTATACATATCGATACAAAATCAGCAATCTATCTCTTAATGTTTTCCCACCAAATATTTTCTTTCAAATCCCTATACATATTAGTGATACTAGGGTGTACAGAGAAATTGGAGCTATGAGCATCATCTAACAATTCCCTTTTTAGATCAGGTACATCAGGAACCCAAAGTCTCGTCCCAAATTTCAAAATCCCATCTTCATATATGAAGTTGATCAATCTCCCTTCATTCAAATATTTAATTTTATTTTGTAAATCCTCGTCATCTGTCTGAGAACTCTTTATCCTTTCTAGTAAGGATGGTTTGGCAACCGTTTGTAAAAGTATTGATGTTTTACCTTCCAGGTTTATTCCTATATCCTTCTTTACTAGATCCATGAAAATAGGATCCCTTTCAACTATCATCTTTTTCAAAACTCCATGATCCTTTCAGTTCAAAGAATCTTCCAATGTATTTTCCTTCCCTGGGTGATAGTGTATTATGAAATCATAATCCTTGAGTAATTTAAGCCATCTCCTTTGCCTCATGTTCAGTTCTTTTTGTGAGAAAATATACTTCAAACTCTTGTGATCAGTATAAATCTCACATTTTCACCATAGAGATAGTGTCTCCATATCTTCAGTGCAAAGATTGCTTCTTCAAACTCAATATGATGAGTGGGATAGTTTTTTCTCATGAATTTTTAGCTGTCGTGATGCGTAGGAAATGAATCTATCATTCTGCATAAGGACACAACCAAGTCCTTTCTATGAAGAATCACTATAAATAACTAACCCATCATTCCCTGATGGTAGAGTCAAGACAGGAGCATTGATTAATATTCTCTTTAGTTCTTCAAAACATTATTCAAACTCTTTTTTCCAAATAAATTTAACCCCTTTATGTGTTAGATTGGTTAATGGGTTAGCCAACTGGGAAATTTTTTGGACCAAATATCGATAATAACCAGCTAAACAAATAAAACAGTGTACCTTGGTTATACTCGTCGGTGCTGGCCATTCTTGGATTTCCTTTGTCTTAGAAGGATCAATAACAATTCCATCCTTAGAGACAATATGGCTAATAAATGAAATCTCCTGAATCCTAAATTCACACTTGCTAAATTTCCCATATAATTCATTTCTTCTAAGAGTCCTTAGGATAATGCGCAAGTGATTTTCATGATGTTCATAGTTTTTGAAGTATACCAAGATATCATCAATAAATACCTCTACAAATTCATCAAGATATTTTTCACGACCCGTCCCCCGTAGCCCGTGCTGTGACTACCCCAAGCCCGCCTTCCATAGGCCAGGGGCTGGACACTAGCACCAAAGGCGTAAATCCATAAAACTGGGAAGGCATTTCCTTAATAATCAGTAAACACACACAACTAGAGTACAAGATAGAATAAAAAACTAAGTAATAACTGTATACAAAAGGAGTGCTGTAATGTAATGGGGCCAAAAATACAAGCCCAACTGTAAAGTACAAGGAAACTAAAAAACAAGTACAACTAAAGAAAAGTAAACAGCTGCTGGATCATCCACTGGGAAGTACCACCCGAAGGGTAGGTACAGAAGGCCTCCACAGCACTCCACATCTGTACGTCTCCTCCGAGTACCATCACGCTATGTTGTCGACCTCCAGGTACCCTCTAGCCTTTTCCACTCAGCCTCGGTCAGCTTTGTACGTCGTCTGCAACCAACACAATGAGGTTTGGTCATATCTCGTGTAGGGGTGAGTATAACGATACTCAGTAGGGCCCCCAAGACCCTCAAGGGCTCAAAAAATCCAACAACGATAAAACAAAAAGTATGAAATTAACGGATAGCCAATACTTAGGTATATGCCCATACTTATACCTAAGTTATCAAGTAACCCATCTCATTCACGAGGAAAACACAGAAGTCACCGACTCAGCTCACACAGGTATACAACTTTTGTAGAGTGATAAAGATGATCAGATGTAGTCATTGATTCATCTAAGCTGTCAGACCCATAGAGGATGCAGGACCAGTAGTTGGAACTATCGGACAAACACAGGATCAATGAATAGTAGTTGGAGCTATCGGACCCACACAGGATCCAGGACCAGCTAAGCTATCAGACCCACACAGGATCCAGAACCAGCAATTCTATTGAACCAACACATGATACAAGAACAGAATTCAGAATATTTGGACCAACACATGATCCAGGAACAGTCGTCAAAGCTGTCAAACCAACACATGATCCAGGAACAGTTATCAGTGCACAGCAACCCACAGGGTTTCCTCAAAGCACGCTTGATTCCGAGAGGGTCTGATCCTCAAGATAAGTGTTGATAAGTCAACTACCACCAAGTCCCTCGAAGAAGTATCTTAAAGGTCCATACTATTATAGGGGTCTCAATGCAACAGATAGCTCATCGATCGAACGCTCGGTCTGTGAGTTATTAGCATTTCCATTCCGAGGCCCCAGTTGGAATTATGTTTGATCCAAACCGGATGTACCCCAAATATGTCCAAACATCAAGTGAGGTATTCCAAAATAACCTTCTCACTCCATGCTTTCCGTCGCTGTAGAAGGTTCGTCAATCGGAGACCTGTAGCCCATGTTATTGGTGAAAAGGTGGAAAAATGCCAAAACGGGTCCGAGTCCGGTCTGACCCAGCCAGATGGACCCAGCCCAACCCAGGTCTGGAATGGAGTCCGAACCAGTCCATGGGTCAGACCCGGTCTGTGGGTCTGACCCGGCCCAAGGGGGCATCCTAGCCCATGGGTTCGACCTGGGCCGAGGGGGCGGCCCGACCCGCGAAGATGGCCCGACCCATACTGGCGGCCTGGCCCATGCTGGGTCAGGCCCAGCGGCCCGCGTTGGGTCTGGGTCGGCGGCCCGTGGGGGTCCTCATAAGCCGCGTCCAATGGGGAGGCCGCACGACCCCTGGAAATGCAAAATGGTTTTTCTGTTGGGGTGGGATCCAAACCGATGCCAGGTGGTGCCGGTCCACGTCCCGCGAGACTTACTGGGTCATGATCCTCCTGGCTGGCCGAGCAGCCTACCGATTCCTCTCGGCCAGCGGCCAGCCCAGCCGCCTTTGCTCCATTGTTGCAGCCCGCCTTGGTCGTGAATTCTTCCTTTGTGCAGCGCAATGGCGGGGCACCCCTCCATTGGCCTGGCGTCCGCCCATGTGCAACATCGTGGCCAGGGGCTATGGCATTCTCTTCCACACAACGCGATGACACCGTGCCCTTCTGGTGACCTAACAGCCTTGCGCCTCCAGTTTCCTTCGCGGCCGACCCGACGCTGGCCGCCGTTGCTCTGCCACGGCACATCAGCCATGGCCCACTCCTCTAGTGGCGCTATTGTGCCGCCATTGTCGTCAAAAAGTGAGAAAACTTGAGGGGGTTCGGTCTGTGTTCATGCAGCCTGCAACCTCCACGTTATGGTGATAACAATCGGCTAAACATAACCCAAGATTGAACAATGTATATTGGGAAAAAATTCATACTCAAAACCCCTACCTAGTATCATTTTTTGGTGGTTACAAGTAGGTATTATGGATGTCATTCGTCGTAGGTGATGACATCCCACTTTGGAAGGAATCCTGAGGAAAAAGGGAAAAAAACTTCAGTGTTATTCGTTGGCATTCTTCTTTGGTGTTTTATCTACAAGAGATCCTGCTCCCTCATCATCCTTTCCCACAAAATGAATACCCCCCACTTCAAAATAATAGATCACGTGGTCTAGTATGTTTGTTGGGATAAATTCAAAAAGAGGCATTTAATTAATTGAGGAATCTTAATTAATTAAAGGAAGTGGGTTGGCATAAAATTAATTAAAGGGGGTTGAAGAGTTTCTCCACCATAAATGGGGAGTTCCAAGGTGTTACAAGCCAGGGTGGTCCCCAACACATTTAACAATAAGAGGAGTTTAGAACTTGGGTGGGTCCCACCTCTATAACCTCTCAAGGGTGGTTAAAGTGTGGTGGTACTGACCTCCAACATCCTCTTGGAGGTTTTAACCAACAAGAATAAAAATAAAGCCTCAACATTATTTTTATTAAATTTATTTATAAAAACCCAAAACTAACTTTCATTCTCGACCAACTACCATCGAGGTGAAATTATTATTAAAAGAATATCGGTGTTGTGAGTTCAACGGTGTCCTCAAATTTCAATTCAGAGCATCAGTTGAAAAGTTATAAAATCCTGACCATACGTTTATTGAACGTACTCGAACAAAACTTTAGAAATTGATTCCGGACACACCAGGCCTTGGAATCACGCACCGTCAGTTTCCAATGACTTGTAAAATTCCCATGTATTTTAAAAAAATCCATCAGAATTCCAGGTATTTACATTCTCCCCACATCATGGCTTTACATCCCCGTAAAGCTACAACTCGTACTAGGGGAACAAATGGTGGTACTGAGCGCGCATCTGAGCCTCCCACTCCCATGTGCTTTCTTGGAGGTTCCCATGCTGCTAGTGAATGCTCTCTAAAGGTATCAACCATCCACATAGGACCTGCTACTGTAGATCCTCAATCTCCACTGGAACCTCTATAAAAGTCGCCCCATCGTCGACGCACATCTCTCCATGGTCAATGATGTGGGAAGGGTCGTTCACATATCTCCTCAGCTGGGAAACGTGGAAGATGTCATGCACCCGGTGCAACTGATCTTGAAGAGCCAAGTGGTAGGCCACCTCGCCTACTCTACTGAGGACCTGGAAAGGTCTGATGAATCGTAGAGACAACTTTCTGCCTCGTTCAAATATCCATAGATCTCGTTTAGGTGAGACCTGTAAAAAGTTGTGGTCGCCATCCTCTAACTCCAAAGGCATCCGTCTCCTGTCAGCATACGACTTCTTCCTACTCTATGTAGTCTTCATCCACTCTTGGATGATCTGCACCTTCTTCGTGGTAGCCTGTACCATCTCTGGTCCCACTAGTGCTGACCCCGCAGGGTCTGTCCAGCACAGTGGAGATTTGCAAGGTCGACCATACACGACCTCAAAAGGTTCCATCCCAATGGTGTAGTGATAGCTGTTGTTGTAGGAAAACTCCACCAAAGGTAAGTGATCCTCCAAACTGCTACCAAATTTGAGGACACAAGCACACGACATGTCCTCGAGGGTCTGAATGTTCCACTCAATCGGGCCATCCATCTATGGATGGAAGGCGATGATCAGATGAAGATGCATCCCAAATGCTTCCTTCAACCCCTTCCATAGTCTGGAAGTAAAGCATGCATCATGATTGGAGACAATAGAATAAGGTAGTCCATGTAGATGCACAATCTCCTGCACATAGAGGCGTCCCATGGTCTCTACTGAACCTTGGTCTCTAATCGGTAGGAAGTGGTTTGACTTGGTGAGTTGGTCAACGATCACCGAAATCGAGTCATTTGCCCTGGATGTATGTGGGAGACACGTTACGAAGTCCATGGATATCACATCCCACTTCCACTCTGGGACCTCTAATGGTTGGACCAAACCTGCTGGTACCTAGTGCTCCGTCATCACTTGCTGACAAGTGAGGCATTGAAAGACAAACTACGCAACTTCCTTCTTCATACTTGGCCACTAGTGCTGTCGTCTGAGGTCCAAATACATCTTTTCCACTTCTGGATGTACCGCTAAAGGGGATGTGTGGAACTCCCTCAACACTTCCTCCTGAAGTGACACTAGTACCATAGAACATCCTCTGAATAGGATGATGTGCCCCCCAACTTTAGAAAATCCATCAGGTGTCTGCCCTATGGATATCTAAGCACATTGTGTCTCGCAGTCAGCATCCCCAAGTTGTGCCACCCTGACTCACTGAAGAAGTGGAGGAGTGACTGTAAGAGACTGTAGAAAAGCTGCTCCATCTCTATCCACAAAGGATATCTACAAAGCATCTAGATTCTCTGTTGCCTCACCTAGTAGCTGTATTCCAGATCTCCTGCTGAGTGCATCTGCTACAACATTCCCCTTCCTAAGAATATAGACTATCTCAAAGTCATAGTCCTAGAGGAACTCAAGCCATCACCATTGTCTTAGGTTCAGGTCCTTCTGAGAGAAGATATTCCTGAGACTCTTGTGATCAGTGTACATGGTAAAATGCTCGTCCATCAGATAATGTCACCACATATTCAAGGAAAATACCACTGATGCTAACTTCAGGTCATGGGTAGTGTAGTTCTGCTCATGATGTCTCAACTGTCGAGAACCATATGCGATCACTGCTCGCTCCTATATCAGGGAACACTCGATTCCGGTCCCTAATGTGTCGTAGTATACTACGTACCATATGCCCTCCTTTGGAAGCCTCAAGATGGGGGCACTAGTCAGCCTCTACCTCTGATCTTGAAAGCTCTGCTGGAATCTCTTTGACCACATGAAGGGTTTCCCCTTCTTCGTCAAGGATGATAGTGGTGCTACAACTATGGAAAATTATGGCATGAAACTTCAGTAATATCAAGCCAAACCCCGGAAACTCCGTACCTCTGTCACACTCCTGGGTGGATCCCAAGCAAGTACTGCCTCAATCTTCACTGGATCAACTGCAACTCCAGCCTCCAAGATGACATGTCCCAAAAAGTGAACCTCTCGGATCCAGAACTGGAACATCAAGATCTTACCATAAAGGTGGTGCTCTCAGAGTGTGTCTAGTACAACCCGCAAATGGTATGAATGCTCCTCTTCAGTGGTCCAGTAGATCAGAATGTCGTTGATTAAAACTATGAAAAAGAAATCAAGGTAAGGTTGGAAGATCCTATTCATGAGTCCCATGAATACTGATGGAGCATTGGTTACACTGAAAGACCTATAAAAGAACTCTTAGTGGCCATAATGACATCTAAAGGTCGTCTTCTGCACTTCCTCGTCTCAAACGCTGAGCTGGGGATAGCCTGATCTGAGGTCTATCTTCAAAAACTACCGTGCTCCCTTCAGCTGGTCAAAGTGGTCGTCAATCCTCGGGAGTGGGTACTTGTTCTTCATGGTCACCGGGTTCAGGCGACGGTAGTCGACACAAAGCCTCAATCTCCCATCATCCTTCTTGGAGTGCAAAATTGGTGCTGCCCAGGGAGAAACATTGGGGTGGATGAATCCCTTCCCCTGCAAGTCCTCTAGCTGTACCCGCAGCTCGTGAAGCTCCGTAGGAGCCATCCGATACACTGGTGTAGATATTGGTGCCATCTTGAGGTACAAGTAAATGTAGAATTCCACCTCTCTGTGAGGAGGTAGACTTGGGACATCATCAGGGAAAACATCACTGTACTGGTCCACCACTATAGGATAGCTCAGACTCTCCACATCTACTGCTCTGAGGGTAAGGCAGGCCAACTGATGAGTGATCAGCTGCACCCTCCTCCGAGTAAGTCCGTCCTGTGCTGCAAAGGCTCCCTTCTCACCGGTGAAGGTGAAACTGGTCCAATCCATGTGGACACACAACACTTTGCACCTAATACAGTTGATCTGATCATGAAATGTAGGTAACGAGTGCATACCCAAGATGACATCGTAAGGCCTTGATGCCACTACAAGGAGATCCCAGCCGAAGCTCTCACATCTTAGAGTAAGCTCACATTTCCAACACCAGTGTTTTATCATCAAGTCTACTCCCATAAGAGTCTCTACCTGTAAGGATCAAACCAATGGCTCTGTCGGAATCTAAGATCTCCAAATGAGGGTAGTGGAAATGAAGGAGTGACTAGAACTTGTGTCTATAAGAACAATAGCTAAGGTGGAGTAGAAACAGATTATACCTCGAATCATCTCTAGAGTGCCATGGTTGTATGGCTCAGCTACCTGGAGATAAGCTCTCCCCTATCCACCTACTCCCTACAGTTGGGGTGGACATCCTGGTGGTGGTGGCGGTATCACCTTGAATCGTCGTCCACCACCAGCTGCACGGCCAACTCCTCTGCCACATTCGCCTGCTCCCTATGTTCCACTTCGATCGAACCTCTACCTCTACCTAGGAGGTCCCTCAACTGTCTGCTGATCATTAGTATGGCGGGTTGGACAATCACGATCCACATGACCCTCCCTGAGGCAAGTGTAGCATTGCCCGCTCCTGGCATGACTGACTCTGTCTCGTGTGCCCCGCACAACTAAACCTATATCCTAAGGTCATCCACCAGATGGTCTGCTTCGCTTGGAACTCTGCAAAATTTGTCTACTTACAACTGTAGAAGACTCTGCTATGTGATACTCGGTGGCGGGTCTCACTGATGGTGACTACTCACCAAGGAAACTCTCCACTAGGAGGGATCTCTCTAACAGCCCTGCCTACGTCAGGATGTTGAGTGAGATCATTGAAGATCTGATCTCTCGCCTGAGCCCTGGCTCGAAGGTTTAGGCCCGGAAGAATGGTTCCTGCACTATATCTTTGGAGTAACGCGATAGATCGTTGATCCTCATTGAGTACTATTCCATCATCATGCTACCCTGCTGTAGATGCAGTAGCTCCTGTATCCTCACCGCAAATAGGGTGGCTGAGACAAACTCCACTCGAAATAGGCTCTCAAAGTCAGCCTAGAGTAGAGTCACCTCGTCATGCACCTAGAGCATCAGGCTCCACCATCTTCCTGCTGCTTCCTAAAGGAGAATCGCTGTAAGGACCACCATATGGTCAGCTGGTGTCCCTACCAGTCTAAAAACTCTCACCATTGCCTCCAGCCAATCCTTAGCTGCCTGCGGGTCCGTCTCCCCCCTAAACCTGGGTGGCCTCTGGAATTGGAACTCATGAAAAATGCACAAGAGGAATGCACTCTCTGCTTTCGGGATGGTGGTATCGGTGGCCCAACTGGTAGAGGTACCACTGGTGCTTCTGCTGTAATAGGGCCCTGCACCGAGGCCTTGTCGCTCGGTGGGATTTCATCTCATACAACTCTTGGAACCCTGGATAGCTATCTGCGTGGAGGCAGCCTTAAAAGAAATAGGTGCACCATGGTTAATAAGTTATACCTGGTGAGATGAATTAATGATATCACAAATAAAACTCTTGTAACACACACTCAATCAGTGTTTTCATGCACTGAGTCAGAAATCATAGTTCAGGCTCCTGGTGTATGGATACATTGACCACTGCACAAACACTGGAATCTTTGAACTGAAAACCACACTCAATACTCTTAACACTATTGCTTCATATAAGATAAAGATCAGAGTCCTAAGTTCTACGGTAGAACATATTCCTCTAATACCAATTTGTCATGACCCGTCCCCCAGGGCCAATGCCGTGACTACCCTAAGCCCTGATTCTATAGGTCAGGGGCTAGCAACTAGCACCAAAGGCGTAAATCCTTAAAACTGGGAAGACATTTCCTTAATAATCATTAAACACACACAAACATAAAACAAATTGGAATAAAACACTAAGTCAAAACTATATACAAAAGGAGTGATATAAAGAAAGGGGCCAGAAATACAAGCCCAACTGTAAAGTACTAGGAAACCGAAAAACAAGTACAACTGAAGAAAAGTAAACAGTTGCTGGATTGTCCACCGGGAAGTCCCACCTAAAGGGTAGGTACAGAAGGCCTTCACTACACTCCATGTCCATCCGTCTCCTCCGAGTATCGTCAGGCTGTGTGGTCTACCTCCGGGTACCATCTAGTCCTGTCCACTCAGCCTCAGTCTGCGCTGTCCGTCGTCAGCAACCAACACAACGAGGTGCAGGCATAGCCCATGCAGGGGTGAGTATAATGATACATAGTAGAAACCCTGAGACACTAAAGGTCTCAAAAAATCCAAAAAGGATAAACCAAAAAGTATGAAATTAACGGATAGCCAATAATTAGGTATATGCCCAAACATATATCTAAGTTTTCAAGTAACCCATCTCAATCATCAGGAAAACACAGAAGTCACTGACTCAACTCACCAAGGTATACAACTTTTTTAGAGTGATAGATATGATCAGATGTAGTCACTCATTCATCAATGCTGTCAGACCAACAAAGGATCCAAGACCAACAGTTGGAACTGTCAGACCCACATAGGATCCAGGAACAGTAGTTGGAGCTGTCAGACCCACACAGGATCCAGGACTAGCTAAGCTGTCAGACCCACACAAGATCTAGGACCAACTATTCTGTTAGACCAACACATGATTCTAGAATAGAATTCAGAACTGTCGGACCAAAAGATGATCCGAGAATAGTCATCAGAGTTGTCGGACCAACACATGATCTAAGAATAATCGTCAGTGCACAACCAGCCAAAGGGTTTCCTCAAAGAACACTTGATTCCTTGAGGGTCCGCTCCTAAAGCCAAGTTTCGATATGTCAACTTCCATAATGTCCCAAAAAAAAGTATCTCAAAGGTCAGTCCCATCATAGGGGTCTCAAAGTAACAGACAATGCATCGATCAGATGCCCGGTCTGTGAGTTATTAGCATTTTTGTTCTGAGGGGCCGGTTGGATTTATGTTTGATCCAACCCAGACATACCTCAACTATGTCCAAACCTCAAGTGGGGTATTATAAAAGAAGCTTCTCCCTCCAAGATTTCCTTTACTATAGACAGTTCATCAATCAAAAACTCATAGGCCATGTTATGGGCGAAAAGGTGGAAAGAAGCCAAAATGGGTCTGGGTCCGATCCGGCCTAGCCGGAAAGACCCGGGTCTGGACTGGAGTCTGACCCAGTCTGTGGGGGCGGCCCAAACCACACTAGGTCCAGCCCCGTGGCCCGTGCTGGGTCTGGCCCGGTGGCCCAGCGGCTCGCGGGGGTCCGCCTAACCCGCGTCCAGGGGGGAGGCCACATGCCCCCTGGAAATCCCGAATAGCTATGCCATTCGGGTGGGATCCAAACCAGCACCAGGTGGCGCCGGTCCACGTCACGCGGGACCAACCAGGTCTCGCTCCTCCAGTATGGCCGAGTGTCCGGCCGCTTCCGCTCCGCCAGTGACCGGCCCAGCTGGCCGGCTTTGCTCCACCGCTGCGGCCCGCCTTGGCCGCAGCTTCTTCCTCTACGTGGCGCGACGGCGCCGCACCCCTCTGGCGGCCTGGTGGCCGCCTATGTCCACCACCGCACCCAAGGCCACAACCTGTTCTTCCACATGTCACGACGACGCCGCGCCCTTCCGGCGACCCGGCAGCCGTGCATCACCGGTTTCCTTCGTGGTCGGCCTGAAGTCGGCCGTCGTTTCTCCACTACGGCTCGTCGGCCATGGCCCACTCGTCCGAAAACGCCGTTGCACCACCAACGTCATCAAAAAGTGAGGAAAAATGGAGGGGGGTTGGTCCGTGTTCATACGGCCCACACCCTCTATGTTATGGTGATAACAATCAGCTAAACATAACCCAAGATTGAATGATGTAGATTGGGAATAAATTCAAACTCAAAACCCCTACCTCGTATCATTCATTGGCGATGACGAGGAGGTAGTATGGATTTCATTCATCATAGGTGAGGACGTCCCACTTTGGAAGGAATCTCTAGGAATAATGGAGAAGAAGATCGGTGTTCTTCATTGGAGTTCTTCGTTGGCGTTCTATCTCCAAGAGCTCCACCTCCCTCAATCCAACTTTCGCACAAAATGAATAGCCCCCCCCCTAAAATAATAGTTCACATGGTCTATTATGTTCGTTGGGATAAATTCAAAAATAGGCATTTAATTAATTGATGAATCTTAATTAATTAAATGAGGTGGGTTGGCATAAAATTAATTAAAGGGAGTTGAAGAGTTTCTCCTCCTTAAATAGGGAGTTCCAAGGGGTTTCAAGCTTGAGTGGTCCCCACCATATTTAACAAGAAGAGGAGTTTAGAACCCAGGTGGGTTCCAACTCTATAACCTCTCAAGGGAAGTTAATGTGTGGTGGTCCCCACTGCCAACCTCCTCTTAGAGGTTTTGACCAACAAGAGTAAAAATAAAGCCTCAACTTCATTTTTATTAAATTTATTCATAAAAAACCCAAAACTGACTTTCATTCTTGACCAAATACCATCGAGGTGAAAGACTTCTTAAGCGAATACCAGCACTGCAAGTTCAATGGTGGCCTTAGATTTCAATTTCTTGCATCGGTTCAAAAGTTATCAAATCCCACCCATATGTTGGAAGAATGTACCCGAACAAAAATTCATAAATTGATTCCGGACACACCGAGCCTCGGAATCAAGCACCATCTCTTTACACGGACTTGTAAAATTCCCATGTATTTAAAAAAAATTCCACAGGAACTCAGGGTATTTACAATATTCTTTGAAAACTCGTTTCATTAGATCCATGAAAACAAGGGGTGCATTAGTCCGCCCAAAATTCATTATTGTAAACTCATAATGCCCATACCTGGTTCAAAATGCTGTTTTCGGAATGTATTCCTTCTTCACACACAACTGATGATATCCATATCAAAGGTCAATCTATGAAAAATATTGAGCACCAAGAAGTTGGTCGAATAAATCATCAATGTGAGGTAGGAGATACTTGTTATTTATTTTTATAATATTGATCTCCCCGTAGTCAATGCACAACCTTATAGATTCGTCTTTTTTCTTAAAAAAAAGGACAAGGGATTCCCATAGAGAAAAACTAGGGTGAATAAATCCCTTATTACTCAATTCCTATAGGTGTTTCTTTAGTTCCACTAATTTCACAATGGCCATTCTATAAGGGGTTATCAATATGGGCATTTAACCATGAATTATATAAATGGAGAACTCAATTTCTCATTTTGAAGGATCTACTAGTAAATCCTCTGGAAACACATCAATATATTCTTTCAAAATAGGTACATCCTCCATTAGAAAATTATTTTACTCACCCATAAATATTTCATTCTTTTCCTCCCCAATACTTGAATTTTGAAGAGCATCTGGGGGTGGATCAATATAAGAATCAGGTGGTCAAATTTTTGCTCTAAACATAAGCTACTCCTTATCTTCATTGAAAATTGTAACATACTTCTTCTTACAAAAAAATTTCACATCATGGTTTAAAATCCAATCCAATTCAAGGATTATATAAAATTAAATCATGGGTATGTCGATGAGTTTAGCAGATAAAGAATATTTATATGCTCTAATGGGAAGTGATTCAAAAAACTTTGTTGTGATGATACATCCCCTAGGAGTTTTTACTGAAAACTCCCTTTTTAAGTGAAATTGAAAATATCTAATTTTCTGAGAAAATTGGGAAGATATGAAACAATGAGATGATCTAGAATCAAATAAATCATTTTCTAAACTTGAGGAAACCATTAAATTATCTTCCAGTATGTCTTTAGGAGCTTCAACCTCAGCAGTAGTGATAACATAAGCTTGGCCTTTCTCCCTTGGCCTTTTCTGAGGTAAGTTCCATTGGCGCATAAGACATTAATTTTCATAATATCCCTTTTCTCTATAATTTTAGCATTCAACATTGAGACCATCTTCCTTTACCTTGAAATAATGAGCTTGGTTTCCTTTTTCACCACACTAGTTATAGTATCCCATTCCCTTTAGGCAAGTACTGGGGTGTTTCTTCCCACATTTACCACAAGATAGATATTCAAACTTTCACTTCTTCCCCTTATTTTTATTTCTAGAGTGATCAATAGATCTCTTCTTCTTTTTCTTTTCGTAGAAAATTCATTTTCGGTCTTGATAGCACATGAGACAATATCCTCATACAATGAGAAGGATTGTGAGAATAATTCTTGATGTAGAAATGGTTTTAACCCATCAAATAATCAATAAATTTTACTCATTGGGTTATGTATATAATCTACTGTATGGATTACTAACCTTGTAAAGTTAGCCTCATACTTTGCGACATTATCATCCTTCTTTTTCCCTAGACTCAGAAATTGTCTTTCCATATCTACTCGATGGTCACGGGGAAAGTATTTTTCTAAAAAAATATCTTTAAAATCCCTCTATTCAATGTTCTATTCTTCTTCATCTTTCATTGTGTTTTGGATTAATGATCACCATTGATCTGATTCTCACGTGAGGCGATAAACTCCCATGAAAACACTTTCCCTTTTGCTACTCCCTAAAGCATGAAATATTTTCTCTAAGGAATTTATCCATTTCTCAACTACTAATTGATTTGTAATCCCATTGAATTTTTGTGGTTTTCTCCTTATGAAGTGTTCTAACATTGATCATCTACGTTGTGGATCAGGGCACTCCATACAGATAAGGTTATTATTCATAACCCAGGTGAGTTATCCCAGTATGTTGATAAGCTGATCAGCACCAGTTGCATCACCAACTCTACTATAATTATCTTGAGTAGGAAGGAAATCCCTACATGGATTACGTGCATTGATATGGTTTCCATTCCTTCCACTAGGTGTCATCTCTAAATAATGGCATACAATATATTAGAATAGGAATGACAATACATAATTCCAAACTTGTAAAACACTTAACATAAATTGAATAAATTATGGATATAACCCGTAACCATAAAAAAATGTTTTCTTTGAGGCAGTGTATACTCATAAATCCTTCATAATGGGTTTTCAAGAAAATGTGAATTATCCTCAGCATATCCCCTAGGAGTGTTGTAACCAAGAGTGTAGAAAGACCTATTGTCGTGTACCAAGATACCCCGGGTAAAGCCCAAAACACCTTCTCAGAGTTTTCACTCCTAGGTACATCTGTACTCGAGCCACCTCAGCCTGCTCATTTCCAGACATGGATGTGCTACTTGGAAAAGACAAAAAATCTATACATTACCAAAATTTTAGGAAGTTATTCTATACCAATCCTCAAAGTCTATCTTAGGGTAATGTGCTCTAATAAGAGTTTATCTATATCTAGTTTCCAAGTTTTGTACTAGACTTCCTATGATTCCAAATGTAATTCCCCGAACCCAGTTACCCAGAGTCGGTGCATTATTACATAACATTGGCATGATACAAGGAATCATGTCCCGAAATACCGATCATTTTAGTATCCTTCTAAGTACAAGATACATTCACAAGGTTTACATTACATCATGAAATAAAAAAATCAACAATATTTTGTCCCCATTGACCAAAATTATATCTCTATACTATCCCTGAAGGTCAACCATAAAATATTTATTCACATCTTGAGAAAAATAAAACATAGAAAGGGGTGAGCTCAAATGCTCAGTAAGGATAAAAATATTGCAGAAACGTTTATAAATAAGCATACGCATTTAAGGAAATGTATAATACTAAAACAAAATCCTTTTAAACATAAACTTCAACATAATATGGAAAATATAAAATCAAATAATTCAATTTACTTACTCACATGAATATTTTACTAGTCAAATAATCACATTATATATCAATAGACACTTTCATAATGATGAAATGCATAATTCCAGACTTCATAACCACATATTCAATGCCTTGTGCCATGACTAAAAATAATATTTTTTCAAGGACATGTTCCAAGACACTAGTTTTTCTCATGAGACCCACCGATGCATCGAGGAACTATAGCGGGCTCCACCCATCACTTTATAGCAGGCTCCACCCATCACTTACTATGTCCAATACATTCCTCATATGAAAAGACATAAAGATAACATAAAAATTCGTATTAAAACTAGCATACAAAAAGTCAATACTTTATCCATAAACCATGAATGTTTTAAAAGAACACATCCATAGTCAAACATATCACAAAACCTTCAATATAATATGGGATATTTGTATCATAATAAATCAACTACAAAAAAGTTTAAAATCCATGAACGGATGTTGATATAGATGTAATGAAAATTATTTGAAAGAAATTCCGCTTTCTATTTTGAAACCATTTAAAAGAAAAAATTTATTTTGGAAATATTATTATAATATTTTAAGGGATGATTCGATGATTTTATAATGGTGGAAAATTGTCGCACCCTCCGTATAAGATAAAAAGACATTCTAAACATAACTTTATAGAAAATGTCATAAAGTACCTTGTTTGGAAAATGACTGAAAGATTCCTTTCAAAACATATAATGTCAAATAAAGGTATAAATATATTTAACCCATTGTATAGTAAATAGTAATTTGTTTTTGAAATACATATTTTAGAAATATGGATGTGGATGATTAAGAGGTCCCAGTAGATACTTATGTAAAAACAAACTTAGATAATAAAGAGATTGTGAAATTAACCCTTAACTTGTACTTTTCCTTAGTATATGGTATGTTAAAATCCTGTATAATATTTAAAACATTGTTATTAAATTATATAAAAATTATATAAATAAATATGATATCATATATGATCTTATAATATTTCATTGTTAATAATATTTTAGCAGTATCATCGTTTTGGGTGTTAACCGATTCATTTTCCTTTATATGTTTTGTTACATAAGCTGTGTTTGTTACAAGATAGGATGTATTTGATTTATGTACATAATGATACTAAGTTCTTAAAAATTATTTTTAATCATCAAATGAAAATTATTCTTGAATGGAAATGATGGGGAAATGAATCTCATCACGTTCATGGAGACGGTAATCCGTACGTACGTACAAGCGATAATATCATTATTTTGATATTAAAATCACATATAATATGATGTTATATCATATATAAATAATTATTATCATGTTATATTTAATATTTACATCATTTATACTCATTATTATACCCATCCAAATAATAAAGTGTTTGAATAACAAACTTCACCATGACGTGGAGACAGTAAGCCGTACGTACGCACGTATGGTGACTTTGTCATTTATAGGATGGATTGAATAAAGAATATTGTTGTACCATTTTTATAATAACTTCACTGTATATAGAATATATGGGGTTTATTATTTTATAATGGAAACAACAAAGAAAGAGGAAGTGGAGGAAGAAAAGAACTTGAAAGAGGTGATGAAATATTTACCACTTATTTTGGTTATTCCTTTTGGTTTAATCAAAAGGGCTCCTTAGGTTGGCTTTATTAACAAAGTAAGTCCTCTAGGATGAAGGGAGGATAGTTGTAAGGATATTTGGTCAGGGTTTGGTCGATCCAAATGGCTTTGAAGGTGTGAATCTGAGATAATGGGAAGTTCCCTTTTATAAGAGGGGTGAGGGGCACCATAGGAAAAGACTGAAATATTATTTTATAATAAAGTAATTTTCAGTTTCTAATGGATCAAAAATAATTTATTTCGAGGATAAGGTGGGGATAGGTCGCAAACCACTCAACCAATATGTTTTAGACAGGTTTGAGTCACCCAACTAATCTTATATTTTAGATTTAACACTTAGTTAAATAGTTTTACATTTACCATGTCTCTTTGTATTTTTATATTATATAGTTAATAAAAATACTATAAACCACCTATCTAACCCCAATAGGTTCCTTAATGAAATATATAATATTATTTAGGATTTTTGGATAAACCTTATATTTTTAAGAATATTATATTAACCAATAATATAGTATTTGTTTTAAAAACTCAATTATGTTAATTTTGACATTATTTAATAAATGATTTTTGTTAAAGTCCAAATAACATTATTAATTTGAAATAAATTCATATATTAAATACTAACATGTCTTATTAACATATAAAAATAGTTTAATGAATCAAAAGTCTCAATTTAATTTTGTTTGGATATTAAAATATCAATTATTTTAATATTTCATAATTAGGGTAATTACTGCGTCATCATTGTGTCATAAATAAATTAAATTATTTAATGTCTAAAAATTATAAATAAAATATAATTATGTATTAAATCTTTTTATATTTCTAATGAAAATTTATAGTCTAATTTATATTATTTATAACCCAATATTAAAAATGGTTTAGTTATTAAACATTGAATTTAACTCTTTTTACTATTTTCTAAATAAAATAATAATAAATGTCCTAATCTAATCCATGTGAACCTAAATGATCATATTTTATTCTTTAGGTTGTTTTTGGCCTAATTATACTTATCCAATAGAATTAGGACATGTTTTAGGGTAATAATAATATAATTTTTACCCTTAAATACCCAATTTACTTTTAATTGTGGTAAATAAAAGTCTAAAGTTACTATTCACAAAAAAATTATTTTCATCTTGTTGAACCAAATTTTACTTACTAATATTAACCATGCTTCTTGTATTTTTGAAATTCAACTCACAGAAATGGTAAAATTAATTTTTATGCGAATTTGCAAATGCTCATAGGAGGTGGGTAAAAGACGGTAAGAAGTTCAATAAAATTTTATATATCTAATATTATTACCAAATTACTCCAATGAATTAAATTGTACATATATAGGTATTATTTATATATTTGGACCTAAAATAAATTTAAAAAAATAATTAATTATTTAAATAAAAACTCTGTTTTAAACAATAATGTAGTGTTTTTCAATATTCATCAAAAATTGAAAGTTTTCAGAAAAATACCAAATATTTACCCTAACCTAATTTAAATATTGAGAATACAAAGATGAAGTCCATTTTGAAATGGAAAATTTATATAATTTCAAAAAGTGGGTATTACTATTCATAACGGCTCTTTTGATTGGTTGTTGTGTGTTAGACTATCGAAGTTGCGTACAATGCAAGCTACTGCATTATTCGAAGGGAAACATTCTGTGGAAGCTTGGGGTGTTACACATGTGTTCTGTGAGATCTCACATCGTCTAGGATTATAAGGATTTTTATGCGATGACATACTATCTCCATGGTTTGTATGCCTTTTTTCTAGTAACTCCATTGGGTTAGTTAGGTGGCATGCCTTCTGACCCTATGGCCACAATTAGATTGGTTTCTTAGAGTTTTCAACATAATTCATGTGAGGAGTCATGTGCACAAATCATTTAATGATGTACACAGGGATTAGATGGATGTCGAGGGTGGATTTACCTTTTTGTGTTGCCCAATGTGGTTTTAGGGCTAACCAGAGAAGAATGTTCATTTGAAAGTGTTTCCCTTGGGTGCATGTTTATTGAAAATAGAAGAATATTGTTGAGAGATCAGGGGAGTGGGAGACCTAGTTGAGAGCTCAATATCCTCATTTTTTATTAGGTTTTTTCTTTTCAAGATGAAAATCCTTAGAGGAGGGAAGAATGTAATGTATTTGGTTTTTGTAGGTAAGAATTTTTAATATTTATATGAATATTTCAGGAGTTGGGTGTGAAGTCAATGTTGAATTTTGGGGCCTGGTGATCCTTGGATTGGTGATATTGAAAATATTGAAAATATTATATCATGAACATGATTTTTTTCATAAATAATGCAATAAATACAAAAATATATTCTTAAATAAAAAATCTAATACCACTATTAAATCCAAAATGTTCGTTTTACCCTAGGTGTGACATAAAGTTGGTTGGCACTGGTAGTTCGGTGGAGGGAGACCACTGGTAGAAGAAATAATTAATTAAATGTATATTTAATTATTTAATAAGCGGTAGAATACCCCCAATTTTTTTTATTCCCAAGTGAAGAGGAAAATAAGGTTGATTCTCCCCTTTTGGGGGAAAAATCAAGAAGAGATAAGGTGCCACTGAACTTCTTCTTTGATGATGACCAAGATCGGATCGTGGTATAATGGATTTAGGGTGAAAATTTGGACCTAATGCTTCAACGTTTCACCATGAGGTAAGCTGATTTATGACTATTATGTTATGATCCCAATAAATTATTTGTTTAAGTGTTTTGAATCCATTTTATGACTACTAAGGATCCCCTAGGGGTTTATCTGTGATTAATTAGGTTAAAATGCGGGTTTGGGGAGGTTCGTAGGGATTTCCCATTTGAAAATCCCTATCACATGGTGTCTAGTATTAGATCACATCCTATGGGTTATTTACATTGGGGAAAGAATGAGATTTGGGAACTACACATCATGTAATGAGATTACATGCCCTATAGTTGGGCTTCACCTTGTGGATGAGTATATTGGAAGACATTCTATTTTAAGAGGAAATGGATATGTAGAAATATAGGGCCAGACCCCAGGTGTATACAGTCACAACCATGAACTCAGACTTGACCAGGGTACCTTGACACATCCATGTACATGGGAACAAAGTGACATACATGGGCATGGGATGATGTTTACAAGCATGAGTCAAAGTACATGACAATGCCCAAGGCTGCCATAATACACGATGTTATCAATATACTCACCATGTATTTTCACATGGACAACCAAGATGTGTGTTGGAAAGGATATGTCTAGGGGTCCTGGTGAGGATACACACCTTGTACTTTCCTTTTACACACTGAGTATCAGGAGTGGAAACATCTAGGGTTCGACCTCATGAGACACATCATGTACCCTAGAAGGAAACACTATGTAATCCACTTATAGGCTTATTCCACTTGTATATTCTACTTTAGGACTCATAATGTGGAACATGAGTAGCTTATCCTATGTGATTTTCCATATACAATCTGACGGTGGTCTTCATATGGGAATCAAATATAAAGTGTGCGGTGATTCTCATGGTATTCTTCTTTCAGTGATGAATAGACTAGTTTTCATTTGGGTGTAATTCATTTTTCCATCCCCATGAGGGTACAATGTGACATTAAATCTTGATCAAAGGATTGTGGCCCCCTCTATGTGTTTTTATATATAGAGATTTTATAAATCCCTCTAGGAGGCTTAGGGTGGGAACCTCTATCATATATACTTCCCTTGGAGGGGTTTAAAGAATCTTTTTATCCAACTTTTGTGGGTGTATGATCCCATACATAGAGGGTTATTCTCGGTTGGGATGGTATACCGCAGAGGCCCTAGTTGAGATCCCCTATCAGAGTATAATGATCTTCATATTTCTATATGGGTTTTCTGGTGCCCCTAGTTTCCCAAGGTGTGATCCACTATTTGTGTATTGATCTCTTTTTAGTTTTATTAAGTACCTATTTGGTGTGGCCTGATGAGCACAACTCATTAGTGATCACCATTAGTGATAGCATATCTAATGGAGTAAGTTATCATTGATGAGCATTACAATGAATCCTTGAGCAGAATCATATGGTTGGAAATATGGTTGGGGCCACTTCGAGACATGGTATGTATCTTAAATATATCTGAATATTTCTAATTGTTTTAGATGCTGTGACTTATTTCTTAATTAATATACCTTGGTGATGATGAGAAAAGTCATCATTCTTAGATAAGTTGCGTAGAAGGAGATTCCAAATCTCTCTCACCTGGGTTTTATGTACCCTCTTACTTATGATTTGGGTTGACTATTTATATTTCTCCCTTTTTGGGGTTTTGGGTGCCTAACGGGTATGTATACACTCACTGTTTTATGGGTTCTACCAGCACATGTTATATCTTACATAGATGATAGGACTTTTGAAATAGTCATAGAAGGACGAGGAGTAAGTAGAGCATAGTCTGGCATGATTGATCATGGATCGTACCCGGTGTTTCATCTGATAGAAATACCCTCCTTCTTAGTTGGTTGGACTCCTTTATCTATTATGGTGGGATTATATTTGGACCTTTATGGTTTTCAGTACTTTTTTCACACTCTAATTGTTAGATATAGATTTATACATGCATTTAGTATTATTTTTATTCTACCCTTCAACATTGAATGAATTTTTGGAGATGTGTGCATGTGTATAAGTCCCATAAACTAAGTCCTCACATGTGTGAGATATTCATACTCAATGATGGTTTCTAGCCCTTGGCCTTTTGAAGGTAGGATTAAGGTGTCACACTCAACATACAACTATACATGTAGGCCTCATTAGGCTGAGGAAAGATACATAGACTAAGAGAACCCTTCACCACACATTTATAGATAATGTTTTAAGAATTTTAGACCTTTTATCCATAGTTTTATCTTATACCATAATTTAATTTTTCCCGGTTAACTATTTTCTTTTACATCAATAACATATTTTTATAGACAAAAATTAAATTTACCATATTAAGAAATTATAATAATGTAATTAAAAATATGAAAAACATATTATAATATTTAATTTCTAAATGATATAAAAATTAATTTTAAAATAATCAATGCATAATATATGAAACTTTTTTTTAGAAAAACTATTAATTAGTTTCAAAAATGATAATCATTGGTTTCTAAATCAAATATAATATTTTAAAAGTGTATTTTTAGTTATTAAATACATATTTAGTTAGTAAAAAATATTCATAAATTTTTAAGTGATTCTTATATCCTAACGATGTCATAAAAGTCTCATTGTTTGTAAAAACAGTATTTTATAGTATTTAACTAAAAATAAATCCATTTAGAAAAATATAAAAAATTTATCTTAAGAAAATATTAAAATTTGAATCTAAATATAATGTTGTTTTCTTCAAATTAAATTTCTAAAATTTAAGCATTTAACTTCTAAATGGATATATAAAATCAAATAAAAAATAATTTTTATATGAAAATTAATTTTTAAATATTAAATATTATTATTATTTTCAATTAATTATGAATTAAATTTCTTTTAATATATTATTGATATCATTTTTTCACCATTTAACCTTAATATTTTTATTTTCTTAGAATAAAATAAGCATAACGCTTAAAAAGTTAATTTATTGGAAAATAAAATTATAAGTATAAAATGATCTTGTTGGTTATTTTTCTAGACTAATTGAATTTTATAACTAAATTGATCTATAAAATGAGAATTATTTTCCTTTTAACATATATTTTATAATTTGACTAATACTATTTATACCCGTTATTTCAATGGTTATTCTCATAACTATCAAATTTTAATATCTGTAATGTTCTATTAATAAAATGTATCATGTTTTTTTAATTAATTGTTCCGTGTTGAGAAATCTATTCAACATAGTATTTAATTAAAGGAAAATGTTCACTAAAATATTGGGGTGTTACATTTTATTTGTTATATAAATTGGGTCCTCAAAATTCTAATTTTCACTTAATAATATAAATATCTATGGGTATCCATATGATATACATGACTGAAGATAAAATTTCTATTTGGAAATCAAGCTCATTATCCTAGGAAAGACCATGAAACTCATTTATTCAATCTTAAAAGACATATATTGAGAGTTTAAACCATTTTTTCCAAATATGCACCATTAAATAAGTATATGTCTTATGAGTTTCTAGAGAAAAATATTTTATAACTTAATTTTAATGATCCTGACTCCAACCAAGCCATAAAACAAAAATTGTAATGATAATGTACAAATAACTAGATTAAATAATCACATGAATATGAAAAATTAATCCTAATATGACTGACCCATGTCATGTTAATTTCAATGTATGATAAATTAATTTCAACTATGATATAATTATATTGACCTATAACTATTTTTGTTTAACCTAGGTTATCTATGGTTATATTTTAATTAGGTTATCTAACCTAAATATGTTCAAATCGATCGTAATAGTTTATAAGGAGCATGTGAACTAACAAAATAACATCCCATAGAAGTGTCAAATTAGGTGTGTAGTTAGGCCTCTTTATCATGTACCATGTGAAGATTGAGTTATGAGTCAACCATAAATTTGATGGTTATTATCCCGAGGTACATGTATGTCACAGCTTACATCTACTTGTTTTTATCTAGGCCAGGATTATATTTCTAGGAAAACAAACACTCTATCCTTTATAAAAATTTTAGGATTTATTCTTATATAAAGTCTTATACTACAGGTTTCCAATAATGTTCTCTAGTCCCAATCCAAAAAATGATATCTAAATTAATCCCTCCAAATAGTTAATCCTTACATTGATACTAATTGAGTTTCTTTAGATCCACACTTTTCAGATCAATGATAAAAACATATTCTTTACATCTGGTTTTGATAGCAAGTGATATGAATCAAGATGAACATATCTTTATTTTATATCATTTTTATAAGTTTATAATTACATCTCATAAATAACCACACAAATCCCAAGATCCAAAGAATTAATTTGTTTGAGAAATAGATATAAAAGAAACATATTTTAAAATAATTTTTAACATTTATCCACAATTGAACCACAATAGACCCCTTTATAGAGTCCTCATAGGTAATATTCATCTTCCTAACCTGGGGAATGGAAATATAAGAAAGGGGAGAGCTCAAATACTCACTAAGGAAAAAATTTTAATATTTCACCAAGTGTAAAATCATAATTATATGAGAAAACATGAACAATGGAGAAATATATTTTTAAAAAACACAGAACAATAAGAAGTTTTTATAGGTCATGATATGATTTCATGTAATGTAAAATATACAAACATGGACAATGTACTAATAGAATGAGGTTGTTAACGCTCTCCATGAAGAATAATCCTAGTCATATGACATAAAATTATGGAATTTTATTAAAAAATAGAATATTGAGGAATATTGGAACAAAACATCAGTATATGAAATCACTATAATGTGATAAAATTCAATTATGCACACACATTAGGTTGTGGATAAATAAAATGAGCTTAAATCATATTGGGAAAAAAAAATTACATACATCATGTTGAGAACAATACAATGTCTATGAATCATGTTGTGAACAAAAAATATTTCCATGAATATGTTGTGAATAAATGAAATGCACACACATCATGATTTGAACAAAAAATTTCCATGAATCATGTTTTGAAAAATAAAATATCCAATTATCATGTTGTGAAAAAACATTATCCATGCATAATATAATTATCTCATGGGATGTAAATCTTTGACCAGTTCATTGAAGAGAACTAATGGACCAAACCCATATTTGGTAATTAATATGACCAAATATGCTCACAATGGTAACCCATACCAATTTTTTCCACAAAAAAAAATGAATCCAATATCATATCATTAAGAACACTTGGAAAGAAAATGGATTTCAGATTGTTTCAAAATTCCATCACATAAAATGTATTCAAGAATTGGACCTATTGATACAAAAAATTCTATCACAAAAAATATGTACTTAATTAAATTCATTTAGTGGGTACTTCCTAAAAAAACTCCAAAGTTTGTATTTTTTTTGGAGATAAAGATGAAAATAGATGTGATGTCTTTAAACTAGATTTCATAAAACATTTTCATTCATATCATAAAAGACCATGTTACAAGCCACAATAAAAAAATATTTTCAAGAGGTAACATAGAAACTTTTTTAAAAAGAACTTTAAAATAAATCAAATTATAGAGACTTTAAAAATTCATAAAGGTTTTATAGAGTAATTTTAAGGTGGAAGATAAAAATATTAATGTGAAAGGGAAATACTTTTTAATATTTTGAAAATATAATTATCAAAAACCCAGATCATAAAAAGGATAATTAAGCATTATTTTAAAAATAGGTAAAGAGAAATGAGGTCACATAACAAAATACATATTTGTGTTTCTAAATATGAAAGAAAATAATTTATGGAAATAAACAATATTAACATGGAGAATAAAAAACGATAAAAGAGGATGATGAATATCCTTAACAATGTTGCAATTTTATAAAGAATTAAGTTCATAAATGAATATGAAAATAGGTAATAACCCTGTGAAAATGAGTTCATGAGAAATAAATTTAAATCCAAATAAAATTGATATGATTCAAAATATAATTCAATAATAGATTAGGTTGTACCCAACTTATAATTACAATGTTCAATAAGAAAGATCAAAACTCAATGAATGAAAATTGATTTAATAAAAAACCCTTATGAATTTGGTAACACTTGAATCAAAAGAACATGAAAAAAATAAAATTTTTATGGATTTTAAACCTATTTAAATTAATTTTATGTATTATTAAAATTAATTTATGGAATGTATACTTACCAGAAAATATAAAACATGCGGTGGATATGACACGTGTCTTAAAGAAAAAAAGTGCGATGAGAAAAGCCTTACAAATTTTGTAACAATTGAATCAAAAGGATTGAAAGGAGAGAGTTAAGAAACATTAATAATAAAAACATAATCCAATAGGGTATTAATTACACCATAAAAAATAAGAACATGAACATAACATGAAAACATAAATAAATAAATGGAAATTGTGATAGAAATCCATACCTTAACTCACAATTAAAACTAATGAACTTTAACCTCATGTATAATAAATATAACTATCTTAATAAATTATTATATAAATATATTATTATCTATTAACCTATATAAAATTAAATTATATTCAGTTTTTATGTATTTATTTATCAGTTATAGTTTATTTTCACCCTCAGATGTTAGCAATTACGACTATTTCACACATTCTTTAAAATGCTGATATTGATTCCCATTATTTGATACCATGTTCATCATTCCCAATTATCCATGGTACCAAAAAAGATTATTTATAATGATTTATAAATTTATAGATTAATTAAATGTTTTTATGATTCATGAGGGTTAAATACCGAATTAGTTATGAGGTTATTTTGGTAATTTTAATGAACATAAGTTGGTATATTAATAAAGAATTACATCTTTCCATGGAGGTGGTAGTCCACACATACACATAGATGAAGTTTTTATTTCTAATTGGAAGTGAGAAATGTTGGAAATGAGATATCAATTCTCAATATTAAACATGCTATAAATATCAAATTTATTCATTAAATAATCGTTTTAAATAAGCTTTGTAAGGTGGTTTTGAGAAATGAAGTAAAATGTTCCATGGAGGGGAAAATCTGCATTTAAAGACATAAGATGTTATAATTTTTTTTATAGAAAATGATAAATGTATAAATTTGTTTATATTTTCATAATATTATACATGTAATAAATATTATATTTTTTCATTAAATACAATTTTTAACTATCCATGTAAGGTGGTTATAAAAAATTTATTACTTCGCTTTGTGAGTGTGGGGGGGGGGGTATCTGCACGTACACATGAACAATTTTCTCAATTTTATAATGAAGGTAGAAGGAAATATAGTGGTTATAAAATTAACATAATAAATTTTATTTATACTAAAAATACTTATTTCATTATATTAATATGGGTAAAATATATTTGGAGGACAAAGATGAAGAATAAAAAACATTGAAAAGTGATTAGTAGTTATGTTTAGAATTTGAAACTTCCCTTGGAGTACCTATTAGAAATTATAAATTTAGGGATTTTACATGGATAAAGGGGTTTACAATTTTTTTATATGGATATAGGGGAAGTAAAATAGTTTTAAGTTTAATAGTAAATTAAATTTTTAGTGTGTCTATGGAGGGGTGGTGGAAGTTTCCTTTTATAAGTGAGGAGAGTGGAATTTGTAACAATATAAATATACAAGTCACTATTCAAGGAATGCGAGTCCAAAAATTGAAAATAATGGAGGCCTATTGTGGAATGGGTTGAGAAAACCGTTAAATAAAACAATGAATAAAAAGTTGAAGGAATTTTATGTGTTTTCTCTTTAGTTTGAAATTTTACCATAATTTACTTTTACCATGGTAACTATTTTTTGACCTTGGTAACTTACTTTTATAACCAAAAATGAAATTTAAATTATTAAATAATTTTAATATTATAATTAAAAATATGAAAACAAGTTTATAATTTTAAAATTTTAAAAGAGATAAAAAATAATTTTAAAATAATGAAGGTATAACATATAAAAACCTATTTTTATAAAAATATTAATTAGGTTGAAAAATGTTAATCCTAGAATTAAAAATTAAAAAGAAAATATTAAAAATAAATAATTTTACTTATTAAATAAATTTTTGGTTAGGAAAAATGTTTCACATATTTTTATTCCATTCTTATATCCTAATTATGTAATAAAATTCACAGTATTTGTAAAAACAATATCTTATACTATTCTCATAAAAATAATTCCACTTTTAAAAATTATAAATATTTATATTATGTTAATATTAAAATTATAAATCAAAAATAAAGTTCCTTTCATCAAATTTGAATCATAATATATATGAATTAAAATTTTAAATAGATTTATAAAATATAATGAAATGTGTTTTTATAGGAAAATTACTTTTTAAATATTAAATATTCTTATTATTTTTGCAAATAAATTACCAATTAAATGAGTTTTTGTTATCCTGAATAGGTTAAATACCCTGGGGGTGTGAATAAGGGTATGATAGATTAAAACGATCACCCCTTTGTTTTTTTGTATTAAACAAAAAATATCTTCTCTCTCCTTCATGTAACAGAATATAAATGTAAATTAAAACATGAAAATTCACAAAATTTTCACTTGGTTCACCATAAATGGGATATGTACATGAAGAATACAAAGGAAATGTAATGATGTACCGAATATAGTAAATCACACAATAGTTACAATGTTCGGAGTAGATCCACTGTCCCTCTTGGTTTATAACCAATCCAAAAATTGAAAGATCATTTCTCTCTCAACTGAAGTCTATACACTGCTCCTTCATTAGATTCTTCTATTGATTTAAATCACCTAAAAATAGTTTTAAACATATATGAGTGTGACATGAAGCTCCATATTCACCCAATAGATGGAATCCACTTTACCACATAATGATTACTTTGCAAAGATTCAATTTTTCAAATGTTCATGTTTTTTTATTAACAGATTTAAAACCCTCACAAAATTCTTTAAAACACAAAATGATAGTACTTCATGAACTTCCTTTACTTCATGAATAGATGATTCCTCATGAACTACCACTACTTTTAAAGCTATAATGAACCAAAAATAGCGATCCTTCATGAAATGAACATCTTTCATTGAATGTACTTTCTTTGAAAAGTCATGTTTCTTTGCGAACCACCTCATATGCGATTCACCTCCTTCATGAAACACCTTCATACATAGAAAAATTATTCCAGTAAGGATTCATTCAAATCTACTTCACTCTATATGATATAATGTGATTAGGGTTCCCTTATTGTTTCCGACACTTTCGCCGGGGCGCGCGCGCATCCGTCTGTGGAGGACGCACTGCCCATTGCCCCGCATTCCCGCTTTACAAAGGCGGGCGACATTCGTTCCTTGTTTAGGTATGTCTGCTCCTTGATTGAAACGGGATGATGGGATGTCGGTTCTTCCTTCCATGGATTCCTCCTCGGAACTTGTCACCTAGTCTGGGTCTCCCTCATAGATTTAATACGTAGTTCGTGAAACTCTTCCCAGTTCCATGTTTCCATGGACGCCAGTTAATTACACTGCTACTTTCGGGACATTCCAAAGGGTCCAGTCAGGGCAGCAACCTTCGGTCGGGGGAGTAGTCACGTTGAGGCACCAGTAGCGTGTCTGGATGTTGGGGAATCTGTCGTGTTTGTCTATTATCCCTGATTGCAGGGCTTCTCGAGAGCATGGACGCCCGAGGCATCCCACATCGAGCATGGGGAATTATGTCATAGACACATATCTGAGGTTTTCCTCAGCTTCCCGCATTTAACACAGGGCACGCCGCGAGTTTAACGTCCAGCGGAGACGGGTCAGCCCATGGGTGGCTGTGAAGAGGGTCATACCGACACAGTCTCACCGAGATACTACGGTCCGGGAGAGAGTCGGGATGGGTGCTAGGTGGATAAATGGAGTGGATGAGAATGAAATGGGACCATCGCAAGGACGACGGCGGAGGTGGACCTTGGTCGGATGAATGACAGCAACGAACCAACATGAGGGTGGACCTTAGTCCAGCAGGCATTGTCAGTGTACAGACGTGAAAGCAGACCCGTGGATCCGCTAATGGCGGGCTTGAACCTTGGGAAGGTTTCCTACGTATCCCCGTGGCAGGGAATCAAAGTCCTCGTAGTTCATATCTGGAATGGCAGTTTAACGTCGTGCTGGACGTAGATAGAACATGACGTGAATTGGATGATGGATGGGCTTGAACCTCGTGGAGTATTCCTACGTACCATGCCTTGACATTGATCAAAGTCTTCGTAGTTAAAAGGGGTTGGTCACAATGGCTTACCATTGGACCAGAATGCAGTTTGATGTCGTGCTGGACGGGAGCGTGCAGTTTAACGTCATGCTGGACAAGGGCGAAACTCGACGTGAATGAACGACCGAGCAATGTGGCTTGAACCTCACGGAGGCTTCCTACATACCATGCCTTGACATGGATCAAAGTCCCCATAGTTCGCAATGGAATGGGTGTGTCGGTGAACCGACGTGAAAGTAGACCCAGGGGTCCACTATTGGTGGGATTGAACCTCGTGAAGGCTTCCTACGTACCATGCCTTGACATGGATCAAAGACCTCATAGTTCAGGTGGGGTTTTGTCGGTGAACCGACGTGAATGCGGACCTTGGTCCAATGAGTGGTGGGCTTGAACCTCTTGTAAGGCTTCCTACGTACCATGCCTTGGCATGGATCAAAGTCCTCGTAGTTCGTAATGGAATGGGTGTGTCGGTGAACCGATGTGAAAGTAGACCCAGGGGTCCACTATTGGTGGGCTTGAACCTCGTGAAGGCTTCCTACGTACCATGCCTTGACAAGGATCAAAGACCTCATAGTTCAGGTGGGGTTTTGTCGGTGAACCGACGTGAATTCGGACCTTGGTCCAATGAGTGGTGGGCTTGAACCTCTTGGAAGGCTTCCTACGTACCATGCCTTGGCATGGATCAAAGTCCTCGTAGTTCGTAATGGAATGGGTGTGTTGGTGAACCGACGTGAAAGTAGACCCGGGGGTCCACTATTGGTGGGCTTGAACCTCGTGAAGGCTTCCTACGTACCATGCCTTGACATGGATCAAAGACCTCATAGTTCAGGTGGGGTTTTGTCCGTGAACCGACGTGAATGAGGACCTTGGTCCAATGAGTGGTGGGCTTGAACCTCTTGGAAGGCTTCCTACGTACCATGCCTTGGCATGGATCAAATTCCTCGTAGTTCGTATGGAATGGGTGTCAGGGTCGGTGCTCACTCTAAGACCACGTGAGTCATGATCGGTGTGAGAAACAAGAGGTTGCAAGGACCTGACGATCATGTCGCGAAGGATGCGTCTGTGAGAAGCGAAGAGGGGATTACACGTTAGGCGGACCATGGTGTTGGGACTTACTCCGGGATGGAGGCCCATGGTGCGACAAAGCGCGATAAAGATGGACCTTGGTCCAATGATGGGAAGTACCTCGTCCCATATCACGTCCTCCATTGACCTTGGTAGTGGGGAAGTACGGAGATGCAGAGGTGCAGCCATCCGTTGGGGAACTAGGGTCTCCCTTCTCCTACGAACATACGTCACTCCAGAAAGGAGGATATCACCCCTTGTGGATGAGAGATTACATTCCTTTGGAGACGAGTGGTGTAACGAATGTTCGAGCTGGGGGAACCCTTCGTGAGGGAGACGAGGTCAGATCACAGTTTAACGTCATGTGTTGAGGATGCGGTGCTTGGAAATTTAACGTCCTGTAGCTCGGACGAGGTGGGTTCACTCCGCACCCCTAGGGCTTACATAACTGGTACCCTCTGGTCCTTGGGGAAGGGAAGGTGTCATTAAGGCCATGGTCATGGGGGGTTGTGGAACGAACCATCGAGGGGTCCACGTTAGCGTGGTTATGCGAAGAAGCAATAGCCGTTAGCGTGCCTATGCAAAGAAGCATTAGGCGAAGCAATGCTACGAGTGGTATTGTCCATGGGACTTTGAAATCACATCGTGAAAACCTGGAGGGTCGCACGGGAAGAGGAATCGCTAAGCAAAGGAGTGAGCTTCGCGAAGTGGGGTGCCTTGGCCTTAGTATGGGGCGTAGGTGTGAGTGGAAGGTGCTTTGTGAAGTGGAACAGTGTTCGCGGAGCACTGCCTCGCGAAGAAGGGGTGCCTTGCGAAGCAGGGTCCTGCAAAGCAATGTGCTTCGCGAAGTGGAGTGATCCTGCCTTAGCATGGGCCACGAGTGTGAATGGGAGGTGCTTCACGAAGTGGAACAGAGCATTGCCTCGCGAAGGAGGGGTGCCTCGCGAAGGAGGGTCCTGCAAAGCAGTGTGCTTCGCGATGTGGAGCGATCCTGCCTTAGCATAGGGATCACTCGTATGGGTTGGGTGTTTCACGAAGCACAAGTGCTCCGCGACTGCCCGGGTTCCCTTGGGAATCCCCTTACTTCGCGAATTCCCTTGAGCTTCGCGAAGGGCATCCCTCTCGGAAGAGGGGCTCAAAACGAGACAAAGCAGAGTCGTCTCGCGAAGTAGAAGTACCTCGCGAAGCTCATGATTTTAGGGGCAAAGCGTGCTTCGTGATTTGGGATAGGAGAAGCCGAAAGGTCGGGTTGTACATCTTCGGGACTCAGGGGGAGTCCAGTATTTATAGGGAAGGGGCGCCACGATGCAGGACTCGCGCGCCGCCTCAAGGGTTTCACGGCGGCTCGCGAACGTCAAACGTGTTCGCGGAGAATCACCGCCTCTGGAGCTTCGTGGCGGCTCGCGAATGTCAAACGCGTTCGCGGAGCATCACCGCCTCGGGAGCTTTGCGGCAGCTCGCGAACGTTAAATGGGTTCGCGGAGGATTTACCGCCTCGGGAGCTTCGCGGCGGCTCGCGAACGTCAAATGAGTTCACAGAGGATTACCGCCTCTGGTGCTTCACGGCGGCTCGTGAACGTCAACCGCGTTCGCGGAGAATCACCGCCTCTGGAGCTTCACGGCGGCTCGCAAACATCAAACGCGTTCGCGGAGCATCACCACCTCGGGAGCTTCGCAGCGGCTCGAGGGTCAGGGCGCTTCGCGGTGGGGCTTCGCGTCGGTGCTTCGTGAGGCAGCGAGCCCGCCTTCTTTGTTGCTTTTCTTTCGGGCCATATTTTGGCACCAACAAATGCCCCCCCTCAGACTTGGAGCCGTGGAGGGCAAGGGTCGATGTCTGAGGGAAAATCGCCAAAATTTCTCAGTGGTTTGCGATGCGGCTTCGCGAAGGGGGCCGCGGTGCTGATCGGGGCCACAGATCCGGACGCACCGCGATGCTCCGCGCAGGTGAGGCGCGCCGCGATGCTCTGGGGTCGCCGCCTATAAATAGGGGGTCTGACCTCTTTTGTCTTCACGTGCCTTCCTTGTCTTTTTGTGCTCTCGACTTTGCGAAGCTCCGCGTACTCCGCGACAGCCCTCCGCGAATCGAGCTTCGCAGCGAACCGCGGGTCTCCGACTCCGCTTCTGCGCTAGGTAAACTTCTTGTCGGCCTTGGCCAAACTTCGAGGCTTGGTCTTGCGACAGATATTCGCGATTCAACTTTGCGGCCGAGCTTCGCGATTCAACTTCACGGTCGAGCTTCACGATTCAGGAAAAAAACTTTTCTGAGGGTCGGCATCAAAATGTCCCATCAAGAGGCTGTGCTGGGAGTGCTTGCAGATGATGCTTGTCGGGATGAGATGACCAACCGTCCAGGCTTGGGGGAAATGGTTCGGAGCCACTCGGACCACACTTCTTTGACAGATCTGCTATCGGAAGGTCAGAAGGATTATCCACAGTGCAAGAAACTGCCGTTGTACGGCTTCGGGCTGAGGGATGACGTCTTCATCCCTGAGGCGAGTTGGGACGAACCGGCTTGCTGGTTCAGGGCGGCCGATGGTCATGTGCGGGAGGACTTCACACCCATTACCGCTGACTGTATCTACAACCATGTGAATGATATCGACGGGAGGCCACTGCAACCAGAGACGTCCCCTCCTCTCTACCGCACCATGCTGAAGGCAGCTTTGCAGGATCCAAGGAAAGGATGGTCTGATGAGTGGGACCTGCACCATGGCGGCAATTTTACCGACGACTGGGCCTGGGCCTACTAGGTAGGCGCCTCATGCAAGGAGTTCGGGGCTGAGCTGAGGAGAGTGGGATTGTATGAGGCGGCATGGGCCTCCCAATTCCACATTTACCAACCAAAGCAGCTGATGTCGGAACTACTGAGTAGATGGTCGTCCAGGACCAACACTTTTCACCTTCATCACGGGGAGGTGGGCATCAGCCTGTGGGAAGTCCACCAGATTTCCGGGGTCCCAATCTTGGGGGCCATGTATGATGAATTCCTCCCCGTCATCAGCGCGTGGGAGGATCCGGAGCAAATTCCGCGACTGGCGTCAGCGCTGATGGCGCTCGTCCCTGGAGAGGAAAAGGAGGCAGTGAGGGATGTCCACTTCAGGAGATGGTTCAAACACTTCCTGAATTTCCCAGAAGATCGAGAGTTCACACCGAGGCCTCGAACATGTCCGAGGGCAGCCCAATAGGGAAAGGGGCACTCGTATTGGCGGGTCTTGGAGGACAGCCAATGGAAGACTTGGGGTTTCAGTGTCAGCACTGAACTACAGCCGATAGTCAGGCTGGTGGCGTTCATCGCGGCTCTCATCTGTGGGTGGATCCTACCAGCGAGGGATACAAGCATAGGGGTGTGGCCCAGCTCATTCATCATGGCGTCGATGTTGGCCCTGGGGCAGCAGATCAACCTGGGGATTCCGATGCTCACCAAACTGTACAGAATGCTGCGGCACATTAGTGAGGGCAGGAAGCCGCCAAGGATATGCGGGCCCTTCCACCTCCTGTATGGGTGGATCACAGCGCACATCATGGGGATTTACGAGTATCCAAACCCCATCTTGCCACCGGGATCGAACTTTCGCCGCTCCATCCTGAAAGCAGTTGGGAGCTTCCCATTCAAACTGGCTGTCCCGATGGTACTGAATCGGGTGTGGAGGGCGGATGAGTTTAATTTCCACCCCTTCCCGTTGCCGACGGGAATAATTGCTGACGACGGGCGAGGAACGGAAGAACATCGGGCTTACCTTTTGGCCTTCCGAGGTGGAGTTTTGGTGGCTCAGATAGATCCTGAGCCAATCTGCGAACCGTACACCCCGCATCGTTTTGCGAGGTAGTTCCGGTGCCTCCAGCGGCTGACCCCGCAGGTCTACTGGGAGGTGTGCCATGAGGAGCACCCGTGTGTGATGAGGCAGTTGTGGCTCATGTTCACACGGGAAGATGGGAAGATGCGGATTGTCTTGCCTCCATCCACCGCCTCTTTCAGATTGGTGAGGGAGTACGCCATTAGTTGGGAGGCTTCCTACCCAGGGGAGATGCTGAAGCAATCAACTATCCGGGTCGGTGACGGTGGGTCTCCTCTATCTCGAGGTCGGGGTCAGAGGGCAGCTAGGGCCGCTCGTGGTAGCGAGCCTGTGATGACGGCGAGACCCGCACCGGCCGAGGGTATGGCAGCAACGGTGGATCCGGTGGTTCCGGAAGAGCAGGGCCATTCGGAGGGGCGGCCACCGAGGGGATTTCATCGGATATCCACTCAGGCTCCGGGGAAGCGGCTGCGTCACATCGACATGGCAGAAGATGCAGTCTTCCCGGAAGCTTGGGACATTTGGGATGTCAACCGGCAATTCCTCAGCCCACCTGAGATGTGGGACCACCTGAATTGCCTCGGGATGGAATTTCCGGGCATAGGCCCAGTTCGGGCTGGATTCATGGTGTCTCCGGCGGAGGCGGAGCAATACCTGGACGAGCTGGAGGATTACGTCAACTCCAGCGGTGTTCCTCACCCAATGACGGATCGGGTGAGGCTACTGTTGAATCAGACGGTCCCCCCGCAGTTATCGGCCTCCGATCTGAGGGAGTGCTTCCCCTTCCCGGAGGAATCAGAGGACTCTTCTCGGGGGGATGAGTCTGGAGGAGGGAGCCCGTTGGTGGAGGGCGTGGTCGGAGACCGAGGCTCAGAATCCGACGACTTCGTGGAGGCTCTCGAGGTAGCATTCCGAACTTCTCTCCTTACGATCTGTTCTTGAGACACTATGGAATTCTCACCGATGTTTAGGCCATGCAGGAGGAACTTGTTCGCATGCCTCGTTCTTGCCCCTTGGCGGGTGATGATGCGGGATCTTCAGAACCCGCGCCCATGGCTGCGTCCAGTTCTGCGTCTGGTGGGACCAGAGCACCCGTGGAGGCTCTCCCGGAGTCTCCAGACCTCCCAACAATATATGGAGGGCCTCGCCTCGGGGTCCGCTTAGTACCGGCTCAAGAGCAGCGCCAGGAGGTCGATCTCTGTAAGTCCCCCCCCCACCGGTTCCCTTGTCGTCATATGTAGACTATGACTGCCAACTAACGTTCATGTCCCTCTCTGTCGTACAGTTCTCCGACTGGCGTGGGCTACTGCAGCAAGACTGGTCGGGATGTCTGGTGGAATCCCTCCTAGGGGCATGCTGGTGATGGTGGCGATAGTCCCCCCACATCCTCAAGCTGCGACGCACACCATCACTGGCGGGACCACCAGCAGGGCCGTACCTGAAGTCATCGAGGTGGACTCTGAGGAAGAGGATCAACCGGTCGGTCCCAGTCCTATCGTGCCTGCTTCAGCATCAGGTGTCGTACCAGATTCAACACCAGATGCAGATCCCGCTGAGGAATTCCTACAGGCATATCCTGCGTACGAGCCTACCAACCGCGAGGACTGGGACGAAACAACCTCCGATGAGGAAGACATCAGCATAGTCCATCGCCGGTCATGGAAGCTGATCATGCGCTTTATCAGGGACACTCCCCAAGTGCAATGGCTGGCCGAAATGGATAGGCTCTGCTCACGGTTGCGCGAACTGTGTGCCGGGGGAGTGGATGCCCAACGCCCTCACGCGCTCATCCGAGACCTCATGGCTGAGAAGATCCAGGAGCATGATCATGGGCTGAGCGTGGGATGGCAGCAGAGGAAGGCGACCAGCATTAGGAAGCTCCAGGAGGCTGAAGGCGAGGTCCAACAGATGCAGATCCGGGCCAACGAGCTTTCATCCACTCTTGATACGCAGTCTAAGCTGGTCTCATGGATGAAGGCCCAGCTGGCAGAGGCTGAGGAGCATATGGGGCAGACCTCTGGAAGGATGGCTGCCATCCAGGCCGAGGTATAAAGGGCCATGGCCAAAGTTGACGAATTATGCCCCGCCGCTGGTGAAGAGGAGTGGGAGTTGAATCAGCGGCAACAAGCTTTGGACACCGCAAGTCAGCGGGTGGCGGAGCTGCAACGCTCTTTTGACGGGGTCAACCCATCTATGGGAGAAGTCAACCCTCGGGTATTGTAAAAAACCCAAAATAAACTTTTATTAGTACTTTCGTGCTTCAACTCTTTCTTTCTCCTTTGTTTTGAGTGCCGTGGAATGCACGATTTCCACTGTTTGAATTGCCTTGTGACATCCCTACAATGTTTGCGGGACTTTTGGCGACAATCTTTCAACCCCACATGGGTCGAGCCCAATGTGAGATGCAGGAGGTAGTTGGCTTGATCGGAGAAGGAACTTCCAAGATAGCCAAATTATCGTTTCTTCAGCGTGCTCTTATGCACGAACGGGGAAATGCCAGGGGCGCTGAAATCGGTCCAAACAGATGAAAATGGGAAGTGTGAATCACGATACCCAAATTCGGAACACTGTGGGGATGGCGTGACAATAAAGGACAACCGTTAACCGTGGAGGACAAACGATATCCTTACTGCATTAGCCTGAAATGGGGACAACAAATGAGGGTCGACCGTTGACCATGTTCGAAACACGGGACCATGTCACAAGTGTTGTCGATCAATCCTTCGGAACGTTGGCCCAGGACAGTAGGCGGACCACAGGTCAGACATCCATACTGTTAGGGGGTCCTTCCAGGCATGACCTGTCTTTCAGAACGTTGGCCCAGGATGGTAGGTGAGCCGATGCGGCATGAGACCAGGCCGTTAGGGGGTTCCTTCAGACATGAAAGAGGACGAGGGTCCGAATAAGGGGCACGCAAAGCGTGGAATATGGAGTGATGGTTTGTTCAAACAGAATCCAACACTTAGGTAGTTACACCACTATGGTGGGACTACGCCAGATGGGCGCATCGGTCTGATCACGGATCATTCTTTCTTCCAGATAGGGCCTCTCTTGCGAGGGGATCTGTCACTCCCCAATGGGATCTTGGGGCATCCTGAACTTGTTCAGGGTAGAATTGCAATTACATCATTCTTCCCGAGGGGTCAGGCCAGAGGGCTGGAAATGGGGAGGAACAAGATTTTGTGATTCCAGGGGATGAACCCTAGGTGAAATGCCTGGGTGTCTCTACATATCCTGTGATGATGGGAATCAAGCCATACGTAGTTCTGGAAGCACAGTTTAACGTCATGCGGGATGGGGAACAACCCGACTGTATTGGCACACATCCTACCAAAACTACTAAGCCCACGTGAGTCGTGCTCGGTGTGGGAAACAAGCAGTAGTGGTGGGAATTTCCCGACACAAAAGGGGAAGATTAGGGCAAAGGGACGCTTGGTGACTACCAGCCCAATGACACTAACACGATCATTTAGCTCACCTAGATGCGCGAAGAGAAAGAGCCAAGTATGATGGAGTTCCACTTGAACATGAGGGAGTGGAAATGTGTGAATCATGACGCTCGAGATTCGGATCACGATGATGGTGGCATGACGATGGAGGATTACTGCTGAGCATGTTCGCAACACAGCATCCTGTCGCGTTAGCCTAAAATGGGGACAAACAAATGAGGGTTGACCGTTGACCATGTTCAAAACACGGGACCATGTCACAAATGTTGTCAGATATCCGTAGGGACGTTGGCCCGAAACGATTGGAGGGACCTTAGGTCCAACATTCATGGAGAGCCCTTAAGCCTAGTATCCATGTCGTCCAATGGTCCTTTTGGATGTGGAAGAGGATGAGGATCCAAATAGCGAGCTCACGAAGCTTGGTCATGGGATGAGGGGAATGTCCCTATGAAAATCCCACACTTCGGGCTCTTTGTCGAAACACATCTAAATATGGAAACGATGCGTATTAGATAGGGGGAGCAGAGTCCTTTCCCAAAGGGAAATCTTAGTTTAGGGTCATATAATTCGGACAATGGATGGGTAAAGGGAAACATGGGATACATGGTGGAGTAACTCAGACACTTGGCGTGAATGGGAATAGGGTGTGTCTGCGGTGGGGTGAACAACCGGACATAGTCCCATATCACACCGCACAACCTCCTTAAGAGAGGTTTTTGGTCAAGGGACCGAGAACGAAAGTTAGACTGGGCCCACGGAGAAGTGCCCAGGCGCTCCTACGTATCTCATAAGGATGAGAATCAAGCCATACGTAGTTATGGATGGACCTTAGACCATAAATGGGTAAAGGGATCAGGGGACGCATGGCATCAAAACCTGACGTGAATGAGGACATAGTCCTACTTACCATGCGTTCTCTGAGGAAATGCTCGAGTCGAGGGACCGAACACAAGGGTTAGGCTGGGCCTGCGGGGAAGCACCCGGGCGCTCCTACGTATCTCATAAGGATGATAATCAAGCCATACGTAGTTCTGGAAGGTGGCACGGTAAGGTACCAGTGCCAGGGGAAAAGGGAAGTGTGGGCATGGCCCTTGCACTAAAAGAAGCGGAATTTGATAAATCTTGTTTGTTCTTTAAGGTGAATGGTTTTTTTTTGTGATGCGACAAACCTATAATAGTAGGTCGTGATGTCGCCACAAGGATCAAGCCATGATGGGCGTTGAAAAATGGCATGGCACGTGACCAATACCCAACGTGATGTCCTCTACAACGAGGTCACCACAATGTAGTGCCGTTTTTCGTCATGCGGCCAGGACAATAATGTCACAGTTTAGGGTCGTATGATAGGACCAAGCATGCATTTTATCGTCATGAATCACAGAAGTGAAAATAATATGTGAAATAGGGGGAGAGACTAGCTTCCTAAATGGGCTGTACCCGAAGACAGGGTGTCCGGGCGGTCCTACCTATCCTATGAGGATGGTAGTCAAGCTGAACGTGGTTCTAGATAGATCTTGGATCTTAGTTTATGGTCTTAGAGCTCGGACCATGGGATCCCCTAAGGATGCCATATTGCAGCTTTGTCCCCCTGACATGCAAAGGTGCACTGAGGGATAGCGCCAAAAGTGTCGAGATTCCACCTGGACATGATGGGGTGGAAAATGATGTGAATCATGCAACCAACATTCGAGGACTGAAGAGGCTGGCGTGACGATAGAGTATTACTGCTGACCATGTTCGCAACACAGCATTATGTCGCGTTAGCCTGAAATGGGGACAAGAAAATGAGCATCGACCGCTGACCATATTCGCAACGCGGGATTTTATCGATTTGTTGCCCGAAACCCTCGGGGGCGTTGGCCCGTAACGGTAGGAGAGCCCTTGGGCGTAGTGTCCAGGCCGTTTTTGGGGGTCCCTCCGGGTGTGAAAGGTGATGGAATCCCAAATGGGGGGGAACACTAAGCTTGACAAGTGGAAGGAACTTGATCAAGTTGAATCTGACACTCTTGGTCCTAGACCAGAGTACTCTTAACACATGGGTGAACCACTGCAAGGGGTCGAGGGACTCGACTCGAGGGTAACCAAGAGATGGCGGGTTCCCGGGTGAAATGGGGCATGGTGCCCAAAACCTTGTATCATACCCACATATCCCTCTCCTGGAGAGGGATAGGCCATGTGGCCTTGGTGACCGGGAGATCGGGAGATTTCTAAGAGACGGGGGCTGGACCCGAAGTCTAGACATCCAGGTGGTCCTACATATCCCATGAGGATGGGAATCAAGCTACACGTAGTTCTTGAAGGGTTCCTTTTAATGTCATGCTGGACAAGGAATATGAGGGCTAACTCTCAGAACAGGGGTGCGCGTGGTGTAGCTATTGCAAACCCAACGTGGATGAGGACATAATCCCACACTACGCCACGCAGTCCCGTAGTCGGGGTCCTGAAGGAAGGAATAGAGAGGTGACTTTGTCGAACTCAAACTGGACCCATATACAGGAGGTCTGGGCATTCCTACATATCCCATTAGGATGGGAATCAAGCTGAGCGTAGTTCCATATGAGAGTCTTAGTTTATGGTCTTAGATCTCGGACCGTGAATGGTGGAAACTTCACAAGCAAGCACAGATGTCAACCCAATCCCTAAGCCCATGTGAGATAAACTCGGTGTGGGAAACAAGGGGGGGTATCCTCATCGCAATACTTGGGGCGAGTCAAACAGGAATTGGTATAGAGCCCCGAAGGACACCTTCGACACGACCTGTTCACCCAACGCACAGACGTGCACGAAGGAAATGTACCAAGTGTTCCGAGACTCTACTTGGACACGATGAAGTGATGAAGGGTGTGAATCGTGCACCCGAAATTTTGGACCTAATGAGTTGGCGTGACGAGAGAGGAAAACTGTTAACCATGGTGGAAACACAGCGTCCATGTCGCGCTAGCCCGAGGTGGGAACAACAAACGAGCATCAACCGCTGACCATATTCGCAACGTGGGATTTTATCGATTTGTTGCCCGAAACCCTCGGGGACGTTGGCCCGTAACGGTAGGAGATCCCTTGGGCGTAGTGTCCAGGCCGTTATTGGGGGTCCCTCCAGGTGTGAAAGATAATGGAAGCCCTGATGCAGGGATACACAAAGCCTGGAAAGCGGGTGCGGACGTGTCCGAGTAAAGCATGGCATTCCAGGTAATAAACCAGAGTACTCTTAGGCACATCGGTGAACTGCCGGAAAGGGATCAACGAAATAGCTCAGTAGGGAGGGGTATATGGCGTAGGAATTGCGAAACCGACGCGAACGAGGACGTATTCCTACACCACACCACATAATCCCCCTCATGGAGGATGGGTAGGCCAAGGGGCCAAGATGGGATGAAGATTCCCGAGGGATGGGGCTGGACCTGAAGCCTAGACATTCAGGTGGTCCTACGTATCCCATGAGGATGGGAATCAAGCCACACGTAGTTCTTGAAATTCAGTTTAACGTCATACTGGACGAGGAGGGGAGTAATATACTCCTAAACAAGGTGTACAGTATGGAGAAGAAGCCGATGTAAATGAGGACATAGTCCTACATCACACCATGCAATCCTATAAGAGAGGACCCGGGCTATGGCCCGGAAAGTCCAAGGGGCCTGGAGGCTGAGCCTCGGTCAGGAAGGCCTGAATGACTTGCAGTTTTAACATCTTTCAAAGAGGACGAGGGGCCAGGGGCCCAAGGAGGCCAAGGGGCCTGAGGCTGGGCCTCGTAAGGGGAGTCGTACGGCATGGTACATGATCCCGACGTGAATGAGGACGTAGTCCCACACCACACCGTACACTCTGGGTGAGAGATTGGGGAGAAGGCCAAGGGGCCTAAGACCAGGCATCAGTTAGGAAGGCCTACCTGGTTTTTAGTTTAACGTCTTACATGAGGACGAGGGTCGGGGACCCGAAAAGGCCAAGGGGTCTGAGGCTGGGCCTTGTAAGGGGAGTCGTACGACATGGTACATGATCCCGACGTGAATGAGGACGTAGTCCTACACCACACCGTACACTCCGGGTAAGAAGGGACCTAGGCTGTGGCCCGGAAAGGCCAAGGGGCCTAAGGTCAGGCATCAGTCCGGAAGGCCTGACTGGTTTGTAGTTTAACGTCTTACATGAGGACGAGGGTCGGGGACTTGAGGAGTCCAAGGGGCCTGAGGCTGGGCCTCGTAAGGGGAGTCGTACAGCATGGTACATGATCCCGGCGTGAATGAGGACGTAGTCCTGCACCACACCGTACACTCCGGGTAAGAAGGGACCAAGGCTGTGGCCCGGAAAGGCCAAGGGGCCTAAGGTCAGGCATCAGTCAGGAAGTCCTGACTGGTTTGTAGTTTAACGTCTTACATGAGGATGAGGGTCGGGGACCCGAGGAGGCCAAGGGGCCTGAGGCTGTGCCTCGTAAGGGGAGTCGTACAGCATGGTACATGATCCCGACGTGAATGAGGACGTAGTCGTACACCACACCGTACACTCCGGGTAAGAAGGGACCTAGGCTGTGGCCTGGAAAGGCCAAGGGGCCTAAGGTCAGGCATCAGTCAGGAAGGCCTGACTGGTTTTTAGTTTAACGTCTTACATGAGGACGAGGGTCGGGGACCCGAGGAGGCCAAGGGGCCTGAGGCTGGGCCTCGTAAGGGGAGTTGTACGGCATGGTACATGATCCCGATGTGAATTAGGACGTAGTCCTACACCACACCGTACACTCTGGGTAAGAAGGGACCTAGGCTGTGGCCCGGAAAGGCCAAGGGGCCTAAGGTCAGGCATCAGTCAGGAAGGCCTGACTGGTTTGTAGTTTAACATCTTACATGAGGACGAGGGTCGGGGACCCGAGGTGGCCAAGGGGCCTGAGGTTGGGCCTTGTAAGGGGAGTCGTACGGCATGGTACATGATCCCGACGTGAATGAGGACGTAGTCCTACACCACACCGTACACTCCTATGGGGGATCAGGGCCGTGGGCCCAATTGCAAGCACCACCCCGGGAGAAGTTTGTTACCTCGTGATGGGGCAGAATGAATCACCGCACTCGATGTCTGGGACATCTCGGGGTGGACCCGAAGATCCAGGAAACTGTTGACCATGTTTGAAACACAGCGTTCCTATGGTAACCTGATATGGGAGTAACAAGTGAGCGTCGACCGTTGACCAAATTCGCAACGCGGGAATTGTATCGGCTTGTTGCTTGAAAAACACTCGGGGGTGTTGGCCCGTATCCGTAGGAGAGCCCTTGGGCATTGTATACAGGCCGTTCTTGGGGGTCCCTCAGGGTGTGGAAAAATGATGGAATCCCAGTCAAGGAGTGGGCGAAGCATAGCTGTATCCGTGAAAGAGGAAAACATCCCCAGGGGGGATGTGCAGCTGGGTCGAGGCTTGCTGGATGTGAGTTGGGGAAAAAGTGTGCCCCCTGCCGCATCTTGACCCAAAGGGAAGATTTTGGCTTTTGGGCTAGGCCTACGGACGAAATTTATGGGCGTTCCTACATATCCCATTAGGATGGGAATCAAGCCGTACGTAGTTCTTGAAATCCATGCAGTTTAACATCGTGCGGTGAGGACGTGGGAGGATAGAAGAATGGGAGTGGGAACATGGTGTGACCCTTAAAATCCTTGCGCAAGCGAGGTTGTATGAATGGGGCTAAAAACCCTACTCCTGCTGCACAAAGATTCTCCAAGGAAACTACCCCCAGGGGGGATAGTGGAAGAAAAATGCTTGGGGCTGGGCTCAAGATGAGGCGTCCGAGCGTTCCTACGTATCCCATGAAGATGGGAATCAAGCCACACGTAGTTCTTGACATGCAGTTTAACGTCATGCGGGACAAGGGGAATCTCATTCGGGGATGTGTACGGTGTGCCAAGTAATCCGTCGTGAATGAGGACGTGGTCCTACACCACACCGTACGATCCCGTAAGAGGGTAAGTCAGGGAGAAACGAGGGGGCCTGGGGCCAGACCGCGGTCAGGGAGACCTGAACAGCTTGTGGTTTAACGTCTCGTGGTGAAGACGGGGGTCCAGGGACCCAAGGAGGCCAAGGGGCCTGAGGCTGGGCCTCGGTCAGGAAGGCCTATCTAGCTTGCATTTTAACGTCCTGCAGTGAGGACGGAGATGCAGTTTAAGGTCGTGCGGGACCAAGGAGGCCAAGGGGCCTGAGGCTAAGCCTCGGTCAGGAAGGCCTGACTGGCTTGTAGTTTAACGTCTTGCAGTGAGGACGGAGATGCAGTTTAAGGTCGTGCGGGACCAAGGAGGCCAAGGGGAATGAGGCTAAGCCTCGGTCAGGAAGGCCTGACTGGCTTGCAGTTTAACGTCTTGAAAAGAGGAAGAGGATGCAGTTTAAGGTCATGCGGGACCAAGGAGGCCAAGGGGACTGAGGCTAAGCCTCGGTCAGGAAGGCCTGACTGGCTTGCAGTTTAACGTCTTGCAAAGAGGACGAGGATGCAGTTTAAGGTCGTGCGAGACCAAGTCGCTGTTGAGGGTCGTGCAGGACCCTCTCGCAGTTTAGGGTCGGGCAGGACCACTTTTTCCCTAGGCAAAGTATCGCTTGAGGAATTTGGCATTGGTGGGAGGGGTTATACGCTCTCCATCTGTGGTCACCAAGGATTATGCTCCGTTGGGGTAAACCTTATGGATGATATAAGTCCCTTCTCATTTGGGTTCTAATTTTGGCGGTTTCCTACCAGGAATCATTGGCGCTCGAAGGGCCAGTACCAGATCGCCTTGTAGAAATGAGCGGAGACGAACCTTCTTGTCGAAGGCCCTCGCTATCTTGTCCTGATGCCTTTCCAGATTGTACAGGGCACGAAGTCGGTTCTCGTCCAGTGCTTCCAATTCAGCTAGATGGATCTCGGCTACCCGATCTGATGTCTGGTGATCATAAACTGCAGTGCGTAGCGATGACAGCTGGATCTCAATGGGTAGGACAGCCTCAGCTCCATACTGGAGTTGCGAGTCGTCGTCTGGTAAGCCCAGAGGGCTTTGGGGAGCTTGTCCGGCCAAATTTTCTTGTTCTGGCCAACCATCTTCTGCAGAATGTCAGAGAGGGTTTTGTTGAACGCCTCGATCTGTCCATTTGCATGCGCATAGTAGCGGGAAGTATGGTTCGACCGGATGTCGTACTTGGCGTACAATTTCTTCAGTTCAACCGCTCGGAAGTTGGTGCCGTTATCAGTGAGGACGGCGTGAGGGACCCCAAACCGATGGATAATGATGGTGCTCACAAAGTCAACGATAGAACAGGCCTTGACCTCTTTGAGTGGAACTGCCTCTGCCCACTTGGAGAAGAAATCTGTAGCAGTCAAGATGAATCTGCACTGGCGGGCTGTTGCCGGTGGATACGGTCCCACTACATCAAGTCCCCATACCGCAAATGGCCAAGAGTACTTGGTCGGGTGGAGGGGTTCTGGCGGCCGATGCAAGAAGTTGGCGTGTACTTGGCACGCGTGGCATCTCTTGGCATACCCAATGCAATCGTGGATCATGGAGGGCCAGAAGTACCCTAACCTCCGGATTTGATGGGACAGCTTCGGCCCAGCTTGATGGGCACCACAGGAACCGGCGTGAACCTCTTGCATAACTTGAGGTATCTCTACTCCTTGGATGCAACGGAGGATGACACCATCGAAACTCCGTTTATAGAGGATCTGCTCAAGACTGGGGCCGCTCTGGGGGTAAATTGAAGTCCGCGGCGTCGGATTCGCTCGCGCTCGGCCCGGTCGTCCGGGAGGCGACCATTTTGGAGATACTCAACAAAAGGCGCCCTCCAGTTGGGAGTGGCTTCCACCACTGCATCTGACGAACCCGAGACTCCCAATATGGTGGGTCCCGCAGTGAGATGACTTACCCGCAGGACATCATCGTCCTCTTGGGTGACGGGGGCAATGACTCTCCGGTGTGCCACATGTATGATTAGATCATCTTGCTCGGGTTCTGCGAGCGACGCGGCTAAGCCATCCAAGGCGTCTGCTTGACCGTTCTGCGACCGCGGGACATGGGTAACCTCTGGTTGAGAGGAGAACTGGGCCATTAGGCGGAGGGTGTACTCCAGCAATGGTGCGAGCTCTGGATTCCTAATGACATAGTTGCCATTAACCTGTTTGATTACCAGCTCGGAATCTCCCTTCACATGTAGATGGGGGACATGGATCTTAAGGGCCAACTCGAGGCCGGTGATGAGAGCCCGGTACTCTGCCTCGTTGTTCGTACAACCTTCTGACAACAGGAACGAGTACGGCAGGACGGCTTGCGCCGGGGTAATGAAAACAATACCCAGACCCACCTTGTTGAGCTTGGGGTCGTTGAGCCTTCTACCGGTGGGGCTCTGGGAGGCGTCATCGAAATTCATTTACCAACACGGGACATCATGATCGACTGAGAGGATCGTCTCGTCGGGGAAATCCAGGTCCAGGGATTGATCCGCGGAGGTTGGATGGGCAGCTAAAAATTCTAGCAATGCATGTCCCTTAACGGACTTCTAAGGCACGAACCTGATATCAAACTGCTGGAGAATCACCGCCCACCGTGCTAGTCGGCCAGTCAGCATGGGGCGGTTCAGGATGTACTTCAGCGGATCTACCCGAGAGATCAATTGCACCTCGTGGTGCTGTAGGTAGTGCCGCAACTTCTGCACGGCGAAGACGAGCGCAAGGAAGCTCTTTTCGATAGGAGAGTATCTGACCTCCGTATCGAGAAGCTTGCGGCTGAGATAGTAGAGACTGTTCTCAGTGCCCTCGTTATTCTTCTGGGCGAGCAGCGCGCCGAGGGATCTCTCCAGGGCAGTCACATAAAGGACCAGCGGCTTTTCGGAGACGGGTGGCATCAAGACCGGAGGTTGGAGCAGATACTGCTTGATTTCCTCTATGGCGGTCTGACACTCCTCATCCCATTCATAGGCGGCGCCCTTCTTCATGATCCGGGAAAAGGGCGTACACTTGCCGGCCAGATTCGCGATGAATCGGCGTATATAGGCTAGGTGGCCTTATAGGCCTCGAAGCTCCCGAATGTTGCTCGGGGGAGGCATTTGGCTGATGGCCTTGATCTTCTCTGGGTCGATCTCGATACCTCGGTATCTGACAACAAAGCCCAAGAACTTCCCCGAGGTGACACCGAAGGCACACTTCAATGGGTTTATCTTCAGGCGACGGGAACAGAGGAAACCGAACACTTTCTCGAGGTCTTTGATATGGTCCTGGCATTGATGTGACTTGACTACGAGGTCGTCCACGTAGCATTCCACCAATGTCCCGAGGATCAGTTTGAATATGCGATGCATGGACCTCTGATAAGTGGCACCTGCATTCTTCAAACCGAATGGCATAACCTGGTAGCAAAAGGTACCTTGGGGAGCCCTGAAGGCAGTGGACTCCTCGTCATCAGGGGCCATCTGGATCTGGTTGTACCCAGAGTACCCATCCATGAAAGAGAGGGCTTGGAATCCGGCTGTGGCGTCAATCAACAACTCCGTCACCGGGAGTGGGAAGTCATCCTTTGGGCAGTGGCGATTGAGATCGCGGAAGTCGATGCAGACTCTGATCTGCCCATTCTTTTTCCTGACCGACACAATGTTGGCAAGCCATTTGGGGTACTGGACCTCCTTAATGAAGTTGGATTTGATAAGCTTGTCAACTTCGGCCTCAACCATAGCACCATGAGAAGGGTGCATTTTCCTGGGAGGCTGCTTAAACCCACGATGTTTTGCCGGGAGGCCCAGACAGTGAACGGCTACCTGGGGATCCAGTCCTGGCATCTCGTTGTAACTCCAGGAAAACACATCACGGTGCTGTTTGAGGAAGTCTATGTATTGATGTCGTTGCTCGAGGGACATGGCCGCACTGATCAATGTGGGTTTCGGATCTACCTCGCTACCAAGGTTCACCTGTACCAATTCATCAACCGTGGTAGAGACGCCTTCTTCAAAGGCAGGGGGAGCATCCTCCAAGTCTTCCTCCCCACCCGTGGGGGAACTTCCCGCGACGGGAGATACTTCTGGGCTCTCAAAACCCGAGGGGCAGCTGGTGCCGGCTTGGGCAGCAGCGGTCGTCATATCGGGAGACTCACTTGTCGTTGAGACCATAGCAATGAATGCATTTGATCCTATCCCATCTGGCCTCCGACCTAAGGGGTCACGTCTGATAATATCAAAGCAGTGGTGACGTGTCGGCCTGAGTTGGTGGATTCCAGCCCGACGGAAGAGACACGTATGGCGTACCGCCGTCATCATGAGCTTGACGTCCCGGTACCGTACATGGGTAGGAGGTTCCGAGATGACCCGATCCTGGTTGATGTAGGAGTACGAGGTGATTTTCCGTCGTCGCTTGGACACGGGAACATGCCTTCCTTGCGTACCCAAAACAACAAAACATTGCCCCATGTCGGGGGTCATGGCCTCCAACCGGTGGATCAGAAGGATGTAGGCGTCATCCATGCTTGCCCAAGGATCACCTGTGACCAGGGCGGGTCCATCCTCACTTACTAGGATCTTTTTATCTTTACTTTTGTAATAACCCGCATCCAGATAGCGGGCCTCACAAGAAGTGAAAGGGGACACATATCCTTGGAGCACGCCTACTCGACCATTGAGGGAGTATTTGAGGCACTGGTGATACGACGAGGGGACTGCTGCATGCAGATGGAGCCATGGCCTACCCATCAATGCGTTGTAGGCGGTTTCCTGAGAGACAACCATGAACTTGGTGCTGGAAACTAAGCCACCGAACTGAGTCTTCATGTGGATCTTTCTGACTGGGGTTTTCTCTGTCCTGTCGTACCCCTGGATCCTGAGGTCAGAGGGAGTCAAATCACCTTCAGACAGACCCAGCTTTGGCAGCGTCCGGGTTGGAATTAGGTTGATTCCAGAACCCGTGTCAACGAGGCAGCGGCGAACTTCCACGCCGTTGAAGTGGCCAGTGATGTACAACGGGCGAATGTTCCCCTGTATCGGAGGGTCCTCATCTTTACCGGAAAACGAGATAATAGCCTGACACTCGGCATTTTCAATCGTCTCGGTATGGAAGGCTTCTGCAGCTGCTACCTCCATCTCGAACTGGAGGGGGCTCCTTAGGGCCTCAGCAAGTGCCTCGCGCATCTCGGATGATAGGCGCAGGGCCTCAAGGATGGAGAGCCTCGCCGGAATGCCGACCAGGTGATTTAGGACATCATACTTGCGTTCCAAACGCAAACCTCTTCTTACAGGGGGTTTTTCAGCATTTGGAGGCATAGCGGGTCCTGCCGGTTGAACTGGCGGTCGGCTAGCACTGGGTACATCCTGCTGCCTGCTAGTAGAATCCTGGGGGATAGTCTCCGGACTAGGATCGGGCAGCAGAGGATGGCCTGTAGCCGGGAAAGACTGACTGTCATACGAACGAGGAAGCTCTCCCCAATCCAGTAGCACAAACGGCGGTGGAGGTAGAGCCGAGGGCGTTAGATAGGGCTGCACATGCTGAGCTCTGCGCTAAGCCTGCTGCCTGGTCTCGGTAGCATGCACGGCTTGGCCACAAGTGCCTGCTGATGTGCCTCGATGACCAGCGCGATTGCGATTCTGCTGACGTTGACGTTGGCTGGAAACGTTGGGGAGGTTCATCTATCATTCCCTCTCGTCGGGAGTCATATAGGGATTTACCAGCTCCACGGTGTTAACCGAAGCGTACCCTTGACTATCACTCGAGGAGTCATCCGCCGCTGGGCGGGCTCTGGGCGGAATCCCCATTTCAGGGGGCAGAAAGTCGCCGAATGTGAGGGATGACGATGGCACTGGTGGTGCACGTTGCTTCTTCTTGCGTCGCCGCTGCTTTCCCTTTTGGGAAGAGGTCGACTGCGAAGACGATGCGGAGGTACCGACCATTTCTTCTGAAGGTTCTGACTGCTTCAGGCGCGCCCGGATGATACCATGGGCATGGACGACAGTTTTTTGAGCCACCCAGTCATCGTATTTCCGGGATCCGCTGTTGGGGACCTGTTGCCATTCACCCTCGCTGTCGCTGCTGATCCCTGATCCTGCAAAGACACCCGCCACTTGGGCTAGAGCCGGGCCCAACTTGACTATGTTGTTATTGACCTGGTCTTGAAGCCAGTCTTTAAACACATAGCATTTCTTAAGGGTGTTCCCTAGGATATGATGATAAGGGTAGTAGTTGGGGTGATCGGTGAGATTTGCCTCTGCCGACCTTCTGCACTCGGGCAAGCGTACTATCCCTTGCTCTAGAGCACTTCGGAAATAGCCAGGGACCTGATTTTCGTTAAATGAATAAGTCAGGTGCCTTCTTTCCGGGTAGGGGGCCCTGGGGGCTTGTCTCTAATGAGGGTCCAGAGGGGCCTTCCGAGGAGGCGGTGCTTGATTGCCTTGTTTAGGTGGCGGTGGCGCATTGCGCGGGGGAACCTGTCGGTTCTGAGGCGGTCGCTGCTGGGCAGGAGCCTGTGCTTGAGGTGGAGGACCTCTGCGGGGTTGCGGGGGTGGTGCCGCTAGAAGTAATGCCAGCTGTCTCGGGGATTCTATTTGAGCCACCGCGGCGGGTTCAGCCCTGGCGGTCCTCCTGGCCGGGATTATAGGGGGCAACAAACGTGCCTGACTAGCCTGTTGCAGGGCTTCCTCGAGGCGCTGAGCCTTATCTGAGAAATCTCTGAACCCTCCAGGGTAGTTCCGAGTAATCAAGGAGGGTACCAGCTCTGTCTTGAGGTTCACCACACACATCGTCAGTAATTTCTCCTGAGTCAGTGGCATATCGAGGGAATACGTAAGTCCCTTCCACCGGGCGATGAAATTTGCAACCCGCTCATCAGGCCTCTGTTTTCACTTGAAGAGGTCTGCAATTCTGGTCTTTCGCATGGTGGAGATGAACTAGTACAGGAACTGCCGGCGGAGATCCTCCCATCCGGTCACCGATCCAATAGGGAGCTGGTTGTACCAGACGAATGCCGGACCTTCCAATGTCTGTACAAAGCATCGGAGCTTGGCGGCTTCTTGCTGAGCCGGGGTCCCTAGCATGGGGCCACAACTGGAAGAAAAATGTGCCAAGTGCTGTGGCGGGTCCCCTGTCCCGTTGAAGGGTGACAAAGTGGGGTTTCCAAAACCCGGAGGCGCGGGCATATCATCCACCCACGCTGGATAAGGCTTTCCATCCGGTGGAACCGCCACCTGCCGCGTTTCCAACGCTTCGAGGCGGGCTGTGAGTGCCGCAATAAGGTCATCCCGGTGGGGGTCCCTGTCTTGACGGGGATCCCTAACCACCAGTGCATTACTGGGTTCTTCAACATGGTAGACTGCCTCAGCCGCTCGTGGATCAACTGGCGGAACGAATTGCGGGGCGACTGGGGGAACCCGGGCTAGGCTCTTCGGATTGCCCCGTCGCTCGGGGGGGGGGGGGGGTTTGGCGAAACGTATCGCGCCCTCTTGCCATACATTCCGGCTTCTGCCCTATCTGAGGTAGTATCATGATCAGGGTTTCCTGGAGGCATCTCACTGGGGGCGGATTGTTCCTGCCCCTGCTACCCTGGCCTGGGATTACCATAGTCGGGTCGCCGTTCCGTGGCACGTTCGGCCAAGAGTTCGTCAACCAGCCTCTTCTGCTCAGCAAGTTGTTGGCGTAATGTGGCCTTCTCGGAATCTTCGTCCGTTTTCTGCACAGAAGCGGACGGGTCGGAGTGCTTGACGGTTCTGAAGTTCTCTTTACCCTTGCCGGTGTTTCGACTGAGTACCAGTGACTCGGTGGGTACGGGCAGGCCTAGCAGGTTCTTTTGCTGACGGGTAACTCTCCCTGACGGGTCCAGTAGTGGCGGTGCACCCTTTGGGGGGAAGTCTCCATCAAGGAGTTCCAATTCGTCTTCCTTGTCCACAATGTCGGCCATGTGGACCGCGATTCCTCTCGAGGGCATGTCCCCGATGTCGCATAGAGAATCGGGTTGCCGTCGAATAGTATCAAAAAGAAGGGTAGCATAGTGTCCCCAACCACGGACTTGCACATGGGGGGTGGCTTCCCTAACGATTCTGCGGAGTGCTTTAAGACTCTGAACGCATTTTCGTTGAAGGGCTCTCTAGTGGCCTGGAGACTCAGGGTGCTGAGCCACAAGGAGTGCGGCCGCATCGATCAGGCAGCACTGTTCGCCAATCTCCTCGAAGTGCTCTCGACTCCTGGGGTATACCACCCGTTCGCAACGGAGGCGGAAGTGCGTCGCCCAGAGGGTTCAACAAAAGCATCCCACTTCTTCAGGGTTAAGAGACTCAGGTACGTGGAAATTCAGCGCCGCCGTGGGCCAGAACTTCTCTGGGAAGTAGTCCGCTGCAAGAATACTCCAGAAGCTCCTGGGTTCGGCCTCGGGGTCTGGCCCTGTATTACCACACTCATCAACTGGGGGCGGCTGAGGGACCGGTAGTGGTACCGAGGTGGACCTCTTGGATAGCAAACTCGGCGGTGGAGAATACGACGAGTGAGCGGACTGGCCACCGAATTCTGGGCCTTCCTCTAAAGAGCGAGGTGACCTGACCACAATGTCATGATAGGATGGGCTAACAGCCACTGCTTCAGGCACAGGAATCGCCGTTACCGGTGCCTGGTCATGTCGTTGCTCTACCACCGTTGACCCCCAAAATAGCTCCCCGTGATCTCGAGTAGAGGTATAGGGCGCTTCGGGTGATGATGGCGGTGACTGAGCGGTCGAGACCTGCGAAGTTCCCAGAATCTATTCCTCCTGGATGTACCTGCGGAGGGAGATGGGGATTCGGTGGACCTCATGTTCTGGGAGAACGAGGCTGACGCGTCTGGTTCCTGCCCCATCCTTGATACGGAGGAGCTGAGAGAAAGTTCCATGGCTGAGTCGTACTCCACTTCAGAGTCAGAGAAACAAGCTGGTTTGATCTCCGCCCTGGATTTCCCAGGATTCTTCTTGTGGCGGCGGGGACCCGCTATCCTTCCCCGGGGTGGCTCTTCAGGACAGGGTTGATCCCTATAATGTAGTCGCGGGGCGGCACTGGCGCCGTGGCGGAGAGGGCCCCCGCTCGAGATGCCCGAGGTGCGAGGGGAACCAGGGAAAATATCGAAGGGTACGTTGGGAGGGCCTCCACGAACACCCATGTAGGGGGAGCCTCTGTTGGGATCGGCAGGAGCATGGGGAGGACCTCCATGGTCAATGCGGGCGGAGCGAGGATGACCTTCACTCCTTGAGTTGCTGGGGCGAGGAGGACCTTCACCAGTCGCAGAGAGGACGTAGGGGGGACCCCCACGTTGAAGAAGGGCCGAATGCATGGTGCCTTCGGATTGGTAGTCGAGGGCGGGAGAATGGGCTCCGTACCCTGTGTAGTGGGCGCGGGAAAGGTTTCCGCGCTGAACATCGCTGCCGCGGGGCAAGTCTTCCGTCGGGATGGGGGTAGCACGAGGCGTACCTCCATGACGAACTTCGGAGCGGGGAAGTCCCACGCCCTGTGGAGCAAATGTACGGGGAGGACCTCCATATGGAGTGATGCCACCGCGGGTTGGCTCGCGGCGATCACCACTTGGGCCTGCAACCTGGAGAGTCAACCCAGCCTGCCCATGGGGCAGTTGGGGTCTCAATCATGGTTGGGCGAAGGGGTTACCCTACTCAATGTACGCGGGGGCTTCATGATGCACGTCGGCGGTGGCTCGGGCCACTGTAGCTGTCGACGTGGACGCGCCTGAGAGAGCGTCCTCTGCCCGGGCCCGGCGCTGACGTCGGGTCAGGCGGGCCGGTGCAGGTGGCGCAGGGGCATGGGCTGCCTGCTCTCCTTGCGGAGTCGGACGGCGGCGCTGGCGCGGCCGGGCGGGGGCTCTCGCCTGGGGCCCCTGGGTCGGGACCCTGAGCGGGCTAAGACTAACGGCACCCACCTCATCAGCGTAAGGTGAGGAGTCGTCAAGGCGTTTTGGGGGTAGACTCCCAAAACGGTTGAATGTCGGGGTGGGGAGCAGGGGCTCCCTGCGCGGCCTGTTAGGGCGGCGTTGACGGCGGGGCCTAGAGGCCTCCAGGTCCAAGCGGGCCATATCCCTGGTCGGGATGACCCCTTCCTCCTCGTACCTGCGCACGAGGCTGTTGATCACCCTTCGTTGGATGATCTCTGATGGGGAAAGGGGAAGTGGGCGTCCCGTATTCCGTGACGTGGCAGCCATCGTGGCGGTAGTGGCGCCATGTGGGGTGGATATGGCAATGTTTCCCCTGCCCCTGCGTAGGTTCGCGGGTGGTGATCGCACCTCTGTAACTGCAACTTGGTTCCTGAGAAACAAAGGGATCAACTCATCAACACCGAGAGGGAAGAGGATTGACAACCAGTGCCCCAGCGTCCTTCCATTCTCCACGTTTGTAAGAAGGATACACGCCAACACGCTGTAGGGCGGAATGCCCCACGTTCTACTGCCCCGACTTCTGGTAAGTTTCACGACAGGACCGCTATTTGCTTGGCGGGACCAGGCACCAGATATCTGGATCTGGTGACACATCAATCCACTGGTGACTCGAACGTTACTAATCTCCATACTGAGGAGAAGAATTTCACGTCGGGTTCACCATTTCTGTTTTCGACGCTTTCGTCGGGGCGCGCGCGCATCCGTCTGTGGAGGACGCGCTACCCGTTGCCCCGCATACCCGCTTTCCAAAGGCGGGTGGCATTCGTTCCTTGTTCAGGTACGTCTGCTCCTTGATCGAAATGGGATGATGGGATGTCGGTTCTTCCTTCCGTGGATTCCTCCTCGGAACTTGTCACCTAGTCCGGGTCTCCCTCATAGATTTAATACGTAGTTCTTGAAACTCTTCCCAGTGCCATGTTTCCATGGACGCCAGTTAATTACACTACTTCTGTCGGGACATTCCAAAGGGTCTAGTCAGGGCAGCAACCTTCGGTCGGGGGAGTAGTCACGTTGAGGCACCAGTAGCGTGTCTGGATGCTGGGGAATCTGTCGTGTTTGTCTATTATCCCTGATTTCAGGGCTTCTCGAGGGCGTGGAAGCCCGAGGCATCCCACATCGAGCACGGGGAATTATGTCATTGACACATATCTGAGGTTTTCCTTAGCTTCCCGCATTTAACACAGGGCACACCGTGAGTTTAACGTCCAGCGGAGACGGGTCAGCCCATGGGTGGCTGTGAAGAGGGTCATACCGACACAGTCTCTCCGAGATACTACGGTCCAGGAGAGAGTCGGGATGGGTGCTAGGTGGATAAATGGAGTGGAGGAGAATGAAATGGTACCATCGCAAGGACGACGACGGAGGTGGACCTTGGTCCGATGAATGCCAGCAGCGAACCAACATGAGGGTGGACCTTAGTCGGGCAGGCATTGTCAGTGTATAGACATGAAAGCAGACCCGTGGATCCGCTAATGGCGGTCCTGAACCTTGGGAAGGTTTCCTACGTATCCCCGTGGCAGGGAATCAAAGTCCTCGTAGTTTAGATCTGGAATGGCAGTTTAACGTCGTGCTGGACGTAGATAGAACATGACGTGAATTGGATGATGGATGGGCTTGAACCTCGTGGAGGCTTCCTACGTACCATGCCTTGACATGGATCAAAGTCTTCGTAGTTCAAAGGGGTGGGTCACAATGGCATTCCATTGGACCGGAATGCAGTTTAATGTCGTGCTGGACGGGAGCGTGCAGTTTAACGTCATGCCGGACAAGGGCGAAACTCGACGTGAATGAACGACCGAGCAATGTGGCTTGAACCTCATGGAGGCTTCCTACGTACCATGCCTTGACATGGATCAAAGTCCCCGTAGTTCGCAATGGAATGGGTGTGTCGGTGAACCGATGTGAAAGTAGACACGGGGGTCCACTATTGGTGGGCTTGAACCTCATGAAGGCTTCATACGTACCATGCATTGACATAGATCAAAGACCTCGTAGTTCAGGTGGGGTTTTTTCGGTGAACCGACGTGAATGCGGACCTTGGTCCAATGAGTGGTGGGCTTGAACCTCTTGGAAGGCTTCCTACGTACCATGCCTTGGCATGGATCAAAGTCCTCGTAGTTCGTAATGGAATGGGTGTGTCGGTGAACAGACGTGAAAGTAGACCCGGGGTCCACTATTGGTGGGCTTGAACCTCGTGAAGGCTTCCTACGTACCATGCCTTGACATGGATCAAAGACCTCGTAGTTCAGGTGGGGTTTTGTCAGTGAACCGACGTGAATGCGAACCTTGGTCCAATGAGTGGTGGGCTTGAACCTCTTGGAAGGCTTCCTACGTACCATGCCTTGGCATGTATCAAAGTCCTCGTAGTTCGTAATGGAATGGGTGTGTCGGTGAACCAACGTGAAAGTAGACCCAGGGGTCCACTATTGGTGGGATTGAACCTCGTGAAGGCTTCCTACGTACCATGCCTTGACATGGATCAAAGACCTCGTAGTTCAGGTGGGGTTTTGTCGGTGAACCGACGTGAATGCGGACCTTGGTCCAATGAGTGGTGGGCTTGAACCTCTTGGAAGGCTTCCTACATACCATGCCTTGGCATGGATCAAAGTCCTCGTAGTTCGTATGGAATGGGTGTCAGGGTCGGTGCTCACTCTAAGCCCACGTGAGTCATGCTCAGTGTGAGAAACAAGAGGTTGCAAGGACCTGACGATCACGTCGTGAAGGATGCGTCCGTGAGAAGCGAAGAGGGGCTTACGCGTTAGGCGGCCCATGGTGTTGGGACTTACTCCGGGATGGAGGCCCATGGTGCGACAAAGCGCGAGAAAGATGGACCTTGGTCCAATGATTGGAAGTACCTCGTCCCATATCACGTCCTCCACTGACCTTGGTAGTGGGGAAGTACGGAGATGCAGAGGTGCAGCCATCCGTTGGGGAACTAGGGTCTCCCTTCTCCTACGAACATACGTCACTCCGGAAAGGAGGATATCACCCCTTGTGGATGGGTGATTCCATTCCTGTGGAACGAATGTTCGAGCTGGGGGAACCCTTCGTGAGGGAGATGAGGTCGGATCACAGTTTAACGTCATGTGTTGAGGACGCGGTGCTTGGCAGTTTAACGTCCTGCAGCTCGGACGAGGTGGGTTCACTCCGCACCCCTAGGGATTACATAACCGGTACCCTCTGTTCCTTGGGGAAGGGAAGGTGTCAGTAAGGCCATGGTCATGGGGGGTTGTGGAACGAACCATCGAGGGGTCCACGTTAGCGAGGCTATGCGAAGAAGCAATAGCAGTTAGCGTGCCTATGCAAAGAAGCATTAGGCGAAGCAATGCTACGAGTGGTATTGTCCATGGGACTTTGAAATCACATCGTGAAAACCTGGAGGGTCGCACGGGAAGAGGAATCGCTAAGCAAAGGAGTGAGCTTCGCGAAGTGGGGTGCCTTGGCCTTAGTATGGGGCGTAGGTGTGAGTGGAAGGTGCTTCGCGAAGTGGAACAGTGTTCGCGGAGCACTGCCTCGCGAAGAAGGGGTGCCTCGCGAAGCAGGGTCCTGCAAAGCAATGTGCTTCGCAAAGTGGAGCGATACTGCCTTAGCATGGGCCACGGGTGTGAATGGGAGGTGCTTCACGAAGTGGAACAGAGCACTGCCTCGCGAAGGAGGGGTGCCTCGCGAAGGAGGGTCCTGCAAAGCAGTGTGCTTCGCGATGTGGAGCGATCCTGCCTTAGCATAGGGATCAATCGTATGGGTTGGGAGTCTCGCGAAGCACAAGTGCTCCGCGGCTGCCCGGGTTCCCTTGGGAATCCCCTTCCTTCGTGAATGCCATTGAGCTTCGCGAAGGGCATCCCTCTCGGAAGAGGGGCTCAAAATGAGACAAAGCAGAGTCGTCTCGCGAAGTAGAAGTACCTCGCGGAGCTCATGATTCCCGGGGAAAAGCGTGCTTCGTGATTCGGGAGAGGAGAAGCCGAAAGGTCGGGTTGTCCGTCTTCGGGACTCAGGGGGAGTCCAGTATTTATAGGGAAGGGGTGCCGCGATGCAGGACTCACGCGCCGCCTCAAGGGCTTCGTGGCAGCTCACGAACGTCAAACACGTTCGCGGAGAATCACCGCCTCTGGAGCTTCGCGGCGGCTCGCGAATGTCAAACGCGTTCGCAGAGCATCACTGCCTCGGGAGCTTCGCGGCGGCTCACGAACGTCAAATGGGTTCGCGGAGGATTTACCGCCTCGGGAGCTTCGCGGCGGCTTCTGAACGTCAAATGGGTTCGCGGAGGATTACCGCCTCTGGTGCTTCGCGGCGGCTCGCGAACGTCAACCGTATTCGCGGAGAATCACCGCCTCTGGAGCTTCGCGGCGGCTCGCGAACGTCAAACGCGTTCGCGGAGCATCACCTCCTCGGGAGCTTTGCGGCGGCTTGAGGGTCAGGGCGCTTCGCGGTGGGGCTACGTGTCGGTGCTTCGCGAGGCAGCGAGCCCGCCTTCTTTGTTGCTTTTCTTTCGGGCCATATTTTGGCGCCAAAACTTATATTGTCAATGAAACTCAAAAAACCCATTAATCATAATTACTGTTAGCTCCTTGGAAAATGATACTTCACCGAAAGAAGAAATCTATATGTGGTTTTTATAGTCTTTAAAAACCCTGGAAATGGCCTCTAAAACACCACCATAAACTAAAAAATATAAACTCCCATTTTGTTGGCCTATGAAACACTACCTTTGGCTAAAAATGACGAAAAACCTTATAGTAAACACTTGTTCTATGTGGTAGTAATTCCTTTTTGATTTCACTTCATAGTTTCTCATACTTTATATAAGGTTCATATAGTAAAGCTCATATGTGGTAAAGTTTCCATTAGTGAAAAACCACTGTGATCTAATCCAGTTGCTATGTGCCCCACCAATTTTTTATGTGAGAAACCTTACTTTTCCATAAGAAATCCATATTTTCATGCTAAAAAATATAGAAAACATTAGGTGACTATATCACCTGAAAAACAATTGATTTGAAAGAAATTATTCAAGATAATTTTGAAATAGATTTTTCAAAAAACAAAATAAACCCAAAAACCATAAATCACCCTCAGTGGGATTTTTCCCCAATAATCCCCAACTTTGTGTTTTTTGAAAACATTTCAAAAACTTCTAAGAGATTCCTATTAACAAAAATAAACACATCACCTATTAAAACCAGTACACATAGTTTATAACATCCAAAATTTATCATATATTTACTCAACATGCATTCTAAGACCACATGAGACTTTCCCAGTGTGATAAAAAGAGTATAATGAAAATTTCACCAATGAATCACTTCATTCTAAAAACACCCATTCATTGAACTTTTCCTTTGCACTCGAGAAGACCAACTCTTCATCTCCCTTAGGAAAAATTCTTTCATCACAAATCTCATAAGAAAACTATCATGATATATTATTTTTGAATAAAAAAATTCAGCATCATCAACTTTAAAACTCCACTTTTCTTATTTAGATGCTTCCCCTTTGAGATTCCCCCCCTTTTCTTCAAGAAATCTATTTCTCCGTCGATGAACCAAAATGTTAGTTCTTTATGGCGTACAACACAGTAAAGAAAACATAGGTTCAAATCACAAAATCCATCATGGAGAGGGGGTTCCACTACCCCACTTGTTCAAGTATGGGGAGTTGAATGAACTCCACGATCCAGTCGATGATGTTCAAATGATAATTTCGGTAAGGTATTCATCAGAATTTCTTCAATCAGGAACATACTTCAACTTTACACGCCCATGCTATACATTATTCTTGATAAAGTGATACTTAATTACAATGCCAATTGTCCATTAGTCACAAACTTTATTTTTTCAAAGATTTATATCACATGAATTGTCACAGTAGTTTCTGATCAGAGGATTCACTTAAACTCACATATCTTAAAGATGTTTCTTCATTCACAATAAATCCATGAAAGATTGCGTAACCAAAATATATTTATATTCTATAGCTCTTAATTAAATTAAATGTTTATTATTTATTATCCAATAAATACACAATATTCAAAGATATAATGAACCACCTGATGTTTATTTTCTATTATCTTCTAAACCAACCCAATTTGTATCTGTATAACCCAATAAATCTTGATGATATATTTCATACATCAAAATAAAATAAACCATTCCTCTGATATACTTAAGTATCATTTTCACTAAAAGTTAATGGATTTACTTTGGGTTTCATTGATACCATACCTCTTTGCACGTGAAAAAAATACTGGATCGTATTCTTATTAAGCATAATAGGCTGCTAATGATTTTACTATGTTTTATGATATTCAAATCTTTTCCTTTATCATTTCCTGATAGCATCATCCATTTTGTAGTAGGAGTTTCCATATTCTATGAATTATCCATTTCAAATCTTCTCCAAGTATCCATGGAATATCTAGATGGATAATTAAATGTTCCATTTTTTCATTTCATTACATTTAAACCATGAAAAAATATCATGTCACTAATCATTGACATATCTAACTCTCATTTCATAAATTTTATAAACTGTTTACACTAGGATTTATTCGACCCACCATATAATATATCATATACATAGACCAGAAACATCTTCTTTTTTTTACTCTTATTTTATCACAGATATTGTAATCAAATACACCATGTTGGAAAGTAACAATATTCAAATAATGATAAAGTCCTGAAAAATATGCTATTGGTTCCTACTTAAATCAATATAATTCCTTATTTTTTCAAAAAACATTATTATTATCTTCATTAACTATAAAACCATTTGGCTATTCAATTTACACTTGTTCTTCTAGAACCCCATTCTTAAATGAAAATGTAAAGACTCGGAAATTTCAATGAAATTTTTTTCATAATATCTTTGGAATTTTACGAGTATGTGGTTTCTAACGGCACCTGATTCTAAGGCCCGGTGTGCCTGGAATAAATTTCCAAAGTTTAGCTTGGGTACATTCAGGGAACGAACGAGTGGTTTTCTCTATCATTTCAACCAGTGCTCAAAATCGAAATCTGAGGGCACAGATGAAATGGCAGCGCCGCTAATTGCCTAAGAAGACCTTTTCCAAAGGTGTGTTTGCTCAGGAGGAGTTGTTTAAATTTGTGGTTTAAGTGAAGAATAAAATAAAATTATATTCCAGTTTTATTTCTCTTCTAATTAGTTATAACATTTTTGTGGAAGTTGGGGAAACTAAACTAGTGAGGATAAAGGTTAGGTGGGGCCCACACAAACCCCACCCCTTCATATTCCCTAACCCCCCATAACTCATCCCCATTAAAACCCATGCCTTTATTAAGTAACTCTCTCCTCTATCCTCTTAATTAATTCCAACACACTTAATTTAATTAATTGAACCTATTCAATTAATTGGTTTAAGTTTGAGATTTGAAGTTGGAAACCCATGGCCTGTTGAAATAAAATAAAAGGAGAATATTTTATTTTTGAGGGGTTAGTTTTGTTGCGTGGAGAAAAGGGAAGAGAGAGCTCTAGCATTGGAAGATCTTCATCCTCCCTTGAAGAACTTCATCTCCTTCGTTGAAGAACACCACATCTCTGAAGAAGGACATCGACTTGGAGGTCCCAAAAATACTCCATCCTCTTCCTCTTCCGCGACAAGGAAGAAGACACCGACGATGGGAAGGACGCTGTCAAACGTGGCGCTTGAAAACCGTGAGATTTCTTCGAGGTAGGGGTTGATTTACGTTCAAGATTAATTTACCTTCTTCATTGTTGTTTATCGACCACTTGTTATAAAAATAATGGGAGGAGGATAGACCACACAGACACGACCGAACCTCCTCCCCTTTTTTTGTTGTTGTACTTCCTTATGAATTGGAATGGAGGCAATGTGGTGCCGTCACACTGCACGGGAATGAGGAAAACCGCGGCGAAAGAGCGCGGCGCCATCGGGCCGCGCCGTTGAGGCTGAAAGCGGTCGCAGCCGAAGTCGGGCCACGGAATAGGGGCGCGGCGCCGTCGGGCCGTGCCGGAGTACCATGGAGGGTCGTGGCCGGGGCGGTCCGTGGTAGAGGGGCACGACACCGGTCGAACAAAGGCCACGAAATAAGGTCGCGAAGGTGCAGTAGAGGGTGGCCGGATCCACCAGCCGCCAGCGCTTCGGAAGGCGGGACCATGGGGGGTCCCATGGCGGCTCACCGGCCGGCCCAAGCGGTCGACCGAGTTCGGGAAGGCTGGGGGTTTGTAACCCTCGGCAGCCAGCTAGGGTAGACCCCACATGGGTCCGCCGTTTCGGGAAAATGGGGGGGGGGAGCGACTCCCCCCTTCCGAGTCCGCTCTACGCGCAGGCACCCTCAATGAGCCGGACCGGCCGTGCCGGGCCGGACCCCCGCACTGGGCCAGGCCACGCCGGTTGGGCCGGTTCGCGCCAGCCGGGCCGTCCCGCACCCCACTGGGCCAGAGCTGGACTCGGGTTGGGTCGACCCAGGGGGTATTGGGCCTGGTCGGACTGGGCCCAAACCCCCTGTTTCCAGTCATATCTGTTCAAACGCCCATAACATGGGCTACAGACTTCCGATCGATGCATCGTCAGTTGCGTAGCGATCCTCGGATCGAGATGGTCGTTTTAGTATATTACATTTAAGGTTTCGGAGAACTTTGGATATGGCCGAGTTGGTTCAAACCCGAAACCAACCGGGCCCTCAGAGCGGAAACACTTATAACATGAGTTCTGGACGTCCGATTGACGTGTCATCGATTTTGACGGATTCCTTTCGGTGAGACGAAGATTTTGGTATACATCACCTAAGGTTTGGATGCAGTTTAAATATGTCCGGGTTGGATTTTACCTGAAATCCAACCAGACCCCTAGAACGGAAAAGCCGATAACTTTCAGACCAGACGTCCGTTTGACGAACCGTCAGCAGAGTTGGTGATCATGTTGAGAAACAGTCCTTATGAGTATAACATATGTGAGTTCATGTTACAGTTGAGATACGGTCTGGTTGGTTCGTACACAAAACCAATCGGGCCCCTAGGACGAAAAGGCTAGCAACTCACAGACCGGGCGTCCAATTGACGCGCCGTCTGTTGCGTTGAGACCCCTATGATGAGGCGGTCCTTGGATATAATTCTTAGTGGGACTTGTTGATACTTGGAGTATCAACCTGTAGCTTGTGGAGCGGACCTTCTCGGACAGGAGCGTACGGAGTACGGAGACCGTGTAGCTGGATGAGACCTGAAGACTGCTTGTCCGATTCGAGTCGGAGTGACTTGTATAGCCCAGTGGGGAGCACTACTGTGTTTGGGCGGTAGACCCACGGCGGGGAGCACTACTGTGTTTGGTTGGAAGACACGTGGTACTCGATAGGAGGAGTACCTCTGCAAGCTATTAGGGGGGGGGGTGCACTACTGTGTTTGGGTGGTAGAACCCATCGGGAAGCACTACCGTGTTTGGGTAGCTGAACCACGGTACTCAATAAGAGGAGTAGATCAACAGTCATAGGTTAGTGAGCAGTTCCTTGGAGTCATGATAGGTTCACTGTACTTGTCAGAGTCGGATCTCTTCATCAGTTACAGTTTCGATAATGGAAATCCTAGTTTGAGCTGAGTCGTTGACCTTTGTGATTTTCCTCATGATTGAGATGGGTTACTTGATAACTTAGGTATATGTATGGGCATATAACTAAGTAGTGGTTATTCGTTGATTTCATATCAGTGTGATACCTCTTGATTGAGATGGGTTACTTGATAGCTTAGGTATAAGTATGGGATTATACCTAAGTAAGGGTTATCTGTTGAGAACTTTCTTTGTGATTATACTTGTTGGATTTAGTGATACCTTGAGGGTATCGGGGTCCCTAATGAGTATTGTATACTCACCCCTGCATTGGATATTCCCACACCTCGTTGTGTTGGTTGCAGACGACGGACATCACTGATCATGGTTGAGTCTTGTAGAGCTGGACGGTACCCAGAGGAGGATCTCGCGACAAACCGGTACCAGGAGGTGGATCTCACGATTTGTTGGTACCCAAAGGAGACAGACGGACATGGAGTTCTGAGGAAGACATATGTACCTACCCTTTAGGTAGGAACCCGGAGGATGATCCAATAGCTTCTTGTCACCTTTCAGCTGTTGTCCTTTGAGTTGTACTTTACTTTGAGTTGTAGCTGTACCTTTCATTTGAGCTTTTTTTCCGGACCCTTGTACTTTGAGATCTTTTGTTATACTGCTTTACTTAGTGTAACTTCTTCTTGTAATCTGTTTGTGTGTGTTTTCGTTTCGTAAAGGCAATGCCTTCCCTTTTTATTGGGATTTATGCCTTTGGTTGTAGTTGCCAGCCACTGGCCTATGGAAGGTGGGCTTGGGGTAGTCACAGCACTGGCCCCGAGGAGGGGTCGTGACAAGTTGGTATCAGAGGTGTCGGTTCTACCGCAGAACTTATAACATTGATATTACATTTCTGTGAAGCAATAGTGTTAAGGGTACCGAGTGTGGTTTTCAGTTCAGGGAGTCCAGTGTTGGTGCGGGCGGCCGACATATCCATACACCAGGACCCTGACTTCTGATTTCCGAATCAGTACACGAAAACACTAATTGCGTGTGTGTTTTCGAAGGTTTCCCCTTAAAACACCTCAAACTAGGTCAGCTCACCAGGAAAAATCGTTTGACTGTGTCACATCTGTTTCTTTCATGATGCCTTTCCACGAAAGACCAACTAGAGCTCTGAGAGATGTGCATACTTACATCCCACCGAGCGAAGAGGCATTAGTATAGGGCCCTCTTAAAGTTGAGGCACCAGCGGAGGAACCAGCGGTACTACCATACGTTGGGCCTTCGATGCCACCAGTCCCAGTAGCAGGTGATGCATGCCGCTTGAGCGCACTGCACGAGTTCTAGTGCCTGAGGCCACCCAGGTTTTGGAGAGAGATAGAACCACATGCGACTATGGTTTGGATGGAGGCTGTGGTGAGAGTCTTCAGGGTAGTAGGTACACCAGTAGACTTCATGGTGATCCTTGCTGCCAGCCTCCTTCAGGAAGCAGCAGGAAGATGGTGGAGTCGGATGCTCTAGTTTTGCGATGGGATGACCATCACATGGGGAGACATAGAGACCTTCTTCAGGGTAGAGTTTATACCATTGAATCTACACCCCGAAAGTGTTCAGGAGCTGCTACCTTTGCTGCAGAATTTTCCATCAGTACCCAAGTCATCTGTAGGCAGTAGATAGATGATGAAGGGGTCCAAGAGGACCAGACCAGCAGATGAGCGACCTCGGGATACAGGTTTGGTTGTGCGAGGCACACGAAACATAGACATCCATACGAGGAATAGGAAGTGTTATTCATGCGGCAAGAAGGGTCACATGACACGTGACTATCCGACCCCCCCCCCTCACAGTTGATCCGTAGTCATTAGAGGAACCACCGAAACAGAAGCAACGACGGGTGCTTGAACAACAACCGAGCAGTGGAAAAGGCAGTAGAGCTCCGGATGCAGGTGGACAGGAGCGGAAGTAGTGGATTTCTTTTGTTCCTTGTACTTCTAGTTCCATGTTGTTGTTGCATTTGTATCTTTGTACTTTGATCTGCTGTAATAAAAGACACTTATCTTTGTGATGTTTATTTTCTTGTCCTTTTGTTTAGTTGATACTGAGAGGTCCTGGTTAAAACTATTGACTTGACCCTCACTTTCGAGATTTCAATTGGAGGAGATCAATTGACCTCACACTGGTGCCGATAGTGTGACTCGACCCTTGGTGGCGAGAGTGACAGTTGGATCTCTTGGTAGTAATGTCGAAGCCTTACGACGTCGTCCATGTCATGAATGCATCATTCTTGTTAGGATTGACTGTATTAGGCAATGGGCATGGTTCATCTATTGTATGGGACCGAGTTTCTCTTTTCGGTAAAGGAGAAATCTTAGCAGCTCTTATAGATCATAGGCGAAGAAGGGTGGTCATTGACCGACTTACCATGTCGGAAAACTTCCTACCGACTAGAGATGGAACGAGCTACGCCAGAGAAGGTGCAGATCATCCAGGAGAGGATGAAGACTGCATAGTTCAGTAATAAATATGAAACTTGTTCCAGTCTCAGAGACTCGGGCATGTAAAATGTTTCAATAAGAATAAGTGATAAGGAAAGATGAGTCTTCGTAGCAGCAGACGTGGAGGCATAACTAAGAGTAGCTGCATGCGGTCAAGGAGTGTGACCCAATGGCTCTAATAATGATTCGAGGGACAGTATGTCACCACTTATAGCTGCCATTACAATAGATGTTGATACAAATCATTCCTTCCTTCCACGAATCTTATCCCAGACCTAGATGATTCCAGTAAGCCATAGACTTAACCCTCACGTCTGGAGATACCTTTGGGAGGAGACTTGATAATCACACTTAAGCCGATAGTGTGATCTGACCCTCGAGGTGAGAGTTTCAGTTGGAATCTCTTGGTGGCAGTGTTGAGGCCTTACGACGTTGGTCTGAGTATGGATTGGATCCACAGTTCATACACAGATTGACTGTATTAGGAAAAAAGGTTGTGGTTTATCTATAATGTTGGGATGGGTTTTCCTAGGTCGGTGAAAAGGGAACCCCAGGTGGAACAGGATAAACTCATGCACAGGAGGGTGCGGTCGATCACTCTTGAGTCTGTCAACCTTACCCTCGTGGTAGCAGGAGTTTTGAGTTTCAGTTCTAATAATGAAATGGAGACCTCTTGAGTTCGAGGATGGTAACCATGTCCTTTTATGGGTCTCACCTTGACGTGGTTTACGGATATGTGGCCGAGGTGGCAAGTTATCTTCGAGGTTCAATAGACCTTTCTAGGTCATCAGTAGGGTAGGCGAGGTGGTCTACCGCTTGACCTTTCCTACTCAATTGCACTGGGTGCATGATGTCATCCATGTATCTCAGCTGAGGAGATACGTGCATAATACTTCACACATCATCATCCTTAGGGAGTAGGACTTCGATGGCAGGGCGACATTCACGGAGGTTCCAGCAGAGATCGAGGATTGACAGGAGCGGTTCCTATGTGGACGGTCGGTTCCTTAGGTGTGCTTTCACTGGTAGTACGAGAACCTCCAGCAGAGCACTTGGGTGTGAGAGTCTCAGATGCGTGCTCAGTAGCACTTTGTTTTTCCTAGTGTGTGTTGAAGCTTTACGGGGACGTAAATCCCTAAGGTGGGAGTAATTTAAAGACCTAGAAATTTCAAGGAATTGTTTTTCTTATTTTATTTGGAATTTTATGAGTCTGTGGTTTCTGACGGAACCTGATTCTGAGGCCCGGTGTTCCCATAATAAATTTATGAAGTTTAGCTTGGGTACGTTCAGTGAAAGAAAGAGCGGGTTTTTCTATCTTTTTAACTCGTGCTCGGAATCAAAATTCGAGGGCACTGATGAAACCGCAGTGCCAGTAATTGCTTAAGAAGAACTTTTCTGAAGGTGAGTTTTCTCGGGAGGAGTTGTTTAAATTGGAGGTTTAAGTGAATAATAAAATAAAATTATATTCCAATTTTATTTCTCTTCTAAGTAGTTATAACCTTTGTGTGGAAGTTGGGGAAACTAACCTAGTGAGGATAAAGGTGAGTTGGGGCCCACAGGAACCCCACCCCTTCATATTCCCTAACCCCCCATAACTCATCCCATTTAAACCCCATGCCTTTATTAAGTAACTCTCCCCTCTCTTCTCTTAATTAATTCCAACACTCTTAATTTAATTAATTGAACCTATTCAATTAATTGGTTTAAGTTTGAAATTTGAAGTGGGAAACCCATGGCCTGATGAAATAAAATAAAAGGAGATTATTTTATTTTTGAGGGGTTAGTTTTGTTTTGTGGAGAAAAGGGAAGAGAGAGCTCTAGCTTTAGAAGATCTTCATCCTCCCTTGAAGAACATCATCTCCTTCATTGAAGAACGCCACGTCTCAGAAGAAGGACGTCGACTTGGCGGTCCCGGAATTCTCCATCCTCTTCCTCTTCCACGACAAAGAAGAAGACACCGACGGCGGGAAGGATTCCATAAACCGCGGCGCTTGAAAACCGTGAGCTTTCTTCGAGGTAGGGGTTGATTTACGTTCAAGATTAATTTACATTCTTCGTTGTCATTTATCGACCACTTGTTATCAAAATAACGGGAGGAGGACAGACCGCACGAACACGGCCGAACCTCGTCCCCTTTTTTTTGTTGTACTTCGTTATGGATTGTAACGGAGGCAACGTGGTGACGTCACACCGCACGGGAACGAGGAAAACTGCGGCGCCATCGCGCTATGCCGTTGAGGCCGAAAGCGGCCGCGGTCGGAGTCGGGCCCCGATGGCGGGGCGCGGCGCTGTCGCGCCCCGCCAGAGAACCATGGAGGGTCGTGGTCAGGGCAGGCCGCGGTAGAGGGGTGCGTCACCGTCGCACCGCGCTTGTCCGAAAAAGGCCACAGTGGTGCAGTGGAGGGCGGCCGGATCCGCCGACCGCCGGCGCTTCGGAAGGTGGGACCGCGGGGAGTCTCGCAGCAGCTCACAGGCCGACCAAAGCGGCCGACCGAGTTCAGGAAGTGTGGGGGTTTGTAACCCCCGATGGCCAGCTAGGGAGGACCCCACAGGGGTCTGCAGTTTCGGGAAAATAAGGGTGGGGGTGGGGGGCTCCCCCCTTTCGAGTCCGCTCAGCGCGCGGGCACCCTCACCGAGCCGGGCTCCTGCGCCGGGCCGGGCCTCCCGCGCCGGGCCGGGCCCTCGCGCTAATCCGGGCTGCACTGGTTGGGCCAGGCCAGGCCGCACCCAACTAGGTCGGACACGGACTCGGGTTGGGTCGACCCGGTTTGGGCTGACCCAGGGGGTATTGGGCCGGGTCAGACCGTGCCCAAACCCCCTGTTTCCGGACAGATCCATTCAGACCCCCATAACTTGGGCTACAGACCTCCGATCGATGCACTATAAGTGGAGTAGCGATCCTTGGATCGTGATGGCCATTTCAGTATATTACACTCAAGGTTTTGGAAAATTTTGTGTATGGCCGGGTTGGTTCGAACCCGAAACCAACCGAGCCCTCGGAGCGAAAATTCTTCTAACTTGAGTTCCGGATATCCAATTGACGTGCCATCAACTTTGTTGGATTCCTTTCGGTGAGAAGGATCTTTTGGTATACTTAAACTGAGTTTTGTATGTAGTTTGAATATGGCCGGGTTGGATTGTACACGAAATCCAATCTGGCCCCTAGAACGGAAAAGCCGATAACTTTCAGACCGGACGTCCATTTGACGAACTGTCAGCAGTGTTGGTGATCACGTTGAGAAATGGAACCTATGAGTACACCCTATGTGTGTTCGGGGTACAGTTGAGATACTGTCGGGTTGGTTCGTACACAAAACCAACCGGGCCCCTGGGACGAAAAGGATAATAACTCACAGATCGGGCGTCCGATTGACGCGCTGTCTGTTGCGTCGAGACCCCTATGACGAGGCAATATATGGAGATACTTCTTCGTGGGACTTTGTGATAATTTTATTATAAACCACTAGCTCGTGGAGCGGACCCTCCTGAAGATGAGCGTACGGAGTACGGAGACTGTGTAGCTAGCTGAGACCTGAATACTGCTTGTCCGATTCGAGTCGGAGTGACTTGTATAGCCTAGTGGGGACCCCTACTGTGTTTGGGTGGTAGAACCACGATGGGGAGCACTACTGTGTTTGGGTGGAAGACCTGCAGTACTTGACAGGAGGAGTACCTCTGCAGGCTATTAGGGGGGGGGGGGGGGTGCACTACTGTGTTTGGGTGGCACACCCCGGCGGGAAGCACTACTGTGTTTGGGTGGCTGACCCACAGTACTCGATAGGAGGAGTACCTCAGCAGCCTTAGGTTAGTGATCAGTACCTTGGAGTCATGACAGGTCCACTGTACTCGTCAGAGACGGAGCTCTTCAGCAGTTATGGTTTCGATAATGGAAATCCTGGTTTGAGCTGAGTCGTTGACCTTTGTGATTTTCCTCATGATTGAGATGGGTTACTTGATAACTTAGGTATATGTATGAGAATATAACTAAGTAGTGGTTATCTGTTGATTTCATATCTGTGTGATACCTCTTGATTGAGATGGGTTACTTGATAGCTTAGGTATAATTATTGGCTTATACCTAATTAAGGGTTATCTATTGAGAACTTTCTTCATGATTATCCTTGTTGGATTTGGTGATACCTTGAGGGTCTCGAGGTCCCTACTATGTATCATATACTCACCCCTGCATGGGATATGCCCACACCTTGTTGTGTTGGTTGCAGATGACGGACATCACTGATCGTGGTTGAGGCTTGTAGAGCTGGACGGTACCCGGAGGAGGATCTCACGACGAGTCGGTACCCGGAGGTGGATCTCACGATGAGTCGGTACCCGGAGGAGACGGACGGACGTGGAGTGCTGAGGAAGACATCTATACCTACCCTTCAGGTAGGAACCCGGAGGACGATCCAGGAGCTGCTTTCCACCTTTCATCTGTTGTCCTTTGAGTTGTACTTTACTTTCAGTTGTAGCTGTACCTTTATTTTGGGCTTGTATTTCCGGACCCTTATACTTTTAGCACGTTTTTTATACTTATTTACTTAGTGTAGCTTCTTCTTGTACTCTATTTGTATGTGCTTTAGTTTCGTAAAGGCAATGCCTTCCCTTTTTATTGGGATTTGAACCATTGGTGCTAGTTGCCAGCCCCTAGCCTATGGAAGGCGGGCTTGGGGTAGTCACGACACGGGCCCCAAGGATGGGTCGTGACAGAAAATTTGATATCCATCTTGAAAACATTGAATGTCCTTTATTGAACTATCTCCAAGAGTAATTTAATTTTTTACAACCTTGAAACTGGTAAAAATTTCACATCTACATCAATCCTCTCAATTTTGGATTATCCCTTTCATACAATTTGTTAGTTTCTTAGAATTTACATTCCATTTTCATTCAATTTATTTTAGAAAACCCATTTTGTCCAAATTACATTTTTATCTGTTTTCCATGAAACAATCTACCAAATTTGATTATTTTCAATATATTTATTCTCTTCATTCATCAACTGAACCCAATTCTCATCTATTATAGATTCTTTAAAAGACTTTAGCTCTACTTATGATATAAAAGTTACTCGATGTAGATCCCTTATCCTCCCTATCCATGCTAGTACTGTCTAATCATTGAATATGTTCCACCTCTAAAATTTTCCCTTGATATTTAGTTTCTATGATTATTTGTGTTTGAGTCCATAATTATCATCATATTAATATTATTATAAATCGACATCATGTACTTACACTACCCCTTAGTTTCTTATCTCTTCATAAATATCCTCCTTAGACTGTTCATGGATTTTCTGGAGATTCTACTTATTTTCCCTAAAAAAACATCACTTATCTCTATAACTTTTACTGACTACTTATTAAAGAATTAATATTCTTTGATTTTTAATGATTATCCTAGAAATATTTACTATGTTTCTACTTACTGGGAATAAAAAACTTACTCCCAAAAGATTAAAAATAATTCAATGTCATCTTCTTTCCATACCACTACTCATACAGAGTTATCTATTCATTTAGTTATAATATAGATCTGTTAAAAATATAGACCAATGACAACATTGCTTCTTTAAAAAATTATTTAGAAGGAAATTCTCAATAAGCATTATTCTATACATGATTTTGAAAATCTTATTTATTCTCTCATCCAATCAATTTTGTTGGGATGTTATTACTGATGAAATTAGGTATCATATCCCATGTTTCTTGAGATAATAATCCACTTGGATGTTTGTAAAATATGTTCCATTATCAGTTCAAAACATCTATATTTTTCACCTAATATATTTTTAACTTCCTTTTATAATTTGTTATGATATCAAACACCTCAAACTTGCAGGTTATAATTGAAACCCATGACATTATGAAAATGTTATAAATAATAAGAACACGATATCACCTCCCATTAATAGATCTTGGTGAGATAGGTGCAAACACATCAATATGGACTAGTTCAACCACTCTTTTTGACCTTTGATATTTTTTCCCTATACACATTTCAAGTAATATATCCTTTTTGGAAAGCATCACACGTATGAGGATGATAACATTTCTTTATAGAAATATCTTGAGCAATATCAAATTTCACCATATATTCCAAGGATGTTTGGATTAGGTAACAAATAAATTTCTGTTACAACCTCTTTTATTCTTCATCGAATAGAAAACATATACCTTTTTATCCACTCACAATGTAGATATTCCCCTTCCTATGATATCCTTGAAAGAAAACTCCACCAAATTATCCCTAGATAATATTAAATTTATCTGTAAACCTTATAGTGTGTTTCGAGTCACACATTTGACTGAAACATAATATGTTGTGTCTAAGGCCTTCAACAACCAAGAAATCAGCTTGTCTCAATTCCCCCCCCCCAAACACGTCATTTCTTGAGAAAATAATATTATTTCCTTTATCATTTCCAAATATGACAACAACTTCTTTAACATAACTAATTCTGGTCACCAAATCCTTAATTCCCATTATATGGTAGGTGAAACCACTATCAATGATCAATATCCCATTATGATATGGTTCATTGGGGGAAATCTCTATAATAATTTCCTAATCAATTTTTTTTCTATTTGATCCATGTCTTTGACTTCGTACATGAAGTTGAATCATATTCTTGATCCTTCTTATAGTATTATGTTCAAACTACATCTTGAAAAGATAAAAATTGATTTTTAATTATCATATTATTCAATGATCTATTGAGTTATGAAATGAAATCACTTTGGGTCAATATTAGTATATTCATATGCATTATAGATGTGAAATATTTGGCCATGTTTCCAAATAAAACACACTAGAAAAATGAACATCAAAAGAATTTCTAGAGTATTGAACTTAGTTTAGACTCCTATATTTCTCTAGTACCTATGGGTACCTATTTACTATGTAATATACATTTTGATAATGTACTATCATTCCATAACAATAACAACAGATATGAGGTTTATTCCTATGTGTCATTACTACACTACTAGTTGTACCTTGGGATATCTCAATCCTCATATTTAGATTCATACGCAAATCAATATTTAATATCAGAGTGGGTACTTGTGTTCTGACACCTATCACTACTGCTTTCTATTTGTTATCAAGATTCATATCAGATATGTCATTCTAATGTGTCATTTTATTCACTTGAAATTCCATTTACTGTTTTTACAGATATAAAATCTCCCATTTTCCTTTTTCAGTCACCTCTACTCCCTTCTTTCCCAATATCATGATGGGATTCAATAGTTTCTTATGATATTTTATCTTTATTTATAGGCTGATAACTTCCTTCTCATGTTCTTTGTTATTTTTGAATCAATAATTTAATACGTTAGTAAAACTTCTGATAACTATATCCAATTCATCAACTACAAGATTATACTCAATGAATTTCTTTGAGTTTTTTTGGATTTTTAGATCTGAGATATTCAATTTTAGACTTCAAATCAGACTTATCTTCTTCCCACTACTGTATACAAAGTTTGTCTCATAAAAAACTCTATTAGATTTCTTCATTTTATCCCCCCAAAAATCTATCTCCTAAAGAGAATCTTATAATTAAATCTAGTGTCTATCTCTTACATTGACTTATCCTTCATCAAGTTACTTTATTCCCTTTTCTAGGAGTTACCTAAAACTACCACCATAATATATTTTCCATGATCCTTTATGTCATCCATCTCATCAACCTTAGATTATTCTGAACGGTCACTTTCTTATGAAAGAATATTTTTATTTTTGAAGAAATTTCTCTTGGTATTTTTCATACCTTTCACAATTGTTGAAGACTTCTTCCTAAAAATTTCATCATCATCCTCATAATCATCTTGGAACTTCTAAAGATACTTTTCTATATGATATTCAATCTTTCGACAAGGAAATTACACAATAGGATGTTTCCATTTAAACTTTACTTTTACCATTGATTATTTGAGGAAATATATTACATAACCTCATCTGCTATGTCTTCTTACTAGCCATCTTATATAGTGAGATTCTTCATGGCCTTGAATTCCACCTCTTTAGACTTCCCTTTCTCCAAAACCACATTGTCATCATTTCCTATATCATATGAAAAAAGAGTATAGTGTAAACTACCCAATGTTATCTCTTTTGAATATTTATCTTCCAATATAGAGACTTTTGGATTGAACCATGGGGCAATTATTCTCAAGATCCATGTAACAATATTTACATCTTTGATAATTTCTATGATACCATGTATTTCTTCTACAACAACATTAACCTAATCAAATAATGCAAACAAAGAATCATTAGGGTTCCTTCTTAGGTCCCCATACATTTTACACATAATCTATAATTTAGTTTCTTGGACTTTATAATCTTCTTCATATATATTTAATAGCTTTTCCTATAACATCACTCCATTTTATAACATTACTTTTCATTACATTTTACAAAATCAAGGATCTTTAAGGTTTAGTGTCTTGGAAACTAGGAACTTAATACGTGATGACATAAAACATTCTTCTTAAACACTCGAAAGTCTTCTTCTCTGTTCATTACAGAATCTCAAAACCTGGGAGGATACATCAAAGGAAAGGGTAAGTAGAAGTCCTAGTAAGGAAAACAAGAGAAACATTTTACATGTGAACTTTAGATACATCAAAAAAGTCATGATAAATAATTTTAAGGCATGAGAAAGAGATCCTGAGGCATATCATAATAAAAATAAACTGTTTCATAACTTGAAGATGTGGCTACAACATTTAACTTAGAAAATCATGAACATATCACCAAGGTCCATCCCCAAGGTGTCATTTAGAAAAATTACAATGTTATTCACCATGGTATCGTTTAAATTGTAATCCTTAAAGATCACATCATTACCCAATGCATTAGAGCGCTATCAGGGAGAACCCTTAATTTTTATTTATTATCATGTGAGCCACATATATCATCATCAATAATTTCATAAATAACCTATATAGAATAAAATAAATGGGTTTCATTTCATAATCATAACGTTTAAAAAACTGCTTTAAAGACATGATCATTATGTCACTTTAAACCCACAAAAAAGGAAAGCGGGTGTCATGTTTGTAAATACCAGAATTTAAAATATATCATTTTGATATATATGTGAATACCCATGTACAGTAATGATTTTTTAGTATTCACTTAATAAAAGAAAAGAATTTGAGAAAAAGAGAGAGACATTTTGAGATGAAAATTCTGCAGCATAATTGCTTTGTTACAGGGTTTTATAAAATATTGAAAAGAAAGGGGACATGGGTCACCCATTCATAAATGATACATAAACCAGTATAGGGAAAGAATATTAATGATATAAGAACATGGTAATGAAATTTGAAAGACATACCCTATGAAATGACAAACATGGAAGGAAGTCAAAAATAATATTTCTCTTATGAAAATTAGGCAGCCTAACGACATCACTTAAAACGTCAACAAAATGAATTGATGAGATAAAATAGGGTTACTCATTATATGAACATAAATAGGGAATTATGATGGTTATGGAAGATCATACCCCAACAGAATAAAATTAACTTGAAAGACTTGACATGAAAATATAACTTGGAAATGAGAAGGGTGAATGAATCCCTTACAAAAATTCTCCAGCCTAACGACGCCACTTAAACAATATTAAAATTAATTGATGAGGGAAAGAGGGAGTATCTCATCATATGAAAATGAAAATTACAGTAACATTAATATAAAAGAACACCACCAATATAAGAATATGGGGATTAAAAGAAATGACACAATCGAGAGTACTTGAAAAGAAAGAGAGAGGTAGGATCCCTTACGAAAATTCGGCAGCCTAACAGCGCCACTTAAACATTATTAAAATGAATTGATGAGAAAAATTGGGGGTCTATCATCATATGAACAGGAAAAGGAAATTTAGATGAATATAAAATAAAATCCCCAAAATAAGAACATGGAGCTTAAAATAAATGGCATAAAGGATAATAAATGAAAAGAAAGAGAGAGGTAGGATCCCTTACAAAAATTTGGCAGCCTAACGACGCCACTTAAACATTCTTAAAATGAATTGATGAGAGAAATAGGGTGTTATATCATCATATGAACATGAAAAGGACAGTATAATGAATATAAAATAACATCCCCAACATAAGAACATGGAGCTCAAAATAAATGACATAAAGGAGAATACATGAAAAGAAAGAGAGAGGTAGGATCCCTTACCTTAAAGAGTAACTTAGAAATCATAAAGTTTGGGGCCTTGGGAGGATTTATGGCACCTTGGGAGGACTCATTGGGAGGTAAGGAGACCAAAAATTCGTTGAGGAGGATTTTGGAATGGAAAGGATGAGAGAATGGCTTGGTATTTATAGGGGAAGTGAGGGGACAAGGCATTAATGGCCAAGGGACACCTCACTGGTGGTATTGGAAAAACCATGGGATTCCCCATGGTATTTTCGCATGGTATTGGACACTTGGGACACCTCATAACTTATCTTACTATTCATAAGTCTACTTGAATTATTACATAATTATTACATCATTAATGATGTCATTAAACACCTGAAACTCTAAACTGAAAATTTACTATTCACCAAAATCATCTTTTTCAGAAAAATCCCAAAATTTCTCCTTAACCAAATATTGATGCTATGATTTCAAAAATAGACTCCATTTTATGAAAATAATTTTATAAAAAATTTTAATTTATTTTTTAATTAAAAAAAACTATTCACCCGAAATAACTAATACTTGACTAATAATTTCTGAAATAGTTATTTACCTATTTTATTGAATCACATTACTTAATCATGGGGCCTAAATTATATTAATACTTTATTTAAGTGATAATACTAATCCATTTGGTTACATTACTAATCCTAAGCATAAAATAACTATTCATAAATTACTATTCATCAAAAATTATGTTGATCTTATTAGACTATAAATTTCTTACTGAACATAACTGTAGAAGAAATGTTTTTTGAATATAATTACACATTATTAATTATTTAAGTTTACATAAATATTTTTAAAAATATACTTCTAAAATTCATCAATAATATGCATACTATATTTATCCAGACATTTAAAAATTCAAAAACTTCACCATAAGAAGAAATCATAATTTTTTTAAATGAAAGGATTACACAAGGAAGTTACGATCTCATTACATAACCCCTTATAACACTAGCATAGGACCTAAGAGTAAGGTGTGCTAGGGTGATAGAATCTTGTGGTGGCTTGGACAACATTGCCCAAGTAGTGATTTCTATCAGCTTGAACTTCTCATGAAGGTGATTCCATTCCAGCTTTACATGATGAAGTTTGGCTTGGGTTTGGTCCAGAGCAAATCCAAAAGGTGCTACCTCCTTCCTGAGTTCCGTCAGATGGGCTTCGATCGGCTCGATACTACTGGATGGGGCCATCAAATCTTCTTTCTATATTAATTAATCAAGATCACTTTTATTTATAGACAATAATTGTAACATTTAGTTTCAAACGGTCTTATTGACCAATGGTCATATAAAAGTTGAAACCCAACGGTATCATTGTAATTATACTCATTTTATTAAATGAAATAGTTTTTTTGAGTATAAAACAAAATAACACACAAAGTTAGGAAACAAAATTTATTCAAAATCTTGGGACGTTACATTCTTCCCCCTAAAGAAATTGCATCCCTGCAATTTTAAAAAAATTGGGCTTGGAAATTTCGTTGAATGTCCCAAATCAAAAAAAGAGTCAGTAAAATATTATTTTAAAAGAATGAAAGGGAAGTACAAAGGTCACCCGAGTTAACCCATAACAGGATTCCATGTAGGGAAACATAGTTATGGAAGAGAATACAAAGGGTCATATTCTGATGGAGAGTGATAGAAAACATGATTAGGAGAAAGTTAACCACAACAAAATCACAAACTTATGATGTGTGTAAACAGTCTTTGATTACCTAGTAGGAAACCTAAACCAACAACATTTTTTTTATATTCCTTTTCATAATTTTGAGAAATTCATTTACTACATAATATAAAAACGTAAGGAAATATACTTACCTTCAAGTAGAGTTTCATCCTTTAATAAGTTTCTACCAAAACTAATCTTTTATTCAAACGATGAGCATTCAAAAAGACTTGGTCACATCAAAAGAACAAGAATCATCTTCTAGAGAATCACATAATCCACAAAAGGAGAACTATATATTTCCCTTGTATTTATACATCAAATAAAACCAAAATAGTTAGTACGTGATCATATAATCCCCAAAAAGGATAATCCTTTAAAGAAAACTACTATTAATCTCAAAAATTCAACAAATAGTACCCAAAGTTCAAGAAAGACCATTCAATACACTATCATCCTTAAAATTCATCAAAATAATCCAAACTAAGATTGAAACCCAAAACTCAGAAGGATTTAATCACATAGTCTTCCACAATAAATCTTAGCATTTATCTCCAAATAACATATACTACTCTAAAAGTATAATACTAAAGTGTAACTAACCTAATCACATATTATCAATGCTAGGTTAATCATTTTCCAGAAATAACCCAAATCACCATATGTCCACAATAAATATATAGATTCTTACAAAATAAAAAAATTCAACACTTTGTCAATAAATAAAATCCTATAGTATTTCTATTTTCCTTAGGCATATAATACTCCAAAAGATAAAACATTCTCCAAAATAACCTTTATCATTTAATCACAAAATCATTTTCCTATACAAAGGATATCAATTTTATAAAACACAAGTTTCCAAAATCAAATTATTCTTGATCCATAAAAATAGCAGGTGTGTTAGTCAGTTCGAAGGGAATAACAACAAACTCATAAATCCCATATCTTGATTCGAAGGTAGTTTTTAGAATATCATCATTATTCAACCTCAATTGATGATAACCAGAACAAAATCAATCTTAGATAAGAACAGAGTCCCATGAAGTTGGTAAAATAATTCATCAATTCTGGGAAGAGAGTATTTGTTCTTCACTGTGATCCCATTCAGTTCTCTATAATCAATGCATAGCTGTATCGATCCATCCTTCTTCTTCACAAAGAGAAGTGGTGCTCCCCAAGGAGACACACTTTGTTGGAAAAACCCATTCTCCAAAAGACTTTGGAGTTGTTTCTTTAATTCCTCTAGCTCCACATTTTCCATCATATAGGGGGTCCTTGACATCGCATGAGATCCAGGTACGAGTTCAATGGAGAACTCTACCTCTCTTTCTAGGGGAGGTCTGGGTAACTCCTTAGGAAATACGTCAATGTATTCCTAGACAATGGGGGAATTTTCTAAAATAATAAATCCTTTATGATAAACTTATTTCATTTATGAAACTTTTAACTAAAAGTATTTTATGTCAAAAAAATTCATGCTTAGACAATTACATTTTTCTACAATTCATTCATAATGATTCATAAAAACCTTGTGATTAACCAAACATATCCCCCAGGAGTGTCCTAACCAAGAGTGCAGCAAGGGCCATTGTCGTGTACCAGTTCCCATTCGAGTCTAGCTTAATGCGGTGTTTTCGGGGTTTACCCCTATGTACATATGTTCCAGATCCACCTCTACCTCCTCGTATCTAGATAGAGATGTATTCTCTTGATAAACCACTCACTAAATACTCACCAAAATACCTGGAAGATTTCTTATATTTAAACTTTTCTATAGGGTTCCTCCTAATTTTTTCATATCCTAATTTCCATAAATAAATAAAACATCCTTTGATACCAACTATAACATCCCACCTTTTTATAACATAACTTTTCATTACATTTTACAAAACTGAGGATCTTTAAGGTTTAGTGTCTTGGAAAACAGGAAATTAATACATAATGAAATAAAACATTCTTCTTAAACACTTGAAAGGCATATTATTTTTTCATCTTAAGTTCATTACAACATCTCATAACCTGGGAGCATACATCAAAGGAAAGGGTGAGCAGAAGGCCCAATAAGGGAAACAAGAGAAACATTTTACAATTTAAATTGAGATACATCAATAAATTCATGATAAATAACTTTAAGGCATGAGAAATAGATCATGAGGAGTATCATAATAAAAATAATGTGTTTAATAACTTGAATATGTGGATAAAATATTTAACTTAGACAATAATGAACATATCACCAAGGTCCATCCCCAAGGAGTCATTTAAAAAAATACCAAGGTTATTCACCAAGGTATCGTTAAAATTGTAATCCCTAGAGATCACATCGTTATCCAATTAATTGGTGATATATCGGGGCACACCCTTAATTTATCTTTATTATCATCTGAGATAAATATATCATCATAAATCATTTCATAAATAACCCATATATAATAAAATAAATGAGTTTCATTTCATAATCATAACGTTTTAAAAACTTCTTTAAAGACATGATCTTTATGTCAATTTAAACCCACGAAAACGGAAAGAGGGTCTCATGTATGTAAATAGCAGAATTTAAAATAGAAAATTTTGATATATATGTGAATAAACCTGTAGAATAATTATTTTTGAGTATTAACATAATAAAATAAAAGAATTTTAGAAAAAGAGAGAGACATTTTGAGATGAAAATTCTGCAGCATAATGGCTATGTTACAGGGTTTTAGAAAATATTGAAAAGGGAGGGGACATGGGTCACCCACTCATAAATGATCCAAAAAATAGTAGAGGGACAGAATATAAAGGATAAAAAAACATGGTAATGAAAATTTAAAGACATACCATATGAAATGACAAACATGGAAGGAAGACAAAAATAATATTTCTCTTATGAAAATTCGGCTGCCTAATGACGTCACTTAAAACTTCAACAAAATGAATTAATGAGATAAAATAGGGTCTCTCATAATATGAAAATAAATAGGGCAGTATGATGGTTATGTAAGATCATACCCCAACTTAATAAAATGAATTTTAAAGACTTGACATGAAAATATAACTTGGAAATGAGAAGGTTGAAGGAATCCCTTACAAAAATTCGGCAGCCAAACGACGCCACATAAACATTCTTAAAATGAATTGATGAGGGAAAGTGGGGGTCTCTAATCATATAAAAATGAAAATAATAGTAACATGAATATAAAAGAACACCCACAACATAAGAACATGGGGCTTAAAATAAATGACATAAACAAGAGTACTTGGAAAGAAAGAGAGGTAGGATCCCTTACAAAAATTCGGCAGCCTAACGACGCCACTTTAACATTATTAAAATTAGTTGATGAGAGAAAGAGGGGGTATCTCATCATATGAAAATGAGAATGACAGTAGGATGAATATAAAAGATCATCCCCAATAAAAGAACATGGAGCTTAAAATAAATTACATAAAGGAGAATACATGAAAAGAAAGAGAGAGGTAGGATCCCTTACAAAAATTCGGCAGCCTAACGACGCCATTAAAAAATTATTAAAATTAATTGATGAGAGAAATAGGGGGTATCTCATAATATTAAAATTAAAAGGACAGTGGGATGAATATAAAATAACATCCCCAACATAAGAACATGGAGCTTAAAATAAATGACATAAAGGAGAATACATGAAAAGAAAGAGAGAGGTAGGATCCCCTACCTTGAAAAGTAACTTCTAAATCATGATGTTTGGGACCTTGGGAGGATTGAGGGAAACTTGGGAGGACTCATTGGGTGGTAAAGAGACCAGAACATAGTTGAGGTGGATTTTGTAATGGAATGAATGAGAGGATGGCTTTGTATTTATAGGGGAAGTTAGAGGACAAGGCATTAATGGCCAAGGGACACCTCATTGGTGGTATTGGAAACACCATGGGATTTACCATGGTATTTTCACATGGTATTGGCCACTTGGGACACATAATACCTTATATTACTATTCATAAGTGTACCATAATTATTACATAATTATTACATACTTAATGATGTCATTAAACACCCGAAACTCTAAACTGAAAATTCATTATTCACCAAATATTCAACTTTTTCAGAAAGATTCCAAAATTACTCTTTAACCAAATATTGATGCTCTGATTTCAAAAATGATCTCCATTTTATAAAAATAATTTTCTAAATATTTTTAATTTATTTTTTAATTAAAAAACACTATTCACCTGAAAAAACTAATACTTGACTAATAATTTCTAAAACAGTTATTTACCTATTTTATTGAATCACATTACTTAATTGTAGTGCCTAAATTATATTAATACTTTATTTAAGTGAAATTACTAATCCATTTGGCCACATTACTAATCCTAAGTGTAAAATCACTATTCATAAATTAATATTCATAAAAAAATAAGTTGATCTTACTAGACTCTAAATTTTTTACTGAACACAACTGTAAAAGAAATTTTTTTTGAAAATAATTAGAAATTATTAATTATTTAAGGTTTACATAAATATTTTTAAAAATATCCTTCTAAAATTCATCAATAATATGCATATTATATTTATCCAGACTTTTAAAAATTCACAAACCTCACCATAATAAGGAATCAGAATTTTTATTTAAATGAAAGGATTACACAAGGCAGTTACGGTCTCATTACATAACCCCTTATAATACCTGCATATGACCTAAGAGTAAGGTGTGCTAGGGTGATAGAATCTTGGGGCAGCTCAGCCACCATTTTCCGAGTAGTGATTTCTATCAGCTTGAACTTCTCACGAAGGCAATTCCGTTCTAGCTTCACATGATGAAGTTCGGCTTGGGTTTGGTCCAGAGAAAAGCCCAAAGGTGCTACCTCTTTCACGAGTTCCATCAGATGGGCATAGATCGGCCCGAGACAACTGGATGGGGACATTGAATCTGCTTTCTATATTAATTAATCAAGATCACTTGTATTTATAGACAATAATTGTAACATTTATTTTCAAACAGTCTTATTGACCAATGGTCATATAAAAGTTGAAACCCAACAGTCTCATTTTAATTATAATCATTTTATTAAATGAAATAGGTTTGTTGAGTATAAAACAAAATAAAACACAATGTTAGGAAACAAAATTTATTCAAAATATTGGTTCGTTACATTCTTCCCCCTTATGAAATTGCGTCCTCGCAATTTAAAAAAAATTGGGCTTGTAAATTTCATTGAAAGTCACACATCGGAAAAAGAATCAGTAAAACTATTACATTAAAATAAATATAGGGAAGTAAAAAGGTCTCTCGAGTTAACCCATAATAGGATTCCATGTAGGGGAACATGGATATGGAAGAGAAAACAAAGGGCCATGTTCTGATGGAGAGTGATAAAAAACATGATTAGGATAAAGTTAACCACAAGAAAATCACAAACTTATGATGTGTGTAAACGGTCTTTGATTACCCAGTAGGAAATGTAAACCAACAACATTTTTGTTTTACGTTCCTTTTCATAATTTTAAGGAATTCATTTACTACATAGAATAAAAAAATAAGGAAATATACTTACCTTCAAGTAGAGTTTCAGCTTTTAATAAGTTTCAACCAAAACTAATCTTTTCTACAAACGATGAGCATTCAAAAAGACTTGGTCACATCAAAATCACAAGAATCATCTTATAGAGTATCACATAATCCAAAAATGGAGAACTATATATTTCCCTTGTATTTAGACATAAATTAAAACCAAAATGTTTAGTAAGGGATCATATAATCCCCAAAAAAGATAATCTTTTATAAAAAAACTACTTTTAATCTTCAAAATTCAACAAATAGTACCCAAAGTTCAAGAAAGACCATTCAATACACAATCATCCTTAGAATTCATCAAAATAATCCAATCTAAGATTGAAACCCAAAACTCATAGGGATTTAATCACATAGCCTCCAACAATTAATCTTAACATTTATCTCCAAATAACATCAACTACTCTAAAAGTCTCATACTAAAGTGTAATTAACCTAATCACATATTCTCTATGCTAGGATATTAATTTTCCAAAAATAACCAAAATCACCATGTGTCCAAAATAAATTCATAGATTCTTAAAAAATAAAAAAATTCAACCATTTCTCCACAAACAAAATCCGGTAGTATTTTTAATTTCCTTAGGCATATAATACTCCAAAAGTGAAAATATTTTCCAAAATAACGTTTATCATTTAATCACCAAATCATTTTCCTATACAAAGGATATCAATTTGATAAAACAAAAGTTTCAAAAATCAACTTATTATTGATCCATAAAAATATCAGGTGTATTTGTTAGTGCGAAGGGCATAAAAACAAACTCATAATGCCCATATCTTGATTGGAAGGTAGTTTTTAAAATATCATCACTATTCACCCTCAGTTGATGATAACCATAACGAAGATCAATCTTATAGAATAATTGAGTCCCACTAAGTTGGTCAAATAAGTAATCAATTCTTGGAAGAGAGTATTTGTTCTTCACTGTGATCCCATTCAGTTCTCTATAATCAATGCATAGCTGCATTGATCCATCCTTCTTCTTCACAAAGAGAACTGGTGCTCCCCAAGGAGACACACTTAGTTTGACAAACCCAATCTTCAAAATATTTTTGAGTTGTTTCTTTAATTCCTCTAGATCCAAATTTTCCATCCTATAGGGGGTCTTTGATAGGATGACATCTAGGTACGAGTTCAATGGAGAACCCTACCTATCTTTATAGGGGAGGTCTGGGTAACACCCCAAGAAATACGTCAATGTATTCCTAGATTATGGGGACATTTTCTAAAAGAATAAATACTTCATGATAAACTTATTTCATTTACGAATCTTTTAAATAAAAATATTTTATGTCAAAAAACTTCATGCTTAGACAATTACATTTTTCAATAATTCCTTCATAATGATTCATAAAAAGCTTGCGATTAACCAAACATATCCCCTGGGAGTGTCGTAACCAAGAGTGCAGCAAGGCCTGTTGTCGTGTACCAGTTCCAGTTCGAGTCTATCCCAAAGAGATGATTTCGGGTTTTACCCCTATGTACATCTGTGCCAGATCAACCTCTACTTGCTCGTATTTAGACAGTGATGTATTATCTTGATAAACCACTTACTAAATACTCACCAAAATACCAGGAAGATTTCCTATATTTAAACGTTTCTATAGGATTCTTCCTAATGTTTTCATATCCTAATTTCCATAAATAACTAAACCATACTTTGATACAATCTATGACATCACACCTTTTTATAACATAACTTTTCATTACATTTTACAAAACCAAGGATCTTTAAGGTTTCGTGTCTTGAAAACTAGGAACTTAATACATGATGACATAAAACATTATTCTTAAACACTTGAAAGGCTTCTTCTTTGTTCATCTTAAGTTCATTACAACATCTCATAACCTGAGAGAATACATCAAAGGAAAGGGTGAGTAGATGGCCCAGTAAGGGAAACAAGAGATACATTTTACATGTGAACTTGAGATACATCAATAAAGTCATGATAAATAACTTTAAGGCATGAGAAAGAGTTCATGAGTCATATCATAATAAAAATAAAGTTTTTTCATAACATGATGATGTGGATAAAACATTTAACTTATACAATTATGAACATATCACCAAGGCCCATCCCCAAGGTGTCATTTAAAAAAATACCAAGGTTATTCACCAAGGTATCGTGAAAATTATAATCCCTAGAGATCACATCATTATCCAATGCATTGGAGTGATATCAGGGTGCACCCTTAATTTATAACTATTATCATGTGAGGAACATATATCATCATCAATAATTTCATAAATAACCCATATAGAATAAAATAAATTGGTTTCATTTCATAATCATAACGTTTTAAAAACTGCTTTAAAGACATGATCTTTAAGTCACTTTAAACCCACGAAAAAAAAGCGGGTATCATATATGTTAGTACCAGAATTTAAAAAAGAAAATTTTGATATATATGTGAATACCCCTGTAGAATAAAGAGTTTTCAGTATTCACTTAATAAAATAAAATAATTTGAGAATAAGAGAGAGACATTTTGAGACGAAAATTCTACAGCATGATGGCTATGTTACAGGGTTATAGAAAATATTGAAAAGTGAGGGGACATGGGTCACACACTCATTAATGATCCATAAACAGTAGAGGTATAGAATATAAAGAATAAAAGAACATGGTAATGAAATTTTAAAGACATACCATATGAAATGACAAACATGGAAGGAAGACAAAAATAAGATTTCTCTTATGAAAATTCGGCAGCCTAACGGCGTCACTTAAAAAATTAAAAAAATGAATTGATGAGATAAAATAGGTTCTCTCATCATATAAAAATAAATAGGGCAGTATTATGGTTATGTAAGATCATACCCCAACATAAGAAAATTAACTTGAAAGAGTTTACCTACAGATATAACTTGGAAATAAGAAGGGTGACCGAATCCCTTACAAAAATTCAACAGCCTAACGACGCCACTTAAACATTATTTAAATGAATTGATGAGGGAAAGAGGGGGTATCTCATCATATGAACATGAAAATTAAAGTAATATTAATATAAAATAACACCCCCACCATATGAAAATGGTTCTTAAAAGAAATGAAATAAATGAGAGTACTTGAAAAGAAAGAGAGAGGTAAGATCCTTTACCAAAATTCGGCAGCCTAACAACGCCACATAAACATTCTTAAAATGAAATGATGAGGGAAAAAATGGGTTTATTATCATATGAACTTGAATAGGACATTAGTATTAATATAAAAGAACATCCCTAACATAAGAACATGTAGCTTAAAATAAATGACATAAAAGAGAATACATGAAAAGAAAGAGAGAGGTAGGATCCCTTAAAAAACTTCGGCAGCCTAACGGAACCACTTAAACATTCTTATAATGAATTGAAGAGAGAAATACGGGGTCTCTAATCATATGAACATGAAAAAAAATTGAGATTAATATGAAATAACATCTCCAACATAAGATCATTTAGCCTAAAATAAATGACATAAAGGAGAATACATGAAAAGAATGAGAGAGGTACGATCCCTTACCTTGAAGAGTAACTTCGAAATCTTGATGTTTGGGACCTTGGGAGGCTTGAGGTCACCTTGGGAGGACTCCTTGGGAGGTAATGAGACCATAAATTCATTGAGCAGGATTTTTTAATGGAAATGATGAGATAATGTCTGGGTATTTATAGGGGAAGTGAGGGGACAAGACATTAATTGCCAAGGGACACCTCATTGGTGGTATTGGAAAAACCATGGGCTTGCCCATGGTATTTTCCCATGGTATTGGCCACTTGGAACCCTCATACCTTTTCATACTATTTATAAGTCGACCAGAATTATTACATAATTATTACATCCTTAATGATGTCATTAAACACCCGAAACTCTAAACTGAAAATTCACTATTCACCGAAAATTCAACTTTTTCAGAAAAACTCCAAAATTTCACCTTAACCAAATATTGATGATCTGATGTCAAAAATGAACTCCATTTTATAAAAATAATTTCCTAAATAATTTTAATTTATATTTTAATTAAAAAACACTATTCACCTAAAAAACTAATACTTGAATAATAATTTCTAAAAAATTTATTTACCTATTTTATTGAATCACATTACATAATCAAGGTTCCTATATTTTATTAATACTTTATTTAAGTGAGATTACTAATCCATTTGGTCATATTACTAATCCTAAGTGTAAAATCACTATTCATAAATTACTATTCATCAAAAATTAAGTTGATCTTATTAGACTCTAAATTTCTTACTGAACATAACTGTAGAAGACATTTTTTTGAAAATCATTACACATTATTAAATATTTAAGGTTTACATAAATATTTATAAAAATATCCTTCTAACATTCATCAATATTATGCGTACTATGTTTATTTGGACATTTGAAAATTCACAAACTTCACCATAAGAAGAAATCCAAATTTTTATTTAAATGAAAGGATTACACAAGGCAGTTACGGTCTTGTTACAAAACCCCTTATAACACCAGCATAAGACCTAAGAGTATGGTGTTCTAGGGTGATAGAATCTTAGGGCAGCTCGACCAACATTCCCCGAGTAGTGATTTCTATCAGCTTGAACTTCTCGCAAAGGCGATTCCGTTCCAGCTTCAGATGATGAAGTTCGGCTTGGGTTTGGTCCAGAGAAAAGCCCGAAGATGCTACCTCCTTCCCGAGTTTTGTCAGATGGGCTTCGATCGGCCCGAGACTACTGGATGGGGCCATCAAATCTTCTTTCTATACTAATTAATCAAGATCACTTGTATATATAGACAATAATTGTAACATTTAGTTTGTAACGGTCTTATTGACCAATGGTCATATAAAAGTCGAAACCCAATGGTCTCATTTTAATTATCATCATTTTATTAAATGAAATAGTTTTGTTGAGTATAAAACAAAATAACACACAAAGTTAGGAAACAAAATTTATTCAAAATCTCAGGTCGTTGCATTTCCCACATGGAATACATTGACTTATATGAAGTCGCCTTCATTTAAATTGTGTTAGAAAAATATACCACCAAGGGATTGATTCCTATAGTATCATCTTCCAATAATCTTTAGTCTAATTATAATGACACTACACTATCCATAATAAAACTTTACCATGCATTTATTTCATAAAACCATCCCCACCTAGTTAAAAAAAGTAGCGCCACATCCAATTCTTCCAGAGATAAAAATTGTTTCCATCAAATGTTGGAATCATTTGGTGATTAACAACTTCCATTACTTCTGAAGGGAGAGAAATTATAAATTTAACCATTCCCCCATGATACCAATTTTCATCCCAACCAAGTTAAATACCCTGGGGGGTGTTTGTGGTGAATAGTAGTACAAAAGATTAATATTACTATTCATTTGGATCTTTTTTCTTCACTAAACAAACTATATTCTCTCTTCTTCCCATAACAGAAAATAATTGGAAGGTGAATGATGAATATGAAATAATAATGTTACTTGGTTCACCCTCACTGGGATATATCCAAGGAGAATAAAAAGTCAATATGACAATATATGAAATCCACTAGACTGCACTACTATTATAAAGTTCATAACAGACTCACTATCCCTTCTGGTTTACAATGAATCAAAAAATTGATATATCACTGGTCTCTCAACTCATGTTTATAAAATTATCCTTTAAAAGATTCTCCCATTAATCTATATCACCTTAGAATATATTAACACATATATGAGTCTTCCATTAAGCTTTATTTTTACTCAATAGATGGAATTCAATTCACCATTTAGTAATTTATTTATAAAGATTATATTAATAAACTATTTTTATTCCTTGATGAGCATCTTTAATCCCCTGTGAAATTCATTGCACCGTATAACACGAGTTCTTCATGAACTACCTTTACCTTATAGATGTATGATGCCTTATGAAACACCACTCCTTTGTGAGTCACAATGAACCATAAATAGACTTACTACGTGAACTAAATGACCGTTACAGTTTAAACTTCCTTCATGAACTCGACATTCTTCACAAACCACCTCCATCAAGAAAAACTTTTGGACGTAGCTGAAATATTCAAAAGATTATTTTTTTAATAAAATTATCTCTATTTGAATTAAAATGATTATTTTTCATTTATATTGGAAAATAAATCTGAAAAAAATCTAATAGTAATTACTATTAAATCCTTTGTGAATTATCCTTCACTGTAAATTTGAATTTGTATAAGGTTTACATAACATATTACTCCCCTTACAATAGCCTCTAAAACACCACTTTAAACTACAAGAAACAAAATATCATTATGGTAGTTTCTAAAACATTGCTTTCATTCACAAATGAAAAACACCCCTTATGATCACCATTTCTACTATGTTGTAGAAATTCCTTTGCTATGTTTTCATTGAGACTTCATATAAGTTTTATGCAGTTTGAATAAAAAAGCTCTTATAAAGCCAAGTTTCCTTTTCCAAAAAACCACCATGAAATCCTTCTATTTCTATGAGGTATACTAATTTTTCTACGAGGAAAACAATTATTTACCATAAAATAAATTCATATTTTCATGCTAGAAAATATTGAACATTTGGAAATTGTTCCACCTTCAATATAATTTCTTTTGTAGGAAATCAATTGGAATATTGTGAACTGGACTGTTAAACAATCACAATAAACCCGGAAACCTTAAATCACCAATGGAAGGGATTTCTTACCAATAGTGATAATATATTATTCGTACGAAAAATATATTTTATCGCTATTTATCAATAATATATTTATATTCTAAAAATAAAATAAGCATAGCACCTAAAAAGTTAATTTTTAGGAAAATGTATTTTTATGCATAAAATGATATACATATTTATTTACCAACACACATTGAATTTTATCAATGAATTTATATATAAACAATTTACTATTACTTTCTTGTCAATATAAATTTTCTAATTCTATTAGTTCTATTTATATATGATAATTTATTAACTATATTTATAACAGTCATATTTAATACTTATAATTTTATCTTAGTGAATTTTATTGTGGTTTAGTTTTTCATCTAGTGTTGCATGTGGAGAAAGATATTAAATATAGTATATAATTAAGGAAACATATATATTAAAATCTCAGTCTGTTATATATCTCAACTGAGTTTTTAAATAAGTAAGATTATTTTTTTTATTTCCATATAACAATGTTTTAGATAGATATTTTATAAACTTAACTTGTAATTATTATGTTATAAGACCCTTGTTAAGTCATGAAGAAGCTATATACCATATAAAAAAATTATTTTTAAAATAAACTATTATGTTTGGAATCATAATAGAGAGAAAAGTATATCTAATACAATTTATGATAGAAATAAAAGGGGTGAATCTGAGAAGTTAATATTTGATAAATTCTCATTTATTCATCATCATGTGAAAGAAATTATGCCAATGAAAGAATATAATTATAGGGTTACATGTTATGCAACTAAATAAAATGATATTGTTGAGAGGATAAACAAATTTATGGATGATGCTGGGGCTCTTGTATATTGGTAATATGTTAAAATGAAAAAGATGGAATTTTTAAGGTGAATATATCATGGGAAAACCATATATAGAATTTATAATAATAAAATTTTAATGTAATTACTTCCTGATGATGTAGATATTCCCCCAAATAATTATATTTCATTGATGTTGATTGAATAGTATTTATTTTATACTAATAAAAGTAATTCTTAACTAGATGACTATTTCTTATTCTATGATAAAACTATGGGCCAAAATGATTATAAAAAATATGACACATATTGGTGGAATCCAAATAAAGATGGAACACCATCTCATATTCTATATAAAGTAATGTGGAAATTTACATTGACTAATATGATATAAAATATTTTCTTGACTGATGAAATATCAATAAATATAGGTTTTGATGATGCTGAGAGAACTAAGGATAATAATGAGTTTATTGATCCTATATATGGGTTAATATGTCTTACATTTGGTACATGATATTAAAATTTGTAATTTTAGGTGAATAATGTTATCTTGGGTCTATCATGTGATTATTTTAATCTCTTTGGTTTGATGCTTACCTTACAAAACATGTAGTCAGTTTTCATTCACATTTACAACCTTCCTCTATGGATGCGTACGAAAAAACAATTACCTTTTTTGAGTATCTAAGTTTATAGAACATATGATCCTACAAATCATATTTATGTGTTCTTCCAACCTTTAATTAAAGAGTTTGAGTGAATTTTAATATTAGTGTGTGCATTAATAATGCTTTTTTGTAAGTCATATTTTTGATTTGTGATTCAATTTTATGAATGTTAAATGATTTTCCTTCTAATGAAATGATTTCTCTCTAGAGCATAAAGAAAATACCATCCAATCCTATTTTAATGAAGAATAAACATTCTATAAGGCTTAAATATCATCATAGATTTAGTTTTACAGGACATCATTGGTTCATTCTAATGGATCATCCATATATTAATAATTTCAAAAGGTTTGAAAATACTATTGATATTGAGAAACCACCTCAGTTTATCTCTGAAACTGATGTGCTTAATGAAATTTTTGATTTAAATTTTTCACTTTGTAAAGTTTAGATAAAATATAGAAAGAGTAAGAATGCTTCCACTGGATTTAATTATACTTATAACAATAGAAGTATCTTTTTTGATTTACTTATAGGTCAAAAATTTAGGTACATCAGTATTAATAAGTAAATCACATTGAAAAAAATATTTTTGAAATGGTACTTTTAATTATTCTAAATGTCAATGGTAAAATAAAATATGATTTACAATCTCAATGTGAGTTGGTTAATTGAGGTAATAGACCAAAACTACACACTATGTTTATTGATGAAAATAACTAAAAAGTTCCCTATGCTTCTTATGTGTTGAAATTTTTTGATAAAACATCAATTTCTTGAAGTATGGAAGATTTTCATGGTTCTTGATGGCTATTCATGAAACATATCAAAATGGGTTAACATAATAAAATTGAACAGGAAATGTCTGAAGAATCATGATTATCACATCATTCTTCATTAATTAATTCTAATAAAAATCCAACATTTATTATATAATAATATAAGTGTGATTGTGATTCAATTGTGTCTTTTTCATAGAAATATTTTCACTAAAACTTTGTCTAATTTTTTATTAAATACAAAAGGGAGAGGCACAATCACATTTTTCTGAGTTAGAGAAAACTTTTCATCCCTATTTGTTTCACTTAAATACTGTATCTTACTATCCATTATCCAACTAAAATAATTAGTATAGGAAGTGATTATTTTTATTGAAAATATCCTACTAACATAAATATATTTATAATGATGCCATAAGACTCAAATAAGAAACATCATAAAGGTTCCATTATGAAAGGATAGTTGGATAAAGAAAGTATAGATTTTCATTTGATGTATTTGGATGATGCGAGCATGAGACATAACTAATAAATGAGAAATAAAGACGAGAAGTTTGAGAAAATCAATCTCAGTTTTCCATCACTTCCACAAAAAGGAGAATTAGTGGATTATATTTATTAGGTATGTTGATCCTTGATGATTTGGAGATGGAACATAAAAAAATATTATTTAACTAAAATATGTTCGATGAATCCACATTTGTATATAATAAATATTTATTAAAATAAAAATATTCAATATATTTAAAGAAAAGGAAAATAGGAATAAAAATATAGAAAGAAATGGAAAATAGGAATCCACAAAATCAAGGTGGGTGAAAAAACCAAAAACCCAAAGCATCGGTGTAAGGGAACTATTTTTATACCAAAGGTAGAATTCTTGAAAAGGAAAATATCTCCACATCACTAACTAATCATAAAGGTGCATAGAGTTTTATTTCTTTTTAAATTCCTTCTAGGTATGAGTGATAGTAGTCCCCCCTTTAATTTTTTATGTATTAGACCTTATATGATACTAGTATTATTGGTGGGATAATTATAGATTTAAAAATATAATAATTACCTCTATATCAATTTCAATTCCAATTTGGGAAATATTTCATTCTTGATATAGTTTTATGATAATGTGTAATGAAATAAACTCAACTAGTGTATAGTCCCCATGTACGAAGATGGCTATAAAGGCAGGAATGATTGAGCCTCGATGGGCTCATACTACACCTCCCTAGGTCCTAGAGTTACTTCACATTGAAATGTCCATATTGAGTTTGTATTTGGAAAGTGGCAGTTTCGTGGATACCTATATTCCTTTGTAAATTCACGATGAGTGATGCCCTATACATAAGACTCCCATACAAATCTAGTAGAGAATATTATTTGGAGCATCATCTTGGATACCACACATGAGGCCATGGACAAGGGAATGGTGGTAATAAAGGATTCATGATAGAGTTATATTTATAAAACTATGTTGAACATCATTGAATGCATTAAATATTAGCTAATATGAAACAACTGTAGTACACTGTCATATGGTCTTCACCTGTTGGTTTGTTCTACTAGTTAACCAAGAATCTAGTAATGCATTTGAAGAGCTCAGTATAAATTTTAATTCAATGATTTTGGTGATTAATCTCTAAATTAAAATATCATACATCCCAGTGGGTAAATAGTTGGTCAAAATATTTAAATTTTGGTGAAATTATACACTTTTTAGTATGATAATTTTGAGAAGGAAAGATACTTTTCATAGTAAAGAGTTTTTTATTCGGTTCAAATTGAAGTTACAAAGAATAAATTATTAAAATAATAAAAATAAATATTTATTTAATTTTAATATTTATATATATATTACAGGTATTGAGATTACCTATAGAATATATCTTTTAATAAATAAGGGAATTGGATTTTGGTCCCAATTCTCTGGTTCATGAATGAAAATAACTCGTGATCAATGTGTATTAATTTGTTATAATTGATCAGGTAGTGAAAATGAGAACACAACATAATGGTGTTACGTTAACTCTAACAACATATTTTTATGCCATTCCATCAAATAATAGTCCTTGATATGAAAATATGTCTTATTATGGAGTCATTGAGAAAATACTAATATTTAATTATTACTCCCATGGTTAAGTCACTATGATGAAATGAAAGCGGTTTTACTCAATGATGTGACATGAAACATTTTTGTATGACTAAGGATTTAATGTTGTTGACATGAATAATATCTAGAATACTTATGAGCCAATTTTTTATTAATGGTGAAATAAGTGTTTTACATGAAATATTACTCAAGAACAGAATTTGGTGTAATTTTTGAAGTAATCCAAAGATATACTATTGATGAAGGTGGGGATCAAATTGATATCATCACTACTGCCATTGGTGATGATAAATTTACTATGTATTATAACTCAAATAGTTCAATATTCTTATTTTATTATGACTCTGAAGTAGTGGTGGGTTCTATGTAGAAGAAACCTTATGTGTTCACAGTTTATTCTGTTCAGTTCAACTCAGGTATTTTAGGTCGGTACAATTAAAATTGACTTATTTTAGTTTTATTTTGAAACTAAATTAACCTTAATGTATAATTTTCTAATTAAGTGGTTGAATTATTTAAAATTTAATGGTCTTTGAGTACAATATTAAAATCATAAAATATGTTTTAACATTATTTAATCTATAAAATGTCTGATAAATTTTTATTAGAACCCATTCTAGAATATGATATTTTGAACTAAAAATGATTTTAATTTTATTTAAGGTCTAATTTTTTCAATCTTGATATAATCATGAGGATTTGGTATATTTTAAGATGGAATTGTTTATAAGGGATACATTTTTACCTTGAACATTTCTTTTATCATTCTTTGGGTTTTATGCATATCATGGGATGTTGACTTGCAATTTTGGGGATCAGGGAGAAATTTTAATACTTAAAAAATTAATTTTAAACCAATCCATGATACTTAGGTGTTGATATGGGTTTGATTAAGTTTTTATTTAACTATACACACTACTTTACATTAGAGATGACCTTTACATATTAATTTATGTCATCAGATGACCCTTATATAGGATTTAGAAGAACCTAATTACCCATACATGAGATTTCTCCTCTTCCATACTATGTAAGGGTAGTACCAAAGTGGCCCTGTGAGGGTCCCTATTTTCAGTGCTATGTAAGGGTATTATAATGTACTCTTACGCATTTCCTTATTTCCAGTGCTTCAAAAGGGTAATGAAAATTACCCTTATGTTGGTATTTTATTTCTTATGGTCCCATATCGCAACACACCATGGTTTAAAGTGAGTTCTAAGATGTAGCTATTTTAGTTTACCCTTATAAAATTCAATTTTTTTTAAATAGATCATTCATTCATCCTAGGACCCTAACATAGTTCTTCTTTCACACCTTTACTCTGTAGTATTTATACCTTTATATATCCCAACCTCTACCTTGACCGCTATTAACTATACTCAATGGATTTCATTACCTGTATGTGACTTCCCATAACCATTATATAGATATCAAAACCAATATATTCTACATTTATTCCCAAACCAATGTACCATTACATTGGCAGTCGAGTTCCCATGAATAGCCTTTTTTACAATTACATCTACATGGATTCTTACACACATTTTCACCTTGGAAATAAAAACATTCCCCATTGTTAAATTATATCTAATTAAATTAATGAAAACTATTAATTTTTTTTTTCTAATATCATTTTTCGTGAAATTACTTTAAAAAGTATTTACATATAGAATAATTTAAAAATAAAATATTGAAAAAATAAATCAATTATTAATAAATTTATTAGATTAAAATTAAAAATTTATATGAATGAAATATGGTTATCTTGAAAAATTTTATCTTCTTTTGATCAAAATGATAGCTAAATGTTGAGATTATAGCAGCGGATGGAAGTGATGTAAGGGTATTAGAAATCTGTCACTATGAAATCATAAGTATTAATGAGATGAGTGGTAAAATTGTAGAAAAAGTATAATTCTAGAATTTGAAACATGTGGGTAATAAAAAGATAATATGAAGAAAAATATGATGTGTAAAATCCAAGGATAAGGGGTTAGTAACATAATGGTTAGTATAAACAAGAAGATAACATGGGATTAATTTGAAAGGACTGTAGTGAAATAATTTTAAAGTTTTAAAGAATATTTTGTAATTCCAAGGTTTAAAATTATTTGCTGAATAACTAAGTTAAATAAAGAATGGAATAATTAATGGTAGATAATTATTAATCTTTTTAGTGATATTTAGTAATAGATACTATGAAATTAGTTGAAATAGAGTAATTGGTAAAAGAAAATGAGAAAATATTATAGCTGGAAAAGTATATGTTTTTTAGAATTGATATGTCATGTAGTGTTGTGATGGATCCTTGTTAGGACCAATAGGGGCCTATATACCCTAAGAGGGGGGGGGGGGGGTGAATCAGGTTATGGATATTCTTTTTAAATATTTTTCTTACCCCACTTGATCTTGAACTCTTTATTACAAGGGTCACTTCATTTTCACTTGTGTGTTTATTATGATCACTTCTTTTCTTCTTTATCTGATGATAATGCGTTGAATGCAATGCAGGGAAGCAAGTAGGCAGACACAAAAATTTTTACTTGGTTCACCCTCACTGGGCTATGTCCATGGAGCATACAACAACGATGAGGCACTATACCAAATCCACTAAGGCTCATTTCCAATTTACAATGTTCGGGCTAGATCAATTCTATGCCCTGACTCACTGCCTTTACAATGTTTAGGGTTATCTCACTGCTTTCCCAAGGGTCACTCCCTGTCTCTCTCTCTGGATCACTGCCAGTGGAGAGGATCACCTTTTTCCTCTTCCTTTTATCACTCCTCTGGAAAGGATCCAATCAAATTTTATAGACCTGTTGGTCTCTTCATTATCACTAATGAATAAATCCTATGTTGTATGTGGATGATCTGTTGAAGTCCAACTTTCACCTGTAGATAAATCTCACTTTGCACCGACTGTATCGGGCAATTTTCCAACTTCCACGTAGCCCTGAATCACTACCGCGAATCAACCTTACCTGGTGCCCTTCTCTAAGCCAGCACGCAAGTATTGGCACACAAGTTATAACTGGTGCGTAAGTCCACCTCAACCACTTTCACGACATAAGCTTCTGAAACTCCAAACTTGCACGACTCTCACCCTTTTACGCCCAAACCAATATTGGTGTTCAACCATCAACTTTCATGCTTCTTAAAAAACTTGTGCACAAGTGTCACCAAACCACTTGCACGATGCCTCCTTCTTCCACTAAAAACATGGGAGACTTCCTTCCTTTCTTTCCCAAACCACCTTGGGTGTGCAACAAACAACTGGTGCATAACTTAAACTTGCACGACCCACCAGAACTTTCACGACCACCACAACTACGCGACAAGAGCCCTTACTTTCTCTAAGTGTTGAACTCATATATAATGAGGAGGAGTTGAACTCTATTTATAGGCATCTGGACACACTATGCGACGGAGCACAATTCTCCCCTCGACACGCAAGTTTCGGCGTGTAAGTCTCTGCCGCACAAGTCACTTGCGCGCCCAACCCTAGAACATGGGCGCCCCTTTTCACTTTGACATATTTTGATGTTATGATCTTGAAAAACATATGGGGCATATGTTTCCTCTCCTTCAAGTCAACGGTGCACTAGTCCCTTTTCCAAAACCACTTTTCTCCATTTGTCGATTTTTAGGCTAAAAAATTTGGCAAACACTGGAAAACAGCGTCACCTTGTATCTGTTCTTTTTAAACTACCTCCAGATCGATCAATTCCATTGTCTACATTCTTGAATCAAACATGGATATTTAACCACATACATTAAACTCGACATGAAACCATGAAATCCACTTTTTCAACAAATTTGTACGTCATGGTGTTCTTTTTCAACCATCCCAACACAAATGTCCACTTTGTCAATAAGCACAATCTCCTCAAAAATGATTCAATGATACCTTGAGGGATTTTTTCCCAACAATATCCCCCTTTGGGTTTGTTGAAAACTCTTCCATAAATAGATACATCGTTAATTCTTCAACCAACATTCGCCTATTATGATTCTAATAGCGATCAAGGATTTACTCAACACATATTCTAAGCCCACATGAGCAATGCTCGGCGTGAGAAACAAGAGTAAATGAAAACTTCATCAATGAATCACTTTAAATATGACACCCACTATTGACACCAAACTAATACCAATTTTTGGAAATATTATTACCACTTTACAACACCAATCTTCTGCTTTTATCATGATCCTAAGCTGTCGTGATATCTGTTCTTTGATAGATAACTTCTAGCGTCTTCAGATTTAAAATAGCCCCCTATCTACTCATAGATTTAACTCTTTTCAGCTGTAAATACTCTTCAGCACTATTTCCTGTGTTGTCCAAGCTAAGATCTAGCTAAGAACTTTGAACGAGCTTCAACTTCCCCTATCTGGCTGCTTCACCAGTCAGCTTCTCCCCATATCTGTCATGATTTATCAAATAGACACACTGTCTCCCCCTTGAACAATCACTATTTTCTCCCCCTTTGTCAATAAACCCAAAGGTCACTCCTTTGCAGTCTATAACATAGTAGAGAACACATATCCATACATTAGGTAAAACAAATCATACCTTAGGGAGAGGGGAGGGGGGGGGGTTCCAAATCTACACTCTTTCAAGTGAGGGGAGGTTACTGAACTCCTAGAGCTAGTTCATGCCTCTCAAATGGTTCCTTGGGTAAGGCCTTTGACAGAATGTCTCCAACCTATAGCTCTGTTGGCACATACTTAAACTTTACGATTCCCTGCTCAACCTTCTCCTTGATAAAATTATACTTTATCTTAATGTGCTTTATTCTTGAGTGATGGAAGAGATTTTTGATGAGATTTAAAGCACTTGAGTTATCACACTAGATTCCGATCGGAGACTTCACTTGAACTCCCATATCTTCAAGCTGCTGCTTAATCCACAATAATTGTGTGCATACTTTAGAGGCCACAATATACATAGCTTCCATGGTGCTCAATGTAATGAAATCATGCTTCTTGAATAAAAAATAAATACACAATCCACCAAGATAGAATGCACCAGCTGACATTGATTTTCTATCATCCACTGAACTGGCCCAGTCTGCAATAGTATATCCCAATAACTCTGTTTGAGATTATATGTCAAGACGAAGTCCACCGTGCCCTTGATATACTGAAGTATTTTTTTTCACTGTAATCATGTAGATTTCCTTGGAATTACTCTAATATCTTTCTACTTGGCATGTGTTGAAAACAATGTCAGGACTTGTTATAGTTAAGTACAATAGACTTCTAATGATTTTCCTATATTCTGTGATATTAACTACCTTACCATCCTCATCTTTTAATAATTTCATCTGGGTAGAAACCAGAGTCTTCATCTCCTTGGAATTATCCATTCAAAACCTTCTTAAAAACTCCTTGGAATATTTGGATTGATAAATGAATGTTCCATTCCTTCCTTGTGTCACCGGAAGACCAAAGAAAAACTTTAGCTCTCCAATCATTGATATTTCAAACTCATTTTTCATGAATTTGGACAACTGTCTGCACTGAGATTCATCTAATCCACCAAATTTTATGTCATTGACATAAACCAACTCCATTATCCTTTTATTACTATCATTGCTGAAATAGAGATTGAAATCAACTCCCCCACGCTAGAAACCAAGCTTCTTCATGTACTGATCAAGCCTTGAGTACCATGCTCTTGGTGCTTGTTTCAACCCATTCAACACCTTCTTCATCCTACAAACTTTGTTCTCATCCTCATGAATGAGAAAAAAATTTGGCTGCTCAATGTACACCTCTTCTTCCTGAACCCCATTTATAAATGCAAATTTGATGTCCATCTGGAACACTTTGAAATTTCTTTGCACTGCTATGGCTAAAAATAATCTGATTATCTCCAGCCTTGCAACTGGTGCAAATGTCTCATCAACATCAATACCCTCTATTTGGGAGTATCCTTTGCACACTTGTCGTGCTTTGTTTTGAATCACGGTTCCCTATTTGTTCATCTTGTTGTGAAAGACCCATTTAGTCCCGACGATGTTTTAATCTGCTAGCCTTGAAACAATATCCCACGTTAGGTTCTTTTCAATATGATCAAGCTCATCATTCATAGCCTGAACCCAGTTTTCATCTTCAGCTACATAAGCAAAGAATTTTGGATCTACCTGAGATGAAAACGATGTCTACTGTAGTGGCTTAATTCTTCTTGTCTGAACTGGAGTTGTCTATCAATTTCAGCTTGACTCATTGGCTTCCTTACAGACACAGACTTGACACATTCTTGTTCATCATCAATTTCTTCTTCTGAGATAACATCTTCCACTTCTACTCCCCCTGATTCTCTTACCACATCCTTACTTTCAACAAAAAACTTGTCACTGTGTCATTGTTCAATGACGTCATTTCTTTCAACTACTTTTCTGATCTTCTTGTTGAAACATTATTGATACTCTCTCATTGCTTCTTGGTTTCTAGAAAATAGTTTGCTGATACCACATTGTTAGAACAAAATAGATAAGCATGAGATGCATGATTATTGCTACTTCTCTAGAAACAAGTCTTCCCTCGATTGAAAAATTCCTAGCTGAATCATCCAATTATTTCGTTGATGGATCTTGCATCTTATTATGATAATGAATTCTCTCCTAATGTTATGGAACACTTCCCAAGATTAGTCCCACATTTTAGACCCATAAACATTCTTCTTCTCCTGCATCATTTATTCTCATCTTCCACTCAGAATTGAGTCATTAACAAAATATCTAAGCCTACCGAGTTGAAACTCGATGTAGGAAACAAGAGAAAAAGTTAATAACACAATCACTTCATATTGTCCTCTGTTACTCTCTTTCTTCTTCATCTTTGGTACATGATTTGAGTCAATAGAAACTCTGAAGTATATAACCTTTCCACTTTGCATCTTTAGAAGTCACTTCCACATGGATCATATCTCCCTAAAACCTAAAACATTTGAATCATCAGTTAATGGAATTTATATACATAGAAAGAGGGGTGATTCTGGAATCCTCAGGATGAGGATTGCGATTGATCCTGATGGGTTAACCATTGGATTCTTTCTTGAAGAGCATCACACTCTTTCCTTGCTTCTTCTACCTACCTATCCAATTTTAACTACTCTGGCCATATGACTAAGCATTCTTTACCCACATTCTAACCCTTTTTCTGACATGCAGATTCTACAGGCTTGGCATTTTTCACAATATGGGATTTGAACCCACTAGTACACACTTCCTTCATTGATTTTCCACCAAAATTCCATTTCCCTTGATTCCTTCTCTCTATAGAAATATCTATACTTTTCACCTTCCCTCTCTTCTTCCACCATTGTAGGGGTCTTTATCATTCCTTGACTTCTCGTTGCAGAACACTACATGTGAATTTTTCAATGCCTTCTTTGTTCATCTTCCTTTTATCAGATTTACGAGTCACCACACTATTTTTCTCCAGTGGTGAATCCTACATTGAATGTTCATTCTTCTTTCTCATAGCTGGAGTAGATTTCCCCTTAATCTTCCTTGTTTGTTCACGTTCTCTGTACAAGTGTTTTTGTGAGTGTGATAGAGAAGGTGATTGATACACCTTTCTTTTAGAACTTTGTGATTTCTATGAGACAGTAAACCTATTTTTTATCTTACCATGTTGTCTTCTAGTATAGGATTCATTGTTGTACACTTCCTGTGCTGGAGATCTCTTTTCAAGTTCCTTTTCATTTCCTGCTTTCTTCTTGCTGCAATGTATTGCCAAATGCCCATAACCAGAACATGTAAAACCTGTTCCATCAAAGGAATACCTCATTTCATCATTTCTTTGTCGAGATGTTGATTCATATTGATTTCTCCCTCTGACATTGAGCTCCTAATCTTCCTGACACATAATCATGGTGTGTCCCATTCTTCCATAGTAATACCATCTAATATTCTTTCCTCTAAGAGACTCTTCTAACAAATTTCTCATAACACTTCTTCTTATTCTAAAATTTTGTAATGTCTCTATTTTCACAGATCAAAATGTATTCCTGAGCCTATGAACAAAAGCATGATGTGTGGCCATGAATCCTGCAAAAACAGCACATGTATTCACTACTTTTTGTAACTGTCCTCTTAGGCCCATCTCCAGCACCTATAGGAATTTTTTCACATATGGAACTGTTCAGAGCTCTCTTTCTATATTTCATGGGAGGTGATTCATCAAATCTGATACCAGTTGTTCCCAAACTGTATGGTCTTTGAGCTGAGAAAATTTGTCCATGACTCTTTTCAGAAATAGAAAATTTTCTTTTCTATTCATCATCACTTGTCGAAGGATAATCAAATAGAAAGTGCAAGGAATCATTCATTTTAGGCTTTCTTTTAGATTTGGATTTCTCCACTTCCTTCTTCACTAATTCTATCTCTTCTTCCAACTTTTGAATCTTCATATCCCTTGATTCAATTTGGGCATTAAGTTATCTTCTAAGATTCTTTCCACATCTCATCTCATCTTCCAGTTCTCGTGTAATATTTTATAACATGTCCCCTTGATTCATTACTTTAAATTTTTCCTCAGAAACAGATTCAGAGACATATTCATTCTCTTGTTGCAGCCTTTGATTGTTCTGAACTTCTTCAGACAACTGTGTTACTAGATCATCATTTCTAGCTTTCAAATCCTAAACTTCATCTTACTTTTGATTTTCATTATAATCACTAGCCTTTTGTTTTCCCTTCATTTTAGCCATATTTTTTAGTTCTTCACCTTGAGAATCATTCTTCTCCCTTAGGTTAGTATCCACATAAATAATCCATTGATTTAAGCCTCTTAGATTTTTGACCTCAATTTCCAAAACATGGATCTGGATATCTATAGATTTAACTTCTTCATCCAATTTCTGATCCAATTGCTTTGTCATGTTGACAACATCTATTGGTGGCCTTCTTATTAAAACTTCCTCATCATTAGTTGTTTCGGTATCACTTTGATGTTCATGTACATCACTAATTACAACATCATGACTGAGTGAATCAATCTTTTCCCTATCAGATTCATCCATAAATTCCTTCAGTAAGCTGTATTATTCTTTTAGTTGAATCACACTTTTTCCATAAACACTTACACAGAAAGGAATACCACTTTAATTATGATTCTTCTTCGATGTTTTTCCATTTTCCATGGCACACTGAGATAAGAGAAAACTTATTTATCCACAAAAATCGACTACACCAAGTCGGAGAAAACAAATATGATAAAATCAACCTTCCCTCTGATACCAATTATTAAGACCAATAGAGGCCTATATACCCTTAGAGGGGGGGGGTGAATCAGGGTATGGATATTCTTTTTAAAAATTCTTCTTACCCCACTAGATAATGACCTTTTTTTTACAAGGGTCACTTTTTTTTTCACTTGTGTGTTTATTATGATAACTTCTTTTCTTCTTTAACTAATTATAATGCTTTGATTATAATATAGGGATGCAAGCTGGCAGAGACAAAATTTTTTACTTGGTTCACCCTCACTGGGCTACGTCCAAGGAGCATACAAAGACAATGTTCCACTGTACCAAATCCACTAAGGCTCACTACTAATTTACAATGTTTGGGCTATATCACATCTATTCCCAAGCTCATTACCTTTATAATGTTTATAGTTAGCTCACTACTTTCCCAAGGGTCACTCCCTGTCTCTCTCTCTCTCTGGATCACTGCCGGTGGAGAGGATCTCCTTCTTCCTCTTTATTTTCTAACTGCTCATGAAAGGATCCACTCATAGTTTATAGACCTATTGGTCTCTTCATTATCACTAATGAATACATCCTCTGTTGTATGTGGATGCTCTGTTGAAGTCCAACTTTCACCTGGAGATGAATCTTACTTCACACCAAAGGTATCAGGCAATCTTCCAGCTTCCACACAGCCCTGAATCACTGCCGTGAATCAACCTTACCTGGAGCCCCTCTCTAAGCTGACGTGTAGGTATCAGCGTGCAGGTTATAACTAGAACACAAGTCCACCTCAACCACTTGCACGACACAAGAATCTAGAACTCCAAACTTGCGCAACTCACACCCTTTTACGCCCAAACCAATATTGGCGCACGACCATCAACTGTCGCGCTTCTTCAAAAACTGGCACACAAGTATCACCAAACCACTTGTGTGACACCTCTTTATTCCACTCAAGACTTGGGTGACTTCCTTTCTTTCTTGCCCAAACCACCTTGGGCGCGCAACAAACAACTGGCACACAACTTCTACTTGCGAAACCCACCAAAAGTTACATGACCACCACACCTGCGCGACGAGAGCTCTAATTTTCTCTAAGTTTTGAAGTCATACAAAATGAGGATGGGTGAACCTCTATTTATTGGCATTTGGACACCCTGCGCGACATCACACAAGTCTCCCCTCAGCATGAATGTTTCGGTGCACAAGTCTATTCCGCGAAAGTCACTTGTGAGACCAACCCTAGAACTTGGGTTCCCCTTTTCCCATTTCTATATTTTGATGTTCTGATCTTGAAAAAAATATGGAGCTCAAGTTTCCTCTCCTTCAAGTCAAAAACACGCAATTCCCTTTTCCAAAACCACTTTTCTCCATTTGTCGATTTTTAGGCCAAAAAAATTGGCAAACACTGGAAGACAGTGTCACCTTGTATCTGTTCTTTTTGAACCACCTCCATATCGATCAATTCCTTTGTCGGCATTCTTGAATCAAACATGGATCATTAACCATAGACCTTGAACTCGGCATGCCATGATGAAATCCCCTTTGTCAACAAATTTGTACGTTATGGTTTTCTTTGTTAACAATCATAACACAGATGTCCACTTTGTCAACAAACACAGTCACATCAAAAGTGCTTTAATGATTCCTTGAGGAATTTTTTCCCAACAATCCAATATATATGTGGTTAATTCATTAGCTAATAAATTGTCTGTATCCCCTTATAACACTTTGTGATATTTCATGACTTTTATTATTGTGGTGATTTTTGTATTTGTGAATGGATTGAATGCTAATTAGTATGTGCTGATTATGATATGAAATGTATTTAATGTATTTATTTTATTTCCTCTAAATATAACATGATTATGTTATTTTACTATATATACATTTTTTGGATTGATAATTATTATTCTTTAACTAATTCTTGTCAGAAGTTATGAATTCTTGGGATTACATATTAGTATTTATGTACTATATATATATTTATATTCCAATATAAGATATGTCAAATATTAAAGAAATTCAAATAAAAATAATGTATAAAAATAGTTTCCCCACAAGTGGGATGGGAATTCCTCCCCTCATGCCAGTCTTTGAGAATACTATTCAAATATATATATATATATATATCAATTAAAAGACATATAATTTCACATCAAGAATCATTTTTAAATTTTAATCAATATCCACCTTCTAAGGGGAAACTGTTCTCCATCTAGACTAGTAATAGAGGTGACCAACTTAATAGTTTGAGGGGGGATTGTACTGTATCTAATAAAATCACTTGTCATACCCAATTTAACCCAAAACCTTCACCTATTGTACTATATTATATAATTTATTTTCCAACTATTCTCTTAGAGGCATTAGGGTAATTAAAAATTAATATACAATCTCCGCGATTTTTTTCTAGAACATCCTCCATATATATCATTACCTCATCTGATGACTGATCCTACTACATATCCCTAGTTTCCTTTTACACAAACTTCTATACATCCCCATTTCATGCTTCTAAATTATCTCTAAGATTTTATATTTATTCTCTTTTGACTTCTACTCCAATGAATTATGATCATATTAAGAATACTAATCACAAAAAGCACCCCACATACACTATACATAGTATTGATCCTTTAAAACATTGATATCTATAAGATCTTAAGAATCTGGATGGATCATCTATATATATTCAACCCATGTAAATTTATAATACATAGTTAATTTTCATTGTAAAATGTATTAATTTAACTTTTTTATTTTATTCATTCATCGTTTGATCTACCAATATTAGGTGATGTGGTTTTACTCACATGAATTAATTATATAACTTAGAGACATGTTTTATGGTCGAGTACAAGGAATAAAATAAAAATTATTCTAAAATATTGGTGAGAATTTAGGAGTTTTATAGAAATTGTTGTGAAATACTCAGATATAATTCTTGTGAAACTTGTCTATTGGTGATAAATTAAAAATTAAATAAAGGAAAATTCATGGGATCAAACATATATAAGAATATTTATTAGATTAATTTTTATATTATTATTGTATTTTCCTAAATTAATAATTTAGTAGATGGTTCACTATAATTTTATAAATGATGAATCTATAATGGTTTCATTAGTTATGGAATTATTGGAGCTATAGAGAGACTATAAGAATGAGTTATATAATTATGGGGCTGGTAGAGTTATCTTATATTCATTGGGAATACTTTCTATCAATGAGTGTCTAGTAACATAGTATTAGGAAAGGATTACTTATTGGGAGATTGATGACTTTAATGTATTATTGAAATTTAATGTTTCTTTTGTTAAAAATATTTAATATTTTTATTAAAAATTAATTTAATACTATTAAATATTATATTTAATGAATCTTCACAAATAAATATCGAAAAGGATTATATGAAGTATATTCACATTTTGGAGAAAACTACTATACCAGAGCATTAGAGATAATTTTTATTTTTCATGTAAAATTGGATTTAATTAGAAACCAATACACATAAACCAAAAAAATCAAATCTTCCAAACCTAATATGAGTATAAAAGAATAAAAAAAGTTAATTTAATTGAAATAAGATCAATAGAAAAAAATCAAAACAAGCATGAATCAACTATATCAAGGAAGAGCTGATCCATACCAAGATAAAATGAACTAATCAATTTAAAATAAAACATAACTGACATGACATGATGAAAATAGACATAAAATGACCAAAACCTACTTGAAATGGATCAAAAAAATCTAAAATGATTCAAAATTTATCACAAATAGAATAAAAACGAACAAAACCAAACTATATTGAATAGAATTAAATATTTTTGATGTTAAATTAATTTAATTAATATAAACTGACCTGAAATTATTTGAATGGAACAAAACAAAATTTTTTCAAAAATAAATGGTAAAATAGTTAAACATTACATGTAATGTATAAGTTTTTCATAGTATATAAACTATTTACATTTTTTAAATTTATGGTAAACACTTCATAAAATCTAGAAAGTTTTTATGATTTTTATAGTTCACATGAATATGACTGATATAAAATATATAAATTGTTCTTATAGACTATTAATGTAAGTAATAAATTATGGAAAAGGGGACCACGATTATAGGTTTGAAAAAAGTATCTATACAATTTTTAAGTATTCTTTTTAGAACGAATCACAAGATGATTATGAATTTTAGGTGAATCACTTAATATCCAAAATATGAAATCCAAGGATAACATTGAATGATGATGTATTCAACATCTTAGTGAAAAATATAGAAACTACCCAAACCATGAAAATAAAAAATATTAATAGAATATTTTTTTATCTCAAGTAGTTCCTAGATCATTTAATGATTCTCAATAATTTGAATCAAAGATCAAGGCCATAAATTTATATTTAGAATGAATTAATTAAAAATAGTTATGGTACATTGTGGAAGAATCATTAACACCATTATAAATACATGAATCATATCATTTATTATTTGTAGTGTATATCCAATTGAGATTCAAAATATAAACTCTAATTGTATTAATGAACTAATAGTTGATATATTAATTTTTTACATATAAATATGTAATATATATTGATTTTAAATAGTTAACTAATATGAATAATTTTATATAATCATTATATGTTTCACATTATATAGTATAAACTTTATGACATTATATAAACATATAAAACCAAAAACTTCTTACATAATATTAACATACAAAAATTTATAAATCTAATCTATATAGACATGTTAACTTTCAAAATACTTAAATGTAAATAACTAAACTCTAAATTGTGTTAACATATAAAAAAGTTTCAAAAAATATAAATACTAAAACATATAATTTGATTCATTTATTATGAATATATAAACTTGTAAACTATAAACTACAATTAAACCAATTGGAATATAATTAAACTAAATATAACTAAACTTAACTATATATACCTAATTAAGACCAAATAAAACACAATGAAACGGAATTGAAGTAAAAGGGAAAAAACATACCCTAATAGACTTGAACCACTTAGACCTGAATAAAATAAAATTGATCCAAACTAAATATAATCAATCCTTTACCAAAATAAATTGTAAAATCATATACAAAACCAATCTAAATCATAATTTTTTATTAAATTTTACCACACCCCCTTAAATTGAATTGAATGAAACTAAAATGAGTAAAATGGAAAAAAATGAGATGAATCAAATATAATTAACCTCTCTAAAAAAAGTTGAGTTAAACAACATAAAAAAACTAAAAACTAAACCAAATGAATGAAAATGAATAAAAATTTACATAAAGTTAATAGACCGAATCTAAACAAAAAAATATTGACCCAAACTAAATTAAATTGATCTAAATATAACATGAATAAAAAAAATCCAAGATTTTTAATATTTCATTGATTTATTGTAGTTTCATTTAGGAGCGAATGATATGATTCATTAAGGTGAAATTTAGTTTTAATTGTTTTCATTTTAGTCAGTTATATATATTTTTAGAATGATTTATTTTTCTTAGAAATAAAATATTATTGAAAAATGTTTTACTATGGTCAATGTTATTTTTAGTTGGCCGTATTGAACATTAAGGGGTGTGTGACTTCAGTGATTTTTTTCTCATCTAGAAAAAAATGTATAAATTTATAGGGCTATAATAAAATAGACACAAGAAAAGATTGTATGTTTTATTCAATTACTTGTAAATTTTATTATCTATTTTGTAACTAAACATATTCTTTATATTATCAATAATGTGCTTCGGATTCCCCTAATGAGATAGAATATGAAAACACCAGGGAAAAAATCATTTATCAATAATATTAGGTGATGAGAAAAATGATAGATTATAATATTGACCCAAGAATAATATCTTACTCACTATTTATTAGCCCACTTTAGGTTCTGGTACCAGCTCTGGTTTCCCCAAGTTACATGAGGCCCAAGCATATGTAGTGTAGGGAAAAACATTATCCATATTGGAGCTTGAAAGAAGAAAAAATTTCATTGAGAACATTATTAAAGAAATAATAACTTTATATCCATAAATTAAATTACATTCCACAGTGTTTTTTAAATATTTAACGTGGAGACACACTCCTTATACTATGAATCGATCAATGGAGATGATGGTCTTAGTGGTGGGTGGGGTGAAAAATTTCGTAGTGGTGATGAAGATAAAAATGTAGGATGTAATGAAGAAAGTAAGGATACTAATGATGATGATGAGGATAGTGATAACTATGATGGTATTAGTGTTAATGAGCTAGTTATTAGTTCTTATATTTTTACTTGATATTTATTAAAAAAACTGCGTGGATAGTGTTTGAGGAAAAAACTGATTTCATATATGTGATTTTATTTGTTTATGAATTTATTAAGTGGTTAAATATAAAATATAAAATATATATGATGTTTTAGATGAATATTTTGGTTCTTTATATATAGTAGACAATGATATATAAGTTGTATATTATTTTGGGAGTGGCTGAAGGATACTTGGTAATTATACCTACTATGGGAGAAAAAGCCAATGGTTCTCAACACTGTTGTTATGGGAAGGCTATACCAATGTTTTACCTAACTATTAGTATCATCAATGCCCAAGAAAAATATACCAAAATTTACATATAAACAAATAGTGTCATTAAGATCTACACCATGATATAAAATGTTTTTGGGAACCATTGGTGTAGCCTATAACAATAGTTCCCACCTATATACCAATATTTTAAACCGTTGGGACCCAGGGAGGGGACCACCTGTGTTCGAGGTAACAAGAGGTACATGACGGGCTAGAACCTAATGGCCATGTTAAGTCAGGTTGTCTGTACTATCAACGTGGCCTAGATATTACATTATTACATTAAAAAAAACATATTAGTATAAGAAATATAGTTATTTTATTATTTTATCATGTTTTAATAAGTTTCTAATGAGGTAAATAATGAAATAAAACTCCATCATTCTGTTAAAAGATATAATTATTCTTCAGATAACCTCCTATACATTATAATTTAATTCCTCTAATGTTGGTATTATTCTAAAAATAATAACTCTAGAATATGGGAAGGGATTTTATAAAGGGATTATGTTAGGGAATATACTTGTTTGTGCTGTCACTGGGGCCTACTTGTTATATTTTTTTATCAGAGTAGGAACTAAGCCTTAAGTGTAGTGGCACTACATGGAAGGAGATGTAGGGTCCACAATGAGGACATTGTACTCTGGGGGGGGGGGGTGAATGTAACACCCCATAATTATAAAGGATTAAAATAATAAATGACATTACTCATGTTAATATGTGAACCTTTCCTTTTGGGAGCCTATGCGATTATAACTTCTCAGTTCAGCGTTCTTGGCATAGAGTAGTGATCATGATGGGTGACCTTCTTGGAAATTTTTCAGCGTGTGTATGAGTTCGGAAAAACACACTGGAAAGAACTTGTGTTGGTCAATGGGTACAATAATTAGTTGGATGACCCATTTAGGCAAGTGTGTGGGTTCTAGGGAGGGGACCACATGTCTACAGGGCAACTGGTGGTACATGGCATGCTAGAACCCGATGACCATGTTATGGTGGGTTGTCTGTGCTGTCAGCAGGGCCAAGCTGTTACATTATTACATTAAAATAAAAAATTATTAGTATATGGAATATACATGTTTTATTATTCCATCATGTTTTAAAAAGTTTCTAAGGTGTCAAAGGAAGAAATAAGACTCAAACATTCTCTTAAAATCTATACCTATTCTTCAGATAACCTCCTATGCATTACAACTTAATCGCTATATGGTTTGTATTATTACTACAATAAGAACTCCAAAATGTGGGGAGGGATTTTATAAATGGATCATGTTAGGTAATTTTCAAACTATAGTGCTCAAAATGTGTGAGGAAGAGAGGAGTGGAGGTTCCCATTTACAAGTAAGGGGAGATGCACTTTTAGAATTTCTTAAATATTAAATTAATATGATTTAATTTTCATGTTAAAATGTATAAAATTGATATAATTTAAATAAAGTATGAGGATTATTCTAAATCATGTCATATAATAAAATTTGGTCATGTTGTGGTTATGTTTTTAAAATAATAGATTTGTTTTAACCCCTATTAATAATTTTTTACAATTACAACGATATATATGTTTTTTACCCTTGGGGGGTTAAGAAAGTTTCTATAAAAATAAAAATTTACCATAAATATAGCATTGTTGAAATTTTAAACCATATAAAATTCACTTGAAAAAATATAGTATTTTTTATGAATTTTAAATCATTTAATAAAATAATTTTTATTATAAAATATCCTTAATTACATTTTTGAAAAAACATAAAATATTGTCAAAAAATATGTGTTTAGAAAATGTAAAATGGTTCCAAAATGACATGTAATAAAATTAAATGATGATATGATATTACTTTAATCACTGAATATATTTATATGGGTTTATATATTCTTTATAATCTTAACTTTTATATTAACCCACTGGTTATCAAAATTTATCCATACCCGTGGTAAGGAATTTTTCAATATTAAAGGGTTATAATATCACTTATAAGTTAAATCATGTCCCATAAATGATAAAATAATGTAATTTTAGACAGTTTAACATCCTAATTGTACTTTTCAAAAAATTTTACAATTTTTTAAAAAATATATATTTTTTTAACATAAAATATCATTAATATCATTTTAACACTATTCATTTAATTTGACTTTCAAAACAACATAACAAAAATGTAATTCAAATATAATATTTTAAAACCACACTAATATGTTATGTCTTTATATTAAATTCATGGGACAATAAAAATAATGCAAATAATATTACTTTTTTAGTTTTTAAAATCATTTACTTGATTTTTCTACTACTTGCATAAGAACTGTGTCGATGTTGCATGCGCATTTATGCTAATTATATAATAAATAAAATTAAAAAAATAACCATGGTAAAAGATAAAGTATATTTTAATTAAAAATTTATACTGAAACATAATTTTTTTATCTCTGTAAAAAATATTATATATATTAAAAGAAAAAGAGTGACATTTTTGACTTTGTATTTACCTAAAATAATATATATGTAAATATCAAAGAAAAAATTGCACAGAAATACCATAAATTAGAATCATAGAATATAATGGTAGAAAAAACTCATAAAAAATCTAATACATGTTTTAATGTTATTTTTAGTCATTGTCGTAGTATTTTTAACCTTAATAATGAAATTTACCCTTATCGAGGTGATATTTATTTACAATAGTTTTTCTTTAAAATTAATAAAATTAATTGGAACTATTCAAAAATTTTGGAAATCATGATTATAAAAATTTAATCCACATTAAATGATTAAATTTTATAAGTGTAAGATATTAATTTAAGATTAAAAATCCAAACACAATGAAAAACAGTATTTAGAAAAATGCAATTTGAAGCCCAAAAATTAACTTATAACCGAATCAACTATAATGATGATTAAAATGTAATTAATTATATTATTTATAATTAAATTATAATTATTTTAAATTAATAACAAATGGAACTATTAAATTACATCATTTAATGAAATGAAATGGGTGTTTTTGAAAAATTAGTATTTTTCATTAATCAGTGAAAATCAGTATTTTCAAAAAAATAATAAAATTTCATCCTAAGATAATTTTAAAATGCTGAATTAAAAAATTATGTAATTATTATAAAAAAAATTGACATAGTTTCTTGAAATTAATTATAATATTTTTTCAAAAAAATAAATAAAAATCTATTTAGCGAAAACATATTTTGATGTATAGAATGGCCTTATTGAAAAACAGAGTACTTCTTTCCTACAAATTTATTAAAAAGTTTATACTGAGTAGGATATTTATGTATATATATATATATGTTATAATGAGTTTAATATTATTCATTCCATATAATTTAATGTTCGTTTTATAACTATAATATTGAAATAATAAAAATATATCATTTTTTGGTTATGCTCAGTGTTGTGTGTTATATATGCTATCAAACATAGTGTACATTCAGATATTTTGGATATTACAACTTTTATATGTAACTCTTTCTAATAAAACTCATTATTATTAGAGGTTTTCAAATTTCTTCAAGTGGACCAACAACTGGTGGGCATGAGTGACTTACTAGGTTAATATTGGAATCTCCCATGGTGATCCTCAACTAATACATGTCAAAAATGAAAGTTGGGGCTGAAGTGGTAACCTTATTTCCCTTCCAAAGCCTTTAGAGATTTTCTTGATATTATAAAAAAGTTAAATATGAAGGAAATAAATGTTAATATTTTTAGACAAAAAATAAAACTTAAAATATTTTCTAACATCATATAGTTAATAATACCCCTATGTTTTTTCTTTTTACTTGAGTAATATAATTTTTCATGAGGTAGATACCCTTTAATGTTCTAAATTTCTCCTTATAAAATATAATGCTTGTAAAAAATAACAGTCAATAATTATATGAATGAAGAAAATATAAAAAATTCAACTACAACATGATGAATATCATTCTTTAAATCCTAAACAATGTCACCATTCATAGTTATACTTATACCTAGTTTCATTCATGTTCAAGTATGATTGTTCATCCAAAAGTATGTACATACTTTATAAAACTATTTTATTTATTTATTTATGATAAATCCTATAATATAATTATTATTTTAAAAATCATGTCATTAATATAAATCATATCCATTTTCAATAAAAAATAAAATTAAAACAATACACTCAACTGTTCACTCTTCCAAAATGAAATCATCTTCTTATACTATGTGACTGGATGATCACTGAATAATGATATACACTATAAATATATGAAAAATATACTAACCCAGAAATTATATTACTTTTACATATATGTTCTCAATAGCTCACTTAATTCTATATATCATACAACCCTCACAACCTTATTATCATGAAAATTATAGCTAAGATCATAAAAAAATATCAATTTATATAAATATAATAAGATAAAATTTAAAATGTAAAATTTTAGTACCCTAGTATGATCCCTTTAATTTTCCTTTATTTCATCTCCAATGTGTCTCTATAAGACCAGTTGCATGGGAATGATGACACTATATTTTACAAGCATCGTTATAAAACATCTACATTCTCTCCCATGTTTTCTAATCATTTTTTTATTTATTGAGATATTCCCTTACATATGTATGGTGTTTATATACTTCACAAATACAATTATGAATGTTATTACTAACAGTATTAGATGTAGGTGTAAAATATTTATAGAAAAATATAAAATTAAAAAATGTTACAATTAAATTAAATTATGGTCAAACTTTATTATATATTTCAATAAATATATCTTAGTCTGGATGATCAATAAAGTTTTATAGATCCAAAGGTAGTATATAATTATTATCCTATGTAGTGTTAGTGGTCTCCAATGTATTCAAATGATTCTTTTTTTTACGTTGGATGATCAAAAATTACAAGAGAAAAAGATACTGGGGAATTGACATAAAATCCTTGAGAGATTACCGGAGTAATAAATAGAGGTGAAAAGGAAGTCTTTGGAAACGAATAATAGGGATGAAGAGTAGGATTGAAACAACCATTATAAGTTATACAAAAAATCATTTATTTTATTAGTGTAGCACAATGGATAACCATGATAGTCTCTCTTGAAGAGCCTTTGCAGTTAATCACTAAATATTGTAATCACTTATTATATTTTTGGTATTTTATTATTATTAATGAAATAAAAAATGTGGGTTTTAAAAAAATATTAAATCCATGAATATAATGGAAAATATTAAAATGTAACTAAATTTTAGTAATAAGGATCTCGGTCCTAGGGTTTATTGTTTGGTTCCTTTATTATCCAACATTATTATCTAAATTATATTTGATAGTTCATCCCATAATGAATGAACCACCATCATATAAATTGAGTGTGAAATTTATTATTCCAGGGATATGTTTTTGGAACCCCAAATCTCACCTATTCTGGTATTCAAGAGTGATAAGAACACTCAATCATATATTAAACACTATCCAAGACATGGATTCATCATATGCTATTACATACCTTTAAAAAACTAAACTGTATTTATGAAGAGAAAAGTGGAGAGAAGGGATGAAATTTTTATTAGTAGGTAATATATTAAGACTATGGTTAATTTCTATAAATGATGTAATATGATCACATAGACCTTTGAAACACCCACTTCCCTATTACAAACATAAAATAAACGTTGATAATTATGAAGAAATGATTTGAGAACCCTGAGATAACCTCCTCTAAGGATAATCCTTGGGTTAGCCAGTCACCATCATTAGTGTTATAGAGATATGTTAGAATAACATGAAAAACTAAATGGTAGAAATAGAAAAAGTACTTAACTTAAAAGTGAATAATCTATTATAAGAGAAAATAATGGAACCACTAACTAATTTGAAATTTCTCTCAAGTGAGAGATAGTCTAAATATATCTACCATCAATGAATAATCTATTCACTTTATAGTAGTGGGAGGAATATTTTAAATATAAGTAGGATCTACTAGTATTCGAAATACATGAGGAAATTTCATCCAATTCATGGTTCAGAATTAGTAACTCCATATGGAAACATCTTATTATCCATCGCAATTAACATTCTCAGGGTGGCCGAAAAATTTAATCTCCTTTTAATTCCTCCTATCGACTTTTTCCTTTCATCTTATATTAATATGAGTGAATATGGTAATTTTTTTATGTATTTAGATTTTTTTGAAAATCAATCACTCATGCCATAACACAATAAAAATCTCCCCAACCCGAATACTTTGTATTTGAAAGCATCATTTATGATTCTCATATACTATTCACTATGTGAATAATCTACCATGATGTAAATAATATTTATTATTTTACTTGGAAAATAATAAAAACATATGTATATGATTTTCTATAATTTAACTATGTTTAAAAACTTTGGCATCCCTTCAATAGATTATAAAAATATTTCTTACAAACATGGTATAAATTTCTGAATGTGTAAAAACTCATGAAACTCCTTGCATGAGAAAAATTTGTTACGTATCCTAGACATTTAATTTTTACACTAGTCTTCATAAATTTTCATTTGTATCATCTAATAAATGGTATGTATCATATCCATATTTAAAAATTTTCCATTTTCCTCTCTGTTTTTCAATATTATATGGATGAATTTCAATTTTCAAAAATCCATGATATTTTTTTGAAGTAAAATAAAATGACAGATTTAAAATTATAGATTTTCTTTATTATTTCAGAAATGAATACAAATAAATAATGATCAAGAATTATAAAATGTTATAAATAACTAAAAAAATAAACATATAGTCAAAATATGTGATATTTATCCATAAAATGATAAAATAGATGGGATTAAATCTTTTAAATTCAAAGTGAAATTATTAAACTATTGATCTATTTCAAGTATCCATAATTAGATATGGAAATGAAAAATGAGAATTATGGATTGAAGAAAATGGAGGGGAGAGTATTGGTTGTCTGAAAATACATGGTGCCTCTAGGGGAACTATGGGATGTGAAAGTATGATAGATGGTATATCTAGTGAAGGGTATTAGTGTGGCCAGGGACATCATGTTCTTTGAGTAACTCTTGTACCACCCCCTCAAACTTCCCAGCCGATCACCATTACTACTATTTTAGTGAATAACAATTATTTCTTGGATGATGATTGCATATTATATTAAAAACGATCAATGATATAAAATTATGTTGTATGAAATTGATATATATATATATATGAAATACTATACTCATAATGGGAACCCTAGGATAAATGACCATTTATATCATGTGTTGATCATTTGTGGACAATCTATTTCCAATGAATCTCTTGAATATTTTTCTTTTTTCTTTATAGAAAAACAAAATATACATTTAATTACAAATTCATTACTAATGGTTAATCACAAAAATAAGTAAGAGTTGACATGAAATAATTAACTCATATCAATTGAAGAATCAAATAAGGTATATATAGTGACTAACATAATCATTTCATACTTATTAGAAATAAAAAAATAATAAAAGGTAGTAGAATTTAACTAAATGATACAAATTAGCATGCTAGAAAATCATAAGAGAAGTGAAAACCTATTGGTAATACTATTGTTTTAAATGTATATTTTTTCAAAAGGAATGGTTTTTCTTATTATACTTTAAAATATGATAAATATAAATTTTTCAGGTTTTTATTTATTAAAATGGTTTAAAAATATGGGGGTTTTTTATCAAATAAATTGACATTATTTTAATGAAGTTTCTTTATGACTCTTCATAACGGTTTGGTACATTTTTATTTTTAAATGTGTTATTTATTAAGTGATATAATTAATTTTGTTGCTAATTTTAGTATTCCATAATATTAAATGGATCTTATGTCAATTTAAATGTTAGTAAATAAGTCAATTAGAAATGTATGAATGAATTGTTTCAGCAGTGACCTAATTATCTAGGAGTTGAAAAATAATTTTAATGATTAATGTGTCTCATTTAAAAATATGTTAAATGTAACAATTTTGAATGAATATTTTCTCAGTAAATAGTATAAAATTCATGGGATCTTTATTTATCTTTATAATATGTTGTATTTTTTTATTTGGGTAAAATAATTTGGAATGGATATAAATAATGTAAATTTTTGTGTGTCAAAATTACTTTTAAAATATAATTTTTCAAAAAGTATAATCTTAGTCAGTGTTTTCAATTATTTTTTGATTTAATTTTTTTAATGTGGGGGTGTTTAGTTTTTGTCTCTTTGAAGGAACATAAAGTTTTTAATTCTAAATATTTTACAAATTTCATATACGTGTGTTATTTAATTGGATGGTTATTTAGCATTTTATGAATTAATTCTTCAAAATTGGGTTTTCAAATTTTTTATGAATTAAAATAATTGTTAACTACTTTTTAATGGAATTTTAGATTAGAACTAAGAAATTATGATTATAAAATTAAAGGACTGGGAAATTATAAATTGTTAAAGATATTTATGATGATTTAATTGATGATTTTGAATATGAAAATTAAGATATTATACTTGTATTCGAAAAGTATAACTTTAATTATTAAAATTAATTGTTTAATTTTTGAAATAGGACTTGTTTAAGTGTTGGTGCTTTGATTTTTATATAATAAAGTGTTTAATTTTCAATGATTTACGATGTGTGTTTTTTATATATACTATCTATGTAGTAGTTTTATGATAAAACTAATTTCTAAAATAAACGTTACTTGAGATGGTTTGTTCATTTACATAGCTAATATTATTGTAGTTGTGTGATTTATTTTGACTTTTCAATTATAAATTATTAAAGGTTATATGGTGTGTGTTTGAATTTGGTTTTGATAGGTATTTTTAAATATTAAATTTTTCAAATAAGAAGTGTAGAAAATATAATAAAATTGGGTGTGATAAGTGATTAATGATATTTTCAAAAAAAAAATTCAACCTTTATTGAAATATTTTAATTAATTTTAATCTTAATATGATTTTAAAGGAGTTTTAAGGTGCCTCTGAAATTTAAATTTTATATTTTTCCAACATTAATGACTTGTTTGAATGGAATTTAAATAGATTTCATTAGAATATGTATGAAAAATTTATTTAAGGATATGATTTAAAGAATTGTAAATCATTTATAAATAGAAATCAAGCATTTGTTTCTTATTTCTGTTGTGTTTGGATATTTTTAGGTAATTTCATTTGGGATAAAAGTATTTTCCTAAATTTTTAATTTTAGAATTTATATATTTCATTTTACAAAATATATTATAGTAAATATGGAATTTTTAAATGGTTGGAAGCGTATTTTCACATCCTAAATTCTTGTTTTGGGTGTTTTATGATGATATATCTTGAATATGGTAATTTTTTTAAAACGTGGAAGGGAAAAAGTAATAATAATCTATTTTAGGTGTTTTAGTATAGGGATTGGTCCAAATATAAAATTTCATGACCCCTCCCCAAAATATTCACCTTATACAAAACACCACCATGTCCACATAACCAAAAGTATCCAAGTAGTTTTGGGTTCTACAACAACTAGTATAACTTATATCATACACTATGTATTAAACCTCAAGCCATCCCATCCCATACACTGAGTAAGGATCCTCAAGAAATCACAACCTATACATGTTATAGTTATAGTAGTCTATAGGAAACCATATCTAGAATACATGTGTGTGAAATAACCACAATCCATTACAGCCCTCTGCCCACATATATTGGGAAAACTAACCACCGTTCACACCCACACAAGTAACTATCAAGAGAAGAGAGCAGGGCTAAAGGGGGTAGTCAGCCATCCATCCTCCCACTGGGATGTTGGGGAACCCCCAAAGGGCTTATAATCTCAGGGATGTTAGTTTCCTGAATTAATAGGGAGGATTCGCATATAGACACACAAAAAGTACATTTTATAATATAGCTTGAAACCATACTATGTGAATAACCTAGTTCTAGAATCCACTATAGTGAAGATCTCTCAGACCCCCCGACTTACAACACTAAGTCAAATATCCTATTATCACACAATTATTTAAAGAGGTACATAAAATTACTTTATTCATTTTTATTAATTTTACTTTTCATTAATTAATTCATTAACCATAAATAATTTCCACCTTACATTTCATTAACATTAGAACGAAGTTCTATGCCATCTAGGCATAAGTGATCAAAGTCCATGATTTCTCAGAATTATAACCTCAACATTTCATTCCATTATGATCCAACCCCATAGTTTAAACATTTATTCATTTATTAATAACATTACTTTCCATATTACCAGGTACTCTAGGAAAAAATCATCATCAACCAAACAAAGTAATAAACCAAGCACATAAATCTACCCCAATTAGTGGGGAAAGGAAATAAGTTATATAAACAACCTAGACATTAGCCAAAAAAAATTATTACAAGAATCCAGCATCCATATCAATTGGTAATCTCAACTTCAACACGTTCCATCATCTCCAGTGTCCTTCCTGGCACCCACATGCATATCCTGATGTATCCTTCCATCCCGGGTGTCAACTACTACCTTAAAAACTAGGCCTCCCAACACTACACACCACAACAGCCCTCTAAGACCATCCTTCCAAGGCTAACGTAAAACAAGGGCCTCCCCGCCCCACATACCACAATATCCCTCCAAGCTCATCCATCCCAGGCTAACCTAAGAACACAATAAATATGGAACTAACAAAGAAACCATGCTCTTGGACCTAAAAAATAATTCATCCTTCAGACACAACAGTATCTCATGGGTCCAAAGTACAATGCACCTGACCCTTATAATAACATGGGAAAGGAAGGCTATATAAGGCATTATCTTTTATCATGAAACTGATTCTTATTCTATCCTGAATTGACACATTCATTTTCAGAGGTTCTATCTACGGGAAACCTAAGCATCAAGATATCCTAAATATCATAATTTAATTAATCAATTAATTTAATATTCCTTTAATTCCACTATCAATAAGCATTAAGATACTTCATGTTACTTAACCAATCCAATTAAACACGAATACTTGCTTTTATTTTATTATAATAAAATGACCACAACAATCGGATTCATTAAACATGCCTCTTTAAACCATTATCCAATTAGTTATCAATTAATTTTGGCTATACATTCTTTACCAATTTCACAATCTAAACCAATCACAAAAAAATAAACATAGATACCACACTATCTATAAATTCAAGAGGAAATCTGTTATCATGGTAAAAACAACAACATCACCATGTGATAAATACCAATTATTTAATCCAGTTCAAGTAATTATTTGGTTAATTTCATTGTGATCTAAGGGGATACATCCTGACATCACTATGATTTAACATATATAAATAGAAGAAAATAATCCCCAACATAAAAATGGTTTCAACGTTCTTCACACAAGAATAAGCCAATGCTGTGGATCTTAATTTCCTATCCCACTTGAATAGTATCGACATGAGTATGTAGTGCTACAACCATGCCAACAACAATGAAATAAAACACTATCAGAAACCTAAGGATTAATTTCCATCACATGGAAAAGAGGAAAGGGTGGAAACAGATCTAAGGACCACAAGAATGAATGTAAAATATACCTTAGATTGAAGATGGATCAAAGAAAGGAATTTAGAAACCAATCTCTGATGAAGGAAACTCCAAAATGCTGAAGAGGGGGATAACGGGTCACCTATAATTAGAGAGGGGTGATGTGGATGTAGGGTTTGATAACTTGAGAAACTAGGAATTTTTAAAACATACAACATCATGGATTTAAAAAACGTGTAATCATCAGGGTTTTCTTGCAACAAAAAAAGCACCGCCTCTTTTTATTATATTTATTTTTAAACCCTAATTCCTTGCACATTTTAAAAACCACTTTCACATAGTGTAAAACCTTTAAACATCATGAAGTATCCTTATTTCTTGCTTCTAGAAACTGAACTACTATATAATTCCTCCAAGCCTCCTCTGAGCACCCAGGTATTCGAAATCATGCAAATGGTCGATCCATACAGACCCAAGACCTTACATAAAATGATTCATATGTGTTTAATTTATTATAATTATTTCTATAGTTTTTATAGTTTTATCATCAAAAGGTAAGTTATTTTTTATAAATGTTAGTCATGTTAAATAATAATATCCCTATTTGATTTATATTTCAATTTAAAATCCAGTTTTTACGTGAAAACTATGCTTTATTAGATTCTAGTCCATTTGGATTGAATTTGGTTTAAATCATGTTTGGTTGGGATAGTTCGTATCACTTTGATTTATTTTTGTCTAAATTTAGGTTAGTTAATTTTGTTTGAGTCTGATTAGGTTTGGTTGTTTTTGACATGTGAATACAAATGAAATAAAATAACTTAAATAAAAACAAATGGATCCAAATAAAGTGAAATAAAATAAAATTAATTGAGTTGAAATGAAACAATAAATCTAAATTTAATGGACTATACATAAATCTAATTAAAATAAAAACTATAGTTTTCTAGTCCTTTTCACTTATTGTTCTAGATGATATCTATATCTATACTTCTAGAATTGAGTGATTCATATCATATATAAAATTTAGAAAAACATCTTAAAATCATTCAGCTACACTCAAACATTGTTTTACTATTTATATAGAAAAACTTTGATCCAAAATCACTACATCACTTGTTTCAAAATTAAAGTTTTCAATATTGTTTTACACCATCTTGTTGATGATATATGACTTTGTAGATATAAGAATTTGGAGACTCTAATGGTGTTAAAAATCTAATAAAAATATCATAAAAACATTTAAATACATTTGAACATATTTTGACCATTTAGATATTAGTAATTTGACATGAATTAACTAGAGAAATATATTGTAAGGAAAATGGAGGGTCATTAAAAAATATCATTTCTTTTATATATTACCCACCACTACATTAGGTTCATTTTCAATAATAAAAATTTATGTACTGGAGTTATCATATAAAAACATTTCTTAAAATGAATGGGGGCAGTGACACTGTCCACGTAATCCACAACATCATCGAAAATATGACTTCAAATCACTTCAGTAATGATACTGAATTCATGTTTTATAAAATATTTCACATAAAAATGTTATTTATCCATTTATTCTATAATATTTGTGTCATTGGTATCCATGAAGTGACTAATTTCAACAACTATAAATCCATAGTCATCAATAGATGTTACCTATCAAGCCATTGAATCAAACCACATATATTTCATTATTTCAAATGGAACTTTAGAGCAATAAACCAATAGTAGTATTTTATCAACAACTCAATAATAATACACATTTTTTATGTTGAGTAAAGCTATATAATTCATTAGAACAAAATTTTATCATTGTATTTATCATAATACCATCATGCCATGTAATCATCTTCATGGATCATCTTATTATAAGAAATTTATTGAAATCGATCACCAGTGAATTAAATTTATAAAACAATTTATTAGAAAAAAAATTACAATAATCTTACTTCTTGAGAGACATCATCAACTGGTTAACTCAATACCTAAAATATATATGAATATTAAAATTATTAATGAATATTTATTATTTATTTTATAAATTCAACATCTATACCACTGATTTTAACCAATTTGTAAGTATATTTGTTATAAATATTAACTCTCCTTATCAAAGGTAATAATAATGAATTTTAATTTTAATTTATTTATTTTATTTATAAAAAAAGATAGTAAAGTTTTAAGATATGTGAAAAATTATATAGGATTATATGAGATATATTTGTTCAAATTGTCTAATTGATGAAGTCATCGAACAAATCTTAGTTAAATTGGACAATGTGATGTGCCACCACTTTCTAATAAAGGATTAATGTTTCCAATGTATATGATCTAGATATTCTCAGAATTTGGTAAAGTGATGGAACAATGGGATAATATTTCTCCTACTATTGATCTTTATTTTTAATTTCCCTATTATATAGTATGCTTTCAACAACCAAACAAATTGAATAAAAATTCATAAATTCTTGAGATAAATAACCTTTAATAATAGAACCTTCATGATGAGTCCCATTCCTGACACAAGTCTCCATTATTAATATATTTAATTAAGTTGGATAAAAAAGGGTCCCCAAGAAGTATTTTAGTTTTAATATGGACAATTAGATGTAACATGAAAGTGTAAAAAGATAGAGAGAAATGTTTATCTAACATATACATAATTACTGGTGTATTTTATTAATTTTTTTCAAGAAATAGTTGAGTTTTTTTAAAAAAAATATCTCTTTATAAAATGAGAAACTAAATCACCATCACCCAAAAATTATTATATAGAAAAATATGGATTACTAATAGAATCAATTCCTAAAGAAGGATATGATATTTACTTGTTTTCAGTGTTTTAAATTATACCTCTATTTTACAGAACCATTTTTAAATGTATCTTAAATGATGACAAACAAATTAACATGATATAATTCTTATTGAAATTTTCTTTTCTATAAATCTATTATCACATAAGATGCACACTATAGTTTCCATTTTTTTTGATTCATGAAAATATGATACAATTATCATATTGAACACCAATCCATAAAGTCAAACTAAGATCATAAATCATATGTTGTATTCCACTTGAAAATTTTAAGTATTGAAAGAAATATTTTTCATATATATTTCTCAATGTGCATTATGTCTAAGTAATTATGTAACAAATTGGTCGAATAATAAGTAAAATATTATATGATACTTTTCATCATATAATTTTAATTTGATTAAATGGTTACATTCTTCATATTTCCATATTTCATATAACGTTTCCCAAATTGAAAATAAAATATCTAAATTCATTAAGAATATATGTTTCAGACATACAATAATGTGGATTCTATATCTCAATGGTATTGTCAAACCTTCAATGATTTTTCCTGTATGGACGATCCATCGAAAAGAATCATTAATGTTCAATGAAATTGATACTATAATTGTACATAAGACATATGGATCATGTATTAATCATATAAATAAGAAATTATATTTTACCCTTCATGATCTATCATTACATTATTCCCTAATAAATAAAATCATTTATCATCCACATAAGTGCACCATGCAAGTGGAATATACGTTTCAAAGAACTATTGCATATTATACAACAACATTAGAAAGTTGAATAAAATATTTTATTAATGGTTTCAAGTACATATAAATATCATTTCTAGGATCATAATTTTCCTATATTATTATACACAATAAAGTAAATGGTTTTTATATACATCTTTAGTGGAAGTGAACAAAAGTGAATGGAAACTGTCTACATGTTCTGTGAAGGAATCATCTGACCAAACAGTTTAAAAATATCACATAATAGACCCGACATAATAGTAAATAAATCTACTAAAAAAATTAGGATATCATGCGTCAAATTTCATCCATGAAAATCCATCATTATAATGAACCAACACATCATCACCATTAATTCTCTCAATATCATTCTTTCACATGTTTTTTTGAAATATCATCAGAAATGAAATGATTTTTTAGCATATGAATCAAAAAAATATGAAACATTACGTTATTTGGAACATGAGAATGTGTTCCATCTGTATTTGTATTACCTCTAGGTGTAACTCATTTTTATATTCAGTTATTCCCATGGGGTTTTTCCCAAAAAAATATGAAATATTTCACGAATTCATGGATTTTAATACTTGAAAATATAACCTAATCAATTTCCTTCCATTACATATCATGATTTGAGGTAATATATACATTATTTAGAATTAATTAATTTTAAAATGTAACAATATAATTAATTCTAGAACTTTAAATTCCACACATGGTTTTCGAATGACACTTGCACAATAAAAACTCTATTTTTTCCTCATCTTCCACATTCCCGATATACAAGAGGCCTTGCACTATCCATTAATTTTTTACTCTCTAAACATCATATTTATCATTAGTTTCATAATTTATTCTCACAAATCATTATAATTATAATTCAAATTGAGTTTTGGAACATGATTCTTGATTCCTTTTATGATGCAACTCTTCATGGTTAAAGGATTTCTCACCAGTTTCACAATTCTCTCTGATTGACAACAAACCAAAATAATTTTGATTTAATGAAGTCCTATCTTACAATGGAAGGAATCAAATAAATATTTACTAGTGGCACTATTATTGTTAATTATATGATAGAATTATAACCTATATAGTTTAATTCCATATAATGAGACATGTCATATCTTTTAAGGTCAGGTGAAAATGAGAAATGAGGTTCCTTTTTTGTAAAAACTTCCATGACCAAGTGAAGTTCCTTTTATGGTCATGCATAAATGACTTAATGTGTTTTGAGTTTAAAAATTAGATAGGTGTTCTATATATCTTGGATATTAAGAATTAAATCCCATGTAGATCAGGTTTAACAATTTACATTTCTGTGGTAGGACTGCATCGAGACTAATACGAGAAAGATGTATAGAAATAGTTTTTATGAGACATATGTATGTAAGAAAAATTAGGTTTTTAATCATAAGAAACATTCCCAAATTCATAATAGATGCTCATATAAAATATGAACCTTTGAATAAGGTGACTTTCATGTAATATAACACTTAGAATAAGTTGACTAATAGAGAATATGACCCTTTGAGGAAGGTTACTTACGAGGAATATAACCTTTTTTTAAAGAAAGGTGACTATAAAATTTATCTTAATTTGAGGTTTATTTTTGGTTAAATATTTGGTTAACATCTTGAAAATGGATTGTTTTGGAAGGTTTAAGAGGTTTTGGAGGTCTCAAGAGACTTCAGGGTTCACGAGATGTGGCATGTATAATACAACACCATACTAAAATTCCATCAACTATATGATTGAAATATAGTGGGGGGAAAGCCTACTAGGATAGACATATACATAATTTTTCATCTGTGAGTTTTTTAGGTTATTTTTTGTTTCTTTTATCCTCTTTATCCCTTAAAAAGATTACTCGATTTAATCCCCCAAAATTGAAAAACAACCCCATCATTGAGGCCATATACATATCCTCTTATCCATAAATAACTCCTTGGAAACATGGTCTTTTGGGATCCTTTTTGAGGGAAAAACCTTACTTTATTTAATATATCCTTCCTCCACTCTCATTTTTCACCTTCTATTACCATCAAGTTTTGTTTTGTTAGATTTATCTAGTCTCTATTATTTTTGGGGATTTAATATGAAAATTATATATCTAACTTTTAATAAAACAATGGCTGATATGGAATATTTGTATTTTCTTAGACCCAAAATTGGTGTTCCCTATGTATTTCCCATAGTCATAATATTTTTATCGTAAGTGGTAGGAATGTACCTTAAGCTGGTTTCCTTCCATGACCTTAATTTTTTTAAATCCATAAATCGTGAACTTGGCATACTATAAAACCATTGAATGGGTTTTTTGGTTAAATGAAAAAGAGTATAATCATAGTAAGTCTTATTAGGCACATACCCTTTGACTAAACTATAGAAATGGGGATTTGTTTTGTGTTTATGTTTAGTTTTGGAAATTTATTATGGAATTTGAAAATAGAATTTGGGTTTTAACATTTTAATGTCCATTTAAATAGGTTTTTCGTTTTAGAAATTTCATTTGGTTTTGTAAATGAACATGGTAAATATAATTAACCCTTTTTGGTTTTAATTTTCTAACAATTATTGTATGGTATTCTAAATTATTTTTGATAATTGATGTTATAATTATTTAGGAATAGGAATGTTAATTGAAACCTTTCACTTTTAAATATTTATTTCAAATCATGTAAATATTTTGATGTAGTTTGGATATATTTCACTTGTGTGGTTTGGTGAATTATGGATTCTTAGTTTTTGGTTAAAACCAGTGTGAATTTAGAACCCCAGGTGGACATTGGGGCCTCGAGGATGGGTATGTTACCCCTGGATGTTAGTTGGACTAAGGATGCTTATATTACATTCATTAAAAAGTGGTTTGGGTTAGAATAGTCCCTGTGACATTTTCAAGACATATAAAACTTTTTAATAGGGTGGTTTAGACCTTGGGTGGTGTCATCACAGGGCACAAGTTCAATGTTTGATTAGTTTATTTATTATTTTAGTTTTCTATATGGTTTATACATGACACAATCACATACACTTACTCTACAGACTACATTATTTATGTATTCCATTGCTGTTAGATTAATAATCTATACTCATGCATTGCTCAGGATTCAGTTTGGTTCCTTATCAGATTTCATTGAAATAAGTAAGAAAAAGGGAAGGACATGTATAACAAATGTGTGATTTCATGCTAGCATGGTGTAATGAACCAACATATGCTACCATATGTACCAACATAAAAATAACTTTTAAACTATCTCTATGTTCATTCCTGATCCCCATGGGTTGGGGATAATCACTCGATCATCAGAAAGAATGATATGGGAATGATCTCAACGAACAAGCACAAGAATAAGCAAATAAAAAAGAAAATAAATCCAAAAATTGATATACTCACAAGTAGAAGTTACAAGAATCAATATGGTAAGTCATCAAAAGTTATTAGAGAGGACCATCAATAAATAAACATTTAATCTTTGTGTGACAAGTGGATCACATGCTCTACCAATCACCACCAAGTCCAATGTACTTCTAATCAAGCTTTCTCAACACATCCAGGTATTGCATTCCCTTTTAGTGGACTTGAAATAAGAAAATCAAAAAATTCTTGAACAAAAAGGCTGTGTGTATATAAAAAATCCCATTAGGACTAAACCAATCATTTCATAAGAAATAAATATCAAATTAACCATTTGATCTTAATTTTAAATTAGATATGGTCTTGAATATTTTCATAGTTCCTATCGAAACATGGTAGAAGAAAAATATTAATTCATAATAATAAAATAGGTTTCAAAAGTAAATTTCTATAAATGAAACCATAATTTAGAAACTTTTTCAAACCAAACAAAAATTAAGTATTTATATCAAAATTTTAATGAGTAAATTATTTCAATAAAACATTAGAATGTTAAATCATTTTAATAAATTTTCAATTGTAGTACCATAGTCAAGAGAAACAAGAATAAATTCTTATATTGGGATTGTCACATATCTCAGTAAAGTATGACCTCTAATGCACACATGTTTTTCGAACCAATCATGGTGTAAATAAGGATAACAGAACCCCTAAAGATGAATATGAGAAAAAAAAACCAAAGGAAAACTCCTTCTTCCCATGTAGTTTAGTTTGAATTTTTATTATCAATCCATTATCAGGTAGGGATAATACATTCCCAAAGTGTGATATTCCCACCTAACTACCCAGTCTCCCATATTAATTAAGGAAAAAAAATATAAAAGGGACTATCTTTAATTTCAAACATTCTCAAATAATTAAATATTTTATTTCAAATTATTACCATGTTCATGTTTTAAACATGTCTTTCATTTCAAAATCCAATAATAACTGGATTACAGAAAAAAATCACACATTTATTTTGAAAACCACGTATAGCTATTTTTTTTCAAAAAACCATTCATATAATTTAAAATTATTACAATTAAAATCATAAAATATTTGATTCCATTTCATTTTATTAAAATTATACCTAAAACAATCATTTCAATTCATGAATATTTTTTGAAAATAAAAAATTAATTTTCAAAATCTCCTATCAAGTGTTTTTATCACACACACCATTCCTTTTGAAAAACATTTTTCAATGTCTTAATGAAATATTTATAAATCAATCAAAAACCCAATTTAATCTAAAAAACATCAAAGGTTTAAATTAATAGACATGTCTTTACGAAATCACCCACCTTAATTATAAATTTCTAGAACAACCAATGAGGGATCTCCAATAGCAGTAGGAGGATTTCAACTCCCCATGATCAAATAAAATAAATAGAAAAACACTTATAGTGATAAAATAGTATCTATATACTATAATGTATTCCTAAATAGATATAATAATTCGATGTTAGTAAATTTTTAGGTATTTTAAAAATACATAGGGGCATTCTGGTTCAAAGATTTAAAACCAAAAATTATCATCACTAATTAATTTTCAACTTTATTTGGATATTTAATAAGGAGGGTATAAAATAACTTTATATAGTATTGACAACCTTTAATGAGTCAAAGAATTAAATTCGTAGTATTTATAACATTTAAAATTCTGAAAAGGCATTATAGATCATTCTTGAAGAAGAATAATGAAAATCAAATTTTATGAACACTTTTTTACAAAAAGGGTACTACATAAGGGTAAAATGATTTACCCTTATATATATTATAGCCTCCATGTAAGGGTAAATATTTTTACCCTTAAATAGGTCTCATTACTAGAATTACCTATAGGGGTTACCTTTACCCGACACACAAAAACATAGATGTGAAGATATAGGATGCCTTCAACCTTACACAGATTTTATGCTTTGAGTAAGGGTAAAAAATAAATTAATTATTATTTAATTTCAATTTAAAAGATATTGTAAGAAGGGTTCTAAAGTGAATTAAATAAATTGGGCAAAAATAAACCACTAAAACTCTCAATATTGAAAGAAAACTACATAAACCAAAGAAGACACCTGAAAGTAAGGATCGAGGTGTTCCAATTCTCCCCACCATAAGTATTTATTCACCCAAAAGCATAAAGAACATTGGTAAATCAGTAATATAGGGATAATAGAACCCAAACTACACGATAAAACCTAAAACATTGAAATATATTAAAATTTTTAACTCTCACAGATGAAAACTACAAACGATTATAATAAAACCACAGAAGAAACTAAACTTAGGGAAAGAAATTTCCAAGAGTTTGGTATATAAAATGATATTTCCAAAGAAATCCAATGAAATGGTTTTTGGGGAGGAGAAACACTATAAATAATATTCATGAAGACATAAGAATCCAAAAACTAAGAAATTATACTAATCTATGCAATAAAGATAATCTAAATATTAAAATATGAAGAAACATTGAAAGAGAAACACACAAAAAATGTGAAACATCATGTTGAAAAATAAATTCATGAGAAGATTACCACCACAATCATAAACAACCCAAAGGTCATGATAGAAAACCAGAGAGAAAAACTGGAAAATAATTAAGAAGAAACATGCCTCATCAAGGACAATATAGTATATACCTACTTCATGTAAGGGTAACCCATAACTATATTCTTAGAACACTTGATTCTAGTAATTCTAATCGAATCCTTAGATCATCATAAATAATTCCTCCCAATCACTTGAAATCTTACTAAAACTTTACTATGTTCATCAAGAAAAAGAACCGATGACCTAGAGCAAGGCCCACATCATCACTATTGGAGAGAAACAAAATAATCAGAGGGGGCCGTGTATTCTGTAATCAATTACTATCCCATAGGATATCGTAAAAGGAGAATGCAATGAGAATGATCACATATGTATCATCTCCAATTAAAAAATGCCTATCCAAATGGAAAACTCATACTATCTATACATAAAGAGACAAACTTACCTCCTTATTTATCTACAACCTAGAGAGGAAAGTTCAAGATTAAGTAACAAAATAGCTCTATTTTAATTATCCAGAAATAAGTATTCTAATTAAAGATATAATATAACCTTTCAAAATATTATCGATGATATCTACACCATATTGAATTTACCTTGGATTAAAACTCCCTCATCCCAACTCTTCAAAATAGGCAATTCAAACAAGTAGTAATAAACATGGAATTCCTTAAAACTAGATTATTACATTTCCAAGATAGAATATAATAAGGAGATGGGAAAATACCAAACATTAAAATTGAGTAACCATGATAATAAGAAATAAATCCCCTAATTTCAAAAAGTTAATAAGAAAAAAAAACTACTTCAAATGAAACAAAAAATAATATTCACTCCAACATTAGGATAAAAAGTTAGACCAAAATCAATTTCTACTAATAGCTCAACCACTATGTGAATGGTTTCAATCGAAGGACTATAAATGGAGCCCTATTTTTATAATCATATGGATACACTTAAGTGATCTTAGGAGATGATGATTCAGGACCATGTCAATATGCGTAGAAAACCCAATAGAACCTCTATAAATAACCTATATTTCCATAATAATTACAGGATTTAGGTGCATTATTATAAGAACTATTTATATGACAAAATATTCCCCACAGGAATCAAACAATGCCCTTATTTCTAGATGATTCTCGAAAGAATAAACATGACATACTTTTAATTCCACTACTCACAAGATCTGACTTAGTATACTTCCTCTTTCACTTGTTAGAGTTTCCACCACTGAATCTAGGAATATGATAAATTTTCTCCAATTCTAGTTCAAATTTCATGTTTTATTCAACATTGAAATCAATAATTAGAATAATACGATAAGAGTTTATGTTTAGAGGAAACGCACCCTATGATATATCTGGATGGATATCTTCCTAAAAACACCAATCCATTAGAGTATTATCCCTTGAATAATGAGGAAGACAAAAATATGCCTTGATAAAATTATGATCATACTCTAAAACCATTTTATAAATTTATTACAGATAAATACATTCCATAACCTTTAATACCATAACTAAATCCAGAAAGAAATCCAAAAAAAAACACATGGAGAGGAAGGGATTAAAGATTTGAGTATAGAGGTGACCGAACAACCAATCTAAGACAATCTTTATCAATTTAAGCTTCAATTAATTTGAATGGGGGAATAATAAAAAAACAAGAAGAAAAAAAATCATCCAAACAACTTTTATAAGTCTATTTTCATCAGATAGAACAAAAAAAAATGAAAATAGATTTATATTACTATTTTACATAAATTATAATTTAAAACTAACTGAAATACAAACCAATGAGACCAATACTTAATTTCATTACAAAAGAAACTCACCTATTTGAATCAAGGAGGATTTAACAATTTTTTTTCAAAAATAATCTCTATTCTTTACACCAAAAGTTTCACACCCTTGGGAAATTTTAAGCAAAAGGCTATATCACTGAAATAGTTTTATATAAATTTAAAAAAACTACAAAGTTAAATTATTTAAATCATTACTATATAAAGTTAATAACTTTAAATGAAAATTTTGAAAACAATTAGAACTCTAACCATTTTTTAAAATCATCAAACAGTTATTTCCAAAAATATTTTATCATTTTAAATCCAAAATATTTTAGAAACACTAATTTGAATTTAAAAAATTTTCAAAACACTATTAATTTCATATATATTTTATAAACATCACAAAGATTTGATTAAATAAATCACTTAAAAAACCCAAAACACCAAAAAAATTCCCCTAAAATAATTTTCCAAAATTAGGTTAAATGGGAAAAACTACCCAACACTCAAAAAAATAAAACATTAAAATTTCATGACATATTAATTTACCTTTAGACTTGCCACATGGTTTAGAATACCACATGATAATCTTGTGAAGTGTATTGAGAGTGAACCCAATATATATAAATGATCTATGCGTTGTTTTCCAAACCATGATTAGTAAACATTCACCCATATGAATTCCATATAAATATCAAGATTTTCCCCATAAAGAATCAATCATGAAAAGAAAAAAAATTAAAAAATGTTTGAGGATACATATTAAACTAGATATATAATTATCTTAAAAAACCCTAGTAATACTAGAATTTTCTTAGATTGGTTTTGATCAAGAACCCTCCTGTGATTGAGTACTTGAATTTGGAAAGTCCTACCTCTAGAATATCAGACATCCTCGAACAAAAAAGAAATGAAACACCTATAATACCATTGGTAATAAACTGACACATGATTCCTTCTGAGTTAGAACACAAATCACTCCTTCAATGACCTAAATAGAGTTTATGATCTCCATGTGCTGATGAAAAACACACGGGCATGAGAAAGAATTCAATGGAAATTATTACACAAAAAACATGAATAAATAGATAAATAATTGAAAGAAATCCAAAAAAACTGAGATATAAAAAATTAGAAGTTACAAGTCTTATGATATAATGTCAAACAAAATCATTTTACTAGACAATCTACTCATTATCCTAGAAACTCCATGCGATAAATTGATATCATGCTCCTTCTGTCACTAGTAACTCCAAATTCCCACTAATCAAGGTCACTCATTACCACTTAGTGGTACTTTCCATTTTCCTGGGAATGACATTAGAAAATCTACAAATTCCTAAATGAAAAGGTAGGTTGTGATCAGAAAACCCAAGTATGATTAAACAAATCATTTCATAATAAATCCATAAAAAAGAAACCATTTATACATAATCTTAAATAGAGCATGGCATGAAAATATTTTAACAATTTATATTAGAACATACATGAGAAAAAATTCAATGGATAATAATAAAATAGATTTCAAAAGTTCATTTCTATCATAGAATACATAATTAACATAATTTTTAAATACATGAATAAATTAAGCATTTCTAATAAAACATACATGAGTAAATAATTTCAGTCAAACATTAGAAAATAAAATCATTTAAATACATTTTCAATAATAGAATATTGGTTAAGATACTCAGTGATAGGTTTTTATATAGGCATTCTCACACATATAAGTGAAGTAAAAATACCTATGTGAAAACATTCATAGGATTAGGATTGGGTTAAATAAAGAGAACAAAACCAATATAGATAAATATAAGAAGATCCCAAAGGAATAATATTCACACCATTAAGTAGTTTAGTTAATATTGACATTGTTAATCTCTTTCCAGGTTAAGAAAATACATGTCCAATGTGTGTTCTTTCCACCTAACAACCTAGGTTCCCATGTGTGTTGGGGGAGAAAAACATAAAAGGGGAAATAATTTGTTTAAAAAATTATTGAATCATTTAATATTTTATTTCAAATCATCCCCAAGACCATGTTTGAAACATGTCTTTAATATTAAAAACCAATAACCAATGGGTTTTAACAAAAACTCATTCATTTCATTTCAAAACCAATTTCAAATATTTTTTTTCCAAAAAACCATTAATTTCAATTCCAACCATCATAATTCAAATAATAAAACATTTTATCCCTTTTACTTTCATTAAAATACTTCTCTAAACAACTATTTCAATTCAAGAACAGTTTTTGGAAATTAACAATTAATTTTCAAAATCCACTATCTATGGTTTTCATCAGACACACCATGATATTTTAAAACTATTTATCATTATCTAAAATAATTATTTAAAAATTTATTATAAAAAATTTAAAATAAAAAATAATCAAAGGTTCCAATATAAAGTTATTTCTTTATGAAATCAATTACCTTAATTTTTAAAATTACAAAAAATTGAATAAGGGACCCATAACAATAATATGAGAATGTCTGTTCCCTATGATAATTGAAAAAAAACAAATAATACCCTTTTTATGAAGATCTAATAGTTATAAACCCTAAATTCATCTCAAAATGATATCAAAAATCAAAATCAATAATGGTATGAGTTTTTGAAAAACACAAAGGAGGCATTTTGGTTCACAAATTTAAAATAGTAAATTAAAATGACCAAATAATTTTTTTGATTTAATTGAATAATGAATTAAGGGGGTTTAAATACATTTAAATAGGATTTATAACTTTTAATGAGTGAAATAAGTAAATTCCTTTGAATTATAGATTTTAAAAAAGCTAAAATTGCATTAGAGATTTTTATTTCAGAAGAAGAACTAAAATTGGTTTTAAAAAAATCTTAAAGTGGAATTATATAAAGGAATTACAGTTAAACCATACATATATTGTTGATTCAATGTAAGGGTAAGGGGTTTTACCCTTACACAAGTTTCACACCAAGACATACCTATATGAAGTGACTGAGTACCCTCAGTCATCCTTTGAAAACACAGGTTTACCGTTACCCAGCTTATAGAAACTATCCTCTACCCATACAAACTTAATATAAAAAAAACTATATAATTAAAAAAATATAATTTCAACTTAGACATCAAAATAGGGTGATTTTCCTGACCTAACCCTTAAAAAATAGGGATCACCTCACACCCTAAAAACTCACCTGCATAATTTTATGAGTCCTTTACAATTACAGAGACCCCATGCCCTTTATAAGTAAAAAAATGAAAATGAAAATATTTAATTTTCATTTAAAATAATTTATGAAAAGGGGTTTTAAAAATAATTAAAAACCAAGATGGATACAAAACACCTCCAACATTATCAAAACCAAAATAAAACATCATAAACAAAAGAATACACCTAGAATAATAGATCATGATGTTACACACAAAGTTGGGGGTTGAGTGCCATGCTAGAGCCCAAACCACTTTTCAGTCATGCAGTTTTGGTTATGTGCCTTTTATATTATTTCTTAATGGTTTTATATAACTATTGACATGTATGGATCTTCAATCATTTGTAAAATCATCTTTGGTGTCGCATGAATTATTTTGAATTCTTTTCACCTAATTGGTGTTTTCTTGTGGTGTTATGTGATATATTTTTTCCTTAGTTTTTGTATTATTACACTTTGACCAAAGGGTATAGCCTTTCAAATATATCTTATTAGACCCTTTTTTAGTTGGAATCTTATGGAATATGCAAGTATGTACATGAGGTTATTAGTGACAGCTAGTCTAGGAATAGATTAGTGGTATGTGATGGTGGGATGTTACAAAGTTTTATGAGAGCTCTTATTCATTTGTATCATTATTTTGTATTGTATAAAGGATTCTAGGATGTGTTGGGGTATGGTAATGAGATAACTCAGAAGATTATATAACCCATGCATCGAGGTTAATCTATGTCTCTAGGGATGAGATTATTATCCTTTCCTTATTTATGATTACATTCGATTTATTTCCACCTTCATTAATGCACATGGTTTTAATTTTTGTTGATTATTGGGATTTTATCTCTTGGGATAGTATTACAAGAGAGTGTGTGTGTGTCCATGCATCATTCTAGGAACATAGGTATTACTTATCATTTCTTCTTTGTCTTTTATTCACTAATATACATATGTATATATAAATATACCTATTTATAATGGGGGTTGACTATTTAAAGTGTCAACATCATCTTAAATGGTGTTTTACCATATAAAATAGGGTGGTATATTACATGGCCAATTCCCTAGACACCCTACGATCAGATAGGGCCCATGAGTGTATGTGGTTGGAGTGGGGGGATATGGAAGTTATGTATTATGTTACCCAATTTACAAAGAATTAGTGATTCACCCCTACCATAGTGGGTAACGAGGCTTCTAGATATAATAATTTTGAAGAGTTATTGTGTTATGAGATCATGTTTTAGGTGAACGTGTGTGTTTCACCTCCTTCTATGAAATCATAAGACAAGATTTCATTACTAATAGGAATATTAATCTATGTCTTCATACTGTGAGAATATCATTTTTAGGAGAAATATGAAGTGGAGTTAGATATTCTAGTAGTTAGAAGAAATGATCAAATTACTCACAATATGGCAATAGCAGTTAATTCAAGAAGTCCAGTGACTCTTATCTTCCTTTATGAGGTAGTAGTGAGGTGTAGTGTTAGTAGGGTTTCGACTTGGGATATATGACATCTCAGTGCCCCTTAACACCTTCTGAATTCCATATTTTTGGGAAGATGGGACAAGTATGATATGTGTTTAGTAGGGTGTAACATGTTGGCAGTGGTAGAGGCAAAGAACCAAGTTAGGGTTTAGGGTTTGAGGTGACTACCACACCATAACAGTCAGGAAGTTGGATATCTAGTAGCCACTAAGGCTTTGTTGGGGGACATGGATATCTAGAATGAGAGAAATATGGTTAACTGGGGATTATGAATCAAGATAGTTAGATAAAAATTTATGGTAATGAGGGAATATAGTTCCATATAACAGAAATAATCTAACAAAACGAGATGATTGGACATCAACCATTCATGTACGATTTTTGTTGAATCTACTATAAACTTTACTTTATTTCACATAGGTGGCGCACATTATTTTATATCTACTTATTTTAGTGGAGGATTGGGTTTAGATACTAAATATCATTACAAAGTTCTTTTCATTAATACACCATTGGGAATGAAGTCAGAGATGATTTAGAAGTGAGCATGTTGTTATTTGGTTTTCCAAGACCATTGTTTCCTTTAAGTATTATTCATGTTGTAAATTTGTATATTTGATTTAATTATTAGGATGGAGTGACTTTTTTGTTATGAATATTATATTTATTTTATTTTTTTTAATTTTACATTACATATCTTAGGGGTCGAAAATTTTAGTTTATCAGAGAGTGAGATGTCCATGCTGGTCATTCCAGACCTCGCGTTTAGTGACTAAGTGACATCACTACCCTAGTTACTCAACCTGTACTAGATGAGGGAGAGACTCATCAGCCTATATTTACTCCTATAGTTGACCCATTCAAGGAAATATTTTTCGGTTGAATTATATTTATTTAGGCCTGACCAATGTATCATGTTCATTTCCACGCTTTTTTCTTGGTGTAGGGACGATCTCCATTCCACCTTACTAAATGGATCCTACTGAGATTCGGGAGATGAAAGCTCAGTTGGAGTATTTTTATGTTATGGGGTTTATCTATACTATAATTTCCCCTGAGGAATCTCTATGTATTTTATCCGAGAATGGGGACATATCATTAAGGTTATGTGTAGAATATCGAAGGCTTAACCAGGTGATGTCAAAAACTGATACCCACTCCCCCACATTAAAGACCATTTTTATTTGATGAAGGGGGAAAAAGTCATCTTAAATATTGGTCTCCATTATGGGTTCCACTAGTTAAGAGTGTAACCTTATGATTTAAATATTATGGAAATTAGGAGTAGACATTTATTTACCATTAATTGATGGTATCTTGAAGGTTAAGAACACCCTAATGGTCTTCATGAATCTGATGAATTAAATTATTACATCTATATCATGAAACCTTTTTTTCAATGACATCTTGATATAATAAAAGTCAATATAAGAAAATTATAGAAATCTTTATATAATTTTAAGAACCATTTGGGGTCAAAATAATTGTGCTAAATTATCCAAATGTTAGTTCTTTTGGATCATGTATATCTATTCAGTCATGTAACATATATGTCTATAGTTTTCATGGATCATGAGAAGGTTGATGTGATTGTTTCATTGGGGAGACCCAAGAATGGTTTTGATGTTTGAAGGTTCTTGAGGCTAGTTGGATACCATAATATATTTATTCATGTCTTCTCGCACTTGGTGGTTCTTTTGATGATCAAAAAAGAGAAAGGAGTAAAGTATTATTTGTCTAATTATTATGGGATTACCTGTATATCGATTAATAAAATGATGAAATTTTTTATAATCCTTACCCAAATAAAATTCTATAAGAAGTATACCTTATATTTTGATGCACCATATGTTAGGTTAGGTGTAGTGCTTATATAGGATGTGTGGGTAATCACTTATGATTCTAGATAGTTGAGATCATATATGAATAAAAAATTGACCCAAGATCTAGATATCACTTCAGTGGTACATTCTCTATGTTTTTTTCAACACTGCCTCCTGGGAGAGATATTTTCTGTTTTTAGAGATCATAAAATCTTGAAATACCCCTTCTCCTGGCATGACCAAAATCCCAAGAAAAAGTAGTGGGTTAAGTACCAATAATATTTTTTATAATGAGTAGACTTATAACCATAAGAATGGGAATGAAATGGAATATTCCTTGAGAAATAAAACTCATTCACAGGTTATTAATAACCCTAGTTCTAAGTGTACGATTCTGGTCTTGTTCACAGAGATACTTTTGGATGTTTAGGAGTACCATGGAAGAGATAAATTAAGTTCCCTATCTATTAATTTCTCATTCCTTATTAGGGTGAAAGATAATCAGTTATCATAGTCTAACTATCTATAGATTATTGAATATATTTATATATATATATATATTATATACCCCACTTAATTGGTATTTGGATAATGATGATATTTTGTATATTTGAGGATGAGTGTTATTCTTCAAAAGAATATATGGGGAGTTGATGGGGGAATTGTATGTATTGATATAGTCTATGCATCTAGGGATGACCAAGGTGTAACATGGACTGTTTAAATAATATTGGTGGTCCAGAATAAAGAATCGAATAATTTTTTTTTTATCAATGAACCACTTTCCACATGGTAAAGGCTGAGAATTGTGTCTTTCTAGTATTCTCTAAACATTTCCCATTCCACAGTGCATGTGATATTAAATGAACAAGGATTTTTTTGATAGATTTACCAAGGAATAGTCATGAGAATGGAGAGGTTTTCATTATAGTGAATAATCTTAAAATGGTATCCCACCTCTTGCCCATAAATGAATCTTATACATTTATTGATATTGGAATGTTTTATGTTCATGAAGCAGCATACCTATATGGGGATCCATATAGAATCACATCGTATAGATATGTTAGTTTCCCCTCAATTTTTTAGTAGGTCATCTAGTAGGAACTTAGAACTTAGGTCTATCTAATCACTACATATCACCCAAAGATAAATTATAAATCTGATCATAGAATACCTCTGCTAGATGAAATGCTTTGAGAATGAGTTTGTGATTTAGGTAGTTCTTGGGAGAGTCATATGGCCTTGTTTGATTCTTCCAAAAACAATTACCTCAAGGGTCCAATTCATATGGCTATGTTTGAGGCCTTTTATGGAATTCCATACTAATAACCATTATTCTAGTTTGAAGTTAGTGGTTAAAGAATACTTTGTCCAAGCCTAGTGTAAGATACCAATGAAAAGATTCAGTTGATCAGAAAATGGTTGGTAACCCCTAAGATAATGAAGGTATCCTATGCTGACTAAATATGGAATCCCCTAGATTTTGTATTGGTCGATTGAGTTTTCTTACATATATCACAAATGCTAGGGAAGCATTGGTTAAAAGGTTGGGGAAGTTTGAGGTTAGGTTTACTGATCCATTTGAGATTTTGGAGAGAGTGATCTCCAGGTATTACTGAATATCTCTTCCACAAAGGTATGAAATGATGCATGATTGGTGGCATGTCTCTTAACATTGGAAGTATCACCCCAACCAATATCATTATATTGATGTTGATAAAGTTGATACGAAAGCTGATAATTCCTTTAAGAAAAATCCCTTGTGTAACATATAGTTTAGTGAAAATACACTTTATGGTAAGGCTATCTCATGGGTACATGTACTTTGGAATCATGTGTATAACTAGGAAAAAACATGGGAATTAGAAGTGGATGTTCTATCATAGTGGCCAAATATTGTTGTCATGGTATAAAAAGTGGTTCGATAGACTATCCAAAGAAAGAGTTTATATATGGTGGGGAGGTTGTAAAAACCAACCCACTTTGTGGAATGTTTATTTAATATTTTTAGTTAACCTCATGAAAATACCAAATTTAGGAATTTTTAAGGGGATGGGGGGGGGGTCTTGAGAGCTTTCATGGTGTATGAAAATGGGGTTAGACACATGCTGTAGTTCCACCAACAACTCAATGAAAATTAAGTAGGGGAATCCCTGATCGAATCATATACTAGATAATGAGGAATATAATAGTTTTTAGTGGGCCTATTTTGGTATTTTTTCCACTTAATCCTTAAAAAACTTTACCTTATTTCTTCCCCCAAAATGGTATAGAAACCCCCTTTATTGAATCACTCTCTGTCACCTCTTCCCATTGAAGGAACTCCTTGGATGCTTGGCCTTTTGGAATCCCGTTTGAGGTGATCGAATCATTTTGTTATGTTTAACCATCATAACCTATCATTTCATGACTTCTTTCACGAGAAGGGTGAATTCCATTATATTATGTAGTCTCTCATATTTTCATGGATTTAGTATTCTACATTTATATATTCCTTTATTTAAAGATAAACCAAAGGCCAATATTAGATGTGTGGGAATTCCTATAATTATGTTAAGTGGACCCTATGTATTTCCCATAGTCACAGTATTTTTCACTTAAGTATTAGTGATGTTCCTCAAGACAGTTTTCATTATTGTCCTATTTTTTTTAAAATACATAATCCAAGAACTTTCATGCTACAAAACCCTTGAAAATATTTTCTTTTTTATGTGGAAAAAGGGTAGTATCATCAAAACTCTTAGTAGGATTATTCCATTGGGATGCACCCTAGAGATTGGATTTTTTTGGGTTGGGGTTTTGTTTTAGAAATATATTATGGTATTTGAAAATAGAACTTTATTTTTCCTTTTTTAATGTTCTTTGAAATGGGTTTTTGGTTTTAAAAATGTTAATTGTTTTTGGAAATGAACTTGGTTAATGGAATTTCCACTTTTTGGTTTTATTTTATTAAGAATTAGAGGATTGAATTTGGAATTATTTTATATAATGGAAGTTCAAATTATTTTTAAATCATAATGTTCTTTGAAACCATATAATTTTAATGGTTTATTTTGTATCCTAGAAATTTTGGGATATAAATTGGATACATTGTACTTTAACGGTTTTGTGACATATAGATTCTCAATTTTTGGTTAAACACAAGGTGAAATCTTCTCCTATGTTGATGTTTATGCCATAGGGATGGGTATATTAACCCCAGGTGCTAGTCTTGTAAGATATGGGTATATTACCCATGGTTGGGAGTGGTTTGGGTTAGTATGATCCCCATGACTTTCTCAGAGATATCTAACACTAGTCAAATTTGTTTCATTTAACTTTTCATGTCATCATAGGTTAAGAGTTTTATTTGTTTATTTATTATTTAATATATCAAAAATTTTATTCATATAACCCTACCATATTTACCATGTCGAAATTGGATTATTTTGGGACACCATTGGTGGCCGACCTATGAATGATGTGTGATTATAGTCTAGGAAAGAGCTAGGGGATGTGTGTGGGTCAAGTGCTCAATCCACTTTTTAGTCATGTAGTTTTGGTATTTTTACTATACACTTTTTTACATATTTTATTTACTATTGACATGTATAAATATTGAAAACATTATATTATCATCATGGATATTGTGTGGCTTATGTTAAGTGCTTGGAACTAGTTTAACGTTAGCATGTAGAGTTATGTTATTTATTTACCCCATATTTACACCATTATTATATTTTATATAGAGGGTATAGTTCCCATATGGTAACTTATCATAATCTCACCACTAGTTGGTAGGCTTTGGCACATGGGGAGGAATTCTTGAGTTCTGTACAAACTGCCAGTCTGGGCACCGATTGGTGGTTTGGTTTGGAGAGGGGTGAAAAAAAATTATATTGAATAAGGAACTTTAAGGATATGGTTTTGAGAAGATGGGTTTGATCAATAGAGGTATATTATACAAATCCTTGTTAATGAAAATCAAATACTAAGTATTTTGAGTTACATATTTTATGTTCATGTGAGAAGAATCTATCATGCAATTTATCATAATGTGGTAAAATGTATTCTTTGTAGTTGAAAATGATGTATCTGAGACAAATAGGTGATGATTTACTAGAATTGGTTGGTGTGGGTATTAATCTTTAGAGAACCATTTTGGTTCATACTATTTGTTGGTAACATAACTAGAAGATTTATTTATAGAATTATAAGGAATATAACCTGTTGAGGAAGGATGAATCACTTGAAATGCGAAACATCAAGAATTGCTATCTTGTATGAAATATGTCCCTTTGAGGAAGATTTCACAGGGATATAGCCTCATGAGGATTATTTGGAGATTAATATTGGGATTACCGACTTAATTTTTTTTGATAAAAAATAATGGATGTTACTGAAGATGTTTGACCTGATAGGTGAGTAAGGGGAAGGTAGGCTTCAGGGATCACAACAAAAAGAAAGACCCTGATATGTCTGTAGCTCATTTAGTGTAATAAATAAATCCACAGGTATATGAGATTATTAGATACAAGATATGGTATATCCATGTCGAGTATCAAGATAAAAAAGAGTTTTTTTAGTCTCCTCAAGATACAAACACTTGTTATCAAGGGGAAAATGGTCATTATTACCAAGAATATTCTATCATTCTTGGATAAAAACCAAAGGGAGATACATTATCAAGGTAATACATGATCAATGTGGTGAATATTGATGTGCATGAACCATAATGTATCTCAATTATTCATGATTGGGGCCTTATTGGAATGATATTTTTAAGGCTTCGAACTTGGTGAATGGGACCCAAGAAGGTTGTTAGGGTAGATTCAATCGAGATTGATGATTTTATCGAAATAAATATACCAAGAGAGGACTAGTTCCTATTATTGGGATTATTTGTGAAGTATCCATTGATGATCTAAGTCATTCAGGGTTTATTTCCATTAGGTAGAGGTATAAAACACCACAAGTATCAATAATTCATGTTAAACTATGGTTCTTTTTTAAGGGACTGTGTTTACATAGGTACTATTTTAAATATGGATCATTAAAGGTGTTACATGAGTTCCCTTCATGAATAGTGTTTATGGGTGTCCTTTGTGAACATGGTCTTCATGAAAGTACTTCATAGATATCCCCAGGAAGGAATTATATGGATGGACTCATGTGGTTTCTTCTATTATTTTTCTGTGTTATATTACCCAAGTTTAGTTTGATGTAGTTCATTAGAGAAATACTTCTTAGATAATATTTTCCTTCTCCTTGGATCCATGATTCCTAATAAGTCTTCCAAAAATTTTCTATTACTAAAAGTACATATCGATATTTATTAATGATTCCCACCAGAAATAGGTGAAGAATGTCAATCATATATAAAGTAGCTGATCATGAAGAATTAGTGATGGGTGGCCATAAATGATCTTAGAATGTGAAGAAAATATGTGGCCATGTAAGTACCCCATGCATGATCTATAAATGAATGATATTTGTGAAGGAAGAATGTTTTCGTATATGAGCTCCATCAATCAGTAAAAATAATCCCATCAGTCTAAGAAAAATTATTCTAAAACATTAAGGAATCAAGTGACTATATAATATCTCTATTAGATAGCTGTGAATATATTCATTTCAAGAGGGGAGCATGCAAGCACAAAACACTTCCATAAACTATTTGTGAATGGACTACACGACTATAAAGTAACTACATGATCATGAAGAAGTCATGCAATATTTCTAAAAATTCCTCCCATTCTTCATATATGATCTATTTTACCATGTGATTTATTTTTCCAAATTTACTCCTTAATTTTGATGAAGACAATGAGATCATCAACAAATACTATTCTTAGAAATGGTTTTAATCAGCGGGAATATGAGATAATTTTGAAGAAGTTTGGTAGCCTATATAACTTATTTATTGTTTTCACATGATATCCCCATATATTAATCAAATAGAGTACTCAATTTCATCACATTGTGATTAATGAACTTTTCTTCATGAACAATCCACCAAGTGGTTGAAATTAATTTATGATAAACCTTCTACAAATGAGATCCTATAAACAAAATGTACTTTTGAAACCAACCATATTCATGAACATGAAAAGTTAACAATGTATAGACTATAAAAGAACCTCCTTTGTGGTTTATACCTCATGAAGACCTTTTGTAACATTGATTTTTCACAGACTGTTGTTCAAGTAGGTGTTACAAGAAAATATTGACTTTTCTATTTTTTGTAGGTTTATTCCCCTAAACCTAACTTATATTAACTTTTACAGAGACAAATATATAATAAAATTTCTAAAATGTTGTAACGAGGCAAAAAAATTGATTAATTGTGTTGAGGTTAACCAATAAAAACATGTATATCTGAGGTATCATCTTTTATCAGAGATCATAAGAGTGGGTCTATGATACTACTTGTCTTTAGAGAGATTTAAGATATATGGTTCCAATATTATAAGTGATGAAACCATCCCTAAACCATGGATAGAAAATTGACTGACTAACTGGATCAATAAACATTGAGTGATATATTAAGAAAATATTTGATTGAATGGAGTTTTATAAGAGAAGTATTCCACTATAGGGTTACATCATGACGTATGCTCCCCTAGACCTAGAGTAAGGATAATGCATAGATGAGAAATAGGTTCATAGTTATTGTTCTATAATTAATATATATATATCTCACTTGAGTCTATGATGGATGCCTAATTGAGAACTATATTCTAGGAGGACCTTTATTATAGATTGGTGGAATTATAGTCTTGGCATGAATAAGTTGATAAAAGATTGAGTAGAAGTATTGAGTAGTAGGTATATATGAAGTAGTTTGAATCCCATAGACCTTATTCTCTCATAATATGTGCATCAATATAGAACATATTAGAAAATAGATCATAGACATGAATATATTTTATATGATTCACAAAAATGCTAAAATAAACCTATAAGATGTGTAGAAGATCATCTAAGTTCTAGTTATAGGTGATATATATGAAGAGTTCACTCTTTGAACATCGTTATGGTATAATGTTGGGAGAAACCATAAATTTTAAATATAATTACTCTATATAGTGAGAGGTTCTATGGGAAAAGATCTATAACAATGAATCGATCTGAATTTTTAAATATGGGAAGAGTTGATCATTATACCAGATGGGTAGGAAGCACAAAATCAAAGGCCTTTGACATACCTGAATCAAAAGACCGTCAAGTTTCATGGTGTTTAATGGTTGAAATTTGGGGAATGTCACAATAAAATTGATGTTTGGAGGTCACCCATAGATTAATTGATTAGTCCACATTTCTTTCTTCCTAGCGATGTATATAAGTGGCCACCTCCTACCAATGCATGATTCACACACTAAGGCAAGGGTTGGGATGTTCAAAATAGTTTCCCAATTGGAATGTGGAAAACATATTTTCCAGTAGTACTAGTATTGGATAAATTCTACTAATAACTCAGATATATCCATATAACAAAGGCCTCATTAAGGATTTTATGCCACTTATAGGTGTTATAGGGTAATCTAATGACCCATATAAGGGATATGAGTTTATTAAGGACCAATAAACATCACGTGATTAGTTCATACAGTATCTTCAAATAACATGATGTGTGATTCCACCCTCATTGAATGACCAAGATGTGGGAAACAAGCTATAATAAAACAAACAGTTCATATTTTTGGTGTAAAAAGATCTAACAAGAACCATAAACAACAAAAAACTGATATCCTTATAGTACATACATATTTGATATCTTTGAGAGAGGGTATTATGATGACTAGAGTCAAATGGAATATAATCTATGAGGGATATATATCTTGAATATTTAGGAATAAATTTGGATTCATCAAGGAAAAGTGTATTGATCCACCTCAGAGAGTTTGAGTAAAACAACACCCAATGGTGACATGAAAATTATAATAAATATTGATTTTAGAATAAATATATATAAAATATACTTTTATAGTAGTCAACGGTTCTATCAACATCATGAATGAATATGGAAATGCCTATATTTGTTAATATGTCGATGGGAAACTAGCGGAATGGGTTCCTTAGTTCTGATCCCACTTGTTTCTTAGAGAGAATAAGAGTGTGATTCATAAGAAGAGGCAAGAAGACCATGTTAAAGACATGAACCATGGAAGCCTTTAGTGTCTTAGATGCCTAGGAAATGGGTGATGAATCTAAATAATACCCCTTGATATGTGAGACATCTACAAGTAAACTATTCCTTATTAATGATTTTTTTAGAGTCTAGAAAGGAGTAAGACTCATGTAAGATATCTTCTTCCAACAAGGATATATGAGATTTACTCTAGGGGTAGGGTGTCTCACTAATAGGGGTTTTCCAGGTGATGAAATCATCCAACCTCTCCATTAAGGATCATCCCAATGTAGATGAAACTTACATCAGAGATCTAGAAGCTACAATCTAACCATTGAAAAACATTGTATTTTTATTAGACTAAGTATTTGAGCTATTTGGTCCCAATATGTGCGGTAAATAAGAGAATAATAATCAAATATTCTCTCTAGAAGAGTTAAAATATGTTCCAGTCTACGATTATTATTTTTTTATTGATGATACTACTAATATTATTCCTTGAGTTTTGTAGGATTCATAAGTGGATCACTTTACCATTAGAAACTTATAATACTCTACCAAAGGAACAACAAGGGGCCTAATCACTCATTCTGATTCCAAGTTTGAGGATGTCTAGGTTCAGTTGGGATATTCTCAATACTATGATTGCAGGATGGGGGAATCATTGTTGGTGTTTTTTAATTTTATTTTCTCTTTTTATTCCTTTCTTTTTGCAATAATTTGTTAAGTCAATGAATATCTATTTCACTCACCTTACCATTCATTTTTTATCACATACAAGAAAACACATACACAATGGGGAATGTGATTTACAAGGTTCTCCATTCAATAAGAAGGGATAATCCTTACTGTGATTGGGGAAAACACATGATCAAACAACAGAGTAGTAATAAACCTATTAGAAAAAGATGAGTAGTGAGTATTCTTGAACTCATGTAGAAAAATCACTATAGGTCTTTATTTTATTATCCAGATTACTGAAAAATAAGTGTTGGGTGATAAAATTAATAAATTCACCAATATTTCATTTATAGATATTCTTGTTTTTTATCGATGTGCTGCTTGAGTCTTCATCTTATTTTACCCTTACATGTATAACAACATGAAAGTAATTATTATTCTTCTATATTCCCAAAAATTTATACACACATTTATTCATATTCTTATCAATGAATTTTAAGGTTGATACATTTTTTTCCTCACTACAATAACCAACAAATACTTATTCCTCTTTCTCCCTTGCACAAATTTAAGAATATTATTAAGTGAATAGTGTACTACACCAAACTCTTCCTTCTTAACTCTTCCTATTATCCTTATTATTAACTCAGTATGATAGTACTAAACATGCTATTCCTCAATTATCCTTATTCTGTAGAAAACACAAATAACACTACCCCTTCTTATTTTATTCTTTGGTGCATACATACATTTCATTTGTTCTCCTCTATCTCCATCTATATCTCTCTACTTAGATACTAAACATTCTTAAATTTAGTTTTATCATCAGTTCTCCCATCTAAACTCTTTTTTATTATTATAAAATATTTTCTATATATATATATATATTCATTGTATTTCATGAATATAATTTATATAAAAGATAATATAGAAATCCCATGATCTTTGGTTTCTTAACATATATCTCTTTTTAAATTCCATCTTTGTTGGTCCTATTGAAGACTCAACTTCCTCACGATATTTGGAAACATCATGAATTCCCATAACTTATTTTATTCGACAAGACCCCCTTTATAAAACTTAAACATGACAAGATTCATTCATATTCCATGTATTCATGGAGAATGCACAATAAAATAACGGCCTTCTTCTTACATCATGGTCCAAATCATGAACAATAAAACTATATATAAAAAACAATATATGGAGTTAACCTTCTATATAAATTAAAATTCATCCACTGTATTTGTTTATGTGACAATTCCACAACCTTGAGATGACCTAGATGTATCATTCTAAATTTTATAGTTACCCTTATGCAACTCACAAAGATCTAGTATTATCGTTATATAGTAAATACAATATACCTTATATGACTTAAATTTATGTGACATTTTACATATCAAGTTTCATTTACACAATTTACTATATTTTAGAGTTCCTACACATGAATTGATTTACCATTACACAATAAAACAACTTCAAGATGACCTTTACACAGCCTTGAAAAATCTAGATTTATCATTAGGTACCATTGGATTTTTCCAAATTAAATCTATAAAATTTCCAAAATCATTCAAATAATATTATAATTGTTTCAGTTAACTCATTATAATGTTGATTAATTAACAAACACTTTCAAACCATCATCCTAGAACAACTATCAATTAGTCCAACAATAATTGAATCTCATGATCCTTTGTATGAATTATTCACAACTATAACTTATAGATTTATGTAAACCATCAACCAGTGAATATTTATCATGTATATTAGAATTAAAAAATTATCAGATTACCCAAGTATGTATTTTTATATAAAAATTCCCCAAATTCATAAAAAATATATTTCATTTTCCATTCTCTACACTTCATAGAACTATCTGATTCATGTTTCATTGGAATAGAATCTTTATATAGAATAAAAATAATATTTTTCAAAATTATTCATATAAATGGATATATAATAATAACAAATGTAAGTACCTTCTTCAATTTATTCAATCAGATATACCATATTTTTCTTATTATTTTATTTTTATCCCAACTATCAGCCAACACATAAAGATGGAATTCCATAACATTATTCAATGAAATATGAGAATTTTTATCATTAATTCTCTATGGAACTCTAAATATTTAATCATTATTCAAATTTATGATAAATAAATTACAAAAAACACCAAAGGCAAAGGATCTTCCCTTTTCATAAGTTTAATGAAATGTAACTATAAGAAACATCAAAATAGATCCTTTATTGATATTCATCCACTTAGAACAAGTGACACCTTCTTGGAGATATATCTTTACAACATTATTGGGTTATCAAATCAAACCTCAAATATATTATTCTTCACTAATTTCAAAATATATTGATAAATATACTCTAAAAATATTGGAATACATTAACAAAAATACAATTACATAATGTGGGAGCAATAATATACCCATTTTTATTTGTTTTGAACACCTTCAAATTGTAAGTCTTTATAACATCTCTCAATTTATTCAATCTACCCCATCAATCATCATTCAATAATTCATTTTTACTATATATCCATTATTTAAATTCAATATAGTGTATTTATAGATAATGTTTTCATTTCATTATTAATAAAATCTCTATCAACCATTTCACTTTAAGCCTACATGATCCAGTCTTAGTGTTTAAAATAATATATTTTGATTTAGAGAAAAAATGATATCCCTTAAAAATATTATAATACTAACTGACATAACACACTCATCACCTTTAAAAGAATATATCTTTAGTATTTTTAGGATGAGAAAAACAATTGAATCCAATTGAGATAAACTCTCTCATGTAATTCTTTATAGAAATTTCATATACTCACTTCAATTCAGGGGTTAAAATAATTCATATACAAATGTTATGAATTAAATTGAGAAAACAAAATTAAATATTTTCAAAATTTCAAATCCATTTTGATTATTAAATTTAGTTTTTCCCATTTTATGTTTGGATATAATTTTTCCCAAGGATTAGAGATTAATAAAACATAACTTATTCATGAAACTTTTTTCATTAACTTTCTTGAAAAAAATATCGGAGTGATATAGATGTTCTAGAATCATCTCAATAATTCATAACATGTCTCTACATAATGGGGACTCTTATTATAAAAATCATAATGGTAGATCTCTTACATAGATATGTTCCATGATTTAACTTATAGATAATTCATCAAAATGGATATTTTAATACCAATTTCTTTATTTGATAATATAATTTAACTTCATCAAGGATGATCCCTTCTTCATATTTCCATTAAAACGCGAATTTATATATCAATTTTGGATGGTGGATTATTTATTTAGATATCTAGTTTTCATATCATACAATGCTTACAATGTTATCCCTATGAGAAAATTCTTTACCATAAATTACTATAATTTCATGTTTAAATAAAACACACATAGACAAGGGAATAAGGCATAACTTCTTGTTTATTAATGTGACCAACAAGTTGAGAAGACTTTATTAACCATGATTCTATATTCTTCCTCCTTCCACATTTTTTTTTCAAATTTTACTATACGATGGGAGTATAAATAATAGAGAAACTTTTTCCACTTTGGTATATTTGTTAACAACCACTAATTAAATTTAGGATTATCATGTAGAATTAATTATTTTTCTTTAACACTATATTTTGTTTTTGATTATTTAATTATAATTCATTTTTAAAAACCTATATTCAAAATAGCTAAACAATATTTTAGAATAGTGGTATTATTATTCCATATATATTATTATAAGGTATTTTATTCGAATTATCTCCTTTAGATGTTTCAACCCTCTAGAAATTCTTGGGTATTTTACCCAATGATCTCACACCCGTGTTCATTGATATATTTTTTTGGGAGTTTTATAATATGAATCATTCTTCTACTTTATTCACGAGGTTGGATATGATTTCTTATTAATTTTTTTAACATTATTTTTCTAATTTTATTTTAATACATTTTTAGTTGAATTAGACAAGCTTGAATCACTCATATGACTACATGCTTTCAAACCATCACAGATATTATCATGAATTATAAATATGTTTAGAGTATATATATTTTTCTATTTAATATATATAGGTCTCTTCTTTATCAACATTTTACCTTAGAAACATTTATCCTTTGAACATAAAAAATTCAGCCACCACTTGTTAGACTACTTTTTGGGAACTCACTTTTATACACATAATTCCATATACGAAAAATAAAATGGAAAAATACTATCAAGTTCTATTCATCTATTTTTTCATATAATTAAATATTGAACATGCACTAGTTTTATAAATTGATTTAGATCATCTATTAGAATTTGATATGGATGGTACCAATTTCTCAGAGAATCCTCATGAATGATCATCAGATGGTGTTGTGGTATTATTTCCAAATAATAGAGGTCTTTTTACAAATTAATTCTCCTTATAACATTAAATTTATGAAAAACCTTTCTATTTCAATTGTAGAGGCTTAATATGCTCTGCTTAAAAGATTAAAAGATTGATAATTTTACATTCAATTCAAGACACTTTATATTGAGTGTGTTCTTATTATCTTCAAATAATTACATTCATTCATCACAGTACTACATCATAATATAAATATCTTCTTCATACATTATATCGTTCTCTTGAAAAAATGTATCAAGTCCCCATATCTTTGAATTCCCAAACCCGAATCACCATGTATGAGATATAGTTCCACATGGACTCATGGGTGACTCCTTACAAGGAAGATGTTACAGAAAAGTAGTAAGGGTCCTTTATCCATAAGTGGGGACACTATGACCATAATATCTATAAAGAATAGAATAAATAATAACACAAATAAACACATAATAATAAATAATAAATACTATAAAAAATTAATTGACTTGTACCACAAATCAGATGAATAAATAACAAAGGACTCCTAATGTGGCAGGGAAACAAGAGTTCAATGTAACGCCCCGACCCTAGTTACCCAGAGTTGGTGCATTATTACGTATCATTATCATGATCACAAAAGATCAAGTATCTAAAGACCGATTAGTTTAGTAGCCTTGGAAACACTAGATACATTCACAAACATTACATTACATCATAAAGTGAAAAAATAAAATAACATGGTTTCCATAGTCTACACTCATATCCCCTTCAGACTATCCCTGCAGGTCATTCATAAAATACTTATTCACATCCAGGAAAAATTAAAACATTGAAAGGGGTGAGCTCAGATGCTCAGTAAGGATAACAATATTACAGAAGCTTTCATAAATAATCATAAACATTTAAGCGAATGTATAACTAAAACAAAATCCCTTAAAACTTGAACTTCAGCATAATATGGAAAAAGTAAAATGAAATAATGCTATTTACTTATTCACATGGATATTCTACTAGTAGAATAATCACATGCAATATCAATAACCACTTTCATAATGGTGGAATGCATAATGTCAGACTATCATAACAACGTAGCCAAGGCCTCGTGCCAAGACTATAAATAAGATTTTGTCAAGGCCTCATTCCAAGACACTAGTTTGTCACATGAGATCTACCGATTCTTTGAGGAGCTATATCGGGCTCCACTCGTCACTTATTAAGTCCAATGCATTCCACATATGAACAGGGTTAAACATATCATAAACCATAAAATAATTGTATCAAATAAAACATGCATAAAGGAAACATAACATTTCCACATTTCAATAAAAATATATCAATTCAACACAATGATATAATAAAAACACTGTCAAAACCATTTTCAATACCAAAATAAAAGAAAATTAAAACTTGGTATTTATTTTTCATTTTAAAAAAGTTATGGCTTGTAGAGGAAGCCGAAACTCAAATAATGGTCCTGGCGTCGGAGAAGTCGTTGTTGCTTCATATGTAAGAAAAAAACATTCCTTTTGTCGTTTAGTAAAAATGATTCGTATAAAAAGATTCCTTTTGAATAAAAGTAAAATTTAAAGGGGTTTATACACCGTACAGAGGAAAGTTGTGTATAAAACAAAATATTCCCCAATGAAAGGAGATTTAGACGAAGTCCGTTACAAAGATCACATTATCTAATAAAATAGATCTGTTATGTGTATTCACTATAAGTACTCATAAATAAATTACAAATACAAGATATGACACAATTATATCATGACATAATTTGAAAGTAGGAGATTACCCCAAAGAACAGAAATTGGGTTAAGAAGTTCCCTTACCTCGTGTACGACTTGACTCGACCGTTCTTTAACCTCCTGAATAATAGACTAGAGTTAATTTCTAATTGCTTATGAACCAATTTCAAGTTCATAATTCCTTTTATATCACTTATTACCATGTTATGAACATTATGTAATTATTTAAGTTAATAACGGTCGTTTTGTCGATCTTTGGTACTTGAGTGAAAAATAAACTTCTTATAATTAAAATTTGTTTGTGTGGTAAAATATCCATTATGTAAAGAATTATATTCATGATGTAGATATCATATAAATCATATATATCTATTATATATATACATTTATAATATTACATAACAGTTAGAGGTAAGAAATGAAATGCACCGTTCATGGAGACAGTAAGCCGTACGTACGCATGAATGCTACTTTCATTTCTATTTCGTATTTGATGAAATGAGATAATAATTATATAAAGGTGTATTATAATTCCAGTATAATATCATATATAATATCATTTACACCATCCATTACACGTCCCACATATGGCATTAACAATTCAAATCACTTTGAGGGGGCGGTAGTCCACACTTCCTAAAATGAAATTATCGCATTTACCCATAATAGAAATCATAAAGGTATGAAATAAATGTAAAATACAGAAGCATAAGGAAAACATAAACATAATATATATCATATATAAATATAGTGACATATTAATGTCCACCATGAGAAGTGTTAAAAGAATATTGAATAATCATCGTTTCGTGAGGCAGTAATTCGCCACCCACCGAAACAGTATGTTCCTTAACCATTAGACGAAGGTGTGTGTAAGTGTAAATCAAATACTTCTCATAATAAATCCTATTATATTTAATATACTGGTGGTGTTACAAAATAAAGGAATAAAAAGAGTTTAAGGGGTTGGAGAAGAAAAATAAAACAAAAGAACATAAGAGAAGACATTACCTTAAAATCGTGTAACTCTTTTTGATTTGAGCCAAAGGCTTCGTTGGGAATACTTATACGCAATGTGAGGCTTTTAGGAGTAAGATATGGATGTTTAGAGAGTATTTGGGCAGAGTTTGGCTTAGAAAAATGGCTTTGATGGTGTGAATAAGGTGGTAGAGGTGGGGGCCTTTTATAAGAGGAGATGAGGGGCACTCTTGAAAAGTAATGAAATGTTACATTATTATGAAGTGATTTTCGGATTTCAAAGGTCCAAAAATTATATATTTCAAGGATAAGGTGATAAGGTTTCTAAATATACCCATACAATAGGTTTTTGAAAAGTTTATGTCTTATATTTTACATTATCGTATCATTTTATTTAAATCGTTAATTAATGAGGTAGTCGATGCATCATCATGGTGTCATAAAAAATTTAATTTATATAATGTCTAAAAATTATATAAAAAATATCATGATGAATTAAATGTTTTTAGCTTTCCAATGAATATTTATAGTCTAAAATGAAACTTATATAACCCCATGTAATAATTGTTTTAGTAAAACAATGCATGTTTGTAATAATTTTATTTTTACTTTAAATAAAAAGTTATTAATGTCATTTTCTTACCCATGTGCCTCCATGGGGTCCCCAAGTTGACCCATGGATTTTCTTGGTCTTCCATGACTCTTCCAATAAGGGTAGGACAAGTGTCAAGATATTTTCATATTTTTATAATATATTTTTTACCTTAAATTTCATTAATTACCTTTAATTGTGATTAATAAAACTTAAAAGTTACTATTTACCAAAAATTATTTTCATCTCATTGAACCAAATTTTGCTACCTAATGACAACCATGTATGTCAGATTTTTGAAATTCAATACACAGAAGTGTTAATGTATCATTTACATGAAAAATTAGTTTTTAAACTACCACTTAGTGGTTTCACTATTCATCAAAATTGAAGTTTTTCAGAAAAATACCAAAAAATCACCCTAAGCTATAATTTATATTCTGAATTCAAAAATTATTCATATTCTACAGAATTCCAAACATATAAGTTGCATTAATTAATTTTATAATTAATTCCTGTTGTCAAAACAAATAGCGTGTTTTTAAGAAACAATATCAATCAAAAGATTGACTATTGTTTATGTCCAATTTCAAAGTGAAATTAATTCTAATGACCACCATTGGATAAAATGGTAAAATTATATTCTAATTATACTCTAAACCACTCAATGGTTTAATTTATCACTATTAATTATTTTGATTAAAAAAGTTGTTTTTAATTAAAATTTAGTAATTTTCACTATTCATCAAAATATAAAAGTTATCCGAAAAGTTCCAAAATTTCACCCGAGGCTAAATTAGATATTAAGAATCCAAAAATGAAGTCCATTTTGAAAGATATTTTTTATAAAATTTAAAAAATTAGGTATTACTATTCATAACGACTAGTTTGATTTATTGTGGTGTGTGTTAGAACTCGAAGTTGCGTACAACACACGCTACTATATTATTCAAAGAGAAGCGTACCATGGAAACTTAGGGTGTTACATTCTCCCCTACTTAAATAAATTTCATCCTCAAAATTTTAAAATGTTCATTGAAAATAAAATGTTGAAAATAGAAAATACCTATGTGGAAAACCCTCATCGGAAATAGGGTTAATAAAAATATAACTTTAAAAGAAAGAAAGGGAAGTACAAAGGTCACTTGAGATAGCCCATACTAGGATTATATGAAAATATGGATATGGAGGAGAAAAAAACCATCAAGGTCTAATGGAGATTCTTAGAAAATAGGATTAAGAGAAAGTTAACTATAAGAAAATCACAATCTTGTGATTGGTTAAACGGTCATTGATTCCCCAATTGGAAAAGTTAACTAACAACATTTTTGTTTTAAGTTACCTTTCATATTGTTGAGGAATTTATTTAGGAGATTTACTATAAACGTAAGGAAATATACTTACTTGTCATGTAGACTTTCATTCTTTAATAAATTTTTACCACAAACCCATCTTTCACTCCAAAAGGTAATAAAACTTAAAAATATTATATTTATCCTAATCGTACATGGTTATAAATAATAACACATACCATTTAGATTTGGAAAACTATTTTTTAATAACTAGAGACTTCTTTTAGGCTAGTGGTAGGTAATAAAGGTCTGTCGCACTATGGTTGTGGGTTCTATTCCTGCAGCTTTGTCCGATACGACGGGTTATCCCCCGACCTACAGGTTGTCCTTTTCCTAAAAAAATAGTATTATAATTTTACCAAAATAATCTTCAGAAATGTTTTAACCTACAGAAATTCTATCCAAAGTTAAACTTAATCCATTCCAACCTTTATAGTTATCCAAAATACCGCTGTCCAGACTTTCTCTAAAAGGTCTCTAAATTTCAAAATCAATTCATCAGATTCCCCAAAAAATGTAAAATTTCTTTTATTTTCATATACTAAAAATATGATTACCTTCATCATATTAAAACCTTAATAAAAACAACAAGTACTGCGGTACAATCCTTATATATATCACATTATTCTTATAACCATAATATAGTTCTTGAGTCCAAAATCACAAATACAATAATTATTCCACTTCAACTGTAGTAACAACATAAGATTGGTCTTGCTCCCTTGGCCTTTTCGGAGGTAAGTTTCCTTGGATATTAGTGTATTCATTTGCATAATGCCCCATTTCCCTAAAATTGTAGCTTTCAACATTAATAGCCCATTTCTTTCCCTTGCAATCACGAGCCTGGTGACCTTTTTCTCCACATTTATAACAAACTACCATTCCATTTAGGAAATTATCAGGGTGATTCTTCCCACAATTATCACATAATGGAAAATCCTTCTTTCCCTTTTTCCCTTTATCCATCTCTTGCTCCACCGTTCTCTTCTTATCCTGCTTTACTTTGTTGTCATAATACTTAGAGAATTCCTTTTCTGTCTTGATAGAACATGAGACTATATCTTCGTATGTTGAGAAAGATTATGATACTAATGCTCGATAGAGAAACGTTTTTAACCCATCAAAGAAACGATCGATCTTACTTCTTGGGTTACGTATATAATCTATAGCATGCCTCGCTAACCTTGTAAAGTTAGACTCTTAATTTGAGACATTCTCATCCTCCTTTTACCTCAGACTCATAAATTTCCATTCCATATCTGCTCGATGTTCATGTGGAAAGTATTTTTATAAGAAAATTTCCTTAAACTCCCTCCATTCCATACTTGATACTTCTTCATCTTCCTTTGTGTTTTGAATCAGCGACCACCATTGATCAGCATCTTCAGTGAGGCGATAAACTGCCATGAAAAAATTCTCCATTTCCCTACTCCCCAAGGCATGGAATATTTTCTCTAATGAGTTTATCCATTGCTCAGCTACTAATAGATTTGAACCCTCATTAAATGTTGGCAGTCGTTGCCTCATGAAATGATCTAACATTGATCCTCCACAATGCGGATCAGGGTGCTCCATACGAGTAAGGTTATTATTCATAACTTGATTTAGTTGTCCCAGTATGGTGATAAGGTGATCAACACCAGTTGTATCACCATATCCACCATAATTATCTTGAGTAGGAGGGAAATCTCTACATGGAGTGCGTGCATTGATACAGTTTTCATTCCTTCTACTAGGCACCATTTCTAAACAATGTAATAAACTAGATTAGTTTATGAATCGAAATACATAATAACAAACTTGAAAAACACATAACATAAATTGAACTATTTATGGATATAATCCATAATCATAAAAAAATTTTCTTTGAGGATGTATATACTCATAAACCCTTAATAATGGTTTGTAAAGAAATTGAGAAATTTCCTAAGTATATCCCCTGGGAGTGTCGTAACCAAGAGTGCAGCAAGGGCCGTTGTCATACCCCAGTTCCCGTTCGAGTCTAACTCAAAGCGGAATTTTCAGGTTTCACCCCTAGGTACATCTGTGCCAGATCCGCCTCTACCAGCTCATATCCAAACAGGGATGTATTTCTCGGAAAACTCACAAAATCTCTATAATATCAAAATTCTAGGAAGTTCATCTATTCTAATCCTCAAAGTCTATCTTAGGTCTATTTGCTTTAATCAGAGTTTATCTAAATATAGGTTCTAAGGGTAGTACTAAACTACCTCTGATACTAACTGTAACGCCCCAACCCAGTTACCCAGAGTTGGTGCATTATTACGTAACATTGTCATGATCACAAAAGATAAATTCTCGAAAGACCGATTAGTTTAGTAGCCTTGGAAACAATAGATACATTCATAAACGTTACATTACATCATAAAGTGAAAACCTACAATAACATGGTCTCCATAGTCCACACTCATATCCCCTTCAGACTATCCCTACAGGTCATTCATAAAATATTTCTTCACATCCTAGAAAAATTAAAACATCGAAAGGGGTGAGCTCAGATGCTCAGCAAGGATAACAATATTGTGGAAGCTTTCATAAACAAACATAAACATCTAAGTCAATGTACAACTAAAAAAAAGCCTTTTAATCTTGAACTTCAACATAATATAGAAAAAGTAAAATGAAATAATTCTATTTACTTATTCACATGGATATTCTACTAGTCAAATAATCACATGCAATATCAATAACCACTTTCATAATGATGGAATGCATAATGCAATACTATCATAATCACGTAGCCAAGGCCTCGTTCCAAGACTACAAATAAGATTTTGTCTAGGCCTCGTTCCAAGACACTAGTTTGTCTCATGAGACCTACCGATGCATCGAGGAGCTATAGAGGGCTCCACCCGGCACTTGTTAAGTCCAATGCATTCTTCATATGAATAGGTTTAAACGTATCATAAACCATACCATAATCGTATCACATGAAACATGCATAAAGGAAACATAAAAATTCCATATTTCAATCACAATATATCAATTCAACACATTGATATAATAAAAACACTTTCAAAACCATTTTCAATACCAAAATAAAAGAAAATTAAAACTTGGTATTTATTTTTCATTTAAAAAAATTTATGGCTTGTAGAGGAAGCCGAAACTCAAATAATGGTCATGGTGGCGGAGAAGTCGTTGTCAGCACATATGTAAGAAAAAAATATACCTTCTGTCATTTAGTTAAAATTCTTCGTATAAAAAGATTCCTTTTGAATAAAAGTAAAAGTTTAAGGGGTTTATACACCGTATAAAAGAAAGTTGTGTATAAAACAAAATATGCCTCAATGAAAGGAGATTGAGATGAAGTTCTATAAAAAGATCATTTTTTAAATAAAATAGATATATTATGTGTATTCACTATAATTACACATAAATAAAGTACAATTACAAGATAAGAAATAATTATAAAATGACATAATTTGAAAGTAGGAAATGAACCCAATGAATGGAAATTGAGTTAAGAAGTTCCCTTACCTCGTGTCCGACTTGACTCGAACATTATTTAACCTCCTGAATAATAAACTAGAGTTAATTTATAATTACTTAAGAACCTTTTTCATGTTCATAATTCCTTTTATATCACTTATTACCATGTTATGAAAATTATGTAATTATTTAAGTTAATAACGGTCGTTTTGTCGAACTTTGGTACTTGAGTAAAAAATAAACTTCTTATAATTACAAGTTGTTCATGTGGTAAAATATCCATTATATACAGAATTATATTCATGATGTACATATCATTTATATGATATATATCCATTATATATATTCATTTATCATATTACATAACATTTAGAGGTAAGAAATGAAATGCACCGTTCATGGAGACGGTAAGCCGTACGTACGAATGAACGCTACTTTCATTTATATTTTGTATTTAACGGAATGAGATCACAATGAAATAAAGTTGTATTATAATTCCATTATAATATCATATATAGTATCATTTACACTATCCTTTACACGTCCCACATATGGCATTAACGATTCAAATCACTTTGAGTGGGCAGTAGTCCACACTTCCTAAAATGAAATTATCGCGTTAACCCATAATTGAAATCATAAAGGTTTGCCATAAATAAAAAATAAAGAAGCATAAAGAAAACATAAACATAATATATATCATATATTAATATAGTGACATCTTAATGGCCACCATGAGAGGTGTTAAAAGAATATTGAACAATCATCATTTTTTGGGGTAGTAATTAGCCACCCACCGAAACAGTATGTTCTTTAACCATTAGAAGAAGGTGTGTGTAAGTTTAAATAAAATATTTCTCATAACAATATCCTATTATATTTAAGATACTGGTGTTATTACAAAATAAAGGAATAAAAAGAGTTTAAGGGGTTGGAGAAGCAAAATAAAACAAAAGCACATAAGAGAAGACATTACCTTAAAATTGGGTAACTATTTTTTATTTGAGCCAAAGGATTATTTGGGAAGACTTATGACCAATGTGAGGCTTCTAGAAGTAATAGAGGAAAGTTGAGAGAGTATTTGGGCAGAGTTTGGCCGAGCAAAATGGCTTTAATGGTGTGAATAAGGTGGTAGAGGTGGGGGCCTTTTATAAGAGGAGAGGAAGGGAACTCTTGGAATGTAATGAAATGTTACATTATTATGAAGTGATTTTAGGATTTCAAAGGTCCCACAATTATATATTTAGAGGCTAAGGTGATAAGGGTTCGAAATATACCCATCCTATAGGTTTTTGACACGTGTACGTCTTATATTTTACATTATATTTTCATTTTATTTAAATCGTTAATTAATGAGGTAATCGTTGCATCATCATGGTGTCATAAAATATTTAATTTATTTAGTATCTAAAAATTATATAAAAAATATCATGATGTAGGAAATATTTTTATATTTCCAATGAATATTTATATTCTAAATGTTAACTTATATAACCCAATGTAATAATTGTTTTAGTAAAACAACACATGTTTTTGACAATTTTTTTTACTTTAAATAAAAAGTTATTAATGTCATTTTCTTACCCAAGTGGGTCAGTTGGGTCCCCAAGTTGACCCATGGATTTTCTTACTCGGACATGACTCATCCAATATGGGTAGGACAAGTTTCAAGATATTTTCATATTTTTATAATTTCATTTTTACCTTAAATTTCACTAATTACCTTTAATCGCGATTAATAAAACTTAAAAGTTACTATTCACCAAAAATTATTTTTATCTCATTGAACCACATTTTGCTTTCTAATGACAACAATGTATGTCAGATTTTTAAATTCAATATATAGAATTGTTAATGTTTCATTTGCACGAAAAATTATTTTTAAACAACCACTTAGTGGTTTCACTATTAATAAAAAATTGATTTTTTTCAGAAAAATAACAATAATTCACCCTAAGATATAATTGATATTATGAATTCAAAAATTATGCCTATTTTAAAAATTCCAAACATATAAGTTGCATTAACAAATTTTATAATTAATTCCCATTTTCAAAACAAATAGCCTGTTTTTAATAAATAATATCAATCAAAAGATTGACAATTGTTTATGTCCAATTTCAAAGTGAAATTAATTATAATGACCACCATTGGATAAAATGGTAAAATTATATTCTAATTGTACATTAAAACCACTAAATGGTTTAATTTATCACTATTTATTAATTTGATTAAAAATTTTGTTTTTAATTAAAATTTAGTAATTTTCACTATTCATCAAAATATAAAAGTTGTCCGAAAAGTTCCAAAATTTCACCCTAGGCTAAATTAGATATTCCGAATCCAAAAATGAAGTCCATTTTGAAGGATAAAATTTATAAAATTTAAAAAAGTTGGTATTAATATTCATAACGGCTAGTTTTATTGGTTGTGGTGTGTGTTTGAACTCGAAGTTGTGTACAACACACGCTACTGTATTATTTAAAGAGAAGCATACCATGGAAACTTGAGGTTTTACATTCAAGGAATATAGGAATGTAAATAATACATCATGGAATACCTCTAGTGTCTATCCCAATACCTCCTCCATACACTATGCACCATCACCTAGCACCATATCGTTGGGCCTTTTACTATCAAAATATTCATGATCAGGTAGTGTTCAAATGCTCTAAGATTCCCATGTGTGGTGTGATTATAAACACAATAGGACACCATAAATGCATCATTAACATAAGTGAAAATGAATATTTAAGTGTATGTCACAAAATAAAGTAAATTCAAAATCAAAAATACATCCATGCATTCACCAAGTCATCATGAACTAACCAAGCCTCAATGAACCTTTATCCCACCTGCTTCAACATGATGCCGATAATGATTTCAAAGTATATCACATCACATCACAAGATGTATCAAAAGTACAAGCGTCAGTTGGAACTCTACACCTACTAGTCCTTTCCCCAAGTTCCACATTTAAAGGAAGACCACATTTCCCACCATGGTATTGTTCATTAATAGGAATGTCACACATCACACCTCAATTGTGGTTGTTTTACTTGGATGATGGTAAGTATCACCTAACATGTTTGACATAAATGAATATTCTTATAACCCTTTCACAATATTATTTCATTTCAGCCTATTGTTTAAAAATTATCAACACTAATTTATGGTCTACTCCGATGTCAGTCGACATAGCTATGATATGCCTCATATCATCAAACAATCCATAATCTGCATCATTTTTCATATCATCACGCTCCCCCTATAAGGGTTCGTCTAACCAATACAATCAAACTTATTCATCTTGATACCTATAGAATGGTTCCAAAGGTTGTGAAATACTAGAAGAAATACATATCATATTTAGGAACAATAAATTATATCAATAATATTTCTCAAGTGTCAATAGACATGATATAAGATCACATATAAACTGTAGGTCTCAAGGACCGCTCACTCACCGACTTGAAAATACATATGAAGAATTAGTTCAAGAATACAAATGAATATCAAGAACAATATATACAATGAGATATATGGTATGGAACTTTCTACCTCAATATTTTAGAAGTAAATTTCAAGGCTCAACAATATGGTAGTCACCCGAAATATGTTCAAACAAAAATTCCCAAGGAAGAGTAACCAAGGGATTCACCACCGAGACACCATAAAACACCAATGATCATCACAAAGGGATTCAGTTAAAAACAATATGTGTAAACACCCTTATATTTTAAAAAATAACAATATTATAATTTATATTAGTATAATTCCATCATCATTCAAGAATGGAGAGTAGTGACACGCTGATATTTTATGATATATTTCATTCAAAATAAATATCTTTAAGCGATACACACATACCTGAGTCAAAATGAACTATAATATATTATATCATTTTAACATAGATATTAAATTGGTGGTATGAATAATAAGAATCAAAATATGATAATAATTATAATTTTTAGATAATGAAAATAATTTTTTAGTAAATTTATTATATGATTCAAAAGAACTATTTTTTTTGTAAAATGATGTTTATATCTTTTTTGAGAAAAATAATATAATTAATTTTATACCAATTTTATAAAATTTATTTATTCAAATGATATCAATTTTTTAAATAAACATTTCAAAATTATCTTAGAGTTATGTTTTTGAATGTTTTTGGAAAAGATTAATTTTTCAATCAATAGTGAAAAAATTGATATTTATTAAAATATATATTTTCATTTAAGGCATTTGAAAAAATTAATTTTGTTTTAAAATTGTTTTAAAATTAAAATTAGTTCATTTAAACAATTATTAATCCAATTTATTTCATTGGAATTAAATATAATATGAGATAAAAAGTTTTTATACTTAAGAAAACCATTTCTTTGGATGCCATTATTTTCATCATAATCACATGATTACTTTTAAATTAAATTCTAAAAATTATTTTTAAATAATTTGATAAAATGGATTAAATATTTTTAATTATAATAATTAATATTTGGAAATAATGTAAACTTCATTTTTGGTCATAAATAACAGTAAAAATATTAAAAATCTATTATCGTGGTTAAGGTAAAAATTGGTTTACGGTGGGTTAAAATAAAAGATAACGGTTAAAATGACATAAAAACTTTAATAATTTCTATTTTATTGAAATATTTTGACCATATATCTTATATGGTTTTTAATGGTCTATTTTGGATCCATTTTTCAAATAATTGTTTATGAAATTATTTTAAAACTTTGAAAAATTACAAGCATGCCACTCACCAAAATTACAAAAGGGAACCTCCCCCTCACTTATTCACACAACATAATCATTTTTTTAACTATAAATTGATAAAATATATTATAAAAATACTTATAAATTTTATATATCTTATTTTCCTCACAAAATTCCATCCTAAGGGTACTAAATAAAAGATCCATTGGAGGTGTTTCTAAGAGAAAGTAACTATTTTCACCATGATATTTATTTTTTCACTTATTCTTTTACCAAATTCAATAATGAATTAGTAATTAATATATAATTGAAATTGTATCCAACATAAATTGATATGTTATTATGTTTATTAAATAATTTATTTTCATCTCTTCCAAAAAATGGGACACATAACCATCTATTAAGTGTATGGTAAACCACGGTCTCACGGACCAATGTAATTAATTTTCAATCATATCCTCTTATAGATGGATATAATGATAGATTTAAAGTATATATATATATGAATGATATTTATGACATGATTAAACTTCTATAATTATAATATCATATCTACCCTCTTACCTTCCAGTTCGTTGGAAAACGATAATGTTGGTAGTGTGTACATGTGGACTATCGCATCCACGAAGCGATGCAATTTGTTTTTGATTTATGATTTACATGGATGGTAATAAATATATATTTAATGAATTTATATTTATAATAATGATTTGGGAATAGTGAATTAATAGTTACTATTATTTTATTCCATCCTCTGAAAAGTGAAAACAACGTTCATGAATACATACTTCTTACCATTTATATGAATGATTTAATTCATTTTTCTATCTCCACATTTTATGGATGATACTAAATATATAAATAATGAATATATACAATATTTAAACAAATAATATTGAGTGTGGGTTGGATATCTATCCCACACACTCAAAATTTATTATAAAATTAATGTGAAAATATATGGGGGTGAAATGAGAAAAAACATGGAAAGGCCACTATCATAAAAAGTTTCCCCTATTAAAAAACCCAAAAAATCATCTTATGGAATGGAAAAAAACATAAAACCTAACTCAAATATAATAGACCATCCTCCAAGTTTTTGTTTTGTTCCTAGTCACGTCATCACCATATTTATGTTTGTCATACGATGGGATATAAGTTATGTTATTAACTTATCTTCTTTTATAAGATGTATATAAAGTCCCTTTTACATTGTATATCATGAAATTATTTATTTTCATGATATTTAAGGATCTATTTAAATTTATTATTTCCTATGTATTATGATTAAAAATTTATTTATGTGGCAAGAGATTTATGTTTCAATCCAAGTTTTAATCAGGTTTTCATACACTTGAATTTTCATTAAGGAAATTAAATGATCCATATATGATAAATACATTTCATTTTTTATTATTATATGGTATCTTTTGAAGAATACATACTTTATTTTAATTTTCATTATTTTAAGTAATCCTAATATTTAAATAACATTTTTTTGGAAAAACTAACTTTATTTATCTCTTTGGTTGAAAATAATTTTTCTTATATATCCATATTTTAGAAAAATTATTTCTAGAATGTTTTTAATACTATACAATGACTAATAAAATTAATTTTTACCAATATTTTACTAATAAATTATTTAAAAAGAATCTTATATACATTTTCTAAATGACATACTTTTGACTTTTTACCAAAAATGTGAAAGGAACAATTGTTTTAACACATATAGAATGAATGGAATTTCTCACCATCATAAGAAATCAATTATTTGAAGGCTCATTTAAAAGGATACAAGAATATTTTCAAAAAAATATTTTATTTAATATTTGAGAAATTTTTCGATTTTAAATAAGTGATTTCAAAGTGAAAAATACATTTTCCTAAAAAAATATTCAAAGTGATATTTTATAAGGACCCAGCCTTAAACATTACATAATCTTGAATTAGGGTAAAAATTCACATTTAGGATCTTTTCAGGTTTATATTTTTAGTGAATTATGCCATAACTATTACATTACATCTCAAATATTACAAAGTAGACACTTCTACTCAGTATCCATTTTTTCATAAATTAAAAACTCTTTAAAGAAAACAAGAATTATTTTCTTGAGATAAATTTTCTAGAATTCTTCCTTTCTGTTACCCTTCATTATACCCTATGAAAAATATTTCAAAAACATGGGATGAGCATAAAAATCTGAGTAAGGGTTATAAGATAAATAAATAAAACATTAGTCTATCAATACATACAAAACATTATCTCTTTAACATACCTCATTAAGTCATAAGATTTATGAATAACACATAAAAATCATAAATCATAAAGGAAACTTGTGGCATCAATAACATACTTACATTGTATCTATCACAGCTACATAGGGAGTTATTTTTGGAATACCCATCAAAATATATTCTCTAAATCTCTTAGGAGATTAATTAATGTTTACCTCCATAATGTTACCCTATTCAATGGAGATCTATCTCGGGCTCACCTGCCCTAGTATTATCACAGAACCATCCATATACATAAAAAATATCATATAACCATAACATATTCATTACACATGAACAAGTATAAATGAATGATAACATTTCGACATTGCAATAAAAATATATCATTTAAATATATTGGCATAATCAATAAATTATCATAAAAATTTTCAATACCAAAATACTTTAAAGACTATATGGTATTTATTTCCCTTTTATAAATATTACGGCTTGTTAAGGAATTCAGATATCAAATAACACTCACAACGGTAGAAAGGTCGTTGTCACTGCATACGTTAAAAAGAAACATTCCATTTATCGTTTAATAAGACTATAAATAGGAAAATATTCCATTTGAATTAAATTAAATGACAAATGGGTTTATACAATATATAAAATAAAGTCATGTATAAATCAAAATATGCCTCAATGATAGGATATTAAGACGAATTCCCATACAAAGTATGTACCATTAGATTAAGGATAATTCAATGACACAATTATGTGGGAACAATATAAACACACCCAATATAAGTGGATATTAAGTGTAAAACAATCAGAGTCCATTCACACATATTCATATCATGACATAATCCAGAAGTATATATTTAACCCAATGAACAGAAATTTTGTTAAGAAGTTCCCTTACAAAAATTTGGAAGCCTAACAACGTCACTTAAAAATTCAGAAAAAAGATTTTATGAGAGTTAAAAGGGTCTATCATCACATGTAAATAAAATTTAAAAAAAAGGATATATAAGAACATATCCCAACATTTTAAAATTTAAATTTAAAGACATAACATAAAATAAGTCTTTGACTAAAAGATATGGGTGAAAGGTTCCATTATGGATTTGGTAACGTACGAAACATACACCACTTGAAAGAAGGATCATACAACGAAGATTTAAATACACATAAATTAAACTTTATTACACAAATAATAAAATCATGGTATGTACACACACCAAAGAAAAGGAAATAGTGACAAATATAGCATGAATCTCATGGGAATAAAAAATGAGATAAAACCCCTTACTTCAAGTCTGACATGTCTTGTATGTTCGTTGTTCTTCCTAAATAATAAAATTAAGTTTATTTATAAATTTTAAAGAACCTTTTTAAATTTTATTATTCCTTTTATATCACTTATTAACTTTCTATAACAATTAATTAATTATTTGAGTTCATATAAGAAATTTTGTTGATGTTCCGAACTTGAGTCAAAAATGAACATGTTATAATTACAAATTGTCCATGTGGTCAATAAATTTATTATCTAAAGAATTATATTCATGATTCTGGTATGAAATATATCACATATATCTAGTATATATATGTATTTATAATAGTATATAACATTTGAAGATAAGAAATGAAATGCGATATTCATGGAGACGGTAAGTCGTATATACGCGTGGACGCTATTGTCATTTTAATTTCGTATTCAATGGAATGAAAAAATAATGATACATATATATATTATAATTAATGTATAATATCATATATAATTTCATTAACCCCATTCTTTATTCATTCTAGGTATTTTATGAATGAGTCATATCACTTCGAGGGGGCGGTAGTCCGCACTTCCTCAAATGAAATTATCATTTTTACCCATTATAGAAGCAACAAAGGTATTCTATAAATGAAAAATACATAAGCATAGAGAAAATATTAATATAATATATATCACATATAAATATAGTTCCATCATAATGGCCACCATGATAGGCAGTAGAAGATATTTGAACAATCATCGTTTCGTGAGGTAGTAGTTCGCCATTCCTAGAAATAGTATGTTCGTATCAAATAGATGAAGGTGTGTGTAAGTTTAGCTAGAATAATTATCATAAAAACATTATAGTATATTTAGCGTACTGGTTTTTTATAAAATAATGGAATAAATAGTGTTTATGGGGTTTGAGAAGGAAAAAATAAAATAAAAGATCTTGAGAGAAGATGTTATCTTTAAATATGGTAACTCCCTTTGGTTTGAACCAAAATGATTTATTGAATTTCCTTCATCCCAAATAAATGATTATAGGTAGAAGAGAGGGTTGTTAAGAGCTTATTTTAGTAGAGTTTGTATTATCCAAGGGGCTTTAGATGTGTAAATAATGGGATATAGGTGGTGTCCTTTTATAAGGGGGAGGAGGGGATCTTTTTGAATGTTTGAAAATATTATTTTATTATAAACATAATTTTGATTTAAAAAGGACATGAACTCATTATATTTGATTAGAAGAGAAATATTATTCTAAAACCACTCAAACAATAGGTTTTAGACAAGTTTTGGAATTATTTTTAACCTTAGCATTTAGCTTTGACCCTTAGTTAACTAATTTAACTTTTACCATGTATTCTTTTATATTCATACTATATGGTTAATATAGTTACTAAAAAATGCGAAGACACCCCAAATGGACCAAAAATTAAATTTATAACATCATATATGTCATTTTGAATAATATCAGTGTGTTAGGACTATTTTATCAATAAATAAAATATCGAGTGATTTAAAAACACTTTTATGTCAATTTTAATACTATTAATATAATGACTTTTTTAAAAAACGAAAATACCATGATTATTTTTAAAAAAATTAATTAATTAAAATATAAAAAGTAATAATTTTCTATAAAATTATTGTATGGAATTAAAAGTTTAAAAATGAATTTATTTTAATATTTATAATCTCATTTATTTAAAGCATTCATTAATGAGGTAATTATTACATCATCATTATATCAATAATAAATTTATTTATTTTATGTCTAAAAATTATAAATATAATACCATGATGTAGGAAATATTTTTATATTTATAATTAATATTTATAGTTGAAAATATCTCTTATATAACCCCATATTAAATTTTTTTTACTAAAAGATATATGTTTATGTTACATTTTCCTTAACTTTAAATTAATTTTTATAAAGTGTCAGTTTCACTTACAAGTCGTAAAAGTTAAATTATTTAATTAATAAATATGATATATAGATATGGTATATATATATATATATGATATTATAATATTTTTAAGGTTTAATTAACATTTACCTTTCTTTCATTCAATATTTCTAAAAGTAAAAAAATCATTCATGTATACGAATGGATTATCCTCTCCATGAACAATGTAAATCAATTATCTCAATCTATACTACATGGATATTTATAAAAATACAAATAATTAATATATATTATATTGAAATCTTGATTAATATAATTCATATTATGTAACTATGATTAATGTACAATGACTAGAACTACCGAATCAAAACTCTCATGAAAAATGAAACTCTTAACACCAAAAAGTGACTATTTTAAAAATAAATTATTAATAAATTGAAGTTGAAATTTTTAAAGTTTCATAATTTATGATATTAAAATTATGAATCTAATTCTGTTATATAATTATAATAAATTTACATTGATAATAATGGATGTTAGATTACTTTTGAAAAAAGTGGAACTTGAGGCCAGAGATTTGTTTCTCAAATTGTCCTCTTTAAGATATTAGTTAATCTATGCTCCTATGTAATTTTATGAGGTGTATATAAAAAAACATTGACTCAATATATAATTAATTACTTATTTTCATGATATTTAAACAATATTTTAAATTTACTCTTTCAAGGGGATTGTGATTCAAAAGTTACCTAAGTGGTAATAGATTTATGTTTCAATCATATTTTAATTAGGTTTGTTTAAACTTTAATGTATTTAGAGAAAATTATAAGATACTCATATGATAAATAACTTTTATTTTTATTCCCCACTTTTAATTCATAAGAATTTATATTTTCCTTTTATTTTACTTATTTTAAGTATTCAATAGATTGAAGGGATTTTTTTAAGAAAAAAGGACTTTATTTCTCTATTTTCATAAAAATCCATTCAATTCTATATCAATGTTTTCTGAAAATATCTTCATGAATTTTCTTAACACACTACTATTATTGTTTAATTATTACCCACATTTTAATTTCTAAAAAATTATTTAAAAGTAGTGTTCTTGTATTTTTGTAGACAACTTACTTTTGAATTTTTTTCATAAATGTGAAAGGAACCATTTTTTACCAAATACTACATGAATATAATTTCCCTCCATCATGAATGCTCAATTATTTTTAAAATTACATTAAAAATTTACAAGGTTATTTTAAAATAATTTTTTTCTTTAATATTTGGGGAATTATTATATTTCAAATAATCGATTTCAAAGTGAAAAGTGAATTATCCTAAAGAAATGATCCAGGTGATCTTCCAAAATAATTATCCATCTATGATTATATCTTTTTAGGTTAATTATGTTTTCTATGGATATTATCCAATGATAAAATCACTATTATTTATCTTGAAGGTTTATAGTTACGATATTTTTATGAAACATGTCTATTTTCCATGGGTTATACTATAATGAATGTAAGAAATGTTTATAAAACCCACTCATTTGGAAAATGTCCCTAAACCCACGGTTTTGGGAAACACCATGGGCATAAATTTTGTTTCAAGACCTATACCCATGGTTTTTCTAAAACCATGTGTATAAGTTTTTTCTGAATATATATAACCATGTTTTCTCCAAACCATGGGTATAGGTATATCGTTTAATGGTGAGAAATGTTTTTCCCTGTAGGACATAAAACATATATTACGGGAACACCTGTACCCACAGGTTTGGACCTATATCCATGGTTTGGATAAATATATTTGTGTAAATATATATTTATATACCAATAAATGATAATGGGGTAGTGGTTAGGTGATATAACCATAAAAAAGTGGTACATGGATCGAATCCTGCAGCCACGTATTTTCGAAAATCTATACCCATGATTTTAAACCCATTGTTGAAGGTTTTGTGACATAGTGGGATACACTTATATCCATGATTTCGAAACATTGGGCATATGTGTTTCAAACCATGTGTATAACTAAAGGCTATATTGACACATCGTTTTCCCATGGTTCATCGAAAGAGTGGGTATAACCTGTACCAGCGGTTCTGTGGGCTATACCCGTGGTTTCAAACTGTGGGTATAGGTAAAATATCTAGTAGTGCCATTATATTTTCATGGGTTATGATATGATGATATGAAAAATGTTTTATGATCATGTGACATACATATGTATGGTTTTAATAATTTGATGGGTGGGCTTGGAATTAGATAGATCTCCAATGCATTGAGAAATGTATTATAGATCATGAGATAATTATGGGAAAATTTTGATATTCTTGATCCACTATGGTAAACAAGTCGATGTGCTAGATCCACTATAGGGATCATGTTTTAATGCTCGATTCATTATGATTTGACGGTATCAGTAGTAAACCTTGACATATGAAATTGTTTCAATACTTATGATGGTTCCACACTCTTATAACATCAATTATGGTTCATGATTTATTTATAATGATTTATCACTCTTTATATACATATGTTTCAAAATGATAATGTTTTATTCCATGAAATATGAACACAATACTTGATAGATTTTTTTACAAACATGGTAAGTTATATTCATAATCTCATACCATTATTATTATCTTTTGCTTTCAAAAGATCATTGATTGATATATCCCATGTTTCACCTTATTGGGAATATGATCTCCTCTTTCATTGGTTTACTTTACATATGCTATGAAGAAAGGTTAAAGTATGGTATATCTATAGAGAGTACCAAATCGGAAGTTTGTTATTGGATATGATGGAAATATTTCATGAAATAATATGACTATGTATCTAGTCTCTAAGGACACTAAAGCTTTGCGATCTTTAGTCATGTATTTGTGAAATTAATTAAATATTCATCTAAAAATATGTAATATTTATGTATGAAAATATTGAGTTAAAATAAGAATAAATTGGGAAAAATAAGAAATAATAACCTGTGTTCTCCAAAAAATCACCGCAAATTAAAAACACTATCAATAGAGGATTAATTAAGGACACAATTCAATCAAAGAAAATAAAATATTAATCCAAAAATGAAGGTATTTAATGTTATATAAAGGCCACAATAACAATTAGCCCAACGTTAATAATAATCCAAAAATATCCAATCACCTAGAGGAAAAAATAATTTGGTGGTTTAATCAATGGAATATGAGCTAGGAAGGAATAAATCATCCCCCAATTATGTTTTTACATGGATTACATAAAAAATTGGATCATTGATGGAGATACAAGGAGAAAGGAAGAAATTTCAGCCATTAAAAACACATCATTATCATCACCACTCCCTCCACCATGGACTAGCCATGGGTATTGTGTTCTTGAGAACTAATGCTCAAAATAGCCATCCCTATGGTAGAATTACCAACCATATACCTCTTTCAATCAACATGGACCCTAAAATGGATTGTTTGAGGATACCAAAAGAATGGATAATAGGTTTCCACCTCAAGTAACATGGATTCTCCACTATTTTTCGAATCCGTTTGACCCTTTCTTTTATTACACCACTGAAAAATAGGGCCAAAAAATATTTCACTAGGGTTTGGTGTTAGAAATTTTGAATTATAAGCCTTCAAAACCAACATTAAAGATTATAAACACTTAAAATACTAACCAAACCCATTTTCAACCATCAAAAGTTTTAAAAGAAATCATTTAATACATTAAAAGTCTTACATTAACCTAACCGATGTTATTCAGGGTGTTATAATTATACCATTATAAGGAATTACTTTCCTTGAGAAGTGTCTCCTAAGTTGACCTTGAATAACTCAAACCACTGCACCAAAATGTTAGTCTCTGCCTCCTAAATCTCCTCCTATAATTGTTATTGCTTATAAAAGGTCTAAAAAATTTATAAAACATTCCTCCATAAAAAATTCCAACCCCAATCTATGATCAACACCAATCACTCCTTGAAATTTGTTTCTGGTTCCCACTCAATGTTAATAAAGTCTAAAACATTTAAGGGATCAAGAAGTTACATTAAATGTTGATACATGTGGAACATATCATGCATATCTTAGTAATACCGAGGAATAGACAATCAGTAATCCAATATCCCTACATTTTTGATGATCTTGAATGGCTCAAAAAATCTCAAATCTAGATTTCATTAATTATGAATAAGTTTATACCATAAAAAGAAGTCACCCACCATAAAAACCAATCGCCCAAAGAAAAATCCAATGGTCTCCCACTATAGTAAGAACAAGATCATTGTCTTATATATGTGGTGACTAACTACATTCAGATCAATTATAATCTATTTGAAGTCTCATACACATGAATTTTTCTAATAATAGTTTCCTCACCATCCTCATGCCTGCATAAAATTGAGTGACATGGTAGACCATAGAGAGCCTCATAGGGTTCTATCTAGATATAATCCTAGTAAATATTATTATATATAAACTCTACCAAGGGATATATTATTATCCCATGGCCCTCTAAGGTATAAGACACAAGATCGAAGCATAACATAAAAAATCTTGATCATCCTCTTATATTGTACATCTTTCTTTGAGTGATCTATCGTACTCAATATCAACTGAGTCCATAGATCCTTCTATAATCCTTAAAAGAATTATGATGTAAAATATTCAACTATATGCTATACAATTCTAAATGGAAACCCGTGAATACATACAATATAATGGACATAGAACTTCCCCAACTCATATGAAGAGTGAGTATCATTATTGGAATGAAATGGGACAGATTCATTACATGATCCACTATCAACAATAATACATCATGATTCTTTGAGGTCCTCAAACATGTCACAAAAATACATCATGACATCATCCCATTTCAACATGGGAACTAGTAGTGGTTAGAGACAACCACACAAATGTTGATTCTTAGCCTCTACTTTATGAAACCTAAGGAATCGAAAAACAAATCCAGTTATATCCCTCTTCTTAGATGGCCACAATAATTTCTATCTGATGTCATAAAATATCTTCATCATTCTATAATACACTATCCACTATGATCCATATAGTCTTTAATAAGATATTACCTGATAGGGGAAGGAACCATAACCCTTCTATGGATATCAGGAACATAAACATCATCTAAGGACCAACCTAGTTTTGGATCATCTCCCACCAACCCTTATTACATCACTAGACACACAAGATCTAATATATGGATAACTTTTACCTAGTCTACTAAAGATGATGAGATAACTAATGGTGAACATGTCACCACCCCTTGATTTATAGTCACATAAACACTTAAATGGGATAACAAATTAGATACCACTTTTCTTATAAAGGTTACTCTCCATGCTCATAAGCACCCTGCATCTTCATTATAGGAGAATCCATAAAAACATTAGCCTTATTTGGTGCATAATCCATATTGAAGTTGAAAGTCTACAGATACTCCACCCAACATCTCTTCCTCAAATCATGGATTTAATAAGAGAAGATATACGGGAATGTATTTTGTCCATGTAGACAAAACCCTCCCTCCAAAGAGATAGTGTTACCAATAATTCAAAGAATAGATAACATCTGCTAACTTCTATTCATGGGTAGGATAATTTTTATCATGGTGTTGTAACTGGAATGACCCATAAGATTCTACCCACTCTTCCTACGTCAACAATTATCCAAATAAATATTTTGGGGAATCATAATACGACACATATATTATCCCAATTTATGGTAAATATAGTATTGGATCTATCCTCAAACTCCACTTCTACTCCAGAAACTCTTCCTCACACTGACCTGACCACTAAAACTTCACTATTTTCTCAGTGATAGTTGTTATGGGGGATACAACACATGATAAATCGTAGATGAAATTCAGGAAGTACTATTCTAATCAATAAAAAATCATGATCTCAAATAATTTATGAGGTATATCCTTATATATAACCACCTCAACCTTATGTGGGACTACAAATATTCCACCCTCCAAAACTACATTCACTAGAAAATTCTCTCCCAAAATTTAATAGTTGGACCTTTTTATATAGGATTAATGATAATGTACTCTATGTATACTCAAAAATATATTGAGACTCCAGACATGATTCTCTAATGTACGTAAAAAGATGATGATTCCAATTAACCGACTATGATGAATGAGTCCATATATGGGTGAAATATATTTTTCATGAGGAACATGAACACTACTGGAGCACTCATTAAACCCATGAAAAATAACTATGAACTCATAGAATCCAGTTTTAGTCCTAAAACCCAGGTTCAATATGTCTTCCTCTATGACACAAAGATGATGGTAGCCTAAAAATACGCCAATATTCAACAAACCAATGATCTCCTAACAACTTATCAAAATAATCATCAATCCAATTCATATGATAACTTTTATTCAGAGTCAAAAAGTTCAAAAATATGCAATTCCCACATATCAAAAGGGGAACCTCCACATTTTTCATTGAAAAAAACTAGAGAACCCTAGGAATATTTTCTCAGCATGATAAAACCCTTCTACTCAAAGTCATCAAGTTGAACATTGAGTTCTGTTAACTCAACGTTTTCCATATGATAGGAAGGAATCGATAAAATCCAAACCCCTAACATGATTTCTATTTCAAAATTAATCCATCTAATATGTGGTATACCTAAAAATTCTGATGAAAACATATCCTGATAATTATCTATAATTATAGGTAAATATGAAGTAGAAAACTCTGACCCTGTAGAAATAGATGATACTATAACTTGCACCATAATATCTCCAATATGACTCAAATCTAGGCCCACTCTACCAGCACCCAAATCTTAATCACTGTTCATAAAATTCTTCTTCTTCTTAGGTAACGTAAAGGATACCCATATTCAATATTTGATGATGTTTGTATGATATCTTTCAAGCCTTTCCATCTCAAAAATATCATCGAAACAAGTTATCTCTACGTTCATAAAATCACACAAATTCCCATTGACAATGATCACTATAGGAAATCATTAACACCTCTTTAATATGGTTAGGTATGTTAGTAATGTATTTGGTCAGATATTTGTTGAATATTAGTTCTAAAAAGGTGCATGGAAGAGAGAAGAGGTGGTGCCCATTTTATGTGTGGGGAGGGGAACTTTTAATGTTTCTTCAAGTATTAAATTAGTATACTTTAATTTTCATTTTCAAATGGATCAAAATTTATATAATTAGAATATATTATGATTATGTTTCCAAATAGTCTCATAAAATAAATTTTTTACAATTTTTTGTTTATTTTTTTAACCTTATCTATTTGTTTTAACCCCTTTATCATTTTTAGTAATCACCCTGATATCAATTTTTTTAAGATTTAGGGGTCAATAATGTTACAATAAAAGGGAAAATGACTAGTAACCTGAACATTGTTGATATTAGAAAATATATACCATTCAATTGGACTAATATATATTTATTACAAATTTTAACTCATTTTATGAAATATCTTTTATTTCAAAATATCATTAAGTTATATTTTGAAAATAAATGAAATATCATCATATGATATGTGTATAACTCATGTAAAATGGTTCCAAAATGATATTAATTAAAATATTAAGATTATAGAGTCTTAATATAATCATCAAATAAAATTTATAAAGTTTCAGATATTACATTAAACACTATCTTTTGGTTTATCCCCTTGGTAAACTAATTTTAACCATAATCGTGTTAACTAACTTCTCAAAATTAAGGAGTTATAATTTTACTTATAAAATTAAAATTGGATCATAAATGAAAAATGAATGAAATTTTATAGAATTTAAAATCTAAATAATCAAATGTACATATTTTTGATGATTTTTAAATAATTCAATAAAATTTTATTTAACATAAATTATATTAATGTCATTTTTAACACTCTTCGTTTAATTTGAATTTGAAAACAACATGATAATAATGAAATTAAAATACAATCCATTAAAAATTAAAAAAATATGTTATTTTGGTCTATAAAATTCAACAGACACTAAAACTAATCGCAATAATATTACCTTTATATTTTTTAAAATTATAAACGTTAATTTTCTACTTCTTCTACAAGAATTGTGTCGGTATTGCATAAGCATTTATGGTAATTATTTCATCATGAAAAATGAAAAATAAATTACCATGATAAAAAAACTTTTATATTTAAAATAAAAATTTATAACTGAAAATAATTTATTCTTATACCTATCAGAAAATTTTATAGATATTAAATTCAAGAGATTGACATTTTTGGATTTATATTTATTTATAATAATATATAAGCCATTTTAAAGAAAAAATGGAGATAAATTTACATAAATTATAATTTTTTTGAATAGTATGGTAAAAAAAGTCATTAAATATATTAAAGTAAAATTTTAATATTATTTATATTCTATACCATATTATTTTTAACCTCAATCACCTGATTTACCCTTAATGAGGTGATTAATATTTACTACGATTAATATTAAAAATAAAAAAACCAAAGGGATATATTTACCAAATTTGGATATCATGATTCTAAATATATAATCATTTTTTTATGATTCAATTTCTAGATATTGAAAAAATTAATTTTACATTTGAATTCCAAAGGAAACGAAAAAAAGTTTTAAAAAATTTCATTTTTTAGCCAAAAAATGAACTTATTCCAAAATCAAGTACAAAGATGATTCTTATGTAATTAATTAGATTATTTATAATTAAATTATAATTATGATACATTAGGATAATATTTGGAATTTAAATTAATTTATTTGAGGAAAATAAAATATAGTTTTATAAAAACTGGTATTTTCCATTTTTCACTAGAAATTAACCATTTTCAAAAAATACCAATGTTTAATCCTAAGATAATTTTTAAATTATGAATTAAAAAATTATAATATTTTTATAAATTATATTTTTTAGTATAAAATCATTTTATTGAAAAATTTACTGCTTATTTTCTAATAATTAATGGATAAATTTATATTGAGTAGAAACATTATATATATATATATATATATATATATTTCATAATTCATTTAATCCTATTAATTCATGCTAATTTAATGGTTAGGTAATAACTATAACATTTACTAATAATATTTCATGACTCGTTTGAGCATAATGTTGCGTGTTATATATGGTAACAAAGATATTATACTTTTAAAATTTTGGGATGTTACATTATACCTACATTAATAAATTTCATCCTATGTATTTGATCATGGGTTTGGTAATAAAGAGTTTGAAATTTGAAAATACCTTTATTGAAATCCCACATTATATAAAGTGTTAAAAATTGTCTGTTTAAAAAGAGAGAAATGGAAATATGATGGTCTTCATGAATACCAAATAAATTTGTTTCCAATGATGAAAAAATTAGTGGGAAGTGAAAATATAGACATGGATGAAAAAAATAATTTCCAAATAATTATGGAGAGTGACATAGAACATTGTTAATAATAAACATAATGATAATGAGAAAGTTAATGAATAAAAACAATAAATCAATGATGTGTGAAAAGTCTATATATTCATTAAAACGGAAGGTAATATGATAAAAATTTTGTTTCACGATCCTTTTCCTTGAGTCAAGGAATTAGTTTACCATCTGTACTACAAAAATAAGGAAATATACATAATTTAAAAGTATAAATTCATTATTTAATCAGTCTACACAACAATAACATAATTTTCTCCAAATTATAAGTATTTAAGAAGAATTTTCTCTATGCGAAGCACTAAAATAATCTTTTAATGGATCAAATAACCCACAAAATGATACCAAGCTATTCCTCCATTCTTCAAATATCAACAAAAAATTAAATTCCTAGAACAAGGTAGGATAATATCCATAATTAATAAACCTTAATATGAAGAAATAATACATTAATCTTAAAAATTTCCATAATCCCACTAAAGGTTCAAATTAGATAATTTTGTATGTAAATAACCCTATACTCTAATTAACCTCAATAACCATCAGTTTAAAAAAGGTTAAACCTGAACAGTTGTATCATAAACTTCATCTTACATCCTTACAATTGAAAAATTATTCTTTATAAATAATACATTATGTTAAATCACATGTTATACCACAAATCAATGAATCACCTAAAAAATTCCATTTAATCCCCTCAAAATCCCATCACTTAAAATAAAAAAATGGGTGTCTCAGACATTGAATTTATAATCAAGGTAAAAATTATTAACCCATGATTGTATTTATAACTCTTAAGTAAAACTCTCATGAAAAAGATCATAATATCAAATGTTTTATAAACCTTTCTTTGATACCAAATATATAGAATCAACCATTAATATTAAATATTCTTTAACCATTAGAGTACAATCCACTTTCTTACATTCACAAATATATTTTAGATTTAGATTTTTAGAGAAGTAGAAAATAACTCTTTCATAAGAAACCTATATATCTCTAAGTGTACACTTCCACTTAGTATCCATTTTTTCCATAATATAATACTTTTAAAACTAAATAAGTTATCTTTTCATGAAAATTATTCATGACTATCAACTTAATTTATTCATTGATCTTAATCATCCATAAACCCTATTAAAAACTTATATAAACATGGAATTAGAAAAAAAATATCAGTAAGGGACATAAAAGAAATAAAACTTTTACTCTAAGGTAAAAAATGAAAACCCATAAATGATAAAAATTTTCACAATATTCTTTGGGAACATGGAATAAATAATGACCACATAAAAAATCTGCGTTTTTTCACGAAGTAAATATTTTAAAATCCATATAAAGAAAATAGAAAAACTTTTTGGAAACTTTGAGAATTATATTCATATCCTATGTTAAGATCATGTCAAAAATAACTAGATCCCTATTAAATCCATAAGAGAAACCTTCTCAGCTCACTCCCTCCTTCATTCCTACGAGGACAAGGAATATTACCAAATACATTAGAGAGCTATATCAGGCTCATGTATCGTATAATCAATATCTGGATCACTCATTGTATAATTTGTATTGAGATGACATGTAATAATATATAATTATCATGTACTATATTATGAATAAAACATTTTACTCTCATACATATTCACTATTAAAACCTTCAAAAACTATTTTAATCCCATATAAAAAACATTTTTGAATATTGATATGTCAATTTCCATTAAAATATATTTTTCAAAACTAAAATTATGAAAACATAGGAGAGGAGGTGTTTTATTTGAATAAAATGTAGAATCCTATAAAGGATTAAAAAACATAAAATAATATTTATATTGGTGGGGAAATATGTGGATGATATATATGTTAAAACTGAATATTCCATTTTCCTTTTGTAAAGAAAGTCAAAATGTTCCATACAAAATATTTCTTTAGAAAACATTTGAAAGAATGTAAAAAGTGAGATAAAATAACTTTTTTAATTCATTTATATTCAAAAAAATATATCCATAAACTAATTTTAATAATATTGAATTGGAAGAAAAATATCTATAAAATAAATATTTAAAACATTTAAAATGAGTTTTTATGTTAAAATGTCCCTTATCATGAGCCTGAATCATCACATATTTAATTTATCCTCCTAAATAATTTAATAATGTTAATTATTTTCATTATTAATATTTTTTTATTTTTATTATTATGTTTATTTATTTCTATGCTATATTAAATTACTTAATCATTTAAACTCATGTGAGATGTTTTATTGGTATTCAACTCATATCTACAAAATGACTTTAGTAGGTTAAACATGTTAAAATAGGTCATTTTATATCATATCCAAAATAATATTATTGAATTTTCTTTATAAATTAACCTTAATTTTAAAACCAAACATGAAATATGGTTAAGAAAAGTGAATTGTGATTCAATTATGGAGACGGTTGGCCATATGTACGCTTGAGTAAGGTTTCCATTTTATAACGATCATAAAAAAATGGTAAGAATTATTTTCTCATTATAGAGTTGTGGTTATATCATAAATATATTATTATATATTTAAATATAGTTTTATAGAGTATTAATGTGACGTGGTTATGGAAAAAATCACATCGCTTCATAGAGGGGGTAAACCACATGTATGTTTGAATGACATTATCATTTTTAATGGAAAAAAATGTAAGTAAATATATGATATATAATATTTTAAAAAATGATAATTATGTTATTAATACTAGATATATATACATTAAATCCATCATTATAACCATCCATGAGAGTTGGTGATAGAAAAATAATTACACTAGTTCATGAGGTGATAGTCAATCATACAACCGAATGAAGGGTTCGTTTCCCATTTTATTTAAAAGGATATCAATAGAGGATATTTGTAACACCCCAAATGAGAAAGTATTAAATGATGAAATAATATGAATCATGTAAACAAGGTTCACCTATCTTTTTTGGGAGATGGCATGATTTGAACTGCATAGTTAAGCAATCTTGTCCTAGAGTAGTGATCAAGATTGTTGAACTTCTAAAATGTTTTTCAAGCTGTGAGCGAGTGAAGAAAAACCACACTGAAAATTATTTGTGTTGGTATATGTGGTAATTAAATATTAATATGAAATATTAAGGCATGTGGGTGGGCCCTAGGGAGTGGGCCACTTGTCTACTAGGAAACTGGTGGCACCTGGCAGGCTAGAACCTGATAGACATGTTAAGGCAGAGTGTCTATGCCGCCATCAGGCCCCAATTGTTATATTTAGTAACAGAGTAGTAAACTAGAATTAATTCAAGCAACAATGCCTAGGTTGATATTTAGGGTCCAGAATGAGGATGTCGTGCTCTGGGGGTGGGGGTGTGAATGAAACCCCCCAAGACGATAAAAGGGTTAAATGATAAAATGATATGACTCATGTCAACCAGGACCACCATTCTATTTTAGAGTCTACCTAATTAGAAATCCATAGTTAAGAATGGTTTTATTAGAGTAGTGATCAAGATGTGTGACCTTCTAGGACATTTATCAGGGTATACGTCAGTGGGGACAAAGCACACTGGAAAAAACATGTGTTGCCTTTTGGGTACGATCATTGTCAGATGACCCATTCAGGAATAAGGGTGGGACCTAGGGAGCGGACGACATGTCTATGGGGAAACTAGTGGTACATGGTAGGATAGAACCCAAAGGCCATGTTAAGGTGGGTAGTCTATGCTATCAGTAGGGCCTAGTTGTTACATTGTTACATTAAAAAAACATAATTTTAGATGGAATGTTTTAAGAAGTTTCTAAGGAGGTAAATGAAGAAATACAACAAAACAATTCTAAAAAAACACATTAGAAAGAAATTTTTTTGGCATGTGGGGATATTAATTAGTCACATTTTCCATTTGATAATGTGGTTGTGATCGAGGGAGGGGACCATGTGTTTGAGGGGAAACAAGTGGTATATGACAGTCTAGAACCTGATCGCCATCTTAAGGTATGTTGTCTAAGCTGTCAGCATGACCTAGTTCTTAAATTTGTACATTAACAGAAAAAATATTCGTATAAGGAATATATTTGTTTTATTATTTTTATCATGTTTTAACAGGTTTACAAGTAGGTATATAATGAAATAAAACTCAAAAAATCTGTTAAAAGATATAGTTATTCTTCATATAACCTCTTATACATTACAATTTAATCCCTCTATGGTTGATATTATTTAGAAAATAAGAATTCTATAATGCGGGGAGGGATTTTATAAATATATTAAGTTAGGTAATATAATTTTTTGTGATGTATCCGAGGACTAGTGGTTATATTTGGTTTTAGAGTAGGAACTCATCCTTAAGTGTAGTGAAACTGCCTGGGATGAGATGTAGGGTCCCCAATGTGGTTGTTGTACTCTGGGGGGGGGGGGGGGGTTAATATAACACCCCATAATGATAAGGGGTTAAATAAATAAATTATATGACTCATGTCAATAAGATGAAAATTTATTTTCCGGAGTCTACCTGATTAGAACTCCCCAGTTAAGTGTTTGTGGTGTAGAGTAGTGATCAGGATATAAGACCTTGTAGGACACTTCTCAATGTGTGTATGAGTTAAAAAAACACAGTAGAAATAACTTGTGTTGGACTATGGGGAAAATAATTAGTTGGATGACCCATTCTGGCACTAGGGTGGGCCTTAGGGAGGGGACCGAATGTCTATAGCGAAATTTGTGGTACATGGCAGGTTTAAACCCAACGACCATGTTATGGTGGGTGGAATGTGTTGTTAGTGGGGACCAGTTGTTACATTATTACATTAACTTAAAAACATTTTACTATATGGAATATATATGTTTTATTATTTCATCATGTTTTAAAATGTCTCTATGGAGGTAAATGAGGAAATAAAACTCAAACATTCTCTTAAAAGCTATACATATTCTTTAGATAACCTCATATGGATTACAAATTAATCCTTATATGGATGGTATTATTCCCAAAATAGAAACTACAAATTATTGGGAGGGATTTTATGAAATGATAATGTTAGGTATTTTTCAAACTGTAAGGATAAAAATGTGTGAGGAAGAGAGAAGAGGAGGTTCCAGTTTACAAGTAAGGGGAGGGAAACTATAAGATTTTATAAATATTAAATTTATATAAATTAGTTTACATGTTCATATGTTTCAAAATTGATATTATTTAAATAAACTATGAGTATTTGTCTAAATTGTGTCATATTATAAATTTTTTTCAAGTTCTGGTTATGTTTTTAAGTCACCTCTTAGTTTTAACCCCTATTATCTCTTTTGACAATTATCATGATATCAATGTTTTTTACTCTTTAAGGGTTAATAAAGATTCTATAAAAAGAAAAATCTCCCATTAATGGACCATGGTTGAAATTTTAAACCATATAAAATTCCCTTGTCCAAGTATAATATTTTTATTAATTTTAAATCATTTAATAAAATATTGTTTATTATAACATATCCTTAATGTCATTTTTGGAAAAACATAAAACATTGTAAGATAATATGTGTCTAACTCATGTAAAATGGTTCCAGAATGACATGTAATAAAATTAAACGATTATATGGAATTATTTTAATCATAAAATAAAATTATATAGGTTTATATATTTTTTATAATCTTAACTTTTGTATTAACAGACAAGTTAACAAATTTTAACAGTAACAGTTATGAAGAATTTTTCAAAATTAAAGGGTTATAATTTCACTTATAAGTTAAAAATTATCCCATAAATGATAAAATAATGAAATTTCAAACCATTTAACATCCTAATATTACTTTTTATATATTTTTTTAATTTTTTAAAAATATTATAAAATTTTATTTAACATAATATATCATTAAAGTCATTTTAACACTATTCATTTAATTTGTCTTTGAAAACAAGATGAAAATATTGAAATCAAATATAATATATTAAAACCACCCTAATATGTTAGGTTTTTATATTAAAATCACAAGAGAATAAAAATATCAGAAATAATATTACTTTTTTAGTTTTTAATATTATTTACCTGAATTTTTTACTACTTGAACAAGAACTGTGTCAAGCTGCGTGAGCATTTACAGTAATTAATTCATCTCTAAATATTAAAAATAAATTACAATGACAAAAAATAATTTATATTTTAACTAAAAATATATACTATAATATAATTTGTTTTTATCCTTGTAATAAAATATTATATATTAAAAGAGAAATAGTGACATTTTTGACATTATATTTACCTAAAATAATATATAAGGTAATTTCATAGAAAAAATGGCACCGAAATACCAAGAAATATAATAATAGAATAAAATGGTAGCAAAAAGTCATAAAATTATTTTAATACATGTTTTAAGGTTATTTTTAGTCCTTGTCATATTGATTTTAAATCTAATTACTTGATATACCCTTACTAAGGTGATGAATATTTTTTCTTGTTATTATTAAAAATTGAGAAAATAAAAGGGAAATATTAACCAAATTTGGACCAAATTATTATAAAAATGGAATCTATATTTCATGATTAAATTTAATAAGTTTAAGAAATTAGTTTTAGATTAAAACGTAAAACACAACGAAAATAAATTTATGGAAAAATTCAATTTAATCCCAAAAATTAACTAATACCAGAATAAAATATAATGATGATTACTATGTAATTAAATAGAGTATTTAAAATTAAATGACAATTATGTTAAATTAATAAGAAATGAAACTTTTAAATTACATCATTTAATAAAATGAAATGGAAATTTTACAAAAATTATTATTTTTTATTAATCAGTGAAAATCAGTATGTTGAAAAAAATACTGAAATATCAACCAAATATAATTTTAAAAAGTTGAATTAAAAAATGATATAATTTTTACCAAATAAAAATTATAAAATTTATAGAAATTAATTATAATATTTTCCAACAAAAATAAATAAACCTCAATTGAAAGAAAACATATTTTTTATTTATAGAAAGGCCTTATTAAAAAATAGAGTGATTATTTCATACAATTTAATTAAAAAAATTATATTGGGTAGTATCTTTATATATATATATATTATAATTAGTTTAATTCTATTCATTCTTTCTAATTTAATGTTTGGTTTATAACTATACTATTTAAATAATAATAATATTTCATTGTTTGTTTTAGCTCAGTGTTGCGTGCTTTATATGATATTAAACATAGTGTACTTTCAAATTATTAGCATATTACAACTTCTATATAGAACACTTGCTACTAAAACTCTATATTATTAGTGGTTTATAAATTTCAATAAGTGGATCAATAACTAGTGGGCATGATAGATTTACTAAGACAATATTAGAATCTACCCTGGTGATCCTCTACTAAAACATGTCCCAAATGACAATTGGGGATAAAGTTGTAACAATATTTGTCTTCCATATCCTATAGAGAAGGTTTTTTATATTATAAAATATTTTAATATTAAGGAAATATATGTTAATATTTTTAGGCATAAAATAAAACAGAAAATATTTTCTGACATTTTAGTGTTAATAATACTCTGATATTTTTTCTTTCTACTTGATTAATACAATTTTTCTTGAGGTATATAACCTTTATTGTTCAAAAATTATCCCTATAAAATAAAATGCATGTAAAAAATAATAGTCAATAATTATATTAATTAAAAAATATATATAAAATAAAACTAACACAGGATGATGATTATTCTTTAAATCCAAAAAAAAGTCACCATTCATAGTTTTACTTATAAAATACCTTGTTTTATTCATGTTTTAGTATGGTTGTTTATCCAAAATATTGTACATACTTTATAAAACTATTTTTTAATTTCATTATGATAAATCATATAAATTAAAATTATTATTTTAAAAATCTCGACATTAATAGAAATCATATTAATTTTCAATAAAAAAATAAAATTACAGTAATACCACAAACTATTCACTCTTCCAATATGAAATCCTCTTTTTGTACCATGTGACTATATGACCACTGAATATTGATATACACTCTAAATATTTGAATTCTATACTAACCCAAAAACTATATTAATTATAAAAATATTTTCTCAGTAGCTCACCCAATTCCATACATCACACAACCCTCACAACCTTACCTTCAATAAAATTATAGCTACATTCCAACAAAAATATCAATTTCTATAAATATAATAATATAAAATATAAAATAATAAATATTAGTACCCATATATGATCCCAGTCATTATCCTTTATTTCATCTCTAATGTGTCTCTATTAGACCAGTTTCATGGGAATGATGTCACTACATTTTACCAGAACCACTATAAAATATCTACATTCCATCCCATGTTTCCTAATCATTTAACTGTATTAATTGAAATTTACAAATACCCATGTATGGTGTTTCCATACTTCAAAAACAGAAGTATTAATGTTCCCCCTAATAGTAGAATATATAAATGTAAATAATTATGGAAAAATATAAAATATAAAATGTTATAATTAAAATATATTATGGTCAAATGTTTTTATGATTTCAATTCATATACCTAAGGTCGGATGATCCGTGAAGTCTGATGGATCCAAAGGTAGTAAATAATTGGTATCTAATGTATTGTTACTAGTCTCCAATGTATTCTAATGTTGATTTCCATACATTGGTTGATAAATATTTACTAGAGAAAAAGTTACTAGAGCATTGGCATAAAATTCTTGAGAGATTACAAGAGTAATAAATAGAGGTGAAAATGAATTCTGTGGAAATGGATAATAAGGATGAAGAGTGGGAGCGACACACCGTTCACAAGGTATTAAAAAAATCATTTATTTTCATTTTGTAGCACAATGGATAACATTGATAGTCTCTATTGAGGAGCCTTTTTATTTTATCACTAAATATTCTAATATTTTATTATATTTTTGGTATTTTATTTTTTATTAATGAAATAAAAAATGGGGGTTTTGAAAATATATTGAATCCAAAAATATAAAAGAAAAAAATTAAAGAGTAACTAAATTTTAGTAAGAATGAACATGATCCCATAGTTGGACTGTTGGGTTACTTTATTATCCATAAATATTATCTAAATTCTATTTCATAGTTCATGCTATTGTGAATGAACCACTGTCATTTAAATTGAGTTTGAAACTTAGTATGTATAGGATATGTCTTCGGTACCCCAAATATCACCTCTTCTATTATTCAAGAGTGATAATCACACTCTATTATATGTGAAACACTATCCAAGAAATGGATTCATCATATACTATTACATAACTCAAAACAAACTGAACTCCATTTTATGAATAGAATAGTCAAGAGAAGGAATGTAATTTTTATTATTAGGGAATATAATAAAACATTGGGTAATTCCTTGGAATGAGTGAATATGATCACAAAGACCCTTGAAACACCCACTACCCTATTAAAAATAAAAATTAAACATTCATAATTAAATAGAAATTATTAGAGAACCCCAAGATAACCTTTTCCAAGGATAATCCTGGAATTATTCACTCACCATAATGTGTGTCATAGAGATATAGTATAATAACATAAATAATGAAATAGAAGAAATAGAAAAAAACACTTAACTTAAATGTGTTGAAAAATACTATAATAAAAAATAATAAAAACACTAACTAATTTGAAACTTCTCTCAAGCGAGAGAGAGTCCAAATATACCTACCATCAATGAAGAATTTATTCACTTTGTAGTAGAGGTAGAAGTATTTTTTAATATAATTAGGATCCATTAGTATTTGAAACACAGGAGAAAATTCATCCAATTCATGGTTCCAAACTAGTAATTCCCCATGTAAACATCTAACTATCCATCTTAGTTATCTTTCTCAGGGTGGCTAGAAAATTTTTAATCTCATTTTAATTCATCCGATAGTATTTCTCCTATAATAATATATTTATACGAGTGAATATAGAAAAAAATTATTTTTATGTATTTAGATTTTTTGAAAATCATGTCATTCATGCCATAACATAAACAAATATCCCCAACCTGAATCCATAGTATTTGAAATAATTATTGAGGATTCTCTTATCTTATTCATTGTGTGACTGATCTACCATGATGTAAATAATATTTATTCTTTTTCTTGGGCAATATTAAAAACATATGTATAAGGTTTTATATAATTTCCCTAATTCTAAAAACATACACATCCCTTCAATAGATTATAAGAATATTTCTTACCAACATGATATAAATTTATAAAAGTGTAAAAACTCATAAAAATCCTTGCATGATAAAAATATGTTACATTTCCCAGAAATTCCATTTTTCCACTAGTATTTATAAATTTTCAAATGTAACATCTAAAAAATGTTATGTATCATATGGATATTTAAAACATTGCCATTTCCTCCAGCTTTTTCAATATTATATTGATGGATTTACGTTTACAAATTTCCATGACATTTATTTTATAACAAAAAAATTATAGATTTAAAATGAAAAATTGTCCTTATGATTTCAGAAATAAAAACAAAAAATTAATAACAAAGAATTAATAAATTTTATACATAACTAAAAAATATATAGTCAAAGTATGTGTTTTTTACCCTTAAAATGATAAAATAGTTGGGATTAAATAATTTAATTTCAATGTGAAATTAATAAACAAGTTATCTCTTTCAAGGATCCATCACTAGAAATTGAAATGAAATAAGAGAAGTATGGATTGGAGAAAATGGTGGGGAGAGTATAGGTTGTCTGAACATACATGGTTCCTCTTTTGGAACTATGGGATGTGAAAGTATGATAGATGGTATATCTAGTGAAGGGTATTAGTGTCGTCAGATAAATCCTGTTATCTAAGTACCTCTTGTTCCACCCCTCAACCTTCCAGATCGACCACAACCACTACTAGTTTAGTGAAGAACATTTATTTCATGGATTCTAACTTCTCAATTAAATATAAAAATAATCAATGACAAGAAATTATGTTTTATGAAATTGATATATATATATATATATATGAAATACCGTACTCATAATGGGAACTACAGGATGAATGAACATCTCTCTCATGTGTTGATTATTTGGGTACAATACCCTTCTAATGAACCTCTTCAATAATTATTCTTTTCCTTATAGAACAATAAAATATAAATTTAATTATAAATTCATTACTAATGGTTAATCAAAACAAGACATAAAAGTTGACATGAAATAATTAAGTCATATCCATTGAAGAATCATATAAGGGATATGGAGTGACATAATATAATCATGTCAAACTTATTTTAAATAATAACAAAGAATAAAAGGTAGTATAATTTTACTAAATGAAACAAATTAGAAAGCTAAACAAGGTATATAAAAATTCAAAACCTATTTATTATACTATTATTTTAAATTTATAGTTTTTAAAAGGAATTGCTTTTCTTATTAAATTTAAAATATGATAAACATAAATGGTTAGGTTTTTTATTTATAAAAATGGGTTGGAAACATGGCGATTTTTAATCAAATAAATTGAATTTATTTTAATGAAGTTTCTTTATGTCTCTACATAATGTTTTTGTGCGTTTCTTTTTTTAAATGTGTTATTTATGATGTGATTTAATTAATTTTGGTGCTAATTTTAGTATTCCATAAAATTAAATGGATCCTATGCCAATTTAAATATCAGTAAATTAGTAAATTAGAAAATGATGAGTGGATTGTTTTAGTAGTGACCTAATTTTCAAGTAGTTGAAAAATAATTCTAATGATTAATGTGTCTCATTGAAAATTATGTTCAATGTAACAAGTTTGAATGAATATTTTCTTAGTGAATAATAGAAAAATCACGGGATCTTTATTTATCTTTTTAATTTAATTTATTTTTTTATTTGGATAAAATAATTTGGAATTGATATAAACAATGTACATTTTTGTGTGTCGAAATTACATTTAAAATCTAATTTTCCAAAAATTATGATACTTGTCGGTGTTTTCCTTCTATTAGTTTATTTAAAGGATTTTTGAATGTGTGGTGTTTAGGTTTTGTTTCATTGAAGCAATATAAGGTTTTAAATTCTATATAATTAATAAATTTCAAATATGGGTGTTGTTAAATTGTTTGGTTCTATAACATTTTATGAATGATTTATTCAAAATTTTGTTTTCAAATATTAAGTAAATTAGAATACTTATTAACTAGTTCTGAATAGAATTATAGAATAGATTAAAAAATTATGATTATAATATTGAAGTCTTAAGAAATTATAAATTGTTTATGAGATTTATGATGATATAATTGATGATTTTGAATATGAAAATTAAGATATTATACTTGTATTCAAAAGTTATAAATTTAACTATTTAAAAAAATCAATTTTTGAAATAGGACTTGTTTATGTAGTGATTCTTTGATTTTTGTTTAATCATGTGTTTAATATTCAATGAATTTTGAAATGTTTTTGTTATATTAAGTAGTTATGTAGTAGTTTTATGATAAAACTAATTTCTAAAATAAATCATAATTAAGATGGATTGTTCATTTAATTCTATTATAGTTATGTGAAATTTTATTTTTTGTCTTGATGATTATAAATTATTAAAGGTTATATGGTGTGTCTTTGAATTTGGTTTTGATAGGTATTTGTAAATATAACATTTTTCTAATAAAAATTCCAGAATCTATACTAAAATTGGTTAATATGTGATTAATGATATGTTCAAAAAAAATCAACCATTATTAAAATATTTTAATTAATTTTAATCTTTATATGATTTTTAATGAGTTTTAAGGTTCCTCTAAAATTGTAATTTAATATTTTTTTTCAAATTTAATGACATGTTTGAATGGTATTTAAATTTATATCATTGGAATATGTATGAAAAATTTATTTAAGGATATGATTGAATGAATTGTGAATCATTTATAAATAAAAATCATGGGGTTGTTTCTAATTTATGTAGTGTTTGGATATTTTTTGGGTAATTTTATTTGAGATAAAAGTATCATCCAAAATTTATAATTTTAGAATTTATATATTTTATTTTACAAACTAGTTTATATTAAAAAAAGTATATTTAAATGGTAGGAAGTGTATTTCCATATCATAAATTCTTGTTTTGGGGGTTTTATGATGATATATGTTGAATATGGTTATTTTTTTAAATGAGGAAGGGAAAAATTAATAATGATATAATTTGGGTGTTTTAGTATAGGTATTGGTCCAAATTTAAAATGCCATAACCCTCCCCACAATGTGTACCCCTCATGAATTGGAAATGGGAGAAGATTGATAGTGACAACAGAGTCTTGCCTCTAGTAGGCCTCAGGTTGGCGACTGGAAGTGGGGGTATAGTAAACACACGAATGCGAGGCATTACCCTCTAAGAGAACACAAGGAAAAGATAGAGATGAGACAGACACCCATCGACTCCTTCTCAGACTGCAATATAAAATAAAAACCCAATTTCACACATGTAATGTCATGTAAGAACTATTACAACTAAATGGAAACCTTCAAGAAAGAAAATAAACATAAGGATGACATAGTCCATGAATCCCAAATAGTTCCCCCCAACACAAGTTAGTAGTAACCAACATGTACTCCGACTGAACTGAAAAATAGATTTTATATACACAGGGTGTGTATAGTAGTATAGTCGGTAGGATCCTCCCCAGAGCCTCTTCTGAAAAAGGAAATGAAAGCATCCTAAATCAATGTGAATAAGAAGTGAAACTATATCATCACCTAATCATTCATAATATGTTTCCAGTATCTCCATGGATTCTACCACCATGTATCACAAAAAAGACCATATAATATAATAAATAATATCAATGGTACCTCATATAATGCCTCAGCCTTAAACCTTACTTAATCTTGAGTTATTACAAGATTACACATTGATGATCTTTTCACGTTTAGAGTTTGATATAATTAGATCATAAAACATGCATTACATTCCACATTTAAACAAATTGGTTACATAAAAGATAGGAAACATATTTAAAATAAAACATGGATTCTTTCTTGACACTTCCTTGACAAAATCATCATATCATGTACCATTCCCTTGACCTATGAAAAACATTTCAAAAACTTGGCATGATCATAAAAAGCTCAGTAAGGGTTATAAAAAGTATGAAAAGGATACATGAGTACATATATACATAAGAATGAAATCATACTTTACCCATAAAACATAAGCACTTTAACATACCTCAAAAAATCATGAATAAATCATAGAATCATAAGACATAAAGGTAACTCGAGGCATTCATAACATTCTTACGTAGGGAGTAACCCTCTTGGTTATGTTTGGAATACCCATCACAGTATATTCCCAAAATCTCTTTGGAGAATCCTTAACTTTTAACCCCTTCACGTTACCCAATGCATTGGAGAGTTTTATTGGGCTCACCCACCCTTGGTTTATCACAGAACCACCCATCTTCATAAACAATTCCCAAGAACCATAACATAATCATAACACATAACTTAATCATAAAGGAAAGATAACATTCCCACATTGCAATAACAATATAACATTTTAAGAAAATGAATCCATTCTAACCATTTTCAAAACCATTTAAAACATTTAATAAAGTGATTTTTGAATCAAAGTGTCCCATACCACTTTGATGTTTTTAACATTTTAAACCATTAATATCTATATAACTAAATCCTTAAAACCATTTTGAAAACATGGATATTAATTATAAATATTTATAAGTATAAATCATTAAAACATTTAAAAAGATATTTTAGGTAAAGGGTTTTTAACAAAATGAGAGACACTAGAATACAATAATTGAGGAATAACATTTAATCATAACTTATGAGAATAAATGGATTCATAATATAATATTCCAAAGGACAGTATATACACCATATAAGAGTGAATTGGTGCATAACAACAATGAAGTCTCAATAGAAATGTAAAATGAGATGAAATCCCTTATAAAGATGGTATCCTTAAATTAAGGATAAATCAATCTCATAATTATGTGTGACAAATATAAATACACCCAATATAAGTGGATATTAAGTGTAAAATAATCAAAGGACATACACACATATTCAAATGATGACATATTCAATAACTACAAGTTGAACCCAAAGAAATCGAAATTGTGTTAAGAAGTTCCCTTGGTAAAAATTCGACAGCCTAACGGCATCACTTCCAACTTCAGAAAATTAGTTGATAAGAGATTAAAAGGGTATATAATCACATGAAAATAAAATTTACATCAATAAGTATATATAAGAACATATCCCAACATTACAATATGTAAATTACAAGACCCAACAAAAGATGTCTTTTAAAAAGAGGAGGGTGAAAGGTTCCCTTACCGACTTGGGTATCTTTCGAAACATACACCCCATGAAAGAAGGACAATACAAAATTGATGTAAATACTCATAAAAGAAATTATATTACACAAATAGTAGAATAATGGGCAGTGCATATTCCACTAAAAGGAAATGGTGGAAAATGTAGCATAAATCTCACAGGAATAAAAGTGAGATGAAAAATACCTTACGAAAACTCGGCAGCCTAACGACGCCACATAAAACATCCAAAAATGGATTGATGAGATCAAATAGGGTCTCTAATAATATTAACATAAAATTTACAGCAAGATTAATATAGAAGAACATCCCCCAACATAACAAAGAGGAGAGTAAAAGAAATTACATAAAGGAGAGTACTTAAAAAGAAAGAGAGAGGTTGGCTCTCTTACAAAAATTCGGCAGCCTAACGTCGGCACTAAAAACTTCCAAAATAGATTGATGAGAAAAAATAGGGTGTCTCATCATATGAACATAAAAATTAAATTAATATTAATATAAAATAACATCCCAATCATTAGAAATACAAGCTTAAAAGGAATTCCATAAAAGAGTATACTTAAAAAGAGAGGGGTATGATCCCTTACCTCGGGTCTGACTTGACTCGATCGTTCTTTAACCTCCTGAATAATAAACATGAGTTAAACTATACTTGCTTAAGAAACTTTTCAAGTTAATTATTCATTTTATATCACTTAATACCAAGCTATGAACACTATGTAATTATTTAAGTTAATAATGGTCGTTTTGTAGATCATTGCTACTTGAGTCAAAAATAAACTATTTATAATTACAAGTTGTTCATGTGGTAACAAATATATTATAACCAGAATTACATTCATTATTTTGATATCATATATATCATATATATCCATTATATACATGCATTTATAATATTACATAACATTTAGAGGTAATAAATGAAATGCACCGTTCATGGAGACGGTAAGCCGTACATACGCATGATCGCTACTTCCATTTATATTTCTTATTTAATGGAATTAAAACATAATGATACATTATAGTATTATAATTACAGTATGGTATAATATATAATATCATTAAATATATCCTTTATATGTACCACATATGGTATTTACGAATCAAATCACTTTGAGGGGTGGTAGTCTGCACTTCCTAAAATGAAGATATCGCGTTTAACCATAATGGAAACAATAAAGGTATGCCATAGATGAAAAATACAGAAGATTAAGTAAAATTTAAACATATTATATATCATATATAAATATAGTTACAGCTTAATGGCCACCTTTTAGGGTGTTAAAAAAATATTGAACAATCATCGTTTCGTGAGGCAGAAATTCACCATCCACAGAAAAGTATGTTCTTTAACCATTAGATCTAGGTGTGTGTAAGTGTAGCTCAAATAATTCTTATAAAAACATTCTAGTATATTGAAGATACTGGAGTTGTTACAAAAGAAATGAATAAAAAGCGTTTAGGGGGTTGGAGATACAAAATAAAACAAAAGAACACAAGTGAAGACATTACCTTAAAATCAAGTAACTCTCTTTGATTTGAGCTCAAAGGCTTCCATGGAAAGACTTATTCCCAACGTAAGGATTCTAGGAGTAAGGGAGGGATATGTAGAGACCAAATGAGCAGGTCTTGGCCAAGAAAAAGGCTATAGAGGTGCGGGTAAGGTGGTAGAGGTGGGGGCCTTTTATAAGAGGAGAGGAGGGGCACTCTTGGAAAGTTACAAAATGTTACATTATTTTCAAATGAGTTTCGGATTTTAAAGGTCCCACATTGATTTATTTCGAGGATAATGTGGTAAGGGTTTGAAATATACTCATAAAATATGTCTTTGACAAGCGTATGTTATAGTTTTAACATTATCGTTTCATTTTATTTAAATCCTTTATTAATGAGGTAATCGATGCATCATCATGATGTCATAAATAATTTAATTTATTTAATTTCTAAAAATTATAAAAAAAATAACATGGTGTATGAAATATTTTTATCTTTCTAATGAATATTTATAGTAAAAAATATTACTTGTAGAACCCCATTTAAAAACTGGTTTAGTAAAACAACTCATGCTTGTGATATTTTTGTTTTAACTTTAAATAAAAAGTTATTTATGTCATTTTCCAACCAATGAGGCTCCATGGGGTCCCCAAGTTGACCCATGTATTGTATTGGTCGGCCATGACACATCCAAAGAGGGTAGGACATGTGTCTAGGTCATTTCATATTATTAAAACTTTATGTTTACCTTAAATTACACTAATTACCTCAAATCGCGATTAAAAACATAAAAGTTACTATTCACCAAATATTTTTTTTAATCCCATTGAACCACATTTTACATCCTAATGAGATCCATTTATGTCGGATTTTTGAAATTCAAATCATAGAAGTGGTAAAGTTTCATTTAAAAGAAAAAAATCAGTTTTTAAACTACCACTTAGTGGTTTCACTATTCATCAAAAATTGATGTTTTTCAGAACAATACAAAAAATTCACCCTAAGATACATTTGATATTATGAATTCAAAAATTATTTCTATTTTAAAAAATTCAAAACATATATGTTGCATTAATTAATTTAATAATTAATTCCCGATGTCAAAACAAATAGCGTGTTTTTAAGAAACAATATCTATTAAAAGATTGTCACTAGTTTAAGTCCAATTTCAAAGTGAAATTAATTTCAATGACCACCATTAGATTAAATGGTAAAAATATATTCTAAATACACTCTAATATAAATTAAAAATATTATCTATCCATATAAATAAATCAGATTAAAAGGAGGTTTCGAATTAAAATGCAACATTTTCAATAAAAATGATCTTTATCGGAAAAATAACAAAATTTTACACAAAGTAAATTTTGATATCCAGATTCTATAGAAGGATTTTATTTTGTCAAATAAAACATATAAAATTGTCAACATTATATTTAAAAAGGGTTCTCCATCAAAAATAGGTTAATCAACCTTTTAAAGAATATTAGAAGATTTATGATTAAAATTGGATTCATTTGAATTTTAAGCCTCCAACATTTTTTGGATAAAAGTAAAAATATTTGACAAACATATATAATCATTTTGTAGTTAGTTCCATTCATTCCCGCCATTACAACGTCTTGGTGTTAACTACATTTTAAATTAATATTATTTTATTATTAGAGTGGAACATAATATTTCAAAGAAACTCGTTGTTGCATATTGGGTACGCCCTCGAGCATAGAATTCCCTTTAAAGTAATATTAATATTTTATTCAAAAATATGGATAAATATGAATATGTCATATTTTTTATTTACCTTGGGTGTTACATCCTTCCCCCATTTTGGGAATTGTGTCCTCATAATTTTAAAATTGGGCTTGAATGCTTCATTGAAAATCCCACATCAGAACAAGAGTCAGTAAAACTATCACTTTAAAAGAATGGGAGAGAAGTACAAATGTCACCCGAGTTAACCCATAATAGGATTCTAAGTATGAAAATATGGATATGGAGGAAAAAAAGGGTCATTTTCTGATGGAGAGTGATAGTAAACATGTCTATCAGAAAGTTAACAACAAGAAAATAACAAACTTGTCATGGGTTAAACGATATTTGATTCCCCAGTAGGAAAAATTAATAGACAACATTTTTTTCAGTTAATTTTCATTGATGAATTTATTTATTAGCTTTACTAAAACATAAGGAATCATACTTAATTGTCATGTTGACTTTTAACTATTACTATATTTCTTACATGAACTCATATTTTCTCCAAAAGACAAGTATTTAGGATGACTTGTTCACATTAAGAGAGCTATAATCAACTTTTAGAGAATCACCTAATCCAAAAAAGAGAACTATATACTTCCCATGTCTTTAGAACTTAACAAAAACTAAAACCCAAAGTTCAATTAAGACCATTCAATAAACATATATCCATAAAATTCTACAAAGTAAACCAAACTTATATTGAAACCCAATTCTCTGAAGGATTTAATCCCATAGTCTCTGATGATAAATTTTAACATTTTTCTCCAAAATAACATCAGTTACTCTTACAGTCTCATACTGAAAAGTAATTAACCTAATCACATATCCTCTATGATAGGCTAATAATTTCCATTGATAAAAAAAAAAAATCAACTTACTCTTAATTCATAAAATCATCTAACTAAAAAGAATCATTCAAACGAACCAGGGACTTCACGTAGTCCAGTGGTAGGCGATAAATAGCAGTTGCACTTATGTTGTGGGTTTGATTCCCACAGCTTTATCCGACGTGACGGGTTGTCACACGGTCTGCTTTTTTTCCCTTTTCAAAAACTATATAATATTATAACATTCCTCAAAAAGATAAAAATTCATCAAAAATAACCGTAACATATTTTAACCACAAAGGATATCTGATAACTTTCATTTTGCAACCCAAAATGTATTAACCAGTAATTGCCTCAAATTCAAGGATCATATAAACCCAAATGGTTCTTTATAACTATATCCAAAAAGAAAGGATAATTATTCCTTGAATAAAATTTTCGTATATCATACATCAGGGTTACTATAAAAAGTCTTCTAATATAAACCCATCATCAAAAGAGACTTAATACATCTAAGAATTTCACCATCCTAAAATCTACCATAACCCTTGAATCCCTTATATGATGACTTCTTAATCATTCAACATTCTTCATGATCCATTATCCATTACTTTTCAACTTATTCTGAAATACTTCATCCCTACAAACAAAATCACGAATCATATCCTAAGATTCCAATAATAGGAAAACATATGTTAAGAAATAATCCATACCTTTCATTCTTCACTGTCAGTTTCTTCATCCTAAATCAGAATGACATTAGGTATTGGTAAATGAATATTTGTACGATCTTTGTGACCCCATTCCTGAAACTTCTTTGTATGACATGTGTTTGCATAATGACCATGAACACCACATTTAAAACATTAAATTGATCCTTCAGAAAGAACTTCTTTCCCTTTCCTAGATTCAACTAGATGCTTCTTTTTTCCATGGAAGATTCTTGCTTTATGACCTTCATTTCCACATCTATATCATCTTTCTGTCCCTTTGAAACATTTTGCTACGTGTTTCTTTCCAAATATTTGACACATATGTTTTCGAACATACTTAAATTTATGATTATTACCTAAACTTCCGCAGGGATTTGTTTCTCGCATACACGATGCATTATTAAAATCACTAAGGTTCAGGTGGTCAATCATGACTCCAGATAGTTGGTTGAGGATAACTAGAAGAGTTATCATTGCAGCTCTCATATCATTCAGTTGTTATTTCCTAAAACCGTCACAGTTTTCTTCAAATCCACTGTTACTTTGGTGCCATCTAGATCGAGCCATTTACTAAAACAAAAACGGTCAGTGTGAGTATATTAATAAAATCATCAAATAAAAAAGAGGAAGATAAACACCAAGTTATCTCAAACTCATTCTAACTTTCAAAAAAAAACGATGACTCCATCTAATATACTAACCATTGTGGTTATACACAACTTGTCACTTTTTCTTAAACAACACTCTAACCTCTAAAGTTATCTAAACCGACCTATGATACCAACTATAAGGCCCCATCCTTAAACCTTACTTAATCTTGAGTTATTACAAGATTACACATTGAGGATATTTTCAGGTTTAGAGTTTTAGAGAATTAGATCATAAAACTTTCATTACATTCCACATTTAAACAAAGTGGTTACATAATAGATAAGAAACATATTTAAAATAAAACATGGATTCTTTCTTGACACTTCCTTGACACTATCATCATATCATGTACCATTCCATTGATCTGTGAAAAACATTTCAAAAACATGGAATGAGCATAAAAAGCTCAGTGAGGGTTATAAAAAGTATGGAAAGGATACATGAGTACATATATATATAACAATGAAATCATACTTTACCCATAAAACATAATCACCTTAACATACCTCATAAAATCATGAATAAATCATAGAAATCATAATACATAAAGGTAACTCGAGGCATTCATAACATTATTACATAGGGAGTAACCCTCTTAGTTACATTTGGAATACCCATCATAGTATATTCCATAAATCTCTTCGGATAAACCTTAACGTTTAACCCCTTCGCGTTACACAATGCATTGGAGAGCTTTATCGGGCTCACCCGCCCTTAGTTTATCACGGAACCACCCATCTTCATAAACAATGCCCAAGAACCATAACATAATCATAGCACATAACATAAACATAAAGGAAAGATAAAGTTTCCACATTTCAATAACAATATAACATTTTAAGATAATGAATCCATTCTAAAAACCATTTTCAAAACCATTTAAAACATTTAATAAAGTGATTTTTGAATCAAAGTGTCCCATACAACTTTGAATTTTTTAACATTTTAAACCATTAATATCCATATAATTAAATCCTTAATACCATTTTGAAAACATGGATATTAACGAGAAATATTTATAAGTATAAATCATTAAAACATTTAAAACGATATTTTAGTTAAAGGGTTTTTAACAAAATGAGAGACACTTGAATACAATATTTGAATAAAAACATTTAATCATAACTTTATAATATCATGAGAATAAATGGATTCATGATATAATATTCCAAAGGACAGTATATACACCATATAAGAGTGAATTGGTTCATAACAACAATGAATTCTCAATAGGGATGTAAAATGAGATGAAATCCCTTATAAAGAAGGTATCCTTAAATTAAGGATAAATCAATCTCATAATTTTGTGTGAAAAATATAAATACACCCAATATAAGTGAATATTAAGTGTAAAAAAATAAAAGTTCATACACACATATTCAAAGGATGACATATTCAATAACTACAAGTTGAACCCAAAGAAATCGAAATTGGGTTAAGAAGTTCCCTTGGTAAAAATTCGACAGCCTAAGGGCGTCACTTCCAACTTCAGAAAATGAGTTGATAGGAGATTAAAAGGGTATCTCATCACTTGGAAATAAAATGTACATCAATAATGATATATAAGAACATATCCCAACATTACAATATGTAAATTAAAAGACCCAACAAAAGATGTCTTCTAAAAAGAGGAGGGTGAAAGGTTCCCTTACCGACTTGGGTATCTTTCGAAACATAAACCCCATGAAAGAAGTACAATAATACATTGATTTAAATACTCATAAATGAAATTATATTACACAAATAGTATAATAATGGGTAGTACATATTCCACTAAAAGGAAATGGTGGAAAATGTAGCATAAATCTCACAGGAATAAAAGTGAGATGAAAAATCCCTTATGAAAACTCGGCAGCCTAACAACGCCACATAGAACTTCCAAAAATGGATTGATGAGATCAAATATGTTCTATAATAATATTAACATAAAATTTACAGCAAGAGAAATATATAATAACATCCCCCAACATAACAAATAGGAGCTTAAAATAAGTGACATAAAAGAGAGTACTTAAAAAGAAAGAGAGAGGTTGAATCTCTTACGAAAATTCGGCAGCCTAACGGCGCCACTCAAAACGTCCAAAATGGATTGATGAGAGAAAATAGGGTGTCTAATCATATGAAAATAAAAAGTACAGTTATAGTAATATAAAATAACATCCCAATCATTAGAAAGACGAGCTTAAAAGGAATGACATAAAAGAGTATACTTAAAAAGAGAGGGGTGGGGTCGCTTACCTCAGGTCCGACTTGACTCGATTGTTCTTTAACCTCCTGAATAATTAACTTGAGATAATTTATACTTGCTTAATAACCATTTTAATGTTCATTATTCCTTTTATATCACTTACTACTATGCTATGAACACTATGTAATTATTTAAGTTAATAAAGGTCGTTTTGTAGATCATTTCTACTTGAGTCAAAAATAACTCTTTATAATTACAAGTTGTTCATGTGGTAAAATATATATTATATCCAGAATTATATTCACTATTTAGATATCAAATATATCATATATATCCATTATATATATTCATTTATAATATTACATAACATTTAGAGGTAAGAAATGAAATGCACCGTTCATGGATACGGTAAGCTGTACGTACGCATGAACGCTACTTCCATTTCTATTTCTTATTTAATGGAATTAAAACATAATGATACATAATAGTATTATAATTAAAGTATGGTATCGTATATAATATCATTAAATCTATCCTTTATATGTACCACATATGGTATTAATGAATCAAATCACTTTGAAGGGGCAGTAGTCTGTACTTCCTAAAATGAAGACATCACGTTTAACCATAATGGAAACCATAAAGGTATGCCATAGATGAAAAATAAATAAGATTAAGTAATACATAAACATATTATATATCATATATAAATATAGTGACATCTTAATGGCCACCTTTTATGGTGTTAAAAGAATATTTAACAATCATCGTTTCGTGAGGCAGAAATTCACCATCCACAGAAACAGTATGTTCTTTAACCATTAGATGTTGGTGTGTGTAAGTGTAGCTAGAATCCTTATTATAACAACATCCTAGTATATTGAATATACTGTAGTTGTTTCAAAATAAATTAATAAAAATATTTTAGGGGGTTGGAGAATCAAAATAAAACAAAAGAACACAAGTGAAGAAATTACCTTAAAATTGGGTATCTCTCATTGATTTGAGTTCAAAGGATTTCTTGGGAAGACTTATTCCCAAAGTGAGGATTCTAGGAATAATATAGGGATGTGTAGAGACAAAATGAGCAGGCTTTGGCCGAGCCAAAGGCTTGAGAGGTGTGGGTAAGGTGGTAGAGGTGGGGGCCTTTTATAAGAGGAGAGGAGGGGCACTCTTGGAAAGTTAAAAAATATTACTTTTTTTCAAATGAGTATCGGATTTCAAAGGTCCCACATTGATTTATTTCGAGGATAAGGTGGTAAGGGTTCGAAATATACTCATAAAATAGGTATTTGACAAGTGTAAGTTATAGTTTTGACATTATATTTTCATTTTATTTAAATCCTTTATTAAAGAGGTAATCACTACATCATCATGATGTCATAAATAATTTATCTTATTTAATGTCTAAAAATTATAAGAAAAATATTATGATGTAGTAAATATTTTTATATTTCTAATGAATATTTATAGTAACAAATATGACTTGTAGAACCCCACTTAAAAATTGTTTTAGTAAAACAACTCATGCTTGTGACATTTTTGTTTTAACTTTAAATAAAAAGTTATTTATGTCATTTTCCAACCAAAGTGGCTCTATGGGGTCCCCAAGTTGACCCATGGATTTTATTGGTCGGCCATGAAACATCCAAGGAGGGTAGGACATGTGTATAGGTCATTTAATATTATTAAAACATTATCTTTACCTTAAATTACACTAATTACCTCTAATCGCGATTAAAAACATAAAAGTTACTATTCATAAAAAAATTATTTTAATCCCATTGAACCACATTTTACATCCTAATTACAACCATGTATGAAGGATTTTTGAAATTAAAATCACAGAAGTGGTAATTTTTCATTTAAACGAAACAAATTAGTTTTTAAACTACCACTTATTGGTTTCACTATTCATCAAAAATTGACATTTTTCAGAAAAATACCAAAAAATCAGCCGAAGCTATATTTGATATTCTGAATTCAAAAATTATGCCTATTTTAAAAAATTCAAAACATATATGTTGCAATAGTTAATTTAATAATTAATTCCCACTGTCATACAAATAGTGTGTTTTTAAGAAACAATATCTATTAAAATATTGACACTAGTTTAAGTCCAATTTCAAAGTGAAATTAATTCCAATGAACACCATTAGATTAAATCATAAAAATATATTCTAAATACACTCTAATATAAATTAAAAATTTAATCTATCCATATAAATAAATCAGAATAAAAGGTGGTTTCGAATTAAAATGCAACATTTTCAATAAAAATGATCTTTATCGGAAAAAATAACACAATTTTACACAAAGTAAATTTTGATGTCCAATTTCTAAAGAAGGATTTTATTTTGTAAAATACAACATATAAAATTTCCAAAAGTATTTTTAAAAATGGTTCTCCATAAAAAAGCGGTTAATCGACCTTTTAACGGATATTAGAGGATTTATCCTTAAAATTGGATTCATTTTTATTTTAAGCCTCCAACATTTATTGGATAAAAGTAAAAATATTTGAAAAACATATATAATAATTTTGTAGTTAGTTCTGTTCATTCTCACCATTACAACGGCTAGGCATTAACTACCTTTTAAAATAATATTATTTTATTATTAGAGTGCAACGTAAGATTTCAAAGAAACTTTTTGTTGCATTTTGGGTACGCCCTCGAGAATAGAATTCCCTTTAAAGTAATATTAATATTTTATTCAAAAATATGGATAAATATGAAAAGGTAATATTCTTTATTTACCTGGGGTGTTACACCTCAATACCACTTCCCCACTGGTTTTCTACTTTACCATAATGTCCCACACCCTGATCATTTCTCTCCAAGAAAGATAACCCACAAACACCTGGGCGAATCACCACAATTAGCACCTCTTACCACACACCACCATGTCAACATAATGAAAACCTATCTAAGATATTTTAGGTGCCACTGAAACCAGTATAACTTGTATCATATATAAGGTATTAAACCTCCAACCATCACTTCCCATACACTGAGTTAGGAACCTCAAGCCATGATATCCTATACACGTTATAGTTATAGTAGGTTGAAGGAAACTATATCCAGAATACATGTGTGGGAAATACACACATGAAATTACAACCCTCTACACACATATATTGGGAATACTAACCACTATGAACACCCACACAATTAACTACCAAGAGAAGAGAGTGGGGCAAAAGGGGGTAGTCATCCATCCATCCTCCCACTAAGATGTTGGGGAACCCCCCATTGCTTATAATCCCTAGGATGTTAGTTTCCTGAACTGATAGGGTGGAGTATCATATAAAAACACAAAATGTACATGATATAATATAGACTACAACCACACTCTTAGCATTACCTTGTTATAGAATCAAATATAGCTAAGATATATCAAAATCCTTACTTCCACTACTATGACTAAATATCTTTTAAGAACACAACCATTTAAAGAACCAAAATAAATTACTTTAATCATTTTTATCAATTTCACATTTTTTTAATTAATTCATTAACCATTAATTAACCATCAAAGTTTTCCACCTTACATTTCATAAGCATTAGAACAATGTTCCATGACATCCAAGAAAAATAAAACAGAGTCCATGACTTCTTAGAATTCTAACCTCAGCATAACATTCTAGCATACTACAACCCCATGGGTTAAAGATTTATTTCTTTATTAATAACATTACTTCCAATATTACTAGGTACTATAGGATTAAATCACCATCTAAAAAAGGAATCAATAAAGAACATATATCTACCTCAAGTATAGGGGAATGGAAATAAGATGTATAAACAACTTGACCATCATCCAAACAACACATTTAAACAAGAATACAACTTCCATATCAATAAGTAATCCCAACTTGAACACATTCTATCATCGTCGGTGTCCTTCCCGACACCCACGAGCATACCCCGATAAATCCTTTCATCTCATTTGTCAACTACTTCCAAAAAATAGGGCCTCCCCACCCCAGACACAACAATAGCCCTCTAGGATCAAGTATCCTAGGCTCATGTCAAATCAGGGACTCCCTTACCCACATACCACAATATCCCTCCAGGTTCAGCCATCCCAGGATCACATCACATCACATGTACTAGGGAACAAACATATAAACCAGGATCTTGGTCCTAATAAATCATTAATCCTTTACTCACAGAAACTTCTCATGGTTCAAACTCACAATTCAATTTGACTTTATAATAAAGTGGGAAGTTCAAAACCAACAAGGAATTATCTTTTATTACGAAACCAATTCATTTTCTATCTTGAATTAACCAATTCATTATCATAGGTTCCATCTATGGGAAACCTAAGAAACAAGATTTCACAACTATCATAAATTAATTAAATAATTAATTTAACATGACTTTAATTCCTTTATCAATAATAATTAAGATTCTTAATGTTACATGACCAATTAAATTAAACATACATACTTTCATTAATTTTATTATCATCAAATTACAACAACAACATGATTCGTTAAACATTACTCTTCAAAAAAATATCCAATTAGTTATCAATTAATTTTGACTATATGTTCTTCACCAATTTCATTATCTAAACCAATCATAAAAAAACAACATATAAACCAAACAATCGATAAATTAAATAGGAAACCCATTATCATGGTACAAAAAACAACATCACCATGCAATTGTTACAAATTCTTTAATCCAGTTAAATTAATTATTAGTTTAATTTAATTGTGATATAAGGGGATAAATCATGATAGACCTATGATTTCACATATATAAAGAGAAGAGAAGAATCCCATACTTAAAAATGGTTTCAATGTTCTTCACACAAGAATTGGCCAATGCTGCTAATCCTAATTTCTTGTCATGCACGTACTGTATCAACTTGAGGTTTTTGTGGTATAACCACGCCAAAAAATAACCAAAAAAACTCCATCATAAACATGGATATCAAGTTCCATAACATGTAAAAGAGTAAAGGGTGGAAAAATATTGAATAACCACACGAACAAAGGCATAACATACCTTTGATTGAAGATAGATCAAAGGAGGAAATCTAGAAATCAATATTTGATGAAGGAATTACCAAAATTCCAAAGAGGGGGCTTCCAGGACACTTAGAATGAGAGAGAGGGGTAATGTGACTGTAGGGTTTGATAACCTAAGTAGCTAGAAATTTTTAAAACATACAACATTATTGATTTAAAAATGTTTAATCTTCAGGGTTAGGTTCCACCAAAAAATGTGCCACCCCTTTTTATTTTATTTATTTTAAAACCCTGATTCATTACACATCATAAAACCCACATTCACATCATGTAAAACCTTTTAAAATCTTAATGTCTCCTTGAGTCTAGCTTCTAGCAATTAAAAAACTCCACAATTCCTCCAAGCCTTCTTAGAGCAACTCATTATTTGAAAACATGTAAATGTTCTAGCCGTGAAGATTTGGGACCTTACATAAAATGGTTCAAGTGTATTTCATTTTTTAACGTGTTCTATAGTTTTTACCATTTTTTCATAAATGGGTAAGTTATTTCTTATAAATGTTAGTCATGTTAAATAATTAATACATTATTTGATTAATATTTCAATTAAAAAGATATTTTTACCTGAAAAAGATACTTTATTAGATTCAAGTACATTTGGATTGAATTTGGATTAAATCATGTTTGGTTGGGATTGCTTGTATCACTTTGATTTATTTTTGCTTAAATTTAGGTTTGTTAATTTGTTAGTCTAATTAGTTTTGGTTTTTTTGACATGTGAATAAAACCTAAATAAAATAATCTAAATAGATCCAAATGGATCCAAATAAAGTGAAATGAAATTAATTTAATTGTATTGAAATGAAACAATAAAACTATATTTAATGGACTATACATAAATTTAATTAAAATCAAAACTATAGTTTTATAGTCTTGTTCACTTCATGCTATATATTATATATACAGTTATACTTTTAGAATCGAGTGATTCATATCATATTTAAAATTTTACAAAAATAACTTAAAATCATTCAGCTACACTCCAAAATGGTTTTACTATTTATATAGAAAACATTTGATCCAAAATCACTACATTACTTATGTAAAAATTTATGTTTTCAATATTGTTTTACAACATCTTATTGGTGATATATGTTTCTATAGATTTCAGAATTTATAGAATATTTTTGTGTGGAAATTCTAATGAAAATATCTTAAAATCATTAAAATACATTTGATCATATTTATTCCTTTTAGATATTGGTAATTTTACCTGAATTAATTAAAGAAAAACATTGTAAGGAAAATGGAGGTTCATGACAAAATATCATTGCTTTTATATATTACCCATCACTACTTTAGGTACATAGTAACTATAACAATTTATGTATTGGAGATATCATATAATAATCATTATTTAAAATGAATGGGGGTACTCATGTTTTCAACTTCATCCACATAATCTTAGAAAATATGACTTTAGGTCACCTTAGTAATGATACTGAATTCATGTTTTAGAGGATAATTCATATAAAACTATTATTTCTTCATTGATTATGTAATATTTGGATCATTGGTATCCATGAATTGACCTATTTTAATAACTCTAAATCCATATTCATCTATAAATGTTACCTATCAATCCCTTGAATCAAACTATATATTTTTCATTATAACAACTTCACCATGAGAGTAATAATCGAATAGTAGTATTTTATCAAGAAATCAATAATTATAAACATTTTATATATTGAGGAAATATATATAATTCATTTGCACAAAATTTTATCATTGTATTTATCATAATACCATTATTCTATGTTATCATCTTCACTACTCATCTTGTTATAGTAAATTTAGTGACATTGATGACTAGTGAATTACATTCATGAACCAATTTGTTAGGAGAAAATCCCAATGATCATATTTATCAAGAGACATCATCAACTAGTAAACTCAATACCTGAAATATATAATAATATTAAAATTATTAATGAATATTTATTATTTATTTTATAAATGTCATGTCTATGACATTGATTTCAACCATTCCATAAGTCTCTTTGCTATGAAAATTCACTCTTCTTCTCAAAGGTAATAACGATATATTTTAATATTAATTTATTTATATTATTTATATAAAAAGATAGTAAACTGTTATGATATATAGAAAATTATATAGGATGAGATGAGATATATTTGTTCAAATTGGCTACTTGATGTAATCTTAGAACAAATCTTAGTTAAGTAGGACCATGTGATATGCCACCACTTTCTCATAAAGGATCTATGTCTCCAATGTATATGATCTATATATTCCCCAAATTTGGTAAAGTGATGGAATATTGGGATAATTTCTCTCCTAAATTTGATATTTATTTTTAATTTCCCGATTACATCGCATGCCTACATCAACCAAACAAATTAAATAAAAATTCATAAATTCTTGAGCTAAATAACCCTTAAGAAATAGAACCTTCAGGATGAGTCCCATTCTTGAAAAAATACTCCATCATTAATGTATTTAATTCATTTGAATAAAAAAAGGTTTTCTAAGATTTATTTTCGTTTTAATATATACAATTAGATGTAACTTGAAAGTGTAATAAAATAGAGAGGAAATTTTCTCTAACTCATACATAATTATTGGTGTCTTTTATTAAATTGTTTTCCATGAAATAGTTTAATTTTTTAGAAACAATATATCTTTATAAAATGAGAAATGTAATCACCATAACCCTTAAATTATTATATATAAAATTATGGATTACTAATAGAATCAATTCATGAATAAGGATTTGATAGTCATTAGTTTTCAGAGTATTGAATTACACCTATATTATATTGACACATTTTTATATGTATCTCAAATAATGATAAATGAAATTAACATGTTATAATACTCATCTAAATTTTCTTTTGTCTAAAGATATCATCGCATAAGATACACACTCAATTTTCCATTATTTTGACTGATGAACATAATATTCAATTCTCATCTGGCACACCAATCCAAAAAGTCACACTGAGATAATAAATCATATGTTGTATTCCCATTGAAATTTCTTAAGTATTGAAAGAAATATGTTTCACATATTTTTCTCAATTTTCATTATTCCAAATTGATGATGTAACAAATTGGATGAATAATAAGTAAAATCAAGTAGGATACTTTTTATTATATAATTTTTATTGGATTTAATGGATAAATTATCCATATTTGTATATTTCATCTAACCATTCCCAAAAAATAACATATTTTAAATTCATTATGAATATATGTTCCAGACATATACTAATGTGGATTATACATCTCAATGGTATTGTTAAACCTTCGATGATTTTTTCTATATGGATTATCTATTAGAATGAATAATTAATGTTAAATGAAATTGAAACTATAAATATACATAAGACATATGGATCATGTATTAATAATATAAATAGGAAATGATATTTTAACCTTTATCCTCTATCTTTACATTATTCAATAAGAAATAAAATCATTTATCATACATATTAGAGCAACATGCATATGGAATATATCTTTCAAAGAAGCATTTAATGAACATATGAACACATTAGAAAGTGGAATCAAATATTTTTTTAATGGTTTCAATTGTGTGTGTATGTGTATATATATATCATTTATAGGATCCCAATTTCCATATATTAGTTTACACAATAAATTACATGGTTTTTAATATACATTTATAATGGAATGTAATAAAAGTGAATGGAAACTGTCCACATGTTCTGTGAAGGAATCATCTAACCAAACAAATTAAAAACATCACATGATAGACCCAACATAACATTACATAACTCCACTGAAAAATGATGACATCATGCACCAAATTTCATCCCTTTTATCCATAATTATAATTAACCACCGCATCATCATTATTAATTCTCCCAATATCATTTTCCGACATATTTTTGGAAATATCACAAGACATGATATGATTTTGGAGAATAAGAATAAAAAAATATGAAACATTACTCTATATTGAAAATGAGATGGTGTTACATATTTATTTGGATTCTATTTATATATACCTCATTTTTATAGTCATATATTCCTATTGGATTTTCCAAAAATAATCTAAAATATTTCATGAATGCCTGTATTTTTTTTAATTAAAAACCTATCTTAGTCAATTTCATTATATTACATATCAAGATTTTAGGGAATATATTCATTATATAAGATTAATTAATTTTTAAATGTAACAATATATTTTATTATAGTATTATAAATTCCACACATGACATTTGAATGATACATGCACATTAAGAATTCTATTTTTTCCTCATTTTTCACATTCCTAATATGCAAGAGGCCTTACACTATCCATCAATTTTTTACTCTATGAGTATTATATTTATAATTAGTTTCCTAATTTATACTCATACATCATTATAATCCCAATTCAAATTTAGTTTGGGAACATGATTCCTGATTTCTTCTATGACTCACATATTCATGGAAAAGGATGTCACATCAGTTTCACAATGCTTTCTGATACAAATGTACCCAAAAAATATTGAGCTGATGAAGACCTATTTTACAAAGTCAGGAAGCCACCAACGATTTATTAGTGGTGCTCCATGTGTGCATTAAATGATATTATTGGATCCTATATAGTTAAATTCCACATAATGAGATATTCCATACCTTTTTAGGTTTGGTGACAATGATAAATAATGTTCCTTTTATGAAAAAACTTCCTTGACTAAGTGAAGTTCCTTTTATGGTCATGCATCCATGAATTAATATGTTTTTAGTTTAAACCTTAGGTATGTGTTCTATATATCTTGTTTATTTTTAATTAAATCCCATTTGGTTTTGGTTTAACCGTTCATGTTTCTATGATTGGAATACACCGGGACTCCTACGATAAAGATGTATAGAAATAGTTTGTATGAGAAATATATATGTAAGAAAAATTATTGGTTGAATCATAATAAATATTCCCAAATTATAAATAGTTTCTCGTTTAAAATATGAAACTTTGAATAAGGTGACTTTCATTGAATATAGCACTTTGAAGAAGTTGATTAATAGAGAATATGACCATTCGAGGAAGGTTGATTACAGAGAATATAACCTTTTGAGGAAGGAGACGATAAATTACACCTAATTTGAGGTTAATTTTTGGTTAAATATTTAGTTAATATCCTAAAAATGATTATTTTTGATGTTTTAAGGGGGATTGAGGGTCTTAACAGATTTTAGGGTTCTCGGGATGGGGCCCATTTAATACAACACCATAAAACAATTACATCAAATAGACGGTGGAAATATAATAGGGGGAAACTCTACTAGGCTGAACATCCATCTAATTAGGAATGTGTGAGTTTTTTAAAGGGATATTTTGTTCCCTTTCCCCTCTTTATCCCTTAAAAAACTTACCCGACTTCCACCCTCAAAATTGGAAAACAACCCCCATATTTGAAGCCAGATACATATTCAATTCTCCTTGAATAACTCCTTGGATACTCTATCTTTTGGGATCCTTTTTGAGGTGCACAACATCCTTTAGTTAATATAACCTTCTTACACTCTCATTTCTCACCTTCGTTTACTATCTAGTTGTGTTTTGTTACATTTATATATATTGTCCTACTTTTGGGGATTTAATATGCCACTTCTATATCTAACTTTTTTTAAACAAAATGGTTCATATGGAACATTTGGCCTTTCCTAGAACCAAAATTGGGTTTACCTAAGTATTTATTGTAGTCATATTATTATTATCATAAGTTCTAGAAATACACCTTTATATGATTTCCTTCATTGACTTTAATTTTGTTCAAATCCATAAACCATGAACCTGGCATACTATAAAACCATTGAATAGTTTTTTTGGTTATATGAAAAAATGTTAAGATCATATTAAATCTTAATAGGCATATACCCTTTGACTATACCATAGAAATTGGGAAATGTTTTGTGTTGGTGCATAGTTTTGGAAATTGATTATGGAATTTGAAAATAGAATTTGGGTTTTAAAATTTTAATGTTCCTTTAAAAAGGTTTTTGGTTTTAAAAATTTCATTTGCTGTTGTAAATGAACATGGTAAATATAATTATTTATTTTTGGTTTTCATTTTTCAATAATTACAGGATTGTATTTCTAATTCTTTTGGACAATAGAAGTTAAAATTATTTTGGAATACAAATCTTAATTGAAACCTTGAAAATTTAAAATTTTATTTCATATCATGGAAATTTTGTGATGTACCACTGATATATTGTACTTGAATGTCTTGGTGAATTATATATTTTCGGTTTTTTTGTTAAAATCAGTGTGAATCTCGCCCCACCATGCCCAGGTGGAAATTGGGGCCTCGAGGATGGGTATGTTACCCCTGGATGTCATTTGGACTAAGGATGGTTATATTACCATTAGTAAAAAGTGGTTTTGGGTTGGAATAGTCCATGTGACTTTTTTAGAGACATCAGAAAATTTCTAAAAATAGTGGGTTTGACCTCGAGGGTCATCACAGAGCACAATTTCAGAGTTTTATTAGTTTATTTATTATTTTAGTTATCCACATGGTTCATAAATGACACCATCACATACAATTACTATACATAAAAGATTATTTGGGTATTCTATTCGTGTTGGATTACTAATCTTTAATCACACCTTGTTTGGGATACGGTTTGGCACCTAATCAGATTTCATTGATATAGGTAAGGAAAAGGGAAGGCAGTATATAACTAATGTGTGATTTCTTGCTATCATGGTGTAATGAACCAACCTAGGCTACTATCTGATCCAACATCCAAATACCTTTTAAACTATCTTGAAGGTCATTCTCGATCCCCATGCGCTGTGGATAAGCTCTAGAGCATCAGAAATAATTATATGGGAATAATTACAACCATAAAACACAAGAATAAACAAAAAAAGTAAATAAATCCAAATAAATGATATATTCAAAATTAGAAGTTACGAGCATCAAGATGGTATGTCAAGAAAAGTCAGTAGTCAAGACCATCAATAAATCAACCGAGAAACATTGTGCGACAAGTGGATTATATGCTCCACCGATCACCACCCAATCCAATGTACAACTAATCATTATCACTAAATGCTTCTATGTGTTGCATTATATTTTACTAGACCTAAAATAATAAAATCAAAAAATTATTGACGGAAAAGGTAGTGTGTATATAAAATATTCCAGTAGGATTATACGAATCATTTTATAAGAAATAAATATCAAATTAACCATTTATGCTTAATTTTAAATTAAATATGGTCTTGAATATTATCACAGTTCATATCCAAACATGGAAGAAGAAATATATCAATGGATAATAATAAAACTTGTTTCAAAAGTGAATTTCAGTTAAAGAAACCATAATTTAGAAACCTTTTGAAACCAAGCACGAATTAAGTATTTATATAAAAATTAGAAGGAATAAATGATTTCAATCAAACATTAGAATTTTAAATAAATTTAATATCTTTTCAATTGTATGACCACGGTTAAGATACCTGAGAATAAGTTTTTATATAGGTATTTTCAGAAATCTTAGTGAAGTATGTACTCTAGTGCACACATTTTTTTGGGCCTAATCTTGGGGAAAATAAGGAGAAAATAACCCTTAATGATGAATATGAGATTATCACTAAAGAAAAATCCATCTTACCTCAAGTATTTTAGTTATAACTATTATTATTAATCCATTACCAGGTATAGATAATACATGCCCAAATTGTGCTCTTCCCACCTAACTTCCTAGTATCCCATATTCATTGAAGAAAAAAAACATATAAGGGACTATCTTTCAATTCATACATTCTCAAATAATTCCATAATTTGTTTTTTCAAATTATCACCATGTTCATGTTTCAAATATTAATTTAATTTCAAAAACCAACAATAAATGTCTTATATAAAAAAAATCATTCCTTTATTTTGAAAACCACATTAATTTTTTTTTCAAAAACCCATTCATTTTATTTAAAATTATCCCAATTCAAATAATTAAATATTTTATGCCTTTCAAATTTATTAAAATACTAATTCTAAAGATCATTTAAATTCTAGAATATTTGTTTAAAATCAAAAATAAATTCTAAAAAACTATTATCAAGGGTTTATATCACACACACCATTCCTTTTGAATTTTTTTTATCAATGCATCAATGAAATATTCAGAAATAAATTTGAAACAAAATTTAAAATAAAAAAACATCAAAGGTTTAAATTGATATATATTTGTTTAAGAAATCACCCACCATAATTATAATATTATAGAACACCCAATGCGGGATCCACAATTGTAGCAAGAGGGGTTCAACTCTATATGATCAAATAAAAGAAATAAAAACAAACATCTAGTGATCATATATTAGCTAGATACTATAAATTATTATTAAAAAGATACAAAAAATCAAATGTATTAATGTTTTAGGTATTTTAGAAACACATTGGATATGTTTTGGTTCAATGCTTTTAAACCCCAAATTAAAATCCCCAATTGATTTTAAAATTTAATTGAATATTTAATTAGGAGGGTCTAAAATAAAATTATATAGTATTTACAACCATTAATTAGTCAAATAATTAAATTTATAGGATTTATATCATTTAAATATTCTAATATGGAATTATAGATCATTCTATAAGAAGGAGAATAAAAATAATTTTTTAATAATTTTTTTATATAAAGGGTACTACATAAGGGTAACATGATTTTTCCTTATCTAGATGATATTATACATGAAAGGGTAAATAGTTTTACCATTATATAGGTCTCATTCGTATAATATATTATAAGGGTTACCATTACCCAACACTCAAAACTCAAATGTGTAAATTTAGGAGGCCTTCAACCTTGCACAGATTTCATGCTCTGAGTAAGGGTAAAAATTAAATTAAATATTATTTAATTTCAATTTAAAAGAAATTATATGAAGGGTTATAAAGTGAATTAAAACATATGGACTACAATAAACATCCAACACTCTCATAATTGATAGAAAACTACACAAACTAGAGAACACACCTCAAATTAAGGGCTGAGGAGTTATAATTCTCCCCACAAAAAGTATTTATTACACCCAAAATCATAAATAACATTTGTCAATCAAGACTAGATGGAGAAGAGAACCCAAAATACACCATAAAATCTAAAACATAAAAATAGATTTAATTTTTTTAACTCTAATAGATGAAAACTAGAATGGATTACCATAAAACCACGAAATAAAATGAGATTAGAAAAAGAAATCCCCAAGAGTTTGATCTATAAATTGTTATTTCCAAATAAATCCAATAAAATGGTTTTTCGGTGAGAAGAAACACTATAAAGAAGATTCACTAAGATACATGAATCCAAATACTAAGAAATTATACTCAACATCTCAACAATGATAATATAAATATTAATATATGATGAAACCTTGAGAGAACCACACACAAAAACAAGGAACATCATGTTGAGAAATAATGTCATGAGAAGACTGCCACCACGACCATCAAAAACCTAAATTTCATGAAAGAGAACCAAATAGAAAAGTGGAAATGCATTAAGTAGAAACATTCCTCATCAAAGATAATATAGTATAGACCTAAATAAAGTGAGTGTAACCCGGAACTATATTATTGGAACAACATATTCTAGTAATTCAAATCGAATCCTTAGATGATCAACAATACTTCCTCCAAAATCTCCCAAAAAATTACTAAAACTATACTATGTTCATCTATAAAAAGAACTGATGACCTAGAGAAGGGCCCATATCTTCACTATTGGAGAGAAAAAATAATCAAAGAGGACCATGTATTTTGTAAACAATTAGTATCCCATAGGGGATCGTAAAAGGATCATTCATAGAGAATTGACACACATGAATCATATCCAAATAACCCATGCTTATCCAAATGGAAAAAATGATACTACTCTTACACAATGAGGAGATAATACCAACTTATTTATCTATAACATATGGAGGAATGTTCATGATTAAGGGATAAAAAATCTAAAATATTTGTTCTGTAGATCCAGAAAAAATTATTCAAATAGAATATTTAAGATAAACATTCAACATGAGAAATTTATTATCAATAATCTCCACACTAGATTGATTTTACCTTGGATTGAAACTCCCTCATCCGAACTCTTCAAAATAGGGGAATCAAATAGGTAGTAATAAACATTGAATTCCATAAAACAAGATTCTTATATTACCGAGATATAATATAATAATGATATGGTAAAACCCCAAACATTATGATTGAGTAACTATGATAATAAAAAATAAATCCCCTAATGTCACAAAGTTTATAAGAGAAAAAATATATTACAAATAAACTTAAAATGATCTTCACTTTGACATTAGGATAAAAAGTAAGACCAACATCAACTTCTACCTTTAGCTCAACCACAATGTGAAGGGAATCACTTGAAGGACTATGTATACAACCATATTTTCATTAATATTATGGATACACTAAAGTGATCTTAGGAGACGATGACTCACAACCATGTCAGGATGCACAGAAAACCCAATAGAATTTATATAAATGAACTAGATAGACATAATAAATATAGGATTTAGGATTATTCTTATAAGAATTATTTATAAGCCTCAATTTTACCCACAAGAATCAAACAATTTACTTTTTTCTAGAGGAATATAGAAAGAATAAACATGACATCTTTCTAATTATACTACGCCTAGGGTCTGACTTAGTATTATTCCTCTTTCCCTTATTAGAGTTTCTACGACTGCATCCAAGAATGTGATAAATTTTCACCACATTGAGTTCACGTTTCATGTTTTCATCATCATTGAAATCAAGAATTAGAAAAATATTATAAGAGATTATGTTTTGTGGAAACACAACCTATGATATATCAAGATGAATATCTTCTTGAAAACACCAATCAATTAGAGTATTATCCATGGAATGATGAGGATGATAAAAAACTACCTATATAAAATGAAGAGCATACTATAAAACCATTTTATCTCTTTATTGGAGATAAATACAATCTATATCCTTCGATACCATAACTGAATAGGGAAATAAATCCTAAAAAATATGACTTTAGAGGAAGGGAATAAGGATTTGAGTCTAGATATTACTGAAAAACAAATCTAAGAGAATATTTATCAACCAAAGAGTCAATTAATTTGAATGGGTGAATACTAGAAAAAAATAATAACAAAATCATCAAAACAAACTTCATATGTCTAGTTTCACAAGATAAATAAAAAAATGAAAATGAATATAAATCACCATTTTACATAAATTATAATCCAACACTAATTAGAATCCCAACCAACAAGACCATGTCAAAATTTCAATACAAAATAAACTCACATATTTCAATAAAGAGGGATTTATCATTTTTTTTAAAAATAATCTCCATTATTTACACCAATACTATTGCACCATTGGAAAATTTTTTGTAAAAGGCCATATCACTGAATTTTTTTAAATACATTTCAAAAAATTTCACACTTGAATTATTTAAAATATTTCTATTTAATGTTAACTACTTCATATGAAATCATTTAAAATAATTACAACTCTAACCATTTCCCAAAATCATCAACCAGATTTTTACAAAAATCTTCCATCATTTTAAATCCAATATATTTTAGAAACACTTGAATCTAGACACTAATTTTAATTTAAAACATTTTAAAACATCTATTAATTTCTCATCTATTTTCTAAACATATCAAGGTTTTGACTTAAAAAATCAATTAAATAATCCAAAACACCAAATAATTCTCCAAAAATAATTTTCCAAAATTAAAATAAATTTGAAAAACTACCCAACACTCAGAAAAAGAAAACATTAAAATTTCGAGAAGAATTAATCGCCCTTGGATTTTCCACATGTTTGGAAAACCATGTTCCAATATTTTGATGTTCTTTGAGAGTGAACCCAATATAGATACACGATATATTCATATTTTTTCAAATCATGCATAGTAAACTTGAACCCATATGAATTTCATCTATATATGAACATTCTCTCTATAAAGAATCAATAAAGAAAAGAAAAAGGGTTAAAAAATGTCTGAGGATACATATTGAACTAGAAACATACTTATATAAGAAAACCACAGTGATACTATATTTTTCACAAATTGGTTTTGACAAAGAACCCTCTTGTGATTGAGTAATTGAATTATAAAGGTTATACCTCCAGAATATCAGACATCCTAGAACATAAAGGAAATGAAACACCTATGATACCATTTGTAATGAACCAATGCATAATAACATCTAAAATGGAACCCAGATATCTCCTTCACTAATGTAAATAGAGTTCGATATCCCCATTATCTTGAGACAAACACCCAGACAATAGAAATAATGATATGAAAATGATTAAACGAAAACAACAAGAATAAATAGATAAATAATGGAATAAAATCCGAAAATTCGAGATATCAAAAATTAGAAGTTGCAGGTCTCTTGATATCATGTCAACCAAATTCATTTGACAAGACAATCAACTCATCATTCTAGAGACTCCATATGATAAATGGATATCATGCTCCATCAGTCACCACAAATTCCCAATTCCCACTAATCAAGTTCACTCAATACCACCAAGTAGTACGTTCCATTTTCATCGGTTTGACATAATAAATTCTAAAAATTCCTAATAAAAAAGGTAGGGTGGGATCAGAAAATCTTAGTTGGATTACACAAATGATTTCATAATAAATCCATAAAAAATACACTATTTATGATTATTTTTAAATAGATCCTGGAATGAAAATATTTTAACACTTCATATTGAGACATAATTGTGAAAACGTTTAATGGATAAAAATAAAACATGTTTCAGAAGTTTTTTCAATCAGGGAAGACATATTTAATAAAAATTTTCTTTACATGAATAAATTAAGAATTTCTATTAAAACATACATTAGTAAATAATTTTAGTCAAACATTGGAATGTAAAATCATTTAAAGACATTTTCAATATTATAATATTGGTTAAGATTCCCAGTGGTAGGTTTTTATATAGGTATTCTTGCACATATTAGTGAAGTATGGATCCCTATGTGAATAAATATATTGGATTAGGATTAGGGTAAATAAAGAGAACAAAACTACTAAGGATAAATAGGAGAAGATCCCTAAGGAATAGTATTCCCACCAATAAGTAGTTTAGTTAGTATTTTCATTGATAATCCATTTCCAGGTAGAGAAAACACATTCCAAATGTGTGTTATTCCCACTTAACCACCCATGTTCCCATATGTTTTGGGAGATAAAAACATATTAGGGGAAATAATTTGATTAAAAAAATTTGGAATCAGTTATTCTTTAATTTCTAAGGATCCCCAAGATTGTGTTTTAAACATTCCATTAATTTTAAAAACAAACATATTTTTTTAACAAAAATTAATTCCTTTCTTTGAAAAAAAATGTTCAAATATTTTTTTACCAAAAACCCATTAATTTCATTTCAAATCATCGTAATTAAAATCATAAGACATTTTATGCCTTTTAATTTCATTAAAATAATTATTTAAACTATTATTTCAATTCGAGAACATGTTTAGGAAATTAAAAATTAATTTTCAAAATTCACATACTAATGTTTTCATCACACACACCATGATATTTTGAAACCATTTATCATTATCTAAAATCAATATTTAGAAATTTATTATGCAACCAATTTAAAATAAATAAAAATCAATGTTTTCAATTGATAGATATTTCTTTATGAAATCACTTACCTTAATTATATAAATAATAAAAAATCTAACAAGGGACCTATAACAACAATATGAAAAGTTTCCTTCCTTATGATCAATGAAAAAATAGAAAATACCATTTTGATGATGTCCTAATAGCTGAAAACCCTAAATTCTTCTCAAAATGATGTAAAAATTCAAATGAAATAAAGTTTTAAGTATTTTAAAAACAATAAGGAAGAATTTTGGTTAACAAATTTAAAACACTAAACTAAAATGCCTAATTATTTTTTATGATTTAATTGAATGATGAATTAAGAGGGGTTAAACTCATTTAAAAAATGATTTATAACCTATAATGAGTGAAATAATTAAATTCTTATTAATTATAGATTTTAAAAATTATAAAATGGAATTATAGATTGTTATTTAATAATAGGAACTAAAATTGGATTTACAAAAATCATAAAAAGAGAACTATAAAAAGGAAATATGGTTAAACATAATTTCGTTTATGGATTTAATGTAAGGGTAAGGGGGTTTACCCTTACATAGGTCTCACACCTAGACATACCTATATGAAGTTACTAATTACCATTACTCATCCTTTGAAAACAAAGGATTACCCTTTCCCAACTTATAAAAACATTCCTCTACCAATACAAATACAATATAAAAATAACTATATCATTAAAAAAGTTATTTCAACCTAAACTTTAAAATAAGGCTATTTTCCTTATAGAACCCTTAAAAAATAGGGGTTACCTTTATGAAACACACTAGAAAATCACTTTCATAAAGGTGTGAGGCCTTTAGAATTACACATACCCCTTCTCTACATAAGGGAAAAAATAAAAACAAAAATATTTATTTTCCATTTAAAATACATTATAAAAAGGGGTTTTAATGAGAATTAAAAACCAAGAGGACTACAAAACGCCTCTAACACTCTCAAAACCAAAATAAAACATCATAAAGTAAATAACACACCTGAATTAAAATATCATGATCTTATACACAGAGTTGGGGGTTTGGTGCCATGCTAGAGTCTAAATCAATTTTTGGTCATATAGTGTTGGTAATGTCCTTTTTATTATTATTTTGTAATGTTTCTATATGACTTTTGAAATTTATGGATCTTGAATCATTGATATAATAATCTTGCATATTTCATGACTTATTTTGAGTTTCTGGCCCCTACTTGATGTCAGCCTATGGGGTTTTGTGATATATTTTTTCCTTATTTTTTGTATTATTACACTTCAACCAGAGGGTACAGTCTCCCCATGATGTCATATCAGACCCTTTCAATTAATTTTAATTTTATAGAATATGTGTAGATGTACATAAGGTTTTTAGTAACTACTAGTCGATGATCTGATTAGTGGTCTATGATGGTGGGATGTTACAAAGTTTTATGAGAGTTATTTTTAATTTTTATTACTATTTTTTATTGTATAAAAGAGTATAGGATGTGATGAGGTCTGATAAAGATCTCATTCCAAGGATTATTTCACCCATGCACTGGGGGAAATCTATGTCTCCAAGGATGAGATTACTATCCTTTATTTATTTATGTTTACAGTTGATTGATTTCCACCTTGAGTAATGCACTTGGTTTTCATTTTTGTTGATTCTTGGGATTTATGTCTTAGGATAGTATTACAAGGGAGTGAGTGTGTGTCCATGCATAATTCTAGGCACATAGGTCTTACCTATCATTTATTCTTTGACTGTTATTCACTGATATACATATGTATATATAAATCTACCTATAAATAAAGGGGATTGAGAATTTAATGTGTCAGAATCATCTTAAATGGTGTTTTAACATTTAATGATATGGTGGTATATTATATGAGAAATTCCAAAGATTGTTACCTGATATAAATGAATATATAAAAAAAATATTAAATGATGGATGGTTAAATAAAGAACTATATAATAAAACTATAATGAATATTAAAGATTCGACGGGTGGAGAGATGGGAGACCTTATCCCACTAGAACCCTCAAGCATCTTGGGCTCCTGAAACCCTTGACCGTACCGACATGGCGAACTTCCTCAAGTCTGGGAGGTTCAAATTCCATCATTTTTTGATCCCTAAAAAGAAGTAGACACTCGATTTCCATGATTCTTTCATGAAAGTCCATACAGAATATGCCCTTGATGAACATACGCACACCCACCCTATCTCTGGTAGATCCCAAGGGATGTCATTTCTGGATGCACTGAAGAGCTATGATCCAAGAAAAAAAATGATGACGAAGCCTAATCTTGTCAAGAGACTTGATGACTGGGGGTTCTTAGTGGAAGAAGATCTAGATGCACTTCATCAACGCAGATAAATGGGAAAATTCTCTATCATGGGCCCAGTCACCTACCTTAAAGGTGATGATCCTTGTCCTCATTCCTATTTGCATATGCGTTTTGCCCATTGATGGAATGTTTCAAACTGGATACTGATTCCAATAGGACAAGACTACTTTAACATATTCCTAAAATCACAAGAAAACTTAGAGAAGGCTTGGAGGATTAGAAACCATAATCTAAATCCAAGACTGCATAGAATTTCTGATTGGGACTCTACTTTTAATTTACACACATATAGAAACACAATGGAATAATTTTGGGTTACACTTCATGGCCTTAATTGGTTTTTTGGCACCCAATAATTCTCAATGACATTATCTCATGCATAGGAACCCCTTAGAAAATTGATCACCGAACATTAAATTTTAACCTAGGTCACTTTTCTAGAATTATGGTGGAAATTAATTAAGATTCAAAGCTTCCCAACACAATCAGCTTCACTACGAATGAATACAAAACAGAAATCCGAATTGAATATGAGAGGAAACCACCCTTTTGTGACCTCTGTAAAATTATTGGTCACACAATCTCTAACTGTAGAGTTATTACAAAGCATGTAAACCAGCCAATTGATAATGATTTGGAGGATATCAGGAGAAATAAAAAATATAAATCTACCAAGGTTGAGATACCTAAACCTCCTAAAAATAATGCTGAAATCTGGGTAAAAATATATATAACACAAATAGGGGGCACCTCGGGTATAAATTGTGCATATGTAGTAGAAGGAAAGGAAAACTATATTAATGATAAAATCATTTTGGAATAACTAGAAAATCTAGTCTTAAACAGTGCTAGGATTTAAAAGGAGAAGGAAAAATCCTCAAGGACTATCATCATCCAAGATGAAGATCACAACACATTTTCTGCACATCTGCATAGGGATGATGGTCCTGATATTTCCTCAACTCAAAATATGGTGAAACACACCCTGGATTTGAGTACTGGACAAATCCATAATCCACATACTATAAAGGCCAGTGAAATATCAGAGACAAAGATTGAATACAATAATAAAATAGATAAGGTAGAATCTCCACAAAATCAAGGCACATCTATTACTTTCTATAAAAATAAGACTTCTACTGGACACAGTTCAGAAACTAGTATTCTATTGGACATCCAGAATGATACGCTGATCCCAACACAATAAACTACTAATAAATTGACTGAAGTCACCAAAAAACCGGAACTTTTCAACCATATTAAAAGAACTCTACCCTCGGTACAAGCTCCTGGACAAACCCAATACTTCAACTACACAAAAAAATAGCAGTCGAACAACCTGGAGTGAAAGAAATTACTACAGAAATCTCTACTGCCACACAGTCCTCTTCTAATAGGTCTAGTGTTAATACTGTTTCCATTTTTTCATATAACATGACACCCAAAACTCCAAACCTTAAGGATTTAGCAATGAAACCTACTAACAAAGGCACCTCTCTAAGCCTAATGAATGAAATCACAATGGAAAAATACGAACCAACTACAACTTTTCCACCTCAATCTAACACTATAAGTAGCCATGATATTTATGGATGTGTTGACACTCTAAATAAACCCTCGAATACTGATGTCATGGCACCAGAACTGGTTGCTCATAGTAGCATATTATTAGTATAGGAAACTCAACCCATGCAGGTTATGAATGTTTCTATGGAGAAAATGTAGAGCTGTCCAGATCTGGACAACAACAAGAAACAATATGCAGCCACTTCACAGGATCCAGGTACACTTTTCTCTCTGCCTGTAGATACTACAAGTAATCTAATTCCTGAATCTACAATGAATAATGCCAAAAAAATCCATCAATAATAAAGAATATGTCTTCTATAATCATAAATTCAGAAGGACTTCAAGAAATAAAGGTTCTGGAAAAAAGAAAAAGAGGGGTTCTAACTCCGAAACTAAACATTAATGAAGATCCTTTTTTAATATTGCCAGGAAATTGAAAACTCTGACACCATAATTGTTTTAAAAATAATGATTGAAACTCATCACCCACTTTTATTTTCTATTACAGAACCAAAAAATAACTATGCCTCTAAATACTCTTAATTATTTCGAAAAAATTATGTTTTTACTGGTGAAATCACTAATAACCTTAATGCAGAATCTTTAGGGATTTTCTCACATTTCTCTTTACAGAATATCCGTGTCTACAATATCTTTGATCAGATTATTACTTGCAATTTTAATATTTATGACACACACATATTTTTCTCTTTTGTTTATTCTAAGAATAGATACCAAGAAAGAAGAACCATATGGAATGACCTCTCTTATCTAGGCACTAATATTAATGCTCCCTGGTACATTATGGGTGATATTAATTCCATTCGCAACTCAAGCGAGAAAATTGGATTCCCTCACGATTCTATTTCCACAAGAGAATGTAAAACCACAATAGATATCAGTAATCTCATAGAAATTAATCTCACTAGTGCAAAATACACTTCGTATAGAGGGAACTACAATAGAGTAGTTTCCTCTATGTTGGAAAGAGCCTTCATGAATGTCCTAGATTTAGATAATTGGGACATAATCTCTAGTAATACCCTCCATAGACTAAAATATGATCATCACCCCATCCTAATCAGTGTCCCCACCAAAGACATGAATCCCCATATGCGATATAGATTTAACAATGCTTGGTTCTCTTATACCGAGTTATCTTATATCATTCAAGGCTTTTGGTCCTCAACGACTCGTAATAATGACGTTCTTAACTGTATCCTCAAATTAAAAAATCTAAAACTGACTCTAAAAATATGGTGCAGCTCTAAAGTCAAACAAATCAATAATGAAATCATGACTCTGGAGAAAGATATCAATGATCTTTAAACCATAAACACCACCTATGATCTCAACATTGATCCCACTAATGAACTAAACATTGCGATCAAACATAACTACCTACTCACTTTCAAAGAAAATATGATAAAACAAACGTTTAAAGCTAAATGGATAACAGATGGTGATGGTAATAATAAATCATACAATTCCCTTAAAATAATTAAGAAGAACTACAGACCGTTGTCTCGTTTAATGGAAGGGGACATGCACCTTTAAAATGAAGATGATATTTCTCATCATATCGTATGCCATTATGAAATGGTTTTCAATTGTCCTGATCTAAACAAAGACCTCCTATCTGATATCATTCCCCTGGTGATCAATGACGGGGACAAATCATTCCTTCTTAATTCCCCAATGGATCATGAAATCAATGGAACTATCTTTAGTTTTCACCCTGATAGTTACCCCATACCAGATGGTTTCAACAATGGTTTTTTCCAGAATTATTGGGATGTGATTCAGATGGATGTTTGTAAAATTGTTAAAACCTTTTTCACCAATGGGGTTCTCCCTCATGACATAAATGCCTAGTTTCAGACAATGATATAGAAAGTGGATAAGGCCTTTGAGATTCATTTATTTAGACCCATTTCTCTTATCAACATCGTTTTTAAAGTTATCACAAAAATCATTGCTAACAGACTCTCCACTCTCATGAACAAAGTTGTCTTGTGGAACCAATTTTGTTTTATAAAGGAAAGATCCATTCAAGACTATATTTTCATCACCTTTGATTGTGTTTATAATTTGAATAAAACTAATAGGGGAGGAAACATAGTGATTAATATTGACATCAAAAAAGATTTTGACACCGTGGACTGGAGTTTTATTTTCAATGTCCTTCATGGTTATGGTTTTAACACCTCTTTTTTAACTGTAATAATAACTCTATTCAACTCGGCGTCTATCTCCATCCTTGTCAATGGATCACCTGAAGGTTATTTTAAATGCACTAAAGGTGTCAGGAAAGGTGGACCCCTTTTTTCCATTCCCTTCTCAATAGCAGAAGACTACCTCAGTCGTTTGATCAACAGGTTGGTAAACAAGAACAAAATAAATCCCAGTCATGTATCTTGAAATGTGAACACTCCCACTCATATTTTTTAAGCTCATGACATCATCATTTTCCTTCAAGGGGATACAAGAAACATTTTTAACCTAAAAAATGAGCTCTCACACTATGAAGAGTTTCTGGTCAAACCATTAGTTGGAACAAATCATGCATTTTCTTTGGGAAGAATTTCCCTCTAGGTAGAAAATGTAACATTCTCAGTGAACTGGGTCTAAAAGAAGGAACGCTTCTATTCACCTATCGTGGTGTTCCCATTTTTTGGGGTAGACCCAAATCTTGTCACTTTATAACTATTGTTTACCAAGTTTTAAATCAACTTTCTTCTCAGAAATGTAAATCTCTCTCTATGGCCGGTAGGACTAGCCTTGTTAAATCCAATATTGTATCCAAGATGGTTTATTCAATGATGGTATATAAATGGCTAGTTGGACTCATTAAAAAAAATAATACAGCTATAAAGAATATTATCTGGACTGGTAGCACTCTAGAAAGAAAACTTGTGATTGTGCCCTGGTCCGCTTGTTGCAAACCCATCGGAAATGGTGGATTGGTATTAAAAATATCAAGAACTTCAATGAAGCCCTTCAAGAAATACTCACTTGGAACATTTTTCAATATACCTCTAAAGCTATTTCCATTATAAAAAACTATATTTCCATAAAAACTTAAAATGGTTAACTCGAAATTCATTAACTCATCTATCTGGCCCTCCATCAAAAACTCCTTCGCTAATATTATGCATAACTCTAGATGGATGGTCTCCGGAGACTCCTCCAGGAAATTTTGGTTGAATAACTAGACAAACATGACTTTAATTTCCATGTTGACTCTTGATAAAAACCCTGATATTACCAACAACTCTATCAGAGACATTTTAAACTCCCCACATGATCACCTTCCTGACACTATTCTGAACGTTATTGAAAACTAATCTTTCTCTCCCACCAATGATTTATTAACTTGGGAACCTACTCACAATGGTATTATAAATGCATAACATTTATACAAACATTATTTTTATAACTTATAAAATGACTACAGTTGGTTAAAACAATTCAACAAACCTTGGATAAAACCATCACAATTCAACCTCATATGGAGTCTTGCTCACAACAGAGTGCCCACTGATCTCTGCCTTCAATCTTTTGGCCTCCAACTATGTTCAAAACTCAAAATCAGTAATCAACACAGTGAAGATACTAACCACATATTTCTCTCTTGCGCTACTAATTCTGCTCATTGGAACTATATTCTTGACATTTTTGACTGCAGATGGTTGAAGCTTACTTCTGCCAAAGCTCAAGATAAAAAATGTGTTAAAATAGAAGGCTCTCAACAAATCAGGAACCTCTTTCATGCTGTAGTTTTTGAGATCCATCAAGTGATTTGGTATGACCAAAATGCTATTATTCATCATAATTACTCATTCAATCAAAATGTAGGTCAAATGAGGATCCTCATTTCCATATAAGAAGCTGCCTCGATTCCAAAGGGATGTTTCCAAAACACCGTTCATGACTTTGTGATCCTGAGGCGTCTTAGGAATAGTGCCAATTTATGTCACCTACATCATACACTGGAGGTGTTATGGAGAGCCCCCTGCCTGTATGGATCAAAATCAATATTGATGGCACCTCCAAGGGAAATCTGGGACCTGTAGGATGTGGTGTTGTCTTCAAAAATCACCACGACCAGATCCTTGGATGCTTCATGAGTAAATGTTGCATTTCTACCTCCCTAGAATCATAGATTCTAGGATTGATTCATTCCATTACACTTGACAAATAATTTGGTTGGAATAAACTTTGGATCGAAAATGACTCGACGACTATTGTCCAAGAAATTTGGAATGGCGTAATCCAGCTTGCTTGGCCGATTATTACCCCCTGAATGGATTGCACCCGTTCACTTATAGATCTTAACTATATCATCACACATGTTTATCGAGAAGCAAATGCGGTTGTAGATGGTCTTTCCAACATGGGAGTCAATAAGGACATTACTTGGTTTGAAGACCTCCCCATTTCTCTCCTTTCCTTTCATGAAAATGATTTTAATATGATCCCATCATTTAGACTGTTGTAATAATTCTTCCTTTTTAATAATATTTATGCTTCCATCTTTTTTGACCAAGGCATCACCTTTAAAAAAAAGATACCTATAATGTTTTTTTCTTATATATTGTGAATGAAACTCTATTTGACCACACCCTAGAAATTAAAAACATTGAGTAAAACTAAATGTAGTAAAAATATAAATCTTTTTAGTATGTAACCTTGATCAATAATGGGATAATTATATTTAAAAATTATCAGAGAAAGTGGATTAATGAAAACAGGTGGTATAACATACAAGGACATGGGTCATTGATCCTATATTTAATTAACTTGGGAGTTGATGAATTGTTATTATATGTATCATTATGACGTCTTTGGTCCCCGTTTCATATTTATGTCACCAAAAGAGCTATGGTCCTAGACCTAATGAGAGTGGGTGAGTATACTCCTCCAATAGGTGGAAAAAAACATCTGACAGCTCCTATTCCAGTTCTAGATGATTGGTTCCTTGAGATCCACTTACACATAGTTTTTTAATTGGATACAAGACCTCCTTATACATCTCCCACTATGTCATATCACACCCACAAGATCCATAAACATCACCCTCCAAATTTTATAGGTGAGGGTGGTCAATGGGTGGAAGAGCTATGGATGAAATCTACGAGGTTTATTATTTATCATTTAGATACCCCTGAGGAAAATAGGGGGTTGTTTATATTCTACATATTGAGTATGATAGAGAATAATGAGAGGGAGTTTCTTGTCTATGGGAAGTAAAATGTTAGAAATACTAAGAAATATTTTTTGACCCACTTCATTATCCACTAATTTCTAGACACCCTATAATCAAATAGTTCCCATGAATGTATGAGGATGGAGTGGGGGATATTGAAGTTACATATTGTGATGCAAAATTTACAATGCTTCGCTAGTTCACCCCAACCATTGTGGGTAATGCGGTTTTTGAAGAAAATCATTTTGAGGAGGCCCTGTGTTATGAGATAAAGGTTTAGGTGAATGTCTGGGTTTCACCTCCTTCTATGAAATCATGAGCCTAGATTTCATTAGTAATAGGAATATTAATATAGGCCTTTAGACTAGAATAATATCATTATTAGGAGCAAGAATAAGTGTAGTTAGATCTTCTAGTAGTCAGATGAAATGATAAAATTACTCATGACATGGTAATAACAGTTAATCTAGGAAGTCCGATAACTCTTATCTTACATTTATGAGGTAGTAGAGAGGTGATATGTATGTTGTGTTTCACTTGGGATACATGACATCTTAGTGCACCTGAACAGCTTCTGAATTCCATATTTTTGGGAACACGGGACATGTATGCAATGTGTTTATTAGGGTGAATCATTCTGGCAGTGTTAGAGGCTCAGAACCAACATAGGGTTTTGGGTCTAGGGAGAATACCACACCATAATAGTCAAGATTTTGGCCATCTATTAGTCGCTGGTGTTATGTTGGGGGACATTGATATCTAGGATGAGGAAAACATGATTAACTTGGGATTATGAATCAAGAAAGTCATATGGAAATTTAGGGGAATGAGGAAATATAGATCCATATAGAAGAGAATAATCTAACAAAGCGGGATGTTAGGCCATCAACCATTCATGTTTGATTTTGGTTGCATCTACTCTCAATTTTACTTCATTTAACATATATGGATCACATTATTTTATATCTACTTATTTTAGTGTAGGCTTGGGTTTGGTTATTAAATATCTATACAACATGATCTCGATTAATAAACCCTTGGGAAAGAAGTCAGAGATGATTTAGAAGTGATCATGTTTCTTTTCGGTCTTCTAAGACTATTGTTTCCCTTAGGTATTATTCATGTTGTAAATGAGTAGATTTTATGTAACTATTTGGATAGAGTAATTTTTTTACTATGATGATTATATTTATTGTTATTTAGGATTTGTTTCCATTAAATATCTTAAGGGAGTAACATTTTAGTATATGAGAGAGTCAGATGTCCATGCGGGTCATTCCAGACGTGGAGTTCAATGACTAGGTGGTATAACTACCCTAATTTCTAGTCCAGTACTGGATGAGTGATAGACTCATCAGAAAATATTTCCTTCTATATTTGACCCATTCTAGGACATATTTATTATTAAATTATCATTATTTAGGCCTGAACAAGGTATCAATTTCATGATTGAGCTTCTTCTTGGTGTAGGGACGATCTCCATTCCACCTTACCAGATGGATCCTACCGAGCTTCGGTAGATGAAATCCAAGTTGGGGTATTTTTAAGTAACATGATTTTTATACACAATCATTTCACCTTGGGTAGATATAATTATTTATTCCATGAATGGGGACATAAAATCTATTTTATGTGTAGAGTATCAGAGGCTTAACCGGGTGATGGTCAAGAACTAATACACACTCACCCACATTGAAGACAAGTTTTATTTTCTAAAGGGGGGCCATGTATTCTCAAATATCGATATCCATTATGGGTACCACTAGTTAAGTGTGTATCCTTATGATGTAAATATTATGGACATTGGGAGTAGATATGGCCTTTACCAGTACCTGATGGTGTCATTCAGGTTAAGAACACACTAATGGTGTTCACAGATCTGATGAATTAATGTATTCCATCTATATGTTGACACATTTGTGTTTTTCAATGACACCTTGATATAATACAACTCAATATAACAACATGATAGACTCTTGGATATAGTTTTAGGAATGATTTAGGGTCAAAATATTTGATCTAAATTATCCAAATGTCAGTTTCTTATTGGATCATGTATATTTATTCAGTCATGTAATATCTGAGTTTATAGTTTTAATTGTTCATGAGAAAGTTTATGTGATGGTTTCTTAGGAGAGACCAAATAATGGTTTTAATATTTTTAGGTTCTTAGGGCTATCTGGTTACTATAGTATATTTAGTTAGCTATTCTCTCACTTAGAGGTGCCTTTGTTGATCAAAATAAAGAAAGGAGTGAAGTATGATTGGTCTAATTATTATGGGGAAACGATTATATTGAATAAGAAGATATTGAAATTTTCATTAATCATTACCCTAACATAAACTTATAAGAAGTATACCTTATATTGTGATGCACTATATGTTAGGTTAGGTGAAGTTATTATACATGACGTATGGGAAATCACATATGGATCCAGGTTATTGAGATCATATATGAATAACTATTCAACCAATGATTTGGATCTCACTTTTGTGGTACAATATCTAAGTTGTTTTCCAAAATATCTCTGGGGGGTGGATTGTGTGTTTACAGAGATAATAAATTCATGAAATTATGCATCTCCTAGCATGACCAGAATATCAAGAATAAGAGGTGGGTTTAGTACCAATAATATTTTTTATAATGAGCTGACTTGTACACCTTGGAAGGGGAATGAAGTGTTATATTATTTGAGAAATAACAGTCATTCATAGGTTATTTTTGACCATAGTTTAGAGTGTAAGATAATGTACATTTTCACATAGATATTATTGTATGTTTAGGAGTACCAAAGGAGAGTTAAATTTCATTCCCTATCTATTAAGTCCTTACTGCCTTTTAGGTTAAAAGAGAACTAATTATCATATTATAACTATCTATAGATGAGTGATATATATATATATATTAGCCCCCATATAATTGGTCCTTGGTTAATGATGATATTTTTTATATTCGAGGCTAAGTGGTATTCTTCAAAAGTATATATGGGGAGATGATAAGGAACTTTTAAGTCTTGAGATGTGTTGTGAATCTAAGAATGAAAAAAATGTAACATGGACTTTAAAAATAAAACTCGTGGCCCATAATGAAGAAAGAAATAAGACATTTTTTAATCAATGATCCACTTTCTATAGGGTAAAGGATGAGAATTTGTGTCTTTGAAGTCTTCTTTAACCATTTTCCATTCCATAGTGGAAGTGAGATTAAATTAACATGGATTTTGTTATGGATATAACATGGAATTTTCATGAGAATGATGAGGTTTTCGTTTTAGTAAATCATCTAAAAATGGTATCTCAATTCTTACCCATCAATGAATCTTATACATTATATGATCTTGGAAGGTTGTATGTCCATGATTTTGCATGCCTACAAGAGGATCCATAGAGAATCATATCAGATAGAGATGTCAGTTTCCCCTCAATATTCTAGTTTGTCATTAAGCAGGAACATAGAATACAGGTCAATCTAATCACTACGTATCACCCATAGAAAAATGATAAATCAGATCATAGGATACATGTGTTAGAGCACATTCTTTGATAATGAGTTTCTAAATTTTGGAAGTTCTTGGGAGAGTCATCTAGACTTTGTAGAGTTTTCTAAAAACAATTACTACAAGGTTCCAATTCATATGGACTTATTTGAGGCCTTATATGGAGGTTCATACTAATCATCCTTATTCGGGATTGATGTTATTAGTTCCAGGATGCTTCAACTGATCCTAGTTCAAGATACCTATGGGAAGATCCAGTATATCAGAAAATGGTTGGAAACCTCTAACAGAATGAAGGTATCATATGCTGAATAAATATGGAATTCCCTTGATTTTGAGTTGGGAGATTGATTGTTCTTACATATATATTTAAGGCTAGGGAAAAATTGGTTAAAAGGTACGGGAAGATTTATGTGAGTTCCATTTGGCCATTTGTTATTGTGGAGTGAGTCATCTCCATGGATTACAAACTATAAATTCCATAAAGGTATACAATGATGCATGATGTGTTACATGTATCTCAACTTTGGCGGTATCACCCTATCAAATATCAATATATTGATGTTGATAACATTGATATGGAAGCTGCTGATTGATTAATGAATCATCCCATCTTTATCTTAGATTTTCGTGAAAATACAGTTTATGGGAAGGCTATCCCACATTTATATATACTGTGGAATCATGTGTAGAACTAGAAGGAAAGATGGAAATGAGAGGTTGATGTTATAGCCCAGTGGAAAAATATTTTTATCATTGTATACAAAGATGTTTGAGAGATTTTATAGAGGAAGTGTTTATATATGGCAGGGATATTGAAAAAACCAACCCACTTTAAGGTGGTTTTTTTAAAATTTCATGTTATCCTACTAAAAATACCACATTCAGGCATGTTTAAGGGGATTGGGGGGGGGGTTCTTGGGATATTTCATGGTGTATGAGAATGGGGTCAGAACCATACTTCAGTTCCACCATCAACTTGGTGGAAATCAAGTAGGGGGAATACATGATAGAATCACATATTGGATAGTGAGGAAAATGTTAATTTTTATTGGGACTATTTTGGTATTTTTTCCCACTTTATCCTTAAAAAACCTTACCTTCTTTCCTCCCCCAAAATGGTATCTAAACCCACTTAATTGACTCACTTTATATCTCCTATTCTCCTTAAAGTATCTCCTTGGATGATTGGTCATTTGGGATTCCATTTGAGTTGATCAACTCATTTGGGTATGTTTAAACATCCTAACCTTTCATTTCATGCCTTTTTTCACTACTAGGGTGTATTCAATTATATTATTTAGTCTCTTATATTTTCATGGATTTAATATTCTACATTTATATCTTCCTTTTTTTAAGATAAACCAAAGGACAATATTAGATGTGTGTGAATTTCTATACTTAGGTAGGTGGTCCCTAAGTATTTCCCATAGTCACACTATTTTTATCACAGGTGCTAGTGATGGGCATCAAGACATTTTCCTTGAATAAACTTATTTTTTAAAATACATAAACCATGAACTTTAATTATATACAATCCTTGAAAATATTTTCTTTTTAATGGGTGAAAAGGCTAGGATCCTTAAAGATCATTGTAAGATTTTTCCCTTCGGATACACCTTGTAGATTGTAATTTTTTTTGGTTAACGTTTTTTTGGAAATAAATTATGGTATTTGAAAATAAAACTTCATTTTTCCATTTTTAAAGTTCCTTGAAATGGGTTTCTATTTTTAAAAATCATAATTGATTTTTGAAATGAACTTGGTAAGTAGAACTGGCCCTTGGTTGTTTTATTTTATTAAGAATTGGAGGATGAAACTGTGAATGATTTTATATAAATAAAGATGGAATTATTTTTAAATAATAATGTTAATTAAAACATTATAATTTTAATTGTTTATTTTGTATCATGGAAATTATGGGATATAAATTGGATACATTGTACTGTCATGATTTTATAACCTATGGATTCTTGATTTTTGGTTAAACTCATGGTGAATCCATCCTCTAGGTGGATGTTTAGGCCATATGGATGGGTATATTAACCCTAGGTGCTGGATGTAATAGATGTGGGTATATTACATCTGGTTGGTAGTGGTTTGGGTTAGTATGATCCTCATGACGTTCTTAGAGATATCCGACATAATCTGAATTTGGTCTTCCATACCTTGCATGTCATCATAGATCATAGGTTTGGAGTTTTATTTGTTTATTTATTATTTAATTTATCAAAATGTCTTATTCATAGAACCCTCTCATATAGTACCTCTTGAAATTGAATTATTGTGGGAAACCATTAATTGTTAACCTATTAACGATGTGTGATTACGTTCTAGGACAGAGCTAAGGGATGTGTGTTGGTCAAGTGATCAAGAAAATGTTTTTTCATGTAGTTTTGGTATTTTTACTATACACTTTTGTACCTCTTGTATTTGACTGTTAACATGTATAAATATAGAAAATATTGTTATATCATATTGGATATTGCATGTCTTATGTTGAGTGCTTGGAACCTATTTAAGATTAGCCTGTGGTGTTATGTTATGTATTTTTTTCTTTATTTCCACTTTTATTACATTATGAATATAGGGTATAGTGACCCTAAGGTAACTTATCCAAATTTCACCACTAGTCGGTAGCCCTTGGTATATGGGGAGGCATGTTTGAGTTCAGTTTAAACCGACAGTCCGGGCACTGATTGGTGGTTTGGGATAGAGAGAGGTGGCAAGAAATTATGTGGAATATAAACCATTTTGGATGTGGGTTCGAGAATTTTTGTTTGATCCATAGAGGTATATCCTATAAGTCATAGATAATAATAATAAAATACACAGTAGTTTTACTTATATAGTTTACGTTCATTTAAAAGACTATACCATGAAGTCTATCATCATGTGGTAAAGATGTATTCAATGTAGTTAAAAGTGATGCAGCTAAGATGGATAGGTGATGCTTTATTATAATAGTTTGGTGTGGGAATTACACTTTGGAGAACTTTTTTATTTCATCCTATTTGTTGGTAAATTAAATAGAAAAGTTATTTCTTTAATTATAAGGAATATAACCCTTTTAAGAAGGATGAAGCACTAGAAATGTGAATAATCAGGAATAATTATCTTGTTGGAAATATGTCCCTTTGAGGAAGGATTCACAAGGATATAACCTCATGAGGATTATTAGGTGATTAATCATGTGATACCCAACCTATGATTTTGAGCAATAAGAATGGATGTTTGTAAAGTTGTTTGACTTGGTAGGTGAGTAAGGTGAAGGTAGGCTTTAGGGCTCCAAACAAGATGGAAGACTATGATATGTTTTTAGCTCATTTAGTGGAATAATAAAATACATAGGTATATTATATGATTAAATACTAGACATGGAATATCGTAGTTGAGTATCATGATCCAGGGGAGTTTTTTTGTATCCTCAAGATACAAACACTTGTTATCTAGGAGAAAAATGTTCATTATTACCAAGAATATTCTATCGTTATTGGAAAAAAAACGAAGGGAGGTACATTATCAAGGGAATACATGATTGATGGGGTGCATGTGTATGTGCATGAAACATAATGTATCTCAGTTATTAATGATTTAGGGCTTATTGGAATGGGATTTTTAAGGCATTGTTCTTGGTAAATGGGACCCAAGAAGGTTTCTTGGGTTGATTCGGTCCAGATGGATGATTTGATTAAAATAAATATCCCAAGAGAGGTTGAGTTACCTATTACTGTGTTTCTTTGTAACAAGTCCATATATGATCCAAGTCCTTCATGTTTTATTTCCATTGGTAAAATATATAAAACCTCATAAGAATCAAATCTTTCATGTAAAACTAAGGCTCATTTAAAACTGGCATTGTTAACATTGGGACTATTTTAAATGTGTGTCATGAAATGTGTTATATGAATTCCATTCATTAATAGTGTTTATGGGGGTCCTCTGTGAAGGGGGTATTCATGAAAGTAATTAATAGATATCTCCATGAAGGAATTATATGGATGGAATCATGTGGTTTCTTCTATTATTCTTTTTTGCTATATTACCCAAGTTTAATTTGATGTAGTTCATGAGAGAAATAATTCGCAGATAATATTGTTCTTCTCCATAGATCCATGATGAATGAATCAGTCCTCTAAACATAGTCTGTTTCTAAAAGTTCATATCGATATGTATTGATGATTCCCTCTAGAAATTGGATAATAAAGGAAATCACATCAAAAGTAGGTGATCATGAAGAATTAGTGATAGGAGGCCATAAATGATCCTAGAATGAGAAGACAATATGTTTTCATTTAAGGAACCCATGCATGATCTATAAATGGATGATGTCTACGGAGGAAGCAAGTGGCCATATAAGTGCTCTATCAATCATTCCAAAAATAATCTTATCAGTGTAGAAAAAACTATTCTAGGACTTTAAGGAATCAAGTGACTATATAAGATCTCTATTAGATGGATGTGAGTGGATTCATTTAAATATTGGAGCATGCAACAACAAACACTTCTATAAACTATTTTTGAAGGGACTACATGAATATACAAGAACTACATGATAATGAAGGAGTCCTGTATAATTTCTGAAAATGCCTCCCATTATTCATATATAATCTATTTTACTATGGTATTTCTTTTTCCAAATTTACTCCTCAATTTTGATGAAGTCTTCGAGATCATAAAAGAAATACCCTCCTCATAAATGTGTCTAATCAGCATGAAGTGAGGATAATTTTGAAAATTTATGGTATCCTATATGACTTATTTGTCGTTTTCATATGAGATCCCCTTATATAAATCCAATATATTATACCATTTCATCACTTTGTGATCAATAACCTTTGCATCTTGAACAATCCTCCAAGTGATTGATATTAATTTATGATAAACCATCTACATATGGGATCCTAAAAACTAAATGTTATTTAGAAATAAATCATCTTCATGAACATGAAAAGTTAACCACGTATAGACTATAAAAAGAACCTCCTCTGTGGTTTGTGCCTCATGTAGACTATTTCTAGCCTAGATCTTTCACAGATTGTTGTTCAAGTAGGTGCTACAGGAAAATATTGTCTATTCTATTTTATGTTGGTTTATTCCACTAAACCTAACTTATATTCTCTTTTATAGGGATGAATTTGTAATAATATATAAAAACTATTGTAATGATGCTAAAAAATTGATCAATTGTGTCATGGCTAACCAATAAAAACATGTATACCTGAGGTATCATCTTCTTTTAGAGCTCATAAGAGTGGGTCTCGGATACTACCTATCTTTACTGAGATTTATGGTATATGGTTCCAACATTATAATTGATGCAACCATCCCTGAACCATGTCCAGAATGATGACTGACTAATTAGATCAATAATTCTTGAGGGATATGTCAATCCAATATTTCAATGAATGGGGTTTTTATAAGAGAAGTATTCCACTAGAGGGTTACATTAGGATGTATTCTCCCCAGGACCTAGAGTAAGGATAATTCATAGATGAGAAATATGTTCCTATTTATGGTTCTCTAATTAATAATCATATATCTAACTTGAGAGTCTTCGATGGATGTATAATTGGGAACTTAATTATAGAGGGACCTTTAATATAGATTGGTACATGCTAGTCTGGGCATGAATAATCTTGAATGGATTGAGTAGAAGCTTTGAGTAGTACTGATATATGAAGTAGTTCGGTCCCATAGACCTTATACAATTCTAATATGTATATATATAGAACATATTATAAAATATATCCTATACATGAATATATTTTATATGGTTCAAAAAATTCTAAAATGAACCTCTAGGATGTGTAAATGATCATCTATGTTCTAGTTCTAGGTGATATGTCTAAGGATTTCACTCTTTGAACCTATATATGGTATAATGTACATAGAATCCATAAATTATAAATATAATTACTCTATATAGCGAAAGATTCTATGGTAGATGATACATAGTAAGGAATCAATATCAGTTTTGAAATTTTAGAAGAGTGGTTCATCATAACAAATGGGTAGGTATCCCAAAAACAAAGGCCTTTGACCTACCCGAATCATAATCCTTTCAATTTCATGGTGTTTATTTATTGAAATTAGATGAACTTCGCAACTAAAATTTATTTTTGGAGGTCAAAAATTGATTAACTGAAATATTCAACCTTGCTTGCTTCCTAGCGATATATATATGTGGACACCTCTTACCAATACATGATTCACACATTGAGGTAAGGGTTGGGATGTTCATAATTTTTTCCCAATTGGAATGTGGAAAATAGATTTTCCATAAGTACTAGTATTGGATAAATAGTACCAATATCTCAGACATATCTATATAGTGAAGGCATCGTTAAGGATTTTATGCCCCTTATATGTGTTATAGGGTAATATAATGACCTAGATAAGGGACATGAGATTAATAATGACCAAGACATATCATGGGATTAGTTCAGACACTATCTTCAAATCATAAGAAGAGTGAGGCCACTCTCACTAAATGACTGAGATGTAGACAACAACCTAGAATGAAACAACCAGTTTTGTTTTTTTATGTATTAAGATATAAATAGAATTATCACCAACAAGAAAACTTGTATCCATGAAGTAAATAAATATTTTTTATCTTTGAGAGAGGGTTTTCTGATTAATATAGTCAAATGGGAGATAATATATGAGGGATATACACCTTGACGATTTAGGAACAAATTTTGATTCATCAAGGAAAAGTGTATTGATCCACCTCAGAGAGAATGTGTAGAAAAACACCCCATTGTGGCATGATAATTCTATTTAGTATTGATGTCAGAATAAATAGATATAGAATATACTCTTCTACCAGTCAATGGTTTTGTCAAGATACTGAATGAATATGAAAATACCTAGATTTCGTAATATTTTGATGGGAAACTGGGAGAAAGGGTTCCTTAATCGTGATCCTACTAGACACTAATAGATAATAAAAGTGGGATTCATAGTAAGAGGAAACAAGAAAATGTTAATGACATTCCCCAAAGAACCCTCCAAAGTCTCAGATACCTAGAAAATTGGTGATGAATCTAAATAATACCCCTTAACATGTGAGACATCTACCTGTCATATAATCCTTATTGATGTTTTTTAGAGTCTTTAAATAATTATGACTCATGGAAGATATCTTCTTTCAAAAAGGATATCCGAGATTTACTCTCGGTGTTGGGGATCTCACTGATAGGGGTTTTCTAGATGATTAAACCTTCCAACCTCTCCATCAAGGATCACCCAAATGATGTTGAATCTTATATTAGAGATCTAGAAGCTACAATCCACTCATTGAAAAACATTTTATTTTACATAGGATGGGTATTTTAGCTATTTGGTCCCAATATGTGTGGTAAAAAGGATAATAATAATAATCAAATATCCTCTCTAGAAGAGGTAATATATGTTCTAGTCTACAATTATCATTTTTCATTGACGATACAAATAATATTCTTCCTTGAGATTTTTAGGATTTAGAAGGGGATCGTATTACCGTTAAACATTTGAAATATTCAACCAAAAGAATAATTAGGGGCCTAATCACTTATTTCGATTCCAGGTTTGAGGAGGTCTAGGTTCACTTTGGGATATGCTCAATATTGAGACTGCGGGATGGGTGAATCATTTTTGGTGTTTTTTAATTTTAATTTCTCCTTTTATCCCTTTCTTTTACCACTACATGGTAAAGTCCGTGAATCTCTATTTCTCTCACCTTACCATTCATTTTTTTATCACATCCAAACAAATACTTACACAATGGGGAAAATTATTTAAAAGGTTCACAATTCAATAAGTAGGGATAATCCTTGATGTGATTGTGGAAAACCCAATATCACATAACAGAGTATTAATAAACATATTAGAAAAAATGAGTTGTGAGTATTCTTGGACTCTTATAGAAAAATACCTCTAGGTATTTATTCTTATATCCAAATAGGTGAAAAATAAGTATTGGGTGATAAAATTAAGATATTCACCAATCTTTCATTAATAGATATTCTTGCTTATCATTGACGTGCTCCTTGTTTCTTCTTGTGGTTATACCCTTACATATATAACAAAATAAAAGATGTTATTATTCTTATATATGCCCAACAATTCACACACCATTTTCTCTCTCTTCTTATAAATGAATAGCAAGGTTGCTATTTTTTGTTCCAAACAACAATAAACAAAAGATACTTTTTCATCTTTCGCCCTTACACAAATGTAAGAATCTTATTCTATGAATAGTGTACTATAAAAATCCTCTTCCTTCTTCCCTCTTCCTATAATCCTTTTTATTAACTTAGTATGATAGTGCTGAACATGCACTCCCTCCATTATTCTTATTATTTAGTAAACAAAAATAACACTAGCACTTCTTCTTATTTCTTTAGTGCATACAGATATTTCATTGGTTCTCCTCTATCTGTCTCTATCTATCTCTACTTAGATACTAACCATTAATAAATATATATTGAGAATCTGTTCTAACATCTCACCACTTTTTTCTTATAAAATAAATTCTATATATATATATATATTCCAGGTATTTTATGAATATAATTTCTATAAAAGTGTTTATAGAAATCCCATAATCTTTGGTTTCCTAAAATATATCTTGTTTAAATTCCTTCGTTGTTGGTCTTTTTAAAGACTCAACTTCCTTGTGATATTTGGAAATATCATGAATTCTGGTCACATGTTTTCATCCACAAAATAACCTTCATAAAAAATAATCATGACATGATTCAATCGTACTCCATGTATGCAAGCGGAATACATAATAAAATCATGGACTTCTTCTTACTTCATGGTGAAATGACCAAAAAACTTCTTCCTCCTTATATAATAATATTATAATTAACTAAACCATGATACATAAATTTGGAAGAGTGGCTTACTTAGAATCTTCAAAATAAATATCCTTATATTCCAAAAGATCTTTTTTCCCAATTTAATGATGCTTTCACATACCTAAAAATGAAATATATATTGCTATAAAATAGATCATATGATGTTATAAAATAAATCATATAGACTCAAACAAATTTTTATTATTTTTCCAAATAAGGAACTATCAAAATTATATATACAAAAAATATATATGGAGCTAACCTTCTATATAAAGTAAAATTCATCCGCTGTATTTGTTTAAGTAACTATCACACAACCTAGAGATGACCTAGATGTATCATCCTGAATTTTAGAGTTACCTTTATGTAACTCACAAATATCCAGGATTACATTTATATACTACATAAAATACCTAATATGACATAAATTTATATCACATTTTACATATCAGGTGTCCTTTACATAAATTTCTAGATTACAGATTTCTTATACATGAATTAAATTAGCATTACATAATAGAAAAATTCCAAATGAAAATTACATAACATTAAAAAATAAAGATTTATCATTTCATACCATTGGAGTTTTCCAAATTCAATATCTATAATTTCTAAAATCATTCAAATCATATCAGAATTGTTTCAATTACTCATAATCATATTGATTAATTCATAAACACTGTCAAACCATAATCCAAGAAAAACTATCAATTAGTACAATATTTATAGAATCGCATGATCCTTTGTATGGATTCTTCACAAATTCTAAATTATAGATTTAGGTAAACCATCAACCAGTGGATATTTATCATGTATAATAGAATTAAAATATTTTCGGATAACCCAAGTATGAAGTTTCATATGAAACTTCCTCAAATTCATAACAAATATATTATATTTTCCTTTCTCGACAAACATTTGTACTATCTATTTCACATTTCATTGGAATAGAATATTTTTATAGAATAAGTAGCATGTTTCTAAAACTTCTTCATATTAATGGATCTATTATAATAATAAATGTGAGAAACTTATTAAATTTATTAATTCAACAACACTATCATTATCTTATTATTTTCTTGTAAACCCAACTACCATCCAACACATATAGAAGGAACTCCAAAACCTTGTTCAATAAAATATGATACTTTTTATCATTAATTATATATGGATCCCTAAATAATTAATCATCATTCAAAATTTTGATAAATAAACAGAAAAATATCTAAAGGGAAAAAACCTTCACTTTTCATATGTTTAATGAAAGGTAATTCCAAAAAAAATTCATAATATATCCTTTATGGATATTCCTACAAATAGAACAAGTGACACCTTCCTGGGGATACATCATCACAAAATTCTTGGATTATCTAATGAAAATTCCAATCTATTATTATTCAATCATTTCCCAACATATTTATAACGATACTCTAAAAACATTGGCATCTATTAACAAAAAATTCAATCAGAGAAAGTGGGAGAAACAATATCACCATTTTTATTTGTTTTAAATACCTTCGAATTGTTTTTCTATATAATCTATCTCCATTTATTCAATATCCCCCATATATCGTCAATCAATAATTAATTTTTACTGTATCCCAATTATTTAAATTAAATAAAATTTATTTATAGATAATGGTGTCATTTCATTATTAATCAATTCTCTATAAACCAATCATCTTTAAGGATACATGATCCAGGCTTGGTGTTTAAAACAATATGGTTTTATTTAGAGAAAAAATAAATCCATTAAAAATATTTTGATACTAACAGACATAAGACACTCATCACATTTCAATCAATATATCATTAATATGTTTAAGACGAGATAGATAGTTGAATCCAATTGAGAAAAACGTTCTAATGTAACTCTCAACCAAAATTTCCCACACTCAATTCAATTTATGGGTCAAAATAATTCATATACTAATGGTATGATTTAAATTGAGAAAACACCATTAAATATTCTTTAAAATTTCACATCCATGTTTTGGATTAAATGATATTCGTCCCCTTTTATATTTGGATATAAATTTTTTCCAAGGTTGAGATATTAAGAAAATAGATCTTATTAATGACACATTTTTAAATAACTTTTCAGAAAAAAAATATTGGATTGATATATAAGCTATAGAATCATCTCAATTATACATCTAATGTCTCTCCCTAAAGTGCAGTCTTATTATAACTATCATAATGGTGGGTATCTTCCTTGTATAGAGTCCAAGATTCACCTTATTGAAATTTCATCAAAATGGATATTTTCATAACACTTCTAGGTTTTATAACATACTTAAACATCATCAACGATGATCCTTTCATCATATTTACCTTAAAACATTGATTTACAGATCAATTTAGGACGGTGGATTATGAATTTTGATATCTTGTGTTGATATCATACACTATTTGTCAGGTTATCCCCATGAGAACATTATTTACCTTAAATTACTAGAATTTTATGTTCAAATACAACACACATAGTTAAGGGAAAAAGGCATACCTTTTTGTTTATCAATATGAACAACAAGGTCGAGAAGATTTTCCCAACCTTGTTTTTCTATTATTCCTCCTTCATCATTTTATTTTAAAATTTAGACTTACTTTGGGATCATAAATAATATAGAAATTATGTCCACTTTTTTTTTATTTCTTAACAACCACACATAAAATTCAGCATTATCATATAGAAATAATTATTTTTCTTTAACACAATCTTTTTTTTTATTCGTTAATTATTCAAGATTTCTAAAATCCTACTATCCAAATAGATAAAAAATATTTGGGAATAGTGGTACTCTTATTCCATATATATTCTTATGAGATATTTTATTCTAATTTTACCATTTAGATGTTTCACCCCTCAAGAACTTCATGGGAATTTTTCCCAAGTATATCACATCCTTATTCATTGATATCTTTTTGGGAGTATTATAATATCAATATTTATTCTATTTAATTCCCATGGTTGTATATGATTTCTTACTCAAATTTCTTAACATTATTTATTAATTTTATTTTAATACATTTTTAGTTTAATTGGACAATATTGAATCGCTCATATGACTACACAGTTTGAAAACATCATTGATATTGTAAATAATTATAAATATGTTTATATTATATAGTTTTTTATATTTAATATATATTGGTATATTTTTATCACCTTTTCTCCCTTGAAATATTAATCATTTTAACTTAAACAAAATATATATTATGTGAAAATATATGATGCTCTATTTCAACACATGATAAAACGCACATGATTCCCAATAAATATTGATTTAATTTTATAAACTATTAGCTATATGAAATTTATAGGTTTAATAGCAAGTTGTTTTTAGACTTTATCCAATACTTGTTAGACTACTTTTTGGGAACCCACTTTTATACACATAACTCTATATAGAACCAATAAAATGGTAGAATACTCTCTACGTATCTTTATCAATTTTTATATATAATTAAATTATAAACTTTCACTATTTTTATAAATAGATTTAGAATATTCATTAGAATTTGAGATTAATGGTACCAATTTTTTTGAGATACTAAAAAATTATCATTATATGTTGTTATGGTATTCCTTCCAAATATAATTGATTTTTTACATAATAACTCTCTTTATCAAATTAAATGGAACAAAATTATTTCTCTTTAAATTGTAGAGTCTTAATACACATTTTTTAAAAGATTGATAATTTTACATCCAATTGAAGACACTTATTTCGACTGTCTTATTATGATCTTTAAATCAATCCATTAATTATTCAAAGTACTACATCATATTCGGAATACTTTTTCATACATTATATCCTTTTCTTTATACAATGTATTAAGTCCCTATATATTTTAATTCCCCAACCTAAATCACCAAGTATGAGTTAGAGAGACACATGTACTCATGAGTGACTCCCTACCTGAAAGTGGTTACCAAAGAGTAGCGAGGGTCCATATTTCATCAGGGGAGAGAATATAAACTCAATATCTATAAATAAAATAATAAATAATAACATTAATAAACACATAATAATAAATAATAAATACTATAAAAAATTAATTGAATTTCACCACAACTAAAAAAAATAAAAAACAAAGGACTCCTAAGGTGATAGGTAAAAAAGAGTACAAGGAATATAAGAATGTAAAAAAAACATCACGAAATCCATCTAGAGTCTATCCCATTACCACCTCCATACACTATGCACCATCACTAAGAACCCTATCACCGAGAAATTTCCCATCCCAATATTCATGATTAGGATGTGTTCAAATGCCCATGGGATTCCCATTTGTGGTGTGATTGTAAAACCAGCAGGACACCAAAAATTCACCATTAACATAAGTGAACATGAATATATAAAAGTGTATATCATGAAATAAAGTAAATTCAAAAGTAAACAAACCTCAATGCTGGAACCAATTCATCAGGAACTATCCAAGACACCGTGAACCCTTCTCCCACATACTTTGAAACGATTTCGATAATGATTTAAAAGTATATCACACCACATCACAAGATGTATCACAAGTCCAAGTGTCAGTTGGAACTCTTCACCGATTTATCCTTTCCCCAAGTTCCACATTTAATAAAATATCACATTCCCCACCCTAATTGTGTTCATTAATAGGATTATCACACACCTCACCTTAATGGGGGTTGTTTTCCTTGGATGATAGTAAGTCCCACTTGACATGTTTGAAATAAAATAATATTTAAACAACCCTTTCAAAAAATTCTATCTTGTTAGCCAATAGTTGAAAAATTATCAACAGCCATGTATGGTATACTCCCATGTTAGTAGTCAAATATGTGATATGACTCATATCATAAAACAACCCATAATCTCTATCATTTTTCATATCATCATGATCCCCCTACAACGGTTCATTTAACCAATACTATGCAACCTATTCCTACTTATACCTATAGAAATATTCCAAAGGATGTAAAATAACACAAGAAATACATATCATATTTAGGATCAATATGGTATTTCAATAATAGTTCTCATGTTTCAACACACAGTATATAATATCACATATTAATCATAGGTCTCAAGGACCACTCACTGACCAACGTGAAAATACAGACCAAGCATAAGTTCTTGAAAAAAATCAATCCTAAAATATTCATATACAAGGAGATATATAGTCGGTAAATTTATACCTAATTATGATATATGTAAATTTCAAGACTCAGTAATATGGTAGTCACCTAATAGATGTTCACACACAATGACCCATGGTAGAGTAAATAAGGGATTCACCACTGAGACATTGTAGAACACCAATTCTCATCACAAAGGGCTTATGTTGCCACAAATATGTGTAAAACCACTAATAGACATAAAAAAATAACCACAATATTAGTGATATTATTATCATTCCATGATCATTCAAGATTTGATAGTTGTTATACCCTGATATTTTATGATATATTTCATTCCAAATAAATCTCTTCAAGCGAAATACATAAATATGACTCAAAATGAACTGTAGTATAGTATATCATTATAAAATAGATATTAAATATGTGGTATGAATAAGAAAATCCACAATTATAAATAATTATAATTTTCTAGCTAATGAAAATACTTTTTTTATTAAAGTTATTATATGATTCAAAAGATACATTCTTTGTAAAATAATTTTCAATAATTTTTTGAGAAACTAATATAATTAATTTTCTACCAATATTTTAAAATTTGTTTATAAAAATTATATCAACATTTTAAATCAACATTTCCATAGTTTCTTAGTTTTATTTATTTGAAGTTTTTTGTAAAATATTAATTCTTTGTTCAATAGTGAAAAATTGATTTTTATTAAAATTTAACTTTTCATTTAAAGAATATGAAAAGATAAATTTAGTTTTAAAATGTTTTTAAAAGTAAAATTACTTCATTTACAGCATTATTAATCCAATTTAAGTCATTTCAATATATTAAAATTTTGATATAAAAGCTTTTTATAATTAAGAAAACCTTTTCATTGGATGCCTATTTTTTCATTTCAATTGTGGGATTATTTATTAATTAAATTCTAAGACTTCTATTGAATTAATTTGATAAAATAAATTACATATTTTTAATTATAATAATTAATAGTTTTTAATAATGTAAAATTAATTTTTGGTCATAAAGAACAATAAAAATAGTAAAAATAAATTATTGTGGTTAAGGTTAAAACTGGTTTACTGTAGTATAAACTAAAAAGATAAGGATAATGTGAACCTAAAAAATTTTATAATTTATATTTTATTGAAATATTTTGATCATATATCATATAATGTTTTTAATGGTACATTTGGGGTCTATTTTCCAAATAAAGGTTCAAGAAATTATTTTAAAACATCGGAAATTTACAAGCATTCCACTCACATAAATTACAAAAGGGAACCTCCTCCCCTTACTTATTCACACCTCATAATCCTTTTTTCGCAACCCAAAACTTATAAAAATAAATTTTAAAAATACTTATAATTTTTATAAATCTTATTTTTCTCAAAAAAACCAACCCAAGGTTACTTAATAAGAGATACAGAGGAGGTTTTTCTAAGAGAAGGTAATTGTCTTCACCAAGTTGTTAATTTTTTCAGTTCTTCTTTTACAACATTAAATTATGTATTAGTAATTCATATATAAGAACAATAGTATCGAACATATATTGATATGTTATTATGTTTATGAAATAATGTATATCTATCTCCTCTTCCAACAAATGGGACACAAAACCATCTATCAAGTGTACAATAGACCACTGCCTCACAAATTTATGTAATTCGTTTTCAATCACATCCTCTAACTAATGTATATAATGATGAATTTCATTTATATATATATTTTATTTATAACCTAATTACACTTTTATAATTATAATATAATATCTACCATCATACATTCCAATTCGTTGGAAAACAACAATATTGGTCATGCGTACGTGTGGATTATTGCCTCTACGAAGCTAGGAATTTTTTTCATTTCTGATATAGATGGATGGTTATAATGATATATTCAATGAATATATAATATATAATAATGCTTCTAGAATTTTGAATCAATATTTTCCTTTCTTTTATTCCATTCATCGAAAAGTGAAAAAAACGTTCAAGCATACGTACGGCTTACCATATATATGAATGTTGTAATTCATTTTTCTATATTTTTATTTTATAGAAAACACTAAATATATAAACAATTAATATATATGATATTTACACAAATAGGCATGAGTGTGGGTCGGATATCCATCCTACACCCTCAAAATTTATTAAAAAGATAAAGTGAAAATACAAGGGGGAAATAAAAAAAAGTGGAAAGGAAACTATCATAAAACATTTACCCTATTGAATAATACAAAAAATTATCTTTTGGAATGATATAAAACATAAAAAATAACTCTCATATGATGGAACATACTCAGAGTTTTTGGTTTTTTCCTATTTATGTCAACATAATCTTTAGGGTTGTCATCCGGTGTGACATAAGTGATGTTATTAACTTATCTTATTTTACTATGTGTATATAATGTACCTTTACCATTTTATATCATTAAATTATTTATTTAATGATATTTAAGGATCCAATTTAATTTATTGTTTCTTGGGGATTATGATTCAATTTTTTTAGAAATGGTATGAGATTTATGTTTCAATCCTATTTTAGTCAGGTATTCATATACTTGAATTTTTATTGATGAAATTGTCTAATCCTTTTATGATAAATACATTTTATTTTTATTATCATAATTTATATTATAAACAATACATAATTTTCTTTTAATTTTCATAATTTTAAGTAATCAATATATTTAAATAAAATTTTTCAAGAAAAACTAACTTTACATATCTCTTCGATTGAAAATCCTTTTTCTTATATATCCATATTTTCTAAATATTATTTTACGAATGTTTTTAATACTATATTATGACTATTTAAATTATTTTTAACCATGTTTTAATTTCTAAAAAATTATTTAAAAGGAATCATCTAGGCATTTTCTAAGTGATGTACTTGTGAGTTTTTACCAAAAATGTTAAATGACCCTTTTTTAACACATATGGAATGAATGGAATTTCTTGCCATCATAAGCACAAAATTTTTTGAAAAATCATTTAAAAGGATCCAAGGATATTTCCAAAGACAATATTTTCTTTATTATTTGAAAAAAATTAGATTTCAAATTATTGATTTCAAAGTGAAAAGTATATTTTCCTCAATAAATGTTACAAGTGCTATTTTAAAAAACAATTTTTTTTAATATGAAATATTTTAAGGTTAATTATGTTTTAATATGGATATAATCCAATTATACCATCTTTATTAATTTAATATATTTTTTTTATGATTTTATGTTCCTGAAACCCATTTATTTTTTATGGTTTATGCTATAATGAATTTATGAATTGTTTACAAAACCCATTCTCCTTTCATGGTTTATGAAATAACGATATAAAGAATTGTTTATGATGATATAACATACATATTTATGTTTTTAATTATGTGATTGGTATGCCTATAGTTATATATACCTCCAATGAATTAGTTAAAGTATTATATCTCATCTGATAATTATGTGAAAAAAGTTAATGGGATTGATCCACTATGGGAAACAAGTTTATGTGCTTTATCCACTTTAGGAAATATGTGTTGATTTACTAACACATTATAATTTTATGGTATTAATTTTTAACCTTCATATATAATTTTTTATAATTATGATGGAATCAAGCTCTTATGACATGAACTTATGGTTCATGATTTATTTAAGATGATTTTTGACTCCTAAGATACATGTAATTTGAAATGATATATCTTTATTCCATGAAACATTATTACAATCTCTGATAGATTGGGTATAAAATTTGTATGTTATATTCATGATATCATACAATTATTCGTATCTTATTCTTTCATATGTTCATCAATTGACATCTCCCAGGTTTACCCTTATGTGGAATGTAATCTCAAATTTTCTTATGTTTCCTTTAACCATGTTATAAAGAAAGGTTTAATTATTGTTTTTTATAAATATAACTAAACAGGAATTTATTTTTGGGATATATTTAATATATTTCATGAAATAAGAAGATTATATATCAATACTCCAAATACAGTAAACCATTATGGTTCTCAGGGGCATATTTTTTAAATTTTTAAAATATTAATCTCTAAATATGTAATATTTATGTATGAGAATCTTTATTTTCTATAGTTGGTATCATAGAAAAGAAAGGTATATTATCCTTGGAAATTCTCTCATGTGAACATTGGGAGAGGTTTGACTCTCCACCCAAGGACTTCTTGAGGAATAGTATGGTATTGAGGATGATAGTAAGAGTACCTCCTGGGATGTGTATCTTCCCATGGAATTCTATGATAGGTATAAATTTTATCCCACCTATTATAAGTCCAAATAGTTATTATTGGTATTAGATAAAGGTTTTAATTTTGGAAATTAATATGAGAAAACATTAATGAGGACCTTAAGGATAAGTATAAGTATAGGATGACATCATAAAGTATCTGTAAGGAATATATTTTTTGGTTTTCAAAGAAACAAATTTCTTTTTGGATACTAAAAATGGATGTGGTTTTGGCACAAATTCATCTATGGGGTAATAAACCCAAGAAGAGTCAGTCAAGTTTATTCTAACCATCATTCAGGTGCATGGTGAGTGCTCCATTACCATGCAACTAGTTTGACACTCCCTAGGATTATAATTAGGTTAAATCACATTTTATTTTTGAAAATTTATGAAGGATTTAAATATATTATAACCAAATACATCCTTGATTAATCTTAACATGTTATAAATTGGAAATAAGGTGTCATAATTTAGATATATTATATATTTTTTCATTGTCTCTCTCTATTATTTTATTTCTCAAATTCTGGTTTCTAGTTTTAGAAAATAGTTCGAACAAAGAGGATTCATGTTAATGGTTAATGTGATAGATAATTGGGTGATTTTACTCATGTGTAATTAAATGAATAGGAACTATAAGGATAAAAATTATGATATTTCTTAATACAGTATCGAAATATATGATTAATATCAAAAAATTAATTAGATTCCAAATGAGTCAAATAAGACAAAGATGGATGTTTTTTAAAGTTCATGTGGTAAGATAAATATAAGAAATAATGTTTAATTTTATTCATGTCAAGAATGTGGAAAAGATCACCCAAGATAATATTTCAATGGAATGGGAAAGTATTTTATATGTGGAAATGAAGGTTATAAAGAAATAAATTTCTGATAAATTCAATGTATTATATGTGGGGAAGATAGGAATTATCTAATTCAATGACCTAATCCAAGGTTTAGCTCCAAAAGTAACATTTAATGATGCTATACCAATCATTTAAGTGATATTATTGAAGTTTTTATGTTTTAAAATTTAATTATTATGTTATATATGTTTTTATCAATGTTATTTCAGTTATAAGAGTCATGAAACTTATACAGATTGTTTTGTATAAGTTTTTCATTAAAAATTTACAAGAATAACTTGAATGGTAACAATAATCAAGAAAATGGATTTAGGGGTAAGGAGATATTTAATGTAAAACAAAAGATTTAGGAAAATATAACCCCTATTATATGATTGATGTTGAGGTAATAATGTTTTAATGGGAAAAAGAGATAATTGATATAGATAATGTAAATGATATAGTCTTTGTGGCCTTGAAATTTATTAGTGATTTGATAACAAAGTGATTTATGATGAAGAATAATTAATTTTTAGATTTATAGAGTATATTGGATAGTTTGAGAATTTATTTGAGGAAAAAGAATAAAGCTAATTCTTCAGAAGCATATAAATTCTCATTGAGGTTTTATGGTTATTACGATTATTTTGGGAATGGATTATCATTTTTAAGAGAATATATGATCATCATATTCACATGTTGGGTATGTGAAATTATTATAAATATTATAATTTTTGAGGATAAGTGTTAAAGTGGATATTGGGAAAATATATATATGGGAGTAAATCATTAATATTTTCGGGTTTTGAATTTGGTTATACATGTTTTGGAATAATTTTAAAGATAACTACATATAGAATGACTTTAATTGAATTATTGGTGTTATTGTTGAGGTTTTTTTATTAATGTATTATCTATACTGGGTAAATTGTGTTATCCATTTTTGTTTTGATGATAGCTGGAGATATAAGGAATGACTAATCATTATTTTATGGATCTTATCATCCATTAAAATTAAATTTTAGTGATTTAGGAATAAAAAAATTTGATTTTTAATTTTCATTTCACAGACTAATTGATGATGTGGAATTTTAAAAGTGGAAAACCATAGGATGAAATTGTTATTATGATAAGGAGATAAATCATGTAATTAAATTTTTTAATGTTCACCATCTTAATAGAAAAACAAACCCTCACCTTTACATAATTAAATTAAAATAAAATACTTTTACCATAATTTTCAAGGAATTTAAGATCTTTCCACCATTAGAAATGTGTGGTTTTGGTTGTTAACATTATTTTTACCATATTCTCTATCACCCTATACTTTTTCTCAGTTGATATGTTTCACCTCATTATACATATTTTCACTTTCTAATATGTTAATCTTATTTGGAAATCCATTTTCATGTTATTTTAGATGTAATTTGTACTTCTATTTCCCCAAATGTAAGATTATGTTTTATTAACCCTTTATAAATTGTCGATTTTACAGAAAGGAATTATCAAATTTCAAAACATTAAGAGCCCGAATCTTCTTTTTAGGTGTGTTTCCCTTTTCTGGTCATTTTCAAGAAAAAGTGGAATTTCTAGAAATTTTTTAAGTACATATTGTGTACTTTATGAGTACAGGTCGTGTACTCGGTTTCCACATGAAGCCATGTGCTGGCCGTGTAATGGCCGTACACACAGCCATGTGGGGATGACCTGGAGGCCGCCTAATGCGGGGTACAGAAACATAAAGTACACGCTGTGTATTTGTTTTTTCATTAAACATACTGGGGTCATGTATAATTTGGAAAAAGGCCTTGTTCTTGACCTAGTTTGTCCGAGAGCTCCTGTAAGGCCGCGATCTTCCTCCAATCCCGTGACCGAGCATCCGATCCCAATTTGACCACCGTAGATTGCATTGGAATCACCTTGATAAGCTCTTCTGTCTTCTAGATCTTCAATTCATGATTCCTCCCCTTTCTTAACATATCATTGGTTGAAATTTTTGAGTGTTTTTGTAGATCTACTATGTTCTTGGGATTTTCAGGGCTTGAGGTTCACTTATATAGATCCTAAAACACCGAGGTAGGTGGTTTGTGCCTTTCTGTTGAATGTCTTTGAGTTATATGTGAAAACTTTTCCAATACCCTTGAACGGTGTGTTGTGTGTTTATTGTTTTAGACCTGTTGTTTTTCTTCCATGCTTGTGTGCTTGAGTAGAGGTTAATTTATTATGAATTTTTTAAATTTCTATGCTTTGGAGGTGTTTTCCCATGCATGTTTTGGTTATGACCTTTTGGTACTGTTTATCCTATTAGGCTGCCTTGTTTTTCCCTTACCTAGTATTGTAGGATGGTGTGATTATTGTTCTGACATGTTTTTATGCTGTATAATGGTTATCCAAGTAGTTCTTGAGGTTTACTTTGGCTGATATGCATTGCTATGCTTGCTTGACTTACTTAGGACCGTGAGAACCTGGTGTGGTAGACCATAGGGAGAATGGATGGAAGGGATTCCCCAGAGTGTATGTTTTTGCTGATGATGCGAGACCACATGGGGAATTGACGTAAGTGCTTTCTATGAGTGTCTGTAGTTCCTCGATACGGGTCACATGGGGAATGTGACGTAAGTTCTTCCCCATGGAGCCTTTATTTACCAATACAAGACTATAGGGGGAATTGATGCTGAATGCTTCTTTAGAGAGTTTATTCTAATGCTGAACAAGAGGTGTTAGACTGAGTGTACTGCCCAGAGGGTTGCTTCTGTTTCGAGGTAGGACTAGAGGGGATAGGTAGTGAGTACTTCCCAAAGGGTTACCTATTGTGTTATCTTTATGCTTGTGTTGCTAGGTAGGACCAAATGGAATAGACTGTGAGTAATTCCCAGAGGGTTACCTTTTGTGTTTAGAAGATTTCTTTTGTTTCTAGGTAGGACAAGAGGGGATAGGATGTGAGTACTTCCTAGAGGGTTACCGGTTTGTGTTTACCTTCTTTGGTAAGCTGTTGCTGGATATATGAAATTGAATTCATTGAAACTGTGGATTGTTTTCTGCTGAGTACTTTCCTGTTCACTACTTCCTTTTTCTCATTACCTACCATATATTCACTGACTGTTAGGAACATATCTTGTGGTGGTTTCCTACTAGGATTAGTCTCACACTCTATTTAGACCATGATTTTGGTCACAAACATATTATATTTTTGTAGGTATAGATAAGGTCAAGCACCCATTTACTTCAGGTACATGATTTGTTGTGGAGCAAGACACCATGGGACCAAGTTTCCAATGCTGAGGAACTATTTATCTATTTTCTTTTTGAATTTTTCTTAGTACTATTTTTTATTCCAGCATTGTGATGTGTTTGACCAATTTCCTAGAAATATGTATCATGCATCATTTATATATGTGTGCTCCAGTTGTTTCTCCTTCAGTCTTCTGCTATTTTCTAGTTATTTGATATTATTAATGCTTCCACTATAGATATCTGTTTAGATTCCATTGTGTTACTCTTCCAATGAGAGCATAGTTTTCCACACTATCACGCCCATGGCCCTCGCTACTAATTGGCAGCCTCTGGCATTTGGGGAAATGTGCTTGAGGCCTTGTGACTAACTGGGTACGAGGCACCTTGGGAAGGCTTTTGATACTAGGACATTACAAAGTTGTATCAGAGGAGTTTCTTTTCATTGACTTACCTTTTGGAGCCTATAGTCAGTGATAAGATGGAATAGTTAGTTTTTAACAAGCTGTGCTAGGGAGTAGCTAACCTATGTATAAGGAAAACCCAATTTACCTCATATTGCAAATATCTGGTTTTGCAATTTTACAGTTGATTTGATTTTCACCATTGGGTGACTCACATGTGTTTTTCTATTATTGTTGATGTTATTGAGGTTCTATTTATGTTTCAACCTGATGAGATCAGGGTATGCCACCTCATGCATCATATAGGCACTTTCTAAGGATCACATGTCATGCATTATTGCCATTCCATATAGGGTGCATTAGCGATTTCATGTTGTTGTGATAGGTGTTTTGCTAGATATGCATGATGTTGTGATAGATTCCTTGATAAAAATAACTTCTATTTGATATGGTATTTGTTTGTATGTTTTTGTTTGAATGAACACCAAACTTTGGTTCTTGAGGTGTTATGGGCCCCCATGGACCAAAATTTGGTGGATCATTGCCCTGTTATCCTTGTTATAACATGTATAAGATAACAAGATTTGATTCGTGGGGAGTATGGGCCCTCACAGATCAAAATTTGGCACTTAAGGGACTGTTTCATTGTTTTTATTTGTTTCAGTGTAGTTTTTGATTCTCACTATCTGGAAATTTAAAGAATACATGCCATGTTGTTCTGACTACATGCCATGTGTTCTTCTGTTTGGGAAGAAATAATTTTTCTTATGTACATGTCGTGTACCTTATGTACACGCCATGTAGTCTCTAATTGTGTCATAGGTTGAGTGGGAAGAGACAAAAGATAGGGAAATTTATGTGGGAACACGCCGTGTACCGGTTGTACATGCCTTGTCATGTTGACCCTCTGTCTTCCAGTGTGACTAATAACACGGATGAAAAAACTTAGGTTATACATGTTGTGTCAGTTCTAAACACACCATGTAGTGTAATCTTGGAATACGGCCATGTAACAAGCATCACAGGTCAGTTTTATCTTTTATAGTACATTTTGTGTAGTGTCTTCCAGGTATTCGGCCGTTTCACGAACAATACGGGTCGATGAAGCCCGTTTAGTACACACCGTATCTAGCACAAACATGCGGTGTAATCTCATTCTAAGGAGAACTGTGTGGCTTAGATGTGTAGAAGGACCCGGGTTGGGGAAGATAATTCAACTACACACTGTGTGTAAGGATAACACGCTGTGTGTTTGGGGTGTTACCGGACCAGTTCTTGCAGATGTACATGCCCATGTGAAGGCTTAAGGGGACATTCCATGTTGGTATTATACACGCCGTGTATCCTTGTTTTCAAAAACACGAATGTTTTCCTTATCCTATTCCCTTCTTACACTTATAGTTTTCAGTCCTTGATAATCTTAATCTAAGGTGTGTGCTTGGCCTTGTAGAGTCATTCCACCGAGAAGTCCTCTAATTGTACGCCAGTTGCACGCTGATGATCAGACACCAGATGTGACTGATCAAGGACTTCTAGCAGATCCTCCTGTAGTGCCAGTCTTAGCACCATCTGTCATTATAGACATAGGTGATGATGAAATGTTTTGAGAGGGTTTTATGTGGTTCATGAAAACCTTCCATGGGGTATCACATCCTTCCCCGTCTTTGGAAGAGTTGATACGAGTCTTTCAGTATCATCATCCTCCCACTTTCACAGGGGAAGGAGGATCCTAGGCTGCAGAGTCATGGCTAGAAGCCATGAATTCTTTCAACGAGCATCTAGAGACGCCTCAAGAGAGGAGGTTGAAGATCACTACCAATATGCTGCGGGATTTTTCTATGAGATGGTGGGATGTGATCTCACAGGCTGGACACCAGCAAGTAGTCTCTTGGGATGGGTTGCAATGTACCTTCTGTGACTACTATAATCTGGATACCTTGAGGGCTGATCGAGCTTGAGAGATTATGAATCTGGTTCAGGATACTCTTTTAGTTGTGGAGTATTCATCTTGATTCACCGAGATGCAACACTTTATGCTTATTTTAAGAGGTGACGAGCTATTCCTAGTAAGGAATATTGAGGATGGTCGGAGGCACGACATCTGATCTTAGGTGAACATATTTAGGTTGACTTCCATCACTTCTATTGTCAACCAAGAGATGATCACGGAGAATAATCTAAGAGATTATGGAGTTGTGATCCAGGCAAACTCAGCATCCAGAGTTAGTATCCCTCCTACTAACAACAGGAAGCACCGCAGGGATTCTTCGCGTGGAGATCCAAGGAGGAGATAGATATCTTCTGGTAGCTAGGTGGTGTGATACCAATGTAGGAATAGTGGGAATATGAGGCCACATTTCCTAAGATTCCTAGTGGGGTGCCTATTTAGCAGCAATATGGTTTATCTGTAGCATTTCTGTCAGATCATCTCACCAGTAGCTAGTGATAGGGGTTCTTAAATGACTCGACATTCAAGAGCAGCACCACTAGTTTCTCACCAGTATGGGAAGTGGAGTTCTTCCAGCCATTTAGGCTGTGGTGGAGGTCGTGGTTGTGGTAGCCCGTCGCCTGGGTTTCAACGACATCAGGGCGGATCAGTTTAGAGTGTTTAGGTAGGGTCACAGGGACATGGTACATGCTGGACTTTTATAGTGGAGCAGACCCAACAGGAGTAGGATCCCAGACCTTCAACAGTTCAAGGTACGATCTTAGTTTCCTTAGTTTTAGATTCTGCTCTTTTTGATATAGGGGCTTCTCATAGCTTTATATATCTTGTAGTTGTGGAGAGCCTTGGGCTCTGTATCTTTTCTTCTACTTATATCTTGACATTGGACAATCTGTTGGGGAATAGAACGGATAGTGTGTGTCAGTGTAAGGAGTTCCCTCTAAAGGTTTGTGGGTTTCACTTATTTTGGGACCTCTATGTCTTAGAGATGACAAGATATGATGTCATTCTCAAAATGGACTGGTTGGTTTCCTTCCATGCAGTCGTCGATTTCTACCACTATTGGGTGAGTTTCACATCACCAGATGGTGGATTGTTTCTTCATAAGGGAGAATGGGATGTACAGGAGAGCAGATCGGTACTCGAGCATCAAGGGTTGGGAGGAGTTACAACCCAGATTTCTATTCTATATCTGGATGAGCAGGGGACTTCACAGTTATACTTTCCCCTAGTGGTGGATCATTTCCGGGACGTCTTTCCAAAGGACTTTTCAGGTTTTCCTTTAGAGTGAGAGTTATACTTTCTATTGTGTTCGTGAAAAGAGTTGTACCATTGTCCATTCCACTTTATAGGATGGCTACACTATAGTTGTAGGAGCTCAAGAAGTAGTTGGAGGAGTTTTAGGCAAAGGGTTTCATCCGACCTAGTACATATCTGTGGGGTTCACATGTCCTATTTGTGAAGAAGGCAGGCGGTAACCTCAGGATTTTTGTGGATTATTGGAAGCAGAAATAGTTGACAATCAAGAACTAATATCCCTTTTCGAGGATTGATGATCTCTTTTATCAGCTTCAAGAAGCCTGAGTGTTATCAAAGATTGAGTTGAGATCTGATTATCATCAGTTTCACGTTTGACCAACTGATATACCTCTTACAACCTTCTGGAGCTGGTAAGGTCTAAATGAGTATATGGTTATGTCGTTCGGTCTCATGAACGCGCCTATAGTTTTCATGGAACTGATGAATCGAGTGTTCTATCCATACATGGATTATTTCATTGTGGTCTTTGTGGATGATATCTTGGGGTACTCTCACACTCAACACGACCATGCTACCCATCTTGTGATCGTTTTGAGTACATTAAGAGGGCATTAGTTATATGATAAGATCTCAAAATTCCACTTTTGGATGGACCAGATTCACTTCATGGGTCATGTTATCTCCATGAAAGGAGTGTCAGTTGACCCAAGGAATGTGAGAGCAATAGTTTCCTAGGAGAATCCATAGAACATCTTTTAGGTATGGAGTTTTCTAGGGATGTATGGATACTACAGACATTTCATACATGACTTTTCATGCTTAGCATAACCACTGATGGGCTTGACTAATAAGGGTGTAAAGTTCTTATGGTCAGACTCTTGTGAGTTAGCCATTCAGGAGCTAAAAAAGAGACTAACTACAGCATCGATACTAGTATTTCTAGTGCTGGGTAAAATCTATATTTTTACTGCGATGATTCAGGTATTGGGTTGGGGGTTGTGCTTATGCAGGTAGAATTAGTCGTCACGTACAGGTCTCGACATTTGAGGCCACATGAGAGGAATTACACAATGAAAAATATTGAGTTGGTTGTTGTTATTGATTCCCTGTTCTATTAGAGACATTATCTTCTAGGAGAGCATTTTTTTGGTTTTCACCAACCACAAAAGCCTCAAGTACATCTTCACTCAGCATGAAATAAATATGAGACATCAAAGGTGGGTTGGGTACCTTCAGTCATTTGAAATTGTTCTTGCTTATATGCCTAGAAAAGGCAATGCAATGGCTGATGCACTGAGCAGGAGGACTCAGATACAGGTAGTTTAAGAGGCCAGTAGTGAGTGGCAGCTTATGGATCTGGTCTATGAGATGCATTTGGAGGTGCACAAAAGATAAGTGAATACTTTTCTTTCTTCTATGGATGTTACCTCTACTCTTCTTGATCGAGTACAAATGAGGTAAATATCAGATTCTGAAGGCCCAGTCCTATGGTAAATCATGTTAAGAGAGGACCCTATTCTTGGATGTACCATAGGTCAGGATGAGATCTTGCATTTCTAGGAGCGTGTATCGGTTCCAGTAGACATATGTGAGGAGCTGATGCACGACTTTCATTCCTCAGTTTGGGTTGTTCATCCTGGTGTCACCAAGATGTATCGTTATATCCACCGCAATTATTGGTGTCTAAATATAAAAAAAGATGTTGCTGGTTTCGTCATGAAGTGTTCCACCTATCAGTAGGTGAAGGCAGAGCATCAATGACCATAAGGTATTTTGTATCATTTACCCATTCCCGAGTGTAAGTGGAATGATGTCGCGATGGATTTCATGAAAGGTTTACCGAGGTCTCCTTGAGGGAATGATGCAGTTTGGGTTGTCATTGAAAGGCTCCTAAAGGTTGATCACTTCTTTCCGATCAAGGAGACCTTCAGTGTTGATAAGATGGTATGGTTGTACATCCAAGAGATTTTATATCTACATGGGGTTCCACACTCCATCGTTTCAGATAGGGATGCCCGTTTTAGTTCTCGGGTCTAGAAGGGGCTTCAGAAGGCTTTGGGTATACAGGTTTTTTGAGTACAACTTACTATCCCCAGACAGAAGGTCAGTACGTGTGTACGATTTAGGTGCATGAGGACATGCTTCATGCATGCATCCTAGATTTTGGAGGTTCATGGGAGAATCATATACCTCTTTTGTAGTTTTCTTATAATAATAGTTTTCAAGGAACTATTCAGATGGCACCTTATGAGGCTTTGTACGATAGGCCGTGATGATCACCCTTATGTTGGATGGAGGCAGGAGAGGCACCTATGATGGGACCTCGTCTTGTCCAGGAGACCATATAGAAGATATAGTTGATTTGGAAGAGGATGGATACTGCATAGTCTCGATAGATGTCTTATGCTGATCAGCGAAGATGAACTATGGATTTAGAGGTCGGGGATCAGGTTTTCCTACGTGTCACACCGAGGTTGGGACACAAAAGGATTAGGTGATAGGGTAAGCCTTTGCCGAGGTACGTCGAGCCATTTGAGGTTTTTGAGAGTGTTGGGCCGGTTGCCTATTGGTTGCAGTTACCTCAAAGGTACCAGTCTATGCATGACATATTCCACATTTCTCAGCTCTGACGTTACCTCTCAGACCCATCTCATGTCTTCACACACAAGGAGTTTGAGTTAGAAGTGGACATATATTTTGCAGAGAATCCTATCTGGATTGTTGATCATAGTACGAATGTTCTATGGGGCCAGTTTTTTCCTCTAGTACGAGTTATATGGTAGCACATGCAAGTAAAGGATGAGACTTGGGAGATGGAGGAAGACATATGATTGCAGTGCCCGGAGCTGTTCAGGGTTTCTTCTTCTACTCCACCTTGCTATGGAAATTCGTGGATAAATTTCTTTAATGGGGAACATTTGTAAGAACTCAAATCTTCTTTTCAGGTATGTTTTCCTTTTCTGGTTTTTTTTGCCAAAAAGAGGAATTTCTAGAAATTTTTGAAGTAAACGCCATGTACTTTATGAGTACTTTCCGTGTAATTGGATTCTGCATGATGTCGTGTGATAGCCATGTAATGGCCACAGACACAACCATGTGGGGTTGACCTGGAGGCCACTTAATGCATGGTACATAAATAGAATGTACACTCCATGTACTTCCAAAGTACATGCTGTGTATTTTCTTTTTTTTTCATTAAATGTATCGGGGTCACGTCTCATCACCAGAAAGTCTTTCTTCTCAGACTAGTTTGTCTGAGAGCTCTTGTATGGTGGTGATATTCCTCTGAGCCCCCAAGTGAGCATCTGATATCCGATTCAACCACCTTCGATTTCATTGGAATCGCCTCAATAATCTATTCCTTCTTCTAGAGCTTCGTTTCATGATTCCTCCTCTTTCTCAAGTTATCCTCGGTTGAACATTTTGATCATTTTTGTATATCTACCATGTTCTTGGGAGATTCAAGGATTGAGGTTCACTTATATTGATCCTACAACACCGAGGTAGGTGGTTTTTGCCTTTTTGTTTAAATTATTTGTGTCATATGTGCAAATTTGTCCAATATCCTTGAACGAGGTATTCCGTGTTTACTGTTTTAGCCCTGTTGTTTTCCTGCCATGCATGTGTTCTTGAGTAGAGGTTAATTGATTATGAATAGGTTAGGTTTCTATGATTTGGAGGTGTTTTCACCTGTATGTTTTGGTTATGACATTTTGGTGCTATTTAGCCTGTTAGGCTGCCATGTTTTTCCCATTCCTAGTATTGTAAGATGGTGTGACTATTGTTATGACATGATGTTATGCTGTGGACTATTTATCCAATTAGTTATTGAGGTATACTTTGGACGATACATGCTGCTATGCATTCTTGAATTACACAGGTCCGTTAGAACCTAGTGTAGTAGACCATAAGGATAATGGAAGAAAGGGCTTCTCCAGATTGTCTTTTATTTCTTAAGATGAGAGACCACAGGGGGAATTGACGTAAGTTCTTACTTAGAGTGTCTGTTGTCCCTCGATGCGGGCCATAGGGGAATGTGACGTAATTGCTTCCCCATAGCGACTTTAGTTATTGATAAAATACTATAGGGGTAATTGACGTCAAGTGCTTCCCCAGAGAGTCTATTCTAAAGATGAACAAGAGGGGTTAGACTGAGTTTACTTCCCAAAGGATTGCTTTTGTAGCTAGGTAGGACCAGAGGGGATAGGGAGTGAGTAATTTCGAGAGGGTTACCTATTGTGTTATCTACATGCTTGTATTGCTAGGTAGGATCAGAGGGGATATATGGTGAGTACTTCCAAGATGGTTACCTTTCATGTTTAGCTTCTTGCATGTGTTTCTAGGTTGGACCAAAGAGGATGGGTTGTGATTACTTCCCAGAGGGTTACCTATTTGTTTTTACCTTCTTTGGATAGCTGTTTCTTGATATATGAAACTAAATGCATTGAAACTATGGATTGTTTACTGCTATGTACTTTTTTATTCACTGCTTCCTTTTGCTCATTACCTTATATATATATTCACTGACTGTTCGGCATAGATCTTGTGGTGGTTGCCTACTGGGATTAGTCTCACACCCTAGTTGGGCCATGCTTTTGGGCCCAAACAGATTATATTGCTGCAGGTATTGATAAGGTCAATCACCCTATTACTTCATGTACTTGATTTATTGCTAAGCTAGAGAGCATGGGACCAAGCTGAGGCTTGTGATGCTGAGGATATGTTTATCTATTTTATTTTGTACTTTGGCTTAGTAATATTTTGTATTCCAGCATTGTGATGTGTTTGGATATTTTATAGACATATGTATCATGCATAATTTATATATGTGTGCTCCAGTTGTTTATACTTCAGTCTTCCACTGTTTTCTAGTTGTTCGATATTGTTACTGCTTCCACTATTACTATTTGTTTAGCTTCTGTTGTGTTACTCATCCAATGAGGGCATATTTTCCCCACTATCACACCCAAAGCCCTCACTACTAGTCGGAAGCCTCTAGGGTTAGGAGAAATGAGTTTGAGGCTCTATGACAAACCGGTTATGGGGTGCCTCAGGGCGGCTTCCAGAACCGGGACTTTACAAAACCCTTGATTACTGATCAAAGGTTCAAATTATGCTAAATAAATTTATTAAATTGGGGGAGAATGTAACACCCATATATTTTAAAATATATTTATTTTTAAATAAATCAATTAGATATATTTTGATACACACAAACCTGAGTTAAAATGATCCATAATATTGTGTACCATTATAAAATAGACAGTAAATTGGTCTAAATAATTAGAATGAAATAATTTTAAAAATATGTATAACAGTTTTAGAAAAAGAAAATATTTTTAGTAATGTCTTTATATGATTCAAAAGCACACTTTTACTTAAATGGTTTTTTTTATTTTGGTGAGAAAGTAATATAATTAAATTTCTTCCACTTTTGGAAAATTCATTTGTCAAAATTAGTGTAACACCCTGAAATTATAAAGTAAGAATATTATATTCAATATCATTCAAGAGACGTGGAACCAAGCGCATAAGGTGATATAATACCACAGTACGTTAAAGCATATTTACTATTTTTAATATTTTACATATATTTTTCAATGAACTCAATGCTAAGTTAGATTGCATCACACATAAGAGCAACCTTCCTCGATAGCTTACGTTACACGCAAGAGTGACCTTCTTTGATGGCTTGCAATACACGCGAGACCAAGTTTCACCAAGTAACATGGTGTTATAAAACTATTATTAGATAATATATTTTGATATAACATAATAGTTATGTTAGAGGTTATTAATATTAATAAATAACTTTTGAAATTTTTTGTTTTATATAAATATAAAATTAATTCATTGGTTATCAATTAATGAGAAATGAAAATAAAAACCAATTGTATATAAAATGAATTATTATTATTTTTATGCTTCAAAAGGAGTTTTGTGATAATAAAAATAATGAATTAAAATTAGTGAGTTATTATAATGAAATATATATGTTATATATTCAACCAAATATTTTTGATGTCATAACCCATCGCAGTGGGGTCCACACCGTGACTCCACAAGCCCACCTCTAATAGGACAGGGGCTGGTCACTAGCACCGAGTAGGCATATTACCAACATGGGAGGCATTGACTACGTACCTGTACACAGACACACATCTCCAAGCCCACAATGCTGAAATGTAAAAAAACCACTCGGGAACAAAATGTATGCATACAACTAAAGCCAACGAACAGAGTATGAAGGAATGTAAAGTACTGAAAGTAAACTAGGCCAGAATACAAGCCCACCAAAAACTAGAGTCTGAAAACTAAAAAGTCCAACCTATAAACTCAAAGAGGTATTGGGACTAATGCTCATAGCCGTAGGATCACCTCGGCCAGTAGGGAACATAGAAGTCTCGTTCCTCTCCTAGTCCACCCTAGACCCTGTCAAAAGGTTGGTCATCTGAACAAGACATGACACGTTTGGGCAATGCCTGTGCAGGGGTGAGTATAACAATACTTAGTAGAGGACCCCAAAAACCAAAAATCAATACAAAAACGAAAGGCACAATCAGATCTGGAAAATATTTCTACAAAACATATAGAAAAAGAATCAGAAAAATATCCAGATATACTCAAATCCCAAACCCATTGTCTGGGGACAAGTCACGCAACAACATACCTCTACTAGGGATTTAGTTCGAAGATTACACAAAGAACTCATCTAGGAGAACTCACTCCACAAGTCAAAAAACTCTTATGACGTCCATCTGAGAAGTACTGTTTGTCGGAAAGATCATGAGATATAGATACACTCATTCCGGGAGAACACACTTCTGAGTGGGAACGGTCACGATACACAGATGAGGATCTCTTCCAGGGCCTTCGCGGATACCATGACTCATACAGAATTCAGCTACTAGGTAGAGGATCGGAGCCCTGTGGAAGTGGTCACATTGATACCTATATCCACCTAGGATCAATAATGGATAGAGGATCTCGCTCCGTACCTATCAGAGGGATACCTAACTCTATAATGGAAATTCCTGCTGAAGGGATCATAATACTATAGTAGGAAACGATACATGACCTTCAATAGAATGAAAAAAGGGTCACTAACCCAAAAGAAACATGTCCAAGATATGGTGGACAAGAATATCTATCCATGTACTGAAAAGTACACCGTGTGTAGAAGTGTTACACACTATGTCTTCTGACCCCGGGTATTTTCGATGTACTAAGACCCGTGTCGCAAGGCTGGTCGTGTAGGAAAGTCAGTACATAGAGTTTAATACATATCACACGCCGTGTCCGAGTAAATGTGGTCGGCTCCACGTACACAGTTGTGTGCCCATACACGACTTTATCCCAGGTCCATGTATCACCCTAGATACATGTCGAGTCCCACGTAATTACATCTGCATGTCACGAAGGGTCTACACGTTGTGTTCCAAATCTGTATAGTTTATCATATGTCCGTGTACTTCCCAGAATACACACCGATCTTCGGGGAAGGTCCAAAATGTCGTGTGATTAGGGTCAAATGCTGTGTGATACCTGTCTGATCCCTGAAACCCTATCTTCCACCGCCGATACCATATGTTATGTTCTTCGGAATTACACGCCGTGTCTTTTGGAATTTTCCAAAATCGCAAACCTGCTTTACCGTTCCTCATTGATGCTTCAATTGTTGATCCAACCATCCAATCACAATAAAACTCCAGAGATTAGGTCGCATGCACATCACGATGTCAGTTCTATAAGTTTCGGGCCTCCGATCAGCCCTAAAAATTCGTTTTGATCATCCGCACGAAGGACAGTCGAAGAATGATCATTGATGAACCACATAGATTCATCCACCTCCATTTCCTCCGCACCTCTACTTGGTTGCCCTGAGGTCAGATTTTCAATTTGTAATCATTGCGACTGAAAATGGATGTGCAACGAGCCGTTGTATGTCACCCCACAAAGAATGTGAAGAACGCTATAGAAAAGAAATGGGAAAGAAATACAAAAACAAAGTGAGGAATGAACCTCCACCATCATTTTTCATGGAGTTGAACCGCTCCCATTAGTAGGATCAAATGTAATGATTTCAAAACATTAATCTATCATGGATTAACTCCCCAATATCAACAAAAAAGCACTCCCGTAAGAACGTACAAATCAGCGGATCAACCTGTTCATTGGTTGATCCACGTTCGTAGTTTATTCCAAGAATGATGGATAATTTAAATCAAATTAAAAACCACTACCTTGATCGTCAATAAAGAGGAATATCAGTCACTGGTTAGGATTCGATTTCACTGTGCAATGGTCCATGCGTCATTATTCACCGGCGTTCGTCAATATCCTCGGAGTTTTGAACCTCTCTAATGTGCCAGAGGATTCTAGGGGGAATCTTCCAGGTTAGTAGCCAATCCCTGGGATCCTGCTTATTTAAAGAAAACATGCGTCAGTGTTATAGAAACATTGTAAAATAAATTATTAATTTATTTCATTTCTTCTAAATTTTTCATTTTAAAGCGCCTGAAAGATAATTTTTTAGTTGACCCGTGCCGGTTTATGTTAGAACCCACCAAAGGTAAAGTCACTGCTCTGAAAACAATGGTTCCCTCATATTTTGGATCTAGGTACCCATTTAAATGATATTTTACTTTTTTAGTAAAACTGCTCGTGCACACTGTTTAATGGTTTAATTTATTTCAAACATTTATTTAGGGAACTCTGAGCCTCGGAATCACATGCCGTCAGAAATACTGGTCTCATAATAATTCCATATAACATTTAAAAACTGTAAACTGAAAATACGAGACATTACATTCTCCCCACCTAGGGGATTTTCATCCCTAAAAATCCAAAACAAAGGCTACTAAAAAATATGTGGGTATAAGGAATGGATCTGAGCCTCCTTCTCCGACGTGCTCACTAGAAGATTCCCATGATCCCACCGGATGCACACCAATGTAATTGATCACCCAAAAGGATCCTCTCTTGCCAATCCTCGATCTCCACTAGTTACTCAGCAAAGGTCGCTTCATCCTCGATGTCCAGCTCACCCCAGTCGATGATGTTCGAAGGGTCATAGACATACATCCTCAGCTGTGACATGGGGAAGACATCATGTACCCAATGAAACTGTGGCTGTATAGTTCGGCGATACACCATCTCTACGTAGTATCTGGAAAGGTTTTATGAACCTTGTAGGTAGATTGCCACCCCGAAAAAATCTATGTAACTCTCATCGAGGTGAGACCTAAAGAAATATGTGGTCTCCCACCTCGAACTCTAGATGCCATTGTCATCTATCAGTATAAGACTTCTTCCTACTCTGTGTAGTCTTCATCTTCTCCTGGATGATCTGTAACTTCTCAGTGGTAGCTCGCACCAACTCTAGACCCATGAGTGCTAACTCTCCAGGGTCGGTCCAGTAAAGTGGTTACCGACAGGGTCTCAAATATAAATCCTCGAAAGGTTCCATACTAAGGGTATAGTGGTTGCTATTGTTGTATGAAAACTCCACTAGTGGTAGGTGGTCCTCCAAACTACAACCAAAGTCCAAGATACAGGCCCGAACATATCCTCTTGAACTTGGATGGTCTTCTTTCTCTGACCATCAGTCTAGGGATGAAATGTCGTTCTCATGTGTAGCTGAGTCCTAAACACCTCCTGTAATCCCTTCCACAACTAGGATGTGAAATGGGAATCTTGATCCAAGAATATTATCTAAGGGAATCCATGAATCTGAACTATCTACTTCACGTAGAGGCATCCCAATCTCTCTATAGAACTATACTCTCTGATAGCTAGGAAGTGGGCCATCTTGGTGAGTCGGTCAATGATCACCCAGATGGAATCATTCCCCTTGGCCTTCCGAGGTAAGATCTCCACAAAGTCCATATATATTCCATCCCACTTCCACTCTGAAACTTCCTGGGGTTGAGCTAATCCTACTGGAACATGGTGCTCAGCCATCACCTGCTAGCATGTAAGGCATTGATAAATGAACTCTACTACTGCCTTCTTCATTCCTGACCACCAGAAATGTCGTTAGAGATCCTTCAACATCTTCACCACTCCCGGATGTACTACCAAAGGGGACAAATGAAACTCCCTCATGACCTCCTCCCACAACTCCACTGGTACAACCGTTCATCCTATGAAAATAATTACGTGCTCCCCACCTTGCGAATATCCATAAGGAGCATGTCCCATGGATAACTAATCTTGTAAAACCTCACAGTCGACATCCCCAAGCTACGCCTCCCTAACTCGCTGTAAGAGTGGATGGGTGACAACCATCAACTGAAGGTAAGCTACGTCCTCTCTATCCATGAATGATATCTGCAACGTGGAAAACTGATCTGTAACCTCACTCAATAGCTGCGATCTCAAACTTCTGCTAAGAGAATCTGCCACTTTTTTCCCCTTCACAGGAGTATAGATGATCTCAAAATAATAATCTTGTAAGAACTCTTGCCAAATATTCTATATGAGGTTCAAATCCTTCTGCGAGAAGATGTACTTGAGTCTTATGTGGTCAGAGTAGACAATAAACCACTCGTCCATAAGGTAGTGTCGCCACATCTTCAATGCGAAGACCACCACTGCCAACTTGAGATCGTGGGTTGCAAAGTTCTTCTCATGTGGCCTGAGCCAATGCGAACCATAATAAATCACTTTCTATCTCTGCATTATAACACTTCAAATTTCATCCCTCAATGCATCGTAGAAAACTACGTACTCGACATCCTCCTCCAGTAATCTGAATATCGGGGTGCTCGTCAAAATCTTCCTCAACTGCTCAAAATCCTGCTGCCACTTCTCCACCCATATGAAGGGTTGTCTTTTTCTGGTCAAGGCTATTATTGGTGATGATATTCAGGAGAAATCAGGAATGAGTCTCTGATAATATCTTTCCATCCCATGGAAGCTACGCACTTCTATCACACTCTGAGATGGCTCCCATGCTAAAACTGCCTCCACCTTGGATGGGTCCACAACTACCGCATCTAATGATATGATACTTCCCAAAAAGTGGACCTCTTGAATCCTGAACTTGAACATTGAGATATATCCATAAAGCTGGTGCCCTCAGAGTACGTCTAGAACCATCCGCAGGTGTCTCGCGTGCTCCTCCTCTGACACCGAGTACATAGGGATGTTGTCGATGAATACCACTACAAATCAGTCTAAGTACGGCTAGATGATCCGGTTTATCTGTACCATGAACACTACGAGGGATTTTTCAGTCCAAAAGGCATCACCATGTACTCAGAGTCACTGTAGTGGCATCTAAAAGTCATCTTCGTTATATCCTCTTCCTGCACTCACAACTTCTGATAACCAGATCAACGGTCAACCTTTGAGAACCTTTATTCCCCTCTCAGCTGGTCAAAGAGGTCTTTGATCCAAGGTAGTGGATACTTATTCTTTACCATCACCTGGTTTAGGCGCCGCTAATCCATGTTTTAGGTCCACTAGGCTAGATACCCGAAGGGGGGGGGGTGAATCAGGGTATGGAAGATTAAAACAACTACCCCTTTTGATCTTGTTGGGCTATTAGGAAAAAACCTCTTCTCTATCCTTCCTGATGCAGATTATGAATAAAACTCAAATCATGACTAGGACACATCGATTTTTACTTGGTTCACCCTCACTGGGCTACGTCCAAGGAGCATACACTGACAGTGTGCCGATGTACCAATTCCACTATAAGCGCACTGCTGTTTACAAGTTCGAAATGGACTCACTATCCATCCTAGTTTACAACCACTCACAATTTGAGAACTCACTACACTCTCAACTGAAGTGAGCTCACTGCTTCTTCATAATATCCACTCATAGTTTATAGAACTACAGGTCTCTTCATTATCACTAATGAATGCATCCTCTAATATATGTAGATGATCTTTTGAATTCCAAATTTCATCCACTGATGAATACCACTTTCCCCTGAGCACTGGAAAATTCCTTTGAAAAAACCTTCACAAAGCACCCTACTTCGTGAGGCTCCCAATTTCGCAAATCTCAAACAAGCCTTCATGAAGATCGTGCCTTTTCCTGAAGAACACTCGCGAAGCTCAATCCTTCGCAATGCTTTGGCCACTGTGAAGCTCAATTCATTGCAGAGTAACTTCCCTCGCAATGCTCACTGAGCCAACACTGAGCACATGACTTTCGTGGAGCAAGATTAGCCGCCGCGAATCTCTTCTTTTTCAAAGAATACTCCCTTCGTGAATCACCTTCATGAACCGAGAGAAAAATATGTTCTCTAAAAACACTTTCTTCTCTTCCACTTCTCTGGAAGTTGTTGAGGACTATTTATAGGAGATTACATCGACCCTCAAACTTTCTGGGCGAAGTCAATTCCACGTCATCTCAAATCAAAATGCTCTGATGTTCCCGCCAAAATTCTATCAATTTCGTGAAGCACCATAGAAATTTTCTGATCTTGGAGCTTGAAATAATCATGGAGCATCACTGTCAATCCCTTCACGCCTTCACCACGAAACTCCCCTGCAAACACTTTCACCGCCACGATGCGCATCAAATTTTCCATTTGCGAAGCTTGATGTAATGGCGACAAATCACCACCATAATTATTCTGGTTTTCGCGGAATCCAATCCATGAAGCCTATCTTTGAGAAACTCATTCCATTTCCATAGTTTCATGAGATCATCAAGGATATCCACATTTCACAGTGCTCACCAAAATGGTGCCACCTTGTACTACTCTTTTTGTACTGCCTCCAGATAGTCTATTCCTTTGTCATGGTTCTTTGTCAACATGGATCGTCAAAAACATCTCTGGAACTTGATAATTATCCATGTAAACATGCATTGTAAACAAAAATATTCAAACCCAAAAATGATGAAATGTTACCTTGAGGGATTTTTTCCCAACACCATGCACAACCTCAAACTATCGTCTACCTTCTTGGAAAACAAGACTGGGGCCACCCAGGGTGAAATGTTATGTCTTACGAAACCCTTGATCTGCAAATCCTCCAACTGCATCTACAACTTGCGAAGCTCTGTGTGAGCCATCTGATATGCGGATTAGGAAATTAGTGTCATCACGGGGTGTAAGTCGATGCATTAATTGATTTCCTAGTAGGGGGGGGGGGTTGTCCTAGAACATATTCAGGAAAGACGTCCTCATACTCAGCAACTATTGATGGGAACTAGGAGCTCATAACATCTGATACTCTGAGGGAAAGGCTAGACAAATCATGAGTGATCGGCTACACCCACCTATGCATGAGCCTATTCTATGCTGTCAGGGTCTCCTTTTCTCCGAAGAAAGAAAACCTCACCCCATCACTATAGACACACCGAACACTTCGTCTAAAATAGTCAATCTATGCATGGACCAAAGGTAACAAATCCAAATCGAGAATGACATCGTAAGGCCTCAACGCTACCACTAAGAGGTTCCAACGGAAACACTCACCTCCAAGGGTAATATCAAACTGTCTACAAAGGTGTATGACTATCGAGTCTCCTCCTGCAGGTGTATCCAAGCATAAGGATTGAGTAAATGACTCTTCTAGAATCTCTAGGTTTCGCACAAGACATGTGGCACTGATGGAATGACTGGAACCAATGTCTATTCGTATGGAAAATATGGTAGAGACGACACAGATCGTACCTCAGATCATCTCTAGAGTCCCTAGGTCATACGAGTCAAATGCATGCAGCTGTCCCCTCCCCTGTCCCCTATCTCTCTAAGCCTCGTGAGGACCTCCTAGGGGTGGTGGTAGACGTAAGTCAAAGCATCTGCCACCACCTATATCTCTCCCAGCTCCTATGCCACATTTTCTGCCTGGCGGGTCTACCTGCTCCACTCTCCACATTATCCTCGGTGGTCCATCAACCACCTCCCTATCAGCAGCATGACAGATCGGACAATCTATAGTGAGATGTACCCTTCCATTAGACAAGTATCACCACCTCTACATAGACCAATTGGGTCTATCCTGAGAGCCCTGGACTCTCGATCCCCTTTCATGGGTCCTCCTAAGATATCTCCCATGTCCCGATCCCTGTACCTGATGTTGGCTCCCTACTGCTGAGGTCTCCACACTTGTCTACCTACTGCTAACTACCGTCGGCCACCTCTACTCTACCAAGAATCTCTCGATCACCAAGGCTTTCTCGAGTACTCCAGCATAAGTCTAAATGCATAGAGGAATGATACTAGCTCAGATGTCCCATCGTAGATCTCGCTCGAAGGTCCGAGCTCTGAAGTACTGATCCCTGACCATATTCATTGAGTAATTGGTGAGGATGATGAACCTCAATGAATAGCTAGTTAACATCAAACTACTTTGCTGGAGCTGAATAAGCTCCTAGATGCATACTTCTCTCAGCATAACTAGAGATAACTCCTACCTAAAGAGTCACCCAAACTCTGTCCATGAAAGAGTCTCCTCGTCATGAGTCTGTGTGGTCAAACTCCGCCATCATCCTTCCAAACCCTGAAGAATGATTGCTCCTAGGATCACCATATGATCCGTTGGTTTCCTCGAGAGACGGAAGACTCTGGTACCCACCTCAAGCAAGTCCTCAGCCGCCTGAGGGTCTGACTCTCCTCGGAACCTGAGGAGTCTCTTTCAATAGAACTCATGGATCTTCCTCAAACTATGCCCCTCGTTGGTCGGTACTGCATGTACCACGGGCCGCTTCCCTGGTGGTGGTATAGCAGGTGCACCACCTAGTGGCAACGACTAGGAAACTGGTCCCTGTATAGAAGATTCATCACTGAGAGGGTCATCCATGTGATCGTGCTGCTAAATCATATGGGGTATGCATCGCAGAGGCCTCCTGTAATAAAGCAAGATGTACTGTTGTTAATGGGTATATATGGATAGTTGACAAAAAAAACATGGAAAACAAAACTCATTCTTATATGATGCATGTACCATTATTTTATTTTCCTACAACTAGTGTTTTCATGTACTAAGTCGATGAGAAGGTTATCAGAGTCCTGGTGTATGGATATGTCAGCCGCCTGCACCAACACTAGAGTATCTGGGCTGAAGGCCGAGCTCTAAATACTTAATACTATTTCCCCAAACCAATCTCAAAGACTCATGGTCCTATGAGAGAACCGACCACCTCTGACACCACTCTGTCATGAACTGTCCTAGTGGGGACCACACCGTGACTCCCCAAGCCCGCCTCTAATAGGCTAAGGCCTGGTGACTAGCACTGAGTAGGCATATTACCAACGTGGGAGGCATTTATTATATACCTACACACACACACACACACACACACATCTCCAATCCCACACAGTTGAAATGTTAAAAAACCACTTGGTAACAAAATTCAAGCATACAAATAAACCCAACCAACAGAGTGTGATGAAAAGTAAAGTAATGAAAGGAAACTGGGCCAGAATTCAATCCCACCAAAAACAAGAGTCTGAAAACTACAATGTCCTACCTGTAAACACAAATTGGTACTAGGACTGCTGCTCGTAGCCATAGGATCTCCTTGGCCTATAGGCAACTATGAATGCTCAGTCCTATTATGGTCCATCCTGGACCCTGTTAAAAGGTGGCTCATCTGCAAAAGACACGACACATAAAGGCAAAGCCTGTGCATGGGTGAGTGTAACAATACTCACTAAAGGACCCCGAAAACCACAAAGCAATACACAAAGAAAATGCCCAGTAATCTCTGAAAAAAATGAATACTAAACATATAGCAAGATAAATAGGAAAATATCCAGATATACTCAAATCCAAAACCTTTGGTCCAAGGATAAGTCACACAACAACATACCCCTACTAGGGATTCAGTTCAAAGATTCCAAGAAGCACTCATTTAGGAGAACTCAGTCCATGAGTCTGAAAACTCTGATGACATATGTCCTAGAAGTATTGTCTGTCAGAAAGGCCATGAGAGATAGATACACTCATTCTGGGAGAACACACTCCCGAGTGGGAAAGATCACGATACACATATGAGGATCACTACTAGGGCCTTGGAAAATACAGCATCTCATTTCGAATTTATCTTCTAGGTTGAGGATTGACACCCTATAGAAGTGGTCACATCGATACATAACTTCACTTAGGGTCAATAATGGATAGAGTATCATGCTCCATGCCTCTCAGCGGGATACCTAACTCTATATTGGATAGTCCTACTGAAGGGATCATACTCCTGTAGTAAGGAACGATACTCAAACATCAGGGGAATGAGAAAAAGGGTCACTAAAACAAATGAATCATGTCCAAGATATGGTGGAAAAGAAGATAAATCCATGTACTGAAAAGTACACAGCATGTAGAAGTGTTACACGCCTTGTATTCTGACCCTGGGTGCTACCCGTGTACTAGGCCCCGAGTCGCAAGACTGGTCATATAGGAATGTTAGTACACAACGTGTAGTACAGATCACATGATGTGTCTTAGTAAATGGGGTAGGCTCAATGTACACGACCATGTTCCCGTACACGGATTTATCCCGTGTCCATGTATCGCCAGAGATACCCACTGATTCCCACATAATTGCCTCTACCATGCCACGTAGTGTCTACACGTCCTGTTCTGAAGCCATGCAGTTTATCCCGTGTCCATGTACTTCCCAGAATACATGAGGAGCTTCAAGGAAGGTCCAACACACCGTGTGACTGGGGTCACATGTCAGGTGATACCTATAAAACCCCTGAAACCCTAGCTGCCACCACCGATACCACACGGTGTGTTCATTGAAATTACATGTTGTGTATTCTGGAATTTTCCGGAATCGCGAACCTGCTTCACCACACCTCAGTGATTCTCTAATTGTCAACCAATCCATCCGATCACAATGAAACTCCCAAGTTTAAGTCACCCTCACATCATGATGTTGATTCTGTATGTTTCAGGCCTCTGATCAGCCCCAAAAACACGTTTTTATCATTAATGCGAAGTATGGTCGAAGAACAATCATTTTTGAACCATGTCAATTCATCTACCACCATCGCCATCACACCTCCACTAGGTCACCACAATGTCAGATCTTCAAGTTGGGACTATTTTGTCACAATACTAATGCACAACGATCCATTGATCGTCACCCTATGAAGAATGCAAAGAACACGAGATGAAAGAATGGGGAATGCAATCCAAAAACCAATCGAGGAACGAACCTCCACCATAATTCATCAAAGAGTTGATCCACTCCCATTAGTAATATAAAATGGAGTTGAATCAAAACATTAATCTATCCTGGATTAACTCCTTGAGATAAACCCAATAACATAAAAACCCTCACACAAGAACATACGAATCCGCGAATCAACCAGTTTGCAGGTTGATCCACGTTCGTCGTTTAATCCATGAACCGGGAATAATATGAATCAAAATATCCACCCCTACATAGATCATCGACTACGAGGATGATCAGTCACCGACTGGGATTTGATTTCACTGCGCAATGATCCACACATCATTGTTCATTGACGTCCGTTAAAATCCTCCAATGATGGCTTCTCTCCAAAGCGCTAGAAGATTCTAGGCAGAATCTCCAAGTTTATGAGTCTAAACCAGGGCTCCTAAATATTTTTAAAAAATAAGCATCAGGGTTATGGAAAAATTTTAAAATAAATTCAAAATTTATTTTATTTCTTCTAAAATGTTTCTTTTAAAGCGCCTGAAAGCTACCTTTTGCAGATGACCCACGCCAGTCAAAGTTAGGCCCCACCTACAGTAAATTCACTACTCTGAATGCAATGGTGCCCTCAGATTTCTGATCTGAGAAACCATTTAAAAGATATTCTTCTTTTTCAGGAAAATTGCTTGCACATACTGTTTGAAGGATTAATTTATTTCAAACATTTATTCTGAGCACTCTGATCCTTAGAATCACAGGCCGTCGGAAATACTGGTCTTGTAATAAGTTTATATAATATTTAAAAAAAATACCTAGAAAATCTAAGAAATTACATTTGATATTCATCCATTTGGTTTTATTGGCACAAGATAAGAACAAACTCTATTTGAAATATAAAAACCCATATTTTTATAAATGCAATATCACAGCCTTTTAATAGAGAAATTTTTTTAAATATTAATTTATACACATTAATTGATCTATTTTGTAAAAATAATATTGATATTTTAAATTTGGACATAATAATTAGACATGGGTTAATTTTTTATAATTTTTTCTGAAACATTTTATTTTTAAGGAATAATTTAAAATACATAAATTTTGTTATAAAAATATTTTCCATATAATTTATTTATGAGTTTAAATTATTTTTTTATTTCTTTGTAAAGATTAATCATATAATATTTTTACTAATTAATATAATTTAGGTTATTGGGATTAATTTCACTTTAAAATTGACTATAATAACATAGCATACATATGAACGTTTTTACTCTAAAAATGTGCTTTGTCATGTCGCCTGTGGGATGAATTTTAAATTTGTTTCTACCACTTAATTAATTTGAATTTTTAAAAATGGATTCCATATTTGGAATCATCATAATTTATAATGTATAATTTTATCAACATCAATTTTTACGAATAATATTACTTGTTGAAATTAAAATTAATCACATCGATTAAGGTTAAATTAATCTTAACTAAGGAATAAACATTAATTTTAAGAAAAAAATGACATATAAATCTTTTCGAACCCTATTGGAGGAAAATATTTATTCCAATACACATATAGGTGTCCATAATATTCCATTAGAAACTTGGGAGTGGAGTAATACTTTAGCAACACACAATTCTTTTCAAAAATACCAAGTGTCTCCTTTTTCATCCAAATAAAAGGCCACCACCTCTCCCACTTCATCAAACCTCTCAAAACTATTATTTTATGCCAAGATATACCAAAATAGCTTTCCAAAATCCTTCCCATTTACCTTGATTCCTCACTTATGGCATAAATCCTTCTAAGGAAGTCTTTTGTTATAAACAAAAAGAAATTAATTGATTAAGTGGTAACATCTTCTCTGAATATTTTTAGTCCTATTTACATTCTGTACACTATATACAATTATTATTATAGAATTTTATAAAAAACAAGAATAATAAATATAATATGTATTTTTTGAAAAGGATTCAACCTACTATTAGAAAGACCTCCATCTAATTGTTAACATACAAACTATTTCTGTGTATGATGAACTACTGCCTCATGAAATGAGGATTGTTCATTTTTTCCTTTACCACCATTAATGAAATCCATTATGATGGAAACTGTATTTATATATGATATTTATAATTTATTTATACTTCGTTAATTTTTATTTCGAACATTACTTTATGATTTCCATCTTGTCTAAATACAATAATTTCATTTGAGGAAGTGTGGACTACCGCCCCCTTAAAGCAATATGACTCAGTCATACCATACTTGGAATGTATTAAGGATTTTTCCAATAAACCTATGTAACACATATAACATATATAATTTTATGAAATTATAATGTCCATATTTATTTTTTATTTTTTATTCATTTAATATATCAATGAAATGAATGTAGTGTTAATGCGTACGTACGACCTACCCTCTCCTTGAATGGTTAACTTAATCTCTAATCTACAAATATAATGGATTAATAAAAATAAATATATACTTATTATAATAATTAAGCCAGGTTTTACATCTATAGATGATAAAACCATGATATAATTAATGATAATAACAAATAACAAGATAAACCTCACTCGAGCAAACTGGGAAAATTACCCCCAAAATAGTGAAATTTATGAAAGAGTGTTAAAAAATAGGTAATAAAATATTTTATGGATTTAATATATGATATTGTAAACATGAATATGGTTCTGTTATAAGTTATAAAAAAATTTAAAACCACTATATAGAATAATGAATAACAGATAATAAAATTAAAGTTAAGGTTAGGGAATTTCTTCTCAATTAACATTCCATCGAGACTTATTTGTTATTATGAATGAATTAAAATTTATTTGGTTTACACACTTACTTTTTCATGTTATTTAATTAATCAATTTTTTCTCATGATATTCAATGTGTCATTTAATTTCACACCATTCTAGAGACTATGTTTCCAATGTTTCAAAGTGTATGAGACACTTTGGAATGTTTAAAGATTAATCTCCTCAAGAATGTTCTTAATGATTTTCTATACTGTCTCAATTAATTTTTTAATTGTTAACATTATATTGAAAAAATAACTTTTTTAAATCATTTTTCAATGAAAATTTCCTTGAATATGCATATTCTTAGATAATATATTTTATTATTCTATAAACCATATATCATTTTACATTCGATGTTCACTTTGACTGTTATATGATTAACTGAGAATATTGATTAATCCATATATTCTATTCAATATAGATACATTTTGATAAGGAAAATTTCGTATTCAATCAATGAAGAATGATTTAGACATGAAATACAAGTCTTTGAGACCGTTTATGGAAAGAGCTATGGGTTGGGGACCAGTTAATGCAAGCCCCTTGAGGCATTAGTAGTCTCTTGAGGAAAATTAGATGGCCAAATAGTTTAAACTATCTCTTGATGGTAAATGTGTCCAATTCCTAGATAACATGGATTCCGATGACTAAGAATTAAATTCATTGATAATTTGGTTATTATTTATCCCCGAGTTTTTTCATTGACATTTCTATGAATTCATTTCAGTTTTATTGAATTGATTTAATGGAATGTGTTTTTAGTTTCTTACATTGATATATTGATATTTCCCTATATAGTTATTTGTTTAGCATGTTTTTTTAGTTATTTACCTTTTCATGTTAATTTATTCATATTTGTTCATTATTTATTCCACTTCACTTACCCTTACTAATAATTTGATCTTACCCTTGTTATGTTTCCTTTCACAAGGTTATGAAGAACAAATATTTGAATAAGTATTCAATAATGTTGTCTATTTATTTTTATTATGTATCATGTTTTTATTTCATATTTCCCAATATATAATATGTATTAGGTATGTAATATGGCTTTAAAATACTACTATAATGACTAGTCTATCAGGATTTTACTTGTTAAAATTATGACAATGTAATAAAGTAATGCACCGACACCAGGACTCTAAGGTCGGTGTGTTACAGTTTGTATAAAATGAATTTAGAAACAACCTTGGAATCTAGATTTAAAAAACATAGATTATGGAGCATAACCCTTAGATAGAATTTTGGGAAATGTATAGAAGATCATCCTAGAATTATGGTAAGTCAGAAATTATGAGTGTATTCCTAGTAATAGATCCTGGTCTGGATATTTTGAGTGGATGTTGTTCTAGCACAAATATACCTTGGAGTAACAACACCAACATGGTGTTCCAGGTTTGACTCTGGGTAACCTGGTACATGAAAATGAGCCTTACTATGCACCATGTTTCATACTCCCATGGTATATGTGTGGGATAGTTCATATCTTCTTTACCTACCATTATGAAGGATTTAGATTAAATGATTTCCCAATGTATCTAAAGTTTATGGCTTTAGTATTTACGATGCATAAATTTATGTTTTGTGCTATACCATGATAAGAGTTATATAAATTTCATTATTTTATGTGCTGATCTATTACATTCCATTATTTAAAAATGGAACTAAGTAGAAGGAATAATAACTCCATCGATACATGTGATCCAAAGTGTAAAAAATCATTTCTTTTATTATCGTAAGTAATTGTTTATAATGGAAATAGTTATCCATGTATTCTAGTTATATGAGGAAATAATATCATGTGCTAATGAGATGTGAAAATAATTATCCAATTCACATGTCTTTGAAGGAAACCATGATAAGAAGAGGCCATATTAGAACCATGAAAAAGGGAATGAGTTAAAGAAGATGAAGGAATGAATTATTTTCTAACATGTGATAATTTTGGAAAGAATCACTCTTTTACATTATTTAAGGTAATGTGAATTTTTTATATCTATAGAGAAAAATGATACCATGTTTATGATTTTAAGGTTATGAAAACAATTTTCAATGTACAATGTTTCAACTGTAAGGAGATGAGACACTATATGAATTAATTTCCTAAGAGTCAATGGTATGTACCCCAAATGATGCTATTGGATAATTATGAATTTATTCTACTATCAAAAACGAAGAGGAATGATTAATATTCTTATTCAAGAATCATGTCAATTGAATATTTTATCATCAATGTACATGTTATAAGAATTATGAAACATGTATGGATTGTAATTCAGTAATGTTTCAATAAATATTTGTGATCATATGTTGAATGGTAGCAAGAAAATTTATTCATCAGAAATTTATACTAAAAAAACATGATTAATAGGAAGAAAACCCTTAATATATTCCCGATATTAATATAATGATGATGAAATGATTGATTTGGGTATGTTCTGACTACCTTATTGACTTTTAAAAAAGTTTAATATGATTGTTGAAGTTTAAAACAATTTTGTATTAAAGGAATATACCCAATAACCCGTTTCTTACTTGTGGAATAAGGAAGTATGCATGCTTCCAATGTGGTTTTATAGTGATTCAAGTTTTTACCATATTTCAATAGGATACATGGAGAATTTATTTATATATTTGGAATGTGAATATTTAGAGGTAATACATGTTGATTAAAGGATAATGATTCATTAAATTTGTGAATTTAGTGACCTTCATTCCAATTTATTGGATCAAAATCATTTGAGAAAGTTAACCATTAATAAAATGGGTTAATATTATCTTTGGATGAGGTTTTAGAAAATGATGTATTACTTCACCCAATGATAAAAAATGTACTATGAAATGAAGTTGAAATAGATCAAGGAAAAATCAAAGGAAAGGATTTTGTTTATAGAAAATTATATTTACTTATATTCTTATAAATTGAAATAATTACATAAATATTTAAAGAATATGTTTCTAAAACAAAAATATTGTACTATTATCATCATTTTTATGATATCAATGACATTTTTTCAGACCCATGGTTTATGGAATTGTGGTTAACAACTTTCATCAAAACATGTTCTATAGAACTCTCCATGAAAACTTGTTTTTTGGACTTTTTCTTCCGTATCCATGTTTCCATTTCCAACATATGTTCTCATACTTGGGAACATAGTTATGTGATAATTTTACTTTCCATTCTCTCTTATTAAGAATATGTGATATTAACCCTTTTACAATTTGAGTCTTTAAAAAATAGTTTATTTTAAGTCCCTCCATCACCATGATCGAGTTTAAATTTTGAGTATGCAATTTAATTATGGTTGGGAGAATATAACACCTCAAAATTATAATATAATAATCTTATATTCAATAAAGTTCATGACACACAATACGAACCATGTAATGGGATATAACACCATGATACTTTAAAACACAATTACTATTTTAAATATATTTGATAAGTTCTTCAATTAACGCAACAACGAGTTGTCTTGTATTACAGGCATTAGCAACCTTCCTCGATAGATTGCGTTAAACACAAGAGTGACCTTCTTAGATGGAATGCAACACATGAAAGGTCATGTTCCACCAAATAAAAATGTATTATTAAACTATTATTATTTAATATAATATAATATAACCTAGACATTAGGTTAGATGTTATGAATATTATTTAGTAAATTATGAAATGTTTTGGTTTATATAAATATAAAATGAATTAATTGGTTATCAATTAAGGAGAAACAAAAATAACAACCAATTGTATATAAAAAGAAATATTATTATTTTTTGATTCCAATAGAGTTTTGTCTTAATTAAAATAATTAATTAAAATTAATGAATTATTTTAATGAAATATATATGATATATATTCAATAGTTTTTCTTTACATTCATCCAATAGGTTTTATAGGTATAAGATAAGAAAAGACTCAATTTGACACATGAAAACCCATATTTTTATTAAGGAAATTTTACCACCTTTTAATGGAGAACCCATTTTAAATATGAATTTTTACACATTAATTGACTTATTAAGTAAAAATAAACATCATATTTGAAATAGAAACATAATATTTAGGTTAAGGTGAATTTTTTAATATTTTTATAAAACATTTCATTTTTTAATGAATAATTTAAAATACTAAAATTTAGTTCAAAACATATTTTTCATGTAATTTATTTACAAAGTTAAATTATAATTTTTATTATTTTTAAAATTTAATTATATAATATTTTTATCAATTAATACAGTTTTGGTCATTTTTATCAATTTTGGTTTTAAATTGACAATAAATACTTTGTAAACTTTTGGATGTTTTTACTCTAAAAACCTGCTTTGTCGTCCCGCATGCGGGACGAATTTTAAATTAATTTCATCCAATTTTTTAATTGGTATTTGGAAAAATAGATTCTATATTTTTAATCAGAATAATTTATAATGTATAATATGGTTAAATTAGTTTTTACCCAAAATATTAGTGAATTTAATTAAAATTAATTACTTCGATTACAGTTAAATTAAGATTAACTATGAACTAAACCATAATTCTAAGACCCAAAATGACCTAAAATCCTTTAAAAAGCCAATTATATGGAAATATTTCGTCCAATACACCTATGAGAATCTCTAATAGTCATTTGGACACTTTTTGAACACACAATTATTTTCAAAAATATGTAGCGTGTCCTTTTCCATCCCTTTAAAAGGCCACCACCAGTACCACTTCTTCACAACTGTCAAAACACATAGGATTGGACAATATATAACCAAATATCTTCACAAAACCCTCCCCATATAATTTGGATCCTCACTTTGGGCATAAATACATCCAAGTAAGTCTTTTGGTATAAACCAAAAGAATTTTCCGGATGAGGAGGAAACATCTTCTATCAACATTTTTTGTTTTATTTCCATCATACACTCCCAATAATCTTCTAATTATATGATAGTATAAAAAAATATCATTAATATACATGGATTTTTTATACTAAGGGTTCAATCTACACTTACACAAACCTCAATCAAATGGATAACAAACATATTATTTCTATGTATAGAGAACTACTACCTCCCAAAACAATGATTGTTCATTTTTCCCTTACCACCTATCATGGTGGCCACTATGATGGACACTATGTTTATATATGATATATATGATATTTATAATGTCTTTATTATTCTTTAAATTTTATTTAGAATATTCTTTTATGCATTCCATCTTGTGTAAATACGATAATTTTGTTTGAGGAAATGTGGACTAACACCCCTACAAAGCGATATGACTCATTCATACCATACATGGAACATATAAAGGATGGTTTAATAAAAATATTTAAAATTTATAAAATAAATATTATTATGGACCTATAAAATACATATTCATCATTTATTTATTTTAATAAAAAAAGAAATGGAAGCAGTATTCATGCATACGTACACCTACCGTCTCCATGAACGACACACTACATTTATAATATACAAATATAATGGAATAATATAAATACATATATACTAATTATATATGAAAATTAATCCTTATTTTATTATCTTGAGATGATGAAGTGATGATCTAATTATTGATAATAACAATTACCAAGATAAAACATAGTCAAGAAAACTTGGTAATTAAAACCCGAAATAGTGAAATTAATGAAACAATGTTAAAAAAGGGAAATAAAATTTTATAATGGATTAATATATGATATTATAAACCTGATAATAGGTATGGTATAAGTTATTAACATAGTTTAATCCACCATATAGGAGGATAAAAACCACACAATAAAATGATGGCCATGTTAAGGTAATTTTTTCTCAATTTACATTACATTGATATTTTTTTATTATTATGGTCAATTCACTTTTATTTGGTGTATAAAATGAATTTTTCATGTTATATCAGAAATCCCATTATTCTCATGATATTATAAGTTTCATTTAATGTCACACATTTTTGAATATTATGAATCAAATGTTTCAAAGTGGTCTGGTTCACTTTGGAATGTTTAAATATTACCCTCGTCAAGAATATTCTTAAGAAATATCTATACTATCTAACTACTTTTTGTGATTGTTAACCATCCATTCAAAACAAAAATTATTAACAAAATTTTTAATAATAAATTACCTTGAATATAAATATTCTCACAAAATGGATATTATTATTTCTTGACCCGTATATCATTTTACATATATGGTTCACTATGATAGTTATTTTACTAACTTGTAATTATTAAGAACTCTATATCTTCTACTCAATGATGACATATTTTGATAAGGCATATTTTTTATTCAATATATGAGGAATGATTTGGATATTAAATACACAGGATGTAGACTATTCATTGTAAGTCATATGGGTAGGGACTGGTTAATGCAAGCCCCTCGATGTATCAGTAGTCTCACTAAGTTAATTAGTTGACCTAGTAGTTTAAAATATCTATTGATTGTAAAGGTATAATGTGACTTAGAAACCTAATGTATGATAATTAACCATTTCCTTTTTTGATAATTTAGTTATTATTTATCCATGAACTTTTGCATTGACGTATCCATGGATACAATTAATTTTCAGTTCATTGATTTAATAGAATGTGTTTTCAGTTTCTTACGTTTATATATTGATATTTCATTATGTAGTTTTTTAATGGCATGTTTTATTAGTTAATTACCATTTTATTTTAATTTATTCCTATTTAGTCGTTATTTCTTTTTCTTTACATACACTTAATGATTATTTGAGATCACCCTTATTATGTTTCCTTTCTCTGGTTAGGAATAAGAAGTTGTTGAATAAGAATTAAAAAATTATATATATTTCTATTTATTATGTATCACGTTTTTATTTTCTATTACCCAATATATTATGGATATCATGGATGTAATATGGATTTCCAAGATAACTAAACTGATTGGTCCTTCGATATTTGACCTATTTTAACCGTGTTATTATTATAAAGTAATGCACTAGATCTGGGCTTTAGGGTAGGTGTGTTACAATTAACATAATTTTTTTAAATAAACTTTCAAAAATTAGCTTAGAGTGATTTTTTTGAGAATTTTATGAAAAGATTAATTTTTCAATGAATAGGGGAAACTAATAATTTTAATTAAAAATTATTTTTTCATTTAAATGATTTATAAAGTTATAATTAATTATAAAATGGTTTAAAAAGTAATATTAGTTCAATTATGATATTTTTAATCCAATTTATATATTTTTAATCAATTTTATGAAGAATTTTGATATAAGAACTTTTTATACAATAGAAAAAGTTTTCTTTGGAAAACCGATTTTTAATCGCGATTGAAGGTTTAATTTGAAATTTTATTCTGCAAATTATGTGATATGAATTTGATAAAATGGGTTCCATTTTTTTAATAATAAAAATTAATATTATTTAATATGGTCAAATTAATTTTTTTCCATACTAAATAGTAAATATAATAAGAATAATTTACCATAGTTAATGTTAAAACCATTTTACTAGGGGGGGGGTTAAACTAAAACTATAATGGTTAAAATTACCTATAATATTTTCTAATTTATATTTTCTTGATATATTTCATCATTATATAATCTAATGTTATATAATTGTTCATTTGGGAAATATATTTCAATAAATGTTACTTTAAATTGTTTTAAAACTTTGGAAAATTATAAGTGTGGTACTCACCTCAATTATAAAAGGGAGCCTCCTCAACTCACATCTTCACACCTTTCAATCCATTTAACTCAACCAAAAACTATCAAAATTTCTTTCCCAAATCCATATACACATTATATATCTTTGGTACATCCCAAAATACCAACACTATGTTCTATAATAAGATATTCAAAGGAGATTTTTCAATGAAAAGGTAACTGACTTCCCCAATATCATTCTTTTTTATTTATTCATTTACCACATTAAATTATGTCTTAATAATTAAAATATAATAAAAACATATATAAAATAAAAAACATATGTTTTTATTTTGATGGAATAACCAATATCCATCTCCCCTTATATCAAATGTGAAATATAATCGTCGATTGTGTGTTTGGAGGACAACCACCACACAAACTAGTGTAATTAGTTTTCCATCACCAGCTATCACAGATGAACATAATGATGTATTTAAAATATATATTTATATATATATGATAATTATGACATAATTATACTTCTTTAATTATCATATCACATCTAAATTCTTACATTCTAATCCTTTAGAATAAGATAACGTCGCTCGTACATACGTGTGAAGTACAACTTCCATGAAGCGATGTGTTTCATTTTACTTTTCCTCTTTACATGGATTGTAATGAAAATGTATTTAATGAATAAAGATGATATATATATATATGCTATAATAATATTTTAATGTTTAATTATCATTTACCTTTCTTTCATTCCATCTGTCTAAAAGTAAAAACATCATTCTTTTGTACAAATGGATTATCCTATCCATGAAGAGTATAAATAACTTTTCTATATATATCCTTCAAGGATGTTTATAAATATAAAAATAATCAATATATATGATATTTAAATATTTATTAATATACTTTTGATTATTTTTTGTATCAAAATATGAATTTAGATTCTCAATATACTCGAGGGTGTGAATTGTATACTTTAAAATTACTTTGGAACCATTAATGTTGGTATAAAAAATTCATATTTAACATTGTGGAAAACAGTGTTTAACAAAGTTAAACAAGGTAAATTAACAAGACCTCATAGTTTTACAAACTTTATACGTTCCAAAAATATGGTTACAAAATTGAGACATAAGAAAAGTTTACAAGGAAGAGATTCTACCTTAATGCATTTAGAATCTTACTAATCAGACTATACACATACAAGAAACTATAAGATAGTTATACTTTCCTTATTAATAAAAATGCAGTAGAAAATAAACATGAAACAATACAGATAATAAGTATGTTATCTTTTACCCCCAAAGGGAAGGGTATCCAACAAACATGGATAAAGGTCCTTTGATTTGTACTTTCATGAAATTCTATCATACCCACACCAGGGTAATCTCTGATAGTAATATGGGATTATATCATGCTATCCCCGCAAGCCCTCAAAAATCAAGGTTGTCGGCACCACTTTCTTCTTTATCAAGGAATTCCTCGTACTTTAAGGTAGGTGGAACCACTTTCTTCCTATCCCCGAAATCCCTCAAACTTTATGGTAGTCATAGCCTCTGTCTTCCTATCTCTAGAAGTCCTTGATTGTACATAGCAACAATCAGAGTCACATGAATCAAGATGAACAAGATGATCAATACACACAAAGCATGAGTCTCTCTCTCTATAAATCACTTCAGAAGGATGTAATCTATAGATTGATAAATGTTATTTATCTCATTAAAATGAGGTCCTATTTATAGGCATTTTCCCAATGATCAGATCCGTCCTCCACGGTCATATTTTTCCTTGATTCTCAGAGGGATATGTACATGTTTCACTTAAACAATGGATAGTAAGAAACATAATTCATTGGATCGTTTCATAACTATAACAAGGGTAAGAAAAATATGGTTTCATAACCAAATATATTTTATTGAGTCTAAGGAAAAATATGGTTCGGAGTATAAGAAAATAAAAATTTGAAGTCTATATTATATATATATTTGGATACTATTTTTCAAGGAATTCAAAACCTAAATTATATAGATTTCAGAATCTGAATTCTAATAAATTTGGAGTCCGAATTATAATGAATTAAATGATTGAATTATAAGGAATTAGAAATCAAAATTTCAAAGAATTCCGAATCTGAATTTGAAAGAATTCAGAATTTGAATTTCAGAGAATTCGGAATCTAAATTTCAGAGAATTTTGAATCTGAATTTCATAGAATTCAGAGTTTGAATTTTGAGAAATCAGAATCTAAATATCAGAAAATTTGGAATCTGAATTTCATAAAATTGGGAATCTGAATTTCAAGAAATTGATAATATGAATTTATTAGAATTTAGAATCTGAATTTTAGTGAATTTAGAATCTGAATTTTAGATAATTCCATGTTTGATTTTCATAGAATTCAATGTATGAATTTCAGAGAATTTGGTGTCTGAATTTTAGAGAATTCAGTGTTTAATTTTAGAGAATTCAGTATCGGAATTAAGAAATTCAAAACAGAATTCTCTATATCTATGTATTTATAGGATTACATGGTTTTATATATGAAACTAAATTTTACACTTTGAAATAAAAAAGTTTGATTTAGAGAAACCATTTCATGAACAATGAAATCAATGGTATGAAGAATATTTCCTTGGGAAAAGAAAATTTCCTTCTTAAGACAAATATTTTAGTAAATAAAATTTGCCTTGTGATAGAGTGATTGTGATTTTCAAAACATAAAGGAATGGAAAACTCATAACAAAACATTATTGACTCAAAAATATCCCCATTTTTGGAAAAGAACAAACATCCTTACTAAAAAGAATATATGGACTTAGAATAATTATGGACATGAAAATAAAAACTTATCTCCCATTACTTATGGATCAAAGTGAATACGAATAACCCCCCCCCCCTTAGGCTTCAAAATCACTAAGGATCATATTCTTGATTTCCTAAATGAGATTTTACATTATCTTGCAAGAAAACATATTCTTTGGTAAAAACGTCCCCTTAGATGTACTCCCCCATAATTAGGGAAATCTCTTCTTTCTTAGTATTATTTTTATCATTCCCTTATCCCCCTTTGTGATTTTCAAAAAGTAATAGAGGGAATAGAATAAAATAAATGGTACCTGAAAAATTAGTACTAAGAAACCACAAACAAAATATAATGAACAACCAAAATTTCATTAATGTTGAAATAATTTTTACAAGGAAAATTACAACAAAAGATCAAAATGGAAAGAAATTATCCTTTTTTTCTCCTTCAGCATCAGCCTTTTCACAATGTTTTTTATATTCTTGATCACTTTGTGACCCTCTTCCATATTCTTGAGTAGCTAATCCTGATCATCATTCTTCACCTCCAAGGCTTTAATTTTTTCTTTCTGACCCTTAAGACATTATGCTTGATATTTCTATAGTTCTTTTTTACTTAATAAGCTTCTCTTCAATCATATTTTTGAAATACCTTTCTCTCTTCCTATTCATGGACCCAAAATTTTACTTTCCATTCATATCCTTAACTTCTTGCTTCTGAGTATTCTGTTCTAGGATTAAATTTTGCTCAAAATTGGTTGTAGGATCCTTTATCTTCCCATCTTCATTGTCAAAAGCATCTTAGAAATTATCTTGAAATTCATCGAAAGCTCTTAGGTCTTCAACTATCTTCCTTGACCAGCTTGTAATTTTCTTGGATGATATTTTATGAGCCTCATAACCAATGAGGATGTTTTTGAAATATACCTCTAGTCTGACAAATTTGACCATAACCATAGAAACTGAATCTGATTTCTAATTTAACTTATGACGAAGCATCTGGCATCTTGAGTATATACATGGAAATAAGGGAATAGTACCAACCGTCTTTTTTAATGACTAAACAAAAAAATAATGTCCAATGGAAGATGATTCTAAATCCATGTGTTTGGATGGTAAGGATTATTCTTCTATATCTTCATATTTCCTCATTAAGGATGTACCAACATCTTCCTTCTTCACCACAGATTTACTAGGTGTATCTACTGCCACCCGCTTTCCCTTATCAGCTCTCATAATGATGTCTTGTTCTTTGGGAGATTCGTGTTCACTATTTGATATATGAAAAATCAAGTATTCATCTACTTATTCTTTTTCAGCTCCTCCCTCAACATCCTATAGTTGGTTAAAATCAGGATTGCTACTTTCCTCTTTAGACAACTTATTGACTTCTTCATTTCCCTTCTCAACTTTTGGTGGAGTAAAAAGTTTTGAAGACCCTTCTTTAGAAGTTTATATTGATAATTTTTCAGAAATACTTTCTTCTCATAGTAATCCTCTACTTTCCTGATTATCTCCTCAGTATCACCACTACCTTCTTCTTCGTCTTCTTCTTATAATTTTTCTTCTTCAACTATTTCTTATTCATGATGTGATATCGAAATCACAACTTTTTTTACCAGAGGCATAGGATCTGATTCTAGAAAAAAAGATCCTCGCACTAGAATTTGTTTAGATTCTTTCTTAGCATCTTTGAGAAGAGATTGTATGATCTCATCCTTTGACATCTTCTTCTTCTGCTTCACCTCTTTTTGTTTCTTCTTAAGATCTTAAGGAACCATTATTCTTGATGACATTGGCATAAAAGGGTCCAACCCAAACATAGGATCCCCTTCATTCCTATGTTTCAAATCCTCTCTCAACTTAGCCACAACCTCATCAGGATAAGATTTTTTCTTCTTTGGCTTTGGTGGTGCTAACTGAGTTTCCTTAGTCACAAAGGTTTTTCTTTTCTCTTCCAGTTCCTTATCCTTTCTCATACTTCCTCCTTTCTTAGAGGTTTCAGCCACTTCTAGCTTCTTTGAAAAAGATTCTATTTCTTCATCTGATAGATCTTAAAATTCTCTATATTCACTAGAGATTCCAGCCTTCATCCTCCTTAAGGTGTCATCAATCAACAAAATTACCTTGTAATTTCTCGACTTGTAACTGCATGGAATTCTAAAAGACTCTAAAAAATGAACTGTAATATTTTATATAATATCCAGGTACATTATTATTTGAGATTTTATATATCAATTTTTTTTATTCTTGATCATAAGCAAGATTTACTTGAAAAGGTTAATCTTCTGGAAGTTCACCTTGAAATCCAATATATATATATATATCACTCTTCTTCAGAGTATCCCAATCCCATTTACTTGGAATTTTAAATCCTTAAACACAAAATTCTAGAATCTGAAAGTCCGTAGATAGATGAAGAATCTTCACAGTATTCACTCCTTTCATGCCGAGACACTCTATTGCCATTTTATTATCAAAATATCTTGATACACCAGGTAATTTGTGAGTATATAATTTTGCTTCTCCTTTTCAAGGGATTCTAGTAAGACTTCCAACCCTACTGTAAGAAAGAGTGTAGGTTTTTCCATAAAACATAAAAGAGAACTTGTATCTGCCTTCTTCCTTAAAGAAACTTGTTGTCTCATAGAACTCAATCAACACGTCCGGATACACTGGATCCTGTGCCTTCGATTTTGAAATACAAAGACCATCCCATCCATTCAACTTAATATTATTGGAGATAATAGAGTCATATTTATCCTAAAACTTTGGATCAACCAACCATTCTCTGTATATCCCCCACTTAGATATTTCCATAACAGTCGAAATTTCTTTCTGAGGAGAGGCTTCGGTAGACATTCAGAAGTAGGGAAACTTTTGAAAATTTGGAAAAACCTTAAGAATAGTGACAGAGCTTCAGCATGCGAAAGAATGAAAAAACAATGTGGGACAACCATTAGGAGGACTTTATATTGGAAATTGAGAGGATGGTTCAACTTCCTTAGTTAATACAATGGTTGAAAAACTTATGATCAGATATGATAGTTTAGATGATAAACAAAGAAATTTTTTTGATAGGTTCTGATCTTTTGAGGTTTTTAAGAAAAACATTCAGATTTATGTAAACGTGAATCCAAAAACTTTAAAACAAAATGAAAATAACAGCAAGTAAAATGATTATTATAAAAACTTATGAAAGAAAATATAGCTTCTAGATTTCTAGGAAGATTATTCATAATGAGGGAAATTATTCTTAGAGAATAGATTCCAGAAAAACATAAAAACTATTTTAAAGAAAATTTTGAATACAAAAAATTTTAAATTACAAAAAAAATTTCGAACACAAAAAATTTAGATTACGAAAAAATTTAGACTACTAAAAAATTAGACTACGCAAAAATTTGACAGCAAAAAAATTTGACTTTGAATTTTTTTGATTAAAATGAAAATGTACTCCCCCTATGGAAAACAGTTTCTTAATATAACGATATATATTTCAATAAGAAGTTAATATGGAATATTACCTCATTATTATCATTCCTAGCTTTTATTTAGTGAATTCAAATCTATTAGATGGTAATGATTTTGTGAAAATATCAGCAAGTTGATATTGCGTTCCAATAAATTGAAGAATGATATCTCCTTTTGCCTTGATAATCTTTTCAATGATTTTTTTTGTTACCAATCACGTGCCAGGAAGATCCACTATCCCTGTACCAAGTATTGTTGTTTTTACATTCTTTACTTTCCTAAAAATAAGAGAGTTTTACTTTCATAACACAAACCTTCTTGGATCCTGAATCTTCAGAAAGAAAAATTTTAGGAATCCACATTTTCTTAAAAAAATAATATTTATGAAACCCTAAGGAATACGTTTTGTTTAAGGAATTTTTTTTCTCAATTTCCACCTCCCTAACATTTAGTACTGAATGGAGAACTTTTAGGAAAAAAAATTATTATTAAAAGCTGGTTTAGAATAAGTATATCCAAATCTAGAATTATTCTTTAAAGGTCATATTTGGGAATACATATTATCAATGTTTTCCATACCTAAGGAAAATATTGAAAAACACTTCTTCAAGGAAAATATTTATGACTTGTGTTTAATAACTATGTTATTATCCTCAAAACATCTGTTTTATCACTAGAGTTAGTATCTAAAGAATTTTTCATAGAAATTAATTTTTCTAGATCCTTAGAATGTTTATCCTTATCAGAATTAACTTCATAAATATTTTTTTGAAATACTTTCAAAATAATAAATTTTCTTATCATGATCTTTAGAAAGATGTGATACTTCTTTAGTGAGAACAGAAATTATAGAATTTTCCTTATAAATATTTTTCTTGACATTAGAATTTTCATTCTCAAGAAGTTTTGCAAACCTAGAAACTTCTTCATAAGTAGGTAGTGTAATATCCTCATCAGAAGATGATTCATCATATGAAGGTTCATAATATCTATTATCACTATAATTTGAATTTAAGGAAACATTGGTTATGGATTCAACATTGTGTACCATAGAAACAAGAAAATTATTTTCAGTAGGTATTTTGTCTTGTAAACCAGGATTCTTCTGATCATAAGATTCATATTCTATGGATTCATCAGAAGAATCTCCCCCATAGGCACTCCATGTGTCATTATCTTTCAAAACTTTATTAGCTTTAGCTTTGTAGTACTTATTTATATTTTTCTTAGAATTATTTTCCTTTCTATCCTTTCTCTTAATCATAAGGCAATCTGGCCTTATATGCCCTGCTCTATTGCATTCATAAAAAGTAACTTCAGAGTCTTTCTTTTCCTTACATTTTTTATTATTAAATCTATACTGAAATTCTTTCTTCCTAACTATCTTGTTAATCATTCATGCACGATTAGCTAGCTCATTATCAGAATGTTCGCTTTCACATGATTCAGATAAAATAGTGACTTTATTTGATTTAGATCTTGTAACCCTTTCAGGAGTCTTGACATTAGTAGTAGAATAGGCTACACTTCCATTACCATTCTTCTTCTTATTCAAATAAACATCTCTTTTCATTCTTGTCTAATAATAAATAAGTTTTCCAAAAATCTCATCAAGGGTAATCTGAGATACTTTCCTATTCTCATCAACAGTTATCCTCTTATATTCCCACTCATTAGGCATGATATCTATAATCTTTTCCACAAGTGCCTCTTCATCTAAACATTTCTCACCCATGGATTGAAATCTGTTAACAATAGTCATAAATAATTGTTGTACCTTGTATACTAGTTCTCCATAAGGAAATAAAAATCCATGATATTCTGCTCTAAGCATAGCCCTTCTTGTTTCTATTCCCTTAGATGTACCAAAATGAGTGACCTCCAATTTCTTCAAATTAAATTTGTAGATTCACACGAAGATATATGACTATATATATTCCTGGTCATGGAATAGAACAAATTATTGGATGCCTTGTAGTTTAGTTGATATTATTATTTTTCTAGAATTGTTAAAGGTCTGACTTCAATATTAGGAATCTTGTAATCTCCAGTAAGAATAACAAAGCTTTACACTCCAGTATTAATAACAAAATTCTTAATACAATCTCTCTAATATTCATAATCATTACCATAAAAAATAGGTGGTCTAGTAGGATTTAGATTGTTAATCAAACAAATATTCATTCCTTCCATCTAAAAGAAAATATCCTTCCACAAAAACTTGTTAATAGTAATGATTGTAAACTAGGTTAAAAATCATATGCAAGGAAATTATATAGAACAATGAAAACTTGAGCAAGAATACTTATGGTTGAATATAAGTATTTCAGATACCTCCTTTGATACCAATTATAGGTTCGAAATATGAATTTAGATGCTCAATTTAACAGGGGGTGAATTATATACTTCAAAATATCCTTTTGAACCATTAATGTTGGTATAAATGTTTCATTTTTAACCTTGGGGAAAAATATGTTTAACATAGTTAAATAAGGTAAATTCATAAGACATCTTAGTTTTACAAACTTTCATGGTACTGAAAATATGGTTCCAGAATCGAGACATAAGAAAAGCTTAAAAATAAGAGATTATACCGTAACGTACATAAAATATTAATAATTAGAGTATAAAAGTTCAATAAAGTATAAGACATTTATAAATTCCTTATTAATCAAAATGCAGCAGAAAATAAACTTGAAACGATACAAGTAACAAGTATGTAATATTTTATCCCTAAGAGAAGGGTATCCAACAACCATGGATAAAATTCACTTCATTTATACTTTCAATAAATTCTATCTAGATCAGACCAAATTAATCCCTCAATAAGAATATTAGATTTTGTTTTTCTATCCCCACAAGCCCTTGAACATCAAGGTAGTCGGCACCTCTGTCTTCTTTATTAAGTAAGTCCTCGAACATTAAGGTAGTTGGAACCTCTGTCTTCCTATCCCCAGAAGCCCTCGATCATTAAGGCAGTCGACACCTCTGTATTCCTATCTATGGAAGCCCTCGATTATACATAGAAACAACCAGAGTTGCCCAAAGAAAGCTAAAAAAGATGTTCAGTACGCACAAAACATGAGAGTCTCTCTCTCAAGAAATCACTTCTACAATATGTAATCTTTAGAGTGATCAATGTTATTTAGCTCATTCGAATGAGCTTTTATTTATAGGAATTTTCCCAATGGTTGACTCCCTCCTCCAATAGTCATATTTTTCCTTGAATCTCGGAGGGACCTGTACACATGTCTCTCAAAAAAAGGTTAGTTAGAAACAGAATGCATGGCATCGTTTCAAAACAATAACATGGGTAAAAAAAAATTGGCTGCTTAACCAAATCCATTTTTCGGAGTCTATGGAAAAATAAGGTTCAAAGTCTAAGAAAATAAACATTAAGAGTCTATCTTACATATATATTAGGATTCTGTTTTCAAGAAATTCAGAACCTAAAATCTATAAATTTCGGAGTAAAAATTATAATGAATTAAAAGTCTGAATTCTATGTAATTTGGAATCTAAATATCAGAGATATAGTATTATGAATTTTAAAGAATTAGTAATCAGAATTTCATAGAATTTGGAATATGAATTTCAAAGAATTCGTAATATGAATTTCAGAGAATTTGGAATCTGAATCTTAGAGAATTCAGAGTCTGAATTTAGAGAATTCAGAATATGAATTTCAGAAAATTCAGAATCTTAATTTTAGTGAATTTTCAATATAAATTTCATATAATTCTGAATATGAATTTCCGAGAATTTTGATTCTAAATTTCACATAATTTTGAATCTGAATTTAAGAGAATTCAAAGTCTGAATTTCAGAGAATTCAGAGTCTAAATTTCAAAAAATTCGGAGTCTCGATTTCAATGAATTTGGAATCAGAATTCCGAACCTCAATTCATAATGTTCTATATATAAGTATTTATAGGATTCCATGGTTTTAGATATGAAACCAAATTTTACACTTAGAAATAAAAAGAGTTAGATTTAGGGAAACTATATCATGAACAATGAAAAAATATAAGGAGAAAATATCTTTGGGAAAAAAATTTCATTATTAAGATAATTCTGTTGGGGAAACAAAATTTTCCTTATGATAGAGTTTTTTTTATTTTCAAAAAATAATGGAATTGAAAATTCATAAGGAAAATTTATTGACATAACATATTTAATTATTATCAAAGTACAATTTTCAGAACTACCGAACCGAAACTCCAATGAAAAATGAAATAGTTAACATCCGAAAACAACTATTTTAAAAAAGTATTATTAATAAATTGATGTGAAAATATTAAAAGTTCATAATTTATAATATTAAAAGTTGAATTTAATTCTGGATATAATTATAATAAATTTACATTTATAGTAAACTACGTTAGAGTACTTTTGAATAAAGTGGATGTCAAGGTAATAGATTTTTTTTCTCAAATTGTCTTCTTTAAGTCATTAGTTACCCTACGAACCTATATTATTTTATGAGTTTTATATAAAAACACATTTACTCATTATATCATTAATTATTTATTTTCATGATCTTTAAATAATATTTTAAATTTACTCTTTCACTGGGCTTATGATTCCAAATTTACCCAAGATGTAATAGATTTTTGTTTCAGTCATATTTTAATTAGGATTTTTTATACTTTTATTTATTTTGAGGAAATTATATAATACTCATTTGATAAATAAATTTAGTTTTTATTCTGTACATTTAATTCATAAAAATATATCTTTTCCATTCATTTTTCATATTTTAATTTCTCAATAGATTGATGATATTTTTTAAGAAAATACTGACTTTATTTCTCTATACAGTTGACAATCCATTTACTTGTATATCATTGTTTTCTCAAAACATCTTAAATAATGGTCCTAAAAAACTACTATGATTGTTTCATTATTACCCATGTTTTAATTTCTAATTTTTTAAGTCCTATTTTAGTTTTCCAGACAAGTTACTTTTTATATTTTATCATAAATGTGAAAGGAACCCTTGTTTTACCAAATACAACTTGAAAAAAATTCCCTATATTACGAACATGCAATTATTTGAAACTTACATTAAACATTTACAAGGTTATTTTCAATGATTTTTTCTTTAATATTTTGGGAATTTATATATTTTAAATAATTGATTTCAAAGTGAAAAGTGAATTATCCCCATAAAATGCTCCATGCGATCTTCGAAAACAATTTTCCATATATGATTAAATATTTTGTGGTTAATTATGTTCTCTAGGGATTTGATATGATGAAATATTATTTATTATTTATCTAGAATGTTTATAGTGATGATATTTTTATGAAACCTATTCATTTTCCATGCGTTATACAATAATGAATTTATGAAATGTTTATAAAACTCAAACTATTTTAAAATGGACCTATACCCACAATTTTGGGCCAATGTGTGGGAATAGGTATTTTTTAAAGTCCTATAACCATATGTGTTTTCCCAAAATCATGTTTATAGGTTTTTTGATGATATATACCAATGGTTTTTCAAAACATTGGGTATATCACTCCCTCGTAATGGCGGGATTTTTTTCCAGCTGGACAAAAAAGCTATTTTGTGGGAACTCCTTTATCCATGGTTTTTGACCTATATCTATGTGTTTCATGAATATATATGATTAAATATATATTTATATACAAATAAGTGATAGTGGGGTAGTGGTTAGGTGCTAGAACCATAAAAATTATTTACATGGATCGAATCCCACAACCACTTATTTTTGAAAAGCTAAACCCACAGTTTTTAAATCAGGGTTATAGGTTTAGTGACATGGTGGAATACACCTATAACCATGGTTTCAAAAATACAGGTAATGGAATTTCAAACCATCTTCATAGCTCAAGGCTATACTGATGCCTCGGTTTCCCACGATTTATCAAAACTGAGGGTACAACCTATAACCATTGTTTCCAACTATGGGTATAGGGAAGATATCTAGTAGTGCCATTCTATTTTCCTAGGTTATGATATAATAATATGAAAAACGTTTTATGATCATGTGAGAAAAAATGTAATTTTTTTAATAATTTGATGGGTGGTCCTAGAATTATATATCTCTCCAATGCATTGGGAAATGTAGTATATCTCTTGAGACAATTAAGGGAAAAAGTTGATATTCTTGATCTACTATAGGAAACAAGTCAATGTGCCTGATCAACTATGGGGAACATGTTTTGATGCCTAGTTCATTATGATTTTATGGTCTCACTAGAAAACCTCGACATGTGAAATGGTTTCAATAATTATGATGATTCCATACTATTATGACATGAATAATGGTTCATGATTTATTTATGAGGATTTATCACACATAAGAAAAATATATTTCGAAATGATAATGTTTTATTCCATAAATATGAATACGACCCATGATATATATTTTTGAACATGGTAAGTTATATTAATAATCTCGTACCATTATTATTATCCAAATGATCATTGATTGATATAGAACATCTTTTACCTTATTGTGCATATGATTTCACCCTTTCATTTGTTTCCTTTCCATAGGCTATGACAAAAGGTTTATGTATTGTACATATATGAAGAGTACAAAATAGAAGGTTTGTTTTGGGAGATGTTGAAAATATTTGATGAAATAAGATGACTGTGTATATAGTCTCCAAGAACAGTAAAGATTTACAATCCTTAGTCATGTATTTTTTAAATTAATTTAATATTAATATAGAAATATGTAATATTTATGTGTGAAAATATTGGGTTACTATATGAATAACATGGATAAAACAAGAAATAATCATATGTGTTCTCCACTAAATCACCCCAAATCAAAAACAACATCAATCGAGGACTAACTAAGGCCTTAGATTAATCATTGTAAATAAAAGATTAATCCAAAAAAAGAAGGTATCAAAGGTCATATTAAGGACACAAAAACAATCATACATATGTTAATAAAAATACCAAAATAACCAATATCCTATAGTATAAGAGAATCAAGTGGTTTAATTAATGTAAAATGAGTGAGGAAGGATGTGATCATCACTTAATGATGATCAATTATGTCTTACAGAAAAAACTTGGATCATTGATAGAGATACAAGGAGAAAGGAAGACATTTCATCCATTACCAACACAACATTTCCATCACCACTCCCTCCACCATAGACTAGCCATGGGTATTGTGTTTTGGGGAACAAATTCTCAAAATAGCCAGCCCAATGGTGTTTTTTTCAACCACATGTTGTTTTCCCTCAACATGGACAATAAAATGGGTGTTTTGAGGATACACAAGGAATGGATAATCGGTTTCCTCACCAAGTACCATGGCTTGAACATAGTTTTTCAAATCCATTTCCCCCTTTTATTATTTATACCATTGAAAACTAGATCCAAAATAGATTTCACTAGGGTGTGGTGTTGGGAATTTTGAATTATAAGCCTTAAACACCCACTTTAATGCATCTAAACACTTACAATACCAACCAAACCCTTGTTCAATCGTAAAAAGTTTTAAAAGAAATAATTTAATAAGTTTCCAATATCAGATTAACAAAACCATTGGTACTAAGGGTGTTAAATTATATCACTGTAAGAAATTATTTTCCTTGAGATGTGTCTCCAAAGTCAACATTGAATAACTCAAACCATGACACCAAAATGTTAGACTCCGCCTCTTAAGTCTCCTCATATAACTTTTCCTTCCTCCATAAGGTCTAAATAATTGAAAACACATTCCCCCATAAAAATTTCTCACTCGAGTCTATGATCCACACTGAGCGCTCCTTGAAATTAGTGTTTAGTCAGCACTTAATTTTAATAAAGTCTATAACATTTAGAGGATCAAGAAGTTATATTCAAAGTTGTTTTATGTGGAACATATCATGAAGACCTTAGTAATTCTAGGTATGGATCAATCAGTAATCCACTATCCCTACATTGTTGATGATCTTGAATGTCCCAACAAATCTCAAATCAATCTTTCTTTACTTATGAAGAAGTTTATACCACTAAAAAGGGATCGACCACATGAATACCCAATCACCCAAAGATAACTCCAATGGTCTCCCACTATAGTCAGAATATGATATTTTTCTCCTCTATGTGGTGACCTATAAATGTCCGATCAATTATAATAAATTCTATGTCTCCTGCACCTGGATTTTCCCCATAATAGATGCCTCTCCCACCTCATGCCTGCATAAAAGTGAGTAACATTGTTGACCATAAAGCGCCACATATGGTTCTATCTAGATAGAATCATAGTAGCTATTATTATTAGTAAACTCTACCAGGGTATATGTTATTATCCCATGGTCCTCTAATGTATAAGACACGAGATCATATCACACCATACAAAATCTGGATCATCCTCTTATATTGTCCATTTGTCTTTGGGTGATATATCGTACTCAATCTCATATGATTCTGAAGATCCTTATGTAATCCTTACCAGAATTGTGATGTAAAATGTTGTTCTATATTTTATACAATTCTCAATGGAAACCAATGAACACATACAATATTATAGACATAGAACTTCCCCAACTCATTTATAGAGTGAGTATCTTTTTTGGAATGAAATGGGATACCTTGATTACATGATCCACTATCAACCATAAAATCTCATGATTCCTTGATGTCCCCAACCATGTCAAGTAAATTCATCACGACGTCATCCGATTTCCACATGGGAACTAGTAGTGGTTGGAGAAAACCAAAAAAATGTTGACGATTGGCCTTTAATTTATTGAACCTAAGACATCACAAAACAAATACAATGATATACCTCCTCATACATGGCCACTAGAGATATCGTCTAATGTCATAAAATATTTCATAATACTATAACACACTATCAACTATGTGTCATATAGTATCTAATAATATCTTAACTAATAGGGGAAGGAACTAAATCCCTCATTCGGATATCAAGAACTAAAACATCATCTAGGGACCAACCTAGTTCTGGATCATCTACCACCAACCATTCTGAAATCACTAGTCATAAAATATCTAACTTTTGGATAGCCTTTAACTAGTCTACTATAGTAGATGTGACAGACAAAGGCGAACATGTCACCACCCCTTGTTTCATAATCACATTGATACTTCAACTAGATAAAAAATTAGATACCACTTTTCTTCCAAAGGTTACTCTCCATTCTCCTGAGCATCCTGCATCTTCCACATGAGAGAATATATAAAAACATTACCCTTATATGGTGCATAATCCATATTGAAGTTGAAAGTCTATAGATACTCCACCAAATATCCCTTCCTCAAATCATGGTTTTACTATGAGAAGATATAAGGTAAGGTATTTTTGATCATATAGACAAAAAACTACCTCCAAATAGATAATGTTACCAATAATTCAAATAATATATAACATCATTTATCTTCTAGTCATGGGTAGGATAATTATTTTCAAGGTGTTGATACTATAAAGACCCATAAGCTTCTACCCATTAATAATGCATCAACTCTTCTCCAAATACAAATTTTGGGGAATTATAATAGGCCGCATATACAATCCCATGTTATGGTAAATCCAGTATTGGATCTATCCTCACACTCCACTTCTACTCTAGAAACACTTCCTCATACTAAATTGACCACTCAAACTTCACTCCTTTTATGGTGAGAGTTGTAATGGGGGATACAAAACATGAAAAATCCTAGATGGAATTCATGTAGTAATCTTCTAATCAATGGAAACTCACGATATCAAATAAATTATGAGGGAGATATTCCAACATCACCACATCTACCATATATGGTCCTACAGTGATTCCACTCTCCAAAACAACATTTAATAGAAAATGAACCTCCAGAATCTAATAGTGGAACCTTTTCATATTGGAATAAATATGATGTTCTTTATGTATACTCAAAACTATCATTAGATTCCAGGTATGATTCTCCAATGTTTGTGAAAAGAAAATTATTCAAATTAAAACACCATAATGAATGAGTCCATATATGGGTGAAATATATTGTTCCCGCGGGACATGAACACTATTAGATCACAAATTAAACCCAAAAAAATCACTAAGAACTCATATAATCCATCCCTATTCTCAAACCCCATCTTTAGTATATATTCCTCCATGAACTGAAGCTGATGGTAGAAAAAATATAGGCCATTATTAAAAAACCAATTATCTCATCACAACTGATCGAAATAATAATCAATCCAAGGCATTATATATATATTATTCAGAGTGACCTAGTTCAAAAATATGCAATCCACACATATCCAAAAGTTAACATCCACATTTATTGTGAACAAAACCAAAGCACCCTAAAAAAATGTGATCATTATGATAAAACCCTTTGTTTCTAAGTCATCTAGTTGAACATTGAGTTCCGTTAACTAAGCTGGTGCAATGTGATAAGAAGTAATCGATAAAAGTCTCACCTCTGACATGATTTCTATTTCAATCTCAATCCATGAAATATGTGGTATACCTAAAAGGTTTTATGAAAATATATCTTGATAATGATCTATAATCATAGGGAAATTTAAAATAGCTAACTCTGACCCTGTAGAAAGAGCTAAGCCTATAACCTACAGCATAATATCTCCAATATGAATCTAATCTAGGCCCACCCTACTAGCACCCTAATCATAATCACTATTCATCAAAAGCTTCTTCTCAATAGGTAAGGTAAAGGATACCCATATTCCATATCAGATGATGTGTGTATGATATATTTCAAGCTATTATATCCAAAAAATCACATAGAAACTAGTTATCTCTACATTCATGAAATAATAAAAATTCCCATTGACAATGATCACTATAAGAAATCTTATACACCTTGGAAGTCAGACAACTTGTTTCCTAAAGGGTGTGTTGAGATGAAGATTATTTGGAGATATTCTAATCACTATGTCCAGGACCACAACTAATTGAGAAAATATAAAGGAATTAGAAACACATGTATCAAATAAATCACTACATAACATTGAAGTGATAAAGATATTACCTCAAACTAATAATGTTACCTTATTGACATCATCTAGAGCCTGATACACTAAAAAAACTCAACCTAAACTAGCTCCACACCCCTTCCACATAGTCATAAACTTCAGGTAATTCTAAAACCTCTACTGAGGCCCTCTACCCTTGGTTTGATATGATCTCCCAAATCCCTTCGAAGAATCCCAAAAAAATGATGTAGATGATTAGTCCAGAAATTGGTGGAAATATACATGTGTCTCCATGAAATAATTTATAAAATTACCACATTTACTGCAATTGAATCACCTTGTAGAGTCACATCCCATGGAGTAAATTGAAAATATTCTTCTCTTCCCATATTCCTGCTTCTCTATTGTTCTAGAATAGATTTACTCTTCCTACCGCTAGTAGAGTCTATCATAAATGTAATAGGAAACTCAATCACATGTCCATTAGGGACTGTAAGTAAGATTCCTACCCTATCCTCCTATATACCCTTCTTTATGGTTAGATCCTTACTCCAAAGCTATTGATATGATTTTAGATCAAAGATATTAAACTGTTGTTTGATCCCAGGAAAGAGACTCCTCTCAAAATTCCAAGACCTTAGGGTATCATTTCTATCTTGAATAGGGATGAAGCATAGTTTCTATAGGAAACGAGTAGAATACATAGATACATACATATATCCTTACCGAAACTCCATGAACTGTTATGATGACTGAGCTTCACCATGTCAAGAAAATATTTCTCAAGGAATAACTCATTGAAGGTCTCCCGAGTAAGACCTTATCATCTTCCATATTGATTCAAGGTAGTTCACCATCTCTTGAAAGATATTTAAAACATGAATGTTTCCAATATCACTCAACAATCCTTGACAGTACAGACCAAACAAAAATTTCTCTTAGTGATGTCAATCCATTGTTCATAATACTACGAGATTCCATTACATTGAAATGCTGATGGATTTTTGAGTCAGATGTCTTGAGCCTGTTTAATCATTGTTTTTTAAATTTTCCCCTTGAATGGGAACATTCTAAAAACGTAATAGTTATATTTTATCTATATCGTGAGTCAATAGAGCCAATATAGATGTATGATGGAGTGCATCTTCATATCTTTCTAGTGGTGGTACAAAAACGTTCCTCTTAATCAGAGTCTCCAAGACTACCTCTACCAATAGTACCATAAAACATCTCCATGGTAGAATTTATTTAATGAAAAATATGTTTCAATACACTTGAAGCCATTAATTCCAGATATAACTTATTTAGCCAATGGGATCACTCAAAGGTTCCCATAGTAGGGAACCCATAACCCAAATTATAACCCTCTAAGAACTACCCATAGGTGATTCCTAGTGATACATACCTATATTTTAATCTTAGTCATACACATAAAAACATTATAAAATGATATATTTCAACTTATTAATGAAAATATTGATATATCACAAAAGAAGTGAATGTGATCATATCCTACAAAGATATCCCAAATCGAGGTCATTAATTAATGAACTACCATACAACACAGAACATACATATCAATGTGAAATGTGACTCTACATTCCTAGTGATAATGCATGAATTCAACTATATTCAATAAAAATTAATGACAATATATACATAGGATCAACATAAAACCATAAAACAAAAATTATAACAATAGACCCAAAAAATGGAACTCATAGGTCTGTTACACATGTGCTGGAGAACACATGTGAATCCCCTACATAATACCCATGTAGTGGAATATCCTTTTTACCATACCCCCAATAGTTTGCTAATGACAGAGTAAAATAAAAGCAATCATTTGATTCCACTTTGTAATTCCCCCACTCGAATCATTCGGTTTAAGCTAGAGTGCCACATGGAGTAATGGGAGAATCCCCATATGAAAGAGGCTACTACATAGAAGTGAGGCTATGAGGGCCATCAGTGGGGATACTATACCCTTAGTATAAATGAAGAAAATATAAAATAATATCACAAATAAACCCAAAATAATAAATAATTAATGCTATAAGAAATGGAGCAGCTTGTAACTGAAATCATATAGTAAAAATAACCAAGTTCCACCAACTTAGAAGGTCAGCAAGAGTTTGAGGAATACTAGAAAGTAAATAAAATATTGCAGTATTCCTCTGGTTTCATTCATAACAAAACCTCCAAACACCATTCCCTATTACCTAGCTCTCTACCACTGGGCCTTTTCCCTTCCCTAGATCCTTGACCATGAAGTCTACATGTTCCTCGAGATTACCATGAATGGTTTGAGTATAAAACCATTAATAAATCCCCAATGAAAAACTAACTTATTTGAATATGAATGTATAAAAGTGAATTTCATGAAAAAAAATAAATGTATAAGTAAACATATATCTACACATGCACTGAGTCATCATTTTCTAACAATACCACCAAAAACCCCTACCCCACATAATTTGGTATGATTCCAATGATGCTGTAAAAGTATTTCACATCATTCCAGAAGATTTTCCACAAGTCCCAATGCTGGTTAGAACCCTACACCATTTATTCATGTCCCTGTTTTTTCTTTAAAGGAAACTCCACATGCCCCACCTTGATGTTTGACGTTAATAGGAACGTGGAACACCCTATTGATAGTGGATTCCCTAGAACCAAATGTTTCCTATAATTTTTTGTACCATAACATGTATAGTGTTTGATATTTATATATATAAATGTGTTTATCTAACCAGAACAGTGTTGACAATTATTAATATACTATATTTATGGTAATTTACTTACATTATATATCATATAAAAAGGTTATAGCAGTTCTGAGGGTATAATGATAACTTATGGATACTATGATAGAAACATTAATGTTATGACCTATAGTCTAGGTACATCATATTGAATAGAAATAATTGATGTCTAAATATCAGGTGTTGGGTGCTCATAATCCTTGAGACTTCTTCTTATGATGTTCTCACTTGGTGATCTCTGGTAGGTGAGATAAGGAGTACTAACATTCCAATAGGAACAACACATGATTTGGTTAATGTTGGATGTTCATAACTTTGAACATGTGTAATGGTCTCTAAACATTATATCATTACCAATGTGTTGATTTTGATCATTTACATGGATTCAAGGAAACAACCATGATAACTTAGTCATGGATAGGTAGCTTTTGTTCAGTGCATCTTTAGTAGTATGGAATTTGTTGAAAGAGCATGATTAATTTTTCAATTTTAATTTTCTGAAGTAATATCTCAATCCTTGTTGACTTGGATGGTAGAACCTTTATTAAATCCATGTCCATGGTAGTCAAAGGTAAATACATTCAGTTTGATAAAAAAATAATAAATCAAGGAATGTACAGTGACAAAAGTTTGAATCCAACTTTATAAGATATCGCATGATAAAGAGATTATATTAAATTCATTTTGGGAATGGCTCATCAGTCAACATCTAGACCGACCCATGGCTCATCGATAAGGATGGTATGCTGGACACATCCCCTACCCAGCCAGGTCTCGAAGCCGCCACTATTAGATGCCTCCTCTTTGACCAGGGCCTAGGGTGGTGTTTGGAAAAGATCCATGAATGGTTTAATGAAAGAGACCAAAGAATTATCCTGAGAATCCCCCGGGTCCTAGATGCAGGCCCCGACCATCTTTTCTGGACCAATGACATTTCAGGTGATTACACGGTGAGATCTGGTTACAGAAGTTCCCTAGGCATCCACTCTGCCAACAGTGTTGAGGGACCATGGAAATCGCTTTGGAAGCTCATCATCCCCCCAAAAATTCACCAATTTTGGTGGGAGGTGTGCACGGGCACCCTACCTACCCTAAGCCTTCTCCCTTTCTGACATATGGACAGTGCTGAGTCCTGCCCTTTCTACCCAAATGTTCCAGAAACACCCTTTCACTCTATCATACACTGCCTGAGAGCTAAGGAGATTTGGAATAAATGGGGCCCAGCTTCAGTTGGTTTACTGGACATTGCCTCTGAACTCCCCAATATTCTGATGCGTTGGTGTTCCTCTCTCTCACCGTTTAATGCAGGTTCATGTTGCACCCTGTCCTGGATCATTTTGGTTCGGCGTAATGACGTTGTTTTTAACCATGTTCATAAACCTCATGAATTCTGGATTGCTAGGGAATTTTCATGGATTGAGGGTTGGAAGGACCACAAATGACACTTTATGCCTCGTGCTTCCCTCTATTGTCCCCCTTTTTGTAACCCCCCAATGGAAGGGATTCTTAAACTCAACGTGGAAACGTCTCTCCCCAAGGACGACCTTGTTTCTCTCGGTATCCTGGCCCAGAATCATCTGGGGAAAATCATTGCAGCAAAATTAGAATCACATCATGCTTTTGGGAACCTGCAGTTGCTGAGACCTCTGCCATCCTTACAGGTATGATGCTCGCTATGGAATATGGATGGGTTGTTATCATCATTGAGTCTGACTACCTCACCGTTATCGATGCTATTAACCATAACACAGCTGGACTCCAGCCATTTGGCTCAATCATTAGGAGGATTCGCTCGCTCCACCAAGGCTCTTCTGATTGCACTTTCTCCTTTACTAAAAGAGAAGGAAACATTGTGGCCAACCAACTGGCGACCACATGCCCCTTAGATAAAAACCAACTCTGGATGGACGATTTCCCTTAATGTAAATGCTTTTATACGGCTGCTGATCTTCGTCATCAATGTTATCTGTTCTCCTTTTCAAAAAAAGAGAGATTATATTACATAATCTATGTTCCTGGGACGGTTGTCATTGCTATGACTATTACTCATCTCTTTGGGGTCCTTAATGAGTTTCTAGACTCCACTCATGGTCTATGAATATTATTCATTCCTACTGAGATATGTTCTTAGAGGGTTACAAACAATAGTATATTCTAGATTATGACCTATTTTGGTGAATATGTAAATAAGATATGGTGGGACCCAACACTATGTCTTAGAGTTGTCCAAGCATTATTGATCAACAATAAATAAATAAATTCATTATTATTTGAGTTAATAATAATTGAGTTGAATTTATTTATTTTAAATATTTTTTTAGTTTAAAGTGAATACTTAAAATAATATTAGATTAGTGGATATTTTTTTGTATTCATGGTTCATTTAGTATTAGTGGGAATTATAATTCGTGTTAACAACTCAGGTTTATCACGTAATATATTTAATATATATTACAATTAGGTGATAAAATATATGTAATATTTATGAAATACTTTGTTCATTGTAATTATTTATTTATTTTATATTTATTGGATGTTAAACATACAGGGACCTAGGAACCCTAACTGGGTATTTTAAACACCCACTACATAAGCACAAAAGAATCTCATTTCCAAAGTGTAGTTCATTCCAATAGGTTTAGAGATACTCTCTTATCCTAGATCCTAGAGAAAGAAAAGATCTATCAAGGATAGCAATCCAAGAACACCTTCATAGATTGATGGAATAAAATTGAGGTGATCATCATGATGTTGAAGGAATAATAAAAGCTCTATATTAGCAACTACAATTCAATGAATTGTGTAGGAATGGTTTCTTGCTCTGTGTGTGAACAATCTAAAGGGGTTCAATTCATATCTTTCATAGAATGGTCATCGGTGATGTGATTTAGTCAAATGAACATAAAATGAAATAATATAACCATTTATTTTATCTTGGGATTTTAAATATTCATGGGAGTTTTTCATACCTCTACCGAGGCTCTGATCGTTGTAGGTGATGATGTAACATCACTATGGTGATGGATATTTTAAAATCACAGGCTCACCAGATTCTAATACATGCCCAAATACCTTTAATTACAAGTATAGAGATTATATAATTCTTTTGATCCAAATAAAAATTAATTGATATTAATTTATGTAAAAAGATTTAAATCGGTTCCAATGGAGTAGACAACACCTTAATATGATTCTGGATTCCCATGTTATGGCAATACCAAATTTTTGTTAGGGATCAAAAAAGAATTTTTTTTCAATTTATAATTGATGAAAAATATAATTACATATTTTATTACTACTTAATTTTTTAGGGGAATTCTTGAAGTCCCATAAATTTTAGAGGTCTATTTTTATTTTGGTTCCTTTTGGAACATTTTTCTTAGTGATAAATCAATGCTTACCATTTATGAATTGTGAAAAAATCTAAACCTATTTTATTTGGTTATTAAAATTCTAATATTAGGATTTGAAAAAATTTGATGTTGAGTGGAAAAATCAAAATAAAAACAATTATTTGGTGGTGTATAGAAGATTATTTAAGAAGCTAAATAAAAATAAAAAAACTAATCTTCCCTTGTACCACTTAGCTAGACTCTACAGTAAGACCTTCCACTGAACTCTTTTCCATTTCTATTCACCAGATCCTACCACATCACCAACCAAAACTATGCCCACTCCACTATGTCATTCCCCTAGTCACCTCTCACAAAAGACACACCCTTCATCAGGTTCCCCAGATGAGGCCACTTGTTCAGCTGAATCCCCCATCTTTCTCATTTTATGGTCCCATTGAATGTCTATGCCTATCGCACTCCTATGATATTAACTAGAAAACCATCAATGTCACCTTTAAACTAAAATCTTCCATATTGGCCTCCTACCCCACCATACCACTAATCACAGGTGACCGTATCTACCATCGACCACTGTAATCCCCGACATTATCTCTTAACTACATCGGCTCATAGATCATCCCCGCCTAATACCACAACCGTCATAAGTTCCCCACATCAACTAGTCTTGCTGGTGAGCCCCGAGTCCCTCATGGAGCTAGACCATGGGCTCGACCACATGGGGGTGGACCAATTATAGCCAGTGAAACCATTGATTGGATCATAATCTACGTTAAAACCCCCATTTCTCTTCCCAGTACCACACTCTTTTCTGTCTAGGCCCCTCAGAGAAAACCTACATGCACTGCACAAAATTATGTGACTTCTCAAAGCTGATTCAATACCTAGATTATGTCAAAACGTGTTCAAAATGACCTGAAATGGGTCTTCCTGACCTATGAAGTCCCTGGGTGGGATCTTCCCTACCCAGAATGGACCTCCTTGGTTTCAGTCTGACCCACAATGGGCATGGCCAAAGATTTTGGGGCGGTGATTTTTTTAATTCAGCTAAAAATTAATTTATTAGTTTAAAATTAATAATAATTTTATTACCTAAAAAAATTAATTTAATTATGGTATGAAAATAAATTTATTGGTTTATTTAATTTTGCAATAAAATTATGTTAATTAGGAACAGAACAAAATATATTATTTAAATTGTATAATTTATTTAATTTTCCTATATATCTATCAAATTAAAATTAATTTCAATTTAGTTTTATCATGTAATTAATTTTAATACCGTATGGCCTTGAAAAATTAACCGAAGTGTTTAATATATGGATAATTTAGTTAATTAAATATTTCGGGTGATTTTCGTAATGGGTAGTTTAGTATATGACAATATGTGTATCTTCATAGTTTCATTTAATATGCATAACTGATTTTGTGTCCAATTTATTTTTTGTATATTGTGATCCTGAGACACCCTCACCTACATGTGATTATAGTTTTATTTCATTAATGATGGAGAAGTAATATGTGTACCACACTAAGATGTGGAACTCCCAAAAACGAGACATGGACACACCGTACTGGGGACGAACTACATCATGAGTAAAGACTCAACTTAGCTATGATTTCCCAAGTTCATGACTGATCCATTAGGTTTAAATGGATTAACCATTATTATTTTATCAAGATTAGTTGGTTAATTTTTTCCTTTATTAATTCTATTTTATTTTATGTGTTTTCATGTTTGGGAGAACACAAAAATAATAAACAAATAAAATGCCTAATGACACTATGAATTTATTCTATTAAATGGATGTTTAGTTGTTAGTGTGACAACAAGGTATAAATATATTTAATATAAAATGATTATATTCATAAAAAATATTAAAACTGCCTCAAAGAAATGTTAATTCATGAACACCTTCTATCACTCAAAGATGAATATAGCAGGTTGTATGGGGTGATTATGGGTCAAAGTTGAGTTTTCCTCCTACTATGGGGGAGTTATCAAGAGGTTGATAGGTTCACTAACTAATTTTGGTATCAAATGGGTACCTAAATCTATATTTATTGAATCTATAGAGATAAGAATTGAGTTGATCATATATGATTTTAGATTTTTGGACTACACTCAATAAATCAAGAAGTAGTGAGTAAATGTGGTTGGCTCATCAAATAACTACCTTGAACTCTCTGAGTAGTGTCATAGCCAAAGAATATAGACTATAAGGATGAGATTAAAGGATCATTGTTATTATAATACTCCAATGACAGAGTATTCCAATAATAGAAGCGAGGGGTGATTGAGTTCGTCAAAATTGTGGGAGCTATTCAATGTTTTAACCAGAAATAATTATTTAAAAGGTAATAATATAATGTAAAAACTTATAATTTTTTAAAGATAAATATTAAAATCATAAATAACACTAGTAAATTTTCATTGTGATCAATACTAGATAAAGGAAATATCTTGACTATCCAATACTTACAAGAGTGGTACATGCACTTACGCATAGTTCTGCACTATGAAAGGAAGCTTTATGCGATGGAATACTAAATTCCTACTAAGCCTCGTCAATGATAATGTACAGAAGATAAAGATATATATAAAAGGAATATATAAGATTCATTATATGTAAAATGAATCATGTTTTCATCTAAGAATAGTACATTGATGAAAATGACCAAGGATGAAGATTTTGACAAGATGCTAACTCATATCCAAGAACTTTTTTAGATGAATGTAAGGATAGAAAGGTATAAGATATCTAGTGAACTATATTTTTTTAGGATAGAAGAAGTGAATCAAGTATCATATCATGTACTCAAGGTGATAGGGTGCATCGAGAGACATGATGCCCTAGGTTTCAAACTGAACCATGAACTAGAAACCGATCTCATTATTTCCTCTTTATCACCAAGCCTCTAGAATTTTATTTTTAAATATAATATTAATAACAAGCAAAATTCACTTCTAGATATTTTGTATTTATTTATCCAAGTTGATAAGGATACGAAGAATACCAATTCCTTAGTCTATATGGTGAGAAAGTGGAGGAATGGAAAGGCTAAGTAGTATAAGTATAAATACAAGTCATGGAAACCTATGCACCATCCTTCAAATATGCCAATGATATAGAGGAAATAAAATGAGAAGGATTATTTCTTCTTTTAATATGAAAATAAATGCCTCTTTAAAAATAATTTCAATGTTTGGAAAAAGAAGTAAGGTGATGTTTCTACTTTAGGAATTTTTGGCTTTGAATGAAATCTATCATCATCTTCTAGTTGGTTATTCAAAACTATGTGTGGATCAAATATTTGTATTCAAATATAGAAACAAAATAGATTAAAGAAGATTGAAAAAGGTGAGGTGGATCTCTAATATGAAATTAGTATGAGTATAGAATCCATGGCAGTTGATGATTATCACCTGACTTTTCCCTTTGGTTTTGGTTATTGTATTGAATAATTTTTATTATGTACCTTGAACAAATATAAAAAAATAAATATCATGGTTGGATACCATGGGAGTTTTTTATGCTTCTGTATAAACAATTTCTCTTTTACAAGGATAACATGTGTTATGGTATAGAGCATGTTAAAAAAAATTATATATACTTGGATTGAAAAACCAGATATTGAAAATCAATGGAGAAACAAGTGAACATGAATCATATAACACCCTCCTATGGAACTTCAGGCTTGGTCTTGTAAATGAGAAGGGTTTATAGAAATTACATCATGTAGGATATTTAGACTAAACTCTGTTAAAACTTATGAATGTGTGTCACACTTGTTTAAAATGTAAAATGACTAAATAACCATTATCTGGGAAGAGAAAAAGATCCACTGAATCACTAGAATTAATTCATACTAACGTATGTGGTCCATATCCAGTAGAGAAAAGGGTTTGGTTTTACTAATTCATAACATTTACCAATGACTATAGAAGTTAAGTCTATATCTACTTAATGAGGTATAAGTCAGATTGATTTCAGATTTTTAAGGAATATCAGTTAGAATATAAAACCATATTGGAAAGAATATTAAGGATATTTTCACACCCTAAAGTAGAGTGTATCTTAATAAAAAATTCATTGATCACTTAATGGAGTTTGGGATAATATCTAAACTCATTCCTCCTTGTAGAAATTAATGAAACTGTGTTAGTGAAATATGGAATAAGACCTTTCTTGAAATTGTTAGCTCAATGATGAGTCATTAAACTCTTCCATTATTATTTTTGGGATACGCCTTGTAGACATCAGCATATACTCTTAGTTGAGTATCCACTAATGAGATAGATGACATTCTCTATGATTTTTAGTGGGTAAGGAAACCCAATATGTCTCACTTACATGTATGGGGACGTGATGTTTTTTTTCAAGATTATACTTAGTAAAAAAAATTCCTCACGAAGTATGAAGTATATCATTATAGGATATCCTAAAGATTCCAAAGGATATTAAAAATATTACTCTTCATATTGGAAATTTTTTATTGAATGTAAAAGAAAATTTCTATAAGGGGAAAAAATTTCCTAAGAAAATAGTTGGAGAAATATTAACTTCAATAACATTGATGCTCCAGATGCAGATGAGTTTTTATAAGAAAAATATTTAAAAGAGATAGTGGGAGATGTAGTTGTTCCCATGGCACAAGTACTATGTATATCAACTCAAGAGATTAGATAAACAAATCTTTATGGTTTTATTATCACCGATTCAAGTGACACATTATTCCTTGAAGATGATGAACCTTGACCCTATAAGGAAGCACTTGAAATAAAGGATGCAACAAAATAAAAATACTCTATGCATTCTATGATGGAGTCCATGTATCAAAATCATTGTTTGATTTTGGTAGAACATTCAGATTATATAAAACCCCTTGGGTGAAAATGGGTATTCAAGAAAAAGATGGTCGTAGATGGTAAGGTCAACACTTACAAGGAAATACTCGCAGGGAAGGGTTTCAGGAAACAACAAGGCATACACTACGAAGAATCATTCTCTCCAGTAGCAATGCTGAAATTTTTCTGAATATTTCTTACAATAGAATCCCTCTACGATTATGAAAATTTAAAAATATATTTCAAGAATACTTTTCTATATGGTATGTTGGATGAAGAAGTCTATATGACTCAACCCAAATATTATTTCAAATAATTCCACCAATGTGTGAAAGATACAACTATCCATTTATGGGTAAAAGCTTGAATCATGATCATGAAATGTTCATTTTGATGAGGCTATTACTGAATTTGGTTTTTTCAAAAAAAAAATAATGTGATCCTTGTGTCTATATGAATGTTTATTGTAAAACCATCATTTTACTAGTATTATTTTTTGATGACATATTAATTATGGGAAATGAAGAGAAATTATTATCATCACATAAAACATTGTTAAAGGAATCCTTCTCCATGAAACAATTATGTGAAGAATCCCACATTCATGGGATCATGATATATCGAGATAGATATCTAATTATACATGGTCTATGTCAAAGTAGATATATTGAATATTTACATAAAGTGTTTAGTATGGAACAATCATAGAAATGGGGTTTCCCCAAGTCACATGGTATCAACCTCTCTATTGAAATGTTCCCACAAATATTTGAGGATATTGAAAAAATGTTTAGAATCCCATATAAATAAGAAGTGAAATCTATCATGTATTCCATGACATAGACAAGGTTTGATGCTACATTTTCATTATGCATAATGGGATGATATAATGATAACCCAGGAGAGATGCATTGGGTAACTGTCAAAACTATCTTGAAATACATGAGACATTAAAAGGACATGACTCTAGTGTATATAGGGGATACAAAACTAGTAGTGAGAGGATACAATAATGAAAGCTTCCATATAGAACATGATGATCAAAAATCACAGTTAGTCTATGTCTTTTTCTTGAATGGTGGTGGTATGAGCTAGAAAAGCTTAACGAAACCTACAGTCACCAAATCAACAATAGAATACTAGTATATAAGTGATTATAAAGTAGTTAAATACAAGATATTAATACACTATTTTTTATTATACATTGGTGTTATTCTTAGTAGTACAGACCCCATTCCAATTTATTGTGATAACACATCGATAGTGGTACTTGTCATGAATCCTAGGTCACACTAGAGGATAATTCATATACATTAGAAGTTCCATCTCTTGAGGGATTTTATTCAGATAGGTGAAGCCATAGTTATAAGAGTATCCATAATTCAAATAGTGGGAGCCCCCCTTAATAAATCCAAATCTCAGTTGAAACATGATTCTCATGTTAGATCCAGTAGTTTTAGAGTTGTTATCAGTTGATTCTAGTGAAAGTGGGAGTTTGGAAAGTGGGTTCCCTAGACCCAACCTGTGTATGTAAATTGATTACTACAACATGTATACATCTTAATATGTATACATGTTATAATATTTCCAGAATATTTTCAACACTTGTATTTTCACTGTATTTATTGTAATATCATTAGATCATGTGTTGTATAAAAGGGATATAGTAGTTCCTAGGCTATAATGAAACCCTATAGATGCCATGATAGTAATCATATTATTCTATCCTATGGTCTCGATATATCATAAAGACTAATCATAGTTTATGTCTAACTATTAGGTGTTGGGGAATCAAAATCATTGAAATTTATTCTCAATATGCAAGCACATGGTGATATCTAATAGGTGATATCCTAAGGAAAGTATCACCAATAAGAACTCCAATTGTTTTGGGTTTCATTTGTTTTTCCTATATATGAACATGTGTATTGATTTTGTAAATGTATATCATTATCAATGGGTTCATTTGATCACATACTTTGATGAAAGGATAAAACCATGAAAATTACGTGATGTAAATGTAGCCTTTATTGGGTGTTTCATTGTAGGTTTATCATTAGTTGAATGATCAAGATGTAATTTTTTTATTTTGAGTTTAGGAAGTAATATATCAAGCCTAGTTGATCAGGATATTAGTATGATCATTAAATATTCGGAAAATGTAGTTGAAGGTAAACTAATCTAATTAGATCAACAAATAATAAACTATGGATATGAAGATCGAATAAAGGCTCATCCTGATTTATGAGATATCATCTGAAAAATGTATTATATTACACAATATGTGTTCTCAATATGGTTATCATTTCAATGACTATTCTGTGTCTCTTTTGAGGCTTTGATGAGTTGCTAGAATTCGCTCTTGGTATGTGAATATTTTTCATTTCCATCGAGATAAGGGTTTAAAAGGTCACACATAATAGTGAATTTAATATTCTACCCTATTCTAATGAATATTTTTTAGGAAATAGTGGGCCCACCAAAGAGTCTGAGAGTTTTCCCATTGTTATCAATCAACGAATAATAAATAAATTAATTGTTATTCATGTATAGAATATTTGAATTTAATTTATTTATTAAAAGATATTATTAGTATGTGATAAAATATATATAATATTTATGAAATATTCAGTTTGTAATAATTATTTATTTATTACTTATTTTGTGGTAATTAAACATATGGGGGATAGGGATCCCTAATTGAGTATTTTAGACATCGAATATATAAGCAGACTAGGAGAACATTTTCGGCATGTAGTTCATTACAAAAGATTTAAAGATTCAATCTCATATTGCAGTCTAGAGAAGAAATGGATCGATTTGAGTGAGTGATCCAAGAATACCTTCGTGGATCAATAGAACGAGATCGAGGTGATATTTGTGATGTCAAAGTAATCATCGAAGCTCAGTTCCGGCAACCATAATTTTAATAATGGAATACACACAATTTCTTGATGCACCTTTGGATGAACCAGAGGGATTAAATATCATATCCTTCATGAAATGATTGAATGTGATGAGATGCAATCAAACAAAAATAAAATGAATCTAGGTAACCTTTTATTCAATTTTGGGCCTTGAAATATTCATGATAGATCCTCAAAACTCTATCAGGGATCAAACAAATGATGATGATGAAGTTACATTTATTTGATGATGATACTTTTATAATACCTAGCCCAACACATTCCACTACATTCTCTGATACCTTCAAACACCACCCTAATGGTGGATGTTATCCTCAGATGATAGTAAGTCCCAACTAATATGTTTGACATAAATTAATATGCACATCTTCTGTAACAAAATAGGCCCTATTCCATCCAACTCGGCACTCAAACTATTCTGCAACAAGGCCTGATATCCATTCCCAATCCTCCCAAGCATGAAACTATCTCTGAGAAACAATTATATCATAGTTGAAATGATTTATCCTAAATAAAAAACAACTATTTAATAACCAAAATTGATATTAAAAAAAATAACTGAACATCAATAAATAATGAACCAGAACCAGATACAACATTAACTAAACAAGAAAAACTAAACACACAACTAACAACAACCCAAGAACAACATTAAATCCATGTGACATCTTGGTCACCGCTAACCCCAAAACCAACCTACTCCAAAGGAAAACTGGAACAAGAAACTTGAACCTATAGAATAACTCGGTTATACCGACAATGAGTGGAATAATTAGGGTGTGAGAATAAACATACAAGTAGGTAAGAACCATATATTCCCTAAATTTACATTCCAACATCAATACTCACAAACCAGTTTGAAATAAATTTAAAAAATATGATTTTATAATTTTGAAGAACCAAACACATCTTTATTGAATATAAATTAAAAAAACACACACAAGGCTTTAATTTTTTCAAAATGGGTTTTCTTTTTTAAGAAAGATAATTTATAAAACCAAATTCTAAGAATGAAATCTTTACCATGTGAAATTAAAGGTCTACACTATAAATAAAGAAAACAATATAAGTATAAAAATACCAGAAGCACCGATAACCAAAATGATGAAAAATAGGGAAGAACATATAGAAAATTAAACATGGGAATTTCTTAAAAATCTCTAGAAACAATCCCTATACGTAAGATGTTAAAATTCACCTATCAGTGTATGGTGCAACTCCACAGTCAATAACCAATAGGATTTTCAAATGTTGCATCACCAATGGCATGTTTGACCTATCCTCTCCACAAATCAAGGGTTACCAACCTGTTTAATTAGAGTTGATAAGTAACCATTACTCAATAATCTAGATTTTTACTATCAATCCCCTAATAATAGAACATGAATAATGGGATCTCCTAATATGAATGTAATGCTGTAATAACCCAAATATTTTAATTTGTTTTTATAGCCCAAACTCCAAAATCGCCTAAGAGATGACACTCTCTTCGGAGGGTCCACCATAGAGGCACCCATCACACATCGAAGTTCCATTGAATCATACACATCACTTGTGTTTCTATTTTTTTTCAAAACTCCACAAGTAAAAAATCAAGAGTTATCCTTTTCAAATCCAAAATCATTTCCAAACCATTTCCAAAAACCAAGGTAAAACATACCACATGCTCAGAATGTGACAAATGGGCCTCTATGTCATTTAGTTATGAAAACCAACTTGAAGGTTTCAAATGGTCTAAAAATTAGGAATCACATCTTAAAACCTTCTCTGAGATAATTTAAGATACAATAAACCATTTAGGAACAATTTGAATGGAGGAGGATTAAGGAAGAATGTAAAGTATTGGGAAAGGTATTTTTTAAATCCACAGTTTAAACAAAATATTTATTTATAATATAATCTTCATTTGTGTGCCAATACATTGGTGAACTCTGTGAACCTATGGATACCCCCACATTCAATTGAATCCCCTTATAAAAGAAAATAATTACCCAAAAAATTCAAATAATAATCACTTTCATTACACAGATGGCATAAACTAACACAAATCACCACAACTCACACATGAAAATCAATTAAAAACTACCATGTTACCAAAGTATAACCAAGGACAAAAACAATCCCAAAATGTTAATTGTAATTTTAAAAGATCGATTAACATTTTATCAAACACCATTCATTCAAATTCATATAATTATAATTAATAAAATACTTTGAAAACCCATTTCTCACAAAATTACCAAATGAAAACACCAGAATACAATACACAAACACATCACAAGTATGTATAACTCATTTAGAAATTTATTTGGAATGTTCGGGCATCAAAAGAATGTCCAAAAATGAAATGGATGGAGAAACCAACTTCAATGACATGTACACACGGTGACACCCTTAGGGAAGGATGAAAGAGGTATAAAGAGAAATCTGCACACCCAAACATCAAATTAGACAAATCATATTAGCCAAACCTCACCCTATATTTTAGATAAGATGGAACCAAGACGAGGAAGAACTAAGAAGCCTTAGAGAAAGAGTACAATAGGATAATAATGAAAAAAACTAAATGAAACTAGCCTTATATTGAAATAAGGAACAACATGGAGGAGTGGGATCCAATGTGAATGATCTTGGGGGCTCCCTTCATGCACAAGAGATGAACTAGAGGGATGAGGGCATGATTTGGGTAAAAAAGTGGGAGGGAAAGGAGTAATTTACAACTTTTTAATTACTTGGAAAACTCGCACGACTAGGCCACTCAATTTTCCATACCATGCACAAATTTTGTTCACCCTACAAGACAACAGGGACACCCTACATTGTTGGCTACATGGTTTGGAAAACCATGCAACAATCAAGAAAAATTGATATGTGAAATTGAATATCCTCCATACATGCTTTCCACATGTTTTACTCTAACAATATGTAATCCATAATTCTTATACATAAACTAAAAAATAGGCCACATGGTTTCTCTTAGAAATTTCAAGGTCTAAGGTAAACCATGCTCAAACATTTCATATGGAAAAAACCACCCAAAAAATCTGAAACTCAATAATTCATGTAGGAAATGAACCCATATTTTAACTGAAAGATCCCAAACCAAGAAAATGTTAAAATAAAGGAAAAATCTTAGTCAGGGTATGAAAATTATCTCCAGTAAAAATATTTTCAAAAACATAAATTTCACCCATACAAACTACGAGAAAAACAGGAACTTAAACTAAAAGAGATAAAATAGAACCATGAACCTCGCTGTGAACATTATCTCCACAAGTTACATTTGACCAGATCTAAGGAAAAACACAATGAAAAAACCACAATGAAATGAAGAGGAAAGGGTTCTCCCTAATAAAAGTTCCTAACTAACACCAAAACACCCACAATGAGACCTTGATATGAACTAACACAAAAACTCCTCTCACAATCCAAACAACACAACCAATGATACCGAGAAATCCCCACATAAACTGAAAACCCCAAACATAGGGGAACACCCAATGTAAGAAATTCAAATTAAATGGTGAACCAAAACATGATTCATCAGTTCCATAACAAAATTAATCTCTAATAAAAAACAGAAAATAAAAATGTTTCAGAAAAGGATAACCATTTAAATATACACATCCATAGAACACATCCATTAAAATAATATGAAAATAGGATCACTACTACCTTTAAAATAGATAAAAATTCATAATAGACAATATGAGTACAAGAAAAAACATAAAATGACTCCAATATGACGTGAGAGACTAAACAAAATCCAAATAATATTCCACACCAAATGATTCTGGACTATGTGAAAAGCATCACTCTAGAGCCTATGGACAATGGCCGAATTTCATAAATCATCTGCTACCCTAAAATTAAGAGATACCTTCCTCTGATCAGGACTTGTTATTCTAGAAATAGTTCTACCATAACATCTCTATATGCCCCAAACAACCACATATATTACTAGAATTCATTGGAATAAAATAAGAAGATTTCAAATTCACAAAGTGACCACACTAGAAAAACATTAGAAAATGATCTAATGAATGAGAATATAGAACTAAAAGGGAGACTCCATCAGAATAGTATCTTCCATCAAACACTCCATGAAATATGAGGAACCTCTAAGAGAACCAAACATAAATGGACCACTTTATATTCCATCACATCCTTTGGTATGAACCACCAGATGAAAGTGGTCGTAAATACTTCCAAAAATATCCCAACATGAAATGATGTCATAAAAACAAACTTCAACAGATCCAAACATGGGCCTTCAAATAAACCCAAAACAGTACACACTCTCGTAAATAAGGTAGTTCCCAAAGACCTAAAAACACCTTCAACTCCCTCAAGAAACTCAATAGACTTTAACAAACCATAATCATCACGAAAAATAAGAAAAAATCTAGAAGAAATCAACTCTTCTACCCACTCAGAGTCTCAGTAGGGAAATCAACATGATAAGACTCTCTCAAAACATTGATGACCTTTTAGGGGGAATTCTATGAGTATAATAAAAACAAAGAACCAAAATCAGCATCAACCAAAACTCAGGAAAAAATAACAACCCATTCCAAAACCAAAATATCATAATCCAAATCTCATGAACAAAACCAAAATTATTCTTTTGAAAACCACCATATTCATTCCAAAATCAAAACAATTTCACACCACAGACATATACCAAACTCTCTTTTCAATTTCAATTCAGTCACCCAAACCTGTATTTAAAGTAAAACAATGAAACCACTGTACTTTAAAAAAACATTTTCTTAAAACACAATTCCATTTTCAAAATCAAATCACACCTGTCGAAACCAAGACCAAACACAACCCACATTGAACACTTGGAATGAGGAACTAGTGGACATGAAAACTTTGCATGTTTATTTTAATAGACCATGACCCATGTAAGTATCAACAACATAGAGTACCTTGAACCATGCACTTGAGCTCCACATGAGTCACTACTCTAGCTAAGATCACCGCAAAACAACGGTTCACCCCATTTTCATCCCCTATCATCACCCCCCCAAAAAAAGACAATAGAATAAAATATAATATTTCCCAAAGAAACATTATGGTCAGTAAGAGAAAGGATTCCATATTTCATTACCATACCAAACTACCAAATCTAAACACTTATATTATACAAACTACCAAAAAACATAAATAAAAAACTCAACAGATACCATTTTTTCATTAACTAGGCTGGCTTTCAATCCGACACAACACCCAACCTCGTCCATGGCAAGGCCTAATAGGTATTCCCGATCCTCTCAAGATGGTGACTAGAACTAGGAATGAAAGATAATATAGTGGGAATGATGTATCCCCTAAAAAACCATGATACAATAACCAAAACTGATCTCACAACAACATGAATAGCATAAAATCAATAAATACATAACAAGATCTAGATACAACATCAGTTGAACAAAATAAATTGAAATAAAAAATAAAACCAAATCAAGATTGAAAAGAACCCTGAATGACCTATTTCTCACTACTAACCACAAAATCAACCAACATTAAAGGTAAAATAGAACAAAAAACCCAAACCTAAAATACAACTTGGGTCTACCAACATCAAGTGCTACATGTCGGGTGTGAGAATAAATTGCCTAGTAGATAAAAATCATAGACTCCATACATTTCCTTTATCTAAACAATCCAATAACTCTATTTTGAAATAAATTAAGTAAATAAGAATTTACCATTTTAAAATAACAATCACATATTTGTAAAAATTCCATTTTTAAAATAACACACACAAGACATATCAATTTTCAAAACTAATATCAATTTTTAGGAAATACCAATTATAAAACCAAATTCCATGAAGAAAATCTAGACCAGGTGAATGAGGTGGGATATTCAAAAAATAAATAAAATGGCACAAATAGAAAATACTAGTATATATGTAAAAAAATGTAGAAAAATATTGAAGAACATATAGATAGATAATCATAGGAATTTCCAACGAGCTAGTACCATATTGGTACAGGCTCCTGCTTGGCATCCAAAAGTCCTAGGATCAAATCCGGGTAGCAGCGAATTTCTAGGTTACAGTAGTAGTATTGTAGCAGGCCACTGTAGATATTCTGTAGTAGTGGATGAACTGTAACAGTGGTGGCACTATAGTGGTAGAGGGACTGTAGATGGTACGATGGCGGTGTGGATACTATTCTAGTATTGTTCACTAAGGGGTCCATTGAGCCAAAAAATGGGCTTTCAAGCCTTGTATTTAGGCCACTTGGACTTGGGACTTTGGGATATGTAATGGGACTCCCTCTACCCAGTCTAAATAAGTCTTTCCTTTAAATAATAAATTGAGGCTTCCGCCCCATCCTTAAAAATAAAGATAATCATGGGAATTTCATAAAAAAAATATAGAAACAATCCCTAGATACACATGGTTCATACTCACCTACCGGTGTATGGTGTATTTCCATAGTAAATAACCAACTAAAAACACTAAAATAGCCTCACTAGTGGAATGTCCCACCTAGCATCTTTACTAATCTAGGGGGTACCAACTCCTCTAATCATGGTCAGTAAGTAATGACTACTTGTCCCAATTGACGGTTCCTAGAAATCTCATGATAATAGAAATTGGAGAATGGGTAGGTCCTTACAAGCATGGAATGAATGAATAACCCAAAAATACCACCATTGTTTCCTAGACTAAACTCAAACACTACCTATATGATTAACCTTTCCCTGGTAGGTCCACTAAAGAGGTACCTATAACACATAACAGTATCTAAGGTTCCAACCAGGACAAAACAAAAAATGAGTTTCTAAAACAAATTTCAAAATACAAAAAGGTAAAAAATAAGCCTTATCTTTTGAAAATAAAAAATCATTTCCAAACCATTTCTAAAACCTAGGAAAAACATACCAAATGACCAGAAATTTCCAAATGGGTATCTATGTAATTTAGTTACCAAAACCATCTTCACAGTGAAAAATGGAGAAATAATTAATAATTTAATTTTAAAACATTATTTGATATCATTTTGGAATAAAATAACTATTTAAGAACCATTTAGAGATATTAGGATTAAGGAATATAAGAAACAAGAGGGAAATGTATTTTTAAATCCAAGGATTAAAAAGAACATTTCATTAGAAGGACATATTCTTTAGTTTTCTTATCTAGTGGTTCACTCCATTAACCTATGGATATGTTCACATCCAATTGAATACCCTTATAAAACTAAATAATTTTCCAAAAACCAATTCAATGAATCATTAATTTCATTACACAAATGAAAAAATAGACAAAAATGATGACTACTCGTACAGGAGGCTCAATTTACAAACAAACAAGTTTCCAAAATATAACCAAATCTAAACACAGTCCAAAAAATATTCAATTTCATTTTAAATTTTCCATCAAAATTTCATCAAACATCTTTCATATATAAAAATATAGAAATAATTAAGGAAATCTTTTGAAACCCCATTTATCACCAAATTACAAACATGAAAACAACAAAATCATAAAGAAAAATACATAAAAATAATGTAAAACACATTTTGAAATTCATTTTTAAATCTTATGAAATAAAAGAATATTCTATAAATTAAAATGATAGAGACACCTACATCAATAAAATGTTCATGCAATGAAACAATAATAGAAGGAAGAAGGAGGCACATGGAGAAATCCATACAACCTAACATCAAAGAAAACCACCCCTTTTAACCAACCCTAAACCTAGGGCTTGACCCATAATGATACACACCAAGTAATAACTAAGAACCAAGTGAGGAAGATAAGAATAGGAGAAATATAAAAAAAAAACTTAACTAAATCCACTGTAGATTGTAATAGGTAACACCAAGAAGGAGGGGAAGCCAAAGGGAATGATCATTGGGGCTCTCTTAATGTTCAAAAAAATATAAAGAGGGAGGAGGGATCAATTTTAGTAAAAAAGGTAGAGGGAATAAAAGAAAATTAAAATTTTTTAATGACATGGGAAATTTTCTATGTTAGGATGAAATTTTTTCCAAACTATTCACTACATGTGTTCACCCTACCGAAGAAGAGGGAAATGCTTCACTATTTGGATGCATGGTTTGGAAAATTGTGCACGAACCGTGTAAAATGGATTTGTCAAATTGAAGTGCCTCCTTACATGCTTACCACACAGTTTCCTCTAACTATGTGCAATCTGTGTGCCCTTTCCTCAATACCCAAAAAGGCCACATTTTTTCTCATGGTCCTCGTATGGTCTAAGAAAAACCATGTCTAAACTGTGAATCAATACAAAGACCAAAAATAAATACAAAAATAAAAATTCAAGCTATGAACTTGACCTAAACTTCAATTGAAATATCCAACACTATGAAAATGATTAAATAGTGGATAATTTGTGGTTACGGTGTGAATTATCCTTGGTATAAAATTATACCTGTTTCTTACTATGACTAATGGATTCTTAACTTCAATGTTTGGTCTACTCCCACATCACCATACATGTATGTGATTCTACTGATACCATCAAATCATCCAGCAGACTTATGACTTATAACAAGAAACCTATTCATCTGGAAATATGTATCCTAGTTTACAATGATATGTAATACCTCATGTAATCTATATAAAATGAATGATAAATAAGTCATATCTAAAAAACATTCTCATAAGGCTACATAGAAGACAAAAGATCTTATATAAAGCATGAGTCTCAAGGGCCAATCACTCCTCCATATGATAACACATATCTAGAATGGGATTAAAAGTAAAAATCAATCGTAAAATTATCATATTCAAGGACTTATATGGAAAAGAAATTCTTAAACCAATATCATATATGTTAATGTCAAGGATTCCAATAAATTAGTCAACTAAAAATGATCACACTCAAATACCTAAGGAAGAGTCCCCAAGGGATTCACCATCTAGATGTCATAGAATACCAATGATCCTCCTAATTGAATTTTGATACACTAAATCCAGGTAAAAACATTCATAGACAACACAAATAACTATATTATAAGATATATGATTTTTATTCCATGATCATTCATGAATAGGGATGAACTCGACTGGAGAGAGAAAAATTATTTAGAGGTCTCCACCGAATTACCGCAAACAAGAATCACAAGAAATGGATGATGAAATGAGGCCTTAGATTGATCAAAGAAATACCAACTTGATCTAAATAAGAAAGGAAGCGAAGAAGAGATGATGGCCAAAAGATTAATTATCTCTCTATTAATAATAGTAAAAAAATTGAAAATTCCTGAGAGGGTAAGAATATAATGTAATTTAATTAAATTAAAATGAGAATGGAAGGAATTAATAATCCACTTGTTAAGTTTGAACATGGTTTAAAGTCCAAAATAAGATCATTGATGTATATATGATGAGAAAGGTGGGTGTTTTTTATTCTACAAACACATCAAAACAGTCGATAGGACCTCTACCTTGTCTAATCAAGGGATATGGTGTTCGTAATCACTAAAAATTGAAACTACAAGACCTAATGTGTGTTTTAATACCATATGCCATTTTACCTCAACACAACCTCCAAAAATGATTTGGTCAGGAAACAAAAGCCACAACATACATTTTTTTTCTCAGGCACCATCGCATGGACATGGATTGGAATTACCATCTACCCCTTTCCTATTTTACATTGGCGAAAACCAGTGCCAAACCATCCTTCACCAGGGCTTGGTGTTGGATGTTTTTAACATTCAATTATAAAAAACCAATTCAAAGATTCTAAACACTTCCAAATGTATCCAAACCCAAGTCCAACCATTATATGTTTCAAAATAAAAACTTTTAATGAATTACAAATCTTAAATTAATATAACCACTGAAAGTGAGGGCGTTACAATCTTCTTGGATTTCACCTCAATTTGTGCGTTCTTGACAACATTTAATACTTCTCTTCTTTTCTTAAGTGAATAAATCTTCTCATAAAGAGCCTTCTTGATCTCATCCTTTTACTGGACATCTTTGTGCCATTTATTTTCAATCTTGAATGATCCCTATTCAGTTATATATTAATATTGTATTTCTCTATAACCTATTTGATGATTTTTGTATAATTATAAAGCTTGTATTTTAAATCAGCCTCTATAATTTCAGAATCCTCTTCAACATGTGTTATTACTTCTAACACTCTTTTAAAATATACCATATGTAAAATAACATATATCTTTATTAAAATAATATTGGATATCCTTTAATACCTCAACCAATATATTAGTCTAAATGTGATCACTCCCACTAGTGGTTGACTCATAGTATGGATATTTTAATAATTAATTTGCAATTAAAATATTATCACCTAATTTTTTTTGATCTTTTAATGTATAAGGGATATTCATATCCTTATTGGAAGACTGGATAAACAATTCTCTTCCTTCGAATAGAATCCATCTAATTTATTATCCTAGAATAAAGAAATATAATTTTCTTCTTATTCATTAAATATAGTTTTTTTATTCATCATATTCTTCTATTTATTTTTCTTGTTCTTTATAATCTTAGTAGAGATATAATTTTGATTCTAAATAGATATATATTCTTCAAAATATACTTTCTTAATTATTTTGTAAGAGACTGAAATCTTCAAAAAGAATACAATTTCAAAAATAAAAGAATCTAATCTGATGGGGATCATTCTATAATAGAAATTTTTTGATGAATTGGGTTATTATCAATATCTCTAGGGGTGGGGTGGAGGTGAATAATTTTTGGGGTATTTCAAATTTTTATTTATCAATTTTTTATTTTTTACCTTTTCATAGTTAAGAAAATGTATCTCTCTTTCTATCACCTTACCTTCATTTATATAACATATATATATATACACACGAACAATGGAGGAACCATATTTATAAGGATCACCTTTCAATACAAATGGATAATCCTTAGTGATATTAGGGAAAACTCATTATCACATGACCCACTAGTAAAATCCTATGAGTAGAAACAACCAAAAAATTATGCCAGAACTGAGGTTGCAGCATCTCAATGGGTAATTACACTTGTTTCATTACAATTTTATAATATTTATAGGTTGATATCATAAATATATTTCACCAATATAGATGTTACCTTGTTGTCAGAGTCTTTATTAGGTTCTCTAAACCTTTTTTCTCTTACTTTCACAGTATTTTGAAAGCACTACTTCTAGTTATCATACTTATGTACATGGAGTGATACACACAACCTATTATTTATCTTATCTGTAATAAATAATAGGTCTTTAAATTATTCTTCTTCAAAAAAAATTACAAAATTATTCCTCTTTCTCTTATAACATATAAAAATTCATGAATATTCTTCTATGAAAGCAAGACATTACATATATCTTCCTTTTTCCCAATTATTCTTACCCTCTTTCTTCTTACCACTATGCGGCATGTCTAAACTGGATTTTCTTCTATTATTTTCCTCTAGTATATAAGAACTACTATATATTTTCTTCTAATTTATTTTTTCACATGGATAACACTGATTATTCTATCTCTCTACTTAGATACAAACAATTTTTAAATTTAAATGTAGTATTGATTCCTCTCTCTCCACCAATTATTTTTCTAAAACGAATTATTTACATACTAATGGTATTTCATGAATATTACTTCCATAAAATAGATTATATTAATCAAATGATCTTTATCTTACTAAAATATAACTTTTTAACGTTCCTTCTTCTGAAATATTTATTAAGGATAAATTTTCTAATGATATTTGGAAATATCATGATGTGCTCTCATTTGTTTTATTTTAAAAAATCCCATACAAAAAATATCCACATAAACATATTCATTTAAATTATATGTAAGTGTATAGAATTAATAATACACTCATGGAATTCTCTATACATCATGGCTCAAATCGAATGGATCTCATTCTTCCAATATCTTTTTCTATGATCATGATTAACCAAATCATGAAACATGAATTTTAAATCATGGATTTCATGGAATCATTAAATTCAATATTATCTTTTCAAGAAGGATATATTTTTCAAAATAATAAATAATTTTATAGAATAATAATAATTACACATACATATATGTTAAATGACTCATAAAAAGTCATAAAATTACTCATACACATACTTGTACATATTTCCATCCCATTTCCATAACTTGAACTATCAAGTTTTTGAGTATGAAAACAAATTGTGTTGATTGAACCTTCAAAATAATTTTAAATGAATTTTATATATTACTTCAAGTGAATATTACACAATATAGAGATTGCATTTATGTATTATAGTGAAATTCATAGTTACCCTAGGAAATTTACAAACTTATTGTATTACTTTTATGTATTGAATACAGTGAAAATTAAATGACTTACCTTTATTGGATATTTTATAGATCTAGTAAACTTTGTAAAAGTCACCATATTTTTTTATCACCTTTACAAAAGAATAGAATTAACTTTGCATAGTTGTGTACCTTCTATAGGAACTTTACATAGAATTTATAATTATAGAGTTACATTTATGGATAACTAGAATTTTCCAGCATTAATAACTTTAAATTTATAATTCCATAAAATCAATTAAAAGTGGATTTAATTACCTCAAACTCATATCAGTACATTCATAAACACTTTAAAACAACATCTAAGACCTAATATCGATTAGATTAACAATTTTTTAATCACATGATCCTTTTGATAGGTTATTTGAATTTTTCCCTTTTGTAATTATTTCATATTTCTTTTAACCATTATCTAGTCGTTATTCAACACAGATATTAGAATTAAATTTTTTTAATATAATCATAGAATGTATCTTCACAATTTAATTCTATAAATTTTGGACACATATATAGTATTTTCTAGGATACACTCTCCATGGAACTAAGTGTTTCACCAGAACACATTCAAATCTACTTAAATAGAATCTATTTATACAATATCATAATTATTAACTATTTTTTCTATAAAAATGGATTGAATTTAAAACTAATGGAATAACTTATTAAATTGATTTAAATAACTAAAATATATTTCTATTGTTATTTTCTTTTAACTTTAACAATTATTTAACTCATATATATGGAACTAAAATGCCTTCTTTAAAAAGATTTGATAAAATTCCATATAACTTATTTCATTAACCAACCAGAATATACTAGTATCCTAATACCCATGTTGTATTTTAAACCTCAAAAAGGTAATTACCAATCCACAAGGGTTGGTGACTATCACTTTACATCATAAAATATCAATAGGGAATGATTGTTTTTCTACAAAATAGTGGTAGATAATGGAATAAGTTGGTATGATCAATATTATAAAAAGAAAAATGTTCTTGAAATAGATATATAAACAAAAACCAAAATAATAAATCATCATATAACCCCACATCTATCAAGATAAAATCTCATAAATCCTATGAAATGAGTATATAATGTCTTAACATGTCACCTCTATGATTTAGGGTCCTAAAGATCAAGAACAATCACCACCCCCAAGTGGATCTTTCCCTTTTATTGAACATAGAATAAGAAAATATATAAATGAAATGAGGAAAATGTTAGGGTTTGAGAAATAAACCTAACTTATCTTTCACCAAGTGTTCTATAATAAAATAAAAAATAATAAACCACATAATTTTTAAAATTAAATAAAACAAGGAATGACATGAAATTTTAATATTTTCAACAAAATATGCTTTTATAATTAAAATAGAAGATATACCAAATAGATTTCAAACAATATTAAATGAAATTTTTTATATAAAACATTTATATATGTTTTTTGGAATAAATAAAATATTTCATTAATCGATGAAATGTAAAAACAAGTCAAAAAATATAACACCATGTACAAAATACCCATTGTAATTAGTTTCGATTAATTAGATCCTCAAACATCTCATAATGATCAGAGATCAGGATAAGTGTGCACAAAAAATAAATCTATATAATAGTGGTGGAATCCATAAAGGTTATTCTACAAAGAAATAGTGGAACACATTTTAGGTATCCATTCCATAACTTTTTTGTTAGAGTTTTAATATTCAATCCATTATTAAGGAGTTAGAGTTCTAGAGTGCTTTTCTATGTTACCACTAACTACCATATCTAACATCGTCTTCAAACAACTAGAAAATAAAACTTGATAAACACAATCATTTAAAATAATTTAACCATTTACATTAATATTGTTCTATTTGTGTTCTCAACATAGCTTTTCATTTCAAAACCAAATCATTATTTTCATCAAATTCATTATGGTTAAAAAAATATTTCAATTTAAGGCACTAAATCAATAATTAACACTGAATAATTTTATCTAATCAAGTTTCAAATCATGCCACCATTTTACTTAAAACTTACCCCCCACATTCCAATGCCATTGAATTTGGGGGTTTTCACAAACCATATGAATTTTAAAATTAAACATCAAATCATTTTGATTATATTATTTTAGTATCATTTAAAAACTATTTTCAAATCAATCAAGCAATATATGATTTCAATTGTATAGAAAATTTCATATAGAACCTCATACCAGTAGATCAATAAATCAAAATGACACCCACAATAGGAATACCCTGAATATAAAGGAAAGGGAGATCAATAGATACAACCTAGAGTCAAGATCAATCAAGAAAATGAAGACCTTAAAATCTCTAAGAAGGATAGAAGAGATATGAGGAGAAACTATGGAAAAGAAGATAAAAACACTAGGAATAAATTTAATGCAATTAATAGAGAACTAATCCATGACTAAAAGGGTTTGTAAAATTAAAAATCACATATTAGGAGACTTTAATGAAAAAGGAATCGAGTTTAGGTCAAAATATTGTGATTAGGGGTTAAATCAAGAGGTTTTATGATTTTAAATTAATTTTAGGGGATTTAACTCTCACATGCATGGTTTTCTATACATGTCCACAAAATTATACAAACCATGTTCCCCTATCAATAGGGATCATGATTTCTCTTAAGTGTGTGCATTGTTTATCAAACCATGTGCCAACCATAAAAACAATCACTATCTATGGGTGTATGATTTGGGATGGATGGATACATGGTTTGAACAAACTGTGACCCTCCTTCTAAAGGCTAAAACTAGGGTTCACATTTTTCATACTTTAACTAAACAGTTTTTGATAACCATAAACACTTTCTATCTATATAAATTCCATTAATAAGATTACATGTCAAAGGGATGAGTCCAGTTCTCTCTCACTAGTTCCTCATGCTCCCAAGTCTCATGTGAATTACAACTATGGTAACATAGCATAGAGAACAAATGTTTCATCCTCCCAAGAATCACAATGGTAATATAATAAAAAATGCTGACTAGATGCTCCATTACAGATAAATTAATCTCAACATAATGATCTTCCAAGATCAAAATCTACGAAGTCTATGAAATATTATTTCAATGTTGTGAAACATGAAACATGTTGTGGATCAAATTCAACTTTGGTGGATGGAATAAATGGAATTAAACATTCCCCACATTCTCAACAATCCCATAAGGACCCACAATCCTCAATGCAAGCTTCCCATTTTCCCAATATGTCAGTGAACCATCCAAGGTGAAACTCAAAACAACACCCTATAACTGATTTAAAACTTCAATGATCATTGACGAAGTTAAACATTACACTTAAATAGGATTTGTTCCATAACCATCCTATAATTAATTAACTAAATCATTACAATCATTTCTTCGACCAAACATAGTTCAACCAAAGAAGCTTCACCAATATCCGACCTAAACAACATAGATTTACATGTCCTAACCTACGAGGCCAAAAAAGGAGACTCCCAAATTATAGATCGATAATTGTTATGATAATAAAACTCAACCATCCAAAATGGGTATCCCAAGATCCACTATAGTCATGAAGGAAAGCATGTAATACATCCTCTAAAATTTGTATAGCATTCTCTATTTTATCTTCTATCTATAGTTGATTATTTGTTCTCAAAATCACTTGAGATCTGAATGCCTCTTGGAGGACTCTCTGAAAAAAGTAGTAAAATGGTTATTCCTATTGGATATTATCATATAAATAATTTCATTTAATTTAAAAATATCATACATGTAGTAATGTCACAAGTCCTCAAATTTGGTTGTATCTCGAATAGGTATAAAGATATCTGATTTAGTCGTCCTTTCAATCATAAAGTATATAACATTATTTTCCTAAAGTGTATATGGAATTCAAACACTAAATACCATATATATCTCTTACCACTTCCAAGTCAGCACTTGAAGTGGATAAGAAAAACCCAAATATCTCTAGTGCTCATTATTGACCTATTGATAGGTATAACAAGGAGAAAAAACACAGTGATGTCTTATCTCATACCTAGACACTCAAATCTTCTTGGCATATCATAAAACAAATTTTTTGTTCCATGGTAAATTTCCCACTTGGAAATATGGAAATCCCCCATTATGACCTTTCTTAAGGAAAAAGGTACACATTGTTTTCAAAAAATAGATGATTCCAATAGAAGTGAACATCCACTCACCTATGGTTTCTTTTCCATAAAGAGTGTTCCTAATTCCATGGAACTAATCATCAAGATGTTTCTACTAAAGAATCATATTTATAAGAGATAAGTTCAGCATGATACATTCCAAGACAAATTTGACCTCTTCCTATTATACTCCCAAATGCAACTGAGAAAAACGGACTTTAAGTTCCACTCTTCTAATGTGTCCTTCACAGCCTGGGTCTAAATTTTACAAATCAAAGAATTAGTAACAACATTACTTTTACCCAAGGTGGAGAAAATGTTAAAATTTAATCACTATAGGTACTCCCCCTAACACATCTGCTGAAGGTTAAAATCATTTTGAGAGAATATGTACTCCAAATTTTATAGTTAGAATAAATGAAAAAATTCAGCAAAGAGTTAATGTCACACACTCTTAAGAGAATACATCATAGCTAGAAGTTTAAGATATTAGGTTTGGTAATTATCCTCATGTCCTAATATATATGATTCTATAAGATACAACATGATCACCCTATATAAGAACACAACCCAAACCCAAACCCGATGCATCAAAAAAGACCACATAGACCTTCCTTTCCTTTGGAAGTGTAAAAAATAGAATAGAATTCAATGTACACTTCAAACCATTAGAATAAATATAATATTTTTCATCCCATAATAACATCACTCCCTTCCAAGTGGGGGATGGTCATTAGATAATAAAACTTCTAGAAATCTTTAGCAAGCCTATGGTAATACCCTTCCAAGACTAACAAGCTCAGTATCTTAAAATTATTATGTGGTTTCTCTCATGTTATAAAATATGTAGAATTATTAACATAGAATATTATTCAATATTCTAATAACAAGAATCCTAATTAATTAACTTCCTATATCTTAAATTTCATTTTTAATGTATCATCCATATTCTGTTATCTCTCAAAATTCCTATGACTGCTCTTAGATGACACAGATGATCCAACTCAGTTTTGGAGAAAACTAACATATCATACAAAAATTCCCCCATGAATGAATTTTCATACATATGGAATATTATGTTTATCAAATCCATAAACACCATAAAATAATTGGTTAGAAAAAGGCATAACAAGATACTCAATGTGACTGAACCTAATCTTCAAGGTAGTCTTTATTATTTGACATTATTTGATTTTCAATTGGTGATAACAAGACTACAGGTAAATTTTCGAGAACCAATTTTTCCCTTTGAACCGGTGAAACAATTCGTCAATACGTTGAAATAGATATTAGTTCATTAAAGTAACACGATTTTGTTTTCCATAATAAAAAAAAGGCAATGTGTTCTATAATCTATATTTTCAAAAAGAACAGGTTTCACTCAAGGTGACACACCTGGGAATACAAAGACTTTCTCTAAAAAAATATACAACAAATTCTTAAACACCTTAAACACTATTGATTCCATATAGTAATAATGAATATATACTAGTTGAGTAGAAAATATTAGATAAATAGAAAAATATAGATCTATTACCAGTGGAATATAAGTGAAATTAGGAGGTAACATATCAATAAAATCGAAGATAACTAGTGAGAGATCATCAATCAATGATTTTCACTCTAAAAAAAGGAAAAAATATTACACTATACAAATTCATAAATGATAGTATAACTCTACTCAACCATAGGTCCCATTCTCATTGAAATATAGAAAACACACCATCAGGTGCGATATAGGAGACCCATTGAAGATAAAAATCAATTCGTTCCTTTTTAATAATCATCCAATACATACTAAGGATAAAATCAAGAAGTATAATATATAGAAAAAAAATATGTAAGATAAATCTATGATAAAGAGAAAACACAAGTAGAAAACCAAAGGTCCTTCTGTCTCTTCGTTCAAAGTGGCATAGTAATATCCATCACATAAGTTAAAATCTCCATAAGATTGTTTACAATGTTTAAAAAATATGTTGATAAAAATGAGTGAGATGAACAAGTTTCAAATAAATAATCCACTAATGATAATGCTATAGTGATGGTACCCCTCAGGGCCACTAGAACCACATCTATTTTCTATGGGGATTCTTCCACTATGTGAAGATCATTCAGTCCAGATTGTTGTTGTTGGAACCCATTCGATCATTTGGAAACTAATTTAACAAATCTATTTTTAGGTGCTGATGATACCATTACATATTGGGTGCCTCGAGGAAAACCCACTTTGAATTCGCAATAATTCCACACCAGAAACTAGTCAAAGGGAATCTCATTGTTACTAAAAGAGGACTAGAAGATTCTGACAATATAAATCCACCAAGTAGACCAAAAAAATTTCTCTTCTCCTTAAATAAAATCACTAAACTTGATATAGGATAAAAGGGAACTCCTGTCAACCTTGACTTTACATCTAGATCAAACTTATCCATCAACTCTCTATCTAGTACATCAGTATATGAAGTGTGATTAAACATGAATAATTGAGAAAAAATGTCCAAATTAAAGACCATATCAAATATTTTTATTGCATCTAGTTTATAATTATTCACATCCTCAAGAGAAAACATTATGAGCTCATCAAATTAGTCCACATACCACATCATGATCTTATCACCCTACTAGAGATGTGAAAACTCACTAGACTTTTCCGAGTCCATCAAATCTAGATAGAACAGAATAGTGAAAGTATCTCTTAAGTACCTCTACTCTAACCCCTCGTGCCTCTTTACTATCACTATAGAATGACACCATATCCTTCTAGGTGCTTCCATCTTGATGGTAGCATATATTATCTTAATCGAATCATGAATTTCAAAGAACTCATAATGAATCTATATATTTTGAACTAGTTATAAGACTCTTGATGATCATTAGAAATGTTGAAATAATATTTATCCACAAAAAATTCTTGATTAGGATTCTGAAATTTATCCCTTTAAGGTCCCACAATTAGAACCTTAATGGAAATGGGTGTTGATTCATGTCCCAAAGCATAGACTACATGCAGTACAATCTTGAAAATATTCTAGTCTACTTGAATGTTTTCACACTATGGTTTACCAGAAGATTACTCATGGGGCCTATAAAAAGGCATTCTTATAGGAATAATGATTAAAAACATAAATATATAACACTCGAAGAAACAATTAGATAACTCAAATCATAGATACATAGATAAATGATTCAAGAATATCAATTCTATAAAACAATATTCGAGATTGGAATTAAAAAAACACAAAAAAGGTATTAAAGAGACTAGAATCTGATCAAAACATAAATCAAGACTATTTTACCAAAACATATGTTTATTTAAGTCTCTTTATGATGATATATGGTTCGACACTCACTTATAACTACCTCCTAAGTCCCAACAATTCTATATCTTGTCTATTAGAAAATTCCAAATGCATACTAACACCACGGAAGGATGAAAAAACTCCCATTGATACTAACTCTTTAGGAAATAGTATAAATAATCTAGTATCCTGATATATGAGACAGCTCTGAAATAGCATGATGGGCATTCCCGATCCCCACATGCTCGCAAAAAGCACAAAACCTCATACAAGATCAAGAGGGAATTATTTTTCAAACAAAATAGTGTTGATAAAGGTATGATTTGGTATTGTCACCACTCCAAAAAGGATAAAGTACTATAAATAGATAGGTAAAAATCTAAAAATATTACAACATTAAATAACTCAACATTTATCAAGATAAAATCTTATACATCCCCTGAAATGAGTGGATATGGTCTCCACTAGTTGCCTATATGACACCAGTTCCTAAAGATATTGAAAAACTGCCACCTCAAAGTGGAAATATCCCTTTTCTCAAAATTAGAATAAGATAATATTAAATAACCAAAGGAAATGTTAGTGTGTCATCTATAAAACCAAGTAGGGTCTCGCCAAGTTTTCCCCAATAAATTACAAAATAATAATCCACATTTTATTTTAATTTAAATAAAATAATTCATGGCATTCCATTTAAATATTATCAAAAATAATTATTTCATAAAAAATGATATATATCAAACAAGTTTCAAATAGGTTAGAATAAAAATTTTAAATAATAAATTTATATAACGTAGTTGGAATGAATAAAAGAATTCACGAAAAGATGACCTGTATAAACTAGTCAACTAAAACATAAAACCATTTAAAAAAGACTTGTAGTAAGTTATTTTTTTAATAGGATCCTCACACAACTCATAACGATCACATATCAAGATAGGTGTTCTTACATAATAAATATAAATAACAATAGGGGAACCCATTATAGATAGTCTACACCCCAATATGAAAACCCATTTTGTGCAGTCATGACACAAATATTTAGTTATAATTGAAATCATAAATCCATTTATAGATATTCAAAGTCTAAGAAAGATTATACCCAATACCACACCAAGGATAACATGTTATTCAAAAAACTAGATAATCAATCTTGGGACAAAATATCATTTAAAATCATTTGAACATTCACATTTAAATTTCCCAATTTCACTTCTCAACATTCCTTTTAATTTCCAAACCAAATCATGGTTTTCATCAAATTCATGATCATTTAAAAACAAAATTATATTTAAGACATTTTATCAATAAACAGGAGGTAATAATTTTATCAAATCATGTTTGAAATAATTCCAAAAGTTTTATAAAAAATACCCCAAAATTCTAATTCCATTGAATTTTGGATTTCACATAAACACACTTACTATTAAAAATACACACCAAATAATTTCGATTTTGGAATTTTTATATCATTTAAAATTTATTTTAATATAATTAATGTAATATAGGGTTACAAGTGTATAGAAAAAGTCATATGGAACCAACTATCATTATAAAAAAGTATAATAACAATATTTGACATCAGAAAACCAATGAAGAAGAAAGCTAGAGAGATCCGTAGGCACCAAAAAGAATCAAGATCCATCAAAATATACATTAGATCCAACAATAAACTGATGATATAAAAATATCTAAGATGAATATGAGAGAAAACCAGAGAAAATACGTGAGTGATGATCCAATATCCTAGAGGAGATCGAAAAAAATAAAGGAGCATCGATTCATCAAGAAAAGGGTTTATAGGAATCAAAATCACATATTGGGGGCCTTCAAAGATAAAGGAATTCAGTTTAGGTTTAAATAGGGTGTTTGGGGTTTAATATATGAGGTCTGTATATATAAAAATAATATTGGGGGATTTAATTCCATGTGAACCATTTTCTGGATAAGGCCATAGATTTAGAAAAAAAATTCATCCTAACCGTGAATACCTATTGATAGGATGAATGGTTTCTCCTAGGTGGGAACAGGGTTTGAAAAACTGATTGTCAGATGTTCAAACCCTAAATTCTCGAGGTTTTATGGTTTGGAGGTGTTGTCCATATGAGATAGAAAAAATTCACCCCTTGTGGAAGCTCATCCTATGGTGTCTGGTATCTAAAGAAAAATTGCATGGTTCTCTTTAACCATGCACCAACCATCCCCAACCCCATGGTCATAAAGTTTTCTCCAAATTCCACCCGAAACAACCCAAACTAAAGTATAAAAAAGGTTTAAAATTACATAAAAGAAGGTGAAAAAATAATACATATTATCTATGGAAATCCAAATATTAAAATGTAATTTTTCTTTAGGATAATTGAACTAATACAAAAATTAATAGGAATTATATATTCCCATCTCTGATATTTTATGAAAATTAACTTCAGAAACCCAATTACAAGATAGATTTTTTAAAATTTTACTTCACTTATAATATGTTAAAATTTAATTTAGATGTTTTATAACTACTTTCTTGTGATTTCCAAAAAATTAAAAGATGTTATTTATCACGACCCGACCCATACTGAGGCTCAAGTCGCAACTTCCCCAAGCCCACCTCCATAGGCAAGGGGCTGGCGACTAGCGCCGAAGGCACAATAAACTAGCAGAGGTCTTTTCCTATGAAACTATACACACACACGTAGCCAAATCAATGAAAAAGTGCAGAGAAAAGAAAGAAAGACACAACACTGCTACAAAAATGGGAACCAACATACATGTATCAACCTCTAACCAGTAAAAGTAAAGTGCGGACAAGTAAACTGAACAGTAAAAGGGTAAAAACACACGCCCATCCAAAAAGGTTCCACAACCTGGAAATAGGTAATAGAAAGGTAAACCACTGGTGTGTCTCACACCCAGGAAGTCCTACTACGTCCACCGAACACAGCCCAAGCTCATGTGTCCTCTAGGCTCCTCCGTAGTCTCGAACGACCGGTTTTTCATCTGCAAGGGCACACCAAGTGCAGGCAAAGCCCAAGCATGGGTGAGTATAAAAATACTCAGTAGGATGCCCTGAAAGCTCAAGGGATCAACAAGGGAGGTACTAAAATTGGGAGGAGTAGATAGAGAAAAGAACAGTGTAGAAGTGCAAAAGAGAGAAAGAGAGTGCAGCTCAACCCAACAAGAGAAAGGAAGAAGACTCATCCAAACACAAAGAGCTAGAGACGGTTAGACGATAAACTTCTCGTCGAGTCTTCGTTGCCTATAGCAAGAGTGTAGACTCTTCCAACCAAGAGGAGATAGACACAGAAGGCACGTGGCATACCCACGCATCTTCACCACTTCTATAAGGAGAGTAACTGAACCCAAAGAGTGGGAACAACAATAGGGTGTATATATATGCTCAATGAGTAACCCTAATGACAGTGTAAGGGGATCTCTATCTCCAAGCTCAACCCAGGAAGAGTCACCAATAGTTCAAAGGATATCCATCACTGAACCCAAATATCCTCCATGTCAACCAAGGAGGTACAAGTCCAAGGGGCTCAATCACCGAACCTCGATACTATACGCTTTGGGCGGCACTGACTCACCCACATAGCTTTTAGGTTGCGTCGCAAGGTTGTTCCCCAGTGGGAAAAGCTTCCCTCGTCCTCGTATGACCTAAGGTCACGTCAAAGCTATCACATCACTGATCCGTACAACCAAGGGTCCCGCTCTGGTAGTCACGGAGAAAAATTCACCGACTTGCCACATAAGAAGGCCTAAGTATGAAATGCCAATAGTTGACCCATTTCCCAGCCTTGATGGAGGGTAAATCATAATACATCATCGGGAGACCCACTACCCAGCCCTGCTGGAGTGTAAACCCAGAACAAGTCGACAGGCGACCCACTGCCCAGTCTCTACTAGAGGGTAGACCCGGAACACGTTGACATGCGACACATTGCCCAGCCCTACGGGAGTGTAGACCTGAAAGTAGTCGACAGGCAACCCACTGCCCAGCCCTGCTAGAGGGTAGACCTAGAAGAAGTCGACAGGCGACCCACTGCCCAGTCTTACTGAAGGGTAGACCTGAAAGTAGTCGACAGGCAACCCACTGCACAGCCCTGCTGGAGGGTAGACCTGAATGTAATCGACAGTCGACCCACTACCCAGCCCTGCTGGAGGGTAGAACTGAAAACACATCTGATAACTCAGCACTGCAACTGATCTCACCGGGTGTTACCAAAATCGCTACCCTACGTCAGTGTGAAGTGCGTCAAAGGGACCTCCATCCAACACCCTTTCATTTTTCCACATTTAATAAGATCTCAAACGAGGATCCAGAAGCCCGAACGGATCACACCGTTGAAATCCTCATGGAAAAACACGCGAGATAGACCATTTACTCACCCGAAATGGTCAATCGGTGAATATGGCAATATTCACCGTAGCCAGCCCATGTGGGGCCCACACCAAGATCCTAAAACTGAACAAACAGATCAAACCACTCTGATCCCTTCTAAAAAACACACGGGATTGACTACTCAATCACCCAAAACAAACACCCGGTGAAAAGGGTACTATTCACCATAGCCAGCCCGGGTGGGACCCACACCACGATCCTGAAAACGGTCGGGTGAATTGCACCATCGTGAAGATCTCAGAAAAACAGATCAAAATGACTATTCATTTTCCCTGAACGTGCATCTAATGAAAAAGTCGCAATACGCAGCACAAATCTCAAAAGACGGCCTGTGGGGCCCACACCTCAACTCCGGCTTCATCGCCTGAAACCACCCTGGTCAACCTCGTCTCGATGTCAGGGTCACAATGCCACTGACATCGCCTTAAATGGTCTCTAGATGCATACGTTGCAATTCCCCGCGTTATACGTAAATGGGCCATGTGGGGCCCCCCACCTTAGGCCTGAATTCAGGCGGGTGGATTGCGCCATTGTAATCCCCATGGAAAAACACTTGGAAACGAGTACTCAATCCCCCTAAATGGATTTCGGGTGAAAAATTGACGTTCCACCATAAAACGTGCGAACTAGGCCATGTGGGGCCCGCACCTTGCCTCTAACCCGAACGCTTCGGAAAGCATCTCAAAAATTCCGCACGAGGACTGGGGTCACGCTACCGCTGACAGCGCATCAATCGGACATCCCAAGTAGGAGTTAGGTCTGACGCAACAATTAATTAATTAATTTAAAAATTAATTAATTATTCACATTGTGTTTCGTGCCGCAGAGCGACAAAACCAACCCGCATGGTTCCGAACCTCATTGGAAGGACCGTCTCAGCCCCAGGGCCACAGCCCCTCTAAAGGCGCATCAAACGGATGTCCGGATCAGGAGCCCCGTCCGTCGCAACTTTAATAATAATTTAATATTATCATGTTAATGCATTTCGGGGCACCCGTCTTCGGGCACAGAAACCAAAAACAACGGAACTCACTTCAAACAGTCCACCCCGCCGATACGGCCTCACTGCCGTAGACAGCGTGTCAAACGGATGCGTCATTTGGAACTTACGACCCCCAAATGCAAGAGGGAGCCAAAAGTGGGCCGGTCCGGACCGGCCGGCCCGGACCGGACCACTGCTGCCCGCTGGTCGTGGTTCCCTCCAGTCGCACCAGACCCCTCGGGTCCAGTTCTCCCTCGCAGACTGGCCAAAATGCTGGTCTTCACATAGCGCCAGCAGGACCCACATTCGGAGGGTCCTTGTCCGCCGGTTCCTCCACCGAGGTCTGCGCCTCGGGGGCCTCCTTCTTCGACCGCGACGGGCCTGCGCCCCCCAGTGGCGCACCACCGCGCCTTTCCGCGGCCCACGCCACCCGACGTAGCACCACCCCAGTGCTCCCCTCTCCGACCTTGCCTTCCCGCTGAGCAGCACGCCCATCCACCGCCTCGCCAAAGCCGGGCCTCGCCCTTGCTGCCCATGCCGAAGCTCCTCCGCTGAATTCCTGCTACTCTACACCACACCGACGCGCTAGCCCGGTCGACGCCACCTCACGCTGCACGCCGCACCCATCGGCTCTACCTGGCCGCACCCAAACCAGCTGCACACTCGGCCACCCGATCACCTATGGCCGCGCACCACCTTCGGTCCGAACCCCATCCGTGTTGACCACCTCATCTGAACCCCCACTGTGCCACCCCGACCTCCGGCCACCGCCCTTGCTGGAGTCAGGCTTCCGACGGCCGTCGTCACCACTCCGGTGGCCCAAATCCAAAACCGAACACGAGTTCGGGATCCTCGGGCCAATGGCTTCACATCGCTTGCCCCTGATCATTGATCCGAAAAGATTTACAGGAGTCTGAAAATTTGGACGAAGAATGCCCAATAACGATGAACAAAACGGGGCTCGGGCATTGGACGTGTTCGTTCGGCCAATGCCCCAATTTCTAAAACTATATAATTCAAAATGAAAAAAAAATTAACGAAGGGGTGGAAAACATAACTAAAAGCCTACCTCGATTTTGATGTGTGTCGTAGGCGATGCATCCGCATGGTTCCACCTTCGATCCGCCGAGGCTTCGGTGAAGATCGTTCCTCAATCCGGTGAAGAATGACGAAGAACGCCGAATAACATGAGAGAGAGAGGGAGAGAGAGAAAATAGGAGAGATAAGGGAGAACCCCCAACTCCTATTTTCCTATTTATAGGAAACCTGCTTGGCGCGGATTCCGAAATCACCGCGCCCTCTCATTTTATATTGCACCTAGGAAAACGTCATATTTCAAACTCAACAGAAGTCTCAGATTTCCATTCTGAGACTCCTCTTAAAATTTATTTGAAAAAGAACGCCTGTGATAAAAATCACTAAGTGGTCATTTCGAAATGACCATTTTTCCCCTGGGTGACATTTCTCTCAACAGTCCCATGCCCTAAACTTTTGCACCCTGCCTAGGGTAAACGGCCCGCTCCGGACTCGACGGTACCATCAGTTTTCCCATCCAAGAAACCGTCTGGGAGTTATACACGTTTTTTGATACTAAATGAATATATTAATTTAATTATCCATTTAATAAACCGCTAACGAGGGAGGGGTCCGAACATCCTGCAATGACTTCTTTTATGTCGCGCCTAGGGTAAACACCACATTCTAGACCCAACCGTAGTCTCAGATTTCTGATCCGATCAACCGTCTAAGAGATATCACATATTCTTTAGTTAACTACACTTGCGTAATATAAAAAACACTTAACATTTTTATATAATTAATTCTAGGAACACAAGACCTCAGAATTGGACGCCGTCTGAACGCCCTACTCTGGAAATACATCAAGAAATTTTCAAAGTCTTATATTCCCAAAACCTAGGTTCTTACATCATTACCTCTTTCAAGATTTTTGTCCCTGAAATTCAAAACATGTAAAAGAAACTCGGGATACAGAGCTCACACCTAGCCCTCCCGCGCACCAGAAAACATTCACAACACCAAGTTGGCACAACACGCGAACCACATGGATGGTTTATACTTATAAGACCTACTACTTCCAAGGACATGCATAGGAATATGCACGCACCTCATCAGCTACGACACGTGGAAGACATCTTGCACCCACCGCTACTATTAGAATAGGGTTAAATGCTAGGCAACCTATCAACCATTTTCACGATTCCCAAATGGACCAACGAATCTCTGGGGTCTTTCCCGGCCGCACCTCTACTTTCCACGTCACGAATGAAATCACGGTTTGTTCCTAGAACATAGTCTCGTGATTCCCTCCCTCAGAATACCCATATGGTGAAACAACCAAGGATATCCGGTCACACAAGTTTTCACAGTCGGTGCATCATGACCGAGACTCTCTTACAGGCTCAACCAGCGAAGAAGTCGGCTTTATCAACTACAGACAAGCTGTACCCTCCAGTAGAAACTCCAGCTGGCACTGTCGTCTCCGGTTCAAGTCTCTATATGTGGGGATGCACCTAAGAGACTGGTGGTCTGAGAAAACCACAATGCGCTCTCCCTGAAGATAGTGTCTCCACATTCATAAGGAAAAACTATCACCACCAGCACCAACACAGGGTTACACCGACACCCCACATCACCCTCGGTAACCCCTCGAACAAGGAGTTAGAGGAAAGAGTACCTCAGACAGTGTCTAACAATTTCTACTGAAAAAAGTAGAAAAAGACACAGAGTGTACCTCTCATCATCTCTTGCACTGCAGGATTGTAAAAAAGCACAACACACAACTGCATGTGGCCCGTCCGTTAGCTCCCTAAGCCTGACAGGGGCCGCCCAGTGGTGGTGGAAGGACCTTGAAATGTCATCCACTAACCACAGTTCATACTTATTTCTCCCAACACCGCCTCCCTGGGGATCACCCTGTCCTCACCTAGGATTTCTCTTGTCAGGAAACTGCCTCTATTGTGGCGGTGCATCTACCAACTATCTAGAAGACTCAACACATTTGGTCGAGTAGTCTCACACCACTTGATCTCACACATCACAAACATATCACTAGTCCTCCCAAGGCTATTTCTGTGCTCTACGCTATCCCCAACCATGTGTCTGAGTCACATCAAGGGGAAACCTCCAGCGTCGAGGCCCCACCAATCGACATCCCTCTACCAGAAATTTCTCTATCACCAGTGCCTGCTTCAGTACCCTGAGATGGGTGAGGATGCATAAGGGAACTATGCTGACACGAATATCCTCTATAGAGATCTTGTTCAAAATTCTGTTCTCGGAAGTTGCCGTCACGGACCATATTCGGGTAAAAATGTGCACGGTCTGCGAAACCTATCACGTACACAAGAACTGTAATCCCTCCCTGCTGAAACTGCAGGAGCTCCTCGATCCGAACAGAGCGTAAGTAGGAGGTGTAAAACTCCTCACGAAACAGCAGCTGAAAGTCAACTCATGAAAGTGATGACTCATCAAGTATCTGAGTAACCCTGGCTCTACCATACCAAACTGCAGGGTGAAAAAAGACTGGATTTGAAAGCCACCATCTAACCTGTCAGTGTCTGAACAAGCCTGACGAGGCGGACCACCGAATCTAGCCAACCCTACACTGCCTGAGGGTATGGATCACGGTGGAACCTCAGCGGTCTATGACACTGGAACTCACGTAGCGCACCCGGCCTGCGCTCATCATTGGCCCTCGATGCCGGTACTATCTGATACTTCACAGGTGGTGGTTCTACCGCCTGTCCTCTTGGAGAAAGGGTAATCGTATGATGGATCTTGAACTGAGGCCTCTTCGCTCACGAAATAATCATCACAAACCGGAGCTAGTATCCTAGTTGTCTATCATCACGGAGACATCCTGAAACTGATCTAGGAGCACCGCATTCAAATGAGAATATATATATCAACAATGATGGGGAGCTAACTCACGAAGGACAGCAAAAGAATCAATCCTATATGATACATGAAACAATTTCCCTAGAACAAGTGTCTCAGTGTGATGAGTCGACATGCGGGTTATCAGGGTCCTCGTGAATAGATGTGTCGGCCGCCGCACAATCACTGGACTCCCTTTCCTGAGAGCCGCTCTCAAGACAAGTTGACACTATTGCACCAAAACTCAACCAATTCCTTTTTAGGGACGTCCAAACATCACCCCAAGGAACAAACCACCTTTGATACCACATTGTCACGACCCGACCCGTACCGAGGCTCGAGCCGCAACTACCCCAAGCCCGCCTCCATAGGCCAGGGGCTGGCGACTAGCGACGAAGGCACAATAAACATAGGGAGTCATTTGCCTAAGAAACTGTACACACACATGAATCCAACTCAATACAAAAGTGAAGAGAAAAGAAAGAAAGATACAACAATGCTACAAAAAGGGGAACCAACATACATTCATCGACATCTAACCATTACAAGTAATGTGTTGAGAAGTAAAATGAATAGTAAAAGGGGAAAACACGCACCCATCCAGAAAGGTGCCACAACCCTGAAATAGGTAAAACAAAGGTAAACCGCTGGTGATTCTTACACCTAGGAAGTCCTGCTATGGCCACCAAACATAGCCCAAGCTCATGTGTCCTCTAAGCTCCTCCATAGTCTTGACCGACCTGTCCGTCGTCTGCAAGGGCACACCAAGTGTGGGAAAAGCCCAAGAAGGGGTCAGTATATAAATATTCAATAGGATTCCCTGAATGATCGAGGGATCAAGAAGGGAGGTACAAAAATGGGGAGCAGTAGACAGAGCAAAGAATTCTGTAAGAGTGAAAAAGAGAGAAAGAGAGTGCATCTCAACCCAACAAGAGAAACGAAGCAGACTCATCCAGACACAAGGAGCTAGAGAGGGTGAGAAGACGAACTTCTCGTCGACTCTTCGCTGCCTATAGTAGGAGATTAGACTGGTCCAACCAAGAGGAGCTAGACACGGAAAGCACGCGGCATACCCCACGCGTCTACGCCCCTCCTAGAAGGAGAGTAACCGATCCCAAGGAGTGGGAACAACAATAGGATGTATATATATTCTCAACGAGAAACCCAAATGAGAGTGTAAGGGGATCTCTATCTCCAATATCATCCCAAGAAGAGTCACCAACGGTTCAAAGGTTATCCAACACTGAACCCAAAGATCTTGCATGTCAACCTAGGAGGTACATGTCAAAGGGGCTCAATCACTCCACTTCGATACTATCCTCTTTGGGCGGCACTGACTCACCCGCATGGATTTTATGTCACGTCGCAAGGATGCGTCTCGGTGGGAAAAGTGCACCTCATCCTTGAATTCCCTAAGGTCATGTCAAAGCAGTCACATCACTGATCCGTACAACCAAGGGTCTCGTTCCAGTAGTCACGGAGAAAAAGTCACCGACTAGCCTCAAAAGAAGTCCTAAGTCTGAAATGCCAATAGGTGACCCAATTCCCAGCCTTGCTGGAGGGTAAACCGGAATACATCATCAAGAGACCCACTACCCAGTCCTACTGGAGGGTAAACCCAGAACAAGTCGACAGGCGACCCACTGCCTTGTCTCTACTAGAGGGTAGACCCGGAACACGTCGACATGCGACCCACTTCCCAACCCTACTAGAGGGTAGACCTAAAAGTAGTCAACAAGCGACCCACTGCCCATACCTACTAGAGGGTAGACCTAGAAGAAGTCGACAGGTGACCCACTTCCTAGCCCTGCTGGAGGGTAGAATTGAAAGTAGTTGACATGCGACCCACTGCCCAGCCCTGCTCGAGGGTAGACATGAAAGTAGTCGAGATGCGACCCACTACCCAGCCCTGCTGGAGGGTAGACCCGAAATAATTCGGTAGGCGACCCACTGCCCAGCCCTGCTAGAGGGTAAACCTAGAAATGGGTCCGATAACTCAGCACTGCAACTGACATCACCAGGTGTTACCAACATCTCTATCGTGCGTTGGTTCGGAGTGAATCAAAGGGACCTCCATTCAACACCCATTCATGTTTCCACATTAAATAAGATCACAAAAAAGGCTCCACATGCTCGAACGGATCACACCGTTGCAATCCTCATGAAAAAACATGCAAGATAGACCATTTACTCACCTGAAATAGTCAACCGGTGAATATGGAACTATTCATAGTAGACAGCCCATCTGGGGCCCACAGCAAGATCCCGAAACTGAACAAACAGATCAAACCACTGTGATCCCCTTGAAAAAACCCACGGGATAGAATGCTCAATTGCCCAAAATTGACACTCGGTGGAAATGGTACTATTGACCGTAGCCAGCCCGGGTGGGACCCACACCACGACCCCGAAAAAGGTCGGGGGAATTGTTCCATCACGAAGCTCTCGAAAAAACACATCAAAACGACTATTCATTCGCCCTGAACGGACGTCTGATGAAAAAGTCGTAATACGCTGTGCACAGCTCAAAAGACGGCCTGTGGGGCCCATGCCTCAACTCTGTCTTCATCGCCTGAAACCACCCTGGTCAACCTCGTCTTGATGTCAGGGTCACAACGTCACTGACGACGCCTAAAATGGACCCCGAATGCAGAATTTGCAATATCCCGCATTATACGTAAATGGGCCCCGTGGGGTCTCCACCTCGAGCCCAAATTCAGGCAGGTGGATTGCGCCATTGCAATACCCTCGGAAAAAAATTTAGAAATGTGTACTGAAACACCCTAAACAGATGTCGGGTGAAAAAGTGACGTTTCAACGTAAAACGTGCGAACTAGGCCATGTGGGTCCCACACCTTTCCTCGAACCTGAATGCTTTGGAAAGCATCCCAAAAAGTATGCATGAGGACGGGGGTCACGCTTCCGCTGACGGCGCGTCAATCGGACATCCCACGAAGGATTTAGGTCCGACGCAACAATTAATTAATTAATTTAATAATTAATTAATTATTCACATTGTGTTTCATTCCATAGAGAGACGAAACCAACCCGCAAAGGTTCTAAACCACATTGGAAGGACTGTCTCAGCCCCAGGGCCACAACACCTCAGACGGCATGTCAAACGGACATCTGTCTCACGAGCCACGTCTGTTGCAACTTTAATAATAATTTAATATTATTGATTTTATTCATTTCGGGGCACCCAACTTCGGGCGCAGAATCCAAAAACCCCGGAAGTCACTTCAAATAGTCAGCCCTGTTGATACGAACTCACCTGCGTAGACGGCGGGACAAACAGATGCACCGTTTGAAACTTACGGCCCCTCGAATGCAAGGGGGCCCAGAGTGGGGCGGACCGGACCGCTGGCCTTGTCCAGACCGCCGCGGCCCACTGGCCATGGCTGGCTGCAGTCGCACCGGACCCCTCAGGTCCGGTTCCCCCTAGCAGACTGGCCAAAAGTCCGGTCTTCGCGTAGCGCCTGCAGGACCCGCATTTGGCGGGTCGTTGTCCCCTGGTTCCTCCCCCGAGGTCAGCGCCTCGGAGGTCTCCTCCTTCGACCGCGATGGGCCGACACCCCCTAGTGGCGCACCACCGCGGCTCACCACGGCCCGCGCCACCCGACGCAGCACCGCCCCAATGCTCCTCTCCCCGGCCTCGCATTCCCACTGAGCCACACGACCAGCCGCCGCCTCGCCAAAGCCCGGATTCGTCCCTGGTGCCCGTGCCGAAGCTCCTCCGTCGGCTTCCTGCTGCTCTATACCACGTCGCCGCGCTTGCTCGGTTGACGCCACCTCACGCCGCACGCCACGACCATCAGCTCTGCCTGTCCGCACCCGAGCCAGCTGCACACTCGTCCGCCCGATCACCTCTGGCCGCGTACCACCTTCGGTCCAAACCCCATCCGTGCTGACCACCTCGTCCGAACCCACGCTGCACCACCTCGACCTCCGGCTATCGCCCTAGCCGGATTCAGGCTTCTGAAGACCGCCTTCACCGCTCCAGTGGCTCAAGCCCAAAACCGAACATGGGTTCGGGAGCCTCGGGGTAAGGGCTTCGCATCCCTTTCCCCCGATCGTTGACCCGACAAGGTTTGTGCGCGTCAGAAAATTTGGCCGAAGAACGTCCAAGAACGATGAACAAAATGGGGCTCGGGTGGTGGATGTGTTCGTTCGGCCAACGCCCCAATTTATAAAACTAGAGAAATCAAAACGACAAAAAATTAACGAAGGGGAGGAAAACATAACTGAATGCCTACCTCCATTTCTATGTGAGTCATAGGCGATTCGTCCGCGAGGCTCCACTTATGATCCGCTGAGGTTTCGGCGAAGATCATTCCTCGATCCAGTGAAGAACGACGAAGAACGCTGAAGAACATGAGAGAGAGAGAGAGAGAGAGAAAATAGGAGAGAGTAGGGAGAACCACCAACTCCTATTTTACTATTTATAGGAAACCCTCTTGGCGCGGAATCCGAAATCACGACACCTTTTCATTTTATATCGCACCTAAGAAAAAACGCCATATTTCGAACTCAACAGAAGTCTCAAGTTTCTCTTCCAAGACTCCTCTTAAAATTTATTTAAAAAAGAACTCTGGTGATAAAAATCACTAAGTGGTCATTTTGAAATGACCATTTTTCCCCTGGATGACATTTCTCTCAGCAGGCCCGTGCCCTCAACTTTTACACCTCGCCTATCTTAAACGGCCCGTTCCGGACTCTATGGCACCCTCAGTATTCTAATCTGAGCAACTGCTTAGGACTTATACAAGTTTGATCTACTAAATGAATATAGTAATTTAATTATGAATTTAATACACCGCTAACGAGCGAGGGGTCCGAACATCCCGCACCGACTTCTTTTATGTCGCGCCTAGGGTAAACACCACGTTCTGGACCCAACTGTGATCTTGGATTTCCGATTGATCAACCATCTAAGAGATATCACATTTTATTTAGTTAACCACGCGTGCATAATATAAAAACACTTAACATTTTTATATAATTAATTCTGGGAACACCGGACCTCCAAATTGCACGACGTCTGAACGCCCTGCTCTGGAAAGACATCAAGAAATTTTAAATGTCTTAGAGTCCCAAAACCTGGGTTCTTACATTATTATTCCCTCCTTCTTCATCAAGATATTGACATAGATAGTCCATAAATATTTCCATGAATTGAAAAAGAAATAAACACCACACCATGTGACTTCAATATAAGGATGGTTTTAGACCCCAATTGATAACATTTGGGTTGTGGGCTTCAATACCATATATGTATTCCCAGTGTAGGCACATTTATTCCCTCACATGAAGTTATATACCGTGGAAATATATTGATGGGAGTGTGTGATATCACTAATAATCCACCTTTAATTGAAAATAGAAAATATAATTTTTATTCCCAAACTCATATTTGATGCAATTCTATAACTTCATGAATATTCATAGGCCTTTACATCCATTGGTATGAGAATCCTGAGTTAAGAGGTATCCTCTATCCATGATTATATGTTTTCTGCAATCCCTAAAGAAATATTGGAAAAAGTGGTAATAGGGGAATCCTTGGAGAGTTCAGAACCAACTCGTGACATGGATGTGTCATCCAACATCCCGGTGGATTTAAATTGTTTGGATAAACTTATAGAGGTTCCAAATCTATACAACTACTTTGATGTCGATCTCATCACATTTAGTGAATTTGTGATGGAAGGCGGGTTTTCCTGAAATAAAATAACCATTTCATCATTATTTAAACCAGCGTTTGTCCCCATATGTATCCATATATGGTGAAAATCCGGGCAGTTATGAGTCAAAAATTACATTTCAAACTTTAGTTCCACATTATAGTGTAGTGGAATTGTAGGTGGACTAAGAACCCCAAAACCCTAGTGACAACCACCATAAAATGGTACTCATGTTCCGTATGGTAGAAGGGGGTATTGAAAAATGGGGATGAAGATCCTATATACGATGTTGAGTATACACAACTCTTATTACTAGATTTTTTATCATGTGAGTTAACTAACATGTTATTGTTTTTAATTTTACTAAGATTACCGCATATTTTAGTGACCCAATATGTCACCACTTTAATGTCTAAATTAATATAAGTTGTAGAGTAATGGATTGATCTGGTTCTATCTCACTCTTGAGATGTATATACTGTAGTTTTTTATGTTATTTTGTACAAGATTATGCACCAGTCACTATAATCAATTCTTATTCAGAATGGAACAAAATATCAATCTAACAACGATTTCATTAATTGGTATTGATGAAGATCTCAAAGATGGTTTGTGAGAATCCTATTTTCTATCTCAGTAGACAATTGTATCATCTCCAACACATTTGTATCACCCTATGATTTATGGGTATAATTAACCTGCATTACATGACACTTCGAATTCAGTGACATCTTCTTGGGAGAGAATGAAAACACTACAACCAATGTTTTTATCCAAAGAAGCCTCATGCCAATTTAAAATAAATACACGATGATTCTACTAATGATTTGGACATAGAAAAGTGTAATCACTATTTCATAGTGAAGAGGTACTTGGAGGACCGACTTCACTAAGAACTATACCCACTTAATCAAGATATTAGATCCTGAAAAAATTCAGTCAGGGAGAATCAAAGACTAGTTGAGGTGATAGGAAATGAAAGTATAAATACCTATTTCATAGAATAGGCCCTCCATCTAGATGTAATTATATGAATCAATATAGTAAAAAAACTATATAAAGATTTTAGTGACTTATATTAAATTATAATTCAAATTTGAGAATATATAAGTGTTCAATATAATATCATTTCCATTTGTTGCTACATTTTTTTCTAATAAGGGAGACTCCAAAAAGTGTATACTCTTCTCTATTTTGAGTTAACGAATAAATGAAATTGTTCTTCTTCAAATTGATATCATGTTCTCATCCTTATCATTGAATCAAATATTGATTCACAATAACCTATAAAACTCATAATGGGTAATATCATGATAATTGAATCCAGATAAATATTGATTGGGAAGGGATGAAATCTATCATGATTTAAAATTACACGAGTTAAAAATTAAACAAATGTGGTAGTCCAATATATTTTACACATATATATACATTCACCTATAAATTGTAAAAATATAGTGGCATATGTCTACTATCATTCTATGTTAGGTTAGGTCCATGTGATAAGGACTATTGAATTTAGTCTCATCTTGAGTGTTCACACTTAGAAGGACATAGCCAGGCTGGATATTGGAATATTTATCATCATTATAAGCTATTGATAGAAACTTTAGGTAATAAATATGGTTTCTATTAATTCATGTTCACTTAGATGGGTATAGTCCTGTCAAATATAGTTTCATATAATTATTTTATATACTATAATTAGACTATTAAAATATGGGAGGGATGAGTAGCTTATTATAATGAAAACCATGAAGGGAAAATTTCAATGATAAATATGGTTAAAGTACCCTAATCATAACACCTCTATATATTTCACATGGTTCAAATGGACCAATGTATGAGAGGAGTATGAAGATACTCTACTTTTATTTGGTCAAGGGACCTAGATTCCATGAATTGTATTTTTATGGGGTCATATGGTGATCCTCAGAAGGATTATGTCTCCTTTTTATTAACATGAATTTTTACTAGGCCTAATTTTGGGGAATCATAGTGGATAAGAACATGGATAATTATTAGGCTTCCCTTGGTGGGTTTTTAAACAAAATTGTTTTTTGGACTTTTCATTTTTAAACACTCAATTTTTCATAGGTCATATGAGGTTCTTGCCGAGTGATCTGTGACTCGACTCTTACCTTTGTGTCTATATATAGTTATTTAACATGGTTACTTATATGGATCATTCCTTAGGGAAATTTTAAGGACTTCCATGTAAAACCAATGAATATGATATTTGAGGTTAAACTACTTTCAAAAAATATTGGGAAAATTAATCCAATAGAAATGGAAAGATAACCCTCAAATGAATGAAGATACAAATAAAAATAATATCAATATACTCATGGAATGGTGCATGTATTTTAGAGTCAATATTCTCATACCATTGTGTCATATGGTTTAGGTTGTAGTTAATAGGCCCACTATAGGCTTGAGAAAATGATTTTTTATTTCTATTTTGAAATATGGGTATGATGCAAAAATAGGTACCATCAATGGTATTCATATTTTATTGAATATTTCTATTATGGGATATGTAAACCATAACTTGAGACATTTGAATTGGGAAATTATTGGATGTAATAATTACAAATGGGATAACCATTTACGATAATCAAAATAATGGTTATGTTATGTTATTTGTGTGTCATATGAGGATTAGTGGACCTTCTCCCTAAGAGAAAAGAAATATCTTGTTCAGAAGTTCAAAATATGAAATCATAAATTTAATTACTGGGAAAAAGTCTCCACTATACCTTAATTTTATCATTACCATTAATCATGAAAGGGTTTCAAATATTTAAACACATGAGACATGGATTAAGAATTTGTATGAAGAGATATTCGAGAAGGGTTCAGGAAGCATAAAGGTTCCATTATCACAACACCCGGTGATTTTACTATATATATTTTCATTGAATAAACCCAACGTGTTTTTTAACTTTCTTCACATGAAAAATTGAACTAAATGAAAATTGAAAATATAATTTATTAAAATATAATTATAAGTGGTAAATATAATAATTATAATAAATCCATTGAATAGGAATATATAAATGAAAAGTATCAAAAATATTAAATCTATTCATAATGGAAAATAAAGAGATCATTTTTAATATCAAAGAAAAAAACTGATATGTTCATTTCATGGAAAAACATATTTTCCTAAAAAGTTATTTTTAGGCACTATGATTTTCAATTTTAATAAACTAAATATATTTTGGTTTAATGAAAATAAAACATATTTTTGATATTAATGATATATTAACACTATTTTAATTATTAATTGATAGAAAATTTTGATAAGAATAGTTAATATCTAAAACATCATTTTCTAATTTAAAATAGTTTTCATTGTTTTTAATATTTCCATTTAAAAGTTATATCACTAACATTTAGATTTTTATAATAATAAATGAAATTAATTTTTTTAATCATCATGTTTATATTATAATAATATTTACTTTTAAAATATTTCGAAAATACTAAATTTTAGATGAATTGTGAAAAATAATGTTTTTCTACACACAAAGACTATTATGACATAATTAGGATGTAAGAACAAGTTAAAAATTTATAAAACATTTTTTGTAATAAAATTTTATTTATTAAGTAAAACATTATATTTAAAATATATTTCTAATTTATTAAACCTTATAAAAACATTTTTAATATCATGTAATAAGTTATTACTATAAAAATTGTTTTTGGCATTTTATTTTAATTAATTATTAAAATGGTGAAATTTGATTTTGGATTTATTTAATACCCAATAACTATCACTTATTTTATAATAAACCAATTAATGGTATGTAAACATATTATATAGATAATTATATCCTAATCATTATTTTTAATCTTAAAAACACACATTTTTCTAAAAATGGTTTTTACTCAAAATGCACGATCATATTAAAATTAATTTTTCTCACCCTTAAAAATTTTATCTAATATAATGGTTTCCAGATTTAAAATAAAAATTTCAAAATTACATAATAATTTTAATTTCATTTTTGTTGATAAAAATTTGTTAATGAGGTTAAAAATATAGTTACCATTATAATGCTAAATTAATGAAAAAAGAGCTTAACCAAGTGAAAAAGTACTATAAAATCATACATATAATTATATAATTGAGTGTTTGGTGTTTTCATCAACCAAAACTTATCTACTATACATTAATTTCTCTTTTTTAATATTTTTTCCTAGTGAAATATGTGATATTGTTATATTAAAAGGTTATTTATACAAAAAATGCATTTTTTACAATTACAAAATGGGAATTCCATCACATCTACAAATACACATTAAAAATTATAATTTACCTTGAAAATATTTCTATTTCACTTCCCCAATAATCCTTGCATAGTTCTATAATCCTATGTTCAACATAATTTGATCTAATTCTCATTCTTCGAAGAAGTACTTTAAGAAAAATTTCAAAATCCCACAATACTAATCACTCCATAATGTTTTTCCTTATTTTTGATTATCCTCCACACCTAACATACCAATTAAATAATAATGAAATAATAATTTTTATATTCTTATGGGTTTTAATGTTTATGGAATAAATATTACCTACCTTTCCCCATTTTTCCTATTGAAAAATTAATACATCAGCAGTTGTACGTGAGGACTATTGCCTTCATGAAAAATGTGTATAATTTTTTTTCAACGCCTTAAATCGATATTTATAAAATTTTATTTAATGGATTAATATTATAATCATATTATTATTAATATTGTAGAAAATATAAACCATTTATAACACTTCTCACATTCTGTATATAATGAAAAAAGAACTCATGTGTATGTACGGATGACTGATTGTACAAAGTGATGTGTTTTATTTCCTAACAATCTAGTATTTTATTCATTATGTAAATATTCGAAAATATAATTAAAATATTAAAAAATTTAAATAATATAATTATAATTAATAAAAAAGGATATTATTCTATAATAATAACTTTGTAATCTATACCCACCCATTGATTATAACATTTCTTTGTTTGGGTCGATTTAACCACCCACATGAACACTGTAATAATTTTATATAATGAATGACCATGGGAACATAAATAATTTTATTTTTATAAATAAATTAGAAAATAATTATTGGTTCATGGTTTTATAGTGGGTATATTAATATTTAACTTATCATTAATATACCACCCATTTTTCGTTGAAAACTAAAGAAATTAGAACACTGCTGATTTCATCTCTAAGAACCATAAGTAAAGATATGAAAGGATGAAATTGAAAAATCATAAATAATTATAAAAATATATTATATTTCATTAAATAATATATAAAGTTTTAACTTGGTATTAATTAAATGGAATCAAAATAGACCTTACAAAGCTGTGTAGAAGAAACTACATTTAAAACACATGATAAAGAAAATAAACTATAACTAACTAGTAAATTTATAATAAATAATTATATTTTAAAATTATAAAAGATAATATCAATGAATAAGGTTATGAAATATGTTATTTTTATTGTTATGTCTATTATATAAGATGTTTTTATTCCTCTTACTAATTTGAAATATAAGGTAAGGGGTTTCTCATCTAGATTTTATTTCATTGAGAATTTTGCCATATCCAACACTTTTTTTATTTTTTAGTGTGTATATACTACCCATCAATGTATTTTAATCATAAATTAATTTATTATAAAAGAGATTAGTAATATATCCCATATATTATCTTTCATGGTATTTCTGTTAAAGGGTTACCAAATTCATAAGTGTTTCATTGCTAATCTCATTCTCAAATCGAGATTGGTTTCAGATGATAATTCATCTAGGGAATTTGTATGATTTTTATATATAAAAACTCACCCATATTCAAATCCTATTATTATTATTATTGAGGTTTTACAAGTATTCTATCCATTTCATTTCCTCGGTATATAATCTACCTGAAGTGATGCTTGTAAGTGAAACTAAGCCCACATATTCTTTAAAGTTAGGAATATTCTGCATATATATAAACATTAATATAATTAATGTTCTTATTGATTCCTAAAAAGATTACTATTTTATTTGTATACCATTTTAATTTATTTTAATAGTTTTTAAATGATATTTTAATTTTTTCAATGTTTATCAATTTGTAAAAATCAAACATTTTAAACCTTTTTTATGTAAATTCATTGTTTCATCTATTTGAGGATTTATATTTATGAATTTTCCTTCTGAAGTTTTAAAATGGTTTTCTAAAATATGTTTATTTTTAATGATTCTGAAAACAAAAGGAAATAATGTTATATTTTTTTCAAATGTAAATGTTTTAATATAGAAGGAAATTATTTATTTTATAATGGTATTTTTCAAGGAATTATTATCATATATTATTTTTGAAAATAAAAGTTTTCAAAATGTTTTCTCTTCACCTTTTAAAACTGTTATATATTTTTCATGTCTCCATTATTTATCATTATTTTTTAAAGTAAATTTTTTTTCAAAAATTTTCCACCTAACCATTTTTAAATCAGTATATCTTTTCTTTCACACCTATAAAATCGATATTTCGTTCTAAATAGTTATTTTGAAAAATTAATTCTTTACAATTTATTAAATTCTATATTTTTTAAGGTGATAACTACCATATTATTTTTATGAAAATATGATGAAATATTTTATAAAGAATATTTTATTTTTATATTTCATTTTCCAATTTAAATATAAATTATTTATCTCGTATGTTGTTATGTTTTACAAATCACTAACTATATTAATTTATGCAATACTTCTTTCTAGTGAATGAATTTTTTTTGAACTGATCTTCTTTTATATCACATTTTGTGATGCCATTTTGAAATGGCATGAAACCAAATTTATGCACTAGTTTTTTCATTATATTATAAATGGTAGATATATTTTAGAATGAATATTTATTGATAATTAGGGGTGGGGTACTATATCACCCTCTGATGAATTGGATATGTTTTTACATCTAATGAGGTAAAAATGGGTTTTTAATTGTGATACTCAAGTCAAAAATTGATCATGATTTGTGATACATAAGTAAATAATAGAAAATAAGTAATGGTAATTGAGTAAATAATCGAGTATGAGTTATGATACTCGAGTCAATAATGGTGTGTGCATTATGATTATTGATTATATTGTGGATTTCATGATGTAATTCTTATGAAACACTCAAATGGGTTGCTAGATTTTGATGCATGAACCACTATTTAATGATTTACTATGATTATTTTTGTTCCATAGTTCATTATTATGATATGTTTCAATTACATTACATATTTTAGGATTATTCTCTATGGATCATGTTTATTTCCTCACACTCATAGTCCATGGTACATGTATGTTCATTTGAGACTACATATCATGATATTATAATTCATTGCCCATAATTATTGGCCCTTGTCATTTTTTTAAGTAAATATCTCTTAAATTATTATATTTTATAATATTATTATGATCTAACCCTTCGTGACCAATTCATAAGTTATATATTATTGTGGGTTTTATCTCTCTGATTTCTAATATTTCCATTCCCTAGGTTATGATGATGAGTGTAACTTATGAGATTTCCAAAAAAGAGGAGTATGGTTAGATTATAATGAAATGTTAACAAGTAATATAACATAAGTTTATTATATCTTAGTTCCCAAAATACACTTAATATCCCATTCATGGGATTTTGTGATTACTTGTGAGATGTAATTTTTAAATTATGGAATTAACAAAAAATAACAATATTTATAGATTAGTGTATATCTCATGGTATCAAACCTATATGTAATGTTTTTGTTTAAGCACGAGACATAAGAGTTCAGTTATAGTGTTCTTTATTTGTATCACATAAAGGTTGAGTTATTAATGGGGATTAATTTCATTATTTTTGGGTATTATGATGAGAGAACATTAGAGAAAAATATTTTCTTATTTCAAAGTACTTGATAATATCTTAAAATGTTGGTGAAGTGTAAAGTATATTGTTTCATAGCAATAAAATTCCAATCTGGATACTACAACAGGATGAAATATTTAAAACAAATGTACTTAAGGGTAACAACCCTAATAATATTGTTCTTTATTAACATGACCATCCCCAATTTCATGATAGTATCTTTACTACACATCTGGTATAAAACACTCATGAGATATGATTTAGTAAATCATATATATTAATGAACTATTATAAACGTTTCATTATATTGGGGAACTAGTTTATTAATAATGAGATAAACCAACTAAAAGAAACTTATATTGAATTGTGAGTGATATAGGTTGAACTGAATTCTATAATGATGGTTAAAATGGGTGAGACATTATGAGGTTTAGTTTTTCATGTAATTAACTTTTAATAATTCTCTTATGAATTTAATTGGTCATAACTCTAATTAACCCTTTTTGGTTCTAAGAATGGCTATATCCAATAGTCTGAATGATTAAAATGGGATCTATGGAAAATCTAGATATTGTACCAATGATGAACCAAATAGGATAAGATATGACGTGAGAAATGTTATTATTATTCCAAAATAACTATCATGAATTATGATTAAAAAAATGAACATAGTTGAATTACCAAACCCACTAAAAATAGAAGGATTAATCCTCAGGGAAGTTTTGGTAAAAAAATATATTGAATGAAAGAATATTTAATATCTTACATGTCAAAAAATGTGGGAAGAAGCATCTAGGGAAATGAATCAATGTATCTGGGAGATATTTTATGTGTGGAAAATGAAATCATATAGAAAATAATTTTTTGATATAAAATGAAGAGTTTAATTATCATGATGGGTGGAAATAATGTTAATCATAAAGTACTAGTAATAGTTTAATAACTTAAATGTGTATAACATGGGAAATATCCATGTTAATTATATAAACTAAGGGATAAAAAGGATAATAATCCTCTTCATCCTACTATACCATGAGAACAAGATGGAGGTTGTGTAGTGACTATCATCGAATTTGATCATGATAATTAGAGAACAATTATACTCTACACAAGAGATGTTGAAATCATGTTATATTTTTATTCGATGATTTATAGTATATCTAGGATATTCTTTATGAGAATTAAATAAAAACCCCAATGATTTATAGTTGTAATATGCTTGTACTCAAATTTGATGTTTTGGGGAATATAAATATTATCATTCTTCCTTTATGATTAATTTGATATGTTTTTTTAAATGGATTGGATATCACCAAAAATATTCTTTATTAAAAAAAATAAGGAAAATCAAATTTATTTATCAAATAAACTTATGATCACCTATCACAATGAACTCTATAAAAAATTAATACCATTATTTTGGTCTTAACACCCAAACATGAAGGGTTTTAGCTCAAATTATTTGAGAGGAACTCAATAATGTGAAATCACTATTTTTAAATGAATAAATGACTTTATTAGTCTTAGTCAAGTCACTAATGATGATAAATAATTATAAATCAAATCAGGAGTCGTGTACATCATATGGAAACCCTTAAGTATTTCAATGGTGAGTAATAATTAAAATTACAAGGGAAAAAGTTATTCATCAGGGGATAATGTAATGACCACTATATTTTACTATATATATTTCCTTTAAATGAATATAATTAGATCTATGTATTTCTTAACATGAAAAATGAACTAAGAAGCCCTCTAATTTTTTTATTAAAATATATTTATAAGTAATAAATATAACCATTATGTTGCAACCCTATAATTGGAGGATATAAATAAAATTTACTACATTTTTAAGTTCTTGTATAAGTGAAAATAAAAAGGCCCTTTTTAATATGAATCGATCAATAAAATTCAGTTAGTATAGATAAATAACTAATAAGCTCATTTTGTGTCTTGAAATGAATTTTCCTAAAAATTCTCTTTATAGCCACTATGTATATATTTTTTCAAATAAATTAAATATATAATAGAATAATGACGGTATAAAATATTATTTATATGAATAATAAATTAATTAAAACAAATTATTAATTGAAAATAAATAAGAATAAAAAATAGGCAATATCTAAAAAGTAATTATCATATTAATTTTAATATAATTTATATTTCTATTAGAAGATTAATTCTAAAATATTTGATTTTTTATTTTGAAAAATAATATTTATTTTTTTATTCCCTCTTTCTAAATTATATTATGATTAATTATCGATATTTTTTTGAAAAGACTATTTTTGATTTGAATAATTTAGAATACCTATTTCTTGAATACTTATACATTTAGAGATTCATTATAATATAATCACATTGTCAAAATTTATGAAACCTTTTTATTAATAAAATATGTATTTAATAACAAAAATCAGACATTAAAAATTATTTATTTATTTTTAAAACCTATTTTTAATAATTTTTTTACTCAGGTAATGTTTCATTACATTAAAATATATTTTTCATATTTTCTTTTAATTAATTATTAAAATCATGAAATTTGGTTTTGGATTTTTTTAAATGAAAAATTACTTTTACTTGTTTTATATTAAACTAAATAATTTCATGGAATTAAAAAAAAATTGACAATTTTATCCTAAAAATTATTTTTATGCTTTTTAAAATTATTTTTTTTTTTAAAAACATGTTTTACCCTTAAAGTGAACTCACATTAAAATTATTTTTTTCTCATACATAGACAATTTTTTTTTATAAATTACTCTCCATATTTGACATAATACTTTTAAAACTAGTTAATAATGGAATTTTTATTTTTGTTCATAAATATTAGATATCGGGTTTAAAAAATTAGTTACCACTATAAATTTAAAAAAGGTAAAAATAGTTTATCCAAGTGTAGAAGAGAAAAAAATGTTAAAAACATTCCACAAAATGAGTGGTTACAGATTATATTGAACAAAAAATACCTTCTATTTATTATTCTCAACATTTTAATCTACCTTCCATGCTAAACATGTGTTCCTTTTATATTGAGCTGTTATATTTACAAAACTTTTATTCTCTCCACTTATTAAAAGAACCTTACACTACCCCTTAAAATACAAAATAAAAATTAGAAACTATATAAAAAAATCATCCCATTTTAATTCACCTATAATCTTATTCTACTCCCATAAGCCTCTCGTGACATAAAGTTGGACCATGTCCTCCACTTTCAAGAAGTACTTAAATTCTTATTGTAAGCACTAATCACTCTTTAGTATTGTTCCTTTTATATATTTCTCCTAATAAAATAAAATACACATTACAACATTATGACATAAGTATCATTTATAAAATGTTATTTTTTTGTTTATGGATTAAATTTTATGAACCTTCAAGCCTTTTTCATAAGAAAATTTAAAACATCATCTTGTGTACGTGAGGTCCACCACCTCCATGAATGATACTTTATAATATTTTCTTTAACACCATATATGGATTGATAAAAATGTGTATATAACTGATTAATATTATATTTATATTTGGAATTATATTCCAAAAAAGTTCCTTCATTTCTTACACTTCTCCCATTTGATTGAAAATTAGAATATCACCAGTATGTACGTGCAGACTACCATCTCCATGAAGTGACATAATTCATTTTCTACCACACTTGTATTTAATTACTTATATAAATCTCCTAAAAAATAATTTTACAACTTAAAAAATATCATTTCATTTTGTTTCTATAATAATGATAATATGATAAAATAATCACATTCTAAAATATACTCACCCATCAATTATTACATGTTCTTATTGGTGTCAGTTTAACAAAATACATGAACAATACTATAAATATCAATTATGGATGAATATATGAACATAAATATATGTATTATTAGAAATAAATAATAAAATAATGATCAGTTTAATATTGTATAATTGATATACTAATATTTATCTAATTATTTGCACCCCAACCTTTGTTTGTTAAAAATTAATGAGGAGTCACGCCATAGATTTTATCTTCCCAAACCATAACTAAAAATATGATGGAATGTCATTATAAAATTATAAACAATTATAAGAAATAAAATATTGTACCTTAAATAATCTAAGAATTATTAACTCAGTATCAATTAATGGGGATCAACATTACCAGTTTAAATCATGTAAAAAACAATTAAAAATACCAACATCCAATGATGAAAATGAAATATAACTAACTTGTAAATGCGTAATAAATAAATATAATCTAATATTAAAAAATATAATATATATGAATAATTTTTTTAAATAATTTATCATGTGAGTTATGATTTTTATAGAAAAAAATAAATTGAATTTGACAAATTATGAATAAAAGGTAAGGGGTTTCTATCATCAATTTGTTTGATACTTATACCATATCCACAAAAAGTTTTTCTATCTGGGGTATATAATTCCCTCGGATGTATTTTTTCCATAAATTCAATGATTATTAAAGTTATTACTGATCAATGTAAATTATTATCTTTCATGGACTATTGGTTTAATAGAAATTTAATCCCAAATGGATTCGTAACCATTCTAATTTTGGAATCGAGATTTCCTTTGATTAATAATACAATTAGGGAATTTTTATGATATTTATATATATAAAACCCAAACTTTTATTCTCCCTTTGTTATTTTTATGGGTTTTTATTTCCTATATCTATTTAATTTCTTTTGTAAATAATTTACCTTATGGTATTGTAGTTAGTGAAACCGAAACTACATATTCTTTATGGTCATTAATTTTCCTCATCTATGTACACATTGATTTTATAATAGACCTTATCGATGATTCAATAATATAATGAGGTTATTTTCTACTATTTTAATTTATTTAAAATATGCTGAAAGAATTTTATAAAGTTTCTTACATAAATATTTTTGATAAAATCAACCAACTTTAATGTTTTTTTGTGCGAAGATATTCTTTCATCATTAAGATAATTAATCTTTATAAATAATATTTTCAATGTTTTAAAAATATTTTCCAAATAATTTGGATTCTTAATGATTTTTAAAATAAAATAAAAAATTAATGTTGGAAAAGAAAAATTTTAATTTTAAAAATAAAATCAAAATTTTAAAAGGGGACATTCATGGATATATAATTAAGGATTAGTTTTAGAATAAAAAGTTTCAAAAAAATCACTTTACCTTTTTTAAAAATTAATATATTTTTCAATACTACATTATTGAATATTATTTTCCAATGTAATTTTTTTCAAAAAAAATTCAACTAACAGTTTTAAAAAATTCATGTTTTTTCCTAATTATCATTTTGATATTTCATTCCCAATATTTAATTTAAAAATGCCTTCTTTTCAATTTATTAATAATGATATGTTATAAAGGGAGTCATGAATTATTATTTTTATGAATTTTTTTATTATTTTGTAAAAAATATTACTTTATGTTTCACATACATATTCCACATTAATTTTAAAAAATCTAGCACCTATAGAGTAATGTTTTATGAATCAAATTTTAAATTCATTTATTAAATACTCCTTTTTAATGATTTAATTTTTGGTATCAACTAATCTACTTTGGATATCAGGTTTTGTGATACCATTTAGAAATGATATCAACCCATTTTATTTCCATGGGTTTTCATGATATGAAGAATTATTTATATATTTTGGAAAACATATGTATGAATGATTATAGGTGGGGATATATATTAACCTCAATAGAATTATTTGATTTTTTAAATCTAATGTGATAAAAATCGGTAGTGAGTTGTGATAATTGAGTCTATAATAGACTGCGAGTTATAATACTCAAGAGAATAATAGACTAGGTGATATGATACTTTAGGTAATAGTTTATTACAATTTATGAGGTCAAAGTTAGTAATTAATCATAGTAAATAATTACTTATACACCATCCAATGAGTCACAATATTTTGATGCCTAACCCATTATTCGATGTTTTCCTATGATTATGATTGTACAATAATTTATTTCTATTATATGATTCAATGACAAACCATATTTTTTATATACTTATGCTCTGTGGATCATATTTATTACTCAAACACTTACACTATGATAAATGTTTTCTAATTTGATATTTTATATCACAATATCATGAGTTTTTAGAAAATATTTCCTTTCCATGTTATTTTTTGGTAATTTTTTTTTAATTTTCATGTTTTATTATATTATTATAATCAATCCCTTAATTAAACATTGATAATTATTCCCTTTTTGAACATTTAATCTCAAAACATTCTTATGTTTCCATTGGAAAGTTTATGAAGATGATTGTAACTCATGTGAAGTATATATGGAAGTCTAAAATGATTCAATTATGGACAAAGTTTCACAAGTATGATAAAAATGGTTTTTATACGGTTGATCCCCAATGTCAAAAAACATTCTAATTTTGACTTTGTGTGGTTATTTGAATGATGTATGTTTAAAATAATGTAAGTAATTTAAAATAAAGATATTTGTATGATTTTTCATCTCACTTGGTATTAATCATATGTGTGAAATATGTGTTTTTGGCATCAGAATTAGGAGTGTAGGTCTGGGGTGCTTTAGCCAATATGCATCGAACACATTATCAATGTGAAGATATTTAACACTATTTCACTTGAAAATGTGTTTTGGTGAAGGAAAAAATGGTATACAATAACATTTTACTAGACTAAAGGGGATAATGAACATAAATAGACTTATTCAAGGGCCATATAGTAGTCCCTATAGTCTTTATACCATTTTTAATATGGTGTTCTAACCCTTTACTATCTTATGAAAGGGGATGACCTAGATAGTAGAGAATTTTATTTTTCTCAGGAATCCCTTTATGATATTGAACATGAAAAACCATTATATCTCATTAATTTGTAGTTTAAGTGTAATTTTATTTAGATAATTGGGGGATTTAGTTTAAGGCCATATATCTCTAAGCACTCGTTCTTAGGGTATATGTTTGAACCAATTTGGATATATTTTTATAGTGTTTCATGTTTTATAACATTGACCAAATGTCAATAATTTATTAATAGAAAGGAATAATCAATCATGATATAAATTAAGAGCCCAATGCTAGTATAAATTGCATCATAGAAAGTTTCACATTTTTTAACATTATATTTCCTTCTCCAAAATATTATATAGCCTATATAGAGAAGGGAAAAGTGGAAAAATGTAGTGAACAAGAGCCTAATTACAATATAGACCATCTTAGAGAAGGATATATACAGCTTAATATCATTGTTCATAAAACATTTATGGGGATGTGATACAAAAAACTAGTATGTGGAATGATAACTAAGATCACCCAACACATTTTGAGTAGGGAATGATGATTCTATAAATTATAACCATATATATTTTAATCATGGAGTGATTAGATATGATATGTACAATAAGATTATAAACTGAACATTATTGAAATGATGGATTCTATATAAATGTATTTAAGTAATATAGATATTAGAGGGCCACATTCTTTATAGTGGGGTCTTTAAAATTGTAATTTATCAATTTTCCCATTATTTTACCTCTATATTGTTAAGATAATGGATTACTATTTATCTCACCTTACCTTTATTTATCATCACATCTAAACACACACACAAAAATGTTAAATTAGATTTACAAGGTTCACCTGCCAACAAGAAAGGTTAATCCTTGGTGTTATTAGGAAAAACCCATGATCACATGACCCAAAATTAATAAGCCTATAAGAACAAATGAGTTCGTATTATACTATAAATGGTGTATCAAAATCTTGTTGAATCATTATAATTCTACTCTAATTGTTTAAAAATTTGTATAGGCCAATAAAAAGATGATATTTTACTAATAAAGATTCTTCCTTGTCGTTATGGTACCACATGGTATTATTCTTATAATAATAATAATTATTATTCTTATTATTATTATTCTTATTCTTATTCTTATTCTTATTCTTATCTTACATTCATAACATCATTCAACCCCTTCATATTCTTCTATATGTAGTATCTTGTATACACCATATTTTTTTATTATCAATGAACTATAAGGCACTTACATCTTTTTATTCACGATGACAACCAAAATCTACTTCTTTATCTTCCACTCTATCAAATTCAAGAATCTTGTTCTATACAGACTAGGCATCATAGAAATCTTTATTTTTCAATCTTCTTATTATCCTTTCATACCTAAGTGAGATAGGAGAACATTGGTTCATTCTCCCTAGTTTTTCTTCTGATGCATATGAACAACACTAACTATTTCACTTCATTCATTGATGCACAGATATAACACTATTTATCCTATATCTATTAATTTTCAATAATAGTTATTTAATTTATATTCAATATTATTTCTCCTCTATATTCCGTTTTTTATTTTAATAATTATTCTTTATATATTAATTGTATTTCATCAATTTTTTTCTTATTGCCCCATAGTTATTATTGGCCACTATATTGGACTATAATGATTTCAATTATCAAAAATCATGTCATATATTAATATATATCTTATCATATGTCAATGATCCTAAACTACTTTAAATAATTTTCATGAATATCAAATCATTTCATTCATATAACCATCCAAGTATTTTTAAGTAAAAACAAGCTTATAACTGATTATCTTTGTGTAATTATGAGTATTAAAAATCTTTAACATTGCTAAACTATAAGACATCCATAACATCTAAAAAATATATAAGTATGAGTCACTGACACCATCAGATTGATTACTCACAGATATGCATATGTTCTATGTTTGTTATGTTTATATCATTGGAAGGACTCACCATTGCACCTGATACCGACCCAGACGACTCACTGTTGCACATCAAACTGACACAGATGAATCACTTTTTTATATGACTCACCAATGTAGATGACATACCGCTAGTCCAAGAAACCTTCCATTTCATGGTGATACCAATGCAAGGAATCAACATTAGTTAAAATGAGTCACTGGTAGATCTGTTATCTCACCGACAAAAGGAATGACTAACCATTGAAACAAGTCACTGATGAAATGAGTCACAAACTCATGGAATGACTGACATAATGACATACTAATGGGTTGAGACATCGATAGAAGTAGACTCTAATAGAATGTGAAACCGATAGATGAGTCACCAATAGAATTTTTAAATCTGATTTTTTTTAATATTATTTCTAATGGTCATATTTGTGTAATTTAATGATAATGAAAAGATTTATAATACATTGTTATACTTTTAATAGCTAATACGAGGTATGATGAACCTATTAACAAGGAAAGACCCTCCTCTTTGTTGCCCATCAATTATTAGTAGAATTTTTAAAGAGATAAGACATATAGATGAAATGTGTGGGTGTGCATGCTTGTGCGAGAGAGAGACATACTGAAGAACATCTGCAACTCTCATGAAACTACTGTAAACTAAAGAATAAAAGAAAATAACTCAAGGAAATATCAACTGAGATGAACATAAATTTGATGAACTACTTAAGCATATCAATGAAGGAGAAGAATATAATAGTTGAACTATACTCACTCATGGAAACCAGAACACAGTGGCTACGACACTTTGTTTTGGATTTAACTTCTATAAGAGGAATAAAACTTCAAACCCACTTCATCAAATTAATCCATTGTTGCACCGCAAAACACAAAAAGATTTCTAAACCTAACTCCACATATTTATCTCTTTTTTGTTCATTTAAGAAACATTTATGTGTAGTGCGTTTAATTGTTTGTTACACACACTCTGACTTCTGTGCATAACTAGAGGATACTTGATATCCTCAATTTCACACTCTATTTATCCATTTGTGTCCATCACAATATTATGTAAGAGGACATTTGTGACGTGTTAGTTTTTTTTCATATGAAGAACTGTGGCAGAGGCCAAGGGTGGCTTGGATAGACTTGTGTTCTATTGTGATCCCCGATCTAGGTTGTGGATCAAACTATTTATTAATTTAAACTGTTTGGTAATATGTGATCCCCAAGTGGAGATGATTAAGTCTATGCTTGAGACTGAACATCCTTTTTCTTTTCTACTACGTTTTTACCTTTTAATTTTACATTATTTTACCACATATTTCTTAAAAATAAGCTGAACTCTGATAGTTAGTCTTAGAAAGCATTTATAATAGTATTGACTTACTAGGTTAGTTTTAAAAGTTGTATTACTTACTAAATTCATACAATTGAAAACTGATCAATCTTTTGAGAAATTAATTATATTGTCAAGCTCTTATAAATTCACTGTTGGCTAACTCAGAAATTGAATTTTAAATATTCGGGTAACTTCAAATTATACCTTTTCAATAGAATTTTTTATAGACACTCAATTAACCTCCTTCTTTAGTTCTCCACACTGACCAATATTTGGTATCATAGGAGTCATCAATTTTTAGTCCCCATGGATTTTTCCAACCTTTTCAACTGTGATTTCAGTTGTATTTCAAAGATATTAAAATTTTTGTTAATACTAAATTTTTATATCTTTAAAATTTTGTTATAATTTTTTTATTATGGATAATAGGTTGGAAGGTGCTGCTACCAATAGAACTCTATCCTTTAATGAATGAAATTATGAAAAATGGAAAATTAAAATGAAAATTAACTTAGAAAGTATGGGTTTTGAAATTTGGTATTCAATTATAGATGAGTATAATATAAGTAATACTACTAAAATGACTTTTTACTAACCAACGAAGACATATTATAATAATAATTGAAAATCCATAAATTCCTGATACTGTTCATTAGGAGATGAAGAATTTAACAAAATGTCTGCATGTAGAGTATCCCATGAAATTTGGGATACTTTGTCTGTCTCACATGAAAGATATTCATGTGTTAAATAAATGAGACTTAACACATATACTATTAAATATGGAAATATAAAAATGATACATGAGGAGCCTATTTCTGACATGTAACTCAGGTTTAATAAAATTGTGTACACTATGATCTCTCTAGGAAGAGATTTGTTTTCCCAAGAACAAATTATGAGGATTCTCAAATTATTACCTGATAGATGTGGAGGAAATTATATCTCAATTAGTGAATCGGGTGACATAAACAAACTCCATGTCAAAGAACTCATTTTTAAATGGATGATGTAAGAAGAAGAGATGAATGTCAAAAAAGAAGAATAGGATGAACCTAAGAGAAATTATGAAGCCTTCAAGACTACTACCTCTAACAAAAAAGAAAAATAGAAGGTGCTAGCATCTATTTAAAGCTCTGATAAACATGAATCAACATCAGATTATGATTAAGAGATGGATCATATAGAAAAAATATTCATGAAATGATATAAGAAGAAGATGTTCTTCAGTAATCCCAATTAAAACAAAAGATATGATAACATGGAAAATAGGAAAAATGATAGTAAATGAAATGAAATATTAAAATATATTTTATAATATGAATGCAACGGGAGAGGACATTCCAAAACTAACTATCCCAAATTAAAATACAAAATGAAGTACGAAAATAAACACAAGAAGTATAAGAAAGCTATGAAGGACACTTAGAGTGCCTCTAAGGATAGATCCACCGAATAAGAATCATCTCAGGATGATAAATATAACATGGAAAATATCTATTTTATTTAAAGCACATCCAAGGTAACCATAGAATTTCTTTCACACAATTCTTATTGTTCTGAAAATGAGAGTGATTCTAAAAATATAACTAGTTATAAACTATTAGACTATTGTACCAAGTTAGAAGAGACATGTAATTAACAAAAATATAAATATAAAGACTTAAGGAAACAACATACTCTCAAAATAACAATTAATTCTGCACAAACCCTAGAAAATAAAAAAATTCTCAACTGATCAAAGAAAATAATGAATTAAAAATTTCAAATAAGAAATTGAAGAAAGATATAGAAATGTTTACCAATGGAAAAAATACTCTTACTAAAATTCATGTTAAACAGATAGCTCCTTTTTAGACTTTTGGTATAAGATATCCACTTAAAAGAGAAACCTATCTAAAACAAATTTTCTAACTAAATCTAGAAAATATTTTCTTCTACCTAAAAAACAATATTCTACTTCTTGTATCAAATCTGGAAATTCCTTACTACCTCTAGTTTTTTTCAAATAAATAGAGTCTATTTTTAAAATATGTTAAAAAAATTTATAGGAAACCCAGAAGAGAATTTGGGTACTTAACTCATTGACTACTAATGTCACTGGACCCAAACAAGTCTAGGTACCAAAATATATATATTTTTGATTATTTTATAGGAATTCTATTTGAAGAGATCCTAAAAGAGTCAGTGGTACGTGTATAGTTGATGATAAAGACACATGGCATGATATTATTCAAGCTTCAAGAACCTAATCAAGATTGATGGTGGATATGTAACCATTGGTGACAATTTTAATGGAAAAATAATAGGCTTAGGCCAGATTGGTAACTCTAACTCAGTTTTAATTTATAAAGTAATTTTTTGTTAATGGATCGAATTATAATATGTTTTTTATTTCAAAATTATTTGAGGACGGATTTCATGTTAAATTTGAAAATGATTCTTGAAACATTTTTAACACAAAAAATGAATTATTATTTTTTTATTTTAGAAATTAAAATGTATTTTTGGTTTACATAGATTCTATATTTTTTCAAAATGAATCTTGCATAAGTGTATTTCATAAAGATTCTTGGATTTGGCATAGGATATTAGGACACAGTAATGTACACTCTCTTAGGAAGTAGACTATTGAAGTCTTAGTCAAGGATCTACCCAAACTTGAGTTTTCAAATGATAAATTTTTTAATCCTTTTCAAAAGGTTTAGCAACACAAGATATCTATCAAATAAAAGAAATACGTTTCAACATATCAATATTTATAGCTAGTTTACATGGAATTGTTTTAAACCTCTTGAATTTCTTGTTTAAATTAGAAGCACTATGATTATGTTCTTGTGGATGACTATTCTAGATATACTTCGACTTATTTCATTGCTCAAAAAATTGGTGCATGTAATTACTTCACCAAGTATGCTAAAACAGTGGAAAATCATAGTGGAATTTGAATAAAATCCCTAAGAAGTGATCATGGCCATGAGTTTGAAAATCAAGACATTGAATCATTTTTCTCACAAAATGGCTATAGTCATAGCTTCTCTACCTGTAGAACACCTCACGAAAATGAAGTTGAAGAATGAAGTAATAGAACATTATAAGAAATTTCCAAAATAATTCTTTATGTATATGATTTACCTATTTACTTTTTGGATGAAGCTATGAATACATCTTGCTACATAATTAATAGATTCTTAATTAGACTAATCCTAAAAAAAACCTTATATGTTGTGGAAAAATATAAAAACAAAATTTAGTTATTTAAAAAAAATTGGTTGTAAAGATTATATTCTTAATACTAAGGAAAATATATATATATTCTCATTCAAGAGTGTTAAAGGAATCGTTTTAGGCTACTAAACCTCTAGTAAATCATATAGAGTATTTAATAAAAGAACTGTGACTATGGAAGAACCATTTCATATCAAATTTGATGAAATAGATCCACATGAATTAAAGATCTCCCAAGACAACCTTGAAGATGACATGTCAAAGTTGGACATAAATGAAAAATCATCCAATACACTTATCAAGCAATCTATTAAATCCTACATTTCTGGAAATTCATCAGAATCTAAACATGATGAACACGAACCTGTAGATGAACCATAAGTTACTAGCCCCTCCTTTTCTAAAACAACAAGAACTCTTAGGAACCATCCTTTAGATATTGTTGTTGGAGACATAGATAAACATCCACAACTAGATCATCTCCTAGAAAGAAGGTTGAACATCAAGATTTATTATCACAACTTGAACCCAAAAAATGAATGATTCAATTAAAGATAAATTTTTGGTGATGGATATACAATAATAACTTAATAAATTTGAAAGAAACAATGTTTGGAAACTTGTGGATAAACCCAAATACACCTTTACCATAAGCACGAAGTTGGTGTCTAGGAACAAAGTTGGTGAATCTTGTAATATTGTTAGAAATAATGCTGGATTGGTTGCACAGCGATATAGTAAAGAAGATGGCATTGACTATGAAGAAACTTTTTCACCTGTTGTTAGACTTGAAACCATCATAATCCTACTTGCTTATGATTCCCATGTTAATTTCAATATTTATTAATTGGATGTTAAATGTTCATTCCTAAAATGGGTATATAGTTGAGGATGTATTTGTTGAACGACCCCCTAGTTTTACAAACCATTATTTTGAAAAAAAATTCCAATTAACAAAAGATTTATATTGTTTTAAACATGCTCTATGAGCTTGGTATGATAGATTAAATAGTTTTCTTATTTCCAAATGTTTTACAAAAGGAATTTTGGATCCTTCACTTTTTATAAAAATAATTTCAAAAGATGTTCTAGTAGTTCAAACCTATATTTATGATATTATTTTAAGATCCTCAATAAATTCTTTATGTATATATTTTTCTAAGATGATCCAATGTGAATTTGAAATGAATTTAATGGGTGAACAATAATTCTTTCTTAGATTTCAGATTTTTTAAAATGAGGAAGGAATAATTTTAAATAAAAGAAAATACACAAAGGATCATTTGAAAATATTTGGCATTGATATCATTAAAAGTAGTGACATTCTAATGAGTGATTCTTGTAAGATGGATCTTGATGAAGATGGTATATCTGTTGATCAAACCACTTACTGAGGAATGATTGGATGTTTTCTCTAATTGACTACTAATAGGACATATATAATGTTTATTGGGTGTATGTGTGCCCCTTTACAAGACAATCCCAAATAATCTCACTTAAATACTATTAAAAAAATTACATATACCTCATACATACTATAAATTTCGGTTTGTTCTATCCCAAAGGAAAATTATTTGATATAGTGAGTTATTCTGATGCTGATTTTGGTGGATTCCAGTTAGATAGAAAGAGAACCTCTAGGACATTTCACTTATTATGGAAGTCTTTTGTTTCGTGGTGTAGTAAGAAACAAAATCCTGTCGCATTATCTATTGTCAAAGATAAATACATAGCTGTTGGTAGCTTATGTGCTAATATATTGTGGATGAAACACACTCTTCTAGACTATGAATATCAATTTATACATGTACCAACAAAATGTGATAATACAATTTATATTAACATTTCTAAGAACCTAGTTTCACATTCTAGAAAAAAATATTGATATAAGGCATACATTTTTGAGAGATCTTATCAAAAGTGTGATATCACATTAGAATTTATTGGAACTAAATATCCACTTGCTAATATATTCACTAATCCATTGAATTTTGAATGAATGAATTACATCAGACATGATTTAGGAATGATCAATCTGTATGACCCTGCATTTCCATTACATTGATAATTTTCTATGACATTGTCATGCTGACACCGTTTTTATGTCAACACTATTGTCATGTCAACACATTTGTCACACCAAAACCATTTTCATGCCAACAACATTGTCATGATGACACTATTTCCCCACCGACACCATTTTCATGACAACACTATTATCATGCTGACTCAGTTGTCATACTGACACCATTAGTGCTATTCAAATTCAGTTATGCCAACATCAATGACTCACTATTTCTCCACATTATTTGTTTTTATAAAAACCACACAATTTCATTTATTTTCTTGAACCTGGTTCTAATTTTATGATTATGTAATTTAAAAAGCCCTAAATGATATAAATTTTAATCAATCCATTGGAATTGTTTTCAGATACTCTCTCTCGACTGCCAATCTCTTAATTTACCCCTATCATTCACCTTCTGACCACCATACTAAACTGATTACAATGGCACATGTGAAGTGATATCTTGAAGATGGTGTATCTCATGATTCCAAGAAAAAGAAAGGTGAATCAAAAAAATCTTCGACTCTTGTAAATCCTAGTATAGAAAACCTTATTGTAACCTCAAAGAATTATGTACTTGTGCAATAGTTCTTAGAGGGAAATTATTTGTTGTTAAAAGTGTTGGAAGATTACAGATGGCTTGACTAGATCCCAATCAATGAATGAGTGTTCTACCCGAAGTTGGTACATGAGTTTTACATGAATTTGGAATTACTGTTGGAAGGAATTGATGTTTCCAAGTTCAATTCAATTGTAAATGGGAAGATAATCTCTTTCACTTCAAGTCACTGGACTAAATGTCTTACAATTCCTCATGAAGGAATGTTTGATGAATTTCAACATACTTCTCCTCCTGAAATTGAATTATTTTTTTATGAGGTAGCTATAATGGAGATAACTTGAAATGAGTAACATAGGAGTCCCATATATTAATAATTAAATGTAATGTTTATAATTTTATTTAGGTTTATTTAGCATGAGATTTTTCCTAGGAAAGGGGACATTGCTTCTCTCAAATATTAAGATTTATACATAGTGTATTTAAAACAGAATAGAGTTAAATTAAATATGTATAGATATCTGATGGAGAAAATAAATGAGATGAAAAAACATAGTTGTAAGTAAAAAAAATTATTTTCAACTCAAGAATGATCTCAAAAATACCAAAGGAGAGAGGATATGTAAGTGATGTTGATGATGTTGTAGTCAGTGAATGTATTGGAATCTGCTTGAGTTCAAACATCTGTAAGAGAATGAAGATTAAATAAAACACATGGAGAAATATGGGTTGGTGATGAAGATAGAATATATGATAAGTTCAATCCCAATGTTCATCCACATAGAACAAGGAATCTAGTAGATCCTGGCCTTGGTCCCAATGATCAAGTAATCTATTCTTCATAATAGAATAAGGAGCTTGCTACTTCAGTTAGAGATGTGGGATCACCAATTGATGATATAAGTAACCCACACACAACTGGACCAACAAATAGAGTTTCTATTGGACTTCCATGTACACCATTGTTCTTTCCTTCACATGAACCTGTTCTCAAATCTCCTTGAAGTGATGAAACATAGGATGAAGGATGTATAGAATATATTAGTGAATCCAAAGAAGAAGTAGATGATAAAGAGGGAGAATGTAGTGGGGAAAGTGGATCATAATCAGGTATGGAAGAATGAGATGAGAAACAAGATGATGAAAATTGTGGTGAAAAGGATGAAGATGGTGATAATGAAGAAATTAGTTGAAGTGGTAGTGATAGTGAGTCTGATCATCCTAATTGGAATCCAGATGTTGTTAGTATAAAGATTGTTGACGTAAATTCTAGTGTATCTATTGTGGGTTCTATTCAAGATGAAAATGTTGATCTTGATGAACCTGTTTCTCAAGATGTGTATACTATAAAAATAACTCTTGATAAATAAATGCTATCTTGAAAGGAAGCATTAAGTGAGGGGGATAGATCTTCCAAGAAAGATAAACCAGAGGGAGAGCCTTAAGAAAGAGTTGATCAAGATTATAAAGATCATACAATTGGAAGAGTATGGATTAATACTCATAATCCTTTGGATTCTGCTATTTTGGATTAATTGGTGAGGGATCATGGGTATGTTTCCCTTGTATTGGATTATAAAGATTCTTGATGAAGAAGTATTTTTACTTATTGTAAGGGAACTAGGACATGAGATCTATTCTAGTAATTATGTCAGTAAGGCCAATTATGAAAACATCAAGAAAGACATATGTGCTTCCATAATACACTCAGTAAAATATCAAATGAGATATGAGATTTATAAATTGAAGAGAGAGAATACTGAGCTGACTGATGATTTGAAAGATTTTTTATCTATAGTTGATGGTGTAAAGCAAGATGGATCTTCTAGTTCTACTCCTGCCTTAACCTGTTTATACCAAGATGATGTTACTTCAGTTTCCAAGATGGTGATAAAATAAATTAAACCAAATTTTATTACCACAACAAAAAAAGTATGACAAGATACACCAAGATTTGGTATGAGATGAAGACGTTAACCACTGGTTTCAATACCCTAACTAATGAGTACATAAATACATCGTTATTTGTAAGGAAAGGACATGAGAATCTTATTTATCATTTTAAATCTATTGATTTTTTCAAACAGATAAAATAAGTTAAGGAAATTTCCTCCTATACTCTTTCATAAACCTCTACTCCGCCTATTTTTCCATCAAAATATGGGGATCTTTCTACTATCAGATCATTTTTGAAAGTAGAGTTGAATCTTTTAATTGCTAGTATGTCCATGGTTGAGGACACTTCTTATATGGTGCATGACCATTGTAAGTATTAAACAAGGGGTGCTTCACACACACATGAAGATCTTACCAAAAAGATTAATGAGTTTTTCTCTAAAATCAACACAAATCTTCAAATAAATAGTATGTTTAAGTATTTGGCCACCAATATGAATCTTCCACATGTTACAAAGGGTTTTAAGGATAAGACACCGATGTTTAGAAAATTAACTCCCTTGTTGGACATGTTAGTCGAAAATGAAGTTTATTTTGAAAAGGAAATGAAATATAGTGGAGAAATAATTGAAGAGTTTATCTAGATGATAAAAATATATCTCTATGTTCAAGGGGAAGTCATTGTGGTGCCTCTTACAACACCAGTTTCCTCTGCTGGTTCAATGTCTGCTCAAGCTCAGATGTCAATTTCTTAGGGTTTATCTCAGATCAGACCCATCATTATAGATCCTATTCATCCTTGGTTTATTTCTCATTATAGACCTTCCCTAGCTTTTATCATACCTGAAAGAGTGCCTCCACCACCACTGCCAATCCTTTTAGACCAACTTCTCAGACTACTCCATCTTCTAAACCATCCGTTTATCCTTCTAATAAGGGGTAAGAACCCCTTGATCTTGACAAGTAGTGTGGATCATTCCATGATGGGCCTGCTAACTTGATTTATGTTTTTGACTGGTTCCATGTAATACATTCTACTTTCCTCCTTAATGGATTTTTATTGTATTCTCACATTTCTCTCCTGTCTATTTTAATCTCTTAATTTATGCTATTATTTTTGTTTTCCCTATTCTATTTTTGCTAATCCCAAATGGGGGATAATGTTATTAATAATTATTTAAAGGTGGGGAACTTTTTTAGTGTTTAGGAAATCTTAACTATGACACATTTAACTTACCATAATTTGGACCCATAATCATATTGTGTACTTTAATCATTCTGTAGTTTTACTTAATAATTCCCTAATTTGTGATCATCAAAAGGGGAGGTTGTTGTACCATAGATATTGTTGGTTACTATCTCTAACTATAATGGTTTTAATTATCACAAATCATGTCGTATATTAACATATATCTTACCTTATGTTAATGATCCTAAACTATGTCAAAGCATTATCTTGAATATCAGATCATTTCAATCATATAACCATTTATATATATTTAGGTCTATATAAGATTATAATTGGTTATCTATGTGTAATTATGAGTATCAACACTCTCTAACTTTACTCAACTGTAAGAAAGAAAAAACATATAAAAATTATATAAGTATGAGCCACTGATGCCAACAGACAAATGACTCATCGACAGACATATGTTCTATGTATTTGAAGTTAACACCATTGTACAGAATCAACCTTGCACATGACACAGATGCAGATAACTCACCATTTCACATGACATCGACAGAGACTACTCACCATTTCTTATGAATCACTAATGTAGATGACCTACCTTCAGTCCATATGACCTAACGTTGGATGGTGCTACCATCACAAGGACTCACCATCAGTTTAATTGAGTCACCGATAGATGAACTGTATCACTGATAGAAGGAAGGACTCACCGTTGAAACAAAACACCATTCTAGTGAGTCACCGATGCATGTAAAGACCGATAGAATGATATACTGATGGGTTGAGACACCAATAGAACAAGACACCAAAAGAATGAGACACTGACAGCCGAGTCAACGATAGACTATTTAAATCCTCATTTTCTTAATATTATCTCTAACAGTCATATATGTTTCATTTAATGAAACTAAAATATTTTATAATCCTTTGTAGGAATATTAATATATAATAAGAGGTACGATGAACCGATACAAATGGAAAAACATGCACTTTATCAGCCCTAAAAAATTTGATGCTTTTTTAAAGAGAGGAGATATAAAAAAGAATTGTTTGGGTGTTCCTGCTAGCAAGATAGAGAGAGACCTACTGAAGAACTTCTTAACTCCCATGAAACTACTGTGAACTCAAGAACAAAATAAGAACACTAAAGTAAATTATAGCATCCCGTCTTTTTATAACATAAACTTTAATTATATTACACAAAACTAAGGATCTTTAAGGTTTAGTGTCTTGGAAACCAGGAACATAAAACATGAAAACATAAAACATTCTTCTTAAACACTTGAAAGGATTCTCCTCATGTTCATACTAGGTTCATTACTACATCTCATAACCTGGGGACATACATCAAAAGAAAGGGTGAGCAGAAGGCCCAGTAAGGGAAACAAGAGAAACATTTTACATGTGAACTTGAGATACTTCAATAAGGCCATGAAAAGAACTTTAAGGCATGAGAAAGAAATCATGAGGCATATCATAATAAAAATAACATTTTTCATAACATGAAGATGTGGCTGCAACATTTAATATAGACAATCATGAACATATCACCAAGGTCCATCCCCAAGGTGTCATTTGAAAATTATCAATGTTATTCACCAAGATATCGTGAAAATTGTAATCTCTAGTGGTTACATCATTACCCAATGCATTGGAGCACTCTTAGGGAACACCCTTAAATTTGACTTTATTATCATGTGAGCCACATATATCATCATGAAACATTTCATAAATAACCCATATATCATAAAAGAAATGGGTTTCATTTCATAATCATAACGTTTTAAAAACTGCTTTAAGGACATGATCTTAATGTCACTTTAAACCCACGGAAAGGGAAAGCGGGTCTCATGTATGTAAATCCCAGAATTAAAAATAGAAAATTTTGATATATATGTGAATACCCTTGTAGAAATAAGAGCATTGAGTATTCACTTTATCACATAAAATAATTTTGAGAAAAAAGAGAGGCATTTTGAGACGAAAATTCTACAGCATAACGGCTATGTTACAAGGTTTTAGAAAACATTGAAAAGAGAGGGGACATGGGTCACCCACTCATAAATGATCCATAAAAAAGTAGGGGGACAAAATATAAGGGATTTAAGAACATGGTAATTAAATTTGAATGTTATAACATATGAAATGAAAAACATGGATGTGAGACAAAAATAAGATTTCTCTTATGAAAATTCGGCAGCCTAACGACGTCACTTAAACTTCAATAAAATATGATTTGAAAAGATCAAATAGGTTATCTCATCATATGTTCATAATAGATCAGTATTATAGATATAGAGATAATACCCCAACATAATAAAAAGGATCTTGAAAGACTTGACATGAAAATCGAACTCGAAAAAGGGAGAAAGGTGCAAGGACCACTTAAAAATTCAGCAGCCTAACGATGCCACTTAAACTTCAAAATACTGAATTGAAGAGATCAAATGTGGTCTCTCATCATATGGTCATAAAAGATCAGTATGATAGATATAGAGATCATACCCCAACATAACAAAAAGGAACTTGAAATAATTGACATGAAAGTAGAACTTCAAAACGAGAAGGGTCAAGAACCACTTAAATTCGGCAGCCTAATGACGCCACTTAAAACTTCAAAATACAGAATTGAAGAGATCAAATGGGGTCTCTCATCATATGATCATAAATTATCAGTATGATAAATTTAGAGGTCATACCCCAACATAATAAAAAGGAACTATAAATACTTGACATGAAAATAGATCATGAAAAATGAGAAGGGAGAAAGAATTTGTTACAAAACATTCGGCAGCCTAACGGCGCCACTTAAAACTTCATAAAACGAAATAAGGAGAGTAAGAGGGGATCTCTCATTATATGAACTTAAAAAGGGCAGTAATATGAGTATAAAATAACATCCTTTAACAAAATAACATGGAGCATAAAAGAAATGACATAAATAGATTTCTTGAAAAGAAAGAGAGAGGTCGGATCCCATACCTTAAAACGTCACTCTTAAAACTCAAAGGTTTGGACCTTGAGGGCTTGGGGGAACCTTGGGAGGACTCCTTAGAAGGTAAGGAGACCAGAAATTCGTTGAGGATGGTTTTGGAGTCGAATGGATGAGAGGAGAGCTTGGTATTTATGGGGAAAGTGAGGGGACAAGGCATTAATGGCCAAGGGACACCTCACATGTGCTTTTCTCAAAACCATGGGCCCTCCCAGGGTACTTCCCATGGAGTTAGGCCACATGGGGACCCCCATAAAATAATTCATCCTCTTTAGTCAAACATCCCTTAAAATATCTCATGACATCATCGTGACACAGTTATGATGTCATTAAACATACCGAAACCCTAAAACTGTATTTTTACTATTCATTGAAAATTCAACTTTCTCAGAAAAATCCCAAAATTTCACATTAACAAAATATAAATGTTATGATTTCAAAAATGAACTCAATTTTATAAAAATAATTTTCTAAATATTTTTAATTTTATCTTTAAATAAATACACTATTCACTGAAAATTCATTTTTTTTCAGAAAAATCCACAAAAATTACCTTAACATAATATCGATGCTCTGAGTTCAAAAATGAAATCTGTTTTATAAAAATAATTTTCTAAATATTTTTAATTTAATTTTTAATTAAAAACACTATTCACCCGAAAAAAACTAATACTTGAGTAATAATTTATGAAACCGTTATTTAAACATTTTATTGAATCACATTACTTAATCAAGGTGCCTATATTATTTTAAGACTTTCTTTAAGTGAGATTACTAATCCATTTGGTCATATTGTTAATCCTAATCATAAAATCACTATTCATAATTTACTATTCATCAAAAATCAAGTTGATCTTATTAGACTCTAAATTTTTTACTGAAGATAATTGTAGAAGACCATTTTTTGAAAATCATTACACATTTTTAATTATTTAAGGTTTACATAAACATTTTTTAAAATATCCTTTCTCTAAAATTCACCAAAAATATGAATACGATATTTATCCGGACATTTGAAAAGTCATAAACATCATCATAGGATGAAATCCCGATTTTTTTTAAAATAAAAGATTAAACAAGGCAGTTACAGTCTCCTTACATAGCCCCTTATCACACCAACATAGGACCTAAGTGTAAGGTGTGCAAAGGTGAGAGAATCAGAGGGAGGCTCAGCCAACATTGCACGAGTAGTAATTTCTATCAGTTTGAACTTCTCGCGAAGGCGATTCTGTTCTAGCTTCACAAGATGAACTTCGGCTTGGGTTTGGTCCAGAGCAAAGCCCAGTGGTGCTACCTCCTTCCCAAGTTCTGTTAAATGGGCTTCGATCGGTCCATGACTACTGGGTGAGGACATCGAATCATCTTTCTATAATAATTAACCAAGATTACTTGTATTTAGAGACAGTAATCAAAACGTTTAGTTTCCAACGGTCATATTGACCAATGGTCATATAATTGTCAAAACCCAATGGTCTCATTTTAATTATACCCATGTTATCAAATGAAATAGTTTTTTTGAGTATAAAAATAAAATAACACATAAAATTAGGAAACAATATTTATTCAAGATTTCGCGTCATTACAATCTTCCCCCCTTTAGAAATTGTGTCCTCGCAATTTTTAAAAATGGGTTTTGAAATTTCATTGAAAGTCCCACATCAGAAAAAGAGTCAGTAACAGTATTACTTTTAAAGAAAGAAAAGGAAGTAGAAAGGCCACCCGAGTTTACTCATACTAGGATTCCATGTAAGAAACGTGGACATGGAGGAGAAAACAAAGGGTCACGTTCTAAAGGAGAGTGATAGAAAACATTATTAGGAGAAAGTTAACCATAAGAAAATCCCAAACATATGATCTGTGTAAACCGTCTTTGATTACCTAGTAGGAAACGTAAACCAACAACGTTTTCATTTTACATTCATTTTCATAATATTGAGGAATTCATTTACTACATAGAACAAAAACCTAAGAAAATATACCTACCTTCATGTAGAGTTTCATCCTTTAATAAGTTTCTTCCAAAACTAATATTTTCTCCAAATGATGAGAATTCAAAACTATTTGGTCTCATCAAAACACAAGAATCATCTTCTAGAGAATCACATAATCCACAAAATATTGACTATCGATTTCTTCTATCTTTAAACATTATCCCAAAAATAGAAATGGTGAGGTAAAACAACTCTTCAAAAAAGAAATAATCCCATAGGAATGGAAACTACTTTTAAATCTTCAAAGTTCCCTGGTACTACCCAAAGTTCATCATATACCAATCCATAAATAATGGTCCTTAAAATTCCTCAAAATAAACCAAAATAAGATTGAAACCCAAATACAAGAAGGATTTGATAACATAGTCTTCCAAAATAAACTTCATTGTTCATCTCCAAACAACATCAACCACTCCTAACATCTTATAACAAAAGTAGCTAGCCTAAACATATTTTACCCACAATAGGTTAATCATTCCCATAAGTGACCTAAATTACTCTAAGTCCACCTTAAATTCATCGATTCTTCAAAATATAATTCAACCTTACTCCTCAATGAAAGTACCGTAGTAATATATTTACCTCGATCATATAGGGTCCCCAAAATAGTGAACATCCTCCAAAATAATAATCATCTTTTAATCCCCTAATCATCTCTGTCATATTCATACGGCAATCGTCGCATTTCCTATCACATTGGTTGTTGGGATATGTTCTTCCATTTCCCACCATTAACTATGAATAGAAAGTATAATTAGGGGCTTAAATACTTAGCTAATAATCATGAAAAGGAACTTAAAGAATATAATGATAACTTGTAGAAGAAAAGTATACCCTAACTTGTGATCCCCTAGGTTCCCATCTAGGTTATCCATGATCATATATTCTTATGTAAATCTTTATTTTATTTTATCTTTGTTCCTTTAACAAAGTTTCATACTAAGCTTATGAATTAACCAAAGCATATCCCCCGGGAGTGTCGTAACCAAGAGTGCAGCAAGGCCCGTTGTCGTGTACCAGTTCCTGTTTGAGTCTAGTTCAAAGTGGTGTTTTCAGGTTTTACCCCTATGTACATATGTGCCAGAGCCACCTCTACCTGCTCGTATCCAGACAGGGATGTATTTTCTTGGCAACCCATTACTCAATACTCACCAAAATACCAGGAAGATTTCCTATATATAAGCTTTTCTATAGGCTTCTTCATAAAGTTTTCATATCCTAATTTCCACAAATAACTAAACCATACTTTGATACCAACTATATCATCCCGTCTTTTTATAACATAAACTTTCATTATATTACACAAAACCGAGGATCTTTAAGGTTTAGTGTCTTGGAAACCAGGAACATAAAACATGAAAACATAAAACATTCTTCTTAAACACTTGAAAGGATTCTCCTCATTTTCATCCTATGTTCATTACTGCATCTCATAACCTGGGGACATACATCAAATGAAAGGGTGAGCAGAAGGCCCAGTAAGGGAAACCAGAGAAACATTTTACATGTGAACTTGAGATACTTCAATAAGGCCATGAAAAGAACTTTAAGGCATGAAAAAGAAATCATGAGGCATATCATAATAAAAATAACATTTTTCATAACTTGAAGATGTGGCTGCAACATTTAATATAGACAATCATGAACATATCACCAAGGTCCATCCCCAAGGTTTCATTTGAAAATTACCAAGGTTATTCACCAAGATATCGTGAAAATTGTAATCTCTAGTGGTTACATCATTACCCAATGCATTGGAGTGCTATCAGGGTGAACCCTTAAATTTGCCTTTATTATCATGTGATCCACATATATCATCATCAAAAAATTCATAAATAACCCATATAGCATAAAATAAATGGGTTTCATTTCATAATCATAACGTTTTAAAAACTGCTTTAAAGACATGATCTTAATCTCACTTTAAACCCATGGAAAGGGAAAGCGGGTCTCATGTATGTAAATCCCAGAATATAAAATAGAAAATTTTGATATATATGTGAATACCCTTGTAGAAATAAGATCTTTGAGTATTCACTTTATAACATAAAATAATTTTGAGAAAAGAGAGAGGCATTTTGAGACGAAAATTCTGCAGCATAACGGCTAGGTTACAAGGTTTTAGAAAACATTGAAAAGAGAGGGGACATGGGTCACCGACTCATAAATGATACATAAAACAGTAGGGGGACAGAATATAATGGATTTAAGAACATGGTAATGAAATTTTAAAGATATACCATATGAAATTAAAAACATGGAAGTGAGGCAAAAATAAGATTTCTCTTATGAAAATTCGGCAGCCTAACGGCGTCACTTAATCTTTAATAAAATATGATTTGACCAGATCAAATAGGGTCTCTCATCATATGATCATATGAGATCAGTATGATAGATATAGATATCATATCCCAACATAATAAAAAGGAACTTGAAAGACTTGACATGAAAATCGAACTTGAAAAAGGGAGAAAGCTCCAAGGACCACTTAAAAATTCAGCAGCCTAACGACGCCACTTAAACATCAAAATACTGAATTGAAGAGATAAAATGGGGTCTCTCATCATATGGTCATAAAATATCAGTATGATATATATATATATATATCATACCCAAACATAACAAAAATGAACTTGAAAGAATTGATATGGAAGTAGAACTTCAAAACGAGAAGGGTGAAGAACCACTTAAAAATTCGGCAGCCTAACGGCGCCACTTAAAACTTCAAAATACTGAAATGAAGAGATCAAATAGGGTCTCTCATCATATGATCATAAAAGATCAGTATGATAAATTTATATATCATACCCCAACCTAATAAAAAGGAACTTTAAATACTTTACATGAAAATAGATCTTGAAAAATGAGAAGGGAGAAAGAATATGTTACAAAAATTTCAGCAGCCTAACGGCACCACTTAAAACTTCATAAAACGAAATAATGAGAGTAAGAGGGGATATCTCATTATATTAAAATGAAAAGGGAATTAATATGAGTATAAAATAACATCCTTTAACATAAGAACATGGAGCATAAAAGAAATGACATAAATAGATTTCTTGAAAAGAAAGAGAGAGGTCAGATCCCTTACCTTAAAATATTACTCTTAAAACTCAAAGGTTTGGACCTTGAGGGCTTGGGGGCACCTTGTGAGGACTCCTTGGGAGTTAAGGAGACCAAAAATTCGTTGAGGATGGTTTTGGAGTCGAATGGATGAGAGGAGGGCTTGGTATTTATAGGGAAAGTGAAGGGACAAGGCATTAATGGCCAAGGGACACCTCACATGTGCTTTTCTCAAAACCATGGGCCCTCCCATGGTACTTCCCATGGAGTCAGGCCACATGGGGAACCCCACAAAATAATTCATCCTATTTAGTCTAAAATCCCTTTAAAAATCTCATGAAATCATCATGACAAAGTTATGATGTCATTAAACATACCGAAACCCTAAAACTATATTTTTACTATTCATTGAAAATTCAACTTTCTCAGAAAACCCCCAAAATTTCACATTAACCAAATATCAATGTTATGATTTCAAAAATGAACTCAATTTTATAAAAATAATTTTCTAAATATTTTTAATTTTATGTTTTAATAAATACACTATTCACCAAAAATTCATTTTTTTCAGAAAAATCCCCAAAAATTACCTTAACATAATATCGATGCTCTGAGTTCAAAAATGAAATCTATTTTATAAAAATAATTTTCTAAATATTTTTAATTTAATTTTTAATTAAAAAACACTATTCACTCGAAAAAACTAATACTTTAATAATAATTTATGAAACCGTTATTTAACCATTTTATGGAATCACATTACTTAATCAAGGTGCCAAGATTATTTAAAAACTTTCTTTAAGTGAGATTACTAAGCCATTTGGTCATATTGTTAATCCTAATCATAAATTCACTATTCATAATTTACTATTCATCAAAAATCAAGTTGATCTTATTAGACTCTAAATTTCTTACTGAACATAATTGTAGAAGACCATTTTTCGAAAATCATTACACTTTTTTTAATTATTTAAGGTTTACATAAACATTTTTTAAAATATCCTTTCTCTAAAATTAACCAAAAATATGAATACTATATTTATCCGGACATTTAAAAAGTCATAAAAATCATCATAGGAAGAAATCCCAATTTTTATTTAAAACAAAAGATTACAAAAGGCAGTTACGGTCTCCTTACATAGCCCCTTATCACACCATCTTAGGACCTAAGTGTAAGGTGTGCTAAGGTGAGAGAATCCGAGGGAGGCTCGACCGACATCGCACGAGTAGTAATTTCTATCAGTTTGAACTTCTTGCGAAGGAGATTCTGTTCTAGCTCACACGATAAAGATCGGCTTTGGTTTGGTCCAGAGCAAAGCCCAGTGGTGCTACCTCCTTCCCAAGTTCTGTTAGATGGGCTTCGATCGGTCCAAGACTACTGGGTGAGGACATCGAATATTCTTTCTATAATAATTAACCAAGATTACTTGTGTTTAGAGAAAATAATCAAAACGCTTAGTTTCTAGCGGTCATATTGACCAATGGTCATATAACAGTCAAAACCCAACGGTCTCATTTTAATTATACCAATGTTATCAAATGAAAAAGTATTGTTGAGTATAAAAATAAAATAACACATAAAATTAGGAAACAAGATTTATTTAAAATTTCATGTCATTACAGAAATCCCATTCGAGCAGAACATCAATTTGAAAAAACTACTTTATCTAATCGAATAAGGAGAAGAATATACCTATAAAACATACTCACTCCTGGAATCCAGAACACCGAGGATACGCCACTTTGTTTTGGAGTCAAATTATAGAAGAGGACTCAAAATTCCAATCCACTTAATCAAATGAGTGCAGAGCTACACTGCATAACCCATAGAGCATTCTAAACCTAACACCACATATTTAGCTCTGTTGTGTTCATTATAGTTACATTTCGGAGAAGTGTGTGTATCTTTCTTTTACACACAGAATCAAGTGAATAACTATAGGATACATGATATACTCAATATCACACTCTATTTATCCATTTTTATCCCACATAAAACTATGGAAGAGGTTGTGTGTGGCCGGTTTGTTGTTTTTCCCATAACTAACTGTGGTATAAGTCAAGGGTGACTTGGACAATATTATGTGCTATTGTGAACCCTGATCTAGGGTGTAGATAAAACTATTTATTAATTTAAACTTCAGGGTGGTATGTGATCAAAAAGTGGAGAGGATTAAGTCCCTTCTTGGAGGTGAACTTTTGGTTTCATTTTTGCTATGTTTTTACCATTTATTTTTACTTTGTTTTATAAAAAATTTTATAAAAAGAAATTGAACTATGAAAATTAGTCCTAGAATGCATTTCTAAAATTATTTACTTATTAGGTTAGTTTCAAAAGTTGTATTAGTTATCAAATTGATACAACTATGAACCGATCAATATTTTGAGAAATTAATCGAACAGTCAAGCTCTTATAAATACACTACTGGTTATCTGGGAAATTGAATTTTAAATATTGGGGGAACTTCAAATTATACCTTTTTATAAATTTTTGTTTATAGATACTGAATTCAACACCCTCTTGAGTACTCCACTATGACCAAAATTATGAATAAAATATTTTATGGAAATATAATGATCTTCGTCTTCCATAAATTAAACAATTTAAATTCCATTATTATTCTATATTCCCGAAGATTTAGTTACATCATGATATTTGGAAATATCCTGACTTCTTCTTACATGTTCGATTCAAAAAATATTCTTTCCAAAAAAACCATGTTATGAAATTAATTTATTTACATGTATTCATGGATAATACAAAATAATGTTGTTCTATCTTCCTTGATTCATATCTCAAATACCAAAATATTTGTCTTTCCCTATCACATCCTCAGATCATGATTAACCAAACATTGATATCCAAATTTGAAAGCATAGTTTTCTTAAAATCATATGATTCAATATAATATTCTTCCAAAATATCCATTTTTCACAATCTTATGAATCTTAATAAATAATTAGAATGACCCTTATATATCTATGAAATGACTCATACAAAGTCATAAAATTATTCATAAATAGAGTCATAGATAGGTTCATTATTTTTCCAAATAATGAACTGTAAAAATTCACATTCCTAAAAAGATATCTAGATTTTCCCATGCATATAAGGAAAAATGCATCATTCATATTAGGTCAAGTGACCATTACCCAAAATATATATGACTTTGGTGTATCAACAATAAATTTTGAGTTATTCTCATTATACTGACTATGATCATTGATTACCTTTACATATCAGATTATGTAGACCTTATAGGGATTAACTTTACATAATATAACATAGGTCTTGTGAACATTAAACAATTAACTATATTTATGAGTTACACTTACTTAAAAATATTATTTTCAAATCATAATATCTCTCATTCAATATTACCTATAAGTAGAAGGAATAAATTAATAGTTACCTTTATATACCATTTGATTTTATCAAAATTAATACAAAAAATTTTAAACCTACAATAAACCATTGGAGAATTATTTCAATTAAGATAGAATCATCTAAAATAAATTACAAACACTTTCAAACATCATCCAAGAATAGATATCAATGAGTAAAATAATTATTGAATATCATGACCCTTTGTATGGATTCTTCACAACTTCTCATTTATTGATTTATTATATATTTATGTAAACCTTAACTGAGATGAAATTCATCATTTATATTAAAATTTAAAAATTCATAGATAATCTGGAAATCCATCTTCACAAATTACTTTCTCAAATTATTCAAAAATATTTTAACTTTGTGTGCTCCACATTCTTTGGAACTAACTATTCCGCCATAACTCATTCAAATCATCTTGAATAGAATCTATCTATATAATATCAAGTAGATTTAATTTTTTTCCATATTAATGGATATCTAATGATAACCACATAAATCACATTTTAATTTTATTATACATTCTATAACATAATTATTATTTTATTTTATTTTATCATCAGCCTCTATCCAAGAAATATGTATATAAATCCAATTCATTCTTTATAGATATATGAGAATATTAATTTTAAATTATTCACGGAACTCCAAATATTCATAAAATATACTTCTATTATGATAATTTAATTATAAAATAATCTAAAGACAATTACATGTCCCATTTCATATGTGCAATGATAAGTAAATTCAAAAACCAACTTCCAAGATTTCATTTAAAAATCATCCTTCACTTAGAACATGTGGAAAATTATTGGGAATGCTACTTTATATCTTTATTAGGTTATCAGACTAAACATACAAGATTATTTTTTTTAAATGTTTACCATGAAATTGACATAGATACCCAATGAATATTGACATCCAATGACAACAAACAAAACTCATACACAGTGGGCTCCGTTGGAGGAAGGTTCTCTTACATAGATGGATTACATAAAAGTGATGGTCTCTAATCCCATAAAATTATTCCCAATTATATGCCTAGTAGTAACTACCCAGATGTTATATTCCAAATATATCAATAGGCGAGAGAGAGTGAGTTCACCAAGAACCCATCTTCACCTAACACTAGTAGTTAAACATATTATTCCCATACTCATATTTTGATCATCATGTATAACATCAAGATGATTTATTTTCTTATACAAAAAATGTTACGGGCATCATTGGTTAAGGGGTGTTGGCTAACTAACACCACATAACCTCCACACTCCAAGAAGTGAAATCTGAAAATTTGGCAATAGGGGAATCCCATAAGTGGTTATATTCAACTCGTGACCTAGATTAATTTTATGGTATCAAAATGAATTCAAGGATAATGGATGGACTTATAGTGGTTCTTAATATAGACAATTAATCTAAATTGGATTTCATTGATTTTTATGTGTCTATGATAGATTGTGGTTTATCTTGAGATTTTTCAATCATTTTCCCATCATTTTAACCAATCATGGTCCCTATATGTATCTCTCTACAGTTAATATTCAAGAATTCATGGGTATTAAATTCCCACTAATACTATAGATTCACTGTAGGGTTTAGTGTACTTAGAGGTAGATCAAGCACCATAAATACCTATGTGATTCATTGAAAAATATAGTCATGTTCCTATTCCATCAAATGAGGTGAAAATATTCTAAGAGGATAAATATTTAGTGAATAAAGGTGAGTATAAACACATATTTTTTCTTTTCTTTTCTCATTTATATTAGTTAACATGTCATTGGTTTCAATTTATGTAGCCTTTCTACATACCTTACAGACTCAATATTTAATAATTTTGTGTCTCAATTGGAATAATTCATATAGGTAATGAATGATCTATTGAAAGATAACTCATGATATGTATAGATTACACATTTTATGGGATTTTGTCATCTATTATATAGAAATACCTATAATTAACTATTATTTATTCCAAGAGTACTCATGGATCTGATAATGAATGCTACAATAGGCCTAGAAGAAAATATAAATCCATGTTTCTAGACACATCTTGGAAATACAGGGGGCCATTTGCATCATCATTAATATATTTTCATCACCCTATTCATTGGTGGGTATGACTTCCATATAGTCTATGATATTTTGAATGTGTTGATCATTTATTAGGTGAGAAATATTTCCCCCCATTTTAAGATATATACCATTTAAGATTAGCCTAATTTTTAAATCTTCAAAACACATAAATTCATGAAGTTTTTTATAATGTAATTAATGATGTAATGTGGAATCACCATGTAATAGAAGGGAGGTCCTTGGCGGACTAACATTAGCACGAACTATCCCAACTTCATATATAGATAAACACCACATAAAATAAATTAGAGATGAATCAATGATAGGCTGAGGAGGTATAACATGTAGGGATATATGCCGGTACATGATAAGAGGAAGTAAATTATGATGTAGATTTTGAAATACAAACAATTACACAATTTCACCAAGATTTCAGTAACTAATATTAAGAAATAATTTAACATTGAATTTTTTTGGGAGTTTTTGTATAATAGTATTACCATTTCTGCTTCTACTTTTATCAAAAGAGAGAGAATCCAAAAAGTTGATACTCATATTTCTTTTGAGTTAATGAATAAAATAAATTATTTTGATTAAAATTGATATGATGTTTTTGATCCACCCATTTCATTGTATGTTGACTCAAAGAAACCTGTGAAACTCAAAAAGGGTAGTACCATGATAATTGAATCTGCATAAATATTAAATACGAGCTAGTCAGCTAAATTGTGGTTACTAAATTGTTGAGCCTAAAATTAAATGGATGTTGAAATGAATTATCATTATCACACATATCTGTGGATTATATATGAAGTATAGATATGGTGGAGTATGTGTAAAATCATTTTAAGTCATAGTAGGTCTATAGGGAATGGAATTATGGTTTTAGTCTCCTAGGAATTTACACATAGACAGATATAGGAGGGAAAATATAATGTTATATGTATATTTATCATAAGAAATAATTAGCTAATTTGGATATGAAATATGTTTTCCATATATATGTATTCTCTCAAATAGGTATAGGTAGGCTGAATATGATTTTTGATTCACTATCCTCATACATTAGAGTTGTTTCATTTGAGATATGTGAGGATTGAGTAAATCATTACCATGAAAATTACAAAGGGAAAATTTTGAGATGAATATTTTAATGATCAAAAGGGACCAATTACCTTAATAATCATAACTCTATTTATTTCACAAGGGTTATATCGACAATTATATTAGAGTAAGTAGTGGATTCTCTAATATTTTCTTAGGTCGGGGGACCTAGCATGTAGAAATTGACATTTTTAGTGGAAATATTGTGGACTTAAAAATATTCATTTCATATGTTCTATTTCCATATTTTTTCCAATGACTTATATAGGGGAATCTTATCAGAATGAAACTTGTATTTTTTATAAGACTCCATTTGTATGATTTTAAACATACAAGTTTTATGGAATTTTCATTTTTAAACACCCAATTTCTCCTAGGTCATGTGTGATTCATTCCTAGTGAGTAGAGGCTCTAATTTTTCCCATGTCTCCCTATAAAGACATTCAAGATTGTGGGTGATATGAATTTTTTCTATGGGAAGTTTTAATGCCACTCAATTCAGACCAATGAAGTTGGGGTTTGAGGTTAAACCAATTTGACAAAAAAGTAAGGCGGTTTATCTAGTAGCAATGGTAATATAAACCGAATATGAATGAAGATCTAACAAAAATTAATCTTGATAGCCTCATGAGAAGGTGTCTATAGTTTATAGAGATGATTATTAGAACATTTTTTCATATGGTTGTGGGTTATATAAAGATGTCCAACACTAGATTAATAATAAGATGTCATATTATTATTTTTAAAAAATGGGTTCAATTCACAAATGGGTAATATTGATGGTATTTACATTAACTTAAAAAGTTCGAATATGAGATATTCAAATCATAAATAATTAAATTTTAATCCAGATATTTTTTTATTGATCATGTATAAAGGTAATACACATTGATCACATTTTAGGGAATGGTTCTACTACATTATTGTTGTTGTGTATGGGGATTAGATTGCTTTCTCATATAGGAAAAATAAATCCCCTAGTTTGAAATTTCAAAAATGGTGGAATAAATGTCATTACAAAGTACAGGTGTCCCCTGTAGATGAATGTACTCATTAATGATATCCATGAAATGATTTCAAATATTCAAACACTTGAGCATTGAATTATACCTGTGGAGAAAATTATACTCATCAAGGGTTTAAGCACCCTATAAGTTATATTAAAGTGTATAAAACACATTCTCATTGTGTTGGAATGTATCATAAGATCCATTGAACTCATGTGTGGGTTTTGGATGAAATGGGACTAATGTAATTTTTTTATAGAAGTGTGGAAATATACCATAGAGTAAATTTTTTTAGAACCATATAGTGGTCTAGAAAATATTTATTTTCTTGTCACCCATTGATGTAAATTTTTCATTTTCTATGAAAAGGTAAGATCTACAGCTTGAGAGTTGCCTTTTTATCATGTATCTATTTAAATGTTTTTAATATGAGAATTTATTATATATATTTCATTTTTATTTTAATGGTTTTTTAATATTTATCATTGTTATTTGGAGCTTAATTCCATATAAATTTGACCACAAGTTCCTAGAGTTTAGTCTTGTAAAAATTTAACCAAAGGTTGATGGTATTTAAGGACAAAAAGATTTTACCAAATATTGAGGTAATTGTTTTAGAAGTGGATAAGTAGACCTTATGTAAATAAAAATCCCAAGGCTTGTGTAAACTACCATAGAGAGAGGTTCAAAGAGCGTAATGTTGTAATGCCTAGATCGAAATATGAGGTAACTCATACATTAAAGGGAAAGGTGAAAACCCATTATGAATGCAAGGGTAATGAATTCATATATCATCTTAGAGTGGGGTTTATATAGTTTAATGTCACAATTCTCAAACTGTTTGTGGGAATGTTACATAACAACCTAGTATGGGGCTCAAAAAATAAAATCCCCCAACAAATTTGGAATAAGGGATAATATTGGTGTAAATTATGAGTAAATGTATTTGAATCATGAAGGGATGAGATGAGACAAGTACACCAAGGATGGATTTTGGAAAATATTTTAATAAAAGGTTCCCTAAAACTATTTTTAGGTAATATAAAGATTTGAGGACTTCCTCATCAACGTGATAAGATTCCTATGGTTAGTAGTGATAAATATATTATCTTGTATATTATAGTGAAGAGTGATTTTTTTGAGATGAATAGACTCATTATTGATATCTATGAAAGGTTTGTTGTAATTAGAAATTATTGATTCTTTAATTGTGGTTTTTGGAAGGGATTTATTAAAAAATGATAGGGAATGTTTATCCCCAAACCCACCAAGATTAGACTATTAAGAGCCCATGAATAGGAGTAAAGATGGAAGATGATATAATAATGGGTTGAAAATATATGGTAAAAGTATCACATCATATCCTATGATTATAATAATCAAGACATAGATAGTTCTTATTAAAGATATGTCACCAAGACATAGAGTCTCATATTGAAAGGCCAAATGATAATGAAAAGACCATGCACTGGGTGGGGTTGTACATTGATTAAATTTTCCACTGGTCCCATATCTGTGATCTAGGTATCACCACTTATTCCAAGGCATGAAAATGTTTCTAAAAATAATTATTTTAACTTTTATATATTTATCTAGATAGAAAATATGAAATAGGAATTTCAATATCAAGGTATCAAATTTAAACATGAAAAATCTCAATTTATATGCACATGAAAGGAAATTTGGGCTCCTAACAAAGTTTATCAGTACATTTTTAGGGTAAGATACTTGATAAAAATATGTGAATCCAATGTACTTGGACATAGTCAGTAACAATTAGGGTATTTATCCAATAATGTACTTATGGATAAGAACTATAATGTAGGTACCCTTCGATAGTTTCAATCATATGGTCAGAAAAATATATTCATTTTCCTAGGATAAATATATTGTATGGGAAATGTGATGTTGCCTCCATATAGGAATGCTAAAAAATTAGTTGTTACTTTATGTTAGAAATGGGTTTTTGGGTTTTGTTGGTTTTGAAAACATTGCAAATGAAATGGAACAAATAGTTGTAAAGGATGTTGAGAAAAGTGTTTTTATACCAAACATACATTAATTTATCAGTTCATGTTTGGTTTTCTAATTATAATTCTATCCTAGTTTTCAAGAGGTTGAATCCTCCTCTAATTAACGGATAAAATAGTGTTTCCAAAATCTCGTCCCCTCTCACTCTTGGATGAATAGATTTGTTGAGTCTTAACATTATAATTATTTATTATTAGGTTTTCCCTCCTTCATAAAAGTGTATGTGATACATTACATCACTCATGGATTACTCATGATATTACAAATTAGGTCTCTTTCTTTGTGAATAATCTAAGAACGTTCAATACAACCTTTACACAATTCAAAAATTGTGAATCACTTCATCACCCCACGTACTCTATTATATTGTATATAAGATAAGATTTAGTAGAGGGAGATGGTGGACTAACAACTATGATAGTATAAAATAAATTTTAATAAATCAAACATAATCAAATTTTATATTATAAACTGATATTGGAAATTGGGACTATTTAATATAAGAAAGTGTTTTTTATAAATTCAATAATGTGGCTCCAGAATTTAAATTAGACTAAATTCTGTTATCCAATAAAAAGATTTATTTACAAATCCATTTTAAGAGAACTAGTGGTGAGGGAGAAAAAATAAAAAATTACATAATTAAATTTAGTAAGAAATAAAAAAATGGGAAAAACAGAAATAGAAATATTGGTAAGAAGAGTTGAGCTCCAACTAATCGTTTGGACTTTATCCCCTGTTATAAATCCATGGTTTCCTCTTTCATCTTATGATCCAAACTCCATGATCTTTTAACCATTTCAAATTTTTCATCTTGTATTCTTTCCCATGAACTCCCTTTATATTTATGATTTCATCTTCCATAATATCCATAGTTTCTATTTAAAAATTTATGGTTTCAATAGATGTAATTTATCTCACCAATCATGATAAATGTGACCAATTTTTATTTGATAGAATAAACGATAAAATAGAACTATTTAACTTTGGTTTAAAATTATATGATTCATAATCAGATTCATACATTTTATATGAATATTATAAGAGACAAAAAATATCATACATAATTTTGTAAACATATTATTGAATTTGTGAAAATCATATGTAGTTTACAAATTTAATTTATACGATCCAAACATCATACACCACTGTGAATGTTTTCTATGATTTTGTGAAAATTAATTCACTCAAATTCATATGATTAAAATATATTTTAGTAAAACATCTCAAAAATCATATGATCCTAGAATGTTTTTTTGTAGTAGTAAAGTCATATGTACTCATCAATGCCTTTCAAAACCTCTATATACAATATGGGCTCACCTCAAATGGTCATACACATAATATATAACATGAGAGATAGAATTATTATAAAATTAATTAAATTCAGACACTTAAAACCAAAATTTTTATTCCACACTGTGAAATAATTACACTACCTACAAATATCATATGTTTCTGGTATTTTATTAATTATAGTTTCAGACACTTTTCTTTCTTGATTTCAACAATTCTAGACATCCACCAAATTAATTTAATACCAATTCAATGAATGTTAGTGCATTTTTAACCACTCTAAATTAGCTTCAAGACAACATAAAATGATTTTAATTCACATGATATAACAAATTTCTAGATTATCACTCGTTGGATGGTTTTATTCATATTATTCCAGCCATGTAACCTCATTTATAATGCACTTTTTCTGTAAGTATAATCAATTTTGAATATCATGAACCTCCATACTATATAGAAATTACTAAAAAACTAAAAAATAGAAAAAACCTAAATATATCCATTAATTCCTAAAAATCAATGAGATCAATTGACTTCATAACATTATCCATTTAATCAAAAATCACAAAATCAAATTAATTGAGAAATTAATTTAAAAACTCATTATAAATAATTGAATAAATAAATTTGAGTGAATAAAATAAATTTAATATTAAAAAATAATTATGAATATATGGAAAATACTAAATACCCTATACTTAACCAACAAACTCCCAAAGAGGTGAACATTAAAAATAATACCATGGAAAATTCAAACAGTAGACAATGTGAGTTTCCTTTCTCAACACCATGATTATAATTCTCAACATTTCTATATAATAATATTAACACCATTTTCTTTATGAAGTTCATTCAATTAAATTAGACTTCCCTCATTGCATTATCACTTACACATACCTTCTAATAAATATTTCACCCAACTCTTAAGTATGAATTTATCATAATGTTATTTTTCATGCTATGTCTATATAATAAAACATAGGATAGATGAATTTATTAATATCCACCTAATGAATGAATTATTTTTTCATAATATAGAGATTTGTTAGTGTTATTTTGTGGCATACACATTGGTGGTTTCAATTTTGAAAATTTCAATGGTATATTAAGAGGTCGTGGCTCTATTACGAACCATAAAGCCTGGTTTTATGATTTTTCTAGAATATAATCCTTCTTAATTCCCTCTTCAATCAATTCAGATTATCCAAATTTTATTTTAAAAGGATAGCTCATACCACTCATTTGAAACTAGGGTTTTACGTCATTTTTAGTATTTTAACATTGTGTTTGAGTTCCCATAGTAAAAAAAGATGTAAAAATATATTTAATAATTAAGTTATTTGATACCTCCATTAAAAAAGAAAAACTATAATTATTTTTACATCCAATTTTAAAATATTCAACCCAAAAATCATTTTTTTAAAATTATAATAATATATAGAAACAAACATAGGTTTTATATTGAATAAAAAACAAAAATAAATGATTCTTAAGAATAAATAACATGTATCTAATTAAAAAAAGTATACTAAAAATGATAGTTAAAGGAAAAAATAAAAAAAAAATATTAAAAATGTTAGAAAGAATAGAATTAGAATAAAATATATATTTTCAGAGGATTTAATCTATATTAAATGATCTTAGATAAATATTAATCATCGAAAAAATACCAAAATCCTCATATACTTTTTTTCCATTGTTTTTTAAGTCAATGAATCTATATTCTCCATATATATAATATATATCTTGAAATTTTTAAGAATATATGAACTATGAATCAAAGTAAAAATGATAATAATGAATAAAAATTGTATACATGTGAAATATTTCAATATAGAAGGTGAGATGAATGTTTGTTTTGGAAATAGAAAATGAGTTTGTGATGAAATTTTTTTATAATAGGGATACAGAAAAACTAAATTTTTACATGTAGTGGGATGAACCTATAGGTGGAAATGAAATATTGCATTGGAAATATTTGAAAAAATAAAATTCCTATAAATTTTCACATCTATTATTTCAATTTTTGGTGTAAAAATATCATAGTTTTAGGTTTTTTATATCGATCATTAAAAAAATAAATGTGAATAAAATATTTAAAATATTTTTTATCTCTATTATTTAAATAACTAAAAATATAATAATCTAGTATTACTAACATAATTTTTTAAAAAGTTGACATAAAAAAATGTTTCCAAATATTTTTTTGGCTATTTTAATGACCGATGTAAAAAAACCATATTTTCGAATTTTTAATTTGAGTTATTTAATAAAATATGTAAAAAATATTTTTGACAAGGGTTATTTAATAACAAAAAAAATCAATAAAAAATATACTTTTTGACACTTGGAAACATTGGTTATTTTAGTAAGAGAAAAATGTTTTGTTATCTATTTTCATAAGTAGATCTCACTTTATTTATATTTTTTTGTATATTCATATAGGTAGAAAGTTAATTAAATATTTTTGTGTGGTAATGGGATATAACATTACTTATATTAGAAGATATTTCCATCCATATTAGTGTGTTTTAGGGACTCTCTTTTGGAAATTATTTTCAATGACACCTTCAAGAGAGCTTAACTACTTGCACCATCCATACAATATCAGAAGGAACTATCATTCTCTTTACTATGTAATTTTTAATTTTCTCGGGTAGTTAAAATGTATGAAAAATCGTTATTTTTAATTTTACCTGCTGCTTCAATAAGTTTTATAGTAATACTCTTTATCTTTGATTGAACTAGAATTCTATTATAGTTTTGAATTTTTGGGAGAAATATTGGACTTTCTTGGTCTTAAAATAGTGGTGTGTATCCCATTCTTACATTTTAATGGTATATAGGATATCATATCATTATTACAAACATTATTTTTTAAAAAATAGTTTTATTGATGATTAAAGACTCTCATCACTTTCAATCATGTAGTTTTTTCAACATATCCTATTTTATCTCACCTTCCCTGCACCTGAATTCAATGTAGAACATGCATTATATTCTTGAGCAAGGTAGACAAGGTTTTTGTATTATAATTAATTTTTTTAAAAGGTTAATTCTTTTATTTAAAAGGCTTCATGGGTTAAATTTCAAGATAGTCCATAAAATATAAATTCATTGAATAAGACTTTTTAGAATCAAAATAATGCACCATTCATGTATAACTCAATGTCTTAAATCATGAAAAAATTTCTTATATTACTCACAAAATTATATTTATATAAGAATGACTATGCTATCTATGGAAATTAGTGAATTATGATGAATTTATAAAAATGGGTTTTGTGCATCTTAGTAAAGTGAATTAAATGAGGGATAATATACAATGTCATAATAATATAAATTCAATGGTCTTTTAATGTGTTATAATCAACTAGAATTTGAAAACAAAATTATTAAGCACAATTTAATAATTAAGGTTCATGAGAATACCAATTTTTCATCATTGGAATAGGTTTAAAAGTTCTATTTGTATTCAAATTGTGCTCAACAAGTTTCAAAATTTACTAAAATTTATATAGAAGACATGATTTTTTTTGAAAAAGTTACTAAAATAAAAAAGAATTACAAAAAACAAAATATATTAAATCATAGAGTCCCCAAAAATATAAATGGTGTTGTTTAATTATTTAATTTTTAAAATATTTTCCAATTTTAATAAGTTTAAATGTTACCTTACTACTATTCATGTATTTAAAAGGAAGAAACCTCATGATTTTTATTAGTAGATAGGATTGAGAAACATTACCTCCTCTACTGGTTGTTGGGGAAAATTAAAATAGGGTATATTTATCTTGTAACCAATAATAGTAAATGATATTTTTCTCCATTTTTCAGAACCAATAAAACACTAAATGGATAAACATGAGGGACTATAGTTTTCCTCTCAATTAGAAATGAATCTTACCTGTATCAATTTGAGTTTTCTAGTTGCAAAACATATGTAGTCCTCTTAATGAAATTATTTATTCTATATTATTTTATCAAAGGACAGTCGAGTTCATTTTTTATGAATTATATACTTTATAAATAATTTCCTTGGATTTATTCAAGCTCATATATATGTTGTTTTCATTTATTTATAGCTTTTTTCAGATCCAGATTCATCTCCTTCACTACCAAATGGTCTTTGTGCCACAAATTCATAGTCAAGTGACCACTAATCTCCAAAATAAACATATATGATTTCATAATAATGGGGTTTTTCTATCCTATAATTCAAGAAGGAATATTACAACCGTTTTCACTAATAATTCATGTTGTCTTGGTAGTTTTCTCTATGTCCACCTTTTTTATTAGTTAGAAACTTTAGCCAGATCATTTATCAAAGGGTGTTATTGTGTTGATTCTTTTTGGTTCACTATATAATTATACATCAATGCTTCAATTTTATTTTTATTGAAATTTGTTCTTATATACATGATAATTTATCTTGGAAGTCCAAAACACAAAAAACAAATTTGTATTGACAAATAAAAAGAAATATTTTCATCATCAGTTTTGTAAAATATAATTTATTTTAAAATATAATATTCTAATAGGAAGATTTAAGAGTTAGAAAAGAAAATGGGAGAGGGTATTAAGTATTATATTCAACAAACCTAAAATATATACAAAAACCTTATGTGTTTCTAAGATATATATTTCCTTTAGGATATGTTACAAATGAATTGGAATTTCTCACACCTTTTAAAAAATTAATGTGTATCATTAAATAAAGAAACACAGTAAATTTATCACTCTAAAAAATTCCTAGTAATTATTTGAGGTCCAAAGTGGCCTCTACAAGATATAATATAGAAAAAGTCAGGAAAAAATTATATATCACTCTCAGGTAAGAATCTCCCAATTATTTTGTCATTATAGATTTTATAAATATATGGATCCAATCAAAGATAACATTTTTATTTTGATTGGATTCTAAAAACATGTCTTGGGTTTTTTAAATTAGGACATGCAAAGTTACCAAGAAGTTAAACATATCATCATGAAAAGTTATACTTTATTCAAACAAGTACAACTGTTCTGAAAGAATATGATTATTAAATGGGTCTATGACTCGTATATCGATTGTAGAAGTGTCCTGCAGTATGCTTAGGAGATAGAATGAATGGTTTTCAAATCTTTTATGTACATGATCAATATGTTAAATTCTTTTAATTATTCACATCCATTTCACTAGACTAGGTTTTCTTCCCCCTTCTTCTTTAAGTACATATATAAGGACCCGACCTTAAACCTTACTTAATCTTGAATTAAATTGAATAATACACATTGAGTATCTTTTCAGGTTTATAGTTTTAGATAATTAGGACATAACTATTACATCTCAATGATTAAAAAGTATACACATCTACTCAGTTTCCATTTTTTTACAAAATAAAAACTCTTGAACAAAAGAGTCATGTCTGGTTCCTTGTTTTAGATAGCCGGACATTTCCTTGATCCAATCCTTGACCCTATTCAACTTTATGTCCTATGAAAAACATTTTAAAAACAAGGGATGATCATAAAAAGATCAGTAAGGGTTATAAAAATATAGAAAGAAAACATCAGTCCATCTATACATAAGAATAAATGAAATCATACTTTACTCATAAAACATAAGCACTTTAACATACCTCATGAAATCATAAAATTTACGAATAACTAATAGAAATCATAAGACATAAAGGTAAAATGAGGCATTTATAACATTCTTACGTAGGGAGTAACCCTCATGGTTACATTTGGAATACCCTTAACTGTATATTCTCTAAATCTCTTCAAAGAAACCTTAGCATTTAACCCATTCACGTTACCGATTGCATTGGAGAGCTATATCGGGCTCCCCCGCCCTTAGTTTATCACGGAACCACCCGTCTTCATAAAAAATTCCCAAGAACCATAACATAATCATAGCACATAACTTAAGCATAAAGGAAAGAAAACATTCCCATATTGCAATAACAATATAACATTTTAATATATTGAAATAATGAATCTATTCTAAGAACTATTTTCAAACCATATAAAACATTTAATAACGATATTTTTGAATCAAAGTGTCCCATACCACTTTTAAGATTTTAACATTTTAAAGCATTAATATCCATAGAAATAAATACTTAAAACCATTTTTAAATCATGGATATTAATGAGAAATATTTATAAGAATAAATCATGAAAACATTTAAAAGGATATTTTAGTTAAAGGGTTTTTAACAAAATGAGAGACACTTGAATACAATAATTGAGGAATAACATTTACTCATAACTTTATAATATCATTAGAATAAAGGGATTCATGATATAATATTCCAAAGGACCGTATATACACCATATAAGAGTGAATTGGTTTATAACAACAATGAAGATTCAATAGAAATGTAAAATGAGATGAAATCCCTTATAAAGAAGGTATCCTTAAATTAAGGAGAAATCAATCTCATAATTATGTGTGAAAAATATAAATACACTAAAAATAAGTGGATAATCAGTGTAAAATAATCAAATGTCAACCAAACATATTCATAGCATGACATAATCAAGAAGTAGAGGTTTAACCCAAACAATTGGAATTGGGTTAAGAAGTTCTTTTGCAAAAAATCAATAGCCTAACGTTGTCACATAAAATTTTATAAAAAGCATTGATGAGAGAGATAAAGGGTATCCCATCAATTAGATATAAAATTTACAGCAATGAGGATATATAAGAACATATCCCAATATATGAAGATGTAATTTATAAGACAAAACAAAAAGAATTCTTTTAAAAATAGTAGGGTGAAAGGTTCCATTACCAACTTGGGTAACTTTCGAAACGTACACCCCAAGAAAGAAGGACTATAAAACATTGATGTAAATACTCATAAACGAAATTATATTATATAAATATTATAATAATTGGCAGTACATACACCACTAAAAGTAAATGGTGTCAAATGTTGCATAAATCTCACGAGAATAAAAGTGAGACGAACAAATCCCTTACAAAAACGCGACAGCCAAATGGTGCCACTTAAAACTTCCAAAAATGGATTTATGAGATAAAATAGGGTCTCTCATAATATGGACATAAAAATTAAAGAATGAGGAATATAAAATAACATCCCCAAACAAAAGAAATATGACATTTAAAAGAAATGACATAAAAGAGAGTACTCAAAAAGAAAGAGTGAGGTAGGATCCCTTACGTCAAGTCTGACTTGTCGTGTTCGTTTCATTATATTCTTGAATAATAAACTTTTTTAAATTAATAATTTCTTAAGTAACTACTTTAAATTTTATTATTCCATTCATATAACATATTATAATGTTCTAATAATCAGTTAATTATGTGAGTCCATATCAGATGTTTTTGTCGATGTTTGGTACATGAGTCAAAAATGAACTTGTTTGAAAAGAATTGTCGATGTAGTTATAATTACATCATCTCCAGAATAGTATTAATGATTTAAATATCATATATATCTAGTACATATTCTTTTTATACTATTCAATAAAATTTGGAGATAAAAAGAAATGATATGCACTGTTCATGGAGATGGTAGGCCGTACGTACGCATGAATGCTACTTTTATTTATTTGTCATATTAATGGAATTAAAAATAATTGAGAGATATATATATTATAATTCCAGTATAATATATATGTTATATAGGTCAAATAAGTTCATTAATTTCATTCTTTATACATTCCATGTATTGCATGAGTGAGTCACATCACTTGAGGGTGCGGTAGTCCACACTTCCTCATATGAAATTATCACATTTGCACAACATACAAAGAATAATGGTATGATTTAATTATAAAATACATAAGAATATAGAAAAAATAAATACCATATATATCATATATAAAATACAGTGACATCATAATGGCCACCTTTAAATGTGTTAATATAATATTGAACAATAATCGTTTCGTGAGGCAGTAATTCTCCATCCACAGAAATAGTATGTTCTTTAACCATTAGACGGATGTGTATGTAAGTGTAGCTCGAATACTTCTTATAAAAAATTCATTTTATATTTAATATACTGATTTTTTTACAAAATAAAGGAATAAAAAGAGTTTAGGGGGTTGGAGAATCAAAATAAAATAAAATAACATTAGAGAAGTCTTTACCTTTAAATCGGGCAACTCCTCTCGGTCTGAAGAAAAATGATTTATTGAATAGCTTTCTGCCTAAGGTAAGGATACCAGGATAAAGAGAGGGATTAGGAGAGATAAAATGGGTAGATTTGGTCAAGCCAAATGCTTGGGAGGTGTGGGTAAGGGGGTAGAGGTGGGGGGCCTTTTATAAGAGGTAGGAGGGGCACTCTTGGAATGTCTTGAAAAGTTACATTATTATAAAATGATTTTCAGATATTAAAGGTCCCAAAATTGTATATTTCGAGGATAAGGTGATAAAGGTTCTAAATCCACCCATCCAATTGGTTTTTGACAAGTTTATGTCTTTTATTTTACCTTATCATCTCATTTTATTTAAATCGTTTATTAATGAGGTAATCATTGCATCATTATGGTGTCATAAATAAATTAGTTTATTTAATGTCTAAAAATTATAAAAAAATGCTATGATGTAGGAAATATTTTAATATTTCTAATGAATATTTATAGTCAAAAATATGACTTGTATAACCCCAGGTAAAAATTGTTTTAGTAAAACAATACATGTTTGTGACATTTTAATTTTAACTTTAAATAAAAAGTTATTAATGTCATTTTCCTACCGAAGTGACTCCATGGGGTCCCCAAGTTTAACCATGGATTGTCTTGGTCAGTCATGACTCATCCAATAAGGGTAGGACATGTTTCATGTTCATTTCATATTATTATAACATTATCTTTACCTTAAATTACAATAACTACCTTTAATAGTGATTAATAAAACTTAAAAGTTACTATTCACCAAAAAAATTATTTTAATCCCATTGAACCACATTTTAAATACCAATGACAACCATGTATGTCAGATTTTTAAAATTCAAATCACAGAAGTGGAAATGTTTCATTTAATCGAAAAATCAGTTTTTTAACTACCACTTAGTGGTTTCACTATTCATCAAAAATTGAAGTTTTTCAGAAAAATACCAAAAATTCACCCTAAGCTATATTTGATATTCTAAATTAAAAAATGATGTATATTTTACAAAATTCAAAACATATAAGTTGAATTAATTAATTTAATAATTAATTCCTGTTGTCAGAACAAATAGCGTGTTTTTAAGAAACAATATCTATTAAAAGATTGACACTAGTTCAAGTCCAATTTCAAAGTGAAATTAATTAAAATGACCACCATTAGATTAAATGGTAAAAATATATTACACTTTAATTTTAAAACCAATTAAAAAGATGATCTAATCATATAAATTAATTAGATTAAAAATATGTTTTGAATTAAAATACAACATTTTACACTATTCATAAAAAATGAACTTTATCGAAAAAATACAAAATATTTATACAAAGTAAATTTTGATGTACCGATTCTAATGAGTAATTTTATTTGGTCCAATAGAATGTATAAGAGTGACCAAAACTACATTAAAGAGGGTTCACCATCAAAAGGCGATAAATCCACCTTTTAGTTAATTTTAGAGTATTTATGCTTGAAATTGAATTCTATTCTTATTTTAAGCCTTTATCTATTATTGGATAAATGTAAAAACATTTAACAAACATATATAATCACATTTTAGTTATTTGTATTAATTCCCACAAATATAATGGCTCGGCGTTAACTACCATTTAAAATAATAATATTTTATTATTAGAGTGCAACATAAGATTTCAAAAAAACTCGTTGTTGCGTATTGGGTACGCCATCAAGCGTAGCCTTCTCTTTTAAGTAATATTAATATTTTATTCACAAATATTTATAAATATGAAAAATTAATATTCTTTATTTACCTGGGATGTTACATCCTTCCCCCGTTTTCAGAATTACGTCCTCACAATTTTAAAATTGGGCTTGGAAACTTCATTGAAAGCCCCACATCGGAAAATGATTAAATTAAACTGTCACTTTAAAAGAAAGAAAGGGAAGTACAAAGGTCACCTGAGTTAACCCATACTATGATTCCATGTAGGAAAACATGAAAATGGAAGAGAAAAAAATGGTAATGTTTTGATGGGGAGTGATAGAAAACACGATTAGGAGAAATTTAACCACCAGAAAATCACAAACTAGTGATGGGTTACATAGTATTTGACTCCCCAGTAGGAAAAGTTAACATGCAAAATTTTTGTTTTTAAGTTACTTTTCATTGAGGAATTTATTTATGAGCCTAACTAAATCATAAAGAAACATACTTACTTGTCGTTTAGACTCTCATATCCTACTAGATTTACTACACAAACTCATATTTTCTCCAAAAGACGAGTATTTAGGATGACTTGCTCACTTTAAGAGAGAAATAATCAACTTCTAGAGAATCACCTAATCCACAAAAGAGAACTATATATTCCCTACGTCATTAGACCTTAACCAAAACCAAAATTGTTAGAACAAAATTAGATAATCCACAAATGGATATTCCTTTATAAAAAAGAAAATCTATTCTTAATCACCAAAATTTGTCCAACAAAACCCAATGTTCAATGAAGACCAATCAATAAACAATTTGTCCATAAAATTCTTTAATGTAAAACAAACTAATATTGAAACCCAAATATATTATGGATTTAATCACATAGTCTTCCAAAGTACAAATTGAAATTTATCTCCAAATAACATCAGTTTCTCTTAAAGTCTCATATTGAAAAGTAATTAACCTAATCACATATCCTCCATTATAGGTTAATAATTTCCATAGATAACCCAAAAATCAACCTACTATTGATTCATAAAATCATATAACTATAAAGAATTAGTCAAACAAACCAGGGACTTCATGTATTCCAGTGGTAGGTGATAAATACCAGTCGCACTTTGGTTGTGGGTTCGATTCCCGCAGCTTTGTCCGGCACGACGGGTTTTCACATGGTCTGCATGTTTTCCTTTTTCCAAAACTATATAATTCTTAAAACATTACCCAAAACGACATAAAATCTTCAAAAATATTCATAACATATTTTAACGTCATGTTTATCTCATGTCTTTCATTTTCCATCATATCATATAGTAACCCATAATTACCTCAAAAGTAAGGATCATATAAACTCTAATGGTTACATTTATAATTATCACCTGAACTTCCACATCAAGTTGGTTCTCTCATACAATATGCATTAGAGAACTCACCAAGGTTCAAGTGGTTTATCATGACTCCTGATAGTTGTTTTAGAATAACCATGAGATTTCTCATTGAATCCCCCATTTCATCCAATCTCTTAATCAGAGAACCACCACAGTATCCTTCAAACCCATTGTCACTTTGGTGCCTGCTATACCCATCCATTTACTAAAACCAAAAAGGACAGTGTGAGTATATCAACAAAAGCATCATGTAATAAATAAGAAGATAAACACTAAGATATAATTATCCATGTTATCTCAAACTCATTCCAACATTCAAAATTAACAAAGACTTTATCTAATATAATAACCATTTTGGTTATACAAAACTTGTCACTTATGCTTAAACAACACTCTATCCTCTAAAGTTATCTAAACTGACCTCTGATACCAACTATTAGGACCCGGCCTTAAACCTTACTTAATCTTGAATTAAATTGAATAATTCACATTGAGGATCTTTTCAGGTTTAGAGATTTAGAGAATTAGGACATAACAATTATATCTCAAAGATAACAAAGTAGACACATCTACTCAGTTTCAATTTTTTTCACAAAATAAAAACTCTTAAACAAAAGAGTCATGTCTAGTTCCTTATTTTAGACAGCCTGACATTTCCGTGATCCCATTCTTGACCCTATTCAACTTTATGTCATATGAAAAACATTTCGAAAACATTGGATGAGCATAACAAGCTCAGTAAGGTTAATAACAATATAGAAAGAAAACATCAGTCCATGTATACATAAGAATCAATGAAATCATACTTCACTCATAAAACATAAGCACTTTAACATACCTCATGAAATCATAAGATTTACGAATAAATCATAGAAATCATAAGACATAAAGGTAACTTGAGGCATTCATAACATTCTTACGTAGGGAGTAATCCTCATGGTTACGTTTGGAATACCCATCAGAGTATATTCCCTAAATCTCTTTGGAGAAACCTTAGCGTTTAACCCCTTCACATTACCCAATGCATTGGAGAGCTATATCAGGCTCACCCGCCCTTAGTTTATCACGGAACCGACCATCTTCATAAACAATTCCCAAATACCATAACCTACTCATAAAACATAAATTAAGCATAAAGGAAAGAAAAAATTCCCATATTGCAATAACAATATAACATTTTATGATATTGAAATAATGAATCTATTCTAAAAACCATTTTTAAAACCATTTAAAACACATAATAAAGAGATTTCTGAATCAAAGTGTCCAATAACACTTTGAAGATTTTAACATTTTAAACCATTAATATCCATATAAATAAATACTTAAAACTATTTTGAAAACATGGATATTAATGAGAAATATTTATAAGAATAAATCATTAAAACATTTAAAACGATATTTTAGTTTAATGGGTTTTAACAAAATGAGAGACACTTGAATACAATAAGTAAGGAATAACATTTAATTAAAACATTATAATATCATCAGAATAAAGGGATTCATGATATAATATTCCAAAGGATAGTATATAAACCATATAAGAGTGAATTGGTGCATAACAACAATGAAGTCTCAATAGAAATGTAAAATGAGATGAAATCCCTTATAAAGAAGGTATCCTTAAATTAAGGATAAATCAATATCATAATTATGTGTGACAAATATAAATACACTAAATATAAGTGGATACTCAGTGTAAAACCATCATATTCCATCCACACATATTCATAGAATGACATAATCAAGAAGTAGAGGTTTAACCCAAATAATTGGAATTGGGTTAAGAAGTTCCTTTGCTAAAATTCGATAGCCTAACGACGTCACATAAAATTTTAGAAAAAGTGTTGATGAGAGAGATAAAGGGAATATCATCACTTAGACATAAAATTTACATCAATAAGGACATATAAGAGCATATCTCAACATAATAAGATGTAATTTAAAAGGCAAAACAAAAAAAGTCTTTTAAAAATAGGAGGGTGAAAGGTTCCCTTACTGACTTGGTAAACTTTCGAAACCTACACCCCATGAAAGAAGGACTATACAACATTGATGTAAATACTCATAAAATAAATTATATTAAACAAAGATTCAAATAATGGGTATTACATACACCACACAAATGAAATGGTGGAAAATGTAGCATAAATATCACGAGAATAAAAGTGAGGCGAAAAAATCCCTTACGAAAGCTCAGAAGCCTAACGGTGCCACTTAAAACTTACAAAAATAGATTTATGATATCAAATAGGGTCTCTCATAATATGAAAATAAAATTTACAGAATGAGGAATATAAAATAACATCCCCAAACATTAGAAAGATGAGCTTTAAAAGAAATGACATAAAAGAGAGTCTTAAAAAGAAAGAGTGAGGTAGGATCCCTTACCTCAAGTCTGACTTGTCTTGTTCGTTTGTTTATATTCCTGAATAATAAACTTTTGTAAATTTATAATTTCATAAGGACCTCCTTTTAAGTTTATTATTCCATTAATATCACATATTATAATGTTATAATAATTAGTTAATTATGTGAGTCCATATCAGATGTTTTTGTCGATGTTTGGTACATGAGTCAAAAATGAACTTGTTTGAAACGAATTGTCCATGTAGTTATAATTATATCATCTCCGTAATAGTATTAATGATCTAAATATCATATATATCTAGTAAATATTCATTTTACACTATTCCATAACATTTGGAGATAAAATGAAATGAAATGCACCGTTCATGGAGACGGTAGGCCGTACGTACGCATGAACACTACTTTCATTTATTTGTCATATTAATGGAATTAAAAATAATTGAGAGATATCTATATTATAATTCCATTATAATATATATGTTATTTAGGTCATATAAGTTCATTAATTTTATTATTTATACATTCCATTTATTGCATGAACTACTGACATCACTTGAGGGGGCGGTAGTCCACACTTCCTCATATGAAATTATCGCATTTGCACAACATGAAAAGAATAACGGTATGTTTTAATTATAAAATAAAAAACCGTATAGAAAACATAAATAACATATATATTATATATAAAATACAGTGACATCATAATGTCCAACTTTAAAGGTGTTAAAAGAATATTGAACAATCGTCGTTTCGTGAGGCAGTAATTCGCCATCCACAGAAACAGTATGTTCTTTAACCATTAGGCGGATGTGTGTGTAAGTGTAGCTATATTAATACTTATAAAAACATCCTAGTATATTTAATATACTGGTTTTGTTACAAAATAAAGGAATAAAATGAGTTTAGGGGGTTGGAGAAGAAAAATAAAACAAAAGAACATTAGAGAAGTCTTCGCCTTTAAATCGGGTAACTCCTCTTGGTTTGAACCAAAGGGGATTCTTGAAGAGATTTATGCCAATGGTAAGGCTTCTAGGATGAATAGAGGGATTCATAGAGATAAAATGAGAAGGTTTTGGTCGAGAAAAATGATTGAGAGTTCTGGGTAAAGGGGTAGAGGTGGGGGCCTTACTTAAGAGGGCGGATGGACACTCTTGGAATGTCTTGAAAAGTCACTTTATTATAAAATGATTTTCGGATATTAAAGGTCCCAAGATTATATATTTCGAGGATAAGGTGATAAGGTTTCGAAATAAACCCATAAAATAGGTTTTTGACAAGTGTAAGTCTAATATTTTACCTTATTTTCTCATTTTATTTAAATACTTTATTAACGAGGTAATCGTTGCATCATCATGGTGTCATAAATAAATTATCTTATTTAACGTCTAGAAATTATAAAAAAATACTCTGATTTATTAAATCTTTTTAGATTTCTAATTAATATTAATAGTCAAAAATATGACTTGTATAACCCCATGTAAAAATTGTTTTAGTAAAACAATAAATGTTTGTGACATTTTAATTTTAACTTTAAATAAAAAGTTATTAATGTCATTTTCCTACCAAAGTGGCTCTATGGGGTCACCATGTTGACCCATGGATTTTCTTGGTTGTCCATGACTCATCAAATAAGGTTAGGACATGTGTAAAGGTCATTTCATATTATTATAACATTATCTTTACCTTAAATTATACTAATTACGTTTAATCACGATTAATAAAACTTAAAAGTTATTATTCACCAAAAAATTATTTTAATCCCATTGAACCACATATTACATCTTAATTACAACCATTTATGTCAGATTTTTGAAATTCAAATCACAGAAGTGTTAAAGTTTCATTTAAATGAAAAATCAGTATTTTAACTACCACTTAGTGGTTTCACTATTCATAAAAAATTGACGTTTTTCAGAAAAATTCCAAAAATTCACCCTAAGAAATATTTGATATTACGAATTCAAAAATGATGTCTATTTTAGAAAATTCAAAACATATAAGTTTCATTAATTAATTTAATAATAAATTCCCATTGTCAGAACAAATAGAGTGTTTTTAAGAAACAATATCTATTAAAAGATTGACACTAGTTCAAATCCAATTTCAAAGTGAAATTAATTACAATGACCACCATTGGATTAAATGGTAAAAATATATTATAATTTCACTTTAAAACCTATTAAAAAGATGATATAATCATATAAATAAATTATATTAAAAACTGGTTTTGAATTAAAATACAACATTTTACACTATTCATAAAAAATGAACTTTATCGGAAAAATACCAAAAATTTATAGAAAGTAAATTTTGATGTCCTGATTCTAACAAAGAATTTTATTTGGTCCAATAGAATGTATAAGAGAGACCAAATCCATATTAAAGAGGGTTCACCATCAAAAGGTGATAAATCGACATTTTAGTTAATTTTAGAGTATTTATGCTTAAAATTGAATTCTTTTATAATTTTAAGACTTTATATTTTATTGGATAAATGAAAAAACATTTTGCAAACATATATAATCATATTTTAGTTTTTTATATTCATTATCACCAGTACAATGTCTAGGCATTATCTACCATCTAAAATAATATTATTTTATTATTAGAGTGCAACGTAAGATTTCAATGAAACTCGTTGTTGCGTATTGGGTATGCCATCAAGCATAGAGTTCTCTTTAAAGTAATATCAATTTTTTATTCACAAATATTAATAACCTGGGATGTTACAACATATGGGATGCATGGTTTAAAAGCCAAGAAACTTTATTTCCCAATAAATACTATCACAATTTTTTCAAATAAAAAAAGACTATTAAGAATAATTTTTTAGTACTTGTGAAATGTATCTGGGTAGCATCCAATGTCCCGGAATCATATTAAATGGATATTGGATTATATTGAATAATTTATTATAGAATTTATCCCATAATATTTTTAGAAGCATTATATATTAGTTCCAATATTTTCTCCAATTTGGGTGGATGTATCACAGATGTCATGATCAATCTACTCATAAATTCCTATAAATATTCCATGAATTCATTATAAAAAATGAAATCAATATTATACATATGTAACCTAAAAAGGGTATGTGAAATCATAGTGAAAAACTTTTTGAACTTCTAAAATAATCTTGCATGTTTGAGAAAAGTTCCAACATGTCTCACACAAGATGTATAAGATAATGAATTTGTCACTTTAAATGAGGATTTATCAAACTCAATAATTTTTTTGAGATAAAATTCCCAATAACTATTAATATCCCAACCATAAAAAAACACCTCTAAAAATTGAAAACAAGGTTCTTTTTTATAAAATTTTTAAAACATTTAACTAGATTTTTAAATAAATGATAAACAATTCACAAATAATCATTAATTCATAAAAAACACATCTACAATGTCCTCTAAATGGTTGGAACATATACATACCAAGAAAATAGGACATGTACCTAGGGAATTATTCAATCCAATGTTAAACTCTTATATGAAAAGATACAATAGGAACAATTAAAGGCAGGTTTCACAAGGTCGTTGAGTGCAATTGGAACCTAAAAGTAACTAGAAAAATACAATGTGAAACAATAATGCATTCTACCTAACAACCATTATAAAATTTTTTCAATAAAGGGAGTGAGGAATGTATCCTTCCTAGTGTCCTAATTCAAATTCCTATAATATATAAATACTCTCCAAAAAATCTGATTTTTGACCGGGATCAATTCAATTTTCTCATTCCCCACCATGGTTAGTTCTATTTTTTAGAAACTAAATGAATTGTATTGACCCATTCCAAGTAAGATATGGGGTATATTTTTATTGATTAAAAAAAACTAAATATTATTTTTAACTATCACCAACATTATTTTATTTATTCTGATTTTTTAATAACAAAAAGGTTTGAAAGTTTCTTCAAGATTAATTATACACTTGTAGATTTTTGAATTGATTACATGTATGTCCCCAAGACTCTAACCTATTTCATGCACATTTTCAATAAAAGTTTTCATCATTTTTTTTCTTAATGTGAGGATAGGTTTCTACAAATATTTATTTTAAACATATATCTTTACATATTTAAGTTCACTTGGTATAGTTTTTTAACTCTAGATTTCGGGGATGTTCTAAATTTGAAATTAGACACATAATTTTAACTTATAAATCAAGAATTTTATATATTAAAATTGATAAATGAAATTATTTATATTAAAAGATTAATTCCTGATCCAAACCTTCACATTCGATCTAATGACCCATAAGACCTCATGTTAACCTCCTCATATGCAAGATGCTACCGATTAGTAGAGAGGGTCCAAATAGTGGGGATATTATACCCTCAGATATTCATATACATACTAAAAAAATTTAAATAAAATATATAATCAATATAGAGTATAATAATAGAAGATAAAACATCATAATGTAATAAAATATGGAACATAAGTCATACAACTAAATAAATTGGGATCCTAATGTGGATAGCTAAAACAGAGTAACTAGAGTGAATATAAATAAAAAATAACACTTAGGAAACCTCCAGAATAGAACTCGGTACCACTACCAACTCCATTATCCCAAAATCAACCATCTATCAAAAGCCACATTCATTTTACTAGATCCCCATAAATGAATTCTATATGAGAATCACGATGCTTATGTTGAGTTTGAGTAACAAAACATTATTGAATACCAAAAAATGAATACTCAAAAGTGTTCACAAGTATAATAGATGCATTCAATGATAAAAATAAATGAAAAAGAAAGAAAAAACAATCACATGACACATGTTAATGCGTTAACCAAGCCTCTATTTCCTCAATTGTAACTTCTTTATCTCTATGATGGAAGGACAAAAATAGATTTTGGATGTGACCAAGAACTAGCCACATGGCTATTGATCATATTTCTCAGCATATTCTAGGCACAAAGAAAACATGATACTCATAATCAACAGTAAATATTGTCAAAATTCTACTCAAAATCTTCTAGTAATTATGTGAACATGCTACTCATCGTCCGTTAAGCATCGAGTGAGCTTACTGCTCAATGTCTATATGTCATTGAATGGTCATGATAGATAACATCCATCAGGCATTAAGTAAGCATGTTACATGATATTCATTGGGTATTCACTGTAAAGACTCGAAAATTCCATGTAAATTTTTTAATTAAACCAGAATTTTATGAGTCTGCTAAAATTGACAGAACATGATTCTAAGGACCAGAGTTCCAAGAATGAATATCTGAACATTATTTCAGGTACGTTCAGTAAACGTGCGATCCAGATTTTCTAACTTTTGAACCGGTGCTCAGATTTGAAATATGAGGGCACCGTTGAACTCGCTGTGCCAGTATTCATTTTAGAGACCTTCACTTAGACTGTAGTAGGTTGAGGGTGGATGTTAGCTTTTCACATATTCATAAAAGAATAAAATAAAAATAAAATTGTGTAGCTTTTTTTTTTTTTAAACTCCTGGTGGATGTTTCAAAGGTGGGGACCACCTGAACTAAACCTTCCATGAGAGGTTATGGTGGTGGGGACCCGCTGAACTAAACTCCCATGAAAGGTTATGATGGTGGGGACCACCAGAGTCTAAACCTCCATTTTGAATCCATTGAACTCCCATCTTAAGTGTTAGAATCCTCTTGGACTTCCTCCAACATTAACTTTCCCTACACATGTAAAACTAATTTGGCTAATTAATTAAGCCAATATGACAATTTGATCTGTGCCAACATTATTAATCTACTCAATTTACATTAATATGGGGGTTATTCCCTCTTTTTGGTGGAATTGGTGAAAGGGGTGGCAAAGGGAAATTGGGAGAAAAGCTCTCCAATGAAGAATGCCAATAAGAAATGCTTCATCTTCGATGGATTATTCTCCAAAATCCATCGAAGGATCGCTGATGAGGAACATCTCCACCGACGAATGAGGAGACACCTAAATCACCAACATCTGTCTCTTCTCTACACCATTGACTCTTTCCCATCGGACAATCTTCAATGAATCAAACGAACGAGGTAGGGTGGTTGTTTGAAATTTTTCCCTTACTCATTCTTGATGACTCTTCATAATTCAAATAGAGTTTATAGCCGATTTCTACCACTATAATGTGGAGAGTGTGGTCCAAACAAACATGTCTCGTACTCTCCGAATATTTTGTGATGATTTGTGGCATTCTTAGCGATGGAGGTGGTTAGAGACCATCCACTAAGGGGAACACGAACGGAGGCAGGCCCCACCGCTGGCCGCAACAAAGGTGACAACACAACGGTGCTGCTCTACGACCACTACCGCCCTCACGGCACCCTTGCGGCCAAACAGGTCCATGACTTCGCATCGCCCCCAGCTGAGCCGCCCTGGACGAGCCACCGCGTGACTGTCCGCATGGCGTCCCACCACCCTGGACTAGCCTTCCCGTGGCTTTCCGCGCCATCCCACGCCACCCCGGTCGCGCCGCCCTGGACGAGCCATCCCACGACTGTCTGTGCCGCCCCGTGCTGCTCTGGCCGAGCTGCCCTGGCAGAGCTACCCTACGGTTGTCGGTGCCGCCTCGCCCCACTCTAGATGAGCCGCCCCATGACCAATCCACCCTCGCGGAACCCTCGCGTCCGAGCCGCTCTGTGACCTCACACCCCCCCCCCAGCCGAGCCGCCCTGTGGTTGTCCACGCCACCCTGTGCCACTCCGACCGAGCCACCCGGCGGCTATCTGTGCGCCCTCGCGCTGCCCCCATCTGAGCTGCTTGTGGCCTATGTCCTCCCGGTCGAGCCGCTCCAGCCGAGCTTCCCCGTGGCCTTCCGCCCTCGTGGTCGAGCCTCTCTGCGGCCCATAGAGGACATTGAGGTCTGTGGGGCCGTACCCAGCAAACCAGGCTACCCAGAGGCTCAGGCAAGACCCAGTGGGCCGGGCCGTCTAGCAGGCTGGGTCGGACAGGGTCAGTCCGACCGAGTCGAACCGGACCAAAACCAGATAAAACCATATACATTACTTGGGCCCTAACTTTGGCCCTTGACGTCCAATTGACGAACTTCCACTGGCGATGGAAACGTTGGAGCGATATGGTCCCTTTGGTGTACCTCAATGGAGATTTAGATCACATTGGGAAACACCATTAAAGTCTACAATATATTTGATATAAATTTTTCTAGTTTATCTTTTATGTGAGTCTCACAGATGAGTATGAAATTAGAAACTTTGGTTTTTCAATTAAAAATAATCCAAGTAGTATCATGGGTTATTGGGGTCTTGGGTAACCACATCATAATGTATGTCATGATTTCTTCACACTTCAAGTTGGGCATACGAATTGGCTGGAGTAGAGCACTTGGATTCTGGTGCTTGACCTTCTTCCCCTAGAAGGTAATACTTTGGTAAACAAAACCCATAACGATCCTTTTCATACCTATCCCCCCAAAATGTTACCTAATTTATGGAATATATTTCTCATTCTAAGATGAACCACACACTTGGATGTAATGAAGTCTATCATTAGCTCTTCCATAATGGATGTGGGGGATATTACTCCCACATGTACACAAATCATGTTATTGTCGCCCAAAAACCAATTAGGCATCAGGTCAGAACCTGCTAGCTATCCCCACATCGCAAGACACACTAGGTTAGTATCTAACTAGAACTATCCTTCTATAACAAAAAATATATTATCACTAATGGATCATATATCATCAATACTTGGTCTTCAAAAGTACCCCTCCAATAGTTTTACAATAAGATCACCTTGGACCGCTATTCCTCTAAAGGACATACACCATGATCCATAGATACCTATGTCATATTAATAAGATCATTTGGAAAAACATTTAATTTACCTAGTGCATATTACATATAAAATTCACACTTTTGTAGGTACTCAACCCAGTTCATGTACATTAAATTTATATCCTATTGTGTGATGATAAAATAGAGGCTCTTATGGTGCTTATAGAAAATAAATATATACAATATGAGATAGTGTACCCAACACCTAAAAACATGGACTGACAATTCTATTTCCACATCACAAAAAAGATAGTTCCATGCATGTGGTTATAGATGACATGACCCCGGAGCTACTAAATGATTTCTCTATAACAAAAATTTCCCCAAACCAAATACTTCTAGATTATTGTATACAAAATATCCAAACCTAGAGTTAAGAAGGATCAACTTTGGAGATGTAGTCAACCTCATATTTATCTCAGGAAAAGCCTCCTCACACTATTAAAACCTTTAAATCATCACCCGTTTCTTATTCAATTATTTCTTAAGTGATTAAAATTGGGTGAAGTTATAATACAAAGAGACTTTACAATAGATATCCTTTTAAAGAAATATATTCTCCTCAATAACATGAATGTAATACCATGTTCAAAATAACAATGATATTTTATTATGTGACCATTATAAACTAGAAATTTAAAATGGAAGGTAAGTATAGAACTAACTATATTATGAAATTTATATGGATTGTATATTTGGGAAATAATTTTTTTAATTATTAATAAAAATAAAAATCATTTTAAAGTAATAGAAAATTTTTCAGAAACAAAACAATTTTGGGGCATGGAATATATTTATATCATAATAAATAAAATTATTCACTATTGGTGAATTAATTTAATTAAATTTATATATTATATATTCAATATTATTTTTAAACATTCATCTATTGTTTTTAATAATAACTTGATAAGAATAAATGTAGTTTAGGATTAAAACAATATTTTTCTAAAAAGTTATTTTCATTGAATTTTTTGAATTTATTTTAAAATTAATTAATGAAATATATAAATATTGTATATTTATGAATGTATTCCATATTTAAAACCTGGAGGTTCAGATTTTTTAAATAGACCCCTTTTATTTTTTTTATCAATATGAATAGTAATATTGGTAAAATTTATCACCATGGTAAAGGGTAAAATTAGTTAATCTAGGATAAAACAAAGTAATAATTTCATAATATTTCATAATAATTATAATTGTATTAGTACAATTTAAACCTTATAATCTTAGGGGATTTTTTACAAATCTGAGTCAGGTGAAAAATTATATAACCTTGTCATATCACTGAGCGAATGAGTGATGGTTTAGAAACCATGAAAATATTGGGGATTGAATGGAATTTATAGTTGGTAACAAGATTAGATGTAAATGAATCACTATGAATACCATGATAATAGGAATTAATCCACACATAATAATGGTATGGGGAATTTTTTATTACAAATCAATTGAACAATGTCACTAGGGGTAGCCAGTATATCCATAATCATTGAATCCCTAAGGAAAAAAGAACACATATATAGATTAAGTTATTACATAATATTGAGGATATTTTTTATCTTGTTAATATATAATAATACTTTCATATTAGTTTAGTTTCACTTGGTATTGAACACCCTATATAGATTAAGGTCTTGTGAGATGGATGTTTTGTCATGAATCTTACTATCAAGTGACTGCGACTCATGTTATATGTAGTTTATAATCATAAAAATTCGACATAATTATTTTTACATCAAAATATAGGGACGTTAAGAGTTTTTATGTTGATTTTAGGACCCAAATAAAAGGATAGATGTCACGACCCCCTCCCACCAAAGATGCCCCTTCTGAGCTGGCAATGGTGGAAGGAAGATAATGACCCCCGAGTCCCGCCTCCAGTAGGCCCCGGGTTGGCGACTAGCACCAAGGGTATGAGTTTTCACAAATATGGGAGGCATTACCCTTTTTATTATTTTGGATCAGGAAATAGGACAAGTAAACCACCAAAAAGGGAAAAGAACAAGTGTACATAAATAAACCCAAAACAAGCCCACATGCATGTTTAAACAATTTTTATAACAAGGTACAAGTACAAGGAAGCTCAAAATTACAAGTGAGTACAGTACCAAAAGGAAAACAAGAAAACGAAAACTGCATAACTCCCACTGCCTGACTAGTAGGGTCCCGCACGGCCCTGGTAGTCCTCATGAAAACTTGAAACAACGTAGGGTGAGCATACAAGTATACTCAGTAGAGAACCTAAAACTCTCGTGCACAAGTGGGGAGACACCCTAAGGTCCCGTCAGAAAACAGAAGAACCATAAACTAACAAGGAAAAACTATCCACCCAGCCTCACTGGTCACACTCACCAAGTAACACAAACAAGCTTAGTATATATATAGAACAAAAGTATTGGGTACCCCGCACCATTTCCCACTTAATTAGATGCTGCTCTTCCTAACGGAAAACGTCCTGACGCTACCACACTCTTCCCGCCCGCACACACCTGGGCCAAACCACGCATCCCGCCCGCACACACCTGGTCCTCACAACCACGCATCTCGCCCGCACACACCTGGGCCACAACCACTAACCCGCCCGCAGACACCTGGGCCTCATCCCGAAGGTTCTTGGGAACGGTAAGCATGCCCGAAGAGTCTTGGGCTAAAGGTCGCCTCAAGCCATCACAGCCTCCGAGACCTACCCAAAGAGTCTTGGGTGTAAGGTCACCTCAAGCCATCATAGCCTATGGAAGAAGGAGCAGGAAGGAGCTAGTAACTAAGGGGGAACACCCTCTCCCATAAAATGGGAGTGTTCGGCACTAGGTGCTTGACATGGGTGTGGTGCGACAAAACACAAAGATATAATTATATATATACATATACCAAACACACAGCCCAACCTATGTCTTCTTAAAAAGAGAAACTGAGCATGTGCCTCGGCACTGCTACCACGAAGCATGCATCAACAACCAAACAATCATCCCCCAACCCCATTTATCTTTTCATGTTTCATGCAATGGTCTAACAAATTATTACTACTGGGCAACTATCATCCAGACAAAACCTTTCACAAACATATCCCTGCCATCCACAACCAAGGTTAGGTAAAACTCAAGCAACCACATGACATTTCATTTACAAAAGATTATCACAACCATACAACATTCCATCATTCATTTATTTCAAAGTTTCACACATAAAACCCTTTCCACACACAAAAAATTTCCGCATTTGAAAACACCTTTTACTTCCAAAACACTTTTCATAATCAAAACATGTTTCATAAATAAAGGCATTTTCCACAACCAACCACTTCCCATTTCAACCCCATCGTTTACAAAAACATTTCCCACAAAACAACCAAACCACCAACATGTTCATTATTCCAATTTTGTTCAACCGGGGTGATCACACAAGGTTTTCATTCTCATTTAATCAGCCAGTCTTTACGTGCTTATCCATTTTCCATGTTTTAACAAAACCAACCACAAACAATTCAGATATCAATTGCGCACGCAAAGGCCACCAACGGCCTTGATTTTCAGTAGGCAAAGGCCTTTCAATCCAAAATCACAATCAGAAGATAAAGAAACTGGAAGGCAATAGAAACAGCACAAAACCCCAAACCCTTCTTTATCCGGTTATTATCTTTATTTAAAGTTCAACTGCATCCCATGGAACAAAAGAAAAATATCCCACCCCGCATGTTGCACCAAATAGAGAGACGAAGGTAAACCCCTACCTGAAAAGGTCCCGATCACGTCGCTTCCGACGACGTCCTTCGGTGTCCTCCGCCATCGCCAAACCCGACAAACGCCTCCTAGGATGGAAGCTGGAGAAGGAAGGCCGGAATGAAAGGTGACAAGTCCGGGCTTAGAATCTTCTTCTCGTCGCTACGATCCTGTGGCCGCTGACGGATCGTAATTCGGAGCTCGGACAAAGAAGTTTGAGGAGGAATACTTCTCGATTGTCCAAGAGCGTCGTCGTGCGACAAAGAAGCGATCGATATGGAAGATAAAACATGACCTCGTCCTTATATAGGCAACAAATAGGTAAATCCTTATTCAGCATGCATTAATGAATACACGATGTGACCGTACATACGTTACATGTTTTGATTGGTTAACACACAACACTTCACACGGTTTCCACGCGTTTTAATAATAATGATAATTCTATCAATATGTGGTGTTTCGTTGACCCGAGGCATGAGTCATAAAAGTAGCTCATTAATGGTCTTAAAATGACCATCATAATTTCAGGGTTACGCTGTCGCTGACGGATCGTCAATCTGATACCGTATGAGGGAGATATGTTGGATACAAGATCCCGTAATAATAACAATATTAAATCTATTAATTCATGAGCGTTTCGGGTACCCAATCCGAAAACCCGAAAAAGACATCCAATATTGGACTCATAATTTTCGTCTCGTAGTCAGGGTCTTACTGCCACTGACGGTTCGTGAAACCGAGGTCGCACGAAGAAGTTACGGACAAAAAAGTGTTTTATCAACAAAATTAATAATAACAATATTTTATTATTATTATTAATCAATTATTTATTTATTTTTCATAACTCCAAAATCAATCACGTTTTGGAGTCTTCATGGGCGCTATAATTAAGCACCAATTCCTCCTTTTTCATTTATTTGTCTTTTAATTTTATTTCTCTTATTATATTTTTTTTGTTTCTCTCTCCAATCTATTTTTTTCTTTCATGATTCTCTCCCACCACCAAAAGTGGCGCCTCCCATTTCTTTTACTCCATGTGGAATTCCCCAAACTCCATTCTCACTTTAACTTTATTATTTAATAAAATTAATAATAATAACACCCATAATTAATGTACTAATTTAATCCCATTAAATTAGTTTACCATGGTTATTAAGTTAAAACCATTCCATTTAATTAAATTCAAATAATTTAATTTACTAACCAAAAATTAAACCCATTTAATTTAATTTACCAATCACACACATATTTCTGTCACCTTTATCATTATTATTTAATTCAATAGTAATAAATCCTCTTTCAATTTCATCAACGGGTCCCCATCATTAACATTAATAATTATTATTATTATTTACGCCCACTATTTTCATATAATTACTCCATATATCCCATAATATTATATTCACGCATGGTTTGGAACCCCATTCACGTGCCTCTTCATGTTATTATTATTATAACAAATTATTATATAATAATACCCTTTTAATGTTATTAACACAATTCCAACTTTAATTGTGGAGAACCGCACAACGCCTCCTGTACAAGGTCACACCCATGCACCCCATGCATTTCATTCCTTTATAATTTATTACATGAGCCTCATTTATTGTAATTTATTCCTTTATAACTTATTCCAGGCGCCTCCCATCATTTTATTAAATATATTCGATTTTATTTCTTATATTTTACAATGATTAAATTAAAACCATTTTATCTAATTAACACCACATATTTTCACGCCACCATTATCAATTATTATTATAAAAAATTATTATTACAACACGTGTCGTGTTTGACCACATCAAATTTTTTACAAAGAAATGGACCGGAGAGGTCCGGGCCATTACACCAGATACCTCTCAAAACATTCTCGTCCTCGAGAATTAAAACCAACCCATAAAAGGGGGAAAGGTCCGAACAACCACCCCTCAAGATACCTCTCAGGCCTCTTGTCATAACAAGAAACAACCGAAAACCCTAATTATGTGAGTTAGGAATTCCCTCTCCTATGTCGTGATATTATCCGCTTTAGGCGGCACAAACTCGCTTGCACGGGTTTAATCGCATCCGCATTAATGCATCTCGATTAAGGATTGAGCCTTCCCACATCCATATATTAGGATTTTCCAACTTACACTGCCCCCCAACACCATACAAAACATCAATAAATTTCCCGAACACATGTCTTGAAGAATTCCTTCTCCCATGTTGAGATATTATCCGCTTTAGGCGGCACTGACTCTCCTGCACGGGTTTAATCGCATCCACATTAATGTGTCTTGATTAGGGATTAGGTCCTCCTCCCCCCACATGTTATGACTCTTCACACACATTTAATGGAAAGAGGGAAACAACTTAGCATTATAAATTCATGAAAAAAAAAGTTCCAGGCCCAAAGCATGGGTGAGAATGAGTTTCAACAAAGGAGTGTGATGATCTTGAATTTAAACAAAACATAAATGAGAGCATTTAAGTAAAATCGGAAACATCTCTCTTGATCTCTGGCCTTGCTAGGGTTTCCACTTCTATTGCATGAAACTGTCTGTGTCCCACTCCTCTTCCATTCTGTTGACGTCCAGGTTCCATAGTTGTTCGGTAAACAGGGAACGCCTAAGCCCAAGTAGTAAAGAAAAACTCAAAGTTTTAATTATCATTTTATTTCAATTGCTTTCCCAGAACACCGAAATCAAGTAAAACACAAACATGATGATGCATGTACCTTCCCTAGGGTCTCTACCCTGCAATCAATATAGTCTCACTTGGTCGTTCGGTAGGATCAGAGTCCTTGCATCGGATCACGGGGGGCCCTAAAATCTCGTGTCCTAGCCGGTCTTCCCTAGCCTATGTCACGCACAAAGATTAACGAACACTGTTGCCCTACCATCCCATGAAATCTTCACTGTGCCTAACTCCAGACTCCATCCTATCTCTCAACCATCACCTCTGATACCATTCTGTCACGACCCCCTCCCACAAAAGATGCCCCTCCTGAGCTGGCAATGGTGGAAGGAAGACAATGACCACCGAGTCCCGCCTCCAGTAGGCCCCGGGTTGGCGACTAGCACCAAGGGTATGAGTTTTCACAAATATGGGAGGCATTACCCTTTTTATTATTTTGGATCGGGAAATAGGACAAGTCAACCACCAAAAAGGGAAAAGAACAAGTGTACATAAATAAACCCAAAACAAGCCCACATGCATGTTTAAATAATTTTTATAACAAGGTACAAGTACAAGTAAGCTCAAAAGTACAAGTGAGTACAGTACCAAAAGTAAAACAAGAAAACAACAACTGCACAACTCCCACTTTCTGACTAGTAGGGTCCCGCACGACCCTGGTAGTCCTCCTGAAAACCTGAAACAACGTAGGGTGAGCATACAAGTATACTTAGTAGAGAACCTAAAGCTCTCGTGCACAAGTGGGAAGACACCCTAAGGTCCCGTGAGAAAACAGAAGAACCAGAAACTAACAAGGAAAAACTATCCACCCAGCCTCACTGGTCACACTCACCAAGTAACACAAAAAAGCTTAGTATATATATAGAACAAAAGTATTGGGTACCCCGCACCATTTCCCACTTAATTAGATGCTGCTCTTCTTAACGGCAAACGTCCTGACGCTACCACACTCTTCCCGCCCGCACACACCTGGGCCAAACCACGCATCTCGCCCACACACACCTTGGCCTCACAACCACGCATCTCGCCCGCACACACCTGGGCCACAACCACTAACCCGCCCACAGACACCTGGGCCTCATCCCGAAGGTTCTTGGGAACGGTAAGTCTGCCCAAAGAGTCTTGGGCTAAAGGTCGCCTCAAGCCATCACAGCCTCTGAGACCTACCCGAAGAGTCTTGGGTGTAAGGTCACCTCAAGCCATCATAGCCTATGGAAGAAGGAGTAGGAAGGAGCTAGTAACTAAGGGGGAACACCCTCTCCCATAAAATGGGATTGTTCGGCACTAGGTACTTGACATGGGTGTGGTGCGACAAAACACAAAGATACAATTATATATATACATATACCAAACACACAGCCCAACCTATGGCTTCTTAAAAAGCGAAACTGAGCATGTGCCTCGGTACTGCTACCACGAAGCATGCATCAACAACCAAACAATCATCCCCCAACCCCATTTAGGTTTTCATGTTTCATGCAATGGTTTAACAAATTATTACTACTGGGAAACTATCATCCAGACAATACCTTTCACAAACATATCCCTGCCATCCACAACCAAGGTTAGGTAAAACGCAAGCAACCACATGCCATTTCATTTACAAAAGATTATCACAACCACACAACATTCCATCATTCATTTATTTCAAAGTTTCACACATAAAACCCTTTCCACACACAAAACATTTCCGCATTTGAAAACACCTTTTACTTCCAAAACACTTTTCATAATCAAAACACTTTTCATAAATGAAGGCATTTTCCACAACCATCCACTTCCCATTTCAACCCCATCGTTTACAAAAACATTTCCCACAAAACAACCAAACCACCAACATGTTCATTATTCCAATTTTTTTCAACCGGGGTGATCACACAAGGTTTTCATTCTCATTTAATCAGCCAGTCTTTACGTGCTTATCCATTTTCCATGTTTTAACAAAACCAACCAAAAACAATTCAGATATCAATTTCACACGCAAAGGCCACCAACGGCCTTGATTTTCAGTAGGCAAAGGCCTTTCAATACAAAATCACAATCAGAAGATAATGAAACTAGAAGGCAATAGAAACAGCACAAAACCGCAAACCCTTCTTTATCCGGTTATTATCTTTATTTAAAGATCAACTTCATCCCATGGAACAAAAGAAAAATATCCCACCCCGCATGTTGCACCAAATAGAGAGACGAAGGTAAACCCCTACCTCAAAAGGTCCCGATCACATCGCTTCCGACGACGTCCTTCGGTGTCCTCCACCTTCGCCAAACCCGACAAACGCCTCCTAGGATGGAAGCTGGAGAAGGAAGGCCAGAATGAAAGGTGACAAGTCTGGTCTTAGAAGCTTATTCTCATCGCTACGATCATGTGGCCGCTGACGGATCGTAATTCGGATCTCGGACAAAGAAGTTAGAGGAGGAATACTTCTCGATTGTCCAAGAGTGTCGTCGTGCGACAAAGAAGCGATCGATATGGAAGATAAAACATGACCTCGTTCTTATATAGGAAGTGAATAGTTAAATCCGTATTCAGCGTTCATTAATGAATACATGATGTGACCGTACATACGTTACATGTTTTGATTGGTTAACACACAACACGCCACGCGGTTTCCACGCGTTTTAATAATAATGATAATTCTATCAATATGTGGTGTTTCGTTGACCCGAGGCATGAGTCATAAAAGTAGTTCATTAATGGTCTTAAAATGACCGTCATAATTTCAGGGTTACGCTGTCACTGACGGATCGTCAATCTGATACCGTATGAGGGAGATACGTTGGATACAAGATCCTGTAATAATAACAATATTAAATCTATTAATTCATGAGCGTTTCGGGTACCCAATCCGAAAACCCGAAAAAGACATCCAATATTGGACTCATAATTTTCGTCTCGTAGTCAGGGTCGCACTGCCACTGACGGTTCGTGAAACCGAGGTCGCACGAAGAAGTTACGGACAACAAAGTGTTTTATCAACAAAATTAATAATAACAATATTTTATTATTATTATTAATCAATTATTTATTTATTTTTCATAACTCCAAAATCAATCACGTTTTGGAGTCTTCATGGGCGCTATAATTAATCACCAATTCCTCCTTTTTCATTTATTTGTCTTTTAATTTTATTTCTCTTATTATAATTTTTTGTTTCTCTCTCCAATCTATTTTTTTTCTTTCATGATTCTCTCCCACCACCAAAAGTGGCGCCTCCCATTTCTTTTACTCCATGTGGAACGCCCCAAACTCCATTCTCACTTCAACATTATTATTTAATAAAATTAATAATAATAACACCCACAATTAATGTACTAATTTAATCCCATTAAATTAGTTTACCATGGTTATTAAGTTAAAACCATTCCATTTAATTAAATTCAAATAATTTAATTTACTAACCAAAAATTAAACCCATTTAATTTAATTTACCAATCACACACATATTTATGTCACCTTTATCATTATTATTTAATTCAATAGTAATAAATCCTCTTTCAATTTCATCAACAGGTCCCCATCATTAACATTAATAATTATTATTATTATTGACGCCCATTATTTTCATATAATTACTCCATATATCCCATAACATTATATTCACGCATGGTTGGGAACCCCATTCACGTGCCTCTTCATGTTATTATTATTATAACAAATTATTATATAATAATACCCTTTTAATGTTATTAACACAATTCCAACTTTAATTGTGGAGAACCGCACAACGCCTCCTATACAAGGTCACACCCATGCACCCCATGCATTTCATACCTTTATAATTTATTACATGAGCCTCATTTATTGTAATTTATTCCTTTATAACTTATTCCATGCACCTCCCATCATTTTATTAAAAATATTCGATTTTATTTCTTATATTTTACAATGATTACATTAAAACCATTTTATCTAATTAACACCACATATTTTCACGCCACCATTATCAATTATTATTATAAAAAATTATTATTACAACACGTGTCGTGTTTGACCACATCAAATTTTTTACAAAGAAATGGACTGGAGAGGTCCGGGCCATTACACCAGATACCTCTCAAAACATTCTCATCCTCGAGAATTAAATCCAACCCATAAAAGGGGGAATGGTCCGAACAACCACCCCTCAAGATACCACTCAGGCATCTTGTCATAACAAGAAACAACTGACAACCCTAATTATGTGAGTTAGGAATTCCCTCTCCTATGTCGAGATATTATCCGCTTTAGGTGGAACTGACTCGCCTACACGGGTTTAATCGCATCCGCATTAATGCCTCTCGATTAAGGATTGAGCCTTCCCACTTCCATATATTAGGATTTTCCAACTTACACTGCCCCCCAACACCATAAAAAACATCAATAAATTTCCCGAACACATGGCTTGAAGAATTCCTTCTCCCATGTTGAGATATTATCCGCTTTAGGAGGCACTGACTCTCCTGCACCGGTTTAATCGCATCCACATTAATGCGTCTTGATTAGGGATTAGGTCCTCCTCCCCCCACATGTTATGACTCTTCACACACATTTAAAGGAAAGAGGGAAACAACTTAGCATTATAAATTCATGAAAAAAAAAGTTCCAGGCCCAAAGCATGGGTGAGAATGAGTTTCAACAAAGGAGTGTGATGATATTGAATTTAAACAAAACATAAATGAGAGCATTTAAGTAAAACCGGATACATCTCTCTTGATCTCTGGCCTTGCTAGGGTTGCCACTTCTATTGCATGAAACTGTCTATGTCCCACTCCTCTGCCGTTCTGTTGACGTCCAGGTTCCATAGTTGTTCGGTAAACAGGGAACGCCTAAGCCCAAGTAGTAATGAAAAACTCAAAGTTTTAATTATCATTTTATTTCAATTTCTTTCCCAGAACACCCAAATCAAGTAAAACACAAACATGATGATGCATGTACCTTCCCAAGGGTCTCTACCCTACAATCAATATAGTCTCACTTGGTCGTTCGGTAGGATCAGAGTCCTTGCATCAGATCACGGGGGGCCCTAAAATTCCATGTCCTAGCCGGTCTTCCCTGGCCTATGTCACGAACCAAGATTAACGAACACTGTTTCACTATCATCCCATGCAATCTTCACTGTGCCTAACTCCAGACTCCATCCTATCTCTCAACCATCACCTCTGATACCATTCTGTCACGACCCCCTCCCACCAAAGATGCCCCTCCTGAGCTGGCAATGGTGGAAGGAAGATAATGACCCCCGAGTCCCGCCTCCAGTAGGCCTCGGGTTGGCGACTAGCACTAAGGGTATGAGTTTTCACAAATATGGGAGGCATTACCCTTTTTATTATTTTGGATCGGGAAATAGGACAAGTCAACCACCAAAAAGGGAAAATAACAAGTGTACATAAATAAACCCAAAACAAGCCCACATGCATGTTTAAACAATTTTTATAATAAGGTAAAAGTACAAGGAAGCTCAAAAGTACAAGTGAGTACAGTACCAAAAGGAAAACAAGAAAACAACAACTGCACAACTCCCACTGCCTGACTAGTAGGGTCCCGCACGGCCCAGTTAGTCCTCCTAAAAACCTGAAACAACGTAGGGTGAGCATACAAGTATACTCAGTAGAGAACCTAAAGCTCTCGTGCACAAGTGGGGAGACACCCTAAGGTCCCATGAGAAAACCGAAGAACCAGAAACTAACAAGGAAAAACTATCCACCCAGCCTCACTGGTCACACTCACCAAGTTACACAAACAAGCTTAGTATATATATAGAACAAAAGTATTGGGTACCCTGCACCATTTCCCACTTAATTAGATGTTGCTCTTCCTAACGGCAAACGTCCTGACGCTACCACACTCTTCCCGCCCGCACACACCTGGGCCAAACCGCGCATCCCGCCCGCACACACCTGGGCCTCACCACAACGCATCTCGCCCGCACACACCTAGGCCACAACCACTAACCCGCCCGCAGACACCTGGGCCTCATCCCGAAGGTTCTTGGGAACGGTAAGCCTGCCCGAAGAGTCTTGGGCTAAAGGTCGCCTCAAGCCATCATAGCCTCCGAGACCTACCCGAAGAGTCTTGGGTGTAAGGTCACCTCAAGCCATCATAGCCTATGGAAGAAGGAGCAGGAAGGAGCTAGTAACTAAGGGGGAACACCCTCTCCCATAAAATGGGAGTGTTCGGCACTAGGTGCTTGACATGGTTGTGGTGCGACAAAACACAAAGATACAATTATATATATACATATACCAAACACACAGCCCAACCTATGGCTTCATAAAAAGAGAAACTGAGCATGTGCCTCGGCACTGCTACCACGAAGCATGCATCAACAACCAAACAATCATCCCCCAACCCCATTTAGGTTTTCATGTTTCATGCAATGGTTTAACAAATTATTACTACTGGGCAACTATCATCCAGACAAAACCTTTCACAAACATATCCCTGCCATCCACAACCAAGGTTAGGTAAAACGCAAGCAACCACATGCCATTTCATTTAAAAAAGATTATCACAACCATACAACATTCTATCATTCATTTATTTCAATGTTTCACACATAAAACCCTTTCCACACACAAAACATTTCCGCATTTGAAAACACCTTTTACTTCCAAAACACTTTTCATAATCAAAACACTTTTCATAAATAAAGGCATTTTCCACAACCAACCACTTCCCATTTCAACCCCATCGTTTACAAAAAACATTTCCCACAAAACAACCAAACCACCAACATGTTCATTATTCCAATTTTGTTCAACCGGGGTGATCACACAAGGTTTTCATTCTCATTTAATCAGCCAGTCTTTACGTGCTTATCCATTTTCCATGTTTTAACAAAACCAACCACAAACAATTCAGATATCAATTGCGCACGCAAAGTCCACCAACGACCTTGATTTTCAGTAGGCAAAGGCCTTTCAATCCAAAATCACAATCAGAATATAAAGAAACTTGAAGGCAATAGAAACAGCACAAAACCCCAAAACCTTCTTTATCCGGTTATTATCTTTATTTAAAGTTCAACTGCATCCCATGGAACAAAAGAAAAATATCCCACCCCGCATGTTGCACCAAATAGAGAGACGAAGGTAAACCCCTACCTCAAAAGGTCCCGATCACGTCGCTTCCGACGACGTCCTTCGGTGTCCTCCGCCTTCGCCAAACCCGACAAACGCCTCCTAGGATAGAAGCTGGAGAAGGAAGGCCGGAAGGAAAGGTGAAAAGTCCGGTCTTAGAAGCTTCTTCTCATCGCTACGATCCTGTGGCCACTGACGGATCGTAATTCGGAGCTCGGAAAAAGACGTTAGAGGAGGAATACATCTCGATTGTCCAAGAGCGTCGTCGTGCGACAAAGAAGCGATCGATATGGAAGATAAAACATGACCTCGTTCTTATATAGGCAACGAATAGGTAAATCCGTATTCAGCGTGCATTAATGAATACACGATGTGACCGTACATACGTTACATGTTTTGATTGGTTAACACACAACACGTCACGCGGTTTCCACGCGTTTTAATAATAATGATAATTCTATCAATATGTGGTGTTTCGTTGACCTGAAGCATGAGTCATAAAAGTAGCTCATTAATGGTCTTAAAATGACCGTCATAATTTCAGGGTTACGCTGTCGCTGACGGATCGTCAATCCGATACCGTATGAGAGAGATACGTTGGATACAAGATCCCGTAATAATAACAATATTAAATCTATTAATTCATGAGAGTTTCGGGTACCCAATCCGAAAACCCGAAAAAGACATCCAATATTGGACTCATAATTTTCGTCTCATAGTCAGGGTCTTACTGCCACTGACGGTTCGTGAAACCGAGGTCACATGAAGAAGTTACGGACAAAAAAGTGTTTTATCAACAAAATTAATAATAACAATATTTTATTATTATTATTAATCAATTATTTATTTATTTTTCATAACTCCAAAATCAATCACGTTTTGGAGTCTTCATGGGCGCTATAATTAAGCACCAATTCCTCCTTTTTCATTTTTTTGTCTTTTAATTTTATTTCTCTTATTATATTTTTTTTGTTTCTCTCTCCAATCTATTTTTTTTTCTTTCATGATTCTCTCCCACCACCAAAAGTGGCGCCTCCCATTTCTTTTACTCCATGTGGAACGCCCCAAACTCCATTCTCACTTCAACTTTATTATTTAATAAAATTAATAATAATAACACCCATAATTAATGTACTAATTTAATCCCATTAAATTAGTTTACCATGGTTATTAAGTTAAAACCATTCCATTTAATTAAATTCAAATAATTTAATTTACTAACCAAAAATTAAACCCATTTAATTTAATTTACCAATCACACACATATTTCTGTCGCCTTTATCATTATTATTTAATTCAATAGTAATAAATCCTCTTTCAATTTCATCAACGGGTCCCCATCATTAACATTAATAATTATTTATATTATTGACGCCCATTATTTTCATATAATTACTCCATATATCCCATAATATTATATTCACGCATGGTTGGGAACCCCTTTCACGTGCCTCTTCATGTTATTATTATTATAAAAAATTATTATATAATAATACCCTTTTAATGTTATTAACACAATTCCAACTTTAATTGTGGAGAACCAAACAACGCCTCCTGTACAAGGTCACACCCATGCACCCCATGCATTTCATTCCTTTATAATTTATTACATGAGCCTCATTTATTGTAATTTATTCCTTTATAACTTATTCCATGCGCCTCCCATCATTTTATTAAATATATTCGATTTTATTTCTTATATTTTACAATGATTAAATTAAAACCATTTTATCTAATTAACACCACATATTTTCACGCCACCATTATCAATTATTATTATAAAAAATTATTATTACAACACGTGTCGTGTTTAACCACATCAAATTTTTTACAAAGAAATGGACCGGAGAGGTCCGGGCCATTACACTAGATACCTCTCAAAACATTCTCGTCCTCAAGAATTAAAACCAACCCATAAAAGGGGGAAAGGTCCGAACAACCACCCCTCATGATACCTCTCAGGCCTCTTGTCATAACAAGAAACAACCGACAACCCTAATTATGTGAGTTAGGAATTCCCTCTCCTATGTCGAGATATTATCTGCTTTAGGCGGCACTGACTCGCCTGCACGGGTTTAATCGCATCCGCATTAATGCCTCTCGATTAAGGATTGAGCCTTCCCACTTCCATATATTAGGATTTTCCAACTTACACAGCCACCCAACACCATACAAAACATCAATAAATTTCCTGAACACATGGATTGAAGAATTCCTTCTCCCATGTTGAGATATTATCTGCTTTAGGCGGCACTGACTCTCCTGCACGGGTTTAATCGCATCCACATTAATGCATCTTGATTAGGGATTAGGTCCTCCTCCCCCCACATGTTTTGACTCTTCACACACATTTAAAGGAAAGAGGGAAACAACTTAGAATTATAAATTCATGAAAAAAAAAGTTCCAGGCCCAAAGCATGGGTGAGAATGAGTTTCAACAAAGGAGTGTGATGATCTTGAATTTAAACAAAACATAAATGAGAGCATTTAAGTAAAACTGGAAACATCTCTCTTGATCTCTGGCCTTGCTAGGGTTGCCACTTATATTGCATGAAACTGTCTGTGTCCCACTCCTCTGTCGTTCTGTTGACGTCCAGATGCCATAGTTGTTTGGTAAACAGGGAACGCCTAAGCCCAAGTAGTAATGAAAAACTCAAAGTTTTAATTATCATTTTATTTCAATTTCTTTCCCAGAACACACAAATCAAGTAAAACACAAACATGATGATACATCTACCTTCCCTAGGGTCTCTACCCTGAAATCAATATAGTCTCACTTGGTCGTTCGGTAGGATCAGAGTCCTTGCATCGGATCACGGGGGGCCCTAAAATCCCGTGTCCTAGCCGGTCTTCCCTGGCCTATGTCACGCACAAAGATTAACGAACACTGTTGCCCTACCATCCCATGCAATCTTCACTGTGCCTAACTCCAGACTCCATCCTATCTCTCAACCATCACCTCTGATACCATTCTGTCACGACCCCCTCTCACCAAAGATGCCCCTCCTGAGCTGGCAATAGTGGAAGGAAGATAATGACCACCGAGTCCCGCCTCCAGTACGCCCCGGGTTGGCGACTAGCACCAAGGGTATGAGTTTTCACAAATATGGGAGGCATTACCCTTTTTATTATTTTGGATCGAGAAATAGGACAAGTCAACCACCAAAAAGGGCAAAGAACAAGTGTACATAAATAAACCGAAAACAAGCCCACATGCATGTTTAAACAATTTTTATAACAAGGTACAAGTACAAGGAAGCTCAAAAGTACAAGTGAGTACAGTACCAAAAGGAAAACAAGAAAACAGCAACTGCACAACTCCCACTGCATGACTAGTAGGGTCCCGCACGGCCCTGGTAGTCCTCCTGAAAACCTGAAACAACGTAGGGTGAGCATACAAGTATACTCAGTAGAGAACCTAAAGCTCTCGTGCACAAGTGGGGAGACACCCTAAGGTCCTGTGAGAAAACAGAAGAACCAGAAACTAACAAGGAAAAACTATCCACCCAGCCTCACTGGTCACACTCACCAAGTAACACAAACAAGGTTAGTATATATATAGAACAAAAGTATTGGGTACCCCACACCATTCCCCACTTAATTAGATGCTGCTCTTCCTAACGGCAAACGTCGTGACACTACCACACTCTTCCCGCCCGCACACACCTGGGCCAAACCACGCATCCCGCCCGCACACACCTGGGCCTCACGACCACAGATCTCGCCCGCACACACCTGGTCCACAACCACTAACCCGCTCGCAGACACCTGGGCCTCATCCCGAAGGTTCTTGGGAACGGTAAGCCTGCCCGAAGTGTCTTGGGCTAAAGGTCGCCTCAAGCCATCACAGCCTCCGAGACCTACCCGAAGAGTCTTGGGTGTAAGGTCACCTCAAGCTATCATAGCCTATGGAAGAAGGAGTAGGAAGGAGCTAGTAACTAAGGGGGAACACCCTCTCCCATAAAATGGGAGTGTTCGGCACTAGGTGCTTGACATGGGTGTGGTGCGACAAAACACAAAGATACAATTATATATATACATATACCAAACACACAGCCCAACCTATGGCTTCTTAAAAAGTGAAACTGAGCATGTGCCTCGGCACTGCTACCACGAAGCATGCATCAACAACCAAACAATCATCCCACAACCCCATTTAGGTTTTCATGTTTCATGCAATGGTTTAACAAATTATTACTACTGGGCAACTATCATCCAGACAAAACCTTTCACAAACATATCCCTACCATCCACAACCAAGGTTAGGTAAAACGCAAGCAACCACATGCCATTTCATTTACAAAAGATTATCACAACCATACAACATTCCATCATTCATTTATTTCAAAGTTTCACACATAAAACCCTTTCCACACACAAAACATTTCCGCATTTGAAAACACATTTTACTTCCAAAACACTTTTCATAATCAAAACACTTTTCATAAATAAAGGCATTTTCCACAACCAACCACTTCTCATTTCAACCCCATCGTTTACAAAAACATTTCCCACAAAACAACCAAACCACCAACATGTTCATTATTCCAATTTTGTTCAACCGGGGTGATCACACAAGGTTTTCATTCTCATTTAATCAGCCAGTCTTTACGTGATTATCCATTTTCCATGTTTTAACAAAACCAACCACAAACAATTCAGATATCAATTGAGCACGCAAAGGCCACCAACGGCCTTGATTTTCAGTAGGCAAAGGCCTTTCAATCCAAAATCACAATCAGAAGATAAAGAAACTGGAAGGCAATATAAACAGCACAAAACCCCAAACCCTTCTTTATCCGGTTATTATCTTTATTTAAAGTTCAACTGCATCCCATGGAACAAAAGAAAAATATCCCACCCCGCATGTTGCACCAAATAGAGAGACGAAGGTAAACCCCTACCTCAAAAGGTCCCGATCACGTCGCTTCCGACGATGTCCTTCGGTATCCTCTGCCTTCGCCAAACCCGAAAAATTCCTCCTAGGATGGAAGCTGGAGAAGGAAGGCCGGATGGAAAGGTGACAAGTCCAGGCTTAGAAGATTCGTCTCGTCGCTACGATCCTGTGGCCGCTGACGGATCGTAATTCGGAGCTCGGACAAAGAAGTTAGAGGAGGAATACTTCTCGATTGTCTAAGAGCGTCGTCGTGCGACAAAGAAGCGATCGATATGGAAGATAAAACATGACCTCGTTCTTATATAGGAAACGAATAGGTAAATCCGTATTCAGCGTGCATTAATGAATACACGATGTGACCGTACATACGTTACATGTTTTGATTGGTTAACACACAACACGTCACGTGGTTTCCACGCGTTTTAATAATAATGATAATTCTATCAATATGTGGTGTTTCGTTGACCCGGGGCATGAGTCATAAAAGTAGCTCATTAATGGTCTTAAAATGACCGTCATAATTTCAGGGTTACGCTGTCGCTGATGGATCGTCATCTGATACCGTATGAGGGAGATACGTTGGATACAAGATCCCATAATAATAAAAATATTAAATCTATTAATTCATGAGCGTTTCGGGTACCCAATCCGAAAACCCAAAAAAGACATCCAATATTGGACTCATAATTTTCGTCTCGTAGTCAGGGTCGCACTGCCACTGACGGTTCGTGAAACCGAGGTCGCACGAAGAAGTTACGGACAAAAAAGTGTTTTATCAACAAAATTAATAATAACAATATTTTATTATTATTATTAATCAATTATTTATTTATATTTCATAACTCAAAAAGCAATCACGTTTTGGAGTCTTCATGGGCGCTATAATTAAGCACCAATTCCTCCTTTTTCATTTATTTGACTTTTAATTTTATTTCTCTTATTATATTTTTTTGTTTCTCTCTCCAATCTATTTTTTTTCTTTCATGATTCTCTCCCACCACCAAAAGTGGCGCCTCCCATTTCTTTTACTCCATGTGGAACGCCCCAAACTCCATTCTCACTTCAAATTTATTATTTAATAAAATTAATAATAATAACACCCATAATTAATGTACTAATTTAATCCCATTAAATTAGTTTACCATGGTTATTAAGTTAAAACCATTCCATTTAATTAAATTCAAATAATTTAATTTACTAACCAAAAATTAAACCCATTTAATTTAATTTACCAATCACACACATATTTCTATCACCTTTATCATTATTATTTAATTCAATAGTAATAAATCCTCCTTCAATTTCATCAACGGGTCCCCATCATTAACATTAATAATTATTATTATTATTGACGCCCATTATTTTCATATAATTACTCCATATATCCCATAACATTATATTCACGCATGGTTGGGAACCCCATTCACGTGCCTCTTCATGTTATTATTATTAAAACAAATTATTATATAATAATACCCTTTTAATGTTATTAACACAATTCCAACTTTAATTGTGGAGAACCGCACAACGCCTCCTGTACAAGGTCACACCCATGCACCCCATGCATTTCATTCCTTTATAATTTATTACATGAGCCTCATTTATTGTAATTTATTCCTTTATAACTTATTCCATGTGCCTCCCATCATTTTATTAAATATATTCGATTTTATTTCTTATATTTTACAATGATTAAATTAAAACCATTTTATCTAATTAACACCAAATATTTTCACGCCACCATTATCAATTATTATTATAAAAAATTATTATTACAACATGTGTCGTGTTTGACCACATCAAATTTTTTACAAAGAAATGGACCGGAGAGGTCGGGGCCATTACAATAGATAATTCATGAAATTTCATATTATAATAGGTTTATTGAAAATAATACCATATGCAAGTATGTTTCTTATATAGATCTAGATTAAACAAAATAAACCTATATCCCCAAAAATGGAATGCTATATGATTTTTAGGGTCATTAGGGTGGGCCAGATGTAATTTATCTTAACATCATGTGATAAGTAATCATATTCTTGACAACTTAGGGTTATGCAATGGGGACCTTTTCTAAGCAGTTTGAAGTTTAAAGTAGTGGAATTTAGGTCATACAGTTTAACATCATGTGACAAGGAAGTGTGTTCCCAATTTGAAATTATAAAAATTACTTATTTAATAACATTGAATTAGTGGGAGTCATGATAATACAACCATCTATCATTATCATGGAATAATCTCTACGTCATGAGACCGTATGTATTGTGTAATGTTTTTCTCATTTGACTATATATTTGGAGGTTACCACTAAGGTATTTTATGAGCTCATAGAGAAGGCACCATTTCTCAATGGAAGAATTAATATAGGTGAAACTTATTATCAAATGATAATGTGATGTGATTATATTGAATTTCAATGATTGTAAGTGTGCTATTGATTTTCTCATTGAGTCATTCCAACTAACCATGTCTATTAAAATAGATTATTGAAGATGTTGATGCAATGTATGGGAAAATAAAAAAAATGGGACTTATTTTATATCTTCAATATAAAAGATAATATGGGATCTATTTTTTCATAGTATGGATTGTGATGTGATAAAACAATAGAAAATACAAGTTTTTATCAGGCCAATATTTTTTTATCATTATACACTATTTTCTAAAATATTATATATAGTCTCATAAAAAGCCTCTATATGTCCATTGGCTATGGTGTGATAGTATGATGACAGATTTAAGAGAATAAAATATTCTTAATAAAACCTTTTCGACTTGAATGAAGAAAAAATTGTGTCATTTTCTATAGATATTGTTTAAGGGACCCCAAATTTGTTAATGATATCAGCCTTCATGAAATTGATGATAACCCCATTTCCATATTTTATGATGAATATAACATCATCCCCCTTCGAGAATAAGTCAATGATTAAATGTGTATACTCAAACTTCCTAGCGATTGTTGGGGATATGGATCCACGGAATCAATTCCCTACAAGGAAAATAACCATGAATAGTAAGTCGTATAAAACAATTAGGGGTTAATGAATGATGTTGATGTGTATCTAATAAGAAAGGAACTTCTTTGTGAACTCTATATAGTCACGTCATTGGAATATAGAATAATCCAAGCCTCTTGACTTAGTGGAAGATATTGGCTCCTGATTTTTGTGAAATGTAAGTGCCAAGATATAATTCGTTTACAAAAAAATGGGTTTCTACAACACTTATAATTCATATGATGAGAACACCATGAAACCTTTTAGTATATAGGACTTCATGTTAAATAAATCCATCATAGATGATTATGTTTACTACCTACCTCAGATAAGTTTCTTCGAAGAACGATCTAGGGGAATAATTTTTTTTGTGCTATTATATTTTAGTATACATTCTTCCCATTTTGGAATTAGTTTACTTAGATATGAGGTATATTTAGTTATGTATAGTGATAAATTCATGGATCTCTTCTATTTCATTATTTATTTATTGTTTTACTACCATGTATTGCATTATATGAATGACTATTTCATCCTATACTAGATATTCCATGTCTGTAGATTTGTTATCCAGTAAATATGCTTTGGAATTATATGAATGGGGGACATGAGTAAACAATTGTTCTATGGAAAATTGAACCATCAAACCACATAAATATATATTAAAGGGGATCAATTCATTATTCTTAATGTAATATTAACTATAGATCTTATTTATTACAAACTATGAGTCACCCTTCAGGTTCATGCGGGCCACTGATATCTTCAAAGATAGATCTAATATCATAATGAGGGATTCTTATTTTGTATTAGTTTTCGAAAAACCTTTTGATAATAGGAAATAATATTTATGAACTACCTTTATTAGGGATATGAAGACAAATATTAAGGTGACATAGTTAATCTTATAGATTTCCATCCTTCTTCCTATTGGGTTCTTAGAATCACTATCAAATTATATGTCCCATATTTGTGGAGTGTAATGGAAAAGGAATATATGTTAATTATGGATATTTTTATTATCTATTGACCCTTATAAGTTAGGGTGTGGTATAAAGAAATAATCCAATGCATACCCTTTTACATTCTACATAGACATGAACTATAAGTCAAATAGTAACAAGATTACCTCCCAACACTTCATATTCCCTATTAACATTGGTTGAATGGTGATTTATTTGAGAAGGAAAACATAATAAAAAATGATTACCATGGGATACTGCAGATCATGAATTTTCATCTTCACTATGAAGACTAGTGTATGGTAGTTATTTTGGGTATTTGAGTATTTTTCTCCAACACCATCTTTCTAATGTAATAGTGGTTTCCCTATTTTCCATTTTCACTCTTATAATAAAGGGGGGAATCAAATGATCACACATGGTTTACCCATAAAAGAGAAGGAGATTCTCTTTAACTGATTGATTTTGAACTGGTGGGTGCATAAGATATTTTTTCACATTTTTGAAATATTTTTTAAAATAATCATCCCCTTAGTATGTGATTTTTTTTATCATCCTTGATGAAAAAAATTAATAATGTGATTGTAAATGAAAAATATGATATAGAAAATGTTCTCTTATATTCCCTTGAAATCAATATCATTTCAAGGAAGAGGATTATTCAGGATTTACTTGGTCGTCAGGGTATCAATATTGTTATTATTATTCAATAAAAAGAAACTCATAATTTTTCTTGATGTTACCTTGAAATAACCCATAAAAAGATTCATATTTATAATTTTTTTATATAATTTTTCATCAACCATATCATGATCTACAATATGATCAAAAAATTACTCATATATTATAATAAGATAATCCATATGGAATTCAAATGAAGTTGATTCCTATGGATTAAAAATATGGTTTATGACACATTGACATATGGGAAAATATTATTCAAGAGAAAGGACCTTACACTAAAAAATAATACACCACGGGGTTCCCTGAAGGTATAGGCCTCCTAATTTTCTAGAACTATTTTGATATTATTATATCATGAATTTACATCCATAATGTAGATGTATTAGAATCCATCCATCAAATAATAATGTTGTTCTATTATTTAGACTGATAAATCATCCTCTGTACAATGATGTGTTAGATCATTGAAGTTGATACAAACTCAGATCATCCCATTATTATTCTTTATAAAGATAATATTGGAAAGATATTTCAACTAATGGATTTATTGAATAATGTTTTAATTGATATGTTTTCAAATTTTCATTTTAACTTCCCTGTGTAAAAGTCCATCATTTGTATACATAAATATGAAATCATTTTATATGAAAATTTCATATTTAAAATTTTGACCCATTTCATAATGTTGGAAGTTTATATTCTTTAGATACTAGATACATAAACATATTATTTTTTTACATTCTCTATCATATTCCCTAATTCTATTACCATATTCTAATATTATTTAAATACCTAATTTAATCTTTTCTTTATGACATATGTAAATGTAAAATAATAAAGGGTGATATTAGATGCACAATAAGGTTAAAGTGGGATATATCAGTCAATTATCGTATAAAAGATAATATAATAATAAGGGTATAATATTATGGCTATAACATAAAAATTTCATCCCCAACTTATCAAAGATCAAAAAAATGATTTATAAAATAAATCATTATCATTTTAAATTACATGAATCATAATAGTGAGAACGTTTTATAAATCAACTAAAAACCATAAGTTATCTTCACAAAAGCACATAACTATCAAAGATATAGAAAATATTTCACATTTAAATGATACATAACAATACTATCAAATAATACTGTATTAGGATTCCTCACTTTTTTCTATAGTGGATCAAACACATAGACTTGTTTCCCATAATTGATAAAGCACGCCGACTTGTTTCCAATAGTAGATCAAACACATAGAGTTGTTTCTCATAATTTTCTCATGATATATAAAACATTACCCAATTAATTTGTTGGATATATAATTCTAGACCCCACCTTCACATAATTTAAACCATTCTAATATATCCCATGTTCATAAAAAACTTATCATATAATCATGTCAAAAACAATGAAAAAAGGGTTTCATAAACAATTCTTATTTTAATCATGGAATTAAACATTGAAAAATAAATGTTTGTATAAAAATATCATCATGATACTCATAAAGAATCTACATAAGGAGTAAAGAAGGAATCATTGGATTATATCCAAAGTAAAACATAATAAAATTTAAATGTTGTTATTATAGATGAAAATTATTTTAAAATAATCAATAAAATATTTCCTGGGAAAAATACCATTTTCACATAAAAAGAAGTTATTCAAATATAAAAATTTATTCAATATTATAAAAATAATTATATTCAAAAATAATTTTGGAAACTTCTAAATTAAGATTCAAATAATTTACTAGTTATCATTGTATTAAATAATGTTCATTATATATAAGTTTGGTAAAAATATTCCTTTCATAATATTAAAAAAATTCAGAAAGTCACTCATTTTGAAAGTGACAGGAATATTCATTTTTAACAATTTTTTAAAAAGTAAATCATTGGTAATAATGAAATTTAATCAATCAAAGGATAATATTGAAACATTCATAAAAACATGTTTAGAAAACATGGATTTGTAAGGAAAATAATTATTAATCGAAGAGATAAATTAGGTCATTTTTTCATAAAAACATTTGTTTCTGATGCTTACATGAAGGCACACCACCCCCATGTGTTTTATGTATAATTTAGTCACAATTTGTTTCCCCACATTCCTAATTTCTAAAGGCGGGCGACATTCATCACTTTCTTCTACAATATCTACTCCTTGATTGAAATGGGATGATGGGATGTTAGTTACCCCATCCTTGGATTCTTCCTTAAATTTTTTCACATACTGTGGGTATCTCTAATAGAGTTATGTCATGGTTGTGGAACTAATTTTTTGTGTGATCCCTCTATGGAATATAGTTGATTATTCTATTTCAATCTTGACATTCCAAAGGGTCTTAATAGAGAAACAAATTTTATCAGGATAGTAATCACATTGGGAATCCCTGACATTTATGGATGCTAGGAGCATTGTTCATCAGTATTCTTCAACATTGGAAGGAATCTCATGTATGAATATTAGGTGCAAATCCAAACGCATCCCCTGTCAATCATGAGGTATCTATTTCGGGTCACAAGTTTATTGTATTTTGGAGATGGAGTTGGTTGATCAAAATTCCCTAAGGAGGTAGATCAAGGAGGTTCATCCCTAAAAGGGAACACCAAGAAGATTTACCAATGGATAGACTAGAAATTCCTGTAGAGGAGAAATGTGGAGGTGTGTCATGTAAATGGAATATTTGACATCATTACGGATGATCGACACACCTCTAAAGGTTGACTAGGTATAAGGCCCCAGCCTTAAACCTTACTTAATCTTGAGTTATTACAAGATTACACATTGTGGATCTTTTCAGGTTTAGATTTTTAGAGAATTAGATCATAAAACTTTCATTACATTCCACATTTAAACAAAGTGGTTACATAAAAGATAGGAAACATATTTACAATAAAACATGGATTCTTTCTTGACACTTCCTTGACACTATGATCATATCATGTACCATTCCCTTGACCTATGAAAAGAATTTCAAAAACATGGGATAAGCATAAAAATCTCAGTAAGGGTTATAAAAAGTATGTAAAGGATACATGAGTACATATATACATAAGAATGAAATCATACTTTACCCTTAAAACATAAGCACTTTAACATACCTCATAAAATCATGAATAAGTCATAGAAATCAAAAGACATAAAGGTAACTTGAGGCACTCATAACATTCTTACGTAGGGAGTAGACCTCTTGGTTATGTTTGGAATACCCATCACAGTATATTCCCTAAATCTCTTCAGAGAAACCTTAACGTTTAACCCCTTCACGTTACCCAATGCATTGGAGAGCTATATCGGGCTCACGCGCCCTTAGTTTATCACGGAACCACCTGTCTTCATAAAAAATTCCCAAGAACCATAACATAATCATAGCACATAACGTAAGCATATAGGAAAGATAACATTCCCACATTTCAATAATAATATAACATTTTAAGATAATGAATCCATCCTAAAAACCATTTTCAAACCCATTTAAAACATTTAATAATGAGATTTTTGAATCAGAGTGTCCCATAACACTTTGAATTTTTTAACTTTTTAAACCATTAATATCCATATAATTAAATCCTTAAAGCCATTATGAAAACATAGATATTAATGAGAAATATTTGTAAGTATAAATCATTAAAACATTTAAAACGATATTTTAGTTAAAGGGTTTTTAACCAAATGAGAGACACTTGAATACAATAATTGAGGAATAACATTTAATCATAACATTATAATATCATGATAATAAATGGATTCAGGATATAATATTCCAAAGGATAGTATATACACCATATAAGGGTGAATTGGTGCATAACAACAATGAAGTCTCAATAGAAATGTAAAATGAGATGAAATCCCTTATAAAGAAGGTATCCTTAAATTAAAGATAAATCAATCTCATAATTATGTGTGAAAAATATAAATATGCCCAATATAAGTTGATATTAAGTTTATAAAAATCAAAGGTCATACACACATATTCAAAGGATGAGATATTCAATAACTACAAGTTGAACCCAAAGAAATCGAAATTGGGTTAAGAAGTTTCCTTGGTAAAAATTCGACAGCCTAACGGCGTCACTTCCAACTTCAGAAAATGAGATGATAAGAGATTAAAAGGGTATATCATCACTTGAACATAAAATTTACATCAATACATATATAGAAGAAAATATCCCAACATTACAATATGTAAATTAAAAGACCCAACAAAAGATGTCTTTTAAAAAGAGGAGGGTGAAAGGTTCCCTTACCGACTTGGGTATCTTTCGAAACATACAGCCATGAAAGAAGGACAATACAACATTGATGTAAAAACTCATAAATGAAATTATATTACAAAAATAGTAAAATAATGGGCAGTAAAAATTCCACTAAAAGGAAATGGTGGAAAATGTTGCATAAATCTCACAGGAATAAAAGTGAGATGAAAAAACACTTATGAAAACTTGGCAGCCTAACGACGCTGCATAAAACTTTCAAAAATGGATTGATGAGATCAAATAGGGTCTCTCATCATATTAACATAAAATTTGAATAAATATTAATATAGAAGAACATCCCCCAACATAACAAAGAGGAGGTTAAAAGAAGTGACAAAAAGTAGAGTACTTAAAAAGAAAGAGAGAGGTTGGATCTCTTATGAAAATTTGGCAGCCTAACGGCGCCACTCAAAACATCCAAAATAGATTGATGAGAGCAAATAGGGTGTCTCATCATATGAACATAAAAATTAAAGTAATATTACTATAAAATAACATCCCAATCATTAGAAAGACGAGCTTAAAAGGAATGACATAAAAGTGTATACGTAAAAAGAGAGGGGTAGGATCCCTTACATCGGGTCCGACTTGACTCGATCGTTCTTTAACCTCCTGAATAATAAACTTGAGTTAATTTCTAATTTCTTAAGAACCTTTTTCAAGTTAATTATTACTTTTATATCACATACTACTATTCTATGAAAACTATGTAATTATTTAAGTTAATAATGGTAGTTTTGTAGATCATTGCTACATGAGTCAAAAATAAAATCTTTATAATTACAAGTTGTTCATGTGGTAATATATATAGTATATAAAGAATTATAATCATTATGTAGATATCATATATATCATAGATATCCATTATATACATTCATTTGTAATATTAAATAACATTTAGAGGTAAGAAATGAAATGCACCGTTCATGGAGACGGTAAGCCGTACGTACGCATGAACGCTACTTCCATTTCTATTTTTTATTTAATGGAATTAAAACATAATGATACATAATAGTATTATAATTATTGTATGTTATCATATATAATATCATTTAATATATCCTTTATACGTACCACATATGGTATTAATGAATCAAATTACTTTGAGGGGGTGGTAGTCCGCATTTCCTAAAATGAAGATATCGCGTTTAACCATAATGGAAATCATAAAGGTATTCCATAGATGAAAAATACAGAAGTTTAAGTAAAACATAAAAATATTATATATCATATATAAATATAGTGACATCTTAATGGCCACCTTTTAGGGTGTTAAATGAATATTGAACAATCATCGTTTCGTGAGGCAGAAATTCACCATCCACAGAAACAGTATATTATTTCACCATTAGATGTAGGTGTGTGTAATTGTAGCTCTAATCCTTCTTATAAAAACATCCTAGTATATTGAGGATACTGGATTTGTTTCAAAAGAAATGAATAAACTGTGTTTAGGGGGTTGGAGAAGCAAAATAAAACAAAAGAACACAAGTGAAGACATTACCTTAAAATCGGGTATCTCTCTTTGATTTGAGCTCAAAGGCTTCCGTGGGAAGACTTCTGCCCTATGTGAGGCTTCTAGGATTAAGAGAGGGATGTGGAGAGACAAAAGGAGCAGGGTTTGGCCGAGAAAAATGCTTGAGAGGTGTGGGTAAGGTGGTAGAGGTGGGGGCCTTTTATAAGAGGAGAGGAGGGGAACTCTTGGAAAGTTACAAAATGTTACTTTATTTTCAAATGAGTTTCAGATTTTAAAGGTCCCAAATTGATTTATTTCTAGGATAAGGTGGTACGAGTTCGAAATATACTCATACAATATGTCTTTGACAAGTTTAAGATATAGTTTTAACATTATCGTTTCATTTTATTTAAATCCTTTATTAATGAGGTAATCGCTGCATCATCATGATGTGATAAATAATTTAATTTATTTAATGTCCAAAAATTATAAAACAAATATCATGATGTAGGAAATATTTTTATCTTTATAATGAATATTTATCTTAAAAAATATGACTGGTATAACCCCATTTAAAAATTGTTTTAGTAAACAACTCATGCTTGTGACATTTTTATTTTAACTTTAAATAAAAAGTTATTTATGTCATTTTCCAACCAAAGTGGCTCCATGGGGTCCCCAAGTTTACCCATGGATTTTATTGGTCGGTCATGAAACATAAAATGAGGGTAGGACATGTGTCTAGCTCATTTCATATTACTAAAACATTAATTTTACATTAAATTACACTAATTACCTCTAATCGCGATTAAAAACTTAAAAATTACTATTCACAAAAAAAATTATTTTAATCCCATTGAACCACATTTTACATCCTAATGACAACCATGTATGTCATATTTTTGAAATTAAAATCACAGAAGTGGTAAAGTTTCATTTAAACAAAAAAATCAGTTTTTAAACTACCACTTAGTGGTTTCACTATTCATAAAAAATTGGAGTTTTTAAGAAAAATACAAAAAAATCACCATAACCTATATATGATATTCTGAATTCAAAAATGATGTCTATTTTTCAAAATTCAAAACATATATGTTGAATTAATTAATTTAATAATTAATTCCCACTGTCAAAACAAATAGCGTGTTTTTAAGAAACAATATCTATTAAAAGATTGACACTAGTTTAAGTCCAATTTCAAAGTAAAATTAATTCCAATGACCACCATTAGATTAAATGGTAAAAACAATATTATAAATAAACTCTAATATAAATTAAAAATATAATTTATCCATATAAATAAATCAGATTAAAAGGAGGTTTTGAATTAAAATGCAACATTTTCAATAAAAATGATCTTTATCAGAAAAATAACAAAATTTTACACAAAGTAAATTTTGATGTCTATATTCTAAAGAAGGATTTTATTTTGTCAAATAAAATATATAAAATTGTTAAAAGTATATTTTAAAAGGGTTCACCATCAAAAAGCGATTAATCAACCTTTTAAAGAATATTAGAAGATTTATGCTTAAAATTGGATTCATTTGCATTTTAAGCCTCCAACATTTATTGGATAAAAGTAAAAATATATGCCAAACATATATAATCATTTTGTAGTTAGTTCCGTTCATTCCCAATTCCAACGTCTAGGAGTTAACTACCTTTTAAAATAATATTATTCTATTATTAGAGTGCAACGTAAGATTTCAAAGAAACTCGTTGTTGCGTATTGGGTGCGCCCTCGAGCATAGCATTCCCTTTAAAGTAATTTTAATATTTTATTCAAAAATATGGATAAATATGAAAATTTAAAATTCTTTATTTACCTGGGGTGTTACATCCTTCCCCCCTTTTGGGAATTGCGTCCTTGCAATTTTAAAATTGGGCTTGAAAGATTCATTGAAAATCCCACATCGGAATAAGAGTCAGTAAAACTATCACTTTAAAAGAATGGGAGAGAAGTACAAATGTCACCCGAGTTAACCCATACTAGGATTCCAAGTATGAAAATATGGATATGGAGGAAAAAACAGCGGGTCATTTTCTGATGGAGAGTGATATTAAACATGTCTAGGAGAAAGTTAACGACAAGAAAATCACAAACTTGTGATGTGTTAAAAGGTATTTGATTCCCCAGCAGGAAAAATTAATAGACAACATTTTTGTTTTAAGTTACTTTTCATTGAGGAATTTATTTATGAGCTTAACTAAAAAATAAGGAAGCATACTTAATTGTCATGTTGACATTCAACTTTTACTATATTTCTTACACGAACTCATATTTTCTCCAATAGACGAGTATTTAGGATGACTTGTTCACATTAAGAGAACTATAATCAACTTCTAGATAATCACCTAATCCGCAAAAGAGAATTATATACTTCCCAGGTCCATAGACCTTAACCAAAATTAAAACCCAAAGTTCAACAACAACCATTCAATAAAGATCTATCCATAAAATTCTACAATGTAAACAAAACTAAGATTGAAACCCAATTCTCTGAAAGATTTAATCACATAGTCTCCTAAGATAAATTTAAACAATTTTCTCCAAAATAACATCAGTTACTCTTACAGTCTCATACTAAAAAGTAGTTAACCTAATCACATAGACTCCATGATAGGCTAATCATTTCCATTGATAACCAAAAACAATCAACTTATTCTTAATTCATAAAATCATCTAACTAAAAAGAATCATTCAAACTAACCAGGGACTTCACGTAGTCGAGTGGTAGGCGATAAATACCAGTTGGACTTATGTTGTGGGTTCGATTCTCGCAGTTTTGTCTGAAGCGACGGGTTATCACACGGTCTGCGTGTTGTCCCTTTTCAAAAACTATATAATTTTATAACATTCCTCAAAAATAGATAAATTCATCAAAAATAACCATAACATATTTTAACCACAAAGGTTATCTGATAACTTTCATTTTGCAACCCAAAATGTATTAACCAGTAACTGCCTCAAATTCAAGGATCATATAAACCCAAAGGGTTCTTTATAACTATATCCACAAAAGAAAGGATAATTATTCCTTGAATAAAATTTTCGTATATCAAACATCAGGGTTACTATAAAAAGTCTTCTAATATAACCCCATCATCAAAAGAGACTAAATACATCTAAGAATTTCACCATCCTAAAATCTACCATAACCCTTGAATCCCTTATATGATGAATTCTTACTCATTCAACATTCTTCATGATCCATTATCCATTACTTTTTAACTTATTCTGAAATACTTCTTTCCTACAAACAAAATCATGAATCATATCCTAAGATTCCAATAATAGGAAAACATATGTTAAGAAATAATCCATACCTTTTATTCTTCAATGTCAGTTTCTTCATCCTCAATCGGATTGGCATTAGGTATTGGTAAATGAATATTTGTACGATCTTGGTGACCCCATTCCCGAAAATTCTTCGTAGGACATGTGTTTGCATAATGACCATGCACACCACATTTAAAACATTCAATTGATCATTCAGGAAGAACTTCTTTCCATTTCCTAGAGTCAACTAGATGCTTCCTTTTTCCATGGCAGGTTCTTGCTTTAGGACCTTCACTTACACATCTATAGCATATTTATGTCCCTTTAAAACATTTTCCTATGTGTTTCTTTCCACATATTTGACACATAGGTTTTTTAACATACTTACCTTTATGATTATTACCTGAACATCCGTAGAGATTCGTTTCTCGCATACATGATGCCTTATAAAAATCACTAAGGTTCAGGTGGTCAATCGGGACTCCAAATAGTTGGTTGAGGATAACCACAAGAGTTCTCATGGAAGCTCCCATATCATTCAGTTGTTCTTTCATAAAACCGTCATATTTTTCTTCAAATCCACTGTTACTTTGGTGACGGATAGATCCATCCATTTACTAAAACCAAAAAGGTCAGTGTGAGTATATCAGTAAAATCATCAAATAAAAAAGAGGAAGATAAACACCAAGATATACTTATCCAAGTTATCTCAAACTCATTATAACTTAAAAAAATGATGACTCCATCTAATATACTAACCATTGTGGTTATACACAACTTATCACTTTTTCTTAAAAAACACTCTAACCTCTAAAGTTATCTAAACCGACCTCTGATACCAACTATAAGGCCCCACCCATAAACCTTACTTAATCTTGAGTTATTACAAAATTACACATTGAGGATCTTTTCAGGTTTAGATTTTTAGAGAATTAGATCATAAAACATGCATTACATTCCACATTTAAACAAAGTGGTTACATAAAAGATATGAAATATATTTAAAATAAAACATGGATTATTTCTTGACACTTCCTTGACACAATCATCATATCAAGTACCATTCCCTTGACCTGTGAAAAACATTTCAAAAACATCGAATGAGCATAAGAAGCTCAGTAAGGGTTATAAAAAGTAAATAAAGGATACATGAGTACATATATACATAATAATGAAATCATACTTTACCCATATAACATAATCACTTTAATATACCTCATAAAATCATGAATAAATCATAGAAATCTTAAGACATAAATGAAACTCGAGGCATTGATAACATTCTTACGTAGGGAGTAAACCTCTTGGTTATGTTTGGAATACCCATCACAGTATATTCCCTAAATCTCTTCGGAGAAACCTTAACGTTTAACCCCTTCATGTTTCCCAATGCATTGGAGAGCTATATCGGGCTCACTCGCCCTTAGTTTATCACAAAACCACCTGTCTTCATAAACAATGACCAAGAACCATAACATAATCATAGAACATAACTTAATCATAAAGGAAATATAACATTCCCACATTATAATAACAATATAACATTTTAAGATAATGAATCCATTCGAAAAACCATTTTCAAAACCATTTAAAATATTTAATAAAGTGATTTTTGAATCAAAGTTTCCCATACCACTTTGAAGTCATTAACATTTTAAAACATTAATATTCATATAATTAAATCCTTAAAACCATTTTTAAAACATGGATATTAATGAGAAATTCTTATAAGTATAAATCATTAAAACATTTAAAATGATATTTTAGTTAAAGGGTTTTTAACAAAATAAGAGACACTTGAATACAATAATTGAGGAATAACATTTAATCATAACTTTATAATATCATGAGAATAAATGGATTCATGATATAATATTCGAAAGGATAGTATATACACCATATAAGAGTGAATTGGTGCATAACAACAATGAAATCTCTATAGAAATGTAAAATGAGATGAAATCCCTTATAAAGAAGGTATCCTTAAATTAAGGATAAATCAATATCATAATTATGTGTGAAAAACATAAATACAACCAATATAATTGGATATTAAGTGTAAAACAATAAAATTTCATACACACATATTCAAAGGATGACATATTCAATAACTACGAGTTGAACCCAGAGAAATCGAAATTGGGTTAAGAAGTTCCCTTGCTAAAAATTCGACAGCCTAACGGCGTCACTTCCAACTTCAGAAAATGAGTTGATAAGAGATTAAAATGGTATATCATCACTTGGAAATAAATTTTACATCAATAAGGATATATAATAACATATCCCACCATTACAATATGTAAATTAAAATACCCAACAAAATATGTCTTTTAAAAAGAGGAGGGTGAAAGGTTCCCTTACCAACTTGGGTATCTTTCGAAACATACACCCCATGAAAGAAGGACAATACAACATTGATGTAAATACTCATAAATGAATGTATATTACACAAAGAGTATAATAATGAGAAGTACATATTCCACTAAAGGAAATGGTGGAAAATGTAGCATAAATGTCATAGGAATAAAAGTGAGATGAAAAATTCCTTACGAAAACTCGGCAGCCTAACAGCACCACATAAAACTTCCAAAAATGGATTGATGAGATCAAATAGGGTCTCTAATAATATTAAAATAAAATGTACATCAATTTTAATATAGAATAACATCCCCCAACATAACAAAGAGGATATTAAAAGAAGTGACATAAAGGAGAGAACTTAAAAAGAAAGAGAGAGGTTGGATCTCTTACGAAAATTCGGCAGCCTAATGGCGCCACTCAAAAACTTCCAAAATGGATTTATGAGAGAAAATAGGGTGTCTCATCATATGAAAATAAAATGTACAGTAATATTAATATAAAATAACATCCCAATCATTATAAAGAAGAGCCTAAAAGGAACGACATAAAAGATTATACTTAAAAAGAGAGGGGTAGGATCCCTTACCTCGGGTCCAACTTGACTCGATCGTTCTTTAACCTCCTGAATAATTAACTTGAGTTAATTTCTACTTTCTTAAGAACCTTTTTCAAGTTAATTATTAATTTTATATCACTTACTACCATGCTATTAACAATGTGTAATTTTTAAGCTAATAATGGTCGTTTTGTTGATCATTGCTACTTGAGTCAAAAATAAACTCTTTGTAATTACAAGTTGTTCATGGGGTAAAATATATATTATAAAAATAATTATATTCATTATTTAGATATCATATATATCATATATATAGATTATATACATGTATTTATAATATTAAATAACATTTAGAGGTAAGAAATGAAATGCACCGTTCATGGAGACGGTAAGTCATACGTACGCATGAATGCTACTTCCATTTCTATTTCTTATTTAATGGAATTAAAACATAATGATACATAATAGTATTATAATTCAAGTATGGTATCATATATAATATCATTAAATCTATCCTTTATATGTACCAAATATGGTATTAACGAATCAAATCACTTTTAGGGGACGGTAGTCCGCACTTCCTAAAATGAAGATATCGCGTTTAACCATAATGGAAACCATAAAGGTATGCCATAGATGAAAAATAAAGAAGATTAAGTAAAACATAAACATATTTTATATCATATATAAATATATTTACATCTTAATGGCCACATTTGAGGGTGTTAAAAGAATATTAAAGAATCATCGTTTCGTGAGGGAGAAATTCACCATCCACAGAAACAGTATGTTCCTTAACCATTAGATGTAGGTGTGTGTAAGTTTAGCTCGAATCCTTCTTATAAAAAAATACTAGTATATTTTTTATACTGTAGTTCTTACAAAATAAATGAATAAAAAGATTTTAGGGGGTTGGAGAAGCAAAATAAAACAAAAGAACACAAGTGAACACATTACCTTAAAATCGGGTATCTCTCTTTGATTTGAGCTCAAAGGATTTATTGGGAAGAATTGTGTCCAAAGTGAGGCTTCTAGGAATAAGATAGGGATGGGGAGAGACAAAATGAGCAGGGTTTGACCGAGCCAAAGGCTTGAGAGGTGTGAGTAAGGTGGTAGAGGTGGGGGCCTTTTATAAGAGGAGAGGAGGGGCACTCTTGGAAAGTTACAAAATGTTACTTTATTCTCAAATGATTTTCGGGTTTTAAAGGTTAAAAATTGATGTATTTTGAGGATATGGTGGTAAGGGTTCTAAATATACTCATCTAATAGGTCTTTGACAAATGTATGTTATAGTTTTAACATTATCTTTTCATTTTATTTAAATCCTTTATTAATAAGGTAATCGCTTCATCATCATGATGTCATAAATAAATTAATCTATATAATGTCTAAAAAATATAAAAAAAATATAATGATGTAGGAAATAGTTTTATATTTCTAATGAATATTTATATTCAAAACTCTGACTTGTATAACCCCATTTAATAATTGTTTTAGTAAAACAACTCATGCTTGTGACATTTTTGTTTTAACTTTAAATAAAAAGTTATTTATGTCATTTTCCAACCAAAGTGGCTACATGTAGTCCCCAAGTTGACTCATGGATTGTCTTGGTCAGACATGACACATCCAATGTGGGTAGGACATGTGTCTAGGTCATTTCATATTATTAAAACATTATTTTTACCTTAAATTACACTAATTACCTATAATCGCGATGAAAAACTTAAAATTTACTATTCTCTAAAAAATTATTTTAATCCCATTGAACCAAATTTTACATCCTAATGAGAACCATGTATGTCAGATTTTTGAAATTCAAATCATAGAATTGGTAAAGATTCATTTAAACGAAAAAATCAGCTTTTAAACTACCACTTTGTGGTTTCACTATTCATCAAAAATTAGAGTTTTTCAGAAAAATACCAAAACATCACCATAAGATATATTTGATATTATGAATTCCAAAATGATGTCTATTTTTCAAAATTCAAAACATATATGTTGCATTAATTATTTTAACAATTAATTCCCGCTGTCAAAACAAATATCGTGTTTTTAAGAAACAATATCTATTAAAAGATTGACACTAGTTTAAGTCCAATTTCAAAGTGAAATTAATTCCAATGACCACCATTAGATTAAATGGTAAAAATATATTCTAAATATATTCTAATCTAAATTAAAAATATAATCTATACATATAAATAAATCATATTAAAAGGAGGTTTTGAATTAAAATGAAACATTTTCAATAAAAATGATCTTTATCGGAAAAATAACAAAATTTTACAAAAATTAAATTTTGATGTAAAAATTCTAAAAAAGGATTTTATTTTGTCAAATAAAACATATTAAATTGTTAAAAGTATATTTAAAAAGGGTTCTCCATCAAAAAGCGGTTAATTGACCTTTTAAAGAATATTAGAAGATTTATGCTTAAAATTGGATTCATTTGCATTTTAAGCCTCCAATATTTATTGGATAAAAGTAAAAATATATGAAAAACATATATAATCATTTTGTAGTTATTTACGTTCATTCCCACCATTACAACGGCTAGGAGATAACTACCTTTTAAAATAATATTATTCTATTATTAGAGTGCAACGTAAGATTTCAAAGAAACTCGTTGTTGCATATTCGGTACGCCCTCGAGCATAGCATTCCATTTAATTTAATATTAATATTTTATTCAAAAATATGGATAAATATGAAAATTTCATATTCTTTATTTACCTTGGTTGTTACATCCTTCCCCCATTTTGGGAATTGCGTCCTCACAATTTTAAAATTGGGCTTGAAAGATTCATTGAAAAACCCACATCGGAACAAGATTCAGTAAAACTATCACTTTAAAAGAATGGGAGAGAAGTAAAAATGTCACCCGAGTTAACCCATACTAGGATTCCAAGTATGAAAATATGGATATGGAGGAAAAAACAAAGGTCCATTTTCTGATGGACAGTGATAGTAAACATGTCTAGGAGAAAGTTTACAATAAGAAAATCACAAACTTTGGATGGGTTAAACGGTATTTGATTCCCCAGTAAGAAACATTAATAGGAAAAAATTTTGTTTTAAGTTACTTTTCATTGAGGAATTTATTTATGATCTTAAATAAAACATAAGGAAGCACACTTAATTGTCATGTTGACTTTTAACTTTTACTATATTTCATAGACGAACTCATATTTTCTCCAAAAGATGAGTATTTAGGATGACATGTTCACATTAAGAGAGCTACAATCAACTTCTATAGAATCACCTAATCCAAAAAAGAGAACAATATACTTCCCATGTCTTTAGACCTTAACCAAAACTAAAACCCAAAGTTCAAAAAAGACCATTCATTAAACATCTATCCATAAAATTCTACAAAGTAAACCAAATTAATATTGAAACCCAATTCTCGGAAGGATTTAATCACATAGTCTCCTAAGATAAATTTTAAAATTTTTCTCCAAAATAACACCAGTTACTCTTACAGTCTCATACTGAAAATTAATTAACCTAATCACATATCCTCCATTATAGGCTAATAATTTCCATTGATAACAAAAAAAAATCAACTTAGTCATAATTCATAAAATCTTCTAACTAAAAAGAATCATTCAAAATGACCAGGGACTTCACGTAGTCTAGTGGTAGGCCATAAATACTAGTTGCACTTATGTTGTGGGTTCGATTCCCACAGCTTCATCCGACGCGACGGGTTGTCACACGGTCTGCATGTTGTACCTTTTCAAAAACTATATAATTTTATAACATTACTCAAAAAGAGATAAATTCATCAAAAATAACCATAACATATTTTAACCACAAAGGTTATCTGATAACTTCCATTTTGAAACCCAAAATGTATTAACCAGTAATTTCTTCAAATTCAAGGATCATATAAACCCAAATGTATCTTTATAACTATATCCACAAAAGAAAGGATAATTATTCCTTGAATAAAATTTTCATATATCAAACATCAGGGATACTATAAAAAGTCTTCTAATATAACCCCATCATCAACAGAGACTTAATACATCTAAGAATTTCACCATCCTAAAATCTACCATAACCCTTGAATCCCTTATATGATGGCTTCTAACTCATTCAACATTCTTCATGATCCATTAGCCATTCCTTTTCAACTTATTCTGAAATACTTCATTCCTACAAACCAAATCATGAATCATATCCTATGATTCCAATAATAGGAAAACATATGTTAAGAAATAATCCATACCATTCATTCCTCATTGTCAGATTCTTCATCCTCAATCGGAATGGCATTAGGTATTGGTAAATGAATATTTGTACGATCTTGGTGATCCCATTCTCGAAAATTCTTCATAGGACATGTGTTTTCATAATGACCATGCACACCACATTTAAAACATTCAATTGATCCTTCAGAAAGAACTTCTTTCCCTTTCCTAGAGTCAATTAGATGATTCCTTTTTTCATGGCAGGTTCTTGCTTTATGACCTTCATTTCCACATCTATAGCATCTTTATATCGCTTTGAAACATTTTCTTATGTGTTTCTTTCCACATATTTGACACATAGGTTTTTGAACATACTTACCATTATGATTATTACCTGAACTTCCGTAGGGATTTGTTTCTCGTATAAACAATTTCTTATAAAAATCATTAAGGTCTAGGTGGTCAATCATGACTCCAGGTAGTTGGTTGAGGATAACCACAAGGGTTCTCATTGCAGCTCCCATATCATTCAGTTGTTCATTCATAAAACCATCACAGTTTTCTTCAAATCCATTGTTACATTGGTGCCTACTAGATCCAGCCATTTACTAAAACCAAAAAGGTCAGTGTGAGTATATCAGTAAAATCATCAAATAAAAAAGAGGAATATAAACACCAAGATATACTTATCCAAGTTATCTCATACTCATTCTAACTTTAAAAAAACGATGACCCCATCTAATATACTAACCGTTGTAGTTATACACAACTTTTCACTTTTTCTTAAACAACACTCTAACCTCTAAAGTTTTCTAAATCGACCTCTGATACCAACTATAAGGCCCTAGCCTTAAACCTTACTTAATATTGAGTTATTACAAGATTACACATTGAGGATATTTTCATGTTTAGAGTTTTAGATAATTAGATCATAAAACTTTCATTACATTCCACATTTAAACAAAGTGGTTACATAAAAGATAGGAAACATATTTAAAATAAAACATGGTTTCTTTATTGAAACATCCTTGACACTATCATCATATCATGTACCATTCCCTTGACCTGTGAAAAACATTTCAAAAACATGAGATGAGCATAAAAAGCTCAGTAAGGGTTATAAAAAGTATGGAAAGGATACATGAGTACATATATACATAATAATGAAATCATACTTTACCAATAAAACATAATCACTTTAACATACCACTTAAAATCATGAATAAATCATAGAAACCATAATACATAAAGGTAACTCGAGGAATTCATAACATTCTTACGTATGGAGTAACCCTATTGGTTATGTTTGGAATACCCATCATAGTATATTCCTTAAATATCTTTGTAGAAACCTTAACGTTTAACCCCTTCGTGTTACCCAATGCATTGGAGAGCTATATCGGGCTCACCCACCCTTAGTTTATCACGGAACCACCCTTCTTCATAAACAATGCCCAAGAACCGTAACATGATCATAGCACAAAACTTAATCATAAAGGAAAGATAACATTCCCACATTCCAATAAAAATATAACATTTTAAGATAATTAATCCATTCTAAAAACCATTTTCAAAACCATTTAAAACATTTAATAAAGTGATTTTTGAATCAAAGTGTCCCATACCACTTTGAAATTTTTTACATTTTAAACCATTAATACCCATATAATTATATCTTTAAAACCATTTTGAAAACATGGATATTAATGGGAAATATTTATAAGTATAAATCATTAAAACTTTTAAAACGATATTTTAGTTAAAGGGTTTTTAACAAAATGAGAGACAATTGAATACAATAATTGAAGAATAACATTTAATCATAACTTTATAATATCATGAGAATAAATGGATTCATGATATAATATTACAAAGGACAGTATATACACCATATAATAGTGAATTGGTGTATAACAACAATGAAGTCTTATTATAAATGTAAAATGAGATGAAATCCCTTATAAAGAAGGTATCCTTAAATTAAGGATAAATCAATCCCATAATTATGTGTGGCAAATATAAATACACCCAATATAAGTGGATATTAACTGTAAAACAATCAAAGGTCATACACACATATTCAAAGGATGACATATTCAATAACTACAAGTTGAACCCAAAGAAATCGAAATTGGGTTAAGAAGTTCTCTTGCTAAAACTTCAACAGCCTAACGGCGTCACTTCCAACTTCAGAAAATGAGTTGATAAGAGATTAAAAGGGTATCTCATCACATGGACATAAAATTTAGATCAATAAGGATATATAATAACATATCCCAACATTTCAATATGTAAATTAAAACACCCAACAAAAGATGTCTTTTAAAAAGATGAGGGTGAAAGGTTCCCTTACCGACTTGGGTATCTTTCGAAACATACACCCCATGAAATAAGGACAATACATCATTGATGTAAATAATAATAAATGAAAGTATATTACAAAAAGAGTAGAATAATGTGCAGTACATATTCTTCTAAAAGGAAATGGTGGAAAATTTAGCATAAATCTCACAGGAATAAAAGTGAGATGAAAAATCCCTTACGAAAACTTGGCAGCCTAACGACGCCACATAAAACTTCCAAAAATGGATTGATGAGATCAAATAGGGTCTCTCATCATATTAACATAAAATTTAAATCAAGTGGAATATTGAAGAACATCCCCCAACATAACAAAGAGTATCTTAAAAGAAGTGACATGAAGAAGAGTACTTAAAAAGAAAGAGAGAGGTTGGATCTCTTATGAAAATTCGGCAAGCTAACGGTGCCACTCAAAACTTCCAAAATGGATTGATGAGAGAAAATAGGGTGTATCATCATATTTGCATAAAAAGTACAGTAATAGTATTATAAAAGAACATCCCAATCATTAGAAATATGAGCTTAAAAGGAACAACATAAAAGAGTATACTTAAAAAGAGAGGGGTAGGATCCCTTACCTCGGGTCCGACTTGACTCGATCGTTCTTTAACCTCCTGAATAATAAACTTGAGTTAATTTATACTTTCTTAAGAACCTTTTCTAAGTTCATTATTCCTTTTATATCACTTACTACCATGCTATGAACACTATGTAATTATTTAAGTTAATAATGGTCGTTTTGTAGATCATTGCTACTTGAGTCAAAAATAAACTCATTATAATTACAAGTTTTTCATGTGGTAAAATATATATTATACCCAGAATTATATTCATTATGTAGAAATCATATATATCATATATATCCATTATATACATGCATTTATAATATTACATAAAATTTAGAGGTATGAAATGAAATGCACCGTTCATGGAGACGGTAAGCCGTACGTACGCATGAACGCTACTTCCAATTCGATTTCTTTTTTAATGGAATTAAAACATAATGATACATAATAGTATTATAATTCCAGTATTTTATCATATATAATATCATTAAATATATCCTTTATACATTCCACATATGGTATTAATGAATCAAATCACATTGAGGGGGCGGTAGTCTGCACTTCCTTAAATGAAGATATCGCGTTTAACCAAAATGGAAAACATAACGGTATGCCATAGATGAAAAATACAGAAGCTTAAGTAAAACATAAACATATTATATATCATATATAAATATAGTGACATATTAATTTCCACCATTGATGGTGTTAAATGAATATTGAACAATCATCGTTTCATGAGGCAGAAATTTACCATCCATAGAAATAGTATGTTGTTTAACCATTAGATGTAGGTGTGTGCAAGTGTAGATAGAATACATTTTAAAAAAACATCCTAGTATATTTAAGATACTGGTGTTGTTACAAAAGAAATGAATTAAAATATTTTAGGGGGTTGGAGAAGCAAAATAAACAAAATAACACAAGTGAAGACATTACCTTAAAATCGGGTATCTCTTTTTGATTTGAGCTCAAAGGTTTACTTGGGAAGACTTCTGCCCAAAGTGAGGCTTCTAGAAGTAAGAGAGGTATGTGGAGAGAACAAATGAGCAGGTGTTGTCCGAGCCAAAGGCTTGAGAGGTGTGGGTAAGGTGGTAGAGGTGGGGGCCTTTTATAAGAGGAGAGGAGGGGCACTCTTGGAAAGTTACAAAATGTTACTTTATTTTCAAATGAGTTACGGATTTTAAAGGTCCCACATTGATTTATTTCGAGGATACGGTGGTAAGGGTTCGAAATATACTCATCCAATAGGTCTTTGACAAGTTTTATTTATAGTTTTAACATTATCTTTTCATTTTATTTAAATCCTTTATTAATGAGGTAATCGCTGCATCATCATGATGTCATAAATTATTTAATTTATATAATGTATAAAAATTATAAAAATATATCATGATGTAGGAAATCTGTTTATCTTTATAATTAATAGTTATAGTCAAAACTATGACTTATATGACCCAATTTAAAAATTGTTTTAGTAAAACAACTCATGCTTGTGACATTTTTGTTTTAACTTTAAATAAAAAGTTATTTATGTCATTTTCCAACCAATGTAGCTCCATGGGGTCCCCAATTTGACCCATTGATTTTCTTGGTCGCCCATGAAACATCAAATGAGGGTAGGACATGTGTCTAGGTCATTTCATATTATTAAAACATTATTTTTACCTTAAATTACACTAATTACATCTAATCGTGATTAAAAACTTAAAAATTACTATTCACCAAAAAATTGTTTTAATCCCATTGAACCACATTTTACATCCTAATGACAACCATGTATGTCGGATTTTTGAAATTCAAATCACAGAAGTGGTAAAGTTTCATTTAAACGAAAAAATCGGTTTTTAAACTACCACTTAGTGGTTTCACTATTCATCAAAAATTGATGTTTTTCAGAAAAATACCAAAAATTCATCCTAAGATATATTTGATATTATTAATTCATAAATTTTGTCTATTTTAAAAAATTAAAAACATATATGTTTCATTAATTAATTTAATAATTAATTCTCGCTGTCAAAACAAATAGCGTGTTTTTAAGAAACAATATTCATTAAAAGATTGACACTAGTTTAAGTCCAATTTCAAAGTGAAATTAATTCCAATGACCACCATTATGTTAAATGGTAAAAATATATTATAAATAAACACTAATGTAAATTAAAAATATAATCTATCCATATAAATAAATCAGATTAAAATGAGGTTTTGAATTAAAATGCAACATTTTCAATAAAAATGATCTTTATCGGAAAAATAACAAAATTTTACACAAAGTAAATTTTGATGTCCAGATTCTAAAGAAGGATTTTATTTTGTCAAATACAAAATATAAAATTGTCAAAAGTATATTTAAAACGGGTTCTCCATCAAAAATAGGTTAATCGACCTTTTAAAGAATATTAGAAGATTTATGCTTAAAATTGGATTCATTTTCATTTTAAGCCTCCAACATTTATTGGATAAAAGTAAAAATATTTGACAAATATATATAATCATTTTGTAGTTAGTTCCGTTCATTCCCGCCATTACAATGGCTAGGCATTAACTACCTTTTAAAATAATATTATTCTATTATTAGAGTGCAACGTAAGATTTCAAAGAAACTCGTTGTTGCGTATTGGGTACGCCCTCGAGCATAGAATTCCCATTAAAGTAATATTAATATTTTATTCAAAAATATGGATAAATATGAAAATTTCATATTCTTTATTTACTTGGGGTGTTACATCCTTCCGCCCTTTTGGGAATTGCGTCCACGCAATTTTAAAACTGGGCTTGAAATCTTCATTGAAAATCCCACATCGGAACAAGAGTCAGTAAAACTATCACATTAATAGAATGGGAGAGAAGTACAAATGTCCCCTGAGTTAACCCATACTAGGATTCCAAATATGAAAATATGGATATGGAGGAAAAAACAAAGGGTCATTTTCTGATAGAGAGTGATAGTAAACATGTCTAGGAGAAAGTTAACAACAAGAAAATCAAAAACATGTGATGGGTTAAACGATATTTGATTCCCCCGTAGGAAACATTAATAGGCAACATTTTTGTTTTAAGTTACTTTTCATTGAAAAATTTATTTATGAGCTTAACTAAAACATAAGGAATCATAGTTAATTGTCATGTTGACTTTCAAATTTTACTATATTTCTTACACGAACTCATATTTTCTCCAATAGACGAGTATTTTGGATGACTTGTTCACATTAAGAGAGCTATAATCAACTTCTATAGAATCACCTAATCCACAAAAGAGAACTATATACTTCTCATGTCTTTAGACCTTTACCAAAACTAAACCCCAAAGCTCAACATAGACCATTCAATAAACATCTATCCATAAAATTCTACAAAGTAAACCAAACTAAGATTGAAACCCAATTCTCTGAAGGATTTAATCACATAGTCTCCTAAGATAAATTTTAACATTTTTTCTCCAAAATAACATCAGTTACTCTTACAGTCTCATACTAAAATGTAATTAACCTAATCACATATCCTCCATGATAAGCTAATCATTTCCATTGATAACCAAAAAAATCAACTTACTCTTAATTCATAAAATCATCTAACTAAAAAGAATCATTCAAACAAACCAGGGACTTCATATAGTCTAGTGGTAGGCGATAAATACCAGTTTCACTTATGTTGTGGGTTCGATTCCCGCAGCTTCGTCCGATGCGACGGGTTTTCACATGGTCTGCGTGTTGTCCCTTTTCAAAAACTATATAATTTTATAACATTCCTCAAAAAGAGATAAATTCATAAAAAATAATCATAACATATTTTAACCACAAAGGTTATCTGATAACTTCCATTTCGCAACCCAAAATGTATTAACCAGTAATTGCCTCAAATTCAAGGATCATATAAACCAAAATGGTTCTTTATAACTATATCCACAAAAGAAAGGATAATTATTCCGTGAATAAAATTTTTATATATCAAACATCAGGGTTACTATAAAAAGTATTCTAATATAACCCCATCATCAAAAGAGACTTAATACATCTATGAATTTCACTATCCTAAAATTTACTATAACCCTTGAATCTCTTATATGACGACTTCTTACTCATTCAACATTCTTCATGATGCATTGGCCCTTCATTTTCAATTTATTCTGAAATACTTCTTTCCTAGAAACAAACTCATGAATCATATCCTAAGATTCCAATAATAGGAAAAGATATGTTATCAAATAATCAATACCTTTCATTCATCATTGTCAGTTTCTTCATCCTCAATCAGAATGGCATTAGGTATTGGTAAATGAATATTTGTACGATCTTGTTGACCCCATTCCCGAAACTTCTTTGTAGGACATGTGTTTTCATAATGACCATGCACACCACATTTAAAACATTCAATTGATCCTTCAGAAATAACTTCTTTCCCTTTCCTATAGTCAAATAGATGCTTCCTTTTTCCATGGCAGGTTCTTGCTTTATGACCTTCATTTCCACATCTATAGCATCTTTATGTCCCTTTGAAACGTTTTCATATGTGTTTCTATACACATATTTGACACATAGGTTTTTGAACATACTTACCTTTATGGTTATTACCTGAACTTCCGTAGGGATTTGTTTCTGGCATACACAATGCCTTATGAAAATCACTAAGGTTTAGGTGGTCAATCATGACTCCAGATAGTTAGTTGAGGATAACCACAAGAGTTTTCATTGCAGCTCCCATATCATTCAGTTGTTCTTTCATAAAACTGTCACAGTTTTCTTCAAATCCACTGTTACATTGGTGCCTGCTAGATCCATCCATTTACTAAAACCAAAAAGGTCAGTATGAGTATATCAGTAAAATAATCAAATAAAAAAGAGTAAGAAAAACACCAATATATTCTTATCCAAGTTATCTCAAACTCATTCTAACTTTAGGAAAAAAAATATGACTCCATCTAAAATACTAACCATTGTGGTTATACACAACTTGTCACTTTTTCTTAAACAACACTCTAACCTCTAAAGTTATCTAAATTGACCATTGATACCAACTATAAGACCCCAGCCTTAAACCTTACTTAATCTTGAGTTATTACAAGATTACACATTGAGGATCTTTTCAGGTATAGAGTTTTAGAGAATTAGATCATACAACATTCATTACATTTCACATTTAAACAAAGTGGTTACATAAAATATAGGAATCATTTTTTAAATAAAACATGGATTATTTCTTGACACTTCCTTGACACTATCATCATATCATGTACCATTCCCTTGACCTGTGAAAAACATTTCAAAAACTTGGGATGAGCATAAAAAGCTCAGTAAGGGTTATAAAAAGTATAGAATGGATACATGAGTACATATATACATAAGAATGAAATCATACTTTACCCATAAAACATAATCACTTTAACATACCTCATAAAATCATGAATAAATCATAAATGTCATAAGACATAAAGGTAACTCGAGGCATTCATAAAATTATTACATAGGGAGTAACCCTCTTGGTTATTTTTGGAATACCCATCACAGTATATTCCCTAAATCTCTTCGGATAAACCTTAACGTTTAACCCCTTCGCGTTACCCAATGCATTGGAAAGCTATATCGGGCTCACCCGCCCTTAGTTTATCACGGAACCACTCGGCTTCATTAAGAATGCCCAAGAACCATAAAATAATCATAGCACATAAATTAAGAATAAAATAAATATAACATTCCCACATTTCAATAACAATATAACATTTTAATATAACGAATCCATTCGAAAAACAATTTTCCAAACCATTTAAAACATTTAATAAAGTGATTTTTGTATCAAAGTGTCCCATACCAATTTGAAGTTTTTAACAATTTAAACCATTAATATCCATATAATTATATCCTTAAAACCATTTTGAAAACATGGATATTAATGAGAAATATTTATAAGTATAAATCATTAAAACATTTGAAATGATATTTTAGTTAAAAGGTTTTTAAGAAAATGAGAGACACTTGAATACAATAATTGATGAATAACATTTAATCATAACTTTATAATATCATGAGAATAAATGGATTCATGATATAATATTCCAAAGGACATTATATACACCATATAAGTGTGAATTGGTTCATAACAACAATGATGTCTCAATAGAAATTTAAAATGAGATGAAATCCCTTATAAAGAAGGTGTCCTTAAATTAAGGATAAATCAATCTCATAATTATGTGTGAAAAATATAAATACACCCAATATAAGTGGATATTAATTGTAAAACAATCAAAGTTCATACACACATATTCAAAGGATGACATATTCAATAACTAAAAGTTGAACCCAAAGAAATCGAAATTGGGTTTAGAAGTTCCCTTGGTAAAAATTCGACAACCTAACGACGTCACTTCCAACTTCAGAAAATGAGTTGATAAGAGATTAAAAGGGTATATAATCACTTGGACATAAAATTTACATCAATAAGGATATAGAAGAACATATACCATCATTACAATATGTAAATTTAAAGACCCAACAAAAGATGTCTTGTAAAAATAAGAGGGTGAAAGGTTCCCTTACCGACTTGGGTATCTTTCAAAACATACACCCCATGGAAGAAGGGCAATACAACATTGATGTAAATACTAATAAATGAAATTATATTAATCAAAGAGTAGAATAATGGTCATTACATATTCCACTAAAAGGAAATGGTTGAAAATGTAACACAAATCTCGTAGGAATAAAAGTGAGATGAAAAATCCCTTACGAAAACTCGGTAGCCTAACGGCACCACATAAAACTTCCAAAAATGGATTGATGAGATAAAATAGGGTCTCTCATCATATTAACATAAAATTTACAGTAAGATGAATATAGACGAACATCCCCCAACATAAAAAAGAAGAGATTAAAAGAAGTGACATAAAGGAGAGTACTTAAAAAGAAAGAGAGAGGTTGGATCTCTTACGAAAATTCGGCAGCCTAACGGCGCCACTCAAAACATCCAAAATGGATTGATGAGATAAAATAGGGTGTCTCATCATATGAACATAAAATTTATAGTAATAGTAATATAAAAGAACATCCCAATCATTATAAAGACGAGATTAAAAGGAATGACATAAAAGAGTATACTTAAAAAGAGAGGGGTAGGATCCCTTACCTCGGGTCCGACTTGACTCGATCGTTCTTTAACATCCTGAATAATAAACATGAGTTAATTTATAATTGAATAAGAACCTTTTTCAAGTTCATTATTCCTTTTATATCACTTACTACCATGATATGAACGCTATGTAATTATTTAAGTTAATAATGGTCGGTTTGTTGATCATTGCTACTTGAGTCAAAAATAAACTCTTTATAATTACAAGTTGTTCATGTGGTAAAATATATATTATATCCAGAATTATATTCATTATGAAGATATCATATATATAATATATATCCATTATATACATGCATTTATAATATTACATAACATTTAGAGGTAAGAAATGAAATGCATCGTTCATGGAGACGGTAAGTCGTACGTACGCATGAACGCTACTTCCATTTCTATTTCATATTTAATGGAATTAAAACATAATGATACATAATAGTATTATAATTCCAGTATGTTATCATATATAATATCATCAAATATATCCTTTATACGTACCACATATGGTATTAATGAATCAAATCACTTTGAGGGGGTGGTAGTCCGCACTTCCTAAAATGAAGTTATCGCGTTTTACCATAATGGAAACCATAATGGTATGACATAGATGAGAAATACAGAAGCTTAAGTAAAACATAAAAATATTATATATCATATATAAATATAGTTCCATCTTAATGTCCACCTTTGAGGGTGTTAAAATAATATTGAACAATCAACGTTTCGTGATGCAGAAATTCACCATCCATAGAAACAGTATGTTCTGTAACCATTAGATGTAGGTGTGTGTAAGTGTAGCTCTAATACTTATTATAAAAAATCCTAGTATATTTAAGATACTTTATTTGTTACAAAATAAATTAATAAAAAGAGTTAAGGGGTTGTAGAAGCAAAATAAAACAAAATAACACAAGTGAAGACATTACATTAAAATCGGGTATCTCTCTTTGATTTGAGCTCAAATTCTTCCTTGGGAAGAATTATACCCAAATTGAGGCTTCTAGGAGTAAGAGAGGGATGTGGAGAGACAAAATGAGCATGGGTTGGAAGAGACAAAGGCTTGAGAGGTGCGGGTAAGGTGGTAGAGGTGGGGGCCTTTTATAAGAGGAGAGCAGGGGCACTCTTAGAAAGTTACAAAATGTTACTTTATTTTCAAATGAGTTTCTGATTTTAAAGGTACCACATTGATTTATTTTGAGGATAAGGTGGTAAGGGTTCGAAATATACTCATCAAATAGGTATTTGACAAGTTTACGTTATATTTTTAACATTCTCCTTTCATTTTATTTAAATCCTTTAATGATGAGGTAATCGATGCATCATCAGGATGTCATAAATAATTTAATTTACATAATGTCTAAAAATTATAAAAAAAATATAATGATGTAGGAAATCTATTTATCTTTCCAATTAATATTTATAGTCAAAAATATAACTTGTATAACCCCATTTAAAAATTGTTTTAGTAAACAAACTCATGCTTGTGACATTTTTGTTTTAAAATTAAATAAAAAGTTTTTTATGTCATTTTCCAACCAAAGTGGCTCCATGGGGTCCCCAAGTTGACCCATGGATTGTCTTGGTCATCAATGAAACATCCAATGAGTGTAGTACATGTGTCTAGGTCATTTCATATTATTAAAATATTATGTTTACCTTAAATTACACTAATTACCTCTAATCGCGATTAAAAACTTAAAAATTACTATTCACCAAAAAATTATTTTAATCCCATTGAACCAAATTTTACATCTTAATGACAACCATGTATGTCAGATTTTTGAAATTCAAATAACATAAGTGGTAAAGTTTCATTTAAACCAAAAAATCAATTTTTAAACTACCACTTAGTGGTTTCACTATTCATCAAAAATTGAAGTTTTTCAGAAAAATACCAAAAAATCACCCTAAGCTATATTTGATATTCTGAATTCAAAAATGTTGTCTATTTTACAAAATTAAAAACATATATGTTGCATTAATTAATTTAATAATTAATTCCCGCTGTCAAAACAAATAGCGTGTTTTTAAGAAACAATATCTATTAAAAGATTGACACTAGTTTAAGTCCAATTTCAAACCGAAATTAATTCCAATGACCACCATTATATTAAATGGTAAAAATATATTCTAAATACACTCTAATATAAATTAAAAATATAATCTATCCGTATAAATAAATCAGATTAAAAGGAGGTTTTGAATTAAAATGCAACATTTTCAATAAAAATGATCTTTATCTGAAAAATAATAAAATTTCAAACAAAGTAAATTTTTATGTCCAGATTCTAAGGAAGGATTTTATTTTGTCAAATAAAACATATAAAATTTTCAAAAGTATATTTAAAAATGGTTCTCCATCAAAAAGAGGTGAATCGACCTTTTAAAAAATATTAGAAGATTTATGCTTAAAATTGGATTCATTTGCATTTTAAGCCTCCAACATTTATTAGATAAAAGTAATAATATTTGACAAACATATATAATAATTTTTTAGTTAGTTTTTTTCATTCCCGCCACTACAACGGCTAGGCATTAACTACCTTTTAAAATAAAATTATTCTATTATTAGAGTGCAACGTTAGATTTCAATGAAACTTGTTGTTGCGTATTGGGTACGCCCTTGAGAATAGCATTACCTTTAAAGTAATATAAATATTTTATTCAAAAATATGGATAAATATGAAAATGTTATATTCTTTATTTACCTGGGGTGTTACACTAGGGAGGTGAACCCATAGGAGGGAACACCTGAGTTTGGGAAAGAACACCCTTTGAGGAGGATTCGAGGTTTAACATCCTATACAGATGGGAGATCAGTATTCCCCATAGAGACGAATATAGGAGGTGTATCCCTAGGAGGGATCACTTAAATGGTTTACCCAGGGATGTATCAGAATGCTCGGTAGAGGAGGATCTGGGTGATTTGTGTTGTAATGGGAAGATGTCACACATGAAAGTTGATTAGAACACCCTTGGAGGTGGATCAATGAGGCACACCCATATGATGGGGGTATCTAGGTATATAATTGGTTGGTATTGAACCACAAATAGGCTTATTATGTACCATTTCTAGAAGTCAAGGATCAAAACACTAATTGTTCGATTCCATAGTTTAAGGTCGTGTGACAACACCATTAGAATTCATTTAGTGGCATCCAGAAAGGATGCTCACGCAGTGAATAGAGAGTCAGAGAGGGATGTATGAGGCTTACAAATGGAAGCTAGCCTTCACAAGATGAACTCTATTTTTTGGATAGTGTGGGGATCATTCATGGGGGATGACCAAGTGTTTCTAGGATTTGTGATGATGGGGATGGGTCTTACACATGATAGTAGTCCAAAGGGACCCAAAGTAGTTGTAATATCTGGGTATGGGAAAGATCCTACCGGGATGTGGTCTGTGGAAAATTAGGATAGATGTTGGTAGAGTGTTGGGTGTGGATTTGGACCATAGGGAGTCTTTCAACATATCACCATTAGTTGGGAATCAAATCCTACATTGTTCGAGATGGTTGGGGCTTTCACCTGAGGAGGAGGACCATTTGAGGGGATGTAGTTGGGGATTACACTAGAGGAGGTCCATTAAAGTGGAGCATGTGGTTCGATGTCTGGGTCTCTACTAACCTCTAATTTCATGTGAGTCATGATCGGTGTGAGAAACAAGGGGAAATAGCAGACATGATGCTTGTTTCATGAAAGAAGTTCCAACCAGATAAGGTGTGGGGATAATGAATGTAAGATGCACAAGGAATATATCATTCAATGTAGGGGGTTCCATTACATTTGGTAAGGATCTAATTACATGTGTGTTGGATCTCATCCCATTTGAGGATAGGTGATGTTGATACTATCCCTTTCTAGTCAGGCATGAGGCATCCAGCGCATTTTGCACAAAGTAAGTTCAAAATTTAACATCATGTGTAGAGGATGTTGATACTAGTTAATTTTATGCCATACAAATCGTGCATGGGGGACTCAAACCTCATACCTAGTTGTTAAATAGCCATATATAATGCACCCTTTGGTTGGGGAAGTCTTTATCAATGATATGTTGGAACATTATGGAGGAGTGGTCAATCATGAGGTCCATATTATCATTCCTATACTAAGAAGACAAAGGTGTTATAATACATATGATGAGAATAAAAAGGTAAATTGGAACGTTGAATGAAAATTGAAGTAAAGTGGTTTATATGAATAGGTGGAAGATGTAACATAGGGACTTGAGGTGTATCTGAACCGATCTTTTATGGGTTTGGGGGTCCTGAGAACTCATCCTTCACGAAGTGGATTCAGCAAAAGGGAGGAAACATGGAGAGGCACAAGAGAGGGGATTAATGAGGAATATGGCCTCTCATAGATATGATTCACAAAGATCAGATTCTTCATGGAGGTTAGAGGATTCAAGAAGTAGTAGGAAACATGAAATATGGTGATCCTTCCTCATGATGAAGTCATATCTTAGGATAGTATTACTTTGCGATGAATTAATGATTTTTGAAGCCTCATGTACCCCTAATGTATTTATTCTTATGTAAAGAGAACATGAATTTTTAAAAGGATTCCACACCAAAGGTGGAGGCTTTCCAAAACATAGACAAGTTGTTTAAAAAAATCCCATATACCTTGGATGAACCCGTTTTGTTTGGTTCACAATTCTCAGGTGATTTGAAAATTGAGAGAAATTTGGAAGCTAAAGGGTATGGTTAACAATCCTCCAATGGTTATAATGAGGTAGGTATTATTAATAAAGGGGTATAAAAAAGATTATATGTGTTTTTTGAAGGAATAAAGTGGGCATCATGAAGAAGTTTATCTATATCAGACTCACAGAGCACACTATCCGACCTTCGTGCAATCAAAAGGCACCATTGGTCATGGGGAGGATACCATCAACTATTCATGTGATTGTGAACAAGAATTAAACTCACAAAGAAAACTATCAACAGTTATCATGATCATGGAGTGGTTTCATACTCCCAGTGTCTACCGAAAACTCTTCACATGATAGTGGATTGGGCTTCATGGAAAGGAGCTCTGTGAGATCTGACCATTCAGGAAGAAGAACATTGAGGATAGATTTTGATATGTTTGAATTCGTGTCAGCTCTAAACTCACCATGTACTCCACCCCATTCTTGTAAAAATTATTTCATCACAAAAAATCCCCCTCTCATAATAGGATCCAATGGGAATAGGAGGATGAAATTATAAGGGACAATCACAAAAAATGAAAAGATTGTCTCTTTCAGGAAGATGATTCGTGGTGATCATTTATAGTGTTAGTTTACGCTGATAATGTGTGTCAAGGATTTAATGATGCTAGACCCACCATATACCTATAAATAGAACAAGGGGATAGGCACTAATCCTTCACACAATGAAAACCCCTTGCTCTATATTCATGAAGCTCTTAACCTCTTTGAACACTCTCCATGAATGATACTTTTAAAAAACCAAATATATCTTCGTCTTTTTCAACATGAACACTCCCTAAAAAACCTATCATCATGAACCACATTATCGTGAAAGGAGAACTTTGACCCAAATCTCCATGGATGGTGATACATGAACAATCTCTGTGAAAGAAAATCACAGAAATACACCAGGAAACCCTTATATCTAGAATCCATGGATGCTTAAGTAGTCAATCAGATATTCATTGAAAATAATTATAAAAGGAAGAGATGGTGGAAAACATCAGGATGAGGGAGTGAGTTCAATGTTACTTGGATCAACAATAACTAATTTTAAAGTTGTCAAAGTCTCAAAGGGAGCATCATTTTTGAAAGAGGATGAAACTATGTGGATTCAGATTGAGAGGTGATGTCTTTATTCTGTAGGCAAGAACAGACAATCCATCCTACTAGTACAAAGGCATACCTAGGAATGACCAGTGGCACATGGCTACTACAAACCATATCTAGATAAATGACATACTCCTCACAAAAGATTACTTCTACAACCATATAAAAAACATTAATGGGGAGAAGATAGTAGAAGATGAATCATGTCATCAATATTTGACGATCATTAATGTGGGTCTGGGGAATCTACAGAAGGGATGAAATGATGGCTAGGATCTACTCCTAGGTAGAAACATCACAGATCATTGGTCATGGGTATACTAGGCCTGTACATCATGTACTGAATTTAACGTATAGTTAAAGTATGTAGGAATTTATGAAGCCACATGGGGTTCATAGTTCCATGTTTACTAGACATAAGATATCATTATTAATCTATTGAGAATATTGTCATAGTGGACCAATACATTTCACTTTTATAATGGGTAATTCAGGATCAACCATTAGGACCTTCATCAAATCTCTAGGATCCTGATAATGGTGGCATTGTTTGATTAATTTCTACAGACAGAGAATATAGGGTAAGAACATGAGAAGATACTAGCTCTAGAGAAGGTTATCTAGGATCTGGTGTAGGGAACTGGTGTGGATAGGACAATAATGAGGGATATTTCATTCAATCAATGGTTTCGATTCTTCTTCAATGAACTCGAAAAGAGGGCCCCTGAGGGGGAGTATCTAGAAATAAAGTTGCAAACAAGGCCACATAATTTCTGAGGGGATACCAGCTAGGCATGGAGGGATCAAATTAGTGGATTGTGGAAGTAATTTAGTGGATGTTTTTTGGATATAGTTTCAAGATATATAATCATCCCATAGTCAGGTTGGAATGATTCATCGTAGTTCTCATATATGGATAGACTCCCCTGATGAGGTATTCTCATATGGGGGTGTGGGCAAGAACATTCATAATAAAAGTTATATTGGAGTCTTGGATGCATGCCATACTCATGATATTGGTGATGGAGAAGTCATTCCAATAACATTGAAACATCAGTAAAGGTATGAACCTGCAACATGTGTGTGGTCCTTTACACATCTTGTATTACTAGGTGGTCGCACACATGGAGGGTTATGAGCACAAATACCGTATTTAATCTCCTATAAAATCTTCCAACTAGATATTATGAAAAAATTTGGATTTTTACCATTCATTTTGGGTTTGAAAGTAGTTTTAAACATTGTTGAGTTGGAAGATAACTTCATGTTTCACTCATTCTTCCTTCCAAGGGTTGTAGTGACGGATGACAATCCAAGGTATGATGAGTAGTGATCATATCTCTTAGATTTTAAAGTTAGATAATGAGTATCAAGATTCGAATATGAGATGGTTATAAAGACGAACAATCCACACCCATTCAAAATGAATTTCAGGTGTTTGTAGAGGTTGACTCCAAATGTGTAGTCAAAGGTACGTTTTGAGTTACAACCTTTAGTAATGAGGGATCATTGTCTCATGTTCACATATGAATATAGAAAGATGTGGAATGATGTTCCCCCACCCGCTTCTTTATACATGGTTGCTCATTTCTATATTTAGATCTAGGTGAGATAATACCTCTATGTTACATTGAGGCAATGGGCCATTCGAACCAATGTGGTGGTGCCCCTCCATCTTGTGGTTAGGGCCGAATGGTGGATGACATGCATCTTGGTAGAAAAGATGGTCAAGTAGGAAGGAAAATTGTAGTGGTTCCATCAGTTCATGGTCTGAAAGAAGCATGAGATGTTGAGATATGAATAGATCCATTCCTGATGATCTTTAGAAAGTGGTCGCGGGAATTAGGGTAGATTAGTTTCACATTCGAGGCCCCTAGAAGTGAGTACACTGCCCCAATGTTCCCAGCGACACCATGTATCTAATTTCCTAGGAGGACAAGGCACTTCAAAAGAAGATCACCACTAATCATGGTGTGCGAAATTATCTCACTACCAATGGGAGATTTCTCAATGATATGGGTTATGCACAAGATGGTTTCTACACTCATCACACTGATGTGATATGGTACATGGTAGAGCTAGAGGATTTAATTTACTCATGGGATATTGTATGTTGCTTAACTGATCAGGTGGGGACACTACTAGGAATGTATTATCCTCCTTTCACACTTATAGGGAATGTAGATGCAGTCGAATGTGTAGAATCAGAGGACTCATTGGGGAGTTATTCCAATCGGATCTCAAACATAGACTAGAATCCCTATACTAACTAGGTAAAGTCAGTAGTATTTTATTCATTCTGGAACACCACTCAATATCAAATCTCATTTATTGATCCTTTCTTTATGTATGCAGGAATCAATAAGAAATGAAAAAGGGGAAGTCCTTGATTGACCCCAAGTGGTAGGTGATGAAACCACAACCCATGAAGGTGTGAGTATGATGGACCCTCCTAACATTGTCAGTATAGGTGATTAAAAAATGGCCCCTACCACTGAGGTAGTGGCCATGGAGGTTGAATAAATGATTTATGTGGTTACCCTCACAGTAGAGATAACCAGGGAGGATATTTAGGCCAGGCCAACTACATAGGCACTTCAGGATGGAACCACTACCATCATGCCCCCATTAGAGTGGTTAAAGGAAATCCATATAACCAGAATGAGTAAATAAACCTTTATGTTTGAACCATGAAAGGAGGTTATACTATAAGAATCCACTAGATATGGGGATGCATTGTAAAGGGTTGAGACATGGCCGACAACTGGATTGGCTGAGAGAGATGTGGTGGCAGAGGTTGTGTCATTTCTAGAAACTATTGCTACATCCGAAACTGTGATATGGATGTGGTGATAATATCAATTTCTAAAGTGATTAAAGAGGCAGCATTGGGTGTTCCTGCCATGGAATTTCCATTGGTGGGAACAAAAGGGGTTGCAGATGAGTCAAAACACTAGTGGGAGAAATGGAGGGAGATGGTATAATTATGTCCCCCTCTATGATGCTTCAGGGTGAAATATAATCTTCTGTCACAGGTGGTGAAATTAATGATGAATTATTTCCAGGGATTGTGGTCCAACTACTCACACATGGAGATCTAAAATCGAAGGACCCAGCCAAAAGAATTTTGGATGTCTTTGAGCCTCATGAGCCAGCACCACCTGATGATTTTGAGGAATCCAGCCCTGATGTATCTAAGCATAATTGGGTTGTTCACCACAAGGTGTTGAGGAATCTACAAAACATCAACACTCACATCTAGATATCCAAACATCCATAGTGGGTGAGATTTATCCATGGTTTGTTGGTCAGTCTAGGGACCGATGGGATAGATTCCAACAATTTTCATGCATTTTTTTGGTACTTTCTTATTGAGTGTTAGCATATGGAATGGAATGATCTTGACCTAGTCTTAAGGAAACACAATGTTAATGTCTTCCAAAAACTTTTTATCATTTATTAATAGATCAAAAACCTGGTGGGGATGACATAAGAGACTATTGTTGAATCTTTTACTTAGGATGAGACCTCTTTTAGTCTTAGGAATCAAATGGAAGATCCTAAGGCTAATGAATCCATGATGGAGAATGTCAATACCAATTGACATTCCAAAAGGACTAATTATAAACTAGGGCTTATGATATTAAATCCAAATCCAATGGGGAGATGGAAGACCAGATAGTTCAATTGTAGGCCATCGAGATCAATCAACAAAATTTGGCATAGATCACATGCTTGATCACTGAGGTCGAGCCATATAGGCACACTTTTTCATGGGAGAGGCTCTGATATGTGTAAAACCCTCATAATATCTATCATTTAATTTGTATTCTTTAACTAATTTCACTCTTCTATTGTATTACTTCACTCTTTCTTCTGATACAACTGACAACCTATCCCTAATATCTTGTGGTACATGCTTTGTGTGAGAAAAATTGGACAACCAAGTGAATTCTCTTAACATTATAATTCTATGCAATCACTAAACACTTAGTGTCTACAATTTTTTATTTAACACTTAGTATGCTTGGCCTAACAAGGTATGTGGATAGAGAATATGGCTATTAGAAAAACCAATTTTTTTCAAATGGTTGCTAGTGCATGAATGGAATAATGCCATGGGCATTAAATTAGACCCGAACTAAGGGGAATGGTAAGTGTGAATCATAATGTCTAAAATATGGAAACCAAGTACAATGGAATATCAATAGAGTATAACTAATAATCATGTTCGGAACATAACACCCATATCATTATCTTAGAATAGAAACTAACAAATGTGGTTAAATCACTGACCATCTTCAAAACATTGATCCTCTCTTAGAATGTTGTCCAAAGTCTTTCGGGATGTTGGCTCAGGTTGGTAGGTGAGCCAAAATGTTATGAGATCAATATATTATGGAATTACGTCAAATGTGTAAGGTTATGGGGATCCAAATGAGGGGCACATGATGCATGAAAATTAAGATATATTGTTTGAATGGATTCCAACACTGTTGAAATTATGCCACCATGGCTTAGAACATATTGGTGTAAGTATGTGGGTATAGAAGGATATCATACCCATCATTAAGGGGGTCCTATATCAGATGCTGAGTGGCAGATGAATTGGCATGAGTGGTGTGGGTTGTGAACATCATTGAAGGAAGGGGTCTTAGTGAATGACCTAAAATGCCAAGTAGTTTTACATTGTATAAGAAGGATGATATATATGAAGTTTTACATCATACGGTGAGGACATTATACATAGAGTTTAACTTCATACAAAATGGATAGATCCTTGTATGTTTTAACATCCTGTGATTTTGAGGAATCTCAATGTTTAATGTAATGTGACTAAGAAATATCTCAAAGTTATAATTCATATGACCTGAACATATATCAATGTTTATGGTTGTACTATCCCGACCATGGCCAGTAGTTTAAATTATTATTGTATAGACCATAATATCATAGTGTATAGTCAAAAATTTTGGACCTAGGAACCCCTTTGTGCAGCGCAAACACATTGCTACACACCCAACCGAGACTCTTAATCCGACATGTGTGATGATCATTGTGGGTAACACAGAAAAATGAGGGGGTTTCATGACACGTGGAAGTGCACATTAGGGGTGACACCAAAGGTATTAGAATTTCAATATGAAAAATGGATGTAGAGAAGAGGTAAGGTTATACTTATAAGATCTACATTAAAGGTTACTAGTGTGTAGGGATGGATTGTTGACCATTTTTTAAATATTGGTACCTTAACCACAACAGCCAGAAATTAGGCAAGTAAATATAAGATCAAATATTGACTATGTTCCAGACATAAGATCTATTGTTTTCTACCTTAGACCACTTAGGGAATTGTACTCACATGGGAGGTGAGAAAACGTTTCTTGAGAACATCTTTGTTGAGGTGTCTATCAAGATTTGATAGAAGTTTAATATCCAAATAAACAAATACTCAATGTATTGAATGAGGTGTATTAGAAAGTATAATTCAAACCTGGGTTTCATGAATTTTTTATGGTATTATTTCATGAAATATAGGATGAATATAAATTTATGTTCTTAAATATAAGACTAATAAAATTAGGTGTCTCAAGAAGCCATGCGTGTAGATATGTATGATGTAGAGGAGTGAGAACCCAAATAGAATGAGGATCAAGGAGGCCCGCACCACACCACATAATCTAGTGAAGATTTATACATAATGATTAATGTCTGGTTTTATAAAATATAGAGAAAATTTTCTATCCAAGGGTTTATATATATGGAATGTAATTGGTATAACCCAACAAGAATGAGGCCATGGAATATTAGGCACCACATACAAATCTCTAAATGAACTGCACACAGTTCAAAGTCATAATTCCTAGACAAAAACTTAGTCCATGTGGTTAAAGGATTGATTTTTTTTACTGCTCCTAGATAATTTTTTTTGGGTGTGACTGCATATCCCATAAATATGGGAATCCAGACAAACATAGTTCTTAAAAAAATCATGGTGAGAGACTATACCTGGTGGGGAAAATACTCCTTAACAAGGGAACATAGGCATCCTACAATTATTTTGATCCATCCTAAACATGTTCAGGATGTTATTGTAGTATAACATCATTTGTTGAGGACATTAACTCTGTGTTTATGATCATAGAGTTTAGACCATGGTGTTAACACTCCAAAAGGAATGTGTAATGTGGTGGAATAAAAAACCCTTTGTGAATGAGGAGTAAGGAAACCCTTGAGTCACACCACAAATGAATTTTTGAGAAGGCATTCCTACAGCTTAAATTAGTGATGCTTGGACTATAGTGTAAAAATTTTATGGTTGTATTTCAAGGAATGTAGGGTTCATAGTGTAATGACATATAATTAAAAATATGGAGTTCTTAGATTAACCTTAGATAATTCAGACCATAGGATTCTTAGTTTATGGTCATAGAATTCGAAAATTAGATTTATTAGTTTAAGGTCATACAGTTCGTACCGTGGACACCTTAGATAAATATATGCTGCGTTGAAGATTGATAAATCCCAAATGGATGGTGATCATGTAATCTATAGAACCATACCACATATGTTTTCTAGAATTTTTAGATTGAATTGATAAAAACTTATATGGAATGGATAGAATAAATATCCATGGTGAATGAGGACCAGTGAAGAAATTACACCAATGATGGTTCCCAAGGGAGAAAGAGTGTTGATAAATTTTCATCTAGGCCTAGATATGAGATGTTCTAGTGTCACTATGTATCCTGTAAGGGTAGGAATCAAGCCATACATAGTTCTTGGTGGAAATCCCTATGTAGGTCTAACCCATACAAAGAGATGGGGGCATTGTTTTGTGGTGTCTAGAAAAAGATGTAAAAATACAGAATCCACTATGCATCATTTGAGTAATGGTATCAATACATACATAGTTTTTGAATATTGACTGGTAGATTAAATTTTTTGGGTGTGATGTCCTCTTAGGTGGGGATTTTAAAATGTTGTTTAGTTTCTCATGGTGTAACTAGGATGATGATGTCGTAGTTTAAGGTCATGTGATAGGAATTGTCCATGGAATTTAACTTCATGTGGTATGGAAGTTGGTGGTTACACAGTTTAATGTGGTGAAAATCATATGATATAGGGTAAATTGTTCGGAAATGAATGTGCATGATGTAGTTTCTATAACCTAATGTTAATGAGGTCCCAAGAGGCTTGATCAACAAAATACACTCACTAAGAAGACTTTCACACCATTTAATGTCATGATTCTTGGGCTTAAAATTTTAGTTTATGGTCATAGGGCTTGGACAATTAGATGGTTATTTGATTAAGGTATTAATTCTTGGACCATAATAAGGATATTAGTTTATGGTGTTAATGCTTAGAGCATGTTCTTAGTTTAATGTCGTGTTCTTGGGATTCTTGTTGTTACACCTTTTAAAATCTTGAAAATAAGATGTTTGTATGTTTCTTTTTTAGTTCACACAAATGGGAATACTAATGATAAGTAGTTTAGAATTGTGATGTTAGGATGGTAGTGTTATGTAGTTTAATTTTGTACAGCTTAGAATATGGTTTCTTTATGTGATGTAATTACTATAGAACTTGGTATTGGTTGGAGGAGTAATGTACCCCTCATCTATAGTTACCGAAGAGTATGATCTATTAGGATAGACCTTATGAATTATATAAGGTCTTTCCCACTTGGGATCCATATTTGGTGGATTTCTAGAAGGATTCATCAACAACCTGAGAGCCAATACAATCTCACCATGGAGGAAGGAGTGGAGGATAAATTTCTCATTGAACATTCATTATATCTTGTTTTTATGCCTCCCTAGATTATGCAAGGCTTGGAGCCTATTATCTTTAATGGATCCTAGCTTAGCTATACGAGAATCATTATATTGTCTGGTATATTCTGATAACTGAAAATTTTATAGAGTGATGGAAATAGAATCTCAATGGGAAGTACAATGTTTGTTTCATAGACATGGGAATATTGAGTCACTTGGGTGGAATTTTAAGTCACCATCCAATAAGACCATGGAGCAATTGGGAGATTTTCTGACCGACTTATACTATTATGGCCCACCATCTTATGTAGAATGTTAAAGAGGGTTTTTATGAATGACATGATTTTTTCATTTATATATTTATAGAAGTGATAATTATGGTTGTACTTGATGTTGGACTTAACATATGACAATTTCATCTCATCATCTTGGAATTTAGTGGCGTTGACTATGAGAATGGTGTGAGGGACCCCAAATCGATGGATGATATTAGATCTCATGAATTCCACCACTAATCAAGCATTGAATTCCTTAATTGGATTCACATATTCCCACTTATAAAATAAATCCATTGTGGTCAAAATGAACCTAAATTGGTTAGTCGTTTTTGGTGGATAGTTTCCCAAAACACCATGTAACCATACTCTAATGAGATAAGAATACATGGTGGTATGAAGAGGATTTGGTGGTTGATGCACAATGTTATAAATTATTAGACATGAATGAAACCTCTTATTGAACTAGATACATTCAAGGAATATGGTTCTATAGAAGTAACACAACCTTCAAATCTGCTGATAATGTTAAAACCCAGCCTAATGAGCACCACATAACCCAACAAGAACATCTTGGATCAATAGGGGAATCTTGTATCCAAGAATTTAATGGATGATTGTACCATAACACTAACATATGTAGAGTTAAAACTAAATATTAGGATCACTTTGGAGAGGGAACTATACCACACATTTGCAGATTCACTCATGTTCAGGCAAATCATGAGGGAGAGAACCATACTGATATACTTGATGAATAGAGTTGTATAATATGATGTTTCCTCTACTGGGGGGGGGGATTCAAATGTTTTTATTTGGAAGTACCGATGGTCTATTTTTTTACCTATTGGCTAACATCGTCATCTGAGATGACAGGGGTGATGAATCTTTGTTGAACAACGTGAATGCACATGTCAATCTAGTCAGGCTCTGAAAGAGACACAACTAGATTAGAAAAAGTTTCACCTCAAACATTATTCGACTAGGAAACATGAGTAACATTTGTATGATAAGGTAACTGGGCCATAAATTAGTGAGTATGATCTAAAAAAGAAACACACTACGACTTCTTGATGATGTAATAATCATTTTTTTTGAAGACTAACAAATAGTCTCCCTTCAAATGAAATAATTGGACATCAATATCTACGGATAACTCTAGAACAATGATGAAAGCCTAATACTATACCTCATTTTTTGGTGAATCCTTTAGAATGGATGAACATGTAGTGACGAAAAACCTATGATGAAAGAATGAAGATGATCCCTAGGCCTAATCTATTGAGCTTGGGATCATTTATTCTTCAAATGGTTGGGATTTGGGAGGCACCATCAAAATGAATCTACTATAATGGAAAACATTAGTCTACTGAAAGGATAACCTTATTTGGGAAATCTTCATCAAGAGGTGATTCCCTAGGGTCCATATGGGAAGATATAAAGTCTTCTAGTGCCTGGCCCTTGAATTCCTACTGTAGAATGAAACTGATTTCAAACTACTAAAGTATAACCACTCTACATGATAAAAATACAATAAAAATTAGGGGATTTCGGATTTACTTTAGTGGATCCAAAAAGGACACCAACTATATCTCATGATGCTTCAAATAATGGTGTTATATCTACACTTTGAAAACTAGCACAAGGTTTCTATTCTTGGTAGAAGAGTATCTGGATTCTATATTAAGGAGCATTAAACTGATATAGTATAAAATATTATATCTTCCTTAATTGTTATTCTAATAATGAATGGAATTGAGGGATCATTCTAGGGAAAATACATATAGGAACAAAGGCTTTTTTGAGATGGGTGGAATCAGAACCAGATGATGTAGAAGATACATATTTATTTCATCAAATGTGGTATTAAACTCTTTATCCCACTGGAAGATGGTAGATTTCAGTTTGATCTTCAAAAAGGTAATATAGATTAGGTAAATATAATCAATAAATTGGTGTATGTAACATAACTATCCTTAAAGACATCAAAATCTATTGAAGGTTGTTTAGAGGAGGTATATGTTTGATGCGTTTGATCTTCTATGGGTGGATATCAATTTCTCTATATCTAATAGTGAAACCAAGTAATTTCCTATAGGTCACCCCAAAGGCAAACATCAAGGAGTTCATAGTTAAATTCCATGATTTGAGGAAGATGAACAAATTATCATGATCTCTATGATGGTCATGAAATTGGCGGGATTTTACGACTGAATCATCTATGTTTCCTTCCAATAAGATCCCAAGGATTAGATTAAAGATGTGGTTTATGAATCACAGAAAATTTTCTCCTATATTATATAGTCCTAAAGTCATTACCAGATAGTATATGGTCACTTAAAGTGCTTTAAAGGCCATATACTCCACATAATTTGTGTCCATCTAGATCGGATTGTATCTGGAATATCCATCAGTGAAGGAGGGATCATGGAACCTAGTATTGTAATCGATCAATAGCTCTGACATTGGAAGGGGAAAATCTGCCTTCAGATAATGGCAGTTGAGGTCCTGGAAGTCAATACAAACTCTGATATTCAAATTTTTCATCCTGAATGGAATGATTTTGTCTAGGCACTTAGGGCACTAAACCTACATGATGAAGTCATCTTTGATAATATTATCAGCTTCATCCTTGACTATGACACCATTGGAAGCATAAATATTTCTATGGGGATACTTAACTCTGAAACAGCACACCGAGTGACCAATATGTGGTCAGTGACCAAAGGTTCTAGTCCTAGAATCTCATCATAGAACCAGGTGAATGAATACTAGTACTTCTTTAGGAAATTCACATACTACTTCTGTTCCTATAGAGGCATGGATTCAATTATCAGTGTTATCCTCATATATTCTTTGGTACTATGGTTCACATGAATCATCACATCAATGGTGGGGGAGAGGCCCTGTTAGAAATTGGGAAGAGTGTCTTTCAATCCATTTTCATTGTCTGAGGGCATATAATAAATGTGAGGAGACACTTCATCTAGGACAGTTGATTCTGGGGGAACACTAATTCCCTTTTTGGTGGATGTGGAGTCCTAACTCAGGGACTCTTTCTCTATAGAGACCATGGAGATAGAGGCTATTACTAAAATACCATTAGTCCTTTGACCATGGGGTCCATGATTTATGTGAATGAAATGGTGGAGGGTTAGATTATATTAGTTTGAACTTGAATGATAAAATTGGCATGTATGGTGTATAGTGGTAGTCCTGGGAAGAAATATTGGTACCTAATAGGGGAAAGGGATTTTGGAATCACCTGTGCTTGGCATAAGTAGGTGTATGAGGTAATATTTTTGAATTATTTATACCATGGTATATTGAGTCCTTTCCCCCCCAAAATGAAAAATAAATATCCGGTGTATAGAATTGTAGCTTCCAATTGTTGAATCAAGAGGGTGAATGCATCATCCATGTCTATCCTTGGGTTGGATTTAAAGGTTTCTTGCTCAACATAATTGGGTTGGACCTGCTTATCCTTTCTCTTGTAATATACAACATCCAAATATCATGTTTATATGAGTCAAATGGGGACCCATCACCTTGGAGAATACTTTATTGACTATTGAGGGGGTACATATGGAACTTGTGATACAAGGAAGGTAGTAATGTATAAAATTGAATACAAATCTTTCCCATTAGCTATTTTAGGAAGTATTCTATGAGACAACCATGAACTCAGTGTTTTCTATTAAGCCACCAAACTGGGTCTTCAACTGAATTTTTGGACATGGCCTCTTCACAGTCCTATCATAACCCTAGATTATCAGGTGAGAAGGACTAAAATCTATTTTAGTTAGTCCTAGATTGCTGAGTTTATGGTTCAAGATAAAATTATTCTCAAAAACCCTCTCTATAGGAAATTGAATGATCTCTATCCCATTTAACTATCGTGTGATATACAGTGGTTGGATGTTCCCCTTAACGAAGGAGCCTTCATCATCTCTAAATAATAAATTATGTATTGAAATTTGGCCTTCTTAAAATCCATTTAATATAAGTTTTCTTCAACTACTACCTCTATTTGGAATAGGAGGGGGATCTTTAAGGCCTCTATGAGGGACGCATGAATTTTTTATGACTGGTAGATGATCTCAAGAATTAAGTGATTTTTTGGAATCATGGAGTGGAACTTAAACACATTATACTTCCATTATTGAAATAGCTTTCTTCCCATATTGGGTTTCACTTTCCTAGTAGTCAGGTAATACATTGTTGGATCAAATAATAGATTCCAGATGGTGATGGAGATGTCCTGCTACTCATAAGATAACTTGACAGGAACCACTAATGGATGATTGTTGGATGGGTGAACCCAAGATTTGTCTGTGAATGTTTGATCATGATGTGTCTATGGTGGATCTCCTTTGTAAATTAGAATGGCCAGCTGTGGTGGTGTGTCTAAAAAAATCTGGGAGGACTTCTTCTACTAATCTCTATGAAAAACCTATTATCATATCTTGATATAATGTATGGTTTGGAATGGAGAACTGGCCTAATCATTCTGGTTATTTTCATACCTTTAACCACTTCTTCGACAGAATTGGACAGAGGCACTCATAGAGATTTTTTGATATTCATGACCATCAGGGACCATGATGGGGCCTACCTACTCAATAATATTCACGAATGCATACTCCAAATCATCTTCATATAATTCTTCCAATGTAGTGACTGGATCTATGATTTATTCCTATCACTTGAGGTATAAAATCACTGAGTGTACCAGATGGATTCAGTGCTAGAAGGGAACTTTTCATTCCCTTACGTTGTTGGCACCTACTCTTCTAAGGTGATGAAGATAAAGATAGGGAAGAAGATTAATTAGATAAAGAAGGTATAGAATCTTCATGGTTTTTAGGTTGACCTATTTGAGAATAGATAATTCTATGGGTTTGAGAAAATACTCTGTGTGACAACCATTAATCATACTTATGAGTCTTGTGGTTGGAAACCTATTACCATTTTCCAATACTATCATTGTTATGCTTGACAGAAATGTGTTCCACTTGAGTCGGAATATTCCCAAGTTTAACCAAAAAATTGTCCACTTTTTTGAAATCCAATCATTCAATGCATAGAATTAATTTATGGTATTTACAAGGATATTTTGGTTTGGGAAATGGTTGAGGAAATCATTGTTCTCAATCTTACGGGGAATTTTCACTCTATCTAATTCAGAATCCCCTATTCTAGGGTACTTGTGAAATATTCACGAATGTGTGAATCCTTGAATGAGTAGGTCTGGTTTCTCTTGTATGGGAAGGTAACTTTGGGAGCCTAGCTATATTTAGGGACTAGAGCCTGACATGACAATGTAGCCATAATTTTCAATCTAGGAATCATTTCAATGAGAGGTGGTGCAAGATAATTATATGTTGGGTGAGGATGGGATTGATTAGTCTAATTACTCGGTGATGCACTACTTGTAGAAGGGGTAATAGTTATAGTTTCTTTGAGGCCTCTAACTATACTGTGATAATAGTTTATGCCTTATCTGTTCATTTTAGTGTAGCAAGAAGTGGATGTGGACATTCCTGTTTGGATTACTGGAAGGCTAACTCTAAGAAAGGATCCATGTTTATGAATTCCTGAAATCCACCTAGTATGTTCTGAGTGATGAGTCTATGGACCAACTCTATCATTAAATTCCACATGCACATCATCACTAATTTTTCTTGAGTCAACGACACATTTTGTGAATGCGTGATTCCCTTCCACCAAGTGATGAATTCCACGATGTGTTCATCTAGCAGTTTATTTCACTAGAAATGTTTTTCAATGATTATATTGCATGTGGTGGATTTGAATTGGTTGAGAAACAACCTTCATAGGCATTACCAACTTTTGATGAACCCAATGGGTAACTGGCTCTACCAAACAAATGTAGGACCTTCCAATGTATGAAAAAAACATTACAAATTGGTTCCCCCATTCTACTCAAGGGTTCCCAACATGGGCCCAAACTATGAGTTGAAGTGGGTAAGATGCTATAGTGGGTCATCCATCTTGTTTATGTGGAAAACACAGAGCTTCCAAAAATTTTGGGGTTCTCAAATGTCATCCACCAATGATGGATTTGGGGGGTATTTTAGGTGGGATCACCACATGTCACGTTTCCAAGCAATTGAGGAAAGCTGTGAGGGTGGCTATGTAATTGTATTCATTGGGGTTACTATATTGAGGAGGATCCCTAACTACCAATGCATTTATAGGCTCATTGACTAGGGAATTAGGATCGAGGTCTTGTGGAGCAGCTTCAGATGGGTCTTAATGAAGGTTTTCATTCTACTCTGGAAGATTCGGTGGCTCATATCATGGTTCCATTTCAGACACAGCGGCCTCTTCTATGCTGTGGTGCACTGGATTATGGGGCTCAATTGGGAGCAACTGGCCAAGAAGGACATGTGGATTTACATACTCCCCTAGTGGAGGAGGGACAAAATCCTCTTCAAGAACACTATAATTTGGGCATCGTTGGTAGGAAAATCAACAATGATCCTATTATGATCTGATACTTTCTAACGTAAGGCAATGATTAGAGGATTTATCGTTGACTTCTTCACAACATCAGACAGATCAAAGGGATTAGAAGTCCTAACATTCTCTTTAACCTTGTTTGTGTTTTGAACAGTAGGGAAAGTTGAATAGGGATCCCGAAGACTGAGTGTATTACTTTGTAGGTGAGTGAGGAATCCGGTATGAGGTTCTAAAAGATACTACACTACCTCGCTGGGCAGCTTCCCTCTATCGAACCCTTTGTCGATAACCTCGTCCTTGGATATCTCATGAAAAACCATGTTCACAGTAACTATACATGGATGTAAATCCTCAATATCGATGGGTAGGTTATGCTGTCATCAAATAGGGATGAAATGGAGAGTAGTGTACAGTCCCCAGAACAAGACCTACAGGTGTAGATACACCTCTTCAGTGACTATATGGAGAACTATGAATCTCTTGATGTATTTCTGTTGGAGGTTCATGCGGTATTCGAGTGACTTAGGATGCTGACCCAAATGGAGTGTTACTAACTCAACCATGTATTAATATTGATCAATATCATCATAGTGACCCCAAATACCTAGGTAGAACAACTGATGGTCAGAGAGGTGAAAACAATTCATCCAGATAGTTCAGTGGAAGCACACAGTCTTGTCCTTAGTGTGGGATTCCAGGATGGCAATGTTGGAAGTTTAATTCGACTTGAATACCACTGACAATAAATTAGTATCTATATTATCCAAAATTATTTCTTATTCATAGGTGGGGCCCCTAATCGTGTCTAGACCAAGCATCGATCGACTCTTTAAGAGAGATTGGTGGTTTCACTAATGTGGATTTGTATGGTGGTTGGCTGGCCAGTGGATGAGTCATTTCAAGAGCCGACGAGTCACTACATGCTGGGTCGTATCTCAAGGATGGTACCAACTGAATCATTATGTATATATTATACTGTGTGTTCGCCATGACCTCAATTATAAGGGTGTAATTTCTCATTGGTGACTCTAATAGATACATTTCATATATCCCATTCCAGAATAGCTCTTAGTGATCTTGGGAATATGTAGAGAGAGAAATGGGTGATGATAGATACGACTCACCATGATCCCCTAGAAGGGATCGAAATCTTCTTCCACCTGCATGTATATCTGCAGGGATTTTTCAATTTTATAAATCTCACCTTCCAGGATGACGAAATACAAATTCCAAGAACCTTCCTCAGACATTGATGTAGTTGAATGGGGTGAATTGTCTATCTTTTAATCAGATTATTCCTTGTAATCAGAGAAGACAAAGTATTGATGTTGAAATAGAACTTCCATGAATTTTTCCTTTTCTGCAAGCGGTTCTCCCTTGTTTCATAGGACAATTCTTTTGGGTATAAGAGTTCTTCAACATGAGAAGGACCTATATACTAGTGGGAGATAGCATGGGGAGGAAATATGCTTTAATCAGTTGGTATATGAGGAGGGCCTCCATTTTGGATGTTATTGGAATAGGGAGGACCTCTACTTTGACTGTTGTATAATTGGCGAGGACCATTACTCTGGTCAGATGAAATGTGAGGAGGGAGCTCACATTTATCTGAATAAAAACAAGGAGGACCTCTATATTGGTGAGTTCGAATATTAGTAGGACCTTAATATTTCCTTATAAATGCTCTAGGAGGACCTCCACTTTAATAGGTTGGAAAATGGGTATGATCTCCACTTTGGTAGGTTGTGGCACTGGGAGTACCTCCATGTTGGCCGATGGTGATGGCATGAGGGGGAACTTTGTACAGATCGTCAATGAAGTGGGTAGGGACTCCACTTTGACAATTGCTAGAGCATAGAGGACCTCGTCTTAAATTTCTAATGGAATAAGGAGTAACTTCATGAAAACTGGTTGTGATATGGGGAAGGAATTATTGTTTGTGGGGGGTAGCAGCACATGGAGGACCTCCAGACTAGCTATCGATGAAGCAGGTAAGGCCTTCAATTTGACTGATATGAACATGGGTATTACATTCATGCTGACTATTAGATCAGGGAGGGACTCCACTACGGTTGGAGACTATAAAATAAGTACCTATTTACTACATATCACAATTATAGGTTGGCCCATAATGGTTGATGGTGATGCCATAGATTGAAAAAATCATCCAATCCTGCCAGTAGGTTGGATAATGACTCGGTCCTAATTGAGAAAATATGGATATGGTATCAGAAACGGTAGGGGTCTGGGGGAATGAATATGTTGTGTAAGGATACACTAGATTTATGAAATATGATTCCCCTTAATGGTAATTCTCTTGATATTATGCTTGATGTTGGTGTTAGGTAATTTAGAAAGGGACCAGAAGAGTAGTGGTATAGTCCGCTTATTTCCAATCATGGAGGACTATTCATTGATGAAGGTAACGAAACATGGTGGGATACCTCCTTGCAGTCACCTGGATAGTATTCGTAGCTACGGTGACTCATGAATTCACCACCATCTCAGCATAGGGGAGTGAGTCATTGGATTTCTTTAAGGAGAGGCTCCGGGAGGGGTTTTCTGTTGGAGTGGGATGTTGTGTCTCCCTACACATCCCTTGGGGGAAGTGGTGTTGGTGAGGTGATGAATCCAACAGGTCACAATGATCCAACTCCAATGTGTGAATGACCCCCTCCTTCTTGTACCATAATTTTAAGGTTTCCATCATCCTCATGTGGATAATTATGGAAGGTGATATGGGTTGTGGTAACCTAGTATCTATAGTCACGACTAAAGTCATGGATGTGGGGGAGAGGTTCTGAATTATTGTGTTGACATTTATCCTTCCCATAAGTCTATAATAATTGGTTGGATTGTTTCTTGTAGATTGGTTCATGAAAATCAAGATAATTTAGTCATTTATATGGTTATAAGGAATGAAATTCCCAATGAACCAGCATTGTGCAATCTCTAAAACCATGAATAACTTTAAAATTTCTATAAATGAAATTTTTCAGTGCTAGAGGAGCATTAAATACTGGAGTGAGATTAAAATCCATATTCTTTTATTAGTGCTAAAAAGATCTGCTAAAGTGGTCCTTTATCAAAGCTAAAAAAAGAAATGAAAAATGAGTTTTTATTGGGGAATTTAGAAGCACTAAGAAAGGAAAAAAATTATCAAAGATTTTATTTAGAAGAACTGAAGGCCTCATTTATTAACTATTCTAAAAGAAAAGATAAATGAGTCCTTTAATTGTAATTTTAAAAGTGCTGATAAAGGGCCATTCGGTTGTGTGCTGCAACATCACACTACAGCACCATTGCACTGTGTTGTAACAGAACACCACAAAACCATAAATACACCAAATATCTACAAAAACAATTACCTTTACAATATTTAAATGAAAGGAAATTTACAACAAAAAAAAGAAAAAACAATATATTATATACATTTTAAACATTGTATTATACAATTACCTAAATACAAATTATTACTGACATTCAAAAATATCGATGTTCATTTTTCCTTTAATATTGATCCTGACTCATGATTTTGCTAAACAAAACTACCCCTAATCAAGAAACATTAGGCACCTATATAACAAAAAATACATATGTTAGTAATAATATAAATATAAATTAACATAATGTGTTGATTTTAATAAAATTGATGTTAGTTTTAAATAAAAAGACGCAAAAGGAGTCATACCGGCCACACCACATGTAAAATTGAGTATTAGCTAATTACAACACACATGAAATGACAAATGGATAGTTTTCCTAAAGTATCAAAATAATCTAAAAGCATTGTCTTGGATTTGAGTATGACAGTTGTCATTTTTACTAAAATGCCATTTTAAACTAGAAACACCAACATTAAATCCTTACGATCGAATCATACAATGGTTTGGTGTGAAACAATTTCCTACGCATCACAAATTCCTTATGAATATTTTTCATATTTTATCATGAAAATATGAACATGTTTGATTGGTTTTCACTGAGTGGTACTTTTTTGAACTAAAATGTCAATTTTAAACTAATAATAGACACATTGAGTCATACAGGGCACATCACGTAACGAATTGAGGTGAGGATACATGTCAACATTAATTATGGGTATTTTTCGTAATTATCAAAAGCATCCTAATGTTTCACCTATTTTGAGTAGGTTAGTTTTCCATTTTACTAAAATTGATTCCAATTTTAAACAAAAATACACACATTGAGTTATACCTGTCACACCATTGGTCTAATTAAGGTGAGGATAATTCATACATGTCTCAAATGACATATTTATTCATTTTATAAAAATATAAAAATAAATAAAATTCATTTTATTTGTTTTGAGTGTGTTAGTTTTCTTTTTAACTAAAATGTGATTTAAAACTGGATACCCACACTTTGACTGATTCCGATCACATCATGCATTGATTTTATGTGAGGAAAATTACTACATATCCAAAACTACTTATGAATAATTTTAATAAATTCTAATGAAATTTTGAGTTCATTTGATTAGTTTGTTGTGAGTGAAACTTTTTGAACTAAAATATTGATTTTATACAAATAACAGAGACTTTGAGTAAAACCGGGAACATCGTGCATCAGTTTGAGGTGTGGATAATACATACACATAAACAATGACCTATGGATAATTTCTATAATGTTTCAAAACCTACAAGAATGTATTTTCTCAATTTTGGGTATGTAAGTTGTCCATTTTACAGAAATTGATTTCAATTTTAAATAAAAAGATTCATTTGGTGTCGAAACAGTCTTACCATGCATCACATTGAGGTGAGGTTGAATCCTAAAGAACCAATTGAGTTATATACTATTTTTTATAAAGAATCAAAACAAAAAAAATGAATGTGTTTTCTGAGTTTTTAGTATGTCACTTGTCTTTTTTACTCATAGGTAATTTTAAAAATAAAATAGAAACATTAAATCATACCGAACATTTTCTGTATCAATTTGATGTGAGACCAATTCAAACACATCAAAAATTACTTATTAGTCAATGTAAAAAATCATCAGAAAAATATGAGTGTGTTTTCTTTATTTTTAGTGAGTGACACTTTTTGAACTAAAGTGTTGATTTTAAACTGATAATGGTGACATAGAGTCATACTGAGAACATTGTGTATTAGATTGAGGTGCCGAAAATTCATACAAATCAAAAAATGACTTAAATATTGTGTCATTAATGTATTTAAATAATCATAATGCATTTTAGCAGTTTTGAGTAGTTCAATTATCCATTTTTCTAAAATTGATGTCAATTTAATATAAAAATATACACTTTGAGCCATACTAATCCCACTATGTTTCAGATTGAGGTGCGTTAAATTCGTACACTTCTGAAATTACTTATGTATTGTTTTCCTAATGTATCAAAACAATCTGAATTTGTTTTTTAAATTTTTAGTAGTCCAATTTTCCTTTTTACTAAAATTGGTGTCAAATTAAAATAAAGACACACTTTGAGTCATACCGGTCACACTATGCATTGGATTGAGGTGCGAATAATTCCTACATTTTGAAAATGATGTATATATTATTGTCTAAATTCATTAAAACAATATTAATGTGGTAGATCTTTTTTCAGTATGTCACTTTTCATTTTTACTAAAATGTAATTTTAGACATGAAACACACACTTTTACTTAGACTGATCACACCGTGTATCAGTTTTATATGACACCAATTCCTACACATCAAAAATTATTTATGAATTGATTCTATAAATTATCATGAAAATATGAATGTTTTTTCTTTGTTTTCTATAATTGAAACTTTTAAAAGTAAAATTTAAATTTCAAACATATAACTGAAACATTAATACCTACAATGAACATCATGTATCAGATTGAGATGTGCTTGATTCCAATAGGTCAAAAATGCATTATTGATCATTTTAATAATGTATAAAAATAATCTCAATATGTTTTATTTGTTTTGATCATGTTAGTTGTCTTTTTACTTAAATTAATGTAAATTTATAATAGAAAGAAGTACTTGGAGTGAAACATATTACACTATAGGGGTGGAATGGATTTAAGGGAGAAGATTTCTGTGGATATTTTGGTGTATAAAGGCATGAAACATGGATATATGACTCCAAATTGAACAAAATAATCCACCTCTATAAGAAAACAATTATTTTTTGAGTAATATTATAAAGGAATTAATTTAACAAAAATATAAACTATAAATTAATTTTATGGAAAATGATTTCACAATATAAACATAAATATTTCCTCTATGATTGATTAAACAAAGAATAATTGCTCTTCCTACAAAGGCATGGATGATGGGAATAAATATTCTAACTAAACAGAAATCTGTAAGGAATAATGATAATCAAATAAACATTACATTATATATTTTTTTGGGTAAAATATAAAAAGTATATCCTAACATTACCTTTACTTATTTACAAAGGGATTCCATCATTATAGTTGGTTATTCAAAGGGATTGGTGACATCATTATGTGAAGAAGAATTGTTTATTTTTATTAGTAAAATACTTAACTTAGATTATGCTAATAAAGCAGAGAACATATAATATTATGAAGAAAAAATAGTATATTAAAAAACCCTTTTACCTTCTCATTTAACACTCTTTATTTTTTTAAGGTTTCAGGTATTTTCTTTCACTATCAAAAATAAAAATCCCCTCCTTATGGACCCCTATAAAATACAATACATTGTTTAGATTGGGACCAACATGAACTTTTTGTGATCTCCCAAAAAAAGGGCCACCCTCGATTGAATTTTCATCTGACCTAACAATTTTTTTTGTTTTCAGTTGGAAAATCGTCCAATTATTGTTTCTAGATAGAGACATAAAATACTTGCACTACTTCTGATTCCATTATGAATGGCTCAAATTTTTCACCATCCACACTGAAATTAACCTTCACGAAGCCCATTTCATCAATATTCACTACACTGATATTGACAACCCTTGAAAATAATATCCTCACATTAAATTTTTGACAATCCAACTTTTAAATCTCTTTCATACTAATGAAATATTAAATATTTGTTTAAATTTGATTTATATATTTGAAACTATATATTTTTAATTCTTATTACACATGCATAACACAACTATTTTAATAAAACTATAGTAATCATGTTTTTTTGTATAGAACCTATAACCATTGATTACAAAACAAGAGTAAGATATAACATTTTCATTCGGTCCCCTAGATAGCCATTGAAGTCATTCTATAATTGAATTCATATTTTTAGAAAATTCCATATAAATTTGATCTCAGAACCATACTATAAACTATTGACTATGTGTATTGGATATCCATTCTTCAACCCAATATGAATTAAAATATCTAAGAATTTATTTATGGGCTTCAATATATGGATATATATATATATATTCACTGCTATTTAAAATGTAATGGTGCACTTTATTCCGGTCTATCAAGGTAATTTTTACAACAACTCTTCTATAAATATCTTCTCCTATATGGTGTTCGATGTGGAGATACTTTGGGTGAACGGAGCAGTCCAAATTTGATTGTTAATTGGAATAAAATTCAGTATATTCTCTGAAAATATATCATTATCTAACAAAACCGTCTATCCGACTTCGATTCGTGATATACAATTTAAAAATATTCATATAATGTTCAATGCGGTACATCCATATGTAATAGATAGGACCATATGGTTGAACCTCCTTAACCAAGTGAACCATAAGATAAACCATTACATAGAATAATGTGGGTGGGAAGAACATATCTAATTCATAAATTATAAATGAAACCTCTGTATTCATGATTTGAAACATCACCGGGTCTATAAAATTACTACATATGGATTTAAAAAAGATTTAATGTATAGTAAATTTATTTTCTATATTTTGAAGAAGAAATCAACAAAAAGCAACAAGTATTATGTCTTTCAAAAAAACATGATAGTCGTGTGATTTTTTTCATTGTAACTTCAAATTTGTCTTTAGCACGACATTCATGAAATTTTATGAATACCCCTATGAAAAATTTACACTATTAATGAAAGTGAAAAATTTCAGTTTTTCCTATCTAGATATAGGGTAAACTAATAGAGTCAGAAAAGTATACCTTTTACCCTTCACTGGTGCTAACTCTTTCCTTATCCCAATTTCAATCAAGTCTATCTAAACCTATATTACAACTCTTATTTTTCTAGTAACATTTAGTATATTACTAATAACACTATCAATTACATTTTTTTCTAAATTCATGAAATCAATAATTTTTTTGATATAGAAACAATTCTAATAATGTAATTAAATGAAAATTGATCAATTTTTTCCACCTGATTTAGTATGGTTTTTTGAAAATGGTCTCTCTAAATATTTGTCAATATCTTTTACTTTATCATGTAGTTGATATCCCATTACTGGAGTTGGAGTTGTACCTTCTTCGATATTCCCATCGAATGCTATCATCCATGCTCGTTATTTATGTTATCAAGGAAAAATTTTAATGTTTCATAAAAACAAATTCTTCAATGAATGTTTCAACCAAACTGAGCATGTGAGTTTTTCACAAATAAGACACCCAAAAATCATTTTAATTCACTAGCCTAATAAATTTCAATACGTGGGGAAGTCATTTATTATCTCGTAAAAAATGGACCTCAATGTGAATTTTTTACTTATTTGAGAATCATACATTATTACACCTATATCCCACATCAATTTTTGATCATTGATAAATGGATCAAAATAGACATCAATATCATTATCTAGTTGCATTTTTCTAGATTACGTAGAAACAACATAAAGTATTTGCGCTTCCTGCCTAACCATAGAGGTCAGTTATAATTTACAAACATGATGGGGTATGTAGTATGAGTAGTAAATTATACACCAAACTGATTTTTTTTCATTGGTAGATAATGTAAGACAAATGTTTCCCAGCTTATTTCCAAATTCATTATTCTCGTAATTAAATTTATTCTACTAAGAAAAACCTTATATATAATACAGGTTTCCATCATTAATTATTGAATCAACATGCCATGTCAACTATCTCATGGTTTCCTGACATTCATATAGTCTTATAAACCATGGAATGATTAAAAAGATCCATAATTATTTTATAGGACTTGATACATTTGTTTGGTTTCGATCTATTCCACACATAGTGAATTTTAGTAGTGATTTTGGACCCCTAAGAAATCATATGAATTCATTCAGACAACTATGTATTTTTTTTAGAGATCATTCCTATTGAACGTAATATTCTTTTAGCATCATATTTTCGGTATGGTAGTTCATGTTTTACTTATAACATATCATTATAGAGACCAATTAGTTCTGTAAAGTAGGTATCACTTCATCTTCTTCCATCTTTAAAATTATACAACTTCAATAAAATAGAAAAGGTTGTATATTTTGTGAAACAAGTATACAATGGTTTTGTGGAATAACTATTTAACTCTTTAATCAACTTTATACAATCAAAAATGTCATCTCCAATTCCCATTGTAATTTTTTCCTTGCGATCTATAACATAATTAGCAATGATATACATTTAAAATGACCTATAAACCACTGTATCATCCCAATCAGTGTCTACATTTAGTTTAACCTTGTTTTAGCCCAACATTTATAACCATGATTTATTCTATGACAAATCAAAAGTTCTTCCCACTCTTTCAGACTAATTTTTCTGGAATAACAACAATTTAAATAGAAACAGAGTATTTGATAAGGTTTGTATGCATTCTTTCCTATGATTTTGATGAAATAATTAACTCCATCTTCAAACTCATTTGTTAAAAAATTTGGGTACATCCATTTTTAATTCAGATCCACCCTATTCGTTTCATAAAAGATTAATTTTTCATAATAAATAAATAAATTCATATAATATATTTATTATCATAGGTGAAATTTATGGACAATTATAATAAGGGGAAATCAACATTTTATTACTTCAAATAATCTCAGTACTTTGATGAAAATGTGTAATTGAATTTAAGAAAATAATTAATCCCCTATGATACCAATTATCCTATGAATTTGTTAAAGGTGAAAGTAAAAGACAACTTTTAGCCTCATCAACCCTTCTCCTAGAAACATATCCTTTCATTTTTTGGACAACAATCATCTATATCATATAGACACGCACTTATGCTGTTTGAAATACTCTAAGGTGTAGTCATTCATAGGATGACTAATTCTTAGAGTAGTAAAAGAAATATAAAAGATATGGGGGATAATTTTAATAAAAAAAATTGTAATAATAATTGTTTGGCAGACAAAGTTGGTGAGGAAAACCGTTGTTTATATAAGAGATGGGGGATGAGTCTCAAGAAACCAATTAGAATAGTAACTATTTTTTAACATAAATCAAGTATTTAGTAAATCCTCTAAAAAATTGAAAAAATAATATAGGCCATTAAAAAGTAATAAGATACCCAAATATGATAAAAAAATGATAAACAGTAATTAAATCAACTCGATGATATAAAAATGTATTGATAAATCATTTTAATAATGAAAGAGTTATTTCATATATATAGATAGTAGTCAGAGATTCCTAGGGGTTGGAACCAATACATGTATTCCTAGAATGATGAATACTTAAAAATAATTTCAAATATATAAAATTTGAAACATAAATTATATTTTTTTGGATCATGTGATGTAGAAAACTAATTAGTTTTTATATTTAAAATAAATGGTGTATCAAATATTTTAAAATGTCTCAAGACTCTTTGGATGTCATATCACCACACCAACCCATCCCATGGATTCTAGGGGGGTCATCCAATAAGATCCACCATTATAAATGATTCTAGGGAGGTCATCTAATTCACACTGACCCATTCATTTTATTCTAGAGTGGTCCATAAAGAAGTTGGAATAAATAAATTATACATATCAAAATGATATATCACAAACATGGGATAAAAATGTACAAACCCTTGCAATGTCTATCACATACACACTTGCCTTCACTGAGACTTAATGACTCTTGGGAGGTCAAATTATCAAAATGTAATACCCTTACTTCACTAAGAATTCTATGTGGAACTAGAAATTAATAGATCTATAAATCATCACTTTCCATTAAAATCATCTATTACAAAAATACGAAAATAACTAGTCAGTTTAATATGACATGATGTAGTCTAATAGGCTAACTAACCACCATCATAGAAATAGATAATTAAAAAATCATATAGGTGATAAAAAATGGAATTGGACCTCAATAATATCTTTAAAAACTCTATTTACACAACTACAATAAATCATGATTCATCCACACTTTCAAATAAATAAAAGAGTCGCTCAAAAGTCTCCAACATTAATTTGAAACTGCAATTGACAAGGAAGGAGATGCTTGTATGGTTTTGGAGAGATGTTGGGAAGGCTCACAATATAGGTGTTTCATACTATAAAAATTCCATGCATAAAAATAGATGATATCCACTAATAAATCACCAAAATTTCTAACTCACCACCCTCAAATTTTAAAAATAGCCTCCACCACGGCTCGAACCATTGATGTTTTACACCCCGAGTTCCCCAAGAGAAAGTAGAGAATGAATTACGTTCGAGATAAAGTAGATAAAGGACTACATTTGAGACTTGGATTTATTTGATCCTTGAATCATTCAAGCCTTGAATTTGAGCCTTGGATTTGATTGATCCTTGTTTCAAGACTTGATTTTTTCTTCAATTCACCGAGGAGGAGCGACGACAGAGGTTGGCTTCTATGAGAAGCTTATGATATAGCGATTTGTTTGCAATTGGTTAGGGTTATTGAATAGAATGAGATACTTTTATCGATGTTTAAATAATAACTGATGATATAAGGATTATTTTTCTATTTTTTTGTCCTTGATAATGATAGTGATTTATCAGTGGGAAAAAAGCTTTCACAAATAATCCTTTTATTAGTGATTATTACTTAATCATTGATTAAGGATTAAGAATTTTAATTATAAATATTTTTTTATAAAATTATATATTTAATATATATATATATATAATAAATATATTTTTTATTTAAATATATTTATTATAAATTTATATTTATTTAAATATAAAATTATTTATTTATAGATATATAAATATAGTAAATACAATCATTACATAAGTAAATTTATTATAAATTTAATAATTCCTTATATTTATATAAATATTTATGTATAAATATATAAATACCTTTAAAAAATATTTATTTATTTATAATTATAATTTTTTTTACAAATATAGTAAATGTATATTAATAAATATATTTATTTATAAATATTTTTTACAAATATTTTTTAACATTATTAATGAATATCGAATTTTCAGTGCTTGAATGTTAAAAATGAGTAAAATTGAATTAATTAAAAATAACTAATATTTATCAAAAATAAATAAATGGATAAGTTCTCTGTGTGTGTGTATTGTATAAAAAATGAATAAATTAAGTATATGTGGAATTAATATGACCGAAATTTGATCTATTTTAAATTGAAAAATTAAACGACATTCAATTATATGTCCATTACTCTGTGCAACTATTCAGTATTTTTAATTTATATTAATTTATAATAATAAACCATTATTCACTAAATATATGTCTATTTAAATTAATGAACATACATATTTGGTAATATAATAATCATATTAAGATAAATTCATATATATATATATATATGTTTATTTAATATATACTATTTATCAACATTATCAATAATTTTATAAATAATAAAAAGTGTAATATTTATCTCAATTTACTTATTTGTAATTTTAATATGTTGAATTTTTATTTTTCATATGTCTATATATATAATACATAATATTTATTAGTATTTATACTTTATATATAGTATAACTAATTTTATTCATTTTTATCAATAATTATTCAATAAATAAAATATGTAATATTATTTTAATATACCCATTTTTAATTTTTTATTTCATTAAGTATTTCATTTTATTTATACTTACCTTTATTTGTGCTAAAAATGATGATAAAGGATTCCTTTATGATCATTAAAAATAATGCGCTGAAAAAGGGCACCCTTTATGAGCGCTAAAAAAAGCACGGAAAAATGATACCCTTTATAAGTGATAAAAAATAAATTTCTTATAAGAGATCCTTTTATCAGTAATAAACCAATAGCAGTGATAAAGGGTATGTTTTGTCAGTGATAAAAATTTCCTTATAAAAGGATAAATTTACCATCTCTTTCTTTAGAACTAATAATGGTGTTTTTTATCAGTGCTTTTTGAGAGATCTGATAAATACCAGTGCTGTTAAAGAAAAATTTGGTAGTAGTTAATCTTCCACAGTTGGAGAGACAGGTCCACACTAACGATGTCATAGATCAGAACACCTATTATTTAACTGCCCTAACATCTAGAGAGTTCCATACCAAGCCCAGTATTTTCATAGTGGGTCTGGGAACCAGATATCTTGATTTGGGGACATGATAATATTCTTATGTATTGAACTATAATACTCCCTATATTGATGAGATGATATTCATTCTGGGTTCACCATTTCTATTTTTGAGCTTTCGACTGGGTGTTCCACCATCACATTTTTGACATGCACTGACGTCATAATATTTTTCCCTCTATTATCTCCTTCCAAAGGTGAGAATCATTCATCAATTTCATGAACAATTTATTCTCCTTGATCAAAATTGGATGATGTTATGTTGTCTCTTCATTATATGGATTCCTCCTTATAATTCATCACCAAATATAGGTCACTCTTATAGAATTAGGTCATGTTCATGAAACTCCTTCATTCTGCAATCTCTATGTGGATGTTAGTTAATTATTGTGGGTTTTTAGACATATCAAAGGGTCTTGATAGGGGAGAAACCTTAGTTTAAGTGATTAATCATGTTGGGCATCCTTGACATGTCTGGATGATAGGAGTATTCGTCACTTTTATTTTTCCTCATATGAGGGAATCTCATGGAATCATGTTTTTGATGAAACCCAATGTATCCAATATATATCACAAGGAATCTGTTTGGGTTCACAAGTTTAAAATATTATGATGATGGAGTTGGGTTATCAGAACACCCCGTAGAGGAGGATCAAGGAGGTGTGTGCCTAAGAGGGAGCACATGGAAGGTTCACTGATGGATGGATCAGAATACCTTTAGAGGACGACCCAGGAGGTGTGTCCCATAAGGGAAATATTTCACACCATGATGGTTGATCTAAAAACACCTAGAAGTGGATCTGGGAGGTGCACCTTGAGGAGGGAACAACTAATTTTGGGTCAGAAAACCATTCGAGGTGGATCCCATGTTTAATGTCCTTTCGAGATAGGTGATCAGAACACCCTATGAAGATGGATCAGGGTGGTTCATTCCTTGGAGAGAGCACCTGAAAGGTTTTCCCATTGATGGATTAGAAATCCTGGTGTAGGAATATTCGGGAGGTGATCCATATACGAAAGATGCCATACCAGGAAGGATGATCAGAACACCCATGAATGTGGATCAAAGAGGTTCAAACCTAAGAGGGTGTCACCCAGGTTTACCATTGGTTGGGATTGAACCTCAAATAGGCATCATACATACCTTTTTTATAAGGTAGGGATAAAAACCCACATATTTTGTTGCCACATGTTAAGGTCGTCTGAAAGTACCCATTCATACAGTTTATTTTCATTTGAATGAAACTATCACACCATGAAAGGAGCATCAAAGAGGTTTGGTGTGGGGATTATTCTAGGAATATATCATCTAAATGTGGAAATCTCTTGGATGGATGGAATGAGGCCTATGCAAGGGAGATTCGAGAGTGGTACTAAGAGTAGTGAAGATGTGGTTGGGGATTACATGTGAAAGTAGCCTAAAGGAATCCAATGGAGATGTGCCATTCACAAAGGGGAATGATATTACCGAGATGTGGAGACTTGAGTAAAATTAGGATAGATGTGGGTTGAATATTGGGTAATGAGTTTTGACCTCAAAGTTGCCTCCAATTTATTTCAGTTTGTTTTATATCTAAGACCACTTAGTTCAGGATGGTTTAGTCTTACACCTAAGGAGGATTCCCATTTGATGATACATGGTTGGGGATTACACCACAGGATTACCATTGGTGTTGAGAATGTGTTTGGATGTATTTTTCACCCCTAAACACTATACTCTCCTGAATCAAGCCTTGTGTTAGAAAAAAGAGGATGTTGTAGACCTGATGCTCGGGTCTCAAATGAAGCGCCATCGAGAGATGGTGTGAGGAATATAAAATTAAGCTACCTAACGTGGATTTCATTACCTGTTGGAAGGATGTCATTCCATGGGTGGGGGTATCTAATTCCATGTGAGGAGAATCTAATTAATTTTGTAGATAGGTGGTGTCGATACCAGCCTTCTTGTGTCAGAAATGAATAATCAGGTGCCTTTTTCATAGCATATATTCAATGTATAACATCATGTGTTAAAGAAGTTCATAGTTGGAAATTTTATGTCATGTAGCTCAGACATAGAGGATTTAATTCTCACCCCATGTTCATACATATCCATATCTCATTCACCCTTGGGTGGGGGGAAACATTATCAATACTATGTTGGAACATTATAGAGGAGTGGATGATCATGAGGTCCACATTTATGTGAATATTTTGAGAAGAAAAATGCATTAGTGTGAAGATGCTGGGAAGAAAAATGTAAATGGTAATCTCGGGCCAGACGTGAAGTAGAGTGGGCCACATGAATTAGTGTAACATGTCACATAGGGTATTGAGGGTGAAATAAACTGATCCTAGGTGGGTGTGGTGCTCTTGAGCACTCAACCTTATCGAAGAGGTGAAAGTAGAATAGAGGAAACATATAGATTCCTAGGAGAGGGGATTCATGAAGCATATGGATTTATATAGAGATGTTTCTTGAAGCTCAGATGCTTCATAGAGGTAAAGGGATTCACGAGTGAGTAGGAATCACAAAACACAGTGACCCTACCTCGAGATGAATTCCTAGATTAGTAAATGAGTACTTCATGAATTCATAATGCTTCTCGAATACTCAAGAACCCCTGAGAGCCTTCTTCCTTCACGAAGGGAATATTCCTTTGTGAAAGGACTCCCCACCAGAGGTGGAGGATTTCATGAACATAAAAATAGGTTTTAATGAAGCCCAAGTACCATGGATGTTCCATTTTAGTCTGGTTCATGATAATCATGTGCTTCATGAATTGTTAGAAATTCATAAGATGAAAGGTTAGGGTAATTGTCTACCATAGATTAGAATGAGGCTGGTATTAATCGACAAGGGTTACCAAAATGTTCAGATGCCTTTCACAAAAAAATGATGTATTCATAAATGGGAGTAGCTTCATCAGACTCATGGTGCATAAAATCAAACATTCATGTGGCTGTGAAGAACCATCAGACTCATGGATGCTTTTATAAACTATTAACATGATCATGGAATGGCGTTGGACTCACAAAGGCTACCATCAAAACTTCGTGATATTTCAGAGTGGTGTCGGACTCATAGAGGCTATCGATAACTCATCACACGATCACAAAGGGGGATTCACAGACCAGAGATCCACGAGCTCTAACCATTTTTAAGGATTCTACACTTCAAAAAGCAGTCATTTGTGGGTTTATTTTGAACATTCTGGGTTGAACTCAGCTCCAAACCATCTCTATCCTCTTCACCATTCCTGCAAGATGTATTTTAGCACCAACGACATCCATTCAGTATTTTGAGTTTCCAAAGGGAGGAAAATGAATGAAAAAAATATAATTTCTATAAATAAAAAAAGTATATTAAAAACATAGTAGATTTATTAGATAAATATCCCATAATTTCCTCAATTTAAATTCAAGCATAAACAATCTAAATTAAAAAGGGATTGAAACATAAATATCTCACCTCAAGTATCATCATTATTCATATGCAATAGAACCTACAATATTATAAATATTTATTTATAATAATTATTTTTTAGAACCATACTCAAATATATCATAACATATATCATTTACTTATGAAATCATATAACCCATTTATTAACAATTTTTTTTAATTAAATCGCTATTTTGGATTATAATTTCTATGTTTTTATTGCATGTTTGGTTCAGTCATCCTAGTAATTGTAATTTTGTCATGTTTCCATAATATCTATAATTATAGTCATAATATTTATATCATATATATTAATTATATTTATATATTTGTAGTAAACTATAAAAGGTATAAATAGAAATATCATTACAATATTCATGGAGATGTTAGGTCGTTCTAACCCACAAACGCCGTTTTTAATATTTGATGGATGGAATGAAAGAAATGTAAATAAGTATAAATAAATTTATATAATAATTATTATATTATATACATCATAAATATTAATTAAATCTATCCTTATTACCATCCACATAATATGTAAATGAAAAAATATCCCATTGCTTCATAGAGATGGTAGACCAAACGTACACACAAGCGACATTATTACTTTCCAACGGATTGGAATGTTAGAAGGTAGATGTGATATTATAATTAGATGAGAATAAATATTTCATAAATACCATATATAATTTTGAATTTCATCATAATTACCATACATGAAATATGGGGATGAAAAATGTATTGAATCTCTACGTGCAGAAGATAATCTATATGTACACATGAGTGATGTATCACTTCAATTTGATGGAAAAATGGTTGGTAATAGTGATAACATTATCATAATAACATTTAATTATATTTAGGATGCTTAAGTTATTTTTTTATTATGAATACCATATATCTAGAGGAAGTATAAGAAGAATGAAATTGAAAGAGGTTGGGAAATATGATTACACATCTTTTATTTATCATCCCTTAGATCCTTTATTATAGTATTTTGGAATGATTTTTTAAGAATTACATAACCTATAAATAACTTATTGGAAATTTAATAATAGAAATTTTTATGTTTCTATCAAGATATAAGGCTCAAAGTGATGCAAATAAGAGAAAAGAGGGGTGTCCTTGTATAAGGGAGGTAGAGAGCATAAATGTAATTTTATAAAATGTTTAAATATAATAAATTAATAACCAAGGAAAATACTAAAAAATTTCAATGAATTTAAAAAATATTCCTATTGATATAATAAAATAATATATAATTTAGATTGGTTTGTTGTCATTTTAAAAATTGTAGTTTTTGATTACCCCGTTAGTTAAACGTTTTTTCCTTAACAGTGGTAACAACTATTTCAATCTTAAAGGGTGAATTTGGTAACCATAAATGGAAAAGTTACTCATAAATGGAACATGGTTGATATATTTAACCATATTATAGTTTCTTGAAAAAGATAATATTTTTATGATTTTTAAATAAGATAGTAAATTAGTTTTATTATAAAATATCATTAATATTAATTGTTGAACTTTTAATTTAATTTTACATGAAATACACCCAGAAAAATATGGAATTAAAATATAATAATTTTAAACGTCACTAATATGTTTAATTTTACTTCCAAATTTATTAAAAACAATAATTTAATCAAATTAATTTACTTTTAATATTTTTAAAATCATCCATTTAATTTTCTATTAATTGATGAAATATTGTGTTGTTTTTGTATAAGAATTTTTGTTAATTATTGAATTTCTAAAAATTATACACAAATTACCATAATAAATAATATCAATTTATATTTAATATAAAAATATATAACCTAATGTTTCCCCTATTATCTTTATGTCAATAGTTTAGAGTTATTATAGTTAAGAGCGTGGCATTTTATATTCGGTATTTTTTTTATTTTATATAAATACCATATTTATAAAAATATGGAGCCAAGTCACCATATATTCAATAATTTGACAATAATGAAGAAACTATATATATAAAATAGGATAGAATAAAGTTTTATAAAAAATTTAAATCCTTATCCAAATGTCTTAATACAATTTTTCATGTTTTACCCTTACTAGGGTGATAAAAAACTTAATATGGTTACTATTAATATATAAAAAAGATAAAAAGGAAATATTTAAAAAACATGATCCTAATGATTAAAAATATAGAATATATTTGTCAAAATGTTATTTCTATAAGTGGCTGAAATTAATTTTAAAATAAGTGTGGAAAACACAACAAAATTTTTTTTATAAAATACTTTTTTTGCATACACATGTAATTTTTAATATCCCATTACTAAAAAATATAATATCAAAGTTAAAAAAATATATATAATATATATTATATAAATTCCATTATATCATTCACCAATAGTGATCAATTTACTTTCTTAAGATAAAAAACATTTCTTTTAGAAAGTATATTTTTTTTTACAAAAACATCCATTTTACTTTCAAATATTTTATATATGATTTATATTCAATTTATAACCAAAGAATTTATTATATAAATAAATTAATCATAATTAAATTTTTTTCTATTTCTAAATTCCAATTTAATGGTAATGTTTAATGATATATTGTAGTATTGTTCATTCAGACTCTGGGTTGTGTGTATCATAAGCATTCAATTTTTTTACTTAAAGAGAATTATATATATTTAAATCACAGAGTTTTACAAGAATCAAGGGATAGAAGGATTCTCACTACTAACTACTCATAACTAGGGTGGTCATCTAGAAAACCCAAGCGATCGGTAGCCACAAAATGATCTAACCCAATAATTTCAGTATAGTTCCAGGTGAATAAATATTGTTACTATTTAAAGAAATACATATATATCTCCTCATGTATAGGGGTTATGGAAAAACTATTCAAAGTATGTTGCTGGTAATCCTCTATACCCAAATTTACAGGATGGATTTCATCAATTTTGGTTGAGATCACTTCCTCAAATACTATAGTAGCATCCCTCAGATATTTTTATTACATTTATTTTCGTTTTTATTATCATAAATAGAATATTGATGGGAATTGTATGACCAGGTAGAAATAGGAATTGATATTTTGTTATATAAGAAATTACATTTGTATCTTTAGATCCAAAATATGATATGGGGGAATCTCATTTATTCCCATCGATATGATATTCATCTTCAAAATGGATGGCGTCATCCGATAAAACCAATACCATGAGCATGAGGGGGAATAGTCCCAAACATTACACTATTTTTATTCTTCATCATGGAATCATTTTTAGATAATAATTCTTTGTCGAATGTGTTGAATAAAGACTAATGAGACTATTATTTTGTAAAATGGGCCTTGGGGATCGATTTATATGAATATATTTCCAAAAATATATTCTATTTCCTTGGAAGAAGATACTCTATGGGAATATTCACCCAATTACCATGTGAAATAAATGTGATTGGATAATTTTTCTTACTATCCAATAAAACCCATATAACCTAATTAATCTTAAGATCTAGTGCTTTTATCTCAATACAGTTGATGGGAAACATATACTCTTAAATAAACTCACTTTATATACTCACATTGCTAGATTTTAGGCCATTGGGTGAATTTATCTGAATAAAATTATCTACCCCCAACTGATTCCCCTCTATTTTATAGTATATTGAATCCCTATATTGAGGCTCACATGACTCAAAAATCATTATCAAAAGATAGTACCTAGAATTTTTTATCAACTTAGTATTTGAGGAATTTTGGTATGGAACAGTTGTTATTTCATGTATATGAAACCATAAAATTTCCAAAAAGATTTTGATAATTGTATATTGATTAAAAACCATGAATTAAAATTCTAAAAGGATGTTTCCAAATTGTATCCCCATTTGATCATCCTGAGAGGTTTCTACTCAGTCATGTCATATCCTGAAATTTTTAAATTGGAAGTATTGATGTGGGATTCACTGTATCCAATGTCTCTGAATATTTATATTGGTATATGTTTGATCTTTATTCTATTATTTATTAAATCCCACTACCCATTAATATCATACAAATTTATAGATATGTCCAACTTTTTAATGTGACAATGTGATGTTTTTTCTCAATAATATTCTATGAAGGAGATGATTGTGTGGTATTACATTGAACTGATGCCTTCACGATACACTTTATATTGAATGACTCTAATTGTCAAATATTATAGGATAAAAATGGTCTCAATAAGCACCTCCCTATGCTCTTTTGAGATTTGTAGTGTATCCTTAATTGATAGATTAGTAGGAAATTTTAATACATATTTTAGGATATCATATTGATAGAATAGGGTCTTACACTTATTATCTTGGGTATATTCCTTACTGATTTTTCTTGGGATTGAAGTGAGTTATGTTAGTGTCTTACTTCTTTGCTAGAACTGAGAGGCATTTTTAGAACCTACTAGTTTGGTTGAGTTGGAATTTATAGAATTTATTATTGACCAAATAACTGTGTGTATTCTAATCAGAAATATATTATGATAGGGTCCTCACAAGCCCTATAAAAACTTGGATTATATCTATATTCCTGATGTGTTTTCTGGAGGGCCCGCCACCAAGTGACTAATATATATGTGGATTTAGCAGTATTGGTGTCATGATTTCGAAATCTTCCCCAACCTCTTATTATTTTACCTCCTCATCCTCTATGGAATCTTCATAAATTAATTCTAGGTAAATTATGGTCATGTACTTATTTTTCATAAGAGAAGGGGCATGCCAAGTTTATTACATTGATATAATTATATTTCACATATTAATCCAAGGATTATCCCGTTAGGTGGGATAATGACCAATTTTTCATTCAATGGGTCGGTGTTTCTACCCTCAGTGATAGGGGTTGTAATTATAAGATGGTTTTTAAAATATTAGGTACTAGAAATATCTCTCCCTCATATGAATTGTCTCATAGATAATGATTACACTAACTTTTTTAGGACTCTGATGATGAGGATTCCAAATTAAGCACTGTAGAAGGAATTGGGGGTAAAAATGGATTATTCAGTTGTTCCATAAGTGTGTAGTGTTCTTGAATAAAATATTTATTGTTTTTATATTCATAAAAATTATTCACATTCCAAATAGGTACTTCATTCTAATCACCTCCTTCTTTTGATGAAGGAGATGAAATACGAGTCACCTGTGTTGGGTGGTTTCTTAACATAACATTCCTAGACTCAACACTATTACGAAGTATATCATTGAACATGATTTAGACTTGGATATTATTCCCCCACATTTTATTAAAGTTTCAGTAATCATGGAGGTTGATTAGATTATCTTCTAACCCTCTATGATTTTTGGGTATGTCTTTTTTAAAATTTTACCTCTTTGATAGCTTACGTTTCACACAACACCTAGCCTAAAAAACCATGAAATATTAAAATGTGATTTTTATAACATAAACATTAAATTGGTAATAATTTATAGTATTATCCACAGTATTGAATTTATAATTTTCCAACTCATTTTCAATGAATTAATTAATTCTTTTTGAATAAGCACTTAATTTTTAGTAAAATAATACTATTCTTCAGAAAATATCTTTTCTTAAAAAATTGGTTTCTTGATTTTTATGAAAAAAATTATAATAAATTTATTGAAATTATTTATAAATTATTTTATGAAAATAATTTTTATTTTAAATAATCTTATTAAAATTTACATATGGTGAATTGTTTGAAATTTTTTGAAATTTTTTATTTTCCAACGAGTAGTGAAAAATACCAAAATTTATAAAAATATAAATTTATAAATAAGAATATTTATGATTTTAACTTTATATAAATTTAAATTAAGTAATATTAATTTATAATTAATATAATTTATTTTATTTTAATAATTTTTATGCCTTATTTTGGTATAAGTACGTTTTTGGGCTTAAAAATTATTTTCAAGAAAATTATATTTCCTTTCTTTTTATGGGATAAATTTTAGATTAAATTAAGAATATTATAAATTTTTAATTTTGTAAAATGTGTTAAATATATTTATTTTTACATTATTATTTATTAAATAGGTTCCTATTTTTTGGAGAATATGAATAGTAAGTGTGGTAATATTTGTTACCACGATAATTGATAAAATGGGTAATATAAGTTAAAAATAAAATGATAAGGACTAGAAAATGATCCTAACACTTGACCCAATTTTATTTTATTATTACATTGAATCCATTAGCATTAAATTCTTGGATATATTACAATTTTTCATTTGGAAGTGATTAAGACCTTTGTAATATTTTATTTGATGAATAGTCAAAGATGTCACATTCATGGTTTTAATAACTATATCATTTTTAATATGGTGTATCAAAAATTTATATTCAGATATAAATATTTTTTTTGAAAAATAAATATATTATATTTGTCATGGTAATTTATTTTTATCTTTGATTGAATAAATAATTACCTTAAATGCATTCACAACACTGATGTAGTAATTATTTAATTAATAGAAAAATCAAATCAATGACCTTAAATATATTCAAATAAATATATTTTGATATAATTAATTTGATAAACTAAATTTATATATTGAATTTAAATTTTATAGATGTAGTAAAATTGTTTTTTAAAATTATAAGGGTTATCTTCATAATATTAATGTCAATGTAATTAATATTCCGTAAAATTGTCTTTATGAATATTTTATAGTAAATTATATTTTATTAGATGATATAAGATTAATAAAAATCATAAATTCAAAAAAAGTATTTTAATATGGTTTATAATGACATCCATGATAAATTTATTTGTCTTTTGGAAATTTATAATAACTAAATTAAACATCAAATAGTAAAATTCTTTGTAGTCACAGTAAGAGTTAAAGAGGTTAAATAAGGGTTAAATCAAAAAATAAGGGTAGAAATATTATCAGAACATATCAAAATTTTTATGAATGTGGTTATTTGGACCCATAATAATTTTATATTATAAATTAATATTTTTTGAGCCATTTGTTAGTGAAAATTAATTCATATTAAAAAAATATTTGCAGAAATTCCAAAAGTGTCCATCACCAAAATTTTAAAATTCCACTCCTTACTCCACTTATTACACCACAATGAGCCATAATTCCTGACCAGGTCCTTCCGATTACTCTTATAAAATTAATTATACAGGTTATGGAGGTTCAATTATTATCAAAAGAAAATTCCTAAGTCACTTAAGAAGAGATCTAAAGGGAGTCCACAAAAGAAGATAAAATCATTTCTATCATCTCTTTTGATTTTATTTCTTCTTCTACTTCCTTTTCATGTATTGTTTCCATAATAACATAATAAATACAGAATAAAATATATACCGAGAGGTTATTATAACTATTAAATATCTATATCTTACCATTTATCCATCCCATGGAAAAAAGTGTCCCACATGCGTACGAACGACCTACCGTATCCACATAGCGGTGTAATTTGTTATCCATAACCACATTTCTTAGATGGTTATAATGATATTAATAATGAATATATATAGTAATTATAACATTAAATTAATTTTTTTTAGAAATAATATGTCATCCACTTTCTTACAGTTGTACCATTAATGGAATGATATCATCACTCATGTGTACATATGACCTACCGTGTCCACGACATGATGTGATTCATTCTTCCATATTCAACATTAAAGATTGTTTTTTAGAAATTTATAAAATGAATAAATATTAAATCCAAAATATTAGTATCATTATTTTGATGATGTAACTATATCCAATTCACAAGAACCAATACATTCCTGAGACAATGTGCATAGGAAAATGAAGTAGTTAACACCCGAACAAGGTTAATAACGAAATATAATTAACCAATGTGTGATAAGATGATATAATTGGATCACATATGATATAACAAATATTATTGTTTTTATTTTATAAATTAATATTTTTATTGAATTATTATAATAGTGGTTAAGGAACATTCAATTAAAGTAAAACACAAGATAAGGGTATCTTGTCTCACATTATCTTATGTGTTTCATACGCCATATTCACCACTTATTTCATTTTTGTAGTGTATATAATTCCCATTTGATATTATATATCATGAATTAATTTTCTTTTATGGTATTTAATGTTATTTCATTCATGGGGTAGATGATTCAAAAGTTACTAAAGTGGTATGATTTTTTATCACAATCTCATCATTTTGGAATTGTTTAAGTTTACATATCATTTAGGGAATTATTTGATATTTTGATATTTAACTCAATACATTTTATTATTATATAATTATTTATTACATTTTTAATGTAAAAATAACATATTTACACTTGTTGGTATTTAAAATTATTGAGAAATTTTTTTTCATAAAATCTGAAGATTTTTCTCTTTTAGATAAAAAATCCCTCTTTCATGAAAACCTTTATATTCTAAAATGGTTTTCAAAAATGTTTTTAACCTTTTAAAAATTATTTACTGAAGTCATTTTTTCCTATTAGTACAACTTTAAAATTAATATTTATATCAATTTCAAAACAATTATTCTTTGAATTTTATAAAAAATAATAAAAGAATATTTGTTTTAAATTTTACGACCTAGAAATAATTTTCTTCCATAGTTACCACTAAATATTTTAAAACATGTTTCAATGTTATTTTAAAAAGAAAATATTTATCATTTTTTTGAACATTTTTCTAAAGGTGATTTACAAAATAGAATGTATATTTTGTTAAAAATTATTAAGCATATTTTCAGGGTATTTCTATTCATCTATGACCTACACCCTTTAATATACGTATGATTCATTATAAATTAGTTGTATTGATACCATCCATTTTATTTTTTTCCATGGTTTATGTCCAGTTTGATTGTGGATGTGTTATTTTGGTACCATACACCATATTACTCTATATGGGGTTTGATTATGTTCATTTTACTGGTGTAAGTATTAGTATTTACCATGTTAGTTTTCTATAATAAAAATTATGTTGATTATGTTTAACCCCTTTCATATTAGGAATACATTAGAGTTAGTAAGTGATTGGTGAGGCCCACTATATCCCCTCCATTCATCAACAGGTATCATGAAACAAACTTGTTTGGGTATTTGATGATATCTTACTAGTTTATTTACAGTGTCTTATTGTAATCCTTGATGGTATATTTATGATGTCCCACATTATGCATTCCATAATTATGAATTTAGTTATTTTTACTCCAAGAGATTATTCTATTAGTAGAATATATATGGGTAAGTTTCATTTTCATGCGATTATTTATATAGAAATATTTGATCATTATTTATTTCTTCCATATTAAAATCATGTTTTTATTACATGTCATGTGTTTAAGTTATTTACATTGAAATATTTATTATAATTTATTTATTCCAAGATTTTGTTGTACGCTTAGCCTTACTGAGAATCTGAACTCACACCCTTCTTATGTTTCATTTCTCCCTATGATATGAGGAAGTGTTTTTTGATTGATATTAGGGATACACTAAGGGGAATAATGTAATTATAAAATAAATTCTATGTGTTTTTATGTTTTAAAATGTAATGTGAATTTGAAGTATGAATCTATTTTATCATGACAATTAAACTATTCATTGATTAGGGATTTTATTCCTAGTATTTTATGACAATGTAAAAAATTGACCACTAACTCCATAAAATTGAGATTGGGGTCATTAAAGTTGGTATAAGAGAATGTTTAGAAGAAACGTTTGGAACTAGATTTAGGAAAATATATATTAGAAAATTATAACTTATTGACAGAATTTGGAAATAAATCCAAATAATCCAAGATTATGATTTATAGATTATTTATACATATATTTTCAATTATATTATAAGTGGATAACTGGTTTTGAGATTATATATTATGATTCATAATGTTATGATCTAATATAATTTATTTCTTTTATTAGAAATGGAGCCTAGCGGAAGAAAAGGAATCCCTATCAATTAAGATAATCTAAATAGTGATAATAATAATTTCATTGATGGGTTTATGACATGATTTTTTAGGGAACAATTATTCCAAAAATTAACTTTTTATAGGGAAATAGTATCAACTACTAAAAACTTAGGAAAATAATTTTTGAATTCTATGTATTTTAAGGGAAGTAAGAGAAAAAGAGGACGATATAATAAAGAATGGCTAAAGGGGAGAAGGTAATGAAGGATTTTATAATGTGTTTCACTTGTTTAAGGGAACACCTTAGTACATACTTAAAAGGAAAATTATATTGTTTCAAGTATAGATGAAAGAATATACCATTCTCACTATTTAGTTGGTAAGAAAGAATTTTTTAATTTGAAAAATGTAAAATCTAAGTTTATGAGTCAATATGAAAATAAGTTCCCATATTTTGGAGAGAATATACCTTAAAAGAAGCCACTAGATCATGATCAAGAATATGTTATTGATATAACTAAATAGGAATGATTTCAATGATTTTGTATTTGGATTCATGAATTTTGTTGTAAACGTATTTTATCCAGGATATTCTAGTTATAATAATGATAAGATATATAAAGATTACATTGTAGGACTTCTTCTATAAGTATTTGGATGTATATGATGATTAATACCAATTACCAAGAGAAGTGATTATGTATAATGTTTATATATTGTAAAAAAACACTATTTGGAGAAGATAAACCCAAATATGTTCTCGATGTTGAGATAATAATGAAAAAGATAAGTTTTTTTGATAGCATTGGTGACCAAGAAAATAGATAGTGATTTGATGACCATGTAATTCATGATGATGTTCATTTCTTTTTTTGAATTTTTCAAATACATTCGATAATATAATATTTAATTCATTGAATAATTAGAAAATTAATTCTTTAAAGCTAGCATGTTTTTAATATGGTTTTAAGGAGACCAATGTATTAATATATTTGGTATGTGATAATAATAGATAAATTTCTTTGTAGAATTAGTTTTTATGTTTATTTTAGAAATTTAGGGACCCTACATGATTTTTTTTGAATTTTTATAGACATATTTTGGATGATTATTAATATTAACTAGTTACATAATATATTATGTTTAACTTTGGATATTATTATTTATTAGTAGCATGTTATAACCATTTTCGTTTCAATAAAAACTTAATGGTCAAAATAATGACTTGTTGATCTTATGATTCATTGAAGTGCGTCAAGAATGATAAATTAATCTGAAACATTATTCTCATGGTATAATAGATTAATTATAAATTGATTAATTTTTATAAAAAGGATGATATTATTCATATGATAAGGAATTAAATAAACTATGTTTATTTTTTATGGAGCTTATTTGGATAGTAAATGAATCCCTCAATTCTAGGAAAAGGATTTTGGCACAAAAATCTAATTCTTTTACTTCTCTTATTGAAATAAAAATGGACTTTTAACCCATCAAGACTTTATGGTTTTGTGATATTTAAATTTGAAATTAACATGTTCTTAATCACTCTAAATCATAATGTGATAGCTAAATTTATATTCCATTTCCATATTTTAACATTTATCTAACATTATCAAATTATAAATCTTATATTTTTGGTGACATTCACAGTTACCTTTCCCTCTTATTAAGAGGATATTTTATTAACCCTATTCACGATATGGGTTTCCCAAAATGGATTTTTCAACTATTAACCATTGATATTAAATGTGAAATTTCAAATTTTGATGATCCAATTTATTGAAGGAGGAAAGAATGTATCACCCCAATATTTTATGGCATATATATTTTTAATTTTTCAATAATTTATAGATTAAATTTATTTCAACACATAACATAGAATAACAATGAAATATTATTTTGTGATTTTTATAATATGTCCATTAAATTGGAGATAAAAAATAGTAATAACCACATTGTGAAATATATAATTTTATGAATCATTATTAATGTAGTAATAAATGAATTGTAAATAAGCCCATAATTTTTAGCATCTACCCAATTTCATTTTTCAGAAGCACTCTTAAGGAAAAAGTGGTAAACTAATGATGTTCATAATAAAACAAATTCAACCCTCATTTGAAATTATTATTCTATTCCAAAAAAATTAAAATGGTTAGAATTACTTACCTTAAATAGTTTATATTCAATGGAGGTCACATAAATTTCAATATTTTCTTTTATGAGATCTTCACAATGAAAATACATCTTTTCCTAGGTCTACACATGAACCTGCATGCTTGCTTTCCCCTCGTTGAAACCATGTATTATGATCCTATTCGGTTTTTCAATCCAGAATGATTGTTCTTTTAGATCAAATGGTAATGGTATTTTGAACATTTTTTGTGAATCCTCTATTGATATCTTGTCTAGGAAATATTCTTCTATCATTTAGTCATTTGAGTACATAATAAGTAGATGAGTGTTTTCTATTTCAACGACCTCCTTTTTGACTCTCACCAGATCTATAGTAGTTTATTAATCTATATATTTTTTTCAATTGTCTCATCAATAATTGGCTCCAATGGCATAATAGGCCTTTTATACATACTATTTAGGTTGTCAATAAAAGCATTCTATCTATTTTGTAGGAGTTTTACTTTTCTAGAGGCCCTTGTAATAAGAGGACATAGAAAATTAGGGTAGTAATTCATTATCCAAGACCTCTAAATATGCGAAATAAAACCATCTTAATCCATGAGGTTGTTCTTTAATTTATTTGAGAAGGAGAGAAGTTACTCTTCCATGAGTTCTACTTCATTAGGAACCAAGCTTAAAGATTCCAAGGTATAATCATTGCCCACTCCTTTTTCATCCAACCTATATTCATGTCCTTCTCCCACATCAATCCATTCTTTAAATGAAGGTAACTCACCATATCCCAACACTGCAAAGAAGTTAAGATGATTATAACTAGAAACTCCAAATTTAACTATGCCTATGAGAGAGAGGGAGTATTTTTTCCTCAAATATAACATGTTCTTCAAGAGCCATTTCTAGGCAATCCCTTCTCAATATTCTTATCCTAGATCCCTAACCCGCTAAAACTCCCCCTCATTCATGATTCTTATTTTTTTACCCAAGTTTAAAAAAACTCACTTATAACATGTATTGTAACATTTTGGGGGGAAATATATTTATATCCTACACCATCTGATAATATGGTATATTTCCTTGAACAATTTCTTAGAGCCGCACACACCCCAAAGTCTTCCATCAAGCCTCTTTGAAGATGCCTTGATGTTGAAATGACACCCAAATCATGCATCAAATGAGTATAAAAATTATCTATCATATATTCATAATAAAATAATCTCGAATACTTTTGAGTGGTTGAAGGATTACCCAACTCAAAATAACCTAGTGGATCTACCTCAGCATCTCTATATGCTATACTAGTGTCTGTGTTAAGGCCATCCATCCCTGCATCCTACATCGAAAGATCTTATCCAATTGAAAGTAGGACTTCCTGAGAATTTTAAAGTAATCCTCACAAGAATAAACTCACATAATGAAAAGGATTCTATCATACTAAAAGTAAAGACACCCAGAATTCCTAACATACCTTCTAATACCAACACAGTTCTCCCCCACCATCTATAGAGATATAATCTAGTAGGTTCTTGGAGATAATGACATCAATAAAAATTCTTGGAGAGGTAGGGAGAAAAAAGGAGTGGGTACATGTATTTGAGTAGAGAAAATATCCCTCCTATTTTCCAATAAATTATTGAATTATCATATTTTGAAAAGGTAGGGGAATAATAAGTGCAGATATCTAGGCCACTATGAAAGGGGAATAATGTTGTAGGTGAAAATAAAATGTCCATTGAAAGAGAGAAAAGTTTAAACATGGAAGAACTCGTGGATTATTTTCTAGGTAGAGATTAATTCTTCTTCATTTGTGAACCATATCAAGATATTCCTGGAATCTAGAATCCCAATAGTTTCCTATTCATGCAACCTCCAAGAAGAGTAAACAAATCCTATCTAATTCATCCACAGTGGGGAGATAGCTCCATAAATGAGTGACCAATAAGAGATCTTCCCTAAATGAAGATTATGTGAACTCCAGGGAAGATATAGGGACTGAAAAATAAAATTCATGATTGATATTAACATATGGAAAACTTATACTAGGGGGAATGAGGAAGGTTTATAGAGTTAGTGTATGGGGAAAATAGAGGACTGCGTGGAGATGATGAGGTTGGAAGGAATTAATTCTCCCCCCTCCCCAGCTAAGAGGGGCCATGGAGGGGAGGAAAAATATTTTACCTGACCTATACCATCCGCAATTTAGGAGAGCGATAAGAGCGACAAACCCACTTATGTTTTTGTAAAATAAATTATTTCTTCAAAAAATATGTTTTCCTCAAAAATGGGTTTCCCATTTTTTTGAGTATGTAATATAATAAATATTTGAATTATTATCAAATTTAATTTATCAAAATGATATATAAATTTTTTTTAAATATAATATTAAAATTTTCTTGTGGTAAATGTTTTGGAATATTTTAAAAATATAGATTTTACAGAGAATACTAAAAAATTCCAATTTTTGTAAAACTATAAATTTATTTATATGTAAATTTATGATTTAAATTTTATACCAATTTTATATAATTAATATTTATTTATAAATAATATAATTTATTTTATTTTAACCTTCCTCATACATAATGTTGTTTGTAGTTCATTCATGTGATTAATAACACATTTTTCATGAAAATGGGATTTATTATGTTTTCTGCAATTGATTTTAAATTAAATTCTCAACATTATGTTCAATAAATTTTGAAAAATGTAATCCATATTTGGATTCATATGGTAAAAATATAGTAATTAGTTCCCTTTTATTTTTGGAAAATATGAACAGTATCCTTGGTAATTTCTGTTGCAACAGTAAAGTGTAAATTAGGTAATATAAGTTAAAAATAAAATGAAAAGGATGATAAAATGAATCTAACACATGAAAATTTTTATTGGATGAGTAATAGTTTTACCAATAAATTTAAGGTTTATATATATGGCCATTGTTTCCATTATGGAGTGATTACGACCATTATAATATTTCATTTAAATAAAAGTCAAAGATGTCACATTCATTAATTTAAAAACTATAATATTTATAATATGGTATTATAAATAATATATATTTGACTATAACTATTATTTTTAAATCTAAATTTATTATATTCATTATTTTATTTTTTTAAATTATTTGGAAACAATTAACCACCTTAAATAGTTCCACAAAACTGATGCAGTAATTATTTGCTTAGTTGTAAAATAAAATGAACGATATTAAAAATATTAAAATAAATTTAACTTGACATAATTAATGTGTTTAAATAATTATATATAATAAATTTTCATTTTAGGTATGTAATTAAAATGACATTTTTAATTATAAGTGTTATCATTATATTATTAAAGTCAAATTAATAAATAGTTCTTAAAAATGACATTATGAATACTTTATAGTAAATATTATTTTTTGTAATGATATAAAATTACTAAAAATATAAAATTGGGAAAAAATATTGGGATAAGGTTTGAAATTTCCTAAATTTTCCATTTATGGGTAATTTGGTATTTTATAGTAAATATATTAACCCTTAAATTTTATAAATCCATTTGGTCATTGTAAGAGTTAACAAGGCTAAATAAGCGTTAAAACCAACATATAAGGGAATAAATTTACTAAAAAATAATCTAAATTATATTTTATAAGGTTATCTAGATCCATAATATTTTAAATTAAAAATTAATTGGTTTGGATCCATTTAGAAATGATAGAATAATATTTTATGAAATTTATAAAGTTCTACTCACCTAAATTATAATGTGGAACTCCTTCCATCAATTCGTACACAACATTGATCCATCTAGATAGACCAATTCCTGATATTTAATTTTTAAAACAACCTTATCTATGTTTTGGAGGTTCTATTTTCCTCAAAATACACACTCTATGTGCCTAATAAAGAGATCTAAAAGAAGTCCACAGAAGAAGAGGTAATCATTTTTAACAACACTTTCATGTTTATTTAATCTTATACTTATTATTGATATGTAGTTTAAATACTAAAATAAAAAAGAAAATTATAATATATATATTTATTTGTTATTAGGATTACTAAAAAACTATATCTTACCTTATATCCGATTTGTGAAAAATGAAATCACTGCATGTTCTTACGTACGACATACCATCTCCACGTAGGAGTGAAATTTATTTTTTATCCCCACTTTATCAGGATGGGTATAAGGATTTAAAAAATGGATCTATATATACATATATAAAAATTATGAAATTCTATTGATTCTATAAAATTAATATATCGCACCATTTTTTAATATTTAACCATTAATGGAATGATATCATAGCTTGTGTTTATGTATGACAAAAAATTCTTTGGAAAATGAACCAGTTGACACCTCAAACATGGGAGATAACTAAATACAATTAAAAAATTTGGTCATAAGATGACATAAGAGGTTAATATATAATATAATAAATATTAATTATATTTTGGTAAAAATTAATAACATTTTAAAACTATTTTATATGATGTTAAATCACGTTTAATAATAGGAAAGCGCAAGGTAAGAGTTTCTCCTATTAATTTAACTTTAGTGGGATATATTCCATATTGTACAATTTTCCCTTTGTGCGGTGTATATAATTACTATTTCATATTTTATATCATGGATTAATTTATCTTCATATTATTTAATGTATCATTTGAATCTATTTATTTCATAGGGATTATAATTCAAATTTTACAAAAGTGGAAAAAGTTTATTTCACAATCTCATCATTGTTAATGATTATATATGTTTAGATCTCCCTTGGGGGAATTATTAGATATTTATATCTAAAAATCAATATATTTTATTATACTATGGTTATTAAGGATATTTTTCAATTTAAACAAAAATTTTCCCACTCTTTAGTACTTAATTTTTGTGGTAATTTCTTTTAAAGAAAATACGAATTTGATTCTCTTTTCGATCAGTAATATGTTTTCATCAAAACTATTTTATTCAAAAAATGTTCTAAAAAATATTTTTACCTTATTTTAATTATTTTTTGATGAAATTTTTTAACAATTTTTACAATATTTTTTTTAATATAAACATCATATCATTTTCAAACCAAAGATAATTTTTCTTTTGCTAAAACAATGAAAGGAATATTTGTTTTAAAGTGTATATAATGAAAAAAATTTCCCTCCTTTACAAACACTCAATATTTTAAAACTTATTTCAAACTTATTTTTAAAGTAAATTATTTTCAAAATGTTTTGGGATTTTTTTATTTTATAAAATGTGATTTTCAAAATTAAAAGGATATTTTACCGAAAATGTTTTATGAAAATTTTCATGGTGTTTTTATTCATCAATGATATATACGCTTTAATGATATTATGATACATTTAGGATAAGGTGTGTTGATATTATCCATATTATTTTTTGGGATGGGATACAATTATTTTGATTATGGATGTGACATTTTGATATAATTCAACATATTATTCAAGATAGTTTATAATTATGTTCATTTCACTGGGGTAAATATTATCATTTCATATGTTATTTTTCAATATGAGCATTTATATTTATTATTTTTCACCCCTTTAATATGATGAATGAATAGGAATAATAAGTGATGGGAGGGGCGGGTTATAGTCGCTCAATACATCAATAGGTCTCATGAGACGTACTAGTTTGGGTATTGGATAATGTATTACTCGTTAATGTATGTTGTCTTGGATGAATCATTGATAATATTTTTATGATATCCCCCATTATGAATTCCATCATTATGAATTAAGTTATTAATATTCAATATAATTATTCAATTAGTAGAATATGTCTGGTTAAGTTTTATTATCATGTGATTATGTATAACTAAATACCTGTTCAAATTTTATTTCATCTATATTATGCTCACATTTTTTCTTAAATGGAACGTGTTTTAGTTATTTACCATTCCATATATTTTATTACTTATTTTTTCATAACATCCACTGGATTCTTACACATAATATAAATTTGAGATCACCCGCTTCTATTTCATTTTCCCTGGGATATGAGGAGGTGTATTGTGATTGATATTTAGGGATACACTAAGGGGAATGATAGAATACTCAATTAAATTCATTGTGTATTTAAATTTTTGAAATGTAAGGAAAATTTCATGTATGTATCTAGTTTAATAAGAGTAATAAACTATTATTTACATTAGGTTCAGATTCAATATATCTTATGAAAATTGAAAAATGATACCAATTACTCAGATCTACTGGGGTTGGGGTATTTACATAACATCATTTATTTTTATAATCTCCAGTAGTTTTAGAAGATTATTCTGCATAAAGGTAATGGAATACTATGGAACCTTCTATCTTTGAAAAGAATAGGTTTTACTATTTTGGTATTTATATCTAGGTCTATTTTCTTTTAATTTTTTATTCATGATGAGGGAGTTATTACTGATTCTATTTCATAGGGGAATGGAACTATTCAATATTGAGTGGATTTAGTAGCTGTAGATTTCATTAGTTCCCATTTTTAATGAAATAGTAACTGCCTCTATTCTACAAGGGTTCTTCCATAGATCTTTGTTTTCAAAATATATTTTCCCAAGGATCAATGAATTTAATTTTTATATTTTATTTGTAACTACAACAAATTATTCAAAACTAATTAGTTTTTTAACAAGATTAATGCAGTTACTAACTCATCATTGATGTATTTATACATATATCTAAAAGTTTGTAATATGATATTTGAATATTTATGAAATAATTAAATCAGATATCACCTCATTATCATGGTGATAAAAAAAATTGGAGAATGAGGATCATTGTTTTCTCAATTTAGTATATAATTAGTAGAAAAATTGTCAATGGAGGTATTCTCAATTTTCAAAAACATAGTTATAAAGTTTTTAAAACAAATGACTTCTGGTCCATCCAGAATTTATAATAAGAATCAATTATTTTACACTTATTATTTCTATATTAATATCATCATTGGTACACATGATATTAAATGTGAAAAAGTAATTTTCTATATCTCTTATTCCATTGAAGGATAGAATGGTTATAATGTCCCAAACCTCTCCGGTCCATTACATTGTGAAAATAATGAGTTTGAGGTGTTTCAGGAGGTCAAGGTGACTTATACCCAGTAATTTTTCCCAAATTTCCAATTCTGTGAACAGTTATATCAGTGAGGTTTTGTGAATAGTTCTATCGGTGAGGTTCTGTGAATAGTTCTATCAGTGATGTTTTGTGAACAGTTCTATCGGTGAGGTTCTGTGAACACTTATATCAGTGAGGTTTGTGAACAGTTATATTAGTGAGTTTTGTAAACAGTTCTATTGGAGAGGTTCTGTTAATAGATTTATCAATGAGGTTCTGTGAACAGTTATATCGGTGAGGTTTTGTGAGCAGTTCTATCAGTGAGGTTCTGTGAACAGTTCTATCGGTGAGGTTCTATGAACAGTTCTATCAGTGAGGTTATATGAACAGTTCTATCGGTGTGGTTTTTTGAACAGTTCTATCAGTGTGGTTCTGTGAACAGTTCTATCAGTGAGGTTCTCTAAACAGTTCTATCGGTGAGGTTCTGTGAACAGTTATATCGGTGAGTTTATGTGAACAGTTCTATCAGTGAGGATCTGTGAACAGTTCTATTAGTGAGGTTCTGTGAACAGTTCTATTTGTGAGGTTTTGTGAACAGTTCTATCGGTGAGGTTTTGGGAATAGTTTTCTATCAGTAAGGATTTAGTGAAGAGTGTTCTATCAGTGAGGATTCAGTGAAAAGTGTTCTATTGGTGTGGTTTGGTGAACAGTATTCTATCTATGAGGATTTAGTGAACAATGTTCTATCAGTGAGGATTCACTGAACAGTGTTCTATCAGTGAGGATTTAGTGAACAGTGTTATATCGGTGAGGTTTAGTGAACAATGTTCAATCAGTGATGATTCAGTGAACAGTGTTCTATCTGTGAGGATTTAGTGAACAATGTTATATCAGTGAGGATTCAATGTACAGTGTTCTATCAGTGAGGTTTAGTGAAAATTGTTCTATTAGTAAGGATTCAGTGAAGAGTGTTCTATCGATGAGGATTAAATAAACAGTGTTCTATCTGTGAGGTTTAGTGAATAGTGATATATCAGTGAGGATTTAGTGAATAGTGTTCTATCAGTGAGGATTCAGTGAAGAGTATTCTATTAGTGAGGATTCAGTGAATGGTGTTCTATCTGTGAGGTTTAGTGAACAGTGTTCTATCAGTGAGGATTCAATGAACAGTGTTCTATCAGTGAGGATTCAGTGAACATTGTTCTTTCGGTGAGGTTCAGTGAACAGTGTTCTATCAGTGAAGATTTAGTTAATAGTGTTCTATCAGCGAGGTTTTGTGAACAGTTCTAACTGGAGACTTATAACATTGGACTTCTAACAATAGACTTCTAACAGTGGACTTCTAATAGTGGACTTCAAAAAGAGGAATTCTAACAGCGGACTTCTAACAGCGGACTTCTAACAGTGGACTTCTAACAGTAGATTTCTAACAGCCGACTTCTAACAGCGGACTTCTAATAGCGTAATTCTAACAGCGGACTTCTAACAACAGACATCCAACAACAGACTTCTAACAGTGGACTTTGAAAAGTGTTTCCAACATCCTACAGTTTCACCCCTTTGACGTTTCATTTAACGTAAAATGCATTTAAAGCCTCATTTTAAGGGTTCTAAGGCTGATTCAAAGGATATAAATCCTATAATAATTATTCCTATAGATTAGGATATATTTACTTGGTCAAACCATGTGGGTTAATGCGATTCGCTTTTAATGGGGAGTTAAGAATATCTGAAACTATCACCCCATTTAAGTCCTCAAAAGGGACGAGATATCTTCCTCCCTTTTTCTTCCTCTTTTTTCTCAGCTATGAGACACTATAACATTTGAATCCTTCTTGTAAGAGTTTCGCAATGAAACTTTACCCCTTATATTGGTTCCACTATGTTTTGATGCAACAAAACAGTATCGCTCAATCTTCGATATAAGGTATGTTTTATAGTCATTCCTTTTGGGATCATCTCTTCATGTTTCTCCATTCCATGTTATAGCATGTAATCACCATATTTCTAATGGGGTTTTTCTTGGGGTTTTGTTGGTGTGGTCATACCGTGGCATCCTCAGGTGGATGCAGTTGTTCCAAGGGGATGATCGTGACCCATTGTGTAGTTAAAGAATGAGAGGAACTATTTGAGGTAGGGGATTCGTTGCTTCTCGTTCTTTTACATGAAACTGTATTGTTAGAATGTATAATCCCATTGGATCATAATGGAATTGACATTAATTATATTTTAAACGGATAAATAAATTGATATCGATCGTATGTTATTGCCTCTTGTTTTGCAAGATAGTGTGATATCTATGCTTGCTTTGCTTAGCTGTTTGTTCTTGATGGAAATCGTTAATGAACATAAACCAGGATTAATTGATAATTGTTGGAAAAATATAAAGAGGCATGTAATAGAATATTGTTATAGTTGTAATTTGATGTTAATAAAATTGGTGCAGTAAGAATGAATAATTATTTGTGATAGATTACTGATTAGGTTTCCCGAGTTTGGAACCTATGAATAAAAAATCTCTTAATTAAATATGGATTAAATAACTATTGGTTTGATAATTCCTTAAGGAGTTCTGAGTTACCCTCTTGGTTGTTAAAGGTCCAAGAGCCCAATTAATGTGGTGTTTGTTTTCCTGTTGCTTGTGTTGTGATGTGATCCTGAATGGCTGTTGTGACATGTGGAGGCATGGAGGCCTTTTTGGTTGTGGCAGCAGATGACGCCTAGAGTGGTGAGATGCATCAGTTTATGAATGTTGCTGTCGGGGAGCACACTAGGGACGATGGAATGGGATGGATGTGATTGTTGTATGCTTGGTAATTTTGAAAGGTTGTTTATCTTTTTACTTTCCCCACAACTCAAGGCAGCTGGTTTTACTTACCCTTCATCTGAAAGAGGCGAAGACACGCGGGGTATGCCACATGCTTTCTGTGTTTATCTTCTCAAGGAAGGATGGGTATATGCACTTTCTATAAGTAGAAAATACTTGAAATGTAGTAAATCTACTCACCGCGATGATCCCCCTTGTGTTTAGTAGCATATAATGTTTTTCTAGAATGCCTGGGAATGTAGGAAAGTATTTCTGTAATGGATAAATGAATAAATGGTGTTAACCCATGGGGATGGAGATGCTGGAACATAATGATGAGGTTTTAATTTTGAATGAACAATTTTCTTTGGGTGTGATGCTAATGAAATTTAATTTTGAACTACTCATGGTTAATTAATGTTTAAATAATTAATTAACGTAAAGTAGAACTGATAAAAATAGAATGAAGTAATCTAATATAGTACTTTAAATGGTTCTGTGCTTATAGTATAACTAGTCTTTGATGTAGTAGCCTGGAGTATGCGAGACGTTAGTAGTAGTAGTGTCTAAGACTAGGTTATGCGCATAGTGTGGTTGTGAGTTATAGTATATTCTATACTCTTTGTGTTTCTATTTGCTACTCCACCCTATTAGAAAGGGAAACTGGAACCCTGGGGATTCAAAGACCTGGGTGTGTTTTCCCCAACATTCCGGTGAGAGGATGGATGGCTAAATACCCCCGTGTCCCCACTCTCTTCTCTTGGTAGTTACTTATGTTGGTGGGAAAATTGTTTAGTTTTCCCCTTATATGTGTGTAGAGGGTTGTAATGGCTTGTAGTTATTCACAGACATATATTCTGGATATATTTTTCTATAGACTACTATAGGTGTAACGTGTGTAGGCTGTGATGGCTTGAGGATACTTACTCAGTGTATGGGCCATAATGGCTTGAGGTATAATACCAGACAAATGATACATGTTAGGCGAGCTGTGGTGGCTCCCGGAAACTACCCGATTACTTTGATGTGTGGACATGTTGGTTTTGTTGCATGAGGTACATATTGTGGTGCTTCTCCCAGGTGTCTGCGAGCAAGTCATTATGGAGAGAGATCCTTTGGACGTGCGACGTTGGGGTATAGCGGGAAACCAGTGGGGAAGTAGTAGCGGGGTACCCTTAATTTCTATTATTATATGATATATTCTTGTATGATTTACTTGGTGAGAGTATCCATGGTGAGGTAGGAAACTTAGTATACCTGTTTTTGGTGATGTGTAAGTTTCACTTGTTGTTCACTGTACTTTAGCATGCTTTCTTTACTTTGCACGACAGGCTTCGTGGGGGATCTTACTAAGTATACTATTATACTCAACCTATGTATATATAAACTATTTTTAGGTCACTTGGAGAAGGTTGGAGATAAAGCTGGTTTATACTAGCTTGGGGTTGTAAGAGCTGTTCGGGCTTGTGGTTTCTGATGTTTTTACTTTCTTTTGGGTACTCATAGTCTTTCCCCTTTTAGTTGTAGTAATTTTGCATGACATTTCATTGTGTACTTGGGTTTTCGTTTATATTGCAGTCTAAGTTGGAGTTGATTGGTGTCTATCGTATCTCTATCTTCTGAATGTGTTCTCTTAGAGGGTAATGCCTCCTATTTTGTGTGCTATTATACCCTCAGTGCTAGTTGCTAACCCGGGGCCTAATGAAGGCAAGACTCGGGGCTCATTATCTCCATTCTCCCATTGTCGGCCCAAGAGGTGTACACTTTGTGGGGAGTGGGTCATGACAGAGAAATATCAAAGCTCTGGTTGAGGGATAGGATAGAGCTTAGAGTTAGGCACAGGTGAGGTTACATGGTTTTGTAGGGAAATGATGTCATTCATGTTTAGCAAGTGGGGTAAACACTAGAGACCGGCTGAGACATAGGCATTTAGGGCCCTTTATGATCTAATTTACGAAACATTATGTTTAAAATGGCTACTAAAAAAGGTGATACTAGTTTCAAGGTAGAGTTCTAGGAAAGGATCATGCATATTTCTTCTTTGGGCCTGTGTTTGAATTGGTAGACCTTGGGATAGGTTAATCAAAAATGAATAAAATAAAATAATTAACTAATTAATGTTGAATCATCCACATTCTATGTTTAGCAACTCTAACAGTTTGTTATTTTATAGGTATGGCTCCTAGTCGACGTCCTCATCCGGTTTGCACAGAAAATGTCCATTAGGTTGTTATAGCAGATCGCTGCATGGTAGAGGTTGATGATGATGACACTTGGAGGAAGACACTCCAAGAGTTTCAGCGCCAGAGTCTGCAAAAGTATGAGGGCTCTATTTCAGATGCAGCCATGGAAGACTCGTTAGAGGAGGTCGATATCAGCTTCAATTTGATCCGTGCTCTTAAGGAGCACTGGGTGTCCATGGTTGTGACAATTCTACATGGAGCAGTGAGGAAGTGGTGGTTCTTGTTCCTCGGGGATCGTGAGGAGTCAGCGATCTCATGGGAGGAGTTCCGAGACAGGTTTAGAGTCGAGTATCTTTCTTCCACTGCGAAGGCGTCTAGTCACCAGGATATTTATCCTTTGATAGGGGAGCACCAGTGTTCGAGAGTTTGGAATCCGTTTTAGGAAACTTTTACGATATTCTTCAGACCTGTTTCTAGATGAGGAGGACAGGGGGAGGCATTTCGAAGAGGCTTTGCTTCCAGACATCCAGCACCAGGTCACCCCATTTATGCTGAAAAAATATCTTGAGGTGCTGGTGAGGGAAGAGGTTGTCGAGAGTACTTTGTCCAGGACATGATCATCATGAGAGGGGAATCAATATGATTCCTCATGAAGCAGATTTGTGGTATGGGGTTCCCAGTTTTCAGGGAAGAAGAGTATCCAATCAGCCGGGGGTAGGTCCCAGCCCTTAACATCTCATTTCTTCAGAGGCAGCAACTCTCAGTCCTCTTCCAAAGGATCAGGCACTTTTTGTGTGTGGTGGTCATGGCCATCAGCAGCAGGAGTGCACGAAATTTCAGAGCGGTCATCATGCACCGGGCGCTACACTCCAGGTTACTCTTTTGCGGCAGTTCCAGCTGAGGCAACAGCAGCCAATTGCACAATCTTTAGATCAATAGAGGGTAGATGGGGTAGGTAGAGGATATCCCCATGATGCTCCCCATCCTCAGAGAGCAGAGCACATCCATGGTGGTGGTCTTCATCAGGGTCAGAGGGGTCGTGGAGGAGGTCGTGGTTAGCTTCATGATCTAGTGTTGCTAGCTCCAGCTGATCCAGATGTCATTGGAGGTACCCTTTTCTTGTTTTCTACCTTGGTCTATGCCTTGTTAGATTCAGGACCGACACACTCCTTCATATCACCTAACCTTGTCCATTGTTTGGGACTTGAGGTACATATGATTCCAGTGCCCTTGGCATTGACTACACCAGTTGGAGGTTGAGCTGACTTGTTTGAAGTATGTAGAGACTAGGAGCTAGTGTTTGGGCAACAACGCTCTTGGGAAGATTTCCTATGTTTATGAATACAACCATATGATGTCATCCTCAGCATGGATTGGTTCTATTCGATGCAGGATATCATGGATTTCTTCAGGAATAAGGTTGTCTTCATTGGTGCATATAGAGATCAAGTGGTGTTCGTTGGTGAGTGAGATCCTAGGATGGGTCATAGGTGCATTCCTTCCTTATCATCCATGATAGCTGAGATGATGCTGAGTTCTTTAGAGTTTCAGCAGTTGACGTTTGCTAGGGTTATAGGGGAGTACCCTGATGTCTTTCCAGAAGAGGTTGTAGCATTACCCCCTCGACGAGAGATCATGTTTGGGATCGAGCTACAGCCAAGGGAATCTATTATCTCTATGCCTCCATATAGTATAGACCCATATAATTTACAAGAAAAACTTATATAGTTTGATGGTATGTTACAGTGCGGTTTTGTTCAGCCAAGTGATTCACCATGGGGTGAACCCATTTTTTTCATGATGAAGGCTGATGGTTGTTTGCAGTTCTGTGTAGATTATTATCACTTGAACAAAGTGACAATAAAGAATTGTTATCCTCTTCCGCAGATTGATGATTTATTCGATCAACTGAAAGGTGAAAGTTGGTTCTCAAAGATAGACCTGCAGTCTGGATATCATCAGATGCATGTGAAGGATGAGGATATCATGAAGACTACATTCCATTGTCTTCATGGGCATTATGAGTTCATTGTAATGACATTTTCGGTGATGAATGCTCCAGCTGTATTCATGGTAATGATGAATGCTATGTTACCTGAGTTCCTAGACTAGCTCGTGATAGTTTTCATCGACAACATCCTTGTGTACTCCACATCTGAAGAGGAGCATGCAGGGCATCTACAAGCCATTTTGGGAATTCTTTACCAACATCAGTTGTTCGGGAATTTTTCGAAGTGTGAGTTTTGGGCTCAAGAAGTCCATTTCATGGGGCATGTTGTGGCCCAACTAGGAGTAGCTATGGATCCATTAAATATAAAATTAGTTTTTTCTTGGGAATCCCCCAAGATAGTGTCAGAGGTGCGAAGTTTCCTTGGTCATGCATGCTACTACAAGGGGGTTTGTAGCTGATTTCTCATGAGTTGTGACTCCGTTGACTGCTTTGACTAGGAAATATTAGGCATTCATACGGATTGATCAGTGTCAGGTAGCATTCGAGTATCTAAAAGAGAAGTTAGTAAGTGCTCCCATCCTTTGTCATCTAGTTGAGGGAGTTCAGTTTGATGTTTTATGTGATGCTTCACATATGGGGTTAGGCTATGTTCTCAAGCAGCAGAAGTCCGTTGTTTCTTATGGGTCTCAGAAATTGCGTCCCCATGAATGCAACTATGCGACCCATGATTTTGAGTTGTTAGCCGTGGGTTTTCCTCTCACGTTCTGGAGACATTACCTCATTGGTGAGCGCTTTATGGTTTTCACTGATCATAAGAGTTTGAGGTATGTTTTCTCCTAGCATGACATGAAATTATGACAATGTCAGTGGATGGTGTTCTTGCAGGAATACAACTTTGAAATATCATATACACCTGGAAAAGGGAATGTTGTAGCTGATGCGCTGAGCTGAAAGTCGCGTAGTGATGTTGTGCGTGAATCCAGTGATTCCAGGAGAGTAATGGAAGAACTATCAACATTTCATTTTGATATAGGAGATGTTGGGGGTAGATGTTGTCTTTTTCATATGATGGTATAGTCATCCCTGGTGTAGAAGGTGGAAGACTCTCAGTTGGGGGATCTTGAGTTAGAGGTCTAGAGAGACCGAATTGTTTGTGGCGAAGCCCCTGATGGTTGGTCGGAGGATAAGGAAAAATAGGTGTAGTATCATGGAAGGCTTTTTTTCCCTTGACGATGAGCGAGACGGTTCTCAGAGAGTTTCATATTTCACCTTTAACGGTGTATCCTAGAAAGAAAAAGATGTATCGAGCCTTCAGGAGCCAGTTTTGGTGGCCTGGGATGAAGCGTGAAGTTTCAGAGTTTATGTCTTGATGTTTAGTCTGCCATAAGGTGATGGTCGAACAACATTTTCCTGGTGGTCTTCTCTAGACATTAGTGATTCTTCAGTGGAAGTGGAAGGACATATAAATTGACTTTGTTACTGGTTTACATTGAGCTTTGGGAGGACATGATGCAATTTGGGTGGTAGTGTATCATTTAACAAAATCATCACATTTCATAGCAATTAAGGAGTCGAGCTCAGTGAATGTTTTGTTGCAGAAATATCTATAATAGGTGGTGAGACTTCATGGAGTCCCTAGGACAATCATTTTTTATCGAGATCCTCATTTTACCTCCAGGGTGTGGAGAGGTCTCCAACATGCTTTCGATTCTCAAATATGCCTTAACACTACTTTTCATCCTCAATTGGATGGTCAGACAGAGTGAACCATCTAGAATCTTGAAGACATGTTACGCTCTTGTGTTCATGATTTTGGAGGTTCATGGATGAGGCACATACCTTTGGTGGAGTTCGCTTACAATAATAATTTTCATTCCACCATCGGTATGGCGCCATTTGAAGCCTTGTATGGCCGGCCATGCCATTATCCGTTGTGCTGGACTGGGGTCACAGAGTCAGCAATTCTCGGACCATAACAAGTGCATAATACAATAGAGATGGTTCAGGTGATTCGTGAGAGGATGAAGACAGTGCAAGATCGTCAGGAATATTATGTTGGTCAAAGAAGGAGGCCCTTATAATTTAATGTTGGGGATCATGTGTTTCTGAAAGTGACTCCCCGTCGTGGGTAGTGAAGGTTTGGTCGTGGAAGTAAGCATTCTCTATGGTTTGTTGGGCCTTTTGAGGTGTTAGCTCATGTTGGAGATGTGGCGAATCGAGTAGCACTCCCCCCATATATGAGTCGGATACATGATGTTTTCTATGTATCACAGCTCCGTCCTTATCTTCATGATGGCTCTAACATCATCTATTGGGGATAGATCGATGTTGATGATGATTCAACCTTTGAGGAGAAACCTGTGGAGATATAAGAATAAAAGGATAATGTGTTCTGTGGGAGTTCTATCCCCTTAGTTCGTGTCTTGTGGCGACATAGTGGAATGGAGGACAGTACCTGGGAAAGTGAGTCATAGATACATGCTCAGTACACAGAGTTGTTTGATGTTTAACTCTTTTTATTTAACAATGTTCCCTTTTTGGATAGAACTTTCATGTTTTATTTATGAATTTATTTTGTGGATTTTGTGGCTTTCTCTCTTTTGTGACGTATCTCGATGGGTGGTTGTTTAGACCATGTTTTATTAGTTTTCTCTTTAGGTTGGTTTTCATTTCTCGAGGATGAGAATGTTTTGAGAGGTATCTGATATAATAGCCAGGACCCTTCTGCTCTATTACTTTGTGAAAATATGTTGTTTGAGGTGTTCTGGGAGGTCAAGGTGACTTATCCTCAGAATGTTTTTTCCAAATTTCAAATTCCGTGAAACTTTCAATCAATGAGGTTGTGTGAACAATTCAATCGGTGAGGTTTTGTGAACAGTTCTATCAGTGAGGTTTTGTGAACAGTTCTATCGGTGAGGTTCGGTGAACAATTCTATTAGTGAGGTATGTGAACAGTTATATCTGGGAGGTTTGTGAACGGTTATATTAGTGAGGTTCTATGACTAGTTCTATTGGTGAGGTTCTGGGAACAGTTCTATCGGTGAGGTTATGTGAAGAGTTCTATCGGAGAGGTTCTGTGAACTTTTCTATCGGTGAGGTTCTGTGAACAGTTCTATCGGTGGGGTTTTGTGAATAGTTATATCGGTGAGGTTTTGTGAACAGTTCTATCCGTGTGGTTTTGTGAACAGTTCTATCGGTGAGGTTCTGTGAACAGTTCTATCAGTGAGGTTCTGTGAATAGTTCTATCGGTGAGGTTGTGTGAACAGTTCTATCGGTGAGGTTTTGTGAACAGTTCTATCGGTGATGTTTTGTGAACAGTTCTATCGGTGAGGTTTTTTGAACAGTGTTCTATCAGTGATGATTCAGTGAACAATGTTCTATTAGTGAGGATTCAGTGAACATAGTTCTATTAGTGAGGTTTAGTGAATAGTGTTCTATCAGTGAGGATAATGTGATCAATGTTCTGTCAGTGAGGATTCAGTGAACCGTGTTCAATCAGTGAGGATTCAGTGAATAGTGTTCTATGAGTGAAGATTCAGTGAATAGTTTTCTTTCAGTGAGGTTTAGTGAATAGTGTTCTCTCAGTGATTATTTATTGAACAGTGTTCTATTGGTGAGGATTCAGTGAACAGTGTTCTATCAGTGAGGATTCAGTGAACAGTGTTCTATCGGTGAGGTTTAGTGAACAGAGTTCTATCTGTGAGGATTCAGGGAACAGTGTTCTATCGGTGAGGATTCAGTGAGCAGTGTTCTATTAGTGAGGTTTAGTGAAAAATGTTCTATCAGCGAGGATTCAATGAACATTGTTCTATCGGTGGGGATTCAGTGAACAGTGTTCTATCGGTGAGGTTTAGTGAATAATGTTCGATTAGTGAGTATTCAGTGAACAGTGTTCTATCAGTGAGGATTCAGTGAACAGTATTATATCAGTGAGGTTCAGTGAATAGTGTTCTATCTATGAGGATTCAGTGAATAGTGTTCTATTAGTGACGTTTTGTGAATAGTTCTAATATTGGACTTCTAACAGAGGACATCTAACAGCGGGCTTCTAATATCGGACTTCTAACAGCGATCTTCTAACAGTGGACTTCTAACAGAGGACTTCTAACAGTGTACTTCTAACAATAAACTTAAAATAGTGGACTTTTAATAGTGTAATTCTAATAGTGGACTTCTAATAGTGGACTTCTTACAGTGGACTTCTAACAGCGGACTTCTAATAGCAGACTTCTCACTGCGGACTTCTAACAGTTGACTTTGAACAGTGTTTCTAGGTTCCTACAGTTTCAACCCATTGATGTTTTCTTTTACGTAAAATTCATTCAAAGCCTCATTTTAAGGGCTCTAAGGCCGATTCAAAAGCCATAAATCCTATATTATTTATTCCTATGACTTGAGATATTTTTACATGGTCAAACTGAATGGGTTAATATGATCCTCTTCTAATGGGGAATTAAGCGTTTCTTAAACCGTCTCCCCATTTAAATCTTCAAAAGGGATGAGATATCATCCTCCCTCTTTCATCCTATTTGTTCTCGGCAATGAGACACTAAAACATTTAAATCCTTCCCATAAGAGTTGCACAATTAAACTTTAACCCTCGGATTGGTTCCACTCAGTTTTTGATGCAACCAAGCTGTATCGATCAATCTTCGATATAAGGTATGTTTTATAGTCATTCCTTTGGGGATCATCTCCTCCTGTTTCTCTTTCAGATGTTATAGCATGCAATCCCCATGCTTCTAATGGGGTTTTTCTTGAGTTTGGTAGGTGAGGTTATACCGTGGAATTCTCGGGTGGATGCAGTTGTCACGAGAGGAGGATCGTGACCCATTGTGTGGATAATGAATGAGTGGAACTGTTTGAGGTAGGGGATTCATTGCTTCTCTTTCTTTTACGTACAATGGTATTGTTAGCATGTTTAATCCCATTGGATGACAATGGAATTTACATAATAAATATTTTTACCAGATAAATAAATTGATATCGATCATTTGTTATTGCCTCCTATTTTCCTAGATTGTGTGATATCTATTCTTTCTTCTCTTAGTTGTTTGTTCTTGATGGAAATCGATAAAGAACGTAAACTGGGACGAATTGATCATTTTTGGCTAAAGATAAAGAGGCATGTATATGAATATGGTTCTAGATATAATTTTATGTTAATCAAATTGGTGCAGTAAGCATGTCTAATTATTTGTGATAGCTAACTGATTAAGTTTCCCGAATTTGGAACCTAAAAATAACAGATAATTTAATTCAATATGGATTAAAGAACTTTTTGTTTGATAATTCCTTAAGGGGTTCTGAGTTACAATCTTGATTGTTAAAGGGCCAAGAGCCCAATTAATGTGGCGTTTGTTTTCCTAATGCTTGTGCTGTGATGTGATCCTGGATGGCTGTTGTGATATGTGGAGGCATGGAGGCCTTTTTGGCTGTGGCAGCAGATGATGCCTAGAGTGGCGAGATGCATCTGTTTACGCATGTCGGTGTCGAGGAGGAAAATAAGGACGATGGAATGGGATGGATGCGATTGTTGGATTCTTGGTAATTTTGACTGGATGTTTATCTACTTTACTTTTCCACACAAATCAAGGCAGCTGGTTTTACTTACCCTTCGTCCAAAAGAGGTGAAGACACATGGGGAATGCCATGTGCTTTCCGTGTTTTGATTCTCAGTGAAGGATGGGTATATTATCTTGATATAAGAAGAAAAGACTCGACAATTAGTACATCTACTCACCGTGTTGAGCCCCGTTGTGTTTAGTAGCATATAATGTTTTCCAAGAATGTCTGGGAATGTGGGAAATCATTTCTATAATGAATAAATGAATAAATGGTGTTAACCCATGGGGATGGAGATGATGAAACCTAATGATGAGGTTGTAATTTTGAAGGAACAATTGACTTTGGGTGTGATGCTATTGAATTTTAATGTGGGACTGTTCATGGTTAATTAACGTTTAAAGAATTAATTAACATAAAGTGGAACTGATAAAAAGGGAATGAAGTAATCCAATAAAGCTCTATAAATGGTTGTGTGCTTATAAGATACCTAGTCTTAGAAGTATCATCCTGGAGTTTGACATACATTAGCTATAGTAGTGTCTAAGACTAGGTAAATCCTATAGTGTGGTTGTGAGTTATAGTATATTCTGTAATTTTTCTGCTTCTATATGCAACTTCACCCTGTCAGTAAGGGTAACTAACACCCCGGGGATTCTAAGCCCTGGGGTGGGGGTGTTTTCCCCAACATTTTGGTGGGAGGATGGATGTCTGACTACCCCCTTTGGCCCTTCTCTCTTCTCTTAGTAGTTACATGTGCAGTTAGGCACTTTGGTTAGTTTTCCTCATATATGTGTTTAGAGGGCTGTAATGTCTTGTGGTTATTAATACACATATATTCTGAATATAGTTTTCTATGGACTACTATAGGTGTAACTTGTATAGGCTGTGATGGATTGAGTATCCTTACTCGGTGTATGAGCTGTAATGGTTTGAGTTATAATACCCAATGTATGATACACGTTATGGGAGCTATGGTGGCTTCCGGAAAATACCTGGTTACTTTGGTGTGTGGACGTGGTTGTTCTGTTGCACGAGGTGCATATTGTGGTTCTTTTCCCAAGTATCTACGAGCAAGCCTTTTTGTAGAGAGATACTCAGGACGTGGCAGTTGGGGCAATGAGGAAAACTAGTCGGGAAGTATTAGAAGGGTACCCTTGATATTCATTATTATATGATATATTCTTGTATGCGTTACTTGGTGAGAGTATCCATGGTGAGGTTGAGAACTTAGTATACCTGTTTAGGTGACGTGTTAGTTTCACTTGTTGTTCATTGTGCTTTATCATGCTTTCTTTACTTTGCACAAGAGGATTCGAGGAGGATCCTAATGAGTATACTATTATGCTCCCCCTATGTATATATAAACAGTTTTTCAGGTCACTTAGAGCTGGTTGGAGATCAAGCTGGTTTCTACTAGCTTGGGGTTACAGGACCTATTCGGGCTTGTGGTTTCTGTTGTTTTTACATTCTTTTGGGTACTTGCAGTCTTTCCCCTTTCAGTTATAGTACTTCTGTATGACATTTCATATGTGTACTTGGGTTTTCGTTTATATTGAAGTCTGAGTTGGAGTTGATTGGTGTCTATCTTATCTCTTTCTTCTACATGTGTTCTCTTAGAGGGTAATGCCTCCCATTTTCTATGTTACTATACCCTCAATGCTAGTCACCAACCTAAGCCCTACTAGAGGAGGGACTCGGGGGGTCATTATATTCCTTCTCACATTTCCGGACCAGGAGGGGTACACTTTGTGGGGATGGGGTTGTGATAAAGGTAGAATTTAGGAAATTAGGTGCAGTAGTAGTTGCGTCCATCGACTTGAGATAAAACATTCATTTTGGATATTCCAGTCCATGTAACCCCTATATGATATATGTCTTTTTAGTGACGTACATGATAGAGCTGAGTATATTTGGTGGTATTATCAGTTGGGAAGTTACTAGAACATTTTCAGGGGGTAGATCTTTGTGCGGTTGGATCACATGTGCAAACCGATGATAGAAAGTTTGATATATCCTACAGAATCTCATATGAAATGTTTGTAATATACACACCAATGGAGGAAATTAATGAAATTATTCAACCCCAATATTTAGATATACAATTTCGTGGAGCAATATTAGGTTAGATAACTAAATAATACTCTTATGGACTGAGAAACATCATTTAATTAGATTTTCATCGAAGGATTGACATTGGCATATGTCTAGAAGTTATAATCAATATTGATATTTACTATAATTAATTTGGTATTGTGTCTCATCAACTTCCACACTTCATCTTCAAAATTTTAAAACATTTACTCAATGGAAATTGTTCCAACTTCATCAGGAGGTGGGTGGGCTATGGATACATCCTCAATTTTCCCTTTTTCTTTGGTAGAAGCTCAATGGCCAGGAATGAAATATGTATTTGGAGGAGATTATATATCTTGGGAATTTCTTTAATGTAAATTACACACATATTCTAAATAAAATTCAGTATATAATTTGATTCTAGTGGATGTCTCCCTATCATTTCCTTCTACATAAGGGTCATGAATTTGGTTACATGTGATGCTCACAATGATGATATTTAATGAAATATTATAGAGACTCCCCTTTTTCTTGTATATGATTTTTTAATAATAAAAATACTTAAAAGAATATTAAATAAATTTATCCATTCATAAATTGAGGTTTAGTATATTATAAATTAGGTAAATAATACATTGGAAAATATAAACATAAACTATATATATTCCACTAGAAATTATCTTTTATTATTCTTTCCCAGGTCACCACACTGCATGTTATATATTGGGGGTACACATCAATATAAAAGGGATATAATAAATTCTTGAAATGGGTGAAAAAATGGAAATATAAAATGAGTTATAATCATGGATAAGTGTTTGTTTTAATGTGGGAGTATAATCATAAGAATATTCTACATAGAATGGAAATTTGACTATATTATAAAAATGAAACATTCATAAGCATATAATTAAGGTTCAATTCAATGGTGACACAGAAATATTACCAAGTTTACTCACCAATGTAAAATAAATCATGTAATATCTAGTGACTAATTATTTACTCAATCCATTATATCACTATCTGGTTTCACCCTTTATATGTATTAATTCATGTATTCTAAATATAATATAAAAACACATTTCATTAATAAACCAAAGAGAATATTAAATGAGTTTCATAAAAAAATAGTTGAATATATAAGTGTTTAAATACTTTAATGTTTCTTCATTTTCTCCACATTTAAATGGAATATGGGAATCATAACACCCTTTTTTCAAAAATAGGGTTACGTATTCACACAAAAAAAGTGAGAAATTGAAAATCAAAGAATGATTTTGACAACATAACATTTATAGAAAGTGGTTTATGAATATAGCTTAAAGAGGTAGAATATAAGTATATTATTTGATATAAAAACATTGATATTGTAATGGAATAAGAATAGGTTAATTAAAACATAATAACATTCATATAAGAAGTCAAACTACAATGGAAGTACATAGATAAAAAGGCTTGGAAGAGAATCTAGGATCTTAGTTATCTCTTCTAAAACATGGAGGAATGATTCCTGGAGAACATTACTTATTCAAAAATGTGATTATTGGGGGAATAATATGGGTAGGGATATTCCAATTATCTTGATAGTGAATTAAATGTGGTGGAGTGGGGGTTATTTACTAAAAAGTGGGGAGAATTGATTATTATTTTTCAAATATTTCCCTTGGAATTATCGCATTTGGAAAATATATTTGTCATGATCTACCATATATTTTATATTTGACAAATTTAATACGATTATTTTTGAAATATTATATTTTGAGGACCAAAATACAATTTTATATTAATATTGGAATATGAATGTATTTTTATCCACAAACATATTTGAAAATATAATATCTATTTTAGTATTTGGAAATTTATTTATAAGTATAAAAATTCTTTTAATTTATATAAAATACATTACATTAATATAATAAATTATTTTTGGTTTGGATTTAATTTTTATTTTTTATCGCATCATTAATATATTTTATGAAGTATTAAAACAAATTATAGAAACAATATCTCTTACTATTCACTAAAAAATAAAGTATTTTAGAAGATTATCAAAATTTCATCCTAAACAAATGTTAATGTTTTAACATAAAATATATAGTTCAATTTATAAAAAGAAATTCTTTTTATGTGAAATCATTATTTTAAATAAAAATTACACATTTCTAATAAAAATTTATTTTAAAAGGAAAAACATTATTTATTCACATTATGGTTTTCTAAATTTTATTAAACGTTATTTATTATTTATTAAAGTTTATATGGTAATAAAATAATAGAAATAAAATATAATTATAATACATTTTAATTTAATATTGAACTAGTATTTTACTATTATATTGGATATTATTACAATACAAATGGTAATATAATGGTGCCATTGAAATGGTCAGGTAATGATCAGATCCTAATGGTAACATTACCAATTACACCAAATATACACTCACCCATTATTATACCTAAACATTCAATAATTTAGTAAATTATTATCCACACTTCCCTTGATAATGTCTATAATAATATTAACGGTTTTTTTCTATCATCATTGAAGGAATCATCATCATAGACGAATTTTGGCCTATGGAGTTTCCCTTAGTGTATGAATTATTTTATTTCATTTATCTATTAGTATAATTTGTAGTTATTGTTGTCAATATTATTTCATGATTTTTATTATTATTATTAAATTTAATAGTCTTTTTATGTTCTTATATGAAAATATTTATTTTAAAATAAGAGTTATTCTATTTATAATATAATGTTATTTTTGGAAAGTAACATTCCCCACTTAAGAAATATCACCCTCAAATATTTTTCTAGTATTAGAAGAAATTGGATTATTTCTCATTCATCACATATTAAAGATCTTGGATTTCTTATTTTAACTTTTATTTTCCAAAAATATAACAATGAGTTAATATTTCATATTCCTTAACATTTTTTCTCTTACCTCAAGAATCTATATTGGTTCTTCTTCAAATGATTTTAAAGGTTCAAATATTAAAACATTCGTGTCCAGTATATGTTTTTGGCATGACATGTACATTCTTAATAATGAAATTTTTAAGAGGTAGTGAACCTTATAAATATCAAATGGTAGTGTTAACTAATAGTAAATTGATCCTACACACTCTATAATCTCATACGGTTTAATATACCATGTAATTAGCTTTCATTTCATTAAAAATATCATAAATTCTTTCTATGGTGATATTTTGAGAAATTTGTGACATGAAACCTGAAAATATATGCACATAATTATATTTTCACCATAAAAACTTTTTAAAATTATGATCACTGATTATATATTTTTGGAGCCCTTATATATTATTGGTAGTTTATTTCAGAATTTATGTTCAAAAAAGATATCATTTTCATACTTTTTACCATTATTTTAGAGTTCAAAATTTCTTCTCATAGAGTTCTTCATTAGGATCCATTTTAATACTAAATTGAAAATATTGTTATTTAAGAAATAAGTAAGTTTAAAATTTTATCCCAACTCACTTTAAAATTATTGAGATATCCCATAAAATTCCTTCTAATGTGTAATGATTCCCCAAATACTCGCTATACATTTAATGTAAATAGGTTATTCTAATGTTTACATCAACATTACAAACATTTTAACACTCCTCCAGAAAATAGAAGTGAATATTCGATCACAGTCTAAAATAGTTGAAAAAAATGTTTCCCTAACATTTCACATCGATTATTAAATATTTTGTCTCGTAAGGAACTCATCAGAGATATCCACTCATGTACTAATTAAATGGGAAGAATATTTTAAGCCATCATTGGTTTCACATGGATTTCTTAATATTTCCAAAAAAATGTATATAGCGATTTTCACCTCTCCAATATTGGTGTGGGTAGTTGTCGAAAAACTTCATTTGGTATTTTTTACTCTCTGTTCACTTATTGAAATACCAAACATCTTGTAGTATGATCAGAAATCTCCCTATTCATATTATATCCATAATAATGATCTCATAGATCTATAAACATTTGGGTGATTTAAGGTTTCATGGAGAACACATATCTATTAGATTTATCCATTATATATTTATTTAACATTTTAATAAATGGGATACATAGACTAGTATCAAACCTCAGTACTCCCTCTTGAACATCAGTGAATTCATGAAACATCCAATTTTTCACACCTTCGATATTCATTTATTACTTAGGAGAGTATCTATGTTCCTTCTTTATATTCACTATTAATGATTGTTAGAAAATATTTTGGGATATGATTAATTATTTTTCTTACCTTAGGAATTCCATGTCCATCTTTTCTATTTCCTTGATCAGTGGATCTTCTTCTTCACTAAACATTACAACAATTTTGAGTACTTTCCCACCCAATATATCAAAAATAATACTTTATTTTTTTGGAGTGATAATGAAGAGAACAATCATAGTCCTTAATAATATCTAACTATATCTTTTATCTTAATTTCAATTCTTTTTCTTGAATACTCTAAGGGGTAGTTTATACATTACACTTATCCTTATAAATATAGTATCTTCAAATCAGTAATTCAATGAAAAATATATCTAAATCAAAATCATGGGTAGGATAATTATATACATGAGGTTTAAACATTAAATATTCATATTCAATCACTTAATTATTTTTCATGAGTAGAGATATATGTAATTTCAAGGATACATCACTATAAATGATGAATCCTTCCCCATTAAAGGTAATGTTATCATAGGTCCACGATCCAACCACTTCTGTAGTTCTTATAATATTTCTTAACACTCCTTTTTTCTAAATAACCATAACTCTATTTTGAGTTAAATTGGTTATTGGATTATAAATCCATGATTTCATTTCACAAACCTTCTATAGTACCTCGCTAGTCTAAGAAAATTATGAATATAAATCACTATTTTAAGATGATGCAACTCATCTATTCCCTAATCCACTATTAGATGAACCAAAATTTCCCCACTGGTCATAATGTATCCCAATATTTCTACTTATTTTAACCATAATTCACGTTTATCCAATTTACTAAAAACATATCTTTATTAGGGGTTTTAATATGAGTAATAGACAATTATCATTCTCATCATGTCTTTTAGAATATATTATAATATCAATAATAAATACCAGAAAAATTTATCATGGATGTCCTTAATGAATATTAATCAAATCCGTAAATATTATAGCAGGATTATTTTAGACAAAGAGAATAACAAAAAACTCAGGGTGAACATATATTTTTTTGGAATTTTTTATTTTGTATATCTTTATTCTTCCCCTTTAGATAATTTTTCCCTAACAAGAGTCAATATTAGAGAAGAATTGGGCCCCCCGAAGCTATCCAAAAAAATAATCAATCCATAGAAGAGGGTATTTTATCATTATTTTGACCTAATTGAGTTGTTTATAATCAATTCATAACAACATTTATCCATCCCGCTTCTTCATAAATAGGGAAGGTTCTCCCCTAGGATGGATTCTCAATTAAATAAAACCTTCTAAAAAGATCATGATGATGCTTAGTTAAATACTATTATTACAGATATTACATTTTATATGGGGCCTTTGATATTGGATTCAGTCTTGGTACAAGTTCAATTGATAATTCTACCTACATTTATGGTGGGGGTGTATCTATTTATTTTGTAAATGCATCGATGTATTCCAAAAACATTGGTACAAATTTTATCTTTTTACATTCACTTTGTTGTACTTATTCACCAATCCTTTCTAAAAATAATTAAATATTAGGTGGTTATTGATAAAAATAAACCTTTTATATCTATACTTTAATACCTCCCTTCAAAAAATATAAAAGTTTATAGTGTCTATAGTTGATCCTGGCATTATACTTTGATATACCATCTACCGATTATATTATGTACAATTCCATCATTATAATGACCCCTAGGTTTTTTGAGAGATTGTACTTACTAATGTTAATAAGAAAATATCTTTATATCATTGATGGTTTAATATTTCCTCCGGAATTTTTAACAAACATCTATACCACTAGATGTTTAGGGTTTAATTAGTTTTTATATGAAAGTTTTAATTAAATAAAGTAATGCGTAGAAGAAAAATCAAGAAATATACTCGATCGAATTGAGTGTGAAGTGAGTCTAAATATTCCTACATCATTTAGATCTTAGATATTTTCTACCTTGATTAAAAAATCATAGAATTTATCCCTTGTCCTTTACTAGGGTTGAAAAATTTTCCCTCAATTATATTCACATTTTGTAAAAAAAATAGTGAAATTTACATGTTACATACACTGAATGATTTTATTTATAAGTCATACTTGTTCCATGTTCCCCTTTGCATTGGAATTTAGTTATTTAGTGTTTAAATCTCCTTGATAGCTCTGAGTTATATGGATATATTATCCCCACTAGTAACACTTCCCACTTCTTTATATAGATGAGGTCTTACAAGGGATCTTATAATCTAGAAACTTCAGGAAGGAACCTCGGGTTGTTTTTGGAAAATCATATGAAACTCTGCACCCCATTCACACTTCTCGGTGGATCCAAAGAACACACTGCCTCAACCTTCTACAGATCCACCGAAAATCCATCCTCTAAGATGATGTTTCATATAAATTAGACCTCTCAAATCTAGAACGGTCACTTTTAGAGCATACCATAAAGCCGGTGCTCTTGGAGTGCATCTATGACTACCTGAAGGGGTGTAGCGTGCTCCTCCTCTGACACTGAGTACACCAAGATGTCACCAAAGAAGAAAACCACAAAATTATCAAGGTAAGGATGGAAGATCTTGTGCATGAGTCACATGAACAATACAGGGTCATTGGTCACAATGAAAGGAATCACCAAAAATGCATAGTTGTCATATTGGAATCTAAAGTCTATCTTCAGTATGTCTGCATCCCGAACCGGAAGACAATGATAGCCTGATCTAATGTTGATCTTCGAGAACCACCTCACTCTATCCAGCTGATTGAAGAGGTCAACAATCATCGGTAGCGGATAATTGTTCTTCATAGTCACTTGGATCAATAGATTGATATCCATGCATATCCTCAAGATCATGTCTGCAATACTAGAAAACAACTCTAGGGACGCCCATTGAGAAACACCAGGACATACAAACCCCTTCTTCTAGAAGTCCTCTAGTTATAACCTTAGCTTTCGAAGATATGAAAAGTCTTCTGATATATAGGTTTAGATATTGGTTTCGTACTTAGGTACAAGTTAATATTGATTTCTACCTCTCTGTGAAGAGGTTTTTCAAATAAATCTTTTGGAAATACATCCTCATATTCTTCCCCCACTTCAAGAATACTTTGAATCCTCTCATCCACCCCACCGAGGGTCAGGCTATCAAACTGGTGAGTGGTCAACTGCATCCTCCTTTGAGAAAGTCCATCCTATGATGCAAATGTTCCCTTATCACTGGTGAAGGAATAATCGGTCTCATCATCGCAGCCAAACCACATTTTTCACCTTAAATAGTCGACCTGAGCATGGACGATAGATAACCAGAACATACCCAAGTTGAAATTGGAGGGCCTCGATGCTGCTAGTAAGAATCCAAACCGAAAATCTCATCTACTAGAGTAAGATAAAACTTCCAGCACCAGTGTGTAATCATTGAATCCCCTAGAATAAGAGTTTCTAATTGTAAGGATCGAGCCAATAGCTCCACCTAAATATCGGAGCCTCAAATGTGTTGTGTGGAAAGGAAAGAGTGGCTGCCACATGTGTTTATAATAATTGTAGCTAAAGTGGTGTAAACTCATACCATACCTCTAATCATATCTAGAGCATCATGTTGTAGTCCTCCATTTCACGAAGCTGGCCCCACCCATATCCACCTACTTCTAAAGCTCATGGTGGTCCTCTAGGGGGTGGTGGTGGGTGTACCTTGAACCATCTTCTACTGCCTACCGCTCGGCCTACTCCCCTACCATGTCCGTCGCATGGCGGAACTCCTCAATCGAATCTCTATCGTAGTCTCAGTGGTCCCTCGAATGCCTTCTTTTCATCCGTTTAGGGGATTGAATAGTCACAATCCACTTGGCTATGTCCTCTACATGAGTAACAAACTATAGCTCTTTGATGACCTCCTATTCCTCATGATATATAACCTTCTGACCCTACATCATGGGGTCATCCTTTGGAAGGCCTTGCCCATTTGGGTCTCTGTGTTGTCTTCCTATTTTCTATTATAGATGAATCAACCACCTGTCATTCGGTGGTGGCTCTCAATGTTGGTAACTGCTTAGCCAAAAATCTCTCCACCAAGCGGGCTTGATCCAGCACTTTAGCACGTGTTAGGATGCTGATAGAAATCATCGATGCTATAATATCATGTCAGATTCCCTACTCAATATTATGGTCCCTAACAAAATGGTTTCATACCATGTTAGTGGAGTAGTAGGAGATTTAGGTAAACCTTGCTAAGTAAGGGTCCATAGTGGGGATGACCTACTCTAGGAACAACAACACTTGAATACACACTGAGTTTAGTGTCGCTGTTATAATCTCTATCTTGAAGAGGCTTTCAATGTCCTACAAAAAAAGGGTCCCCACCACCTTTTTCTAGAGATGCAAGCTCCACTATCTCCCTCCATTCCCTAAAAAAGACTACTGTCTAGAACTACCATCTGGTTTATAGGTGTCTCTACTGGGAGAAAAAACTGAGTAACAACCTCTAGCCAATCCTCAACTACCTGAGGATCTATCTCGCCTCAAATCCTCAAAGGCTTCTATCTCTAGAACTCATTCAATGTTCTCATTCGGCATGCACTATATTATAGTGGGGATAGTAGCAATGGCCTCTCTCTAGGTGGTGGTGCTGCTGGTACACCACCCGAAGCTGCCATCACTATATGGGGTCCCTACATTGGCACCTCATCGCTCGGTTGTCAATCATCCTGATCTCTCACTAGAATCCTAGATGGGTTTCTTCATGGAGGAACCCTATAAAGAAATAGATGCACCATGGTAAATAAATTATACCTATCGAGATTACTCAAAGGAGATCAAGTGAAGAAAATTCCCAAAACACATGCAACTAGTGTTTTGGTTTACCGAGTCGGAAACAGAATTTTGGGTCCTAGTGTAAGGATACATTGGCCGCCACACCAACACTAGACTCCTAGTACTAAAAGAAAAACTAAAGACACATAAAAAAATCACTCCTAGGGAAAATTATATACACTTATTTTTTCGGGTAGAACCAACCTCCCTATGAGACCACTTTGTCACGACCCATCCCCTAGGACCCGTGTCGTGACTACCCCATGCCTGCCTTCCATAGCCCAGTTGCTATTTACTAGCACTAGAAATCCATATCCCAAATAGAGAAGGACTTTAATTTAAACATATACACGTACATATAGGGAATACCACAAAAAGAAAACCATAAAGGAAAGAATGTAGTACAACCACCACAAAGTATCACAACTAAGAGTAAAGAGTGCTAACTCAAAACTAATGGGGCCAGAATACAATCCCAATAAAAATGAAATTATATAAAAAGAAGTACATGCTCTAGAGGTTATTTACTAAGGATCCTACTTTAAGGGTAGGTACATCTCTCTATCGGTTATCACTGCAGCACACCACATCAATCGATCCCCCTCTAAGCAGCATCTAGTCATGTATAACCAAATACTTAGTTAAAGATGCCCGATGTCTGCACTAGACACAATAGGTATGGGTGAATCTCAGGTAGGTGTGATTATAACAATACAGAGAAAGGACCCTAAGTCCCCTGAAGGTATCTCAGTAATCCACCAGGGAAAACCCCACAAAAGAAGTACCACTGAGGTAATACCACCAAGAAAGATATCAAACACAGAGCACAAATTAAAAGGCACACCTCACACAAGGTATAACATATGTAAATAAGTAAATATTATTATTCCAAAAGCTAGATCATCTTATTCTATTGAGAGGGTCTACTAATGATCCACACATGGTCGATATGTGCTGACCCAAACAGGGTCGCTAGGTGCTGACCCACAGAGGATCTCTAGGTGCTGACCAACACAGGATCACTAGTTACTGAACCACATAAGATCACTAGGTGTTTACCCATAAAGGATCGCTAGGTTCTGACCCACACAAGATCTCTAGGTGCTGACCCACAAAATATCACAATTCATTTGTCACATCACAACTAGCCACTAGATTCCCTCACATAGCACACTTGATAATGGGAGGATCCTCTACCTCGATCGCCACAAAGACCCACATAGAGTATCCCCAAAGGACTATCTCAACGTAAGCGTCCTAAGGAAATAAATGGTGTGCCGAATGGATGCATGGTCGGTAAGATATGATCATTTTTGTAAAATGTTCCCAATTGGATTTGAGTCCAATCCAAATGGACATATTCCAAACTCCACTAAAACTCTCTTAGAGTATCTCATAAGGACCACCCCATCTCAATGGTCCCAACGTCACCAAAGACGCATCCATCGGACACCCGGTTTGAGAGACAAATGCATTTTAGTGAAACATGGGTCGGTTGGGTCTGGGTACGGTCGGACCGGGCCAGGCCTGGGCACAACCCATTAGGCCACAGGACTGACCTTGTACTGCGGGATGGACCTACATTTTCTCCCGGTCCTCCAGTGGCGGACATGCCTTCGTACATTCCAGGATACATCTCAGATCTACATCTGGTTTCTCTACTGCCACAATCAAGCAATCGTGGCATGTCGCGTGCCACACTACTGATGGTCTCTGACACAACTGAGCGACCACATCCTCTACATCACCTACTGACTGAGTCTGGGGTTTGTCTCACCCAATGTGGCCCCAGCATGGCACTGCGGATCTTCAGAAACGCATTCAAGGGACTGCGGCCCCCATCATTCACTCGGCTATCCTGAATGTGGGCCACCGTTTCCACGCCGTCGTAGGTCACTGTCGGCCGTCGCGTGCCACCGCGTGCCACCGCTGGCACCAGTGTTCCTGTGGTTTTTTACGCGGGCTATCGGAGTTGATTCGGTGGTCCTTTTATCAATCCTTCTACATCTACAGAATCATTATGCTGTCACCTTCACCCCGACGACCTCAAACTCTTTTTGCCTCTATTTTGAGAAATTAACCACGGAGAACACACATGCGGAGGGGCTTGTGACTTTTTTGTGTTAGCCCACACCCTCTATTTTAGAAGTTAAAAAACATGGGGAGTATTGGGGGTTTTAATTCACCAAAAAAAGTGATTATTTAATTCTGGATAGAGGAATTCCAAAAGAATTCACCTTCCCAAAAGATCACATGGCCCGCGGATTAACCAGTTCATGGGTTAATCTGTGTTCGTCATTTGGAATAAGAATGAAGAACATTTAAATGGTCCAAGTACCTACCTCGCATGATGTTATTTATCATAGCATTCATTTATTTGGGGTTCAAGGGGGTCAATGTCATTCACCACTTTCCGGATTCATACTTCGAGGTACATCGAAGCCGATGGCGTTCTTCCAGCATTTGTCGTTCTTCACGTGAGATAAATCTCACCGGAGTTTCATTAGATATCTTCCCACCTTTTAATTAACCATTCTCTAAAATGATCATTTATTAAAAAGAAACATGTCACTGCATTTCTGTTATGCTACAATGTTATGGGGTTACAAAGTTTCATTTATGAAAAAACGTAGCGATTACGCATGCACTAAAAGCCATTAAGGGGATTCCTTAATAACACCTCGTTGCCGCCTCATCGTCGCACCGTAGCGTCTCAACCCGCCTCTCAATAGTGCGAAAGAAAAATAAAATACATATTCAATGTTATTTTATTATTTTTATGAAAAGTCCCAAAAATTAACTACTCCGTCAAACCCTTTCCGATCAATGTTAAGTCCTTTCTTGGAAAATCCTGATGTTCTGAGTTCAACGGTGCTCTCAAATTTTTTATTAGAGAACCAGTTCAAAAGATATAAAAACCCACACACACGTATTCTGAATGCACTTAAAAATAAGTTCATAATTATATTCTAGTAAATCGAGGCTATAGAATCACGTGCTGTAAATGTGTGCAGTCTCGAAATAATTCAATATATTTAATCAAAATTAAACAACAATTCTATGACATTACATGGATGTAGGTCATGAACATAAAATAACAATATATATTTATATTTATGACAGTTATGTTACTATATTATAATTTTTTAATTATATGTTTTGGAGGTAGGGGAACAAATAAAAAAATCTTCATTGAAGAACATTACCTCTTCATTGGGTAAACTCCTTAGGATTTCACCAAAAACCTTTCAAGGTTAGATTTCTTCCAAACATAAGTCTTATTGGATTAGAGGAATGACTTTGGGAATAGATTTGGATAGTTATTATCTTTACCAAAATGGTTATAACGTGTTATGAATAGCGGAGAGGGGTGGATTTTTATAAGTGGTCTGAGTTTAACACTTGAAATTATTTGGAAAAGGTCGACTCTTGTTTCTCACATGATAAAGGGCCCAAAATGGAGTAGTATCAAGATTTAGAAATTTTTGATTTTAAATAAAGAATGGAAATATACTCAAAAAAGTTTTTATATCATTTCAACCATTATCTTTTGAGTTTAACCGTTGATAACTAAATTTTTATTGTAAATGCAGTAAATATTTTTTTAAAGTTTTTACTATTCATTGTGGTAAATAATTAGGTTTCCCATATTAAAAATAAAAATTATACAGATATGGAATCCATTTTAGAAAATTAAATTAAAATAATTGATAAAATTTAATTTAAACTTAATCCAAAAGATATAATGATAAATTCGGTTTTTAAAGAGAACATGGTCAAAAGTTTACAATCTTTTAAAATCAAACATCAATGTGAAAATGATTCTGAAAACCTAAATAGGATTAATATATTTATAATTGGAATATTTTTACTTTAAAACCTACTAAAAATATAATTTAACATTATAAATAATTTAAATTAAATAGATATTTTCAATTAAAATTAATTATTTTTTAACTATTCATAAAAAACAAAACATTTTGGAAAAAAAAAATTAACATGTGATAATTTTTCTTTTAAGAATAAAAATATTAAGTTCATATAAACAAATATTAATTTCTATAATTTTAAAAAATTAATTTTTAAATGGGTACGCAAATCATGGCTAAACTGTTTTAAAGGAAAATACAACTTTTTGGGAAAACATTTCATTTTCTTCTAAATAATGATTATTTTATAACTAATAAATACCATAATTTTAATAATTTATTTCTTAATATTAATACCCAATGATTTAACAGCTATGGTATAATGGTATACTATACTACAATTTATTTAGACTCAGGGTCACATGTTACACAATATATTGAATAGATTTAATGAAATATATTTCAATCATTTTTTAGGCTTGGTGTTATATTTCACATGTACTCTAGAAAAAAATTTCTTCATTTCAATTAATTGGATTTTAAATTATTTACAAGATATATATATATATATATAGATTTGGGTATGATTAGGTCAATAGTTTGACTGAGTCAATAGTAAATGATTTCAGTTGTATTGATTATCATATCTATGTTTTCTTAATATATGAATATGAATAACCCATACTCAAATAGATATATGGATGTTATATATTATCCATATATGTGATATCATATCCTTGAAAAAATAAGTAACCATATGTAATCTATACTCCCTGGTGCCCATGTGTCACTATTCTCGAGCACTTAACTATTGCCTAATGCCTATGAGTATTATTCCTAGTATTTATATCTCATAATAGTTGAGATGAACTCTAGTTGACCATTTTTTATACTTTTCTAGTGAATTATTGTACCATATATTTAAACCAATCCTCTCTCCCAATCATTCTAGTGTTCCAAACTATCACCAATAATCTAACATCTACTGGTATTCTTTGTAGTTTTTGAGACCTCTTTTGGGCCTCTCTTGTGTTGCTTGAATGTTTATTGTGACTCTATATGTCATGACCTCATATGCATATAATTTGACTCGCCAAACACACCTCTAATAGTATACAGGGTAATGATCAATGCAGGGGTGTCTTCTTAAATGATGGGTACATTTCCTTTAGAATATATTTTTCACCTTCCATTATAAAATATCATCCACCAAGTGAAATTTTGAGAAATATAACATATGAATATATAAAAATAACAATGTATAATATACCAAATGAACAAAAAAAATATATAAAGAACACATCTTGAAAATTTTAATATTTAACATTAATGTATTTAAGGTGGAAATCATATTCAGAACTTTATGAGAACAACTACCATATCTACCATAGATCAGTAATCTACAAGATCATTCTCTAAGTACGTAAATTTATCTTTATAAACATAAGGAAAATAATGTTGATTTGTGTTAGAATGGGTGATCAATAATAATTTGTATTATCATCCAATGAAATAAAACAACCCAAGTATCATTTAATGACATTGTGAATAGGTATTAAGTAATGTGTCAAAAAATTATTGTCAGTCGATATCATTAATAATACAAAAAACATGTTTGAACAATCCATATCAAGGTACCCATTGCTCAATTCTTTCAATCTCAGTAATTAAAAATGAATACATATATAGTATATCAAAATTTCTTAAAAAAAGAGTTGTATGGTACCCCAAAAACTACAACCTAATATAATTTCACTAGGATCTATTAAATTAATTCAGTGTCCCTCCTATTTGTGTAAATACCAAAATAAAAAACATAATCATCCATTCCCAGACCATTTAGGTTGTTTGAAAAAATACACCCCACACGTCAATGGTGGTAAAAAATTATAAATTACATTATAAAATAATAGTCTGATAACACTTACAATAATATATTTCAATATGATAATTAAGATTTTATTCTCCACTAAAGATATTGTAAGAAATATACATGTAAACATTGTAGGTTCTGGGCACCGCGGAAGCGCGTTGGTGGGTTTGCCCAACTTTAATTTTAATGTTAAACAACGTTCAATCCGATATCCATCACGATATAAAATGCCAAATCTTCAGAATAGAACGAAGAACGAAATGAAAAGAAGTGTCCCGAAACCCTTGAGGAGGATCATTATAGGTTGATTATAATTAATTTAATTAATGCATAAGAATTACCTCGTTGGAATTATTTCTTCGTTGATGTGTCCGGTCACGATTCGGTGATCCATCGTTGCATCGTAGAATCCAATTGTAGGATTCCTCTAGTGGTGATCCACACGTGTGTCACGTATCTCTGGACGTCGCCGAAGGGATCTCTGGGTGATAGCGCGGAAGAACCTTCGCTGGTGATGTCCGCCATCGACCGCCTTGATCCGGTGGAGGATCTTGCTCTCGTAACATGAGGGCGTTCTTGGTGGAAAGGGAATTCTCTCTTTGTCTTGAGAGTCTTTTCAAATCCATTGTGCACAACAATGGATCTCATTCTATGAGAATAATGTAATTGGTATTATAATACTTAGAATAATAAAATGAATTAATTTCCCGAAATCATTTAATCATTTCATTTAATTCTTAGTAATACCATATTTCTTAATAATGACATTTGACCATCATTATTACTTGACATGCGCCCAATGTATTACATTTAATATCATTTAATTAAATAAAGAATATTTTCTTACAAATCCTGAAAAACAAACTACATGGCGTGTATATAAATATACACGGTGTGTACTTTTATTTTTCATTTTATTTATTTGATCCACCAAATTTATTAGACCTTGAGTAATGACAATTTATTTCTTAAATAAATTTAACTGCATTACTCGCTAATAAATATATATTATTTAGCCCACACTATATTCTCTCAAATAACTAGTGTCGAAACAAATGCGATCAGGCATCCTTAAATAATTATTAAACCACAGTCGGGAATAATATTTATTTAACTTGTTAAATTAATATTTAACTGAGATACATGGACACACTTTGTGTGTGACCCTCTAGGCCTCTTTCTCAGTGGCATTAGGTTGATCCTGCCTAAAGTCCAAGGTTAGCGTCTAGCAACACGCCAAGGCACCCATAGATGAAGAAGTTAACTCCGCAATGGCATGTCACCTCCTATGAATGCTTATCGTGTAATATAATCCCTTTATCACGATTTCTACAATCAAGTGGATTGCATGCTAGTGCCATCAACCCATGTTCTTTATTATTCTTTCTTTGACATCCTGAAATTAAACTTTCCCATACCTTACCATGGCCATGGATTTATTCAGGCTATATCAATTCCATCAAAGGGACTGAGATATCTACTTTCGTTATGGAACGAAAGGGACAAATCCATTCTCGCATTATCTATTAATGTGGTCTTACTCGTGACGCACCCAACGTATCCTACCTCGCTGCGAACAGTGTGTCGTCATGGTTTTCATCAATACATCTAATTGCGCGAGTTGTAATACCCATTAATAATAATCTTAAATTCTAGGGACCAATACACACGTCTGAAGATAGGAACATCCAATGAGACTATGAAATGTGGATTTCCTACTGGTGGGTCTCGTTCTCATAATATCTTCCTCGATATTACCAAGGGCGCACACTATGAGAAGGTACCTCAATGTTTTATGAGTCCTCACCCCTAATGACCTGTATTATTTGTGTCCCTCAAATAATATCATATGGCCATAGAACATGCATTCAAGAACAGTGTTATGGCACTTCCGGGTTCTCATCATAGCAGGGATCCGCTACGACCCTTTAATGCAACATCTATCCTTAGGAAATTATCACATGACATGTCATGCAGAAGAAAAATCAAGATGTGATAAGGCTTTTATTTAATGAATAAAATACAAAGTAGTTGTTCTAGACCACCAACTCCAATAGACTCCCACTTGGATTAGAGCCAACTGCTAACAACATTTAACCTACAAGATCTCTCATGATATTCAAGCTTCTGCTGAGATAGGCCTTTAGTCATGGGTTCCGCCACGTTCTCTTCCATGGACACTCTGTTCACTGCAACTTCACCCCTTTGATAGAAATCCCTCAAGAGGTGATACTTCCGGAGTATGTGCTTTGTCAGTTGATGTGACCTCGGTTCTTTTGAAAAAGCCACTGCTGCAGTATTATCACAATACAATGTAATGGGATCTTTACATCTCGGCACCACATCAAGATCCTAGAAAAAGTTCAGAATCCAGACGGCTTCCTTGGCTGCATCAGAAGCCTCTATATACTTGGACTCCACTGTAGAATCGGCGACAACTAGCAGGTTTGAAATCTTACCTCTCACAGCTCCTCCATTGAGACAGAAAACATATCCAGATTGTGACTTCAGATCATTCTGATCTGTTTTAAAACCAGCATCAGCATACCCTCTGATGACAAGATCATCAACTCCTCCATACACTAGGAACATATCTTTAGTTCTTCTCAGATACTTAAGGATATTCTTAATAGCAGTCCAATGCTGTTCTCATGGATCTACTTGATATCTACCTACCATGCTCAGTGCATAGGCAACATCAAGCCTTGTATATAACATGGCATACATGATGGATCCTATAGCCAAAGCGTATGGGATCTTGCTCATCCTATCTTTCTCCTGTTGTGTCTGGGGACACATTTTTTTGACAGATGTAAGCCATGTGACACTGGAACCAATCACCTCTTGGATTTTTCCATACTAAATCTCTTTAGTATCTGGTCAATGTATGTACCCTGACTTAGTCCAAGCAGCCTCTTGGATCTATCACAAATGATCTTGATCCCGAGAATGTATGCTGCTTCTCCTAAGTCCTTCATAGAGACACACTTGTTCAACCAGTCCTTAACTGACTGTAAGGCTGGTACGTTGTTTCCAATAATCAATATGTCATCAACAAATACCACTAGTATGAAGACTACATTCCCATTGAACCGCTTGTAAACACATGGCTCACATTCTTTCTTAATGAAACCAAATTACTTTATGGCTTAATCAAATCGAATGTTCCAGGACCTGGATGCTTTCTTCAATCCATAAATGGATTTCTACAACTTTCAAACCTGTTTGGCTTCACCTGGTGTCACAAACCCTTCTGGTTGTGTCATATAGAAATCTTCCTGAAGGTTCCCGTTAAGGAATGCTGTTTTGACATCCATCTACCAAATCTCATAGTCATGGTAAGTTTCTATGGCAAGAATGATTCTTATGGATTTAAACATGGAAACTAGCGAGAAGGTTTCATCATAGTCAATTCCTTGATGCTGTCTGAATCCTTTAGCCACTAGCCATGCTTTATAGGTGCTAACATGACCTTCCATGTCCAGCTTTCTTTTGAATACCCATTTGCATCCAACATGCTTTACATCAACTGGCTCATCGACCAGAACCCAAACCTGGTTCTGATACATTGAATCCATCTCAGAATTCATAGATTCTAGCCATCTTGCAGCTTCAGATCTTTCTAATGCTTCCTTGTAGGAGAGAGGTTCATTATTTTCCAACAATAATGATTCACCATCCTCAGTGTCTAGGAAACCTAATCTCTCTGGTTCCCTTACCTCTCTTGATCTCCTACACAGTACTTGTGTTTCTGGAACCTCTTCCATGGGGACCTGTGGAACTTGTTCCTGTACCAACTCCTGTGTATCTTGAGCATCAACTTTGTCGATGTCAATCTTGATCCCACTATCCTTATTGAGGATGTGCTCCCTATCAAAAAAGACGGCTTGTCTGGCGACTGTCACTTTCTTGTCTTGAGGGTTATATAGGTAATATCCTTTCATTTCCTTGGGATATCCTATAAAGATACACTTCATGCCCCGGGGTACTAGTTTTTTTCCTGAAAAGGCCTTAAAAAACGCCTCACATCCCCATACATGTGTGTGCGACAAAGTGGGTTTCCTTCCATTCCATAACTCGGATGGAATTCCATTTTTCGCCATAGTTGGTACACGGTTTAATGTGTATCCTGCAGTTTGTAATGCATATCCCCAAAAGGATAATGGAAGATCTGCATGACTCATCATCAACCTCACCATGTCCAACAAGGTGCGGTTCTTCCTTTCACTAACACCATTCCACTGTGGTGTATAAGTAGGAGTGAACTGAGATAGAATCCCAGACTCCCATAGAAGATCGATGAACTCTTGGTTCAGATATTCTCCACCTCGATCCGATCGAAGATTATTTATCTTCTTACCAAGATGATTCTCTACTTCATTCTTGAATTCCTTAAATTTCTCTAAGGACTCTGACTTATACCACATTAAGTAGACATATCCATATCTACTCAAATAATCAGTAAACGTATTGAAGTAAGAATATCCACCTCTAGCTTCTTCTGGAAATGGTCCACACACATCCATGTGTACCAATCCTAGAAGCTCTGTGGCCCTTTCACCTTGTCCACCAGAAGTCGTCTTGGTCATTTTTCCTTATAAACTAGCATGACATCTATCAAGTGGTTTTAGCTCAGTAGAGTCTAAATAGCCATCTTGGTAGAGCTTTGTCAAATTCTTCTCTTTCACATGACAAAGGAGTTGATGCCATAACTAGATGATGTATGAGTCATGTGAGTTTGTTTCATTATCGATTGCCAACACTTGGTTTTCGTAATTCAATACAAACAAACCATTATTTAAATGTGCCATACCATAACATACGTTGTTCTTATAAGAGAGACAACCCTTATTTAAAAATTAGAAAACAAATCCATCCATATCCAAACAAGATACAGAAAGTATTTTCTTGGTAGCACTAGGAACATAATAACAGTTATGTAAAACCAAAATCATCCCAGTTGGCAATGAGAGGTGGTAGTTGCAAATAGCCAATGTAGCCATCCTTGCGCCATTGGCAGCTCAAAGATCCACCTATCCTCTGGAGATCTTTCTAAATCTACTTGGTTCCTGTATTTGAATACAGATGTGAGCCCCAAAAGCTGTATCTAATACCCAATGTGTAGAAATAGAAAGATTGCACTCGATAAAAAACACACCTTTAGCGTCCCCACGTTTCTGGGTGCAGTTCCTCTTCCAGTGGACCTACTTGCCACATGAAAAACACACTGCCTCCCATTCCTTGACCTACCTATGGATCTTCCCCTTCGTGGAGGGACGGTGCTCGGGGGGCTTCAGACCATTTATAAGTCATTGGCCCCTTTTCCTTGTCCTTCCTTTTCTTGTTCACCATAAGAACCGTGGGTTTGTTACTCCCCATGTCCTTATCTACCTGGTGAATCAAGGTCAGAAGCTCTGATAGAATCTTCTCATTGCTGCTCATGTTATAGTTGACAAAAAAGCTAGAGAAGTTCTTGGGCAGTGATGATAGGATGAGTCCTATACGTAACTCATCCGGGAATTTAATCCCTAAGATGTCCAACCATTCAATGTAGCCAATAAGCTTGACTACATGAGGCCCAGCTGGCACAGACTCTCCAAGCTTCATGGTAAACAAAGCATTAGATATCTCATACCTCTCCTGTATCTCCTTCTATTGGTAGAGATCTTTAAGGTGAGACATCATGCTATACACGTCCATGTTTTCATGTTGCTTCAAGAGATCATTAGACATGGCCGATAGCATGAAACACTGGACATCTGTGGCATCATCCATGTGTTTTATGTAAAGAGATAATTCCTCATCTCTAGCCTCTTTCCCAGGCGCAACTGGAATAGGCACTTCCAGCACATATAATTTCCTTTTTCGGTGAAGGATGACGCGTAAACGCCTCTGCCACTCTTGGAAATTGGTGCTGTTGAGAAGGTTTTCTTTTTCGAGTATGGTGCGCAATGATATGTTTGAAGTCATTTTCTTTTCGTTTCTACAAATTAAGATGAGAAAAGGTTTAGTACTTTATTACAAAATTTGAGAAAAATAAATAAATTAATACTTATTAGTCTCCCATTATTTTATCGAAATCCTATAGCCCTCACCATTGACTTTGGAATATTCTGTTGTGTGAATATTCTAGTGACAAGGATCCAAATTTCCCTTCGCATTACCCCAACTAGGGTTGGTCAAGAAACTTGAAGGGTTTTAGGTAGGCATTCAAAATGCCAACTGCATTAACTCGCAGCTCCTTGATCCGCTGAGTGGACTCCCCAATCCTGAAATTCTTTTTGGATTTCCTCAACCTTTGCCTCTTGGTCACACCAAGTCCTGCTGTGGCAGTCAACCCTTGATGCGAACCAAGTCAAGTCAACACAAAACCTTGAATTAGAATCCCCCGATAATTGAAGGCACCCCAACTAGGGTTGGCCAAGCACTTTGAACTATGGTTCGATTCTAACCAAGATTATGGAAGGCTATGCCGACATAATATTTATATTGAGGGATTTTATCCTTATACCTAAATTTCCATTTTATTATCTTTGATTACATGCTTGTTAATATTAAGTGGGATATATTTAAGTGATTAACCATGTCTAAGATACTATTTACGTATAAGCCGATTTTATTTTAGTTCCATATTACATGCTCGTTTAATTCATTAATTGTGTGATCGTGACAACACAACCACAATAAATAAACCATGCAACTGACAGAAATAAAATAAATGGTATGATTGTCAGCTTTTCTATTGGTATGTTTATCTAGAGGTTGATAAACTAACCCAAGACCTAGTAGAGAAACACCTTGAACCTTTCGGGTTGGTGTTTACAGCTTTCCACATTTCCACCTTTGTATCTCTTTGGATTGGTTTCACCATGGCTCTTGACTTGAGCCTCCTTCACTAGCTTGGGAGCTCCATCCATTACATATGCATTTATCTCACACGTAGGTGAGCGGTAAAAGGGGTTTTTTACATAAAAGAATCATTGGGCGCGCAGGCCCTACATATTAATGAGGAGATGACTCGCAGGCCAACAAATTTAATTTAAATAAATAAATTAAAAGAAACCATTCACATAAAAATGTCTCGGTCTAGCTCATGATCATCCATACATGCAAAAAAATTTACGAATAAATAAAAATATCATTCAATTCTTTAATCGTTCTTGTTTAAGATAAATCATGCTTGAATCAATTAATTATATTTAATTAATCAATCCTTTTATCTTAAATCCCTTTTCTGAATTTCCTTGAGATTCTCATTCATCATAATTTTAAACAAATAAATTAATTTAAAATTATCCTTATACGTAACTTGTACCTTGGAGGCAACCCGGTGAATTCCCATTTATTACGCAGATGTTAAATTAAACACATATATACAAAACACCTATCACGTGTTGTGCCTCAGCTTTACGCCTGCACCATGGTACATGTATCAAGGGTTTGTATAATATAATAATAAATTTTAATAAATCTACGTATATTGGGTGAGTACACGGCGTGTAGTTCCAACTACACGGCGTGTACTTTTCTTCACCGTCCATCCAAAGTACACGCCCAGGGATAGGGCATGTTAATGTACATCAGAAATTTTCGGAGTACACGGTGTGTACAGTGGGACACATGAAATGTAGTTTCTGCGATACACGGTTTTCAGCTAGTTAGGCCGTGTACGGAGTACACGACCCAACACTAACCTGAAGGGACTACACGCCATGTTCATTGGACCACACGGCGTGTATTCCGGAAACCGTGTGCCACCTGTTTCTGGTCAAAAAACGGTGTGGTGACTACACACCATGTTCATTGGACCACACGACGTGTATTCTGGAAACCATGTGCCACCTGTTTCTGGTCAACACATAGTGTCTTAATTTCTTAGAAAAAATCCAATACACGGTTTGATTTGGCAGATCAGTCAATGCATTGAACTTAGACTACACGGCGTGTACTTCTGAATACATGCCATGTATTCTAGTGTTATATGGCCAGAAACATTTGGCTCCTCCGGATGAGTTCCTCTATTTTATTTTAATCAAAATTAAAAGAAAAATTTGTTTCTGTGAGGTGATCAAGAAACGAGGGAGGAGGAATAGATCTTGATATTCAGATTTCAAGAATGATTAAACTTGAATTGAAATAACTAAATTACTAAATGTATAAATTACCAACAAAAAACTAAAGAATTATAATCAACGATATGACCCCCTATGATACCACTTGTAGGTTCCGGGTGGAGCGGAAGCGCGTTGGTGGGTTTGCCCAACTTTAATTTTAACGTTAAACAACGTTCAATCCAAGATCCGTCATGTTATAAAACGCCGAATCTTTGGAATAAAACGAAGAACGAAAAGAAAAGAAGAGTCTTGAAACCCTTGAGGAGGATCATCATATGTTGATTATAATTAATTTAATTAATGCATAAGAATTACCTCATTGGAATTCTTTCTTCGTTGATGTGTCCGATCACGATTCGGTGATCCGTCATTGCGTCATGGAATCCAAGAGTTGGATTCCTCTAGCGATGATCCACACGTGTGTCACATATCTCTAGACATCGCCGAAGGGATCTCCGGGTGCTTGCGTGGAAGAACCTTCGCTTGCGATGTCTGCCTTCGACCGCCTTGATCCGGTGGAGGATCTTGCTCTCGTAACTTGAGGGCTTTCTTGGTGGAATGGTAATTCTCTCTTTGGCTTGAGAGTCTTTTCAAATCCTTTGTGCACAAAAATGGCTCTCATTCTATGAGAATAATGTAATTGGGATTATAATACTTAGAATAAAAAAATTAATTAATTGCCCGAAATCAATTAATCATTTCATTTAATTCTTAGTAATACCACATGTCTTAATAATGACAGTTTCCCATCATTATTCCATGACATGCGCCCAACGTATTACATTTAATATCATTTAATTAAATAAACAATATTTTCTCACGAAACTTGAAAAACAAAATACACAGTGTGTATATAAATATACAAGGCGTGTACTTTTATTTTTCATTTTATTTATTTCCTCCACCATATTTATTAGACCTTGATTAATGACTATTTATTTCTTAAATAAAGGTAACTGCATTAATCGCTAATAAATATATATATTATTTCGCCCACACTATATTCTCTTGAATAACTAGTGTCGAAACAAATGCGATCAGGCATCCTTAAATAATTATTAAACCACAGTCAGGAATAATAGTTATTTAACTTGTTAAATTAATATTTAACTGAGATACATGGACACACTTAGTGTGTGACCCTCTAGGACTCTTTATCAGTGGCATTAGGCTGAGCCTGCCTAAAGTCCAAGGATAGCATCTAGAAACACGCCAAGTAACCCATAGAGAAAGAAGTTAACGCCGCAATGACATGTCACCTCCTACGAATGCTTACCGTGTAATATAATCCCTTTGTCTCGATATCTCCAATCATGCGGGTTGCATGCTAGTGCCATCAACCCATGTGCTTGATTATTCTTTATTTGAATTCCCGGAATTGAACTTTCCCATTCCTTACCATGGACATGGATTTATTTAGGCTATATCAATTCCATCAAAGGGCCTGAGATATCTACTTCTGTTATGGAACGAAAGGGAAAAATCCTTTCTCGCATTATCTATTAATTCGGTATTACTCGTGACGCACCCAACTTATCCTACCTCACTACGAACAGTGTGTCGTCACAGTTTTCATCAATATATCTAAGTGTGCGAGTTGTAATACCCATTAATAATAATCTTAATGTCTAAGGACCAATACACACGTCCGCAGATAGGAACATCCAATGACAATATGAAATGTGGATTTCCTACTGGCGAGTCTCGTTCTCATAATATCCTCCTGGATATTACCAAGGGCGCACACCATGAGAAGGTGCCTCAATGTTTTATGAGTCCTCACCCCAAATGACCTGTATTATTTGTGTCCCTCAAATAATATCATCCGGCCATAGAACATACATTCAAGAACAATGTTATGGCACTTCCGGGTTCTCATCATAGCAGGGATCCTCTACGACCCTTTAATGCAATAGCTGTCCTTAGGACATTATCACATGACATGTCATGTAGAAGAACAATCATGATGTGATAAGGCTTTTATTTAATGAATAAAGTACAAAGTAGTTGGTTCTAGACCACCAACTCCAACAAACCTAGCTATATATTTCTGGAGAAAATATAGATCTTAATAACCAAGCTGTATATTAATATGCTGTAGGAAATACATGTATCTAAAAAAACAATAGTATAACATGGACATTTAAAACTATCAATACAGGTCATATAAGTGGTATTATCTAGTGCATCATCATTTATTTAAATCCCAATATTAAGGGTGATAGAGAGTTTAAACAATCCAGTGATTTATTTAATGCATTCTAATATATGGGATAATGGGGGATATACCCATCTTCAATTATCCTATATCATTGATACTATAAGAATAATCCATAACCATTTATATCTTAACTAATTTTAGATAAATCATAAATCTTATCCATGGGGGACCAAGGAAATATATATATGCATGATTCCTAACTAATATCAAGCAAAGTTTGTCTGTTAGAATTGCATTAAAACTATCATCTCAATATGTCCCTAGAAAGAGGTTCAACATTAGGAAATACATCAAAATATCCCATCACTTATATATCTATCCATCAAATGATACATCACATACCAAGGTAGGTTAACATAAATTAACCACCTCATTCACAAATAAGTAACCTCTTATAATCATGTAAGACTACTTATATAACAATTCAAATATTCAACATCATTCCCAATATATTCCAACATTCCAATATCATATAAATATAAGGATAATTCAACAAAACATACAAGTTAGTTATTGTACTATTCATATTTCTACATCTTAACATGTAATATATTGATTCCAAAATTATGATTTATATCCATGTTATCATAGGTAACCCAAAATTCTAATACATTATTCCCCATATTATCTGAATCATTATCAGAAATATCCCACCATGTTAGATATTAATTTTCAGGGCATCATTTATCATTACCTTTTCATTAAATATTTTAAATTCATTACTTATGTCCAATCCATTCATTGTTCTATATCATCATTATGTGAGATAATTATTTATAAGTGTCATGAAATTATTTTACATCATTTAATGACTTGGGGAACTATTCGTTTCTTGCATCGTAGATAAATCATCTTGTTGATTCACATTAATTTGTTTCAATAAATTTCAAGAATATATCTATAACATATTGTAAAATCCCTTTTTTATCCCTGTGGACTCATCTTAGTAATCAACCATTATATTTCACACTAATTTTTAAATTAATCATAAAACTTAAAACACTCATACCTTATAGAACATTATGATAATACTCTTTTATGATTTAAATCTTAATGTAAAATAATTACATTTAGTTTTTCAAATACATCACATTTCCTACCATAAACTATTTTTACAAAAAAAAATATTTAAAAATTTATTATATAATCTTTTTTGGTTGTTCCAACCTCACTAGGTCTAATTATAATTTTTATTTAAATTATTCCATTCTTTTATTGTATCTTCTTATAAAAATCAATTAATTGTCAATATATACCACCATAAGCCTTCTATATCTAAGTAAATCATCTAGGTGATTAATCATTCACTCATTTTATGTACCATAAATTCAAATTATATAATATTATAATTCAATAATAATGTCTTTTTTAACTCACACAAGGAATATATGATTTAATCTCTAGTAATACTCATCACATGAGTTCATTACATTCATTAACTTAACTCGTAGTAATCAATGTAGAACATAACCCAATTTCATATTTTATCAAGAGGAATTTTTATTATTTATTAATAAAATATTCATAATTAATTATTTTTTTAATCTCAACTCATATATAAAACAACTCCAAAATAACTAAAACATTGATTCACTGGGTTTTGGATGTCAAAAGCAGTCAAACAAAACATTCAGTAGTAAAATATATTCCTTCTTGTACCACACATGCGTCAATAATTTTCAAAAAATCATGGAGTTTCATATAAAACCCATATAGGATCAAGTCTATGGCACCACTCCACCACTCTAATGGTGTTATTTTCCTATTTGATCTAATATCAAATGGTAAAGAGAATTCCTATTGGATTTTTTATTCCAATGCCCCTTGTGGATATATGTGCATGAAAGATGACATCTAATATAATGGAGAAAATGGAAAAAATTAATGATGTGTCATGACTCTTCCTGGATTAAAAAACAAAATGATTACCATTTAATCCATGAGTTCAAATGGCTATACACAGATACTATTTCCATACAATATCCTATTATCTATGGAAAGTGTGTATTATCTAGTTTTAATCATTCAATTAATCATGAACCGTTATATTTTAAACCATGTACACACAAAATTTAATTCCCCCCTTTCATAAGTCACCCAAATCCACAATTTATGATAGATCCCTAAAGAGAAATAGAGTGAGAGAGAGATAGTATCTTTGTTCTTCCATAAATTTCATGTGTCAGTAGATAATGACCTATTTAATCAAGATACTTCCATTGTTTTATGTAATTTAGAATTTAATAACATCAAAATTTATAGATAATGTTGAATGTATAAATTTTCTATCATACCATTCTCCAAAAATATAGCTTAAATTGAGGTGATTTAAAATGTATTATGAGATTATCATTAGTATATTTAATATTATACATGGTATAGTGAGTGAAACATCAAAATGAAAATGTTAGTAATATATTTTTGGAACGGTTTCAAATAATTATCTATAGGTTTTCCTAAATGACGTGATTTAAATTTATTATATTATTACACAATTATAATGGTATTGAGTTGGAGACAAACATACATACCGTCCATGGACATATTAAAATATTATGTTGAATAAATTTAAGAGAAATATAAAATATATAAAATAATACACTTGAATCAAATAACCATACCTTATCCATGGAATTCTATTATATCCTAGAAAATATACTCTATTCATGAAGAAACCTAAATTTAGATTTAATCCTCCAAATCCCTAGAATCTGTTACAATATCTGTAAAATATGACTACATAGGATAAAATGGGACAAAATGTTTAATGGAAATAATTTTAATTTTTTATAAGTCACATAAAAATGATATCCACCAACCACTGACCAATTCAGCGTCATTTGAAAACTCTTATAATTCAATATAATTATATACAAGACATTCTAGACCCATTGGAGATGTATGTTTAACCATATGATATTACATTAATAAGGATTATAATAATTCATCATTTAATGAGTAAAAATTATCACATTATTTTAAAACATCATATGGAGATCAATTAATTCATTAATACAAATTTATTAATTAAAATGAGAATAATGAATATATTAATGCAAATATTTGGATCAAATTCTCATGCTATATTATTCCTATGTGAAATTGTTACATTATTCACACCTTTAAAATCCCAACAGTTTAAGTGTAAATAAACTATAGATATAATTATCAACAAATTCATTCACCAATTCATGGACTTGATTTAATTTAGAATTATTTGACAGTATAAACATTATAATATAATTGAATTTCTAAAAAACATAATCATAATATAGAATATCTTTCTAAAGGCTTAAATTGACATGTATTTTGGTATAAATGACTAAAAAATACACTTATATAACTACTCTATAAATAAAATTCAATATTTTTTGTTTTATTATTTATTTAAAGTGTGAGGATAAACAAAAAACTTATTTTAAATATTGATAAACATTAATATCCATCACTAGATATTAGACCAAGATCCTAGAATTCTAAAAAAATCATAATATTTCTATATAAATATATTTGAGAATGAGTAATATTTACATAGTCCAATTACAATGAGTTAAAAATAAAAATTAATGGTTGTAAATACCTAATAAATACAAAATCGATACAGAAACATAATCTCACCCTCATAAAAACAAATATGAAGACTTAAGAATCCCACCTAATATTTCATCTTTCATTCTATAAACTAACAACCAATTAAAATCTTGAAAGATTTCAACAATTTTTAAACTATATATTTTTTACCTTAAAATACATACTTTATAAATTTTCCATTTTTTAAATCCCCAGTATAAGGGTCAAACCTAGAAGGAAACATGGGAAATAATTTTGAATTGGAACCAATTATCAATGATTTTACATTAATAGGTATAAGATCAATATTTTCAATTGTCAATGGTAATATTTTTTATAATAATTCAATATTGAATAGAAATAATTAACATATAAACATGTCCAAATTTTATTATTATTATTCACTTCTGCTATTCTTTATTTAAGAACTTTTTAAAGCTTGTATTATCACTGAAGGGAAAAACATCTACAAAAATAAAGATCATATTCATAATATATTTTAAAACTATATCAAATAAAATCCTCACAATACATTTTTCATATCCCTAAAATATATTCCATCATTTGATGAAAATTTTAAGTCATAACAAATATGCATTAATGAATGTGAGAAAAATTCACTTTTAACAGCTCTTATACTTACACCCACTAGAATAGATTGTCAGAAAAAATCACTGAATTGCCATTAAATAAAATTACTAATCACAAAATATCTTCACAATAATCTCAATTACACTTGATGGTAATGATATTTATATAACATTATAAATTATATCATTCCATATAATTTATTTACTAGTGAAATTCGTTGGTCATGATCCCCATCACTGCACTGTTGTAGCTATCATCAATGAGGTGTTTAATCCACAACGTAGTTTCTCAAACAATTCCATTAAATTATTGATATTGAGTCATAACTTATATACCTACATCTAATGTGGATAGTCTTATTTATCTACAATTTACCACAACAGTGTAGTCCAAACTACAATATTTCACACAACCAGAGTAATGAAATGTTGATGTTGTTATAAAAGGTACCATCATTCATCTTATTATGATCCTCAAATTAGTATTCTAAATTAATTTAAAATAAATAAACCATCCTAAACAAACATATATTCTCAAACTAAATGTGAATATTCCCAAAACATTCAAAGGTAGTGTCTCCTTTTCTAGAAACTAAGAATATGAAAACTGTTAATATCCCTTTTAGATAATTCCATATGTTTGTTAATCATGATAAAATAATTTATTAAATTTATTCTCATAAGTGAATGAACTCTAGTAGATATATCTCATCTCACACCATGCTTCTGTTAAGATACTCAGATGACCAGGATCTAATACTCTAAGAAAGCATAGGTGGTACTCCAATATGTGATAACATAGTGGGGAAACAATTGACTTTACCTATATGAATATAGTTTATCAAATATCTCACAAGTATGAATTTATAGAAACAATAAAATCATATCAAAAAATGATAAATTATGAAGCCATTTATGAATCTTACTATTATCCCATTAGAAATCAATACCACCACATCGCAAGAAAACTATAATAGTATACTATAGTCTCTTGTAACTCTATGTTTATAGATTACACATATAACATCAACATATATAAATATTTCAAATCATTAGCACATATTCTGGTGTTAAACACAATAACCCAATTGTGGAACTTGTAATCCATTTCATCGAAGACAACATGTCGATCTCGAGCCCACAACATATGATGAGGATTTTAATAAATCCAGCTATATTTTTCATGGATGGATTATTCATATAAATAACCATAAAAATTATAAAATCACATAATGATGAATAGTATTCATATGATGCATGCTTAAAATCCATTAATATGATAGTTTTCATACTACAGACTTCGACACGTGCCATCAAGATGAGTCATCATATTGAATATATCAGACACCATTTACTTTGCAACACTCTCAATTGTGACTATATGAACCACATATCCAAAGTAAAGTTGAATTTTAAGATATATAAAAAAATAATTACATTTTATTAAGTAAAAATACTATTATAAAACCTTGTTAATAATATTTTATGTCCTAGAATATACATAAGTGAACTCCTTAATCCCACCTCTAGTATGTTAGGGGCCATCAACCATCGTTGAATAATCAACCCAAATGACGGGAGGAATTGCCTCTAAATACATGATTTCACCTATAATAAAGAAATATCAAGAATTAAAATCCAAATAAATAATAAAATAATAATATTAACATAAGTATATATTAAAAAAACCATGATATAATATAATATAGTGAATAAACCCTAGATACAAAAAATAAATTCTAAACAAATGTAATATGAAACATCGTTGACCCAAGGATGGCCATAATAATGAAAAATATATACCAAAATATGAAATATAAATCTTCCATCTCCAATTTCTAAGATAATTGAAAAAATTTACCATTTTATATAATCAGTAATATGGTGCAAAACACATAAGTGTGCATGCATGGGTGGGTAATAATATTTATTATGGTGTTACCAAGTAGTGAGGATATCCCATTAACATAAAATATATATATGTATCCTAATATTATGAACTATAAGTAACATAATATCACTATATCTCATCTTTATAATTTAAATCATTCATAATATATCCTCATAAAGATAACCATTGCCCATATTAATCACACTCACCAAATAACAATGATTACTTATAGAGTATATCCATGTTTATTTAAAAAGAGTATTATAGGACCATATTAATTACATCCTTATAGATTGTCATTGTGATATCATAATTCAAATTGACATCTCGTTCATAATAAATAATACCTTGGGTATAACCCTATCCATCCATTCCCATAATATCATGGATATTGGAATTAATCCACCATTAATGTATATGGTAGTCAGGAAATTTAAATCACACCATAAAATAATATTATGATCTAAAATACCTTAAAATACATCATACCCAAAATTAACCTTAGAAGTCCCACTATGAATGTTGATGAATATATCAACCTATCCATGAGATTATAAAATAAATACACATCTTCTCATATATAGATCTATATCTAGATGAATATGGTAATACACATATCTATAACTAAACTATTTCTCTCAAACCTAGTGTTGTAGGGTGGATAAGGGATACTATTTGGTGAATTATCATAAACCATAATTCTGGAGTTATGGGAGATAATTTCTATAAATGCTTAAGTGAACTATGTTCTATTACATTCTCATATTTGAGATATGGAGGAACTACCAAGCTACAAATATCTTATATATGAGATGCTAAATGAATTAACAATATATGAAAATCACCAAACCATGATATGATCTATATAAACCTGATTATTTGGGAAATTGAGAAAAAATATATACAAAATTCCCCACGAGTCTCTATCTAGTTAAATGATTAAGAAGGGTATGGTTTTTATCTTAAAATTTTATGCCTGGTTAGAGGTGGTGTGTATGGAAATGAACCACAATATCCCATCATTTTTTATATACACCTGTTAATAGCTCCATCCCATATCTATGGGAATTAATATTCCAAATAACTACCTTGTTATATAACTAAATGATTCTCCTACCAGTCACACAAGACTTCTTATATGGAAATCCCAATTTGTTACATCACTCTCGATGGATTCCCACTTTCAAAGATCATAGAAAACTATGGATAATAAAATAACAGTCAAATGTAATTTATTTAATTATTCCACCAGATATATCTTAACAAAATCTTCATCACTTTTAATAATATGATTTATGTTTGTGTTATCAAATTTATGAAGAAGCACTTCCACTATATTCACTAGTTTATATGAATCATTTCAAAAATATCCTCTCACATTAGATTAAATCTAAATGGAATCATTTCACATTATCATTTATTTAATTTTAGATTATTTATTTGGAACCTTAAATACCTTATTGGGATTATATCATCATTAAGGGAGATAATATGTTATAAGTGATGGATCATTATTTAATTTTTTTAACGAGAAAGAAAAAGTTTCATTAATATCATCCATTATAATTAAATTTCATGATCAGAATTTTTTGTTTTAAATAAATGTCATGAATATATCTATATCATCATGTAAACCTCCATGATTTTCGTCCATGTTAACAAATTCAAGTAATAAAAAATTCTCTTTAACAGCGCTGTTAGTGTTAGTAATTAACAAAAAACATATATATAATATATAAAACTATTTAGATACTCATTAATTATTTAAATAATAATCTAAAACTCTTATTCTCATCATTTAAAATACATCACAACCATTTTGATAAATAATTAACTAAAAATCATTATTTGATAAGGGATTTTATAATCACACTTGGTTCTGCTAACATAAATAGGAATAATCTTTATTAGGTTTTTTAATGATTCTGTTTCATTACTAATAATAATTTTTCACAATATATATATATTCAACTTTTACCATCCTCAAATGTCCATGTTAAGGTAACTTATATAATTGATTAATCCAGGATCCTAATTTATTAGTAAAAACAAATTATCTATTATTATTAATCAATAATAATAACTTTAATATTTCACAAACAGAATATTCATGAATACACATTAGCAATCCATATAACATGAGTTTATTGATTTCATTAACTTAGTTTATAGTAATTAGTGGTTAAGATTCAACTAGTTACCTTTCTAGAAAAATTAAATAATTATTATATAATGATAATAAATTTTCATATTTAATGAAAAACTTTTATCATAATTAATATATCGAAAAACTGAAAAATAATACAGTATTTTTCCCATTAGTCTGTGATGTTGATTTTAGTCCAACATAATTTTTGGTTAAAAAATATGATCCAACATAGACCCCATATTCCCCAATATCTTTTAGCTAATCAAGAGGTTCCACATTTAACCCTCACTAATTTGGTGTTATTGCTTCACTGTACCTCTCAGCTGGTACTCAAGGACTATAAAAACTAATATTGGATGTTGGAGATATGTTGTATTGTCTTTATTAATACACAAACCCAAGTAATTATTTGGCCATAAAAGATTCCATAAGTTTTATTTTATTAGATTTCTATGGTTAATCGGGCACCACACCTCCACATGGTGAGATAAACACTTGGATAACATTTAAATCTACCAATTTGAATAAGTATATATAGTTACCATTTTAGTGTTGTATTGTGTCATGTAAGGATGACTTGATAACTCTTCTTGAAACAAATAGATTGATAAGATGATCCTAAACCACCAGTCACACCACATCCATATCTAACTTATTTTCTATTACACCTCATCACCATGTATTATACATGGTGTAACCTAAGTGAGAGTATGTTTTCATTCTTTAAAAAATTGTACGTGTTGGTAGTTTTTAACCAATTGAATTCTGATTGAAACTTATTTTTTTGTAATTCAATATATTCCAGCCTATAAATTAATTGAGAATGAAAACATTAAGAAAAAATAACCATTTTATGAAAAATATTACTCATATTTAGATTATTCCCATAATATTTGGTTCAAAGCATTGAATTTTTTGGTGATATATATTAGGCATTGCGAATTAATAAAATTAAAATATTTTTAATAGATTTATGTAAATGACCCAAAAATTGTATATATATATTTTTTCAAAATTCTCTCAATATATTTATAGAATTATTGATCCTTTATTACCATATTGAGAAGATAAAAATTTGTATAAATTTACTCAAAATATCTGATGAATAAATATAAGAAATCTATGAGAGAAATCATAGCTGAGAAATGATGAGAAAGAACAAAGAACTATACTTTATCCAGGAATATAAATTGTCTTATGTTGATAATCATCCCAGATAGCTGTATGATCTATATATATTGAATTATCCCAAAACATTTCCCCTCATTCAACGTCCCTAAAATATGACTATGATGGGGAGAACTAGGTTAATACATTTAATGAAAATATTATTTATTTTTAAAAGTATTTTGTTATTATTTCCTATAAAGTATAACCATCAATAAAATTCTAGAAAAATAAAAAATATAATAATATGGGAAACAAGAAATTCAAGAATCATTGGTGAAGTCTTATTTTAAATATGAAATTCCTTTGAGGATAAACATACTACTTTAAAAATTTTAAGAAAAAAATTTTATTTCCATCTAAAACTTCTCATGGTGATTAATTTATCAATTTAATAACATTGATTTATTAAAATGGATGATATTTAATTTATTGACCTAAAAATAAGCATATAAATCAAATAATAATAAAAAATTCATGGTAAAAACCAATACAATTATACTCAATAAATTTGTGGACCACCATTGGGCTGTTTGGACCATCTACATGCCTGTCTATCATTGCTCAGATCATCACTGAGCTTCCAAGACATCCATCAGGATTCATTTTTATTTCTTAAATTACAATTGAGCTTCCAGAGTTCTGCAAGGATTCTTTTTCAATGTTTTTTTACCACTGGGATAACAATATCATTTTCTATATTCTTCTCTACTTCCTAAATTACTATTAGGAGACATGAATCACCATCATGAATTTTTTATACGATTTAATACTTCATATAGTCTTTCAATGTTCAGTAATTGATATTTTTAATGTTTTTAATTATAATCATTAATCAATAAAATCCATGTGGGGGGAATTTGGTTTTACATTATTTTTCATCAATTATGTATATAGTCATTGGAAACCAATATTGATGAGTTAAATTAAAGTAGTCAGAATATTCAGATATTTATATATGGGTTTGATTGAATAAATGGTTTTCCCAAATTAGTTCAATTGTTTTGATCTATATTTTTTATTTTGTCTTTTTTCCTTAATATATATACAATAACAAACCAACTTCATATAGAGGTAAGGATTTTAGTAATTATTCTTCTATAATTTTATATGAAACATTAGTTGGGTTATGTAAGAAACATTTTTTAATACTCAATTAATGCACTACTTAGGGAATACTATATTAGAGTTTATATTTCTTTTAGTCCTTTCAAATAAACAAGTATTATATTATAGTTTATTACCATATACTGAATCATAGAAGATGAGAGTAAAGTTTAAATTTTATACACTATTTGGAATAGAAATTTTTTTTCTCTATTATTAATAGGATGTAATTTTATTTACAAGTGGGATCTCATTAAATAATATATCATATCTACTAGTTTATCATGTTTTATTCTTTGTATTTCTTTATCTTATTCTTATAAACTAGTGTAATTATTTTATATCAGAGAAATTCCATAATTTTATGAAAATACTAATGTATGAAAAATCTGAATATCTAATATCAATAGTGGTATCGTTAAGTCAATTTTATCATCAAATTACACTCATGAATTTTTCACAACTTCTGAGTATTCGAATTATCATACCAAAAATGGTAATAGATATATTTCCAAACAAAGAACGGTGAAGGATTATATATTTAAAATAAATCAATACAAAAGATATTTATTTAGTATTTCATTTTAGAAAAATCAACCAATATGTGAAGTGTTCTTAGAGAGAAATTCATCCTCGAAATTATGATGAATGGTTTGATATAATATTAAGAATTTAAAGATATATTTGTAAATCAAGGATATATGTATTTTGGATCTAAATAAGTAGTAGATAAATAACAAGAGTATCTTAAAAACACTATATATGGATGAAAGTGAAGGCTCAAATTATTATATCACAAAATGAAACAAATTTAATCATAATATGGAATAAGAGTATGAATTTAAAACTAAAAAACAATCATAAGTTATATGAACTTATATATTATTCATCTAAATTAATTAGAATAATATCCCATAATACATGCTCACCATAGAACATAATAAGTTCATCCAAAATTACAATCCCCTCTAGAATTATATCTTTAAAAGATAAAAATAATTTGACTTCCTAATGGTTAAATTTTAAAAATAAATAAAAATATAGTAATTTTTTATGTATGGGATAATTTATATAAAATCATTTTAATGTGAAAACCAATGAGATTTTTTATACGTGAAGATATTTGTAAAACCGTTGAATAAATTTCGATAATGACTGCATTATTATAATAATAGATGAGTATAAAGTTTTTTACAATAATGGATTGTCATTCAAAAATAAAATATATAAATAATAACTAAATAAGAATCAATAATTTAGTATATTTTATTGTTTCACTCATGGGACCTGGTAGAAATATAATCCAAGAAATTAAAAATGGAATGGATTCAATAGAAAATTTACGATAAAACCTATGGTGTAAAATCTATTTAAAAATAAATGGAATACATTATAAAAACTTACCAAGAAAAGGATCAAATTATTCCAACATTGAAAATAGCTTCCAATAATAGATAATGATACCATTTATTGAAGTACTTTTACATTAATATACTATAATTGATATAATATGATTATTTTAATGATATTTCAATTTAAAATCATGGTTTTGGGTAATTTAGGATTTCTATATACAGACATCCCCAAAAACTATTCACTCACCTCTACTCCTTTAACGTTAAAGTTATATTGGTTTCTCATAAAAACCCATTTCTCTCACAAAAGAACCTAAAAAATACCATCTTATATTTTATCCCTTAATTATATCTTCTAAAATCCTTTAAATATCACTTTATCCAAATAAAATGAGCTTCTAAATGAAGAAAACATCAAAGAGTATTCAAAATATATTATTTATAAAATATTGATTATTCATAAAATATATGATGATTTTCCTTATTATCAAAAATAAATTCTTAAATATTATGGGTGAGAGAAGTTGACAGTACCATTTACTAATAAAACACTATATCGTATTGAATTAGTATATATATTTTATGAAACACTAGAATTTTAAGGTAATATAATATATAATGAAACAATACTTTATATGGAAGGAAAGACTTTTAGTTTAGAAAATTATTCAAAATACACAAACCATCCCACTAGAACCTTGCCTAAAATGAGAATAATCTTAGTTTTCCACCACTAATATAATATCTCGTCGGATATATGATACTATATTTACAAAAAAGTTGTGAATTCATAATTTTAGGGCTTAACCTCTAAATTAATGAACCAACACACCTCTCTTTGAAGTAAAATATATTAATGAAATCTAATGTGTATATAAAAATATATAGATAAACCTATGTTAATAAATGAATAATATATTAATAAATATATTAATATAAAATATATTAATAAAGAATAAAATGAAAACACCCATGATAAACCCCAAACATAACATAAACAGAAATAGTGAACCACATTTTATATTAACACTAAAACAAACTCCACATTCATCAATGTTGGAACTAAGGTTCTATGAGGTGGAAGAATTGTGTTGTGTTTATTATAAATCTAGTTATAATTTTATAATGTATTTTTATTATTAATTATTATTAATTCCACAAATAATAAGTCTTATTGTGTTATTATAGAATTTCGTAGAAGATATCATTGGTTTTCAGTGAATGTGAATGTTTTTGGGATAAAATATGGGCAAAAGAAAAGGATTTTTGAATTAATTCTTAATGATATTGTGATTAAATAAATTCATAATGGTCAGGAAATTTCATAATAATAAATGGATAAAGATATAATGTAATAAAATATAACTTATTCATGATGGAACCATTTGACCAAGAGAGTTGAATCAGAGAATGCATGTTATACTATAAATGTTGGATGACATTTATTGCATGAATATTACTATAAATCTTGTTTGAGAACATAATATTATAGGGATAATGTGATGTAGTTGGAGAGGCTCAAAATTAAGGTTTCATTCTAAATAATTTTGTATTAATTGATTCACCAAACCCTAAAATCAGATGTCTAAAGGTAGGCATTACATTAGACTATTGAGGATGATTGAATAGATGAATGATCATATACTTTGGAGTTATGCCCATGGAAAATCATATATAAATACCAAATTTTCAAATAATTATACCTTTTTCATGAAATTATAGTGTTTTAGGGATATAGGATTGCATAAAAGCTCATTTGTGACTCGTTCAGATGATCAGGGTCCCATCAGGGGGTTTCCAAGGCTCATGCAAATGATAAGATACACGATGAAGAATTGCATGCTCAATTCCATATGATATGAATCACATGAATGGATTCACATAGATGAGTTGGTGGGAATTTCTCACATAAAACAGTTTATCTATAGAATTCTTCATCCATGATATATATTCCTATAGTCACTCACAGAGGATATAATGATTAGAGCTACACAAAAACTATTATGAAAAGGAGTTATGTTCTCAGAGTTATGCGACTATTGATTTGATTAATATTTTTTACTATTCAATTTATCAGATTTATAATGAACCATACTTTACATACATTTTTAATACTTGAAAATTGAATCACACTTATTACAACATATAACAAAACCATGAAAGGACCGTATAGGTATAGTGTCTTTAGAAACTAGGAAACATAAACAACTGTTTCATAATGCGTCTACATTGTCTCTAATTTATTTCATCATATCTATAGTCCCTTTTGGCATATCATACTTAATAACCTTATTCCTGACCTGGGGGAAAGAAAACATACAAAAGGTTGAGGTCAAATGCTCATTAAGGGTAAACAAAAGAAATATCAATCACATCATATTCATAAGAACATAACATTTTGGAAATCTTACCCTGCAAAAGAGTTCATAATTTCATAACATGGGATAAATCATGGTTGTGAAATGTAATCACAAAAATCATAACTTAAACTATGAAGGTTTGTGTCATACACACATAATCATAGAGAATCATTTCTTATTAGTCAATACTCATTTCCAAGACTATCTTAGTGGAAAAAGACCATTTCTGAACCGAGTTCATTCCTCATTTCAGTCCTGTTTCACTGAACCGGTTTAACCTATCGTTCCAGCCATGTCTATCTCATGAGATATAAAATCTTTACCCAATGCATTGTAGGGAGATATAGGTCCCAACCATCTCATAATGATACCATTCTTATGTGTGCCACAAAATCATAAACCATACATCATAGCATAACCCATGAAATAAAAATGGGAATCTTAAACATAGTGACATCATAAAACAATTCATATAAGAAAAAGGAATTCATAAAAATAATTCCATCACAACATAATCAAATCAATGTAATAATAGGGATAGAAACAGAACCCTTTATTATCTTAGATGGAAAATAATTTTGATAAAACACTTCAACTCCATTCTTGAGGAAAATATCCTTTCTACTCCAAAAAAACTTTTCCTTTCTGAAAATTTCATAAAATTATAAACTAAAAGAAGTTGATTAAAAATAAACATGAAAACATGTAAAGGATGTTTCTTGGAAATAATGTTTTAAAAATCCATTCATGCCGTATAAGTTAAAAAAACATTCTTCTCATACTTTTGTCGAAAAAGTCAAAAAGTACCTCATACGAAAAACAACAAAAGATTCCTCTCATATCTTTTACTAAAAAACTCACTGAAGTGTAAAATTGGATTTAAAAAATTTTAGGTGGATGGAAATAATATTACATATTGAGGAAACATGGATGTGGATGATAAAATACACCCCAGTAAATTCCAAAGTATAAACAATCTTGGATAAAAATGAGATTGTGATATTTCCCTTACCTTAGGTCCGATTTGCTTCATAAGTGTCCGAAACTCCTGTATAATGATTTAAATAATGTCATTGACTTATTCTATAATCATACTCATTGTTATGATATCATATATGGTCATATTCTTAGCTTATTATTAGTAATATTTCATTGCTACTTGTTATTCGGGTGTTTATTACTTTTGGTTCTTATGCGTGTTTTGTCGAATAAATTCTTATTATTCATTTTAGGTTATAGATACTTAATTTAAAGAATGGTATTAGTTTAATATATATCATATTTATTCACTCAATTCATTTATGTAATCATTATGCAATGAAAATCCTGTAGAATGAGTCGCATCACATCGTGGAGACGGTATTCCATGATCATGGAATTGTATTGGAGTGTATGTATATTATTTCAGAATCTATATCACTTTACAATAATCATATATATTCATTATTTACACCATTATACCCATCCAAGTAAGGTGGTGGTGGAAAATAGATTACACCACGGCGTGGAGACGGTATTCCATTCGTACGCACGCGCGGTGATTTCGTTTTCCGTAGGATGGATATATGGTGAAATAGGGTTGTTTAATACTTATAATAACATATCAGTATATGAGTGATATTGATGTTATTAATTTATAATGAAACAACTAAAGAAGAAGAAGTGGAAGAAGAAATAAAGTTGAAAGAATCGGTAACAGACATTACCTCTTCTTTGAAGCGCTTCTTTGAGACCTCCTTTTAGGGCACTAAAATTGGTCTTTGAAGAGGACCAGGACCTCTAGGATGTTTCTAGGGAAGTGGGGAGGATAAATCGGCAGGTTTTGGCCTAGTTTGAAGGCTCAAAGTGGTGTGAGGAAGAGAGGGAGGAGGTGCCCTTTCATAAGGGAGGAGACAGGCACCTTTGGAAAAACAAAAAATATTATTTTATTATAAAGACATATTCGGTTTTAAATAGCTCCAAATTGATTTATTTAGAAGATAAGGTGGGGATGGGTCTAATTTCTCTCATCCAATAGAATTTAGGCAAGTTTAGGTTCCTATTTTAACCTTATCATTTAGATTTAACTTTAAGTAAAATAATTTTACTTCTACCGTGTCTTCTTGTGTTCTTACACTATAAGGTTAATAAACTTACTATAACAAGACAAAAGAACCCCAAGTTGTTTATTATTAATATATATAACCTTATCTAAGTAATTTTACCGAACCTTATATTTTTTGGAATAAAATAACAATTAATAATATAATATTTTTTTAAAAAACTATTTTATGTCAATTTTGATACTATTTGGTAGTTTATTTTTATGAAAAATCATAACAGAATGATTAATTATGAAAAATTTAATTAGATCAATAATATCATGTCATATTAACCTGTAAAATTAGTGGAATTCATAAAAAGTCTCAAATTACATTTATTTGGGTATTTATAACATCAATTATGTCAGTACTTCATTAATAAGATAATTACTGCATCATCTTTGTGTCATAAATAAATTAAATTATTTAATGTCTAAAAATTACAAATAAAATACTATTATGTAGGAAATACTTTTATATTTCTAATGAATATTTATAGTCGAATTTATCTTATGTATTACCCTGTATTAAAAATTATGTACTTATTAAACTTTGATTTTAACTATTTTAACCCTTCTTTTAATAAATTAGTATTAAATGTCCTAATATAATCCAAGTGGGCCTAAATGGTCATATTTTATTCCTAATGTTGTTTTTGGTCGAATTACACTTATCCAATATTATTAGGACATGTGTTAGGGTAATAATAATCTCATTTGTACCCTTAATTTCCCTATTTACTTTTAACCGTGGTAAAAAAAAGTAAAAAGTTATTATTCACCAAAAAATATTTTCATCTCATTGAACCACATTTTACTTACTGACATCAACCGTGTCTCTCGGATTTTTAAAATTCCACTCACAGAAGTGGTAAAATTATTTTTTATGTAAATTTTCAAATTCTCCTAGGAGGTGGGTAAAAGACGGTGAAAAGTTCAATAAAATTTTTTATATCTAAAATTATTATAAAATGACTCCAATGGATTGCATTAAACTTATATAGGTATTATGTATCATTTTTTACCTAAAATAAATTTAAATAATATAAATAATTGTTTAAATAAAAAATCGGTTCTTAAATAGTAACCCAGTGTTTTCACTATTAATCAAAAATTGAAAGTTTCCAGAAAAATACCAAAATTTCACCCTAGGCTAATTTCGATATTCTGAATACAAAAACAAAGTCCATTTTGAAAAATAAAATTTAGAAAATTTCAAAAAGTGGTAATTACTATTCAAAACAGCTAGTTTAAATAAAATTTTAATAGCATATCGTTGTTTAGTGAAACTCGGTATTGCGTACGACACAAGCTATCAAGGAAGGTCACGATTGCGTGTAAAGAAATCCAAGCTAGTGTTGTGTGTAGTGAAAGATTCCTTTTATGATTTATATAACATAAAAATAAAATATTTCTCATAAAAGTCTTGGGTGTTACATTCTACCCCCCTTAAAATAAATTTCGCCCTCGAAATTCATCACTTTGTAACAAACAGATGAGGATACCTCTCCCTCATCATATCCTCAAGCTCCCATGTAGCTTCTTCTAATTGGTGGTTCCTCCAGAAAACTTTCACCAAGCGAGTGGTCTTGTTCTGTAAGACTTTTTCACTACGATCAAGAATCTCTATCGGCTGTTCTTCATAAGAAAGATCTTGTTCCAGCGGTACAACTTCTGAGCGGAGTGCATGTGAAGGATCAGGTATATACTTTCTCAGGAGAGATACATGGAACACATCGTGAACTTGAGAGAGATTCGGTGGAAGCGCTAATCGGTAAGCTACCATCCCAACACGATCCAGTATTTCGAAAGGACCGATATACCTAGGGTTCAACTTTCCCTTCTTTCCAAACCTCATAACCCTCTTCAAGGTAGATATTTGTAAGAACACTTTATCACCCACTTCAAACTCTAAGTCTTTTCTTCGGTTGTCTACATAACTTTTTTGTCAAATCTGAGCTGCTCTTATGTGTTGTTGAATAGATCTGACCTTTTCTGCCATCTCATCAACAAGATCAGGTCCTAATAGCTTTCTTTCCCCAACTTCATCCCAGCAAGTTGGAGTCCTGCATTTCTTTCCATAGAGAGCTTCATAAGGATCCATATTAATACTAGAGTGAAAGCTATTATTATAAGAAAATTCTACCAAAGGTAGCTGTTGATCCCAACCACCTTTGAAATACATAGAGAAAGCTATCAACATATCTTCTAGAGATTGAATTGTTCTCTCAGACTGACCGTCTGTCTGAGGATGATAAGCAGTGCTGAAACTCAACTCTGTATCCAGAGTATGCTGAAGACTTATCCAGAACATTGAGGTAAACCTTGGATCATGATCAGATATAATAGAAAGTGGTACTCCGTGCAATCGTACCACTTCCTTTGCATATATCCTGGCAGGTTGATCCAGAGAGAAATCCTCTCTAATAGCAATGAAGTGTGAAGACTTTGTAAGACGGTCAACTATGTCCCAGATAGCATTATTGGCTTTGGATGTTTTAGGTAGTCCTATGACAAAGTCCATAGTGATGTTTTCCCATTTCCATTCTGGTATGGGTAATGGTTGTAACATCCCCTTATACTTCTGTATCTCAGCTTTAACTTTCTGAAAAACCAAGCATCGAGAGACATATTCATCAAAATCTCCTTTCATTCCATCCCACCAGAAGTACTCTTTCAGGTCCCTATACATCTTCATGCTTCCAGGATGAATAGAGAACGAAGAACATTAAGCCTCATCCAGCATCTCCTTCTTTAATTCGGGTATGGGAGGAACACAAACCCGATTCCTAAACTTTATTATCCCATCACAATCAAGGTTGAATTCAGGAACATTTCTCACCTTCTTTTGTAACTCTACATCTTCTTTTTGTGCCTATTTATTCTTCACATGTATAGATGGTTGAACATTCATTTGAGAAAGATAATATTTTTCCCCTTCCATTATAATTCCAAGATCCATCCTTTTTAAATCCATAAATATTGGATCTTTTGTTATCCTCATCATGGATAAACTGGCATGGTCTTGTCGACTTAATGCATCTGTCACCTTTTTTTCTTTCCCAGGGTGGTAAGGGATTGAGCATTCGTAATCCTTAATCAGCTCCAACCATCTTCTTTGGCGCATATTCAACTCCTTTTATGTGAAAATATACTTTAAACTATTATGATCAGTATAAATGTCACACCTTTCTCCATAAAGATAATGCCTCCAAATCATTAATGCAATGATTTCCGCAGCTAACTCCAAATCATGAGTTGGGTAATTTTTCTCATGGATTTTCAACTGTCGTGAGGCATAAGCTATCATCATATCATTTTGCATAAGAACACACCCCAATCCCTTCTTGTATGCATCACTGTAGATCACAAACCTTTCTCCACTACAAGGCAGTGTGAGCACAGGTGCACTGGATAACCTTCTTTTCAACTCCTTAAAATTCTCTTCACATTCCTCCATCCAAAAAAACTTAACTCCTTTCCATGTCAACTTGGTGAGTGGATTAGATAATCGTGAGAAATATTTCACAAAACGTCGATAATATCCAGCCAAACCAAGAAAACATTGGATCTCAGTTTCTGTTGTGGGTCTCGACCATCTTTCGATAACCTCTATTTTTGCTGGATCCACAGATATCCCCGCTTTTGAGATTATGTGACCCAAAAATGCAACTTTTTGAAGCCAGAATTTACACTTGGTAAATTTGGCATAAAGTTTCTCCTTTCTCAGGGTCTTCAATATAATTCTCAATTGATCTACATGTTCTTACCTTCTCTTTGAATATACAAGAATATCATCTATAAAGACTACCACAAATTGATCAAGATAGTCTCTAAAGACTCTATTCATCAGATTCCTGAAGATAGCAGGGGCATTAGTAAGAACAAATGACATCACTATAAATTAATAGTGTCCATACCTTATACGGAAAGCCGTCTTTGTTATATCCTCCCTTTTGACCTTTAATTGATGATACCCTGAATGAAGATCAATCTTGGAAAAGTATTGAGCTCCGCGTAGTTGGTCAAATAAGTCATCAATGCACGGGAGAGGATATTTTTTCTTGATAGTGATCTTGTTAAATTCTCGATAATCAATACAGAGTCTCATTGATCCATCTTTCTTCTTAACAAATAGAACAGGTGTTCCCCAATGTGACGCACTAGGGCGTATGAACCCCTTATCAAGATTCTCTTGGAGTTGCTTCTTCAATTCCTGCAACTCAATTGGGTCGATTCTATAAGGTGTCTTTGAAATTGGTAAAGCACCCAGTACGAGTTCTATTGAAAACTCAACTTCACGATTTGGTGGAAGACCCGGTAATTCCTCCGGAAAGACATCGTCAAACTCCCGTACAATGGGAATATTCTTAATCGTGAGTTTCTCACCAACCATTTGAGATAAATAACCTTCATTTAGTGGAATCAAGTCCCATTAGATGGAAGAAATTTCAACTAGAAGGTTATGTTCATCCTTGCATCGATAGACGATCATAGATTGATCTGGAATATGAAATGTGACTTCCCTTCTTTGGCAATTGATATGAGATTTATATAAATAAAGCCAATCCATGCCAAGAATCACATTAAATTCCACTATAGGAAGGATCACAAGATTTTTAGGAAGCACTTTCCCACAAACTTCAATCGGAGAAGAATTATAAACTTTTTATGCGACTGTTGTGCCATTAGGGGTTGTCACAGCTAACTCAACATCTAATTGTTGAGGTAATACGGTGATACCCTTAGAAAATTCTTCAGAAATAAAAGAGTGGGGGGATCTAGAATCAAATAAAACATTTTCTACTTTAGAGTGGATGGTAAGTGTACATTTAACCACATTGTTATCGTACTCCACATCACTGATAGAAATTGCATGTGAATTTCCTTTCTCTTTAGCCTTAAGAGTTTGTTGACGTCGACCATCATCATCAACCCTTGGATTGGGTCATTGATTGGCATAATGCCCCATTTCCTTGCACTTGAAACATTGAAGTGTAGTAGGTTCATTTTCTGTATACCTTCCTTTGTTTGCATCATTAGACAACTTTTTCCCATCATTACAGCATTAAAATGCCCGATGACCTTCCTTTACACATTTGAAACATTTACTTGTCCATTTAATACAACTACCTCCATGTTTCTTTCCACACTTTGAGCATAAGGGAAAGCTCATCTTCTTTTCAGTGTGCTCTTTTGATTTTCCTTTGAATTCCATTTTCCTCTTCTTATCAAAACCATGTGACTAATGTGTTACTCCAATCTCCATCTCATATTTGAGAGCACATCGAACGATTTCCTCGTAGCTATTGAATTCCCTTATGGGTAACTCCCTTCAAAGACTTGGTTTTAAGCCACTAAATAATCGATCAATCTTACTTTCAGGTTGGATAATAATCCCAGAAGCATACCTTGCAAGTCTTGTAAAATTTGATTCATAGGTACCAACAGATTCATCATCCTTTTGATTTAGATCAAGAAACTCCTTCTCCATCTTTGTTTGGAGAATACGAGGGAAGTACTTATTGAAAAATTAGTTCTTGAACTCGTCCCATTCCATGGACTCAATTTCATCCACTTTCCTCGTATTCTAAATAATATTCCACCATTGATCAGCATCTCCTTCCAAACGATACACTGCTAGGATGACTTTATCATGTTCAGAACATTGAAGAACTGAAAATATATTTTCAGTAGTACTAATTCATTGTTCAGAAACTAATGGATCAGTAGTCCCGCTGAATGAAGGTGGACGCTGTCTCATGAAGGATTCAACAGAATGTTGCCCCTTCCTTTTCTTGTTTGGAAGTCCAGCATGATTCATATCTTGAGAAAGTTGTGTGAGTATTGCTACAAGATTTTTCATTCCATCTCCCATAATGTTTGGTTGCTCAGGGGGACAATCATTGCATTGCCCGTCGCATTCCGCATTAACACGGTTCCTTCGAGTTCTAGCCATTGACTAAAGCCACGAATAATAGTGTGAGGAAAACTAATTATAAAAGGAAAACCACATAATCAAGAATAAAATTTCACACTTAAGGTATTATCCTAGGTTATTCATGGCCATTTATAAAACACTATGATTTTGTTCTATGCTTAGAATTATCCTTATGATTCTTACTAAGGCTTTCACATCCTAGTTTCCAAAGGTTGACTATAAATTTCCTCTGATACCAACTATAATGACACATACTTTACATACATTGTTAATACTTCAAAATTGAAGTACACTTATTACAACATATAATAAAACCATGAAAGGACCGTATAGGTATAGTGTCTTTATAAATTGGGAAACATAAACAACTGGTTCATAAAGCGTCTACATTGTCTCCCATTTATTTCATCATATCTAGAGTACCTTTTGGCATATCCTACTTAATAACCTTCTTCTTGGCCTGGGGGAAAGAAAACATACAAAAAGGTGAGCTCAAATGCTCAGTAAGGGTAAACAAAAGAAATATCAATCACATCATATTCATAAGAACATAACATTTTGGAAATCTTACCCTGCAAAAGAGATCATAATTTCATAACATGGGATAAATTGTGGTAGTGAAATTTAATCACAATAATCATAACATAAAACATGAAGCTTTGTGTCATACACACATAATCATAGAGAATCATTTCTTATTAGTCAAGACTCATTTCCAAGACTATCTTAGTGGACAAAGTCCATTTCTGAACCGAGCTCATTCCTCGTTTCAGTCCTGTTTCACTGAACCGGTTTAACCTACCGTTCCAGCCATGTCTATCTCATGAGATATAAAAACTTTACCCATTGCATTGGAGGGATATATAGTTCCCACCCATCTCATAATTATACCATTCTTATGTTCTCCACAAAATCATAAACCATACATCATAACATAACCCATGAAATAAAAATGGGAATCTTAAACATCGTGGCATCATAAAACAATTCATATAAGATAAAGGAATTCATAAAAATAATTCCATAAAAACATAATAAAATCAATGTAATAATAGGGATAGAAATATAAACCTTTATTATCTTAGATGGAAATTAATTTTGATAAAACACTTGAACTCCATTCTCTAGAAAAATATTCATTCTACTCCAAAAACATTTTTCCTTTCTTAACATGTCATAAATTTCTAAACTAAAAGAATTTGATTAAAAATAAAAATGAAAACTTGTAAAGGAAGATTCTAGGAAATAATTTTTTAAAAATCCATTCATGCCGTATAAGCTAAAAAAACATTCTTCTCGTACTATTGTCAGAAAAGCCAAAAAGTACCTTGTACGAAAAACGACAAAAGATTCCTTTCATTTCATTTACAAAAAAACTCACCGAAGGGTAAAATTGGATTTAAACAATTGTAGGGGGATGGAAATAATATTACATATTGAGGAAACATGGATGTGGATGATAAAATACACCCCAGTAAATTCCAAAGTATAAACAATATTGGATAAAAATGAGATTGTGATATTTCCCTTACCTTAGGTCTGATATGCTTTGTAAGTGTCCGAACCTCCTGTATAATTATTTAAATAATGTCATTGACTTATTCCAGAATCATACTCATTGTTATGATATCATATATGGTCATATTCTTAGCTTATTATTAGTAATATTTCATTGTTACTTGTTATTCGGGTGTTTATTACTTTTTGTTCTTATGCGTGTTTTGTCGAATAAATTCTTATTCTTATTTTTAGGTAAAAGATACCTCATTTACAGAATGTTATTAGTGTAATATATATCATATTTATTAACTCAATTCATTTATTTAATCATTATTCAATGAAAATCATGTAGAACAAGTCGCATCACATCGTGGAGACGGTATTCCGTACGTACGCACGAGCGATGATATCATTCCCATGATCGTGGAATTATATTGGAGTGTATGTATACTATTTCAGAATCAATATCACTTTAATATAATCATATATATTCATTATTTACACCATTATACCCATCCAAGTAAGGTGTTGGTGGAAAATAGATTACACCACGACGTGGAGACGGTATTCAGTACGTACGCACGCGCAGTGATTTCGTTTTCTATAGGATGGATATATGTTTAAATAGAGTTGTTTCATAATTATAATAACATATAAGTATATGAGTGATACTTATGTTATTAATTCATAATGAAACATCTGAAGAAGAAGAAGTGGAAGAAGAAATAAAGTTGAAAGAATCAGTAACACACATTACCTCTTCTTTGAAGCTCTTCTTTGAGACCTCCTTTTAGGGCACTAAAATTTTTCTTTGAAGAAGACCAAGACCTCTAGGATGTTTCTAGGGAAGTGTAGAGGAGAAATTGTCAGGGGTTGGCCGAGCATTAAGGCTCGATGTGGTATGAGGAAGAGAGGGAGGAGGTGCCCTTTTATAAGGGAGGAGAGGGGCACCTTTGGAAAAACTAAAATTATTATTTTATTATAAAGTCATATTCTGTTTCAAATAGCTCTAAATTGATTTATTTCGAAGCTAAGGTGGGGATGGGTCGACATCCTCTCATCCAATAGAATTTAGACAAGTTTAGGTTCCTATTTTAACCTTATCATTTAGATTTAACTTTAATTTAAATAATTTTACTTTTACTGTGTCTTCTTGTGTTCTTACACTATAAGGTTAATAAACATACTATAACAAGCCAAACGAACCCCAAGTTGTTTATTAATAATCTATATAACCTTATCTAAGTCATTGGGCCTAACCTTAGATCTATAAGAATAAAATAACAATTAATAATATAATATTTGTTTTAAAAACTATTTTATGTCAATTTTGATACTATTTGGTAATTGATTTTTGTGAAAATCACAACAGAATGATTAATTCGAAAAAGTTAATTAAATAAATACTAATATGTCATATTAACATATAAAATTATTGTAATTCATAAAAAGTCTCAAATTACATTTATTTGCATATTTATAACATCAATTATGTCAATACTTCGATAATAAGATAATTACTGCATCATCTTTGTTTCATAAATAAATTAAATTATATAATGTCTAAAAATTACAAATAAAATACTATTATGTAGAAAAGTGTTTTATATTTCTAATTAATATTTATAGTAGAATTTATCTTATGTATAAACCTATATTAAAAATTATTTACTTATTAAACATTGATTTTAACTATTTTAACCCTTCTTTAAATAAATTAGTATTAAATGTCGTAATCTAATCCAATTGGGCCTAAATGGTCATATTTTATTCCTAAGGTTTTTTTTGGTCGAATTACACTTATCCAATAGAATTGGGACGTGTGTTAGGGTAATAATAATATCATTTTTACCGTTAATTACCCTATTTACTTTTAACCGCGGTAAAAAAAGTAAAAAGTTATTATTCACCAAAAATTATTTTCATCTCATTGAACCACATTTTACTTACTGAAATCCACCGTGTCTCTCTGATTTTTTAAATTCCACTCACAGAAATGGTAAAATTATGTTTTATGTAAATTTTCAAATTCTCCTAGGAGGTGGGTAAAAGACGGTGAAAAGTTCAATAAAATTTTTATATATCTAAAATTATTATAAAATGACTTTAATTAATTGCATTGAACTTATATACGTATTATGTATCAATTTGGACCTAAAATAAATTTAAATAAAACAAATAATTATTTAAATAAAAAGTCGGTTTTTAAATAGTAACCCTGTGTTTTCACTATTCATAAAAAATTGAATGTTTCCAAAAAAATACCAAAATTTCACCCAAGGATAATTTTGATATTCCGAATCCAAAAATGAAGTCCATTTTGAAAAATAAAATTTACAAAATTTCAAAAAGTGGTAATTACTATTCAATATGGCTAGTTTTAATAATATTTTAATAGCATATTGTTGTTTAGTGAAACTCGGTATTGCATACGACGCAAGCTATCAAGGAAGGTCGTGATTGCGTGTAAAGCAAGTCAAGCTAGTGTTGTGTGTAGTGAAAGATTCCTTTGATGATTTATATAACATAAAAAAATATTTCTCATAAAATTCTCGGGTGTTACAAGATTAGTATTCATAGTAATCATTACTGAAACAGATTGTTTTTCGTGTAAACATGAAGTATTGAAAATTTTAATGTAGTAAACTAAACATTCAAATGAGCATCAAAATTGAACCATGATGTTGTTGGGGTCATTTACAATTCATATTTGAAGCTTATAATTTTAACTATATTGAAAAATACAATTTTTTCTATAAATTTATTTTTTTCTTTAAAAGAAGAATTGAATAATAGTGAAAAAGGTGAAATTTTCCTTGGTTAAAGAGCGAAAAGGCCCACAATATCATATAAGAAATTTTCACGGCATAGAGTGACTATGGAAAAAATTAGTAATCTATGATAAATAGTAAATCATACTGTATTTTGGAAAATCAACATGGAATCAATATATATTCATTAGATATATCCCTTTGTGTTGAACTATGTAAGGGTTTTTATCATGTGTTTTCTTCCAACATTTTTTATATTTTTGAATGTTCATATTCATCAAATATTTTTAATGAGTCTCCACCAATAAAAGAACATGATCCATTATTTCAAAATAAGAACATGACTAACTGATTCACCCCTCCCCCCACATAGGGTTATCTAGACTGATATAAGTGGTATTAGATAGATGTTGTAGGTGTAAAATTTTTATTTAGAACTCTTCTTTGATGAATAAATCAGTCAATTCTAGGGAATTTCTTCACTTTTTTAAAAGAAAATATGAGATCATTAAATAAATATTGAAATATACTATATGATATCCTGCGATGGAGATTTTATTTGTTTCATTTTAGGGTATTTAAGTTAGTGACATGATAGAACAATCTATGAAAGACGTTGATAGAAAGTTTCATGATGTTGAAGAATATGCACATAATTATCTTACTGGTTCTCTAAAATATCATATTTACCAGAAAGTGATTTTTTGAACCACTAATAAGGCCATTAAAGATAAATTGTAAAATATATATGAAGGGGTAATAAGGTAAAGAATATAAGAACTATGTGTTGAAAAACATATTTATTGATATCATGATTTCTCTAGAGGAAGATACTAATAGTTTCTTCAACTGAATCATTTATGTTGTTGGAAATATATTTTTTCCTAGATAGGGTTTGAATGTTATTTTAATTGTCAAGATATCATGTGAAAAATTCCTTTTTCATTTAATTTAATTTTTTTCACTTGCTATGATAGATTTATCCTCATTAGAACTTTATGAATTTCTATGTAGTATAAGGTTTGAGCCTTACACAAGTTATGACCAATCCACTTCCGAAGCCCCTTCCTCACGAATAGGATCATTTTTTATTGACAAAAGTCCAAAATATTTTTCCAAAGGTGGTTCTCAAGGAGGATAAATTCAAGGGGCAAAATCCTATTCCTTTTCTCTTAATTTATTTTAATGTTAATTTATTTTTATTGTTATCTCCTCACCGACACCAATCCAAGTGGAATTAAAACTCATGTAAATTATATATATTAATATTTTAAGATTATAATGGAATGAACCCATATAAAATCTCTTCTTCACTCCATTTTGTTCTAAAAATGGAAATGTCGGTCATGAGGTGTGGTGTTATCCCCTTCAAGAATGACAAGTTTTCATTATCCATAACTCCCTTCAATGATTGTAATAAAACCATTATAATGGATGAAAAAAATTTAAAGTGTAATTTATAACTCTTTGTATTTTCTAGAACTAAAATATTTACATAATACTAAATGATAAAACAAAAGAAATTCATTGGTGTTGAAACCCACAAAAACCAACCAAAACTATCAACTTTAACTATTTATGTAATGATTCATCCATATACCATATAAAAAAAACAATTTATAAGACCATTTTAACCTGTGTAGGATCATAAATAACAAATAATTTCAGTTCTATATAATTACCCCCACATTACATGATCTTCCATACATGTATACAGGTAAATTTATCATGAAAAAGTAAAAAAGAACCCTCCCAACCGATGAAATTAAACTTTTTGACTCATAAAAAAGGCTATAAATGAACATAATAAAATTATAATAAGTTAAATAAATTTATAAAATGAAATAAATTAATTAATTAATTGATTTAGTTTTATTTTCTATTACATTAATATCAAGTGCATAATCGTTTCAGACATAAGGTATGAGATTCTACACGAACATCCATTTTTCATTTGGTTTACTATTTGTCTATTTTCACCCTATTGAAACTCTTCTTTATTTTTGGGTTCTTATAATAATGTATTTATATATGTTCCAAAACTATGTATCCAAGTTATATCATCCTTCTCTGATAGTTAAATACTTTTTTTTAAAAGGCTCCATTCATAATGCTTCCTGATAAGCAAATACAATTCATTGGAACCTTCCGATTTCTTACATGTTTTCCAGTTCACTCCATAACATGTTTTAATACACCAACATTTTTATAAAATCACTAGTTTTATGATGAAAAAATATATTTCTTCATATCTACATTTATTAAAACAAATATTCCTTTTCTAATTTAAATGATTTTTATTATTTTCCTTAAATCACACTAAAATGAATCATTTTTTAAAGTATCTTCAAAAATTACATGTTTCCACTTCAACTATTCATCACTTATCATGATCCATGTATGTTTTAAAGTATGAACTTCCATGTATTTTTTAATTCATACAATCATGGAGACTTTTCTTATTTGCACATTTTTATTCCTTGTGACAAGATTACGATACCCATTTCATTACCTCAGTAACCATTATGTTTATTTTTCATGTGGAACTCATATTTATGAAATTTTTATTATGGGTGAACCAAGATAGAAATCCAATTCATTGGGTGACATTTAGTCTTATGAGACGTTATATTGGGATTGGGAGTGAACCTGATTCCTTTATTGAACTTTGTCCACTATGTGATATAGTCTTGGATGTTATCCTTGACTCTTGTTTTTGTCATGTTGTATGTTTCTTCCACATCCTATGATTACATGATTATATGATCCCATGTTATAAATTTTATTCTTACTTATGTTTAATAATGATATATTCCTTCGATGTTATCATTTTATTCCTTATAACCCATATTCTATGTTTATTCCTATTCTTATTCCATTATTGGTATTTTTTGATCATCCATTTTGTTTGTGTATTCCTAAGGTTATTCTATGAACATTTAAGGGCTCAGAAAAAGTTAGGATCTCTTTAAGATGATTAGATAAAATATATAATTTTATTTAGGTTTCATTATGTTTTATTATGTACCTAATATTATAATGAAAGTAGACTTTATGATCCTTGGTTGTATTAGATTGTTAATTATGCCTAAAATCATGTAATAATATGTGTAAAAGGGTAGGGTCACAATAGTTGGTATCATATATAGTTCTAGTAATTTTTTTTATTTGAACTATAAAACTCTAGTAAATCCCTATGGATAAGACTATGTATGAGAAAACATACCTAAATGTTGGTTAGTATAGAGTATGCAGTTTATCATGAAAATAAATTCTTGTCTAGATACTACAAGTGGACGTGGTTCTGCCACAGATGTACGAATGAGTAACAACTCCAATATGGGGTTCCAAGACTGACTCTAGGTAACCTATATCATAAAAAGGGGCCTTACAGTGCATCAGATTTGACACTCCTGAGGGAGATTCCTGGGTAAATTCATAATCTCCTTACGACCCTTTATTAAGTGAATAAAAAATGTGCGAAAAATATATGGAAGGATATAAATCATGGATAACCTCGATTGTAACTAAGGGAATCACAAGTTTGGATATAATTTTTCTTTACAGGTTTATCCTTTTATGCTTAAAGTTCCCATTTTTTATGATTATTAGCAATGTATTCAGTTTCCTAATTGTACATTCTTTTTCATATTTAATGGATGGAAATAGAGAAACCAGTTCCAAAAATCAATGTGATAGGAAATGTGATTATTATTGCCACACCCGTCATTTCTAATTTGTTTATTTTATTATTTTTCTAGGAATCAGGTAGTTCGGGTCGAGGCCCGAACTAATCTTTCAGAGTTCTTATTTAAAAACGTGTGTTTTGACCTTGATTGCGTCTAGCGCACCGCGGTCGAAGCCATGCGGCCTCGCATGGGTCGGTGCGAGGCCCCGCCTAGTCACTGCATGCCTTGCCAATGTTCAATTAACGAAATAATATAAATTAGTAATGGTTTTAATGATAATAATATTTTTAATGTCACTTGAAAATATTATTATTCTTATATTGGATAATAACTTATTTGAGAGTACTATTTTTATTAGTAGCATTTTATTTAGTTGATTATCATATAGTTTACAATTTTTTTATTATGTTTGTTATTTTTATTATTATAGCTTCTTTTTTATGTTTTATTTTCGTTTTTTGTTGATGTTTTCTTTAGGGTTGCGGGTCTCCCTTTTTTCCCCGGCATCCTGTCACACCCTCCTTCCCTGATTTCTCAGGCCGTCGCCTGACTCCACCCGCCTCACTCCCTTTGCACGCTCCTCCTCGCTGCACCGTCCACCAGAGCAGTCAAGCAGCCGGACCTACTCACTCGGCCAGCCCCTGATCCCCTAAGCTTTCTACTAATGGCCACACACACCCTCAATTGTTGGCCGGCAGACTCCCCATCTCTCACCTCCACTCTGTTTGAAGGACCAAGCCCCCTCTTCCCCGGACTCGTGTCATCGCGCCAAGACCCCCTCCTCCTTAGCATGTCACGCCCATGCCTTCTCCTCGGGATTCCGTCACGTTGCACCAAAGCTGAGCCGCTGAACCATCCTCTGCATGGCTCGACGGCCTTCCCCTCAACTCGAACCCCTACTCCACGGCCAGCTCGTCGCGCTGCCCAATCTTCCAGAGACCATTTCAATCCGACAAACCATTCGCTGGCCTCCCTTGGCTTATTTTCTTCTCTCTTTAATTTTTTATTTTTCTAAAAGGTTTGTGTTTCGATTTAGGGTTTGATTTTGATTTCATTTTGGTTTGTATTCTTGTTTTAGAGATCAGATTTATCTCTGTGTAGTGCATTCGTGGTGTGAGTGGAGTTTCACACCCATTTGGGGTTTTCGTGCATTGAGGTTGGTGGTTCCGCTTTTAACCGTTGTTTGTTTAATTATTTTTTCTCTTAAATTAGTTTAACATATTATCTAATTGCTTTATTTGATGCGAATATGGATTTTAATTAAAGTTGACATGTATATGTGATATAGTTGTGTTTTATGTCGAAATTGATGTTGAATTGTTTATTTGTAGTTTATAAATTATAAAAACTGTGTTATTATTTATTGTCAATTTTCAACAAGTCATATAAGAATTTTTTATTGCAATTTTAGTATTTTTATTCAACTGAAATATTCTAAAATTTGTTTTATAAATTTTCTGGTAAATTATATTGTTAATTTAATTAATTCATCACAATTGTTAGGTAGTTTACATGCCGTGAAAGTGATTTTGATTGATTTTTGTTGTGCATTCGTTTTGTTAGTAGATAGTTTATGTGAGTTTAATTTGATTTGTTGTGAAGACCTACACTGAGCTATTTAACGGTGTCCTCAAGATTGTTCAATTAGTTTTTATGAATTTAAAAGGTCTTTAGTGTGTGTTTTGGGTGTGACGTCGAAGTGCGTTTCATCATAAAGAGGTCCTGAGTGTGTTCTGCTGTTTAAAGTCATGAAACACATCTTTGAATTTGTTCAATAAATTTTCTTGTTGGTCAAAGTGTAGAACTATTTTTTTTAATTGTAAGTTGTTTAATTGATGGTGTATGTGATCTAGATTAAGTCGTAAAAGGATTTTGGGTGTGCTCTAAATTCAAAATGGGTATTTTGAGTGTGTTTTCATGTGTAAAGCCCGATGATACTCTTTAGGATTGTCTTATGAAAATTTTCAAAGGTTTACCAAATTATATCAATGGTGAAAACCCTGTTTGGAAAGGTTTTGGGTGTGCATAATATTACAAAATGGTATTTGGGTGTGAAAATAATGTTTCGGTGTATGTAAGTACTCTGTTTGTCTTTTATTAATAAATCATACATTTGACCTGATCTTGAATTTCAAAAGTATAATTTATTTTGTAAATCGTATCTTGTCATGCGTGTTTTTTCTCTTGGATTGTTTATGTGATGTGCACCTATTATGATCTTGAAATGTGTTTGAGAACAAAGTAGAAAGTCTGGGTATCTTGGAAGGTGAACTAGGACTAGTGTGCTAGCATTCTGAAGGCGACTCGACCTGGTTTCACTTGCAGGACTGAAGATTACAACACTAACTAAACAAATGAATGACTGATGGTCGTGGTTTCTAAGACACGTTTTCTAAGGGTCATGGTTTCTAAGCCACATTTTCTAGGGTTAGTGGTCTCTAATCCACATTTAACAGAGAAATGAAGATCTAGGGTCCCAAGCTAGCATAAAACTATGAGGTCTCTCCCATATTTGGTGCTCCTTGGTTACTTTATGCGAATCGGTGCAACAATTTGGTCATTATTAAAAATATGTGTGTGTGTATTTTAATTTTATTTGTTTTATTTGAGACAGTTTTATTTAATCATGTTTTCTTTAAAAGTGTTTAAGTATTTGATTCTTCTATTTAATTTGAGTTGTTCACTATAAATTCATTTTCATTTAAATCATCTGTCATTAAATATTGTTTTCATTAAATATTATTCAAGCATTTATTTTCCCTTTATCTATGTTACTGGAAAATGTATTTGTCATTTAAATAGTTATGTGTGGAATCTTCTCCCAGTGGCATCCTACTGGGCTCTTGGATCAAACCCTACAAAAACCTTTGGGTGTATCAAGTCTATTTTCAATGTGTGTCATAGGTTGAGGAATCGTGCTCAGGGATGGTGTTCCAGGTTGTCGATGGGTTTTCCTGTGCAGGTCTGATGGCAGTGAGTTGAGGAGGTAGTTTCTCAAGTTGCATGAATGTGCGGATAAATGTATTATATTCCTTTTATTCTAGTCTTCTTAGAGTTCTAGTTTTATTTTTTTGTCTCGTCTCTCTTGGGTTTTTTGTTATTGTTGTAGATATTCAAATATGAAATGTGTTAAGGTCCTATTTTGTTGTATAAAATCTATTTCATTCCATTAAAGTTGCTTGTTGTTTTTAAGTCTCTTCTTTTGGGTAAATTGTTCCTAAGTACTATTTTGATACACTGGAACATGTGGCAGCCCATGGGGATCGGGAACGCCCTTCGGGCCATGTCGCGGATTGGTTTGGTGCTGGGTCGGCTGGTGACTCGGCCTGGTTCGTGACAAAATGGTATCAAAGTGAGATTTTTTCTCTTGGGTTATTTTCTTTCGGGATAGAGTCTGGTATCCTAAAGTTAAGAGTTTTGGAACTCAACGTTCTAGCTATAAGTAAGGTGCCTGGCTACCACCACTCATGGCAGGACTCGAGATACTAATGTAAGTTGATGTTTGTCTAAATTTTTTGATCATGTGTTTAATCTTGCTTAGGGGAAATGTAAAGGGAGTAGGGTCAGTGGTCTCAGTGAGCATGTAGGGTCTGGAAAGCCATTTGGAGCTGGGGAAAATGTCCTAAAATACCCTCTGTGGTGGTGGCGTGATTATCATATGGCCACCAACCATATGTCCCAGTCACCCACAAACAATAGCCCCCTCTTGAATCATTCCTCGTTTCTGGGATTTGGAATCATGGATATCTTTTTTTTATGAAAAAAATTATTTGGTCTTGAAAAATGTTTTGAAATGAAGAACTTCCAAAATAAAATGACGTGTAAGGTTTGAAATGTGTGGGTAGAATTTTTGGTTTCAATAAATGGAATGGTCCGGTTTTGATTCATGGTGTTCTCATTGGAAACCACATGCATGAATAAATACTAAAAGATAAATGGTTAATGGCACAAGAGGATGAGTGTCTGGATGGACATGAGGTGGGAGCTAGCATGGCATGGGAACATGCATGTGAGAGTCCCATGAGACACCATTGGAGTTTGTGCAACCCAGTAGTTTTTCATATATTCAATAAAATTTATTGAGTGAAAATTTGTTGTTTTAAATAACCAGGTATTGTGTGGGGTGTCCTTGTGTTTTATAAGTGTTGGATATGAGGTGTTTCGAGCCGAGAATCCTTTTTTACTGATTTTTGCCTTGATTTTGAATTCTTATTTGTAATATGGAGTGCATGAATGTGGTTAATGGTTTCTTCTAAAAAGTTATTCGAGAAGCCCTTGCAGTGGTTCCCCTGCATGCTTAGTGTTTTCTTGCGATATGTCTTGGCCATTGGACCAGTGTGATTGGGACCATGGTTCTCTCTCTTGAGTAGTGTACTCCCCCATAATTCACTAACATGTAATTGAAGCATGTTCACAGGTAATTTGTTGTTGGTTAGCCCTCCATATAATTAAACCAAGGACTCTCCCATTTGATCGATATTGCTATGTTGGTCCCTTATCCTTTTCGGTTAAGCGGATCCTCTTGCAGCGAGATGGTAGGCATGAGAGTCATTTATGGGAGCTTTGGTCTATTTGAGTTGTCCGAGTCGTCGTGTATGAAGTTTGAAACCATTGTGTCTAATGGTCCCCTAGAAACAGTGAAAAGAATTCAAGTGGGAAGGGTGAATGCAGTTCAGAATTATCTTTGTTGATCGATGTCTTGAAAGGTTTGTAATGCTACCATTGTCTGCAAGGGTCAGGTTTGGTGACGTCTACTTCATGATTTCTCTTGAAGAGAAAAGGTGGATTTTTTGGAACCCTTTAAGAATCCTTGTTTTCATAGGAGTGTGTCCTCCTGCCAGGGGGTTTGTTTTTTCTGCCAAAAGAGGAGTGTTTGTGGTGCATCATTCATTCTTTTGTTTCCTAGTTAAGGTGAAGAGGTGATTCATGTGCATCATCTAAACCCCTATATTATTAAATGGTCTGTGTGGGAGTAGTCGGATGTCATTGTGCATTGTGTTTGTAGGTGTTTTCTTGGTTGTGCTATAGTTGCATGTGGAATCAAAAAGGAGAAGCTCTGTTTAGGAGTCTTCAATACCTGGCTGCGAGGCATGATATGCTTCAAACATCAGAGCTCCATCCATAGGCCTCGGAGTGAAGCTGGCACATTGTCAGGAACCATGAGAGTTTATGAGACCCTGACTTTATTTTTGTCATCGTTGCTGAATGTTATGACATTTTAAATCGTTTCCTATGGTTCCATTCCGAATGGCCCATTTGGGTGCATGGGGGTTTCTCATGGCTATGAGGAGGTGTGGTCATCTTGTTACCTTAAAGTCTTGGGGGGTTGCGTCCCCCCAAATGAAATTGCTTTTGGAGGTCTGTATGAGTTCTATTGGGTAAATCAGTCTCAAATTTGAATAATGCTCATCTAGGGGTTTGGAGGTGCAGGTTGGTCTTAGGTCATGGTTTTGACCCCTAGTGGTTGGGGACCTCCCTCCCCGCCCTTTATGGTGGGGTGTTTGGTCACCATTGGTACATTTTCAAAGTTATGTATCTTTTGTTAGTTCTTATGGTGTGGAGACCCACATTGGGTCGCACACGAATGTCTCAAGAATTAATCGATGTTGGACTTTTCTTTAATAGTGGGGAGCCCGCTCGGACCTCCCCGTTTTGGTATTCTAGTCTCGCCTTGGGCTTTGGTTGGTTCTTAATTGTGGGGAGACCTTTGGTATTCCCCATGTTGACCTTTTGGTTTTGTTTCTAAAGATAACTTGGTGATAAGTGATAAGAGAGTTCCTTGGACGTGGTCTGACCTTGTTGTTCATTCTATCCAAATGGTGTGGTTTTTATTTAATAGTGCTTGAGATGTTTTGAGTTGTGAAGTTGGTTTCTATGGTTGTGAGAGTTCCCTACCTTTATCAGTCAACATGAGGCGTTTTAGCTCTTTGGGGCGGGTGACAAATATCAAAAAGTCTATTTACATGTTTCTTTATGTTGTCTTTTAGTCACTCTCTCTGAGCATGATGTGTTTTCCTCCTTTCATATTCTTTTTGTGGGGGATTCTCTTTAAACCTTAAGGGAGTGTGGTTTTCTACTTTGGGGTTTGGTCTAAGTTGTGGCTTTCTGGGGATGTAAAGATTTATGGTGGGGAGAATTGTCACACCCGTCATTTCTGATTAGTTTTTTTATTAATTTTTTTGGGCATCGAGTTGTTCGGGTCGAGGCCTGACATAAAATATTTGAGTTCATATTTAAAAACTTCTTTTTTTGACTTTGACTGCATCTAGAACACTGTAGTCAAAGATGTGCGGCCTCGCTTGGGTCATCACGCGACCTCGCCTGGTAACTGCAAGCCTATCCGATGTTCGATTAATGAAATTATATGAATTAAGAATGGATTTAATAATATTATTATTATTAATGTCACTTAAAAATATTATTATTTTTATCTTAGATAATAATTTAATTGGTATTATTATTTTTATTACAATCATTTTATTAAGATAATTATTGTATTGTTTACAATATAGTTTATTATGTTTGTTATTATTATTATTATTACTACTACTACTATAGCTTGTGTTTTAGGTTTTATTTACATTTTTGTCGCGGTTTTATTTAGTGTTGTGGGTCTCCCATTTTTTTCTCCTACATCCAATCACAACCCCCCTTCCCTGCTTCCCTAGGCCACTGCCCGACTCCACCATCCTCCCTCCGCTTGCACGCTTCTCCTCACCACACCATCCATCGGGCCAGTCACCCCGCCAGACATGCTCCCTAGGCCATCCCCTGATCCCCTCGTCTTTCTGCTGAATGCCTCACACCCCCTCCATGGCAGGCCAACGGACTCCCCATCTCCCTCCTCTACTCTATTTTCCACACCAAGCCCCCTCTTCCCCAAACTCTTGTCGTCGCGCCAAGACCCCCTCCTTCCTAGCATGTCTCACCCCTACCTTTTTCCTATGATTCTATTGTGCCACACCGAAGCCGAGCCACCGGACCATCCTCCCCATGGCTCGCCGACCTTCCCCTTGGCTCTCACCCATATTCCACAGCTAGCCCATCATGATGCCCTATCTTCCAAAGAGTAGTTCCATCTAGTATACCATTCGAAGACCTCTCATGGTCGATGCTCCTTGGTTAAGCCCCTTCATTATTTTATTTTCTTCTCTCTTTCAGTATTTATTTTTCCATTAGTTTTTTGGTTCAATTAAGGGTTTTATTTTAATTTCATTTTGGTTAAAATTCTTGTTTTAGGGTTCAGTTTGATCTTTGTGTGGTGCGCTCATGGTGCAAGTGGAGTTTTCCACCAATTTGGGGTTTTCCTACTTTTAGGTAGGTGTTTCCGTGTTTAACCTTTGTTTGATGAAATAATTTTTCTCTTAAATTAATTTATAGTATTATATAATTTGTTTGTTTGATGAAAATAATTTTTTTAATTTAATTCGACATGAATATGTGATATAGGTGTGTTTTATATGGAAATTAATATTGAACTGTTTATTTGTAGTTTATAAATTATACAAACTATGTTTTGGTTTAGTGTCAATTTGCATCGAGTCATAGAGAAATTTGTTTTTTCATTTTTAGTATTTTGATTCTTGAGACATATTATAAAAATTGTTTTATAATTTTTATGGTATATTATTTAGTTAATTTAAATAATTTAGCACAATTTTTATGTAGTTTACGTGATGCGAAATTGATTTTGACTGAGTTTTGTTGTGAATTCATTTTGTTAGTTGAGAATTTACGTGATGTTATTTTGTTTTGTTGTGAATACCTACATTGATGTATTTATCCGCGTTCTCATGATTGTGAAATTAGATTGTTTGAATTTGAAAGATATGTACTGTGTGTTTTGGGTGTGACATCAAAGTGAATTTTGTCATAAAAGAGGTCCTGAGTGTGTTTTGGTTTTTAAAGTAGTGTGGAAAATCATTGAGTTTTTCTAATAAATTTTCAAGGTGGTTGTCTAAGTGTAAAAATATTTTTTTTAATTACAAGTGGTTTAATCGATGGTGTAAGTTATGCAGATTATGTCCTAAAAGGATTTTGGGTGTGCATTTAATTTAAAATGGGAATTTTGAGTGCGTTTTCATGTGTAATGCTCAATGATACTCTTTAGGACTATCTTATGAAAATTTTTAAATGGTTTACCAAATTATATCAATGGTGCGAAACTTGTTTGGATAGGGATTTGGTGTGTGTAATATTTCAAAATGGCATTTGGGTGTGAAAATGATGGTTTGGTGTGTGTCAGTAATATATTTGGATTATATGCATAAATCCGACATTTGACATGATCATGAATTTCAAAAGTAGTATTGATGATGTAAATGGTATTTTTTCATGCGTGGTGGTTTTCTTGGATTTTTTATGTAATGTGAACCTATTATGATTTTAAAATTTGTTTGAACATAAAGCAGGAAGCCAGGCTAGCTAGGATTGTGAACTAGGATTGGTGTGCTAGTATTCATGAGGTGACACGACCTGGTTTTACTGGGAGGACTGATGATTGAAACACTAACTAAACATATGAATGAAAAAGGTTTATGGTTTCTAAGCCATGTTTTCTGAGGATTGTGTTTTCTATTCCATGTTTTCTGAGGTTCGTGGTTTCTAATACACATTTCACTAAGACATGAAGATCTAGGGACCCAAGCTAGATAACAACCATGAGGCCTCTCCAATATTTGGTGCTCCTTGGTTACTTTAAGCTCATCAGTGTGACACTTTGGTTATTTTGAAAAGTGTGTCTATGTGTTTTAATTTAATTTGTTTTATTTGGAACAGTTTTCTTTAATCATGTTTTCTTTACAAGTTTTGAAGTATTTAATTCTTATCTTTACTGTGATTTATTGTCTTTAAATTAATTTTCATTTAATACACCTTCCATTGAAGATTTTTTTTCATTAAATACTGTTTAATCATTTATTTTTCCTTTATTTATGTTACTGGAAAATGTATTTTTCATTTAAATGGTTATGCATGGAATCTTATCCTAGTTTCATTCTACTGGGCTCTTGGATCACACTCTACCTACACCTTTGGGTGTATGTAGACCTTTTTTTAGTGTGTCACATGCTGAGGCATCGTGCATAGGGACGGTAGTCCAGGTTCTCAATGGTTTTTCCTGTGCATGTCGGATGACTGTTAGTTGAGGATGTGACTCTTCATGTTGCATGAAGGTGCTGATAGATGTATTAGTTTCCTTTCATTGTAATCATCTTAGAGTTCTAGTTTTCCTATTCTTTCTTGGGTTGTTGGTTCCAGTTTAAGATCTTCAAATATGAAATGTGTTAAGGGCCTGTTTGGTTGTATAAAATCAGTTTCTTTCCATTAATGTAGTGAGTTGTTTTTATGTATCATCTTTCGAGTAAATCATTCCCTTGTACTATTTTGATACTCAGGCACTTGTGCATGCCTGTGGGGATCGAGAACGCCCTTCGGGCCATGTCGCGGACCGGGTCGGCGCTAGTTTGGTTGGTGACTCAGTTTGGTTTGTGAAAATTACCATATGATATGGAGAATATGATGTTAATGGGTGGTCAAAATTTCACTAAAATATATTCTTAATAGGTTTATATTATGAATGATAACATGAATCGAAATACACTAATTCCTTCTCATAAGAGAGAGAATGTTGAGTTCGAATCATTTATGGGGAAAAGGCCTTTCATATTTAGTGGATATTATGGTTCCCTCTTCATAGAAAAATGGATTTTCTCTATTGGAAATATATTCATTATACTTGAGTGCTAAAAAGAAGATAAAGTTGTGATGGAAGTTTACAATTTTAATTGTTAACCTGATCAGTGGTGAACTATAATCATTATTAGAAAGTCCATGGAAGAAATTGATTACATGGAATGTGAATATTTCAAGAAAATATTTGTTAGTAAATATTTTATTAGAAATATCCATATTAAGATGGAATGGGAGTTCCTCAGATTAATGTAGAAGGAAAATGAGTCAATCTGTGTGTTCAAGGAAAAAATCACAAGCCTTATAAGATATGCCCTTGAATTTTTCATAAACACTATACTCATGGAGTATTTTTTAGCAGAGTAATGTTATGTTTGTGAAAATAATTTTCAATTCCAGACTTTGATAGTTATGAGAATATTTTCCATTGTGCCATTAAGCTTGAAATAGAGATCAAATACTCTTAGTGGCCTCATCAGTTCAGTGAAAAAAGATTAAAATTAAATTTAATAGGGATGTATTGATAGATAAATACCATAATGGAAGGAATTCCTAACATCATATGATTTATATGTGTAGGAAGAAGTGTCCTGTAAACTGCTTAAAGGGAACCAAGAGATGATTCAAATATTGAAGAGAAAGGTCTGTGGAAAACAACAACCGATGGGAAATGAAGAATACCTCTAATGGGGAATAATAAAGGATGATACAAATCCATAATCATCCTATAGTGTAGTGTTTCAAATTCAAGGAATATTATAATTATAACACACATTTTCAAAATACAAGGGTTTTTGGAGGCTATCAACAACGACAACCTACAAGGAAGAAATGAAGGGAATATGTTATCAGTACAAAAGAGGTGATTCTTGACAATGATGCAGTGATAGGTATGCTAGTTATTAATTAAATAATAAAGAACACATTATTTAATTATTCTTCAACACATTCTTTCATATCATTCAAGTTGTGTAGATCTATTCAATCACAACCTCAAAATTTAGAGGTTGAGTAATCTGTGAGTACATCAAATCAGGTAATTATTGAACCAAGAGTTTATAATTCCTCCCTGGTTAATTTTTGTGTACTAAACCTCCCAAAAAATCATTACATACTCCACAAGATAGGGATTGTTTCAATATTTGGCCTGAATTTAATAACATTAGATAATTACAACCTCAACTTTCTGGAAAGGGAGATCACTCTTCACATCCCGAAGCATCCTCCAATTCTGTACATGTGTTGGGAGTAAGATAAATATATTTTAGAATAATCATATAAATTGTGGATATTATTTCTTTATCAGAAATATTATACAGCTAAAATTATTGAGACAAAGAAGAGAATCATTCTTGAAGACATGGCCATCAAAATGGATAACAATAATGTATTCCCCAATGAATTTACTAGCCTTAATCCGGATCAATATGATGATTAATCAACTAAATATATTCTTGGATCTATTTCGATATCAAATACACCTTATATAATGAACAACATTGAGGTGGAAGAACTAAATAAGTGGTTATAGGAGAATATAGAGAAGGGTTTTATATTTCTGAGGACTTCCCCATGGGGTCCGCCAGTTCTCTTCATCAAGAAGAATGACGAATCAATGAACCTCTTCATTAATTATCATGAGCACAAGAAAATCATCACAAAGAAAAATTATCCCCTGCCAATGATAAATTACTTTTTCGATCATCTATGTGGTTCCTTATATATCTCTGTAGTAAAACTTCAGTCAGGATATCAGGAATTATAGGTGACGAGGGAAGATATTTCTAAAACTACCTTTTGAACTAGGTATGTACAATATTAGTTCATTGTGAAAAAAATTAGACTCCCTAATGATCCAATAAGTTTAATGGATTTAATGTATAAAGTATTTATAGATTACCATGAAAGATTTGTGGTAGTCTTTGTTGATGATATTTTTATATACTCCAATTGTAAGGAGGAACAAAAGGAGTGTTTTAATACTATGCTAAAAACATTAAAAACCAAGAAACTATATTAAATGTACTACAGTTTTGAGATTTTTATGGAGGAAGTATAATTCATAGAGTATGTGATCACTAGAATTGTGATCTATGTTGACCCTTCAATGGAAAAAAGAAATCAAAGAGTGGCCCATACCAACATAGGTGACTGAGATCTGCAGCTTCTTTGGAAAAGCTGGGTACTACCATCAATTTGTGAGGAAGTTATCATAGTTTTCAATCCCAATAACTAAGATAACTGTGAAGGGAGAACGGTTTTTTCAGATAAGTGAATAGTAAAACTACAATAAAGAGGTGAAAAAGAGGATTCTAACTGCATCATTTCTCACACTTGAAACAAGTGGGCAACTATTGGTGGTGTAAACGATGAATCAAAAAGGAAATAGGATGAGTAATTATGAAATATTTTTAATTGACAACCTACACTTTAAGGAAGAATGAAATTCATCAAAAAAACTATGCCACAAATGACCTAGAGTTGGAATATGTGTTCATTGTGTTGAAAATATAGCAGTGTTATGTCTATCAGGGGAAGTGTGAGATATATACTGATCATAAGAGCCTAAATATATACTCACATAGAAGGATATTAATATGTTATACTGAATATGGGTATTGATCATTAGTGATTATGAGTGATTAATCCACTAAAATCCTGGTAAAGTAGTTAAGGTAGTAGATTCAATATGTAAAAAGGATCATGTATCCTTATCAATGATGAGAATTTAGAAGGATACCATCTTTTTATACCAAAAAATGGATTGACATGGTAATCATTAAGGAAGGAAAATAATCAATCTGTTCTCAAATGATTGCCCAACTATCACTCATGGAGAAAATAAAGGATTCTCAATGAAATGATGTTTAAATTCAGAATAAGGTGAATGCCTTGAGAAAAGTGAATTCCTCAGAGTTCAAAATGGATAAGGAGTCATTATATATGGGTCATGACTATGTATACCATAATATCAATATATAAATAAGGAGATTATAAATGACGCACATTGCTCAACCTTCTCTATACACCAAGGGAGAAAAAAGTTGTATCGAGACCACTAAGAGAATTAATGGTTGGAATATCTGGAGAAGTATATCACTGAATATACATAAAAATACCATGTATCTGTAAGTGAAGGATCAAAGGAAAATTTATAATTGGATGATGGAATCATTACCCCTACTAATATAGAAGTTGGAAAACATCACTATGGACTTTGTCAGTGGATGTTCAAAAACATCTAGATGAAACACTGCTATATGGGTTATTGTGGATTGTCTCTTAAAGAAAACATGCATTATCTCAATGTGATAGGACTTATGTAATGACCCGATATTTTGAATAAATCTTGTTTCCTAATTTTGTGTGTTAGTTTATTTCATTTGATAACATGAGTATAATTAGAATGAGACCGTTGGGTTTTGACTGTTATATGACCATTGGTCAATATGACCGCTAGAACTAAACGTTTTGATTATTGACTCTAAATACAAGTGATCTTGGTTAATTAATATAGAAAGAAGATTTGATGGATTCATCCCTTAGTCTCAGGCCAATTGAATCCCATCTAACCAAACTTCAGAAGGAGGTATCACCATTGGGCTTTGCTCTGGACCAAACCCAATCCGAACTTCATCTTGTGAAGCTAGAATGGAATCGCCTTCGTGAAATGTTCAAACTAATAGAAATTACTACTCGTGCAATGTTGGCCGATCCACCCCAAGATTCTATCACCCTCGCACACCATACTCTTAAGTCCTATGCTGGGGTTATAATGGGCTATGTAAGGAGACTATAACTACCTTGTGTAATCCTTTGTTTTAAATAATTTTTTTTTATTTCTTCTTATAATGAAGTTTATGAATTTTCAAATGTCCAGATAAATATAGTATGCATATTTTTTATGAATTTTTGAGAAAGGTTATTTTAAAAATGTTTATCTAAACCATAAATAAACAAAACTGTGTAATGATTTTCAAAAAAATGGTCTTCTACAATTATGTTCAGTACGAAATTTAGAGTCTAATAAGATAAAATTAATTTTTGATGAATAGTAAATTATGAATAGTGAATTTATGCTTAGTATTAGTAATGTGACAAAATGGATTAGTAATCTCACTTAAAGAAATTATTAATATAATCTAGGTACCTTGATTAAGTAATGAGATTCAATAAAAAAGGTAAACAACTGTTTCAGAAATTATTATGAAGTATTAATTTTTTCGGGTGAATAGTGTTTTTTAATTAAAAATTAAATTAAAAATATTTAGAAAATTATTTTTATAAAATGGATTTCAATTTTGAACTCAAAGCATCGATATTATGTTTAATTAATTTTTGGGTATTTTTCTGAAAAAAATGAATTTTCGGTGAATAGTGTATTTATTTAAAAATTAAATTAAAAATATATAGAAAATTATTTTTTATAAAATGGAGTTCATTTTTGAAATTAGAGCATTGATATTTGGTTAAGGTGAAATTTTGGGAATTTTCTGAGAAAGTTAAATTTTCAGTGAATAGTAAAAATATAGTTTTAGGGTTTCGGTATGTTTAATGACATCATAACTGTGTCATGATGATGTAATGAGATATTTTAATGTTTGACCGAAAAAAGGTGATGAAATATTGTATGGGGGGCCATGTGGCCTAACTCCATGGGAAATACCATGGGAGAGCCCATGGTTTTGAGAAAACCACTTGTGAGGTGTCCCTTGGCCATTAATGCCTTGTCCCCTCACATTCCCTATAAATACCCACCCTTTCCCCCTTTAGTTTTCACTTCTAAATCTCCCCCACAAAATCTCTGGTCTCATTACCTCCCAAGGAGTCCTCTCAAGGTGCCCCCAAGCCCTCAAGGTCCCAACCTTTGAGTTTTAAGAGATACTTTTTAAGGTAAGGGATCCTACCTCTCTCTTTCTTTTCAAATAATCTCTTTTATGTCATTTCTCTTATGCTCTATGATCTTATGTTGGAGTATGATCCTTTATATTCCTATCAATTCCCTTTTCATTATCATATGATTAGAGAACCCCTCTTGCTCTAATCAATTCTTTTTAATAAAGTTTAAGTGACACCGTTAGGCTGCCGAATTTTTAAGGGATTCTTTCACCTTTCTCATTTTTTTAAAGTTCTACTTTCATGTCAAGTCTTTCAAGTTCTTTTTTATTATGTTTGGGTATGATAACTATATATATCATACTGATATTTTATGTTCATATGATGAGGGACCCTATTTGATCTCTTCAATTCAGTATTTTGAAGTTTTAAGTGGTGCCGTTAGGCTACCGAATTTTTAAGGGATTCTTTCATCTTTCTCGTTTTCAAGATCTATTTTTATTTCAAGTGTTTCATGTTCTTTTTTATTATATTGGGGTATGATCTCAATATCTATAATACTGATATTTTATTTTCATATTATTAGAGACCCTATTTGAACTCATCAATTTAATTTTTTGAAGTTTTAAGTGACGTCGTTAGGCTTTCGAATTTTTACAAGGGAAATCATATTTTTGTCTATCTTCCATGTTTTTCAATTCATATGGTATGTCTTTCAAATTTCATTACCATTTCATATATCCATTATATTCTATACCTATACTGGGTTATGAATCATTTATGAGTGGGTGAATCATGTCCCCTCTCTTTTCAATGTTTTCTAAAACCCTGTAACATAGCCATTATGCTGCAGAATTTCAGTCTCAAAATGTCTCTCTCTTATTATAAAATTCATTTATTTTATTAAGTGAATACTCAATGCTCTTTCTTATAAAGGGGTATTCACATATATACCAAAATATTCTATTTTAAATTCTGGGATTTACATACATGAGACCTACTTTCCCTTTCCGTGGGTTTAAAGTGACATAAAGTTCATGTCTTTAACGCAGTTTTTAAAATGTTATGATTATGAAATGAAACACATTTCTTTTATTCTATATGGGTTGTTTATGAAACTATTGATGATGATATATGTGACTCACATGATAAAAATTACAAATGAAGGGTGTGCCCTGATAGCACTCCAATGCATTGGGTAAAGACTTAATCTCTAGAGATGACCATTTTAAAGACGCCTTGGTGAATAACCTTAGTAATTTTAATGACACCTTGGGGATGGACCTTGGTGAAACAGAAATGATTTTCAATTTTAAATGTTGTAGCCACATTTTCATGTTACGAAATACGTTATTTTTATTATGATATGCCTCATGATTTCTTTCTCATGCCTTAAATTTCTTTTTCATAACATTGTTGATGGATCTCAAGTTCACATATTAAATGTTTCCCTTATTTCCCTTACTAGGCATTCTGCTCACCATTTATTTTGATGTATGTCCCCAGGTTATGAGATGCAGTAATGAACCTAGGATTAACATAAGGATAAGCCTTTCAAGTGTTTAATAATAATGTTCTATGTTTTCATGTTTTAATTTCCGGGTTTCCAGGACACTGAACCTTAAAGATCCTCGGTTTTGTAAAATGTAATGAAAAGTTTTGTTATAAAAAGGTGGGATGCTAAAACTTTTCACTAGATCAATTGGCCCCGATTTACATCATTTAAGTGGTAATCATTCAAAAATTATCACTATCTATTTATCTAATCGCGATATAATATTTACCTCTACGTTCTGGAAAAGACTCTAACATACTCTAAGCACCAATCTGAACTTTAGTACAACCTATCATCCCCAAACTGAAGAAAAATCTGAGCAGACTATTCATATATTGGAAGACATGTAGAAAAATGTTCTATGAAATTCAATGGAGAATGGGACCAACATCTTCCTCTAGTTGAGTTATCTTAAAACAATAATTTCAACTTGAGAATCCAAATAGATCAATGTGGAGATCTTTATTGGAAAAGATATAGAAAAATAGAATTTTGGGATTATGGCGGTGAATGTATGCTGTTTGGACCTAAAAAAGGTCGAATTAATGGCAGATAAGATAAAAACCATTCATCATCACATTAGGGCAGTCCAGATTTGGCAAAAGAGTTATGTGAAAAATCATAGATGTGTCCGTGATATTAAGGTTGGAGATATGGTATTACTTCAAATATCTCCATGAAAGAGGATCATGACATTTGGGAAAAATGAAAGATAAGTACCAAGTACATCAGCCCCATCGAGGTTACTGGTTATGTTAGAGTTGTGGACTATCAACTAGAACTTCCTCCAACCTTTTCTCAAGTATAAGATGTATTCGTAGTATCCCTCTCGAGAAAGTACGTACCGAATCAATCACATGTACTGAATTCAGAAGTGGTATAGTTAGATAATTATCTCCCTTATGCAGATCATACAATGAAGATCTTGGTCCATAGTGAAAATGTGCTACACAACTAGACTACTCATCAGGTCAAATTACAATGGAAGAACCATAAGTATGAAGAGGAAACATAAAAACTAGATGAAGCGATGAATGTGATATATCATCAACTATATTCCCCTTAGTTTTTAAAAAAAATTTGATACTGAAATTTCATAATTGGGGAAGAATGTAACGATCCCAAATTTTAGCAATTTAAATTCCCTTATTATAATTATGACATATATTATAATCCAATTAAATAAAATTAAGAACACTATACAAACATTATAAATGAATAATTAATGAAATAAGAGGGGTTTATTGAAGTTAAGGAACCTATACCAATGAAATAGTAACTTGACCATATGAATATTAATATGACCCTTATGAATAGTAAACTAGAAAAATTAATAGTAATCTCACCCTTTAATGTATAAATAAAATGTAGGCATAATATAAATTTATGTATGATATATTTATATCATACAATAAATAAATACATGCTTTAAAAATTGTTAAGAAGTGTTTTTATTTTTTGTAAATCACAAATTTTTAATTCAAATTTTATGTTTAATTTAACAATTTGAAAAATAAAATTTATTTATCAAATGAGTTTAGAGAATAATATTTTGTGTTCTTATTATTTTATGATAATTTTATAATACCTTCGTAAATTTTTCAAAGTGTTATAAAGGATGTTATAATTTTAAATTTATTATTTTTAAAATAAATGATTATTTTAAATAAAAACTAAATTTGTCATATTTAGAAAAATATTTTCATAAAATGGATTCCATTTTTTGAATTATACATATTGAAAAATGGTTTGGGTGGTTTTTTGGGATTTTTTTAAAATACTTGATTTTATTGTGAATAATTAAATAATGTAATTTAAACTAAATATACTGTAACATCAAACATTTCCATTGTAAGTTATATCATTAAAGTAATTAAACAGCTTATACTACTCACAATACTGAGATGAATTACATTATATGGAAGATTGAGTTTATGCGAAACAACACATTAATTATTCAAATGATATATTTACAACAGAAAAAATTAAATATAGTAATACAAAAAGTAACAAATAAATTCTAAATGTAATATATACTTCTATCACATAAATGAACCATATTTTTAACGAAATTTACAAGTTTCATTAAAATATAAGTAATATTTTAATAAAGGAATGACTTCTTATGTCCTTTTGTGAAAAAATAGTAAAATTTATTTTAGAAACTATTATAAATTAAATTTGGTTAAATTGAATCAATTTTAGAATTTATAATACCAATATTATATTCGCATGAAATTTTGGAATTTTTGCGAGATTTTTCATTTTTTAACAAATACTGATAAATACTGCGTTTTAATTCAAAACTTCCATTTCACCCAATTTATTTATATTGTTAGATTATCTAATTAATTGGTTTTAGAGAATATATAGATTATATTTTTATCATTTTATATAATTTTGTTCATTGGATGCAATTTAACATTTAAATTATATTTATACCAATGTCAATATTTTGATAGTTTTTACTTCTTAAAATTCTGCTTTCTAGTTTTATCCACAGAAATATTTTTTTAGTTAATTAATACAACTCCTATTTTTTGAATTTGGTAAAATAGTCATCATTTATGAGTTTTTAATGTCCAAATTAGCTTTTGGTAATTTTTTGGTATTTCTCTGTAAACCTCCAATTTTTGATGAATAATGAAAAACACTGCATTATTGGTTCATACAGACTTTTATTTAAATAATAATTATTTTTATTTGAATTTATTTTAATGTAAAAATAGATACATAATACTTATAATTTTTAAATTTAATTCATTGGGGTAATTTTATAATAAGATTATATGTATAAAATTTTATTGTACCTTTTAACGTCTTTTACCCACCTTCTAGGAACATTTGTAAATTTTCATTTAACGTAAATTTACTACTTCTATGTATTTATGTTTAAAAATTTGAGAGAAATGGTTGACATTATTAAGTAAAATCTGGTTCAATAGGATGAAAATAATTTTTGGTGAGTAGTAACTTTTGAATTTTGTTCACCATGGTTAAAAGTAAATACTGTAATTAAAGGTAATAATGAAATAATAATTACCCTAACACATGTCTTAATTCTATTAGATAATTGTTTTTTCGAAAAAAATCATCTTCTATAATAAATTATTATCCTCTTTGATCCACATGGATTATATTATTATTATTTTGTTTAAAGAAGAGTTAAAAGTGTAAAATTCAATGTTTAATAACTAAACTATTTTTAATATAGGGTTATATATAAGATGAACTTGACAATAAATATTAATTAATAAGCTAAAAATATTTCCTAAATCATTGTATTTTATTTATAATTTTTACACATTAAATAAGTAATTTTATTTATGACACAATGATGATGCATTAATTACCATATTTGTGAAAGATTAGAATAATAAATATTATAAATATCAAAACAATTGTAAATTAATACTTTTGATTCATTCCACAAATTTTATATGTTAATAAGACATTTGAGGTTGATTTAATGTTTTTTTTCAATGTAATAAGGTTTTTATGACTTTCACAGAAACCAAATAATAAATAGGGTAAAAATAGACATAAATGAGTTTTTAAAACAACTACTATATATTAAATGATATAATATTCCTAAAAATATATGGCTCTTCCAATGGTAAAATATAATTATATATATTTTATTAATCAACCACTGGTGGTTCTCTTGGAATTTTATGTGATGTTTATTAACCATGTAATATAAAAATACAAGAAGACATGGTAAACGTTAAACTATTTAACTAAGAATTAAATCTAAAAGATAAGGTTAATATGGGGATATAAACATTTCTAAAACCTATTTAATGAGAATATTTATACCCATAACCAACTTATCTTTGAAATAAATATATTTGGGTGAATTAAAATCCAAAAATGATTTTATAATAAAATAATATTTCAAGCTTTTCCTAAAGTGACCCTCATCTCTCTTATAGAAGGGTACTTCCCCTTCCATTAATTTCACAACTCCAAAGCCATTTGGCTCTACAAACCCTTCTCAAATATCCTCCCAACTATCCTCAATTCAACTTATAGGCCTTACATTGATCGAAAAGCCATCCTATGTATCCCTTTGGATCAAACCAAAAGGAAGCACCCAAACACGAGGTAATAATTTCATCACCTCTTTTCCATGTTCTTTTATTCTTCCACTTCCTATTTCATTATTTATTCCATGAAAAAATAATAACTATATTAAATTCTAGATATTTTTTTGTTATTATAAATATGTTATAACCATATTCATTATTCAATCCATCCTATGAATGAAAAAGTCACCATACATACGTACATACGGCTTACCATCTCCACGTCGTAGTGTAATTTGTTATTCAACACTTCCTTATTTGGATGGGTATAATAATGAGTATAATTGATGTAAAAAATAAATATTACATGTTACCGATTATTTATATATGATATACCATTCAATTACATATGATGTCACCATTGATAAAATGATATTGTCCCTTGGGCGTACGTACAGATTAACGTTTCCATGAACAGAATGAGATTTATTCCCCATCATATCCATTCAAGAATAATTTTCATTTTATAATTTAAACTATTGTTTAGAAAATGTATATCATGTTGTATATGAATTAAATACGTCTTATCCATAACAAACTTGACTTACTTAACCAAACATATAAAGGAAAACTAATCAGTTAACACCTGGAACAATGAAGCTTGTGAAATATTATTAACAATGAAATATTAGAAGAACATACATGATATCTTATTTTTCTATGTAGTACTTGTATAATTTAATAAAATGGTTTAACTAGTATACATGATGTTAATGTACCCTCGGCGACGGAAAATTACAAGGTAAGGTGTTTTGAACTGACTTTTTATTACCGGGACATTCATGCATTTTTCCACTATTTCTTTTTGTGTGGTGTATCTACTACCCATGATTGTATTATTTGTGTAATATAAAGTAATTTATGGGTACTTACAACTTTATTTTATAATATTTATTTTATGGTAATTTGTTTCGTAAGTTACCAAATCAGTAAAGGAAGTTCTAATTTGAATTTCCTCTCATTAGGTTTTACAAATAGTTAATTGATTATTTTACTCCATGATTATGCGTGGAATCACTATTTTTTATTTATATAGTTATTTCCAATCCCCTTTGTGTAGAAATACTGTTTATACACATAATCACTCTATTTTTAAATTCTTAAGTCATTAATATGAACTTGATAAGGGTAATATTAACTCTATTTTCCATTCATTGAGTTAAACATCCACGCCGTTGGTTTTTTTCAAGAATATGTATGAATTTCCTCTAATTTATTTACACTGAATATCTAATCATATTGAAGGTATTTTTATATTTCACATATAATTTTTTCATTGATTTATCATTAATCTAAGGATACAATGTTTATAATGGATTTTCATCTCAATTTACATTTCATTTAGACTCCCTTGTTGTTATAAATTAATTAACTTTTATATGGTGTATATAATGTCCTTTGACACATTATATCATGAATCCCATTATTAGCATGATATTATAATGTTTTTATTTAATTTTATTCCTCAATTTTTTTATTTAATCATATTTCATTTGGCTAGGAGCTCTTTATCTAATTTATCATTTTAAATGGTTTAAATATATATTCTTATAAATCATTCTCATTAATGTACATGTTTTTAAATTGGGTTTAAGGATTTATTTATATGGACATGAATGTTCTAACATTAATATTCCTTTCAATAGTTTCAAAGTGGTATGGGACACTTTGATTCAAAAAATCTTTTTCAAACGACTTCTTTCATAAATAGTGTGACTTTTAAATGTTTTCAAGAAAATGGGATATTTATCTCAAATTGTTTTACTCATTATTTTCATTTATGTTAATATCCATCATTGTATTTTATTCCTGATTGAGGTTGATTTATTATAATACAATCATCTATATTTTATTGAATGTGTTATGTTTGACTATGGATTTGGTATTTTTATACCATTCATGGTTTAAGGTTAAAGTATTGGCCTTTTGTATGATAGTCTTAATACGAATGTTTATATATTTTTTATATATTTTTTTATGTGAAATTAATTGGACTTAGTAAGTGACGGGTGGAGCCCACTATAGCTCCTTGTAAAATCTATAGGTCTCTTTAGACTAAGTAATGTCTTGGCACAAGGACTTGACATAATCTTATTTGTAGTCTTGGCATGAGGTTGTGACTATGTGGTTATGATGTTCGACATTATGCATTTTATCATTATAAAATTAGCAATTGATATTACATCTGATTATTCTACTAGTATTATATCCATGTGAATAAGAAAATGGAACTATTTGATTTAACATTTCCATATCATGCTAATATTTAATTTAAAAAGGCTTGTGTTTTAGTCTTACATATTTCCTTAAATGTTTATTCTTATTTTTTATAGTTTCCGCTATATTTTTATCCTTACTATGAATCTAAACTCACCCATTTCTTATGATTTATCTTTCCCAGGATGTGAAGAAATATATTATGATTAAACTATAGGGATAGGCTATGGGATATGAGTGTGTTCAAAAGGGACACAATGTTATTTTTTTATTTCATGATATAATGTAAAACTTATGTATGTATCGAGTACTTTAGTGGTTACTAAACTAATCATCTTTTCGAGACAGGATATATTGTGAACATTATAATGTTATGTAATAAAGCACCAACTCTGGGTAACTAGGGTCAGTGTGCTATAGTTGGTATCAGTGAAAGTTTAATACAAACCTTGAAAACCAGAATTAGATAAACTCTGATTAGAGAACATTTCCATAAGATGGTCTTTTAGGATTAATATTGAAAAAATGGTTTTGTAAATATTATGTGGGTTTTCCAAGAAAATACGTCTCTGTCTGGATACAAATAGGTAGAGGTGGATCTGGCATTAATGTACCTAGGAGTCAAAACCCCGAAAATGAGTATTGGGCTTGACCCAAGGTATCCTAGTACACAACAATAGGACTTAATGCATCTTGGTATCAATACTCCTAGGGGATATGCATAGGATAATTCAGTTTTTCATTACAAACAGATTTGAAGGATTCTAATTCAAGATTATTATAAATAACCTTTGTTAATACTAAGTTGTTTTAGATTGAAAATAAGGAGTCATGATACTCTTTAAATGATTTTAGGACTATTGTTTATCACACTCTGCTTTCTAGTTTTAGTCAATGGTTGGATTCCAAAGAAGTCATAGTAACATTGAACATCATTTAAAAGGTGGTAATGGTGGTGGAAATGAGAATCTAAATAGAATGCTGAAAATAGTGAATTATATCATGTTCATGCTGAATAAATTTTCCAAAAAGATGATCGAAAATTTATCCATTAAACAAATTCCAAACTCAACAAAGAAGAGAAAAGAAGAAAATGATAAGATCTACAGTAGTAAAGACCATAGATATAATAATTATTTGTTTCCATCATGTAGAAAATTTTGATGGAAAAACTTAGGAAAGTGTCACAATGGAACAAAGAAATGCTTTATGTGTTGGAAACAAACACATAAAGTAATGAATTGTTGTTGAAAAATGAAAATAACTATGGAAGAAAATAAAAATGATCGTAATAATCTATTTATATTCATTTACCGTAAATGTAGGAGACCTGAGAATTACCCGAGTCAATGAACTATTCTATAAGAAAACCTCTAAGTCAATGATGGACCTATGTGGAAATAAATAGATGGTGAAATATTTAAAAAAATTAATTATCTTTTTTGATGGGATTACATTGGAAGAATTTTCTCTTGTTTGTGTAACCCTTTAGTTTTTTTGAACATTATTTTTGAGGAATAATTATCTTTTCTTTTGTGGATATAGTCATAAAGAACCATTTCAGTTTATATGATCCAGGAATTTGAGTCAATTACAGGTTATTACTTTTTGGGAAGATAATGCAAGGTATGAGATAAAATTTGGGGTTAAAATATGTTATGGTTATTTTTGAGAAATTTATCTCATTTTTGGGATTGTTATAAAATTATATTGTTTTTGAAAATGGAAAACACATAGACCATGTGATAAATCGTCACATCGGATAATGGTACGAGAATCGAACCCAAAACCAATGTGTGACTGGGATTTATCACCAACCACTGGATATGTGAAGTCCCTGGTTAGTATGACAAAGTCTATTTAGTTAAATAATTTTATGGATTAAGAATATGTTGATTTTTGGAAGTTTTGATTTTTCTTTAATATGGTAAAATGATTTTTGTGATTATGTGATAAATGTTATTTTGGAAGATGTTCCCTCTTTTAAGAACACTATATGCATAAGAAAAATAGAATACTATGGGATTTATTTAAGGAGTAATTGTGGATTTTAATTTTGGAAGAATGTATGTTATTATTATGAACATATAGCTATTCGGGTTATTTATGGAAATTATTAACCTATCATAGTGAATATGTGATTATATTAATTAATTTTATGTACGTGATTTAAAGGGTAGTCGATGTTATTTAAAGATAAATGTTACAAATTTTCTTGGAAGAATATGTGATCAAATCCTTCTGAATTTTTGGTTTCAAACATATATTGGATTATTTTGAATAATTTTGGGGATAATTGTTTTTGAATGGTCTTTTTTTAACATTGGGTATTGATTGTTTAATTCTGGATATTAAGAGTGGTATTTCTTCTTATAGAGGATTATCATTTTTGAGGATCATCTGATCATGTACAAACTGTTTTGGTTAAGGTTAATGTCAAAAGACAACTGAAATATATAGTTTATATTTTGTGGATTTTGGGATTCTATAGAAGTATATTCTAGAACTTCTGGTGTGACCATGTCATCTTTAATACTAATCATTTTGAGAAAATTTTAATTTTTTTGAAATTTATTAAAGGATAAAACTCTACAAGAAAAGTATGTATATCCACTTATGTTCTTAGTAAACTGCATAAATAAATTCAAAGACATTACTAAAAATAACATTAAATAAAAACAATTTCTATTTACTCTTCCTAATGGGTTATCAAATATCATTTAAACCATCACCAGTTTATGGATTTCTGGTAGTTAACATTTTCCTGATCATGTTTTCTATGACTCTATCAGAACTTGATGGTATGTTTTCTCTTACATATCAATGTTTTCCTACATAGAATCCTAGTATGGGTTATCTTTGGTAACCATTGTACATCTCATTCTATCATTTAATGTGTTTATTTATTGACTCTTTTTTTGATGTGGGATTTCAGCAAGGATGTTTTGAAATGTCAAACCCCTAGTTTTTTTTTCTAATTTGAAATTTCATGGATGAAATTATTTGAATGAGGGGAGAATTTAACACCCTTATATTTAATAGTAATTAATAACCTTAAATCAATTCCGTAGCTTATACTACAGACAACACTAACTTGGCTTACATTATATGGAAGATTGAGTTTCTCCAAAACAATACTTTAATTATTTAAATGATATATTTATACCATAAAAATTAAATATAGTAATAAAAATAGTAATAAATAAATTTTAAATTTCATTTATAATTATATCACATAAATAAACCATATTTATAAGTAAATGTATAAGTTTCATTAATATATAAGTACTATATTGATAAAGGAATTACTTCTATTTTCCTTTTGTGAACAATAATAAAATTAATTTTATAAAATCTTATAAATTCAATTTTGTTAAATTGAATTTATTTTCTAATTTAGAATAAAAATATTATATTAGGGTGAATTTTTGGTAATTTTTTGAGAATTTTCATTTTTTTAACGAATAGTGAAAAATACTGTGTTTTAATTCAAAACTGCCTTTTCAAAAAATTTATTTATATTGTTATTTTATCCTATTAATTGGTTTTAGAGTATATATAGATTATATATTTATAATTATTTATAGTTTTTTTCATTGGATGTAATTTCACATTTAAATTCGATATAAACACATGTCAATATTTTGATAGTTTTACTTCTTAAAAAACCAATTTCTGGTTTTAGCAATGGGAAATTTTTTTAAATTAATTAATAAAAATAATATGATTTGAATTTGGTAAAATATAAAACATTTTAAAATTTTGATTATCAAAATTATCTTTTGATGAATTTTTGGTAATTTTCTGAAAACATTTAATTTTTGATGACTTGTGAAAAACACTGCGTTGTTGTTTAAAACCGACTTGTATTTAAATAAGAATTATAATTTTTAAATTTTTTTTAATGTCCAAATAGATATAAAAAATAATTATATTAGTTCAATTTAATTCATTGGAGTCATTTTAAAATAATATTAGATGAATAATATTTTATTGGAATTTTTAATGTATTTTACCCAACTTCTAGGCACATTGGTAAATTTTCATAAAACCCAATTTTAGAGCTTCATTTAATGATATTTCAAAATTACGAGAGACACGGTTAAAATCATAAAGGAAAATTTTGTTCAATAGGATGAAAATAATTTTTGGTGAATAGTAACTTTTGAATTTTAATAACCATGGTTAAAAGTAAATATGGAAATTAATAGCCAAAATGATATTATAATTACCCTAACACATGTCATAATTCTATTGGATAAGTCTTTTTCAACCCAAATCAACCTTTGGAATAAATAATGATTGCCTTTTACCAACTAGAATTTGATTAAGACATTTGTTATCATCTTATTTAAAGAAGAGTTAAAAGTGTAAAATTCAATGTCTAAAAACTAAACAATTTTAATATATGGTTATAAATAAGATATATTTTACTATAAATATTATTTATAAATATAAAAATATTTTATACAACATGTAATTTTATTTATAATTTTTAGACATTAAATATTTAAATTTATTTTTGACACAATGATGATGCAGTAATTACCTTATTGAGGAAAGATTAAAATAATCGATATTATAAATATAAAAATAAATGTAAATGAAGACTTTTTATTCATTAAACTAATTTTATAGTTTAATATGAAATTTTAGAGTATATTTAATAGATTTTTTTTCTAAATAATAAGATTTTTTTGACATTCACAAAAACCATATTCAAATTAGTGTCAAAATTGATCTAAATGGGTATTCAAAACAAATACCATATTATAAAATGATATAATATTTCTTAAAATATAAGGTTCTGAAAAAAGACATATATATTTATAGATATTTCATTAATGAACCACTTGAGGTTCACTAGTCATTTTATAGTATGTTTATTCACTATTTTATATAAAAAACAAGAATACATGGTAAAAGTTAAACTATTTAACTACAAATTAAATCTAAAAGCTATGGTTAATGTGTTTAACAAGGATTTCCTAAAACCTATTTGTTGTGAATATTTTGACCCATCCCCAACTTATACTCTAAATTAATCCATTTGGAGAATTTATAAAATGAAAAGGATTATATAGTAAAATATTATTTCAATCATTTCCTAAAGTGACCCTTACCTCTCTTATAAAAGGGAACTTCCCCTTCTCTTAATATTACACCTCCAAAGACATTTGGCTTGAAACAACCTACTAAAATATCCTCCCAACTACCCAAAATACATCCTAGAGGCCTTAATTTGACCATAAATCCAACCTTAGGAGCCCTTTTGATCAAATCAAAAAGGAAGAACACGAAGAAAAGGTAATAATTTCATCACCACATTAAAAGGTCTTTTCTTCTTACACATCGTTTTTAATTATTTTTTCCATAAAAAAATAATAAATCATGTACATTATATATACTATGATGTTATTATAAATATGATTCAGCCATATTCATTATTCTATAAATCCTTTGAATGGCATGTCACCATACGTGCGTACAAACAGCTTACCGTCTCCACATCATGGTAAAGTTTTATATTCCATACTTAGTTATTTGTATGGGTATAATAATGAATATATTTTATATAAATAATACATATAAATTGTTAATAATTTTGTACATATGATATACCATCGAATTCCTTATTATTTCACCATCAATATAATGATATTGTCGCTCGTGCATACGTACAGATTACCGTCTCCACAAACGCGAAGAGATTCACTCTCCCTAAAAACCATTCAAGAATAATTTTTCTTGTACGATTAAATTTTTTTTATGAACATAATATCATTCTGGAAATTAATCAAATATATACTATCCCTAACAAACATGAATTTTGAAACAAAACATATAAAGTAAAACTAATCAGTTGACAGCTGGAACAATGATACTACTTAAATATTATTTACAAAGCAATATTTGAAGATAATATCAGATATCATATTTACGTATGTATTTATTTTATTATTTAATAACAATTATTTAACTATTATACATGAGGTTAAATTACCATCGACTAAGGAAAATTACAAGGTAAGGGGTTTTCATCTAACTTTTTATTCCCAGGAGATTCAGGTTATATTTTCCACTATTTCCTTTTGTGTGGTGTATGTACTACCCACGATTGTATTCTGAATGTAAAAAAAATAATTTAGGGGTGTTTAAATAATCATTTTATTATATTTTTTCCCATGGGTGATGTTTTTTATATTACCCAATCAGTAATGGAATTTCTAATTTCAATTTCAACTCATTGGGTTTTACGCATACTTCATTGATTATTTTACTCAAAGATTATGTGATTAATAACTATTTATTTATGTATGTAGTAATTTACACTCCCCTTTGTGTGTATATACTTTTGATACAATTAATCACTCCATTGATAAATTCTAATGTCATTAATATGAACATGATATGGGTAATATTAACACAATTTTCCATTCATTGTGTTAGAAATCCATGTCATTGGTTTGGTTTTATTCAAGAACATGTGTGAATGTCCTATAATTTATTTACACTGAATATCTAATCATATTGAGTGTATTTATATTTTTCACACATAATTATTTCATGTATTTATCCCTAATAAAAGGATATATTTTTTATAAGGGATTTTCGTCTCAATTTACATTCTATTGAGACTCCTTTGTTCTTTTGCACCAATTCACTTCTATATGGTGTATATACAGTCCTTTGACATATTATATCATGAATCCCTATATTCTAATGATATTATAATGTTATAATTTAATTTTATTCCTTGATTTTTTTATTTAATCTTCATTCACTTTTCTAGGAACTCTATATCTAAAATATCATATTAAATGTTTTGAAAATTAATTCTTATAAATATTTCTCATTAATGTACATGTTTTAAAAATGGTTTTAAGGATTTATTTATATGGACATGAATGTTTTAAAATTAATATCCCTTTCAAAATGTTCAATGTGGTATAAGAAACTTTGATTCAAAAATCACTTTTAAACAACTTATTTTATAAATAGTGAGACATTTAAATGTTTTCAAGAAAAGGAAATATTTATCTCAATGAGTTTTAGTGATTATTTTCATCTTTGTAAATATAATTAGTTGTATTTTATTATTGACTGAGGTTGATTTATTATAAAACAATCACCCATATTGTATTGAAATAGTTATGTTTGATTGTGAATGTGCTATTTATATACCATTCGTGGTTAAGGGTTAATATATTTACATTTCTCATGCTAGTTTTAATATTAAGGTTATATTTTGTTTTGAACATTTCATACGAGGAAGGAATTGGACATAGTAAGTGATGGGTGGAGGCCACTATAGCTCCTCAATGCATCAGAAGGTCTAATGAGACAAACTAGTGTCTTGGAACAAGGCCTTGACGAAATCTTATTTTTATTATTGGCACGAGCTATGGACTATGTGGTTATGATATCTGACATTATTCATTACATCATTATGAAATTACCATTTTATATTACATCTTTTTACTCGATGAGTAGAATATCAACGAGAATATGTAAATGGAATTTCTTGATTTATCATTTCCATTTCATGGTGAAATTTAAGTTTAAAAGTCTTGTGTCTTAGTCTTACACATTGCCTTAAATGTTTATGCTTATTTATGATAGTTTCTACTATATTGTTATCCTTAATGAGCATCTAAGCTCACCAATTTCTTATGATTTCTTTTCCCCATGATGTGAAGAAGTATATAATGATTGACCTACAGGGATTTTCTAAAGGATAAGAGTGTGTTCAACGGAGACACAATTTTGTTTTTGTTTTCTATTTAATTATGTAATTTAAAACTTATGTATGTATCTAGTAGTTCTGAGGCTAGTAAACTAATCAGTATTTTTAGACATGATCTCTAGTGAAAATGCCAATATTATGTAATAATGCACCAACTCTAGGTAACTAGGGTCATGGAGTTACATATACATTATAAGTTAAATACACTATTAATTGTGTCATCTCTAATGTAAGAACCATAATATCAAAATACCCTTAATTATTTTATTATATATTGTGATAGTACTAAAACTATTCATATTCCTGAGCCAAAATAATAAACAAATGATTAAAATAATAAAAAAAACACTCCTCTCCTTCATTATAAAAACCACCCTCACCACCTCTTCTCCCCACACCACTGAAGATTTAATCATTTTAAAAATTCAAAACATTACATTTCCCAACATTTCTCCAATGTTTTGGAGCCTTTGGTCTAAAAAAAATACCCAATCCATTCAACTAAGGAGGTTCTGAAGGAGGAGAAATTATTGAGGTAAAATCTTCTTCCTTTTCATTTAATTTCTTTTCTAGTTCCTATATTTGTCTGATTCTCTTCTCACCGCCCCTCATTCAAGAGGCATGATAACTTCATTACATTATATATACTATAATTAAATTAATGGAAACATTGTCCATGAGGTCTTGTATTATCATCTTCAAGGGTTACAAGGTTTCATTTTTCATCACCAACTTTAAGGATGGTAATAAACTATTATAATGGCTGAAAATGACTTTCATAAGTATTTTATATACCTTTTTATGTTTTGGAATTAACATATTTTCATAATACTAAATTATAATTAAAAAACAAGTTCATTTTGGTTGAAAACCGCAAAAAATCACCCAGCTGAATATCTTTAACTATTTATCTAATGATTAATCCTCATTCCATACAACCAAATGATTTATAAGAGAAGTTAATTTTTTTAATATACTTAATAACACATAATTTCAGTTTGGGATAATTGCCCCCACTTTACACAATCATCCATACATGTATACAATTGAACCGATCATGAAAACAATGAAAACAAACACTCCCAAATGATAAAATTAAACATTATGAGTCACCAAAAAGGACATACATGAACATAATAAAATTATATAATATATATATATATATGAGTTTTTGAGTTAATTAATTAATGAATTTAATTTTATTATCTAGCATATTAAGATAATGTGTAGAACCTTTTCAAATATAAGGTAAGCGATTCTACTAGAACCTCCATTTTCCATTCAAGTTACTCTTTCCCTCTCTTTACCCAAATTTAATGCATCATTATTTTTGTGTAATTATTGTACATTATTTTTATGTTTCAGAATAGTTAATCCAAATCTGTTCATCCCACTTTTATAGGTATTTACATGTTTTTAAAACGTTACCTTTTCGATTATTCTCTATATGCAAGCCCTATTCAAGGGAGCTTCCCAATTGTTTAACCTTCTTTATTTTCATGGCATAACCTGATTTAATCCAACAATATTTTTTTAATCCCTCATTTTATAATGAAAAACTATCCTATTTCATTTTTTTATGAAAAAAATATTCATTTTTTACTGTAAAATATCTTTAATATTTTTCTTAAACCACACTAAAATGTGTCATTTTTAATAGTTCATAAACCATCATTTTAAATGTTTCAACTTTAACATGAAATCACCTATCATGATCCATTATTATTTTCCATTATTAATTTCCATGTATATTTTAAACCCATTCTTTCATAGATACATTTATGAAATGCTCATTTTTTAATCCTTGTGACATGATTATGATAGCAATTTCCTTCCAATGGTAAAAATTGTGTTTTTCCATCAAACGGAACACATATTCATGAATATGTAATTATGAGTGTGCCAAGATATCCCTAAAATTCATTTAGTAACATTTAGTCTCATGTGTAATCATGTTTGGACAGGGAGTAAACCAGATTCCTTTATGGGACTTTGTCCACCATGAGATATAGTCTTGGCAGTACCCCTTGAATAATGTTTATTTCACGTAATATGTTGTTTCCATATTCCTATACTGCCATTATTATAGGTTCCCATGTTATTAATGTTATTTTACCTTATGTTTATTCTTGTTTTATTCCTTTTATGTCATACTATTTTTCCTTCTAACCCATATTCTATGTCTATACCATTTGTTATTCACTTAATGGGATTTTTCTCTCATCCATATTGTTCATGAATTACCCATGTTATCCTAGAGAGATTAAAGGTATCAAAATGAATAATGATCTCATTATGATGATTAAATATTTTTTTTGGGTATCATGATGTTTAACTATGTATGTAATCTTATAAAGACACTAGAATTTACAATCCTTGGTTGTATTTTATGGTAAATTATGCTTCAAATCATGTAATACTATATGTAATAGTCTAGGGTCCCTATATAATACGTATCAAAATATAAGTCACAAGTTAAATATATTAATGATGAATTTGATCAAATTGAAAAAATGAGGACCTAAGATATTTCGGAAAGATCAAATCATCACTTCGTCATTGGAATGAAGTTAATATTCAAGAAACAATTTCGTGATAATGGAAATATTTTAGGAAATAAGGAACTGAGGGTATGAAAATGCTATGCAGAAATGGAATGATTTGTTGGGAATGAAACTTTAAAACTAGGGTATAAAATATAATCAATCAGATTATTCATCAATATGGATATCAAAAAGGGATAAAATGTCTATCAAATAGAACGCATAACATCACTCATGAACAGTGATATTAATTTAGTTGTATATATTTTGATTTTTGTTAGATATTATAATAAGAGAAGATGAAACAATGTCATGTTGGTTGAGAGGGGACTTTTAAGAACTGAATTATGAAACAAAAGCATTGATTATATGAATGTATTCATATATGATGAAGTTGGAATTTAGAATAGGTTGTGTTGATCATAAAATTAATCTTGAAAAATCTAATGAAAAATAATTCCTTGTGCTTCTATATGTAGATGATATCATCTTTAGTAGAAAAAAGTATGTATTTTTGGATGGTTTTGAAAATATCATGTTTATTGAGTTTGAAATGTGCTTAATCGATGATCTAAAATATTTTTTTGGATGATAGGTGATTCAAAACGTAGGATACACAATTATCTCCCAGACTAAGTATACAAATGAACTACTAAATTGGTGACCTAAACCAATCCACCACATGACCTCATGCATGCCTCCCCATATTCTAGAGGTTGTGACATGTAACTAGGGTATATTAGATCACATGGTGAGTCAATACCCCTTACCAGATTAAGCCATAACAGATAGAATGTATAATAAAGGAAATGATAAAAAAAATATATAAACCTACATTACTAACCATTTCCCAAACCAATTTCAAACCGAAACCAAAAAATAAATATGTCATGTCATGATAACAGTTCTAATAGTGAAGAAAAAATCACAATAAATAGAAATAACTAAATCCCAAAAATGGGTTTGGACACAAAGTCGAGTACCCTCGTCCATGCACAACCCGTTCCTAAACCAACCAACAAGCATCAATCCCTTACAATTTGCTAGACCAGAATCCATGAAATCTGCTCAGGTACGCATGGATGGCCTGATTTTACATTGAATACATGTCAGTAGGCCACAAAAATGATGTCTACAAAATCTCAATTCTAAATTGTCTGTGCGTGAAATTTTTAAATTCATGAGAAGATAATAAAATAAAACTCCAGTGTCAATGTTAAAAAATAGTCCCATGGGTTAGGAGTTTAGATCATTACACTATGGCCTATGCCGATCAATTACTAATCATAAGGGAGTACGTAAGGTTCCCTATCTCAAAATGGAAAGCCATTTCACAAAAATTACATAACACTTACCTTATAGCCTCACTCTAGGTAGTTTCATCCAATTCAACCAATAAGGGACTATATCCTTTGTCAAAATTCTACAACCGTGCATTCTAGGGGTAGGGTATAGATCCTCAGTCAAACTAAGACCATATGAGTACCCTATGTTCAGAATCCAAAATCCCACATGCATGTGCACATGATTTAATATCCATTAATTGCATCAATCATTTAAATAAACCATAAATTTGCAATACTATGATAAATCACAATTCCTAGCTCATTAAAAACAAAAAAAATCATTATTCATTTACCATTTACACATTATCATATTTTTTCCTCAACTCATTCACATAATTCCATTATAAAAAATATATCATTTAACATATTCCCTTTAATTCATTTATTCCATTCCCATTATTCCAAACAACCCCTTATAGAAAGTTAACAGCCCAACAAAAATTCCATTAACACCATTTTATAATGAAAACTAACATTCCACCACATTTATCATGGGATATACTTCTTCTTAAATAAATTTCGTGATTAACCTTACAATTTTCCATATTTAGGTTGAGTAAACACCCCACTGGTGGTTCTAAAACTGATATATTGAACCTTAATGAATCCCTTGGGGATTAGGAGGGTTTCAATTCATCATTTACAAAACCAATTTACCAAAAGATATTAAGGGTACCAAAATCACAACAAGTAAATATCATTGCACCACAAAATGCAATTAAACCACTATGAAGGCTCTGAGATATAACCTACAGACCACGTACCTTGAATAATAAGACCAACACTCACATAACCATAGTAGTAGATAATTATTCAAGAACCCTTTGAAGCCCTAACAAAATATCCTGGGGAAAATGTATGTTTTAGAGATTCATAATAAGTTAAACAAAATCAAAATCCCTAATCTGGAAAAGAGAACCAGAAAGAGCATTAGACATACCCAGAGCTTCAATATCTATTCAACCACACTCTAGATGTCCTATAATTGAAGAAGATTGACCCTTGAGATGATTTGGGCGTTTAGGATCATCACTTAGTTTTTTAGGGGAAGAATAGGGTTGAAAATAAATTTAAACACTTAAAATCCTAAGGGGGAAAAAGTTAAAAAGAAAATTTTTATAAAGAAAAAAGTTTGGATATACGGATTTCTGAACTATGAGCTAACCATGCACTGTCCTCTGTCCAAGAGGGTCTTGTTCACACAGTTACATTGTGAGATCGTACAGTTTAATAAATCTTGTGGTAACCCTATATAATGGATCATTCCATGACAACATGGTTTTGAATCCCCCCTCACTTGGTTTATATAACATAGCACCCCTCCTCAAGCATAACATGGTTTGGGAACATGTTTACATCTTACCAAGCTCCAACCCTGAATCATGCATTGGATGTCCATTTCTCTGATTCGTTCATGTCCCAAACCCCTGAACACCCCCTATCCTCCTCATACACTTGTTGAAAATTTGATTATCCAAAAATAGGGTACATAAAATAAAATGTTAACAATTACATGCCTCTGCAGAATTGCATGATCTTACAAACTCCCCACATTATAATGACTCTCCATCGAGTCGCACTTCCTATAATTACCATGATTTTGAGGTGAAGAGATTGGTTCAGTGGGACTTCATATCCATCCCCCTCTCCCATGTTTCCTCCTGAAAATTACTACGATGCGATAAAACTCTTACCAACAACATCGTCTTTCCCAAAAAAACATCCCCTCTATGATCTACAATTAGAACTCGATGCTCTGTCAAGGACACATCATCCTCATGCTCTACAACTCCACATCAATCACTTAATATGAGTCAATGTGACACTTCTGATGTTATGATAATGAAATACATTGTTCATACCACTATACCACTTTTTAAGAGCCAATCGGTATTCCAACAGTCCGATTATTTGAACAATATTAAACGACCACAGACACTTTGACACTAACATACCTAGACATTGAATCCAAGAGTGTCCAAACATTTGGAAAATCTAAAAAACACATGAGAACCCACCATAAACTCAAGAGGTCTATGACAGTAATCTGCATACAAATTATGAATACTCTAAGACATATCCATACACTTGTGAATTCACAGAACCTTCTCTGATGTCACCTGCTCAAGACTCAGCCCCAATTACTCAGATTCCCTAGCCTCCATCCAACATAAAGGAGACCTACACATTCTCGTATAGAGAAATTCACACAGTTCAGTCTAAATTTTCACATGGGGATTATTGTTATAAGATAACTAGAAATGTTATATGTTCATCTCTGACTGTAACACCCCAAGCTTCTACGGTACGTTTCCCTTTGAATAATGCGATAGCGTGTGTTGTACGCAACCTCGAGTTCTAACACACACCACAACTAATTAAACTAGCCGTTGTGAATAGTAATACCTAATTTTTGAAATCATATATATTCTATATTTCAAAATGGACTTAATTTTTGGATTCGGAATATCAAAATTAGCCTAGGGTGAAATTTTGGTACATTTCGGATAACTTTCATATTTTGATGAATAGTGAAAATTTCTAAATTTTAATTAAAAACAACTTTTTTAATCAAAATAATTAATAGTGATAAATTATGAATTTGAGTGGTTTTAAAGTATATTTAGAATATATTTTTACCATTCAATTTAATGTTTATCATTGGACATAATTTTACAATTAAACCGAACATAAACAAGTGTCAATCTTTTGATAGTTATTATCTCTTAAAAACACGCTTTTTGTTTTAACAGCGGGAATTAATTTTAAATTAATTTCTGCCACTTCTGTGTTTTGAATTTAGGAAAATGGATTCCATATTTGGAATCAGGATATCCAAATTATGTAAATAGGTAACTTTTATTTTTAGACATTTTGAATAATTACTGCGGTAAATAATTTATTTACCATGGTTAAAGGGTAAATCCGGTAAATAAGGGTTAAAAAAATAATATTATAATAATACAAAATTACCCTAAAACGTGTCTTAACCCTATTGGTTGATACATGGTCGACCATGGGCATCTTTGTGTCAATTTTGGGACCCCATGGATCCACTTGTAAGTGATAATGACACTTTATTTTAATTAAGTTAAAATGAATACAAAAATGACACAAGCATATATCTTTTAGAAGAACAATTTGTACATAGGGTTATACATGTTGGATTTTCGATTATAAATATTAATTAGAAAGATAAAAAGATTTCCTACATAATTATATTTTATTTATAATTTTTAGACAATAAATAAGTTATTTTATTTATGACACAATGATGATGCAGTAATTACTATAATAGTGAAAAATTAAAATAATTGATATTATAAATACCCAAATAAATATAATATGAAACTTTTAATGAATTAAACTAATTTTCTAGGCTAATATGATATATTAGGATTGATTTAATGGACTTTGTTCGAAGTAATCAATCTGTTATGAGTTTCACAAAAATCAACTATTGAATAGTGTCAAAATTGACATAAAAGAGTTCTTAAAACAAATATTATATTATTAATTGATATTAAATTCCTAAAAATCTAAGGTTCGGCCAAGAGACTTATATTATGATAGGTGAATCATTAATGGACCACTTGGGTGTCGCTTGGATGTATATAGTAAGTTTATTAACCATATTATATAAAAATACAAAGAGACATTGTAAAAGTGAAACTAATTAACTTAGAGTTAATACTTAAAGATAAGGTTAATATAAGTACCCAAACCTGTCTAAATTCTATTGGATGAGTTGTTTTCGACCTATCCCCACCTCATCCTTTGAATAGTCAACTTTGGAGCCTTTAGAAACCGAATATGAATTTATTATAAATTAATATTTCTAGCTTTTCCAAAGGTGCCCCTCACCCCTCTTATAAAAGGGCACTCCTCCTTCTCATTTCTTCACACCTCTAAAGCCTTTTGGTTCGGCCAAACTCTGCCCAAATACTCTCCCAACATCCCTCAATACAACCTAGAGGCCTTAGTTTGATCAGAAAGCCAACCTAAGGAGCCCTTTTGATCAAATCAAAAGGAAGAACCCGAAGAAGAGGTAATGATCTCACCACCCTTTTCTAAGTTCATTTCTTCTTCCACTTCTTCTTCCTTTGTTCTTACCATTCTGAAATAATAACTCCAGTATCTCACATATACTGTGATGTTATTATAAATATGGTACAATCATATTCAGTATTCTATCCACCCTTTGAATAACATGTCACCATACGTGCGTACGTACGGCTTACCGTCTCCACGTCGTGGTGTAATTGTTATTCAATATAATATTATTTGGATGGGTATAATAATGATGTGTAACTCATGTAAATAATAAATATAACATGTTAATGATTCTGTATATATGATATACCATCCATTTATATATTATTTTAATATCAAAAGAATGATATTGTCGCTCGTGCGTACGTACGGACTACCGTCTCCACGAACACGATGAGATTCATTCTCCATCGTAACCATTAAAGCGTAATTATCATTTTATGATTTAAAAATGATGTTTAAGGACTTGATATCATTCTGGATATGAATAATATACAACCTATCCTTTACAAACATGTCTTACGTAACAAAACATATGAAAGAAAACAAGTAAGTTAACACCCGAAACAACGATAATACTAAGATATTATTATCAAATCAATATTAAAAGATCATATATGATATCATATTAATGTATATGATTCTTGTATAATTTAATAACAATTATTTCACCATTATACAGAAGTTTAACCTACCACAACCAAGGAAAAGTACAAGGTAAGGGTTATTTCACAATCTCTTCATTATCCGAGGTTGTATTATACGTAATAATCTACTGGGATCTCTTTATCATCCACATCCATGTTTCTTCGAAATGTATTTCAAAACATTTTTACTATTTACAAGAATATGGGTTAAAGTCATTTATACCCTTGTTTGACTTTTTATAAGAGGTTTATAAAGGAATCTTTCCGTCGTTTTCAAAACAAGGTCCTTTTTAACCTTTTCGACAGAATTGAGGTAAGAATGTTTTTTTTAACTTATACGGCGGGTGCGGTTATTTTCCGCCGTTATAAAATCGTCGAAGCTTCCCATACAAGCTTATAAGAATATTTTCAAAGAAAATGTTTTATTTTATATGGATCTTAAATGATTTCAAAATAAAAGGAGATATTTCTTTAAAATGAATTTTTATTTCATCTACGTCAACATCCTTTGATGGATTTTAAGATTATTTGAAGTTGATTTATTATGATACAAAACTTCTATATTGTATTGAAGGTTTTGTGATATGTTTGACTATGGATGTGCTATTTTTATACCATTCATAGTTTATGGTGAAATTATTGACATTTCGTATGCTAGATTTAATACGAATGTTTATGTTATGTTTAAACCTTTTCATATGGGAATGCATTGGACTTAATAAGTGACGGGTGGAGCCCGCTATAGCTCCTCGATGCATCGGTAGGTCTCATGAGACAAACTAGTGTCTTGGCACAAGGCCTTGACAAAATATTATTTGTAGCCTTGGCACGAGGCCTTGGCTATGTGGTTATGATAGTCTGGCATTATGCATTCCAACATTATGAAAGTGGTTATTGATTTTTGCATGTGATTATTCGATTAGTAGAATATCCATGTGAATAAGTAAATGGCATTATTTCATTTTACTTTTTCCATACCATGTTGAAGTTCAATTTTAAAAGGCTTTTGTTTTAGTAATGCATTGCCTTAAATGTTTATTCTTATTTATGAAAGTTTCCGCTATATTGTTATCCTTACTGGGCATTTGAGCTCACCCCTTTTCTATGTTTTATTTTTCCCCAGGATGTGAAGAAGTAAATTATGAATGACCTGCAGGGATATTATGAGGGGATAGTAGTGTGGATTATGGAGACATTATGTTGTTGTAGTAGTTTTTCATTTTATGATGTAATGTAAAACTTATGAATATATCTAGTGTTTCCAAGGCTACTAAACCAATCGGTCTTTCGAGATTTGATCTTTCTTGTGATCATGCCAATGTTATGTAATAATGCACCGACTCTAGGCAACTAGGGTCGGGGCGTTACAGTTGGTATCAGAGGAAGTTTAGTACAAACCTTGGAAGCTAGATTTAGATAAACTCTGATTAGAGCACGTAGACCTAAGATGAACTTTGAGGATTAGTATAGAAGAACTTCCTAGAATTTTGGTATTGTAGAGATTTTGTGAGTTTTTCGAGCAATACATCCCTGTCTGGATACGAGCAGGTAGAGGCGGCTCTGGCACAGATGTACCTAGGGGTAAAACCCGAAAACACCGCTTTGAGCTAGACTCGAACGGGAACTGGTGCACGACAACGGGCCTTGCTGCATTCTTGGTTACGACACTCCCGGGGGATATGCTTAGGATAACTCTCACTATCTTTACAAATCATTATGAAGGGTTTATGAGTATATACTTCCTCAAAGAAAACATTTTTATGATTATGGATTATATCCATAAATAGTTCAATTTATGTTAAGTGTTTTATAAGTATGGGATTATGTATTTTGATGCATAAACTGATCTAGTTTATGCCATTTTTTTAGAAATGGCACCTAGTGGAAGAAATGGAAACCGTATCAATGCACGCACTCCATGTAGGGATTGCCCTCCTGCTCAAGATAATTATAGTGGGGCTGGTGATGCAACTGGTGCTGATCAGCTAATCACCGTACTGGGACAACTTACTCAGGTTATGAATAATAACCTTACCCGTATGGAGCACCCTGATCCGCAGCGTGGAGGATCAATGTTAGATCGATTCATGAGACAACAACCACCAACGTTCAATGGGAGTACAAATCCCTTAGTAGCTGAGCAATGGATATTTTCCCTAGAGAAAATATTTCAGGCTTTGGGGAGTAGTGAAAGGGAAAAAGTTACCATGGCAGTTTACCGCCTCACTGGAGATGCTGATCAATGGTGGTCATTGATTCAAAACATGAAGGAAGATGATGAAGTATCAAACATGGAATGGAGGGAGTTCAAAGATCTGTTTTTAGAAAAATACTTTCCTCGCGACCATCGAGCAGATATGGAAAGGCAATTTCTGAGTCTGAGACAAAAGGAGGATGAGAATGTCACAAAGTATGAGGCTAACTTTACAAGGTTAGCGAGGTACACTGGTGATTATATTCGCAACCCAAGAAGTAAGATTGATCGTTTCTTTGATGGGTTAAAACCATTTCTCCGTCGAGCATTAGTCTCACAATCCTTTTCATCGTACGAAGACATTGTCTCATGTGCTATCAAGACCGAAAAGGAATTCTCTAAGTCTTATGACTTTAAAGCAAAGCAAGAGAAGAAGAGACCTGCTGATCAATCTGGGAATGGAAATAAGGGGAAGAAGGGAAAGGTTGAATATCCATCTTGTGGTAAGTGCGGGAAGAAACACCCCGGTGCTTGCCTGAAGGGAATGGGAGTCTGTTACAAGTGTGGTGAAAAAGGCCACCAAGCTCATGATTGCAAGGGGAAGAAGGAAGCTACCAACGTTCAGTGCTACAATTGCAGGGAGATGGGGCATTATGCAAATGCATGTCCTAAGCGTCAGGAGAACTTACCTCAGAAAAGGCCAAGGGATCAAGGCCAGACTTATGCTATCACTACTGCTGAGGTAGAAGCTCCGAAAGACGTGGTGGCAGGTAATTTAATGGTTTCCTCAAGTTTAGCAAATGCATTATTTGATTCTGGATCATCACATTGTTTCATATCTTCCCAGTTTGCTAAGAAAATTAGATATTTCCAATTTGATTTAATAAGGGAGTTGTCAGTTAAAACTCCTAAGGGAAGTATCGTTGCAACAAAGTTTTGTGAATCAGTCCCCATTAGAGCACATAAATTTTCTTTATCTGCTGATTTCATCGTCATACCTATGATTGAGTTTGATATAATCCTCGGTATGGACTGGCTTTCGGACTATGATGCGAAGATTTATTGTAAGAAGAAAGAGGTTACGATTCTTGATGATAATGATAAGGAGCACCTTATTTTTAGAGCAGAATCGTCACCACCTAATTCTTATTTAGATCCACCCCCTGTAGCTCAACTTAATTCAATTATCGGGGAGGAAGAGAATGAAATAACTGTCGGTGAGGAAAGAAATGTTCAAATAGAGGATGTACCTATTGTGAAAGAGTTTGTAGATGTATTTCCGGAAGATTTACCTGGACATCCTCCAGAACGAGAAGTAGAGTTTTCCATTGATTTAATTCCTGGATCAAGGCCTATATCGAAGACCCCTTATAGAATGGCCACTGTAGAGCTAGTCGAACTAAAGAAACAACTAGAGGAATTGAGTAATAAGGGATTTATTCGCCCTAGTGTTTCTCCATGGGGAGCCCCTGTTCTTTTTGTTAAAAAGAAAGATGGATCTATGAGGTTATGTATCGACTACAGGGAGATCAATGCTATAACGATAAAGAACAAGTATCCCCTACCTCGTATTGATGATTTATTTGACCAACTGCATGGAGCTCAATACTTTTCAAAGATTGACCTTCGATCTGGATACCATCAGTTGTGTGTGAAGAAGGAAGACATTCCGAAGACAGCATTTCGAACCAGGTACGGGCATTACGAGTTTACTGTAATGTCGTTTGGATTGACTAATGCACCCTCTGTATTCATGGATCTGATGAATAGAGTTTTCAAGGAGTATCTCGATGAATTTGTGGTGGTATTTATTGATGATATCTTGGTATACTCCAAAACCTACAAAGATCATGAAAATCACTTGCGCATTATCTTGAAGACTCTGAGGAGGCATGAATTATATGGAAAGTTTAGCAAGTGTGAATTCTGGCTTCAGGAGATTTCTTTTCTTGGCCATATTGTCTCTAAAGATGGAATCTCTGTTGATCCTTCTAAGACCAAGGCAATCCAAGAATGGCCAGCACCTACGAATATAACTGAGGTACGTAGTTTTATTGGTTTGGCAGGTTATTATCGACGTTTCGTCCAGAATTTTGCCCGATTGGCTAACCCATTAACGAAGCTCACACGTAAAGGGGTTAAATTTGTTTGGACAAAAGAGTGTGAAGAATGTTTCGAAGAACTGAAGAGAAGATTAGTCAATGCTCCTATATTGACTCTACCATCGGGGAATGATGGGTTCGTTATTTATAGTGATGCATCGAAGAAAGGACTTGGCTGTGTCCTTATGCAGAATGATAGAGTTATTGCCTATGCATCATGACAGTTGAAAATTCATGAACAAAACTATCCTACTCATGATCTTGAGTTAGCAGCTGTGATCTTTGCTTTGAAGATATGGAGGCACTACCTCTATGGTGAAAAATGTGAGATTTATACTGATCACAAGAGTTTGAAGTATATTTTCTCACAAAAAGAACTCAACATGAGGCAAAGGAGATGGCTTGAATTACTCAAGGATTATGATTGTACGATACACTACCACCCGGGGAAGGCAAACAAGGTGGCAGATGCTTTGAGCAGAAAAGACCATGGAGTTCTGAACATGATGAGAATTGAAAGGGATCCAATTTTCATGGATCTAGTGAAGATGGACATGGGAATAACCAGGGAAGGTGAAACATCAATGCTTTTTCAAATGGTTGCCAAACCATCTTTACTAGAAAGGATTAAGAGTTCTCAGACCGATGATGAAGAATTTCAGAAGAAGATTAAAGCTGTGAATGATGGGAGATTGAGAGACTTTGCGTATGAAGGTGGAATTTTGAAATTCGGGAAGAGACTTTGTGTTCCCAATATACCTGATCTAAAAAGGGAATTGCTGGATGATGCTCATAGTTCCAATTTCTCTATACACCCTGGGAGCACCAAAATGTATAGAGATTTGAAGGAACATTTTTGGTGGGACAACATGAAGAGGGAGATTGCTGATTTTGTGTCAAGATGTATGGTTTGTCAACAAGTGAAAGCTGGAAGGCAACAGCCTGGAGGAGTCATGCAACCTCTTCCCATACCGGAGTGGAAATGGGACAATATTACGATGGACTTTGTCATGGGGCTACCAAAGACTCCTAGAAGGAACGATGCAATATGGGTTATTGTTGATCGTCTTACCAAGTCAGCACATTTTCTTGCTATAAGAGAAGATCTACCCCTGGAACGTCTAGCAAGACTATATATTAATGAAGTTGTGAGACTTCATGGAGTACCCCTATCGATTGTTTCTGATCGTGATCCCCGTTTTACTTCAAGATTTTGGAAAAGTCTTCAGAAATCCCTGGATACTGAACTTCATTTGAGCACTGCTTACCACCCTCAGACAGACGGACAATCAGAACGGACTATTCAGACCTTAGAAGACATGTTGAGATCTTGCTCACTTGATTTTCAGGGTATGTGGGATCAATATTTACCACTAGTAGAATTTTCCTATAACAATAGCTTCCATTCGAGTATACAGATGGCACCATATGAAGCGTTATACGGAAAGAGATGTCGTACACCAACCTGTTGGGATGACGTTGGTGAAAGAAAACTTGTAGGCCCAGAGCTGGTGGAGGAAACGGTGGAAAAGGTGAAAGTAATCCAAAAATCACATTAAAGCAGCTCAAAGTAGGCAGAAGAGCTATGCCGATAATCGAAGGAAGGATTTGGAATTTCAAGTAGGTGATCATGTTTTCCTGAAGGTATCTCCATGGAAGGGAGTCATACGTTTTGGTAAGAAAGGTAAATTGAGTCCCAGGTACATCGGACCTTTCGAAATTCTAGAACGAATTGGGGCTGTAGCTTACCGATTGGCAATGCCGCCAAGTCTCTTCAAAGTTCACGATGTGTTCCACGTATCTCTGTTGAGGAAATACATGCCTGACCCAACGCATGTACTCACCTATGAGGAATTAGAACTGGAACCCGATCTTTCCTATTGTGAAGAGCCCGTCAGGATTCTTGATACAAGAGAACAAGTACTGAGAAACCGGACGACGCGTCTGGTAAAAGTTTTGTGGAGAAATCATAAGATGGAAGAGGCAACGTGGGAACCCGAGGAACTTATGATGAAGAACCACCCGAGTCTTTTTATGCAGTAATACCCTAGAAATTGCGAGGACGCAATTATTTGAAGGAGGGGAGAATGTAACACCCCAAGCTTCTACGGTACGTTTCCCTTTGAATAATGCGATAGCGTGTGTTGTACGCAACCTCGAGTTCTAACACACACCACAACTAATTAAACTAGCCGTTGTGAATAGTAATACCTAATTTTTGAAATCATATATATTCTATATTTCAAAATGGACTTCATTTTTGGATTCGGAATATCAAAATTATCCTAGGGTGAAATTTTGGTACATTTCGGATAACTTTCATATTTTGATGAATAGTGAAAATTTCTAAATTTTAATTAAAAACAACTTTTTTAATCAAAATAATTAATAGTGATAAATTATGAATTTGAGTGGTTTTAAAGTATATTTAGAATATATTTTTACCATTCAATTTAATGTTTATCATTGGACATAATTTTACAATTAAACCGAACATAAACAAGTGTCAATCTTTTGATAGTTATTATCTCTTAAAAACACGCTTTTTGTTTTAACAACGGGAATTAATTTTAAATTAATTTCTACCACTTCTGTGTTTTGAATTTAGGAAAATGGATTCCATATTTGGAATCAGGATATCCAAATTATGTAAATAGGTAACTTTTATTTTTAGACATTTTGAATAATTACTGCGGTAAATAATTTATTTACCATGGTTAAAGGGTAAATCCGGTAAATAAGGGTTAAAAAAATAATATTATAATAATCCAAAATTACCCTAAAACATGTCTTAACCATATTCGTTGATACATGGTCGACCATTGGCATCTTTGTGTCAATTTTGGGACCCCATGGATCCACTTGTAAGTGATAATGACACTTTATTTTAATTAAGTTAAAATGAATACAAAAATGACACAAGCATATATCTTTTAGAAGAACAATTTTTACATAGGGTTATACATGTTGGATTTTCGATTATAAATCTTCATTAGAAAGATAAAAAGATTTCCTACATAATGATATTTTATTTATAATTTTTAGACAATAAATAAGTTATTTTATTTATGACACAATGATGATGCAGTAATTACTATAATAGTGAAAAATTAAAATAATTGATATTATAAATACCCAAATAAATATAATATGAAACTTTTAATGAATTAAACTAATTTTCTAGGCTAATATGATATATTAGGATTGATTTAATGGACTTTGTTCGAAGTAATCAATCTGTTATGAGTTTCACAAAAATCAACTATTGAATAGTGTCAAAATTGACATAAAAGAGTTCTTAAAACAAATATTATATTATTAATTGATATTAAATTCCTAAAAATCTAAGGTTCGGCCAAGAGACTTATATTATGATAGGTGAATCATTAATGGACCACTTGGGTGTCGCTTGGATGTATATAGTAAGTTTATTAACCATATTATATAAAAATACAAAGAGACATTGTAAAAGTGAAACTAATTAACTTAGAGTTAATACTTAAAGATAAGGTTAATATAAGTACCCAAACCTGTCTAAATTCTATTGGATGAGTTGTTTTCGACCTATACCCACCTCATCCTTTGAATAGTCAACTTTGGAGCCTTTAGAAACAGAATATGAATTTATTATAAATTAATATTTCTAGCTTTTCCAAAGGTGCCCCTCACCCCTCTTATAAAAGGGCACTCCTCCTTCTCATTTCTTCACACCTCTAAAGCCTTTTGGTTCGGCCAAACTCTGCCCAAATACTCTCCCAACATCCCTAAATACAACCTAGAGGCCTTAGTTTGATCAGAAAGCCAACCTAAGGAGCCCTTTTGATCAAATCAAAAGGAAGAACCCGAAGAAGAGGTAATGATCTCACCACCCTTTTCTAAGTTCATTTCTTCTTCCACTTCTTCTTCCTTTGTTCTTACCATTCTGAAATAATAACTCCAGTATCTCACATATACTGTGATGTTATTATAAATATGGTACAATCATATTCAGTATTCTATCCACCCTTTGAATAACATGTCACCATACGTGCGTACGTACGGCTTACCGTCTCCACGTCGTGGTGTAATTGTTATTCAATATAATATTATTTGGATGGGTATAATAATGATGTGTAACTCATGTAAATAATAAATATAACATGTTAATGATTCTGTATATATGATATACCATCCATTTATATATTATTTTAATATCAAAAGAATGATATTGTCGCTCGTGCGTACGTACGGACTACCGTCTCCACGAACGCGATGAGATTCATTCTCCATCGTAACCATTAAAGCGTAATTATCATTTTATGATTTAAAAATGATGTTTAAGGACTTGATATCATTCTGGATATGAATAATATACAACCTATCCTTTACAAACATGTCTTACGTAACAAAACATATGAAAGAAAACAAGTAAGTTAACACCCGAAACAACGATAATACTAAGATATTATTATCAAATCAATATTAAAAGATCATATATGATATCATATTAATGTATATGATTCTTGTATAATTTAATAACAATTATTTCACCATTATACAGGAGGTTAACCTACCACAACCAAGGAAAAGTACAAGGTAAGGGTTATTTCACAATCTCTTCATTATCCGAGGTTGTATTATACGTAATAATCTACTGGGATCTCTTTATCATCCACATCCATGTTTCTTCGAAATGTACTTCAAAACATTTTTACTATTTACAAGAATATGGGTTAAAGTCATTTATACCCTTGTTTGACTTTTTATAAGAGGTTTATAAAGGAATCTTTCCGTCGTTTTCAAAACAAGGTCCTTTTTAACCTTTTCGACAGAATTGAGGTAAGAATGTTTTTTTTAACTTATACGGCGGGTGCGGTTATTTTCCGCCGTTATAAAATCGTCGAAGCTTCCCATACAAGCTTATAAGAATATTTTCAAAGAAAATGTTTTATTTTATATGGATCTTAAATGATTTCAAAATAAAAGGAGATATTTCTTTAAAATGAATTTTGATTTCATCTACGTCAACATCCTTTGATGGATTTTAAGATTATTTGAAGTTGATTTATTATGATACAAAACTTCTATATTGTATTGAAGGTTTTGTGATATGTTTGACTATGGATGTGCTATTTTTATACCATTCATAGTTTATGGTGAAATTATTGACATTTCGTATGCTAGATTTAATACGAATGTTTATGTTATGTTTAAACCTTTTCATATGGGAATGCATTGGACTTAATAAGTGACGGGTGGAGCCCGCTATAGCTCCTCGATGCATCGGTAGGTCTCATGAGACAAACTAGTATCTTGGCACAAGGCCTTGACAAAATCTTATTTGTAGCCTTGGCACGAGGCCTTGGCTATGTGGTTATGATAGTCTGGCATTATGCATTCCAACATTATGAAAGTGGTTATTGATTTTTGCATGTGATTATTCGATTAGTAGAATATCCATGTGAATAAGTAAATGGCATTATTTCATTTTACTTTTTCCATACCATGTTGAAGTTCAATTTTAAAAGGCTTTTGTTTTAGTAATGCATTGCCTTAAATGTTTATTCTTATTTATGAAAGTTTCCGCTATATTGTTATCCTTACTGGGCATTTGAGCTCACCCCTTTTCTATGTTTTATTTTTCCCCAGGATGTGAAGAAGTAAATTATGAATGACCTGCAGGGATATTATGAGGGGATAGTAGTGTGGATTATGGAGACATTATGTTGTTGTAGTAGTTTTTCATTTTATGATGTAATGTAAAACTTATGAATATATCTAGTGTTTCCAAGGCTACTAAACCAATCGGTCTTTCGAGATTTGATCTTTCTTGTGATCATGCCAATGTTATGTAATAATGCACCGACTCTAGGCAACTAGGGTCGGGGCGTTACAGTTGGTATCAGAGGAAGTTTAGTACAAACCTTGGAAGCTAGATTTAGATAAACTCTGATTAGAGCACGTAGACCTAAGATGAACTTTGAGGATTAGTATAGAAGAACTTCCTAGAATTTTGGTATTGTAGAGATTTTGTGAGTTTTTCGAGCAATACATCCCTGTCTGGATACGAGCAGGTAGAGGCGGCTCTGGCACAGATGTACCTAGGGGTAAAACCCGAAAACACCGCTTTGAGCTAGACTCGAACGGGAACTGGTGCACGACAACGGGCCTTGCTGCATTCTTGGTTACGACACTCCCGGGGGATATGCTTAGGATAACTCTCACTATCTTTACAAATCATTATGAAGGGTTTATGAGTATATACTTCCTCAAAGAAAACATTTTTATGATTATGGATTATATCCATAAATAGTTCAATTTATGTTAAGTGTTTTATAAGTATGGGATTATGTATTTTGATGCATAAACTGATCTAGTTTATGCCATTTTTTTAGAAATGGCGCCTAGTGGAAGAAATGGAAACCGTATCAATGCACACACTCCATGTAGGGATTGCCCTCCTGCTCAAGATAATTATAGTGGGGCTGGTGATGCAACTGGTGCTGATCAGCTAATCACCGTACTGGGACAACTTACTCAGGTTATGAATAATAACCTTACCCGTATGGAGCACCCTGATCCGCAGCGTGGAGGATCAATGTTAGATCGATTCATGAGACAACAACCACCAACGTTCAATGGGAGTACAAATCCCTTAGTAGCTGAGCAATGGATATTTTCCCTAGAGAAAATATTTCAGGCTTTGGGGAGTAGTGAAAGGGAAAAAGTTACCATGGCAGTTTACCGCCTCACTGGAGATGCTGATCAATGGTGGTCATTGATTCAAAACATGAAGGAAGATGATGAAGTATCAAACATGGAATGGAGGGAGTTCAAAGATCTGTTTTTAGAAAAATACTTTCCTCGCGACCATCGAGCAGATATGGAAAGGCAATTTCTGAGTCTGAGACAAAAGGAGGATGAGAATGTCACAAAGTATGAGGCTAACTTTACAAGGTTAGCGAGGTACACTGGTGATTATATTCGCAACCCAAGAAGTAAGATTGATCGTTTCTTTGATGGGTTAAAACCATTTCTCCGTCGAGCATTAGTCTCACAATCCTTTTCATCGTACGAAGACATTGTCTCATGTGCTATCAAGACCGAAAAGGAATTCTCTAAGTCTTATGACTTTAAAGCAAAGCAAGAGAAGAAGAGACCTGCTGATCAATCTGGGAATGGAAATAAGGGGAAGAAGGGAAAGGTTGAATATCCATCTTGTGGTAAGTGCGGGAAGAAACACCCCGGTGCTTGCCTGAAGGGAATGGGAGTCTGTTACAAGTGTGGTGAAAAAGGCCACCAAGCTCATGATTGCAAGGGGAAGAAGGAAGCTACCAACGTTCAGTGCTACAATTGCAGGGAGATGGGGCATTATGCAAATGCATGTCCTAAGCGTCAGGAGAACTTACCTCAGAAAAGGCCAAGGGATCAAGGCCAGACTTATGCTATCACTACTGCTGAGGTAGAAGCTCCGAAAGACGTGGTGGCAGGTAATTTAATGGTTTCCTCAAGTTTAGCAAATGCATTATTTGATTCTGGATCATCACATTGTTTCATATCTTCCCAGTTTGCTAAGAAAATTAGATATTTCCAATTTGATTTAATAAGGGAGTTGTCAGTTAAAACTCCTAAGGGAAGTATCGTTGCAACAAAGTTTTGTGAATCAGTCCCCATTAGAGCACATAAATTTTCTTTATCTGCTGATTTCATCGTCATACCTATGATTGAGTTTGATATAATCCTCGGTATGGACTGGCTTTCGGACTATGATGCGAAGATTTATTGTAAGAAGAAAGAGGTTACGATTCTTGATGATAATGATAAGGAGCACCTTATTTTTAGAGCAGAATCGTCACCACCTAATTCTTATTTAGATCCACCCCCTGTAGCTCAACTTAATTCAATTATCGGGGAGGAAGAGAATGAAATAACTGTCGGTGAGGAAAGAAATGTTCAAATAGAGGATGTACCTATTGTGAAAGAGTTTGTAGATGTATTTCCGGAAGATTTACCTGGACATCCTCCAGAACGAGAAGTAGAGTTTTCCATTGATTTAATTCCTGGATCAAGGCCTATATCGAAGACCCCTTATAGAATGGCCACTGTAGAGCTAGTCGAACTAAAGAAACAACTAGAGGAATTGAGTAATAAGGGATTTATTCGCCCTAGTGTTTCTCCATGGGGAGCCCCTGTTCTTTTTGTTAAAAAGAAAGATGGATCTATGAGGTTATGTATCGACTACAGGGAGATCAATGCTATAACGATAAAGAACAAGTATCCCCTACCTCGTATTGATGATTTATTTGACCAACTGCATGGAGCTCAATACTTTTCAAAGATTGACCTTCGATCTGGATACCATCAGTTGTGTGTGAATAAGGAAGACATTCCGAAGACAGCATTTCGAACCAGGTACGGGCATTACGAGTTTACTGTAATGTCGTTTGGATTGACTAATGCACCCTCTGTATTCATGGATCTGATGAATAGAGTTTTCAAGGAGTATCTCGATGAATTTGTGGTGGTATTTATTGATGATATCTTGGTATACTCCAAAACCTACAAAGATCATGAAAATCACTTGCGCATTTTCTTGAAGACTCTGAGGAGGCATGAATTATATGGAAAGTTTAGCAAGTGTGAATTCTGGATTCAGGAGATTTCTTTTCTTGGCCATATTGTCTCTAAAGATGGAATCTCTGTTGATCCTTCTAAGACCAAGGCAATCCAAGAATGGCCAGCACCTACGAATATAACTGAGGTACGTAGTTTTATTGGTTTGGCAGGTTATTATCGACGTTTCGTCCAGAATTTTGCCCGATTGGCTAACCCATTAACGAAGCTCACACGTAAAGGGGTTAAATTTGTTTGGACAAAAGAGTGTGAAGAATGTTTCGAAGAACTGAAGAGAAGATTAGTCAATGCTCCTATATTGACTCTACCATCGGGGAATGATGGGTTCGTTATTTATAGTGATGCATCGAAGAAAGGACTTGGCTGTGTCCTTATGCAGAATGATAGAGTTATTGCCTATGCATCATGACAGTTGAAAATTCATGAACAAAACTATCCTACTCATGATCTTGAGTTAGCAGCTGTGATCTTTGCTTTGAAGATATGGAGGCACTACCTCTATGGTGAAAAATGTGAGATTTATACTGATCACAAGAGTTTGAAGTATATTTTCTCACAAAAAGAACTCAACATGAGGCAAAGGAGATGGCTTGAATTACTCAAGGATTATGATTGTACGATACACTACCACCCGGGGAAGGCAAACAAGGTGGCAGATGCTTTGAGCAGAAAAGACCATGGAGTTCTGAACATGATGAGAATTGAAAGGGATCCAATTTTCATGGATCTAGTGAAGATGGACATGGGAATAACCAGGGAAGGTGAAACATCAATGCTTTTTCAAATGGTTGCCAAACCATCTTTACTAGAAAGGATTAAGAGTTCTCAGACCGATGATGAAGAATTTCAGAAGAAGATTAAAGCTGTGAATGATGGGAGATTGAGAGACTTTGCGTATGAAGGTGGAATTTTGAAATTCGGGAAGAGACTTTGTGTTCCCAATATACCTGATCTAAAAAGGGAATTGCTGGATGATGCTCATAGTTCCAATTTCTCTATACACCCTGGGAGCACCAAAATGTATAGAGATTTGAAGGAACATTTTTGGTGGGACAACATGAAGAGGGAGATTGCTGATTTTGTGTCAAGATGTATGGTTTGTCAACAAGTGAAAGCTGGAAGGCAACAGCCTGGAGGAGTCATGCAACCTCTTCCCATACCGGAGTGGAAATGGGACAATATTACGATGGACTTTGTCATGGGGCTACCAAAGACTCCTAGAAGGAACGATGCAATATGGGTTATTGTTGATCGTCTTACCAAGTCAGCACATTTTCTTGCTATAAGAGAAGATCTACCCCTGGAACGTCTAGCAAGACTATATATTAATGAAGTTGTGAGACTTCATGGAGTACCCCTATCGATTGTTTCTGATCGTGATCCCCGTTTTACTTCAAGATTTTGGAAAAGTCTTCAGAAATCCCTGGATACTGAACTTCATTTGAGCACTGCTTACCACCCTCAGACAGACGGACAATCAGAACGGACTATTCAGACCTTAGAAGACATGTTGAGATCTTGCTCACTTGATTTTCAGGGTATGTGGGATCAATATTTACCACTAGTAGAATTTTCCTATAACAATAGCTTCCATTCGAGTATACAGATGGCACCATATGAAGCGTTATACGGAAAGAGATGTCGTACACCAACCTGTTGGGATGACGTTGGTGAAAGAAAACTTGTAGGCCCAGAGCTGGTGGAGGAAACGGTGGAAAAGGTGAAAGTAATCCAAAAATCACATTAAAGCAGCTCAAAGTAGGCAGAAGAGCTATGCCGATAATCGAAGGAAGGATTTGGAATTTCAAGTCGGTGATCATGTTTTCCTGAAGGTATCTCCATGGAAGGGAGTCATACGTTTTGGTAAGAAAGGTAAATTGAGTCCCAGGTACATCGGACCTTTCGAAATTCTAGAACGAATTGGGGCTGTAGCTTACCGATTGGCAATGCCGCCAAGTCTCTTCAAAGTTCACGATGTGTTCCACGTATCTCTGTTGAGGAAATACATGCCTGACCCAACGCATGTACTCACCTATGAGGAATTAGAACTGGAACCCGATCTTTCCTATTGTGAAGAGCCCGTCAGGATTCTTGATACAAGAGAACAAGTACTGAGAAACCGGACGACGCGTCTGGTAAAAGTTTTGTGGAGAAATCATAAGATGGAAGAGGCAACGTGGGAACCCGAGGAACTTATGATGAAGAACCACCCGAGTCTTTTTATGCAGTAATACCCTAGAAATTGCGAGGACGCAATTATTTGAAGGAGGGGAGAATGTAACACCCCAAGCTTCTACGGTACGTTTCCCTTTGAATAATGCGATAGCGTGTGTTGTACGCAACCTCGAGTTCTAACACACACCACAACTAATTAAACTAGCCGTTGTGAATAGTAATACCTAATTTTTGAAATCATATATATTCTATATTTCAAAATGGACTTCATTTTTGGATTCGGAATATCAAAATTATCCTAGGGTGAAATTTTGGTACATTTCGGATAACTTTCATATTTTGATGAATAGTGAAAATTTCTAAATTTTAATTAAAAACAACTTTTTTAATCAAAATAATTAATAGTGATAAATTATGAATTTGAGTGGTTTTAAAGTATATTTAGAATATATTTTTACCATTCAATTTAATGTTTATCATTGGACATAATTTTACAATTAAACCGAACATAAACAAGTGTCAATCTTTTGATAGTTATTATCTCTTAAAAACACGCTTTTTGTTTTAACAACGGGAATTAATTTTAAATTAATTTCTGCCACTTCTGTGTTTTGAATTTAGGAAAATGGATTCCATATTTGGAATCAGGATATCCAAATTATGTAAATAGGTAACTTTTATTTTTAGACATTTTGAATAATTACTGCGGTAAATAATTTATTTACCATGGTTAAAGGGTAAATCCGGTAAATAAGGGTTAAAAAAATAATATTATAATAATCCAAAATTACCCTAAAACGTGTCTTAACCATATTGGTTGATACATGGTCGACCATTGGCATCTTTGTGTCAATTTTGGGACCCCATGGATCCACTTGTAAGTGATAATGACACTTTATTTTAATTAAGTTAAAATGAATACAAAAATGACACAAGCATATATCTTTTAGAAGAACAATTTTTACATAGGGTTATACATGTTGGATTTTCGATTATAAATCTTCATTAGAAAGATAAAAAGATTTCCTACATAATGATATTTTATTTATAATTTTTAGACAATAAATAAGTTATTTTATTTATGACACAACGATGATGCAGTAATTACTATAATAGTGAAAAATTAAAATAATTGATATTATAAATACCCAAATAAATATAATATGAAACTTTTAATGAATTAAACTAATTTTCTAGGCTAATATGATATATTAGGATTGATTTAATGGACTTTTTTCGAAGTAATCAATCTGTTATGAGTTTCACAAAAATCAACTATTGAATAGTGTCAAAATTGACATAAAAGAGTTCTTAAAACAAATATTATATTATTAATTGATATTAAATTCCTAAAAATCTAAGGTTCGGCCAAGAGACTTATATTATGATAGGTGAATCATTAATGGACCACTTGGGTGTCGCTTGGATGTATATAGTAAGTTTATTAACCATATTATATAAAAATACAAAGAGACATTGTAAAAGTGAAACTAATTAACTTAGAGTTAATACTTAAAGATAAGGTTAATATAAGTACCCAAACCTGTCTAAATTCTATTGGATGAGTTGTTTTCGACCTATACCCACCTCATCCTTTGAATAGTCAACTTTGGAGCCTTTAGAAACAGAATATGAATTTATTATAAATTAATATTTCTAGCTTTTCCAAAGGTGCCCCTCACCCCTCTTATAAAAGGGCACTCCTCCTTCTCATTTCTTCACACCTCTAAAGCCTTTTGGTTCGGCCAAACTCTGCCCAAATACTCTCCCAACATCCCTCAATACAACCTAGAGGCCTTAGTTTGATCAGAAAGCCAACCTAAGGAGCCCTTTTGATCAAATCAAAAGGAAGAACCCGAAGAAGAGGTAATGATCTCACCACCCTTTTCTAAGTTCATTTCTTCTTCCACTTCTTCTTCCTTTGTTCTTACCATTCTGAAATAATAACTCCAGTATCTCACATATACTGTGATGTTATTATAAATATGGTACAATCATATTCAGTATTCTATCCACCCTTTGAATAACATGTCACCATACGTGCGTACGTACGGCTTACCGTCTCCACGTCGTGGTGTAATTGTTATTCAATATAATATTATTTGGATGGGTATAATAATGATGTGTAACTCATGTAAATAATAAATATAACATGTTAATGATTCTGTATATATGATATACCATCCATTTATATATTATTTTAATATCAAAAGAATGATATTGTCGCTCGTGCGTACGTACGGACTACCGTCTCCACGAACGCGATGAGATTCATTCTCCATCGTAACCATTAAAGCGTAATTATCATTTTATGATTTAAAAATGATGTTTAAGGACTTGATATCATTCTGGATATGAATAATATACAACCTATCCTTTACAAACATGTCTTACGTAACAAAACATATGAAAGAAAACAAGTAAGTTAACACCCGAAACAACGATAATACTAAGATATTATTATCAAATCAATATTAAAAGATCATATATGATATCATATTAATGTATATGATTCTTGTATAATTTAATAACAATTATTTCACCATTATACAGGAGGTTAACCTACCACAACCAAGGAAAAGTACAAGGTAAGGGTTATTTCACAATCTCTTCATTATCCGAGGTTGTATTATACGTAATAATCTACTGGGATCTCTTTATCATCCACATCCATGTTTCTTCGAAATGTACTTCAAAACATTTTTACTATTTACAAGAATATGGGTTAAAGTCATTTATACCCTTGTTTGACTTTTTATAAGAGGTTTATAAAGGAATCTTTCCGTCGTTTTCAAAACAAGGTCCTTTTTAACCTTTTCGACAGAATTGAGGTAAGAATGTTTTTTTTAACTTATACGGCGGGTGCGGTTATTTTCCGCCGTTATAAAATCGTCGAAGCTTCCCATACAAGCTTATAAGAATATTTTCAAAGAAAATGTTTTATTTTATATGGATCTTAAATGATTTCAAAATAAAAGGAGATATTTCTTTAAAATGAATTTTGATTTCATCTACGTCAACATCCTTTGATGGATTTTAAGATTATTTGAAGTTGATTTATTATGATACAAAACTTCTATATTGTATTGAAGGTTTTGTGATATGTTTGACTATGGATGTGCTATTTTTATACCATTCATAGTTTATGGTGAAATTATTGACATTTCGTATGCTAGATTTAATACGAATGTTTATGTTATGTTTAAACCTTTTCATATGGGAATGCATTGGACTTAATAAGTGACGGGTGGAGCCCGCTATAGCTCCTCGATGCATCGGTAGGTCTCATGAGACAAACTAGTGTCTTGGCACAAGGCCTTGACAAAATCTTATTTGTAGCCTTGGCACGAGGCCTTGGCTATGTGGTTATGATAGTCTGGCATTATGCATTCCAACATTATGAAAGTGGTTATTGATTTTTGCATGTGATTATTCGATTAGTAGAATATCCATGTGAATAATTAAATGGCATTATTTCATTTTACTTTTTCCATACCATGTTGAAGTTCAATTTTAAAAGGCTTTTGTTTTAGTAATGCATTGCCTTAAATGTTTATTCTTATTTATGAAAGTTTCCGCTATATTGTTATCCTTACTGGGCATTTGAGCTCACCCCTTTTCTATGTTTTATTTTTCCCCAGGATGTGAAGAAGTAAATTATGAATGACCTGCAGGGATATTATGAGGGGATAGTAGTGTGGATTATGGAGACATTATGTTGTTGTAGTAGTTTTTCATTTTATGATGTAATGTAAAACTTATGAATATATCTAGTGTTTCCAAGGCTACTAAACCAATCGGTCTTTCGAGATTTGATCTTTCTTGTGATCATGCCAATGTTATGTAATAATGCACCGACTCTAGGCAACTAGGGTCGGGGCGTTACACTGACGATCCACCAAAATCATGGACAAAAGTCATCATCATGTTATCTAGAACGTAAAAATCACGTGATGACTTTTCATCTGTCTATGAGTATGTATTCAAACTAAAAATATGGTACCAATTGAATTCTAAAACCCCTACCAAAAGTTTTAATTAAAATATAGTTCATGATATGAAACTACCATTGGTGGAAACCCAAGAAATCATACTATCTCATGAGAATACAACTCACCCAGCTGATCAATGGTGAAGGTATCCCAAATTTGTATAAAATGAGCTACCATGCTAAAGTGATCCATGAATACCCATATCACATCATTCTTTTAGGGTTTCCATGTAAGAATCACAAAAAATCCATCATCAAATGAACTCATTTACATTCCATATTTGGAAATGGATGTAACAAACCATCCAGTCACTAATGCTCGGCCTTTATATGCTGACAGACATACAATTGCACCATAAAACCTACCACCCCATTCTTCATCCCATGACACCAGTACTACCTATGAAGATCATAGTAAATTTTGTTCAAATAAGGATACAATACCCTTTTCCAGTAATTTAACTCTCACATTAACTCTCACAGAATACATGTAGGCATGACAACATGGACACAATCATAAGATATTTCATCATCATAAATAGTCCAACCATAAGGTGAATCCCCACCATTAAGATCTTCCCTCAAAACCAAACACTCTGGATCCTCATAATTCATCACCTTGATCCGGCTCAAAATCATGGATTCAACTTTCTTGGGTGCATGGTTTATCTACCCTTGACCATCACGCACCCCCTAGTTGCATCTCTGCAACCAATGCCATCGTCCTCAACTCAAAGAAGGATTCTGGTACTACTAGATTTTGATTATTTCAAAACAAGCCATCTAAAATTATATTTCCATTTCGTGGTGTATAAACCAGCTCAAAATATAATGACTTAATGTACTCAAAAAATCATTACATGTGAAAATCAAATGACATTGGGAGAAGAAATACTCAAGTATTTTATGATTGATATACATAGTAAACATCTCCCCTATCTAGTAGTGCCTCCCTAACATTAAAGCATAAAGCTCTGAGACCAATTTAAGAGCATGTGTTAGTTAGTTTCATTCATGATGCCTCAACTTCCATGACCCATAGTCCACAATCGTACCATTTTACATCAACACATCACTGATCCCAACATTAGATGCATTAAAAAACAATGTATAATATATAATTGACTCGAGAAGAATCCAAACTGATGTAGTTGATAGATTCTTATTTAATTGTTTTAAGGCATTGTCACTTGCCCCAGACCATTCAAACATGATTAACATGTTGATTAATATCGAAAGTGGTGTTGATAAGTGGGATAAATATTTAAAGAACCTTCCATAATATCCTACCAAACCCAAAAAAAAATCATACATCAAAACAATTATTGGGACGGTCCCGAGATGCAACAGAATACACATTCTCTAGGTCTATATACACTCCTTTTTTATAGATAATGTATCTCATGAAATATAATCTGTTAATCTAGAAATGTCACTTGGAAGTCTTGGTGTATAGCCTATTCTCACTTAGTATACTTAGGAATATGTCAAGATGTTTGGAATGATCTTCATATGTCTAAGAGTATGATAAGATAATATCAACAATGAAAAAAATGAACTGATCCAGGTTTGGGTGATAGATTATATTCTTTATGGCCATGAACAATATTGGTGTGTTGGTCAACCCAAACACCATCACAAAAAACTCATAAAATCCATTCCTGGGTCTTAAAGTTGTCCATGGTCGGTCTGAAGGTCTCACCACCAGTTAATGATACCATAATCTAAAATAAATTTTACATTAAATTGAATTATATCTCAACTTGTCAAAATGATAATCCATTTGAGGAATTCTATATCTTTTCTTGTCTATAAATTAATTCATCATTATATAATCAACACACAACCATAATGATCCATCAACCTTCTTGGAAAACAACATTAGATTTCCCAAAGGATACATAATTGGACGAATAAACCACATGGACCCCCAATTACTCTAACTGAATTTTATGTTCCTATAGTTTTATTAGTGCTATTCTATATGGAGGAACCAAAACTGGTTTCTCTCATAGTAGAAGATCTATTGTGAACAACACCTCACTCGCAGGTGGAAGATCTGAGAATTACTAAGGACACACATCTTGAAACTCATCAACCATAGGAAGAAAATAATTGTCATTACCCCCCATAATCAAGGATTAGGCAATACAAATGTGCTATGCATTTACCCATCTATTGAGAGATTGGTCCTGTATGTACTTTATACTTGGATATACTATTCCCCATGAAGAACATATATACTCCCCTATAGGGATGTAAATGTCACCCTATGATAGTAACATTCAATATGGTACTGGTATGACACTTGTGAGTCCATGCCAATAATAAAATAAAAAAATTACATTTCAATCAATAAACAAGTCCCAAAGGAAAAGGAGCTGACCAACCTTTAGGATACACCTTTACACTACCAGATATTTTCTACTGACACCCCAATGGTGTATTAGTCAGCGCGACACCACACATATATTACCTCACTAAGACCAAAATAATAAAAATCCGTGTATAAATAAAATAATGCGAGGAAAATGTATCATAAAAAGTTCAATAATATGTGGATAATACAATAACCGTACCTAGAATTATCGACGGCCCATCCCCACCAACTCTAGTTGTAGGATAAACTGTAGGAATCTGAATTTCTCCTCTGTCCTGATCTCTGTCCTGAGTTCCTAGTGTTTCACTACCCAAGTGATATAGACGATCTCTTCCTAGAGTACTACTTCCATTATCCTGATAGGTACAACTAGTGGAGCTCTAAATACCTATCTGATGTGGGGTAACCATCCCATAGCCTCCACTCTACATTGGCCTTGACCCCCATCTATAACCATATATTGAAGGTTCCAACATAATCTATACTTATTCCCAAACCTACCACACACTTGGTACTCTACTAGTGGTTGGGGATATTGGATACACATGTGTTCCAGCCTGCCATAGTGATAGAAGAAAACTCGGTCACTACCCTAGAAGTTGGTTCTATTTTCTGGCTACTCTATCCACCACTGGCTTGGTGTGAACTCTAAAAATGTTGTTACTTACTATTAGAAATTGCAATACAGGGTCACCCAACTAGAACTAACCATCCTCAACCATAATATTCCTTTAGATTAACTTCTAATATATGGTCCGGATCCACCACTTTAGCAACCCTTAATAGGAAAGAGTTATAAACTTGGGATATAATATCATCTCAATGTCCATATAGAAATCATTATTCCATAGCTACCTCATCCCCTTCCAATGCTGAGATGAAATATTTCAAATAAGTGAAGTGACCATTATAATTTTTCACAAAATTGAACACCTGGATCAAACATATAAATTATGAATCCTTCTCTTGCCTAAACATCCACCGAAAAAATGTTCTAGAAAAATACCCTAGAAGTCCTTCTATATCACACCTTCATCCTGTTAGGTCTGAAGCAGAACATCAAACATGTTCATTTGTTTACCTTAAAAATATACAGTCCTGATTCTCTTATTAGGAGTATTATCTATGTTATCAGGAATCTTCAAGATTGAATCTATGTACAAATCTTATTCATCACATCCAACCTCTCTAGTGAAAATTAGAGGGTTTTCTACTGAAACTCCCTAGTCATCTCAAAAAAACTCGACACACAATACCCTAGGTCCCATTCCATCATCTGCAAAAAACAAGAAATGTTCTCATTTAACTACTCTGCCCCCCAATTTTCGTATGTTGTTGGGATTTCATACTCCACTTCTGGATGAGAATTCTAAATAACATCCTCCTATCACCCAATAAGAACACCACATCATTGTATTATCTTTCAACAAAGATGAACACAAATCTCAAAACACATGAAACAAAACATCCACATTTTTTTACAAAATATTTCTTTATAATATCAAAAAACAACCCATTTCACAGAACCTATTAAAAAGGATATCATTACACATCTAACACTAACCTTCGCCATCCCTATCAGGGGTTATGGTCAAAATGTATAAACCCACTTACAATGTAATGACCCTATCATGAGATATCGTTTTTAAACCATTTCCAATTTCAAAACCTAAATTTTTCTCTCATAGGAACATTTCCCATTTCAAAATCATTTATAACCAATGATTTAAATAATTTACAACCTTTTGTCAAACAAAATTTCTATATACACTCCTTCATAATATTTGAATTTATCGAATTTATTCATTTTTATTAGACATTATATTTATAATATTTTTAAGGAATATGAAATGAATTCAACCCTTTATGTCTCACACACCATTCTCACGTGTACCAACCATGATGAATGCCACTTATATCCCAAGTGGAATATAATTATGAATGAATTCAAAATATCATGTCATTCTTTCCATGACCAAAATATCACAAAATAGTCACAACATTGTACAAGTGTATCACCCAATAGTGAAATATCATTCAACAATAACTACACACATTAAGAACAACAATCCAACAATGGGAACTTGGGGTTTCCCCTATATATGGTTTTGTTACTCCTAAGAATAAGTTCATTACTAAGACCAAAAACATCCTATTATCCTATGTACAATCCCCAGTAAATATGATCACATAAAATATCCTCTCTGAAACCACATTGTAACGTCACCAACCCGGATGCCACTAAACTAGTTCCCCGGGCCGGGTCACCACCTGGACTCAATCACGGATCCTCATACACCAGAAGTTTCCAAATTGTAGTGAGGGTATGATGGGGTGGAGATACCATACCACCTTTACCAGGGTATGTCAGAAAATATAACATATGAAATAAATAAAATGATATAAACCCCCAAAAACATTCATTATTAGCCATTTCCCTAACTGGGTACAAACCGAAATTTAATAATAAATAGGTCATGTCATTCTAAAAGATCCAAAAGTGAAGGAAAACCCAAAATAAATGAAAATATATGAATCCCCAAAATGGTTTCCGACACAATGTCTAATCCTCTCCTCCATGCCCAAACCATACCCAAATAAACCCTTTAGCACCAGACCTTTCAATTTTCCACACCTGAAACCATGAAATCTACTCAGGTACCCCAAGGCGGCCCAAATAGGGTGTTAGTACAACTATGTAGGACACCTAAAAGATGTCTACAAAATATCCAGTATAAATATATAGTGCATCCATGTACTAAATAAATTACACGATAAACATAAGATTACTCGGGCATCAATGGTTTACATTATCCCTGTTATCAAATTTCATCATTTGTTCTATGGGTTTAAAATTTACATCGTTTACAATATATCCTAATATAATTAATTAATATGTATAAGGGAACAATCCATGTTCCATATCTCATTAGGGAAAACCATTTCACAATTAATTAAATCACACATACCCTGGAGGCTCAGTCAAGATAGTTCCATCCAACAAAAATAGTAGGGGCCTAGAGCCTTAGTTTGACACCCTAATCCACGCATTTTAGTAGTGGGGTTTTGAGCTATAGTCCATCCTAACTCATGAAAGGTGCCTCAATATAAAATTAAACATCACCAAGAAATGTCCACAATATTTTACAACCTTTCCTTTTATCAACCATTTCAATAAACCATAAATATAAATACAAATATAATTCAATTTATATTGATCAATAAACACATAAACCATCATTAAGGAATAACCCATTAACACATTCTCACCTATGTTCCTCAACACATTAACATAATTCCATTATAAAGAATAAGTTATTTAATAAATCTATTTAATTAATTTATTCCATTCATATTATTCCATACAACCCCTTATACTGGGAAAACATCACAACACAAGTGCACTTAAAACCATTTTCGAAGTCATGCTAACATATCAATAATTTTATCATGGGATACACTTCATATTGAATCAATTTATTTCTTAAGGATAAAAGTTTCCATATTTATGGTGTGGGAACTCCCCACAGGTGGTTCTAAAACCAGTTTCATCCACCTAAATACATCCCATGGAGATCATGAGGGTTTCAACTCATCATTTAGAAAACCAATTCACCACAAACCACTATGGGAGTCAGAATCATAATAAGTAAATATTATAGCACATCCAAATGAACATAAACCAACATCATGACTATAGGATATAACTAGTAGACCAACTACCTTGAACCAGAAGACAAATGCTTCACTATCCTAACCCTTGGTACAAGATTCAAGAACCCTATAAAGCCCTAACCAATGATCTACTAGAAAAAGAGTTTTTTAGGGATTGATACGAAGAATAATGAAACAAAAATATGTAACTTGGAAATGGTAAAAATAAGAACATTAGACTTACATGAATATTTGATCTGTACCCAATGCCTATCAAAACAGCCAAGAATTTATGGTGATCGAAAACTAGGAAGATATGAGTTTTTATGTTCTTTAGTAAATATATTGGGAGAAGAATTAGGAAGAAAATTTGGTGAAACACTTAATACACCTAGGTGAAAATGGTAAAAAATATATTTTAATTTAGTGCACGTTTATTACACATATTCTTCTAAACTATACACCAACCATGTGCCCACCTCTTTCCTAGAGGGGTTGGGAAAGATGATTACCTAGGGTGCTCTCACATCTTAACAAACCATGTGCTAACTAAGCTGAAGGGAAATGTCCATGACTACACAGTTTGGCCTCCCCCTAGTACGATTTATTTAATGATGAAACCCATTAAGCATGCACAGTTTGGGAACACTTTTACCTCGAACCATGAACCAACCATGCAACTTTCACTGGATGGAAATTTTCTCATTTCATTTACATCACAAACCCCTTGAATTCCCATGAACCTCCTTATACACCCAATAAACATTTAATTAACCAAAATTAGTGCAATTTATCTAGAATTTAAACAAGGAAGAACCTCACTAGAAGTCAATGATAATAAAAAAATCATGATATATATAGAGGAACTATATTTGATGACTCTATCTATAGAGTTGTTAAGAATCATGATATATTATATTATCTGATGAAGACTGGGCAAGGGATGTATAATAATGATAGTCAATAAGATAAAGTGAATTCTTAATTTCTGAAAAACGTTTTGAGTCGATAAATACAAAATAGTCAAGTGTAGATCTCAATAGAGAAAAAGAAGAATATATTTCTATTACAATGGTGTTTATACAGCTTCTACATATAAAGTAACAACTGAAGGATATTATAGTGAATGTGATGTATACAATGGCTATTTTCTATGATAACAGGAGTGGTATTAATTTCATAAAAATCCAATGAAACACACTCACACCAACCTTATTGAACTCATATACCACATTATTAAAGAGAATATTGAGCAGGGCATGATTTACGTGGTGTATATTGGATCTTATCCACATGTGGAAGATATCATTACCAAGATGATCTCCACTAATATGTCCAAAAAACATCAATTTAATATTAATTCACAAGAACCCAAATTATCATGAGGAGTTTGGGTTATCCTCTATTCATGTTGTTTATATTGATATAACTATTTGTTCATTGTTGGTTGGTTTTATCTACAGTACCCCAAGAATTATCAATATTCTAGTATTTACATAAATTTAATCTATTCTTTATTTATTAATTTACGCAACACTTAGTTATCGTGTGCTACATAAAAGAGTGATTTCATCTGATAGCTTGCATTATACACAAGACAGAGTTTTAGCAAACCTTATTATATTATTAAAATATTATTATATAATATAATAAGATATAACATATCAGTTAAATTAGAAGTTATGAATATTATTAACTACATCATGATATTTATATATATTCCTTATAATTTTATTATCCATCTAATATGTTTTATATACATGATATTATAAAAAATACAATTTTTTCGTATAAAAAATTATTTTTCAAAAATAAAATTTTTTAGACCTTTTAATAGAGAACCCATTTGAAATATAATTTTTGACACTTTTATTATTTATAAATGAAAAAATTATCTTTCTATTTGAATTTTTAATGTAAAATTTTTCATAAGTTGAATTTTTTCTATTTTTATGAGAAGTTTAATTTTATAATGATTATTGAAATATAATTCATTGTTGTTAAAAAAATCATTTTTGTTTAAATAATTATTCTACTAAAAATTTGATTGTTATGGACACAATAGATCAATAATACATATATTAATTTAAATTAGTTATTTGGAATCATTTTTATATTTTAATTAGATATAAAAAAATATCTAGATTTTGAATGCCTCTTTTACTCTCTTGCTCAACATATTTTCAAGATTAGTTTCAAACATAATTTAGTCACTTTTATGAATTGAATTTGGAAACACATAAACAAATAGTAGTAGTAAATATCATATTTAATTTCTAATATGATCTACATTATTTTTTGGTCACTATGAATAATAAATTTTGAATTTTTTATTTACCATGGTTATGGTTAAATTCTACAATTAACGGTAAAAATAATATTATAATATAATAAAATTACCAGAACACTTCTCCAAATTTCAATGGATATGTCGGTTTTGACCAAAATTTACCTTATGCTAAAATTATAACCTTTTTATGCGACTTAAGTATGAAAATGAATATTATTATATTTTATTTAAAGATAAGTTCAAAATGTGATACTCATGTTTTTAATAAGTTTTACATTTTTAATAAATTTTTATACAGAGGATAAATATGACTATATATATTAATTTTAAAGATAATAAATTTATATTCATTATGATTTTTTTTAATTTTGAGAGAATAAATTATTTAATTAAAGGCTTTCATAATAGTGATGCATTATTTTTTAATAAATATAAATATTAAATAAATGATATAAAAAATAATAAAATAAATTTAATTTTCCAAATTAATAAAATAAAATTATTTTATTGATACGTTATATATGTTAGTGATATATTATTTGTTTTTTTTTCAATGTTACCATATTGTTATGATATTTTTTAAAAGATAAATAATGAATTGTATCAAAATTGACAAAAATGATACTTTTAAATAAATAATATTTTATTAAATGATATAAAATACATAAAAATATAAATTAATCCATATCACTATAATAAGGTTATATATTCTATCAATGGTCCATTTGGGGTTCATTTGGAATTTGATTGTAAATATATTAACCCTAATGAGTAGAAATCCAAGTTTTCATGTAAAGAGTTATAATGTTTAACCAAGGGTTAAAGCCAATGGATAAGGCTAATAATATGACCTAATATTTTCTAAAAATATTTTTTGAGATTATTTATACAAAGAATCTTATTTTATTAAAATAAATTACCTCTTATCTATTTGAAATTAAAATTAAATTTTTATTAATTTAATATTTTAAAGGATTCCATGAGTGCCCCTCCCCTATATCATAGAAAGAAACCTCTTACATCAGCTCCTCGAACTAAATCTAGCCTCTTAAATTGATAAAACACTAAAATTTTCTCCTAAAAACATTCATATCCATGTTTTGGAGGTCCTAGTATTTCAAAATGTCCAACTCTTGTGTAACTAAGAGGAGATGAAATGGAGGTTCTCTAAAAAAGAAGTAATTATATTTACCGACTCCTTCAAGATTATTTTTTCATATCCAATCTCATAATATATTTATGTCATAATAAATTAATAAATATAGTATCATATATTTTTATTGTTTTTATTATGGTTATGGTAATACCATATTTCTCATTTTATCCATTTAACAAAAAACAATGTAACTATGCGTTTGTACGTACAACTTACTATCTTTACACGGTAGTGCAATTTGTTTTTATCACCAATTTATTAGGATGGATATTATTATGGATATAATATATATAAATAATAAATAGGAAATTATACATATTATTTATATTTAATACACCATTTAATATCATTCCTTTTTTACCATTAAGGGAATGATATCATCGCTCGTGCGTAGGAACGACTAACCGTCTCCATGACATGATGAGATATGTATTCCACATTAACCAATAAAGAATGATTATGAAAATGTATAAAATGAATAAATATGAAATATATGACAAAATAATTCAACAATAATAATATATATGTCATTTACGTTTTTCCATTCAATATGATTAGAAGACCAAAAAACGTTAATGCGTACGTATGACCTACCATCCCCATGGATGGTGTATTCCATTTAATTTATATATCATATATATATATATAATATTTGATTTATAAATCTTTTTTTACATTATTTAATTAATTAAATCATGATCATTGTAATAGGATAATGAATATAAAGTCAAAACAAATGTGATTAAAAAAGCAGTTAATACCCTAAACAAGGGTAATAACACGATATTAACAATATAAGGGTAATTGAATAACATAAGAATGACATATATGACATAATAAATCTGGAAACTGATCTAATATAAGTTAATAATATGATTTAAACCAACATACATGGGGGTTAAATAATGTTCAACTTAATGAAGTGTACGGTAAAAGACGTTTCTCAGTCTCCCCCTATTGAGTCATAGTTTGATGTTATACACCCCAATGCGTTTTTAGGTGTATATAAAACCCCTTTAACTTATCATATAATTAATTTATTTTTTATCATTTTATTTAATGATTCATAAAATTTTATTCTTTCATGGGGATTAATATTTAAATGTTCAACATTTTATCTAACACCTTGATCATTTAAAAATTTAATTATCACATCTTTTTTCCATGTAAATAATAATGACAATATATTACATATTTACTTGTATGAATATAAACTAACTATAAAGGGTATTTTACTCATATTTTAATTTCCTTGTTATTCAAATGTAATATTTTTATGTGTGTTACACGAAACATTTTGAGAATGACAAAAAGAATGTTATACTGTTAATGTATATAGTGAGGATGAATTTCATTCCACCATAACTATTATTTAATTTCTAGATTCATTTTCAAGATTATATATTTTATTAAATGAAAATCCCTCTTCCTTTTTTGGATATTTGGTATTAATAAGGATTGTTTTTAAAAGAAAATTTTATATTATACATTATTTTTCATATGGGATTAACAAGATCTTTTCCTCAATAATTTTTCAATGATGTCAATATTGTATTTTAATATATATCAATATCCACTGTTGGATTTCATCCATTTTTGGATATATTTCAACATCAGTTAAACTCATTTTATTGAATGGTTTAAGACCAGTTTTAATGTGGATGTGCTATTTTTATACCATTCATAGTTTAGGGATATAATATTCACATTTAGTATACTAGTTTTAATATAAATTTTTGATGGTTATATTGTACCACATAATAATTGTAATTAATAGTAATTATTATGTGATGGGTGAGGCCCTCTATATCTGATCGATGCATTGGTAGGTCTCATGGGGGAAACTAATTTTGTTTTTTAAAAATGTATTACATATTTATGTATGGTGTCTTGGATAAATCTTTGACATTATGTTTATGATGTATAAAATTACACATTTCTTCTTTAGGAGATAATTAATTGATATCCCATGTGATTTTTTTGACATTTATAATATTTGGGGTTATGTTTCATATCCCATGTTATTATTTAAATGGCATGTGATTTTTTTATTTACCTTTCTATATTTTTATGCTATATTTACCCATAACCTCTGTTGTATGCTTATTGTTAATGAGTATACGATCTCAACCTTTTCTTATGGTTAATTTTTAATAGGATTCCAATATGTGTATTAAGACTAACATGTATGTATAATCTAGGAGAATGAATCCATTATCAAAAAGTTTTCTAGGATTTATTTTATGTTTTAATTTTAAATGTAATTTATATGTATGTAATCTATGTTTCAAAACTACTAAAATGATTGGCCCTTCAGGATGTGATTCCTGGTAAATATTCCAATAGAATGAGTGAAACATTTTCTACAGGATTCTGGGGTTAGGGTATTTATAGTTGAAATGAAAGGAAGTGTAGATGCCTCCTTGGAAATAAGATTTAGATGATCTATATTAGGGAATATAACCCTATGGTTTACTTTGAGGATATGTATTGATGACCATAAAAAAACCGTGTTTATGATAATGAAATTAAATACTCATAAGTATTTAAATTTATGTTAGGTATATTTCTAGTTTTATGGTTATAGATTATGATATGATTTTACATATTTTTGATTGTCATTTAAAAATCACGAATATTAGAAGGAATGTGAGTCTCACTAATGCACATGATCCAAAGAGTAATATGGATAATATATTTTTGGTTTTAAGGAAAATATTTTTAATGGAAATACTATCCCAAGAATTCTCATCATATGAATACAAAATATCATGTGATAACGAGACTATTAGATAGTACTCTATATATTTTCGGTTTGGAGGGAAGCACTTGACTAAAAGGATAGATGGATGTGTCAAAGGAATATATTCCAAAATAGGATAATAGATCATGGTCAAGATTATATTACTACAACACATGATGTTGAATGTTTAATTAACTTATGTATGGAGTAAAAAATAATTTCATTTGATTATTTTATCAAGGATATACTTGTTATAAGAATTATGGAATATATGATGATTATACACTATTACATTTTTATTTAGGATTTGAGATCACATGAAAAATGGTACCAAGAAACGTTACTCAGTAGAATGTCATACATTTTGGAAAACACATGGTTGAGGGAAATATTACCATAAATATGTTTCTAATAATGAGATAATGATGTTCTTATAATGAAATGATTGATTTGGATAATATTAATTGGATACGCACTAACTAACACAGAACTAATTAATGATTGGTTGAAAAAGATGATTATTCTATCAATGGTAGAGTCAACAACATTTTGGTTTTTTGGAATATATTAAATATCCTATGTTTTACAAAGTAATAAGTAAGCATGAATTTATTCCATATGGTTTTATATTAATTTATATTATTACCATGCTCTATGAGAATACAAGAAGAATTTATTAACATGTTGTAATGTGATGATTAAAAGACACTTCATCCCTATTTCATAAGTTTATTTTAGAAATTTTATTATGTTTTTAAAAAGTGTTTTATCAAAATATTTTGCGAATTTAACCATTTATGAAATCATTTAAATTGGTCTTTTAATATATTTTTAGATATTATTTTATTAAATAAATATATGATATAACTTTATTAAGAGGTGATGTAGAAATAATTCAAGGATGAATCTAAGGAACCACTATGTTTATATAAACCTATATTTACCTATATTCAGAGAGAGTGAAATAATTTCTCAACAGTAGAAAAAGGTCCTAAAACAATAGTTTTTTCAGAATTTCATCTGTTTTATTATATAAATGAACTTTTTAATAACTATGGTTTATGAACTTGTGGTAAAAAACATTCAATTGAACATGTTTATTTATCAATTTCCATCAAAATTTCATAGTTATATTTCTCTTCCATGTCTATGTATTCAATTTCCACTCATATTCTATTATTTGAAATCATGGTTTTGTGGTGACCTTCACATTTTCTTCTCCAAAATATTAATAATATGTGTTAATATCCCTTTTTATGATGTGGGTTATTCAACAATACTTCTCCCAAATATCATTATCTTGATTATGTAGATCATGATTAAATTGCAAGGATTCAATTTAATTAATGTGTGTGGAAAATATAACACCACAATAAAACATGATATTTTTATAAATAAATTTAATATATTCTATAGCTTATAATATATGTAACTCTAAGTTATCTTTTGTCACACACTAGAGTGATTTCTTTCGGTATCTTGTGTTATACAGTAACGCCCCAACCCCAGTTACCTAGAGTCGGTGCATTATTACATAACATTGGCATGATCACAAGAAGGATCAAATCTCGAAAGACCGATTGGTTTAGTAGCCTTGGAAATACTAGATATATTCATAAGTCTTACATTACATCATAAAAATGAAAACTACAAAAACATCTTTTTTTCATATTCCACACTCATATCCCCACATACTATCCCTGCAGGTCATTCATAATTTACTTCTTCATACCCTGGGAAAAATAAAACATAGAAACGGTGTGAGCTCAAATGCCCAGTAAGGATAACAATATAGCGGAAACTTTCATAAATAAGAATAAACATTTAATGCAATGTATAACTAAAACAAAAGCCTTTTAAACTTGAACTTAAACATTGTATGGAAAAAATAAAATGAAATAATGCCATTTACTTATTCACATGGATATTCTACTAATCGAATAATCACATGCAATATCAATAACCACTTTCATAAGGATGGAATGCATATTCCCAAACTATCATAACCACATAGCCAAGGCCTCGTGCCAAGACTACAAATAATATTTTGTCAAGGCCTTGTGCCAAGACACTAGTTTGTCTCATGAGACCTATCGATGCATCGAGGAGCTATAGCGGGCTCCACCCGTCACATATTAAGTCCAATGCATTCCCATATGAAAAGGTTTAAACATAACAAAAACATTAGTATTAAAACTAGCATACAAAATGTCAATACATTCACCATAAACTATGAATGGTATAAAAATAGAACATCCACAATCAAACATATCCCAAAATATTAAATACAATATAGAAGTTTTGTATCATAATAAATCAACTACAAATAAGCGTAAATCCATCAAAGGATGTTGATATAGATGAAATCAAAACTCTTTTTAGAGAAATATCTCTTTTTATTTTTGAAATCATTTAATAGTCAAATATTTATAAAATAAAACATTTTCTTTGAAAATATTCTTATAATCTTGTAAGGGAAGCTTCGACGATTTTATAACGGCGGAAAATAACCGCACCCACCGTATAAGTTAAAAAAACATTCTTACCTTAATTCTGTCGAAAAGGTTAAAAGAACCTTTTTTGGAAAACGACTGAAAGATTGCTTTATAAACCTATTATAAAAAGTCAAACAAGGGTATAAATGACTTTAACCCATATTATTTTAAATAGTAAAATCTTTTTGAAATACATTTCGAAGAAACATGGATGTGGATGATAAAGAAATCCCAGTAGATAATTACGTATAAACAACCTCGGATAATGAAGAGATTGCGAAATAACCCTTACCTTGTACTTTTCCTTGGTTGGGGTAGGTTAACCTCATGTATAATGGTGAAATAATTATTATTAAATTATACAATAATCATATACATTAATATCATATATGATCTTTTAAAATCGATTTGTTAATAATATCTTAGTATTATCGTTGTTTCGGGTGTTAACTTACTCGTTTTCTTTTATATGTTCTATTACGTAAGCCATGTTTGTAATGGATAGGTTGTATATTATTAATATCCATAATGATATAAAGTCCTTAAACATCATTTTTAAATCATCAAATGATAATTATTCTTGAATGGATATGATGGAGAATGAATCTCATCAGGTTCTTGGAGACGGTAGTCCGTACGTACGCACGAGCGACAATATCATTCTTTTGATATTAAAATAATATATAAATGGATGGTATATCATATATACAGAATAATTAAAATGTTATATTTATTATTTAAATGAGTTTCACATCATTATTATACCGATCCAAATAATAATATATTGAATAACAATTACACCACGATGTGGAGACGGTAAGCCGTACGTACGCACGTATGGTGACATGTTATTCAAAGGGTGGATATAATACTGAATATGGATGTACAATATTTATAATAACATCATAGTATATATAAGATAATTGAGTTATTATTTTATAATGGTAATAAAAATGAATGAAAAAGTGGAAGAAGAAAGGAACTTGAAAAGGGGTGGTGAAAACGTTACCTCTTCTTCGGGTTCTTCCTTTTGATTTGATCCAAAGGGCTCCTTAGGTTGGATTTCTGATCAAACTAAGGCCACTAGGTTGTATTGAGGAAAGTTGGGAGAGTATTAGGGCAAATTTTGGAGGAACCAAAAGGCTTTGAAGGTGTGAAGAAATGACAAGGAGGAGTTCCCTTTTATAAGAGGGGTGAGGGGCACCTTTGGAAAAGCTAGAAATATTAATTTATAATAAATTAATATTCGGTTTCTAATGGCTCCAAAGTAGATTATTTAAATTTTAAGGTGGGTATGGGTTGAAAACCACTCTACCAATAGAATTTAGACAGGTTTGGGTACTTATATTAACCTTATCTTTAAGTATTAACACTATGTTAATTAGTTTCACTTTTACAATGTCTCGTTGTATTTTTATATTATATGGTTAATAAACTTACTATATACATGAAAGGGACCCCCAAGTGGTCCATTAATGATTTAACTATCATGATATAAGTCTCTTGGCCGATCCTTATATTTTTAGGAATTTAATATCAATTAATAATATAATATTTGTTTTAAAAAAACTCTTTTATGTCAATGTTGACACTATTCAATAGTTGATTTTTGTGAAAGTCATAACAGAATTATTACTTCGAAAAAAGTCAATTAAATCAATACTAATATGTCATATTATCCTATAAAATTTGTTTAATTCATTAAAAGTCTCAAATTATATTTATTTGGGTATTTATAATATCAATTATTTTAATTTGTCACTATTATGGTAATTACTGCATCATAATTGTGTCATAAATAAATTAAATTATTTAAAGTATAAAAATTATAAATAAAATATCATTATGTAGGAAATCTTTTTTAACTTTATAATGAATATTTATAGTCGGAAATCAAACATATATAACCCTATGTAAAAATTGTTTTTCTAAAAGATATATGCTTATGTCATTTTTTTACTTATTTTAACTTAATTAAAATTATGTGTCCCTATCACCAACAAGTGGCTCCATGGGGTCCCCAAATCAACCCAAAGATGTCTATGGTCAAACATATATCAACCAATAAGGCTAGTACACATTTTAGGGTAATTTATTATTATTATAATATTATTTTTTTAACCCTTATTTACCGGATTTACCCTTAACCATGGTAAATAAAAAATTTACCGAAGTAATTATTCAAAATGTCTAAAAATAAAAGTTAGATATTTACACAATTTGAGCATCCTGGTTCCAAATATGGATTCCATTTTTCTAAATTCAAAACACAGAAGTGGCAGAAATTAATTTAAAATTATTTCCCGTTGTTAAAACAAAAAGCATGTTTTTAAGAGATAATAACTATCAAAAGATTGACACTTGTTTATGTCCGGTTTAATTGTCAAATTATGTCCAATGTACAACATTGTATTAAATGGTAAAAATATATTCTAAATATACTTTAAAACCACTCAACTTCATAATTTATCACTATTAATTATTTTGATTAAAAAAGTTGTTTTGAATTAAAATTTAGTAATTTTCACTATTCATCAAAATATTAAAGTTATCCGAAAAGTACCAAAATTTCACCTTAGGCTAAATTCCATATTTTGAATCCAAAAATGAAGTCCATTTTGAAATATAAAATATATATAATTTCAAAAAGTAGGTATTACTATTTATAACAGCTAGTTTGATTGGTTATGGTGTGTTAGAACTCGGTGTTGCGTACAACACATGCTATCACATTATTCAAAGAGAAGCGTATCGTAGAAGCTTGGGGTGTTACATTCTCCACTCCATAAAATAATTTCGTCCTTGAAATTTCTAGAATACTTATCACATGAAAAGACTCGGGTGGTTCTTCATCATAAGTTCCTTGGGTTCCCACGTTGCCTCTTCCATCTTATGGTTTCTCCACAAAGCTTTTACCAGACGTGTCGTCCGGTTTCTCAGTACCTGTTCTCTCGTTTCAAGAATCCTGAAGGGCTCTTCACAATAAGACAGATTGGGTTCCAGTTCTAATTCTTCATATGTGAGTACATGCATTGGGTCAGGCATGTATTTCCTCAACAGAGATATGTCGAACACATCGTGAACTTTGGAGAGACTTGGTGGCATTGCCAATCGGTAAGCTACAGCACCAATTCATTCTAGAATTTCGAAAGGTCCGATGTACCTAGGACTCAATTTACCTTTCTTACCAAAATGTATGACTCCCTTCTATGGAGATATCTTCAAGAAAACATGATCAACGACTTGAAATTCCAAATCCTTCCTTCGATTATCGGCATAGCTCTTCTGCCTACTATGAGCTGCTTTGATGTGATTTTGGATTACCTTCACCTTTTCCATCGTTTCCTCCACCAGTTCTAGACCTACAAGTTTTCTTTCACTGGCGTCATCTCAAAAGGTTGGTGTGTGACATCTCTTTCCATATAACACTTCATATGGTTCCATCTGAATACTCGAATGGAAGCTATTGTTATAGGAAAATTCTACCAGAGGTAAATACTGATCCCACATACCCTGAAGGTCAAGTGAGTAGGATCTCAACATGTCTTCTAAGGTTTGAATAGTCTGTTCTAATTGTCCGTCTGTCTGAGGGTGGTAGGCAGTGCTCAAATGAAGGTAAATATCCAGGTATTTCTGAAGACTTTTACAGAATCTTGAAGTAAAACGGGGATCACGATCTGAAACAATCGATAGGGGTACTCCATGAAGTCTCACAACTTCATTAATATATAGTCTTGCTAGACGTTCCAGGGGTAGATCTTCTCTTATAGCAAGAAAATGTGCTGACTTGGTAAGACGATCAACAATAACCCATATTGCATCATTCCTTCTAGGAGTCTTTGGTAGTCCCATGACAAAGTGCATCGTAATATTGTCCCATTTCCACTCCGGTATGGGAAGAGGTTGCATGACTCCTCCAGGCTGTTCCCTTCCAGCTTTCACTTGTTGAAAAACCATACATCTTGACACAAAATCAGCAATCTCCCTCTTCATGTTGTCCCACCAAAAATGTTCCTTCAAATCTCTATACATTTTGGTTCTCCCAGGGTGTATAGAGAAATTGGAACTATGAGAATCATCCAGAAATTCCCTTTTTAGATCAGGTATATCAAGAACACAAAGTCTCTTTTGGAATTTCAAAATTCCATCTTCATAAACAAAGTCTCTCAGTCTCCCATTATTCACATCTTTAATATTCTTTTGAAATTCTTCATCATCGGTCTGAGAACTCTTAATCCTTTCTGGTAAATATGGTTTGTCAACCATTTGAAAAAGCATTGATGTTTCACCTTCCCTGGTTATTTCCATGTCCATCTTCACTAAATCCATGAAAATTGGATCCCTTTCAATTATCATATTGTTCAAAAATCCATGATCTTTTCTGCTCAAAGCATATACCACCTTGTTTATCCGAACAAAAAGGATTTGAAGGTGTGAAGAAATGATAAGGAGGAGTTCCCTTTTATAAGAGGGGTGAGGGGCACCTTTGGAAAAGCTAGAAATATTAATTTATAATAAATTCTTATTCAGTTTATAATGGCTACAAAGTGGATTATATAAATGTTAAGGTGGAGATGGGTCTAAAACCACTCAACCAATATAATTTAGACAGGTTTGGGTACTTATATTAACCTTATCATCAAGTATTAACTCTAAGTTAATTAGTTTCACTTTTACAATGTCTCTTTGTATTTTTATATTATATGGTTAATAAACTTACTATATACATCCAAGCGACCCCCCAAGTGGTCCATTAATGATATAAATATCATGATATAAGTCTCTTGGCCAAACCTTAGATTTTTAGGAATTTAATATCAATTAATAATATAATATTTGTTTTAAAAAAACTCTTTTATGTCAATTTTGACACTATTCAATAGTTGATTTTTTTGAAACTCATAACAGAATTATTACTTCGAAGAAAGTCAATTAAATCAATCCTAATATGTCATATTATTCTAGAAAATTAGTGTAATTCATTAAAAGTCTCAAATTATATTTATTTGGGTATTTATAATATCAATTAATTTAAGTTTTCACTATTATCGTAATTACTTCATCATAATTATGTCATAAATAAATTAAATTATTTAAAGTCTTAAAATTATAAATAAAATATCATTATGTAGGAAATCGTTTTATCTTTCTAATGAATATTTATAGTCGAAAATCAAACATATATAACCCTATGTAAAAAGTGTTTTTCTGAAAGATATATGCCTATGTCATTTTTGTACTTATTTTAACTTAATTAAAATTAAGTGTCCCTATCACCTACTAGTGGCTCTATGGGGTCCCAAAATCGACCCAAAGAAGCCTATTGTCAAACATGTATCAAAAAATAAGGCTAGAATACGTTTTAGGGTAATTTAGTATTATTATAATAATATTGTTTTAACCATTATTTACCGGATTTACCCTTAACCATGGTAAATAAAATATTTACCGAAGTAATTATTCAAAATGTCTAAAAATAAAAGTTACCTATTTACACAATTTGAAAATACTGATTCCAAATATGGAATCCATCTTTCCCAATTCAAAACACAGAAGTGGCAAAAATTAATTTAAAATTAATTCCCGTTGTTAAAAGAAAAAGCGTGTTTTTAAGAGATAATAACCATCAAAAGATTGACACTTATTTATGTCCGGTTTAATTGTAAAATTATGTCCAATGGCCGAAATTGTATTAAATGGTAAAAATATATTCTAAATATACTTTAAAACCACTCAAATTCATAATTTATCACTATTAATTATTTTGATTAAAGAAGTTGTTTTTAATTAAAATTTAGTAATTTTCACTATTCATCAAAATATTAAAGTTATCCGAAAAGTACAAAAATTTCACCTTAGGCTAAATTCGATATTTAGAATCCAAAAATGAAGTCCATTTTGAAATATAAAATATATATAATTTCAAAAAGTAGGTATTACTATTCATAACGGCTAGTTTGATTGGTTATAGTGTGTTAGAACTCGGTGTTGCGTACAACACACGCTATCACATTATTCAAAGAGAAGCATACCGTAGAAGCTTGGGGTGTTACATATACCAAGACCAGTTTTTAATAAACAATAATATATTAATATTATGTTATTATTTAATATAATAATATATATCATAGTCATTAAAATAGTTTGTATGAATAGTGATAACCGTATTGTAAAGTTAATATATATTCAACATAATTTTTACATTCACCTTATATTTTCTCCAGACATGATATAAGTACAAATTATATTTTCTTCTCCTAAAAGAAATATTTTTCAAATAAATTAATTTTGCCACTTTTTAATATAGAAAACATTTTAAATATAATTTTTTATAAATTTAGAATTTTTTTAAGAAAAAATAAAATTCTTATAAGAATTCATAGAAATAAAATTTTCCTATGGGAGACTTTTTTTTATTTTAATGAGATGTTTCATTTTTGGATGAATAGTTAAAAATATTGTGTAGTAGTTCAAAAAGATCTCTTCATTTAAAAAATGAATTTACATTAAATTTTCTTTTAAGGTTGAAATAGATCAATTATAAATATATTAATCCAATTTATATTATTTTTATACATTTTATATTGAAATTAGATATAAAAATTTATTGAAATTTTGAACATCTCTTTTACCCGCTTTCTCGCCAAATATGTGAGATTAGTGTTAAATTTAATTAGGCCACTTCTGTGAATTCAATTTGAAAAAATAGATATAATTGATTTTAATCAGTATGATATTTAGATTCTTATATGATCAAATAAAATTTTGGATATTCTAGATAGTATCTTTGTAACATTTTTATTTTCCATGTTTAAGGGTAATTAGGGTAACTAAAGGTCAAAATAATATTATAATATTATAAAATTACACAGAAAATGTGATAATTTTATTATAAAATATTTTATAGATTAAAATAAACATTTTTAAAAAATTATAACCTTTTTAATACACTTCTGTAAGAATATAAAATTTATAATATTTTAATTAAAGATAAGATAAAAATGCAATACACAGGTTTTGAATAATTATTACTTTTTAGATACATGTATATACAAAAGATAAATTTGATTGTAAATAGTAAATTGAATTATAATAAATATTTATTAATCATAATAATTTAGTTTTTTTAGATAATATATAATTTAATTAAAGGATTTCATAATAATGCTGTAGGAATTGTTTAATTAATGGAAATATCAAATAAATGATATTAGAAATATTATAATTAATATTATTTGACATAATTAATTAAATATAAAAATTATAGGAAATTTATGAATTTTACTGATATGTTATATGTGTTGGTTCTATGTTATAATGTTTATATGATATTTTTAAAAAGACAAATAATGAATAGTTTCAAAATTTGTATAAATGATACTTTTAAATAAATATTATTTTTCTAAATGACACAAAAATCATAAAAATATAAAATTATAAAAAAAATGAATAGAATATGGTTAAATATGTCATCAATAATTAATTTGGGTATTTTTTTAAAATTTTATGACAAATATATTAACCATAAAGATTAAAAATCCAATTTGTCAAAATAAGAGTTAAAAGGTTTAACTAAGGGTTAATGCCAATGGATAAGGTTAATAATATAATATAAACCAGTCAAAAAATATCTGGTTTAGAGGATTTATATCCATACTAAATATTTGTTTTATATAAATTAGTTTTGATCTATTTGAAATCCAAAATTAATTTATATTACTATTATATGTTAGAGGATTCTAATTGTGACCATTCCCTCTATATAAAAAGGAACCTCCTTCCTCACCTCCCCACACCACATTTAGCCTCCTTTACCGAATAAAACCTTTCAATTTATCCTCACCACAATCTTATATAATTAATGGGGTTCCTTGTCTTCCAAAAATACCAACCCTAGTGTCTCTAAGAGGAGATCCAAAGGAAGTTCCCTAAAGAAGGGGTAATCATATTTCCCGACTCCGTGAAGATTATTTATTATTATAAATCCTATTAATATGTTGTTTGATTAATAAATTAATATATAAAATATAATATATATTAATATATTTTATAATGATTATGGAAGAATTATATTAATCATTTTATCCATCAAACGAAAAACAATATCACCACGTGTTCTTGTGTTCAAGTTATCGTCTCCACACTGTGGTGTCATATGTTTTTCATCACCACTTTATATGTATGGGTATAGTGATTGAGATAATATATATTTATAACAAATATGACATGATAATGATATTTTATAATTAATATAACATCTAATTCCTTTCCCTTTTACCATTAAGGGAATGATATGATCACATGTTCTTATGTAAGGCCTACCATCTCTATGACATGATATGATTCATCATTCTCCTTTAAAATTAAAGAATTATTATAAAAATGTATATAATGAATGAATATGAAATATATAAAATAATATATATTTAATTTACATTCTTTTATTCTATACGATAATAAAACAGAAATAACTTTCACGCATACGTACGACCAACTATCTTCACGAACAGTGCATTCCATTTCAAATATAAATCTTAAATATATATATTTATAAAATAAATATTTATTACATATAAATAATGTTTTACATTCTTGAATTAAGTAAATTATGATCTATATAATAGGATCACGAATAACATGTCAAAATACATGTGATAAACAAAGCAGTTAACACTCAAGAGAATAGTAATAACAAAATATTATAAACAAATGGGTAATAAAATAATAAAATAATATCATATATGATATCATAAATATGAATAATGAAATGATATAATTTAATAAAATTATTTAAACCATCATAAATTGGTATAAATAATTTTTCACTAAAGGAAGAGTATAGTAAGGGACTTCGTCTCAATCGTGTTTCATTGAGACATAGTATAATGTTATAAACCCCCTTCATTAATGAGGTGTATATATATACAATTTGAATTATAATGTAATTTATTTATTTATTATCATGTAATTAATTTTTTTATAAAATATAATTCTTTCCTGGTGATTAATATTTAAATATTAAAATTAGTATGGACACCTTGAACCTTACAAGATTTAATTGTCACATATTTTATATCCATGTCAATATTCATGATATTATTTTAAATATTTATTTATATCAATATAAAAGTATTATAAAGGATATTTTATGCCTATTTTAATTTCAATATTTTTGAAAAATAAAGTGGTTTTGTTTTTTATATGAAACATTTTTACCAGGAATGTTTATTTTTAATTCACACAATGACAACAACATTAATGCGACTATGACTATTATTCAATTTCAAGATTCCCATGAAATATTATAAATTTTTTTAAAAGGGAAACCCTTTACCTTCTATTTCAGTTATATTGTATTAAAAAAATTTCAAATGAAAAATCTATTGTTATATGAATTTGTTTCATATGGTTTTATCAAAAAAATTCACCAATAATATTACAAGGATTTAATTATGGTATTTTCAACTATGTCAACATCCATTGTTTGATCATATTGTGGATTTAGTTTTATCTATTATTATACAATTCACCATAATTCATATGTTTCTTAATGATCATTTGGACACTATATGTGGTATTTTTTTACCATTCATAGTTTATGGTAAAAATACATACATTCAATATTATATTTTAAATTATAATTTTTAGATTCAATATGTTTTACCACATTTTAAGAGAAAATAATTTGACATAGTAAGTAATTTATGGTTCCCTATATAACCCCTCAATTCATAGGTCGGTATATTGGGAAATACTAGTTTGTGTTTTGATTAATGTCGTACCCGCTTATGTATAGTGTCTTGGCTGAAGCCTTGATGATATGTCTATGATGTCCGACATTATGGATTCTTTATTTATGAGATTAGTAAATGATATTCCATGTGATTGTATGACTAGAGAAATATTCATGGTTATGTTCTCTAGCTCATGTAGTTATTTAAATGAAATGAGTTTTAGTTATTTACCTTTCTATATTATTTATCCTATATTCATCCACAACTTCTGCTGTATGATTTCCCTTACCAAGCATCTGAGCTCATCCCTTTATTATGTTTAATTTCTCCCAAGATGCCAAGATTTATAATATGACTGATATGTAGGGTTAATATAGGATAATAATGGTGTAATTAAAGAATTAAATATCTTGTATTTTATGTTTTAATAAGTAATGTAAGGATTAAGAAGTGAATATATTTTCCTAAGTTGCGAAACTGATTAGTCATTTAGTATGTGATTCCTTACATATATACCAATGTAATAAGTAAGGCACTGACTCCAGTTTTCTTGGGTCAGTGTATTTACATTATCTCTTTTAGATAATTATTAAAGGGGGAGAAATATTTTTTGTGAAATTCTTGTAAGGGTTGGTGTCTTGAGAACCAACTTTTTTGTACTTTGATTACATGAATGTTCACTTATTATATTTTGTTCATTGTTTGGCATGAATATAATATAATAATGTCCTAGAATATTTGTTGCATTAATAAAGTCATGGAAGATCCCCTCTATGATGAGAACCATGAAATGCAATAACAATATTCTTAAATAAAGTTCTTTGGTTGGATGACATACTATGATAGGACACATATTATATAGATCGCCATGTGCGAGTACTCGTAAGAAGATGAGACTCTCTCTCATGGAGTTCTCACTTGGTAATCTCCAAGATGGGAGATTATGAGAACAGACCCGCCAGAAGTGATTCCACATGTGTTGGTGTCATCGGATATTACTATCTGCGAACGTGTGTAATGATCCATAGACCGGAAGATTATCATTAACTCATGTCATGACTCGCACACTTAGATTTACTAACGAAAACTGCCACATAGACAGTTGGCGGGAAGTAGGGTACGTTGGGTGCATCATGATTGACATGTTGTTAATGGATAAGTCAAGGAAGGATTTGTCCCTTCAATTTAAGGAAGTTGATATCTCAGCCGTTTGATTGAAATAGAATTGTTTCATTAAATTCCATGCCCATGGTTTGAAAGAAGATTTTATTTCAGGTAGTCAAAGAACGACGGATCAAGAATATAGGTTTATGACACTACAATAAAACCTGCTTGATGAGATATTGAGACCAAGGGATTAAATTACACAGGAAGAATTCGTATGAGGTGATACGTCAATGAGATATCAACGTCTTTCTCTTGGGTGCCTTGAACCGTTCCTAGATAGTAATCTTGGACTTTAGGAAAGCCCACCTAATGCCAACGAGAAAGAGGCCTAGAGGGACACACACTATGTATTTTCAAGTATCTCAAATAGAATAAATATTATTCCCGTACGTGGCTTAATAATTATTCAAGGAAGCTTAAATCAGTTTAATGTTGGAGGATGAATAAAATAAAACAAGTACACACCGTGTATAATTGATTACACGCTGTGTAGTTTTATTTTGAAAATGTACACGCCGTGTATTATTAAATATACATGCTGTGTACCACCACCATTATTTTCTTTTTATTATCCAAAAAATCAAAAAAAAATATACACGCTATGTAGTTTTTCATTTTGGAAAGGAAATGAATAAATGAAAACAAGATATACACGCCATGTTCATTGAATGTACACGCCGTGTAGTTTTCAATGAAAAACAAGTAGACGTTGTGTATTTATTAATACACACCATTTAGTTTTTCCAGTTAGGATTTTTTGGAAATAACGTTTTATTAAATGATATTTATTATAATCAGTGTGGGCACATGTCAAGGAATTAATGACTTGACATGGGGTTTACAAAAGGGAGTTAATGAAATAAATAAAACGTGTAACGTGTTTATTTATTGTCATAACTATGCAACCTCAAACCCGATTATAAATATCCTCACAACCCCAACTCTTTTCCTACAATGAAGAGAATTTTTGTGCACAATAATTCTGGAGAATTATTTCAAGGCCGATAGAAACTCCTCCTCTAAGAACACTCTCAAGACCAAGATAGATCCTTTTCAATCAGATAAAGAAGATCTACGATAGACAACGCAAGAAAAGGTTTCTCCATGATAGCACCCGGAGACTCATTTGGAAACGTCCCAAGATACGAGGTACACGTGTGGATCACCACTAGAGGAAGTCTACACTTGTCTTCAATGACGTAACGACGAATAACATTGGAATGTGATCAAGAACATCAATGAAGAAAGAACACCCAAAAGGTATTTCTTTTCAATTGATTATATTCATTATAATCAACATGTAACAATCCTACTTTTTGGTTCCAGGAAAAACCTTCTTATTTGTCTTTTTATGTGATTCGATCTGTGGAGACAGGCTTTTATCGTCGTATTGATCCCAGATTGATCATTTTTAATGACAAAAAGCCAAGTGGGAAGATCCACCCACGCGCTTCTGCTGCGGCCAAAACCTTCAAATGGTATCAGAGGGAGGCTACAATGTTGATTATAGTTATGGAATTTTCGTTGATAATTTACTCATTTATATTCGATTCAATTCGAAATATATCGTTCTATGAATTTGAATGAACGAGATCTATTCTTCCTCCTCCATTTTTGATTCATATCACAGAAACAGCCTATTAATTTTATTTTTTGGTTAAAATAAAAATGATGATGTCATCTGGAGGAGCTTCACTTTCTGTTTATACAACACGGGATTACACGGTGTGTAATTAAAATGACAGACCGTATACTTACGTTCAATGAACCGGCACTGGTCTCCCAAACCACACTGTGTGAATTGATTATGCCTAAGTATTAATCACGCAATTTTGACCCGAATTGAACGGTGCGTGGAAACTAGAATACACGGCGTGTATGTTAGAGCAACATGCCATGTAGTCCATTTCGTCCAAGGTGAAACCGTGTACAAGGATAAGCCGCGTACCGCGTACACGGTATTTTTAGGCTGGTTACCGCGTAACAAGGAAGTACATGCTGTGTATGATTTATCTACACACAGTGTACTCCAAAATTTACAAAGTACATAAAACATGGAAAACCCCCGGTGTGTACTTTGGATAAAAGGTGAAAAGAAATACATGCCGTGTAATTATAATCTACTTGCCGAGTACTTTCCAGAAATGGAATTTCACCGGGTTTTCCCCAAAGTACAAAGACCCATATAAGGAATATGGATGAGAAGAATCTCATGGAAATTTAGAAAGGAATTTAATATAAATAATTGATTAATTATAAGAACATAATTAATTGAATTCGATCACATTTTATCTTAAATGAATGAACGATTAAAAGAATTTGAATTCTAAATATGCATAAATGGCATTGCATGCTATGGATGATCATGAGCTAGACCAAAGACCCTTTGTATGTGTATGGTTTCATTTAAATTTCTTTAATTTAATTTTTTTGGCCTTCCAAGCCTTATTCCAATAAAATATAGGGCCTGCGTGCCCATGGTTTCTTTAATTCAAACCCACATAATGGAGGATCTCCCATGCCAGAGGAGACGGTTTAAATCCCAAAGCCGAGGCAAAACCGATGCAATAAGATACAAAGGTGGACAGGTGGGAGCTGCAAAACATGAACCATCAGGTTCAAGGTTTTTTCCCTAGGTCAGGGTTAGCTTATCAAAAATACTAGATAAACTAACCAATAGAAGCTCATGATCATGCCATCTTATTTTATTTCAGTCTGATTGCATGGTTTATTTATTATGTATGTGTTGTCGCGATCACATAATTAATAATATGAACAAGCATACAAAGAGGGAATAAAATAAATATTGGACCATGTGTAAATATTATCAGAACATGGTTAATCACTTAAGAAATCATCACTTAATATTACCAAGCATGTGATAATGCGAAACTATGCATAAATGACTAAAATACCTCAATACCATATTATGTCAGACCAAGCCTTCCATTACCTGATTAAGTGAAAGACTCAATAAAACAATGTGTTTGACCAACCCTTGTTAGGAAACATACTTTTATAAAGGAATCCCTTATGAAATGTTTCAGTTGACATAACCATATTACATCATGAGAAGTATCCCTTGCTAGAATTGGTATAATAATGCAGGAAAGAGTTGAGGAAATCCAAGTCAGGACTTCAGGATTGGGGAGTCCACTCAACAGATCAAGGAACTGTAAGCTCACAGTTGGAAAAGACGTGCCTACCTAAATACCTTCAAATAGCTAGACCAACCCTTGTTGGGGTTATGAAAAGGGGAATATGGATCCTTTCCACTATAATGATAAATCAACTAGACATTTTGAGTTTAATGGTGAGGACTATTGGGACTTGATAAAATTGTGGGAGAATTAATAAATTCATTTATTATTTTTCATAAAATGTAATCAAGAAAGTACTGATAAATATTCTCTTTTAATTTGTAGAATCAAAAATGAAAAACTCGTCAACCACATTTTTTCTTTGATCAACCTTGGATAAAGACAATATCCTCACCAGTAGTAATTTTCAGGAATGGTTTAGGCACCTTCGGGTTATCCTATGAAATGAACGAATGTTTTACATGCTGCAGTCCGGACTTCCTGATTCTCATGCCCCAGGGGCGAGTGATGAATATTTCTTGGTCTATGATCAACATTTGAATGATTCTCTCGACGTTCTATTTTTGATGATATCATCGATCTCTAGTGAGCTGATGAAGTCTCATGAAGACATGGAAGCCTACGACATGCTCGAGCACCTCCATAGTCTATACCAGGAGAGAGCTAGATAAGAAAGGTTTGAGATTTTTAAGGCTCTATTTCAGATCAATCATGGAGAGGGTGCCCCATTCGGGCCTCATGTAGTCACGCTCATTGACTACATTGAGTGCTTGGAGGTTCTAGGGTTTAAACTACCCGAAGAACTGGGTACCGATCTCATTCTTGCATCAGTTACCCAGAGCATATGAAACTTTTTTGTGAACTTCAATATGAAAAACATTGAGAAGTCTCTGGCTGAGATTCTTATCCTCATTCTCCATGTGGAAAAATACATGAATCGTGGAAATCCTTCTATCCTCATGTTGAATAAAATTAAAGGGAAGGAGAAGATCTTTAAGCACAAATCTTCTTCAAGACCTTCCACGAAAAGGAAGATCAAAGGGGAGGCAAGGGAACAAGATGCTGTTTGTTTTGCATGTGGCAAGAAGGGCCACTGGAAGAAAAATTTCACCCAACCTAGGAAGAAAGTGGAAGCTTCAGGTGCATTTTTCATCGAATGCAATATATTTGTTTCTACAAATTGGGTATTAGAATGTGCTTGTGGAGCTCACATCTGTATCCAAATACAGGAACCAAGTAGATTTAGAAGATTGATCGAGGAGAGGTAGATCTAAGAGCAGCCAATGAAGCCAGACTTGCTGTTGTAGCTGTCGGAGACTACCTCCTCACATTGCCAACTGGAATGATCTTGGCATTAAAGGGTTTTTATTATGTACCTTCTGTAACCAAACACATTATTTCTGTATCTAGAGTAGATACTGATGGATTTAAGTTCAAGTTTGGAAATGAATGTTGCTACTTTTATAAAGATAGCATTTGTTTTGGTAGGGTACATTTATATAACAGCCTTTATGTGTTAGAATACACAAACCAAGTAATGGAAATCGATGACAAAGTTAATTCACATGACTCATACCACACCCAACATTGGCATCACCGGCAAGGTCATGTCAATGAGAAACGTTTGACAAAATTACATCTAGATGGGTATTTAGATTCTTTCGAACTAAAACAACTTGGTGTATGTAATGCGTGTCTACAAGGAACAATGACCAATTCCCCATTTCATGGGAAAGGTGAAAGGGATAAAGAGCTTCTAGAATTAGTTCACACAGATGTGTGTGGACCATTTCCAGTTGGTGGAGCAAATAGAGACCTGATGGTGGAGCAAATAGAGACTGACTTGAAAATTATACATGATGCGTTACATGGACAGGGTACAATGCCGTGGAGGATTTCTTATACTATCAGATAGTGCAGGGCGATTATGGGGAACGACATAAGGGTTACTCATACCTGGTGGGAAGGGAACAAGGTTGTGGACTACTTTGCTTCTATTGCAGCTCCGGGGGATATTTCAGTTTGGGTGGATAACGCGTTGCCAATTAGACCTGAGGGGGTCAATCTGATTAGGGGAGATGCACTAGGACTACATTATTTTCTCCCTCCGTAGGGGGGTCCGCTTTTGTTTTTGTTTTTGTTTTTGTTTTGCTGTTTTTGGTGTTATGTATGGGGTTGCTTGGGATTAATAAAAAAATAGTATTTTTGGTGGTGGACCATTTCCATTTGAAGCAAGGGGTGGGTTCTCATACTTCATAACTTTTACTAATGATCTTAGTAGATATGGATATATCTACATAATGAGTTATAAGTCGGATTCTTTTGATCGGTTCAAATAATACAAGAATGAATTTGAGAACTAGCTTGGTATGAAGATTAAGAAACTCCGCTCAGAAAGAGGAGGAGAATATCTTAATCAGGACTTCATTGATTTCTTATGGGAGTTTGGGATTCAATCTCAACTCATTTCTCCTTACACACCACAATGGAATGGTGTAAGCGAAAGAAGGAACCACACCCTGTTGGACATGGTGAGATAAATGATGATTCATGAGAGTCTTCCATTATCCTTTTGGGGATATGCATTACAAACAGTAGCACACATACAAAACCAAGTACTGACTAAATCGATAAATGGTATTTTATACGAGTTATGGATTGGACGCAAAGCCATGTTATAAAATTTTCATTTGTGGGGTAGTGAAGCATTTGTTAAGGCCTCTTCAGGTAAAAAACTTGCACCCCAAGGCACAACGTGTAACTTTATAGGATATCCCTAGGAAAGAAAGGGATATTACCTATACAACCCCTCAGACCAAAAGGTTACAGTGGAAAGACACGCCATATTCTTTGAGAGGGAGCACATATCCAAAAGAGATAGTGGGAGCGCGATAGTATTCGATGAAGTTGAGGCTCTAGATACACATGAGTTGGTACAACAACTGATTCCACAAAGCCCCATGGAAGAACAATCTATTCCAGAGACACACGAACTACGTAGGATAATGAGAGAGGTGAGAGAACCAGAACAATATGGTTTTCTTTTCACTGAGTATTTTGACTCATTATTGGTTGACAATGATGATCCTCTCACCTACAAGGAAGTAGTTGAAGGCACAGACGTTTCAAAGTGGCAAGAATCCATGAATTCAGAAATGGATTCCATGTACCAAAACCAAGTCTCGATTTTGGTAGATCCTCCAGTTTATGTAAAGACTATTGGTAATAAATGGATATTCAAGAAGAAACTAAACATGGAAGGGCAAGTCAGCACCTACAAGTTATGGATGGTTGCAAAAGGTTTTAGACAGCGTCAAGGAATTGACTATGATGAAACCTTTTCCCAGTTCTGATGATGAAATACATCAAAATTCTATTGGCCTTTTCCACATACCATGACTATGAAATTTGGAAAATGGATGTCAAAACAGCATTCCTTAATGGGAACCTCCAGGAAGATGTCTACATGACACGACCTGAAGGGTTGTGACTCAAAAGGATGCCAAAAATGTATGCAAGTTGCAGAAATACATTTATGGATTAAATCAAGCATCAAGGTTATGGAACATTCATTTTGAAGAAGCTATAACAGAATTTGACTTGGTTAAGAATGAATGTGAGCCTTATGTCTACAAAAGGATTAGTGGAAGTCCAGTCGTTTTTCTAATTGTATATGTTGATGACATATTACTAATTTGAAACAAAGTTCCTATCTTAAAGTCAGTTACGACATGGTTTCATAAATGATTCTCCATGAGAGACTTCAGTGAGGAAACATATATTCTTGGGATCAATATCCATCATGATAGATCCAAGAGAATGCTGGGCCTGAGTCAAAGTACATACATTGACAAGATACAGAATAGATTTAGTATGGAACAGTCCAAGAGGGGATTGATGCCAATGTCACATGGCATTCATCTTTCCTTGAAAATGTGTCCTTAGACACATGAGGAAAGAAAGAGAATGGAAAGGATCCCTTATGCATCAGCGATTGGGTCAGTCATGTATGCTATGCTATGTATGTGGCTAGATGTTTCTTACACATTGAGTGCGGTATGCAGATATCAAGCTGATCTAGGAGACTGCCATTGGATGGCAGTCAAGAAATTCATTATGTATCTGAGGTGTACTAAGGATATGTTCCTGTTTTATGGAGGAGATGAGAAACTAGTGATCAGAGGACATGTATATGCTAGTTTCTAGACTGATCAAGATGACATGAAGTCGCAGACTGGATACATCTTCAGTTTGAATGGAGGTATAGTGAGCTAGAAGAGCTCAAAGAAAAGTGTGGTGGAAGATTCTACAGTGGAGTCCAAGTATATCACAACTTCTAAGGCAGCTAAAGAATCAGTATGGGTGCGAAGCTTTATCCAAGAGATGGATGTTGTACTGAGTAGTAAAGATTCTATCACACTCTATTGTGATAATACTACAGCTGTTGTACTTTCAAAAGAGCCAAGGTCACATCAGTAGACAAAGCACATACTTCTAATGTATCATCTCTTGAGGGATTTTTCTCAGAGAGGTGAAGTTGTAGTGAGAAGTATTTCCATGGAAGACAACGTTACAGACCCCTTGACTAAACCCTTGACTTAGTAGAAACATGATCATCATGTGAGTACTAGCGGACTAAAAGTCATAGGCAGTTGGATCTAGTCCAAGTGGGAGTTTGTAAGGGTTGGTGTCCTGAGAACCAACTGTTTTGTACTTTGATTACATGAATGTTCACTTATTATATATCATTCATTATTCTGCATGACTATAATATAATAATGTTCTCGATTATTTGTTGCATTAATAAGGTCATGGCAGATCCCCACTATGATGAGAACCTTGAAATGCTATAACAATATTCTTAAATAATGTTCTGTGGTTGGATGGCATACTATGATAGGACACATAGTATACAGACCGTTATATACGAGTACTCGTAAGAAGACGATACTCTCTCTCATGGAGTTCGCACTTGGTAATCTCCAAGAAGGGAGATTATGAGAACAGACCCTCCAGTAGTAATTCCGCATGTCTTGGTGTCATCGGATATTACTATGTGCTAATGTTTGTAATGGTCCCTAGACTGGAATATTATCATTAACTCATGTCAAGACTCATGCACCTAGATTTACTGACGAAAACCATCACGCAGACAGTTGGCGGGAAGTAGGGTACGTTGGGTGCGTCATGAGTGACATATTGTTAATGGATAAGTGGAGGAAGGATTTTTCCCTTCCATTTATGGAAGTCGATATCTCGTCCCTTTGATTGAAATAGAACTGTCTCATTAAATTCCATGGCCATGGTGTAAATGACGAGTTTATTTCAGGTAGTCAAAGAATGACGAATCAAGAATATAGGTTTATGACACTACAAGGAAACCTGCTTGATGTAATATTGAGACAAAGGGATTAAATTACATAGTAAGAGTTCGCATGAGGTGATACGTCAATTCCGCGTCAACTTCTTTCTCTTGGGTGCCTCGACCCGTTTCTAGACAGTAATATTGGACTTTAGGCAAGCCCACCTAATGCCAATGAGAAAGAGGCCTAGAGGGCCACACACTAAGTGTATTCAAGTTTCTCAAGTAGAATAAAGATTGTTCTCGTATGTGGTTTAATAATTATTCAAGGAAGCCTAAATCATTTTAATGTTGGAGGAAGAATAAAATTAAACAAGTACATGCCAGGTATCATTGATTACACGGCGAGTAGTTTTATTTTGAAAAAGTACACGCCGTGTATTATTAAATATACACACCGTGTAGTTTTTCATTTTGGAAAGGAAATGAATAAATGAAAACAAGATATACACACCGTTTACATTGAGTGTACATGCCGTGTAGTTTTCAATGAAAAACAAGTACATGCTATGTATTTATTAATACACACCGTGTAGTTTTTCCAGTCGGGATTTTGAGGAAATATCGTTTTATTAAATGATATGTATTATAATTAGTGTGGGCGCATGTCAATGAATTAATGACTTGATAAGGGGTTTTCAAAAGGGAGTTAATGAAATAAATAAAACTTTTACGCATTTATTTATTATCATAACTCTACAACCTCAATCCCGATTATAAATATCCTCACAACCCCAAATCTTTTCTTACACCTCAGAGAATCGTTCTGCACAACAATTCTGGAGAATTATTTCAAGGCTGAAAGAACCTCCTCCTCCAAAAATGCTCTCAAGACTAAGAGAGATCCTTTTTAATTGGATCAAGATGATCTAAGGCTGACAACGCACGCAAAGGTTTCTCCATGATAGCACCCGATGACTCCTTTGGCGACGTCCCGAGATTCGAGGTACACATGTGGATCACTGCTAGAGGAAGTCTACACATGGATTCTATGACGCAACGAAGAATCACATCAGAATGTGATCAAGAACATAAATGAAGAAAGAACACCCAAAAGATCGCGGTTGGGATTACATTCACATCGAATCCGACTGCCTCACTGTAATCAATGCCATCAATCTCACTGACGGCGGGCTGCAACCTTTCGGCCCCATTATCCGGTGTATTCACTCGCGGAGACAAGGATTCAATTCCTGCAATTTCTCATTTATTAGAAGGGAAGCGAATGAAGCCGCTCACAAGATGGCAGGCATTGGCCCTCCTTACGAGGATTTGCTTTGGTTCAATCATTTTCCATCGTGGTTATGCCACTGTATTTCTGCTGATCTCCATCATTAATGGATCCGTCTTATTCTGTCAAAAAAATTAATTATAATCAACCTGTAATGATCCTACTTTGTGGTTCCGGGAAAAACCTTTTTCTTTGTCTTTTTCTGTGATTCGATCCATTGAGACTGTCGTTTATCGTCTTATTGATCCCAGATTGATCATTGTTAATGACAAAAAGCTAAGTGGGTACATCCACCCATGTGCTTATGCTGCACCCGGAACCTTCAATTATATGACTCTAGTTTAAAATATTCAATGAGTATATTTCAATATTCTATGAACATAATGGGGTGGGGGGTGGGTTTATGGTGTTGAAATTAGTGCAAGATACTATTATTGGGGGGAAATTTCTTGATTTTTGTGTGTGAGATTGGTATATAAAGAGAGTTTTTGTAATATCACGTTTCATGGCATTATCACATGAAATATGGTTTTATTTTAATTTAATTTTTTCATGTGAACATAATTGGACAAATGAGATATATTTTTTCTTTCTATAGGATGAATGAAAATGAATTTTTATATGCAATTCAAATAAACCTAAATGGAGAGAATATTTGATCTAAAGTACTATAAACTAAATTATTTGTGTTGTGTTTATTTTAAATTTGATTCTAATGTGATCATGAATTTTTATGACTAAATAAGAGGATATTTATTAATAATAATGCACATTGTGGTTTTGAAGAATGATAGAGAATATAACATTGTGTTCCAGTATAATCCCAATAATTTGGGTTAAAATTAAGTGAAAAATTCAGGTTTCTACATAAATAATTAGGGATATCATTATCTAATTATCCATCAAGGTTCAAATGATCATATAAGAAAAAACGTATTAGGAAATATTGTTAAGGTGAATCATATATGAATAATGTAATCAAATGATCACATGAGTTAAATTGTGTAAATCCTTATACACTTAATGTGACATACATCATTAATTGATGGTGTTTTAGGATGATGTTAATATATTTAAATAATCATAAATAGATCATGAAATAGAGATTAAGAGTTATCCTGATATAGGATTCATATATGACCAGTTTACTTGAATGGAGTTACAGAACTAGTGAGTAATGTGATCAAAGTCACGAAATTCACATTTGTATTGATCTCTATAGAATGGAAATATTAGAATATTTATAGGAGTCAGGTTAGTGAATGATAATATTCAAATACCAATAATTAAATAATTAATATTTTTATTATAGGATTATAATCTTAACCATATTTGAGAGGGTTTACATTTTTTTTTCAATCTGTCAAATGATTAGGGGAATGCACATGATTTTATAGGGATCATTTATATATTCAGAGAAACACTAAAAAGCTATATTATTGAAGTAACATGATTAGGTTCATGTAATTTGATTAAATCAGAAGGATTGGATAGTGTTGATCATGTGTTATGCTTCATTCAGAGTAGGTCTTAGGAAGGAGATATGAACCCAGAGTCATATTCACTGGCTCTCGTGAATATAGTTTCTTACCAGTAGTCATATACATGAGTTATGAACCTAGGGTTATGGGAAAATGGTAATGGAAAAGATGTTTATTATCATGGTTTCTATAGTCCAGTTTCTCAAAATAGACATCATGGAAAAGTTTGTCTCTATTAGGTAATTATTACTGAATATAGGATGTAATGAAATTTCATATTATATGAACTGAACAATCAAAGGATCATAAAACTAAATCCAGGATATATGTAGGGTTTCATTACAATAAAATATAATTATTAATTATATAATTATATTAAATAATGCCCTCATGCCTTTATACTGACTATTTCGTTCAATCAATGTTGTGGACTGTGGGAAATAAGCGGGAGTGACCACTGGGTGAGGAGTGACCAAACCATAAAACTAGTAAAGGAAGTATGCCTGGAATGAAGTGGTCATATTTGAAATATAAAATCCATAAAAACTAGGGTAGAATAATGGATTTTTTCATACCAATATAATGATAGTGTGCAGTCCTTTGAGATATAAATTTTTTAGTAAACTGAGTAAAATTTTTATGTTCCTAGTTCTCTTAATGGGTTTGTTATATTTTTGGATTTGAATCTTTATTAGAACGGTTTAACAAGTCCCTACTAATGGGGGTCCAAGAAATTTTATATTAAAAGAAAAATTGGACACATTGATTTAACCGTACCCTTATAATGTGTCTTATGGTGATACAAACATATGTCACCAAGCTAATCTACACAATAAATTCTCAAGATATACACTCAATAAGAGTAATATTATATTGTGTTTCATCTTTATAGAAAAAAAATTTGTCTGAAAAGAGACCTTATACAGTTTTTTATTAATATACATATTAGAATACAACTTGAAAATATTGAAAAAGGGAAAATCAAGTCATATTAATAGAATAAAGTTATATATACTTCAAGAAAATATATAACCAAAAAAATTGAATCAATAATTATCATAGATAAACTCAACTAAAGTTAAATAATGAATGTAAAATAGACCTCTCAAAGAATCAAATACCCTAAATCACCAAAATTGACTCTCATCAATCACTTATATATAATCCTCAATTGTATGAGTAGTGTGGGACACATTCTTCATTGAATAGTACATTTATCAAGGGAGTACCAGTCACTATGGAGGACCCATGTATTTTTATTTGTAATGTACTACAATAGAGGGGTGACAAAACTCATATGTATAGGACCCACACCCCATTATAAAGGTTGGATACCTACACCACTGGGTATATAGAGTACCCATTCCATTGATATGGTATGTTTTTTAGAGTGTTTATAATCTAATATGTTCTCTAATCATTCATAGACACCCATGATCATCTCAATAATAGATACAAAACTCTATCAACTTGAACTATTCCACAATAATATCTTGATTATGAGTGGATATATACCTTCTTAATCTATATGGAATAAAACATACAATGTACTACTCATACATACATAACATACAACTTGGTAAGAATATTTCAAGAATATAAAGAGCTATACAATACACAAAATATAATCTGATTTACATGGAATAAAGTCCATATATTTCACTCCAAAGAAGACTCTATGGTCTATATCATGTAGAAATTATATTCACAACATGAACTGGTGGGGTGGATTGAATATTTTATCACATGGCATGATCAATTTGTACTAAAGATATATGATATTTTACTTCCCAGCTATCAATGATGAGTTAGAAATGTTTCTATATGTATGAGTCCTCACAGATGCTTAATTTGTAGGACCTATACACCCATATCCTCTTATTTCATATAAATGATCTATATATTGAGGGACACATTATATGGGTATGATACAATGACATATGATATACATGGAGTACATGCTAAGTCACTCAATCATAAAGAACCTAGTGTGTGATCGGAGTCACATAATGTCTGATATTTATAAAATAATGTAAATATAGTTTCAATTCATGTTAAATATATTGTGTGTTTTCATGAGTACTTCACATCATGAAATATAGTTTTCTAAATATAATACAAATAGAACATCCAAATTAATTTGTCATTCACTACCACTGTTGTTGACTCTAGTTCCACCTAACATGATTCACTATAGGAATCCAACAAAACTCTATATACCCTTTATAATGTCATTTATCACTAGTGATCATTATTTTATACCCTGATTGAATATGAACTCATGCCTCATAAATAGATCCTCATCATGTTACTTATTATTCCATGAACATGTCTTTGGCTTCATTCATTGTTCTCATCCCTAACATCCACTATAACAACCTAGAATTTCAATAAATGATCATTCTATGGTTCGAAGAGGAAGATAAGTGTGACAGATGGTAGCCAGTGAGGAGTTTAAACCCCTAATAATGTGGTTACATTCATCTTTTTGAATGTGGGAAAAATAAATGGGCAATGAACTAATTTAAAAATAAATAATGATATTTATGAAGGATTTCAGCACATGGAAATATTCAATAAAAATAGAAATAATGATCGATGAAAAACAAAAATGGGTCACTAGTGTTCTACCTTCACCTGCTGAACGGTTGAACACAGAGTAAAAAGATTAGACATCTCCCATTTACACCTGTCCACCTATATTGGTGACATTAATCATGGTGCATATTTGTATTCATAGGATGTAACTCCCATGCAGAAGCATGATAATCTCACATAAATTCTTTCAAAATGTTTATAATAACCCAAAAAAATCCATGGATTCCAAAGAAATCATCCTTATCAACATGCCAACCTATCGGTGGTTCCTCACCTAAAACAATATTCCTTATGGATAAGACCTCAAGATCAGATAACTACCATATATTTACTCTCTCTAGATGTGAAGAGGTCATTTTAAGGCTCTAAGGAGTGGCTTTTTATGATGTAATTTTACCTCTAAATTCATCTTAGATAACAGATCCATAATCTACCACTCGCTACTAGCCACCTGCACTTCTTATTTAAGAGTCTCCATGTTTAAGGAATTCTCCATAGAATAATCTTTTCCAGGGGTATAAGAATGATAAAAATTGAAAGAATGTTGGTATTGTACCTACCCTCTATGTCATTGGTTCAATTATCACTATGAAAAAAATATAACTCAGGATTTTGTGGTCCACAAACACTAAAAAATTATCTTTAATAAAATAATGTCTCTTGAAATGTAAGGTATGAACTATAAATATCAAGTCGAGATCATGTGCCATGTAATTTCTCTCATTTGGTCTCAAATAACAAGACCCGTATTACTTGACTCTATATTCATACATTAGAACAATTAATTTCATGATGCCTAATGCATCACCATAGACTGTACAAATCCTTCCTAGATCTAGAAGAATCTGGAGTGGTGCTAAAGTCAATATCCATTTTGTCTCATTAAAGGATATCTCATTGGATTCTGACTATATAATCTTCACACCCTTCTTAGTCAAACCCATAAGAGGTTATTATAGGAATAAAATTTTTTATATAAGGATCCTATGATAAAAAACTATCCCCATGATAGTAAATATGTTAAACAAATTCTTGGGATTCACCTTGGAAACTATAAATCTCACCATATTTATTTCAACAAACAATCAGATCTAAGAAATAATATGACACAAGAAGAGAGATTATCCATCCCAAAGTGTAATTTTCTTACTAAAAAATATAGCTAATTATTGAATAGTGAATTTAGAAGGATCTCAATAATTTTATCATATTTTTATCAAGTATGAGAATACACAAAGATAACATCCATGAATACTAATAAAAATGAATCCAAATACAAGATGAAACCCCAATTCATCAAGTCCATGAAACCACCTGTGCATTTTTCAAGATGAATGACATAACAAAATACCCAAAGTGATCGTACCTATAGTGGAATTATATATATGTTATGTCTGAAGCTATAAAACATACATGTTGATAGCCTGATCAAAAATCAATCTTCCAGAAAATAATCGCTCCTTAGAGCTGTTCAAATAGGACATAAATATCATATAAATGATACAATTTCATTATAGTATGCTTGTTCAAATTATGGTAATCTAATAAAAAACGTAGGTTTTATCTTCTTTATTGAAGAAATGGAAAAGCGAAACCTTGAAATAAGTTTTATTCCACATAAGAACATTACGTTTTAAGTAATCTTGTTATCTTTATAGATCTTATAACTCAGTATTGATTGTCCTGTATGGAGGAATGAACACTAGTGATACTTCTATAGCCAATTTAATAACAACTCTCTCTAAATAAGAAATATAGAAATGTCATCATGTAATAAATTATTGAAATTATCTATCAGAGGGGAAAATCATCCTAAAACATTCTATGTTCATCAACATACAAACCAAAAATCCAGGATATCACTACACCCAGACTACATCACTCTTTTCAATCTATACTTTCATGATTATCCCATTAAACATTATAAAGGTAACTACTACCCTATTGTGTTATAAATAATACCCTATGGTGATATAAGTCCACATATGCATGATAGTGTACCAATCAGTCCATCCCAATTATGACATCGGAGTCTATCAATTAGAAGATGAAGAGGTCCTAGATATAATGATAGTTTCCTACATCAAGAGGGATTTTTAATTGTAGTGTATAGTCTCAGATAAAATCTTTAATAGAGTATCACGTGTCATCAAACCATAGAAATACTCGATATTAACAACAAGGAATTCCATAATTGCCATAATGATAATGGAACGTAAAGAACACATATCAAATTAGAAAGACATTATAGTAGAGGCTAGTAGAATTGTATCCCAACTATATGTGGTCTAACACTCTACTCCTTGGGTATAGGAAGCACTACAAAAATATATCCATATCAATGGGTCCTTAATGCATCCTAACAACCTTTAGTGGAATCTCTCGGCTAGCACTCTAAATATTATGCCTAGATAACTTGTCCACATCAACCATCTAGACCTGTACAGCCAGTAGTAGACCATATTTTGACTCAAGGCATATCAACCAATCTTTCCCCTAAAGGAGGAGATGATAAAGATCCTCTCCCACAAGGAAGATATGGGAGGGTCTTTTAAAAACACTTATTATTACCCAACCATCCAAATACTCATCACTCAATGATGAATCAATGTTATTGGGGAATATTATTGCCCATATTCCCACATTGGTGATAAACAATAAAGCAATCGGTGGGTGTCATCATGATGCCACTGCTTGTGTTTTCCATTTCAAAGTTACTTTTCAAACCACTTGTCTTACTATTTCCAAATCCGGGGTCCAAATTGTACTAACACACATCACCAAATCCCCGTAGGTTTAACTTAGTGATGAGGGACTAGTTTTCTATTTATGAAATGGTACTAAATAAAATTACATTTACATGATATTGGATGGAATATACAATACTTTCCTCCAAACATATCACATATTCTAGTGCATGGATAGAATAATTTGTTGAAAATCGATAGAGCTACGTGAACCGAGAATAATATTCCATCACTAGCATATCACCCTCATGTAGATGAATAAAATATCTATGATGTCCACTGTCAACCCCTATGGAAAGAAATTGTCATAGAGGCTATCTAAAAACCTACCCAAGCCAGACCCTGATGAAGATATACTTCTGTAATAACATCGATCCATTACATGGTATAATCTCTATGAATTTACATAATGAGATTCAATCCCATTTAGAAGGTGTCTCAAGGATCTTGAAGATAGTCCAAATATCCTCTAGCCATGAATCTATATCATGAGGGTTTTTTTCAACAACAAATATGGGTGGATTATACTTTTGAAACTCTCATATCATCTATTCCATGGAAGGGTAAACCCATATATCTCTCCAAATGTTTTTCATAACTTGAAGGAAAACCATAGGAAATTGGGCATTATCACCCATGTCAGGTATAACAAAAGGTGACACACAAGGCACCACTTGAGGTAACCTTGGTGGAATAGGGCCCATAAGCTCTGTAAAATAGTTTTTACAACCCTCATTGTTCTTAAATCCAATAAATCATGGTTTCATAACTATAACACTTCAATGAATAGTCCTAAATATGATTTCCAAATAAAATAATCCATACAAGTAAGAGTAGAAATGTTTAAACCTTTTCTATTTTAATGTGACACCTCTATGTTTTCTCAAAAGGATATGTCTGAGTGATGAATAATTCAGATTAAATGAAAGAGACACTACATAACTCCCACTACTCTAGTAGGATAACATTTATATTCACTATGATACTTTAGGGGTTTAGATATACAAGGTCAATTTCAAGTTATTTAGAAAATTACCATTTAAATTGGAATTGGAATTCCCATTTATAAATGACCATTTCATTCCAGACATTAAAATAATTTAAGTCTGTAATTATTTATTTAGTAGTATTTTTAGTGGTTAAATTACCAAGGTAAACATTTATAATTAATAAATGAATATACACTTTATAAATTGAAATATGGACTCCATTTAAGGAGAACAAGGAAAATGTCCATCCTATACGACCAATGGTCTGTGAAGGAATATTCCATAATTGACTACATTATGTGTCCGCATCAAGAAATGGAGGAAAAAATTGTTATTTTGATGCTTGCAGTTTCAGTAACCAATTAGGTATCTAATTACCCAGTAATAGTGTTTATAAAATTACATATATATATATATATATTGGTCATTGAAGTAAAAGAAATAAATGACAATACAAGCAATGAGATTCTCCTATATATCATGGAATAATGCATGACATGTGAATAACAACATTCCTACAATGATTCATGATTCAACAATTCCATACCAAACATGTCCAAGGATAAAATGGAGTTCTAATTATTAATAATAACCATAACACATAATTTTCATTAACCAATTAAAAAATAAAATAAATTTTAATAAGAACTATCTATAAATTTCAATTTCTATCCTAGGTAATTTCTATTTTCTATTTCTGTGGTGTATAACCTCCATGGTGTAGTCTCATTCCCAAATCCTGAATCATCCGAGTTTCCATTCTAGAATCCCAAAACATGAAATAAAAAAATAAACCCATGGTAAAAAATTGTAATATTACAATCTATAATCCACCAAGGGATTCCATATTCCACTTGGTCACATTGACTCAAGTGCACCTCCCTGTATGATAGAGGGTACCGACTAGTAGCAAGGGTCCATGGTGGTACAGTGAGGTTATCATACCCTCTTAATTAGAGAAGAAAAATAGTGTAATGTATGAACAAACAGATAAATAATAATCTCAATAAACAAAAAATGTAATTTATTTAGATAAAATAAAAATTTTTCTATAAAAATATCGTACACCATATAAAAAATGATATAATTTCATGTTTACATACAAAAATTTATTTGAAAATATGAAAGAAAGAAAAAAATACATAAATATATATAAAAATATGAACAAATTCCATAAAATGTCTCTAGATAGCATCAAGATCTATAGATAAATCATGTCCCCCCTCCAATGTTAAAATCAATCATGCATCGACAATTGGGTTCTTTCCCCTATACCTACCACCATCCATGAAGTCTATTTCGATCCCAAATGGTGGGCCAGACAAGGTATGATATATACATAGTAGAGAACCACCAATGATTTCTAGAAGTACCCAATCAGTGAATTTAATATGATTTATAAGAATATATAATAATGGTAAACAACAAAGGTGAACTTTATAGGGATGACTCTGGTTCCTGAAGAACATAGTGCTGACACTACAATCTATGACTCGTTCAGGGAAAATATCTGAGAATATTTTATTATGAACATATATGTATAAGTATATGTGTATGAATTTATATAAATTCTTTATATACATAATTATGTTTATGTCCATATATATACACATGTAGTGCAAGAAAGTCCTGGAGGCATAAGATAGGTGTGTATTTAAAGTCCATAGGGTTTCATAAAGTAGTCGGGGATGCCATGTTAGGGTACCATATGTTTAAGGGATTCCATGCTCGAGTATCACAAGTATAATGGATTCCATGATCTTGTATCATATTTTTTAGGGGAACCTTATCCATGTAAAAATAGTATAAGGGATTCCATGTCAATTTTCCAGAATTATATTGGACGCCATACCCATGTATCAGAATTAGAAGGGACTCGAGGCTTGAGTATCAATTGTATAATGGATTCCATGCATGTGTATCCCATTTATAAGGGATTCCATGCCCTTGTATCACAATTATAAAAAACTCAAAAACCATGTATTTCAAGTATAATGGGAGCCTTTCCAATGTATCACAATTTTAAGGGACACCATTACTGAGTATCATAAGTATATTAGACTCAATAGGTTTAACATTTAATGGGAATTCAAATTTAGACAATAGAGTAATCATTATCACTATTAAAACATGTGATATAGTTGTAACACTCACTTTTCATTTAAATCATTATTATAGTTACATTTTGGAGTAACTCCAATACCATAGAAAATATGGTTTTCTCATATAACAACTCATAACACCAGGGGAAGTTCTATAAGAACGCCTAATGGTGTGGAAATTGATGATGGGGACCTAGCCTAATATGAATAAGGGTAACTATGTCATTTCCATCAAGGCTATATATTTAAATAGTGGTAGTGTATTTTAATGAAACTCATGTAACATCATGCATGTAGCCTGAAAATTCATAGTATAGAGAAATAAGAACTGGAGGATAATTACTAAAACCTACCTTATGGGTGTAGTGGAGTACTTATCAAGTATCAGGACCCGATTAGGCCTAGATAATAAGAAATTGGAAAACCATACAACTATACTAAAAAAATGGAATATGAGATCACACCAAAATAGAGTAGAAGATGGAAATCTAAACCAAGAAAATAAAAAATGTATCAAAGATATTACAGTAGTGCTTCTAACGTGAGTAAAAATGGTTCGATCGAAGGTTAGATGAATAAACATAATCAAATCCTTGTTTTAGGAGAAAAGGGGTCTAATTAAAAAGAGGCCTTGTATGTGAGAGAAGAAAGAATTAGGTGAGGTAAAATGAAAGGGTTCTACAACTTTAAAATAGAAACCTCACATTTACATACTTTAAGATGTTTTATATGTCATATAAGGATAATTTTTTTCACCTCTAGAGATAAAAATTCATGTTTGGAATTGAGTCTATCCAAACTAATTCACATTTTCCATTTTAAATACACCTCTAGTTTTTTTACATGTTGTTAAATGGGCCTGTATCCAGGTCCAACCCTTACTACCTTCCCTCCAAAGACAAAATGATGCACCTTAAGGCATATTTTCTTGTTTTAATCCAAAAATGGAATTGGACAAGGGTATAACCAGATATTAAAATGACCTATACCTAATATGAAAAATTTTACTCTTAAAGTGACTTCCCATTATCAATTTTTTAGGTTATTTAAAAAATACCATTCAATTTCACTTATAAATGGGGAACTCATCTTCTCACACACTATCACAGAAAAAACCCATTATTTTAGAAACAAATCATCCCAAACATTGCCTAAATATTACTAGACACCTTCAAGATGTTATATTCATTTAAAAATACCATCCATTGAGGACTTAATCATTTTTTATAAATAGATAGTCCTAGAAGTGAGGTTTAAAATTCTAACTATGCTTTTCTCTGTTCTATTTCTTTATGTTCTGTTATATTCAATAAAATTACATTAAACTAGAATAAAATGATAAAATAAATATTATTATTATATATTAATGTTATTATAATCATTCTAAAAGAATTAAATACCTTTACCATTTCCATTTAAGAAAAATAAAAATGGGAATCATGAGTACGTTCATTCTACCGCCTCCATGAAGTAATGCATTCGTTTTACATCACGAACTAACATGAATGATTAAAAATTGAATGTAATATATAATTATGATATTTATGAAATAGGGAATTATTTTATATGATAAACCAAATTACTCTTTACTATTCTGTGTAAATAAAAATATCATCCCTGCATATGTGCAGATTATCTCTATCATGTACTCATGTGTTCTATTTTTAAATACAACATTTAATTGCGGGATATATGAATTGTTTTAAAGTATAAACATTATTGTTATTTAAATATTATTTATTTGGTATGTAATATTAAAAATTATATCAATGATATGATCAAAAAACAAATTTTGAAAAAATAATAATCAACAATAAGAGAACTGTGAAGAAAAATAAATTTAATGATATTTTTAATATTTTCATTTAAAATAATTCATATTATAAGTCTGGAAAATTTGATTATATGAAATTAATAAAAACAAAATATGGTTATTATAAATTTTTTATAAATATATTACATCTGAACCACAACATATTCACCCATTTAGCACGATATGTTACTATTTGTGTCAGTTTAACAACCCTCTTGAATAATGTTTCTAATTTATATCATGGATGAATATGGGAATCTAATTATAGGTATAATTAGATATGAATATTAAAATACATATTATTTTATGGTTCTATAATGGTATGATGTTTATTAAACTAATTAATTTAGAAAACAATGTTTTTTCGTGAAGAGTCACTATAACCCGCTTGTTATCAATTTCATATTCATGGATAAATACTAAAACACTAATTAATGGAAATTTCAAAATAATTAATTTTTATGAACCATCCATAAAAGAGATATTTTTTTGACTTTCAAAGAATTACTTTTTTAAAAAAAATTAACATGGAAATTGCTCTTAAAAAACTTGTAAAACTATAAACACATGATGTGGGAAAATAACTAAAATAAAATTAATAAACATGTAGATAATAAATATAAATCAATATAAATAATATTTTTAGGTATTAATTTGGTTATCAATGTAATAAATATTATATTTATGTTTTTTATATATGCATTTGTATCATATACATGGTAATCTAGAATAAAGGTTATAGTTTCTTTGTCTCATTTTCAACTCCATCAGACATTTTTGATATGGTAAATCATAATTTATTTAATATGGTGTATTAAACACAAAAATTATTTCACATATAAATATAAATTCCATTTTTAATTTTTAATTTTAATCCCAGGATCTTCCACTAAATCTCATTTGATTCTTTCATTACCAATTATGTATGGGTTTCATCGACTTAATTTATGATTAATTAGGTCAAAGTAATTCACACATGAATACAATATTAATTTTTTTAATCCTAAAACTCCATAATTTTTATTTTATTTCCCCCTATTACTAGGTTACATTTCTTTTCATCAATGATAATAACATCATTGGTAAATGTTTTCCCAAAATAAAATTATAATATAAGTAAGGTTAACTCTTAATATTGCAATTGAATATTCTCTCCCCATGTATATGTTTTGAATATAAATGATATTTTATTAAATTTAATAAAATTATGTTTTGCCTCTTATATTCTATATATTTTACATTACGCCTTTTATGAAGTGAAATTCATTCATCTTGTCGTAAATGTGGGGTTTTTAAATTATCAAAAAAGCTTAATAAAGAATAACTTGCCATTATTTTCCTCTATGACTAAAATAGCTTTATTTTTTTCTTCAATAAAATTATATTTTATTTTAAAATATTTACAATAATGTTTTCAAAATTATTTCTCTTTTATAACAAATTTTATTTTAAAATTAATTCTCATTTCATCTTAAATGTTTTTTTTTGAAAACTTTTGTTTTTTCGCTTTTATTTTTTCCTCTATGGTTTATCTCGCATGAAGTGATTATTTTATTTTACAATAATGTTCATTATGATATTATTTCTTTTATAAGATGACATTATTGATACCCTAGGTTTTTTAATTCTCATATTATGTGTTGTTTTTAAATGTAAGAAAATGCCATTATTTTCTATGGGATATTTAAGATTTGATGATGATTGATATTATATTGGTCCCATATTAATAGATGATGATGGGTGGGGATTTTATAATACTCTAAAAAATTAGTTTAGGATTATATCCTATGATAGTTAGGTACCAAAAATAATTATTTTACTCATATAACATTGTAATGAATGTTTTTCTAAAATTTCCAAGCATAGAAGAAATGATTTTTTCACAGATGAATTGAAATAATGGGTTTTATCATAAAGGTCTTTCTATTTATATGGGTTTCCTAAATTTACACATCATTTATTGATTTATTCCACATTACATGAAGCAATTTTTTTCATTATATTCCTTGATTTAATACTACAACTTATTTAGTTATATTCTTCACTTTTATGTTTTGTTCTTATGTTTTATAATTAATTATATGTATTTTGAGACAAATGCTAAATTTTTCATTTTAATAATTACCATGTTATGATATTATTTTTCTTAACTATGATTTATTATAAACATTTATGGTATTATGATATTTGAATAACATATTTATCCTTTTCCTTATTTTCTCATTCATGTTTATGATTTGATATGTTATAGAATGTTTTTACCATTCCAATCATATGAGATTAATACTTTATTGTGCTTGAAATCCTCATGTTTTAAAGAATATTATATCATGTGAGAGGTCTAAAAGATTCTATATATGTGTGATTATTGAGTACAATTCCAAAGTATCTTAAACAAATTATTCTGTGTTACTAATAAAAAATAATGAAATCCTTCAGCCCTCATGCTGTGAGACTGTTTGTGAAGTGTATTTTCTAAAATATGAAATTATGGTTTAATTTATTAAATTTTAATCTTTTGTCACATTTAACATGGTGGAAAATGATATTTTTTATGTTATATATTTTTAAAAATTATCAATTCCATTTAAAATAATCCTGATTCAAAAATACATCTAAAAATATTGTTAAAAATATTTAATGGAATTATTAGAAAAATATGGGGTGCTACCCACTTCCGAATATATAAATATTTCAATTAGAAAATAAAAAACAATGGAAGGAGGTGAGATTAATGATGTTTCTTTTAATTATCAGAAACCCATAATCACTTATTAATATGCACATTTCACCACATTTCTCCATCGAAGAGAATCATGTGACTAAAAATGTTATTCAATTTGAAATCATTTAAGGAAATAGAATATCTATAATGTTATTGTACTACTCAATATTTAGCTTAACCCATTTGATAATCTACAATGTTCCATTCATAAAACCATCATTTATAAAAGGTGGATAATTTTTTTCACCTATTCTATCTATAGTGGAAATCCAAATTAATAACCAGTGATGCCTACCCTGCTCAAAATATGATATGGTGTAATTATCCTTAGGATACCTTACTACCCCATAAAAAATCCATCCTACTGTGATATGAAAATACCATTAGGGATCCTGGGTCTCTCAATGAAAACACAAATTATATCCTTGTCCTATCCATGAAGGGCTTACGATGGTTTTGTATTGTTCTCATATGACCTTGTATCATTTTTATCTTCTGAATCAGTAGTCGTACTACCTCATTTTTTATTAGAGATGCCACGCGAATATCTGTTTAGAAATCATGTTACCTATATGGTGTCCAACCTAAGTATTTTAATGATGTAATACCAATGTTAGAATGTTAGATATTATTTAATTTGGAAAAAATAAATGGTAGGTGATCAACCTAACTCCTTCAAAAATATAAAACACAAAAATATGACATAAACACAAGAACATGGATAGTCCACTCTACTTGAACATCTTTTAAGGGGTTGATTTCTATACTAAAGAATAACTAGTTCCCAAAATAATTCACTTGACTCCAAAATTACCAAGATGTGAATTAAGAATCATGATCAATAAAAATTATTGACAGAACTTGTGAAATCAAATAATCATGTCTGCATAGAGATGCCCCAAACTCTCAAAAAATCCTTACTATTGAATGGGAAATAAGATAACCAATATAGTTAAATATTCAGAAATATCCCAAAAAATTCCATGAAACATAAATAAACATGGGAATATTTTATAAATATCCCTATATGTGATATCTTATATCAACTTTATAATCTGTAGGGGTTATCTCAAACCTATATATATCTATGGCTCATCCTTTATCTACAAACATGTGAGGCACCATGTCATTAACTCAATACCATTTTTATTCCATCATTTTCACTAAAATGATACATTATATATTGTTACATATCAACATTATAGTATATACCACTATATTTGTGGTGTGTTACTCCTTCAATAGACTCTCATGGGTCGATGCATGAACAATTTTTACCTCCATAAAATAAGAATACATGAGTCCCACCATTAGTGAATCAATTTGGTGAATCTCCTGATAAAAACATTATATCAGAAAATTTATAATAGACTTTTCTATTGTATTTTTTACTGGTTATGTAGCCCATTCCCCACATGACCTATGTAAAACAACCTTGTATTATGGTGGCTTATAACTAGAATCCAATTTGTATAGGAATGCAATGGGGGTGATTACAACCCATATAACAGAGTTCATAATAACAATTTAAACAAAATGTATGTTCTCATATTCACTCCTTGTTATGATCACATCCTCACAAGAATTCCATCCTTCGTATGGGGGTAGGGCTTGTCTAAAATCGTCTCATTTTCCAAAAATTGGTTCATCCCTTTCTTGGACCCTCTTACCCTTCAGTCATTCTATTTTATCCTAGTTTTACCAATTTATATAATCCTATTTATGGGGTTTCCTTATATCACTTTCAGGAAATCAAAGTTAAAAAATGATTCACCGCTATAATTATTCTCATTAATTGGTAAATTCTAGCGGAATAATTCCTCTATCTATTATTTGGAAATATTTTTCAACAATGATTAGAGTGTCCAAAATTATAATTTGATGGGTCTTCTCACCTCTAGAAACCTACTTTTTCTATTCAATAATTAAGAATATATAATATGATCATAGTCCAGCTCCCATTAATTCTACAATCCAATGTAAATTTTTTTAAGAAGGTTCATCAATTTCTATATGAATTTTGACCCCATACTTTTGTGCATTGGATCAGTATATGTGTACTACCACCTCCATTAAACCCCCATCATTAATCTGATGAAAAAATGGTTGGATGATTTAATTTCTTGAATTAGATAACTCAATCATTGAGTCACACAATTATATTTTATATTTGTGTTGAGATTGAAATTTAAAGTCTCCAATGAAATTTTTCTAGATTTAAATAGATGGTCAATATCGACATATCCAACAAGTTATTTTTGAATCTTGGTTATACATATGCCAGATTTGTTCCTAATGAGGAAATCTGTCCTAGTGATGTAACAAGTGTGGGATTATACCTCCATAAAATTATGAGGATTAATTGATAGCAGGTCTATCAGGTCAAGTTGAGGGAAATAGAGGAATTGTGGTTGGTGATAGTTTTTCCAATGCTACAGGCATAAGGCTCGGAGGTTGCAATCCAAACCCAATAGATTTCAATATACTTATAGGATTATTGGTTAGAGATATGAGTACATACCTAGAACATATTTTGGAGTCCTATTATGCGGATTTAAAAACTATACTATCTCATATGATTCTTTTATAGTCAAGTCACACTATAAGAGGCACTACATTTCAGGTTTGTAAAGGTTGGGTAAATATCTAATAACAAATTCCCATATCTAGAGTGTAATTACACTACATTTTATGGGTACATTATGGCTTGATCTATTGATGATATTTCTTACATATTCTCATTAGACAGTGAAGACTGAACAAATTATAGAGGAGTGCATAGATCAAGAAGGAATAATTTAATGAAATGAATATAGGATATGGGGAGCTACATAGTAAAAAAGTAAAAAATATAGTCCATAAATACTACTCATATATTTCAAAACCTATTGATAAAAATCATTCTATAAAGGATGGAGATAACATTAAGTCAAAATGTGAAACAATTTTCTATTAAGATTATAACAAGAATTGTTTAAAAACACAATTTATGAAATAATTGACACTTAAAGAATGTGAGGGTTAGGTTATTAAAATTCCCATAGATAAAAAAACCCTTATAGTGATATGGATGTTGATGTGAAATATTATAAGAAATATTATATATATCAGAAGGTAGAATATGATGACGGTGTTTTGAGGGATGCCGACTTTGGAGAAGTTGTGCAAAAATTTTCCAAATATCATCCCATTTATTCTAAGGAATAAATGATAATTATTTTTTAATTATCAATTATTCAATGTTTAATTCCCACAAATTTTTAGAAATAATTATTTGGATTAACCACAATGAATAGAAATATTACTTGATTAATGAACTGAATAAGATTCTGATTCATAGATTCAATAAATGAAAAATAATATCGGAGGATTGCAATAAGATTTGGGACATGATGACATATCAATTTTCTGATCTTATCTAGAATGATCTAGACATGATGGTATCCTACATCAAATGAAGTGTATATAAGGTGATGGAGACTAAGTCATTTAAATTTTTTTGGAATGTTCTAGTAATCTCTTATGTGATTTGACAATTATGAATGCAATGTAATTTTTAGGTTTCCCACATTCTCCGTAAATGATCCTTTTGATATAATTTTTTTTATTATTTGTTAAAAAATATAAACATCCAAGAATCATAAACATCAATGTACTCATGAGTAATAAATATATTTAACAACAAGTATCAATTTTAATGTAGTAATATAGGCATTCATGATCGATCACCTTATAATATATTCACATATATAATAAAAATAAGCTAAATAATAATAAATACATGAGGCTATGCTATAACTTGGAGACATACATCATTTCCATCTCCCGAGATTAATCTATCTTACATGATAAAAAACCCAAACCTCTACCAAATTTACCTACAACCATATAGAGTTTTCTCCAGTACCATTGTGCAATGGAGACATTACAATGGTGAGAGTGCATAACATAGCAGGTAACCACCAAAAAATCCTATACATAACCAAAAATGTAGTGATATGTGATGGGAAATTTTATATATAAATAAACTACTAAAAATAAATAAATGAAAATAATATCTTTTTAATATCAATGTTAGAAATTCATGGCGTACTTCACCTGAAGCGTGAAAACCCATATATAAAAAACTATATGATATTTGATCTTTAAGACATTGAAATCAATTGATAATAAAATAATCAATATGTATTTTGGTTCATCTAATCATGTCATGAATATCCTACCTCTATATATATACATGATCATATAGTGTAACATATGAATCTCTAATACTCAGGCTCAAACAATAAAAAAGTTAACACAAAAGGCTCAATTTACCGATTCAAGGATTCATGTATATCTCTATAAACCCCAGTTTAATGAATATATAAAAGCCAATAATAGAGAATCCTATGTAGAAAATTGCCATAAGGGAATTCCCTATGTCATGATTCCAACAAGTTGGATCCCAAGCACCCATGGTTTCCCCATCAGGAACAAGTGATGAAATCATGTTTGAATAGCTAGATCTTACGGGAGATATAGGAATCTGATAATAATAATAATAATAATAATAATAATAATAATAATAATAATCCATGCCTATGTAGGGAGATCCTATTCAAGATAGGAAACATAGAGACCATTCATGTCCCAAACAGACCCAAGGGAAAATTTTTATGTCCAAGGAATTCTTAATCTGGTTCAACACCCATATCATTTGATACACACAATGAATCCATGATGACATTAATGAAACCCATACATCTGAAATATATATCCAAATAAACACCTTGATTAATCCATGAAATAACACTTGGGTGTCATCAATATCACCATCATAACATATAAGGTTTATAAGATCGATCTGATGAGGAACCTTTGGATATCCACACCACGCCATCCTAACAATAGACTGACAAGTCATATACTATAAAGCATAGATGGGAATCTATCACTAAATTAAAAATAAGTAAGTGAAATCATAATCAAAATTCAAGGGTATAATTAATGGCTACACCCAATATTATTATCCACACCCCCTTCAGGTTGGACGTTTTGTATGGGCTCAAAGGAAACACTCACTACCATCATTACCTATTCCTAAAACATAGCCTATCAGGGTTGTTTAGTTTTTAATGCACCTAATTTTGTAACCTAAATGATTTTTATACAGATTCAACATACATGGGATTATCATAGTAAACATAGGGCTAGAGGAATACCTATTGGGTCCACAGTATTAGTTAATTTTACTCGACCAAAACCCATCAAACGAAGCACATCACAGTCCTTAAAAATGTATTTTTATGACATGGAGTCATGGAAACCAAGGGTATAACTCAAAGGAATCTCCCATAATGGAATGGATATAATAACCTCCTGAAATCCAGGCCCCTTATGGTCAGTAACTCTCCGAACCTATAATAATTATACAACCCGCTAGTCTATCTTGTACCATCTCTTGAACTTTATCCACAAGGATGGTCAAAGGGATCATGTAATAGGGAATCTAAAATTATTTTCAATAATTTTTATCTATTTTAAACCATATCAATGGTTTCATTATATTTTAGGGTCATCAAAAATCAATTACATGACTATAGGTGATTGAGGATGATGCCATGTGAACTAGGCCCACCATACTATTGAAACATTATTCTTGTTTTTGTAAATCTATTTAATAAAGAAATATTATTAATTAAAAAATTTAAAACTAAATAGGTTAACACCCATGGGTCATGAATTTATATCCCATGAATCCTAAACCAAACACATAAAATACCTTGGGAAAATATGTGGACCACCAAAATCAAATTTGCACACTTTTTACATTTATTCTATTGCTCGACCACTCCTTCCTAGTATCATCTATGCCTATAAAAGAGGGTATAAACTCCACTAACCACTACTAGCATCCATAGGTGGAAAAATCATGAATAAATCTTTATTTAACTAATTAATTATAATGAATATACAAATTATTTAAACAATTTACATTTGAATTCATTATAAATTTAATTATGAATAAAATAAAACATATCACTAGAAGGACTTGTAAGATTAGAACCATTAAAAAACATGTTAAAGGATCACAAAAGACCCTCATATTTACTCCAATGCCATGTTCAATCAAACACCATACTTTACATCATAAAATAAAATTATTTTAAGGAAAAACCAAAATAATATTCCTATCATGGGGTACATTTATTGAAATTATATCTGATAATAGGAATCCATCCTCTTGGTTCCTCCCCTATGAGATTTGAGAAACCACCCTATTCAGTTGGTTTATTACACCATATTCTGGTAAAATAAATAATAATATCTAAATATAGGATATTATTTTTGTCAAAAAAATGAGGAAGGATATAAGTGGGAAGAGAAGAATATCCGGACCTATATCCCTAATGAATGGACCAAAAATACACCCTACAACCATTAGGATTAAAGGTGGAAGATAGGGAGATAGGGGAAGGTTTTCAATAATAATGGGAGGGAGGAATTATCAACCCATTTTAATTTTAAATATGTAAATAATAATAAAAATATATTTTTTAATTGAAATTGGTTAGCCATATGGTTTGGTCATATGGTTTTCTAAATTGTGGGCCAACCATGTATGAGACACTATCAATATAAACCATCCATTAACGTCTAACCAACATGATTTAAAGACCTTGATTCATCCATGCCAAACAGATATGGAACCCCTCTTCAATATCTCACTTGGATTTTTTGTAACTATGCACTTAGAACCTATCCTAAACCAAGATGCATAGTTTCAATTAGAATATATATAGTTTCTACCAAACCATGAGTTAATCATTCTATAAAACGATTTTCTATTGAAATTGATATGAAACACCTCCTACAAAAGGGTACCCAACCATTTTTACCTAAACCATGCGACCCAAATGATTTGTAATTTTTATAGTTCCCAATAATTATTGAAATATAACTTGAGCTTCCAATACTCACCCATTTTCCAAATCTATGACTTATTCCTCATTCAATTTCCCAAAAATGAACATAAAATATTTTAACTCTCAAAAATACATTTTAAATGCAGGTTCAAAATCTAACCCATCCAAAAATGTAAAAATTAAAATTAATTTGATAATTTTAAAACTATATGGACATGGGATCATATAATCTCCCCTCCATAATACTTCTTATCCTCAAAAGGTATTATAGATATTTCCATCAATGGTCATATCCTACAAAGATAATTAATTCCCATTCCAAATCTACTGTCCATCCTAGAAGACCAATCATGTCTTACAAATAGCTTAAAGCATGAGGGTATCAACCACAAAAACATGAACCATCAATTTCATTCACTCTTTGATCATTTGGATGATGTTCCATGACATAAGTCTATCCAAAGGCACCCATGTGTTATCATCCAAATGATTACCTCACATATGGTTCCCCCCAAAACAAAGCTTGTATATAAAAACAAAATAAGATACCCCGTATCTTCTCAGTGAAGGAATGACCCATCAAATCATGCTCTCAATTGAACACAAACCTATTCGACCTAACTTCCCACATACCATGGTTGAACATATTTGAAAATTCTATTCAACCAATTGTACCGATTCTCATTTACAAAACCCAATGTAGAATGGAAACATACAAATTATTCAATCACAACATGATCACATCAAAATCTCCATGGGAATCAAAGAAATGTCAAAAAAAACAATCTCATCACATCAAAAATGACGTATCCAAAATGATTTCTAGATCACTATATCTAATTTCATGAAAAACACCAGAAATACCTTCTTGGTAAAACTTATCTTGAAAACACTTGGTTTCTATTATCTATGCACTATCCATTTATTATATCATTGTTACTTGACCCAGAGGAAAAAAATATTATTCTGATAAATCCAACGATGTCCCAAACCATCTTATAGTGTGATTCCATGATTGGACCCTCAATACTATAACTCCTCCATCATGCCCATTTTATGAGAACTCATGCATTCTCAATCAGGTCATGTCTGAACTATCTCAAATTTCCACCCAATATATAATACAACACTCATATATCATCCAAAATCATATTAAAATTTACATAAAAAATGCTATAAATATTATAGATAAACTAGATTCCATCTACATAGTGGAATACAAATTTATTATCACCCATTTCAAAATTAGCCTCATAAAACCACAATGCTTCCCACTTGTGGGTCCCAATACTTTAATTGAAATCACTCTTCAAAATCTTAGAGTATCCATTTCATTGATTCCCAAAATTTAATTCTTAATCATCATTTTCCACACTCAATACTTTGTAAAAATTATTGAATGAAAATGGCCTAGCTCACCAAACACCATGTACAAATAAAAAAATACACACCACTCATTTTAAGAATAATGGATATGAAATATAAAACTTAAAAAAAATTCATAATCAGGGTCACAAACCTCAACCGTCCATTGGTGGACTCCTTACTATATACTTAAACATCTCCTACATCATGAGCACAACCTCAATAGTTTCTTCTTTCAAACACACACACCACTTTTTATAAGCCACATATTTTCATGCTATAAATACCTGACCACAATAAATTCTTTGAATAATAGTTCCATCATACTAAAACTATTTCTAATGTCCCCAAAACCATGAAATGAAATTTCTGATTATCATAAAAAATTTAACTCCCAAGATGACATGTGCCTCATCAAAACTATCATCCCTCAACTGATCGATAACCCCCATTGATGCCATGTCACGAGTTTCAGACCACACTCTAATTGATGAAACCATGCATTTTTTAACAAAATGGCGAGGAACCCAAAGAATCCTTCCTTTTAAATTAATCCATTATATCAATGTACTCAAGATAAATTCACTTGATCTAAGGACATAATCATAGATATTCCACATTCTCTTGGGAACCTTTTATTAATTGGTCTAAAAAAGTACCATAAAATATATCCATGTCCAAAAGAGTAACAAGATGAACTAACCTATATATTGGGTAACCCTTGATCGTGAAATTCACTAACTCACTAATGTTTGACTCATACATAAATATTCACCATGGTCATCCCGCCTAGACCAAAAGAAAATACTCCCCTAACTTATACCAACTAACATTAGCCGCTCCCTTGTCTGAATTACCACTGACCGCAAACATTATATACACCATCTCTAATGTATCATATACCCATATATTAGGCACATTAACATAAACCATCATCCTACTGGGGCACTAATTCAAAATAATAATTCACACTCAGTATTTCTCCATTAAAAATAATGGTTAAATATATATATATATATATGGAAATATGTGAATAATGATCACCTTGTACATGTATATGAATTTATATTATGAGGAATTGTTGAAACAATAATAATACAAGACTCTTGTTAGTGATTGAAATACCACATATGTATGAACACATTTCATGAAGATCCTAAATTCATAATCATATTGAATGATACTCCCCTTGACTCTATGGATCCAGATCCTAATCAAGTAATTGGACTCTTAAATTGGGCTAAGAACTAGAGATCTAATGGAAATCCTAATCCACAAACATCACATGAATCAGATAACATTCAACTCACTATCACACAATATTTTATGATTTATAACATAATATTACACTTAATACAACCCGTACAGTCGCGAAAAAAGTGTATTTGTGAATTAGGTATATGAAATAACAATAAAAACAAGGAATAAATCATATTTATTGAAAACCTATTAAAAATGTTCATAAAATTATTTCATACTTAAAACACAATGGGATAACCTGAGGTAATACTTAATAAAGGATTGAGCTACAAATCCTAGTAAGTGATTAAACTTAGAATAACATAAATAAATTAATAAGTGTTTTAAAATAGTAATATCATTGGGGAATATATGGAGTATGAATCATAAAAATGAACAATGGGACATGATATTGCATGATAATCATAGTGGAAAGATTGGAAATGCAGAAACAACATAAAACACTGAATCATAACCATAGTTAAAGGATAACATCCAAGACATTATGACGTAAATGGAACCATAAAGGAATCTGGTTCACATGCTACCCCAACATGACATATCACAAGACTAAATATTAATGAATACATTGGAGCACTATATAATTCCAGGTGCACCCGTCACTTTGATTTCATTCTCATGCTTAGGTGTGCCACATAGGTCATACAACATTGATTTATTCACCATCATAATTTATTTCATGAAAAATTAGAATGCAATATATAAATTTATTACCCAATTCAATTAATAATATGTGTATAATGGATAAAACCCTTGATAGGAAATGGGTATGGTATTCACTTCCCAGTTGTTTTGGCATGGAGAATCCGTGTGAAATTTCGACAGCATAACACCGTCACATAAAAAGTAATAAAATGGGGTAATGGGAGATAAAGTGGGATCTAATTATTTGGAAATAAAATTCTCAATAATAGGTATATGAAATAACATATTCCATCAAAAATAATATAATAAAAAAAGATATAATGTGAAGAAGATACTTGAATAATGTGTAGAAAGGAAAAGATCCCTTACTTGAGTTTGTGTCTCCTAATTATTTAGACGATCTTTTAGCGATCTAGGGGGAAACTTGGGAGGACTCTAGATAAAGTTTAGAAGAGTATGTAAGTTTTAAATTGGATTTTAGTGAATATATGTGAGATATTGTGTGGATTTATATATAGAAATTATTGGATATTTCATTATAATCTCTCAACCCAAGGTTTTAGAATCTATATAATGAAATACCTAATACCCCACACCTTCTAATGGTTATGCATAAGATATATTAAAAATGGTATTGTTTTTAATTATTTTATAAGTAAAATATATGATATTAATTAAATAATATCCTTTCTAAGGTGGAAATGAGTCATACCCTAAAAGAAATGATTTTAAAACCTTAAAATATATTAATTGTTTTGGAGGATTCTAAAATACAATATAATATTAATAAAATAAACATAAACCCATATTAGTTTATTTTTAAAAGAAATATTTTTTCATGGATACCATTTATTAATTTTATTAAATCAGTTTAAGGTCATTATGATGTCATAATACACCTCGAATATTTATATAGTATTCAAATTTTACCTGAAAATTCAACTATCTTGGAAAATTATAAAAAATTAACCATGGTATAATATGAACATTATGATTAAAAAAATATTATTCATTTCATAAAAATAATATTATAAATATGTTAATTTCAAATTTTAAAAATATAATTATCATTTATTAGAAAATTTTGGGTTTTCTGAAAATAAAAGTTTTCCCACCCTTATAAAAATTACATTTGTCATCATAATAATTAAATGATCATTTATATTTAACGTAAATTATTTAATAATAATATATTAATAAAACAAAATTATTTCAAAAAATCCATTAACTCATAAAAATAAATTTCTCAGTTGAATTTCAAAAATACACAAAAAAAACATTTCATGTTTTATAATATTAAAATAAAAATAATTTATAATGTTACAATAATTGGACATAATATATTCATTATTAAAAAAAAAATAACAAACTTTATCATATTTATAGGGCCGTGAGATATATCCCTTTAATTAATTAAAAAATCCTCTATGATTAAGTTTTGTGATGGTGAGACTTTCATAGGGTGGTTTAACATACATGGTTTTGGCATTTATCTCAAAAACCTTGAAATATTTTCCTAAACAGGTTTACTAATGCTTAACATGATGGATATCAACTTTGGATCAGTCAAGGTAAAATAAAATGGAAGTTATCTCCTTCATAATCTCTAATAAATGGTTTTATAGGGTATGATCCTCCTTCTTGAGGCTATTACTTCCATTTTCCATTTAAAATGGTTTTTTTAAAACCCCATATTTATACTAATCATGTAATAAATGTCAAATGGATATATTATCAATGTTACTAATGATTAATTATAATTTTAATATAATAAGATATAATAAAACCAAATATGTTTAGGTATTTTCCATAACTAAATTATAGAATAAAATATTTAATTAAATCACAAGGGAGATATTATTTATAATAGTTCAATGCATTAAAATATCCCCCCTTATTAAATTCCACCTCCAATTTTTTTTCTCACATGAACATAGATGAGCATAACTCTGTTTCATCACCTCTTCCATTTCCAACATTTCTTCATCATACATGTGGATTTTCCACAACACTTTTCCCTAGTGGATTGTCTTATTCTATAGAACATTGCATCTATGATCTTATATCTTCACCAATTACTCCGTATAGGAATGGTCATTCTCTAATGGTATCACTTTTGTATTGAGTTCATGTTTTGGTCAAGTATTTACATCATCATGAGAGATACATGGAATACATCATGTACTTTATTTAGGTTAGGTGGGAGTGCATGTGGATAGAAAACTGTTCTGATGCGATCATGGATCTCCAAGGGGAATATGTATCATAGAAAAGCCTACCCTTCTTCCCAAATCTCACCACTTTAGTCCATAGATATATGTGGATAATACCATATATCTAACATCAAACTGATCTTATCTTCAATGATTTCCATCATCTCTATTTTTTCAACTTTTAGAATCCTCGATGTGTTGTTGAATGGTCTTATCCATTCTACCGTTTTCCCAACCGTTTCAGGACCGAGAAGTTTTTGTACACCAAAATCATACCAGAAAGATGGTATTATTATCCTCTTCTTATAAAGAACTTCATATGGAGCTATTTTGATGTTTGATTGGGAACTGTTGTTGTATAAGAGCTCGACCAAAGGAATCTCTTAGTGTCATCTCCCGTTGATTTCAATTTAGAATGAGCCCAACATATCCTCAAGTGTCTAGATAGTCCGCCCAAATTGGCCTTCAATTTGAGGTTGATATGCAAAGTAGATGATCAAATAATTATCCAAAGTGTGTTGGAGACTCTTCTAGAACGTAGAAATGAATATTTTATCTTGATTATATATAATTGAAAGTGGTATTCCATGCAGCCTCTCCACTTCCCTAATGTATATCTGTGAAAGTTGATGTAGTGAGAAATCCTCTCGAATCATAGTGAAGTGTGCAAACAATGAAAGATGATCCACCAAAACCTATATATTATTATTCATTATTGTTGTATTTGGAAGACCAGTGAAAATTTCCATGGTGATTTGGCCCATTTCCATTTAGTTATGTGTAATGGTTTCATCATCCCCTTGGATATTTTCCTTCACGCATTACCTTTTCAACTTACAATACATCTTTATGTGTATTATTTATTATTGTTATTCATATTTTATAACTTATAATGTTATTATCGATCTCAATACATCATTGTACTCCCTATGTCAATGAATATGTTTGAGTTATGTGCATAATCAAATAGCTCCTTCTTTAACTGAAGATTTTATAGTACACATAGTCTTAAACAAAATCTCACAACTCCTTCGTCATTAACATTGAACTATGGTGATGTCTATTTTTTGATAGCTTCCAATTTCTTTAAAATTAAAATTTCATTTCTTTGATCATCCTTAAATATCTCAAGAAGATATGGTTAAGCACTAATTTCCAAAATAATTTCTGATTTTCCATTCATTATGATTCCCTTTTCATTCAGTTCCAAATCTAAAATGATCACATCCTTCTCAATTCCCATCAATAATAGAATTACTAGATCCTTTATACATAGAGTGTATTAAATTATCCTTCTAATGATAGTAGTGAATTGTGCATTCATAGTCCATGAAATGATTTAACCATCTTCATTGGCACGTATTCAACTATTTCTAAGTGAATAAATACTTCAGGATTTGGAGATCATTATATATTTCACACTTCCCTAAATAATTTAATGGTGCCATATTTTCAAATTAAAGATCATTATATCCAACTCCGGATCATTTTTTGGGTAGTTCTATTCATGAAATTTGAACTTCCATAAAGCATAGACTATCACATTTCAATGATTCATTTAAACACATCCCAATCCTTTATTTGAAACATCAAGAAATACTATAAAATGTTCCACGTTAATGGGTTTTTGAGCACATGGGTAGTGATAAGCCTTATTTTAAAATCCTTGAACCTCTATTAACATTCATAATTCTAAAAAAAACTTTATTTCCATTCGATTTATCTTCATTAGAGGGTATGAAAATCATGAGAAAGTTTTCACAAATCTAAAATAATACGAAATAAATCCCAACAACTACAGATATCTATCAGAAATCTTTTCCTCAGCAAACCTTCAATTTCATCAGAATTTTAAGGTTCATAAATATCCCATTAAATGTGATGATATATCCAAGGAATGAGTATTCCTTACACTAGAAATCCAATTTTTGGAACATTTTATAAAATGTATCCTCTCATGAATTTTTTAGAACAATTCCTAGATTCTCTTTATTCTCCTCCTTTCTTTTGTAGAATATTATACTATCATCAATAAATACTACTATCTTTTTCAAGTTAATCTATAAAGACTCTATTCATCAATTATATGAGGATTGATGGATCATTAGTTGAGTCTTAATGGAATTACTATGAACTCATATTTCCCATTCCTTTTCAAAAAAGAAGTATTGGGGATATCCTACTTCTCAACCCTAACTTGATAATATCCTAAACAATGATCCACCTTGGAGAATTATTATGCTCCATGTAGCCGATCTAACATGGAATCAGTATGTGGTATAAGATAATGGTTATTTTATCATGATCTTATTGATCTCATGATAATCATCTCAATGTTTCGTTGACCGATCATTCTATATGATGAAGAGGAATGGTGAACCTGATGTTAAAGCAGAAGGGTTCATCCAGAATATACTACAGCTATTTTTCAGCAAATAAAGATCCACAGTAGCCATTCAATATATATTATTGGATAATAGTAAGGCCCATGTATATGATAAATTTAAATTTCAACCTCTATGTTAGGAGGAAGACCATGTATTTCTTCATGAAACACATTTATGTATTCCCATAAAATATGAATATCTTTGAGGATTGTTCTTTAATTAGACTAAATCATTTGATCTGGATACACATTCTTATAGGGAAATAATATTAATTCTTGAATATTTGTGATAAATTAGATTCATCATCCTCCTTTAACAAGTATAGAATCTAGGGTTTATTAATAATGCAGATAGGCATTTCATTATTATGATAATTGATGTTGTCTCAATATAGGGAAATCCAATCCATTCCAATAATTTCATCAAATTGAACCAATATGGGTATGAAAAGGATTATTTTGAATTTCATCCCAGAAATATTAATTAGAGTAGAGATATATACATGGGATATAATAATTTCCCCATATTCCAACATCATCGACAACTATACATTCATTCTTTCTAGTGGTGTTTTAATAAAAATACTAAATTCTTTTGATAAGAATGAATGTGTAGAATCAAAATCAGAATATATAATCAGTATTCTTGAATTAATAACCAAAAAAATTATCACAACTTCTTTATCATGATTCACATTAGTAGTTGTGATGGAAAAATCTCTCCCTTGCTACCTTTGAGGTTGATTGTTGTCTCTAACAACCCTTGGATTAGTGCATTCATTTTCAAAGTGACTCAGATTTTTGTAGTTGAAGCAATGGAAAATGTTCTGAGGGTTTAGTATAGCATTCCATTCCTCCATTAAATTAGTGTATTTCCCCAGTTGGAATTTTCTAGCTATGTGTCCTTCCATCCTACACCTATAGAATTTCATAATCCCCCATAGTAAATTTATGTGTTTCTTCTTTCATCACCTTTGACAAGTGGGATTTTAAAATTTCATGGAACCATTATAATTTTCAATCAGACCATGAGAAATAAACTCAACTTCATTATCATTATCCTCATGATATCCTTGAGATTCCCTGACTTCCATTGCAACATTGAGGGCACATTATATCATTTCCACATAGTTATCAAAGTCTTAGATCCCCATGAATTTTAATATATTATGGTTTAGCCAACAAAATAAGCATTAGACCATGAATTTGGGAGTATCTATAAATATTAATGCATATTGTGAAAATATTGTGAAGTTTTCCTCAAATTCTCTAATAGATTCTTCATCTTTTTTAAATGAGGAAAAATAAATACCTTTCTATTATAATATGGATAGTGCAATGAAAATATTAATCAAAAATAATTTTCAAGAATTACTCCCACCTGAATGCTATAATATCTTAGTTTGGATTCATATTATTGATCAATGGGTGCCACTGACAAACTTCTCAATAAATACTATTAACAGTTTTTAGAACATTATCTTAGAACATTGAGTGATGGAGAAGATCTTTTCAATATAGATGAAACATTTTTCCTCAATTAATGGATCAAATGTCACATTGAAGGTCAGAAGCCTCTGTTAAATAAATATCTAAATTTAACCTTATTATTTCTTAGGGGTATTTTGGGGTTCTTATTGATCCAGGTTTTAATTTGGAACCCATGTCATCGGAGGGTGTTTTGTAAAAAAGTTTCTGATTCCCACTCCCGTCAGGATGGGTATCTTGTTGGGGGATCCATCACATTTCCCATATCATTGATTATTTAACCAATTACTTATATTTAAATCTATTTTATATAATAAAAGGAAAATTAGGTCTGGGTGTTTTTAAACAATTAAACACATAAAAGAAAATAAAATGAAATTAAAAGGATAATGGATAACATATATTTATTTTATTAACATATGAATTTATAGGATCAAATCTATGTTTTCCATGATCTATTTTCTAACATATATTATTATGAAAATTGTTTCCACTTAATAATGGTTCGAAATGAGATTGCGATTTCACTAAATCTTATACCCTTAGTGTATCAAAATAGGTGTACAGTAAGGCATGTTTCGGTGTAGTTGGGTTTGTCGAGTCAGGCCCGATGCATCTTGTCGGAGTTGTTACACCATGGTACATATATGATATAACCACACAAATTTGTAGTATCCAGTCAAGGATGCATTTTAATGATAAACCACTTACTATATACTTTACTAAATTTAGAGATTATTTCATATACTTAATCTTATACATAAGTCTTTCAGAAAAGTTATCTAATCCTCTTCAAAAAATAACATATCTTTTACATTAATACGAACTATAACTCAATGTTATTTATTTCACATTGTTTCATGATTTATTACATAATATTATAATTAATACAATGCAGAATATCAAGAAGACTAGTGTCTATATGAATTAGGTATATTACATAAAAGGTTAAAATAAAGAATGTATCATTTTTATTGAAAACCTTCTTAACATGGTCATACTATTTATTCACACATAATACTACTTGTGATATCATGGGGACATTCATAATAAAGGTGTAAGATATAAATAACAGTAAGTTAATGAACATTGAATAACATGATGAAAATTATAAATGTCATACAATATGTATATCAATCGGAATAGAAAGATTATGAGTCATAAACATTAACAAAAAGACATGATATAACATGATAATCATAAAGGCAACATGTTAAATGTGGCAACACGGTAAATGTGGAAACCACTTAAAAACAATGGATAATAAACATAGGTCGAGGTTTTCTTACAACAAATCATGATAGAAAAAAGTAATATAAAGGAATCAAGTATACTCTTTATCCCAAAATGATGTCTTCAGACACTAAAAATTATGAAATGCATTGGTGCTCTATATAATTTCAGGTGCACCTGTCACTTTCGTTTCAATCTCATGAATTAGTGTTCCACATTGAACATTAATCATGGATTCATTCATCATAATATTTTATTACATGATATATTAGAATGGAATAAATAATAATATCTCCCAATTAAAATAAGTATAATTATATAATGGGGAACACTATTGATATAAAATGTGTATGGTATTCACTACACAATTGTGTTAGCATGGAAATTCACAGTGAAATTTTGACACTATAATACCATCACATAAACATTTATAAAAAGGTTTTGATGGGATAAAATTGGTCTCTAATGACATGGAAATAAATTTTAACTTAAGGGGTATATTGAATTACTTATCCCCTCATATGGATATAAATATAAAATACATTAGGTAAAGTAGATATTTAAATAAAGAGGAGAATAGAAAAGGTCCCTTACATTAGTGTGTGATTCCAAATGCTTGGAAGGAGCTTCTTGAAATATTGGTGGCACCTTGGCAGGACCATAGAGAGGGAAGGGAAGAGTAAGTACGTGATCCATTAATTTTGTTTGATGTGAAGTGAGTTCATGGGTGGGTTTATATAGGGAATGATTGGAGGCTTTATTTATTATTTTTCAAACATAGGTTTGGGTATATATATAAAAAAACCAAAACTACCAATATTTTCATAGTTTTTCACATGGTTTCAGCCAAACTAGATTGTTTTTAATTATTTTGTAACTCCAATTTCTAAACATAATAACATTATACCCTTTCTTATGTGTAAGTAAGTCATAAACTTAAACAAATGATTCTAAAAGCTTAAAATATATTAATGGTTTTTGAGGATTCACAAAGGCTTTATAAAATTAATAAAATTAATATAAAATCACATTATTTTAAAGTGATAATTTTTTTATAGATAACCTTTAAAGTATTTGTTACATAACTTTTGGATTATTGTGATTTTATAATAAAAACCATATATTTAAATGTTACTTAACTTTTACAAAATTCACCATTGGATAATTCAAACATTCTTATTCCAAAAATAATATTAATATTAAATAAATAATTTTTTTATATTTCTATTTACATCATATTATAATAAAATAAAAATTTATTATGAAATATTGTGTTTTTTTGAAACAAATAATTCAAACCTTTATATAAATTACATTTTATTTGATTAAAATTATTTGATTATTATTATTTAATATACATTATTTAGGAAAATATTTTATTTAAATATTATTTATTTCAAAAAATCCAGCAATTCATCAAATTAAATTCCTAAATTGAATTTTAATATTATAGAATAATAATATTCATGTTTTATAGTATCAAAATAGAAATCATTTATAATGTTTCAAATAATAGGATTAAAATATATTTATTATTATAAAAAAGAAAATTTACATACTCATATCCCTAGGTTCTTGATACATATCCCTTTAATACAAAATAAAATTCCATTAGAGTAAGGTTTGTGGTAGTGAGACTTTCTTGGGGTGGTTTGACATACATTGTTTGTGCTGTGATCTCGATGAGATTGAACTTCTTCCATAAAACTTTTCACTCATGCTTATGTTATAGCATAATAGAATGGGGTTGGTCAAAGGAAAATCTCATTGATTCTATCTACCAAATAAGCTCTATTAAATGGGCTTCAAAGGGTATGATCTTACTTGATGAGGCCATCACTTCCTTTGTCTTTGTCAAATGGATTTGTTAAAACCCTATATTTATACTAATCAAGTTATAACTATTCCAATTTAATATAATCAATGCTATGTATACTTAAATGTAATATAAATATGAAAGGATATAATAAATCCAAATAAGTGCATGTGATTTTTGAAACCATATTAAATAATAACTCATTTAATTATATCAAATGAAAAGTTTAATTTAAAATGATTTAGGTAATCACATGTCATGCGAAGTAAAATAAAAAATCTATACGAGTGAAAAACTAGATAATAAATACCTTCCATAGTATTCATGAAATATTATTGGAAGAGTTGTTCATGATGAATGAACCTGATATCTAACTGAGGCACCGACACATACCTATATCATTTGGGAAAAGGTCTAAAAATAATTTCAAATAAAAAAGTTCTAAAACAACATTGTAATGCACTATTCTAGAGGCCACTTGTTTGGTTCCCTGTCTTTCCTCACCTTGTGACATATGAATTCCTTGACATACGATAGAAGATATTAACTAATAGATAGTGAAAATAAGAATTCCATGCGGATGATATACCCCAAATATAAAAGTGAACAATAATAATATAAATAACCAAGCATCATAAACATCACATTACATAGAAATTATAAATTTTGAGAACACTAAATAACACATTTAAAGTAGTTATACATTAATACAAGACCTATCTCCCACTACGCCACTCATATATACAAGAAGAATAAGTTAAATAATAATAAACACCCAATGGTCTACTATAACCCAACACCATATCATGTCTCCATATATAAATCTCGATCTATCTTGGTCGATGATAAAAAACCCAATCCTCTGCTAATAGCTGTTGACGCTCCTTTCGTCACAGAATCTAAAGATCGGAAAAGGGAATATCCGAGCTCAAAGTGATTCATCCTTTGAAGAAAACATAAAAAATCAACAAAGGAAGGAAGAAAGGATCAACAGAAACCTCACCACGCAAGTTATCTAACTGTCGCGCAAGTGTACTTGCGCGACGACCTGTGTTGCGCAAGTGACTTGCGCGACCTAAGTGGTAACCGCCCAGTAACCGCCCAGGGCCTTCTTTTGCCTATAAATAGACCCTGTGGGCCCCCCATTCGAGAGGATCTTTTTCCAGAAACTCGGATTGAAGCTCCCGATGCCCAAGTCTCTTCTCAAAGCTTCCAGAACACTTCTAAGGTAATCTCTTACCTAGAACGGATGATTTAAAGAGAAGAAGGAAGGCCTAAGTGTTGAAACTCATCAACACTTGCGCGCCGACTTATTCCTTCAATAGAACTTGCGCGTCCCTTCTATGGAAGAACCTCAAGAGGATTCTAAACGGTTTTATAAAGAGTCACTCAAATATTCTAACAATGTTTTAGAATCGCCCAAGTACCCCTCATGTCGCGCAAGTGTACTTGCGCGACCTAAACTTGCGCGCCGCCGCAATACTTGCACGCCTTTCAAGACTTGCGCGCCCCAACCTTTTTGGGTTCCTTTCTTGCCCATTTCACCCCTCTTAAGCCATTTCACCTTTCCTATTCAAGATTCAGTCTTCAAGATACTCTTCAAAGCCATTTATGGCATGATTTCTTGATTTGAATTCCTTATTTGAAAGGAATTATGTGGAATATTTCTCAAAAAAAAGTGATTTATACATCTTTATGTCACCAAAGATTGAGAGTTCATTCATTCAACCTCATCCTTTAAGATGAGCTAATCCTTAAACTGGGTCTCCTTTTCAGGAATAATCCCCAGTTATAGGTCCTTTAATCTGGGCATCCTCCTCAGGAGTAAGCCCCAGTCATAAGTCCCCTCCTAATTTGGGCATCCTCCTTAGGAGTAAGTCCCAAGATTAGAGTATTCAAAATCTCCATAAAGCACATATACCTTTATGGACCCTGTTCCTGGATTTTCTCCCTAAAATTAAATCCTAAACCTTCATCTATTTGGGCAGTCATACATACATAAGCCCCAAACAATTTCTTATGATTGCATCTTTCATGGCACAATTGTCTAATTTTTACCAATGCCTCTTGTTTCTCACACCGAGCATGACTCACGCGAGCTTAGAGTGTAAAAGTAATTATGGCATTCTTCTTTGATCCATCAATCATAAAACATCATACTTCATTACTCGAACTACGTGGGTTCTGATTCCTTTTCCAAAACAAAGGATATGTAGGTAGCCCATTTATGGGTTCGATACCAACTTTGAAATAATCCTTGTCCTTCTGAATGACGATAAACTTCAAGTGCCCCACTGAGTGGCTTTAAAACTAGCCTGGTCGTCATAATGACCAAGAGACTTTTATATAAATGTTTTGAAGGATACCATTGACCAAGAATCTCTAAACAGATATAGATGATTCTCTATTGATGAAGAACCTCGAATACATATAAAAGATTCTCTAAATTTCTTGCATATTCAATCATTGATTGTCAAAACTTAAGGAAAGCTCATTTTATACATGTTAATGTAATAAGGATTCACAAACATAATTTAAATCTATAAAGAGAGTCCCGGAGTAGACAATAATTACCCTCAAAAGGTGTGATGAGTCCGACCTCCCATCCTCTCGACCAATGCAAATTCCTAAGCCTCATTAGCCCACAAGATAATGAGCGCCTACCTTTGGAAAGTAGGTCCAAACGGATGTGGAATCATTGGATGTTTCCGGTTCTACGAACAAACCCGTTAGAAACCGATTGGAACGTTTGAATCTCCCATCCAGGAGGTCATCCCCGGATTCCGTGCGAAACAAAAATGGTGAACCCGACGTGAATCCTTAACCAAGTTAAAGTGATGTTCTTCTTATTTGTTAGGCCCCTTGGGCCAACAAATCAATCATTGACATGTTCTCATCCAAAAGATGCAGTGGCCGGATTCATCTTGATTATGTCTGTTATATGGAACATGCACTCTTTTCTCAAGATCTTCTGCAAAATGGCTTTCCTTAAATTCACCCATGTGAATACTACTGCTGTGAACACCACTACTGTGAGGTCTGCTGCTGTGAAAACCAATGCTGCTACTCCTGCTGGAACGTCGTCCGCTCTGAGGATGACATCACCAACTCAGCGTCTTCAACACTGGGTTTCTAATGCACTGGTTAAGGAGTACCGTCGCAACGGTACTATCCCAACTCTGGAGGCCGCTCGTCAAGCCCTCCAAGTTAATAAATCTACCTGATCGTCCGGACAACGGCGGCCAGCAATCAAGAAGCAGGCGGTGCTGACTATTGTCTCCAACCGTTTCAGGTCGTTATCCTCGGAATGCAATTTCCATTCACTCCCTTACTCTGAAGAAGTGAATGAGCAGGTCCATCAGGGCCTTAATTCAAAAAGACAGGAGTCCTTCCCGGGGGCTCCCATCAACAATCGCCGCCAGACTCGTGCGGTAGTGCGCCCTCAACATGATGAGGGTACCGACTCCAGGCATTCAGCTCAGGTTCCTCGAACCCGAGCAGGCAAGATGAACCGCCAGAGACGGAATCCGGTTAACAATAGGCAGGTTGTCATCCCTGCCATCTTCGGAGAAGTCCACCAACCTAACTTGGGGGCAAATAACGAGCAGGCACAATCACCTGTCCGTTTTAATTCCGCTGTCCAGCAGACTCGTTTGACAGCATCACGCCAATCCCGCCAGGCAATTCCGGCGGAGTAATATAGGCAGAAACATACACCTGCTTATGCATCACCAGTTAGTCAGCAGGCTCGCCTGACTACATATGACGGATCCCGTCAACCGCGTTTGGCGAAGTGTAATCAGCAGGCACATACACCTGCTAATACTAATCAAGCCTACCAACAGTCTCTCTTGGTAGCGCACGGAGAAGTCAGTCGGAAAGTCCCGACGACAAACAGGAGGCAGACTCAACTCTCTGCCTCCACACTTGAGTACTGTCAGGATTCACTGACAGGAAAAGGAGGACAGGAGCAGGCACATACACCTACTCCAATCTCGGAATGGACGTATATCCCCGTTCCGGCGGCTGAAGTCACCAAACATATTTTGTCAATGGTAAAAGAGCCAATGCAAATTCCTTCTCATATTCTGGATGCTTGCCAGGATATCATAACAGCTTCAGCATCATCACAGGGACAGACACATAAATCTATCCCTAGCAGTGGAGTGACACATCAACGATTCACTCCGGAACAGACACACACATCTGTTCCAGTCCAAGAGGGTTATGGGGCATACTCCCCCATATCATACGGACAACCAAGTCAGGCACATACACCTGATTTGAGTGGAGATCGTCATCCTAACCTGACCATCTTTCCTGATCAGGCACATACACCTGCTCAGAGCAATCACTTTCGTCATCAAGTGGTTTCTAAAGCGAGTAAGAAGGCATCTAAGAAAAAGATCCACCCAGCACAGTCAGGAGATCAAAGGCCAATCTGTAACCAAGCCTTGCTCGATGCTGGAGTTCTTGAAGCCCTCAGACATTTATCTGTCGGAATTCAAGATTCTACTCCCTCAGTTCCCAATAACGGGAACATTAATTCTGAAGGTCTTCAACAGACACATCCTCATGAAGACTTGCTTCATGAAAATTCGGTCAATCTTGAAGTTTATTCTTCAGATGAGAGCCACAGGAACCCTCTATGTGGTCAGAAGACCAAGGAGAAAGAGATCTCATATTTTGCTGTAACCCATCATGACGGTCCTCCTCATGGTGATGAACTTCGCTGCGAAAGTCCTCTCCGCAGTAGTGATTCACGTTGTCTAGAAAATTCTTCAGAAGGCAATGTAGTTCCGAGAAAGCCCTATTATCTTGAGGCACTTGAAAATGTGAAACCAGTCATGTCTGATACTTTATCGCTAACAAGTGAAATACTTTCTCAATCAGAAGATAGCCTGGGGTTCAGGTTATTCTCCGAACCATCCGCAGGTCATTCATCTTCCAGCATGAATAGCGGACTCTCTACCAGTCTTGTTGAATCCGATGAAGCAACAAGGAAACACCAACTCTGGTCAAAACAGGTAGAAGAATCTTCATTTAATGATAAAGAGGAAATGATGAACATGAGGAAAAACTGGTAAAAGGTGAAGTACCAGTCATGTTTTGGCCTTTGGCTGACTCCCAGTACGACATTCCAAAGATGTTGACGGATGATGGAATCCATGATATTCGTCTCAACATATGGAAAACTCTTTGTCAATTAAAGAAGAAGATATTATCTTACGATGAATATGAAAATCATCTTAAGATAATAGAAGGGCTACAACGTCATATTGATTTGGCATCTCTATCAGTCTCTCGGTATCCGAAGGCTGAAAAGAAACAGAGAACCCTTCAACGTTCATGCCTTGGCGCACTAAGAAAATTGCGTCAGTTAATTTCCAATGCTCCATCTGATGTTCATATCAGAGGATGGGGTGTTCACGGAGCACTACATTTCACAGTGCTTTCCAGTCAACAAAGCCCGCCGAAAATGTTTTCATGCAATGTTATTGCCCATGGTCGGCCAAAGTCAATGGGCTTTGTTCATAATCAAAAACCTGCTCAAGAACAGGCTTCAACTAGTTCCTCTCAAAATCAAGTATATAGAGAAAAAGTTGTTGAATTGCTCCTACATCAAGCAGGCGAGAATATTTCACAAGCCTCTCGTCTGGAGCAAACACGTCATCAAATGACACAAGTTTTGGAAATCATTCAATGATCTGTTGAACCAGGTGATAAAAGTGGATACAGGTTAATGCATCCAGCTAATTTCCGAACTAAGATTCGCAAGATCAAGAGAGATTTTAAGAAGATCTCAGACATAGCATGTCAAGAGACACCCCAGTTTGTCAGACTGTGGACTTCTCTAACCCAACCCTCAGAGTCAACAAATGGGATTCGAGGAGTTGAGCGGAAGCAGCAGGAACATCCCCAGTCCACCGGACTGGGGACTTTTTCAAATTCTCAATCCCTCCCTCAGAGAAAGTCAGTATTCTCTCGATTAGGGAATAAGCCTCAAGAGGAACGAAGAGCCAAGCTATCAAGAGATTCTCTCCAAGTGACGGTTCTCCAAGAAGTTCCTGAGGGATCAAGTCAATGGAATGCCATGTCTCATCATGGACATAGAAGAAGACAATATCACAGAAATGCTGATAGAAAGGATTCCATGCAATATGCATCCATTAATGTCATCAATGCCGTTGCTGCTGATTCACCAAATGAGGCTCAATCAGAGGGATCAGACGAAGAGGTTCCTACTCAAGAAGTTGCTCACACAGACCTAAATGAAGAAGGTGTGCACACACGCAATCAAAGGCTTACCCAAAATCTGGGTATTCCTTCAAGTAAACCACTTCCCCCTCTCTGAAAAGGATCCAATAAGGGGAAAGGAAAGAATCAGGTTACTTCTCACCCATCCTCTGAAGGAGGTCAATCGCTCTCATTAGAGCAAAGGTTTGCACAACAGGAGGAAGAAATGAAAGAATTAAGAAGGTTGAATGCGGAACTACTTCAGAGTAGTCTTCTTCTTAAGAATGCTGAAGTCCGACAGCCGAAGGAATTTGTTGTAACTACTGAGATGGATCAGGAATATCCTCATTTATCAGTACACCCTTAGAGGTCTAATCCTACGGGTCAAACGCAACAACGGTTGGCAGCACTACCATCAGTTGCAGCACCAACCATCACGTCTGTCCAAGCTCCATTTATTGCACCTACCCAAAACCAAGTTCAACCTGATGTTTCTCAAAAGTTAATAACTACTATTGAGTCATTAACAGCTCGGTTAGAAACTATGGAAGGGAAACGGGCGCAAGTTCAACCTGAAAAGAAAGTTTACCCTGAATGGGTAGATTCAATTTCTCCTCCATCCAGTTTTGGAAACCCTATTTTCCCTACATTCAATGGATCAGGCGACCCTGAACAACATTTGACGCATTATGTGTCTTGTTGTGATCCTATGATGGGAACTCCAGAGCAGCAAGAAGCAGTGAAACTCAGATGCTTCGTGAAAACCTTGCAAGGACCAGCTTTTGTCTGGTATACAAGCTTGCAATCCCGGTCAGTCATCGGATGGGAGGATCTTCGTCAAAAATTCCTTCTTCAGTTTAGCTCAACTTTTCCAAAAACGACAGTTTTCGATCTTACAGACTGCAAGCAAAGGGAAAATGAAAGAGTCTCTGATTTCATTGCTCGTTGGAAGGGATTAACGTATTCCCTGAGTTTAGCACTCCCTCAGGAGGAATTATTGCCAATCTGTGTGGCAAATTTGCATGACGAATTACGCACACCATTGATCCCTGTAAAATACACAGGAGGGTTTCGAGACCTTACTTCAATCGCTCAGAAGATTGAAGATTCCCTTATACATGCTAAGGTTAAATCTCGTGTAATTCCATCAGCTCCAGGAAGAAGAATGGGTAAAGCAGAAACTGCTACAGTTATGCTTAAACAAGCACCTGTACCTATATCTACTTCAAAACCTTCATCTTCTCGAAGGACTCCACATCTTGAACGCCAACAACAAAGGCCATTTCGTCCAAATGATCAAAGAGATCAACGACGAAAACAATTTGAGGATATGAAGAGTAAAACATACTCTTTCTGAAATGAGCAAGTTCCTGGTTACTTCATTTCAGCTCTGGAAAATAATTTGGTTCAATTACCAGTGCCCAAGAGGCCAAACAAAGAAGGATATGAAGACCGTCCCAATTATTGTCCCTTTCATCAAATGTTGGGGCATCCCATCCAGGAGTGTTTTGTCTTTAAAGACCTCCTGCAAAAGATGATCGGCTTGGGACAAGTCAAATTGAAGGGTTCTTCAGCTCATGTAGCATGTATTACCGCTACAGATCCATAGGAAAGAGGCGAGTGGCAGGAAGTCAAAATCAAAAATGCAAAAAAATATGATGATTGGATGGTCAGAAAGACAATCAATTGGACCCATTCCATTTTGCGAACACAATTGAAGAATCCAATTGTGTCTCCTACAAAAGCTGCAGTAAAGCCTCCATCAAAAGACAAATCCTCAAAAGGGCAACGCAATTCAAAAAGGAAAGAGGAATAAGGAGAAGATGAGTATGTATCAAAGCCTAAATTGTCTTTGACTCTGGCAGATTTCATGCCATCTACTTCAGAGCCACGGGCACCGCCCCATCAAACGGCACAGCCTAAACAGGCTAACCAGGCATAGTCTTTATCAGACGAAGAGTTAATCTTTGGTTCTGTTAATATGATTCAATTAATAGATCCATATTCCAGTCTTGATGAGCCTGAATTCCCTGTATCAAATAAGGGAATCCGAGGAAGTTCTAGAGGTTCAGGATATAGGGGAAGATGTGGATCTTTCCGAAGCCTCTACTCTAATTTTACCCCTGGTAGCACTGTATATGTAGAAGAAACTCGTGGTAGAGCCCTTCAACGAGCTCAAAAAGAACAAGCAAGTTCTTTTGCCAATGGCCAACTCAGTTTTTGCACAGTTATTTTGGAAGACCGATTAAAGGTTCCAACTTCTTTATCTCAGAAAGTAAATGGATCTAATCAGTCTAATCTTCCAAAACCAAGGATGTTGCCAACTTTAATACAAGATGCATCAGCTTCCAAAGCATCAGCTTCCAAGGTACCTGCTAAACCGCATATTCCTATTGGGAAACGCAGACCTCTAGATCAAAAGTATGATATATTGAAACACTTGGCCCAAGTACCATCCAAGTTATCAATTTTTGATGCTTTGAATCTGTCAAGAGATCTTCGGGAAGCACTCATCGAAGCTTTGTCAAGTCCTCAGGAGTTTGAAGCTGAAATTGCTGCAGCTGAAATCTATCACATAGAGAATAATCCTGCAGAATGCCATGCAGTGATATCTTTTACTGATAAAGATGAAGATGATGTTGTCCATGGGAACATAAAACCTTTGTACTTATCTGGAAAAGTCAATGGTATAGATATTCGAAGAGCATTCATTGACAATGGTTCAAGAGTCAACCTCATGCCCATTCGTACACTTCGTCGATTGGGCCTCACGGAATATGATTTATCTCCTTCTACCATGATGTTACAAGGATATGATAAAAATGAACAAGAACCACTGGGAGAAGTTACACTCAGAACTCAGTTTGGAGATCTTGTATCCAATTCGGATTTCATGATTGTTGATCAAGATTCAGCTTTCAATATCTTGCTTGGAAGACCCTGGCTACATCAGCATGCAACTATTCCGTCATCATACCATCAATGTCTCAAATACTGTTTCGATGGTCAAGTTGGAACATTGTATGGTGATAAGGCCCCGTTCAAGACATGTGAGTCTCAATACATTGAGGCGGAATTTTATCACATGAAGGGAAGAGAAAAATCTACAATGAAGGAAATCACCAAAGTTAATGCTCCATATGGTTTGGAGAAAGTTCCAATAAATCCATTTTCACATGTGAGTATAGATTATGTATTACCTATCAGTCAAATTGACAAAATAGGCCCAAATCAAAATACTCTTATGGAAAGATCCATAATGTCAATTACGACAATCGAGCCAGACAACATAGGAGAAATTGGTAACTTACCAAGCAGTGATGAAAGCATAAGTGGTGATGTTTTCATTTCGTCTGCTGAAGTCCAACAAGTCTATACTTCTCTAATCAGGCCAGAAGAAGTTATAGCAACACCAGAGGTGAATAATGATGTCGATTATCAATCCATCATCACCTCTTTATTTCCCAAAGAAGACCCTTTATCATCAATAGGGTCGGAAATGGAAGCTTCTTCTTCAAAATGTGAAAATTTTGACATCTCTTATGATCATGAGAATTTCGTTTTTTCATCTACTTTGCAAGTAGAAACGGAAGAAATAACACATGATGAAGAGGAAGAGGAAGATCTTAGAGATGCTCCTCCAGTATTTGAAGAGGGTATCTCTACCACTGTGGATGAACTCAGAGAAGTAAATCTGGGTACAGAGAAAGATCCACGCCCCACTTTAATTAGTGCGGCCATGACCCTTGAAGAGAAAGAGATGTATATTTCTTTTCTAAAGAAAAATAAAGATATTTTTGCTTGGAATTATACAGAAATGCCTGGGCTTGATCCTGATGTTGCTACTCATCATTTGGGTTTACCAAATGAACATCGAGGATTCAAGCAAGCCGCAAGAAGAACACACCCAACCTATGCTTCCAAAATTGAGGCTGAAGTGGATAAGCTTATCAAAGCTAACTTCATCAGAGAAGTTAAATATCCCAAATGGTTTGCTAATATTGTCCCTGTAAATAAGAAGAACAGACAAATTAGGGTTTGCATCGATTTCAGAGATCTTAATCGGTATTGTCCTAAAGATGATTTCCCAGTTCTGATTACAGAACTCTTAATTGATGCGACGAATGACTATGAAGTAATTTATTTCATGGATGGATATTATGGATATAATCAGATCCGAATGGCCCCAGAAGATGAGGAATATACAGCCTTCAGAGCTCCTCAAGGTGTGTTTTGTTACCGGGTGATGCCCTTTGGTTTAAAGAATGCAGGTGCAACATATCAACGCGCCATGCATCGTATCTTCAAACCTTTTTTAGGGAAGTTTGTTGAATGCTATGTAGATGATTTGGTGGTTAAATCCAAACAACGTTTTGATCACTTGGCTGATTTGGAAGTCATATTCCACAAGCTTCGACAACATAATTTGAAGATGAACCCCTTAAAATGTGCTTTTGGGGTAACCTCAGGAAAATTCCTCGGCTTTGTTGTATGCCATCGTGGTATTGAAGTCGATCTTAAGAAGACCAAATAAATCCTTGGTATGTCACCTCCTCAGAATTTGAAAGAATTTAGAGGACTTCAAGGACACTTAGCCTATATTCAGCGTTTCATCGCCAATTTGGCAGGCAAAAGTTTACCCTTTACCAAATTATTGAAGAAAGGAGTCACTTACCAATGGACTGAAGAATGTCAAGAAGCATTTGATGTTCTCAAGAAATACCTCTTGAATCCACCAGTACTCATGCCACATGTTGAGGGTAGACCTCTAATCCTCTATGTGACAGCTTTAGAGCAATCATTGGGTGCCTTTCTTGCTCAAAAGAATGATGTTGGGAATGAAAATAGTCTCTACTATCTCAGTAGAACTATGCTTGAAGCAGAAACCCGGTATTCATGTATTGAAAAGTGCTGCCTAGCATTAATCTTTGCAGTTAAGAAACTGAGACACTACTTGCAACATCATGAGGTCCAATTGGTATCTCGTAATAATCCACTCAAATTCATCCTTAGTCGTCCAATGCTTACAGGACGTCTGGCAAGGTGGGCGGTTATTCTACAGCAGTTCGACATTCAGTATGTGTCTCAAAAGGCAATTAAGGGCCAAGCTCTGGCTGATTTCCTGGCTGAACATCCTTCAGTGGAAGACACGTATTCAGATATCGAATTCCATGATGAGGAAGTTTTCTCTATTCAAGAAGTCCTCAAACATGGGAAATGTATTTTTATGGTGCTTCTAGAAGTCCAACAGGGAAGAAAATGGAAAATCCTAAATTCAACAAAGTTGGTTTAGGAATTGTGCTCATTTCTCCAGATAAGGCAGTGTAACCTTATTCCTTTTTTGTTGTGGGAAGGTGGTACCAATAATGAAGCTGAATACCAAGCTCTCATTATAGGCTTGGAGTTAGCGCTTCAAGCACAAGTGAATCACTTAAATGTGAAAGGTGATTCAGACCTGGTAATCAAACAAGTCAATGGGGATTATGCCATCAGAAAAGAAGAATTAATCCCTTTGTATGATTACGTCATAGAGTTAATGTCGGAATTCCCTTCAGAACTGACGTTTTCTTATGTCCCAAGATCACAAAATGCTCAAGCTGATGCACTGGATAATATAGCCACATCTTTAGCAGATCCAAATCGGGACGAGACAACCATCTGTATTGCTCACTGTCGTGCAATTTCACCTTATGTTCAAGTCAGAACAGAGGAAATTAATGAAATTAGTCCCATTCCTGAACCGTATGGTCATACTACAGGATGGATGTCACCTATCAGGGAATACCTTCAAAATGGAACACTTCCACCTAATAGAGCCGAGAAAGAACAAATCTGGCGATGTGTGGTCAATTTTACTCTTTATGATAGCCCAAACCACCTCGATAAAATTCTCTACAAACGTGGTTTTGATGGAGTTCTATTCAGATGTATTGATGGTGAAGAGACAATGACTGTCATAAAAGAAGTGCATCCAGGAGTCTGTGGTGCCCACCAGTCTGGACATAGACTCTCTGATCAAATTCGAAGGCTTGGATACTTTTGGCCTTCAATGATACAAGATTGTGTTAATTTCACAAGGAAGTGTCATTCATGCCAAGTATATGCCAACTTCATTCATCAACCTCCAGAGTTGCTTCATACAGCTAAATACTCATGGCCATTTTCCACATGGGGAATGGATGTGGTGGGACCTTACCCTTCAGCTACGACCAAGCAGTTTAAGTACATTCTTACTGCTATTGATTTCTTTTCCAAATGGGCAGAGGCAGTACCTCTCAAAGAAGTCAGTTCTAAATGCATTGTTAGCTTCATCAAGTCTAACATCATTACTAGATTTGGTGTCCCTCATACTATATTGACGGATAACAGCACCAACTTCTGTTCCTCTGAGGTAAAGAAATTGTATCAAGAATAAAACATTAAGTCCAACCATTCATCTCGATATCATGCGGCGGCTAATGGCCAGATAGAAGCCTTCAACAAGACTCTTTCAAATATACTGCAAAAGATGGTGGATAAGGATAATAGGTCATGGCCTGATAAACTATTTCATGCTTTATGGGCTTATAGGACTACCAATCGCAATGCAACACGGTCAACTCCATATTCATTGGTATATGGAACAAAAGTAGTCTTGCCAATTGAAGTTCAATTGCCCTCACTTAGAGTAGCCATTTGTGATCAGTTATCTACAGATGAGCAATCCCAAAAACGGTTGAATGAATTGGAACAATTATATGAGAAAAGATTGTGCACTTTGCACCACTTGGAAATCTATCAGAATCGAATAGCATGAGCTTTTAACAAAAAAGTTCGTCTTCGTTCATTCATTCAGGGAGAATTGGTATTGGTTCTCAGAGCACCAATGATACCAGGAAAGAAACCTCCCAAGCTTGAACCAAAATGGGAAGGACCTTATTCAATACATAATGTCTACTCCAATGGAGCGTATTCTCTAATCTCAATGGATGGAGAACACATCACGACTCCAACTAATGCCAGATTTCTGAAGAAGTATTTTGTATAAACAAAAAATATTGTTCCCAGAGCCAAAACAGTCACATTGGTTCATTTTTTGTCCTACATGACACTAAACTGTATTATGTCCTATCTACACGACATTAAACTGTACAGAAGTTCTATATTTTGTCCGAGATGGCATTAATCTATATTTTGTTTTGTCCGAGATGACATTAAACTATATTTTGTGTCCGAGATGACATTAAACTATATTTTTTGTCCGAGATGACATTAAACTATATTTTTTGTCCGAGATGACATTAAACTATATTTTTTGTCCGAGATGACATTCAACTATATTATGTCCTATCTACATGACATTAAACTGTACAGAAGTTCTATATTTTTTGTCCGAGATGACATTAAACTATATTTTTTGTCCGAAATGAAATTAAACTATATTGTGTCCTAGCAACATGACATTAAACTGTGTGGCACTTACAACGTCCAGCATGACGATAAACTGTAAAAAAGTCCCCAGAACTGATATCCTCGTATTGGTTCACCTTAGTCCTAGCTACATGACTTTAAACTGTACAACACCAGTTCGTCCTTGCTATATGACATTAAAACTATACAGTAATGGTCCAGTATGACTTTAAACTGCAACTTCGTCCCACATGACATTAAACTGTGAAAAAGTTCCATGAACCATCCAGCATGACCTTAAACTGCATCATACCTGGTCCATGTATATGACCATAAACTATTTGAAAATCCCTTATGTCCAGCAAGACGTTAAACTGTGACGTCCTAACTACATGACGCTAAACTGTATAAAAGTCCCTCACATCCGGAAAGATGTTAAACTCTATAATCATCAAAGGTCCAGCATGACATTAAACTGCACCATCCACGGTCCATACATATGACCTTAAACTATTCGCACTTTCGTCCAACATGACATAAATGGTGTGTTATTTTGTCCTTACTGCATGAAATTAAACTGCACAGTCCCCCTTTTGTCCAATATGACGTTAAACTGTTTTATCCCCATCGTCCTAACTACATGACGCTAAACTGTACAGAAAATCCTTGATATGTCCTACATGACATTAAACTGTATTTTGTCCCTGCTACATGACACTAAACTATGCAGCACCAATAGTCCTAACTGCAAGACTTTAAACTGTATAGTCCCTGAATATGTCCTACATGACATTAAACTGTGTATCGTTAAGGTTGTTATTACCTCTTGTTTCTCACACCGAGTATGAATCACGTGAGCTTAGAGCAAACCTCAACCGTAACACTCTCTTTGGGCCCCTAACCATGTGTAAGTCCCAACAACATTTTAATTAGATCGTTGTCCCCAAGAACAACTTGATCATTAATTCATTCTTTAATTGAACTACACAGACTTTGATCCTTGCCCTCCAGGATGGGTATGTAGGCAACCTCCCAGGGTTCAAGCCCAAAAACAATCTCTTCACATCGGTTCACCACCATCTCATATGATGTTGATTCGTGAAACCGCCCCTGGAATCAATATCTTTACATTGATTCACTTTCGTCCTTGTTATATGACGTTAAACTATACAACACTTTTTTCCGGTATGACAATAAACTACAATATTCTTTGATTTCCTCATTTGAGAAGGAACCATTATTGACATTGATTTTTTAAATCATGTTTCATTTTCAAAAGACTACGTGCATACATGGTAATGCCTGAACTTTTTATCTTAGGTTAAACCATTAGTGCACTAAAGTCCCCTTTCACCCTTCACATGTACGAACCAAATTTGTACAAAGGGTAATTCTAGAACTACGTGGACTTGATTCCCATACTTATGGGATACGTAGGAACATTCGAGTGTCCCTCGAATCCAGTCCCAAGTCTTTTGGGCCTAACCCCAAATTTCACTTTCAGTCCCTTGGCTGAAAAGTCCTCATGAAAACACACACTGTGTATCCATTATTATGGTCCGAATTCTATGACCCTAAACTAAGATCACTCATACTTTCGTCCTGCATGACGTTAAACTGCATTTCAAGAACTACGTATGGCTTGATTCTCATTCTTATGAGATACGTAGTGAAGTCCAAGTTTCAATTCAAGACCCAGCCACAACATGATTATGGTTATCATTGACCTATATATCTCTATATACATTTGACAATACCCATCTTTATGTGTTATAATCCTAACCTTAAATATTTTCAGATCTTCATAACCCTTTTCATGACTTCTAATCACAAAAATGTCAAACTTCTGAGAATTCTTTTGCCTGACTATGCTGCACGTGCCCATAGGTGGCCTTGCATAAATAGTCCACATAACAGACTTGTCAGCCAAGAGATACTATTTATTTGACCATGCAGCCAATGCCCTTAGGTGGCCCTGCATATTTCAACCCCCTAACGGGTTTGTTAAATAATGGTAACATCATTCTTGGGAAGAATTCATCTTTTATCCTTATTTTTCTTAAATGACAGTATGTAGGGATCTGTAAAAAATAGTCATCCTTAACATATTTGTCCCATATCCTTTTTCATGATCTGAAAATATTCAAGTCTATGGTTTATTCTTCTTCCCTACGTTTGGGTCAGACCTTCGTAGGAGTGATTTTCATCCAGTTCTTCGATATTCTTGTTCGGAAATATCTTCTCCATACTCAAGTACCTCTTCCCATACAACAAACTCTATACTTTAGAAAATTTGAATCTCCATAAACTTTCACTGGCTTTTAGCCCTAGGAAAGTAAATTTCTGGGAGTTCTTTTGCCTGACTATGCAGCACGTGCCCAGTGGTGGCCTTGCATAAATAGTCCACATAACAGACTTGTCAGCCGAAAGATGCTATTTATTTAACCATACAGCCAATGCCATTAGGTGGCCCTGCATATTTCAACCCCCTAACAGGTTTTGTTAAATAATAGTAACTTCATTCTTGGAAACTACTTCTTCAAATGCCTTTTAGCTCTTTTTCATATCATTCCTCAGATTCAAATATTCTTAAGCCATAGTTTACTTTTTTTCCCTCATACATGAGTATGGTAGTATGTTTTCAGATGAACTTTCAAGGAATTGTGTCAATTCTAATCCATTTCGGTCAAAGCTATTTTGACCTTAAACATTAGCCCCTTTATGTCCGGCATGCATGACTTTAAACTGCCCACAAAAGACAAAGGAACTCTGAATAAAAGTCAAGTTCCAGCTCACTAAATATACATCTTTTGTATGATTTAGGTAATATTGAGCAATTAAGAGATTCAAAGTTTGTAGGATTATTTGTAATAATCCTAGTAAAAATCAAACTATACTTACTGGGCCCATTGGATTAAGTAAATTTGAAGCAGGTAGTAAAAGAATGCAGGTACAAATGATTGAAGACAAAAGTGTTTTTCATTGATACACAGGAGATAAAAGGACATCCACAGACTGGAGTCTCTTCTCTTTTTCAAGAATTACAAAAGGCTTTCAACATAACACTTCATTTGATTTACGGCATCCCAAGCTTCATCAGCAACCACCTGGAATTCATTCATTCAAATGGATACAAAAAGAGATGCAGTGATACCAGCTCTTCTTGGAACAATTTGACTTTGTTTCTGTCCAAGAGACTTGGAAGATGGATACATGGATTTGAGAATGGAGCATTGGAAGTAAAGAGCCATTTGGAGAGAGTACTCTTTTCAGATATTTCTCTAATGCCATATTTTTCTTCTCTCCACCAACTGGCAGTGGAAGACATTTCAGCCCATGGGTTTGCCATTTTCATATCTGCAAGGAAATGGCATGGAAGAAGAATTTGAAAGTTCACACCATTGTTGTTGCTCTTAATGCACAGCATAACCGAAATGAAGAAGTAGTAGCGCAGCTGCATTTTAGGTGTATAGTTTTTTGTATTTGGAACATTGACTCCTTGCAAGTGACCATGACCACATAGAGACAGGTAGATGCTCTGTGGGAAATTAAGATGATATTTCTTCAAGTACTTAGCCAAATCTAGGAGAGTGCTATTGCAGATATCATAGTAATCATGGCCAATGATGTCCATCATATCATCAATTCGCTTGCTAGCCAGTTCATCAGCCGTTCCAATTCCCTTGGGAACCACTGAATCCGCACAAAAGATGAATAAACTAACTCTTAAATGTGTTTATTTTCATAAAATTTGTGAAGAAATTTGGAAAAATGGCTAAGGAATTTATGTCGCGCAAGTCTAAACATGACGCGCAAGTATTCATGTGCCGCGCTAGTTTTTGACGCGCAAGTATAAACCGCGCAAGTACAAATACCTTTACAGTAGCGCGACATCAAGGAAAACACTAGAAAACAGAGCAACCTGCGCGGTCAAGGTGACCTGCGCAGCGAGAGCTCGAAGGTATGAAGTCCGGAAATCCAGATGCTTGTACGGAGGTGAGTCCATGTATTTATAGGCCAGGAGACCTATCTGCGCGCCGCACCCAGAGCGCTTAAGGCCTGCACGACGCAAACTTGCGCACCGTCCTCTGTGCACTGAAGACTTGCGCGCCTCCCTTTTCCTTTGGAGGGATTCAATTTCCTCAGAGTCAAATCCTCATTTCTCTCCGGATCCAAATCTGAGGGTGGACTTTTGTTGACGCTCCTTTCGTCACAGAATCTAAAGATCAGAAAAGGGAATATCCGAGCTCAAAGTGATTCATCCTTTGAAGAAAACATAAAAAATCAACAAAGGAAGGAAGAAAGGATCAACAGAAACCTCACCGCGCAAGTTATCTAACTGTCGCGCAAGTGTACTTGCGCGGCGACCTGTGTCGCGCAAGTGACTTGCGCGACCTAAGTGGTAACCGCCCGGTAACCGCCCAGGGCCTTCTTTTGCTTATAAATAGACCCTGTGGGACCCCCATTAGAGAGGATCTTTTTCCAGAAACTCGGATTGAAGCTCCTGACGCCCAAGTCTCTTCTCAAAGCTTCCGGAACACTTCTAAGGTAATCTCTTACCTAGAACGGACGATTTAAAGAGAAGAAGGAAGGCCTAAGTGTGGAAACTCATCAACACTTGCGCGCCGACTTATTCCTTCAATAGAACTTGCGCGTCCCTTCTATGGAAGAACCTCAAGAGGATTCTAAAGGGTTTTATAAGGAGTCGCTCAAATATTCTAACAATGTTTTAGAATCGCCCAAGTACCCCTCATGTCGCGCAAGTGTACTTGCGCGACCTCAACTTGCGCGCCGCCGCAATACTTGCACGCCTTTCAAGACTTGCGCGCCCCTACATTTTTGGGGGCTTTCTTGCCCATTTCACCCCTCTTAAGCCATTTCACCTTTCCTATTCAAGATTCAGTCTTCAAGATACTCTTCAAAGACATTTATGGCATGATTTCTTGATTCGACTTCCTTATTTGAAAGGAATTATGTGGAATATTTCTCAAAACATAGTGATTTATACATCTTTATGTCACCAAAGATTGAGGGTTCATTCATTCAACCTCATCCTTTAAGATGAGCTAATCCTTAAACTGGGTCTCCTTTTCAGGAATAATCCCCAGTTATAAGTCCTTTAATATGGGCATCCTCCTCAAGAGTAAGCCCCAGTCATAAGTCCCCTCCTAATTTGGGCATCCTCCTTAGGAGTAAGTCCCAAGATTAGAGTATTAAAAATCTCCATAAAGCACATATACCTTTATGGACCATGTTCCTGGATTTTCTCCCTAAAATTAAATCCAAAACCTTCATCTATTTGGGCAGTCATACATACATAAGCCCCAAAAAATTTCTTATGATTGCATCTTTCATGGAACATTTGTCTAATTTTTACCAATGCCTCTTGTTTCTCACACCGAGCATGACTCACGTGAGCTTAGAGTGTAAAAGTAATTATGACATTCTTCTTTGAGCCATCAATCATAAAACATCATACTTCATTACTCGAACTACGTGGGTTCTGATTCCTTTTCCAAAACAAAGGATACGTAGGTAGCCCATTTATGGGTTCGATCCCAACTTTGAAATAATCCTTGTCCTTCTGAATGATGATAAACTTCAAGTGCCCCACTGAGTGGCTTTAAAACCAGCCTGGTCGTCATAATGACCAAGAGACTTTTATAATAATTATTTGAAGGATACCATTGACCAAGAATCTATAAACAGATATAGATGATTCTCTATTGATGAAGAACCTCGAATACATATAAAAGATTCTCTAAATTTCTTTCATATTCAATCATTGATTGTTAAAACTTAAGGAAAGCTCATTTTATACTTGGTAATGTAATAAGGATTCACGAACATAATTTAAATCTATAAAGAGAGTCCCGGAGTAGACAATAATTCCCATCAAAAAGGTGTGATGGGTCCGACCTCCCATCCTCTCGACCAATGAAAATTCCTAAGCCTCATTAGCCCACAAGCTAATGAGCGCCTACCTTTGGAAGGTAGGTCCAAACAGATGTGGAATGATTGGATGTTTCCAGTTCTACAAACAAACCCGTTAGAAACCGATCGGAACGTTTGAATCTCCCATCCAGGAGGTCATCCCCGGATTCCGTGCGAAACAATAGCTACCTACAACTAGAGATTGTATGCTTAGGTACCCTAGTGGAATTGCATCCCGAGAAATTTGAGGGTGCATAACATAGAAGGGAACCACCAATGTGTTCTGGTACATAATAATAAATGTAATTTTAAATGAATGTGGCATACATGGAATAAATAATCCAATGTAAATAACTATATAAACAAAAATACATAATTTGGTTCGATTTCAGAATTTAGTTCATCATGTCACCTGGATTGTACCAACCCAAGTAAAAAATACCATTCCATTATCGATCTCTAGACCCGTGATATCAATTGACCACACCAACATAAGCTTGTTTTGGGTGTATTTGTGAATATTTTGAGGAATGTGAATCCATATAAATATAATATCCTAGGGTTTGACCTAGGAATCACTAATACATAGGATCAAATGGATAGTAATTCCTCATGAAATGATCCACACCCAAATCCCGATGTATCATGGAAATCTCTCCCAAGTCCATTATAATGAAAATCTAAAAGAGAATATATTGTATTTCAAGGAAGAAATGAACAATAATTCCATCCTCTATGTCACTAATCTATACGACTATATCATACGAATCTTGGGCATCCCCATCTAGTACGTGTAATTACATTAGGCCAAATTATATGGATCCTAGTAGTGAACGAGGAATCATATAATAATAATAATAATAAGATTAATAATAATAAGAATAATAATGATGATGATTATGATGATAATAATAATAATAATATCATAAAGTTACATGGTTGGATACTAGATATGCTAGTAATTCTATGTGGTCATGGAATCTAGGGTGTCCCATACAGACTCAGGTTTTAATCCTAGTGTCCTAATCATTCTTCATATTTTGTAATATCTAGATTTTGGGATACAATATTATAATCCATGATGAAATAAATGCATCCCATACATTATACATCTATATCACAAGAGTCATCAAGATGGATACTAGGAAGAACGTCTAAATTTTCATGATATCAACATAATAAAATAAAATGTTTATATGCCATATCCCGTGAGGGGCTGTTTGGAATCCACATTACACATTCCTCACATACGTCCCGTAGGCTAGGTCCAATGAATCACATTTGATAATTAATTAATACATAAAAAAGATCAATTATAATTACAAGGAAGTGAAATTAAACATTTATACACCCACCACCATTATCCACATCCCCTCAATCTCACATGTTCTGTATGGGTAATAAGGGGACACCCAATTCCTTCTATACCTATACCGAATATTCTCTAGATCATGGTAAGTTATCAATTGGCGAACCAAATCAAGTCCCCTAAATCGTATTCATGGAGAGGATCCCAACTTGGGTCCCAGTTAATAAAAAACGTTTTAGAGGAACCCTTATTGATTTCTCCATTCTGGATCAAGTTGCATGGGTCAAAATCCGTCAAATAGAGGATGTCACAGTCATCCAAAATGTATTTTTATAATATGTATTGAATTGATTCATTGGTATAACTCATCATAACCCCTTCATGGAATGACATAAATACCATCTGTCACTCCATTTTACATTAAGTATGATCACTCCCCCAATCTGTGGTCATTCTCTAACCCTCTTGGGAAAACCTGTACCATTTTATTACCTTTATCCTCATGGACAGTTCAATTGGTCCAGTAATTTGGAATATGAGAAAATACTCATTTCATTTTATTAATTTTTTCCCTCTCAATGGGGGTCTTCATATTTTTGGTTATACAACAATCAGGGCCCCATCTCTAGGAGATTGAGGAATAAGGCATGTGAACAAGGCCCAATATGGCCTTGGATATTTTTTCTATTATGGAAATAAAAATTTTGTTAACAAAATATTTAATCTTTAATCAATTGAAAATTAAACAAGAAAACTCCCACAGTGGCATGACCATACAAACCATGTATCATAATTAAAATGAATAAAATCTATGGGCGAATATGATGTCCACATAAATCAATTAAGAATATTATTTTTTTCGAGTTTTTCCATGACCCTGTCAGTCCCATCTAAGCCTGTACCTTTTTTTTCAAGGCGTTCCCATCACCACTTATCACTAATATCATCCTTGAGCACCGAACTCTTTTCAAATATCACGAATAAATAAATTATATTAATTTTATAAATAATTCATATAATTTACAATTGAGATCATAATTAATTTAATATTATGTAAACACCAAAGTCTCACTATAATGACTTGTTGCTTCATAACCATGACTAATGAACAATGAGAGGAATACATTGGGCCCTCAACATAACCCCACACCAAATAAATGATAAGTGTTTTCATTTACAATGTCAAATAAATTTAATTAATATAATAAAAATTGGAAAATTCAATTTTTGATGTTCTTTCTTAGAAACAATGTGTAATGATTGGCATATAAAATCTCAGGTCATTGTCTATGAATGTTGATTAGATATACCATCTCATTTGGCCAATCCCACCATGCATTAGTGGAATCAAAACCATAACCTTAAATCAGACATGAAAATTTAAAACAATGTAAGAAGGAGGAGAAAACATGCGGGGAAGGAAGATTTGAATCTCTAACATAGAATAACACACACATAATCCTCCCCAAAACATAGTGGATTGAAGTAGGAGGTGGGGGGGGGGGGTAAATACAAATGAGGGGTAGGAGGAAGGGCCTTTTCCACTTATATTTTTATATAGGTGAATAATTATAATGAACCATTTAGAAAACCCTATTAGGAAGCATGGTTTACCAATCCAAGCAATAATAATTCTGAAAACATTTTCCAAGAAATAAAACCTTTTTTAGTTTGGTTGTATGGTATATGAACTATGCAAAGACCATGCTAAAAATCTATTGAATCACTCGGAAACATCTCAAAATATTTTTTTTTCTTCCATTAACAAACCATATTCCATGGGCCCATCCTAAACCAGGCTACCTGGTTTCCCTTATAATATTCACGGCTTTTTCAAAACCATAAAATATTTTTTATAGAAAAACATATTATATAGATATTGAAATATATTTCCTACATTGTAAGGCATCCCATATGGTTTTTAAAAATATGTAAAACCCAAAATATGAACCCTTGATAGAGTTATTAAAAGCACCTAAATATTAACCCAATGTTTCAAAGTCTCACATGAGGACCCAAGTTACCTTCTAAGAACCATTATATTTCTAATAACACCACCTTTAGATTATTAAATTATTTGAATTCCATTATGATTCCCAGTTTAAATCCATTACAATCCTCATTTAAAATCCTCAAATACCTTCTTGAATTATATAACCATAAGGACATGTGATCTTATTAAATTTCACAATCAATGTATCATTTCTAATATTCCATAAACCAGTAAATAATATTAGAGGAAACACCATTTAATGATGGTATAGAACAATATATTCTACTATATAATCCATCAAATATAAAACTAACTTCTAATAATCGTCCTCCCTCTGTTGAGTATGAAATTTCTACTAAGGTAATATACCACAATGAATCCATTTCCTAGAGCATAGAACATCCAAAATATAGTGCCTGATAGAAGATCATGGAATTTCATATATGTTAATTTATGGTTACTCTATGAAATGATATACATAAATCTCTTATGGTATTTGAATAAAAAATATCATTCACTATAAAGATAATGTCCCTACCCTTACATGGAAACCACGCCCACCACATGCTCTATGTTAAGGGTCTCATATGGATACACGTGAGGTGTAACCTACTTATATGAATTAGAAATAAGTTTTTATCTTTTAATTTCAAAAAAACCATGCCCAAACCTAGAAGAATGACTATACACCTCACACTCTACTCCATCAGGTGACTATAAAACAATGTTACTGATTAACCACCCATTATTATCCGTGAATTAATTTTTTTAAATACATAGTCCAAATGAAAGCCTATACCTTTTGGAAGTGGGATGTCCTTGATCAGTTTCATCACCACCATGATGAAACTGAAGGGCATGGAAAATTATTCTAGTTCACTGTCATTGGAACTGAACACCATTAAATTATAACAACAACAATAAAATAATATTTATTGAATATACCGTGGTTATTAGTCATTGATACCTGATATTTTATTTATAAATCAAAATAAATCTTGTTTTTTATCAAAAAACCTACTGAAAATGATTATACCTATCATAGAAAAATATTATATTTTTTGATAAAACCGTGATGTCAAAAAAATCATTCACGACTCCATTTAGAAGATATTAAATTGTTTTATACAATTAAGTCCAATAATATACTTATTATATTATATACTCTTTTAACATCCACAAAAACATTAAAAATAAAATTTATTTGAAACTACATTTATAAATATTATCTATAATATTTAAGGAATTCTAAAACAATTCAGGTTTTTATCACATACTAATGATATTAAATGAGAGTTTTTATATGAACAGTTATTTGTAAAGAAAAAAATAAAAAATATGACAATTATTTCGAAAGATAAGATTCCATGAGAATATTATTCAGGGAAAGAAAAACAACATAACTTTAATGTGTTAAAAATGTTATTATTGTATGAAAAATGTGATATCATCAATTTTATACTTACTGAAATACTAATATATGATTATAAAAAATATTTTATTGTTTATTTTCACCCAATTTTTTATTTTGGTTCATTAGAGGTTTTATAAGAGTGATGAGAAGTAGAGTGATGTAGATTAAATAATATTTTAGCCTATGAATGAAACTGTAATATGTTTGGGCCTCATCATGATATAAATAATATTAAGGCTATTTGTGATCATACCGTGATAGTTGAGTAATGGTTCCTTTTTGGGTTTATAGTGGTTTAGTTTCCTATTAATTTCATCATGTATATTTATATCTTGATATTTTATTATGTAGTATAAGTGGACATTTTTTTGGGTGTCCTTTTCTTAAAATCTCTATTTACGATTGGTAGATCTGAATTGATTATTTTTTGTTTATATGGTGTGATATTGTATACTCTAAATAATAGTTTTTCATTAATATACTATGATTTCATCATGAATAAGTAATTATAAAGTGTGTAATACGATGGTGGTTCATAGATTGAGTGATTAGATAAAGAAAAACAATTATGGTAGATATGAATATGTTTTGCTAGAAAAAATCCCTATTTTAAAAGAATGAAAAGCTATTAATAAGTAAGGGGATATAACAATTTTGAATACTGAAACTCTTGGATATGATTTGAAAAAGAGTCACTAATATAACAAAACAACTTTGATTAACCTAACTTGTCACTCAAGTCGGAATGGAACAACAGTCAATGTACATTCCCAATTTACACAGGTCGATGAAAAGAATTATTTTATCAACATATAAAAAAGTTGGACCAATTTCACTATAAAATACAATGAATAATGTATTAATATATATTAATATAATACAAATAAGTGGAATAAATTTGGAATTAAATGACACATAACCATGAGATATAAACTCCAAGTCAAATGTTAATTCGTATAAACAATATAATGCTTCAAAAAACAGTCTCTATGTAAAAATATGTAAGCAAAATCCCAATCCAAAATGATATAGATGTAAATAGTGAGTACAAAAAATTCTACATGACTCCCCAACCTATTACATTATCCTAAAAAACCATGTCTATAGATGATTAAATGAAAAAAATTAGTATGTGAGCACTAATTTTTAGTAGGATACCACCCTAAATCTATATAGTTTATATCACCATGAAACCATCAGTTCTAGATTTAAAACAAAACAAAATTTAAAGGAAATTTTAATTGAAATGAACTTGGTAAGAAACATTACATTTGTATGATTTTATGTTGTTCCAGTTCACATAAACAAGGATTATGATAGGTACATGATGATGAGAAAATGGAGTTAACAAAATTATCCATGGAAATACTATATGATAAGAATGAGAACGATTAAACCAGAAACAATACCATCATTTAAAAAATAGTTCACATGGGGGAACTATAATAATGGAATCTATACTCTAACATGTTATGGAATACTAAGCTAGTCATAACATAAATCTCATAGATATGTAATCTAGTTATAGTCTATCGATATAATAAGAATAAATCCTAATGGTGAGACACTCACTAAGGTTTTCATTTATCCATAACCCAACACACACATGGTTACCTATGTTCTATGATTTCAAAAAATAGTTGAAACCCATTCTTAAAATATCATAAAACTTTCAAAATAATGCATCCCCACTTCTATGATTGAAAATCCATTTTCTAGTTGAAATCATTTTTGAGGCATTTAATTGAATTCATAATGTGGTCAAAAATATTTTCTAAAGAAAACCCACTTTTATTTCACTAGATATTCATATATATGAAACTGTTCTTCTTTGATATTGTAATTCCCCAAGTCCATTTACCCAGAGTCAGTGCGTTATTACATAACTATAGCATGATCCCGAGGGATCAAATCCCGAAAGACCGATCAGTTTAGTATCCATGGAAGTACTAGATATATTCATATGTTTTACATTACATTATAAAATAAAATAAAACAACATAATTTCATCCATTGGACCCATTAATATCCCTTAGACTATCCCTATAATCCAGCTATAATATAATTTTTCTCATCCTCAAAAAAATTAAACATAGAAATGGATGAGTTCATATATTCAATAAAGATAACAATATAGAGGATATTTTCATGAAAAAGAATAAAAATTTATTGAAATTTATAACTCGAAAACATAGGCCTTTTAATCATAAACTTCATTATAATATGGAAAAGATAAATCAAATAACTACATTTACTTATTCACATGGATATTCAATATATCGAATATTCACATGTAATATCAAATAGCCAATTTCATTACAAAAGAATGCTTAATGTCAGACATCATAACCACATAGTCAAGGACTCGTGCCAAGACTAAAAATAAGATTTTGACAAGGCCGTGTACCAAGACACTAGTTTGTCTCATTACACCTACAGATTCATTGAGGCGTTATAGCGGGATGCACCCGTCACTTAATAATTCCAATACATTCCTCATATGAAAAGGATTAAACATAACATAAAAATTCATATTCAAAATAGCATATGAAATATCAATACTTTATCCATAAACCATGAATGGTATAAAAATAACAAATCCACAGTCAGACATATCACAAAACCATCAACACAATATGGATGATTTTTATAATAATAAATCAACTTCAACCAAGTTTAAAATCCATTAAAGGATGTTGACATAGAATAAATGACAACTATATGAAAGAAATAACTCTTTCTATTTTGAAACCATTTAAAAGTCATATAATATTAAAAGAAAACAATTATTATGGAAATATTCTTCTAATATTGTAAGAGATGCTTTGAAGGTGTTATAATGGAGGAAAATAGCCACACCCACTATATAAATTAAAAAAAAATTCTTTCATTAATTTTTTCGAAAAGGCCGTAAAGGGAATTATTTAGAAAATGATGAAAAGGTTAAATTAGAAACATCATAAAAAAAGTAAAACAAGGGTATAAATGACTTAAACCCATAGTCTAAGAAATATTGAAATTGTTTTGAAATACATTTTTTTAGAAACATGGATGTAGATGATGAAGAGGTCCCAGTAGATAAACACGTATAAACAATCTCAGATAAGTAAAGGGATTGTAAAATTAACCCTTACCTACTACTTTTCCTTGGTCAAGGGTATTTTAACCTACTATATAATAGTTAAATAATTTTTACTAAATTATACAGGAACCACATACATAAATATGATATCATATATGATCTTTCAATATTGATTTGTTAATAATATTACAGCAGTATCATCATTTCGGATGTAAACTGATTTGGTTTCCTTTATTTGTTTGGTTATGTAAGCCATGTTTATTATGAATAAGATGTGTTTGATTAATATTCATAGTGATATTATGTTCATAAATTTTTTTTTAATACAAATTATTCTCGAATGATTACGATGGGGATTGAATATCATCGTGTTTGTGGAGACGATAATCCACACGTACACACGAACCAAAATATCATTATTTTGATATTAAAATCATATGTAAATGGAAGGTATATCATAAATACAGAATAATTAACATTTTATATTTATTATTTAATTAAATTATAGTCATTATTATACCCATCCAACTAATAAAGGTTTGAATAACAATCTACACTATGACGTGGAGACGGTAAGCCGTACATATGCACGTATGGTGACTTTGCAATTCATAGCACGAATAGAATATTGAATATGTTTTTAACATATTTATACTAACATCACAGTATGTATATAGTACTGGAGTATTTATTTTTTTTATGGAAATAACATATAAAGAGGAAGTGAAAGAAGAAAATAACTTTGAAAGAGGTAGGGAAATTATTACCTCTTCTCCGGGTGTTTCATTACGATTTGATCAAAAGGGCTCCATAGGCTGGATTTCTGGTCAATGTAAGGCCTTTAGGTTGAAGTGAGGTTAGTTCTGAGAATATTGGGGATAGGGTTGTCCATGAAAAATGGCTTTGGAGTTGTGAAATTAATAGATGGGGAAGTTCCCTTTTATAAGAGTGGTAAGGGGCCCCATAGGAAAAGATTGATATATTATTTTATATTAAAATCATTTTCAGTTTTGAAATTCTCCAAAAGGATTTATTTTAAGGATAAGGTGGGGATGGGTTGAAAACATCTTAAAAAATATGTTTTAGACAGGTTTAGGTCACCATATTAACCATATCTTTTAGCTTTAACTCTTAGTTAAATAGTTTATCTTTTACCATGGCTTCTAGTATTATCATAGTAAATGGTTAATAAACATACTATAAAATTCCAAGAGAAACACAAGTTGTTCATTTATGATATATATATCATTATATAAGTACTTTGGATGAACCTTATATGTTTATAAATATTATATCATTTAATAATATAATAATATTTTTAAAAAGTCTTTTATGCAAATTTTGACACTATTGGGTATTTTGTTTTTGTTGAAGTCATAACAGCATGATTACTTCGATCGAAATTCATTGAATAAACCATAAAATGTCATATTAACATATGAAATTAGTGTAATTCATCAGAAGTACCAAATTACATTTATTTGGATATTTATAATAATAATTATTTTAATATTTTATTAATAAGGTAATTACTGCATCATCATTATTTCATAAATAAATTTAATTATTTAATTTATAAAAATTATAAATATAATAAAAATATTTATAAAATATTTTAATATTTGAAATGAATATTTCTTGTAGAATTTATCTTATGTAAAACCCTATATTAATAATGTTTTAGTTTTGAAAACTTGAATTTCACACTTTTAACTATTCTTTAAATTATATACTAATAAATTTCTTAATCTAATCCATGTGCACCAAAGAGGATCATATTTTATTCTTAATGTTGATTTCGGTAGAAATACACATATCCAATTGAATTAGGACATGTGTTAGGGTAATTATAATATCTTTTCTACCTTTAATTACCCTATTTAAGTTTAACCGTGCTAAATAAAATTCAAAAGTTACTATTCAGCAAAAAAATATTTTCATCTTATTGAACCACATTTTAACTACTAATATCAATGGTCCCTCTTTTATTTTATAAATTCAACTTAGAGAAGTGGTAAACTTATATTTCATGCAAATTTTTAAATGCTCCTAGAAGGTGGGTAAATGAGGATAAAAAGATCAATAAAATTATATGTATATATAATATTATTATAAAATGAATTAAATGAATTAAATTGAACAAATATAGGCATTACATATATATTTTTACTTAAAATAAATTTATATAAAATAAATAATTATTTAAAAAAAGTCATTTTTAAACAATAACGCAGTGTTTTTCACTATTGATAAAAAATTTAAATTATTCAGAAAAATACCAAATATTCACCCAAATATAATTTTGATATTCAGAAGAAAAAAATGATGTCCATTTTGAAAAATAAAATTTATAAAAGGTTAAAAAGTGGTTATTACTATTCATAATTCCTTTTTAAAATGGCAAGTTTGATTTCTCATGTTGTTTTAGAAAACGAAGTTGTGTACAACAAAAGCTATTGAATTATTCAAAGGGAAACATAACATGGTATCTTAGGGTGTTTCATTATTCCCTCTTTAATTTAATTTCATTCTCAAAATTTCACGAATAATACTGCGTAAATAGATTCTGGTTGTTCTTCATCATAAGTTCCTCAGGTTCCCACGTTGCCTCTTCCATCTTATTATTTCTCCAGTAAACTTTTACCAGATGAGTTGTCCGATTTCTCAACCCTTATTCTCTGGTATCGAGAATCATAACAACATCATCACAATAAGATAGATCAGTTTCCATTTTTATTTCATCATAGGTGAGTACATGCATTTGGTATATCATGTATTTTCATAATAGTGATACGTAGAACACGTCATGAACTTTGGAGAGTTGGAGACATCTCCAAATGGTATGCTACAACCCAAATTTGTTCTAGAATTTCGAAAGATCTGATTTACCTGGTACATAATTTACCCTTTTTATCGAATCCTATAACTCCCATATCTAGAAATACCATCAAGAAAACATGATCTCTTACCAAAAATTTCCAACCTTCCTTCAGTTATTGGCATAACTCTTTTTCCTATATTGAGCTGCTTTGAGGTGGGTTTGGACAATCGTCACCTTTTATATTGTTTTTTCAACGATTATTGGGCCTACGAGTCTTCTTTCACTAATATAATCACAACAAGTTGGTCTGCGACATATATTTCTATATAACGCTTTTTATGGTGCTGTCAGAATACTAGAATGGAAGCTATAGTTCCAGGAAAATTCAACCAGAGGTAAATATAGATCCCAAATACCTTGAAAGTCATGTGGGGAATATCTCAACATGTCTTCTAATTATTGAATAGTCTATTATGATTGTCCATCAGTTTGAGGGAGGCAGGCAGTGCTCAAATAAAGTTTAGTATCCAAAGACTTCTGAAGACATTTCATGAATATTGACGAAAAATAGGGATCATGATCCGAAAAAATTGATAGGGGTAATCCATGAAGTATTACAACTTCTTTAATATATAGACTTGCAAGACGTTCATGTGGTAAATATTCTCTTATAGAAAGTAAATTTTATGAATTGGTAAGACAATCCACAATGACCCATATAACATCATTTATTTTAGGAATCTTTGGTAGCCCCAGGAAAAAGTCCATCATAATATCATCCCATTTACACTCAGTTATGGGAAGAGTTTGCATGACTCCTAAAGGATGTTGTCTTCTAGGTTTTACATGATGACAAACCATACATATTAACACATAATTAGCAATCATTCTCTTCATGGTGTCCCACAAAAATGTTCCTTCAAATGTCTATACATCTTAGTGCTACCAGGGTGTATAGAGAAATTGGAGCTATGAGCATCATCCAAGGATTCCCTTTTTAGATCGGGTATGTTAGGAACACAATGTCTCTTCCCAAAATTCAAAATTACATCTTCATATTTGAAGTCAATCCATATCCCATAATTCACAGTAGTAATTTTATTTTGAAACTATTCATCATTAGTCTATGAATTTCTTATCCTTTCTAGTAACGATGGTTTGGAAACCATTTGAAAAAGTATCGATGTTTCATTATCCATGATTATTCCCATATACATCATTACTAGATCCATGAACATAGGATACATTTCAACTCTCATCTAGTTCATAACACCCTGATTATTTCTACATAAAGCATCTTCTACCTTATATTTTTTCCCCAGATGGCAGTGTATAGTGAAATCATAATATTTGAGTAGTTCAATCCATCCCCTTTGCCTCATTATGGGTTGTTTTTGTGAGAAAATATACTTCAAACTCTTTGATCAGTATACATCTCACATTTTACACCATATATATAGTGTCTCCAGGTATTGAATACAAATATTATAGATTCAAAATCAATTTCATGAGTGGAATAGTTTTGTTCATGGATTTTTAGATGTTGTGATGCATAGGAAATTACTATATCATTCTATTTAAGGATACAACCAAGTCATTTCTTCGATGTATCACTATAAATAAAAAACCCTTCATTATTCAATGGTAGAATCAATATTGATCTATTGACTAATATTTCATTCAATTCATCAATACATTCTTCACACTCTTTTTTACAAACAAATTTAACCCTTTTATTTGTGAGCTTGGTTAATGGGTTAGCCAATCAAAAAAAATACTGGAAAATATTACAATAATAACCTGCTAATCCAATAAAAATTCATACCTCAGTTATACTCATCAGTGTTGGACATTGAATTATTTCTATTATCTTAGAAGGATCTATAGAGATTCCATCCATAGAGACAATATGGACAAGAAAATAAATATCCTGAAGCAAGAATTCAAATTTGCTAAATTTTTCATATAATTCCTTTCTTCAAAGAGTCAGTAGGATAATGTGCAAGTGATTTTCATGATCTTAGTAGCATTTAGAGTATACAAAGATATAATCAATAAATACCACTATAAATTCATCCAGAAATACCATAGAAACCCTATTCATCAGATCCAGGAAAATAGGGGGACCATTAGTCAGTCCAAAAGGCATTACTGTAAACTTGTAATTCCTATACCTGGTTTAAAATGCTATTTTCAGAATGTGTTACTTCATCACACACAACTGATGATATCCAGATCAAAGATCAATCCTTGAAAAATATTGGTCTCCATGAATTTGATCAAATAAATCATAAATGCGAGGTAGGGGATACTTGTTCATTATTGTTATAGCATTGATATCCTTGTAGTTAATGCACAACATAATAGATCCATATTTCTTCTTAATAAAAAGTACAGGGGATACCTCATAGAGAAACACTAGGGAGAATAAATCATTTAATACTAAAATATTATAGTTGTTTCTTTAGTTCAACCAATTACACACATGAAATTCTATAAGGGGTCTCCGATATAGGTCTTGAACCAGGAATTGAATCAATGAAAAACTGAATTTCTCATTCTGGAGGATGTCTATGTTAATCCACTGGAAACACATCCACATATTCTTTCACAATAGGTACATCCTCTATTTGAACATTACTTTACTCACCCATAGTAATTTTATTCTCTTCCTCCCCAATAATTGAATTAAGTTGAGCTACTAGGGGTGTATCTAGATAATAATCAGATCGTGACATTTCTACTATAAAATTAAGGTACTCTTTATCATTATCAAAAAATGTAACCTCATTATTCTTACTATAAATTTTCACATCATGTTCCAAAACCCAATCCATATTGAGAATTTTATCAAATTCAATCATGGGTATGATGATGAGATTAGTAGATAAAAACATTAATATGCCTCAATGGGAACTGATTGGAAAAACATTGTTGCAAAGATACTTCCCTTAGGAGTTTGGTTTGACAACTCCCTTGTTAAATAAAATTTTAAATATCTAATTTTTTTACCAAAATGGGAGGATATTAAACAATGTGATGATACAGAATCCAATAACGAATTGGCTAAGCTTGAGGAAACCAATAAATTACCTGCCACAATGTCTTTCAGAGCTTCAACCTTAGTAGTAGTGATTGCATAAGCTTGGCCTTCCTCCCTTATCCTTTTATGATGAATGTTTCCCTGACTCTTAAGACATTCATTTGAATAATGTTCCATTTCATTAGCACATCATCATTCAACATTTAAAGCCTCTTTCTTCCCCTTGTAATCATGATCTTGGTGGCCTTTTTCACCACACTTATAACAGACTCTCATTCCCTAAAGGAAATTATCGGGGAGTCTCTCCCTATATTTACTGTATGATTGATATTTAACTTTCTCCAACATACCTGTATTTCCATTTCTAGAGTGTTCATCAAATATCTTCATCTCTTTTTTTCTTTAAAGTCTTAAGACTTATATAATTACAATTCTGTCTTGATAACACATGAGACAATATCTTCGTATGATGAGAAGGATTTCAATACTAATGCTCGACATAGAAATGGTTTTAACCCATCAATGAATAGATCAATCTTACTCCTAGGGTTGCATATATAATCTTTTTCATTACTTGAAAACCTTGTAATGTTAACATCATTCTTTTCAACATTCTCATCCTCCTTTTTCCTCAGTCATAGAAATTGTTTTTCCATATCTGTTCGCAGGTCCCGAGGAATGTATTTTTCTAATAATATCTCTTTAATATACATCCATTCCATATTTGATACTTCTTCATCTTCAATTTTTTTAATCAATGACCACCTTTGATCTGCATCACCTATGAAGCGATATAAAGCAATGAAAACCTTTTCCCTTTCACTACTCCCAATCCATAAAATTTTACCTCTAAGGAACTTACCCATTTGTCAGTTACAAATTGATTTGTAGTCCCACTGAGTGTTAGTGGTTGTTTCCTTATGAAGTAGTCTAGCATTGATTCTCCACGTTGTGGATAAGGGTACTCCATATAGGTAAGGATATTATTTATAAACTGAGTGAGTTTTCCATGTATGGTGATAAGCTGATATACACCAGTTGCATCACCAGTTCCACTATATTATCTTGAGTAGGAGGGAAATCCCTGCATTGGTTACATGCAGTGGTACAATTTCCAATCCTTCCACTAGGCCTCATTTCTAAACAAAGGCATACACTAGATTAGTTTGTGAATCATAATACATAATTCCATACTTTTAAAACACTTAACCTAAATTTACCATTTTATGGATATAATCCATAACCAAACAAATATTTTCTTTGATGAAGTATATACTAATAAATAATTTATAATTGTTTTTAATGAGAATGTGAATTATCCAAAGAATATACCTCCAGATTTTCATAACCATGAGTGCATCAAGGCCCGGTGCCGAGTACCTGGATACCCCAGGTGTATCCTAAAACACCTTTTCGGAGTTTTCACTCTTAGTTACATCTGTGCCAGAGCTACCTCTACGATCTCATATCCAGAGAGGGATGTATTTCATTGAAAATACAAAAAATCTCTACATTACTAAAATTATAGAAAGTTCTTCTATACTAATCCTAATGGTCTATCTTAGGGTAATGTTATTTTGTCATAGTTTTTATAAACCTAGCATCCAATGTTTGTACTAAACTTCTTCTGATACCAACTATAAGGGCCCAAACTCAGTTACCCAGAGTTGGTGCATTATTACAAAACATTGGAATTATCACAAGGGATCCAATCCTAAAAGATTGATCATTTTAGTAGCCTTGGAAGTTCTAGATACATTCATAAGTTTTACATTACATTATAAAATGAAAAACAAATAAAAGTTGTCTCCATTGGCCACATTCATATCCATTAGACTATCCCTGTATTTCAGTCATAATATAATTCTTCATATTCTAGGAAAAATAAAAATAGAAATGGGTGTGCTCAGATGCTCCGTAAGGATAACAATATAAAGACAAAATTCATAAATATACATTAAAAATTAAGGCAACGTAAAATACTAAACAAAATCCTTTTGAACTAAATATTCAGCATAATATGGCAAAGATAAATCAAATAATTCCATTTTCTTATTTACATGGATATTCTACTAGTCGAATAATCACATGTAATATCAAATAGCCAATTTCATAATGATGGATTGCATAATCTCAAACATCATAACCACATAGTGAAGGCCCCATTACAAGGCTACAAATAATATTTCTTCAAGGCCTAGTTCCAAGATATTAGTTTTTCTAATGATACCTACCAATGCATCGAAGTGATATATTAGGCTCCACCCATCATTTACTACGTCCAATGAAATCCTCACATGAAAAGGTTTAAACATAATATGAACATTTGTCTTAAAACTATCATATAAAATGTCAATAATTTATCCGTAAACCATGAATGGTATAAAAATAAAACATCCATAGTCAAACATATCACAAAAAATTCAATACAATATGGTTGTTTTTTATCCTAATATATCAACTTCAAACATGTTTAAAATCCATCCAAGGATGTTGACATAGATGAAATGAAAACGATTTGAAAGAAATACCTCTTTCTATTTTAAAACCATTTAAAAATCACATAATTATAAAAGAAAACATTTATTTTGGAAATATTATTATAATCTTGTAAAGGAATATTTGAATGTTTTATAATGGTGAAAATTTTTCTCACACTCCGTATAAGTTAAAAAAACATTCTTTCCTAAATTTTGTCAAAAAGGATGTAATGGACCTTGTTTGGAAAACTATGGAAATATTCCATTATAAAAATATTATGAGAAGTCAAAAAAGGGTATAAATGACTTTAACCCATAGTCTAGGAATTAGTGAAAATTTTTGGAAATACATTTTTTAAGAAACACGGATGTGAATGATAAAGAGGTCCTAGTAGATACACCCGCATAAATAACCTTGGATAAGTAAAGAGATTGTAAAATTATCCCTTACCTTATATTTTTCATTGGTTGAGGGTACATTAACCTCCTGTATAATTGTAAAACAGTTATTAATAAATTATAGAAAGAACCATATGCATAAATATGATATCATATATGATCCTATAATATTACATTGTTAATAATATTTTAGTAGTATCATCCTTTCGGGTGTTAACTAATTCAGTTTCCTTTATATTTTTGGTCTTGTAATCCATGTTTCATATTGATAGGATGTATTTGATTCATATTCTGAATGATATTAAATTCTTAAACAATATTTTTAATAAAAATTATTCTTGAATGACTACGATGGGGGGCCAAACTCAACAGTTCTTGGAGACGGTAATCCGTACATACGCACGAGCGACAATATCATTTTTTTGAAATTAAAATCCTAATTAAATGGATGGTATATCATATATACAGAAATATATAAATGTTATTTTTATTATTTACATCATTTATACTCTTTATTATACCTATCCAACTAACGAAGTGTTGATTAACAAACTACCCCACGACGTGGAGATGGTAAGCCATATGTAGGAATGTATGGTCACTTTGTCATTCATAGGATAGATAGAATGATGAATATGGATATAAAATATTTATAATAAATTCATTGTATATTGAATGTACTAATGTTTTTATTTTGGTATAGAAATAACAAAGAAAGAAGAAGTGGATGAAGAAAAGAACTTTTAAAGAGGTGATGGAATTATTACCTCTTCTTTGGGTGTTTCCTTTGGATTTGATCAAAAGAGATCCATAGGGTGGATTTCTGATCAAAGTATTCTTCTAGGTTGAAGTACAGGTAGTTGATTGGATATTTGAGTAGGGGTTGGCCAATCCAAAACGATTTGGAGGAGTTAAATTAAGAGAAGGGGAAGTTCCCTTTTAAAAGTGAGGTGAGCATCACCTTAGGAAAAGATTGAAATACTATTTTTCAAAAAAGTAATTGTCAGTTTATAATGGATCTTAAAATATTTATTTAGAGGATTAGTTGGGGATGGGTTGAAAACCACTCAACCAATTGGTTTGAGACATGTTTAGATCACCATATTAACCTTATACATTATTTTTAGCTCTATGTTAAAAAGTTTAACTTTTACCACGTATTCTTGTATTATTATAATAAATTGTTATTAAACATATTTTAAAATACAAAGAGAACCTAAAGTGGTTAATTAATGATATATATAACATTATATAAGTCCTCTGGTGGATCCTTAAATTTTTAGGAATATTATATCATTTAATAATATAGTTTTTGTTTTTAAAAACTCTTTTGTGTCTATTTTGACACTATTTTATATTTTGTTTTTGTTAAAGTCATAACAACAAGATTAATTTTAAAATAATTCATTAAATCATCCCTAACATGTAATATTAACCTGTAAATTTAGTGTAATTCATCAAAATCCCACATTTAATTTATTTGGATATTTTTAATATCAATTATGTTAATAATTCATTAATAATGTAATTACTGCATCATCATTGTGTCATAAATAAATTTAATTATTTAATGTCTAAAAATAAAAAATAAAATACCAATATGTATGAAATAAGTTTATCTTTCAAATTAATATTTATAGTCGAATTTATCTTATGTATAACCATATATTTAAAATATTTTACTTATGAAAACATGAATTTAACACTTTTAACTCTTCCTAAAAAATAATAATAATAAATGTACTAATCTTATACAAGTGGACCAAAGAGGATAATATTTAATTCATAAGGTTTATTTTGGTCGAAATAAACTTATCCAATATAATTAGGACATGTGTTAGGGTAATTATAATATCTTATTTACCTTTTATTACCGTATATATATTTAACCATGGTAAATAAAATAAAAAAGTTAATATTCCCCCAAAATTATATTCATCTTATTGACCCAAATTTTATATACTAATATCAACTGTGTCTCTAGAATTTTCAAAACTCAACTCACAAAAGCGGTAAAATTATGTTTTATAAAAATTTTCAATTGCTCCTAGAAAGTGGGTAAAAGATCGTAAGAGTCCAATAAAATTTTATATATATAATATTATTATAAAATGTATCCAATGAATTACATTGAACTAGTATAGGTATTGTGTATATATTTTTAATTAAAATAAATTAAAATAAAAGAATAATTATTTTAAAAAATAGTCAGTTTTAAACAACAACGCAGTGTTTTTCTCTATTCCTCAAAAATTGAAAGTCTTCAGAAAAATACCAAAAATTCAGCCTAAGATAATTTTGATATTATAACACCAAAAATGCTTTCCATTTTAAAAAATAAAATTTATAAAATTTCAAAAATGTGTATGACTATTCATAACAGCTTTTCAAACAGTGATTTTGATTTGTCGTGTTGTGTTATAACTCGAAGACGCGTACAATGCAGGCTATTGTATTATTCAAAGGGAAATGTATCATAGATGGTTGGGGTGTTACAGATATCAAGTTAATAAATTTTATAAATCAAACCAAATTAATTTACAAAATCATTATGTATCATTGGTTAACTCCATTTTATAGAGACACAATTTTCAATCCATATGATTGTTAATTGACAAAAACCAACTCTTAAAAAACTATATCCAATAGAAACACAAACAACACTTTATCTAAACCATATATTAGTTCACCATACATCATATTGGATATCAAAATATGGGTAATATGGGATATTATATGAAGATATAGAGAGGGGAGATGAAAACAACTATAAAAAAACACATACTTCAATGAAATCCATCTAGATAGAAAGAGATTCACCATGAGATCAAGGGGAGAACTGCTATAATTATAAAAGAGAGGTTAGTTAAACAATAATAATGAATTAGTAGGGGTTTGAGTTTGAATAGTGTAAGGGAATTGAGGTAATTTTTTAAGTGAAGATGTTCTTAAAGGGTCTCATGGTTCGGTGGAACAATTAGATAAAGCACGCAGTAATCAAGGATTATACACTATCTGTTGAAAACCTAAGTGAACTGTCACCTGGAACAAACATTAGGGGTATAGAAAAAATTCTTAATACATTTTTTTCAATGAAAAAGGAAAACACCTACATGGGTTGTCTAGTGAAACTCACTGTTAGAAAAAACATTATCAATTATACTAAATACCTCTAGAAACAATAGTTCTATATCACAATGTCACAACATGGTAACAAAAACTGTGCAGTAAAACTCTGTTTGTAGACAATATCCCTTCAAATAACTATGTTTTCAACCCCTAACTCTATAAGAATCATAAAACATCTCAAGAGTTAAATCAATATAAAATTAATGTTTATATGTGACATGTAGAGCTTTAAAATTCTCTCCACAATAAAATAATTATTGCCCAAAATAATGCACATGATTTTGGACTCAACAAAAGGAAATTCCACTACTACTACATCAAAAATTTCCACTCCCATGTCTCTTGGATATAGCATTTAAATTTAAATTATACACAAAAAAGTGAATATTATTACCACATATTGGATTATCTTAGTGATCCCTCATATAAAATGGATATTCTTGAATATATGTGTCAGGATCAAGATCAACATATTCCCATTTAATCACATCGGAAGTATCTTATTGATACCTCTTCATCTAAAAACAATAAAATAATCATTAATTGACATCATGAAATTTGGAAATTTAAGTTGATAAGCCACCATACCAAGATGTTCAATGATATTTAAATGGCCAAATACCCTTGGTGCATACAAACCCTATTTACCTAAATGAAAATATCCCAAATGAAGTGAAATCATTAGGAATACATGATCACTTACCCTAACCACCAAAGGACCAAGATAGTGACATTGAAAATGTTTTGGGATTCTCAGAATATAATCTATCATTTTAGAGATTATCCTGCCATATCCATTAACCCTAAAAATAACTTTATACTTATAGAAACCATCCCCTTACTCTTTCCCAAAATCTATTACATCCAAAAAAAATTAAAAATATAAACCTTCATAGTGGTCCTCAGTAATTAAAAATCAATGTAGATTCTAAAACCAAAAAAACCACTAAAATCATGAACATAATTCTAAGTGCATCCCCATGAATTTGATGATTCGTATAGACCAATTATCTATTTGAATATGGATTATCATCCACTCTTTCAACTGATATCCAATCACAATAAAAAACACCTTTCTCAATTATAACCAAAATAATGAGTATCTTCTAGGCATGGTAACCATCAGAAAACCATGAATCATCACAAACCCATTGATTATAAAAACATTTATGTTTTGTAACCACAATCACTTCCATGGTAGGAAAGACGTGAAAATATATCATTAATCAGGTAATTATAAAAAAAATCACATATTCTTCCCTAATATGTTTATATATTAGGTTAACATTGAGATCCATGGATCCTTCATCCAACCCCTATAACATAATGGATAATGAAATATCAAACAAGTGTGTTTTTGTTCTTCCATTATACATTTATAGTTGGTAGGGAATTGTGACATAGTGTCTTCATCGACCAGTTCATTCTAGGCCATTAAATTTGATGTCTCAAATCATGACACATCCTTGTAAACCCAATGTTCATGGATCAAATTGAACTATGTTCATGATCTATCCATCCCTGACATAGATCAACTAGATAAACCAACTGCCTATAATAAGAAAACAACATCAAGAGACTGAAACCAAAACCTATGGTCTCCCCACCTTGAAATGTTTCACTAGAACGCTACCAACCAAAATCCATGACATACACAAGATGAATCTGATTACAACATAAAAAATCTTGATTTCTCATAGATTATCATAGAAACACATTAAATACATAATAAAAACCATGATATTTGGTGAAAATAGGTTCTCCTAGGATCTATGCTCCTTTGATTTCTATACAGATTTCATGGGTAATTCCCTCATCAAAGCATATTGGATGACACCTCATTCTACATGAGTTTTCTTGATATAGAGATCAATGATTTCAAATTACTAATTCTATAATTTATATCATAGGATCATATTCATTTAAGTACATTAAAATTTTCATTTATATTGTCTAAATGTATCATAAATTATTCTATGAGGTTATAGTTTCACTATGTTTTGATAGCTAGTATATCTTCTACCAAACCAAGGTTATGGTGGGACAGATTCATTCCAATTATATATCATTCATGAAGGTCTTTAAACATCAATCATTTATCTTAAAATCATGACATATACCAACTCCATGCCAAATATTTCATTGTAACATCATAAATAATGATTATGTATTTCATGAATCAACATTGCTGCTGAACATGGCCACACATCCATTCTTTCAAGGGAGTCTTTGGTTATATATTAAACTATATAAGACTGTTATAAGAGCAATGACATAACATTTGTCTCCCATCAATTTATATTGAATCTAAATGCTAAAAAATTAAGAAATTACATGAATATAATTAATAAATAAGAAGATTAATGAGGTATTAGATTCCATTCAAAGGAATCCTAACGGATCTCCATCCCTAATTATGGGAATCCAAGAAAATTTAACAAGAAGAATCCAAATTTTTTGAAACCTGATCAAGAATACCAAAATAACCACCTGAATAAAATTTCAATGGAATATTAGGTCATACCACCCCAATGATCATTACGATTGAGCTATCTAGATCAATATATCCACCCCATGTATCATATCCAGTAGACAATTCTAATGTAGAGATAACTCGACAATAAATGACTTATTATTTATATTGGGTCATGGGATTAAATTAAAAATAACCTAGGTTTAGAGAATACAACTGAGTGGAACTTCCAATCCAACTGAAAAATTGAATCCTTTTATTGATTCACAATCCCCTTTAGACACCTAACCAAACCATGTTACACAAGAACATACACAAGAATCCACATGTTTTGAATGGAAATCCGAAACTCAAGGAACAAATGATTCCTCAAAGATATCCTTAAAACATGGTTCAAAGAGTAAAACATTGAAATTTGGAATGAAGAAACATTATTTTTACACTATTTTCAAATGCGTTTCGAAAAGAAGAAATCAAAAATTGTTTGAAAATAAATATATCCCAATACTACAACAACAAAAAAACTATTGAGATATAAAATTAAAGTTATAATACCCAAACCACTAGATTCACTCCAGATAAAAATCCTCTTAAAATAATCCAGTGATCTATACAAATTTATCCTTATATAAAAATGACACATCTGATCTAATAATGTTATCTATATGAGAAAAAAATAACATTGAGAGAGAATATAGTACTCTCAAAACAATTCTATTAATGTTAATGACTAAACATTATAGGAAATCACCACTCTCAATAAAATAATGTCATTTTAACTCAATAACTCTCTAAAAGACTCACCTATGTTATACAAGATGCGAACTCCATCATGTTGCATCCATTAAAGTACATTACAAAATCCCAACTCAAAATAATTGTTCAGGACAAACATATAAATAAAAAAATAATATGTAAACCTCGCTAGATACTATAGTTAAAATTAAAATGAGGATGATTTCAAAACTCTTTAATTAATATTTGAAATATCTTACCTTTTAGTCCAAACCATTAAATTGGATTCATTGTAACCTAATATTTTATTTTTTGTTGAAAATCCATTAAAAAAAACCACCACTCAAACCTGTAACAATTTTCATGAACCCATCATGTTATAAAACCAATAATTATAAAAGAATTATAATCTTATTTAGATTTATCATTACTATTTAAGACCATTTTTACTTTAAAATAAGATGTTAAAAATAAGAACATGTATTTCCTTACAACAAAAAACCCACCCCTTTAATCCATGAGCTGAACAATTTTTATATTAAAAATTTTGAACCTTATTAATGGAACAATTAAAAGGTGTGAAATTAATATATGTATATCATAAAAATGATTATAAAATGAATACTTTTCTTGGATTTTATGTATAAAAAATTTAAAAATCATGACCTAGAAGCCTGAATATCATTTTATATGAATGAATTAAACATTCTATTTTAAAAAAAAACATATTTTCAGTGAAATCAATATTTTAAACATAATATAGTTATACATCATATACATATATATAAACAAAGTCTTCTAACTCTTTTTAATAAAACTATTTATTGATATCAATATATCCCAATAACCACATCGATTTGTTTCCTTTCAATGAGAGTCAATCAAATAATATATGAATAATTTGTTTAAATAACATTAGAAAGGAGATGTGGAGTCCTAATAAAACTAGCCACATGAATGAAGGCTATGTGCCCAAAATTTAACAACCATCATAACATTTCAAAATTCATGTGTTTGATCACTGCAGGGTTTTTTAGGCCATCTAATTTTACTTCTCCACCTAACACTTACATCTATTTTCACACAAATTCTAAAACAATGTGGAAATTAAATCTTAAATTCATATGGAATTTGATGTTGCATCAAGAGAGGACATTTTAAAAAACATACTCATAATTTAATCCTTGACCCCTACAAATACCTAGTTATAGTTTATTGGACTCCAATGTAATCCTATATTGTGAAAAAAAACATCTAGGTTGGTAGGTCCTCTAACACAAATATGTGACAAGCCAACTTGGTTCAACCTAACACATCACACAAGCTAGAATACCCCAAATTTTAATGAGTTTTTTGTATATTTATAGAATGTAAATAAAAACATAGGATTTAATATAAAAAACCATGGGAAATATTTCATCATAACATAAAACTATAAAATTATAATATAACATGAGAAGAAAAATAAATTAGGTACAACATGGATGAAAAGAGAGATAACCACAAGACACACAATCCAATTGAAAGTCTAGGTCTTAGAAACAACCAAAACACTAGAGTCAATCTATGTTTACATGTGACTCTCTGTTACCACTATCCCAATCCACGATGATGGAGATGATAACATAGTGTTACTATCATTCCCTATAGAGCCCCTCCCAATAACTATATCCTACAAAGCCATGTCCCATAATTCTGAAATGAAAAATTATGGTGTGATAACTAAATCTATATGGTATAACACCCATAATCTAAATACTTTTTATCACCATCCAACAATTTGTTCAAGATTTTAAAAAAACAAGTATATATAGAAAGATTAAATTAAAACCACTTCATAAAAAATCTATCAGAATCCTTTCAAATATTTCATATTCATATTAACTAGGGATATAAAATTTATAGGTAGATTTAATAATATAAAAAAAATAGTTATCCATGGATATAAAAAACAATAAACAAGTGTCAAAAATCTTGACACAATACCATCATGTATAAAACTAAATGTATGCGGGCTATAACCTATGTCAATATAAACTTTGATATGAGAGGTTACACTAATCCCGATATAATTTAAATCTCACCAATATTGAGTCTTAAACATATTCACAAAACAACACAAGAATAAGCCTAGTGGTTCCACAATCACTATGGTTTGCATATATCTATAACCAGATGCACCCGAGGATTCCAGTGTGCTCTATTTCCAAAAAAAAAATTCAAAACCCATTTTAACAAATTTATAAAAAATTTCCCGAAAAACCATCACCGATCCCTTTTATAATAAATCATTTTTTAGTTAAAATCATCTTTAAAAAATTCCATTGAATAGATAAAATGAATAAACCTAGTCTAATGGAAATTTTCATTTAAAACCCCTTTTTATTCTTCTAAATATAAATATATTAATGCAATTTTTGATTAATACCAAATTAGTATTTTTTATAAATCATAGAAAAATTATTTAATATATCATTATGTAATTAATTAGATAAATGCATTATATAGAGACACGTGCATTGAAAATGAAGCGAAGCATGTCTCCTACTAAAAATGAGGTTTGAATAAAGATGATCCGGTACATAAAAGACTAGATCCATGATAAACAACTTAAAAATACATCCAATCCTTCAACCCAGTCAAGATAACCTATATATGTTATCATGACCTGGATAATATGAGAGATCTAAGATCAATCTTGAAATAGGAGATGAAAAAATTACAAAAATACACATTTCATGAAGAGATAAATATATATCGCTGATGATTCACTGTGAGACCAAGGGGAAAACCTATAAGAGAATAAAATATAGGATGGTTTAGAATAATAAGGAATTAGTAGGATATTTTTTGGTTAAATTGATCTGGGATAACAATGATTTTTTTTATTTTAAAAAGATCAGATGATGTCCCATAGTTAGGATACATATATAAAAAAGAACAGATTATCCACTTTCCCTTTAAAGATAAAGCAAAAAAGTTAACTAGGAAAGACCTAACGGTTATTAAAATAGTTCCCATGTCATGTGACTTCAATAAAATAAAAACCCAATAACATTCAAGATTCTTCTATAGACATGAATGGTTAGTTAAACCATGATAAATGGATCTCAAAGCAATAGTGAAATATCACAAAACTATCACATTGTTTGAAAATAAATTTACCTAAACCATGATACCACCCTATTACACTGAAATGATAATGTTCAGAACACTCGACTCCCAAAATCTTATATATAATCTTAAGAGTTAAAAAAATATCAAATTAACGCATACATATGATTTAGAGGGAATTATAATAAATACATAGTTTGGATCATACTGCACTATGGATTATTTATATGAATTTTGATATAAATTATGTTATTAATATTATCTTATCCAATTATATTTTTCTCCTCTTAAAACTAGACATATGAAAGACATTTTAAATAATCTAGGATAATCTTTTCCTGATACATGAGCAATTTTCCTTGAAGTATTTTTATCTTTCAATCAATATTTCTCTTTCTTATCACATAATCTATTAATTTTTTATATTTTCTTCTTAGATGTTCTAGAAATACATGTGGTTTAATTTTAATGGTGTTTTTTTAATATATTAATATTGAAAGGATTTCATTTATTATTTATAAGTGATATTTTGGAGTTTTTTGGAATTTATGCACTATTTTCCATCAGTTTTTCTCTTATACCATTCAATGATTATTTTGAGGTAATTCATTAATGATTTTTTGTTTATTTTTTTATATCTAATAATCATACTTTTGTTATAATAATAAAAATTTTAAGGTATTTAATTTGTTGACTTTTCATAGTTTAATTTGGGATTAGGATGTGTGGGAGGTTTCTTGGTGGCTTAAATAGGGTTTAAGAATTTCGAAGTGCACTTTGGGAAGGTCCAAACTATGGTGCTGGCTATTTTATGCATAGAACTCACTTTGGGACTTAGGTTGAACCCCCATTTTGGGGTACATCACCACTCTCTGATGGAGGATGTTTCAGAATTTCATAACATAGAGTTGGCCACTGATATTTTTGGGTGAGTTATGAATCCTGGTGATAATTCATTTGATCATTAGTGGGATGTCACTAATACATTATTAATAGGATTTACCCATGATCGAATCATTCTAACTCATCTTATGTGTATATTATTAGATATAGATGACTCTGGGGAAGGGATTTGGATGGTCTTCCTTCTTGAGAAAATTTATAGGGATATTCCTTCATTATTAGAATTATTCTTATTGATCCAATATTATGAATATAGAATTATAGTTTTCTCATCCCTTCTGATCTCATAGTCTAGATTGATCCCTTGGGTTCCATGAGATCAACATTAGATATATATAACTGGTGGTTACATACTTGGAAAGGATCAAGATCTACCCTTGAAGGTTCTTATTGTTGAGGACACTAGGTGTATAGGTTTGATGTTCTTTTGGAATGAGAATTATTTAGGTATCATAAAATATAATGCCATGGAAATTGGCATTAATAATCTCGATATAAGAATATAATTACATTATATATCTATTTTATAATGTTTTCTTATTGATGATGCTTGTGTGTGTGTGCATGTGTAGCCAATGATACTGATGGTTGATGACACTCACAGTTGTGTTTGTATATATAGATTCCTAGAATTATGATTTAAATTCAAGGATTGAGTCTATATATTCTATACTATATTTTATATTTCCTTATAACCTATAAAGTTTTTTCATCTATTATCAATGGATAAGTGAACTTCTTTGTATTGATTTTTCCATAGATTTGGATCATGTTTGAATATGAGACAATTACGATGATGATCTAAGACAGAGGGAAGAGGTGTGATGAAATTTTGTTTAAACCTGAGGTAGAGACATGGTGCAATGATCCTTTGGAATATCCCATGAAATATAAAGGGTATGATAGCCTTGAAATATGACCCATGAAAGAGATCAAAATTGTGTCCTAATCCATGACCTGTTAGAAATTTGGATGGGTAGATATTTGCAATTACCTTGTGGCAAATCATGTTCATGAATTTTATTAGTGTTGTACTTTAGACATGGAGCTGAAGTTGGTACAACCCTAGTTTTTAATTCCATATTTTATTTCTTTTTACTTTCTTTAAACACCATAGTTTGACCTATATATTTGGGAGTTCTATGGTTTTGACTTGTATGAATTGATATTTCTACCATGTAATAATCTCTAGAATTATTATTATTCACGTCCACTACACAACCTCAATTAACTATTATAATATTTATATGATTATTATGTAAATTTTTTGATATTAAGGGTACTTTATCCCCCCATAATGACATCTCAAACCTTCCTTCTAGACTGAAACCTCTTGTGTGTGGGGAGGCATACATGAGTTCATGTGGAACTCCATCCTATACTAGGTGACTCATGTTATGGCATAAAAAACTTGGGGATATGTGAGGTTTTATTTTCAATCATTCTATATGATCATGTTTGTGGAAATTTATAAACAAAATAGGATATTTGGAAGTTGAGAACGAGATTCACATATATTTCCAACCATATCTTATATAACATACATCTATGATATAAGTAATGGTACTGATATTATAGTTGTGTATTTATGGTTTCATTGTAATCCTCAGTATGTAGTGTTGTAACTTTCTATCGGATTATGCTGAATTCAGGCAAGATGAATAGGCCTGTAGTATCACATGTCATATATTCTGTGTTTTAAATACATTATAGTTTATTTAATTAATATGAAAAATATATTCCATGTTATAATGTGATATAATGGGTTTACATTGAAATTATTTTAACAATTGATGCATGTTATTATATGAATATGATTGTGATATAAATGTAGGTACATTGTATATGGTATAGTACTTCAGTAGTACAAGGAGGGTTAGGAATTATCATCATGGATAGCCTTCTAAGAAATGTCTCCTATAAAAATCCCCTAGGTGTGCTATAAGAAACTTAGGTTTTATATTATGTAAGTAACTATATGAATCCTATGAATAAATTTCTCATCAAAGATAATGACTCCGAGATGTATTCTTCTGATATATACTAAAAAAGTTGGAGGAAATGATTTCACAAGGGTGGATTCCCCAATTTCACCACATGTTATATATTAGGATGCAACTAGGTGTGTTCTTGTACATACTCTAATTGTTATAAAAGTGTAAATACAACAATAATGAGTATTATTCGTAATATTTATTCATGAAAAGGGTGTCTTTAAGAAAATGGTCGATTATACCTGAGAATTTCTTATTTATCATCCCCTAAATTTTAGGGAACTAAAGGCCCATAAGATGCTGATTATTGGATTATTTTAATTTTGGGCATCTTTGACAAAGTGGAGACACAAAATTATGAATAGTTTAGTCTAGATGACATCATAATTTTGGGAACCACTTGGTTTTGGTGGTGTATTATGACATATCTTGAAATAAGTTATGGGCTTATTTATGGGAACATCATGGAAATTTTCTTCATGGTGTGTATCCCTGAATTACTAAGGATAGATTGTGGTCAAGTTTTTATAGAGATTCAATAGGGGTTAATATTAGTGTCTACCTAATTTAATCATATCATAGAGATTATATTATTCACGCCACTATATTTTTGGAATGAGGCCTAAATGGGCAGGATGTTTGAGATTGTCTTTCATCTGGAAAAAATTTCCAGTTCATGGCCATTTACCTGAAGAAATACTTATATGTGTTTTTTAATTCCATAGCCTCTAATAAGGGCATGGGGAGGATAGAACTATTGGTATTCTTTAAAATTATAGTAGATCAATTAGTGGGATCCTATGAGATTATATTTTATCCTCTTATTATGGTTAGTATAGAAAGTAATAGGAGTTACACCATGGTGGTAGTAGTTATATGTAGTAGAGATACTTTTATTCAACCAATTCTTTAGGAGGGAGAGGTCCCCAAGGTATTAACTATGGACATATTTGGTAGTATCAAATTTTTTTCTTTAAACTTATAAAAAGATTCATTAGTGTAGAAGTATTTGGTATCTTTATCATTTTAGATTTATAGAATTATGGTTAGGCTGTCATTGCAGTACATGGAAGGCATAAAACATGACCACGGGATTTTTAAGGGTTCTCATTAAAAGGTTTAAACTCCACTAACATGGATGACCCTGACTAGTTATGTGCCCCATGGAAATAAGTGTGAAGGTAAATGAGACATTTTTTATATAGTGGATTGGATTTTTGATGACAATAGACAGGGAACAATGAATTTTTTAGGTACATCCTTGATCAAATATATTTTATCTTCTTCCTTGTTTGAAACAATATCATCACATTTGTTTATATCTACACAATTTGTTTTAAGAATTTAATTTAAATTCAAGTTATATTGGAATTTTTTATATATTGACATAAGTATAGGGAAGAATGTGAATCCTTTTGATATATTTCTAGAATTTCCTATTGCAGTATCTGGATATAAAAATCTATTGGATTTAAGGATTCTTTAGGGGACTTTATTTTATGTGATTTATGGTATAGAGTAGTGGTCTAGTTATCGATCTCATATTGAGTACTACTGTATAATTGTTTGTAAATATTGGGGAAGATGCTTATTTTTATTATAAACTAAAATACTTATTTTTATCTAGGTAGAGGGAGACCCATTACATATGCCATAGGAAAAATGACAAGTATCCCTTGAACATAACAAGAAGGCCTAGTGCAATATCATGCCTAAATCAGAAAGCAAGAGTCATGCATGTGTCATCTCCTACTCCATCACTATCTAATGTCTTAAAAGTTCCACCGATTAAATCCTAAATCCCATATTGTGCTTTCTAGGATTTTAACTATAGTATTTTGGATGTAGTTTCACGAGGTTTACCACTCAAGTGCCACCCAAACTTCTTACACAATGTACTACAATAAATTAGTGTTTTTTATTATGCCTAAGTCATAGAGTTTTTCTCCAACCATTGAATGATATATTAGACAAGAAATAATATATATAGACCAGCATATGTTTCAGGATATTACAACAAAGATAACATCCATGTTCTTTATTATATATCGGGAAATATCTCCCTCCACTTTTCCTTGTATAGTGGTCCAATATTAGGAGGTCCTCGTAGATTATTTATTAGGACTTTCTCATGATAGAAGATTTTATTTGGAATTCAAATTCATGCATTGGTTGAAAACTATATTGATTACTATATATCATATGGATCCAACAATATTGATGGAACCTAAGGGGAAACATTGGGATTTAGAGGTAAATAGTTTTATCTAACCAAGTGCATATCCTAGGAGTGATCCCAGACCTTCATATCACTTATAGAAATAGTATATACTATGATTGAGTTAGGTTTTGGTTATGTAGTAGTGGTATAGTGATAATGTAGTAACATGGGGATATTGTGGTGAGGTATGGTGATGATTCAATTATGTCCTATTCTACATGTGGCTTTGGTGTACGATATGTTGTTGTGGTATATAATTATGGACTGATGAAATGATATGGAATGATGTTTTGGTTTTTTAGGTATGGGAGGGATGAGAGTGGCTAAATGTATTCTATTAGTTTGTGAGGGTTAATAGTTATTGTGAATGTGGGTGTATGTTAACATTATATATATTTTATTTTGTTTGATATATTGTTGTAATTTCATGTGAATTTGGTGACCAAACATTGGTGATACTATTATGTTAGTTGTTCTTGGGATATGTAACAAGTTTATTTAATTTCATATACACTAAGGCTTTTGATTTTACCTTCATAATTTACAAGAGAGAGTGTTAAGAACAAATAACTAAGAATAATTATTTTCTACTCCATATCTTCTACATATAGTTTTTATAAATTTTTAATGAAAATTTATTCATCATGGAAAAAAATACATTAACATAAAGTAGAAGTTATTTGCACTAAATTCATTTTGTTATAGTGGATTAATTTTGTCTTTATTTATTTTTTTTGAAATTAAATACATTGTGGTACTAAAATTTGGTTTATTTTTAATATTTAGATTATTGGTGTTTTATTCACGTCATTCTAGGGATTCGTGAAAGATATTACTCCTATTTTTTTGACACTCTGTATGAGTAAAAATTTCACAGCCTCGTGGAGGGATGCTGTAATGGTCACACTCAGCTTCACTATTACCCCTTGAGGGGTTTTGACAGGTATGGTTCAGGATAATTATCTTTTAAATACGATATAATTTTTATAACATAATACACTCAATATTATTTTATGAAATTATAAATGGAATGGTAATATATAAGAATATATAATTTTAAATTATTATTTTGCATAATGTGTATAACCAAGTCAAGAAAAACAACAATATCGAAAAAGAAACTAGTAATTTTTTAATATAATATCTAGTGAAAAATATTACATCCCTGGAAGAGTTTTCAATTTATAAACATAAATAATTGATCAAATTATATTTACACCAGAGTCATTCTTTTTTCGAATAAAAATACCAAGAACCAAATGTTATGATTTCCGTTTTCGAGAAAAAATAGATTAGATAATTGATATTTGAAAAAATTGAATAAAAACATCAATATTTTAATATTTAATTTCAATGTGATATATTTTTGGACAAATAATATAAATAAAAATGATAATATCAGATAGTATTACCCTTATATTAACCATGAATTTAAAAAATTATTATTGATTGTTCTCTTGAATGAGTACAAACTAAAAAATAGTAGGTTATAATTATAACATATAATATTTCTCAAATATATTTTCTCTGATAATTTTTATCAATTTCATTTTAAATTGGTAATAATTAATTGTTTGATTACTCAATTTTATCAATAAATTAGTGGTGGTTGGGATTTATAACCCATCTCTGGTGACTATTTTTCTAAAATTTTCATTTATTTAAAGAGGTTAACAATATTTATTTTAAATACTGTGTTAGGTGTTTTAAACCATCTAACTATATCCAAAAATAGAGATAAAATTTATTTATATTTATTTAAATACTTCTTTCTCTACAAATATTAATTCAAATTAATATATTAAAATATGATATTTCGTAGAATTATTGTATTCATGATATTTGAAATATTTTATGATATTTTCATTAAAAATTAATTTGAAAAATTAGATAGGTTGATACATTGATATCTAAAAATATATGTTGAATAAAAACATTAGTTCCTTAGTGATTAAAAACATAAACGGGGAAGAAGAAACAAATTATTTCTAAGAATATTATTTTTGAATCTTTCTGGCCATATATTTTTCAATGAAATCTAATGATATATTTGTTTACCTCACATAATCTCTAGAGAGTCATTTTAATACAATAAATATACACTCTTAAATGTTAAATTTCATTATAATTATACTATATTCAATTATTATATTAATGTAAATTATAGGGTTCAATATAATATTAACTATAATTTTATGTTCTATACTTTGTGACTCATTTATCCTCTTGATAATTACTTACATGGGGAATATTTTAATTTAATCTATAATGAGTATATATTTCTACATATATTATGAATACGATAATTTTATTAGACCCAAACAATTAATATTGACTATAGAAATAAATATAAAATAATATATTATAATCAATATATACCTGAATTATTATAAATTTATTCAAACTATTTCATATTTTCAACCATTCTAAAATTCCAAGTATCTGTAGACGTTGAAAACATTAAAAATAGATAATATTATAAAAAATTATGATATAAATGGATGAACACATATGAGATTTTTTTTATTAAATATTACAATATGTGAATTATATATTATATATTTGTATATGGGTAGATTATTCTATTAAAATCATGCCTTCAATGGTGTATCTGATGATTCTATGCATAAAAATATTCAAAATATTTTTTTTGGAAATTTATATTAGAATTTATAGTAATCCAACATAAGAAAAATTATGTATCTTTTTTTTTTAATAATTTCACCAACTTATTTCATATTTAATACTTTTAGAAATATTTAGTATTTCTGTATTTTTTACAGTGAAGCAATATAAACAATAGAATATTTTTTTAATATTTTCCAATTTAAAATGGATTATTTTTTAAAGAACATAAATCCTTATATTTTCGTCACTAGAGTGTTAAAAAATATATAAATCCACAAACATCGGAAATTCATTTCATTCCCCTCTGTATTTTTGGATTAAAATTTATTGATAAAGATAATTCAATATCCATAAAAAATATATATATTTATGGGTTGCACAAAAATAATTTTCTACATCAATACACAATGAAATATTAAATTATTATTTTATACAAATTAATATTTAATATATTTTGATCCGTATAAATAAATGTTACAATCATGATTTATATTTTTTTAATGATCAATTTACCCTTATCAATATAATTATCCAATTTGTAGGTTATTGTAGAAAATCTATCAATATATGGATTAAAACTTATTATCCATCACTCTATCCATTCCCAAACATTCATATTTCATATTCATAAATGATATTATGTGAAAAAATAGATGAATTCAGAACCCTATGAATCACTTAGAATAATATATTTATAAGTTCATCACATAAGTAATATAGAACATCAATAAGAAATTTGTTGTTCAAAAAATTATTTGATGATTGATATGTAAATGTTATAACTTTATATATGATAATTAATAGTTCAGAAATATTTATATATTAATGAAAATAATACATTTCTAATGTAAAGATTTATTCTATATATATTTATATAATTTAGAAATGTTGATCAATGGATTATACGATTCATTGGAAATGTGACACAAGTATTTATATAATATTTTACACTACGTTATCAAAATACTAAGACTAATTTATTCTATCATATAATTTCATAATAAGGATATATATTTTCATTATTAGAAGTCAAATATAGGCCAAATAATAGAATATAAAAAATATAATCAAGGTTGAATGGCCTATGTGACATGCCAGCACTAATACACACACTAACACAAACACACATAAATCAAATTATGGAATTTTAAAAATTAGAGTAACAATATACAGAACATATTTCATGGGCTATATAAAGAAACAATATGTGGTCATTTAAATCAATTAATTTCTATTTTTTAAAATAAATAAAAAATAGAATTTTTAGTATTTGGATTATGAAAATATTATATAATTATTATTCAAACATTTAATAGATGAATTTTATTTCACTTGAGTTTTATAGATTTTATATTATTCATCTTTTCTCTTTATATATTAATCTGTATTAGATTTTTAATGAATAAAAAATAAATTATTCATTGTCATTATATGTTATTATTTCCCGATTTATATTTAATGGAAAATTCATTAAAATGTAGACTTTTGTATCAATTTAATGTAAAAGGTAAATTTTATATTGTTTTTCATGTATTTATTAAATATATTTATAGGCTCCTCCAATCGAATTAATATTTTCTATAATATTTTCTCACAAAAAAATTATTTAAATCATTATGTTGGTCTGTATTATTTATATTTTACATATATTTTATCTTGAATATATGACTATGAAATTTATACTACAAAAATATTTTTTTATAGTTAAACTTTAGTATTTACCTTTCATCTGTAAGTTTTATTTTTCTTAAAATACCCTAAAAATTCTCTAATTCTCATTGTACAAATATTATCCACTATTTTATTTCAAATAATACATTAAAATTCATAGGACAAAGCTATATCTAATGATTAAAGGTGATCTTATTTTGTTTTAATCCCACTATTTTCATAGTTTATATATTATATTTTCAATTTTTTTATATCAATTAACTCATTTATAAAGAAATTTCAAAAATTCTAAAAAAATATATCTGATTTTTTTAATATTTATGTTATTTTTAAATTAATAAGAAAATGAATTTTTTACAAATTTTATCTCACTTAAAACAAGTTTATTAATTCATTAGTAAAATCTAATATGAAAATCCAATATATTTGATATTCTTTATATTAGTTCCTTAAATATTGGGGTATAAATTTTTAACTGAACCAAGAGATGATATATAAATATAGGTGGATATATTAGGCCTTTAAGAAGAATAAAATACTAATGAATTTAGATTACACCTCGATGTATTTTCTAGAGAATAACATGGGTAATACAAGTGATTTTAATGTGATTTTATTTGGCCAAGAATTATTTTTTGATGGAAAAAATCATTTACGAATTCAATGTAAAACATAGTGATTTTATCATTAAAAAATATATAGAAATTGATGGGATGATTTTTATTCATGAGAATACACCTCCCATATAATATCCCTAGATTTTCTATATAATTAATTTATAATAAGTTTTATGTATTTAATGGCTAGTTTAAAACACAACACCAAGTTGTAAGAGAACATGATATATAATAAAAATAAAAATATAACATTTTTACCATTATATTGTTGTTTTCTATTTGGAGAGTATGAATTATTAGAATTACATTACCAATATTTTTTTAAATTGTTCTTATATAGAAAGTGTTTTATTGATTCATATTCATTTAGTTTTTACTAGTCATTTTATTTCCCAAATATATGTTTACATTAAAAGGGGGTTTTCCATTTTTTTCATGGACATTATTATTAATTTTTATCAATTTTAGAAAATTATATTTCACAAAATGAATTTCCAATTTTAAATAATATTTTATAAATTAGCATATGTTTAATTTATTAGAATTTTCTTAATAAGTATTTTTTTGTCGAATTACGAGCATAATGTTTTTTAAAGAAAAATGATTTTTTGTAGTATTTTCAAAGATCCAGTTTTGAATGATTTTAAAATTTAATTAGTTTCTTGATTTTATGAATAATTAAACTTATATGTTTTAAATCAACGCTACACATAATCTCCCTAAAAAATACTTTTAGACATAAAAACACATTTTTTCATAAATCAATTTTTGTTGAGTTTTGGGATTTTATAATAATTTTTTTTAATATTTATAAGTCTATAATCTTAAAAATGAAATAGATAGTCCAAAGTAGCTTTTTTAAACTTTTTAATAAGGACAATTTTCCAATTTTTCTTATTGAAGTGTAATTTGTTTTAGAAATATTACTATTGTAAAGACTCGGAAATTTCAAGGAAATTTTTTTCTTAATTTCTTTGGAATTTTGTGAGTGCGCGGTTTCAGATGGAACCTGATTCTGAGGCCCGGTGTGCCCGAAATAATTTTCCAAAGTTTTTTTATGCTTAAACTAACGCGTTTAAGCAGTTTTACTGAAAAAGTGGAATAACTCTTAAAAGGTTACTCGGATCAGAAATTTGAGGGCACCGTTGCACTTAGGATGATGGGTTTACCCTAGGCGCGACTTATGTTTAGTTGGTGCGGGCCTCCTGTGAGAAATTCCAAAAATGGAATAACCCTAAAGAAAATAATTAAATAAATTATTTTATTTTTTGAAAAACTTATAACTCACAAACAGTAGCTCAGATTAAAAATTTGAGACCACTGATGGACTTGTGAGGTTATGCATTATTTAAAGAGATACTTTGGCCGGCGCGGACCACCAGAAAAAGTTAGTTTTTTGGCCTCAAATAAAATAATGATGTGACAATTATTTTATTGTAAAATTCATAACTTCTAAAAGGTAACACAGATTGAAAATCCTAGAGTACCATTGGGTTCATTAGGCTGTGTTTCACTTAGGCAGAGCCTAACCTCGACCGACGTGGGTTGAGGGTGACAGATAATAATTTTCCAAAACTCTTTTTAGGGTATGTTTAGTAAACGTACATGCGGGTTTTTCTATCTTTTGAACCAGTGCTCAGAATTGAAATCTGAGGGCATCGATGGACTCGCAATGCCGGTAATTTCTTAAGGGGGCCTTTACCGCAATTGCGTTTGTGTGAGATGAGAAGTTAAATTTTATGGATTAAATTAGAAGTACATAAAAATAGGGGAACAATTTTTATTTATATCTAACTGGTTATATCCTAAGTGAGGGAGTTTGGGTGGGACCCACTAGTTCCTAACTACCCACGTGAGGATTAATGTGATGTGGGCCCACACGATCACCAACCTTTCACATTCCCTTAATTCACTTTTAACTCTCATAAACTCCCCCTTACTCACCCCTTGTTTAATGCATGACAACTCCGCTCATTTATTAGAGTGGAGCCTCTCCACCTTCTACCCAATTAAAATTTCCAACACTTATCATTAATTTAAGTTGTTTTAATTTTGAGTGGCTTGGGTGAATAAAATAATATCTTAGCTATTTTTTTATTTTGGCTTTGTTGTGTTGGAACATTGGGGAGCTCTTGAGAAATAGAGAAGGAAGAGTTCTTCTTCGAGGAAGAATGCCTCCGACGAAGAACGACGTGCCTTCCTTTCTCTTCTCCGCGATGTCATTCTTCGCAACACCATCTACCGCGACGTTTGTCTTCCGCGGATCAACGACGTGCGACATCTTTGAGAGGTAGGGGAATATTGTATATTTCTCATTTATGTGGTTTATACCCTCGATCTTGAGCGTTTATTTATAGGATTTATCTTTGTGGATTCCTTACCCTGATTTAATTTCTCATGTTGAACGCGAATTAAATAAATTAATTCGCGGATCGATAAACAATTGATTGAATTATTTTCCTTCTCGTTTTTCATGAGATTGAAAATCTTGAAGTGTGATAAATATTTATTTTCCAATTACTTGTGTTCTTGTTCTAAAAGATATGGCCAGACAAACATGGCCATCAATATGAACATAGTACATGACACTTTTCATTCTTCGCACATTCTCTACGCGTTCATTCACACCAAATAATTAAGCGCGTCAAAACATCGATGTTTCGTTGACCACGACATACAGATGTGAAGATCTCGACCCAATGATCATGGATATGCGTTCGTATCTTTTTTCCAAGTTAAATCGAAGTCGGAATAAAGTGTGGAATGATCTCGTGGCACGTTTAAGGCGGTGTGGTGGTGCGATGACACGAGCAGGTGGCTGGGACGGCGGTAGCCAGATGCGTCATATTCAGCGGACGATCTAGCCAGTGTGAAGGCCTGGCAGGTAGGGTTTGTAGGCGCTAAAATGTGAAGGGATTAATAGATTGGAGAGAGAAAGTTTATGTTGGTGAAATAATAATAAAACGAAAGGAATTAAATGATGCAAATTCAGTTCGGAGCCCAACAAGGAGCATTTGGGGCGTGGATTGTATTTGGAGAATAAAAATAAGCAAATAATTAATTAATTATAATAATAAAATATTGTTATTAATAATTTTGATGATAAAACACCTTTTTGACGGTATTTTCCTTGTGCGACCTCAGTTTCACGAACCGTTAGCGACAGTGCGACCCAGATTCCGAGACAGACATTCCGAGTCCAATATTGAATGTCTTTTTCGGGTTTTTAGATCAAGTACCCGAAACGCTCAAATAATAATGATATATTATTATTAATAAATCTTCGACCCGACACAACTCCTGTGTGCGATGTCCAACTGGATTGCTGTCAGTGGCGTTGCAATCATGTCATTAATACGGTCTATTCAAGTCTAATGTTGGATTCTAAATTATGGTTCGTGTCTCAGGGCCACAAAACACTGAATAATAATATTATTAATATTATTGCGGGATCTTGTATCAGACATATCTCTCTCATACGGTGTCGGAATGACGAACCGTCAGCAACGTTGTGACCCTGGAATTAAGATGGATGTTTCAAGACCAATTTTTGATATTTAAGTCGAGGTGAAGCCGTGAGCCCCACGAGGCCCGGTTAGCGCGTGTTGCGGTGAAATGAAACTTTTTCACCAGCAATTAATTTTGGACCAATGGGTAGTCCATCTTGTGTGTTTTTCTGTATGGATCGAAATGGTGTGACCGGTTTGGTTAACCAGTGTCATTTGAAGTATGACTGGGTTGGTTCGAACCCGAAACTAACCTGTCCCTCGGAGTGGAAATGCTTATAACATTAGGATCGGATATCCGATTGACGTGTCGTCGACTTTGTTAGATTCCTCTTGATGAGACGGAACTTTTTTCATACTTCTCCTGAGTTTTGGTTGCAGTTAGATAGTGGTTGGGTTGGACTGTACCCGAAAGACAACAGGGCCCCTAGAAGGGAAATGCTGATAACATTCAGACCGGACGTCCGTTTGACGAACCATCAGCGGCGTTAGTGATCACGTGGAGAAACGGTCCCTATAAGTATACCCTATGAGAGTTCGGGGTACAGTTGAGATACGGATGGGTTGGTTCACACACGAAACCAACCGGGCCCCTAGGACGAAAAGGTTAATAACTCACAGACCAGGCGTCTGATTGATGTGCTGTCTATTGTGTTGAGACCCCTATGATGAGGTAGTCCATTAAGATACTTCTTTGTGGAACTTTGAGATACTTGGAGTATCGACCAGTAGCTTGTGAAGCGGACCTTCCCGGAGAGGAGCGTTCAGAGTTCAGAGACTGTATAGCCCGCTGAGACATGACGAATGCTTGACCGACTCAATGTGGAGTGAGTCGACTTGCCCAGTGTACGGAGCACTACTTTGTTTGGGTGAAGAACCGTGGCGGATGGATCACTACTGTGTGACAGTGCAGACCCACGGTACTCGTCCGGAGAGTACCTCTGCAGGCTATTAGGGGGTGTGCACTACTGTGTTTGGGTGGCATACCCCAGCGGGAAGCACTATTTTGTTTGGGTGGCTGACCCATGGTACTCGACAAGAGGAGTACCTCAGTAGTCTTAGGTTAGTGAGTAGTACATCAGAGTCGTGATAGGACCACTGTACACTCCAGAGACGGGGCTCTTCAGCAGTTACGGTTTCGATATTGAAAATCCTGGTTTGAGATGAGTCTATGATCCTTGTGTTCCCTCATGAATGAGATGGGTCACTTGATAACTTAGATATATGTATGGGCATATAACTGGGTAGTGGTTATCCGTTGATTTCATAAAATTTTAGTTTTCTCATGATTTAGATGGGTTACTTGATAACTTAGGTATATGTATGGGCATATACCTAAGTAGAGGTTATCTATTGAGATTTTCTTTGTAGTTAGCCTTGTTGGTTTTAGTGAGACCTTGAGGGTCTCGGGGTCCCTACTGAGTATCTTATACTCACCCCTGCATGGGCTATGCCCGCACCTCGTTGTGTTGGTTGCAGATGACGGGCAGCACTGGTAGAGGCCGAGTGTTTGAGGACTGGACGGTACCCGGAGGTGGACCACACGATGAGTCAGTATCCGAAGGTGGACTTCACGGCGAGACGACACACAGAGGAGGTTGACGGGCAGCGCTGGCAGAGTGCATTTCACGAGTTCCAGCAGCAGCGGCCTCCGAGGTTACGAGGTGAGGCAGATTCCCAGAGAGTAGAGCACTGGCTGGAGGCGATTGCTAGAGTTTTCCACCTACCTGAGACATCAGAAGAGTGGATGGTGGTCTTGGCTACTAGTGTTTTCCAGTGAATGAACATGGGGATGGTCCACATAGTGATGAGGTTTCGGTACATGGACCGATGCCTGAGATAGGGCCTTCGGGTAGTGTGTCACCTATACATCACTACCTGTTAGTCAGCAATTACAACCGGCGGTACCAGTAGATAACACATGTAGGATTAATGCCTTACACATGTTCCAACATCAGATACCCTCAAGTTATGAGGCGAACCTGACTCAAAGGCGGCTGAGGACCTGCATGAGGAGGTGGATGAGTTTTCTTAGAGCTTATACAGCTTCGGCAGGACGACGTTTCGGTAGCTGAGTATTCATCGAGGCGTACCGAGCATTCCATGTAATCGATGAATATGATTTGATCAGTGCTATAGATCTCTAACCTCTGAGCGTGGTGTGTTTAAGGATATCCAAGCCAGCACCATTCCTCTATGCATTCCTACTTAGGCTAGGGTGCTAAAAAGATCCTTTGTGGTTGAAAATTTATTGCCTAATGGATGCAGTCAGTGAAGGTTTGTAGTGGGAAAGCTGGAAACTCGCACCAGTATTTAAATGTTGGGCTTGTTAAATGTTTAAAGAAGAGGAAGTGTTAAGAACAGATGAATCTGCAGAGTAGCAGACATGGAAGCAGAGCTAAGAGTGCAACATGAGGTGGTGTACATTTCAACATCTTACAATCACCTGTCTTTGTAGTCCCCGCCAGGCTCAGGGAGCTGGAGGGTAGGGGAAGAGAATAGATTCATGAGACCATGGAGTGTGACCCAAGGGCTCTAAGAATGATTTGAGGTACGGTCTGTGTCTACTACGAGCTTCCATATCAATAGACATAGGTACCAATCATTTCTTCCTTCCAAGAATCTTCTCCTAGACCTAGAGTTTCCGGTTAAAACCATTGACTTGACCCTCATGTCTGGAGATACCATTGAGAGGAGACTTGATAAACACACTTACGCTGACAGGTGTGATCTGACCCTTGAGGCGAGAGTTTCAGTGGGAACCTCTTGGTGACAGCGTCGAGGCCTTACGACATTGTTTTGAGTATGGACTGGGCAATCACAGTTCATACACGGATTGACAGTATTAGGCAAAAAGGATGTGGTTTACTTACAATGATGGGATGAGTATTCCTTGGTGAAAAGGAAACCCTAGACAGCACAGGAACCTCTAGGAGAGCACATGGGAGTGGAAGGCTCAGATGCGTTTTCTGTACCACTTTTTTTTCCTCCTAGTGCGTGTTGAAGCTTTACGGGGACGTAAAGCCCTGATATGAGAGTAATGTAAAGACCCGTAAATTTCAAGGAAATTTTTTTCTGATTTTTTTTGGAATTTTTTGAGTGCGCTGTTTTAGACGGCACCAGATTCTGAGGCCCGGTGTTCCCGGAATAATTTTCCGAAGTTTTGTTAAGCTTAAATTAATGATCATAAGAAGTTTTACTGAAAAAGTGGAATAACTCTTAAATGGTTACTCGGATCAGAAATCCGAGGGAACTATTGCACTTAGGATGGCAGGTTTACCCTAGGCGTGACTTATATTTAGTTGGTGCGGGCCTCCTGTGAGAAATTCCAAAAATGGCATAACAGTAAATAAAATAATTAAATAAATTATTTTATTTTTTGAATGCTTATAGCTCACAAATTGTAGCTCGGATTAAAAATCTGAGACCACCGATGGAGTTGCGAGGTTATGAATTATTTAATCAGATACTAACATTGGATGGCGCGGACCACCAGAAAAAGTTAGTTTTTTGGCCTCAAATAAAATAATTATGTGACAACTATTTTATTGTAAAATTCATAACTTCTAAACAGTAACTCGGATTGAAAATCCGAGAGTACCATTGGGTTCATTGCGACGTGTTTCACTTAGGTAGAGCCTAACCTTGACCGGCGCGGGTTGAGGGTGACTGATAATAATTTTCCAAACTTTTTTTCGGGTATGTTCAGTAAACGTACATGTGGTTTTTTCTATCTTTTGAACCGTTGCTCGAAATTAAAATTTGAGGGCACAGATGAACTCCCAATGCCAGTAATTGCTTAAGGGGACCTTTACCACAGTTGTGTTTGTGTGAGATGAGAAGTTAAATTTTGTGGATTAATTTAGATGTGAATAAAAATTGGGGAACAATTTTTATTTATATCTAACTAGTTATATCCTAAGTGAGGGAGTTGGGGTGGGACCCACTAGTTCCTAACTACCAATGTGAGGATAAATGTGATGTGGGTCCCACACGATCCCCAACCTTTCACATTCCCTTAACTCACTTTTAACTCTCATAAACTCCTGCCTTACTCACCCCTTGTTTAATGCATGACAACTCCCCTCATTTATTGGAGTGGAGCCTCTCCACCTTCTACCCAATTAAATTTTCAAACACTTATAATTAATTTATTTTTTTTGAATTTTGAGGGGCTTGGGTGAATAAAATAGTAGCTTAGCTATTATTTTATTTTGGCTTTGTTGTGTTGGAACATTGGGGAGCCCTTGAGAAATAGAGAAGGAAGTGTTCTTCTTCGACGAAGAATGCCTCCAACGAAGAACAATGTGCCTTCCTTTCTCTTCTCCGTGACGTCGTTCTTCGAAACGCCATCTACCACGACATTTTTCATTCGTGGATCGACGACCTGCGGCGTCTTTGAGAGGTAGGGGAATATTGTATATTTCTCATTTATGTGGTTTATACCCTCGATCTTGAGTGTTTATTTATAGGATTTGTCTTTGTGGATTCCTTATCCTGATTTAATTTCTCATGATGAACAAGAATTAAATTAATTAATTCACGAATCGATAAACAATTGATTGAATTATTTTCCTTCTCGTTTTTCATGAGATTGAAAATCTTGAAGTGTGATAAATATTTATTTTCCAATTACTTGTGTTCTTGATTCTCAAAGATATGGCCAGACAAACACGGCCATCGATCCGGACATAGTCCATAACCCTTTTATATTTCATTCTTAGCACATTCTCTGCACGTTCATTCACGCCAAATAATTAAGCACATCAAAACATCGATGTTTCGTTGAGGGCGGCATACGGACGCGAAGATCTTGACCCAATGATCATAGATATGCGTTTGTATCTTTTTTCCGAGTTAAATCGAAGTCGGAATGGATTGTGGAAGGATCTCATGGTGCGTGTAAGGCGGTGTGGCGGTGTGACAACGCGAGCAAGAGGCTGGGACAGCAGTAGCCGGATGTGGCATATTCAGTAGAGGATCCAGCCAGCGTGAAGGCCTGGCGGGTAGGGTTTGGAGGCGCTAAAATGTGAAGGGATTGATAGATTGGAGGGAGAAAGTTTATGTTGGTGAAATAATAATAAAAAGAAAGGAATTAAATGATAAAAATTGAGTTTGGTGCCCAACAAGGAGCATTTGGGGCGTGGATTGAATTTGGAGAATAAAAATAATCAAATAATTAATGAATAATAATAATAATAAAATATTGTTATTATTAATTTTGATGATAAACACCTTCTTGACGGTATCTTCCTCGTGCGACCTCGGTTTCACAAACCGTCAGTGGCAGTGCGACCTAGATTTTGAGACGGACATTCCGAGTCCAATATTGAATGTCTATTTCGTGTTTTTCGATCGGGTACCCGAAACGCTCAAATAATAATAATAATATATTATTATTATTATTATTAAATCTTCGACCCGCCACAACTCCTGTGTGCGACGTCCAACTGGATTACCGTCAGTGGCGATGTAATCCTGTCATTAATACGGTCGATTTATGTCTAATGTTGGATAATAAATTCTGGTTCGTGTCTCGGGGTCACGAAACACCAAATAATAATATTATTACGGGATCTTGTATCAGACATATCTCTCTCAAACAGTGTCGGAATGACGAACCGTCTACGATGTTGTGACCCTAGAATTAAGACGGATGTTTCAAGACCAGTTTTTGATATTTATGTCGAGGTCGAGGCATGGGCCCCACGAGGGCCGGTTTGCGCGTGTTGTGGTGAAATGAAACTTTTTCACCGGCTATCCGTTTTGGACCAATGGGTAGTCCATCTTGTGTATTTTTCTGTAAGGATCACAAAGGTGTGACCGGTTTGGTTAACCAATGTCATTTGAAGTACGGACGGGTTGGTTCGATCCTGAAACCAACCGGGCCCTCGGAGCAGAAATTCTTATAACTTAAGGACCGGACGTCCGATTGACGTGCCATCGACATTGTTGAATTACTCTTGATGAGACTGATCATTTGGCATACTTCTCCTGAGTTTTGGTTGCTGTTGGATAGTGGCCGGGTTGGATTGTACCCGAAATCCAACCGGGACCCTGGAACCGAAAAGCTGATAACATTCAGACCGGACGTCCGTTTGACGAACCATCAGCGTCATTAGTGATCACGTGGAGAAACGGTCCCTATGAGTACACCATATAAGATTTCGGGGTACCGTTGAGATACAGCCGGGTTGGTTCGCACACGAAACCAACCAGGCCCCTGGGACGAAAAGGCTAATAACTCACAGACCAGGCGTCCGATTGACGCGCCGTCTGTTGCGTTGAGACCCCTATGACGAGGCGGTCCTTTGAGATACTTCTTCGTGGGACTTTGAGATACATGGAGTATTGACCTGTAGCTCATGGAGCGGACCCTCCCGGAGATGAGTGTTCGGATTACGGAGACCGTGTAGCCGGCTGAGACCTGACGACTGCTTGACCAACTCGACTTGGAGTGAGTCGACTTGCCCAGTGGATGAAGAACTACTTTGTTTGGGTGCAGACCCATGGAGGATGGAGAACTACTGTTTGACAATGCAGACCCGCGGTACTCGTCCGTAGAGTACCTCTGTAGGCTATTAGGGTGTGTGCACTACTGTGTTTGGGTGGCATACCCCAGCGGGAAGCACTACTGTGTTTGGGTGGCTGACCCGTTGTACTAGATAGGAGGAGTACCTCAGCAGTCTTAGGTTAGTGAGTAGTACCTCAGAGTTGTGAAAGGACAACTATACACTCTAGAGATGGGGCTCTTCAGCAGTTATGGTTTCGATATTGAAAATCATGGTTTGAGCTGAGTCTATGATCCTTGTGTTCCCTCATGAGGGAGATGGGTCACTTGATAATATAGGTATATGTTTGGGAATATACTTGGGTAGTGGTTATCCATTAATTTTATAAACATTGTGTTTTCTCATGATTGAGATGGGTTACTTGATAACTTAGGTATATGTATGGGCATATACCTATGTAGAGGTTATCTATTGAGATCTTCTTTGTGGTTATCCTTGTTGGTTTTAGTGAGACCTTGAGGGTATCAGGGTCCCTATTGAGTGTCGTATAATCACCCCTACACGGGCTATGCCCGCACCTCGTTGTGTTGGATGCAGATGATGGGCAGTGCTGGCAGAGGCCGAGTGTTCGAGGACTGGATGGTACCCGGAGGTGGATCGCACGACGAGTCAGTATCCGGAGGTGGAATTTACGATGAGATGACACTCATAGGAGGTTGACGGGTGAGAGCATTGTGGAGGCTATCTGTACATACCCTTCAGGTAGGATCCGTGGTGGATGATCCAGGAGCTGCACTATTTGTACCTACCCTTCATGTAGGATCCGAGGAGGACGACATAGGAGTTGCTTCCTTTCTTCCAGATGTTTGTCTCTTTATATTGTACTTTCCTTCAGTTGTATCTGTACATTCATTTGGGTTTGTATTCTGGCCCATTTACTTTTCAGCACTTTCTTTGGTACTTAGTGTTTTACTTCCGTTTGTACTCTGTGGTGTTTTGTTTACTTTTATAAAGGCAATGCCTTCTCAGTTATCGGTATTTATGCCTTTGGTGCTAGTCACCAGCCCCTGGCCTAGGGAAGGCGGGCTTGGGGTAGTCACGACACGGGCCCCAAGGACGGGTCTTGACAACTACCTCCATAAAAAGGGAAAAACCTATAAATTCTGGTTAAATTAAGTTTTATGGACACACTTTTACTTCTTAATTATTATTGTATGACATTATATTGACCATTATAACCATAAGATCAAAATATAATTATTTATGGGATATTATTCCATGAATATAGATTAATATTATTTTAATGCATTAAAATATATACGGTGTTTCCCTTCCCCCACTTATAAAAGGACAAACCTCATATATTTTATTTTCACCATGTCGAAAAACCAATATTGAACAAATAAACAAATTTTATTCTAAACATACCAATAAATTAATTAGTGGTTTTGATATTATTAACATACTATTTAAAGGGTTCTTAAAAAGGGACCTATAGAAAGTTTACTGAAGAAGAGATAATCATATTAACTAGCATCATTCAATTTATTTTTTCTTATAAAACCATTAAATAAATGGTTTAATAATAAAATAACAAATCTACTATGATTAATTTTTTTAAGTTTATTATTATTATAGAAACACCATTACCCACCGTGTTTTCCCTCTAATGGGAAATGAAATTATCACCTATCCATATGCATGGATTACCTCCTCCAAAAAGAGATATGATTCATTTTCCATCACCATAACTTAATATTGGTTGTTATGATAAATTTAATGTTTATATAATGAATTTATGAAATAATAATAGTTTTAATAATAACACCTTTGTCACATTCTTATCTTTAAATCTATTGATGAAATTGTAACATCACTCGTGCGAATGTGTTGACTACCAGCTTCTTGAAGAAATGAATTTTTTTTTCATTTTCACAAAAAATAAATTGTAACAAGGATAAATATAATGAATATATAAAATATCTATGATATTATAAATATTTTTAAAGGTGTTTTTACCTTTATTTTAGACTAATAACCGAAATGTGGAGACATCAGTCGTGCATACGTAAAAGCTACTTTCGGTACGAAGTGAGGTAATTTATTTTTAATCAAAAAATTATAATAATAATTATAAAAGTGTATATAAACATTAAATATTATAATTATTAAAATTATTTACATTATGAAACCATGATTAAAGTACAATGACTACAACTTTATAGTTAAAACCTGCATGAAAAATGAAACCGTTATCACCCAGAACAATGATTTTGATGAAGACTTATTTAATAAATATTTTGTAAGATGTTATTTTTTATTTATAAAAGGTATTATATTCATGTATATGGTTGTATAATAGATTTAAGATAAATATATTTTTATTATATATGAGTTTTTAATGAATACAAAGCAGAACAAGATTTGGGGAATGAGATTTATGTTTCATTGACATTATATTTTGGATTGTATATGGTTTAATTTAATTAGATGAAATTATATGACCCTAATATGAAAAAAATATGTTTAATTACACTCTATTTATTTCTATAGTGTGTATGTATTAATATCATTTTTATCTCTTTGACACATAAAATAACTGGGAAATTGTTTTTAAATAAATAGTGAAGTTATTTCTCATTTGGATTATGATGTTTTCTTCCTAGTATATGATATTAAGTATTTTTTTTTATTAAATTTGTAGATATAATTAAAACATTTATAAAAATTCATTTTAACTTCCATTTTATTTATTTAAAATGATTTATAATGAAACCTTATTAATATTTTTTTGAATAAGGAATTTTTATCTTTTTAAAAATTTGTGTGGATCTTCTATAGAATATAAAACATGAATGGATATTTCCACATTAATGGCCATTAATTTCATAGAATAAAAAATTTTATGTTTCCTTGTTTGATTCCAAAAAATATCTTCATTTAATATTTTCTAAATTTTTATATTTTAAATATGCTATTTCAAAATGAATTTGGAATTTTCATCAACGAATGTTATAAATGATATTTTAAAGGAAATTTTCATATTTTATGACATAATTTAATTTTATTTTTGTTCCACATAGTATATGAATCTATAATATCATGATTCAGTTTTCTTTATATAATTTGTAATTATGATACTAAATTACTGAAAAAACATATTTTCATTTTTGTTGGAATATTTATGATGTTATTCTCAATGTTTTTATGATCTTGTGGAATAAATATTTATATGTTAAGATTATTTTATTAGTGGGTCCATTAAATCCCTCCATCACATCAGATAATGATGAAACACTCATGTAAATATTATTTTATCTGTGAAATTTATTTCATGTTAACAAAAAGGAACATGGAATATTTTTTTGTCTATATTTCTACAAATGGACCTATTTTCAGGTCCATATGTTTTTATGTGGAATTAGTTTATTGTATATAAGTATATCGATGAACCAATTTTCTTGACCATAATTTTATTCATGGACTTGATCCCATATTCATATCATAATAAGAGAACCAGTTTCTATTTATATATCTTCATAATGTTATAAGAATATATTTTTTAAATCTTTATAATTATGTCATGCTCTCAGGGATAAATATATATTATTGAAGATTCCCAAATATAATGTTTATTTTCTTTTGTTATGATAAATAATTATTCAATGACTCATTATTAAAGACATTAAATTTATTGGGATTGCATTCTTTATATTATGATTGTGTTCTTATTACCTTATGCACATGTATGATCATTGTTTGATATCTCTAATGTTTATCCTTATTAAAAATTTGACCTCACCATTTCTTAATTTTTCCATACCAATGTTTTGATGATTGGTTCTATGTAAGATATTTTTAGTAGGGTATCAATATAAAGAACATGTTTTGGTTATTTTGGAGCTATTTATGTTATATTTTGTTTCTGTATCAAGTCTCCAATACACCAAACATATATAGTGATGGGATGTGTAAAAAAATATTATTGTAGAGGCCGAAAAGTGATTAAGTTATAGAGAAGGTTATGAAAAGAAAACGAAAAGTCTTATTCTGACCCGGAGGCCCAGTCCAGAGGGCCCAGAGGTGTAGTGCGAACAAAGGGTGAAGTGTTTGAGAAAAGATGTCTCGTGTGGAAAGTATCAGGATTTGCGAAGAGTCCCAGCACCGACGAGAAATAATTTCATGCCCACATGCCATGTGGTTGTCCTTTCACGCTGCTGCCTCTGCCGTGAAAAAAAATTCACGCATCCCTATATTCGGCGCTGCCAGATGCATATAAATAGAAAGAGCCCCTTACTTTTTGGGGTGGATAAATTTGAACCGCCTCTCGTGTGCGTAATTGGCATTCCGCGCGCGTGCAATATGGCTTTCAGGTATGGTTCTTTTTTGCGCGAAGTCGCCCCAGGATCCACCATCGCGTGAGATCCCAATGTCTTAGACTAAACTCAAACCATTTTGGGGTCTTCCCCTTGTGCGCAATTCCTTATTTGTGGCGCAGGCCGACCAAGTTGCGCGCAATCCTTCAATTGCACGCACACCCCTTCCATTTCGCACAACCCCTTCCTTTGTGCGCAATCCCTTCCTTTGCACACAATCCCTTCGAGTTTCACGCAAAACCTTTGTCCCTTATTTCATGCCAGACAAGGGCTTTTCACCCCAGATCTCTTTATTTCGCGCAAGCCTCAAGAGTTGTGCGTGATCTTCTGGGGGCCCTTTCCTCAGTGCTCCTCGGGAATCCTCTTGAGCGAACGTCTGATGTCCTCCTTCCAGGTTCCATTCTCAAGTGTCTTGTGCACCCCAGGAATCCGCATCCTACATAGTTTTCCCATATGAACTTTTAGGGTCGTACTAAGTAACTTCAAAGTCCCTTGGAAAATCCTTCCCATTGCATTGCTTTTCCTTATGCTTCCTCGCATAGGCACGCTAATGACTATTTCTTCTTCGCATAGCCATGCTAACGTGGACCCCTCAATGGTTCTCCCCACGACACCCCCTTGCTACGGCCTTACCGATGCCCTCCCTCCCACCAGGAGTAGAGGTTACCGGTTATGTAAGTCCTATGGGTGCAGAGCCAACCCACATCGTCTGAGCGCCAGGATATTAAACTACCAATCACCTCATCCTCAACACATGATGTTAAACTGTGAAATTTCCCCGTGCCTCGCACATAGGGCCCCCCTACCTTGAAAATTATCCATGCCCACTCATCTCCACAGCTATGATGGGGTAATCCCTCACAAAGGGTGATTTATTAGAGTGGTGTTTGGCTGCGGGGTCTGGCAGCCACCTTGGGGTAAGCCCCAATCTTTTCTTGCAGGAGGAAGCACCCCTTCTCCTCCTCAATTCCTCGGTGCGAGGGCCAGTACAGGGCATGATAATGAATGGGACTACTCCTCTCTTCCTGGGTTCCAAATCCCTCTCATTCTGCACTTTGTCGCCCTTGGGCCTCCATCCTGTAGTAAGTCCCAGCTCCATGGCCCGCTCAATGTGTAAGATTCTCTTCATTTCCCATGGACGCACCCTTCGTGACATGATCGTCGGGTCCTTGTTGTCTCTTGTTTCTCACACCGGGCATGATTCACGTGGGCTTAGAGCGAGCATCGACCATGACAAACTTGGGCCATCTCAGAGCGTAAGCCCCATTCCACCCAAACTACGAGGACTTTGATATGTGCTATGGAATGGTACTTAGGAAGCCTACACGAGGTTCAAGCCTGATAAAACATTGGCCCCAACCGTCTCTGTGTCGGTGTGCCAAGCCCCATTTCCACCTGGGGCCATCTCAGAGCGTAATCCCCATTCCACCAGAACTACATGGACTTTGATCCATGTTAAGCCATGGTACATAGGAAGCCTCGATGAGGTTCAACCTTGAAAAACCATTGGCCCCGACCATCTCTTTGTCGGTATGCCAAGCCCCATTTCCACCTTGGGCTGCCTTAGAGACTGAGCCCCAATCCACAAGGACCCCTAGTAAATTCAAGTTGGTTCACCGACCCCACAAACATGGGCCATCATAGAGTGTAAGCCCCAAAGAACCCCGTCCCGCATGACATTAAACTGAATTCCACCAAAACTAAGTGTAATTTGATCCGTGATAAGATATGGTACATTGGAAGCCTCCACGAGGTTCAAGCCCCATAACCTTGGGCCTCCTCAGAGTGTAATCCCCATGCCCACCTTGGGATTCCTCAAAGTGTAAGTGCCATACCCACCTTGGGCAGTCTTAGAGCGTAAGCCCCCCTCCACCAGAACTACGAGGACTTTGATCCATGATATGGTATGGTACGTAGGAAGCATCCATGAGGTTCAAGCCCACCATCCGGTCATTCTGACCCCATTCACGTCGGTCCCCCAACACCACAAGCCGCCATAGAGTGTAAGCCCCATACCTGTCCCACATGACGTCAAACTATATCCACCACCTGAACTACGTGGTCTTTGATTACCTTCCCCAGGGATACATTGGAATCCTCCATGAGGTTGAAGCCCATCACTCATGTCTCATCCTGATCATTCCCTCGAGCTTATGTGTCTCGGGAAGCTCATGCCCTATCTCGGAGGTTAAACTTCTTCCAGGTCCCATCCATGCGTTCATTCTCATGGGCTGCCTCCTCAAGTGTCCCACTGTATCATCGAACTACGCGATCTTTGATTCCCTACCATGGGGATACGTCAGAATTCTCTTTGAGGCTTAAGACAAAAACTATCGTTCATCATGATTCCTACCCAAGCCGCCACATCCCGGTGGGATCATTCCACTGCATTCCCCATTAACCTAAACAATATTCGGGAAGCTGCCCATGTGCTGGCCCAAATATCAGTGTTCCCTCCAGGGGGTTCCTCAATTTGATCCACTCTTATCAGTGTTTTGATCAGTCTGATCCATCTTCGGTGGACGTTAAACTTGCGACATACCCTATGTTAAACATGGGATGCTAAGGAAAACCATAGATACATGCCTATGAAATAAAATTCATCACGTTCGATGTGGGATGCCTCGGGCTTCCACGCCCTATAGAAGCCCTATAATAATGGGACAGAAGACAGACATGCCAATTCCCCAGCGTCAAGACACACCAGTGATGCCCAGCGTGACTACTCTCCTAACCGAAGGTTGCTACTTTAGCCCGACCACTTGGAAGCTCATGACAGAAGCAGTGTAATTAACTGGTGGCCATGAAGATATGGCACTGGGAAGAGCTTCACGAACTACATCTTAAATCTTTGAGGGATACCCGGAATAAGTGACGAGCTCCGAGGAGGAATCCACGGAATGAAGAAACGACATCCCATCATCCCGTTTTGAACAAGGAGTAGACATCCCTGAATAAGGAACAAATGTTGCCCGCCTTTAGAAATCAGGAATGCGGGGTAATAGTAGTGTATCCTCTACATGATGGATGCACACATCCCCAGTGAAAGTGTCAGAAATAGACAAATGGGGAACCCGATGTGAAGCACTTCTCCATAGTATAGAGGATAGTAACGTTTTTGGAATTAGTGGTTTAGCATGTCATCTGACCCCGTCATCTGGTACCAGGTCTCACCAAGAAGGCCTGATGTGAAACTTGCTAGAAGATGGGACAGTCAGGACGTTGACCATTCTGTTCTGTGACGTTGTCAGTGTGGATCCCTTTTTTCGGCCAAGGAAGACGGAATAGTGTTGGGGCACTGGTTGTCGATTCCTTTTCCTAGAAGTATTAATGAGTTAATCTCCCTGCTCCAGGAATCAGGTCGTTGCATCTGGAGATCGATCACCTGCCACCGGTGTAGGGCAGGGGAAATATTGACGCAGATACCCCATGCGGTTTATCATCTTCCTCGATGACCGCGACCGCCACAACTATTAGGCGCCCCTGCCCCCTCTCACAATCAGAAATTATCCACCAAAGGGTAATCAATGACCTTGTACTCAGGTACGAGGAGGAGGGGGTCATCCCTACCAGGGATATGGCCCGCTTGTATCTCAAGGCAGTTGTGCCTCACCATCAACGCCGCCCCCGAGAGACAAGCAGGGAGCCGTAGCTCCCCACCCCAACACTCAATTGCTTTAGGATCTTGTCCATGGAGCGCCTTGACAGCCCCCTCCCCCATGCCGATGAAGTTGGGGATATTTGGGTCGGTCCGATCAGAGTCTCACTTAAAGGGCTCCCAGCGAGGGCCCCCACCAGGCCGCGTTAGTGTCGCAAGCTAGTTCCTCGAGCCGAGGAGCAGGCAATCCACGCTCTTGTACCACTGGCTCTAGTCCACATAGCCCAACAACATTGTCAAGCATGAGCAGAAGAAGATGCTCTCCATGGGGCGTCAACATCAGCAACTATTGTGGCCCTATCCAATGCTGACACATACCTCCAACTCCCTATATATGTTGAACATGGACAGTTTCATGCCTAACGTGGATCGAGGCCCCAACCACCCCACGGGTAGGTTTGGTCGACTCTCCTGGTCACCGGAGCAGGTGCTAGCCGCCGCGGACCTATCCGCAGTAGTAACACCAAGCAATGAGGTCATCCCCGTGTTTGTTTCGACATTATTCTCGGTGCTCCTTGCACCTCAATCTTCTAGGGTGGAAACCATCTCTTCCCCAGCACTAGTGCATATGGAGGATCCCATGTGGGAAACTAGCCCTGCCCTGAAAATCCACTCAGGGGTAGGAGTGCAGGTCCCCGCCGCCGCAAAAGGAATTCTAGGAGATTCTATATGGGAATCAGACCATTCCACTTCTCAGACTCCGAGGAGGAGCACGATTCAGCACTGGAGCCCTCCCCTCAGTCTTCCAAGTTATGTGCTGGGTCAGGTACGAGGTGCATCAGCCTCATTCTCCTAGAATCTGATGCTCGTAGGATCACTGTCTCACTCCAAAGGTATATACAGGATGACGAGACCTTGTAATGTTCCGCAGGACCAACTGTTCATTTGACACTGGCATCTCCAGAAGCAGCCACTGCCTCGTCTAGAGACTATAGAGAGCTGTTATGTGGGTCAATGGAATGAGAGTGACGACTTGGACCACCCCCGAAAGACATTGTTGTTGTGTCATAGGATCTGGTCGCCGGTTCATACTATTGTGTTATGGAGGCCAGGTTGATGCAACCCTTAGAGGACAACCCATGATTCGGCGGCCAATCAGCCCACTCGCCGTATTCCCGATCGGCTAGCCGTCCATCCCAGCGGTCTGCATTAGAGCCGCCACCAGATGCCTAGCCACCCTCATTTGATGGGTGGGGTAATCAAAGGTCAGACCCTGGATCTGAGCCGAGGAACTTCTGGACCATCCTCACAGCGGGCCACTTCCCTGAGATGTTTTGGTCGGTTGGAGGACCTAATTTTAGTACTCCAGAATCACACACCCTGGAGGAGTTTGAATGTTTCCACTGGACCCTCTCGGTGACTCACCTCCATCTTCACCACCGGTGAGTGACATATCCTGGGATCCCAGAGCACCTTGAAGACATCTGTGAACAATGCCGCCTGTTTGACCTAGCCACACTCCCTGCGGTCCGACACCCTGAGTCACCTGGCCACCACAGGGCCCTCCAGAAACAATGTGTTCAGAGTTTCCAAGTACTCCAAAAGTTATTGAAGAGGCTACCCCAAATGTGCAAGTCCGTGGCTGGGGCAATACGCTGACCTCCTCTTCAGTGCGATTCACCTGCAGCCTGACTCACTTGGCGGTAGTGTGGAGATTCCCCCAAGAAGAGTGGCGGTCAACATGACTGATATGTTGGGAGCAGAGAATAAGCTAGGACTTCTCAATGGGGAAGTCCCCCCCTGAGGAAATACCACCACTAGAACCATCAGGAAGGGTCACCCACCAAAAGAAGAACCTCTTAGTTCTCCCTCCGCACATTGAGGCATTGGTACTGTGACGTAATGTCAGTAAGGGTAGAGAGCACATCATAGCTGTCAAGTACTCCGACCTGTCAGCCTTAGTGTAGAAGATGGAAAAGGAACCAGAGAAGGTCATGCTGCGCCAGCATCTTGCTGATCAAAAGAAGTCGGTCGATGATCTTCTGGATGAGCGCATTGCAGAGCGACGACCCGACTATGATGACCCTAGGCTAGGGCAGTAGAGGTAAGAACAACTACCCCTCGGTGAGATTCCCCCAGGAAACCCTGATCATACCACATTTGCTGACAGGGAAGAAGCCGGAGCCCATGGAAAGAGGGTACGATATGTCTCGTTGATCCCTCATGAACAACACAAGCACCCAGGGAACCCTGTCCAGGCTCCTCCAGCCACCCCAAGGGTCGCTCCACCAGCCACTCAATGAGCTACTGAGCTTTCCTACCACATTGTAGAGCCCGACCACACGCTCGTGATTCAGGATCCCCGTCATGACTGGGACCCCTGTCTGGATGATCCAATGGTGGCCCTCATCACCCTCCTAGAGGCACTAGAGACACGATAGGTGGCTGTCATGCCTGATGGAAAGCCATACCTGGCATGGGTGTATGACATTCCGACAACCCCGGGATTCAGGAATCCCACTTTCTCCTACTTTAATGGGAAGGGGGACACGCCGCAGCACCTGGCCCACTTCAACTCGAGGTGTGGGCCTATGTTAGGGACCCCAGCACAGTAGGAGGTCACCAAGCTCCATTTCTTTGTTCAAACACTGGAGGGCCCAACATTCGTTCAGTACAGCCAGCTCCCCATCGGATCTATGAAAACATGGGAGGACCTTCGCAGGCAGTTTCTTTACCATTTCATATCTACCACCTAGATGATGAACATCACATACCTCCTTAGGTGCAAGCAATGTCCGGACGAGCGAGTCAAATACTTCATCACCTGGTGGAAGGGGCTCACATACTCACTTGACATGCTGCTGACTCAGGTGTAATTATTGACAATATACATGGTGAATGTCAATACGGAACTGGTTCCCTCACTGATCACTCAAAATTATCCCAGAGGGTTTTGAGACTTCTTAAATAAGGCCTAGTGCCTCGAAGAATCCCTACAACAGTCCAGCCAGGCACGCCTACTCCTTCCTGTAATCCTAGAATGGAGAGCTGCCAGAGTTGAGCTCGTCACCATGGCCCTAGTAGAGGCCCCTAGGCCTGTAGAATTTCTACCAATAGCACTATCCCCAGAGCCTCACAGAGGCCCTCAGCCTCAGGCACATCTTCCAGCCAAGAAACGTTCTCAGAATCGGTAGGCACCCCCACGTAACGCGACACCACCGCCTTGGTGAGATAATCATGTTCCACCTCCTCAGAAGGCTCCTCTGGCCCCCCGTCAGGTTCAGGCTCAAAGATCCCCTTCCCAAATAGAATGAATCATGCCTACTCATTCGAAGAGGCTTAGGTCCCCGGCTACTTCTGTAGTGCCTTAGAGTAGAGAATTGTGTGACTGCCTGAATACCAGAAGCCAGAAGAGGCACATCTTACTGATCACCCCAACTACTGTCCTTATCATTAGATACTATGGTACACCATCAAGCAGTTCTATGAGTTCAATGACTGGATCCAAGACCAGATTGAAAACAACATAGTTAGTTTGGGCCTAGCCCTGACACAAGTGGTAGGTGTCTTTGTGAGATCAGATAGTATTAGCGATGACGGAAGTGAGTGGCAGCGGGTTCCTGACAGCTGGTTCCTGACAGCGGGTCCCAGAACTATAAGGCAGGATGGCCCACAGGACAGCCACCCGTGCCCATTGAATTATTTGTGCATGCCTGAATCAGCCAGAGCCTTCAGAAGTTGCGGCCAACACTTCTGTATCATTATCTCAGATGGTCTCTTCCTAGAGGAGAAGGTATCGACGGTGCAAGAAGAAGCAGCGCGCCCCGCCCACGTCGTCGTCATCCCACACTATCGGCAACTTCATTCCCTCATAGATGGGTATCCTTCCCAAAATTTTCCCAATGGTGGGTGATTCCTCAAGTGATAGTTAGGGGTACGCTTTGGTTAACACTGTCGAGTGGGTAAATCCTCATATGACTCCCAACGAAGGGGATTCCTAGGCAAACCTCCCCAATTTCCCCATTATACGTCAATGTCGGTGGAACCGTGACAATATGAGTCATCGGGGCATGTCAGTTGGCACCTAAATCCATGTCGTGCATGCTGCTGAGACCAGACAGCAGACGCAGGGCATAACTTTGCATGTGCAGCCTCTTCATCCGGTGTCGACTGGCCCACCTCCACCACTGTTTGTGCTACTAGATCAGAAAGATCCACTGTGGTTGTGCCATTACCATCTTCGTCCCACTAAAAGATGATCCCAGCCGTCTGGTCCTCTTCCAATAGCTACTCTCTGAGCTTCAACTATTGAGCAGTGGTATGTCCCCAGTACCAGTTAGCTGTTGGTCCAGCTGACAGGGTCCTCCATGCCTCCAATCACCGAGCGACCTCCTGTAAGCATAATTTGGCTCCTATCATGGAAGTATGATGTTTTGAAGCACATTGACGACATCCCAGCGAGTCTCTCCATCCTTGAAGCCCTTCAACAATCGCGAGATATGTGTGAAGTCGTTGCTGAGGCTTTAAGAATCCCCCTCCAGTTTGAGACAGAGGTAGCAACTACAGAAGCCTTCCATGCTGAAGCAGTTGAGAATGCCTAATGTCGGGTCGTCATCTCATTCTCTAGAGAAGATAAAGGCTCTCCTATACAGGGGAACATCCACCAGTTGTACATCACATTCCAATTCAACAGTGTGGAGGTTCATTGTAGTCTCGTTGACACTAGCTCCAGGATCCACCTTTCCCGACACGGACGCTGCAGAAGCTAGGATTATATGAGGCTGACCTGACTTCATCCGATTTAAGGATCCATCGATATGACAGGACAAAGAAGAAAATGGTCACCAAAACCCATTTGAAGACCCAGTTCGGTGGCCTAATTGCCAGCACCGAGTTCTTGGTCATCTCCTAGGACACCGCGTATATTGTGTTTATGGGCTGGCCATGGCTCCACCTACACGCGACGGCCCCGTCGTCATATCACCAATGCCTGACGTACTCTCTTAATGGTTGAGTAGGCATACTACAAGGTGATGCATCTCCTTTCATCGCTTGTGAATCTGGTTACATGGATTCTGATTATTACATGAGAAAGGATAAACAAGTCTAGGTATGAAAAGATGAGCTTGTCACCACTACGACCTTCCCTTGGATAGGCATGAATGACACCTACTTCTTTCTGATCCATCGGTTAGAGGCCACAACCCCCGACATGGGGTAGTGTTTTTTCATTTCCTAGACAAGAGGGAACTATACTCCCAAATCCTAGAGACTTCGGAAGATCACATCATATTCTTATACAAACCAGGCTCCAGTGATCCCGGAGCCTCCCACTCCCATTCGGTATCGAGACTTCCAGCTCATTGCAACGATAGTACGTCATACCTGTCTATTTTTTCAGGATGGAATAAGTCGGCACTGGACAACATGACACTACGGCTTCAATGATATCAAGCGTGTCCCATTGGTCCAGAGAACAGATGGAATGGGTTGACATCCTTCATAGACATGGTCTCGGCAACGCCAGGGTGCCCGGATGCAATGACCACTGCCGCACAGGCTGGTGGCAGCCTCCCATCAGGATGTGGTTTCCCAGAAGTAGCTTCCCCCACGTATGATCCCTCCATAAGTGGGGAAGAAGACATAAAAGATGCTCCACCTGCCTTTGAGGAATGTGTCTCAGCCACGGTCGACGAATTGTTACAGGTGAACCTTGATAGTGAGGCAGATCCGAGACCTACATTGATCAGTGCTGCTATGTGTTGGAACCATGGTCTTCTATGAATGAATTGAAGTGTGGTTTGTGTTTTTTGTCAATCCTCAGTGGATGTTCAGAATGTGTTCCCATAAAGTGATCAAACAGTTCAAGTAGACAACAACATTGAAGGTGGCGCCATTTCCCAATGTTTTCCAAATTTTTGGGCCCGAAAATCGACAAATGGAGAAAAGTGTTTTTGGCAAAAAATACCTGAGCGCTGTGTACTTGAAGTAGAGGATACGTGTACGCCATATGTTTTTCAAGATCATAACATGAAAAAATGGAAAAGGGATAAGGGTCGCACAAGTTTTGGGCTAGTCGCTAAAGTGACCTGGGCGCCGAGAAAGAAGTTCTGCGCCAATGTATAGGAGGTTTGGAAACTTGCATGCCAATTCTTCTTCTTGATCAGATCTAAAAAATATGGAAAAGTAAAGATGGTCACGCGAGTACTGGTAGGTTCTCCCAAGTGAGTTGTGCGACAGTAGCAAGGGTGGATGGATCGGCGCGCCAGAACCTGCGCGCCACCGCGCAGGGTGTCCAGTTTGCCTATAAATAGTGGACCACCCCTCCTTATTTGCAACGAAGTTCAAGAATTAGAGATTTTTTGAGCTCTCGTCGTGCAAGTGGTTGAGTCGTGCAAGTGGTAGTTGGGTCGTGCAAGTAGAAGCTACGCGCCGGTTGATGGATGCACGCCCAAGGTGGTTTGGGAGTTTAAAGTGAAGAGTCACGCAAGTTTGGAGTTGAAGGAGGAAGTGTTGCACAAGTGGGTTGGTGTCACTTTCACGCTAAATTTATGTGACGCAAGTGACCTGCACGTCGTGACTAAAACCTACACGTTGGGCTTGGAGAATTGTGCTAGGTGTTCTTGAAGAACGCTAATCTTTTTGGAGCTGCACGAAAGATGGAAGATAGCCTGATACCTTCAGTGAAAAGGGATATTTGTCTACGGTTAAGAGAATCCGACTTCAACAGATTATATACATACAACAAAGGATGCATTATATTTCAACGATGAAGAGACCTTCACATCTATAAACTGAGTGGGACTTCACCAAAGGCAGTGAGCCAGGGGGAGTCAACGGGAGTGACTCGAGGGACGCAGTGAGCTATCCCTAAACTTTTGTAAAGGCAGTGAGCCTGAGATGGAGTGATTGTGCCTGAACCGTTGTAATCTACAGCTAGTGAAGCATAATGGATTTTTGTACGACCGACAACTATCGGTGTATGCTCCTTGGATGTAGCCCCTAGTGGTGAACCAAGTAAAAAGTGATCTGTCATCTTTCTGCATGTGAATGTTTTCTTTCTGATCTATTTCATCATAGAGGTTTAAAATTTTCCTACCAATGTGGGAACAAGATCCTTCAAATTAAAAGAAAAAATTTTCATCATGCAGATTCATTCTTCAATCGAATTACTGAATTAGTGGGAGAAATTCGAGGTCTTGGAGAAGAAATCAAAGACATTGATATCGTAAAGAAAATATTGAGAAGACTTCCTCCCATGTACAATGCAAAGGTGTCAGCCCTTGAAGAAAGAGATCTCTCTAATCTATCTCTAGATGATATGTTAAGTAGTTCAGTGGAATATGAGATGAGAGTCAAACCCGAAGATGCCACGACTCACGTGAGCAAGGAAATGGAATTCAAAGCCATAGAAAAACTGAAAATATCTGAAGATAGTGGTGGTAATGATAATGAGGAAAAATAAATTATTTCTCTCATATCCAAGAAGTTGAAGAATGGAAAAGGTAAATTTAGAGGTAAGCTACCTCATGCATGTTTTTGTTGTGGAAGAGTTGGGCACATTGCCTCTCAGTTCCAAAGAATGTTTGATGATGATGAGAGCGAAGTTGAAGACATCGAGAAGCCTTAGAAATGGTTTTTCAAAAAGGGTGACTTCAAATATGGAATGAAAATGCAGAGGAAGTGTTTTGTCTGTGAAGAAAAAGATGATGATATTAAATTTTGTGAGGAAGAAGAACCAGAATTTAAAACCGGAAACCATACTTCCATGATGGATACCATTAAAATATCAGAATCCTCAATCAATAAAGGAATATAAAATCATATTACTGTTATTGGTGATCCAAATATTCAAATTAAGGACGATTTCTCCAAGATTGAGAATAAATGTAAGATATTTAATAAGTGGGAGGAAATGGTGGAAGAATCATTAGAATATATTGATGAACTTGAAGCAGAAATTGAACGATTGGAAGAATTTGTTAAAGTACAGTCTAAAATCCTTGAAAGAAATGATGATGTATTAGATCTAAAGTTGTGAATTGAAGAGAATGGAAAGGTCATGAATGACCTTACATCCAGACTGGAAGAAAAGTCCAAGACTGCTGAGGGTCTTGAGGATGAAGTTGTTACTCATAGGAGTAAACTTGAGACTAAATCAATTTCAAAAGAATCAAGGAAGAAAATACAGTTTGGAAGATTCTCAGATGAAAAATTACTAACAATATTCAAGTGTGGTTCAGATGGGGTTGGAAAAATCTTGAGTGACCAAAGACCCACTTGCATGGGAAAGTGTGGAATTGGCTGTGAAGTTGAGACATCAACTGCTGGAAATAAAGAGAGCCAAAAGAAAGAAAAAATGAAGGATGGACGTGTTGAAATAATTCCTAATGGGATGAAAAAGAAACCCTCAATCCAAAATAAAATGAGAACTGAAAATTATCCTCAAACATTCATAAATGACATGCAGTTCAACTATTCTCCCAAGGATGAAGGTATGAGGAGAAATTCAAGTGAGAAGACATTTCCTATCATGAAGTGTCAGTTCTATGGCTATTAGTTCCATAACATGTCATATTGCGAAGAGGCAAAGAGCTACATGAACAGGGAAGATCTGGGACATCAAAAAAGGAGACTAATTTCATATCCTCCATCTTATAGAAGAAATAGTTTCTATGGATACTGTTTTCAGTTTTCAACTTTGGCCATAAAGCTATGTATTACAGGAAGAGGTTTGATAAAAGAGATTCATTCAACTCTCAGAAATGGGTCAATATTCATCCTCCTAATGGTGTTGATCTCAAAAACAGGTTTTCTATTCTAGAAGAAGATTATGGGTATGAAGAATCTGACTATGTGGAAGAAATCATCTAAATTCCATCAATGACTTACACTCAATCCATTATCTCTTGGAAAGAAAACTGGATGATCGAGAAATACATTCTTTCAGAAGTTTCCTTCAAAGCCACAAAGAGCAGCAGCACCTGGATTCTTGAAAGAGGATGCTCTTCACATATGACAGGAAATTCTGAAATCTAGAAGAACATTGGAAATATGGTTGATGGAATGGGAAGGTTTGGTAATGATGGTGATTTGAATTTTAAAGGTAGTGAAAATACTTCTCTCTCCAATGGAGAGCTGAAGAAGACTGAAGTTCTTTATGTGGATGGTCTACGCCCCAATCTCCTCAGTGTAAGTCAACCCTGTGACTCAGGGCTCATAGTGACATTCAATCATAAAGGATGCACTATAAAGGGAAAAACATGGAATTCTCTTATGAAAGGTTGTAGAACAGATTGAATCTTATATCAAGTTGACAGCAATATAAACTCCGACTATTTGTTTGTTGAAGAAGAAAACAATCTTTGGAATTGAAGGATGGGGTACATTAACCAACAATACATGGAAAAGATATCTAAGATAAATTTTGTCATGGATATCCCTATTATGAAACGTGAACGTGAAAAGTCTTGTGATGATTTCATTCGTGGGAAGCTGGTATGTAATTCTTATCAGCCAAAGAAGAAAAGGGCATCACATCTTCTTGACCTCATTCATACAGACGTATGTGGCCTGATAAATGTTGCTAGAACTCATGGAGAAAGATACTTTTTCCTTTTCATTGATGATTATAGTAGAATGGCTTGTGTAATGGTGATTCAAAGGAATCGAAAAGTACTTGATTTCCAGAAAACTTATCAACGGATTGCCGAAAATGATATTGGAAGAACAATAAAAGTCCTGCGATCTGAAAATGGAGGTAAATACATGTCCATTGAGTTTGATAATTATCTAGAAAAACATGGAATATAACATGAGGTAGATTCTATGAGAAATCTACAACAAAATGGAGTTGTTGAGTGCCAAAATAGATAGGTCAACAATATGGCCATGACTATGCTGATTGAGAGTGGTATATCTCTCCATTACTGGAAGGAAGCTATTGAAGCTACAATGCACATTCAGAATCAAACAGGGATTTATATGGGAGAAATTAAGAAACCATATGAATTGTAGCATGGAAGGAAGCCTTTTTTGAAATAATTCTGTGTTTTCGGAATCAAATGTTTCATCCGGAATAAAGAAGGAAACCACGGAATGTTTGGTGACAATGCTGATGAAGGAATTTGTCTTGGGTATCTAATGAAATGAAAATCTTACAAGTGTTTCAATAAACACTTGGGGAGGATTGTGGAAATAAATGATGTTAAGATCATTGATGGAAAAACCCAAAATGCCTCAAATAGTACCTATGCTGATGAGATAGAAGATGAGAATGAATGTGAACATGGAATAAATACAAATAAACAAATAGAGGAAGGTGTACAAAATAGTCAGGGGTGACATCATGATGTAGGCTCAGATGAAGAATCTGAAGAGGAAATCTTGGATGGTGAGAATGCGACTGAACCTCACAAGATAAATCGAAGAGCATAGATTGATCCATCTAACATAATTGGAGATAGGAATGAACCCACACAGACAATGAGAATGAGGAATAACACACCATCTGCAATTCTGTCAGTTGTGGAGCCATCCTCATTTGAAGAAGCTGCAAAGGATGAATCCTGGGTGGAATCCATGAATGATGAGTTAGATCAGATTGACAAGAATCAGACATGGGATCTTGGCCAGAGACCCAAAGGTCACAATGTGATTGGAACAAACTGGATATTCAAGTACATGTTTGATGAGCATGGAAGTGTTATCAGAAACAAGGCTCGACTGGTATGTAAAGGGTATTCTCAGATTGAAGGTGTTGATGCTGAAGAAACCTTTGCTCCAATGGCTAGACTGGAGTCAATCAAGTTGTTCCTTGCCATGGCTCTAAAAAGAGGATATAAAGTATATCAAATGGATGTCAAGAAATCATTCTTAAATAGTGTACTCGAAGAAGAAGTCTACATTGAACAACCAGTGGGTTTTCTTCTTGGTGCTGATGAATCAAAGGTCTTCAAGCTAAGGAAAGCACTTTATGGCTTGAAACAGGCACCATGAGCGTGGTACTCTAGGCTAGATTCTTACCTCAACAAGCTGGAATTCAAAAGCGGAGGAGTAGATCACAATCTCTATGTGAAGAATTCCCCGAAAGATCATTTCATGGTTCTCGTTTACGTCAATGACATTATATTTGGTGGCAACAGGTAGAAATCAGTGGATGAATTTGCCAATCATATGAAATCAGAATTTGAAATGTCAATGATTGGGGAACTCAAATATTTCTTGGGACTACATGTGTCTCCAAGGAATGACTACACTTTTATCTCTCAGGAATATTATACAAGAGAGCTTCTGAAGAAGTTTAATATGCAGGACTCCAAAACAATGTCAACTCCGATTGCAGTTGGAACCAAACTTGGAAAGCATGAGGATGGTACATCTGTAGATCCCACCATGTACAGGAGGATCATTGTGAGCCCACTATACCTGATAGCAACACGTCCAAATATTGTCTTTGCCACATGTCTGGCAGCCCGCATTTAGAGTAATCCAAAGGAGGAACATATGGTCGCAGTAAAAATAATCATGAGGTTTATTCAGGGCCCACAAAATTGTGGCTTATACTTTGCTGTAGGAAGTGACAGTGAATTATCAGCATTTTCTGATGCTGACTGGACTGGTGATGTTGGGGACAGAAAGTCCACCAGTGGTGGAGCATTCTTTACTGGGAATAACTGTGTCGGCTGGTTGAGCAAGAAACAAAAAAGTACTTCTCTTAGTACTACATAAGCTGAGTATATATCCGCCATAAAGGCATGCACACATCTGCTATGGATGAAGCAGCAACATATAGATATGGTTGAGGAGGTGAATCAACCAATGGTAATTTTCTATGATAACAAGAGCACAATTGATCTTACGAAGAATCCGGTTCAAAATTCTCATACAAAACATATCAAAATTTGATATCACTTTATCAAATAGAAATTCGAACAAGTCATGATTAGAATGAATCATGTGGGAACTGATGAGCAAGTGGCTGATATCCTGACCAAGCCACTCTCAATGGTTGTGTTTGAGAAGCATCGGTTGAACCTCGGTGTTCAGCCACCTCCCAGTGCATAAGGAGGTTATGGAAATCCCCTCTCCCTGATTATGATAACTGTTTTTATCTGTTTATGGATGTGATGCAGGTCTGTGGGGGAGATAATATCCAGGGTGAGTATGGTTTGAGCTGTACATTGAACAAATTACCAGTCTTTGGGTTTATTGTCAATGGGGGAGAATGGAATAAATTCCTGAATGTTCAGGCATGTAATTCTCCTAAGACACGATGTGATGCAAATTCAGTGTCACTGTAACACCCCAGGTAAATAAAGAATATGAAATTTTTATATTTATCCCTATTTGTGAATAAAATGTTAATATTAATTTAAAGGGAATGCTATGCTCGAGGGCTTAACCAATACGCAACAACGAGTTCCTTTGAAATCATACGTTGCACTCTAATAATAAAATAATTTTATATTAAATGGTAGTTAACACCTAGATATTGTAATGAGTGGAATGAACAGAACAAACTAAAAAATGATTATATATGTTTTTCAAAGATTTTTACTTTTGACAATAATTTTTAGAAGATTAAAAATGCGAAGGAATCTAATTTTAAGCGTAAACATTCTTATATTCTTTAAAAGGTCAATTAACTGCCTTTTGATGGGGAACCTCTTTTAAATCCACTTTTTGACAATTTTATGTGTTATATTTGACAAAATAAAATTCTTCTTTAGAATCAGGACATCAAAATTTACTTTTTGTAAATTTTGGTATCTTTCCGATAAAGTCTATTTTTTATTGAATAGTGAAAATGTTGTATTTTAATTCAAAACCTCTTTTTAATATAATTTATTTATATGATTATATTATCTTTTTAATTGGTTTTAAAGTGAAATTAGAATATATTTTTACAATTTAATCCAATGGTGGTCATTGGAATTAATATCACTTTGAGATTGGACATAAATGAGTGTCAATCTTTTGATAGATATTGTTTCTTAAAAACATGGTATTTGAGTTAACAGCAGAATTTAATTATAAAATTAATTAATGAAACTCTTATGTTATGAATTTGGTAAAAAATACCTCATTTTTGAATTCAGAATATCAAATATATCTTTGGGTGAATTTTTGGTATTTTTCTAAAAAAACCTTAATTTTTGATGAATAGTGAAACCACAAAGTGGTAGTTACAAAAACTGATTTTTCATTTAAATGGAACTTTACCACTTCTGTTATTTGAATTTCAGAAATCCAATATAAATTATTTTCATTATTATGTAAAATGTGGTTCAATAGGATGAAAATAATTTATGATGAAAAGTAACTTTTATGTTTTATTAATCGCGATTAAAGGTAATTAGTGTGATTTAAGGTAAAAATGATATTATAATAAAATTAAAATATCTTGAAAATTTTCCTAACCCTATATGATGAGTCATGGACGATTACAACAACCCATGGGTCGAGTTTTGGGACCCCATGGAGCCACTTGGGTAAGATAATGAAATTTATGCCTTTTATTTAAAGTAAAAGTAAAAATGACACAAACATGTATTGTTTTACTAAAGCAATTTTTACATGGGGTTATACAAGTCAGGTTTTTTACTATAAATAGTAATTGGAAATATAAAAAGATTTCCTACATCATAGTATTTTTTTATAATTTTTAGACATTAAATAAATTAAATTATTTATCACATCATGATGATGCAGCGATTAACACATTATTTAACGATTTAAATAAAATGAAAAGTTAATGTAAAATCTAAAGCCTAAACATGTCAAAAACCTATTTAATGGGTTTATTTCAAACTCTTATCACCATATAATAGAAATACATTAATGTGGGTCCTTTAAAATCTGAAACACATTTGAAAATAAAGTTACATTTTATACCTTTCCAAGAGTGCCCCTCCTCTCCTCTTATAAAAGGCCCCACCTCTACCTCCTTACCCACACCTCTCAAGCCTTTGGCTAGGCCAAGCTTAGATCATTTTGTCTGTACACATCCCTCTCCTCATCCTATAATCCTTAACTTAGGCAGTAATCTATTCATGAAACCCTTTTGGTTCAAACCAAATGGAGTTACCAGATTTTAAGTTAACATCTTCACTCGTGCTCTTTTGTTTTATTTTGCCTCTCCAACCCCATATACTCTTTTTATTCATTTATTTTGTAACAAAACAAGTATCTTACATATATTATGATGTTTTTATAAGAAGGATTCTAGATAAACATACACACACCTACATCTAATGGTTAATGAACATAATGTTTCTCTGCATGGTGAGTTTCTGCCTCACGAAACGATGATTGTTCAATATTATTTTAACAACTTAAAAGGTGGCCATTAAGATGTCACTATATTTATATATGATATATAATATTTTTATGTTTTCCTTAATCTTCTTTATTTTTCATTTATGGCATACCTTTATGGTTTCCATTATGGGTAACGTGATTGTAACAACCCGAATTTTTTGAATAAATCTTGTTTCCTGATTTCATGTGTTATTTTATTTTATTTTTATACTCAACAAAAATGTTTTATTTGATAAAAATGATTATAATTAAAATAATACCATTGGTTTTTGAGTGTTATATGACCATCGGTCAATACGACCACCGTGAACAAAATGTTTTGATTATTGTCTCTAAAAATAAGTAACCTTGGTTAATTATTATAGAAAGTAGATTTGATGGCCTCACCTAGTAGTCATGGACCGATCGAAGCCCATCTAACCGAGCTTGGGAAGGAGGTAGCACCATTGGCCTTTTCTATGGACCAAATCCAAGCCGAACTTCATCATGTGAAGCTAGAACGGAATCGCCTTCGTGAGAAGTTCAAACTGATAGAAATTACTACTCGGTCAATGTTGACTGAGCTGCCCCAAGATTCTATCACCCTAGCACACCTTACTCTTAGGTCCTATGCTGGTATTATAAGGGGCTATGTAACGAGACCGTAATTGCCTTGTGTAATCCTTGTTTTAAATAAAAATTGGGATTTCTTCTTATGATGAAGTTTATGAATTTTCAAATGACTGGATAAAAATAGTATGCATATTTTTGATGAATTTTCAAAAGGATATTTTAAAAAAAATGTTTTTGTAAACCTTAAATAATTTAAAATGTGTAATGATTCTCAAAAAATGGTCTTCTACAATTATGTTCAGTACGAAATTTAGAGTCTAATAAGATCAACATGATTTTTGATGAATAGTAAATTATGAATAGAGATTTTATGATTAGGATTAGTAATATGACCAAATGGATTAGTAATCTCACTTAAAGAAAGTTTTAAAATAATCTAGGCACCTTGATTAAGTAATGCGATTCAATAAAATGGTTAAATAATGGTTTCATAAATTATTATTCAAGTATTAGTTTTTTCGGGTGAATAGTGTTTTTAATTAAAAATTTAATTTAAAATAATTAGAAAATTATTTTTATAAAAATGACTTTATTTTTGAACTCAGAGCATCGATATTATGTTATGGTAATTTTTGGGTATTTTTCTGAAAAAATGAATTTTCGATGAATAGTGTTTTTATTTAAAAATTAAATTAAAAATATTTAGAAAATTATTTTTATAAAATGGATTTCATTTTTGAAATCAGAGCTTTGATATTTGGTTAAGGTGAAATTTTGGGATTATTCTGAGAAAGTTGAATTTTCGGTGAATAGTAAAAATACAGTTTTAGGGTTTCGGTATGTTTAATGACATCATAACTGTGTCATGATGATGTCATGAGTTTTTTTTAAGGGTTGGACGGCCAAGGGTGATGAATTATTGTTTTGGGGGCCCCATGTGGCCTAACTCCATGATAAATGCCAAGGGAGAGCACATGGGTTTGAGAAAAGCACATGTGAGGTGTCCCTTGGTCATTAATGCCTTGTCCCCTCACTTTCCCTATAAATACCAAGCCCTCCTCTCATCAATTCGACTCCCCACTCTTCCCCAACGAAGTTCTGGTCTCATTACCTCCCAAGGAGCCCTCCCAAGGTGCCCCCAATCCCTCAAGGTCCCAACCTTTGAGGTTTAAGAGTTACATTTTAAGGTAAGGGATCCGACCTCTCTATTTCTTTTCAAGTAATCTCTTTTATGTCATTTCTTTTATGATCCATATTCTTATGATGGAGGATGTTCTTTTATATTAATCCTACTGCCCATTTCATGTTCATATGATGAGAGACCCCCTTGCTCTCATCAATTCGTTTTAAGAATGTTTAAGTGGCGCCGTTATGCTGCCGAATATTTAAGGGATTCTTTCACCTTCCTCATTTTCAAGTTCTATTTTCATTGAAGTCTTTCATGTTCCTTTTTATTATGTTGGGGTATGATCTCTAAATTTATCATACTGGTCTTTTATGATCAAATTATGAGAGACCCCATTTTATCTCTTCAATTCAGTATTTTGAAGTTTTAAGTGGCGTCGTTAGGCTGCCAAATTTTTAAGTGGTTCTTCACCCTTCCCGTTTTGAAGTTCTACTTTCATGTCCATTATTTCAAGTTACTTTATATTATGTTGGGGTATGATCTCTACATCTATCATACTGGACTCTTATGTTCACATGATGAGAGACCCTATTTGTCCTTTTCAATTCAGTTTTGTTGAAGTTTAAGTGACGCCGTTAGGCTGCCAAATTTTTAAGTGGTTCTTCACCCTTCCCGTTTTGAAGTTCTACTTTCATGTTACTTTATATTATGTTGGGGTTTGATCTCTACATATATCATAATGGAATCTTATGTTCACATTATGAGAGACCCTATTTCAACTTGTCAATTCAATTTTGTTGAAGTTTAAGTGACGCCGTTAAGCTGCCGAATTTTTAAGTGGTTCTTCACCCTTCCCGTTTTGAAGTTCTACTTTCATGTCCATTCTTTCAAGTTACTTTCTATTATGATGGGGTATGATCTCTATATCTATCATAATGGAATCTTATGTTCATATGATTAGAGACCCTATTTGACCTTGGCAATTCAATTTTGTTGAATTTTAAGTGACGCCGTTAGGCTGCTGAATTCTCACAAGAGAAATCTTATTTTTGTCTTCCTTCCATGTTATTCATTTCAAATGGTATGTCCTTCAAACTTCATTACTATGTCCATATATCCTTCTTATTTTTTTCCCTACTATCTTATGGGTCATTTATGAATGTTTTACCCATGTCCCCTCTCTTCTAAATGTTTTCTAAAACCTTGTAACATAGCCGTTATGCTGCAGAATTTTCGTCTCAAAGTGCCTCTCTCTCTTTTCTAAAAATTATTTTATGTTATAAAGTGAATACTCAAAGCTCTTATTTCTACAGGGGTATTCAAATATATACCAAAATGTTCTATTTTAAATTCTGGGATTTACATACATGAGACCTACCCTCCTTTTCTGTGGGTTTTAAAGTGATGTAAAGATCATGTCTTTAAAGCAGTTTTTAAAAAAGTTGTGATTATGAAATGAAACCCATTTATTTTATGCTATATGGGTTATTTATGAAATGTTTGATGATGATATATGTGGATCACATGATAATAAAGTCAAATTTAAGGGTGCGCCCTGATAGCGCTCCAATGCATTGGGTAATGATGTAACCACTAGAGATTACAATTTTCATGATACCTTGGTGAATAACCTTGGCAATTTTCAAATGACACCTTGGGGATGGACCTTGGTGATATGTTGATGATTGTCTATGTTAAATGATGTAGCCACATCTTCATGTTATGAAAAATTTTATTTTTATTATGAAATGCATCATGATTTATTTCTGATGCCTTAAAGTTCTTTTCATGTCCTTATTGAAGTATATCAAGTTCACATGTAAAATGTTCCTCTTGTTTCCCTTACTGGCCCTTCTGCTCACCCTTTCTTTTGATGTATGTCCCCAGGTTCTGAGATGCAGTAATGAACCTAGGATGAACTTAAGGAGAAGCCTTTCAAGTGTTTAAGAAGAATGCTTTATGTTTTTTTCATGTATTTTGTTCCTGGTTTCCAAGACACTAAACCTTAAAGATCCTCGGTTTTGTAAAATGTAATGAAAGATTATGTGATAAAGAGGCTGGATGTTATAGTTGGTATCAAAGGATGGTTTAGTTATTTGTGGAAATTAGGATATAAAAACTTTAGGAAAAACCCTATAGAAGAGTTTAAATATAGGAAGTCTTCCTGGTATTTTGGTGAGTATTGAGTAAGGGGTTTCCAAGAAAATACATCCCTGTCTGGATATGAGCAGGTAGAGGTGGCTCTGGCACAGATGTACATAGGGGTAAAACCTGAAAACACCGCTTTGATCTAGACTCGAACGGGAACTGGTACACGACAACGGGCCTTGCTGCACTCTTGGTTACGACACTCCCGGGGGATATGCTTTGGTAAATTCATCAGCTTTGTATTAACCATTGTTAAAGGAACAAAGATAAAATAAAATAATGGTTCACATAAGAATATATGATCATGGATAACCTAAAAGGGAACCTAGGAGATCACAAGTTAGGGTATACTTTACATCAACATGTTATCCTTAGATGCTTTAAGTTTCTTTTCATGATTATTGGCTAAGTATTTAAGCCCCTAAATATAGCTTCTTTTCTTAGTTAATGGCTGGAAATGGAAGAACATGTCCTAACAACCAATGTGATAGGAAATGCTATGATTGCCGTATTATTACGACAGAGATGATTAGGGGATTAAAAGATTATTATTATTTTGGAAGACGTTCAATATTTTGAGGACCATATATGATAGATTACTACGGTATTTTCATTGAGGAGTAAGGTTGACTTATATTTTGAATAATCAATGAATTTAAGGTGGACTTATAGTAATTTAGGTTACTTACGGGAATGATTAACCTATCTTGGGTAAAATATGTTTAGGTTAGCTACTTTTGTTATAAGATGTTAGGAGTGGTTGATGTTGTTTGGAGATGAACAATGAAGTTTATTTTGGAAGACTATGTTATCAAGTCCTTATTGTATTTGGGTTTCAATCTTAGTTTGGTTTACTTTGAGGAATTTTAAGGACTGTTATTTATGGAATGGTCTATGATGAACCTTGGGTATTACCATGGAACTTTGAAGATTTAAAAGTAGTTTCCATTCCTATGGGATTCTTTTTGAAGAGTTGTTTTACCTTACCCTTTCTAATTTTGGGATAATGTTTAAAGATAGAAGAAATAGATAGTTGATATTTTGTGGATTATGTGATTCTTTAGAAGATGATTCTTGTGTTTTGATGAGACCAAGTAGTTTTGAATGCACATCATTTGGAGAAAAGATTAGTTTTGGTTGAAACTTATTAAAGTATGAAACTCTACATGAAGGTAGATATATTTCCTTATGTTTTTTATCTATGTTGTAAATGAATTCCTCAATGTTATGAAAAGGAACGTAAAACAAAAACATTGTTGGTTTACGTTTCCTACTGGGTAATCAAAGACCGCTTACACACATCATAATTTTGGGATTTTCTGGTGGTTAAATTCCTCCTAATCATGTTTTCTATCACCCTCCTTTAGAACGTTACCCTTTTTTTCTCCTCCATGTCCATGTTTCCTACATGGAATCCTACTATGAGTAAACTCGGGTGGCCTTTGTACTTCCTTTTATTTCTTTTAAAGTAATGGTGTTACTGACTCTTTTTCCGATGTGGGACTTTCAATTAAATTTCAAAACCCAATTTTTTTTTTAAAAAAAAAAATTGCAAGGACGCAATTTCTTAAGGGGGGATGATTGTAACAGCCCGAATTTTTTGAATAAATCTTGTTTCCTGATTTCATGTGTTATTTTATTTTATTTTTATACTCAACAAAAATGTTTTATTTGATAAAAATGATTATAATTAAAATAATACCATTGGTTTTTGAGTGTTATAAGACCATCGGTCAATATGACCGCCGTGAACAAAATGTTTTGATTATTGTCTCTAAAAATAAGTAACCTTGGTTAATTATTATAGAAAGAAGATTTGATGGCCTCACCTAGTAGTCATGGACCGATCGAAGCCCATCTAACCGAGCTTGGGAAGGAGGTAGCACCATTGGCCTTTTCTCTGGACCAAACCCAAGCCAAACTTCATCATGTGAAGCTAGAACGGAATCGCCTTCGCGAGAAGTTCAAACTGATAGAAATTGCTAACCGGGCAATGTTGACCGAGCCTCCCCAAGATTCTATCACCCTAGCACACCTTACTCTTAGGTCCTATGCTGGTATTATAAGGGGCTATGTAACGAGAGCGTAATTGCCTTGTGTAATCCTTATTTTAAATAAAAATCGGGATTTGTTCTTATGATGAAGTTTATGAATTTTCAAATGACTGGATAAAAATAGTATGCATATTTTTGATGAATTTTCAAAAGGATATTTAAAAAAAAATGTTTTTGTAAACCTTAAATAATTTAATATGTGTAATGATTCTCAAAAAATGGTCTTCTACAATTATGTTCAGTACGAAATTTAGAGTCTAATAAGATCAACATGATTTTTGATGAATAGTAAATTATGAATAGTGATTTTATGATTAGGATTAGTAATATGACCAAATGGATTAGTAATCTCACTTAAAGAAAGTTTTAAAATAATCTAGGCACCTTGATTAAGTAATGTGATTCAATAAAATGGTTAAATAACGGTTTCATAAATTATTATTCAAGTATTAGTTTTTTCGGGTGAATAGTGTTTTTTAATTAAAAATTTAATTAAAAATAATTAGAAAATTATTTTTATAAAAAGGACTTTATTTTTGAACTCAGAGCATCGATATTATGTTATGGTAATTTTTGGGGATTTTTCTGAAAAAAATGAATTTTCGATGAATAGTGTTTTTATATAAAAATTAAATTAAAAATATTTAGAAAATTATTTTTATAAAATGGATTTCATTTTTGAAATCAGAGCTTTGATATTTGGTTAAGGTGAAATTTTGGGATTATTCTGAGAAAGTTGAATTTTCGGTGAATAGTAAAAATACAGTTTTAGGGTTTCGGTATGTTTAATGACATCATAACTGTGTCATGATGATGTCATGAGTTTTTTTTAAGGGTTGTCCGGCCAAGGGTGATGAAATATTGTTTTGGGGGCCCCATGTGGCCTAACTCCATGATAAATGCCAAGGGAGAGCACATGGGTTTGAGAAAAGCACATGTGAGGTGTCCCTTGGTCATTAATGCCTTGTCCCCTCACTTTCCCTATAAATACCAAGCCCTCCTCTCATCAATTCGACTCCCCACTCTTCCCCAACGAAGTTCTGGTCTCATTACCTCCCAAGGATCCCTCCCAAGTTGCCCCAAGCCCTCAAGGTCCCAACCTTTGAGGTTTAAGAGTTACATTTTAAGGTAAGGGATCCGACCTCTCTCTTTCTTTTCAAGTAATCTCTTTTATGTCATTTATTTTATGCTCCATATTCTTATGATGGAGGATGTTATTTTATATTAATCCTACTACCAATTTCATGTTCATATGATGAGAGACCCCCTGGCTCTCATCAATTCGTTTTAAGAATGTTTAAGTGGCGCCGTTATGCTGCCGAATTTTTAAGAGATTCTTTCACCTTCCTCATTTTCAAGTTCTATTTTCATTCAAGTCTTTCATGTTCCTTTTTATTATGTTGGGGTATGATATCTAAATTTATTATACTGGTCTTTTATGATCATATGATGAGAGACCCCATTTTATCTCTTCAATTCAGTATTTTGAAGTTTTAAGTGGCGCCGTTAGGCTGCCAAATTTTTAAGTGGTTCTTCACCCTTCCCGTTTTGAAGTTCTACTTTCATGTCCATTCTTTCAAGTTACTTTATATTATTTTGGGGTATGATCTCTACATCTATCATACTGGACTCTTATGTTCACATGATTAGAGACCCTATTTGACCTTGTCAATTCAGTTTTGTTGAAGTTTAAGTGACGCCATTAGGCTGCCAAATTTTTAAGTGGTTCTTCACCCTTCCCGTTTTGAAGTTCTACTTTCATGTTACTTTGTATTATGTTGGGGTATGATCTCTAAATCTATCATAATGGACTCTTATGTTCACATTATGAGAGACCCTATTTGACCTTGTCAATTCAATTTTGTTGAAGTTTAAGTGACGCCGTTAAGCTGCCGAATTATTAAGTGGTTCTTCACCCTTCCCGTTTTGAGGTTCTACTTTCATGTCCATTCTTTCAAGTTACTTTCTATTATGATGGGGTATGATCTCTATATCTATCATACTGGACTCTTATGTTCATATGATTAGAGACCCTATTTGACCTTGGCAATTCAATTTTGTTGAAGTTTAAGTGACGTCGTTAGGCTGCTGAATTCTCACAAGAGAAATCTTATTTTTGTCTTCCTTCCATGTTTTTCATTTCAAATGGTATGTCCTTCAAACTTCATTACCATGTCCATATATCCTTCTTATTTTTTTCCCTACTATCTTATGGGTCATTTATGAATGTTTGACCCATGTCCCCTCTCTTCTAAATGTTTTCTAAAACCTTGTAACATAGCCGTTATGCTGCAGAATTTTCGTCTCAAAGTGCCTCTCTCTCTTTTCTAAAAATTATTTTATGTTATAAAGTGAATACTCAAAGCTCTTATTTCTACAGGGGTATTCACATATATACCAAAATGTTCTATTTTAAATTCTGTGATTTACATACATGAGACCTACCCTCCTTTTCTGTGGGTTTTAAAGTGATGTAAAGATCATATCTTTAAAGCAGTTTTTAAAAAAGTTGTGATTATGAAATGAAACCCATTTATTTTATGCTATATGGGTTATTTATGAAATGTTTGATGATGATATATGTGTCTCACATGATAATAAAGGCAAATTTAAGGGTGCGCCCTGATAGCACTCCAATGCATTGGGTAATGATGTAACCACTAGAGATTACAATTTTCACGATACCTTGGGGAATGACCTTGGTAATTTTCAAATGACACCTTGGGGATGGACCTTGGTGATATGTTCATGATTGTCTATGTTAAATGATGTAGCCACATCTTCAAGTTATGAAAAATGTTATTTTTATTATGAAATGCATCATGATTTATTTCTCATGCCTTAAAGTTCTTTTCATGTCCTTATTGAAGTATATCAAGTTCACATGTAAAATGTTCCTCTTGTTTCCCTTACTGGGCCTTCTGCTCACCCTTTCTTTTGATGTATGTCCCCAGGTTCTGAGATGCAGTAATGAACCTAGGATGAACTTAAGGAGAAGCCTTTCAAGTGTTTAAGAAGAATGATTTATGTTGTTTTCATGTATTTTGTTCCTGGTTTCCAAGACACTAAACCTTAAAGATCCTCGGTTTTGTAAAATGTAATGAAAGATTATGTGATAAAGAGGCTGGATGTTATAGTGATATCTTCATTTTAGGAAGTGCGGACTACCGACCCCTCAAAGTGATTTCATTCGTTAATACCATATGTAGTGCGTATAAAGGATATATTTATTGATATTATATATTATAACATACTGTAATTATAATACTATTATGTATCATTATGTTTTAATTCCATTAAATATGAAATATAAATTGAAGTAGCGTTCATGCGTATGTACGGCTTACCGTCTCCATGAACAGTGCATTTCATTTCATACCTATAAATGTTATGTAATATTATAAATTCATGTATAAAATGGATATATATGATATATATGATATCTAAATAGTTAATATAATTCTAGATATAATGGATATTTTACCCCATGAACAAACTTTTAATTATAAAGAGTTTATTTTTGACTCAAGTAGCAATGATCGTTAAAACGACCGTTATTAACATAAATAATTACATAGTGTTAATGACACGGTAATAAGTGATATAAAAGGAATAATGAACATGAAAAAGGTTCTTACACACGTATAAATTAACTCAAGTTTATTATTCAGGAGATTAAAGAACGATCGAGTCAAGTCGGATACGAGGTAAGGGATCCTACCCCTCTCTTTCTTTTTATGTACACTCTTTTATGTCATTCCCTTTTAAGATCATCTTTCTTATGATTGGGATGTTATTTTATATTACACATACAATAATTTTTATTTTCATATGATGAGAGACCCTATTTTCTCTCATCAATCCATTTTGGAAGTTTTGAGTGGCGTCGTTAGGCTGCCGAATTTTCGTAAGAGATCCAACCTCTCTCTTTCTTTTTAAGTACTCTCCTTTATGTCACTTCTTTTAAGCTCCTCGTTGTTATGTTGGGAGATGTTCTTTTATATTCCTCTTTCTGTACATTTTATGTTAATATGATGAGAGACCCTATTTGATCTCATCAATCCATTTTTGGATGTTTTATGTGGCGTCATTAGGCTGCCGAGTTTTCATAAGGTATTTTTCGTCTCACTTATATTCCCGTGAGATTTATGCTACATTTGCCACCATTTCCATTGAGTGGAATATGTAATGCCCATTATTCTACTCTTTGTGTAATATAATTTCTTTTATGAGTATTTACATCAATTTTGTATTGTCCTTCTTTCATGGGGTGTATGTTTCGAAAGGTAAACAAGTCGGAAAGGGAACCTTTCACCCTCCTCTTTTTAAAGACTTCTTTTGTTGGGTGTTTTAATTTACATATTTTAATGTTGGGATATGTTCTTATATATCCTTATTGATTTAAATTTTATGTCCAAGTGATTAAATACCATTTTTATCTCTCATCAACTCATTTTCTGATGTTTGAAGTAAAGCCGTTAGGCTGTTGAATTTTTACAAAGGAACTTCTTAACCCAATTTTTATTCTTTGGGATAAACTTGTACTCCTTGAATATGTCATTCTATTAATATTTGTGAATGAACTATGATTGTTTTACATTTAATATCCACTTATATTCGGTTTATTCATTTGTCACACATAATTATGTAATTGATTTATCCTCAATCCAAGGATACCATCTTTGTAAGGGACATCGTCTCAATCTCCTTTCATTGAGGCATATTTTGTTTTATACACAACTTTATTTTATACGGTGTATAAACCCCTTTTACTTTTAAGTTTATTCCAAAGGAATCTTTTTATATGAAGTGTTTACTAAACGAAAAAAGGGAATGTTTTTTTGTCATACGTATGCGGTGACAATGTCTTCTCTGCCGCCATGACCATTATTCGAGTTTTGGCTTCCTATACAAGCCATAAATTTTTTTTGAATGAAAAATAAATACCATGTTTTACTTTTCATTTATTTTGTTATTGAAAATGGTTTTCATAATGTTTTTATATCAATGTGTTGTGTTGATATCTTGTGATTGAAAAGTGGAAATGCTATGTTTCCATTATGCATATTTTATGTGATGTAATTATGTTATGGTTCTTGGGCATTGTATATGAAGACGAGTGGTTCCATGATAAACTAAGGGCGGGTGAGCACGATATAGCTCTCCAATGCATTGGGTAACGCGAAGGAGTCAAACGTTAAGGTTTATCTGAAGAGATTTAGGGAATATACTTTGATGGGTATTCCAAACATAACCATGAGGGTTACTCCCTAAATAAGAATGTTATGAATGCCTCAAGTTACATTTATGTATTATGATTTCTATGATTTATTCATGATTTGATGAGGTATGTAATTATGTTTTATGAGTAAAGTACGATTTCATGCATGGACTAATGTTTTCCTTTCTTACTTTTATATAAATTACTGAGATTTTTATGCTCATCCCATGTTTTTGAAATGTTTTTCATAGGTCAAGGGAAAGGTACATGATGTGATGATAGTGTCAAGGAAGTGTCAATAAAGAATCCACGTTTTTTTAAATATGTTTCTATTTATGGGAAAAATAAGTACTATCTTTTATGTAACCAATCTGTTTAAATGTGGAATGTAATGCATGTTTTATGATCTAATTCTCTAAAACTCTAAACCTAAAAATATCCTCAATGTGTATTCTTGAAGTAAGTCAAGATTAAGTATGGTTTAAGGCTGGGGCCTTATAGTTGGTATCAGAGGTCAATTTAGACAACTTTATGGATTAAGAGTTTTTGTTAGACACATGGTTAGTCCCTATATCTATTATATCAGTTAAATCCTTGTTTTATAACATTTTTCAGGTCAAGTATAGTCAGTTACGAATGGAAGGAGGATGATCTCAAATGACATTCCTATCCTTTCCTGATGACATGCTTGCAATAATTATTTCAAAGTCATGTTTGGATGATTGTGAAACTTTTTCTAGCATACAACTCTCTTGCAAGAAGTTGTTTGAGATATCAAACACCTCCACTATACCTCGTTATCATTGTGGATCATGGGTTGTATTTATAAAAATACTATTTTCACAATATTCTCATATTTTCAAGAAAGGTAAATATTATCATGGTATTTTCACATATTTTACCTTATCACAAGAATTTGAAGCATATTATGATTTTAAAAATGGTGCTGAGGAAGGAGACCCTCATGAAACCTATTTATATTTTCTTTTAAAATATAGTCTCTCAGCACATACTTATGGTATTTAAAAAGGACCAATAATAGAAAGTTTCAACTCAAATTCTGCCCGACTATTTTATAGAAATCATGTTTTATTAGATGTTTTGGAAGTATATGTCATACAAGATTATTTTCAAAAACTGTTTTTCTATGAACACCCATATGACCCATGTTGTACAAGGTGTATTTGGATGGAGGAAGCAAATGATTTTTAAGGATCTCTAAACCATTGTTGTAATGCATGTGAATTCTACCTACGTGAACAAGATGACAATGAAACCGAGTGGACGCCATGATCAAGGTATGTAGTTATTCATTTTGGGAATCGTTTTATTTTATGGTGGTGAAATAAGACTTCATGAATTAATATGTTGAGATCGTAATGAATTTGGATGAAAATGAGAGGTATAAGGAAACTATTGAGCTTAAAACATGTTAGGGTTATTTTTGGAGTTTTATAAAATGGACAACACGCAGACCGTGTGACAACCCGTCGCGTCAGAAAAAGTTGCGGGAATCGAACCCACAACCAAAGTGCGACTGGTATTTATCGCCTACAACTGGACTACGTGACGTCCCTGGGTAGTATGACTTATTTTTTTAGTTAGATGATTTTATGAATTAAGAGTAAGTTGATTATAGGGTTATCTATGGAAATTATTAACCTATCATGGAGGATATGTGATTAGGTTAATTACTTTTCAATATGAGACTTTCAGAGCAACTGATGTTAATTGGAGATAAGTGTTAATTTGTAACTTGGAAGAATATGTGACTAAATCCTTCAAATATTTGGGTTTCGATTTTAGTTTGGTTTACATTGAATAATTTTATGGACAAATTGTTTATCAAATGGTCCTCGTTGAACTTTGGGTTTTGTTGGAAAAATTTTGGAGATTAAGATCATATTTTATTTTTATAAAGGGTTATCCTTTTCTGGTTTATCTGATCTTGTTCTAACAATTTTGGTTTTGGTAAGGGTCTAAAGACATGAGAAATATATAGTTCTCTTTTTTTGATTAGGTTATTTTCAAGAAATTGATTATAGTACTCTTAATACGAACAAGTCTTCCTAAATACTCATCTTTTGGAGAAAGTATGAGTTTGTGTAAGAAATCTAGTAAATGTTGAAAGTCAACATGACAAGTAAGTATGTTTCCTTAAGGTCAAAAATAAATTCCTCAATGAAAATTAACTTAAAAAAAATGTTGTCTATTAACTTTTTCTACTGGGGAATCAAATACCGTTTAACCCACCAAAAGTTTTTGATTTTCTTGTGGTTAACTTTCTCCTAAACATGTTTTCTATCACTCTCCCTCAGAACATGACCCTTTGTATTTTCTTCCATATCCATGTTTTCCTAAATGGAATCCTAGTATGGGTTAACTTGGGTGACCTCTGTACTTCTCTTTCTTTCTTTTAAAGTGATTGTTTTACTGACTCTTGTTTTGATGTGGGACTTTCAATGATGTTTCCGAGCCCAATTTTAAAATTGCGAGGACGCAATTCCCAAAAGGGGGGAAGGATGTAACACCCCAGGTAAATAAAGAATATGAAATTTTTATATTTATCCCTATTTGTGAATAAAATGTTAATATTAATTTAAAGGGAACGCAATGCTCTATGGCTTGCCCAATACGCAACAACGAGTTCCTTTGAAATCTTACGTTGCACTCTAATAATAAAATAATTTTATTTTAAATGGTAGTTAACACCAAGCTATTGTAATGAGGGGAATGAGAAGAACTAACTACAAAATGATTATATATGTTTGTCAAATATTTTTACTTTTTTCAATAAATGTTAGAGGATTAAAAATGAGAATGAATCCAATTTTAAGCATAAACATTCTAATATTCTTTAAAAGGTCGATTAACCGCCTTTTGATGGGGAACCTCTTTTTAATCCACTTTTTGACAATTTTATGTGTTATATTTTACAAAATAAAATTCTTGTTTAGAATTGGGATATCAAAATTTAATATGTTTAAATTTTTGGTATTTTTCCGATAAAGTTCATTTTTTAATGAATAGTGAAAATGTTGTATTTTAATTCAAAACCTATTTTTAATCTAATTTATTTATATGATTAGATTATCTTTTTAATTTGTTTTAAAGTAAAATTAGAATATATTTTTACCATTTAATCCAATGGTGGTCATTGGAATTAATATCACTTTGAGATTGGACATAAACGAGTGTTAATCTTTTGATAGATATTGTTTCTTAAAAACACGCTATTTGATTTGACAGCAGAATTTAATTATAAAATTAATTAATTTAACTTCTATGTTATGAATTTGGTAAAAAATACATCATTTTTGAGTTCAGAATATCAAATATATCTTAGGGTGAATTTTTGGTATTTTTCTGAAAACGTTAATTTATTATGAATAGTGAAACCACAAAGTGGTAGTTACAAAAACTGATTTTTTGTTTAAATGGAACTTTACCACTTCTGTGATTTGAATTTCAAAAATAAAACATAAATTATTTTCATTATTAAGTAAAATTTGGTTCAATGGGATGAAAATAAATTATGAAGAAAAGTAACTTTTAAGTTTTATTAATTGTGATTAAAGGTAATTATTGTGATTTAAGGTAAAAATGATATTATAAAAAAATTAAAATATCTTGACACTTGTCCTAACCCTATTGGATGAGTCATGGCCGACTAAGACAACCCATGGGTGAGTTTTGGGACCCCATGGAGCCACATGGGTAAGATAATTACATTTATGCCTTTTATTTAAAGTAAAACTAAAAATGACCCAAACATGTATTGTTTTACTAAAACAATTTTTACATGGGGTTATACAAGTCAGATTTTTTACTATAAATAATAATTGGAAAGCTAAAAATAATTCCTACATAATATTATTTTTTTTAAATAAATTTTCGACATTAAATAAATTAAATTATTTATAACATCATGATAATGCAACGATTACCTCATTATTTAACGATTTAAATAAAATGAAAAGATAATGTAAAATCTAAGACATAAACATGTCAAAAACCAATTGAATGGGTGTATTGAAAACTACTATCACCTTATATTCTAAATACATCAATGTGGGACCTTTAAAATCTGAAACACATTTGAAAATAAGGTAACATTTTATACCTTTGCAAGAGTGCCCCTCCTGTCCTCTTATAAAAGGCCCCCACCTCTACCTCCTTACCAACACCTCTCAAGACTTTGGATAGGCGAAGCTCAGATCATTGTGTCTCTACACATCCCTCTACTAATTCTGGAAGCCTTACCTTAGGCAGGAAGCTCTTCAAGAAACCCTTTTGGTTCAAACCAAAGGGAGTTACCCGATTTTAAGGTAACATCTTCACTCGTGCTCTTTTGATTTATTTCGCTTATCCAACCCCATATACTCTTTTTATTCATTTATTTTGTAAGAAAAAAAGTATCTTCTATATACTAGTATGTTTTTATAAGAAGGATTCAAGATAGACTTACACACACCTACATCTAATGGTTAAAGAACATAATGTTTCTGTTGATGGTGAATTTCTGCCTCACGAAATGATGATTGTTCAATATTCTTTTAACACATTCAAAGGTGGACATTTAGATATCACTATATTTATATATGAAATATAATATGTTTATGTTTTCCTTCAGATTCTGAATTTTTCATTTATGGCATACCTTTATGGTTTCCATTATGGGTAACACGATATCTTCATTTTAGGAAGTGGGGACTACCGCCCCCTCAAAGTGATTTGATTCATTAATACAATATGTAGTATGTATAAAGAATAGATTTAATGATATTACATATGATAACATAATGGAATTATAACACTATTATATATCATTATGTTTTAATTCCATTAAATATGAAATAGAAATGGAAGTAGCGTTCATGCGTACGTACGGCTTACCATCTCCATGAACGGTGCATTTCATTTCTTACTCTAAATGTTATGTAATATTATAAATGAATGTATAAAATGTATATATATGATATCTAAATAATGAATATAATTATAGATATAATGGATATTTTACCCCATGAACAAACTTGTAATTATAAAGAGTTTATTTTTGACTCAAGTAGCAATAATCGTTAAAACGACCGTTATTAACATAAATAATTACATTGTGTTCATGACATGGTAATAAGTGATATAAAAGGAATAATGAACATGAAAAAGGTTCTTACACATGTATAAATTATCTGATGTTTATTATTCATGAGATTAAAGAACGATCGAGTCAAGTCGGATACGAGGTAAGGGATCCTACCCCTCTCTTTCTTTTTAAGTACACTCCTTTATGTCATTCCCTTTTAAGCTCATTGTTATTATTATTGGGATGTTATTTTATATTAAACTTACATTAATTTTTATTTTCATATGATTAGAGACCCTATTTTTTCTTATCAATACATTTTGGAAGTTTTGAGTGGCGCCGTTAGGCAGCCGAATTTTCGTAAGAGATCCAACCTCTCTCTTTCTTTTTAAGTACTCTCCTTTATGTCACTTCTTTTAACATCCTCTTTGTTATGTTGGGGGATGTTCTTTTATATTACTCTTTCTGTAAATTTTATGTTAATATGATGATAGACCCTATTTGATCTCATCAATAAATTTTTTAAGTTTTAAGTGGCGTCGTTAGGCTGCCGAGTTTTCGTAAGAGATTTTTCATCTCACTTTTATTCCCATGAGATTTATGCTACATTTGCTTCCATTTCCTTTGAGTGGTATATGTAATGACCATTATTCTAATCTTTGTGTAATATAATTTCGTTTATGAGTATTTACATCAATTTTGTATTGTCCCACTTTCATGGGGTGTATGTTTCGAAAGATACCCAAGTCGATAAGGGAACCTTTCACCCTCCTCTTTTTAAAGACATCTTTTGTTGGGTATTTCAACTTACATATTTTAATGTTAAGATATGTTATTCTATATCCTTATTGATTTAAATTTTATGTCCAAGTGTTGAGATACCCTTTTTATCTCCCATCAACTCATTTTCTAATGTTTGAAGTGACGTCATTAGGCTGTCGAATTTTTGAAAAGGAACTTCTTAACCCAATTTTGATTATTTGGGATAAACTTGTAATCCTTGAATATGTCGTTCTATGAATATGTGTGAATGAACTCTAATTGTTTTACATTTAATATCCACTTATATTTGGTGTATTCGTTTTTCACACATAATTATGTAATTGATTTATCCTTAATCCAAGGATACCTTCATTGTAAGGGTCATCGTCTCAATCTCCTTTAATTGAGGCATATTTTGTTTTATACACAAATTTCTTTTATACGGTGTGTAAACCCCTTTTACTTTTAAGTTTATTCAAAAATAATATTTTTATACGAAGTGTTTACTAAATGACAAAAGGGAATGTTTTTTTGTCGTACGTATGCGGCGACAACGACTTCTCCACCGCTGTGACCATTATTTGAGTTTCAGCTTCCTCTACAAGCCATATTTTTTTTTAATGAAAAATAAATACCATCTTTTAATTTTCTTTTATTTTGGTATTGAAAATGTTTTTCATAATGTTTTTATATCAAAGTGCTATTTTTATATCTTGTGATTGAAAAGTGGAAATGTTTTGTTTCCTTTATGCATGTTTTATGTGATGTAATTATGTTATGGTTCTTGCGCATTGTTTATGAAGACGGGTGGTTCCATGATAAACTAAGGGTGAGTGAGCCCGATATAGCTCTCCAATGCATTGGGTAACGTGAATGAGTTAACCGTTAAGGTTTCTCCGAAGGGATTTAGGGAATATACTTTGATGGGTATTTCAAACGTAACCATGAGGGTTACTCCCTATGTAATAATGTTATGAATGCCTCAAGTTACCTTTATTTATTATGATTTCTATGATTTATTCATGATTTCATGAGGTATGTGATTATGTTTTATGAGTAAAGTACGATTTCATGCATAGAATAATGTTTTCCTTTCATAATTTTATATCCATTACTGAGCTTTTTAGGCTCATCCCAAGTTTTTGAAATGTTTTTCATAGGTCAAGGGAGAGGTAATTGATGTGATTATAGTGTCAAGGAAGTGTTAAGAAAGAATCCATATTTTGTTTAAATATGTTTCTGTTTATGGGAAAAATGTGTACTATCTTTTATGTAACCAATTTGTTTAAATGTGGAATGTAATGCATTTTTTATGATCTAATTCTCTAAAACTCTAAACCTGAAAAGATCCTCAATGTGTATTCTTTAAGTAACTCAAGATTAAGTATGGTTTAAGGCTGGGGACTTATAGTTGGTATCAGAGGTCCATTTAGACAACTTTATGGATTAGGTGTTTTTGTTAGACACATGGTTAGACCCTATATCTATTATTTCAGTTAGATCCTTTTTTTATAACATTTTTCAGGTCAAGTAAATTCAGTTATGAATGGAAGGAGGAGGATCTCAAACGAAATTCCTATCTCTTACTGATGACATGCTTGCAATAATTATTTCAAAGTCATGTTTGGATGATTGTGAAACTTTTTCTTGCATACAAATCTCTTGCAAGCAGTTGTTTGAGATATCATACACCTCCACTATACCTCGTTATCATCATGGATCATGGGTTGTATTTAGAAAAATACTATTTTCACAATATTCTCATATTTTAAAGAAAGGTAAATATTATCATGGTATTTTCAAATATTTTACCTTATCACAATAATTTGAAGAATATTATGATTTTAAAAATTGTGCTGAGGAAGGAGACCCTTGCAAAACCTATTTATATTTTCTTTTAAAATATTGTCTCTCAGAACATACTTATGGTATTTAAAAAGGACCAATAATAGAAAGTTTCAACTCAAATTCTGTCCGACTATTTTATAGAAATCATGTTTTATCAGATGTTTTGAAATAATATGTCATACATGATTATTTTCCAAAACAGTTTTTCTGTAAACACCCATATGACCCATGTTGTACAAGGTGTATTTGGATGGAGGAAGAAAATGATTTTGAAGGATCTATAAATCATTGTTGTAATGCATTGGAATTCTACCTATGTGAACAAGATAACAATGAAACCGAGTGGACGCCATGATCACGGTATGTTGTTATTCATTTTGGGAATCGTTTTATTTTATGGTGCTGAAATAAGACTTCAAGAATTAAGATGTTGAGATCGTAATGAATTTGGATGAAAATGAGAGCTATAATGAAACTATTGAGGTTTTAACATGTTAGGTTTATTTTTGGAGTTTTATAAAAAGGACAACACGCAGACCGTGTGACAACCCGTTACGCCGGACAAAGCTACGGGAATCGAACCCACAACCAAAGTGCGACTGGTATTTATCGCCTAGCACTGGACTACGTGAAGTCCTTGGATAGTATGACTTATTTTTTTTAGTTAGATGATTTTATGAATTAAGAGTAATTTGATTATAGGGTTATCTGTGGAAATTATTAACCTATCATGGTGGATATGTGATTAGGTTAATTACTTTTCAATATGAGACTTCTTGATCAAATGATGTTAATTGGAGATAAGTGTCAATTTGTAACTTGGAAGACTATGTGACTAAATCCTTCAAATATTTGGGTTTCAATCATAGTTTGGTTTACTTTGAAGAATTTTATGGACAAATTGTTTATCGAATGGTCCTCGTTGAACTTTGGGTTTTGTTGGAAAAATTTTGGAGATTAAGAGTATATTTTCTTTTTATAAAGGGTTATCCTTTTCTGGTTTATCTGATCTTGTTATAACAATATTGGTTTTGGTAAGGGTCTAAAGACATGGGAAATATATAGTTCTCTTTTTTGGATTAGGTGATTCTCATGAAATTTATTATAGTACTCTTAATACGAACAAGTCTTCCTAAATACTCATCTTTTGGAGAAAGTATGAGTTTGTGTAAGAAATCAATGTTGAAAGTCAACATGATAAATAAGTATGTTTCCTTAAGATCAAAAATAAATTCCTCAATGAAAAGTAACTTAAATAAAATTTTTTTCTATTAACTTTTCCTACTAGGGATTCGAATACCGTTTAACCCACCACAAGTTTGTGATTTTCTTGTGGTTAACTTTCTCTTAAACATGTTTTCTATCACTCTCCCTCAGAACATGACCCTTGGTATTTTCTTCCATATCCATGATTTCCTACATGGAATCCTAGTATGGGTTAACTCGGGTGACCTCTGTACTTCTCTTTCTTTCTTTTAAAGTGATTGTTTTACTGACTCTTGTTCGGATGTGGGACTTTCAATGATGTTTTCAAGCCTAATTTGAAAATTGTGAGGATGCAGTTCTAAAAGGAGGGAAGGATGTAACACCCTAGGTAAATAAAAAATATGACATTTTTAAATTTATCTCTATTTGTGAATAAAATGTTAATATTAATTTAAATGGAACGCTATGCTCTATGGCTTACCCAATACACAACAACGAGTTTCTTTGAAATCTTACGTTGCACTATAATAATAAAATAATTTTATTTTAAATGGTAGTTAACACCTAGCTGTTGTAATGAGGGGAATGAAAGGAACTAACTACAAAATGATTACATATGTTTGTCAAATACTTTTACATTTTACAATAAATGTTAGAGGATTAAAAATGTGAATGAATCCAATTTTAAGCGTAAACATTCTAATATTCTTTAAAAGGTCGATTAACCGCCTTTTGATGGCGAACCTCTTTTAAATCCCCTTTTTGACAATTTTATGTGTTATATATTACAAAATAAAATTCTTCTTTAGAATCAGGACATCAAAATTTACTTTGTGTAAATTTTTGGTATTTTTCCGATAAATTTCATTTTTTAATGAACAGTGAAAATGTTGTATTTTAATTCAAAACCTCGTTTTAATATAATTTATTTATATGATTAGATTATCTTTTTAATTGGTTTTAAAATAAAATTAGAATATATTTTTACCATTTAATCCAATGGTGGTCATTGGAATTAATATCACTTTGAGATTGGACATAAACGAGTGTCAATCTTTTGATAGATATTGTTTCTTAAAAACACTCTATTTGATTTGACAGGGGAATTTAATTATAAAATTAATTGATGCAAATTATATTTTATGAATTTGGTAATAAATAAATCATTTTTTAATTCAGAATATCAAATATATCTTAGGTTGAATTTTTGGTATTTTTGTGAAAAACCTTAATTTTTGATGAATAGTGAAACCACCAAGTGGTAGTTACAAAAATTGATTTTTTGTTTAAATGGAACTTTACCAATTCTGTGATTTGAATTTAAAAAATCCAATATAAATGATTTTCATTATTTAGTAAATTTTTTTTCAATGGGATGAAAATAATATTTGATGAAAAGTAACTTTTAAGTTTTATTAGTCGCGATTAAAGGTAATTAGTGTGATTTAAGGTAAAAATGATATTATAATAAAATGAAAATATCTTGAAACTTGTACTAACCCTATTTTATGAGTCATGTACAATGAATAAAGCCCATGGGTAGAGTTTTGGGACCCAATGGAGCCAATTGTGTAAGATAATGACATTTATGACTTTTATTTAAAGTAAATGTAAAAATGACACAAACATGTATTGATTTACTAAACCAATTTTTACATGGGGTTATACAAGTCATATTTTTGACTATAAATATTAATTGGAAAGATAAAAAGATTTCCTACATCATATTATTTTTTTATAATTTTTAGACATTAAATAAATTAAATTATTTATGACATCATGATGATGCAACGATTACCTCATTATTTAACGATTTAAATAAAATGAAAAGATAATGGAAAATATAAGACCTAAACATGTCAAAAACCTATTTAATGGATGTATTTATAATTCCTATCACCTTATCCTCTAAATAAATCGATGTGGGACCTTTAAAATCTGAATCAAATTTGAAAATAAAGTAACATTTTATACCTTTCCAAGATTGCCCCTCCTCTACGCTTATAAAAATCCCCCACCTCTACCTCCTTACCCACACCTCTCAAGCCCTTGGCTAGGCCAAGATCAAGTCATTTTGTCTATAAATATTCCTCTCCTCATCATAGAATCCTTAACTTAGGCAGTAATCTCTTCAAGAAACCCTTTTGGTTCAAACCAAATGGAGTTACCCGATTTTAAGGTAACATCTTCACTCGTGCTCTTTTGTTTTATTTTGCTTCTCCAACCCACTAAAATCTTTTTATTCATTTATTATGTAACAAAAAAAGTATCTTACATATAATAGGATGTTGTTATAAGAATTATTCGAGATACACTTACACACACCTACATCTAATGGTTAAAGAACATACTGTTTCTGTGGATGGTGAATTCCTACCTCACGAAACGATGATTGTTCAATATTCTTTTAACACCTTCAATGGTGGCCATTAAGATGTCACTATATTTATATATGATATATAATATGTTTATTTTTTCCTTAATCTTCTTTATTTTTCATTTATGGCATACATTTATGGTATCCATTATGGGTAATGTGATATCTTCATTTTAGTAAGTGTGGACTACCGCCCCCTCAAAGTGATTTGATTCGTTAATACCATATATAGTACGTATAAAGGATAGATTTAATGATATTATATATTATTATATAATGTAATTATAATTCTATTATGTATCATTATGTTTTAATCCATTAAATATGAAATAGAAATGGAAGTGGCGTTCGTGTGTACATACGGCTTACCATCGCCATGAACGGTGCATTTCATTTCTTACCTCTAAATGTTATGTAATATTATAAATGCATGTATAAAATGGATATATATGATATATATGATATATAAATAATGAATATAATTCTATATATAATGGATAATTTACCCCATGAACAAACTTGTAATTATAACGACTTCATTTTTGACTGAAGTAGCAATGATCGTTAAAAAGACCGTTACTAACTTAAATAATTACATAGTGTTCATGACATGGTAATAAGTGAAATAAAAGGAATAATGAAATTTAAAAAGGTTATTAAGAAAGTATAAATTAAATCATGTTTATTATTTAGGAGATTAATGAACGATCGAGTCAAGTCGGATACGAGGTAAGGGATCCAACCCCTCTCTTTCTTTTTAAGTACACTATTTTATGTCATTCCCTTTTAAGCTCATATTTCTTATTATTGGGATGTTCTTCTATATTAAACTTACTGTACTTTTTATGTTCATATTATGAGTCCATATTTTGTCTCATCAATCCATTTTTGAAGTTTTGAGTGGCGCCGTTAGGCTGCCAAATTTTCGTAAGAGATCCAACCTCTCTCTTTCTTTTTAAGTACTCTCCTTTATGTCACTTCTTTTACCCTCCTATTTGTTATGTTGGGGGATGTTATTTTATATTCCTCTTTCTTTAAAGTTTATGTTAATATGATTAGAGACCCTATTTTCTCTCATCAATACATTTTTGGATGTTTTCAGTGGCGTCATTAGGCTGCCGAGTTTTCATAAGGGATTTTTCGTCTCACTTTTATTCCCATGAGATTTATGATACATTTTCCACCATTTCCTTTGAGTGGTATATGTACTGCACATTATTCTACTCTTTGTGTAATATAATTTCATTTATGAGTATTTACATCAATTTTGTATTGTCCTTCTTTCATGGGGTGTATATTTCGAAAGATACCCAAGTCGGTGAGGGAACCTTTCACCCTCCTCTTTTTAAAGAATTATTTTGTTGGGTCTTTTAATTTACATATTTTAATGTTGGGATATGTTATTCTATATCCTTATTGATGTAAATTTTATGTCCAAGTGATGAGATACCCTTTTTATCTCTCATCAACTCATTTTCTGAAGTTTTAAGTGACGCCGTTAGGCTGTCGAATTTTTGGAAAGGAACTTCTTAACCTAATTTTGATTCTTTGGGATAAACTTTTACTCCTTGAATATTTCGTTCTATGAATATGTGTTAATGACCTTTGATTGTTTTTCACTTAATATCCAATTATATTTGTTGTATTTTTTTGTCACACATAATTATGTAATTGATTTATCCTTAATCCTAGGATACCGTCTTTGTCAGGGACATCATCTCAATCTCCTTTCATTGAGGCATATTTTGATTTATACACAAATTTCTTTTATATTTTGTATAAACCCCTTTGACTTTTAAGTTTATTCGAAAGGAATCTTTTTATACGAAGCATTTACTAAATGACAAAAGGGAATGTTTTTTTGTCGTACGTATGTGGAGACAACGACTTCTCTGCTGCCATGACCATTATTTGAGTTTCGGCTTCCTCTATATGCCATAACATTTTTTTGAATGAAAAATATATACCATGTTTTACTTTTCTTTTATTTCGGTATTGAAAATGGTTTTCATAATGTTTTTATATCAATGTGTTGTGTTGATATCTTGTGATTGGAAAATGGAAATGTTATGTTTCCTTTATGCATGTTTTATGTGATGTGATTATGTTATGGTTCTCGGGAATTGTTTTTGAAGACTGGTGGTCCCATGATAAACTAAGGGCGGGTGAGACCGATATAGATCTCCAATGCATTGGGTAACGTGAAGGAGTTAAAAGTTAAGGTTTCTCCGAAGATATTTAGGGTATATACTGTGATGGGTATTCCAAACGTAACCATGAGGGTTACTCCCTACGTAAGAATGTTATGAATGCATCAAGTTACCTTTATGTCTTATGATTTCTATGATTTATTCATGATTTTATGAGGTATGTGATTATTGTTTTTGAGTAAAGTATGATTTCATGCATGGAGTAATGTTTTTCTTTTGAACATTTATATCCATTACTGATTGTTTTTTGCTCATCCCATGTTTTTGAAATGTTTTTCTCAAGTCAAGGGAAAGGTACATGATGTGATGATAGAGTCAAGGATGTGTCAAGAAAGAATCCATGTTTTATTTTAAATATGTTTCTGTTTATAGGAAAAATGAGTACTATCTTTTATGTAACCACTTTGTTTAAATGTGTATTGTAATGCATGTTTTATGATCTAATTGTAACAACCCTAAATTTTGAATAAATATTATTTCCTAATTTTATGTGTTTTATTTTTATACTCAACAAAAATGATTCATTTGATAACATGATTATAATTAAAATGAGACCGTTGGATTTTGACTATTATATGACCATTAGTTAATATGACTGTTGGAAACTAAATGTTTTGATTTTTGTCTCTAAATATAAGTAATCTTGGTTAATTATTATAGAAAGAGGATTCGATGGCCTCGACCAGTAGTGTTGGACCGATCAACGCCCATCTAACAGAACTTGGGAAGGAGGTAGCACCACTGGGCTTTGCTCTGGACCAAACCCAAGCCGAACTTCATCGTGTGAAGTTAGAACAAAATTTCCTTCGCGAAAAGTTCAACCTGATAGAAATTACTACTCGTGCAATATTGGTCGAGCCTCCCTCATATTCTCTCACCTTAGCACACCTTACACTTAGGTCCTATGCTGGCGTGATAAGGGTCTATTTAAGGAGACCGTAACTGGCTTGTGTAATCCTTTTTTTAAATAAAAATTCGGAATTCTTCTTATGATGAAGTTTATGAATTTTCAAATGACCAGATAAATAAACTATGCATATTTTTGATGAATTTTAGAAAATGGATATTTTAAAAATGTTTATGTAAACCTTAAATAAATAAAAATGTGTATTGATTTTCAAAAAATGGTCTTCTACAATTATGTTCAGTACGAAATTTAGAGTTTAATAAGATCAACTTGATTTTTGATGAATAGTAAATTATGAATAGTGATTTTATGCTTAGGATTAATAATGTAACCAAATGGATTAGTAATCTCACTTAAAGAAAGTATTAAAATAAGCTAATCACTTTGATTAAGTAATGTGATTCAATAAAATGGTTAAATAACGGTTTCATAAATTATTATTCAATTATTAGTTTTTTCAGATGAATAGTGTTTTTTAATCAAAAATTTAATTAAAAGTAATTATAAAATTATTTTTATAAAATGGACTTCATTTTTGAACTCAGAGCATCGATACTATATTAAGGTAATTTTTGGGGATATTTCTGAAAAAAATGAATTTTTGGTGAATAGTGTTTTTTAATTAAAAATTTAATTAAAAATATTTAGAAAATTATTTTTATAAAATGGATTTCATTTTTGAAATCAGAGCATTGATATTTGGTTAAGGTGAAATTTTGGGATTATTCTGAGAAAGTTGAATTTTCGATTAATAGTGAAAATATAGTTTTTAAGTTATGGGAGTTTAAAGACATCATTAAATGATGTATTAAGTATGTAATCAATATGGTCGACTTATGAATAGTAAGATAAGGTATGAGGTGTCCCAAGTGGCCAATACCATGGGAAAATACCATGGGCAAGCCCATGGTTTTACCAAAACCACTAATGAGCTGTCCCTTAACCATTAATGCCTTGTCCCCTCACTTTCCCTATAAATACCAAGACATCCTCTCATACATTCGACTTACCACTCTCCCCCAATGAAGTTCTGGTCTCATTACCTCCCAAGGAGTGCCCCCAAGGTGCCCCCAAGCCCTCAAGGTCCCAACCGTTGAGTTTTAAGAGTTACGTTTTAAGGTAAGGGATCTAATCTCTCTCTTTCTTTTCAAGAAATCTCTTTTATGTAATTTATATTATGCTCCATGTTCTTATATTAAAGGGTGTTATTTTATACTCCTCTTACTGCCCTTTTCATGTTCACATAATGAGAGATCCCCTCTTACTCTCATTATTTCGTTTTATGAAGTTTTAAGTGGCGCCGTTAGGCTGTCGAAATTTTTGTAACGGATTCTTTCTCCCTTCTCATTTTTGAAGATATATTTTCATGTAAAGTATTTCAAGTTCCTTTTTATTATATTGGGGTATGATCTATAAATTTATCATACTGATCTTTTATGATCATATGATGAGAGACCCCATTTTATCTCTTTAATTTAGTATTTTGAAGTTTTAAGTGGGGTCGTTAGGCTGCCGAATTTTTAAGTGGTTCTTCACCCTTCTCATTTTGAAGTTCTACTTTCATGTCAAATCATTCAAGTTCCTTTTTGTTATGTTGGGGTATGATCTATATATATATCATACTGATCTTTTATGATCATATGATGAGAGACCCCATTTGATATCTTCAATTCAGTATTTTGATGTTTTAAGTGGCGTTGTTAGGCTGCCGAATTTTTAAGTGGTTCTTCACCCTTCTCATTTTGAAGTTCTACTTTCATGAAAATTCTTTCAAGTTCCTTTTTGTTATGTTGGGGTATGATCCCTATATCTATCATACTGATCTTTTATGACCATATTGTAACGCCCCGACCCCAGCTACCCAGAGTCGGTGCGTTATTACATAACATTGGCATGATCACAAGAAAGATCAAATCTCGAAAGACCGATTGGTTTAGTAGCCTTGGAAACACTAGATATATTCATAAGTTTTACATTACATCATAAAATGAAAAACTACTACAACAACATAATGTTTCCACAATCCACACTATTAACCCCTCATAAAATCCCTGCAGGTCATTCATAACTTACTTCTTCACATCCTGGGAAAAATAAAACATAGAAAATGGGTGAGCTCAAATTCCCAGTAAGGATAACAATATAGCGGAAACTTTCATAAATAAGAATAAACATTTAAGGCAATGTATAACTAAAACAAAAGCCTTTTAAATATGAACTTTCAACATGGTATGGCATAAATAAAATGAAATAACGCCATTTACTTATTCACATTGATATTCTACTAATCGAATAATCACATGCAAAAATCAATAACCACTTTCATAATGTTGGAATGCATAATGCCAGACTATCATAACCACATAGTCAAGGCCTCGTGCCAAGACTACAAATAAGATTTTGTCAAGGCCTTGTGCCAAGACACTAGTTTGTCTCATGAGACCAACCGATGCATCGAGGAGCTATAGCGGGCTCCACCCGTCACTTATTAAGTCCAATGCATTCCCATATGAAAAGGTTTAAACATAACATAAACATTCGTATTAAAACTAGCATACGAAATGTCAATAATTTCACCATAAACTATGAATGGTATAAAAATAGAACATCCATAGTCAAACATATCACAAAACCTTCAATACAATATAGAAGTTTTGTATCATAATAAATCAACTTCAAATAATCTTAAAATCCATCAAAGGATGTTGACGTAGATGAAATCAAAATTCTTTTTAAAGAAATATCTCCTTTTATTTTGAAATCATTTAAGATCCATATAAAATAAAACATTTTCTTTGAAAATATTCTTATAAGCTTCTAAGGAAAGCTTTGAAGATTTTATAACGGCGTAAAATAACCGCACCCGCCGTATAAGTTAAAAAAAAACATTCTTACCTCAATTCTGTCGAAAAGGTTAAAAAGGACCTTGTTTTGAAAACGACGGAAAGATTCCTTTATAAACCTCTTATAAAAAGTCAAACAGGGGTATAAATGACTTTAACCCATATTCTTGTAAATAGTAAAAATGTTTTGAAATACATTTTTAAGAAACATGGATGTGGATGATAAAGATATCCCAGTAGATTATTACGTATAGACAACCTCGGATAATGAAGAGATTGTGAAATAACCCTTACCTTGTAATTTTCCTTTGTTGGGGTAGGTTAACCTCCTGTATAATGGTGAAATAATTTTTATTAAATTATACAAGAATAATATATATTAATATGATATCATATATGATCTTTTAACATTGATTTGTTAAAAATATCTTAGAATTATCGTCGTTTCGGGAGTTAACTTACTCATTTTCTTTTATATGTTTTGTTACATAAGCCATGGTTGTTGTATCTTATTCATATCCATAATTATATCCAGTCCTTAAACATCATTTTTAAATCATCAAATGATAATTATACTTGAATGGATATGATGGAGAATGAATCTCATCGCGTTCGTGGAGACGGTAGTCCGTACGTACGCACGAGCGACAATATCATTCTTTTGATATTAAAATAATATATAAATGGATGGTATATCATATATACAGAATCATTAACATGTTATATTTATTATTTACATGAGTTACACATCATTATTATACCCATCCAAATAATATTATATTGAATAACAATTACGCCACGGCGTGGAGACGGTAAGCCGTACGTACGCACGTATGGTGACATGTTATTCAAAGGGTGGATAGAATACTGAATATGATTGTACCATATTTATAATAACATCACAGTATATGTGAGATACTGGAGTTATTATTTTAGAATGGTAAGAACAAAGGAAGAAGAAGTGGAAGAAGAAATGAACTTGGAGAAGGGTGGTGAAATCATTACCTCTTCTTCGGTTTCTTCCTTTTGATTTGATCAAAAGGGCTCCTTAGGTTGGCTTTCTGATCAAACTAAGGCCTCTAGGTTGTATTGAGGGATGTTGGAAGAGTATTTTGGCAGATTTTGGCCGAACCAAAAGGCTTTTAAGGTGTGAAGAAATGAGAAGGAGGAGTGCCCTTTTATAAGAGGGGTGAGAGGCACCTTTGGAAAAGCTAGAAATATTAATTTATAATAAATTCATATTCGGTTTCTAATGGCTCCAAAGTTTATTATTCAAAGGTTAAGGTGGGGATAGGTCGCAAACCACTCAACCAATAGAATTTAGACAGGTTTGGGTACTTATATTAACCTTATCTTTAAGTATTAACTCTAAGTTAATTAGTTTCACTTTTACAATGTCTCTTTGTATTTTTATATAATATGGTTAATAAACTTACTATATACATCCAAGAGACCCCCAAGTGGTACATTAATGATGAACCTATCATGATATAAGTATCTTGGCCGAACCTTAGATTTTTAGGAATTTAATATCAATTAATAATATAATATTTGTTTTAAGAACTCTTTTATGTCAATTTTGACACTATTCAATAGTTGATTTTTGTGAAACTCATAACAGATTGATTACTTCTAACAAAGTCAATTAAATCAATCCTAATATATCATATTATCCTAGAAAATTAGTTTAATTCATTAAAAGTTTCATATTATATTTATTTGGGTATTTATAATATCAATTATTTTAATTTTTCACTATTATAGTAATTACTGCATCATCATTGTGTCATAAATAAAATAAATTATTTAATGTCTAAAAATTATAAATAAAATATCATTATGTAGGAAATCGTTTTAGCTTTCTAATGAATATTTATAATCTAAAATCCAACTTATATAACCCTATGTAACAATTGTTTTTCTAAAAGATATATGCTTGTGTCATTTTTGTATTCATTTTGACTTAATTAAAATAAAGTGTCATTATCACTTACAAGTGGATCCATGGGGTCCAAAAATCGACCCAAAGATGCCCATGGTCGACCATGTAACAAAACATAGGGTTAAGACACGTTTTAGGGTAATTTAGTATTATTATAATATTATTTTTTTAACCCTTATTTACCGGATTTACCCTTAACCATGGTAAATAAAATATTTTTACCGCAGTAATTATTCAAAATGTCTAAAAATAAAAGTTACCTATTTACAAAATTTTAACATCCTGATTCCAAATATGGAATCCATTTTCCTAAATTCTAAACACAGAAGTGGCAGAAATTAATTTAAAATTAATTCCCGCTGTCAAAACAAAAAGCGTGTTTTTAAGAGATAATAACTATCAAAAGATTGACACTTGTTTATGTTCGGTTTAATTGTAAAATTATGTCCAATGACCAAAATTATATTAAATGGTAAAACTATATTCAAAATATACTTTAAAACCACTAAAATTCATAATTTATCACTATTAATTATTTTGATTAAAAAAGTTGTTTTTAATTAAAATTTAGTAATTTTCACTATTCATCAAAATATGAAAGTTATCCGAAATGTACCAAAATTTCACCTTAGGCTAAATTCGATATTCTGAATCCAAAGATGAAGTACATTTTAAAATATAATATATATATAATTTTAAAAAGTAGGTATTACTATTCATAACGGCTAGTTTGATTGGTTGTGGTGTGTGTTAAAACTCAAGGTTGCGTACAACACACGCTACTGTATTATTCAAAGAAAGTGTACCGTGGAAGCTTGGGATGTTTCATTTTAAATTTTTGATGTCCCCTTTTAGTCAAAAAGTTTAAAATATTGTATTTAAAAAGGGTTCACTATTAAAAGTTGATAAAAGTGCAATACTGAAAATGAATTTGTTCTTGCATTATATCTAAGAAACTCATAATATGGATTCTAAAATTATAGGGATTATATAAAGTTTAAAATTTAGATAATACTATTCATAACATCTTTTGAATGGATTTTTTTTTTGTAAGTCATGGTGTGATTGAACTCAGTGTTGCGTGTAGTGCAAGTTATTGAATTATTTTGAAGAAATAACACACTATGAAATCTTGGGGTGTTACATTCTCCCCTCCTTCAATAAATTGCGTCCTCGCAATTTGAAATTGTTCTTCGAAAATAAAAGGTTGAAAATAGAAAATATATTTGTGGGAAAACCCACATCGGAAATTGGGTTACTAAAATTTAGTCTTAATATGAGGAAAAGAGAAATGAAAGGGTCACCACCAAATTATGATCTTGATTAGGAGAACATTGGTGACAATTAGAGACATATAATTGGAGGAAAAACGTAAATATTTATAGGTAGTGATTGAGGTCATCAATCACAAAAAGTATAAAATTTAGGTTCTTAAACTCATCAATCTATGATGATTTGAAGTACCATCGGTTCAACAAAATATAGGGTATTGGGATAACACATTTTTGACGTTTCAAAATATCTTAGTTGAAATCCCACATCGAAAAATGAATTAATGAGGCCTCTATTTAAAATAAAGAGTGGAAAGTATGAAGATTACCGAAAATAACACATACTAGGGTTCCATGTAGGAAAATATGGATATGGAAGAGAAATCTAACCATCAATTATCTGATGGAGAGTGGTAGAGAACATGGCTATGAAAATGCCAACAATCCCAAAGCCATAAATTAGTGATGATTTAAGGTACCGTCTAGGACACCATTTTTGTTATAAGTTCCTTTTCTTAATGTTGAGGAATTTATTTATGATATTGGATAAGATCATAAGGAGATATACTTACTTTATAATTATAATTTTGTCCATTAATAAATTTCTACCACAAACTCATCTTTCACTCTAAAAGATAATAGAACGTAAATTTTTTTTCTATTTATACTATTCGTACAGGGTTCCAAAATAAATAAATTTATAATTCATCTACCAGATCTTTTAAAAAAAACTACATTATTTAATCCAGGACATCTCGTGGGCCAGTGGTAGGTGATACACCCTTGTCGCCCTTCGGTTGCGGGTTCAAGTCTCGCAGCCTTGCTGGACGCGACGGGTTGCCGCCCGACCTCCGGGTTGTCCTTTTATGGCAATCCTAAATAATCCAAACTAGAACTATCCAAAATTATTCTGTCCAAACTCACAGTCCAACATTTATAAGGAAGGTAAAAATAATATAGATCCTTTTTACCCCGTAATAGCATATGAATACCTTCATCATGTATTACCATATTCCTTATTGATTACATTCATGCTCCCTTATTCCATATAGAATGCTGGATATACTTCATTAATCCAAAAATGTTTTAAACCCCAACAATGATGGAATATACAAATCATTAATCGGCTTCAAGGTAGTCAATAATATCCAATATAATTTATCCAAATCAATCATGTATTATTCTAAAATCACCACCTCGGTATCTGAGCCATATTATGGTTTATCTTTCTCTCAACCATATATTTTCCAAACATTTAACCTGCTACTGAGTCACTTTTCTTTGTTCCACACCATCTCAAGTCCTTAATGAAATAGTACTGCAGTACAATCCTTATATACTCCATAATTATTATAACAAGTACATTGTTGATACAACACTCAATTGATATAATCAACATAATAACTCTAATCATTCCTCTTAATCTGTGGTAGTATCATAACTTGATTATTATCCAATAGAATCATTTGCGGCATAGTCTGATGTCTGGGACATAGGTTCGCGTAGTGTCCAAACTCCTTGCAAATGAAGCATTGTACATTTGAAACCATTTTCTTACCCTTGCAGTCATGTACTTTGTGCCCTTTTCCTCCACACTTATAACAAACTCCCATTCCTTTCAGGCAAGTTCCAGGGTGTTTCTTTCCACAGTTACCACATATGGGAAAATTCTTCTTTTCCCGCTTCCCTTTATCCATCTTTCTCTCTTCTATCCTTTTCTTCTCTTGCTTCCCTTCAAAGCCATAGGACTCAGTAAACTCTTTACTTATCTTATCAACACATGATATTATTTTTTCATATGATGATAATACATGGGAGACTATTTCTCTTATAAATTCTAGCTTAAGACCAGGAATGATATGATCCTTCCTTCTCTTTGGATCATGTGCATTTCTGGAGGTCTCATTCCTTCTACTGGGCGCCATTTCTAAACAATGGCATACACTAGATCAGTTTATGAATCAAAATACATAATCCCATAGTTATAAAACACTTAACATAAATTTAACTATTTATGGATATAATCCATAATCATAAAAATGTTTTCTTTGAGGAAGTATATACTCATAAACCCTTCATAATGATTTGTAAAGAAAATGAGAGTTATCCTAAGCATATCCCCCGGGAGTGTCGTAACCAAGAGTGCAGCAAGGCCCGTTGTCGTGCACCAGTTCCTGTTCGAGTCTAGCTCAAAGCGGTGTTTTCGGGTTTTACCCCTAGGTACATCTGTGCCAGAGCCGCCTCTACCTGCTCGTATCCAGACAGGGATGTATTGCTCGGAAAACTCACAAAATCTCTACAATACCAAAATTCTAGGAAGTTCTTCTATACTAATCCTCAAAGTTCATCTTAGGTCTACGTGCTCCAATCAGAGTTTATCTAAATCTAGCTTCCAAGGTTTGTACTAAACCTCCCTCTGATACCAACTGTAACGCCCCGACCCCAGCTACCCAGAGTCGGTGCGTTATTACATAACATTGGCATGATCACAAGAAAGATCAAATCTCGAAAGACCGATTGGTTTAGTAGCCTTGGAAACACTAGATATATTCATAAGTTTTACATTACATCATAAAATGAAAAACTAATACAACAACATAATGTTTCCACAATCCACACTATTAACCCCTCATAAAATCCCTGCAGGTCATTCATAACTTACTTCTTCGCATCCTGGGAAAAATAAAACATAGAAAAGGGGTGAGCTCAAATGCCCAGTAAGGATAACAATATAGCGGAAACTTTCATAAATAAGAATAAACATTTAAGGCAATGTATAACTAAAACAAAAGCCTTTTAAATATGAACTTTCAACATGGTATGGCATAAATAAAATGAAATAATTCCATTTACTTATTCACATGGATATTCTACTAATCGAATAATCACATGCAAAAATCAATAACCACTTTCATAATGTTGGAATGCATAATGCCAGACTATCATAACCACATAGTCAAGGCCTCGTGCCAAGACTACAAATAAGATTTTGTCAAGGCCTTGTGCCAAGACACTAGTTTGTCTCATGAGACCTACCGATGCATCGAGGAGCTATAGCGGGCTCCACCCGTCACTTATTAAGTCCAATGCATTCCCATATGAAAAGGTTTAAACATAACATAAACATTCGTATTAAAACTAGCATACGAAATGTCAATAATTTCACCATAAACTATGAATGGTATAAAAATAGCACATCCATAGTCAAACATATCACAAAACCTTCAATACAATATATAAGTTTTGTATCATAATAAATCAACTTCAAATAATCTTAAAATCCATCAAAGGATGTTGACGTAGATGAAATCAAAATTCTTTTTAAAGAAATATCTCCTTTTATTTTGAAATCATTTAAGATCCATATAAAATAAAACATTTTCTTTGAAAATATTCTTATAAGCTTGTAAGGAAAGCTTTGAAGATTTTATAATGGCGTAAAATAACCGCACCCGCCGTATAAGTTAAAAAAACATTCTTACCTCAATTCTGTCGAAAAGGTTAAAAAGGACCTTGTTTTGAAAACGACGGAAAGATTCCTTTATAAACCTCTTATAAAAAGTCAAAAAAGGGTATAAATGACTTTAACCCATATTCTTGTAAATAGTAAAAATGTTTTGAAATACATTTTTAAGAAACATGGATGTGGATGATAAAGATATCCCAGTAGATTATTACGTATAAACAACCTCGGATAATGAAGAGATTGTAAAATAACCCTTACCTTGTACTTTTCCTTTGTTGGGGTAGGTTAACCTCCTGTATAATGGTGAAATAATTGTTATTAAATTATACAAGAATCATATATATTAATATGATATCATATATGATCTTTTAACATTGATTTGTTAATAATATCTTAGAATTATCGTCGTTTCGGGAGTTAACTTACTCATTTTCTTTTATATGTTTTGTTACATAAGCCATGGTTGTTGTATCTTATTCATATCCAGAATGATATCCAGTCCTTAAACATCATTTTTAAATCATCAAATGATAATTATACTTGAATGGATACGATGGAGAATGAATCTCATCGCGTTCGTGGAGACGGTAGTCCGTACGTACGCACGAGCGACAATATCATTCTTTTGATATTAAAATAATACATAAATGGATGGTATATCATATATACAGAATCATTAACATGTTATATTTATTATTTACATGAGTTACACATCATTATTATACCCATCCAAATAATATTATATTGAATAACAATTACACCACGACGTGGAGACGGTAAGCCGTACGTACGCACGTATGGTGACATGTTATTCAAAGGGTGGATAGAATACTGAATATGATTGTACCATATTTATAATAACATCACAGTATATGTGAGATACTGGAGTTATTATTTTAGAATGGTATGAACAAAAGAAGAAGAAGTGGAAGAAGAAATGAACTTGGAGAAGGGTGGTGAAATCATTACCTCTTCTTCGGGTTCTTCCTTTTGATTTGATCAAAAGGGCTCCTTAGGTTGTCTTTCTGATCAAAGTAAGGCCTCTAGGTTGTAGTGAGGGATGTTGGGAGAGTATTTGGGCAGAGTTTGGCCGAACCAAAAGGCTTTTAAGTTGTGAAGAAATGAGAAGGAGGAGTGCCCTTTTATAAGAGGGGTGAGGGGCACCTTTGGAAAAGCTAGAAATATTAATTTATAATAAATTCATATTCGGTTTCTAATGGCTCCAAAGTTGATTATTCAAAGGTTAAGGTGGGGATAGGTCGAAAACCACTCAACCAATAGAATTTAGACAGTTTTGGGTACTTATATTAACCTTATCTTTAAGTATTAACTCTAAGTTAATTAGTTTCACTTTTACAATGTCTCTTTGTATTTTTATATAATATGGTTAATAAACTTACTATATACATCCAAGAGACCCCCAAGTGGTACATTAATGATGAACCTATCATGATATAAGTCTCTTGGCCGAACCTTAGATTTTTAGGAATTTAATATCAATTAATAATATAATATTTGTTTTAAGAACTCTTTTCTGTCAATTTTGACACTATTCAATAGTTGATTTTTGTGAAACTTATAACAGATTGATTACTTCGAAAAAAGTCAATTAAATCAATCCTAATATATCATATTATCCTAGAAAATTAGTTTAATTCATTAAAAGTTTCATATTATATTTATTTGGGTATTTATAATATCAATTATTTTAATTTTTCACTATTATAGTAATTACTGCATCATCATTGTGTCATAAATAAAATAAATTATTTAATGTCTAAAAATTATAAATAAAATATCATTATGTATGAAATAGTTTTATCTTTCTAATGAATATTTATAATCTAAAATCCAACTTATATAACCCTATGTAACAATTGTTTTTCTAAAAGATATATTCTTGTGTCATTTTTGTATTCATTTTGACTTAATTAAAATAAAGTGTCATTATCACTTACAAGTGGATCCATGGGGTCCCAAAATAGACCCAAAGATGCCCATGGTCGACCATGTAACAACCAATAGGGTTAATACACGTTTTAGGGTAATTTAGTATTATTATAATATTATTTTTTTAACCCTTATTTACCGGATTTACCCTTAACCATGGTAAATAAAATATTTACCGCAGTAATTATTCAAAATGTCTAAAAATAAAAGTTACCTATTTACACCGTTTGAAAATCCTGATTCCAAATATGGAATCCATTTTCCTAAATTCTAAACACAGAAGTGGCAGAAATTAATTTAAAATTAATTCCCTCTGTCAAAACAAAAAGCGTGTTTTTAAGAGATAATAACTATCAAAAGATTGACACTTGTTTATGTTCGGTTTAATTGTAAAATTATGTCCAATGACCAAAATTATATTAAATGGTAAAAATATATCCTAAATATACTTTAAAACCACTAAAATTCATAATTTATCACTATTAATTATTTTGATTAAAAAAGTTGTTTTTAATTAAAATTTAGTAATTTTCACTATTCATCAAAATATGAAAGTTATCCGAAATGTACCAAAATTTCACCTTAGGATAAATTCGATATTCCGAATCCAAAGATGAAGTCCATTTTAAAATATAAAATATATATAATTTTAAAAAGTAGGTATTACTATTCGTAACGGCTAGTTTGATTGGTTGTGGTGTGTGTTAAAACTCAAGGTTGCGTACAACACACGCTACTGTATTATTCAAAGAAAGTGTACCGTGGAAGCTTGGGATGTTTCATTTTAAATTTTTGATGTCCCCATTTAGTCAAAAAGTTTAAAATATTGTATTTAAAAAGGGTTCACTATTAAAAGTTGATAAAAGTGCAATACTGAAAATGAATTTGTTCTTGCATTATATCTAAGAAACTCATAATATGGATTCTAAAATTATAAGGATTATATAAAGTTTAAAATTTAGATAATACTATTCATAACCTCTTTTGAATGGCTTTTTTTTTGTAAGTCATGGTGTGATTGAACTCAGTGTTGCGTGTAGTGCAAGTTATTGAATTATTTTGAAGAAATAACACACTATGAAATCTTGGGGTGTTACAATATGATGAGATACCCCATTTGATCTCTTCAATTCAGTATTTTGAGGTTTAAGTGGAATCATTAGGTGCTGAATGTTTAAGTGGCCCTTGCACCTTTCTCCCCTTTCAAAGTTCTAATTCCATGTCAAGTCTTCCAAGTTCCTTTTTATTATGTTGGGGTATGATCTCTATATCTATCATACTGATCTTTTATGTTCATATGATGAGAGACCCTATTTGATCTCATCAATTCATTTTTGGTTGAAGTTTATGTAACGTCGTTAGGCTGCCGAATTTTCATAAGAGAAATTTTATTTTTGTCTTCCTTTCATGTTCTTCATTTCATATGGTATATTTTCAATTTTCCTTACCAGGTTCTTAAATACCTTATATTATGTCCCTCTACTATTTTATGGGTCATTTATGAATGTTTGACCCATGTCCCCTCTCTTTTCAATGTTTTCTAAAAACCTTGTAACATAGCCGTTATGCTGCAGAATTTTCGTCTCAAAATGTCTCTCTCTCTTTTCTAAAGATATTTTATTTTGATTAAGTGAATACTCAAAGATCTACCTTCTATATGGGTATTCACATATATACCAAAATGTTCTATTAAAAATTCTGGGATTTACATACATGAAACCCACTTTCCCTTTTCATGTGTTTAAAGTGACGTAAAGATCATGTCTTTAAAGCAGTTTTGAAAACGTTATGATTATGAAATGAAACCCATTTATTTTATGCTATATGGGTTATTTATGAAATGTTTGATGATGATATATGTGGCTCACATGATAATAAAGGAAAATTTAAGGGTTTTCTCTGATAGCTCCCCAATGCATTGAGTAATGATGTAACCACTAGAGATTACAATTTTCACGATATCTTGGTGAATAACCTTGGTAATTTTCAAATGACACCTTGGGGATGGACTGTGGTGATATGTTCATGATTGTCTATATTAATTGTTGTAGCCACATCTTCAAGTTATGAAAAATGTTATTTTTATTATGATATGCCTCATGATTTCTTTCTCATGCCTTAAAGTTCTTTTTCATGACATAGTTGATGTATCTCAAGTTCACATGTTAAATGTTTCTCTGGTTTCCCTTACCGGGCCTTCTGCTCACCCTTTATTTTGATGTATGTCCCCAGGTTATGAGATGCAGTAATGAACCAAGGATGAACATGAGGAGAGGCCTTTCAAGTGTTTAAGAAGAATGTTTTATGTTTTCATGTTTTAAGTTCCTAGTTTCCAAGACACTAAACCATAAAGATCCTCGGTTTTGTAAAATGTAATGAAAGTTTATGTGATAAAAAGGTGGGATTCTATACTAATTCTCTAAAACACTAAACCTGAAAAGATCCTCAACGTATATTCTTAAAGTAACTCAATATTAAGTATGGTTTAAGGCTGGGGCCTTATAGTCCGTGATAGGATGAGAAGGATGAGAAAGAATATGTGACACGATGCGATGAAAATTCTGTGTCAGTGATAGGATGAGAAGGAGATGAGAAGGATAAGAAGGAATACATCGGTCATGTCAAGCTTCTTGGGCATCTTTGAGAATTCCAATACACTGGAACCCAATTCAAGATTCCTATCTTGTTTTCAACAACGATCATTGCTCACGTAGACTTAGAGTGTTGGCTGAGTTGATTCTTGCGTTTTTGGTATGCACATGGATGGGGATTTATTGTATTTATTTTCCGATTTCCAACAAACCCAAAGGGGGATATTGTTGGAACCATGGTCTTCTATGCATGAATTGACGTGTGGTTTGTGCTTGTTTTCAATCCTCAGTGGAAGTTCAGAATGTGTTCCCGCAAATGACCAGCGCGCAGAGAAAGAACATATTTTGGAGAGGAAACTTGCACGCTATATGTTTTTCAAGATCATAACATGGAAAATGGAAAAGGGATAAGGGTCGTGCATGTTTTGGGACGGTTGCGCAAGTGACCATCACACAGAGAAAGAACTTGCGTACCGATGACTAGAAGGTTTGGAAATTTGCGCACCGATTTTTCTTCGTGATCAGATCTACAAAATATGGAAAAGGAAAGAAGGCCGCACAATTACTGGTAGGGAATCCCAAGTGAGTTGCACGACAGAAGCTAGGCTGGATGGACCTGTGCGCCGGAACCTGCCCGCCGAGTGGAGGCCTGCGCACCACCGCACAGGGTGTCCAGTTTGCCTATAAATAGTGGACCACCCCTCCTCATTTGCAACGAAGTTCATGAATTATTGAATTTTCGATCTCTCGTCGCGTAAGTGGTTGAGTCGTGCAAGTGGTATTTGGTTCGCGCAAGTAGAAGCTGTGTGCCAGTTGATGGCTATGCGCCCATGGTGGTTTGGGAGTTTACTATGAATAGTCACGCAAGTTTGGAGTTGAAGGAGGCAGTGTCACGCAAGTGGGTTGGTGTCACCTACGCACTGAATTTGTGTCGCTCAAATGACTTGTGCGCTGTGATTGAAACGTTCATGCCGGGCTTGGAGAAGTGTGCTAGGTTTTGTTGAAGAACACTAATCTTTTTGTAGCTGCACTAAGGATGAAAGATTTCCCGATACCTTCAGTGAAAATAGAGATTTTTCTACGGGTAAGAGATTCAAACTTCAACAGAGAATCTACATACAACAGAGGATGCATTCTATTGTAACGATGAATAGACCTTCACGTCTATAAATTGAGTGGGACATCACCAAAGGTAGTGAGCCAGGGGGAGTCAACAGGAGTGACCTGAGGGACGTAGTGAGATATCCCTGAACTTTTGTAAAGGTAGTGAGCCTGAGACAGAGTGACTATGACTGAAACTTTGTAATCTACAACTAGTGAAGCATAGTGTATTTTGGTATGACCGACAACCTGTCGGCGTATGCTCCTTGGACGTAGCCCTTAGTGGTGAACCATGTAAAAAGTGTTGTGTCATATTTATGCATGTGAATGTTTTCTTTCTGATCTTTTTCATCATACAGGTTTAACAAGTTCCTACCAACGTGGTAATAAGATCTTTCACATTAAAAGAAAAAGTTGTCCCCCAGATTCACCCCTCCCCTCTCAGGTTGTCCTGGGGTCCTACACTATGTACCCCGCGGAGCAGCAATAGTATGTGGAATTCTGTAAACACCACCGTGATGTATTCGCCTAGATTTACAAAGAGATTCCGGGACTAGATCCTCAGGTAGCCGTCCACCACCTCGGTCTCCCAGAAAACCATCGCAGGTTCATGCAGCGTCCCAGAAAATGCACCCGTCTCACGGTGCCATGGTCGAGGCCGAAGTATACAAGATCATCAGGGACAAATTCTTTAAGGAGGTCCAGTACCCCATGTGGCTATCCAATACTGTGCAAGTTAGAAAAAAGAATGGATAGATAAGAGTTGGTATCAGCTTCTGAGATCTCAACTACCACTGTCTGAAGTATGATTTTCCCCTTAGAGTGACAGAATTGTTGATCGATGCTACGACGAGGTTCCAATCCATCTCCTTCATGGATGGTTACTCTGGATATAATTATATCTGTATATCCCCAGAGGATGAAAAGTATACCTATTTTCAGGTTCCCCAAGGTACTTTATGTTACCAGGTTAGGCCCTTCGGCCTGAAGAATGCAGGTGACACCTATCATCAGGCCATGCACTGCATATTCAAGCCGATTCTCAGAACATTGGGGGAATTCTATGTGGATGATTTGTTAGTCAAATCTTGCTAGCACTAGGACCATATCAAGGACCTTAAAAAAGTGTTTGGTTTCCTTTGTTCCCACCATCCGAAGATTAACCCGTTGAATTGTGCCTTCGAGGTCACCTCCGGGATGTTCCTTGGCTTCGTTGTCCAGTACCGCGGGATCGATATAGGCCCGAAAAAGATAATGGCCATCGGCCATATGCCTCCCCCGAGCAATATAATGGATCTTAGAGGCCTCCAGGGCCACTTAACCTACATACACTGATTCATTGAGAATCTGGATGGCAAGTGTATGCCCTTTCCTACGCCCATGAAGTAGGACACCGCTTATGAGCGGAACAAATATTGATAGACCTCCTTTGAGGAAATCAGGAGATATTTTCTCCAGCCTCCAGTCATGATGCCACCCATCCCCAAAAAGCCGCTGATTCTCTATGTCATCGCCCTGGAAAAATCCCTCAGCACCCTTCTTACCCTGAAGAACAACGAGGGGACGAAGAAAATCTTCTACTACATTAGCTGTATACTCCTCGATACGGAGACCCGATACTATCCCATCAAGAAAAGATTCATCGCGCTCATATTTACCTTGAAGAAACATCGAAATTACCTACAACATCATGAGGTACAATGGGTATCTTAGGTAGACCAATTGAAGTACATTCTGAGCCATCCCATGTAAACAGACCGACTAGCATGGTGGACAGTAATCCTCCAGTAGTTAGAAATCAGGTATGTACCCCTGAAGGCTATCAAAGGACATGCATTGGAAGAATTATAGCTACCCATCCTACTCCCACAGATCAGTCCCTGGACTTGGATTTTCTCGATGTGGCAATCCTCTCAGTCGATCAAGCCCCCCCCATGTTGGCAGATGCACTTTGACGGTGCCTCCCGAAGCCCCATCGGTAGGAGGCTCAATGATCCTAGGATCAACAGAGTAGGCCTGGGTATCATTTTTATCACCCCGACGCAAGCCGTCCTGCCTTACTCATTCCTATTATTGGAAGGTTGCACTAACAATGAGGTAGAGTATCAGGCCCTCATTACTGTTCTTGAGCTAGCCCTTGAGATCGATGTGCCCCATTTTCATGTGAAAGGGGATTCTGAATTGGTCATCAAGCAAGTCCATGGCGACTATGTTGTCAGGAAGCCAGAGCTCGTTCTGTTGTTAGAATGAACTCTCCAGGTAATAGCCCAGTTCCTTTCTCGGCCATTAATTATCCATGTCCCTCAGTCACAGAATGGTTGAGTATATGCTTTGGCCATCCGGAATGCATCACTTGTAGAACCCGAACAAAATATTCTAATCATTACCATGGTGCACTGGAGAGTCATTTCTCCCTTCACCCTAGAGGATGAAGTGGTCCAGAGGGTAATACATCTTACCGCCGGGGCTTCCTCATCATGAACCCTAGGTTCTTTGTATGGAATGGTCGAATAAAATCTCGACTAGTGAGACACTTTGGTTGATTATCTCCAAAATGGTTTCCTCCCAGCATATCGAGCCGAGCGCGAGCGAATCCGGTGTCGTGCACTGTAGTTCACCCTCCATAGTGGTCCCAGCCTTGAGTAGATCCACTATAAACGTGGATTTGATGGTGTTCTCCTTTATTACATTCATGGGGTTGAGATTCCACAGGTCATGAAAGAGGTCCATGCCGGTTCCTGTGGTTCCCATCAGGATGGGCCAAAACTCTCTCACCAGATTCGAATACTAGGGTATTTTTGGCCCTCCATGATCCATGAATTGATCGAGTTCGCCAGGAGGATCCATTCATGCCAAGATCATGATAACTTTTTGTCATCAGCCACTAGATCCTCTTCACACTACCAAGTACTCTTGGCCCTTTATAGTCTGGGGACTAGATGTCGTGGGACCATACCCACTGGCAACAACTCACCAATGTCGATTCATTCTGACTACTATGGATTTCTTTTCCATGTGGGCAGAGGCAATTCCACTCAAGGATGTCAAGGTTTGTTCTATCGTTGACTTCATAAGTTCCAATATTATTCATTGGTTCAGGGTTCCCCATGCTATCCTCACTGATAACAACACCATCATTCGAGTAGTCGAGCTGAAAAATTGTACACCACATACTACATTAGCTCCAACCATACCTCCCTCTATCATTCTCAAAAAAATGGACATATTGAGGCGTTCAATAAAACCCTCTATATTATTTTTCCAAAAATGGTTGGTCAGAATAAGAAGATCTGTCCGGATAAGCTCCCTAATGCCCTCTGGGTTTATCAGAAAATAACCCATAATTCCACCTAGGTGACCCCATATTCCCTGGTGTATGAAGCTGAGGCCATCCTACCTATCAAGATTCAATATCCCTCATTGTGAAAACCGGTCTATGACCCGCAATCTCCATATAAAGTGGGTGAAATCCATCTAGATAAATTGGTAGCACTGGACTAGATTAGGCTTTATGCCTTGAAAAACCTAGAAAGGCATCAGAGTATGATGACTTAAGCTTTCAACAACAAGGGTCGCCTCCGCTCCTCCATGCAAGCGATTTGTTATTAGCTCTCTGGGCACCAATGATTCCTGGAAGGAAACCAGCCATGTTTGAGCCCAAATGGGAAAGACCATTCATTTTCCCTATGGTTTATCCCAATGGAGCATACTCCTTGGTGACCATGGATGGTGAGCGTATAACTCCTCCCACCCATGCCAAGTTCCTCAAGCAGTTCTTTGCCTGAGCGTTGGGTCCTGCACGACCTTAAACTATATTTGGTCCCGCATGTACTTCAACTGTCTGGTCCGGCACGACCTTAAACTACATCTGGTCCTATATCGGGGCCCTTACAGTCTTGCATGAAACTAAACTGTACATTCGTCCCACATGACAATAAACTTCACATTGGTCCCGCATGACGTTAAGCTTTATGTTCGTCCTGCATGGCTTTAAACTGTATCCGCAATAACTCCGTGCGACTTGATTCCCATCCTTATGGGATACGTAGGACCGACTGAACATATAGATTTCAGGTTAATCTCCATTTCATGAAAGATATCCCAATCTCTAAGTCACCTAGGTCCCCTGGCATGCCCCTCTCCACGAGGGTGATATATAGGTGTGGTATAGGGTTTTTGGTACCATTCCCCCTTCTCACAAGAATCTTCCATCTCTTGGCCATTCTCAAATTGAGACCCTCGACCCTTTACAGTGGTTCGCCAATGTGTAAAAAGTACTCTGGTCTAGGACATGGAGTGTCAGATTCAACCTAGGCATGTTCCTTCCATGTGTCAAGATTTGTGTTCCCCTTCATTTGCGCCCCCGTTATCATTCACACCTTGAGGGACCCCCAAAGACGGCATGGATAACATGCCTAAGGGATCTCCTACCATTACAATCCAATGGTCCTGAGGATTTCGGCCATCAAATTGATACAAATCCCGCATTGTGAACATGGTCAACGGTCGATGCTAATTTGTTTTTCCCCATTTCAGGATAACACGACAGGATACAATGTTGCAAACATGGTCATCAGTAATCCTTCGTTGTCACTCCATCCCCTTTAGGCCTTGAATGTCGGTTTCATTATTTTCATTATGTTCCACCCCCATCATGTCTAGGTGGAATCTCGACACTCTTTTCACTAACCCTCAGTGCACCTATGCATGTCAGGCAGACAAAGCTGCAATACGGCGTCTCTCAAGGCTCCTGCAATCCATGAGCTAAGACTATAGGATGGTATCTTCTCTAAGAGCTATGAGAAGCTTGACCCTCATCACCATGGGATACATGGGGTCACCCAGACATTGCATTTCGAGTCTAGTTCAACTGGAATCTATCGTCTCCTTCCCCTTATCCTCAGACCCTCACTAGACTCCTAGCCCGAGGCTCCTCTCCCAGAATCACTCACGGTGATGATGTGGTCCTTGTACTCATTCACGCCATGTATGAATTATCGTGTTGTGAAAATTCCCCCAGGCCCAAGACATATGAATTTAAACTGTGCTGGTTGGTCCTACCACATGACCATGAATTGTGATGATATCATCCTGACCGCATGACGAAAAATGGAACTGCATTGTGGTGACCTCATCATAGATGGAATCACATTGGGTACTGGTCATTTACCATACCAATTTTCAATGCTCGTACATGGCTTGATTATTGTGGCAATTCCAGGAATTTCTACTGTAGTTCGGTTTCTCCACAAAAGAAAATCCATCCACCTTAAAGGAAAAGAGGGTACATCAAATGCCGCTTCTTTTGGAGCGAGGGCTAGACCCGCACGCCCCTTTCATTCCTTGAACTGGTACCTTACCATGTTGTGCCACCCTCTAAGAACTACATATGGCTTGATTCTCATCCTCATGAGATATGTAGGAGCACCCGAGAACATTCCCATGGGACCAGCCTAGCATTCGTGTTCGGTCCCTTGACCTAAACACTTTTCCCTAGGAGCATGTGGTAAGGACTTATGTCCTCATTAACGTCAGGTTTCGTAATCACCATACCATGTTCCTACTTCCCTCCTTACCAACCCTTGGTATGAGTTCTAAGACCTTAAAATAAGACCATTTATAGAATTATGTGAGGATTGATTCCCATCATTATGGGATATGTAGGAACGCCCAAACATTTCATCTCCGGTCCAGCCTCGGTAATCAGAAGTCCATCCCCCATCACTGTTGGCCCCTTGGCCTGACTTCTCGTGGAATTGTGTTACTGCAGCATTTTCCCCGAACAAATTCCGAATGCCCATAATGACATTGGGAAGAAACAGTTCCCTCACCAGAGAGGTCCTGTATAATAGTAGGGATGATCCATGATCAGATTGATGTGTCCGCTTAATTTGATTCCACCACGGTGGAGTAATCTTGGGAGTGTTGGATTCTATGCGAACAAACCACTACTTCACATTATGCGCTTTGCGTGCCCCTTTATTCAGATCCTCACCCTCTATCATGTTTGAAGGGACCCCCTAACAGTATGGATACTCGACCTATGGCCGGCTTGCTGTCCTCTACTAATGTTTCAAAAGACTGATCACATTTAGAGGGACCCCCCTAACAGTATGGATTCTCGAACTATGGTACATCTACTGTCATGGTACACCATTATAGAAGACTGATCGATGATATTTGAGGTAGGCCCTGTGTTCTGGACATGGTCTACAGTCGGCCCTCATTTGTTTTTCCCATTTCTAGCCAGTGTAATGGAGACGTTGTGTTTCGAACATGGTCAACAGTCATCCTTTATTACTATTCCCCTCCCATAGTGTTCCAAATTTGTGAAATGTGATTCACACTTTTCATTCCCCTACGTTCATATTGATTCCAATGCCCTTTGAATTGCCCCGCTCGTGCGCTAGAGAACAATGGAAAGAAGATTCATCAATTGGTCTGATGTCCTCTACCTTTGATTGGGCCTCCCTCTTCTCCTCGGGAACCCGGGTTCGAATTTTGATGCCCGAAGCTTGGTTAACGTTCCCACGATAAAAAAAATGATAGTATGAGCCTCCTTCGTTTCACATAGACCATGTGAGCTTAGAGATGGATTTCTATTTACTTTAGGATTATGTTTGAGCATGTTAAGGAAATGGGACATGTATGTTAAGCAAAGGGTAAATTAAGTAAATTTTTCTATACATACAGTTCAAAAAGAACAAGCAGCAGTAAAGCGGGACAAGTTTATGGGTTAAGCCCAAACAGGGCCCCTAAGGGTTGGCTTCTTGGATATATCTCTCCAATGCTTCCACCTTTTTACTGGTTTCCTCCAATACTACCTCCCATCCCTTGAGGACCCTCTCTTCATTGACGGTCATGGACCACTGCTCGCTGACCCTGGCTCGTGCCTGTGCATGTTCATCTTGGAGCACAGTTCTCTAGTGACTCGATTCTACGAGTTGATCTTGAGCATCTGCTACCTTGGCCCTCAACTTCTCCACAAGCACATAGTTGTTCGCGATGAACACCTCATAATCTTTTACCTATTCTTCAAGGCGTTGGACCTTATGCTCTTCCCTCAAGAATGCCCAGGTACTCCCTGACTCCTCCTGGAACCGAATGACATCGGTGTGCATGCTGATCTCCTGTATCTTCTCAGCCATATAATCACAGATCGTCAGATGAAGACATTGAGAATCATCCCCTCCAGCACACAGGAAGCGTAGCCAGTTGTGGAGTGACCCCATCCACTTCAGCCATTCCACCTGGGGCTGATTGAGAAAATGCAGGATGAACTTCCATCCCTTGTGTCACATAATTAGAATCTCCTTGGGTGATTCCAAATCTAAATTGACTATTTCTTTGGGATCAGCGGGCTGATAGACATGGAAGACAACCAACATGGCAGTGGCAGGGTCTTCCTCGGAGATTCCTCCCAGGGGAATGGGCTCATTAGCATCTGAGTGACCTTCCTATCTCCCCTAAGTCCTAGTGGCACCCTCGTCGACCTCCAGCCCCGCCCCGAAAGCATCACCACTGGTGTCTACCACTCTTTGATCACCAACTAATAGGGCCCACTCAGTTTGAGAGGCATGTTCTGGATGGGGCGACACGTTTTCCATCGGCACACTTGCAGATGGTTCGGGATCCGAAGCCCGACAAGCCTCTAGTTCTGTGATCACTAAACAGACATGGAGCACCGTGATCAGTTGGGTCCCCCAATAATGAGTACCACTACCGAAGCAAGGGGCTTATAGGAACCCTAATCATCAGCCTCTAGTGCTCTGGCCACTACATGGTCTATCGTGGTAGGGGATCCCTAAGCACTTTTCATCTTGATAACGAGTTTCGGTGCCCCTCTTGTTCTATTGGAGCTCCTCCTCCTCCTCCAATTGGGGACTCCTGATCAGTCCCAACACCTGTGTGCTCCTATCCAAGAGAGAGAAAATGGATTATGGGTTGCAAGGAAAGTGAACAAAAGGAGAAGGATAGACAAGGGTTGAAACATACCTCGAGTATCTCGGTTACCTATACATCAGAGCCGATGATCTCACTACTCTCACAAAGACTCCCTTTCTAGAACTCCCCCTAAGACCCTTCACCTTTAGACTCCACTCCTCGTTCACCTTCACCTTCCCCCACTCCTTCTACCTCCTCTCTTATTTCACCTCCCTCCGACTCCTCGTCATTGTCATCTTCCCTCGGTGGAATCCTTTCTGGATCATGCTTCTGGCTGAGCATCACTTACACCATGATAGGTGGCTCTACACGCCGACCTCGTTGGAACGCATACATGTCCCTGGCCATTAGGTATGCATGATGTAGGTGGAAGTTCACTTTGTCGGTGACCTAGACAATCCTGAATTCTAGAAATTAGATCATGCCTCGCACTTTCTTCTGCCAAAGTGATTCATTACTCAATTACTGCCGCACGGTTATCCAAGCTGACCATAGCGCAGGGAGAACGACATCCTTGGAAGGTTGAAGCAGGTATATTATTTTTTCTTAGGAAGTTCTCTGTCCACTCTGTGGGACCCCCCTTCTCCAGGCGATGAGGGAAAGACCACTCCATGTGACACCCCTTCTGTTGAGGTTCCAGCCTATGTGGGCCCTATTGCCGGATGCGCTTCTTATCCTCCCCCCTAGCAGCACCCTGCCTGCTCTCTCACTGCTGGGGTTCTCCACTAACAACTTTGAGCTGCCGAAGTCTCTTCCACAGAATCTCCTTAGGTTACGCTATGGTCCAATGTTCATTATACTAAGTCGAGAGGCTAGCGTTTTCCCTGATGGGAGGAAAAGTGATTATATCGCCAGAGCAGTAGGTTGTGAACATCAGCCACAATTGACGAAGAACACATGGATGCCTCTCCTCAGAGACATCTGTGTATAATATATTTGGAATTCGTTGGAGGAATCCGAACTGCCTGGAAAACCTGGACGGCACATAAGGCTCACATAATATCTTCCCATCAATTTGGGCCCCAAGCACCCTACCTCTGATGCTCTGGAAGTACACCTTCTGCCCTAGTGAGCCTTGACCATCATCTACCAGCTGGCCAGTTGGTGTGGGGAATGGGATGAAGGTGAAGTTGGCATGGTTACTGATCCTGATCAGTACCCCATCCTCTTAGAGCATCATTTGCATGACCCTGAAAATATTCAGTAGAGAGGGTTGCAGGCCGTTGCCCGGGGGACAGATGGCATTTAGGATGGTGTAGCCACGTAAATGAGCCGCATCCTGGACATGGAAGATCTGGAAGGGGCCACATACTCTCCAAGGTTACCCCCTCTCAAGATGCGTCCCTATATGGCGTACAACCAAGCCAGCATGGGGACTCCCAAGTTGAACCACTTGTTGAAAACAAAGATACAAGCCATCACCAGAGTCACCGGACAGACGCCCATCCTTCTGTCCCGCACTGGCAAGAGCCATTCACTCAGGAATATGGCATGGAATCCTGCGTAACAAGCGTTCGGGTCCTTGGAATCATTGATGTTGTATCCCCATGATTAGTATTTTCTTTCCTCCAGGATCCTCCAGTAGGATCCGCTCTTGATCCACTAAGCTGCGGATGGACACTGTTTCCCCCGCCTTGGCATCTTGACTTCTGGATCCCCCTCTAGGGACAGGCTGAACTAGTCTTTGTAGGTGATATCATTTAGGAAGTCCTTGACCCTCAGCTTCTCCTTGGCCAGCTCTAGCAAATGCCACGTCATTATAGTGGTTCAAGACCTGTCACCCTAGAAATTCATCAGTGGGAGGAACTCATCATTTTGTTTTCCCTCCAAAGGGATACCCCTGATGCAGTGGATGTCCCAGAGACTGATGTCGACTTCCCCATGGTGAAGATAGAATGTGTGGGTATCAGGGGACCATCGAGTTAATAGCTTTGGTCCATGCTCAGGCATCTGGTAGAAGTGGAACTACGATGTCCACACCACCTCGAACAGAACAATGTGCCACAACTCATCCCCAAATTGGTCACATGTATGGTGAACCCAGTACACCCCAGGCCACTCGCTGGTGAAGTTTCCTTCGGACCGCAGATCCCAGTCCTACGTCTAACCTTTGGTCTCGTCAGTGACACTCTGATGGAAAGTGCTCGTGTAGAGGGCTGGTGAGCTCTCTACAATAGGATAACCCCCAGCAACGGTCCTGGTCCTTCGATTCAGGACATAGACATCCATATGCCTGATTTCTCTAGAAGGATGAAAATTATTGGTGTTGTTTTATCGACAAATGTCATCTTCACGGGACACCCATGATCGAGGGCTATCAACCTCGAAACTCGGTAAGGGATCCTCTTCTAGTGTGCCAAAGTCTCACAACAACATATTGTCAGACAAGAAGTACTATTTCTGGGTGGGGTGATCATGTTGAAGAGGGTGTGGTTATTAGGGACAACCCTCTTTGCGCCATAAACCTCCAGGTGTGCAACCATCTTGGCCCTGCACGCAATGTCTTCCCCCTCATTAACTCAGTTTGCGACCATCTTCTTTCGACAAAGTGTTTTAGAATTTGGTGCGAAAACTAGAAGGTTAGCGCGAAATCTAAGAGGCTAGTGTATAAAATTTGCAGGCTGCGCCAAATTCCAGAGTGTGGCGCGAAATATTCCAGGTTTATGCGTAAAATCTCACCAATTCTTGGAGGAATTACGCGCTGCCAACCGGTTTTTTGTGCAGGAGTAGAAAACATTTCGCACACAAGAGCTCAGAGCTTATCACGCGAGAATATTCGTACGGAGCATTGGACCATTGCCCAATTTTATAGGCTAAGCCTGGGTTCCACGTCGTGAGAAAAGGAAATTCCACACCTGGATGATTTTTGCGTGCCGCTCGAAATTTTTGTGCGCTGGGGCCCATGAAGCCCTAATTTTCTCCATTTCCCTCAAAATCTGATCGTTGCTACCCCTCATCGATCCAATTGCATGGGGGGCATTTTTAGACGCCAAAAAGTTATTAAGTGATGGAAAAGTTATGAAACAAAAAAGAGAAGTCATATTCGGACCCGGAGGCCCGGTCTAAAGGGAACGTATGTGTTGTGAGAAAAAAGGGTGAAGTGTGTGAAAAAAGTTGTCCATTACATAAAGTACCAGGATTCGCAAAGTGTCCCAGCACGAGCGGGAAATAATTTCTCACCCTCTTCCCATGTGGTAGACCTTTCGCATCACCACCTCCGTTGTGCAAAATGATTCACACAACCCTAAATTACACACTGCAGGATGCCTATAAATAAAAGGAGACCCCTTCCTTTTTTAGGAAAGAGAATTCAAACCGCCTATCGCGCGTGTAATTGGAATTCCGTGCGCATGCAATATGACCATCAGGTATTGTTCTTTGCACGTCAAGCCCCCCCCGGAATCTGCCTTCGTGTGAGATCTACATGGCTTAGACTAAACACCAACCCCTTCGGGGTCCTCCCCTTGGGCGCAATTCATTCTTTTACACGCAGGCCGACCAAGTTGTGCGAAATCCATCCCTTGCGCGGACACCCCTTCCATTGTGTTCAATCCCTTCTATTGCGTGCAATCCCTTCCTTTGTGCACAATCCCTTCCTTTCCGCGTAATCCCTTCATGTCGCGTGCAAAAACTGTGCCCCCTATATTGCTCAAGCCAGGGGATTTTCGCACCAGATCACATTATTTCGTTCAAGCCTCAAGAGTTGCATGTGATCCCTTGGGGGCCTTTGCCTCGATGCTCCCCAACCTTCCTTTTGCATGAACACCCGATGTCCTCCTTTTGGGTGCCATTCACAAGTGTCTTGCACACCCTCAGCATCCGCATCATACATAGTTTTCCAGTACAACATTCTAGGCTCGTATGAAGTAACTTCAAAGTACCTTGGAAAATACTTCCCATTTCATTGCTTTGCCACATGATTCTTCGCATAGGCACACTAACAACTATGTCTTTTTCACATGGCCACGCTAACGTGGACCCCTCGATGGTTCGCTCCGCGACACCCCCTCGCTACGGCCTTGCTGATTCCTTACCTCCCACTAGGAATAGAGGGTACCGGTTATGTATGTCCTAGGGGTGTGGAGCCAATCCACCTCGTCTGAGCTGCAGGAATTTAAACTGAAAATCACCTCGTCCCCAACACACGATGTTAAACTGTGACCTGCCCCGTGCCTCACACGAAGGGTCCCCCCTCCTTAGACATTCTCCACGCCCACTCGTCTCTATGGGGATGATGGGGTAATCCATCACGGGGGGTGATTTATTGGAGTGTCATTTGTCCTCAAGTCAGGGAAACCACCATGGTGTAAGCCCCAGCTTTCCTTGCAAGAGGCAGCACCCCTACTCCCCCTCACTTCCTCGGTGCCATAGCCAGCGGAGGGAATGATAAGGAATGGGACCCCTCCTCTCTTCCTGTGTGCCAGATCCCTCTCCCGCTGTGCTTTTTCACCCTTGTACCTCCATCATGGAGTAAGTCCGGACACCATTGGCCACTCAACGCGTAATCCCCTATTCATTTACCACTAACGCACCCTTCGTGACGTGATCATCAGGTCCCAACTGTCTCTTGTTTTACACACCGAGAATGACTCATGTGGGCTTAGAGCGAGCATAAACCATGACAACGTTGGTCCTTATTAGAGAATAGGATCCATTCCACCCAAACTATGGGGACTTTGATTTGTGCTAAGGCATGGTACGTAGGAATCCTTTACGCGGTTCAATCCCATTAAACCATTGGCCCCGACTGTCTCCATGTCGGTGTGCCAAGCCACATTTCCGCCTTGGGTAGTCTCAGAATGTAAGCCCCATTCCACCAGAACTACCGGGACATTGATCCATGTTTGGGAATGGTATGTAGGATGCCTCAATGGGGTCCAAGCCTGATAAACCATTGGCCCCTACTGTCTCCATGTCGGTGTGTGATACCCCATTTCCACCATGGGCCTCCTCAGAGAATGAGCCCCAATCCACCTGGACCCCTGGTCCCTTCACGTCGGTTCACTGACCCCACAACCTTGGGTCGTCTGTGAGTGTAAGCCCCAAATTCCCCTATCACACATAACATTAAACATCATTCCACTCGAACTACGTGGACTTTGATTTGTGCTATGGCATGGTACGTAGGAAACCTCCATGAGGTTCATGCCCCAAAACCTTGGGTCTCTTCAGTGTGTAAGCCCCATACCCACCATGGGCATCCTAAGAGTGTAAGACCCATACCCACCTTAGGCCGTCTCAGATCGTAATCCCCATTCCACCCGAACTATGGGGACTTTGATCCATGTTAAGGCAAGGCACGTAGGAAGCCTCCACAATGTTCAAGACCACAACCTGGTCGTTCTGACCCCATTCGCGTTGGTCCACCAACACCACGGGCCGCCCTAGATTTTAAGCCCCTTACTCATCCCACATGACGTTAAACTGTATTTGCCGCAAGAACTACATGGTCTTTGATTCCCTGCCATGGGGATACATAGGAAGCCTCCATGAGGTTCAAGCCCATCACTCATGTCTCATCCTAATCTTTCCCTAGATCATATCTATCTCGGGAATCTCATGCCCTAAATCGGAGGATCAACTTATTTCGTGTTCCATCAATGAGTCCATTCTCACGGGCTGCCTCCTCAGGCATCCCACTGTATCATCGAACATCGCGGACATTGATTTCCTACCATGAGGATACATAGGAAGTCTCTTAGCAGCTCAAGCACAAAACCATCATTCATCTTGATTTCAACTCGGGCCACCACATCCCAGTGGGATCATGCCACTTCATTCCCCATTCCCCTCAACAACATTATTGAAGATGCCCACGTGTTGGCCCTAATATCAGTGTTCCCTCTAGGGGGTTCCTCAATCTGATCAAATCTTATCAGTGTTCCGATCAGTCAGATCCATCTCCACTAGACGTTAAGCTTGCAGAATACCCTATATTAAACATGGGAATTTGAGGATAACCTTATATACATGCCTATGGAAAACAATTCCCCATATTCGTTGCGGGATGACTCAGGCTTCCATGCCCTTGAGAAGCCCAATAATAAGGGACAAAAGGCAGACATGTCAATTCCCTAATGTCATGACAGGCCAGTGATGCCCAGCTCGACATCTCTCCTAACCGAAGGTTGCTTCCCAGACTGAACCCCTTGGATATTCCTAACCGAAGCGTCGTAATTAATTGTTGTCAATGAAGATATGGAACTAGGAAGAGCTTCATGAACTATGTCTTAAATCTATGAGGGAGACCCGGACTAGGTGAAGAGCTCCAAGAAGGAATCCCTGGAAGGACAAGCTGACAACCCATCATCCTGTTTCGATTAGGGAGTAGAGGTCCCTGAATAAGGAATAGATGCTACCCGCCTATGGAATGCGGGAATGCGGGGTAACAACATCGCGTCCTCTACATGACGGATGGGCGCGTTCCCAACGAAGGCAACAGAAAATGTTATGTTTTTTATATTCATAAAAATTGATATAATATTTATAAATTTTATGATTGGGTCCTCTCAGTTTGAATCAAAACTTGGTTTAGTTAATCTGTTGGGATTATGATTATGGATCTTTAGGTAAAACCCTGGAGATAAGACAATGTATAGGGTAACATCATATTGTATTTGTATGAAAGATATTATGTAATTTTATAAGAAGTAAATACCTATCTTTATAGTATATATTCACATGGATTTAGTTTTTATGTGTAAATGGGTAATAACTATTGAAATATGCGGCTCATTATAACATGACCATCATTCTGATGTATGGCGAATAAGCCCTTACTGCATTCCTAGTTTGACAATCCTAGGTGATATTCTTGGATTAATTCAAAGTTTATTTATAAACCATTATAAAGGCTTTGAAATTTTGATGAACCTATATAACCTTAGTTAAACCTAATGTTTCACAGATTGATATGGAGGTTTCATAATTTAGGGAATATCCAAAGTGATTTTTAGGAATGTACAATTTATCAATCTATGTTTTATATCCTTCTTATTACACAATATATTTGGTTTTATTTAATGTCTAGAACCCAATGGTTTCAAGTGGAAAACGATTATGATGACCAATTCCATAACCATCATTATGAGAAACCAAGTGGATTTGGAGATAGAATGGAATGTCTTGTGACTATGACCACATGACTCCATCATGATATGAGTGGTAACAAAGATTACATTGATGTTATGAATTCACCAAAGAGGGATAAAAATTCCATTTAATATTTTATATGAAAAATTACACTCTTACTTTATGGGTCTTCTAGTCCACTAGTTTCAAAGTAGTGGATCAATGTTATGGAAATGATATTTTATATTCCTCAGTGTTTGGACCATGTGAAATTTGTCTTTATTGTTTATCATTTAGAAGTAAAGGATGATCAATGGAGGAATATTTTAATTATTATAATGTAATAATAAGAAATAAACATCATGGAATAAGATGATTTTTAGATGGTACTCCACAATAATTATATTCCATGAAGTCTTAGAACGTAAATAGATAGGGACTTTATAGTATTGATGTCAAAGGATCTTGAATCCATTGGATCCTATGAAGTATATTTTACATGAAATTTTAGGTATTCATCTAGTTTTATCATCATCCCAGAAAGAAATATTAATTGATTCTTTTGACTTTTGAAACCATGTCATTGAAATGAATTATACATAAGGGAATTTGGATGTTACTAAGAAATCATTTTATGTCCTCTCAATGATGAAATGGAATCTAGAAACCCTCATGGGTTTTGTGATATTAAAAGTGAATATGGTATTTTCTAGAAGCTCTAATGATAAGTCGCATAGATGGTAGAAGAAGTTCTAGTACACCACAATAATCTTTTTAGATTGATCCTAGCATATATTTCCTGAAAAAATATTTTTTTTTTCTAAGATGTTTGGACAACATAAAAAAGAATATCAAAGTGAGTTGGATTATCTACAAAATGAATTTAATGGAGAAAAATATTGAATGGATACCTCACCTGATCAACATGATTTTTATTTAAGGTGCTTTGGAACTATTCAAATCAATGCACAAATATAATGTATAAGGAGGATAATAAACCTCCAAAACCACTAAAGTCAAAGGAAAAAGAGAAATATTATGGTATTTTAGCTACCAAAGTAGTTTTTCATAATGATGGAGTGAAAGGTATAGTTATTATCCACTCTAGAAAAACTATTGATTTATTTTATTATGGCTCTACCAACACTATTATTTCAAAATTATTTTTTTAAGGGAATAAAATTAGCATTTCAATGATTATCTGTAGATTTAGCAGTGAAAACCACTAATGGTATGATTATAACATCTTAAATTTAATTACTCTCTGATAGAAGTTCATGGAAATGTGCTTCGCATAAGTCTTATAATTCCATCAGTAATTGAGATTGATATTATTTAGGGAAGAAATTAGCTCTCTGTATATATATCATATATTAGTTATTATAGAAAGTCATATTTTACCTTCCAAATAGAAAATTGATCATATTTTGTAGTGAGGACGACTATGAATATATAATATAATTTTATATTAAGTTTATCTATCATAAAACCTACTCATGATGGAAGTTTATATGAAATTATTGGGGGGAAACTCATAAATAGAGATATTCCCATTTTTTAGAATTATGATGATTTATTTCTTGAGAGTAATTTTTTTATTACTAAAGACCACTTAATATCTATCCTATGATATAACTAATATCTCCCCTACCACTCTAGATTATTATCCCCTTTCTCCCTTGGCAATCCTTGGTTGATTTTGGTGGATCTCTTTAAGGTATGATCATTTTTTTATCAAATTTCTTATCCTCGTCCATGATATTGTCTTGATATATCTTCCCCTTAATCTAATGGAACTGTATTGGGGTATAATTTCATGATTTATTAGTTTTTATGGGGAAGTGATAATATATATATTATGGATCTAGGATCACGAGGACCCAATCTATTCAATTTCTATATGCCTTTTTAAAGGTGACAAGTTTTACTCTATTGGTGAAGAAGGTGTATCTATAAAAATGTTTTACTTTATGAAATACATAAAGATATTGTAAATTTATATTATTTGGTTTGTGAAATTGAATGTTTTTTATAATTCATTGGTGGCATGAAAAATGGGGGTTTCAATATGGGTTTGACCTTACAAACATTTTATTAACTTTATGTTTTTGAGGAAATTATTATAATTTAATTTTAATATACAATTTATTTACAATCACAGGATAAATAATTATTTTCTCTGAAATGATTAAAAAATGAGATCATGGTTTTTCAAAATATTTCTTTTAAAACATTTCACATTCAGAAATTTGGGTGCATGGGGTATGAGGAAATAAAAAGCTTTTTTTGGGCACCACATGATGTTATTATTCGGATATAAAAATAATCTGAGATGACTAAATATAATTATTATTCATGGTATTTTTTTATTAGTGTTCACTCATTTGTATGAGTATATATTACTATAGCCACGAGCCCACATGTTCTTCATTTTATACTTGATTTTATTGTTTTGGGATTATTTCTTCAAACGATTAGCATATTGTATTTATATAGATATCTTTTTTTAGGCCTTCATGTTAAATTTTATATACATGTCATATTCGAGGATTATGTAAACGGTAAATTAATTTATGAAACCGTTGGATGTTTTATTAAAATGTGGTTTCATTTTAATTTTTGTTATAAATATGATTGGTCTTAAAGCTAAAACTTATGGTTGTACCGATTAATTTTTTTATGAATTGTTTAGTTTTATCATATTGGGATTTAGTGCTCAAACCCAAATTTTTGTACTTTAGGTGTTTGAAGATATGGTTTTTAGGGATTAGGTAAATGGAAGGGAATCATGTAATTCACTGACCTCTCTTGGATTTCATCATCTTCCTTATGGGTTGTGATGCTAGGTTACATGGACATTTGTCTTTTATCATGTCCTATTATATTTTCAGGATTAACCATTTATCTTGAAGTTTTATATATTATAGATTTTTGTTCTTCCTCCATGTTGTATTAAATTAATATATCTCATTACATTTACACAAGAAACATTTTTGGCACTCTTTTTAATCTCTACCACATAGAGGTTCATCTCTGGTGTTGTTTTTTGTAAATTCAGTTGGTTCAGTACAAATATTTCCTCTAGCTATAACCATTTAAAATACTCTGTATATAATGTCTTCGATTGAGTTATAGTAATTGAATAAAAAAATCCAGGAGAATATTGATAATGGATTTATATTCCCTACTGCATCACCATTGGTGAACATGTTGTTTATGGTAAGAAGAAAGATGGATAATTTCATATTTCCATTGCTTACCAAAATTGTAAAAAAGATAAATAACAAGTAAACGTATTATATATTATGTAATGATGATCTATTTGATCAATTATGTGGAGATTGATATTTTTTATTGATACTCGATATGGATATCGTTATTTTAGGGTCAATAAATAAGATATACCCAAGAAATCCTTCGGTACGAGGTATGCTCATTATTAATTAATAGTTATTTAATTTAGAGATACTGATGATCCAAATATAGTCATATATTTAATGAATAGACTCATTATATATTACATTGATAAGTTTTTTTAGTCTTTATAGATGTTTTCTATATATTCAATGTGAAAGGATGATAATGAGGAACATTTGAGTATTGTTTCAAAGACCCTTATAAAGGGTAATCATTATGAAATATTTACCAAAAATGAATTTTTGCTATAAAAATTCACATTTCTATGTTATATAATCTTATGTGAGTGTATATCAGTTATTCTATGAAAAGAAATATTATTGAATAATATCCCATAAAAACTAAGGTAACCAATATCTACTGTTTTTTAGATTATAAGGATACATACAGTGCAAGGTAATAAATTGACCAAGTGTGTTGTACCCAAAAACCATGTTGAATTAGACTAGTAAAAAGTTCCCTAAGATAGATGAATGTGAGGAAAATTTCAAGCACCTGAAAATAATATTGTTCTATTAATGTATACTAACATTACCATAAAGTGGAGATGGGCTAGTTATATTTAGTTATGCACCAAATAATGAAAGGATATATTTCCCCATGATGAATGATAGTGTGATATATTTGAAATCCTCTTAATTTAGGTTTTATGATAAAAATTCGAGGACTCGTTATTTGGGGTTGGAGGTAGTATTTATTATAATGAATTTTTTTGGAATTATCTTTATGGTGAATGATGTGATATATATAATGATCATAAAATCATCAAGTATATATTCACAGAAAAATATGTCAATATGCACTAAACAATACATTTATAATTGAGTAAATATTATGAATGATCAATACACTACCGTATTGGGAAGGATAACAAGGATGAAGTTGATCTGATGTTGAATATCCATGCTAGTTTATCCATAATTAGGATTGAATGAAATCAAATATTTATTGATTTATAGAATACGGATCATGATATCTTGAGTAAAGGGGATAAATTAAGTCATTTATAGATGAATGTTATATAATACATCTACATTTGGATTAAAATGTAAAATAAGAAGGTTGTGGAACTACACAAGAATGTGAGAAATTTTCATGAGTTTACACATGATTGTAAAAGAATGATAAGATTCAATAACTGAGTATGAATCTTATCAATACTATACATGAAGAATCATGTACATGTATAAGATCATTTATCATCACTCTCTATTTATCATATAATTACACATTTTGGTTGATAAATAAATGATTATTTATAATATGAAAATATTAATATAGATAATGTAGATTATATATCATGGATATTGGTATTTTAAAATGTTAATCTAGAGAGAAAATTATTTAATGAGAGGTTACACCAATTCCCCATACTAATATTAAAATTGGAAAACATCACTATGAATTTCATTAGCCGACTCGCCAAAAAATCTAAATTCAATAAAATAATCTGGGTTGTAGTGAATCTCTTAATGAACTCATCCCACATCATTAATATAATGTGATATATATATCTTGATAAAATTTCTATAATATAAATCAAATAAGTGGTAAGGTTTCATGGATTATAACATTATATTGTATCTGATTGAGATCCATGGTTTACCAAAAAGAACTAGATATGTCTTTTATAAGATCTAGATATAGGGTTGTGTTTATGTTCTATTTTTCATCATAAGAAATATATTTAGTCTAGTGGGACCATTGAAAAAATATAATATATATTTAGAACTCATTATATGGATTCCACTAGTGGTCATAATTAACACCCTACTCATACTGAATTATCATATATAATATCTTCCACACAATCATTTAGATGGATTGTTTTGAAGTCCTCTAAAAAATGAAGTTTATAATTCCAAAATTATATGATAATGTTAGAGAAATAATGACATTGAGACATTATACTTCCAACATAATGAAAGGGAATGTAAAATCATCTCAGTAGCACATCAAGGAAACTCAGAGTTCAAATAATAGTTATGAAGACAGTCAATAGAGAAATATAAAATTAGCAGTTGTTGAAAAATAATTTCTATTAATTTTTCTATATTATAATTTTATAATATTCTAGAATATGTAAATATTATCCCAATGTATATTTTCCCCATTGAAATTCTTTACCACGTATAAAATCTAGTATAGGTTTTGGTGCTTCCACTATAACTCTCTCAGGTTCATGACGAGTTCAAAAAATAACACTTAAGGATGTACATAGCAGACCCTTTATCTATTTTGAACTCATAGGTTTAATTTCAAGACAATTATCCTTAATATGTATAAAAACATTTCAAATTCATGGATCATAGAGAAAAAATCCTAAAGAATGAGTCTAATCATTTGTTTAATATTCTCTATATGAATTTGAAATTTCAAGAAGCTACATAGGAACATGAGGATTTGATGAGACAAAGATATCCTAATTTTTTTAACAATGTGAAATAATTTCAAGGAAAAAATATATTTTATTTTGGAAAGAATATAACACCATAATATTTTATATTTATTTTTATTGAAATAATTTTTAAATATTTCATATCATTCTAAATTTGAAAAACTCAGCTTTAAGAAAACAATGATACAATATATGAATATTATTATTTAAATATAAAAAATCCTAATATTGTTGTTAATTTTTATTTTATAAATAGTAATGACCTAATTATGATATTTTGTTCAAGGTATTTATATAATGTAAATATATTGGTGCATAATTACTTATTTATCATTAGAGTAATTTTTTCATTCATTTTTTTTAAAAATGGGTTTATTTTATTTTATTCATTGGATTTATAATTAATTTCATCCCTTATTAGAAATTTCATTTGAAAACATTAACCTAATATTTTAAATAATCATTTAAAAATTATCAATGTGAGAATTTCTCAAAATATTATAATTTTTCAAGGAATAGTGAAAAAAATATTTTTAACAAAAAATATATTTTATTTTCATGTATTTCCAATGGATAATATGAATTTTTAGGTTAAAATTGTTATTAGTTTATTTTTAGTAAAAATAATTCAATTTATACCTTTTTTATAAACATTATATTTTATCTTAGTGTAAAAATATCTTTATACTTAAACAAAAGTTTTTAAAAAAAAATTATATTTCTTTTTGTTTTAAAATTTAATATTAAATTAATTTATATATTTTATACAGATTTAATCTTGAAAGATGGAATAAATATTTATAATAATGAATTCCAAATGTATCAATTTTTAAAATATCTACTTTTTTTATTGTGAAGAGTAACTATGGTGAAAATATTATTACCTCAGTAAAAAGGGTAAAATGAGTAAATAAATGTTAAACTATGTTATAAGGAAACAATTTTTAATCTTAATTCTTCTTTCATGAATGGATTTTGAACAATAACACCTTTTAAAAAACAGTTAATTGTTTACGGGACACATTTCCATTAACATGACTCAATTATATTTTAATTCATCTAAATATTCAAGGTGTGTAACTCATGCCACTTATATAAGGACACCCCTCCTTTCATTTATTTACTCAACATTAACCCACCTATCTCAATAAAAAACTAAAAAATTATCTTTTAAAATTACATATACCAAAATTATATCTATGAATATTTATAAAAGTGAATTCCAATGGTCTATAATATGGTATTTAAAGGATGTATGTTGACTAAGATGTAATCTCCTAACATGACCTCTTTCAATATATTTCCCATTCTACCTCCTTTAAATAATTTTTTATCATAAAATAATAAATACACTATAAATAATATACTGAAATTTTATTAATATTATGTATCAACCCTTATCCATCCTCATTTCCATCAAATGGGAAATGAAATTATTGCTCAGGCGTATGCATGGACTATCGCCTCCACGTAACAATATGATTCATTTTTCATCAAAGTAATTAATGATTGGTTATTATGCTGAATTTTATATTTTTATATGATAATTATAGAATATTTATACATTCTTAATTATAAAATATTATCTACCATATTACCTTTCCATTTGTTAAAAATTAATAAAATCTATCATTTGTACATGTTGACTGCCACCTCAATGAAGAAATGTGATTTGTTTTTTTATTTAACGCATACATAAATGGTAATTAAGAAATTATTAATGAATATATGTGAAATATATTTTTTATATTGAATATAAAAAGGTGAATTATTATTTACCTTTCATTATACATAATAATCAAAAAGTGGAAACCTCACTCATTAAGAGGTACCGACTTTTGTCTCCACGAAGTAAAATAATTTAATTTTCATCCACAATTTATATGAACCTTAATAAAAATGTATGTAATTTTAATATATAAAAATTAATAAATGAGTAAAATTATATAGATAATGGAACTGTGATAAAAGTTCAAGGATTATAATTGTCGAGTCAAAAGTTGTGCGGAAAACAAAATTGTTATCACCAAGATAAATGATTTTAATTAAGGCTTATTAATAAAAGGGTAATATGATTTCACAAGTAAGTCATATATGGTTTGATATTTATTAATAAGCTTGTTTTAATAAATTAATAATAAATTTATCATTATTGTTTCGGTTTTTTGTACACACATGAAGTAGGAGAAGGCTTGTGGAATTTGATTTCTGTTTCAATATAATTTAAATCATGGTTGTTTTTATTATGTTTATATAGAAGGAATTATATATTAATTATTTGATAAAAACATTAATTTTTATTTTACTCATATTTTGTATTTAGTTATTATGTGTTATTAATACTTTTTCTTTTTTGGTGCTTAATACTTAAGATAAAATATTTTTCATAAAAATTTAACTCTATTTTATCTTTGGTTGTAATTTTTTTCCTTTTCCCCTAATCTTGAGAAAAAAAAATCAATTAATTTTCTCATATATACATCAAATGTATTAAAATTTTCATTTTCATTAAATTTTATTTATTTAATAATTTTTATGAATAAATACTTCTAATTTGTTTTTTGAAAATGTTGTTTTTGACATTCAAAAAATGATTCCAATGAATGTTTATTTAACATATATAAATTTAATGTATTTTTTACCTATCATGACATTTATTTTATATGAATCAACCATAAATATTTCAAATGGTTATTTTAAAAGGATTTTTTTTCAATTTTTTTTAAATAATTTAATTTCAACCGAGTGATATCAAAATGAAAAGGGAATTTCCCTCACGAAATGGTCTAAGTTCTAATTTAATGGAATTTTGATATATGATAACATCCTTCTATGATACTTATTTTTCACTTGATATATAATTCATTGATACCTCCATTATTACATTCCTATATGGTTTATGGTTATGATGATTAAATATTGACGAAACCTATTTTCTTTTTTCAAGGGGTATGTTATAAATAAACATTAAATGTTTTCATGATCATAAGTTGTACATATAAAATTATTTTTATTATCTGATAAGGGGTTCTGTTATATCCCTATATTTAATTTTTTAATTATGCATAACTCATGGCATAATAATGTTAATTTTGAAACTCATTTCATGTTAAAAAAGAGGCATATACCAGTTTCATGTCTACAAGTTTATATATAGAACAATTTAATGTCTATATGTTTATATGCACATGAGTTTTCATGACCATTAGTATATGCATGGAGTTCTTTTCATGTACAAAAGTTAATATGAGTACCTGATTTAAATTTATCAGCTAAATGATCAGACCCTTTTCTATTTGGGGATCTTTAAAATGTTACATGATTTTGTGTTTTCTTCATTACTGTATTAATGATTTCCTCTCATGACCAATTATTTATTATTGATGATCAAAAACTACTATGAATATTATTTTTTATGATAAATATTTATTACATGAATCATGATTAATGACAATAAATTTATTATTAATCACCTCCTTATGTTATTATTATATTCCCAAACCCTTATTCTTAGGTATGACCACTGATTTATATCTTTTATTTTTACCCTTTTAGATTATTTGATCTCACACTTTCTTGTGATTTAATTCCTTATTTTTTGATGGAACATTATTAGTATGATATGTCTAGAAGTGTATCAAAGTAAAAAATATATTTTAGATAATGGAGATCCTTTATAAAATATGATTTTCATTAATTTAATCTCCAATGACCCTAAATAATTATCATTTTGTGGTGTGTATAATTGGGATATGTAATATAGATTCATCTCAAATGAACTGATATTTATATATGTGATTCTTGGGTCTCCTCATTCCCATTATGACCATTGAATATATTTTTCTCCCTGTCTCCAGATGGAATAATTTAAAATGATATATTTTTTGTTAAAAAAATGCTTCAAAAATAATGTAGTTGGTGAGGGTTTGTGATATAAAATGTTAGGGGACTAATATAAAATAATTAGAAGAAAACATAGGGTGAAAAATATTTTATAGAATAAGGGAGAACATGAACCTTTCGTGGGGAATTAAGTCCACGTGGGTGTTTTATGATGAAATGATCTATTATTTTGTCAACTGTTAATGTTTAAATAATATGTAAATAAATTATTTTAAATGCGGGAATGATTATTGTTTCCAAAAACATGTGATTTTGAGGCAACCTATATTATTTATGTGTAACATCCCCGACCCATAAGCCACTAAATTGGTGCTCCGAGTCGGGTGGTTACATGACCTTAAGCGCGCCTTCCCATACGCCAATGGCTTTCGACTAGAAGCAAGGGTCTATGTAGTCAAGTGGGGAGACTATACCCCCTTTTTATCTGAGTAAGACACAATTGAACCAATCAAATAACAGAAGTAATATCCAACAACAAGGAGACAAGTACAACACCAATTTCCAAAAATATATATGCCATGTCATTCTACAATGTAAGAGTGAACACAAGGCCAAAAATAAAGGCAACGGCCAAAATCCCAAAATTTTCCCCACTCCAAGTCTGCATCCTCCACCATGTTCTACCCATGTCCACCCAACTAACTAGCAAGGACCCTTGCCTTTGTCCTCACCTGTAAACATGAAGTTTTCTCAGGTACCCAACGGCGGCCCGATCAGGGTGTGATTACAACTCAGTAGGCCACCTCCAATTGTGTCTATAAAATATCTAGTATAAACAGTTGTGCATTCAAAAGGAAACGAATGATAAAATCCAAGTAATTATTTAAGGTTCCATTAACTAGCTTAGAGCCAAAGCCATTTCCTTTCCGTTACCATTAGTTTATTACCATTTACCATCACATACCCTTTCATCACATTTCCATGCGTTATACGGATACCTTATGTAACATGGGTCCAAGGCCAACAATCACTCACAATAGGGTAAACACATCATTATCCTATCTCACTAGGACTAACTCCCTCATAGCAACCGTATCCTCACCTCGAAGCTTCAGTTCGGGAGGATGCAACCGTTAGGAGAATAAACTCTCAGTCCCCTTTCCTAACTCGTGCATTTAGGGTGGAGTTTAGAGCCTCAGTCATCACTCGACCCGTTGGCGTACATCCTCATGTCATACACCACTCTACGAAGCCATTTGAACATGCTTATATATAAGAAACCATCAACCATCTAAACCATTTTCCTATGGAAAACACTGTTCACAATACCCCACATGGGAATTACACATCATTCCTTAACCCATTAAAAATTTACCCCATTCACATTATTTAAACATTCACCCAATTCCCATGTGTTATGCCTAACTCACTAAGCATTTAACACTAAACCAATAACCCATCCTGTTATGGTTATTAATCAATTTATAAATTAATCCATTTAACCCATTCACCATTTACATTATTCAACCATTCAACCCATTCCAATTAACCCTTGGGTTGTTTCCAAGTCTTGGTGCATCGCCTAACATCTATTCCATGTTCAACCAATCATGCCAACATATTCATTAAAGTCTCTACCCTTAATCACAATAAGGCCACTTGTTCAATTACAATCCCTAAGCCCGGGAGAAGCCGTCACATCCCATGGATGGCCCCAATTAGGTCAAGTCAATCCCAACACATCCCTCAGGGATCATGAGGGTTCCCATTTTCCATTTTAAACCCCATTACTTCCAAACATGCAAATTTTATCCAAAACATAACCAAAGGAAAATAATAACATAACCCAACATGCACAATTTATGAAAATAAATATGGGATATAACTTGTATAACACCTACCTCATAACCGCTGTTCAACGCACCCTCAATCAAGTCCTTAGACCTCAATTCGACAAACCCTTGGAGCTTCAACCTAAGGATCACCCAAAAGATAGGGTTTTAGAGCTTCAGAACAAGAGGGGGAGAAGATACAAACCCTAAACCAAGAAACGAACCAAAGATGGGATTAGCCTTACCCGGATCTTCAACCTGCACCCAACGACACTCTAAATGTCCATGAATTGAAAGAGATTGATCTCTTGGAGCCCTTATGTGTTTTGGTTCATTCCAAGAGAGAAGGAGGATGAATGGGAAGAAAATCCCTAGTTGGGATCTTAATGTCCGGAGTGGAAAAATTGTAATTTTTCTCAACTATAAGTGGTCGCACGGTTTAGCCGCACGGTTTAGAAAACAGTTCAAAAACCATGTGCACGCCACTATCTAAGGAGGGAGGTTCGCATGAATTTACCTGGGCATGCCACACGGTTTTCTTGGCCTTGTGCAGGCCATGAGCCCTGGCCTGTCTTTCCCGACTCTCTCTTCTTCCGTGCCCCGAGTCCCTGAAGCACCCACAGAGCCCCTCATACTTTCAGAAAATATCTCTTGAGGCCCAAAACAATTGATTCAATAGAAACATAATGAGAACATACCTTTCCAAAAAATGGGATCTTACAACCTCCCGACCTTATAATGGCTTGTCCTTGATCCGAGCTCCCAAGACTCATCGATCCACCAAAGAGAAGAGTTCGGCCCACTGAGCCCGCATATCAGATTCTCACTCCCAAGATTCATATTGAACTTTCCCATGATGTCGTAGTACTCGCACTATGGCACAACCTTGCCTCTCAAGACCTTTTCACTACGATCAACCACACGAACTAGATTCTACACAAAGGACGCATCAACCTCAAGCTCCACACCCTCAACATCAACCACATGAGATGGGTCAGGGAGATAATGCCGAAGCTGCGACACATTAAACACATCATGCATCCCACCATACTACTGTGGAAGATCCAATCGGTATTCGACTAGTCTGATCGTCTCCACAATCTCGAAAGGTCCCACATATTTGGGCGCCAACTTGCCTGCTTTCGAATCTGACGGTGAACTAGCCTTGGCGACACCCAATGGAACACTTTATCACCCACCCCAAACTTAGGAGGTCTACGAATACGATCTGCATACATTTTCTATCCACTCTGAGCTGTAGCCATCCTCTTCCTAGTAAACTTGAATCTCTCCAAAGTCTCCTGCATGAGGCTTGGCCTGAAGAACTCAGATTCACCGGTTTCTAGCCAACATAGCGGAGATCTACATGGTCTCCCGTAAAGTTCCTCAAACGGTGACATATGAATCATAGCTTGAAAAATGTTATTATAGGAAAACTCAACCAAAGATAGGTGCCTCTCCCAAGATCCACCAAGGTCCATGACACGGGCTCTTAACATGTCTTCCAACACATGGATCGTACACTCCGATTTTCCGTCTGTCTGCGGGTGGAAAGACGTACTCAAAAACACCTACGTACAAAGAACCATCTACAACCCTTTACAGAAATTCCATGTAAAACACGGATCTCATTCCAAAACTTTGGTCTGTGGCACCCCATGCAACTGCACTATCTTTTTAATGTACAGCTCACCCAACTGGTCGACTGTATAGGTCTCCTGAATCGTTATGAAATGATCCGCTTTCGTTAACTGATCCACAACTACCCAGATTGAATTATTCTTCCGTGGTGTCCTCGGAAGACCCACAAAAAAATTCATTGTTACATCATCCCACTTCCACTCCGGAATGGGAAATGGATGCAACAACCCACCTAGGTGTTGATGCTCGGCCTTCACTTAATGACAGGTAAGGCACCGTGCCACAAAGCCCGCAAATTCCTTCTTCATTCCAGGCCACCAAAACTGCCTTCAGAGATCACGGTACATCTTGGTCAAACCAGGATGCACTTCACACTTTGACACATGGAACTCACACATCAACTCTTCCCGCACACACATTGGCACAACCACACGATCACGAACATGAAAAACACCCTCCGCATCGACGACCCAACTAGAAGGTAGCTCCCCACCTTTAAGCTTTTCTTTCATGGCCAAACACTTAGGATCATCAAGCTAACCTTCAATAACTCGACTCAACAGCGTTGAATCCATCGTTAAGGAAGCAAGAGTGACCTGACCACTTTCCTCTTACACCTCCATGTGCATCTCTGAAAACAAAGCCATCACCTTCCACTCAGTGCTGGACTCCTAAAATGCATGATTCTGAACCTTCCTGCTCAGAGCATCAGCAATGTCGTTTCCCTTTCCTGGCATATACACCAACTCAAAGTCAAATGACTAGAGATATTCAAACCATCATCGCTATTGAATATTCCGATCCCACTGTGTGAATATGTACTTTAAGATCTTATGGTCTGTAAACACGGTAAATTGTTCCCCCAACAGATAGTGCCGCTAGCATTTCAAGGCGTACACTACTTCAACCAACTCAAGATCATGAGTGGGATAGTTCCACTCATGGGGTCTCAACTGCCTCAACCCATAAGCCACAACCTGCTCATCCTTCATCAATATAGCCCCATTTCCAATTCTAGATGCATTAAAAAACATGACATACTTATTACCCGGCTCAGGTATGATCAGGATAGGTGTGGTCGTCAACCAGTTCTTCAACTCTGGGAAGGCATCCTCACAAGCCCCCAACCACTCGAACCTGATTCCCTTCTTGGTCAAGCCAGAGAGTGGTGCATCCGAGAGAGAGAAGTCCTGGATGATCCTTCGGTAATACCCAGCCAAAATAAGAAAGCTCCAAACATCCGAAACACTCTTGGGCTTCTCCCAAGATACAAATGCCTACACTTTCTCTGGATCCACTATCACACCTGCCTCCGAGATGATGTGACCCAGAAAATGCACCTCACTTAACTAGAATTGACACATGTATATCTTGGAATATAGCTGATTCTCTCTTAGCGTACCTAAGACAATGTCAAGATGTTGGGAATGATCATCGTGAGTTATCGAGTACACTAAGATATCGTCAACATGGACAACCACAAACTGATTTAGATAGGGATGAAATATCTGGTTCATCAAAACCATAAACACCGTCAGTGCATTGGTCAATCCAAAAGGCATTACTGCAAACTCAAACAACTCATACCAACTTCGGAAAGTGGTCCTTGATACATCAGAAGACCGCACCATCAACTGGAGATAACCCGATCTCAGATCAATTTTTGAAAACACTGATGCACCCCTCTACTGATCAAACATGACATCAATTATAGGAAGAGGGTACCGATTCTTCACTGTCATCTGATTCAACTTTTGATAGTCCATGCACAGCCTCAACTCCCTATCGTCCTTCTTTGAAAAAAGCACAGGATATCCCCAAGGAGACGTACTAGGACGGATAAACCCCAAATGCTCCAACTCCTCAAGCTGAACCTTCAGTTCTTGGAGTTTTGCCGGTGCCATTCTGTATGGAGGAATAGAAAATGGCTCCGCATCCGGCAGCAACTCGATCGTGAACTCAACATCCCTCTTGGGTGGAAACCTTGAGAAATCCATAAGAAACACGTCCTGGAACTACTCCACCAAAAAAGGAAAAACATGTTGTTCCCCTCTTTCATCATCAACGAGCATGATACATGCCACATGGGTAGTGATTCCACTAATCCTTTGACAAAACGGCCCCGCACGCCCTGCTCGGACATCCCATTCGCCATGGTGGACATAAGCATCACCCTCAAGCGACCTGAACGTCACTATGCGATGATAACAGTCTATGTGTGCTTGGTAAAACACCAACCAATCCATTCCCAAGATTAGGTCAAACCCTGACATCTCGAGAATGAACAAATTTGACAGAAAACGATACCCACCAACATCCAAGGAATATCCCTTGAACTGCTTGATATCCTCAAACCACACTCACAATGGGGTGTCAATTGATATAACTCCACACAACCTTTCCACATGTAAACCCAAAAGTACAACATGTTGAGCACAGATAAAAGAGTGTGTGGAACTTTTGTCAAACAACGCACTAGCAAATGTAGAAGCTACAATGATCATACCTAGAACAGTCAACGGTCAGACCACATCATCACTAAGTGAAAATTGAACTACTTGAAGTTGACTTGCCCCTTCACCCTGGGATCCATCTTGATCGACTTGTGCTGCACTGCCCTACTGGCATGAGTAATCTTGCCGGGTAGTTCCATGTCCACTGCCCCTGCTAGTACGGCCCGTGGAGATCCAGCTGCCTGCCTGATATGGGGAAACTGATCCCCTTCCCGTATCCGATATCTTCCTTCCACCATCATGCTCACCTGCCTACCAAAGATTCCTACAGAACCTCTGCACATGTCCCATCCTTCCGCACAAACAACACTTATCTTGAGGTCGAGGACACTAACCACACATATGCCCCGGCCTACCACACTGATAGTAGAACACATGATCCCCACTCTTAGAGGTGGGCCCTCTCTTCCATCCTCTTTGAACACTTCTACCATGCTGTGAGCCCTCATGGCGTCGCTTCCGACCCTCGGTAGATATACTACCCGTCTACCCCACTGGCACCACAAGCCCACTACCCGAAGCTCCCTTCAGGTTTCCTTCCGAGATCAATTCCTGATCTACTACCTCTACGAACCTCTTCAAGTAGAAGATATTTACTTGAGACCTGATCTCATGTCTCATCCCATCCTGGAAACGCCTTGCTACCACTACCTCATCCCCTGCTAACACTGGGAAAAAGCGTCTCAAATCAGTTAAGTAACTAGCATAGTGCATCACCGACAGCCATCCCCAAGTCAGGCTCATAAACTCTGCAGCCCCGCTCCTGCCTCAATGTCTCTGGGTAGAAATTCTCTAGAAACATTTCCTAAAGAACCATCCACGAAATTCCCTCAGCATGCTCAATTTGTGCCTGAATGTCCCACCAACTCCTAGCCTGGCCCTCAACATATAAGCGGCCAGCTTCAATCGATTTTCAACTGGAGTCTCCAGATGATCCATTATCATCTGGATGGACTCTAATCCGAACTCTTCTACCTCTAGCCCAGCCTCTCCGGTGAAAGTCGGAGGGTGCTACAGCTGGAATTCACTGGTCAGCTCAAACATACTTGGTGCAACCCACCTTGGGTCCCAATCCATTATCTGCATCAGGCGAGCCAAGTTCTCTCGGAAATGGTCTTCTCTACCTTCATTGATCACCACATTTTCTTTCTCCTCTACTGGAGGAGTGTTATCAGCAACATCCTCCCGTGGCCCAACTAGAAATCGATGTCGTGGTGGCATCTCTCTACAATACCAAGAACAAGATTTAGAACACATACCAAAAAACGTCACAACTGCAACAAAGGCTCTTCACTAGCTACAACCTCCCCAACCTTCCCTACCACGACCATGGTCCATATGGTGTAAACAACCATGCACTACCACCAAACTCACACGACATTTTCCACTTCATTTCATGCCCTTATATTTCATTTATTCATTATCTTTTGGTTTCATGAAATGTATGATGAAACCTACCTTCCTTCCTCACACAGCCACCCCATGCATATGCCTAACACAATGCATGTCACATACCTCCCTAGGTGCCTACAATGATGCATGAATGCAAATTCTCATGTCATTAAGGCCACGTGCCAAATATCAAAAAATAGTCATATCAAACCACATGTGCATCACCCAAGAGTGAAATATCATCAACTGTAACAACACACAACCAAGATCAACATTTCCCATCCAGGGTGACTTAGATTTTTCCCCTGTACCTAAGTTAGATACTCCCAATAATGAGTTCATTTTCAAGGCCCGACACATCCTAACACTTAGGTACCAATCCCAAATTACAAGACCTCAGAGAAGGAGAAGAAAGACCTCCATTGATACCACATTGTAACGTCCCCGACCCAGATGCCACTAAACTGGTGCTCCGAGCCGGGTAGTTACATGACCTTAAGTGCGGCTCCCCGTACGCCAAACGCTGCCGACTAGCAGCAGGGGTCTATGTAGTCATGTGGGTAAACTATACCCCCCTTTTATCAGAGTAATCCACAACAGAACCAGTCAAATAGCGGAAGTAATAACCAACAACAAGGAGACAAGTACAACACCCATTTCCAAAAATAAATATGCCATGTCATACTACAGATCAAGAGTGAAAAAAAGACCAAAAATAAAGACAATGGCCAAAATCCCGAAATGGTCTCGAATCCAAGTATGGATCCTCCACCATGTGCTACCCATGTCCACTCAGCTAACTAGCAAGGACCTTTTCCTTTGTCCTGACCCAAAAACATGAAGTCTACATGGGTACCCAACGACGGCCTAAGCAGGGTGTGAGTACAAGTCAGTAGGCCACCACCAATGGGGTCTACAAAATATCTAGTATAAATAGTTGTGCATGCAAAAGTAAAATGAATGATAAAATCCATTTAATTATTTATGGTTCCATTAACCAGATTAGATCCAAAGCCATTGAAATTCCGTTACCATACATTTATTACCATTTACCACCACTTACCCTTTCATCAAATTTCCATGGGTTAATGACATACCTTATGTTACATGGGTTTAAGGCCAAAAATCACTTGCAAGAGGGTAAAAAAATCGTTATCCTATCTCACAAGGACTTACTCCCTCATAACAACCGTATCCTCATCTCAAAGCCTCAGTCTGGGTGGATGCAACTGTTAAGAGAATAGACCCTCAGTCCCCTTTCCTAACCCATGCATTTAGGGTGGAGTTTAGAGCCTCAGTCTTCACTCGACCTGTGGTCGTAGATCATCATTTCATACCCCACTCTACGAAGCTATGTGAACATGCTTATATATAAGAAACCATAAACCATCAAAACCATTCTCCTACGAAAAACACTATTCACAATACCCCACATGGGAATTCCACATCCTGCCGTAACCCATTAACACATTACCCATTTCACATCATTTAACCATTCACCCAATTCCCATGTGTTATTACTAACTCACTAAGAATTTAAAACTAAACCCATAACCCATCCTGTTATGGTCTTTAATCAATTTACGCATTAAACCATTTAACTCGTTCACCATTTCCATGATTCAACCATTCAACCCATTCAAATTAACCCTTGGGTTTTTTCCATGTCTAGGTGCATCACCTAACTTCTATACCAAGTTCAACCAATCATGCCAACTTATTCATTAAAGTCTCTACCCTTAATCACAACAAGGTCACTTGTTCAATTACAATCCCTATGCCTGGGAGAAGCTGGCACATCCCATGGATGGCCCCAATTTGGTCAAGTCAATCCTAACACATCCCATAGGGATCGTGAGGGTTCCCATTTTCCATTTTAAACACCATTAATTAAAAACATTCCAAGGTTATCTAAACCTAACCAATGGAAAACAATAACATAACCAAATATGCACAATTTACTAAAATAACTATGGGATATAACTTGTAGACCACCGACCTCATAACTGTGGTTGATCCCACCCTCAATCGAGTCCTTAAACCTCAATTCGACAAACCCTTGGAGCTTAAACCTAAGGCTCACACAAAAGATTCGGTTTTAGAGATTCGGAACAAGAGGGAGAGAAGATACAAACCCTAAATCAAGAAAAGAACCAAGGATGTGATTAGCCTTACCCGAAGCATCTATCTGCAACCAACGATGCTCTAAATGGACAAGAATCGAAGAAGATTGATCTCGTAGAGCCCTTAGGTGTTTTTGTTCATTCAAAAGGAGAAGGAGGAGGAATGGGAAGAAAACCTGGAGTTGGGATCTTAAAGCCCGGAGTGGGAAAATTGTAATTCTTCCCAACTTTAAGTGGCCACATGGTTTAGCCGCACGGTTTAGAAAACCATGTACAAACCATGCGCACACCACTGTCTAAGGAGGGGGAGTCGCACGACTTCACCTGGGTAGGCCGCACGGATTTCTTGGCCATGCGCAGGTCGTGCACCCTGGCCTGTCTTGCCTAGCTCTCCCTTCTTCTGTGCCCCGAGTCCCTAAAACACCCCCAGTGCCCCCGATACGTTCAGAAAACATCCCCCGAGGCCCAAAACTGATGATTCAACCGAAACATAATGAGAACATAACTTTCCAAAAACCAGGATCTTACATTAGGTAAAAAAATTAGATTATACAATTGGAATTAGAATGTGATTTTTTAGAATTAGAAATTTATGTTTTATGTCCCTCCTATTTGGAAAAAATGGCTAGAAAATATCTATAGGTATTCCTAAAAAATATAAAAATAATATGTACATATCTTCATGTAGTGACATGAATGTTAGGAATATGGAGTTCATGTATTTAATAAAAATTATTTGAATAGAGTATGCACTAGATATAGTGAAAAACATTAAGAGATGTAATAACCTATCTTAAACGGAAAGATGAATAATGGTTCTAAAGATACACGAGTTGAATGATTCTATCACAGTTTGTGGTTACATATGAATACTATAATATGTTCTTTCCATCACTTGGATTATGTATTATGATGGTTGGAGTTTAAATTAAGTTATGTCCTTGAAAATACTCTATATATAGTATATATTTCAAATGTTCGTTGGAAGTGTTATGAGGAGATTAAGGAAGCTAAATAAATTCTCAAAGGATTGTTGGAATTTTTATAGCTAAATAAGAATAACTAGAGGTTGTTTTATTAAACTGTTATCTTGAGTGGATAATTTTTTTTCTATGTACACAATGTATTATAGATCCACTAACATATACTTGTTTTTAATCCCCTGATTCCATGATTGTTCAGCTTGTCATTCCATAAAAAACCTACCATTTTGATAAGTAATCAAATGATATATGATATATTGTATGATCATTCCTCATGATAATTTTGAATGTTCAATATTCAAATAAATCACATGTACTATATTCTCCCAAAACATACATTCAATTTAGTTTATAGGAAAAAACAATATTTAGATAAGTAAGATTTTATGATTTAATATATAAAAATTTATTTGAAGTAAGACAATTATTGGTCTAGTTTTCAATGATAAAAACATCACAAAATCGAATTGATACATGTTTTAAATTAGTGAGATTTGTTCATAAAATTGATTTATTTGAGAAAAACTAGATGAGTACTGGATTATTTAAATAAATAATTCATACAGATTTTCAAAATAAAATTAAGAATGAAATATTTTTTGATTCATGAACTATTGCAATTTCATACAAATGTCATGATGCAAGAAATATATATTTTACATGGAATGAAGTAATAATGATGATAGAAGAGAGTCATGGGGATATCCCTGATTAGGTTTTTAATGATTAAATATAAAGATAAATCTAAATATGATGAAATAGGTGTACTATGAGTATAATAAAAAAATTTAATATCGAAACTATTATTCAGTGAATCTATCACGCTATAAGAGGATTAAAAAAGATTAATATAAATGTTTTTATATTTACTATATAGCTCGATAGATTAATGTTCACTTTATTTCAATGTTTTTGATGAACTGAGCCTATCTGAGAAGTTTAAATTCCCATAATTTTCATATATAATATCTATATATTATTTGGATAATATTTTAATATATTAATATGATCCAAATAAGAACAACAAATTTGTAGTGTCTATGAAACATGGTTATATTATTAAATTAAATATAAAATATATATATATCATTTCCAATTTCTTCCTTCAAGACTTTAACAATTGTTAAACAAGTCATTTCTAAATTAATTCATTATATCCTAGGAAAAGGAATCAAAAGAAAGGTTGAAATCAGATGCTCAGTAAGTGTGATCAAAAGAGATATCAATAAATGGACATAATATAATCTTTTGGGTAAGATAATATGAGATTAATAATAGAAAATTGCAATCATGAATTCATATATTATCATAATGAACATGAAAAAATGTTTTATAAATTAAAATACATAATACGTAAGAGTATGGAGTAATCAAATATTAATCATTATCTATGAGAGCATGTAACAAGAATATGGATTTCATGAATAAATATATAATAATAAAAACATTTCCTTATCCAAGGTTCATAACCAATACAATAATAGTGGATTGAGTTTCTCCCCATTACATTATATCCTTAGTAAAGCTCCACTCACAAGACTTTCATATTAGAAAATGTATGTTACTAATTTTGTTTCACTCCCCCATTTATACCATATTATATTATGATATATAAATCTTTAGAAAATTCATTAGAGGGATATATTTTTCTATTTCTACCAATAAAATATTCAAATCCATATATATATGATCCATATAATCGTTAAACATTTCAACATATCACAAAATGATAATCCATTGGAAAGAAAAGGGTTTCATAAATGATTAATCATAATCATAAAAACCCACTTAAAGAAATAAGAAAATATGAAAAAATTGGATAATATCCAACGTAAATTATATTACTCATGGAAATAAGTTATTATAGATAAAAATGTCTTCAATAGACCACCAACTCATTTCTTGAGGAAAAAAAATCTTCATTTTGAAATATATTTTTTTATAATCTAAAAATTTATAAAATATAAAGGAAAAAAATTATTTTGAAATAAAATATAATTATTTATTAATATTCAATAAAATAGTATTCATTATGTTGGGGATATTCATTCATGTAGAGTATACTAAAACAATAATTTCATTCACATTTTCTCTGAAAAGTAAAAATTATCATGTTTACAAAATGATACGTATGATCATTTTAAAAGTAGCTAATGAATGAAAAATATAGTAAAAAAATAAATTAAATAATTTTTAGTGAAATGTGAAAATACAATTGACCATTTTTTTTTAAAAAATATAGACATGGAAGAAAGGATTCCCGACCGAAGGTAAAAATAAGGCATGATTTCCTTACAAGAATTTATCCATTATCTTGAATGCTTAAAGTGTGGAAAATGAATAGAATACATGGAATATATATAAATAATATTATTATAAGATTATAAATTATATTTTTGTGGAATATATGATAATATTTTATTATCATAAAACTTATGCACAAATAATCTCAGTAAAAATGAGAATGTAATACAAAACGCATACCCCAATTCAATTTTGCATCATAGGCACTCTAACCCCATGTATTAAAAAAAATTAAATTTATATTAATTATATAATATAATAATAAAAATACATATAATATCATATATTATCCACTAGTATCATTTTAATACCTGTTAATTGAAAATTCTATACTAATATTGTTATTTCATGTGTTAGCTGCATCATTTTACATATATGGTTTATTTTAGTTATAATGGTAATTACACATTTATCGTTGTTCTTCAAATAATATATTGTTAATAATGATATAAATATCCTATATATTAATTATATACTTATATATAAATACATATATTAAGACGTTATGAAATTTGAATTACATAACATCGTCGAGATGATACTCAGTACCTATACATCAGTGATGTTTCAACTTTTAAATTTATGGAAGGAAGGGAAAATGATGATTAAAATTTTAAAAAAATTATTATCTAAAAAATATCATATTGTTTTATTAAATATATCCATGTTACCATAAAATTAAATAAGAAATATGAATAAAATAACATCACTTCGATGAAGAGGTAGTCTATACCTACGCATTAGTGACCCAATTGTTTAACAATAGACCTGAATGAAAGAATGTAGATATGATATTATAATTATAAAAGTATAAATTTGTTATAAATTTCATAAATAAAATTTACCACCTAATAAAAACCATCCATGAAATATGGAAATGGAATATTATTTGTAATTCTACCCAGAGGTGGTAGTCCACACATATACTAGAGCAATGCGTTTATCTACAATTTTATTGACATGTGGTGGTCTATGGTTCTGGAAACAACATTATAATATTTTAGTATGTTTATAATACTATATTAGTCATGTTATTATGCATATAATATTTTTAGATATGTTTTTAAAAGAGGTGAAATTGAAAGTGCATTGTAAATACATGTACCTCTTCTTTTAATAACCTCCTTTAGGGTATACATATCGCCTAGAATGATTTATCATAAAATATTCATATATGATCTAGTATGTGTTGAAGGATTATATGAAGGTTTTTTAAAATTTATCTTCCAATATATTATCCTTAAAAGGATTTAATTTGGGAGGAAAATAGGTTCCCTTTTTAAATTTATGATCAAGACACACGTAGAATTTATTACAATTTCATAATAATACATTATCATAATTAGAGAAAAATTGCTCAAAATTAGAATGGATTTGAGGCTAGTATAATATATAGTTCAATATTTTTCATAAAATTATTATTATATAAGAGTGGTCTATAATACAATCATTATCTCTTGGTTTAAACCCAAGAAATCCAATTTTAGTTATAACCGATGTAATTAAATTTTCGGTTTTCACTATTCACTATGAACCAAAAATTTAGGTGACCATATTAGAATATATTGATAATTATGATTCCAAAAATGTAATAAATTTTATTATATAATATATATATGTGTGTGTTGGAATTTAAATTTAAATAAGAGTGAAACCCACAACGAAAACACAATTTAGAAGAATGAATCATTAAGAATAAAACAAAATTTACATAAATTAGTTTTCATGTAAAAAATTGTGAATGAATGTTTAAATATATTATTTAACATTTAATATATACAAATAAAATAAATTTTTTAAAAATTGGGTCATGTTTAATATATTAAGTGGAAAGCATAGTCCATGGATGAAAATTGTTTATAGATAAATTTATTTTTAAAACAAAAAATAGAATTTACATGAAAATGATGAATAATATTGATTTATCTATAATTAGGTTTATACTTTATAATTATATGTTTTTTATATTAATTTATTATCAAATTAAAAAAATATTGATACTTCCAATTGAAAATAAATTATAGTTAAAAAAACTATATTTTCACAACAAATTGAAAAATAAATCTATTTTGAAATATCCTAAATACTCAAACTCGGATTAAATTTTCATGGTTGATTAAAAAATAAAATTTATTTCTTTAATTAAAATTTCTAAAAATTGATTTATGAAATTATAACTTTTATGCTCATAATAAAATAATACCATTTTAATTGAAAATATATTTTCAATGTATAAAACGAAAATTACTAAAAATTTGAGAAGTTAATTATTATGTTTTAATCAATAAATTCTTAAAAAAATTGTGAATAGTTTTCAATATTGTTTGATAATTGTTTATACAAGGAAATTTGATGGCTCTGATATGAAATGTTATATTATTAAAGTACATTACTACCCGGGCTTCTGCATAAGTAACTCTATCACATAATTTGACATTATTTAAATTGAAATACATTTAGGATAAATGTGTGTTACATTCAACCACCATTAAAATGAATCTAAACCATGAAATTTCATAACTCTAATAAAAAACTGAGGATATATTTACTTCATCGCACCATTATTTTTCCATGGTACTTCCTTAAATTTTTTATTCGACCACTAAACTCTAACTTGGAGAGTTGTCATTTTTCATTGAACATTATCAATATAATTCAACATTTCTTCTTCTTTTCTTTATAATTATAATCTTTTTATATAATTAAAACATTTTATTTTAGTATAGGTGCATCATTACATATATAATTCATTAGGATAGGTAAATGGAAGATGTCGTGAACTTGATATATCTTTTTTTAAAAGTTGAAAAAAATAAAATACATTAGAAACTAGATCTAGAATCAATAATTTACTAATATAACTTGGTATTCTATATTTCCCCATTCCAAATATCATAATCTTATTAAATATAATAAAACATTGGAAAAAAATTTCACCAAAAATGACTTCTGGATCTTGTAGATGATTGTCAACATAAGTCTTATGTATAATCTATGTTACCTTGCAGTGAAAATGAATTTAACTCACATTATCTAAAATTTACTTATATATCTTATGTATCAATAACATAATTTATCCAAATTAATCACAACTTAGAGGAGTTATATCATACATTCAAAAGCATTTTTCATAAAGATCAAACTAAATTATCATGTGGAGGTTATTTTTGTAGGACAACTCAACTAGGTGAAGTTGTTGATCCCTTCCACCATTGTAATCTATAGAACAATATATAAATATATCTTCTAGGTTTTAAATGGTCCACATAGACTGACCATATATTGGATCAGGATGGCTAGTATGGAATCTCAACTCGATATCTAGATATTTCTTAATACTTCTTTAGAACTTATAGGTAAACAACATAGCCCGATACAATACACTAGAATGTGGTACTCCATGTGAAATTAATACATAATTATTGTTTATTATTATACGATGATCAAGACATATATATTATCTAATAATAATGAATTAATGTAACTTCATGAGTTAATGAACTATAAATAAAATATCATTATGGAGTTAAAATGGTTCCGGGTGTCCAATGATGAAATCAATAGTGATGTTTCCCATTTTCACACCGGTAAGTGTAATACAAGTAACAACCCATTAGTCATTTATCTATCATCCTTAATATTCTAACATACCAAACACTATGTTAAAAACAACACAATATCATTCTTCATGTTTTCCCAATTAAAATACACTTTCAAATATTTATAAATCATCCTACATTAGGATGAATAGATAATAATGATCTAATTGTTCCTATAATATGTCCTTTTCTATTGAATTATTAATGGGACACATACAATGTTCCTAAAACCTGTCATTCTTTCATAATATTGGTTGCACATAAAAACATTCTTCATCTTTTTCTATCCCTAAATCATCTACCTATGTCTCATAAGTCATTACATGGATAGGTGGTTGAACAAATATTTGAGAAATATATTATTTATCCCCCTACTTCATGATATCAAGACTCATTCATTGAAAATAAATCTATATAGTATGTTTTATATCATCATCATAGACATTATAGCATGATACTATTGAATCAAAGCATCAGTAACCTTTTTTTCTTTCACATGGGGGTAACATACTAATAATTCATAAACCTTAATCAATGACAACGAAAATCTATAGAGTATATTAATTTTTTTTTTGAAAATGTAATTAAAAATTTAATAATTAGTAATTCTACTAGAAAACATTATTGGTAAATATAATGACTTTGTATCATTTTTTTGAAATCATATCACTACTAACTCCAAATCTAGGGTTAGGTAATTATTCTCGTGAATCATAAATTTGTGTGAGTCCTATGCTCTTAATATATCAATATTTATATGAAAACATCCCATCCATTTGTTCAATATATCAATGAAAATCACAATCCCTTGTCCACTATATGGTAGTGTGGAAAGATGTTCATTCACCAACCATCTATTCAATTATTTGAAATTTTATTGACATTCATTATTCCAAAGGAACTTATATACCATATAAGTTAATTTTGTGAGTGTATTAGTTATTCATGTAATGTTATTTAAAATCTTATATTAATATCATTCCAATCAAATGAATCTATGAATTTATATCGTAGTGGATGATATAGGATAATGTTCAAAATAATATGTATTTGATGGATACACTGATATAACCTTAGCATAAAATGTATGACTAAACAATGAAAATTTTTGTATAAAAAATTCACACATATTAAATTTTCAATATAGCTTCTCTTTCTATTGGATCTTTAATAAAATCCATAACAAATATTAAATTTCATCATTTATCATAGAACATATAATAATATTTTCTTTAAAGTGTACCAAAAACTATTGTTGGAAATCCGTAAATACTCTATTCTTAAAATCCATGATTATTATGGGTGAATTAGTAAAAATATATTACATAATTTTAAATTCATAGTGTCCATACCTAAAATAAAATACTTTCTATAGTTTGTGGAAACTTTTGAATCTTAGTTGATAGTATATAGATCAATGATTTGTATTGGATAAATATTGGGATTCGATAATTAATCAAACAAATCATTAATATGGGGAACTTCTTAATAATCAGCACAGGGTCACATTGATCCATCAACATTCTTAATAAAAGTAATTGGTTCCCACATAGTGACTCACATGGCCAAATAAATATCTTATCAAGATTCCCTTAGATTTTCCATTTTAATTATTTCAAATCTTTCCTAGAATTTCTTAATTTAGTCCTTGAAATATGTGTTGTACTATTTATTAATTCTAAAAAACATTACTTAATGATTATGAGGAAAACAAGGTATCTCTTTTGAAAAATCATTAACAAACCCCTATTGTGTAGGCATGTATTTGATTTTCTGTTTCAGCCCAACCATCCGATATAAATACTACCTTCGAATAAGAATTAATACACATCCATCAGAAGTAATTTTCATTGTATGTTTATATTCATCCAAGCACTAACTGATAGTTTAAGTATTTTTTAGAATATCAAATGTGACATATCTTCCATGAATGTTGATATGTCATTTTTAAAAATAAATCATATCGAAGACCAAAATCACATAAAAATAAACTAAAGGAATAAGTAAATTTTTTTTAAGAACTATATTCTTAACATTAGTTATAGATGGTTCGTTGAATTAATATTAAATCATCTTATAATTGAATGTTTTAAGGCTAATTAAACATCTCATAATTGAGGATTTAAGTTATCAATCATAGAGAGTTTTAATAACATAATGGAATTGACATGATTAAGAACCAATAAGATTAATACACATTTCAGTGTACTTATCAACACATAGACTTCATGGTTCTATATTTAATACCTTTCAAAACGCAAATTTATTAGAATAAACAATATGTATCGTTAATCAGTGAGATCAATCATGAATAATTATTTATAGTATGTAAAAATCATGAAATATAATTTTAAATCTATGATATTGCATGTTTAAACATGGACATTTTTTTCAATAATATATTCAAATCATTTATAATGTATCCTAATGAAAATGTGAATTATCCAAGTCATATACCGTAGGTGTGTGTAGAAATTAGTGTAGTCTAAGTCCCGCTTGTCATGAAATAGTGAAGATCAGGTTAATACCCAATATCACCCACTAAAAATTATAACACATAGGTACATCTGTGACATGACTACATCTACTTACTAGTAACTAAATAGGGTATTATATTATATAAAAACCACACTCATTTACTAAACCTAATAAACTATTATCTCCAATTCATAGTATGATCCTATGTATTTTTACAAATGTTTTCTCATCCTTGTTTGAAAAATTTACAAAACCATGGTCTGATACCAACTATAGAAAACAAAACATTACATAAATTAATAATACATCTTATTACTTGAATAATAATTACATATCAATATGATACATGAAAAAACATAAGTTTTATTTAATGTGGAAAATTATAAACAAAAAATACTGGTGCAACAAATACATACATGTTTTCCAATGTTTTTGTTCCCAACATTAACCCTTCATAAATATATCATATATAAGAACATTCTTCATAACATGGAGAAGGGAACCACAAGAAATGGTAAGATTAGATGATAATTAAGGGTGAAGACAAGAGATATTAATCAATGATCAAATGATAATCATAAGTGTACTATAACAAGACGGTAATAATAGAATATCAATCCAATCAATTCGGAGACCATAGTTGTAATAGCCCGAGATTTTATTAAAAATATTCTTTTTAATTTCATTAATGTCTTGTGTTGTACGCTACACCAAAAGAGAATTCACAACACGAATCCTTGACTTTCCTTGCATTACACGCAATCACGACCTTCCTCGATAGCGTGTGTAGTACGCAATAACGAGTTTCACTAAACAACAATATGCTATTAAAATATTATTAAAACTAGCCATTATGAATAGTAATAACCACTTTTTGAAATTTTGTAAATTTTATTTTTCAAAATGGAATTCATTTTTGGATTCGTAATATCGAAATTAGCTTAGGGTGAAATTTTGGTACTTTTCAGATAACTTACATTTTCTGATGAATAGTGAAAATTACTAAATTTTAATTAAAAACAACCTTTTTAATTGAAATAATTAATAGTGATAAATTATTAATTTGAGTGGTTTTAAAGTATATTTAGAATATATTTTTACAACTTAATACAATGTTGTTCATTGGATGTAATTTCACATTTAAACCAGACATAAACAAGTGTCAATCTTTTGATAGTTATTATCTCGTAAGAACACGCTATTTGTTTTGACGATGGGAATTAATTTTTAAATTAATTAATGTAACTGATATTTTTTGAATTTGGTAAAATAGACATCATTTTTGAATTCGTAATAACAAACATAGATTAGGCCTAATTTTTGGAATTTTTCTGGAAACTTTCATTTTTTGATGAATAGTGAAACTACTAAGTGGTTGTTAAAAAAATGAATTTTTCATAAAACATAATTTTACTACTTCTTTGAGTGGAATTTCAAAAATCCGAGAGACACGGTTGATGTCAGTAAGTAAAATGTGGTACAATGAGATGAAAATAATTTTTGGTAAATAGTAACTTTTTACTTTTTTTACCACGGTTAAAAGTAAATAGGGTAATTAAGGGTAAAAATTATATTATTATTAACCTAAAACATTTCTTAATTATATTGGACAAGTTTAAATCAACCAAAAATAACTTTAGGAATAAAATATGACCATTTAGGCCCACTTGGATTAGATTAGGACATTTATTATTAATTTATTTAAAGAAGGGTTAAAATAGTTAAAATCAATGTTTAATAAGTAAATAATTTTTAATATGTGGTTATACATAAGATAAATTCGATTATAAATATTAATTAGAAAGACAAAACTATTTCCTACATAATGGTATTTTATTTGTAATTTTTAGACATTAAATAATTTAATTTATTTATGACACAATGATGATCCAATAATTATCTTATTAATGAAATATTGATATAATTGATGTTATAAACACCAAAATAAATGTAATTTGAGACTTTTTATGAATTCCAATAATTTTATAGATTAATATGACATGTTAGTATTGATTTAATTAATGTTGTTCGAACTAATCATTCTGTTATAATTCTCACAAAAATTAATTACTAAATAGTGTCAAAGTTGACATAAAATAGTTTTTAAAACCAATATTATATTATTAATTGATATTTTATTCCTAAAAATCAAAGGTTCGGCCAAATGACTTAGATACGGTTATATATATTAATAATAAACAACTTGGGGTTCGTTTTTCTTCCTATAGTAAGTTTATTGACCTTATAGTATAAGAACACAAGAAGACACGGTAAAAGTAAAATTATTTTACTTAATGTTAAATCTAAATGATAAGGTTAAAATAGGAACATAAACTTGTATAAATTCTATTGGATGAGAGGATTTCGACCAATCCCCACCTTATCTTTGAAATAAATCAATTTGGAGCTATTTAAAATCGAATATGACTTTATAATAAAATAATAGTTTTTGTTATTCCACAGGTAACCCTCTCCTCCCTTATAAAAGGTAACCTCCTCCCTCTCTTCCTCACAACACTTTGAGCCTTAAAGATCGGACAACCCCTGACAAATTCCCTTATCCACTTCCCTAGAATCATCCTAGAGGTTCTGGTCTTCCTGAAAGACCAAATTTAGTTCCCTAAAAAGAGATCTCAAAGAGGCACTTCAAAGAAGAGGTAATGTCCGTTACTGATTCTTTCATATCTTTTTCTTCTTCCACTTCTTCTTCTTAGGTTGTTTCATTATTAAGTAATAACATCAGTATCAATTATATACTTATATGTTATTATAATTATGAAACAACCTTATTTCACCATCTATCCATCCTACAAAAAATGAAATCTCCGGGCGTGCGTACGTACGGAAAACCGTCTCCACGCCGTGTTGTATTCTATTTTCCACCACCACCTTAATTGGATGGGTATAATGGTGTACATAATAACGATATATGATTATTTTAAAGTTATATTGATTCTGAAATAGTATACATACACTCCAATACAATTCCATGATCATGAGAATGATATCATCGCTCGTGCGTACGTACGGACTACCGTCTCCACGACGCGATGAGATTCATTCTCCACGTTAACCATTCATGAATGATTATAAAGTATATATAATAATTAATAATGAAATATATGACATAATAATGATTCTGGATTTATGTGTATATATATGTATCTCATATACTTAATTCCATTCAACTCAATAAGGAAAACAAAACAGCGTTCATGCATACGTACGGTCTACCGTCTCCATGAACGGTGTATTTCATTCCATTTACTGATCTATTATATATATATATATATATTATAAATATATATTATATATAAATCATGTTTTATATTCTGGAATTAATTAATCATGATCTAAGTAATCATATGAATAATTACAAGTCAAAACACGGACGACAAATGAAATGATTTTACCCAAAATGCTCTTTAATATGGAATTTACAAAAGAACAGGTAATATAAATCCATAAGTGAACCATATATGATATCATAACAATGAGTATGATTCTTGAATAAGTCAATTACATTATTTAAATCATTATAGAGGAGGTTCGGACACATACGAAGCAAATCGGACTTAAGGTAAGGGAAATATCACAATCTCATTTTTATCCGAGATTGTTTATAATTTGGTATTTACTGGGGTGTATTTTATCATCCACATCCATGTTTCCTCAATATGTAATATTATTTCCATCTACATACAATTGTTTATATCCAATTTTACCCTTCGGTGAGTTTTTAGTAAAAGATATGAAATGAATCTTTTGTCGTTTTTCATACAAGGTACTTTTTGACTTTTCCGACAAAAGTACGAAATGAATGTTTTTTTAACTTATACAGCATGAATGGATTTTTAAAACATTATTTACAAGAAGCTTCCTTTACAAGTTTTCATGTTTATTTTTAATCAAGTTCTTTTAGTTTAAAATTTTATGACATCTTAAGAAAGTAAAAGTGTTTTTGAAGTAGAAAGTATATTTTCCTCAAGAATGGAGTTCAAGTGTTTTATCAAAATTATTTTCCATCTAAGATAATAAAGGGTTCAGTTTTTATCCCTATTATTACATTGATTGGATTATGTTGTGATGGAATTATATTTTATTAATTCCTTTATCTTATATGAATTGTTTTATGATGTCACGATGTTTAAGATTCCCATTTTTATTACATGGGTTATGCTATGATGTATGGTTTTCTGATTTTGTGGCACACATAAGAATGGTATCATTATGAGATGGGTGGGACCTATATCTCCCTCCAATGCATTGGGTAAAGATTTTATATCTCATGAGATAGAATGGCTGGAATGGTAGGTCATACCGGTTCAGTGAAACAGGACTGAAACGAGGAGTGAACTCGGTTCAGAAAGGGACTTTGTCCACTAAGATAGTCTTCGCAATGAGTCTTGACTAATAAGAAATGATTCTCTATGATTATGTATGTATGCAAAAAAGTTTCATGTTTTAAGTTATGATTATTGGAATTACATTTCACTACTATGATTTATCCCATGTTATGAAATTATGATCTTTTTTTCAGGTTAAGATTTCCAAAAGATATGTTCTTATGAATATAACGTGATTGATATTTCTTTTTTTACCCTTATTGAGCATTTGAGCTCACCCTTTTATGTTTTCTTTTCCCCAGGACATAAAGAAAGGATTTTGGTTTAAAAAAAAGAAGATCTTTATAGGAGATGTTGCAAATCTTTTACCACGATTAGAAGATTATATTCCGAGTTTCCAAAGACACTAAACTATTACGGTCCTTGTGTGTGTGTTTTTGTTATGTAATAAGAATTCCGCAAAAGTAATGTAATGTCCATGTACTTCAGGATTCGGGTCTCTACAGTTGGTATTAGAGGAAAGGTTTAGTCAACCTTTGGAAACTAGGATGCGAAAACATTAGTGAGATCCCTAGAGATATTTCTAATGTATGTCTAGGGATGTCCCTAAGGATAAGTATACGTATAGGATACAATCCTAGAACTATGGTAAAGATCATAGAATTTAACCTAAGATGTTAGATATTGAGGATACTACCCCTTTATTATGTTGTTTTCCCTAGCATGATTTTTGCCTCTCACACTATTCTTTTTTTGGTTTTAGGCGATGGCTGGAACCCGAAGGAACCATGTTGATAAATGCAATGGACAATGCAATGATTGTCCTCCTGAACAAACAAATGTTATGGGAGATGGAGTGAAAAATCTTATTGCTATACTTACACAAGGTATGAATCATTCTGGATTTTCAAATGAGCAGATAAGGGAACAATATTCTATTGAGTCCTTCATGAGGCAACGTCCACCTTCTTTCAATGGGTCTTCTGATCCACTTGTTGCTGAACAATGGATCAATACTACTGAAAAGATATTTTCAGTTCTTCAATGTTCTGAACATGATAAAGTCATCTTAGCAGTATATCGTTTGGAAGGTGAAGCTGATCAATGGTGGAATCTTATCAAGAATACGAGGCAAAGAGATGAAATTGAGTCCATGGAATGGGACGAGTTCAAGAACATATTTTTCAATAAGTACTTCCCTCGTATTCTTAGAACAAAGGTGGGGAAGGAGTTTCTTGAACTAAAGAAAAAGGATGATGAATCTGTTGGTATATATGAAGCAAATTTTATAAGGCTTGCAAGGTATGCATCTGGATTTATCATCCAACCAGAAAGTAAAGTTGATCGATTCTTCAGTGGCTTAAAACCAAATATTCGAAGGGAATTAGCTATAAGAGACTTCAGTAGCTATGAAGAAATTGTGCGTTGTTCTATCAAGGTAGAAATGGAAGTTGGTGTTACTTATCTATCTCATAGTTTTGACAAGAAACAAAATATATAGTTCATGGAGAAATCTCAAAATAATGGTGAAAAGAAGATGAATGTTTCCTTATGCTCAAAGTGCGGAAAGAAGCATGGTGGAGATTGTATTAAAGGGACTAGAAAATGATTTTTGTGTGGAAAAGAAGGTCATCGAGCAGTTGAGTGTCAAAGTAATGGAAAAAGGGTTTCTAATGATGTGAATAAAGAAAAGACTACAGAGAACGCACCAACAACACTTCAACGCTTCAAGTGCAAGGAAATGGGGCATTATGCTAATAAATGCCCTAATCCAAGGGTTAGTGATGATCGACGTGAGCAACCACTTAAGGCAAAGGACAAATGGAAGTCACATGCGATCACCACTGGCGATGTTGAATATGACAACGATGTTGTGGAATGATTAAGTGTTTATGTAATGGGATTCCAAAATAATGTTGTATATAGTATCGTGGAATATTGGAATATTTATGTTTTGGTCTATTGTGGTTTTCAATAATTTTATGGCATCGGTAACCATGAAAAGTGATTGTAATATATTTTGAAAGAAGATGATATGCACAAAATGAAGGGATAAAGAGAATATAATATGATTGATAGTATTCATGAGCTTATGATTGATATAAGGACTAAGTGATATCATGGTTTGAGGATATAAAATTTTGAGGATTTTGGTATGTGGAAATTGTTAACTTTTAACTGCATTCATGTTTTCACTAAGGTTCAATGGATATTCATTCTTCAAGAGAATACATGATTATGGTGTTCACATATTTTTAATTTGACCAACAAGATATATCTTATGATATATGGGGGATAAATTATGGCATTCACGTGATCATTTTCTTTATCCTAAGAGCTTGGACCGAAGTATTTTAGATAAGCCTAAAGATTGGAATGGATTATGTTGGACATAAGTTAGTATTTTCTAAGGATAAAACTTTTTTGATATTGTTGATGGGATGTTATAGTAATATAGCTTTAGAAAAAGGACAACCTGCAGGACGGGTGACAGCCCATCGCGTCGGACAAGGCTGTGGGAATTGAACCCACAACCGAAGTGTGACTGGCCTTTATCGCCTACCACTTGCCTACAAGAAGTCTCTGTTTAGTAGAAACTAGTTTTATTATATTAAGCAGTATGATATATGAAGTATAAGTCCATTTTTGGAATCATATATGATTAATCTCACTATAGATGGACTTATGTATTTTTTGATAACGTTTCTAACCTTTTTTTGAGACAGATGGAATGAACCATCATTCTATCACATGATCTAATAAAACATCACGAATGACAAATTCAACTTCATTTCTTTAAGAGATGAAGTGGAAATTGTCCATAGAAGGACAAACAGTGAGACTATACAAAAATCAGGAAAGTATTTCTTCTAATTCCAATTTCATCAACTTTAGGGAAATGATCTTGAAAACCAAAAATGTAGTCCTAGTGCTCTTATATCTGATGAATCAGATGGTACCTTAGATCGTAACAAATTTATGGCTTTGTGATTGCTGGCTTTTCCATATCCATGTTCTCTACCACTCTCCATCAGAACCTGATGGTTAGATTTCTCTTCCATATCCATATTTTCTCCTATGTGGAAACCCAGTGATAAGTTTATTTGGGTAACCATTACATTTCACACTTTTTTTTAAAGATTGGTTTTCGTATTACTTTTTACGATGTGGGTTTCTATTAAAGAAAATTTCGAGTAGTAAACCATTTATAACCCTGACGAATTTCGAGAGTGAAATTCATTTTAAGGGGGGTAGAATGTAACAGCCCGAGATTTTATGAAAAATATTCTTTTTAATTTCATTAATGTCTTTTGTTGTACACTACACCAAAAGGAGCTTTCACAACATGCATCCTTGACATGCCTTGCATTACACGCAATCGTGACCTTCCTCGATAGCATGTGTAGTACGCAATAACGAGTTTCACTAAACAACAATATGCTATTAAAATATTATTAAAACTAGCCGTTATGAATAGTAATAACCACTTTTTGAAATTTTTTAAATTTTATTTTTTAAAATGGAATTCATTTATGGATTCGTAATATCGAAATCAGCTTAGGGTGAAATTTTGGTACTTTTCAGATAACTTACATTTTCTGATGAATAGTGAAAATTACTAAATTTTATTTAAAAATAACCTTTTTAATTGAAATAATTAATAGTGATATATTTTTAATATTAGTGGTTTTAAAGTATATTTAGAATATATTTTTACAATTTAATACAATGTTGTTCATTGGATGTAATTTCACATTTAAACCAGACATAAACAAGTGTCAATCTTTTGATAGTTATTATCTCTTAAGAACACGCTATTTGTTTTGACGACAAGAATTAATTTTTATAATAATTAATGCAACTGATATGTTTTGAATTTGGTAAAATAGACATCATTTTTGAATTCATAATATCAAATATAGCTTAGGCCTAATTTTTGGAATTTTTCTGGAAACTTTCATTTTTTGATGAATAGTGAAACCACTAAGTGGTAGTTAAAAAAAATGAATTTTTCATAAAACTCAATTTTACCGCTTCTATGAGTGGAATTTCAAAATCCTAGAGACACGGTTGATGTCAGTAAGTAAAATGTGGTTCAATGATATGAAAATAATTTTTGGTGAATAGTAACTTTTTACTTTTTTTACCACGGTTAAAAGTAAATATGGCAATTAAGGGTAAAAATGATATTATTATTATCATAAGACATGTCCTAATTCTATTGGACAAGTTTAATTCAACCAAAAACAACCTTAGGAATAAAATATGACCATTTAGACCCACTTGGATTAGATTAAGACATTTATTATTAATTTATTTAAAGAAGGGTTAAAATAGTTAAAATCAATGTTTAATAAGTAAATCATTTTTAATATGGGGTTATACATAAGATAAATTAGACTATAAATATTAATTATAAAGATAAAATGGTTTCCTACATAATGGTATTTTATTTGTAATTTTTAGACATTAAATAATTTAATTTATTTATGACACAAAGATGATGCAGTAATTATCTTATTAATTAAATATTGACATAATTGATGTTATAAACACCAAAATAAAAGTAATTTGAGACTTTTTATGAATTACAATAATTTTATTGATTAACATGACATGTTAGTATTTATTTAATTAACTTTTTTAGAACTAATCATTCTGTTATGATTCTCACAAAAATTAATTACTAAATAGTGTCAAAATTGACATAAAATAGTTTTTAAAACAAATATTATATTATTAACTGTTATTTTATTCCTAAAAATCTGAGGTTCGTCCAAATGACTCGGATAAGGTTATTTATATTAATAATAAACAACTTGGGGTTCTTTTGGCTTCTTATAGTATGTTTATTAACCTTATAGTATAAGAACACAAGAAGACACGGTAAAAGTAAAATTATTTTACTTAATGTTAAATCTAAATGATAAGGTTACAATAGGAACCTAAACTTGTCTAAATTCTATTGGATGAGAGGATTTCGACCCTTCCCCACCTTATATTCGAAATAAATCAATTTTGAGCTATTTAAAACCGAATTTTACTTTATAATAAAATAATAGTTTTAGTTATTCCAAAGGTGCCCCTCTCCTCCCTTATAAAAGGGCACCTCCTCCCTCTCTTCCTAACACCACTTTGAGCCTTCAATCACGGCCCACCCCTGACAAATTCCTTTCTCCACTTCCATAGAAACATCCTAGAGGTTCTGGTCTTCCTCAGTGACCGATTTTAGTGCCCTAAAAGGAGATCTCAAAGAGGCGCTTTAAAGAAGAGGTAATGTCCGTTACCGATTCTTTCATCTCTATTTCTTCTTCCACTTCTTCTTCTTAGGTTGTTTCATTATGAAGTAATAAAATCAGTATCACTTATATACTGATATGTTACTATAATTATGAAACAACCTTATTTCACCATCTATCCATCCTATGGAAAACGAAATCACCGCGCGTGCGTACGTATGGAATACCGTCTCCACGCCGTGGTGTAATCTATTTTCCACCACCACCTTACTTGGATGGGTATAATGGTGTACATAACAACTATATATGATTATTGTAAAGTGATATTGATTCTGAAATAGTATACATACACTCCAATACAATTCCATGATCATGAGAACGATATCATCGCTCGTGCGTACATACGGACTACCGTCTCCACGACGTAATGAGATTCATTCTCCACGTTAACAATTCATGAATGATTATAAAGTATATATAATAATTAATAATGAAATATATTACATAATAATGATTCTGGATTTATGTGTATATATATGTATGTCATATACTAAATTCCATTCAACTCAATAAGGAAAAGAAAGCAGCGGTCATGCGTACGTACGGTCTACCGTCTCCATGAACGGTGTATTTCTTTCCATTTAATGACCTATTATATATTTATATTCTGAATATATATTATATATAAATCATGTTTTATATTCTATCATTATGTAATCATGATCTAAGTAATCATATGAATAATTACAAGTCAAAACACGGACGACAAATGAAACGATTTTACCCAAAACGCTCTTTAACATGGAATTTACAAAAGAACGGGAAATATAAAGCCATAAGTGAACCATATATGATATCATAACAATGATTATGATTCTGGAATAAGTCAATGACATTATTTAAATAATTATACAGGAGGTTCGGACACATACTAATCAAATCGGACCTAAGGTAAGGGAAATATCACAATCTCATTTTTATCCGAGATTGTTTATACTTTGGTATTTACTGGGGTGTATTTTATCATCCACATCCATGTTTCCTCAATATGTAATATTATTTCAATCCACATACAATTTTTTATATCCAATTTTACCCTTCGGTGCGTTTTTAGTAAAAGATATGAAAGGAATCTTTTGTCGTTTTTCATACGAGGTACTTTTTGACTTTTCCGACAAAAGTACAAAAAGAATGTTTTTTTAACTTATACGGCATGAATGGATTTTTAAAACATTATTTCCAAGAATCTTCCTTTACATGTTTTCAATTTTATTTTTAATCAACTTCTTTTAGTTTAAAATTGTATGACATGTTAAGAAAGTAAAAGTGTTTTTGAAGTAGAAAGTATATTTTCCTCAAGAATGGAGTTCAAGTGTTTTATCAAAATTATTTTCCATCTAAGATAATAAAGGGTTCTGTTTTTATCCCTATTTTTACATTGATTGGATTATGTTGTGATGGAATTATATTTTTATTAATTCCTTTATCTTATATGAATTGTTTTATGATGTCACAATGTTTAAGATTCCCATTTTTATTACATGGGTTATGCTATGATGTATGGTTTTATGATTTTTTGGCACACATAAGAATGGTATCATTATGAGATGGGTGGGACCTATATCTCCCTCCAATGCATTGGGTAAAGATTTTATATCTCATGAGATTGACATGGCTGGAATGGTAGGTTATACCGGTTCAGTGAAACAGGACTGAAACGAGGAGTGAACTCAGTTCAGAAAGGGAATTTGCCCACTACGATAGTCTTGGCAATGAGTCTTGACTAATAAGAAATTATTATCTATGATTATGTGTGTATCGCACAATGTTTGATGTTTTAAGTTATGATTATTGGGATTACATTTCACTACAATGATTTATCCCATGTTATGAAATTATGATCTCTTTTGCAGGTTAAGATTTCCAAAAGATATGTTCTTATGAATATGACGTGATTGATATTTCTTTTGTTTACCCTTAGTGAGCATTTGATCTCACCCTTTTATGTTTTCTTTTCCCCAGGACATAATGAAAGGATTTAGATTTAAAAAAATAAGAAGATCTTTATGGGAGATGTTTAAGATCTTTCACCACTATTAGAATATTATATTTCGAGTTACCAAAGACACTAAACTATTACAGTCCTTGTGTGTGTGTTTTTGTTATGTACTAAGAATTCCATAAAAGTAATGTAATGTCCTTGTACGTCAGGCTTTGGGTCTCTACAATAGTCATGAAATATTACATGATGTATAATCAATCAAAATAAATAATACATAAGAGTGAATAATCAAAAATAATCATTCATAATATATAATGACATATCATAATCATGAGATATATGTTCTAGGAATACACATAATCAAAGAAAACTATTTACTTAATCAAGGATCACTTACATGACTATCATAGTGGAATGGGTTCCCTCTCCATTCCTTTATTTCCATATTCATGGTTCACTCCCAAGAAAATATTATTTAAAAAATACCATTAGGAACTAGGTACTCCCCCTATTATAGTACTTTTTATCTAATGATATATCAATTTTCAGCCAATTGATTAAATTCTTATATAATTTAATCCCACCCTATCATAGAAGATAAATTGTACAAATGTGTACCAAAAGACCACCGAACAATAATCAAATCCATAAATCGATACATGAGGAATGGATACGAGTTTCATAATAATATACTCATAAAAATAATAACATATTTGGATAGAGAATAAATATATTAAAATTCGATCATATCCCAAGAAAATCACAACAAAATGTAAAATTATGTAGTTAAATATATAAATACATTCAAAATATCACTAGACCACTTCATGTGGATTCTACCATTTTCATTTTAAAATAACTAATTTAAAATAATTTTTTAAAAAAATAGAAATTTAGAAGTTTTTATTTTAATAGAAACATGGAAAAATAAAAATCTATCTTAATATAAAATATTATTCATGATTTTAGTGAAATCCATTCATGTTGAGTATGTAAAAACAAAAATTCCTTACACATTTTTAGTAAAAAGTAAAAAGTGAAATTGTTGGAAGACCATAAGAATTATGGTTTTAAAAATAGTAAGGAAATGTAAAATATATTTAAAATTTATTTAATAGTCATTGTATAATAGTGAAAGCATTTTTAAAACATTTTAATGAAAATATGGACATGGAAAAAATGATTTTCAGATGAAGTAATAAAGAAGGTGGTTTTTCCATTAAAACATTATTTTGGTATCATGAGTATATAATTAGAGAAAAATGATTGAATAACATAAAATAACTAGAAATAAAAATATTTGAATAAAATACATAATACTTTGGTGAGATATATTTCACAACTTCACCATCATAAAATTTAAGCCTAAATATTCTATAAAAATGATATTGTAACATGAAACCCTTACCTCAGGTTTATCCTCCATTATATGGGATATATCCTTATGTAAAATAAATATATATTTGTTAAACATATATTATATTAACATATTTATATTAATAATATCATATATAATCACCTAATATCATTTCAACACCGATTTATTTACAATGTTTTATTTAATATTTCATTTGAAATGTTAAATTCTTAGTGTTTCATGTATGTTTTAGTGCGATAGTTATGGTCACTGATCATTGATCATGGTAATTAATATATATAATTTTAATTATGATATTTATATATATAATATTCATTATATATATACATATATATTTATTTATAATCATTCATTTTAAGTGGTGATGAAAAATGAATGGCATTACTATATTTAGATGATAATTCCTACATACACACTGGTAATGTTTCCACTTTTCAATGGACGGATAGAAAAAAAATTCACAAATTATAATTATATAATAGTTTTTATACAATATATAGAATATATTTTTATTAAATACACCATTTATTCTAAACTTTTAAAGAGATTATGATAAGATAATCACAACACTCTGTGGAGGTTGTAGTCCATCAATATGCACAAGGGATGTTATCATTTACAAATGGATAAAAATGTATAAACGTATATGTGATATTATAATTGAATAAGTTTATTAATGTAAAAATATTATATATAAAAATAAAATCATTCATAATTAATATCAATTAAAATGTTGATCACTGATGAATTGTTCATTTTATGAAGGTGGTAGAGTGCACATATGCAAGAGTGATTCTTAAATCTGCTATCTTGCGGATATGTGGTGAGAAATGGGTATGATTCATCATATTAAAATATATTTATATTAATTATACAATACATGTTTATGTAATTTAAATGTTTATATATAGTTTAAGAAGAAATAAAATCAAAAGATCTTGGATAAGATTTATACCTATTCTTTGAGATAACTATATTGGATTACACATTATGCATTGTAGGATTGGTCATGGGAGTATAATTAATGAATTTGGATAAATGAATGTATTATATGAAGGTTTTAGAGTAGGTATTTTTTGAGATAGTTGTCTCAATTTTTGTGAATAATAGAGGAAAATGTTTTCCCTTTTATATGTGAACCGAGGGAGACCAAAGGAATTTCTTAAAAGATTTCAATGATGTAAGGTATATTTGATTGGAAAATGAATCACAAAGGAAATTTATTATAATTCATGATATTATAATGTTTAAATATTCTAAAAAAATAATTATATAGGTTCATGTGTCAATCCTACACATATCTCTAAAAATAATTCCCAGTAAACCCATTTTAACCATGACTATGGTAATAAGATTTCACTCTTTTTATGATCCACCATGAAAACATTAATTTGACCATATAAAATTATATAAATTATGATTACTCCAAAATTGGAAAAAAATTTAAAAAATCAATTTTTAAAATTGGTTGAATTTAATTTTTGAATAAGTGTGAGACCCACAATTAAAACCCATTTTAGAATAATGAATCTTTTAGAATAAAACATAATTTATATACATTTTATTATTTATAAATAACATAAATTAATTTTTACATATATTGTTTAATTTAACGTCTATAAATTTTATTAAAACCATTGATAAATAGAGAATTGTTTAATTTATTCTTATATAAACACATTACGAACAAAAAAATATTTTTAGAAAAATGTGTTTTCAAGATGAAAAATAAAACTTTATAAAAACAAATTACATTCATTATTCCTATATAGTTATCTAAATTAATTATAATTAAAACATACCCATTTAAATTTACTATCCTGTTAATAACCTAATATTACTTTTATTTGAATGGAAATGAGATTTTGTTAAAAAATTTATATTATAAACTATTCAGTAAAAAATAAATATTTCTAAAAAAATACAAAAATATTCACCCCAATATTATATTGAAATTAAAATTTAAAAAATAATATTTTAATAATCAATTAAAATTTTAAGTAATCTTCTTTATTAATTATTATGTTGATTCTGAAAATTCAATAAAAACCAATGTTGAAAGAAAAAAAATTTTAGAACGTAAAATGATATTACTAAAAAATAAATAATTATTTATTATAAATTTATCAATAAGTGTTTTAATAAATTAAAATTATTTTTTTATAATTTTATAATGACCATTAAAACCAACCAATTTGTTAACTTATTTCTAAAGTATTAATTTATTATAGCTCATTTGGAGTTGGGGATTCCTGTAAGGATAGATATCAAATAATACATTTAATTTATAAGTTAATTCATATAAAATATCAGGGTATAACCATTAAAACTTGATATATATGTGGAGTTTTTATTTATTTTCATGATTTTCTATAATTTGTGTTTATGATGAATAAAGAAGGATACATTGAGTTGGATTAGTGACTATAAAGAAAGAGAGGTAGAAGTATTAAGGGGAAACTATAATGATCTATATAACTCTATAATACTATATTTATCTAATATAAAAATAAGATAAAATTATAAAAATTAAAAACAAATTGGGGATAGAAATAAAAATAGGAACACTGGGAACTTATTTGGGGAAATTAATTATGGTAAAAAGAAACGTTGAGATTTTGAGGGAATCCAATGTATGAAGAATTAGAGAAATTAATTGTGTAATATGGGAATTTAATTATATTGGGATATTCAATATTATTAAAAAAAATTAAATTCCAAGTTAACATTGTATATAACAAAAAATAATGCGATAAGGGTAATGTGATTATAAGTGCATATTAGACTACGAAAAATATAGAAAACACTACATCTCTCAATGAATAAGAGAATGATAAATATATATCAGGCCTATGATGAATCTGAAGATCATTTGGGTATCAATGATGAAGAAAATTGTGTTTCTAACAATTATTTTGATATATGATGAAGTGTTTAAAAAAATAATGAAATAAAAACATTTGAAGGAATAACTTTTTGTTCATGTCTATTATCATATACTTTCAATTCATTCTATTTTTGAGAGAGGAGGAAGTAAGGGTAAATGTTTATTAATGAATGATTATAAAGCCGAGTAGTACCATGGACTTTGTTTTAGTAGATTAATAACATCAAGTTGATAGTTCTACATTTATGCGAGTGGTATAATATTTGTTCATCCTGATATATATACGTCACTAATTTGGACCGTGATCTATATGAAGTGGAGATGAAGAAAATATTTGATCATCAGGTGTGATAAAAACATTTAAATCATATTAAAATATTGTGGATGTAGATATATTTGGATTCAAGATGATAGCTTTAAAACTATAGTTTTAAATAATTTTTGATGAATAATGAAGAATCTTTCACCTCAACATCTTAGATATATAACATAGAAGGTCCTAATGAATATGTGTTCAATTTTTTAAAAAAAATATTGATGGATACAAGATTTAATATATTTTTATTTTGGTGGTCATAAATCATGATAAATCTTCCCGGACAAGAAGGATTGATGTGACAATATGTATGACTTTTTCTTATAATTATGTAATTATATGGGTGTACTTTCTCAAAAATTTCATTTAAAAAATCAAGATTAATTATGAATACAAGGAAAAATAAGTAGTTTATTAGCTATTATTGGTGTTATTCGAGGTTTGGGAACATGAAAATAAATTTTTGTCATAAAAATTCAATATAATCATATAATATAATAATTAAGGACGATGGGAGAACATATAATGATTATTATAATCATAACATATTAAATGAAATGATTTAACAGTATTAGAATAATTTCATATTGATGAATATATTTTAATATCTATAGAGGTATGTTGATAATTTTAAAATTTATGGAACCATATATGATGAATAATTGTATATAGAAAATAGTCACAAAACTAATTATAATTATTTAATTGGGCCAAAAATAACATAATGAAATGAAAATAAAAAGATATTATTTAAAATTGTTTGAAAAAAGATGGAAAACAATAAAATATTTAACCCCTGTGAGGAAAGTACGGAAGGATGGGAAGGGTGTAATAATTTGTAGAAGAAAATTATTATTAATTGGTAAGAGAATTCACAACATGTGATATTATATGAAATCAAGGGAAACAAAATCTAGTGGGAGAATGCGGGCAACAATATGGAATCTATCCAAGAAATAGTTAACATGATTGGATTGGTTGTTACAATTCATAATTAAGAATATGATAGGCTAACCAAGTTGAGTAATTAAAAGTATGTAAAATTAGTGTTTGTATGGTTAAATAAATTTGGAAAAATTACATAAAAATGTATGACTAATGTGTTTGAATACATGGATCTATAGAAAAAATGGGAAATCCCCATTGGTTTATTGTGTCAAAATTAATGAAAATATTATGTTCTCAACATTACTGAATTGAGTGAATGTCCTTAATGATAAATTGATAATATGTTCAATGAATCCAAAATAATAAATGATGTTATAGAAATCATGAAATTATTTTACGGTTTTGTTTTCTTTGGAAAATAATTCAATTCTAGGTGAGAATGAAGATAAAAAAGAAAACAAGATAATGTCACCTAAAAATTATCAGACAATGAAAATTATAGAGGTTGTAAGCCTAAAGAAGAGAAGAATCATTCGATCTTTAAGGGAATGTGATAATGGGTTGGAAAATTCATCTACACCCTAGTGATTCCATGGAGTATCAGTGGCAGTCTCAACTTATTCCTAAAATATTGTTTGTTCTTGGAAAATGGAATTGAATGTTTAGATTAAAGAAAGAAATCTATAAAGGTCTTTATTTAAAGTTACATTGAATTCAATTAGTATTATGTTTCTCAACAATTATCTTAACTAAATGTATATTATTTCTAGAGTGAATTTAGGATGATGAAGAAGTATGAAATTTATCCCGAAATGGGTAGTAACTAATGCTTTCATGGAAATAAAATAATAGTTATCTTCTAAACTTTTTGAAATCTGACCACTATTACATTAGATGAAGTAAAGTTGATTTACTCACTATCCTATAAAAATTAGGAATTAGTCTTGTTAATATTATCTGGGGGGATGTTTTTGTAATAAAATAGTGATTTAAAATAACTTTCACATGAACTTTTTATATGTTTTTATGAAGAATATTAATGGTTTACAAATGTGTTTGAAATTAATTTCTATACATCCAATGTGGAAATTGTTTTTTAGATTACACTATATTTGAAGATATATATAGGAAGTATTGTTTATTGAGTAAAATAACTCATATTTTCTATATATTTATATCAGATGTTGACTTATGTAGTATTTAAATAAGTATTGCTACTACGAAATTTGTGGTTCCTTCCATTTCTAAAGGGAATTTAAGATAAACTGGTAGATAATGGTTCTTTAAATCAGATGTGCAGGGGTTGATGAAATTATACATTGGAAGGCATCCCCATGAACCAATATAATTTATACCACTATGAGTAATGTAGTGATTACTCTTTTTAATCTTTTTATTTTTTATCTTAAAAGAATATGTAGGAACCATGTTTTTCTTATGAGTTATAGATATTTTAAATTCTGGGATAAAATCATGTTTATTTTCACTTTTTGGATTAAATATAGAAGTCGATCCCAAAGGATGATTGGTATGTTTTGGAAAAAAAGGGGAATGTGGGATCTAATTTCATTTTAGGTAAAATAAATGGCATGTATTAGATAAATAATTTTCTATGGCCTAGGGAGGCATGCCTACATTGTGTAATGAAATTTCCCCTGAAGGGAAACCATAAGTTTTACATGATGTGTAATTAATTTACACACTGTTTAATGATCAAGAATTGTTTTTAGAGGGGAAGAACATTTTTCCTTTCCATCATCCCATATTTATTCTTCTTCATACTAGGATCTCTCCAAGTAAAGCACCCTCATTCCGAATGATAGGATCTTCTATTTTTCCTCTATACAACATCAGATTCCAGATCCATCTTTCACATTGGAAGAGCATATGTAAATGCTATAGTTAATTGTCCTTGTTCATCATTATTCTCTATATAAGTGATTCTATTTTAATGCAGGGTCATATTCCCAATTTTCATTACCCTTACCCATTCATCTTATTTCATCTATATCAAGTCAAAATAATGGTCGACACCAGATAAGTAGAGTACAAAATGATTAAGTTATGTTGTCTAATAATTTTACCCAAAAGTCTCATTATTTATAAATTTCTATACATGTACAGATAATGGTTTCACCCGAGGATGACTCTGAAATTCATATGAATTTATAATAATAATTGCAATTTTATTCACGTGAAATATTTATTAAATTTATTCTAGCTATTAGAGGTTGAGACCTCATTTACATCCCCACATTTTAGGTGAGTACAATGTTATTCATGCTTCAATTTTTGTCAAACCATTCTAGTGTGTTGGATTGACACTATGAATGGTAAGTAATATATAATAAATATTTATTGTGAATTTAAAATGGCTAGTACATATATATAGTATATAGTTATCACATGACCCTTATAAGGTAATATTTTCAATTTAATAAATTAATCTTAAATTGTTTAATGGTAAGAATATTTAGTGATATCACTTGGTCTAATTAAATGAATATAATGGAATTTATATTGGTTTTACATCAAAAAAATTACTTTTTATGATTATGAAATATAAATGAATGAATAAATAAGTGAATATGTAATTAAAATGATAAATTATTTCATGTCCTATATTTACATTGCCGTATTGATGAAAGGTAACAGAATGAACAAATAGACTTTTAAAAATTCATGAGTATTAGATGGACTTAAATTAAAAAATAATATATTTATAAGGTTTCTATTGTATATATAACCTTTTAACTTTATTGGTGTGTTAAAACATTAGCCATCATTGGATTCCCAAGGGAATTCCTTGAGCACTCAAAGGAAGACATTCTGATTCATGGAGTCTATTTCCAAAAGAGATACCCACCTTGGAACATGACCTTTTTCTATTAGTGGATTCATAACATGAAACCATACGATCCATTCACTTAAAGTCAAGAAATTAGGATTCCAAATATATTCTCCAAGGATCCAACTTTTAGTTTCCATAAAAATGGTTCCATGGATACACTCTATTGGACTTAGTAATGCGTATCCCATAACTAACATTTCCAAGATTATTAGACTTGGAAAAATGTTTTATTGTGAAATAACTTTTGAATAGCCTCTTGTATTACATGTATACCCTTTATTCTAATATTTAATGGGTAATAATTATGATTTGGTATAAATATGAGGTCATGTATTCCTTAGTTTTTCATGGGATTCTTCTTTATAAATACCATGATCTATTTCATGAGTTATTATTTTTTAATTTCATTTTATTTATGTATACATGCACTCTATTGCTATTATATTCAAAGACTGTATTGTATAAATATTATTGGTGGTGGCCTATTAGGATTTATCTCACACCCAATCTGTGCTACCCTTGGTACCCATAACATTTTTATGACCATAGTTACAGAAAAGTGGAATCATCTAACCTTTGTAACCTGACATTCTATTTTCATAGATTGATCTTGGTAGTATATTATCATGCCAGTGCTCAGGACACCTGGATAGTTTTGGTCTTTTTGATTTATTCTTTTATATCTTGTACTATACAATCATTTTACTACCATGTATATCTATTTTCCTGTTTTATAGATAAATTTAATTATATCATTATCATTTATATGATACTATTCAACTTATGAGTTTATTATTTTTGATGGTGAATTATTCTTATCTTTGACTAGCAATTTTTTATTCAATATTGTTATTCAGCTATGGTTATCAATATTTTATATTAAATTATACACATTGTGACCATTTTTTACATGAGGAAATAGTCTCCACCTGGAGACACACTAATCCACGTCATATAGTAGATAGCCTCAGGACTATAAGGAGGAATGCTTGAGGCTATGTTTCTTATTGGATCAGGTCACCATTTAGTGGAACTCAGGTCGGGATATCAAAAAGTTTTATTATAGGGGTTTTATGTTTTATTTTTTCTTATATTTAGGGAATTTAGATAGAAGATTATGGATATATTATTACTTGGTTAATATCCATGCATAAGATTAGCTAACTGGCATTCTAGGAAAATACCAAGATTCCTAGGAATAAGAAAATATTGTTATGTAAATATCTTATTAATGTTGTTATACAATAACTATAGGATAATGAAAATGAATTGTGTTATTTGATAAGACATAATGGTATATACCATGTTTTTTATGGAATGATGATTTGTTATATTCATGATTATGGAATCATTGAATTCACATACCATGCATTTTGGATGTACATTCCATGGAATATAGGTGCATATCATTGTTTGGAGTTCCTGCATTACCTATGATTGTTGAGTGATATTCGGTTGTTATATCATGCAGGGCTACTAAGGATTTAAAAAATGGTATTTAAATTGGGCATTTTATGTTTTAGAATAAATTAAAATAGTGTTTTCCTATATATGTTGATTGTGGAATGTTAAATAGTTAGTTTCTAACCTTTTCATCTATGAAACTCTGGTCACATGAGCTTGGATTTGGCTATTATCACATGATTATCAATTTCAATAATAAGTTGTATAGGAACTTATGAATTAGAAAGGGTAATTCAAGTAGTCATGTCATCATAATTCATACTCATAACATTATGATAATGTATGAAAGATAAATAATTAATAAATAGATGGGTGTCAATTTTAGTTAAAATGTGCATGGTATTAAATTTAACTGTAATGATGATCCATTTAATCGAGACAAGATATAACTATATATATAAAAAAGAAAAAATTAATTCTATATATTGAATTAAATAAATAAATTTTAGAATGTAAAAGAAGAGTAGAGTTGTGATTAACCTTTCACTTATGGGAACCCCTGTAAATCAAATTTTAACTTTTACCATACCCTACCCTACTATGTCAAGGGTTAGGTTTGTATACTATAAAGTGATCCATATTCATATGTTATTATTTTTTAGTGATTGTATATGATCTTCAATATAGTTCATAGGTTAGTTCTTGGATTTTTAGATCCAATTCTCCCTAACATCCTTGATTCATGCACCAAGAGGGTGTTGATGACCACATTTCAGAGATGGTGGTACATGAACCTAAAATATTACTCCCCAGAGTGACACATGATCCACCAAATGTTATACCCAAAAAGATATCAATTATGATCTTCAAGAGAGGTTTCTTTAACTAATACATTCTATATAGTGTTCCTGATGACCTACTCCTATGATGGATGATCAGGCATGTGACTTCCAACAGAAAAATCCTCCCATCTTCTAAGGGAATGTAGTCCTCAGGCCCCGGAGTCATAGATAAAGATCATTATTTATATCTTCATGCATTTGGATACACCTCTTGATTGGTGGGTAGATATTTCTCCATATCTTTTCAATTATTTCTACTAATACTTGTGGGATGTGAATACTCAGGTTAGTCATCATTAGAGAATGGTTTGGGTAGATTTACATACTACCTTATATTATTATCTTTTACCATAGATACTAAGATATTACTATGATTGAGAGTTCATGAACCTCGATTTGGGTTCTATGTACATTATGGTCTATTTCATGGGTTTACTGTGTTGTAAATCATTTACTTGCTAGTGGTCTACACTAAGATATCATGATAGAAACATTTCAAGGATGGGATAAAATATTTCATCCTCTCAAAAGTGATCTATTCAACCAACCTACATTTTTTGAGATCATAAATTTTTAGGATTGAAATAACGATGTAGATGCTCAATATACAAGATGGGGGTGAATTGCACACTTTAAAAAAATTCCATAAACATGGAAAGATCTAAGTTTAACAAAGTTAGACTAAGAAAATTCACAACACCTATAACACCAATTTAAAGATTGGGACAATGTATGATGTTAAAAACTTGTAGTTCTATACACTTACTTAAATCTAGAAAGTGATTCTGAAAAACCGGTTCCGGAAATGTGGATCCAGAAAATTAAATTTAACCAAAGTTTACAATATGAAATTCTACCTTAAAGCCTATAGAATCTAACTAATTTAGACTACAAGTGTATGGAAATATAATAAGGTTATACTTTCCTTACAATACAAAATGAAGTAGAAAAACTTGTATAAAAAACAAGTAACAAGATATAAATATTTTAACTCAAATAGAAGGGTATCCAACAACCTTGGATAAAGGTCCATTGATTTATACTTTCAAGAAAGTATGTCTTACCCACACTTGGATAAGCCCTCGGTACGAATATCAGAGTCTCTGTCTTGCTATCCCCGCAAGACCTCAACTTTAAGGTAGTTGGAACCTCTGTCTTCCTCAGTAAGGAAGCCCTCTAACTTCAAGGTAGTCAGCACCACTGTCTTCCTATCCTCGGAAACCCTCGATTGTGATCAGAAAAAATTAGAGTCGCATGAAGCAAGTCTCCACAATGCAATGTTTGAACAAACTGTTCAAACGTTCTGCATGATGCTTTGAGAGTTAATAAGAGCCTCTCTCTCTAGAAATCACTTCAACAGAACATAGTCCAAGATCAGTGTCAAAGTTGTTGCTTCTTTTCAAATGAGCTCCTATTTGTAGGCGAAGCTCCAACGGTCGGCTCCCTCATCCAACGGTCATATTTTTCCTTGAATTTCAGAGGGACCTGTACACATGTCACTCAAACAATGGTTAGTCACTAATTGAATGAACGACATCATTTTATAATGAAACGAGTGTAAGAATAAATAAAACTAAAGTTAGGAATATAAGAAAATAAAAGTTCAAAGTCTAACCAAAATGGAATTCGTAGTCTATAATAAAAAGATATTTGGATTTTGTTTTTTGGGAATTCAGAACCTGAATTCTGTAGAAATCAGGAGTCTGGTTTCATCAGAATTTGGAACCAGAACTTAAAAAGTTTAGAGTTAGAGTTCATGGGAATTCAGAGTCAGAACACATAAGAGTTTAGAGTCTAAATTAAGAGAACTTGGAGTCAGAACATAGATAAGCTCGTAATCAGAATTCGGAGTCGAACAACATGAGAGTTCGTATCCAGAATTCGGAGTGGAACTTCATTACAATTCATATTCAGAATTCGGAGTGGAACTTCATTACAGTTCATATTCAGAATTCAGAGTGGAACATCATTACAGTTCATATCCATAATTCTGATTGGAACTTCATTACAGTTCATATTCAGAATTCAGATTGGAACTTCATTATAGTTCATATCCAGAATTCAGAGTTGGACTTCATTACAGTTCATATCTAGAATTCAGAGTCTAACTTCATTACAGTTCATATCCATAATTCGGATTGGAACATCATTACAGTTCATATCTAGAATTCAGATCCTAAAACAGAATGCTTCATATCTAAGTATTATATAATTCTGGGTTTTCTATATGAATCCGATTTTTATTTTTAAGAAAAATATTGATATGAACAATGAAAACATTGTAGGGGTAAATTCTTTTGAGATGGTAATTTTCCTTATATAAGTAAAATATAGATTTGCTTATGTATCGGGTGTTTGTGATTTTCAAAACAATAAGGAATGGAAAAAATCATAAGGAAAGCCTTATTGACATAACAATATCCACCTTTTTGAAGGCACAAACAATCTTAAGAAAAACAATATAATAGAATTTGGAAAAATTTATTTAGACTTTGAAATTAAAACTTATCTCCCTTTGTTCATAGATGATGGTGAATACAACTAACTCCCCCTTTGGCTTTGTAACTCTAAGGATTGTATTCTGAAATTCAGAAATGGGATTTTCATTATAATGATGGAATCGTAATGAGAACTCCCCCTTACTTAAGGATAGTTCTTCTTAGTCTAGAAATTTATTTCTCCCCCTTAAGAGTAGTTCTCTTTCCTTATCCCCCTTTGTGATTTTCAAAAAGAATTGTTAGAATGGAAAAAATAATGTACCTGAATAATTCGTACATAACAACCCCAGATACAACCAATCAGAGATTTCATTACAGTTGAAAGAATTTTTTACAAGGAAAATAAAATGAAACAAAATATCGGATTGAGTTTATTCGTTATCCTTCCCCTTTGGAATTAACATCTTCAAGAGTGTTTTTAGCTGCTTCAAATCTTTCTGATCCTCCTCATCTTGCTTATCCAAAACTGTGATCCTTTCTTGTTGAGCTTTAAACACCTCTTCCTAAGCCTTCATGGCCTCTCCCTACATCTTAACTAATTCATCTTTCTTTACAAGTGTTTCTTCGAGCTCAATCCGGAGATCTCTATCTCTTTTAAAATTTTGAACAAGAGAATTAACCTTCCCATTCATGTCCTTCACTTGTTGATTTCGAGAATTTTTCTCAAGGATTAGCTTCTCCTGAAGATTATTTATCTTTCCATCCTCGTAATCAAAAGCATCTTTTACCTCATTCTGAAAAATATCAAACTCAACCAAGTCATCATCAACCTTATTTGTCCAATGGGTGATTTTTTATGATTTTCAATGAAACATCATAATTGATGACATGAATTTCTATGGTCAACTTCAATCTTCACACACTTATCCTTCACCATGGATAAGGATTCCGATTTATGATTTAAACTATGTTGAAGCATTTTGAACCTTGTGTCTATGGTGGAAAAAAATCGGAATGGTGACCACCAATTTATTCAGAGACTCAACAACAATGTCATGACCCAAAGCTGATGACTATTAATCTGATAACATACTAGGTGAATTCTCTTCTTCAACCTCCACTAGCTTTCTTCTAGAAGAACCACAAACTTCTTTCTTCCTGATGATATCTTTTGTTGGGGTGACCATAAGCACTTGCTTTCCATTATCAACTTTCATAATGGCTTGTTCATTAAGAGATTCTTCCTCACTCTCAAATAGTTGAACAATCTGGTCTTCATCTATTTTCTCCTTCTCTTCTCCTTCTTTAAGAAATTTTTCTCATAGGATTCTTCTTCAGATAATTCACTTTCCTCTCTTCCTCTTCCTTCTCATCATCCTTCCTACCTTTTTTCTCAACTCCCTTTCCCAGAGTGACACGTTTTGCGGTTTCAGCCTTTTCATGATAATCCTCAACTTGTTTAGTTAGGTAATCTAGATAATCACTTCCTCCTTCTACTTCTTCTTCTTACACTTCTACGTCTTCTTCTCTTTCAACAACTTCTTCTTCTACTCTCTCAACAACTTCTTCTTATTCTCTTTCAACAACTCCTTTCTCTTTATGATTTTCTGGAGTGAAGTAGTTCTTTCCAGTGGTCTCTGGTAATTGTTCAGTAAGGAATGTTTCTGGAACCAGAATATGCTCAGAAGCTATCTCTGCTGCTTTCAAAATAGATTGAACAATCTCTTCCTCTGACATATTCTTCTTCGTCTTCTTTTCTTTTTCTTGACTCTCTAACTCATCAGATGATTTCTCTTCTAAGGCCTTATCCTCAGCAGGATCCAATCTGAATTGTGGTTCCCCTTCCTTTCTCTTCTCTTTATCTTGCCTCCACTTGGAAACTACTTCATCTGGGTAGGCATTTTGTTTCTTTGGCTTGGGTGGTGCAGATTGGGTTTCCTTAGCTTTCTGGGTCTTGTCTTCAACCACCACTTCTTTCAATTTTCTCTTCTTCCCTGCCTTTTTAGATGGTTCCAAATTTTATTGATCTTTCTGAACTGCCTCTGCCTCTTCCTCTTGGTAAAGGGTTGAACTCACCGGATTCAACAAAAAAACCCATCTTCATTCTCTTTAATGTATCATCACTAACCAGCATAACCATGCAATTTCCTGGCTTGTAAGTGCAAGAAACTTTAAACGAGTCAAGACACCTAATAATAAGCTTAGTAATAAAGGCCGTATATTTTATAATCTAAGCTTTCATATTCCCTTCTTTAATATTATTAACTATAATCCAAACATGCCTCCTAAAATTTAACATCCTTATATTTACCAAAAAATTTAAGATGTATATATCACTCTTTTTGAGATTATCCTTATCAACCCTTCTCAGTATGAAAAATCCTTGTACCAACAACTGTAGAATCCAATTATTCGAAGAGAGATGAGAAATCTTATAAGTCTTGACATCTTTAAGTCCTAGGCATTTCAATGCCTTCACTTTGCTGAAACTTCCTTGTACATCCAGAATCTTATGTGAGAAAAATTCAGATTCACCTTCATATGATAGACCCACCAAGCTTGCGGCCTTGGTATAAGAAAGCATATAAGTCTTCCCATAAGACATGAAAGAAAACATATCTTTGTTGTCTTCATTAAGGAATGAAACATACTCATAAAACTCAACAAGAAAATATGCAAAAACTGGATCCTAATTCACTGGATTTGATAAGAAAACATCCTCCCAGCCATTAAAACTAATATTCTAAGATATAAGAGAATCATACATGTAGAAGTTAGGATGAACTAACCTCTCTTTGTAAACTAACCATTTTAATATTGGCTTCGTAGAAGACATATCTTGAGAAGTATCTTCAACAGACATTTGGAATAGACTAGGTCTGAGAGATTCAGAATGGGATTTAAGAAGAGAGGAAGAACGTCAACACGCGAGAGCTTGAAGATCAATGTGGGACAACCATCGGGGTTCCCCTTTATATAGGCAATGGATGTGACCTATGAGCTGCCAAAAACCATCTAACGGTTGAAAAACTCTTTGATATAATCTGATGGTTGAAAACATACCCGCAAGGAAGTCTTGAATCCGATCTTTTTGAGGTTTTAAGAAAAAACAATCAGATTTAATAAAACAAGAATCCGAAAATTTTTAAAAAACATAAGAAAATACCAGCAAGTAAAATATGACTACGAAAACTTAAGTAATGAAATCATACCTTTCGGATTAGCTAGGAAGAATGTTCTAAATAAGAGATTTTCCTCTTGATAAAAATTTGACTATGAAAATATTACTATGAGAAACTCAGAGAAAAAAAGCAAGTGTACGAAAATTTTCATTATGGAAATGAATCTTAGTACAAAAATTTCATTACAAAAGTTATATTATGAAAATTTCCTTACGAAAGATCTAGTATGAAAATTTTATTACGAATGTTCCAGTATGAAAATTTCATTACGAAAGTTCCCAGTATGAAAATTTCATTAAGAAAGTTCCAATACGAAAATTTTGAAAAAATTATTATGAAAAGTTTAAGAATCCATTAAGAAAAATTTTGTTATTAAATATTGGAAAAAACTGACTATGAAAATTTTTTATTACAAAATCTTGAAAAACTGACTGTGAATTTTTTTTACAAAAACATGAAAAACAGACTATGAATATTTTTTATTACAGAAACATGAAAAACTGACAACGAAAATTATTGATTATGCTAACAAGAAAATGTACTGCCCTTATGAAAAGGAGTTTATTATTGTATGGAGAATTGTTCAACAAGATGTTAATGAAGAAGGATTACCTCACGGATATCATTCCTAACTTCTATTTAATGTATTAAAATCTATCAGAGGGAATAGATTTTGTAAAAATTCCAGTATGTTGATCTTGCGTTCTGATAAACTGAAGAATGATATCTCCTTTAAGTGTGTGATCTCTAAGAAAGTGATGCCTAATATCTATGTGCTTTTCACGGGAGTGATGTGAAAGATTTTTACTAAGGGAAATGGCACTTGTGTTATCACCCAAAATTTGAGTCTTAGTAAAAATCAATCCATAGTCTACGAGTGTGTGTTGCATCCACAACACTTGAGCACAACAACTTCCAGCTGCTATATATTCAGCTTCAGTAGTGGAGAGTGCTACTAAGTGTAGCTTTTTGCAAGACCAAGAAACTAATGAATATCTTAAGAAATGACAAGTTCCAGATGTACATTTTCTATCCATTCTTCATCAACCAAATTCAGCATACGAATAGATTTTTAAAACTCAATCATTTCCAGAAGTATAAAAGATTCCTAAATCCATGGTTCCCTTTCAGTGGAGAAAATTTATTTTTACTGCCTTTCAATGAGATTCCATAGGATTGGATTGATATCTGGCACATAGGAATACTGAAAAAATAAAGTCTGGATGACTAGATTTCAATTATAGTAGGCTTCCTATCATAACTCTAAAAGATGATTGATCCACAAGTTTTCCAATATCATCAAGATCAAGTATTTTTAAGGTACCAATGGGAGTACTAATACTTTTAGTGTTGTCAAATCCATACTTTTTAAGAAGATATTTAATATACTTATATTGAGATATATAAGTTCCTTCTCATTTTTGAGAAATTTGAAATCCACGGAAAAATGTTAACTCACCCATCATACTCATTTCAAACTCATATTTCATTAGATCTATAAAAGAATCAGTTAAATATTGCTGAGTTGAACCAAATATAATTTCATCAACATAAATTTGAACAATGAAAACATTTTTCTTATCTTTCTTTATAAAACGAGTTGGAACTGCATTTCCCTTAACATAGTTATTTTGAAGCAAAAATTCTGTAAGTCTATCATACCAAGCTCGTGGGGCTTTTTAAGGCCATACAAAGCTTTGGTAAGTCTAAAAACATGATCAGGATGTTTTATTTCATAAAATCCAGGAGGTTGTTCAACAAAAACTTCATCTTGAACATAACCGTTAAGAAAATCGCATTTCACATCCATTTGAAAAAGTTTAAAATTAAAGAATACCGCAAAGGCAAGTAAGATATGAATAGATTCAAGTCTAGCTACTGGAGTATAGGTTTCTTCATAGTCTATTCCCTCTTACTGATTATAGACTTTTGAAACTAGTCTATCTTAATTTTTAACAATGACTCTATTTTCATCACACATATTTCTGAAGACCCATTTTACTCTAATAATGGAAGATTCCTTAGGTCTTTCAACCAAGGTTTAAACTTTATTCCTTTAAAATTCATTTAGTTCATCTTACATGGCTTTTATACAATCATCATCACCTAAAGCTTCATCAGTGATTTTTGATTCTAATTGGGAATGGAATGCTAGATGTTCTACTTCATTTTTAAGGAACTTTTAGTCCTTACAGGTTGATTGACATCACCGATGATGCTATCACTAGGATGATTCTTAAGAAACGACGGATTAGTGTTTTGTAAAACTTGTTCATCAACAAAGGGTAGCAAATCTTCTCGGGTAAATGTTTCAGAATTATCTTCTTGAACATTTTCCTTATCTAAAGGATTTTCTATCAAAGGTTGATAATCATTTTTTGAAAACACATCCAAAGATGTAGGATGAGGTTGTTTAAAAACAAAAGGATCAGTTTCATCAAATTTGACATGTACTGTTTCTTAAACAGTAAAAGTGTTTTTATTGAAAACTCTATATGCCTTATTAGTTGTGGAGTAGCCTAAGACGATTCCTTCATTAGATTTTGGTGTGAATTTGTGTAAATTATCTTTGGTATTCAGAATGAATACCTTGCAACCAAAAACCTTAATGTAGGAAAGTCTAGGTTTTCTACCATTCCATTTCTCATAAGGATTTTTATTAATAAAAGTTCTAATCACAACATGATTTATAGTATAACAAGCTGTACTTACAGCTTCAACCCAAAAATGTTTAGCTACAGAATACTCACTCAACAAGGTTCTAGTTATCTCTTGAAGAATTATATTTATTCTTTCAACAACACCATTTTTTTGAGGTGTTCTGGGTGATGAGAAGTTGATAGTAATAACTTTTCTACTACAAAAAGTATCAAAATCAGAATTTTGATATTCTCCTCTGTGATAACTATGAATAGTTTTTAATGGAATATTTTTGCTCATTTTTAACTTGGGCTCTAAAACTTTTGAAATAAGAAAACTCTTTAGACTTCTTTGATAGAAAATAGACCCATGTAAATCTAGTGTAATCGTCAACTAAGACAAATACATAATACTTGTCCCTAATGCTTCCAGTTTGTGTTGGACCAAAAAGATCCATGTGCACAGACTGTAATACATCAGTTGTTGAGACTTCATTGATTGATTTAAAACATGATTTATATTGCTTTCCATATTAATAATGATCACAAACATTAGAAGAATCAAATCTAAGCTCAGGTAGATTCTTAACTAAACCATTCTTATAGGGTTTTCATAAGTCCCGAAGGTTACAGTGTCCTAACCTTCTATGACACAACCAAGAATGATCTTCCTTTGCACTAAGGCAAGGTAATTCTTGGGTCCTATGGTCTTCTAATTTGAAAGTGTATACATTATCTTGCCTATGGGTAGAGACAATAATCTCTTCCTTGGAATTGTTTACTAATCACTTATCATTCCCAAAGTTCACAAGGTAACCTTCATCACATAATTGAATTATGATAATGAGGTTGTGCTTAAGACCCTTAACAAATAAACCGTTTGAAATCAATGTTTTACCAAGAAGAGAAATGTTACCTATACCAACAATTTCTCCTTGAGCGCTGTCTCCAAAAGTTACTTTTCCCCCTTTCATCTTTATAATATTTTCAAAATTGTTTTTGTTACCAGTCATATGTCGGGAACATCCAATATCCATGTACAATTTATTGCTATTGATACTTCATTTATCATTCTAAAAATAAAAAAAGAATTAGATATTCGGAATCCATACTTGTTTGGATCCAAGATTTTTAGATAAAAAAATTTTGGGCACCCACATCTTCTTAGAAAAATAATCCTTATGAAAACATAGAGATTGGGTTTTGTTTAAAGAACAATTCATCACCCAGTGACCACCACATTGACACTTGTTACAAAATGGGGCACTTTGAGGAACAAAATTATTTTTACTAAAAGTTGGTTTTGCATGGGTATAACCAAATCCAGAATTGTTTCTTAAAGGTCGTATTTGTGAATATATCTTATAAAAATATTCTTTACCTAGGTTAATGTTTGACATACACTTCATTAAGGAAAATATTTCGTACATGAGTTTTATAACCAAGTTTTTATCTTCAATGTCATTAGATTTGTAACTAGAGCGAGGCTCTAAGACATTTTTCATAGAAATCACTTTTTCTAGATCTTTAGAAATTTTATTCTTATCAGAATTGACTTCCTCAAAACTTGTTGAAATAATTATAAAATCAGAATTTTTCTTATCAAGATCTTTAGAAAGATCTGATATTTCCTTAGTAAGAATAGTATTTCTAGAATTTTCCGTATCATGATTTTTATTGAGTTTTGAATTCTCAATCTCAAGAAGTTCAGCAATCCTAGAAACTTATTCATAGGTAGGTAAAGTATTTTCTTCATCAGAAAAGGATTCTACATCAGAAGACATATAATATTTACCATCATTAGAATTTAAAGAAACATTGGTCAATGATTCAACATTTTTTACCTTATCCATAAAGCAATGATTGTTAATATGAAATCTGGCTATAAGAGCATGATTGTTCTATCCTAAATATTCATAATAAAAAGATTCATCTGAAGAGTCGCCACCAATAGCACTCCAAGTATAATTAGATTTCAGAACATTCTTAGCATTGGACTTTTAATACTTCTTTCTATTCCTTTCATAATGCCTTTATTTTCTTTCTTTCTTATTGAGAAAAAGAACAATCAGTTCTTATGTGCCTATCTCTCTTGCATTCATATCATGTGACTTCTGAATCTTTCTTATCTTACCTTTCCTTCTTCTTACACTTGGATTAGAAATTTCTTTGTCTGGTTATCTTGTTCATCCTTCAAGAATGGTTTTCTAACTCATTCTCCGAGACTTCACTCTCACTAGATTCGGATTGAATGATAACATTCTTAGATTTGGATCTTGTTACTCTCTCAGGGGTCTTAGCTTTCATGTGATTTTATGTTGTAGTAAAAGCAACAATACCATTCCCATTCTTATTTTTGATGTTGTCAGCATCTCTTTTCATTCTTGTTTCATGTTGAAGAAGTGTTCTAAACAGCTCATCTAAGGAAATTTGAGTAAACTTTTTATTCTCATCAATATAATTTCTCTTTGATTCCCACTCATTGGGCACAATATCAATGATATTTTCAACAAGAGCTTCATCATCCAAACATTTTTCTCTCATAGATTGTAATCTATTCATGATAGTCATAAATCATTGTTGCACCTTACAACTGGGTTATCCATATTAAAAGTTAAAACCATGATACTCAACTATAAGTATGGATCTTCTGGTTTCCATAACTTTAGGTGTACCCAAATGAGTAGCTTCAAGTTTCTTTCATATACAGTTAGCTGTTTCACCAGAAGAAATTTGGCTATATATGTTCCTAGTCATTGAACAAAGTAAAGTGTTGCGTACCTTATAGGTGAGTTGATAATCATGATTCTCTTTGTTTGTGAAAGTACTAACTTCTTTATCAGGAATTTGATAACCTCATGTAAGCATAAAAAAATTTTATACTCTAGTATTGATAACGAATGTCTTCATTCGATCTCTCGAATACTCATAATCATTACTATAAAAAATTGGTGGTCTTGTAGGATTTAGGTTGTCGATGGAACCAACATTGATTCCTTCCATCTTAAAATCTTTCTACACAAAAACTTGTTAATAACAAAAGTTCAGATTCAAGTAGAATATTCCTAAGTAAGAAAAAAATAAAACAATGAAAAAATTAGCAAGAAAAACTTATATGTGAATATAAGTATTTTAGAAACCTCCTCTGATACCAATTGAAGGATCTAAAAAATGATGTATATGCTCAATATATAAGAGGGGGGTGAATTACACACTTTAAAAATTTCCATAAACTAGGAAAGATATAAGTTTAACAAAGTTAATCTAAGAAAATTCACAACACCTCTAACTCCAATTGAAATATCGGGACAATGTATAAAGTTACAAACTTCTAGTTCTATTCACGTGCTTAAATCTGGAAAGTGATTCCAAAAAACTGGTTTCAGAAATATGGATCTGGAAAATGAAACTTAACCAAAGTTTACAATATGAGATTCTACCTTAAAGAGTATATAATCTAACTAATTCAAAGTGAAAGTTTATGAAAATATAATAATGTTATACATTCCATACCATAAAAAATGCAGCAGAGAAACTTGTAACAAAAACAAGTAAAGAGATATAATTATTTTAACCGAAAGAGAAGGGTATCGAACAACCTTGGATAAAGGTCCCTTTATTTATACATTCAAGAAATTATATCTAACCCACACATGGGTATGCCCTTGATACGAAGATCAGAGTCTCTGTCTTGCTATCCTCGCAAGCCCTCAACTTCAAGGTAGTTGGAACCTCTGTCTTCCTTAGCATGGAAGCCCTCGAACTTCAAGGTAGTCGGCACATCTATCTTCCTATCCCCGGAATCCCTCGATTGTGATCAGCAACAATCGGAGTCACACAAAAAAAGTCTACACAAGGCATAGTTTGAACAAGATGTTCAACTTTCTGCACGAAGATTTGAGAGCTAATAAGATCTTCTCTCTCTAGAAATCACTTCAACAGAACTTAGTCCAAGATCTGTGTCAAAGTTGTTGCTTCTTTTTAAATGAGCTCTTATTTATAGGCGAAGCTCCAATGGTCGGATCCCTCCTCCAATGGTCATATTTTTCCTTGAATTTCGAATTGACCTGTACACGTGTCACTCAGACAACGGTTAGTCAATAACTGAATGCATGACATCTTTTTATAATGAATCAAGTTTAATCATAAATAAAAATGAAGTTCTGAATGTAAGAAAATAGAAGATTAGATTCTAACAAAAATGGAATTTAGAGTCTATAATATAAAGATATTTGGATTCTGTTTTGTTGGAATTCAGAACCTGAATTTCGAAGAAATCTGGAGTCCTGTTTCATTAAAATTCAGAACCAGAACATTCAATGTTTGGAGTCAGAGTTCATGGGAATTCTGAGTCAGAACTCTTAAGATTTCGGATTCTGAATTAGGAGAACTTGGTGTCAGAACATAGATAAGTTCATAATCAGAATTCGGAGTTGAACTACATGAGAGTTTGTATCCCAAATTCATAGTGGAACTTCATTACAGTCCATATCCAGAATTTGGAGTGGAACTTCATTATAGTTTATATTCGAACTTCCAAGTGGAACTTCATTACAGTTTATATACCGAATTCAGAGTGGAACTTCATTACAGTTAATATTTAGAATTTGTAATGGAAATTCATTACAGTTCATATCCAAAATTTGGAGTGGAAATTCATTACAGTTCATATCCATAATTCAGAGTGGAACTTCATTATAGTTCATATCTAGAATTTAGATTGGAACTTCATTACAGTTCATATCCATAATTTGGATCCTGAAACAGAATGCTTCATATCTAAGTTTTATATGATTCTAAGTATTTTGATATGAATCTAGTTTTTATACTTAAAAAATATTGATATAAACAATGAAAATATGGTAGGGGTAAATTCCTTTGAGAAGGAAATAATCCTTATATAAGTAAAATATAGATTTGCTTAATTATATGGTTTTTGTGATTTTCAAAACAAGAAGTAATGGAAAATTCACAAGGAAGGCCTTATTGACTTAACAAAATTAGACTCTTATCACTATGAACAAACTAATATAAGAAAAAAGAACTAAGAATAAAGGTTTAGTACCAAGGTAGGGAAGTTTTTTTAAATTATTAGGAAGCATATTCCTGTGGATTGTTGTCATGAAATGGTGGCTAGATTATCTGCATTAAAAGATTCATTACATTCCATCACTATTCCATGTAGCTGAAGCTGAAGACTCAGTGTGGTAGAAAAACTCTTATGTTATGTAATTTTAGACGTATGGTTCATATTAAAATGTTTTATCAAACTTTTCCATATACTTCCAATAAAACATTATCAACCCAAACTCCATATTTAAGGGAAGGATTAGTTTCGTCGTTTCATGTAGAGACATGGTGTTGAACTAAAAGGACAATATTATGAGAAGGTTGTGGTAATTATAGATATAATTCTGAATATTAGTACCAGTAGTGTGTAACTATATCGGGTAGTATAGATATACCACATGAATATTTTTTTGTCCAATTTCCTTTATTATTAATGATACCAGAGATTCAAAGTGCATGAATATTTAAAATATGAGGTACTATTCTAGTGGAATCTACTATCATACCCTCTATATTCAATATGGGTCCATCTCACTCCATTATATATTTATTGATTGTGGATGGTATGAAGATATATGTTTAGTAGATATATGGGGTGTTGACCCTAGAAACATTGTTGGGAGTGCTTTGTTAAGGAATATGCCAGTATAGGTACTATCCACTTGAGGTAAGCAGTTGTCACTATTATGGGACCACATTATAAATGTTATTATAGGATTCATTTTCATTTTGTGGAATGATTGGAATGTTCTATATCACACCTTAGAATACTGTAATGAACATAGTAATTTTTTTACATTTCCATAGGTAGGTAGCTATATTCACAAGATTGTGTGTATGTTTTAGGATGATGGAGCTTGAATAATGTGGTATGGGATAGGTGTAGTGACAATCCAGTTTTTTAGTCTCTTTATTTAGGGTCATGTAATATATATGATAGATTTTACTCCCATAGTAAGACATTTTGGTGAGGTCTTTTCTAGCGTTTTTATAGATTAAAAACTGATATATTGGTATAGTTTATGATTTAGTTGCTTCTAGGAGCAGATCTATATACTATTCTTTGATACTATATGGAAACTATGGAGCTCTATGAGCTTAATAGATCATTGGAGGACTTGTAATCTGTAGTTTTTATCTAACCCCACAATTCAACTTGGGGTTCACCCATTATATTTTCAACAATTGTGGATAATACCATCTGTTTAAGCATGGGTTATTAATGGTTGGACTAGTTTACAATTAAAAACCAGTATTAACAAACATGAATAGATGATATAATTGATCATATCATATAGATATGGTATTATAAAAGATCAACCTAATATCATTATATCATAAGGTGTGAGTTAGGCCTTCATATATTCCATAAAAACCATTCCATAGATGGTAAAGTTTATATGAGTTTTTGGTTATGTAGTTCGGTCATTCAAATGTGGCAACATTTTTCATGTTTTTGTGGGAGACATCTTGGTGTATTATCATACTCTGAGAAATGATGATAAATATCTTGATATGGATTTGAATACAATTTTAATGAGTTATCTATATGAAACGCTCTATATGTTACACTTCATGATCGATGAAGTTCACTTCAAGTGCCACATTATCTTGGAATCAAGAGTATTAATTGAACATGATAATGTGAGTAATGTGGTTTCCTTAAAGTAACCTGAGAAATTGTTTGATATAAAATGTTTCTTGTGGATATATGGATATTACAGGTCATTCATATAAGTCATATCATGCATTACATCAAATTTTACTTTACTTAATAAAAAGGTTATGAAATTAATTTGGGTGGATGCTTTCCATAAATCCATTAAAAAGTTAAATGGAATGATTACAATCACAATAATCATGATTCGGACATAGCCAGGAAGAGGTTATATAGTTTTTTTATGATTAATGATTAATTTTCATACATTTTATATTAATACAAGAGGAAAGATTCAATGCATATGAGTCTTTACAATTGAGACATGAAAAGAGTAACTACCGGATGCATGATCATGAGCTTAAAAATGTTGTCCATACCTTACAACGATGGAGACACTAGCAGATGTGTGATTGATTTGTTGTGTATATAGACCAAAAAATGTGTGAATATATTATTACATAATTTGAATTGAATCTAAAACTATTAATATGGGTGAAATATCTTTAGTGTTTTTAATTTGATCTTGCCTATATGTTAGGAACTGTACATACATTTGCTGATGTTCTATGTTGAAAACTCAGGAAGATTCCATATGTGAATCCATTGATGAATTTAAATTGATGAGACTCTTTAATAAGATACATATAGGGTTTTACGAGAGTCAAAAATTGTATTATTCTATATCCTTGTATGTTACATCTTAACTTTTTGATAGTGTGAAGTGAAACAAATTTTCAGATCCTAAATTATTTTTTTGAGGAGTATATATAGCGATGAACCGCTTCTAGATTGGTTTGTCGATTGGGATGGCATGATATGTATACATTTTTTAACTATGTTTTTAAATATTTTATAGAATAAATAATGTGAGAGTCCCACACTTCTTATTAGGACGTTCACCAAGGAATCTCCATGTTGTATCATGATATGCATCGCTAATATTGGCAGCCGGAAATAAAACATTACTTTAAAAATATTTATTAAAAGTTGGTTCACCTATTTGCATGTGAAGGCAGGTATCTAGAGGCCTGCTATATTTTTACAATTGTTACTAGCACCATATGTAACAACCCAGGAATCTACAAATAGATTTAATACATAATCCATGAAACACAAATTCTTTGAAAAAAACCACATTATTATATCCTCGAAAAGTAAACAAAAATTGTCCACCTCTATTATTTAAATTTTGATAAACTAATATTCACAATTGTGCTCAGTAAAATATTTAGAGTCGGATAGGGAAAAAATATTTTTTGGGTAATAGTAAGAAAACATTTTTATTTTTATTTAATAGTAATTTATAATAAATTGAAAAAAATAGAATCTTTAAAAATAAATGTATAAAAACAATTCAGACATTTTAAAGGTGAAAAACAATCATCGTATAAGTATTGGTATTTTTTTATGTCATAAATATTTAAATTATAATTTTATGAAAAATTAAATTATTTAAAATGGAAACTAATTTTCATAAAATGTAATCATAAATTGTTACTTTATTCTGTTATGGTTATAATATAATTTTATGGGACATTGATTAATTTATATATGTGTTTTAAAACAAATAATAGTTTTAAAGTTTTCTTTTAAAATAAATTATGATTTTATTTAAAAATAAAATTAAAATTATATAGAAAATTATTTTCAAAAAATGGATTTCATTTTGGAATTACATGCATAAAAATGTATATGTTTCATTTTTTTCATTTTTCTAAAATACATGATTTTTATGAATAGTGAAATACATTAAAATACCATATATACAAATTAGAATTTAATTATAGTAATTTTGGCATCCTGAGTGTTGTAATGCCAATTGCTTCGAACTCAATTTCACTAATCACTTTTAGGGGTCACATAAAACAACACTATTGGTTTTCTTAATGGATGTAATAAAATAATGAATAAAATATTAAGAATTCAATCCTCTCCTCCACTATAAAAACCCTCTCTCACTCCCTATTCTCTCACTTTTATAATCCTTGAAGCTCCTCAATGTTCTGGAAAAATACCATACCCTAGACACTTCCCACTTCCAATAATCTCTTGGTCATTCCAAAATACTAAAACCCCTTTCCTTAATGGTATTCTCATTAATGTGGGTTCTGGAGGTAAATTTTTTATTTTATTTCTTTTATTTCAAGTTCTCTTTTATGTGGTATGTATTTCCAGTTTTCATTCCATGTTATTATTTCAACTATATTATTTTACAATAATTTTTTATGACTCTTCTAGGAATGGGTGACCCCTTTTACCTCTTTTTTTAATGTTCTATAAAACCATTTTTCCTAGTCGTTATGGTGCATAATCTACATCTCAAAATGCTTATCTTTTTCAAGCACTTTTATTATGTTATTATCTATTTATTTAAATTGTCTTATGTTGGGATATTTAATTCCATATCACATTAATGTCTATATAAAGTAGTAATTAATAGATACCATTTTCTATCATCAATATATTTTATGAATTTTTAGTTGACATTGTTAGGCTGTCAGATTTTCTTAAGGGAATTCTCAAATTATCTTTTATTTTGAGTTAATTTATTTTTATTTCCTCTCCTCAATTCATCAAAATTTTGTGATGAATATAATATCTTAAATTTAATAAAATGTTTTCATTATAATGGAATAATTGTTTCCCATCTATAAATTCTAATTCGTTTATACAAAAAATGAAAACACCACCTGAGATGTGCTAATCTGCCACATTCAAGGATGATGGGTTTTCAATTTCAATTATCATCATCAATTATATCCATAAAACAAATATTATTATGGAAATAGACTATAATATATGTATGATGTATCATATATGGATTTTTAATCTTTTTTTACACATGGTTTTGATTTATAATGAAAAAAGAGTTTGTTGGGTTCAAAACCTGCATATTTAACCCAACCAATTTTCATTAAATGATTTAAATAATTATTCACCTTTACTCCAAGAAACCAAATAAAATTTACAACCATGTAACCTTATTTATTTTCAATAATAAAATATAAGTTAAATTCTGGGAATCAATCCTCATTTTAAATGATTCTCAGTTCATGTATAAACGTACACCGCTCATGAAACTAACTGACCCGAACAATGAATTTGAACCTCTTAAACCATCAAAACATGCCATGAATGATTTTAATATGGTTATAATAAATCAATTAAATGTAGAGGAGGTTTTTTAAATCTTAATTAATTAATTTAATTTTGTAATCCATCTAACAATGACCAAGTGAAAACACCATCATACTTAATGTAATTTGTTTTCCGTCTCACTACCATTTTTTAGAGATATTCAATATTTATTAATATTACTTGTGTATAGTGTATGTATAATAAAAATTCATGTTTCATATCATGATTACATTTATCTTCATGGTATTCAATTTTTCATTAAATGGTTATTAATTTTGGGGAACACGATTCAGATGATTACAAATTTACATATATTTTCTACCCGAATCTATATTTTCATATGGGTTTCTCTTATTCTCTACTCACCTAAATGATATTAACTTCTTATTTAATCGTCATAAAATCTATTTTAATGTTCTATATATGTTTACTAGTTCTAATCCTACTTTCCTTTATGGGGAGTTATATGTTTTTAACGGATCTATCAAAAATTCATCCCGAAATACAAGCTCGATTCAAGGAACTTCTCAGATTCTTACTTTTATTGAACATGACCCTAAAATCTATTTTAATCCTTATTTATCTTTATAAGGTCACAAATTTTGATATTAAAAAATTATTTGGGTACATTTCTTGTTTTATGGAAGAAAAGATGAAAATCCCTTCAAAATCTGTTTAATGAATTTCTTAAATCGCACTAGAATGTTTTAATACTAAATCCTCTTTAGAAACACTTTTTACAAGATTTCACTTCGGTGGGAAATAAATTCTGCTGAAAATGTAAGATAAATGTTCTTCCCTTTTTTTTCTACGATATAAATGTTTAAAACTGTGTTTATGAAAAATATAAACTATTTTCCAATATAACTCTTCTTTCCAAAGTAAAATCAAGGTTTCTCATCTCACTTTATCTTTTATGAAGTATTGGACTTGATCACAACTTATTCCATGAATTTGGTTTATGTGCATAAATTTGGTATATCATATCAAGAATCGCATTATTCCCATTATATTATAATGTATTATTATTGGAATTTATCAATATGTCATGGGAAACATTGGAATGTTTAAGGATTATTTCGTTACAAATTTTTCAATGGTCTCATTTAAATGTATCTTCATCTAAGACCACATCCATTAATAAATATTCTAATTCATTGAGCTTCTTATTCTACGATATCATCTAATATATTTAATTTAATGGTTTATGATTAGTTTGACTATGGATGTGCTATCCTTAAACCATTCACCAATTTACTCTTTATGGTTACTGTTTATTCTTAATGTTCAGAGAAAGTTATTTACAACCAATACATTAGTTTCAATATGAATGTGTATATTGATTATATTTGTCCTTTTTAATATTAGGAATGAATTTGACTTATTAAGCATCAGGTGGGGCCTAATATATCTCCTTGGTGTTTTGGTTGGTCTAATGAGACAGACTATGGTCTTGGCACAGGGCCTTAAAAAATTGAATATTTATATTTTTGGCTGAGGGATTAATCATTTTTAGATGTCTTGGATGAGGTATTGAGGGTATATTTTAGAATTTTCAGCATAATTAGTTCACTTATTATGAAGATAATAATTGGATGTTCATTTGGTTATTCAACTAGTAGAATACTTAAGGTTATGATTTATTATGAAATTATTTTCTCAGATAATATTCCTTCCATAATGTGTTCAAGTTTATTATTCGTAGAGGCATATGTTTTAAATAATTCACCCAGCCTATAGTTTATTTTTATGATATATTTCTCTATATTGATTACCCTTACTGAGCATTTGACCTCACCCCTTTCAAATTTTTCATATTCTCAGGTCTTGAAGAAGTTTTTATTATTGACCAACAAGGATAATCAGAGAGTGGTGGGTGTTCATAATAAAACATATATGTCTTATTTATTTTGAATTTGTAATGTTGAAGTTATGTATGTATGTGGATTTCCAAAACTACTAAACTACATAGTTCATCAAGATTTTATTCCTTGTAATCAATCCAATGTATTAAAATAATTCAATGGATCTAAAATTCAAGGGTTGGGGAAATACACCATAATGGAAATGTGAATTCATTTCAATATATTTTTTAGTAATCTTACTATGGTTTCGTAAAGGTAGAGAATTAGTTTTGGTAATCATGGATCAATTGACAAAATTATCCAACTTCTTTCTTATCTGGTAGAAATTACCAGTTTGTGATCTAGGAATATTGTATGAACGTGATATCAAATGGATACATGGGGACCCTCATAACATCATTTCTGATAGGGAATCTTGTTTCACATCGAGGATCTGGTAGGGGTTTTAGAGAGATATGTGTATAAAAGTTATTTTTAGAATATCTTTCCTCTATCACATTGATGGATATTAGCAGAAGAAAATGTATATGTTAGGGGACATGATTTGAGCATGCAACCTTGAATTTGTACATTCTTTGGAGAATCATATCCCTCCAGTTGAGTTCTAATATGATTATAGATTTCATGATATGAATTAAATGGCTATGTGTGAGGCTTTACATAGAAGGTCATTCCATTCAGCCTTGTGATTGACAAAAGAAGGAGATGCATATTTAATAGCTCATCATCTCATGCATGATACTTTAGAGTAAATGCAGTTGATTATGAAGTTCATTTATACTTCTCATTATAAATATAAATTGTATACCAATCTCAATCGAAAGACTCAAGAGTTCGAGGTCAGGAATTATATTTTCTTAGGAGTATCACCCAAACAAGGGAATAAATAGATAAATTTTCATGGGAATATTTATCTTTATTTATTAAGAAATGTTAGATATTCGATAGAGTCTGTCCTATAGCCTATCAGTTTCTATTACCTTACATGTACCATTCCATGCATCATGTATTCCATGTTTCAAATCTTATATCTTATCATGCTGACCTGCCTTATAATTTTGATTCTGATGTGGTTGATTTATATACTAATGAATCTTTTTAGGAGTATCCCATTCAAAAAATTTATTGTAGTGAAATGGATCTCTGAGGTTGGACTATTTCTCTATTATGGTGGTTATGGTGGTATGACCATGTATGGGACGGTACTTTGGAGTGGTAGTGGATATATGTGTTTAGTGGTCAGAGTTGTTCTAAGAAAACATTTTGAAACCCTTATAAGTGAAACTTAGGGTTGAATTCACTGAAGGGGGATGATTATAAGAATCATGTTTTTTCTATTATGTAAAATTTTCTATTTTTGGTTAAAATCTAATTTGTAATCTCTTTTATGACTAAAAACAAAATCCAAGCCTATAGGATAGTTTTTATGTTTTGGAAATGAGGAAGGGGTCTATATGTTTTATGTAGGAAGATTACATGGCATGTATTTATAATACTTGGTGTTTGATAAATACATGATGTGCAATGTTCGGGGAAAGAATGTTCATGACATTTAACTAAATTTCAGAAGAAGGTAAATCCTGAGAAATACAAGATAATTAATGCATTTACACATTGTGTAAATCCGAGGAAATGTTTTCAAAAGGGTATAACATTATTTCTTTAACTTGACCCTTAATAATTCTTCCATATATAAGGATCTCTCTTAGTGAAGCTACCTTAGTTGTAAAGATAGTTTCATTGATTATTTCTCTAATGATAATTTGATTCAAGGTATCGATACCATGTTGGATGTGAGAAGGCATGTAATTCAGTCCTATAACTCATTTCATCGTTTTTATTTCTATTGGTGATTCTATATTGATGTAGGGTCATATTAACTATTTTTTGGGCATTGATCCTTTCTGTAGTTTTCATCTGATACAGGATAAGATATGGGCCAACACTGGATGACGAGAGTACTACATAGTTAAGTTAGGTTTTCTATGAATTTTCCATAAAATTATAATCGTTTATAAATTTCCTTCATTGTGTGCACGCATGTTTCCGTGGGTGTTTCCACTAAAATTCATATCCAATAGTTATAGTTTTTGTAGTTATTTTCTACAGAACTATTTATTCATTTTCTTCATGTCATTAGAGGTTGGGACCTCAACATTCTCCATCCGTTAAGGGTCCCTACCATGTTATTCCTTGCTTCCATTTTTGAGATATCATTCAAGTGTGTTGGCCTATGTAACATCCCGGTTCCAGAATCCACCAAGAGGTGCCCCGTACCTGGTTGGTCACACAACATCAAGCACATTTCCACGAACACCAGAGGCTGCCAACTAGGAGAAAGGTCCTTGGGTGTGATCGTGGGGAAACTATGCCCTCATTGGTAGAGTACACAGCGGAAGAGAAAACAATTAAAAACAATAGAGGAAGTAGTATAAATCCAGACAAGAGTAAATGATAAACTGCGAAAGACTAACAAATAAAAAACTGGAGTAGAAATATGTATGTGATGCATGATACATATATGTCTAGGAAAATTTCCAAACAAGTCACATTGATGAATACATTGCTAAGCCAAAGTACAATAGAAAAAAAGATGAGCAACTCTTCAGCATCGCAAGCCTCATCTTGGTCCCATGCTCTACAGCTCCAGTGAAATCAAGAACTTGAAGTAGAATGGCACTTACCCTTATCTATACCTGCAACAATATAATCTGTTTGGGCCGAAAAGCAGGACTCAAACAGGGTGTGAGACAAAGTCCCAATAGGAAACCCCCAAATGATCTATGCCTAACAGTCAGTGAATAAATGGAAGGTAAAGTACAGTAAGCAGTAAACAATAATAAGTAAATAGGATAAGACATAGCAGTAACAATCCACATTTTCTAGAATTTAATCTACAAAGAAACAACTACTCAAGTATTTATTACAAAAGGTAACCTCTGGGTAGTTCTCATAGTCAAACCCTTAAGGATCAACCTACAAGTACTAGAAACCCTTTGGGAGGCACACACAGTCTCACCCCTCTGGTTCAGCTAAAGAACAGACTCTCTGAGGAATCACTCACCATTAATTCCCCCTATATTCTCACATCATACTAATTTCTCTCTGTGGAAGCACTCAACGTCTCATTCCCCATGTGACCCACATTGAGGAACTACAGACTCTCAGACGAAGAACTCAACGTAAATTACCTCTGTGGTCTCACATCATAAATTAAAGAAACTCTGGAGAATCCCTTACATCCATTCTTCCTATGGTCCACTATACTTGGTTCTCACAGCCCTGTGTAAAACAAACATGCATAGCATGCGTATCAGCCCAAGTAAACCTCAAGAACTACTTCACTATCATTCTAAGGCACAATAACATAATAGTACAACAGTTCCACTATCCAACAACTAGTCATGGCAACTAGAAAAACACCTAACAGACAAAACAAGTATGGAAAAACATCTGGATTATAGTACAATTTACCCTATTCACAAGCATTGAACTCTACACAGCCATATTTGTAAATCAATAAAACAACAAGGGAAAAATAGGAAACACGCAAAACCTCATTCAAGGGTATTGGTGGAATTTGCAAAAAATATTCACAGACATCCTACAGAAAAGCACAAACCACCATCCTTGATGTTAGTAGAACGATATATGTGAACCGCGATGATTGATTATCCTTAGAATGTAGAGGATCTGAGAAAATGTCAAAACTATAAACCCATTATATCTTGATAAAGGGAAGGAATTGGAAAACAAGTCTCTTGGAGAAGGAATAACTCACCAATGTGGTTCCAATGAAATAGATGGCTGCTGAAATGGAGATTAGATGGAGGCACAGGAGCTCAGAGATGATTTGCGGTCATACAACTTCTCTTGGATGAATGAAACCTAAACGACAAGTGTTCTGTCCGTCAGGCACAACCCTGGTGCGTTTAATGAAAAAAAGGAAATACACGGCGTTTAATTGTTGATTACATGACATCTATTCCATTTTTCCATAATTTTCTTTAAGCGGACTCCACTTCACCCCTACACAACATGTGTGTGGCTCAGAAATGGAAAGAACACGGCCTGGGGTAGCAAGGGAGTACACGGAATGTACTCAGAACGTACATAGCGTGTACTTCAAAAATTTCCACAAACCCCAGTTTTCTCAAAAACTATAGGAAAAGAAAAAAATACCTGAAAACAAAGATACAGGTTCTTACAAACTTCCCCCCTTAAAGAAATTCATCCCCATATTTCCCAAACTAGGTGGAGAAGAAGAAACCTCGAACAGATCTGGCCAATGCGATCGTACATTGGCCTCCCTTTCCAAGGTCTCATCCTATACTCACCTGTGCTGCCATAACACCCATACTAGAGGAACAGACCACCCAAAGAGAACCTTCATACTACGATCGAAAATCCGGAAAGGATGCTCCTCAAACGATGAATCCGATTCGAGTTCAACTTCCTCGGGCTGAAAGACATGAGACCGGTATGAAACATTACGTCAGAGCTGAGAGACATGGAAGACGTCATGCATGGATCGATACCTCTGAGGTAACTGCAATCGATAAGCAACCTACCCAACTCTCTTTAATACCTCAAACGGCCCGACGTACCATGGTGAAAACTAATTCTATCTTTGAATCCTCTTGTGTCCCATCCTCGGTGCGACACTCAGGAAAACCTGATCCCCGACCTCGAACTCTAGAGGTTGTCTCCGCTAGTTAGCATAAGACTTCTATCGAGACTGTTTTGTAGCCATCCTCTTCCGAATCAACTCTATATGCTATGATGTCTCCTGAAAAACATGAGGTCCCATTAAGGATGTCTCTCCTTCCTCCAGCCAACATAATGTTGAGCAGAATCACCTACCGTAGAAAGCCTCATAAGGTTCCATCTAAATAGTCACCGGAAAACTATTGTTGTAGGCGAACTCCACCAGAGGGATATGCTTCTCCCAAGAACCGTCAAAGTCTAGAATGTATGATTGGATCCTATCCTCAAGAACCTAGATAATACACTAAGACAGGCCATCTATCTGGCGATGGAATGCTATAATCAAAAGTACATGTGTACCTAATGCTTACTGAAGCCCCTGCCGGAACCGAGAAGTAAATTATCCATCCTTGTCTGAAACAATGGAGTGTGGAACTCCATGCAGGCGTACAACCTCACAGATGTAAAGTCATCCCAGATCATCAACACTGAAGGTCTCCTTGATAAGTAAGAATTGAGAATCCTTCGTAAGCCTATCGACGACAACCCAAACAACATCGTTTCCTCGAGGCAACCTTAGAAATCTGGTCACGAAGTCCATCACGACATCATTCCACTTACACTATAGAAAGGGTAACTACTGTAAAAGGCCTGCTGGTCATTGATGCACCCCCTTCACCTTCTAAAAAGTAGAACACTACAAGACAAAATCAGCAATTTCCTTCTTCATACCTGGCCACCAATGGTGGCGATGAAGATCCCAATACATCTTGGTGATGCCAGGATGAACTGCCCAAATTGAGGATTGAAAATCCCACATAGGCTCCTCACGTATGTTTTCTGGCACCCATACGCATCCCTAGAAATGTAGGATATCATCCTTGCCTACTGTCCATTCAGGAAGAGGGTCCTCTCCTGACAGACTTCTCCGCAAGAACTAAGCCTTCTGAGTCTGATAACTGCATCATTCGTACCTGATCAAGTAGTGTAGAGGTAACAACTACAGAAGATAGGTAAGTCTTTATCTGTTATTCATGCTCCTCTAGATGAATCTCATAGAATAGATCCATAAGCTGCCAATCCCTATTAGACTTATGAACTTCCTGAATCCAAGTTCTCCTGCTCAATGCATCTGCCACTGCTTTGCCCTATCACGGCGTATAGGCAAGCTCAAAATCAAAACTCTAAAGATACTCGACCCACTTGCACTGTCTCAGATTCATATCACGCTGAGTGAAGATTTATATGAGACTGTTGTGGTCGGTGAAAACCAAAAATTTATCTCCCAGAAGGTAATGTCTCCAACATCGTAAGGAAAGAACAATAGCTGCCAACTCCAGATCGTGTGTCGGGTAGTTCCACTCATGTGGCCCCAACTGCCGAGACCCATACGCAACAAATCCATCTCCCTGCATAATCACATCACCCTTTTTGATACCTGAAGCATCACAATAAATACTGTATCTCTTGCCTGGCTCTGGAAAGAATAGTATCGGTGCTGACGTCAACCTTCCCTTCAGCTCCAGAAAGGCTGACTCACAAGAATCTGACCATAAGAACATCACCACCTTCTTTCTCAGACCTGTCAAAAGTGGTTCTAGGTGTGAAAAGTCCTGAATGGAGCATCTATAGTATCCATCCAACCCTAGGAAACTCCGCACTGCAAAAACGTTTTTTCGGTTGCTCCTAGGAAACTACAACCCTCACTTTCTTTGGGTCCACAGATTCTCCTGCCTATGAGATGACGTGAACCAAGATGTGAATCTGATCCATCCAAAAGTTTCACTTCATGATTTTAGCATAAAGACGATGCTCTCTCGGTGTAATCAGTACGATCTCAAGGTGGGTATCATGGTCGTGTCGAGTGTGAGAGTACACCAATATATCATCCACAAATACCACGATGAAGGAATACAAGTAAGGATGGAACACTCGGTTCAGCAGTGCCATGAAAACTGTTGTGCATTCGTGAGACCGAAAGGCATAACCGTATACTCGTAGAGACCATACCTGCTCTTGAAGGTTTTCTGAGCTATATCTGATGGTCTAACGTGCAATTGATGATAACTGAACCTCAAATCGATCATTGAGAACACGCGGGCTCCTTGAAACTGATCTAAAAGATCATCAATCATAGGAAATGGATACTGGTTCTTGACCATCAACTGGTTCATCTTCCGATAATCCACATAGATCCTATGGGTACCATCTGCTTTCTTCGCAATCAGGGTAGTCGATCCCCAAGGAGAAGTACTGGGTCGGATGAAACCCTTTCCTTGCAGCTCCTCCAACTTCTTCTTGAGCTACTACACCTCAGGTGTAGCCATCCTATATGGAGGAATGGACACCAGTTTCGGTCTTAGAACAAGCTCAATAGAGAATTCCACCTCACGATCTGGAGGAAAACTAGAAAAGTCCTCTGGAAAGGCATCCCTAAAACGATCCACCACAGGATGAATGTCTAACTGAGAAGTCCCCTGGTCATGTAGATAAATACTAGCAATCTTGGCTATCACCCTTCCTAGCCCATGATGCTTGAGTCCTTCTCGACTCGCCTGAACATCCCTTTCACCTATATGAACAAAAGATTCACCCTCTAGTGAGATGAAACACACCCTATGGCGATAACAGTCGATGACTGGCTAGAAGGGAACCAACCAGTCCATCCCGAGAATGGAATCATAGCCTATCATCTCTAGGACATAGAGATCCCATATAAAATGATACCATGCAACCTCAAGAGGGAAATCTCTGCACTAATGTACACTAGATGTCCTCGTCTCTAAAGGTGTGTCTAGTGTCAACTAGTCGGCAAAAGAAAAGATACAGAGCCCAAGGCTCTCCACAATAGCAACAGAGATAATGCTATGTGTAGAACTAGTATCGAAAAGAGGTGAATATAAAACTGAGGTTACTAAAACCGTACCTCGAATGTTAGAAGGTCCGGGATCCTGCTCCTGATAGGTCTGCTCCACCACAAAAGTTTGGCCTACCCCGTGGCCCTATGACCCTACATGACCTCTTTGAGCTGATCCTCTCTACTAAAGTTGTAGGACTGGGGACTGACTTCCACAACCTTGACCTCCACCTCTGCCCGAATGGCCAGAATAACTCCATTTTCCCGACTGGTGGGAAACTAGTGGTGCTTCTCTAGAATTAGGTGTCATGGAAGAACCCCCATCACCAGCTACTAGTGTGAAAACCTAGCATAAATGCTGATGGTGACCCATATTTCCATAAGATGGGCACTTCAATGGGTCTCTCTGGCACTAAGGATTCATATTCCATGCTCTTCCACACTAGTAGCATACTACCTGGCTACCTGAAGATGTATCTCGCCTCCTCAGATCACCATGCATAGACTCCCTGCGTTGCTTCCTACTATCAACTGGAAGAACACTAGCTCTGGAAGTAGAACCGCCTTGGATCGCAGCTCTGGAGTATCTCAGATTGCGCTCTGCAATCAGTGCCTGGTTGATGATAGAAGTGATGGAAGTCAACTAGAAGATATTCACCTGGGAAAGGATCTCCCGCCTGAGACCATCCTCAAATATCATTACTAAGAACACCCCACTTCCATCATGGAGGGGTGTGAAATGCTGCAGCTCGGTGAAACGAGAGGAATACTCCATTACAGAAAGAGTACCCTGCTCTAAATTCATAAAATCCTGGGATCGATCAGCCCTCAGGGTCTCCAGGTAGAAGTAGTCATAAAAAACGCATTGGATATCCTCTAAATCCATAACCTAATGATGACCCGTCTATGAGATCACGTCCCAACACCTCTTGGAGGAGTCTCGTAGCATATAGGTAGTGAGATTGACCAGCCTCTCTGGAGGTGTTTCCAGATGCTCAATGATAGTAAGCATGGCTTCCATCCATGACTCTGCAGCATGTGGTCCTCCGTCCCCAGAGAATGTAAGAGGATGTTCCTGCTGGAAAACCTGCGTCAAGTCTGCCATAGTCATGGCAGGAGGTGGGGCTCCCTGAAAGGTCTGCATCATCCTCATAAATCCTTCCTTAAACTGCACATCAGTGCCCGTAACTGGTATGATAGCCGGTGCCGAGGATGGCCCGACTGGAGGATCGGAAGGAAGTCCCTGATCAGCCATATCTGGCATCTAATCATTATCCTCCAACTAATGTACAACTGGTGGACCTCTCGGAGGAATAACTCTGAAATATGCAAAGCATACCTTAGATTAGGAAAACATGGACAGAGAACAATGGAGTACAAAATTGAAACAGGAGAAGGAAACACTCAAGTTCTACAAAACATGGCTACATGGTGTGTATTAACTCTACACGGTGTGTACTTAACTCTATTCCCCTGCCCATGTCTCCTTGCACGGCTAACTCACATGGTCTTCATAAACTGAGACTACACGGTGTGTCCCTGGTGGACACAACGTGTAGTAGACAAGGTTTCAACGACCCGTGTTGTTAGTTACAAAGCCAGCTACACGGCTGAGACTACATGGAATGTTCCAAACAAACATGGCGTGTACTCGAAGATTTTTCCGGAGTCCTGTTGTTGGCGACACGGCCAAGTACACGACTGACCCTTACACGACGTGTTCCGAACAAACACAATGTGTATAAGAGGAGAGAACACCGACCCATGTTATCCGAGACATGGTCGGGTACCTGGAACAAGATTACAAGGCATGTTATTTACCAACATGGCGTGTTTTACTCAAGCTTCACTGGCCTATGTTGTTAGTTACACGACTGGGTACATGGCTCTATACTACATGGCGTGTACCTACTATACACGACATGTTCATGGAGAGTTTTCACATCCTATGTTTCTGTTAACATAGTCAATGACACGGTTTAAAGACTACACGACATGTATAAATAAAGTACACGCCATGTATTCTGGGTTTTTCTAGGCAGTATCTCTAAAACTGCACTGAAGCCGAGAAAAAAATGAAAAACAATCAGGAAGGTGCAAAATTCCGATTTGTGAGGGCCCATACTCCCCACGAATCAAGGCTTGGAATCCAATATAGTCATATATAAGGAAAAAAACAAGTCAATGATTCACTAATTTTTGATTCAAGGGGTCCCATAACACCTCGAGAACCAAAAATTGGCGTTTATTTAAGCAAGGTATAAAACAAAAAACCTTTCTATCTAACAGTAGAGATTCTATCAAGAATCTATCACAACATCATGCATAATCTACACAAAGTCTATCACAACAACCTGAAATTGATAATGCACCCTAGATGGCATGGCAAGAATGCATGGCATGTGATTTCTAACAAGTGCATATATGATGAATGAGATGGAATACCCTCATCAGATTGGGTTGTGATAGAAAAAGAACAAGAATATAAACAACTGTAACAACACAAAGCATGTGAATCACTCTAGGTGAAATCATATCAACCGTAAAATCTCAAAACCAGAAAATTACAACAATAGTGGTAGTATGGCTTTTCCGTGTACATGGGTTAGCTTCTCCAGGGAACAAATTATTACCAATTACTGAATCCATCCTATCCCTGGATAAAGGCTCCAAATAGTAAATCAAGAGAAAATAAAACCATTTTACACCACTTTGTAACATCCCAATTCTGGAAGCCACCCAAGGGCGCCCCGTACCCGGTTGGTCACACGACATCAAGTGCATTTTCTCGAATGCCAGAGGCTGCTGACTAGAAGTGAGGGCCTTGGGTGTGATAGTGGGGAAATTATGCCCTCATTGGAAGAGTATACAGTGGAAGAGAAAACAATTAACAACAACAGCGGAAGTAGTATACATCCATACAAGAGTAAAAGATAAACAACTGAGGACTAACAAATAAACAACTGAAGCAGAAATATGTAAATGATGCATGATACATATATGTCAAGGAAAATAACCAAACAAGTCACAATTCTGAATAAATTACTAAGCCAAAGTACAAAAGAAAAACAGATGAGCAACTCGTCAGCATCGTAGGCCTCGCCTTAGTACCATGCTCTACAGCTCCAGTGCAATCAAGAACATAAAGTAGAAGGGCGCTTGCCCTTATCTATACCTGCAACAATATAATCTGTTTGGACCCAAAAGCATGACCCAAATAGGGTGTGAGACAAAGTCCCAATAGGCAACCACCCAAAGATCTATTCCTAACAATAAGTGAATATATGGTAGGTAAATTATAGTAAGTAGTAAAAAGGATAAGACACAGCAGTAACAATCCACAGTTTCTAGCATATAATCTACAAACAAGAAACATCCACTCAAGCAAGTAGAACAGAAGGTAACCTCTGGGTAGTTATCACAGCCTAACCCCTAAGGTTCAACCTACAAGTACCAGAAACTATCTGGGAGGCACACACAGTCTCACCCCTCTGGTTTAGCTAATGAATAGACTCTCTAAGGAAGCACTCACCATCAGTCCCCCCTATAGTCTTTTATCGTACTAAAGGCTCTCTAGGGAAGCACTCAACGTCTCATTCCCCCTGTGGCCTATGTTGAGTAACTACAGACTCCCTGAGGAAGCACTCAATGTCAATTCCCCCTGTGGCCTCACATCGTAAATTAAAGACACTCTAGAGAAGCCCTTATCTCCATTCTCCCTATGGTCCATTACACTAGGTTCTCATAGCCCTTTGTAAAACAAACATGCATATCACGCGTATCGGCCCAAGTAAACCTCAATAACTACTTGTCTATCATTCTAAGGCACACAAAAATAACAGTATCATATTTCCTCTATCCTACAACTAGGCATGGAAAATGAAAAAACTCATAATAGGAAAAAAAATGTAAGGAAAAACATCCAAAGTACCATACAATTTATCTTATTCACAAGAAATGACCTCTACACAGGCATATTAGAAAATCAAGCATACAACAAGGAAAAGATAGGAAACACGCAATACCCTATTCAAGGGTATTGGTGGAATTTTCAAAAAATATTCACAGACTTCCTACAGAAAGGCACAAATCACCTACCTTGACACTAGGAGAACGATATACATGAACCACGATGATGGATTCTCCTTAGAACATCACGGATCTGAGAAAACGTCAAAACGCTCAACCGATGATATCTTGAGAATTGGATAGAATTGGATAACAATGCTCTAGGGTAAGGAAGAAGTCACTTATGCGGTTCCAATGCAATCGAAAACGACTGAAACGGAGATAAGACGGAGTCACGGGATCTCGGAGAAGATCTGTGCCTGTATGACTTCTCTCGGACGAACAAAACCTAAATGAAAGGTGTTCTGTCCGTCAGGCGCGACCCCGGTGTGTTTAATGAAAAAAAAATACACGGCATGTACTTGTTGAGTACACGACGTGTACTCCATTTTTTCATACTCTGCTTTAAGGGGCCTTTACATCACCCCTACGCACCGCGTGTGTGTCCCGGACAGAGCCAGAACATGGCCTGGTGCGGTAAGGGAGTACACGACGTGTACTCAGAAAGTACACGATGTGTACCTCAAAAATTTCTAGAAACCCCACTTTTCTCAAAAACTCTTGGAAAAGAAAAACATAACTGAAAATGAAGATCCAGGTTCTTACAACCTAACCCTGATAATAGTAATACCATTATAATTAAAATTAATTACGAATTGAAAATTCCATGAACATTTATATTTTATGTAGTAACCACATGATCCTTCTATAATAAGTGTTTCAATTTAATAGATTACTCTCTATTTATTTGACATTTAGAATATTTATATATATCAATTGGAATTATTAAATTTTTATGATGTAATTTATATTGCTTACAATCCTTATCATTATTTATTATGATTACAAAAGTTAATGGAATGAAGATATAAAAATAATATATAACTAAAACGATAAATGGTAGCATGTCCTTGATTTAGCTAGTCACATTGAAAAAATATAATGGAATGAACCAATTAAATTTTTATAAGTAATGAATGTTACATGGAAAAAAATTAAAGACTAATATATATATATGGTTCCTATCTTATAAAGACCTAGGTAAAATTATTGAAGTGGTTTGATAGAAACCAATTTTGGATTTCCCAGGGAATTACTTGTCCAGTCAGAGAATTTTATTCCGATTTAATGAGCATGTTGCCAAGGGAGATACCCAAAATTGAATAGAGTCATTTTATATTAGAGAATTCCTAAAAAAAATGCTATAGGATCAATTCACTATATTTCAGGATATTATTATTCCTCAGATACACTCCTCCGACTTATCGTGATGTCTTTAGACATGTTGTTCTAGAGATATAACCCATTGGGACTTTCCATTCATAGTCCGTGATTACCTTGGTTGAGATTCTTAGATAGAGTTAAAATATTTCAGTGCTGAGTTACATTGTCTTAGACCCATATTTTACACTCAGAAAAATTATTTACACACCTCTTGAGTTAATAATATGAATTTTCTATCCCCTGAGGTCATGAATGACTTTTTTCACCTTGGATTCTCAATTATTATTATTATTATTATACATTTAATGGTTTTTGAAACATACACATGTTTATCTTTAGAAATTGAATTAAAATGAATTAATTAAATGATATCATTTTCAAATCCAGTACCAACTAATGATGAATTATGAATGATTTATTATTTTTGGAATTTATTTAATTTTATATATAAAAATACACTACACAAATTATATTCAATTACTGGATTGTATATATGTTATTGTTGGAGGGATAATAGGATTTATCTCACAAACTATATAGTCGATCATTGGTACCTATATAGATTATAAGACAGTAGGTATGAAAATGTGAAGAGTCCAAACATGGAAATATATATTTCATGAAATATTAGTACAAAACATGGTTGCATATTACTAGTATAGTGCTTATGATTCATGCATAGTTTCTAGTTTTTTTATTTTTATATAATGTACTGTAATATCTACCTACTGCAACGTATACATGTTTTTCTATTTTGTAGATTCATAGAGATACATCATAACCATTTTTTATATAATAATTTAAATCGTATATGTTTTTTACTATTGATGGATAATTATTACTCTCTTTCTATGTCAATTTATTTTATCATTATGCATCCTCTATTATTATTCGTCTGTAATATTATATTTTATCCACTTTGATCGAATCAGGAATGGGGGTATAGTCACCATATAAAAATTCCCTAGTCCATCACTACTAGTTGTAAACCACTTCCATTTAGGGAGAAATTCTTGAGTGCATGTTTCCCAATGGATCTGTGAGAAATTGTGTAGATCCTAGGTTATAATATCACAAAGTTAAAGTGTAACATTTATTTGAGGTGATGGAAATGCCTAACGATTTTAGAATATATTTCTATTTTAAAACAATATAAATTATATTGACTTTTACCCATGAAACCCTAATCAAAATGGAAAAATTATTTTACATTATATAATGAATAACATTATATAGAATTTAAATGAATTATATTTCATAAAATAATTTTTAATTCCATTAGTAAATACAATTAATACTAAAAACCGATTTTGAGATATTTTTGAGGATATTTTTTATTTATATTATATTTATAAAATTATCGTGTCTATATAACATGTGAATAATATTTTATTAAACATATAGGAAATAAATTACATGTTTTTAAATTTTTTTGAAATGAAAATAAATTCATTTGAATGTAGAAAGATATATATTTTTGAAAAAAATATTTTATGTGTGTAATGTTTTCTGATAATCATAAATTAAATTCATAATTATTTAAGCGCTATTTCAAAGAAATATCTCAATATTATAATCAATAAAATATTTTTAAGTTTTATTAATTGGGTTTTCTTTGAATGGAATAATAAAAATTTAAAGATTTTACATAAAAATATAGTTTTTTTCCCTAAAAAAATTATGATACATTTTCGATTCTTATATTAAAACATGTTTATTAAATTTATAAAAATTAAATATGGTAATATAGTTATCTAATTTGGAACATCGAGTCTCAAATTCTTAATGAGGTTAATTTTATTTTTTATCGCAATGAATAGTTACCATGGTAAAAAAGTTTCCCCACAATATGGGTTAAAGGGTGGGGGTAAACATAAAGATAAGGAATATAATATTTCTAATACATAGCTAAATGTTTATTGTGGAATTGAATTAAACCAAAATTATCTTATCTTTGAATTGGGGTTTCCCTACTTTCACTTTCACTTGTAAATGATATTATTTTTTTTAATATATTAAGTACTTACAAGTGTTCCACATCCATCACTTATTAGAGTTTGTCCTACAAACCTCCCCCATTCACACAATTATTTCCATCTATATCATACAACATATACGAAATAATCATCTGAAATTCTCTACCCCATTACTTATATCTGCTACTCTTCCCCTATGACTGAATCAATAAGGCATATGGTTTAAGTTAAAGTAGGTTCCCCAAAGAAGTGGTAATTGTCTTTACAGGTCTATTTCTAGTTACATTCATCAACATCCCCCAAAAATTATTCTATAACCATTCTAGAATAATAATATTGTTATTATTAATATATTGAAATGTTTATATGTTAATGGTGAATCCACTTTCAGCATATTTTCAAAAATATATGACATGATAATGTCATTCAAGTATATGTGTGGATTACCACCTCAATAATGTTATGTGATTCAATTTTCTGGTTCACCACACTTGAATATGTATTATGGATGTAATTATTATTGATGTTGGAGAAAATGAGGAAAAGGATCTTGAAGTGGCAGAGGAAATTATAGAGAAATAAGGCCATGTTACTCTAGACAGAATGATTGATGAATGCAAAAGCCCCTATGCTGATGACCCAATCAAGACACCTCAACTGGAGGGAGGGAAGGATGAAAGTGTCAGCCCTCCTATGGACCATAAAAAGAAGTGGGGGGATAGATCTGATTGTTAAGAAGAGCTCCACAGTCACAAAACATCCTACAGTGATGCTGTTAAGAATAGAAATCATGAGACCCTGAGGAAGGAAGTGGAAGAAAAAGCTCAAACCAGGAGGAAGCCATGGAGGGACTATTCATACCTTCTCAAACCAATGGTGACAAGGTCAGCATACAAGAATGTTGGGAACCAAGGAAATGTCTTTGCAAATGGGAACAATGGCAAGCAAAGGGGAGGGTCCCCTAAGTTGGATAAAGGGCCCAACGGGAAACGTCCAATCAAGGAGAAAATGTCTACAGAAATGCGTAGAAAGAAAAACATGTATCTTGAGCTGATGTAGAAGTACGAGTCTTCTGAATGGGAGTCAGCTGATCCTGGTGATGAGTTATCTGATGATGGGGAAAGGGATGCGTATGGTTTTGATGTAATGTAACGTTTATTTTTTCTACTGCCTTTACTTGCACTTTTCCTTCAATAAATTTGCGGGACCAGGCTTTCTCCTGGTTCAGACATTCCAGGTATTATTATGTTTTTAGAAATATATATTATTTTCACCTTTCCATCCATCCATTAATTTTAAAACATAAATATTACTTATGGGGTAAAATGAACTACCATCTCCATGACGTGATGCATAAAATTTTTGGTCACCATCATATATGAATCGTTATAAAAGATTATATAAATATAATATAAGTTATACAAAGGAGATGAATATCCCATAAACAAGGTGTATGGAATGGAACCATCTTACTAAAACATGCATGAGAAACGAAAATAGTATACACGTGAATGTTGGTTTTAATGAATAATTTTTAATCAAAGGGTAATTAGAAATTATACGGGATGAAATATTGTAATACAAGTATTTATATGTTCTTATTATAGATGTATAATAAATCTTAATTTAATTTTCATAATCCTAAAAGTTTATAAAAAGAAATTCAGTACCTTAGGTAAGTGTTCTTTGTCTCCTTATTGTTTCTTTAAGATATGTTTCAAGTTATCAACCTATTTTTATTTATTTTTTGTATATACTAAACATTTTATATATTAAATCATTAATATCTTAATATAAATTGTATTTAATTTTTAATTTTATGTCAAATATTTCTAGTAGGTAATGATTCTAGAGATACAAATGTGGTAAGGGTTTATATTACAATCCCATTTTCAAATGGGAATGTTTATGCATGAATATACAGTGAGGGAATTATATTGTCATTATATAATAAAACTAAAATATTTTAATATAATATAGTTATTTCATGATTTTCTATTTTTTCAATTCATCCAACTCAATATGGAACTTAAAAGGACCATATTTATTAATTAAAAGACAACCATATTTCTTTCTTTTCTATGAACATTTTTTCCATTTATATATTCTTAAATTTATTTTATAATTGATTTGAAATATTTATAAATTTGAAGAAAAAAAACGTCACAACCTTTGAATTTACTTTAATACGATTTAGAAGATGTTTTCAATGTTTTTTATATGATTCACAGTCCCATTTTTGTAAATCAACAAACAAAATATTCTAATTAAATTTATATGATGTAAAAAGATTTTCCTATCATCATGACGATTCACTAAATCAATTTTTACAATACTTATTTCAAGATTTATTTCTAAATAAAATATTTTTTCCAATAGTTTGGAATATTTATTTATATACTTATTTATAGATTTATTCATTCCCTTGATATTAGTATGATATGATTAAATGATGGATGTTTTTATGATTTTAAGGAATAATATGTATGGTTTTCATTATGTCATTAGTGGGACAAAAATTATATATCCCCAAAATGTATTGTGTATTGACAAATCTCTCCTGACATAATATAAAAGATGGTGAGTAATAAACCCATTCAAATAATGATAATATGATTTTTTGTGAACCCATTACATGAATTAAAAATGTTGTGGAGTGAACCCAATCTATAATGGGACATTATCAACTATGTGATGGAGGTCTTGGCAGCGGGCCTTCACTATTGAAGTGGTTTTAAATAATTATAATTATGTTATAATTAATTTTACATGTTATTATTCTAATGATATAATATTGTGTCAAATGATATATTAATGATTATTTCTCACTCTTATGACTCATGTCCTTTTAAATACTAATGAAATATTCTATGACTCAGGATTTAGGATTTATGAAAACTGGGGTATGAATTTCATAAGTTATGATCATGCTCTCTAAGCCATAATATTTTATAAATCTTTCATATGATCATTAATTAGTATATCCTAGGTTAACCATTAATTATTTTAAGTCATATACATTTAATTTATATTTCTTCTTTCATGTTACAAAGAAATTATATAATTAAAAAAATTCTAATAAGTGTACATTGAGTGAATAATGTTTTAGAAGATGTTGATGTCATTTTAGATAATAATTTTATTATTTATCTTCAATTTAAAGGACCAAAACCTTTTTGGTTTGAGTGAATGAATTATTGTGTAATATACTATTTTTTCATCTAAAAATTTTAAATATGTATTTATATTTTTATCAAGTAATTGAATATGGTATAATAATAGAGTTTTATTAATTTTAGATATTCAGTTATTATCAATATTAAAATAGAACGTAAGATAAATTTTAATGAACATAATGTGATATAGGGATAAAATAAATGTTTCAACCCAATATTTTATTGTATGTATTTTTTTAGCTTCAATTTTCTTCGACAACATAGGATTCACAAAACACCAAGATTAAAAAAACAATGATAACCAATTTAATATCATTACTTTAAAATGACCATTATAAACTAGCCATCAAATTAACTGGAATGAATAGTATTAATATAATTATAAAATTTTCATATTATAAATTTAATCAGTTGTTTATATATTCATAAAAACGATTTTTTTATAATAAGAAAAGAATAAAACAAAATTTACACATAAAAGACTATATATTTCTCAAGGCAGTTTTACCGCCTCTTAATGGAGCACTTATTTTAGAACTAAATTTTAACACTTTTATGAATAATATTGAAAAAATATAATTAATTATTATAATATGAATTTCAAAATTAGATTAGGGTTAAGTTTTGGTTTTTATGGAAATATTTATCTTTCAGTGAACAGTTAAAAATCCAGATCTCTAAAAAACTAACATTTTCATTATATTAATAGTATATTAATGATTTGAATAGTAGCCTCACCTATGAATGTATACATAAAAGTTTATTATCTTATTGATGAAAATAAAATAAATTTATATGATGGAAAATGTAAATTATTGTTTTTAAAATGATAAATTAAGTATTGGTGTTTTTGTTAATCATAATTGTCTATTAAAATTTTTAAAATTAAAATTGTTATTTAATTGAAAATTTATTTAATTAAAATAGATTCATAAATTAATATTTTCTTGTATTAGGATTCAAATATTATATCTGATAACTTAATTAAGTTTTAAATGTGTCAAAAAATATGTTACAAAATTAAAATCGGTTTTTTGATTAATGATGAATTTAATTAAGAATTAAATTTATTTTATTTAGAAAATTATTTTCATAAAATTGTGACCATTTTTGAATTATAAATTTTGATTTATATATGATTTAATAACAATAATTTAGAACAATATTTATCTATTTAATTTTTTTTCCTGGAATAATCCCTATTTCGTTTCTTGAGTGAAAATAAGCAACTAATGTATAAAAAAATAAAAAAACACTACTTCCATGAACTATAAATACCACACCTCATCATCTATTCATTTAAAACTTATTAATAATTTATTGAAAAATATATTCCCAATAATATTATCAATACATTTACACATTAACAAGTAGTTATTGTCTCAATATAAGACTAAACTCAATTTCCCTATGATGGTTTTATCGGTAATAAGTACAAGAGGTAAAACCCACATCAGTTTTCTTTTAATTAATTATCTTGTTCTTTTTTTCCTTATCAATCCTCACATACTCTGTAAAAAAATTAATTACAATTAAAATATATTATATATGCTTGAATTTTATTATTTCAATTTAATATAGTCCATCCAATCTCTTCTCTTTAATTTTCATTCTAATGATGAAAACATAATCCATGATGTGTCGATTTGTTGCCTTGGTGGATGTCAGGTTTTCATTTTTCAATTCCTACATCAAGAAGAGTCATAAATCAATTTTATGGTTAAAAAATATTATTATATATGTATTAAAACTTATTTAATGTTAGGTAACTAGAATCTGTACATTATATTAATTAATTAAACAAAACATGGTTGTGATGATTGAAAAACAACCAAAATAATATAAACTATTATCACCAAGGTCCTATATAAATATTCATCCTCACCCCAAATGAAAAAATTATTTATATTTTCAAATTAATAATATATAATCTATTTAAGAAAATATAATTCCAATTATGGATATCTTTTCTTTTTTCACAGGATCATTCTTACTTGTATACATGTGAACTAATCATGAAAACCCATGAATGAAACTATCTCAAATGATGAAATTTTATATCATAACTCATAAAAAAGGCCATAAATGAACTTAATAAAATTATAATCTAATATATATATGTTTACATGGTTAAAAATTTAATTATTAATGAATCTCATTTCATTATGTAGGGAATTAAGAACAAGTGAACAACACATTCAAATATAAGGTAAGGGTTTTCTCATCTCACTATTGTTTCTGTGAGATATATCATATTCACTATTATTTATTTTTTCTGTGTATTTATACTACCCATTGATGTATCATAATATTTATATACTTATCATCATGTTTTTTAAAGTTTTATTTTTTGATCATTTTCATTAAGGGGCATATAGTTCAATAGTTTTCAATGTGGTAAGGGTTTCTCCACAAACATCAATTTTTCATTCAAATTACACTTTTTCCATATTTAACCAATTGTATTGCTTCATTATTTTTATATTATTAATAATAAAAATATATATATATATATTACAAACCCATGTATACTGATCAGTTTATATTTATAGGATGATGAAATAGATGTTTCCCAGGTTCTTTACTAATTAATATAGATATGAAATATCGATTTAGGGGAACATCCAACTTCATTCCTACATTCAAATACACCCCATAAACTATTTTAAGACACCAATATTTTTTTTAAAAACACTATTTTTAAAATTAATATATAACTTTTTTCATTTCTAATTTCATGAAAATAATTAATTTTTTTGAAGACTCGTTAATATTCTACCTTAAGCCACACTAAATTGGCTTATTTATAATTATTATCATAAACAATTTTTATTTGATTTCACATTAGTTGGAAATCATTTATGACTCTATCTTAATTTAATCGAACTTATATTTTCATTTCTGGGATAATCATATTTATAATAACATTTTATGACATAATAAGCGATTTTCAACAATAAATCTTCTTTCCAAAGTGGAAAGGTGTTTCTCTCAAGAATATATCAATGATTTCATTCGACTATTTTTCTTTTATGATTATAATATTTCAGTGTTTTATTTGTAAATATTATTAAAAGATATATTTTTAAATCTATTATTCTATATTTGAAGAAAACATTAGACTTAGTATTTGTATGATGATGCTTGTTATATCACCTTAATGTATTGAGTGGTCTCTAGAGACAAACTAGACTCGGTTTTCCCAATTTATGTATTGGGTATTGGATGAATACTTCAGGACATTTTTAAATTGTTTGGATGTATTAATTACCTCATTATGATACTAGTAATTGATAGTCCATGTGATTATTCTGCTAGTACAATATCTAGTCTTATGTTTCATTCTCATGTGATTATTTATGTAATTATTTAATATGCTTTAATTAATACCATATTATGATCACTATTATATTTTAATGGAAGGTTTTTGTAGATATTCATTATTGGTTATTTTTTCTAATAGATTCTACTATATTTCTCACCCTTATTGAGCATCAAAGATCTTCCATTTATTATGTTTTACTTTTCTTAGGATTCCAAGATGTATATTATGACTGATATGAAGGGTTAAGCTAGAAGAAAAATTATGTTTCTCAGTTGATTCTCTCTATTATACATTATTCTATAAATTATAATCTAAGGTAATTTTTTGTAATCAAGATTCCAATCATGCTAAAATGATAGGTCCTTTTGGATTCAGGTGTTGTATCTCTACCAATGTAATAATATAAAGAACCAGCTTCAGGCTACTAGGGTCTGGGTATTTACATTAAAATTTTATAGGTTGGTAAAAATGCATCTTAATTTATGAAATATATAGAATAATATTAATGATAATATGACATCACATTTTTATTAGTGTAGCTTGATGCTTATACTATATATTTTTCCTATAATTAATGGTACCAACCAAAATGAATCATGTTGAAAATTGATGTGACAGAGAATTTAATGATTTTACTCAAGTGAAAAAAAAATTAAATGGGATATTGATTTTGTATTATTTTTGTTGTGATAATACATATTTGTTATTCCAAATATCATTAAATGATTCCAAATGAGAAAAAGAGTGACAAACACATCATTTCAACTTTTATAAGGCACCATCAGACTTTTTGAAGGACCGTAGACTACCCTTGGGGGGGGGGGGGTGAATCAGGGTTTCACCTTTTTCTATTAAAATGATGGATCTTGTTTCCACATTATTAGGTACTTATTTAACCATGTATGATGGATACATGTAGAAATTAAATTATTCACATATAGAAGTATATCCCAACACTTTTACTTGATTTACAACTAACAGATACGTCCAAGAATCATATGCTGATTGGTTTCTAGTTATTCCAAATTAGACTAATCATCCCTAGTTGTGGATTAAAAATGACTGGGTATAGTCACTCTATCCCTATCACATTGAATTTACATAGTTTCAGGGATAGCTCACTTCTTCCCTCAGATCCCTTCCACTGACTCCCCTATCTCACTGCATAACATGAGACAATGTTTGTATCGATGTCCAAAATTGATGGCCCTTTATAATTTGTCTTCTCCTTTGGAGAAATCACTAATTGAACTAAAACATTTTATTCTTTGCATCCATAATCACAAGTACCAAACTGATTGTTCAAGTAATGAAGATCAACTCACTGGAAATCATCAAACACAACTTATTAGCCTTCTCTCATTACATATATGTATGATATAATTCATGTGGTACATAGATACAATCCCCCTTTATTTCACTTATAATTATTACTACTCTCACATAAGTACCGTCGAATGTGGATATTTCTTCAAATGTCTTCACATGTGCATGTTCATACATGAGTACATGCATTTTCCACATCTTCTCCTTCACTAATTCATAATTAAACACCCAAATATTTATTTAGTTCATCCAATTATATATATGTATGTGTTTATCCATTAATATCTTTGAAATCCAAATTGTGGTAGTTAACTTTTTGGATTTTTCTTTTACCCTAGAGTGTCTCAAATCACGCACACGAATTTCATTTTCATCATGCATGTGATTTTCTCTATTCTTCAAACACACACTAACTTGGGTTTATTATGGGTTTTGTTTTATCCTTTTTCACACTAAGGGTATAGAAATATTCTTTTCATAGAGAGTGAAAGCCTCATTTGCAAACTAGGATGATCCACGAATCCTCCTCTCAAATGGGATGCAATGAAATCCTACTCATATAGAGTACATACCTCCTTCACTACCATGTGGTATGCGGTTCTCCTAAGTGGTTCATGAAACTCCATTATTGAACTAGATGGCAAATAATTCTTCTCTTCACTGGACATGAGATGGTTCGCGAGAACTTTACTTAGTAGAACGATAATGGTACACAATAGAACTTCTTCATGACACTATAATTGTTTTTGGGACCTTTTTATTGTAATCTATGAGTTTTTCATGGATCAATTTCTTCATGAACCCAAGAATTACATGATACCATTTCTTCGTAAACCCATGACTGTTCACAGATCGGGCATTCACCTCTTGAACTCGAACATCGAAGAGACTCTGTTTCCCACCACAAGAGCTCTCGATAGCTGGGGAGCAGCAACCCCTTATTGTATTGGTGGTTATATTTTTATAATCTTATATTATATATTTTTTGCATTCAAATTATTGGAGATAATCCATGAGTATCGCAGATTTGAATTCATTGGATATTTGGTGTTTCAAATTCATGAAATCCGTGTTTGAAGATATGATGAGATCTTTGGGTGTTTCCTCTCCAATGTGGGCTCTTTATTTCAAGGGATTAAATATCATGCGTGCAATGAGGATTTCATGAAAATATTCATTTTAGTATATGAAAAACTAGTCCACATGACCATGAAAAATTCATTTTCCTCAACTGAACATTCTTATTTGAGGTATTCAAATTCATGAACAATATAAGTTTCATGTAAGGATTCTGTATGATCCAATTATGATCATGTTTTTAAAATAGTAGTGTGTTGTAGTTCAGGAATGTTTATTGATCATATCTAGTGGAGAGGTAGTGTCAACATTGAGAAGCGGTGGAGGAGGAGGATGATGTTTTGTTCAAATTTCATAGGAGAAATGGATGACTCAGGTTCATACTCATGTAGTGTGAGATTGAAGGGAGTCCAGGATTAGATAATGGGATTCCATGTTGATTAGATGGTCAAATGAGATGTGAGATCCGTTGGACAATGGAGATTTGATCTTTCATTAAAAAATTTCATCCCACATAGAAATAGAGGTGTGAGGATTTGTGGATTTAGTATCAACTACATCCCATAATTCACTCGGAATTCACCTCCCCTCTCCATGGTAACACCCCATACCATGTTCTATGGGTGCACTCTACCCCCAACTTATGCATCATTGCCTCGATTATACCCTGAACAATGGTGTGTAATCTTTTTACACTATGTATCTCTTGGGATGGCTCTTCCTGAATTTCCCAAGGGGGTGGTCAACCCTGGTGGTGTCGCATGTGCCTTGAGATAAGGCTAGGAAGCTGGCATATGGGCTAGCCCTTTTTTTAATGTATTCCAAAAGACAATGTAATAATAAATGTTAACAGAAAATATGATGCATTTCCACTTAATATGCCAATGTTAATGAATTAACGGACCATGATCTACCTACCGAACCTCATCTCATGGAACATGCGGGACCACAGGGTTCGACAACGGCCATGGAGATTCTAGATAAAGCTAGCCTAAGATAAGTGTAGTGGATGTAGAGTGTGCCTTCAAGGCATGAACCATCATTTTGGGTGGCACGGTGTTATGGATACATATTAGGGGCAAAGAGTGTGCCTATAAAACATGGTTCTGGGTGGTACCATGTAGAGGGGTGGTGAATTGTGAGTGAATGATGGGACACTTATATACTTTAGTTTAGAATCTCCACGCCTCTGTTTTGATATGGGATGAATTCTTTAAATGACCGAACTAATCTCAATCTTCCATTAAATCCCAAATCTAGCTCGAATGTCCAATTGACATGGAATATGATCATGTAATCATGGCCACCCATCCATCCCACATCGTGTGAGTAGGAACCATAGCCATCTAATTCTATCGGGATGTTTGAACCAGCCACACTATCATCCTCCTCCACTACTGTTCAATGCCTCCGCTTCCTCTCCACCTGAGATGAGCGGGAACCATATCTCAACTACCACGCTCTATCATTTTACCTCAATGAGCATAATTGGATCACACCAAGGACTTGTATAAAATTTATTATGTTCATTCATCTAAATACCTCAATGAAGAATGTATGGATGATACCAATGAAGTAGATGTAGCCACATAGAAGATTATTTTACAAAATTGAATTGTGATTTTCCTAAAATCCTCATTGAACACACCATTTTTTCTCCAGGTAAATAAAGATCCCACGTTGATGAGGAAACACCCAAATAACTCAACATATCTTCAATTGTGGATTTGATTATTTCCAAACACTTCAAGGGAATGATCTTCATGGCATTACATGAGTAATTTGAATGAAAAAGTATTTGATCACAACATATAAAAATAGAACCACCAATCTGAGAAGGGTATACTGATCTCAAGCATTATAAAGATCGTGTTTTGAGAAACATAGTCTCTCTTATCATCTAGTTCAATAGGGGTATGCACAATCAACTAACCATTCATAGTTTTCGATGAAATGGTATCAAATGCCGCTCAGGTTCGAGAAGTTGAAGAGTCCAAATGACTCTTGGTTCATGAATAGAATTTCATGTGAACCTTTCTAGATTAATGAACAATTGGTACCGAGTACCATTATTTCTCAGTGAAGATAAGGTCTCATGAACAAACTATAGTCTAGTGAAGAGCAGAATGACTTACTATCTTGTAACAAAAAGGAGAGCTGCATGAAAATCAGGAGAACCATGTACCCCTTGGTATATGAAAGAGGTTGTCACTCTATATGTGAAGGACATCCACATATCCCATGTGAAAGGAGGAGACATGAACCATCATGGTTTGACAAGGAGTATTTTACACTCTTTGTAAAGAATAACTCTATACCCTCGGTGTGAAAAGTAGACCTGAAACACGATAATAAACTCAAGGTAGTGTGTGTGTTTGATGAACAGTGTAAATCACATGCATGGTGTACATTTAAATAATGTTCGTGATTTGTGACTACCAAGTGTATGAGAAGAAGAAAAACAATTGACTAAAACCATTTGGATTTGAAAAAGATTCATGGATAAATTTGAAATACATAAATTTTAATGAACTAGATAAGTATTTGGGTGTGTACTTTTTATGAACAGAAGGAGAGTAAGTGTAAAATGCATGTACTCATGCATGAACATGCACATGTGAAGACATTTTAAGAAAGAGAAACAATCGTGGGAGCACGTGTGAGAGTGGGAAGAAGAATATGTGAAATAAAGGGATGAGTTTATCTGAGTTCCACATGAATTATTTCATGAGGATATATAAAGAAAGAATGAAAAGTTGTTGTGTTTGAAGATTCCCAGTGAGCTGCTCTTCATTACTTGAACAATAACATACATACTTTTGATTCTAGATGAAAATAAGATGTTTTAGTGAATTCAATGATTTCACTAAAGGAGAAGACAATATATGAATAGGAATCAATTCATTAAATTGATGAAAGAAGTGTCTTGTGATGAATAGAGACATGGAATAAAATTCCAATATGTTGAAGAGACCTTCAATTCAATAATCTAAGTGAGACTTCACCTAAGGCATTGAGCTAGGGGGAGTCATTAGAAGTGATCTGAGGTAAGCAGTGAACAATCCCCAAACCACTGTATACCCACTATTCCTGGAAAAATGTGACTATAATCGAACAATAATACTCCACAACCTATTAATATTTTTTCATCTTGGTACAACTAAACATCTATTGGCACATGTTCATTGTATGTAACCCTTAACCCTTAATTATGAACCATGTAAACATGATGTGTTTTTCCTTGTACATGTGAATTTTTTAATTACAAGACATATTGAATATACAGGGTTAAATGAGTTTCTACAAACATGGAATCAAGATCCATCAGTTTTATAGAAAATGGTGACACCATGATCCACCCCCTCACAGGGTGTTTTGGGGTCCACCAATTTTTATCAGAGGGAAGGGTTTTATATGTTATATAATTTGCTGAAATTCTATTCAGAAGAGGATTTGAGTTTTCTTTTCTATGTCAATAATGAAGTGAAGTCTTAATAATGATTCATTCATCTCTGAGAAAAATTATACATCTATAAGACCATGAAGAAAAGGAAAATGAAAGAGAATGGACAATTGATCATTTCCCTCATGTTCAAATAAGATGCAAGGTTTGGTTCACCATGCCCTTCTAATAATAATGGAATTTCCAATAATAAAGAAATATGAGGCTTGGAAAGTAATGATCAGGTGGATCAGGTTTCCACTTGAGGAAAGAAAGACACATCTATATCTTTTTTCAAGTGATCACAAGAAATTAATTAAATATCTATATGATATTCTTGAATAAAGAGTTTATGCTATTTCTTGAATATATCAATGTATGCAAGTTGAAATCACACAACATGATATAGAAGATGATAATGTTGAAATTAGATTTGATGGAATAAATCATGAATATTTAATGCTCACCCAACAGTTTAAATCCTTTATTAAAAAATATTAAGTTAACAAGAGTTTATAGGAAATGATCATTGCACATTAAGATGAGATGGAGAATATAACAAAATTTCCATGCTTATATTTGGAAAAAATATTCAAGAAATTCCAAGAACATGACTATTTGTTACAAAATAAAGTAACGTTGCATGATGTTGAAGTCTAATGAATGAAAAATTCCTATGAATAGAATGTGATTCGGATTGATAATCAAAAGGTAATCCTCAATATAAAATGTTTAGAACAGGAAACTCAAATGACCAATATTGATAAGATACATACATATTCTTCACAAAAGAAAGAAACAGTTGTTGTTGGTACAAAATGTTCACTGGATGATTCAACTATTGAAAGACCACTGACATTCGATATGAAGATAATTCCATCATTCATTGATATATTACAAGTAACTGAGAATGTGATGGTACCATCAATACTAACTTGTACAATTTTTTCAAGATATGTTTCTCCAAAAAAATTTAGTTTGGAGGAGAAATTATAAACAAGTATATATGAGGAAAGGTGATGAAAAAAACCCTACCACCAGGGGTAGGGTGGATAGGAAGATAAATCTAGAATATGGGTCCCTAGATAGTGCACAACACATTTAGAAGATGGTCCATCATCTATATACATGAGATATCAAGAAGACAAGATTTGTGGGTCAACGTTGGTGCTGTAATAGATTCAGGCATTGTGCACTGAATTGTTGGTATAATCCCTTAAATGAAAAGCAATATATAAAGACTATATCAAAGGGGATAAAGAAAGAGATGAATATGAAACATCAACCAATCTACAATCATCTATATAATGAAAATATATTTGGAATGCTTGACCACATCTATGATGCATTCAATGGGAGTGGTCATTAGAATGGAGCATGATTATCTCAACATATATCCAGAGAAGATAAGAACAAAAGACCAAAAAATAAATCTATGAAAGGAGAAGATAACTTGGGAAGAAATCAAAATAATGTTTCAATAGAAAATTCTCCCATGAAGTATCCTATAAAAAATAATACTCTGAAGAAGCCATGTGGAAAATCCCAACAAACTGTTATAATTCCTAGAGACATATTAGTTATCTTGCCAGAAGATTTGTAATGAATGTGAATAAACATTGATGCACTTGATAATTATAGTGAAATAAGAAATAACAAGTTTCCAAACAATGATATAAGAGTATAGTGTGTGAGGTGCAATAAGGTGGGTTACACTATTAGGAATTTCATTTTATTTATTCAAGATCGATAAGAATTCCTCAAGAAGATAAATGATGAACCAAGAGATTCTAGTGATTTGAAAGCTATAGAAGAAAAATATTCACACAAAATGAGGTGGTGGAAATATTGAGATCTAGATAACCACAATCAGAATTGAATATCAAATGTACATGCTTAAGGAGTAGAGAAAATAGTGAATCATGTTTGAAAAAATCATCTCAGCCTCTCTACTCAAATTGCAGAATCTAGGAGGATCCACCTTATTCCCATAAATATTTTTTTATTGTATTTGTTCATATCATACAAGGAATTGAAGATGAACTAAACTCTCAGGGGGAGAACCTGAGAATAAATGGTGGAAATTGTTCCATTGAGGGGGAGACATCTGAAAAAGTTTCCAAAGTTATTAGTTTAACTAGTATCAGCATTCATTGGTATAATAATTCAATTACTCTGAAAATTGTTAGAAGGTCATGTCATTGGAAAAGTAATTTCTGGTTTATAATTTCATATCATACTTATTATCCTCACCCAATATTCAATGGGGATGTACCTTGAAGAAAATTACATGAGTTCCCATTTCATGAGGTTTCAGGATAAGTGGATTCTGGATAAATTTGTTTTCAAAATCAAATACTCTTGTTTTCTACACTGAGAATTACTCAAGAAGAATTAGAGTGAAATGATTGATGGAATAATGCTTAAGTATGGACTAATACCCACTATAACATGAACATTTTATTTATTGTTAATAAGGGGTAGAGAATGTCAAATCAAAGAGAGAGAAAAATATATTTAAGGGGAGAGACAAGAATCTAATTTTGACATTGACACCTTCAATTGAAAGAAAATTTTGTGGTATTGATAGAAAAATACAGCTCAATACACTAAAGTGGTCCCAACACATTCTAAATTGGGGTCTCAGTTTAATAGATTATTATTTAATGGGTTAAAACATTGAAAATATAATTTTTATTATCATATACCATGATGATGAAATTTTTTTTCTTAGTTATGTTTCATTTTGAAGGAAAATAATATCAATGATGGAATATTTTTATGAATATGATGTAAGAGGAAGGGATAGAATCCTTTGAATGGGATTAGTTTAAGAGGGTATTTCTTTTTATATAATTTCGTAGAACGCTTTTCATGAAATATCAAGGAGAATTACTTGATTTTAAGTAGAAAAAAAGAAAAAATTATTTAAAAATAAGACGAATATTTAAAAATAATTTTTTGGTATTATTATGGATTTAAAATTGAACTTAGAAAACGGATTTATTATTTAGTATGTCTAAAGAATATCATGAAAAGGTTTGCAAATAAGGGAATTTGGAAACTGTAAAGAAATTATTTGATGTTCTGTCCTGGTAGAAAAGGAGAATGGATATTACCTTCAATTTCATTATTCTGATAATAACTCAATGATGCATTATAAAGGAAATTCAAAAAATAAACCCAATGAAATCATAAAAATGATTAATACATTATTTATAAAGTTTGTAAATAGGTATGTGAAAAATTTATCTAATGTATTGGTAGATGATTCATTTGTGGAAACAAAGTCATCGATGTAGCAACCCAAATAAATTAAATATTAATTAAGTGTTTATTGAACAATTTTTTCATATTTTTAATCTAGTGAAGAATGGTTCTAATAAAAAAATCTATTAAAACAAATTATATTTAAAAACTTCTACATTTCAATTAATCAAATTTTCTTTAAATAAATGAATTATTAAAAAATAAAATATATTACTTAGTATTTTTTAATTTTTTTGTTTCAGAAATGGTATTAATTTATTTATAAGATTATTTTAATATAAATATATTTAGCTGATTATATTTTTAAAAATAAAAAGGCTAAAATAACAAAAATGGTTTTAAAAATTAAATGATAAAATGATTGAATAAATAAATATATAATATTTATTACACTAATTCTTTTTGAATATTTTAATAATAATAATAATTCATTATATGTATTGTTTAATAAAATTAATATTATTATCAAGATAATATATTTTATAATATTATTAAATTATGTTAATGTTTTTTATTATATTTTTGAAATTAAAAATATTTATAATATATATAAATTAATTTAAACCTCTATATAAGAAATAAGTGATTTGAATTAAATATAAATATAATAATATATTAAAAATGAATTTATTCAGAAATAAAAAAATTTCATGTTTAGAAAAGGGTTATTAGATTCTTATATAAAAAGAAGGATGTATTTATTATAACATTAAACGAAATAAACAAAATACACAATGAAATGTGTTTGTTATAGTAATATAAAATTAAGACAATAATGGAATAAAACAAAAAGAAGATGTGATAGAATAAAGGATTAATTATTTAGACAAAAAAAGTATGGAAAATACTGAAATGATTTCAACATAAGAGGTAAAACATAAGACGATTTAAAAAACTGAAAATGATATATAAAATAATGTATGTGGTGTGATAACTAAAAATAAAGAATTAAATGATTTAAAAAATTGATAATAATTTATATTGATGATAATAATAATAACATTGACAAAATATTGTCTAAAAATAAATGAATATTTGAGTATTTTAATAAAATAAAAAATGCTTTTGAAGAGATGGAATGGTGATGTGAATATGTTCAAAAAGTGATGATATAATAAAATCACAATAATGTATGAAAGCATGAATAATAAATGAAAAGTGTGATATGATGTATTAATTGGAAAGTGTGAGGTGTAACATGTTTGAACATAAGTCAAAAGAAGTAAAATGTAATGTGGCCATTGTTGGATTACGTGGTTCTCAAAACAAAATCAATTAAATAAGATATTAAATAAAATGATAATAATATATAAACTAATGTGAGCGGTATGATACTTGAAAGGAGTATGAAAACCATATTTTTCCCACGATGTTAGGCAAAAAAGGATAAAAATAATATATCATCATATATATATATATATTTATTTATTTATTTATTTCAGTCTCATAATAATAAGTATGACCCATGATGTTTCTCATTATTTTTCATAGTTTTAATAAATAACAATAATAATAAACCCAAACCCAAACTTCACTTGTAAACCTAAAATAATATATATAAGTATATAAACCACCTACAAGAAAAAAATTCTTAACCTTCATTTCATCTACATCCCTCTTGTTTGGATCTGGTGTGTCTAAAACCCACTCTCTCAATCCCATTATGGATTTCTATAAACCTGCAGCACTGTTATGATCAAAGTGAGGTAAGGGATTTATTTTCAAATATATTTTGTTTGGGTTATATTTATTTCTGAATTTTTACTATGAGATGTAATATATATATATATAATTATGTTAGATCATATGTTTCTAATTCAAATTACATATATGATAAGATTACCTGATTTAAAGGATCTGTTTTAAAATATCTTATCATTGTAAGGGTTTAATTTTTTGATCCTTTTAAAATTATTTTCATATATAATTGTATATACACACATATATACACATGTATTATTTAATATATTCAGTATATATAAACATATATATATATATATGTGTGTGTGTGTGTGTGTGTGTAAATGGTTTCTTATTTCTTAATCCTTTTTTCAAAAACTTATGTTAACAGGGGAATGTCTTGGTTTTCAAATTGATGATACATGGGTGATATATATATATATATATATATATATATATATATATATATATATATCTGTGTGTGTGTGTGTGTTTGTGTGTGTGTTTACATACATGTGAATATACACACACATATATATCAGTAATTTTAAGTATAATTACTTATAAGAGGTTTCTCATTAAGAAATTTTTAGTTTGTAAAACATTTGGTTGCAAGGGACACATGATTCTAGATCACGTACATATAAACATCTTTAATTATACACACACACACACACACACACATATATATATATATATATATGAAAACCTTAATTATAGTTATTATTTATTATTAATTTATATGTTATAAATGGAAATTAATACCCAACAAACTTGTGTTTAAATATGTGTGTATGTTTAAACTCCTTTATTCACAATATTTACACATTTTCATGTGATAAATATTGTCAATTTATATGAAACACGTTATTATTTTTTGGGAAATCATCCATATACATCTCTTAACATGTCATTCATGAATAGGTATTTCCATCATCCATCTCACATGTGACATACCAAGCATTATGTACTCTTTCACAAACTTAAATCCATATTTATACAATTATGTTTTTTTAATAATAGTGAGTTTTCCACCCATGGGATTCTCCCTAAAATAATTTTAAAACCATTTTTGGTAATAGTGATGACCCAAGAATTATTTTTTTCTTTTGAAGGAAATAATATAATATAAGTATTTTAGAAATGATATTGGGTAAGAAATAAGAAAGACAGGTCCATGGGATAATGTTTTCAAAAATTATCATTGGTGAAATATGTGATGTTATGGGGAGTGAACCTATAATTCATAGTGATGACTAGTGGGTGTAAATATTGATTTTAATAATGATCTTCCACATATTATTAACGACTCATAGAAAATTAATATTTTCAATGTAGAATTCCCAACAGTTTTTCTAGTATAATTACATAGTGAAGCACTATTTTACAATATATGAATATTTCAGTGGTTTTCTAAATAAATTTTTTTATATACAATTATTTTCATAAGTGTTTTGAATAATTTATTGTTTGTTTTGAAACCTCTTACTATGAATTTTGTGTTCACAATTAATTTTAAAAAAACATTAATAGGTATCACATACTTACTACGTCGAACCTCTATTTTGAAAGCAACATGCTAAAGATTCATTGTTTTTCAATTTGTATATTTTTGTTGAAATGATAGTTATATATCAAATTTTTCTGATCCATGACCCATAAAATGTCTACAGTTGTAATAAATATTGTGTAATTATCCTGGTTACATTTATTTAGAAAACACACAATATTTATAATGGTTATGTTCGGTTGCTTGGGATCAGGTCTTTATAACTGGTATCAAAGAAATCATCTATTCAATTTAATTAAAATTATAACAAGTAGAAAAAATGAAATCAAAATAACACATGCCTCTTGTGAAACATTCTTTTCCCAATAGGTTCGAACGAATTGTGGGGACGAATCAATCAAGGGGGGATGTAACAACCCAGGAAGTTAAAATTTTAATTTTGTGTTTATTGAATAATTTTTTTATATTTTAAAACATGTAAGGAAAGGTTCTGGAAAAAAAATATTATTAAATGAAAATATTTTTATAAAATACTACTTTTCATGAAATCACATTTTCTTTAAAAAACGGTATTTTTAAATAACTAGAAATATATTCATTAGTATTTTTTTTTATATTTTTGTTTTTAATGTCGTATTATTTTATTTAATAGATTATTTTAATATAAATATATTTAGTTATTTATATTTTTAAATAATAAAAGTCATCAATTACTAAAATTGTTTTAAAAATTAAATGATAAAAATTATAAATATTAAAATTTCTGATATTTGTGATACTAATTTTATTTTTTTATAATATTTTAATAATAATAATAATAATTAAGTGTAAAACCTTATATAAAAATTACAATTATTACTAATATAATATATTTTATAAAATTGTTAAATAATATTATTTATTTTTATGATATATTTGAAATTACAAATATATATAATATAAAAAAATAAATATATACCCCTATATAAAAAAATAAATGAATCTCCAAATATATGAATATATATATATATATTAAATAATGAATTTATTCCTGAATAAAAAATTTACATGTATAAAATAAGAGTAAATTCACTTGTATAAAAAAATCATGATCTGTTTATTAAATCGTTAAATCAAATAATAATATATATATTAAAATGCTTTTTTAAAATAATATAAAATTAAGGAAATCCTAGAATGTTACAAAAAGGAGACGTGAAAAACTTAATGATTAATGATTTAGACAAAAAGGGAGAGAGAGAGAAAAATTGAAATGCTTACAACATAAAATGTAAAATATTAAATGATTTAAAAAATGAAAATTATATATAAAACAATGTATGTGGCATGACAACTACAAAGAAAGAATAAATTGATAACAATCTATATTGATGAAAATAATGATTACATTGAAAAAATATTGTATAAAAATATATGAAATAGTGAAAATAAAAACAAAATAAAAAAATTGAAGAGAAAAAAATGGTTTGTGAATATGTTAAAAAATGATTTTAAAATAAAATAAAAAACTTGTGTGAAAACACGTATAAAAAATTAAAAGAGCGAATTTTTGTATTCATTGGGAAGGGTGAGGCATGATATTTTGGAACAAATGTCAAAAGAAGAAAATTGTAATGTGTCTTTGGTGGAAAATGTAAAACTCTAAACCAAATAATTTAAATAAGATATTAAATAAAATTATAATAATATATAAAATAATGTGAGTGTTGTGATCAATGAAAAGAGGAGGGAAAAAAATTTTAACATGTGAAGTTGAAAAAAGGATATAAATAATATATCATAATATATATATTTATATTTATATTAATATCTAACTCTTAATAATAAGTATGACCCCTAACATAGTTCATTATTTATTTTTTCTTTAATAAAAAATAAGATTAATAAAACAAAACCCTGAATTCCCATGTTACCTTATATAATATATTTATATGAGTATTCAAACCACATTCCACACACCATGCTTAACCTTCATGTCATCCACATCAATCCTGTTTGGATCTAGTGTGTTTGATCCTCACTTTTTCTAGCCCCCTCTTGATTTCCAGAAACAGAGAGGCCTATTTTGATCAAGGCCAGGTAAGGGATTTATTTTCAAATATATTTTTAAGGGTTCTATTTATTTTCATCATGAATGTACTGAAGTCCTTATTTTTTATTGATTTTTTATAACCCTCATTTTATGCGATGAAGGGTAACACTTACAAGACTCGTAGGCTTAAAGATTACATGTCATGTTGGTCTTAGTGGAAATGTCGATACTATAGCTAAATGGAACTGCTCCTTCCCCATTATTTTCATCATGATATCAGCTCTCCAACTTTACATGGCTATTCTGTTAGGATTCCTGTGCATTCACAGGCTGGTCCAGATGGGAACGACATACCCTCTCTTTCTTCCACATCTGTTAGATTCATCAATGGTGAGGGTTATATTTATTTTTGATTATTTACTATGAAACGTTATATACATACAAACACACACACACAAAAATATTTAAGATCATATATTTATTATTCAAATAACATATATTATAAGATTTCTCGATTTAAAGGTTATGTTTTCAAAAATATTATCATCTAAGGGTGTGATTTAATGATCCTTTTAAAAATATTTTCATATATATTTTAATATAAATTCATATAAACACATAAATAGTTTAATATTTTTAGTATATATATATGAACATATATATAAATATATGTTATGGTTTTGTAATGTCATAATCCTCTTTTTAAAAAACTTATGTGAATTTGAGAAAGTCTTAGTCATCAAATTGATTATACATGGGCAATGTATATATATATCAATATATATACATATATACATGTGAATATACACAAATATATCAATCATTTTTTGTATATGTACATATAAGAGGGTTGTAGTTATTTAATGTTCAATTCTTAAAACATTTTGTTGTAAGGGACTCAGGATTCTAGATCACATACACGTAAACGTATATATATGTGTATTTATATTTATATATACACATACACACACAGACACACATACACACACACACACACACACACACACACACATATATATATGTTTGTATATATTAAAACCTTTACTATAGTTATTCTTTATAATTTATTTAGATGTCATATATGGAAATTTATACCCATCAAACTACTGTTTAAAGAAGTATGTAATTTGAAACACCATTATTCACTATGTTTACACATTGGCATGTTATTTATCTTATCATTTGATTGGAAACAAGTTATTATTTTATGTGAGAATATTAATTCTCATCTCTTAACATGTCATTCATGTATAGGTATGTCAATCATCAACCTCATATGTGACACAATTAGCATTATGTGACCATTCACGCACTTAAATCCATGTTTCATGTAATAAAGATTTTTAAAAAATAGTGTGTTTTTTTCCCAAGCATGGGATAATCCCTAAATTAATTTAAACCCATTTGAGAAAATGGTGATGAAATCATAAGGATTGATTTCTTTTGATGGAAATAATGTAATTTAGGTATTTTAGAAATTATTTTGGGAAAGAAATAAGAAAGGTAGGTCCGTGGGAAAATATTTTCAAAAATTGGCACTAGTAAAATATGTGATGTTATGGGAAGTGAAATCATAATTCCTAGGGATGACTAGTGTCCATATGTATATATTTTAATAATTTTATACCATTTATTATTAACAAACCACAAAAAATCAATAGTTTCAATGTATAAATCCTAATGGATTTTGAAGTATAATTGATTTGTGAAACACTATTTTACTATATATGTATATTCAAGTGGTTGTGGAAATCCATTTTAGGTACGGATATTTAATTTCATAAAATGATTTAATGAATTTAATGTTTTTTTTGAAACCCCTTTCCGGGAATTTTATGTTCACCCTATATATTATCAACACTTTTATAGGTTTAACATACTTGATACATTGAAACTCTATTGTGGAAGAAACACACTGAAGAATCATTGATTTTAATTTGTATATTTTTGTTGAAATTTAAGTCATGTATCTTATTTTCAAAGACCTAGAATTTTAAAATGTCCTCTATTGTATTAAATATTTTTTAATTATTTAAGTTTCTTTTATTAAAAAAATATAGTGCATTTATAAAGGCTGAGTCTGATTTATTGGGCTCAGGTCTTTATAATTGAGAATGTGAATGTTGAAGAGATATAGACAGGAAATACAATTAAATGTATGGGAAAATTATTATATAAATACATAAATAAAAATCCAATTCCATAACAAATTTAGGTATAGTTAATATTGAAAAAAATGTACAAATTATAATATTATTGATGAAAATCAGTGTCAAGTATTCCTAAACCACTAGATAAAGGGAAAGCTAATGTAATCACAACTTCCCATGTCAGTTATGTGAAATAAGTGGTAACATGTACCCTTTTCAGCCACTATAATAATATATAACTTATTTTATTAGGTTCTACAGACTATTTTATGTTTATATAACTTAATTTTTTTGATCACATCACCACATTAATGATTATATATTGAATTATTACTTAAAACTCAAATTGTGATGATGATTGAATCTCAAGTCCATTGATTAACTTTAATACATGTTTGATAGAATGTGATTCCTAAAAATCCTATAATTCAACCAGTGGTGTAATTTTATGTGACTTTCTGTATGAATTTTCATTCATTATAAAAAATAATTGATTAGAAACCAAGGAAGGGAAGTCATAATTCATATTATTAATAAACTAATGATGGTATAACAACATGATGATAAATAAAAACTTATAAAAAAATAAAAAAATACAATTTTAATTCTATATTTAAGAGGTTTATATGTGTCAATGGGATAGGGAGAAAATATCCATTTACGATATGGATAATATATAAAAATATGATAATATATTTAGTGACATATTTTTTATTCATCCATTAAATTCAGAAGGTGTTTTTTCTGTAGAACTCATACATGGTTTTTCATATATTAAAATGTATTATATATAATGTACTCAATTGAATTACAATAATTGAAGAATAAAATATAGAATAAAAATGATAACAAATTCATTTGGCCATGTGCATCCCAATAGGGTGAAGCTGTTCTTTTTTTTAAGAAGAATGCCCAGTCAATGAATATTTTCACTGATTATTAATAACCTAGAAACAATAATATAATGAAAAATTATCCAATGTACCTTATTGATGATTTTTATGATCTATTTTTGGCACCTAAAACGTTTCATATATTGGCCTTTAATTTGGACATCTTCCATTGATGGTAAAAATAGAAGTCATATTTTAGATAACCTTCCATTAGAGGTAGAGACATATTTAATTTATAGTGATTTTTCTTAGACATAAAAAATACCCCTTATATCATCATATATCTAGTTATTTATATATTTATAAATTGCATTTATTATTTTATGGTTGTATTTATAAATTATATTATTAAATATCGAAGAGTAGGGAAAGTTATGAAGATAATTTGAGGATTGTGTTGAAGACCTTGAGGGAGGAGAAAATGTTTGAATGATCATGTAAATTTGTATATTGGTAAAATAAAATTTAAATACTAGTATATGTAATCACAAGAGAAGGGTTATCAAGGGATATATCAATGATGAATGTTATAGAAAAGTTTTCCTATCAAAACATTGTGAACTAATTATGCAGATTTCATGTGTTGGATTAATACATTCAATTAATTTATAGAAGTTCATCATGAATCTAAAATATGATAAATATGTCTATATAGATGACATACTAGTTTATATGGACCAATTAATGTGAAAATGTTTTTACTGAATTGATGATAAGTTTTTGATTCCAAAAACCCGCACTCTCGAATATGTTTACATAAACATATAAATTTCATATTGTTTATTTAAGCAACAGTAAATTCTTACACATAACTATATCATAATCATATAAATCAAAGATAATATTTGATTAAATAAATTCACATATCCTGTTAGGTTTATATATTTATAATATTATGGTAAATCATATACTAATAATTCAAATGTATTTCAAAACTATTAGACTATTTTTACTACATAGTGCATAACAAGTATTCAATATCTCCAAACAATTTTCGACATAAAAAAATGGTTAAATAATATCACATGCAATACATTAGTTGAAACCTTTGGAAATTGAATCATAAGAAGGGGTAAGCTATGATGGTTAGGGAAAACATAAAACTAAGGTAATCATGGAATAAACATGGAAGAAACTTTGCGGTAGGAATAAGTGAACTACAAGATTCAATAATAAACTAAAAATGAGACAATCATATATGAATAAAAATAAATGAAAACATTAATATCAACAAGTAATAATATCATATCGACAAAATTCAAAATTCCAAACCTCAAAAACATGTTTCTAACACTTATTTCAAAGTCATTATACTAATTTGGGGATATGTATACATAAAACATGAGTTGTTTTGTCTCAATGTAATTGTTGATTCATCGAGGGACTTTATAATTTTAGTCCCCACAATTCAATTATTTATGTCTAATGCATTCACAATAAGAGTAAACAAGATATTTAATAACATTATTTTACTAATTTATTGTTTAATAATAACATGTCTTACCATATAATACAAAATATGGTATTTTAATACAAAATAAACCTATATTTTAAGTCAATAATCAAAAATAATGTTAACAATTTTCCCTATATCAACAAGAGGGTTAAAATTATTACCAAAATAAATTGAAAAAAGGTGGATGATTAAACTATACACTGTCAACATTAATATAATCTATAATATTGAAATAAAAATATAATGAAGGACAATATTTTCCCAATTTCCAATGAATAACATTCTTCTTAGCTGAAATCATCCAATAAGAATTATATAAAACATGATTTCCACTCCATATAGATAACTATTATAAAAATATTCAATACTAAAATAACATTATCATAACCCATATAGAGGGGAATGTTTGATAGTAGTAAAGGAGTACAAACCTAGTATAATTTTGTAAGAATAAAATAGTTTGGAGATAAATGAAAAAAAACATTTCATACTTTTTGTTTCAAATTATATTACCAAAAAGGGATCAAGAATAAGATTCTTTGACACCATTTGCCAAATCCCCCAAATGATAAAAATATATATCAGAGAAATAATTTGGAAACATAAAACCTATTTGGATAAAAGCTTTTGAAAATGATAATGGAAATATAATTAAAAACCAAATAGATATTTCATAAAACATTCTTTAACATTAAAATAAATTATAAATTTTCATTTCATTTTGACAGGTAATTATTGATAAGATGATGTGAGAGATTTTAAAACCCAGTAACATTAAAAATAATCTTCGATAATGGATCCATGAAATGATAAAAAAATTATTTGGGATAAATGTGGAGATAAAGAAAAATAAAATAAAATTGGAATAAAAATCCATAGTTATTATATTCAAAATAGATTTTTTTAATACACACTTGTAGGGGAGTAAGAATACATTCATTTTCATAAAAATGTCTTATTTCCCGAAAATTAATGAGAAAATAATATATAATAAAATATTTCATTGTAAGGAACCATAAATTGATGGAATATGTTGTTGATTAAAATATATAACCAATGTAAAAGAGACCCGAGTTATAAATATTCCCTATAAAAAACAAAATTATTAAAGGAAGAAATATATAAAAATAAAATTTCCATATTATTAATGTAAATTCATAGATAAAATGGTAATAAAACAAAATATAATTACTTGGTATAATTCATAAACATTTTATGTCTAATGGGATGATTATAACACAATATATGAAAATTGGGTTACTAAATAAATTACAACATTATTAATAATGACACAATCCATTAATAAAAAAAATATTGTATAGATTAGTATTTCCCATGAATAAAAAAATATATTATAATGATATTTTCATTTAAATTTAATACACCATTTAATGATAAACATGGTTTATAAGAAAAACCTTTGTTAAAGAATTAATGATTAAGGAAAAGTACCCTTTTGTGTTGAGAAATATTTTAATGAAAACCCCTTGAAAGTGTGGTCATGAAATTAAAAATAAGATATCGTGATTAAATAATAATTCATGGAATAATATCTCAAATAGATATTGTGTAAACTACATAAATGAAATTAGGTAAAAAATAATAGACTCATCATAAAGAGAGGAATTTTAGATGAAAACCCTTACCTCAGTTATGATTTGTCTTTCAATTACATCAAAAATCGTAAAAAATTATCTGAATTTCATTAAAGGCATTCCAAATTATCACAGTCACTCTAATAACATTTTATAATCCTCATTTATGATATATATATATATATATATTAATTTTTTCCTATTTTTACACCAGCGTTAGTATTATCGATCGATTTGAACTAGTTCTGTAAAAGGTTTAAGTATCAACTACTTTTAATAATAAAATATTCTAGATAATATATGTAAATATACACTTTTCATGATATTTTATGAATATATGATTTCATTTCATTGTAGTTTTGGTCAAAAAATAAGAAAATTAAATCGACAATGATCATGTTTATATAATTCCTAAACAATTAATGGTTTTTATTAATTAATGAGTAAAACACTGATATTTACCATAAAATAATCTTAAATATAATAATAAATAAATTCTCATATTTATCAATGATATGAATTCCTAGTGTTGTTCGAGTAAGTAGTGCGACAAACCTAAACAAGAACATATACTGATTAATGTATAATAAGAAGTGGTGTATTTGTAATTAAATTATAAAATAAGATTCATGATCTTATTTTTTTATTATTGTGATATAAATATACTTTAAAGCAATATAAAGATATTATAATTTGTATAAATTGATTACATAAAAAGAATATATAATAATCATTTTTTTATACTTGTTTTAATTGAACGAATTAACTATAATCATTTATTGATAATTTCATTATTAGGATCAAATATTGTACATAATAAATATTAATAATATAATAATTATCATATTTATTCATTGGTCCCACTGTAATTATAAGATATTTATGTTGACGTTGAATATAAATACTAAAATCAATCGTTCAATAGAGGCGGTTCTCCTCACATATGAATTATTGTCTATTAAATATTCTATATAAATAGAGAATAATGTAGTATGTTTTATTGATCTAGAATAATAAAAATTCTATAAATGTGATAATTAATAATTATATTCTAATTTTATACCATATTTCTATAATGGTGATGAAAAACATAACATGTAACATCATGGATGAAGTAGTCCATACAACACATGAATGATGGTTTCATATTTTATAATAAAAAGGATAAATTGTAATTAATGATTATTATCTTTGAATAATAATAATCACTATGTAAAATATAGTAATTTCATTATATATTAATTGGAAATTATATATTTAAAAAAATAAAATAAAATAAATGTGTTAAGTAAAAATGATTTCAAACATTGGACACATTGATATTTTTTTGAAGATCCCATTGAAATGGATTACATATATTAATCCCCTCAAGATCTTAATCTCAATAGAGTGAAGGAATATTTATGGGTAAGTAAAAATGGAACAACATTATGATGAAATGGAATTTTTAGTATTTCCCTGAAGGGGTGGTGAGAGTCCCCTTTTAAAAACATAACCATTGATATTTTTATAAATATTTCAACTTTATATAAAGGGAGATCAAATTATGTAATCATGTTGATAAAAAATAGGAAATAATGTATTTTTTATGATATAAAGTTCATAAAAAACTCATTCACACAACTATAGGAATGTTTTTATTGTGTTTTGAAGACTTTACCACTTGATTTATTACTTCAACATTTTATATTATACTACAGTAACAAGTTTTTATATAGGGAAAATTAATCATTATACATAAAAATAATGGGGTCCTTATTAGATAATTTTGGAATTGTAATTATATATTTTAATTTCATTTTATTTGACTCAATTTATAAATGTGATAAAAGAAATAGTTAATATAAACATGTTTAATTTATTAAAAACAATTTTGAGAAAATATTATATATGTTATGAACTACCAAATATGTGTTTATAAATTAAATAAAACAACATTAAAATGATAATTTCACATAAAAGAGACATATTTTCCCTTATAAAAATAATTCATGAAATTACGATTTATATATATATACTAATAATTTAAAAAATCCATGTTACAACGACCCTATTGGTCATTCTAACTATACAAATTGAATTTAATTTATATTAAAAGTGGACTTAATTTTATATATATAATGATTTCATAATGATGAAACTTCTATTTGTTTATGGATTATTCAAGGGATAAGTTTTAATATTCAAAATATATCGTGGGGTTTTTTAGTACAATCATTCATGTGGAGAACATTATTGAATATGTTGAATTATTTAATGCTATTAATATACTAAATCATTGAATTTTTACTTTTTATACCATTAAATAAATTATGTTCTAATAATTTTACCCATAATAGTACATGCATTTCTATAGTGAAATCAAAATTAATCACACAATTCTAGTTGATAAGAGGTTTATTTTGGATATGGAATGAGTTGTATTTATAAAGAAAATTTTTTATAATTACATTATAATGATATCTACCCCATTATAAATTTCAGAAGTAATTGTACAAATTTTATAATAAGTGGATTCATATGGAATATATTCCAAGAAAGAATGAAAATGATTTATATTATTACCATAGTACTTGTGGTGTTTATTTATAACGGTATATCTTGTTAATGGTGAAAACATACATGACATAGGAACATATAAAATAAGGAGTGAAAAATCATAATCTACATCATTAGTAGTAGTTTTATAAGATTTCATTATTTATATGGTTGTTGGTGTCCATTTTCCTTATTGGCATTAGGAATCGGACAATGAGTCACATAATCGGTGACTCTCTTATAGTTAAAGAATTTTTTATGTATCTTTTCTATTCCCGATAGACATTTGAGTCAAATAACCTAAAAGATACTTATATAATTTAAATATTCCTTTTAAGAAATCTCCACAAGATCATTCAAAAAAATTTACATTTACGATATTGAATATTATCACTTTTATCATCTTCATTCCATGATATTTCCTGAGAATCCATCTATCAATTGTTTTCTGTGTTTTGGATTTTAACTTTTTTCACATTGTTAATAATATTTTGTTATATACAGTTTATCCTAATCAAAATGGTTCTCACTCTATCACCCATTACAATGGAGTTTTCATTAAGGTGATTTCCCCATTGACCCACACACCCCAGGTTCCTTACATCTCTTTTTATATAAACAACCAAAATATTTATCATGAGTGACAATCATTATAAGAGAATGGTCATAAATAAAAAACAAACTCAAGATGAATCACTTTGAAACTAAACCTTTTTAGATTATTATTTTTATTAATCATCTTGTATTAGAATCATTTCGACCAATATAAATCATAGGTTTTCATATATAATTCTTTGTTCAACCATGGTTACTTTGGATTGGGTTCTACAATAATTTTTTACATAATGCTTAAAATAGTGATGCCAAATTTCCATGAACATTATTCAAATATTGTAAAATAAAAAATCATTTAAATAAATTATCCAAAAATCAAACCTATAATTTATCAGGGAAATAACAGATCAATTAATATACACCTCTACTTATGAATCACAACATTTCAATATATGTTATCCATGTTCAAATTCTTATTCGGTCAACTAACCCAAAAAAATCAAATAACATATAATGGTTCATAAAGTGAATGAGAATTAACTAAAACATGTCACTTGGGAGTTTCAAGCATAGTGTGTACTAATGAATCATTGAAATGAATTTGGTGATGTTCTTGATAATACTCAATTCTACCGTTTTATTGTCGATACCCCTGTAAACATCGGTTCAAGAACCTACATCCCCATGACATATCCACCCATTGATGTTATTACTTAGAGAACCACACAATCTCAAAATTACAAAAACATTAGGAGTTTATACTTTATATTTTTATCTCTCATAGATTTATCCCCTTGGTTTTCACTATAATTAAATTATCCTAATCCAAAATTAAAAGGTCCACTATTACCATAACCATAAATCATAAACTATCAGAATTCATTGTATCATATTTTAAAAATATGTTCAAGACTAACTTATCAACCTATAAATTATTCTCAATAAAAATACTATTTTATATAGTTTTATAAACCCTCCTATGATTGAAACTGGCATGCCTCAAACCCACTCTCTTAGATTTTGTTCATTTAAAAAACAATATAAAACGGTTCCAATTATATCTATAGATTTATATACATCACTATTATATAAATACATATCTTAATTATAATATTTAATTTCATAAATTTTGAAGACATTTTATGTTTATATATTTAAATAATTATGTGAAATTTGAAACTAATAAATCGTATGATTTTCTTAACAATGGGATAATTTTTTACTATATAATATACTCATTAATCCATAATAAGTCTTCAATATCCACAAAAAAATCTTCTATAACAACTATCCTATTAATAATATCATGTGTATTAATTTATTGAAAGACCTAGGGGAATGGAAAAACATGAAGGGGTGATATCAAATCCTTATTATAGGAAAGTAAAAAACTAGTGTAATAATGGATTAAACACAAAATTAAATTTATGGTTGGACTATATAAACAACATGAAGTAGTAATCATAAGAAATTTAGCCCATTATATATCCATGGAAATAAATTAATTAATTGATAAAAATAATTACATTTATTATCCTAATGGAAATAATAATTCTAGAAATAAAATACATGATATCAATGCTCAATTTCAAGATGTTACATTGATAAGAGTAGAGGAATAGTGAAAAACCAAGCTGTTTTGTCTCATGAAAAATTCTGATGTATCGACGGTATATATATTTCTTGGCACCATCCACCATTTTTTTAAGTAAAATAAATTCACCATAAAATTTAAGAAGAGGTTTTATACCACTTTATAAGAGACCTATAGCTAAATAAAGACATTTTTATCCATATAATCAATAACGAGGAATGTAAATTCATAATCAACCAATGTTAGTAGTCAATAATAACATTATTGTCAAAACTTTTCCCCATACTATAATTGTGGATAAAATAATCATAACCCATCCAGATAAAGAAGGTGTATGGTCTAAAAATACATATTAAACAAGATAATAGTGTTTTTTTAATAATGATGAATTTAATTCCAATACAATTCCATATGTGAATGAATAACATTATTTCTAGGTAAAAATAATCCAATATAAATTATATATAATGTGAACTTCATAGCATACAGAGAAATAATGATATGTCTAGTTCAGTACTAGAATAACATGATCATAATCCAATTAGAGGGAAATGTTTGATGGATGAAAAAATAACATAACCCTTATTAGACAATAGAAACGTAGAAAACGGGAGAAATATGTGGAAAAATTCCTAGAAAAAATAATGTTCTGAATGGTATAAAAAAAGATGGGATTAAGAATCAAACTGTATTACACCTTGAGTTAAATATTACAGATGATAAATATATATATATTAGTTATTTGATCCTGAATAATTATCTCTATTAGGGTAAATGCTTGTGAAACTTTTAAGGGAAGTTAAAGTGAATAGTTAAATGGAATATCTATAAAACAATTTTAAAATTGACATAAAATAAAAATATACATGTCTATTTAAAAGGTATGTTTTTAAAAGAAACAAGAATGTTTTAAAAAATATTTAATTTTAAATATAATCTCAAATAATGGGACCAGGAAAATTCATAAAATTTAACTTTGATAAATGTAGAGAGCAAAACAAAAGAAAGGAAAGTGAATGGAAAATTAGATTGTATTATGTTAAAAATAATTTTTTTTCAACAGTCACATTGTAATAAGAGTAAGAAAAAATTAATTGGTACCAAAATAAATTATTTCCCCATATATTTATAATATAATAAAATATTACTGTAAATGAAATTTGGCATAAAAGTAATAACTTAATGAAGAAACAATATACCATATGGAAAGGAGACTATATTTATCAATATTCTTACAAGAAACATAGATCCTAAAGTAATATTATTTTAAAAAATATTAATTAAATGATAGAAAATTAAATTTATAGAAAACAATAAATACCACATAATATATTGAATATATAGACTTGACCCAAATTTTTAGTCCAAGGGGATGACTATAACTCAACAAATGAAAATTAGGTAACCAAACGTTTTATAATAGAGGTAATAATTAAATAATTCCATATAATGAAAATAAAATAATTTAGATTACTATTTCAGACGAATAATGAAAATATTATATAAATATGCATCCATTGTACATGATTAGACCATCAAAAGAATAACATGATGCATATCATAAACATTTCTCACAAAATTTAGTTTGAGGCAAATAACCATTGAGGAATGAGCAAAATTTAAATCAATACACTTCAAAAAAGTAGGATTTAAACTGATATTAAAATAACATTAATAAATTATAAATCATGATATTATATCAAAAATATTATTTAAATAAATGAGGTAAAAATAATTAAATGCATAATAAGAAATATGTCTCAATGAGATAAAATTGAGACAAAAAACACAAAAATCGGTTTTGATTTGTTCTTCACATTCTACAATTTCCATTATAAATAAATTATGTATTTGAAATAAATACCCATTGAAATTATTCATAACTATAACAATTTATAATCCCCAGTTATTGTCAATCTATAAAATATATATTAGTGATTTTTTCGTGATTTTCAACACATGGTGTATGTAATCGTTATCGCTCTAAAATAGTTTTGTAAAAGGGAAATTGATATCTATTATTCTTTTCTAATTAAATAATTCATAGATTATATATGGAACTATAATAGTTGTTCTATTATAGTATATAAATTTATAATTTCATTCCATTTTATTTTTAGTTACAATCCATAATGATTGAAACAGTGAGGGTCATGTTTCAATGAATCATAGCGAATGAATGATGTTTTCTTGATTAATGAGTTAAATATTTATATAAAATAACAAAATATTTACTTATTTATATATTATAATAGTAAATAGGTTATTATATTCACCCATGATTTAAATTCTTATTACTGTTCATGTTGGTAGATATACCAACATTGATATGAACCTAGCCAGATTCACAAATTATTATGAATTGTTTTAGTTGTAATATTGTTATACCATAATCAAAATGATCTTATTTTATTGTAATTTGTTTGAAATAAAATAATTATAAATAAATATAAATAGAATTTATGTTATATAAATTCATTACATAGAAAGAAAGGATCATAATCATCTCTAATATCTCATTTTAATCAATTGAAATAATGATATTTATCTTACTCCCTCTTTTAAGGGTTTTGTTTGTGGTTATGCCATGGGGATCAATTAGCTTCACCCCATGTAATTGTTTTTGCATGTTTGATCTACTATAAATAAAAAAGGGGAATTCGAGGTGGATTTAATGACATTTATTTGATGATTATATAATTAATAAGATCTAACATTTTACATAAGAGAGCCTTAATTGTATTATTCAAATCATATTAATCCATTCATTTCATCATCACGGCCAAAAATCTAATTTGGTGATGAAAAAATGAAAGTAAATCATTTTACAGAGGTAGTAATTCACACGTTAACATGTTTTCTTATTTCATTTTCCCTATAATAAAAAGAGGTATTAATATGGTTTATTATTTAAGAATATTTAAAGGATATATATATATATATAATTTATTATATACCGATTTTATATAATTATTTTATGGTTCTTCTTTAAAATAAATAATGATTTTTTGTGTATATCAACAATGATTTCCCACACTGCACACGTTGATATATTATTTGATTATCTCATCGATATGGATGAATTTGTATAATCTATTTCAAAAATATTCCAAAAATAGAAAAATAATATGATAGGATAATGAAATTTTGTTTATTTTTAATAGGAAAAAAATTTAGGAGTTCCTTTATTGGGTGGTGAGAGGAAAAATAATTTATTTAATGAAAAAAATAGTTATGAGAATATTTTTATGATGAATCCAAAAATATTTTTTATTTCTAAAATTCAAAATGAAAATTTTAGTATTTTAAATTTCAAACTAAACTATGAGATATAATGAAAAAGTATTTTTTTGGAAAATAACATTAAAAATATTCAACATTCTCATCCATTTTTCCAATTATCAACTAAATATCATATTATTTTCTACTTATTAAAGTAAAATTTGTTTTAGCGTCATTAATTATATGTTTCATAAAATAGAAATAAATAACTTATAAAAACATTCTATTTATAAAAATATATTTTAAAGGATAATATAAGAGTATTATTCCTTTTAACAATACTAATTGAATTTCATTTATATTAAATAGAGCCTCAATTTTTATTATATACATATTTCATGATTAGGTTACTTCTATTCATTCCCTTTTAATTCAACAATGAGGTTTTAATGGAATTTACATATCAGAATATCATTTTATTTGATTCTTATATATGAAGGAAGCTAATGAACACATAGAGTTATTTAAAGGTATTGATATATTAAAATTTATTGGTGTTAGAAAGGTTTTTAGTGAATCTATGCTTACAATACCCCACCATAGGGAAGTATTTGTGATCTATATCAATTACTCAAATAGGTTATTCAGATTTTTTCTCATGTATAATGACACCGTATTTGATTATGCCTCACAAAATTGGTCATACATGAGAAAAATTACGTGACTCATTATTTTTGACATGTAGTGATAATTGTTTATTTAATGATTTTGCTAAATTATCTAAAATATAAAAGGTATAACATATATACTGATAAAAAAATATAATTATATATATAAATAAATATTTGAATTTAAATTAGAGGATATGGTTGGCAATGATTTATGATTACAACTACTCAATACATTACCACTATATAAAGGAAAAAAGGTGGATGATGTTTTTAGTTGGATAGACCATGATAGTTTTTACATGATGTGTATTGAAAGATATTAAATACATATATATTTGTATTTGATAGACCTTTTAATCATTAGTAAATGTATAAGATCATTTCTGTTACAAATTATTGTTTGACTGTTAATTTATGTGATCATTAAAGAGGAACCATAAGAGGATCTTGACATGTAACACAATGGAATTTTTGCAAGTTCAACCATGAACATGATGGAATGACCATATTCATGAACGTAGTATGTGTCTAATCAAAACAATAATTTAAGAGATATCAAATTGATGAATGTTATATTTTATAATTATCGATTCATCCTGGGAGAACCAAGATGTATGGAGATATTAAATATAATTTCTCAAGAGAAAACATAAAATGATATATTCAAAATTATTTATCGATGTATGTTATATTCCCTCAGGTTTGGTATCATATAAATAATTCTAATGGGTAATTATAAACATTTCCAATACATGAGTTTAATTTGAGAAAAACAAAATGTATATCATCATGGGACTACCAAAGACATCTAATGGTAAAAAGTATTCTTTAGTTTTAGTCAATTGACATACAAAATCAATATAATTCACTACTATCAATGAATATTTATCTCTTGATTATCTTAATAGGATATAGGATAATATCGTGGTACTGTTGAATGGATTATAGCTCAAAATCATATATGATTGGGACATAAGCTTTACCTTGATTTTATGGAGATTACATCTACACACATTGAATACAAAGAAGAGATTTAGTACTTTACACATCACTCATATAAAATTTTATTCTGAGATAACAATTAAAACCCTAGATGATATACCAAGTGATTAATATATGGATTTAAAAGGAGGATGGGATAAAACCCTTTCAATAGTTGAGTTATCATTCAAAAATAGCTTCTTGTAATGAATTTTTGTAGATATTTAGGAAGATATATATATATAATGATGTCCCAAACACGATCAGGTTGGGTTGATGATTGTGAAAAAACTACTTGGACCTGGGATATCTCAAGAAATATATAAGAAGGACCCGGAAATTCATGAACACATCTAGGTTAGTCTGAGTCATCAAAAAGTTTAACTAATAATTTTTTTGGGGAGATACAGAGTTTAATGTGGGTGATATAATATTATTTGTAATATCTCCATAGAATATGGTTAGGATATTTGTAAATAAGTGATAGAAAAACCCCAACAATATCATCCCCATATCAGATTCATAATCTCATAATGATGGCAGAAAATCACTTGGAGATTCGTCCTAATCACTAAAAAGTTCATTATTTGTTCCCTATATCACATTGTGTCATGAATATACCATATCATTAACATGTAATGAACATAGAAGTCATACCATGGGAGATTGAACAATTATTTAAATACACACCAATTTTTTATTAGGATCATAGATATAATGTTATATGGAATTATACAACTAACTTCTTCAAGGTTCACTGAAGGATTTAGAAATTTGAGGAAAATACATGGGAACACCAGGATGTGATGAGATTGAGGTATCCCTATTTTATTTTTTAAGGTAAAATAAATTCATTAGGGAAATTCTTTGAATGGGGTAGAACATAACACTATAATGTTTTAGAGTATATTTATATTTAATAATTAATTAATTATTATATATTGTGCAGTACTTTAAACTAAACATAGATGAATTATAATTAATAATTATCAAATGAAACACATTATATGAAATAGAAATTAAATAATAACTTCAAAAATAATTTTTAATTCACTAAGAGAAATATAATTGATCATAAATAACTCTTTTGAAATATTTTTTTTATGAATTTTTATTTTCATATATATTTTAATTTAATATTAATTTAATGTATTAAACATAATAATTTTTTTACACATGTAGAAATTTAATGAATTGTTTATTTGTTTTTAAGAAATGAAAAATATAGTCTTTTGAAAGTAAAAAAGATATGTTTTTTTTAAAAAGATTTCATTTGTGAATTGTGTTTGTATATTAATAAATTAAAACAATAACTATTTAGGAATAATTTTAATGAAATTATTTTATGTTAAATTCAATAAAATACTTTAACATTAATTTATTAACCATTCATGTGAATGGAATAAGAATAAATTAAATTATTTTCTCAACCATATTTTTTATTAAAATAATTTTCTTTTATTTTATAAACCCTTATTATAAAATATATTATAGGATTTATAGAAATTTAATGTTGTAAACATGTTGTAATATTTTGAGATTTTATGTCCAAATTTGGTAATGGTTTAAATTTCATTTATTATTATGATGAATATCTACCACTACATTACTTTGTCACAGTGGTATGGGTTAAAAGGATTAGGGGGGAGATTACATATAAGATATAAAATAACATCAAAACATAGTTAAATGTGATTTTTTAAACTTATTTTCACCCAAAAATTTTTGATAATTAAAAATAGGTTACTATGGTTCCACATGAACCATAATTTGAATTTATTATATTTTATAAATTTATTTATTAACAATAGAGTAAGTCCTTTAATTTTTTTAATGAATGTCCCTACCCTTAAAAAATAAATTTTTTTGAACCATATAGAAACCAAAATTTCATAAAAATATGTTAATTAATTACCTTCACACATTATATTGATTATATCCTTCCCTTAATACCAACAAAGATGGTTTAAGATATAGCACAAAGGAGGTTTCCCAAAAAAAAGTAATTTTCTTTTCCAATATTTCAAATGTTTATTTCATCCTTAAGTTCCTAAAAATATTATATAAGCATAATTAATTGAGAAATCAATATGATTTATATGATTATTTTTTTATGTTATTGTTACATCCATTTTATTCCTTATTTGCATCATATGAGAAATGATAACTTTATTTGGGTGTGTGTTTATACTACCACCTCTGGGAAGCGATGTTATTTATTCATATTATTCCCTATACATGTATGGGAATATGAATGAATTTAATGAATATATATGTTATAGATGATATTATTTTTATATAATAAATTTTTACTGTTATGAACTATTACTTATTTCTATTTTTTTTAAATTGAAAACATTACTCATGTGTACATAAAAAAACTACCATCTCCATGAAGTGATGTAATTCATTTGGCATAATAACTTATATGAATGATTATAAATGTTTATATAGTGAGTAAATATTATACTTATGACATGATTAATATAATTTATAGGATGATTCCATGAGTAATTTGCTAGTAATGGAACCCTCCAATCAAAACATGCATGTGAAATAGAACAGTCAACACCTGAATAGTGATTTTAATGAATAATTATTAATAAATTGGTAATTGGAAAATATAATGAAATTATGTAATGTAAGATAATTATGGATATGGTTCTTTGATATGTTTATAATAATTATAAATTTTATATAAAATATCATAATAGTGTGTTTGATGAATTCCATAAATATAGAAATGTTTTTGTCTCAATATTATTTCATCGTCGCAAGATTCATATTATGAACCTATTTAAGTTTATATAGTTTCTAAACCACCCATTAGATATAATATTTCATTATTATAATGATTTTAAAGAGATTTAATCTTATATCTCATGTAATTTATTTTAATGGGTTTGTGATTCAAATGTCAGCAAAGTAGTAAGGGTTTATAGTGAAACAACATTTTTATAGGGACATTTTATTCCTGAGTATAATTTTTTGGAATAATATACTCTTCAACTTTTAATAACAACATATTTTATTCTACTGTAATTATTCTTTGTGTTATCATAATTTACTATCATTATCCTCTCTATGGCACATAAAATGATTAGGAAAATATATATATAAATAAAACTATTAATTCCACTTGGTTTGTGTTTTATTTGTTAATGTTTATCAATGATATAGAAGCATTTAATAATTTTGACTATTTTAAATACGTTTTAAAGAATAAATTAAATAGAGGTTTGTATGAAGTATCCAATATTCTTATTTATGATTATATATTTTACAAATAACGAGGAAGATGTCTTTTGTAATATTAGTTGATATAACTTAGAGTCATAATGAAGAACATTAATATTATATATTCAAGGAATATTCTGAATAATCATGTCCTAATTATACATCCTAATTTTTCCATTAAAAGGTTTGATATATATTCAATACTTATAGTGGAAGATTATTTTAATAATTTGAGATTATTGTTGACAATTTGTGAGATGATATTAATATATCTAACACATGAATTGATGTTTTGAGATGTAAACATGATATAAAAGACTATGAAGTGGTTTGATAGAGTGTAAAAGACATAGTTTATCATATAGAGTCTAATAGACATAGTTTATCAAAATAGTGGAGATGAAATATATTTTTCTAACATTTTCTCTGAGGAAATCAGATTGAGCACTATGCATACACAATATTGGTTAAGGATTATTGATTAATTTTTCATTTAATAATGGTCACAATGCCTTGTAGAGGTGAATCGAGATGAATATTGGAATAAGAGATGAATATATGAAATTAAGGGAAATCAAGTAATGTTTTTTTTTATTTAATGTAATAGACACTATATATAAGGAAATAAATAAATTATTCCTAATAAATTTTTGAATAGGGTGAAATTCATATAGGTATGTCTTTTAGAAAAAGGATTCTATACTAGGATCCTTGGAGACAGATAACTTATTATTCTTTCTCGATGAAGAATGTGTATTAGTGTAAGAAAAAGAAATTTCATGAATAAACTGATCATAAATAGGATTCTAAATAGTTCTACTAGATAGATTGATTATGATATTTATTCTAGATAGAATATTTTTGGGGAAAAGAGTATTATAATTAATAGTCATCTGAGGGAAGGATATGAAGGTTATGAATTGAGAATTATAATGACTGAAGTGGTACATAATGTTTCTTGATTGATCGATCTATTTAGTTAATCAGAAATAAAAACTTAGACAGACAATTAATTTTTTTTTGGATAGGGGAACTATAGTAGACCTTTGAGTGTGCATAAAACAGAGAATACTGAGTGAATATCTTTGTGATAACTCAAAAAAATAGAAATATATTATGAAACCATCCAAGGAGGATGATTGGAAGGGTTAATTGATATTAGTTTCTAGAAAGAGGTAAATATAATGAGATTATCAGATGGACAAACATATTTTTTTAAATCCTAAATTATGGTGAAGTTGTTGTGTTTGATGTTCAAAAAATAAATAACCATGAAGAAGGGATCATGATTCTAGATGATATTTTATGATATTTTAAGGTGATTAATGATATAAATATTTAATCAAATATCTTATGATGTTTATTTAATCCAATATATTCAACGGTTTTATGTTTTCCTTTATAGGTAATATTTAGTGGGGAACTAAAATTTAGATGGAGGGAATTAGAATTTGAGTTTCAATTATCTCTATGTTTTCATTGAAATAATTTGTGAATAATTTAGTATAGATACATTGAGATGTGGTTTTTGGATGTATTTTTCACAGTGGTATTTTTCTAATGACAATGTTTCTGAATTGAGGTGATGAACTTTATTCTTGAGAGTAATTAACATTTGGGTCAAAATATTGGATAGAGTGGTACTAGATACAGAGTTATCAAAAATACCACTTTTGCACAAACATGAACTAAACAAAGAGAGTACTATATGAAGAATATAATAAAGGATTGGTTAAAATTGGATTAAAAAGAGATGGATCAAACCATCATGTATTACATATACATGTATTAGGAATGAAAATTCAAGAAAGATATGAAACAAACATAGATGTATTGGTAAAAGATTATCAGATAATGAATATGTAGCGAATATTGATTATAGTCAAGAAGAAGAGAATGAAAGAATAGTGGAAAGTGTTATAGTTCCATTAAATTTAATTAAATAATGATGGTAGAATATGAAGAATCAATTATATATATATTAAATAGAAATAAATTATTTATGTAGAATATTTCCATTTTCCATTTATATTGAGGAAATTGTTTTTTTATATTACATTACATAAAAAAGTAGAAGAAAATGATGATTTTTTTCATGAGAAAGTGAATATTAGAGAAGATGAATAAAAATAAAGGAACAATAAAGAAATAAAAAATGGGAATTTTTGGAATATACTCATGGAGGTTAAATTCATCAGAAGGAAAATTTGATAAATTTATTATTAGATATTATAAATATCTTGAAAGTCGATGTAGTTGTACTAGAGTATCTCCAATGTAGGGAATTTGGATTTTTCCCCTACTCACTATATAGGGAACTATTTTTTGGGTTTAGGAGTATTTCTATACCAAACCACTATAATTGTAATCTCGTAATAGTATTGTATTTTTGTACTAGCCACCACTATACCCCCACAAAGAATAAATACTCTTATTGGGTAGTGAATAAAAAAACACATATGATGTTCAATTCATTACAATCATTCATATAATTAAAAATGAAATTGAATAGACAACAAGTAAACCAATATCCTAATAAGTTTAATAGGTAATGGTATTTAATTTCTTTATTGGTTTTAAATGTCTGAAAAGCTATCCCCCCACACAGTGTTAATAATATTAAAATATTATCTCAGAAATTGATATCATATCCAAGGATATCCTTTATTGGATCCTCAACATAGAAATTTTTATCTTTTAAATATTTCATATTGTCTCCCATAGATACAATGAAATTTATAATTTATGAATATTAAATTATCTCAGTGTTGAATTTGATATATACACTGACCGTGATCAATAAGAGACTGGAAGATAAACAAAATCTAAAAAATATGTCTATCTTGAGATAATAATTTGAGGAAAATTTAGTTTCTCAAAGAAAATACTACAAATAATATAGATCTATCTTAATATGTGATGACCAGGTGGTTTAAATTACCCCAATAATAATGAAAACATTCCTACCTAAAAGGGATTAATTTTAATTGATAACGAGGAGTATACAAATTATAGAGGAATCTATCTCTAGGTAGAAGATCCAATAATAATTTGTCATGATAATCATTCTATTACATCTTAAGATATATAAATTAGTTTATTAATGGTTATTATAATGTGAATTCATAGTGAAATACTCTATTTTGTATTTAGAGTCTTGGAAAGCAGGTTTGAATAAATCACCTATTTTGAAGGAGGAATAAAATAATAGGGTGATACCATTGCAAGGAAATGTTCTGGAATTCACAAATCTAATAAAGAAAGTTGGTTTTCATTATGATGATAATTTTTGAGTATAAAATAAGATATACTATATTTGATAATAAATAAATTAGTGATGTTATTTATAAAAATGAATCCAATATGTGTCAAGGGGATAAGATCTATGCACTTAATGAAAAGCTAAAAACCCACATTTATGTAAAATATTTTCAATTTGATGTAAAAAAGGATAATATCAGGGAACATTGATTATTATTTCAAAGAAATTTTAAAATACATGATGGATAAGTTGATATAATTAATGATATTATTAAGATAATGTGTTTATGAATGAATATGTATAGAAAACCATAAATATGAGGTTTACAAAATTAAATGCCCAATTTTTCAATATTAAAGATGCACATATTAGGTCATAAAAAAGGAAAATGTTATTTCTAATATATAATGATCAATATTGTATTCCAATGATAAAATAAATGAGAAATTTTAAAATATTATCATGATGTCTTCATTTGATCTATATCAAGAAGCTTTGAATTAGGATGTACCATCCAAACCATTTTATAATTTTATATTTCAATCTACTTCAATGAATAATGTTGGTTTGAATGGAAAGTATTTATATGTTTGGATAAATAAAGGTGATGATAATACTACAAACATTTCCATATTATATTTAAGATTAAGTGTTTAAGGTTTTTCCTTATGAAGGGATTGATATATTATTAAGAAGAACATAACACAATATACCTATTTTGTTTGAAATTATAGACACCATGAATCATATATAACAAGATAATGACTTGGGGGGAATTTTTTTCTCTAATATGTTTCTAAATTTTGAAATGGATTTTTGTAACAATACTCTAAATGAAAAAGAAAAAATATAGACGACGTCATGGGGGATCAATCCATATATGAATAAAAAACCTTATATATTAGAAAAACAATTTAAACATTAAATAGATTTCGAATGTTGTAATTAATCTATGATGAATTTAATAACAGTTTCCACAATATTAGTGAATGATCATTCAAAGATGTATCAAAATATTATGGAAACAGAATAACATAATATTTTCCCCTATATTATGAATAATCATGGCTAATATAAATGAAGACTATTGCAATGAAAAACACTCTAATGAATACGTCATAAAAGGGTTGTGAAAGGTACTTGGATTCCAGATCTAAAAAGATCATTAAATCTAATTTATCTAATGTGAAGAAATGGGTAATAAATAATACATGGTGAAGACCATGTAGTCTAAAAAACCACCCAATTGTATATTATTTGATTTTTTATAAGACGTAGAGAAGGAAAGAATGGCGATTGATGCATAATTATTTTTTTTGTGAAAAAACAATAATGCACATGAAGAAACGAAACATAATCAGTTATTTCTATCATAATAAATCCTTTGTGTAAAAGATTTTCATTGTGTAAAATGAAATATAGATTGACATGCATATAGATATTTATATATAGTAATTACAACATACGAATAATTCTCAAATAATAGGAAAGATGCACTAAGTAATAATAGTTTCTTAAAATATCTTGATAAGTGAAAATTAACACAAAAAGAAAATATTTAATTTCAAAAATCCACAATTACACAATTAAAATACAATTTTCGATGTTCAATAATAAGGAATAGTGAAAATAGTGAAACCTCACTGAGAAACATATATCAAAATTATTGTTCACAATACAAAACAAAATGATCCTCATTATCTCTATCATACCTTAACTGTGTATTTTTATATAGAAAATATGAACTAAAAGGTGAAGCATAATCTCAGGTGTAGGAACATAGATAGTGGATGGGCTATCGACATTTGATAACAAAATTAATGAATTTTTTATAATATATTTAATTCAAAGATTAGTATACCAAAAAATATATTTGGATTATCCACGATGATATTGAAGTGGTATTTGTTAATATATGATTGAACAATTAAGAAGATTCAAGTATGGATTGATATTATATTTTGAAATAAAATAGAACACATTGAAGAATTTCGTCAAGGTTAAAGATGTAGAAATTATTTAATTATGTACAACAATATGAGGAAGATCCATTTTGGTTTATTCTCAATATAAAATTCCATGATATTCATATTTTACATAGATAATCCATTATTATTATCATGTTAATATACTACTTATTAGGATAATAGTTGAGTATCTTTATGAAGATATTAAAATTATCATTTCATACCAGTGTAGGTTTTATATAATATGATTGAAGTCATGTAATTGAAAATGATATTCCATTCTTAATATAAAATCCTTATTTAATAAAAATTGAAATAATTATAAAAATTTGTAGAATTTTAATTAATCAATGACATAATAAGAGTGTATAAATAAGGTTACATGGAATGTAACCAGTAGACATGGAGTGATATAGTTGATGGAAATTTTATTTTATATAAATTGATACCATTTTCCCAATTACATAGAACTTGTTTCAATAAGGGGGGATAAATTTTAATGAATTTTAAAAAATATTGAGGGAGATATTAAAAAAAAAATTGATATTTACATACACATGAAAAAGTTATTTCCAATATATTTAAAGGGAGAGATTATTGAGGCCACATTTCTTGTGATTTCTTTTCAAATGATTGTCTACAAAATAGAGGTATTTAATTTTTATCAATATATTTATTTAGTATTAAATAATATTATATGGAATGGTTTATGTAGTATTCATGTTTTTTATTAATTAAAATATATTTGAGGAATATTGATGAATAAATAACGTGGAAGTTCGGTTGAAGTATTATATCCTATTAATGAAGAAGATATATATGGTTTATTGAATAAATATTATGAAAGATGAATATTAGATTATAAAAGATATTCTAGTCTTCATAATATATGGAATATATTCATTACATGAAAAATAAATATTATTTTAAGGCTCAGAGTTTACGTATGATGATTAGTAATATGATCATAATATCTTAATCATGTGTTTTTTTCATTGTCAAATAAAACTTTTTATAATCTCCAACAAAGAGATCTCAGGGATTCTAATGAACCAAGGAGATCAGAAAGAGTCCAAAAGATTGATGTTTATATATTAAAGATAGAGAAAATTTTTTTTTTTGATATTGTCTATTGTGACGAAAGATAATGTTTATCATAGATATAATACAAATAAATTCTTAGTGGTTAGTTATTAATTGATTAAACATCACAATTTCAAGGGTATTTGATTCAATATTAATATTGGAGTAAGAAAACCCTATATCAAATGGTGGAAAATCTCTTTATTATTTACTGATCTTCAGCGTACTAATCATCGGGTCTATATAAAGATATTCAGAGTTCTAGATAAATATGTTTGAATAAAGAAATTAGTGGAAACATATTTTTATACCGAAGTATTCCTATAATGGTTCATTAAAAAATTAATAATTTATATGCCCATTACATGAAAATGCTGGTAAGATCACTAAAAGAAGCATTCTGGACAATGTGATCAATTATATGATATCATATTAAATGATTGGAATGAGGGATGTGGATTACTGTACTAGATATGATTTTTATAGATAATAAATATTATGTAGAAAACATTAATGGGATATTACTATACCAGTTATATGCAAATAATTTTAACAAATAAAGTATAAATCAATGTTATTAGACAAAAATATATCATTATTTTATAAGGGAAAACGAGTCATTATCACTTCTGAGGATTAATCAGATAAAATAATTAATTAGTATCATTGATAGTTAACTAGATTGAAAACACTAGATGATTTATTATTAGTTCACTATAAAAATCAAACAAGATTAAAATTGTGACCCCATAATATGGAAGAAATATATAAATTTTTCTAGATGGAATATTTTTAATATAGGGAAAACATGTAAGGTTTTCTAATGGAGAGAACACTATTTTTATAATCTCCAATCTTTATAAAGACACTAAACTTATTATTCAACACCTTAATAATCATGAAAAAATTATTTTTTTCTGTGGAATTTTCAATATATTTTGAGAAGATCATTAATGTTTCGATTTTAAAAAAATAACATATGATGTTAATTGGTACCAATCTATTTTAAGGTCTAAAGTAGGTAAACTGAAGGATAACTTGAGTAGGGTATTCCTATTTAGATGTAGGAAATTAATATGTCTGATTTCCTTCTATCTATTATTTTCAGAATTGAATCCTATGTAAAGTAGAGAAGATATACTAAGAATTTATTATAGGATGTAGTTTTTTCTACTATGTATTTTTGAAGGCATAACTTATTATGTGAGGTTTCATCCATGAGAGATGAGAGTAATTCTATTTTGGATCGAATTATTAGAAAAAGAGATATCAAACAGAGTAGTTCCCAATACATAAGTCCAAAATGGAGAACCTATTATAAGAAGGGACCATAATAAATGGTATCAAAATGAAAGGGATCAAACAAACAGTAATTGTACAGATAGGTTTTAGATGAATTAAATCTAGATGTATTAGTATGAAAAATATTATTACCATACTAATATTATATAATTAAAAAGAAACCAAACATATTGTTTACATTGATTAAAAAGATCGATAGGGTTATAGGTGGGTAAAAAGTTCTATTTCCATTAATGATAAAAAAATGATAGTAGATAGAAGAATAAATAATATAATATTGATATCTGTTTCGCATGATGAATAAAATAAATGGTAATATTTGTAGTTTACTTCTGTGAAGAGGATAGATGTTTTTTAGACTGCATTTCAAACAAGAGAAAAATTATAGGAGTTGTTTTCATGATTTTTGAAAAGTAATATAAGTGGAAGGAAAATAATTCAATATTGGGAAATTCAATAAAAAACAAATTAGTGAATTTATTTCTTTTTTTTGTTATTAATTAAAAGAAGAAGTTGAAGATTCTCTATAGAGTTATTATAAATATGAATAAATGCATTGTAGTTGGACTAGGGTAACTTCAGTCTAAGGAATTATGATCTTTATATTCCCCCTACAAAATTCTAGGGAACCAAAAAATAGTTATATACTATTATTTTTAAAAAATAATAATTATTATTATCTAGTTATTATAGAAAATTCATGTACTGGTAGACATAATATACAACAAATACTAGATATATTTATTTGAAACTAATCCTTGTAATCATATAATTTTTCATACCTTTCATTATTTCACAGTCATTCATAATAATACAAAGAGAGAACAATAGAATAATGATCCTTATAGTTCTTAGAGGTATAGTGAAAAAAGGTATTTATTGATTTAAAAAGTCCCTAACATTTATTCAACGTTGTGTTTGTGTTTAGAGTATACCAATTTGGTTATAACATCCACCATATTTCTTTTTGGGTTGTAAATATTCTTCTTCCAATCCTATATAATTAAATTTAATTTTTGGGCATTTTTATTTATTATTAAATGTTTTTAAATGTTTATTTTAAATAACTTTGTAATACATTAAATATAATTAAAATTAATCATTTCAAAAGGTTTTTATATTACTCACTTTTGAGTGTAGAAAAAATTATTTGTAGAATGCTAGGTTTTATAATATAATACATCGATGGATTTTTTTCACCATGACCGTTATTTTCATTTAATATTCCATTAAATATTTCCTTGGTTTCTTACAAATATAATATTTTTCTCAATATTATATGATTTTTTATATTAAGTTAAATGAAAATAAAATCATTTTTTATGTTTTTAATGAATGGTTAAAATTTTATTAGAAAAATATTTTTCTCTAATGTCAATATCATTTCATATATGCTTCATCAATGAGATGATCTTATGATTCTATTCAATTTCATTCTTTAGATTCCATATAATGATGATATTTTAAATTTGATTTCATGAAACTCATATATTTCCATTATGTTAATTACATAATGATAAAATAATGAATGATTTAAGGATCTCATGGAACATATATATTTATATGGTTCTCATTATGTGAAAAGTGTGCATTCAATTATTAATACCACTTAGGGATTTGGTAATGATTGATATCTGAAGAGGAATAATGAATGAGTATTAGGTGTTAACCCACTCTTTTCATGAAATAATTATGGTGGTGAACCTATTCTAAGTACAAAAAGCTGTTCAGGAGTAAACACAATACAATATGGGAATTTTAAATTGTGTGATGATAACATTGGATGTTATCTTTTACTAATGGAATGATTTCCTATTATTACGACTGTTCAGAAATTGATATCAAATTTTCTTATTCTCATTATATACTGTCATGGATAGTGATTAATTATGGATGATTCCCAAATCATATGACTCTTGTCTTGTAAATTGATAAATCAAAATTCCCTGAATAATGATTTAGGATCTATAACTAATTGAGTATCAAATACGTATATTATGACCATGATCAAAAAAAATTATTGTTATCTTATTAATTCAAATAATCATCAATATATATTCTCCATGTTTACACTTATTGGGAAGATAAGATCACCTTTTTATATGTATCAATTTCTATAGGTTAAAAATAAAAGTTCTATGTGGAATATTTCTAAGAAGGGTACATTAGGGAGGAATTTTCTGGGATATTTTAAGGAACCTTAATGGTATAATGTTATTGTATATCTTGTCTATAAACACACTAAACCATAATGTTTCTCGTGAATGAATTGATTTTTAATGTATTATAATTTCATTGAAAAATGGAAAAATATATATTTAGGTTATTCTAAGAAAGCATCAAAGTCATTGTGGTATTAGTAGAAATAATGCAATGTATATATAACTTCCCCTATGGTTTCTATTATTATCATGTGTAATGTTTTATCAACTATCAATGTACAATGTCTAAGTTAATGAATGAGTGATGATGGGATTTTGTTCAGAGTATTGACCAAATAGATTACGTAGATGATTCATATATGTTTTTGGGAAAATAATTTTTTGGATGTTCATAATTCGAAATTCTTGGTGAAACTCACATGTTGGAAAAATTAGTTGGATATGTTGGCTTCCTTGGAAAAACTAAACGTATATTTTCTAATGACAGGAATAAAAAATTATACTATTTTATGTCCTGAATTTCATGATGTGAAATTAGAAATATTTAAGACGAGTTAGAATATTTTATACAATGATTTTGAATAATAAAATCTTTTGATATAGTGAAAAAAATATAGAGTTTTAAAAAAATTCTTATAAGTCTTACGGATCACATGTTTTTCAACACGTGAGTTAAATGATTCTATCTATGTGTGATACATCATGTTACTAATATAATATGTGTTTTCAAATACTTTAATGAGGTTTTATAAAGGAAAGGATTATAAATAATGAATTCCCTAACAATACACTTTGTAGAGTATATATGGTATATGACCTTGAGATTAGTGATAATGAGTTTGAAAGGTTTCGAATATTCCTAATGGTGTTTTGGAATGTTAAATGTGAATAAAAATTTAGGGTAGTTGTTTTTAAGAAACATGATTTTGATTGAATGAATTATGGTTTTTGATGAATTCTAAAACATGTGGTATATGCAACAAATCTTGATCAAATTATCTCCTTAAATGATTTTCATCAATGTATGAAAATAGTATGTTATAGATTTTTATACCTACAATATATACATTAACCATAAATTTTATCATGTTATCAATCCATCCACAATTATTTATTTTATACAATTTTCAACTATGATATGATCAAATGTCTAATCATTTATTATATTCATTATGAATATTTATTTAGTTAATCCACTTCACTGTTGCTTATATCCTTGAAAATATATTCAATTCAATTATTTTTTTGGGTAAACATTAGAGAGAGAATAAATATTTACTATTTTAAAATAAGATTATTATTTTTAATAAATAATATTCTTCTGAAGGTTTTTAATGATCCAAACATAATAAATCATGTTTGATATAAGAATTTAATTTGTGATTTATTATCTTCAATGAGATTCATGGGATATAAAATCACCATATTTATAGGACATGTAAATGGATAAATATGAATGGTAATCCTGATTATATTATAGGATATACTTTCTAGTGATTTAATAAATATTATAACATGATCAAAATAATAAATCCATCAAGATCTATGATCCAACACTTATGTTTATATTGATAACATAGGATAAACATGAGCATATCACTACTTTATTTGATCAAATATGTTCAAATATAATATTGTATAATTAGTATTTGGTTACAAAATACAAAGATAATTCTGAAGATTCTATACCTGTTATGAAATATTATAAAAATTAAAAAATATATTTCGATTCATGCTTGATATGTGGATGATAAATGAATATGATGTGTTATATAAATTTGGAAAAAAAATTATTCTTTTCACTGGTATTCTATGAAGTTATCAAGAAACATGAAGGGGAGCCATGATTTATATGAGTTATTTTATATTTATCATTAAATTATTGATATTTAAGTATAGTTTATATAAATTTTATTATGTGTAAAACCTAAAATATAAGAACATCATTTATATAAATATATATAGATACTTAGTTATTTTGATGAGTTGAAATGATATGAATAATTTTTGAATAAATAAGAAGATATCTTACTAGTTGAGTGAAAATAAAGAAATGGAGGATGATGACCTGAGGGCCGACTAATCAATTATTTATTACTCTATATTAATTTATCTAGTTAAGGTAATAATGGTAAAAAATGGGAAAAATTATAATGAAATTGAAAAGTTTAAAAATGGAGCCTACATATTGATTTTCATAATTGGTTAACTATTTTATAATAATTTTTATTATGATTTTGGTGGAATCCAATATATAAAAAATGTGGAGAAATTAATTTGGGATTATATGAACTAAACTACATTGTTATATTTCATATAGAAAATATATAAATTTAATTTCAAATTCAACTACATATATAATGAAAATAATTAGAGTTTGGTAAAGTGGGTTTAATTTCATCCAAGAATAAGGAGTGTCGATAAAACACAAAAAATCTAAAAGAAGCTAAAAAATAATGAGAATTTTGAGAATTTTGATAAAGAAAATGATCATTTGGGATTCAAAGGTAATGCAAAATTTTTGATCTAACCATTTTTATGATATCTGATCAAGTATGTGAAATCTTGGGAAAAGAAAAAAATTATAAAAAAAGAAATTCTATTTATATCTATTATCGACACGGGTCAAATCTTTTAGTTATTTAGATTTGAGAAATCTATGTGAGTAGTTTCTCAAAACAATTTGTGTTTTTGAGATACAAATGTGACCAAGTTGCAATGGTTTCTTAAATATTAGTATCTATTTGAAGAATCAATTGAGTAAAATTATGTTGGTATTTTTGGTATCAATGACATTCCCAGACAGAACTGTGATATAGTTTAAATTGAGAAAAAGAAAACATAATATCGACTATTGAGATACTATCATGTTACAGGAATCATGATATTGTATAATCACCAGTAATATGTTGATATAGAGACTCATGATGATTCTTATCCCCTTATACTTTTATTGATTATAATATTATTTTGGAGAATATATTCCATATACTTTCCATGTGTGGAAATAAGATGATCTTTTTACTAAACATTACAAACTCTATGTGATGCTTTTACTATACCTAATCAATAACACATAAGAATAAATTTTTAGGATAAAATGACAATAGTTCCATTTTCACTAATAAAAAATAATGGTTATATTCCAAAATGGGGTTAAATATTTTTTGATGAATTTTAAAATTTGAAAAAACCATTCAACATAAGATTCACTCCCCACTCTCAAGTGTCTACACAAATATAATTAGTTATTCTTATTAATGTTGTGAAACTCATTAGAGAAGCCATAAAAAAGAATTCGAATTTATTATATACATATTTTTTTTTTTGTTTTTATGACTACCATGTATCTACTATGCTAGAATTTCATTTTTAATTTGACATTCAGAACCTGAGCAGGGAAAATTGGATATACCTTGATTTATTTCTCTTGGTGCTATATATTATATCAAGTTGTGGTGTTAATTTTTTTTCATAATATATTTTTTTTTAATGTATATGAAATTTTAAAAATTACATTATGTGGTTTTGTTGAAGTAATTAATTAATAAATACTCTTTATATAATAGGAATCCAAATGTTAATCCACAATTAATGAAATATAAATAATATATATTAAAAATTATAATCAACAAAATATTAATATAAATATAATGAACACATAAGACAATACAACTAAGGGATCCTATAAAAATAGGATCTAAATTATTTATATATATTTATTTAAAATTTGAGAGTTTTTAGTAAAATATTTAGAAAACGATACCATATTATAGTAGTGTTCATGTAAAATCACAAAAATACACTACTTCATCGTAAAACTACTTCACATATTTTTTATAGTTTCATTTAATTTTTAAATATCAATCTACATTAGAAAATAAACAATTTTTTATTATAATTTAATTTTTAAAAATAAATAACATATAAATATAAATACATTATTTTGGGAGATATCATTCATACCATATTACCTAATTAATATGTATGGTATCAAATGTCATGGGAGGAGTGTGAATGATATTGTTTTTCTACATTTATGGTTGTTTGGTATAATATAATACATTATATTCAACAACATGAAATAGAAAATAAAGTAATTTCATTAAAATGGAACAATAAAAAATAACGTATTTCTTAATCACTATGAATTTATTATATATTGTTCTTCTTATTTTCAATTTTGATCATATTTTTTATGTATTTTTATTTCATTTTATTATAGTGGAAAAATATTTTTCTATTTCCCAAATCCTATTGGATGTAGATATTGAATGAAAACATATCAAACTCCAAACAAGAAGAAGTGAACAAATTGAAATGTAAAATTAAGAGACTAAAAATTGGTTTAGAAACATACTTAGGGGTTATCAATTCCACATTTTTAAATCAAAGTGAATATGGTTATAGAAAAGAAATAACTGTGATACATCCAAATTACTTAGCATAAAAAAATTATCATGTATATAGTTTTCAGAGGAGGCTTGTAATTAAGAGCTCAAACACATCAACTTAGGGATATTCTATAACATCAATTGCATTCCAAGTGATTATGATACCTCTATAATTCAAGACTAATATATTATATTTCAAATGTTTTATATTTGTATTTTTTTAACTAGAATTAATTGAGGATGTGGTTAACTACCAACAATATGATGAACCATGATCATAATTTTTTTTTCATAAATGGGAATGTGTTGGATTCATTAGATAAGATTTAGGGTATATCCATGAAGACCTTATTCCCACAAATCACACCAAAAATTTAAATAATTAATCAATTTATATCCCAGATATATATAGTGAACCATTTTTCGTAGTATTGGATAGATATGTGGAGATGATTAGTTAATTATGACACTATAAATACCTTTTTAATTTATTGATAATGTTTTTCATTGATAAAATTCAAAATTGATGTTAGTATATAATGTATATGTCAATTGGTGGCCAATTTGATTATTTACATGCTAAATTTTTTAATGTCACATATAATATGTTTTCAAAAAAAATCATAATAAAATGTGTTTTATGGAATATCTGTTTTGTTGAATGATATTTTATCTCAAAAAGACATGTATTCACATTTGACTTGTATATAAGAAAATATTCAATGATTAATGTGTAATGACCAACTCAATAAAGAGATCTAATATTTTTATGGAATTTAATGACATGATTATTTTAATTGCATAAATTTTTTCATAAAAACTCAAAATATAATGGATGTTAATTATGTAGAATATAGGGAAAGAAAACTGATAAATCAAGATAAATTTTACAGCGCATATAATATTTGGTGGAAACCAATAATCATTACACAATAATGATAAAACTATTAATAAACAACATAGTTTCCTTGAATTTCAACCTCAAAATAATTATTAGTATTTGAAAGGTATGGCCCATGAAATGAAGAAAATTCCATTTGGGAGATAAGGAAAAAAATTCTTCTGTAAGATTGAGGAGAAAATCAATCAAGTGGAATAGTCGAATCAAAATGTGGCATGAAGTAGGAATGAAATAATAAATGGTTTTTATGTTTATGAGGACCAAAATGTAAAAAATTGGTTTATGAAATGATAAAAAAATCTACCAAAAAACATGCAAGTCAATATAAGATAAAAAACACTATAGAGACTAACAAGGGTAGATTACCAACCACAAAGTCTTCATTGGTGCACAAAATATATAAAAATATTATTATGAACTATAGTAAAACTGAATAGAATAAGTATAAATATTCATATAAAGAGTTAATCTATGTAGAAAATAATAATGTCGATAAATAATATGATTTGAATTCAATTTATATTATTTAAAAATTAAGGCATGATTTTCCTCTAATTTAATTACCTCATATAATGAAGAAAATATATATGGAAAAATAATTTCAAATTTTTGTGTAAATGTTTAAAAATATTATATTGAACATTAAATTCCATTATATCATTGATTACATTTCAATATATTCAAAAATATTGAATGACATAGTCTCTAATAATAATAAATTTAAGAAAATTGAAATGGTTTATCTAATAGAATTATGTAGTGAAGGGTTATAATGTAAAATAACAAAAAACATTGAATGGTAATTGATGTTTTATTATCATATTTCACATTTATAGGATTTATGTTCACATATTATAGTGATATATTTGTGCAACTGTCCATATAATTCCCATTTCACTATTTAAGTATCTAGAGATTGGTAAATTAAATAATATTATGGATTGTATCATAATTTGTATTGTTATACCACATACCCCTTTTTAGAGTTTTATAACTACATGTATGTGTTATAAAATTTAAATTTTATGGACAGTTGTTTAGTGGTTGACAAGGACTGTGACAGGGATGTTCCAATTATTTCATAAAATGCCTTTTTAGAAACCTATTGTTCTAAAATTTTTGTGGTAGAAAGGGAATAATTTATGCAATGTTGATATTAAAAAATGGGAGTTCATGTTTAAAAATAATTTATAATATCATCCATGGTGGATGATTTAATCTTAGTTGATTTTATGTAGAATGAGTCTTACAAATTATCTATGAAGACGTCTTTTTGGATTTCCTAGAAATATAATAATGATAAAAAGGAAAATGGGGTTTTTATAAATTATATATAATATCTGAATGAAAATATATGGATGATTTAATATTGACCACAAATCAACTACTAGGGTCATCATTAGAGTATGGTATTACAATTGGTAGATGAACCACCAACATTAGAGAAAAATATAATATTAGATCATCTATAGATATATATTGGATGGTTTCAAAATAAAATTCTCAATTATTATTTCATCTATATTTAATATAGTCTAAAAGTAAATGATTTTATGGTTTCTAATAGGTCACTAGACATAATTATCTTGAGATATTACAAATATCAACAAAATTAGTCCAATTATATACATGTAAGAAATTATGATTGAACCAAATGGACATCATATTGATAAATAAAAATGATGTATTAATACTAAACTGAAAAAATTTATAAAAATAAGGTAATAGAAATTATTTCATTTGTGTTAACAAATCAATTATTTTATAGTTCATAGGTGTTCCCCATTCAAGGTATTTTGAAATATGTGAGGTGTTCCACTTGTTAATATAAAAATGATTATCTCAATCCAACACGAAACCACAGTTTGTGGTGTTTTTAAATTAATTATAGAATTTCAGATATCCTACCCTAAATTATCTATTTCTCATGACATTTATTAATCATATTTTTTATTATTTGATGGGACATGACTTACACTATTTTTTTAATGGATATTCTAGAAATAATCGTATTTCAGTTTCACTAAAGAACTAATAATATGCTAAATTCTAATATTATATTATATTTTTCATATAGAATTATTCCATTTTGATTATAAATATCTCTATAATCATTTTAAAAATTCATAATTGCTATTATTTCAGACAATGTGTAAATAGAAATAAAAAATTTATAAGTTGTATTTTGCATTATGGGGTTAGCATTTGGTATTATCGTTATTAATCTAAAGAATGTGTATCAATGGTAATAAGATATAATTCAAATGATTAATTGGGAGAAATTTTAGTTTATACTAAAATAATATATTTTTCCAAGACATAAATTATCTTATCATGGTATTAAGGTTAGATAAGTAAGGATTGAGGTGATTAATAAGCTTACATCCCAAAATTATTTTTAGGAAATATTTTTAGCGATTATAATATTTTAACAATGTTTTAATAAGTGGATCTTATAAATTATATAGAAATTTATTATATTTGTAGTGAATAATTCACTGGGTATATTTTATGGTATTTTTTTGAATGTTGTGATTATATGAAGAATATGTTTATCTATACATCTATTATTATACTACTTGGTATGTGTTAGACATTTGTTATTATGTGAAATAAAAGTGACATTATTATTGGGGAATTGTTATCCTATAAATTTGTGAAACATTCATTCAATATATTATTAAAGTATCATCCTCATTCATGATCAATGAGACTATAAAACAATTGAGAATAGACATATTTTGGTGGTTTATCAAATTGATTAGTTCACAAAAACTCATGGTTTGTTGAAAGTGATTATTTATCCTAAAAATAATGATTTGAGAATCATATTTTCAATCATTCACTTAAAAACATGTATTATTTGATGAATCCTACAATTAGAAGAGTTGGGAATGTAAATTAATGAAATGAAGGGACTTATAATACCACTATTGATCAACATTAAAGGATATAATTATTTGAGGAATAATCCATGGAGGTGACGATGATCATGTTTCCAATTAATAAATTATGAGTGATTTCTGAGTGTGATAATTCTTGGTTAACTAGTTTTTTGAGTTTATGGTAGTAACCATTATAGATCAATATTTTTCAATCCACCAAATACAGTGATTTATGAGGAAGGAGGATTATCAGTTTTTGGACGTCCCATTTTTATTTTTGATAGTGTGTGAATGGAATTTTTATATGACATCTATTAGAATAGGAAATTAAATGAATTCTACATGATTTTATAAAATTAAATTACGGTGAAAATGATATTATATATTGAATAATGGAATACATACATGAATATTTATTTTATAAGAAAATACATTTTATGGATGTATATTGTTATAATTATTTGTTTTTATTACGGCCAATGTGTTAGAAATGTTGGAAGGAAACATAAATTCCACAAAATGGAATTCAGGATGAATAATTATTTGATTTTTTGGGAATTTATTTCAAGAAAATATTTTTAAATTATTATTGATATATATAAATTTTATAAAAAATAGATATCATTTTATGAATTATCAATTCAATGAACTGATGGTGAGGCAGGGTAATTGTCACCAATTCAACACTACTTATAATTGATAAAATATATTCGTGTAAAGGTTATTAGGAAATAAATTTAATTTTGGAAAAATGGTTCATGGTATAAGAAAGTATTAATATTAGAATCTGGATTATTATTTATTGGGCTATATAAAAATATTCAATACACCCATATACATGTATATATATCATAGTGTTTTTGTAAAATTATTTCATTTTCTCATAATGAGTAAACAAATCACATTTTATGAAATTATATAACTAAATTGTGACATCAAAATTGTGAAGGACATAAAATATTCTTCAATTGAATGATGTTTATGATATTTTTATTAAATCCTTAAAAAATAATTAAATTTACTAAGATCTCACATAAAAATGTAAGGATAAACCTTTTCAATGATACATGTTCAAATAAGGGAAAATGGTTTTATTATTAAAGTTAATGTCAAAACACATTATTGGAAATTTAAAGACACAATGTTCTTGTCTATTCAATGTCACCAATGTGTTTAGATGTTGTTTGTTAGATAACATTATAGAAAATTAATAACTATTTATAGTGAATGGGTTATGTTTTAAGGATTAAAAGATGATTAATCACCATTATCATTTCCATATTATTTTTATTGATTATTTATAAGGATATTGTCTATAAAAATAATCACATAAAATATTACAATACATGGGAGGATACCCATGTTTTAAGGTATTTTTTATTTTAAATTTTATAAATTATAAATATTTTTATATTTCATGATGTAGAGCCCCGTGGGTCATACAAACACCTCATATGTGGGTGAATAAGTGATAACAATTTACCATGTTTTCTCATATTTTTTAAATCATTACTTCTTATAAATTAACTTTTATCTGGAATAAAATATAAGATATGTTAAGGAATTTGTTTTATTATATTTATTATGCCTTACAAAATATTAATATATAAGACAAACATTTATCATTATAAGGTTATTCTAATATTGTAATACCAATCCCCCAACATTATTAGATATTTTCTTGTCATATATTTTTTTATCAATATATAATTGCAGTGACCAAAAGTGAGATAATAAGTTGAAAAAATATTATATGTAGGAATCTTAAACTTCCATTAATATGCCTCACATAGCTCATTCCTCTATACTAGATGTTGGAATTTTTTATTCTGAATCATCCTCATTTTGTGGTATTTCCTCAACCCTTCTTATAGTTCTCCAACTTCTAGGATGTGATCAATAATAATATATTTTCTATTTCCCTTATTATACACACATTCTCACTGTAACTTTGAATAAATGCGAATATAATGTCTTCTAACAACCTTGATTCTTTTGATTTACAACAAAAACAAGATAAAACAGTTATTATATTACCATTTCTATAATTTTTTATTTAATTAAATTTTTTCATTTTGATACAATATCTGATTATCACACTTCAATGGAATAAAATATCTTTGAAATTAGTTTCAGCGTTGATGTTTTATAAATACTTAATACAAAGTATTTTTTACCCATTGTATGTTTATATATGCATTACAATAATTTCCATTGATCATATATAAACTAATAAATGGAAAAATTCATTGATATATGATAATTATATTCTCACCTTTTAAAAAATATTATAATTAATATGAATATATATCATTACCCACCGACATAGTTACCCCTCCTAGATCAGCATCACATTGGGTTGTGAACCCTAAAACCCACCTTCAATAGGCCACATTTATTGACTATCACTACGGATATTGAACAAATAGTGTGTGATGTACTACCATCAATAATCCTTGGAATATAAAAAAATTCAACTGACTAACTCAATATAAATAATATGTATATCGATAATATCCCAATACATGAATGTAAAAATATTTTAAAGAAAAATAATAAAAAAATTAATCATCTCTAGTAGTAGGAATAAAAATCCAACTGATCATGAACAACTACTCAATCTTGTGCTTCTTAGTTTATTGAACAAATCCATCTATAAAATCATAAAATTGTATATATATATATATATAGGTTGACATAAAAATAAACCTATATATATTATTCAACAAACCACTCATGAAAATATGGTAGAAGAAAACTAAATCCCTAGTGAATAAAAAGAGAACGAAACGTGTCACACAATCAGGTATACTGTGGTCCTAGGATTAAAATGGTTCACTCACCATGTGAAAAATTAAAAATTGAAACATCATATAATAATAATACATATATAAGAGGGTAATTCACTACCATGTTTCCACTCATTGATTCATTATAAACTTAAAATATCATGTCATCGAAATCATGTCACCTCTAATGTGATACTATGAAGTGGTTCAAGCTATAACCCTTATTACAATTGTATAAAGCATGGGACACCATTTCTTTCAGATGTTAAAAAATAAATCCATGTCACCATAAAATTCTTCACCCCCTCAATCTCTTCACATATACATCATCATCTATTCTCATAACATGGATGTATGTACATAAGACACAAAAACCTTCATAATATAAACTATAACTCAAGAAATCCCAACACACTTATGACTTCACCTATGAAATTAATAGCTAATTCAAGAATAATATAATTATATGCTATATACTAATAATGATATAGTCCACATTCATATTTATTCAATATCTATGATCCATCATAGTCCATATTAGTATATACCCAATAATATAAAACCATTAAAACTCATGTAGGTCCTTGTACAAATTCTTCCCAGTGGAGAGAGTAGGATAGGGGGAGTAATTAACTATTTGTTCTGTCAATAAACTCAATATTGGAAAACTCAAAAAACATAAAGACACCATAGGTAGTATATAAAAATATCAACTTAGATAATACATCTTAATAACTAACATACCATTATGTTATATATATATATCTAATGACCACACCATATGAAACTTATTTCCCTAAACTCATTCTATAGATACCCTCTCACATGAAATCTAGGCTTTTGTCACTTGAACTAAACAAAAAATTACCTATACACATATAATCAAAGGTAACTCGTCTTATTCATTATGTTATGTATTTATTACAATTTATTTTTAAAACCATCACCAATTTGAGTTAATCATATCGTAATAATCTAAAAAGGAAATTGAATTATATTCAATATCTTTCAACAATATTCTAGTTTTCTACTTATCATGGGATTTCAACTATAGAAAACATATGAAATCTTTCAAAGAATAATTTATTTTTGATTCTAAAACCTGGGTAATAATGAATTCAACCAGAACAATATGAGGGGTAGATATAGTTAAAGGAAACTACCTACAAGAACATGTAGAAATCAACAAATCAAAAAGTAGAAAACCAAACTTGAAAATAAAAAATACAAACTGTCCAGCAGTGTCATTTCTCCCCACATTAATCTCATAACATGGATGTCCTTATGTAGTTCCCTCTATCAACCAATTTCATCAATTTTGATGATATCATAAAAACCGCAATCATATATACAACCTGATAAATGTAAGACTTCCCTCACAAAAAACCAACCATTCCGAGGTTCATAAGGAATCATATAAAATAATCTAACATAAAATAAATGTACAAAGACTAATTTATCATAATATGATCAATAAAAAACTATATCCATGTTAAAAATGAACCCAAGAATAGTAGAATCACATAAAGGAATCAAGAATCCATAAAAATTCAATTCCTGGAGCGAGTGTTGTACAACTGTTTAGCATATTTGATATCTAATTTATTAATCAATTTTTTTTATTAAAATTAACCTAAATAAAAATATCTAATAGTTTCTTAAACATCAATCAATCATTCCTAAATTAATCTTTCATCATTTAAAACAATTCAATGTGATACATATTAATTGTATCAATTATTCCATTGGTTGTATCCTTTAATTTCTAAACCAAATTATGTTAATCTATTTCAACTACAAGAATTTATTAATATAATTTTGAAAAAATATATACAGGTAAAAATATATTTACTAAAATAAAAGTCATTAAAAATTATTCTTATAACAGACATTGAAAAACATTAAAAGACATAAGAAACGTAATGAAGAAAAATAATATCAATTCATAATCTCCTTCATTTACAATATATAAATTTCATTTAATTTCTAAACACATGAGACATGATTGGAAGTATAATAATGATAAAATATTCTAATTTATAGGAATGTAATACCAATCTCGATTATAAATTCATGAATTAATAATTGATTTATTCCACAAAAAATCATCAATATATTTTAATATATAATTCTGCAAACAGTATAAATGTAATACACAAAAAATACCCCTAGGAAGTTGTTATTGAAGAAAATAACAAAAACAATATATTTTTTATATAAAAAATTTAAAAAAAATTATCAAACACATCTCATTTCAATTCCATATTAATTATTACAATTTTTAGTTTTATATTCTTAATTTTTTTCTAGCTATTTAGTAGTAGGAAACTTAAACATGACACCAAAATAGTTGAATTTTAATTAAGAGAATAAATTAATTTCCCTACATGGAATGGAGTTGGAATGGAATCCATACATTATGATATAGAGAGATAAGGGAGTGATCATTCGTCTATGAACTATCAACATTTACATAAATGACAACAATGATCACTTGAATGTAGGGTTGAAATGAAAATATACATGGAATAATCCTATCACTTGGGAGGAAAAACTAGTTGAGAAAGTTCATGAGAATAAGGAAAAGAGAAGATGGGAAGAAAAATGGAAACGAAATAATTGGTAGACAAACATGGGGTCTAGTAACTACAATAATTATATAACCCCATGGATATTCAACAAAAAATAGAAATAGTTATTTTTTAGAACTCTATGTCAACTCCCATGTTTTGTCAATGAAGAACCAAAATTCATATGGATGAGAGAATAAAATATATAACAGATGCATTTTTTGGTGTGTGAAAATATATATTATTACATATCAATATTAATTACTCAAACTTATACTTGATTATGGAATTTTCATTATTTTAATTAAAATAACATTATTCCCTAATTTTAATCATATTTCCCTTATTTTTTAACTAAAAAAATTATTTCCACAAATATAATGTTACTAGTAGAGTTATAAAAAATAAAATCAAAATAAAAAAATTACATATATCACAGATGTTGTATCTATGAAAGGATACAATGGATTGCCCTTAAATAATTCTAAAAGTGGAAGACACTTAAGGGTCATTCGGTATTACCCTTACCTGGGATCATAGCACAAGTCATTCCCTTATGAAATGATAGTGTCCCATACATTGATTTAAAACTATGCTTACATAAGAAGATGAACCCAATGTTATACAATTACATGAAGACCCTTATAAAACATCAACGCTTAATAAAGGAACTTTATGCAGGTAAATGAAATAGAGACTAAATATTAATAAAAATGGAACTATAACTATGAAACATGAAATTGACCATCATGAAGTGAACGCAAAATTAGACAAAGTAAGGATAATAAAACTAACCCATGTGAATATTCTGATATGCATATGCACAAGATGATTTCCTTCATATAGTTGAGGATGATATTAAAAACATAATAATAAATTTCAAATAAAAACTCTTAAATAGTAATAATTTGGATTTTTAAAAAATGAAAACACTAATAAAATTATTTAAAACAATTCCCAAAATAATATATGAGGGAAAATTTTATTTAATTTTTTTGAACATAAGCAATTAGAATTTTTATTAAGAATTACTTAATTTTAATTTTTTAAATTACTCCCAAAAATAAAAAAACTAAAAAAAATTTACTTCGAAAATTTTGATATTACTCCCAGAAAAATTGAACAACATTAAAAACTCTAGTCATGTTTATAAAAATATAATTTATAAATAATTATTATTACTTCTGAAATTTTTAAAACATTTATTTAGAATATCTAATTTTTAAAATTTACATCAATCACTCATACACTAGAGAATAAAATAAGAGTTTTTAGGGGATAATATGAACATTTCCTTAAGATAACTGTCATATGATTCCAATCCTCAAGAATCAAAACCATCCATTAAAGAAAATACTTTTTTTAAAACAATCCCATGTGAAACCATTCAGGATCTTTCCACATAAATAATAAAACCTACATAAACAAGTAACATGAATATAAAAATGGGATATCGCCCTCCAAAACACTATCATGTGGAAATATATATCATATAGTGATGGAAATGGAATATAAGTAATGAAGATAAGTAGATATTATCATAAAAACATTTAAAATAATTAAAACTCACAAGGAATAAGTCACTATAGAATACCAATACCATGGGGATTTCATTCAAAAAAAAAAAATTCCCCAATGAAACCCTCTTTAATCAAAACATATCCACTTAGAAATCTATAAAAAACAAGTACATACAAATCAATAACCTATTTCATTAACAAGTCTAATAATTAAAAATCTGTAATAGGGTTAGAAACATATAATAAAAAAATAAACTTCTAATCCCAATAAAATGAATACTATAAGAAATAACCACATCATACTGAATAATAAAAAATATATATCTTTATTTAATAAATTTTATAATATCAAACACATCTAAAATTTTACATTGGATAACCTATATAAAACCGTCTCAATTCATATTTTAGTAAATTCCTGTGGTTTCTTAATTTTTGGGTTCGATGGATGGTTTTTTTACAACAAGAGTTTAGATTGATAATATGAGAGTTTAAGAAAAATGATAACATTATTATGCATATGGTTTGATGCCAGAGAGGTGCCTAATGTGTTCAAATAATTACAAGGAGATTATGGTTGAATGTTTTTGGTTTTTTTAGGTTTTTATTAAAGGTGCATGGTTTGGTGTGAATTGATTAGGATAAACAGTGCACCACACTGAATAAAGAATAATATTAATTCAGTTTTTCTAGGGAAAGGTTATAAGACATCGATGGTTCATGTTTTGAGGGAAACATTCTTGATTTCATTTGAATGCATGTGAGATTTTGTGGAACTCGACACTGGAAAAATGTTTTTTCTTAATTATAGATAAATTCAAAATATTGATGCATAAAATTCCATTTCTAATTAAAAGGGTTCAGAAACATTGATAACCAATCATGAAATATAGGGTCTTTTGAGATATTTCTGTCCTCACATTTGGTGAAATGTTTTGGAAAACATTAATATAGTTACAAAAAGGAATTTTAACATAATGACCTTTTTATTTTAGTACAAAAGCCATCAATTTTAATCTTATCCTTCGACAAAGTATCCTAACACAATGACCCTCTATATTTTATCATCCAAAAGTTAGATACACATCATTTATTTACTTTTTAATCTTCTTTAATGTGAGATCAGTATATTAAGGTGAGTGTATGACTAGATTACATTTTATTGTTCATTATCTTCGATAAATATTTTCCACATACAATATATGTCTAATATAACATAATTTATTGTGATTTTTTAGATTCATAAATTTAATCCATTTTATCTCAAACTGAAGGACGATTTTGGATTTGGAAACTATTATATGATCATTTTATGTAGTCTTTATATTTAACATAGATTCACATTTTATTTTACAACATAATTAATAGTGTGTTATGCCAACATTTGGGTGTGACGACCTAGTTTAAACTAAAGGACTTAATAGTGCCTCTCATTATTTAGATGACACAAATAAATTATTATAAACATATGAAAGAGATTGATACCATTTGATTCCTATCATTTTATAAGTATACATGAATAAATATATTCTTAATTTATATATCATCATGAAATGGTAAATGAATTTTGGGAATCTCACTAGATGTTTGAATTAGAATTTTTTTAAATTGGGAAAATGAAAATCTTGTTTCGAATGATTATTATAAAATAAATTTTTTGAATCATTAATGACCTAGAGTATAGATTAATTGATTATGTGGGTTTTTTATAAATGAAAAAGGGAATTATATAAGAATTGTAAATTGGTTGGTTATAGTTGTATTAGTTGAATGATAAATTATAATTTAATTTTAAGTTTGTAGATTGTATATAATGAAAGTGAAACAATTTAAAATTATGTATTCTAAATGGGAATTGGTGATATATACCCTGTACATTCTATATAAGATCTTATTTGATGGGATAATTCAAGGGTGATGACATTGAATAATAATTGGTACTATAAGTGACTAAATGCAATGGTGAATAGAAATAAAAACTAATAAAATGAAATTTAATGATTAATATTTTATAATTGATATAGGTAATTAAATTAAAAAGTCATTTGAAATTAAATATAAATTTTATTGTAGTGAATATGGGACATTTGAAACTAAATGTAATTGTTATGTGATATGGAAAATATGAAAAATGTTTTTTTAAAATAATTTTATAGTAGGATATTGATGTGGAAGATGGAAAATGATCTAATTTGAATGATGTTATTATATGTATTGATATTTATAATTCCTTCATTAGTGGTGTTGAGTTTATAAATAAAAATTCCATCAAAGGCATTCTTTTGATAAATAAAAAAATACCATCATAGGTGATATTGAGATATTAAAAGAAATTTTCATCGTAGTTGGTTTTGAGTACTAAATAAAAATACCCTAATTGGTAGTGTTTAGTAATTGAATGAATGTAACATCATAGGAATTGTTGAGTTACTACATATAAATTCCCACATAGGCTGTGTTGTTTTATGAATGAAAACCCCCATAGAAGTCATGATACTAGGTTTGGTACTATCAATGTGACATTCATAGAGGCAACCCACACTAGCCAAATCATGTATAGTCGATCATGATCACACACCTAAGGTTTAATAGTGGTATTGAAAATTTTATTGTGTAACATTAAATCACAATAATTAGTGGTTATATACATCTTTTTTTTATTTAAAATTTAAATTATTAATATTTTTTATTTAATGCTTCTGGTATGTAGTTATTTTATTAGACCAGTTATATTTAAAGAGGTCACCGGTAGTGGTCTATTAACTAATACTAAAACCCTTTTTAGGGATCCACTTCACTTGGGTAACCATGTATATTCTAGTAGTTGCATCGTTGGGTTTGGCCTATCCCCAATGCTTGATGGTTTGGGAATCTATTATGGAGCCTTTGAGCTTGTGTCATTTTTAAAAATCATGGTTTTTTATAGTTTTTCCTAATCTTTATTTTCATATTTTTTATATTAAGGTTTATGACTTGTTACCAATGTTTTACTTTCATGAAATGTTATATAAATTTTATTTTTATATCATATTTTTGATAATTTTTTGGTAGTTACATGGATTTCATTTAATTTTTTATATATCTAGATGTATTTAATTGACTATTTTTTATATAGTTGTTTCCAATGTGTTTACAGTGGTATATTTTCCCCTCCATATATATGTAGAACCCCACTACTATTTGAAAGATACTGGTTTATGGGGAGGTATGATTGAGGTATAGTAGCGATTTCATGTTCGACACTGTTTAGTGGTCCAGGAATGAGGGACATTACAAAGTACTATCAATGTATCCTTTTATTTTATTTTATTACTTTGGAATGGTAGAAAAGAGATAGGATATATGAATGACATGGTATGGAACAAGTTCCTTGTAACATGACACCCTATTTGTGAGTGAAGTCTTTGTTTCTAGGGATGAGATTTTTATTAATGATCCTTTATTTTACTGTAATTATAAATTCAACTTGAGTGAGGAAATTAATTTTTAGCGTAATTATTTATGTGATTATAAAACTTTTCAAATATGTAATGAGTGTATAATCATTTTTATGAATCATATCAGGGAATAAGGATTAATATTCCAGTTTCAATATTTCCAATGATTATTTACATGGACTGATATGTAGTTTAATTTTTTTATCTATCAACTACCATATATAAAATGTTCTATTGTATATGTGTATATTATCATATTACCTAACGGTTCTTCTATATATGTTTATAAATTTTATGAGGTCACTTGTCCCGATGATTGTGTGTCATCAAACTAATTAAATTCCAATTAATACTTATAGTGCATTTTCCTATGTAACAAATATTGGAATGTTAATTTAATTGAGCCTTAATTATATTAAAATTTTAGTAAAATAAAATGAATAAATTTAAATTTTGTGGATGATAACATTATTATCACAACATTTGAATCATTAATTTTATATCAAGAACTTATAATGTGTTCTCCTTTATAAATTATACTTGACTTCTCATTTAATTGATTATTTCATGTATAAAATACATTTTTAAGAAAATGTAACTTTAATATTGAAAATATAATTTCATTATGATGTGTAATGAATAGTTAATTGGTGTTTATCCCTAGTAATGGGTAGTTGGGTATGTTGAAACCACCCATGTAATGTTATATCATCATTATGTGAGGTATAAAGAATATCATTTCTTGTACCTGACATGGAATACACTTGTGTGTGAGACACTAGCCAGGGTAGTAAATTTTTCCACATCATATATCCAATGTTTTCATATGGAAATATGTTTGATAAAAATGAGCCATGTCTTGTGCCACGCTTTTATTATTGAACTATGTGTGATATCTTAGTGTCTTTTACGGTGCTATCCATGCTAGTGATCTTGAGAGAGGAATTGACCCATGTTCATATTCTCTATTTAGAAAAGAATAATGGGTCAATTATCATGTTAGAAATCAATGGTTGAGTGATGATTTTATTTTATAATATTTTAAATTTAGAATATATGAGAAAATCTATGACTAGTTACCTAGTTTATTTGAATACCCTTAAATGATCTTGAGGAAATGAAAGTGGAGATATTGTGGTTCTTAATATTGAGACTTGTTTTGGAAGGAATGATCATTTATATGCCTTTATTTATCGATTAATTTTGTGGTTTATAATTATATGGACAATGGAAACTGTAGGATATAAATATAAGAAATGTAGTGTGTGGTCATGTGATAAGGTTCCATAATGATGATAGGATTTTGAGTGATTTAGTGAATGTGTTAACTTAGAAAAATACCTCAACTTTGGGGATGTACCAAGAGTGATTTATCATAGTGATATGGGTATGGGGTAGAAGTATAGATGATGGAATGAAATGGAATAATAGTTTTCATGAGTCATGAATAGTTGACTTTGAATTAGGATATTTTTACCAGGTTATATATGAGTATGCCACCATTGTGATTTGATGAGATCAAGGAGTAAAGAATACATTGTCCATAGACTATGATATCTGTGATGGTTAAATCAATGAGTATCTCTTTGTGCATTATGAGGGATGCTATAAAGATTCTCTATATTATTTGTTTTGTTGTTTTTGTCTCATGCAATCCTACACCCCTGATTATTAAATCAGTGAGAAGCCCAGTATGTACACTAATCGATGATGTATGAAAAATAAGTGGATTGTGGGTATGAAGTACTAAGATATTGGTTATTAATTTTTTTATTCCCTGTAAATATTTGATTCACATGTAAGATCTTTCATTTGTACAAGTAGGATATTAGAGAAGTAATTATGATTTTAAATGTCTATAGGGACTATTTTTTTATCAAAGATTCAAAGTGGAATTATGATGGCTGGAATGCATAAATGTAGTGTATTAAGACATTTATTTAATCATAGATGATATGTTGGATAGTTTTAAAGATTTAGAAGGGTTTTTTATAGATGTAATGTTTTCGAAAAATGCATCCTGGGGTGCATGGTTAGCACAAAATTAGTAATAATACATTAAATTAGACATGAAAACTCGATTATATAGGTGCATGGGTTGGGAAACCAAGGGAAAGATATTAGAAACTATATGGGTATATTTTCATAATTTCATATATTTCACAAATATTCTAGATGGTTGGTTAAACTATTCATTATATCATTGGGAGATTGATGGTGTCGTGAACCAAGCCAGGTGACAATCCAACCTAGCACCCAAGATGGTCCATTGAAAGGCCCTAAAGGCATTCACTATCTCTAAGGGATGGAAGATGTCCCTAGACGTTAAATAAAAAATATGGATATATTTACCAGAATTAATAAAATTAATATAAAAAAATCACAAATACAAAAAATCCAAACAAACGGGCCTTTAAAAAATTATAGATGTTAATTTTATGACTAAAACAAAAACCAAAACAGTCTACAACACAATGGGAAAATAATACATCACCCCAAACCTCTATGAAATGAGAGGATAAACATACTCAAGCCTCTACTTCTATGATTAACAACATGGGCCACTAGAAACCCAATCTTCCAACACTACACGTCTATCCTTAACCTCATACAAATATAAAATAGGGTCTATATACATCCCAAGGTGTATGTAGGGTTTGAATTAAAGCCTTTTTTAATTCCACCTAGATAAAAGATTCCATTATCTAGTCATTAAATGTCGAATAAACCATTAAGATTTCATATTAATGAAAGGCTTCAACAATATTGTGGAAAATAAAATTAAAAGAGAAAATCATTGAATAAAGGAAACTAGAAATGGAATGAATGTTTAAAGAAAGATACATTAATTAAAACACCATTAATTTGGAAGTTCCGAACTAACCATAGTGTACGATCATAGTAAGTGCGATAAACAAAATGATGACTAGTCATGGGAAATAAATAAATCCAGAAGCAACAGTGGATCCCTAGGTACCTCATATATTAGTGAAATGTGGTATAGAAAATATGAACCACAACTTTCTCTTTCATGAGCCACTAAAGAATAGCTATATACAAATTCATAGTTGTATCAAATCATCATTCACATTTGGTTTGTGTGTTCATTGCCAATCCTAATAAGTGAAACCAGGAAAAATACACTTATGAATCACTAGTATAATATTCTTATTATTCCCACTTAGATATGTGAGGTTTCCTTTTTTGTGATCAATCATTTTTCACATATAACATAATATCAGTTACACAATTCATCAGCCAAACCAAGAATTATGTGTCACAAGCTACCACTTGGTCATCAAAATATATTTTTGAAAACATACTCACCCCAAAACATTTCCCAAATATCCTTCACACATTTTATTTAATTTAATAAAACATTATAACAATTTATAAATAAATTTCAATAAATACCCAAATGCTTTTACACTACTAGTGCACCTGACACACTATTTTACAAAACAACTACACATCAATGACATATCAATACAAAATTATCATCACACAAATAGATTGAAAAATCGATTGAATTATTTATAAAATGAAATCAAATGGTATATAAGGGTTTTCACATAACAAATACCCAATTTAACATAAAACCACCACATTAAAAAGTAAACACATGCGGAATCATACCAAATAAAACTTTTAAATCACATGAATAATATTAAAATTCTTTTAAAAAATGTATAAAGCATTAACCAGTGGAGAAACCAAATGTTTCACCAAAATCACACTTGTATTCATATAAAAAACAACATTAAAACCTACCACAGATAATAACCATATCAAAGCATGTTTGACACCCTTTACTCAATTTAACGAATCACTCAAACAAACATTATAATTAATCCAATGGAACACATCAAACTTCATGAAGAAAATATATTAAATTTCACTTAGAAAAATTAATTAGTAAGCTAAACACATGTCATCACTTTCGAAAAATCACTACTACACCTCAAACATATATTATTAAACATGCGAGGGATGAAAAATAGAAAAATTAATTTTTCAAAAAATGGTTAAGCATGGAATCACCAACCACGGTTGTAGAAAACCCAAAAACTTCGTGAAAATCACCAATTACACCCTATCTTCACCCCAAGCGATCAACATGAAACCCTACAATGGAAATATTTATCCAAACCAATACGAGAAAACCCATAACCTTATGTGAACCCCATTAAAGTGAAAGAAAATCATAGAATTATGGATGAGGATTACATATAGGGGTGGAAAATGGAGAGAGCATGTTCGGCTACCAAAAAAGGGTCTAGTTGGGGTTCGGTCATTGGAGGGTAAGTAGGTGAGGGTTCACGCACTACGGAGGAACTGGTTGGTGGAGTATCAACAAACAAGGGAGGTCATTGGATGGTGGTGTGCGTGAGTTGGAGTGTAGTTTAACCAAAGTGTGGATATCATAAGGTGGATTTCTAGAAGTGGATCTACGCACATTAGGAGGTGCACAAGGGGGGAAATTGTTAAGGGAGGTGGGAGAAGAGGGTGTGTGGAGGAGGCAGGATGGGAAGGAAACTGTAAAAAGTTAAATGTATCGTAAATAATAATAATAATAATAATAACAATAATAAAATAATTGAAATTGCATTCCTAACTCTTATAATAATAATCAGATTAATGATATTAATGATACTATTAATATTATAAATAATAATAATAATATCAATAATAATAAAAATATAACATTTATTGAAATGTTATTATAAATTTTTCTTTAATTTTATTTTATTCTCATTTTAATTATATAATTAATTTTAATATATGGAACTAGGCAGTTACTCTGCAAGCCTCAGGAGACCATGCACAGATCGTGCAGTGGCTTCTACCCATTTGAGAAGGGGCTGCATGGGTACCTAGGCTGACCACATGACCTCTGCTAACTATGTGGCGTCTGCACATAGTCCTATAACCCATGAGGACTCCAAACTTCAAAACAATATTGGGACCCAATCCTAAATTTCAATAAATCCAACTTGAATTTTCAAGACTTTCACACTCGTATCTTGAGAAAAACAACCAAGAACTGACCTGAGCTAGGAAAAAGGCTAAATTAAAAACCTGGGTATGACAATTCACCCCACCATAATGCTTTCTGCCCCTAAAAATCCATCGCATAATTTCATAGGGAAGAGAATAGGTATACCCTCTTTCCTCAAAAAGGCTCCTGAAATACAACATTATATCGAAGGAAGAACAATATCAATAAATAGAAATGACCTATAAAATAGACTCAGGAGACCCAAAATGGACTCCCAACCATGTGACTTCCGCCCCCAATAGTTAGGACTCCTACATTTGTTAATATAATGATAGTAACTCTAAAAATTCACCATTCAATATCCCCAGACAACTCCTCTTAAAAATTACCAAAGAGGCTCACACATATTTCTAGAAACTAATGAAAAATTCATGAAAGGGGACTAGGGTTGGACATCACGGATCAAGACAACAAAGAGGGAGGGCCGAGTGGACTCTCCATCATTAGTGAAAACTAACACCCGAGATAGAACCAGGATAGACACATGAAGATGTCCAAGTGAACTCCCAACTATAAAAAAATAATAATAACAACGATTTAATTTTGGGGAATTTTAGTGAGACCCACAGTGGGTGTCTACACCATAAAGACCAACTATCTTAATTAACTAGCTTGGAATGACACCGAAATCAGGACATGATCTGACCTGGAACTTCTGTAACATCCTAATATTCACAAAGAAATAGAGTTCTCACTGCCCCTCCATCAAATGACAATGTTTATAATATGATGACTTTAAAAAAATATTAAATTTTCTCTTTTTCTCAAGCTCAAGATAGTCACTAGACCAAGGTCCCATACATCCACAGGGGGTTCTGACTACATGTCGGCTTTACATAGAGAGCTATGATTATAGATCTGATAATTGAAAAATCTCATGGCCTGTAGTGAGGCTCTAAAAACCCCTGATCGAAAATTATTCTTATTGGTCCCCCAAAGAAACATGTCGCAATCTAAACAACACCGACAAAACAAATCACACCCCAAAACCTAATTTTCTTCACCATTGAACATCACCGTGATAGGGACTTACAATATGGCCATGCATCATCTCTTTAGACATTGAATGGGAAGCATCAAAAGGAAGGTCATATAAAAATTATTTTCACCATAAAAATAAAATCTCTGAATTCCCAAAATAGAACACATGTTTTTGGTAAAACAAACTTACTATAAAGGTCCCAAAACATCCACCTTATCATTTGGGGATAGAACATGAAAGTGGAAAATTTTACCAAACATGACCATTTCATCCTATGATCTATTATATGCCAAGTCACCTAAAATTTAGTCTCAAACAATACACAATTCTTTTAAAGGATCATAACGTCCTCCTATGTCCATATTTACCACATTGGTTTTCTTACAAAAACAATGGATAAATTGAACCCAACAAAAGTTTTGAAGGACCTTTTCAACATGGCCAATACAAACAACCCAATCCACATTCACCTTTTTTCACTAGAATTCCCTTCACCACTCTCAAAGATGAACATCAGACATGACGACATCAAACATCACAATTGAAGACTTAGGAAATATAAGAAACTATGGAATATTTCGACCTACCACAATGACTCTTCAAATACAAGAGGATCCACTTGATCTAGATGGAGGATTGGATTAATCAATTCGTGAAGCTATATAAAAAATACATAATGTTGATCCCCTAGAGGGTTATTTAATAGTGAATCAACCATGGCCACACTTCAAATGTGCATTAATTATTTATGGGGGATTCCAATAGCCATGAATGAAAATAAATGACATAATAAAACCCTTCTATTGTCCCATGCATACCATAAACACCCAATGAGCATTCAAGGGGAACCACATAATCAACATTTATCAAGAAACCTTGTAAAAAACACTCCCAATATACAAAAAGACAAATCAAATAATCACCAGTAATCAAAAGATCAAATTTTTTCATAATAATATTTTTTAAAAAAATAAAAAAGTTTGGTGGGTTGCACAATCACCAATGGCTATCATGGTTCTCTTAGATGCTTGTTTCCATGCCACACCAGGCACCCACCTCATGTCCATCCAGGAACTTATCAACTCATTCCATTTTCTATCCACCATTCCATATATATCCATGCCTGTAGTTACCCATGAAAACACTAAAGACCAAAACAAAACCTTTCCACTTTTCAAGGCCAAAATATTTGATGCACACTTTTAAATCATGTTACACCAATTTCATAAAATTTCCATTTTTATAAATTTTCCACTTCATAAACACCATCACTTCACACTCATTCATTTAATTAAAAACGAACTATTCTCATTTAAAAGATGATTTTAAACCACATTTTCAAAAATAAAATTTTGTTTCATCCAATGACCAGCTATTAATAAACCACAAAAATTATTTATAAAAATTCACCCCTAAAAAACCATCCTCTTTATGAAAAAACATTTTTTAAAGGTTAACATTTCCAATACATCGTTTTCGTAAATTCTAAAAATTTAGCTTTCATCTCCCCAAAACCATATCATTCTTAATTAGAAATTATATTTCCATTATTCCAAAAATAGATGTAGACTGATGCATGACAAATCTAATAGTAGTGGGAGACATTGAACTATGGTTATTGAGCATATGCCAATCACTCAAACATCACAATGAGTATTCGAGGACAACGTCCCTAGATTCACATTGATTTCCATGCCCTAAAAGCTCACTAAGACCATTGAACCCACCCCGACATCATTTTCCAAGACAAACCTGACCCCAAGGGCCATATAACTTAGATGGAACCCATCTTTACAAAGTTACTTGACTCCCATAACTAGGTGTGCTGGTCAAGAACCACACTTGTGACGAGAACATCATGTCTGAACAATACTAGATCTTATCTAACTAGACTCTTCTTTAATAAAAAATACTCAAATGAGCATAACATCCACTATGATATCTTTTTTTCAGAAACCAAGTAGGGTCTCCATCCAACCTGGTGCTCAAACCGGTACACAACAAGGCTTAAATGGTTTTCCTGATCCCAATAGGTAGACACAAGGTCCTAGGAATCATATAAAAACTGAGGGAATTATTTATACGAATAATGTTTTTAAAAATAAACAAGAAAATCCAAAAATATATATCTAAAAATCTAAAACATATGCCTTAAAAATTTCTTGATTTTATTCCTACAACTAAAACAAAATGAAAAAAATGATATACGCAAAGGGGAACTAAAACATCAACCTAATTCTCCATGAAACATGAATAACAACATAATCAAGCCACCACCACCAATATCAACAACAAGGTCCATTAGAAACCCAATCCTCCAATACTACACATCTTGACATAACCTGCAATGAATTGACAATAGGGTTTGCAAACACCACAGGGAGTGTAAAGGGTGTTGATGAAATTCCTAGTAACATGAAACCCTGATTAAATATTCATTGAAATATGAATTAAATTACAAATAAACATTCATGTTTTGTAATGATGAAAATTCTAGATCAATTTTAAGTAAAATTCCTTTAATGAAATATTTTTTTGAATACATGATTCTATAAATGGAAAGAAATTTTAAATAATGAAAATTTAAATAAAACACCCATTATTTTGAAATTCCCTAATAACCACACCGTATGAAAATAGTATGATTGATATAGAAAATGAGCACTATCCATGGGAAATAATCATAAGAACTAGAAAATGTGGGACCCTATGTACCTCTTATCTTAGTGGAATGTGGTATGGAAACCATGACCAATAGGTTTCTCATGTACAATCTACTAGTGATGAGAAATATCCAAAATTATAGTGGTCTAACATCATCATTCATATTTAGTTAGGGTTCTGATCATCAACCCCACTTTGTGAAATAGGGGAAAAGACACTTCTGAATCACTAACTTAATAGTCAGTGTACTCCCACTAAGATACCTATGAATCAATTTTTTTGCACGATAATGTATTACATGTCACATTATATCACTTACACAATTAATCAACCTAACCAAGAATAAGATATCAGAAGACACCGTATTCACATTAATATCAATTTTTTAAAACATACGCACACCAAAACATTACAAAAATATGTTATTCATGTTTTATATAATTTTATATATAAATTATTAAAAAAATCAATAAACACCCCAAATGATTTTAATGAAAAAGTGTACCTAAATCCATCTATAAAAAACATAACCGCACATCAATGGTTTATCAAAACATAATTTTTATCCCACAGATAGTTTAATAAACCAATTCCATGCTTTATAAAATGAAATCAAATTGCATAGAAGGATTTGTACATGAAAAATAAACAATTTCACATAAAATTGTCACTTTAGAAATTAATCACATGCTCAATTATACTAAATACCACATTCACATCACATGAATGATTAAAATATACATATAATCAATTTATAATGAATTAATAAGGGGAAAAAGCAATGTTTTCACAAAAAAACGCACACTTTTTTATATAAAAATGAACGTTTGAAACCAACCTAATATCATAACCATATCAAAACATGATTCATTACATTTAATCAATTTAAATAATCATTAATTCGATATTTAGGGTGAATCTATAAAAAACACAAAAATAATTACCAACAAAATATACTAAATTTCATATAAAAAATAAATTTCAAACTATACACACATCAACAAATTCCAGAAACTACTCCAACACATCACACATAAATTATAAAACATGAAAAAGATACAAACATGAATAATTAATTTTTTAAAAAATTGTTAATAATGGATTCACCCACCTCGATTGCAGAAAACCCTTAAACATGGTGCGACTCACTAATAACACAATAAATTCACCCCAAGAGATCAACATCGAACCCAAAAAAGGCATTCTTTATCCAAACAAAAATTATCAAACCTCTACCCCAAACCAATCTCTATCAATGTCAATAAATGCATAGAATTAGGGAGTGGGTTTACCTAAAGGGACGAATGCTGGAGGGAAGAGGTACAACTACCAAAAAGGAGCCAGTGGTGGCACAGTCACTGGAGGAGTTCTGGCTACTGAGTGTTCGCGCATTGGGGAGGCGCTAGATGGTGTTTGTGTACTATGCAGTGGAGGCCTCTAGTTGGTTGTTTGTGGAAGAAGGGGTGTGGGGTGACCAGACAGTGGTCTCTAAAAGGTAATTCACCAGAAGTGGAGGTGCACACAATAGGTGGATCACAAGGGGGTACTGGTAAGGTTATTGGGAGAATAGGGTGCATGGTAGAAAGGAGGTATGGGAAAGAAACCCAAAAAAACAAACATAACATAATACAAAAAAACAACAACAATAATAATAATTATAATATCTATAATAATAACATAATACCAATTATATTCCAAAAAATATGAATAAAAATATTATTAATATGATTAATTATAGTTAAAATATTATTAATGATAAAAATAATAATTATACTCTCAATAATAATAATAATCATATTACTATCACAATAATCCATTAATTTTATTCTACCTTTTTTACTTCATATTATTTTTATTATAATTTTGATGAATTATTAATTTTTAAATCTATGAATCATGTGGTTAACCCACACTTTTCAACTGACCATGCTTGGATTGTGTAATGCCTTCTTCCCATTACTGATGTAGCCCCACGAGCACCTAGGATGACTGAACGACCTCCACTAACAATGTAGTGTCTGTGAACCAGCCTAAAACCCATAATGATTCCAAACATCAAAAATATATAGGGACCAAAATCAAAACTTCTAAAAATTCATCCTGAAACATCTAACCCATCACACTGAGTTCTGGAGAAAATCAAATGAGAACAGACTTGGGTCGTGTCCAAGGTTAAATTAAAATCCCAAGTGTGAAAATTCCCCCCACCATAAATCCTTCCACATTAGAAAATACATCCAATGTTTAAGATTAAAATAGAACTGGTACACCCTCATATCTTATAGAGGTTTTAGAAAACAACAGGGGAGTGAAGAAGTAAAAATATAAACAAAGAGAAAGGACTTGCCAAATAGACTTGGGAGACCCAAATGGACTCCCTTCCATGTCATTCCCACACCAAAATGTCAAGTATCCTCTAGTTTATAAATGAAATATAAAATCACTCACAATAAACCATTCAATATCATGAAGAAAAACATATTATACCTTTCCAAATTGGATTATGCATTTTATCAGATATATATGATGAATTCAAAAAAAGGGTCCAGGGTTGGATAACTCCGAATGAAACTATAAACCACCAATCCCACACCATATATGAAACTAAATTGCTGACATGTGGAGGCTTGAGAGGAATCCCCACCATAAAAGGAATCTAATATCTAAGACAGAACATGGATTCCAACATAGGGAAGCCCAAACAGATTCCCAAATATAATGAAAATGATAACATTGATTTACATCTGGGGAATTTCAGTGAGGCCCATGGCGGGTATGTACACCATAAAGACTAACTAGCATAACTAACTACTACGGACCAACATAGAAAACTAAAATGATCTAATATTTGAGATTCCCACCCAACCTAATACCCACCGGAAAAGAGGGTCATCATGACTCCTACATCAAATGGGACCATTCAGATTTGGATGGCTACATAAAATACTTAAACTTTATCCATTTCCAAAACTAAATACATTCACTAGACTGAGGTCCCATAAAACGTGTTAGTTTATCATTAGGCACTAGATTCACTCAGAGACATGTGGCTGGAGCTTTCATGAATGAATCATCTCATACCTCATAGTGATGCACTAAAAACACTTGATTGAAATATCCTTCTATTTACTGCACAAACAACCCCATCATGATCTAAACATCACCAAAAGAATAAAACACAACCCGTAACCTAATTTTTCTAAACATGGCACTTCATCGTGAAAGGTACATACAAGATTACCATGAGTAACCAATTTCAAATTTGAATGAGAAGCATCAAAATAAAGGGGGCATAATTTGTTATTTCAGATGAAATTGAAATTCAAGGAATTTCCCAAATGGAACACATGATTTTTGTAAAATAGAGGCTCACTAAAGGTCTCACAACATCATCATTCTCATTTGGCGAAAAAATGACACTATAAATTACCATCAAAGAAAACCATTACGATATATTATCCCTTACAAGGAACCATATGTTCAACTGAGTCCTGAACAAAACATGATTTTTCTAAACAATCATAATGACCTCCTACAAACAGATTTTCCCCATTAGTGTCATAACATGAACATTTTCAAAGATAAACCTGACAAAAGGCCCAAAGTCCATTTCAGAAATGACCAGCACAACCAACCCTTAGAACTTTCAACTTTCATCAATGTAATTCCCTTCAACACACTCGGACAAAACCATCAAATCTGATGACATCAAACTTCACCTTTGATGACTCAAGAGACATAAGAAACTATGGTGTCTTTAAACCTTCCAAAACCACTCTCCCACTACAAGAGGATCTGAAAAACAAATATGTAGGAGTGGGTGAATAAATTTCTAATGCTTTAGGTGAAAGTCCTTACGCTAGTCCGTGGGAGGGTCTACTGACAGTGAATCACCTGATCCTCACTTCAAATGTGTATTAATTATTTATGGGGATGTTCAATAAAAATGAATTCAAACTAATGACCTAATAAAAATGGTCCATTTCCCATGACATACCCCAAGCTGACACTATGTGTACAAAGTGAACCACTACAGAAGGATTCCTGATGAACACTTTAGAAGAACCCACTAACTACACATTTTCCACACCAACATACCAACATGAACAAAAACTCAATACACCAGTCTACTATAAAGGGATATTTTCTCTAAAATCCTTGAACAAAATACTCCAAAAAATACAGAAAGTTCACTACACAATCATTGGTTATAAAAATAACATGTTTCCCTTAAAATATTTTTTGAAAATAATCATTTTTGTTGGGTTTCACAGTCACCAATGGTGTCTCATAGGTGTCACACATTAATGTTCACATTCCACATTAGGAACCCACCTTGTATAAATCCAGTCACTCAAATGATCATTCCATTCATTATCTGCCTTTCCATATATTCCCATGTAATTGGTCACTCGTAAGAACACCAATGTCCAAAACCAAACCATTCCATTTTTTAAAACCAATAAATTCGACCCCCAATTTTAAAGCACATCACATCAATTTAGAGGCATTTCTATTTCCAAACATTTTCTACTACACAAAAAACCTCCCTTTATTCTCATCCATTTAATTAAAAACATATTATTCTCATTTAAACATATTTCCAAAACCCATTTTTAGAAATAAAATTCCATTTCCCCAAATGACCATATTTTGATAAACCATAAATAAGATTTATAAAAAATAAAGTTTCAATAAACTCATCCCCATTACTATAAAATATTTTACAAAAAATGAAATATTTAAACCATCCTATAGGTAAATTCAGAATATTCACTTTCCACCACTCCAAAACACAGTCACTCTTATATGAATGTCAAATTTCCATGATTCTAAAACAAAGAGTCATAGAATGATGAAAGTGGAAACTAGTGTTGGTGGGTTAATTGAAAAAATGTATGGTGGCCATATGCCAAAAACTCCGCCACAATAGAGAGTATTCTAAGACAACATCCCCATATCCAAAAGAATTTCCATGCCCTGCGAGATCAATGAGTCCTTTGACCCAACTCCCATTTGATTTCCAAAAAAACTGCCAACCCCAAGGGCTAAAGAAATCAAATAAAACATGTCTTCCCATGTTGATTTGAGTCCCATCAAGAAGTGTGCTGGCCAGACACAAAACATATAACCATAATGCTACATATCGAGAATCCAAGATCTTATCTACCCAAACACTTCCCAATGTAACAAGGATCAATAGAGAAAAAAATCCACTCAGATACCATTTTTTCAAGACCCAAGTTGGGTCTCCATCCAACCCGGCACCAAACCTGGTCCGTGGAATGGCCTGAATGGCATTCTCGATCCCCACAAGCTGGAAAAGGAGCCTAATTTTCAAAAAAAGTAGGATTGAATGATTTAAATGAGCTATTCATATAAAAATGACAAAAAATTCAAAAATCTAGATCTGAAAAATGGAAACAAACATGCCTTATAGAATTTCATGATTTTATTCTTTTAATAAAAACAAAAACCCAAAAGAAGTAAACAAAAGGGGAAACTAAAACAACAACCCAGACCATAATGTAATAAGAGGAGAAACATCCTCATGAATCCTGCACCGTGATCCACAATTAGATCTTCTAGAAACCTAATCAACAAACACTGCACGTCATGGCTTAACTGGAAACAAATAGACAACACGGTATGCATATATGGAAATGTGTATTCATGGTGTGAGCCAAATCCCATTATGATTCCACCCAGATAAAAGATTCAATGTAGTAGATATTTAATAAAAAATAAATATTCATGTTTTATAATGAAAAAATTGCTATTATAATTATAAGGTAATAAAATATGGAAAAAAAAAATTGAATAAATGAAAAATTAAATAGAAATTAATTTAATAGAAGGAAAATTTAAATAAAACACCCCTTTCATTTGAAATTCCCACCCCTCCAAAATGTATTATGATTGTAAGTGTGATATAAAAAATAAACTCTAGTTATGTGTAATACCACCCTGCATGAGCAATGGTGTTGAACTATGTACCTTGTATCTTGGTGGAATGTGTATAGAAACAATGACTAACAACTTTTTCATGCATTATCCATTAGAGAGGAGTGACATAAATAAAATTGTGGTCTAAAATCATCATTCATATAAATTTTTTGTTCTCATCGTCAATCTTGCTAAGTGAAACCCAAACAAATCCACTTTTGAATCACTATAATACAAGTCCTAGTCCTCCCACCTAGATACATGGGCTTCCCTTTTGTTCCCAATCATGTTTTACATGTCACATAATATAACATACCCAATTCAACTTCCAACAAAAAAAATATTTCCAAAATATTATTCACTCATTTTATATACTTTAATAATCCATTATAATTTTTTATAAAATAATTTTAGTAAAAAACCCAAATTATTTTAAACTGAATGTTCTCTAGAAGACAACTTTAAAAAAATAACCACACATCAATGATATATAAAAACACAATTATTATCCCACATATATTTTAATATACCAATTACATGATTCATAAAATGAAAACAAATGGAACAAAATTGTTTTCACATGTAAAATACCCAATTTCACATAAAAATCCACTTTAAAAATTAAAATGAAGATAAATAATACCAAATTCCACTTTTTACTATCATGAATAATTTAAAAATTTATTTAAATAATGTATAATGAATTAATAAGTGGTGTAACCTATGTTTTCACTAAAAACATCCACAGTTTCATATAAAAACACCACTTTTAAACCAAAAACACATCATAACCTTATCAAAACTTGATTCGCACAATTAATATATTTAGAGATTCATTCATGCAATATATAAGTTGAACTTAAAAAAACAACGCACTTAATGAACAAAATATACTAAATTTCTCTCAGAAAAATAATTTCTAATCTAAATGCACATCAACACTTTCCAAAAACCACTCGGCACCTCAAACATAAACTATAAAGCCTCAAAAAGATACAAACAACAATAATTAATTTTTCAAAAATTTGTTAAATTTGGAATCACCTACCTCCGTTGGAGAAAACCCTTAAATATGGTGTGAATAACCAATCACACCCTAGTTTCACACAAAGTGATCAACATTAAATAGTAATAAGGAATGATTTATCCAAACCAATAAGATGAAACCCCTAACCCAAACAGAAAACCATTAAAGTGAATGAAAACCATAGAATGAGGGAGGGGTTTTCCTAGAGGGGTAGACACTAGAGGGAGGAGGAGAGACTACCGAAAAAGGGGATAGGGGGTTGTAGTTGCAGGTGGAGGAAAAAATGGTGATGGTTCATTTGCCTAGGAATCACAGTTTGGTGGGGGCATATTGTAGAAGGGAGACCGTCAATTGGTGGTGCACATGGGTAGGGTTTCTTGGAGACCATAGGGTGGTCTCCAGTAGGTGGATATCTAGAAGTGGAGGTGCAGAAAATAAAAGGCACCCAAGGGGGAGGGGAGAAGATAGTGAATGAAGGAGGTGGAGAGGGGAATGAAACCCTAAAATATAAAAAAAAACTAAAAAAACAACAACAATTATATCAATACTAATAACATAATAAAAATTATATACATAACATTAATAATAATAATAATAAAATTAATAATATTAGTCTTAGTATAAATATTATTAATACTAATAAAAAAAATTCTCTTAATAATAATAATTTTATTATAATAACAAAAATTCATTAAATTTTATCTTACCTTTTCCATTTAATTTTTTGTTATTTTCATTTCAATATGTTATGTATTTTTAATTCTTGGAAATCGTGTAGTTACCATACATGCATAAAGAGCCCATGTGTGGTCCATGTGATGGATTTTCCCATTCATGAAGTGGTCGTATGGGTAACTGGGCGGACGTCACAACTTCCACCAACTGTGTTGTGTCCGCACACTGGCCTAAAACACACAAGGTTTCCAAGCTTTAAAAATAGATTGCGACCCAAACCCAAACTACGACAAAACCATCATTAATATTCAAACCCATCACATTCAGTTCTAGAAAAAAACAACTTAGACCCAACCAATGTATGGACCAAGGTTAAATTAGAAACAAGGGCATGATAGATGTGTTATAGTTCGTTACAACCACATGGTTTTCTTATTATTTATAAAATCATGAAACCCATTAAAATATGATTTTTAGTTAATTTCCAATGAACTGTTTCTGGGGAAATCCACCATAATTTCTTACCCATATATAAATAATGACATAGACATACCCTAATCTTCCTACTTTCTCCATCTTTGATTTGGGATGTTCTCTATTTCATTTCAAGGTGATTGGGAAGTTCTGTATATCCTTTGATAAACTTATTATGTCTCATCCTCTCATCTCTCTTAATTTTGGCTTCACAGGTTATATATTTTAATTTATATTCCATTAGATAATGGTGGAATCATATATTAGTGATGGGGTTTATTATTTTCCTAGAAAGAGAGTTCCTTGGAATGTCATGAATACTTCTTCATCTGTCATTTCATTTAGCTATTTCACCGTGGTGATTTTTTTGTGAGATAAAGAATAAATTAAACTGTTTGGGTTATTTTTTTGATACCATTTCCAAGAGATAATGTTCATTTCAGTGTTGATGATGTTCTAGGGATTTTTGAAGAGAATTTGGGCATAGTTCCATTATGACAGGATGTGTTTGTGGGGTTATGTAAATTATTCCATTGTAAATAAAGTATCATAAGATTTTATAAAATGTTGATATGAATTAATAAATTATAATTTAATTATAAATAATTTTATTATTGTTAATAAATTTTTAAATGTGAAATTGTATTAATCGTGTGGGCATGTAATGACCATGGTAGCTTATATGAACAGATTAAAAATAAATTTAATGATTCATCTAAGGTTGGTGTTACATCATACCTACACTAAGAGGTTTTGGAAAGTTTATATTATTATGTTATTTCATAGGCCCACCCTTGAGTGGGATGCTCTAACTAATATATATTAAATGAATCATTAATTAAATCTATTTTGGTAATTAAAATGAATAGATTCCATGTGTCACGTAAAACACATATGCACATGAATTATTCCTTGACCAATAATGGTTGAAAAAAAGACTCTGATAAACCTAAGTTGTCTTGATGAATTTTAAGAGGAGAGGCTAAACCAAGTGAGTGGTGTTAGTTCTTTTAAATTCCTTTGTGTGTAGACAATGGATATACCATGACCTTGTATTGTGGGTAGACCATCCCCACAAAATCTTGAGCATCGATAAAGTTCGTTAATCATCATATGATATTTACATGAGTGGAAAATAACCCTTGTATATTATAGGTTCATGATACCATGATCATGATTTCATGAGGGATGAAGTTCTAGTTTGTTGGGTGTTTCCCTAAGTCTGTGAATCTGACCTGGACAATGCCATGTGGGATTCCTCCTCCTGTATACCATTACAGGGCCCCAATAGGGAATCCTCTACTGATTATTCATCTTAGAAAATACTAAGAGGGATACACGAATTTATTTGTATACCATGATGATCCTACATGTTATAACTTATTATTATATTGACCTGTGAAACCCTAGTGGGTTTCCCACTGGATGAATGGACCTAAGAAAGCACGTTGTGGGATTAGAAAATTATGTTATTTGGTGTCACATTTAAATCCATAATAACTATATGAGGCCAAGAGGATATACAAGAATATGTGTATTTAGACACTCAACCAACCCTACTATATTATTTAATTATTCACATCGTTATAGCTGATAATGAAATGAATGCTAGATGTACTTCCTATAACTCAATCTTTATTCTTAACTTGATGTTGTAGCACGATAGGGATGCCTAGAGGTACATCTGAGGACTAGTTTCTGATACATATTTTATTTTATGATACCATTACTGGAATTCCTCGTATTTCTAGGATTCTTCACTACAACGGGAACCAAGAGGAGGCTACTATGTGTATCATATAATTACCCTTCATTAGAATTTCACTCGGGACACCTATATTTTTTGGATCCAAGTTGTGAAAATGATTTCTAGGATGTTGAATTTCCCATGAGCACTAGATTCTAGTGACATCCTCAAGTATTGATGATGATATCCTTCATTGTTGCACGAGATACTCCATTGAGTCTTGTAGAATAAACTTATTATATTTCATATAGATATATGTTAATGGGATGTGTATTGAGAAACTGAATGATGTCTTGTTATTAAATTTTATCCCAAGAGTATTCCTTGTTGTTCTACATATATTCACCCCCTTATGATTCCATCCTTATTTCAACATCAAGGTGGTTGAAGGAATAATAAATATGAATGAAGAATAATACTATATTAGGGAATGTTGAGACGTCATCTATATTTAACTGGTTATACATCAAATTATTGGAATGCCTCAGATGTCATGAATCCTTCTATATTCTTTTTTAAATGATTTAGTGTTTCTACATTGAATCATACATAATATTTATTAGAAGTGAGTGTGAATAATTCTAGGGATAGGAATTATATCCCTTGGTAGTGATATTTCATGATCAGATAAATTTATGGGGATGGAAGATGTAGGTCTGATCATACAAGGTGAGCTATATGGCCCTTGATAAAACATTGGATATTGATAATTTTGTATTTTTAGCCTAAATTGATTCCATATTTGTTCTGGTGATTATCTTAAATTTACATATACAACATGTAATGGTATTTAATGTAACCTTGTTGGTGGTATTATATTATGATTTGAATGAACACCCTACTTTGGATGCTAATCCAATAAGTTAGGAAAGTATATGTTCAATTGGTTGCTGAAATATGTTGGGTTGAGTCTTGATAGAGGTCATGCATGATAGATTAGTTGTGAAATGGGATCTCGATAAATAGGGTGACATAATTTGGGAAATAATGCACCATGATTTTTTGGTTTTTTATACTTATTCCTATATATGTGATCAACCTAGTGTGCATACTATGTTTTATGTATGACATAGATGTTATAGACTTTACTATATTTCATTATTATAAGCTTATTTATATTTATTGATAATAAAATCTTATTATTTACTTATCACGATTATTTTTGGTTATTTACATTATTGTTATTACTCTAATATGAAGGTGTCGTTAAATCATAGACCCAATATAGGCCCTCATTTCTTATAGTATGACTTTGGAATATGTGGTGAAACAATTGAGTATAGATTATATATTGGTCCTTCTATTGTTCATATAGTTAGTTGGGACAAGATGTGACAATATGGTATTGGAGAATTTCTTCTCCTATTACATTAATATTTGAGACATGTTAGAATTGAGTATTATGAATATGTCAGAACATGGGGTTGATATAAAATTACTACGTCATGAACAATTTTTCTGATAATAAGTCCATCTTACCTAGGATATTTGATTGATGTTTTTGGGTTGCAATATTATAGTTTTATATGATTTTTATGTAGAGAAACACACATCTGGATTTTATTTTATGATTTATTAAGGATTTATGAATCTTCATCCATTAGTAAGAGGTTATGGTTGATTTGTTTTCATGAGTGGAATAGTAAACAGGCATTTTATCATCAAAAATATTTGGCATGTAGGGTTAATAGGTTTTAGGCATGAAACTATGTTTTTTCTAGATCAATGAGGCCAACAACTTAATGTGTCAATAATAATAAAAGTGGATATTTCACATATAGGTTATTGGTTGAATTATACTCAATTTAAAAACCATTTTTAAATTCCTTTCTGATAGGCTATGTAGACCATAGAACAATGCAACTTGGTGATGATGATATAGATACAATACCTTCTATACTGGAGTTCCATCCACCCTCTGTCAGTTATAATGGAAAATTATGTTTTTGTTATTAACATTGATAGGTCTCAAGGGGCATGTTCATCCTTATCAAGGGATGATTTGGATAACAATATAGATATGGGATTATGGTACCCTTCTGTTAGACCACTTGATAGAGTATCATTTTCATGTGAGTATAATTATAGATTTATAATAACAAAATTTGAGTTTTTTCCATTGATATTTATATTATATTTTAATTAAATTCCTTTTATTATGGATATCTTGACAGATCATCTAGTGTACTATTTATATATTCGAAAATGTTAATAGTAATCATGAATATTGATTGGGTATTACCAAATATAGATCCTTGGTGAGATCTATTCATTACATTCTTCTCTCGGATTTCATGACCCTCTTAGAGAGCACTTCCCTATGAGGAAGGTCAAAGAGTGTCAGAGCAGGGTACACTGATGCTTAGTAGTTTATTATTCAATTTTCATGGAATTTGAATCATTTCTTTAGGAAATAGTTACCTAATGGTTAAAATTAAATGGGATTCCAATTACAACTTGAATGATGTATTAGTCTATAACCTAGAAATGCAAACCTATAAAAATGATCCCATGTCGATATGTTTTGAAACATTTAGGTTGATGATCTCATTTCCTTCCTTAAGATTTACACCTTTTAGAGATGGTTTTATAACACCCCAATATTTTTTAATGTTTTTTAATAATTTAAAATTATGTTCTTGAATTAATAATAATACTTATAATTAATTATAATTTATAACTTCAAATTAATTAATGTACTAAAAAATAATATAATACAATATAATTTTTTTGTATTTTAATATGAATATGTATTTGATTATTTTTTAAAAAATCATTTCTATCAATTGATTATTTAAATATATATATTATATTTTGACTATTATAATCATTCTCTTAAATAATTAATTATATTACTCATATATTAACAATTAAAACGACACCGCATGATTTTATGTTATATTTCTTCATAAATAATTTCAATTAATTAAATATCTTATATGCACAAAACACGAAGTCCCTATGAAATAATTTTTTAATGTTATAACCTTTCCATGAAACATATTTTTTGCACCACTCTGATTTTAATTTTAAAATATGGACATATACCGTTTCGATCAGTATGTTTTTTGGATCTAATAGGAACAAATTAATTTTTTGGTGAATAAAAACATGATCCTTATCAATATTAACTAACCGTTATGAATAGAAATTTAACCCTTATGAATAGTAACATGACCCTTATGAATAATAATCTTAACCATAAATGAATATATAATATTTATGCACCTTAAAAATGAGATTAAATGATTTAAAAATAAATAATTAAGTATTGGTATTTCTATGAGTAATAAATATTTTTTTACAATTTTAAATTTTAATAATTTTTATAAAATAAAATTCATTTTCAAAAAAATATATTCCTTATTTATTTCTTTAGATTTTATGATATTTTTATGTGAACTCAGTTAATTTTTGAAAGTATTGTAATATTAGATTTAAATTTAAAATATGTATGTTTCAAGTAGATAATGATTTTATTTAAATATAAAATTTCACATATATATAAACATATTTTGGAAAAATTAATTATATTTTCAATTTTGCACATAGAAAAATGATTTGAGTGATTTTTTGGCATTTTTCTAAAATACATGAATTTTTTGTGAATAGTGAAATTTGATAATTTACGAAACATGCTAAATAATAGAATTTCTGCATCATGATTGAGTCATGGAATTTGTACATGGATATTGGTTGGAAATCAAATTAAATTATTACTATTTTTAGTCACAAGAATCATGACTATTTTTAGTTATGAGGTAAAATAATAAAATAATAATTAAAATATTGGGAACCCCTCCTCTCCTCCACAATGGAAACTAGTCATCATTGCCTATTTTCTTCACTCATCAAAGACATGAAGCATATAAATGTTTTTCTTAAATACTCTCCCATGGACCCATCCTACATCCATGATCCATTGACCGTTCTAGAAGATCAAAACACCTTTCTTAAAGAGGATCTCAAAGAGAATATTTCAAGAGGCAAATCCTATCCCTTTATTTAATTTCTTTTTCAATTTCTTATAAACTATTGATAACCTCATATATCCAAATGATCATTATAAGTCCAATATCATATATATACTGTAATTATTACATTTTAATGAATGATATATCATCAATCTCCTTAATCTCTCTATTTTATTTAATAAATGAGATAAACATCCAGGATGTAAAAATTTACACCCTTTGTGGACAATGAACCCTCATTATTCATTTTATCCTTCAAGGATGGTCATGAAACAATTTTTATCATTGAAAAACATTATAAAATATTTATTTTATCTTATTTAATGATTCTGGAATGAGAATTTTTATATAATACAAAATAATATTACAAAGCTATTTCGTTGTGATCGAAGAATCGCCATAATAATCTAAACGATTATCACTAAATGATTTATTAAATTGTTCATCCTCATACAATGTAACCCAATGATATATATAACCATTAAAATTTTTTTATGTTCATTAATAATATATAAATTCAATCCTGGAGAGTTATACATATATTCCATATGAACATACATACTTATAATCAAGCAAACCGATCATGAATATCAAGAAACGAAACTTCTATAACAACAGAATTCAATATTATAACATTTCAAAATGATATAAATAAACATCATTAAATTATAATAAATTTTAAGAGTTTATGAATTACATTATTAATGTGTATGATTTAATATTCTAGGACCATAAGTTCATGTACAGAACACATTTTGACATAATGTATGGTTTTTGTCATATTGCTTCCATTTTTTGTGAGACATTCTTTATTAAACACTATTTATTAAGAATGGTGTTTTTATAATGAAAATTAATGTATGATATCATAAATATATTTAGTTTATTGGTATTAAATGTATCATTTTAATATTTCTAATTTTTGGGCATATGATTCTATTGAGAAAAATTGTTAAAGGGTTCAATCTAGACCATTATTTTTTCATTCTGGTTTTTCCTCCACTATCCTTACCCATATGTAATGATTATTTATTATTGTGTAAAAATTATATATTCTATTTTTATGTTCCTAAATAATATTTTCCTATCATTTCTTCTTTCATTTTATACGTTCTAAAGTATTTCCCTTCTTATTTCTTCCCTATAAACATGCCCCATTCAAGGGGACTTCATGAATTCTTACCCATTTTCATCAGAACAATATAATTTTTTAAACCATCCTTATTTTGGAAAAATCATAAATTTTATCAGGAAAAAATTTCATGGTTCGTTTAATTTTTTATGAAAACAAACAATCAATTCCTCTTTAAAAAATATTTAATAGTGTCCCTAAAAAATACTAAAATAATTTATTTCTAAAGCTTCATTAAAAACACTTTTGACATGATTTCACTATAGTGGGACAACATTTATTTATTAAATATATTTCTTATGTATTTCAAATTTAATTTCAAGGATAAAACTTTATACAATCTGATTTTATGACAAATAAAAATGGTTTTCAAAAATTACTCTTCATTACAAAATAAAAGGGTTTTCTGGTCTCACTTTTAATTATATGAGATTTATGACTTATTCAAGCCTTATTAATAGAATGTGGTGTATTTAATGAACTTTTATATATCAGATAATGAGATTTATTATTCTTAATATGTTATATGGAATAAATTAAAAAAAATTCAATGTTGTGTTGGACACTTTCGAATGTTATAAGATCATTTTATCCAATAGTTTATCAATGATTTAATTAGAGTATTTTCATAAACGATTATAATTCAAATATATCAATTTGGTATGGGTAAAATTTATATATGGATATATTTTATTAGACATATGAATAATTCATTGGACTTATCATGTGACAGGTGGTAACTATTATAGCCCATCGATGCATTAGTATTTCTTGTGAGACAAAACAAAATTGAATTTTGGTTGAGTCCTTACAGTAGTATTTTTAGAAGTCTTGGCCCATTCCTCAATGATAGGTTTATGTTTTTAATTAGATTCATTCCCTCATCTTGATATCAGTAATATATAAATCAGAATATTATTCGACTAGAATAATATCTGTAGTGAATTTCATGATATTATTTGTATAGTATTATTAATTCAGTTTTTTCCTACCATATTCTGCTCAAAATTATGTTTTAGTATAGTGAATTATTCACTTATTTTATAGTTTATGATATCTTCTGATATATCACATACCTTTACTGAGCGTCTGAGCTCGTCCCTTTATTAGGTTTTCTTTCCCAATGTTCTGAAGAAGAAAACATGGAATATTCTATCAAGGTTGTAGTTTATTTCATATTGTATCATGATTTATTTTATTTTTTCAATATATTCAATATAATGTATTATATATGATCTTCCAAGATTGCTAAACCAATTTATTTTTTAGGAGTTTATTAATTTTAATCATTCCAATGTATTAAAATAATGCACCATATCCAAGGTTTTTGGGTAAAGGAGTCATAGTACGTATGAAAAAAGGTTAGCAACAACCCTGGAAACTAGATTCAGAAAACATAGTTTTGGGAATATAACCCTAATATAGACTTTGACGATAAGAAAAAAATATCATCAGTGATTTTTGGTAAGGTAAATATTGTATGGATCTTCCAAGCCAATACATCTGTATTTATATACCATAAGTGGGCATGGTTTTGGAATAGATGTACCTTGGGGCAAGAACTTCAATAAGATGTTCCAGGCATAACTCGGGGTAACCAGGTACACAAAAACTAGCCTTACTATGCACCAGTTTTGACACTTAATGGAGATATGATTATGATAATACACATTTTTCCTATATACCATTATTATGGATTTATTCTTCTAAAGCAACCATTATATATGTTTCTAGGATTTACGATGCATAAATTTATTGTGAATTATATATGATAAATAATGTTATATAATATTTATAATTCAATGATCTGATAAATTATATTGAATTTTTTAGAAATGGATCATTCTGGTAGGAATGATAAATACACCAATGCACATGATGAAAAGTGTGGGGAGGATCATATCCTTAATGCTCTAATGCCTAAATTTTTGAAGATAAATATTCTCCAATTTTTCCTCATCATATGATGAAATAATATCATATCTTAACAAAATAGATAATGAATTATACAAGTCATATGGCCGTGATGAGAGGCAAGAGAATAAAATTACGATATTTAAAAATATTGATAATATGAATTAAGGAATGAAGGTATTTCCCACAAGTGATAACTATGGAAAGAATCACCCTAGAAAATGAATGAATGGAATGGTATTTTGTTAAATGTGTGGATAAAAATGGAACCATGATCGTGATTTCTAGGGATAGAAAAAGGTTTTTAGTGTACAATTCTTAAAATGTGAGGAGATGGGACACTATGCAAATCAATGTCCCCAGCTTTAGAGAAATATACCCCTAATGATGAAATTGGATAATTATCATGTTATTGTACTTCCACAGATGAAGAGTAATTATTAATATGTATATTATATAATTATGTTATTTGAATATTTTATTAGCAATGTACCAGTTAAAAGAATTATTGAATATATGAGGAGTGTACTACATTACATTTTCATTAAGGATTTGAGACCATATATTAAATGGCACAAAGAAATGATATTTAATAAAATGTTTATTTTTTTTGTAAAAAATGATTCAGGGAAATACAACCCTTATTATATTTCTAATTTTGATAAAATGTTGAGGAAATTATTGATATTGATTACTACTGACTACCATGGAACTGATTATTATCTTTTCGAAAAGTGGTCAGGATATAATCGATGAAGGTTAAAAAACACTAAGATTTAATGAATACATCCAATAACATAAATCTTACTTTAAGAATACGGAAGAATTCATGATTCTAATAAGGGATTATGGTAATTAAATTTGTTACCATATTTCAGGATGATACATTTTGACGTTATTCACATGTTTTAAATATGAAAATTTAGTGTTAATTCATGGGTATGTTCATCTTGAATATTCATTAAACATATTTCTAAAGCATTGAAACATCATATTTAGGAAATTTTGGACATTTATGAATGGTTTAAGGTGATCATATTTATGAGGATTTATAAGATTCTTTATTACCTCACCACATGATGTAACCTGTCCTATGAGATGATGTATAGATATTGAAGGTTCCAGAAAAGGACAATATTTTGTTTATGAAATAGTTATATATATTTATATTATTGTAGTGTGAAATAATTCTTCAACTAAATGAAAATATCCATAAATAATTTTTTCCCTAAAATCATAATCATTGATAATATGAATGATATTTTTATAGTTGTTTACAGTTTTGTAGTAATCAACTTTCTTCTGAACGTGTTCTCTATAAATTTCCATTAGAAATTCTTAGTTTAATTTTTCATCCATGTCTAGGTTTTTACATCCAACAAATGTCACCCCATTCAAAAGCATTTTTTATGGTGACTACCTCACATCAAATAAACTCTTATTAATAAAATATTTTATTAACCCTACTTCATATGTGGGTTTCCCACAAGGGAATTTTCAAGCATCAACATTTAACATTCAGTGTACATATTCGAATTATGAAGACATAATTATTTTTGAGGAGAAAACAATGAAACACCCCAATAATTTTATTAACAAATTTAAACAATTTAAAATATTTTTTTTAATTAATAATAAAACTTAAAAATAATTATCATTTTTAGCTTTCAAAATAATTAATGTTTCAAAAAAATACTAATTTTCAGTTTTATTTTTGTGTATTTTAATATGAATATATATTTTCTTATATTTAGAAAAATAATTATTATCAATAGAATCATTAAATGAATATAATATATAGAGTTACTATTATAATTATTATGATAAATTCTAAATTATGTAATGAATATATTCTCAATTAATACGACACCCCAAGATTTTATGGTATATTTCTTCATAATCAATTTCAACTTATTAGATAGCTTATATGAAAACAACACTGAGTCTCTATGAAACAATTTTTTTTTATAGTTATTACCTATCCAAGAACCATAATTTTACCATTTCTATGATTTGAATTTCTAAAAAAAGGAAAACTCTATTGTGATCAGTATGTTTTTAGGTTATAATATGATGAACTTAATTTTTTAGTGAATAATAACTTGATCCATTTGAATAGTAATGTACCATTATAAATAATAATGTTATCCTTATGAATAGTATTTTTACCTTTATGAATAGTAACCTCAGTTAGGAATGTCTAAATAATATATATGCACCATATAAATGAGAGTGAATTTTTAAAAAATTAATAATTAAGTGTTGGAATTTTTGTAACAAATAAATATTTATTTACAATTTCAAATTATAAAAATTATATAAATTTAAATTTATTTACATTAATTATATTCCTACAAAAAGTATTTTTTCCTATGATTTTAGGAAAATTTTATGAGAACTTAGTTATTTTTTGAATGTATTACAAAATCAATTTTAAATTTAAAATCTGCTTTTTTCAAGAAAATAATTATTTTATTTAAAAATTAAGTGTAACATATTTAGATAATTATTTAGGAAAAATGGAGTATATTTTATTATTCTACATTTAGAAAATATTTAGGGTGGATTTTTGGTAATTGTCTAAAATAGTTGAATTTTTGGTCAATAGTGATATTTGATAATTTACAGAATATGATAAATAAATTATTTCTACATCCTGATTTATTCATGGATGATTTAAATGTCCATTGTTTCTACGTAACATGAATTTATTAATATTTTTATTCATAACATTCAATACTATTTATAGTCTTTATCCAAAAATATAAAATATTGATTAAAATAATGGAAAACCCTCCTCTCCTCTCCTATAAAAACTATCGTCACTCCCTCTTATCTTCACTCCAATAAGCCTTGAATATTAACAATGTTCTACCCAATAATCTCCCCCAAGTCCCTCCCCAACTCTAGGATCCCTTGGTCATTCCAATTTTCCAAAACCCTTTATCTTATGGAGGTTCTCAAGTGGGATATTCAAAGAGGCAAACCCTATCCCATTTTCTTTTAATTTCATTTTAAGTTTTTTTATATTATTATCTTATCCACACATAATTTATACAAATGATCTTGATAACTAGAAAAACATCTATATACTATAATTATATCATGTTAATGTAATATAAATCATCAATATTATTACTCTCTCACTTCTCATTTAAAAATGAAATCATCATCTGGGAGGTGACAATTTACAACCTGATGGATGATGAACACTAATTCTTCCTTTTATCCTTAAAAGATGTTCATAAAAACTTTTAAATGGTTTAACTATATTCTATAATATGTATTTTCTCTTAAATAATTATTATGGAACCATCATTGGCACACCATACTAAATAATATAACAATACTAGTTTGTTGTTATCAAAAAACCATCGTGAAAATTTAATCAAGTATCACAAAATGAGATATCTAATGATACATCTTCTTAAAATGGAACAAAATTATATATATAACAATTAAAATTTCTATATTTTCATTTGTAATATATAAAATCAATCCTATATAATTATATACATTCAACCGGAACATCCAAACATATAATCAAGAAAACCGATCATGAATATCACAAAACAAATATTCTAGAAATAAAATCAATATTATATATCATCAAGAGGATATAAATTATCTTAATAAAATCATAAAAAAAATTAATATGTTGTGAATTAAATTATTCATGGTTCTATTTTCATATTATAGGACCTTATGGGTAGGTGCATAACAAATTCAGACATAGGGTAAGAGTTTTCTCATCTCACTTCCATTTGTATGAGATATTATTTATTCATAACTATTTATTATGTAAAGTGTATATATAATTACCATTGATTTATCTTATCATGAATAAATTTATTTTCATGGTATTAAATTTATCATATCTTGATTGCTAATTTTGGGTAATATGATTTGATTAATTGCAAAGAGGATAGAGGTTCCACTTGAATCCTCATTTTCTTCCATCAGGTTATTCCAACACTATCCTTACCCAAATGTAATGATTTTTTATTTTAGTATACAAATTACATTTTCAGATTTTTTTTATTAAATCTTACATTCATTTCATTTAAAATTTAAATAATGGGGATTATATTTTTTATAATTCTTCACATCATAATTCTTCCCAATAAACTGGACTAATTCAATGGATATTCTCAAATTCATACCCATTTTCTAGTTAAAAATATATTATTTTTTAATCCTACATTAATTTTGTAAAATCATAAATTTTATCCTTAAAAACCTTCATGGTTCATTTATGGTTTTATGAAAACAACCATTCCTTTCCTCATTAAAATATCAATAATATTTTCCTTAAACGGCACTAAAAAATTTTATTACTAAAACTTATTTAAAAACTCTTTTTACATGATTTAACTTTAGTGGGACAACATTTATGCCTCAAATATAATTTCAATATATTTCCCTTTTCTTTTATGGGAAATTGTTTTTTTAATATGAATTTATGAAAAATAAAATTGGTTTTCCAAAATTACTATTCTTTCAAAAATAAAATGGTTTTTCGCATCCTAATTTTAATTATTGAGATTTATGATATGTTCCGCATATAGTCATTTCATTTGGTGAATTTAATAATATTTTATAAATCATATCATAATCCTTGTTACTCATATTTTATTATATTTAATTAACAATTAAAGTTTTCAATGTTGTATTAGACAATTTGGAATGTTTATAGATCATTCTACTCAAGAGTTTATCAATTATTTAATTATTGTATTTTCATCTTTGATTATGATTCCAATATTTTATTTTTTTATGAGGAAAATTTAATAAATATATATTTTATTAGAAATACTATGAATGAATTGGACATAGTATGTTATGGGTGCAGTGGGGGTGCTCTCAGGAGCTCTGCTCTCGGGAGTGCCCTAGGGTTTTCTTCTCATGCGCTTTCATCTAGTGGCGTTGATGGGGTCAGTGCAGGCTCTCAGTGAGGTTGAAGGTCAAAGGAATAGGCATCTTCAGGATGGAAGGTCTATGGTAGAGGCATCTTGCCGAGGTGAAAAGTCCAAGGCATCTTGTTCATCAGTCGCGTCTCACTCGGTGGCTTTGCTCTCTCTCCCGGGTCTTTCAACGAAGTCCTCTCTTAGTAGCATCTTGGTTTATCTCGGATCAGTTTTAGGCTTGTGGAATCTGAGAATAGATATATACGAAGACATATTAGTTATCAGTTTTCAGTGGCGGCATCTTTGTTTCTGGTTGTCTATGGCTTTGGTTTTTCTGATTGGATTTTGGCTTTCAATAGCGGCATCTCGGATTGGTTTTCAGTGGCGGCATCTCAGATTCTGGCTTCATTGGTGGTATCTTGGTTTCTAGATTTCAACAGAGGCATGGATGGTGCTTCCAGTCGTCTTCTGGTCATCAAGATGATGGTTTGTTGTCTCTAAAACTTCATCTCCTATTCATCCTTTCGGTTGTTTGGTCTATCTTTATGGAACTAGTTTGTGTTTCTGCGGATCTGTTCTGGGGATTTTTCTGCTATGAGGGTTTTGATTCTGTGATGAAACTTGTATGGCTTGGTGTTTATATTATGGGTGGGGAATACTATAGCCCATCGATGGATGGGTAGGTCTCATGATAAAAAATAAAATTGTCTTTTGGCTGAGGACTTACCATAGTATTTTTGGATGTCTTGGTTGAGGCCTCGAAGAAAGGATTACGATGTCCTACATATGAATTACCTCATTATGATATTAGTAATAGGTAAATCATCTTATTATTCAACTAGTAATATATCCATGGAGAAGTTTCATTTGATTATTTGTAAGGAATTATTCATTCAATATTTATTCCTTCCATATTATACTCAAGATTATGATTTATTAAAATGTATTATTCACATTTAATTATCGGTTATGATATATTCTTCTTTATCATGTACCCTTACTAATCATCTTATTTCTCCCATATCTTATTTTTTCCTTCCCCATGTTAAGAAGAATAAAATATTTAATATGATTTCATGGATGTAGTTTATTTCATATTGTATTTTTTTTATATTCTTTTTCATATATATTTGGTATAATTACTACAATATGGTATTTCAATAATGAAAAATTTATCAATATTTCATGAATTTTTTCTTATAATCATTACAATGTATTAAAATAATGCAGCATCTATGGGCTACCTGGATTAGGGAAGTATAATTTTAATTGCATTCAATTTTGTTTGTTTAATGAGATAGGAACAAGGATATTTCAAATGTTTCATATATTAAGTGGGATATGGTTATTGTTTTAGAGACCTAGGGGATAAGTTCTTAGTCCTAGTATAATATAAATAATGATGATTTTCAGGGCCATTTGGGAGATATAGTGGCCCTTAGCTGTGAATCACATCAAAGTGAGTTTACATGTGGTTTGATCTAGTTCAACTTATGACACATGCTTTCCATGGATTACATATACTTTTATAGGTAGTTGTATTGGTGGTACACCCATAATAAGATTATTACATTTTAGTTTTAACAAAATATTTAAAATATATAGTATTGTGCCTTGGATTTTTAGGTAGCCCCTATGGTGCTTGGGTATAAATATTGAGTTTGATGGAAATGAATATAGTGACCCATACTTTTCATACATATATACCATATATATATATAAATGAATATTCTTTACAAAAAATAATTTTCCCTATCAGATATATTTTGGTCTAGTATTATGGGAAATATAGATACATAAACAATGATTTCATAAAATATTTACATTTCCACCAACTTATTTTTTCGTAACATGAATCCTTTATAGACATCATCAATAGTACATTTTTTCATAATAAAGGGAAAGGAAATATACAAAAATCATTATCTCAGATTCTATGCAAGGATAAATAAGGGATTTATAAATTATTATATAATATTAACATGAGAAAACGTGTATAAGGGCATAATCATAATATTATTAATACATACCCTATATATCAAAGGTCAAAATAATTATTCATGACATAAAAAATTAATGTTAATAAGGTATGAATCATATAGTAAGAAAACAACATGATCCATAAATGCATAAAATGGACATAAGACATGAAATATTTCTATACACCAAGGCATAAAAAATCCTTTCCATTATTGTAATGGCACTTTTATAAGATTTTCAAAGTATAATGGGTCCCCTACCCAAACCTATTTTTAGTCAATTTTCTATACCAATACTATCATAGTGGGAAAATTATTTTAATAAATTTGGTGTACTCTATAATATAGACTACTTTATCTCATGAGATATCAATCCTTTCTCAATGTATTAGAGGGAGAAATAAGTCCCAATAATCAAATACTGAAAACCAAACATATGTATTCAAAAATAAGATAAATCATTTATAATTTCATAAACCTTGGGAATATGTGGGTTTCAAAATCATTTATCATAAAATTACCATGTAAAAGAAATGGGTTATTAAACTTATCATCATTTTAGTACAGCATATCAGTTTTAAAGAATTGGGTTTGATAAACATTATGTATTCATTTTTATAATCATAATATATCAAGAAAAAAATTCAAATGTTTCCATTGGATAATATCCATTGTAAATTAAAATTTAACCAAACTTTTGTTTTCATTTGTGAATAGATATTTTATAAAATGATCATTAAAATATTATTAAGAAAATATAATTTTACATTGATAATATTTTTATTAAATATACAAAATAATAAATACAATTTTTTTAGATATTCTTTTAAATTTTGTAAATGTTTATCAAAAGAAAAAATTAGTCATGATGGTAGCAAAAATCCATCTTTTTATACATGATAAAAAATATTCATTCCAAACATTTGTTGAAAAAGTTTTAGAGTTCCTATTTTGGAAAATAAATGGATGATTTATTTAAAACAATTTATTAATATGTCAATAATTGGTAAAAATAAAATTATAATTCGAATTATTATATTAAAAACATTCTTTTAAATGTTTTTGGAAATGGTGGATATGGAAGAAAAAAACCGTTCCACCTAAAGAGAGAAATAACATTGATTTAAAAAAAATATTTATGGAATTTTAGAACATAAGGTAGGGAAATTTAAATGAAATAATTTATTTTCAAGAAATTTATTGATTATAACAATATTATTATATTTATGAGTTATAGTTCATAATATTTGATCATTTAATATAAAATCATGATCAATTATGAAATACAATTACATTCTAATATAAAACCCTTACAAGATGTTTGAGTTGCTTAACAAGATATCTAAATTTTTTTATAATAAATTTTAATTTTTTATAATTATATAATATATTCATGTTAATAATTATAAAATACTATATGTTCCATTTATAAAATTTTAACACCACATTTTATCAGTCATTCCTTGTTGAAATATTTATTTTCAAGTGTCAATTATTTCGTTTATCCTGAGTATTCTAGTAGTTATATTACATATCAATTTATCATGGTTTTATAGCCTCCATGATATTAATAATGATATAATTATCATATAAATTAAATTATATACTTATTTATTTTCATCCATGAATGTTATTGATATTAAAATGAAATAAAAAATTAATGGAGATGGTCGGTTGTACTCACGCATGAATGTTGTTTTAATTTTTTAATGGATTGAAGGAAAGTATGGTAAATATTAAATCACCATCCAAATATAATTATTATTTAATTTATATCATATATATTCGTAATATTTATCATCATAATATCCATAGAAAATATAAATAAAAAACGAATCTTATCGCTTCGTGGTGTTAGTAGACCACACATACAGACGAATGATGTTATCCTTTCCAAAAGGTTAGGATGTTTAGTATGTAGATTATCTATTATAATTAAAAAATTATAATTATATAATAAAATATCATATATAAATATTTAAACAATCATAATATAAATTCCTCAAAAACAGTGATTAAAAATGATCTACATATCAATGTTGAGACAATACATCCTACATATGCACGAGGGATACATTCACATCTATTTTGATTGGAAAAAGGGTTTATAATTTTTTCAAACTAATTATAATATTTAATAATATTTTGGGTAATAATGATATTTTGTTATAAAAAAATACCATATAATCAAAGGAGGTAAAGGAGAGTATAAAAGAAAGTGATCAGTTATTATTATTACATATTCTTTAAAACAACTCCTTTAGTTCACCTCAAAAGGGATATAGGATTGGTCTTTAAAAAAGAGAAAACATATAGAATGTATATATATAATATTTGAATTGAAATTGTAATTGTTTTGTGGAGATAGTAGGATCAATGTGGTTTAAATGTGTATGGGAGGAGGTGATCGCTATACTTAGGGAAAGGGGAAATTTTTTAATTTTACAAAAGATTAAATTATAGTAAATTCAACATAATGAAAAACAACTCCAAATGGATATGGATTTGAATCCAACGTATGGAAGGGATTTAATCCCATCAAAAAATTTAATTGTCGTAATTTTTTTGTCTTATTATGCCATATCATTTTGACAAACACATAGTTAACTAATTTTAATTTTAATTACCAAAACAACGTTTTTAATAATAGGAGATATAATATTTAATTATAAGCTAAAAGTTGAACCATTATTGGAAATATTATGATATTTTAAAAAAAATATTAACCTTTAATTATTTATTGTTTTTATGTTTTAAAATAATTTTCTAAAATATTATGTTGACAATATTATTATTTTCACTTTTTATATTATACATTTAATTTTATGTAAAAGGTAGGAAGAAAAAGATTTAATTCAAGTATAATTCTTCAAGAAAACACTAAAATATCATATAAACATATAATATTTTTATTACAATCTAATTTATCCAAATTATATTATTTTTAGTATATTTAAGATAATTTATACTTTTCTTTTTAATGAATAATTATTGTTTTGGTGTTTTGTAAACACTTATGTTAATTATATTGTAACTAAAATTTATAAGTAATACATCATTGTGAATAAAATTTCATTATATGAAATATTACTATTAAAAATTTCTTATATGTAGTTTTTCCCTATGTGAACAAATAATGTATATGTTAAACTAAGAGTGAAATATTGAAACATTATTTGATTTAAAGAACAAATAAGTAGTCTTCGTGGAAAAAAAATCTAATAAAAGAATATATTTATAACCTATAGTGACTAGGGTAGAATTACCCTCATCCCATAATAATTTGGAAGAAAAAGTATAGCCCTATCTCTTATTTGTTGTAGTAACAATTCTTAACACACATGGATATTACATCATTTTATATAAATATTCAGCATATCAAAAAAATACATGCATGAGGAATGTAATTGTTTTGTTTATTTGGAAACATTTAAAAATAATAGATAACTTAGAGAAAGATCTTCAATGTTACCAACTATGTTCTTCACCATTATTAATTATAAAAAAAAATTCTTCGTAACCTAGTGAAGGAAAAAATAAAAAAAAGTGTGATCTAAGATGATCAGTATGGGTAATTGAAATAGATATATTAGAATAACATGAGAATAATGGTATGTGAACAAGATAATAATATTTTAACATCATAAAATTCATATAAAATATAATATACATGATTCAAGGAATAAATATTGGAACTTCATATGATATGAATAATATGGTAAATAAGATCATAATACATAAAAGCATTACATAAGAATAAGATATGAAGTTTGTGGCCAAAAGATAAGCATATAAATCAATTAAATAATAGTTATTGAATCACTACCAAGTACATATTAGTAGTATTTGTTCACTTCCAAAACCATATTGGTTGTCATGGTAAAATATGATGATCATCACAATAGTTAAGGATCACTCCCATGACAATATAAGTGTAAGAAGTCCTTTTCTGAACCGAGATCACTCATGGTTACATACGTGTCTATATCATGAGATATAAATCATTACCAAATGTATTTGAAGGAGATATATGTTCCACACATCAGATAATGAAATCATAAATACGTGTTCCACATGATCATAAACATTCATATCATAACCCATGAAATGGAAAGGGTATCATAAATATGTAATCATATCATAAATTGTGGAAAATATTTATGATTCATTATCATTTCATCAAAGTAAATCCCATTAAAAGAAGCATGTTTCATAATAATATTACCCATGAATGTAATATCAGATTCATAAAAATATTACCCCTAAAATTGAAATAGTTTTCATAAATATATAACCTATCAAAGAGAAAATAATTTCATAAACATCATGACATGAATTCATAAACCATTTATAGATATAATATGAATGGAACCATTGGATCATACTCATATAAATGCATGAGTCAAACCAACTGATGCCATCTTAGGTGGAACATAAGTTGAAATGATCTTTTAAAAACATTTCTTCCGGAAATTATCCTTTCTTTTTCAAAAATATCATTTTAAAACATAAAAATATTGGAAAACCATTTTCATGAAAGAAACAAGAACACATATAAATAAATCTTCAAAATCATTCTGAAATCCCTTTTCATTGAAATCTTATACAAAAATATTGGAAACGTTTTGAAACCCATTTTTCTTAAAAACATACATAAGAAGAATAAAAATACAATGAAAAACATTTAATTGTAAATATTTTGAATGACTATAAAGGGATATTCATTTTTTTGAAAAACTTTTCATGTAAATTAATTTAAAAAAATATATAGATTTATTAAATACATTTTCAAAACCATTTCAATGAACATATTTTGAAAACATACATGGATAACATAAAAGCATTTAAACAAAATCGTTGAAAATACTCTGAAAGTAATGACATTTAAAAATATTAGGAAATTTATTTTCTAAATATGAATCTGGTAAAAATTAAATGAAATATTCAAAATAATGATACTCATGATGGGGGATAATGTTTTTTAACAAAAATTCCCTTTGGCTCTGTAAATAGTTTAAAAATTTTCGTTGACCGATAAACAATATATAATGGTTATTTATTTAAAACCATGTATGATTAAATAGAATAAAATTTATAAAAGTTGATTTTAAAAATCACAAGATAATGGTTGACCATTTCTTAAATAATTATTATATTTAATGGTTCTAAAAGAATATAAATTTTTAACCAAAGAGAGAGGTAATGCCAGGCTTCATAAAAACAATTTATTAAATATCTTTTGTACCAAAGAGAGAAAAAGGTAATATTATTTGAATATATAATCAGTACCTTGAGGAAAATATAGGTCATTAGTGTTGATGAATTATATACTAGAAGTTTTTATCAATGAAATCATAATCATAAATAATCCTAACAAATGATGTGCTTATTGCAACAAACTCTTTCCACTTAGTAACACTGAACCATACTATCTATGTATGAAAATGAAATTAAATCAATATTATTATATCATGAAAAAATTATATTTATTATAAATAATGTAAAATGATATTATATACTTCTCATATAATATTACTGGTATATGAAAAAACAAGCGTATCAATTAATGAATATCGAGAGAAAACTATCTTATTGATTTGGTAATGATTGAACAGTAAAAATACCTATATGAGATATCATAAAATATATATTTATATTTCCTATATATTTAAGGATAATAATAATATAACAAATTCATTATAAATATATAAAACACACAAATTATTGAATGGTGAATAATATATAAGTCTCATAGAAATAAAATTTAGACTAGAAATCCACTTACCTTATGTCTTGAATTTCATTGTACATGTTAAAATATCATATAAAATAAATAAAAGGTTATTATAAATATAATAAATAACCATATTCATATATATAATACCACATATTAATCACTTATGACTTTACATAACCCGTTTATAAATAATTTTATGTTAAAGCATCTTTTCGGGCAATACCGACTTTGTTTATCATTAATGTTTGGACTTGTTATTATTGATTCTCTTAAATAGATATTTATTTGATTATATAAATAATGTAAATAATTATTTTTATATAATATATAATTATTATATTAATATTTATAATATTTCATAGTATATAGATATATTAAAGGGAAAATACTGCTCATGGAGACGGTTGACCGCACGTATGAATGAAAGTTGTTACAATTTTATTATCTTATTGAATTAAAATTAAATAAAATATGTGTATATATTTATAAATTACAATAGAATTATTATTTTAATTATATAATATATTTTCACTAAACCAATCTTTAATATATTTCATGTAGAGTATGAATGAATAACATCATTTTATGGAGGCGGTAGTCCACACTTCCACAAACGACGTTATCATATAAACAAAAAAATTGAAACCATGAAGGAATTTGAAATTTATTAATTATAGATGAAAAAATAAATCATAAATATAATATATATCATAAAAAATATTATTTACATCCGAATTCCCAACCATGATAGGTGGGGAAATAATGATGTATAAAATCATTTTGTGATGTGGTAGTTAGATGTACCAAAATGGTGAGTTCATTAACCATTAGATTGGAATTTGTGTAATTTTTTTCCGAACCATTAGAATATAAAATCTCAATATATTGACTATAATGTGGTTATTATATAAATTTAGAATATTATTTTTTTAGCGAGGAGGGTAATGAACATAAAATAATAGAGCTTGAGTCAGGATGTGACATCTTCTTTGTGTTACACCTCTTATTTTTCACAAATGACCTTCTATGGTTGGATTTATTTCCAAGTAAAGGATTATATATTTAAAAGAGGTATTTTGGGAGTTTATTTGGGATGGGATTGTCCAAGAAAAAGTGTGTTTCGATAAGTGAGTAATTTTTGGTGGAAATTTCTCATTTATAGTGGAGGAGTTCAAATATTTTAAATATAAAATGATAAAAACTATTGAGTTGTTCACTTACATCATAGAAATATAATAATTTTAAAAATTAGACAAAATTGGGTGAGTAGTCAAAATATTTCTAGAAAATGGGATTTGGACATTTTTCTAGGTTATTTGGCCTCTTAAAATTAAAATATAATGGTTAAGTAAAATTATTTTTACATTAATCACTATTATTAATTATAATTACATCCAATAATATTTTATTGTCAAAACATATATAAAAATTATTATTATTTATAAATTATTATAATAAAAATATATAATTCATTTTCTCAAATTCTAATAAGAGATGTGTCAGAAATTATTTTAATGATAATCCCACATATGAGATGTGAATAAGGCTTTTAAAGTAATAATTTTATAATGTTTGCAGTGTTTTTAAATCTATATTTAATGATAAATTTATTAAAATGACCTAAATTAGATTAAATTAAATAAAATTGATCAAATTATACTTGAAACAAATATAATAACATTATTTATCTCTATAAATAAATTTTATGGAAAAGAAATTTTGAATTTTAAGTCAGTATTATTAAATATTCATAAAAATATAAGAGTTCCTTAAAAAACCCAAAACACAACAAAATGAAATTTTTATATTTTTATTACAAAATTTTGTTTATTATTTAATATAAAAATTATAAAAGTGTAAAAATTATATTTTAAATGGTTTTACATTAAAAGGAAGTAAAATTACATTTTAGAAAGACTCATCTTTTATTCATAACATTATTTTTATTATTATATGACACCTATAAAATAAATTATAACATTATCAAAAATACATATTGAAAATAAAATAAAAATTTTATATTAAAAATATTAATCATAATTAGTTTCTTTAATTTTTTGATACGTAATTGTTTTTTTCAATTGAAAAATATTTTTCATAGAAAAATAATTTCATTATTTAAAAATAGTTATTAAATTCACTTATACTTATTGATAAAAATGGATCCAGTTTATAAATCTATTTAAATAATATATTCAAAATTTAATTAATATTATTTGTAAAATCCATTTTAATGGTGAGATGATAGCTATTAGAATTTTATAATAATCAAATTAATAATATATTATAGTTTGGTAAAAATTATGCCTTTCATATTACAAAAGCTATCAAAGGGACTTGATATTGTGTGAAATTCTAGAAAAACATAGGTTTGTGTGCACCACAAGCTAATATATATTTATTTCTGTATTTTAATATTAATTTTTTGTTGGGATAACATAATCTAATCTTTTTTCTTTTATATATTAATTATGTATTAATTTTTCAGTTAAATGATTATTATCAAAAATGTTTTAATCAACATGATAAAAATATTTTAAAAATCTTGATGGCTTATATTTACCCCTATTAATTGAATTTATTACTCAAAATTCATCTTGGTTTTTAATGGTATAATTCTCAAATATTTCTCTCATATAAACCCACATCCTAAAAATGAATACAAAATCGTCATTTAAAAATGGAACGTTGGGACTACAATTTTTAGCCAAAGTAATAATTATTTTTCCATATAGGATAACAATTATGGTAGGTGAAAATATAGAAATGAAGGATGAATTTTACAATCATGTTTTAATGGCGTGTGTTAGGGAAAATATTTATGATAATGTTAACATTCACAAATCTATATTGTAAAGCGTCCTCAAAAAGTTCATTCATATCATAAAAAATGATTAATAATTGAAAATAATACATGTCCATTTATACTAATGTTAATTATTTTTAATGAAATTATATACTTACATGATTTTAGGACAATATTACCCTTTGTTTTTCAATTATCAAATTCAACATCATCTCTTATTCCATGAAATAAAGGTGAATTTTTCATTCATGAATCATTAACAGAACCTAAGGTCCATAAATAGAATGATAGGTCATTCCCAATGTTTTAATGAAAAAATGGTTATCATATGATAAGATATGAATAAATACTGCTATGGTGTGATAATACTTTTAATCTCTAAAACCTAATCAAATTATAAATATTAACCATTTAATAAATGGTTTACATTAAAACCCCTTATGAAATATGAATGTTAAAAACTTTATAAATAAGGTCACTAAATTTATCAATAACATCCTAGAATTAAACACTCAGATAACATAATGTAACTATTTGTTGTCACACAACATTCATGTGAATACCTTCATCATGTATACATTAGAAATGTGGTAATAATTTTAATTTCCAGAAAGCATTATTAAAAAATTCATGTTTCACTATTCGAATGTTTTTTGATATATTCATTACATTAAAAAGTACTGTAACTCCAACCATGATAGAAAAAACCACTTTGTCAACAAATCCATAAATTTTTCCATGGTAATCATTACCATCCAATTTAATTATTCATATCCAACACATCTTTATCCAAACATCATTATCATATCATAAAGAACATTAAAAGGATTATCTTTCCCTTAATCATGTTTTTCCCATGATCATCACCTTTCCATTAAATCACTTTTATATTAAATACAAACCATTCAACATATATTTTTTCTTTAGGCTTATATATTTTTCTTTTATAGAATTATTTTATGGTTTCCATTATGGTTAAGCGCGATAATTCCATTTGTGAAAGTGAGGACTACCACCCCCTCAAAGTGATATGACTCATTAATTCCATATTTGGGACGTATAAAGGATGGAGTTAATGATATTAAATATGATATTATACTAGAAGTATAATATACCTATGTATCATTATATTTTAATTTTATTAAAATAAGAAATAGAAATGAAAGTAGCGTTCATGCGTACGTACGGCTTACTGTCTCCATGAACGGTGCATTTCATTTCTTACCTCCAAATGATATGTATTGTTATATATATATATATAATGGATATATACTGTCACATTCTGTCCCTCAGGGCCCGCATCGTGACTACCCCAAGACCGCCTTCAATGGGCCAAGGGCTGGCGACTAGCACCAAAGGCGTAATCCCCTAAAACTGGGAAGGCATTGCCTTTATAGAACATAAACTCACACAACCAGAGTATAAGAGGAAGAAAACACTAAGTAAAAACTATATAACAAGTGTAATAAAAGTAAAGGGGCTAGAATACAAGCCCAACAGGATTGTACAACTAAAAGCATCTACTGCTGAAAAGAAAGGGACAACACCTAAAACGTAGAAGCAGCTCCAGGATCATCATTCGGGATTCCTACCTGACTGGTAGGTACATATATCCACCTTATATCTCCAAGTCTAACAGTCCACTCCATGTACTGTCTCTCCGAGTAGTCCACCTCCGGGTACCGTCCAGTCCTGGATCGCTCTCGGCCTTCGTGAACAATGTCTATTGTCTGCATACAACACAACGTGGTGTGGGCATAGCCCGTGTAGGGGTGAGTATAACAATACTCAGTAGGGACCCCGAGACCCTAAAGGTCTCACATAATATTACTAGGATAAAGCACAAAGCATAAAATTCAATAGATAACCAATACTTAGGTATATGCCCATACATATACCTAAGTTATCAAGTAACCCATCTCAATCATGATGAAAAATGAAAAGGTCATTGACTAAGATCAAAATAGGATTTTTCATTAATGAAACCACGGCTGATGGAGAACTCCTCCTCTATTGAGCACAGAAGTCCTTCCATGAAACTGAGGTGCTACTCACAATCCTTAGACTGCTGAGGTACTCCTCTTGTTGAGTATCATGGGTCTTCCACCTCACACAGAAGAGCTCCCCACCATGGGGCTGCCGCCTCACACAGTAGCATCCCCCCTAATATCCTATAGAGGTACTCCACCTGTCAAGTACCGTGGGTCAACTGCCTCACACATTATCTCTCCTCCACAATGGTTCTGTCTCCTCACATAGTAGTGCTCCCCACTGATCTAGTCAAGTCACTCCGAAACGAATCGGACAAGCAGTCATCAGGTCTCATCCAGCTTCTAGGTCTTCGTATTCTACTCACTCGTCTTTCAGAGGGTCCTCTCCATGAGCTACAATCCGATACTCCAAGTCTCATGAAGTCCCACGAAGATGTATCTCAAACATCTGCCACGTCATAGAGGTATCAACGCAACAGACGACACGTCAATCGGACACCTGATCTGTGAGTTATTAGCCCTTTTGTCCCGGTGCCCGGTTGGTTTCGTGTACGAACCAACCTGACCATATTTAAACTATACCCCGAATTTCCATGGGATATTTTTTGAGGAACCGATTCTCAAAGAGATTACCATCGCCTCTGATGGTTCGTCAAACGGATGTCCGATGCCAAAGATATGGCCTATGCAAGCAAAGGGGTCAATAGTGGGCCTGGGTCCGGCCCGACCCAGTCAGACCGACTAGACCCTACCAAGTCTGGGTCGACCTAGTCTGGGATGACCTGGTCAGACATACTGGGTCTGACCCGGCCTGTTGGATGGTTCAGCCCACTATGTTTGGGCCAGTCCACTGAGCTCAGCCCAACGGACTACGTGGACAATTCGGGCCGAAGTCGCCACATGGGCGACTCAAACTGAAGGATAATGGAAGGTATGGCCGACGCCATGAGGGTAGCAGCTTGGACGGCTCATCCCGAGAGGCCAATGGTGGGCCGCACAGGGTGTGGATAGGTCGTGGGTGCACCGAGAAGGGCATGGGGCGAGCCGGGCAGCGGGCCTGACAGGCGCAGGGGGGCGCCGGGCAGGTTTTCTGAGCACTGGGGGATGCTGGGCGGGCAGCCGGGGGGGATGGGCAGGCATGGGGTGTGCTGGCAGCGCATAGGGCGTGCGGGCTGGGTGCCTGTGGGCTGGGCAGGCCACGGTTTCAGCCAGGGCAAAATCCGGGCAGCGCGCGGGTAGGCTGGTCGGGCACCGTGCCGCCGGCGGCATGGTTCGTGGAGGTCGCAGGAAGCACGACCTCTATTCGCCGTCTTCATCATCATCACCACATTACCATGCTTCTGATTCTTCATCGTCGATCCAAGGTTCTGAAACCATAAAAGGTTGTGGAGGGTTTGGGTCGTATTCGTTCGGCCCGAACCCTCCACGTTTTAATGATAGCAAGCAGCTCAAGAAGTTTATTTAACGAGAGATGATTAAGCGTTAGAAACATAAAACACACCCCTACCTTTTTAATCTACAGGCCTTTGTTCGTCGTGGGGGAAGATGATGTTGATGTCGTTCACCGTACGCTTCCACTTCTGAGTTTATGCGTCCATCCATTGATGATGAAGAGGAAGGATGAACGGTCATCAAAGAGATCCCATGTCAGAAGGGGGTTTCAGGGAAGAAGCCAAGGAAGAATTTTTCTTCATCGACGTCTTCACATTCTACATTGGATAATTCTATTCTCCCAAGCTCGGGACTAAAGAGAGAACAACATGCCAAAATAATATATTTTAATATATTATGTCAGATGGTGTGAATTAATTACGTGGTCCCCAATTAATTAAGTTCATGTTGGCACAAATATTTGAAATTCAAATGTAGAGAGGCTCCACAAAATTAATTTCACAACATTGGCATAATTAAATTGGGGAGTTTTGAGGGGGTTAGAGGCCAAGGTGGTCCCGACCTAATTAACAAGAAGAGGGTCAAGGGGTTTCCTTCCATTAATTGGGGGGTTTTTAGGAGGTTTTATCCTCCTCCATTAAGAGAGGAGTTAGTGACCAAGAGGCTCTCCCTTATTAATTAGGGGGAGTTGAGAGGTTTCCTCCCCTCCCATTAAATGGGGGGTTAATCCCCATAGGGACCCCACATCATTACCTCTCACTGAAGTTTATGCTGCTTGGGTGGTCCCCACCCCAATCATCCTCCCATGGGAGGTTAGGGTGTGGCGGTCCCACCACCAACCCCCATGTGGATCTTTTAACTAACACTACCACATGGCGTGGGTTCAACTAAAATAAAATAATTTGTTACTTATTATATTTTATTAATCCACGTGAAACCCAATAACCAACCCTCATACCCGATCAACCGTAGTCAAGGTGAAATCCTTCTTATGCGAAAATCGGAACTGCGAGTTCAACAGTGCCCTCAGATTTCAATTCTGAGCACCCATTCAAAAGATAGAAAAACCCACACATACGATTACTGAACATACCCGAACAAAACATCAAAAATTCTTTCCGGGCACACTGGGTCTCGGAATCAGGCACCGTCAGAAACTGCAGAGTCATAAAATTCCAAGGAATTTAATAAAAAAAATTGAACTTGAAATTTATTGGTCTTTATATTACCCCCACCTCAGGGATTTACATCCCTTTAATGCTACAACACACACTAGGGAAACAGAAAGGGGTACAGAGCACACATTTGAGCCTCCCGCTCCCATGTTCTCTCCTGGAGGTTCTTGTGCTGCCAGCGAACGCACACCGGAGGAATAGACTATCCACACAGGACCCGAACATGTCAATCCTCAATCACCACTAGGACCTCTGTTAATGTCTCCCCATCATCGATGTCTAGCTCCCCATGGTCGATGATGTGGGACGAGTCATGAACGTATCACCTAAGCTTATATACGTGGAAAAAGTCATGCACCTGATGCAACTGAAGTGGATGGTTTAGGCGGTAAGCCACCTCGCCTACTCTGCTAACGACCTGGAACGACCTGATAAAACATGGAGATAACTTACTGCCTCATCCAAATCATCGTAGACCTTATTGAGGTGAGACCTATAGGAAGTCATGGTTTCCATCCTTAGACTCTAGTGGTCTCCGTATCCTATCAGCCTAGGACTTCTGTATTCTATGTGTAGTCTTCATCTACTCATGGATGATCTGCACCTTCTCTATGGTAGTTTGTACCATCTCTGGTCCCACTAGTGCTAACTTCTTTGGGTCTTTACAGTATAGTGGAAATCTGCAAGGTTGGCAGTACAATGCCTCCTAAAGGTCCATACCAATGGTGGAATGGTAGATGTTGTTGTACGCAAACACCACCAAGGGTAAGTGATCCCCCCTCATGCGGCCAAAGTCGAGGACACATGCACGGATCATGTCCTCGATGGTCTGGATGGTCCTCTCAGTCTGACCATCAGTCTTAGGATGGAAGGCGGTGCTCAAGCGATGTTGTGTCCTGAAAGCATCTTGCCACCCTCTTCCATAGTAGGGAAGTAAATCGTGCATCGTGATCAGAGAAAATAGAAGAAGGTACTCCATGAAAATGCACTATATCCTGCACATAATGGCACCCCAAGCTCTCAAATGATTCTTGCTCTATGATCGGTAGGAAGTGGGCTTACATGGTGAGTCGGTCGACGATCACCCATATCGAGTCATGACCCCTAGATGTATGTGGAATCCCCATCAAGAAATCCATGGATATCCCATCCCACTTTCACTTCAGGACCTCTAATGGCAGAACCAAGCCTTCTGGTACCTGGTGCTCTGCCTTCATTTTCTGACAAGTGAGGCACCATGAGACAAACTTTGCTACCACCTTCCTCATACCTACCCACCAATGCTATCATTGAAGGTCCCGGTACATCTTCGCCACTCCTGGATGTACAGCAAGAGGGGAAGTGTAAAATTCCCTCAACACCTCCTCTTAATGTTAAACTGGTACCATGGTACGCCCTTTGAAGAGGATGCAATGCTCCCAATAAGTGAACCTCCCAAATATAGAACTAGCACATCGACATTTTACCATAAAGATGGTGCTCTCGGAGTGTATCCAGTACCACCCAGAAATGGTAGGCATGCTCCTCCTCAGTAGTCAAGTAAATCAGTATGTCGTCGATGATGACTATGAAAAAGAGATCGAGGTATGGTTGGATGATCCAGTTCATGAGATTCATGAACACTGCTGGATCATTTCTTATGCTGAAGGGAATAACCAAGAACTTGTAGTGGCTATACCAACACCTGAAGGACGTCTTATGCACATGGTCATCTCGAACTCTGAGCTGGTGATATCCTGATCTAAGGTCTATCTTCGAGAACCATCGTGCTACCTTGAGCTGATCAAAGAGATCATATATCCTCAGGGGTGGGTACTTGTTCTTCAGGGTCACTTGATTCAGGTGATGGTAGTCGACACACAGTCACAAGATCCCATCTTCCTTCTTGGATAAATAAATTGGAGACACCCAGGGTGAAACACTGGGTCAGATAAGTCCCTTCTTCTGCAAGTCCTCCAACTATACCCACAGCTCACGAAGATCAGTGGGAGCCATCCGATATGCTGGAGTAGATATCGGTGCCATACTAGGGTACATGTCAATGTAGAAGTCCACCTCTATACAAGTAGGTAGTCCGGTAACATCATCTGGAAAACATCCGTGTTCTGGTATACCACTACAGGGTATGTCAGACTCTCCACATCAACTGGTCCCAGGGTAAGGCAAGCCAAATGGTATGTGAACAGTTGCATCCTCCTCCGTGTGAGTCTGTCATGTGCTTCAAAGGTTCCCTTCTCGCCAGTGAAGGTAAAACTGGTCCCATCCATGTGAACATACCTCACTTTGCGCCTAATACAGTCAATATCAGCGTGGACTGTAGATAACCAGTCCAATGCCAAGATGATGTCGTAAGGCCTCGATTCCACTACTGGGAGATCCTAGATGAAGCTCTCACCTCCTAGAGTAAGATCACACTATCGGCACCAGTGTGTGATTGTCGAATCATCTCCGGTAGAAGTCTCTATCTGTAAGGATCTAACTAACAAATCCTTCAGAATCTCCGAGCTCCGAACAAGGGAAGTTGCAATGATGGAGTGACTGGAACCTATGTCTATAAGAACTGCAAATAAGGTTGAGTAGACACATATCATACCTCGAATCATCTTTGATGCACCTTGATCATAGGCCTTTGTTTTCTAAAGCTATGCTCTACCCTATCAACCCGCTCCCTATGGTCATGGTGGACCTCCTAGTGGTGGTGGTTGAAACACCTCGTAACGTCGTCTACTGCCAGCTACACGACCAGATCCACTTCCACGTACACGTCCTCCCTATAGACCACCTTGATCAAACCTTTGCCTCTACCTGGGAGGTCCCTCAACTGACTGCTAATATTTCGTGCGGTGGGTCGGACAGTCATGAGCCATGTGACCCTGGATGCTACATGAGTAGCACTACCTAACAGGTCTAGCTCTGTCTCCACTCTGGGTGCCCTGCACTACCAATCCTTAGACGTATGATTGACTACCTGTAGGTATGGTCCTCTTGGACCTATACATCATCTGTCTACTGCCAGATACAGAAGACTCCACTGCATGTCAGCTAGAGGTGGGTCTCGCTGTTGGAGACTACTCAGCAAGGAAAATCTCCACTAGGAGGGCTCGCTCCAACACCCCAGTCTGCGTCAGAATTCTTTGAGAGGGAACTGAAGTTCTGATCTCAAACATGATTCCCAGCTCAATGGTCCGGGCCCTGAAGAATGGGTCTCGTACCATATCTGTGGAGTAGCATGAGTGGTAGGTGAACCTCGCTGAGTGCTACACCACAGTCATGCCACCCTACTGTATATGTTGTAGCTCCTATATTCGCACCACTGGAAGAGTGGCTGGGACAAAATCCTCCTAGAACAGGCTCTCAAAGTCTTCCAAGAGCAGTGTCACCACATTGTGGACCTGTAGCATCAGGCTCCACCATCTTCCTACTGCTACCTGACGGTGGCTGGTAGCAAGGATCACCATAACGTATGATGGTGTATCTAATAGCCTAAATACATTCAACACAGCCTCCAGCCAATCCTCAACCGCTTGTGGGTCCATCTCTCCCCAGAACCTAGGTGGCCTCTAGCACTAGAACTCATCTAATGTGCTCAAGAGGCATTCATCCTCTACTGTTGGGGCTGGTGTAATTGGTCACCCAATGGAGAGTAGTACTGTTGGTACCTCCGCTGGTGCCTCAACTAGATGAGGGACCTATACTGAGGCCTCGTCGCTCGGTGGGCTGTCATTACGTACAACTCTTGAGGCTCTAGCTGGTCATCCGCGGGGAGGAATCCTAAAAGAATATAGATGACACTCGGTCAAAAGACTATACATGGTGAGCTGACCTGGTTTGAGCTAACTTAAAGAAAACTTTTTAAAAACACACACGCAATCGGTGTTTTTGTGCACTGAGTCAGATATCATATGTTAGGGTCCTGGTGTATGGATATGTCGGCCAAATGCAAAAACACTGGACTCCATGAACTGAAAACCACACTTAGTACCCTTAACTCTATTGCTTCACATAAAAGAAAATTTCAGAGTCCGACGTTTTGCGGTAGAACCGATGACCTCTGATACCAATTTTTCATGACCCATCTCCCAGGGCCCGCATCGTGACTACCCCAAGACCGCCTTTCATGGGCCAGGGGCTGGCGACTAGCACAAAAGGCGTAATCCCCTATAATTGGGAAGGTATTGCCTTTATAGAACATAAACTCACACAACCAGAGTACAAGAGAAAAAAACACTAAGTAAAAACTATATAACAAATGTACTGAATGTAAAGGGGGCCAAAATACAATCCCAACAGGAAATTACGACTGAATGCAAGTACAACTGAAAATAAAGGGATAATAACTAAAACCTTGAAGCAGATCTAGAATCATCATCTGGGATTCCTACCTGAAGGGTAGGCACAAATGTCCACCTCTGCACTCCATATCTAACGATTAAATCCATGTATCATCACGTTGAGTAGTCCACCTCTAAAATCCATCTAGTCTTGGCTCTCTCTCGGCCTCTGTCAATGTTGTATGTTGTATGCATCCAACACAACGTGGTGCGGGCATAACCCATGAATGGTTGAGTATAACGATACTTAGTAGGGACCCTGAGACCCTCAAGGTATCTCAAAATCTAACAAGGATAAACCACAAAGAACAAAATTCAATTGATAAACAATACATAGGTATATTCCAATATATATACTTAAGTTATCAAGTAACCCATCTCAATCATGAGGGGAAATGCTAAGGTCATTGACTCCTCTAAAACCAAGATTTTTCATTAATGAAACAACGGCTACTGGAGAACTCCTCCTCTATCGAGCACAATAGTCTTATCATGACTCTGAGGTGCTACTCACTTACCTTATACTGCTAAGTTACTCCTCCTGTCGAGTATCATGGGTCGACTACCTCACACAACAGAGCTCCCCGCCATGGGTATGCCGCCTCACACTGTAGATCTCCACCTACTAGCCTACAGAGGTACACCTCCTGTTGAATACCGCGGGTCTGCCACCTCATGCAGTAGCGCTCCTCTACCATGGGTTTGATGCCTCACACAGTAGTGCTCCCCGCTGGGCTAGTCATGTCACTCCGAAATGAATCAGACAACCAGTCATCATGTCTCAGCCAGCTTCTAGGTCTCTGTAGTCTGCTTGAACATCTTTGGGAGGGTCCACTCCACAAGAAAAAATCTGATACTCAAAGCGTCACGAAGTCCCATGAAGAATTATCTCAAACGTCAACCACTTCATAAGGGTCTCAACACAATAGACTGCATGTCAATCGGACGCTCGGTCTGTGAGTTATTAACCTTTTTGTCCCGGGGGCTCCGTTGGTTTTGTGTACGAACCAACCCGACCATATCTCCTTTATACCCCGAATTCCCATTCAGTATTTTTGAGGGGACAGATTCTCAAAGATATTCCCATCACTACTGACGGTTCATCAAACTGACATCCGGTGCCAAAGATATGGCCAATACAAGCAAAGGGGTCAATAGTCGGCCTGGGTCCGGTTCGACCCAGTCGGACCGACGCGGCCCAACCCAGTCTGGGTCGCCTAGTCTGGTTCAACCCAGTCAGTCATGTTGGGTCTGACCCAGCCCGTTGGGTGGTTCAACAAGCTATATTTGGCCGGGTCTGCAGGGCCCGGCCCAGTAAACTGCGTGGACAATTCGGGGTGAAGTTTCCATGTGGGAGACTCGGCCCGAAGGCCAGTGGGGGGTCCATCCAGCACCGCGAGGGGCACAGCTTGGACGACTCATCCCGAGAGGCCAACGGTAGGCTGCGTGGGGTGCGTGCAGGCTGCGGGTGTGCCGGGAAGGGAGCAGGGCATGCCAGGCAGACGCTCTAGGGCACCCGGCAGGCACCGGGGGGATGCCGAGCAGGCGGCCTGGGCACTGGGGGATGACGGGTAGGCGCCGAAAGGGCCTCCTGGGCGCCGGGGGGTGGGGGGAGCCGGAGGGCGGGCGGGCAGGCGCGGGGTGATCCGGCAGTGCGCAGGGCTCGCGAGAAGGGTGCCGGTGGGCCAGGTGGGCCGCTGTTTTGGCCGGGGCACTCGCTGAGCAGCACGAGGGTAGGCTGGTCGGGCATCACCCGACCGGCGGCGCAATTCACGAAGGTCACAAGACGTGCAACCTCTATTCACCGTATTCGTTGATGCCGTCACATTTCCATGTCGTTGATTCTTCGTCGTCGATCCAAGGTTCTGAAACCATAAATGTTTTTAGAGGGTTCGGGCAATATTCATTCGGCCCGAACCCTCCACGTTAGAACAATAGCAAGTGGCTCAAGAAGTTGATATAACAAGAGATGATTAAGCGTTAAACAAACATAAAACACACCCCTACCTATTTAATCGACGTGCGTTCGTTCGTCACGGGGGAAGATGATGTTGACATCGTTCATTGTACGCTTCCACTTCCATGTTAATGCGTCGGTCCGTTAACAATGAAGAGGAAGGATGAAGGTTCGTCGATGAGATCCCATGTAGGAAGGGGGTTTTGAGGAAGAAGCCGAGGAAGAATTCTTCATCACTGGTGTCTTCGCATTCTTCTTTAGAGATTTCTATTCTCCCAATCTCTCCACTAAAGAGAGAAAAACGTGCCAAAATAAAAGATTTTAATCTATTATGTCTGATGACATGAATTAATTATGTGGGTACCATTTAATTATGTTCACATTGGCACAAATATTTGAAATGCAAAAGTGGAGAGGCTCCAAAAAATTAATTGCACATGATTGGAATAATTAAATTGGGGAGTTTTGAGCGAGTTAGAGGCCTGGGTGGTCCCCACCTAATTAACCAGAAGAGGGTCAATGGGTTTTCTTCCATTAATTGGGGTGTTTTGAGGAGGTTTTACCCTCCTCCATTAAGATAAGAGTTATTGACCAAGAGGCTCTCCCTCATTAATAAGGGAGAGTTGAGAGGTTTCCTCCCCTCCCATAAAATTGGGGGTTAAGCCCCATGGGGACCCCACGTCATAACCTCTCGTAGGAGGTTATGCTGCTTGGGTGGTCCCCACCCCAATCATCTTCCCATGTGAGGTTAGGGTGTGGTGGTCCCACCACCAACCCTCATGTGGTGCTTTTAACTAACATTACCACATTGCGTGGGTTCAAATAAAATACAATACGTTTTTACTTATTTTATTTTATTAATCCACCTGAAACACAAAAACCAACTCTCATACTCGATCAACCATCATCAAGGTGAATGCCTTATTAAGTAAAAACCAGCATGCGTGAGTTCAAAGGTGCCCTCAGATTTCAATTCCGAGCACCCATTAATAAGATAGAAAAACCCACATGTACATTTACTGAATGTACCCGAACAAAACTTCATAAATTGATTCCGGCCATACTGGGCCTCGAAATCAGGCACCGTCAGAAGCTACAGACTCGTAAAATTACAAATAATTTAATAAAAAAAAATTCCTTAAAATTTCCATGTCTTTAAACATATGATATATATGATATCTAAATAATTAATATCATTCTAGATATAATGGACTATTGATCACATGGACAACTTGTAAATATAAGGACTTCATTTTTTACTCATGTACCAAATATCAAAAAAACGAACGTTATTAACTTAAATGATACGTAATGTTTATAACATGGTAATAAGTGATATAAAAGGAAGAATAAACTTGAAAAATGTTCTTATGTAGAAATTAACTTTAGGTTATTATTCAGGATATTGAAGAACGATCGAGTCAAGTTGGACACGAGGTTAGGGACTTCGTCTCAATCTCAATTCATTGAGGCATATCTTAATTCACGACTTTCTGTTATATGCTATATAAACACCTTTGATTTTTCAATTCATTCAATGGGAATCATTTTCTAAGAAGATTTTTACTAAACATCATATAAAGGAATATTTGTTTAACATGAGCAGTGAAAACGATCTTTCCTCCGCCGTGAGTATTATTTGATCTTTGGCTTCCTTAACAATTCGTAATGTTTTTAAAAGGAAAAATAAATACCATATACTATTTTTACATATTTTTCTATTGAAAATGATTTTCATAATGGATTTATTATTTCAATATCTTGAAATTATATACTATTATTACAATGTGGGAATGTTATCTATTCTTTATACTTATGTTATATGTTATGATTGTGTTATGGTTCTTGGTCATTATTTATGTATACGGGTGGTTTCGTGATAATCCTAGGATGGGTGAGCTCGAGATAGCTATCCAATGAATTGTGTAATGTGAAAAAGGTAAACATGGATGCTTCTCCAAATATATTTAGGGAATATGTAATGAACCAGACCCAAACAGCCACCCAAACATTTCTAAACGGGTCGAGTGTTACAACCTTAGGCACACATCCTCGAACACCAATGGATTGAGACTAGCAGTGAGGGTCTTATAGGTATAGTGGGAAGGATATAACCTCTCAGAGGATAATAATGGTACTGGACCGAGGATAATAATAATGATGCAGTTGAATAATGAATCTGCAAACTCGAACTAGAGCCGCAATGCTGGAACACATTCAATATCAATAAACTACGAAAGCAAGAAATATAAACAACCGCAGCGAAAAGTAAACACATCAGCATGCTAAAAACCACTTGTAACTATTAAAAAATCATCCATAGCGAGTCAATATACAAAAGGGTGCCAATGGCTAAAAAACTGTTGCTAAAATCAATTTAGCATACTGATACAGGAAACAAATAAAAAAAAGTAAGATCTAGCTAGGCAAGAACTCAAGGTCCATACCATCTCCACACAACAACTAATGCAATCCAGCTCCTGAAGTTGGCCTCTTTCCTGCATGTAAATCCATAAAGTCTACACGCGTCCCGAAGGGCCCATACAGGGTGTAAGAAAAATCTCAGTAGGATACCAACCAATGATGAATACCTAATATAAGTGTTTAATCAGGCATGATTTTTGAAGGAAACGGTAACAAATATGATGCAAAAATAAACACCAACACCACTGGTGCTCAGCGGCCACTATGGAGTATCACCTGCTTCAGCCAATGCCGGAATCTCTTTCATGTAACCCAAAACCATGTGCCTCCTGACACCTCATGTCTCAAGTACCGACGTCCCAAAGGCAAATCTAGGTATAGTAACCCAGCACCTTGTTCCTCCTAAAACATCATTCATCATGTACCGATGTCCCAAAGGAACTCCCAAGAAGTATCCTGGATGAACAATGATGAATGTCCCTAATTAAATTATTGGAGGGACAGTGATGTCTTCCCTCAAATAAATAGCTGGAGGTACACCGATGTCTGCCCTAAAATCAATTAACAGGAGGGACGACGATATCCACCCTCAAATAAGTAACCAGAAGGAAATCAATACCTGCCCCCAAAACATGGTAAGCCTCATCCCCTAACCTGATAACCTCAATTTATCCCCTTGAGGATCCTCACCTCTAACATGGCTTCATTCAACAAGCCCCCCAAACCAAATTATGTAAACCGCAACTACGGGTGCCTCTACCAAAACGATTGGTAAAAACCACCTCATCACGGTGTATCTCTATTGCACACTACTCAATGTTCTGGGTGAGCGGTAATCACCAAAATAGTATGCAAGCCACCACACCTCTAACACCTCATGTCCCTGCAACCATGTAATTCCAATCCGATGGCCTCTCCATCCAAGTTACTCGGGCCATGCCCAACTTGACAGTCGTAATGCCCCAAGCCGACGCTCATGATGCACAATCCTGTGGTCATAACCACCCAAAGTATCCCGGGCCAAGCCCAACCTATGATCCTCATCACTCAAGAATATTCAGGCCATGCCCAAAACAACCAAGAGGTTCCATCATATGCAATTCAGTAATTACATATATAACACATTAAAATAAAAGACACAAAAAGGCAAAACAAACTAAACCGTAGAATTTCACTAGGCCAACTATTATCATACAATAGTATTGAGGTCTTCAATGCCTCAAATGATTCATATCAAGGTTTAATAAACTAAACAAAATAGTTTAATCCAAAACAATTCAAGAATAACAATTTTGGAAACCACGGCCAAAATGCCCCATATGAGTAATGACCTCTCCCCCGACCATGCTCAATCAAAATAGGGAAAGGGCATACCCAAAGGTATCCCATAGTCCTATAAGAAACCTAATATGAAATAGAAGATAAATTAGGCCCTCTCTCAAATTTCCCCAATACGGGCTCTAAGCCACGCAACACAAAGTTCTACAAAAAACTCAAATGAATGAAAGCACCACCTACCTAGGACTCGTACAATGAAACTCCTCCGATAACTGCCTCCAATTAGGTCTAAACACATAATATCTACAAAAAAACGCTCAAAACCCAACAGCTCAATCTAGGACAGAAATCAAGAAAAATGGATCAAGAGGAATCAAGGAATTACTGAGGGGGTTCCAAGGGATCAAACATTGTTCGAAACAGAGTTCGGAGAAAGATCTAAGAAGGATTTGATGGTACGATTGTCTCTCCCCACATGATCAATGACTTAGAGGAAGAAAAGAGGGAAAAATTGGAGAAAAACAGAGTGGCCCGGGACATAAAAACCCCAAATTTATGTGGCCACATGGTTACCCCGCATCATTTAGAATACTGTGCACCAACCGTGCAGTTGCCACTACCACTCCTAGAAACTTCGCATGACCATCCCACAGGGTTTGAAAAACCGTGTGCCGCCCGTGCGGAGCCCATTGTCTCACCCCGAGATTTTGCACGATATGTCTGCATGGTTTGTTCAGATCGTGCACCAAACATGCACACCTGCATTACCTCCCCATCTTTTGAAAAAATTTCCCTAAAAACAAGTAAAAATTTTCAAATAGGGTGATGATTTGACCCATTCTAAAAACTCAGGTTCTTACAAACTCCCCACCTTAACATACCTCATCCCCAAGCTATCAAATGAATTCTGGAGATGGCACTGAACTTGCCACCCTAATCAAAAAAACCTGGACTTTCCCGGTCACAAGGTTCTTACTGAATTCCTCAAGGGGATCCCCACCTTAGGAATCACCTAACTCTATCTCAACCTGGGAAAACTCAGAACAAGAAAAGGTTCGCTAACCTGTTTCCAGACTCAAGGTCATCTCATGACGCACGGTCACCCCTGTGCCTCATTGGCACCGCCGTGCCTCATTGGCACCCCCGTGCCACTTCCGACATCCAACGTATCCCACAACACATCAGTGTCCGCGTATATGAGGTCCTTCCACCCTTGGATTCTCAAAATGATCCTTTTTCCTAGCACCTCAAGTAACATGCATCCTCGATGACCTGATTCCCAAGGAACCTCAAGTAACCCGCATCCTCGATGCCCTGATGCCCACAAAACCTCTAGTAACCCGCATCCTCTATGCCCGTAATGCTACGCATCTCATACATATATATATAAATATATCATGCACCTGATATGGTTCCAATCCCACAAACTAGAATCTAGTCAATCCACAAAGATCATGTGCATCACGTGCACAAAAAATGGATATTCCTCTACAGGTCATGCTAGAAGAGAACAAGGAAATCATGGCCACACCTGTGGTGTGCCTCTAACCATCATCGGCTCACCAGCCTGCTCTGCCTCTGGCATCTCCACAGCATGAACCTGGCCTGATGTACTACTTCCTGATGCCTAACCTCCCTGCGATGCTTCTCTAGTCACCGGCCACTGACCCCTTAGATGGATCCCACTATCTCTGTCACATCCTCTGCGTGGAGCTGAACCTCATCTACCGTCTCCTGGAAGTGAACCTTAACCAAATCCAGATTCCACAGTTTGTCCCGGTCCCTACCTGATAGCTTTTTGAGAAGGTTGCCTGCAGAACCTCTCCAAATTCTAGACCTATCCACATGCCCGGAACTCCTTTGGAGGCCAATCACACTAAGTATGAACATTCCTGGATGTCCACACTAAAATAAAACCACTATTGAATAGCTGTGAGGTGGTCTAGCTGAGTCCTTGGCCTGACTGCATGGCTGGAACTCATCTCGTCCTCGCTTCCTGTTGTCTGAACCATCACCTGAAACTATTCCCCAGCCAACCTGGGGCATATCCCTCTGGTTTCCCTCAGCTATGATCACCTGATTCACTACCTCTGAAAAATAACCCAACCTGATGATATTCACCTGGATCCGAATGGCGTGTCATCAGACATACTCAAATAAAATCACCATATCCACGTCATCTCATACCATACCGGGTGCAAAGTGAGACAACTCGATGAAAGTAGATGCATAGTCCATGACAGGCATGTCTCGCTGCTTAAGACTCAAGAACTACCGATATCTCTCTGCCCTCAGTGTCTTTGGGTAAAAGTGCTCGAAGAACCTATCCTAGATGTCATTCCAGGCCTCTCCCTCATGACTACATGCCAGAACATTCACATCCCACCAACACTTTACTGGTCCTCGCAGCATATATGTCGCTAACATCACCTTCCACCCTGGAGACATCTCGAGCTTCTCGAAGATCGTCTGCATGCTCTCTATCATGTTCTCATCCCCCTGTGGAAGACCCTCACCCTGAAAAAGTGGAGGGTGCTGCTACTGGATATCTCGCATCAGATATGCCTTAGATGGCTCTGTACCCTGCGTGCCTCTATCGATCCCCTGCAAGACGCGTACCAGGCTCGCTCAGAGCTACTCGTCGAGCCATGGTCCAAACGCTTCAATACCCAGCTTTTGTCCTGTCTGCACTGGATCAAGGACACGATCCTGTCCCTGTGCCTGTACATGCGGCTCCTGCTCTGCCTATACTAGATCCTGAACCGAATCCTGTACATGCGGCACTGTATCATCTCTCATATGATGCTTTATCTGAGTCTCCAAAAAAGTAACCCCCTCAACCCATGCCCATGACATCCTGACCGCATGACATCCTTACCCACCCCTAACAAGGATAAGTATCAAAAGTAACATGGGCCATGCCCATCGTGATAACTAACATTGCCTCCAACTGATGACCGGGTCGCCCAATCCTACTGATCAAAATCACCTCATCCAATATTTCATGCCTTCTCGTAATAAAGTCAGACCCAAATAATCTATCACATGCAATTCTAAAAAAAAACTAATCATGGCATACAAATTGCAACAACAAGAATTTCTATAAAAAATTTCACCTATTCACATTTCAAATCACATAATGAATGGAAATTGATTTTATTCACATGGTATTATCACTTCACAAATCATGCGTGAAGTTTTGAAATTGAAATACACTAAAAATGTTCCTATCAAATCCAAGAAAAGAAGCTTTGCCCTATCAAGCCAAGGTCCTATTCTCCCTTACCGCACTAGGTCATGTGTCACATATCACAATCAATAACATCAGAAATCATGTGAGCCACCAAGGTGGAAATCATATAAACTATAATCTGATAAAAAGGAAAATAGAAATTACCACCCAAGGTAACATGGTCCATCCCTCATACCTAGGGCTACATGCACCCAAGCCCAAGCTATATTCCCAGTTCCAGTCACAATGTATCTCCAGTCTACCATATCCCAAATAGAAAACTAGAAAAAATAAAAGAGAAGCCTCATTCTCATTAGTAGCCACTATAACACTGCTACTAAATCATTGTCAAGAACTCATCTGATACCACTTTGTAACGACTCGGGCCCAAAAAACCACCAAAATAGTGCTAAACGGGTCGGGTGTTACTACCTTAGGTGCACCTCCCCGAACGCCAATGGCTGCTGACTAGAAATGACAGTCTTATAAGTATTGTGGGGAGGCTATACCCTCTCGGTGTATAATAAAGGTACTGGCATAAGAATAATAATAAAGATGCAGCGGAATAACGACTCAGCAGACTCAAACTAGACTCACAGAGAGGAAGACCAATCACAATCAATAAACAGTGGAAGCAATAAATGTAACCATTAGAAGCAGAAAGCAAACACAACAGGATACGGAAAAACACTTCTAACTACTAAACAAACAACAAAGCATCCACATAGAGTCATTAAACAAAAGGTCACCAATGGCTAACCAACTGCAGCTACAATCAAGAAAGCATGCAGATACAGGAAGGGAAAAACAAATTAAACACCAACTAGGAAAGACTACAAGGTCTATACCATCTCCATGAAATAGCTATTGCAATCAAGATCCTGAAGCTGGCCTCTTTCCAACACGTAAATCCATAATGTCTGCATGATTCCCAAAGGGCCCGTGTTGGGTATGGGGAAAATATCAGTAGGATACCACCCAATGGTGCATACCAGCTATAATTGTTTAATAAGGAATGAATTTATAAGGAAAAAATTAAATAGTACGAGGCACAAATAATCACAAAACCTACTGGTGCTCTGCGGCCACCATGGAGTGTCACCTACTTTGGCCGACACCAAAATCTCTATCATATAACCCAACACCATGTGCCTCCTAACACCTCATGTCTCAAGTATCGACGTCCTGAAAGCACGCCCACGAATAGTAACCTGGCACCTTCTGCCTCCTGAATCCTCCTGCCTCAACTACCAACGTCCTGAAGGCACACCCAAGAAGTAACCCAGAGGATCAGCGATGCCTGTCCTCAAATAAGTAACAGAAGAGACAAAAATGTTTTCCCTAAAATAAATAGCTTTAGGGACAGCGATGTCTTCCATAAAATCAAGTAACTAGAGGGACGGTGATATTCTCCCTCATATAAGTAACCAGAGGGACAACGATACCTTCCCTCAAATCACGACGATCATTAGCCCCCAACTCAATAGCCTCAAGCTATCCCCTGGAGACATCTCACCTCCCACGTGGCTTCCTATGGTATGCACCCCCAACCAAAGTTCCTAAACCGCATCTATGGGGGTCTCTACCCACACGAGTGGTCAAAACCACCTCATCACAAGGAATCTCTGTATACACACTACTCAATGTTCTAGGTCAGCAGTAATCACCAAAATAGTACCCTAGCCACCACACCTCTAGAACCTCATGTCCCTACAACAATGTCGCTCAAGTCTAATGGCCTCACCATCCAAGTAGCTCAGGACATGCGCTACCTAATTGTCTTACTGCCTCATATCGACGTCCATGAAACCCAATCATGTGGTTAGAACCACCCAAAGTATCCCGAGACAAGCCTAACATATGATCCTCATCACTCCAGAATATCTGGGTCATTCCCAACACAACCAGGAGGTTCTAGAATATGAAATTCATCAATTACATATATAACACATTTAAACAAAACAAATAAACAGGAAAAAAACTAAATACTTGAATTTTAATAGCCAAACAGTTATCAAACAACAGTACTGAGGTCTTGAATGCCTCAAACGATTATATCAAGGTTTAATAAACTAAACATAATAGTTTAAACCAAAACAATTCAGGTACAACCATTTTGGCAACACCGGCCAAAATTCCTCATATGATCAATGACATCTCACCCGACCATGCTCAATCAAAATAGGACAAGGGGAATACCCAAAGGTATCCCATAGGTCTATGAGAAACATAATATGAAATTGCAGGAAAATTAGGGTCTCTCTCAAAATACCCTAATATTTAGTTTAATTCGCCCCACCTAAAGGTCTTCAAAAACAAAAAAGAAGGTATGAACCACCTTCTTGAGACTCATGCGATGAAAATCCTCCAATAACATCCTCTAATTATGTCAAAAAACAAAGTAGATCTATAAAAGAATCAAAACTGCTCAAACCCAAATAACTAAATCTAGGAAAGAAATCATGAAATATGGCTCAAGAGGAATCAAGGCCTTAAAGAGGGGGTTCCAATGGATCAAACGATGTTCAAAACAGATTTCAGATGAATATTCGGGAACGATTTGAATGTCTGGTCGGCTCTCCCTGCGTGAGCCATGAATAGGAGGACGAAATGTGGAAGTAATGAGAAATCCTGAGGGGAAAAGGACTTAAAACCCTATCTTTATGTGGCCACAGGGTCATTCTGTATGGTTTTTAAAACTGTGCGCCAACTATGCAGTTTCCACTACCTCACCCAAGAACTTCGCACGACCATCCCGCACGGTTTGTAAAACCGTGCGCCGCCCGTCCGGAGCCCACTGTCTCACCTAGAGATGTCGCACGGCTTGTCCGCATGGTTTGTTCAAACCAAGTGCCAACCGTGTGCACCTACATTACCTCCCAAACTATTAAATGTTTTTCCCATGAAGCATGTCAAAAATTTCAAACATGGTCAGGATTTGACCCATTCTAAAAACCCAGGTTCTTATAGAATATACTATGATGAGTATTCAAAAGTAACTCATATTGTATCTGTGATATCTAAAATGTATGTATGTTATGGATGCAACATGTTACCATTATGATTTTTAATTTTTATGTGTTATTCATAAATATTATGATTTAATGAGGTAAGTAAAATTGTTTATGTTCTGTATGTTTTTATGAACTAATGTTTTCTTTCAGTGTTTTATAACCCTTACTGAGCTTTTTATGGCCATCCCATGTTTTGAAATGTTTTTCACTGGACATAAAGATGAATAGGGTCAAGTATGGGATCAAGGAAAAGTCATGATGTCTCAAATATGGAACTAAACATGACTCTATTTTTCAAGAGATTTTATTTTATAAAAAATTGGAAACTGAATAGAAGTGTCTACTTTGTAATATTTTGAGATGTAATAGTTATGCCATAATTCTCTAAAAATATAAACCTGAAAAGTTGATCAATGTGAATTATATGTTTAATTCAGTATTATGTAATGTTTTAAGGCTGGGACCTAATAGTTGGTATCAGAGCCCAGTTAGATAACATTAGGAGTTAGGGTATTGTTAAATTAATACCCATAAAGTTTTTTATGTTAATATTGAAATGATATAGAATTTATAGATTACCATGTTACTTCTCCTGAGATATTTCTGTGTTTAGAATGGTTTTATACAGAGGAATTAGGGCAGCAATGTTGGGACGACCTGAGAAGGAATAAAACCTTCCAAATCAGCAACCTGAGATGGTCAGAATCAGAACTGAACAATTTATTATAGTGATGGCATAGTTGAATCATGCTAAAAATGGTGGTGGTATCAATGTAAGTGATTAACCAGATCAACCACAGAATAACATGTTAGTAGTGGATCATTTCATGAGGCAACATCTCCCATCATTCAGAGGATCATCAGACCTAGTGCTAGAAAAAGTGTGGATTAAAGCATTAGAAATGATTTTCGATGTCATGGGATGTTCAGAACATCAAAATGTTAGTCTCATTGTTTACTGTTTTGAAGTTGAATCTAATCAGTGGTGGTCGATGGTGAAAGATACCTGGGATATTAACAAGATTGATACTCTCGATTGGGATGAATTCAAATGTTTGTTTCTTGAGAATCATTCTCCTAAGGTGGTTTGTCTTAGAATGAAAAAACAATTCCTGGAATTGAAGAAGTAGGATGAATCAGTGGCTACTTATGATGAAAAATGCACTCAACTAGAAAGGTATGCTCCAAATTTCTTACGAGATCATGATAGTAAAATCCCCAGTTTTAACTAAGGATTAAATCCAATGTATCGAAGGGATTTAGATTCATGTGAGTTCAAAAGTTATGAAAAACGTTTTCGTTGTGCAGAGAAGGTGGAATTGGAATTTGCTGATGATCATGTGTTCATTGAAAAACCATATAATAATAGTTCGAGGTTGAAGGAGAATGGGAAGAACACTTCAAAAAAGTATGATGGTATGAAACTGAAGATTACAGTTTATGAAAATTGTGGTAAAAAACATGATGGGGGAATGTATTTTGAATTCTGGTAAGTGCTACTGATGTGGTAAAATGGGACATAAGGCTCGTTATTACAATGAAAAATATTAGGGTAATGGTAATACAAAATCTAATTTACAGTCAGTAAAATGTTTAAACTGTAATGAAATGGGTCATTATGCAAATGAGTGTCTAATAAAGAACCCAACTTAGGGAAAGCCTCCAGACTACTAGCAGAAAGGGGTGGTTAAATCCTTTGCAACTACATCAATAGATGTTGGGACATCAAATGAAGTAGAATCAAGTTCACTATTTGTTTGTTCAGATTATGCTAATGTGTTGTTTGATTCTGGATATACACACTCTTCTATTACTGAGATGTTTTCTAGAAAATAGGAAAATCAATCTCAAGATATGAATACTCAACTAATGGTAAAAACACATGGAGGAAATGTTGAGACAAAAAGAAAACATAAGAACATTCTTTTCCTAGTGTGCTGAAATAATCTACCTGCAAACCTTATTTTTCTGGCCTCTAGTAGATTTTTATGTTCTTTGTGGTATGGCCTGGATTTCTGTTTTTCAGGCTATGATTGACTACAGAGCTAAAGAGGTTTCTTTTTAGAATGATTTTCAGTTTGTTTACAATAATGAACCCTTGATTTTGATGATATTTGAGGATGCTCAGAAACTATTAACAGATGGAAATGAATGTTACATTTCTCATATTGTTGAGAATAAATGAAGTGTTGAGTTTAATGATGTGTCGGTGGTAAATAAGTACCTTGATGTTTTTATTGATGAGTTTTCTGGTATTATACTTGATCAGGAAGTTGAATTTACTTTTGACATAGTTCCTGAGGCTAAGACAATTTCAAAAACCCCCTTATCAAATTGCTCAAATTGAACTTTTAGACTTAAAGAAGGAATTGAAGGAGTTATTAGATAAAGGTTTTATTCCACCTAGAACATCACCATGGGGTGATCATATCTTATTTATTAAAAAGAAAGATGGTTCAATGAGACTTTGCATTGATTATAGATAATTGAATAACATCACTATAATGAACAAGAATCCCTTGCCTCATATTGATGATTTTTTTGAATAGCTATATGGAGCTCATTATTTTCTGAAGATTAATTTGAGTTTGGAGTACCATCAGTTGAATGTAATGGAAGTAGACAGTCCAAAGACTACAATTTGTACTAGATATGGAAATTATGAATTTTTTGGTATGACTTTTGGTTTAACCAATGCCCTAATTGTATTCATGGATCTTATGAATAGAATTTTTCGTGAGTTCGGGGAAAAGTTTTTGGTAGTGTTCATTGATGATATTTTGGTTTCTTCCAAAAGTAAAGAGGAACATGAAATTCATTTAAGGGTTTTCCTGAGAACCTTAAAAAAATAAACTGTATGGAAAATTCAGCAAGTGTGAGTTTTGGATGAAATAAATTTCATTCCTTGGTCAACGTTTTTCAAAAAATGGCATAAAAGTTGATCCTTCTAAAACAAATATTGTTGAAGAATGTTCAAGACCCACAAATATAACTGAGATTAATAGTTTGCTTTGTTTGGAAGGTTATTACCTGAGTTTTATTGAAAATGTTTCATGGTTATCTAGTCCAGTGACTAAGTTAACTCGAAAAGGTGTTATGTTCATCTAGATAAAAGAATGTGATGACTGTTTTTAGGAATTGAAAAGAAGATTGGTGAATGCTCCAGTTTAGGCACTAACATCTAGAAATGGTGAGTTTGTTAAATTATAGTGATGCTCCGTTGAAATGACTTGGTTGTTTCCTAATGCAGAATGATGAGGTAATTTCTTATGCTTCACTTCAATTGAAACCACATGAGTTAAATTACCATACCCCTGATTTGGAATTTGCTGCTGTTGTTGTTGCTTTAAAATTTTGGCGGCATCATTTGTATGGAGTAAAATGTGAAATATATACTGATAACAAATTTTTAAAGTATATATTAACTCAAAAATAATTGAAAAGGAGACAGAGGATATTTCTGGAATGAATGAAGGATTATTATTGCACAATCCATTGCCAACTGGGAAAAGAAAATAAAGTTGCTGGTGCTTTGAGTCAAAAAATAATGATTTGTTAACCATGTTAAGATTGAAACATGATCCTTTGGTTTTTGATTCGATAAAATTTTTCATATAAGTTGTTGGTGCATAATATTCTTCTATTTTGTATCAGGTGTCAGTGAGATCATCTCTATCAGAAAGAATTAAGAAAGCACATATGGAAGATAGTGAGTTATAGAAAAAGGTAGAGTTGGTTTAGAAGGGTATGTTGCCTGAATTTAACATTGATAATGATTTTGTTTTGGGATTTGGAAAGATTTTACGTATTCCTTGTGATTCACAGTTAAAGAATGAGTTGTTTTGTGAAGCTCATAGTTTCCCATTTTCAGTTCATCCAGGAAGTACTAAGATGTATAGAGATCTTCGGGAGTATTGCTGGTGGGAAGGAATGAAAAGACATGTTCTTGATTTTACTGTGAAGTGTTTAACTTGTTAGTTGGTTAATGCGGAGTGGATGTTACCGAAGGGGATGCTTCAGCCTTTACCGATGCCAGAGTGGAAATGAGAAAATATATCATTAGACTTTGTTGTGGTATTAATTAATATATCTATAGGTAATAATTCAATTTGGGTTATTGTTGATCGATTAAATAAATCATTTCATTTCCTTTCTATTTGAGAAAGTTTGACTCTAGATCTACTTTCTCAGTTGTATATTAAAAAGATAGTCAGGTTACATGGAATTAACCTCTCTATTTTATCTGATTGTGATCCTAGGATTACTTATAACTTTAGGAAAGGCCTTTAGAAGTCATTGGGTACTGAATTAAATTTTAGTACATCTTTTCATCCTCAGTCAGATGGTCAATCGGAACAAACAATTAAGACATTTTTGGATATGTTACGTGCTTGTTCGATGGTTTATCAGGGAAGTTAAAACCAACATATTTATTTGGTTCAATTTTCATATAATAATAGTATTCATTCCAGTATACATATGGTTCCATTTGAGGCATTATTTGGAAAGCATTGTCGAACTTCAGCTCTTTGGGATGAAGTAGGGGAAATGAAGCTGATGGGACCAAAATTGGTAGAAGTGATGGAAGAGAATGTTCAGTTGATTCACAAGAACATGAGAACAGCTCAGAGCAGACAGAAAAGTTATGAAGATAACTGAAGGAAGGATCTTTCTTTTGAGGTAGGTGATCAGGTCATTCTAAAAGTTTCTCCATGGAAAAGTGTGATTTTTTTGGTAAGAAGGGATAGTTGAGTCCAAGGTTCATTGGACATAATGAAATCTTGGAGAATTTCGGATCAGTTTCCTACAGAGTGGATTTTCCTCCATGTTTTTCCTAGGTACACCATGTTTTAAATGTTTCGATGTTGAGAAATTATATGCTAGATTCATATCATGTGTTGAGTCCAGAGGTAGTTCAGTTGGAAGATAATCTCTCTTTTGAGGAACAACCCGTCTAGATTCTTGACCATAGAGAGAAAGTATTGCAGAATAAGGTAATTCACCAGGTAAATGTTTTGGGGAAGAACCATATGGATGAAAAGTCAACGTGGGAATCTGAAAATTCTATGAGGGGTAAATACCCCCCACTTATTTGATAAGGGAAAAAATTGTGAGGAAGCAATTTCCAAAAGGGGGCCAGGATGTAACATCCCAGGTAAAGCATTAAATAATAAATTCTCTTTTTTATTAATATATTAATAATTAAATTTTAATTTTACTTTAAAGGGGTCTATATGTTCGATGGAATACACGATACGCAATAACAGTTTTCTTTAAAATCTTACATTGCACACTAATAATATATTATTATTATTTTAAATGGTAGTTAATGCATAGAAATTGTATTGTTTTGAATGAATTGAACTAACTAAAATATTATTATACATGTTTTTTAATTCTTTTTACATTTATCCAATAAAATTTAGGGGATTGAAAAATAATCTAATCTAATTTTAAGCATAAATACTCTATTATTCATTAAAAGGTTGATTTACTGGCTTTTGATGGAGAATCCTCTTTTACTCTAGTTTTGGTCACTTCAATACATTCTATTTGACCAAATAAAATCCTTCATTATAATGGGGACATCAAAATTTACTTTGTGTATATTTTTGAAATTTTTCTGATAAAGTTCATTTGTTAATGAATAGTGAAAAATATTGTATTTTAATTCAAAACTGTGCTTTAATCTAATTTATTTATATGTTTAGATTATATTTATAATTGGTTTTAAAGTTTAATTAGAATATATTTTTACCATTTAATCCAATGTTCATTATTGTAATTAATTTCACATTGAAATTAAACATAAACAAGTGTCAATCTTTTGATATTTATTAATTCTTAAAAACTCCATTTTTTGTTTTAACAACAAGAATTAATTTTAAATTAATTAATTCCACTTATATGTTTTTAATTGGGAAAAATAAATATCATTTTATAATTTGTAATATCAAATAATTCATAGGCAAAAGTTTTGGCATTTTTCAAAACAAACATCAAATTTTGATGAATAGTGACACCACTTAGTAGTAGTTAAAAAAACTGAATTTTTCATTTAAATGAAATATTAGGACTTCTGTGAATTGTATTTCGAAAATCTAACATACATGGATGCTATTAGTACGTAAAATGTTGTTCATTAAGATGAAAATAATTTTTCGTGAATAGTAACTTTTGACTTTTTTAAGGCGGTTAATGGTAAATTGGGTAATTCAAGGTAAAAAGAATATTATAATAATTCTAAAATTACTATAAAACATGTCCAAAACATATTGGATTAGACATTTATGACCACGGGAATCTTTGGGTCGATTTTGGGACTCCATTGAGCCCCTTGGGAGTGATAATAAAATTTTAGATTAATTAACTTAAAGTAAAGGCAAAAATGACCAAAACAAATATCTTTTAGTAAATTAATTCTTACAAGGGGTTATATAAGTTATCCTTTAAACTATAAATATTCATTGGAAAGATAAAAATATTTCCTACATCAGGGTATTTTTTTATAATTTATAGACATCAAATAAATAACATAATTTATGTCAAAGTAATGATGCAGTGTTTACCTCATTAATAAATGATAAAACTAAATAATATTATAAAGATTAAAATAATATCCACAACTGATCTAATTCTTTTTGGATGATTATATTTCGGCCCTGAGTCATATTATCTTTGAATTTAATGATTTTGGGACATTAAGTAACCGAATATCATTATAAAATAATATAATATTTTCACACTTTCCTAAAGAGCCCCTCCTCCCCCTTATAAAAATCCATCATTTCTAACCAACTCCTCACACCTCTCAGGCATTTTGGATCGTCCAAACTATGCCAAAGTAATATCCCTACATCTCTATCCTTTTCCTAGAAGCCTTACCTTAGGCAGAAGACTCTTCATGAAGTTCATTTGGTTCCAACCAATTGAAGTCACAAAAATTAAAGGTAACAATTTTTCTTAACTTATTTTCTTTAATTTTACTTCTACAACCCCTAAACTCTTTTTTTCATTTATTTTATAACAAAACAAGTATTTTAAATATACTATTATGTTGTTATGGGAATTATTCAAACTACATTTACACACACCTCTATCTAATGTATGAAGAACATACTGTTTCTGTGGATGGAAAACTAACACCTCACAAGATGATGATTGTTCGAATATCTTTTACCACCTATCAAGGTGGTCATTAAGACGAAACTATATTAATATAAAATATATGTTATGTTTATGTTATCTTTATGCTTATTTATTTATCTTTTATATCATTCCTTTATGGTTTCCATTATGGGTAAACACGATAATTTCATTTGAGGAAGACTACTGCCCCTTCAAAGTGATATGGCTTGTTAAGGCCATATGTGGGATGTATAAAGGATGGAATTAATTATATAATATCTGATATTATACTGAAATTATAATATACCTATGTCTCATTTTGTTTTAATTCCATTAAAATACGAAATATAAATGAAAGTAGCGTTCATGCGTACGTACGGCTTACCCGCTCCATGAACGGTGCATTGCGTTTCTTACCTCCAAATGATATTTACTGTTATAAATATATATATATAAGGAATATATATGATATATTTGATATCTAAACAATTAATATCATTCTAGATATATTGTATTATTGACTACACGAACAACTTATAAATATAAGGTGTTCCTTTTTTTACTCAAGTTCCAAATATCGACAAAATTAACATTATTAACTTAAATGATTACATAATGTTTATAACATGTTAATAAGTGATATAAAATGAATAATAAACATGAAAAAGGTTCTTAAGAAAGTAGAAATTAACTTTACATTATTATTCAAGATATTGAAGAACGATCGAGTCATGTCGGACACGAGGTAAGAGACTTCGTCTCAAACTCCTTTAATTGAGGCATATTTTAATTCACGACATTATTATATATTTTGTATAAACACCATTGACTTTTCATTTAATTCCAAGGGAAAAATTTTCTTTGAAGCGTTTTACTAAATAAAAAAAATAAGGAATGTTTTTTAACATAAGCGGTGACAACGACCTTTCCACCGCCACGAGTATTATTTGATCATTGGCTTCCGTAAAAAGCCAGAATGTTTTTAAATGGAAAATTAAATACCATATAATATTTTTAAATATTTTATTATTGAAAATGATTTTAGGAATTAATTCATTATTTCAATATCATTAAATTATATATTGTTATTTTCCTTTGTACTTATGTTAAGTGTTATGATTATGTTAGGGTTCTTGGGCATTGTTTACTTATACTGGTGGTTCCATGATAAACCTAGGGAGGGTGTGCTCGAGATAGCTCTCTAATGCATTGGGTAACGTGACAGAGGTAAATGTGGATGTTTTTCTTATAAGATATAGGGAATATACTGTAATGGATATTCCAAAGTAACTCCATATGTAGGTGTGATAGCTACAACGTAATTATGTTATAGATGCCACAAGTTACCTTTATGATTTATGATTTCTATTTGTTATTCAGTAATATTATGATTTTATGAGATAAATAAAAGTTTTTATGTTCTGTATGTATTTATGAACGAATGTTTTCTTTCATTTTTTTATCACCCTTACCAAGATTTTTAATCCCATACCAAGTTTAGAAATTTTTTCACAGGACATAAAGATGAATAGGGTCAAATAAGGGATCAAGGAATAGTCTTGTTGTCGAAAATATGACACTAGACATGACTCTTTTTTCCATAGTATTTATTTTATAAAATAATGTAAATTGAGTAGAAGTTTCAAGTTTGTATTTTTTGAGATGTAATTGTTATGCCTTAATTCTCTAAAAATCTAAACCTGAAAATATCCACAATGTGAATTATACATTTAATTAAATATTATTTAATGTTTTAAGGATGGGTCCTTATAGATGGTATCATAGGCCAGTTTAGATAACTTTAGGATTTAGGGTACTGTTAAATTAATATCCATAAATAAATTAATGTTAATATTGAAATCATATAGCATTTACAGATTACCAAGTTGGTTTGCCTAAAATATTTCTGTGTTCAGAATGGTTTTCTGTAGTGGAAACATGGAAGCTATGATGGGATGACATCAGGATGAATGCAACCTTCCAAATCAGCAACCCGAGATGGTCGGAATCAGAACTGAACAGTTTATTGCATTGATGGAATAGTTTACTTAGGCAATAAATAGTGGTGGTATCCATGTACGAGGTTAGCCAGATCAACCACATAGGTATATGTCAGTAGAGGAGCATTCCATGAGGAAACTTCCCCTATCATTAAGAGGATCATCTAACTCAGTGCTAGCAGAAGGGTGGATTAAAGCACTGAAAAAGATTTCTGATGCCATGGGTGCTTCAGAACATCAATAGGTTAGTCTTTCTATTTACAGTTTTGACGGTGATGCTGATCAGTGGTGGTCAATAGAGAAAAATATAAGGGATAGTGATGAGATTGATGCTATCTATTGGGATGAATTCAAAGGTATGATTCTTGAGAAATATTTTCCTAAGGTGGTTCATCTAAGAATGAAAAACCAATTCCTGGAATTGAGGCAGGAGGAGGAATTTGCGGCTTCTTATGAAGAAAAATTCACTCGAATGGCAATGTATGATCCAAATTTTGTACGAGATCTTGATAGTAAAATCAACCATTTTTACTCATGATTAAATCCAAATTATCAAATGTCTTTTATTTCTAGAGAGTTCAAAAGTTATGAAAAACATGTTCACTGTGCGGATAAGGTGGAAATGGAGTTTGATGATGATAAATTGTTCATTGAAAATACAAAAGAATAAGAGGTCGAGGTGGCAGGAAAAAGGGATGAAATCTTCAAAAAAGTCTGATCGTAAGAAAATTAAATTTACAGTTTGTGAAAATTGTGTTAAAAATAATGTTGTATAATGTGTTTTGAATTTGGGTAAGTGCTACCGATGTGGTAAAATGGGACATATGGCTCATAATTGTACTGGAAAAGATTAGGGTAATGGTAAAACCAAATCTGATTTAATGTTAGTAAAATGTTTTAAGTATAATTAAATGGGTCATTATGAAAATGAGTGTCCAATAAAGAGATCAACTGAGGGAAAGCATCTAGACTACAACCAGAAATGGGTGGTGAAATCCATTTCAACTACTTCAGCAGATGTTGGGCCATCAAATGAAGTAGTATCAGGTACACTGTTTTTTTGTTCAGATTATGACAATGTTGTCTTTGATTAAGGGTCTACACACTCTTTAATTTCATAGAAGTTTTCTAGTAAATTGTAAATTCCATCTCTATATTTGGGTACATAAATTACGGTAAAAACACCTGGTGGAAATATTGAGACAAAAAGAAAACACATGAACATTACTTTCCTTGTGTGTGGAAATAATATACCTGCAAACCTTATTTATTTTCCTCTAGTGGAGTTTGATGTAATTTTGTTTATGGATTGGCTTTTCATTTATCATGCTAAGATTGAATGCAGAGCTAAATAGGTTTCTTTTCAGAATGATTTTTAGTTTGTGTACACGAATGAAACCTTAATTTTGATAACATATCAGGAAGCTGAGAAACTAGTAAAAGATGGAAATTAATGTTACCTTGATCATATTGTTGAAAATAAAGGATGTGTTGAGATTTATGATGTGCCAGTGGTAAATGAGTACCTTGATGTTTTTCCTGATGAGTTGCCTCATATTATACCTGATCGAGAAGTTGAATTTACTGTTGACTTTATCCTTGATGCTAATCCAATTTCAAAACCCCCTTATGGAATGGCTCATATTGAACTTTTAGATTTAAATAAACAACTGCATGAGTTATTAGATAATGGTTTCATTTGACCTAGCACATCACCATGGGGTGCTCCTGTCATATTTTTTATAACGAAAGATGGTTCAATGAGACTTTGAATAGATTATAAAGCATCTAATAACATCACTGTTATGAATAATAATCCTTTTCTTAATATCGATAATCTGTTTGACCAGCTCCAGGGAGCATATTATTTTTCAAACATTGATTTGAGTTCGGGGTACCATCAGTGGAAAGTAAAAGCAGTAGAGATTCTGATGACCGCATTTCGTACTAGATATGTCCATAATGAATTTGTGGTTATTCTTTTTGGTTTAACCAATGCACCAACTGTATTCTTAAATCTTATGAATATAATATTCCATGATTTATTGGATATGTTTTTGGGTGTGTTTAATGATGATATTTTGGATTAATCAAAAATTAAAGAGGAACATGAAATTACTTTAAGGGTTTTCTTGCAAACAATAAAAGAAAAGAAACTGTATGGAAAATTCAGAAAGTGTGATTTTGGTTTGAAAAAAATCTTTCCTTGTAACATTGTTTCAAAAAATGGCATAACAGTTGATCTTTCTAAAATAGAAGTTGTTGAATAATGGATAAGACCCACAAATATTACAGAGATTCGTAGTTTTCTTGGTTTGGAAGGTTACTACAAGGGGTTTTTTGAAAATTTTTCATGCTTATCGTGTCCAATGACTAGGTTAACTTGAAAAGGTGTTAAGATCATATGGAAAAAAATGTGACGATTGTTTTTCGGAATTGAAAAGAAGATTAGTGAATGCTCGAGTTTTAGCACTTCCAACTAGAAATTGTATGTTCTTTATCTACAATGACACATCATTGAAAGGACTTGGTTTTGTCCTAATGAATAATGATCATGTGATATCTTATGATTTACGTCAGTTGAAACCACGTGAGTAAAATTACCATACACGTGATTTGAAATTAGATGCTTTTTTTTACTTTAAAAATTTGGAGGCATCATTTGTATGGAGTAAAATGTGAAATATATACTAATCACAAATGTTTAAAGTATATATTCACTCAAAAATAATTGAACATGAGACATAGGAGATAGCTAGAATTAATCAAGTATTATGATTACACGATCCATTACCATCAAGGAAAAAAAATGTGGCTCAGGCTTTTAGTCGAAATAGTAACGCTTTGTTAACCATATTACGATTGGAACAAGATCCTTTGGTTTTTGATTTGATAAAAATTGGAATAGAAGTTGTTGGCGTATAAAATTCTACTTTTTTCAGGTTTCAATTAGATCATCTCTATCAGATAGAATTATGCGAACACAGAAGGGAGACAGTGAGTTACCGAAAACGGTAGAGTTGGTGTAGAAGGGTAAGTTTCCTGAATTTAACATTGATAATGAATGTGTTTTGAGATTTGGAAAGAGTTTATGTGTGTCATTTGATTTATAGTTGAATAATGGGTTGTTATGTGAAGCTCACAGTTCCGAGTTTTCATATCATTCGAGAAGTAATAAGATGTACAAAGATCTTCTAGAGTATTACTGGTGGGATGGAATGAAAAGAGGTGTTGCTGATTTTACTATGAAGTGTTTGACTTGTTAGCAGGTTAAAGTAGATCAGAAGTAACTGAAATGGATGATTCATCCTCTACCGGTGCCAGAGTGGAAATGAAAAAATATATCCACGAACTTCATTGTGAGATTACCAACAAAATCTCTAGGTAAAAATTCAATTTTGGTTATTATGGATTGATTGACTAAATCTTCTCATTTCCATCCTATTCAAGATACATTGTCTCTAGATCAACTTTCTTGGTTTTATGTTAAAGAGATAGTCAGGTTTCATGGAATTCCCCTCTCCATTTTATCTAATCGTGATCCTAGGTTTACTTCTATCTTTGGGAAAGGCCTTCATAAGTCATTGGGTACTGAATAAAATTTTATTACATCTTTTCATCCTTAATCAGATGAAAAATCAGAATGAACAATTCATAAATTGGAGGATATGTTACGTGCTTGCTCAAGGGATTTTTAGGGAATTTTGGACCAACATCTATCTTTGGTTGAATTTTCATATAATAACAATTTTCATTCCATATACAGATGGATCCATTTTATGAATTATATGGAAAGCGTTTTTGAACTCCATATTTTTGGGATGAAGTAGTTGAAATGAAGCTGATGAGACCAGAATTGGTAGAAGATATGATAGAGAAGGTTCAGTTGATTCAGAAGCACATGATAATTGTTAAAATCAGATAGAATAGTTATACATATAACCAGAAGAAGGATATTTTTGTTGAGGTAGGTGATCATGTCTTTCTAAAAGTTTCTCCATGGAAAAGTGTGGTGTGTTTTAGTGAGAAGGGAAAGTTGAGTCTGAGGTTCATTAGACCTTATGAAATCCTGGAGAAAGTCAGATCAGTTGCATACAGAGTGGATTTGCCTCCATGTTTATCCCAGGAACACAATGTTCATCACATTTCGATGTTGAAAAATTATATTCCATATCCAGATCATTTTTTGAGTCCATAGATAGTTCAGTTGGAAGAGAATCTCTCATATGAGGAAAAACTAGTTCTGATTCTTCACAATAGAGAGAAAGTGTTGCAGAATAAGGTAATTCAATAGGTAAAGGTTTTGTGGAATAATGATATGGTTGAAGAGGCAACATGGAAATCTGAAAATCCTATGAGGGATAAATACCCCCACTTATTTGATAAATGAATAAAATTGAAAGAAGACAATTTCCAAATGGGGAGAAGGATGTAACATCCCGGGTGAAGAAATAAATAATAAATTATGTTTTTTATTAATATTTTGAGAATTAAATATTAATTTTACTTTAAACGGGTTTCTATGGTCGATGGAGTACCCAATACGCAACAACAATTTTCTTTGAAATCTTACGTTTCACACTAGTAAAATAATATTATTATTTTAAATGGTAGTTGACACCTATCCATTGTATTGGTTGGAATGAATAGAACTAACTACAATATTATTATACATTTTTGTTAAATTTTTATACATTTTTCCAATAAAATTTAGGGGCTTAAAATATGAATGAATCTAATTTTGAGTATAAATACTCTAATATTCCGTAAAAGGTTGATTTAACAACTTTTAATGGAGAACCCTATTTAAATATAGTTCTGGTCACTTTAATACATTATATTTGACCAAATAAGATCTTTATTTATAATGCGGGAATCAAAATTTACTTTGTGTAATTTGTTGAATTTTTTCTAATAAAGTTCATTTTTTTAATGAAGAGTGAAAAATATTGTATTTTAATTCATAATTGTGTTTTAATCGAATTTTTTATATGGATATAATATTTTTTAATAGGTTTTAAAATGTAATTATAATATATTTTTACAATTTAAACCAATTTTTGACATTGGAATTAATTTCACTATGAAATTAGATGTAAACAAATGTCAATATTTTGATTGTTATTCTTTATTAAAAATATGCATTTTGTTTTAACAACGGGAATTAATTGAAAATTAATTTATTCTACTTATATGTTTTGAATTAGGAAAAATAGACTTCATTTTGGAATTCATAATATCAAATAAGGCTTAGGCGGAATTTTTTGTATTTTTCTGATAGACATCAATTTTTGATGAATAGGGAAACCACTTAGTAGTAGTTAAAAAATTGGACTTTTTCATTTAAATGATATTTTCCCACATCTGTGAATTGTATTTTTAAAATCTAGCATACATGGTTTTTATTATTAAGTAAAATCCATTTCAATAAGATGAAAAATATTTTTGTCAATAGTAACTTTTCACTTTTTTACAGTGGTTAAAGGTAAATAGGGTATTTCAAGGTAAAAATAATATTATAATAATTCAAATTTTCCTTTACCCTGGTCCAACCCTTATTAGTTAAGTCATGCACTACCATGGGAATCTTTGGGTCGATTTTGGGACCCCATTGAGCTACTTGGGAGTGATAATGACACTTTAGATTAATTAATTAAAAGTAAAGGCAAAAATAACACAAACAAATATCGTTTAGTAAATTAATTCTTACAAGGGGCTATATAAGTTATATTTTTGACTATAAATATTCATTGGAAATATAAAAATATTTCCTACATCATGGTATTTTTTATATTTTTTAGACATCAAATAACTAAAATTATTTATGACATAATAATGATGTAAGGTTTACCTCATTAACAAATGATTTAAATGAATAATATTATAAAGAATACAATAATATCCAAAACATGTCCAATTAGTATTGGATGATTTTATTTCTACCATGAGTCATCTTATCTTAGACATTAATGATATATGGTCCTTTTGAAATCGAATATCATTATATAATAAAATAATATTATCACACTTTCCTAAATAGCCCCTCCTCCTCCCTAATAAAATGACATCACATATAACGAATTCCTCACACCTATAAAGCCTTTTGGATCATCCAACCTCTACTTAGTTAAGCTCCCTACATCCCTATCCTCCTCCTAGAACCTTACCATAGGCAGAAGGCACTTCAAGAAGTCCTTTTGTATCAAACAAAGGAAGTTACCCAATTTAAAGGTAACAATTTATCTTAAATTATTTTCTTTTATTTTAATTATCCAACCCCTAAACTCTTTTTATTACATTATTTTATTAAAACACCAGTTCTATAAATATACAAGGATGTTTTTATTAGATGTATTATAACTACACTTATACCAACCACCATCTAATGGGTGAATAACATAGTGTTTCTATGGTTGGAAAACTAATGCCTCACGAGACGATGATTGTTCCATTATCTCCTACCTCCTATCAAGCTGGCCATTATGATGAAACTATATTTATATATGATATATGTTATGTTTATGTTTTCTTTATTCTTATGTATTTTTCTTTTATTGCATACATGTATGATTTCCATTATGGGAAAACGTGATAATTTCATTTGAGGAAGTCCGGACTACCGCCCCCTCAAAATGATATGACTCGTTAATGCCGTATGTGGGATGTATAAAGGATGGAGTTAATAATATTATATAAGATATTATAGTGGAAGTATATTGTACCTATGTATCATTGTTTTTCAATTCCATTAAAATAAGAAATAGAAATGAATGTAGCGTTCATGCAAACGTAAGGCTTACCGTCTCCATGAACGGTGCATTTAATTTCTTATCTCCAAATTATATGTACTATTATATATATATATATAATAGATATTTATGATATATATGATATCTAAATAATTAATTTCATTGTGTATATAATTGACTATTGACCACATGGGAAACTTATAAATATAAGGTGTTCTCTTTTTTACTCAAGTACCAAATATCGACAAAATGAACATTAATAACATAAATGATGACATATTGTTTATAACATGGTAATAAGTGATATAAAAGGAATAATAAACTTGAAAAAATATCCTAAGCAAGTATAAATTTACATTAGTTTATTATTCAGGAGATTAAAGAATGATCGAGTCATGTCAGACACTAGGTAAGGGACTTTGTCTCAATCTCCTTTCATTGAGGCATATTTTAATTCACGACATTCATTTATATGCTATCTAAACACCTTTGACTTTTAATTTTATTCAAAGGGAATCTTTTTCTATGAAGCGTTTTACTAAATGAAAAAAAGGAATTTTTTTCTAACATAATTGGTGACAATGACCTTTTTACCGCCAAAAATATTATTTGATCTTTGGATTCCTTAACAAGCAGTAATGTTTTTAAAGGGAAAAAAGATACCATATAATATTTTTACATATATTTGTATTGAAAATGATTTTGATAATGGATTTATTATTTCAATATCTTGAAGTGATATGCTGTTATTATAATGGGGGAATTTTATCTTTCCTTTAAATAAATGTTATGTACTATGATTATGTTATGGTCCTTAGGAAATGTTTACATACTCGGGTGGTTTCGTGATAAAAAATGGGCTGGTGAGCCCGAGGTAGCTCTCTAATTCATTAGGTAACGTGACGGAGGTAAACATGGATGTTTTGTTATAAGAGATGTATGGAATATACTATAATGGGTAATCCCATGTAACTCTCTATGTAGCTGTGATTCCTGCAATGTAAGTATGTTATGCATGCCACAAGTTATCTTTATGATTTATGATTTCTATGTGTTATTCATAAATCCTATGATTTCATTAGGTAAGTAAAAGTGTTTATGTTCTCTATGTATTTATGAACTAGTGTTTTCATTCTTTGTTTTATATCCCTTACTGAGCTTTTTATGCTCATACCATGTTTTCAAAGGTTTTTCAGAGGACATAAAGATGAATATGGTCAAGGATGGGATCAAAGAAATGTCATGCTATCTAAAATGTGGAAGTATACATGACTCTTTTTTCAAGAGTTTTTATTTTATGAAAATAAGGAATATGAGTAGATGTGTCTACTTTGTAATCTTTTGAGATGTAATAGTTATATCCTAATTCCCTAAAACTATAAACATTAAAAGATACTCAATGTGAATTATACGTTTAATTCAATATTATGTAATGTTCTAAGGATGGGTCCTTAAAGTGAAAATGAGATTTAGAAATGAAGAACTCAAATCAATATCACAGTACATAAAAATCACTCTAAAATACTATATAATTAATTTAAATTGATCAAAATTATATTAAATAGAAATTTACATACTTATTATATCATATCTGATCCATTAATACAATTTCAACAACCCATTTTATTAACCAACCTTTTTTAAAATCATTATTTTTAGTTATTAACAGTTTTGTTTCTCCTCAGTAATTCTGTACTTCCAATGTTTGTACACATATCATAGTTCCATAACCTAAAATATATTAATTTCTACACATATAAAATATATATTTATTAAATTCAAATTTTTAGTCATCTATAATTGTTGGAGATAGAAAATTTATTTACATCATTCATATATGATGTAGGTCATATATATGCATAGACACTATTTACAATTACCTATAGATGGATCCAAATAATCCTAAATATAAATTAAAAATTAAAAATTAAATACTATATCATATGTATTCATACAATTTATCCAAATTACCGTCTTTATAAAATATGAATGAAAAAAATCAGATCATTTTATGGAGGTGGTAGTCCACATATATGAACAGACGACGTTATTATTTCCAAGAGGATTGGATGGTAAGTGTGTAGATATGATAATATTATAATATATGTATGATTTTTTCATAAAAATAATATATAAACATTAACCAAATAATAATACTCATCCCTAAAATACGTTTTTGAAAAATGTATTTTATCGCTATTTGGAGACTGTAGGTCGTATGTTAGAACGAGTGATAATTTCACTTTTCATTTCCTAGTAAAAGAGTATATTATGGTGTCTTAGTAATACTAATATCAATTAAGAATATTTAGTAAACTAATATTATTATTTATGATAAATATAAATGATTTACATGAGTTAAATAATAATAGGAAAATAATGTGATCGGTTAAGTCGATTGCCTCTTCCATGAAACGAATCCTTTATATCTCCTATACAAGACTATACAGATAGTCATTTAGGCAGACCATAACCCCTAAAATGTGGATAGAGAATTTTATTATAGAAATTGTAATATTCAATCAATATATAATGTAAAATATTTTGTATATATGTGAGCAAGGATGTACAATTTTATATTTGAGTTGAGGGGCTCTTTTAGAATTTATCAAAAAAATAAATTACAATAAATAAATTATCAAGAATAATTATTCCAAATGAAGAGGGATTGATATATTAAATAGGATTGGGTTTTAATCCCAAATAAAAATCTAATTTAGAGATTTTTTTGTGTCATATTAAAAGATATCATTTTGATTAACCCTTAGTTAACATATATAAGTTTCAATAGTGGAAATAAATTTTTAATTTTAAAAGGATGATATTTTTATTATAAGGTGATTTTCTTCGCATAAATTATTTACTAATGAAATTTAAAAATATATATTTCTAAACTTGTCTTATTCAAATGTTTTTATCATTTTCATTAATGTAATTATATATTAATTTTATTAAATATCATTATTTTAAATGTTGTCAAAATTTAGTTAATATAACATAAAATTCACAATAGACAAGTTTAAATTAAAATATAATACTTTTACCCAACAAAAATAATTAATTTACACCAATAAAAATACTGAAATACTATTACTACTACAATTATATCAATTTTAGTTTTTTTAAAAAGTTTTCATTATTTGAATGATAACTACATTGGTGTTGTGGAATAATTTTATGTAATTTAATATTACCTAAAAATTATAAATAAATCACCATAATAAATATAATTTAATTATAGAAAAATTACTATAAATATTCTTCAATATCTAGTAATTTCCACATGTTTATAGATAATGGATATTGAAAACTAAGAGTGTGACTTTCTTTAAAATTATTCTATATAAATAATATATAAGTCATTTTCATGGTGAAGTGACTATTAAAAAACTCCATATCTCGTTTATTCTGATAATCATGGGATTAAACTCATATATTAATGATTATGATAATAAATTATGGCCTTACATGTTATTTATAATTGAGCTTAACCTTATTTTTCCTCTAGGGATGTGAAATTTATTATCATGGTAATTATTCATAATGACCATAAATAAAAGGAAACTATTTACCGAACTAGAACGACATTATTCAAAATATTTAATTTATATTATATAATTTTATACCTATAAATAGAATAATTTAGTTTTAATTTAAGTATAATAAATTTTAGAAAAAATATTTGGAAAATATTTTCTTTTAGGCAAAAAATTTTCTTTATTTTTTATCCTATACTTTTATAAATAATTTTTTAATATTTAAAACATTTCATATAGAAACTATTATATAAATTTAAATAATATCACTCAACTTAAGAGTTTTATTTAATTATTATGGTGATAATTTATTGATTAAATAAAAATATATTTTTTTGGAAAAATATTTCATTTCCTTCAAAATTATTTTTATTTTCCTCCATATTCAAATGAAAAAAATAGTGAAATTATTTTATACAGATATATCCATATATTTTTTATTATTCAGTTATTCATATTCAATCCCTCTAATTAAATTTCAAGGGAATAAAATTCATTTTATATAATAGTATACTAATTGAATATCGTGCTTCATTTAAACTTGGTGTTGCATGTAACAAAAGATATCAAAGAAATAAAATTATTTAAAAAAATTATATTGGTGTTATATGGATTATTTGGGTTCTTAGGATTATTGAAAAGTGGTTTTGTGATTATTAATTTGGTTAGATAATGGTCGGATGCTCACGACTAGAACTATGTCTTGTGGAAGCATCACATCTGGATGAGGTTCAAACACATTAGGTTGAGAAAGAAAAACTTTAGGAGTATAACAATTCAAGGTGAGTGGTGGTCATTGATTAATCATGAAAAATGAGAGGTTTGAAATTATGAATATGTTTTCTAAGGGTTATCTTTTAGAGTTAATAATAACATTTTATGAAGCGTGGTCATCTTGGAATTAATATAATCCCACACACAAGAGCATGATTCTGGTGGTTTGAGACTGTAAACGTATTGCACATGGGATGTTTAGTTACATTCATTTTCACATGTTAAATGATTGAAATTTAATTTTTGTGAGTGTATGGTTGTGCGAAAAGGAATGATGGTTTTGAATATGATATCTATTGGTGTGGTGAGCTGAAGCATTATGTGAATAAGGTGATGTTCCCTATAAGGAGGTTGGTCGGGGAAATAAATCAGGAGTAGTGAGATGGTTAACCCATGGGTAGACCATGGTAAATATTTTCTAGAGATTTAGTGTTAGTGTTTAGTTAATGGAATGTGAAGGTTATGTTGACGTTATAATGTCTCTATAAGAGTAGAAAAAATTTAATGGGAATGTATTATAAAGAAATAGTTATCAATGGTGGCCCTATTATGAGCTAAAAAATGTTGATTTCCATGGATAACAATCCTACTGGTCCTGAATGTGTAATCGGTGAAATTCGATATGGTTATTAAGAATGACTGGGATTATAGGAATAAAAATCATTTTTTTGAAATATATTGTGCATGGGATATGGTGATTGAGCACATGTTATAATGAAGCGATGACAATGATTCCAAATGTGGGGACCGAGGCATTGGTTACCATTGAGGGATCCTAACGAGAAATATGGTGATTATTGTTTAAGAAAAATTGGTGGGAGTCATTCTAGAATGAAATAATTTATTGGATAGTCATTTTGTCTTTATATATCATTGGATCGACAAATATATGGTCTTCTTCATTGGTCAATAAATTCTAGCTGTAGATTCAAATATAGACTTGGGTAGTGTGTAAGTGTGGGTGTCATCCACATCATAGATTCAAAATCTCATGAAATAATTCATCATTAATGAATTATGATTTATGGTAGGGAGAACAATATAAATGGAGAAGGTATTGTTCAGCTAGGAAACTTCACTAGAATTAGGTTACAGGACTTGATGATCATTCTCAGTTCTTCCATAATGTGAGTTGGGACAGAAGAATTAAGATAATGTTTCACTGACATGTTATTGAAGGAAGATTATCAATTTCATGAAAAATCTTTCTTAGGATGTTCAACTAGGGTAATATCAACTTTTATTATGATGTTATTGAGGAAACCACATTTGGTATTCAATTGGGATGAGATTGGTGTAGTAAATGGGTAGTTTGGGGATTTATAAATAAATTAAATCACAATGTGGTTGGGATTTAACTGTATAGAAATAAAGTATTCACATCAAATAGAGGTATTAGAGATGTTACAATATGTGTGACTAATTTTAGATAGATGAGAAAAATGATGGTAGAATATTTTTGATTCTAATTGCATGTTTCATTAGTAAATTATGATGATGAATGTATTTCAGATATGAATTGGATATTTACATTTTGAAACTATGGTGGTGTACACCATATGAATGTTAATGTATATGTCAATGGAGTGAATTTAGTTTGGTTTTGAAGGGATCTGTTATGTGTTATCATTTTTTTGGAAACATTATTGAACATGGGATTATGTTTTGGTGGGTCAGGCACTGTATATTAAAAGTGTAAAATGTAAGCATATTGGTAATTGAGAAACACAACACAACCATTTGTGAAGGATTTCATGAACCAAGTAGTTATGTGGTCATGATTATATACCCACAAATAATAATTTATTTTGACAAGTGTTATAGACTGGATATTGTAAGATCCCATGTCTATATAGGCTATAAATTTCATATGGAAATGAATTTTTAATTACTATATGGGCAGGTTTTTATAGATACCTAGAATGGAATTATGAATACATTAATTAAATAAATTTATGTTTTTAGATTTATTTTGAACATGGAAGTTGGATTGTCAGTTTCAGGGGTAATATTGGGGTTTAGGGCCCAGAGTCAAATTTTTGGAATAGTGTAGCCTAGGGCGTGTGGGATTTTCATTACTAGTATTATCCTTGTATTCCTACCATATAGAGTATATTGTTTAAAAAAAGAGTTGTAAACCATATTACATACTAAGGGAAGCTATGTGGGTGACTATAGTTTAATGTAGTAATGATTCATTGATAGAGCATGGCCAGATATACTCTAGACCCTAATGTTCTGATATGGATGTATTAGAGACAATTCCAACCACACTATTTGATCAACGTTTGGAAACCCATGATTCCAAACCCTGTACGCCATTAAAAGTTTAATTTTACACTTTTTCCTAATCGGTTTTAAAAGGGTATCTCTAGACATTTAATCCTTTCCCCCCCAAATTACCCATTAAAACCCCAACTCTTCTTGATATTTACCCCCATCAATTTGAGGTATTAATGTTTTCTTTCCAAAACATTTTTAGGTGATATTTCTACTTCAGTATATTATTTGAATAACCTATTATATTATCTTATAATAATTTTTTCATGTCATTGTATTTCAATTATTATTTCACCAAAACATTGAGTAATTTGATACATGTAATGGGGCTCTTCCTATGTAATGAAAGATCGTTACCTGGTAGGTTGTTTGCACTTCGTTGCATGTTGTTTCACTGTGTTATGACACCACAACCAATATTCCAAGATTTAAAATTTAAATTAAAATGAATGTGTGTTTGTTTTCGAATGGTTTATTATGGATTTTTTCCAGTTCATGGATGAGGATATTCCATAATCAGTTGGCGAGTTTGGTCATAATTCTGATGTAATTGGAGTTGTTTATGAGTTTTTGGTCATAATTCCATTTTGAATAAAATTGATTCATTTTTACTAACATGTGGATATTGAATAATTAATTAAAATTTATTTATAAGTAATTGTGTTTTTGTTGTTGTGATGTGAAATAAGACCTACTATGACACAGTTGAGCTTGTACTGGCTATGGTATCAACTTTTATCCATGGGAATATAAAAAAAATGATTCATATGAGGTCGGAGGTATTCCATACCTTCCCTCTGGTATGTGTGCATGTATTTCTTAGTGTATAATGTTTAAATATATCCCCTACACTTTAATCCTTTAGATTACATATATTATATGATTGGCTTAACTATATCAATTTAGATAACTATAACAGATTGATTTGAGGTGTTATGGGAAACCAATATGTTCTAGATTTACGACTTGACACCTATTGAAGGACGCAAAGACCCATGAGGCACTAAGTATTATCCATGTATCATAAGAGGTGAGTCTGGACAATGTGAGTCTCTTATTCACTTGTATGGGCCTAGGTCAATATATCATGTAGATTCAATGACCAGTTCGGATGAGTAGACTCCCCTAGATATACCTCGAAGGAAAAAATTATCCAAAGCCCATCTATTGACTATTTCTATATAGGTAAGAACACATGTATCTAGAAAGTTAATTATACCTTTTTTGTGATATCACTAGACATAATATCCTAGTGAATTGGGGTTTTACTCTAATCTATGACATTAACATAGAGGTTCCAATGTGGGATTCCTCCATATAAATATGATTTAAAGGGTCTCAATAGGGAAGTACGTACTTATGATTTGACATTGAGGATACCAAGAGGGATAAGTAAAATTATTTGTGGCCTTTGAGGAACTATCAGGGGATACCACTTCGATTTATTGACCCATGGGACCCGAGTGGCTTCCCCGATGGGTGACAAACCCCTTGAAATATCATTATAAAATTGGGTAGTGATGGTAGTGGGTATCAGCATAGAACACATACCTAATATTTGATCCTCAGAGGATGTGTATGTAGGGATCAATTTAGGTGCTTGACCAACCCAATTCCCTTATTTATTTCATCACTTTGTTACTATTTATACAACTATAAATGAATTATGTTTTACTTAGAAATTTCCTTATGGGATGGATATGATAATATAGAATGATGGAGTGTCCTAGAATTACTTCCTTGTATTTGGATTATGGTATTTATTTATCTATTTAATTATATCATTACTAGAATTACTAGTGTTTCCATAATTACTCCCTATAGTACAAACATAGAAGATGCCAAATGGTGGAACTCATAACCCCTCATAGTTACACTATCCACATAGACACCTAGATTTATATGATCAATGTTCTACTCATGCTTTATGGGTGACCACATTTCCTAGAGCTCTTTATTATTGTGAAATCCCATAGGATTAATGATTATATCCTCGATTGACGCCTATGATACTCCCTATTATTTTGTGTATGAACATTATTTCATTTCCCAATGATGTTAAGGAATGAAATGTCATTCCAATTATTGAATGATACCAAATAATTATTTTAAATACAGAGAGTATTCCTTAAAAATTTATTAAGGGTAATCACACATTAGAATTCATAACCCTTTTAGTGTGTGGATTGCATATGGTATGAGTTATTAAAACCTGACATAAAACTGTATTAGGGAACATTGAGGCATAATCTTGATTTCACTAGTTACACACATTATGAGTGGTACAAATAAGAGACATATTATCTATATACAAGACTTATTTATCATATATTCAACAAATACATCGAATTAAACAATATATTTAGAATTGGAATGTAATGGTTATCCGATTTCTAAGACCAATATGTCGCTCGGCTGACGTTGCTTGCACAGATTAATTTTAGATGCTTTCTTAAGTAGGTATGGTTAGATCTGGGAAACCCTTAGGGCCTCATTATAATGTTTTTTATTTATTTAGATTATTTTCAATAACTATTATTTACATTATTTGTTTTTGTTGAGTATCTCACATATAAATACAATTTAATTGCATAAAATATGATAGACCATGTTGGTGGTTCCCTTTTTAGATTTTTACTCGCGTCCTTCTAGGCCTCCAAAACCCTTGGGCACCTAAGAATATTTTCATGTGTTTATAAACTTAGGTTTAGATAAGGAAAAGGATTGATTGAGAAGGATTGATAAAATGGTTACATAGAGACTAGTACATTATGTGACATAGTATTGGATATAGTTCAATATAATTCTTATTTCTATTTATTTTTCTTATTTTTATATTTGTGGTTTTCATAGTGGGAAAACCATTGTTATATATATGATACGACTATATTCCCATCCACTAAATTTCTTTTTTTCATATAATTATTTATTCTTATTATTTCCACACATTGATTAATAACTTATATAGATTGTTATTTATTATTTCTTTTGTTTTTCTTAATTTATATGAGGGAATATTATTTCCCAAATACAACCAATGTCACACATATAGTAAGAAAAATCTGGAGTATGTAGAGGAGCACTAGAGGCGAGGTCTTGAACCGGTCCATCTACTGTTCCTAGATTGATTTGGGCTAAGATGTTACTATATGGTGGCAATGAAAAATCAATCCTAGATTTGTTTAGAGGTTGATAGAATAGATGAATTTGTATTAATTACAGTGTTTCATGTATAATGATGATTTTAATTTTCAATGTTATTTATAAGGAGTGGTGTGATAGATGACATATTGTGTAGAGTAAAAAATTATTTAGTTGAGGGTGTGTCCTTATATTTAAATTGTGAATTCTAGATTCCATTAATAATCATTATAGTGATATAGAGAAGAGTTAGTGGCATGTATTTATTATTTTTTCTCAAGTATTTGTAGGAAATTCACACTAGATGACTACATGTGGCAATTAATGGAAGATGGAAAACATATCTTTTCATTTTAGTTATAGTGTGGTGATGATGAAGGTAAAGCTAATTTAGGGAGTTTCAAATCAGTCACTAGAATACAATTATGTATTAATATAACCATGAATATAGTTTTACTAGACGATGGATGATCAGAATGAACTTGGGATACCAATGATAAGATGAATGTCATTTCATCCGGTTTTAGTGTGGTTACCCTATTTGGAGTTTTGATGCAGTATAGGTGAATGTATGACTCTTAGCATCTAAATCAATGTAGAATTTAGATATCTGAGTTGTATTTAGATGAAGAGTTTTTCAGTGCTACCAGGTTGGATGACAATTTTTATGATGGATTTAGTATATAGTAATCGAATTATAATGGGGTGCATGTTCAAAACTATAATTTACATCCTTTAACAATCGGATGATGAATTTAAAGGAAAAGAACCATCAATTGGTGATATAATAATGTTCCAGTAATGATTGACAATTTTTTAAGTTATTTTAATCGATAAATTAAAAAGATAATGATTTTTGTAGTTAATTATATGGAAGTGGAAACCCTATGAGGAATTTCATTGGATAACATGGTTAATATATCAATAGATGGGTCCTATAGTAAGTTGATCCATGATACTTGAGGTGTTCCGATTGATGAAACCGTGGTTTATTTGGTTAGAATAGTGATTTCAAGCATCATATTGGTGTTTCAGTGATGCTTATGTGTGGTTGCTAGTTTTTAAATGAGATGAGTACCATGTTTTTGGTGTTATGTTATTAGTGTGCATTTGTAATTCATCGATAGAGTATGGTATGTTGGTGATAAATGGGTTGCCTGAGTGGATAACTTTTTATGAATTGAAGGTCAAAACGTATTCAGTATTATGAGATGTGTGATGGTGCGTAATTTTAATTGTTATATAATTTTTTTAGTTTGTAAATTTTTTTGGTTGTTGAATTTTTTAGTTTGGTGGAAGGTTCTTTTAAAAACAGAGTTCTGGATAGAAAATAAACGACTTATGGAATCATGATAAGAATTTTTTTGATATAGTTTGACGTAGATAGGTTCCTCATGATACTGTAAAATCGTAACAGTTTTAGGATTATTTTTGGATATTTCATCATGTTTCTATTCAAGGTTCTTGATTTAGTGAAAATGGCATGGGATAAACTATAAAACTCCATTATTATAGATATATTTTTAGTTAATTCAATATATGAGACAATTTTCATCATTTAAGGGAACATATTTTTAGGGAAAACTAGATGATTTCATAAGAAACTATGGAATTCATCTTTGATCTAGAACATGGTATGTGGTTTGTGCATGGTTGTAGACAAACCATGAAAATTATTATAGCAGTTTCCATAAAAATTAACATGAATTGAGTAAAAATGGTCAACTGTGTGAAATACATATGTGCATTTGGGTTTTTTGAAATAGATTAAACAACATATTTGGCCCATGTTTTGAAAAATTGTGATATAAAATCTTGTAACCCTTAAAAAGTGGAATTTTATTATTATTCCCTTACAACATCATAACCAGAACCCTATTTTTCTCTTATCCCTTGGCCGAAATGACACATGTGATCTCCTCCCATAACTATATTCCTACAGTGAGATCTCCCATATGCCGTATCTGTTTCATCCATCATCAGGTGTGCTGAAAATATTGTGTTTAGTCCTTGAATTCATTACCATATATTCATTATATCAATCATATACTAGTTTTCACGTTCAGAATGGTTTTAATATTCCATATTTTTAGGGAATTATTAAACATATTCATCTTGATCCATTTAAGAAAACAAAGTTAATTTTATATTTCTCATCTCTAGTATGTCTAACGTTTGTGCTCCTTTTAATTAACACATAGCCTAATTTTATATTATAAGTGTACGCAGGGTGTGTGTTTCTTTACAGGTCCTACGAAGGCCTATCATTAACCAAATGGAAAAGTTACTCATCCTCTTAGTTATATGACATAATTTTTTCTTAACATATGAAACTGGGGGATAACCAGTGAACTAACCCATTTTTGAATTTATGGTTAATATGGAAATTGTAAATTCATAAGTCTTATTTAAAGGGGAAATGATATTTGGGGTTATAATTGGTTTTTTGAATTAATAAAATGTGTTTTGAATGGATAAAAAGAAAATAAATTTATTTATTATTTTAAATAAACTTTCAAAATCCATATTTATTTAAAATAGTTCATTAATTATTACATGAGTGTCTTATAAAATATATATTGAATTATATGAGAATTTTTAATTGATTGGTTTTGGTTTTAAAAAGTTAATGAAAATTTTTAATTTCATCACAAGCTTGTAAATTCTATATGATTAATGTGTATTTCTTTTGAATTAGGTCATGTGAATGAGAATTCATGACATATTATTTATAACTTATATATAATAATTTATTTTATGAGGTGCTCTAGGGGGAATTACCTAGTTTAAAAATTAGAATATTAAGTGACTAAATGTCACTATTAATGGAAATGAACTTTAATAAAAGAAAATAATGTGATTCTGATATTATATTAGATGTAGTTAATTGGATAACCATGGGTTATAAAATAGGAAATTAATTTATATAATATGAATTTATTTCATGGGAACTGAATTAATAGTTGTTATAAAGTGTTAAATGTTAAAAATTTGTAATATAAATATTTTTTTAAAGGATATTGAACTAGTTAATTAGAAGATATCTTTTTAAAATAAAGTATTTATAAATATTAATATTGAGAGAAACCACGTACATGTTTTTGAGTTGTTAAATATAGACACTTTCATAGGTATTCAAAATTACATGAATGAAAATTTCCTTATCAGTGGTGTTGTGTAACTAAAAAATATCTTTCTAGATAATGTTTAGATACTAAAAAACACCATCATAGGAAAGGTTGAGATACATCATAAAATTACCCTTGTAGTTATTATATATTCACAAAGGAAATCACCCACAGGTGTGGTAATGATATTATGTTAGGCACGGTTCACTTGATGTGATTAGAGACTCCAAACATATATAGACATTTGTATGGTCGAATGGGGTCACAAACCTTAGGATCGATAGTGGTATAGAATAATATTATGTGTTACCATTAATTTAGGGAATTTGTAGATATTTATATATTTTTAATTTAATAAATAAATATCAATATATGATTATTTTTACCTCCTCCTATTCCATATTTTTTTTTGACTTATTCTATTTATGGACACCATACAGGTGGAATACTGAGTAATAATCATGCCCTAATCCGGATGACACATAACATTTGTATTGGAGTAGTCCATACCTGATTGTATGTATGAGTCTAGGCTACGTATAATTATAGATAGTGTGGGGGACTGGGATGGAGTATGGGAGTTTAAGATTGGTCTTGGAATTGAGACCATTTTTTAGGGTATTCTAGGTTTTGTATTTTGAATTTTTTTATTTTTAATGTGTATAAATTAATACTGATGTATATGTTTCAATAAAATTTATATACATTTTAAATTTTATATAAATTTTTAATAGTTTTAAAAATCTCCATAGATGTTATTTCAGCACTTTATGTGTATTGATATATATGATTTATCATCATTTCTACTTTTGTTTACACTCTAATAATGGGTTTATAGTCTCTATACCATACAAACATATACCTCAACTAATAGTCATCATGCTTTGGTATATAGGGTGGGTCACCTACAGTAATGTAGTGACCCTTGGTCTCAGGTCGATTTGTTTTATGAAATGGTCGGATATCACTACCTAAAAATTAATTCTAAACATTTTTTATCCTCATGGATCATCAAATAATACCCAAACCATAACGATTCCACCATAATAAATTGTTTATTAATACAATATAATGTTCTTAATGCATCACATAATTTCAAAATTCCCACCTTTTATACATTACATTAATCCAAAACATGGATGTATAAAGATTGAAATAATTTTAGTTCCTTACAGTCAAATTTTATCATGATTAACAACTCAACTCGAAATACCGACAGAATTTAAATAGGGAAAACATGGAATATATTTTAAATGATTAACAATAATGATTAAATTATTAATATAATTTTTTAAAAATAATTTTCCAAGAATACCCTATATCGTATTAATTTTAGATTTCACAATTTCAATTATTATTAATTACTTTCTATACACGCATCACAACATTTTTTTAAGCCTTGTCAGACATAGAGTTTTAAAATTTAACATGATTTATTAATGTATTTCTTACTTATTTAAAATTATAATATTTTTTCTATTTCTCTAATAGGACTAAATTATTTTTGAATAATTTCATTTAATTACTTTTTAAAATTTTAAAAACAATATACTAGTAATGCTTCCACAAGATATTTTCATTTTTAATTTTGGTGTTTTGAAAACCATTATGAAAAATATTTTAAACCCATCCTCAAAATAGGGTATCTTTAATTTTTTTATAATAGTCAAAATTCATTTTTCTACTAAATGATTTCAAAATAAATTAATTTTTCTTAAATGATTTTGTTATTAATAAAAATAGAATGCCATAAAAAATAAAGTAGTCAAGTGAGCCTCATTGAATAATAGTTTAGTTAGATAAAATTACATTCATAATTTTTTAATTGACACAAAATTATATTTATATTATAAAAAATTACATATTTCAACAATATTGTAGCTACATAATGCATAATAATCATGGGAACACATCCGACAAACCATAATATTATCCACTTTAGGTAGTTATTACTTGATTATATGGTTTTAAATCACATATCATAAAATAATACATCATGATATGTGATATGTACCACCTATTCACAAGTTTAATCCAATAACACCTGTTACTAGTACAAAAGAAATCAATATTAAAATTGAATCACATAAAATGATGAATACATCAGTATAGAGTCACACAAACAAATATGACACAAAAAAATTTAATTCACAAAATATCATAAATAGTGTAATACCAACCAGAAAATATATGATGGAAATAAATACACAATCCTATTCCCCGATGATAAAATCTTAAACAATAATCGTAATAGAATTGATCAAGAATTATTATTATTATAACAAAACATCCACCCTAACCATATCTCTACATCACAAAAGTTAATGAGTTATTTATGGAATGAACTGAATTCGGATAGGGGAACCCTTTCCCCTAACAATATTTCAACATCAACACCAAGATAGGGGAATGATTTATTCTCACTATATCTATATGAAATTATGATTTTAATTTTTTAATAATGGAATAAGTAGTATAACTAAGAAGGATAATTTGGTTCAATATGTAAGTTTTAATTGAGAAGGTTTTCGAATACTTATTCCAAAGAGTTATCACTCAAAAAGGAATGATGATAATTTCTATCATTTGATTCAAGGGTCTTACAAAACAATAGATCATGATAAAAAAGTTAAATCTTAGATATAAAAATATAAAATGAAACATATAACCACAAAAGAGTGTAAAATTCTGAAAAACCCTAGTAAAAAATCATTGTTAGAAAACCTACATTGTGGTCAAAAGAAAAAATTTATCTTGAACAGGTCACAAAACCCCTCCCATGAAATTGACAATTCATCCTTATCCCAATGGAATAAATACCACCACTACCAAGATACCCATAAAAACATGCTCAAAAATAATATATATTTCATATATATATAGGCCAAAATTCTAAAAATAATAGAGTTTCATCATATAATGTCATCGTCGACAACTTCCACTATAGTAGGATTTAATGGATTATATGATTGAAAATAATTGGAAAAAAACTAATGAGAAGGATAACATATATATTTTCATTAAAAATAATAAATTTCAAGGATTCCTATACAAAGGAAAATATTTTTTGGTTATTAAATAATTTAATTTGACCTAGTATCCATTAACAACATAATTAGATCACATGCAACACTATATGATGCATGAAAGTCACCTTCATCTCTTCCCTCAATCCATCAACAAATAACTTAGTAAATTATTTTTATATATTATCCGGATATTATATCACATGTCCCCTTGAATTCATATGTCCTTTCCAAACTCCCATTCTAAAATAAAATGGTGTGATTAGTTAAAACCATTTTTATACAAAATAGTTCATACTCGCTAGTGCTTATCTACAAAATCCATCCTATTTCACAACCTAAGAATCTATATACAACTTTTCATGAACCAACCATATTGGATCCCATTTGAGCCATCAATGAATGTAGTTATTGAACCCCCAAATCACACCTCTATTATGGCACTAGTTGGCGACTGGAGATGATGGTATAAAATACAAACAATAGGATGCATTGCACTCAAAAAACCCTAAAATAAAATAAATATCTCCAAACCAAATAATTATAAATATATATTTGATAAAAAATATATATCACATGATATTTCATAAAATGTCAAAAAAAATATTAAAATAAATTAACAAACAACTTTTTAAGCATTGAAAAAAATTCCATTATCTCACAAACAACCTCTCAACATAGTATCTATTATATCAATCAACAAATAACTATGTAGGAACCAATTTTTTTATTTATATAGGGGGATCATAAAATTAATATTAGTATGATTATCCTGTAATCCTCTCATGTAAATGTATAAGAAGAATACTAAATCCTATTGATTAAAAAGAGAAATCAACTCTTCACATAATGTGGCTTACCACCACTCCATCCTCCCCAAGGATCTCTCACCAGCAGATGCATATAAGATGAAAACATCATATAATAGGTATTAATATATTTTATAGTACACCACTATCATATAACCATCCATTGATAATTTCCACCTAAAAACCAATGTATCACATCATGAAACTCACATATCCTCATAATATAGCCTTTTATTTAGGCCAGTTTCAGCCATACCAACCCCAATATTGCACATAGACTTGTATCTCATGATAAAATTAGAAACATACTATATAATCATTAAATCGTATTCCCAATTCTGCTAATCACATCCACATCATTGTCTCTTATAATCTCCAAGATGTATATCTAAAAGACACTACAACATTGATAATATGATTTATATATCAAGCAATTTTTTCCCACTCATGAGTATCAACGTGACTACCATATCTATAGTATCATTAATATAAGTATGTGTTATGTCATAAAGTCTTAATAAACCACATATAAATGTGTATCACAATAAAATTCCATCATAGCTCATAAAAACACTTTTCCCATAACAGTACATTTGAACTTGAGTAGGTCCTTAAACAATGTAATTCCAAAGAATATAGTAGAATACGTAGTGTATTCTACAATATATTCATTTGATGATCAATATGTTCGGAAACACAAAAAACCCTAGGCCACCATGGGTATCATTTATCACAACTGTTTTCAATAATTGAGTATAATAAATCACAAGACATAATGATATTGTTGTCTTAAAAAATAGTCGAAACTACTTACCCTATCGTTGAGGTTTGGATACCATCCAACATAATATACATATTTCTATCACTTGAACAAAACTACTAAGGATTAAGGAATAATGTTATCAAATGGAACTTATATTATTTAATACATAATATTTTCATTACTTTATCATGTATAAACCCACTGTAAATTAGGGTTTAATTTTTACAAATAATCAATATCCATTGTTATTCACATTCGAAATTATTCAGTTTCTATATTAATTTATCATCATTTCAAGTTATTCTATACTATCTCATCGGTTTCCATTTGTTATTTCATTTCAACTATCACCATCTAATCCCATGCTTTAAGAATAATTTATTGAGCTATATATATTTTTAGTGTACTATTACGTGACACAAAAAAAATCATGGAGGGATATATATAAATGAAATTCATATCTAAATAAATTTGAAATAAATAAAAAGTAACCATTGAACACAAAAACCTTATGGGAAACACCATTTTCAACCAATACCACATATATTGACATCAATAAAATCACTTAAAAAGTCATTGGATAACCCACTCAAAACAAATTACAGCAATCATGGTGTCATCCCTCATAACATGTTCACTTCTACTACCTGGTAAATCTATTACCTATGGAAATCACCCATACATTGTTTTATAAGGTATTTCAATAAAGGATCTAGCATAAAATACATGGCAGTACATATAATTCATTAGAATAAGTTCAAAGGGAAACTATGACCATCTGAAATATATAAAAATGAATAACACAATATAGTAAAGGATTCAAAATACTTAAACATTTTATTCCAATGGTGATCTTGATTTAATTTTTAATTTATGTAATTTTTTAATGAAAATTTATAAAACAAAGGAAACTAATAATTAGTGTCTACTATTTTATTTAACATCAATTAGTCATTCACATAGAAATACTTCTTCAATTTAAATTATTCATTTGAAGATACATTATGAAAATAAATTGTCTCATTCACAATATTCTTTAAAAAAATATTATATTATTCTATTATAACTTATCAAAATTATTAATCTAATTATTAGAATGTTTATAAAATATAAAATATATTTATCTAGTTCTAATGAAGTATCATTTATTCAATTTACAATATCATAACTGCACTAATAACTATTAGAATTTTTTTTATAAGAATAATAAAAAATAATAATATTTTTAACATATCAAATTTAATCTAATAATGTATTTCTATAAACATAAGGTGAGGATATAAATAAAACAATACATTAATTTTATAATTTATTCACATGAAACATGTTACTCTAATTGAAATTGACCGAGGTGTAATATTTTTTCATAATGAATCATTATTATCAATTATTAATTAAATAATTAATTACATTCAAATTAATACCCAAATAATAACAACAAGATGGTATTATAGCAGGAAATATCATAAAAATTATCATTATCAATAGTATAAATATATTAAAAGACACACATATTTATATTATTTCCTTATCCTGTTCCACATTTCTATTCCAGTTTTTATCTCCATAAAGTTTTCATTCAATCATTTACACAGTTGAAAAAAAATTAATTACCCCAAACGACATTTATTTATATAGATAGAATCATATATATCTGCAATATAGAAATGTAGTTGTGTTGGAATGCTAAACACATGGAGGAGTATAGGAATGGAGAGCTCAAAAATCATTGAACTCTCAAAATTAGATTAAATGATAAAAATGATCAATCAAAAAAATGGATGGGTAGAAAATAGGTAAGGAACACTCACAACTCATGGGGGGCACTACTTCTTGACGAGGCTCCAAGGAAGAAGGAAGGTGGAGGTAAATAAGAAGAAAGTCGAAGAAAAAATGGTCATAGATACAACACGTCTCAAAATTACACCAAATAACACACCCACCATTTCTAACACAAATAATATAAAACTAGTGGTGTTCCAAATCCATGTCACCCATCATAATTGTTAGGTGAATAACCAATCATTATATGAAGAAGAAAATTAACGATTTAGCCACTCCATGTATATGTACATGAAAAAATATATATTTTACAACATTTTTATCATAATTCATTAAAAAATAATTTCATCCATTCTAATTTATTTTGAAATTATTAAATAATTAATCATTGTTTTTATGTATTTTTTCTTATTATTTTAGCTCAAAACACTCACATTTCCATAAAAAAGTGTTGTAGGTTGACATCAGGAAGAGGAAATGAAGGATTATACCCAAAAATATACAAATATATAGGATATGGGTTCTTTCCTAAATTTAAACTTGATCACCCATATTGAAAATCAAAAGAGTACCTCGCAAAAGGGTTAGTTTGTTTTACCAAAAATGATCTCCTAGGAAATGTCTTACCCTTATTTAGTGATGATAACCCTAAATTAGATTTTAAATTGTCCACACATAAGATGAAACAACCACATATATACTTTTTTGGGAATAATATCAGGTGGATTTGACCGTGAGTTGAGTAACCATACAAAAAATGCAATAATTAGAAGTAAACTGTAATGTAAAATTATACAACCCTTATTAATCTCTAAATAATAGTCATCTATAAAATGATAAATTAACCAACATAATGGTAAGAATCCTTAAAATTATTTAGAGAGAAACATAACCGTACATTTTGATTGGAATCAATGTAGGGTTAAAAATAACTAAAAAACTATTTTAGTTCCATTAAAAACAATTAAATAAAAATAATTTTTATTTTAAATCAACTTTAACACATAAAAAAATATTTAATTAGAACTTATTTTATAAAATAGAATAATTATTATAAATTTCACAATGGTTTTTATTAATCTCAATAATACTATATCTTTTTTAAAAAAATCAAAATCAAAATTATATATATAATAAAAAAATATCAAAAAATTTAATTCCAAAATATTTGGTTTCTCATAAAAAATTTAATCACATTAAAACATCATGATAAATTTAAAAAATAAATTTTTATTGTTACTCATATTATATCTGCATTTTCCAAACCAATTAAATATACTATTTTAAATATATAAATTTATCTCAAACCATCATACATCCCAGAATGTCAATGGAATGCCTCTGATATATTCCATTCCCATACAACGCCCATTCAAGATATAAGTCATTGCCTCCCATAAAATATCCTTACAAATCCGGTTATTTATTATCACATGATAATTAAATTATCACATCCCACTTTCAATAGATACCACAATATACATCTAATTGATACATTTTTCAATTTTGGATCAAGTTACATAAAATATTCATGGTAGGATGTATAATAGTTTTATTCATTGTATACTACTTGGATGTTTTTGAAGAATAAATTTTATGGTAGATGGCATGGAAAAATTGTGTTTGGCTAAAACATAGAAGAAAAATTTTTCCATCATGTACTCGTTGGATTCATTGTCAATCAAACATAACACTGACCACTTTATCTCTCTATTATGTATAACAATATGTCATAGAAATCACTATAGGACATATTTTTATCATGTGGTAAGTGAATCTCACAAAAACATCGATACGTTATTCATAGAGCAAGTTTTTCTTCAATACAAGTTCATTCGTCAGTATAGTGGCTCATTGATGACCATGTAATAGGTATCTGGATGGTCTGAAGGATTACTCTTGAATCATATTCTGGATGGAACAAATATTTTTCTACATGGATCACTATCGATTGAATTACTTTGGGTAGATCAAGGATTTTTCATGGATAAGATCCATCTACCACCCCTAGATACTATTATGGTCAATCAATTTCACTTATTCTATCAATCAATCATACAATTCAAGGTAGATCGTTATAGGGAAAATTATCATGATAAATTAGTTTTTATGAAGTTAGTTCCTCTACCCCAATTATTAGATCTTCAAGACCACACTGTTGATGAAATAACCATACACAAAAAACCCTATCTTAAGGATGATGGTTATGTATAATCCTTTATTGAAAAAAACATATGAATCTTATAAGAATTATAATACTTGATGTGTATCATTTATGGAAGGGTTATATTAGCACAACATTAGTAGATATATCATCAACATCGAATATGTAATTCCACCTAATAATTATTCATGATGTAAAATTTACTTACAAAAAACAATATTAACATTAATATGGTAGTTAATTTAATTCTCTTATTCCAATACACACTAAAGAGGCAAGAACAATCCTTCATACATGACTAAATACCCTCTTGTGCTCCTTGAATGCACTCAAGCCTTCCCATTATTAGGATTTTACTATATATCACCAATATTCCTCCATGGATGTCATAGTTATATTGACTCCCATATATTTAAAAAGATTTATAGATGTTGATTTGAGAGGATTCCTTATCTATCTATTAGATGAATGATCTTTTAAAAAATTCCCATAAAATTCATATACATTAAATAAGAACTCAAAATCAATGTAATATATAATAGGGAACTATTCCAATAGACGAAAAATTATATTATATTCATCCCATCAATTCTCAATAATTTTTTTCTCTGGTAGTTTTAAAAAATCATCCAATTTATATCATTTATTTTGAAACATAAATATATTAATCATATTAACTCAATAAAGTGTTTTAAACAATGATCAATATCCTTGAATAATTTTCACATGTGTTAGAATATTAATATAAATTCATGATGTAGTATATATTACTCTATTATTATTCAAAGAAACCTCATAATAATATTTAATTCCATATTCAATGACAACATCTTAAAAGTCACTTTTATATTTTTTAACCACATATTTACAATTTTTTCAAATCATGAGATACATTCTTATTGATAATAAATAAAACATGCTAAAAAACTTCAATATCTCACTTTAAATTGGTTTTCAATACATCAAAATATGAATTTCAATATGTTTGAAGGTATTTTTCCCCATTATTGATAATATATTAATTGGGAAACAAGTTGATTAAATATCAACCATTTGTTTTTTTAAAGATTGAGGGGCAGTGACCTAATTATTGAAACAAAAAAGTCATCGAGAGGATATTACAAAGCAGGACCATGAGGTACCCTAGAAAGACAGAACAATAAATGATACCCTGTTCTAGAGCAGGTGCTCATACAGTGTTAAGGAAGGTGCCCACCTTTTCCATGGGGGTGTCAACCCTATCTTCCAGTCCTTGCTTGTATCCACGCATCACCTTTATCATCTGAAGGTTCTTTTACAGAAATAGAATTAATGATAGATGTAGAGGGGTCATCATTTGATCCAACTTTATTACTATAGGCTGAGAGCATATCGAATGGGTTAGAAATGATAATATTACAATTTATGTTCTCACGAGGAGATATCATGTTCTGCATGTAAATCTATCCTTCCTTTGGCATGGCCGCTTTAGGCTTGTCTATCTTCTTATGTGAAACCTCTTCTATGTTGAAGTTACTTGTGGTCATAATGTTGGAATGGGGCTTATTTCAATGTAGACTCATACTACATTCATCCAGTATTCCTGTAGGGTGTCTGGATTGCAAAGGCACATTCATCAGTGAAGGAGAGTTGTCATTGTCGTATGTGTCCTTACCAACACTAACAGGGGCTATAGAAATAGATACTTTATGTGCTTTGGATATATAGTTTTATTTAAATTTAACTTTCTAGGAGGTCACAACATCTAAAACTATCTTACCCTTTTCCATTTTAGATCATTAATCTCTTTCATAACCCTATCATGAGCCATTTCTTGGGATGAGAGCTCTCTATCCATTTTACTATCCTTCAATTCAGATTCATTCCCTTCACATTATATTCACGTAACCAAATCATCCCTTAATGAAAGTCTTTATTCATATTGGTTATTACATTCATTAATAACAGACCAACTAACTTTTCATGGTCCAAAAAATTGAGTAGAAAAATGTAATCCTTTATCCTCTAGTAAAGTATGAGCTGCAGTATGTCCTCGGGTCTGAAACTCTGACGGATCCATCCCAACATGGACATTTTTAGAGGGAATCTAAACCATTTTTTCCATACTCTTGTTTTAATAATAATTTACTTTTAATAAAATTATTTTTTTTATATAAAAAATTATATTTTTTTATAGATGGATTAAACCACCGGTCAATATTATCAATAACATTCCAATTATTAATTCTAGGACTACATTTTCTATCATGTTTTATAAAATAATAAATCATGACCTTTATATATTTTATATCTATTGAAATTTCTTACATGTTATATCATTCAAAATAATTTAAATTTAGCAGTTATCTAAAAGAGTTTTCAGAAAATTATAGATCCTATAGAAATTTAACAACCATATCAAATTATTTCGAGTGAAAGATTAAATATTATCCCATTTTACATTATCCAATGTCTCCCTTTGTTGACATGCATGATATAAAAAACAATCCTTTGAAATTTTTAATTAGGATACCTCAATTTTCAATTATTTATAAGGTCATCAACACTTATATATTATATATATATGGATATTGTTGATATCTCCTCATCATGTCATCCCTTCCTAGAATAATTAAAAATTCATCTTTTCCAGATAATGGAATTAAACTTGTTTGTGAATGGATAATATCTAATGGATTCATGTGTGGATAGCTTTATCAACCCCTACCGTTGAATTCCTTTTTTCCCTATATGTTAGTATATAAATAATAATTTTGAATTAGGAATGGGGTATTTACATTGTAATATAAGAAGAACCATGTGGATGATTCATTGATCTCACACTAGAAGATTCGTTCATTTACGACAACAAAGTGTCTAAACCTTTTCCTTATTTTATTCTCATTTGGATTCTAATTCTATTTACCTTTACAATGTATTGAATTATAAGATTTTCAAAATTTTCCATATGATGAATTGGGTTTTTCAGAAATAAAATAAGGTATGATTGATTTTACACAACCTTCGCAACCTTATTAGCCTCTTTCAACTATTCATGTTATAAAAATAATATATCATATGTGAAAAAATATTTTCTATAACATATTTAAAATATGGATCCATTTGTGATTTCCAATTTCATTTAATTATCTTTATTTAATGTAATATATTTAATAAAAAAAATTCTTCTTGGTTTCACCTTCTAAACTCCTCTTTAACAACCATTGACATTCCCTTTCATGATATCCTTTAGTCTTCTTCACATACGTTTCCAACAACAAAGATAATATTTCCAAGACACAAATTGATTTACATAACTATTTATTTAATATTTACTCAAATCTATTTGTGGTTTATTTATATTTACAAATGGTCCATGATAGGGAATCTCTTTCTATAATTTATATTATTCTTCTATCATTTTGGAAAACCTTGTCACCCTTTTTTATGGTTTTATCTATCTGTATGTTTTCTTTTATCCTATAGTTAAACATCCCATTTCTCTATAACTTCTTAATTAAATATTGATGGAATTTTTGTTCATGAAAAAGAGGTTTGTTTTCGGTATTATATAACAACAACCATCATTATAGTGTGTATGTTTTTCATTCAAATAACCACATATGATTTCAAATATTTCATATATATTATTCAAAAAACAGTATCTATCTCTTTTAAATCAAATAATTAATAGAAAACTTTACACCCAATTTATCCTTTCTTCCCCATACTTTAGGGATTCTATTATATTTATATATTAACATGATATACCAATAATTATTATCATTATCCCAAAAATTCAAATAACACTAAATTCTTCCAATTAATTTCATTCTTTTGATTTCTCACACAATCTAACAAGATTTTAAAGATTTATATTTTATGATAAAAATCCAAAATTTTGGGGCTCCAATTAATTGGAAAACTTTTCTTGATCTTCAATAATACACAAATCATAATGTGAAGGATTTACAAGCCTTTTTCTTCATTAAAATATGCATAGTTTTATATTTGGTATATTTAAAACATGTTTATATAAATTTCATATAAGGTGAATTTTATGTCTTCTGGGATGCCATTTTGTGTATCATGAAGATGGATTCTTCTCTAGATGATAACAATAAAATATTGACATAATCTAGTATATGTTTTGATATAGACTCTCTAATTATGTTTCTGTGGAATTAAACCATTTCAAAATATATTGGGATGTTCTAAATGTTTCATATTTCTGATTTTCTAGATAAATTTTTAACTATTGATATGTATGTTTTAGATTACTCTTTTCATTTTTCTTCATTAAAATCATGTATTCCTAATAAATCTTAACATTATGAGTTTTATACTAATTGATTTTACTTAACTATTATAATGATCAATGAGGTTATTTTTTTCCTTTAACCTCCTTCAATGAATCTTTTATACTCGATGAGGTTTTAAGTAAACTCATCAATGAATGGATTACTTATTCAAAAAAAATTTCTTTCACTTCATTCCCATGTGAAAATCATGGAAACTTTTCGTTATTAATTTTTTTCCATTTTAAATAGTCAAATATTATTATTTTCATCTATTAAATATGTGACAATAGTACACCTTTTGATTTTAAGTTCTATGTATATCTTCTACCTTTTGAGGTTCTTCTTATAGCTATTAACTATCATCATGAAGTCCATTATAAAAAAGTATATATTGAATCACTAAATTAGGAGAATTCATTTCATACCTTTCAAATTAAGAGTATAAGTATTCAACACTATTAAGATATTATTCCTTTTTTATAGTCCACAAATCTTGAGTTATTTTCTCAAAAATGAAAATTTCATATAATTGTAATATATGAACACATGTCACCTTTATTATCTGTAAATTAATATTCTTCCCATTTAGTTATGTTTCTATATGTATTTTCATCCCACTAAATCATATTATGATGTGGTTTACAAGAAACAACAATTTTAAATTTAACATTTTGGGGAATTGAATTCTCCATCGGAGGAACAAGTAAATTGTATTTATATCTTCACATAATATGAAACAATTTGATAAAACCTTGTATAATTTAGATCTAATTGGAGAAAAAACTATATTATCTCTCATACATCTTATAAATCCCACTGGATTGAGTAGAAAACTCTCAGGGGGTGTGAATCAAGTGTCTGCAGTTCCTAGTTGTATATTCTTTTTAAAATATCTTGTATATACTTAATCATAATTCCCAATTGAGAGATATAGAATTGTTAATAAAATTTTGACCCTAAACATAGTATTAAATGAAAATTTTGAAAATAAACAACAAAGAAATATTTATTTAATTATTATATACATATAAAAAACATACTCTATGTCATGCTCTAATCTTTTTGAGTCGTGAATTTTATTATCAACAAATATGTATAGTGGTCACAAGTGAGGTTTTGAGTTACACAAAATTTTTATGATTTTATCATCAACATACCTTTTATTATCTCATATATATCAATCCTCTTAACTGGATGGTGAAATTTTTCATCCTAGAACCACGAAAATTAGTGATCTATTATCAAACCATTGAATTTGTGTTCAACTTCTAGGATGCTATAAGAAAAAGTCCATTCATGTTGGATATATTTTCTACTTTGATCCACTCGGATTTGGAATCATATTTGAAATTTTATTTTATGAGAGTATCAGTGCAAAAAATTCAAAATAATAAAATAATTGAGCTCTTACTCTACTTTTATATCTTATTTATCATTTTCTTTTTTTTTCAAGAGAAAACAATATTTGGGAAGAGGAAATTTAAGATTCACTTTGATTGACTTGTTTAAATATCATCAGTTTTTTATTCCAAGGGTTTGGAATTACTCATTTAGAAATAATTGATTTCTATGATGCATATATATTAGTAATTGTATAATTATAATGAATAATATTTACATAATATATTTTTAAAACTAGTTGATATATAATAGTAAGATTTTATCCTTTTAAATTATATTAAAATACATTTGAATGACCATTCAAAACAGAATTTATAGTCTACCAAAAAATATCATTATGAATTGGCTCATTTATATAAATTTGAAATTTTAATTATCAAATGACACTTACCAGTGATGCCATATAAAATAATCTAGTTAACTACTCACTCATCATGGGATTCAAATATCTATAGATTTTAAAATATCAAATCACATATTTTTCTATAAATAAATATTCCTCACAATCCTATTTTTACTTTTTCATAGGAATGGTACGAAACATCATGTTAATTTAAAATATATTATTCATTAAATATATTTTAAGTGTTCGCTAGAATACATGACACACAAAACCAAACCCTAAATGAATCACTATATATTATAATATAGAAATTAATTTGGTAGTTAAGAATGGTAATAAATATATAATAAAAATGTTTATAAATGTTTTTAACAATGGATTATAATTTTTTAAAGAATAATAAATATAGATTCTTTTTTTACTCAAATCAATTTTTTACATTAGAAATTATTTTTGTCCCTAAATGTGTTCTATTGATTTTTGTGAATGAACATTATAATTAATTTCTGAAAAGTTTTTAATTTTTATTTCAGTAATATTATATTACTTTTAAATAATAAAATTAATAATATCTAAGTTAAAATATTTAGGATTTTGCAAAAAGGATTTATTTTTTACTGAACAATTGACATATCGTTTTTTAAAAACTATAATCTATTTCTAATAAAAACTCATTTTGTGTTTTTTAATTTTATATAAATTAATCATAATTAAATATTAATAATATAAAATATTATTTTAATCATCATTATACTTTATTTTTGGAATAATTTCATTTTTCTTAAAACACATTAATTAATAAAATCTACATTTATGCATGAAATGTGTTTTTTATTATAATTAATTTAACTAATATCTATTTATTAATGATATTAATTAAATTTATAATGATATATATTAAGTTAAATATTTTAATATTCTTATTATAATTTTTACTAGAAATGTCATGTGGGAAAATTTTATTTTATACTTAAAAATACATTATTCTAAAGTAATTTTACATTGTAGTTTTTACGCTAACATAAAATAATATTCTTACTCATATAGAAATTTAATATTCTAAAAAGGATTAAATATTTTAAATAAAAATATTTCCAAAATTTAACATGTTGATTTCAAGTTCTCTTCTGGTGTGAATAGTAAAAGCCATAAAAATGTATGACCAAAATTGCAGTTAAAATTTGTTTACCGGTGGGGGTCATGGATAAACCAAGAGATAAGGTAAATAACAATAATAAATCATTTATAATTCTTCTCATATGATGTTATTTTAACATTTTTTTATATTTATATTATTTTAAAGGCCATTTGATTCGCATTAACAAGAATATGACCTTATAAAATCAAAATATTTTATGAAATTCCATGTGTCACCCTCCCCCCACTTATAAAATAGAACCACTTCTACCCCATTATTCAATTTTTTATCTTTATTATTTGTCATGTAAGAAGTTAAGTACCTTAATATAATGATTCAGTTCAACCTAGTTCTTATTTTATTCTCCAAAGATAATTATTTCAATGCATAAGATGAAATCTAATATAGGATTCTCAAAGTGGAGGTAAAAATATTAACCCATCACTTTTATATTTATTTATTCTTACCACATCTGTAAAGATATTGTATACATGGAAAACATATATCTAAAATATAATAAATATATTTATATGATAATATTATTATAAAAAATGTTGGCCTCATGGTTTTCATCAAATGGGAAATGAAAGTATCTTTCATATATATGTGTGAACTACCACCTCTACGGAGCTATATGAATCATATTCCATCACCATAATTCATGTCTATATCATTTGTGGATTTAATATTGATATAAAAATATTGATATAAATATTCTTCAGTAATTAAAATATATTATCTACCTTGTCACCTTCTCATCTTTTTTAAAATGATAACATCACAAATGTATATGAATGAACTACCATGTCTAAAGGGAAATTAGAATTATTTTTATATACTAATTTAGATTGATTTTAATAATAAAACATTAAATTAATATATATGATATGTATGATATAATAAATAATATTTATGAATGAATTATTATTTACTTTTCGTTAGTTTAATCCATCATAAAATGGATACATCAATCTTGTACATGTACAGACTACTAACTCCATTTAGTGATGAAATTAATTTTAAATCATCATATTAAAAGAATGGTTATAAATTTTTAAATAAAAAATAAAAATCCTATTTATATAATTATTTAATATTTTGTATATGATGAAAATATGATCAATGTAAATGTACCATTACTACCGAGCCAAAACATACATGAAAATCTAAGCAGTTAACACAAGAAATGATGATGATAAGGAGTGATGGAATATAAATTAATGATAAAATGTTTTATATAAATAGTTCATGGAATTATTGGTATGAATATGTTTCTAATATATATTTATAAAAATATAATTTATTATATAATATGTTATAGGGAATACAAATAAAACCTACTTAAGATAGGAGTTACTTGAAAAAAAATTTGTTTACAAGAGACATGTCTTGTCTACTACTTTTTAAATCACTAAGGCATATGTAAAAACCCATTGATATGTTATATCTATAATAATAATATATTATTTATTCTTAAATCCAAATTTCATTTTATTATTGTCATGGGGAATATGATTCATCAGTTTATTGAGTAATAATGGATTGCAGTTAAAATCTCATTTTTAATAGGATTGTATATGATTAAATATAAAATAATGAAATTATATGATCTTACATTCTAAAATATCATATATATTATTCTACTTTATAAACTTATTTATATTTCATGTTTCCATTTCATTTTCCTCAATTAAAATAATTTTGAAACGAAAATAATATTTTTATGGAAAACTATCTTTATTTAAATCATCACTCACAAAACATTTCAGCAATTTTTATATTTTATGTAATATGTTTTCCATAATATTTTTACTACTCTACAAATATTTATTAAATCCATTTTAAATTATGATTTAATTTATATAAAATTGTATAAAATGAAACTTATAGCTAATTTTCAATATAGGTACTTTTAGTTTTTTACTTAATATGTGAACAAAATCATTTTTTTAATATTTGTTACAATAATGAATTTTCTATCCATCAATAATTATAGTTTAATTAAATATTCATTCAAAAGTTCCCATATACAGTGTCAATTAAATTTTATCAAAAATATTTTTTATTTTTTTATATTTTTTAATGATTGGTTTTAAAATGAAATATGTGTTTTCTAATTATAAATTTCAAAGTTATTTTAAATTTATGTTAATATATAAATACATATTTGGATATTACATATTATTTAACATGGGTATCATCTAATGATTACTTATTTATTCATTATCTATATGGGTTATTATTATTATAATGATATGTTTAAAAAACGAATTTATTTTCTTTGAGTTATTCTTAGATGATATGATCGAATGTTTATGTGACCCATTTTCAGTAAATGGGTTATACAATGATAAAATGAAAAACGTTTTTATAATATTTTGGAACACATTTCTATTGATTATGATTATGTGAAAGGGGAGACTAAAATAGCTCATGATGTTGGGTGGTTCCATTATAGCCCTCCAAATCATTAGGTAAAGATCAAGAAATCAGCATACGCCTTATATGTGATGTATTTAAACCAATAATAAATGGTGAAGGAATCAATTGAATGTAATTTAATCCTATGAAAATGTTGGAAATGATGAAGTATTTATTTTTATTATGGTTCTTCATCCACAATTATAGTATTGACAGTTAACCATAACTAATTAATTGATTTTTTATTATTATGTGTATTCGAAAAACATAATTATTATAAGGCCCTAGCCTTAAACCTTACTTAATATTGAATTAAATGAATAATTCACATTGAGGATCTTTTCAGGTTTATAGTTTTAGAGAAATAAAACATAACTATTACATCTTAAAAGATTACAATGTAGACACTTCTACTAAGTTTCCATAAAATAAAAACTCTTAAAAAGAAAGATGTCTAGATTCCATGTTTTAGATAGCATGACATTCCATTAATCCCATCCATGACCTTATTCCACTTTAAGTCCTGTGAAAAACATTTCGAAAAACTTGGGGTGAGCATAAAAAGCAATGTAAGGGATACAAAGAGAATGAAAACTGTTAGTTTTTCAAACATCAAGTAAACCATGTATACTATATCAAAGTAATACCTTCACCTTCATGAAGTAGTAAAAAAAATCTTCACTGAATAAAGTATCATTACTTACCTTTTTGTAACCAAAGGATTACCATAAAACCCATATAAAGAACACATAGAATATATAAAGGTAACTTGGGACATAAACATACTTAAGTGGAATAACCATACGGTCGACTTCCACACATATCACTTAATGGAATATCCATACGGCCAATTTCCATACATACTTAATGGAATAGCCATACAGCCGACTTCCATACCCAATGCATTGGAGGTTATAACGTAACCACCCGTCCTGGTATTCACGGCACCACCCGTCATATGGTTTATAACGTAACCAACCGTTAAAATGTCCAAGTACCAATATAAAATCATAAAACATAAAACCAATATAAAGGAATGATAACATTTCCACATTTCAATCACAATATATCATAAATATATTGACATAATAGAATCCTTTTTCAAAACCATTTTCAATACCAAAATACATAAAAGAGTATATGGTATTTATTTTATTCTAAAAACATTACGGCTTGTTGAGAAAGCCAAAGACCAAATAATACTCGCGGCGGCGGAAAAGGTCGTTGTCGCCGCGTGCGTTAAAAGAAACATTCCTTTTTGTCGTTTTGTAAAACGCTTCATAGAAAAATATTCCTTTTGTATAAAAGTAAAATTAAAAGGGGTTTATACACCGTATAAAAGAAAGTTGTGTATAAAACTAAATATTCCTCAATGAAAGGAGATTGAGACGAAGTCCCTTACCTTGGGTCCGACTTGACTCGATCGTTCTTTAACGTCCTGAATAATAAACTTGAGTTAATTTATACTTGATAAAGAACCTTTTTAAAGTTCATTATTCCTTTTATATCACTTATTGCCATGTTATAAACATTATGTAACCATTTAAGTTAATAATGTTTGTTTTGTCAATATTTGGTTCTTAAGTCGAAAGTTGACTTCTTACAATTACATGTTGTTCGTGTGATCAAAAGTTCTTTATATCCAGAATGAAATTCCTGATTTGGATATCATATATGTCATATATATCCAGCATATACATGTATTTATAATATTACATAATCATTTAGAGGTAAGAAATGAAATGCACCGTTCATGGAGACGGTAAGCCGTACGTACGCATGAACGCTACTTTCATTTCTATTTCGTATTTTATAGAATGGAATCATAATGATATAAAGGTATGTTATAATTCCAGTATAATATCATATATAATATCATAGTTCCATCGTTTATATGTCCCACATATGGTATTTAACGAATCAAATCACTTTGAGGGGGCGGTAGTCCGCACTTCCTAAAATGAAGATATCGTGTTTAACCATAATGGAAACCCTAAAGGTATTCCCAAAATGAAAAAAAAGAAGCTTAAGGAAAACATAAACATATTATATATCATATATAAAAATAGTGACATCATAATGGCCACCTTTGAAGGTGTTAAATGAGTATTGAACAATCATCGTTTCGGGAGGCAGAATTTCGCCATCCACGGAAACTGTATGTTCTTTAACCATTTTATGTAGTTGTGTGAGTGTGTAGCTCAAATATATCTTATAAAAACATCCTAGTATATTGAAGATACTTGTGTTGTTACAAAAGATTTAAATAAAAAGAGTTTAGGGGGTTGGAGAAGCAAAATAAAACAAATGAACATGAGAGAATGAATTACCTTAAAAAGTATAACTCCTTTTGATTTGAGCCTAAAGGCTTCCTTTGTAAAGCTTATGCCCAAAGGGAAACCTCTAGGATGAGGATAGGGATGTGGAGAGAGTAAAAGGTCAGGGGTTGGCCGAGCCAAAGGCTTGAGTAGTGTGTGAAATGAGGTAGAGGTGGGGGCCTTTTATAAGAGGAGAGGAGGGGCACTTTTGGAAATTAAAGACATATTACTTTATTTGAAAATGTGTTTCGGTTTCAAAAGGTCCCACATTGATATAATTCGTGGATAAGGTTATAAGGCTTCGAAATACACTCATCCAATAAGTTTTGGACATGTGTAGTTCATAGATTTTACATTGTCTTTCCATTTTATTTAAATCGTCAAATAATGATGTCATCGCTGCATCATGATTATGTCATAAATAATTTAATTTATTTAATGTATAAAAATCATAAAAAAAATACTATGATGTAGGAAATCTTTTTAGATTTCCAATGACTATTTATAATCAAATATCTGATCTTTATAACCCCATTTAAAAATTGTTTTCGTAAAACATATTATGTTTGTGTCATTTTTACTTTTACATTAAATAAAACGTTATTTATGTCATTTCCCAAACAAGTGTCTCCATGGGGTCCCCAAGTTTTCCCATGGCTTGTCTTGGTCGGACATGACTCACCCAATAGGTGTAGGACAAGTGTTATGGTGTTTTCACATTCTTATAATATCATTTTTACCTTAAACTACACTGATTACCACTAATCGCGATTAAGAACTTAATAAGTTACTATTCACCAAAAAATTATTATAACCTCATTGAACCACATTTTACTTCTTAATGACAAACATTTATGTCGGATTTTTGAAATTCAAAACACAATGATGGCAAAATTTCATTTAAACGGAAAATTAGTCTTTATAAGTACCACTTAGTGGTTTCACTATTCATCAAAAATTGATATTTTTCAGAAAATTACCAAAAATTCACCCTAATCTATATTTGATATTCCAAATTCAAAAATGAAGTCTATTTTACAAAATTCAAATCATATAAGTCACATTAATTAATTTAATAATTAATTCCCGTTGCCAGAGCAAATAGCGTGTTTTTACAAAACAATAAGTATCAAAAGATTGACACCAATTTAAGTCTAATTTCAGAGTGAAATTGATTCCAACGACCACTATTGGATTTAATGGTAAAAATATTATCTAATTTAACTTTAAAACCAATTCAAAAGATAATCTAATCATATAAATAAATTAGATTAAAAAGAGGTTTTGAATAAAAATACAACCTTTTACACTATTCATTAAAAAAAGAACTTTATCAGAAAGGTACCAAAAATTTACACAAAGTAAATTTTGATGTCCCGATTCTAAAGAAGAGTTATATTTGGTCCAATAGAATTTTTAAGATCGATCAAAACTATATATAATGACAGTACGCCATCAAAAGGTGATAAGTGAACCTTTAGTGAAAACTAGGGCATATACGCCTAAAATTGAATTCTTTCTGTATTTTAAGCCTTTATCTTTTATTGGATAAATGTAAAAACATTTAAAAACATATATAATCATATTTTAGTTATTTCTATCCATTCCCTCCAGTACAATGGCTACTCGTTAACTAACATTTAAAATAATATTATTTTATTACTTGTGTGCAACGTAAGTTTTCAAAGAAACTCATCATTGCGTACCGAGTACGCTATCGAACGTAGAAACCCCTTTTAATTAAAATTAATATTTAATTCGTAAATATTAATAAATATGAAAATTCTTTATTCTTTATTTACCTGGGATGTTACATCCTTCCCCTCTTTTGGGAATTGCGTCCTTGCAATTTTATTCACTTATCAAAATAAGTGGGGGTATTTATCCCTCATAGCATTTTTAGATTCCCGCGTTGCCTCTTCAATCACATGGTTTTTCCACAAAACCTTTACCTGATGAATCACCTTATTCCGTAACACCTGCTCCATGTGGTCAAGAATCTGGACCGATTGTTCCTCATAAGATAGGTTCTCTTCCAGCTGAACTACCTCTGGACTCAAAACATGAGATGGATCTGACATATACATTCTCAACATCGAAACGTGACAAACATTGTGTACCTGAGAGAAACTCGGAGGTAAATCCACTCGGTATGCAACTGGTCCAACTCTCTCCAGAATTTCATATGGTCCAATGAACCTTGGACTCAGCATTCCTTTCTTACCAAATCTCATCACACTTTTCCATGGAGAAACCTTGAGAAAAACATGATCACCTACCTCGAAAGATAGATCCTTCCTCCGGTTATCCGCATAACTCTTCTGCCTTCTCTGAGCTGCTCTCATGTGCTTCTGAATCAACTAAACTTTTTCTGCCATCTCTTCTACAAATTCTGGTCCCATCAGCTTCCTTTCACCCACTTCATCCCAAAATGCTGGAGTTCGACAACGCTTCCCATATAATGCCTCAAATAGTGCCATCTGTATACTGGAATGAAAACTATTATTATAATAAAACTCAACCAAAGAAAGATGTTGGTCCCAACTTCCCTGATAATCCATAGAACAAGCTTGTAGCATATCCTCCAATGTCTGAATTGTTCGTTCTGACTGCCCATCTGATTGAGGATGAAAAGTTGTACTAAAATTTAATTCAGTACCCAAAGACTTCTGAAGGTCTTTCCAAAAGTTAGATGGGAACATGTGATCACGATCAGATATAATGGAGAGAGGAACTCCATGTAACCTGACTATCTCTTTAAGATACAAACGGGAAAGTTGATCTAGAGAGAAAGTATCTCGTATAGAAAGGAAATGAGCAGGTTTGGTCAAGCGATCAACAATAACCCAGATTGCATTATTACCTTGAGATGTCCTCGGTAATCCCACAAAAAAGTCCATGGATATATTCTCCCATTTCCACTCTGGCACTGGTAAAGGATGAAGCATCCCTTTCGGTAACTGCCGCTCTGCTTTAACCTGTTGACATGTCAAACACTTCACAGTAAAATCAGCAATATCTCTTTTCATTCCATCCCACTTGTAATACTCCTGCAGATCTCTGTACATCTTAGTACTGCCAGGATGAACTGAAAACGGGGAACTATGAGCCTCACATAACAACTCATTCTTCAACTGTGAATCACAAGGCACACATAACCTCTTCCCAAACCTCAATCACAAACACAAACTTATCCAAGAACTCATGGAAAATTTTATTCATAAGGTCCATGAATACAGCAGGTGCATTGGTTAACCCAAAAGGCATAACTACAAATTCATAATGGCCATATCTAGTATGGAACGCAGTCTTCGGAACGTCTGCTTCTTTTACTTTCAACTGATGGTACCCCGACCTCAAGTCAATCTTCGAAAAATACTGAGCTCCCTGGAGCTGATACCACTTCATTCGATGGCCCAACATCTGTTGAAGTTGTTGCAAAGGATTTCACCACCCCTTTCTGCTTGTAGTTTGGCTGCATTCCCCCAGTTGAGTTCTTCATTGGACACTCGTTTGCATAATGACCCATTTCATTACACTTAAAACATCTTACCGTTGGATTTTCATTTCCTGCTTGATCATCTTCCTTACAGTTACGAGCAATATGACCAGACTTACCACACCGAAATCACTTACCAGACTTGGATAAACATTCTCCAGGATGCATTTTACCACACTTCTCACAGGATGGATATTTGGTTTTCTTACCTCCTTGCTTCTTTGATGAATTCTTCCCCTTTGCCGGCCAACTAGACCTCTTATTCTGTTGTTCGTCATAGAACACCTGATCATCGAAAAACTCCATTTCCACCTTCTCCGCACATCGAACAAGTTTTTCATAACTTTTGAACTCACGAGAAGCTAAATCCCTTCGATACTTTGGCTTTTACCCTGAGTAAAAACGGTTTATTTTACTATCAAGATCTCGTATGAAGTTTGGAGCATACCTTGCCAATCAAGTGAACTTTTCTTCATAAGCATCCACTGAATCATCCTCCTGTTTCAATTCTAGGAACTGTTTTTCCATCCTAAGACGAACCACCTTAGGAAAATATTTCTCAAGAAACATACCTTTGAATTCATCCCAGTGAAGATCCTCAATCTCATCACTATTCCTTATATTTTTCACCATCGACCACCACTGATCAGGTTCACCTTCAAAACGGTAAACAGAAAGACTAACCTTTTGATGTTCTGAACACCCCATGACATCAAAAATCTTCTCCAGTGCTTTAATCCACCCTTCAGCTTGCACAGGGTCAGATGATCCTCTGAATGATGGGGGATGTTGCCTCATGAAATGTTCCACCACTGACATGTTCCTCTGTGGTTGATCTGGCTGATCTCGTGCATGGATACCACCAGCATTTATAGCCTGAGTCAACTATGCCATTACTGCAACAAACTATTCAGTTCCGATTCCGACCATCTCAGGTTGCTGATTTGGAAGGTTATCTTCCTCCTGATGTCGTCCCAACATAGCTACTTTGTTTCCTCTGCGGAAAACCATTCTGAACACAGAAATATCTTAGGCGAAGCAACATGGTAATCCGTAAATGCTATATCATTTCAATCATATTATAATTTAACACTTTTCTAACTCCTAAAGTTGTCTAAACCGACCTATGATGCCAACTATAAGGCCCCAGCCTTAAACCTTACTTAATATTGAATTAAATGAATAATTCACATTGAGGATCTTTTCAGGTTTAGAGTTTTAGAGAATTAGAACATAACTATTACATCTTAAAAGATTACAAAGTAGACACTTCTACTAAGTTTCCATAAAATAAAAACTCTTAAAAAGAATGATGTCTAGATTCCATGTTTTCGATATCATGACATTCCCTTAATCCCATCCTTGACCTTATTCCACTTTAAGTCCAGTGAAAAACATTTTGAAAAACTTGGGGTGAGCATAAAAAGCTCAGTAAGGGATACAAAGAGAATGAAAACTGTTAGTTTTTCAAACATCAAGTAAACCATGTATACTATATCAAAGTAATACCTTCACCTTCATGAAGTAGTAAAAAAAAATCATCACTGAATTAAGTATCATTACTTACCATTTTGTAACCAAAGGATTACCATAAAACCCATATAAAGAACACATAGAACATATAAAGGTAACTTGGGACATAAACATACTTAAGTGGAATAACCATACGGTCGACTTCCACACATATCACTTAATGGAATAGCCATACGGCCAATTTCCATACATACTTAATGGAATATCCATACGGCCGACTTCCATACCCAATTCATTGGAGGTTATAACGTAACCACCCATCCTGGTATTCACGGCACCACCCGTCATATGGTTTATAACGTAACCACCCGTTAAAATGTCCAAGTACCATATAAATCATAAAACATAAAACCAATATAAAGGAATGATAACATTTCCACATTTCAATCACAATATATCATAAATATATTGACATAATAGAATCCTTTTTCAAAACCATTTTCAATACCAAAATACATAAAAGAGTATATGGTATTTATTTTATTCTAAAAACATTAAGGCTTGTTGAGAAAGCCAAAGACCAAATAATACTCGCGGCGGCGGAAAAGGTCGTTGTCACCGCGTGCGTTAAAAGAAACATTCCTTTTTGTCGTTTTGTAAAACGCTTCATAGAAAAAGATTCCTTTTGTATAAAAGTAAAAGTCAAAGGGGTTTATACACCTTATAAAAGAAAGTTGTGTATAAAATGAAATATGCCTCAATGAAAGGAGATTGAGACAAAGTCCCTTACCTTGGGTCCGACTTGACTCGATCGTTCTTTAACGTCATGAATAATAAACTTGAGTTAATTTATACTTGATTAAGAACCTTTTTAAAGTTAATTATTCCTTTTATATCACTTATTGCCATGTTATAAACATTATGTAACCATTTAAGTTAATAATGTTTGTTTTGTCAATATTTGGTTCTTAAGTCGAAAGTTGACTTCTTACAATTACATGTTGTTCGTGTGATCAAAAGTTCTTTATATCCAGAATGAAATTCCTGATTTTTATATCATATATATCATATATATCCAGCATATACATGTATTTATAATATTACATAATCATTTAGAGGTAAGAAATGAAATGCACCGTTCATGGAGACGGTAAGCCGTACGTACGCATGAACGCTACTTTCATTTCTATTTCGTATTTTATAGAATGGAATCATAATGATATAAAGGTATGTTATAATTACAGTGTAATATCATATATAATATCATAGTTCCATCCTTTATATGTCCCACATATGGTATTTAACGAATCAAATCACTTTGAGGGGGCGGTAGTCCGCACTTCCTAAAATGAAGATATCGTGTTTACCCATAATGGAAACCATAAAGGTATGCCCAAAATGAAAAAAACAGAAGCTTAAGGAAAACATAAACATATTATATATCATATGTAAAAATAGTGACATCATAATGGCCACCTTTGAAGGTGTTAAATGAGTATTGAACAATCATCGTTTCGGGAGGCAGAATTTTGCTATCCACGGAAACCGTATGTTCTTTAACCATTTGATGTAGTTGTGTGAGTGTTTAGCTAAAATATATCTTATAACAACATCCTAGTATATTTAATATACTGGTGTTGTTACAAAATATGTAAATAAAAAGAGTTTAGGGGGTTGAATAAGCAAAATAAAACAAATGAACATGAGAGAATGAATTACCTTAAAAAGTGTAACTCCTTTTGATTTGAGCCTAAAGGCTTCCTTTGTAAGCATTATGCCCAAAGTTAAACCTCTAGGATGAGGAGAGGGATGTGGAGAGAGTAAATGGGCAGGGGTTGGCCGAGCCAAAGGCTTGAGTAGTGTGTGAAATGAGGTAGAGGTGGGGGCCTTTTATAAGAGGAGAGGAGGGGCACTTTTGGAAAGTAAAGAAATATTACTTTATTTGAAAATTTGTTTCGGTATCAAAAGGTCCCACATTGATATAATTCGTGGATAAGGTGATAAGGCTTCAAAATCCACTCTTCCAATAAGTTTTGGACATGTTTAGTTCATAGATTTTACATTGACTTTCCATTTTATTTAGATCGTCAAATAATGATGTCATCGTTGCATCATGATTATGTCATAAATAATTTAATTTATTTAATGTCTAAAAATCATAACAAAAATACTATGATGTAGGAAATCTTTTTAGCTTTCCAATGACTATTTATAATCAAATATCTGATCTTTATAACCCCATGTAAAAATTGTTTTCGTAAAACATATTATGTTTGTGTCATTTTTACTTTTACATTAAATAAAAAGTTATTTATGTCATTTCCCAACCAAAGTGTCTCCATGGGGTCCCCAAGTTGGCCCATGGCTTGTCTCGGTCGGACATGACTCACCCAATAGGTGTAGGACAAGTGTCATGGTGTTTTAACATTCTTATAATATCATTTTTACCTTAAACTACACTAATTACCACTAATCGCGATTAAGAACTTAATAAGTTACTATTCACCAAAAAGTTATTATAACCTCATTGAACCACATTTTACTTCTTAATGACAACCATGTATGTCGGATTTTTGAAATTCAAAACACAATGATGGCAAAATTTCATTTAAAAGGAAAATCAGTCTTTATAAGTACCACTTAGTGGTTTCACTATTCATCAAAAATTGAAGTTTTTCAGACAATTACCAAAAATTCACCCTAAGCTATATTTGATATTCCAAATTAAAAAATGAAGTCTATTTTAAAAAATTCAAATCATATAAGTCACATTAATTAATTTAATAATTAATTACTGCTGCCAGAGCAAATAGCGTGTTTTTACAAAACAATAAGTATCAAAAGATTGACACCAGTTTAAGTCTAATTTCAAAGTGAAATTGATTCCAACGACCACTATTGGATTTAATGGTAAAAATATTTTCTAATTTCACTTTAAAACCAATTCAAAAGATAATCTAATCATATAAATAAATTAGATTAAAAAGAGGTTTTGAATAAAAATACAACATTTTACACTATTCATTAAAAAAAGAACTTTATCAGAAAGGTACCAAAAATTTACACAAAGTAAATTTTGATGTCCCGATTCTAAATAAGAGTTATATTTGGTCCAATAGAATTTATAAGATCGATCAAAACTATATTTAATGACAGTACGCCATAAAAAGGCGATAAGTGAACCTTTAGTGAAAACTAGGGCATATACGCCTAAAATTGAATTCTTTTTGTATTTTAAGCCTTTATCTTTTGTTGGATAAATTTAAAAACCTTTAAAAACATATATAATCATATTTTAGTTATTTCTATCCATTCCCTCAAGTACAACGGCTACTCGTTAACTAACATTTAAAATAATATTATTTTATTACTTGTGTGCAACGTAAGTTTTCAAAGAAACTCATCGTTGCGTACCGAGCACGCTATCGAACGTAGAAACCCCTTTTAATTAAAATTAATATTTAATTCGTAAATATTAATAAATATGAAAATACTTTATTCTTTATTTACCTGGGATGCTACAATTATTAATATTAAGTAGAAAAGGATAATAATTTATTAAAATTAATTTCATACACTCTTTAAATATGTATATTGTATAAAAAATCCTTATTCCTCAATTAACTATTAAGGATCCCTAACTTTTTGACTCACTGAAAATTAAATTTTTATTAAAGATCCCTTTTAAGGGGTGAGGGAGAACCTAAAAGACATCAAGGACTTAAACAACAATCATGCATCACAGACGAATGAACAAAGACCCAAAACAATCAAATTCAATAATAAAGAGTATCTCCTCCCAGCATCTAAAAAATAGGATCAGTTTCCACCATCTCAAAGTTTCTTGGAAAAACTGTCTCGTGTAGGAGTGCACGGGCCTAGAACCAATGGAAATCATCATACCCTCTCAAACATATGATCCTAATAGTGATGATCTGGTTGAAACTTTTTTCACTGACCTCTACTAAAGAAAACTCTTGATGGTGAACAAATTTCTTTGTCTAGGAACCTCATACAGCAATGCCAGAAACAAACCAAAACCACAAATAACCAACACCAACATAATCAACCCAATCAACAAAATCACCACAATCAACCCAATCATCAATGATGGAGACTTCCATCACCAAAATCACATTCTCCCCAAATCAGAGCACCAACAACCATTCCCTAAAACCATAAATTTTAAACCAAAACATTGCATACACCAAATTGCTTCCTTAATCAACCACCCGAATGATTAACCACCAAAACAAATGACCCGATCACTAGAAGAAGCACCCCGCCACTAACCAATGCCGGAAGAACTAGCGAGGAGGATAAATGGTGCTCCGACTATGTTGACCATGCAAAAATCCTTCATACCAATAGACATAAACACATTAGGACTCACCAGGTTCTGCGAAGACAGACGAGCCCCTATAAAGTATCACCGCAAGCCGGATCTATAGATCTCATCACCGTCGTTAGAAAAATCCACGGAGACAACAACGAACTTCCTCCCACACTCCTAGCCAACAGAAAATGAGGTAGAAACCCTCTGACCACTGAGGCATTGTCTCGACTGCTGGATCTAAACAGTGCTTCCAAAAAAGAACCCTTTCGAGAAGGGCGTGAGTAGGCGAGCAAACGATTCAATTTTCCAGGACAGCTGAGCACACACAGGATGCAACCGACGGACAGGGAACCACTCCGCGAGACCACTGAGAGAGCAAGCATAGAGAGAAGTTGAGATGAAATATATGGTAGATGATGTAGTTATTTTATCTATCATTTTTTGATTAATAAATATATAAAATGACTCAAGATAATTATGGTTCTCATGTGGATTATGTTTATTTTATTTTATTTGCATCTAATAAGTTGTATTATTTTAATATTTAATATTTTTATAAACATGGTTCTTCTCATTGGAAGTATTATTTTTGTTTGGAAACTACAATGCGAAAACCTTATTAAGAACCCATTTGATTATCCTAGGTATAGAAGAAAATATTGATTTATGGAAATTAAAGGAGTTTTGTTTTTCTATAGAGTCACAAATTCATATTGAGTGGGATTAACAATACACACATGGAGAGAAACTCCATGGTTATATTATTGGGTTAATCAAAAAATAACATAAGAACTGTTATGAGTCATTTGAATATAAAATGATCATGAATGACATCAGTTAATCATATAGTATCATAGATTGAAAAGAAGTTGTCTTGATTTATAAATTATCTTAATAATGTTAATTATTATATGAATTCATATTATAATTAAGGTCTCTTATTCTAGGAAATTTTGTTTTATTTAGTTGATATAAAAAAGATGAATAATTGTATGACTGAATCTAAAAAACAAGGAAATGATATGAACACGAGAAACCAAATTAAATGGGAGATTTAAACTTTTTTTTATTCTTAACTAGTTATCTATATTTACGATTAAATAAATGAACATTGATTATTTTCTAGGTGAACCAAGTAAAATTACAATTTACATTCATAAATACCATAGATTAAAAAATATTCATCTTCCTACATTTCTTGAATTTGGGAAGCATCACACAGATAAATGTATCAATGTAATAAGAAGTCGATCTATATTAGGAAATGTAAGACATAAAATATGTTATTTACAAGGAAAACAAAAATCATAAATAATGTAACATAGAGGAATAATACATTAGATTATGTATCAACTAATTTTGAATGTTTTAAATATAAAATGTTTAGCCATTATGCATATCTATGTTCTAGGTGGAAATCATCAGAAAAACAGCACCATGTTCGTATGTGTAATGGTTTCATTTTTGATGTTGAAGAGACTATAGATGATAAATATAATGTATGAATTATTTTAGTAGTATATATTATTTTAAAATTAACCGAGATGATTAAATTGAGGTTTATAAATTTTATGAAATGGTTAATATTTCATATTATAAGATGGGTTTATTAAAGAATATTATCATAAATCTAGGTAAATGGTTTAGGAAGGAAATGTAATGATTGGAGTGTTTACGTATGGGGATTTTATAATGATATTTTATTTTTGTACTATTAGTTTTATTTTGTTTTATGAATCATGGAACTTTTACATATTATTCTTTAATATTTTATCATTAAATATTTCTATACATATATTAAATTTATTTGATATCACATACAAGTGATTTTGTGTTATGTTGATATTTTGGGAAGATAAGTGATTGTGTAATTGTTAACCAAGAATATGTTCGTAATGATGAGATAATAATATTTATTTTTTTAATAAATGATTGATATTTTAAAATTAAAGAGGATAGTATTCATGACCACTAAATCGACTATTGATTTGAAAAAATATTGATTTACATTATATTTATTGATATTTATTTCAATTTGTATTTATATAATATATAGGATAATATGTGATTATGCTTTAGGTAAAATATATTATTAGTTTTTTGGATGTCAATATATTCCATTAATGATTTATAGGGATTCAGGTAATTATCTTAATTTATGATAATATATGTTTAGGGTATTCAAATGATTTTTATGTTCTATTAGGTGATACTTAATTATTTTGGGGTTTAATTTTATGTGTAATTAAGAAATTTAGTGAACATTTTTAAACATTTTGTGGTTTGGAATTTGGTAAGACAATGTATGGTAGAGTCTTATGGATTACTATTTATGGAATGATTTATGAATTCATTTTCTTTTCACCCCTTACATATTTTTGGTCATATTGTCATTTACTTTATTAAAACCATATTTTCTATTACTGCCTATATTTATTTTTACATTACCTTTGTCCCCTATTTTCATATTTTCACTACCCTATAGTGTTCAAATTATATGGGAATATAATTATGTGTATTTTTATTTAACCATCTGTTTTCCCACATACCCTTTCTAAATATTGTTTTATTATCAGTTTGTAAAAATTCAGTTTTAAAGAAATAAGTTTTCATATATTGAAACCCAGATTATAATGATAAATATTTAGATAAATTAATTTATTTTGTTGGGTAAAAAAAGTAACACCATGAGATTGTAGATGATATTTGTTTTAACAAAATTAAATGGTTTTAAAAGCTTATTTGACACACAAAACCATAATTGAAAATTTACTGTGAAATAATATAACCTAGACATTAAATTTTATGTTTAGAATAGTAATATATAAATTAATAAAACTATTTTTAATGGTTTAAAATAAATAAAATTTATTTAATAATGTATAATAAACATGTACAAGTGTTTTGATAATATAATTTTATACATTGAAAATATGTTTTGAAATGGTTTTATTAAATTATGTGCTTATAAATTATAATAAATTCCAACATTTTATCAATGTAAAAATATCGAAATGAAAATAATTTTTCAAATCATCATGTCAGTATTAGCTTATGGTATGTTTTTATGATTATTTTTAATGATTTAACTATTACTGTGTAGTGGAAAATATATATTTTGGTAAAAATGTACATTTATTTTCAATATAATGTATACTATCGAATCTATATTGTATTAAAGATAAAATAGTATCCTTTAATTATAAATAATATAATTAATTATATAGTAATTATAATTATGCTTTATTTTAGTATAATATAATTTTTGGGCATAAACCAAAATTTTTGTATACACCATTTCTAGAAATGTAAAGAGTTTCTTTCTTAGTGTATTAATTTAATAACGTTTCATTAATTCTTTTATTCAAATTTAGGGGTTATATATTAATGAATATTTTTAAACAATAATATAATGGTATTTTCCCCTTTTTAGTTTTGTTATTCTTGGACGTTCTTTATAACTCAAGGATATAATTAGAGAATATAGTGACATGAATGATCTTATATCGCTAGTCCCCACTCAGTCAAGAATCATGATCTCTTCTTTAGTGAGAGACTCCTCTACTGATAGTTGATATGGGAGAATATGTTTTCAATATATTGGAATTATCCTAGTTAATTGTTTTCCCCATACATTGATGTTGTAGGTGATATAATATAATTGTTTCTGGTATGAAATTCTATAATTTAATATTATCTACAGATTATAGATCTTCAAATGTTGAGGGATGGACACTGTTGAAGAAAAATAGATTCTTTTTAGTTTCGTTATGTTGTACATGTCTCTTGTCTATCACTTCCACTTTTAATTCCACAATGTTGTAATATAATTACTCCTAATGTATACCAAACAGCTTTTCATTTCATTATTAATTATTGTATAAATATTGGTTTGGTGACCAAATCATGTCTCAAATTTTCCTAAAAAATTATACATCTTTTGGTTTCTAGAAGGTGTAGAAAAAAATTAAATTTAGTATTATGTTATAAAATAAATTTATCAACAATTAATATTCATTACAGTTTGAATGATCTTTTAAAATTAAATTCTTCCACTAAAAGAAATTGAATTATGTAAAATTGATTAAATACATGGAATCAAAAAAAAAATTAATAGGTTCAACTTAATTTATTGACATAGTGAACAGTTAAAATATAATTTTTATTATCATGACTAGTGTTGAAAATAGTACTAGGGGAGGTTAAACCGTGATATGTTGGTATGAATGCAACCAAAACCTATCTATTTCTTATTTGATGATGATATATAGAAATTATGTTACACTATATTCTAATTAATTTCTATTTGGTTCCACTTTAACAAGAATGTTACCTTATATAATCAAAATCCTTAAATAAATTCCGAATATGTCCCTCATATCATATAGAAAATGAAACATCATCACAACACTTATTCCAAGAATTTCATCATTTAATTATAGAAAAACCACTTTAGAATTCTTCTTTGATTATTTAATTTCATGCTTGATCTTATGTAATTATTTTATGTCCGATCTTTCTAGTATTAAGGTGTAAGAGAAATGAGGTATCTTAAAAATATGTATTTATCTTAAATAATATATTTCTTATTTTTTCCTTATCCCCTTAATATAACACTATTTTATTCATAAATAATATTAATATAGTTTCATCTATATAATGATATGTTATTATGATTATGTAATAACAATTTCTAACGCACACTTCATCAAATTTGATATGTAATTATTGGTCATGTGTATGTGTGGAAAATATCCTCCACATTGTAATATGAATCATTTTACATGACCTTCATTAATGGTTAGTTAACAAGATTGAATTTATGATTATATATTAAATATAGAATATAATTATTCTTCTTTAATAATAATATATTATCTATTTTCATACATTCTAATCAATTGGAAAATGAAAACATCTCTCATGCGTATGTGTGGACAGCCACATCCACAGAGCATCACAATTCATTTTTCATTCCAATTTACATTAATACCAAAAAATTTACACTTAATAAATATATTTTATATATATGATAGAATGTTTATATTTTAATGGGGAATATTTTTTTAACTTTCTTTTGTTCAATCAATTAAAAAATTGGATCATCACTCTGAAAATCTTACATTCTTCCAAATTCAAAAAGTGATGTAATTTATTTGACCTCATTTATATTTAGAATGGTTATAAATATGTATATAATATAAATATATGTGTTTGTGAGTGTGATATTTATATTAGTACTGAAATTATTGAGATGAACTATCCCTAAATAATGTGAAATGACTGTAAAATCAAGTTGTTCATGGTAAAACCCAAAATTATTATGAAAAAGAACATAATAATTTTGGAAGGAAAAATATCTAATGGTTTAGAAATTGATAGATTTTAAAATATGTGATGTAACTAGTACCAAAACATGGAATATCCTTTCAGCATAGTTCATATTCTGTATGATATCTCCTCTCGCATGGTTCTAAAAAAATTAAAGAAATCCTTTTGTGGGAGGTGGTCATGATATAATTCCCCCAGTAAACATATTTTTCATTTACAGGTGTAGGTGATGATTTAACAGCCCCCAAAAAATGTTTTCATTTGTAGAGGAATTAAACTCCATGACCCTAGCTACCCAGAGTTGGTGCATTACTTCGTAACATTGGCATGATCACAAATTATCAAGTCTCGAAAGACCGATTAGTTTAATAGCCTTGGAAACACTAAATACATTTATAAGTCTTTCATTACATCATAAAGTAAAAAAAACAACAATAACATGGTCTTCATAGTCCACACTCATATCCCTTTCTGACTATCCCTGCATGTTATTCATAAAATACTTCTTCACATCCTGGAAAATATTAAAACATTGAAAGGGGTGAACTCAGATGCTCAGTAAGGATAACAATATTGTGGAAGATTTCGTAAATAAACATTAACATTTAAGGCAATGTATAACTAAAACAAAAGCCTTTTTAAACTTGAACATCAGCATAATATGGAAAAATTAAAATTAAATAATGCCATTTACTTACTCGCATAGATATTCTACTAGTCGAATAATCACATGAAATATCAATAACCACATTCATAATGATGGAATGCATAATGCCAGACTATCATAACCACATAGCCAAGGCCTCGTACCAAGACCACAAATAAGATTTTGTCAAGGCCTCATGACAAGACACTAGTTTGTCTCATGAGACCTACCGATGCATCGAGGAGATATAGCGGGCTCCACCAGTCACTTATTAAGTCCAATGAATTCCTTATATGAACAGGTTTAAACATATCATAAACCATAACATAATTGTATCACATAAAACATGAATAAAAGAAATATAAGATTCCCACACTTCAATCACAAGATATCAATACAACACATTGATGTAATAAAAACACTTTCAAAACCATTTTCAATATCAAAATTAAATAAAATTAAAACTTTGTATTTATTTTTCATTTTAAAAAGTTGTGGATTGTAAAGAAAGCCAAAACTCAAATAATGGTCATGAAGGCGGAGAAGTCATTGTCTCCACATACGTTCGACAAAAACATTCCCTTTTGTCATTTAGTAAAATGCTTCGTATAAAAAAGATTCCTTTTGGATAAACGAAAAAGTCAGAGGGGTCTATACACCGTATAAAAGAAGTATGTGTATAAAAAAAATATGCCTCAATGAATGGAGATTGAGACGAAGTCCCTTAAAAAGATCATTTTTAAATAAAATATATCTATTATGTGTATTCACTATATGTACACATAAAGAAAGTATAAATACAAGATAGGACATAATAATATCATGACATAATTTGAATGTAGGAGATTAACCCAAAGAATGGAAATTGGGTTAAGAAGTTCCCTTACCTTGCGTCCTATCTTGACTCGACCATTCTTTAACCTCCTGAATAATAAACTAGAGTTAATTTATAATTTCTTAAGAACATTTTTCAAGTTAATTATCCCTTTTATATCACTTATTACAATGTTATGAACATTATGTAATTATTTATGTTAATAACGGTCATTTTGTCGATCTTAGGTACTTGAGTCAAAAATAAACTTCCTATAATTACAAGTTGTTCATGTGGTGAAATATCCATTATATCCAGAATTATATTCATGATTTGGATATCATATATATCGTATATATCCAGTATATACATTCATTCATAATATTCCATAATGTTTAGAGGTATGAAATGAAATGCACCGTTCATGGAGACGGTAAGCCGTACATACGCATGAACGCTACTTTCATTTCTATTACGTATTTAATGGAATGAAATTATAATTATATAAAGTTATACTATAATTCCAGTATAATATAATGTATAACAACATTTACTCCATCCTTTATACATCCCACATATGGTATTAACGATTCAAATCACTTTGAGGGGGCGATAGTCCGCACTTCCTAAAATGGAAATATCGTGTTTACCCATAATGGAAATATTAAAGGTATGACATAAATGAAAAATACATAAGCTTAAGTAAAACATAAAAATATTATATATCATATATAAGTATAGTGACATCTTAATGGCCACCTTTGAAGGTGTTTTATGAGTGTTGAACAATCATCGTTTCGTGAGGCAGAAATTCGCCGTCCACAGAAACAGTATGTTCTTTAACCATTAGATGTAGGTGTGTGTAAGTGTAGCTCGAATCCTTATTATAAAAATATCCTATTATATTGAGGATACTGGTGTTGTTACAAAAGAAAAGAATAAAAAGAGTTTACGGGGTTGGAGAAGCAAAATAAAACAAAATAACATAAGTGAAGAGATTACCTTAAAATCGGGTAACTCTTTTGATTTGAGCCAAAGGCTTCCTTGAGAAGAGTTCTGCTCAAAGTGAGGCTTCTAGGAGTAAGTTTGGGAAGTTGGGAGAGTATTTGGGTAGAGGTTGGCCAAGCCAAAAGGCTTTTAAAGTGTGATTAAGGTGGTAGTAGTGGGGGCCTTTTATAAGTGGAGAGGAGGGGTATTCTTGGAAAGTAATAAAATGTTACTTTATTATACAATGCTTTTCGGATTCTAAAGGTCCCACACTTATATAATTCGAGGCTAAGGTGATAAGGGTTCGAAATATTCTCATCCAATAGGCTTTGGACAAGTGTAATGATTATATTTTACATTATCTTTTCATTTTATTTAAATCATTAATTAATGAGGTAATTGCTTCATCATCAAGGTGTCATAAATAATTTAATTTATTTAATGTCTAAAAATTATAAAACAATTATCATGATGTAGTAAATCGTTTTAGGTTTCTAATGAATATTTATAGTCAAACATATGACTTGTATAACCCCATTTAGAAATTGTTTTAGTAAAACAACATATGTTTGTGACATTTTTATTTTAACATTAAATAAAAAGTAATTTATTTCATTTTCCTACCAAAGTGACTCCATGGGGACCCCAAGTTGACCCAGGGATTGTCTTGCTCGGCCATGACACATCCAATAGGGGTAGGACAAGTTTAAAGGTATTTTCATATTTTTATAATATCATTTTTACCATAAATTTCACTAGTTACATTTAATCGCGATTAATTAAACTTATAAGTTACTATTCACCAAAAAATTATTTTAATCCCATTGAACCAAATTTTACTTCCTAATGACAACCATGTATGTTGGAGTTTTGAAAATCAAATCACAGATGTGGTAATGTTTCATTTAAATGAAAAATCTATTTTTTAACTACCACTTAGTGGTTTCACTATTCATCAAAAATTGAAGTTTTTCAGAACAATGCCAAAAATTCACCCTAAGCTATAATTGATATTCCGAATCCAAAAATGATGTCTATTTTAAAAAATTCCAAACATATAAGTTTCATTAATTAATTTTATAATTAATTCCCGCTGTCACAAAAAATAGCTTGTTTTTAACAACCAATATATATCAAAAGATTGACCATTGTTTATGTCCAATTTCAAAGTGAAATTAATTCTAATTATCACCTTTGGATAAAATAGTAAAAATATATTCTAATTATACATTAAAACCACTAAATAGTATAATTTATCACTATAAAATACTATGATTAATAATGTTTTTTTAAGTATTTTTCACTATTCATAAAAATTGGAAGTTCTCAGAAAATTACCAAAAATTACACTTTGGATAATTTCGATATTAAGAATACAAAAATGAAGTCCATTTTGAAATATAAAATTTCTATAATTTTAAAAACTGGGTATTACTATTCATAACGACTACTTTGATTAGTTGTGGTGTGTGTTAGAACTCGAAGTTGCGTACAACACACGCTACTGTATTATTCAGAGAAGTATACCGTGGAAGCTTGGGGTGTTACATTCTCCCCTCCTTCAAATAATTTTGTCCTTGAAAATTCATATAATATCACTATATAAAAAGACTCGGGTGATTCTTCATCATATGTTCCTCGGGTTCCCACGTTGCCTCCTCCATCTTATGGTTTCTCCATAGAACTTTTACCAGACGAGTCGTCAGGTTTCTCAGTACTTGTTCTCTTGTATCAAGAATCCTGACGGGCTCTTCACAATAAGACAGATCAGGTTCTAGTTCTAATTCCTCATAGGTGAGTACATGCGTTGGGTCGGGCATGTATTTTCTCAACAGTGATACGTGGAATACATCATGAACTTTGGAGAGACTTGGCAGCATTCCCAAACGGTAAGCTACAGCCCCAATTCGTTCTAGAATTTCGAAGGGTCTGATGTACCTGGGACTCAATTTACCCTTCTTACCGAAACGTATAACTCCCTTCCATGGTGCTACCTTCAAGAAATCATGATCTCCTACCTGAAACTCCAAATCCTTCCTTCGATTGTCAGCATAGCTCTTCTGCCTACTTTGAGCTGCTTTGATGTGGTTATGGATTACCTTCACCTTTTCCATCGTTTCCTCCACTAGGTCTAGGCCTACAAGTTTTCTTTCACCAACGTCATCCCAACAGGTTGGTGTGCGACATCTCTTTCCATATAACGCTTCATATGGTGCCATCTGAATACTTGAATGAAAGCTATTGTTAGAGGAAAATTCTACCAGAGGTAAATATTGATCCCACATTCCTTGAAAGTCAAGTGAGAATGATCTCAACATGTCTTATAAGGTTTGAATAATTCTTTCTGATTGTCCGTCTGTTTGAGGGTGGTAAGCAGTGCTCAAACGAAGTTCAGTATCCAAGGTCTTCTGAAGACTTTTCCAGAATCTTGATGTAAAGCGAGGATCACGATCCGAGACAATCGACAGCGGTACTCCATGAAGTCTTACAACTTCATTAATATATATTCTTGCTAGACGTTCTAGTGGAAGATCTTCCCTTATAGTAAGAAAATGTGCTGACTTGGTGAGACGATCAACAATGACCCATATTGCGTCATTCCTTCTAGGGGTATTTGGTAGTCCCATGACAAAGTCCATCGTAATATTATCCCATTTCCACTCAGGTATGGGAAGAGGTTGCAATACTCCACCAGGATGTTGCCTTCTAGCTTTCACTTGTTGGAAAACCATACATCTTGACACAGAATCGGCAATCTCCCTTTTCATGTTGTCCCACCAAAAATTTCCCTTTAAATCTCTATACATTTTAGTGCTCCCAGGGTGTATAGAGAAATTGGAACTATGAGCATCATCCAACAATTCTCTCTTTAAATCAGGTATATCGGGAACATAAAGTCTCCTCCCAAATTTCAAAATTCCATCTTCATAAACAAAGTCACTCAACCGCCCATCATTCACAGATTTAATCTTCTTTTTCAACACTTCATCATCGTAATGAGAACTCTTTATCCTTTCTAGTAAAAATGGTTTGGAAACCATTTTAAAATTTTTTGATGTTTCACCTTCCACGGTGATTCCAATATCCATATTTACTATTTCCATGAAAATAGGATCCCTTTCCACTCTCATCATGTTCAAAACTCCCTGATCTTTTCTACTCAAAGCATCTGCAACCTTATTTTCCTTCCCTGGGTGGTAGTGTACCATGAAATCATAATCCTTGAGTAGTTCAAGCCATCATATTTTCCTCATGTTAAGTTCTTTTTGTGAGAAAATATATTTCAAACTCTTGTGATCGGTATATATCTCACATTTTTCACCATAGAGATAATGTCTCCATATCTTCAGGGAAAAGATTACAGTAGCTAACTCAAGATCATGAGTAGGATAGTTCTGCTCATGAATTTTTAGCTGTCGTGATTCATAGGCAATAACCATATCATTCTGCATAAGGACACAACCAAGTCCTTTCATTGATGCATCACTATAAATAACAAACCCATCATTCCCTGATGGTAGAGTCAATATAGGATCATTGACTAATCTTCTCTTCAGTTCTTCAAAACATTCTTCACACTCTTTTTTCCAGACAAATTTAACCCCTTTACGTGTGAGCTTCGTCAATGGGTTAGCTAATCGGGAAAAATTCTAGACAAAACGTCGATAATAACCTTCCAAACCAATAAATCTGCGTACCCCAGTTATACTCGTCGGTGCTGGCCATTCTTGTATTTCCTTGGTCGTAGAAGGATCAATGGAAATTCCATCCTTAGAGACAATGTGGCCAAGAAAATAAATCTCCTGAATCCAGAATTCACACTTGCTAAACTTCCCATATAATTCATGCCTTCTTAGAGTTTTCAAGATAATGCGCAAGTGATTTTCATGATCTTCGTATCTTTTAGAGTACACAAAGATTTCATCAATAAATACCACCACAAAATCATCTAGATGTTCCTTAAAAACTCTATTCATTAGATCCATGAATACATAAGGTGCATTAGTCAATCCAAAAGGCATTACTGTAAACTCGTAATTCTCGTACCTTGTTCGAAATGCTGTCTTCGGAATGTCTTCCTTATTCACACACAACTGATGGTATCCAGATCGAAGGTCAATCTTTGAAAAGTATTGAGCTCCATTCAATTGGTCAAATAAATCATCAATGTGAGGTAGGGGATACTTTTTCTTTATTGTTATAGCATTGATCTCCCTGTAGTCAACGCACAACCTCATATATCCATCTTTCTTCTTAACAAAAAGGTCAGGGGCTCCCCATGGAGAAACACTAGGGCGAATAAATCCCTTATTACTCAATTCCTCTAGTTGTTTCTTTAGTTCAACTAATTCCATGGTGGCCATCTTATAAGAGGACTTTGATATAGGCCTTGATCCAGGAATTAAATCAATGGAAAACTCAACTTCTCGTTCTGGAGGATGTCCAGGTAAATCTTCCGGAAACACATCTTCATATTCTTTCACAATAGGTACATCCTTTATTTGAGCATTACTTCCCTCGCCCTCAGTTATTTCATTCTCTTCTTCCCCAATAATTGAATATAGTTGAGCTACTGGGGGTGGATCTAAATAAGAATTAGGTGGTGACGATTATGTTCTAAAAATAAGGTGTTCCTTATCATCATCATCAAAAATCGTAACCTCCTTCTTATTACAATAAATCTTTTCATCATAGTCCAAAAGCCAGTCCATACTGAGGATTATATCAAACTCAATCATAGGTATGACAATGAGATCAGTGGATAATGAATAGTTATGTGCTCTAATGGGGACTGATTCACAAAACTTTATTGCAATAATACTTCCCTTAGAAGTTTTGACAAACAATTATCTTGTTAAATCAAATTGGAAATATCTAATTTTCTTAGAAAACAGGGAAGATATGAAACAATGTGATTATCCAGAATCAAATAATGCATTTTCTAAACTTGAGGAAACCATTAAATTACCTGCCACCACGTCTTTCGGAGCTTCCACCTCAGCAGTAGTGACAACATAAGCTTGGCCTTGATCCCTTGGCCTCTTCTGAGGTAAGTTCCCCTGACGCTTAGGACATTAATTTGAATAATGTATCATCTCTCTAAAATTATATCATTCCACATTGACACCAACTTTCTTTCCCTTGCAATCATGAGCTTGGTGGCCCTTTTCACCAAACTTGTAACAGACTCTCATTCCCTTCAAGCAAGTACCGGGGTGTTTCTTTCCACATTTAATGCAAGACTGATATTCAACTCTTCCCTTCTTCCCCTTATTTCTATTTCCAGATTGATCAGAAGATCTATTCTTTTATTTCTTTGCTTTAAAGTCATAAGACTTAGAGAATTCCTTTTCTGTCTTGATAGCACACGAGACAGTATCTTCGTATGACGAGAAGGTTTGTGAGACTAATGCTCGACAGAGAAATGGTTTTAACCCATCAAAGAAATGATCAATCTTACTTCTTGGGTTACATATATAATCTGCAGCATGTCTCTCCAACCTTGTAAAGTTGGCCTCATACTTTGCAACATTCTCATCCTTATTTTTTCTCAGACTCATAAATTTCCTTTCCATATATGCTCGATGGTCATGAGGAAAATATTTTTCAAATAAAACCTCTTTGAACTCCCTCTATTCCATATTTGATACTTCATCTTCTTCCTTTGGGTTTTGAATCAGCGACCACCACTGATCGGCATCTCCAGTGAGGCGGTAGACTGCCATGACAACCTTCTCCCTTTCGCTACTCCCCAAGGCATGGAATATTTTCTCTAAGGATTTTATCCATTGCTCAGGTACTAATGGATTTGTACCCCCATTAAATGTTGGTGGTTGTTGCCTCATGAAGCGGTCTGATATTGAACCTCCACATCGCGGATCAGGGTGCTCCATACGAGTAAGGTTATTATTCATAACCTGAGTGAGTTGTTCCATTATGGTAATAAGTTAATCAGCACCAGTTGTATCTCCAGCTCCACAATAATTATCCTGAGCAGGAGGGAAATCCCTACACTGAGTGTGTTCATTGATACGGTTTCCATTCCTTCCACGAGGCTCCATTTCTAAACAATTGAATAAACTATATTAGTTTATGAATCAAAATACATAATTACATACATGAAAGATACTTAACATAAATTGAACTATTTATGGATATAATCCATAAAAATGTTTTCTTTGAGGAAGTATATACTCATAACCCTTTATAGTGGTTTGTAGAGAAAATGAGAATTATCCAAAGCATATCCCCCAGGAGTGTCGTAACCAAGAGTGCAGCAAGGCCCACTTTCGTGCACCAGTTCCCATTCGAGTCTAGCTCAAAGCGGTGTTTTCGGGTTTTACCCCTAGGCACATCTGTGCCAGAGCTGCCTCTACCTGCTCGTATCCAAACAGGGATGTATTGCTCGGAAAACTCACAACATCTCTATAATTCCAAAATTCTAAGAAGTTCATCTATACTAATCCTCAAAGTCTATCTTTCGGCTATGTGATCTAATTAGAGTTTATCTAAATCTAGCTTCCAAGGTTAGTACTAAACTGCCTATGATACCAACTGTAACGCCCCAACCCCAGCTACCCAGAGTCAGTGCATTTCTTCGTAACATTAGCATGATCACAAATGATCAAGTCTCGAAAGACCGATTAGTTTAGTAGCCTTGGAAACACTAAATACATTTACAAGTCGTTCATTACATCATAAAGTAAAAAAACTACAATAACATGGTCTTCATAGTCCACACTCATATCCATTTCTGACTATCCCTGCTGGTTATTCATAAAATACTTCTACACATCCTGGAAAATATTAAAACATTGAAAGGGGTGAGCTCAGATTCTCAGTAAGGATAACAATATTGCGGAAGCTTTCGTAAATAAACATTAACATTTAAGGCAATGTATAATGAAAAAAAAAGCCTTTTTAAACTTGAACTTCAGCATAATATGGAAAAAATAAAATTAAATAATGCCATTTACTTACTCACATGGATATTCTACTAGTCAAATAATCACATGAAATATCAATAACTACTTTCATAATTATGGAATGCATAATGCCAGACTATCATAACCACATAGCCAAGGCCTCGTTCCAAGACCACAAATAAGATTTTGTCAAGGTCTCGTTCCAAGACACTAGTTTGTCTCATGAGACCTACCGATGAATCGAGGAGCTATAGCGGGCTCCACCCATCACTTATTATGTCCAATGCAATCCTCATATGAACAGGTTTAAACATATCATAAACCATAACATAATTGTATCACATAAAACATGCATAAAAGAAACATAAGATTCCCACACTTCAATCACTAGATATCAATACAACACATTGATGTAATAAAAACACTTTCAAAAACATTTCCAATACCAAAATTAATGAAAATTAAAACTTTGTATTTATTTTTCATTTTAAAAAGTTGTGGCTTGTAAAGGAAGCCGAAACTCAAATAATGGTCACGATGGAGGAGAAGTCATTGTCGTCGCATACGTACGACAAAAACATTACCTTTTGTCATTTAGTAAAACACTTCGTATAAAAAATATTCTTTTTGGATAAACGTAAAAGTCAAAGGGGTTTATACACCGTATAAAAGAAGTATGTGTATAAAACAAAATATGCCTCAATGAATGGAGATTGAGATGAAGTCCCATAAAAAGATCATTTTTAAATAAAATATATATATTATGTGTATTCACTATATGTAAACATAAATAAAGTATAAATACAAGATAGGACATAATAATATCATGACATAATTTGAAAGTAGGATATTAAACCAATGAATGGAAATTTGGTTAAGAAGTTCCCTTACCTTGCGTCCTGTCTTGACTGGACCATTCTTTAACCTCATAAATAATATACTAGAGTTAATTTATAATTTCTTAAGAACATTTTTCAAGTTAATTATCCCTTTTATATCACTTATTACCATGTTATGAACATTATGTAATTATTTAAGTTAATAACGGTCATTTTGTTGATCTTAGGTACTTGAGACAAAAATAAATTTCTTATAATTAAAAGTTGTTCATGTGGTGAAATATCTATTATATGCAGAATTATATTCATGATTTAGATATCATATATATTTTATATATCCATTATATACATTCATTCATAATATTCCATAACGTTTAGAGGTATGAAATGAAATGCACCGTTCATGGAGACGGTAAGCCGTACGTACGCATGAACGCTACTTTCATTTCTATTTTGTATTTAATGGAATGAAATTATAATTATATAAATTTATACTATAATTCCAGTATAATATAATGTATAACACCATTTACTCCATCCTTTATACATCCCACATATGGTATTAACGATTCAAATCACTTTGAGGGGGCGGCAGTCCGCACTTCCTAAAATGAAAATATCGTGTTTACCCATAATGGAAATATTAATGGTATGACATAAATGAAAAATACAGAAGCTTAAGGAAAACATAAAAATATCATATATCATATATGAATATAGTGACATCTTAATGGCCAACTTTCAGTTGTTTTATGAGTGTTGAACAATCATCGTTTCGTGAGGCAGAAATTCGTCATCCACAGAAACAGTATGTTCTTTAACCATTAGATGTAGGTGTGTGTAAGTGTAGCTCGAATCCTTCATATAAAAACATCCTAGTATATTGAGGATACTGGTGTTGTTACAAAAGAAAATAATAAAAAGTGTTTAGTGGGTTGGAGAAGCAAAATAAAACAATATAACATAAGCGAAGACATTACCTTAAAATCGGGTAACTCTTTTGATTTGAGCCAAAGGCTTCCTTAGGAAGAGTTCTGCCCAAAGTGAGGCCTCTAGGAGTAAGGTAGGGAATTTGGGAGAGTATTTGGATAGAGTTTGGCCGAGCCAAAAGGCTTTTAAAGTGCGAGTAAGGTGGTAGTGGTGGGGGCATTTTATAAGTGGAGAGGAGGGGCATTCTTGGAAAGTAATAAAATGTTACTTTATTATACAATGCTTTTAGGATTCTAAAGGTCCCACAATTATATAATTCTAGTATAAGGTGATAAGGGTTCGAAATATTCTCATCAAATAGGCTTTGGACAAGTGTAATTCTTATATTTTACATTATCTTTTCATTTTATTTAAATCATTAATTAATGAGGTAACCACTCCATCATCATCGTGTCATAAATAATTTAATTTATCTAATGTCTAAAAATTATTAAAAAAATATCGTGATGTATTAAATCTTTTTATATTTCTAATGAATATTTATAGTGAAACATATGACTTTTATAAGCCCATTTAGAAATTGTTTTAGTAAAACAACTTATGTTTGTGACATTTTTATTTTAACTTTAAATAAAAGTAATTTATGTCATTTTCCTTCCAAAGTGGCTCCATAGGGTCCCCAAGTTGACCCATGGATTGTCTTGGTCGGCCATGACACATCCAATAGGGGTAGGACAAGTTTAAAGGTATTTCCATATTTTTATAATATCATTTTTACCTTAAATTTCACTAATTACAATTAATCGCGATTAATTAAACTTAAAAGTTACTATTCATCAAAAAATTATTTTAATCCCATTGAACCACATTTTACTTCCTAATGACAACCATTTATGTTGGATTTTTGAAAATCAAATCACAGAAGTGGTAATGTTTCATTTAAACGAAAAAATCAGTTTTTTAACTACCACTTAGTGGTTTCACTATTCATCAAAAATTGAAGTTTTTCAGAACAATGCCAAAATTTCACCCTAAGCTATAATTGATATTCCGAATCCAAAAATTATGTCTATTTAACAAAATTCCAAACATATAAGTTGAATTAATTAATTTTATAATTAATTTCCACTGTCACAACAAATAGCGTGTTTTAAAGAAACAATATATATCAAAAGATTGACCATTGTTTATGTCCAATTTCAAAGTGAAATTAATTATAATTATCACCATTGGATAAAATAGTAAAAATATATTCTAATTACACTTTAAAAACACTCAATAGTATAATTTATCACTATAATCTACTTTGATTAAAAGAGTTGTTTTTATGTATTTTTCACTATTCATAAAAATTGGAAGTTCTCAAAAAATTACAATAAATTCAACTTTGGATAATTTCGATATTACGAATACAAAAATGAAGTCCATTTTGAAATATAAAATTTTTATAATTTTAAAAAGTGGGTATTACTATTCATAATGGCTACTTTGATTAGTTGTGGTGTGTGTTAGAACTCGATGTTGCGTACAACAAATGCTACTGTATCATTAAAAGAGAAGTGTACCGTGGATGCTTGGGGTGTTACAAGGAAGATAGTAATGAAATACCAAAGAAAACAATTTTAATTCATTTATAGTTTGAGAAATCCTTTTTAGTACCTATAAAAACAAACAATATTTTGTGGATGATATTTTTAATAATCAACTGTGTGGTGCATAGTTTGTTATGAGGCCAACCTACCATTATAAAAAATTGTTATTTGATGAAAAAATAAATTCCTTGTATTCAAATGTGTGAAAAAATGGATGAATATATGGATAACATAGAACATGAGGGAATAATCTTGTAGGTAATTAGCATACCACATATCGATAAAGAGACCAAAAACGTGATCCTTCGTGGGAGGAAGTATCTAGTCACCTGCAAAGAATTCCCCTTCCCCCTTAATAATATCTCAACATGACATTGTCCCCTTAACATAACCCTTCACAATTTCAATCCCAATATATAAAATTAGATTATATTAAATGGGGTTATCTTGTGGTTCCTTTTCCTTTTAGGCCTTACATACCTATTTTCACATACAATTAGACCCCATATTGGCCCATTTGGGAACCGTCCCAATTTCTTCACTTTTCTCCTACCAGATCTTCGTAATACTATTATTAAGACCGATTCTATGTACAATTGAATTATTTTGTCCTGATATAGTACACACTAGTGTGTTACCCATATATTATTGCATTCTCACGATAATTAATGTTCGATAATTAACCACAATGGTGGGTGGGATCATCCAAATATTCACAATCATTCATTTTATTGCTAATGAAGTTCTAGATCATAAGAATAATAGAATATGGATGGTCTTTCATGGATGCAACATCTGTTTATCATATCCCCACCATATTTCACACTTATATTTATCAAAAGGGGAGGGTATGGGGATATTGGATATAGAATACCTCCCAAATTAATCCTCAATCCTTTCTTTTGGAAAATTATCATGAAATCCATACCCTCTACCTAGTCCACATGTTTGTGTGTATTATTGTGTAGAGTTCTATATCATTAACATACTATTATTTCTCACACCATGTATGACTTATTTTAACTTAGAGTTTAATATCAATAATTTTATCAACATGATCAAATATCCATTTGGGCATCCTATTTGATATAAACCCCAACTTTGTTATCACCACATCAAAAGAACATATTTAAATTGGGGAAATCCATTGGGCCTCATCAATTTGTGTAATTATAAAAATTATTAACCTATAAGGGATTTTATTCCCTTCAGAACATGATATATAACAACCTACCTAATGTTTCAAACTAGCACCACATACTCACCCTAACCATCTCTTAGAAATATTCACCATAGTGTCACATTCAACTTAATGTGACATATTTATTCTAAAAAAAATTACGGTCCTTGTCCCATAACATTAAAATGTATTATGTGTCTTAGTTAGTGGAACCTAACAAAGTGGGTTCTGATTCCATTCATTGGGATAAATAGGGGGAAATTATCATGGACATCATTTTTATATCCAAACTACTCTTAAATTATGTGATGATTATAAATTCCAAAGAACCCAACATCATTATTTAAAATAATTATGTTGACAGTAAATGACATAACACTCTCTTTCCTATGTATAAAAGGATCCATCAGTGGTGAAACACAAAGACACACATATTTCTCCATTGATGGAGGTCCTTAGATACATAATGTTGGTTTGCAAGCTAATTAATTCTAATAATATATTGTTAAAAATGAAGAACTATTCTATAATATGGATTAAAAAAGTAAATCATGAATATGTCATAAATATATTAAAGCACCACAAATTATGTAATAAATTCTCCCAAAAAAGGTGTGATGAGCCTAAACTAAAATCATCTCGACCAATGTTAGTCAAAAGCTAAGATGGAACCATTTCCCAATGAAAAACAATCTTTCCAACAAATGTTATTGAAACAACATGATTAAGGTCGTTTTTGGGTGATTCTAGTTCAATGAATAAACCATATCTGAAACATACCATAAGGGGCATGGAAATAAAAAGGTGTATATGATTTTAAGGGTCTTTCCACCACCACCACCACAAAACACTATTAAAACCCCACTTAATTTTCCACGTGAAATAAAAATGGAGAAATCAACATGATCATCACATTCAAAATAAGATAAAGTTTTACCCACATGTGAATATTTCTTTCTCACCAATCCGATTGAATCATATAAAAACATAAACCATCATAATGATGTTGTTAAATTCATAAAATTTTGATGAAAATGAAGTATTTTTAATAAACACGGGATGCGATGTTTTATGTAAACCCCCTGTTTTATTATAGGAATAAATATGGTTATGGTAGATGTGTATAATAAATTTAAATTTAATATATTTTATGTTTGAGTTATTAGAACATAAGAAAGACTTGAGGTAAGAGTATATCATCCACTTCTATTTCCCTGTGAAATATGACATATTCACCACTTGTTTCATCGTTTTCATGTTTATATTACCCCCTTGATATTTTATATAAAAAATTATTTTTTATTCATTATATTTATAATTTCATTTTATTATATTCATTTTAATTGAGATATGAATGAAAATTGACCAATGTGGTATATGTTTTCAGTTACAATCTTATTTTAAAGGGATTATACGTGATTAAATCTATGATGATGAAATTATATGATATATATATCCAAAATAATATGTATTTTATTATATATATTTTTCTGTATATTCCATGTTTTTCAATTCATTTCCCACTCTTTATGTACTAAACACATCCAATGAATGTTTTAAGAAAAATTGACTTTATTTAACACCTCACTGAAGAATATTTTCTTCTATGTGAATATTTTCCTCAAAAAATATGAAAAATATTTTTAATATTATAATAAAAATTGTTATAAAATGTTTAAACATTTTTTTTAATGTCTACAAGATTGATTAAATGTAATATTGTTTTTATTTCTCAAAAAAGAATTTTTAATTTTTTAGTATAAATGTGAAAGGAATCATTAATTTTTTACAAACACCACAAGAGACACTGTTACTACCAAAATATATCAACATATATTTTCATAGCTAGATACTACATATTTTTAGATGAATATATAGTAACTAAGATAATGATATAATCTCGATTCATATATGATTATTTCTCATGGATTATTAGACACATAAAAATTGGTTGAAAAACGAATGACATCGTTTCCCCCCAAATTTTTTCAAATTAGAACCCTTGTGATACATATCATATATTATACCTTTATTAATATCCAATTTAACATACTTATAATAAAGGGTGATCTTATAATATTAAGAAGTACAGTAAAGGTAGATATCAAAGATCACTTCAACATAACATGAGATTAATGGTATTTGGAAATGAGTATAACATTGGAAACCCATACCCAACATATCATATATCATAATATTGTATTGTGTTATAAATTATTTAAATACCAATGACATGTATCATTCAAGAATCTAAGATGAATTTCAATGAAATCATAAAAATAATATGTATCATATATTTGAGAAATACACGAAATCATAGAGAATGATTTCCTAAGTAATAATGGTTTTTTGGAGAATATTATATTGTATTGTGTTCACTAAAAAACATTATTTTTTACATGGATCACTACCAGTACTATCATAGTTGGTAAATTCTATATGTAAATTTGGTTTACTGCCATTGACAGTCTTTTTTATCTCATGTGATATCAATCTTAACCCAATGCATTGGAGGGATATATAATTCTTTTCAAACCCATTATATGATAAAAAAAATACATATGTGTTACACATGTTCCTAAAAAATTAATCATATAATAACAAATGAATATGAAATGGGTTTCAAAATCTATTGATCATGGAATAATTGTTGGAAAAGAAACAGGTTTTATAAACATATTATCAATTCACCATAGAATAACCTATAGAAAATGAATGGGTTTCATAAATATCATGTAAACATAACCATAAATCATCTATAAAAACAGAATGTATAATACCCTTGGATCATATTTTAATTAAAGAACTAGTGGATTCAATTGTTATTGTCCTTAGTGAATATAAATATCATCATAACATTTTGGTGAAAAATATCAATTTCGCATTAAAAAAATCAAAATCTATAAATTAAAAAAATTAGTATTTGTTTCATTTGATAATATCTATAAAAATTTATAAATTATTATTTAAAATGTTGATAATTCATGAGGATAAGATGTTTTGTTCATTCTGTAAAACATAAAATAAATCATTCTTTTATAAATTTTTTGAAAAGTTAAAAGGTAACTCCTTTTGAAAAAAAATAAGTTTCTTTAATAAATAACATTTGTCAAAAATGTTGTTGTTGGAAAAAATTACATAATAATTATTGGAGGTGTTTATTAATATTATTGAATTTTTTCTAAAATATATGTTTATGGATGGGAAAGGATTTATGACTAAATAACGAAATATTGTGGGGTTTCATTAAAAAAAATTATTTAGGGTTCTTGATTTCTTATCGAGAGGAAAATGAAAGGAAAACATACAAATTACCAAGATTAAAAGAATTTTATAAACATGATGAGTTTCATAAGTGGTATATTATAGTAAATCATCATTGGAAACAAATTCATAAACAATCATAATAAATATAGAGATTGTACTATAAAACCATTACTACTTTGGTGGATATTGAATCATAAGCCCCATTAAAGAATAAGTTTAATTTAAACATTAAATATCATGAAATCAATGATAATAATGAAATATAAAACAAAACAGAATTATATAAACCTCATAAAATAAGATTGTTTCATGACATAAAAAATGTCACAATGAAGATAATTTGAGATTAAAATCCCTAACATTGAGTTCCACTTTCAAAGAAATCACTTTAAGATTATGTATTATAAATTTACATTATTATACAAAATTATTAGGATAATAATAATTATTATAATATCATATAATATTACTTTATAATATTTCAACACCCATATATCATTAATTACTTATTAAAATAATAATTTTTGGTTGAAAAGAGCTTCAATTTTATTGTGTATTTTAGATTATTCGTCTTGGTCCTTGAACATTGATCATGATTTAATAATATCCCAAATGTTAATAATGATATAAGTATAACATATATTTATTATGTATTTATTTATAGTCATGCATAATGTTAGTGATAAAAATATTAATTTCACCCTTCATGGAGATGTTATGTCGGACATACATATGAATGATGCTTTTATATTTCAATAGATGTAAGGAAAGAATATATATTAATAAAAACATTAAATAACTTATATAATTACATATATATCATTAATATTAATTAAAAATATTTTTATTATAATTAATTAAAAATAAAAATTAAAAACAGATAATATCACTTCATGGAGGTGGTAGGCTACACGTACAGTGGTCAGACATTATTAATTTGTAATATATTGGGAAGTAAGAAGGTCAATGAGATATTATAATTCTAGATGTATAATTATTTCATAAGTAACATATATAAATATTTAACCCATTATAATAACCATACATGAAATATAGTGGTGGAAAATGGATTGTATCACTACCTGGATATGAAAATCCATACGTACAAATAAGAGATACATTAACTTCAGATCTAATACTTAATTTATTATTTTTGATTAAATATAATAGTTTTATAATTTTTAATGGTTATGTAAAAATAATGTTATTGGTGAATGTCATTACCTTTTCCTTGAAATAACTCATTCAGATATCCCATTATGGATCTTAGGGATTGTATTTTTGGAAACCATGAACATATATATTAAAGGAAAGAAAGTTTATAATGGATTTTATCATGGTACGGTTGATCTAGATGGATCAATTTGTGTTATGGGAGATGATGGAGGGGTTTCCTTTTATAATGGATGGATATGACACATTACAATTATTTAAAAGTATTATATACAAATAAAGTCATTCTTGAGGAAAAACGTCCAAATGGAAATGAATTCAAATAAATATGAAATAGAGTTAAATCAACATCTTCCAATTAAATTTAGATTTGTTTTAGTGTCATTTAAAACCACATATTTTTTAATAATCCTTGAAATATTATTTTATGTTAACTATATAGACTATTATATTATGTAAAAGGGTAAATAATGTTATCATAAATGTAAAAGTAACTCATAAATGGGTAATTTATTTATTTTTCATTAAAATTTTATTAACATGGATGGAGATAATATTTTTTAAGAATTTTAAATAATTTAATAAAATATTTTCCATTATAATGTATAATTAATTTCAATTTTTCAAATATATATTTAATTTTACTTTAGGGACAACAATAAAAAAGATTAAATTTTAATAGTCATTTTGAACAAAAAAATTATGTTATTTTTCAAACACACCTTGATTATATGATTGTTTTTCAAATATATTTTTTCTCTTCTACAGTTTTCATTACAAACAATACTATGTTAAGTGTGTGTTCAATGCAACACTGAGTTTATCATTTTGTATAGTCAGGATCATGTTTATCTATAATTCCACATAATAATGAATGTTTTCCACAGTTTTCAAGACACATGACACTGAGCATCAGCTTACCATGAAATTATATAATATCACTGTTATAACCTGACCATTAATTAAGAATGTATGAATAGTATTAATTACTTTATGAAATATAAATATAAAATTCCTTCTTAACATAAATTTATTCACAAATTCTTAGTAAATAATTTATAGATTTTCATTAATGTAATTATATTCCCTAAAACTATGATTTCTTAAATAATCATTTTTATTTATTTTTTAAAAAAATATATTAAATTTTATTTATATCTTTATGGAATTTATTTAAAAAAATTATCATAATTTTTTAAATCATATTTCAAAAAGAAATATTAATATTATTTTTGACAAACATTTGAAAAGTTTATTATTTTGATTTATATTGAAAAATATGGAATTCTATTTGAAAGGTTACTTTTTGTTTCAATTATGTAAAAAATTATATCATTAATTTATCTATTTTCAATTAATATTAGTTAAATTGTATATTTATAAATCCAATTTAGGTCATTTTTATAAATTTCATATTTAAATTGGATATAAGATCATTTTAACAATTTAAACATTTTGTATTTGTTATATTGATTTCACTTCGTGTTGACAAGATTAATTTTAAATTAAATTATTTTAAATGTTTAAATTTTTTCTTTTATAATGGATTTAATATTTAGAATCATTATATTTTATATTTTCTAATAATTTAAAATTAGGTATTAACCAAAATTAATTGTGAAAATAATAATTATTAATTATTGTAGTTAATATTAAAATGTGTTTATGGGAGTAAAAGAACAAAATTACTGTTAAATGACCTAAACATGTTTATAAACACTTTTCAATTTCTATTTTTGGAACCTAAAATTTATAATTCTTTATAATACTCCATATTTAGGTCTTTTCATGAGAATAACGTGGGTACAACTTCTTATTTTTAAAAAAATATAAGTGTCCCAATTATCCATGTTATAAAAGAAAACCCCTATCTATTCTTCTCCGTACCTACAAACAATTATTTTTAACAATACCTATAAAAATAAATTCCAAAATTCCCCACTCTCAGTCTTTAAGACTTATTTTTGGATAAAATCCCACCTAGAATGTCTTCTGGTGGAAACATAGGGATACCAGAAGAAGAGGTAATGTTCTTCAACAGAAGTTTTTATCTGATTTCTTCTTACACCTCATCAAATTCATATTAAACCATGATGATATTATAAAATCTGTATATTAAATATAATGAGATATTTTTATTACTTTCTGTACATAATACTATCTTTACTTACATAAAATGGGTTATGATATCATGATTCATGTGTACGATAGATTACTTCCTCATGAACAGATTTCATTTGTTTTTTCCATTACCACATCCCACTACTGGGTATGATGATGGTTAAAAAGTATATATATGATATTTACAACATAATTATTTATGTTTTTTCATTATTCATTATATATTTTTTAAAATTCCATTCTATACAGTGTATGATAAAGTCTCTCATGTGTATGGAATATTACCTCCTTTTGAAATTTTGTGATTCGTTTAACTAATGCTTTACATGGAAGATAATAATAAAAATGTAAATAATTATATTTGATATATGTGACATAAATATGATTTTAATGTCATATTTATAATTCATAAATTATATTATATCTTTTTCTTTCCTACATTTTCACTCACTAAATGTTGATAATACCATTCATGTACGTGTAGACTACCTTATTCTTGAATATATGTGAGTATCTTTTCTTCACTACCCCAGATGTATTATTTTTATAAGTATATTTAAATAAATAATATCATATTTTAGATATTATTGGAATTATTTTATTTTAATATCATTTATATTACCTTTCGATAATGAAATTTATAAAATGTAAACGTTACTCTTATGTACATACAACCTACCATCTCCATGATCAAAACATTATTTCATTATTTGATTTAAAAGTATATTTCTTGATTAATTATAGTTATTATTTACAAATTATTGTAATGGATACGATAAAACTGTTATCAAATTAATAGTAATAAAAATAACAAATCAAAACATATAGTAATAATAATGTTGTTATTACCTAAAACTTGACTTTTACATGAAATTGTTAATTACCCACTAAAAAAATACATGAATAATTTATGGTATGATATATGTATTTGTGTATTAGTAATATATTTAAACTAATATTATATTTATTATACAGTATTTTTTAATGAGTTTTAAGGAATTCAATACTTACAGTAAGGGATTTGTAATCTCTCTTTTAATTATGGAAGACATATTAAAAGTAACTACTTGTTTCCTTTGGGTAATTCATATAGTAACACTTTAAAATTATATTTTTAATATCCTTATTTATAAGAGATTTTATTTTTCATATGAATTTATTATTTATTTGGGATTAAGATTAAAAAAATACTAATGTTAAAAGCAATTTCTCTCTCACATTTCACTTTAGGGAGACACATGCTATATTTGTCCCCTATTTTATTTTTTTGATGTAAATAATTAAAATTATTTAATTTTTTTAGAATCATTGTTATTTTTATTTACATATTTATTTATGTATCTCTATTTAATGGTGTTACAGTTAAAAATATTCTAATAGGGTACTTCATTTTGTCTCATTTACCCTTCTTTGAGAAATTTGTCATGTTTTGCACCTATATTCTTTTACATGGAGTATATAAAGAACCTATGACATGTAATATCATTAATTGTATTATCCTAATGATATTTTTTGTTTCATTTTATTTTATTCTTTTATGGTTCATATATCTCAATGTTATTATAGTAGATGATATTTTATATTATAATCTCATCATTTATTAGGATTGTTTATGATTATTTTTCCTATAATAAGACCATTTGATATATATATCCCTAGAAAGTCATGAAAATTAATATCATATGGTTATTCATGATATTTTTAGGTAAATAAACCATTTTTTACTCATTGGTACTTGAAATAATAGAGATTTGGTATCAAATCTGACATTATTTATCTCTTTGGATACAAATCCAGCTTCTTATAAAAACATTTTTTAGTAATATTTCTTAAATACATTTTAAGAATTATTAATTATTTTTAAATTTACTTTTTCTTATGTTATAATTTTTATATTTTTTAATGTAATATTTATGTTTTTTTCAAATACATTACATTTGGATTTTTATGAACAATGCGAAAAAGAATGTTTCTTCAACATACACGACATGAATCAAAGTTATTACAATCATGAACACACAATGATTATATGAATCAACATGGTATTACATAGTTTTATTGAATAGTTTTTATTTAACATATATGAACTTTTAATTTTAAATAAATTATTTCCAAATGAAATAGATTTCCAAAATATTTAAAATTATAAAAGTATTTTGAAACCAGAAAGGATATTCTCATTAATAATTTTATTAAATGATCTATAAAACATCATTTATACTAATTTTGTTTATTTTCAAATAAAATTATATTTAAAATATTTCACAATGTTTAGATTTAAAAATTTATTTCGAAGACTGTTTACATTCCATGATAAAAAATAGAATTCATTTGTCATTAAAAAATACTCTCTATCAAAGATGAAATACTTTGAGGTTACCTATTCATTAATAGGGAGATTATTTAACGATACCATTCATATTAATTATCTAGATGGTATAAATTAATAATTTGATGATGTTTATAAAACCCATTTCTTTACAATGGGTTATACCATTAAAAATATATTATGAAACCCACTTCTGTTAATAAGGGGTATTAGATGATGAAATGATGAAATGATTATGAAACATGTTTTTATATACATGTTATGATATGATGAAATGTTTATGAAACCCATTTTATTTAATATGTTATGAAATGGTTAATTTTTTATGATCTTGGGGAACACTTAAATTTCGATTAAATTATTGGATGTGTTAGACCTATATCTCCCTCTATTACATTGGGTAAATATTTATATCTCAAGGGAAATATGGGAATATAACATGGCGTGAATGCAGTTTAGTATGTGAGTTTATCCACTATGATGGTATTGACATTGAACCTTGACAACTATGATTGTTTGGAGAGTAAACTCATTCCAATATGATAGCCTTGGCTGTGTGACATTGGTTATATGGATATGACTTTATATGCTTATCGTATGCACTGTATTTTATGTTATAATCCAATATTATTCACTCATGATCTTATTCATTGATTTCTTTATTATTTAGGCCTTGTTAATAGTGAATGTTTTTTCAATGACATAATATTATGATCTTTGATATGTTGGGTATGGTTTTAAAATCATATTCTTATAATATATTTGATTTATTTGAATGGTAAGTCTACATATATCAATTTTTTATTATTGTAGGGAATCTGATATCACCCATTCTTATTTTTACTCTTCCACAGATACAAAGAAATATATTACATATGATATGTCTAAGATGGGTATAGTTATGAAGATCATAGTTTTAGATGATACAATTTTATATACAAATAATTTCTTTTTAAATGTGTTTCTAATGGAAACAAAATATTATGGTCCTCGAGAATTTCATTGGGTAATTTATTTATTATTAATTTAAGTAGATGTAATTTCCATGTATGAAAATCATGGGTCACTATAAATGGTATCACAGTATAGGGTTTGGAAACTATGATAATAAATAATCATTGGGACTAATAGGGATATTTCTAAGGATGTGTCTAGGGATTCCTCTAAGGATAAGTTAAAGGATGAATCAAAGTATAAGAAAATGTCCTGGAATTTTGGTAAAGTGTATAGTAAGTAATTTAATAGAAAATTGATCCTTCTAAAAATACTAAATTTTTATGTGGATCAAGAAAAAATGTACAATGGAGTAATAAATCTAAATAAAGGTGCATTGAGTAGGAATTGATAATCATCATGTGCATTACAATATCACTTACATCAAATAAGTTTTAACCCTCCTAGGGGATATGCTTTGGAAGTTCCCAAAATATTTATGACAAATTTTGATGGATTTAAATAGATAAATACTTTTAATTAACTGGTATAAAATAATGGTTTTATATTATTATTATGTTATCATGATTTAGTCATCCAATAATTTATTTTCATTAGTATGAGGTTTCCCACTATGATTATAGTTCCTCACAAATTGATGTTTAGTTTTTGTTAGTGGATGATACTAGAAGGAATCAGTTGAATATCAAATATGATGAAAACTATAGTTACTACGATTAAGAAAATTGGATAATGATATGAGTGATAGATATTTCTATTATCCCAAATCAAATATAGTATTATATGATTAACTATAAGAAATGCAGTGAGATTTATAAATTGTCAAATAAGTTGAAAATGAAATTTTATTAAAATTTACATTGTAATAAAGAATGAAGAAACCATATTAACCTTCCTATATGTAATATGATTGGAATAAAAACCTATGATAATATAAAAAATAGATTAAAGGATGTTATTTCGGTGGTAAATAACATAATAGAGTGAATATTTTCATGGATTTCAATGGATTATTTGGGTGGAACATGGGCATTATCCATCTCAATGCCCTAAAATAAGAATTTACTTCTAGAACAAGGACCTACTCCATATTGATCATTGATGTAAATAGATTTAAATATTTATGAATTTATATTCAAGGAGTTGGTTTAGTAGTATTTTCCCATTTAAATTTATCTTTTAGGAATGATGGAATATGAAATGAGTATGTTTTTCTTGGAATCATATATATATGTTTGTATGATTACCGTATGATTTTTTTATTGCAAAATGGGATTATTAGTTTGAGCTTGATGATAAGTTAAAAATTTTAAAACCCATCATCTATATTTTTGTGATGTGGGTTTATTATGAATATGGGTAGTTTAAGAGACATTAATAGAAAATAATCCTTTTGTTTTGGAGAGGAATTATTTTTTATGGGTATGATTAAATGTACTAGTAACCTTTACAGTTTATATTAAAATTATTGTTCTGATAACTACAGTTTATTGAAATAACATTATATTTTAATTAATACTGTGTTTGAATAAATATAACCTACAAGATGAGTGACAATTGGTTCAATCTGGAAAAAATGCCGATCATGAACCCACAACCGAAGTGCAGTAAGCGTATAACACCTACTAATAGCCGATATAAACAATTAATTCTAAATGAAAAATATAATGAGAGATATTACTGAGAATTTATATCTATATTTAATATGTAATCATGTCATGGTAAATAAAAAGGAAAAAAGTGTACTACAATCATTATCCAGACCAGAAAAGATTTGGGAGGACATCACCATGGGATTTATAGGAAGACTCCACTTAATATATAAATGGAATAATGATACAATGGATGGAGTCAATCACGGATTGAAGTCATTACTTATCATCTATATCAGATAAAATTCCCAATATGACATATTTTAGAAGATATAAAGTAATCAAGTGTTAAGGATTCATGGTTTACCGCATTCAATTGAATTTGATAACGATCAAAAGTCTTTCATGAAATTTTTTTGAATCCTTTAGAAACATATTGATATAAATTTCAGTTTTAGACCTTTGATAATAATCAAAACCCTATAGGATATTCAAACATATTATTTTATTTATATAAATTTATTTTGGATCACACATTACCGTTGTGGTGTTTTTCTCAAAAATACATATTTCATGCAAGAAAATAGATTCCTATTTATCAATTCATTAATACATATTTGATTGAAGTGGTAGTAAAAAAGTTATTAGTAGAATAGATAGCAGATGAAGTGACTGAGATGTTTTGAGCCACTTTTTAACATGTAACGACTACACAATAATGAAAGAAATTTTATTTTGATAATCATAGAAATTATATATAATTTCATGTTAGTGAGTTGTTTTTTTGGGAATTTCTCTTTGGATGAAATAAGGGAAAACCAATAACAAGATATATCATTCCGATTAAATTAATTGATAGTATCTGGATAGTAGCTTATCATTTTGAACATCTACTTTACCTCTATTAGGTCATGACTTGTTCCATGTATTACTCATGAAGGAATATATTGTTTATCTATTAAATGAACTAAATTTAGAGGTTTTACCACTAGATCATGATATTTATTTTGAGGAAATACTGATGGAGATTCTGGATCATATATAAAATGATAAAAAACAATACCACTAACCTAGTCAATGTTTTGTTGGAAAAATTACTCTATTGAGGAATCTACAATGTAACTGTAGGACTTAATGACAAATATGAATCCCTTGTTTTTGTTCCAAATAGTTGAATAAAAAGGGTAAATTTCATTTTAGGTGGTTTATAATGTAATACCCAATGATGTTGTCATTTGGTAAAAATTAATTTAATCTCACCAATATCATTCGTTATATGATAAGAAAAATATTATAATATGTACAAGAATCATTCAGTTTATATTTCATTGTAAATGAGATAATTTTTATCATGCGTTACATATAGTAATAAGTTTCTTTGATAAAGTGCATGACATGAGACACCGAGCATCAATGAACCATTAAATAATATTATATGACCATTATGACAAATCTATTGAATATGTGGGTATAAATAACAATAATTTTTTTTGAAATTTAATGAAAAATTTCAAATAAAATTATTTATATAGTATCACTAAATAAGGTATAAATTTATAGTAAATTAATTATATTCTTAAAAAATATTTTTCCATACAAAATATTTATTATTTCGTATTATAAAACTATATTAAAATTAATTTATAGATATATTAGGAAATTTATTTTCAAAAATATACTTCATATTTGAAATCATCATGTCATAATCATATTAGGTTTAATTTATAAATTTTTTTGAAAGAGATTAATTTTTTATGCATAATGAAAAATATTTAAATTTAATTAAAAAATAAATTTTCATTTAAATTGTTTATAATGTTAAAATATATTTTATAGTAGTTTTAAATTAACAATAAATAAATAATTTATATTTTAATCCAATTTGTTTCATGTTAATAAATTTCATATTGAAATCAGATATAAAAACATTGTAATATTTTTAAATTTTCTTTTCAAAAACCTATATTATCATCACTTCTTTGGGATTAATTTTAATTTTTTTCAAAAAATGTAAATTGAATTTTAAAAAAATGATTCCATATTTTTAGTCTTTATAATTTAATTTATCTCTTAACTCCATCTTAATTATTTATTTAAATGAATAGTGGAAACATTAAAAATTAATTACCACAATTAATGTTAAATTGGGTTTACTATGGGTTAAACTAAAAAACCTTATTAAAATGAGCTATAAAAATATATAAAAACTATTTTTCCATATGTTTAATATATCATGTTTATATATCTCAAAGAATCTATTTTTATCTTTTTGGCATGATCAAAACGTGGGTATCCATTTTATGTTTCAAAAAACATTCTAGTTTACCACTCACCTCACTTATAAATTTTCTCCCCTCTCCTCTCTCCTTCATAGATTAAAACCATATTTTCCAACCGATAAAATATATATGAACATCCCATATTCTATCCCCTCATCCTATTAGACATATTTTTGGATGAATTATGTCCTATGAGGGATTTTTTTTCAAACCTATTATGGACACATTAAGAAGAAGTAATATTTCTCAATGATTGTATTTATATTATTTCTTCCTAAAACCCAAGAAATATTATTAAGAAGTGTTGACATATTAACTATAATATCAGACATAAAATAATATTTTATTATATTTTGACCATGACCTTAAATAATTTAAGATCCATTAATGGGTTATGAAATTATCATTTATGTGTACGATAGACTACAACCTCATGAAAATAGGCCATTTTTTCCATCACCACCTCTCAAGGTTGGGTATTATGATGGATCTAAATTTTATATACAATATTTATGAAAAAATTATATATATTTATTAATTATACAATATATTTAATTTTTTATTTCACATTCCATATTTGATACAATAACCCCGCTCATGTGTAAGGTGGACTATAACAACGTGAAGTAATGTGACTCATTTTCATAACTCTTTTAATAAAAGACAATAAGTATAATATTAAAAATATATTTGATATAAAATAAATAATTAAAATATTTATTAAATATTTGTCATTATTACAATATAATATATCATTATATTTCCCACTTTATCACTCACAGAATGATGATAACGTCGTTCGTGTTTGTGTAGACTATCGCCTCTGTGATGCAATTTGAATCTATTTTTTCACCACAAAATAAAGATGATATGTATAAGATTATTAATAAAATTTGGTATTTATAATGTTTTTATCAGTATTTAATAATATTATATTACCTACTGTATTTCGATAATGATCATTAAAAATTGAAACATTACACGTGTGTACATACAAGATACTATCTCCATTCTTATAACATACTTCATTTATGAAAACCATCATTACTGATTGGCCTTAAAAGTATTATTGATATAAAAAATAGTGGTTATTTTTTTATAATTATTCTATAGATTATGTAACCAATATCAAATTAATGGTACAAAAACTATCAAATCTAAACATTTAAAAAATGGGGTTATTACTTGAAACATGGCATTAATGTGGAATTGCAAATAAATGCTTAATAAATTGACATAAATAAATAATATAATGTATGATAAATGTAACTATGTTTATATAGTAGATATATAATGAACATATATTTATTTTATATGAAGTTAGAATGTGTATGGAGGAATTCTCGATTTATGTCAAGGGATTTGTAGTCTATATTTTATTTCTATGATACATATCATTCACCAATCATTTAATTTGATTGATTTATATACATTCAAGTTAGAATTTAATATCCTTATAACTGTATTTTCCTAATATTTTATGTTTATGTTTATGCTTTTTCTTATTAATGTATAATATGATAATGATTACTAATGTGGTAATGGATTTTCACCTCACTATTCACTTTTGTGATATGCATTCTATATTCACCACCAATTTCTTTTTTATGTTGTATATTATGTCCTTTAAATAAATTTATTATTATAACACTTTAAATTATAAGGATTTAAATATTTATTTTTGACCTATATTTAATGGGGATTACGATCAAAAAGTTACCAAAGAGTTAATATATTTTTCCCTCATTTTTTGTTTTCAATGGCATATGTTTTGTTATTGCTTCATGGGGAGTAATATTCAATGTTTCAAAAGTGGGAAATATTTCCTGTTACAACCCCATAATTTATCTGGATTTTTTTTTATTATTTTCCCAATTATAAAATATTATGAACAATATCTAAATTAACTCATGAAATTTCATTCCCAGTATATATTCCTGTCATTTTCATGTAATAGAACAATATTGGAATCATTGGTACTTGATATAATTGAGAAAGTGTTTTCAAAAAAATTGGATATTATTTCTCTCTCTAGTAAAAACACCATCTATTTCTAACTTATATTAAAAACATATTTAAAATTATTAAAAACATTTATTAAATATATTTTACCAATTTTTTACCTTTTAATTTTTTAAAAGAATATTTCTTTTCATATTCTAATAATGCATGTGGATTTTACCAATAAATGTGAAGAGAACGTTTTTTTATAGGCACTACCTAAACATCATTTTTGGCTATCATGGATGATAAACTATCTCAAGATTCAATCCAATGATTTAAAAAAAATCGACTAATTGTTTCCAATAATATTTCTGATATTTTCTAACCAAAATAAATTATTTTCAAAAGAAAATGATTTTAAAAATATATTATATTTCAAAAAATGTTTCAAAAATAATAAATTATATTTTTCTCAAGAGTTTTTTTAAATCATTTTTATATATTCATTGAGATGTTTTTATGTTTATTTTCGAATATAATGATTTCAAAACTATTTTACAAAGTTTAGTTTTAAAAAAATACATTTAAGGAACGGTTATTTTCTTAATAAATATTGAATGTGATTTTTATTTAAAAATAGTTCACTATTAAATATAAAATAATTTAAGGTTACCCAGGATATTCTAGTGATATGACCCAAGGAAAACATTCTTATACATTCCTTGAATGGTTTGTGATTATGATTTCATGATGGTTTAGAAACCTATTTCTATTTAATACATTATTAAATGATAAAATTCATTTTAAAACCACTTATTTTTCAATGGTTTATGATAAGTTATAATAATGAAATTATTAAGACATCTATCTCTTTTATACTATTAATGATATCATTAAATGTTTATGAAATACAATTCCTCTCATATTACATGAAATGATGTATGTATTATGATCATGTGGAACACATTAATTTTGTTTTATTAGTAGTTGTGTGGGACAAATATTTCCTTCCAATTCAATTGGTAAATGACTATTACTCATGCTATAGATATTAAATAAAATGGGAAACGAGTTTAGAAATGGAAATGTTCTACTATAATGTTCATAGGAGTGATCCTTGACTACTATGATGGGTTGGGGTGATACATCTCCAATATAACAGCCATGGAAGTGATACATGTCTAATATGGAAATGGTTTTTAGGCATATGTGTATTACAAATATTTTATATCTTATGAAAATATTGTGATCTCATGGTCATTCTCTTAAATTTCTTTATAATTCCTGACTTATGATATTCAAATATTTATTCGATGACTCAATATTATGATATCTTATTTGCATGGATTGGTATTCAAATTTTATTTTCGAGTTCTCATATAGTTATATTCATATTCTTTCAACATTTCTCCCTTCTCTGTCATTGATGAGCATATAGGATCACCATTTTCTATTATTCCATTCCCCATGTAACAGAATAATTTATTATTTATTATATACCTAAAAATTGTTCTAATTATTAATATCATAGTGGTAGATGAATTAGTTTACCTATGGTAATGTTTTTTTTATTTTCAGTTTATAAATACAAAAAAAATATTATAGACTATAAGCATTTGTTATTGTAATTTATTGAATATTTATATAAAATGATTTAATAACCATGCGTGAAAATATTTGGATTTTATAATATTTATCATAAATATTGAAAGAAAATTATAAATCACTCCAATTAAATTACATTAAATAGTTTAAAAGATATTTATTTTTTCCATAAATTGACAACCCACACCCACAATCAATATTGGCAATGTATTTAAGGTAATTATTTAATCTCTAGAATTTATAAACAAATTACCATCCTAATTAATATTTCGTTGTTCACAAAATTACTATTAATATCCATTCATAATTTTCTTTAGTCAATATATGAACACATTAAACGTATTTTAAACTATGAGAGTGACATTTTGTCATTTTCATTTATTGAGTTACTATATATGTCATATTCAAGAATAATATTTTTTTTTAAAAAAATTAGTACATATAATGATAATGGTCTAATTCAAATTACCCAATTGGAATTTATATGAAAAATGGTGATTATATTATTATTTTTATCCAATATTAACATGAAGCATAATTTACGAGGGTGATAAATTTTACTGTGGCTACTACACATAGTGGTTGAAAATAAAAGTGAACCACATAAAAAATTTGAACCAATTTATTCATTGTATAAATATTAATTGTTCAAGTTAAATACATATTTGTTTCAGTAATTAATTTACCAATACGAATGAAACACATGATGAAGATATATTTTTAGAAAAATAATGTTCATAATAATAAACCCTGATTTATTCTAATCCCTTCCATAGTAAAAAAACTATATAATGATTAAAAAAATTATTGAATATATATTATATAAATTTATTTAAAATCATTCAATAATAGTTATTATATTAATTTAATATGATAAAAATACATTGTGATCCTATAAAATAATGTTTTTTTAAATATCTTTTACATTAAAACAATATCTATTTTAATGTATAATAAATTGATAAACAATGAATTTATATTACCCTTTTAAAATTTAAAAATTAAAAAATTAGTAAATATTAGTCATACCCAAAAAATTAATTTACTATGTTATAAGGGTATACTACATTAAATTTCATCTTCAATTGGGGTATCACATGTTATAAGCTATCAATTTTTTCTTTCAATCGAAATAAAAAATAAATTCTCTTGGTGTTACATTATACCCCCTTGAAAATTAATTTTAATATTAAAAAACTATCACTTTGGTAGAATCAAATGATAATATCAGTGTTAAATTATAACATCTGGCTTCCATGAAACTTCATCAAATTTGTGATTTATTTAGAGAAATTTGACATGGTGAGTTATCATGTTCCATAGAATATTATATCTATAAAAATTGATTTCTTTGTCATCATGCTCTATGTAATAATAATTATCCTATTTTATAAAATATAATTTTATTACACATGAATTATTAGGTATATCCTTTAGGAGATATATAGGGAATATGTCATGTATTTTAAGTAGATTTAGTGAAAATTCCAACTTGTAAGCTATCTACGATAATCAATTAACAACCTAAAAGGGCCAATATACATAGGAATAAACGTTATCTTTTTTTCTAAATCGGAATAAACTTATTCAATTTATATATTTACAATAAAATTATATCAAAAAAATAAATTCTACATCACGTCCTTTAATTTTCAGCCTAACTTTGTTGTCATTTCTGAGCTACAGTAATGTAATTTTGAATGGATCAAACACCCTCTATCATTTCCTCACCATTATCAAGTCCCAATATACATATTTATCCATATTTATCCATAACATTTAATATCTAAAATTCTTTCCATAGATGGAATCATAAATAGCCATCTAAATGCTCGAGTGAAATCTATGGTTATATGAAAACCTATCCAGAGGAAGGTTTTTACCACCAAAACTATTGAAATCTATGTAATATGATCTCATCTTATCCTATAGTGTATAAAAGATTCTATAAGATTGACCATCTTTCTGGTGATGATACAAAATACTACTACTAAAATATATATTTAGATATTGCCGAGTAAATCTCCAGAACTTCTAAGTAAACCTCATATCCAAATCTTATACAATAGAATATGGTAAACCATTTAATATTCCAAATTAAATAAATAATTAATTATTATTATTATTATCCATATACAAATATTCTATAAAATCAATTAAGTGTGATGACTTTATATGGTGATCGACTACAATATTAATAACATTATGACCTCTACACATTTTAGGGAGTCTAATGACAAAGTCCTTAGTAATGTTTTCGAATTTTAAAATTGGTATGTGAAATGTATGAAACATACAATTAAACTTTTGTCTCTAAATTTTAAATTTAAGAAATACTATGCACCGTGATTTATACCTGTAAATATATATATCTTCATGTTTTTACACCAAAAATACACTTTTATATTTCTAAACGACCTTTATATTTTATTAAGTAATAATAAATTTGGATCTACGAGTTTCACCCAATATCAACATATACTAAAAGGTATAGATGAAATTATAATGACAAAAAAATTTATATGATAAAATCCCTATTTTAATGATTATATTCCTTATTATGTATTGTATATATAAAAGATACATGCACTAGTCTTTTAATTTTAGACAATTATATGTTATAGTCTCTCTAGATTATATGATCTTTATGAATCATAACATTGGATAATATATCTTTCGTATAGTCACCATTAATATTAGTATAACATGGTGTTTAATAATTTCCATTTGTTAATGAAAAAATTAAGAGATACAATCAAATTGTAGAATAATACCCTATAAATCCCATTTATATGATTATTCAAGGGAGATAACCTCATTGGGAATTCTGCTATACCTATCCCAAACATAGATTCCAAAATTAAATCCTGATCAAAACCGTTTATGGGAAAATTTAAAAGGCATCAATATCACGACCCAAACTATGTTCTTCAAACCACCCCATGAGAATATCAGTATCAGAAACCCTACCCTTATGTAATTCTTTACAACATTAATGGGATTTGTATCTAAGAACTAACAATATTATGTTTTATATATTATAATGAATTTTTTTTGTTTTTCACTTTTTTGTATTAAATTATAAATTGTTAAATAATTAGTTTGATAAAAATTATATTTTTATATAATGAAGCACAAATTATATTTTGGATTAATATATAGTTTCAATCAATAAAATAAATTTTTTGATTTATTGAATTTTTTATATAAATTTAATTTATATATAAATATTAAAAAATACTATATATGACATATAAATGAAAATATAATTTTAAAAAGAGAATTGTAATTTTTATAAGTATCTAAAAATAGTAATTTTAAACAAAACCAAAATCTTTCAATGAATGATAATTTTTGAATTAAATGTTAAACATATTATATTTATAGGATTATTTCTATAAAATAAATATTATATTTATAATAATCAAATCTTAGTTATCCAATTGTGATTTTTTTTAATTTTTGGACAACATAATTATGGAATAAAATTTTAATTTGATTCAACAATAATCTATGTATTATGACATCATAAAAACAAAAAGTGATATAATATATTAAATAAATGGAATAGATGAGTGAAATTATTTTTCCCACTCAAAATGATGTGTTTGAGGTAATTTAATTAGTTTTATAATCCCTTAATTAATCCTCAAAAATCATTATTATTTTTTATTATCTTAAAATCAATTCATTATAAACATGACTCTGATCAACATCACCATCTGAATTATTTAATTTTATTAATTAATAGAATTATATATTAATTGAAATAACTCATATTCCAATGAATATACATGATGTAATTTTCTTTATATTAAATTACTATATAGTGGTAAAGCCTATTATTAAAAAATTAATAAAGATTCCTCATCTCATTTTCACAATAATCCCAACCAACCTCTGATTCATATTCACTAAAAATTCATGGAGAAAGAATTTTATATTTCATTTCCTTTCCAGAGTCCTCCCTTGTTACCCCAATATCTTATGATGATCCAACCATCATTTAAGAATCTCCCTCCCAAGGAAAGGGATCCCCTCTTAATCATTATTCTAGAACATTCGTTATTATATTGACTTTTTATTTTCAATTATTCATGTTGGGATATGTTTTATCAAAAACCTCATAATAACCATATTATTACAATTAAATGAGATAGCCCTTTCTCTCTCATTCACAAATTCTATAATCTTACTTGTATGCTTTTTTTACCAAAATTATTATACAATTTTCCATCCCAATCATTTGTACAGTGAATACCCACCTCCAATTCCCATCATGGGTATTCACTTAGTTATACAAAACCTCTATTTATTGTTCATTCACCTATATGTGATCCACAATAATTAATAGTAGGATTAAAATTTTGGAAAGACACCCTTATTTTTTATGATTTATGTCACACACTTATCTATTTACATGATATTAAGGTGATGACTGGGAGATGAATTATATAGACCCAAATGCATTGTGTAATCTTTTTACCACATGAGATTCCATGTATAGTGAAAACGCGGTTATCTTGTGCACACTTTGTTAGGTTTTCGTAGCACCTAGTCTTGGATTATGTTTAGGATTTAATGTTTTATGTTGTTTCGACATTCATATATTGAATTTATATAATCATGTTTTATCTTGACTCATTATTCGAGATTGTTATTCTCACCCCTATTATGATATATTGATATGACTCTTACATCACATGTTGTAAATTGCCTTATTCTATGATTTTTTATTCCATCCCTAGGCTTTATATCTCACATATTTCTTATGTACATCCCTAGATAATATAGAGTTTACGTTAATATTTTTATATTTAATTTTTTTTCTTATAATATTTACTAAATTTCAAAAATAAAAGGGGAAACATAATGTTATGGGATTTTATTATTCGTATCATTATGAAATAAATCTTGGAATAATAAGTTTTAAAATATGGGGTTTGATAGTAACTAATACACGGTTCCAAACAATTTTTATTCCACCATAATCATGGTTAAACTTATAATCATTTCTCACGATCTTCTATAGATTTACTTCATCCTTTTCAACTGATAATTCATTAAATTGACAAATTGTTGAGGATATAGTTGAAAAAGATACAATTTTTCCCTTTCAACAAGATTTCCAGATCCATAATTTTCAAATCCATTAATATTGGATCCGTTGGGATCCTCATCATTGATATTCTATCATGATCCTTTTGTATTATAGAATCATCCTCCTTGTACACATTCTTATGGTGGTAATGTTTTGATAACCAATAATATTTAATTAGATGAAACTATATTTTATGTTAAAAAATTAAAATCATTATTTGTGAAATTAAACTTTAATACATTATTACCATTATATATATAAAAGCATTATTCGTAAAGATAATGACATCAAATATTTAATGGAAAAAACACTACAAATAACCCCAAATCATGAGTGTGGTAAATTTTCTCATTAACATCAAATAAGACTGAGGTATAAGATATTTCCACATCATTAGATATTTTAATTCATCCTATGATTTTTATTGTTAAACAAATATAGATGTTAAAAACTTCTCCTGAACTGGGTAAAGTAAGTTCATATGCACTAACTAACCTTTTGTTCAGATCATTAAAATTGTCTTCACATTCATTAATCCAATATAACTTTTTCACCCTTCATAGTTAACATTGGGAGTATATTAAAAATTTGTAAGAAATTATAAAAAATCACAGATAATATCCAACCAAACAAAAAACATATAGATCTACATAAATTAGGGTGGTCTTGGAAAATTTTCAATAACATATATTTTTGAATGTTCTATTAAAATACCAAAAATTGATATTATATTTCCCAATAATAAATCATTATAAAGAAAAATTTATTGTTTGTAACTTTATATAAATATTCTACTTAGGTACATCAGTATAATTCTCATATGATATTCATTAGACTACTTGATCATTGAAAATACAAAAATATAACATATTAAGACTATTATAATCTGATCCAAGTAATCACTAATGACTATATTCCTTAAATCCATAAAGATATCTTTTGATAAAGTAAGACAAAATGGAATCACTATAACTTCATCAAATCCATAGATTATATGGAATAATTTCCTGGGAATGACCTCATTCTTTACCACTAATTGATGATATCTAGAACAAATGATAGTCATAGAAAACAATTTATATTATAAAGTTGGTAAAACTGTAGTGGCCTTAACCCAAGTAACATGGAGTCAGCGTCTTACTTTAATACAATGTCACAAGATTCAAGGAATTTCCTCCTACAGGACCAAATAGTTTAGTAGTCTTGGTAAAATAGATACATACATGTAATCCACATTATATTTTAAAAAATAAAACTCACAAATAATTTGATTGAGTTTAACATTATTACCCATCTGTGTTACCCAACATATTATTCTTAACATACTTCTCAGAATTCTGGGGAAAATAAAACGTACAAAAGGGGTGAGATCAAATTTTCAGTAAGTGTAAGCAAATAATAAAAGATATTTGTAAAATGACATAATATATATGGAAAGGTAAATAACTCATACACATGATATTTAAATATATAGTATTACAAAACTAAAATTCGTCCATATACTTTTTCATAGTCAAATCCCTATGTTTAATAAGTGATATGAATTCTATGTGATCGAAAAACATTAATATTAGATGTCATGATTCTAAGACATGTACAACTATACTATCAAGAACTATTCTCAAGATAGTTTAAACTAATATGATTTGGTAATATGATTCATCCCATGTCACAATCGTCGCATCGAGGGGATATCTAATATCAGAGTCCAGCCATGTCCCACAGTCTAATTAATTCCTTATATATTGAATATTTGATTTAATAAAATATTGGTAAATCAATGTGTCCCATAAAACAATTATATGTATGAAACATAAGACACAAAAAAGTAACAATGAATGAAAAAATATTATACCAAGAATATGATGTAATTCATGATATTATATAGCAATGCTTAATTACTCTGTATAAAAAAATAACTGGCGAATAAGGAATATCTTACAAAAATAAAAGTTAGATTAGAATAAACATTTACCTTACGCTTACATTATAGTATTTTTATTAACCTCCTAAATGATGGTTTTAATAGTGTTACTAAATTATAAAATAACCATAATAATATTTAAGATATCATATATGGTCATATTACAATATATTATTACCCTATTGTAAATAATATTTCGTTACTTTCACTATTTCAGGTGTTAATTGCCTAGTTTCATGAATATGTTTTGACTTGTTATATATCTTTTTAATTAATTAGATAATCATTTCACACTATACAGATTGTAAACCACAATTTAAATATTATAAATATTCAGTATATATGTATTTAGATTAATTCATAATATTTGGAGATAATGAACAAAATGCCTCATTCATTGAAATAGTATGTCATACATAAGCTTGAATACTAAACTTATTTCATTTTCGTATTAGAAGAATGAAAAAATGATATATAAATATATTTTAAATTCTGTATCTTATTTATGTCATATATTTTTCATATTTTTATTAAAACCATCCTTTATAAATTCGATGTAATGTGTGAATGAACCATATCACACTGATGAGGCGGTAATCCACATTTCCACAATGGGTGTTATCATATTTACAAAAAATAATTATAATAATGGTATGTGTTATAAAAGAATTATATAATCCTATACAAATAAATATCATATATATATATATATATCATATAAAAAATCATTTATATCATTATCTCCAATCATGAATGGTGGGAAAGGAAAAATGAACAATCATCTGTTAATGAGGTGGTAGTTCACCATGCTCAGAAACAGTTTGTTTGTTATCCATTAGATAGAATTGTGTGTATGTTTAGGTAAAAAATAAAACATAAAAATATCTAATTTGTATATTATAATATATTTATTATACAATCATGAAATTATAATAAATAAGGTAGTGGGGAAATAAATAATACTAAATAACTCGTTGAAGAAAATTACCCCGTTTTCTGGAAACTCCTTTGGTTTTATACCAAATAGGCTTCTTGGATGAATTTATGAACATTTTCAGGCTCGTAGGATGAATTGAGATAACTTTTATCTTATTTGTGTAAGGTTTTTTTGATCTAGAAAGCTCAATGTCATGTTAAGATATGGGGGAGGATGTTTCCTTTTATAATTGAGGTGAGGGGTACATTTGGAAAAACCAAACTATTAAATAAAAATAAACTCAAATTCTATTCCAAATGGATCAAAAAATGAGTTATATGAAATATATGATGATTATGGGTTGAAATAATATCAATAAACAATTTTTAGACATGTTTATGTCACATTACTAATCTTATATTTTTTTCCTTTACACTTAGCTAAACCTTTGAACTTTTTCCATAAAAACATGCATTTAACTCATTAAGGGTTAATATAGTTATTAAAAAAATTTCAACTACATCCATAATAGATCGTAGATGACAAAATTGTCCTTAGACCAATAATTTGAAAATATATCATTTTAAAATGATTTTATATCAATTAATAAATTATTAATTATTTTAAAATATTAAAAATATAAATTTTGACATTATTAAATTCATGATTATTTTTTAAATTTTATTAAAAATTGATATCTCGAAAATCACTCAATTAGATAAAACAAAACATGTAAAGTACATGTGTAAAATTCATAGAGGGCATAAATTTAGTCAAATTATATTTAATTTTATTTTTTTTAATATCATTTATTTGATTCTCCCAGTAATTAACCAATTATTATCTCATCATTTTTCCCCTATATAATTTTATTATTTTTCCATAATAATTAGAAATAAATTTCCATGATCTAGAGAAAAAAGTCTATATTTCTAATAAATATTTATAGTTCTATATATCTTCAAAACAACCATTCAAAAAATAAGTAATACATATTAGAGACATGAGTAAGACATAATGGACATTCCGTAGAAACAAATACTATAAAATATTTAAATTAGTTGTTGAGGCTCCAAGAGGACATAAAATTTTTCCATGGATTCATTTGAGAGAAGATTACTCATCCAATCAAATTAGGACATGTGATATGGTTAATTTATGATTTTTTTTACAATTAATTACTCGATTTAACCTTAACTATGGTGATTAAAATATAAATAAATTTTCTATTTATATGCCCAAAAATAAAGAAACCATATTTAACTAATTTAGAATCACTAATTCTAAATATGGAATCAATTTTTAAAAATTCAATACACTGATGTTTCAGTAATTAATTTATAATTAAACTGGTTGATGGGGTGAAATAACAAGTTATTATATATTAAATTAATAAAACTATTAAATTATTTTTATATCAAAATTCAATGTGAAATTTACTTCATTGACAAAAATTAGAATAAATGAATAAAATATTGTAATTATTAATTAAATTAAATGAAAATTATAAATTTTTTATCTAAATTATTTTTATGAAAAATGTTGTTTCCAAATAATGTTTAGTATTTTTCACCTTTTATCAAAATATGATTCTTGTTTGAAAAATATCAAAAAAAATCAACCAAAGTAAAATTTTATCTTATGATATAAAATAATAAGTTAATTTTATCATATATAACATGTCAATTGAAAAAAATGGATTTAAAATAGGATTTCTATTAAGTGTTAGTAAAACATTCATTATAAAATTATATGTTTTTATGTGTGATATTGGATTAATGTCCTGAATCTTCTTTATATATTTTTTATTATTTTATGATATTATTTTGAGAGCACAATCTTGGAAAACATATGATTCTGAGGCCTCAAACAAAATTTATAACTTTTTTATGTTGACTGAAATAAACATGAGAGAAAGATCTTGAAATTTTGAACTGGCACTCAGATCCAAATTTGATGGTATCGTTGAACTCAAAATGTTGGGATTCACCAAGAAAGGTAATAACATCAACTGATAAGGATCAGAATAAAAATTTATTTTTTCTAACCTTTCAGTAAATAATAAAATAACATAAAATTTTATTTTGTTTGATTTCACACCATTTAGCAGAGGAAAATGACACTGCAGTGCAGAAATAAGGAAACTTAATATAAGAAAATTAAAGAATTGTTTTGTGAAGGACAAACCGCTAGGTTTTTTCATAAATGAAACAGCCTAACGACGCAGCATCACAGTGTAACAAAATCTATGCACCATGTATCAATATTATTAAACTAACCGATTGGAGAGTTTATAATTAAACCCCAAGGATTCAATAATTAACCTACGGATGAATTACTCCCCAAAAAATAATAATGAATGTTGGAATAACTTTAACTACATCGACGCACCTCGAAGAATAGAGCTGGGAAGCAACAAACACCTCTAACTTCTTGAACATTCATGGACAGACCTCCTCAACAAAGAATGTTGATCGAGGTATGTTTTTTTTATTATGTTTTCCTTTTTTTCATTTTAAATGATGATTGTAGATCAGACCATGAACATGTCAATTCGTAGATCGATCTTTTTTTTGGGAGGGTGATGTTTTTGTTTTTTATTTTTTGGATTGAAGTATTGTTGATTAAACATCATACCCAAGCCTATGTTTTAATCTTCTAATGTTGTGGGAAAGGGCTGACCTGAACAAGGCATGACCCCTTGTGCCTTGTGCACTCATGGTGGATGAATTTTAGAAATGGTCGATAGGAGAGTTCGAGGCCCTCAAAGGGAAGGTGACACCCCAAGGAGGACGTATGTGCAATCATCCCAATGAATGGACCACTGGAGCAGTCCTGATAGTCCGTGAATTATTTTCCATGCACACCCAAATCGATGACCAGAGGAGGGGTCCCACCAAGGAGCCCAAGGGCATGTGCGGGTGCCCCACATCTGTACTCCAAGTGGAGCATCTCAGCACCCTCGTGACACGACGAGGTGACAGGGCCGCCAGGATTTTCGGTGGCCAGTTGAGGTGGACGTGGTTCGGCGACCGCGTCGATAGAGCACCTTGCAACCTTAGGTTGCATTTTTTGGATGCACGTGGTCAATGAACGCATGAGTCAGGCTTTCCACACAACTCTAGACTTGATCGTTTGACCACGATAGATTAAACAAACCAGCATTGACCATGTGGCGAGCAGGGAGCTGGACAAGGCTTCTAAGAACGTCCTAGCTGGGTGACGAACCGGTCCCACTCTGGTGGACTAGGTAGGACTGCGGGCCAGACCTACCCCGTTAGGCCGGACCTATGGCCCTACAGACTAGACATAGGATCGGTCGATTCTGGGTTTGAGCGACAGACTTGGGTTGGGTGGGGTCTGTCCGGATGGGTCGGACTAGACCCAGACCAAACCGTCCATTTTTTGTAAAAACTACAATATCTTCCAAACCAACCTTTTGATTAATGAGAAATTTTCAATGTTGGAACCCTGGAGATGAGGATGATATTTTTTCATACACTATATATTATTTCATGGATGTTTAAATTCATATAAATACTTGGGAAGTGGTTCTCTCGAGATCAAGTGTTTTACATGTGGAAACCCTATTGTTGACTAAGACATAGAGACTGTTGGCGAGCGACCCAATGTCGATCAGATAATATGGATATAATGGGATGTGGCTTCTGTGTGACCCTGCATTCCCATAGTGGCGAGATTCTTCTGTGTGACCCAGCATACCCTGGGTACTATCCAGGGATGAGTACCACAACAGTTGTAGTTTAGTGGGAAGTGGTGTTTGTGTGACCTCGAGGGCCCAATATACTCATAGAGGAGGTATTCTATAGTGACCCTATCCTTTTACCTATAAAATAATATATTTTTATGCATAATAATAAATTAGAGTACAAGCCAAGGATCTTAATGTCTTGTGTACTGAGAATAGTAGACACATAAAATTGAAAACATGGAACTAAGGAAAACATTTCCTTATGCAGTCTTCATAAGAGACCCTTACATCCACTGTGATCATAAATCTTTATAGGATAACCTGGGGATATCATTAAAAAAGGGATGAGCTAAAATCCCAGTAAGGGAATAATAGTAAGAATTAATCCATAACCCATGGGATAGGAACATAAAATAATGAAATAAAAAGACATGTAACATAAGGTATCATATCACATAAACATGGATTCAAATAAAAATGTAATAATAGAAATGTGGATGAATCTTAAAACATTACTTTATTATGAGTCAAGTCGAACTGTGAAGATTGTTTCCGATAGTAGCACAAGCCATGGCTAACCACAAATACTGTCACACATTACATTTCTTGTGACATAACATTACCAAATGAATTAGAGTGATATATGGGAAAACCAATCTTAACATGTTCATGAATATTATTTCTACTTAAATAATAATACATAATCAATCATACATATACTTAATAGAACACATGGAGAGAATTGGGCATCCCATTCATAAAATAAGACATATTGAATGAGCGTATCATAAAAGTGTCTATTACAGAAAATAATTAAAACATACTAGGACCTTAATAAGGTAAAATAGTCATATATTATGGTAAGTGATGTAAAAAGTACGAGTCAACATGTAAGATTAGTATTTATGAAATTCATAGAAATAAAACATTTCAGTATAGTTTTAATGAAAACATTATATAGATTTTAAACTAGAAAAGTTAACAATATTTTATATAATAATATAAGTGTAAGAAAATGGTTTTAGTAATAAGAATTATTATTTTACAAATAAAATGTTGGCTTATAATAGAGAATAGATTTCCCTTTAAATTTTTTAAAAAAATTGGAACTTCCCTTAAAACAAGATGCATAATGGGATGTATCGAGGATGGAGAAACATAAAAGCATTTATATGAACATAAGGGAATGAGGGGTGGAAATTGAAACATGATTTTGGTGTATATAAAAAGATTGTATAAGTTTTAAAAAAAAATAAAAGGCAACCTCATTTGGAAAAAAAGAAATATATAGGAACCCGAAGGAAGAAAGAATGTTCGGGTGGAATTCCTTACAGATTATCAATATGATATCCCGTGTACTTAAGAGGGTTTCATGATTGAGAAAGGTAATTTAAATCATTTATTCATCATGAGGATACTATGGGGAGGTTTTTAATCATACCCCATAAATAGTAATTACACCTAAAATGGAAAAACATAGAGGACAATCTTGATTAAAAGTGAAATGGATATGATCCTTTAACTTATGTCTGTTGGTGTTCTCTACTCCATATTAATGACATGAATAAACAAATTAGGATTATTATTTAATAATTATATAACATATTCTACATGTAAAATATTTATTTTAACATTTTTATGTTAATTCATAACCTATTATATTTTTCATAAGTTTCAATTTCATTGTTTGGGTCAGTTGGCTTCCCAGGTTTTAATGAACTGTTCACATTCAGATAAACATGCACGATGAATGTGGTTGTCCTAAATTGAATTTATATTTTATTATTGAACATACACATGTTTAAACGGTTGAAAAACTAATTTTTTTACTTGATGTGATGATGAATCATTATATAGAACTTTAGTGACATCCTTTTTGGTTAATTGGCGGTTTTTTACCACAAAGAACACATTTCATTTTATAAAAAAAACTTTTGTAGAAATGAATTATATGACCATAGATGGGGAATAATATTTATATAATGGCCTTGTTAAACCAATAAAAAGGTTTAATTACTATAACTAATGACAATAATGGCAATAGATACCTTGTCATCCTTGATCGTGCTAAATTAACACATCCCTAATGGTGTTTCCATTTCATTCAAATAAAATATGGGGAAAGCGATATGATAATGAATTATCTCATTATGATTATATAAATATATTAATGGTTTGTTACTAGAGTTATCATACAATTTGGGTGAGGTTAAGTTGGAAGGAAATAAGAATATAAAAGAACTTAAAAAGAAATAAATGAATTTAAATGAGGTATTTACTTCTTGAGTTTAACTCCTTTTAGAGCCTCTTAATAGTGGATTATTTGGTATTATGATGTTACTAAGGCATTATGAAAGTGGGTATGGATCTTGGGAAGAGATTTGGGAAGAATATTAGCAATGTACACTGCTTTAAATGAGTTAAGAGAAGAGGGTGTTGGAAGGGGACGTTTCTAGTGAGGGATATGAGGGCTTTAATAATTTTTTAATCATTAGTTTATTACATTCTCTCAAGAAAAGAAATAGTGATGATTCCATTAAATAGATAGTAAATAGGTCATGTGAATTCGAACAAAGGGTAGTGAAATCATCCATGATTCTACGAATATACTATTGATCTTATAATTTGTATATACAGTAAATTACAATATTTTACTTTTCATAAAAAATTTATTTATTTCAAAAAAATCTAAAAAAATCACCCTAACCATTTTATGATATGTAGAATAAAAAATTGAGATCCATTTTTCTGAAATTATTTTCTAAATATTATTAATTTATTATTTAATTAATATAAAAATTTACTCGAAAAATAAAAAATTTAAAGCAATTAATTTTTTATTCCATGATATAGGTATATCCTACTCCCACATGAATCGTATTTATATACTTTCATATATATTCTTAATATTCAACAGGGTATGTCACAATCCATAAGGGTGTCATTACTATTCATAAGGGCTTGTTAATATTCACCAATAATTATGTTAGTCATATTATAATCCAAAAAAATTGATGATCGCAAACGTGTATGTTAGATTTTGGACATTCAAATCACAGAAGCGAAAAGCTTATGATTAAAGGTCACATAAAACATAGTAGTCAATTATGGGGTTTTTTCATATGATTATATGACATAATTATTATATATAAATTTCCATTACATAACATTGGGTCGTTATATTCTTCCCCCATTATAAAATTTCCCCCTTAAAAGTTCGTTTGACATTCTAGGCCAGGAACAGGTGCGTGTACTTTTCCTTCATTGACACCTCCAGTTCCCAAGTTTCTTTATCGCAATTATGGTTCTTCTATAGTACCTTGACTATGTGATTAGTCTTGTTACATAGAAATGTTTCTCTATGATCCAATATCTTCACTCGCTACTCCTCATAAGAAAGATTATCCTCCAACTGAACTACCTCTAAAGAGATTACATGTGAAATGACATTTATGTACTTCCTTAAGAGGTATAAACGAAATACATCATATAAATTGGAAATGGTAGGTGGAAGTTCCAGTCAAGAGGCTATAGCTCTGACATGATCAAGTATCTTGAAGGGGATGATGTACCTGGTTCTTAGCTTCCATTTCTTCCCAAACCTCATGACCTCCTTTTATAAATATATATGTAGAAATAAAATGAATATAACATTAATGTCAAGGCCTCATCAATGACTATATACATAACGCTTCATTCGACTTTGGGATGCCTTTATATGATGCTGAATTATTTTCAACCCCACTGCCATTTCATCGATTGTTTCAGGTCCTAGAAGCTTATTGACATCGACTTCATCCCAACACACTGTTGTTTGGAACCTTTTGCCACAAAGGGCTTTGTATGGTGCCATTTGGATTCTCTAGTTGAAACTATTGTTGTTAGAGAATTAAAGTAGTTGACGATGTTGGTACCATCCTCCTTTGATATCCATATAACATTCTCTTATCATATCATTCAGGGACTGAATAGTTTTCTCATATTGGTTATCATTTTGAGGATGATAGGCCATACTAAAGTTCAGTTTAGTGCATAGAGAATATTGGAAACTTTTCTAGAACTTTGAGTTAATTATCATATCATGATCAGATATAATAGTTAGAGATATCCCATGATTCCTTACATGTTATTTGATGTAAATTCAATCATGTTGATCCATTGATAAGTCCTACCAAATTTCAATAAATTTAGTTGTCTTCGTAAGACGCTCCACAATAATCCATATATCATTGTTTCCTCTCGATGTCCTTGGAAGTCCAGTGATAATGTCCATGTTAATGTTCTCCCACTTCAATGAAAAAACGGGTAGTGTTTGAATCATCCCCTTAGAATTTTTCCTCTCAAGACTCACTTAATGACATACCAGGAATGATGACGTATATTCTGCAATCTCCATTTTCATATTGTCGCACAAAACTTTTTCTCAAAGATCTCGATACATCATTGTGATCCCTGGGTGAATAGAGAAGGTTGAGATATGTGTGTCATTCAATATCTCCTTCTTTATGTTGGGATCAGATGGTACACATAATCATAATCCAAATATTATATCTCCTTCCTCATCAATATTGATCTTCAATTATTTCCAATATTTGATAGCTTCTTGCCTTTTCAGAATTTCCAAATCATTTCTTTGAGAATCCATTATTTTATCTATGAGGGATGGTTGCGAAATAATTTGAGAAAGTATTGATGATGATCCTACCATAGTGATTCCCATGTCCATTCGATGCAAATAAATGAAGATCATATCCTTTTAAATTATCATAATTGATAAAGATGGAGGATCATTTCTACATAGACAATCATCCACCTTATTTACCTTACTGGGTTGGTAGTGGACCGAGAATTCATAATCCTTAATGAGTTATATCCATATTATCTGGTGATTATTAAGATCTTTTTGTTAGAATATATATTTCATACTCCTATTGTTAGTATATACCTAAACCTTCTCTCCTTACAGATAAATACATCATATTCTCAATGCCAATCTCATCACCACTATCACGAAATCTTGTGTAGGTTAGTTATGCTCATGGATATTTTTCTTCCTTTAAGAATAGGCTATCACATTATCATTTTTCATCAGCACACAACTTAATTCATTCCTTGATGTGTCATTATACACCACAAATAGTTCTCCACTTATTGGGAGTGTGAGTACTGGCGCAGTGATAAGTCTCCTTCAACTCCTTGAAACAGTCCTCAGATTCATGAGTCTAGACAAACTTTACTCCCTTCTATGTATTTTTGGTCATTGGGTTTGATAACCATGAAATGTTTTTCACAAATTGTCGATAATAACTTTCTAGACCCAAAATTTTTGGATCTCTGTTACAGATGTTTTCATGGGAAACTCTTCAATTAGGATTTTATTGCAAGGGTCCATAGTTATCCTTTTGGGGGGGATAACATGCCCCATGAATTATAATTCCTCTATCCTGAACTCACAATTACTATACATTGCATACAACCTCACCCTTCTCAAATTCAAAAACATAGTATCCAAATGCTCCTCATGTTCATCCTTCATCTTAGAGTATATCTGAATATTGTCAATAAATACTACCAAAAAAAATTTTGTGGTAATCTATAATGTCTATATTCATTAAATCCATTAGAATTGATGGAACATTAGTGAATTTGAAGGTCATAATTATAAAATCATAGTGTCCATACCTTTTTTGATAGGCTATTGTGGGAATATCTTCCCTCCTCAACTTTAATTGATGATATCCTGATCGAATGACCACCTTAGAGAAATAAGTGGCCCCACGAATCAGATTGGACAAGTCACCTATGTGTGGAAGGGGTACTTTTTGTTTATAATGATTTTAATTAGCTCATAAAAATCTGTGTAGAGATGCATTGATCGATTCTTCTTCATGATGAAGAGAACTGGTGCTCCTCATGGTGATGCACTCTGGAATATAAAAACCCTTTCCATATTCTCTTGGGCTACTTCTTCTACTCTTCTATTTCAACGATGGACATTCTATAAGGTGTATTTGAAATAGGCATAGATCTAGGAATATAGTCAATTGAGAACTCAAGCACTCTATTTGGAAGAAGACCAATAAACTATTCAAGGAATACATCGATGTAATACCTCATAACGGGCATTTATTCAAGTATGATTTTTTCCTTTGCCTCTGTTATTTGAGCTAGATATTCTCTCTCATAATGTAGAAATATCCCCACTTGAGATGATGAATCTAAAAAAGATTAATCGTATTCCTTGCACATTTAATGAATCTATGGATTTATTAGTATGTGAAGAGTGATCTCGTTATCTGGATAGATGATGTTGGATTTTATAATGACAGCCAATCCATTCCCAAGATAACATCAAACTCCACTAATGGATGTATGATTGGATTTACTGGATGTTTTTTGTCACAAGAAACGTTAACAGTGGAAGAGTTATAAACCATGGACACAATAACTTCCCCATTCATTGTTCCGAAAGATAACTTGTCCACTATATTTCAAGGTGGTTGTTAATAGTTCTACTAAACTTGCATGATATAAAACAATGCGTAGAACCAGAATCATATAGTATGTTCATTATTATTTAATGAATAACCTGTGTACCTATCACCAAATCATTTTCTAGCTCCACCCCATTAGTAGTGATAGAATAAGCCCTTCCAAGTTTCGTTGTAGGTTGTTTTTGATTGCCTCTAACAACCCTCATCTTAAGGAAATTGTTCTCATAATTACCATGCTCCTTGCAGTTATAATGTTGCACCAATAGGTAAGAATTGATCTTAACCATCTATTCTTATTTCAAATTAGCCAGATTTTTCATATCCATTCAGTTATTCGGTCTTCCTTCCATTATAGATTTTTTATTGATCTACCCATGTTATTCTCCAATTTCTACTTCTTTCCATCGATCCCATGAGACCACTGAGAGTCTACATTCTCTATTTCCACCTTGAGGGCATAATGAACAACCTCCTCATAAATTTCAATGTCTCAAATCGCCAACCCCTTCTGTTGACTCGGATTTATCTCACCAAATAAGTGATCCACTTTGATTTCGATGTTCATAACAAAGCTAGAGGTGTACCTTGCAGGCCTTGTATGGTTTTCTTCATATGAATCAGTGGAATCGTATTCCTTCTCATCAGAAATAGGAACAATCATTCCATCTTGAGGAGGGTTCGAGGAAAATATTTGTTGAAAAACATCCTCTTGAATTACTCCCAATACATGGAATCAATTCTCTCCCTGGGCATTGTTTTCTTGATCAGTGTCAACCACTGATCAGCTTCCCCTTCCAAACGATAGACTACCATTACAAATTTCACTTCTTCCGAGAACTAGAAGACAAATAATATCTTTTCAATGGAGTTAATGTACTATTCTGTAGGTAAGGGATCAGAAGATCTGCTAAACATGGGAGGCCTTTTCCGCATGAATTATTTAATGGAAACATGTTATTTCCTTGGAGAAGGATGGAGTTCGACATGATTCAAGTTATTATTCATAACATGAGCCAGATGAGAAAGTACTAAAATGAAGTTTTGAGAATCCGTTTCCATCATATCAGGTTTTCATGAGGGAAATATTCACATTTCCTATCATATTGGATGTTGGAATGTGTGTTTTTATTTCCCTCTATTAACTAAGAAGAAGAACATATAAATAGAGGGCATTAATTCATAGTTTTTGAACATAAAAATGAGGCTTTTGAACATAAAAGGATAAACTTGTAAAGGATAAGTATATCCTAAGTTGTCATTACATACATAAATATTTGTTATCCTCAATCAATTTCATATCTTATATTCTTATGGGATTTTTTATTCCCTTAATCATTGTTTTAGTACGCTCAAGAATTTACCAATGCATTTCCCCTGGGAGTGTCAATACATAGATTGGAGAAAGGATAATTGTCATGTATTGGGATACACTTGGTCATGATCAAAACATCTTGTTAGAGTTTTCAATCCTGGGTATATCTATGAAAGAGCTGCCTCTACATATTTCCATCCTAGCAGGGTTTTTTTCTTGATAAACCACTTATTCAATACTAACCAAAACATAGGGGTGTTTTCTTATTCTGTGTATCGTCTTTAAGGATCCCACTAATGTTCTCTATTCCTAATCACCCAAAGTTAATATGAAATCCTATGATACAAACTATTGAGACTCTATAATTTTACATATAACATTAAATGATTTTAAGAATAATTATACAATAGAGTAAAATCCAAGGATCATGAAGTATAGTGTCTTGGAAGACTAGGAAAATAAATATGAAAAAAGTAATGAAATAAAAAATTTCATTATTTAGTATTCATAATGATTCCCTAATGTCTATTGTGCTCATACATCTTTATAGGATTGTGTGGGGATAACATGAAAATTTGATGAGCTAATAGACTAGTAAGGGAATAAGAATAATAATAAATCAGTAGTGCATGTGTTAGTAACATGATATAAAGAAGTAAAAAAGAAATATAACACAAGGGATCATAACATATAAACATGGATTAATATCAGAATGGAATCACAGAAATGTGGAAGAAACATAATCCATGACTTTAGTATACGTCAAGGCTTACCACTAAGATCATTTCCCATAGTAGCCCAAGCCAAGGATAATAGCCATGACTGTCGCAAATAACATCTCATGTGACATTAATTTTTCCAATGCATTGGAGAACTATCTAAGTGAACCCATATTAACATGTTAATTAATATTATTTCCACGAAAATAACAATAGAAAATCAATCATACATAATCTTAAGGGAACCCGTGGGGAGAAATGGGAATCACATTCATGACAAAAATAAAAATGTATTGGTGTATCATAAAAGTGTCCATGAGAAAAAATAATTAAAACATAAATTGTCATTAATAAGATAAAATATTAATATATCCTGGTATGTTATGTAAACATAAGTGACAACATATATGAATATTAATTATGAAATTCATATCATTATAACCTTTTAATGTGGTTTTAAGGAAACCACTAATGAGCTCTTAAAATAAAAAAGGGATCAATATTTTATATAAAACCTAAATTAAAATAATCTGGTTTTGATTATTAAAATATTGATTTTATAATGATAATGGTTTAAAAAAATATAGTATATGGTGTACTTGAAATTGGGTAAAAAATTGTGATGTTCCATTAAAATGAGTCCTCTTACAGGGATGTATCCAAGAGGGAATCAAATAAAAAAAATGTATATACCCATAAGATAATGAGGGGAGGATCGTGAAACAATATTTTAGAGAATATAAATTTAAATTAAAATTCATAAATACAAAAAAAAAGATAACTTTATTTGGGTAAAAAAAAGAAGATAGATGAACAGGATGGAATAAAGGCAGTTGGGTAGAATTCCTTACGGATTATCGGTAAGACATCAGGTATACATAAGAGAGATTAATAGGAGATAAAGGGATTTATCATCATTTATACAAAATGAGGATATTATAAGGGAGTAGTGTAATCACACACCTTCAATATTAATTACACATAAAAGGACATAACATAGAGGACAATTTTGGATAAAAGGGAAATGTAGAGGATCTGGTACCTTATGTTGTTTGGTGTACTCCACTTTTTATTAATGACCGGAATAGAAAAATTAGATTTATTAATTAATAATTCTAGAAAATATTATATATGAATATTATTTTGTATAAGCTTTTTATGTTCATTAATGACCTATTTTATTGGTAATAAAGGTCACTTTCATTGTTTGGGTCTGTTTGCTTCCTTGGTTTTAATGATATGTTCATGTTCGAATAAACATATATGATGAAATTGGTTCAATAGAATTGAAGTTATATTTTATTCATTAACAAATATAAGATTATATGGTTGAAAACATAATTAGTTTACATGATGTTAAGTTGAGTGATTATATAAAACTATAGTGTCATCTTTTTGGGTTAATTGGTTGTTTTTTACAACAAAAAACACATTTTGTTTTCTAATCCAAAACCATATTTAAAAAAGGATTACAAATGCATGTTTGAGGAATAATAAATATATTATAGTCTAGTAAAACCATGAAAATTATTTTATAACCATAACTTAATATGATAATAGAAATTGATAAATCTTCATCCTTGATAGTGCTAAACTAACACATCCCAAATGGTGTTTCCATGTCATTCAAATAAAACATGGGGAAAGGAAAAGGGATTTTGATTTATCCAATTTTTATAATATAATTATAGTTCTTGTATGTTATTGGTGTTATCATAGAATTTAGTTGATGTGGGGTGAGTGATTAAACAATAAAATAAAAGAACATAAAAAATATAAAAAAGAATTGGAATGAGGAATTTACCTCTTTAGTTTAACTCATTTTAGAGCCTCTTAAAAGGATAGTTATTGTTATTTTGAAGAGACTAGGGGATTTTGGACGAGTGGAAGGATATTGGTAGGAGATTTGGGTGGAATATTGGCAAGGCACAAGGCTTGAGAGGTGTAAAGAGAAGAGGGAGGGGTATAATGGAGGGGAAGAGGGTTTTATAATTTTTTAATTACATGTTTCTTAATTTACCTTAAGATAATAAATGGTGATGATTCCATGACAAAAAGAAGAAAATGGTCATTTGAATTCTTACCAAGGGTGGTGACATCATCCATGATTCTAGGAATAGTCTATTTAGATTATAATGTATTTATACAAAAATATTCCATATTTTACTTTTCATAAAAAATTCTACTATTTTAGAAAAATCTCAGAAATTCATCCACACTATTATTTGACTTCTAGAATCCCAAAATTAAATACAAATTTCAAAAATAATTTTCTAAATATTAATAATTTAATGTATAATTAAAATTAAAATTTACTCAAAAATTAACAATTTAAAAACATTTATTTTCTTATTCCATGATATAGGTATATTTTACTCCAACATGAATCATATCTATATACTATCATAACAATGGTTACTATTCATTAAGGTATGTCACTGTACATAATGGTGAAATTACTATTCAATAAGGGTATGTAATTATATAAAAAAAATTATGTTGGTTATATTAGACTCGAAATAACTTACAGAACAAAACCATGAATGCCAGATTTTCAAAATTCAAATAACAGAATTGAAAAACTAATGTATAAAGGTCACATAGAACTTTGTAGTTCATTAATTTGTAGTACCATGTGATTATATTATGTAATTAAAATAATGAAATTTCCATTTAAAAACATTGGGTTGTTACAAGATCTCTAGCAACTGAGGTGTTTAATGAGGTGACTAATAGTTCTACAGTCATACTCTAGAACATTTCAGGTGTGATCTATCTTACTTTGAGATTATTCTTGTGGTCATTATTTTTGGGGTTCTTGTGGATATCTTTGTGAACTTTCCTTTATTGTTTGGGGTTCCTATAGATTATTTTGTTACTCAACCCTCTATGGACTACACTCACGCATATAGTGTCTAATGTAGATGATTGATGCATCCATAGAGGACTTGGTGGGATAAGACTAGGTGGTGACCAGTGATATTAGGCTGGAATTGCATACTTCTACATCTTCCAGTAGCTACACCACTATTACAATTAGAAAAGTTTTTTAGTCTATGACTATCAAGGGATTCATTGTACTTTCCTTTTTTTAGTTAGTCTGTTGGTTGGTTTGTATCCTAGCTCTATTGACTTTAAGTATCACTTGTACTCATTGGCTCTTTTGTGTCATTATTCTTTACTTTTTCTTATTTTGGATGTGGTTGTGTGTGCATGCATATAGGTACTTAGGAAAATTACTCCAACTTATAGTTTGACACCTTCAGCACTAGTTTCCAACCACTAGCCTTTGGTAAGAGGTCTTGGGGTATGTTACAGCCCAAGCCCCAGGGCATGGGTCATGAAAATGTGGTATCAAAGTTGATAGGATCTAACTTAGAGACTGAGGGTAAATTTTCTCATTTTGGAGCAACAATTTTAAATGTTTGGAATTCAACTTTCATATTTGGGGAGTCCAGTGTATGTGCGGCAGCAAACATATCCATAAACCAGGACCTTGAATTCTTCCTTTTGGATCTATACAGGAAAACTGGGGTTGCATAACTAACTCTATATGATTTTATTGAATAAGATTCATCTCACCGTGTATAATCATCTAACCGTTGTACATCTTGATATGTATTAGAATATCTTCACACAGTCGTCAGTTCGGATTCTGATGAGTGACAATAAAGACAGCATGCCTAGCGTTGGGGGATCGATTCAGGGGCTGGTCCTAGAGATGGCCCCACTAGGGGGTGCATCGGTGTTTTCATAACCTTTTGATCAGCAGTTACGACCGGTGTTACTGGTAGAGGATGCATGTAGGATCAACTCTATGCATGTGTTTTAGAGATAGATACTTCCTAAGATTATGGGAGAGATATATCCCCATGAAACTAAGGATTGGATGGAGGTATAGACGGTTGAATATATGGTGAACTTAGTGGCAAGCATTCTTCAAGGATCGATTGGGAGTTGTTGGAGTCTGATGATTCAAATTACAGATGATGTGACCCTCTCTTAGGGATACTTTGAGCAGTTTTTCTAGGAGGAGATTTTCCATGCGACCTTGTGCTCTGTGTGCATCCAGGAACTACTTCACCTACAACATAGTAGCTTGTCAATGGCTGACTACTCTTTGATGTTTACATAACTCTATAACTTCTCCACAAACATGGTGTGAGACTCTTTCTTTAGAGCCAAGACATCTGGATATTGACATATATTGGATATCATGTCATCCATGGTGTCACTTACCATCCCCACTCATGCTAGGGTTCTTGAGCGAGCCCTTCTTGTAGGGAGATTACAATCAGAGAAGGCATCGATAGCTAGAGAATCCAGCAGACACAAGTAGGGAAATCATTTTTAGTGGGTAGCTGGCCACATACACAGGGGCCCAAGTAGGCCAGGTCCTTCAAAGGGTGACCCCCGCACTAGGGGTCGGCAATCCGGGGCTCCGAGAGCTAAGGGAGTTATCAGGGAACCATGTTTGGCTTCACATGCGTTGGGTAAGGACACATGGGTTTTGACTACCCGACCCGAAACATTGATGATCAGTAAGAAGTTGAGGGAACTCCAAGATGAAGTGAGAGGTTCGAGCACGGAGGTCCGTAGGGCGACAAACGTGGAAGGGGAGCATGCTAAGTAGTAGGTGGTGGACGACAGTTTGTGGTGCCACCACCACCTCCCCTAGGTGGTCCACCACAGGCTCAGGCAGTCAGTGGATAAGGGAGAGAGGCTATCACTGTTGATGGAGGCCTACAACCACAACACTCAGTGATTTTTAGTGGTAGGATCTGGGTCTTCTCAACCATAGTTTCAATTCTTATAGACCCAAGTGCTTGTCACACTTCATTTCCCCGGACCTCATTTTAGGTTCGGATATTCTAGTGGATATTTAGGCTCTATCTTTACTATTAGATACTCCAACATTAGGGGATTCATTGATTAAAAATATGTGTTGGTATTGTGATCTTACTCTAGGAGGTGAGTGCTTATGATGTAATCTCCTAGTATCAACATCAAGGCCTTATAACCTCATCATGGGAATGGATTGGAAATCCACAGTCCATTTTCATATCGACTATTTTAGGTGCAATGTGCAGTGTGTCTATGAGGAAGGGACAAGTTTTTTATTTCACCTGTGAAAAGGATACATTTGTAGAATATAATGGACTTTGTCTAAGTATGGTGCAGCTGATCACTCACTAGATGGCTAGCCTCACCCTTGGTGTGTTGGGAAAGTGGAGTCCAAGATTTCCTGTAGTGGTGGATGAGTATGAGGATGTCTTTCTTGAGGTTGTTCTTGGACTACATTCTTAAATGGAGGTAGATATTAGCATTGACATGTACCTCAGGATGACACTGATATTTAAACATACATATTAAATGTCATTTAAAGAGCTTCCTGAATTAAGGGTACAACTGGAGGACTTGTATGATAAGGTGTTTGTAAGGCCTAGCGTTTCACCATGGGCATCCCTAGTGTTGTTTTTCATGAAGGTAGATGGGAGAATGGGGTTATGAGTGGAATTTTGGTACCTGAGTCATGAAACCTTGAAGAACAAGTATCCACTACCGAGGATTGAGGAACTCTTTTATCGGGTGAAAGGAGAGAGTGGGTTCTCAAAGTTCGACCTCAAGTCAAGCTATCATAAGCTTCGTGTACAGGATGAGGACATACTGAAGACAACTGTTAGATTCTGGTATGACCATTTTGTGTTCCTGGTGATGCCATTTGGCATGAACAATTCCATAGTAGTGTTCATGGGACTCATGAATATGATCTTCCAGCCTTCCCTTGATTGTTTCTATAGCCTTCATTGATTAAATCTTGGTGTAAATGATGTTATAGGAGGAGCACATGTCACGACCCGACCTCGGGGCCCGTGCCGTGACTACCCCAAGCCCGCCTTCCATAGGCCAGGGGCTGGCGACTAGCACCAATGGCGTAAATCCCGATAACTGGGAAGGCATTGCCATTACAAAAGCAAACAAACACCACAGAGTAAGCAAGCGGAAAAGTAAACACAAGCGAAGAAAAGTAAAAGGGCCGGAAATACAAGCCCAACTGTAAAGTACAACTCGAAAGGGAAAAACAGCAGCTGGAAGAACAAAGCGGCTCCTGGGTCGTCCTCCTCGATTCCTACCTGAAGGGTAGGTACAGATGGCTCAGCTCCTGGATCGTCCACCACGGATCCTACCTGAAGGGTAGGTACAGATAGCTCCTCTACTCCTCGGGTCCCGTCGTCTACTCCGGGTACGTCCGCCCAATGGTCCTCCTCCGGGTACCGACCTGCTCCGCAAGCCTCAACTGCGATCTGCGCTGTCCGTCGTCTGCAACCAACACAACGAAGTGCGGGCATAGCCCGTGCAGGGGTGAGTATAAGCTACTCAGTAGGGACCCCGAGACCCTTAAGGTCTCACTAAATCCAACATGGATATCCACAAGTAAAGACAGCAATCACGAAGTAACATCAGACTCTACTTAGGTATATGCCCATACATATACCTAAGTCATCAAGTAACCCATCCAATCACAAGGATACACAAAAATCATGAAATCAACGGATAACCATCACCCAGGTATATGCCCATACATATACCTAAGTTATCAAGTGACCCATCTCAATCATGAGGAAACGCAAAGATTCATTGACTCAGCTCAAACCAGGATTTTCATTATCGAAACCGTAACTGCTGAAGAGCTCCGTCTCTGGAGTGTACAGTGGTCCTGTCACGACTCAGAGGTACTGCTCACTAACCTAAGACTGCTGAGGTACTCCTCCTGTCGAGCACCGCGGGTCTGCGGCCAACTACCGGGCGCTCCGTCCGCTGTGGGTCTGTCGCCAAATACCGGGCGCTCCCCCCAATAGCCTACAGAGGTACTCCTCCTGTCGAGTACCGCGGGTTTGCGGCCAACTACCGGGCGCTCCGTCCGCCGTGGGTCTGTCTCCAAATACCGGGCGCTCCGTCCACTGGGCTAGTCGACTCACTCTAAGTCGAGTCGGTCAAGCAGTCGTCAGGTCTCAGCCGGCTACACGGTCTCCGTACTCTGCACGCTCGTCTCCGGGAGGGTCCGCTCCACGAGCTACTGGTCGATACTCCAAGTATCACAAGGTCCCGCAAAGAAGTGTCACAAAATCCCGCCTCGTCACAGGGGTCTCAACGCAACAGACGGCGCGTCAATCGGACGCTCGGTCTGTGAGTTATTAGCCTTTTGGTCCCGGGGGCCTGGTTGGTTTCGTGAGCAAACCAAACCCGACCATATCTCAACTGTACCCCGAACTCTCATAGGGTAAGCACATAGGGACCGTTTCTCAACGTGATCACCAACGCCGCTGACGGTTCGTCGAACGGACGTCCTGGCTGAAAGATATCAGCTTTTCCATTCCAGGGGCCCGGTTGGATTTCGGGTACAATCCAATCCGGCCATACTCCGACTGCATCCAAAACTCGGGCGGAGTATGTCAAAAGTTCCGTCTCATCAAGAGGAAGTCAACGAAACAGACGGCGCGTCAATCGGACGCCCGGTCTGTGAGTTATTGGCTTTTTCGTTCTAGGGGCCCGGTTGGTTTCGTGTACGAACCGACCCGACCGTACTCCGTCGGCATCCAAACCTCGAGCAGAGTAAGCCAAAAGTTCCGTCTCACTGAGAGGAATTCAACAAAGCTGACGGTACGTCATTCGGACGTCCGGAGCTCAAGATATGTGAATTTGACCGAAATGGTCCGAAAACGGAGGGGGTCCGGGTCCGGGCCGACCCGTCCCGACCCCCCCTGGGTCGGCCCGAACCGGGTCCGACCCGGTTGGCCCGGCCCCGCCCGGCCAGGGCCGGTCCGGCTCGGCTCGGCCGAGCGGCCTGACAACCCCGCGACACCCGCGGGGTGTCGCGCTGGACACCCGCGGGGTGCCGCCTGACAGCCCCGCGGCACCCGCGGGGTGTCGCGCTGGACACCCGCGGGGTGCCGCCTGACAACCCCGCGGCACCCGCGGGGTGTCGCGCTGGACACCCGCGGGGTGTCGCGCTGGACACCCGCTGGGTGTCGCCAGACAACCCCGCGGCACCCGCGGGGTGCCACCCTGGACACCCACGGGGTGTCGCCAGACAACCCCGCGGCACCCGCGGGGTGCCACCCTGGACACCCGCGGGGTGCCGCCGCCGCGGGCCACCGGAGACGCTCCGGTGGTCCGATTTGCCTCCTGTCAGCGCCTACGGTCATCCCGGGACCCGACCTTCACTGCGGAGGCCTCAAAATTAACTTGCGGCCTCGTTTGTCGTCGCCCGTCAATCTGCGCTCAAGAACAAAATAAAATTAATTTAATCTGCGGCCTCTTTGGCGCGGCGCGACGACGTCGCGTGCTTGATCGACTTCTCGGCGTGGCGCGAAGGCGTCTCGATCTTGTTTGATTTCATTCCACAGCGCGGCGCGACGACGCCGCTCAATAGTTGCCGTACGATTCCCGCGTGGTGCGACAACACCACGCCATCTCGCTCCATCCGCAAGAAACAACAAGAATAAAGGAGGGGGGGTTCGGCCGTGTTTGTGCGGCCCGACCCCCCTCGCATTAGATTGATAACAATCGGCCTTTCTAGAACGATAATCCATCACAATCTTTTTAAAAATAAATAAAAAGATTCGGAAACAAGGGCCGACAAAAAAAAGAACCTTCAAGATCGAAGGAAAGATCAACAACTTTAAAAAGGTTTAAAACCCCTACCTCAAGCGTTGTCGCTCGCGAGTTCGTCGCGGAAGAGGACGATCGTCGCGGAAGAAACGTCGCCGGAGAAACGTCGTTGATTCCGTTGTCGTCGAGGTGCGTCCGAAGGGAGAACGTCGCTTGGAAAGGAACGATCGTCGCGGAAGAAACGTCGCGGAAGAAGCGTCGTTGATTTCCGCGGTTTCGGCGTTCTTCGCCGGAGGCCGGCGTTCTTCGCGTTCTTCGCCGAAGAAGAACGCTCTCCTCCAAATTCTCCCCACGCCACAAGCTTCCACCCAAAATAAAATAAGAGTAATCTTTTTTTATTAACGCACAAGCAACGATTAAAAAAAAGAAACGAACAATTAATTCCAAGAATTAATTTACCAAAGAAACCGCCCAATTAATTGGACGAAAGAAACAGCCCAATTTAATGGTCTGTTAAGAAACTAAGAAACCGCGTCAGTTGACTTTCAGTTTCTTTGACGGGTTTTCGCGGGTGCGTTACTTAGCGGAAGAAACGGCGGGGCTCGTGCAGGCCCCACCCACAAATATCCTATCAAGAGGATAGGATATTTCAGTTGCACCCTATCCGCTTCAACTAAGCTTAACCATCTTAATGTGGCTTTCAAGTGGCTTCAAGTGAAATAAAAATAAAGTTGTCGTAACAACTTTATTTTATTTCTTAACCTTAAGTCCCAAAATTTAAAAAACCACATCTGAGCAAACGCAACTCCAGAAGAGGCGTTTCTAGGCAAAACCCGGCGCTGCGATTTCATCGGTGCCCTCAGAATTTGATTCCGGGCACCGGTTCAAAAGTTAGAAAAACCCGCTCGTCCGTTCACTGAACGTACCCGAGCCAAACTTCGAAACATGATTCCAGGCACACCGGGCCTCGGAATCAGGTGCCGTCAGAAGCTGCGCTCTTGAAAAATTCCAAAGAAATTTAAGAAAAAAAATTTCCTTGAAATTTACGGGTCTTTACATTACTCCCACCACAGGGCTTTACGTCCCCGTAAAGCTTCACCACAAACTTAGGGAAACAAAGCGGTACTGAGCACGCATCGGAGCCTCCCGCTCCCATGTGCTCACCTGGAGGTTCCCGCGCTGCCAAAGAAAGTGCACAAGAGGAATCGACCATACTCCTGGGATCCGCTCCTGTCGATCCTCGATCTCCACAGGAACCTCCGTATAAGACCCTCATCGACACCGTCTAGCTCCTCATGGTCGATGATATGCGAAGGGGTCGAGCACGTATCTCCTCAGTTGGGATACGTGGAAAACGTCATGCACCAAGTGCAACTGAAGTGGTAGGGTCAAGCGGTAAACCTCCTCGCCTACCCAGTTAAAGACCAGAAGGTCCGTCGAACATCGGAAGTAACTTGTCACCCCAGCTACAACTCCATAAACCTCGTCGAGGTGAGACCCGTATAAGAACGTGGTCTGCCACCCTCAAACTCCAGAGGCCTTTACATCCTGATTAGAACTGAAACTCAAAACTCCTGCTGCCACGAAGGTAAGGTGGGTCGACCCAAGAATGATCGGCTACACCCTCCTGTGCATGAGTTTATCTTGAGCTGCCCAGGGTTTCCTTTTCGCCGACCAAGGAAAACCTATCCCAACGTTGTAGATAAACCACAACCTTTTTGCCTAAAACAGTCAACCTCGGTATGATCTGTGAATTCGATCCATAACCAGACCAACGTCGCAAGGCCTCGACGCTGCCACCAAGAGATTCCAACCGAAACTCTCGCCTCGTGGTCAGATCACACTGTCGGCGTTAGTGTGAGGTCACTGGGTCTCCTCCAGTAGAAATCTCGAAAGTGAGGGTCAAGTCAACAGTTTTTTTTTTAACCGGGACCACTCAGTATTAACCAAACAAAGGACAGGGAAGTGAACAACAAAGAGATAAGTGTCTTCTTTATTATTGCAGCTCATAATACAAAGACACGAATACAACAGCATAAATGAACTAGAAGTACAAGGGACGCATCCACTAGTTCCGCTCCCGTCCACTGCTCGGCTGTTGCTCAAGCGCTCAACGCTGCCTCTGCCTCAGTGGCTCCTCCAAAACCTGCGCATCATCTGTACGAGGCGTCGGACAGTCACGTGCCAGGTGACCCTTTCCGCCGCAAGAGTAACACAGTATGCTTCTGGCACGCCTAGCTCTGGCCCCACCCCGGCTGCCCCGCACCACCGGTCGTAAAACCCGAGACCGTCTAACTGCTGGTCTGGTCTTTCTGGGCCTCTGCATTATCTGTCTACTGCCCACAGATGACTCGGCTTCTGATCGAGAAGCACGCGACAAAGGCAGCAGCTCCCGAACACGCTCGGGGTGTAGAGCTACTGGCACATACTCCAACCTGAAGGAGGTCTCGAAGTCTTCCCAAGAGAAGGCCATCCCACGGCAAAACTGGAATAAGTGGCTCCACCACCTGCCTGCTGCTGCCTGAAGAAGGCTATCCGCAAAGATCGCCATAAAGTCTGCTGGCGTCCCCACTAGCCTGAAGACTCCCACCACAGCCTCCAGCCAAACCTCAGCCGCCTGCGGGTCCGTCTCTCCCTGGAACCTGGGTGTCCTCTGGTGCTGGAACTCGTGCAGCACTCTTAAGTAGCGTGCATCACCTACCGCTGGGGCTGGTGGCATCGGTGGCCCAACGTATGGTAGTACCGCTGGTGCCTCTGCTGGTGCCTCGACTGCAAGAGGGCCCTGAACCGAAGCCTCGTCGGTCAGCAAGCTGTCAGTACGCACATCCCTCTGGGCTAAAGCTGGTCGTCCGAGAAAAGGCATCCTGAAAGAAACATCCTAACACGGTCAAACGATTAAACCTGGTGAGCTGACCTGGTTTGAGCTGACATTTTTAAACTTTGGAAACACACACGCAATCAGTGTTTTCGTGCACAAAGTCAGAATTCAGTTGTCAGGGTCCTGGTGTATGGATACGTCGGCCGCCCGCACCAACACTGGACTCCCTGAACTGAAAACCATACTCGGTACTCTTAACACTATTGCTTCACAGAAAAGGAAACATCAGAGTCTACGGTAGAACCGACCACCTCTGATACCAATCTGTCACGACCCGACCTCGGGGCCCGTGCCGTGACTACCCCAAGCCCGCCTTCCATAGGCCAGGGGCTGGCGACTAGCACCAATGGCGTAAATCCCGATAACTGGGAAGGCATTGCCATTACAAAAGCAAACAAACACCACAGAGTAAGCAAGCGGAAAAGTAAACACAAGCGAAGAAAAGTAAAAGGGCCGGAAATACAAGCCCAACTGTAAAGTACAACTCGAAAGGGAAAAACAGCAGCTGGAAGAACAAAGCGGCTCCTGGGTCGTCCTCCTCGATTCCTACCTGAAGGGTAGGTACAGATGGCTCAGCTCCTGGATCGTCCACCACGGATCCTACCTGAAGGGTAGGTACAGATAGCTCCTCTACTCCTCGGGTCCCGTCGTCTACTCCGGGTACGTCCGCCCAGTGGTCCTCCTCCGGGTACCGACCTGCTCCGCAAGCCTCAACTGCGATCTGCGCTGTCCGTCGTCTGCAACCAACACAACGAAGTGCGGGCATAGCCCGTGCAGGGGTGAGTATAAGCTACTCAGTAGGGACCCCGAGACCCTTAAGGTCTCACTAAATCCAACATGGATATCCACAAGTAAAGACAGCAATCACGAAGTAACATCAGACTCTACTTAGGTATATGCCCATACATATACCTAAGTCATCAAGTAACCCATCCAATCACAAGGATACACAAAAATCATGAAATCAACGGATAACCATCACCCAGGTATATGCCCACACATATACCTAAGTTATCAAGCGACCCATCTCAATCATGAGGAAACGCAAAGATTCATTGACTCAGCTCAAACCAGGATTTTCATTATCGAAACCGTAACTGCTGAAGAGCTCCGTCTCTGGAGTGTACAGTGGTCCTGTCACGACTCCGAGGTACTGCTCACTAACCTAAGACTGCTGAGGTACTCCTCCTTTCGAGCACCGTGGGTCTGCGGCCAACTACCGGGCGCTCCGTCCGCTGTGGGTCTGTCGCCAAATACCGGGCGCTCCCCCCAATAGCCTACAGAGGTACTCCTCCTGTCGAGTACCGCGGGTTTGCGGCCAACTACCGGGCGCTCCGTCCGCCGTGGGTCTGTCGCCAAATACCGGGTGCTCCGTCCACTGGGCTAGTCGAATCACTCTAAGTCGAGTCGGTCAAGCAGTCGTCAGGTCTCAGCCGGCTACACGGTCTCCGTACTCTGCACGCTCGTCTCCGGGAGGGTCCGCTCCACGAGCTACTGGTCGATACTCCAAGTATCACAAGGTCCCGCAAAGAAGTGTCACAAAATCCCGCCTCGTCACAGGGGTCTCAACGCAACAGACGGCGCGTCAATCGGACGCCCGGTCTGTGAGTTATTAGCCTTTTGGTCCCGGGGGCCTGGTTGGTTTCGTGAGCAAACCAAACCCGGCCATATCTCAACTGTACCCCGAACTCTCATAGGGTAAGCACATAGGGACCGTTTCTCAACGTGATCACCAACGCCGCTGACGGTTCGTCGAACGGACGTCCTGGCTGAAAGATATCAGCTTTTCCATTCCAGGGGCCCGGTTGGATTTCGGGTACAATCCAATCCGGCCATACTCCAACTGCATCCAAAACTCGGGCGGAGTATGTCAAAAGTTCCGTCTCATCAAGAGGAAGTCAACGAAACAGACGGCGCGTCAATCGGACGCCCGGTCTGTGAGTTATTGGCTTTTTCGTTCCAGGGGCCCGGTTGGTTTCGTGTACGAACCGACCCGACCGTACTCCGTCGGCATCCAAACCTCGAGCAGAGTAAGCCAAAAGTTCCGTCTCACTGAGAGGAATTCAACAAAGCTGACGGTACGTCATTCGGACGTCCGGAGCTCAAGATATGTGAATTTGACCGAAATGGTCCGAAAACGGGGGGGTCCGGGTCCGGGCCGACCCGGCCCGACCCCCCCTGGGTCGGCCCGAACCGGGTCCGACCCGGTTGGCCCGGCCCCGCCCGGCCAGGGCCGGTCCGGCTCGGCTCGGCCGAGCGGCCTGACAACCCCGCGACACCCGCGGGGTGTCGCGCTGGACACCCGCGGGGTGCCGCCTGACAGCCCCGCGGCACCCGCGGGGTGTCGCGCTGGACACCCGCGGGGTGCCGCCTGACAACCCCGCGGCACCCGCGGGGTGTCGCGCTGGACACCCGCGGGGTGCCCGCGGGGTGTCGCGCTGGACACCCGCGGGGTGCCGCCTGACAACCCCGCGGCACCCGCGGGGTGTCGCGCTGGACACCCGCGGGGTGCCGCCTGACAACCCCGCGGCACCCGCGGGGTGTCGCGCTGGACACCCGCGGGGTGCCGCCTGACAACCCCGCGGCACCCGCGGGGTGTCGCGCTGGACACCCGCGGGGTGTCGCCAGACAACCCCGCGGCACCCGCGGGGTGCCACCCTGGACACCCGCGGGGTGTCGCCAGACAACCCCGCGGCACCCGCGGGGTGCCCCCCTGGACACCCGCGGGGTGCCGCCGCCGCCGGCTTCCGCGGGCCACCGGAGACGCTCCGGTGGTCCGATTTGCCTCCCGTCAGCGCCTACGGTCATCCCGGGACCCGCCCTTCACTGCGGAGGCCTCAAAATTAACTTGCGGCCTCGTTTGTCGTCGCCCGTCAATCTGCGCTCAAGAACAAAATAAAATTAATTTAATCTGCGGCCTCTTTGGCGCGGCGCGACGACGTCGCGTGCTTGATCGACTTCTCGGCGTGGCGCGAAGGCGTCTCGATCTTGTTTGATTTCGTTCCACAGCGCGGCGCGACGACGCCGCTCAATAGTTGCCGTACGATTCCCGCGTGGTGCGACGACACCACGCCATCTCGCTCCATCCGCAAGAAACAACAAGAATAAAGGAGGGGGGGTTCGGCCGTGTTTGTGCGGCCCGACCCCCCGCGCATTAGATTGATAACAATCGGCCTTTCTAGAACGATAATCCATCACAATCTTTTTAAAAATAAATAAAAAGATTCGGAAACAAGGGCCGACAAAAAAAAAGAACCTTCAAGATCGAAGGAAAGATCAACAACTTTAAAAAGGTTTAAAACCCCTACCTCAAGCGTTGTCGCTCGCGAGTTCGTCGCGGAAGAGGACGATCGTCGCGGAAGAAACTTCGCCGGAGAAACGTCATTGATTCCGTTTTCGTCGAGGTGCGTCCGAAGGGAGAACGTCGCTTGGAAAGGAACGATCGTCGCGGAAGAAACGTCGCGGAAGAAGCGTCGTTGATTTCCGCGGTTTCGGCGTTCTTCGCCGGAGGCCGGCGTTCTTCGCGTTCTTCGCCGAAGAAGAACGCTCTCCTCCAAATTCTCCCCACGCCACAAGCTTCCACCCAAAATAAAATAAGAGTAATCTTTTTTTATTAACGCACAAGCAACGATTAAAAAAAAGAAACGAACAATTAATTCCAAGAAATAATTTACCAAAGAAACCGCCCAATTAATTGGACGAAAGAAACAGCCCAATTTAATGGTCTGTTAAGAAACTAAGAAACCGCGTCAGTTGACTTTCAGTTTCTTTGACGGGTTTTCGCGGGTGCGTTACATAGCGGAAGAAACGGCAGGGCTCGTGCGGGCCCCACCCACAAATATCCTATCAAGAGGATAGGATATTTCAGTTGCACCCTATCCGCTTCAACTAAGCTTAACCAGCTTAATGTGGCTTTCAAGTGGCTTCAAGTGAAATAAAAATAAAGTTGTCGTAACAACTTTATTTTATTTCTTAACCTTAAGTCCCAAAATTTAAAAAACCACATCTGAGCAAACGCAACTCCAGAAGAGGCGTTTCTAGGCAAAACCCGGCGCTGCGATTTCATCGGTGCCCTCAGAATTCGATTCCGGGCACCGGTTCAAAAGTTAGAAAAACCCGCTCGTCCGTTCACTGAACGTACCAGAGCCAAACTTCGAAACATGATTCCAGGCACACCGGGCCTCGGAATCAGGTGCCGTCAGAAGCTGCGCTCTTGAAAAATTCCAAAGAAATTTAAGAAAAAAAATTTCCTTGAAATTTATAGGTCTTTACAGCACACTACACACCAATGGATATTATTGGATACAGTTCCAGTGCATCGGCTTTTTGTAACCAATTGTAGAGCCATTTTTGGATTTTCTAGGTCCACTTTCAGGGAAATTTCATATCAGATGCTAGATTTTTAGTGGATACAGTGATGATAGAGGAAATTCATTCATGGGAGCCACCAAGGAGCGTGACTGAGGTGTGGAGTTTCTTGGTGTTTGAAGGATACTAATGGACGATCGTGATAAACCTTCCCATCGTTGCATCAACATTATAATCCTTAACATGAAAGGGGAAACCCTTCCTGTGGACAGAGAAGTTCCAGAAGAGTTTCTAAAAGAGGAGGTGGAGAATAATGAGTGCCCCTATCTTATGGCTACTAGAAAGGGTTCTAGGTATGTAGTTTTATATGATGCATCAGAGACCGTATTGGGTTGTGTCCTGATGAAATAGCATATGTTGAACACTTAAGGATAATGACAGTACATCCAAAATGAGAAGAACTCTACAATCCATGACTTGGAGTTAATATATGAGGTCTTTACTTGGAATATGTGGAAACACTACTTGAAGGGTGAACAATTTTCCATATACTCCAAACAACAGAGTTTTGGTTATATATTATCAAATAAGGACATATACATGAGAAATTAGTGATTGATTGAGATCCTTCAGGACTATGAATTTGATATAGTCTATACTCATAGTAAGGGAAATGTGGTAGAAGATGTTATCAGCAGGAGGTTTGGATTACAACTAGTGATTAAGGAAAAAGAGCTGATTATGGGGATGCAGATATCCATATATATTGGGATGGATCAGCTTACATTCATTCAGTGACATTCACTCTCGTACTCATAATGTGTGATAGGGAGGCACATATAGTGGATGTTTACTTCGAGGACCAACATGCATAAATATCCTCATAAAGCAATCTGGTGGATTTCGATATGTGGGGAGCACGCCATCTTTTTCAAATGACACAATGTTGTACTCGTGATGTTGTGGGAGGAGGTGTTGAAGGCATTCCATACATCCCCTATGGTTGTATACTATGGTGTGGTAAATATGGACCAGGAAATCCAATACTAGTATTGGTGGCCAGGGATGAAGAATGTGGTGGCATTGTTCGTTTTCATAATGCTTCACATGTCAGCAAGGAAGGTCGAGAATCAGGTCCCAACTTGATTTTCCCAAAAACATGAGGTACCATAATAGAGTTGGGATGGTATATCAATGTACTCCATAATGGGGTTACCATTCACTTCCAAAGGACACGATTTTATCTGGGATATCATTGAGAAACTCACTAAGTCTTCTCAATACCTACCCATCTAGGAGAAAATATCAATGGAGGTCTTGGGTAACCACTATGTCTAAGAGATAGTGTGGCTTCACCAGATTCCATTGACCATCATCTCTGACCATGATGAATTCTTTACATCCTAGATATGGAAGGGAATGCAAGAGGCTTTCGAGACATTGCTACATTTGATCACAAATTTTCAACCCCAGACAAATGGTCAGATTGTAACAACCCGAGATTTTGAATAAATTTTTTTCCTAACATTGTGTCTTATTTTATTTTATACTCAACAAAAATATTTCATTTAATAAAATGAGTATAATTAAAATAAGACCATTGGGTTTCGACTGTTATATGATTGTTGGTCAATATGACCATTAGAATCTAACTGTTGTGATTATTGTCTATAAATACAAGTGATCTTGATTAATTGATATAGAAAGAAGATTTGATGGCCCCATCCTATAGTCTCAGGCTGATCGAAGCCCATCTGACAGAACTCTAGAAGGATTTATCACCTTTGGACTTTGCCCTAGACCAAACCCAAGATGAACATTATTGTGTGAAGCTGGAATGGAATCGCCTTCGTGAGAAGTTATAGCTGATTTAAATCACTACTCGAGAAATGTTGGCTAAGCCGCCCCAAGATTCTATCACCCTAGAACACCATACTCTTACATACTATGCTGGTGATATAAGGGGCTATGTAACAAGACTGTAACTGCCTTGTGTAATCCTTTGTTTTAAATAACTGATTTCTTCCTATGGTGATGTTTGGGAATTTTCAAATGTCTGGATAAATATAGTATTCCTATTATTGATGAATTTTAGAAAAAGGATATTTTAAGAATATTTATGTAAACCTTAAATAATTAAAGATGTGTAATGATTTTCAAAACATGGTCTTCTACAATTGTGTTCAGTATGAAATTTAGAGTCTAATAAGATCAAATTAATTTTAAATGAATAGTAAATTATAAATAGCGATTTTACACTTATGATTATAATGTGATCAAATAGATTAAGTAACCTCGCTTAAGAAAATATTAATATAATCTTGGAAACTTGATTAAGTAATGTGATTTAATAAAATAGGTAAATAACTGTTCTAGAAATTACTGGTTAAGTATTAGTTTTTTAGGTGAATTGTTTTTTTATTTGAAAATTAAATTAAAATTATTTATAAAATTATTTTTATAAAATGGATTTCATTTTTTGAATTCATAGCATCAATATTAGGTTAAGGTGAATTTTTTGGATTTTTCTGAAACAGTTGAATTTCCAGTAAAGAACGTTTTTATTTAAATATTTAATTAAAAATATTTAGACAATTATTTTCATAAAATGGTATTCATTTTTTATATCAAAGCATAGATATTTGGTTAAGGTGATATTTTGGGATTTTTCTGAGAAATTCAAATTTTTGGTGAATAATGAAAATATAGTTTTTGAGTTTCGGGTTGTTATTGACATCATTAAAGATGTTATTAATATGCAATAATTCTGGTAGACTAATGAATAGAAATATAAGGTATTATTTTTCCCAAGTGGCCAATACCATGGGAAAATACCATGGGAAAGCCCATGGTTTTTCCAATACCACGGATGAGGTGTCCCTTGGCAATTAATGCTTTATCCCATCACTTCTCCTATAAATAAGAAGCCTTTCCCCCATTCATTTTTTTCAAAATCCTCCCCAACAATGTTATGGTCTCTTTACCTCCCAAGGATTCCTCCCATTCTTCCCTTAAGCATCCCAAGGTCCCGACCTTCATGCTTTCGATGTTACTCTTCAAGTTAAAATATCATTTCACCCTCATCTTTTAAGTCATGACTTCCATAATGTTGTGTTTTATATTTTCCATATCTTTATGTTGAGGGTATGTTCTTATATGTTTTAATTTATTTAAATTTCATGTCTAATTGTTGATAGACCCTTTTCACCCTCATCAAGTATTTTTTTGAAATTTTATGTGACGCCGTTAGGCTGGCGAATTTTTCGTAAGAGAAATCGCATCTTCTCTTTTTTTCATGTTTTCTTTTCTTGTGGTATGTCATTAAAATATCCATTCCATGATCTTATTCAGTACCCAAAATTTATTATGAGTTATTTATTAGTGTGTGACTCTTTTCCCCTCTCTTTTCAATGTTTTCTAAAACCATGTTATATGGCCGTTATGCTACAGAAATTTTGTCTCAAAATTTCTATCTCTTTCTCTCAAGAAATTCTTTGTTAATTTATCTAAATACCCAGACTTATTTCATTTCCATGGGTGTTCATAAATATATAGAGATGATATATTTTATTCTTAAATTTACATACATATAACCCTCACTCCCTTTCCATGGGTAATAAATGACATAGTGATCTTATTTTTAAGCTATTTTTAAACGTCATGATTTTGACATGAAACCCATTTCATTGATTCCATTTGGGTTATTTATGAAATGTTTTATTGTGATATATGTGGATCACATTAATTTAAAGATATATTAAGGGTTTTCCCTGATAGTTCTCTAATGCATTGGGTAAAAAATTAATCTCTAGAGAGGATAAGTTTTACGATACCTTGGAGAATAACCTTGGTAATTTTTATGACACCATGGGAATGAAAATTGGTGATATGTTCATGAATGTCTAAATGAAATGTTGTATCCACATATTCATGTTATGTTCCATGTTTTTTTCTTTATTATATGTCTATTCTTCCTCTTCTCATGTCTTCATGTTTTTATTCAAGTTCTTATTGATATCACAAGTACATTAACCCCCTTGTTTACCCTAACTGGGCCTTCTGCTCACCCTTTCGTTTTATGTCTATCTCAAGAATATGGGATGTCGTAAATGTACATAGGATGAACTTTTGATGAAGTCATATAGGTGGTTTAGAATAATTCTTACGTTGTTTTCATGTATTATGATCCTGATTTCCTAGACACTAGACTTTAAATATCCTCTATTTGTAAAATGTAATGAAATGTTATGTAATAAAAAGGCAGGATGCTATAGTTGGTATCAAAGGATATTTTATTTATTTATGGAAATTATAATTTGAAAACTTTAGGAAAAACCTTATAGAAAAGTTTAAATATAGGAAATATTCCTGGTATTTTGGTGAGTATTGAGTAAGTGGTTTATCATGAAAATACATCCCAGTCTGGATATGAGTAGGTTAAGGTGGCTCTGGCACATATGTAAGTAGGGGTAAAACCCGAAAACACCGCTTTGAGCTGGACTCGAACGGGAACTGGTACAAAACAATGATCCTTGCTGCACTCTTGGTTACGACACTCCTAGGGGATATGTTTGGTTAATCAGAAACTTTTTATGAATCATTATGATGAAATGATAAGAAAATGTAATTGTCTAAGCATGATGTTTTAAAATATAAAATCCTTTTTAGTTAAAATAATCGTCAATGAAATAAGATTCCCACAAAGGATTTATTATTTCAAAAAAATTCCCCATCGTCTAGGAATATGTTGACATATTTCTTGAGGAGTTACCTGGACCTCCCCCAGAAAAAGAGGTTGCGTTCTCCATTGAACACGTACATAGATATCATCTGACGTCAAAGACCCCATATAGGATGGAAAATGTGGATCTTGAGAAATTAAAGAAACAACTCCAATATCATTTGGAGAATGGGTTTATCTGACCAAGTGTGTCTCCTTGGGGAGAACTAGTCCTCTTTTTGAAGAATAAGGATGGACCGATGCAGCTATGCATTGATTATAGAGAACTGAATGCGACCACAGTGAAGAAAAAATACTCTCTTCCAAGAATTGATGAATTATTGGACCAACTTTGTAGGACTCAATTATTCTCTATGATTGATCTTTGTTCTGGTTATAATCAATTGAGGGTGAGGAATGATGATATTCCAAAAGCTTCCTTCCCATCAAGATATGAGAATTATGAGTTTTTTGTTATGTCCTTCATACTGACTAATGCACCTGCTATTTTTATGGATCAAGAATAAGTTGATTTTTGAAACCTATGTTTTATCAAATGGATATCCTTTTTATATGAATATTATTTGGTGATTAAATGATAAAGGTTATTTTGGACGATGTTTTCTCTTTTGGAGTACTATATGCCTAAGGAAAATAAAATACTACAGGATTTAAATTGAGGAGGAATGGTTGAATTTTTTTAAGATTTTATGAATTTGTTGTGGACATATAGTGATTTGGGTTATTTTTTAAAATTGATGAACCTATCATAGAGAATATGTGAATAAGATAATTACACATTAGTATGAGACTTTTGTTTCTGACGATTTCTCCGTGGCGGGCGGGCATCCGTCTGTCCGCGGAGGAGGACGGGCGGCTTTGTTGCCCCGCATTCCCGCATTCCAAAGGTGGGCGGCATTCGTTCCTTGTTCATGTACGTCTGCTCCTTGATCGAATTGGGATGATGGGATGTCGGTTCTTCCCTCCATGGATTCCTCCTTGGAGCTCATTACCTAGTCCGGGTCTACCTCATAGATTTAATATGTAGTTCGTGAAACTCTTCCCAGTGCCACGTTTCCATGGACGCCGGTTAACTACACTGCTTCTGTCGGGACATTCCAAAGGGTCTGGTCAGGGTAGCAACCTTCAGTCAGGGGAGTAGTCACGTTGAGGCATCAGTAGCATGTCTGGATGGTGGGGAACCTGGCATGTCTGTCTGTCGTCCCTGGTCACAGGGCTTCTTAAGGGCGTGGAAGCCCGAGGCATCCCACATCGAACGCGGGGAATTATATGCCATAGACACATATCTGAGGTTTTCCTCAGCTTCCCGTGTTTAACATAGGGTATGCCGCGAGTTTAACATCCAGTGGAGACAGATCAGCCCGATTAGAGCATTATCTAGGATAGATCGGACTGAGGGATTTCCCATGAAGGGATTCCGATACCGGGGCCAGCCCATGGGCGGCTGTGAAGAGGAGCATACCGACATGGTCTCACCGAGATATGACGGTCTGGGCGAGAATCATGATGGGTGATAGGTGGGTGAATGGAGTGAAGGGGGAGTGAAATGGGACCATCGCAGGGGCGACGGTGAGGTTGGGCTTGAGCCTTGGAGAGGCTTCCTACATATCCCCGTGGCAGGGAATCAAAGTACGCATAGTTCGGGATGGTTCTGGTAAACCGACATGAAGGTGGACCTTGGACCGATGAATGTCGTCAGCGAACCAACGGGAAGGTGGACCTTGGTCCGAGGGGGGCATCGTCAGCGTACCGACGTGAAGGTGGACCTTGGTCTGATGAGTTGTGGGATTGAACCTCTGGAAGGCTTCCTACGTACCATGCCTTGACATAGATCAAAGACCTCGTAGTTCAAAGGGTTTCATCAGTGAACCGACGTGAAAGTAGACCCGTGGGTCCACTAGTGGTGGGCTTGAACCTCGGGAAGGTTTCCTACGTACCATGCCTTAACATGGATCAAATTTCTCATTGTTCAAAGGGTTTCATGGAATACAGTTTAACATCATGCAGGACGATAGTGAACCCTGACGTGAATAAAAGACGTGCGGTGGGTGTCGGCGAACCGTCGTAAATGAGGGACCTCGGTCCGATGGGAAATGGGCTTGAAAATGGGGGGCCTGGCACACCGACTAGGAGACAGTTTGGGGGCCAATGATTTTTGGGCTTGATCCTCAGGGAGGCTTCCTACGTACCATGCCTTGACATGGATCAAAGTCCTTGTAGTTCGGATTGGGGAATGCAGTTTAACGTCATGCGGGACGGAGGTGAACCGACGTGAATGACGATGGGTGGGCTTGAACCTCGTGGAGGCTTCCTACGTACCATTCCTTTACATGGATCAAAGACCTCGTAGTTCAGGTGGGGCTTTGTCGGTGAACCGACGTGAAAGTGGACCTTGAGTGGTGGGCTTGAACCTCTGGAAGGTTTCCTACGTACCATGCCTTGACATGGATCAAAGTCCTCGTAGTTCAGGTGGGAATGGGTAACCAGTTTAATGTCATGCAGGACAAAGGGAGGGGCATACAGTTTAACATCATGCTGGACGAGGGCGAAACTCGACATGAATGAACGACCGAGCAATGTGGCTTGAACCTCATGGAGGCCTCCTACGTACCATGCCTTGACATGGATCAAAGACCTCGTAGTTCAAATAGGATGAGTCACAACGGCTTACCATTGGACCGGAATGCAGTTTAACGTCGTACTGGACGGGAATGGGACCCGACGTGAATAGATGACGGGTGGGATTGAACCTCATGGAGGCTTCCTGCGTACCATGCCTTGTCATGGATCAAAGTCCACGTAGTTCACTGTGGGTGGGGGTCGGGGTCAGTGCTCACTCTAAGCCCACGTGAGTCATGCTCGGTGTGAGAAACAAGAGGTTGCAAGGACCTGACGATCACGTCGCGAAGGATGATTCCGTGAGAAGCGAAGAGGGGCTTACGTGTTAGGCGGCCCATGGTGTTGGGACTTACTTTAGGATGGAGGCCCATAGCACGACAAAGCACAGCGAAAGAGGGATTTGGGACCAATGGTGGGAGATGCCTCGTTCCCTATCACGCCCTCCACTGACCTTGGTAGTGGGGAAGTACGGAGATGCAGAGGTGTAGCCATCCATTGGGGAACTAGGGTTGCCCTTCTCCCATGAACATACACCACTCTAGTAAGGAGGATATCATCCCTTGTGGATGGGTGATTCCATTCCTGTGGAGACGAGTGGTGTAAAGAATGTTCGAGCTGGGGGGACCCTTCGTGAGAGGCACGAGGTCGGGTCATAGTTTAACGTCATGTGTTGAGGATGTGGTGCTTGGCAGTTTAACGTCCTGCAGCTCGGACGAGGTGGCTCCACTCCGCACCCCTAGGACTTACATAACTGGTACCCTCTGGTCCTTGGGGAAGGGAAGGTACCAGTAAGGCCATGGTCAAGGGGGGTTGTGGAACGAACCATCAAGGGTTCCACGTTAGCATGGCTATGCAAAGAAGCAATAGCCATTAGTGTGCCTATGAGAAGAAGCATTAGGCGAAGCAACGCTACGGGTGGTATTGTCCATGGGACTTTGAAATCACATCGTGCAAACCTGGAGGGTCGCACGGGAAGTGGAATTGCTAAGCAAAGGAGTGTGCTTCGTGAAGTGGAGTGCCTTGGCCTTAGCACGGGGCATAGGTGTGAGTGGAAGGTGCTTCACGAAGTGGAACAGTGTTCGTGGAGCACTGCCTCCCGAAGAAGGGGTGCCTCACGAAGCAGGGTCCTGCGAAGCAGTGTGCTTCGCGATGTGTAGCGATCCTGCCTTAGCATAGGGATCACTAGTATGGGTTGGGTGTTTCGCGAAGAATAAGTGCTCCGCATCTACCCGGGTTCCCTTTGGAATCCCCTTCCTTCGCGAATTCCCTTGAGCTTTGTGAAGGGCATCCCTCTCGGAAGAGGGGCTCAAAACGAGACAAAGCAGAGGCGTCTCGCGAAGTAGAAATACCTCGCAGAGCTCATGATTCCCGGGGCAAATATTTCTTCGCGATTCAGGAGAGGAGAATATGAAAGGTCGGATTGTCTGTCTTCGGGATTCAGGGGGAGTCCAGTATTTATAGGGAAGGGGCGCCGCGAAGAAGAACTCACGCGCCGCCTCCGGTGCTTCGCGGCGCGCTCGCGAACGTTAACGTCTTCTGCGGAGGGCACCACCTCTGGAGCTCCGCAGTGGCTCATGAACGGAAAATGCGTTCGCGGAGAATTACCACCTCTGGAGCTTCGCGAGGCCGCGATGGTTGGGGCGCTTCGCGGCGGGGCTTCGTGTGGGTGCTTCGCGTCGGTGCTTCGTGAGGCAGCGCTCCCACCATCTTTTTTAGTTCCTTTCTTTCGGGCCATATTTTGTCGCCAACAAATGCCCCACCTCAGACTTGGATCCATGGAGGGCGAAGGGTCGAAGTCTGAGGGAAAATTGCCATGATTTTCGGTGGTTCGCGATGCCGCTACGCGAAGGGGCCCCGCGGTGCTCACCGGGGCCACTGATATGGGAGCGCCGCGATGCTCCGTGCGGATGAGGCACGCCGCGATGCTCCGGGGTCACCGCTTATAAATAGGGGGGGCGACCTCTTTTTTCTTCACGTTCCTTCCTTGTCTTTTTGTGCTCTCAACTTTGCGAAGCTCCGCGTACTCTGTGACAGCCCTTCGCGAATCGAGCTTCACGGCGAACCTCGGGTCTCCGGCTCCGCGTCCGCGCCAAGCGAACCTCTGCTTGTCGGCCTTGGCCAGACGTCGTGTCTTTGTCTCGCGACCGATCTTCGCGATCCAACTTCACGATTCAGCTTCGCGGTCCAGATTCGCGATCCAGCTGAAAAAAATTCTTTTCTGAGGGCCAGAGTTAAAATGGCCCATCAAGAGGCTGTATTGGGGGTGCTTGTAGATGCTGCTCGTCGGGATGAGATGGCCAACTGTCCAGGCCTGGGGGAGATTGTCCGAAGCCACTCTGACCACACTTCTTTGATAGATCTGCTATCGGAGGGTCAGAAGGATTATCCGCAATGCAAGAAACTGCCATTGTACGGCTTCGGGCTGAGGGATGACGTCTTTATCCCTGAGGTGAGTAGAGATGAACCAGATTGCTGGTTCAGGAGAATACCATGCCAGCACCAATGGTTCAGGGTGGCCGATGGTCACGCACAAGAGAAATTCACACCCATCACCGCTGACTGTCTCTACAACCATGTCAACGACATTGATGGGAAGCCACTGCACCCGGAGACTTCCCCTCCCCTCTACCGTACCATGCGGAAGGCGGCTTTGTAGGATTCGAAGAAGGGATGGTTTGATGAGTGGGAACTGCGCCAGGGCGGCAACTTTACTGATGACTGGGCCTGGGCCTACTGGGTAGGCGCCTCATGAGAGGAGTTCAGGGCCGAGCTGAGGAGAGTGGGGTTGTATGAGGCGGCGTGGGCCTCCCAATTCCACATTTACCAACCTAAGCAACTGATGTCGGAATTGCTGAGCAGATGGTCGTCTAGGACCAACACTTTTCACCTGCATCACAGGGAGGTGGGAATCAGCCTGTGGGACATCCACCAAATTTCTAGGGTTCCAATCTTGGGGGCGATGTATGACGAATTCATCCCCGTCATCAGAGCGTGGGAGGATACAGAGAAAATGCCACGACTGGCGTCTGCGCTGATGGCACTCGTCCCTGTAGAGGACAAGGAGGCAGTGAGGGATGACCACTTTAAGAGATGGTTCAAATGCTTCCTGAATTTCCCAGAGAATCGAGAGTTCCCTCTGAGGCCTCGAACTTGTCCGAGAGTGGCCCAATGGGGCAAGGGGCACTCGTACTGGCGGGTCTTGGAGGAAATCCAATGGAAGACTTGGGGTTTCAGTATCAGCACTGAACAACAGCCGATAGTCAGGCTGGCGGCGTTCATCGCAGCTCTCATCTATGGTTGGATCCTACCGGTGAGAGATACAAGCATGGGGGTATGGCCCATCTCGTTTATCATGGCGTCGATGTTGGCCATGGGTCAGCGGATCAATCTGGGGATTCCAATGCTCACCAAACTGTACATAATGCTGCGGCACATTAGCGAGGGAAAGAAGCCGCCAAGGGTATGCGGGCCCTTCCACATCCTGTATGGGTGGATCACAGTGCATATCAGGGGGATTTATGAGTATCCAAACCCCATTTCTCCACTGGGATCGAACTTCTGCCCCTCCATCCTGAACGCGGTCGGGAGATTCCCATTCAAACTGGTCGTTTCGATGGTACTGAATCGGGAGTGGAGGGAGGACGAGTTTAATTTCCACCCCTTCCCCTTGCCGACGGGGATACTTACTGATGACGGGCAGGGAACAGAAGAACATTGGGCCTACCTCCTTGAATTTAGAGGTGGTGTTTTGGTGGCACGGATAGATCGTGAGCCACTCTGCAAACCGTACACCCCGCATCGGTTTGCGAGGCAGTTTTGGTGCCTCCAGCAGCTGACCCCACAGGTCTACTGGGAGTTGCATCACGAGGTGCACCCCTGTGTGATGAGGCAGCTATGGCTCATGTTCACACGGGAAGATGGGAAGATGCGGATTTCATAGCCTCCATCCACCGCCACATTCAAATTGGTGAAGGAGTACGCCATCAGTTGGGAGGCTGCTTTCCCAGGGGAGATGCTGAAGCAACCAACTATCCGAGTCGGTGACGGTGGGCCTCCTCTATCTCAAGGTCAGGGTCTGAGGGCAGGTAGGGCCGCTCGCGGTAGTGGGGCTTCCATGGCGGCGAGACCCGCACCGGCTGAGGTTATGGCAGCAGCGGTGGATCCGGTGATTCAGGAAGAGCAGGGTCATCCAGAGGGGCGGCCGCTGAGGGGATTTCGTAGGATATCCACTGAGGCTCCGGGGAAGTGTCTACTTCATATTGACATGGCAGAGGATGTTGTCTTCCCGGAATCTTGAGACATTTGGGATGTCAACCGGCAATTCCTCAGCCCACCCGAGATATGGGCCCACCTGAATCGCCTCGGGATGGAATTACCGGGCATAGGCCCAGCTCGTGCTGGATTCATGGCGTCTCCGGCGGAAGCAGAATAGTACCTGGATGATCTGGAGGATTACGTCCACTCCAGTGGTGTCCCTAGCCCAATGAATGACTGGGTGAGAGTACTGTTGAATCAGACGGTCCCCCCATAGTTATCGGATGCTGATCTGAGGGAGCGCTTCCCCTTGCCGGAGGAATCAGAGGACTCCTCTCGGGAGGATGAGGTTGGAGGAGGGAGCCCGTTGGGGGAGGGTGACGTCGGAGACCGAGGCTCAAAATCCGACGACTTTGCGGAGGCTCTCGAGGTAGCATTCTAAACTTCTCTCCTTACGATCTGTTCTTGGGTCACTATGGACTTCTCACCAATGTTTGAGCCATGCAGGAGAAACTTGTTCGCAGGCCTTGTTCTCGCTCCTTGGCAGGTGATGATGCAGGACCTTCAGATCCCGCACCTATGGCTGTGTCCAGTCCCGCGTCTGGTGGGACCAGGGCACCGAAGGTGGCTCCTCCAGAATATTCAGACCTTCCAACAGTATATAGAGGGCCTCGCCCCAGGGTCCCATCAGCACCAGCTCAAGAGCAGCGCCAGGAGGTCGATCTCTGTAAGTATCCTCTACCGGTCTCCTCGTTGTCACATTTAGGCCATGCCAACTAACGTTTATGTCCCTCTCTATCGTACAGTTCTTCGACTGCTGTGGGCTGTTGCGGCAAGACTGGTCGAGATGTCTGGTGGCGCCCCTCCTAGGGGCATACCGGTGATGGTGGCGATAGTCCCCCCATCTCTTCAAGCTGCGACGCACACCATCACTGGCGGGACCATCAGTAGGGCCGTATCCGAAGTCATTGAGGTGGACTCTGAGGAAGAGGATCAACCGGTCAGTCCCAGTCCTGTCGCACCTGCTTCGGTGTCAGGTGTCGTACCGGATTCAACACCAGATGTAGATCCTGCCGAGGATTTCTTGCGGGCGTATCACGCGTACGAGCCTGCCAATCGCACGGACTGGGACGAAATGGCCTCCGACGAGGAAGACAGCAGCATAGTCCGCCGCCGGTCATGGAAGCTGATCACGTGCTTTATCAAGGGCACCCCCCAAGCGCAATGGCTGGCCGAAATGGATAGACTCTACTCGCGGTTGCGCGAACTATGTGCTGGGGGAGTGGATGCCCAACATCCTCATGCACTCATCCGAGATCTTATGACTGGGATGATCCGGGAGCATGATCGTGGGCTCAGCGTGGGCTGGAAGCGGAGGAAGGCGACCAGCATCAAGAAGCTCCAGGAGGCTAAAGGCGAGGTCCAACAGATGCAGACCCGGGCAGACGAGCTTTCATCCTCTCTTGATGCACAATCTGAGCTGGTCTCACGGTTGAAGGCCCGGCTGGCAGAGGCAGAAGAGCATATGAGGCAGACCTCTGGAAAGATGGATGCCGTTCAAGCTGGCATAGAGAGGGCCAAAGACAGGACTGACGAACTACGCCCCACCACTGCTGAGGAGGAGCGGGAGCTGATTTAGCGGCAGCAAGCCTTGGATGCCGCAAGTCAACGGGTGGTGGAGCTGCAACGCTCTTTTGACGGGGTCAACCCATCCATGGGGGGAGTCAACCCCCGGGTATTGTAATAAACCCAAAACCCTTTTATTGGTACTTTCGTGCTTCAATTTTTTCCTTTCTTTGTTTTGAATGCTGTAGCGCGCACGATTTCCACTGTTTGAATTGCCTTGTTACATCCCTACAATGTTTGCGGGACGTTCGACGACAATTCCCCAATCTCACGTGGGTCGAGCCCGATGTGAAAAATAAGAGATAGTTTCCCTCTCATCCCACCTAAAATAGGAGTGGGGATCATGCTCTGGTCATCCGGGATTCGGATTACCAGTCCATATTTCTGAAAGACGGGAGAGGCTTGATCGGAGAAGGAACATTTAGGATAGCTGAATTACCGTTTCATCAGCGTGCTCTTATGCACAAACGGGGCAATGCCAGGGGCGCTGAAATCGGTCCAAACAGATGAAAATGGGAAGTGTGAATCATGATACCCAAAATCCGGAACACTATGGGGATGGCGTGACAATAAGGGACAACTGTTAACCTTGGAGGAGAAGCGGTACCCTTACTACATTAGCCTGTAATGGGGACAACAAATGAGGGTCGACCGTTGACCATGTTCGAAACACGGGACTATGTCACAAATGTTGTTGATCAATCCTTCGGGACATTGGCCCAGGACAGTTGGCGGACCATAGGTCAGACATCCATACTATTAGGGGGTCCTTCCATACATGACCTGTCTTCCGGAACATTGGCCCAGGATGGTAGGTCAGCCGATGCGGAATGAGACCAGGCCGTTAGGGGGTTCCTTCAGACATGAAAGAGGACGAGGGTCCGAATAAGGGGTACGCAAATCATGGAATATAGAGATATGGTTTGTCCAAACAGAATCCAACACTTAGGTAGTTACACCACCGTGGTGGGAGCACACCAGAAGGGCGCATCGGTCTGATCATGGATCATTCCTTCTTTGGGACAGGGCATCTCTGGCGAGGGGATCTGTCACTTCCCAGTGGTTTCTTGGGGCATCCTGAACTTGTTCAGGGTAGAACCGCAGTTTAGTGTCATGCGTTGAGGACACACAGACTCCTGTAGTTTAACATCATACGATAGGACATGGAGAAAAAGGAAAGATCCTAGGGAGCGTGTGGCACGGTAGATATGAAACCGGCATGAATGAGGACTTGGAGTCCAAATCATAACACATACCCCCGGAGGAAACTCTTCAGGTCGAGGGACCAAGAGTGAGGATTGGGCTGGGCTCGAAGCAGTGTGGTCGGGCGTCCCTACGTACCCCATGAGGATGGGAATCAAGCCATACGTAGTTCTAGAAGCGCAGTTTAACGTCATGTGGGACAATGAGAAGCCTAGTCGCGTTCGTACACATCCTGCCAAAACTACTAAGCCCACATGAGGCGTGCTCGGTGTGGGAAACAAGCAGTAGTGGTGGGAATTTCCCGACACAAAAAGGGGCAGGTTAGGGCAAAGGGATGCTCGGTGAATACCGGCCCAATGACACTAGCACGATCATTTAGCGCACCTAGATGCGCGAAGAGATAGAGCTGAGTATGATGGAATTCCACTTGAACATGATGAAGTGGAAATGTGTGAATCATAGCATTCGCGATTCAGATCACGATGATGGCGGCGTGACGATGGAGGATAACTGGTGACCATGTTCGCAACACAGCATCCTGTCGCGTTAGCCTAGAATGGGGACAGACAAATGAGGGTTGACCGTTGACCATGTTCGAAACACGGGACCATGTCACAAATGTTGTCAGATATCCATAGGGATGTTGGCCCGAAACGATTGGAGGGCCATTAGGTCCAGCATTCATGGAGAGCCCTTAAGCCTAGTATCCATGTCGTCCAAATGTCCTTTTGGACGTTGAGGAATATAAGGATCGAAATAGTGAGTTCACGAAGCTTGGTCATGGGACGAGATGAATGTCCCCATGAAAATCCCACACTTTGGGCTCTTTGCCGAAACACATCTGAATACGAAAACAAGAAGTATTAGAGAGGGGGAGCATATTCCTTTCCCATGGGGAGATCTTATTTTAGGGTCGTAGAATTCGGACCATGGATGGGTAAGGGGAGTAGGGGATACATGGCAAGGTGGTTACAAAACCCGACTTGAATGAGGACCTAAGCCCTACTTACCATGCATTCTCTGGGGAAATGCTCGAGTCAAAGGACCAAACACAAAGGTTAGGCTGGGCCCACGGGGAAGTTCCCGGGTGCTCCTACGTATCTCATAAGAATGAGAATCAATCCATACGTAGTTCTGAAGGGTGGCACGTTAAGGTACCAGTGTCAGCGGAAAAGGGAAGTGTGGGCATGGCCCTTGAACTAAAAGAAGCGGAATTTGATAAATCCTGTTTGTCTGTTAAGTTGAATGGTTTTTTTTTGTGACACGACAGACCTAGAATAGTAGGTCGTGATGTCGCCACAAGGATCAAGCCTTGATGGGCATTGACAAATGGCATGGCACGTGACCAATACCCAACATGATGTCCTCTACAACGAGGTCATCACAATGCAGTTCCGTTTTTCGTCGTGCGGCCAGGACGATAATGTCACAATTTAGGGTCGTATGATAAGACCAAGCATGCATTTTATCGTCATGTAGCGCAGACGTAGCAGAGACGATGCTAGGCGGGAAATGTGCACAGTGTTATAAAACACAATTGACGGAGACATGATCCCACATCAAATTGTACACCAATGGAAGAGGGAGACCTTTGGCCGAGGGGCCTATATAGAGGTAAGAGGTGAAACAGGGGGGAGACTAGTTCCCCAAATGGGCTTTACCCGATGACAGGGCGTCCGGGCGATCCTACGTATCCCATGAAGATGGGAATCAAGACACACGTAGTTCTAAAGGGTGCCTTTTAATGTCGTGCTGGACAAGGAATAAGAGGGCTAAACCTCAGAACGGGGGTGCGCGTGGTGCAACCATTGCAAACCCAACGTGAATGAGGACATAATCCCGCACCACGCTACGCAGTCCTGTAGTCGGGGTCCTGAAGGCTGGACCAGAGAGGTGAATTTGCTGAACTCAAGATGGGCCCAGAGACAAGGGGTCTGGGAATTCCTATGTATCCTATCAAGATAGGAATCAAGTTGAACATAGTTCCAGATGAGAATCTTAGTTTATGGTCTTAGAGCTCAGACCATGGATGGTGACCACTTCCCGAGTAAGCACAGATGTCAACCCAATCCCTAAGCCCACGTGAGCTAAACTCGGTGTGGGAAACAAGGGCGGTATCTTCATCACAATACTTGGGGCGAGTCAAATGGGAGTTGGTAGAGAGCCCCGAAGGACATCTTCGACACAGCTTGTTCCCCCAACGCGTAGACGTGCACGGAGGAAAAGTACCAAATGTTCCGAGACTCCACTTGGACACGGTGAAGTGATGAAGGGCGTGAATTGTGCACCCGACATTTTGGGCCAATGGTTTGGCATGGAGAGAGTGGAAAACTATTAACCATGGTGGAAACGCAGCGTCCATATTGCGTTATCTTGAGGTGGGAACAGCAAACGAGCATCGACCGCTGACCATATTTGCAACGTGGGATTTTATCGATTTGTTGTCTGAAAGCCTCAGGGGAGTTGGCCCATAACGGTAGGAGAGGCCTTGGGCGTAGTATCCAGGCCGTTCTTGGGGGTCCCTCCTGGTGTGAAGGATGATGAAAGCCCTGATGTAGGGATACACAAATCCTGGAAAGAGGGTGCAGACGTGTCCGGGTAAAGCTTGGAATTCCGGGTAATAAACCAGAGTACTCCCAGGCACATCGGTAGACTGCCGCAAAGGGATCGACGAAACAGTTCAGTAGGGAGAGGTACATGGCGGTCATTACGAGACCGATGTGAATGAGGACATAATCCCACACCAAACCATATAATCCTCTCATGAATGAAGGGTAGGCCAAGGGGCCAAGATTGGATGAAGATTCCCGAGGGATGGGGCTGGACCTAAATCCTAGACATTCAGGTGGTCCTACGTATCCCATTAGTATGGGAATCAAGCCACGCATAGTTCTCCAAATGTAGTTTAATGTCATACGGGGTGAGGAGGGGAGTAATATACCCCTAAACAAGGGAGGTGTATGGTATGGAAAAGAAGCTGTCATGAATGAGGACATAGTCCCACACCACACTATACACTCCTATAAGGGAGGACCTAGGTCGTGGCCCGGAAAGGCCAAGGGGCCTGATGGTTAGGCATTGGTCAGGAAGGCCTGACCTGGTTGTAGTTTAATGTCTTGCAATAAGGACAAGGGTCGGGGACCCAAGAAGGCCAAGGGGCCTGAGGCTGGGCCTCGTAAAGGGAGGGTGTACGGCATGGTACATGATCCCGATGTGAATGAGGACGTAGCCCTACATCACACCATACACCCTGGGTAAGAGGGGACCTAGGCCGGGGGCTCGAGAAGGCATTGGGGCCTAAGGTCAGGAATCAGTCAGGAAGGCCTGACTCGTTTGCAGTTTAACGTCTTACATGAGGACGGGGGGTCGGGGACCCAAGAAGGCCAAGGGGCCTGAGGTTGGTCCTTGAAAGGGAAGGTTTACGGCATGGTACATGATCCCGACGTGAATGAGGAAGTAGTCCTACATCACACCGTACACCCCTATGGGGAATCGGGGTCGTGGGCCCGATCACTAGCACCACCCGGGGGGAAGTTTGTCACCTCAGGATGGGGAAGAATGAATCACTACACTCGATGTCTGGGACATCTCGGGGTGGAACCGAAGATCCAGGACATTGTTGACCATGTTCGAAACACAACGTTCCTATGGTGACCCGATATGGGAGCAACAAATGAGCGTCGACCGCTGACCAAATTCGCAATGCGGGACTTGTATCGGCTTGTTGCTTGAAAACCCTCGGGGGCATTGGCCCGTATCGGTAGGAGATCCCTTGGGCGTAGTATCCAGGACATTCTTGGGGATCCCTCTGGGTGTGAAAAAATGATGGAATCCCAGTCAAAGAGTGGGTGAAGCATAGATGTATCCATACATGAAAGAGGAAAACATCTCCAGGGGGATGTACAGCCGGGTCGAGGCTTGCTCGATGTGATTTGGGGAAAAAGTGTGAACCCTGCCATGTCTTGACTGGAGGGGAAGATCTTGGCTTTTTGGCTGGGCCAATGGACAAAATGTCCGGGCGTTCCTACGTATCTCATGAGGATGAGAATCAAGCCATACGTAGTTCTTGAAGGCCATGCAGTTTAGCGTCATGTGGTGAGGACGTGGGAGGATAGAAGAACAGGAGTGGGCACATGGTGTGACCCTTACAATCCTTGTGCGATCAGGGTTGTATGAGTGGGGCTATGAAACCCTACTCGCTGCAGCATAAAGATCCTCCAAGTAAACTACCGCCAGGGGGGAGAGTGGAAGAGAAATGCTTGGGGCTGGGCTCAAGAAGAGGCATCCGAGTGTTCCTACGTATCCCATGAAGATGGGAATCAAGCCACATGTATTTCTTGACATGCATTTTAACATCATGCGGGACGAGGGGCATCTCATTTGGGGATATGTATGGTACGGAAAGTAATCCGACATGAATGAGGACGTAGTCCCACACCATACCGCACAATCTCGTAAGAGGGTAAGTCGGGGAAAAAATGAGGGGGCCTGGGGCCAGACCGCGGTCAGGGAGACTTGACCAGCTTACGGCTTAACGTCTCGCGGTGAAGAAAGGGGCCAGGGGCCCAAGGAGGCCAAGGGGCCTGAGGCTGAGACTCGGTCAGGAAGGCCTGACTAGATTTCAGTTTAACGTCTTGCAGTAAGGACGGGGGGCCAGGGGCCCAAGGAGGCCAAGGGGCCTGAGGCTGAGCCTCGGTTAGGAAAGCCTGACTGGCTTGCAGTTTAACGTCTTGCAGTAAGGACGGGGGGCCAGGGGCCCAAGGAGGCCAAGGGGCCTGAGGCTGAGCCTCGGTCAGGAAGGCCTGACTGGCTTGTAGTTTAACGTCTTGCAGTAAGGACGGGGGGCAGGGGCCCAAGGAGGCCATGGGGCCTGAGGCTGAGCCTCGGTCACAAAGGCCTGACTGGCTTGCATTTTAACGTCTTGTAGTAAGGACGGGGATGCAGTTTAAGGTCGTGCGGGACCATCTCACAGTTTAGGGTTGTGCAGGACCCTTTTTCCCTAGGCAAAGTATCGCTTGAGGAATTTGGAATTGGTGGGAGGGGTTATACGCACTCCATATGTGGTCACCAAGGAGTATTCTCCATTAGGGTAAACCTTATGGATTATATAAGGCCCTTCCCATTTGGGTTCAAATTTGGGAGGCTTCCTACCAGGAATCATTGGCGCTCGAAGGGCCAGTACCAGGTCGCCCTGTAGAAACGAGCGGAGACGAACCTTCTTGTTGAAGGCCCTCTCTATCTTGTCCTGATGCCTTTCCAGATTGTGCATGGCACGAAGCTGGTTCTCGACCAGTGCTTCTAATTCGGCTAGACGGATCTCGGCTACCTCATCTGATGTCTAGTGATCATAAACTGCAGTGCGTAGCGACGGCAGCTGGATCTCAATGGGTATGACGACCTTAGCTCCATACACCAGGGAATATGGGGTCACCTGGGTAGAGTTGCGAGGCGTCGTCCGGTAAGCCCAGAGGGCGTTGGGGATCTTTTTCGGCCAGATTTTCTTGTTCTGACCAACCATCTTCTGCAGAATGTTAGAGAGGGTCTTGTTGAACGCCTCGATCTGTCCATTCACCTGTGCGTGGTAGCGGGAGGTATGGTTCCACCGAATGTTGTACTTGGCATACAATTTCTTTAATTTAGCTGCTCGGAAGTTGGTGCCATTATCGGTGAGGACGGCGTGAGGTACCCCATACCGGTAGATAATATTGGAGCTCACAAAGTCAACGATGGAACGGGCCTTGACCTCTTGGAGCGGAACTGCCTCTGCCCACTTGGAGAAGAAATCTGTAGCAGTCAGGATGAACCTACACTGGCGGGTTGTTGCTGGTGGATACGGTCCCACTACATCAAGACCCCATACCGCAAATGGCCAAGAGTACTTGGTGGGGTGGAGGGGCTCCGGCGGCCAATGCAGGAAGTTGGTGTGAACTTGGCACACGTGGAATCTCTTGGAATACCCAATACAATCGTGGATCATAAAAGGCTATAAGTACCCTAACCTCAAGATTTGATGGGACAGCTTCGGCCCAGCTTGATGGGCACCACAGGAACCGGCGTGAACCTCTTGCATAACTTGAGGTATCTCTACTCCTTGGATGCAACGGAGGAGAAAACCTTTGAAACTCCGCTTATAAAGGATCTGTTCAATACTGGGGCTGCTCTGGAGGGTAAATTGCAGCGCGCGGTGTCGGATTCGCTCGCGCTCGGCCCGGTCGTCCGGGAGGCGACCATTTTGGAGATACTCGACAAAAGGTACCCTCCAGTCGGGAGAGGCTTCAATCACTGCGTCTGATGAACCCGGGACCCCTGACGTAGAGGGTCCGGTAGTGAGATGACTTACCCGCAGGCCATCATTGTCCTCTTGGGTGACGGGGGCAATGACTCTCCGGTGTGCCATATGTATGATCAAATCATCTTGCTCGGGTTCTGCGAGCGACGCGACTAAACCAGCCAGGGCATCTGCTTGGCCGTTCTGCGACCGTGGGACATGGGTAACCTCTGGTCGAGAAGAGAATTGGGCCATTAGGCGGAGGGTGTACTCCAGCAATGGTGCAAGCTCCGGCTTCCTGACGTCGTAGTCGCCATTAACCTATTTGATTACCAGCTCGAAATCTCCCTTCACATGTAGATGGGGCACATGGATCTCAAGGGCCAACTCGAGGCCGGTGATGAGAGCCTGGTACTCTGCCTCGTTGTTCATACAACCTTCTGACAACAGGAACGAGTATGGCAGGACGGCCTGCGCTGGGGTAATGAAGACAATACCCAGGCCCAGTCTATTGAGCTTGGGATAATTGAGCCTCCTACTAGTGGGGCTCCGGGAGGCGTCGTCGAAATGCATTTGCCAACACGGGATAGCATGATCGACCGATAGGATCGTCTCATCAGGGAAATCCAGGTCCAGGGATTGATCTGCGGAGGTTGGATGGGCAGCTAAAAAGTCTGCCAACGCCTGTCCCTTAATGGACTTCTGAGGTACGAACCTGATATCAAACTGCTGGAGAATCACCGCCCACCATGCTAGTCGGCCAGTCAGCATAGGGCGGTTTAGGATGTACTTCAGTGGGTCTACCCGGGAGACCAATTGCACCTCATGGTGCTGCAGGTAATGTCGCAACTTCTGCATGGTGAATACGAGCGCAAGGTAGCTCTTTTCGATTGGGGATTATCTTACCTCCGTATCGAGAAGCATGCGGCTGAGATAGTAGAGACTGTTCTCTGTACCCTCGTTATTCTTCTGGGCGAGCAGCACACCAAGGGATTTCTCCAGGGCAGTCACATAAAGGACCAGCAGCTTTCCAGAGACGGGTGGCATCAAGACCGGAGGTTGGAGCAGATACTGCTTGATTTCCTCGAAGGCAGTCCGACACTCCTCATCCCATTCGTAGGAGGCGCCCTTCTTCATGAGCCGGGAAAAGGGCTTACACTTGCCGGCCAGATTCGCGATGAATCGGCGTATATAGGCTAAGTGGACTTGAAGGCCTCGAAGCTCTCGAATGTTGCTCGGGGGAGGAATTTGGTTGATGGCCTTGATCTTCTTTGGGTCGATCTCGATACCTCGGTATCTGACAACAAAGCCCAGAAACTTTCCAGAGGTGACCCCGAAGGCACACTTTAGCAGGTTCATCTTCAGGTGACGGGAACAGAGGAAACCGAACACTTTCTCGAGATCTTTGAGATGGTCCTGGCACTGACATGATTTGACTACGATTTCATCCACATAGGATTCCACCAATGTCTCGAGGATCGGTTTGAATATGCGATGCATGGCCCTCTGATAAGTGGAACCTTCATTTTTCAAACCGAATGGCATTACCTGGTAGCAAAAGGTACCTTGGGGAGCCCTGAAGGCAGTGGAATTCTCGTCTTCGGGTCCATCTGGATCTGGTTGTACCCGGAATACCCATCCATGAAAGAGAGAGCCCGGAACTCGGCCGTGGCGTCAATCAATAACTCTGTCACTGGGAGTGGGAAGTCATCCTTTGGACAGTGGCGATTAAGATCGCGGAAGTCGATGCAGACTCTGATCTGCCCATTCTTCTTCCTAACTGGCACAATGTTGGCAAGACACTTGGGGTACTGGACCTCCTTAACGAAGTTGGCTTTGATTATCTTGTCAACTTCGGCCTCAACCATAGCACCATGAGAAGGGTTCATTTTCCTGGGAGGCTGCTTAAACCCACGATGTTTTGCCGGGAGGCCCAAACGGTGAACGGCCACCTGGGGATCTAGCCCTGGAATTTCATTGTAACTCCAGGAAAACACATCACGGTGCTATTTGAGGAACTCTATGTACTTCTGCCGCTCCTCGTGGGACATGGCTGCACTGATCAATGTGGGTTTCGGATCTGCCTCGCTACCAAGGTTCACATGTACCAGTTCATCAACCGTGGTAGAGACGCCTTCTTCAAAGGCGGGGGGAGCATCCTCCAGGTCTTCCTCCCCACCAGTGGGGAGACTTTCTGGGACGGGAGATACTTCTGGGCTATCAAGATCCGAGGGGCAGCTGGTGTCGGCTCAGGCAGCAGCGGTCATCACATCGGGAGACTCACTTGCCATCGAGACCGTAGCAATGAAGGCAGTCGACCCGATCCCATCTGACCATCGGCCTAAGGGGCCCTGTTTGATGATATCAAAGCAGTGGTGGCGTGTCGGCCTGAGTCGGTTAATTCCAGCCCGGCGGAAGAGACATGTATGGTGCACCACCATTTTCATAAACTTGGCGTCCCGGTACCGTACAGCGGTAGGAGGTTCCGGGATGACCTGATCCTGGTTTATGTAGGAGTACGAGGTGATTTTCCGTTGTCGCTTGGACACGGGAACATGCCTTCCTTGCGTACCCGAAACAACAAAACATTGCCCCATGTCGGGGGTCGTGGCCACCAACCGGTGGACCGGGGGGATGTAGGCGTCATCCATGCTTGCCTAGGGATCACTTGTGACCAGGGTGGGTTCATCCTCACTTACTAGGATCTGTTTATCCTTACTTTTGTAATAACCCGCATCCAGATAACGGGCCTCACAAGAAGGAAAAGGGGATGAATCTCCTTGGAGCACGCCTACTCGACCGTTGAGCGAGTACTTGAGGCACTAGGGATACGACGAAGGGACCGTTGCATGCAGATGGATCCACGGCCAACCCATCAACGCGTTGTAGGCGGTGTCGTGAGAGATGACCATGAACTCGGTGCTGGAAATTAAGCCACCGAACTGAGTCTTCAGGCGGATCTTGCTGATTGGGTTTGCTCGGTCCTGTCGTACCCCTGGATTCTGAGGTCGGAGGGAGTCAAATCACCTTCAGACAGACCCAACTTTCACAACGTCCAGGTCGGAATTTGATTGATTCTGGAACCTGTGTCAACGAGGCAGCGGCGGATTTCCACACCATTGAAGTGGCCAGTGATGTACAGTGGGCGAATGTGCCCCTATATAGGAGGGTCCTCATCTTCACCGGAGAACGAGATAACCGCCTAACATTCGGCGTTTTCAATCGCCTCGGTATGGAAGGCTTCTGCAGCTGCTACCTCCGTCTCAAACTGGAGGGGCTCCTTAGGGCCTCATCAAGTGCCTCGCGCATTTAGGATGACAGACGAAGGGCCTCAAGGATGGAGAGTCTCACCGGAATGCCGGCCAGGTGCTTCAGGACATCATACATTCGTGCCAAACGCGAACCTCTGCTTACAGGAGGTCGCTCGGCACTTGGAGGCACAACGGGTCCTTCTGGTTGAACCGGCGATAGGCTAGTACTGGGTACATCCTGTTTCCTACTAGTTGAAGCCTGGAGAATAGTCTCTGGACTAGTATTGGATGGCGGAGGCTGGCCTGTAGCCGGTCAAGACTGACTGTGATACGAACGAGGCAGCTCTCCCCGATCCAGTAGCACGAACGACGGTGGAGGTAGAGCCGAGGGCGTTAGATGGGGTTGCGCGTGATGAGATCTGCGCTGAGCCTACTGCCTGGTCTCAGTAGCATGCACGGCTTGGACAAAAGTGCCTGCTGACATTCCTTGATGACCGGAATGGTTGCGATTCCGCTGACGTTGATGTCGGATGGGAACATTGGGGAGGTCTGTCTGGCGTTCCCCCTCGTCGGGGGTCATATAGGGCTTTACCATCTCCACGGTGTTAACCGAAGCGTACCCCTAGCTGTCGCTCGAGGAGTCATCCGCCGCTGGGCAGATTCTGGGAGGAATCCCCATTTCAGGGGGCATAACATCGCCGAGAGTGCGGGATGACGACGACACCGGTGGTGCGCGTTGCTTCTTCTTGCGTAGCCGCTGCTTGCCCTTTTGGGAAGAGGCTGACTGTGAAGATGATGCGGATGCACTGGATACTTCTTCTAAAGGTTCCTACTGCTTCAGGTGTGCCCGGATTATACCATGGGCATGGACGATGGTTTTTCGATCCATCCAGTCGTCGTATTTCCGGGATCCGCGGCTGGGGACCTGCTGCCACTCGCCTTCGCTGTCGCTGCCGATCTCTGATCCTGCAAAGACACCCGCCACTTGTGCTAGTGTCGGGCCCAACTTGACTATGCTGTTATTGACCTGGTCTTGAATCCAGTCTTTAAACACATATCATTGCTTGAGTTTGTGCCCCAAAATCCGATGATAAGGGTAGTAGTTGGGGTGATCGGTGAGATTTGCCTCTGCCGGCCTTCTTTACTCGGGCAGGCGCATGATCCCTTCCTCTAGAGCACTTCGGAAATAGACAGGGACCTGATTTTCATTAAACTAATAAGTCTGGTGCCTTATTTCCGGATAGGGGACCCTGGGGGCCTGGCCCTGATGAGGGGCCGGAGGGGCCTGCCGAGGAGGCGGCGCCTGATTGTCTCGCCTAGGTGGCGGTGGCGCATTGCGCGGGGGAACCTGTCAGTTCTGAGGCGGTCGCTGCTGGGCAGGAACCTGTGCTTGAGGTACAGGGCCTCTGCGGGGTTGCGGGGTGGTGCCGCCGGTAGTAACGCTTGCTGCCTTGGGGCTTCTATTTGGGCTACCGCGGTGGGTTCAGCCTTGGCGGTCCTCCTAGCTGGGATCATAGGGGGCAACAAATGTGCCTGACTAGCCTGTTGCAGGGCTTCGTCGAGGCGCTGAGCCTTATCTGAGAAATCTCGGAACCCTCCAGGGTAGTTCTGGGTGATCAAGGAGGGTACCAACTCTGTCTTGACGTTCCCCACACACATCGTCAGTAATTTCTCCTGAGTCAGTGGCATATCGAGAGAATACGTATGTCCCTTCCACCGGGCAATGAAATCTGAGACTTGCTCATCAGGCCTCTGCTTGCACTTGAAGAGGTTTGTAATGCTGGTATTTCGCGTGGTGGAGCTGAACTGGTATAAGAACTGCCGGCGGAAATCCTCCCAACCGGTCACCGACCCGATAGGGAGCTGGTTGTACCAAACGAATGCCGGACCTTCTGATGTCTGTAAAAAACATCAGATTTTGGCAGCTTCTTGCTGAGCCGGGGTCCCCAGCATGGGGCCACACCTGGAAGATAAATGGGCCAAGTGCTGGGGTGGGTCCCCTGTCCTATTGAAGGGCAAGAAAGTGGGGTTCCCAAAACCCGGAGGTGCGGGCATATCATCCACCCACACAGTATAAGGCTTGCCATCCGGTGGGACCACCACCTACCACGTTTCTAACGCTTCAAGGATGGCTGTGAGTGCCGCAATAAGATCATTCGGGTGGGGGTATCTGTCTTGATGGGGATCCCTAACCACAAGTGCATTTCCAGGTTCTTCAACATGGTAGACGGCTTCGGCCGCTCGTGGGTCAACTGGCTGGATGACCTGCGGGGCGACTGGGGGAACCCGAACTGGATTCTTCAGATTGCCCCATCGCTCGGGGGGATTTGGCAAGACATATCACGCCCTCTTTCCATACGTTCCGGCTTCTGCCCTGTCTGTGGCAGTAGCATGATCACGGTTGCCCGGAGGCATCTCACCGAGGGGAAATTGTTCTTGCCCCTGCTGCCCCGGCCTGGAATCACCATAGTCGGGTCGCCGCTCTGTGGCACACTCAGCCAAGAGTCCGTCAACCAGTCTCTTCTGCACAGCAAGCTGCTGGCATAACGTGGCTTTCTCGGGATCTTCGTCCATTTTCTGTACAGCGGCAGACGATTCGGAGTGCTTGACAGTTCCGACGTGCTCTTTACCCTTTCCGGTGTTTCGACCGAGTACCAGCGACTCGGTGGGTACGGGGAGGCCTAGCAGGTTCCTCTACTGACGGGTAACACTCCTTGATGGGTCCAGTAGTGGAGGTATGCCCTCGGGGGTAAGTCTCCATCAAGGAATTCGAGCTCGTCTTCCTTGTCCACAATGTCGGCCATGTGGACCGCGACGCCTCCCGAGGGCATGTCCTCGATGTCACATGGCGAATCGGGCTGTCGTCGGATAGGGTCGAAGAGGAAAGAGGCATAGTGTACCCAACCGCGGACTTCCACATGGGGGGTGGCTTCCCTAACGATTCTGCGGAGTGCATTAAAACTCTGAACGCATTTCCATTGAAGGTCACTCTGGCGGCCTGGCGACTCAGGGTGCTGGGCCACAAGGAGTGCGGCTGCATTGATCAGATGGCACTGCTCTCCGATTTCTTTGAAGTTCTCTCGACTTCTGGGGTACACCACCCATTTGTAATAGAGGCAGAAGTGTGTCGCCCATAGCGTTCGACAAAAGCACCCCACTTCTTCAGGGGTAAGAGACTCCGGTACGTGAAAATTCAGCGTCTCCGTCGGCCAAAATTTTTCCGGGAAGTAATCCGCTGCGAGAATACTCCAGAAGATCCTAGGCTCAGACTCGGGGTCTGGCCCTATGTTTCCCCACTCTTAAAACGGCGGTGGATGAGGGAACGGCAGCTGTACCGAGGCAGACCTCTGGGATAGAAAACCCGGCGGTGGAGAATACGGCGAACGAGCTGACTGGCCGCCGAATTCCGGGCCACCCTCCGAAGAGCAAGGTGACCTGGACACGATGTCACGGTATGATGGGCTGAAAGCCACAGATTCTGGCACAGGACTCGCGACTACCGGTGACCGGTCATGTCGTCATTTTACTGTCGTCGGCCCCCAAAACAGCTCTCCGTGATCTCTGGTAGAGGTAGAGGGCGCTTCTGGTGACGATGGTAATAATTGTGCGGTCGAGACCTGCAAAATTCCCAAGATTTCTTCCTCCTGGATGTACATGCGGAGAGAGATGGGAATCTGGTGGACCTCATATTCCAGGATAATGAGGTTAACACGTCTGGTTCCTGCCCCAGTCCTTGATATGGAGGAGCAGGGAGTAGGTTCCATCGCGGAATCGCATTCCGCTTCAGAGTCGGAGAAGCGGGCGGGTTTGATCTCCACCGGGGCTTTCCCAGGACTCTTCTTGTGGCGGCGATGACCTGCTCTCCTACCCCAGGGTGGCTCTTCGGGACAGGGTTGATCCCTATCATGGAGTCTCGGGGCGTCGCTGGCGCCGTGGCGGAGAGGGCCCCCACTCGAGATGGCCGAGGTGCGAGGGGCACCGGGGAAAATGTCGAAGGGTACATGGGGAGGACCTCCATGAATAGAACCCATGTAGGCGGAGCCTCTGTTGGAATTGGCAGGAGCATAGGGAGGACCTCTATGGTCGCTGCGGGTGGAGCGAGGCTGACCTTCACTCCTCGAGTTGCTGGGGCGAGGACGACCTTCGCCGGTTGCAGAGAGGACGTAGGGAGGGCCCCCACGTTGGAGAAGGACCGGATGGACGGCTCCTTCAGATCGGCGGTCAGGGGTAGGAGGATGGACTCCATACCCTGTATAGTGGGCGCGAGAAAGATTTCTACGCTGAGCGTCACTGCTGCGGGGCAGGTCTTCCTTCGGGATAGGGGTAGCATGAGGCATGCCTCCATGACAAACTTCGGAGTGGGGAAGGCCCACGCTCTGTGGAGTAGTGGTATGGGGAGGACCTCCGTACGGGGTGAGATCACCGCGGGTTAGTTCGTGGTGATCACCACTTGGTCCTGCAACCCAGAGAGTCAACCTATCCTGCTCGTGGGGCGGTTGGGGTCTCGATCCTGGTTGGGTAAAAGAGTGCCCCAGCTCAGTGTATGCAGGGGCTTCATGATGCACGTCAGCGGTTGCTCGGGCCACTATAGCTGTCGATGTCGACGTGCCTGGGCGGGCGTCCTCAGCCCGGGCCCGGCGTTGACGTCGAGTCAGACGAGCTAGTGCAGGTGGTGTAGGGGCATGGCCTGCCTTCTCTTCCTGCGGAGCCGGACGGCGACGCTGACGCAGCCAGGCGGGAGCTCTCGCCTGGAGCCCTTGGGTTGGGACCCTGAGCAGGCTGAGCCAGACGACGCCCGCCTCATCATCGTAAGGCAAACAGTCGTCAAGGCATTCCGAAGATAGGCTCCCGAAATGGTTGAACATTGGGGTGGGGAGCAGGGGATCCCAGCGCGGCCTGTTAGGGCGGCATTGACTGCAGGGCCTGGATGCCTCCAGGTCCAGGCGGGCCATATCCCGAGTTGGGATGACCCCTTCCTCCTCGTACCTGCGCACGATGTTGTTGATCCCCTTCACTGGATGACCTCTGATGGGGAAAGGGGACGTGGGCGCCCCGTATTCCGCGATGTGGTGTCCGTTGTGGCGGTAGCGGCGCTACGTGGGGTGGCCATAGAGATGTTGCCCCTGCCCCTGTGTAGGCTAGCGGGCGGTGATCGCGTCTCTGTGACAGCAACCTGGTTCCTGGGAAACGAAGGGATCAACTCATCAGCACTGAGAGAAAAAGGATCGACATCCAGTGCCCCAGCGTCCTTCCATTCTCCACGTATGTAAGAAGGATCTACTCCAACACGCTGCAGAACGGAGTGCCCCACGTTCTACTGCCCCAACATTCGGTAAGTTTCACGACAGGCCCGCTATTTGCATTGCGGGACCAGGTGCCGAATATCTAGATCTGGTGACACGTCAATCTACTGGTGTCTCGAACTCTACTAATCTCCATATTGAGGAGAAGAATTTCACGTCGGGTTCACCATTTCTGTTTCCGACGCTTTCGTCGGGGCACGCGCGCATCCGTCCGTCCGCGGAGGAGGACGTGTGGCTTTGTTGCCCTGTATTCTCGCTTTTCAAAGGTGGGAAGCATTCGTTCCTTGTTCTGGTACGTCTGCTCCTTGATCGAAACGGGATGATGGGATGTCGGTTCTTCCCTCCGTGGATTCCCCCACGGAGCTCATTACCTAGTCCGGGTCTCCCTCATAGATTTAATATGTAGTTCTTGAAACTCTTCCCAGTGCCATGTTTCCATGGATGCTGGTTAATTACACTGCTTCTGTCGGGACATTCCAAAGGGTCCGGTCAGGGCAGCAACCTTCAGTCAGGGGAGTAGTCACGTTGAGGCATCAGTAGCGTGCCTGGATGCTGGGGAACCTGGCATGTCTGTCTGTTGTCTCTGGTCATAGGGCTTCTCGAGGGCGTGGAAGCCCGAAGCATTCCACATCGAACGTGGGGAATTATATGCCATAGACACATATCTGAGGTTTTCCTCAGCTTCTCGTGTTTATCATAGGGTATGCCGCGAGTTTAACGTCCAGGGGAGATAGATCAGCCCGATCAGAGCATTAACTAGGATAGATCGGACTGAGGGATTTCCCTTGAGGGGATGCCGATACCGGGGCCAGCCCATGGGCGGCTGTGAAGAGGAGCATACCGACATGGTCTCACCGAGATATGACGGTCTGGGCGAGAATTGGAATGGGTGATAGGTGGGTGAATGGAGTGGAGGGGGAGTGAAATGGGACCATCGCAGGGGTGACGGGGAGTTTGGGCTTGAGCCTTGGAGAGGCTTTCTACGTATCCTCGTGGCAGGGAATCAAAGTCTGCGTAGTTCGGGATGGTGCTGGTAAACCGACATGATGGTGGACCTTGGCCCGATGAATGTTGTCAGCGAACCAACGTGAAGGTGGACCTTGGTCCGAGGGGTGGCATCGTCAGCGTACCGACGTGAAGGTGGACCTTGGTCCGATGAGTGGTGGGCTTGAACCTCTGGAAGGATTTCTACGTACCATTCCTTGACATGGATCAAAGACCTCGTAGTTCAAAGGGTTTCATCGGTGAACCGACGTGAAAGTAGAACCGTGGGTCCACTAGTGGTGGGATTGAACCTCAGGAAGGTTTCCTACGTACCATGCCTTGACATGGATCAAAGTCCTCATAGTTCAAAGGGTTTCATGGAATACAGTTTAACGTCATGCGGGACGATAGTGAACCCTGACGTGAATAAACGATGGGTGGTGGGTGTCGGCGAACCTTCGTAAATGAGGGACCTCGGTCCGATGGGAAATGGGCTTTAAAATTGAGGGCCTGGAACACCGACTAGGAGACGGTTTGGGGGGAAATGATTGTTGGCCTTGAACCTCACGGAGGCTACCTACGTACCATGCATTGACACGGATCAAAGTCCTCGTAGTTCGGATTGGGGAATGCAGTTTAACTTCATGCGGGACGGAGGTTAACCGACGTGAATGACGATGGGTGGGCTTGAACCTCGTGGAGGCTTCCTACATACCACGCCTTGACATGGATCAAAGACCTCGTAGTTCAGGTGGGGCTTTGTCGGCGAACCGACGTGAAAGTGGACCTTGGTCCAATGAGTGGTGGGCTTGAACCTCTGGAAGGTTTCCTACGTACCATGCCTTGACATGGATCAAAGTCCTCGTAGTTCAGGTGGGAATGGGTATGCAATTTAATGTCATGCAGGACAAAGGGAGGGGCATACAGTTTAACGTCATGCTGGATGAGGGCGAAACTCGATGTGAATGAACGACCGAGCAATGTGGCTTGAACCTCATGGAGGCCTCCTACGTACCATTCCTTGACATGGATCAAAGACCTCATAGTTCAAATAGGATGAGTCTCAACGGATTACCATTAGACCTGAATGCAGTTTAACATCGTGCTGGACGGGAATGGGACCCGATGTGAATAGATGACGGTTGGGCTTGAACCTCATGGAGGCTTCCTACGTACCATGCCTTGGCATGGATCAAAGTCCTCGTAGTTCACTGTGGGTGGGGGTCGGGGTCAGTGCTCACTCTAAGCCCATGTGAGTCATGCTCGGTGTGAGAACTAAGATGTTTCAAGGACCTGACGATCACGTCGCGAAGGATGCGTCCGTGAGAAGCGAAGAGGGGCTTACACGTTAGGCGGCCCATGGTGTTGGGACTTACTCCAGGATGGAGGCCCAGAGCGTGAAAAAGCACAGTGAAAGAGGGATTTGGGACCAATGGTGGGAGATTCCTCGTTCCCTATCACGCCCTCCACTGACCTTGGTAGTGGGGAAGTACGGAGATGCAGAGGTTCAGCCATCTTTTGGGGAACTAGGGTCGCCCTTCTCCCATGAACATACGCCACTCTAGTAAGGAGGATATCATCCCTTGTGGATTGGTGATTCTATTCCTGTGGAGATGAGTGCTGTAAAGAATGTTCGAGCTGGGGGGACCCTTCGTGAGAGGCACGAGGTCGGGTCACAGTTTAATGTCATGTGTTGAGGACGTGGTTCTTGTCAGTTTAACGTCCTGCATCTTGGACGAGGTGTGTCCACTCCGCACCCCTAGGACTTACATAACCGGTACCCTCTGGTCCTTAGGGAAGGGAAGGTACCAGCAAGGCCATGGTCAAGGGGGGTTGTGGAACTAACCATCAGGGGGTCCACGTTAGTGTGGCTATGCAAAGAAGTAATAGCCGTTATCATGCCTATATGAAGAAGCATTAGGCGAAGCAACGCTACGGGTGGTATTGTCCATGGGACTTTGAAATCACATTGTGCAAACCTAGAGGGTCACACGGGAAGAGTAATTGCTAAGAAAAGGAGTGTTCTTCACGAATTGGAGTGCCTTGGCCTTAGCACGGGGCATAGGTGTGAGGGGAAGGTGCTTCACGAAGTGGAACAGTGTTCGCAGAGCACTGCCTCGCGAAGAAGGGGTGCCTCGCGAAGCAGGGTCCTGCGAAGCAGTGTGCTTCGCGATGTGTATCGATCCTGCCTTAGCATAGGGATCACTAGTATGGGTTGGGTGTTTCACGAAGCATAAGTGCTCCGCAGCTGCCCGGGTTCCCTTGGGAATCCCCTTCCTTCTCGAATGCCCTTGAGCTTCGCGAAGGGCATCCCTCTCGGAAGAGGGGCTCAAAACGAGACAAAGCAGAGGCGTCTCGCGAAGTAGAAATACCTCGCAGAGCTCATGATTCCTGGGGCAAAGAGTGCTTCGCGATTTGGGAGAGGAGAAGCCGAAAGGTCGGATTGTCCATCTTCGGGACTCAGGGGGAGTCCAGTATTTATAAGGAAGTGGCGCCGCAAAGCAGAACTCACACGCCGCCTCCGGTGCTTCGCGGCGCGCTCGCGAACGTCAACGTCGTCCGCGGAGGGCACCGCCTCTGGAGCTTCGTGGCGGCTCACGAACTTCATATACGTTCGCGGAGAATTACCGCCTCTGGAGCTTCGCGAGGTCGCGATGGTCGGGGCGCTTCGTGGCGGGGCTTCGCATGGGTGCTTCGCGTTGGTACTTCGCGAGGCAGCGCGCCCGCCGTCTTTTTTCGTTCCTTTCTTTAGGGCAATATTTTGGCGCCAAAAACTTTAATAGTAGTCAATGTTATTTGGAGATAAATGTTAAGATATATTTGGGAAGACTATATGATTAAATCCTTCTGAGTTTTGGGATCCAATCTTTGTTTTGATTATTCTAAATAAATTTAAGGATGATTGTGTATTGAGTGGTCTTTCTGGAACTTTAAGTACTTTTGTTGAATTTTGGAGATTAGTATTCGTATTTTTTTATATAAAGTATTATCCTTTTTGGGGGTTATTTGATCTAGTTCGAACTATTTTAGTTTTATTTGATGACTAAAGACAAGGGAAAAATATAGTTATTCTTTTTTGGATTATGTGATTCTCTATAATTTGATTCTTGTGATTTTGATGAGATCATGTCTTTTTGAATGCTCTTTGTTTGGATAAAATATTATTCTTGGTGGAAACTTATTAAGGGATGAAACTCTTCTTGAAGGTAAGTATGTTTTCTTATGTTTTTATCCTATGTAGTAAATGAATTCCTTAGAATTAAGAAAAGGAATGTAAAACAAAAAACGTTGTTGGTTAACGTTTCCTACTGGGTAATCCAAGACCGTTTAACACATCGTATGTCTATAATAGTTTTGTATTAATTTTATCCTAATAATGTTTTCTATCACTCTCTATCAGAACTAGACCCTTTGATTTCTCTTCCATATCCATGTTTTCCGACATGGAATCCTATTAAAGGTTATCTCAGGTGACCTTTTTTACTTCCATTTCATTCTTTTAAAGAAATAGTTTTACAGAATATTTTTCCAATGTGGGACTTTCAACGAAATTTTCATGCCCAATTTTAAAATTGTGAGGACGCAATTTATTAAGGGGGGAAGAATGTAATGACCCGAATTTTAAATAAATTTTGATTCCTAAAATTATATATTATTTTATACTCGACTGTTATATAACCGTTGGTCAATATGACCATTAGAAACTAAATGATGCAATTATTGTCGATAAATACAAGTGATCTTGATTAATTAAATTATAATTAATATTCAATGGCCCCATCCAGTAGTCTTGGGCTGATCAAAGCCCATCTGACGGAACTCGGGAAAGAGGTAGCACCTTTGGGCATTGCTCTGGACCAAACCCAAGCTGAACTTCATCGTGTAAATCTGGAATGGAATTTACTTAGCTAGATGTTCATGATGATAGAAATCACTACTCGGGAAATGTTGCCCAAGCCGCCCCAAGATTCTATCACCCTATCACAACTTAATCTTAGGTCATGTGCTGGTGTTATAAGGGGCTATGTAACGAGACCGTAACTGCCCTGTGTAATCCTTTGTTTTAAATAAAAATTTTGATTTCTTATTATGGTGAAGTTTTTTAATTTTTAAAAGTCTAGATAAATATAGTACGCATATTATTGATGAATTTTAGAAAAATGATATTTTAAAAATATTTATGTAAACCATAAATAATTAAATATGTGTAATGATTTTCAAAAAAGGGTCTTCTAAAGTTGTGTTCAGTATGAAATTTAGAGTCTAATAAGATCAACTAATTTTTAATGAATAGTAAATTATTAATAGTTTTTTTACCCTTATGATTAGTATTGTGATCAAATGGATTTAGTAACCTCACTTAAGAAAGTATTAATATAATTTAGGTGCCTTTATTAAGTAATGTGATTTAATAAAATATGTAAATAACTGTTCCCAAAAGTGCTGGTTAAGTATTAGTATTTTCGATTGAATAGTTTTTTTTATTTTAAAATCAAATTAAAAATATTTAGAAAATTATTTTTATAAAGTGGAGTTCATTTTTGAATTTAGAGCATTGATATTAGGTTTAGGTGAATTTTTGGGATTTTTTTGAAATATTTAAAATTTCAATTAAATAGTGTTTTTATTTAACAATTAAATTAAAAATATTTAGAAAATTATGTTCATAAAATAGAGTTCATTTTTGAAATCATAGCATCGATATTTGGTTAAGGTGAAATTATGGGATTTTTCTAAGTGAGTTGAATTTTCGGGGAATACTGAACATACAGTTTTTGAGTTTCGGGTGGTTAATGTCATAATTAATAATGTAATAATTATGTAATAATTTTGGTTTTCTTATTAACAGTAATATAATGTATGAGGTGTCCCATGTGTCTAATACCATGGGTAAATACCATGGGCCATCCCATGGTTTTTCCAATACCACTGATGAGGTGTCCCTTGGCAATTAATGCATTATCCCATCACTTCCCCTACAAATACCAAGCCTTTCCCTCATTAATTACATTTCCAAATCCTCCCCAATGATTTTCTGGTCTTTTTACCTCCCAAGGAGTCCCCCCAAGGTTCCCTCAAGCCTCCCAAGGTCCCAACCTTCAATATTTCAATGTTACTCTTCAAGGTAAGGGATCCTTTCACCCTCCTCTTTTAAGTCATGACTTCTTTTATGTTGTGTATTATAATTTCCATCTCTTTATATTGAGGGTATGTTCTCATATGTTCTCATTTCTATCCATTTCTTGTCTAATTGTTGAGATACCCTTTCCACACTCACCAATTTATTTTCTGAATTTTTAAGTGACGTCGTTAGGCTGCCGAATTTTTCGTAAGATAAATTACATCTTCTCTTTCCTTTCATGATTCCTTTTCATGTGGTCATCATTAACATATCTATACCATGATCTTATTCATTACCCATACTGTATTATGAGTTATTTATGAGTGGTTGACTCTTTTCCCATCTCTTTTCAATGTTTTCTAACACCATGTTATATAGCCGTTATGCTACAGAAATTTCGTCTCAAAAATTCTATCTCTTTCTCCCATGAAATTATCTTGTTTATTTATGTGAATACCCTGACTTCTTTCATTTCCATGGGTGTTCATAAATATATAAAGATGATATATTTTATTCTGGAATTGACATACGTATATCCCTCACTCCCTTTCCATGGGTTATAAATGACATAATGATCTTATTTTTAATCTCTTTTTAAACGTCACGATTTTTACATGAAACCAATTTCTTTGATTCCCTCTGGGTTATTTATGAAATGTTTGATTATGATCTCTGTGAATCACATGAATTTAAAGACATATTAATGGTGCGTCCTGATAGTACTCCAATGCATTGGGTAAAGAATTAATCTCTAGAGATGACAAGTTTTACGATACCTTGGCGAATAACCATGGTAATTTTTATGACACCTTGGGGATGGACCTTGGTGATATGTTCATGAATGTATAAATGAAATGTTGTAGCCACATATTCATGTTATTTTCCAAGTTCTCTTCTTTATTATATTCATATTCTTCAATTCCTCTTGTCTTCATGTTTTTATTCAAGTTCATATTGATATCACAAGTACATTGACTCCCTTATTTACCCTTACTGGGACTTCTTCTCACCCATTACTTTGATGTCTATCTCCATGATATGAGATACAGTAAATATACATAGGATTAACCTTTGATGAATCCTAAAAACCGGTTTAGAAGAATGCTTATGTTGTTTTAATGTATTATGATCATCATTTCTCAGACACTAGACTTTAAAGATCATCTGTTTGTAAAATGTAATGAAATGTTATGTAATAAAAAAGAAGGGATGATATACAGATGGAGTGGACCACATAGACCTTGGATCACATGATTCGTTTTATGTCTTTGATTTTGGTCATATTTGGTAGGACCACCTACCACCGGTGGGATTTTTATACAATAACAGTTATCACTCTACCATTGTCATGGCACTATTTGAGGCATTGTATGGGCATCCATGCAGATAAAATCTATGCTTGACCGGCCTAGGGGAGTCATCAATCATGGGTCCATACTTGGTACATGATACTATAGAGATGGTGATGAACATTCCTGAGTGAAGAGGGATTCCTAGATCATGATGAAATTGTATGTTGACAGGAGGCGGAGGCCTTTGGAGTATGAGGAGGGAGACACCGTCTTCCTCTAGGTCTTACGTCGAAAAGGTTATCATGGATTTGTTTTGGTTGGAAATCTATATTTGAGGTACATCAGAACTTTCTAGATTCTTAGAATAATTGGTGTGGTGGAATAATACCTATATCATCCCCCGTAGATCCACAATGTTTATGATGTTTTTCAGGTGTCCCAGATGAAGATTTATGTGCATGATCCATCACACGTTATCGACTTGTATAAGATAGAAATTGATGATGGGATGAAGGTTGTGGAGTTCCTAGTATAGATAGAGGATAAATATGATTGGTTCCTTTATGGGTGGTCAATTCCTCTAGTGCTCATTCAGTGGCAACCCGGGTGTCACTCGGAGAGCACATGGGAGTGGGAGGCTCATATTCGTGCTCAGTACCATCATTTGTTTTATTAGCCCTTTATTTTGGATTTTGTGGATGAAAATACCTAAGGTGGGAAGAATTTATTTTCTCATAAAGTATATAAATTTTTTTATGGAATTATTTTGATATAACAAGGTTTTTAGAGAACGTGATTCTGAGGCCTGGTGGGCCTGAAATGGAATTTTGAAATTTTTTATGTTCACTTAATTAAACATGCAAGCGGGTTTATCTATCTTTTTAACAGGTTATCAGATCAAAAATATGAGGGAACTATTGAACATGGAATTCCAGGGTTCACCTATAATAGACAGAACATTGAATGGAAAGGGTTAGATAGAAATGTTATTTTTTCATACTTTTCATAAAATAATAAAATAATATAAAACATTATTTTATTTTCTTTCACGCCACTGAGAGGTATACAATGCCGATGAGGTGCAGAGATGAGGTGCATTAATGGAATATCATTAATGACTCTTTTTGTTCGTCCATAACCACTACGTTGTTTTATAAATTATACCACATAATGATGCAACATCTCATTATAAAAGAAAAGTTGCAGTGTGTTTCCTTTTTATTACACTAACGAGTTGGGGAGTTAAAAATTATACCCTAGGGATTCTCTGCCCAACCTATGCCATAATTCCTCCCTAAAAAATAATGATGAATGCTGGAGGAACACTAAAAACTTTGACACACCTCAATGAATGAAGCCAAGAAGCTATGAATATCGTCGACTTCATGAACCTTTGCACGTAAACCACTTCAATGACGAATGTCGATCAAGGTATGGGTCTTTTTGGTTTTTTTATCCCCATTCATCATTTTAAATGATGAATATGGATAAATCCAAAAAACATGTTGATCTGTGGATCATCTGTTATTATAGGAGGGTCATGTTTTTTGTGTTTATTTTCGGGATTGAATTATTGTTGTTGAAACATCATACCTAAGCCTGCCATGTTTTGAATTTCTAACATGGAGGGTGTGAGCCAACACGAACAAGGCCCGACCCACTACACCTTGTGAGTTCTTAGTGGATGATATTTTGAAACAGATGTATGGATAGTTTGAGGACCTCGTACGGAATGTGACACCCCCAAGAGGCCATATGAATAGTTAGCGTGATGAAAATACCATTAGAGAAGACCCAATATGTTGTAGACTATTTGGTCGGTGAATGGTGGAGGTAGCTATGAGTGGCTGATGGAGCACGATGATGGTGCACTTGAAGGATTACTACGGCCAGTTTGGGCCATGGAGAGGCGATAAGGCCACTGGTTGTTCTGTAGTCCGGTGGAGGAAGATTTGTCCGGACGACCGCGTGGTTGGTGCGTCCTACAACTACATGCCATATTCGTCGAAGGTATGTGGTCGAAGACTGCGTGTGGTAGTCTTGTCATCCAGACTACCAAGACGCATAGTGAAATCCATTGTCATTTGACCGCATTAGAAGAAATAACCCCACATCGATCCAGGGGTGAGCAGGTAGCCGGATGCGACATTCATTTACATTTCGGCCATGCAATGAATAGTTCCACATCTTCGAGACCGGGCAGGCCAGGTTGCCGGACCTACCCAATGGTTCTACCCCACAGCCTAATGGACCGGACCCAGGTTGGGCCGGAATCAGGTTAGGTCGGAGGACCCGGGTAGGGTTGGTGGACCCCTTTCCTTAGGATGGGTCGGGTCAGGTCTGTCTGACCAAGTCGGACAGGACACAGACCCAACTTGCCCCTTTATAGAAAAACATCAATATCATTCAAATCGGGCATCCGAATGATGTGCCATTTGTGGTGTTGGAACACTCGTGGTGAGTCAGATATTTTTTCATGCCCAATGGTATATTTAAAAGATATTTAAATTTGAAGAATGGATTAGGGAGTAGTTCTCTTGAGATCAAGTGTGTTACATGCAGATACTCTATAGTTGGCTAAGACCTAGAGGCTGCTGGTGAGCGACCCTGTGAGGATTGAATACTATGGCCATAGTGGGATGAGAATTCTATGTGACTCGGGATGCCCATAACGGGGAGCAGATTATATATCACATAACACACCCACAATACTCATCAAGGATGTGTACCACACAATTCTTAGGTTAGTGGGAAGAGGCTTCTGTGGGACTTAGAATGACCAGTGTACTCATAGAGGAGGAGTTCTCTAGCCACCATGGTTTTAGATGATGTGACTAATGTCTCTAATATCTTACTCTAGAACATACCTTCTATGAGATGTGTTAATTTTTTATCTTTCTTGGTGATCATGATTTTTTGTTCAGTTTTGGATTTCCTCTGTTATTTCCATTTTTGTTTTGGGGTCCCTAGTGTGTATTTTGATACTCACGGATGCCCAGGCATCTCCCGCATGTGTTTTGTCTGGTGGAGATGATCTACGCTTCAATGGAAGACTTGGTGTCCTAGCACTTGTTTGGGACCTGTGGGGTCAGGAAGACAGGGCATACTCTTATAGCTTCCAACATATACACCACTTTTACCATTTTGTGGGTTTTCAGTAGATGGTTATCTTGAGTTTTTTTAATTTCCAACTTTCCAGTTTTCTTGTTGTGTGCTTCATACTCTGGCCCATTTTCCTTCTATTTTTTCTTGTAATCAGTGGTTGTTTAGTGGATTTATTATTTATTTATCAATATTTGGTATGTAGTTTTGTGTGCGTGTGTATATGTACTCAGGAAAATGCCTCCCACTTCCAAGATGACACCATCACCACTAGTTTCCAACCCCTGGCTATTAGGAGGAAGGCTTGGGGTATGTCATGTCATGGGCCCCAGGGGATGGGTCATGACAATTGGTGTTGTTTCTAAATTATTCCTATCCAATATAATTTATTTATATTTAACATATTTGATTTGATTTATAAAATATATATATTTATTATCATTCATAAATAGTAATTAATTAAACCTTTTAGGGTAAAATTTCATTATGAGAAAAAAATGGTTTTTATGAAGACATTTTCATTATATTTATTTGGTTTTTATAGTCATTTATAAATAATTTTCTAACTAATTAATTAAAAGATACAGTTTAAAAAATTATTTAGTATTATTTATAAATTCAAACTTAATATCAATGTTATATCTTATTATATTAAATAATAATATTTTAATAATATATTGTTATTCTATAAAACTCAGACTTGTGTATAATTGAATCCAGCTTATTATTGTGTGTAGAGTATTTTTAACATGGTGATGTGTGTAAATAAACCTAACAATTATTATTTATAAAAAAATGAAATTATTTTAACGCATTGGGGTGTTAAATTCTCCACTCATTAACTAAATTGCATCCCTTTAATTTTAACTTGATCTCTATTGTCTAGGGATCAATATTTGAAAATAAACTATTAGTGAAAACCCCAATCATAAATAGGGTCAATAAAACATTCTCTTAATAATATGAATATATAAATTCTACGGTCAACACAAATGTTGTCTTTCAAATAGAAAAACATTATTGAAAACCTAAACATTGATGATAACTCTATCCATCTTGTTCTGATGGAGAGTGATAGAAAAAATGTTCATAAGGGAGTTATTGACCAAAAAACATAAAATAGTGGTGTATATAAAGATCATTGATATCATCAGAAGTGATGATAATAAAGTATCATTTCATTTCAAGGACATTTCCATGAGTTGAGAAATTATTTCACTCTCAATGAATATAAATAAATATATGACTATATAGACAACATTTTCATTTCATTTCACCTTGAATTAGTTCTAATTCGTCTTATAACACAATATGTATCATATAATGAAGTAATATATTATCCTCAAAAAACATGTAAAAATATAAAACATCTCAAAAATGGTTAAACATTCCAAAATATTATTTTCTAACACACACAACATATTTCCATAGTACGTGGTAGTACCCAATTTACATTATCTATATGAATAATCTCTTGGTAAAAATTTAATTAACTCACCATTATAAACATTGTATGATTAATATTTTCCGCAAAAATATTTTTTTACAAAAAGTTTAACTTAATACGGAATCATATATATTTGTTATAGGTATCATTCAATACAAGCTTTTAAACCCTTGACGAATGATTACTACAATAAAATCCCCATACATTTCATAATTCTTATAAATATGTTATCTGCAATAACATATTTTAAAAAAAATCAACGATCCAATTACAAGAGAAAACTAATCATTCCACTTCAGTTCTATCAATAGAATAATATTTACCTTAGTCCATTATATTTTTATGAGGTATATTACATTGATTCTTGGGGAATTAGTTAGCATAGTTCCCTATATCCATGCCACTATAACACTAAATTATATCATTTTTATTCTTCCCCATGCATTATTTATCATTTTTATCCTTATCTCTAAAATTATAACAAATTCCCATTCACTTCAAGCATTTTCCAGGTTGAATATTTCCATAGTTGTCATAGGTTGGAAAATCCTTCATTCCCATATTCCATTTACCCATATTTTTTGTTATAATAGTCTTCTTCTCTACATTCCATTCAATAAAATTGGGAATGTAGAATTATTTATCATTCTTGATAGAAAATAAAACTATTTCATCATCTGAAGAAAAAGATTAAGACACCACCCCACTTCAAAGACCTGTCCTAATTCCATTAATTAAATGGTCAATATTGCATTATGTGTTGTGTATGAAATCCATATAATACATTTATAAAATTTTAATGGTATACAAATAATACATTAAAATTTTTTCCTTATTATTTTTTTAAGTTGAGGAACATTACATTAAACTTAGTTTGTTAATCATGAAGGAAATATTTTTTAAAAAATATGTCCAAAAAACAATCCATTCCCAGAATTCAATTTCCACTTCCTCCCAAGTTTTCTTGATCGACGACCATCATTGGTCAACATTTACATAATGTCAATACACTACAAGTTTTACCTTTTCCCATTCACAACATCTCAAATCCATATATACCTTCTATAAAGACATAATCCATTGATCAGTTTTCATTGGATAATTTGTAAAACTAAACAAAGGGGGTCTATGACATATAATGTTATCCAACTTCAATTTAAGAGGATTATCCATCCAGGAACGACAATTTTCCATAACCTGATTAAGCTACCGTAGTATAGTAATAATTTTTCTCGCTCCAAAACTAGCTATATTAGTTTCCTTAGTAGAAAAAAATCAATGTTTTCCATGATTATTGATATAATTTTTCCATCAAGGTTTAATTTTTAAATAATGTAATTCACTATATTAGATCATATCATTATGAAACATAATTTATAATCACTCAACTAGTGAAACACTAAACATAAATTCAAAAAACAATGTATAGATAATATCATAATAATAAGAATGTTTTCTCTTAGTACATAACGAATTTCAAATACTTCATAGTGTTTTGTAATGAAAATTTAAATTATCCTAATCATATCCCCCAGGAGTGTCTAAAAAGGTGCACAATATTGGATGTTGTTATGTACCAGGTTATGCTGAGTCAAGATCGGCACACCTTGTTATAGTTGTTACCCCTAGGAAACTTTATTCAAGAACCAGTTCAACATGTTGTATCCAAGCATGTATTAATTCTTAATAAGACCTACACAATTTATACCTTAACAAAATATAAGGATGATATTCTATACTTATCCTAAACATCGCACTTAGGGTTATTTTCATTAATAAATGATTTCTAAATCTAGTTTTTAAGGATTATACAATAATTTTAATAATAAATACTATAATGACCCCAATCCCAATGGCACAAAGCCAATAGACTACATAAATACATTACCATGAGATATATGGAATCATATCCAAATAGACCAAATAGTTTAGTAGTCATGGTAAACTAGATACATTAATTTATTTTGTTTTACAATTTGAATCATAAAATATGAAAATTATTTAATTGATTCTTCCAGTATTAACTATTTGTGTATCCATGAATAGTAGTGAAAACATACTCATTAAAATCTAAAGGGTAAATGAAACATATAAAAGGCTAGAGCTCAAATTATGATTAAGGGTAAGTGACGACTGAATCTATGAGTAATTTTTTTTTAAATATGGAAATGTAAATATGTGATACACATGAAAATTAAATAATCAATAGTATGAAAATAAAATCCATCAATAGATATTTTTCACTGTGAATATCTTATAGATCATAACATAAATGAATTTTGAAAGAAAGAAATGCTTAAATCTTGATCGTCATGTATACGCCTCATGTACCATTATAATGTGAAGATATATTCTCATGATATATTATAATACTATAATTTCTAAAACGGATTCATCTAATGAGACTATTTATGCATCTAGGTGATATCTATAATATGGCCCCACCCATGCCTTTCACTCCAAAACATACACTATATATCAATGATTTGATTTAATAAGATAATTTTCAATCAATGTGTCCCATAAAAATGTGAAATGTTAGAATAAAAATCCCCATAATATATAAAATAAGAAAACCTTAATACCATTAATATGATGAGATTCATGGTATGATATATCAAATTGGAAGTAGTCCATATAAATGAAATAAGTGGGGAATAAGGAATATCTCACCAAAATAAAAGTGAAAAGAGAAAAAACACTTACCTTACAGTTTCTTTATAAGAACACGATTTAACACACAAAATAGTGGTTTTAAGAGTGTTACTAAATTATAATAGAATGATATTAATTTTTATTATATCATATATTTACATCTTATAATATATTACTACCCGTTTTTTAACATTCATTAAGTATTTTTACTATTTTGGGAATTAGTTGACTAGTTTCTCAAAATAGATTTGACTTATTATTTATTGTTCTTATTAATTTGACCTTGGTTTAGTCATATCAAGAAATTAATCCATTATTTAAATATTATATATATTCAGTATATATGTATTTATATTTATATATTAATTTTTTTGACAACAAATGGAATGCCCCATTCATGGAGATTGTAGGCCGTACATATACATGAATGCTACTTTAATTTCATGATCGTATTAAAATTGTGAAAAGAAAATGATATATATGAATATTATAACTTCAGTATCATATTTATATTATATATTTCATATAATAATATTAAAACTCTCCTTTATACATTCCACATATAGCTTTAATTAATTACATCACTTTGAGGATGAAGTAGTCCAAACTTCTACAAAGGATGTTATCATATTTACAAAAAATTGAATGTATAATGGTATGTGTAATAAATTACTTTAAGAAGAATAAATACATAAACTTAAATTTTATATCATATAAAAATAGTTTTTCAATCATAATTTACATCCAGTTAAGGTGGTAAATAAAAAATGAACAATCATGATTTCGTGAGGCAGTAACTCATCGTAATGAAAAAAAATATGCTCGTAACCCATTATATGATATTTTGTGTAATTAAAGGTTGAATAATTAACATGAAATCATCTATTTATATTGAATATAAAGTTTTTTTCATATAATAATTTAATAATATTTAATTATGTAGTGGGAAAATAAATAAAACTAAAGTGATCACTGAAGAACGTCGATGTGTTTGCAGGTAACTCATTTTGGTGTATACGAAAAGGATTCATTGGATGGATTTATTCCAAAAGTTTTGATATTGGATGAATATAGGGATGTTTTTAGAGTATTTTTACAGGTTAGTTTCGAGATATAAATCTTAATGTTGTGTTATGATGTGAGGGAGGAGGTTTCATTTTATAATTTAGGTGAGGGATACTTTTGGGAAATGTGAAACTATTAAATTAAACTAAATTAATTTTTATTGAAAATCATTTCAAACAAAGTTTATTATCATATAATATGAGAACGGTTCTATAAAAATTTTACTAATAATATTTAGTAAAAATTATATCACATTATTTCCCTTATCTTTTGGCATTAACAATTAGTTAAACCATTTAACTCTTCCAATGGAAACTGATCATTTTTACTCATTAATGGTCAATATAGTTACTATAAAATTTCAAATGAACCCAAAAAGGATTAATAATCAAAAAATTAACTTCAGGATAGTATTTTTCCTAAATTTTAAATTTTTAAAAATTTAATATCATTTAATAAAACATTCTTTAATTTTAAATATTGATAATTTCAATTTTGACACTATTTAAGACTTAAATTTTTAAAAACATCATAACAACATGACATATTATAAAAAACGAATTTAACTCAACCATAAAATGTAAAATAAATCCATAAAATATGTGGATTACATTAATTTGGTAAAATTATATTTAATTTAATATTTTTAATATCAATTATTTGATTTTTCAATTAATTTAGAAATTAATACATCATCATTGTGTCAGCATTTAATTTAATGAACTATTTCCTAAAAAAATAAATAAATTACCCTAATATAGATAAAAACTTTATATTTCTAATAAATATTTATATATTAATATATATTCTTAATTACCAAACATATAAAATATAATATTTATTAGAAACATGAGTAATACATATTGTTCTTTATTTACAATAAAATAATGTAAAAACCTAAAAGTTACCAAAGTGGCTCCAGGAAGCAATAAAAGTTTCCTAAGTACTAATTAGTTCTAACAAAAATAATAAAATAAACTTACTGATGATTTTAGGGTAATTTTATATACTATATTTTCCATTAATTACATAATTTACTCCACACTATAAAATTTAATATTTGAGTAAATTCCCTATTCATATGACCAAAAATAAAAGAAAAATATTTTCATAATTTTGAATCCCTAATTAATTATATGGAATCCATTATTAAAAATTAAAAACAAATAATTTTTAGTAATTATTTTAAAACTAATCCTATTGATGTGGTGAGAAAAAAGGTTATTAATGTTTAAAACATGCAAAATATTGAAACACTTTTATATAAAAAATAATTGTAAAATTGTTTTCAATGGAAAAAATTAGATTAAATGAGAAAAAAATATTATAATTATACCTTACATATATATAAAAATTATAACTAGAAAATTATTTTGATGGAATGTTTATATTAAATTAAAATTTAGTACCTTTTTATGTTCATCATAACATGAAACTTATTAAATAAATACCAAAAAATAAACCAAAGTAAATTTTTATATTATTATTTAAAAGAAGAAGTTTATTTTTTTAATTTATAATATATTAAACTATCAAAATTTGGATTTAAATTATGTTAGCTATTAAAAGGCTGTAAAACTATTCTAAAAATTATTTTTTTATGGGTGATTAGGGTTTGTTCAAAAAATATTCTGATCAAAATATTTTTGATGATTGTTTAAAATATATGACTAAATATATAAAATATATATTTTATTAATATCATTCTACCATAGTAATTAATTATATTCTTTATAATAAAATTCCTTGGTGAGAATAGAATTAGTTTTTTATAAAATATGTATAATTATATTACAACTAGTTCTTAAATTAATTTATTAATAATTTTATAACCAATGAATTCAACCATAAATTTTCATTAATTAGTTATTTATATTCATAACCTTCTATTTAATAGCTATTTTATATGTAATTATATTAAATAATAAAATTTTAATTATATATTTTTGTTCGGCAATACTCATCTTTGCATGTTTGGAAGGCCGATAAATTGTTTTGGGTAGAGGATGCATAAAATGGTGTTGTGTATAAAGAAATAAACAAATAATATTAAATTTATTCACAAATGAAAATATTTTAATTACCTAGGATATTACAATAACATGAAATCAATATAAGTTGGATAAAATGTGTTCCCGATTGAGTTCTTTTAAATTTTCCAAAAATTGATCAAGAATCACATTGATCGATCATTATTCAATACGAAAAGAATATTTGCACCCCACACTTATCTACATGGATGTATTAAAACCTTATCATGGTTCTCATGGAGTTTTTCGTTTAATTACGGAATCTCAATATGGACAATTCTATATAGTGTCTCAAAAAAATTGTAGAACCAGGTATGAGTTATATAGAGAATTCCATTAATATTTTGTAGAACAAAAATGAATTTTTTATGAAAGACATAAAAACATCCCCATATAATATGCATATATTTGATGAATATTTTCTCTCCAACCATCTATGATATACAACCATTTCTAATAGAAATCAAGGACCATATACTGGTTCTAATTTCTATAGTATATTTATATTTTTCATCATAGTGATCGATAATCATTGGTTGGATTTGAATATCAAATAATACTTCATTTAAATTTAAATTGATGTGAAATTTATGCATATAAAACCTATAAATTCCCAAAATAACATTAGAATCATCTAGATATAGAATATAAATATATTCAATAATCAAATTACACTGGAATTAAACCAGAAAAGAACCATATACATGAGATGTGATCATCATAACATTAGGTGTTTCCAATGGAAATTCAACATCTAATCATAGGGGTTTCATTTTTAAACCCATATTAAATTCTTATGACATAAAATAGTGATTATAAATAGATTGAAATAATACATTATTATTTTTAGAGTGGAAAATTATTATACCTTTCACAATATAATTATAGTAGCCCTCATAAAAACCAATGATTGCATGATACTAACCTTTGATTCATATATGAAGAGATTAGTGATGTCAATAATTATCATTATAAAAAAGATTTAAGAACTAGTTAAAATAATTCCAATAATCCTTGAATTTTAAATAGTGGAATGTAGTGGATCATTTTATAGTGAATTCACTTTATTCAATCTGAAGCCAATGTCCTCAAATAAATTTAGAATTTTATTTCCTAATGAACTAAATTTACAAACATAAATTGTTTTTTCCAGTCCCATTATGTCAATATATAACTTTTTTACGTTCACACATCAAACATAAGGTAAATATCATATTCGTATATGAATGATTTTTACAATTTCGTTTGAATTGCATCATTAAATTATTATAAAATTCATGATCTCGATAAGAAATATCCATATAATTTTCTAAATTGACAATACATAGTATTATTTATTCAAATATAATAATTATTATTTTGGATAACTCACTTTGAATTCTTGGTTTTAAGCTAATTAATACTTGATCATTCATTCATTTAGGTTGGATGAAAATACGAGAAGAATACCTTATAATTCTAAAACAAAATTGCTTCATAGATAACAATAGATTAACTTTGCTTCTTTATTTAGATCATGGAATTCCTCATCCATTTTAAATAGATGAATACAAGGAGTGTTCTTTTTTTAAAATCGTCCCTTAAACTCGTCCCACTTCATGTAGAAAATTTTCATCCCATTTCATCATATTCATTATATAATTCCACCATTGGCTTACTTCTTATTCATATTGATAGAAATATGAAGGACAAGTTTATGTATCTATCTCTAGAGTACTAAAATTATAATTTCAATGGTACCGATCCATTTATTAGGAACTAGTGGATCAATGAAATGAATAATATATTGTGGTATTTTACTCAAGAAGGAATCGAGGTATTTTTGTTCCCTTCTTTTCTCAATTGGATTTTCAGGAGGTTTCATACCATGAGAATGTTTCATGAATATAACAACAATAATTTACATTATATATCAAATTACATATGGTTAATCTAGGAGAAATTCATTAAATTTTCCATCAAATTCATCATTAACATGATTTGTTTATGTTCTTTCCATTCCCTAAAACCAAAAAACATAGTATAAAAAATAATAATCATAGTGTAAAACCACATAACCATGAAAAATAATTTATATGATTTATAAAAAAATATGACTTATTATCAATCTATGAAACCTATGGTTTATCCTAGGTGATCCATGATCATTACAAAAACATTATGATTCTATCCCATATACAGACTTATCTCTTATGTTGTAAACAATTTTTTCTCAACCTACAATCTAAATGTTACTAAATATTAATTAGATACAAAATATATTGTACTGTATTCTTCATTCATAGAAATTAAATAATTTAAGATGAAAATTTAATACATAAAAAAATAATCCATATTATAATTATATGGTTCTAGTTCATTTGGAAGCACACACACATAAATAAATGGTTTATAAACTGACTATATCATCTCCCACATAAATTTTCATTACTTCCACCCATTATATAAATATATATTAGTATATATTTTTCATAACATGGGGAATGGAAGCAAAATAAATTGGGATCATAGAGGATCTATAAGGTTTAATAAGGGAGATGTTAGTGATCACTTTATAATTACATGATATGAATGGCATAATAACACCATAATATCATTTTATAATCATACCCTATATATCATATATAACAAACCAAATTAATAGAATAAATAATAGAATTTTATAATACATTAATCATAGATGAATTGAAAAATATGATCAATTTGAGCACAAAATTGTCATAGGAAATATATGTTTTAAAGAAAAGTGATCATACAGAGTTACTTAATTAGTATTCATTGTTTATTTCTATGTATGTATTAGCAGATTGGATTCACTCCCTAAATCATCATAGTATTCATAGTCCATTCTCTTTGACTATCATAGTGGATAGGGTCCATTAGTGAATTAGGTTCACTCCTCATTCTTGTCCTTTTTATCTCAGGATACATCCTACATTACCAAATGCATTGGAGGGATTTATAATTCATAGACAAACCACAAAATAATAAAAAGAATACATATATGTCCCACAATATCATTGAAAATTCATTATTTTATATCCCAGGAAATGGAAATGGTTTTAATAATCCTTTCATCATGTCATAACCTCTGGAAAGGAAATGGATTTAATAAACATTTCATCAATCCCCAAATAAAAATCCATATAAATGATATGATTTTCATAAAAACCATGTCATCATAATAACAAAGAATAAAATAATTGAAAAAATATATTACAAGTATACCATATACATGTAATTCAATAAGTGAAATTAAATTTTGTTTTTTTATTAATTTAAATACCATTACATGGTCATTAAAATAATCCAAAGGAAAAAATCCTTTCCAATTTGAAATTAATTTTATGAAAATCAAAAAATAATTTGAAAATATATTTCATTTAAAAATATTTTCTAACATATAATTTAATATTTTACATAATGGGAGCTAATGACTAATGGGATGTCAATTCATGTCATATATGTTAAATGAAAATATTCTTTTGACATATTTTAAAACTGAAAAACTATCTTATTCCAAAAATGACAAAAAGATTCCATTTGAAACCATTTGTTAAAAATAAATCATGGGTAAAATGACATTAAAATCATTTTAAAATACTAATAATAGTCATTAAAACATTTATAGAAAACAAGGACAAGGAATACAAATGATTTTTGACCAAAGAGAAAAATAATTAATTTTTCCTAAAAATTTATACTTTATAATTTTTAGTACTTAAAAAGTGTATATGGAATCAAAACAAATAAATTGAAATAAATGAGTATAGGGTAATAAATTTATGAGTTTATTGAGATCTATAGTGTAATATTTCATCATCGTAATGTTAAGCGTAGGCGATATCGTTAAAAAATGAAACTATAACATAAAACCATTGCTGCTTTGGTAAAATTTGAATCATAAGATCCTAGAAATTATAACATAATATAAAATTTTAATTATCAATAAAATATAGAAAATAATAAAATAAAATGTCTCATAAATTTATACATATATATATTATAAATGAATATAGGTGCATGACAAAACATATTTCCCAAAGAAGATTATTTGAGATGATAATCCCTTACCTCAAAATTCACTTTCTTTGGAATGAATATAAAATTAAAAATAAATTATTTAAAATTACTATAATTATGTAATAGAATAATTTTAAAAATAATAAAATCATTTATGATCCATTTATATCATTTCAACACCCTTTAATTAAAAGTTTTTATGAAAATATGTTTGTTTGGGTGTTAACTGTTTCAGTTCTAATGATTATGTCAGTTCATTGGTTTTAGTCCTTATAATATTTTTGTTTTTAAATAATATTTCACATTTTAATATTTATTTAATATCACATATAATAATTATATATATATTAATTATAATACATAATTATTATATATAGAAAAATGAGTTACACCATTTATAGAGACAGTAGGTTGTACGTATGCATGAACAGAACTCTCACTTTTCCTTAGATGGAACAAAATAAATTAAAATTTAAATTAACATTTTTAGAGTAATAATTATATAATAAAATTCTATATATTAATTTATTTGATCATTATTACGATCCATGTAAAATAAAAATGAAATAAATTTGAGGTCTTTGTGGAGGTGGTAGTCCATATTAACTCATGAGTGACATTATTGTTTCTAAACATATTGGAATGTAAGAAGGAAGATGTGATGATATTATTATCTAAGTATAAATTTTTTATATTTGTGATATATAAATAGTACAACCATCATTATAACCATCCATGAAATACAATTGTTGAAAATTAATTGTATCATATGTGGAGAGGGTAAGCCACATGTATCCATATGATATATGTTCGTATATCATTTGATGGGAAGGGGGTAGTATAATGGTGATTTCATAAACTATAGTTACGAAGAAAAAGTATTTATTTCATTATAAATATCATCTATTTGTAGGAGGTAAAAAATAATATAAAAAAAGTGAGTGGATATTGTGATCAATTATTCATTGTAAGAACTAATTTATATCTCCTCTTAATAATCCCAGTGTTGGTGTTTTTGGAATAAACCCACATATTGGCAGTGGATAAATATATTGATAATGAATTATTTATTAGGTTTGGTCTATCTATATGTCTAAATGTGTTGTAGGTAAGGGGAAGGAGAGGTGCCATTTTAAAATAGAAGGTGAGTACACACTTATAATTTCTTCGGTGATTAAAATATAAAAAATTAATTTCCAAGAAACATGTGGCTCAATAGAATTGAAATTAAAAAAATGGGTCTACTATTGAAATGCCACAATCCAATGAATGTTTTAAAGCTTTTGGTTTCTTTTTGAACCATAACTTTTTAATTAATTCCTTTATTAAAAATGTTTCACTTATACCTTATTAACAACTATTTTAACCATAATGAATTAATAATGATATCATAAATATAAAAAACTCATTTATTGAAAATTTATGAAGTTTTAAACCAAATTATATTCACGTGGTGAAATATAATATTTTTATTAAATTTTTAATCATTTAATAAATTATAATTTTTTTTTAAAATATTATTAATATTAATTTTTTATGTATTCACTAAATACGATTTTAAAGACACCAATACAAAATTTGAAATAAGTTAAAATCTTTTAAAAACACTAATATTTTATACGTATTTGAAAAAAAAAATTCTCACACTTTTACTGAATCAAATTAAATTACTTTTAACATTTTTAACAATATTTTTTTGGTAACTGAATGAATAATGCATTATAGTTGAATAATAATTTAAATTAATTATTTAACAAGAAATAATTATAATGAAATTTCCATCCAAAAACTAATTTAATAAGTTAATAATTAATATTATTTTTTTGTAAAATACATGCTTGTGTACCTATGTGGACATAAAAGTTCTTTAAAATTAAGCGAGTGGAATTTTGTAACTTCCATTAATTTAAATATTATATAGTTAAATTACATGGACATTTGACTATTGAATAATTTAATTTGTTGTTTATTATTATGAGAGACTAATTACATTCTAACAATTGGAATTTAAATGAAATATTTTTACCTTGCCACATAATTTTATCCAAGATTGTTCTGATTTACCGATTATCGTGGGGATAAATTTAGCCTCAGTTACAATTAGTAATGTTTGAAAATAAATGCGAACTATTTACCAAATTTCATACATTGGATTTAAAAAATGGAATCCATTTTATCTAAATCTATAAATATATGTGGAAAGATGTTATTTTAAAATATGTATAGAAAAGAAGATGAATTTTCTTTATAATATTATAGTTTTTAGACTAAAATAATATTTATTCTTGTCATGTTCATATTAAAAACATTAAATTAATTATATAAAATATTATTGATTATATAATACATAAATATCACTGAAATAATTCTCCTACTATTTTTAGTTTAATTTTTTAAGATAAAATTATATTTCACCCGTGAAAAGTTTATTATATAAATATTTATTTTACTTTAAAAATATTTTTTTATTTATAATTTATTTAATACAAAATAATATAAGTTACACATGTGTAAAAAAATTAAATTTTTCCGAAATTATTTATTCATATTCAAACCCATCAATTAAATGTCGATGTTAAAATTGTATAAGATATTAATATTCATTTAGACTCAGGGATTCATTTATTACAAGATATGAAAAAAATTGAAAGAGTTTTTTTATAAAATCATGCGAAATTAAAAATAAATTCTTATATTTTATTTTAATTTTTCATTACTAGTCCACTTATCCATTTTCGGTGATATTTTTTTCCATATTATTTTACAATTTTTTTGATATTTAAAATTGATTTCAAAATTAAAAGTGTATGTTCAATAAGAAATGTTACATTAATATTTTAATGGAATTTTCATATATATATACATCATTTTATGTTAAATAAATTTATTATGGTAAATTATTTAATGATTCAATGTTAATTATTTTTCATGAGGTTTTATGATGTTTTTAATGAGATATTTAATAATCATATTTATTTTCCATAAATTAAGCTATGGTGAAATGATAAATTGTCAATGAAACTTGATTTATTCCATCTGTTTTTTTATTTCAAAATGACAAATTTATATAAAAATTATAGTAGTTATATATATGGATTACGATAATGTGATTTAGATCTTGATATAGTTTTTGATGATTGGTGGGTATGTTATTTCCCTTAATATCACTAGATAATAAAGATGGAGTTGAGAAACTCATATGATATGAAAATGTTAATAAAATTCTACGTGGTGATAATGTTTTCTTGATGAATGATACTACCAGGTGAAGTTTTGAAATGACATGGTAAGAATTTAGATCATGGGTCTTTATACAAAATGATTTTATTTGATGTGGGGATTGAAATATTATGTGGGTTTTTATGCATATGTGTATGCCAAAATCTTATTTACTATGATTATGGTATATTGTAATAACTAATGATTGATTATTAATGATTATTCAATCTTATGAAATACTTATACCATGATATAGCACTAGTTAATTTCTAATGACTGGACTAGATTATTGTAATTTATGATCATGTTATCATCCCCAATAACTTTTCTGATTATCATTAATTTTAATTTATATGATATATCTTATGGTTACATATATTTATCTTATGAGCTCACCATTTCTTATGTTTATTTTTTCTGGTTTATGATGAAAGGTTTTATGTAGGGTTAGCATAATAAAGGTTCTAGCTGTGAAGAACAATGTGGGATACATTGTTGATATTTAGTGTACAAATTATTCTTGTATCAATGTTTCAAATGGAAGTAAAATATTATAGATATAATATGGATCATGTTGATATATAACAAATATTAATCTAAAATTATCTAATATTTATGTGTGTAATGATTTATTCTATATATGGAAGCATATACATTGCAAAGTGGAACTTATATGTGAAGTGAAACTCATGTGGAATTTCCTATTATGACACGTAACTCACAAGATGTAATATTTATTATCTATCGATCAAATAAAATTATATAATTACATAATTGTATACCAATAATAGAGACTACCTCCATACTTCAATATCATTTTAGAATAATGAAAAGAACAATGATATTTATTTCTGATAATGAAAATCATAATTTGAATAAAATGTTTTTATTACCATTTATTATCCAACAAATCACACTACTAATTTGAGTTTGTCTAATTCATGTAATATAACATATTTAATAATTTTCCATAAAATGTATAACTAAATTCAAATAAATGCATATGTATTCATCAATCCTTGTTATCATAGAAACTCTTCGATATGCCTTGGTTAATCTAGATTCATGTGTTGAAATTAGTATAAATATCATATACCGACAACAACTTGTCATTATCTTTGATAACTTATTGATAGAGAGCTTATGGTACCATATATTATTTCATCTATATCTGTTGTGTGAGTATAGTATTTCATAAATTCATGTTTTACTATATTAAAGAAACATAATCAATGAGACCAACAATATATGTTTTATATGTTATACAAGAACTATGTTAATATAAATCATATACATATCACTACTACCATTGAAAGGATCCATTCATGTTTCTACAAACATGAATTCCATTATAAATATTATTATCTTTTATATTATTTCTTTTTTTATTCTCAACATTATTGGTGTATGAAATATTTTTTTATTTCATATATATTACTGGAAATGAAACTTTTCATTCATGTATTTTTATGGAGAAAAAATTGACCCATCGGAAATCACACAACATAGAGGAAATCCTCTTTATAAAGTTAATTTATATAACTCATGGGTGGTCCTCCTTTATTCATTTTGTTTCTAACTCTAAAAACACAATAATAATATATCTTATTTGTATGTTAATCTACCACAAAAGCTGTTGTGGTATCTTATAAGATCATTATGGAATATGAAATTTGAATATGATTAATTCAGAAGATCGTGGTCAAAAAAACATATGGAGGTTCCCCATGGTAGGATCTATGAATCACATTTGATTTCATTAATCATGGTAGGCCATGGGTATTTCATACGGTTTGTCTACCTACCATTCATGGAAGCTATTTTAGTAAATCCTTCAAAATGATATGGTCGAACCATCATACAACTCATATTAGTTCACCTCACAGTAGCATCTCATAGAAACACAATGTTCATATAGTATGTTCATCAATATATCAAGGTAGATCATCACTGATATGAAGGTGATGAAAAATTTTCATAATAAAACCCATATAATCAGGTGGTATTTTATGTAAAACCATTGCTCAAACTTCACCAATTGATTAGGTCAGTGAACTAGTGTTCTACAAATATAATTTATGGATGATAAACCATATTGTGGACTATTTAGATCCAAAAATGACATAATTTATTTACTTACATTAGAAAATTAATCTATATGCACAATCATCTATCCAAAATATCCCTACTATAGGGTCGGTGGTCTCTTTTAGACTCCCATGATACCCTATAGTGGAGAGGGTAACCACTACCTTCACTTGTGGTTATTTGATCCCATATGAGCCATATATGCACCCACACCAACCCATTCTTGTGTTCTACTTCTCTCTCACCCATATAACACCATTTTTGGCCTTGTGGAATGGACTATCATGAGGATTATCAACATCTCATAAGTGAGGTTGTGCATATTCGTCATCTAGATATATACTGGATTATTTTGTAAAGGACTCCAACTAAAAAACATATCCCAAAAAAATATATATAATATAAAATAGGGGACTTCTCAAAGATGGAACTGGTTCTATTGTATCAATCTCATAAAATTTGAGGGAAATTTATTTTTAAGTGCTTCTCAAAAATATATATTAGTTAGAACATATTTATATCAAAATTTAAATGCATGGAAAATCACCAGTACATAAAATGTATTAAAATTTTAAATTTTATAATAATAATTATCTAATGATATAGGAAACTAATATCACCAAATAACTCATTTGATATTAATCTTTCTTTATTGAATGAATACTCAATTTATTTGTTTGTCTTATACTATAATATCATCTTACACATCAATTCAACATTTCACTAGCACATATTGAAAGGGTTTAAAATCATGTAAACCATTATCATTGATAAAAATTGAACAACAACAAGGTCACATAATATAATTATTTTATTATTTTCCATAAATCTAAATAATATATTTGAAAAATATATTTTCTTAGGTAGAAAATAATTTTTTCTACTAAATATATATTATAGGAAAAAAATCCCACAACTTGAGAAGATGAGTGAAAATGTTAAGATGATAGTATTTAAATCTATGAATTTATATATTAATTTATACATGGGGTTATATAATATATAAATTTTAGTTATCAAATACATAACCAAAATTATATTTTACGATGGGGATAATGTTTTATTTTATGTGTGGGGGAAGGTTTTGTTTGGACACATTAGAAATTTATTTTATTTTCATTACCAATGATGTATTTTTGGTTAAATGATATTTAATGGGATGATAATATCATTAGTTTATGATGATAAAAAAGAATTATTTATATTTTTTAACAACTTAAACATCATTATTTTTATTTCTTTTTATGAGTTTCATTCTTAAGATGGTTAGTTTATGTGAAATTAAAGTTGACTTTAGAAATTATTATTATAAAAAACATTTTTGAAAACCTAATCATGAAATATTTTAATATTAATGAATATTTTGTGGATAAATTCTTCAAATAAACTTTTTGGAAGAATTTTAAAGTGTATAATAAAATAATAAATAAATAAATATTGTATTGACTAATACATTTTATTCCCTCTCTCTTAAGAATATGAATATAATATTTTTTTCATAGAAGGATATGTATGGTGGTGAATTTAGGTTTTTATTAGTTTTACTTTAAAGACTGCATCATATAGATCAAATAACAAAACTCACTTATAAATTGTTTCATGAATTTATCAAATATTCCATTGATTAAATTTATAGTGAGATTATGGATTGTGGTTTATTTTTCTTCGAATTCATATTAAAATAATTAAATAAATAAAGTGTGAGGTGAGAGTGTGGTAAAAATATAATATGACCATTTGAGTAAATTTTGGTTACAATCTATTATATGCATATAAATTATCAATGATATATTTATTTTTAAAATGAAATGTAAAAACTTATTACCAAATGATTTGTGATTGATCATTATTATTTTAATTTAATGTTTTAGTTAACATAGTTAAAAATTTAAAATAATAAAATAATTTAGGAATTTTCATTTATGAAAGGGATGAAAAATAATTTATACATGAAAATTATTTATTTTTATGTGATATTTCCATTTTATAAAACATGGATGAAATATTTCAAATATGTGAAGAATTTTTTATTAGATGATAATAAAAAGATTAATTGTGGGGAAAATGATGTGGCTAAATAATATATATTTTACTGATTATTTAAATCAAAATAAAAAATTTCTAAAAAAATATTTCACTAAATTGGAATATATATTAATGTTTTTTTGTAAAAAAAGATATAAAATTTGATTTTTTTAAAAATCTAAAACTATTGAAAAAAACTATAAATACATTACTAGACAATCCCATAATGTTTCAACCATAAATCATGATAAATAATTTATTTGAATATGATTCCTGTTTCCAAAAAAGAATTATTAGTCTAAGATAAAAATATATAATGAAATAATAGTAAATCTCATCCATTTGTTTTATCAAAGTTTATTTTCATGTTAATGGATGTAATATGAGTTAAATATTCTCACACACCCAAGGAGAATATTGTCATGTTTTTTTCACCATATCTCTACATGGGGTGAACTTGATGAATAATTAATTTTTATGAAACAAGGAGGGTAAAAATATGAAATTGGTAGAGCATTGAATATGTAAAAAATAATGTTCTAGAAGAATAATAATATTAATTTTTAAGGTGAAAATGTTCTAATAGATGATGGGAAAATAATAATTTTTATTTATGAAGGTGGTGGAACTCACTGGAGAGTCCATAGAATACCACTTGTATAATTTATCTCAATTATTTTTAGTATTTTTAGATTACCATGTGTATTCCTTTATAAAATTATATTTTTAACATGATTAATTAATTATAAATATGGTAAGAAGAGATATAGATAGTTCAATTTACATTGATGTTTTATTTATATTGATCTTTTTAGATATTTTTTTCTTATTCAAATAATTTTAAATATTTTTATAATATTGAATATTAATGTATTGGGTTTATAAATGACTAAAATGATCCAAAATATTAGTGAATTAAGAATCTAAACACAAATCCTCAGAGAAATATTTTTGAATTGAGCATTGTGAAAACATTTTATCCATAAAACCATAACATTATCTTATGACACACTTATACTTATATGATAGATGGATAATTTCTTAATTATTTTTCAATTCATTGTGGTTGTTTCTATAAGATAATATTTTTTATTAGAATAATAGGTGGAATGTGATATAATAATATTGTCATTTTTATGTAAAATGATTTAATTACCCTAATTAATATGAAAAATATCCCATGCGTATTCTTATTGTTTATTTTTATTTTTAAAATATTATATAACATTTTCACATACATCACATTGAATTTTTATTATATTTTTTACTTTTTTAAATGATTCATGAATACTTATACATACCATGTCATGGGAATTATCATTTTACACTTTATTCAAATTTATAATGTAATAAATATTCTAGATCATCAAGTAATAGAAAAGACTAATAATTTCATTAATTTTCTATTATTTTTAATCATCTTCAATGAAACATTTAATGCATTTATTTATTTATTTATTTATTTATTTTCCATTATTCATCGAGTGTGTTCATTAAAATATTTTATAACATCCATTTTCACCATCCATGGTATTAATATTATAGAATATTCATTTCATAAAATTTATATGACCTATAATTCCATGGGGGTTATTTTTAACATTATGCATCCTTACCTTTTATTTATAAATATATACATAGGATTTTTATATTTAATTAAAAAATGGTTATTCTACTATATGTAGTATTTAATAGTGTTTTCAAGGAAAAAATTATTCATGAGGTATTTACAATACAAAACATCAATGGAACACCTTATTTAAATTTTTATTGCATAAGAAAATATTTATCGTTATTATCATACATGAAAATAGTATCCAAATTATTTTCATTATCTAGTAATTATGAAATAATATTCTCTCATTTTACATTTTTATATTTAATTATGTATTATTTAATATAAGTCATATATTGATAAAGATAGTGAAACATATTGTTTATTAGTATAAGATGAGAGTTTTATATAAATTTTAATGGTAGAAAAAACTGATTTTACAAAAAAAATACTTCAACTCTTTATAAACCAATATTTTATTTTTATTATATAATAACTTTTTTATTTATAATTTTTTGGGTATTAATAAAATTCCAATCATATCTAACAACTATCATGTGTTCTACATCATTGTTTACTAATATGTCATGTTTTCATGTTTTTTTATAATGAATCCCTAAAAAAATGAATATCTATTTTGTCATAAATTTGTTTTTTAATATGAAATATATATTAAACTATTGTGATAATTTATTAATTATGTTGGGAATTATTTATACGTTTTAGATATTAAAAAAATCACAATTTTTATAAAAGTATTACTTTATTCCTTATATATTTGTTGAAATATATGTTTTTTTGAAAATTTTATTAAAAAAATTTATTTTAAATTATTGAGAATAAAAATGTGATTAATTATTTTCTAATAACGACACATGGATACCGTTTGTGTACCTAATATATTGGTGAATGTCTCACAAATTGGGCCCTTCATGATGTCTGAATAACTATAATTGGTAATATATTTATCTAGCTTAATATTAACACATTTACACAACTTTTTAGTTATTGTTTAAAAAATATACATTGAAAAAATTCTTATAAGAAATACTTTTGAGAAGAATAGACACTAAAAATTTATAAAAAATTCGATAAGGGTTTTTCATATCCATCTGGATTATAATTTTCCTATAATCCATGATTTTTAATATATTGATATAAATATAGAAAAAATGGTTTAGAAATATTTTTTTCATTCATACTTATAAAAATGATTATTAATACTAATTAACCAAATTATGAATAAGAAAACAAATTCTTGTATGGTGTAAATATAAGTTTACATTCAAGGGAAATATAATTGATGAATATACAAAAAATATATATTTTTGGGATGATTAAATGAGGCATACGATAAAATTTACAAGATGAAAATAAATATCTTCATAAAAAATAATAAATAATGTAAGAATATTAATATATATTTTTTAATGTTTCCTAGGTCTTAATGTTGTAAATTTTAAAATATATTTTTCAAATAATAATTAATTTCATTTAATAATAAATGAAAACAACAATAAATTATAATAATTGGATATTGAAAAGGTATGTGATATTGATAATGTGTAAATTTTTAAAAAATAATTTATTGATCAAGAAAGTATTAAAAATTTATTTTCACATATATAATGCTTCAATTTATGGGATTATTAATAAATATTAAAATTAAATGTCAGGGAAATTTTATATTAGGAAATACTTGGACCCCAATGTGCATTTGAGAATGAAATATATTACCATGTTTCTATCGTGGTATATATAAATATTAATGAAGGGTAATTATTTTCTTAAGATATTTAGAAATATAATATTTTAATTAACTCTTAATAATGTTGGTCATACTCTCAGGTTTTAGTGTAATCTAATACACAAATAGTAAATATAGAAACAATACTATTCAATAATTAAATGTAATTTTTTATATATTCACGATGGCTTCATTTTGATTTAAAATAATAATAATAAATTTATTTTGATTAAATTAGTTACTATTATGGAATACGAGGATATAATATATATTTAAAAGTGGAATTTATATTCTAAAATAAATATTTTTGAGACATATTCCAAATAAATGTATTTATATAAAATATAATTCATGTTGAATAAAAAAAGAATATCACTTGTAGGCTATGTGATTTTTCAAAATATGTTTGAATTATGGACATTAACATTTATGTGGCCTCATTTGTGTGTTTTACAATGGCTGTGAAAATTGTTTTCTATTAAACATTAATGATTAATATATGATAATATGATTCCACACCATTTAGAATAAAATTAGACTTTTGTTTTTTCAATTTAAAATTAAAATATTAATTGTTTAAAATTAGTCAAATTAGATGGATGAAAATGTTCAATAGGTAATGGTTTGGAGTGTTTTTGAATTGAATATATTGAACGTCATTATAGTGGATGATTCTTAAGGAGTAATATTATAAGAGATACCCTATAATAAAATTTTATTATTTAAATAATTAATAGAATTATTTTTATTTGAGAAAGAGAAACTTTTTCCTCCTTAGGATTTGTAATGTCCTTTTTGGAATAGGGTTCTGAATTTTTTTTTGAAATAATCAAAATAAGGTGATAACATTTAATTTAATTTAGTAATATTGATGAAAATATATCTTAAAAAATAAAATATTTTGTGAACCTTAATATATTTTTATTTGTTTCTGGTACACATATTAATAATGACTGGTCTGAACATTGGAATTTGACGTTTATTTTCATAATTAAACTATATGAGGAAAATGAGTAAAAATTATGGGTAGATAAATAATGGTTCTTAAAACATATATATAGTATATATATATATATAATTATTAATTTTCATTATATTTAATTCTTTATTAAACAAAATAAAAATGAAATAAAAAATGAGAAAAAAATGTTCGATTTTTCATGATTAAGGAGGGCCCTCTTACAACAGTAAAACAAAGACTTTTATGAATCCCAACATGTGGTGTCTTCACATGATCCTTTTTTTGGTCCCATTTAGATACTCTTATTTTTAATTTACTTGATATTGAATGGTGAGGATTGTTAAGAATAAAATAAGGGAATTAAAGATAATATAACAACCTTTTTTCCTGATATGGAAGATAGAATCCATGAAAGATGGAGTAAAACATTAATAGAAATATATATTATAGAATAGAATCAGTGAAATGGGTTAAATTAATCAATGCATAATTGGAGTTGCTAAATATAATAAAAAAATAGTAATTGAATTAAAAAACAAATTATTATAATTTATAATTTTAGAATTTATATATAAATACAATTAGACAAATCTAAGTATGTGGTAGATATGTTTAGTGATATATTATTGGTAATGGATAACACTGAATGGAAAGGAGTTAATTTTATATTAATAAACTAACATCTATATAGCACATTAATAAATAGACTACACACAAGAGATGACATGATTTTATTTTTTTAATCAATATGAGTAAAAAATATGTTTTTAACACATTTTATGTATTTTTTAATTATTAGAGACATGGTAAATACCTTATTTTACCGTCCCAAACTAGGTTCCCCATGATAGTGACATTAGTTGGTTAGTCCCATGATCACAGGCATGCCTCCCCATTCACTAGAGGCTTCTGACTAGTATCGACGGCCTACTATTGATCATGATGAGCATATATACTCCTTATCAAAGTGGAAAAACAACAAAATTAAATATAAAACAACCAAAATATGATAAATAAACTATAATAATATTAGAATCACAACATGAAAAAAATGAAATAAAATATCCAAGGTAAGATAATAGATATGTCATTACATTTATATGTCAAGTCTCAAATGAAAAACATAAAATTAAAGACACTAAAAATTCCAAAACTTGTCGAGATTCCATATTTTGTTCCCTCATCCATGTTACATCCTAGAAAATCCTTCTAGCATAGGGGTCATTTCATTATCCTCTCCTTCTATCATGAAGTATATTCTATTACTTTCGAGGAAAATGATGTATGGTGTGAGTGAAACTCAGTAAGCCACCACTAAAAACATCTAAAAAATATTACAAAAATAAAATTTAATGCCTTTTTATAAATACTTAATAATAATAATAAATGTGAACAATTTATAAATTCAATTATACTTTATTTAACCATGTTTGTTCCCTTTGGTTCATGAAGATACCCAAACCATCAATAAATTCTTCATCCCATGATGGTTGTTGAACCATATCACATAAGGAAAAAAATTCAATATAATAGATGAGATTTCATCATACATCGAATTTAATATCAAAATCGATAATTTTGGACCATATAACAATTCTAATCTCATGTGAATAGAACAAAAAATCTTACACCCCATTGGAATTTGATGCATCTGTTCGTGTCCCACACACCATGGGTATTTGGAGAATCATTCCCTATCCAATAATATAATAATTAGATGTCTATATTTGGGTATAGAATGACATGGATAACACCCCATTAGTATTTATATCCTCATTCTATTTCCGACACCCCATTTATCAATCATTCATTTTTATCACATACATCGCATTCAATAAAGTTAATATACATTTACCATCCTATCAACATGTCACTTCATAATATACTATATCATCTATATAATCAATCATGGTTCAACGCATTAAATATGATATAATAATATGAAAATTTAACCATTAAACAAACATTATCATTTAACTAGATAAAACCATTTAACCTTTAGGGTTAAGTCAAACTACAATTTGTTTCCTATTATTAACCAATTAAATATTTCAGCAATTAAATAATTATAAATTCCTATTAAAGAATCAATTTCTTTTATCTCAATTCAAAAAATTCAAATTTCCCCAAATTTATGATCATTCATTTTGAATTGGAGATTTTTCGTATTCAATTCAATCTCTGATGGAATTTTTAATATTGTAAATTTTAATTTCACCATTACATATAGTATATTAAATCATGACTATGGCATTTTTCATTCGGACCACAAACCGTATGATCACTGATAGACGTTCACCAATAAAAATTCATTAAATTGAAATATAAAGATCAATTACATAAAAAACAACGATATATTGAATCAAATTATAGAAACATGTTTAAAAAAGAAAAATAATCCAATTCCTATTACAAAACCTCACCAATAATAGAGTAAAATTATATATTTTTCAAGAATGATGAATGAGAGAGTGAGAAATCTAATCAGTATGAAATCTCATATTGGGTATGGTGAAAATAAGTCTATCCTGTTTTTTATATTTGAATAAAAACATTGAAAAAAAACCCAAAATTAATATGGGAGCTTCAACATTCATTGGTATTTGGATTAGGGTCAATCCTTTTTCTTTAGGGATATATGAAAGGTGTTTATTAATTTTTAAATAATTTTTTGGTTTTTATTTGTGTGTGTGCATGGTTTTCTATACATGGCACATGCTTTTCTCGTACCATGTATCTTACCATGATCCTCCTTTTATAAGACACACGATTACATATAAAAGGGATGAATATTTGAAAAACTGTATGCCAACATTGAAATCTACCTTTATATGGGGTTTCAATGTTTTTTTAGGTGGGATCATAGTTTGGGAAAATCTTGCGCGAACTGTCCAATACCCTTTCTTCCTCCAAAATTCTCAATTTTCACCCAACACAACACTGAACAAAAACCCACCCACGGTATAATGATATAATGGTAAAAAAATATCTAAAAATAAGCTGGAGAAAACTCCAAAAAAGGATGGGGTATTACAATCTCCCAACATTATAACTTCTCTTCTTTGATTTTTACTCACATGAATTACTAAGCTTCGAAGGTAAAAAGATCTGGACGTTGATCCAACATATATTCTTCTCTCTCTCATGATTCCCATAGAACCCGCCCATGTTGCCACTATACATGAACTATCAGCACATCCTTACCCAATATCACTTTTTCACCACTATCCAAACCACGTATCAAATGCTCCACAAAAGAACTATCTATCTCATGCTCTGCATCATACACATGAATCACATGACAAGGGTCAGGGTGGAACCACCCAAGTCATGACACATGATGAACATCATTCAAATCACTACACATAAATGGAAGATCCAATCAGTGCACCAACGCTCCAATTCAATCCACAACATGAAATGGTCATACCAACCTTGACACCATATTTTTCTTTATATGAATCATATGGTGATAAAATCTAAATGAATGAAAAAGGAAAAATTGATCACCCACTAAAAAATATTAGGTTCATTGACATCAATCACCACATGGTTTCTGTCTACTCTAATCCAAATCCATAATCTTGTGATTTAGCAGACACCAATTTGTTAGGTCATGTATGAAATTTTTCCCTAATTGCTTTGACACACATGCATCGACCCAACATAGTGGTTATTATTCTGACCAACCAAATAGAGATTTATATTGTTCCATCGGCATAGTTAGTTGATAACTATTATTATAGGAAGACACCACTAATGGAAAGTTCTTCTCCCAAGACTAAGAAAATTCTAGTAAACACACCCAAATCATAACCTCAAGAACCTATATTGTATATTACGAATTTGTATCAATCTATATGTATAATTATGTACTAAGTAAAACATGTAAACTAGGTGACTTCTGTATTCCCTTCCAGAATTGTGCAGTAAAATCCGATTCATGGTCTAAAATAATACATTGTGGTAACCCATATAGACATATTATCTATGGAATGTACAATTACCCAATATAATACTCTATGAATTAATCTCTTATTTTTTTTAAATGTGATACTTTTAATAGTCATTCCACAAAAACCAAAATAAATCTATTATTCTGAGGTATCCTTCTATAGTAATGTCGTTAAAATTTTATTCCTAAATGGAAAAAACTGTAATAAACCAGCATCATGTTGATAATCAGGCATCAAATATTGAAAAGCATATAACCATGTCACGATCCCTACAATATCATTTTTTAGGCATGGCCATCAATTTTTCTGACGAAGGGTATGGTAATTTTCTTTCACACACGAATGAACCGCCAACTTCATGTCATGAAATTCATAAATCACATATTTATTCAAACTCATAGGGATATCTAAAAAACCTCATACATATAATGTTTCATCCCTATCTATTTTCTAGTCAGGAGGTGACCCCCAACATTTAATGATTTATATCAAGTACTAACTCTCTATATCCCCATACTACATTTCTTTAATCTATCTCAAAATTGATGAATCCACTACTAGTAATCTTAATGTCAACTTCTACTATCCATTCTAATCCCAAATTTTCCTCTCAACAAGAAAATTGTTATTCTTCAACTTATATATATAATCCTAAACAAACAAAGGTTGAGTTTTCATTTTCTATGAGTTAACAACAATGTTTCATATACAAGTCATATATGCCATCTCAAAAGTAAAAAAATGGGTATAATACATCCATATCCTATTTTAAATATTCATATCCCCTTGAAAAATATATACATAAATATATTTTGATGACTATACATAGTAGAATATTGGCCAAATAGATAATACCTCCAACACATCAATGAATAAACTACTTCAGATAACATTAGGTCATGTGTAGGGAAATTCCAATCATGTTTCCATAACTCTCTTGACCAATGCACTAAAACTCGATCACCCTACAGTAATAGTGCTCCAATACCCATTATTAAATCATCATAAAACAATGTATACTCATCCCCTAGATTATGTATGATAAATATTGGTTACATAGTCAAACTTTTCTTCAACTCCAACAAATCATGATCACATGCTCTAGTCCATTCAAACATAACTCCCTTATTGGTCAATCCCATTAGTGGTGCATCAAATTGTGAAATGAATAGAATGATCCTTCGATAATAAAAAGATAATACTCTAAAATTGTGGATATCAAAGATATTTTCAGGAGGATCCCATGAAACCACTATAAGTACATTCTTTTTGTATACTAACACACCTTCCTCCAAGATGATGTGACCCATAAAAGTTACTTGATCGATACATACTTGGAACATTTAAATCTTCGATTATAGCTGATGCTCTCTCATTATACTCACGATGGTGTGAGGATGTTGTGCTTAACCATCAAAACCGTTGATTTACACAAATATTTCAACCACAAACACTAAAAAAACTGATTTAGTAATTGGTAGAAGATTCTATTAACGAAGTCCATAAAAACTATAGAGCATTTACCAACCCAAAAATCATTAAAAACTCATAAAGGACATAGAATTCCCAGAATGATATATGTGGTATATAATAATATTGAACATTTAAATGATGATACTCTGATCTCCATTTGAACAGAGTGAAAAAAATGGAAGGCTCCTAACTGGTCAAATAGAACATTGATATGTGGAAGATGATACCACTTCACCACAATCATCCAGTTTGACTTCTATTTATCAAGACAAAATCACAAGGTATCATTATCCTTATTTTTAAACAAGACTAGAGAACCCCAATTGGACGTACTTCGATAGATAAAAAAATTATCCAACAACTCTTTGAGTTGATTCATGATCTATTGAAGCTCTTTTTGTTCCATACTATAAGTTTGAATAGAAATTGTATCATTCCCCAATGTGTAACTCAGTGTTAATTAAATATATCACTTTTGTGGAAGCCCAGATAAGTCCTCAAAAAATATGTCCTAGACCCCATCATTATGCGTGTAAATAATCACAGTTTACACCACCATCATTTATCAAGAGGCTTTCAACCGGGGTAGTCAGGTCTGCTAGTTTTTTAATTGAATTTTCACGTATTTTCTGTATATCCTATTCCCTAGTGTTAATATAATTTTCACCCATAGGAGTAATAAATTTTATTATCCTATGGTAAGAATCTATTTGGACTCGATACACCACTAACGATTCCATACCCATGATCATGCCAATGCCTAAAATATCATTAATCTAAGGATCTGAAAGAAAACAATTCTACCCAACCTCAAAAGAAACCCCTAGAAAAAAACCAACACCTATTGACCATACTCACAATGTGTATCAATAATTCTAACCCCACTCATAATCTCTACTTCCAGAAAAGACCAATAATTTTTTTAAATATAATAAATTTGGTAACTCCAGTATCAAATGAGGAACTATATAGAATAGAAGATGCAAGAATAGTACAAAGAACTATCAATATTCTGTCCTAACTATCCTAAAGTGTTGGTAGAACTGCATGTTACTGTCACTCCCCTATTACCTCATATGTATTTTGGGTCACCATAGATTCACCGCTCTACTGATATGGGACCAATTTCACAAAATCTACTCTTACACATCCCCAATCATCATAGAAAGTAGAACTAAAAATTCCAGACTAATTTATTGTAGAATACCCTCTTCCAACACACTAGTTATGAAAATATCCTCAATCATTACCAATATATTATGGGATCCTACAAAACCTATTTAGGTTTACAATCATGCTAAAATCTGAACACTCTACTAGTGTTTGGGGATAATGCATACAAAGCCGGGAAATCCTGTTGCACTGGTGGAAAATAACTTAAGTATGATCATGACTAACTTATCATTAACCATGTCTAAATTTTTTTCCACAACTCAGATAAAAAATATCATATAATTTTTTCTTATTCCCAAACGGAATACCTACTTATCGTTCAAAATATACTACTATACCTCCACTATAAGCTTTCTTCTAATGACCCTAATATATTAGATCTTGATCCACTACCATGATAAATTTGTATTGGTGGATGTGGTTAACTAAAGATTTAATCTCAGTTTCAAACCCATCCTGTAAATGAATTTTCAATGTCTTCTCTTACAATAATAGTGGTAGAGAAAATAACTACGTGTTTCTAAAATGTCCATCAGTTTCCATCAAACAAATACTCACTTGGGTAAGCCTGATAAACTCTACATCCCTCCCCTTTATCAGTGTCTCTAGACAATGTGTTCCAAAAATTTATCTTTGAATTAATTATATTCCATGTTTTTTATTTTTCCATTACACGTTTGGATTTTCCACCATCTCTTCACTAATCGTAGAATTAGATAATCTACCAGTTTGACTCTTTTCTTAGTAGGAGTCTCCATGTGGTCAATATTAATCATCATAGTCTCACTCCAGAACTCAGCTTCCTTAGGCACACCATCTTTGGTAAAATTTTGAGGGTGCATCAAAATTAAAACCCATATCATGTCATACATAACATTCAAAACCATCTTCGGGTGTCTTTCTATAATTTTAATAAGGTGATAAATTTTCTCATGAAAATGTTCTCTGACATCCTCACATGACACTTTTGGTGCCTCAGGTTCCACTGTTGGTGGACAATCTCTAGCCATAACATCATAAAATATTGTCAAAAAGAATCATCATGGAAGAATATCTAGATAATCCCAAACATATGTCATAGGAAACATTTCACAAAATATAAAAAAAATTAGGGATTCACACATATCCATATCAATTCATCCCCCATACCCAGCGACATGGTCAAAACAAATGCACTATCACTACCCTTAAGTATCCTATATCTAGTTCATGGTTAACAAAGGATAAACACAATATCATTATTCAAGTTACTCATGGAAAACACATTTCCCAAATTTTTCATCATTTTACATCTTTCAGGTTCATATTAAGATGTGTTTTCATTAAATTTTATATATGAAATAAAATCACTTCCCTATAAACAACACATACAAAAACATGATTTTCTTATGCATGCCTAATAAAATGATACTTATGTCATTAATTCTGGAGTGCCTATAATGATGCATGTATACTCAAATCTGTTGACATATCATAACATGATACAAATAACATAAAATATCAGAAACTATAATCACATAACCGAACAAGTGAATACTTCGATGTGAATTAACATTCAATTGTAACATCTCAGATTAATAACAACAGTCACACACTGGGTATATAATTTTTCACCAATACATGGGTCTACTACTTACATACATGAGCTTATGTCCAAGTACTGAATCATTATTTCCTCATTTAAACCATTCATAAAATCTTAATAAAAATGAAATGAGAAGAAAAATAATTTGATACCACATTGTATTGTTCTGACATGGGTGCCACATGTCGGAGCCCCAAGCTAGTCAGTCACATGGCCTCTAGTGCTCCTCCCAATACAAAAACACGATGCTAACTAACTATAATGGTGTAATATCGATCTTGTAGAAATTATACACACTTTTTCAATGCATCACAGTAGAAAAAGTAAACACAAAATATCCGAATGATAATAACAATAACTAGAATACTACATGTATCACTATATTACCAAAACTAAATATAAAATATCTAATCCATGAAATTAGATATTTAATTCCATATACATTTCATGTATCAAATGAAAAACAATAAAATAAAGACATGTAAAACTCAAATGTGGGTCTCGAACCCGTGTCTTGTTTCCTCATCCATGATCCACCCAAACCCATCCATCTATAATGTAGATCATTACCATATAATGTCCGACAAAAACATAGTCTATTTATATACTGATAAGGTATCCTAGTTTGGCAGTGATTAAAACATAGTAGGACCCCACCAATGACATCTAATAATTATCCATTCAAGAATAGTGTGTGTAGTTGTATTAAGAATAAAGTACAACCTATGATGTAAACAGTTTACATTTTCCATTATTCTTTATCTAACCTCATAGTTTCTCCCAGTTCTAAGATGACATCCACACCATCAGTTCCTTGTTCATCCTATGATGGAGTATGAATAATATCACATTAACAAACATAATTAATTATAAAACATTTTAATTCATTATCTATTTAATTAAATTTCATAACACGACAATTTGTAACTGTTGTCTGATACCAATAGCATGGCCATAGAACATAATACCTTTCACCCCATGGTTATTTGAAGCATGAGTCTATATCCTAAAACCCATGGGTATTTAGAGCATCAGTCCCTATCACATACAACAATAATCACATGCATGCATTTGGGTCTAGAAAATCATGGATAACACCATGTTAGTATTAGGAGAATAATACTTTTCCCCACACCATATTTCTCAATCATTAACATTTCTCGCATATATCACATTCAAAATGGTTAATCCACATTAAACCTCTTATTAACATTTTACGTCATAGAAAACCATTTCATATATCAAATCATTCATGGTTCGATAATTTATTTCTCAATGAATAATATGAATAGTTAACCATAAAACCATTTTCATCATTTGAACACATAAACACATTTAACCATAAAGGATAAGTCAAACTCTCCATCATCCCATTATAATACAATCCAACATTATTTCTATTATAAAATTATGCAATCCCATTATCCCGTCAATTTCATCATCAAAATTCAACCAATTTTAGTTGCTCGATGCTTAAACCAGTTCATTATCCCATGTACATTGAACTGACTCAATTAAATCATCAATGTAATTGAAAAATCATAATGATTTAAATTTCAAAATTTTATGCACATAATTTAGTCAAGACTATTTGATTTCAAATTTATACCACCTACCATAAGATCATTGATTGATGATTTCTAAAAAAATTACAAAATTGAAATGGAACAATCAATTCCTCAATGAAGAACAAGATCCAAAATCAAATCCTAGAAAGAAGATCCAACAAAAAACTATAAGTAAATAATAGATTCAAACACTGCCCAATGATTGATAAAAAATCTTATTTATCTGGAATAATGCATATGTGAAAGAGAAATATAGTTAGAACGAAATCAAAAATAGTGAGGGGATAAAATTTGTCAATCCCTTCTTGGATTCACCATGAACAAAGTTCAAGAGACATATGAATTAGTCCAAGGGTTTCATGATTTAGTGGAATTTATTTAGGGTTTATATGGGGTGTTTGGTTATATAATATGTGAGTTAGGGAATATTTTATTAATATTTTCTCTTCTATATTTCAATATGCACGATTTCATGTACATTGCACATGGCTTTCCATAACCATGTGCCTCATCTTAGGGGTTTTACAACTACTACATAATGGGAATATTTATTTAATCATTTTTTACTATGCATGAAATCCCCATTTTTTTATCATTCCCTGGTGTTTTGGGGGTAGGTGAATGGTTTAGAAAAACCCAGTACAGTCATGCACTACCATTATTCAAAAAAAATTCTTAATTTTCAATTGAAACAACCTTGAACAAAATCTAAGCCTATGTATACCAAAAAAAGGGAATATAGTACATAAAAATAGGCCCATGAAATATCCAGAAAAGGTCGAATTGTTATAATTATTTATTTACTTCTATAGTTTAATAAATTTTTAATGACATAATATAATATAATACATACAATAATATGAAATATTTTTCAATTAAAAATCATCCATGATATTATAATAGATTACATAGAATAAACAACATGAGGGATGTTGAAATAATAATAATATACACTTCATATAACAATATCTACTAAAAAAACAATATATGAAAAAATTCAATATTACAATTGAAATATATTTTAAATTTTATACGATAAAAAAATATATTTTTCTATATAGAAACAAATATTTACTGATTACAAAAATATTAGTATATAATTTTTAAAATTAATGTAAACATTTAGTTGTAATCATACAATTTTTGAATAAGATGTTTTATTATTAAAAAAATTTCATTTATTCCTATAAATCCAAATTAGATTGATTAATACTTCTTACTCAGTAATTTGGCATTTATAGTAGGTATACACAGATATTATGAAAATTATTCTTGATTTTTCACTAAATTGTAAGGATATATAGACTAAAATGCTGAATCACAAAATGATTTTATGACATATCTTATGGAATTTATCATTATTACTTGTAGAAAACTAAAAACAAGGAAAAAAATAATGTAGTATATTGTGTATTTATCTAAAACAACTTAATAATATATATAATTTACCACAGATACAAAATAATAATTTTTCCACATTGATATTTCACCTAAATTTTGTTATAAAATTTTGAAATTACAATTAATTATGGTTAGTTGATTACACATCAATTATTTAAAATAAAAATAATTTTTGGTATGAAAAATAACATTGATACTCTATAACATTATATAAATTATTTTATTTAATAAAATGCCTTTAGTAGATACAATAAATGTCATGTATAATCTCATTTTTATTAAATCTAGTACATAGTGGAAAATTCATAAACTATACAAACATTATTCTATTGTTATTAATTATTTAGGTATTATGTAGGAAAATTTAACTAAAATTTATTAACATGTTATTATTTACACTATAATAAAATAATATGCCTATAATTTTCAATTATAAATTTTTAATTATATTTTATTTCATATGTTACATGATGAGTAAAAAAATACATTGTCACAAGAAATAATTATAAACCTGAGGGAAATTTTTTTTTATTAATATAATATTTAAATTTATGAGCAACATTATACAAATTAAATGTGGATATATTTCAATCCACATATCTATTTCTTATTTAATTCAATGTCTACAAAATGGTTGGGTACTCATCCCAATTCAGGGATTAGTGTAATTGACATAGTATTTTGAATCTTTTACTTCATATACACAATTATTGGAATGTTTTCCAAAGAAGACATCTGGAATATGAATTTGAACACATTTATTTACTTAATATAATTCCACATAGATAATATTTCATAGAGAATCATTTCAAACTATATTTACTAGATATATCATTTTTTATACAGCACAGTTTATTTTAGCTAATAAATGTTGTTCCGAATTCTAAATTCTAAGATGGTGATGTGTTGGTAATAAAACTATATTCAATGATATTTTTGGATAACATGATTTATTTTTCGTTTTCAACTATTTTTATTTCATATTGTGGTATTTAAAATAAATTGAAATAAAAACATGCTTCATAGTGTTGGATATCCATTCTTTGACACTATAGAGTTAAATTCATGTTTCAAGAAATGATGTGGATCTAGTACTAAGAGGGGTTTGATTGGGTGAGTGAATAGATATTATTGAATCTATTGAAAAAATATATAATTTCCATTTTTATACTAATTATTATATTTATTTATTTATTTTCTTTTAAACATATAAAAAATAACCATGTTTAGAAAAATAGAAACATGTAAACAGAAACAACATTTCATCAAAATTACCCCCAATCTAGGTAGATAAATCAGTTTTTTTTAATACTAGTATCTTCTAAAAATTATATTAATATAATACAATCAATAGAATGACAAAATTATTTTTAGGGAGGTATCATCCTTGACACATTACAAATAACAACTCACCAGTACCATAAATTCCTACTATTAAATACAAAATTATTATTAATGAATATTAAAAGGATCCAATTAAAAAATTTGATGATATTCTCCATAAAATATTAGAAAATAATTGGTTTTTTAAGGCTTAAATACGTTCTTTAGTAATGATAAAGCCGATAAAATTTTGTTCCTATATATTGGATGATCAAAAAATCAATCTACCTGTTTAATATAATCCAAATCACAACTAATACAAGTATAAATTTATGATATTAGTTTAATGAATTTGAAATCATCATCACCAAATCTCATTCTACCTACCAAATTTTAATTTAAGTTCTCTATTCAAATGACTTTTTAAATTATGAACATAAATCTGTAATAAAATATTATTTTCATGTAATGACTCTGAGTCTAGTCACCCGGACTCGGTGACTACTTTATTACATTAGAATAGATACAAGGGGTAAAATATTGAAGGACCAATCAATTTTTTACTTTTAGAGAAGTATATATATACATGATACAAAATTTATATTAGAAATTGAAAATAAAATAGAATACAAAAAATTTAACTGAATTATTAAAGACACATACCAAAAATTCTTCTTCACATCCTGGGGAATGGAAACAAAATAAGGGTGTGTACTAATTCTCAGAATGGGTTAAGTACAGTGAAAGAAATCATGTATCAATATTTATAATAAAAATGAAAATAAATATAACTAAACAAACATAAAATTTATATAACATTCGTATCATAATAATACGAGTCACAACGAATTGGGCAAGATAAATAACTATGAACACAAGCAATTTAATAAAAAATAGATTTTTTAGTGCATACAAATAAAATATCAATGTGATAACCTCATAGATAATAATAATAATTTTATTAAAATTGAATTAAATTCATTATTATTAGTTATAATTGTATCCATAATAATTATACCTCAACTGTAAATAACTTTCTCAATAAGGTTTAAACTACTCGTAGAAACACTTATAATTCAGTTAACTAGTTTTTCTCAGGATACCTATTGATGCGTTGAAGGGATATATATCTCAACCACAATAATATATTAATTAACTAATAATTACTAACATATAGTTTAATATATTTAGATCATGAATAAATATTCTTTTTGTTTAAATATATGTATTGATTAAAGGATATTACTTTATCAATATTTCCCTAGTTAAACAAATAAATGTCAAAGGAAAAATAGTATTAAAAATATGACTTGGTTTTAAAATAATCATATATATTGTACTGGTATATGGATATTTAATATAAATTTTATTTAAAATTTAAAAACATCATAATAATGTAATTTCATCATGATAAATTTAACAATCACAAAAGAAAAAGAGATTGTAAAATAAAATTTACCACTTGGTAATTTTCATGTCAAATCCAATTAGATGAAATAACTCAAATTAAAACAGAAATAAATATTAATTATGAATTAATCCTGATATTACCTTTCCAATTGGTATTATATAAGCCATATGAATAAAATTAGGTGTATAGCATTACAATATACCATAATAAAGTGAAATTGAGATGAAGTCACTTACCTCACTATTCTTTTGGTTGAACACGATTTAATTTCCAATATTATGATTTCAAATTACTATTTATGTTATAATAGATCCATTTTAATATTTATAATATTATATATTATCCTTTTGTACCATATTATTACCTATTCATTTCTAATCTATCCTTATTTTCATTATTTCTACATTTAATTGCATTGGTTTCTCTTTTGTGCTTTGTCCACAATGATTTAGTAATTATGAATATTATATATACTAACCCCATACAAAATAATAATCATAAAATAAATTTTCTTTTTTAAAATCAATTATAATTTTATAACCAATCATTAATGTTGTTTAGTGAAATTAATTACAATTTTTCCTAGGGATGGTAGGTGGTAGGTACACATGAGTAATGTTTTCATTTTGAAATGATTATAATTTAATGGTCATAAGTAATATAATACCATTAAATAATAATAATAATTTCATAAATACGATATTATGTATTTAAATATTATAATATATATCAATCATATGGATTGGTGATGGAAATTGAGTTACATCGCTTCATGAAATATATGGTAAACATGCATAAAAATGTTGTTATCATCTTTTAGTGAGTGAAAATGTAAGAAAGAAGATGATATTTTTTAAGAACGATAAATAATTAAGTAATACAATAATTATTTCATATATATCAAATATATTCATTAAATTTATCTTTATTCATTACCATGTAATAAATTTGGGAAAAATGAATCATATCGCTACATGAGGCATTAGTCCATCGTACACTCGAGAGACATTGTCGTATCCCCTATAGAATAGAGTGTTGGAAAGGTATATATGATATTATGACACTAAATGTGAAATTATTTTATAAATATCATATATAATTTTTCTTTCCATCATTATATACGCCAGTGTGAGGTAGTAAGGAAAAAAAACTTCATTTGCTCATTAGGCGGTAGACCGCCATACACAAGAATGATGATTATGTATCACATTTTATAGATGTGGTGATATATGTATTTAATTACCTAATAATAACAACTTATCATAATATTTAATGTAAAATGGTAATTATATGATTATGATTTAATAAAAATTGAAGGAGTTGGAGGAAGAAATAAATAATTCTCAGTGAAGATCATTACCTCTTCCTTAGGTAACCCGATAAGGTTTGCAACAAAAGGAAAAAATGATGGATTTAAAATTAATACAAGTTATAATGGATGAAATGGGGTAATTTTTTATAATATTGAGTAATTAATATTCATAAAATAAGGTTTTGAGGTTCTGAATAGAAGAAGATATGGGTTGGCCTTTTATACGTGAGGTTAGGGGGCCACACGTAATTTTTGAAAAGAAAAAGGTTTAACCACATTTCTCACATGCCATAGGTGGCACAAATTGATGATTAAAGAGTATTAGAAGTTATTTGTTTAAATAACTCCATAAAATATATTTTATAACTGTTTATATTTCATTTTATCCAGTTTTTAGTTTATTCTTTATTAAATTCATTTTTACATTAATAGCGTTAAATATTTTGTACAATTTTACTCTTCATTATAGTCAATAATAATGTTAGAATTTTTATATATTATAAATTATTATGATTAATTATATGGAATCCATTTTAAAAAATTAAACACCAATAATTGGAAATATTTAATATAAAAATATTCATATAAATGTGATGAGAAAACATGTTTTAATAGAGAAAATGTTCAAAAGATTACAATGTTTTAATATCAAAACGGACTATAAAATTTATTCAAATGAAAATTATTTAATTAATATATATATGTATATATATTAACTAATAAAACATTAAATATTATTCCATATAAAATTTTACATTAAATATAATTTAAACCAAATGGTATTTTTAAATTAAAATTCAATATCTTTCAGTATTCAGAGAAAAATGCAACTTTTAGAAAAAATTCAAAAACATAACCTAATATTTATTATGATTTAAAAAAGGAAATTAGTTTTATAAAAAAAACTTTAAATTGGTAAATATTATTTTTATGTTATGTTTGTGAAGCCCAACTAAATCATATTTTAGAAAAATAATGTGTTTTTCATAAAAATCATGTCATCTTTTTATTAAATTATATTTTTTTCTAATCAATTTATAATTTTTTTCTAATTTTTAACTATATATAGTTCATAATTTATTCATTTCTATTAGTACCATAATATTTAATGTATAGGTTATAATGGTAATGTTTATATTGAGTAAATTGTTTTGTTAAAACTCGGCGTAGTGTGAATCACAAACTGTTGAAAAAACTAAATATATCATAAAAGAAATATATTATAATATCTTGGGTTGTTACATTAATTTATCATAGAAGATGCACTCCTTAAAATTTTGTGGATATTATCTTCTAAATAGATGAGGGTAGTTCTACTTCATAATATCCTCTTTTCCCAAGTTTTTTCCTCTATTTTGTGACTTCTCTAAAGTTACACTACCGGTCGAGTTGTCCAATTCCTCCACAATTTTCACTAATATTTGGAATCTTGATTTATATGTTGTAGTGTGATATATTATATTATATATTTTTAAAATGATTTGAGGACAAGCATTGGGAATGGATTTTACTTCATTAATAATGATATGTAGAACACATTGTGTTATGTTGAATGATTTGGTGGAGTTTAACAAATGATAAGAAATAAATCAAATTATTTAAAGATTTTTCATGGTTGCGATGTACATTGGGATTACCTTTCCTTTCATATGAATCTTTATAACATTGTTTCATGGAGATGTATTGTAGAAAACACGATCACCCTCTTAGAATTCCAAATCCTTTTTTCTGGTTATCGATACAATTCTTTTTTCAATATTGATCTAAATTTGGAACACCCTGATCTTCCCCAAAACATTTACCTTTAAATAATGCAACAATATGCATTGTACGCAACTTTGAGATACTAACACACTGCGACCAATCAAACTAGCTGTTATGAATAGAAATACCAACTTTTTTGAAATTTTAGAAATTTTATAGTTCAAAATGGACTTCATTTTTGGATTCATACTATAGAAATTAACTTAGGGTGAATTTTTGTTATTTTTTTTGAAACCTTTCAATTTTTGATGAATAATGAAAAACACTGCGTCATTGGTTAAAATAGAATTTTTATTTAAATAATTACTTTTTTATTTTATTTAAATTTATTTTAGGTCAAAATAAATAAATAATACCTATGTATGTTTAATGTAATTCATTGGAGTAATTTTGTCATAATAATAGATATATAAAATTTAATTGATCTTTTTACAATCGTTTACCCACATCCTATGAGCATTTGCAAATTCACATAATTTTTTTAAAGATTTCTATGAGTTTAATTTCAAAAATATATGACCCATGGTTAATTTTAGTAAGTATATTGTGGTTTATTAAGATTATAATAATTTTTGGGGAATAGTAGTTTTGCCTTTTATTTACCACGGTTAAATGTAAATAGGGTAATTAAGGGTAAAATTGATATTATTATTACCCTAGCACATGTCCTAGTTTTTTTTGATAAGTAAATTCGACCAATAACAACCATAGATATAATATATGATCCTTTAGGTCTTCTTGGATTGTATTAGGATGTTTATTATTATTTTATTTAAAGAAGAGTTAAAAGAGTAAAATTCAATGGTTAATAACTAACCCATTTTTAATATAAGGTTATAGATAATATAAATTAGACTATAAATATTCATTAAATATATACAATTATTTCTTACATAATGATATTTTATTTATCATTTTATGACATTAAATAAATTAATTTATTTATGACACAATGATGATGCAGTAATTACATTAATGACGAAATATTAAAACAATTTATATTATAAATATCCAAAAAATGTAAATTGAGACTTTTGATGAATTAAATTAATTTTCTAGGTTAATATGACATGTTATGATTTACTATATGAATTTATTTTGATGTTATATTGTTTTTAGTAGTTTAGAAAAATCATTTATTAAATAATGTTAAAATTGACATAATTGTGTTTTTAAAACAAATACTATATTATTTGTTGGTATAATATTCTTAAAAATCAATGGATTGGCCAAATAGCCTAAAAGATATTATATATATCATTAATGAACCTATTGGGGTTCTCATGGCCGTTTATCATATGTTTATTAATCATATAATATAAAAATACAAAGAGACACGTTAATGTCAAACTATTTAACAAAGTGTTAAATATAAAAGATAAGGTTAATATGGTGACCCAAACTTGTCTAAAACCTATTTGTGGATTGGTTTTCGAACAAAACCCACCTTAGCCTCTATAAAAATTATTTTTATCCATTACAAAACGAAAATTATTTTATTATAAAATAATATTTCAATCTTTTCCTAAGGTTCCCCTCACCCCTCTTATAAAAGGGAACATACCAATCTCTAAAAATAACTCCATTGAAGCCATTTGAAATGGACAACCTCTACCCAAATACCCACCCGAATATCCTCCCCTCATCCTAGAGTTCTTAATTTGGTCAGAAATCCATCCTATGGTTCCCTTTTGGTCAAATCAAAAGCATGAACCTGAAGAAGAGGTAAATATTTCATCACCTCTTTCAAGTTCATTTCTTCTTCCACTTCCTCTTTCATTGATTTTTTCATTATAAAATAATAACTCTAGTATATTCTATATTCTAAGAAGTTATTATAAAAATGGTAGACCCATATTCGTTATACTATCCATCCTATAAATGAAAAAGTCACCATTTGTGCGTAAGTATGGCTTACCATATCCACGTTGTGGTGAAGTTTGTTATTCAAATACATCATTATTTGGATTGGTATAATAATAATTATAACTGATGTAAATAATAAATATAACATGGCAATTTTTCTGTATATATGATAAACCATCCAATTATATAATATTTTAATATCAAAAGAATGATATTGTCACTTGTGCATACATACAGATTATCATCTCCAAAAATGCAGTGACATTCATTTCCCCATCGTAACCATTCAAGAATAATTTTTATTTGAGGATTAAAAATAATTTTTAATAACATAATATCATTCTAGATATAAATAAAATACATCCTATCCATAACAAATATGGATTATGTAGAAAAACATAATAAGGAAAACGAATCATTTACTCCTGAAGCGATGATACTACTAAAATATTATTAACAAAGTATTAATATAATATCATATAAGATATCATATTTATTTATATAATTCTTGAGTAATTTAATAATTTTTTTAACTATTATACTTGAGGTTAACATCCCATTTACTATGAAAAACTAATACGTAAGGGTTAATTTCACAATCTCTTTATTATTCAAGGTTGTTTTTATATAAGTATTTATTGGGACCTCTTTATCATACACATCCATGTTTCTTAAAAATTTATTTTAAAACATTTTTACAATTTACTTGACTATGGGTTAGATTAATTTATATGCTTCTTTGAAATTATATGTTTTGAAAGGATTCTTTATGCCATTTCCAAAGAAGGAACTTTATCACCTTTTCGATAAAATTAAGTTATTAATGTCTTTTTAACTTATACAGTGGGTGCAGCTATTTTCTGCCATTATAACATCATTTAAGCTTCCCTTACATGCTTATAAGAATATTTCCAAAATAAATTTTTTATTTTAAATGGTTTCAAAATAGAAAGATGTATTCATTTCAAATAATTTTCATATTATCTATCTCAACAACCTTTGATAGATTTTAAAAAAAAATTGTAGTTGATTTATTATGATACAAATCTTCTATATTATATTGATGGTTTTGTGATATTATTGACTATAGATGTGTTATTTTATAATATTCATGGTTTATGGATAAAGTATTTACATTTTGTATGCTAGTTTTAATACAAATGTATATGTTATGTTTAAACCTTTTTATATGAAGAATTCATTGGACATAGTATGTGATGGGTGGGGCCCACTATATCTCCTCGACACGTAAGTAGGTATCCCGAGACAAACTAGTGTCTTGGGACAAGGTCTTGACAAAATCGTATTTGTATTCTTAGCACAAGGCCATGACTATGTGGTTATGAAGCCTGGAATTATACATTCCATCATTATGAAAGTGGAAATTGATATTGCATGTGATTATTCGACTAGTATAACATCCATCTAAATAAATTAATGGTGTTATTTTATTTTTTATTTCCATATTATGCTGATTTTTACGATTAAATTGAATTTTTTTAGTCTTCTTCCATTCCTCAAATTCTTATGTGTATTTATGAATGTTTACACTATATTGTTATCCTTACTTAGCATCTGAGCTCACCCATTTCTATGATTTATTTTTCACAGGATGTGAAGAAATATTTTATGGTTGACCTGCAGGGACAGGTTAAGGATATAAGTGTGGTCAATGGGGATAAAATGTTATTGATGTTTCTATTTCATGTTGTAATGTAAAACTTATGAGTGTATCTAGTACTTTCTGGGATACTAAACTGATTGTTCTCTCTGGACATGATTCTTTATATCTTCAAAATGTTATGTAATAATGCTCCAACTCTGGGTAACTCAGGTCGATGAATTATAGTTGTTATTAGAGGTAAGTTTAGTACAAACCATGGAAACTTGATTTAGATAAACTCTGATTAGAGCACATTTCCTTAAGATATTCATTGAGGATTAGTATAGAAAAACATCCTAGTATTTTTATAATGTAGATATTTTGTTTATTTTTTTAAAAAATAAATCCCAATCTAGAAACAAGAAGTTATAGGTGGATCTTTCATAGCTGTACCTAGGATTGAAAACTCCAACAAGGAATTTTTGTCTTGACCTGGGGTATCTAGGTACGTGACAATGGGCCTTGATTCACTCTGGGATACAGAAGTCCTGGTGGATATGATTAAGATAATTCACATTTTCTTTACAAACCATTATGAAGAGTTTATTATTATATACCTCCTTAAAGAAAACATTTTTTATGGTTATGGATTATATCCATAAATTTTTCAATTTATGTTATGTGTTTCAGAAGATTGGAATTTTTTATTGGGATTCATAAACTAGTTTAGTGTATCCCATTGTTTAGAGATAGTGCCTAGTGAAAGTAATATAGATTGTATCAAACCACATAATCCATGTAGAGATTTCCGTCCTACTCAAGATAATTATTGTGGCGCTGGTGAAACAACTGGGGATGATCATCTTATGACCATACTCGGACAACTCACTCAGGTTATGAGTAATAACCTTACCCATATGGAGCACCCTAATCAACAACACAGAGGATCAATGTTAGAAAACATCATGAGGAAACAACAACCAACATTCAATGAGAGTAAAAATCCATTAGTAGCTGAACAGATGATAAATTCCTTAGAAAAAATATTTGATGCTTTGGGGAGTCACGAAAGGGAAAAAGTTGTCATGGATGTTTATCGCCCCACTGGAGAAGCAGATCAATGATGGTCATTAATCAAAAACACAATGGATGATGAAGAGGTATCTAACATGGGATGGGGGAGTTTAAAGAGATTTTCTTAGAAAAATACTTTCCTCATGTCCATCGAGAAGATATAGAAAGGCAATTTTTGAGTTTGTAGAAAAAGGAAGATGATAATGTAACAATGTATATGGCTAACATAACAAGGTAACCAAGGAATATAGTAGATTATATACGTATCCCAAGGAGTAATATTGATCGATTCATTGATGGGATAAAATCTTTTCTCTGTCGATCATTAGATTCCCAATCCTTTTAATCGTATGAAGATATTGTCTCATGCGCTATCAAGACAGAAAAGGAATTATCTAAGTATTATAACTTCAATGAAAATCAAGAGAAGAAGATATATGATAATAAATCTAGAAATAGAAATATGTAGAAGAAGGTAATGGTTTAATATCCATCATGTGGTAAATGAGGGAAGAAACACCTCGGTACTTGCCTATAGGGAATGGGTGTCTGTTACAATAGTGGCGAAAAAGTACCACCTAGCACGTGATTGCAAGGGAAAAAAGAGGCTCTCAATGTTCAATGCTACAATTATAAAGAAATGGAACATTATGAAAATGAATTTCTTATGCGCTAAGATAACATACATTAGAAAAGGACAAGGGAGAAAGGCCAAGCTTATGCGATCACTACTACTGAGGTAAATGCTATGAAAGACGTGGTGGCAGATAATTTAATGGTTTCGTTAAGTTTATCCAATGCATTATTTTTTTATGGATCATCGGATTGTTTCATTTCTTCTTAGTGTGCTATGAATAATTAGATATTTTCCATTTGACATAACAAGGTAGTTGTCAGTAAAAACTCCTAATGGATGTATCGTCACAATAATGTTTTCTGAATCAGTTCCCATTATGGCATATAAATGTTCATTATCTACTAATCTCTTCATCATACTGATGATTGAATTTGATATAATCCTTTAAATGGATCGTCTTTCGGACCATGATGGAAACATTTATTGTAAGAATAAGGAGGTTATACTTTTCGATGAAGATTTGGAGTTCTTTATCTTTAGAGCATAAAATTCACCACCAGATTCTTATCTAGATCCACCCCCAGAAGCTCAACTAAATACCATTATTAGGGAGAAAGAGAATGAAATAATTATGATTGTGGAAAAGATTTATTGAATACGGGAGGTACCTATTGTGAAAGAATATATGGATGTGTTTTTAGAGGATTTACATGGACATCCTCTAGAATGAGAAATTGAGTTTTCCGTTGATTTAATTCCTATTTCAAGGCCCATATCAATGACCCATTATTGAATGGCCACTGCGAAATTAGTGGAACTAAAGAATAAAATATATCAATTGAGTAATATGGGATTTATTTTCCCTAGTGTTTCTCCATGGGGATCCCCTTTCCTTTTTGATAAGAATATATACAGATCTATGAGGTTGTGCATTGACTACTAGGAGAAAAATGCTATAACAAAAAAAGAAAATCTATCCCCTAGCTTGCATGGAAGATTTATTCGTCCAACTTCATGGATCTCAATATTTTTCAAATATTTACCTTCGATATAGATATCATCAGTTGTGTGTGAAGAAGGAAGACTTTGAGAAAATATCATTTCGAACCAAGTACGGGCATTATGAGTTTATAGTAACACCTTTTGGGATAACTAATGCACCCTCTATTTTCATTGATATAATTAATAGAGTTTTCAAGGAGTATATTGATGAATTTTTAGTGGTATTTATTAATGATATCTTGTTATGATCCAAAATCTATGAAGATCATGAAAATCACTTGTGTAATATCATAAGGACTCTTAGTAGAAATGATTTATATAGGTAATTTAGAAAGTGTGAATTCTGGCTTCAAGAGATTTCTTTTCATGGAAATATTGCCTCTAAGGAAGAAATATATGTTGATACTTCCAAGATAAGGGAAATATATGAATGGACAACACCAATGAATATATTTGAGGTATGCATATTTATTGGTTTAATAAGTTATCATCAACGTTTCATCACGAATTTTACCAGGTTGGATAACCCATTAAACAAGATCACATGTAAAGGGGAAAAATTTTATTTAAAACAAGTTTGTGAAGAATGTTTTAAAGATCTAAAAAGAATATTAATCAATGATCATATCTTGACTCTACCATCAGGGAATGATGGGGTTGTTATTTATAGTGTTGCTTCAACGAAAGGACTTGGATGTGTCCATATGCAGAATAATAGAGTTATTGCCTATGAATAACGACAACTAAAAATTAAATTGAAAAACAATTCCACTCATGATCTTGTTTTAGAAGATATAATATTTGTGCTAAAGATAAGGTGGAACTATCTCTGTGGTGAAAAATATGATATTTATAGTCATCACAAGAGTTTGAAGTATATTTTCTCAAAAAAAGAACTGAACATGAGGCCAATGATATGGCTTGAACTACTCAAGGATTATGATTTCACAATATACTACTACATAGGTAAGGAAAATAATGTGGAAGATGCATTAAATAGAAAGGATCATGGAGTTTTTAACAGGATGGTAGTTTAAAGGGATCCTATTTTTAGGGATCTAGTAAAGCCAAACATGGGAATAAACATGGAAGCCGAAACATAAATAATTTTTCAAATGGTTTCAAAATCCATATTTACTAGAATGGATAAAGAGTTATCATAAAGATTATGAGGAGTTACAATAGAAAATTAAAGCTATGAACGATGGGAGAATGATCGACATCATATATGTAGATGGGATTTTGAATTATGGGAATAGACTTTGTGTTCCTAACATACATGATCTAAAAAAGGGAATTGTTAGATGATGCTCATAGCTCCAAATTCTCTATACACCCTTGAATCACTATGATGTATAGAGATTTGAAAGAACATTTTTGGTTGGACAATAAGAAGAGTGAGATTTCTGATTTTATGTCAAGATGTATGGTTTTTCAACTAGTGAAAGCTGGAAGAAAACATCCTAGAGGATCCATGAAACCTCTTCCCATACAAGAGTGAAAATGGGATGATATTATGATGGAATTTGTCATGGGGCTACCAAAGACTCCAAGAAGGAATGATGCAATATGAGTCATTATTGATCGTCTTACCATGTCATCATATTTTTCTTTCTATAAGAGAAGATTTAACAGGTGAGCATTTTGTAAGACTATATATTAATGATGTTGTACGATTCAATATGATCGTGATCCCCATTTTACATTAAGATTTTGGAAAATTCTTCAGGATTCCTTGGATACTGAACATTGTTTGAGCACTACTTACCACCCTCAAACAGATGTAAAATCAGAACGGACAATTCAAACTATAGAAATCATGTTGAGATCTTTCACACTTGACTTTCAAAGTACGTGGGATCAATATATACCTTTTATAGAATTTACCTATAATAATATATTCAATTAAAGAACTAAAATGGCACCGTATGAAGTGTTATATGGAAAGAGATTTCATACAACAACTTGTTGGGATGATATTTGTGAAAGAAAACTCATTGGCCCAAAACATGTTGAGGAAACAATGGAAAAGATGAAGGTTATCCAAATCCACATCAATGCATCTCAAAGTAGGTACAAGAGCTAAGCCGATAACCGATGTGAGGATTTGGAATTTAAAATAGGAGATCAGGATTTCTTGAAGGTATCTCCATGGAAGGGAGTTATATGATTTGGTATGAAGGGTAAATTAAGTACCAGGTACATAAGACCTTTCAAAATTCTAGAGAGAATTGGGGCTCTAGCTTACAATTTGGCAATGCCACCAAGTCTCTTCAATGTTCAAGATGTGCTCTACGTATCACGACTAAGAAAATACATTCCTAACCTAACACATGTACTCACCTATGAGGAAATTGAACTGGAACATGATTTGTCTTATTGTGAAGAGTCTGTCAAGATTCTTGATACCAGAGAACAAGTTCCAAGAAACTGGATGACCCGTATGGTAAATGTTCTATGGAGAAACCATAAGATGGAAGGGGAAATGTGGGATCCCGAGGAACATATGATGAAGAACCACCAAAAATATTTTGTGTGGAAGTATTCTAGAAATATTGAGGATGAAATTATTTTAATTAGGGAATAATGTAACACTACAATCTTCCACTGTATGTTTCCCTTTAAATAATGAAATAGCTTTAATGGTAAGCAACTTCGAGATTCTAACACACCTCGAACAACCAAACTAGCTGTTATGAATAGTAATACCCACTTTTTGAAATTTTTATAAATTTTATCATTAAAAATGGACTTCATTTATGGATTCATAATATCCAAATTATCTTAGGGTGAAGGTTTGGTGTTTTTCTGAAAACATTCAATTTTTGATGAATAGTGAAAATCAATGCGTTATTGTTTAAAACTGAATTTTTATTTAAATAAATATTTATTTATTTTATTTTAGTTTATGTAAAAATAGATACATAATACATATATATATTCAATTTAATTCATTGGAGTCATTTTGTAAAAAATTAGATATATAAAATTTTATTGAACTTTTTACCGTCTTATACCCACCTACTATGAGCATTTTCAAATTCACATAAAACTAAACTTTACCATTTCTGTGAATTGAATTTCAAAATTTTTAGAAACACGGTTATTATCAGTAAGTAAAATTTTGTTTAATAAGTTGAAATTAATTTTTCATGAATAGTAAATTTTGACTTTTATTTATGCTGGTTAAAAGTAAATAGAGTAATTAAGGGTAAAAATTATATTTTTATTACCCTAAAACATGTCCTAATTCTATTTTATAAGAAAAGTTTGACCAAAAAAAACCTTATGAATAAAATATGATCCTTCAAGTCCACATGGATTAGATTATGAAACTTATTATTATTTTATTTAAAGAAGAGTTAAAAGAGTTAAATTCAAAGTTTAATAACTAAACAATTTTTAATATAGGGTTATACATAATATAAATTCAGATATAAATATTCATTAGAAAAATAAACATATATCAATCATAATTATATTTTATTTATAATTCTTATACATTATATAATTTAATTTATTTATAAAAAAAATGATGACGTAGTAATTACCTTAATGATGATATATTAAAATAATTGATATTATAAATATCTAAACAAATGTAAATTGAGACTTTTGATGAGTTCCAATAATTTTCTAGGTTAATATGACATGTTAGGATAGAATATATAAATTTATTTCTAGGTAATAAAGATAATAGGACTTTAACAAAAAATCATTTATTAAATAAAGTCAAAATTGATGTAATTGAGTTTTTAAAACAAATACTATATTATTGGCTGATATAATATTCCTAAAAATAAAATGGTCATCCAAATGGCCTAAATACTATTATATATGTCATTAATGAACCATTTGTGGTTTTCTTGGTAGTTTATAGTATGTTTATTAACCATATAATATAAGAATACAAATAGACATGGAAAATGTCAAACTATTTAACTAAGAGTTAAATCTAAAGGATAATCATAATATGGTGACCCAAACCTATCTAAAACCAATTGGTTGAGTGGTTTCAACATATCCCAACCTTATCCTAGAAATAAATAATTTTGGAGCCATTATAAACTGAAAATTATCTTCTTATAAAATAATTTTTCAATCTTTTCCTAAGGATCCCCTCACCCTATTATAAAAGGGTCAATATCACACCTTCAAAGCCATTTTTATTGGACATATCTTACCTAGATATCCTACCAACCATATTCTGTTCAACCCAAATTCCTAACTTTGGTAATAAAGACAACCTAAAGAGCCCTATCGATCAAATCAAAACGAAGAACCCGAACAATAGGTAAATATTTCATCACCTATTTCAAGTTCTTTTCTTCTTCTTACAATTCAAATTTCCATGTTGTTTCCATTATAAAATAATAACTCCAATATATTATATATATTGTGAATTTATTATAAAATTTGTACAATTATTTTCATTATTCTATCCATCCTATAAATGACAAAGTCACCATACGTGCGTATGTACGGCTTACTGTCTCCACGTCGTGGTAAAGTTTGTTTTTCAAACACTTCATTATTTGGATGGTTATATTAATGAGTATAAATGATTTAAATAATAAATTGAACAGGATAATTATTCTTTATATATGATATAACACTAAATTATATAATACTTTAATATCAAAAAAGTTATATTGTCGCTCGTAGATACGTACAGATTACCGTCTCCATGAACGCGATGAGATTCATTTCCCCATCATAACCAATCAAGAATATTTTTCAATTGATGATTAAAAATAATGTTCAATAACTTGATATAATTATAGATAAAAATTAAATACATCATATCCATAACAAACACAACTTCTGTAACAAAACATATAAAGGAAAATGAATCATTTAACACCTGAAACGATGATACTACTAAAATATTATTAACAAAGAAATATTATAAGATAATATATGATATAACTTTTATGTATATGATTTTTTTATAATTTAATAACAATATTATATCTATTATACAGGATGTTAACATACTATCGTGTATGGAAAAGTACATGGTATAATTTAATTTTATAATCTCTTTATTATCCGATGTTGTTTTTACGTAAGTATCTACTAGGACCTCTTTATCATCCATATCAATGATTCATAAAAATGTATTTCAAAACATTATTAAATTTTTCTAGACTATTGGTTAAAGTCATTTATATTCTTATTTTACATTATATGTTTTGAAATAAATATTTCCGTCATTTTCCAAATAAGGTACCTTATGACCTTTTCGATAAAAATAAGGTAAGAATGTGTTTTTAACTTATACGGTGGGTGTGGCTATATTAAGACATTATAACATCATCAAAGCTTCCCTTACAAGGTTATTATAATTTTTCCAAAATTAATTTTTTCTTTTAAATGGTTTTAAATTAAAAATAGGTATTTATTTCAAATAATTTTCATTTCATCTATGTCAACATCCTTTGATGGATTTTAAACTTGTTTGTAGTTGATTAATTATGATACAAATCTTCCATATTGTATTGAAGGTTTTGTGATATGTTTGACTGTGGATGTGAAATTTTATACCATTCATTTTTTATGGGTAACATATTAACATTTCGTATTCTATTTTTAATATGTATTCTTATGTTAGGATTAAACCATTTCATATGGGGAATGCATTGGACTTAGTAATTGACGGGTGGATCCCACTATATATCCTCGAGGCATCAGTTGGTCTCATGAGACAAACTAGTTCCTTTGCACATGGTCTGGACAAAATATTATTTCTACTCTTTGTATAAGGCCTTGACTATGGGGTTATGAAGTCTGGCATTATGCATTCCATCATTAAAAAAGTGGATACTGATATTGAATGTGATTATTTGACTATTAGAATATCCATGTGAATATGTAAATGGCACTATTTGATTATCATTCCATTATAATGATGAATTTTAGGATTAAAAGGATTTTGTTTTAGTCTTATGCATTTCCTTAAATGATTATGCTTATTTATGAATTTTTTCTCTATATTGTAATCCTTACTGATCATATGAACTCACCCATTTATATGTTTTATGTTTCCATGTATGTGAATAAATATATTATGATCAACTTACAGAGATAAAGGATATAAGTGTGGTAATTGGGGTCAAATTTTAGTTGATGTTTTTATTTAATGATGTAATGTAAAACATATGAATGTATCTAGTACTTCCAAGGATACTAAACTGATTGGTCATTTGGGACATGATACATTGTATAATTTCAATGTTATGTAATTATGCACCGACTCTGGGTAACTAGGGTCAGGGAGATAGAAAATTAATGTTTTCCTGATTAAATTTACCTTTATTGTATTCTTGTCATTTTTTTGTGGAGATTAGTTTATTTTCACAAACATAATCCAATAAGGATGGAGAATATATCTTTTATTATAAGGTGATAGTTTAATTCATCAACATAGACTAATTTTAGTGTAAAACTATACCAAATCTAAAGACTAATCCCATTTACATTGATAATCAATTGTTCATGAACTAAACATTTCTTCCATTGATTGAATTGTCTGTAAATACCTTCCATTAGATTGGAGATGAAAGGCAGTGCATAAATGAAGTTTCGTGTCAAGATCCTTCAATGGAAGCCTCTATATATTTTTTGTAAAATAGTGATCTCAATTTAAAAAAAATTGAAAGATATACTCCATGATGTCTTAGAGATTCATTAATATTGAACTCAAGAGTAAAATCATCTAATATAGAGAGGAAATGTATGTATTTGGTAAAGTTAACATTGATATCATATATGGGATTATTCATTATAGGTGGATTTATTAATCATATATAAAATTATATAGTAACGTAACCACATATCAACAAAAAAATGGGAATATGTTTCATGACTCCTCTTCGATTTTGTAATTTCAGTTGATGAGAAACCAAATATCTGGAAACATAATCGAGAATCCCCCACATCATGTTATCACACCATAACTTTTTAATACAATCAATATACATAATTTATGTTCAATGATGTAAGGTATATTTAAGCTAAGAGTATCATCAAAATATTCTATTTTTATAATAGGTATATATAGAACACATAATCCCTTTATAAAATTCATAACACATTCTCAACAAATGATATGTGTGAATTTTCCATCAAGCACAAGTTTAATTTCCTTCTAAATGTTTAAATACTCTGAATGAGAAATTTATATATATATATATATATTTAATAATTATAGTTTCATAATCATTTGAAAAATGATTGACATATCCCCTTACATAATTATTTTTATATATACCTTTACTAAAACAATGAACATAAGATCCCTCCTAATCCTCATTTGGGATATACTTAAGAGATACTTCAAACTCAAAGCATCAACTTACTTATTTTCATTCCCTAGGTGTTAGTTTATAGAGAAATAATAATACTAGAGTAGCTAGAGACATTAAATTTTACTCTTGTTGAGCTCATTTAGTAAAAATATTTATTTTATAATTTTTGGCCTTTGTATATATAACTTCTATCAATGTAGATATAAATTATCAAAATCTTCAATGAAAATATTACAGCTCCCGACTCATGATCTAGGATTATATAGTTATTTTTTATTTTTTTATTTCCATAATTAATATTCTATAACTACATCATATTTCATTATGACACAATCAAGACCCCTGCTCGATGCATTATTTTAGATAAAAAAACCGACATTTCCAAAATAAAAATTAATGAACATTTAATTGAATAATAACAACATTAGTTTATCTAAAAAATCTTCACATTAATTTTTTTCAAACAATAGTATACCCTTTACATTTAAGCTTTTTCTAAATAGCTATAAATTCATGAAAAATTATGAATGAATTTCTGATAGTAACATGAAAAACCAATTAACTATGCACCTCAATTATTTTAATTAGTATAAAAAATTCTCTATCATCTTTTATCATTGTAGGATTATATGTAATTTCATCAATGGAGACAATATGTCTATGAAAATAAAATCCATGAAGCCAAAAATAACACTTTCATAATCTCCCATAACAATATTTCCTTATAAGTGTCTCATGAATGTTCTATAATTCATTCTCATAGTCATAATAGATTTTATTATATATAGAAATATCATTGATGAATAAAAAAATTCATCAATATATCACTCGAATACCATGTTCATTATATCCATAAATAATAGAGCGTAAATTAGTCAATTAAATGTAAATACTGTAAACTCTCAATGTCTGTACCTTTTTTGAAATGTAATATCTGAAATGTATTCCTTCATTACTGGAAATAGATGATACCAATAATGAAGCTCAATCGTTGATATATATTGTGTATTCTGAAGTTGATCGAATAATTCAACATCGAGGGAGATAGGATAATTGTTCATTATCTCAATATAATTGATTTCTCTATAATAAATGCACTATCTAATGTATCCATCTTTATTTTTAATGAATAGAACATGTACTCCCCTAGGTACAACACTAGGGTGATTAAATCCCTTATCAACCAACTTCAATAGTTGTTTCATAAACTCTACTAATTCTATAGTATTTGTTCTATAAATATAATTTGATATTAGTCTTCAATCATAGATTAACATAATGGAATACTAAACCAGAGTGGTAAGGGATTCTGCTTGGCATCCAAAACACCTGAGTTCAAAACCGGGTGGAGGCGAATTTCTGGGTACTGTAGCAGTACTATAGCAGTAATGTAGCAGTTACTCTATCTGTTACTGTTCGGTACTATAGCAGCCGGAACTATTCACCCGATTTGGGCCTTCGGGCCACCGGTTTGAGCAGACGGGTCTCCAAGGCCTTCGGGTCATCAAAGGCCTTCTAGCCACAGGACCTTCAGCTCACGTAGACCATGGAGTAGCCCTGTTCACACAGAACAGGCCCCAGAAGAGGATCATAGAAACAGGAGTAGCATCCAACAGATGCAGAGCTAACCGGATTGGAAGAATGAGAGGGTATAGCAGCCGCCATCGGGACCAGGCACCGTGCAGATTTGTACGGGGAAGTGCTAGCCGATTATCAATGCAAGGAGGGGAGCTAAGGAGATCAATGATACAAGACTCTGGGGAGTGTTAATTCAAGTGGGCTGGGCCTACGGGTCATGTAATGGGTATGGTATGCCTCTAGGCCTTCAGGTCATGTATTTCAAGTCATGTCGGGCCTTGTCCCTTGGGCCTACGGGTCATGTAATGGTTCCCCTTCAACCCTTAAAAGAGGGATTATCTTTAATAAAATAAAAAGAAGGCCTTCGGGCCATTCAGGCAGACATAATGGAATACTAAACTTCATGCATTAATCAATGTGTTGGTTATTCATTAGAAATACATCACTGAATTCTAATATAAAAGGCATATCTCAAATTTGAATATTACTATTTGTATATCTATATTTTTTTTATTATTCCATGAAAACTCCAATACATAGAAAGACCAAAGTATGATCTTGATATGAATCAAATAATTACTTCACTACTCTAAATATATGGTATTCTGTATATTTCTCAATAATCATAATTAACTTCTTCGTTTAATTTTTTAATCTTATTTTCAATGTCATCCCATACGAATTTTTAAATATATGTCAACCATATTTAAGATAATATTGTCAAAAAATAAAGCATGTTTATGTTACATAATTGAGATTACTAGAATAATCATTATTATTGTAAGACTTTCCATTAGATTCTTAATTGACAACATCATTCTTAAATTAATTGGTAAATTCCTAATATTCATGGAAATATCAGTAGATATAATAGAGTCTGAGGATACAAAATAAAGTAAATCATTTCAAAACATAGAATATAGAATTAAATTAATTTCCAATACATCATTGGGAAATTTAAACCAAGTTGTAGTGATCACTAAATCTTGACGTTATCCACTTGGTATATTTTTGGGTGGATTCTCCTAGCACATGGGAATATGTTTGTGTAGTGGACCATATCTTTAAAACTGAACCACTGGAAATAATTGATTTGCTTCATATTTATAATCCTGAACATTATTCCAGCACATAAAGAAACTCCCAATCCCATAAATAATATCCTAGGTTGATTCATTCCAAAATTGTCACAAGGTTGAAATCTCTATGTTCACCTATTCTTATTTAGAACATTACTTTTTTCATGGTGTTTGGATGGCATATTCTTATTTTTATTTTGTTTTAATCAATAATACATAGGGAATTATTTCTATTTATTTTGAGACCATGTTACTTTTTCTTAATATGATTAGAATGTCTGATAGACTGGTTCCCTTCGAAGTATTGGATTAATCCAGTTAATGAAATGTACATTATTACTTTTCAGATTACATGCTTTGATGCATACAACTTTATTTCGTCAAGGATCCATTTCTAAATGATGTTATAAAATAGATAAGTTTATATTACTATGAAGCATAATGTATGATAAAAAAATTAGTGAATTAAATTAAATATATTGAAAAATCATTTCATAAAAAATATCATAATGATTAACACTGTTTCTTTCGAGATATGTTTATTTTAAAATCCTTCTTATTGGTTTGTAATGAAAATATGAATTTTACAATTAATATTACCCAATAGTGTCATACCATGTATATAGTAACTGTAACACCAAGTTATTTTATAAAATATATTTTTCAAATTAATTTAATCGTTTTGATATAGTTCTTTACATGCAACGTAGAGTGTCACTAATGTAATACACAACACTGAGTGAAAATGAAATGTCACATATTTATAAATTAATATCAATTAATATTATATTTATCACATAGATTCTGCAATTTACGATATAAAAATGATTAAATAAATTATGAAAACATTGTTTACAAATTAATATATAAATAATTCTTTGATGAAAAATGAATTATAAATGGAAATAAGAAACCTTTTGAAAAAAATGAAATATTTTTTTGAAAAGTAATTTTACGCTCTATTGTTTTTTATAGAAATAAAAGAAAAAAATAACTTTTAGTGAATTATATTAATGAAATAAATATAATTTATATTCAATATAATTTTAAAATTGATCAAATGTTTTAATATATAAGAAATAATAATAACTCATATTTTAAACATAAAGATATAGTCTTTTTTAAAAATATGTTTGTATCCTTTGGTGTACTTATTTTAAAATAAATGTTTACCATTAATAGAAAAAAATTATTATAAAAAATATTATTTTTTAAATCCTCATTTAAAAATTATCTTACATGGATTTTTTGGGTTTTTATGAAAATTTTCATTTTTTGATTATTTGTTAAGAATACATCATTTTTATTGAAAACCTCCTTTTTGTTATTATTAAATATAAAGATAAATTATATAATAAATTGGTATTAATGTAAAATTAGCTCAATAATACATTCATTAATCAAATTTAGTTTATTTTAATCAATTTCATGTTGAATTTAAATATAAAATCATTGTAATCTTTTGAGAATATTCTTTTCAATAACCCATGTTCTTTTCACATCTACATGATAAATTTGTAGATAAATAATTCCACATAAATGAATTGAATTTTTAATAATATATTCCATATTTTAAAATTGAATTATTTTTTATTTCTATTATGGTTAAATTAATTTTAAACTAAAATTATTAGTAAAAAATAAAAATTAAATTGTCATTGTTATGGTAAGAACTGATTTTCAGGGGGGTTATGCTAATATGATAAGGGTTTAAAATGAAGTACCAAATTGAAATAAATACCAATTTACTTTCCATATTAATATATTATCTCTTATATTATTTATATTGAAACATATTTTATTATTTTTTTCAGGATAATAATTTTTAAGGATTAATTTGTCTCAAATTATTACAATTGTGTCACACTACATAATAATGAAATGCAATAAACTCTTCAATCTTCCTATTACTACCAAACCTTTTTGGATCTGAAATTAAAAACAAAATCACTTAAAAACTTCCATACCATCATCATATAATCCTAATTTTGGAAAAAAAATCCACCGAGGAATGATTTTTTGAAAGATATGGAGGATACCTTAAAGAAGTTGTAATGATTATCAACAAGGGTAGTTTTTCATACTCTACTACATTCATTTATTATTAAAACATAATGATATAATTATAATAGTAAATTCTATATAGTAAATTTATTTTATGTATGTTCATTACCTATAACCATATGCACTTCCAATAAATGGGTTATGAAACCATATTACATGTTTATAGGGGACTGCCGCTTAGTGAACTGAAGTCATTAATTTTTTCAATTACCATAACTCAACATTCTAAATAATAATTTATTTATTTTTTATATAATATATTTTTGATATGAATATTAATATGAAATTTTTATATCCCATATATGTTAATTCTGTTAATTTTGTCTGTATAAGAAAATTTCACACATGTGTGCGGTAGACAATCACATCTTAAGGAAATGTGACTCATTTAAACATTACATAGTAGTTAATAATTGTTAATATAATGAAAATATGTGATTTATATTAAATAAAAGGATATATATTGATAATATATAATTTTTTAATTTATTCAATACAATGAGAAAATTAAAACCGTGTTTATGCATACATATGACCTACTACCTCCATTTACGGTGCATTTCATGGTATATCAATAATAGTTATTGATTCCTATAAATACATATAATTTTGAATTTAGATGATATTTATATCATGGATAAATTATTTGGGATTATTAATCTATAATATAAGTAATAATACTATAAATAACAAGTCAAAACATACACAAAAAACTATAAATTTATTTCTTGAAACGTGAATTTTACATGGAATTATTAATTAACCGGTAATAGAAGGAAATATGAAAATTATATAGGGTATGATATTTTTAATCATGGTTCTTTAATATGTTTATAATCAAATGATATTTATTATATAATTTTATTGATCTTTTATAATGGAAACTGAGAATTTATGAAATGGATTTATATATCACCATTTTAATTTGTTAGACACAAGCCATATTCGTTACCATTTTTGTGTTGTATATAGTACCTAAGAATTTATTATAAGATTATTATACTTAAAATTTTTTGTAATTAAATATCCGTAAGATGATATCTCTTTCATGGGTGCTATGATTCTTTTTTAGAAATTTGGTAAGTGTTTTACGTTTCAATCAAATCGTTTATAAATATTGTTTAGGACTAAGATTCTAGTAATGAAATATTATGATAATTACCTCATGAATGTGATGAATTTACTTATATTATGGTTCTTCTGGATATATTCAAGTAATATTACCATATTTATACTCCTTGGTACTTAAAATAATTGAGGATATATTATTATCAAAATATGGATTTATTTGACTCTTCGATATAAAATCTAATTTATTTCAAAACACAGATGTCTAAAAAAATTCACAAAGGTTTTATTATTATCCTGATATATGTAAAATATATTTTTACCCATTTGTAAATTTTGACAATTTTTTTAATGGATTCATTATTTCATCTTCGAAATAATTATTGTTTCACTTTTAATAAATATGTGACAAAACTATTTGTTTTTAACACGTACAACATGAATGAATCTTCCAATCATCATCAGTTTCATGATTTTTTTAAATAAAATTATTTTCAGAATGTTTTATGTTTTAAAATATATTTTTTAGATGGTAAATTATTTTTTAATCAAAAAATGTTTTAAATGATTTTGAACAATTGTTTATAACTTTTCATGATTATTTAATAAGAAAATGATATTCAAAATGTTTTATGTTTTAATAATATTTCTTAAAATAAAAAAATATATGTTTCCCAAGATATTATGTAAATTTTTGTTAATGATTCCATTGTATGATTTAAATGTAATTTTACCAAAAAATGATTATGAAAAAAATTTTTGTTGTAGAAAGTGATTTTCATGAAACCTTTTCCACATCAAGACACATGGCAATGGATTTATCTTTTAAAATATTTTTTCAAGTGTTATTATATATATTGATGTTACCTACACTATACTGAGATTTTATCCAAGCATACCATTCTTATTATTTAATTAAATATATTTGGTTTAGTATGGAATGATAATTATTAAACCTATCTCTTTTTCCTAGGTTATGATATGTAAAAATATTTTTGAATCCCATTTTATTTTTTGTGTCATGATATTATAAATGTTTATGCTATTATGGAACACCTAAATATGGTTTTCTTTATTAGAATTATTGGAGTTATCTCTCCATCCAATTCTTTGGATATAATTGGATTGGTAATGAGTAAATATGTTATGTGTGAACTTGATTTAATGTTCAATTTTTTATGTCTAAATCAGATTATATGTTTATAATGTTATTCATTTCCTAGATTGCATGTTTTCAATGTTATGTGTGAAACATATTACATGATCCCAATGTTTTCAACGATCCTGATTACATGTTTAGAGTGTTATTCATTGAACTACCCATCACATCCATAATGTTATGTGTTATGCAATTTTCATATCCATATTTTTATTAGAGTTACATATTTAATTTCATTAACGTATTGAGTGGGAATATTTTTATTTACACACGATTACATATTAATAAAGTGAAGTGTATACCACAAATATTTATTATATTCTAGTTTTATGACGTTATGGTTCATGTAATTCGATATCCTAGTGATTCATTTCATATAAACTACCCATATTTATGCCATGACTATTGATTTTAATCTTTAATGTAATGGGTATGATCTTTATATGTTAGGATCATGTTCTCATACACTAATTTTCATGTTATGCATATGTGTATCCATTATTAAGCATTCTTTATCATCTATGTTCCCCCTTTCTTATATATTCATTCCCTGGGTTATAAAGACATATTATAGTATTGTTTTTGAATATTAAAAAATGGAAATATCATTTTTCGAGAAATTGAAGATCATTTACCAAATTAAGAAGATTATGTTCCATGTTTCAAGTCACACTATATTATAATGGTCCTCCAATACGAGTTTTTGTAATATGATCAATATTTACCTTAAAAGATATAATATCCTTGTATTAAAATTATAGTTTTCTATTGTAATGCTCGTTGTTTGGCACCATATAATGATCGATTAATTTCCTATGGGTACTATTAAATGTTACACCCCAAGGTATATCTTTTCTAGAACCATGCAATATTATAATATACAGACATGGGTGTACTACAAAAAAATCACATAATCCCTTTTATATAAAAAAATAATGATTTTCATATATTCATGTCCTCAAAAAGTGTCACTTGGTTATGTTCTCCAATATATGTCTCCCATAATATACTTCTAAATGAGAATATTAAACTTCTTATGATACCAAATATATTGAACCTAACTCTAGTTTCACAAAGGGAATGTCTACTTTATTACATTAAAATATATACAAGGGGTCAAATATCGAAGGACATAATAGTTTATATGTTTTATAGGAAAAAATACATACATGATTCAAATTTCACATTTGGAATAAAAAAACATAATTCATAACAGAAGAAAATGAATTCCATCCTTGTAAACTCATTACAATAATTAATACATATATCATGGGGGAAGGAAACAAAATAAGGGTGTGTTTAAAATAATAGAAGTAGTTTAGTACAACAGAATTTATCATGAATCAATTATTATAATCAATATGGAAATGTCAAAAATTAAACACAAACACTATTTAAAAATCATGAATGTCCTGGTTAGATAATCAATAGTCAATATCAATAGGTAAATAATATAAAAAACATTCCATTTTATCAAAACCTAAGAATGATAGAATTCAAAATATAAAATAAAAAATAAAAAATAATGTTTGATAATAATAGATATATTTTCAACTATTTAAATAATTAATTATTAGTGATCGTGATCTAAGGAATCATGATACCTCTACTATCAACACTTATCACAAGACCGGTTAGACTACAGTTAGAATCCTATTTAATTTAACCTAGTATTTGTTTCATAAGATACATTGATGCATAAGGGGATCTATTTAAATATGACCCACCCATATTCTATTTTCAAAATAATCCCTAATATATGAAATAAATTTTTTATTTCATGAATCTATATTAAATATCATTAAATATCTATACGGTGTTAATGATACTGATTTATCAATATTTCCCAAGTTAAAAAACTACCTATCATATAAAACCAAATGAAAATGTATTATTGTTTAAGAAATAATCATTTTTATTGTACAAGAATATTTATATTTGAGATATATGTAATATAAAATGGAAAATTATCATATGAAAGTGATTGTATCAAGTGAATGTTAATAATCACGAAATAATGTAAGATTGTACTATAACATTTACCACTTGATAATTACCATGTCAACCCACCATGATGAAATAAGTAAATTGAAGATTAAAAATAAAATGAATTTTTAATGAATCTTGATATTAGATGAAAATGAGTAATTATATACCCCTTATAAAATAAATAAGGCTAATTACATTTCAATATGCCTCAATAATGGAAAGTTGATTTAAAGCCCCATAAATCACAATTTCTATTGGTAGGGTAGTATTTCAAATCGTTTAAATTTATTTTAATCATTTACTTTCTTATACAAAAAATAATAATTTTTATTATATCATATATGATCTTTTGATGACATATTACCACTTGTTTTTCAACAATCATTCAATATTTTCATTTTTTCATGTGTCAATTGCCTTGTTTTCTAATTTAGTCTTTTTTACGCATGTTTGGGTTATTGAGCATATCATATAGTTTAATAATATCCATAATAATAATCCTGAAATAATTAATATATTTATACTTCAATTATACCTTAATATCTAATAATTAATAATGGTTATGAGTGATTATGTATGTTAATCTAAATAAGATGGCAAATCATATTTACGTTGGTGTAACACCTGTATTTTTCAACAATCATTATGGAAAGGGGGTAAGTAATATTTTTTCATTCCATAATTATATTTAAATCATAAATACTTTATTTTTTCGTTAAATATTAATATATTTATATATCATCCTTGTGGTGTGGTGATGAAAATAGAGTAGTGTTGCTTCGTAATGGAGGTAGTGCACACATATAGAAATTATGTAATCATATTTCAGTGAGTGAAAGGGTAATAATTGAAATGGTAAATTATATTTTCATAAATTTATATATGTCATTAATATCATATTATGTAATTTATATAAAATTTATTTATAAAATGTCTCCTCATTACTTTCATTTTAATGAATTAGTAATAAAGGAATCACAACACTTTGCAAGGCATTCATCCACCATACACCCGAGCAACGTTATCATATCCCCAAAAGGTTAAAATGAAAAATTGAATATAATATATAAGGATTATATAGTAACAAGGAATATATATATTTCATATATATACTTAGGATCCATTTTTATATACACATGTGAGAGGAGGTACTGGAAAAATGAATGACATCAACTTGTGAGGCGATCAACCATCTTACACATAAAGGATGAATTTGTAACACAATTAAATGATGTGAGTATTTAGTTATATTATTGAATAAAAAAATTATTATATTTCATATAATATTATTATTATATCATCATAGTTTCATAATAGCTTAAGGTGGTGGAGGACAATATAAATAAAAACACATGATGAAGAACATTACATATCCCTCAAGTAACCTAATTAGGTTTTCAGCAAAATATTTCCAAGGATGGATTTATGTAAAATTAATTTTAGGATAATAGGATAATTTTTTTGAAGTTATTTGGGAAGTTATTTTCTGTAAAATAGGTTTTTTAATCTGTGATGAGGTTAGGAGAGGGGGTGGCCTTTTACAAGTCAGCTGACTATCATGCTATTAATATTTTAAAATAAAACAGGTGTAACTAAGATTTTTACATTCTAATAGTGTCTAAAATGGATTATATCAATAATTTTGACAATATATTATATAAATATTTCTAGAAAAAAAATACTTTAGACAGGTTTTTTATGTCATTTTAACTCGTATCCTTTAATTTTAATCCATAGTAAATCCATTGAAAACTAAACTACGTTAAATATTTTTAACTATTTTCACTATTCATTTTTTTCAAATAAATATTATTTCCTTATTATATAATATTAATATTTATGAATAAAAACATTAAATAAATTTTTAAAAAAAACTTACAATAATATGTAAAATTATAAATTAAAATTAATCACGTAGATGTCATGGGAAAATGACTTTTAATTGAGATAATATTCAAGAGTTTACAATGATTAAATATCAAAATTAAATATCAAATTTATTAAAATGACCAGGATTTTGTTAGAAAAAAAAATTATAAAATTTTACTTCAATACCAATTAAAAACATGATTTATCATTATATATAATTTTATCAAAAATAGATTTTTCATTTAAAATATAAAATTTTTCCCTATTCACCATGCAATAATTTTGTTTGATGATTTCAATAATTAATACCATTTTATCAAATAAAATTTATATGATTTAATACTTAATTTTAAATTATGTGAATGAAGCCCAACTAAACCGTTATTATAAAAAAGAATTTTATCAAAAAAATATTAATTCTAAATGATTATTATTGATATTTGAAATCAATGTATAAAAAATAATTTTTAAAATATATAATTTTATTAATTTATATATTTTAATTCATATATTATAATTTAATGGATATTTAATAATGGTCATGATAAAATAGAGTGTCAGTTTTTGTTAATTTCTGGTCTTGCAAGAATGATAAGCTATCGATGAAATTAAATTTATTCTAAAATAAATATATTTTAATAGCTTGGGTTGAAAAATTTAATATGTTAAATTAGTAATAATATATAATATATTATTAATAATAAAATATTATATACTTTTAATATATTAAAATCTCATTTTATAAATATCAAAAAATAATTTTGTATATACATAGTACACATGTTTCGTAAAAGAACTCAATGTGAATTTATATTTACCATTTTAGTACATGATATTTTTTATAATTGTTTTACATAGTATAATATATTTACATCAAATATATCTTATATATATACCTCAAATATTTAGGTTGTGTGTTATGAGATCCCACTATATTGAGAAAAGTTTCTTCTATGTGGAGTGAAACAATTTTAATTTGAGTAACTCAAGGGTAATCCATCGTATGAATAATTCATTCATTTCACATAGTTTTGGATTTAAATAAAACACCTTAATATTTTTCAAAATATATATATTTAATAAAAATATAATTTATAGAAAAAAAATTTCAAAAAACACTATATTTTAAATTACAAATAATTATTTTTGATTAGTAATTTATATTTTTATATAGGATAACTATGTTTATATAAAAATGATAAGGGGTCATTTGAAAACCCCTACCAAAGAAATTTGTTAATTCTAATAGTGATGTTTAATTTCTGACTTAGGTTATCTATTAAGGAGGGTGTAACTCATTTCATTTCTCTAGCTTTATCACATTACAATTTATATTCATGCCTTTAATAATAATTAAAAAAATTAAGGAATGTGAATGGGTTGAGATTAAAGGAAATGATAATGAATGGAAAAATTCAACACTAAAATGAATGATTTTTATTGTATAGGTAAGTGTATATGAGAATTTCATTGTCATTTGATGATTAATTAAAACAAATTCATCAAATAATTTAATACCAACCATTTTTTATCTTTCACTACATGTGTTATTGATCTAAATTCACCATGGAGATCTTAGTGGAACACAAAGCATCATATTCTCCATTATTAATTGATAATGAAAATACATAGGACATGGATTATAAACATACTACCTATGGATCCACATTATATCAATCATCACATAACTCAACTAATTACAATTTATATTAGGTGAGCCAAATTATGAGAGGGAGTGGTGATTTGGTAAAAGGAAAAATGGTTTAAAGAGTGAAGAGAAGATTTGGAAAACCATGAATCATTGTTTACGCATATTTGGTTTCCTATTGTGAATGAAAATAAAATTATATAAATGAAATAAATCATCATTAGGTCACATATTACCACAATCAAGTATAAATGGTCAACTTTTTAATATGGTAACATGGACTATACATGAATATAGGTTTTTTGAGAAATATAATATGGAAAAAATAACAACATTAATAATAAATGTATTTTGAATATAGAATATATATCTTCAATACATACCAATTAGTTTCCACCCTTATTCTTTAACTATATTCATAATGTTTTCTTCAAAACAGTTATAATTATGTTTTTTAGATCATATCCATGAGGAAAATGTTTCTTCTTGAGAAGATTTCTCAAGATATGGAATCAATGAGGAAATTTTTAATCATTATCCAACCTTGAAGTGATTATTAAAGTTGGTTCCCTCAATCATCCTCCACAAACTCACATTTGGAAAAAAATCACAATGTATGATTTTTTCCTTTTAACTATATGTTTATATCATTGATTAAAAATATTCAAATTTTCTTTAAATATCGTGTGTTGTCTCTACATATATCTCCTATAGAGTCAATGAAATTTTTTTTTACCATTTATCATAAAAATTATTTATTCACAATCCACAAAAGTTAACTTGGATCCATGAATCATAGTTTGGAATGATTGGAAAAGACCCTATGATTTTATAATGATATTATAGTGTTTAATGATATAGTGATTTTAACCTTAGTTATATTAGGTTCATTTGTTCAACAAGACTATCACCTCTTAATAATTTAATGTTTATTATCCACTGCATTCAATATATCTTTGATATAATAAATTATTATGCATTTATTTTTTATTTCAATGATATGAAATATTTTCATATTTCCAATTTCATTTCATAAATTAGGAAATCTATTGATTCAGTGATTTTTGGATTTAGAAGGGTATATCAATGAATCATGTTTCCATACATGAATATTATTTTTTTCCACCTTGAAAACTATTTTACATGGATGGATCATTATATCATGATTTCATTGGATGTGATTCAATCATGAGCATATATTGATTAGGGGATTGAATATAATAATCCTTTAATAGTTTATTTCTTATATTATCCCATTAGAATATATTTATATCATATATTGTGATCCATATTACAACATGTGATATTTAAAACCCATTCCATGCATTTATGACATCAGAAGAGAATTAATTTTTTCATTGTCATTGTTATCTCAGTTCTTTTCTTATTTTATAATGTTTGGTCTGATGAAATCACCATGCCATTATATATGATGTGAAATTTTGATGAATATCCCAAATTATATGTACTAACATTTATTAGAGGGGGGATTTAATTGTACTAGTTAAAAAATTATATTTTCACATTAAAACCCTATTTTATGACTAAATTCATGATCTAATTTCTATAAAACCTTTTACTTGTAATATAGAATAATAATAAATGTAAAAGAACACATATAATATATTTCAACGAGTCATAAAAAATTTTAGAGTGTGAAATTATTTAATATTAAACATATTACTTTCTATTGATAGATTGTGTCTTAAACTATTTCATGATAATCTCACACAACATTTGGGAAGCTTTCATATAATTCATAGAGTGGGTATCATTATATTACCAATTCTAAAGTTACTATTCATACTTGTACCACCAATCATGTTGATTTTTTTATGATCTAATTGGTGAAAAAACATAAATGTATATATGAAATTATCAATCCTATAAAATAAGATAACAATCCTTAGAAAATTTCTTCACGGGATTGTATTTTTCATTAGAAAAAATGCACATAAACATTCATTCCCATGATATAAGAGTGGAGTTCATGTTCATGAGAGTGTGAGCACATATATACATTATTCCATTTTGAAACTATATTCCTCTTTACGATCATTAATATGATCATGTATCCTTAAAATGGATGGTGAATATAGTTTCATACTATAGAAAATATTTTCTTCTACATCTTCTCAATTCGATAAATGAATTTCTCATTTGGATAATATAACATTTTTTTTTCTTGGATTCAATTTTCTTTATTTATTTGGGACTATTTTATTATTAGGAATATTTGAATGTTATTTCGATAAGGTAACTATACATTATATTTACTCTTTAATAACATCACAAAAAATGAACCTATTATTGTGAATAATAATATGAAATATCTAAATTTGAAATGACAAGGGATATCAACTCAATATCCTTTCAATTAAACTCTATTAAATCTACCATGAATATCATCTTGAATCATATATTCACTAGAAGATTGTGATATTAAAGATTTTCAATAAAGAAAATCATTATTAGAATTAATTACTATTTCAACATTCTCAGACATTTCACGAATTCTTTTACCCATATAAACAATTATTTCAATTTATAATTTAAAATTAATATATTGAAATGAATATTACATAAATTAAAAAATTTCTAATTTACCACTATCTATAATGATATTGGACAACTATTCTTATGTAGTTTCTATTTATTCTTCTAAATTTATAGCATACTCCTTCAAAATAGGAAATTACACATATATAAACCTGAAAAACTTTTCCAAAGATGTTTATCAGTCATAAATTCTCCTTTAATACTTTTTCAAGGTCACAAGATTATCTTATAATGCCACTAGATACTCACCATATGTAGTAAATAATAAAATTTTTAAATAATTCATTAACTTCCAAATAAAAATATAATTAACTCAAAACAAAAAAGAAAATTTTACCAAAAACATAAAATCATATAAAAATCATTAAAACCCACTGAATAAATCATTAAAAACTAGATTATATCTTCATAAATGTTTAAAATCCAATACAATCATCCTTAATAATTCAATTTTTTCATTCAATACACTCCTCAACATTTTTTGTGAACCTTAACAACTCAAATCATGATACATAAAAAATAATCCTTGTAAAAAATAACTATTTTGAAAAAATTAACATTTGAAAAATATATTTTGGAGAAAATTCCTAAACACAATGATAAGAATATTTTATTTATATGATCTTGATTCTATCCTCCTTAATCCAAGAACTCATCCACATTTTTCATCACATTATTTCCATAATCAAAACTTTAGTTGAATAATAAAATTTATATAGAATCATTAAACATCCAATACTTTGAAATAACATAAAAATAATTATTGGGGTATAAAAAATCCGTCTTATGAAATACATAAAGTTTGAAAATTCAAGTTTAATAATAATAACTGAAGATAATCATTTCAAATATAATTGTTGAATATATTTTCAAGATGGATTAAGAAGTAATGAATTTTAGTTTTATATCTCAATTGAAATAAATTCATTGATGAAGTGAAACATGATTTCACAATTCTAATATATTAAAAATTGAAATTTTGTTTATAAATTTCAAAAATACAATGATTCTAACATTTAATAGTTACATTCTTTTCCATATTCATCATATAGTCATAAGGATGATCCTTTTTCTTGATTATATGGGTAAAAACACAGTTACAAATCACATATTTATCTTTCATGGTTCTTAACCTAATATTTTTAGGTTGTACATTATTCCAAACCACACAACATTATCCTACACAAAAAATTACACTTGTGGTTGATCTTTTGTTTTCACATTCTCTCACCAAGTCATTATTTGTAAAACTAAAGAGATTTTAGTGCTTTTTCTATCTTCAAAATCATCCCATCAAACAAGGTTAATTATTTGTATTCTATAATAATATTTTCATCCATAAAATTTTATTACTTATAGTAACTCAGACACATTCCATACAAGACCACATCATATATTATATTAGGTTTCAATACACAGAGGTAGAGTAGGATTATAATCAATCTTATAAAACAAATTTTGTTTAAAAATCCCACTTTAACATCCTAAAACAACCTAATTTGAAATTCTATTAGTGTGGATATGGATTTTGAGTCTTCAATATAAATCTTCTTCAGGAATTATTTTTAATATTTATATATGTATAGAGAAATTAAATATTCATTTTTAAACACCAGTAATTCTAGAATGTATCTTATATATTATTGCATGGAGATCTCAAAATGACTTTTATTGTTTCGAAAATACATAAAACAACTATAATGACATTCTTAAATGATAATATGATCTTTATATATGATCTTAATATGATTACCTACATTCATCTATATACTAGAAAAATAGTTTTTCACTTTTACATTAAAAAATAATATTTTATTTTAGTAGATATCATACTTTGATAAAAATGTTCCTCAATCCAAATTTAATCATTAAAAATCACTCTCCAATTACCTCAAAAGAGATACATAATTAAAAAAAATTCATCAATTAGTATTTTCAATAAGGAAATCATATATAAACTCACTATAATATAAGTCATATTTCGTATGAATTTTATAAATCTGTTCGAACTACTAAAAACATCTTTATTTCTCGTAGTATTTAAGCATGAGAAAATTTCTCTTCAATATGATACTTTTTCAACCTATGAGTTTCCCCTATAAGAATATATTTCCAAATTAATTATGGATTCACCCTTATAATTCTTCTTATTCCTGAGTTTTACTTCATTGTAATCACATTTTTACGATTTATATTTTGGGTTAAATATTCATTGTCTCATTCATTTCCATTTAGTCTAGTTAAATATATATATATATATATATTTCATCCAATTAAAAATTTTCCACCCTTTAGGACATCATATATTGTTGATACTGAAGCCATATACTTATTATTATTTTATTAATTGTACTTTTATTAGAAGTTATATTAAATATCAAAATTAGTTTCTCCACTATTTTATTCTTATATTGTTCATTTAAAAAATTCATATTTTCATTATTTGTGTGGTCATAATTTGTATCAGAAACAAGTGTCTCATTTTCAATATGTTCCTCACATGTTATGTAATAATGATTCCCATTGTAATCATCAACTTATTCTAAATATGACCTAATTAGATGTCTATGTAAAATGATATTCAATAAAATTTATGTCATAATAGTAAAAAAAATTATGAATACTTTTATTCCAACACCCGTCTATTTCCCCATTATATACGTATCCCATAAGGATACCCTCATATTTCGTCACATCACATTTCCCCATGTTTGAGTTTCATATTTTCATCACACATAGGCTTCTAAAGAATTTGAAATAATTTTTTTAAATTTTACAGATTATATCAAAATATATTATGTTATTTTTAGTTCTTGTTATGAACATATTATAATCTATAAACTATTTAAATATATTTTCTAAAGAAAATTGATTTTTTTGTTAAATAAATAGTTATAGTTTTCCATAGTAAAAAAAACTATTATTCATTTTATCATCAATAATAATTTTACTAGGGAGTATAAAGGGTATTTATTTGATTCATAATACAAAGTTTATCTAAATTGAAATTATAGTAATTTCTAGTAATCTGCATTCTATACTATATTAATACCTTTTTTAGGAATACCTTACAAACGTTCTACTTTTCTTTTATACATCTTGATCATTTATAATTTTTGGACTTGTTAATCAGAGAAAAAATTATACGTTTTCTAAAAATTGTCATTAAATTTAATAAAAATAAAATTAAAAATTAGTAAACATGTTTCTCGCAGGTTCATATAAATATGTGTGTATTAATTTTGGTTTTCAGGATGATGGTATTCCAATTATTTTTCCCATTATTTACACTATATAACTATAACACCAAAAATATATTATGGTATCTATATTTTAAAATATGGAATATTTATATCATGGAACAAGAAAAAAATGATTTATACACGATAAATTATTTGTGCGTATTTTTGTGAAACATAACTATTTATTTAAAGTTTTAAAATTAATATAATGATTTAAAATAAAATTAATTTGATAAAATAGATTCATAAAATAATATTTTTTTCTCTTATTATTATAATATAATTTTATTAAACCTTAATTATCTTTTCAAAGTATCATAAAAAGTGCTATAATATTAATATGGATATTTTTTCAGTAAATTAATTTTTATTTTAAAAATAAATTTATCATATTCAAAAAATTATTTTCATAATATGGATTTCATATATTAATTCTACACATAGAAAAATCATTAGGGAGATGTTGTTTTTGTTTTCAAAATATTTGATTTTTTAGTAAAAATTGAAATATTGTAACATACAGTATTTTTTAAAATTACATTAATTATTGAGCCATAGATGATTTTTAAATCCCCAATATTTAAATACCTAAAACATACATTTTTTCGGAATACATAAATTATAACACAAACAGACACCCAAATTTTGTATTAAGACAGTGACTTTGGAATCATGGAAACATAAACACTGGTACGTAATTGAAATACATTATCTCCCACTAGTTTTCTAAAAACTAGTACCCTTATTAGAAACATCATATATAATATATATGTCCATCACATGGGAGATGAAAAAAATTGGTGATCTCAGATGCTCAGTATGGGTAAAAAAGGAAGGCATATTAGAATAAAAATTAGTATAAGGGTATGATAACATGATCCAAAAATTAGATGATCATAACCAACATATCATAAGATTATAATCCAAATTCCTGGAAAAAATATATAGAATTCTTAAGTCATTAATTATATGTATGTAAAGTACACAAGCTAAGCCAGCATAATATAAGAACTTGTCTTGGTATTTCATCAGACTCATAAACATATAAAAAAATGTCAAGGCTCCCTACCAATAAAATTGTAAAATGTTAATCATGGGTAATAACCAATGTAGTTACTTCATTATTGGTATTACACCTCATCTACCCTCTTGTTTTAGGTTTGGGATTTCCTTTAATGTACCATTTTGTTTCATGAATGAGATTTATTCCTATGTACCAACTTCTTTTGGGTTTGGGATTCTTTACTATATACACATTGAGCACATATAACATTTAGCATTACCCAATTAATTATATAAAGATATAGGTCCCACCTATATCATAATAAAATCATACATTCATGTTCCAAAAAATCATATACAATTATATCATAACCCATTAAATGAAATGGATGTAAAAAATATGATATTATACCTATGGAAAATGTAATATGTTTTATAATCATTTCATTAAATAATAACCCATTAAAAGGAGTTTTTTCATTGAAATATAAAAAAAGAAAGATAAACAGAATTGTTAAACGTCATCCGATAAAATGAAATCAATTCAAAGAAAAAATTTGAACGGAAACATTGAATCATTCCCCTTAAAACCATGATTAACACTAACAAATTTTATCAAAGATGAGAAATAATATTGAAAGATTATTTAAAAATTATTAAAAATTTATAATTTTTTCATTGAAAAATGATTCAAAAAATGAAAAACCTTTTGAAAAACATATTTATGAAAATAAATATTAAAAACATATAATGGATTCATTTAAATAATTTTGAAATATGTTTTACTAGGAAAACATGTTTAGGAGATTAAAATCATTTCGAAAAACATTTCATTAAAATTATATTTTAAAAAAATCATTAAAATTTAAATATTAACCATTTAATTGAATCTTCAATGAAATTATTATAGGTAAATCCATATATGTCATACAGGTTTACAAATAATATTCATTTTACATTTTAAAAATGATAGAAAAATACCATGTTCTGAATGTTACAAGCCGATTCCATTAAAAATTTCTTAAAATATAAATGGGAAAAGAATTATTTTAATTATATTATTAGATTAGTATAATATTATTGGAATCCCATTTTTGAATTCACGTGTTTGAAATAACTGAGATTTCCAACCGATGAGAGAGGTATGGTCCAATTTTCTTAAAAAAACTCATAATTATCCTAAGTACCAATGAGTGGAAAATTTGTACTCATACTTGAAGATATAAAGAATAACTAGTATACAAGAAATTTCACCTTATATCATAAAATATATGCCATTTTATTTCATGAATATAAACATGATCATAAGCATTCTTGATAAACTGTAATATTTTTTTAAAAAACTTTTACTACATGATAACATTGTATCATAGTAGTCCTATAGGAAAACTAAATCACCTTGATAATAAAATATCATAAAATTTTGTATATTGATGATATAACATATTCATGTAAATTTATACACCTCATATAAAAATATAAGGGTATAAAAAGACTTGTGTTTCAAAGAAGGTAAATATAAATAAAATTACTTTACAAATTTAGTATCATTTCAAACATAAACGTAATAATAGAAATATAATAAAATGGTTTTGAAAATTCAAATATATTTAAGTATAATAGAAATAGAATATATTTATGATAAATATATACACCACAAGTAAATAATTTAGTGGTGAATAAGATATATATCTGACGGAAATAAAGAGTGGGAAAAAATTTCCATACCTTATGTCTTGACTAACATAGTAGTAGTTAAAAACTCTATTAAAATTAATTTATGTTAATTATAAATATTTTAAAAAACATATTCTTATATATAATAAAATATATTGTTTAATTATAACTTTATATTACCCTCTATTTAACAATTTCTTGTTATGGTTACACTTAGGAAAATATTTTCTTTATTTTTCACTTGTGCTATAATTTATTATATAATTGGTATATCAGTGGCAGGGATTGTAGCAGGCTCGTACAATAGCAGTATTATTCACAGAATGGGCTTTGGGTGAATCATTTGGGCCCACATGCCATGTAAAGGGCTAAATTCCCACTGGTCTTTCGGGTAATGTAATGTGTCTCCCTCTACCTACTTAAAAGAGGTATTTTCTTTACATTAATAATAAATGAGGCTTTGATACCATTATTTCCAATAAACAATATTATATAATTGGTACATATAATAATATCATGAGTTAAGGTATCAAAAAAATGAGATAAATATCATATATATTCATTAAATACTTATTATAATAATATATATAATATGCATGTATAAAATGTAATACACTGTTCATGGAGATGGTAGTCCGTACATACGTATGAATGTTGTTTCTGTATTATTAATGAATTGAAAGAAAGAGAGTAAATGAAATATATTTTTAATTTATATAATATCATGAATGTAGAATTATTTTTTCATATATATCATTTATTTTCATTTAAAATATCCTTATAACCTTCTATTTAGTGCATGAAAAAATCACATCCCTTTAAAGGGGTGATAGTCCATAGTTCCTTAAAGGAAATTATAGTATTTACACAAGATGGAAAGCATAATGGTATCTTATAAATAAAAATTACCAATGAATAAATACATTTTAAATATTATATATATCATATATAAATTTATTCTCTATCATAAATTCCACCATGATATATGGTAATGGAAAAAATGAGCAATCCTCGTTTCATGAGTTGGTAGTTCACTGTACACATAAATAGTATGATCATTACCCCTCAAGATTCAAGTGTGTTTTTGTTTTGGGGAACCCCATAGTATAACCAAAGATAGTATATTTTTTATAAAAGTTTTGTTAAACAATCATGAAATAATGTTATTTTAGGGGTGGTTAAAGAATATAAAAGAAAAGAACTTATGGAATGATGTTACCTCAAATATAGGTAACTAATTTTGGTTTGCACTAATAGGATTCTAGATGGATTTATTCCTAAAGGGAAGATCATTTATGAAGGGGAGATTTGAGGAGAAAATTGGTCAGATAATTTCTGAACTATACTGGCTGGATAGTTGTGAGGAAGTCAGATGATAAGAGACCATTTATAGTGTAGGAGGGGTGACATTCTTGAAAAAGTTTGGAAAAGGGAATCCTCACCCACTTTTTGTTATTGAAATTAGATCCAATACTAGTCCAATGTTAATAATACTGAGAATATGGTCATAATATGGACATAAAATGTATTTAAGATAGCTTTTAAGGTCATATTAGGCCTTATGTTCAGGTTAAAACCCTTGTAATGTTTAATTTCACCATTATCCTTAAAACTAATTTTAATTACATTCACAAATCATCTTGTTCAAAACTCAGTAGATATTTTTATACATTATTAATAATTATTATTCCAAATATAGAATCCATTTTACAGAGTTCAAATCACTTAAGTGTCATAAATTAATTTAAATTTAATCCCGCAGATAGGATGACAATGTAGGTTTTTAATGGAAAAACATTCAAAGGATTGATATGTTTTTTTAAACAATTTCAATATAAAATTGATTCTAATTACCCAAATGGGATAAAATGATGAAAAGTTTATCTAATTAATCATTAAAATAATTTTAAAAAATATTTTATCTTAATAAATAAATTATGTGGAAAAGATGTTTTGAGTTAAATTTTAGTATTTTTCAGTATATATTCAAAAACAACAATTCACTGAAATGTTCCAAAAACAGAGCTAACTTAATTTTTAATATTCTATTTCAGAATATTAGGTTTATTTTGACACATAAAATTTAAAAATGTTCCTTTTTTTAGGATAAAAATTGTTTCCACATTAAAAGGTTGTAAATTTAACTTAATAAAAAATGTGTTTTTATGTTTAATACAGGGTTTTTTTATCATATTACTTTCAAATATAGTGAATGAATATTCAAAAGTTATTTAATAGATAATATATATAATATTAATGTCACTTAGTATTTTTAATTTATTTCGTTAATAAGGATAAAACATCATTGTGAGTATAAAATTAGTCTTCTATAGAAATATTCCGTTTATATTTTATTAGTTCATTATAACTAAGGATTTCATTTTATATTTGTGTAAACTGTAGGTTTTCATAAGTTAGTTAATAATATTCTTAATTTCAAACATAATTGCTAGGTTATTTCTTAATATATTACATAATAATATTTTAATAATATATTGTATTTTGGGAAAACTCAGTTTGGCATATTACACAGGCCATCGAGGATTGTCCGTATTACATGTAACAAAATCTAACCACAATGTTATGTATAGTGAAATATAAACATTAAATTTATTTTATTTTATGAATGATATATAGTTTCATTTGACTCATTCCAAACATAGTGTATTAATCAATATAAAATAACTATTTTCTATGTTCTGTGAAGTGAAAAAATATCAAAACGTATAAATTTATACAAAAAAACCACAAAATCTATATCTATTACATTATAACCCCCTTAAAATGAATATATCCAAAGAAATTCATTTGGGATATCCATTTTTTTAATACTAGAATGTTCCTTTTATAGAAACAATCTTGTAAAATTAAATAATAAAAAATCCTTCAGAAAAGATCTTTGGAAATATGATGGTTACCCATAGATACAAATAACTAGGTTTCCATAGATAAGAACATTTTTTGGATGTTAAAATATATACATGAAGTAAAAGTGTAAATTTTATTGAATTATTAGGTTCATATATCACAAAAAATAAATTTATTCATCATATTTTTTACTAATAAATTACACATTTACCAGGAAATCACGTAGGCTAGTGGTTGGTGTGATACTGTTACCATCCATTGGTCATGGGTTAAAGACCCACAACCTTTCTAGACATGATGGGTTTTCTCCTGAAATTAAATATTTTTTCTAAAACGATGTTAATATATTTTTCAAAAAAAATATATACATCCATGAATTATGTTTAATCACTATAATGAATTTTAACTATTATATTCAATATAAACTCACTACATAAATACTTCATCAGATGTCTAATTAAAACATTGCACAAATGGAAAAACTTATAACCAATCATGAAGATCAAAATAAAAAACAAAATAAATAATGTAAAAAAGCAAGAATAACGTTGATCCCCCATTTATCACAATGTACCTCTTCGTTCTCACATTCCAAACATGTTAATACCCTCACCATATATTCAGTTTAAACTTTTTAATTACCTAAATTAGTATGAATACATTTAGATAAAATAAATTATTCCATATTATAAGGTTATCTAGATATATTTATTAAATCCATGAATTTTCATACTTCATCCAAGATAGTATTGACCACTTTTCAACAAATTAATAATCAGATCCAGGTTAATTAGTGCTATCTAATTTTCTTTATAAAAATAGATTATCTCTTTATTTAAGTGAAACATACTTTTCTTAAAATAATGATCAAATTTAGGGTTACCTCAACATAATTAAAATATAACTCTTTTAGAAGTCTGCATCACCATTAAACATATCTTTTTAAATCTTTAATGAAAACTTATAACAGGAATACTAAAATATTTCCTGAATAATATAGCATTATTGTTGAATTTTAACACAGAAATACTTCATTCATCAAACATTATTCTTAAACCATTAATCACACATCATTAAATTATTCCTTTTTTCATATATAAAATAATTTTAAATATGAATCTTGTATTATGGTTCCTTAACCTCAATCTAATCATTCCAATTATGATCAATGAAAACAATATTAGAATAATATCACATAGCTTTAACATTTTATTTATAGTCTCTTTGTCTTCAGATGTGTAACTTATTCTCTTATCATCTTTCCGATTCTCTCTATGATATTTCCAGTTAAAAATTATAATTTATAAATTCCTATACTTTCTAAATATAAAAAATTCAATGTTATCCATTTTACTTATAGTTTTTTCCATGGACTAAAAAAGAAATCATGGTGTGATAAACACATATCATAGGTAAAAACCACATAATAATGAAAAATTACTTATTGGATATCTAAATCATGAAACCTTACATTTAATAAATAAAACATTGTGTTTTTTACTTGGTTACTCATAGTCATATTATATATATATTATAAATAATGGTTCATGAATATTTTGTGAATATCCAAATCATATCCCTCAATAGTGTTGAAACATGTGTGCAACATGACCCATTGTCATATAATAGATTAGCCTATGTTAGGACTAGGACATCTTGTTGAATTTATTACCACTATGTACATTATTTATAGAGACACATCCACTTGTAGTATCCAAATTGTGATGTATTTATATGAAACAACTGACACTATCATAAAACAAAATTATATGTAATTTTCTGAAAATTTTCCTTATCTATAGATTAATCCATTGACATGTACTTCAAATTATAAATAAAGATTTATCATCATTGTTTTAGAAGGTTAATAAATCCTTTTATATGATACCAAATATAAAAACTTTTTATTGACATACATATTCGATACATCACATTTGTGGTATAGTTAAAGAACAATACAAACAAACGCCCAAAGATTGTACTACAGTAATTCCATTAGAATCATGGATACACAGACATCGGTACATAAGTGAACTAAATTATCTCTCACTAGATTAATCATGACAATAATCCTTCTTCGATATATCATTCATAATAAAAATATTTGTAATGTGGTAGAGGAAACAAAAACAAGTGGTGTGTTTAGATGTTCAATAATGGTAAATAAGGGTGAAAATTAAGAAAAACAAGATTATAGGAGTATGATAATGTGATCATGAAATTATAATATCATATCCTTAATATCATAATCTAATAAACCCGAATAAGGGAATAAAGCTTGTTTATTCATAAGAATTGAATCTTATGTTACTAAAGAACATAATCCCTGAAAGCCTAATATAAAATAATACATGGAATTATGGTAGACACATATGTATATAAAAACACTATGTCAACGCTTTTGACCATGAACTTTGTAAAATATTATTATTGAGATAATAACCAGTGTACCTACATCAGTCTTTGGAATCCCTCTTGTGTACCTTATTGTTTTGAGATTTGGATATCCTCCAGTGAAGCCTATTATATCATGCTAGGGATATTCTCCTATATGCCACCATGATTTAGACTTTGGATGACCTCACATGTACCATTTTAGATATTATAACATTTATCAATACATATTTCATTGAATGGGAGATATAGGTCCTACATGTAACATAATTAAATCATATATAAATGTGACACAAAATTATAAACAATCAAATAATTAGCCAGGAAATTAAGTGGGTATCATAAAAATGAAATTCTAATTTAACTTATTGAAAATGAAATAGGTTTTATAATAATTTCATCAAATTATGACCCATGAAAAATATTGGTTTCATATATAAATATATATATAAATTGTGAATGAGAAATAGATTTTCTAAAAATTATTCTTTATAACAAAAACCATTTTAAGGGTGAATATGAATGGAAACAATGAAATTATTTCTCCAGAAAGGTTTGAGTAACACAAATAGATGTTATCTTAGAAGGGAAATAAATTTGAAAGACCATTGAAAAAAATTCATGAGGTTGTTATCCTTTTGGACTTAAAAATATTTTTAAAATATAATAGCTTTTGGAAACAATTTTCCTAAAAATAAACATGAAAACATAATAAAGATGCAATAGAAAAATTTCTAAATCCTTTTCCCTGAGAAAACATTTATAGGATCTCCAAATCCTTTTGAAACCCTTTTGTTGAAAAATATATTTGAAAAAAAATTCATAGAAATTATCATTTTAAACCTAAAAAGTAATATTTAATTGAATGAAGACATGTAAATTCATATATGTTGTGTGAGGAAAAAAATAATATTCCTTTGAAATCATTGGTAAAATAAAAAAATGTAAACAAATTAATTTTATTGATCACAATATATTTTTATATTATTTTTGTAATCCCTTTTTTAAATCATGGTTGTGAAAGAACAGAGATTCCATACCAGAGATGGGAGTAAGGTCATATTTTCTTAAAAAAATTAATTATCATAAGTACCAAAGAGTGAGAAAATGGTAGTAATACATGAATACATAAAGACTAACCATGTGATAATAAAATTCAAGAGTGTTCCCGAATTATGGATTATAGGACTTCTTCAATAAAAATGAGATCATAAATAATTTCGATAAATAGTGAGGCTATTTAAATAAACTCTTCCCACATATTAACATTGAATCATACTCCCCATATAAGAAAATGAACATTCATGGATCATAAAATATCAAGAAAATAAATAGATTCATGATATAATATATCAAATTAATTTTATACACCTCATATTAAAATATTAGGGAAGAACATGGTGTTTGTCAAAATGATCACAAATTGAGACTAAATTACATTACCAATTCGGTAAATTTTGAAACCAAAACCTCATAATATAAAGATCATAAAATGGTTTTATAAATAACAATATATATAAATATAATATACATTTAATACATTCACTATATGTATATACCCCCAAAAAATTATGTGAACGGTTAAAAATGAATTGGTCTTAGGGAAATAAATAGTAAGATTAAATTTATTTACATTATGTCTGGACTCTCATCACAATTGTTCAAAAAACATGTATAAAAATTTTATTTTAATTATCAAATTTTTTTTCTACCATATGATTATATCTAATTCCATATTAGGATTTTATGACCTTATATTTCCCAATTGTTAACAATTTCATGTTTAGGTTACATTTTAGGTAATATTCAGTTTTTTTTCCGCTTGTGTTTTAATTTTCTATATCCTCAGTACTAATACATTTAACATCATTTATAGAGTATAAAACATAATATAAATATAAATTATATTTAGTTTATTCTTATTTAAATAACCATTTGAATATATAAGAATGAAATTCAATACACCATTCATGGATATGGTAGGTTGTACATACGCATGGACACTGCTTTAGTTTTGTTGTTGTATTGAAAGAAAGAGAGTAAATGATATATATATATAATTTTATTGTTAAATTATATTTGAAATAAAATATATATATCATATATTTTCAGTAAACATTTACTTAACACATTCCATATAGTGTTCGAACAAATTAAATCATTTTTAAGGGGCGGTAGTCCACACTACATCAAACGAAATTTTTAATTTTACACAAGATAGAAAGTATACTAGTATAATCTGAATAAAAATTAATGTGCAATAAACACAATATAAATATAATATATTTATTATATAAATGTATTTACCATCATAATTCCCACCGTGAGAGGTGGTAATAGAAAAAATTGAACATTCATCATTTCGTGAGGCTTAAGTACGCTGTACACGTAAAGAGTATATTTGTTACCCATTAGATGGATGTGTGTGTATGTATAGGTAGAACAATAATTATAAAAATATCATGGTATTTTTTTCATAATTAATTTTTATACATGAATGAAATAATGATATTTTAGGGGTAGAGAATGAAAACAAAAGAAAAGAGCCTAAGGAACGATGTTACCACTTATTCGGGAAACTCATTTCGATTTTCAACAAAGGGATTCCTTGGATGGATTTATTTCCAAATTTTGACTTCAATTTGGAATGTATGTATTTTTATGATCTAATTGGGATTAGATTTTCCTCTAAAATGTATATTTTAAGGTGTGCATTTGTGGAGGGGAAGAGGCCTTTATAGTGGAGGAAGAGTGGCATTGTTGATTTTTTTTGGAAAAGGGAAAACCCCCGAGTTTTTTATTGAAACTGTATCAAATAATGTTAATGATTTGATAAAATTTATGATATGGTCTAAATATTTCCCTAAAATTGATTTCGGAAACGTTTCTAGCTCATATAAGGCCTTAAGATCAAGTATTAGTCCCTTGATATGATTAATTTGTCATTAATTGTTGTAATAAATTTTCAGTACCTTCAATAATAATTTTGGTCAAAACTATGTTGATCATATAATAAAATATATACTATCATAATTTCAAATATATAATTAATTTTATAAAATTCAACCACATATCTAGTGGAAATTGATTTATATTTTATCCTACAGACATGATGATAATGTGGGTTTTTAGAGTATAAACGTCCAAATGTTTTATATGTTTTGATAAACCTTTTCAATGTAAAATTTATTCCAAAGAAATTAATTGGATAAATTGATAAAAATAATTACTATTAAAACATTTATATAAATTACAAATAAAATTTAATCTTATTAATAAATTATATTAAAAATAATTTTTAGTTAAATTTTAACATTTTTCAGAATTCATTAAAAAACAATTCTGCACACAAAAATTCAAAAAATTCACCCTAACCTAGTTTTAATGATTCTATTTCAAAAATAAATCTTATTTGTTCATATTAAATTTATAAAATTTCTAAAATTTATAATTAAAAAATGTTCTCCATCAAAAAATTATAAAATCTCATTAATAAAAATACAAGTATTTATGTGTAACATCAGGTTTTCTCTTGTCTTATACGAATTTACTGTATTGAGTGAAAATAAAAAATATTTTGTCAAATATATAATTTATATATTATATTAATAACACTAAATAATTTTTATTAATTTAATTTACTATGATAAAAATCATTGTGAGCATAAAAATAGCTTTATAGAAAAATATTCCCTTTATAATGAATTAGTTCATTGTAACTATTGAATTCCTTTTATATTTTCATAATCCTTTATATTTAATAACATAGTTAATACTATTTATAACCAATAACTAAATAGATAGGTTATGTCTTCATATATATAATAATCACATTTTAAAAATATATAATTGTTTCGTAAAACTCAATCTTGCGTGTTACACATGTCGTCGAGGAAAGCTATTTTTGTGTGTGACTTAAGATATGATCAATGTTCTGTATAAATAAATAAAACATTTATATTTCATGTAATAAATGATTAACATTGATTTGGATATAATAAATTCAAAAATTAATTATTATATATATATAAATTAATTAATTACAATGTTTAATGAAATGAAAAATATCAAAATTAATAAATTAATTCGAAACCAATAATTCACAAAACCATGGACTGTTACCTGATTTATTGCTACTGTAATTATAGAATATTAAAATTCACTTATTTAATTTTACATATTTAGTGATAATTCTCAATATATTCATATTATTGATGTAAATAATGATCTAATTTATAAAATAATAAGAAAACACCCTTCTCCTCCACAATAAATATAACCCACCAACACATATTCCACTAACACCACATATGAGTTCAAGAATAAATATTTTATAACAAATTCTCTTTTTAATAATATTCCCTAAATTCATGAGTTTCATGTTTCAAAAAAATACTAAAATCAATTTTCATAAGGAATTTCACAAGGAGAATAATTTAAGAGGTAAAATCATCATTTTCTTTCTTTTTTTTCACTTTTAATTATTTTTCTTATACCCTTATCACCTCCTATCTCAAAACAATCATGAAAAGACTAGTGTCTTATATAATTTTAATTTTTTTATTTCAATTTAAAATCCTACATCATTCCTCTTCTCCTCTTCCTTTTATTCTGAAAATGAAAAAACATCCAAGAGGTGTCGATTTACTACCATCGTGGATGCGTGTATTGTTTTTTAATTTCCACCTTCTAGGATGGTCATAAAAAAATTTAATTGTTACAATATAACATATTATATTTATTATATCCTTTTTAATTTTCTTCATATATTATATATGGATAATATAATTTAATAAAACAAAAATAGTTCATGATGATCAAAAAACGCCAAAATAACAAAAATGTTTATCACTACCGTTTTATCTAATGATTAATCCTCATAAAATAAAAACAAATGAAATATATATCCATTTATTATTATTTATGTTATTTAATAACATATAATTTCAATTATATAAAACTATTTTCGTTTTAAATGATCATCCACTCACATATACAGGTAAATCGGTCATCAAAACAAAGAAACGAACTCTTAGAGAATGATTAAATTATATCTTATAACTCGTCAAAAAGGCCATGAATGATCATAATAAAATTATAACAAATCAAATAAATATAGTAAATTTTATGAAACAATTAATTAATATATTTAATTTTATTATTCAATATTTTAACATCTAGTTACGAAAAAACTCATACATAAGGTAAGGGTTTTTTTTCAATAATCAATCTTTTCCATTAGGATACATTCTCTCTTATTTTTTCCCAAATGTTATTATTAATTATGTGTATAGAATCCTCCTATATTAATTTTTTATATTATTGGGATATGTAGATATCTTTATCTTCTCTTTAATTTATGGGTAATTACATATTTTTAAATTTCCCCTTTTGAATTCTTCCTCATAAACATGCCTGATTAAAGAATGCATCCCAATGTCATCCCTATTTTAATGAAAAATCTATAATATATTTGAAAAAATATATTTTTATTATATTAGAATTTTTTTCATGAAAAAATATAACTTTTTTTCTAGTATTATTAAAAAAATTAATCCTTTATCTTCTTTAATGACTCATTTATATTTTCTCATAAACTTCACTAAAGTGGTTCATTTGTAAAGATTCTTAAAAACTCTTTTCAAATTCTTTCACTTCATTTGTAAAATTTCAACAATAATATTATTTTAACATTACCAAAATATATATTCATTTCTATTTGTGGGATAGTCAAGTTTACAATATGATTTCATGACAGATACTAATGAGTTTCAAAATATACTCTTCATTCTAATGTAAAAGGGGATTGTGCTCCAGAATTTTGCATTGATTTTAGATTATTTTCATCTATTATAATACATATTGTTAATATTATTCATTATTGATATTTATCTAATATTTTACCATCATATAAATTTTATTGAATGGTTTATGATCATTTTTATATGGGAGGTACTATCCCGATATCATTTTCAATATTATTCTGGATTGTTTTAGAATATGTTTAATGCATGTGGAAAGTTATTAAAAGTTCTTATAAATGTTTAAAGATGAATGTATATGTTGATTATGTTTCACCCCACTCACATGAGGAATTAATTTGAGTTTATATGTTATGTTAAATACCCGCTCTATCCCCTCGATGCATTGGGAGGTCTCATAAGTGAAACTAGACTGGTTTTTTAGACATCTATATATATGGTGTCTTGGTCGAAGCCTTGACTGTATTTTTATGGTCTTTGGGATTATTCATTCCTTCATTATGATAATAATAATTATTTTTTTCATTATTGTACTAGTGTAATTCAAATGGTTCTGTTTCATTCTCATTTGATTAATAATTTAATTATTTAACCTGCTTTTATTCCAACCATATTATGCTCATGATTATGTTTAATGGATTTTTTAGTTATTCACCATGCCTTATTGTTTATGATATATCCTAATTTATTTATTAACCATAATTACTTACTGATTTAACATATTTCTTATTCAATACTTTTTTTGGATGCAATATATATATTATGGATGATATACACAGTTAAGGTAGGAGAATAATGGTATTCCTCGAAGGATTGCCTATGTTAGACTTTATGTTTTGAATTGTAATATAAAGATCATTTATGTTATTTGTAATATAAACTACTAAACTTATTGGTCTATTTATATTCATGTCTTATGTCTATTATCATGTAATGATGTGAGTATCGGCTCGAGGCCATTGGGGTTGGGGTCATTACAGTTGGTATCAGAGCTAGTTTAGTAGAAACCATGGAAGATAGATTTAGAAAACATAGATTAAGGTATATATCCCTAAGATATACTTCAAGGATAATAATTTAATAATATCCAATATTTATACGAAGGTATATATTATTCAGGTCTTCCATTATGTACATCACATTCTGGATATAAATAGTTGGCATGGTTCTAAAAAAATGTAAATTGGGGTAACAATCCCAAAAAATTGTGTTGGACAACACTTAGTGGAACATGGTAGAAAACAATGAGCCTTTCAATGCTCATAGATTAAAAATATCATTTTCTATTATTATGATAACTTAAAATTTTTTTACAAAATATTTTGAAGGATTTAAAATAAAATATATCCCCAAAGAATCAATGTTTATGATTTTGAGATTATTTGTGCATAGATTTCTAATTTATGTTATGTGATTTTCTAGTTCGAAATTATGAATTACGATTTGTAACCTAATTTAGTATATTTTATATATTAAAAATGGAACATATTTAAAAGAATGGTAATGTTTCCAATGCATGTATACCATATAGGGATTCCCATACAATGTAAGATAATGTTGTTGAAGAAGAAGCTTTAACAAGAACAGAGAAAATTATAATTATACTAGGGAAGATGACTTAGGATATGAATAATAAACATACCCATATGGAGCATCAAAATCAATAAAATGGGGGGAAATGATTGATCACATCATGGATACCACAACCTACATCATTCAATGGGACTAGAAACCCATTTGTAGTAGTGGAATAAATTAGTTCCTTAGAGACGATATTTCACACAATGAGATGCAATGTAATAGAGAATCTTGTAATGATAATTTTTCACCTCTCAAGAGATTCAGATAAATAGTGAACATTAGTTCCAAATATGTAATATGAGGGAGAAATGAAAAACTTGGTATTACAATATTTTGATGAATTTTTCTTAGAAAAATATTTCCGTCAGGAACAATAAGATCATATGGAGAGACAGTCCTTGAATTTGAGGAAAAAGGATAATGTGAATGTTTTTATATATGAATATAACGTTACAACATTAGTAAGGAATTATATGGATTATATACACAATCCAAAGAGAAATTTTTAATGATTATTTTTTTGGTTAAACCATTCCTACCAAGGTCACTAGTCTCCAAACATTCTCATCAAACATAGATATATTATTGTGTGCTATCATGGAAAATAAATAATTCCCATGGTCTTATGACATTAATTTGATGAAAGATAAGAAGAGGGATTCAGAATAATATTTAAATGAAAATAAGGAATTGTGTATGAAAGGACGAGTTTAATTTTTATCCTATAATAAATGTGAAATAAATCATCGTGGAATATTTCAATTGGTGATGGAATTTTGTTACAAGTGTTGTGAAAAATTCCACCAAGCCCATGATTGAATAAGAATGAAAGAGAAAAAATGTAAAATGATATAAATTTAATTATATGGGACCATAAATAAATTATTTTCCATAGTTAATGAATATTTCCTATGAAAATCATAGGGGATAATGGACATGCTTATGTGATCACACCAACTAAGTTTTAAGTTACTAATGATGTGGTGGAAGGTACATTCATAACAACCTCAAATATTGAAAAAGATTTATTTGATTATTGATCATCAAATTCCATTAAATCCTTTTAGTTTTCATTAAAAAAAATTCAAATTCACATTAATAATGGAGTTATCATTAAATACTTTTAGAGGAGATCTTATTTGGAAAAAGATGTATCGAGTAGTTCCAATTCGGATAGATAAACATGATCTTAATGCTGATTCTATAATTATACCTATGGTTGATTATGATATATTCCACAGTATAAATTATATTTTGTAATATAATTCAAATATTTATTTCAATGTAATGTAAATTATGATTTGTGATGAATGCATAGATTTTCTTATCATTAAAGCCAAGAATTTATCATCAAATTCGTATCTTGTTCCACTACCAATAGATCTAATAAATGAAATTATTGGTGAGAAAGACAATACATTATATATTGATATGTAAATAGATAATCAAATTGAGTATGTATGAATTATACCAGAATTCATCAAATTAATTACATAGGATTTACTTAGAAATCCACAAGAGTGGGAAGTTGAGTTTTATTTATTTAATCCAAGTAACAAGGAAAATATTAATGACTCCATAAATAGTGTCCATTGTATAATTAATGAAGTTAAAGAAACAACTGGATGATTACAGTAATAATGGATTTATTTTCCATAATCTTTCTCCATGGGGAACCACTGTTCTCTTTGTTAATAATGAATATGAATCCATGAGTTTGTGCATTGACTATAGATAAATCAATGCTATTATAATAAAGTAAAACTATCTTTTACCTCACATTGAGGATTTATTTGATCCAATTCATTGAATTAATATTTTTTGATGATTTTCCTCTATATGGATATCATAAATTTCATGTGATGAAGAATGATATTCCAAAGAAAACATTTTATACTAGGTATGGACATTACAGGTTTACAATAATGCCATTTGGACTAACTAATGTACCCAATGATTTTATTGATCTCATGAAAAGTGTTTTAAAAGATTATCTTGAACTTTTTTTATTGATGGATTATATCGCGATATATTCCAAAAGGTATGAGGAACTTTAGAAACACTTAATGTTTTTTTGGACACACATAGATGAAAGCAGTTGTATGGGCTGTTTAGAATGTCTGAATTATTACTTTAATCTATTTTTTTCATGTCCATTTTGTCTCTAAGGATAGAATCTATGATTATAATAAAAATGGAAAGGAAATTTATGAATTTATACCAACAAATAACATAATTGAAGTATTTAGGATTATTGCATTAGCAAGTTACTATCTTCTTTTCATTTATATTTTTCCCAATTAGCTAACCTATTATCTAAGATTACTCATTAATGGGATAATATTTATTGACAATGGAATGTGAATAATGCTTTGGGGAATTGAATTATAGATTAGAGAATGAAATGATCTTTACTCTAACATTGGAAAATGGTAAATTTGTGACATATAGTGATAAATCAAAGTAATCACTTGGAGATTATCTTATATAAATTGTTAGATTTATCTCTGATACCACAAGGTAGTTAAAAACTCATGAACAAAACAATAAAATTGATTATATTTAGTTAGAAGTTTTAGTCATTTATCTAATGATAGAAAGAAACTCCCTTGATGGTGAATTATATGAGATATATACAAATAAATATTTTTAGAAATATACCTTCTTGTATAAAATACTCAATTGAGGGAAATATGATGACTTGAGATACTCAAGAATTATTATTATTCAATAAACTATCACCCAGGGAATAAAAATAATGTTGTAGATTTATTGAGTTGGAATGATCATTAATTTTGAAAAAAAATGAGGTCTAAAAGGGATCTTATTTTCATGGATCTAGTGGAGTTGTATATGGGAATTATCAAGAAAGGTGAAACATCACTACATTTTCAACTAAAAAAGCATATTTATTATAAATTATTAAACTTTCTTAGTATGAAGATGAAGATTTTAAAAGAGAATTTAATGGTGTGAATGATGAGAATATGGGAGACTTTTTGTATGATGATGTAATTCTTAAATTTTGGAAGAGGATTTATGTTAACTATTTACCAAAGCAAAAAAAGGAGAGTTATTGGATAGTTCCCATAGTTCAAATTTATCTATACACTATTGTTTCACTATGATGTATAGTCATTTAGAGAACATTTATATTGGGATATATGAAGTAGAAAATTGGGAGTTATATATTAAGATATTTAGTTTATTAATAGGTGAAGGTTGAAAGACAACATCCTTGAAGAGTCATGACTCATTTTAATATTCTTACATGGAAGTGGAATGAAATTACTAAGGATAGTTTCACTACATTACCAAAAACTACCTGAATTATTTATGAAAATGGGTAAATGATTCTGGAATTTCTGAATCTATAAATTTCCATGTTATAAGGGATGATTTTTTCACCAGAGTTCCTTGCATAACTCTATATTAATGAATTTAGAAGTCTTCATGGTGCGCCTATTTAAATTGTTTCTGATCATGATCCATGATTTCTAAAGAAATTGTGGAAATTTCATCTGAAATATTTGGATACAAAGATTTATTTGATTATTTTATATCAGACTTGAACTGATGGTATTTTAGAAAATATTATTCAAACATTATAATACATAGTGATATCTTAATCACTTGACATTCAAGGAATGTGGTATTAGTCTTTACCTTTTGTATAGTTTTCATTTAACAAAATTATCCACTAATGTATTAAAATGGCACCATATTAGTAATTTAGTGGAAAGGTAATTATAACACAAACTTTGTTGGGATTGTGTTGGTGTAAAGAAGCTAGTAGGCCTAGAGAATGTGGATAGAACAAAAATATTTCTAAGGTCTATTCAATAACATAAATAAACTTCTCAAAATATAAAAAATAGATATCCCAATAACCAGTGGATGTATTTGGAGTTCACATGTGAGATCATGTCTTCTTGAAGGTATCTCCAGGGTAGGGTGTAAAAATATATGGAATGAAAGGGAAACTGGGACCTCTGTACATTTTAAATTTTAAAATCTAAGTGATAATTATAGAAGTAGCATATCACTTAGAAATTATACAAAGATTATATAAAGTATGAAATGTGTTTGACATATATTTTTTAAAAAAGTATATTTAAACTCAAAACATGTTCTCACCTATGAAGGAATATAATTAAAACCACATTTATCATAAAATAAAGAGCTTATCCAGATTCTAGAAACTGGAGAGTTGATGTTTAGGAATGAGATGACTTAGATGGTAATGTTACTTTAAAAAACAAAACAAAAATTGATAAAGTTACATGGGATCGAATGGAATTTATGATGAACAACAACCCAAATATTATTTTTTTCTGGGGACACTCTAGAAATTTAATTAAATAAATTTTTTTTAGAGGGGATAATGTAACACCCCAATATCATATTGTATGTACCTTTTAAAATTTATATTCTTTGAATGTTTATTTTTCATGAAGCACCATGTTTAAAACCATAATATTATATTAAATATGACCAATGGAATAGTGATGTAAATATTAGGAATAATATTATGATCAATGGAATAGTAACATTTCCCAAAAATGAATAAATAAAATTTAGGTACCTTATAAAAGAAAACGTGGACTATTTATGTTGCGAAATTAATAAATGATGTTAGAAAAATGATAAATTATGTGTTGGTAATTTTTTGGAATATAAATATTTATTTACAATTTTTTAATTAAGATATATATTTAAAAATGTAACATTGTCTATAATATATTCATAAATTATTATGATTTTATCTTATTATTATAAGATAATTTTATAAGACTATAATGAAGTTATTAAAGTGTCTAAATAATAGTTATAATATGAAAGTCAATGATTTTATAGTAAATGATGATTTCATTTAAAAATTAAATTTATCAAATTTATTTTTATAATTTGGAGTTTATTTTTGAATTATATATGCTGAAAGATGGTTAGTGTGAATATTTGGGATTTTTTTAAAATAGTTCAACATTTTGTGAATAGTGAAACTCTGTAACTAATGGTATATAACAAATAATATAATTATAGAGTCATAAATGATTATTATATGATTTAAGAATGTACTCTCCAACAATTAATATTTATTGTAAAATATGTATTCACAATTCTTGACCTATTCATAGTCTTGAGGAAAAATAATAAACTAGTGAATAAAATAATGAGTAAACACTCCTCTCCTCCACTATAAATACAACCCTTCATCACCTATTATAATAACACCTATTATGAAATTAATCATGTGAAATTTTTATTTAGTACTCTACCCATTTCAGTACCACACATCTAAGACGTTCTTGTCTCAAAATAATACCAAAAAACACATCCTTAAAGAGATTCTTAAGGAGTAGAATTTAAGAGGTAAAATCCTATTTCTCTTTATTTATTTTTATTTTCACATTCCTTTATTTCATTATAATATCCTTAGTTCCTCTTTCAAAAAATTCATGATAACTATAGTATGTTATATATATTTTAATGTTTTTATGTCAATTGAAAAGCCACTATCTTGTATCTTCGGGTCTTCCTTTTATTCTAAAAATGAATATATCTTCGGTGAGTTGTGGTTTTCCCACCATTGTAGATGACATGTTTTATTTTTTCAATTTCACATTATAAGCTAGTCATCAAACCATTTTTATGGAAAAACTAGATTATGTTATATGTATTAAATCTTATATATTTTTCTGGAACCATTATATATATACATAATATTGGTTAATAAACAAAACTATTTAATCATTATAGAATAATTCTAGAATAATCTAAATGTATATCAATTAATTTTTATCTAATTATTAACCCTAATTACATATAAATTAATAAAATATATTACAATTTTATATTACATAATTTAATTAAAGACAAATAATTTTAATTTGGGAAAACTATTTTCATTTCATACAACCTTCTATTAACATATACGTGTAAACTAGTCATGAAAATCTTAGAAATGAACAGTCCCAAGATGATAAAATTTTATCTTATAGTTCATCAAAAAGGACAAGACGGAAAATAATAAGATTATATTAAATCAAATATAAGTATTAATGGTTTTTAAATAATTATTTAATTTATTTAATTAAATTATCCAATACATTAAAATAAATTTCATAAAACTTTCAAACATATTTTAAGCGTTTCTTCCCAAACCACCATTTTTTCCTTCAGGATACACTTTCTTTCTAATTACCCAAGTGTGATTACTAATTATTCGTATTTAATAATCATATATTACAATTTTATGTTAAAAGGATATGTAGATATCTCAATTATTAATTCTTTCATGGGGAATTATATGTTTAAAATGTGTTTTTATTCAATTCCTCTCGATAAGAAGATCTGATTAAAGGGGTCTTCCCAATTTCCTCCGTATTTCAATTACACTCTATATTCTATTTAAATACACCATTATTTTTCTAAAATCCATCATTTTTAAGGAAAAACTATTTTAAATTTTTTTATTTTTGTGTAAATAATTAAGACGTTGTATTCCTTGAAAACTCATTTATGTATTCCCACATACTACACTAATGTGGTTCATTTCTAATGATTATTAAACACCTTTTTTACAATTTCTAACATATGTTTAAAAATTCTAATTTTATTATTCTTTTAATATTACTAAAATATACTTCCATTCGCTTTTTATTGAAATACATCTTCATAATATTATTTTTGTGTCAAATAAAAAGGAATTTTCAAAAAAACTCTTCATTCCAAAGAAAAAGAGGATTTCTATAAAGAATTTCTTAGTGTTTTTATATTATTTTCATCTATTTCAAAACCTATATTGAATCATATTATTTATTGATATTGATATATTATATTACTATAGACCATATTATATTTAATAATTTATGTTTGTTTTGACGTGGTATGTACTATCCTGATACTAATAACTATTTTATTCTAGATTGTCAATGATTATGATTAATATTATTGGAATGTAAATGAAATTTCATATACAAGTTTTAGTATGATTGTATATATTGATTATAATTCACCAATTTAAATATAGGAATGCATTGGACGTAGTATGTGATGTTATGGTCCCCCTATAAACCCTCGATTCATCGATAGGTCTCACTAGACTAAAAGACTGGGGTTTTACCTATTTTGGAATGGTGTTTTGGATAAAGCATTTACATTATGTTTATGATATATGAAATTCTGCATTCCCTAATTATGATTCTAGTAATCTATAGTCACTACAATTATTTTACAAGTATAATATCCTTGTTTACAATTCATTCTAAAATGATTATTTATGTCACTATTTAATAAGCTTTTATTCCTACCATATTGTGCTCAAGATTATGTTATAATGTTATGTGATTTTGTTTATGCATCATGCCATATTTTTTATAATAGCTTTCAATGTATTACTGATCATTATTTGTCATCTGGTTTCACCACTTTCCAATTTTTTTCTTTTCTCGGTATTCAATGAAGTATATTATGTATGATATTATTTGTTAATAATAAAGAATAATGGAGTTTATCAAAGGATTATCTATATTTTATGGTTTGTTTTAAACAATAATGTAACGTTTATGTATATAATTTCACTTCCAAAACTGCTAAAATGATCAGTCATATGGTATTTGAGTATTGTTTCAATGCCAATGTAATAAATTGAGGCTCCAGATCTAGGTTGTGTTGGTCATGGTGTTCATAATAACCATTTTAAGAAATTATAGACACAGAATCACCATATCATCCTTGTGGGAAAAAATCTCTTAAATAAATTTCATCTTGAGGTTTCTAACATACTTTTATAGTAATAGTATCATAGTTTCATGGTCTAAAGTTGAATTTTTAATTTTTCACTTCTGTACAAGTAATTTCAATGTTTACAAGTAGAAAATATATTCCCACATGTCCTATCACCATTGATAATGAATCTTGAAAAAAATTGTATTGATTATTCTAGTTTTTTTAATTAAAAATTTTAATTAATCACACAGTATACATTTACTCAACATGTTATGTTTGATCCCATCTAAAAATATCATATTTTTAGATTCAATCATTTTAGGTTTTATCTGAGCCGAACCAGTTCTGATTATCTAAATTTAGTTTAATTTACTAATGCTCATACACTACAATTATATGATTTAATTCTCTTTAAAATATTTCCATCTCCAACTATTTGTTATGACCGTCCACTGTTATAAATCTATACATTTATCCTTTTTCCCACATTATGATCCACTTTAATAATAAGTAACTTCTCATTAATATTTTTTCTCTAAGAATTTTTTTCTATATTAGCCAAATATTTTGATACTGGTATCAAGATAATTCATTTATCTATATTGTGTTCATGATATTCACATCTTACATAGAACTCTTTTTGAGAACCAATGTGTTTATAGTAAAGTGACATCTATGATCCTTTATTTACAGTCTTCATATTTTTTAGGATTGGTACTTCTACTCAATGGATATCTCCTCCTTAATTCTAGTATTCTCTCATTCAATGGGTGGGACATATATTATGATAATATATAAACCATTTGTCTAAAAACACAACAACACTAACAATTACATTTACTCAAAATTCATCAATGAAACTGTGGAGTGTGACTTTCCGTTCAGTCTTTTTATTTTGGTAAAACTTCACCCTTCCATTAACGAGTTCACTAGATTTTTACCTTTTAATAATATATTAAACATTCATTGATGTAGATATAATATTATCATAAATCTTAATAATCAAATAATTCCAAGATTATATTTGAATACCTTCATTGATAGTTGAAGAAATACTTTCATTTTCCTGAATTATATTTTTGTATTTTATTGGAACATGAATAAAACCTTTATCAACCTTTTTAAAAGATTATTAATATAATTCAATAGATTTAACAATGTAATTACATATTTTAACTAGTATTTTATCATCCTTGAGACAAATTTAATCATTTATTTATGTTATTATTTAACAATATTTTTCATTTAAAACACTTTTATAATAATCTCTTACTCAGCAATATAGAAAATAATATGATTTATTTCCTTAATGTAATTATTTTCCTAATTATGAAATTCAACAATATCATTATTTTAATTAATAAAATAATGTTTTATTGATTTTATCCCTTTTTTATATTTACCATTTATAATGATCCACACTTTAGTGAAATCATTTATCATGTATTCAATATATGTTTGATCAACTTTTTCAATACTCCTTGAGCTATTTTAATTTATTTTAAAATTTTCAATGAAGTGTCTAAAAATTCCCACATCTACTTCCTTATAATATAAATATGAAAACGTGGAGTATTCCCTTTATCTAAAAAAATATTTCTGTTTTTTATTATATAAAACCATCATTTATTCTAAATATAAATGTTATATTATTTAGAACCTAATCCTCTTAAATTTTATTTATGTGTCTCTTAATCTTCTTTATCTCAATAATCTACACTCCTTTTCATTTAAAATCAGAATCTATGTGTCTTATATTGACACGTCTTGATAATGTAATTTTATATTTACACTTATACACACTCATTCACTTTTACATTTTTATAGAAAAGGTCCATAAGACTCTAACATTCTCCATCATTTTCTTTCTCATCTTCTTATTCATATAGGATGAAAATTTATATTCCCCCATCGTGATTTTTAAGTTGTTATTGGAATAAAAATCAATTTCCTATTTATAAATATTCAGGAAAATAAGTTCCTTACACACCTCATGGTTGAGGAGAGTACTATGAAACTCATCAAGAGACATGCCCTCCTTTTTTTATATGGAATAAAGATTGGGGTAAAATCTATCAAAATATTTTCCCCATAATTTCATAAAAACAATGTTTCAAACTAGGGTATCTAAAAATAACCTGAAGTCACTAAATATCCTTTTAAATATAGTAAATTAATCATCAATATTCTCATCTTCACCCATTTTCATATCATAAAAATTTTCTTACAAATCTACAGTTTATCCACTATGTTTCTCATATTTCTTACACGTATGGTCTCATGTATGCCTTGAATTTCTTATTCTATATTGATTCCCTTTAATTTGGTGTTAAATTTATTGAACAATGAAGAAAACCTAAAATATTTTCTTCCTAAATTTATTTAAATTTATGTTTTCTATAAATTAATTGGATGAATTTATTTGAAGGGGTGAAGAACATAAGTTGTTTATATCACTCAATTCCAGACTATATGAAACAAATACGTGGAATCATTATAATTTTCTAGACAAATATTATCTTAATAATAATGATTGGTATGACTCTTATATTGATGTAATTGATATTATATTTATTAGTTAATAAATTATTGGTAAGAGAGTAATGTTTGATAAATATTAAAGATCCCCCAAAAATGGATAACCACTAAATAGGGCTGGGGTGGCTGAATCATTGGTACTCGTTTTACAAATTTATTTCCAAAATAAATACCTTAGTCTAATAATTGTTATGATCCACTCTCCCAATATAAGGCCCCGACCTTAAATATTACTTAACCATAAATTAAACGAATAATTCACATAGAGGATCTTTTCAAGTTTAGTTTTTTATAGAATTAGGACATAACTAATACATCTCAAAAGATTACATAGTAGACACTTCTACTAAGTTTCCATAAAATAAAAAAAACACTAAAAAAGAAACATGTATAGTTCCATGTTTTAGATAGAATATCTTTCCTTGATCCCATCCTTGACCCTATTGATCTTTAAGTCATGTGGAAAACATTTAAAAAACTTGGTATGGGCATAAAAAGCCCAGTAATGGATACACAAAGAAGGGAAACTGTTAGTTTTTCAAAACAACAAGTAAACCATGAATACTTTACAAAAGTAATACTTTTCACCTTTACGATGTTGTAAAAACTCTTCACTGAATAAAAGACCATTACTTACCCTTTTGTAACCAAAAGATTACCATAAAACCCATATAAAGAACACATAACATATAAAGGTAACTTGGGACATAAATATACTTAAATGGAATAACCATACGGTCGACTTCCACACATACTTAATGGAATATCCATACGGCCGATTTCCATACCCAATGCATTGGAGGTTATAACGTAACCACCCGTCCTGGTATTCACGGAACCACCTATCATATGGTTTATCACGTAACCACCCGTAAAATGTCCAAGTACCATCATTACACATAAAATATTGAAAATATAAACATTTCAATAACAACATTTCATTTTCAATCAAAATAAGTAATTCCAAGATATTAAATTAATCAATCCATTTTCAAAAACCATTTAAAATATATTTTTGAATCAAAGTGTCACATACCACTTTGAAACTTTTAATGGAATTATAATTTTAAAACATTAATGTCCATATAAATAAATACTGAAAACCATTTTGAAAACATGGACATTAAAGATAAATATTTAGAATAATGAATCTTTAAATCATTTAAAACGATATTTTTGTTAAAGAGTTTTTAACAAAATGAGAGACTCTTGAATACAAATAATTTCGGAATAACATTTAATCCAAACATTATAATATCATGAGAATAAAGGTATTAATTATATAATATGTCAAAGGACAGTATATACACCATATAAGATTGAATTGGTGCATAACAACAATCAAGTCTCAATGGAAATATAAATTGAGATGAAATCCATTATAAAGATAGTATCCTTAAATTAAGGATAAATATATCACATAATTATGTGTGAGAAATATAAATACACCCTATATAAGTGTATATTAAGTGTGAAAAAATAAGAGGTCATTCACACATATTCATAGGATGACATGTTCAAGAATTACAAGTTGAACCCAAAGAAATCGAAATTGGGTTAAGACGTTCCCTTGTAAAAATTCGACAGCCTAACGGCGTCACTTTAAAATTTAGAAAATGAGTTGATGAGACAAAAAGGGTATCTCATCACTTGGAAATAAATTTTACATCAATAAGTATATATAAGAACATATCCCAACATAATAATATTTAAATTAAAAGACATAACAAAAATAAGTCTTTTAAAAAGAGGAGGGTGGAAGGTCCCCTTACCGAGTTGGGTAACATTCAAAACGTACACCCCATGGATGAAGGGTCATAAAATGAAGATGTAAATACCCATAAATGAAATTATACTACACAAAGTGTTTAATAATGGGTAGTACATACACCACTCAAAGTAAATAGTGGCAAACGTAGCATAAATGTCACGAGAATAAAAGTGAGATGAAAAATCCCCTACGAAAACTCGGCCGCCTAACGGCGCCACTTAAAACTTAAAAAATGTATTGATGAGATCAAATAGGTAATCTCATCATATTAATATAATATTTACATTAATATTAATATAAAATAAAATCCCAATCATAAGAAAGATGAGCTTAAAAGAAATGACATAAAAGAGTGTACTTAAAAAGAAAGAGAGGGGTTGGATCCCTTACCTCGGGTCCAACTTGACTTGATCATTCTTTAACGTCCTAAATAATAAATGTGAGTTAATTTCTAATTTATTAAGAAAATTTTTCAAGATCATTATTCCTTTTATATCACTTATTTCCATGTTATAAACATTTTGTAATCATTTAAGTTAATAATGTTTGTTTTGTCAATATTTGGTTCTTAAGTCAAAAGTGGACTTCTTACAATTACATGTTGTTCATGTGGTCGAAGGTTCATTATATCCAGAATTATATTCATGATTTGGATATCATATATATTATATATATCCATCATATACATGTATTTATAATATTACATAATCATTTAGAGGTAAGAAATGAAATGCACCGTTCATGGAGACGGTAAGTCGTACGTACGCATGAACGCTAATTTCATTTCTTTGTCATATTAATGGAATTATAAATAATTGAGAGATATATATATTATAATTCCAGTATAATATATATGTTATATAGGTCACATATGTTCATTAATTTCATTCTTTATACATTCCATGTATTGCATGAATGAGTCACATCACTTGAGGGGGCGGTAGTCCACACTTCCTCGTATGAAATTATCGCATTTGCACAACATGAAAAGCATAAAGGCATGATTTAAATATAAAATTCATAAGCATATAGAAAATATAAATACAATATAAATCATATATAAAATATAGTGACATCATAATGGCCACCATGAAATTTGTTAATAGGAGATTGAACAATCATTGTTTCGTGAGGCAGAAATTCGCCATCCACAGAAACAGTATGTTCTTTAACCATTAGAAAAAGGTGTGTGTAATTATAGCTCAAATACTTCACATAAAAACATACTAGTATATTGAATATACTGGTTTTGTTACAAAATAAATTAATAAAAAGATTTTAGGGGTTTGGAGAAGCAAAATAAAACAAAATAACACAAGGGAAGACAATACCTTTAAATCGGGTAACTCGTTTTTATTTGAGCTCAAAGGCTTCCTTATAAAGGATTATGCCCAAAGGTGAGGCTTAAATGATGAATATATTGATGTTTAGAGATTAAATGGTCAGGTTTTGGCCAAGCCAAATTCTTTAGAGGTGTGGGTAAGGTGGTAGAGGTGGGGGCCTTTTATAAGAGGAGAGGAGGGGCACTCTTGGAAAGTTATAAAATATTACTTTATTATATAATGATATTCAGATTTTAAAGGACCCAAAAGAATATATTTAGAGGCTAAGGTGATAAGGATTTTAAATCCACCTATCCAATAGGTTTTTTACATGTTTAGGTCTTAGATTTTACATTATCGTTTCATTTTACTTAAATCGTTAAATAATGAGGTAATCGCTGCATCATCATGGTGTCATAACTAATTTAATTTCTTTAGTGTCTAAAAATTATAAAAACTATATCATGATGTAGTAAATCGTTTTATATTTCTAATGAATATTTATAGTCAAAAATATGACTTGTATAACCCCATGTAAAAATTGTTTTAGTAAAACAACACATGTTTGTGACATTTTAACTTTAAATTTAAATAAAAAGGTATTAATGTAATTTTCCTACCAAAGTGGCTCCATGGGGACCCCAAGTTGACCCATGGATTATCGTGGTCGTCCATGACACATACAATGCGGGTAGGACATGTGTCTAGGTCATTTCATTTTATTAAAACATTATTTTTACCTTAAATGACACTAATTACCTCTAATTACGATTAATAAACTTAAAAGTTACTATTCACCAAAAAATTATTTTAATACCATTGAACCACATTTTACTTCTTAATGACAACCATGTTTGTCATATTTTTTAAATTAAAATCACATAAGTGGTAAAGTTTCATTTAAATGAAAAATCAGTTTCTTTAACTACCACTTAGTGGTTTCACTATTCATCAAAAATTGATGTTTTTCAGAAAATTACCAAAAATTCACCCTAGGCTATATTTGATATTCTGAATTCAAAAATTATGTCTATTTTAAAAATTCAAAACATATAAGTTACATTAATTAATTTAATAATTAATTCCTACTGTCAGAGCAAATAGCGTGTTTTTATGAAACAATAAGTATCAAAGGATTGACACTAGTTTAAGTCCAATTTCAAGATGAAATTAATTCCAACGACCATTATTGGATTAAATGGTAAAAATATATTCTAATTTCACTGTGAAACCAATTCAAAAGATAATATAATCATATATATATAAATTAGATTAATAAAAGGTTTTGAATTAAAATACAACATTTTTCACTATTCATTAAAAAATGAACATTATCGGAAAAATACAAAATATTTACACAAAGTAAATTTTGATGCCCCAATTCTAAAGAAGAATTTTATTTTGTCAAATATAACACATAAAATTTTCAAAAAGTGGATTTCAAATAGGTTCGTCATCAAAAGGCGGTTAATCGACCTTTTAAAGAATATTAGAATGTTTTCGCTTAAAATTGGATTCATTTTCATTTTTAATCCTCTAACATTTATTGTAAAAAGTAAAAATATTTGAAAAACATATATAATAATTTTGTAGTTAGTTCTGTTAATTCCCTCCATTACAATGGCTAGGCGTTAAATACAATTTAAAATAATATTATTTTATTATTAGAGTGCAACGTAAGATCCCAAAGAAACTCGTTGTTGCGTATTGGGTACGCCATCGAGCATAGCATCCACTTTAAAGTTATATTAATATTTTATTCACAAATATGGATAAATGTGAAAATTTCATATTCATTATTTACCTAGGTTGTTACATCCTTCCCCCCTTTTGGGAATTATTTCCTCGTAATTTTAAAATTGGGCTTGGAAACTTCATTGGAAATCCCACATCGGAACAAGAGTCAGTAAAACTATCACTTTAAAATAAAGAAAGATAAGTACAAAGGTCACCCGAGTTAACCCATACTAGGATTCCAAGCATGAAAATATGGATATGGAGGAGAAAACAAAGGGTTATGTCCTGATGGAGAGTGATAGTAAACATGTTTAGGAGAAAGTTAACCATAAGAAAATCACAAACTTGTGGTGGGTTAAACGGTATTTGATTCCCCAGTAGAAAAAGTTAACAGACAACATTTTTGTTTTAAGTTACTCTTCATTAAGGAATTTATTTTTGAGCTTAACTATATCATAATGAAACAAACTTACTTTTCACGTAGACTTTCAACTTTTACTAGATTCCTTAATCAAACTCATATTTTCTCCAAAAGACGAGTTTTTAGGAAGACTTGTTCGCATTAAGAGTACTTCAATCAACTTCATGAGAATCACCTAATCCACAAAAGAGAACTATATATTTCCCATGTCTTTAGACAAAATCCAAAACCAAAATTGTTAGTATGAGATCAGATAATCCAAAAAATTATAATCCTTTATAAAAAGAAAATCTATTCTTAATCTCCAAAATTTGTCCCAAAAAAACCCCATGTTCAACGAAGACCATTCGATAAAAAATAGTTCCATAATATTCTTCAAAGTAAACCAAAATAAGATTGAAACCAAAATATTTGTAGGATTTAATCACATACTCTTCCAAGGTAAAAATTAACTTTTATCTCCAAAAAACATCAGTTGCTCTTAAATTCTCATATTGAAAAGTAATTAACCTAATCACATATCCTCGATGATAGGTTAATAATTTCCATATATAAACCAAAATAAACATACTCTTGATTCCTAAAATCATCTAACTAAAAATAATTAGTCAAACTAGCAGGGACTTCACGTAGTCCAGTGGTAGGAGATAAATACCAGTCGCACTTTGGTTGTGGGTTCGATTCCCGCAGCTTTGTCCGACGCGATGGGTTGTCACACGGTCTGTGTGTTGTCCTTTCTCCAAAACTGTATAATTCTTAAAACATTCCCTAAAACGATATAAAATCTTCAAAAATAATCATAACATAATTAAACCTCAATTTTTTTCTCATGGATTTCACTTTCCATCAAAACATATAGTAACCCATAATTACCTCAAATGTAAGGATCATATAAACCCAAATGGTTCTTTATAACTATGTCCACAAAAGACCAGATAACTATTCCTTGAATAAAATTTTCATATATCAAACATCAGTGTTACACATACTATAAAAAGTCTTCTAATGTAACCCTATCATCAAAAGAGACTTAATACTCTTAATAATTTCACCATAACTCTTGAATCCCTTATATGTTGACTTCTTACTCATTCAACATTCTTCATGATCCATTAATCATTCCTTTCCAACTTATTCTGAAATACTTCTTTCCTACAAACAAAATCACGAATCATATCCCAAGATTCCAAAATAGGAAAACAAAAGATAAGAAATAATTCATACCTTTGATTGGTCACTGTTAGTTTCTTCATCCTCAATCGGATGGCATTAGGTATTGGTAAATGAATATTTGTACGATCTTGGTGATCCCATTCCCGAAACTTCTTCATAGGACATGTGTTTGCATAATTTCCATTCACACCACATTTAAAACATTCATTTGATCCAGCAGAAAGAACTTCTTTCACTTTCCTCGAGTCAATTGGATGCTTCCTTTTTCCATGGCATGTTCTTGATTTATGACCCTTATTTCCACATCTATTGCATATTTTTGTCCCTTTTAAACATTTTCCTAGGTGTTTATTTCCACATCTTTGACACATAGGTTCTTGAACACACTTACCTTTATGATTATTACCTGTAGTTCCTTAGGGATTTGTTTCTCGCATATATGTTGCCTTATAGAAATCACCAAGGTTTAGGTGGTCAATAAAGACTCCAGATAGTTGGTTGAGGATAAACACAAGAGTTCTCATTGCAGCTCCCATATCATTCAGTTTCTCGCTCAGAAAACTGTCACAGTTTTCTTCACATCCATTGTTGCTTTGGTTCCTGCTAGATCCAGCCATTTACTAAAACCAAAAAGTTCAGTGTGAGTATATTAACAAAACCATCATGTACTAATAAGGAAGATAAACACTAAGATATACTTACTCATTCACTTTATCTAAAACTATGACTCTTTCTGAAATCCTAACAATTATGGTAATGTCACTTATGCTTAGAGAATACCCTAACCTCTAAAGTTATCTAAACCAACCTCTGATACCAACTATAATGCCCCGACCTTAAACATTACTTAATCATGAATTAGACAAATAATTCACATAGAGGATCTTTTCAGGTTTAGAGTTTTAGAGAATTAGAACAAAACTATTACATAACAAAAGATTACATAGTAGACACTTCTACTATGTTTCCATAAAATAAAAAACACCTAAAAAGAAACATGTCGAGTTCCATGTTTTAGATAGAATGTCTTTCCTTGATCCCATCCTTGACCCTATGGATCCTTATGTCCTGTGGAAAACATTTCAAAAACTTAGGATGGGCATAAAAAGCCCAGTAAAGGAAACACAAAGAAGGGAAACTGTTATTTTTACAAAACAACAAGTAAACCATGAATACTTTACCAAAGTAATACTTTTCACCTTTATGAAGTAGTAAAAAACTCTTCACTGAATAAAATACCATTACATACCCTTTTGTAACCAAAAGATTACCATAAAACCCATATAAAGAACACATAACATATAAAGGTAACTTGGGACATAAACATACTTAAATGGAATAACCATACGGCCGACTTCCACACATACTTAATGGAATAGCCATATGGCCGACTTTCATACCCAATGCATTGGAGGTTATAACGTAACCACCTGTCCTGGTATTCACGGCACCACTCATCATATGGTTTATCACATAACCACCCTTAAAATGTCCAAGTACCATCATTACATATAAAATATTGAAAATATAAACATTTCAATAACAAAATTTCATTTTCAATTACAATAAGTAATTCTAAGATATTGAATTAATCAATCCATTTTCAAAAACCATTTAAAAGAGATTTTTGAATCAAAGTGTCCCATACCAATTTGAAGCTTTTAATGAAATTATAATTTTAAAACATTAATTACCATATAAATAAATACGAAAAACCATTTTGAAAACATGGACATTAAAGATAAAGATTTAGAATAATGAATCTTTAAAACATTTAAAACTATATTTTTGTTAAAGAGTTTTTAACAAAATGAGAGAATCATGAATACAAATAATTTTGGAATAACATTTAATCCAAACATTATCATATCATGAGAATAAAGGGATTAATGATATAATATTTCGAAGGACAGTATATACACCATATAAGAGTTAATTGGTGCATAACAACAATGAACACTCAATGGAAATGTAAATTGAGATAAAATCCATTATAAAGATGGTATCCTTAAATTAAGGATAAATATATCACATAATTATGTGTGAGAAATATAAATACACCCAATATAAGTGGATATTAAGTGTGAAAAAATCAGAGGTCATTCACACATATTCATAGGATGACATTTTCAAGAATTACAAGTTGAACCCAAAGAAATCGAAATTGGGTTAAGACGTTGCCTTATAAAAAATCGACAGCCTAACGGCATCACTTTAAAATTCAGAAAATGAGGTGATGAGACAAAAAGGGTATCTCATCACTTAGAAATAAATTTTAAATAAATAAGGATATAGAAGAACATATCCCAACATAATAATATTTAAATTAAAAGACATAACAAAAATAAGTCTTTTTAAAAGAGGAGGGTGAAAGGTCCCCTTACCGAGTTGGGTAACTTTCGAAACATACACCCCATGGAATAAGGTTCATACAATAATGTGATCCCTACTAGGAATTTACCTATCTGATGCACTCCCATCTATGTTCCAATTAGTTTGATCGGTCTCCTTAAGATATAAAATTCACGGCATGCCCTATGTAAATCATGGGATGTTGAGGAAAACCTCAGAGATATGACTTCGACATAAGTACCCCACAATCGACATGAGATGTGATTGACTTATGAGCACTCGATAATCCCTATAATAAGGGAGAATACTGGTTTACCAATGTTCTAACACCCATACATTCCAATGATTCCCTAACACGACTACTATCTTGACTGATGTTTGTTTCCCTCACGTGACCCTTTTTAATATCCTGATAGATGCAACACAATTAACAGGTGTCTACAATGATTTGTCACTATAAAGAGTTTCAGAAAAAACATATTAATCTCGAAGGGATACATGGACTAGTAAATGAATTTTTGGAAGGAATCCATGGATGAAGAGACCAACATCCCATAATCTAATTTCCATAATTATGAAAATATTACTGAAGAAGTGATGAATATCACCCTCCTTTGGAATATGGGAATGTGGGGCACAATATAGTTACTAAAATCAAAAACATGTTAAAATGTGAACCCCAACATAAAGCACCAGAAACTGGAAAACACATATGAATACAAAGGGAAAATTTAGTAAAATAATAATTTACCATGGGTAAAAAAGTCATAATTTTCCTCTTTTAATTTATATATATAACCCTAAATTTCAATTATTATAGTATGCATCTACATGTAGGAACAAGTAAATTACCAGTCCCCACTATATACATTAATATCTATAGATATTTATTATTTTATTTGAATTAATTGATAAATAATGTTAATAGAGACAATAAAAATAAATATTGAGTGATTTCCAATATATTATTCATTATCAAAAAATATAATATAGTCTAAAAACTTTCTTTCCTTGATTTTAAACCCTATTTCTAAATGAATCTTTCAACTTACTACACTATTTTAAAATGAAATTAAATGGAGTTTTAAATTGTAAATCATTTTGATACATAATGGTGATAAGGATGATGGGGTCAAAATTAACATTATAGTGCAGTTATAAGCTCCAAATATTTCAATCATTGGCTATTGGTTTACATATATTTCTATAATTAGTTTTAATTTTTTCCACCTTGGTGAACACATCACTATATGAAAGAAGAAAAAAAACAATTCGCCAAATATTTGATATATGATTGACTATTAGGTAATGGAATTAACTTCTAAATTCCTTTTCAAATCTAGTCAATGTGGTCCTTGAAGAGATCCAACAAAACAATGATTATGAGGGATTTCCAATTCCACCACCCTATAAACTTCTTGAGGTGGTTTATTTCTTCCTGAGGGTAATGATTAGTGTTATCATTTATTGAAAACAATATTAATTATAAAAACACATGAGCTACAATAGAATATATAATGATCATTTATACATGATGGGGAATATCACTACTGTTGGGATGTTGGACATGTTGTGAAGAGAGAAAAGTGGATTACCCTGAATAATTTCAATGAAATATTCCGTAAAACATACTACATTTATATTTAAGTTATTGAATTTATAGACTTTTGGTTTGAATCTATTTCTATTATAGAATAAAAAACAATATTTAAAAATTCAATTCACATCACAACCTATATGAGTAGAGTGTTTGTGTATGTGGTCTATAATTATATACTTATAATTTTCACAACCTATATATTTTGGGGCCTAAATAATAATATCTTATCACATGATGACTATTCTTATGCATAATATTATTGTGATATGTAATTCAAATTTCACACTATAATGGGAACCTTGAAATTCTATGAAAATATTCATAAATATTAATATTCTATGTGAAGATAATATCCATATAGAAATACATAAATGATATTGCTTATCAGGTGTAGGTGGATAATAATAAATTGAGACTTTATCTTATTATGTTTTTACAAAGTAATCCCCATGTGAAGATGCAATGATAAAGGACTAACCCATATTAATTACCCATGTTTTATATTTAATTTTTTATTCTTATACATATATGAGTGTGTTTGTCCCTAGGATTGAGATTACTATAAATGTTTATCAAATATCGTATACATTTATGAACTAAAAAAGTGTGATGAAAATTTCATGTTGTATAGAAGAATAATTTTGATGTTTCATAAGTAATATGACACTAATGAATAATTCAATAAATGATTTATTCTTTATTAATTTAATGTAAAATATATTTTACTTTTATAGAAATGTAATAGATTGACTACTTCAAGTGACATGATTGTTTATTAAAAATTTCATTTTTTGAATTCAATAAAATAAATATCATGAAAAAGGTATATGGAACATGAATTATAACACCCCTGATGTAATATCGAGAAATAAGTATTATATTACATAGTGAGCATCCATATGATTTTTTTCATTTTAATATCAACATATTTTGTATTGTGTTCTTGATGTGTTACTACAAAATAGTCCTTTTCATTATTTCAATTCTTTTAATACCACATTAAAAGATGCCTAGGGAGTTGCACACTAAGTATATCAAAGTGATGGTATGATGAAAATGTTAAATCGATTAGACAATGAAGAATATTTTAAAGAAAACTAATTCTTGTCATCATAAATTAATTATAAGTTATATATGAATGGATATTCACTTATACTCTTTAATTTTTTGGACCCTTATATCATGAGGATTTAATCCAATGAATGAAAATTATATCATTTTTTCACTTGTCCATACACTTTTTTTGTGCTCTAGAACCTCTTTGTGGTATTACGTATTTCACATATTTATTTTAAAATATTTATTATCTTTTGATTGAATTACATAATTGGATTGTTATTTTTTCATTTATAGTGTATTGTTATTAATTTTAATGGTCATGATAAAATGATTTTATTCATTTAATTTTCCTAGGGTTGAAGAATAATAGATGAAAAATGTTTAGAGGTTTCCTGGCTCATCCCAATGGTGCATATTCTACAACTCCACAAGTTCACCTCCGATAGGACATGGGATGGATACTAGTTCTGGGTAGGCATATCACTAACATGGAAGTACAAAGCCTAAGTTCATGTAAATAAGATCATATTTCCAAGAACATATGAAATTGAAATATAAAATCTTGTGAACAAGAATCCATGAATATATATAAATCCAAAAACAAGAGTATGATAGGATGTAAAGGTAAGTAAACACATCCAAATACTGTCCCAACAAAAAGAGTCTGATAGAAAGTAAAAATAGAATATAAGATGGGGAGTGCAGTCAAGATACCATTGGAATACCCCACAATCTATGCAATCCCTCAAAGCACCACCTGGACCACTTCCCTTGTTGAATATGTCCAAAAGTATATTGTTGACACTAGACATGAAACATATGTGAAAATCCCATACATGGATTTGTATAACAATATCCCATAAGAGGAAATGAAATATTAAAGCCTTAAATAATAGAATAGAGTCTTCTCGACATAGGTATATTTCCACAACCCATATAATAAGAATATCTAGATATAGTCAACAAGGAAACAAAAATTAAAGGTAATTTCACAACGGTAATACCTTCCAAGGAATCTTGCTCAATGATTGCACAATTCAATTTTCTAAATGAAGATACTCCACGAGTCTAATTGCACTGACAACATCCATCCACGAGTTAAAGATAACTGAGCATTTATTTTAGAAACATATGATAAAGTTATAAATAGATACAATACACATATGAGGATTTCATATAAGTCCATAGGGGAATACCAATAACTCAATAAATATTAACATTCTAAGTATTGGATTGGTACCGACGTAGTGTTGTTCATGAAGATACATTGAATTCATCTTACTAAACAAATATGAATAGGAGATCTCACTCTGGGAATCACAGTAGGATTCCAAATACTCAATCCAACAAGTCTAACTAAAGGGATTAATGTCACATATATGGGAGGTAATTCCATATTTACCATTAGGGAATGAATATGTGGAACACACCCTAACAAAACTTGACCAAAATCCATAAGAAAAGATATCCATGAAAAAAATTTAATTATTAAATGTTTTTTCATAGGGGTTCAGGCCATACCCCTTCAATATTGGGTTTGACCCATGTAAACGGACTGGTTCTATGTATGTTTATAAGTACACGACATGTTGCTGCTATAATAATTCTACTAGTGTACCCTTACAAGTCTTATCCCATGTACAAGCCATCTTGACCATGTATGTGTAAGAGTACAAGTCATGCCTATGGCTGTGTTATCTCAAGCCATGTCCATGTATTCTCATAATCACACATCGATCCATCTATAAGGTTATCATATGATGTGTTTTCAAATCACATTCAGTGTGATCCTTAACTCCATCCAGAAACCCATGTCACCACTAGGAGGTCTCCACATGGCATGTAATCCCATATTACATGTCATAGAGATATAGTATTTCTAAAAACCCTATTTCTTCCTTCCATGCATTCTCATGGCTCCACCGCATTGATATCCGACATTAAACAAGACATAAATCATGAATCTATCCCAACTGAGCCTCACTATTGCCTTTTACTAGAATCTAGCCTTTGAATCAATTTGAAAAAAGTCTTTGTTCCTTGATAATAAATGTGCACCTAAGAACCCGTAAATTGGGTACAAAATCCATTAAATACTATGTATCTACTATAATTTTACAATTGTCCTAAAATTATTATTCCCAATTAATGACTTTGAACTGTTGTGCGGACAAACGAGCGTGGAATGTTAGTTTTCACTGTGGATTTTGATCGACGGGACAACGAAGGGTTCCCAGGAGGAACGAAAAAAGTAGAGAAATAAAAAACCATAAACAAAAATGAATGACCTCACCCAATGTTTATATTGTACTCGATCCAAAAATATTGGAATGAAAATGAACAATCAAATAATAATGATGAAAGTTTCCCAATAAAATGCCCACAATACACCCATCTTGGAAAGTTAATGAACCCTGAATCATTACCATGGTCGATTGAATCACTTCCATCATAGAAATATAAAATATGTATAAAATTCAACCAAAACAATATCCAAAATTTAGTTGGATTTATCCTTGATGAATAATGAGATAGAATCATCATCATTGGTGATATCTCTAAATCTTGTTCCACACTGATCAGCAATCTTCGATTCATTTGATGTTATCTTAAAAGATATCATACAATTCCCTACCCAAGGGTTCTCTAATGGCTCCATTATTATGTATATAACCATATAAGTCAATCATTTTCAAATTCTTAAAGAATTATTTATGTTATTTCGTTGATGGTTAAAAAAATATATTATTATTTTATTTATTTTTACACCCACAAACACTTTCCCACAAACACCTCGCACAGAAAAAGTTTACTTCACACCAAGGTTAAAACCCACATTGTAAAACTAATGGTTCCCCAAGATTTTTTATCTGGGACCCTATTTAAATCTCAGTCCATTTTTTAAGAAAAAATACATGCATGTGTTATTTAATATATTAAATATATTTAAATCATTTATCATAGGAACAACGAACCTCTGAATCACACAACATCTTAGAGGATAGTGTCAAAAATAATCCATGTTATATCAAAATATAATAGAGGAAAATCAAGGTCATTAAATTCTCCCCTTATAGGGCTTTATGTACTAAAAACCAAAAACAATGGCTATAAAAAGAGATGTGGGTACCGATAAAGAATATGATCCTCCCACTACATATTCCTTTCCTTGATATTCTTGTCCTACCACCCAGAATTCAATAACAAAATCAGTTTCCCATGAAATATCCCCTTATATCGATCCTCAATCTCTACCAGGAGAGCGACATAGGTATCTACATCCTTGATTTATATCACTCCCTAGTCAATAATGTGTAATAGTTTATTCACATACAACATCATAAGTGACACCTGGAAGATTTATCATGCCCAGTCTAACTATAGAGGTTGATCAATGTGGTATGACACATCACATACCCTATGTAATAACATAAAAGGTAAAATGAATATATGATATATCATTCCGCCATTTAAAAATCCACATAATCAACATTGAAGTGAAATATATAGGAAGAAATAGACTCACTCCTCAAAATCCAAAGACCTCTATCGTCTTTCCTCATTAGACATATGTTATATTTATATAGTCCTCATCTACCCTATATTATTTCACCTTATTGGTTGTAGTTCACACAAACTCTAGGCCCATAAGTGTTGACGCTCCTTGGCCAGTCTATAAATTTTGTGACCAACAATGTATCCTGTAAAATGTATTGAATGGTTCCTTATAATTGGTTTATGGTAGATGTTTTTGTACACAAACACCACCACTGGTAGGTGATCCTCACAACTATGACCAATTTCCAACATCCAAACCAGCATCATGATCACCAAGACAAGAATTGTCCTCTCTACCTATCCATCTATTTGGGATTGGAATGTTGAGATCAAGCATAAATTATTCCAAAAATCACCCATTAATAATATCTATTATCATGATGTAAAGTGATAATCCCCATAAGAAATGATCATCAAGGGAACTCCATGGAGTTAGATTATCTTCTACAAATAGTGGTCCCCACACACTATACTAAACTCTTATTTTAAATAGACATGATGTGGGATTACTGTTTGCGTCAGTCTACAATCAACAAAATTAAATATTTTCCCCTAGACATATGTGGTATGTATAACATGATTTACATGGATATCCAATTCCACTTCCACTATAGAACCACAAGGGATTGAGATAAACCCACTAGAAAATGGTTATCAGGATTTACATGTTGAAAATTATCTCATAAAAAGAAAAACAAAACAAATATCTTCTACATTCTAGGTCACAAAAATTGACAACAAATTTCCTTGTATATATTTTACAAGCATGTATTTACTACCGAAGGATATGCATTAATCTCTATTTGAACCACCCCACACAACATCACTGGTACCATCATGCGTCCTCTGAAAACAAACATGATCCCCACATTCAAAAAATCCATCAAGAGCATGTCCAATGGATATCTATGTATGTAGGGTCTCATAGTCTGTATCCCAATGATTTTCATCCCTGATACATTATACCAAAAGATGTATAATAAAAATTTAACAGTGGTAAGTTTCACGACTCGTACTCGGGGCCCATGTCGTGACTACCCCAAGGACGCCTTCCATAGGCCAGGGGCTGGCGACTAGCACCAAATGTGATAAGAATGGGAAGGCATTGCCTTAAAACTTGTCACACACATAGACTGAATTCAAGAAGCAGAAGAAACAAGTACTAATATAGATAAGAATGGTGTGCTGAATGTAAGTGGGCCAATATTCAAACCCATCTGAACAATAAGTACAAGTAAAAAAAAAAATAGATCCTTGTCGTCCACCTGGGAATCCTACCTGAAGGGTTGGTACATATTTCTAAAAACACATCCCCGAGGTACGTCCCACATAGTCCAGCTCCGAGCAGCCTCCCATCCATCACCATCAACCTCGGTCACTGTTGACCATCGTCTGCATAGAACACAACAAGGTGGGCGCAAAGCTAGTGAATGGGTGAGTATAAAAATACTCATTAGGGGACCCTGAGACCCTCGAAGATCTCCTAGAATCCACTATGGATAATCCAAATAAGAAAGATACAGTCACAAAGTATCAACCAACCCAACTTAGGTATATGCCCATATATATAACTAAGTTACCATTCAATGTCCGACTCCAACTCTCGAGCCCAAGAACAACCCAATCCACAATGGAAGTAAGGTAAATCACCTCAATGATAATGATTAAAATAAAAGACTTATCTCATATAGGTATACAACACATGAATAGGGGTAGAGATGATTAGATGTATCCTCTGAATCATCTCCTCTGTCGAACCCATGTAGGATCCTGGAACAATATAAGCGCTGTCAAACCCATAGAGGATCCTGGTATAGAAGTCATCACTATTGAACCCATAGAGGATCTCATTAAAAAAGTCAACTCTATAGAACCCACATAGGATCTAGGTACAGAATTCATCATTTTTAAACTCATGGATGATCCTGTCATCTAAGTCGTAGCCAACCGTAGGGTTTCTGCACACAGCATGCTTGATTCCGGAAGGGTCTGCTCCTCGATCCATGTTTTGATACATCAACTACCACGAAGTCTCAAGATGATGTATCATGTAGATATGTATCATCATATGGAACCCAACACAATAGACGGTGCGTCAAACATACTCCTGATATGTGTGTTATTGGCATTTCTGTTCCACATGCCCTATTGGTTTTTAGGATCAAACCAACCTAGCCAGATCCCAATTGCATCCAAACCTCAAGTGGGGTATTACAAAGGAACCATCTTGCTCTAAGATTTCTGTCACCGTATATGGTTCGTAGATCGGACACTCGAAGCCCAAGATAGGGGCGAAAAGGTGATAACTTACAATAGTGGGTCCGGGTTCAGTCCAACCCACCTGGAGCGACACGGCCCAACCCGGTCTAAGGAAATGGCCCGGACTGAGGGGGAGGCCTAGCTCGAAGGTGGCCGGGACCTAGGGCACCCCGTCCGAGAGCATCCCGGCTGATGGTGGCCCGGTCCAAGGGCGGTCGGGCCGTGGGTGGCCCCACCGAGGGTAGCCCAGCCGAGGGTGGTCCAGCTGAGGGAGGTTCGGCCGAGGGAGGCCCGGACGATGGAGGCCTAGTTGAGGTTGGCCCGACGGCATGCCCTAGTCATTCCAAGGGGGGTGGCGCATGCCCCTTGATAGCTGAATGGATCTGTCGTTCGGGTGTGAGCCGGACCCGCGCCCGGTGGCACAGGTCTGGCACACGCGAGACCCAATGGGGTCCCGCTCATCCCTGCTGGCCTGAGCAGCCAGACGTTGTGGCTCCACAGAGGGCAGCCCGACCGGCCACCACCGCTCCTCCACCATGTCACAATGGTGTTGCGGTCCAGCTGCCCTCCATGCGGCGCGACAGCGCCGCGCCCTCACCTCCGCGGCTCGGCATAGTCGCGAACCCCTGGTGACTACGTGCGGCGTGTCAACACTGCGCCCCTCCACCACGGCCTGTCATGGTCGTGACTTCCCTTCCGCACACACGATGGTGCCATGCCCTCTTGGAAACCTGGTGGCCTTGGGCTTCCGGTCTTCTTCATGGTCCTCTCTTCTGGTGGCGCCACTATGCCACCGCCATCGCCAACCAAACAAGAACCATCGGAGGGACATCGGTCCATCTTTCTTCGTCTTGCACCCTCCGCATTAGGTGATAACAATTGTTCAACATCGAACCATAATAAACGACGAGGAACACAGATTTAATTTAATCAAAACAAACCCCTACCTTTCTTGTCTGTGTAGTTTGATGGAGTCGCGGGAAGGCGGCGTCATTCCGTCAATGTCAAAAGAGGAAGAGAGGTACTCGTCATTGGAAGACGGCATTCAAAGGTGACGAACTCGAAGATGATGTCGACATTCCTCATGGGTGCTGCATCCCTTTACTTGACTCGGTTGAAGAAGAATGAAGACGACGTTGATTTTATTTGGTAGGAGCGTTCTTCGGGTTCGTCGTTGAGAGGATGATGTTTTCTCTAAAGAGTTATCCAAAGTTCCACCAAACATATCGCCAACCAAAATAATGGGTTAAGACAACCCATTATTATATTATTAGAAAAAGAATTCAAACCATTTCAAATTAATTAATTAGTTCCATTAATTAATTTGTGGTTTTTCGCAGTTATGAGGGGAGGTGGAATGTTTCAAAATAAATAAAGGGAGAGTTGGATTCATTAATCTCATGGGATGTTTAAGTGGTTTCCCCCCACAAAAATGAGGGGTTAAAGGGGGTTCAAGATCGTGTGGGCCCCAAAACATAATATCCTCCCAGGGGAGGTTATGCACATGTGGTCCCCACCTCCAACCTCCCGGTGGAGGATTAAACCGCCACAATAAAAATAAAAGTAATACTTTTATTTTTATTTAACTTAATTAAATCCCATAAACTAACTTCCAAACTCATTAAAATGAAATTGCGGTGATGGTATCCTTAAGTGAATACTGGTGCTATGAGATAAATGGTTCCCTTGGATTTAAATTCCAAGCACCATTTCAAAAGATATAAAATCTTGTACGTACGTTGATTGAATGTACCCGAACCAAACTTTAGAAATTGATTCTGGGCACCCTGGGCCTCGGAGTCAAGCGCCGTTAGAAACTACGGACTTGTAAAAATCACAAGAATTTAAGAAAAACATTTCCAAATAATTTTTGGGTCTTTACATTGTCCCCACCTCAGGGCTTTACGTCCTCATAAGCTACAACTCACAATAAGGAATAAAATGGGGGTACTGAGCATGCATCTGAGCCTCCCGCTCCAATGTGCTCTTTTTGAGGTTCCCATGCTGCCAACGAATGTGCACCAGAGGTATCAATCATCCATGCATGACCCACTGTTGTTGATCCTCAATCTCCACTGGATCCTTCATGAATTTCGCCCCGTCATCGATATCTGGCTCCCCATGGTCGATGAGGTGGGATGGTTCATGCACATATCTCCTCAGTTGAGATATTTCAAAGGCTCCGTGCACCTGGTGTAATTGTGGTGTAATATATAGGTGGTAATCCACCTCACCAACTTTTTTGAGGACCTGGAACTGTCCAATGAATCGTGAAGATAACTTTCCACCTTGGCCAAATCTCTGAAGACCATGACGAGTTGAGACTCGTAGAAAGACGTGGTCGCCATCCTCAAGCTCTAGTGGTCTCCATCTCCTATCTGCATAGGACTTATACCTACTTTATATAGTCTTCATAACCTCCTGAATGATCTGCACCTTCTCCATCATAGCCTGCACCATCTTTGGTCACATGAGTACTAACTCCCCAGGGTCAGTCCAGCACAGAGTCGATCTGCAAGGTCAGCCGTAAAGTGCCTCAAAATGTGCCATCATGATGGTGGAGTGGTAGTTGTTGTTATATGAAAACTCTAATAACGGTAAATGATCCTCCCAGCTGTGACTGAAGTCGAGGATGCATGCACGGAGCATGTACTTGAGAGACTGAATGGTCCTCTCAGTTTGTCCATCCGTCTGAGGATGGAAGGCGGTGCTCAAGTGAAGTAGGGTCCCAAAATCCTCACGAAACCCCTTCCATATCTAGGAAGTGAAATGAGCATCTCGATTGGAGACGATCGTCGATGGAACTCCATGAAGCCTTACGATCTCTCATATGTAGAGGCATCCCAGGCTCTCTACTAAAACCTGCTATCTGATCAGTAGGAAGTGGGCCGACATGGTGAGTCGGTCGACAATCACCCAGATAGAATAGTTTCCTTTGTATGTATGTGGAAGTACCGTCACAAAATCCATGGATATCCCATCCCACTCCAACTATGAGACCTCTAAGGGATGAACCATGCCCGTTGGAACCTAGTGCTCCATCTTCACTTACTTGTAATTGAGGCATCGAGAGACAATCTCTGCTACTTCCTTCTTCATACATAGCCACCAGGGCTATCATCAGAGGTCCTGATACATCTAGTCCACTCCTGGATGTACCACTAAAGGAGATGTGTGGAACTCGCTCAACACTTTCTCCTAAAGTGCAACTGGTACCATGGTACGTCCTCTGAAGAGAATGAAATGCTACCCAACTTCATAAAATACATCAGGTGCCTACCCTGTGGATATCTAAGCATGTCGCATCTCACAGCCAATGTCCACATTTTGTGCCTCCCTGACTCACTGTATAAGTGGAGGAGTGACTGTGAGAGACTATAGAAAGGCTACTCGATCTCTATCCACAAAGGATATCTGCAACGCAGCCAGCAGCTCTGTCGCCTCTCCTAGCAGCAGAATGCCTGATCTCCTATTGAGAGCATCTTCTACAATTTTCCCCTTCCCATTAGTATATACTATCTCGAAGTCATAGTCCTGGAGGAACTCAAGCCAACATCGATGTCTCAGGTTCAGGTCCTTCAGGGAGAAGATGTACCTGAGACTCTGGTGGTCAGTATAGACTGTAAAATGCTCGCCCATCAGATAGTGTCGCCACATCTTCAAGGCGAATACCACTACTGCTAACTCCAAGTCATGGGTATCGTAGTTCTACTCATCCTGTCTCAACTATGGAGAACCATACATGATCACTGCCTGATCTTGCATCAGGGCACACCCGAGTCCAGTCTCTGATGCATAGTAGTAAAATACATACCCAACGCCCTCCTCTGGTAGCCTCAAGATGGTCACACTAGTCAACCTCTACCTCAGCACCTAAAAGCTCTGTAGGAATCTCTCTGACCACTCAATGTGTTTTCCCTTCTTCATCAATGTTGAAAGCGGTGCTACAACTCCGGTGAATTCTAGAACAACTCATCGACAGTACCAAGCCAGTCCCAGAAAACATTGTACCTCTGTCACACTCCTAGGTGGCTCCCTTGAAAGTACTGACTCAATTTTTGCTGGATCCACTACTACTCCAGAATCCAAGATGATGTGTCCCAAGAAGTGAACTGCTCGAATACATAACTGTAACTTTGAGATTTTACCATAAAGTTGCTGCTCTTAGAGTGAGTCCAGTACTACCCCCAAATAGTAGTCATCATCCTCCTCAGAAGTTGATTAGATCAGTATGTCATTGATGAAGACTATAACAATGCGATCAAGGTAAGGCTGGAAGATCCTGTTCATGAGACTCATGAACACTTGTAGAGTGTTGGTTACACCAAAGGGCATAACCAAGAACTTGTAGTGGCCAAACCGACACTATAATTACATCTTCTACACATCCTCGTCTTGAACTCTGAGCTGGTGATAGCCTGACATAAGGTCTATCTTCGAGACCATTGTGCTCCCTTGAGCGGATCAAAGAGTTCTTCAATCCATGGGAGTGGGTACTTGTTCTTCACGGTCACCTAGTTCAGGCGACGATAGTCAACACACAGTTGCAAGCTCCCATCCGCCTTCTTGGTGAAAAAAATCAGGGATACCAAGGGTAAAACACTGGGTAGGATAAATCCCTTCCCATGAAAGTTTTCTAGTTGTACCCACAGCTCATGAAGCTCAGAGGGAGCCATACGATATGTAGGTGTAGATATCGGTGTCGTCCAGGGGTACATGACAATGTATAAGTCCACCTCTTTGTGAGGAGGTAGTCTTGGAACATCATCAGGGAAAACATACACATACCGATCCACCACAAGGGGAAGACTCAGACTCCGCACATCAACCGCTCTGAGGTTGAGACAAGCCAGCTGATGTGTGATCGGTTTCCCCCTCCTATGGGTAAGTCCATCCTATGCTACAAAGGATCCCTTCTCACCAGTGAAGGTAAACCTCATCCCATCCTTGCGGACATAACACAATTTTCTCCACAAACATTCAATCTGAGAATGGACTGTGGATAACCAGTCCATACCCATGATGATGTCATAATGCCTCGATGCTGCTACTAGGAGATCCTATCCAAAGACATCGCCTCCTAGAGTAGTCTTACACTACCGGCACCAGTGAATAATCATCGATTCTGCTCCCGTAAGAGTCTCTAGTGGTAAGGATTTACCCAATGGCTCCGTCGAAATCTCCAAGATTTGAACCAGGGCTGCAGCAATAACAGAATGACTCACACCTGTGTCTATAAGTACTGCACTAAGGGTGTATTAGACACTGATAGTACCTCAAATCATCTTAGGTGCGCCGTGGTCATAGGCCTTTACTACCTAGAGCTGAGCCTGCTTCTATCCTCCAGCTCCCTGTGGTCGGGGTGGACCTCCTGGTGGTGGAGGTGGTAGGGCCTCAAAATGTCTTCCAACACCTGTTGCCCGACCAGCTCCTCTACCATGTCTGCCTGCTCCCAGTAGACCACCACATTCTAACCAATGTCTCTTTCTGGGAGGTCTCTCTATTGTCTGCTGCTCATCAGTCTGGTGGGTCGGGCATTCACGATCCGTGTGACCCTGCTCATCGCATGCATAGCACTTCCTGCTCCTTGTATAGCTGGTTCTGCCTCATGTTCCCCACACAACTAAATATTTAGCATAGGGTTTCCCACCTGACGGGCTAGTCTTCTTGGACCTCTGTGACATCTATCTACTTCCGGCTGAAGTAGACTCCCCAACGTGTCACCTTGTGGTGGGTCTCGCCACTGGTGACTACTAAGAAAGAAAACTCTCCAAAATAAGGTCTCACTCCAGCACCCCCGCCTGTGTCAGGATGTTGAGGGAGATCATCGAAGCCCTTATCTCATGCCTGAGTTCTTGCTCGAAGGTCCAGGCCCTAAAGAGTTCATCCCACACCATATTTTCGGAGTAGCACAAGAGGTCGGTGAACCACATTGAGTACTGAGCTACTATCATGCCAACCTGTTGTAGATGAAGAAACTCATGAATCTTCACCGCATGAAGGGTGGCTGGAACAAACTCATTTAGGTAGAGACTCTCGAAGTCTTCCCATATTAATGATGCCTCGTCATGCACCTGGAGCATCAGGATCCACCATCTGCCTGCTACTGCATGCAGGAGACTCATGGCAAGGATCACCATGAGGTAGGTTGGTGTCCCAACCAATCTGAAAACTCTCACGACAGCCTCCAGCCAATCCTCAACTGCCTGTGGGTTCATCTCTCCCCGGAACCTGGGCGGCATCTCACACTGGAACTCATGCAACACACACAAATGGCATGCACTCTCTACTTCTGGATCTGGTGGTATCGGTGGCCCAGTGGGTAGTGGTACCGCCGGTACCTCTACTGTGATGGGGCCCTGAACAGAGGCCTCGTCGCTCGGTGGGCTACCATCTCGTACGAAACTCGAAACCCTAGATAGTTGCCTTCATGGGGCCATCCTGAAAAGAAAAAGGTGCGCCACGGTAAAAAAAATACCTGGTGAGCTGACACAATGTAATCACAAAAAAAACTTTACAAAATAAGCATACACGAAATCAGTGTTTTCGTGCATTGAGTCAGAAATCAGATGTCATAGTCCTAGTGTATGGATACGTCGGCTTCTACACCAACACCATTTTCCATAAACAGATAACCACACCCAAACACTAAACACTATTTCCATTAAAAGAATCAGAGTCCAAGATATGTGGTCAAAACGACTCCTCTGATACCAATTTGTCACGACCCATCCTCAAGGCTCGTGTCGTGACTACCCCAAGCCCGTCTTCCATAGGCCAGGGGATAGAAACTAGACCAAAGTAGAATCCCTGATAAGAAAGGGAATGCATTTCCTTTAAACCTTTAACTCACATAGACTAAATGCAAGCTGTATAAGAAACAAGTACAAATATAGAAAAGAGGTGTGTGATGAAAGTAAGTGGTCCAGTATACAGACCCAAGTGAACAACAAGTACAAGTAAAAAAAATAAAACAGCTCTTGGTCATCCACTGGGGAATCCTACCAGAAGGGTAGGTACATATCTCAAAAAACTCTTCCTTGAGGTACGTCCCGTCTATCCCAGCTCCGAGAAGCCTCCCGTCCGTCACCCTCAGCCACGATCACTGCTGACCATCGTCTGCACAGAACACAACAATGTGCGGGCAAAGCCGGTGTAGGGGTGAGTATAACAATACTCAGTAGGGTAACCCGAGACCCCTGAAGGTCTTCCAGATTACACTAAGGATAAACCAAAGAAGAAAGATACAATCATGAAATATCAACCAACCCTACTTAGGTATGTTCCCACACATATACATATGTTACCAGTCATAGTCTGGTTCCAACTCTTGAGCCCAGGCACAACCTAGTCCACAAAGGAAGTAAAGTCACTCATCTCGATGATAATGAATGAAAGAAAAGACTCATCTCACACAGGAATAAAACACCTGAAAATGGGTATAGATGATTAGATGTAGCCTCTAAATCATCTCCTCTGTCGAACCCACGTAGGATCCTGGAACAATATCAGTGCTGTCGAACCCACTGAGTATCCTGGTACAAAAGTCATCACTGTCGATTTTATAGAGGATCCCAGTACAGATGTCACCATTGTCGAACCCATGGAGGATCTCAGTACAGAAGTCATCACTATTGAACCCATGGAGGATCATGTCATCTCAGTTGCAACCAAACATAGGGTTTCCACAAACATCACGCTCGATTGTGGGTGGGTCCACCTCTCGAGTCAAGTGTCGATACATCAACTACCATGAAGTTTTTAGTTGATGTATACCACAGTTCCGTCTCATCATAAGCAACCCAACGTTACAAACGGTGCGTCAATCAGACGCACTGTCTGTGAGTTATTGTAATTTTTATTACAGGGGCCCGATTGGTTTTTAGGTTCAAACCAACCTGGAAGTACCCCAACTACATCAAAACCTTACGTGGGGTATGCCAAAGTAACCATCTTTCCCTATGATTTCTATCGCCATAGACAGTACGTCGATCAGACACTCAAAGCCCAATATAGGGGAGAAAAGGTGATAACTGGCCATAGCTGGTCTTGGTCCGGTCCGACCTAGTTGGAGTGACCCGGCCCGACCCGGTCTGGACCGGGGTCCGACCCGGTCAAAGGAAATGGCCTGGCCTGAGGGGGCATCCCATCCGGAAGGAGGCCCGGCCCGGCCGAGGGTGACCCGGCCGAGGGTGGCCCGGCCGTGGGGGGCCCGGCCGTGGGGGGCCCAGTCGTGGGGGGCCCGGCTGTGGGGGTCTCGTTCAGGTGTGAGCTAGACACGTTCCCGGTGGCGTCAGTCCGGCACACTGGGGACCCGATGGGTTCCCGCTTGTCCCAGATGGCCCGAGCGGCCAGCTGCTCCGGCTCCACAGCGGCCGGCCTAGCCAGCGGCCCTCTCTCCTCCCCGGTGGTGCACCAGTGCCTCGCTCTTACTACCCTCCGTATGGCGTAACAGTGCCGCGGTCCTGATACCCCCACGTGGCGCGACGGCGCCGCACCATAACTGCCGCATCCCCGCATGGCAGTGACCCCCTTTTGCCTCAGTGTAGAGCATCGACGCCGCACACCTCAATTGTGGCCCGTCATGGTCGTAGCTCCCCTTTTGCGCTAAATGATGGTGCCTCACCCACTTGGAAACCCGGTGGTCTTGTGCCGCTGGTCTTCTTTGTGGTGCTATCCTCCAATGGCACTGCTGCGCCACCGCTGCCGTCATCCAAACAAGAAAAATCGGAGGGACATCTGACCATGTCTGTTGGACCCGCGCCCTCCGCATTAGGTTATAACAATTGGCCAACATCAAACCATAATAAACGTCGAGGAACAAGAATTTAATTTAATCAAAACAAACCCCCATCTTTCTTGTCAGTGTCGTTTGATGGAGTCACTGGAAGGCGGCATTGTTCCATCAACATCGGAAGAGGAATATATGTACTCATCGTTGGCGGATGACGTTCTAAGGTGATGACGTCGAAGACAACATCAGCATTCCTTGTGGGCATCACTTCCCTTTCCTTTCCTCATTTGATGAAGGAAGAAGACGACATCGATTTTCGATGGTAGGAGTGTTCTTCGCGTTCTTCATTGGGAGGATGAAGTTCTCTCTCAAGAGTTCTCCAAATCTCTGCCAAAAAGAATCATCGAACAAAATAATGTGTTAAGACAACCCATTATTTTATTGTTGGAAAAAGAATTCAAAAAAATTCAAATTAAATAATTAATTCCATTAATTAATTTGTGGTTTGGCACACATATGTGGGGAGGTGGAATGTTTCAAAATAAATAAAGGGAGAGTTGGATTCATTAAACTCATGGGAAGATTAAGAGATTTCCCCCAATAAAATGAGGCGTTAAAGGGGGTTCAAGCTCGTTTGGGCCCCACCACATAATATCCTCTGATATGAGGTTATGCGTGGGTGGGCCTCACCTCCAACCTCCCCTTAGAGGATTAAACCGCAACAATAAAAATAAAAGAAATATTTTATTTTTAGTTAACCTAATTAAAAATCCCATAAACTAACTCCCAACTTCATTAAAATGAAAATGTGGTGATGGTATCCTTATGCGAATAATGGTACTACGAGTTCAACGGTGCCAACAGATTTCAATTTCGAGCACTGGTTCAAATGATATAAAATCCCACACGTACGTTTACTACACGTACCCGAACAAAACTTCAGAAATTGATTTCGGGCACACCAGGCATCAGAATCAAGCGCCGTCAAAAACTATGAACTCATAAAAATATGAATAAGTTATGAAACAGATTTCCACATATTATCAGGGATTTTACACTAAGATTATTCATGTATCTCCACAATGGATAACTATAATGTGGCCATACATATCAATGCATCTTCAAACAAATGTGGACAACATATCCTACGGAGAGAATCATCTACCAAATCCTTCTCTGAAGTTTAGATAATCTCATAATAAAAATCATATTGAATATATCAAAATTACAACTAACTATTAATAACATCCTTCAAAGAGAAGATACACTAGAGACTCTTGTGATCAGAGTAGATGATAAGTTGCTCAATAAGTTATTAATGTATCCATATCATTAGTATGAGGACTACCATAGCTAAATCTAGATCGTAGGTCATGTAGTTTGTCTCATGATTCTAAAATGACATGATTCATTGGAAATGACAACCTTAAACAACATTAAAACACATCCAATCCTTGTTCAAGACGCATTAAGGAACACATTGTACTCCACATATTCCTCCAGAAATTTCAATATGGGAGAACTCATCAACCTCTTCCTCAAATAATAAAAATCCGTCAAGTACCACTATTTCCACATGAATGGCAGCCACTTTCAGGTAAAAACTATCATGGATGATGAAATCTTGTATAATATAGTTTTGAATCTCTCATAATAGCCTTTCATCCAATGGAATTTTCGAACATCGGTCACCCACTTGGGGGCTCCCAATTTATAAATTCCACGACCTTATAAAAGTCCACTACCAATATGTAACGTCCCTATTCCGGAAGCCACCCAGAGGCACCTCGTACCCGGATGGTCACATGGACTCAAGTGCATTTCCCCAAACGCCATAGGCTACCAACTAGTAGCAAGGGACTTGGGTGTGATAGTGGGGAAACTATGCCCTCATTGGTAGAGTACACAGCGGAAAAGAATAACGTGAAATAGAGGAAGCAGTAAATAACTAATCAATAATAAAAAGTGGAAGACTGAATCCAAAAACTGGAGTGCATATGTATGTATAAAAGGATGAAAGAGACATATCTAGGAAAATATCCAAACAAGTTACAATGCTGAAAAACCACACAGTACCAAAACAAGTACAAAATAAGAGAAAAATAGCTCCTCATCATCACAAGCCAAAGCTTTCCCCTTGTTCTCATTCTCTGATAAATCCAATACAAGAAGTCGAAGGGTGCTTACCCTTGTCTATACCTACAAAAACATAGTCTGTTTGGGCCCAAAAGCATGACCCAAACATGGTGTGAGACTAAATCCCAGTAGGAATTCACCTAAAGATCTGTGTCTAACAGTCAATGAGTATATGGAAGGTAAAAGTATGGTAACCAGTAAACAACAACAGAAAAGTAGCAGGAAGTAAACAGGATGATACACAACAGCAATCAACCTACAAACAACAACAGCAGTGAAGAAAATCAGCTAACACAAAAACGAAACCCTCTGGGAAGTACCCGCAGCCATCCCCTTTGGTCCTAACCTAGAAGTACCACATCCCTCTGGGAAGTTCACTTAGACTAACCCCTTTGGCTTGGTCATTCAAAAATATAAAAATTTCTGGGGAAGCTCACTCGTTCAATTCGACGTATAGTCTAGGGTAGTCATGGAATCTATGAGGAAGATCACACTGTCTAACCCTCTTAGCCCCAAGGTCTAGAGACTCTCTGAGGAAGTTATCTCGGTCAATTCCTCCTATAGAATTAGGTATACCACAGACTCTCTGAGGAAGCTTACTCAGTCAATTCCTCCTCTAGCATGGGACAGTTCCTAAAGATAAATCAAATAAGGTAAGACTCTCTGAGGAAGCTCACTTGGTCTACCCTCCTGTACTCTATAAAAATACAAGACTCTCTGGGAGCTCACTCGGTCCTTCCCCTATAGTACAATGTCCAAGAGTCTTTGAGGAAGATCTCTTGGTCTACCCTCTTATAGTCTATAATGTCTAAGACTCTCTGGGAAGCTTACACAGTCTATCCCTTATAGACTATAGCACCAGGTTCTCTCAGTCTCATGCTAGTTAGTGCATAATAATTCTATAAGGACAAAGTACACCTATAGAGATACCTGGATAACCAAAGTACACCTATAGGTATACTTGTCTTACAGTCTACAGGGAAACAAGCATGTTATACAAAAACACTCCATCCTATAGCCACAAGGCATGGAAACAGGTGTAATAGCCAAGGCAACGAATACCCAAAGGTCAATAACAGAACAAGCATGGAAAAAAACCCAAGCACAACAAATTATCCTCTAAGATGAACAAATTATCTCTACACTAGCATACAAGCAAGGTAGGAAAACAACAAGGGTAAAAAGTTAATCATGCAATACCCCGTTCACTGGTATTGGTGGAATTTGTGCATAAAACTCAATGACATTGAACGGTAAGGCACAAACCACCTACCTTGATCCTAGGAGATAGATATATGTGATCCATGATGACTGAATCTCCTTAGAACACCAAATATCAGTGAAATTTTCAAAAATTCTAAACCCATGATATCTTGAGAAGGAGGAGGAATTGGAAAATAAGAATCAAGCAGAAGGGAGAAATCACCGATTTGATTCCAACGCAATTAACGGTGCTTGAATCGGAGAACGGATGGAGGAACGGTGGCTCGTAAAAAATCCACAGATTCCCAGTGCTCTCGGATGAACATGACCTAGAAGAAGATGTTTATGGCGATCATTCGCGACCCCGGTCTGCTTAATGAAAAAAAAGTACACTGCTTGTAGTGGTTTTTTCTGTACTAGGCTTAAATCTGCCTCCACCTCACCCCTACACACCGTGTGTGTGGCCCGAACATGGCCATCACATGACTTCAAGCGATAAAAGAGTACATGGCGTGTACTAAGAAAGTACACAATGTGTACTTCAAAAAATTTACAAAAACTGCATTTTTCTCAAAAACTCCAGAAAAAGGATGGCATACCTAAAAACGAAGATCCGGGTTCTTACAAACTTCCCCCCTTAAAGAAATTCGTCCCTGAATTTCCCTATCAAGGAGTAGAAGACGAAACCCTGAACAGCTCCAGCCACTGTGATCGTACAACGGCCTCCCTCTCCCAGGTCACGTCCTATACTCGCCCATGTTTCCGTAGCACCCGTAATAGAGGAACAGACTGCCCACAGAGAACCTTCATACTATGATTGACAATATGGATAGGATGCTCCTTAAACGATGCATCCTCTTGGAATTTAACCTCCTCGGGCTGAAAGACATGAGACGTGTCTAAAAAGTAACATCGGAGCTGAGAGACGTGGAAGACGTCATGCATGGCCCAGTACCTATGAGGTAGATGCAACTGATAGGCAAGCAGCCCAAATCTCTACAAAACCTCAAATGGACCGACGTACCACGGTGAAATCTTTCCCTATCTTTGAATCCTCTTGTGTCCCAACCTCTATGTGACACGCAGGAAAACCTGATCTCTGACCTCGAACTCCAAAGGTTGTCTCCGCAAATCAGCATAAAACTTCTGTAGAGACTGTGTTGTAGCCATCCTCTTCTGAATTAACTCTATATGCTCTAATTTCTACTGAACAAGACGATGTCCCAATAAAGTTGCCTCTCCTGCCTCCATCCAGCATAAAGGTGATCGACATGGCCTACCATACAAAGCCAGGTAAGGTGCCATCAGAATTGTTGCTTGAAAACAGTTGTTGTAGGTGAACTCCACAAGAAGAATATGCTTCTCCCAAGAACCACCGATGTCTAGAATGCAAGCTCGGAGCATATCCTCAAGCACTTAGATCGTGCGCTCGAACATGCCATCTGTCTGGGGATGGTATGTTGTACTCAAAAGTACTTGTGTACCCAAAGCCTTTTGAAGTCCCTTCCAGAACCGAGAAGTAAAGCATGTATCCCTGTCTGAAATAATGGAGTGTGGAACTCCATGTAGACTTACAATCTCTCGGATGTACAACCATCCCAAATCATCAACACTGAAGGGATCCTTGATCAGAAAGAAGTGAGAAACCTTTTTAAGCCTATCGACAACAACCCAAACAGCATCGTTCTCCCTAGGCGACCTTGGAAACCTGGTCATGAATTCCATAGTGACATCATTCCACTTCCACTTGGGAATGGGTAACTGTTGTAAAAGCCCTGCTGGTTGCTAATGCTCTGTTTTCACCTACTGACAAGTAGAACATCTCATGAAAAAACCAGCAAAATCTTTCTTCATACCTGGCCACCAGTACTGGCTGTGTAGATCTCGATACATCTTGGTGACACTAGGATGAACTACCCAAACTGAGGAATGAAAATCCTGCATCAGCTCCACGCGTATGTCTGCTGGCACCCATACGTGTCCCTGGAAATGCAAGATCTCATCCTCACCCACTGCCCATCCAAGAAGAGGGTCCCCTCCTGAGACACTCTCCCGTAGTACTAAGTCCTCTGAATCTAATATTTGCCTCATCTGTACCCGATCAAGAAGCGTATAGGTAACAACTACAGAAGAAATAAAGGTCTTTCCATGTCTGTCGTGCACCTCCAAGTGCATCTCAGAGAACAGAGCCATAAACTTCCACTCACTGATGGGCTCTTGAATTGCCTCAATCTGGGTTCTCCTGCTAAATACATCCACCACTAAGTTGTCCTTTCCCGGTGTATAGGCGATCTCAAAGTCGAAAGGCTGAGGATACTTGACCCACCTGCGCTGTATCAGATTCAAATCAAGTTGAGTGAGAATATACTTGAGACTCTTGTGGTCGGTGAAAAACAAAAAGTGCTCTCTCAGAAGGTAGTGTCTCCAATAGCGTAAGGCATGAACAACGGCTGCCAACTCTAGATCATGCGTATGGTAATTCCTCTCATGTGGCCTCAACTACAGAGACCCATAAGCAACGACTCCATCTCCCTGCATAAGCACAGCTCCCAGCCCGATATATGAAGCATTATAGTAAACAGTGTAACCCTTTCCCGGCTCTGGCAAGACTAGTATTTGTGCTGACATCAACCTCCCCTTGAGCTCCTGAAAGGCTGACTCACAAGAACCTAACCATATAAACTTTGCCCCTTTCTTGGTCATACCTGTCAACAGTGCAGCTAGGCGCGAGAATTCCTAAATGAAGCGTCTGTAGTATCCCGCCAACCCTAGGAAACTCCGTACCTCAAAGACATTCTTCAGCTTCTCCTTGGAAACTACAACTCTCACATTCTCTGGGTCCATAGATACTCCAGCCTCTAAGATGATGTGACCCAAGAAGTGAATCTGATCCGTCCAGAAGTGGAACTTCGAGAGTTTATCATAGAGCTGATGCTCTCCCATTGTACTCATAATGATCTCAAGACGTGTGGCATGGTCGTGTCGAGTGTGAGGGTACCCCAAGATATCGTCCATGAAGACCACAATGATAGAGTCCAAGTAAGGATGGAACACTCAGTTCATCAGGGCCATCAAAACTGCAGGCGTGTTCGTGAGACCGAACTGCAAGACTGTATACTCCTATAGACCATACCTGCTCCTGAAGGCTTTAAGAGGTATATCTGATGGTCTAATGCACAACTGATGATAACCGAACATCAAATAGATCTTCGAGAACACCTCGTCCCCTCAAAGTTGATAAAATAGTTCATCTATCCTCAGCAAGGGATATCGGTTCTTGACCATCAACTGGTTCAGCTTCTGATAATCCACACAAAGCTGAAGGGTACTATCTGCCTTCTTCACAAATAGGACAGGCGAACCCCAAGGAGAAGTACTGGGTCAGATGAAACCCTTTGCTTGCAACTCCTCCAACTGCTTCTTGAACTCCTACAACTCAGGTGTAGCCATCCTATATGGAGTAATGGACACCGGTGCCGCTCCTAGCATGAGCTTAATAGAATAGTCTACCTCACACTCCAGAGGTAAACCCGAAAATTCCTCTGTAAAGACGTCTCTGAAACGATCTGCCACTAGAGGAAAGTCTAACTGTGAAGTCCCCTGATCATCCTGATAAAGACTGGAAATTTGGGCTATAACCTCCCCTATCACATGATGATCTAGTCCAGCTCTACCCGCCTGGACATCCCACTCGCCTCTATAAAGGAATGATCCAGCCTCTGGTGATAGGAAACTCACCATACGTCGATAGCAATCAATGACTGCCTGGAAGGGAACCAACCAGTCCATACCGAGAATGACATCATAGTCTGTCATCTCGAGGACATACAGGTCCCATAGGAAATAACACCCTGCAACCTCAAGAGGGCACTCTCTGCACTGATGTACGCTTGATGTCCTTGTTCCCAACGGCGATTCAAGAGTCAAAAAATTGGTGGATGAGAGGATACAGAGCCTAAGGCTCTCCAAAACCGCAACAGAGATAAAGATATGGGAAGAACCAGTATCAAAAAAATCTAAAGATAAAACTGAGGCTACTAAGATTGTACCTCGAACTATAGAAGGGTTGGGATCCTGCTCTTGATGGGTCTGCTCCACGGTGAAATACTGGCCTGAACTGCGGCACTACACCCTTGGCTTACCACTATGAGCTAGTCCACACTATAATCATTGATGACCTGGTGACTTACCACCACGGCTGTGACCTCTACCTCAGCCCGAATGGCTGAAAGAACTCCAGTTCCCAAATTGGTGGGAAACTGGAGAATCCTCTCCAGAACGCGGGGTCATAGAGGAACCCCTACCACCGGCTAAAGGTGAGAAGATCTGACAAAAGTGCTGAAGATGGCTCATCTTGCCGCAAGATCGGCACTCCATTGGATCTCTCTGGCACTATGTCATATTATTCCCACTCCTACCGCACTGGTAGCATACAACCTAACATCCAAAAGATACATCCCGTGAACCCCGATCACCTCAAGAAGACTCTCTGTGATGCTTCCTACTGTCCGTAGGAGGAACACCGGCTCTGGATGTCGAACCGTCTTGGATCACTGCTCTAGAATCTCTCATATTGCTCTCAGTGATCAGCGCCTGGTTGACGATGGAGGATATATAAGTCAACTGGGAGATATTCACCTGGGATCGGATCTCCAGCCTGAGACCGTCCTCAAATTTCCTAGCAAGGAACAACTCATCACCTGCTAGGATCGGTGTGAAACTCTGCAGCTCAATAAAATAGGACGAGTACTCCATGATAGAAAGAGTACCCTGCTACAGGCTCATAAACTCCCAGGCTCGATCGGCCCTCAGGGTCTCCAGATAGAAGTAGTCATAGAAAGTACGTCGAAACTCATCCCATGACATACACTGCTAGCGCCATAACTATGAGATCACCTCCCACCACTTCTTGGCGGTGTCCCGGAGCATATAAGTAGACAGCTTTACCCTTTTCTCCGGAGGTATCTCAAGGTGATCGAAGATAGTTAGGGGTCGCCTCGTACCATGACTATACATCCTGGGTTCCCCCATCCCCTAAGAAAGTAGGAGGATTTGGCTGCTGAAAAACCCTCATTAAATCAACCATCGATGGGTAAGGAGGTGGAGCTCCCTTAAAAGTCTACATCATCCTCAAGAAATCCTCCCTGAACTTCGCATCGGTGCCTACGACGGGTATAACTGCTGGTGCCAAGGCTGGAACAGCAGGAGGATCTGCAGGAGGATCAACAGGAGGTCCCTTATTGGCCAAATCTGGTGTCTGACCACCATCTGGAAACTAATGTACAACTGGAGGAAGTCTCGGAGGAAAAGCTCTGAAAGATCAAAAGCACACCTTAGATCATAATTAACAAGGACTGAAAACACAAGAGTACAAAACGGGAATAGGGGGAAGAACATCAGGTTTTACAAAACATGACTACACGATGTGTATAAAAACTAAAAGGCGTGTCTGTTAAAGCCATTAAAATGGGTGTGTAATCCTGCTACAACTGGTCATGTAACACCCCAATCTACATGGCGTGTATAAAAACTACACGGTGTGTATTTGAACTCTATTCCCCTTCTCGAGTCTCCGCACATGGCTAACCCACACGGTCCAAACAGACCCAGACTACACAGTGTGTTCCCTCGGGACACAGCATGTACTAGACAAGGTCTTGGATGCCCGTGTTGTTAGTTACATGGCCATCTACACGGCTGACCCTTACACGGAGTGTTCTGAACAAACACGGCGTGTATAAGAGAAGTTAACACCGACCCGTGTTGTTCATGACATGGCCTAGTACCTGGGACAAGACTAAACAACATGTTCTTTTCCCAAACTGTGTGTATGGAAGAAGGTAACACTGAAACCTGGTGTTCGTGACATGGTCGCGTACCTGAACATAACTACACGGCTTTCTCCTCACGAACACTTCATGTTCTACTCGAACTTCCCCATCCTGTGTTGTTAGTGACACGGCTGGGTACACGGCTCGAAACTACATGGCATGTACCTACCGTACACGGCATGTTCTTGAAGGAATTTATACAATAGTGTGTCCCTGCTCATACGGTCAGTGACACGGTCTAAAAACTACACTGCGTGTTGTCAAAAAGTACACACCGTGTATTCTGGTTTTTTCTAGGAAGTAGCTCAGAAACTGCAGAGAAGCCTAGAAAACACAGAAAATAAGGGAAAGAGGTACCAAATTCCGATCCGTGAGGGCCCATACTCCCCACGAGTCGAATCTTGGCATCTCCTATAGTCATAGAAAAGAGAAAACAGGATCATGATCCACCAATTTCTGATTCAAGAGGGCCCATAACACCTCAAGAATCAAAATTTGGCGTTCATTTTAGCAAATTAAAAGACAAAATATCCTATAACAAAGCTGTAGAGATTATATCAATCATCTATCACAATAGCATGCATAATCTACACAATGTCTATCACAACATCATGCAAACTCTAATGCACCCATGATGGCATGGCAAGAATACATGGCATGTGATTTCTAAAAGTGCCTATATGATTTGTTAGATGGCATACCCTCATATCATCGGGTTGCGACACAAATAGAACCACAATAGTCAAACCAATAATAACACAAAGCATGTGAATCACTCTAGGTGAAATCATATCAACTGTAAAATCTCAAAACCAGAAAATTGCAAAACAAAACGATGTAGTATGACTTTTCCCTATACACGAGTTAGCTACTCCTGAGCACAACTTAATACTAAGTACTGAATCCATCCTATCCTTGTCTAAAGGCTCCAAATAGTAAATAAAGAGAAAAGAACTCCTCTGATACCACTTTGTAACTTCCCGGTTCTGGAAGCCACCCAGAGGCTCCCCATACCCGGTTGTTCACATGGCCTCAGGCGCATTTCCCCAAACGCTAGAGGCTGCCGACTACCAGTGAGGGCCTTGGGTGTGACAGTGGGCAAACTATGTTATCATTGGAAGAGTACACAACAAAAAAGAATAACACGAAATATCGGAAGCAGTAAATAACCAATCAATAATAAATAGCAGATGACTGAATCGAAAAACTGGAGTGTATATATATGTATAAAATGATGCAAGAGGCATAACTAGGAACACAACCAAACAAGTCACAATGCTAAAAAACACCACAATATCGAAACAAGTACAAAAGAAGAGAAAAACAGCTCCTCAGCATCACAAGATAGTTCTTGGTCCCTTGCTCTCCTGCTCCAAGAAATCAAGTACCAGAAGTCGAAGGGCGCTTTACCTTGTCTATACCTGCAACAGCATAGTCTGTATGGGCCAAAAAGCATGACCCAGACATGGTGTGAGACTAAATCCTAGTAGTCATTCACCAGAAGATATGTGCCTAAAAGTTAGTGAGTATATGGTAGGTAAAAGTACAGTAAGTAGTAAACAACAACAGAAAAGAAGCAGGCAGTAAATAGGATGATACACAACCGCAATCAACCTACAAACAAAAGTAGTAGTGAATAAAATCAGCTAAGACAAATAGGAAACCCTCTTGGAAGTACGCGCATCCATCCCCTCTGGTCCTAACCAAGAATTACCACATCCCTCTAGGCAGTGCACTTTGCCTAACCCCTCTGGATTGTTCATACGAAAATGTAAGACACTCTGGGGAAGCTGACTCGGTCAATTCCCCTTATAGTCTAGGGTAGTCAGGGACTCTATGAGGAAGATCACGTGGTCTAACCCTCTTATCCCCAAGGTCTAGAGACTCTATGATGAAGCTATCTTGGCCAATTCCTCCTATAGCCTCAGGTATACCACAAAATCTCTAAGGAAGCTCACTCAGTCAATTCCTCCTCTATCCTGGGAAGGTTCTTAAAGAGAAATCAAACAATGTAAGACTCTCTGAGGAAGCTGACTCGGTCTACCAACCTATAGTCTATAAAAATCCAAGACTCTCTGGGAGCTCACTCGGTCTATCCCCTATAGTCTAATATCCAAGAGTCTCTGAGGAATCTCTCTCAATCTACCCTCTTGTAGTCTATAATGTCTAAGACTCTCTAGGAAGCTCACTCAGTCTATCCCTTATAGTCTATAGTACCAGGTTCTCTCAGTGTCGTTCCAGTCAGTGCATAATAATTCTATAAGGCCAAAGTACACCTATAGAGCTAGTTGGATAACCAAAGTACAACTATAAAGCTACTTCGCTAACAGTCTATAGGGCAACAAGAATGTTATACTAAAACACTTCATCCTATAGACACAAGGCATTGAAAAAATGTGTAATAGACAAGGAAACGAAGACCAAAGGGTCAATAACAGAACAAGCATGGAAAGAAATCCAAGAACAACAAAGTATCCTCTAACATGAACCAATTACCTCTACACCAGCTTACATGTAAGGCAGGAAAACAACATGGGTAAAAAGGTAATCACGCAATACCCTGTTCACGGGTATTGGTGGAATTTGAGCATAAAACTCAAATACATTGAACGGTAAGGCACAAACAACCTACCTCGATCCTAGGAGATCGATATATGTGAACCACGATGATTGATTCTCCTTATAACGTTGATGATCTGAGAAAAGGCCCAAAATGCTCAAACCATGATATCGTGAGAAGGATGAGGAATTGGAAAAAGGCTCAAGAAGAAGGGAGAATTCACCGCTGCGATTCCAACGCAATCGACGGTGCTTGAATCGAAGAACGGACGGAAGAACGGTGGCTGGTCGAAGATCCGTAGATTCCTGGCACTCTTAGATGAACATGACCTAGAAGAAGATGTTTATGGTGATCAGATCCCGATCCGTTTAATGAAAACAAAAAGTACACATCATGTAGTGGGTTTTTCTTGTACTCCGCTTAAATCATCCTCCACCTCACCCCTAAACACTCTGTGTGTGGCCCGGACATGGCCAGCACATGGCTTCGAGCGGGAAAATACTACACAACATATACTTAGAAAGTAAACGGTGTGTGCTTCAAAAATTTCCAGAAACTACATTTTTCTCAAAAACTCCCGAAAAAGGAAGGAATACCTAAAAACGAAGATCTGGGTTCATAAACACTCCATCCACTTAGATAACATGACCTAGAATGTGGACCTTCTTAATATATAACTATAACATATAGAGAATACCTTAATGATGGTGCGCTTAGAGTATGTATGGACGCATCCTCATGTGTCTCATCTTCTCCACCTAAGCTGCCATGTTCACAATGATATTGTCGATGAAGACCACCATGATGTAGTCCAAGAAAAGTTGGAAGATCTGATTTAAAAGTCCCATGAACAATAATGGGAAATTATTCTTACTGAAGGGCATAAAAAACTACTAATATTGATAATACCAAAATATGAAGGTCTTATTCGGTATATCCAGACCACATACACTCAATTGGTGATAGTTTAACCAAAGGAAAACCTTCATTAATAGTTATTCCCATCTCAAATGATCAAATTGGTCATCTATTATAGGATGTGGATACTTATTTTTCATGGTCACATGGATCAAGCATCATTATTCCACAGATAACGTCAATATCCCATCTACCTTCTTGGAGAACAAAACAAAGGTATCCTAGGGTGAAACACTGAGTCTGAAATATCCACTCCTTTACATGTCCTCCAACTGCACCCTCATCTCATGAATACGTATGAGACCGATTTGATATAGTGGAATACATATCTACACCATCCTGGGGTGTAGATAAATGTAGAATTATATCTCTCTGTTGGGAGATAAACCATGAACATCATTTGGGAAAACGTCCTCATACTCCACCACCATTGTTGGAAAATAGAAAATAATCAAATCCACTTTAACAAGGATATTGATGGCCAAAAAATGTGTAATCAGCTTCTTCCTTCTATGAATGAGTCCATAAAACAATTCATGGGTTTAATTCCCCCCCCCCCATTGAAAAAACTTGTCATGTTACAGCAGACACACCACATCCTCCACCAAAGACCACCAATCATGAAATGATTTTTTGATATATAGTACATATCGAAGATGATTTTTTACTGCCTCATCGTTGTAATGATGATAAACCATTAGAAACTCTTTCCTCCTAGAGTTAGATCACATAGTTTGAACAAGAGTGTGATCACTGAGTCATCTCTTGGAGGATTTTCCTAGTTCAATGGTCGACCCAAGGGCTCCACCAGAATCTATATTTCTCAAAATGGATAGAAGGAAATAAGGAAATGTCTAGAGCCAATGTATACAATATTTTATATAAGTTATAAATAAACAAATCATACCTAGTATCATTCCCATATCCTCTAGGTCATAATCCTCGACTAACTGATGTTCTCCATACACTAGTCTTCCAACTCCCAAAGCCTTGTGCATACCACATGGGTGCTGGTGGTAACAATTTAATGTTTCTACCACCTAATTTTGGTTACCTAGTTCCTATTATGTGTCTTCCCACCTTTAGAATAGTATAATCATTCCATTTACTCTCCCTTGGTGGCCCACCTATCTCCTTCCTATCATTAAAATGATGGGTCATGAAATCCCAAGTATGATGTCCCCTACCATTACATAAGTATCAATTCATCTCCTATAGAAAAATAGACCCACCCTGTGAGTCCTTAATTGTAGAACCACTTTCATGTGACCACCTCCTAAAATATACTTCATTTATTGGTCCCTATGATAATTGTTAGTTCCATACTATTAGGTTCTCTTCTCATATGTTCCCACTACTGGCATCCAATATTTGTGTCTGCTCATCCAAGAAACTCTCTACCATAAATACTTTCTATATAACCCTACAATTGGTTTGAATTTATATAGAGATAAAATTTGCTCAAATTTGTCAAGTAATACCTCCCCCAAATGTCATATACAAAAATAACTGATCCCAAAACATGTCCATGGAGTAGCAAGATAGGTTGGTAAACCTCGATGAATACTCACCTACTATCATGCTACCCTAATAAAGTTATAGGAGATCCTAGATATGTATTTACATTAGTATAGAATGATAAAATTATTTTCATAAAACGTTCTAAAACACTAACCAAGCTAGAGTCACCTCTTCAAAAGACTTGGTCTCTAACCCCCATAATAGTTCTACTGATCCATGGAGATGGCTCGTCGCCATGAAAACCATCTGATCTGTCAGTGTATGATCCAAATGAAAAACACAGGTCACTACCACAAGATGGTATTTATATTTTTTTGGGTTGGTCTCACCTTATAACAATAGGGGTTCCTACTACTAAAACTCATGATGTTTCCTCATCTTTCACACCTCATCTGTTGGTACATCGGGTACCCTCTACTTCTACTATATATGGTTGTATAATTGTGCACTAACATGAGGTAGCACTTCATGAATTGATTCCTGTATAGATTCCTCATCGCTAGGGGGGTCATACTCATGATCCTAACACTGTATCCTAGTTGGAATGCCTCATAAGGTAATCTTAGAAGTTAAGAAGATTCACCACAGTCATTGAATATATATGGATAAATGAATAAAAAAGGATATGAAAATGGAAAAAACATTATTATAATTTTTATGTACCATTTTCATCCATATAAAATTTTATCCCATGTTTTTTGTCTAAAAAATGTGATCATAGTCTAGATGTATGGATACATCAACTACTGCACCAACACTGGAGACCCCACCCTATGATCTGAAATCAAACCACTTTACAATATTCAAAAAAATTAATCTCATAGAGTATGGTCCTATGGTAGAACAAAATCTATAGATATAACTGTATCATGTCCCTTCATAATAGGTATCATATAGAGACTCCTCAACCTAAACTTCAATAGGCCAAGGAATGGAAATTAATATCGTGTAGGCATATCAGTAACATCGAAGGACTTTTCCTTAGTATTTGTACACACCTACACACCTCCAAGTCAATTCAATGATAAAATAAAAAGAACATAAAAAATAAACGCATACATATAAATACAAAAACTAGAGTACAATAAGATGAAAAGGTATGTAAAAAGGTCAAATTACAATCAAAACACAAAGAGTCTGAGAACATTTCCAATGTGAATTTAAGAAGGGGACTATGGTAAAAATTACAAATGAATACACCTCAATATGTCTAGATTTAGAAAGCACCATATTCTCCTGGTCCCTTTGAAAATCTAGTAGAAAGTCAATGTCTACACAATACATGACACATGGAAGAAATTCCAGTGAAGGGGGGAGTATTAAAATACCCATTAGGATACCTTAAAACTAAAAATCATACAAAAAAGAGTAATAAAATCTCTACATAGGTATATTTATATAGAACATATATCTAGAATTTATTGATGTAATCAACAATGACACACTTTAAATAAAATTATCACCCATAATAATATACTTGGATTCCATCTTGAAGGATCCACACTACACTCATCCGGGTGAACACACTCCATGAGTCTGATAGCACTGATTATTTCCATCAAATAGGTAAATATCTTTTGTTATTTCCATTAATGGTATACAACATAATTCAAAATAGATAAAATACATGAATGAGGGTCACTCCCTTGGACATGGGGTTTACAAAAAATTAAATCCGAATTAACCCTATATGTAAAATATTTATAATTTTTTTTGTCATAATAATTCCAAAAAATTGACTTAGTGTACCAAGTTGAATAGGGGATATCAATCCAGGAATCATAGATGGATTACAATAAAATAGTCCAATAAGTCATGTTGGAGGGATAAATATCATATGTTTATAAGGTGATTCCATACAAAATCATGGGGAATGTATATAAAGAACACACCCCCATTAAGAATATCCAATAAATAGAGGAAAACATATTCATGCCAACATATAAACTGTAAACAATTTTTGTTAGGGGTATAATTTTGGAACCATCGACCCCATTTCCTACCTATGTAAATGGATCGTGTCCTTGTTCATGTGGAAGTACATGGTGTACTAAAGCCTTTTAACTCCTTCTCATTTACCTCTCAATGGAATTTAATTTGTATATAAAAACTATCCATGTATATTTAGGACTATATAGTGTTCCTCTATCCATGTACTCTTTGGCCATATTAATGTACACTCTGAGGTACACATGAAGCCGACTAAAAGGTGGTCACACATCGTGAGATGGGGTTACACACCATATGATATTTAACTCCATCTAGTAAACCAATCCTTCCCTAGTCGTTCCACACATGCCCTTAATACCAAGATTAAACTCCATATAGATCATGTTTTATAGAATATTTGGTTCTTACTTCGGTGCACGCTCAAGATATTGTTGCCTCAAAATTTTGCATCAACCATACCATAAAATGTGGATCCATCCCATAAAATTTTCGTCACGTAATTTTTCCGAATTAAATCAATAAAAGTAATTAATAGATGACCACTTTTTGATACATCATTTCACACCAATGAACATAGAAATCTGGTGCCTAAATAATCTGATTGGCTATCACTTCTGTCATCAATCCACCTTGATGATTTGCCAATCCTAGATGAATGATTTTTAACAATTGGATTATGAAACGTGTGCAAAACATTTTATTTCATGGTGGATGTCGAACCATTGGACAATGAAGAACACCAATGATAAACAAATAAAAAGAGGTAAAAATTTACCTCCAAAACCATGAGGCACAATCATTGCCCAATGTTTATATTCCCCTCGATCTGTCATAGTTATAAAGACAATGAAGATTCATAAAATCACCACGAAATTATATAATTAAAATTCTCATATTAATTCCTTCCATAAAAACAAATTATCCATGAATCAGTCCATTGGTCATTTGATATGCGTTCATTATAGAAAAAGAAAGCATGAAAAGATCCAAATAAAAATAATATCCTACCGCAAGTAGGATTGATTGTTCAAGAAGAACGATTCGTCGTCATCATAGTTGGTGAGATCTCAAAATCCTGTTTCACACTGATCAATGATCATTTATTCAATTTAAATTATCCAAATATAGATCCCCCAACAATATTTCCATGGGTTCTCTAATGGATCCATAATAATATAGCTAAACCTAGAATTCCATCATATTCAAATTCTTAAAGGAGGATTTAGGTTGATGTATCAACAGTTAAATAAAAAAACTTATTGAATAATTTTATTTATTTTTACAACCATGAAACCATTTGAACAACTCTGATGGAAGGAAAAATATTATGTCATGCCTAGTGTGAATCCAAAATTCAAAACTCAACAAAGACATCATATTTCTAATCCAGACCCCCGATTATAGGGCATAAAAATTTTCATGGAAACATCGTGCACAAGATACATATTATTTTTATTATTTTTCATAAATTCATTTGGAAAATAACATGCCTCTAAATCACACACTTTCTTAACATTTGGTCTCCAAAATAATCCATACATTATCCTAAACAAATACGTCGAAAATCCAAGTAATTTTCAGTTATCCCATCTAGAGGTGTCATAGTTTTTTTCATCACATAGACAATCATAATGTGTAATGGAAATGTACACATTGTTTACCAAACGTCAAAAACAAAAGTACATGCTATGAAAATGAGCATACATTATGGGGGGTTATAAGTAAAATAATTCATTTGAATTCTTTTTTATGATAGTTTAGTCTTGATTTAATTGGCGTACCAAAACAAACTATGTTAGAACATTTTTTGAATGCAACTGATTTGATGATGTTGAGTAGTCAAAGTACATGGAATGTGGTAAATATTACTTGTTATTTGGCTGAAAACTACATAATATTGAAATAAAAATTAAATAGTGTTTAGAATGTTGTATGCACCATGTAATTCATAATAATCCATTAAAACTCCACATATTTCACATGAGTACAATTTGGGTTGAAATAATGATAAATTAATTATAGAAAACTAAAATACATGACATGTAACTCTCTTTACAGACATTGTGACCTGGTATAATGTATCTTTTACATGCCATGTTTTTTAGCAATCCAGTTATTAGTAAATAATGAGTAAATTTATTATTTCCATATAATATTATATATGCTTGAGGTTTATGGTCATTGTGCACATAGATTACTTTCCTAGAATTTATACAATAAAATTACACATATAACTAATGAATTCTATCTAGTAATAATATCTAATCAGAATACATGAATTGACTCATAAAATAATACACTGTGATTTTCAAGACCTGTATTTTTGGCATACCTACCATGTAAGTTCACATTGAATGATATAGACCGTAGACAATGTTATTCTCATGTTGTGTTATGGAAATGTATACATCATGTGCATAGTTATACTATACAAACAGGTTTATGGGAATGTTTATGGATACACAACATACTTCATATATTATACATTATACACATAACTATTTTTAAATAAAACATCATTGTATAAAATTAAAAATAATTTACATCTCCAAGTCCTTTTGGTTGTATAATTAAGATGGAATAATTAATTATTTGATTAAATAATTAACAAATTAATTTTAAATTTAATCTTTATAAAAAATTATTTGAAATTAGTGTTCTCTAGTTTCAAAATCATAGTAATATCATGCCTGACTAATCATTATCTTGATTGAACAATGTATGAGTTGGATTTTTTAAAATTTTATTATTATTACATGATTTTTAAATAATTAGTATTATATTAATTCTGGGATATATGAATCATAACCTCCTCTTATTATGTATAGACATCTAAGTCCATGATATATTTTATGTATCAATAAACCCCATTCTTCCCTCACCTACATGTGAGTAATTATATTTAATGGAAGAAGATACCAGGAAAATGTATAAATATTAAGATGGAGATGAAGTGAAATAATCCATGGTGATAAAAAAACTAAAGGGATAATTCTAAAACTTTTTCCAAATGTGGCTGAAAAAATTATTTCCATAGGGTGAAGGGTAGGATTATCTTCCACTAAATAAACCAAGCGATTGATAAGAACTCACAATCATGCTACATAATTATTTTATCTATATACTGGGTATGTTTATGTATTTTTCATGGTTGGATATTTATTCTAGATAACTTAATGTAATTGAATTAATAAGTAAGTTTGGTGGAATAAGAGAAATGAATTATTTTTAAACACTACATCAATACAAGGTTAATTAATTATAGAAAACCCACATAATATATAGAAAAACATAAAATTAAAACTAAATAATACATACACCTAATAAATACTACCTTAAAATATTATTTAGGTTTGTCCTTCAATTGAATGAGTAATATTTCATCCAATGATTTATGATATTTTATGGACTCTATTTTTGTTTTTATATTATCTTGGATTTTTTCTAATCATATTTGGTCATCTTATGCTAGATGGAATTATTTATTGATTTACAACACATTACATGATTCAAATAGGTGTAAATTTCACGGAAATTCCATGTTTAATTTTTCTAGATAGGGGAGTCTACTCAATAGGTCATGGAATAATAATTTAATGAAATATGAAATAATGACAATGTAAATAACAATTCTTATATTTTTATTCACCCCTTTGGGTCACTAATTTATATATATTGATATGTAACACAAGAATATATATGGGGACTGATATTTTAAATCCAATTGAATATGATTTTGGGATTTGATATAATAATTGAATAAAAAATGAAAAGAGTTGTTCCATTAATTTTCTAGTAATCAAGGTAATATACTAAAAATGATTACATTTTATAGATGAGAATAGTAAGTAATACGAAAAAGATTTTATCCTTTTCATAAGTGTATATTATGCATGTATTTTATGGTGTTTTAATATAGAAATGTCTATAAATTAATTGATCATATTTAAAATTATGGGACCACTATACTGGTTTTGTATTTTTTTGAAAGATTGGAGATATATTATAAAAAGGGAAAAAGGTGGATTTGAGGAGTAAAAGACAACTAACAATGTTTCATGAAGTGGAGAGTCATGGAATTATAATATTGAACATGGAGGCATAGATCACATGATGGTAGTGTAGGATATAGAATCTGAACAATGATGTTTTTCATGTTGTGTAATTAGAACCCACTATGAGTTCATTCGGGGAGAAACAAACACCGCTAACTACATGTTGTGAGGTAAATTCACACTATCATAATCAGTTACATGAAGTGTATATATGGATAATAAACTAACACCACACTTTATTTTTCATATAAAAATTTCATGTTGTGAATCTGTTGGAACGGCTAAAATTCATTACACAGACGACCGTGGGGTTGATGAAAAATATTATATATTCATTCCTTTTTACAAACATTTGAATAGATTTGTAGATAGAGTAACTAAGATACAAATGATCAAGGAGTATGCAGGGACCTTTAATTCAAGCTATGTATTATTTTTATTATTTGTTTTCTTCCCCCTCATAGGAAAAAAGGTGTGGTTTCTTGTTCAAATGGTGTGCATTATGAATAGTGATTGTTTGTATAATGTAATTTATTTTTTATTAAAATTTATTTTAGGATTTTATATTTTTTCATTACTTCTATATCTTCCCTAATTATTTTTTCATATCCATTATATAATATTATATAAATTAGGTTTAATTGTTTTCATTATTTGAGAACTTCCATTAAATGATAATATTAAAGGCTTTTTTCATGTGAGATATAGGGCTAATTGATCATCCATGATGATTCGATTGGTTTATAACCTATATTTAAATATGGATTCTAGTTACCCATTATTTGTAATCCATTGTACCTCACCATGATAAAGAGAGAGTTTAGGATGGATATAATATTCTATGACAATTAGACTCACTGGGATGCTATTTTGACAACTTCATAACTTTGAAATAATTATTTCATAACTTGTTATGATATGAACATATATTCTGCACTTCCTGATGGCATTTATTTATTTATTATACCAAATAATTTACAAATCACATCTTTAATATATTTGTATTAAAATATAAAAATTAAAATTAGTTTACATCTTCGTTATTTAGTTAATATTTTTCCCAACCAATTCTCTATGACCTCAACCTAAGACATTAATATCCTAGAATACCCTATACTTTATTTGTTTTTAATTTGTGCTCTAAATTTATATATTTGGTAACACTATGGTAATTAACAATACCATATATTCTATTACCTTATATCGATATTGTAGAAAGTAATTATTTTTACTAACATAAACTACCAATAGAGTTAAAAATGCTTGATTATCCTAAGACTCCCAATGTTGAATTGATATAATATAGAGTTTACTTTTCAAGAGAAAGAGAATTTTAAATAAGATAATGAGGCTGAAATTTTTTGATTTTTTACACATCGATTAATCTGTGGATGTATAGATCTTTATGATACTAAACATGTCATGTGAGATTTAAAAGATTACTGAGGAAATGAATAAAAAAATGTCATCCCATCTTCATTACATTTATTAGAATAATGATAGACATGATATCCATAAGATATAAAAGGCACAATTCATGTGAATTCAGGGAGAAGGGTCTTTAGTATAGCACATGTAGTAATTATTACTCACTATTTTGAGTATATGTATATTTTAGGTTTCATGATACTAGTGAAATTATGTATTGATCATGTGTTTTCTACACTGCCATATAATTATCTATTTTTATTTGTAATTATAATATAAAAAATATAAATATTTCACTCTAATATATTCATACATTTATTTATATATAATATATGATCACGAGGTTTCAAAACATCAATTAATTTTTGGGAACATAAGGAAGTGAATGTGAAAAGGATGTAAGATTATATAAAAATCTAATGCATCATCAATCCTACCAAATAAGTGGAGGATGATTCAGAGGTAGCATAAGTAACAAGATGATGAATGAGTTGATTGTGGCTAAAATCCCAGTTAATGAATTAGTACACCTAAGGGATGTAAAATAACAAGGATTCATATTTTTTGTAATCAAATGTAACACATCCTTTTCTAATATATAAAATTAATATTAATTATTTTGTTGAAAATTAAATTAAAATATAGTACCTAATTATATTATTAATGGTTTACTAAGGTGAGGTGGAGTATAAAGCTTCCAGTGAAGTCAGACTCACTCCAATAGATATTAGATACTACCTCCGTACATTTCTAATAGCATTGATTCTAATGGTGAAGAATTACTATTATATTCCTATTTTTAGTGATAATATTATATATATGCCTATTTTAATATGATACGGTATTATTTTCAAATTTTGGAATACAGGATAATAGTTTTAAATAGATAACATATTTTATGGTATGCCACAACTTAATAATCACATTTATGGTCAGAATATAATAACCTAATGTTTTCAGTCCCAAATAAGCCAGGCTGACATGAATCATATCACATATAGTAGTAGGATCATTAAATATATCATGCAATGGAGAAATTCATAACAATGAAATATTAATAATGTTATTACTATTTTTTGTTATAAAATTACATGATATGTGTGAATATTATTTTCTAGGTAAAATAAACAATCCATTATACATTGAAATGAGTAAATGGATAAAACTAATTATGTAATTGTTACATAAATATGTGTGTATACTTTTTTAGTTTAGTCTATAGGTAAATTCATTTGAAATATAAATTTTACAGTTGACTTTTTTAGATATTTATATGTATTTCTTTGATAAAATAATGGAATACATGAACCATGTAGTGAATCATTAGTATAAAAAGCTAATGAAATTAAGATAAAAATAAAGAATAAAATATATTAATTTTTTTTAAATATTAAAGGGTTTTTGAGATTCGATCTCCATTATATTTTCATTTTACATCGTAATTTAGTGGTGTTGGGGGATTGAGGAAATACAAATTATTGTACATCGTGTGGTCGATGATGTATGATTAAAACCATCCATTTTTCTCTTGATGATATTAATTATTGACAATATAACATATAAATAAGAAAATAATAACTTAAGATATAAATGTAATTCCATATAATGTACTCTATTGAAATATATCTTCTTTTTTCATTTAAATGTTTGTGGATGTGAATAATTTTTTAAGTCTGTATATGGTAGAGTAATCAGTCCCTGGTCCCCAAAGTATACAATTAAAGGATACCATAAGAAAACATGGGAACATTTTTTTCCAAGTCATAAAAAAAAGATTTAATAGTGGAATGATATAACATATTACTTGAATGGGAACACTTATCCTAAATAGAAAGTGGGAGAAAGAAAATATTAAATGTCCTTAATGTTAATGATATAGAAAATATAACAAAGAAACTAAATTCCCAATTCCCTGATAGAAGAGGTTATTCTTGAAAGAAATGTAAACCATTGGATCACTAAATAGGTTAGAGAACCAGATGGATATGGGTTTTCTATCAATATAGTTATTGAGACACTAGTTGTTAATAAGTAGTAATATTTTTTCTATAATGATGTAGTAATTAGAATAGAATTAATAAGACTATATAAAACATCGATTATGATATAGAACCAATATACCATAACAATGTTCATGATATGTGTATCCTCTTATAGATGTAATGTCTATTGGGTTCAAATTTTTAATGGAGGGAAAGCTAAACAAGAAATATAATGTTAACACCTATAAAAACATATAGTTACAAAATGGTTAACAAAATTTAATGGCATATAATATGATGAATCTTTTCTACCAGTTCATATAATTAAATAAATTTTAATTATGTTTTCCATATCATTTTACAAAAATTATATCATTTAGAGAATGGATTTCAAAATAACACACATGAATAGAAACCTTGCAAAATATTTTAACATAACATTATATAAATGATTTTAGATTGCAAGTAACAACAAATAGTTATTAATGTTATACATATATATATAAATATTTAATATATCATCCAAACCATGGGTAAATAAAAACGATGAATCCCTAATGAAATTTGATTTAAAAAATAATGAATATGAGTCCTATTTCTATAAGAGGTGTCATGGGAGTGTGATAAATTTACTTATAGTATATACTGATGATGTATTATTATTTTTAAATTATATATTTTTCTTATAATCACTTAACACAACGATTAACATGTGTTACTGTAAAAAAGTAAATAATTGAAGGAACCAATATCCTAGGGATGGAAATCATTCCTAATAGATCATTTAGGTTTTTAGTATTATGAAATGATATATATATTGAAAATGTACTAAATATCTTTACAGTTGAATAATTCTAGTTGGGATTATTTTAGGTGTAATATTGTATACATATATATAATAAAATTCATCCATAGATTTATGAGGAGAGAAATGGATGTGTATACTCCCAATGTCATCATTTATAGAATTTATCTTGATTTAAACAATCTAAACAAGGATTCATGTTTCATTTTCCCTGAACAATGTTGGATGATATCAAGGAGACCGAGGAGAAAAAAATTGTACGGATTTGAAAAATATACTAATGTATGTGAGGAACAATAGAGATATTTTCTTGATATATGAATGAGGTGAGGAAGTTGTCATTAATGGAGATAAAAAAATTTTAAAAATATAATAATGACCTAAAATTAAATTTAGGATAACCATTTTTCATTAATATAGATTTTTTGAGTAGTATGTACTTAATGAATCAAGTGTTCATTGATTTTTTTAATATATTTAAAGTAGATTGAGTAATACAATATAGTTAAATAAGTAGTATTGATAAGAATCTTAATTATGTCCTAGATATGGTGATATATAGTAACAATGTTGTTAAAATGTTTTATGATAATACTGTATTAGTTTCTCTAGTAAGGAAAAATGTTTTAAAAAGGCATATAATTTTTAATTATCCCCATGTGAGTGATTTATCTCAATGAGGCGAGGTTAATGTAAATATATTTTCAATGGGGGAGATAATTTTGGGATGATTGACTATAGAATTACTTATGTATAAACATGAATATAATTTGAGAACTGGGAGACTCAAAGTCATTAGGAGTTGGATATAGTTCATGTGAGAGATTTTTTATAGTTCGTTCCCTAGAATCAAATATATGTTCTTTTAATTGACTTTATAATCAAATGAATGAATATTTAAAAATATCTTATCATATAATGACTCTTCTTCTGTATGAAATTATTGAAATAATGTCCATATGTTATTTTTTAAATTAAAATATCTTAGTACAACCCCACATTGTTAATTTAAAGGATGTTATATGATAATGTAATTCCTATGATTTTATGATCCATTGTTATTACTATTATTAGTATTATTAGAAACTTTAATATATATATATATATATTAGATTCAAAAAATCTTTTATATTCCTTCAACGTACAATTTATTAATTCATATATTAAATATTACAAATAAAACAGACAAAAATATGTATTGTATAACATTAATTATTACTAACCATGGATGATGTAAATCCATCAAAAGTGCATAAAAGTAGGAGATAATATAGATAAAAAAATCATCATGACTGGGAAATATTTTATATATTTTCTAACATTAAAGATCAGAAATAACTATCAAACCAATAATGATAATGATAACTATGAATTAAAAAACAATTATAAAATTCTATTTTATGAAATATGAACTATGAGTTTGTATTTGAGAGTGTAATGAATGAATAATTGTGTATTCCTACATGTAAAAATTAAATATGGCCATTAAATATATGGTCAGCTGAAATATGGCTGTTGCAAATATTATCATTCCATATATGGCCATTGTTCATAAATATTATAGTTATAATGATGTAATGTTTTTATGTGGTAAATTATATCTAATATAATTAACAATGAAATATAATTATGTTATTACATTATTATAAATACATATATATATATATATATTATATATAAATTCTAATAATATTATTAATAAATTATTATATAATGTATATATAAAATTCAAAGGATTAGTTTAATAACAATGGAGTGGTTAAATTGAGTTTTATAATATTACTAATTAATTTTAATTGTATTTTTAAAGGCATATTTAGTATAAAGGTAATATTTTTTTCTTTAAGGAATGCAATTTTATGTTTTATATATTCTATCCAATTAATTTAAATAAAAAAGTAAATACTATTATTTATGAAATAACATATCAACATCATTAAAATTAAAAAAATTTGTTAAATAATATTAAGAAAATATAATGTTCAATAGCTCATTTTTGAATAAAATTAATTGTTCATTATTTTTTATTTAATAACTTATTTTTTTAATATATGAATATAAATTTGAAAATTATAACTTAGTTTTTGGGTTGAGAATATCTAAATTATTTAAGAATTATTTTTTGACATATTTCTAAAAAAGTTATTTTTATGTGAATGTGAAACATATTCATACATAACAATTAATAATATTGGTATTATAAAATATTCAAGAGGGAATTAATAAAACCTTTAACTAAGAGAGAATATTTTTTTTATAAGTGACTTTATAAATTTAAAAATATTTTAATTAATTTGTAAACCCATATTTGACATTTTAGAGTTTAAGCTATAATTTTTTTTATAGTTATTTTTAATATATTTTAAATTTTAGAATTATAAAGTAAATTTTTTCTAATTTAAAAGATCAATAAAAATATTGATTCCAAAATTTAAATAATTAGGTCCAAATTTTATAATAATAAACACCTATTTTTTTAAAATTATAAATTACCTAGGTAAAAACTAGTAATCGTTGTGAAAACCAAAAATTATAATATTGAGTACCCTTATATATATGGGACCAAACTCTTTTATATATTTTGTAATTTTATGGTTTATGTCTTTCATGAATTTTTTTCTTATAATATGTATATTTTTATCATATTTAGAGTAATTTTTCTTGATATTAAATATCCATTTTTGAATGGTTTTGGGTATTTTAAAAAATGGGACTTTTTCTCAATTATAAACAAGGTTCTCCTCTCAAAACATACCCTAATATAAATACCTCATTATATTAGACTAAATTGTATCCATAAATTTCCCCATAAATAATATCCACATTAATGAGGATGTTTTATCCTGAATATTATATTATTCCAAGGATTATCCCCCTTTTCAAAGGATATAATCAAAGAAGTTAGGTTTATATTTATTTACTCTCCCTATTTTATTTTTTCAATATGCTTGTTTAAAAATTGTCAATTTTTTTAAAACTTAAAAAACATAACATAGGTATACTTATAATAATTTTATTTTATTTTAATTATGTAATAATAATTAATAAAATTTTATTTTTTCCCTACAAAAATATAAAAAAAACATTTTTGTCTGCACTGACTACAACCACCACAAAACATATTATTTCATTTTCCATAGCCACATAAAATTACTTTTACTAGTTTTTAAATAAAAAAATATTAATAGTATATATATATTAATTTTATTTTCTATTCTAAAATGATAAATCATATTATAAATTTTTTATCTTTTTATATAACAAAATATTCAACCATGCGTACATGTGGATTACCTTCTCCATGAGACATATGATTTATAATTTTATTTTCATCAAAGGATTACATGGATGGAAAAAATATTTATTTTAATTGATAAAAAATATTTTTATGATATAAAATAGTACTAGAATAAAAAATTGGAGGATCTATTAGTGATATGAATAAAAATGATTTTTGCAACTTCCATAATTTAAAACAAGTGTACTAAGAAGAAAATCATTAATTTAAATTATTTAATATTTTTATATCCATTAATTATTATTATAAAAGGATTATAATTCATATATATAAAACTAATAAACAGGAAATTATGTCATTATTCTTCTAGTGTAATTATATATCCTTTAAATCTCATTTTAATAATTATTTAAGCATGGTTTGTTCAGGATTTCATCAGTTTCAAAACAATCCTATACAATGATATAAAATTATATCATCTATTATTATGAACAAAAATTACTATTATTTTATTATATAAATATATAAAAACTTATTTTCCAATAAAAAATACTCAAATATTTAACTCATTAATGAAGAAAACAATAAATAAAGTTTGAAAATTACTATGAAAATGTTGTTCCTGATTTCATTTTCTAGGATAATGAATAATATTCTCTTGAAATGTAATTTAATCATAATAACCAATTATAAGAATGATATTATTGTAAATTTAATGAATATGAGAATTCGAATGTTTGAAAAATAATGAATACTAATACCGGAGTTACAAAACTATTACAAACAGCGAAAACTATAAACAAACGATCTAAACAATAGGAACAAACTAAAAAATATTAACGTATAAAATTATTATAAATAAAAAGTATAAATATTTTTATCATTAAATATGTTTTTTGATACTATATTTATATAAAAATATTTATAGTAGTGGATTTTAGAATAAATTTACCTATGAATTAATAAATGTAATCAGTTCTTTGACTCAAATATAATGTCATAATACATTATTCTTAGTGTGAAACTTTATTCAATTAATACAGTGTGATTAAAAAATAATGAGTATATTTTACCTTTTAATTTTGTTTGAATAGCTATGTGTTGTAATTTCATTAAATATACATCAATTTAGAAGTAAAAATGTGGATGTGGTTTTGATCAAATGCATCTCCAGTCGTAAGTTATTAAATAGAAATCAAATTTTCAAATCAGGATTATTTTTTAACGATCTTCCATATTATGAATTTTTTATATTATAAAAACACTCACAATATGAAATTTATATTCATGGGGGCTTATATTTCCCATTTTTATTTTATTTCCCATAGACTCATATTACACACAATGTTTTTCTTATAGGTAAAGCTAACATAGTATCTTATTGTCAGTTGGTAAACTCCATTTTTCAACTTCTCAATTTTTTATATACCGTTTAAAATTTCCATATATATACTATAATAATTATATGTGTTAATTTTATATACAGAATATTTTTAATTTAAAAAAAACAATTACAGTATCTATCTATTTTATTTTAATTAAACTATAAATAAAATTACATTTTAACATTTTCTATCTGAAAACCTTTTCCAACTATCACTATCATTTTATATGATACTTACTTTCAAATATTTTATCATTATATAGAATATAATTTTGGTCACCATTGTTTATAAAATATATTTTTTGTATAAATTTTTTGTGAAATGGAAAAGATGTTTCGTATTTAGAAATAATTTTTTCTAATACTTATAATAAAACTTTTCATGAAAATAAACATCCACTGAAAAAATGTATTTTGATCAAGAATATTCGTATAAAATAACCATACAACATATTTAGTTAGGTTCCGTATATAAATTCCTTATATTTTTGAGGAATTATCAATCACTCATGTTTTCATTCTTAATCATCAACTATATATTATCCTATATTTTCACCCATTGATAGTCCTTTTTGATATACCAAGATTTTATACATTTTAATGAAATATGCTCACCAAGATGTTATAAATTGATTGATTAAAAGAAAATTATTGATTTAATCATATATATTTTATCTATATCGTGTAAATACTATATGATATATTATTTTAATTCTGTTTTAATTAACATGAAATTGACCAGATGTCATTGGAAATACATTAATTTTATATAAGGTTACAATTTTTTTATAATTTAAAGGAATTATAAATGATTTCATCTTAGAGTTTTATTGGAAAAGTATTTGAATCCCATTTTCCTTCTATGGGTTCATTATGATGTTCTGAATAAATATCATATTCTTTTTATGGGTTCTTTAGGATGTATTAGTGAATAATTTTTTATTAACTCTTTCATGAAACCTATTTTAGTTTTCTGGGTACATTATGATGTGATAAGTTAAAGAATCATGATTTTCACTCATAAGTATGTATTTTTATAGGTAGGGACCTGTTTCACACTCAAACACAATGGTGAAATTTCTATATCTCTTGAGAAAAGGTATATGTGTGTACATTTATAATCATATAATCATGGGAATTGATGGTTTGGATCATGATTGTAATTTTACATATAGTAATGGTTGTACTAAGGAAGATATAAATTTCTCTATTTTCTAATTTTCTTAGGAATATGTTAAGAACACTTTGATCCTATTAATTGACACATTTTTTTTTGTACTCATCTAATTCACATCTTATGTTATTCTTTGTCACATGAAATGATTTATAATATATTTTTGTTGGGTATGAATTTATTATGATTCTTTATTATAACCAAATTTTAATTTTATGTTCTCATATGACATTTTATTATTAGTTATTATATTTTCCATTACTGACCATATCATCCTACACCTTTTTAATGTTTATATTTTCCATATTTATGAATATGATAATAGTGTAGAAAAATTATTGGAGTTTTAATAGTGAGGCACTATTATAATGAAATGTTAATTAGGTGATTAAAAGAAGTATATCATATATATATTCCTAAAATAAAAAAAATTGATTTCTTTAGATAATGTGATTGTTTGAGAGGTTTAATGTTTATATTATAGAATGTTTATAAGATAAGGGCATGTATGTCTATGGTTTCTATAATTGGTATTAGAGAATAGTTTAATTATTTTTGAGGATTAGTTTTTTAATTATATAAATTGGGATGACACAACCTTAGTCAAAACAACATATATGACTCTAATTATATGATGATATCTAGAAATATTGTAAATATTTTGCCTGTGGTTCTCCTAGAAAATAGATCAGTTTGAATACGAGAATGTGGACGTAGCAGAGGAACAGATTATCCTTAGGTGAATTTCTTATAAAAGGAATGGCTGAGAGTTGAGATGATTAATACTATTATGAAAAACAAATGGTCCAATTAATACACACCTATTTAAAATATAAAAGGGGTTTTTACTTTGTTAGTCACATTTATTCTACAGACCATTAAGATCGATTGATATCATATTAAAACTAAAGAATTATGTTGGAAATTATAAGTTCACACAATTTAAATAAATCCCGTTAAAAAATGATCAACATTTTTTTATATAACTTATCTATATGCAAACATAATAATATAAATGTCAAAAAACATTTATAGTTTGAATTCCTTTTATGATTATGAATAATCTCTTGTACTGTGATTTTTTGCAATCATAAAAATCATGTCAGTCTTCACAATGGATGGAAATAGAAGGATCTAGGGGTTTGAGGTACAATATCGATATTACATCATTGAGAACCCCATCATAATGAGATATAATGTGAGAACAATTATGATTATGAGAAACCATATATCATGAAATATGATTTAAAAAGTACACATAGTCCAATCCACAAACACATTTGATAGAAGAAGGATGAAATCCATTAAAGGTAAAATGATGTAGATGATGATGTAATTTTTTTCAATTTAGATGATTTAAAAAATGTAGAACAAAACTCTAATGGGAATACCTCCAATGAATATAAATATACATTTAATATAGTTAAAGAGGGAATAGGGCATTAGACTTCAATAGAAAAATGGAAAATTTAGAAAACATGATTAAATGAAACAGTGTTCATCTCGAGGTAAAATTAATAATTAAATCACTTGTGTATAGGTAACATCATCAATATCCATGTCAATGGCCTAATATGATTAGTAAAAAAGATGTTGAGATTCCTTAACCTCTAAGACTAAGAGGTAAATGAAATAAAGTTGAAATCTCTTCACATAAATTAAATATATATATTAAATTAACACATACAGTTCAATATTTAGAAGCATATGTATTATTTGCTGTTGACTGCTTGAACTCTAGTATACCCAACATGTTTTCTAGGATCATTAAAATATTACCCAAATTATTTTAATTCTTAATAAATATTTTACTGCTGATATTATATTATTCCATGCAAAAGGATTTAGGAATGTTCCTTAGGTAAATCTTATTTTACATCCTTAAGATAATTTTTTTGATTTTATTATAGAATTGGTTTGCTCTAATTATGTTAAAATTTATCTATAGTGAGAAAAACACATTTTAAATTATCATATGATATTATATCATTCAAAGGATTATAATAAAAACACTCTAGAAAATATTTATATAATGCGGTGGGGGGTATTAAATCAAAAATAATATTTGACTCTTGTCCCAAATAGTTGGAGGAAAAAATTATAGATAAGACTATTATAGTGAATAGATAAATTTTCCATGTCTTTATGGTCAATATATCTCTAATAATTATATCATGTGTCATATCTATAAGTTATAGTCCCTTATAAATTTTTGTTTGTATTTAATATCTAATAATATGACAATGATATTTATGTACGGGGGGGTGTAACTCCCTAGGGTTAAAATTCATTATTATGATTTTATTATTAATGTAATATTATTTCTATGATTTTAAAGAATTAATCTATATTATTTAAAAAGGATTTGAACATGATTATAAAATATGTCTCATAATATATTAATGAATCCAATAACTCTTTATAGATTAAAATGATGGAAATTAACATTATACTATGTTTTACACATAGTGGATAATTCCAAACCACTGATGAATTAAATCCATTAAAATATGATAACACAAATGGGGATAATAGATATAAAAAATTATACCATCATGACTAAGAAATATCTGGGATCCCATTCAACCTTGAATAAATATGTTTTTTTTAAATATAATCATTTAAACTATGGAAACTATCCATATGTCTAATAATTATATTAATGTCTCACATTATTATGAAGTAAATTTAATATCTTTTTTCTAGGAATGACATAAACATATGATATAAAAACTTTACAAATATATTTATATATGTGATAAATATATATATATTATTAAAACTGATATGAAATTTCTATAAAAGTAAAATAAACCGTTAAATATATACTGAGTAGTAAAATTAAATATTAGAATATAAATAATTATTTTTTATTATATCTATTGATGCATATTTTATATAAAAGTATATATCTTTCTTTTAAAGAAATTATTTTTTAAGTATTGTATATTTTATTCTAATATTATTAATTTAACACTTTTATATAGTTATTATATATATAATAACATAATAATATATTTGAAATTAATAATTGATATGAAATAATATTAAGGTAAAATAGTGATTAAAATGATATTTTTCTAATAAAAGTTATTTTTCATTATAGATTATGTTTTCATTCGAAAACTATGTCTATAAATTGAGTAAACAAAATTAGATACATTATTAGATCGGTCTGAGGATTTCAAATCCTATAATAGTAATCTACCATAGAATCGATATTTAGTGTAATAGGTTTTCCATTTTCAAACATGATAAATCAGAAAGGCCCCTACATTAGGATTGAAATACTTGAAACCATGGGGTAACAATTGAAGGAAATTAACAATTGCATTCTTGATGTCAAAGATATATTGGTAATTGAACATTGTTCTATATCAGACCCTTCATTAGATTATTTTACTGAATAATTAGTTTCATATTCCTTAAAATATATTGAAATTCAAAAAAATTCTCTCTTATTTTAGTCTGAATGATAACCAAAATCATAGAATATTACGGATGGAGATTGAACATATGAATAGAATAACCACTTCTCCATTCACTATCATGAGAGACTTTAACTCAATTGTGATCCAAATTGTGGATCTAAGTGTTGCATACAACTCCATATCTCTTAGAGAATTTATATCTCAAATTCAAAATAAAATATTGGTCAAAATTATTTGGTTGGATCCAAATATACCCGATAAAAGAAAAATACAAATGAATTATTAGTGAGTAAAATTGATAGGGAATTTTTGAATGAGGCATCTATTGATGAATGAGATTGTATTTAATATAACAAATTATAAAAAAACTCATATCATCTTCCCATTTAGGTAACCTAAATTAATAGAGACCTCGATCATCCTTTTCGTTTCAAATTCTAAAATTACTAGCTGCAGATTATATAATGTCATCATATTATACATGAAGGCCGGTGATTATTGAAATTAATTTTTTTTAATTTTTTATATCATCAATCCTATATTTCTCATGGGGAAGCTAAAAACATGAATAAAAAAATATTTTATATATGGATAATGATATTACCTCTCATGGGTCCTACCTTGAGAAAATTCATTTAAGATGAATTTGTAGTGACATCATTGGTGGAATTCTGAATGCAGAATAAGTTTCATTAAAACATAACAACCCCTTCACTCTTAATTCTCAAATGAAAATGTAAGCATTCAATTACATGGTACTCAATTATGGTGAATATATATATATATATATGTTATTCAACTCTATTCGATGATATAATTATGTCTCCAAACCACTATCATTTCTCAATGATGGTGACCAAATCATAGAAAACATGAAAGACCTATTAGATCATTTGTTTTCATGATTTATGTACATCTTAAATGGCTCCACTATAATCACTACACATATTTATGGAATAATTCAAACTCTTATGAATTATGATAAAAAATTTCCCTCAATTCAGTTTCATTAGATTTAATGATTAAAGAGGATTTTTTTACTCAATTCTGAATGTTCAATTTTTTTGGATTTCTTCTCCAACTACATCTCACAAACTAAGTTGAAGGTAATGCAATATTTGTTCAATTAGATTTTCCATAAATTAATTAATTCTGTATAACTTCATCATGGGGTGAATTTACAATTTCATTCCCTTATCCAAAAGGATGGTAATTAAAATTCTATTCAAATCCTTAGAAGTGTTTCTCTTGTTTACACTATTTTATAAGAATCATTCTCAAAATAATATCGAATAGGTTATACTCTATCTCTAAGATGTTTTTCTCACAATATAGTTTTGTATTTATGAAATGGGAAATTATTTGAGATTAACTCATAAAAAACATTTAGTGTGTTATACATATCAAAATACCACCAGATAAAGAAACAATACCCTAAAACCTTATGTAATATTGGAATTTGATACAATGAATTGGACATTCATTTTCAATGGTTTAGCTAGATTCATCCATGATGATATTTTCATAAAGTGGGTGAAAACCATAATGTTTTACAATTATTTTTATATGATTATTAATGTACACAAAAGGGTAATTTTCCTATTCTATATGGGCAAGGAAAGTTCCCAAATGTCTATAAATATTTTCTCTATTATTGATTAAAATCTCAACATTCCAAAGGTGGATGATAATTTCAACAAGAATACATTATACGTAACCAATTGAATCTCTTCCCCAAACTATATTTTATACACATATGATATAATACACATTAAAAAATGGATAAAAACATTAGGAACATTAATAAATCATATTTCATAATGAAGATATTTCATGTCATGAAGGTAGTTATTAAATAAATGTTTCTATATTGAAAATATTACCTATACATAAAGAAATTAGATATAATTAGATAATTTGGAACTAGTGATGATATCGTTCTATTTTTTTAAAATGATGTACCAATGTTATGGGGTGCCTAATAATTTGTTACTTCTCTGATATTATTAGTCATATTTGAATAAAACATTCTTTCTTGAAATAAAATCCCTTATCCATTTCTGGAATTGAAAATTTTGTGTAATCTATCCTAATATTTAAAATTCTATTCTCTTTTAAATGACATTGAATGGTCTTCAACCCTCATGAATACCATCATTGTGTATATAAAAATATTTATCTATTGTTGATTACTTCATGAGAGGAGGTAGGATGCACTCTCATAGAATAAATTCTCCCAGCCCTATACTGCCAGGGGAAATTTAATCAAAAATATATAGAGTGTTAATAAATATTTTCAAGATATATTAAAGTGGAATATCATAAATTAATAATTATTGGAGTAATTTATTTCCTTATGATAAATTTTTTAATTAAAAAAATATGGAATCACAATTACATTTATTATTTATCTAACCTTATTTAGAGTACTATTTCACCCACTTTTATCCTAATCATGATGGATAGTATCCAGATAATCCATCAATGAATTCAAGTCTATAAAATGAATATTATATCCAATAATTGGTTTTCTTTAGTATTATTTTTTTACCTATATCTAGAGTGGTTGATAAAAGACTAACTAGAAATATCCCATGACAAATTTCCGATTGACCTAAAATCTTCAGTGAGTATTTACAATTGTATTCCTGAAGACAAATTAATTTTCTTGGATCATTATACAAATTGAGTTATCACATCCAAACTCATTTAAAAAAATCTGTTACATGGAATATAACTTGTCCTACTTAATTTAGATCGATAAAGTTGATATGGATTAGGCCATCCATGCATCATCTACTCTAGAGGATTATTCTTGGGGGATAAAGATAAAATAATATCTCTATATGTGAAGATTTTACTATCCCAAATGTGTCTTATTCATCATCAACATGTAGATGATATTGAGAAACTACACATAGTTTTTTCAACTAAATCAAAAAAATTGAAAACAGTCTCTTATTTATTTATGATTTTGATTCCCCATGATTGTATGATTTAGTAACCACAAATAATTTTTATTTACCCCACTCAATGGTTATCTGATTAGTATTTTCCATGTGGATATTAGATAAATTTTTCTCATAATAAGAAAATCTAAAAATCAGCTCATCCCTAATTGTAAATCTTTTTTTCCTTAGGCTTCACTAACTCAATTGATTTTTTCAATAAAAGATGAAAATTACCTCCAATGGTGTCATTTTAAAAACTGATTTTATGTATTTTTTTTCTTTAAGAACCTATAATAAATTGTAAAAACCAAAATAACTATGGAACACTTGATGTATTTTGGTAGTATACTTTAATATGATAGCTCAAAATCATCATGTATGGTTCATCTAGAGGGAATCTGAGGCTATTGTGTTGTAGTAGAGTATTTAATGATTATCATTATGAGGTAGTGGGATGCCTCCATAGACAATGCATAGTATAATATCAACATAAAAATAAAGTATTTTTTATTATATATTTAATACCAAAATCCATGAAGTTGTGATGGAAAAATATTTTTATGGAATGTGATTCAACAACCATCATGTAGACCACTAGGAAGGGTTTTATCGATAATTCATAGAGGTTGAATACTTGATTGGTCAAATAGTATTATTTTATATAATACATTAAAATTATTTTCACTCATATCTATAGGGATTAAAACAATTTTTTTTATGGAGTGGAAGAAATTGGTTTTAATAGTAATGATCTCATTTGGTCTTGTGACATTCTAGAAGATCAAATTTACAAAATGGAAAGGGATTAATATAGAAAACCTCAATTTAGACTCTAATAATTTTACCTTATTCTACTAATAAATCATTCATATCAATTTGATAAATATATTATATTTTCTATAACATAATTTTAATATTTACAATGTAAAAATAATCTAAGAAGGAATTTTATAATTTTTTTTAAAAAAAATAAGATTTCAAGTGGATAGTGCAATATACCGATACATTGACTTTTATGAAATTTTTAATATTAAAGTTTTAATTATAATTCATTGAAAAATTTAAAATCTCTAAATATTTATTTTATAGTTTAATTTATAGTAAATAGTTTTGGTACTAATTTATAATCCCATATTTGACATTTTAGAATCTTAGCTATTTTTTCAAAGAAATGTTTTTAATACATTATATATTTTTTGAAAAAATAATTTTTTATCACAATTAAGATTTGAAAAAAATGGATTTAAAATATGAAATATTTTGGGTAAAATGATATATTATGAACCAATTTATATGTCAACATAAAGGATAAATTACCTAAGTAAAAACTAGTTATCGTGGAGAAAATAAAAATGACAAAAAATGAGTAACCTTAATGATAAATGGAGAACCTTGTATTAATTATGATTTTTGGTGTTTCATGACCATTAACCTTCAAATCACTACTAAATATAAATTTAGGAGTCCTTTATATTTAGATTAAATTTCCATAATATAAATTTTTACGGTAATTGAATAAATTCCACTACTTTTTACCTATAAATGGGGTTGTCCTCTCTTCATATCCACTCAAAATAATATCAATTATTTCAAAAAATTTGTAATAAAATATATCGTAAAAACACATATCCAAATTAACAATTTATTGGTCTTCCCAATATTCCATCCATAAATCATTAACCCCTTAACAAAAGAGATAATCTAAGAAGTGATTTCTACGTACCTAACCTGTCTTCCTCTTTTCTTTTTTGTTATGTTAATTTATTCTTTAAAAAATTTCATTTCACCACATAGAAATTATAACAATAGTAAAATTACTATTCTATTATTTTTTAATTAATTTTGTACAATATTTAATCACACTATCTATTTTCTATAAGAGAAATGTAAAAATGACATTTTTGTGTGCATGGACTACCGTATCCATAGAACGCCAATTTTCTATTTCTTTAACAGAATTACATGGTAGGTCATCATATTTAATTCATTAATTTATTATGAAAATTATTCAAAGTTTTATATTGTTAAATTATAAAATTAATTATTCAATTATTCAATTTTTAGAAAATGATATCATTAATCATGCGTGTGTGTGGACTACCACCTGCAAGGAATGATAAATTTCTGTATTCCACTTCATCACTACCATACATATCAGTTAAATAAAATTAATTTAAAGAATAAATATTATATATATGATTTCATTACAATTTTTATTTGATTAATTGAATATCCTATAAATTATAAGATCAATGAATGATTATTCTTAATTCATTAATTTAAAACGGTATTACTAAGAAGAAAATAATGAATTCAAATTATATGGTTTGTTCATATCTAGTGATTAATATTTTAATTAATTTATAATTTTGATATATAAAACAAATAAGAACTAAGTGATATCATTACTTGTCTATTTTAATTATACTAAAACTAAAACACCACATAATTGTATATCTAGAATGTTATGTTCATATTTAGGTTTGTTTGACAATCTAATTCGATAGTTTTACGAAATTATATCCTGTTTGGTTATGAAATAATAAGTAACAAAATAATATTATATTAATATGTAAATTATTTATTTTTACATTATAAAAATATATCTATATTTAACACATTAAATTAGAAAACACGTTTTGCATGTTTAAAATTACAAAAAAATTATTGAGTTTTATTTCATCATAATTTATAAGAACTAAAATAATATTGAAAGGAAATTTAATCATCGTAAATAATTAAATTTCATCTAGAATAGTAACATTAATGAATATATAATCATGAGCATTGGGTGATGAATGAATATATGAAACTATCATAGTAAATTAATACAAACAGTCATCATATTAAACACCAGAAGCTGGAAGGTTTATAATATAAATCAAATATATGAGTAGATAATTATTATAATTTAAAAATATAAGCACTTTAATTAATGAATATTGTTTTAATATATTATATTAAAATAGTTTTGCTTTTTCATATTACATTATTTTGTATTTTAGTACGAGGGAATAATGTTATGGAGATCATTGATTGAAATTTTGTTTCATGAGAAATATTTTATAATGTGAAAAAAGATTAGTTTAATATGGTTTTATTACAATATAATTAATTTATTTTACCAAATTAATGAATTCTAAATGTACACATCCTATAATTTGTTAAAATTTCAATTCATTCAAATAAAACCCAACCTAAAAGGGGTTTGATAAAAATGTTACTAAAATAGAAAGACATTCATTGACAATTCTATTTTCAAATAAAATATATTATCTAAAAGATAATCTATCTAGGGAGTTTAAATTATTTATAAATGATCTCATAATTTCTATTATATAGTAATGGGTTTTTATATTTCCCCTTATTAATTTATTTCCCCTTGCCACATATATTATCTTATGGGATTCTTATAATAGAAACTAACATTGTTTCTTCTTTTGTATCATGATACTTCCATTTTACATGTCATAATTGAATTGATAATTTTAAAAAATTCATTTTATATATATCAAAAATGAATTATGGTATTTTTTCTATTACATGAACTACAAAAAATATAAATAAAATTTTAACATTTTCTATATGGGTCATTTTAATCATAGAATAAATGAATAAATTTTTCATGTTTTCTATTTGGACAACTTGTTCATCAATATTTCATATTTTTAATGATATATAATTTATTAGAATTAATTATTTTCAAAAATAAAATTATATTATCCTTTATTTATGAAATTTTTCTATCTAAAATGTTTTTATAAATATCATGGAAGTTTCAAATATCCAAATAAATTCTTCAAAATGCTCCAAAAAATTGGTTTTATTAAAATTCACATCCTTTGACAAACATTATACATGATCAATGAAATTCTTATAATTTAACCAAACACCTTCTTTCTTAGGATTACCTATGTAATATCATTATTTTTCATAGGAATTACAAATCACTATATTTATTATTCCCAATCACCCACTATATATGGTCCTAACATTCTACATTATAAATGTTTCTATAAATATACAATTTTTATTTATTTGATTGATTGGTGTTAACCTAGATGTCCTTCATTTATTGTTTTTGGGAGATTATTTTAATAATCATGTTAAATTTATCTATATGGTACATATAGAATATTCATTATTTTCCTGACTAAATAACATTCAATAAAGAAATTAATATATGTCACTATATACCCATTTAGTCTACATAGGTCTGTCATGTTTTTTTACTGATGTATTAATGAATTTGTTCAGTTTGTTTTTTTATTTTATAATGGTACCAAACTCATTTTCATTCCATAAGTTTGTTATTATGTGTTTAATGAATCATATTTTTTTATATGGGATATTTTTTATGTTAAATTGAATGATATTCATTTGAATGTCTTATGATACCCATTTTTTTTAATGGTTTCATTATGATTTGAATAATGATTAATTTTCATCTAGAAATCTTAATATTGTATTATGCTGGGTGGGGTCCTATATCACCCTATAATTAATTTGTTAAATATTAACATCGAATGAGATAATGTATTCACCAATAGATTTTGGATTGTTTTCAAAATGAGTGCTGATAGAACGTCTCTTCAATGTAATGTTCTCAATTCAAATATTTTTTCCAAATTTGAAATATTTTTCATATTTTTATGGTTATTCATATGAAAATAGTGTGATCACATGTCCTAGCATTGTCAAATCTTGTTTCCCACACTTCTAAATTTTATAAATAGTTCTGCCAAGTCAAATTACACGAATAATGATCTAATATTTATAAGGGGATAATTTTATTATGTACTGTGATTAAACCAATATTATCATGTTCTGTTTAATAATGGTACTCTATTTTCATCTATTTTGTTTGAAATTACAGAGAATAAGTGCTCACCCATTTCTTATGGTACAAATTTTCCAGGTTATGAATATGAATATAACATATAAAAAGTATCAAAGGTATTTTATTGTGGATTTATATAGAGTAATGGTCACAAGGGATGTCAAATAACCTAATTATGTATCTAGTCCTCAAATAAACTAAAAACTAAATTTTTCGGACTGTTTGATTATTTGTGAGATGTAATTTGTAACATATGGAAATTTTGTAAAATAATTGAATGTGTGACATGGATTCAGATAGAAACTATTAATAAATATTTATTTTATATGTATATGACATCTATAGGTTTATAAATAAGTAAATAAATTAATCCAGTGAATGGGATTATAAGACATTGATTATTTTTCTATGTATGTTTTCAATTTGTAATCAATGAGAGATGATTCTTTGAGAACAAACCAAGTAATGTAAATTATATATGATTTTTTTTCATTGGATATTCATATTCATGGATGTGTGAATTATTCCATATTATTTAAATTTTTATTGATTTATATCTTCAATAGTGTACTTTGTTGTATTTTATAACATTATCATAATATATACTCAGAGGGAAGATAGAAACATTTGATGCATTATAAGTGTAAAACATTAATGAATTAGTCGAGAAATTATTGGTCCCATCCATTTTAAGAGAAGATCGTATCTCAATTTTTTTTATTGAAATGGAAAAATATGATTGTGTTGATAGTTATGTTGTTCAATTGATGATCTCATTTTAGAAAGTCAAATATTAATATATCAAGTATATAGAGTGATGAAATTTTTGGTTCAATATGTTTGATGAGATATCGAGATGAAGAGGGTATATTACATAGTGAGCATCATATGTGGTTGTCTTCATTGAACCATAATTTTCATTCAATTTTTGTTCCTTGACATACTTTTGGATCCTGTTTTTTGATTTTATGGCATTTCACTTAATTCCCATATGAAATATTCTTTTGTGGACATACAATATTTGTATCAAAAACCCATTTGAAATTAAATATAAATTTTAAATTAGAAAAACAATATTTTTATATTCCTAGGAATAATTATTATTCATGTTATACTAAAAACATAAATAATTATTTATTTAATCATATAGTTATTTAAATAAATAATTATTATTCAAGGTTAAATAAATTACATGGAGATATTTAATAATAAAAATGGGAGTAGGAGTGTGAGAACGTGATGAAAACATTCCATTATGATACCCTACATATCAAAGATTATAAACCCTAATAGTGGCATAAATCATGAGTGTTTATAAGAAATTAATCATAATTAAATAATGAACATGAGCCATGAAATCATAGTATAGTAATAAATTAGTTAATTTTGGAAAATACATAATAATATAATATAATTTTCATAGTATCAAAGGCATCATTTCCAAGACCGTATTATTAGTATGGGTTCACACCACATATCATCTTGGTTGTCATGGTTCACTCCCATAACTATATTAGTAGAATGTTTTTATTCCTCATACCATCTAGGTATAAATGGTTAACACCCATGGCTATATTAGTAGACAAGGTTCACACTCATGACCATTTTAGTATATCTCAAGAGATATAAATCATTATCCATTGCATTAGAGGGAGATATATTTCCCACTCATCTCATAATGAAATCATAAATTCATGTTCCAAAAGATCATAAACAAACATATCACAACCCATGAAATAAAATGGTTTTTATAAACATGTAATCATATAATAATATGTAGAAAATAGGTGAGTTTTATAATCATTTCTTGAAATATAATCCATTTAAAAGAAGTTGTTTCTATAAGAATATAACCCATGAAAAAGAAATCAATTTCATAAAAATAATTCCATAAAACATAATCCATTCATTGAAAAAAAATATTAATGGAAAAACTGAATCCTTTCCCCAAATAGGCACGAGTAACACCAAAAGATGTTATCATTGATGGTAAATAATCATGAATGTTATTTTAAAAACACTTCTTGAGTAAAATGTAATTTTTTTATAAAACATATTTTTAAAACATAAAAAGAATATAAAAAAAATCTTTGTAAATACACTTAAATACGTAAAATGGAATACTGAAAACACTTTTAAAACATTTTTCCAAGAAACATAAAAATAAACCAATAAACGATTTCAAAACCATTTTCCATTAATAATTATAAATGACTCAAAAATTACATTTTAAAATATAAACTGTTTTAATTATTTTTTATAGAATGGGTATCTAAATAAAAATATATTTAATTATAATATTCATTTAATATATTTAGGGGTAGTATATACCACACACAAAAGAAGTGAGTGGGGAATAAGGCATGTATCCCATAAAAATAAATAGATTGATAAAATTCTCATACCCTGTGTCTTGACTCTCATCAAACACGTAAACGTATCATGTTTAGTAAATATAAGTATAATACAAATATATCATGTAACCATATTATTATATCAAATATCATATATTATTTGATTATGGATTTATATTACCATTTTATTACCAATTCTATGTTATGGTTTCACTCTGGGTAATATCCTACTAGTCATTCCCATACGTCTTATTTTGTTATCTCCTTGTCCTTATACTTATATCATGATTTATAGAAATAAATCCACGATATAAATATCAGGTGTTTTTGTGGTATGTGTATATTATTAATCAATATTAATAATAAATATGAAATGAAATACATTGTTCATGGAGACTGTAGGTCGTGTTTATGTATGAAAGATGTTATCATTTTATTATCGTATGGAATGAAAGAAAGTGAATAAATTATTTGTATAAAATTTATATAATATAATTATAATAGGATTATTATTTCATATATATGTATCAAATAATTTCACAAAACACATCCTTAATAAATTCAATTTAGTGTGTGAAGGAATCACATTGCTTTGAGGGGGAGATAGTCCTGAATTCCTCAAATGAAATTATATTAGTTACAAAAAATGGAAAGTTCAAATATTTGTGTTGAAAAATAAAAATATTAGTTTAAAGATATAATATTTTTCATATATATAGTATATAAACATTGTTTTGAGCCTAATTATCAACCATTAAATGGTCAATGGAAAAGATTAACAACCATCGTTTCATGAGTCGGTAGTTCTCTGTACATTTAAACTGTATGTTCATTACCCATTAGAATAAAGTTGGCATAATAGTAGGTTGAACAAATAATATAACAAAATTAAAGTATATTTAGTATACTAGTTATTTCACATAATCATTAAAAAAGGATATTTGAGGAGATGGAGAAAGAAGAAAATGAGCTTCAGGAATGATGTTACCCATTATTCTGGTAAATCCATTTGCTTTGCACCAAAAGGATTCCTTGGATGAATTTCTACTTAATTTTAGGATTAAAGGAGGAAAAGGGAGATTTTGCGGAGATAATTGGATATATATTTTATGAGCTTTTGTTCCTTTATAGGTGTTAAGAAGTTGGAGGTAATAAGGCCATTTTATATTGGAGGAGGTGTGGCACTCTTGTAATATTTTGGAAAAAGGGAAACCAAAACAACATTTTTATTGAATATTGATCTAATAGTAGTCTAAAATCGATCCATGGGACTATAGGGTTTAAATATGTCTACAAAATGTGTTTTTGAAATGTTTATTTGTCATATAATTCCTTATGTTTACTGTTTAGTCCATTATTATACTTAATTTATTCTCAATCGTTGTAATTATTTTTAATTACCATCACTAATATTACTAGTAAAAATTAAGTTCAACTTATTAGAAATTATAAATTATTCTGATTACAAATATGGAAACCATTTTTTTATTGAAATTACATAAATGACATATATTATTTTAAATCTAATCTCACAAATGTGATGAAAAGGATGGGTTTTAAAGTAAAAACAATAAAATTTTTGATATGGTTCAATAACCAATTTCGATGTGAAATTTATGACAGTGGACTAAATTAAAAAGTTTAATAAAAAAATTCTCAAAATAGACATGATAATCAATTAAAAATCAAATTTATCCATATAAATAAATTCGATAAAAAGTACTTTTTGTTAAATTTTAATATTTTCACTATTCATTAAAAAATGAAACTTCACAAAATAATATAAAAAATTCACAATAATTAAAAGTTTATTTGTCTCATTCAAGAATTATATTAATTATAACATATAAATATTATAAAATTTCTAAAATGTTTATTTAAAATAGGTTCTCTATCAAAAGGCATTAAAAGTACCTTAATAAAATTATAGGTTTTAATGTGTAAAATTGGGTTTGTTCTTATCTTATGCCTATCAAATATATAGAATGGATATAAAAAATATTTTATTGAATATATATATATGTGTATATAATACATTAATTTAGAACATTTATTTTAATTAATTTAATTTATTTGGATAAAAAATCATTTTGAAAAAAAAATATTCCATAAAAATATTCCATTTATATTCAATTGGATATTATAATCACTGAAACAAATGAATTAATATTATATTATTTTGAGACATTGGTTTTCTTTTTAAAGAAAATACTTTTCATATCCACTAACATAATTTCATGGTTATGTACTAATATATACAAGAAATAAAAATTTTATATCATATTATTGTTTGGTAAAATTCTCTCTTGCGTGTTACGCATGTCGTCCAGGAAATTCAATATTACATATATTATACACTAGTATTAGATATATGTATAGTGAAATATAACCTCTATATTTTTTTATTCTAATGAATAAATTACAAATTCATATAACTAAATCCAAACATAGTTCATTAATATATTTTAAATAATTATTTTCTTTGTTATTTTAAATAGAAAATATCAAAAAAAAATTAATTCCAAAAAATAATTCCTAAATTCATAGGGTGTTACATTATAACACCCGTAAAATGAATTTCAACCTTGAAATTTTTCTATGTTATTAATGGTTTAATACTTGATTGATTCATTATTAGAAACCCACATCATAAAATTGAATTGTAAAACTGACTTTTAAAAACTAAAAGTTATAAACATAATAGATACCCAAATTAATATATAATAAGGTCGACACATGGAATAAAATAGGTGGAATATTAATACTTGAAAATTTATTAAAAAAATTACCATCATGTTTAGATGTAAAGTGATAGAGAACATGTTCAAGAGAATGTTAACAACTATAAATCCATAAATCTGTTATAAACTAAGGGAAAAACTGATTTCTCAAAAATAGAGGCACTAGGATAACAAGTTTTTTTTTAATATTATGTTTCCTAAATTTAAATAGTATTCATAAAAAAAATACTTGCATGATTTTCAGATAACCTTTCCCTTTGTTGTTCCTTGATCCCCTTCTAAACTTTCTCCAAAAAGGAAGGTTAAATTTTCATTCTAAAATTACTATCAGATAAGATGATACAGGATTTTACATCCAATCTATCATAATCTACAATCAATACTATTTTTTAATAGGTTATCCAATATAAATAAATCCCTATGTGGTGAGAGAATGCACTAATCTCATATACAACATTCAAAGTTTAACATAATCTTTCTTCAAATGGATAACCTAAAAACACTTCCAAAAGATGAAAATAAAAATCATTAGAAATAAGGGCACAAAATCATCTTAACATTGATATCATAAATATCACAAAGTATCTCAAAGGTTTCAAATTCCTAATATTTGAATACTCTCACCACATATTTCCTGGAAGCATGGTAAAAACCTAAATTGTAATAAATAATTTTAGAAAACATGGATGATTGTTTATAAAAAAGGTTTCTACATGTATTCCATAAATCCATGAGGTTTTAAAAAAATATTTTATTAAATATACTGCACTTTAATCTAATCAATACTCGGATCTTAGGTAATTAATCATTTTCAATTTACTATGTCCAAATACACCATCTCTTTATCCAAGAGAAGCACAATTTTCCCAACATCATGTTCACATGAAGGGTAACAGTCCCTCAATACAAATATAAATTTTTTAATTCTATATCACTATTAAACAAGTAATTTTCAATCCTTAATGAAAACATATATTAAAAATACATATATATTTCATGATTCATGTAGCATAATCTTTGAAATACAAAGAATAAGTACTTCACTAATGTAACTTTTTTCTTAAACCAATACTCATGATTTGGAAACTTATTCTCGAAATTAAAATTATCTTTATATGAATTATATATTGATGTTCCTAAACCTCAATATAATCATTATTTTTATGATTAAAGTAATCAATACAAGAAGGACATGACATTCATTTCACATGTCGTTTATGGTCTCATTTTCTTTAAAAGATTAACCAATACTCATACAACCTCATTTATTCTAATTTTTAGTTTCCATCATGGAAAATATATTTTAATAATTCCCATACTTTTTACATTTGTAAAATTCAATTCTAACTATTTTCCTTCCAGTACTCTCCATTTACTAAAACTAGAAAGCACGAGTTCATAAACACATACTATAGAAGAATAAAGCATTATTAGAAAAAATTGTATAAGGAATGTCTAAAAATGGCATGTTAGGTATATACTATGTTATTCATATTTATATTCAATTAAAATAATTCATAAATTTTTGTGAAGAGTTTGTGAAATTCCAATTTATATTGCTAGGGAGTGTCAAACCAGGCATTCAACAAAGACCTTTGTCTTATACCAAATTACCCCGCGTCAAACCTAGGGCATCATGTCAAATTTGTTGATCTAAGGTACTTGTGTTCGATATCTATATCCACATTCAGTATCAATAAATGTATTTATTTCTTGTAATAAACTCAATCTATCCTTCACGAAAATTTGAATTCACATTCTAATACATTTCCTTCTCTTAGACCTATACATGGACATATACTTATAGTTGTCACTATGTTTTTTCTCATCCTAGTTTCCAATGGTTAACTAAAATTTTGATCAGATACCAACTATAATGACCTAGTCGTGATATACATTAACATTATATAACTTTTTCAAAATATATAAAACATTATACAAATAGACACCCAAACCGTATTAGTACAGTTATTTAGGAAACAAAGAAACATGAAGCCTAGTTTATAAGTGAGTTCAATTGTCTCCTTCTAGGTTCTTCATTACTATATCTATTATTAGAAACATAATACATAATACATATCTTCATTACTCGGGGAAGGAAACATAAAAAATGGGTAATCTTAGACACTATATAAGGGTAATCAAGGAAGACATGTAAGCATAAACATTATTATAAGAGTATACAGACATGATCAAAACAATTAAATGTCATTCCATGCATATCAAATATATTAAACATGAAACAAGTCATATTGTATGATATTTTGTAAGAAATGAATAATAAGTAAATTGTTGGAACCACTTTGTGTATAGGTTTGTATTTGTTGTCAATAGTTGTAAATGGAATATCAAAATGAAAGAGATTAAGAAGTAATCCAATAAAATGGAGGAATGGAAGCTCACAATGAGGGAGATCATGAAGTACTCCGATGAAGTAGAGGAGTAGTGATTCAGACAATTTTTGTGCTGATCGTAAGTTCAAAGAAGATGTGTCAAAGGTGATACATTGTTTACAATAATGAGGAATGTGAGGAGTAATCCATCCAAGGATGATTAAAGCAGGATGGTGTTTTTGGATGAAGACCATGCAATTCCTCATTATTGCATAAGAACCATGGGCTTTGATGAAGACCATGCAATTCCTTATTATTGCATGAGAACAATGGGTTTTGATGAAGACCATGCAATTACTCATGATTGCGTGAGTTTTGATGAAGACCATGTAATTACTCATGATTGCGTGAGAACCATGCTAGAGACGTCTTGACGGATTGAATCACAAGTTTTGCATGAAGTAGAGGAAGATGGTTGAAGACAAAGATATTGTGCAAGGGATTGACATTTGTGACGGCCATGAACATTGGACTTATGCGATATCCATGCACATCACATTGTAATAGAAGATGATGATGCTAAAGCTATGCCTTAAAAGAATACATATCACAATAGTGGCATTTGTGATAAAAGAAGAAGTGTTGCTAAAAGATACAGATCACCAAGAAGAAGTGTTGTTGAGGTGATCGTGCTTGTCGAAAAAGTAAACAAACGACATACAAATTTGTTGACAAAGGAGATTCCATGGTGACATGTCGAGTTCAAGAGTTGTGGTCAACGATCTATATTTGATTCAAGAACATCGACAGAGGAATAGATGATCTAGAGGCGGTACAAAAAGAGCAGATACAAGGTGGTGCCATTTTCCAGTGTTTGCCAAATTTCAGGGCCACAAAATCAACAAAAGAAGAATGGTGATTTTGGCAAAGGTACTTGCACGCCATACACTTGGAGGATAGGAAACTTGCACGCCATATGCTTCTGGGGATCAGAACATAAAAATATGGAAAAGGAATTAGGGTCGTGCATGTGTTGGTTAAGTCGCGCAAGTGGACTTGCGCGACGGCACCTACAAGGATTGGAACTTGCGCGTCTATGGTTTTTCGAGATCAGAAGATCAAAATTTGACAAAGGCAAGAGGGTCGCGCAAGTGTTGTTTAAGTCGCGCAAGTGGACTTGCGCGCCAAGGAGAAACTTGCGCGCCATGGCGCAGGGGGTCCAGTTTGCCTATAAATACTGGACCACCCCTCCTAATTTCTTACGGAGCTCAAGACTTTGAGATTTTTCGAGCTCTCGTCACGCAGGTGGTTGAGCCGCAGAAGTAGGGGTTACGCGCCGAGTGAGGGTTGCGTGCCCTAGAAGATTTGGGGGAGAAAAAAATTGTGTCACGCAAGTATTAAGTTCAAGAAGGCAGTGTCGCGCAGGTGCTTCAGTGACACTTGCGCGCCAGTTTAGACTTGCGCGCCACCGGGAGACTTGCGCGCCGGGCTTGAAAAGGATACCAAGACACTGTTGAAGCACGCCCGCCTTTCTAGAGCTGCACAAGAGCTGAAGATTGCCTAATACTTTCGGTGCAAAGTGAAATTTGTTCAGAAATCTAAATGATACATGCATGATCTCATGCATACATGGAGAATTTATTCTGACGAATGCCGAGTAAGCTGAACATCATTTATTGAGCAACCACATAAGTGGTTGTGATTCAGGCAAACGAAGACAAGGGGATCTAGTGCATTCATTCTTTGCACTAAAGAAGAAAGATCGAAGTATAAAGAGAATCAACTCTGAACCATGATGCAAGCAAAGTCTCATGCAGAACAGGAGACGAAGAACTTCAATGCACACCTATTGAAGAGACCTTCACGTCTATAAACTGATTGGGACTTCACCAACGGCAGTGATCCAGGGGGAGTCAACGGGAGTGACCCGAGGGACGCAGTGAGCTATCCCTGAACAATTGTAAAGGCAGTGAGCCTGGGACGGAGTGTCTGTACTCGAACATTTGTAATCCGCAGCTAGTGAAGCATAGTGGATTTAGGTACGACCGACAACCTGTCGGCGTGTGCTCCTTGGACGTAGCCCTTAGTGGTGAACCAAGTAAAAATAGTTGTGTCATCTCTCTGCATGTGAATGTTTAATTGCTGTTCATATCCATCATACAGGTTTAAGTAGTTCCTACCAACGTGGGAACAAGATCTACAACTAAAAGAAGAAAAAGTTGCCACCCTGATTCACCCCTCCCCTCTCAGGGTGTCCCGGGGTCCTACAAGTGGTATCAGAGCGAAAGGTTAACGTATGTTGGATATTCTCTAGTAATTCTATTGAGAAGAGGATTTGAGTTTCTTTCCTAGAGTCAACAATGAAGAGCAGTCTTGATAATGACGTAGTCATTTCTGAGCAGAAATCTATATCCACCAAGACTTTGACAAATAGGAAAAAGAAAGAGAAGAAGATGATGAAGAAGTCCCCCACATCCAAAGAAGATGCAGCGTCTTGTTCTCCATGCCATTCCAACAATGAAGAAACATTAGGCTTGGAGAGTATCAAGCAGGTGCCTCAGAACTCATCCAGAGGAAAGGATGATACCCCTAATTCAAGCTTTCAGGAAAAACTCAGAACATATCTGCATGATATTCCAGAAGAAAGGGTTGATATTATTTGTAGCCTATTCCAATCTATGCAGGATGAGATCAATCGATTAGAAAGGGAAGCTGACAATATGGAAAAGGGGTTGGAAAAGAAAAGTTATGGAAAGTATGAAGCTCATCAAACGGGTGAAAGTCTTTGAAGAAGAAGAGGAAGTCAATAAGACTTTAAAAGAAAGGATCCATGCACTTGAAGCTGAGCTGAAGAAAAGCAATGAAGTCAAGAGTTTTTGTTTGGAAGAAACTTCCATTAAATTCAGGGAACTTGACTCTTTGTTACAAAACAAAGTTGAGATGCATGAAGATGAGGTTGAAATATTTAAGAAGACTTGTGAAGAGAAGATGATCGCGATTGAAGATCAGAAGATCATCCTCAATATTGAGGGTCAAAAATTGGAAGCCCAGTTGACCAAGATTGAGAACACGCATATTGAGACTTCACAAAAGAATGAAATGAGTGATGCTTTCACTCAGTGTTCATTGGAGGAGTCTAAAGCTGAAATGCCTCCAACATGTGATAAGACGATTATGAAAACTCTTGATTATCCACATCAAGAATCAGTTGATGCTGGTACTCAATGCTCACTGGAGGATTCTATTGTCAAAATACCTCCAACGTGTGATAAGAAGATCATGAATTCACTCTTTGATCTATCACAAGCAACTGAGAAAGTGAAGGTACCATCCAAACCATCTTGTACTCATATTTCTAAATACACTCCTACAATCAGTGCAGGTGGGAAGAAAAGTCATAAACAAGTATGGATGAGGAAAGGTGAGAAGAAGAAACCTACCACCATGTCTAGGGTGGATGGGAAGAAAAAGGAGGAAGTGGGTTCCTCAAATAGAGCACAAAAGATTAAGCAGATGGCCCAACAACTTAATACAGAAGACATAAAGAAGAAAAGATTTGTGGGTCAATGTTGGTGCTGTAACAGATTTGGGCACTGTGCACTGGATTGTCTTTATAATCCCTTACATGGAAAAGCACAGAGAATTCCTATAACAAAGAGAAGGAATCCAGAGAAAAATAAGCAACATCAGCAGGTCCAGATGCATCTGTTTACTGCAAATAGATTTGGAATTCTTGATAACATCTGTGATGTATGCAACGGCAGCGGTCACAATGTAGGCACATGTCCACATCAACATGCTTTCACTGTCAAAAAGAAAAGAAGACCTCTGATGTCGTCAAAGAATGAATCAGCTATCTTGGGGAGAAATCAAAAGAATGTTGTGAACACACACTTCCCCAAGAAGATCTCAAGTAGGGAAGCTGAGAAGACCCAAGATTTTAGATCCATGAAATTGAAGGGTCATTCATCCAAAAGAAACACTAAGTGGGATGAATCTCGGATGAACCCATGTGGAAGACCTAAACCAGCTGCAAAAGTTCCAAATGACATATTGGTCATCTGGCCAGATGAGTTGAAAAGAATAAGGAAACTTGAAGATGATAAGGACAAGGCTGGTGACAAAGGAAAAGGAAAACTTTCACATGATGAAGACACAGTGCAGGAGATATTGCAAACAAAGAGAAACACACATGTGAAAGATGTTCTGTGTGAGAGATGCAAGAATTCTGGTCACATTGCAAAAGGTTGCCTAACCTTAATACCAGAGCAAGAAGCAGTCCTTAAGAGGAGTAAGAATGTATCATTCATGATGGCTGCTAAGCAGAACAATTCTCCATACAAAGCAGAAGAGAATGTGAACAGAGCCATGCCACACCAACAGATGTCAGAACATATGTTCAAATGTGCAGGCATGAAGACTAGAGTAAACAGAGGAACTTGGTTGAGAAAAGAACCTCAACTAAGCAAGTCTTCTTGATGAAGCAAGAAGGAACCACCTTATTCCTGTAATCATTTGTGTATTGTATTTGTGATAATAACGCAGGGAATTGAAGGTGAAGCATGCTCTCAAGGGGAGAACCTGAGAAGTAGTGAATGCTGTCAACTCTTGATAGCCAAGCTGAAGTAGTTTCCATCCTTAGTAGATTCTTCAATTGATATTCAAAGATTGTGATGATGAAGGATCACTCTTGATGAAGATGATGAGGAGTGTTTCCCATGAGGGGGAGAAGAATGAAGAAGCTTCTATAATCACTGTTTCAATCAATATCAACTCCAGCTGGACTCAAAAGCAGTTACTCTGTGAATTTCTTGAAGAACATGCCAATGGAGAAGGTATGTCAGTTCTCAATCACTATCCCTTGGTTACTCAGATCAAAGATTATTTTACAAATGTGGAGTAACTGAATTAATCAGTGACATAAAGATAATGGAAGTGCCCCAAGGTCACTTATCCTACCGATTGCACTTGAATGTTTTTGATCTATTTGCTGATGTGAGTGCAGGAGTTTCAGGTTGGTTTTTCTCTATCGTATTTGATCTTCTTATACCTGGAATTAAAGTGGTAAACCCTTGAAGACAAGATACATGAGTTATCATCTCATGTTGGTATCATGATTTGTGGATTACGGATAGCCTTGTTGACTTAATCAAATCCTCTTGTTTTCTACATCGAGCTTTGCTCAAGTAGACTTAGAGTGAAATGATTAATGAAACATTGCCTATGTGAGGATTGATACCCTCCCTACTATATGCTTTGTATTTCATGTCAATAAGGGGGAGAGAAAGTGAAATGAAAAGAAACGTTGATTTGCTGAGAAGATTCTCATTTTGACATTGACAGATTCATTTCAGAATATGTATAAGGTATTGACAACAAAATACAAAGGGGGAGATTGTTGGAACCACTTTGTGTATAGGTTTTTATTTGTTGTCAATAGTTGTCAATGAAATATCAAAATGAAAGATATCAAGAAGTAATCCAATAAAATGGAGGAATGGAAGCTCACAATGAGGGAGATCATGAAGTACTCCGATGAAGTAGAGGAGTAGTGATTCAGACGATTGTTGTGCTGATCGTAAGTTCAAAGAAGATGTGTCAAAGGTGATACATTGTTTACAATAATGAGGAATGTGAGGAGTAATCCATCCAAGGATGATTAAAGCAGGATGGTGTTTTTGGATGAAGACCATGCAATTCCTCATTATTGCATAAGAACCATGGGCTTTGATGAAGACCATGCAATTCCTTATTATTGCTTGAGAACAATGGGTTTTGATGAAGACCATGCAATTACTCATGATTGCGTGAGTTTTGATGAAGACCATGAAATTACTCATGATTGCGTGAGAACTATGCTAGAGACGTCTTGACGGATTGAATCACAAGTTTTGCATGAAGTAGAGGAAGATGGTTGAAGACGAAGATATTGTGCAAGGGATTGACATTTGTGACGGCCATGAACATTGGACTTCTGCGATATCCATGCACATCACATTGTCATAGAAGATGATGATGCTAAAGCTATGCCTTCAAAGAATACATATCACAATAGTGGCGTTTGTGATAAAAGAAGAAGTGTTGCTGAATGATACAGATCACCAAGAAGAAGTGTTGTTGAGGTGATCGTGCTTGTCGACAAAGTAAACAAACGACATACAAATTTGTTGACAAAGGAGATTCCATGGTGACATGTCGAGTTCAAGAGTTGTGGTCAACGATCTATGTTTGATTCAAGAACATCGACAGAGGAATAGATGATCTGGAGGCGGTACAAAAAGAGCATATACAAGGTGGTGCCGTTTTCCAGTGTTTGCCAAATTTCAGGGCCACAAAATCAACAAAAGAAGAATGGTGATTTTGGAAAAGGTACTTGCGCGCCATACACTTGGAGGATAGGAAACTTGCGCGCCATATGCTTCTGGGGATCAGAACATAAAAATATGGAAAAGGAATTAGGGTCGTGTAGGTGATGGTTAAGTCGCGCAAGTGGACTTGCGCGACGGCACCTACAAGGAGTGGAACTTGCGCGTCTATGGTTTTTCGAGATCAGAAGATCAAAATTTGACAAAGGCAAGAGGGTCGCGCAAGTGTTGGTTAAGTCGCGCAAGTGGACTTGCGCGCCAAGAAGAAACTTGCGCGTCGCGCCGCAGGGGGTCCAGTTTGCCTATAAATACTAGACCACCCCTCCTTATTTCTTACAGAGCTCAAGACTTTGAGATTGTTCGAGCTCTTGTCGCGCAGGTGGTTGAGCCGCGCAAGTAGGGGTTACGCGCCGAGTGAGGGTTGCGCACCCTAGAAGATTTGGGGGAGAAAGAAATTGTGTCACACAAGTATTAAGTTCAAGAAGGCAGTGTCGCGCAGGTGCTTTAGTGACACTTGCGCGCCAGTTTAGACTTGCGCGCCTTAGACTTGCGCGCCACTGGGAGACTTGCGCGCCGGGCTTGAAAAGGATACCCAGACACTGTTGAATCACGCCCGCCTTTCTGGAGCTGCACAAGAGCTGAAGATTGCCTGATACTTTCGGTGCAAAGTGAAATTTGTTCAGAAATCTAAATGATACATGCATGATCTCATGCATACATGGAGAATTGATTCTGACGAATGCCGAGTAAGCTGAACATCATTTATTGAGAAACCACATAAGTGATTGTGATTCAGGAAAACGAAGACAAGGGGATCTAGTGCATTCATTAATTGCACTAAAGAAGAAAGATCGAACTATAAAGAGCATCAACTCTGAACCATGATGCAAGCAAAGTCTCATGCAGAACAGGTGACGAAGAACTTCAATGAACACCTATTGAAGAGACCTTCACGTCTATAAACTGAGTGGGACTTCACCAACGGCAGTGATCCAGGGGGAGTCAACGGGAGTGACCCGAGGGACGCAGTGAGCTATCCCTGAACAATTGTAAAGGCAGTGAGCCTGGGACAGAGTGTCTGTACCCGAACATTTGTAATCCGCAGCTAGTGAAGCATAGTGGATATAGGTACGACCGACAACCTGTCGGCATGTAACACCCGAGACTTTTATGTTATATAAACCATCAAAAGAATCTTTTTCTACACAACACTTGCTTGGCTTGCTTTACACGCAATCGCGACCTTCCTTGATAGCTTGCGTTGTACGCAATACCGAGTTTCACTAAACAACAATATGCTATTAAAACTAGCCTTTATGAATAGTAATAACCACTTTTTGAAATTTTATAAATTTTATTTTTCAAAATGGACATCATTTTTGGACTCAGAATATCGAAATTAGCCTAGGGTGAAATTTTGGTATTTTTCTGAAAACTTTCAATTTTTGATGAATAGTGAAACCACTAAGTGGTAGGTTAAAAACTGAATTTTGCATAAAACTTAATTTTACCGCTTCTGTGAATGGAATTTCGAAAATCTGACAGACACGGTTGATATCAGTAAGTAAAATGTGGTTCAATGAGATAAAAATAATTTTTTGGTGAATAGTAACTTTTTACGATTTTTACCGCGGTTAATAGTAAATAGGGTAACTAAGGGTAAATATGATATTAATATTACCCTAACACATGTCCTAATTCTATTGGACAAGTGTAATTCGACCAAAAACAAACTTAGGAATAAAATATGACCATTTAGGCCCACTTGGATTAGATTAGGACATTTATTATTAATTTATTTAAAGAAGGGTTAAAATAGTTAAAATCAAAGTTTAATAAGTAAATAATTTTTAATATGGGGTTATACATAAGATAAATTCGATTGTAAATATTTATTAGAAATCTAAAAAGATTTACTACATGATGGTATTTTATTTGTAATTTTTAGACATCAAATAATTTAATTTATTTATGACACAAAGATGATGCAGTAATTATCTTGTTAATGAAATATTGACATAATTGATGTTATAAACACCAAAATAAATGTAATTTGAGACTTTTTATGAATTAAACTAATTTTCTAGGTTACTATGATATATTAGTGTTGATTTAATCAACTTGGTTTGAACATATAATTCTGTTATGACTTTTACAAAAATCATATATCAAATAGTGTCAAAATTGACACAAAATAGTTTTTAAATAAAATATTATATTATTAATTGTTATTTTATTCCTAAAAATCTAAGGTTCGGCCAAATGACTTAGATAAGGATATATATATTAATAATAAACAATTTGGGGTTCTTTTGGCATGTTATAGTAAGTTTATTAACCATATAGTGAAAGAAAACAAAAAGACACGGTAAAAGTTAAATTAATTAACTTAGAGTTAAATCTAATTTATAAGGTTAAAATAATACCCTAAACTTGTCTAAATCCTATTGGTTGATAGGATTTCGACCCATACCCACTTTAGCTTCGAAATAAGACCCTTTGGAACCATTATAAACCGATTTTGACTTTAATATAAAATAATATTTTGAGATATTCCTAAGGTGCCCCTCTCCTCCCTTATAAAAGGGCACCTCCTCCCCCTCCTCCTCACACCAATTTGAGCACTCAAGCTCGGCCAACCCCTGCCATTTTCTCCTCTCCACTTCCCTAGAATAATCCTAGAGGTCCTGGTCTTCTCCAAAGACCAATCTTAGTTCCTTAAGTGGAGGATTCAAAGAGGCGTTCCAAAGAAGAGGTAATATCCATTACCGATCTTTTCAATTTCTTTCTTCTTCAACTTCTTCTTCTTTAGTTGTTTCATGATAAAGTAATAACATCAGTATTACTTACATACTGATATGTTATTATAAATATGAAACAACCCTAATTCACCTTCTATCCATCCTACGGAAAAATGAAATCACCGCGCGTGCGTACGTACGGAATACCGTCTCCACGCCGTGGTGTAATCTATTTTCCACCATCACCTTACAAGGATGGGTATAATGGTGTAATGAGTAACTATATATGATTATTATTAAGTAATATTGATACTGAAATAATATATATATATACTCCAATACAATTCCATGATCATAGGAACGATATCATCACTCGTGCGTACGTACGGAATACCGTCTCCACGATGTGATGCGACTCGTTCTACATGATCTTCATTTCATAATGATTATATAAATGAATTGAATGAATGAATATGGTATATACTACACTAATACCATTCTGGAAATGAATTATCTATAACCTAAAGATAAGAATAAGAATTTATTCAACAAAACACGCATAAGAACAAAAAGTTATAAAGACCCGAGTAACAAGTAACAATGAAATATTACTAACAAGAAGCTAATAATATGACCATATATGATATAATATCAATATGTATGATTCTGGAATAAGTCAATAACATTATTTAAACCATTATACAGGAGCTTCGGACACGAACAAAGCAAATCAGACCTAAGGTAAGGGAAATATCACAATCTCATTTTTATCCGAGATTGTTTATTCATAAGTATTTACTGGGGTGTATTTTATCATCCACATCCATGTTTACTCAATATGTAATATTATTTCCATTCACCTAAAATTGTTTAAATCCATTTTTTACCCTTCGGTGAGTTTTTAGTAATACGTATGAAAGGAATCTTTTGTCGTTTTTTCGTACGAGGTACTTTTTGACTTTTCCGACAAAAGTACGAAGAATGTTTTTTTTAACTTATACGGCATGAATGGATTTTTAAAACATTATTTCCAAGAAGATTCCTTTACATGTTTTCAAGTTTATTTTTAATCATCTTCTTTTGTTTTAAAGTCGTATGACATGTTATGAAAGGAAAAATGTTTTTGAAGTAGAAAGGATATTTTCCTCAAGAATGGAGTTCAAGTATTTTATCAAAATTATTTTCCATCTAAGATAATAAAAGGGTTCTGTTTTTATCCCTATTATAACATGGATTTGATTATTTTGTGATGGAAATATTTTTATGAATTCCTTTATCTTATATGAATTGTTTTATGATGTCATGTTGTTTAAGAATTCCATTTTTATTACATGGGTTACGCTATGATGTATGGTTTATGATTATGTGGCACACATAAGAAAGGATTCATTATAAGATGGGTGGGACCTATATCTCCCTCCAATGCATTGGGTAAAGATTTATATCTCATGAGATAGACATGGCTGGAACGGAAGGTTATTTCGGTTCAGTGATACAGGACTGAAACGAGGAGTGAACTCGGTTCAGAAAGGGACTTTGTCCACTAAGATAGTCTTGGAAATGAGTCATGACTAACAAGAAATGATTTTCCATGATTATGTGTGCATGCCACAAAGTTTCAAGTTTTATGTTATGATTATGGGGATCTCATTTTCACTTCTATGATTTATTCCATGTTAAGATATTATGATCTCTTTTGCAGGTTTTGATTTTCAAAAAGATATGATATGATTTTTATTTCCTTTATTTGCCCTTGCTGAGCATTTGAGCTCACCCTTTTATGTTTTCTTTTCCCCAGGTCAGGAAGATGGATATTAAGTAGAATAGGCTAAAAGGGACCCTAGATATGATGAAATAAATGGGAGACACTGTAGAAGATTTATGAACCAGTTGTTTATGTTTCCCAGTTTTTAAAGACACTATACCTATACGGTCCTTTGTGGTTTTGTCATATGTTGTAATAAGTGTGCTTCAATTTCGAAGTATTAACAATGTATGTAAAGTATGGGTCGTTATAGTTGGTATCAGAGGAAAGGTATAGTCAACCTTTGGAAACTAGGATGTGAAAGCCTTATTAAGAACCCTAAGGATAAGTCTAAGCATAGAACACAATCTTAGAAATGGCCATGAATAACCTAGGATAAGACCATAAGCATGAAAATTTTATTCTTGAATTATGTGGTTTCCTATTATAATTATTGTTGCTCACACTATTCTTCTTGGTTTTAGTCAATGGATGGAACCCGAAGGAACCGTGTTAATGCGGAATGCGATGGGCAATGCAATGATTGTCCCCCTGAGCAACCAAACGATATGGGAGCTGGAATGCAAAATCTTGTAGCCATGCTCACACAACTTTCTCAAGCTATGAATCATGCAGGATTTCCAAACGAACAAAGGAGGGAGAAACATTCTGTTGAATCCTTCATGAGGCAGCGTCCACCTTCTTTCAGCGGGTCTACTGATCCATTAGTTTCTGAACAATGGATTAGTACTACTGAAAAGATATTTTCAGTTCTTCAATGTTCTGATCATGATAAAGTCATCCTAGCAGTGTATCGTTTGGAAGGAGATGCGGATCAATGGTGGAATCTTGTTAAGAATACGAGGCAAAGGGATGAAATTGAGTCTATGGAATGGGACGAGTTCAAGAAATTATTTTTCAATAAGTACTTCCCTCGTATTCTCCGAACAAAGATGGAGAAAGAGTTTCTTGAACTGAAGCAAAGGTATGATGAATCTGTTGGTACCTATGAAGAAAATTTTACAAGACTTGCAAGGTACGCTTCTAGTATTATTATCCAACCTGAGAGTAAGATCGATCGATTCTTTAGTGGCTTAAAACCAAGTCTTCGAAGGGCGTTAGCCATAAGGGACTTCAATAGCTACGAGGAAATCGTTCGATGTGCTCTCAAAGTCGAGATGGAGATTGGAGTAACCCATCAGTCACATGGGTTTGATAAGAAGAGGAAGATGGAATTCAAAGAAAAATCTAAAGAGCACACGGAAAAGAAGATGAGCTTTTCCTTATGCTCAAAGTGTGGAAAGAAACATGGAGGGAGTTGTCTTAAAGGGACAAGTAAATGTTTTAAATGTGGAAAGGAAGGTCATCGAGCATTTGAATGTCGTGATAATGGGAAGAAGATGTCTAACGATGCAAAAAAAGGAAGGGATACACAGAATGAACCTACTACACTTCAATGTTTCAAGTGCAAGGAGATGGGGCGTTATGCCAATCAATGCCCAAATCCAAGGGTTTATGATGATGGTCGACATCAACAAAATCTTAAGGCTAAAGACAAAGGAAAGTCACATGCAATTTCTATCAGCGATGTGGAGTACGATAACGATGTGGTGAAAGGTACACTTACCATCCACTCTAAAGTAGAAAATGTTTTATTTTATTCTGGATCCACCCACTCTTTTATTTCTGAAGACTTTTCTAAGAGTATCACCGTATTACCTCAACAATTAGATGTTGAGTTAGCTGTGACAACACCTAATGGCACATCAATCGCATCAAAAGTTTATAATTCTTCTCCGATCGAAGTTTGTGGGAAAGTGCTTCCTGCAAATCTTGTGATCCTTCCTTTAGTGGAATTTGATGTAATTCTTGGCATGGATTGGCTTTCTCTACATGGAGCTCATATCGATTGCCAAAGAAGGGAAGTCACATTTCATATTCCAGATCAATCTACGATCGTCTATCAATGCAAGGATGAACATAACCTTCCAGTGGAAATTTCTTCCATCTTATGGGTATTGATTCCACTAAATGAAGGTTATTTATCTCAAATGGTTGGTGAGAAACTCACGATTAAGAATATGCCCATTGTACGGGAGTTTGATGATGTCTTTCCGGAGGAATTGCCGGGTCTTCCACCAAATCGTGAAGTTGAGTTTTCAATAGAACTCGTACCGGGTGCTTTTCCTATTTCAAAGACACCTTATAGAATGGCCCCAATTGAGTTGCAGGAATTGAAGAAGCAACTCCAAGAGAATCTTGATAAGGGATTCATACGCCCTAGTGCGTCACCTTGGGGAGCACCTGTTCTATTTGTTAAGAAGAAAGATGGATCAATGAGACTTTGCATTGATTATCGAGAACTTAACAAGATCACTATCAAGAAAAAATATCCTCTCCCACGCATTGATGACTTATTTGACCAACTACGCAGAGCTCAATACTTTTCCAAGATTGATCTTCGTTCAGGGTATCATCAATTAAGGGTCAAAAGGGAGGATATACCAAAGACGTCTTTCCGTACAAGGTATGGACACTATGAATTTATAGTGATGCCATTTGGTCTTACTAATGCCCCTACTATCTTCATGGATATAATGAATAGAGTCTTTAGAGACTATCTTGATCAATTTGTGGTAGTCTTTATAGACGATATTCTTGTCTATTCAAAGAGAAAGGAAGAGCATGAAGATCACTTGAGAATTATATTGAAGACCCTGAGAAAAGAGAAGCTTTATGCCAAATTTACCAAGTGTGAATTTTGGCTTCAAAAAGTTGCATTTTTGGGTCATATAATCTCAAAAGAGGGGATATCTGTGGATCCAGCAAAAACAGAGGTTATCGAAAGATGGTCAAGACCAACAACAGTAACTGAGATCCGAAGTTTTCTTGGTTTGGCTGGATATTATCGACGTTTTGTAAAAGATTTTTCACGATTATCTAATCCAATCACCAAGTTGACTTGGAAGGGAGTTAAGTTTGTCTGGACAGAGGAATGTGAAGAGAATTTCAAGGAGTTGAAAAGAAGGTTATCCAGTGCACCTGTGCTCACACTGCCTTGTAGTGGAGAAAGGTTTGTGATCTACAGTGATGCATCCAAGAAGGGATTGGGGTGTGTTCTTATGCAAAATGATATGGTGATAGCTTATGCCTCACGAGAGTTGAAAATCCATGAGCAAAATTACCCAACACATGATTTGGAGTTGGCTGCGGTAATCTTTGCATTAAAGATTTGGAGGCATTACCTTTATGGTGAAAGGTGTGATATTTATACTGATCATAAAAGTTTAAAGTATATTTTCACACAAAAGGAGTTGAATATGCGTCAAAGAAGATGGTTAGAGCTGATTAAGGATTATGACTGCTCAATCCATTACCACCCTGGGAAAGCAAAAAAGGTGGCAGATGCATTAAGTCGACAAGACCATGCTAGTTTATCCATGATGAGGATCACAAAAGATCCAATATTTATGGATTTACAAAGGATGGATCTTGGAATTATAATGGAAGGGGAAAAATCTTATCTTTCTCAAATGAATGTTCAACCATCTATACATGTGAAGATTAAAGAGGCACAGAAAGAAGATGTAGAGTTACAAAAGAAGGTGAGAAATGTTCCTGAATTCAACCTTGATTGTGATGGGATAATAAAGTTCAGGAATCGGGTTTGCGTTCCTCCCATCCCCGAATTAAAGAATGAGCTGCTGGATGAGGCTCATAGTTTTTCATTCTCTATTCATCCTGGAAGCACGAAGATGTATAGGGACCTGAAAGAGTACTTCTGGTGGGATGGCATGAAAAGAGATGTTGCTGAATATGTCTCTCGATGCTTGGTTTGTCAACAAGTTAAAGCTGAGAGACAGAAGTCTAAGGGGATGTTACAACCATTACCCATACCCGAATGGAAATGGGAAAACATCACTATGGACTTTGTCACAGGACTTCCTAAAACATCCAAAGGAAATAATGCTATCTGGGTCATAGTTGATCGTCTTACAAAGTCCGGACACTTCATTGCTATTAGAGAGGATTTCTCTCTAGATCAGCTTGCCAGGATATATGTAAAGGAAGTGGTAAGATTGCATGGAGTACCACTTTATATTATATCTGATCGAGATCCGAGATTTACCTCGAAGTTCTGGCGAAGTCTTCAGCATACTCTGGATACAGAGTTGAGTTTCAGCACTGCTTATCATCCCCAGACAGACGGTCAGTCTGAGAGAACAATTCAAACCCTAGAAGATATGTTGAGAGCTTTCTCTATGGATTTCAAAGGAGGTTGGGATCAACACCTACCTTTGGTGGAATTTTCTTATAATAATAGCTTTCACTCCAGTATTCAGATAGCTCCTTATGAAGCTCTCTATGGAAAGAAATGCAGGACTCCAACTTGCTGGGATGAAGTTGGGGAAAGAAAGCTATTAGGACCTGATCTCGTTGATGAAATGGCAGAAAAGGTTAGATCTATTCAACAACACATAAGAGCAGCTCAGAGTCGACAGAAAAGTTATGCCGACAACCGAAGAAAAGACCTTAAGTTTGAAGTGGGCGATAAAGTGTTCTTACGGATATCTCCCTGGAAGAGGGTTATGAGATTTGGAAAGAAGGGGAAGTTGAGCCCTAGATATATCGGTCCTTTTGAAATACTGGATCATGTTGGGAAGGTAGCTTACCGATTGGCGCTTCCACCGAATCTCTCTCAAGTTCACGATGTGTTCCACGTATCTCTCCTGAGAAAGTACATACCAGATCCTTCACATGTACTCAGCTCAGAAGTTGTACCGCTGGAGCAAGATCTTTCTTATGAAGAACAGCCGATAGAGATTCTGGATCGTAGCGAAAAAGTCCTACGAAACAAGACCACTCGCTTGGTGAAAGTTTTATGGAGGAACCACCAACTTGAAGAAGCTACATGGGAGCTTGAGGATATGATGAGGGAGAAGTATCCTCATTTGTTTGTTACAAAGTGACGAATTTTGAGGGCGAAATTCTTTTTAAGGGGGGTACAATGTAACACCCGATACTTTTATGTTATATAAACCATCAAAGGAATCTTTTTCTACACAACACTTGCTTGGCTTGCTTTACACGCAATCGCGACCTTCCTCGATAGCTTGCATCGTACGCAATACCGAGTTTCACTAAACAACAATATGCTATTAAAACTAGCCGTTATGAATAGTAATAACCACTTTTTGAAATTTTATAAATTTTATTTTTCAAAATGGACTTCATTTTTGGACTCAGAATATCGAAATTAGCCTAGGGTGAAATTTTGGTATTTTTCTGAAAACTTTCAATTTTTGATGAATAGTGAAACCACTAAGTGGTAGGTTAAAAACTGAATTTTGCATAAAACTTAATTTTACCGCTTCTGTGAATGGAATTTCAAAAATCCGACAGACACAGTTGATATCAGTAAGTAAAATGTGGTTCAATGAGATAAAAATAATTTTTTGGTGAATAGTAACTTTTTACGATTTTTACCGCGGTTAATAGTAAATAGGGTAACTAAGGGTAAATATGATATTAATATTACCCTAACACATGTCCTAATTCTATTGGACAAGTTTCATTCGACCAAAAACAAACTTAGGAATAAAATATGACCATTTAGGCCCACTTGGATTAGATTAGGACACTTATTATTAATTTATTTAAAGAAGGGTTAAAATAGTTAAAATCAAGGTTTAATAAGTAAATAATTTTTAATATGGGGTTATACATAAGATAAATTCGATTGTAAATATTTATTAGAAAGCTAAAAAGATTTACTACATGATGGTATTTTATTTGTAATTTTTAGACATCAAATAATTTAATTTATTTATGACACAAAGATGATGCAGTAATTATCTTGTTAATGAAATATTGACATAATTGATGTTATAAACACCAAAATAAATGTAATTTGAGACTTTTTATGAATTAAACTAATTTTCTAGGTTACTATGATATATTAGTGTTGATTTAATCAACTTGGTTCGAACATATAATTCTGTTATGACTTTCACAAAAATCATATATCAAATAGTGTCAAAATTGACACAAAATAGTTTTTAAATCAAATATTATATTATTAATTGTTATTTTATTCCTAAAAATCTAAGGTTCGGCCAAATGACTTAGATAAGGATATATATATTAATAATAGACAATTTGGGGTTAGTTTGGCATGTTATAGTAAGTTTATTAACCATATAGTGAAAGAAAACAAAAAGACACGGTAAAAGTTAAATTAATTAACTTAGAGTTAAATCTAATTGATAAGGTTAAAATAATACCCTAAACTTGTCTAAATCCTATTGGTTGATAGGATTGCGACCCATCCCCACTTTAGCTTCGAAATAAGACCCTTTGGAACCATTATAACCCGATTTTGACTTTAATATAAAATAATATTTTGAGATATTCCTAAGGTGCCCCTCTCCTCCCTTATAAAAGGGCACCTCCTCCCCCTCCTCCTCACACCAATTTGAGCACTCAAGCTCGGCCAACCCCTACCATTTTCTCCTCTCCACTTCCCTAGAATAATACTAGAGGTCCTGGTCTTCTCCAAAGACCAATCTTAGTTCCTTAAGTGGAGGATTCAAAGAGGCGTTCCAAAGAAGAGGTAATATCCATTACCGATCTTTTCAATTTCTTTCTTCTTCAACTTCTTCTTCTTTAGTTGTTTCATGATAAAGTAATAACATCAGTATTACTTACATACTGATATGTTATTATAAATATGAAATAACCCTAATTCACCTTCTATCCATCCTACGGAAAAATGAAATCACCGCGCGTGCGTACGTACGGAATACCGTCTCCACGCCGTGGTGTAATCTATTTTCCACCATCACCTTACAAGGATGGGTATAATGGTGTAATGAGTAACTATATATGATTATTATTAAGTAATATTGATACTGAAATAATATATATATATACTCCAATACAATTCCACGATCATAGGAACGATATCATCACTCGTGCGTACGTACGGAATACCGTCTCCACGATGTGATGCGACTCGTTCTACATGATCTTCATTTCATAATGATTATATAAATGAATTGAATGAATGAATATGGTATATACTACACTAATACCATTCTGGAAATTAATTATCTATAACCTAAAGATAAGAATAAGAATTTATTCAACAAAACACGCATAAGAACAAAAAGTTATAAAGACCCGAGTAACAAGTAACAATGAAATATTACTAACAAGAAGCTAATAATATGACCATATATGATATCATATCAATATGTATGATTCTGGAATAAGTCAATAACATTATTTAAACCATTATACAGGAGCTTCGGACACGAACAAATAAAATCGGACCTAAGGTAAGGGAAATATCACAATCTCATTTTTATCCGAGATTGTTTATTCGTAAGTATTTACTGGGGTGTATTTTATCATCCAAATCCATGTTTACTCAATATGTAATATTATTTCCATTCACCTAAAATTGTTTAAATCCATTTTTTACCCTTCGGTGAGTTTTTAGTAATACGTATGAAAGGAATCTTTTGTCGTTTTTTCGTACGAGGTACTTTTTGACTTTTCCGACAAAAGTACGAAGAATGTTTTTTTTAACTTATACGGCATGAATGGATTTTTAAAACATTATTTCCAAGAATATTCCTTTACAAGTTTTCAAGTTTATTTTTAATCATCTTCTTTTGTTTTAAAGTCGTATGACATGTTATGAAAGGAAAAATGTTTTTGAAGTAGAAAGGATATTTTCCTCAAGAATGGAGTTCAAGTATTTTATCAAAATTATTTTCCATCTAAGATAATAAAAGGGTTCTGTTTTTATCCCTATTATAACATGGATTTGATTATGTTGTGATGGAAATATTTTTATGAATTCCTTTATCTTATATGAATTGTTTTATGATGTCATGTTGTTTAAGAATTCCATTTTTATTACATGGGTTACGCTATGATGTATGGTTTATGATTATGTGGCACACATAAGAAAGGATTCATTATAAGATAGGTGGGACCTATATCTCCCTCCAATGCATTGGGTAAAGATTTATATCTCATGAGATAGACATGGATGGAACGGAAGGTTATTTCGGTTCAGTGATACAGGACTGAAACGAGGAGTGAACTCGGTTCAGAAAGGGACTTTGTCCACTAAGATAGTCTTGGCAATGAGTCATGACTAACAAGAAATGATTTTCCATGATTATGTGTGCATGCCACAAAGTTTCAAGTTTTATGTTATGATTATGGGGATCTCATTTTCACTTCTATGATTTATTCCATGTTAAGATATTATGATCTCTTTTGCAGGTTTTGATTTTCAAAAAGATATGATATGATTTTTATTTCCTTTATTTGCCCTTCCTGAGCATTTGAGCTCACCCTTTTATGTTTTCTTTTCCCCAGGTCAGGAAGATGGATATTAAGTACAATATGCTAAAAGGGACCCTAGATATGATGAAATAAATGGGAGACACTGTAGAAGATTTATGAACCAGTTGTTTATGTTTCCCAGTTTCTAAAGACACTATACCTATACGGTCCTTTGTGGTTTTGTCATATGTTGTAATAAGTGTGCTTCAATTTCGAAGTATTAACAATGTATGTAAAGTATGGGTCGTTATACGGCATGTGCTCCTTGGATGTAGCCCTTAGGGGTGAACAAAGTAAAAATAGCTATGTCATCTCTCTGCATGTGAATGTTTAATTGCTGTTCATATCCATCATACAGGTTTAAGTAGTTCCTACCAACGTGGGAACAAGATCCACAACTAAAAGAAGAAAAATTTTCCACCCTGATTCACCCCTCCCCTCTCAGGGTGTCCTGGGGTCCTACATAAATAATGATAAAAATACATAAAATCGTTGCATAATAATAAAACATGGAATTGAGGCAATCACATAATAATATAATATTATGTCTATAATAGCCAAGGAATCATTGATAATACCATCATAGAAGTTTGTTTTCAATCCCCATACCATAATATTAGTAATGGTTCACTCTAAATGAAATCATTGTAGTATGAGTCAACAACGCATACCTAGTTTGTTTCCACAGTTAACTCCCATTTCCATCTTAGCAGTGAATGTTCACTTCCATGACCTTTTTAGTATATCTCATTATATATAAATCATTACCCAAAGCATTTGTCTGGGATATTGGTCCCATAAATAACATAATGAAATAATAGATATATTTTCTACAAGATTTAAAAAATCATATATTTACCCATGAAATGAAATTGGTGTCACATAAATGTAATCATATCTTAACATGTGAAAAGGAAATATGGTTCATAATAACCTAATCAAATCATAACCCATGTAATGAAGTGGTTTTTATAAGAATATAACCTCTAAATTTAAAATTATTTTTTAAAACACCATTCTATAAAAAATTATTCATTCATAGAATGAATATGAATGGTAAAATTGAATCATTTCTTTATAAAGGTATGAGATACACCAATGGATTTTATATTAGATGGAAAATAATTTTGAAATATATTTTAAAAATATTTCATGAAGAAAATATCCTTCCGATTTTAAGAAATTAAATTTAAACATAAAAACTCTTAAATAATATTTTATTTTAAAATATACTTGAAAACATATAAATTAATATTAAAAAAAATTAAATCATTTTCTATTGAAAAATATAATGAAGCATGAATAATATTTGAAAACTGTTTTTCTTTGAAACATATAAAAGAATCTTAAAAACCCTTTTTGATCAGAAAAACTATTAAATAATTATAAACGGAAAATAATTTAAATATCCATATATTTATTTAAATGAGTAATAGAATAAATTCATGAGTAGTATATACACCACACAAAAGAATTTAGTATTGAGTATGGCGTGTATCTCAGAGAAATAACGTGTGGGATGAAATTTCATTACCATTTTTCTTTACTCTCATAATAATGATAAATAATTCTTTTAAAATAAATATATTATTGTTATAAATCTTTCATAGAAACATATTATTAAATCATATGTCATATTTGTTTTCTATGAATTTATATTAACATTTTGTTACCTGTTCTATGTTGAGGTTTCACTCTAGGTAATATCTACATTGTTCTTCGCATGTGTCATAATTTTTTATAACTTTTGGTTCATATATTTATATCATAATTTCAATAATTAAATCCAGGATATAAATATAATTTATGTTTAGTATATTTTTATTATACTAATCTATACAATAAATAATTATGAATTCAATACACCATTCATGGAGATGTTATATAGCTTGTATGCATGATAGATGTTTTCATTTAATTATCGTATTGAAAGGAAGAAATTAAATGAAATATATATATATAATATAATTATAGTATAATAAATATTTCATATATATATATATATAATATGTTCACTAATAACATCCTTAATACATTTAATGTAGTGCATGATTTAATCACATATCTTTGAGCAGTGGTACTCCACACTTACTCAAACAATTATATTATATTTGTAAAAAATGGAAGGTATAAAGGTAAATGTTACAAAAGAAATAATGAAGATTAATGAAAAAATATTTATCATATATATCATATATATATATATATATATATATATTTTCTATCATAATTTAACTCCATTAAAAGTATTAATGTAAAAAAAATGAATAATCACAGTTTTGTGAGGCTGTAGTTCTTCACACACGTAAACAGTATGCTCGATACTCATTAGATGTATGATTCTGTAAGTTTAGATTGAACAATTAATATAAAATAATATCTGTATATTTAATAAACTTGTTTTTTTATATAACAATGAAATAAGAAAATTCTATTAGAGGGAGAATGAAAATAAAATGAAGGATCTTAAAGAATGGGGTTTCCTTTTATTCAGTTAACCCCATTTGGTTTGCACCAAAGGGATTCCTCATATGGATATCTTCCCACTAGAAGGATTCATGGATGAAGGTAGGGGTTTTGAGTATCCAATTGGGTAGATATTCATATAACATAAGTGGATTGAGATGTGTGGGTTTTTCAGAGGAGAAGAGGCCTTTTATATGGAGTAGAAGTGAGACTCTTGTATTATTTTGAAAAAAATAGAAATCCAATTTTTCATTTTTTTATTGAAAGTGGATGAAATAATATTTCAAATTAAAGAAAAGGTTGAATATGGTGAAAATATTTTTATCAAATGGAATTTTTATAAGTTTCAATGTCATATTAGACATTATATTTAGGGTATAGTCCCTTGAGAAGCTTAATTTAATATTTATCATTGTAATTATTTTTGTTGTCCTGGAGGATTCTCAAGAGGGGGTGAATTGTGTCCCAATTAAAAATTTCGGATTAAATGATTTCTATTAAAAACCCCCAATTTAACAAACAAGTTAAACTATTGTGAATTTAGAAAGATTGTAAGTGTTCAATTATATTCTCAAAGAATGATTATTTCTCAGTTAACTTATTCTAATGATTAATGTAGCTTTTGAAAATAACATTCTGGCTTGAAATAATTACAAACACTTTCTAGTTCAACTATCAGAGTTACATTAAAACAGATTAGAATTCAAAAGTAATTAGCAGCAGAAATATGAACATAGTTTAAACTAAAATAAGATGCACAACAGTTTTAACCAAGAGGTTCGGTCTCAAGCTGAGACTTAGTCCTTTCAAACAGTTTATATACAATTTTTATCCACACCTTGGATCTAGGTAAACAATAGTACTGAGACTGCCCAGGTACTAATACCTCTACCACAGTTCTATGTGGGAAAAACTAAAACAATAGCACACATTCAATCTAGGTCTCACTTGACCTCTACCATAATTCACAGTGGGATATAAGAAGGTTTGGAATACATGAGTGAGTATTTTAGATATCCTCCAGTTATTCTTAGGAGAGAGTGTCTATTTAAGATAAAAAAAATCACACACAGTGCTCAAAATGTAAATAAACAAATCACAAAAGAGATAAAAAGATTGAGATTAGATTGGAATCCTTTATATGATGGAAATGCAGCTTTGGACTCCTTTTGGATTGAGAAAATTGTATTTTGAATCCTTCTATGGAATTTTTCTGGAACACAGAGTATTGTGGTTCTGTTTCATGACTTCCAGGTAAGGGTGTATTACAGTAGTCTTTGTAGCACAACAATGTCCTTAAACTCCAAGTAAAATTCTTATTTTTAAGATCTCGTGTATAAAATCCTTTTTCTACCACCAATGTCTCCTTCTTCATCTCTTCTTTTTATGTTGCGGCATTGATCATCCTTTTATAGCTCATGTGGTGGTTCGACATAAGGCATGACTACTTCTGCAGGTACGAGGTACGGTTTCCTGACATCCAACAAACATCATTAATTAATTTCTGACAGAAGTCGTGATTACTTCTGTAGGTACGAGGTACGATTTCCAGAAATCCAACAAACATCATTAATTAATATCATTTGCATTAAAAACACCAAATATAATTGTTTCTAAAAAAACATAAATAGAGTTTAGAGAAACAGTGACTGGTTTCCATCAATATCTCATTGTATTAGTGAACTTGTAGCGGTGGACTTATAATGGTAGGTCTTGCATTGGTATTTTTTACTATCTATAATAGTAGATTTATGTATCTGTGACTCTATGTAGCAGTTTCCATTTTTATTGGTAGATCGCTTATATCGATAGATCCCCTATATCTATAGCTCGCTTGTATCGGTAGCTCGCTTGTATCGGTAGCTCGCTTGTACCAGTAGCCCGCTTGAGTAGCAGTAGCTCCTTCTATCATATGTTGCAATACTGGTTACTTTGTATCGGTATACTATGTATCGATGACTTTTTGTATAATAGAATACTTTTTCTATTAGTGGCCTTTGTTAATCGGTAGCTCTATCTATATCAGTGGCCCTAAAACTTGAATGGATATAAAGTATTTGTTCTATGCATATCATTTCCAGATTGAGTTTGTATCAATATTAATCATTGTTAAACATTTATAATCATAAATAAAAATTGAGTAACATATTCCAATGATATGATATGATAATTTTTATATTCCTATAGACTCATTAGCATGATGTCATAATTTGAAAGTATAATTAATTTATAGATAGACATTATTTGGGATTATCAAAGCATATCTAAACATAATTGAGATTATCATAACAGGTGAGTCCAACAATCTCCCACTTTTGGATAATCAAAAATTATGGTATTATAATCTAGAATAATCATTAATGTATCAGTATAAAATAAATTTTCTCTCACTTCTCATTGTGTTCAATGAGATTTTCAAATGATGTCACAATATCATTCCTTGTAACCATAAATGAAATATTTCAAATGAAACTGAGAATATAGAATTATATATAGAGAAAAAGACTCATTATTTATCTGAGACTCATTATCCCTATCCATAGCCATATTATTCTCCCCCACACTTCTCCATATCATTATTTCTCCCCCTTTGTGATTAAAAAAATGATGAAGTAAACAAAAAATGAACAGAGAAACTACAAAATGTAAAAGAGAATGTGACCGTGTAAGTATTATTTCATGAAAAAATAAATAGAAATACGGAAGTGAAACAAAAAAGAATACATGTGATCCCTATCAAATGTCCTGGCCACTAATCAATCCATATCCCCAATATGTAATTTGGATTTTCCTTTTGGATCAGAAGTTCATTCAAGCTTGGTAGGCATTGGTGAAGGCTTGGGAACACCAGTGATGATCAATGGTGCTTGAGATACTGAAACATTTTTGGGCCTGTAATGGGTACTCCTTTGTGTGATCATAAGAGTAAGACTTCTGATAGCTTGATCTGGAGTTAACTGAGGTGTGGAAGCAGACTGACCAGAGGTAGGTAGGGTTAGAGGTTCAATAATAGGGTTACTATCCACATGCTAAAAGGGCAGTAACATGTTCCTAAAATCCAGGATTATTCCTCCTAATATCTCCATATCAGAGATAAAATAATCATTGTTCTCCATAATCAGGTTATAAGTAGGATTCAACTCACTGAGAAAACGGACCTAATCACTGAATGCTTGAGTGACTGGGGGCAGTTTCAAGTTTCTAACAGAAGCATGAAGTGATTTTTTAGCTGACACTTGGTATACACCTTCTTAAAATAAAGATCAATATTTTCATTGATTTCCTTCTGGGTAGTAGTAGAATCTTTCAAATAGTCATTAATGATCTTTCTGATATCCCTTGTGGTATATTTCACCTGAGAGTCAAAGGTGCTTCCGGCACTAACTCGACCAAGTTCTTCATTCAACGCTGATCTTAACTATTCAACATCAACTGAAACGCTAGAGGTACTAAGAGTTTTTACATTAAAATATACTGTTTCTTTGATGGATTGGGTCAAATTACTTATCATCTCCTTCACAACAAAATATTCAGTACTGACATGCTCTTTTATGGTCTGTTGAAAGCTCTCAAAAACATCCACAAAGAGTTTCACTACACTTTTCATGTAATTGATGTCAGCATCAACTAGAGCTTGGGCACTAAAAAGGGTATCAAATGAAGAAACATATTACTTCAAAGAATCAACAGCCTCTGTCAAACTCTTAATCTAATTTTGACACACTTTCACATCATTCATCATATCTATAATAGCACTTGACAAAGCTCATTAGAGAGTGAATTTTAATGATTTTTCCATTTTTTCTTGCTCTTCAAAAAATAAACTTCTCAATTCTTAAATAGATTCAGTCAATGTCTCTATTATCTCGGCCTATAAAGAATCAATATTAGCCATAATTGCATGATTTTCAGGAAAAATATCAACTGAAGCTAAAAAATTTCCTTTGGGTTGATCTTCATCAGATCCTGAATAATCAATTCCATGCACTAAAAATCCTAGATCCTCTGACCAGTCTTTTACCTCATGTAGAGCTGAGACATAACCATATTTGGCATATTTCTCCCCCTCAAGTGGGGATTCCTCCTCTTCAGCACTAGCTGCAGCCATATCCTCCTCAGAGAATTCATCTACAACCATATTTATATCCAATCCATGTGGCATAGGCTTGGGTATGTTCACAATAGTTACTGGTATGTCTACTTCAAAAACCTCCTCAATATGCATAATAGAGCTCTCAATCAGAAGACTAAGACTCAAATAGGTACTTCCGTTTTTAGATACATTTTCCTCTTAATCATCACTACTTCTGGAATCTAGAGTAGTATCCTTAGGATTTGATCTAGGTAGGTCTACCTCATCTATAAATGTTTCGTCAACAGTCTCTCCCAAAACTGCTTCCTTTCTATATAAGGTCACAGATGGACTTTCCTTTCCATATGATACCTTTCCGCCCACTGGGATTGGAGGCAAATAAGGATCCCCTTTATCTTATAGAGAGATATCCTCCTCAACATCATCATCATTGTATTGAGGTTCCTCCTCATCGGGTCCTAAACATGGATCTCTCCAATCTCTTGGCCAATTGGGATGCTCAACAAGGTTAAATTTATCAAAAACTTTCTCATCATCATTTACCCCTTCCATTTTACATGGGTTCCAAACATTATTCATGTACATACAAAATGTTTTTTTAATACAAAATTTTTCTCTTACAACCACTATCCCATCTAGAGGATCATCCACACCTTTTACCATGATCATCAAAGAAATCATCTTTGCAAAGAATAGAGCATTTGTATTTGATTTTAGCCTGGTCATATATTCGATTTAAATCATCATAAGCCTAAAAAAATTCACATTGACACTATATCGTAGCAGATACAACTAAAATATATCTTGGAATCTGAGGTTTGCAAAATCTCATCTTCTTGGACTTAACACATGCTTGATAAATTTGAATAGTAACCAGTTTTCTCCAAAAATTTCTATAGCAAACAACTTTTCATAGTGTTCCATCTCATGTGATCTCTTCCAAAGCAGTTTCGTACTCAAAAATGTCACTAGTGGGAGGTACTGACTTTGGGTAATATCCATACTCACCCTCGTGTGGAACATTCATGCACTCATCCCATTCAGTGGATGAAAAAGATATTATCCTATCATTCACTACTGATACAATTCTATTCTCACAATCTGATTTCTCAAAACGAACAAACTCATAGAATTCCTTTACTATTTTAAGATAATAAGGACACCATTGTTATTCAAAAAAAATTCATGCCACCCTTGTTCTTCCAATATCCTTATAATCAAAGTTTTTCTATGTAGGATCCATTCTGCACAGAGTTCATTCTCGATTATGATATTTTTATTCAGTAAGTGCGGGTTCACTGCACTCTCTAATGGCTTGTTCCACTTCCACAACCTTTAGATCCTTCTTTCGGCCTCTTTATGCTCATAACATCACTGAAATCTCTGACTACCGACCTTTTTACTCTTGAAATTTCTGAATCAAAGAACTTAGGGTTCTCAAGGAATGAGGCAGTTCGAGAAGTAATGTTTTAAGATAAGAGAGTTTACGGTGGATTGATACGTTACATAGAAAAAAAATTATCATTTAGGAATCGAGATGTAATAAAAAATATAATAAAAATAATAAATGTTTCGAATAAAAACATGAAATTCCAACAGAACAAAACATATCAGTGACAACATACGGTGACAATAATAATGGTGAGGACTCTCTGACTGTGAGGTCTCCCTAAAAGTGAGGTTTCACTGATGGTGATGTTTCTACTAACAGTGAGGTTTCTACTAACAGTGAGGTTTCTACTAATGGTGAAGTTTCACTATTGGTGAGGTTTCACTAATGGTGATGATTCACTAACGGTGAGGTTTCTACTAATGGTGGGGTTTAACTAATGGTGAGGTTTTACTAATGGTGGGGTTTCTACTAAAGGTGAGGTTTCTACTAATGGAGAGGTTTCACTTATGGTGAGGATTCTACTAAAGGTGAGGTTTCACTAATGGCGAGGTTTCAATAATGGTGAGATTTCACTAACGATGAGGTTTCACTAACGGTGAGGTTTCTACTAATGGAAAGGTTTCTACTAACGGTGAGGTTTTTACTAATGGTGAGGTTTCACTAATGGTGAGGTTTTACTAATGGTGAGGTTTCTACTATCGGTGAGGTTTCTACTAATGTTGAGGTTTCTACTAAAGGTGAGGTTTCACTAATGGTGAGGTTTCACTAATGGTGAGGTTTATGAAAAGTTCATCATTTCTAACTCATGTCTAATGTGACTTAACCTTTTTGAAATTAAAGGCTTGGTGAATATGTCAGATAATTGTTATTCAGTGCCTAAAAATTCAAGAGTAATATCACTCATTTGATAATGATCTCTCAAAAAGTGATGCCTTAAATCAATGTGTTTAGTCCTAGAGTGAGATATAGGATTCATAGAGATATTGATCGCATTAGTGTTATCACAATTTATAGATACATGCCTAAATTGACATCCATAGTCCAAATAAAGTATGTTTTATCCACATAATTCATGTGCAACAACTACCAATAGAAATATATTCTTCTTCAGTAGTAGAAAATGCAACAGAAGCCTGCTTTTTACTACACCATGATACTAACGATATACCTAGAATATGACATGTTTGAGAAGTGATCTTTCTATCTAACTTGGACCAGCAAAGACAGCATCTGAATAACTTATTAAATCGAATGATTTTCCTTTTGGATAAAAGAATCCTAAATTAGTAGTATGTTTAATATTTCTAAAAATATTTTTAACAGCAAGAAAGTGTGACTCTTTTGTATTATCTTGAAATCTTGAAAACATACACATACTAAACATAATATTCGGTTGACTAGAAATAAGATAAATTAAACTCCCAATCATACCTCTATAATTGGTTTTATCCACTGGTTTCCTAGTTTCATCTATATCCAATTTACATGTGGTACTCATAGGTGTATCACTTTCCTTATTATTATCCAAAACAAAACGTTTTAAAGATCCTTTCTATATTTACTTTTATTTAAAATAATACCATTTTCATTTTAAAAAATGTGAAATCCAAGAAAATATTTGAGTTCTCCCATTAAACTCAATTCAAAATCATTTTTCATACATTTTGAAAAATAGAAACACAACTCATTTTTAGAAGATCCGAGAATATTATCATCAACATAGATTTGTACTATAAAAACATATTTTGAAATCCTTTTAATAGAATGAGTTGGATCAGCAATACCTTTAATAAAACCTTTTGAAATATGAAAATTACTGAGTTTATCATACCAAGCTCTTGGAGAGTGTTTTAAACCATACAAAGCCTTAGAAAGTATAAAAAAATCAATTTGGAAAATGAGAATTAGTAAATCTAGGTGGTTGTTCAAGAAAAACATCTTCAATTATAAAACCAACAAGAAAAGAACATTCATCATCCATCAGATATAACTAGATGTTCAGATGTTCAGATGAGCATCATAAGCGAGTAGAATCCTAATTGCTTCTATCCTAGCTACAGTTGAAAAGGATTCCATATAATCTATTCCTTCTTCTTGACTATATCATTGTGAAACTAACCTAGCTATGTTTATAACTATATTTCCAGACTCATAAACTTTATTTCTAAAAACCCATTTAGTTCCTATGGTCAAAGTGTTCTTAGGTCTTTCAACTAATTCCCAGACTTTGTTTTTTTAAAATTGATTTAATTCTTTTTACATTGTCATTACCCAAAATTCATCATTGATAGCATCATTGATATTCTTAGGTTCTAACTATGAAATAAAGGCTTGATGTTCAACCTAATTTCATAGAGAAGCACTAGTTTGTGTTCCTCTATCTAAATCTCCTACAATATCATCTAAATGATGGTTATTTAGAATCCTAGTTGGTCTGGTCAAGGTAGGACTAGTGAATTCAGGTTCTTATATAGGTTCGGTTCCAACAGAAACATGTTCTGGTAAATTTACAGAATTACTTGTTTTTACATCATGTTCACAGTTTCTATCATTAAGGCCCAGAATGGATAAATCTTATTCAAGATTTTTAGGTGATGACTTAGGCTCATACGGATCTGTTTTATCAAATTTGACATGTACTGATTCTTCCACACAGTTGGTTCTTTTGTTTAGGAATCTATAGGATTTATCTGTTATAGGGTAACCTAGAATGATTCCCTCATCACTTTTAGACATAAATTTGTCAATATTATCTTTAGGATTGAGAATAAATACTTTTCAACCAAAAACTCGAAAGTAAATAACTTTAGGATTCATATTATTCCATAGATCATAAGGGCTCCTTTTAAGAATAGTTTTTATCCAGACTCTATTAATAACATAACAAGCTATATTTATAGCTTCTACCCATAAATAAATAGGTAAGTCAAACTCATTGATCATTGTACATGCAATTTCTTGAAGGGTTATATTCCTTCTTCAAATACACCATTCTATTGAGGTATCCTAGGGGCAGAGAAAATGTGACTGTATCCATTGTGTGAGAAATAGTATTCAAAATTATGATTTTTAAACTCACAACCATGATCACTTCTCATGGTCTTAATCTTATGTCCACTAAGGTTATCTATAGACTTTGAGTATTTAATAAAATAGAAACAAGATTCACTTTTGTGAGAAATAAATTATACCCAAGTTTATCTAGAAAAGTAATCAACTAGAACATAGACATTGTGATTCCCATTTAAACTAGAAATTCTAGATGTTCCAAAAAAATCCTTGTGAACCAATTCCAGAGGTTGAAAAGTTGAAACTTATTTCTTTAATTTGAACGAAAATTTATGTTGCTTTCCCTTTTGATAGGGACTACAAATTATGTCTGTTGGGAATTTTAGTTTGGGTAGCTCTCTAACTAAATTTCTCTAATTCAGTTTCCTAAGTGAATGAACATTACAATGTCATAATCTTATGTTCCATATCCAAGAATCTTTATGAAAATAATTTAAACAAGTTACCTTTTGTTTGGATAATGAATTTAAATCTACAACATTTTCATTTTCATTTCTTAAAGCCGTAAATACCAAAATATTTTTAGAATCAAATACATTGAAAGCATAATTTTCAAATTCAACATTGAAACCATCATCACACAACTGAGAAATGCTTAAAAGGTTTTATATTATTCCATCAACAAATAATACTTTAGAAATTAAAATTGAATCATTGTTACTAATCTGGCCTATGCTGATGATCTTTCATTTTGAATTATCACCAAAGATGACATTCCCTCCATCAACCTTGATTAAACTCTTAAAACATGAGTAGTCTCCAGTAATATGCCGTAAATATCCAATGTTCAAGTACAATATCTTCTTACATGATCTTTTTAAGCAGGTCTCCTACATAACATGTTTAAACAGAAAATGATTTTGTTACCCTAATTTTCTTGGGTCCAAATAGGTTAGAAAGTAAAACATTAGGTACCCATATTTTTCTAACATGTTTCCTGTAGTTAATTGGTTCAATAGATTTTGAATAATGTATTATGTTTAGTCTAGTAGTATATGAATATCTAGATGAATCTATAGAATTTATAGAGATGGAACTAGTAGCCGACTGTCCAGTTTTTGGAATGAATTTATTCTTAACAAACTGTCACTATCTAGGTTGGTATCCCAAATCAGTAGTATACATTGGTGAAACTTGTTTTCCAAGCATTTGAGTTAGAGTATTATTTTCATTTTTGAACTTCTCTAAGTCTTTTCTAAGCTTCCCATTGGACAATTTATGTTCAGTATTATCCTTTAACAGTTGAACATTCTTTTTATTTTCTATACTAAGATCAGATTAAATAGTACTAGTCAAGGAATACAGTTTCTTTAATGATGTGTACATATATTTTACCTCATTAAAAGTATCTTCTAACATATAAAAATATTCAATTAATTTACCTTTAGATATATTGTCATCTTTATTTAAATAACTTTTATTCCAAAAATTGTAATCATTCAGCATAGGGGAAACAGTTAACTCAAATGTTTCAGTCATAAAGCACATGTTGGTATGATTCTTTTCAGAATCAGAATCCTCAGACTCACTTGTACAGCCTTCTGAAGCTCTCCATGTTATCTTCATAGATTTCTAATATTTTTTGTCCTTATAATCATATTTGTTTTTAATCTTCAATTTCAGATAGTCAGCCTTAACATGTCCTTTCCTTTTACATTCATACCAGACTATCTCATCCTCTTTATTAGCATTCTTCCAATCTCTTTTTCAAATACCTCGTTGGTTATACTTTCCCTTATAATTTTACTTTCTGAAAAAATTATTTTTCCAATAGAATTTCTTAAATCTCCTTGTTATATGATCCATCTCTTCATCACTATCTAATTTTGAACCTTAACTTTTGGGGCATTCGATAGTTATGTGATCTTTCTCGTTGTCCTTGGTCATTGAGGCAGTAAACTTAAATGCCACTGACTTCTTCTTAGGTTCATAATATTCCCCTTTGTTTAACTTCAGATATTCTTCATACATCATCAACTTAACAATCATATCGTTAAAAAGTAGTGAACTTATATAACATGATTCTTTTATTGAAACTGATGGGCCTCTCCATCTTTCTGGCAGACATCTGTATATTCTCATGATTTTCTCCTTTGATAGAACATATTTTTCCATCGGGCTCATAGTGTTAACTGTTTCATTGAACTTTAGATACATGTCAGAAATAGGTTCATCGTGAATCATTTTAAAATTATCATATTTAATAGTGTACTTTTTTAATCTCATCTATTTCACATTGGTTGTTCCTTCATTAAAAAAAACCAAAGTATCCCAGATTTCATGTGCTATTTTACAAAAAGAAATTCTGTTAAAATCTTCATCTTCTAGAGAGCAGTAAAGAGTATTCATTCCATTACAATTATTGTTGTAATAATATTTTTTAGTATCATCCCAAGTAGTTCCATGTGTCTTTGGAATCTCATACTCAGACACTATATCAGTCCAAATGTCAAATCATGTACTTTCTAAATGAATTTTCATTTTGATTTTCTATTCGGCATAATTAACACCATTAAAGAAAGGTGTCATGTAGGTAGATGCACCTTATAATCTATTATCCATAACTATATTTTAGAAAATATGTTTAAATAGATATATATTTAGAAATAACAGAAATTTATGATCTTTATGATATAACTAGAATCACAGTTGGAAAGCAGAGTTTTTTTAAAACATTAATCAACGAAGCTCTGAAACCAAATGTTGTCCCAGAGGATACTCAAGAGAGGGGGTAAATTGAGTTCCTATTAAAATTTTCTGACTAAAATATTTCTATTAAAACCCCTCAATTTAACAAATATGTTAAAATGTAGTAAATTTATAAAGATTGTAAGTGTTCAATTAGTTTCACAAAGATTGATTATTTCTCAAATAACGTAATCTAATGATTAAGTTAGCTTTTGAAACTAAATTATGGGCTAGAAATAATTACATGAAAATTCTAGGTCACCAATTATTATTACTTTAAAACATATTTAAATTTCATGGTAATTAGCAGCGGAAAAGTAAACATAGTTTAAACTGAATAAGATGCACATCAGTTTTAACCAAGAGGTTTAGTCTCATGTTGAGACTTAGTCCTCTCAAAAAAAATATAAAACATTGATCCACACCCTAGATCGGGGAAAATAATAGTACTGAGACTGTCCAGGTACTAAGACCTCAACCACAGTTCTATGTGGGAAAAACTATAACAATAGAACATAGGCTATCCAAGTCACACTTGACCTCTATGACAGTTCACAGTGGGATAGAAGAATGTTTGGAAAGATTGAGTGAGGATTTTAGATATCCTCTAGTTATGCTTAGGATACAGTGCGTGTTTAAGATAAACAGAAGCACACACACCACTAAAAATGTAAATAAAAAAGTACAATATAGCTAATGAGATTGATATGAGTTTGGAATGCTCTGTGTGATGGCAATGCAACTCTAGACTCCTTTTGGATTGAGTAGAAGTTGTTTTGAGTCCTTCTCTATAGTTTATCTGAAACATAGTGTATCATGGTTCTGTTTCTTAAGTTCCAGGTATGGTTGTATTGTAGTTGTCTTTGTAGCACCACAAATTCCTTCAACTCCCAGTAAAATTTATCTTTTTACCCTCGTGTATCAAATACTTTTTCTACCAGCAATGTATCTTTTTAATATCTCCTTTTTATGCATGGATTTTATCTTCCATTTATAGCTCATGAAGCAGTTCGACATAAGGCATGAATACTTCTACAGGTATGAGGTATGGTTCCCTGAAATCCAACAAACATCATTAATTAATTTTCGACATAAGTCGTGATTACTTCTGTAAGAACGAGGTATGGTTTCTTGACATCCAACAAGCATAATTAATTAATATCTTTTTCATTGAAATCACTAAATATGATTGTTTCTAATAAAAAACAAAAATATTGTTTAGAGAAATAGTAACTAGTTTCCATCTGTTTCTCTTTGTATTAGTGAACTTATAGCGGTGGACTTGTAATGCTAGGTCTTGATTCGGTAGCTATTACTCTCTATAACAGTAGCATTATGTATTAGTGACTATATGTAGTGGTTACTCCAATTATTGGTTGCTCTCTTATATTTCTATCTCGCTTGTACCGGTAGCTCGCTTGTATTGGTAGCTCTCTTGTATCAGTAGCTACATTATTGGTGACTTGGTATCGGTAGACTATGTATTAGTGACTTTTTGTATAAAAGAAGACTTGGTTTATCAGTGACCTTAGTTTATTGGTTGGAATTTCTATATTAGTGACCCTAAAACTCGAATTCTAATAAATTATCTGTTCTATGCATATCATTTCCAGATTGAGTTAGTATCAAGATTAATCACTATTAAAAATTTATAATCATAAATAAACATTGAGTAACACATTCCAATGATATGATATGATCATTTTGATATTCATATCAACTCATTACCATGATGTATTAATTTGAATGTATAATTAATATATAGATAGAAATTATTTGGTATTATCAAAGCATATCTAAACATAATTGAGATTATCAAAACAGGTGAGTCCAACAATTTTTAATTACATTTACTAATAATTATGGTAAAAAACTAAGTTGAAATTATTATAAATTATATATTATTCTCATTAAAAATATGGAATACATATTTCAAAATTATAATCATAGAATTAAATGAAATTAATTTAAATTTAATCCCATGGGCGGGATGAGAAAGTGGGTTTTTAAAGTAAAAACATTCAAAAGTTTGCATTGTTTTTATAATCATTTTCAATTCGAAATTGATTCCAATGAAGTAATTTTAATAAATTCATAAATATAGGAATGATTTATTCATTTCAATAAATTATTAATATAATTTCTCTTGATAATTTATTTATATTAAAAACAATTTTTTGTCAAATTTTTTGGATTTTTTACTATTCATTAAAAAAATAAAAATTCAAATAAAAATTCCAAATATTTAACCAAAAAGAATTATTATGTTTATCTTAAAATTTTAATTTTTTAATTTTAACATATAAAGTTTATAAATGATCCACAATATTGATTTAAAATAGTTTCTTCATTAAAAGTCGATAAAAATACCTTAATAAAATTATATGTTTTTTGTGTAAAATTGTTTTGTTGTTATCATATTACTATTAAATATATTGAATGTATATAAAAACTATTTGATTCAATATATATATATATATTAGAATTATATCACTCAGTAATTGTAATTATTTTAATTTCTTGGGATAAAAAGACTTTGTGAGAGTAAAAGTTGTTTTCTACCAAAATATCTTATTTCTATTCAATTGGTTCTTATATTCATTATAAGTAATGAAGTAACTTTTTATTTTTATAAAATGTTGGTTTTTATAAGTTAGTTAATACTACTCGTATCTAATATCTTAAAGGATATTTTACGTCAGAATATATTAAATAATAATATTATAATAACACATTGTTGTTTGGTAAAACTCGAACATGCATGCAAGACATGCCTCAAAGGAATGTTAGTAATTTGTGTATCATAAGATAAACTTAGTATTATATATAAATAATTATATCCTATATATTGTGTTTAGTTCATTATTAACTTGTCATTTCATATAACACAAGCCAAACATAGTACTTTAATAAATATATATTTAAACTATTTTTAGTCTTGTGTTTAATGAAAAAAATCAAAAAGAATAAATTAAATCAAAAAAAATCAAAATATCTTGGGGTGTTGCAATAATCAAAGTGTCATTTCCAAAAAAAATATTAATCAACTATAACGTCTTACATTTAAAGGATAGATAGTTAATATTATTTAATATTAAAAAGGATTATTCTTTCTCAATTAATGAATTTTTAGAATGAAAAATGCCTTATACAATTAAATTAAATTTATTTTTTTGTTATATAATATAATATAATATAATATAATATAATATAATATAATATAATATAATATAATATAATATAATATAATACAATATAATACAATACAATATAATATAATATAATATACTATAATATAATATAATATAACATAATATAATATAATATAATATAACATAATATAATATCATATAATATCATATAATATAATATAATATAATATAATACATTATAATATATTATAATATATTATATTATAAAATAAGATAATATAATATTATATAATATTATAACTTTCTATTAATTATAAATTTATATGAAATATAAATATGAACACTAAAAAATTGTAATTTTAAACAAAAATAATTTTTGATATCCTTTTTATATTAATTTAAATAAATTATAAATTTTCTAATATTACATTTGTGAAATTATTTCTATTTTAAATTTGAAATATATAAATTATCCAAGGATGAGTTTTTATTTTTATAAATGGTTTAATTTTTGTTGAATACGTAAAATTATCAATTTCTCAAATACAACCACTTGAATAAAATTTTCATTTCAGTATATTTATTTAAATATTTATGAAATTGTTTGTTGAAAATATACATATATAATGTATACTAAATCATTTTGAAATACTATTTTGAATTTTTAAAATCCCAATTTAATATTTTGGAAACCTAAGTAATAATTTGCATTTATAAATAGGATAATTTGTCTATTTATTTGGATTAAGTATCCAAAATATGGAATATAGTATTTTTTATGGACACAAAACTATTATTTTTTTAATAAAATTAAAATTAATTTCATACAATTGAAAAACATTGGAAATATTATCTTAATCATAATTTTTACACATTATAATATAGTTTTTCTGGAAAAAAAATTAAACGTCATGTGAACTAATATTAAAATTAATATTTTTCCACTTATATTTTTGTAAAGAAATATATTTCATATTTTGAGTCACATGGTTCCAAAATATCTGATAAGAACCACATTGTTTTATACTTGAAAATTAAATTGCATAAGAAAATTTAATTACCAATGAAAAAAATGGATAAATTAGAAAACTATAGATTAAAATTAAAAAAAACTTGTTTTTGAAAATTCATTATCATATGTTTATCAACCTTAAAACTCCCCACATTACCTTATTTTACATTAGTGGATACATTTGAAAATTTTATATTAACATTCCATTTCATATTATTTGATCAAATTCCACTCTCCACACTTTTAAAATGTTCCATCATGACCAAACATTTACTCCCAGTCTAATCCTCTATCATTCAACCAAAATATTCAAAAATAACTCTCCAATAATTCTACATAAATATTATTGGTTTTTTAACAAAATAAATCTTCTCAAACACTTAATATAATTTTTAATGTAGATATTTTCAGGAGTATGCTAAAATTATCAATTAATCCATTTTGATTTTCTTTCCATTACATATTCTTATTACTTTAGAAAATACAGTCTAAACACATTGAAATAAATATATAAGTATTATAATTATATTTGAATTATATTATGTATATATAAAAACCATTTTCTGACATCCTCTTAACCATTAGAAATATTTAAATGTTTCATGTGTTACATATGTAATACCACTTCCATAAGTGACATGATCTATTTTCTAAATTTTCTTATATGGATGTTCAAAAGGAAGTATTTAATGAATCAATATGATATAAAGAATATTTTTTATTTTATTTTCTTAACACATTTAATCATTCATTTAGTTCCATCAGAAAAGAGAATGTCAGTTGTGTGTATATGCGAGCAATATCTTCCATGATGATACATTGTTATATTTCCATCTTTATTTTTATTCATTATAAAAAAACTAATATATAACTTGTAACCTTAAGAATATATCAATAACATCATTATAACTATGTTATAATTATTTTACTCTAATGGATATTGTTTTTTAAACATACTCACCAATTAACTACGACATGTAATATTTGGGTCAGTTTGACCACATATGTGAACAATGAAATACATTTCTATTATGGATGAACAAAAAACATAACTGCTGTTTTTACAAGAAATTAATAAAAAAATAAAATTTCATTTATTGTTTTTGATTTATAATTGTAACATTAAATCAATAATTTCTTATAAACAGTATATCAAAAAAATTACTGAAACAAACTTTTCAATGATTCTATATTCGTGATCCCTGAATAAATTTATCATGGAATGAAATTAGATATTTAAAATTAAATATAAATTCTATATTCAATTACATTTTAGAAACTTGTAATTACGAAATTGTAGTCAATTAAAGGGAATAAATGACATCAATTTGGAAGAATGGAAAACATAAAACATTAATATATAAGATGATGAAAATAAAAATTTATCTATGTTATAAAGTATAATTTAACTATAATAACAAGATATTATAATGAAAAGTTACAAGAATAATGTTCTAAAATTGTTTATTAATATGTTTTTATTTGTTATAAATGATATTCATTAGCTTTAATGGATTTTTATAGTAGAGGTAGAGATTTTGTTTTAAATTTAATTCTTTACAACATTTTATTATTATAACACTATATTATTTATTGTTTCAATTTATCCACCTGGAAGTATTATATCATGATAATTTATTTATTTATTTCTTTTAATGTCTAATGTAAATGTTTATCATTCAATAAATTTTGAATCAAATGCTCTAAAATCTACAAGGGCTTTTCATGAATAAGCATCATTTTAATGAGTCAAAATGATATATATCACACCATTGATTTAAAAAATTGTATTATTCTAAAAAATGACAATGTTTTAATGTTTTTATTCATTATTTGTTAGGGATTTAAATAAATATATATCTTTCTTCATTAAATTTTATGATGTTAAGAATAATTAACATTCTAACTAAATGAGATTTGTTATTCTATATACATATTAACACTTACTAATAATGTTATCTGATATTAATGTGGAATCATAATATTCTATATTCTTGGTTATCCTGAAATAAATATTTACTAAATTTCGATTGGAATATTTATCACTCTTTTCATGATGTGGGTTTCAAATGAGTTCTTTTTGTAAATATATAAAAGTATTTAAATTTAATGATTGTATTAGCAACATATACCCCACATTTCCTATGAAAATATTTTAGGTCATCTTTAAAGGATCTATAATAGATTATTTTTTTAATGTTAACAATTTTCAAAAAATCCCCTTCAATATTTTGAAAATAAAATTTGAATATTTCTGTAATTTGAAAAAAATTTACCATGATAAAAAATTAACCATTAATATAACATATCATTTTGTTTCCTCCATCACACATTTTAAAATTTAATTATTACCCAATAGAATTAAAATATTTTAGAAAATAAAAGGATTCTTTAATAATTTTCAAAAGCTAAAAATATATATTATATAGAAAATATTGATTTTAAAAAGTATTTTTATGAACTATATTTTTAATTAAGAAATATAAAGTATTTTATGTCATGTCAAATAATGATTTTAATGAATTAAATTCTATGATTTTTTTAATGCCATGATCTTTTTTGTGTAATAATAAAAAAATCATTACTGTAAAATTATATTGTTCTAAAGAAAATATTTTTAGGAGTTCTCATTCATTACAAAAATCCATATTCCTTATTATCATACAATATTATTTATCAAATGATTTTTAAAAATGTTATTTTTTATATATGTGAATATTCTTTTATTTTCCTTATATACATAATATATTTGAAATTATTTCTAGTAAGGGTTTAAGATCATTTTTTATTTAATATTTTAGAATCTCATTTCTTTTGAACATGATAATTATGATATGAAGAAATGATGAATGAATTTAGGATCTTAGGGAATGATTATGTATTGTATTCATTATGCAGGGTGTTGGGTCAGTTAAATGCCACGAATGAATAGGTAATATTTATATATCATGAGACAAAATGGGTATATAGGAGGTTATCCCAAGCCCAATTTTAAATGGGTTGTAATAACAAAATCAACAGTATATGGGTGGTAAGATCAATCCCTACAATACAAATATTATAAGACCAAACCCAAGGTGCATGGGTGGTATTTCAAAGCCCTAGATGGTAAAAGGTGGTTATCCAAACATAATATGTAATGAATTTATTAGTGAGTATCCTTGAAATATTATTTCCATGTTTAAGTGTACTCAACCCTATTATGACTTATTATATTAATTAAGTTACACTCCATAGATTATATTTACTTACCAATGATTCTATTCAATTATGAGATGATTTATATTAGATAATTGAAATTATAAGTCATCCAACCATGAATTATGAACAGCTCTTATTATCCCATATTCCATTAGATAATATATTTCTCATATTCTCATTATTTCTCATATTCTTGTGATCATACAATTTGATGACATGATAATGATGTTTTCCATTAAAAAGTGTTTAACATCAACAACTTATTATAATTATATTTCCCAGTATATAGAGATGCACACTTCTTTAGATAAGTCTATTGGGGTTCTAGGAGGGATAATTGTAGAGGAATGTTCCAAATTATCCTCAAATATAATTCTTATTTAGATGATTATCAATGACACTAAACCTATAGTTATTGTAATTAAGATATTATTATGAGATGTATTGTTTATGATTTTAATATAATTTTTCTAAATGAAATTTTATCTTGGTATATCTCACTTTATATCAAATCTATTTTATAAATTATGTGTTTTAAAAACTATACCTAGGAGTATATATCTTTGGTGCCTCAATATGTATTATAGAATGACTCAGTTAATTTTTAGGAATATTTTACTTTTTATTGTGGAATAAGGTATGAAAACATTAGTGAAATTGACACAAATAAGTCTAACAATAGAATAAGAATGAATGATTACTATTAAATATAATACATTGACGTCCCTTTATAATGTAATACCTCTATTAATTTGAAAATGTGGATGTAGGCTCTGGAATAAATGCACCAATGGGTAATATCCCCAGAACGATTGTTTGGTTGTAAACATAATCATCCAATATTAGAATACCATGCAATCTAACTATGCACCTATCTTATAACACTTGGGGAATATTAATTGGTTAATATAGATCCTCATTATAAACCATTATAACTAATTTAATAATTAACTAGTCAAATTTGAGAATAATTTATGTATATGGAATTATATGATAAATATTAGAAACACGATATTAATATGTTATAGTATATTATTCATTTATGATTTATTATCTCTTGTAAATTTTTGTTCAATAAATAAATTTAATAAATCACAATTACATTCATTAAATATTATAATATAATGGATGTAACCTGAAGGAAGTGAGTAAACAATAGTTTTAATAGATAATGTTGTGATATATTAATTATAAACTTAATGTTATTGAATATGGAGTGAAAAACATCCTGAAAAAAATATCCCTTGTTGTGGAAAATAACACAAACCATGTGAAGCACCCAAATAGATCATGGAAGTATAATATTTCTATCAATTCATTCATGTTCCAGCCACATCCAACTATTATTGGGTCTCTTAGTATACTATTTTTTATATAATTTATCGACAAAGTGGAAAATATATTTTCCAATATCTAGAGATTATATCATCAAAATTTCATTTTCACATTTAAATATTTGGATGGTGAATCAGATCAATAATGGACCCCAGTCAATAAGACTTGGCAATGTAAGAAATCAATACCTTGAAATAGGAATTGTTTAAGGAGGAATTCATCCGTATATATTTTCCTGATAAATTATACAGAAAAGGGGGAGAGAATTCCCATAAATTATATAATTGAATGTTTAGTCTATTTGTAACTATTGAGTAGTCATAAAAAGATATTCAAGGTATTCCCCTGGTTTAATCACTGACCATCAATGTTGGTTTGATAATTTTTTTCAAATTTTAAAATTATGTATCAAATTCTAATTAAAAACATGGAAGCTATGAATATATTTTTTTAGGTACAAATAATGTGGAAATGAAAAGTGGATACTCTCATTATTCATGTGGATTTGACTACATGAATGTAAAAAATAATTTTTTTGGGGAATTCGAGTAATAAAAACAATGGTGGAAATAAAATTCTTCTTCTAACATATAAAAATGTGAGAAGAAGCATATGGGAGATATATCTATGGAAAATTTAACTACATCAGGTGTGTAATAGAAGTTCATTGATCACATGAATTTTAAATGGATATGGGGCTAATAAATAATTAAACTATTTTAGGTTAATCCAATAAAAAAAAATACTCTTCCCAGCATTCCACTGGAATGGAGTATTGGAAATAAAAAAAAATTTATGCCAAATAAGGGTTTATAGTGAGAATTAATATATTTATCCCCCAACAGTAAGGTATGAAATAATAACAGATTCAATCACCATGAATGAATTTAGATTATGATAACATATTTTATCATGATAATTAAGGAATACAAATCCTCCACTCTAGATTAAAGTATGTTAAATTCGATTCTATTTCAAAAACATTTAGTATATTTATGAATCATTTTAATTGAATATGATCCCCATACAAATGATTTGATAATATAAAAAACTTTTAGCATTATTATAATTCTTTTTCAAGTAGCTTTTTGTTAGAATGTGCTTTATAATTCATTATATAGATTAATTATATTATTAAAACAGGTTGATTATATATAGTTTGGCAATATATTAACTATTTAGATAAGAAAATCACCTTTATTATTTACCTATAATTCTATATTTTGTGCAATAATATCCTTTTAAATTGTTTTAAATATTTTATCCAATCATAAGGGTTATTTTAAATAAATGGTTGTGGAATAGATATGTTTAAAATGCATACCTATGAAAATCCATCAGATATGTTGGTATATATAGAGTAATGTTTATCTTGTGGTTACCTTTATAAATTATTAATATTATAGGATAATAAAAATTGTGAGGAAATAATTTATTTACATTGGGTGAATATAAAACCCAATGATTTTATAATTTATTTTCATTTAAATCTATATGTATTTAATGTATCTCACAAAATGTTTAACTAAAATGACCAAAAATATGTAGATGAATATTATTAAAAAAATTATAAAAAATTATAAAAAATTTAAATTAAATTATATTAGTCAACTAATTTGTTATAAATTTAAAAGATAAATAAATAGTATGAATTAATGATATAAAATATTATTATTTATCAAATATGTATTATCAAAATGGATGCATATTTTATATTAATAAATAATATTTAATAGTTTTGAAAATTTATTTTAACTACTATATTAACATTAGATAAATAATAAATTGATATTAAATAAACAAAGAACACTTAAAAATTATTTTTTAATAAATATATTTTTTATGTATATGTTATAAGTTCATTTAAATAATATTTATATGAATTAGAATATATTTTAATTAAATGATATTAATTTTTGAATTCAATAAGTCGTAATTTAAATTTTAATAATTTTATTAGTTTTTTTTCAAATGGATATATTGTGGGTTGATATTTATAAATATAGATATTAAAAAAAATACTTTCACATTAAAACATTTTCAATACTTATGAATTATTTTAAATGTTATGAATCATTATTTTGTAGATTGAGTATCTCTATAGGGGGTGTGAATTGAGTACTGGATAAAAAATATCTGTTAAAAAAGATTTAGATAAACTCCACCAAATAATTAAAACAACGTAGTTAATCCTAATAGATGATCAATATATGTTATAATCTTTTAATGGTTTTCTCGAAGATTGATTAAGCCTTATTTAAAATAAGATAGTATTATTAAATTAACATTTGAAGTTAATTTATCTAGTAAAAAGAATATATAAACACTAGTTAAGACTAACTCTTAATGTAGTGGTTTTGCTTATAGTTTAAAAAAATTAGGTTTAATAGGTTTAAATGAAATGGAAATACATACATTAATGTAAATATAATTGGTTCTGTCTCTAGACAAGACCTAACACTCTCCACTTGGAATTAACCTGGTTCCAAAAAGATTATATAAAATAATATTGATCCACAACCATTATCAGGTAGACAATAGAAATCTAGCTATACAAGCTACACAATACCTCATTGAGATCAACTATGAGAATAATATAAACATGTGGAACACATGGAACTATTCCAAAACATATATGAAAATTAGTGTAAATAGTGTTTAAAAAGATTTCTAGTATATTACAGGTTATGTGAATGTCATTAGTTTCATGTTTAATATACATAGTAAATCACACTCTTTTAGAATTTTAAATGTAGTTAGTGGATAGAGAATGTAAATATGTTTAGAAGGTTTTGGTTCATGGTCTGATGTGCTCTAAAACATGATACTTCTTAGATGTAGCTTTAAGTGAATCCCTAGTTGTGGTCTTTTGATAATGTTATAAAAATGAGAGTTGTATGATCTCTTTTTTATGACTGTTGGAAGGTAACTAGATGTTTGATGTTCTTAAATCGTCTACAGATGATCATAGGTAATTATTATTAGTGTGATTACCATTATAATATTACACACATCAAAAAAGTATCTATATCTTGAAATATTCCATCTCCCTTATATGTGATTAGTATATCTATTTATATGATAGAATATAGAATGAGGGATTCTTATTCATAATATATAAGTAGCATGCAATATGAATCATCGGGATCCTATACTTCAAAAAACAGAATAACTAACAAAACCTTTAAAGCATTTTAAAATAGTTTAAGACCAATCACTAAAATAACTTACAAAATTTTATTACATTATATAGTTGTTTGATATATCTAACTCAAAATAAATATAAATAGTTTTACTGACTCTTTTGAATGGGGAGAAAAATCTGATGGTTACTTAAGCTAGTGATGAATTTTTCAAATAAAGTGTTACGATTGTGGTAGGTCATGTTAAAAAGGGTTTCATTTAATAAATGAGTCTGTTATGGATGTAGGCCCTCTCAACACTTTTACAAAATTGGTAGTGTAAAGATTATGATAGAGATCCATCCTATGACGTAGGGTATTTACAAGACTTCTCTAAATATTCATCATGATGGAGACTTGTCTCTAGTGGTTGGTCTTTTCTATATTTAACAAATATTCAACTTGGGGTGGCTTCTATCTGATGGTGGGGTTTTTCTAAAAAAAATTAAATTGAATGGTTAGATGACTAGTTATATGTGATGGTGGTTAATTCCCATAAATATATAGAAATCCATCCTAATGGGGACTCATCTTAAATAGAGATTAGAGTCTGATGGTTGGTATTTCTAACACTTACACATATATTTTCTAGTTTTCCTTATATTATAAAATGATACCATAAAACATAAAATTCATTAATCTCATAATAAAAATGAGTTTTAGATCATCAAAACAAGGTTTACAGCACCATTATATGTTATAATTATTTGTAATATAAAATAAAAAAAATAACAAAATTTTATTTAGCTTTTATAATAAACATGTTTACAATATAAAAACATAGGTAATATTTTACATTAATAAATTTTCTTTTTGTATGATTTGTTTTCAAAGTTTCATCAAGGAAGAATTTTTTTTTGTTCTTTTCAAATCAACATAACTAATGTTATGTTAATCATAATCCAATTAATTAGATATAAACTAAATAATTTATAATTTTATAACAATTATTGTTTTTAAGCATACAAATACACTTTTTCTAGAAATTGGTTTTACACATTATGTAGAATAAAATTTTAATTAATTTGTCATCATATTAAAATATTTATTTGAACAAATGGATTAAATATTTTGAATCATTGGGTTTAAATTATTATTTAATGCACATTTAAATCTTATGCATTAAAAGTAAATTGCATTGGTTAATATTAATTACCAACGTAAAAACAAAAATATGGAAAAATTAATCGAATTAATTGAAAAATATTTATATTATTATTAAATTATTGTGTGAAAATGTATGTTTGGGGCTTTAATAACCATAATCCTTCAACCAATCCATTGTTTTTCATTATTTTATTAATTTTTACATTTCAAAGTGACTTCTCCATTTATATCAAAAAAAAATCGACTCACCTCACTTAAAAAAGGAGAAATCACCAACCATATTCTCCTAACTCAATTTCCCCTTTGACTCGAAACACATCTTCCAAATAACAATCCAAAACTCCTAAAATCATCTTAGTAGATTTTTACTTCAAAAATGAAATCTTCGGAAATAATTAATCATATTTTCCAAGGATTTCTTCCAAGGAGTGAAATGAAATTTTTAATTACACCATTTTTCATTTCATTTAATTTATTTCATCATCTGACTTACCCAAATCCAATCATTACATTTTGTTGTAATTACATTAGTATAATATGTATAATTAAATTTTATTATTTTTTTTGTAATAACTTGTTTCTACCTTCCTCCCAATAATTTGAAATATGAAAATGTAACATGTTTTATCTATTAAGAAACCTATATATGAAATTTCAAAAAATTTAAATAACTGAATTTCTTCAATGATTTAAAGGGTTTAATTAATAAATAAATACTATAATTTAAAAACTATTATGATAATATTAATACTAACATATTCCAATTGTATTTTTTTTATACGGGAAATAGGAATGTCAACCGTGTGTTTGTAAATACAACTGCCTCAATGAAGTAATAATTTTATAAAATATGATTTTTTTTATTATGTAAATATCATAAAATAAGATTAATCACATTAAAATTAACAACATCATATTATTATAGTTCGTTAATTATTTTTTATTCTAATGGAATATTGTTCATAACCATACTCATTTTTTATATCAAATTCTTGTTTTGGTCTGTTTAACAACTTATTTGAACAATTTTATACACTTAAATAATTGATTAAAATGTAAAATTAAATACTAATATTATTAAAGCCACGTTTTTATATAATATTATATATAGAATTTTCATATGATAAATTATTTTTTACACATTATTGGCATAACAATTATTTTTCAAAAATAATTACTAAAACAGTCCTGTGATTGATTCCATCATCACAAATAATGATTTAAATTATAATATAATATAATTTGATATTTAAAAATAAATATATGTCATATATTTTAGTACCTTTTATAAATGAGTAATTATTAACTAGTTTTCCTTGAATGGGATTTGACATCTCCATTTTAATATCATGAAAAAACAATATAAAATTCTATCCTCTAGTGATGAAATTAAAAAATTACTATCAAATTAAAAAAAATATTGTAATATAATATCATATATGGAATCATATATTAATAATATTATGAAATATTTAATTAATATGGTTATATTTATTACATAAAAGATTAAATAAGATTATTGGATGTCAAGAGTAACGGAAGGGTTTCATCTCAGATTCACTTACTTGAGGGATGTTTTATAGTATGCATCTATATCCATTTAAATGATTTAAATTCTACAACCATTAATTATTTTACCATAAATTATTATTTATTTATGGTATTTATTTTCCTATCTCATGTTTCAACTTTGAAAAATGTTGAATAAAATATTATATAATTTATTAGGGTTTTTGATGTAATTTATTTTCAAGAATCATATTGATACATATTAGAATATATATTTGGAAAATTTTATTATTATATATTATTATGATAATATATAGAAATTTTAATTTAATTTTTATGAAATAAATTGATAGTTTAAATTACTCAAAAAAATTATGATGTTAAAATTATTTCCCATTTTCTCTAAAGGAGATCATTTTCTTCCATATTAATACTAACTATTCTTGTTAATGTTATCAATTATTATTCTGAAAAAAATTATATATAATAATATTAAAATTTATTTTTAATTATTTTAAAATTTTATATTTATCACCCATTTTTTTTTGCATGTTTTAACAATGTTATTTAGAAAATTTTAAAAATAATATATCATTTATGCTGGTATTTTTATTTTCTACTTAGCATTTCCTTTAAAAAACAATTATTTATATTTCAAGAATAAATTATTGGAAATTATTTTTAAAAGTTAATTTTTTCAAATGTATTATTCTAATATTTTTTAATATTAAATTTTTATGTGAAATATAACAATGTATTTAACTTTTATTGATTGTTTTCCTAAAATAAGTTTTATCAATTTATTTGCTATTATGAGCATTGTTTTTTAAAAGTATTCAGTTACAACATTTAATATGGTTTTAAAAATTATTTCATAAATTATTTATAAAATAAAATGATATATATATATATATTTAACAATAGTTTTTCTGAATTTATAATGAAATCCTCTATTTTAATATTTTTTTAATTTCTCATAAATTGAATGATTTAGTATTTAATGACTTCTAAAATAATGATTATAATGATTTAAATTATAAAAAAATCCAATATAACCCTATATTATTTCAAAGTATTTTTAAAATGATTTATGAAGATAAATTTATTTCATTTTAGGAAATATTTTTAAGAGATTTAGACCATTTAAAAAAGAGAATTTTCTTCGTTTATTTCAATGTGATATATTGAATAACGTTTAAGATTATTTTTCATCAATGTCAATATCCTCTAATGATTCTTATGTTATTCATGGGTCATGTTCTTATAATTATATTAAACATATTTCAATGTATGGATTATCATGATGATTTTTCAAGAAATAAATCAAAAAACCCATTTCTTTTCCATTGTTTAATCTTGTTATGAGGAAATGATGAGTGTCTGTAAGGTCATGTGGCATGAATATGTATGGTTTTAATTATTTAATGTGTCCTATTTATTTGATTCATATAATGAAAATTTTAAATTTATATCCCATGATCTTAAATATGTACATTTGATGATATCTTAAGCCTAAGTGTACAAGAGTGTTATGCCTAAGAGAAATGGTACATGGTTTTGGATTGAGATTATTGTTGGGGGGTATCACACCCAGACATTTGACACACCTTTTGGGTGATTTTTTGGCCTACAGATGACTTGGAAAACCATGTGGAAAAACCATGTGGCCTACTCTGCATGAAAAAATAATTATTAAAAAAATAAATGAAAAATAATATAAAAATAATTTAAGATAATACGAGAAAAAAATAATGTTAATTTTTTTTACTATTAATAGTAATAAAATTAAAATAATTATTTTGATTATTATTACTACTACTATTATTATTTCAATTATTATTGTTGATGTGGTTGTTATTATTAACAATATAATAGTTATGTTATTATTAAAGTTATAATAACATTATAATTATTATTACTTATATTAATAATCATATTATTATTTGTATTACTATGTGAATTATCATTTAGGTTTCATATTGGTTATTTTCCTTTTCCTTTTTCATTATTTTATTTTTATCTTTTAGTTTTCATTTATTCTCTTTTCATTCTTCCCAATTCTATTTAAATCATTCATTCTATGCCTCCTCCCCTCCCTTGGATATGTTCTGCCCCTCCATCGTGGCCCTCTCTTCTCTGGTGAAATCATCAGATCCCCCCCCCTCTAGTTTTGCAGTTGTCTCATCGTGGTATTCCTTCTTCCTCTTAATCCTCCTTCATTTCAGAATTTTCTATACTCCTCGTTAACCTATTGGCTCCGGTAGAAACCTAGGGTTTCTGGTATAATGATTTTTGACTTCTCCATTGTTCTCAGGGTGTGTGACTAGTCTGTGAGGCCTTGTTTTCTCTTCTGTTGAACCTCATTTTCATTATCACTCATCCAAGGTAGGTTTCCCCTTTCTTCTCATTCCAATTCAATCCATAAAATTTTTGGTAGATGTAATAATTTTTTTGGAGTGATTCAAACCACTATAATGGCTTTGGTAATATTATATTTATTTTTTTCGATAATAAAATTTGTTTAAAATATCTTTTAAAGTATTTTCTGGTTTATTACTATGTTTTATTATTCCGATTGTGTGTGGTTAAATGTTAAGTTATATTTAATAGTTATGTTTGATGATTTGTGTATTGTTTTCCCTTTATAATTATTCTCTTAAAATGGTTGGGTTGTAATTCACGATTTATGTGAATAAATAGTGTTTTTTATGGTGTTCTTTATAATTTGTTTGAGATTGATTTATTGGTTTCAAAATGTTCATTATTATTTTGGAATTAGTTGGAATTGATGATTTGTGTTTGAAAAGAAAGTGATAGTTTTAAAAAAGTTTAGGGTCTTTTCATGTAATTTAGATTGTGTAATTGGATGATGGCATACCCATGGGCACACAAAGTGCACAGATGGGTGTGATGTCAAATAAAAAGGGTGGTGCTAGCCAAATTTTTTTTCTTTCATTAACACTGTATTTCATGTAAGTTTTATTGATTTGTGAATCATACTCGGGTTCCATTATTTGACTTAATTATAATTTAGGGTATTGGTATGTTTATGAATTCTAGTTTCTTTTTAATTAATGTGTTTTTGTCACAGATGGATGGTTTCTAGTCATCGTGTCTAGGGTGACTCATCAGTGTATGCATTGGTAAGTGTGTGTGTGTGTGTGTTTATATATATTGTTTCCCTCATTATGTGTATATTTATCCATGGTAGTGAATATACATCCACGAGGCTAAGTGTCTATGTATATATATAGAAATGAATACATAGATGAGTAGTGATAGGTATATGAATATAACCATATACATAAGGATCCCCATGAACATGTTCATGGCCATGGGGGTGTGTGCATAGGGGTTATGTGTCCTTATATGTATTTGAAGATGCATATGATCAGTGTGGGAGAATCCTCTCTTAGTTAGAAATCACCAATGGATGAATATTTGGTTTGGATCCACTCTGAGGTAGGATCTCTATGAATTGACCAATAATTTTTATAATCTTTTATTTATTTCCTTTTCAAAGCATGTATTAACATTATTTATTGATTTATAATTATTAATAAAATTTTATTTCTTTAATTGGAGTGTTTTCTCATGTAAATGGTATTTCATTAAATGGTTTAATTTTGTTTTTCAAATAAAATGCTTGAAAAAACTCCCCGTTGGCCATTGTAAATGTGTTATAGATTTAAAATACTTGTTTGGGTTTCTTTAATGGATTTCAAAGTGTGTTTTTTTTCAATGTTTTCTACATTAGGTTCTTTAAGAAAAGGATTAGCATTTGATGGTTGTGTGGGGTCAGGTTGTAACATTAAATAAAATGGTTTAATTCAAAACCATCCTTGGAATGGGTCCTCGACTTGTTGTTTAAAAAAATGGGATTTTACTTTGATTCAGGAATCCCTTTTATTATTATAGTATAAGGGACAGAGACGTGTTCCATGGGGTGACTCGTGATGGCATTTTAATCGGTGTTGATTGTGTGTGATGAATGTACTTGTGTCTGGATACCTGTTTGACATAATTGTCTCACCCATATTTAACTGAACATGGGAACCTAACATAGCTAGTGAATTCTCTATGAATAATTGTTGCACTAGTTTATATTATGCATTTGTTAGTTTCCCATAGTATGGGGATATCTTTCTATTCTTATTATTATGGGATTGGGTACCTCATTCATGCCAGGTAGGGAAACAATCGGGTGTTTGGGTGTTAGGACGCTATCGGGTAGGGAATGCCTTTGGGATGAGTCCCATGAATAGTATGTTCAATATTATTCACAAGAAAGTATATTTTCACATGTATATTAGAACCTAGTTATATGAGGAGTATGATTGGGGCACATTGTTTGGATGGTTACAGTAGCTTTTTATTGTCTATTTCCCTTATGTCATCATTTCTTTTTTTATTAGCGTATAATTTATATCTTTTTAAAGGGGATAAAAATGATTTTTAAAAGTTTGTCGAAATAGTTTTATAATATTTTTTACACTATTGTATTCCTTTTTCCATAAATAGGGTAAATGGTCATACTTGAAAAAAAAACATAGTTAAAAATAAGAAGGGAAATGAATCATGATTTTTAAAGGGAAAATTTTTGGAAAACCCTATTTTGTACATTACAGGTCAAACGTGAAATTTAAGTTTCATTATTAAAAGGGTGTTCAATAAAAATTGATTATTGGGATAACCTACTGAGTTTTAAAAATAATTCCTATAGTTTTATCATTGTTTTTAGATTCGGGTGATGGGCCTTATTTGGATTCAGTCACAATATTGCAACGTTGGTTTAAGGTGGATGGTGAACTGTAGGGTCACATGGTAGTAAGTATAGATTTGTTTTTTTCCCTTTCATAGATATTATTAATATTAATTTAATTATTTATTTATTTTATTGTCTTTCGTTTACAGGATAAATCATTCCCACTTGTCTAGGTTTGATTTCCAACACTTGTTTCCAGCCTACGAGGATCGGAAACACAACCCATTCCATGTTGTGGGCCGTCATGAGAGATCGGTTCATGGTCAACCTGGGATGGATCATGAAAAATTAATATCATAGGGAGGTTCTTTTTATTTTTGATTTCTGGTAGATAAATATTAGTAATTTCAGGGCACATTAGGTAGGTTACGGTCCGTTTCATGATCACCATTGCTCTTGACGTGACCGTGGTTACCAAGGGTAACCTGAGTTTTGAGTCTTTTGTCTTTTATTTTATATTGAGTGGTGAAAATAGAAGTTCCTCAGTGTCACGTTGTGACATTTCCTAGAGTAGTGACCCATGTGGATCCTAGGTGCTCAGTTCAAGGGCCTCGGGTGTTATGTTATACATGGGGTGTGGCACACTAACATATCGTAGTGTTGTGCATTAGAACTACTTCCTTATTCCAGTTGATCATTGTTGTTTTAGATTTTTCATTTATTGGTTAGTGTTAGATTGATTTCGGAGAGAAAAAAAGTTTTTAATTGGTAGGGCACTTTCACTAATGGTTTAAAAACATATAAAAATGGGATTTCATTCAAATTTTTTTGAAATTGGTGAAGTCTAATTTTTTCAAGAGTAAGAGTTTTGATTTTTAAAAACTCTCTTATGTTTGGATTTTTTTTAATTGAATGTAATGTCTGACCCTTTGCATTCTATATAATCGTCCACATATGTTTGGGTGTACATGTCAAGTGCACATTGGAACATGTGTACAGGTGATTTGAGTGGAACAGGATAAAGTCTTATGTTTCTATTCATAGGATGACATGGGTGGGGTTTTGGAATTTATGGATTGGATTGATTTTTCTAAAATGGAATTGAATGAAAAAGTGATTTTAGGACATTGTTTTTCTTGAAAAGTGGTTTTTGGTAAATTCAAAATTTTATTTTACCTATGTTTTTATATTTTTTACTAATGATTCTATTACCCTTGTATTAGGTTAATTATTTTGGTTTTGTTTAGTCTTGTTTGGGATTCTGGGCCTATTGCTTTGGATCAAGGTATTTTGTTTCATTGAGTTTCGGATATATATTGGTTTCGATTTTTTTCATGTTGTTATGATTATTCCACCTAGAAATTCCCTCAGAGTTTGTTAGTGATTCATTCCCAATTCAGATTTTTATTGAGTGTTGCTTGTCCTTCGAGGCATTTGGTGTTTAGTAAGGGTAGTCAAGTGGTTTGAGGGAAGTAGAGCATGTATTCAAGAGGTTGGGGACTCCGGAATTTTTTAGAATTCGTACTATATGTGGATTAGGGGATGGTACAACCATGGACCAGTTGAAGTATTTGTGTCATCATAATTGTAGTTGGGATGATGTGGGAGGTGTGGAAGTCCATATTAATCCAATGTATCATACCTGAGGAGGTGAAGAAGAAAACATGTAAGATCTTATCCATATTTAACAAGGCTAATGGTTGGTGGAGGTCTCTATTGGGAACTTAAAGGAGTCATCATCCACAGTTCATGTACTTAGAAAATGTGGCAAGTCTCATCATTTGGGAGGGCTCCTTATCTGGAGAGTGGTGTGTATGTGAGGAAATTGAATATGAAGAGTCCATATCATTGGTGTCTACATCGAGTTCGTCATACCACTTTCTATTGTGCCATTGGTATGTCATTTCAGGTATTCCAAACTACCTTGTCACATCCCCATGAAGCATTGTTGACATTGTGGCCATTCATGTCATTGGGGAATATTTAATGAGAAGCGTTGTTGGAAGAATTAGTTCTGATCGGATGACGCTAATGTCTAGCTGTGAGGAATAAGATGCTACAGCCATCAGAGATCCAAACTCTGGACTTGGTGTGAAGCTGACACACAGTCTGGGTGTCAGAGACATGTGAGACCTTTTCTTGGTTATTTATATATTGTCCTAGAATAGAGACATTTAGGGTTATCTTTTTCTTGTTCTCCTTCTATTGTATGTTCTTATTTTGTGGTGATATTGAGATGAAATTATTCATTCATGATCGATGAAGTTCCATTCTTCTAAATTTGGCCTATAAATCATTTGATTTTATTAAGTGTCTTTGGACCTTCTGTGAGTTGGACCTGGTTTTATTAGTGATCCTTTGGAGATGTGAGAGTGGGGTTTTTTGGCATGGGTTGAATGTTCCAGGTTTCAGTGGAGGTGTTGTCTCACTCATACTAAATGAATTTGATGTGTTAGGAGTTTTATATTGGTGTGGATGATTTATAGTACTAGTGGTGTTATTATATGGAGTTCCATGTTTCGATTCCTTGGTATGTTGGGTGGCACAAAAGTGGTATTTTTTTAATTTCTCAGTGGTCCTGTTTATCTCATGTGCGGAAGTCGGTATGTTCTGAGTAGGAGTTCCCACATTAGCCGCTCCCCAGGGTGGTGTGTGTGTGTGTTTTAAAATTATAATTTTAGTCATTTCTTATGGTGGAGAGAACCCTCTCGCATTCTCCCATCGTTTTATGTCATGGTTTCTTTATGATTGATTAGGGATTACTTGTGGAGTGAATCATTGAACTATGTATTTTGTTTTTGTATTTCCATTTTTTTTGGGCACATACTCAGGCATTGGTTATCATTTGACTTTGTGACCTTTGGGAGGTAGAAAGTGTCATTTTGGAGGATAATTGTCACACCTAAACCTCGGACACACAATTCAGGTGAGTTTTTTTCCTACGCCTGGTTGGAGCGTGGCTTGGAAGACCGTACGACCAAACCATGTGGCCTCTTTTACATCTAAAAATAGTGATAAAAAATAAAATGAAAAATTAAATAAAATGATGATAAGCTAAAATGAGAAATATAAAAAGTTAAAATAATGATTAATATAAATTATAAAAATATTCTTATTATTAGTTTAAATATTATCATTTATATTATTAATATTATTATTTTTGTCGTTGTTATCATTATTATTACTATAATTATATTATTGTTAATATTAACATTAAAATTATTATTATTATTATTAGAATTTATAATGTTAATATTATTATTATTGGAACGTTTATTAATATTATTTAGGCTATATATGTGGTTTTTATTTGTTTTTCTCCCTTTTTATTTACTTTATTTATTTTTCAATCTTTTTCATTATTTTCTTCTTCTTTCTTTCTTCACTCTTCTCTTCATGTCATACGGGTAGTGCCTCCTCCCCTACCTTGGATGCAAACCTCCCCTACTGACGCCCCTATCTTCTCTACTGAAATCACTGGACCCCACTAGTTTTGAAATCAACTCATTATAGTAAACCAATTTTTCACTTCTCCTTTAATCTCAGGGTGTCTAGCAGGTCTGGGGGGGGCTTGTTTTCCCTTTGGTTGGAGTGCAGTTGCATTTACAAGCCTTTGAGGTAGGTGTATATGTCTCTTCCCCTTCCAATTCAATCCATATAATGTTATAAAAATCAATTTATTGTTTTGGTATGACTCTCACCACTATAATGGATCTGGTTAAATTATGTTGGTGTTTTTGAGATGGTAGAATTTTCTAAAAATAACAATTGAAATATTTTGTTAATTATTCCTATGTTTAATTATTTAAATTTTTTGTGGTTAATTTTTAATTAGTCTTTAATAGTTATTTTGGATGATTTTTTTGTTGTTTTCCCTTATAATTATAATGTTCGAGTAGTTGGGTTATAATTTAATATTTTTTGTGAAGCAATAGTGATTTTTATGGTGATATTTGTAATGTTTTTGAGAAAGATTTATTGGTTTCTAAAATTTTCATTTGTACTTTTAGAATGAGTTGGAGTTGATGAATTGGGTTTGAAAATAAATTAATGTTTTTAAAAATGGTTTTGATCTTTTTATGGAATTTAGTGGGTGTCATTTGATAATGGCACACCCATGGGCGGACCAAGTGAACACATGAGTGTGCAATCAAATGAAAAGGGTACTTCTTTCTTTGAAAATATAATCTTCCTTCAACATTGTATTTAATGAAAATTTTATTGGTTTTTCAATCATATATGTGTTACTTTTTTAAATTATTATTATTGTATGGTATTGTTATGTTTAGGAAATCTAGTTTTGTTAACTATGGTGATTGGGTCACTGATTGGGGATTTCGAGTCACGGAGTATAAGGTGACTCACCTACATATGCATAAGAAAGTATATATATTAATATATATAAGTAGGTTCTCCCATTTTGTGTATAATCATTCATGGGAGTGAATATACATGTATGGGGCTAGGTGTGTGTAGATATATATATGAAAATGCATAAATAAGTTAGTGGAGATAGGTATATGAATTTAATAATATTTGTACGGATCCTCTTGCACAATTTCATGGCCATTTGGGTTTCTGCATATGGGCTAGGTGTCCTTATATGTATGTCAAAACTCATATGTTGTCTGGGGAGAAGCGACGCTTCGATAGAAAGCGTCAAGGGATGAATGTTTAGTTTGGTTCCACTCTGAGGTTGTATCTCTATGCATAGACCTTTAAAATAAAGAATCATTTATTTCCTACTTTTTTCACATAGTTTTAAAATTAATTGTTGATATAGAATTGTTAAAAAAAATCATTCTTGAATTGGACAGGTTTTTTTCATGTAATGTTTTGAAATAAATGTTATCCTTACATTTTTCAAATCAAAATCTTGATGAAATTTCTGACTAGGCATTATAATTGTGTTTTTGATTTGAAATTATTGTTTGGGATTCACAAATGGGGACTGGTTGGCACATTAAATAAAATGGTTTCATTGAACCCCTTCTTAATTAGGGTCCTTTCCCTATTGGTTGACAAAATATGAGGGTTTCCTTGGTCTGAGGCTTCCCTTGAGCAATGATGGTTTAAATGAGAGAGACTTGTTCCACGAGGTTACTAAAGGTGACCTTGTGGTGTGTGTTGACTGTGTGTGATGAATTAAATTGTCTTTGGATACTTGTTTGAAATAATTACCTCACCACCTTTTTAGTCTGAACAAGATAACCAATCATAGCTATTGAATTCACTAAGAATGACTAATTCACTAGTTTAGATTACAAAATGGATAGTGGCCCATAATAGGGGTAATTTTTTTAATGTTGGTATGGGATTGGGTCCCACGTTCAGGCTGGGTAGGTAAATGATTAGGTAATTTGGTGTTATAACATCAACCATTAGGGCATGCCTTCAGGATGAGTGACATGTATAGTGTGTTCAAGATTTTTGATGAGATCCTACATTTTCCCATATAAATCAGCAATTAGTTATCAACATTTGATGATTGAGGTGCATTGTTTGGTTGGTCACATTTTCTTATTATTTTCTATTTCCCTTATGTGATCATTTCTTTCTTCCATTGTGTACTATTAATCTCTTGTCAAAGGGGATAAAAATGATTTTTAAATATATGTGGAAAATGGTTTGTAAAATTTTTTAAACTAATCTATCACTATTTCTATAAAAAGGTTAAATATGTATCCTTAGAAAATATATTAGTTAAAAATTATAATGGAAATGAACCACAATTTTCTTTAGAGGGAAAATGTGTGAAAAAACATATTTTATATACTATATTTCAAAAATGAAATTGAAATTATAAGAACCTGGTTTTTCACTCAGATGTGGATAATTTAATTATTGGTTTAAATGATAAATTTGGACTTAATATGGATTCCTAATGAGGTAGTAATGGTTTCAATGGTTTCTGAGAATTTTTTGGATCCAGTAACCCAAAGTTTGGGTGAAACAAACTCTGTGCACGGTTTAGCGTAAACCATGCAAAATTTTTCACAATTTGGAAAACCATGATGATGGGGTTTTTTTCAGACAGATCGACCTCGCATATTTGGCATACGCCTGTATGAAATAACTGTTCATGTTTCCATTTTTTCTAGGTAATTTTTCATTGTTTTCACATGGTTTGAAATCCATGCAGACCAAAACATTTGGCATGATCTGTCCTACATGATTTGCACATTGTAAGAAAAACTGTCTAAGAAAACCATGTGTTGGCTATTTTTTTGGTAATTATTCATTTATTCCTATAATGACCTATTAATCCTCCACCATCATACTAATCTATAATCTGGATGGATTTACCTATTTCTCTCACAATTTTGTGCTTTTGAAGATCTAAACATTGAATCAAGAGATCCCATTCATCTGGCATATGATCGGTCTTTCATTTTTCACGTTGGATGAAAAACAATAAGTTCTTGAGTTCTCTTTAGTAGTTCTTCTCATCTTTATCACTCGGCCTAGATATCACAATGTGATATGTTTTCAAATTTTCATAGATCTAATCAGATCCAAAGAATATCAAGGGCTAGTACCAGATGATAAGGATCGTACAACACTAAGTTGGGTGTTCTATAACTTATCCATAAAGTTTATTGATTTAATAATGTTCATGTTGGGCCATATGATTTAATCAGGTAACATTTCATAAATTTTCATGACATGATTATACATGATATAATTGTATTTTTATGATCATTCAAAATTTCTGATTAGTTTTTAATGGATTAACCCACAACCCAATCTGCCTCATGTCAAAAGTTATCACATATTTGGGATTTCAGTTTTTTTGACATGGTTGAGCCACCGTTCAGGTTTGACATTTCTTGACCTTCCTAAAGGTGAGCCTACATATTATAAGTTGTTTTTTATTGTGGATTTCATAATGGAATGTACCATGAATACTCACCACATGACCCACCTATGGTAATTTCTTCCAAACGGTTATTAAATTTGAAATGTGGAATTGAATGATTACTAAGTATATTACATGGCCTTATTTAAAGAGATTGAATAAATTATACATGTCCATAGAACCCCTTTCCATGATGATGGAAGGTAGTAGTGTGAACCTCAATAATTGAATACGGCTTAATGGTTTACCATGACTTGATTAAATGGTTCCAACTCAAATTATCATATTCACTCTGATGGAAGACAAGGATTAGACCAAAAAATAAATGGATTCATCTAGACATGAGTACCCACATTAATGGAAGGAAAGACATTAAAGAAATGAATTAATTCATTTTTACAATATCAAATAGGAAAGGACTGATGCGATCTTTACTTGGATTCTAATAAGAGAATATCTTGGGTCTCATGAACCACATACTGATTCATAGATGTTGTTTTCTTAGGTTGAAGTCCACCTAGACTCCTGTCCTTCTCTATTCCTCAGATGCATGTTATACTAACATAATGTCCTTTTTATTATTATAGGATATCTAATATACACTCCTTGGATCCAATATTCTCTAGTAGGTTCTATGGTGAAAGCACATATGGCCCTCTCTTTGCAAAACCCCATTTTTCTATGAATTACCACAGTGGACTTGGTAGGAAACTTATTGTGGAATTCCATAGATTATTCTCCATAGACTACACTCTTACCCCCTATCTAGAATCATATACTACTAAGTTATCATTCCATTACATCTATAATACCTTGGTTATTACCTTGGAATCCCACACCAGATTTCTTATCAGGGTTCCTTATTACATCTTAGGACCTTTACTACTTATACAATCATGAATTGATGTCAGTACAGGCTATGAATCACATGACCTATTATAATTAAATGTTAATTAATTTATAAAATGAACTAATTAGATATTTAAACACCAGCCTAGGGCTGAAGAATGTACTTGGGTATTTAGTTACATTTTATTATTTTCTATACTTTATATATGCATGCCTTCACAATTCTATATTACATTACATGGGCCAAATGTTACATCATTGGTGGGGGCCCACTAATATTTATATCATACCCTATTTGGGCACCATTTGGTAACTTGAGTAGATTACATGGTTACTTGTATTAACAAAGGGAATCATACAACTTCCTACAAATGATTTTATGCAGATAGGATGGAGCTTGATAGAAGATGACCGAGTAGGATCTCAGGATGCTTGGAGTAGACTTTGTTTTCTTTTACCATGAGGGATATGTTATGACTTCTATCTTGTATCCATGATTTATAGTTTTCTAATGACATGACATTTCATTATCAATTTTCAAGTTGTTATAGTTATTTTTATTCTTATTTGACTATTGTATCAGTTTTCATTCATTGTTTACTTATATTATATCTGTTGTTTATTTATATTCCTTTATATTCCTTTAGTTGTGAAATAATATGTTAATGAGGGAATGGTCTTCCAACAGACACACCCTAGGCCCTCACTACTAGTCAGTACCCTCTAGTGTTTGAAAAGGTTTCTTTGAGGTTATGTGGCCCACCGGGCTTGGGGCACCCATTAAGTTCCATCCAGGTCTCTGTCGTCCCAAAGTGGTATCAGGGGAGGTTTCCTTTCTTGCATTACAATTTGGAGATACTAGATTAGAGAATTTGAATTCATTGGACTTGGTCATAGTTCATTTTTGGCATCATAAACCCATGTTCGAGGTAAAATCTAGGTTACCCAAAACACAATTTTGTTCTATTTTTCCTATTACATATAATTTCATTTCTCCGTTGGGTGACACATATGTTGTGTGGTGTTGTTGATTAGTACTCTATTTGAATATTTATTTTATACTTAGCCTAATGATATGAGGGCAAGAAACATTGTTACATGCATCGTCATTGGAACCTAGAGTTCACATGTAATGCATGTTTCCTTGACATATAAGTGAATTTCACTTCTTTTTTATTTCTTTATATTCCAGTTAATATTGAGTGATGTTGTGATAGTTGTTTGTACTGGTATTACATTGGCATCGATTGAGTGATTTCTAATCTAAATTAATGAGGTGTATGTGACATCATGGGTTAGGATCATTATTTTATCGAGTCATGCCATTATTCTATAAATAAATGTCTTCCACTTCTGGTGATATCTGTATTGGCACTGATTCATCGGAAAAGGATATCCAGTATAATCTGAATCCTGAAATCTTAAATGAATAGTTTGTAGACCAATGAATCCATGATGTCCTTGTGTCATGTTCCTGGAATATGGTGATTACCATGATCTATACATGGTGTTCTATGTGCCTCCGGTCCTAATTATAGGAGTTACACTTGAGGAACCACTTCTTGTACAAGATCCAAGCACTTATTCTCATGTTCGTGATAGTTTACTATATCTAATGATTCCCAAGAAAGGTACTCTATTTGTTGCACCTATGATGGTTGATCTAACCCATGAGTTCTAGTAGAATCATCCCCCAAATTTTTTAGGGGTTGGAGGTTTTTAGGTTGTTGAGTCTTGGATGAAGACCATTTAGCCTATCTTTGAGAATCTAGAAACACCACTAGAGTAGATAGTTAAGATTTCAACATATATGTATTAGTATTCTACCTATCATTAGTTAGATGCAATTACCAAGGCAGGAAACCATTATGGATTGTTATGGGTTGACTACCATACTAAATTCTATTATTAGTTCCATAAAATGTCACTGAGAGATAATAGATCCATAGAGTTAATGAATATCTACGAGGCTTCTATGTCAATTATGAAATATTCAGCATCCTTGTTTAATTTACAGTGTTTTTCATCCCATTTAGATGGTGATGGTCTCTCACGTTCTAGTCATGTTGGGGATGTTCTCTAGTATGCCATATGAACTCGGGTGAATGTGATTCATATTCCAACCTTTTCTGCAATTATTAATCAATCCCTTGTTACTAATTGTAATGTGAGGGATGTCACGAGTACCATGATTAAAGGATTTTTGCAACGTCAGGATGGTAGTTCTTCCAGTGTCAGGAAATGTTCCCCAGTGGATTCTCATCAGGGCAGTGGTAGCTAGAGTATCCAGTTTGATAGATTTGTGGTGTTTCATATATGTGGAAGAATGGGGCATAATAAGTCCTAATGTGATAGAGACCCTATGGAGTGCTGGGCATGTTGTCGTATGGTTCATCTTTAGTATTTCGGTAGGACCTTTCCCCCAGCTTCTAGTGGAAATGAATCAACATCCACTCCACCTGTAGGAATGACTTATTTTGCGCCACATCATGCAATGAGTTGGAATAACACCGGTAGTTCTAGCTGAGGAGGAGGTCATGAACATGCCAGTTTGCTCCATGAACACTAGTAGGGCAGTCATGAATGTTGTTGTCCATCTGGTGCACAGGGTCATGGGTCTGGTCAATTGCATCCATTACCACCAATACCCAACGATCAATCTTAGGGACCATCAATAGTTCAAGGTACTATTTTAGTAGCCTATTCTATTATATATACAATGTTGGATATAGGTGCATCAATCTCTTTATTTCTATATACATCACTAAAAGTCTCAGACCAAAGATACAGTATCACAATAGTGAAATGACCCTCGATACACCATTGGTTCAACATAAGGAGGGCATATACCACTGCATGTACTATCTCCTTGAGGTGAGAAGTTACCCTTTATTGTAAAATTTAAATCTTCTTGAGATGACAGGGTTTGATTTCATTCTCTTGAAGGACTAAAAAATCCACTTTCATGGATTTGTAGATTTCTATTACCGTAGGGTTGCTTTTATTTCACCGTAAGGTAGTATTTATCTTTTCAATGGTGAGTGGGATGTCCAGGATGTGAGAGCGGGAATGAATAATCATGGGATAGGTAGAGTGACCACCCATATTGCAAATCATTTAATGGAGGATTAGGGTTTTCATCAAACTTATTTCCTTCCAATAGTTGATTGTTTCAGAGAATCCTTTCCCAATGTCTTTTCTAGAATACCTCTTAAGAGAGAGGTAGAGTTTAAAATTAATCTTGTTCCAGGAGAATCTCGAGTGTCCATTCCTCCATACAGGTTGGTATATACTGAGCATGAGGATCTCATGATATATATAGATGCCCAATAGGTCAAATTTTTTATTTATCCAACTATATGATCCTGGAGTTTTCCCATGCTTTTCTCTCTGAAGGAAGATGGAAATATTTTTCTATACATGTATTATAGAAGTTTGAACTATCTTATAGTCAATAATCAATACCAACATTCTCAAATAGATGATCTTTTTTTCCATCTCTGAGTAACGAAGGTGTTCTCTAAGATAAACCTGATATCAGGGTATCATCCGGTGTGAGTCGAAAATCAGGCATACCTTGTACAAAATTCCATATTAAGTTTTCTCTATCTGAGTACCTTGTAATGTAGTTTGGTCTTATGAATGAAACTGATGTTTTCATGGCTTTGATGAATAGGGGTTTCCATCCCTATTTAAACTCTTGTGTCATGGTCTTTTTCGAAGAATTCAGGGTGTATTCAAGCCCTCCTACAATTCTTCTGAACATATTGATTTTTTTTAGTTCACTAAGAGAGAAACAACTTTATACCAGTATTTCTAAATGTGTCTTCTAGATAGAAAAGTTCCACTTCATGGGTCATATAATTTTAAAATCAGGATAATATGGGGACCCTAAAAATTTAGTGATATAGTTTCATGAGAGAAGCCCAAGAATGGGTTTGATATCAGGAGTTTCTTAGGGATTGAAGGATATCAATGATTATTCATATAGTAATTTTTACTTCTTTATTTACCTCATTATGGTCTTACAAAGAACAGTTTTAAGTTCATATGGTCTTAAGAATGTGAAAAATCCTTTAATGAGATGAAAGGGTATCTTGTATCAGCACGTATTCTGATTCATTCAGAACCTATAAAAGGTTATATCATCAACTAATAAGAATCAAAAAATTTCCTAGGAGTATTGTTGATATAGGATGAACAACTTGTTATGTAAGAATCTCGGCAGATGAGGCCTCCTGAGTGAAATTTCTAGACGCGTGACCTCAAGCTACCAGTAGTTTATCATGCCTTACATTGCTGAATACTCTATCTATTGGGTGATATCTTTTTAGTATACAGATCACAAGAGACAAAGTATATAATTTCCAAGTACGACATGAACCTCAGATAGTAGAGATGGGTCAAATATCTATAGTCCTTGGATTTTTAGCTATCCTATATTCTTATAATGAGAAATGTGGTTGTAGATGAATTGAGCCAAAAAAAACACAAACACATTCCACATAGGAAGCCTTAGATGAATGGATGTTAATGGAACTATTTTAAGAACATCATCTAGAGTTTCCTGACTATCACAAGAAGTCGTATCTCTTATCCTTAACAGTTACCTCTTCCGTCCATTAGAAGGTGAAGATTAGGCAGTTATCAAATCCTGAAGGTTTGGTTCTCTGTGAGATTATATTAAGTTATAACCCACCATTGGATGGGTCTATGAATAGATACAACATCTTGTATCTGCAGGGACATATCTAGGTTCTTGAAGATATGAGAAAAGAGTTGATAAAAGTGCCCCACAATTCTCAGGGGGTAGTTCATCCAGTTAAATTGGAGATTTATTGAGATATGAGAATCCATTTTTGGTTTCCTAGAATAAAATATCTCATTTAGGGATTAATCATTATCTGTTCCACCTATCACTAGGTGATGGCAGAGCACTAGAGACCTACAGTTTTGTTACAGCCACTTTGAGTCCCCAAATGAAATTGGGAAGATGATGCTATGGATTTTGTATTTTTCTTACCTAGGTTGACAAGGGGTAGAAATACAATCTAGGTAATCATTGACCATTTAAAAAAATCATCCCACGTCATTCCTATACGAGATACCTTCTTAGTTGATGAATTTGGAAGACTATATGTCTGTGAAATCATAAAACTACCTGGGGTTCCATGTACTATCGTTTCAGATCGGGACTCTCGTATCACATCATGATTCTGGAAGGATTTAAATAAAGCTATGGGGACTCAGGTGCTTCTATGAACATCTACTCACCATCAGAAAGATGGGAAATCAAAATGGACAATACATGTTCTAGGGGATATTCTCCATGCAAGTTTCCTTGATTTTGAAGGTTCATGGGAGAATCATATCACTCTCATAATGTTCACTTATAATAGCAGTTATCAAGAGACGATTCAGATGGATCCTTTTAAGGCCATATATGGTATACCATTCCGTTAACCCTTGTGATGCCAACATTTTGGTGAGGTAGCACAATTAGTCCCTCATCTAATTCAGGAGACTTCAGAATAGGTTCAACTGATCAGAAAGCATATGAGTACTTCACAAAATAAACAGAAATCGTATGTTAATCTCCATGGATGACCTCTTGAGTTCATTTTTGGGCATCGTATTTTCCTTCTGGTATCACCCAGGCTAGGGAATATATAGTAATGAAAGTATGGAAAGATTTTTCCTCTTTATGTCTGGCCATTTTTAATTCTAAAGAGAATAGGGATGGTATTCTATCATTTTATACTACCTTAGAGGTACAATTCCATGCATGAAATCTATCATGTCTCACAACTTCTGCAATATCATGACGACCCATACCATACCATTGACCACGAGGATGTAGAATTATATGTTGATTATACCATTGTGGAGTATCCAGTATGCATCATTGATGGAAGCATGAAGGCTCTCTGAGGGAAATCTATCCCTCTAGAATGGGTGTCATGGTAGAACGATTGAGTACATGATGATTCTTGGGGGAGGGATGTCGATGTATGTGCTTAGCGGAAAGATTATTACTTATATAAAGTTTATTTAGCATTATTGGGAGACCTCAAGGGGGAGTTTTTTTTTAAGGGTGGAAGACTGTAAGAACATGGTTTTCAGTCATGTATTGATCATGTAATATTTGGTTTAAATAGTTACTTTAGACCTAATATGCATGTCTGATGAGTTAGTAATGGTTTTGAGGGTGTTTGGGGATTGTTCAGAGCCAACAAGACATCTTTTTGGAGAAAACAGACTCTACGCATGGTTTGGAAAAATGTGTGGATGTTGTTTTTTAGATAGATTCACCTCACACTGTTGGCGCATGGTTGTGTGACATAACTGTATGAGCACCCCTTTTTTTCCAGAAACAATGCATGGGTTGCACATGATTTGAAAAATAGTGCAAAGGCTATTTTCTTGGGTAAATTTTCTAGTTTTTTCTTTAATGGCCTTTTAATCACTCTCCTTCACACAAATCTGATTTAATGTAGGATTTGACTATTCCTCTCTCAATTTGGGTCTCTTTGAAGATCTCAACATGGAATCAAAATATCTCCTTTGTTACAAATTCTATCGAGCTTCTATTTTCTGTAATGTTTGATGCACATCTATCGGCAATTGAGTCCTCTTTAGCCATTCTTCTTCTCTTTCGTTTTCACGATAGATTTCTCCAGGTGATAATTTTTCACCTTTTCATAGATCTACTCAGATCCAAGGAAAATAATGGACTGATACCAGAGTAGAATTATCACAATACCATATTATGGGTGGTCGATAACTTGTCCCTAAAGGTCATTAATTTTTGGAATGTTTGTGTGGGGCCTACCAATTCCATATGGGACCGTTCCTTAAATTTACCTTCCATGATTATAAATGATAGAATTATATTGTTATGATCTTCACAAATTTTTTATTAGTGGTTAGTGGTTACACCCACATCTCAATCAGGCTCATGTCAAAAAAATTTCAATAATTGGGATTTTAGTGTTTTGACACAATTGAACCACCATTCGGGTGCGCCCTTGCTAGACATTCCTAAATTCAAGACTTCATATAATAAATTTGTTTTTTGTTTAATAAGGATTGCATAATGCCATGTCCCATGTATGATCACCACTGGACTCGCCTATGGTATGTGCATAAAAATGGATATTAAATGTGAAATGTGGAATGTAAATTATACTACGTATATAACATGGCCATATTTTAAGAGATTTAATAAAGGTTACAAGTACGTAGCACCCCATTCCATGTTGATGGAAGGTAGCATCTTGAGACTCAATAATTGAATATACCTTAATGATTAACTATGCCTTGATTAAATGGTTATGACACTACATGGCCTATCCACACCATTGGAAGGCAAGTATTAGACCAAAAAATAAATGTTTACAACTCTACATAACATATCCACACTAATAGAAGGATATAATTGAACCAAATAAATTACTACATGATTACAATTCCAAATTGGAATAGACTTAATCAAGCTCATCATGGATTCCTGATAGAAGAATAAAGTTCGTCTCAGGAACCCCATTCGGATTATAGGATATGGTTTCATTAGGCTGACACCCACCTAGACTTTAGTTCTTGAATATTACTAGAATGTCCTGACTATTACCGTAGTGCCCTTTTTGTTATTACTGGATACCTCAGATACACTCATTGAATCCAACATTGGCTATTAGGTTCCATGTTGATAACCCATAGGGACTTGTATTTTAATAACCTCATTTTACCTTGGATGATCACCTTTGACATGGTATGAATCTTATTGTTGAATTAAATGTATTAAACTCATTAGATTACACTCTTACCCCTTTGATAGACTTAGATACTACTGAGTTAGTGCTATGTGAGATCTATGTCACCATGGTTGTCACCCTGGAAGTCCCTCAACAGATATCTTTTCATGTTGAATTGTTACTTCTTGGAAACTTCTATACATATACTATCATGAAGTTATATCAGTGATGGTTATGCCTCATGTTACCTACTAAAATTAAATTGTAATTACATAATAAAATGAATTGGTTACAAGTTCAGACACCAACTATGGGATGAAGTAGGTACTTGGGTATTTATTTACATCGTATTATTTTCATTACTATATATACGCATGACTGTACACTGATATATTCCATTTCATAGGATAGATGTTATAAACACTGTTGTAGTCTACTTTCTTGTACCCATTCTTTCTAGTTTTCTAGTGACATTATATTACATTATCATTTTTCCAGTTGATTGTGTTATTTTTATTCTTGTTAATATATTTCAATGGTTGTCTTGTGATTTTCAATTATATTATGTCCACAAATAATTTGTATTCCATTATATTTATTCTGATGTGTTATACAGTGCTAATGAGGGAATAGTCTTCCCATAGACACACCATAAGCCTTCGCTGATAGTAAGTAGCCTCTAGAGTTTGGGAAGATTAACATGAGTCCAAGAGGCCCACCAGGCTCGGGGCACCTATTATGTGGCATATGGGTCCGTGTCGCCATATATGTTAATTGAAAATATTTTATCATGCTTTCCAAACAGTGTTTTAAAACCCACAGCAATATTTTTATCTTTTTTTATCTCTTGTGTCTTTTCATGCATGGTTTCAGTCTCCATAGTGCAATATTGGTTTCAGGTTAGTGATGACTTGTTGGGTCACATGGAGGCATGTACATATTTTTTTTCATTCCACTCATATTTTTCTATTTATTGTATGTCGTTATTTATTTTCTTGTATTTCATATATGGGAAAAACCATTCTCACTTGTTTTTTATGCCCAACACAAGTTACCAACCTATGGGGATCATTAACACCACTCGAGCAATGTTGTGGGCTAGCTCAAGTGACTTGTTCAGGGTCGAAACAAGATTATCCGTGATAGGCAGAGTGAGTAAATACCCAATTAAAAAATTAAATCTAAATAATATGTTGATTTAGAAATTAAATTACTTTTAAATCATGATGTGAAAAATAGAATTGGTGATAGTTGTTAAATTTTATTTGATTTCATATAGATAATAAAAATGTAATTTAAGTATGTCTAAAGACCGGGAAATTTCAAGGGAATTTTTTTCATAATTGTTTTAGAATTTTAAAAGTGTGCAGTTTTTAACGGCACAGGATTCCGAGGCCCAGTGTGCCCGGAATCAATTTCTGAAGTTTAGCTCGGGTACGTTTAGTAAACGAACGAGCGGGTTTTTCTATATTTTCAACCGGTGCTCAGAATTTAAATCTGAGGGCACCGATGAACTCACAACACCGATAATTTCTTAGGGGGACCATTTCCGTAGTAGCGTTTTGAGCGGGTTGAGGTTTAATATTGGGGATTTAGAATAAAATAAGTAAAATTTGTTGTGTACAAATTTTATCGAAGGAAGGTGGTTTTTATCCTACAAAGAGGGAGTTAGATGTGGGGCCCACACCAACCTAACCTCCCATGGGAGGGTTTAGTGTGGTGGGGCCCACATGAACCCCTAACTCCTCACCTACCCATAACTCCCCTTAACCCCCTTTGATCTTCCCTTACTTTTATTATTTTTTGTCAACACTCCCATTTATGAGACCCCTCACCTTTTCTTCTCTCTCTTAAACTCATGCCAACACACTCAATTAATATATATAACTTATTTAATGGATTAATTAAGTGTTTTATTATTTTAATTTTGAATGCTTGGCATGATGAAATAAAATAATAGGAAGTCTTATTTTAATGGAGTTGGCAATTGGTGTGTGGAGGATTGGGAGAGATCTTGAGTTTTTTTTAAAGAGTACCAACTAACCGATGACAAACGATCACCCTTCATGATGAAGAACATCTTCCTCCCATGAAGAATGGTGCCTCTTCGTTGAAGAATATCAAGGTTCCATCTTCTCCGACGACACACCGACAAATGAGCAGGGATCGGTAGCGTGGTGCAGGCGCAACGAACTATGTTGATTCCAACGTCTTCCCCGCATCAAATCCAACAAATGACAGATGACACGAGGTAGGGGTTTAAATTTTAGTATGCATATAATTCCTTGATTCTTTCCTTCTAAAATAAAGAATGCAGATCAACTCATTATCAAGTTGATCCGCAAATGTTGTTAATCGCGAGTTGGGAATATTTTTTTGTGGAATGGTTTGCTTCAAATTTTTCATTAAGAGATCATGTGATGGTTTGCTTCAATTTTATTTAAATAGAATTGATTATTATTTCTTCATTAAACCCTGTTTAATATTGGTTATTTGATAACGCCTAACGTATAGGAAGGGGGCCGAACAATCACGGCTCGAAGACCCTCTGCATATTGTTTGATGATGCGTGTATTGATGGGAGACGATGTAACGGGACCACAACGACATTTGGAAGTCGTCTCAGTGAAGAACGGGTCCCAGGAGAGACGTAGGCACAGACGGCAGTCAAATCGGACCACCGGAGTGCGTCCGATGGTCCGCGGAAGGAACTGTTGGCACGCCGGCGACCGGAGGTGGCGGCGCCCCAGCGCACCGCCAGAGAAATCCCACTGCGGCAACAGCTACGGCGGCGGTCCGTCAGATCTCGTGGCCTTGTGGGATCCCGGGACGGCAGGGCGGCGCCAGCTGGCACCACCGGCATCAATTAACGGTGGGGGTCACGCCCCCCGCTCCGCGGCTTCCGCTCGGCAATGTTGTTGGACCGTGCCGGCCGAGCCGTGCTAGCCGCACCAACCGGGCCGGGCCACGTCTAACCGGGCTAGACCCAGAACTGGTTCGGGTCGACCCAGTTCGGGCCGACCCAGGGGGTATTCGGCTGGGTCGGACCGGGCCTGAACCCCCTATTTTCGGACTAGGTTCATTCAAACACTCATATCTTGGGCTAAGGAACTTTGATCAATGCACCATCAGTTGAGTAGGGATCCTTGGATCGAGTCAGTCGTTTCGGTGTATTACACTCATGCTTTCGGTAAAGTTTGTGTACGGACGGGTTGGTTCGAACCCAAAACTAACCGAGCCCTCGGAGCAGAAACAGTTATAACTTGAGTTTCGGACATCCGATTAACATGCCGTCGACTTTGTTGGATTCATCTTTTTGAATCGGTTCTTCTAGCATAGTACACCTGAGGTTTGGATATAGTTGGAGTATGGTCGGGTTGGATTGTACCCAAAATCCAACCGGGCCCCTGGAACAGAAAAGATGATAACTTTCAGATCGGATGACCTTTTGGCGAACCGTCAGCGACGTTGGTAATCACGTTGAGAAACGGTCCCAATGAGTATACCCTATGATATTTCGGGGTACATTTGAGATACGGTCAGGTTGGTTTGTACACGAAACCAACCGGGCCCCTGGGACTCAAAGGCTAATAACTCACAGATCGGGCGTCTGATTGATGCACCGTCTGTTGCATTGGGACCCATGTGATGTGAGAGATCTTTGTGATACTTATTTGTGGAGATTAGAGATAATCTGAGTGTTGACCAGTGGCTCGTGGAGTGGATCCTCCAGGATACGAGCATACGGAGTACGAAGACCATGTAGCTAGCTGAGACCTGATGACTACTTGTTCGATTCGAGTCGGAGTGACTTGTATAGCCGAGTGGGGAGAACTACTGTTTTTGGGTGGCAGAACCATGGTGGGGAGCACTACTGTGTTTGGGTGGCAGGACAGTGGTACTTGATAGGAAGAGTACCTCTGTAGTCTATGTGGGGGAGCACTACTGTGTGAGGTGGTAGACCCATGGCGGGGAGCACTACTTTGTGAGGTGGAAGACCCGCGGTACCCAACAGGAGGAGTACCTCAGTAGTCTATGGTTAGTGAGCAGCGCCTCGGAGTCGTGACAATATCACTGTACTCTTCAGAGGAGGATCTTGTCAGTATTTTTGGTTTTGATATCATTAATGGAAACTCTAGTTTGAGCTAAGTCAATGACCTTTGTGTTTAGATTGATATGGGTTAGTTGATAACATAGGTATATGTATGGTCATATACCTAAGTAGTGGTTATCTATTGATTTTATAACCTTTCTGTTACCTCATGATTGAGATGGGTTACATGATAACTTATGTATAAGTATGGGTTTATACCTAAGTAAGGGTTATCTATTGAGATCCTTCTTTGCGGATATCCTTGTTGGATTTAGTGAGACCTTGAGGGTCTTGGGGTCCCTACTGAGTATAGTTATAATCACCCCTGCACGGGCTATGCCCGCACCTCGTTGTGTTGGATGCAGATGACGGACAACGCTGACAGAGATCGCGAGTACTATGACTGGACGGTACCTGAAGGTGGACCTCACGACGGGTCAGTACCCGAAGGTGGACTTCATGGTGAGTCGGTACCCGAAGGGGGTTGACGGATGAGGGCACTGAGGAGGCTATTTGTACCTACCCTTCAGGTAGGATTCAAGGTGGACGATCCGGGAGCTGCACTATTTGTACCTACCCTTCAGGTAGGATCCGAGGTGGACGACCCAGGAGCTGTTTCTATCTTCCATCTATTTGACTTTTCTGTTGTACTTACGTTTATTTGTATTTGTACTTCTCAATTGGGTTTGTATTATTGCCCATTTACATTTCATCACTTTCTTGTGTACTTAGTGTATTACTTCCACTTGTACTATGGTTAGATGTGTTTATGTTTTATAAAGGAAATGCCTTCCCAGATATCGGGATTTATGCCTTTTGTGCTAGTCCCCAGCCCCTGGCCTATGGATGGCGGGCATGGGGTAGTCACGGCACGGGCCCCAAGGACGGGTTGTGAAAAATTGGTATCAGAGGAGTTGGTTCTACCACATAACTTATAAATTTTATATTTCTTTCCTGTGAAGCAATAGTGTTAAGGGTACCGAGTGTGGTTTTCAGTTCAGGGAGTCCAGTGTTGGTGCGGGCGGCCGACGTATCCATACACCGGGACCCTGACTACTGATTTCCGACTCAGTGCACGAAAACACTGATTGTGTGTGTGTATCAAAAATTTTTCTTAAGTCAGCTCAAACCAGGTCAGCTCACCAGGTATAGTCTTTTTACCGTGTCACGTCTGTTTCTTTCAGGATGTCTTCACCCAGTCATTCAGTGTGGGTACCGAGTGGGGAGCGTAATGATAGCTCACTAAACAGCGAGGACTCAGTACAGGGACCTCCACCAGTTGAGACACCAATAGAGAGTGCACGCCACTTGAGCGTGATGCACGAGTTCCAGCGACAGGGGCCTCCTAGGTTTCGAGGTGAGACAGATTTATAGACAGTTGGGTACTGGTTTGAGTTTGTAGCGTGAGCTTTCTACACAGTTAGGACACCCTGTGACTTGATGGTATACCTCGCTGTTTGTCTCTTTCAAGGAGTATATGAGAGGTGGTGGAGCCAGATGCTCCAGTTTTGCGAAGAGATGACCTTCACCTGGGGAGACTTCGAGACTTTCTTCAGGTTGGAGTTTATACTAGTGACTCTACACTCCGAACGTGCTCAGGAGCTGGTGACTTTGCTGCAGGATTTTCATCAGTAGTCAAGTCATCTGTAGGCAGTAGACAGATGATGCAGAGGTCCAGGAGGACCATACCAGCAGGTGGGGGACCTCGGGTTATAGGATCGGTAGTGCGGGGCACCCAGGGTGGCGTCAGAGCTAGGAATACCAGAAACGGACAGTGTTTCTCCTACGGTAGGAAGGGTCACATGGCGCGTGATTGTACGACTCCTCGGACAGTTGATCCGCAGGCGTTGGAGGAGCCACCGAGACGGAAGTAGTGATGTGTGCTTGAGCAACATACGAGCGGTGGACAAGGAAGTGGAGCTCCGAAAGCAAGTGGACAGGAGCGAAACTAGTGGATTCCTTTTGTTCTATGTACTTCTAGTTCCATGTTGTTGCATTTGTGTCTTTGTACTATGAGCTGCAATAATAAAAGACACATATCCTTATGACACTTACATTATTGTCCTTTTTTTTGGTTGATACTGAGAGGTTACGGTTAAAACTGTTGACTTGAACCTCACTTTCGAGATTCCTACTGAAGGGGACCCAATGACCTTACACAGATGCCGACAATATGACTCAACCCTTGGAGGCGAGAGTGATGGTTGGATATATTGGTAGTAACTTTGAGGCCTTACGACGCCATCCATGGCATGAATGTATCATTCATGTTAGGATTGACTGTATTAGGCAATCGGTTTGGTTCATCTAGAGGATGAGACTGAGACTCTCTTTTCAACAAAAGGAGAAATATTAGCATCTCTTATAGTTCATAGGTGAAGAAGGGTAAACGTTGAACGACTTACCAAGCCGTCCAACTTCCTACTGACCATAGATGGTACGAGCTACGACAGAGAAGGTGAAGATCATCCAGGAGCGGATGAAGACTGTACAGTGCAGTAAGAAACAGGAAACTGGATTTAGTCTCATAGACTCGGGCGTGTAAAATGTGTCAAGAAGAAGATGTGTTAAGGACATATGAGTCTGCGAAGCAGCAAACGTGGAGGTAGAGCATGGAGAGCAGCATGAGGTGGTGTACATTACAACATGTTACAACCACCCGCCTTTGTTGTCCCCACCAGGCTCAGGGAGCTGGAGGGAAGGGAGAAAGAGTAGCTGGATGCAGTCAATGAGTGTGACCTAATGGCTCTAAGAATGATTCGAGGGATAGTCTGTATCCACTACTAGCTTCCATAACAACAGAAATTGATACGGAACATTTTTTCCTTCCATGAATCTTGTCCCAGTCCTAGAGTTTCCAGTTAAAACCATTGACTCGACCCTTATGTCGAGAGATACCTTTGGTAGGAGACTCTATAATCACACTTACACTGATAATGTGATCTGACCCTTGAGGTGAGAGTTTCGGTTGGAACCCTTTGGTGGCAGCGTCGAGGCCTTATGACGTTGGACTGAGTATGGACTGGATACACAGTTCATACATAGATTTATTTTATTACGCAAAAAGTTTGTGGCTTACCTACAACGTTGGGATGGGTTTTCCTTAGTCGGCTAAAAGGAAACCCCAGGCAGCACAAGATAAACTCATGCATAGGAGGGTGCGTCCAATCACTCTTGAGTCGGTCAACCTTACCCTCGTGGAAGCAGGAGTTTTTAGTTTCAGTTCTAATCAGGAAACGGAGGCCTCTATAGTTCGAGGATGGTGACCACGTCCTTATACGGGTTTCACCTCGATGAGATTTACGGAGATGTGGCCGAGGTGGTAAGTTATCTCTGAGGTTCAACAGACCTTTCTAGGTCCTCATCAGGGTAAGCGACGTTGTTTACCACTTGACATTTCCACCTCAGTTGCACCAGGTGCATGATTTCATCCACATATCTCAACTGAGTAGATACGTGCACGATCCGTTACACATCATCAACCACAGGGAGTTGGACGTCAATGACAGGGTGACATTCACGGAGGTTCCAGTGGAGATCGAGGATCGATAGGAGCGGGTCCTACGTGGATGTTTGATTCCTCAGGTGTTCTTTCACTGGTAGCATGAGAACCTCTAAGAGAGCACATGTGAGCGGAAGGCTCAGATGCATGCTCAGTACCACTTTGTTTTCCCTAGTGTGTGTTGAAGATTTACGGGGACTTAAAGCACTGAGGTGGGAGTAATGTGAAGACCCGGAAATTTCAAGGAAATTTTTTTCTTAATTTCTTTGGAATTTTATGAGTGTGCAGTTTCTGACAGAACCATATTCCGAGGCCCGGTGTGCCAGGAATCAATTTCTGAAGATTAGCTCGGGTACATTTAGTAAAAGAACGAGCGGATTTTTCTATCTTTTGAACCGGTGCTCAGAATTGAAATCTGAGGCCACTGATGAACTCACAGCACCGATAATTGCTTAGGGGGACCTTTTCCGTAGTTTTTTTTAGCGGTTTGAGGTTTAATATTGGGGATTTACAATAAAATACGTAGAATTTGTTGTGTACAAATTTTATCAAAGAAAGGTGGTTTTATCCTACAAAGAGGGAGCTAGAGGTGGTTCCCACACCCACCTAACCTCCCAAGGGAGGGTTTAGTGTGGTGGGGCCCACACGAACCCCTAACTCCTCACCTCCCCATAACTCCCCTTAACCCCCTTTGATTTTCCCTTGCTTTTATTATTTTTGTCAACACTCCCATTTATGAGACCCCTTACCTTTTCCTCTCTCTCTCTTTAACTCATGCAAACACACCCAATTAATAGATTGAACTTATTTAATTGATTAATTAAGTGTTTTAAGTTTTGAATTTTGAAATCTTGTCATGATGAATTAAAATAAGAGGAAGTCTTATTTTAATGGAGTTGGCAATTGGTGTGTGGAGGACTGGGAGAGCTCTTGAGTTTTTTTTAAAGAGTGACAACTCACCAACGAAGAATGATCACCCTTCATGACGAAGAACATCTTCCTCCCGTGAAGAACGGCACCTCTTCGTTGAAGAATACCGAGGTTCCATCTTCTCCGATGAGACACCGACAAATGAGCAGGGGTCAGTAGCATGGTGCGGGTGAAACAAACTACGTTGACTCCGACGTCTTCCCCGCGTCAAATCCAACGAATGACAAACCACACAAGGTAGGGGTTTAAATTTGAGTATGCATATAATCTCTTGATTCTTTCCTTCTAAAATAAAGAACGCGGATAAACTCATTATCAATTTGATCGGTGAATGTTTTTAATCGCGAGTTGGGAATATTTGTTTGTGGAATGGTTTGCTTTAAATTTTTCTTTAATATATCGTGTGATGGTTTGCTTCAATTTTATTTAAAGAAAATTGATTATTCATTCTTCATAAAATCCTGTTTAATCATGGTTATTTGATGACACCTAAGGCCGAGGGAGCCGACCGAAAAAACACGGCCCGATGACCCTCCGCAGATTGTTTGTTGATGCATGGATTGATGGACGATGATGAAATGGGACCACAATGGCGTTTGGAAGTCGTCGCAGTGAAGAACGGGTCCTGGGAGAGCCGCAGGCGCAGACGGTGGGCAAATCGGACCACCGGAGCGCATCCGGTGGTCTGCGGAAACAATTGCCGGCGCGGCAGCGCTGGTGACCGGAGGCGGCGGCTGGAGCTGTCCGGCCACCTTGAGGCCGCGGCGCCCCAGCATGCTGTTGGAGATAACCCGCCGCGGCAACAGTTGTGGCGGCGGTATATCGAATCCTGCGGCCGCGCGGGATCCCGAGAAGGAAGGGCGGCACCAGCTGGCGCTGCCAGCATCAATTAATGGCGGGGGTTGTGCCCCCCGCTCTGCGGCTTCCGTTTGACCACACTGGCCAAGCCGCAGCCGGCCACGCGGCCAGGCCGCGCTAGTCGGGTCGGACCGTGTCAGCCGGGCCGCGCCCACCGGGTCGTGTCGTGCCAGCCGGGCCGGGCCGCGCCAACCAGGCCAGGCTTCGGTCAACCGGGCCGGACCCGGACCCGGTTCGGGTCGGGCCAGTTTGGGCCCACCCAGGGGTATTTGGCCGGGTCGGACCGGGCCCGAACCCCCTATTTTAGGACTGGATTAGTTCAAACGCCCATATCTTGGGCTATGGACCTCTGATCGACGCACCATCAGTTGTGTAGAGATCCTTGGATCGAGGTGGGCGTTTCGGTATATTACACTCAAGCTTTCGGTAAATCTTGGGTATGGCCAGGTTGGTTCGAACCCGACACCAACCGGGCCCGCGGAGCAGAAATGGTTATAACTTGAGTTCCGGACGTCTGATTGACATGCCGTCAACTTTGTTGGATTCCTCTTGTTGAGATGGTTCTTCTGGAATACTTTATCCGATGTTTGGATGCAGTTAGAGTACATTCAGGTTGGATTGTAACCGAAATCCAACCGGGCCCTAGGAACAGAAAAACTGATAACCTTCAGACCGGACGACCGTTCGGCGAACCGTCAGCGGCATTGGTAATCATGTTGAGAAATGGTCTTGATTACTATAACCTATGAGAGTTCGGGGTATAGTTGAGATACGGTCAGGTTGGTTCTTACATGAAACCAACCAGGCCTCCCGGACGAAAAGGCTAATAACTCACAGACCGGGCGTCTGATTAACGCACCGTCGGTTGCGTTGGGACCCCTGTGACGTGACAGATCTTTGTGATACTTCTTCGTGGGGCTTCGATATTATTGGAGTGTTGACCAGTGGCTATTGGAGTGGATCCTGCAATAAAAGATCATACGGAGTACGGAGACCATGTAACTAGCTGAGACCTGATGACTACTTGTCCTATTCGAGTCTGACTGACTTGTATAGCCCAGTGTGAAGCACTATTGTGTTTGCGTGGCAGACCCACGGTGGGGAGGACTACTGTGTTTGGGTGGCAGACTAGCGGTACTCGAAAGGAGGAGTACCTCTATAGGCTATGAGGGGGAGCACTACTGTGTGAGGTGGCAGACCCATGGAGGGGGGCACTACTTTGTGATGTCGTAGACCTACGGTACTCGACAGGAGGAGTACCTCAACAGTCTAAGGTTAGTGAGCAGCACCTCGGAGTTGTGACAAGATCACTGTACTCTTTAGAGGAGGATCTTTTCCGCAGTTGTGGTTTTGATATCATTAATGAAACTCCTAGTTTGAGCTGAGTCAATAACCTTTGTGTTTACCTCTTGATTGAGATGGGTTACTTGATAACATAGGTATATGTATGGTTATATACCTAAGTAGTGGTTATCCATTGATTTCATAACCTTTGTGTTACCTCATGATTGAGATGGGTTACTTGAAAACTTAGGTATAAGTATGGGCTTATACCTATGTAAGATTTATCTGTTGAGATCCTTCTTTGTGGATATCCTTGTTGGATTTAGTGAGACCTTGAGGGTCTCGGGGTCCCTACGGAGTATCGTTATACTCACCCCTACACGGGGTATGCCCGCACCTCGTTGTGTTGGATGCAGATGACGGACAGCGCTAATAGAGATCGAGAGTACTAGGACTGGACAGTACCAAGAGGTGGACCTCACGACGAGTCAGTACCCAGAGCTGGACTTCATGATGAGTCGGTACCCGAAGGGGGTTGACGAATGAGGGTGTTGAGGAGGCTATCTGTACCTATCTTTCAGGTAGGATTCAAGGTGGAAAATCCAGGAGCTACACTATCTGTACCTACCCTTTAGGTAGGATCCGAGGTGGATGACCCAGGAACTGCTTCTATCTTCCAGTTGTTTGACTTTTATGTTGTACTTACATTCGTTTGTAGCTGTACTCCTCAGTTGGGTTTGTATTCTGGCCCATTTAATTTTCATCACTTTCTTTTGTACTTAGTGTATTACTTCTGCCTGTAATCTGGTTGGATGTGTTTATGTTTTATAAAGTCAATGTCTTCCCAGATGTCGTGATTTATGCCTTTGGTTCTTGTCGCCAACCTCTGGCCTGTGGAAGGCGGGCTTGGGGTAGTCACAGAACGGGCCCTGAGGATGGGTGAATCCTATGTTTCTTTATGGAATATATCTGTGTCACAGGTTTGAAGGATTCACTATATTTGATTACTAATTTTTTTAGAACCACTGAAAACTAAACAAGCATTATTTATTGTGATATTATTATATTTGTATATTTTATATTGGAAACCCCATTTAGAACCTATATCAGGGAGATTATTTAGTATTTCCAAGAGTTTTCATATATCAATTTATATAAATTGATTATTTTCCAATTGTGTGTAAGGTAAGCACTAATCATCATTACATTCACTGTTATGGTTTTTTTGTTCAAGGTGAGTGAAAAATGAATGGTATTCATTCTCATTTAAGACTTTTATTTGATTATAACTTCTTCTATGTATATAATTAGTGAAATATTCAAGGTCATGGTGTTTAGATTTTTTAAATTCATTATTAATATAATTTGATTGAGATTGTTTTCATCTTCATCTTTTTTACCTTAAAATGCTCTATTTATAAAATCATAAAAATTATGAAATAGAGGATTTAGAAATCATTTAAAAAAAATATTGATTCCTCATCCATTTGTGTCCTCTTTTTAGTAACTAAATATTATTTACATGAGTTAGAGTAAATAATAATATTTCGATAATCATATTCAAAATCAAATTATAAATTATTTTCATTGGTATTTATAATAATACATTTTCAAAAAAAACATTTAAAAATAACTCAGAAGGTTTATTATTAAAATGACATTCAAAAGGGAGTTTCTAAAGAAAATGTTGGATGAGAATAAAATTAATGATATATCGTGGTGTATATATGGAATCAATATATATATATATATATATATATTAGAAGAGAAATTTCATTTCAAATTGTTCATGAGATTTACTGGATTATTCACCTTCACTTATCTACTACCCCATTCTGTTGATGGGTTTAAGGAGTAGAAAAAGAATGATATTATCCCATCAAAGAACAAATTTTTTTAATTAAATTTTATCAAAATAGATTCTATTATCAAGTAGATTTGAAATATTTTTAAATCATTTTCTCTATTCAACCATATTGGAAAATTGATGTAGATTTTCTAGAATAAATTTTAACATGGTTAGAAATAGGAAAATTTTAATCATTTAACGTCATAAAAATTTGTGAATAAATATTATTTCCATCAAATTCATTAAATTTTATTAGTAAAAATTGATAATGAATAATTAAATCGATTTATTTTGAATATGAAATTAATTTTTTATATTTAAAAGAGAAAAATATTCTTTACTAATTTGAATTTCATTGCAAAACAATTAATTATTAAAATAAAATTGTGGAATATCTCATAATATTTGATAATGGTTGAGTTTGACAGAAATATATAACATACAATGGAGAATGAATATATGAAAAATCCAAATATCTTTCTCTTCTTCACTCAATCAGTTTATTTTTTTGTCTGTCTAGAGATTTAATGTTTTTCATATATAAATTATGGGATATTCAAGATGTAAATAAATGTTTATTCTTTTAATTAAATACTATGTAAAAATTTATTTTTGAAAGAGATTTTAAAAATACGATCACTTAACTGATGCATTCAAAATATTTTTTTCAATGTTTTTAGAAGTAGATATTATTTTCTAAGAGTTGATTTATACAAAAATAAAATACCTTCATCAATAATTGAAAGGATAGAGTTTTCATTGAATATGTTTTGACCTACTTCAATTTAATTTATTTTAGTGACATTGTATATGACTCTTCACATGTGCCTCAAGAAACTAGAATCCATGTTTGACATTAATTTTTGGGTATTTTGCAGAAGTCACATTCCCTATAAACTTAAATGTTTAATGGTTTTTGTATGAAAACAATCTTGGATCGACATTCATTATAAATAAATATATTTGATTCCTAAATTTATTAACATTATTTCTTTTGGAACTTTTAAAAGTGATATGGATTAACTTTGGTAATCCATATCAATTATTTTTAAATTAACATAAATAGGTTATGTGAATAATTATTTTACATTTATTAATAATTTGAACATTGAAAACACCTTTATAAAAAGTTATTTTCTTGGAATTTTTATAGATCTTTTTAATGATTAGTGTAACCAAAAAAAATATTTATTCCAGGATATTTAAAAAAACAATTTTATGTAAAATATCTTCACCATGAGTGAATTGTAAATCATAAATTTGTGGACATTAATAGTGGATTATATTTTATCAATATATAGTTTGTTATATATTTTTATAATGAAATATTTCTTCTTACTGATGATAAAAACCTGTTTATATTTTTTTATTTAATCAATTTAAATTTTTTCATTTTATGTTTTATCTAAATTGAATAAATTTGTTTAAATAAAAATTCACGTTTATTTTTGAATTATTTTATGTCATCATAATTTAGGTGACCATTGGAGCAATTAGAATAAAAGTGGCGAGATGATTATGTAGAAGAGGAATAATTATAAGGAAGTTGTAGATGGGTAAAAACTATGACATCTTCACACACACATACAAACACACACACACACATACCATACAAAACATTATTTTTGAGTCAACTAAAGCGGATTGTGATGTTTAATTCATTTGGTTATCACTTGAAATCAACATTGTGACATTAAAATAATTTTTACATTGTTTATTTTCATTGATATTATTATTTAATACAAGGAACTATAGTTACTATGACTTATAATTTATATATTAATAGCATGTTACTTATGTTTTTACCATTCTATTTTTTTATATTTTTAATGAATCTTCTCCTTTTGGTAAAAGTTTTACATGTTCTCAAAAATTAGAAGAGGCTTAATTAACATGCATTTGTATTTTTTTCCTGTTAGTACCTTAGATAGTTATATATTTTTTCACTTATTTGGCATTCTTACACTCAATTTTTTTTTATCATGATTTTGTTTATTATCAAGGATCTGATGATTTCCTTAACTTCAATCATTTTTATATGTATCTCATCATTTATGGTTTTGGAATTAGGTTCCCATGATCTTAGTAAAACCCTAATCATTTTTCGTTATGATATTTTTTTAGATTATTGGTCATTGAGGGACTTTCTACCTCTAGTAATGTCAATAAATATTGTAATCATGATTAAAATAGATTAACTATAATGCATAGTGAAACACATATTATCATGATTGTAAAAATTTAATCAACTATTTTTTGATTAATTTTTTTGTTCATGTGTGATTTCTTATAAATTCTAATTTTTATAAGCTATTTCTTGTGATGATAAATCATTGAACAAGTTTTTATCAAAAACAAAATTCATGGAATTAATAAATTTCTTATTTATTTAAAAATTCAAAATATCTTTAAATTTTTATTTTTTGTCATATTCTTTATTGGGAAAATGTACATACATTACTTTTTTTCAAATAGTGTTCAAAATAATACTAATTAAACTAGAAATTTGGTTCGTCCAATATTAGTAAGTAGTGTTGTCAATAATTGGAGCATTTAAACATGAATTATAACTAATATTAACTATTAGTATTGAAATTTATTATTATATGAAAATCAATTTTGGAAAATATAAAAAATAATATATAAAATATTTCAATAAAATAATAAAAAACTCTATTGATAGATTTTTTTTTCTATCAAGGTAAATGGAATTTTAAAAAATCCAAACAATTGGAACTGATTTTTTGATATTGTTTATAGAAATAAGGTACTAGTAAGGGTGAATTTCCAATTATATTATTATTGTGAAATTAAAGGATACCATAATAAATAAATAATTTCTAAATAATAAATTGAGAAAGAAAATAAAAGTAATTCAGCAAATTAAATTCGAGTAGATAATGATAATAATTAAGTAAATTATGACATGAAATAATTAAACTGATTATATTAAATTTGGACAGTGAATGTCAAATGTTTCATTACAAAAATTTAAAGAGGTGAAAAAAACTAATAAGTAGATCATCTAAAGCATGTTATGTTTTTTAATATATAAACCCTTAAAACTAAGATGTATATTATATAAATATCTTAATCTCAATGGTGATCAAAAAAAATGTGGCTTTTGAGTGCCATAATTTTATTTATCAATAATTAAGTATAAAATCAATTGAATTTTCAAAATGTGAACCATTAAGGAAATTAGTATGGGTATATAATGTTTTGTTTTTAGAAAACACATTATAATCCAATAAAAAATATATTAGATAGAAATAATACATTAAAGGATTATGGATTTCATATTAGGGTTGATATCATTGAGATATTATTAGTATTAATATAATTTTAGGGAAATGTGAAATCATGAGCATCAACATTAGTATTATATTTTATAGCTTTTATGTGGGTGCAAAGATCAAAAATTATTAAAGGTGAGGCGATAAGTTGAGAAGGGTATCATTCTATAGCACAGAAATGCCAGATAAAATTTTAGATTTAATTTGTAGTAATGAAGAAGATGTTTACTATAATCGGTTCAATTATAACCACATATAATGCATACATGAGGTGGATGTTTTCACACCACCAGGTACATTATAGAAACTATTAGTGAGATGCCGGCATACATGGATTCAGGTGATATGATTTAAAATCACTGGCTAGTCACTAATAGCCAATGACTTTCATGAAGAATGAATCAACATTGGTTTAGTGACCAGAAAGAAAATAACACTCCAATGAAATGATATTGGTACTGTTATGCACTATAAATGATATAATTATGACAATTTTTTTCCTAGTTCACATCACCATGTACTTGGTGCATCTTATTACAACCCAACATTAAGAAATTCTCCAACACCATTACAATCCCTTATATAGATCTTCAAATATAATCCCATAAACATAAAGAATTAATATCGATTTGTATAAAAATTTATATAGGAATTAAATATGATTTAAAATTCCATGAAATTTTATATCTTTGAATTAATTTAAAAATATTGAACTCACATAAATTAAAAAAAAATTGAAGCACTATTGTTTTTTTATCATGAGAACACTATTCGAGTGAGTGGTACAACAAATGGCAGGTAAATCAATGCCCAAGGGTATATGGGAGGTATGCCTAAGGCCGCAGGTAATGTTTTTTTATCCTAAGGAGATGGGCACACATATTTTAATTCCACATACAAAGGTAAAAATTTAGTGATAACAAGTCTATGAAGGTACAAAAATGGTTTTAAATTCCATGTATATAATGAATGTAATTTAGGGTATCCTTGATATATTATCTCTATGTTTATGTTTATTCCACAATATTAATTTTTTTCTTATGACTATGTCACATTATATGTGATTGGTTTATTATATAGTGATTCTATGCTCATATAAAATGGTTTACTTTAGATAATTAATATCACATTTCCTTTTTTTTATTCAATTTAGAAAAACATATATTTTTCAATGATCATTTAAATATGATATTTCTATTCCAGATAAGTTTTTTCTTTATCTAATGATTCAACCCTTAGAAGGAATTTTAATGAGTATTCACATTCTATGAATTTTAGTTGACCACTGTCTTATTTTTCTATTCCAAATGTATAATAATAAGAATACCTAATAATATGCCTAGAATAAGGACTAGAGGCATAAAATTCTAAAATAATTTTCACAAGTCTCTTAAAATATTTGTATTCTTATATGATATTCCAATACACAAAATATACCATTCTATGGATTATGAGATTAATATGAGATTTAATTTTGATGATCTGAAATATTTTTTACCATATAAATGTTTATATTACATTATCTACCTCGGTAGAAAATATAGTTTTAAATGATCATCTATTCAATACAAGACCTGGGAGTATGGGTTTAAGGTGCCTCAGTAGAGCACAAGTGGATAACAATAGAAGGATTCTACCTTTTGATCATTCATCAAAATGATTATATTGTGAGAAAGGCCTTCTAATTCCATAAAAATGAATTAATTTCAAGAAAAGTATATATATATATATATATTAATTAATAAAAAAGAATATGTGAATATATTCATTCTTCAAAATTTTTGGGTTTGCATTCAAAATATTATGAGGATTTAATGTCCTGAAACCGATGATTAACATTGTTGTTCATGATACAAAATATTTACAATTTATCTTAATAGTATCATTAAGATGATGAATCAAAGGAAACATTCAGTTATAAGATTCTCATAGAGTCATTAAAAAATCAACTGATTCATTTAAAACAGTCAAATTTCATTAATGATTTGAAAAAGGCTACTCTTAATGAGTTCGGGTACAATTGAGGTTCAATAGTATTTGATTTTCTATCTAGAAAACTATGCATGATAACTCATGTAGCAGCCATATGAAGACCAATATATTATATTGAAATTTTATTATATAAAAATATAATGGATAGATATGGATAATTCTCCAAACCTGGTGATATGTTTTGATATAATGTATTGAAATAGAAACATATATCATTTTACTGATTTTTTTTAAGTGATTAATATGTTGATAATATAGATGATATGGCTATGGGATAGTTTTTTAAAATAAATTAATCAATAAAAAGTCATAAAAATAGACATTTATGGTAGTTGAACTGATAATAGATTTTAAGATATGGATGTATGAAGTAAGAAGTTGAGATGTTTATATTTAGAATATTATTTCAAGGTACTTATAAATCACAACATTATATATGTCATCACACTATAATTTAGTTTTCTTAAAATTAATTTTCATTAGAATGAAATCTAAGTAAAAAAATAAATGTACAATGACAAAATCTATATAAGAATAATATATATAGACACATAGTTCATCCTTTACACATGTATTATAATCCAACAATAATGGAATCATTATATAAATGAGAAACTGGGAAACATAATCTTAATAAGATGAATGTAATTTAATGTATGAATATACCGAACAGTAATTAAAAACCACACAAAATGAATGGAATTAAATATTATTAATTGAATTCAATGAATAATTATTCATGATATAATTAATGGTTCATTCCATGTTTGGATAATAAAATTTGATGATACTAATGTATTTACTAATTTTTTAACAACATAATGGTTGATGGATAAATATATGATTTTATCATAAGTTAAAGATGGATTGTCCCATAAATATGACAATCATATTAAAATTTATTCTATAAGTTAGTAAATGTGTTCAAATAGTTCTATCAATTTATAGACCATAAATCCACATGGATAAAGACGCAAAATAGTATAAGTGGAATTGAGTATGGCCTGATGGTTTTTTACTATAATGAGAAGTTACAAATGGTAAGTTATATATTGGAAGGTCATAAATTAATGAACCAAATTGAAAGAGTAAATTTTCTAATAGATCCATGAAAACCTATAGGGATGTGATTATTTTCTATCATCATTGTGAATATAATCATGATGGAGAAATTATTGAAATGAATTCCCTATATTTTGATTATGTTCATCTTAGTATAAAGATAGAAGCAATTTTGAGAACTAGTTAGAGAAAATATAGTTGATCACACTAAAATAAGTAATTAAATTACCTATGATATTTTAATACTACCTGAATCATGGTTTTTATTATTTGTCTCATTTTTTGTTCCCTATAGGTGTAAAAAGGGATTTTACAAATTATATGTTCTATTAATATGTTAGAGTTTTTGATAAATGATATTTTTTAAATTTAAAATTTACTTCTAATGTATGAATATAATGAATCAGATAATTTCAACGTGGAACTAATGATGAAAATATATACTGTTTATAATTAAATATGAAGGGTAATATAGTTATTTATTATAAGAATTTTGAAGAGAAATATGGAAAATAGTATGAATGAAAAGTGGAAGTGTAATGAAAATTTCATTGTTTTTTATCATCATTAAAGACTTAAGTTTTTCTAAAATTTAGATTCTATATCTTTTTTATATATGATAAAATTACATTAGTTAGGAGAAACTTTATGTATCATATTTTTAATGATAATACCATACCATTAATCATAAATTATGTGATTATAATGGAAAATAAGTTTTTGATTATTACTAGATTATACCATGGATGTCGTGGTTTTTTTTGAGTAATTAGAAAAAGAAATTATATTTATTTTTTAACTATATAGTCTTTATAGAATTTTTACATTGATCATGTAATGAACATTCAAGTATAATGGGGTTTTTTAGAAGTTAAATATAAAAGTTGTAAAGTAATTAATTCCTCTCAAAACTCATTGAATTATCATTATCCATAAGGGACCTTTCTATTTTTATTAGAGAACATAGGTTTTGTTTAATGATTATACGATTTTTGGTGTGTGTATAGTATTTTTTCCTAATATTTAATGACTTGAGAACAAAATTATAATTATTATCATGTTTAAAATAATTTGTTAAACAATAAGTAGATAATATCTTTTTATTGAATAATTAATTTTATTTGGGATGATCTAATGCTCCCATATCTTACATTAATTATTTTATATTTTTGGTTTCCACCAATGGTTTTATTCATAATGAAGAGAGAACTATGATTAATATAATATATAAAATGAATATTGAGAATGGTGCTCAAGCTCAAAATAATATCTTTCCATATAATTTATAAAATGAGCTTCTAAATTTTAAAGAGAGGATGGGAATGCAATACATTCTAGATAAAATAAAAAATATATATTAAATAAACATAATAATAAAAAAGTATGTTGAATAAATATACATATTAATATTTAAATTATTAAAAAAAATATAATTTTTAGATACATTATCTATGTATTTAATGATGTTATGAGAATCATTAAATGATTTGGTATGTTTTGGTGTATTATATGGTTGTTTTGAAGATAACACATATCTTGGTAAAATGTTTTAATGAAATATTATTGATTCTTAAAATCCATAATTATATATAACTTAGATCTTATTATTTAAAGTGATTCTTAATTTCATATGAAATCAGAGAATATATTTGATTCAAGAAGAAGAGAAAGGATAATGGAGAAATATCATTTAATTCATTTAAAATCAACAAGGAAACAAGATGACATTGAGATATATAATTCTAATAAAGTAAATGATATTGATGTGAAATTTCAAAAAAATCAATTATGTAGAGAATTGTAAGGAGAATAAAATTAATGTATTGTGGAAGTTTAACAAAAATTTTCTTCAATTGTGGGGAAATTAGATATTTTATAAAAAATATTTATTAGATTCAAATAAGATCAAAAATGTGAACATGAAGATGTGAATTCAAGGAGTTCTTTTATAAATATAGGGACATGATTTTATAATTAAAATTATTCTTTAATGGTGATGGGTTAAAAAATTTCAATATTAAAATAGTGAAATATCTTATTTATATAAGATGATAATCAAGACCATGAGCAACTTAAAAAATTTGAGACATCCAATGAAGATGATGAACAACATCTAATTGAAAAGGTTAATAAAGAAACAATAACCATTGATGACCGAATAAATGATTGAAGATAAAAGGAAAATGAAATGAATCACTTGATAAAACAAAAACAATAGCAATGCCTTTAAATTACTCTTATTCATTAAACGGGAAATAACAATATGGATAAATATATTCAATCATCTTGAAAAAATCACAACTTATATGCAACAATGATGTTAATGTTTATGAATGACATTGAAAAATTATGTTTATTAGTCAACAAAAATATGAAATTGAATTTACCAATAGAATATATTCCAAAATAAAAGAAACAAGAACATGAATGTTTTTAATAAATTTTTTTTAATTTATAAAATGAATTATATGAGTTCAAATTAAATATTTAGTAGTGTATAAAATGAGTTTTATAAATAATTATGGTGAATTAAATTATAAATTATTATTTTAAGACACGAGTGAATAATGTTCTTCTTATGGTAAATAAAACTAATTCTTGAAAAATTAATTTCCTTCGAACACATATTTTAAAGGATTACATACTAAAAATGGTAATATAAAAATAAAAAGAAATATGTTTTTAATGATGAATGAAATATTTTACATCTACATTTATTTGGTTTTTAATAAATGGGGTAATTTGACTGTTAAAAATTGATTGAACAATACTTATATAATTTTTTACTATAGGAATTTTAATGAGGAATGTATGATTTCAATGTCTAAAATTTTTTTTGGGGTATCTTGGGATATATTAAATTATGATTATGGATTAAATAAAATAATTATTTCAGAATAAGAGGATATTGGCGGAAGTTTTAATGAATAATTCAGCCCAAATAAAATGAAAAGTTTATAAAAATAGAAAAATATTAGAATAAATATTTAAATTAAAGATTCACTATTAGAATTTTTATGAAAGGTGTGAGAAACTAGGCCCCATTTATGAATAACATCCCTATATACTATTTTGTAAACTGAGTATCAGTTGAAATGTTGAAATGCATTAAAAAAAGAAAAATAATATATAAGGGAAGGAAATAGCCATCAATGTAATAATGAATTCTTCCCGAAAGTAATATCGAAGGATCCAACATAGTTGTTGTTCATAAAATATTATGTGATAATTTATTTTCTTGAAAAATATTTAAATGATCATGAAATTATTAGTGGCCTTTGGAAATTATGATCTATTAAAAATAAAATGATTTTTTTTTCAATGACCATTTTAGAAGGATATATGTATTTATTGAGCACTATATTTGTAGATTGGAAAAAACTAAATATAATAAATTTATCTAAAATTTTTTATAAATAAATAAAGTGTAATTTGAAAAGGATCAATAGTTTATAATGATATTTGGAGATGTATTTTTATTAATGGAATGTGAAAATGAGGAAACCTTTTTCTAGGTGGTGGTGCTTGAAATTATATTATCTTTATCTTGAAACATGGACGTTAGTTGCGGTATATAATACATTTCATATATGGTTAAATTAATATGAATAACCTTACCGATGGAGAGAATTTTGTAGATACACGAATTTTATATAGATAATAAAATTTATTAGATTCTAAATTCCAAAAGGGGATGCTAGATATATCGTTACAAAGAGAAAGTGGATATTAAAACACCTTATAAATTAGATCTCCTTTCTTAAAATGTTTTATGGATCATGGAGAAAAAAATAAAAAATAATGATATGTATTTATGATTCCTTATTGATACATTCACACATATTAATTGAATTATTTTAAAAAACATCCACTAGTTTCCATTAAATTGATTAGTGTTTGTAAAATAAGTGTAGAAAATAATTTTAGATTGTATTTGAAGATGTTATTTTTAGATGAATGTTTTGAATAAAAAAGTGGAATGATAATTGAAAACCTCAAAAATAAAATTATTCGCTCATAATTATATACACTGTACCACATAATCATGAAATATAGCATGTCAATCTTTTTAAGGAAACAATAACACAATAGACATATTTTTATTCAAGAATATGAATAAAACCTAAATTAAAAAATTATATATATTTAATTTATTTAAATTGATATCATATTATAAATAACCATAATAAAATTAACATATGATGATATTTTTTTATTTTTCTAAAATGAATCATTTTTTAGTGAATCATTAATAATACTAATATATCAAATATTCTCTTCCATTTTTATTAAATAATGTAATCTAAAATATATATTTTTTGGAATTAGTCTTAAGGTATCATAGTATAATTTTTATTTATATCAATAAAATTTTTATCAAAAATTTGAAGGATTTGTTATAATATAATTTTTATGATTATTTTTTCTGAAAAGGGTATTTTTTATGGTTTGTAATTATTTATAGTAAAAGGACGTTCTACCTAATCATGAAAACTATCCATAAAAAATGGATGCCAAAATTTTAATTAAAATATTTTTAATTTGTAAATAAACCCCATATATTTTTTGGCTTTATGAAAAATAATTATGTTTAAAACCATAACACCAGTAAAGGTTAAATCCAGTTAATAAGGTAAAAAATTGTGTTATGTCTTTAAAAATATAAAAAGTCAGATTTATTTAATTTCATGTTGTAATTTAGCCATTAACATACAAAATTATAATATATGATATTTTATAATAATTTGGCCTCTGTATTGACATATATATTATTTATTCTAATGAAAATTCCAGAATTTTACTCTCTAAAATTTCAATAGTTTTAATGGTTAAAAATGATAATAATATGTTATTAATTAATAATAAATATTATTTTGAACAAAATTAATTTATATGTTTTAATGTAATTTATTTTTAATTTAATGTGATTGAATAATTAGTATAAATGGTTACATAACAAATTTATATTATTCATTCAATCAATAGAAAAATAAAATATATGATTTTAAAATTAATGAATGGAATACAATTAAATATACTTATAATATCCCATGAATTCTATAGATAATTATATAATATAATTTATTTTTTAATTCATTATATTCTAATTAAATTTTTTATTATTGAATTTAATGTTAAATTAAATGAATCGGGTAAAAAAACTAAATAATGATATTTTATTAAATTATTTAAATATCATATAAAACTTCACACATACTAAGGAGGTATAATAATGCGTCTAATATCATTCATTGACAATTTATTTGAAAAAATTTAGTTTTATAGTAACATTCTTATCCCTTAAAGTGTATAAAATATTAATTCTGTGGTAATTGCCCAAAAGGCCAAAGAGGGGTTATGAAAAATATGTGGGTGAAAAAATAAAATAATTGTCCAAATATTATCAGAATTATTTATTTTTAATATTCCTTATCTTATGTTTTTATTATATTAGGTTTGATCGATATTTTCATTCAAAATGTAAATTATAATGATTTAATAATTATGGTAATTCTAAGAGCTTCTCCCCACACATATAAAAGGTAACTCATTATCTATTTTCATTACACGACATTAAGAAAACTAGGTCATCGAGTCCTATACTATTTCCCTCTCACCATACTTAAATACGATCAATATTTTCTGGCCTTTCTAAAACACCAACCCTAGTTCCCTTTAGTGTATATATAACAGAAGTCTGATGAATAATAGATAACCATATTTACTAATTCATTCCAATTTATTTGTTTTTATAAATCCTCTAAATATATTTTACCAAATATCAAATAATAAATAAATTAACATAAATATAATGAGATTTTATTAATATTTTGTGATAGTTGTTTCCCATATCTTTTCCATCCTATTGAAAGTGAAAACATTGTTCGTGCGTACAGACGACATACCATCTCCACATAAAGTTGTAACATTTTTTTCATCACCATTTCAAATTTATGGTTATATATATAGAGATAATTTTTATATGTGATATGTGTTATGTAATTAATTTTCTTGAATTATAATATAATATATACAATCTTCCTTTTCAAACTCATTTGAAAACGTTTAAGTCGCTCGTGCATACATGTGGACTACCACCTCCAAAAAGAGATCAAATTTGTTTTTTCATATCCTATTAAACAGAATATAATATGTATATAATTATGAAAAAATATATATAAACTTTGAATCATTAAATATCTATTATTATATACATTTTTCAACCATTTTTAAATCAATACAACATTCTTGGGTATGAAGGACCTATCATGCCCTTGAACTCTAAAATTCAATTTTTCAACCTCTACATTTTATGTCTTACTATATATGTATAAGGAATATATATATTCTATTTATGTCAACAATGTTATTCTATAGTTGATGAATCCACAATCAATGTACAAGTACCAGATCTTCTGTGATAAAACATGCATGGTAAAATTATGCAGCGAAAACCCAAAATGATGATAATAATGAAATACTGTTAAAACATGGATCAAAATATGTTATAATAGGATTATATATGAATTTATTAAAAAGATTATTGATTTATAATAAATTAATAAACTATTTAAAAACATAAAACATGCTGATAAATCATGTTCAACTATGGAGAAATATTATGTGAAGTATTTCTTCTAAATTATCCACACGTTTGGAAAATGTTTTTATTATGAACCTAATTATTTATGAAGTCTATACAACCTCAATGAAGAATTAAAATTGGATATATATTTATTATTTATTATTAATTATTCCATTCATGTTTACTCTTTAAGGGGGTTATAATTTAAAAGTTAACAATGAGAAAATGATTTATTTTAAAAATCTAATTTTCGAGATTTTATTTATTTTATTTGAATAAATATTATAATTTATCTTTAATAATCTCCAATAAATTAATAATCGTAGATTTATTTAGATAGTTTACATATTTAATTTCAATAATTACAATCGTTGACACATTAATCATGTAATGAGATGACTAAAATAAAATTTATTCTTACTTCACTTTGAATTTGGTTGACATTTATTTTATACCCATTATTTTAAATTATTATAAAAAATAAATTTTATTTTTCAAAATAAATTTCCTGTTATACTTGAATTTTTTAAACATTTGAATTGAATATTTATAATTTTTTAAGGTTACTTTTTTTAATAGCTTTATAAAATGGAAATGATAATGTTTTTTAACAAGTACTTTGTTAGCATATTTCTTCACCATATATATATATTATTCTCTTAGATTATTCTATATGATTAAAGTAGTTTTAAAACGAAATCAATTTAAAAAACTCTAATTTTAAATTTTTTATCCATAGTACGTATATCTCCAATGTGATATAGTTTACTAAAAAACTAATAATTATGATGAATAGATTTTCATATTTTATCTCATAATAAATTTTAGTTCATTAATAATATTTTGAATAATTAATGTTATTATGATCATTATACATTAAATTTCTATTAAATATTTTTATTCTTAGTGGAATGAATATTATTATTTAACATGCCATATACCATATATAGATACAATGTTTCAAATTGATTTTTATTTGATTATCCATTAAAACACTGATATTACAAATTTTTTTATCCAATGTAGTGATCAGTTGACAAGGAATAATGTTTATGAATTAAATTAGTAATTCAATATATGTGGAATAAATATGATATAATGTGATGAGTGGTGGTCAAAATTATTCATCACTTTAATGCGTCAATAGTACTAATGAGGCATACGAGTTGTGTATCATTATTTAATGGGTTTGTGGTGTATGATTACACATATTTTAGCCTATCATTGTTGAATACTTTGGTGTTAAAGATATCATGATGTGTACAATAATGAAATAAAACATCATACATTTCATTCATTGAGAATTCAGTTATTTAAATCAATTATATTATTGAATATTTTATTATCCATGAATGCAATTCATGATCAAGTTATTTATTAAATTATTTGTTTTTTAGTTATTTACCTTGTTATATTTATTATCCCCTATTAACACATAATAAATTCAATTTTACTCAAACCATACTGAGAATTTGATCAAATCCATATTTTGTTTCATTTACACATGATATGAAGATGAAATCAATGAAATATTTTCAAGGTTGATGAACATTAAATTTTGTTATGTGTTATATTTATTTAAAATGTTAAAAAGAAATCATATATGTATTTAGAAATTAAATACAATAAATTTGACTGATAATTCATGATGACATTTCTAATATATGATAGTAATTTTTTAATGTTTAAATAGACTCTAGGATACTAGAGTTGGGGTTGTTATAATTGGTATATATTGAAATTTTTTAGAAACCTTGGGTAATATATTGTAAATGAATACAGATAACATGAGGATTATGATAATCCATTATATTATTTGATAGATTATACCATTTGAGAGACTGTTATTTTATGGATAAATAATCATGATGATTGTGAACTAACTAATTCTGTGCAATTATTTATTTATGGATCCTTTTGGAAGAAAGGAAATCAACAACTTTGGTCAATATAGCAGTTTATCTACTATGTATCCCAATAAAACTACTCTTGGATATTATAATATAATTGTTATATTAAGGAATATATCCTTGTTTAAGTCGAAAATAATTTCCATATTGAGAAACATGATTTTATATGGAATGATTCAATAATATAGGATCATTTAATGTGATATAATCCTTTGTATTTTTTTAAATCTACTAACATGGTGGTTTCTATGAAACAGATTATGTCTCTTGAAATTTTTTTTTGTGACTTTTTTATACAATGATATGGAAAATGTTGTAAATGATATTTATTTTCATAAATAAAGAATGATAAATTGTGTTTATTTACATAGAATACAAGTGATAATATTAAAAAAATATTTAATTGAGAGATTTAAATGCAAGATTCTTTGATAAATATTTCCCATAGGAAAGAAGAAAATAACTGAATAGAATGTTCATAATCTAAAAAATATAGAATAATGTGTTAGAATTATAAGGATACCTTTACTAGACTATATGGGTAATATACTGATTATATATGTTTTCCAGATAGAATGATTATACATTTCTTTGGGGGTCTTATTCAATTATTCTTATGGGAAATGGATTCTAAAAATATTTCATCATATGTTTCAAATATATTCTGTTTCATTAAATAATATATGGAATTTTATATATGTTGCATCTTCAATGTAAATCTAGATAAGTAGAGGTTGGATAAGAACAATAAAATGGGTAATGTTTCAATGAAGAATAAGGGAATGCTTAAAGTTAAATCATTTTATAATTAAGGATAGAAACATCCTGGAAAATGAACAAATAGAATATGATTTTGTTATATGTTCAACTATAATGGAATGTGGTTAATGAATAAAAGGGTAAAAATGAAACCAATGATGTGAAGTGATATATCTATAGAGAAATGGGATATTATTCACACCAATGTTCTAGGCATCAAGGTAATGTACTATAGAAGCTGTTTAGTGGAGAAAACCATGCTCAATCAAATACTACAGCTAGTGTTGAAGTTCATAAAGACATGCTGGAAGTTACATTAATCATAACATCAATTTCATCGAATGATTTATCTTATTTTGGATCATCACAATATTTTATATCATTTATATTTTTATTTTAAATTATATATTTCTAAATCACTATAATAAGAGAGTTTTCATTTAAAACATCAAGTGTAAATATCATTACAATAAGGATGTGATAGTTAATTCCACTTTTTAAAAATAAATTTAACCTATTTATAGACTTGGTTATTATACCTATGGTTTAATTTGGTGTATTACAAGGTATGTAATAGATTTAAAAATATTATGACATAATTTATTTCAATTCTAAATAATTTTTTATTTGTAATTGGGATGTAGAATACCATATCCTTAGAAAAGAGAGATCATGTAACACCCCAATATTTTATGAGATAGATTATTTTAAATTTCTTTTTTGTCTTGGTATGTAGGCTGCATCAAGATAAGATTGAAATATACACAACTCTGTATTAGCTTTCAATACATGCAACACTATAATTGGCTAGTGTTACACACAATCTTATGTTCTTTTGATAGAATTCATTTCACACAACTCTACGAATGTATTTTATACCTTTTATAAAAGTACTATATTTGTATTATATTATATGCAACACCAATGGAAGATTTCACTACATGAAACACTAACTTGTTTAGTGTTACACGCTACAACAACCTTCCTTGATATCTTGCATTGTATGAAATACCGAGTTACATTAAACAACGATATATTATGAAAATATTATTTTTTTAATGGGATATAAAATATAAGTTATGAATATTATTAACCAAATTTTTAATTTTATAACATTAAAATTAATCTTATGAACATAAAAAAAATCAATTTTTCAGATAAAAGTAATATTTAATAAAAAAATTGATTTTTCCCCTTTTGATGTAAAACAAGTTTTAAATATTTATTTTTAAATTTTTATAAGTTTAATTTGAAAAAATGGTCATTTTAATTATAATTGAGATATAAATGTTTACTTTGGATTAATTTTAGATATTTTTTGATAACTTATATATTTTTATGAATAGTAAAAATAAGCTACATTTAAATTGAAAGCATTTTTTAATCAAAAAAATTTATATAGTTAAAATATATTATTGAATGGTTTTAATATAAAAATATAATATATTTTTCTATTTTAATTCAATTGAATTCATTTTAATTAATTATACATTCAATTCATATTTAAAAACATTTCAATCTTTAGTAATATTTTAACTTTTATACAAAATCCCATTTTTTTACAATGAGGATAAATTTAAATTAATTACCATAACTTCTATTTTTTGAAATTTTAAATATGGATTCTATATTTTTAATTTTGATGTAGAAATTATGTTAATAGGTTACGTTTTTCAATAGAAACTATGGTAATATTTATTTACCACAGTTAAAGGAAAATCACGTAACAAAGGGTAACTAATGATATGAAAAGGACAAAAAAAATATCCTAAAACCATTAAAAATAAAATTAGATGAAAAAAAGTATACCATTAACATCTTTTATTATACACATAGTCATTTAATGTCATGCTAAAACTTAAAATGAAAATGATATTAATAAAACTAATGAATGTGTTAAAATGTCATACTCACATTTTATATAAGTATAATAATTTTAATATACGGATAACCTAGTGATATCTTCGAAAATAAATAGTCTATAGAAATATAAAATAATTACCTACATAATGGTATCATAGTTTTTATTTTTAGTAAATAAATAATTACCTTAAATTTTTATTCATTGATGACGTAAAAATTAATTAATTGATATGAAATAAATGTGAAATTTTTTATTAAAACTAATAATAACAACAAAAATGATGAAACACATGAAAATATTTTATTTTTATAGTATATATAGACCATAATCAACCAATGGTATAATTATGGACTATTTAGAGATATATGGAATTGATTAAGTAAATCATATTATATTATTTATAGTATTGTTAAAATTTTCACATTCATACTTTAATAAGTATAAAATTTGTAAAGTTGGGTTATCAAGTAGATAAATTCAACTAAATATATTATTATGAAATAAGGAAAATATATTTATATAACTTTTTTGGACTTTTAATTTTTCTTCATCAAATAAATATATTAAACAATAATAAAATATTTATATAGTAATTATTTTTTATGGCATATATCAAATAAATGTTATTAAAAATACTAAAATAAATATAATTTTAGTTTATTAATTTTTCCAATGATTTTTAATGATTCCAATGACCCATTAGGGATATGATGAAATATTTTTTCATAGATAACACCTTATCTTGATATTTCTAAATATCCATGAAATGAACAGTGTCAAAATTGACAAAATTGATATTTTGTTAAAATAATTTTTTATAAAATTTTTTAAAAAACATAAACACATTTTAAAAATATATAATAATTTATAAATTATTTAAAGTGTTTTAATTTATTACTTACAGTGTAATTGAAATCAATTAAGTAAATATCTAACACATTTATTATCGAAACATTTGTTATCTTAATTAAAATTAAATAGGAAAACTAATTTTTAATTAAAATTATAATGTTTAAATTGACATAAAAATTTCTATAAATTACATTATTTGATAATATTTCATTATTATCACATCTTGTCATATAATATATCTCATTTTGTAGGTATTTTAATTGATTTTAAAAAAATTTATAATTTAATTGTTTTAGAAATTCCAAAATGGTCCCTCAACCCAATAATAAAAGGACACCTCCTCTATCTTTACTCCATAATTAATTAAGCATTAATGTTCATATATATCCAGCCAATTTATATTCTAAACTTCCCTAGTAATACTCTATAGGTTGTTTTCTTCTAAAAAGTTTTTATCTCATTCTATTAATAGGATATCAAAAGAGAGCTTGTTAAAGAAGAGGTAATCTCCTCTACCGATTCATTCATATTTCATTCTAATTTTTCTCATACTTAATGAGTTTTCTCATTAAAGAATAAAAAATAAAGTATAAAATATAAACTGATATGTTATTATAATTTTGGAAAAAACTTATTAAACTATCTATCCATCCTATGAAAGACGAAATCACCAAGCATTCGTATGTATAACTTACTGTCTCCACATCATGGTGTAATCTGTTTTTCACCATCACTTTACATGGATGCATATAAAAATGTATTTAATAACTATATATTATTATTATAAAATTATATTTATTCTCAAAAAAATATTACACCATGAAAATCAATACCATTCAACAATTATGGGAATGATATTGTCTTTCATGCATACGTATGGCATACCATCTCCATTAATGGTGTATTTTATTTAATTTATCTATCAATTATATATATTTATATACTGAATATATATGATATATAAATCATTTTATATAACCTAGAAGTAATTAAAAAATGATATAAGTAATAATATCAAGAATAACATGTCAAAACACAAACGATAAACAAAACGATTATTACCCATAACGTTTCATTAACATGGAATTGACAAATGAACGGGAATTATAAAGTAATATATAAATCATATATGATATCATAAATATTATTATGGTTTTTTTACGTGTTCATAATATGTTTAAACCCACTATACAAGAGTTTCAGACAGATATAGAATAAATTGTACCTAAGGTAAGGGATAAATTTTTCAATAATATTTTTATCCGCGATTGTTTATACGTAACTATTTACTGAGGGTATATATGTCATCCATGTCCATATATTTTAGAATTAATTTCAAAAATATTTATTATTATTCTATATATGTTTAATTTCATTTTTAAACATTTGGTACATTTACTACGTGGTATGAATGGAATATTATTTTGTTTACTATGCGGGGTACTTTTTGACTTCTCATACAAAAGTACGAGGATAATGTTTTTTTAACATATAAAACATTAAAGGGTGTTTACATATTCATAACACCATATTTACATGGATATTCTTCTACACCATTTCATGTTTAACTTTAACTAATTTATTTTCTTTTATAGTTGCACGACATATTGAGAAGAGAAAATGCTTTTTATGAAAAATGATATTTTCCTCAAGAATTTAGTTGAACTGTTTTATCAATATTATTTTCCATATAAGATGATTATATTTACATATTATTATTTTTATATACCTATTTTTACTATTATTTGGTTTTTTTAATGATGGGATGATATTTTATATAGATTTTTTTGTGATGGAATTTTTTTAATTAACCCATTTTTTTTGGGTTATGCTATGATGAATGATTTATTAATTTTTGGAAAATATAAGAATGATTTAATTATGAGATGGGTTGGAAATATGTAAGAACCCGGTTCTTAGTTTTGAGGTACGAGCTTCTTCTTTTTCTGTTTCCTTAAGTTATTTGGAGAAAATATGGAAAATGGGGAAAATTCCTACATTTTGGAACTACATGCCGTGTACTTTTTCCACATGCCTTGTATTTCTGGACGTGTGGGGATTAGTACATGGAGGGTGTACCCATGCCGGTGACGAAGGGTGTAGGAACCGACTACATGCCATGTAGTGGTACCTTACATGCCGTATAGTCAGTCAGCAGGCCTAAACAGTAAGGCGACAGAGCAGCTAACAGCTGGGTGACAGTACATGACATGTACTTTAGAGTACATGTCGTGTACTCATGTCGACAGTTGAACAGTGTGGCATTGCTGCCAAATGAATAGTTAAATGAAATAAGTACACGACGTGTACTTTGTTTTTTTCAGCATAAAACAGGAAGTAGCCTCCTCATTTGGCAGACGAGGCATTTAAGCCGTTTTGGAGCCAAGGAGGATAGCCGACCCTTTGAAGATCTGTCGGGTGTTCGTCTGGAATCCGATTCGGCTTCGGACGATCTCGTTGGAACCGCATGGGTAAGCCCTCTCCTCTCTTGGTATTGTTCTTACCAATTCTTTACCGAGAGGAAGTTATTTACATTTTAATGGGTTTTGTTATTCGTCATATCTACGCCATTCATGGGCGTTTTTGGAGTCGTCGTTCGGGTATAACGTTCGTCAGCTCATAAGGTTGGTGGATTTGTGTTTATTTTCTAACTGTCGTGCGTTTTTGTGCCACGAACCCATGTTGGGGTTTCGTGTGGCTGAGGTCGTTGCTATATTTGATGCCTAGAATTACATAGGTGATTAAATTGTGATAATAAAATGCTGGTTGGTATCGTTGCTTGGATCCGGAACCACCCCTGGGGTGTGTTTCACTGTTTAGTCATTTGGCCAGGATACCCGAGGGTATGCCTTTAAAGTAGTAATCATAGAATTTCCTTGAGAGGAATTGCTTGTTTATTTATTTTTACATGTTGGGCATGGACCGGTTACCTGTTTATCTAGAGGGCATTGTTGTGATTAGCCTGAGGGCGTGACTGCTTTATCCTGAGGGCGATGTTCTATTTCACTTGAGGGCAACCTTTCATGCCTGATGGCTTGACTTCTGTGCCTGAGGGCGACACTTCCAACTCCTGATGGCAATTTCTGTTACGCCTGAGGGAAATATCTGCGGGTTGGATTCTATATGTCCTTAGGGCATGGTTTACTATTTTATCCTGAGGGCACGGTTCTGGTTGGACTGAGGGCTTGGTGTTGTTGGGAAAAAGAATGTTACTAAATTAAATAAATTAAATGAATAATAAAATTGAAATTTAATTTTTAAGTTAGTTACTTTTAGTACTGCTTACTTTATTGCATTTTTTTATTGGACACTGTTGTTGCATGCTTACACGCAGTTGGGCACGGGCCTTTGGTGGGTGCCTACTGAGATATATTTCTCACACCCTGTTTGGGCCATGATTTTCGGCCCAAACAGATTTCATTTCTGCAGGTGTATATTGGGCCAAGAGTCCCTATACAGGTACTTGATTGTTTCTGAGGAGTAGGAGGGCATGGGACCGAGCCTAGGCTCGTAATACCACTGCCAACTTTTTTTCTGGTTTTTCTCTACTCTGAAATTTGTTGTACTATATTGATGTATAACATGTTCTGTCTGTTTTCTTAGAACTTGGTCTTAGAACATGAAACATGTAGCATTATCATTTATATACTGTTGGTTATATCCACTGCTGTAGTTTATTTCTGTTGTGTATGGATTACTGCTTTCACTGTCGTTGTAAGTTTTATTTAAATTCTACTGAGCTACACTTCAAAAAATGAGGGCATAGTTTCCCAACTATCAGACCTGGTCCCTTGCTACTAGTCGGTAGCCTCTGGCATTTGGGGAAATGCTCTTGAGGTCTTGTGGCGAACCGGGCTCGGGGCACCCGTTGCATGGCACCCGGGTCCGGGACGTTAAAAAGTGGTATCAGTGGAGTTTCATTTCTTTGAATTACTATTTGGAGTCTTTGTTAGGGATAGGATAGAATAGTAGTTGGTAATAAGTTGTGCCTGGGCGTAGCTAACCCGTGTACAAGGAAAATCCAATTTACCTCGTGTTGCAATTTTACTGACTTTGTAATTTACAGTTGATTTGATTTTCACCGTTGGGTGACGCACTTTGAGATTGTGCAGTTTTTATTTTATATATGGGTTCTATTTAGTTACAACCCTATGGGATGAGGGTATGTTGTCTCATGCATCATATAAGCACATGCTAGATATCACATGCCATGCATAGTTTCCATGCCATGTAGGTGCATTAGAAATTCGCATGTTGTTGTGATAATTTTTATGCTAGAAAATAATGTTGTTGTGATAGCTGCTTGATAAATAACTTCCTTATGATAAGGTATTTTTTGTTTGATATTGTTTATAGAATGGACGCCAAACTTTGGTTTTTGGGGAGTATGGGCCCCCATTGACCGTAATATGGTGGATCATTGACTGTTTGTTGGTTATAACACATATAAGATGTCAAACATTGATTCGTGGGGAGTATGGGCCCCCACGGGTTGGAATTTGACACTTAGGTGTTGGTTTTCAGTATTTTCTGGGTTTCGGGGAAGTTTTTGAGGAAAACTGTCCGGAAACCCAGTATACAGGCCGTGTAGTATTTTTATAAATGTCGTGTATGCTCTTCTGTTCGGGAATAAAAATGAACTTTTTGAGTACACACCGTGTACCCTGAGTACATGCCGTGTAGTCTCTTCCCGTGTCACAAACCATGTGGGCGGTGACATGGGGTAGAGAAAGACTTGGGTAAAACACACCGTGTAGTTTTTGTACATGCCGTGTAGTGTTGACCCGGAGTCCGGCCATGTAAATAACAACAGGGGTCGGTGAACTCCTTGACAGAACACGCCATGTCAATTATAGACACGCTGTGTAGTGTGACCTGGGGACTCGGCCATGTAACTAACAACACGGGCCGATGTCACCTCTCCCTGAACACGACGTGTACCTGTGGGACATGCCGTGTAGTATTTTCCGAGGACAGACCGTGTGTAGTTAGTCGTGTGGCTGGGAAACGGGGTGGTGTACATGCCGTGTGCGGGTGTAACACCCCGAGTAGTGTCAAGCCGAGTATTCGTCCGTGTCACAAATGACACGGGAAGTTGGAAAATAACATCGTACACACCGTGTAGATATTATACACATCATGTAGTTTTGTTTGACGGAAGCCATGTGGCTTAGCCGTGTGTAAGGACCCGGGCAGGGGAAGGGAAGTCAAGTACACTCCGTGTTGTCTGTGTACATGTCGTGTAGTCTTGTTTTTTCAATTTTTCATGTCTTCTTCCTCTTGTTTCCTTTTTGGTTCCTTCACTTTTCAGTCTTAATAATATTGATTCTAAGGCGTTCTTTTGACCATGTAGTGTCATGCCGCCTAGAAGACCACGAGTTATTCACCAGGATAGTGGCGGCGATTATACTCCAGAGATGGTGGGCCATGGGCTACCTGTTGATCCACCAATAGAGCTAGATGCGGCGCCAGCTGCTATATCTGACACAGGCACGGAGGATAATTTCCGTGAAGGATTTATGCGGTTCATGCAAACCTTTCAGGGTGCACCGCAGGCTGCCACATCTATGGCTGACCTGACACGTATCATTCAGTAGCAGCATCTGCCTACGTTTTCAGAGGATGGCGGACCACAGTCTATAGAGTCTTGGCTAGGATCGATGCAGAATATTTTCGAGCATCTTGAGATGCCTCCAGGGTGGAGGGTCAAGATCACAACTTACATGCTGCGTGATTCCTCCAAGAGGTGGTTGGATGTTACCACCCAGTTATAGCATCACAGAGACATGGCGTGGGAAGATTTTCAGGCAGTCTTTTATGAATTCTTCTTTTCCGAGACGCTAAGGGAAGATAGAGCTTGAGAGTTCATGAATCTGCAGCAGGGAGCTATGTCGGTGATGGACTATTCTGCTCATTTTATGGATATTCAGCGTTTTGCACTCGTGCTGGTGGGTGATGAGATGTTGAGAGCCAGACGTTTTGAGGATGGTATTCAGTATGGCATTCTAGTGTTGGTAAATATTTTCAGGTTACCTATAGTACACGTGATAGTGAACCAGGCATTGATTACAGAGAGGAACCTGTGGGAATCTAGTGGTGTGGGCCAGGGCGGTTCATCACCAGTTATAGGTACTATTTCTACTGGAAAGAGGAAGAGACAGATGGACTTCTCTCAGGGTGGCAGTACCATCCAGGTAGTGTCTTCAGGTGGCCCGATCAGGTGTTACCAGTGTGGGAGAGAGGGTCACAAGAGGCCGCAGTGTCCACGAGACCCAGTGGAGTGCCGAACATGCAGCAAGATGGGTCATCTGTAGTGCTTTTGTAGGTCATTTCTACCTGTGGCTAGTGAGAGGGGTTCTTTGCATACTCCATGTGCGATAGCAAGACCAGGGGCTTCTTACCAGTCGGGGAACTGGAATATGTCAGGGCGTGCAGGCCGAGATGGTGGTTGTGGCCGTGGTAGCCAGACACCAGGATCGCAGAGGCAGCAGGGCGGGACAGCTCAAGGCAGCTAGGCTATGTCGTAGGGCCGCGGCACTGGCCTGGCATATGCTGTGCAGCAGGCCCAGCAGGAGAAGGATCCCAGACCTTCTACAGTCAGAGGTACTATTCTAGTAGATTTTTTTTTATCTTCAGTACTTTTCGATATGGGTGTTACACATAGTTTCATATTTGTGCCCGTTGTGGAGAGCCTTGGGCTCTGTGTTTATTCTTCTTCTGATATCATTACTCTAGACACTCCGTTGGGGACTAGGACGGCTGGTGTGCGGTAGTGCAAGGAGTGCCCCCTTGAGGTTGGATGGTGTCACTTCCTTTGGGACCTCTATGTCTTGGAGATGACGAGCTATGATGTCATTCTCGGGATGGAATGGTTGGTTCCCTTTCGAGCCTTTGTAGACTGATATCGTCGCAGGGTGAGTTTCATGTCACTAGAGGGCGGAGAGTTTCTATACAAGGGAGAATGGGATGTTCAGGCGAGTCAAGCTGGACCAGAGCATCATGGGCGAGGTGGATTCATATCCCAGATAGCGAGCTTATATATGGATGATCAGGGGACTTGATAGACATATTTCCCTCCAGTTGTTGATCGGTTCAGAGATGTCTTCTCGGATGTATTTTCAGGTCTACCTCTAGTGCGTGAGGTGGATTTCTCTATTGAGCTCGTGCAGGTGTAGCACCGGTGTCCATTCCTCCTTATAGGATGTCCATGCCTGAGTTGTAGGTGCTCAAAAGGCAGTTAGAGGAGTTACAGGCAAAGGGCATTATCCGACCTAGTACTTCTCCTTGGGGTTCTCCGATCCATTTTGCGAAAAAGGCGGTCGGTACCCTCAAACTTTTCGTGGATTATCGAAAGCTGAACCATTTGACGGTTAATAACCGATATCCCTTATTGAGGATTGATGATCTGTTTGATCATCTTTGTGGAGCACGAGTGTTCTCGAAGATTGACTTGAGATCTGGATATCATCAGCTGCGCGTGAGACCATCAGATATACCGCTTACATCTTTTCAGAGCAGATATGGTCTGTACGAGTACTTGGTTATGTCATTTGGACTCACGAATGCGCCAGCTGTTTTCATGGCTCTGATGAATCATGTCTTCCATCCGTATCTTGATTCTTTTGTGGTGGTATTCGTGGACGACCTCTTGGTGTACTCTCACACTCGACATGACCATGCCAACCATCTTGAGATCGTATTGAGTACACTGAGAGAGCATTAGTTATATGCTAAGCTCTCGAAGTGCCACTTTTGGATGGACCAGATTCACTTCCTAGTTCATATCATCTCAGAGGTAGGAGTTGCAGTAATCCCAGAAAAGGTGAGCACAGTAGTTGTTTGGGGGCAGCCTAAGAACGTGTTTGAGATACGGAGTTTCATAGGGTTGGCTGGTTACTACAAACGCTTCATACAGGACTTCTCCCGCTTAGCAGCACTGTTGAAAGGTCTGACTAAGAAGGGTGTGAAGTTCTTTTGGTCAGAAGCATGCAAGACAGCTTTTTAGGACCTGAAGGGAAGGTTGACATCAGCACCGATCCTGATACTCCCAGAGTAGGGGAAGAGCTATAAAGTTTACAGTGATGCATCAGGAATTGGGCTGGGAGCTGTTTTGATGCAGGGAGACCGAGTTATTGCGTGTGGGTCTTGGCGGTTGAGGCCACATGAGAGGAATTACCCGACACATGATGTCGAGTTGGCTGCAGTTGTGCATGTGTTGCGCTATTGGAGACATTATATGTTGGGAGAGAATTTTGTGGTTTTTACCGACCACAAAAGCCTCAGGTATATCTTTACTCAGCGTGACTTGAATCTGAGGCAGAGAAGGTGGGTCGAGTACCTACAGTCCTTCGATTTTGATCTTGCCTATACACCTGGTAAAGGTAATGCAGTAGTTGATGCACTGAAAAGGAAGACTCAGATACAGGCAGTGTAGGAGGCCAGTGGTGAGTGGGAGCTTATGGCTTTGTTCTCTAAGATGCATCTGGAGGTGCATGACAATCAAGGGAAGACTTGTCTTTCCTCTTTAGCTATGACATCTACCCTCCTGGGCAGAGTGAGAATGAGACAGCTAACAAATTCAGAAGGCCTAGTTCCACGGGAGTCAGTGGAAAATGAGGACCCTCCTCCCTCCTGGACGATAGTTGATGATGAGGTTTTGTGTTTCCATGGACGGGTATGGGTTCAGAGGATATACGCGAGGAGCTGATGCGGGAGTTTCATGCTTCAGTTTTGGTAGTTCATCCCATGGTTACCAAGATGTACCATGACTTGAGGTGTCAGTACTGGTGGTCAGGTTTGAAGAAAGAGATAGCTGGTTTTGTTACGAGGTGTTCTACCTGTCAGCTGGTGAAGGTAGTGCATTAGAGGCTAGCTGGGCTGTTATAGCAGTTACCCATTCCAGAGTGGAAATGAAATTATGTCGCGATGGATTTCATGACGGGATTGTCGAGGTCACCTCGAGGTAATGACGCTGTGTGGGTTGTTGTGGATAGACTCATGAAGGTAGATCACTTTTTGTCGATCAAGGAGACCTTCGATGTTGATGAGATCGAAATGTTGTATATCCGAGAGATCGTACATCTTTATGGGGTCCCTCGTTCTATCATTTCTGATAGGGATGCCCACTTTACGTATCGTTTCTGGAAGAGTTTTCAGAGGGTGCTGGGTACACAGGTGCTTCTGAGCACAATATACTACCCTCAAACAGATGGCCAGTCAGAGCAGATGATACAGGTGCTAGAGGAGATGTTGTGCGCATGCATCCTAGACTTTGGGGGCTCTTGGGAGAAGTATATACCCTTAGTGGAGTTTGCCTATAACAATAGTTTTCAGGAGACTATTGAGATGGAACCATACGAGGCTTTATATGGTAGGCCATGCCGATCACCTTTGTGCTAGTTAGAGGAAAGTTAGGTAGCTTTACTGGGGTCACATCTCATGTAGGAGACATCTGAGCAGGTCCAGTTGATTCAGAAGTAGATCGCTACCGCGCAGTCTCGTCAGAAGTCTTATGCTGATCGTCGCAGATGACCTTTGGAGTTCATGGTCGGGGATCCGATTTTCTTTCGTGTTTCTCTGAGGCTGGGACACAAGAGGATCAGGAGACAGGGTAAGATTTCACAAATTTATGTGGGGCCATTTGAGATTTTGTAGAGAGTCGGGCTGGTTGCCTATCAGTTTCAGTTACCGCAGCGATACCGAGCCATGCATGACGTCTTCCACGTGTCTCAGCTGCATCGATACCATTCAGACTCGTCTCACACCTTTCCGCTAGAGGATTTCAAGCTTCATCATGATGCGTCCTTTGAGAAGAATCTGATTCGTATCGTAGACAGGAGCACAGAGGTTCTCCAAGTCCGATCAGTTCCTCTCGTACGGGTGTTATGGCAGCATGGTCGAGTGTAGGACGAGACCTGTGAGCAAGAGGCCGACGTACGTGCTCAGTGGCCAGAGCTGTTCTGAGCTTTATCTTCTCCACCCTCGGAAGGGAAATTTGGGGACGAATTGCTATAAGGGGGAAGTTTGTAAGAACCTGGTTCTTAGATTTGAGGTACGGGCTTCTTCTTTTTCCTTTTATTTAACTATTTTTGAGAAAATATGGAAAATGGGGAAAAATCATAAATTTTGGAACTACACGCCGTGTACTTTTTCCACACGCCATGTACTTCTGGTCGTGTGGGGATGAGTAAACGGGGCGTGTAGCCATGTCAGCGATGAAGGGTGTAGGAACCAACTACACGCCGTGTAGTGGTACACTACACGTCATGTAGTCAGTCGGCAGGCCTAAACAGTAAGGCGGTGGAGTAGCCGATAGCTGGGCGACAGTACACGCCGTGTACTTTACAGTATATGTCGTGTACTCATGTCAACTATTGAACAGTGTGGCGGTGCTGCCAAATGAATAGTAAAATGAAATAAGTAAACGCCATGTACTCAGAAGTACACGCCGTCTACTTTGTTTTTTTTTGTCTTAAAACATGTAGTAGCCTCCTCATTTGGTAGAGGAGGCATTTGAGCCGTTTTGGAGCGAAGGAGGATAACCGATCCTTTAAAGATCTATCGGGTGTTCGTTTGGAATCTGATTCGGTTTTGGACGATCTTGTTGGAACCGCACGGGTAAGACCTCTCCTCTCCTGGTACCGTTCTTACCAATTCCTTCTTGAGGGGAATTTATTTATGTTTGAATGGGTTTGTTCTTCATCAGATCAATGTCGTTCTTGGGAGTTTCTGGAGTCGTTGTTCGGGTATAACATTCGTTGGCGCATAAGGTAGGTGGCTTTGTGTTTATTTTCCAACTTTCATGCATTTTTGTGTGTTTTTGTGCCACGAACCCATGTTGGGGTGTCATGTGGCTGAGGCCGTTGCTATATTTGATGCCTAGAATTGTATAGGTGATTAAATTGTGATAATAAAATGCTGTTTGGGATCGTTTCTTGGATCCAGAACCACCCCAGGGGTGTGTTTCACTGTTTAGCCGTTTGGCCAGGATACCCAAGGGTATGCCTTTAAATTGGTAATCGTAGAATTTCCTTGAGAGGAATGGCTTGTTTACTACATTTGACATGTTGGGCATGGCCCGGTTACCTGTTTAGCTTGAGGGAGTTGTTGTGATTAGCCTGAGGTCATGACTGCTTTAGCCTGAGGGCGACGTTCTATTTCGCCTAAGGGCAACCTTTCGTGCCTGAGGGCTTGACTTCTGTGCCTGAGGGAGACACTTCCTACGCCTAAGGGAAATTTTTGTTATGCCTGAGGGAAATACCTGTGGGTTGGATTCTGTATGGCCTGAGGGCAAGTCTGAGGGCGTGGTTTACTATTTTAGCCTGAGGGCACGGTTCTGGTTGGCCTGAGGGCTTGGTGCTTTTGAGCACAAAAATGTTACTAAATTAAATAAATTAAATGAATAATAAAATGGAAATTTAATTATTAAGTTAGTTACTATTAGTACTGTTTACATTATTGCATTTTACTATTGCACACTGTTGTTTCATGCTTACACGCAGTTGGGAACAGGCCTTTGGTGGGTGCCTACTGAGATATATTTCTCACACCCTTTTTGGGCCACACTTTTCGGCCCAAACAGATTATCTTTCAGCAGGTTTAAATAGGGTCAAGAGTCCCTATACAGGTACTTAACTGTTGCTGAGGAGTAGGAGGGCATGGGATCGAGCCTAGGCTCATGATGCCGCTGCCAGCTGTTTTTCTTGTTTTTTTGTACTCCGTATTTTGTTGTACTGTATTGATGTATAACATGTTTTGGTTGTTTTCTTAGAACTTGAAACATGTAGCATCGTCATTTATATACTGTTGGTTATATCCGCTGCTGTAGTTTATTTCAGTTTTTTATGGTTTACTGCTTCCACCGTCATTGTATGTTTTATTTAAATTCCCTTGCACTACACTTTGACAAATGAGGGAATAGTTTCCCCACTATTAGACCTGTACCCTCGCTGCTAGTTGGTAGCCTCTGGCATTTGGGGAAATGCGCTTGAGGTCTTGTGGCGAACTGGGCTCGGGGCACCCGTTGCGTGTCACCCGGGTCCGGGACATTACAAAATATATCTCTATAAAATTAAATTGCTAAATATTTATATCTTGGGATATATACAAGACTTAAAAAACAAGAAAATATGGTTTAGTAATATAGGGCAGGAACTGAATAGTAAATCTGGTTCAGTAATACATCACCGGAACAAAAATTAAACCATATTATGTATTTAAATTTATCCACTATGATGGTCATGGAATTAATCAAATGAATAATATCAGAATAATATAATATAGTGTTTTATTATACACAATTACATGTTTTATTCCTATGCTAATTTATCATGGTTAATGTTTCTTTATGTTAAATGCCTTATGTACAATTAAGATTTATTTCATGACTTGCGATATTGATATTCAAAATTTATGTTCATGTTTTCAAATTCATATTTTTATTTTTTTTTTATTTTCTTTTTGTTTACACTTACCATGCATTTGATCTCACCATATTTTTATTTTCTATTCCCTAACATATAAAAAATCGTTTTAGGTAGGAAAACTAAAGGGTAATATCTTTATGGGAGATGTTAAAAATCATTCACAATTTTATAATATTATATTCCATATCTCAGAATACACCAATATAATTCAATATTTTGGTCTCTATTTGTGTCATTTTTTATCTATTCCTCAAATGTAATGTAATTTCCATGTACATCATGCTTGGGTCGTTAGATTTGGTATCAGAGCGAAGGTTTAGTCAACCATTGGAAACAAGGATTCAAAAATTTTAGTGAGATCCCAAGAGATATATCTAATATACATCTAGGTATTTCCTATGGATAAGTAATGTATAGGTCACAATCCTAGGGTCATTGTGATAATCATGACCGACCTAAGGTAAAAATGAAGATAATTTTCATTGAAATATTATAATTAATTTTTCATACTTATGTGTTTATAATCTCTAATATGTATATCTCGCAAGTGGATTTCTAATCTTAGTCAATAACTAGAACTATTGTGAATATAGTTTACCATTTAATGTTTCCAATGTGAAAAGAAAGTGAATTTAGAAGATTTATTTCCTATGTGAAAACATCATAAAGAGAATCATGATGATGGTGCAAGTATTGGCCATACTGGTCCAAATAAAGTGTTTATAAATGACATGTGAATGGTATGTGATATTTATCATGTATTTTTTACATTATTCCTAATAATCATAAGGTTGAGAAACCATATGAAATGATTCATATTTTAAGAAAGACAATGATTATGGATCCTGAGTAATGGTTTAAGAATAATGTTGCATGATTATGGTTTATATGTTTCAGAATTCAAATATTATGTTATATGAATCATCAAATATTTGTGTGTTTTCATTATAAGTTTTTTAGTAATGATTGGAAAGGATATGTTGAAATTTTCAATATATCCAAAAAGAGTTGTAATGTTAAGGTGATATACTAGGTGAACAGATGATTAAGGGAATGGAAACCTTTATTATGTTCCATATGTTAAGATAATGATATTTGGATAAAGACATTTCAGAATTCAATTAGTAAAATGGATGATGGTAGTTTATTGGGAACTAATTATGGAGTTTTTGAAAATATGTTTATAGTAACATGGATTAAGTGTAAAACTTTTTGGGATATAATGAATATATACAATATGTTTTGGAATAAAGAAACATACATGTTTTTAATAGGGATATATAGTAATTTAGGTTATTACCATGACTCAAGAGAATTCCATGATGATTTCATTCAAATTTTTGGATTGTTACCAACATGATAAATATTATGATATATGGGGATAAAAGACTGTATTCACATGCTTTTTATATAACCATTATTATAATTTTTTTATACTATGAGTTTGGAAAAAAGTTTTTTGGATAATTGTAACGGTAGGAATGGATTAAGTTGCACATTGGATAATGTTTTTTAAGGATAAAACATTTTTTAATATAATTTTTTGAATGTTATAATATTAATGTTTTATAAAGAAGACAACTCATAGGACGAGCGATAACCCATCGTGTCAAACAAGGCTTTTGGAATCAAACACACAACTGAAGTACAAATGACCTTTATTTACTATTACTAGCCAATAGAAAGTGCATAGATTGTGTCAATTAGTTTTTCATTATTTTAGCGATATGATAATATTTAATTCCATTTTTGAACCATATAGGATTAATCTCACCATATATATACTTATGTATATTTGACAACTTGTGTTAAATTTTTCTTTATTGAGATAGTTGGAATGACCTATCATTCAATCGTATGATCTAAAAACCCATTAAGAATGAAAATTTCAACATCATTTCATTAAATAAGAGATGAAGTGAAAATTGTTCAAGGCACGAACAACGGTGATATTGCACCGAAATCAAGTAAGTATTTATTCTGATGAAAAATTCATAAACAATAGGGAAAGAATCATGAAAACCAAAAATTATATATTAGTACATTATTATCTAATGAATCAGATAGAACCTTAAATTATCATATATTCATGGTTTTATGGTGTTTAACTTTCTCCAAACATTATTCTATATCATTATCCATCATATCATGATCGTTAGATTTATCTTCCATATCCGTGTTTTCACATCCCACCAATGTTCTCTTATGGGGGTTCCCAATTATTACTTACTCTGGGTATCCATCATGTTTCTAAGTTTCTTTCTTAAAATAATTTTTTAGTATATCTTTTTACGATGTGGGTTTCTATGAAAGAAACATTCAAGTAGTGAACCTTTTATTACCATGATGAATTGTGAGGGAGAAATTCGATTTAAGATGGGTTGAATGTAACACCACGAGAGTTTGTGAGATAGATTATTTTTAATATCATTGATGTCTTGTGTTATAAGCTACACCATGATATTCTAGCAGTATACGCAACATCATATTAGCATGTAGTACATGAAACACCATTACTTGCTTATGGTACATGCAATTTCAAGTTATTTTGATATAATTAATTTCACCCAACACTGAGTATAGATTTTGTTCAATGTATAAAAGAAATATGTTTAGATTATGTTATATGAAATACCAAAGGAATCATTCTCTTAAAAAACACTGACTTGGCTTGTTTTACACGCAAGAGAGGCCTTCCTTGATAGCTTGCGTTGTACACAATACCGAGTTTCAATAAAAAATGATATATTATTAAAATATTATTTTTACTAATGGTATTTAAACAATCCTTGATTAATATTATAAACCACATTTCAATTTTTATAACATTAACATTCTTCGTTATTTACATGATATTAGGAAAAAATCCATTTTTCAGATAAAAAAAGTATTTTTCCAAAAAATGATTTGTTTCAACCTTTTGATGGAGCACCCATTTTAAATCAAGTTTTTGTAATGATTATAAGATAAATTTGAATGAAAATTTACTTCTTATTTGGAATATGGATATAAAATTTTACTTTGGATGAGTATTCGATATTTTTATGATAACTTTGATATTTTGATGAATAGTAAAAATAATGTAAATGTTAATTAAAAAAACATATTTCATTAAAATAATTTATATGGTTAAAATATATTATTCAATGGTTTTAAAGTATGAATATAATATATTTTTATTTATTAATACAATTTAATTCATTTTCATTAATTTTACATTGAATACATATGTACAAACATTTCAATCATTTGCAAGGTTTTATCTTTTAAACAAAAACCAGTTTTTTTTAAGAGCATGATTAATTTTAAATTAATTAAAAAACATTATGTGTTTCAAATTTTAAAAAATGGATACTATATTTATAATAAGTGGTTCCAAATTATGCTAACAGGTTACATGTATTTTTTTTATATTATGAATAGTAATGATAGTAATTTTTATTTACCATTGTCAAAGGTAAATTGCGTAAATCTAGGGAACTCATATTATGATAAAGAAAATAAAATTGTCCCAAAACCTACCAAAATACCATTAGATGAATAAAACTGATCCCTTAAAATATTTTTTTATAATCATAGTCATTTAATTTCTACATGACAGTCAAAATGTTATAGATATTAATAAAATCAATGAAAGTGACAAAATGTCAAACTCACATTTCTTTTAAGTATAATAATTTTAATATTTGGATAATGATGTGATAACATCAATTAAAAATAGTTTACCTATGTATTAAATAATTACATACATCATAGAAATTTATTTTTAATTTTTATGTAATAAATAATTACCATAAATTCTTATTCATTGAGGAAGTGAAATCAATTAATTGATGAGAAATAAACGAAACAATTTTTATTAAAATATTAATAACAAAAAAAATGTCCAAACACATGAAAATATTTTATTTTTCATGTATATATCGACTGCAAGTATACATTGGTCTAATTATGGACCATTTTGAGCAATATATAATTGATTATTAAAATTATATCACTTTATTTAAAGTACTGTTAAAATTGTTACATTCATACTTTAACAAGTATAAAATATTAAATGTTTTGTTCTAAAGTATTAAAATTATACTATATATATTAACCCCAAATATTGTAAATTTATCTTTATAAAAGTATTTTAATTTTAAATTTTATTCATAAAATAAGTAAATTAGATATGTAAAAACTATTGATATAGTAATTATTTTATTAAGAGAATTATAAATTTGTGTAATTAGAAATATTAAATTAAATATAGTTTCTGGAAAATAATTTGTACAATGAATTTAATATATTTCTTGGACCCCATATTAATATGATAAACTATAGTTTTGTAGGATAATACCTTTTATTTATATTTATAAAAATATTTGAATTGAATAGTGTCAAAATCGATACTATTAGTATTTTGTTAAAATAATATGTTATAAAATTATTTAAAAATCATAAAACAATTTTAAAAATATTTAATAATTATGAAATGTTCTTTAATTATCTATATTATTCATTTATGGTATAAGTGAAATCAAATAAGTAAATATTGCACCCTTTTAATATTGAAAATTTTGTTATCTTATTTAAAATTTAATAGAATAACAAAATGTTAATTAAAATGATAATGTTTTCATTAACATCAAAACATGAATATAATATATTAGTAGTTGATATTACAATCTTATAACATATGTGATTCTAATATATCTCATTATCGAGGTATTTGGATTGATTTTTAAAAAATTATAATTTAATAGTTATGAAAATTCCAAAAGTGTCCCACACCCCAATTATAAAAGGATACCTTGTTTCGCAAAGAGGAGGTGGGAGGACCGACGTGCCCAATGGGTCGATATTTCAGAGAGCTGAGTTTCGCTCGTTCTCTTAGGTCAGGTGTAGCAGTATTCGTTTCGAAACACCCAATGGTTCTTTGTCCAATGATCTATGGACCTTCTTTCCAAAGGCAGGTGTTCACTAGGCGATTCGGCCAACGATGCTTAAGAACTCACATTGGACGAGAGGATGGGAAGTCGAGCTCATCTCACCCTTTTGGGGGGAAATTATTGCCATTTTCGAAACTCTCTTATATATTTAAGACGTATTCATATGTTTGCGAATCATTGGTTTATTCCCAAGCAGAGTATCCACTAATTACTCCCGGTAGGAAATGGTCAGTTGAACGCAGGAATTGGAATCATTTAGGCCCGAGTATTACCATCCCTCATTGGATTAATGACTCTAAGGTTTTTGGACACATTGAGACGGCACTTGTTTGAAGCCTCATAATTGGGTGCTCTGGAGTTTATAGTCATCTAGGGGGATCGATAATGACTTGAGCATTTAGATCGAACCTGTGAAATGGGATTCCTATGTATCCTTGTGAGAGGAATCAGAATCCAAGTAGTTTGATGCCACTTGATGGGACACATCACCTTTTTTGGTCATGCGACGAGGACCCAACTGTATAGTTTAATGTCTTGTGGAAAGGACACTCGGGAGAGAGTTTCCCAATAAAAGTCAGTGCAGGACTTACGCCGAAGCGGTCTGGATGACCCAAGGGAAGTGATTTTCTAGGTCTAGAGATGGACCTGTTGGAGTATAAGGACATGGTCTGATAGAGACGGGTGTGTATCAGACTTAGATATCAAGCTTTCACCTCGGGGAGGTTTCCTACGTATACTGGTTGGTTAGGAATCGAAGTCCACATAGTTCTAGGAAGATTAGGGCTTACATGTGAGAGTTGTCTATTATTGGGATTTAACCTCAAGAAGGCATCCTACATACTCTGCATAGGTGACAAGGATCAAAACCCACATAGTTTGTTCTGAAGGGCATGATTGGGACTTACACATGGTTAGTGGCCTGTATTGGGATTGAACCTCTAGGAGGCTTCTTACGTACCCTGCTTAGGAGATAGAGATCAAAACAAACATAGTTAGTTCTAAAGGGCATTATTGGGACTTACACATGGTTAGTGGCCTGTATTGGGATTGAACCTCGAGGAGGCTTCCTACGTACCCTAATTAGGAGGCAGGGATCAAAACCCACATTGTTCGTTCTGAAGGGAATTGTTGTGTGGACGTCGTGACCATCACAAATCTCTAAGACCATCTGAGTCATTCTCGGTGTGAGAAACAAGAGAATGCAACTGACTTGGAAAGCCTCACTCATTCTACCTCCCTAGGGAACAGGAGAAAGATGACGAGCGGAGGAAAGTGGTCAGGACCACTGGACTCTCCTTCTCCATGATGTTGGAGGAAGGTAGAAGTTGCGCAGCGGGGCAACAAGCCTTCTATGATGTGAGGGGAAGGGTCATTGGTTTCTGGAGAGGATGGTGTGGGTCTCACTCTAGGAGGGATTCCCAGGCACTCCGAGGAGAGGGGAGAGGTGCTCACCTTTGGTACTCATCAAAAGGAAACCCGGGTGGGGTCCCTCAATCCTGACAAGTGGAGAGGCAGAAAGGGGACTCTCGGGCTCGGACCCTAAAGTACTGTGCAAATGTGAACCCAAGAATGTTTTGGGAACCCACTCAAGGGTCGTAGCAACACCTTTTCCCTCACCTAACATGGGTATGTGAACTCAAATAGGCGTGCTGATGCGCCTGGAGATTGCATCATACGGATCTGGCGGCTTCTGTAGAGGCCTTGGATAGGGGCCATGAATAGTCCACTGAAGAGATTGCAAAGGATCAGGATGGATTGGAAGGATTTTATCTAACTTGGGGAATGGGAACACCGAAGGAGTTGGCAGGCCACATGGGTGTATGAGGAGTGGGGCCCTTCGAATAGGGGGGGTGCTACGCGGCTGGAGAGGTTGTCTGCGTACCAGGGTGGTGCGCAGACATCCCACGTAACAGGGTGGTACACAGCTTCATGTTCGGCCAGCGTACCAGGTTGGTACGCGGAGGAATCCACACGACTACGGCATCCAGGGGTGACGCAGGTCGGCAGTTCATCAGTCATGGCTTCTCCCGCATAGGAGGGTGCTACGCGGTACGTTGGATCGAAAAGGGGAATAGAATCTCTGGTCCATGTGGAGTAGTTATGCGGAGGGTCTATGGCTCGCAATATTCTTTATATTTAATTTTAAGTTCGCAGTTCACCAATTTGTAATGCTTTTTCCATTCATTAATAATTCGTTTTCAGTTTCATACCTGTCCTGGTTCGGGAATTGGAACTTTGCTATTTGCGAAATCCTAATCCCCTTCCTCCGAAATTTTTCTTCCTGAAACTGATTAATACCTTTCTTATCCCCCTCGATGTCCATTTATAAATGGGGGAAAGAGATGTGTCAGTGGTCATATGACCCCTTTTGTGGAGGCCCATGACTATAAACCCGGTTTACGGATGACTTGGTCAATCTGCAACTCACAGGGGGCATTGAATGCACCTTCCTCGAGAACCATATTAGTTCGGTGAGTGCTTCGCGACCCTGCAGGGCTCCTCCTCCATTCCGAGAATGGCAGGGCATGCGGTCTGAGCCGGTTGACATGGTTCATGGCTGGGGAGGTCCATGATGGTGGACCAGCCTGGCACCCATCCGGCTTCACGCCCACGGAGGGTTCCCACCTCTGTTTCACGGACAACGTTGGTCCGTGGAGGGGGCGGCTTGCTGAACCAGCTGCGTACAATCAATGTTGGACCAGTACGCGGACCGGTCAATCCCTTACCAAATTCATGGGTTCTCTCAATATTTTTGCCCAGATATTTGAATGAAATTGGGTATAAATCAATCCCAAATTAAGGGGGTTCCCATTCTCCTTTGTGAATTTTTTAGGACCCTACAAATGCCCCCCATCAGAATGGGGTCCGATCGGAATGAATAGGAGACTATTCTGATGTAGAGTGGTCCTGAAATGTGTATAGTTTGCAGTAGAGGAGTGGAACCGGTAGAGGACCATTTCTAAAAATATTGGGGCCCCTTCCCTTGACTTTTACTAGATTTTTTATGAAAGTAGAGCTCTCTTTTCATTTCTGCGTGCCTGCCTCCTTCACAAAACTTTCTCGTCTGCAAATCAGCTTCTATTTCCACAAACCACATCCTTGTTCGCACTTGAATTTACCCACAGAACAATATTCCATCTGATAACCAAAACATTTAATCAACTAAAATGTAAGTCATAATGGGCCGCATAGGAAATCGGTACGTGGTTTCAGATGGTACGTCAACTGAAATAATCCAGACATTGAATACATCTGAAGTCTTCTGAACTTAAATATTTAAATTCGAAAATTTTGTGGGGTAGCCTGGCTCGTGGGATGATGGCCAATGTTCTGTGGGCCAGAATGTCTCATACTTCTTCCACGTAGGGCTGGTTCATGGGATACAGTCGTCACGAACCACCTCTTGAGGCCCTACGTGGATTTTGTCATGAAGGCTCCTTGGAGTCTTTTGCCAAATAATTGGTCTTTTTTCCAAATATTATTATTTTGGACTAATCATTTGTATGGTTTTCGTGATTCAGGGAGAAAATATGGTTCCTCCTCGACCTGCGACTAGGCCTGCTGTTTAGCCACTTCTGATTGGTGATCAGCTCTTAAGGGATGTGTCCAGCTCTGTTCAGGATGGAGTCTTCCACACTTCACTGTAGCCCCTCATTTCAAACTTGATGTTTGAGTCACATCAGGAGTACCCCTTTTCCAACATCCTTCTTGCCTACGGTTTTGGTTTATTGTCCGATACACCGATTCCAGTTCCATCTCGCGACAACAATCCCACAACGTGGATATTTAACAGTACTATCCCTCGATGGAACTGGGGGTGGACCTTCTGGGTTCGCCAGAGCTGTGTGGAGTTTGAAGAGGAATTGCGAGTTGTAGGTATATATCAAGCTTCTTGGGTGTCCCAGACCTACACCCATCGGCCCCACACCCTTTCTAAGAAGCTTATGAGCTGTTGGAGTCCGGATTCCAACACATTCCATCTAGTCCATGGGGAGGTGGGTATGAGTCTTTGAGATGTCTTTCAGATTTTAGGGGTCCCAATTGTTGGAGTCATGTATGATGAATTCTTGCCTCCCCCTTCTATGAGGGATAACAACGAGAAAACTCCTCCCTTAGTGAAGAAGCTCATCGATCAGGCCCGGGAGCATTCGAATGATATGTATCTGAAACATCTTGTCCCATATCGTGAATGGATCAAGGATTTTTCAAGAGAGAGAAAGTTGAGGGATCTTCCATGAAGGACCACGACCTATCCTTCGATGGAGTTCGGAAGGCAGATGGGCATATATTGGCTAATTGTAGAGGAGGGCCAGTTCAACAGCTGGGGCTAGGAACTTGCGCCAGACGTTGATCGACTGCTCCACCTGGCGGTGTTTCTGGCCATGTTCTTGAGTGTCTAGCTATTGCCTATACGTGATACTTGTGGCGTGTAGGTCTCTAATTTTGTTATGGCGGCACAGCTGGACAATGGTAACTTCATCAACTTGGTCATCCCAGTAATGGCTAGGATTTATCGGTTGCTTGGAAATATTTCCTAGGGGAGTCGGCCAAACTGGGTAGCCGGTCCTTTTCAATTCCTCTAGGGATGGTTTAGAGTGCATATTAAGAACTGTTATACTTTAATCAATCCTTTTTAGATTGCAGGTACTATATTCCGGCAGTATTTGAAATTGACCAGCGGGGTTATGCTCGAGGAGTGGGTGACCTAATAGAATGATGGAAAACGTACAGATCAGAGTTTGCATCTACTGTCAAGTTGGATCTCGAGCTATGATCATTTCAATTTCTGACCATATCCTTCCCTGACTGGTGCAATCATGAATTCTATATCAGAGGAATTTAGCAAGCGAAGCTACCTCTTTTCCCTCTGAGAGGGTATTCTGGTGGCTCGTATCAGCGGGGAACTGATCTGTGAGGGGTATGCACCTTACCGATTCGGACGTCAATTTGGTTGCGTCTAGGCACTGTTTCCTCTTGCTCTCAATGGCGCCCGTGGGAGCAGCCATCCAATGGTGGCCAAACAACTGTGTATAATGTTCACCCAGGAGGATACTGATTGCAAGGGCATTGTAACAGCCCAAGATTTTATAAAAAATATTCTTTTTAATTAATGTCTTGTGTTGTACGCTACACCAAAAGGATCTTGCACAACACGCATCCTTGACTTGCCTTGCATTACACGCAATCACGACCTTCCTCGATAGCGTGTGTAATACGCAATACCGAGTTTCACTAAACAACGATATTCTATTAAAATATTATTAAAAATAGTCTTTATGAATAGTAATAACCACTTTTTGAAATTCTGTAAATCTTATTTTTCAAAATGAACTTCATTTTTGGATTCAGAGTATCGAATTTAGCCTAAGGTGAAATTTTGGTACATTTCGGATAACTTTCATATTCTGATGAATAGTGAAAATTACTAAATTATAATTAAAAAACAACTTTTTTAATCGAAATAATTAATAGTGATAAATTATTAATTGGAGTAGTTTTAAAGTATATTTAGAATATATTTTTACGATTTAATACAATGTTGGTCATTGGATGTAATTGCACATTTAAACCAGACATAAACAAATGTCAATCTTTTGATAGATATTGTTTCTTAAAAACACGCTATTTGTTTTAACAGCGGGATTTAATTATAAAATTAATTAATGCAACTTCTATGTTATGAATTTGGTAAAATAGACTTCATTTTTGAATTCGGAATATGAAATATAGCTTAGGATGAAATTTTGGCATTTTTCTAAAAACCTTCATTTTTTAATGAATAGTGAAACTACTAAGTGGTAGTTAAAAAACTGAATTTTTCATAAAACATAATTTTACCGCTTCTGTGAATGGAATTTCAAAAATCCGAGAGACACGGTTGATGTCAGTAAGTAAAATTTGGTTCAATGAGATGAAAATAATTTTTGGTGAATAGTAACTTTTTACTTTTATTTACCACGGTTAAAAGTAAATAGGGTAATTAAGGGTAAGAATGATATTAATATTACCCTAACAAATGTCCTAATTCAATTGGACAAGTGTATCTCGACCAAAAACAACCTTAAGTGTAACATATTATCATTTAGGCCCACTTGGATTAGATTAGGACATTTATTATTATTTAATTCAAAGAAGAGTTAAAAGAGTTAAAATCAAAGTTTATTCACTAAAACATTTTTAATATGGGGTTATACATAAGATAAATTCGACTATAAATATTCATTAGAAAGATAAAAAGATTTCCTATATAATTATATTTTATTTATAATTTTTAGACTTTAAATAAATTAATTTATTTATGACACAACAATGATGCAGTAATTACCCTTTTAAGGAAATATTAACATAATTGATGTTATAAATACTCAAATGAATGTAATTTGAGACTTTTTATGAATTCCACTAATTTTATAGGTTACTATGATATATTAGTGTTGATTTAATCAACTTGGTTCGAACATATAATTCTGTTATGACTTTCACAAAAATAATATATCAAATAGTGTCAAAATTGACACAAAATAGTTTTTAAATCAAATATTATATTATTAATTGTTATTTTATTCCTAAAAATCTAAGGTTCGGCCAAATGACTTAGATAAGGATATGTATACTAATAATAAACAATTTGGGGTTATTTTGGCATTTTATAGTAAGTGTATTAACCATATAGTGAAAGAAAACAAAAAGACACGGTAAAAGTTAAATTATTTAACTTAGAGTTAAATCTAATTGATAAGGTTAAAATAAGAACCTAAACTTGTCTAAATCCTATTGGTTGATAGGATTTCGACCCATCCCCACTTTAGCTTCAAAATAAGACCCTTTGGAACCATTATAAACCGATTTTTACTTTAATATAAAATAATATTTTGAGATATTCCTAAGGTGCCCCTCTCCTCCCTTATAAAAGGACACCTCCTCCCCCTCCTCCTCACACCAATTTGAGCACTCAAGCTCGGCCAACCCCTGCCAAAATCTCTTCTCCACTTCCCTAGAAACATCCTAGAGGTTCTGGTCTTCCTCAAAGACCAATTTTAGTTCCCTAAGAGGAGGTCTCCAAAAGGCGCTTCAAAGAAGAGGTAATTACCGTTACCAATTCTTTCATCTTTATTTCTTCTTCCACTTCTTCTTCTTAGGTTGTTTCATTATGAAGTAATAACATCAGTATCACTCATATACTGATATGTTATTATAAGTATGAAACAACCCTATTTCACCATCTATCTATCCTACGGAAAAAGAAATCACCGCGCGTGCGTACGTACGGAATACCGTCTCCACGCCGTGGTGTAATCTATTTTCCACCACCACCTTACATGGATGGGTATAATGGTGTAAAGAATAACTATACATAGTTATTAAAACATCATATTGATTCTGATATATTGTATAATCCACTCCAATTCAATTCAATATTTATGGAAATGATATCATCGCTCGTGCGTACGTACGGACTACCGTCTCCACAACGCGATGAGATTCATTCTCCATGTTAACCATTTAAGAATGATTATAAAGTATATATAAGAAATAATAATGAAATATATGACATTATAAAGCTACTGGATTTATGTATATATATATATGTATGTCATCTACTTACTTCCATTCAAGACAATAAGGAAAGGAAAACAACGTTCATGCGTACGTACGGACTACCGTCTCCATGAACGGTGTTTTTCATTTCATTTATCTATCTATTATATATATATATATACTGAATATATATGATATATAAATCATATTTTATATTCTGGAAGTAAGTAAATCATTATATAAGTAATAATAATGTCAAGAACAACAAGTCAAAACACCTACGATAAATGAAACGATTTTACCCAAAACGCTTCTTTAACATGGAATTTACAAAAGAACGGGTAATATAATGTCATAAGTGAATCATATATGATATCATAACAATGAATATGATTCTGTAATAAGTCAATGACATTATTTAAATCATTATACAGGAGGTTCGGACACATACGAAGCAAATCGGACCTAAGGTAAGGGAAATATCACAATCTCACTTTTATCCGAGATTGTATTTTGGTAATTATTGGGGTGTATTTTATCATCCACATCCATGTTCCCTCAATATGTAATATTATTTCCATCCTTCTACAATAGTTTATATCCAATTTTACCCTTCGGTAAGTTTTTTTTTTGTAAAAGATATGAAAGGAATCTTTTGTCGTTTTTCATACGAGGTACTTTTTGACTTTCCGACAAAAGTACGAAGAATTTTTTTTTTTTAACTTATACGGCATGAATGGATTTTTAAAACATTATTTCCAAGAATCTTCCTTTACAAGTTTTCAAGTTTATTTTTAATCAAATTCTTTTATTTTAAAGTCGTATGACATGTTATGAAAGGAAAAATGTTTTTGAATTAGAAAGGATATTTTCCTCAAGAATGGAATTCAAGTATTTTATCAAAATTATTTTCCATCTAAGATAATAAAAGGGTTCTGTTTTTATCCCTATTATTACATGGATTTGATTATGTTGTGATGGAAATATTTTTATGAATTCCTTTATCTTATATGAATTGTTTTATGATGTCATGTTGTTTAAGAATCCCATTTTTATTACATGGGTTACGCTATGATGTATGGTTTATGATTATGTGGCACACATAAGAAAGGATTCATTATAAGATGGGTGGGACCTATATCTCCCTCCAATGCATTGGGTAAAGATTTTATATCTCATGAGATAGACATGGCTGGAATGGTAGGTTATACCGGTTCAGTGAAACAGGACTGAAACGAGGGTTACTCGATTCAGAAAGGGACTTTGTCCACTAAGATAGTCTTGGCAATGAGTCTTGACTAACAAGAAATGATTCTCTATGATTATGTGTGAATGCCACAAAGTTTCATGTTTTAAGTTATGATTATTGTGATTACATTTCACTTCCATGATTTATCCCATGTTATGAAATTATGATCTCTTTTGCATGTTAAGATTTCCAAAAGTTATGTGCTTGTGTATACGATGTGATTGATATTTCTTTTGTTTACCCTTACTGAGCATTTGAGCTCACCCTTTTATGTTTTCTTTTCCCCAGGATATAAAGAAAGGTTTTAGGTAAAAAAAAGGGAAGATCTTTATGGGAGATATTGAAGATCTTTCACCACGATTAGAAGATTATGTTCCGAGTTTCCAAAGACACTAAACTATTACGATCCTTGTGTGTGTGTTTTTGTTATGTACCAAGTATTCCGAAAAAGTAATGTAATGTCCATGTACGTTAAGCTTAGGGTCTCTACAGTTGGTATCAGAGGAAAGGTTTAGTCAACCTTTGGAAACTAGGATGCGAAAACGTTAGTGTGATCCCTAGAGATATTTCTAAGGTATGTCTAGGGATGTCCCTAGGGATAAGTATACGTATAGGTTATAGTAATAGAATTACGCTAACGATCATAGAATTAAACCTAAGATGTTGGATATTGAAGGTACTCCCCCTTTATTATGTTGTTTTCCCTAGCACGATTTTTGCCTCTCACACTATTCTTTTTGGGTTTTAGACGATGGCTGGAACCCGAAGGAACCGTGTTGATAAATGCAATGGACAATGCAATGATTTCCCTCCTGAACAAACAAATGTTATGGGAGATGGAGTGCAAAATCTTATTGCTATACTTACACAAGCTATGAATCATTCTGGACTTCCAAATGAGCAGAGAAGGGAACAATATTCTATTGAGTCCTTCATGAGGCAACGTCCACCTTCTTTCAGTGGGTCTTCTGATCCACTTGTGGCTGAACAATGGATCAGTACTACTGAAAAGATATTTTCAGTTCTTCAATGTTCTGAACATGATAAAGTCATCTTAGCAGTATATCGTTTGGAAGGTGAAGCTGATCAATGGTGGAATCTTATCAAGAATACGAGGCCAAGAGATGAAATTGAGTCCATGGAATGGGACGAGTTCAAGAACTTGTTTTTCAGTAAGTACTTCCCTCGTATTCTTCGAACAAAGATGGAGAAAGAGTTTCTTGAACTGAAGCAAAGGGACGATGAATCTTTTGGTACCTATGAAGAAAATTTTACAAGACTTGCAAGGTATGCTTCTGGTATTATCATCCAACCTGAAAGTAAAGTTGATCGATTTTTCAGTGGCTTAAAACCAAGTCTTCGAAGGGCATTAGCTATAAGAGACTTCAGTAGCTATGAAGAAATTGTGCGTTGTGCTATCAAGGTAGAAATGGAAGTTGGTGTTACATATCCATCTCATGGTTTTGACAAGAAACTAAAGATGGAGTTCAAGGAGAAATCTCAGAATAATGGTGAAAAGAAGATGAATGTTTCCTTATGCACAAAGTGTGGAAAGAAGCATGGTGGAGATTGTCTTAAAGGGACTAGAAAATGTTTTAAGTGTGGAAAAGAAGGTCATCGAGCAGCTGAGTGTCGAAGTAATGGAAAAAGGGTTTCTAATGATGTGAATAAAGCAAACACTGCAGAGAATGCACCACCAACACTTCAATGCTTCAAGTGCAAGGAAATGGGGCATTATGCTAATAATTGCCCTAATCCAAGGGTTAGTGATGATCAACATGAGCAACCACTGAAGGCAAAGGACAAAGGGAAATCACATGCGATCACTATTGGCAATATAGAATATGACAATGATGTGGTGGAATGATTAAGTGTTTATGTAATGGGATTCCAAAATAATGTTGTATCATTGAGTATTGCAATATTTATTAATGTGGTATTCAAAGTGATTGAGATATTTTTTGGAAATAAGATGATATGCGCATAATGAAGACGAGAAAATGAAATGTTTAATAGTATTCATGAGCTCATTATTGATATAAGGACTAAGTGATATCATGTTTTGAGTATATAGAATTTTGAGGATTTTGGTATGTGGAAAGTGTTAACTTTTAACTGCACTCATGTTTTCACTAACGTATTCAAGAGAATACACGATTAAGGACTTTGAATGTTTGGAATGTGACCAACAAGACATATCTTATGATATGTGGGGATCAACGACAGTATTAAATCTCTGGTAATCATTGTCACTATATTATGAGAGTGGACTGCAGTATTATGTATAAGCCTAAAGATTAGACTGGATTATGTTGGACATAAGTTAGTATTGTTTAAGGATAGAAGATTTTCGATATTATTGATGGGATGTTATAGTAACATAGTTTTAGAAAAAGGACAACCTGCAGGACGGGCGACAACCCATCGCTTCGGACAAGGCTGTAGGAATCGAACCCACAACCGAAGTGCGACTGGCCTTTATCGCCTACCACTGACCTACAGGAAGTCCATGTTTAGTAGAAACTAGTGTTCTTATATTAAGCAGTATGATATATGATGTATAAGCCCATTTTAGGAACCATATATGATTAATCTCACTATAGATCGACTTATGCATATAATTTTTGCTAACCTTTTGTTTGAGACAGATGGAATGACCCGTCATTCTATCACATGATCTGCTAACACTTCATGAATAACAAATTCAACTTCATTTATTTAAGAGATGAAGTGGAAATTGTTCAAGGCACGAACAACAGTGAGATTGTACCAAAATAAAGTAAGTATTTATTCTAATTCAAATTTTCAACTTTAGGGAAATGATCTTGAAAACCAAAAATGTTGTCCTAGTGATCTTATACCTGATGAATCGGATGGTACCTTAGATCGTCACAAATTTATGGATTTGTGATTATTGGCTTTTCCATAGCCATGTTCTCTACCACTCTCCATCAGAACATGATGGTTAGATTTCTCTTCCATATCCATATTTTCACCTATGTGGAAACCCAATGATTAGTTTATTTGGGTAACCGTTACGTTTCATACTTTTGTTTTTAAAGATTAGTTTTGATATTCCTTTTTACGATGTGGGTTTCTATTAAAGAAACTTTCAAATAGTAAACCATTTATAACCCCGACGAATTTCGAGGGCGAAATTCATTTTAAGGGGGGTAGAATGTAACAGCCCAAGATTTTATAAAAAATATTCTTTTTAATTAATGTCTTGTGTTTTACGCTACACCAAAAGGAGCTTGCACAACACGCATCCTTGACTTTCCTTGCATTACACGCAATCGCGACCTTCCTCGATAGCGTGTGTAATACGCAATACCGAGTTTCACTAAACAACGATATTCTATTAAAATATTATTAAAAATAGTCGTTATGAATAGTAATAACCACTTTTTGAAATTCTGTAAATCTTATTTTTCAAAATGAACTTCATTTTTGGATTCAGAGTATCGAATTTAGCCTAAGGTGAAATTTTGGTACATTTCGGATAACTTTCATATTCTGATGAATAGTGAAAATTACTAAATTATAATTAAAAAACAACTTTTTTAATCGAAATAATTAATAGTGATAAATTATTAATTGGAGTAGTTTTAAAGTATATTTAGAATATATTTTTACGATTTAATACAATGTTGGTCATTTGATGTAATTGCACATTTAAACCAGACATAAACAAATGTCAATCTTTTGATAGATATTGTTTCTTAAAAACACGCTATTTGTTTTAACAGCGGGATTTAATTATAAAATTAATTAATTCAACTTCTATGTTATGAATTTGGTAAAATAGACTTCATTTTGGAATTCGGAATATGAAATATAGCTTAGGATGAAATTTTGGCATTTTTCTAAAAACCTTCATTTTTTGATGAATAGTGAAACTACTAAGTGGTAGTTAAAAAACTGAATTTTTCATAAAACATAATTTTACCGCTTCTGTGAATGGAATTTCAAAAATCCGAGAGACACAGTTGATGTCAGTAAGTAAAATGTGGTTCAATGAGATGAAAATAATTTTTGGTGAATAGTAACTTTTTACTTTTATTTACCACGGTTAAAAGTAAATAGGGTAATTAAGGGTAAGAATGATATTAATATTACCCTAACACATGTCCTAATTCTATTGGACAAGTGTATCTCGACCAGAAACAACCTTAAGTGTAACATTTTATCATTTAGGCCCACTTGGATTAGATTAGGACATTTATTATTATTTAATTCAAAGAAGAGTTAAAAGAGTTAAAATCAACGTTTATTCACTAAAACATTTTTAATATGGGGTTATACATAAGATAAATTCGACTATAAATATTCATTAGAAAGCTAAAAAGATTTCCTATATAATTATATTTTATTTATAATTTTTAGACTTTAAATAAATTAATTTATTTATGACACAACGATGATGCAGTAATTACCCTTTTAAGGAAATATTAACATAATTGATGTTATAAATACTCAAATGAATGTAATTTGAGACTTTTTATGAATTCAACTAATTTTATAGGTTACTATGATATATTAGTGTTGATTTAATCAACTTGGTTCGAACATATAATTCTGTTATGACTTTCACAAAAATCATATATCAAATAGTGTCAAAATTGACACAAAATAGTTTTTAAATCAAATATTATATTATTAATTGTTATTTTATTCCTAAAAATCTAAGGTTCGGCCAAATGACTTAGATAAGGATATATATATTAATAATAAACAATTTGGGGTTCTTTTGGCATGTTATAGTAAGTTTATTAACCATATAGTGAAAAAAAACAAAAAGACACGGTAAAAGATAAATTATTTAACTTAGAGTTAAATCTAATTGATAAGGTTAAAATAAGAACCTAAACTTGTCTAAATCCTATTGGTTGATAGGATTTCGACCCATCCCCACTTTAGCTTCAAAATAAGACCCTTTGGAACCACTATAAACCGATTTTTACTTTAATATAAAATAATATTTTGAGATATTCCTAAGGTGCCCCTCTCCTCCCTTATAAAAGGACACCTCCTCCCCCTCCTCCTCACACCAATTTGAGCACTCAAGCTCGGCCAACCCCTGCCAAAATCTCTTCTCCACTTCCCTAGAAACATCCTAGAGGTTCTGGTCTTCCTCAAAGACCAATTTTAGTTCCCTAAGAGGAGGTCTCCAAAAGGCGCTTCAAAGAAGAGGTAATTACCGTTACCAATTCTTTCATCTTTATTTCTTCTTCCACTTCTTCTTCTTAGGTTGTTTCATTATGAAGTAATAACATCAGTATCACTCATATACTGATATGTTATTATAAGTATGAAACAACCCTATTTCACCATCTATCTATCCTACGGAAAAATAAATCACCGCGCGTGCGTACGTACGGAATACCGTCTCCACGCCGTGGTGTAATCTATTTTCCACCACCACCTTACATGGATGGGTATAATGGTGTAAAGAATAACTATACATAGTTATTAAAACATCATATTGATTCTTATATATTTTATAATCCACTCCAATTCAATTCAATATTTATGGAAATGATATCATCGCTCGTGCGTACGTACGGACTACCGTCTCCACGACGCGATGAGATTCATTCTCCATGTTAACCATTTAAGAATGATTATAAAGTATATATAAGAAATAATAATGAAATATATGACATTATAAAGCTACTGTATTTATGTATATATATATTGTAGGATCGAAATATAATATGAGATGCTCAATATACAAGAGGGGGGTGAATTGTATACTTTAAAAATTCCTTTGGAACCTTTAAAGTTAGTTATGAATAACTAGAGTTTCCTTAAGAAAAGGAAAGAACTAAGTTTAACAAAGTTAAACTAAGTTGATTCACAACACCTCTAACACCGAACTAAACTTGGAAAGAGATTCCAAAAGAAGGTTCCGGAAATATGGTTCCGGAAATTGAAACTTAACAAAAGTTACAATATGAGATTCTACCTTAAAGCGTATAGAATCTAAACTAATCAAAGTAAGTAGGGAAGTATAAGAAAATTATACTTTCCTTAAGATACAAAATGCAGCGGAATAAAACAAGTACAAGTAGAAGAACTACTAGTAACAAGATGATAGTCTTTTAACCCAAAGAGAAGGGTATCCAACAACCTTGGATAAAGGTCCCTTGATTTATACTTTCAAGCAAGTCTGTCTTACCCACACCAGGGTAAGCCCTCGATACGAAGATCGGTGTCTCTGTCTTGCTATCCCCGCAAGCCCTCAACTTCAAGGTAGTTGGCAACCTCTGTCTTTCTCGACAAGAAAGCCCTCGATCTTTAAGGTAGTCGGCACCTCTGTCTTTCTCAGCAAGAAAGCCCTCGATCTTTAAGGTAGTCGGCACCTCTGTCTTCCTATCCCCGGAAGCCCTCGAATGTAATCACCAACATTCGGAGTCGCACGAAGCTTTGAGAGTTAATAAGAGACTCTCTCTCTAGAAATCACTTCAACAGCATGTATGCACAAAGTTCAAATGTTCATCCATCCGTTGTGAGCTTTTTCAAATGAGCTCCTATTTATAGGTGAGGTCGGCTCCTTCTCCAACGGTCATATTTCCCTTAAAGTTCGGAGGGACCTGTACACGTGTCACTTAGACAACGGTTAGTTTATAACAAAATGGACGACATCGTTTTATAACAAAGTAAGTGTAACAGAAAGTACGACATCGTTTTAAAACCTAACATAAAGGTTCGGAATAGAAATTTCGGAGTGAAAGTTCGGAGTGAACAAATTCAGAGTGTATAAAACAATGATATCCAGATTCTGTTTAATGAGTGAATTCGGAATGAGAATTCGGAATAGGAATTCGGAAAAGGAATTCTTCATTAGAAATCGTAATGAGAAATCGTCATCAGAATTCGTAATGAGAATTCGGAATGAGATTTCTTCATTAGAATTCGTAATGAGAATTCTTCATTGGAATTCGTAATGAGAATTCTTCTTCAGAATTCGTAATGAGAATTCGAAATGGGATTTCTTCATTAGAATTCGTAATGAGAATTCTTCTTCAGAATTCGTAATGAGAATTCGTAATGAGAATTCTTCATTAGAATTCGTAATGGGAATTCTTCTTCAGAATTCGTATCCTGAATCTGGAATAGAACTTAGTCAGAATTCATAACCGGAATTCGGAGTGAAACTTCCTTATAGTTCTTGTCCAGAATCCGAACCCTAAAACAGAATGCTTTTTATCAGTTTTAATGATTCCGAGAAAGTGAATCCGAATTTCATACTTAAGAAAAATATTAATGAAAATATGATAAGGATAAATTTTTCTTATAAAAGCGTTTTTCCTTAAGAAAACATTTTTCCTTATAAAAGCAATTTTCCTTACAAAAGCGATTTTCCTTAAAGATAAGGTGTTTGTGATTTTCAAAACAAGAAGGAATGGAAAAGTCATAAGGAAAACCTTATTGACTCAACAATCTCCCCCTTTTTGGAAAGCACAAACATCCTTACGAAAAAGCTATTTCTAGGAAGAAAGAAACACAATAAAGCTTATCTCCCTTGGTTTAAGAATATAGATGAATACGACTAACTCCCCCTTAGGCTTTGAATCTCTAAGGATCGTATTCATATTTCCGGAGTGATATTTCTTTAAGATAAAAACTCCCCCTTAAACAAACTCTTATTAGAGTTCTATCTCATTGGGTATTTTTCTTTCTCCCCCTTTGATAAGCACTTATTAGATTTCCTCTTTTTCTTAAGGATCTTTTCCTTCTCCCCCTTTGTGATTTTCAAAAAGAATTTCGAGGGAATGGAAAAAAATAACAAAGTACCTGAAAGATTAGTAACAACAACAAAACAGAACAACAAGCACGATTCTCATTAAATTTGAAATGTCAGCAACAAAAACAGATTACAACAAAAAGATCGGATTGATTATTTCGGATCTTTCTCCTTTGACATAAGCCCCTTGAGAATAGTCTTGATCTTTTTGAGGTCCTTATGATCTTCCTCTGCTTGCTTTTCTAAGGCAACTATTCTTGCTGACTGAGCTTGAATGATTTCTTCCTGAGCCTTCAACTTTTCTTCCTGAGCTTCCATTTTCTCTTCCTGAGACTTTATCCTTTCTAGAAAATTGATCCGATGATCCCTTTCAAATTTCCAACTTTGATTAACAGAGTTGAGCTTTCCATTCAGATCTCTTACTTCCTGACTCCGAATGTTCTTTTCCTCTGCCAATTTCTCATCGAATGATGCAGTCATCTCATGAAACTTCTTATCCTCGGTTTGAAAAGCATCCTTAACATTCTCCTGAAACTCATCCAGCAACCTCATCTCTTCCACATTCTTCTTCGACCAGCTAGTCATCCTTTTGCAAGATCTTTTATGGGCTTCGTAACCAATGAAGAAATTTTTGAACTGGGCTTCTATCTCAACACACTTATCCATTACCATGGATACGGAATCGGTTTTCTGATTCAGCGTATGTTGGAGCATCTGGCACCGAGAATCAATACTGGAGAAAGTCAGAATGGTTCCTACCAACTTCTTCAAGGATTGAACAACAAAATCGTGCCCCAACGAAGATGATTCCGAATCTGACATCTTGCTAGGAGAATTTTCTTCTTCAATAAGCTCCAACTTCCTCTTTGAAGAACTACCAGCTTCCTTCCTCATACTCTTTTCTGAACTCGGGGTATCAGCAATAACTTGTTTCCCCTTATCTTTTTTCGGAATAGAAACCTGTTCTGGAGATTTCTTCTCACTGTCAGAAACTTGAACAACCAAATCTTCCTCATCAACAACTTCTATATTTTCTTTCTGAGCAGCATCAAGTGAAAGATGTTCTTCTTCTCCATGATAAGAAACTTCTTCCTCTCCTTCCTTTCCTTCTATTACTGGAGTAACTAGTTTTGAAGATTCGGCTTCAGAAGTTCGGAGCGACAGGTGTTCCGAAGGAGTTCCCTTGTATTCATCTACTTGTTTGAGCACATCTCCTGTCTCACCACTTCCTTCAGCAGCTTCTTCCACTTCTTCCACTAGCTCTACTTCCTCAGCATTCTTAGCAGCAGCCTCTTTCGGATCATCGAGATTTCTTCCTGGAGTCTCAGGTAGAGAGTCCAAAGAAAAAGTTCTCGGAACGGGAATGGTTGCTGAAACCATTTCATTAAACTTCAACAAGGCTTGCACAGCCTCAGCTTCTGACAACTTCTTCTTCAGCTTCTTTTCCTTGGCTTGCTTCTCGAGCTCATCAGCAGCCTTTTCTTTCAGAGCCTTAGCCTCTGCGGGATCCAATCCGAACTGTGGATCTCCTTCCTTCCTCTTTTCCTTGTCAGCTCTCCACTTCGCTGCAACCTCATCAGTATATGTCTTCTTCTTCTTAGGCTTAGGAGGTGCGGAATGGACTTCCTTAGACTTAGGTTCTTCAGCTTCACCTACCACTTCTTTCAGCTTCCTCTTCCTTACCGGCTTAGGCGATTCCGGATCAGCCACTTTCGGAGTCACTTCTTCTTGAGGAGGAAGATCAATAAACATGCCAGACTTCTTGTCAAAAGCTATATTCATCCTTTTAAGAGTTGCATCACTGAGCAACATGATCTTGCAAACTTTCGGTTTAGAACTGCAAGCAACCTTGAAGGACTCAAGGCACCGAACTATCAGCTTTGACAATATTGCCGGGTACATTACTATCTGAGCTCTCAGATTCCCTTTCTTTAAATTCTCAAGATTAAGAAGGATATGCTTCATCAGGTTGAACTTCCTTTGATTTATCAAGAAATCTAAGATGTATATCTCACTCTTCTTCAAGCTGTCCTTGTCTCCTTTTCTCGGTACAATAAGCCCTTGCACCCATAACTCCAGAATCCGGAAGTTTGTAGATAGGGTTGCAATTTTCGAAGCCTTATCATCATCCAGTCCGAGAATTTCTAAGGCTTTCTCCTTGTTGAAACTACCCAAGGAGTCTGGCAGAACATGCGAGATAAACTCAGCTTCCCCTTCATAATTCAACCCTACCAAGCTTGCAGCCTTGGTGTAAGATAGCTTATAAGTCTTGCCATACGATTTGAAGGAAAATTTTTCTCTATTGTCTTCCACGAAGAAAGAAACCGACTCATAAAACTCAACAAGCAAGTCTGGGTAAACTTCATCTTGGTTGCCGGTTTTTGATATCGCAACATCTTCCCAGCCATTGAGCTTGATATTCTTTGATATAATAGAATCATAGTTGCTGAAGAAATTCGGATGCACTAACCGCTCTCTGTAGACTAACCACTGTGAAATGGGCTTTGTTGAAGACATCTCTTGAGAAGCTAACTCTGCAGACATTCGGATTAGAAGTCTCTGAGAAGTTCGGAACTGAGAAGACTGAAGTTCGGAACTGGAAAACTGTAGTTCGGAACAGCCTTAAATCAGAGAGACAGAGCTTCAGCACGCAAGAGCTTGAGATCGATGTGGGACGAGAAAATAGGGTCCCCTTTATATAGGCTTTGGGATGACGGTTCAACTTCCTCGGTTGATCTAACGGTTTAGAAAGATCTGAGATCAGATCTGACGGTTGAGAGATTGAATCCGATCTTTTTGAGGTTTTATTAAAACAAAATTCAAGAAATTAAAAAAAAACCGAAAACAAACTATAAGAAAATGCCAGCAAGTAAAATATGATTACGAAAACTTCAGTAAGGAAGTCATACCTTTCGGATTAGCTTAGGAAAGTTATTCGTAATGGGTAATGTAAAGACGACTACGAAAAAAAAACTCAATACGAAAAACTTGATACGAAAAACTTGATATGGAAGATTCAATACGAAAGTTTTTCCATTATGAAAATACCAGTACGAAAATTTTCCATTCCGGAAATTTTCAATACGAATACTTTTATTCCAGAAGTATTTTGTATGGAAATATCCATTCTGGAAAATTGTAGTTCCGGAAGTTCCATTCCGGAAAATTTCGTTCCGAAAAATTTGAAAACAAATTTTGAAAAACTTTGTTAAATAAACAAACAAATGTACTCCCCCTATGAAAAGGAGTTTATTACTGTGAGAAGATTTTTCCAACAGAAAGTTAATTAAGGAAGATTACCTTACGGTTATCATTCCTAACTTCTGTTTAATATATTCAAATCTATCAGAAGGTAAAGATTTTGTGAAAATATCAGCAAGTTGATCTTGCGTTCCGATAAACTGAAGAATAATATCTCCTTTAAGTGTGTGATCCCTAAGAAAGTGATGCCTAATATCTATGTGTTTTGCACGGGAGTGATGTGCAGGGTTTTTACTTAGAGCAATGGCACTTGTGTTATCACACAAAATTTGAGTTTTAGTAAAACTCAAGCCATAGTCTGTGAGTGTGTGTTGCATCCACAACACTTGTGCACAACAACTTCCAGCTGCTACATATTCAGCTTCAGCAGTGGAGAGTGCAACAGAATGTTGCTTCTTGCATGACCAAGAAACTAATGAATCTCCTAAGAAATGACAAGTTCCGGATGTACTTTTTCTATCCATTCTACAACCACCAAAGTCAGCATCAGAAAAGCTTTTTAGAACAAAATCATTTCCAGAAGTATAAAATAATCCTAGATCCATGGTTCCCTTAAGGTAGCGAAAAATTCTTTTAACTGCCTTTAAGTGAGATTCCTTAGGATTGGATTGATATCTTGCACATAAGCATACTGAAAACATTAAGTCTGGTCGACTAGCAGTTAAGTAAAGTAGACTTCCAATCATACCTCTAAAAGATGTTTGATCTACTGGTTTCCCAGCTTCATCAAGATCTAAAGAGTTTGAGGTACCAATAGGAGTACTTATACTCTTCGTGTTGTCATAACCATACTTTTTAAGAAGATCTTTAATATACTTATGTTGAGATATGTAGGTTCCTTCTGGTTTTTGAGAAATTTGAAAACCAAGGAAAAATGTTAACTCACCCATCATACTCATTTCAAACTCAGATTTCATTAGACTAGCAAAAGAATCAGTCAAAGATTGCTGAGTTGAACCAAATATAATGTCATCAACATAAATTTGAACAATCAAAACATTTTTCTTATCTTTCTTTATAAAAAGGGTTGGATCTGCATTTCCCTTAACATAGTTATTTTGAAGCAAAAATCCAGTGAGTCTATCATACCATGCTCTTGGGGCTTGTTTAAGGCCATACAAAGCTTTGGTAAGTCTAAAAACATGATCAGGATGTTTTGTATCTTCAAAGCCAGGAGGTTGTTCAACAAAAACTTCCTCTTGAACATAACCGTTAAGAAAAGCACATTTCACATCCATTTGAAATAGTTTGAAATTAAAGAATGCTGCAAAGGCAAGTAGAATACGGATAGATTCAAGTCTAGCTACTGGAGCATAGGTTTCTTCATAGTCTATTCCTTCTTGCTGATTATAGCCTTTAGCAACAAGTCTAGCTTTATTTCTAACAATGACTCCATTTTCATCACATTTGTTTCTGAAGACCCATTTTACTCCAATAACAGAAGTTTCCTTAGGTCTTTCAACCAAGGTCCAGACTTTATTCCTTTCGAATTCATTTAGCTCATCTTGCATTGCTTTGATCCAATCATCATCACCTAAAGCTTCATCAGTGCTTTTAGGTTCTAGTTGGGAAAGAAATGCTAGATGTTCTACTTCATTTCTTAAGGAACTTCTAGTCCTTACAGGTTGATTTACATCACCAATGATACTATCACTGGGATGATTCTTAAGAAACATCTGATTTGGGTTTTGTAAAACCTGTTCATCAACATAAGGTAGAAAGTCTTCTGGGGTAAATGTTTCAGAAGTATCTTCTAGAACAATTTCCTTATCAGAAGGTTCTTCTAACAAAGGTTGACAATCAGTTTTTGAAAACACATCCGAAGATGTAAGTTGGGAAGTTTTAAAAACAAAAGGATCTGACTCATCAAATTTCACATGTACTGTTTCCTCAACAGTACAAGTATTTTTATTAAAAACTCTATAAGCCTTAGAGGTTGTGGAATATCCTAAGAAAATTCCTTCGTCTGATTTTGGTGCGAATTTATGTAAGTTATCTTTAGTATTCAAAATGAATACTTTGCAACCAAAAACCTTGAAGTAGGAAAGCCTTGGTTTTCTACCATTCCATAACTCATAAGGAGTTTTATTAAGAAAAGGTCTAATCAAAACTCGATTTATAGTATAACAAGCAGTACTTACAGCTTCAGCCCAGAAATGTCTAGCAATAGAATATTCACTCAACATGGTTCTAGTTATTTCTTGAAGAATTCGATTTCTTCTTTCAACTACACCATTCTGTTGAGGAGTTCTAGGTGCTGAAAAGTTGTGAGTAATACCTTTCTTACTACAAAAAGTTTCAAAATCAGAATTTTGAAATTCTCCTCCATGATCACTATGAATAGTTTTCAATGGAAGGTTTTTCTCATTTTTAACTTGAGCTCTAAAACTTTTGAAATAAGAAAAAGCTTCAGATTTCCTTGCTAGAAAATAGACCCAAGTAAATCTAGTGTAATCATCAACTAGAACAAACACATAGTATTTGCCTCCAATGCTTCCAGTTTGTGTAGGACCAAAAAGATCCATGTGCACCAACTGTAATGCATCGGTTGTTGAGACTTCACCGATTGACTTAAAACTAGATTTATGTTGCTTGCCATATTGACAAGGATCACAAACTTTAGAAGAATCAAATCTAAGCTCCGGTAGATCCTTAACTAGTTTCTTCTTAGAGAGTTTACATAGGTTTCTAAGATTACAGTGTCCTAGTCTTCTATGCCATAACCAAGAATGATCTTCCATTGCACTTAGGCAAGGTAAATCTTGGCTTCTTAGGTCTTCTAAGTTTAAGGTGTAAACATTCTCTTGCCTGTTGGCTGAGAGAATAAATTCTTCCTTGGAATTGTGAACTAAGCATTTATCATTCCTAAAATTCACAAGGTAACCTTCATCACATAACTGACTTATGCTAATGAGGTTGTGCTTAAGACCTTTAACAAAAAGAACATTTGAAATCAAAGTTTTACCTAAAAGAACAATATTACCAATACCAACAATCTCTCCCTTAGCATTGTCTCCGAAAGTTACCTTTCCTCCTTTCGTCTTGATAATTTTTTCAAAGAAGCTTTTGTTACCAGTCATGTGCCGGTAACATCCACTATCCATGTACCAAACATTGTTGCTGGAACTTTCTTTATTTTCCTGAAATTAAGAACAAAGTTAGACTTTCGGAATCCAAACTTGCTTGGATCCGAGATTTCTAGACAATAAAATCTTAGGTACCCACATTTTCTTGGAAAAATAAGCTTTATGAAAACCTAAGGATTGGGTTTTGTTTAAGGAACAATTTCTTGCCCAGTGACCACCACATTGACACTTAGTACAAAATGGGGCACTTTGAGGAACAAAATAATTGTTGCTGAAAACAGGTTTTGCATGGGTATAACCAAATCCGGATTTATTTCTTAAAGGTCGTATTTGAGAATACATCTTATCAAAATTTTCCTTACCATGGGTAAAGTTTGATAAGCACTTCTTTAAGGAAAAAATTTCGGACTTGAGTTTTACAACCAAGTTTTTATCTTCAAAATCATTAGTTTTGGAACTAGAGTTAGGCTCGAAAACATTTTTATTAGAAATTACTTTTTCTAACTCTTTAGAAAGTTTATTCTTCTCAGAACTTACTTCCTCAAGATTTTTTGAAATACTTTCAAAATCAGCATTTTTCTTATCAAGATCTTTAGAAAGATCTGATATCTCTTTTGTAAGAATAGAATTCCTAGAATTTGCCTTATCAAGTTTCTTGTTGAGTTTTGAATTCTCAATCTCAAGAAGTTCAGCAAATCTAGAGACTTCTTCAAAAGTAGGTAAAGTATTTTCCTCATCAGAAGATGATTCTTCATCAGAAGAGTTATAATACTTACTATCATTAGGATTTAAAGAAACATTGGTCAATGATTCAGCATTTCGTACCTTAGCCATAAGACAATGATTATCAATAGGTAATCTGGCTATAAGACCAAGATTCTTCTGTCCTGAAGAATCATATTCAGAAGATTCATCTGAAGAGTCACCACCACTGGCACTCCAGGTGTCATTAGCTTTCAAAACTTTCTTAGCTTTAGCTTTGTAATATTTCTTCCTGTTCCTGTCTGAATGCCTTTCCTTTCTTTCTTTCTTTCTGAGCATAGGGCAATCTGGTCTAATATGTCCTGCTCTCTTACATTCATAACAAGTAACTTCTCCATCTTTCTTATCTTTCCTATCCTTCTTCTTATACTTGGATTGAAAGTTTCTTTGTCCAGCTATCTTGTTCATCCTTCGAGCAAGATTGGCTAATTCATTTTCTGAAACTTCACTTTCACTAGATTCGGATTGGAAAATGACTTTCTTCGATTTGGATCTGGTTACTCTCTCAGGAGTCTTAGCTTTCATCTGATTCGAAGTTGTAGTAAAAGCAACAGTACCATTTCCATTCTTCTTCTTGATGTTGTCAGCATCTCTCTTCATTCTGGTCTCATGTTGTAGAAGAGTTCCAAATAATTCATCAAGAGTTATTTGAGTAACCTTCCTGTTCTCATCTATAGCTGTTCTCTTGGATTCCCACTCATTGGGCATAATGTCAATTATCTTGTCCACAAGAGCTTCATCATCTAAACCTTTCTCTCCCATAGACTGTAGACTATTGACGATTGTCATAAATCTTTGTTGTACTTTACAGATAGGTTCTCCATAAGGAAAATTAAAGCCATGATATTCAGCTCTAAGCATAGCTCTCCTAGTCTCAATCACTTTAGAAGTCCCAAAATGAGTAACCTCTAACTTCTTCCATATACAATTAGCTGCTTCACAAGAAGAAATTTGGCTATATATATTTCTGGTCATTGAACATAATAAAGTGTTGTGTACCTTGTAGTTGAGTTGATATTCTTGCTTCTCCTGGTTAGTAAAGGTTCTGACTTCCTTGTCAGGAATTTTGTAATCACCAGTAAGCATGACAAAGTTATCTACTCCAGTATTGATAACAAACGTCTTCATACGATCTCTCCAGTATTCATAATCATTACCATCGAAGATTGGTGGCCTTGTAGGATTCAAATTGTCTATCGAACCAACATTCATTCCTGCCATACTTGAAAATAACTTGGAGACAAACTTGTTAATAACAAAAATTCGGAATTAAAAAGTTCGGAATAGGAAAAGTTCGGAATGGATAATCCGGAATGAAAAAGTTCGGAATTGAAAAGTGAGCAAGAAAAACTTGAACGTGAGTACAAGTATTTCAGTAACCTTGGCTCTGATACCAAATGTAAGAATGGTATAGAGTAAGAGGTTTCCAACCTCTGATACCAATTGTAGGATCGAAATATAATATGAGATGCTCAATATACAAGAGGGGGGGTGAATTGTATACTTTAAAAATTCCTTTGGAACCTTTAAAGTTAGTTATGAATAACTAGAGTTTCCTTAAGAAAAGGAAAGAACTAAGTTTAACAAAGTTAAACTAAGTTGATTCACAACACCTCTAACACCGAACTAAACTTGGAAAGAGATTCCAAAAGAAGGTTCCGGAAATATGGTTCCGGAAATTGAAACTTAACAAAAGTTACAATATGAGATTCTACCTTAAAGCGTATAGAATCTAAACTAATCAAAGTAAGTAGGGAAGTATAAGAAAATTATACTTTCCTTAAGATACAAAATGCAGCGGAATAAAACAAGTACAAGTAGAAGAACTACTAGTAACAAGATGATAGTCTTTTAACCCAAAGAGAAGGGTATCCAACAACCTTGGATAAAGGTCCCTTGATTTATACTTTCAAGCAAGTCTGTCTTACCCACACCAGGGTAAGCCCTCGATACGAAGATCGGTGTCTCTGTCTTGCTATCCCCGCAAGCCCTCAACTTCAAGGTAGTTGTCAACCTCTGTCTTTCTCGACAAGAAAGCCCTCGATCTTTAAGGTAGTCGGCACCTCTGTCTTTCTCAGCAAGAAAGCCCTCGATCTTTAAGGTAGTCGGCACCTCTGTCTTCCTATCCCCGGAAGCCCTCGAATGTAATCACCAACATTCGGAGTCGCACGAAGCTTTGAGAGTTAATAAGAGACTCTCTCTCTAGAAATCACTTCAACAGCATGTATGCACAAAGTTCAAATGTTCATCCATCCGTTGTGAGCTTTTTCAAATGAGCTCCTATTTATAGGTGAGGTCGGCTCCTTCTCCAACGGTCATATTTCCCTTAAAGTTCGGAGGGACCTGTACACGTGTCACTTAGACAACGGTTAGTTTATAACAAAATGGACGACATCGTTTTATAACAAAGTAAGTGTAACAGAAAGTACGACATCGTTTTAAAACCTAACATAAAGGTTCGGAATAGAAATTTCGGAGTGAAAGTTCGGAGTGAACAAATTCAGAGTGTATAAAACAATGATATCCAGATTCTGTTTAATGAGTGAATTCGGAATGAGAATTCGGAATAGGAATTCAGAATAGGAATTCTTCATCAGAAATCGTAATGAGAAATCGTCATCAGAATTCGTAATGAGAATTCGGAATGAGATTTCTTCATTAGAATTCGTAATGAGAATTCTTCATTGGAATTCGTAATGAGAATTCTTCTTCAGAATTCGTAATGAGAATTCGAAATGGGATTTCTTCATTAGAATTCGTAATGAGAATTCTTCTTCAGAATTCGTAATGAGAATTCGTAATGAGAATTCTTCATTAGAATTCGTAATGGGAATTCTTCTTCAGAATTCGTATCCTGAATCTGGAATAGAACTTAGTCAGAATTCATAACCGGAATTCGGAGTGAAACTTCCTTATAGTTCTTGTCCAGAATCCGAACCCTAAAACAGAATGCTTTTTATCAGTTTTAATGATTCCGAGAAAGTGAATCCGAATTTCATACTTAAGAAAAATATTAATGAAAATATGATAAGGATAAATTTTTCTTATAAAAGCGTTTTTCCTTAAGAAAACATTTTTCCTTATAAAAGCAATTTTCCTTACAAAAGCGATTTTCCTTAAAGATAAGGTGTTTGTGATTTTCAAAACAAGAAGGAATGGAAAATTCATAAGGAAAACCTTATTGACTCAACATATATATGTATGTCATCTACTTACTTCCATTCAAGACAATAAGGAAAGGAAAACAGCGTTCATGCGTACGTACGGACTACCGTCTCCATGAACGGTGTTTTTCATTTCATTTATCTATCTATTATATATATATATATATATATACTGAATATATATGATATATAAATCATATTTTATATTCTGGAAGTAAGTAAATCATTATATAAGTAATAATAATGTCAAGAACAACAAGTCAAAACACCTACGATAAATGAAACGATTTTACCCAAAACGCTTCTTTAACATGGAATTTACAAAAGAACGGGTAATATAATGTCATAAGTGAATCATATATGATATCATAACAATGAATATGATTCTGTAATAATTCAATGACATTATTTAAATCATTATACAGGAGGTTCGGACACATACGAAGTAAATCGGACCTAAGGTAAGGGAAATATCACAATCTCACTTTTATCCGAGATTGTATTTTGGTAATTACTGGGGTGTATTTTATCATCCACATCCATGTTCCCTCAATATGTAATATTATTTCCATCCTTATACAATAGTTTATATCCAATTTTACCCTTCGGTAAGTTTTTTTTTTTTTGTAAAAGATATGAAAGGAATCTTTTGTCGTTTTTCATACGAGGTACTTTTTGACTTTCCGACAAAAGTACGAAGATTTTTTTTTTAACTTATACGGCATGAATGGATTTTTAAAACATTATTTCCAAGAATCTTCCTTTACAAGTTTTCAAGTTTATTTTTAATCAAATTCTCTTATTTTAAAGTCGTATGACATGTTATGAAAGGAAAAATGTTTTTGAATTAGAAAGGATATTTTCCTCAAGAATGGAATTCAAGTATTTTATCAAAATTATTTTCCATCTAAGATAATAAAAGGGTTCTGTTTTTATCCCTATTATTACATGGATTTGATTATGTTGTGATGGAAATATTTTTATGAATTCCTTTATCTTATATGAATTGTTTTATGATGTCATGTTGTTTAAGAATCCCATTTTTATTACATGGGTTACGCTGTGATGTATGGTTTATGATTATGTGGCACACATAAGAAAGGATTCATTATAAGATGGGTGGGACCTATATCTCCCTCCAATGCATTGGGTAAAGATTTTATATCTCATGAGATAGACATGGCTGGAATGGTAGGTTATACCGGTTCAGTGAAACAGGACTGAAACGAGGGTTACTCGATTCAGAAAGGGACTTTGTCCACTAAGATAGTCTTGGCAATGAGTCTTGACTAACAAGAAATGATTCTCTATGATTATGTGTGAATGCCACAAAGTTTCATGTTTTAAGTTATGATTATTGTGATTGCATTTCACTTCCATGATTTATCCCATGTTATGAAATTATGATCTCTTTTGCATGTTAAGATTTCCAAAAGTTATGTGCTTGTGTATACGATGTGATTGATATTTCTTTTGTTTACCCTTACTGAGCATTTGAGCTCACCATTTTATGTTTTCTTTTCCCCAGGATATAAAGAAAGGTTTTAGGTAAAAAAAAAAGGGAATATCTTTATGGGAGATATTGAAGATCTTTCACCACGATTAGAAGATTATGTTCCGATTTTCCAAAGACACTAAACTATTACGATCCTTGTGTGTGTATTTTTGTTATGTACCAAGTATTCCGCAAAAGTAATGTAATGTCCATGTACGTCAAGCTTCGGGTCTCTACAGGCATGAACCCCGCCCTTGCAGACTCCATGCCTTTATTATCCAAAAGCAATGCTGACTCCTGTGTGGAATCGTACCCGAATAGCCAGTTAGGGTTGTGGGTGCCCACTATCTCGACTCCTAAGCCATCGAAGGGAAAGAGGAAGCAGAAGGGGGATAATGCTCCAACCAGGCTGGGAAAGATTCTTCACAACTCTGTTGGTCCCGTGCTTCCAAGGAAGGTTTTAACGGACAGAGGTGTATCCTCACATGCCCTCGAAGCCGCCCGAAGAGAGTTGTCCATTCTTTCTGATACTGCCTTGCCAATGGCCTGGTGCCAATGGGAGGAATTCATAGGTCAATCATCCTTTCATAGCCAGTACCCCCGTTCATTGTGGCAGCTTCACCAGGAATCAGAAATGGCATTGGATGGGTTGGGAAACATATCTACTCCATTTGACATTCTCTATGATGTGGACCCAGAGAGGGCCAATCGGTATCTCCGAGACCTCGAGGCTTAAGTTCATGCACTCTAGGGTTATGCGGTGTTGACTCGCCGAGTCCAGACCATGCTGCGATTGGTGACTGATGAAGAGGAGGAAGAGAGTAATCACTCTTCAGTGGGCGATGATTTCGGTGGTTCCCCTGCTACTGCTGAGGCAAGGGAATTCCCCCAACCCCTGCCGGTGAGGTCCCGCCCACAGGTAGCTCCAGAGAGATCTAGGGAGGTGGTGAGATCTGGAAAAGAAACATGGCTATTAGCGCCTCCACCAGCCCTTACCGCTGTCCGACCCTCTCAGGTTGATCCCCCCTGGCCAGTTGTTTCTGTTACAGCCGCATTCCCAGATGCGTGGAGGATTCAGGATGACCTGAGGGTCAGGGGCTCAAATGAAGAGTTTCGGGCGGTACTCCAAATGAGATCTCTCATGAAACTGGGTGTAACACCCCAAGCTTCCATGGTACGTTTCCCTTCGAATAATGCGATAGCGTGTGTTGTACGCAACCTCGAGTTCTAACACACACCACAACTAATTAAACTAGCCGTTGTGAATAGTAATACCTACTTTTTGAAATCATATATATTTTATATTTCAAAATGGACTTCATTTTTGGATTTGGAATATTGAAATTATCCTAGGGTGAAATTTTGGTACTTTTCGGATAACTTTTATATTTTGATGAATAGTGAAAATTACTAAATTTTAATTAAAATCAACTTTTTTAATCAAAATAATTAATATTGATAAATTATGAATTTGAGTGGTTTTAAAGTATATTTAGAATATATTTTTACCATTTAATTTAATGTTTTTAATTGGACATAATTTCACAATTAAACCAGACATAAACAAGTGTCAATCTTTTGATAGTTATTATCTCTTAAAAACACACTTTTTATTTTAACAACGGGAATTAATTTTAAATTAATTTCTGCCACTTCTGTGTTTTGAATTTGGAAAAATGGATTACATATTTGTAATTAGGATGTTCAAATTATGTAAATAGGTAACTTTTATTTTTACACATTTTGAATAATTACTGCGGTAAATATTTTATTTACCATGGTTAAAGGGTAAATCCGGTAAATAAGGGTTAAAAAATAATATTATAATAATACAAAATTACCCTAAAACGTGTCCTAACCTTATTGGTGGACACATACCCGACCATGGGCATCCTTGGGTCGATTTGGGGACCCCTTAGAGCCACTTGTTTGTGGTAGGAACACATTATATTAATAAAGTTAAAATAAAAATAAAAATGACACAAGCTTACATCTTTTAGAAGAACAATTTTTACATAGGGTTATACATGTTGGATTTTCGATTATAAATATTCATTAGAAAACTAAAATGATTTATTACATAATGATATTTTATTTATAATTTTTAGACATCAAATAATTTACATTATTAATGACACAATAATGATTCAATGTTTACCTCATTAATAAATCATTTAAATAAATAAGATTATAATGATTAAAATATTATCTAAAACCTGTCCAATTATTATTGGTTTATGTTATTTAGAATATGAGTCATCTTATCTTCTACCTCAATGATTTTTGGACCATTATAAACCGAATAAAATTATATTATAAAGTAATACTTTCACTCTTTCCTAAAGAGCCCCTCCTCTCCCTTATAAAAGGAGACCACTTCTACTCATTCCTCACACCTCTCAAGCCACTTGGCTCGTCCAAACCCTGCCCAAATAAGTTCCCCACATCCCTCTACTCCTCCTTGAAGCTTCCCCTTAGGAAGAAAGCATTTCAAGAAGTCATTTGGTTCCAACCAAAGTGAGTTACCTAAATTAAAGGAAACGATTTCTCTTAAATTATTTTCATTTATTTTGCTTCTCCAACCCCCATACTCTTTTTATTTCCTTTCTTTTGTAACAAAAAAAGTATCCTTAATATACTAGGATATTTTTATAAGAAGTATTCGAACTACACATACACACACCTCCATCTAATGGATGATGAACATAATGTTTCTGTGAATGGCAAACTAACGCCTCACGAAACGATGATTGTTCAAATACATCTTACCGCCTCTCATGGTGGCCATTATGATGGCACTGTAATTAAGTGTGATATTAATGATACATATTTTATATATAATCTTCTGTAATTACATTTTATTTCATACCATTATTCGTTTCATGTTGTATATACATACGATAATTTCATTTGAGGAAGTGAGGACTACCGCCCCCTTAAAATGATATGACTCGTTCATACCACACATGGAACGTATAAAGAATGGTGTTAATGAACATAAGTAACATATATAAAATATTATATTATACTGTAATAATAATATACCTATGTATCATTTGGATTCAATTCTTTTAAAATGAAAAATTAAATGGAAGTAGCGTTCGTGCGTACGTACGGACTACCGTCTCCACGAACACGGTGAGATCCATCCTCCATCGTATCCATTCAAGTCTTATTCTCATTTTTGGGTTAAAAATAATGTTAATATCATTCTGATTATGAATAAGATATAATCTATCCATTACAAACATGTCTTACACAACCAATCATTTAAGAAGAACGAATCGATTATCACCTGAAACGACGATAATACTAAGATATTATTAATAAAGCAATGTTAAAAGATCATATATGATATCATATTGATGTATATGATTATTGTATAATTTAATAACAATGTTTTAATTATTATACAGGAGGTTAACATACCATCGACTAAGGGAAAGTTCAAGGTAAGGGTTTATTTCGCAATCTCTTCATTATCCGAGGTTGTTTATACATAATTATCTATTGGGACCTCGTTATCATCCACGTCCATGTTTCTTCAAAATGTATTTCAAAACATTTTTAATATTTAAAATAATATAGGTTAAAGTCATTTATACCCTTGTTTGACTTTTTATAAGAGGTTTATAAGGTAATCTTTCCGTCGTTTTCCAAACAAGGTGTTTTTTAACCTTTTCGACAGAGTTAAGATAAGAATGTTTTTTTTAACTTATATGGTGGGTGCGGTTATTTTCCGCTGTTATAAAATCGTCAAATCTTCCCTTACAAGATTATAAGAATATTTTCAAAGAAAATGTTTTATTTTATAAATATATGTCTCTTAAATGATTTCAAAATAGAAAGAGATATTTCTTTAAAAAGAGTTTTAATTTCATCTATGTCAACATCCTTTAATGGATTTTATGCTTATTTGGGGATGATATATTATGATACAAAACTTTTATATTGTATTGAAGGTTTTGTGATATGTCTGACAGTGGATGTGCTATTTTTTTTATATACCATTCATGGTTTATGGTGAAAGTATTGACATTTCGTATGCTAGTTTTAATACGAATGTTTATGTTATGTTTAAACCTTTTTATATGGGAATGCATTGGACTTAATATGTGACGGGTGGAGCCCGCTATAGCTCCTCGATGCATCGGTAGGTCTCATGAGACAAACTAGTGTCTTGGCACAAGGCCTTGGCAAAATCTTATTTGTAGTCTTGGCACGAGGCCTTGGCTATGTGGTTATGATAGTCTGGCATTATGCATTCCATCATTATGAAAGTGGTTATTGATATTGCATGTGATTATTCGATTAGTAGAATATCCATGTGAATAAGTAAATGGCATTATTTCATTTTATTTATGCCATACTATGTTGAAGTTAAAGTTTAAAAGGCTTTTGTTTTAGTTATACATTGCCTTAAATGTTTATTCTTATTTATGAAAGTTTCCGCTATATTGTTATCCTTACTGGGCATTTGATCTCACCCCTTTTCTATGTTTTATTTTCCCAGGATGTGAAGAAGTAAATTATGAATGACTTGCAGGGATATTATGAGGGGTTAATAGTATGGACTATGGAGACAATATGTTGTTGTAGTAGTTTTTTTTATTTTGATGATGTAATGTAAAACTTATGAATATATCTAGTGTTTCCAAGGCTACTAAACCAATCGGTCTTTCGAGATTTGATCTTTCTTGTGATCATGCCAATGTTATGTAATTAATGCACCGACTCTGGGTAACTGGGGTCGGGGCGTTACAGTTGGTATAAGAGGAAGTTTAGTACAAACCTTGGAAGCTATATTTAGATAAACTCTGATTAGAGCACGTAGACCTAAGATGAACTTTGAGGATTAGAATAGAAGAACTTCCTAGAATTTTGGTATTGTAGAGATTTTGTGAGTTTTTCGAGCAATACATCCCTGTCTGGATACGAGCAGGTAGAGGCGGCTTTGGCACAGATGTACCTAGGGGTAAAACCTGAAAACACCGCTTTGAGCTAGACTCGAACGGGAACTGGTGCACGACAACGGGCCTTGCTGCACTCTTGGTTACGACACTCCCGGGGGACATGCTTAGGATAACTCTCATTTTCTTTACAAATCATTATGAAGGGTTTATGAGTATATAATTCCTCAAAGAAAACATTTTTATGATTATGGATTATATCCATAAATAGTTCAATTTATGTTAAGTGTTTTATAAGTATGGGATTATGCATTTTGATTCAAAAACTGATCTAGTTTATGCCATTGTTTAGAAATGGCACCTAGTGGAAGAAATGGAAACCGTATCAATGCACGCACTCCATGTAGGGATTGCCCTCCTGCTCAAGATAATTATAGTGGGGCTGGTGATGCAACTGGTGCCGATCAGCTAATCACCATACTGGGACAACTTACTCAGGTTATGAATAATAACCTTACCCGTATGGAGCACCCTGATCCGCAGCGTGGAGGATCAATGTTAGATCGATTCATGAGGCAACAACCACCAACGTTCAATGGGAGTACAAATACCTTAGTAGCTGAGCAATGGATAAATTCCCTATAGAAAATATTTCAGGCTTTGGGGAGCAGTGAAAGGGAAAAAGTTATCATGGCAGTTTACCGCCTCACTGGAGATGCTGATCAATGGTGGTCATTGATTCAAAACATGAAATAAGATGATGAAGTATCAAATATGGAATGGAGGGAGTTCAAAGATCTGTTTTTAGAAAAATACTTCCCTCGCGACCATCGAGCAGATATGGAAAGGCAATTTCTAAGTCTTAGACAGAAGGAGGATGAGAATGTCGCAAAGTATGAGGCTAACTTTACAAGGTTAGCAAGGTACGCTGGTGATTATATACGTAACCAAAGAAGTAATATTGATCGTTTCTTTGATGGGTTAAAACCATTTCTCCGTCGAGCATTAGTCTCACAATCCTTTTCATCGTACGAAGACATTGTCTCATGTGCTATCAAGACCGAAAAGGAATTCTCTAAGTCTTATGACTTTAAAGCAAAGCAAGATAAGAAGAGACCTGCTGATCAATCTGGGAATGGAAATAAGGGGAAGAAGGGAAAGGTTGAATATCCATCCTGTGGTAAATGCGGGAAGAAACACCCTGGTACTTGCTTGAAGGGAATGGGAGTCTGTTACAAGTGTGGTGAAAAAGGCCACCAAGCTCGTGATTGCAAGGGGAAGAAGGAAGCTACCAACGTTAAGTGCTACAATTGCAGGGAGATAGGGCATTATGCAAATGAATTTCCTAAGCGTCAGGAGAACTTACCTCAGAAAAGGCCAAGGGATCAAGGCCAGGCTTATGTTATCACTACTGCTGAGGTAGAAGCTCCGAAAGACGTGGTGGCAGGTAATTTAATGGTTTCCTCATGTTTAGAAAATGCATTATTTGATTCTGGATCATCGCATTGTTTCATATCTTCAAAGTTTTCTAAGAAAATTAGATATTTCCAATTTGATTTAATAAGGGAGTTGTCAGTTAAAACTCCTAAGGGAAGTATCATTGCAAAAAAGTTTTGTGAATCAGTCCCCATTAGAGCACATAAATTTTCTTTATCTGCTGATCTCATCGTCATACCTATGATTGAGTTTGATATAATCATCGATATGGACTGGCTTTCGGACTATGATGCGAAGATTTATTGTAAGAAGAAAGAGGTTACGATTCTTGATGATAATGATAAGGAACACCTTATTTTTAGAGCAGAATCGTCACCACCTAATTCTTATTTAGATCCACCCCCAGTAGCTCAACTTAATTCAATTATTGGGGAGGAAGAGAATGAAATAACTATCGGTGAGGAAAGGAATGTTCAAATAGAGGATGTACCTGTTGTGAAAGAATTTGTAGATGTATTTCCGGAAGATTTACCTGGACATCCTCCAGAACGAGAAGTTGAGTTTTCCATTGATTTGATTCCTGGATCAAGGCCTATATCGAAGACCCCTTATAGAATGGCCACTGTATAATTAGTCAAACTAAAGAAACAACTAGAGGAATTGAGTAATAAGGGATTTATTCACCCTAGTGTTTCTCCATGGGGATCCCCTGTTCTTTTTGTTAAAAAGAAAGATGGATCTATGAGGTTATGTATTGACTACAGGGAGATCAATGCTATAAAGATAAAGAACAAGTATCCCCTACCTCGTATTGATGATTTATTTGACCAACTGCATGGAGCTCAATACTTTTCAAAGATTGACCTTCGATCTGGATACCATCAGTTGTGTGTGAAGAAGGAAGACATTCCGAAGACAGCATTTCGAACCAGGTACGGGCATTACGAGTTTACCGTAACGCCGTTTGGATTGACTAATGCACCCTCTGTATTCATGGATCTGATTAATAGAGTTTTCAAGGAGTATCTTGATGAATTTGTGGTGGTATTTATTGATGATATCTTGGTATACTCCAAAACCTATGAAGATCATGAAAATCACTTGCGCATTATCTTGAAGACTCTGAGGAGGCATGAATTTTATGGGAAGTTTAGCAATTGTGAATTCTGGCTTCAGGATATTTCTTTTCTTGTCCATATTGTCTCTAAAGATGGAATCTCTGTTGATCCTTCTAAGACCAAGGCAATCCAAGAATGTCCAGCACCTACGAGTATAACTGAGGTACGTAGTTTTATTGGTTTGGCAGGTTATTATCGACGTTTTGTCCAGAATTTTTCCCGATTGGCTAACCCATTAACGAAGCTCACACGTAAAGGGGTTAAATTTGTTTGGACAAAAGAGTGTGAAGAATATTTCAAAGAAATTAAGAGAAGATTAGTCAATGCTCCTATATTGACTCTACCATCGGGGAATGATGGGTTCGTTATTTATAGTGATGCATCAAAGAAAGGACTTGGTTGTGTCCTTATGCAGAATGATAGAGTTATTGCCTATGCATCACGACAGTTGAAAATTCATGAACAAAACTATCCTACTCATGATCTTGAGTTAGCAGCTGTGATCTTTTCTTTGAAGATATGTAGACACTACCTCTATGGTGAAAAATGTGAGATTTATACTGATCACAAGAGTTTGAAGTATATTTTCTCACAAAAAGAACTCAACATGAGGCAAAGGAGATGGCTTGAATTACTCAAGGATTATGATTGTACGATACACTACCACCCGGGGAAAGCAAACAAGGTGGCAGATGCTTTGAGCAGAAAATACCATGGAGTTTTGAGCATGATGAGAATTGAAAGGGATCCAATTTTCATGGAACTAGTGAAGATGGACATGGGAATAACCAGGGAAGGTGAAACATCAATGCTTTTTCAAATGGTTTCCAAACCATCTTTACTAGAAAGGATTAAGAGTTCTCAGACTGATGATGAAGAATTTCAGAAGAAGATTAAAGCTGTGAATGATGGGAGATTGAGAGACTTTGTGTATGAAGATGGAATTTTGAAATTCAGGAAGAGACTTTGTGTTCCCGATTTACCTGATCTGAAAAGGGAATTGCTGGATGATGCTCATAGTTCCAATTTCTCTATACAACCTGGGAGCACCAAAATGTATAGAGATTTGAAGGAACATTTTTTGTGGGACAACATGAAGAGGGAGATTTCTGATTTTGTGTCAAGATGTATGGTTTGTCAACAAGTGAAAGCTGGAAGGCAACAGCCTGGAGGAGTCATGCAACCTCTTCCCATACCAGAGTGGAAATGGGACAATATTACGATGGACTTTGTCATGGGGCTACCAAAGACTCCTAGAAGGAACGATGCAATATGGGTTATTGTTGATCGTCTTACCAAGTCAGCACATTTTCTTGCTATAAGAGAAGATCTACCCCTGGAACGTCTAGCAAGACTATATATTAATGAAGTTGTGAGACTTCATGGAGTACCCCTATCGATTGTTTCTGATCGTGATCCCCGTTTTACTTCAAGATTCTGGAAAAGTCTTCAGAAATCCCTGGATACTGAACTTCATTTGAGCACTTCATACCACCCTCAGACAGACGGACAATCAGAACGGACTATTCAAACCTTATAAGACATGTTGAGATCTTGCTCACTTGACTTTCAGGGTATGTGGGATCAATATTTACCTCTGGTAGAATTTTCCTATAACAATAGCTTCCATTCGAGTATTCAGATGGCACCAAATGAAGCGTTATACGGAAAGAGATGTCGTACACCAACCTGTTGGGATGACGTCGGTGAAAGAAAACTTGTAGGCCCATAACTGGTGGAGGAAACGGTGGAAAAGGTGAAGGTAATCCAAAATCACATCAAAGCAGCTCAAAGTAGGCAGAAGAGCTATGCCGATAATCGAAGGGAGGATTTGGAATTTCAAGTCGGTGATCATGTTTTCCTGAAGGTATCTCCATGGAAGGGAGTCATACATTTTGGTAAGAAAGGTAAATTGAGTCCCAGGTACATCGGACCTTTCGAAATTCTAGAACGAATTGGGGCTGTAGCTTACCGATTGGCAATGCCGCCAAGTCTCTCCAAAGTTCACGATCTGTTCCACGTATCTCTGTTGAGAAAATACATGCCTGACCCAACGCATGTACTCACCTATGAGGAATTAGAACTGGAACCCAATCTGTCTTATTGTGAAGAGCCTGTCAGGATTCTTGATACAAGAGAACAAGTACTGAGAAACCGGACGACGCGTCTGGTAAAAGTTTTGTGGAGAAATCATAAGATGGAAGAGGCAACGTGGGAACCCGAGGAACTTATGATGAAGAACCACCGGAGTCTTTTTCTGCAGTAATACCCTAGAAATTGCGAGGACGCAATTATTTGAAGGAGGGGAGAATGTAACACCCCAAGCTTCCACGGTATGTTTCCCTTCGAATAATGCGATAGCGTGTGTTGTACGCAACCTCGAGTTCTAACACACACCACAACTAATTAAACTAGCCATTGTGAATAGTAATACCTACTTTTTTGAAATCATATATATTTTATATTTCAAAATGGACTTCATTTTTGGATTTGGAATATTGAAATTATCCTAGGGTGAAATTTTGGTACTTTTCGGATAACTTTTATATTTTGATGAATAGTGAAAATTACTAAATTTTAATTAAAATCAACTTTTTTAATCAAAATAATTAATATTGATAAATTAAGAATTTGAGTGGTTTTAAAGTATATTTAGAATATATTTTTACCATTTAATTTAATGTTTGTCATTTGACATAATTTCACAATTAAACCAGACATAAACAAGTGTCAATCTTTTGATAGTTATTATCTCTTAAAAACACGCTTTTTATTTTAACAACGGGAATTAATTTTAAATTAATTTCTGCCACTTCTATGTTTTGAATTTGGAAAAATGTATTACATATTTGTAATTAGGATGTCCAAATTATTTAAATAGGTAACTTTTATTTTTACACATTTTGAATAATTACTGCGGTAAATATTTTATTTACCATGGTTAAAGGGTAAATCCGGTAAATAAGGGTTAAAAATAATATTATAATAATACAAAATTACCCTAAAACGTGTCCTAACCTTATTGGTGGACACATACCCGACCATGGGAATCCTTGGGTCGATTTGGGGACCCCTTAGAGCCACTTGTATGTCGTAGGGACATATTATATTAATAAAGTTAAAATAAAAATAAAAATGACACAAGCTTACATCTTTTAGAAGAACAATTTTTACATAGGGTTATACATGTTGGATTTTCGATTATAAATATTCATTAGAAAGATAAAAAGATTTCCTACATAATGATGTTTTATTTATAATTTTTAGACATCAAATAAGTTAAATTATTAATGACACAATAATGATGCAATATTTACCTCATTAATAAATCATTTAAATAAATAAGATTATAATGATTAAAATATTATCTAAAACCTGTCCAATTCTTATTGGTTGATGTTATTTAGAATATGAGTCATCTTATCTTCGACCTCAATGATTTTTGGACCATTATAAACCGAATATAATTATATTATAAAGTAATACTTTCACTCTTTCTTAAAGAGCCCCTCCTCTCCCTTATAAAAGAAGACCACTTCTACTCATTCCTCACACCTCTCAAGCCACTTGGATCGTCCAAACCCTGCCCGAATAATCTCCCCACATCCCTCTCCTCCTCCTTGAAGCTTCCCCTTAGGCAGAAAGAATTTCAAGAAGTCTTTTGGTTCCAACCAAAGTGAGTTACCTAAATTAAAGGTAACGATTTCTCTTAAATTATTTTCATTTATTTTGCTTCTCCAACCCCCAAACTCTTTTTATTTCCTTTATTTTGTAACAACAAAAGTATCCACAATATACTAGGATGTTTTTATAAGAAGTATTCGAACTACACATACACACACCTCTATCTAATGGATGATGAACATAATGTTTCTGTGAATGGCAAACTAACGCCTCATGAAACGATGATTGTTCAAATACATCTTACCGCCTCTCATGGTGGCCATTATGATGGCACTGTAATTAAGTGTGATATTAATGATACATATTTTATATATAAGCTTCTGTAATTCCATTTTATTTCATACCATTATTCGTTTCATGTTGTATATACATACGATAATTTCATTTGAGGAAGTGCGGACTACCGCCCCCTTAAAATGATATGACTCGTTCATACCACACATGGAACGTATAAAGAATGGTGTTAATGAACATAAGTAACATATATAAAATATTATATTACACTGGAATAATAATATACCTATGTATCATTTGGATTCAATTCTTTTAAAATGAAAAATTAAATGGAAGTAGCGTTCGTGTGTACGTACGGACTACCGTCTCCACGAACACGGTGAGATCCATCCTCCATCGTATCCATTCAAGTATTATTCTCATTTTAGGGTTAAAAATAATGTTAATATCATTCTGATTATGAATAAGATATAATCTATCCATTACAAACATGTCTTACGTAACCAAACATTTAAGAAGAACGAATCGATTATCACCCGAAACGACGATAATACTAAGATATTATTAATAAAGCAATGTTAAAAGATCATATATGATATCATATTGATGTATATGATTATTGTATAATTTAATAACAATGTTTTAATTATTATACAGGAGGTTAACATACCATCGACTAAGGGAAAGTTCAAGGTAAGGTTTTATTTCGCAATCTCTTCATTATCCGAGGTTGTTTATACATAATTATCTACTTGGACCTCGTTATCATCCACGTCCATGTTTCTTCAAAATGTATTTCAAAACATTTTTAATATTTAAAATAATATGGGTTAAAGTCATTTATACCCTTGTTTGACTTTTTATAAGAGGTTTATAAGGGAATCCTTCCGTCGTTTTCCAAACAAGGTGTTTTTTAACCTTTTCGACAGAGTTAAGATAAGAATGTTTTTTTTAACTTATACGGCGGGTGCGGTTATTTTCCGCCGTTATAAAATCGTCAAATATTCCCTTACAAGCTTATAAGAATATTTTCAAAGAAAATGTTTTATTTTATAAATATATGTCTCTTAAATGATTTCAAAATAGAACGAGATATTTCTTTAAAAAGAGTTTTAATTTCATCTATGTCAACATCCTTTAATGGATTTTACGCTTATTTGAGGATGATATATTATGATACAAAACTTTTATATTGTATTAAAGGTTTTGTGATATGTTTGAATGTGGATGTGCTATTTTTTTTATATACCATTCATGGTTTATGGTGAAAGTATTGACATTTCGTATGCTAGTTTTAATACGAATGTTTATGTTTTGTTTAAACCTTTTCATATGGGAATGCATTGGACTTAATATGTGACGGGTGGAGCCCGCTATAGCTCCTCGATGCATCGGTAGGTCTCATGAGACAAACTAGTGTCTTGGCACAAGGCCTTGGAAAAATCTTATTTGTAGTCTTGGCACGAGGCCTTGGCTATGTGGTTATGATAGTATGGCATTATGCATTCCATCATTATGAAAGTGGTTATTGATATTGCATGTGATTATTCGATTAGTAGAATATCCATGTGAATAAGTAAATGGAATTATTTCATTTTATTTATGACATACTATGTTGAAGTTAAAGTTTAAAAGGCTTTTGTTTTAGTTATACATTGCCTTAAATATTTATTCTTATTTATGAAAGTTTCCGCTATATTGTTATCCTTACTGGGCATTTGAGCTCACCCCTTTTCTATGTTTTATTTTCCCAGGATGTGAAGAAGTAAATTATGAATGACTTGCAGGGATATTATGAGGGGTTAATAGTATGGAATATGGAGACAATATGTTGTTGTAGTAGTTTTTTTTATTTTGATGATGTAATGTAAAACTTATGAACATATCTAGTTTTTCCAAGGCTACTAAACCAATCAGTCTTTCGAGATTTGATCTTTCTTGTGATCATGCCAATGTTATGTAATTAATGCACCGACTCTGGGTAACTGGGGTCGGGGCGTTACACTGGGTATTGGGACTATAATTGCTCCACCTCTCTTACTATTGGAAGAGGATATGGAAGAAATAGTCACCTCATTGAAGGGGATGGACGCATACATGAATTCACTCAGAAACCGGATTTATGGGTCTAATCGGAGAGGTTTCCCTGCTCATCCGTCCTTGATTTATTCCTCCTTTACTGGGATGGTTCTAAAGATTCTTCCCTTTATACAGGGTGCCGAGGAATCCCAGGGGGAAATTCCTTCTGTGGAGTATACTCCCCAGGGTACTACTGCAGGAGAACACGTGCCTTCGACTATGGGGGTCATCGAGGAGGGGACTCCTGGTGCAGTTGAGCACATGTAAGTGACCGGCGCAGATACAACTAGGGTATTTCCTCCTCCAACTCCTCCTAGTGTTCCGAATGGAGAATTGTCCCCTGGGCAGATCCAAAGACCTCGGAAGGCATCCTGATTATTGGAACGTCTCAGACAAGGTACGTCAGTTAACCATGATTCTCATTTCCTCAATTACCAACTCATATGTTCTGATTCTGCCAGTTTTTAATTGTTTTGGTGCTATGGTGTATGGACAATTAGAGACCTGGCCATGGCTGACCAAGTGGTCGTACCTTCTGCCACTTTATTATCTGAGGGACCACCTATGGACATACCTGAGTGTGAAGAGATGACAGGCCCTACTGAAGGGGCTAGTGGTATAGATTCTTTCCTTCTTTAATCATTAATCGGAGATATGTTAGAGGAGGAACAGCTAGAATATGAGACTCTCGTTGATCACACAACCTCTATAATTGCGGGGGAGGATGGGGAGCCCATGATTACCGAGGAGGCCTCAGATCTGACGGGTTCAGCTACCTCAGACCTGATGGATCCCATGGAGATGGAGGAAGAGCCTATTATAAGGCCAGTTGTCGGAAACCAAGAGCGGGCCATCATTCTGTTTACTGGGGGAGTAATGTCCCCGAGCATGATCTCTGTAGACGACCACTTGGGGAAAAATTTGGAAGTTTCTAGACTTGGGTGTTGCCTTAGGTCCTGGGAACCTCTGGGGGTTCCCAAAACTCCCTTTCCTCTTAAAGATGTAGCGTCTTCCACGAGCAGTAGTGGTGGCGTAGAGCTTGAGGGCATCAATGCCTTGATGATCGGGTGTAATCTTCTCAATTTCTTGCCACTGACTCTTTCTCTTACCTTTTATGATTAAGTATACTTATCTGTCTTATCGAATTTTGGTCATTAGGACTACAAACTCCGGCACTGGCGATTGTCTTGTCGGATCCAATCGTTCCCATGACCACAACTGTCGGGGGGAAGATGTCGTGGCATCGGAGTTAGCGAGTGAATCCACATCATGTCCCTACATGGTGAAGTTCATCCCAGAGTATTTATCTTCATCCAGGAGTGACTCTGAGCCTGATCAATGAGTCCTTTCCAGTATTCTACCTACTCTCCAAAGGGCATGGGAGAAAATTTGGAAGCTGATTTCTCAGACGCCCTTGGCTGAGATGCCAACAAAATTGTCGAAGCTACGTGATCTGTTTATACTGTTGGGATTAGACAGATATGACTACCATTTTATTTATGATATATTCAAGCAGGAGGTCACTGACCTGGAGAGGCTTGGTGGTTTCGAATCTAAACTTTCTGCTGCTCAACTTGAAGCCTACCTTTTCGTGACCCGATAGCTTTTCCTAACAGAATCTCATGATCATGATGGGGTAGTCATGAGGCTTCAGGGAGGTGTCATTAAGCAGAGTTCTCAAATGGAGTTGATGAAGAGTGACATACAGCAGCTGTAGTAGGAGGAGACTAATGTCACAACCATAATTGAAGAAGGGGAGCGGCAGATGGAGGAGGAGATGAGGGTGAGCTCAAAGGCGGCACAGGAGGCGGAAGCACTGCGGGATGGTGTAGAAGATGAGACAGCCTTGCTACAAAATCTCTTTCAAGAAATCTAGGATCCTCATCAGCGCCTGATAAAACATTTTGAATCTGCTAAATGTCTCCTGTAATAACCTTTAATGCAAGAGGAGGTTACGGATTGTGGAATCCCTTCTCATCAACATTGTTATGGAACACAGAGATGTTTCTCTGTAGTACTCTTGCTATCTTCTCTAATGATAGAAATTATTTGACAAGATTGTTGTATATGATAATTCAACGAACTTAGAATAATCAGAGTTTAGGACAATTGATAAAATAGAAACGAGGTCTAACTTTTGCCTAGACCATGGGATCCAGCGAGCATAATTTGACTATTACTAGGGTTTTGTAGAAAAAACCCACAAACTTTTTATCTTTTAAGTTAATACCCTAATTTTTCTTGGGCCCATTTGTGTGGACCCAGCGGGTATGGCTCGGATTTTTCTTAGGTCACCCTTTTCGGTTTTTCGGCCTAATGGGCTTTGCGCCTCTTTTTGTGAGCGGTTTAAAGTCTTGTCGACAAGACTATCATTACTGATGTTTTATGCTGAACAGATTTGACCAGATATGGTGGGGGTGAGGACCCCGATGAGGATTAGTTGATTAAAATATGTCTCAATACCTTTCAGATGCACGTGGGGGAACATGTTTAGATTTGAAGGTCATGTAGGGCATGTCTCAAGGCATGGGAGTCGTATTAGCGTTCAGAGGTAGGAAAAGCATCACCTATGGATGATTTTCCTTTTTTAGATAGGCTAGGGGCGATTATTATGTAGATCCACTGAGGTAATGGTATGAATATTTGTGCAAAGGTGTCCTTAATTCAATGACTGTCCATTTATGATGTCCTGAGGACTTAATGGAAGTCCGACTTATGGAAACCACCATGGGTGGCTTGGAGAATTATGAAAACCCCCATGGGTGGCTCGTAAAGGGTGTTTGACGTCTGAAAGGGTTTGGGAACATCTGTATTAATCAAGAGTGTGGATTCAGGGTCCCTGTCCGACATATTTAGCTAGTGTAAAGGATGGTTAGAGCTTGGAGCAGTTTAAAGTCATATAGCTGGGACATTATTTAGAATGGAACCGCTTCTCCTGGTTCTCGGTAAACTCGTCAAGTGTATTCAGGCAGGGGTGAGAAAGAGGTTGGTATAATGTAGCTCAGAGGGTTTCTGAATCCTGGGGTAGATATGGAGGCTCAGAGTCCAAGAGACGCATGGGGAGAGGTATTGCCTAAATCAATCATGCCTTTGGTACATGGGCCATGGGTGATCAATATGCAGAGCCGCTGAGGGCCTGATATGCATAGTCATGCAAAGGTTTCCTTAGTTCAATGATTGTATTCTCTCTATAGCTGAGCAACTTTAGGGTAGTTGAGATTCAGGACCACCAGGGGTGGATTACGAGAGTTTTTCATTTTCTTAGTACAAAGTATGGTTTATGAAAAGAGGGTGCCTGAATACGGGAGAAACATCTATGCTAAATTTTTTAGGAATGGGTGAAGTCGTACCTTATCAATATGATGTGAGATGGTGTTTTGTGTAGGTCTAGCCCATGTATTGAGGGACAAAGGAAATCCTCCATTCGTGATTGAACCCAGGACAGTTTTCAACCATGCAGTTTAACATCATATGGCGAGGATGGAGGGAATTTTAAATTCCGTGTAGTTTAGCGTCAAGCAGTAAGGATGGCTTCCGTGCAGTTTAACGTCATGCGGTAATGACGTGAAGCATTATTAAAGATACTGTGTAGTTTAACATCATGCAATGGGGATGGGGGGCATTTTTTTTTAAATCTGGGAAAATTATTGTAGTTGGAGGCATTTCCCTAGATGTTAAATGCTTGGTCATTGCAGCTTCACGCCGGGTGGCAAAGACATGTTCCGTGCAGTTTCAATTGTCATAAGACAAGGACTTAGTTGCAAAGGCCACTCTTGGTTAGAATGTAACTGGTCTTGAATATCTCAGCATTTCCAAGATGTGGAGAGGGGTTGGTGGTGTAAATCATGGTTCTGAGGATTCTTGGATCAGGAGAGATGATATGGGGGCTCTAAGGCCGGTAAGCGTACGGGGCTAGGAAGAGTATCGCCTGAGGAAATCTTGCCTTTATTAAACAGGCCATGGGATATCAATATGAAGATCCACTAAGGGAATGATATGAATAGTCATACAAAGGTTTCCATGGGTCGATAACTTTCCAATTCTGATAGACATGAATGATTATGAGGATCTACGATTGTCCAGGATGCAAAGTCTATCATTTGGTAAGGAATTATATGGGCATGTTGGAGATGTTCATCCCAGGTTGCTATTAAAACATGAAGTGTTCAATGAATAGATTTATTTTTTGCATGGGGTATACCGTCACTCCATGCAGATTGACTTTGTGTGGTAAGGACAAATTACTCTTAGTTTAACAGTCGTAGAGTTCGGACCTTTGGGTGACTATTTCTACAATTACTCGGAAGGAGACTGAGTTAGGAGGCTCTGGTATACTTTGAACAAGTGTAAGGGAATGAGGGTGTAAACTATAACTCTTGGGTTTCCTGGGTCAAAAGGTATGGTATGGGGATCTAAGGTCAGTAAGAGTATGAGGCTAGGAAGAGTACCGACTGAGATAAATCTTCCCTTTGGTAGACGGGCTAGGGGCTATCAATATGAAGAGCCATCGAGGCTCTGAGGCCAGTAGGAGTACAGAGATAGGAAGATTATTGCCTGGGGAAATCTTAGCTTTGGTAAACGGGCCAGGGGATATCAATATGCAGAGCCGCTGAGGGAATGGTATGCATAGTCATGAAAAGGTGTCCATGGGTCGATAACATTCCACTTATGATGGCCATGAATGATTATGAAGATCTGCAATTATCTAGGTTATGGAGTCTGATGTATGGAGAGGATGCATCCAAATGAGCAAGGAGTATTCCTATCTCGTTTCTCCATATATCTTGGGTGGGTCCTGATGAAGTTCGTGCAGTTTTAACGTCATGCGGTGAAGACGGAGTCTGTGCAGTTTTAACGTCTAGAGGAAAGGACGGAGTCCGTGTAGTTTTAACATCGTGCTGTGAGGACAAAGTCCCTGCAGTTTTAACATCATGCAGTGAGGACGATATCCGTGCATTTTTAACGTCGTGAGGTGAAGACGAAGTCCGTGTAGTTTTAACATCATGCGGTGAGGACGAAGCCCGTGCTGTTTTAACATCGTGCGGGGAGGATGAAGTCCGTGCAGTTTTAATGTCGTGTGGTGGGGATGAAGTCCATGCAATTTTAACATCATGCGGTGGGGATGAAGTCCGTGCAGTTTTAATGTCATGCAGTGTGGAAGAAGGAAAACTAACATGAAAAGGGGATTCTGTGTAGTTTAACGTCATGCGGTAAGGATGAGGGGTATATATACCTGTGTTTTCTTTTATTGGCGGCTGGGCTAGGAGGTAAGATCTCGGCGTCGCTACATATCCTACAAGGGCAGGAATCAAGCCTCACGTAGTTCTTTTTTGGAATACACCCCGTGCGGGTCTGGTCCGTATGGGGGAAAGGGGGTATTTTTAGCTTCATTTGGGGTGGCTGGGCTAGTGTGTGGAATTATGGTGTCACTACATATCCCGCGGGGGTAGGAATCAAGCCGCACATAGTTCTTTAGAATATAATACACCCCGTGCAGGTCTGGTCCATACACGGCAGAAAAGGGCATTTTTAATTTTCATTTGAGGGTTATTGGTCCATGATGGGGGTCCTTGGCATCACTATGTATCCTGAAAAAGCATGAATCCAGCCTTATGTAGTTTCTCTAAAAGGTATCCACCCCTGCAGGGCTATTCCGTACACGGGGAAAGAAGGCATATTTTTTTATTTCATTTGGGGGTTACTGGTCTAGGATGGGGGACCCTGGCATCGCAATGTATCCTGCAAAGGCAGGAATCAAGACATACATAGTTCTCTGAAATCCATGCCGTTTAACATCATGTGGTGAGGAAAAAATACTATTAGTTTAGGGTCATAGAGTTTGGAATGTTGGCGCCTGGTAGTTTAACACCCTGCAGCTTGGATGATAACTGCTTTGGTTATGCGAAATACTTTTTCAGAAATCTTGCATTTGTAGGAGTGATAGTGAATTTACCATCTATGAAGATCATAAAATATGCTCCATTGGAGTATTCCTTGTGTATAACATATGTTCCCTCACACTTGGGATCCATCTTTGGAGGATTCTTTCCGGGTATCATTGGGGTCCGGAGGACCAACACCAATTCTCCTTCCAAGAAAGAACTAAGACGAACCTTTTTATTGAAGACTCATGCGATCTGGTTCTGATATACCTCTAGATGGTGAAAAGTGTGCAACTTCTTCTCATCAAGATATTTCAATTCACCTAACCATTTTTCTGATTTCTCGTCATTGGATAACTGATCACAAATGGAAACACGGAGCGAAGGCAATTGGAGCTCAATGGGAAGGACCGCATCTGTTCCATATACCAATGAGTATAGAGTAGCCCGATTAGCAGTGCGGATTGGGGTTTTATAAGACCACAATTCATGAAGGAGTTTATCCGGCCATGATTTCTTGTCTTTGTCCACCATTTTCAGGAAAATTTTGGACAGGGACTTGTTGAAAGCCTCTATCTATCCGTTGGCCGCTGCATGGTAGCGGGATGAGTGGTTAGCCATACCATATTCTTGGTTCAATTTCTCAAAATATGTAGAGCAGAAGTTGGTGTCATTATCTGTCAATATGTTATGAGGGATACCAAATATGGTGACAATATTGGTTTTCAAAAAGATCTCAATGTTTCTTGCCCCGACATCCTTAAGGGGTATCGCGTCTGCCCATTTGGAAAAAAAAGTCGGTTGTTGTGGGGATATACATCAGTTTTTTGGTTGGGGCGGGAGGATATGGTCCCACGACGTCCATTACCCAAATGTAAAATGGCCAGGAGTACTTAGCCTGATGAAGTAACTTTGGGGGTTGGCATATGAATTTTTCATGAATTTGGAATGAGTGACATTTTGTGGAAAATAGCTCGCAATCTTGTTCCATGTTGGGCCAATAATACCCAAGTCTTCGAACTTGATGGGAAAGCATAGACCATGACTGGTTTGCTTTACATACTCTGGCATGAACTTCAGTCATGTCGACAGTAGTTTCTTCTCTATCAATGCTTCTAAGGAGGACTCTATCGAGGACCCATTTGTAGAGGACCTCTTGCTGACTCGTGCTGCCATATAGGACAAAGTTGATTTCCCTTCTCTGTATTTTCTCTCATTCAGCCCTATCTGATGGATGTTCTCCCTTTTAAAGGTAGTTTTCAATGGGGGTCATCCAGCTAGAGGAAGGATCATATGGCTCAGGGATAGGAATGACTTTTTTTATTTGTTCTTTCTTAGTCTGACCAAACGGAAAGACCATTCGATAATGGGAAATACTGATAATTGTTTCATCCCGGTATGGTTTAGCTAGGGTTGCGGCCATGTTAGCTAATGCATTGGCCTGGGCATTCTGAGACTGGGGAATATAGGTCAATGTTGGTTCTATGGAGAATTCCGCCATTAACCCTCGGACAATTTCAAATAGTGGAATCAACTCCTCCTTTGTAATAGCATAGTAACCATTGACTTGCTTGATGACCAGTTTTGAGTCAACTTTTATTTTAAGGTGTTGTACTTGTGCCTGGAGTGCGAGCTCCAGGCCTGTAATGAGAGCTTAATACTCCACCTCATTGTTCGTACATCCTTCTGACAAGAGGAAGGAATATGGAAAGACTGCCTTTTCTAGGGACATTAGTATTATCCCCAAACCCACCTTGTTAAATTTTGGATCCTCCATCCTTTTCCCCGTCAGGCTTCGGGATCTGTCGTCGAAGTACATTTCCCATGTTGGGAACTCCTCTTGAACCGAGAATATGTCTTCATTAGGTAACTCAACGTCAAGTGCAATGTTCCCTATCAAGGGGTGCTCTGCTAGAAAATCTGCTAACGCCTGGCCTTTGATGGCTTTCTAAGGCACAAACCAAATGTCAAACTATTGCAGGTTGACTGCCCATCGAGATAGGCACCTAGTCAGCATTGGGCGGCAAAGGATGCACTTGAGCGGGTTACTACATGAGACCAAATGGACTCCATGATGCTGTAGATAATATCGCAATTTTTGAACTGTGAATACCACGTCCAAACAACTCTTTTCAATGTTTGAGTATCGAGTTTTAGCATTGATCATGGTTCAGTTGAGGTAATAGAGACTCTTTTAACTGCCGACGTCATTTTTCTACGTGAGGAAGGCTCCTAGTGACCACTCTAGGCCATCACGTATAGGATGAGAGGAATTCCATCTATCAGGGGCCTGAGCATCTATGGTCTTAATAGGTATTTATTTAGGTTGTACAATGCCTCTTGGAAATCATCTATCCATTGGCACACAACCCCCTTTCCATTAACCTGGTGGAGGGAAAACATTTACCCGCCAGGTTGGCTATGAACCACTTAATATAATCCAGGTGTCCTTGGAATCCTCTCAACTCAGTGAGATTGTTGGGAGGTTGTTAGACATGGATGTCCTTTGTATTTTCAGGGTCGACTTCGATGCCACGATGGCGTGTGACGAAGCCAAATAATTTCCCTGAGGTAACCCCGAAGGCACATTTCAAGGGATTCATTTTCAGGCTATGTTTTCGAAGTTTGTAGAAGACAGTCTCAAGGTCTGATAGGTGATCTGAGCATTGTATTGATTTGACCACCAAGTCATCCACGTAGCATTCGACGATTCTCCCCAAGAAATTTTTAATGATACGATGCATGGTGCGTTGATATGTGGCGCCAGCGTTCTTGAGTTCAAAGGGCATGACCCTGTAACAGAATATTCCTTGAGGGGATTTGAAGGCAGTGTATTCTTCATCTTCTCAGGCCATCCCTATTTGATTATACCCATAATAACAGTCTATGAAGGATAGAGCATCATACCCGGCCGTTGTGTCGATAAATAACTTGGTAATCGGGACTGGGAAATAATCTTTCGGGCAGTACCGATTGAGATCTATGAAATCGATGCAGACGCAGATTTGTCAGTTTTTTCTTGATGGGGACAATGTTGGCTAGCCATGTGGGGTATTGGACCTCCCAAATGAAGCCTTCTTTAATAAGCTTATTGACATCAGCCTCTATTTTTGAAGCATGTGAGGGGTGCGTCCTTCTGGTGACTTATTTAATGCCCTGATGGTCTTCTAGCAGACTTATGTGGTGCGTCACCACTTCGGGATCGAGTCCCGGTATTTCTGTGTAACTCTAGGAAAAAACATTTCGATGTTGCCTCGGGAAAGTGGTATATACCAAGTGATCCTCTGAATAGATGGATGTACTAATGAGAGTAGGCCTTGGGTCTTCCTCGATACCCACATTTATTACCCTGATCTCATCCACAGTGGTGGTGATACCTTCGTCAAATGAGTGAGGTGCATCCCTGAGATCTTCCTCCTCTTCTTCCTGCGCATTCTCAACTTCTTGATCTGACATGGGGAGATTTCCCAGCATGATCTCTTGGGAGTCCAGAGGTGAGGCATCATGGGCGTCCCCACTCAAGTATTTGTCCCCAAATTGAGGGTTAGCGGTCGTTTTTGCATTTTCACGCTCGGTCGTTATAGTTGAAGTCATGAGGACAGTTGATTGTGCGTCAAGGCTTGAATTCCTGCACTCTACGTGGTTGATGGGATGTACGTAGTCACCGCCGGGATTCTTGAGGGGGTCATCCAGAACTATTTCCAGACCATTTGGAGTGGGGATCCAGTCAATACCATCGAGCGAAGGCTTCTTTTTATTTTACTCATAAAACTCGGCGTCAATGTAGTGTGACTTGGAGAGCTTGAAAGGGGCCTTTTCAGAGTGCAATGTCCCACTTTTTCCATTAACTCAATACTTGATAAAATGGTGTTAGGATGTAGGAATGGCCCTGTACTTATGGATCCATGTCCTTCCAAGCAGGGCATTGAATGCTATGTTATTTCGGACCACCAGGAATTCTGAGCAGGCCACAAGGTCGCTAAAATGGTTTTTTAGCTTGATTTTTTCCATTGGATTCTATTCACTCTTGTCATAACCAAACAGAGTTTTGGGTGAGGATATTAGGTCATCCTCACTATATCCCAACTTACGGAGTGTCTGTAGGGGAAGGAGGTTAACTCCAGAGCCATTGTCAATAATGAATTTGTGGATATCAACATCATTTAGTGTGACAGACACATATAGTGGTTTGATATGTCCTTGCATGATGTCATCATCATCTTGATCGGTAAAGGAAATCACTGTATTGCATTCAGCCGGGATGGTCTCCATCATGTAAATATCGATGGCTGCTACCTCAGCTTGAAACTCATGGGGGCTGAGAAAGGCTTCTATAAGCACCTTTCTGAGATCTGCTAACAAACTCAGGGCATCAAGGATTGACAGTTTGGCTGGTACTGACACCAGCTACTTAAGGATATCGTATTTCTGCTCCAGTGGCCAATTCTTCTCCTTTGGTGGGAGAGTTTTAGCACGCAGCTTTGGATCTAGAGCATGTGACAAGGATTGGCCATCTACGTGGTTAGATGTCGACGGTGTTTCCATGTTCTAGGGTCTCAGCCCAGCTGGTCTTTTTTGCGAACGAGGCAGCTAGACACCTGTTCCTCCTCAAATGGGTATCACAGAATGACAAGGCTAAAGTGGTAGCTTGTGGAGATATAGGGATATTCTTTCTCTTATAGAGTCCGTTGAAGTTCTCTCCCATGGGTTTCCACGATATTAACAGTTTGGATGGGGTAAAACCATAGGGTTGGTTTCGGTCGTGACTGCTCCTCCCCTGGTATCCCCTCCTTCTACGATTCCTCCTCCTATCCCCTTGTGATAGGAACTCAGGTTCGTATCCATACCCTTCGTTAGGGAACGATTCTATTAGATGGATGACGTTGATGGAACCAAAGATTATATCCATGTCCTGTGATAGGTCAACCAGGTTGGTTGTCCCTGACGGTGCCGTTTGGTGGGTCGGTGCTCGAGGCGCCAAGTTTGGGGGCATAAAATCTTACAGTGTCGGGGAAAACCTCGGCCTTGTTATGGAATTATCCTCTTGCACTTGCCTCCTCCCTCCTTCATTAATCCAAGATGATCGCCTCGTGGAGGGTTGTGAGGCCGATATTGTCATTTGTGCGACATTGGGGGCTATTGGAGGCAACACCAGCTGATGTAGTTGAGCTCGGAGTATTCCTTAAGCTCGGTTGATGGTCTTCCGAGTCATCCAGTCATATAATTTCTTCCCATTCTTTTTGGTGACTTCCTACCACCCCTCCCCTTTGACGGAGTCGGTGGTAGAAATATATGTCACTTGTGCTGGTGGTGGTATCAGCTCGACCTGCCCAGAGTCTACCATACTTCACAGGAGGTCATTGAAGACAAATCATTCCTGGATATTGTGCCCCAACATTCGATGGTAGGGATATTAATATGGCCTTTCATTACGACCGACATCTTTGGGCTTCCTTGTTTTCGATAGGTGGAGCAAGTTGCAATTCATGGAGGTGACGAAGTAGTAGTGGACTTGGTCCTCCTGGAACGAGAATACATTATGTCTCTGTTCTTCGAACTGGTTCTGCTTTGGTCCTCTATGATCATCCCACTTGGGCATAGGTGGTCACTGATATACAGGGGCCCTTGATGATTTGGTGGAGGCCTAGGCAGTGGAGTAGGCGTAGGGGCTGGCTTGAGCGTTAAAGAGGACGCTTCAGCTCTAACTGTTTCTTTTCAGTAGCCTGTGAGGCTATTCAAGACACCAGATTGGTCTGCTGCATGGAGTCTTCAATTCTATGGGCAATGGCAGAGAGATTTCGGAAGCCAGTGGTGTACTCCACTGGCGTGACTGGTGTTCGCTGCTCATCTCAAAGGATATCGATGCATATGGAATGTATCTCATCTTGGGGCATTAGCCTGTTCAGAGTTGTAGGTCACTCCCTTCCATTTACAGATGAAATACGAGACCCTCTCATTCTCCATCTATTTGAAATTCATGTGGTCATTGACCGTTGTTTTAGGCAGCATTGAGCTGAAGTGGAACAGGAAATGTTGTCGAAGGACTTCCTATCTCTTTATAGACTGAGCAGGTAGATTTGTATACCAGACGAAGGCAGATCCTTGCAAGGTCCTCACGAAGCATCTGAGTTTCACTACTTCTTTTTGTTTCAGAGTTCCCATCATAGGGTCGCAATAAGATTCTTAGTGCATCAAATGTTGTTCTGGATCACCTGATTTCTTGAAAATAGGGAATTCAGGGTTCCCAAAATTGGGTGTAGGAGGCGTGTTTCTCACACAATCTGGGTAGGGCTTTCGCTCTGGCAGTATCGGAGCACATCGATCTTCTATTGCTTCCAATTGAGCATTTAGTGACTCGATGGTGTTGGCGATTCCCTGGTTCACATCCTGTTGGGCTCGGTCTTGGGTAGGTGTAGCCCGAGGCATTGTTGGAGGATATGGCTCGGCTGGCTCTAAGGGTGCATATACCGTTTCTGACACCTTCATAGGGTTCAGACATACTCATTCCGGTTGCTTCCGGAGTAGAGGGAAGTCTTGGTATTCACCCGAATCCATGTTCAGGTAGTTGGACGGGTCGAGCGCCTCATTGAGCGGGGAAAACCATGGTCTTTGAGGTGCACATGCTAGGAGTGCATGGTGTGGATCTTCTTGGGAAGCACTTTCAATAAGATGATTCCTCTTGAGTATCCCATCATTAAGCTGCCTCAATTCTTTCATTTCCTCTTCCTGTTGAGCGATTCTCTCTTCGAGCGTAAGTGGATCATTTTTATCTAGAGGAGGTGGTGGGTTAAGGGTAACCGGTCCTTTTTTCTTATCCATGTTAGAATCTCTCAAGGTAAGTGAAGGAGGGTTAGCTGTAAAGGAGTCCATATTTAGGGCGGCCCTCTAGTTCCGGGTGTGCACACCTGGTGGTTTGTTGTGAGTCACAGCCTAACTGGAATCATCGTCTCTCGATCCATCCGGATTTGCATCATCTCTGGTGTCACCCATGGGGTTAGCCTCTCTAGCATTGATGGATGCATATCATGGGGTGGGGGAGATGTCATCTTCCAAATAGGAAGAGGAACGCCCATGACTTTTACCGGTCCTCCCCTTCCTATCCTGGGATTTCTTTCAAGCTCCTTGACGAAGGGTGACACAGAGAGTTCCTTGATGAGACCTCACGGTATGCCTACTTCTTGAAGGGGATGGTGATTCAAAAGACTGTATAGGGAAGGAACCTTCTTTTCTGATTTTCCTCCCTAGATGAGAAAAAATTTATTCTCGTGGACGAGGCCGTTGTTGAGGTGGTAAAAATTCCCCCAACCCTAAGGGTTGGGGTAGGCTCTGTTTCCTGGATGCTGAGTCTCTTCCAGTTTTTATTGGTCTTATGAGGGAATTTGTTGTTAAAAATTCCCCCAGCCCTATAGGATGGGGTTGACCATAGATTGTGATAGTGACTACTGCTATCATTACTTTCCTGGTCTTGTGTTCCCCCATTCGGGGGTGAACTGGATCTGATATCGAGTTCACCTTTGCATCAATCCACTTGGGGGAGGCAAGAAATGATTGCTGATTAGACTCTCTTAGGCGAGAGGCCTGTTGTATGCTTTCGGTGGTCTGATTTAGGATTTCATTAATGGATTGTTCTTGTCATTCCTGATGCTTCTGGGACTTACTCAAGGCATGTCTCTGCTGGGTGTGTCGCCTTTCCTGAATAGGGAGACCACTCAATTACTGTCTTGACGTGATGGCGTTGCAAGATATTACGCCGAATGGGTTCTTCTGGGTGGGGATCAGAGTGAAATGCAGAGCCCCATGTTCTCCCCATCCTCTGATATGGACTCTCATTGGAGCGTCACCAATGAGGTGGTGCAACTGGTGCAGTGCATGGAGGTAGGCTAACTCCATGTTTCCTTTACTCTTCACAGGTTGTAGTTTTTGCGCCGAAGGAAGAGCTTCTTGGTCAATGTGATGCAGGAGGTCTCCTTTTGTCTTGACATGGTCTACATACCCATCATAGGGCAGAAAGCTTGATTTCAACTGGAAGAGGGTTGTCCTTATATTGGTGCGGATGTCGTACGCACATTCTTCTTACAAATTTCTAGGTATGTCAAAATGAGAGGTGTTCGTAGGCCAAAACATAACTGGTACATCATCTCTGGCCAGTTGTTTCATCAGGTGCAACATGTCGGCATACTCATCTACTATTGATTCCTCTTCCTAGTCGGCCCAACTGAGACGCTCACTGATAGTTTGATAGGAGGCAGTGGAGCCAGTAGGTATTGAATTATCATGTGGGTGATTCTGTGGTGGTTCAGAAGATGAACATGGCCTCGGACCATCTCTTGATTGAAGAAGGGTGTCGTTGGCGACTAATTGAGAATCTGACATTCTTGATCTCGTCCTTCTGAGTGCCTCGGCATATGAGGGATTTTCTGTGCTTGATTTGGTATGGGAGGACCTCTCTGTCAATATGATATGTCACGACGGGGAGGACCTTATCAATAACTTCCATCATGGTTAGGATGACCATCATGGTTGGATGTTCGAGGTGTATCATGGGAGGGCCTTCAAGACACACTGCGACAAGGGGAGGACATTCTTGTTTCTTGGGTCCATTGAGGGGAGGACCTTCACAATGGCAGTAATGGTGGCGAGGAAAACCATCACTTTTGCCACAGGGAGAATGTCTGTGGGGTACACCCTGGGGAGGGACTTTAGAATGTACCGCAACGAGGGGAGGGCCTTCTTGTTTCTTGACTTCACTACGAGGAGGTCCTCTTTTATCAGAGTGGCAAGGACTACCACTGTGATGTGATTCATGGCTCCCCAAAGTGTCATTGAAACGTAACCCCTGGGGAGGACCTTCAGCGCAGGCCACGACAAGGGGAGGGCCTTCATGTTGTGATGAGACGTCACTGCAGGGAGGGCCTCTGCAGTTGTGACTATGATAGCGAGGACTACTATAACAATCTGTGGTCCCACTGCACGAAGAGTGTTTTCAGTGTATACCCCGAGGTGGACCTTCAGGGTGGACCACAACAAGTGCAGGGCCTTATTGCTGCACGATCTTCTGGCCATGTGGAGGTCTTCCGTAACTTGCATCAAAAGAGAATCTCTCATGATCGATCGTTATATGCCCGTGGGGGAGGCCCCTGCAGGTGATCTGGGGAGGACCTTCAGAGTTGCAGGTAGCGACATTGTGGGGAGGACCTTCGCAACTGCTACTACCACTTCCATAATATGGTAATGGGTAGGCAGGGTTCTAAGCCTTTGATACGTTCTTATCGGCATTGGGAACCCCAGATTCCAGCAAAGCGAATTCATGAAACCACGCTTTATTTTTCGGCTTCCTTCAGCGCGTTTGGGGTGATTTATTTCAAGCAGCAGGGACCGTCTGCTGTTGATAATGGCCTAAACCTTTGGGTCCCTTTCTAATTGGGTCTCGTGATGCATCCGGGATATTCTAATGACCATATTGACTTTTAGCAAAGATATATGCCTGCTCTGGAGCATCCACCATGATGGACGGGTATCCCCCAGTTGGAATGAGTGAATCTGCTCAGTATGGTTTCCCTTGTATCACGTAATATGGCCGACGACCCTCCTGGGTTGATGCAGGGATGCAGATCTTCTCCGAGTCGGCTATCTCATCTCTTAGATGAGTCACCTCAATTGGGGAGACAGGCTCACAGGACCGAGTCCTTTCTGTTTCCACTGCTGCAATTACATTCTGGCAAGTCTGTAAGATATGATTTGGGATTGATACCTGCTCCTCCATCATTTCTAGGATATGTAGAGAGACATCTTTAGCTGGAACAGTTATGAAGGCCCATTCCGGTATTGGAGTAGAAATATCTTACTCTGGACCTCTGTTGGTCAGTGGGTATTGACAATTCTCCTATTTTAGAGAAGGTGACCGAATCTTCCCCTATGATGGGATATGATGGTTTATCTCTCCATTTTCTGCCACATCAGGATGGCAGACTTTACTTGCACCCATAGGGAGTTGGTCCTGCATATGTTGGTTCCCCACCGTATCGAGTCAGTGGCATTTTTTGGCAGGGATATGTGTCCGCCTATTAATTGTCGTCACATCTGGATGGTGGGTTTTGTTGATCGCCACCACATCGGGATGGTAGGCATCAAAAGCTTCTCTAGGAGATGGTCCTGTAGGCGCTAGGTTGCCACCAAGTTTGGTTGGTGGGCCTCATGACCCTAGGCAGGAATAGGTGCCTTCCAGGTAGGTGTCATCATGTGTGAGTGAGAGGCATGAAGGAGCTCGACGGGGATGTGTGTCTGCCTGTATGATGTCGTCATGTCTGGATGGTGGACTTTGGAGGGGCGGACAGGTGTATGTGCCTGCTAGCGATACGCCTCTATGACTAGGAAACAGAGCTCCTCCTCTAGGACAAGGGTGATGACTGGTCCCTGGTTTTATTCTTTCCGCCATCGTCAGGCGGTCCGAGGGGCCGTAGATCGAGGAGCATGGGCATGGATCCTCAGGGTGACCTCCTCCTTAGTGTGGGGATATTGAGTCGCGACATAACCGAGACGACATCTTCTTACAGGGGCCTTAGAGAAGAACCCTCGTTCAGTGGGGATGAAGTCCTCAGTGTCAACCTCATCCACCTCCCTAAGATAAGGGAGGTACACGTTGTCTCATACCAAAGATAGACTCCCAAAATGGTTTGAGACGACAACGGGAGCCGCCTTGTTCTGCTTTCGAGGTCACTGCCAGGTAGGCGACCAGAGGGCCTTGGGGGATTGGAGGGCGTGCATGGCCACCTCCACCATTGGGAGAGTATAATTTAAGTGGTACTCTCGGATCAACGCATCTGAGACCCAGCGTTGAAGATGCTGAGTGGGTGACGGGGTACTTCATTGGTGAGGAAATCTGGTCACGGTGTACCTTGAAGTACACCTCTTTGAGTTCCTCTGTGATACCATTGGATTGAAGGGAGTTCAGAGTGGTACCTGTAAAATATTTTAACAAAGACAAACAGAAAACCCATCAATGCAGCATCTCATGATCCCATGCATAATTAATGACCCTGTATGGACCTCCTTATGAGTATAAGGGGGCACATAGTGAGATTACGTTAAATTCTTTATGCTTGGTTAAATATTCATGTCAGGTTCACCATTTTTTGTTTCGCAATGAGTAGGTGGGAGGACCAACGCGCCCAGTGGGTTGATCTTGTGGAGGGATGAGTTTTGCTCGATTTCTCAGGTCAGGTGTATCGGTCATCGTTTCGAAACACCCAACGGTTCTTTCTCAAAAATATGTGGACCTGCTTTACAAAGGCATGAGTTCGCTTGGCGATTCGGCCAGTGATTCTTAAGAACTCATATTGGTCGAGAGGATGGGATTTCAGGCTCATCTCACCATTTTGGGGGGAAATTATTGCATGTTTCGGGATTTAAGACGTATTCCTATGTTCATGAATCATTGGTTTATACCCAATCATAGTATCCATGGATTAATTCTAGTTGGAAATGGTCAGCTGAACGCAGGGATTCAGAATCATTTAGGCCCAAGGATTACCATCCCACATTGGATTAATGACTCTAAGGTGTTTGGACTCACTGAGATGGCACTGGATTGAAGCCTCATAACTGGGTGCTCTGGAGTTTATTGACATCCAGTTGGGACAGATAATGACATGAGCGTTTGGATCAAACCTATGATACGGGCTTCCTACATATCCTCATGAGAGTAATCAGAATCCACATAGTTCGGTGGAACTTGAAAGGACACATCACCTTTTTAGTCCATGTGATGAGGACCCAACCGTACAGTTTAATGTCTTGTGGCAAGGACACCCGAGAGAGAGATGTCTGATCAATGTCGGTGTGGGACTTATGCCAAAGAGGTCCGGATGACCCAAGGGATGTGATTTCCTTGGGTCTAGAAATGGTCCTACAAGAGTATAAGGATGTGGTCTGATATAGACAGGTGTGCATCAGACTTAGATATTGGGATTGCACCTTGGGGAGGTTTCCTACTTATCCCGGTTGGTCAGGAATCGAAGTCCACGTAGTTCATGGAAGATTTGGGCATACATGTGAGAGTTTCATGTTATTGGGATTGATCCTCAAGGAGGCATCCTATGTACCCTGCTTTGGAGATAAGGATCAAAACCCACGTAGTTCGTTCTAAATGGCATGATTGGGACTTACACATGGTTGGTGGCCCATATTGGGATTGAATATCGGGGAGGCTTCCTACGTATCCTGATTAGGAGACAGGGATCAAACACCACATAGTTTGTTCTGAAGGGCATGATTGGGACATACAAATGCTTAGTGGCCCGTATTAGGATTGAACCTCGGGGAGGCTTCCTACGTACCCTTATTAGGAGACAGGGATCAAAACCCACGTGAGTCATGCTCGGTGTGAGAAACAATAGATTTAAATAGACTTGTAAAGCCTCTCACATTCTCCTTACCAAGGGAAGGGGAGAAAGACGACGAGCGGAGGAAAAAGGCCAAGACCACTGGACTCTCCTTCTCCCAGATGTTAGAGGAAGGTAAAAGTTGTGCAGTGGATCAACAAGCCTTCTGTGATGAGAGGGGAAGGTCCATTGGTTTCTGGTGAGGATGGAGTGAGGATTACTCTAGGAGGGATGCCCAGCAACTCCCAGGAGAGGGGAGAGGTGCTCACCGTTGGCACTTGTCAAAAGGAAACACGAGCAGGGTCCCTTAATCCTGACAAGTAGTGAGGCAGAAATAGGACTCTCGGGCTCAGACCCTACACTATCGTGGGAATATGAATCTAAGAATATTTTGGGAACCTGGTCAGGGGTCGAAGAAACCCCTTTTCCCTCGCCTATCGTGGTTATGTGAACTCAAATCGGCACGCTGATTCACCTGGAGATTGAATCATATGGATCTGGTGGCTTAGGTAGAGGCCTTGGATCAGGGCTGATGAATAGAACACTGAAGGGATTGTGAAGGATCAGGCCGGATTGGAAGGATTTTCTCTGACTTGGGTAACAGGAACACCAAAGGAGTTGGCGGACCACATGGGTGTATGAGGAGTGGCACCCTTTGCGTAGGGGGGTGCTACGTGGCTGGAGAGGTTGTCCGCGTACCAGGGTGGTGCGTAGACTGATAGGAATCCCACATACCAGGGTGGTACATGGCTTCAGGTTCAGCCCACGTACTAGGTTGGTACGCGGTAGAGTCCGTACGAGCAACTGGGGCCAGGGGAAATGCCGGTTGGGGGTTTGTCGGTCCGGGATTCGCCTACGTAGGAGGGTGCTACGTGGTGCATCGGATAGAAAAAGGGGCATAGACTCCCTGGTCCGTGGGGAGTACATCCGCGGAGGGTCCATGGCTTGCAGTCTTCTTTATTTTTTATTTTTAGTTTGTGGTTCACCAATTTGTTATGCATTTTCTATTCATTATTAATTTGTTACCAGTTTCATAAATGTTCTTGTTCGCGAATTGGAACATCTCTATTTTTGAAATCCTAAGCTCCTTCATTTGAAATTCGTCCACCTGAATCTGATCAATCCCTTTCTTCTCCCCCTCGATGTCCTTTTATAGAGAGGGTAAAGAGATGTGTATGTTGTAATACATCACCTTTTGCAGAGGCTCATGATCAGAAACCCGGTTTAAGGATGACTTGGTCAATCCGCAACTCGCGGGGTGCATTGAATGCACCTTCCCCGCAAACCATATTTGTTAGGGGAGTGCTTCACGGTCGCATAGGTTTCCACCTCCATTCTATGAATTACAGTGCACACGGTCTGAGCCGATTGATGCGGTCCGCGGCTGGGGCGATTCGTGATGGTGGACCGGCCTGGCGTTCGTCCTACTTCATGCCTACAGAGGGTTATCGCCTTGGTTTTGTGGACGGAGCTGGTCTGCAGAGGGGGAAGCTTGTTGTACCATCCGTGTACCATCAATGTTGGACCGGTATGTGGACCGGTCGATCCCTTTCCAAATTCTTGGGTGCTCTCCATATTTTTTCCCAGTTCTTTGAAGGAAATTTGGTATAACCCATTCCAAAATTAAGGGGATTCCCATTCTCCATTGTGGATTTTTCAAGAACCTACATACCTCCACCCTCTTTTATCAACAACTCATTAATACATAAAGTTAGTACATAACATGACCATTTATTTTGTAAATTTCTCTAGTAACATTAATGATGTTATGTTCTTTTAAAAACACCAACTCTATTTCCATTAAGCGGAGATCTAAAGAGATCATGTCAAAGATGAGGTAATGTTCTCTACCAATTCATTCATATTTCATTCTACTTCTACTTCAACTTCACGAGTTGTTTCATTAAAGAGTTATAACACTATTAGAACACATATAAAATGATTTTGATATAATTAAAAAACAACGATATTGAACTTTCAGTCCATCTTAAGAAATAAGAAATCACCACGTGTGTATACGTACGACTTACCGTTTCCATGTTGTGTTGTAGTCTATTTTTCACCCCACCATACGTGGATGGGTATAGAAATAGATGTAATAAAAAAATATTACTATTATAAAATGATATTTATTTTGAAATATATTACACCATGAATATCAATACCATTCAACAATTATGGTAATGATATCATCTTTCATGTGTACATACAGCCTACCATCTCCATGAATGGTGTATTCCATTTATTTAATCTATATATTATATAAATTTATATAAAAAATATATATTATATATAAAAAATGTTTTACTATATTCATGTAAAATAAATAATTATATAATTGATTATATCTAGAATAACAAGTCAAAACACGTACGATAAATAAAACAAGTATTACCCAAAACGTTTCATTAACATGGAATTGATAAATGAATGGTTAATATAAATTCATAAGTCAATTTTATATGATTTAAAAAATATTATTATGGTAATGTTACAAGTTATTAATATGTTTAAACCCACTATATAAGAGTTTGAAACACATACAGAATAAATTAGACATAATTAAGGGGATAATTTTTTCAATATCATTTTTATTCTAGATTATTTATATGTAATTATTTATATGTGGTATATTTATCTTACTTGTCCATATTTTCTAAAAACACTTTCATAAATTTTTTAATATTCTTATATATATTTTTAATGTTCTTTTTAATTATTTTTTACTTTTACTACATGGTATGTAAGGGATAAAACTTTTTTTAACATACTTGGTTCTTGTTGACTTCTCGGAAAAAAGTACGAGGAGGTTTTTTTTTAACTTGTATTAAATAAATGGATTTTTTACATATTCATATTCAATTATCTACATCAAGATCACACTACAAAATTTCATGTTTATTTTAATCTAAATTATTTTCTTTTAAATATGCACAACATTTTTAAAAAATAAAATCATTTTGAAGAACATAGGATATTTTCCTCAATAATTGAGTTCAAGTGTTTTATCAAAAATATTTTCCATCAAAGTAGATTCTCATTAAATAAGGTTATGCTCCTATCCATATTATTAATATGAAATGAGTCTATTAATAATGGAATTATATTTTATATGGATTACGTAATGAGAGAATGATATTTAAGAAACCAATTTTATAACATGGGTTATACTATAATGAATTATTTATGTCTTTGTGTCACATGTAAGAATGATTTCATTATGATATGGGGTGATCTATATCTCTCTCCAATGAATAGGGTAATGATCTATATCCCATTATATTGATATGAATTTAATGACAAGTAAATTCAGTATAGAAATACATGGATAGAATGAAAATGTAGTTTCGGTTCAGTAATAGATAGCTAGAATGAAAAGTAAACCATGTTTAGTAATGGACTTTTTTAACTATGATTGTCATGGAAATAATGACTTGGATAATGTGGAAATAATATTATGTTCTTACTTATTTTCCACAATTCTATGTTTTATGCCAATGCTATTTTTATAATGGTTAATGTTCCATTATGATCTATGCCTTGTGATCTTACATAATTTATTTCATGACTCACGATATTGATATTCAAAATTTATGATCATGTTTTCATGTTCTTATGTTTACGTTTTGTTTTATATTAATCATTTTTACCCTTAATAATCATTTTATCTCACCCTTTTTATGTTTTCTTCCCCAAGATATAAAGAATGGTTTTAGGTATGAAAACTAAAGGGAATGATCATTATAGGATATTTTAAAGATCATTCCCCATGTTAGAAGATTATATTACAATTATCTGAATGAATTAATATAATATGGTTAATGGAGATATTTTTGTGTCATGTGTTTATTGTTCCTCAAAAGTAGTGTAATTTCTACGTACATCTATCTTGAGTCGTTAGAGATGGTATCATAGTGAAGGTTTAGTCATCCTTTGGAACCTAGGATTTGAAAAAATTAGTGAGATCCCTATAGATATTTCTAAGGTATGTATCGGGATTTCCAAAAGATAATTAAAGTATATGTCGCAATACTAGGGTTTTGTGATAATAAATATTAACAAAGGGTTAAACATATGATATTAGAGATTGAAATATTATATGTAATTTTTTGTACTTATGTATTTATAATCTCTAATATGTATATCTCACACATTGCTTTCTTGTCTTAGTCAATATCTATATCTATAGAGAACCTAGTTAACCATTGAATAATTAAAATGTGAAAAACAAGTGAATTATGAAGAACTATTTCTTATGGAAACATAATGAATATTATCATGAAGATGGTATGAGTTTTCATCATACTGCTATGGGCATAGAGATTGTAAACAACATGTGAAAGGTATGTGATGTTATTATTGAATTGTTTACATTAATCTTAATAATCACGAGGTTGTTATTCCTTAAGACATGGTACATATTTTAAGAAAGATAAAGATGATGGATCCTGAGTTACAATTTAAGATTAATGTTGGATGATTGAGGTGTATATGTTTCATAATTCAAATATTATTTCTTATAAATGCTAAAATATATATGTGTTTTTACTTTATTTTTTTCATTAAGGAATTTGAAGTATATGTTGAATAGTTCTATAGATTCAAAAAGTGATTTAAGGCTACGGTGATATAATTGAAGAACACATGACTAATAGAAAGATAACCCTTAATATGTCCAATATGTTATGATAATGATGTTTGGATAACAATATTCTGGATTTGTATAAGTAAATTGGATGATTCCAGTTTCATGGGAAATAATTATTGAGTCATTTACAAGATGATTATGATATCATGGATGAATTATACAACTTTAGGGGACTTAAGGAATATATATAATAAGTTTTAGAATAAGTAAACATGCATGTTTTCAATAAGGATATATGGTACTTTATGTTATTACCATGACTCCATAGAATTCATGATGAAGCCGTCAAAAATATTTGAATGTGACTAAAAAGGTGCATCATATGGTATATGGAGGATAAATGATGGTATTCATGTGATTTTCATATGACCTTTCTTGTAATAATTTTTTTACTCTTAGTTTAGATAGAAGTATTTTGGATAATCCTAATGGTTGGAATGGATTATGTTGGACATCAAAAAATATTGTTTCGGGATAAATTTTTTTAATATTAGTTAGTATTTTTTATAATTGTATTGTTTTTTAAGAAGAAAAAACCCATAGGACGAGTGGAAACCCATTACGTCAGACAAGGATACGAGAATCCAACCCCCAACTGATGTGCAGTATTCCTTTATCACCTACCACTGGCCTATGAAAAGTCCTTGGTTACTATATATTAGTTTTCTTTTATTTAATACAAATGATAATTTATAATAGCATTATTGAACTATATACCTTTAATATCACAATTGATGGACTTATGTATATTTGGTAACATGTGCGAACATTATTGTGACAGAAATTGAAGGAATGACATATCATTCTTTCACAAGATCATCCAACACTTCCAAAATGACAACTTCAACTTCATTTCTATAAAAAATAGATGAATTGTAAATTTTTCATGGCACAAAAAATGGTGTCATTGTACCAAAATCAAGTTAGTATTTATTCTCATTAAAACTCTTTATCATTAGGGAATGTATCTTAATTTTTTTTTATCTTAGTACCTTCTTATCTAATTAATTAGTTGGTCCCTAAAATCAATATAGATTTATTTAATTTTGGCTGTTAAATTTTTCCAAACAGTATTCTCTATCATTATCCACCTGGAATTGATTGTTATATTTCTCTTTCATATAATTGGTTTCACTTTATGCATATGATCTACGATGTGGAAACATAATGATTAGTTAATTCGGGTAACATTTATGCTTTTTAATTTCTTTTTAAAAATAATGTTTTATTATTCTTTTTTATGACGTGAGATTCTATGAAAGAAACTTTCATGTAGTAAACCTCTTATAACCCCTATGATTTTCGAGGGAAAAAATTAAATTTAAGGGGGGTGAATGTAAAACCTAGATATTTTATGAGATATATTAATCTTTTTCATGGATGTATTGTGTTGTATGATACACAAATATTAGAATGCACTATAAGCAACACTGTATTAGCGTGAAGTATATGCAACACAATTCGTGTCTTGTGTTACGCACAATTTCATGTTCTTTTGATAGAATTCATTTCTTGAATCAATGAGTGTAAATTTTGTTCAATATATAGAATAATAATGTTTGGATTATTTTATAAGAAAAACCAAAGGAATCTTTCACTATACATAAAACTAACATGGCTTGTGTTACATGCATGAGAAACCATCCTCGATAGCTTGTGTTGAACTCAATATCGGGTTTCACTAAACAATGTTATATTATTAATATATTCGTATTTTATGTGATATAAACTAGCAGTTATGAATATTATTAACCAAATTTTAAATTTAATAACATTAACATTATTCTTATGAACATGATATTAAATAAAATTCAATATTTTATATAAAAGAAATAATTTTCCAGAAATTGTTTTTTTGCGGCCTTTTGATGTAGAACCCTTTTTTAAATTTAGTATTTGGCATGTTTATAAGTTATATTTGACAAAATAAACCATTTCCTGGTAATAGTGATATTAAATTTTACTTCAGAGGGATTTGTTAGATTTTTTTATAATAATAATATTTTGATGAATAGTTAAAATACGCGAAATTTTAATTAAAAACAACATTTTTTATTGAAATAATTTATATAGTTAGAATATAATCATGAATATTATTAAAGTAAAAATAGATTATATTTTAAAATTTTAATTCAATTTATGTCATTTTCATTAATTTTACATTGAATTGATATGTAAAAATAATTAAATCTTCCGTATTCTTTTAACGTTTGAACAAAAACCCGCTTTTTCCTACAATGAGATTAATTTTAAATTAATTACTACAAATTGTATGTTTTGAATTTTTAAAATGGGCTCTATAATTGGATTATTGTGGGTCCAAATTATGTTAACAGGTAACTTTTCGTTTTTTTAATTTTATAAATAATAACGGCAATATTTTTTATTTACCATAGTTATAGGTAAATCATGTAAATTATGGTAACTAATAATATTAAAAGGAAAAAATAATTATCCTAAAACCTATAAAATACCATAATATTCATCAAAGTATAAAATTATCATATTTGGTTTGAAACATATTCATTTATTTTCCACTTGACAATGAATACGACATTGATATAAATAAAACCAATGAAAGTGACAAAATGTCAATCTCACATTTCTTATAAGTATAATAATTTAATTTAGGTATAACCAAACTATATCTTCAAAAAAAAATAGTCCATGGAAATATAAATGAATTACCTATCTCATGGTGATTTATTTATAATAATTAGTAAATAAATAATTACCTTAATTTCTTAATCTCTGATGACATAAAAAAATTTAATTGAGGGAAAATCAGTAAAACCATTTTTATTAAATTCTTAATAACCATTAAAATGTCCTAACACAAGAAAATATTTCATTGGTCGTGTATATATCGTCTATTATCATCCAATTATCTAATTATGAACCATTTGGAGCCATATGAAATAGATTAGGATTATAATATATTTTTAAGGTAATGTTAAAATTGTCACATTAAGACTTTAATAAGTAGAAAATTTTAATTGTTGGGTTCTAAAGAAGATAAATTTGGCTAAATATATTATTCTTAAATATAGTAATTTATATTCATAAAAGTATTTAATTTTTGTTATTCTTTAAAAAAATATCTATATTAAATAAATAAAAATATTATTGTAGTAATTAATTTATTAAAGGAATTATCAAACAAATGATTGTTAAATTATTAAAATAATGATAATTTCAGAAAATTAATTTACCCATTAAATTTTATAGATTACCTTGAACTTAATAGCGATATATAAAAATATTTAGTTTGAGGATAAGACCTTATCTTGAAATTTTCGAAAATCAATGTAATAAATAATGTAAAGATTCACACAATTGATATTTTTTAAAATAAATGTTTTTTAAATTTTATTAAAAATCCTCAAAAAAATTTAAAAATATATAATAATTACAATATGGTCTAAAATTTTCTAAATTAGTCATTTATGGTTTAATTGAAATCATATAAGTAAATATTTGATGCTTTAAATATTATGACATTTGTTATATAAATTAAAATTAAATAGAATAACTTAATGAAAATTATAATGATAATGATTTAATTGAAATAAAAAACTTTTCTAAATTAAATTATTTGATTATTTCTTAATATTATAACCTATTATAGTAAAACATATTTTATTTTCTAGTTATTTGAATTTATTTATATATTTTTTATAATTTAGTATTATTTGACGTTCCAAAACTATTGATCACCTAATTATAAAAGGACACATACTCCCTCTTTTTCTTACATAATTCATTAAGCTTTAATGATTATATATACCCTAACCATTTATCTTATAAACTTTCCTAGTAACATTATATAGGTGTGGGTCTTCTAAAAATAACAACTCTATATCAATTAAGTGGATATCTAAAGAGAGCACATCAAAGAAGATGTAATCTTCTCTACATATTCTTTCATATTTCATTCTACTTATACTTCTACACCATGAATTTTTTTCATTATAGAATAATAAATTTAGTATCAATTATAAACCAAGATTTTATTATAATTATGAAACAAAAATATTCATCTTTCTATCCATCTTAATTAAGATAGAATCCCCATGCGTGCGTACATACTACTTACCATCTCCACGTCGTGGTGTAATCAGTTTTTTCACCACCACATTACTTGTATGGGTATAAAAATGTATGCAATAAATATATATGATTATTATAAAATAATATTTAATTTTATATAGATTACACCAAGAAAATCAATACCATTCAACCATTATGGGAATGATATCGTTGTTCAAGAGTTCGTGAGACCTACTATCTCTATGAATGGTTTATTCTCTAATATTTATCTATCTTATAAATATATTTATATTCTGAATATATATGATATATAAATAATTTTTAACAATATGGATGTAATTAAATCATGATATACATAATAATATCAAGAACAACAATTCAAAACTTGTATGAAAAGTAAAAAGTTTATTACCCAAAACATTGCATTAACAAGGAATTAGAAAATGAACGGGTAATATAAAGTCATATGTTAATCAAATATGATATCATAATTATTATTATTGTTCCCTTACAAGTTAATAATATGTTTATACCCACTATATAAGAGCTTCAGACACATAGGGGTGAAATCATACCAATGGTACGGGATAATTTTTGTGATCTCTATTTTATCTGTGATTGTTTATATGTAAGTATTTACTATTGGTATATTTATCATACATGTGTGTATTTTCTAAAAAAATTATCATGAAAAGTTTAATATTATTTTATGTATGTTTCAAGTCTTTTTTACTCATTTTTTACTTTTACTACATGGTATAGAAGAAATCTTTCTTTTGTTTTTCCATACGAGGTACTTTTTGACTTCTCTGACAAAAGTATGAGGAGAATTTTTTTTAACATATACCGCATGAACATGTTTTTACACATTCATAATGCCCAATTTCTATGAATATTCCTTTAAAATATTTCATATATACTTTCATCTAATTTTTTTTGAAGTTTCAGGACATTTTGTGAAAAGAAAATGTTTATGAAGAAGAAAGGATATATTTCTCAAGAATTGATTTCTTGTATTATATCAAAATTATTTTGCATATACGATGAATCTATTTAAATAGGGTCATGTTTCTACCTCTATTATTAAAATTATTTGAGTGCTTTAATGATGGAATTATATTTTATATTTATTATGTTTTGATGAAATGACATTTAGGAAATCCATTTTATTTATTGGGTTATGCTATGATGAATGATTTATGTATTTGAGGCATATGTAAGAAAGATTCCATTATGAGATGGGTGAGACCTATATATCCCTCCAGTGCATTGGTTAATGATTAATTTCCCATGAGATAAACATGACTGTAAAAAAAGTAAATATGGCTCAGTAATATAGGGAAAGGATGGAAAATTAAATTTGGTTAAGTAATACAAGACTAGAACGACATGTAAACTGGGTTCAATAATTGACTTTGTCCACTATGATAGCATTGGAGGAAATGCATTGGATACCTTAGAAATCATATTATATGATTATTTATTTTCCACAATTACATGATTTATTATAATGCTATTATTTCATGGTTAATGTTCATTTATGTTCTATGCCTTACGTATTACCAAGATTTAGTTTATGACTCACTATTTTGATAATCAAAATTGATGTTCATGTTTTCACATTATTATCTTTATGTGATGTTTTATTTTCTTCATGGTTACCCTTACTAATCATTTTAGCTCACCCTTTTTATGTTTTCATTATTCAGGGATATAAAAAAATGTTTTAGGATGGAAAAAAAGGGAAGATATTTATGGGAGATGTTGAAGATCTTTTCCCATTTTAAAAGATTACATTCCATGTTCCAAAGACAGTAGTCTAAAATAGACATTGTGCAACTTTTATTTTTCATGTATTATGTGTTGTGAAAAATTAATATAATGTTCATGTATGTTATGATTAGTTCATTAAATTTAACCATCTATATAACATACAGATCCACCAGAAGGTGGACTTTTGAATTAAATTATTGAGGAAGAAGATTAAAAAGAATCTTAAAATTGACAATGTGATCTTCAAATTTATGATTTACCTATTTCACAATAATACATAATTTTTATCCTAATTAATTACCTAGTCAACCAAAAAAAAGAATTTTTGTTTTATATTGATTGAATCCATGTGTCTATTCCAATATTAAATAATCATTATAGAATGTCGATTATTTAATTAGTTATGTTGACTAAATATCTCTATTATTAGTATAATTATGGATTTGTATTCCCTACTTTATCACCTTAGGGATCCCCTAATATTTTTTATGAAAACATATTGATCTATGGGTATATATATAGATTTTTCAGAAATCACAGCTATTATAACAATGAACTAAAAACTTGGACCATGTAATGATGAATAGTTTAAACAAATTTATGTGGAATAATATTTATTTCATATTTAATCTCATTTCTATATCATAATTTTCATTTAACAAAGGAATATATTATGAAGGAATTGTTTTACAAGGTATGGACATTGGGATTTTATCGTAATGCCATTTGGATTGACTAAAAATATTGTTTTTTATAGATCTAATGAATTGAGTATTAAAGGGATATCTTGATATTTTTTTTAATATTTAATGATTATATATTATTGTATTATAAAATATATTAGGACCATGAAAATCACATGTATATCTTTCTTGGGACTCTTAGAATAAATAAGTTATATAGAAAAAAAATCATGTTTGAATTATAGCATCATAAATCCCTTTTTCTTGAACATTATGTCTCCAATGATAGAATATCAGTTTTTATTGCAATGAAAATGGATGCAATTATTGGACAACAACAATGAAAAAAATTAGATACATAGTTTCATTCGATTGGATGGTTACTATTAGTGATTTTGTTTTCAGAACTTATCCAGATATCATAACCCATTAACTAAAATTATATGTAAAGGGGTTAAGCTAACATGAAAAATAGAATGTGAATAAAGTTTGGTTCAACTAACAGAGTGATCGGTTAATGATCGTATTTTGACTCTACCATTGGGAAAAGATATATTTTTGATATATAGTGATTCATTGAAGAAGGGTATTGGTTCATTCCTTATGTAGAGGGTTAAATTCATTTCTGACATATTAAGACTGTTGTTGACTCATGAAAATAACATTCCAACTCATGATCTGGAGTTTTGATACAAAATCATTAATGTAGAGACATGAAAAGAATATATCTATAGTGGAACATGTGAAATATATAGTAACAATACATGCCTGAAATACACATTTTCATATTTATCAATATAAGGAAAAGGTTGTGGATCGAGCTACTCTAATATTATGATTTCTCAGTAAAATCTAATTAATATAAGTTACATATGATATAAAATACATTAACAATAATAGATCATAATGTTTAGAATATAATGATTGTTTTTTGAATTTTTATGTTCTTGGATTTAGTGATGACAGATATAGAAATTATGGTTAAAGGGAGAACATCATACCTTTTTCAAATTCTTTTCAAACAATAATTTTTGGAAAAAATAAATATTTCTCAACCTGATGATGAGAACTTTCATTATAAAATTCAATACATGTGTGATTAGATATTGTATGATAGCCTATATGAAGATATCATATTGAAATTTAGAAATAGTCTATCTGTTCTATATATAACTAGCCTATAAATGAAATTATAATAAGATTCACATAGGTTTAATGATAATATGCACTCTGGTATCACTGATATGTATAGATATTTGATGGAAAATTTTCATGGGATAAGATGAAGCTATAAATTCATGATTATGTATCATGATATTTGGTTTTTAAATAATTTAATTCTAAGATATATCATCATAACAAAGTCATGAAACCTATATAAATTTTTTTGTGTAAAAATATGATATTACTATGTAATTTTCCATTGGATTACCGAATAATCCTACAAATATATGAATAGTTTTGTTTGTTATTGATCTCCTTAAAAAATTTCACACCTTTTCCCTATATGTGATAATTAAACCATTTATTTCCTAGAATGTATCTATATTAATTAATTTTTAATAAATCATTGTGCCCCTCATTCAAAAATATTTTATCAAAACAAATTATTAACATTGGAATAATAGAAAATCATAAAAATATCTTGATAATGATCTTAATTTGATCAATTCTTATCACCCTAGCTCTAATATAATGTATGAAAAAACTATTCAAGACCTATAATAAATATTGCTATCATTATACCATGAATTTCAAGGATTGTGGGATCATTTTTTACCATCTTTGGAGTTTTCATATAATAAAAACACCAATTAATGTATTCAAATGTAATATTTCAAATAATCATGGGAAAAAAGATGCCAAAATCCAACTTATTGGGATGATGTTTTTGAAATAAATTGGGTGGTCAAGGAAGTTGTTGACGCTAAAATGATGGAGCTAAATACTGTATGAACCTATATTAATGTATCTCCCTGAATGGAAAGGATCTATAGAAATAATCGAAGAAGTGATTTGGAATGTCAAGTGGGAGATCATTTTTATTGATTATATCCCCATGGATGGGTGTTATAATGTTTTCTAATAATTTCAGACTTTTCTCGTGGTAAATTAAACCATTTTAAATATTAAAATGAATTTTATCTTTGGATTACAATTTGGAAATGCCTCTGAGCCTATTTACAGTACAAGATGCGTTGAATATTTATTTATTAAGGATGTATATACCATATATAATTCATATTCTATTTTTTGAATAAATATAACTAGAATATGATTTATCCTATAATGATGAGTGTATCCATATTTTTTCCACTAGGGAACACGTGTTGAGTAATCAGATGAAGTGACTGGTACTGGTAAATTTGATAAATAATCTGATAGAAGAGGTGATGTTGAAACATGAATAAATATTTATAGGGAAATACCGAAATCAAATAATGAGGTTATATTGTAGAAAATACAAAGATAAATGTTTTTAATGGAGGAATGAATGTAAAACAGGATCGTCGATTATAGTAACATTTTATTTTTATATAGACAATAACATAATACATATTTTATTATATTAGTAATTGATTAAAACATATAAATTTTAATTTTATGTAGTTTATTTGGATAAAACCATTTCAATTTTGAAATCATAAATTCAATATAATCTAAATGTCAATATTTTTGAATTTTTTAAAATGATGTATTTTTCGTTTAATAATTAAAACTTCCATTTTTTGAAATACTATCATTCAGTCTCAATAAATTATGTATTTTAATATTTTCAATATATTATAGATTTTTATTTAGAGAAATATATATTATTTATTCTATTTATAATATTCAAAATAAATTCATATATTTAAGGATTTTTATATAAGTAAATATTTATGTTTAAAAATTACTTTTTCTAAAAAAAATCTTTTTTAATTAATCATTTATATTAATAATAATTTATACAGCTATTGAAAATGAATATCTTGAAATTGATAAAATATTTTGAATGATAATTTTTAATGTTTTCAAATAGGTCTCTTTTATTTCTAAGAATTATGAATCGTAACTATTGTAAAATCTACAACACCCATAATGAGGAAATCATGAAATTAAGTTTAAAAATAATTCAATAAGATAATAATATTAACCAAACCACTTCAATTTGTTTCATTTTATGGATTAATTCAGACATAATAATAGTATATAAAAATATATTCCATTTTTTATTCATGTGACCTTTGTAATGACCTTTATATTATTTTATGTAATGAAAAATAAAAAATGTTCATCTTATTATTTTAATTAGGGGATAATATATGGTCTAAAATTCCATCAGTTTCCTTCTATATAAATATGTTCCTTTTATATTAACATTCATTACCCATAATGAGATGTAAACTTTTACATTATGGTTATTTTAAATAGGGTTAACATGAAATTCAAATTAGGATAGAAAGGTTACAATATATGAAAAACCTATCCAATGTTTAGTATATGAGATAATTTAGAAACTTACTTATATTAAATATGAATCATAAAAATTTGGTTCCATTTTTCTATAAATGTTAAATAATATTAATTTAATACATTAAGATATTACAACACTTTCCCTCCTTTCACTTATAAAAGGACACCCCTTCTAACTTTTCATTGCACCACATTTAGAAACCTAGATCAAAAAAATAATAAAATTTTAATTAATTAACTTATTTAACCATATCATAAAGTATTTTTTTCCTTCCATAATTCAAAACATAGGATTCTTATGAGTGGCTCTAAAATAAGTGTACTGAAGAAGAGGTAATCATCATTACCAATTCATTCAAATTTATATCTTTTTCTAATTCCTCTAAATATATTGTATATTTTCGAAAATAGTGAATCCAGTAGCATAAATATAAGGATTTATTATTATTACTTTGTTAAAATCATTTTCCACCTCATTTATAAACTATAAAAAGTGAAAACATCACTCATGAAAACATACAATATATCATTTTCTTATTGTAGTGTTTTTCATTTTTTTCATAATTCGATATGGATGGTTATAACTATGAAAAAGATGTTCATATATGATATTTATGAAATTATTATTCTTGTGGAAATATAATATAATACCTAACCTCTTATATTTCAATCCATTATAAAATTATAACATCTATTATGCATACTTATAGACTACAACCTCCATGAAGCCTTATGATCCATTTTTTCCTTTAATATTTTCATGAATGGAAATAACAGTATTTTTTATGAATTAATGTAATATATTAAATGAAAAAATTATTCTTTATTGTTGAATTATTAATTAATTCTCATTTATTATATCCTTTAAAAAGAGAAAACATCATTCTAGCATGTCTACTACTGACTGTCTCCATGAATAATATATTTTATTTTCATAAATATAACCATTATGGATGAATATAAATATATATATAATTGTTAAATATTATATTTATATCATTATTAAAAATATAAAAATTAAATAACAAATATCATTGTATAAATATAGAGACATTTACAAGAAAATATTCATGTGAAAAATAAATTAGTCAACACCCAAAATAATGATATTAATGAAAGATTGTTAATAAACGGGTGATATGATGTTATAATTACAGTATATACGATACTAGAAGTATTAAAATGGTTATTTTATAAATTAATATCATTTTTTAAAACCAATATAATTGAGGTTAAACATGTTTATCAAAGGGGAAGTGCGAGATAAGGTATTTCAGTTCAATTTCCACTCCATTGAGACATATTTAGTATATACACCTATTTTTTTATATAGTGTTTAAAATATTCCATTGAGTTATTTAAAATTGATATTTATTTATTCATGGTTATTTCTTATTCAATTCATGATTACTCATTCATGGAGTTAAATTTTTATTTTTACCAAAAAATTGTGTAGTTATTTTAACAATCTCATTTTTTAGATTCCCATTATTTTCAATGAATAACTTTTTTATTTTTTCCATCATAAGATCAAATAATTTTGAATTTATCTTTATATAAAATGATTTTATGAATTTTATTCCTAATTTAACTTTCTTTGACACTTTAATAATGTAGATAAATTTCATAAATAAAATCTTATCTTATCTCTCTTCTGACCAGATTTATTTTTGGTTCATATCAATATTTTGAAAAATAATTTTACAAAAGTCTTTATTGTTTAGAAAAATTATATTTTATGATTATTTGTAATTTTAATATGATTTATTGGATTGTTTCAATTGTCTTAGTAAATTTCTCATTTTCATATTTCTATATAAATTTTCAAAAGGAATTTTATTAATTTATATCACGTCAAAATAATTTCCTACCGATGTAACCATTTTATGTTCTATGATTATTCATTTTAATTTCAATGTTTTTACAAAGAAAACAATTTATATTAAATTTTATTTTAATACCTAACCTCCAATTTAAATATTTTATTTTCATACATAACCTATATTTTAAATGTATTGATGGTAATTTTTTATATCATATTAATTTCATTATTGTGAAATTTATCAAGAAACATTCATGTTTTTGTGATCATTAGACAATAAATATCATTTTAATATCAATATTACCTTTATAAATAATATTATTATTTCCATTAACCTATATCATTTCAACATATAATATTTTGTACTAAATATCATTTGATTGACATGGAGAATGTTGATATTTTGTTTTTGTACTAAAAAAAGTTATTTTTTTAATAATGAATATTGTTTATGAATAGAATTTATCATTCAATATACCTAGAATTGATTAGACATGATTTCATGGGTAGTGCCCAAAATAATATATCCCATTGATGCATCAAAATTTCTCATGAGATAAACTAGTTGGCTAGCCATACTAAATGTCTAATTAGTGTATTGCTACCCATAGTTTAAACTGTCTTGGGGAGAGACACCCCTATTAAAGATATCATTTTTTATGATATCATGAAATACCAAATTATGAATTTCATTCAATGAAAATTCAATTACTCTTATCCATGTAATAATTAAATTTTTTATTATACATCTATGTAATTCATTAACATATTTCTGATTAAATGGCATGTGTTTTTAGTTTTTTACCTCACTGTATTGATAATGAATTATTTTATCTTATTATATTATATTGTAAATAATAATTACATATAATTTTACATCACCATTATTTTTTTTCCCCATGTTTCGATGAAAAAATGTTGTATTCAGTTTGAATGATTCAAAAACAATTTTGTTATGTTTAATTTTTTATTTCCAATGAAATAGAAATCAATTATGTGTATAGTTCTTGATGACTACTAAACTGATTTATCCACTTTAATGAGATCTCTTGTATGATATTCCAATTTTCTAATGTAAAAACTATTTTATGTTACTAGATTTGGAGTTTCTGTATAAATAATATACCATATAATAAAATGGTGTGACCAAAAGTATGAAAAAAAGGTTTGGTGGAAATGGATTAAAGTATATTTGTGGAAATTATATATTTTTGAATAAATTGAATTATTTTATGATCCTTTTTTTTATTAATGAGAATGATTAAAATAATTAAAATATTAAATAATAACATTTTAAATGAAGTATTCTTGTATTTCCTTCATATATAATATGATATGATTGCAATAAAAAATAAATAATATTATTTATCAACTGAATTTATATGAAGGTTTTGGACCACTCACAAATGAAGTTACATATTAGTAATAATGTTCCAAATTAAAAAAAGATGATGTAAAATTAGTTGATATGTAAATGGATATCTATGAATAATATATCAAATAATTATAATTGAATTTTAGAGGTGATGATTCATTTATCTATAATGATGAAGAAAAACTATTGTTAACTTATCTATGGTTAGAAAAACATGTCTAAGTTGAGAATATTTTATGAGTTCATGGGGAAAAATCATTCTTTGAGAACATTAAGGTTAAAATTCACACACCATTGTATTTTTTGGTTGAACCAATGGATGTTCAAGAATATTTAATTTATTAAGGGTTGATAAATTAAATAAATTATTAGTTACACCAAAATGAGAATAATTATACATGGGAGTTGGAATCCAAATAAAATATTAAGAATTTTATAGGAATAGTGTTTGAATTCTGTATCATGTTGAATGATAATGGGGAGGGGTTAACAAATAAGGAAACACACATGTGAATTGACTATTAATATGTGGATGTTATTAACATCAATGATATGTATAAATTAATTTCAATTATTGATGTTATTAATATTTCTCACCGTATTATTCTATAATGGAGATACAAGATCATTCAAATGGGTATCACGTTCTACATTATGAATGTATAATTATAAAATCATGTGTGCATTGAGTAACCTATTGGATTATTTCATAGAGAAAAAATATTATAGGTTTTAATGTTGACAAAAATGTTGTAATGTTTAAATAATTTTCAAAGTAAATAGTACTCAATGGTTGATTCATGAATGAAGTTTCCTAAATTTAGTATGGGAGTAGTGGATAGTAAACTCTTGATAAATGATGAAAATGATGTATCTTTAATTATTTTCCTTATGTAGATGAGGTTATATTTTTTGGAAATTATGAGTACTTTTTAGATGATTTTTATTTGTTTATGAATATGATATTTTATATATACATTCTTGGAGATATTTGGTATTTTTGGTGATTTCAAAATTTTTAATATAAAGTTCATATTTTCTTATCTATATAAAAGTATTCTTAAGAATATTTGATGATAATTAGAAGAAGGGAATGAAATATGGGTTCTACCCTAATATTTTTAGGAATGAATCTATAAAAATATGAATAAGTAATGTAGTTTGATTAATTATACTTATAAAATTGTATTGAGTGTTTTCTCTTCTTAAAAACATCCTGAATATAAATTTTTTTTAGTGTGTATTAAAATTTTAATTTTAGATAAAAATTCACATCATATAACAATAATAAATAAATTGTGATATATAATATTTATTGTTAATTAGGGATTAAAATATAAATTCAAGGTAAATAACTCTCTCTTGAGCCATGTAAATTTGTATTGGGATGGAAATGTGGATGACACAAAAAATATCATGTGGATCATTATTTCACGGAGATAAGCGCATTTAATTAATAAAAAAAAAAGAATAGTTGGAGACTGTGAGTAATAACGAGTTAGAAAGTTTTTCAATAATGTCATGGATGCCATATTTGATGTGTATAATGTCTTAATATGAGGATCTCAAGGTTGATATGAATTTTTCATTGCTCATAGTATTTTATAATTAATGTTCTATAAATATTTTAGGAAATGACAATCAACGTTAATTATCAAAGCACACTAATATAGAATATAACATTATTAAGTAGTTATAAACCCAATAAAACCTAGAGATGGAAATTTTTCATATTATTTATCATATTTTCTATTTTATAAATAAGACACATATAATGTAATAATTTTATAATTCATTTTTTTAAACTATGATTTAAATCACAATAGACTCAAGTTTAAGGTACGTGATTCCTTTCCTCTCTAGAAAATATTCAATGGATATTTTTTTTTAATGAGGGATAAAAAATCACAAATCACCCAATCTCATTTTTATAACTCAAATTTTTATTTGGATAATATGGTGTGAATCCTGAGATATGTTTTTAACATGATGAGAGACATGCCAATTTTTTTGGTGAACATATACTGAGTGGGATTTTTTCGAAGGAGGAAGCTGTGAAGTAAGAATATTTGGGTTGATAAGTTTTTCAACATATTAATTAATAATGTACATATGAACATAATTTTTATAATGTTTTAAAGATAACATAGTTTCTTTTAGAATTGGAAGAAGGGTAATTTGTTTTCATATTTTAGAGAATTGTGATAGATTGATCAAGCCACATTAATGTTAAACATGATATTGTTGTTTAAAATTAATATTTCATACATTGAGAACTATAATTTAGTTTAAATAAATTATAATGGGGAATTAGTTTGGTCAACACATTTTTTGGATGATGTTGGGAATAAAAGATTATATAACCATATATAGGTTTCTAAAACCCATATAGAGTTTCTTATGATCATGAGTTGAATATATAACTGATAATATTATCATGTTTGCCAATGGGAAAGAATGTTATAAGAAATTAAGTTGATATTGTTTTTATGATAGATCTTTTAATACATGAAACATGTTAAATCTGCAAAGGAATGTTGTTTTTTATAAGGTGTAAATTATTTAGAAGCATTGTTCTTGAATTAAAATGTTTGGGGTTAAGATGTATAAGTATAGAAAAGGTTGTAGATGTGTGGATTAAATAAAACCAAAAAATATATCATTAAACCATTACGATATAAATATATAAATTATTATTATGTTAATGATCTCTACATAAAAATATTCCTACAAAGAAATACTCTGTGTAGGATTCATATATATTGGGGATTATTCTAGTCACACTATGAGTTATCTCATCACATAATAATAATATTTCAATATGAATATTTTAATATGAAATTAATGATGAGAAATTATAATATATTACTATGTAATATTAAATAATGAAATAATAAATGTGTTAATGTTGTGATTGATGTTGGGTATGAATAATATCTAATGATGGATGAATAAATCACAGAGTAAAAAATAGTTCATATCATGATTGGAGAATTAAATATGATGAATTTTATGCCACATATCATTGAATAAATATCACATTACTCAATGGTTCATCTATGTCTCTATTAAATGTTGTAGAAGAAATATTGAGTTGTAAAGATACTGATCTGTAGGTAATATTAGATATGTATGAATCAATATCTTTACCCGATTATATGAATAGTGCGACAATTCTAACTCATACTGATATACGCTCTATAGTCTATGCTTATGTGGGTATTTTTTAATAGTTTTTCACTATAATGAGAATAAATTAAATTCATTATCCATGATGATATAGTAAAATTGAATGAATCATACAATAATAGTTGGTTTTATTCCTCAACCATTTTAACATGGGGAAATAAGTATTTGAATTCATAATTAATAATATATTAATTTCATTAGATAATTTTAAAATATAATACTTTCCCCATGAAGAAGTTTTTTATAACAAAAAGGGAGATGTTTTTTTTGTAAAATTTTGTGAAATTCCATGTTGTGATTTATGCTCAAGACCATCTTTAAATGATTAAAATATGTTGATTATTTTGTGATTCATGTTTTACTACTAATTTTATTATTTAATTTTCAAAATATATTCAATTTTTCATAAGTAACCTAGAAAAATATGAATATTTAATATGAAGTGTGAATTGTTGAAGATTTATATTTATTTTATTTTTATTTTGAGATGCAAAATATATAGACATAGAATCATGTTATTGATGTGTGTGAAAATGGAAAAGGTAGAATTTTTTACATTTACTAATAGAGGATAGAGTATTTATGTTTATAGTTTATGAAGTATATGAATAAGTTGAAGGGGAATAGGAAGAGTAATAATCAAAATGACCAATTAATGGGAACACTACAACTATTTAAGACTATGTTATTATCAAAATTTAGATTTCATATGATTGTTAATACTAAAGATCATTACTTATACTAAGATACACATCATGTGCCACATTTTTAAGGATAAAAGCTACTAATTTTCAATCCACATGGGGACTATAGTGGAATGTGTGATCGTGTGGTCTCTAGAATCATGAAAATGAAGTAAATTCTCTTTTTTTGTGTATTAATGCTTTTAAAACAACTTCTATTCCTAGTGGATTTTTTCATTCGAGTGTGTGCGGTCAATGTATAAAGGAAATATTAATGAAAATTAAAAAATTTAAAATGAAGTTTTTAGAATAAATGTTAAAATTTGTGATTTCAAAAAGTAACCTCCCACATAAAAAAGAATATCTTTTATTAGAAATAGTATAATAGGATATAAAACATTGTGGTAGAAGAAATTGATTCTAGCAAGGTCCTCGAAAAAATATGTTCTCATTCATATTATATATATTTTTTAAAATAATAAATAAAATAAAAAGATGAGATATATGTTTAATAAAGAGTCAATATGTATGTGGAGTTTTAATATGCACTTAAAAACATTGATTTTTGGAGATAAAAAAATAAAGAATGTTATAGAAGTTGTTTGTTTTGGTAATCTCAGTATATAACTAAAAAATAAGAAAAAATTTCAGTTTTCGAATAATATTGAAATTAAAAAATATTATATTAAAAAAAGATCAATGATTCTTTATTAGTTCAAAATCATTGGAAAAGATAATCCACTTTTCATAAGTGGAATGACTGAAAGAATTGTAGATTTTTTTAGAAGATCAATGAGTTTAAGAGAGAAGTCATATTTTTATAAGGAAGTGTATATAATCAAAAGGAACTATTAAATACATTTATTACATCGGGAAATGAAACATTGTTGGATAGAGAAAAGATAATGGAACATGGAAGACCAACATGATAGTTATAGAGATATCTATAAAATGAAAACACATATCAAATTGATGACATTTGGGTGGTTCTTGATAATAAATTTAGTAATGGATGATTTATGGACCCATATAAAAACTATATAATTAGAGGATGATTAGGGTATAACATATAGATATCTCTATAACAATCATATTTGAAAGTATTTCACGTGTGTAATATATGAACATATTTTTGGTAATTACTCATCAATGATAAATATGAAAGTACGAAGGATGTTCAAAGATGGCTATAAATAGTACCTCAAAGAATCATCAAGCAGGTTCAAAACACACAATCTATTTTTTTTACATTTTAAGATTATGTTAACCAATCAAATTATTCGGAATACAAACACACAAATCTATATATGTTTTATTTTAAAAAACATGGTTCTAAAAGGAAATTGGTAAAAATGAAGTCATTGTGAAGATTTTCATAAAGAAAATGGATTGAAATTTAATTTCTATCCATAATGGTAGATTGACATCCCAGATGATAATAACTATGAATCACATCACAAAAAACTTTATAATAATGGAGGAGTCATATGATTTGTAAATGATGACGGAAAAATATCATTAACCCATGAAAATCAAAATATAGTTGTAAATATATGAGATGAATTGATGTATTGGTTATTAATGATCATGGTAAGAGGTTTATTTTTGTAATTTCATTTTTTGAATCAAGACATTTATAAAATATAAAAAAATAATTACCTCATTAATGGGAAAAAATGAACAATTATGATGAAGTGGAATTTCATAAATGGAAATATGAACCTTATTATTGGATAATAACATATTTTTCCTCTATCTGAGGTAAATGAAAACATGTTTTGGAATAAAAGAAATGGATACAATAGAAAATGATCTTTAGAAGTTCTATTTAAGAGAAATAGAGATAGTTATATCCTTAATCATTCATGTGATGAAATAATCATTTTTGATGTATGCAACAATGAAGAGTACTAAAAATTCATATATATCAAAATAAATATAAGTCTTCGTTGGTGCTAAACTTTGTCTATGTTTATATGTGTGGACCATTACTACAAATAATAATTTATGGGAAGATATTATATATTATATTCTTTAGTGGTAACAATGGGAACAAATGAATTATGGTCTTCCCCTACAATTCTACTATTTGTTGTCTAATTTTCAATATTTTTGGATGCTAGAAATGATTCTTGGGTAATTTATTTTTGAAATTATTAACTATTTATGTATTTAAATTTATATGATAAATTTGGAGGATTACCTCAATAAGCATGATATATGAAACCACATCTTAATTGTGGGAATACCACAAATAGTAGTGTATTTTAGTGGAGAAAATAGATACTAAATAACATACATAAAATATTACTTGTTGAGAAAGAACAACCATATGTTTTCTCAAAAGAATGATATCATCACAATACTCCAAATATATAATAGGGTTTTATATGTAAATGTGAAGAAAAAACCCCATATTTGATGTGGTATTAAAATAAACTAAAACTAAATTTATTTAAAAAAATTAATTGTAATTTATTCTAAATAATAAAAAACAAATGAAATTATAATATAAATAATAAGAATAGAATTTTCACAGCCACTCTTCAAAATGAATGACATTTATTTGTTTTTAAAAACATCATGTAATGATTGTAAATATATAAGATTTATATTTATTTAAAAAATGTCTAAATTATCAGGGACACATAGAACCTATTCTAAAAGATATTGGTAAGTAGTTGACTGGATCTGTTAGAGAACAATGAGCTAATGCATATTTTTAAGTCAAATTAAATGACGATATGGAAAATTTTAAAAATATATATTTATATAGGATAATAAATCTAAATAAATTTTTTTGAGAAAATTGTCTTTCATGACATGAATTTTTCAGCTCAACCAAGTAGAATAAGGTATCTATAACATAATTCACTTTTTCATAATAAGATCCAAAATATTTAGAATATGATGCTAAAAATGTGTATTGGTAAAAATTAACGGATAAAACACTTGAAAAAATCTAAATGAATCAAATAAAAGTGTTTGTTAAGTGGTCAATAGAAATGAACACCATCAAGACCAATAAGGTTATTTATAACCAAATGATTGAATATATTGTACAGATCTCAAACATCAAATGAATAGTTCTTAATGGATACTAAAAAATTGAGATATAAATATAAATATAAATATTATATTTTTCCAATTGAATATATTTTATGGCATTTTATTATATATGGAAAAAACCGTGAAAATAGATTTAATGGATTTCCCAATGTAATTTGAATCAACTTTTCTAAATGGAATATAAGAAGAATTTGTGTGAATCTAGTATCCAATTGGTTTTATCATTCATAATGATGAAAAAATGTTAATTTTATTAAGAAGTCACTGTATGGAATAAAAATGACTCTATGATAATTTAATTGTCACCATGATTATTATGTAAAAATATATAGTTTACAGCTTTATATATTTTAGCACAACCCATATATAAATAAAAAGTGACCAAAGTATTACGATGCATGTATATGAGAATGAAAAAATATTAATTGGATCATATGATGTATAGTGAAGGATGTTTTTATAAATCATGAGTCTTGAGTATTGAATATTGATGATAAGGTATTTAATGTTTTTACATGTTCTGTAGGTGCTATAAGGAAGGAATTTCTTATTTATCCACCAATACAAATATTCATTGGAATATTAAAAATTATTTTTAATGTATGATTCCATAATAATTAAAATCCTAATTGTTACTCAGATGATGTTTTCAATTGATGAAGATTTTGAAGAGGTCCACAACACAAAATAAATATTGAGATATTGTATCCTATACTACATTATAATGATATGACCCAATATTGTGTTTTCCACTTTTCCTTATATATTTTATTTGAGTAACCCAAAAGACACATTTTTGTTTTTAATATTGTAATGATGTATATGAAAGGAATAATAGATTTCATTTTTCATTATAATTCCACATTAAAATATAATGTATTAGAATATTATATTTGGGATGTAGGAACCCCACTCTCCACAATATTGTATGGTTTTCCTATTATGGTGATGATTATTGATTTCCATTTTCATTAAATAATAGATTATCCTTTGGGTTTGTAGACAATTAGGGAGATATATTATAAGGGAATAATTCTCCAACCCTCTAATGGTATGAGTGAAGATGAAAAGATAGGGAAAACTATTCAATTTCGTAATTGGATGTGAAACTATATATGGTTATATTATCTATGAGGCTAGAATATTTCTCCAGAATCATGTAGAGACCTAGAATTAAATATAATGATATAGAAGTGGTACTGTGGTATAAGAAATATCTTAATGAAAAATCTGGAGACTTTTTGGTTAAGGATATTGATTTTTTAGAGCCCATATGATAACCAATGTTACCAATTGAGAATAATTTCAAGTTTATATTATTTTTCATGATGATCATGACTCATGTGTTTTTAGAGTACATTTTAAGAGATACATTGATTTTAGTCTTGGGTTGTAGGGGATATGATTAATGTCAAAAAAGTGAAATTTTCTTAAATATAGTGGATGGAGAGTTTGAAATGATTCTTGAAAAATGAAAGTGGGATATTTTTTGTTATATTACCTTATGTTTTTTCCATTTTCTTAGTTTCTTTTTGTTTACAATTTGGGCTGATAATTTTCTTGGGCTATAATGACCTTGGAAACATCTTGAAAAATGGTTCTTTAATCAACTAATGTTTTTTGAGAATTTTTCAAATAATTGTTATTATAAATGAATAATTTTTAATATATTTTATATAACAATTTAGTTGTTTTTTGATATACTATCAATTTTTTCATAACATGAAAATGGATGAATCAGATAGAAAAAAATATTTATAGATATTCTGTGAAAGTACCTGGCTAACTGTAATGGTGGGATTTACATGAGGATGTTACTATGTTTGGAAATGGAAAATTTTTAACACCATGAATTTGTTTCCCAATATCAAAAATAGGATTTGTGGAGGTGTTTTTAAAAAATACACCAATTAATGACATGAATGCTGGTTCATAGACGTTTTACATGACTGAATGTTTGTATGAGTGTTATTTGGTAGTAGTTTGCATTATTAAAAAGGAATGATATGATGGATTAATAATTTTTTGAATAAATGAGGAAATTTATGTGGGACCCAAAGGGATAATCCTATAAAATTATGTTAATAAAATATCATATAAAAATTGATAAATATTAATATTTTCGTGAGATTAGGGGACTGGTATGGGAGTTATTCAATATTTTTTTGGGGTAGGAAAAATCAGTTTTAGTGACTTCTAAAAACTATTTCTACATTTAACCATTTTATTTTTATATTTCTCACTTATTAATATGAATTTTTCATGTTTTTTATCCTCGATCATTTTTTAATTGTTGGGATATATTTATGTTCAGACCATGGTGGATGAAGGTGTATTTATGTTTATAGAATCTATTATGAAGTGAAATTTTGTATTTTTTTGTAAAATAAGGTTATCTATAAATGATTGTATTTTGTTTCCTGAAAAAATAAAATCATGTTGTAATGTTTTCCTAAAAAGGAATAAATTTGGAGTTTCCTTTTTTTTTTGAAAAATTCAATTATGTGTTTTGTTGAACAATTTAATGAAAAATATCAATAATTTTTCTTTTAAAATTTGAAAAGATCGGATGAATTTTACATTATAATGTTGTGATGAATTATCATAGAGAGATTACAAAAATAAATTGTGGAAAAGGTTATACATATTTTCCTTAAGAAGAGTTGTAGAAAAATATTACCAAATATAGAATGTGTAGAATAAATTGGTGATGACATTCAAGTTTGATTATTTTAAATAAAATGAGTTATAAACTGTCATGATCCACCCATTTGAAAAAGCATCGGAGAAATTTCTTTTTTTGTACAAATAAGTATAATTTTTAGGTTGTGGAATAATGTTTATGATAGTCAAGAAGTCAAGAATCTGTAGTTGAACAATGTTTTGGATGTTAGTTTTTGAATTATGGAATGTAGTGGAATGTTTTTTTTATATGGAAATATAATGAACATTTCAATCCTGGAAATTAGATGGGGATTTTGGGATAAAAAGTTCATAAGATAATATATGGAAGAATAATGTGAATAATTCTGGATGAACATTATTAGGATAATGATGTAAAATTTTCAGAAGAACATTTCAGAAGACAATTTTCTGATGAAAATGTAAAAATTTCTAATGATCTCTTTTTATGAAAATTTCTTATTAAATAATGTGAAAAAATCAAATGAATATATCAGATGAAATTTTTAACTAATAATTTCATATGATAATTATAAAATAAGATTATAGAATAAAATTTTATCTGATGTTGTTTTTGAAAAGTGACGTCATTTAGGTATTATTCATATTGATATAAAATTTGATAATGCTGATATGTGCTTTTATTTTTCTAAAACTAATAGAGGAAGATCATGATTCTCACCATGTTTTAAAAATGTTTATATGATGATTGTTAATGTATCAAATTAAATATTATATTAGTGGGAGTTTTGAAATTTAATTTTACATTGAATATGGATAAAAAATTAAAATCCCATGTTAACTATATTGAGTTAACATTTAGAAAGGGTTAGTTTTTGTAAAAAAATGTTTGAATTGATAATGATTTAGTTTTAGACATAAATTATAGATTAAATTCAAGAATTAAATATTGAGTTAGATTTTTACAACCCAATAATTTCTTTTTTGATGAAGAAGGTTGTGTGAAATAGAAAAATTGTGAATACAGAGATTCATAGGGGAATCGATTCAAGACTAACATATTGAGTGTGTGCAGATTTATGATACAAAAAAATTGGGAGAATTGATTTTGGATGATCAATATTATGATGGATAGATGAAAGAAAAAAAATATGGAATAATGAATTCTATATGGAAAAATTCCATATATATAAATAATATGAAATTTTATATCATCTTGTTAGTAATAAATTGAATTTGAAGTATTTTACAATTATGTGAAAATGGAAGATTGTATACATAGAATAGTGATATTATTCTGATCATGTTGGTGAATGTTTCCAATATTTTTATGAAATATTTGATAGATATTTTATCCATATAAAATTAACATACACTATTTGTTTGAAAAAAGTGAAACAAAAGATTATAGATATTACCTACTTATTAAAACCACATGAAAAAAACATTTCAATTGTAATGTATGATATTATATTATTTTCAATCCATTCCAAATACTAGTTATTCTTTTTTAGTGGTAAAACATGAATTTTATTTTTGTTCTTATTGTTTTTCATGTGGTTTTTTTTATAAAATTTGTTTTTATTTTACGTGCAGATTAGGTTGGACCAAAAGATAGAAAATTGAAATAAAAAGTGATCATTGATACACCCCACACCCTATTAGTGATTACATAGATCTTGTAAGGTACTTTCAATTGGTATCATATCAAAGTTAAATTTGATAACTATTTGATGATGTGAGATAAAAATATATGTTTCAATTTATGGTTAGAATTTTTAGAATGATAAGTTAATTCCTAGTTTTATGGAAATAAATATCATATATATAAATATACAGTGTTCTTATATAGTATATCCCCTGGTGTTGATGTTCATGAAGTATATACCAATGGGTTTTCACCTCATGCTATAAATATTTTTATAATAGCCAGTGATAAGGATTATATAGCGAATGATGGTTGATCCATAAATTTTAAAACTTCAACACTCTCTAAAAGTGACATCTAATGTGTCAAAGGACATGGCATGACTAATGGTATCTAATAAATGTTAACGAACATCAATATAAGAAATATGAATGTTAGAAAAGTGATGTTTAATATATGGAGGTTGAAGTATAAAGACAAATATAAGGCCCCGGCCTTAAACCTTACATAATCTTGAGTTATCACAAGATTACACGTTGAGGATCTTTTCAGGTTTAGAGATTTAGAGAATTACATCATAAAACATGCATTACATTCCACATATAAACAAAGTGGTTACATAAAGATAGTATTCTTCATTCCCATCAATGGAAACATATTTAAAATAAACATGGATTCTTTCTTGACACTTCCTTGACACTATCATCATATCATGTACCTTTCCCTTGACCTGTGAAAAACATTTCAAAAAAACTTGGGATGAGCATAAAAATCTCAGTAAGGGATACAGAAATAATGAAAACTATTAGTTTTTCAAACATCAAATAAACCATATATTCTCTATCAAAGTAATACCTTCACCTTCATGAAGTAGTAAAAACTCTTCACTGAATAAAGTATCATTACTTACCGTTTTGTAACCAAAGGATTACCATAAAATCCATAAAAAGAACACATAACATATATAAAGGTAACTTGGGACATAAACATACTTAAGTGGAATAACCATACGGTCGACTTCCACACATATCACTTAATAGAATAGCCATACGGCCAATTTCCATACATACTTAATGGAATAGCCATACGGTCGACTTCCATAACTAATGCATTGGAGGTTATAATGTAACCACCCGTCCTGGTATTCGCGGCACCACCCGTCATATGGTTTATAATGTAACCACCCGTTAAAATGTCCAAGTACCAGTATAAAATCATAAAACATAAAACCAATATAAAGGAATGATAACATTTCCACATTTCAATCACAATATATCATAAATATATTGACATAATAGAATACTTTTTCAAAACCATTTTCAATACCAAAATACATAAAAGAGTATATGGTATTTATTTTATTCTAAAAACATTACGGCTTGTTGAGAAATCCAAAGACCAAATAATACTCGCGGCGGCGGAAAAGGTCGTTGTCGCTGCGTACGTTAAAAGAAACATTCCTTTTTGTCGTTTTGTAAAATGCTTCGTAGAAAAAGATTCCTTTTGTATAAAAGTAAAATTCAAAGGGGTTTATACACCGTATAAAAGAAAGTTGTGTATAAAACGAAATATGCCTCAATGAAAGGAGATTGAGACGAAGTCCCTTACCTCGGGTCCGACTTGACTCGATCGTTCTTTAACGTCCTGAATAATAAACTTGAGTTAATTTATACTTGATTAAGAACCTTTTTAAAGTTCATTATTCCTTTTATATCACTTATTTCCATGTTATAAACATTATGTAACCATTTAAGTTAATAATGTTTGTTTTGTCAATATTTGGTTCTTAAGTCGAAAGTGGACTTCTTACAATTACATGTTGTTCGTGTGGTCAAAGGTTCTTTATATCCAGAATGAAATTCCCGATTTGGATATAATATTTATCATATATATCTATCATATACATGTATTTATAATATTACATAATCATTTAGAGGTAATAAATGAAATGCACCGTTCATGGAGACGGTAAGCCGTACGTACGCATGAACGCTACTTTCATTTCTTTGTCATATTAATGGAATTAAAACTAAATGAGAGGTATGTATATTTTAATTCCAGAATTATATTAATCATTTAGATATATCATTAATTATATATATCCATTATATACATGTACTTTTAATAGTACATTACATTTGGGGATAAGAAATGAAATGCACCGTTCATGGAGACGGTAAGCCGTACGTACGCATGAACGCTACTTTCATTTCTATCTCATACTTTAATGGAAAGAAATAATAATGATATAGAGGTATATTATAATTCCATTATAACATCATATATAATAACTTTAAATCCATCCTTTACACGTCCCACATATGGCATTAACGAATCACATCACTTTGAGGGGGCGGTAGTCTGCACTTCCTTAAATGAAGATATCGTGTTTACCCATAATGGAAACCATAAAGGTATGCCCAAAATGAAAAATATAGAAGCTTAAAAAAACATATTATATATCATATATAAAAATAGTGACATCATAATGTCCACCTTTGAAGGTGTTAAATGAGTATTGAACAATCATCGTTTCGGGAGGCAGAATTTCACCATTCCCGGAAACCGTATGTTCTTTAACCATTTGATGTAGTTGTGTGAGAGTGTAGCTAAAATAAATCTTATAAAAACATCCTAGTATATTGAATATACTGGTGTTGTTACAAAAGAAGTAAATAAAAAGAGTTTAGGGGGTTGGAGAAGCAAAATAAAACAAATGAACATGAGAGAATGAATTACCTTTAAAAGTGTAACTCCTTTTGATTTGAGCCTAAAGGCTTCCTTTGAAAGGCTTTTTCCCAAAGTGAATCCACTAGGATGAGGAGAGGGATGTGGAGAGAGTAATTGGGCAGGGTTTGGCCGAGCCAAAGGCTTGAGGAGTGTGTGTAAGGTGGTAGAGGTGGGGGCCTTTTATAAGAGGAGAGGAGGGGAACTTTTGGAAAGTAAAGAAATATTACTTTATTTGAAAATGTGTTTCGGTTTTAAAAGGTCCCACATTGATATAATTCGTCTATAAGGTTATAAGGGTTCTAAATACACCCATACAATAAGTTTTGGACATGTGTAGTTCATAGATTTTACATTATCTTTCCATTTTATTTAAATCGTCAAATAATGATGTCATCGCTGCATCATTATTATGTCATAAATAATTTAATTTATTTAATGTCTAAAAATTATAAAAAAATACTATGATGTAGGAAATATTTTTATCTTTCCAATGACCATTTATAATCGAAATTTGGACTTGTGTAACCCTACTTAAAAATTGTTTTAGTAAAACAACTCATGTTTGTGTCAATTTAATTTTAACATTAAATAAAAATATATTATTGTCATTTTCAAACTAAAGTGGATCCATGGGGTCCCCAAGTTGTCCCATGGCTTTTCTTGGTCGGCCATGACTCACAAAATAGTTTTAGGACAAGTTTAATGGTTTTTTCACATTCTTATAATATCATTTTTACCTTAAATTACACTAATTACCTCTAATTGCGATTAAAAACTTAATAAGTTACTATTCACCAAAAAATTATTTTAATCTCATTGAACTACATTTTACTTATTAATGAAAACCATGTATGTTGGATTTTTGAAATTCAAAACACAATGATGGAAAAATTTCATTTAAACGGAAAATCAGTCTTTATAAGTACCACTTAGTTGTTTCACTATTCATCAAAAATTGAAGTTTTTCAGAAAATTACCAAAAATTCACCCTAAGATATATTTGATATTACGAATTCAAAAATGAAGTCTATTTTACAAAATTCAAAACATATAAGTCACATTAATTAATTTAATAATTAATTCCCGCTGTCAGAGCAAATAGCGTGTTTTTATGAAACAATAAGTATCAAAAGATTGACACTAGTTTAAGTCCGATTTCAAAGTGAAATTAATTCCAACGACCACTATTGGATTTAATGGTAAAAATATTTTCTAATTTCACTTTAAAACAAATTCAATAGATAATCTAATCATATAAATAAATTAGATTAAAAAGAGGTTTTGAATTAAAATACAACATTTTACACTATTCATTAAAAAAAGAACTTTATGAGAAAGTTACCAAAAATTTACACAAAGTAAATTTTGATGTCCCGATTCTAAAGAAGAGTTATATTTGGTCTAATATAATTTATAAGATCGATAAAACCTATATTTAATAACGGTTCTCTGTCAAAAGGTGATAAGTGGACCTTTCGTGAAAATTAGGGTATAAATGCCTAAAATTGAACTCTTTCTGTATTTTAAGCCTTTATCTTTTATTGGGTAAATGTAAAAACATTTAAAAAAATATATAATCATATTTTAGTTATTTCTATCCATTCCCACCAGTACAACGGCTACTCGTTAACTAACATTTAAAATAATATTATTTTATTACTTGTGTGCAACGTAAGTTTTCAAAGAAACTCATCGTTGCGTACCGAGTACGCTATCGAACGTAGAAACCGCTTTTAATTAAAATTAATATTTAATTCGTAAATATTAATAAATATGAAAATTCTTTATTCTTTATTTACCTAGGATGTTACATCCTTCCCCCCTTTATAAAATTGCGTCCCGGCAATTTATTTACTTATCGAATAAATGGGGGTACTTATCCCTCATTGCATTTTCAGATTCCCATGTTGCCTCTTCAATCATGTGGTTTTTCCACAAAACCTTTACCTGGTGAATCACCTTATTCCGTAACACTTGCTCCCTGTGGTCAAGAATCTGGACTGGTTGTTCCTCATAAGATAAGTTCTCTTCCAGCTGAACTACCTCTGGGCTCAAAACATGAGATGGATCTGGCATATACTTTCTCAACATTGAAACATGAAAAACATTGTGTACCTGAGATAAACTCGAAGGTAAAGCCACCCGGTATGCAACTGATCCAACTCTCTCCAGAATTTCATATGGTCCAATAAACCTTGGACTCAGCTTTCCTTTCTTACCAAATCTCATCACACTTTTCCAAGGAGAAACCTTGAGAAAAACATGATCACCTACCTCGAAAGATAGATCCTTCCTCCAGTTATCCGCATAACTCTTCTTCCTGCTCTGAGCTGTTCTCATGTGCTTCTGAATCAACTGAACTTTTTCTGCAATCTCTTCTACCAATTCTGGTCCCATCAGCTTCCTTTCACCCACTTCATTCCAAAATGCTGGAGTTCGACACCGCTTCCCATATAATGCCTCAAATGGTGCCATCTGTATACTAGAATGAAAACTGTTATTATAAGAAAACTCAACCAAAGAAATATGTTGGTCCCAACTTCCCTGATAATCCATAGAACAAGCTCGTAGCATATCCTCCAATGTCTGGATTATTCGTTCTGACTACCCATCTGATTGAGGATGAAAAGCTGTACTAAAATTTAATTCCGTACCCAACGACTTCTGAAGGCCTTTCCAAAAGTTAGATATGAACCTGGGATCACAATCAGATACAATGGAGAGAGGAACTCCATGTAACCTGACTATCTCTTTAAGATACAAACGGGAAAGTTGATCTAGAGAGAAAGTATCTCGTATAGAAAGGAAATGAGCAGATTTGGTCAAGCAATCAACAATAACCCAGATTGCATTATAACCTCAAGATGTCCTCGGTAATCCCCCAACAAAGTCCATGGATATGTTTTCCCATTTCCACTCTGGCACTGGTAAAGGCTGAAGCATCCCTTTCTGTAACTGCCACTCTGCTTTAACCTGTTGACATGTCAAACACTTCACAGTAAAATCAGCAATATCTCTTTTCATTCCATCCCACCAGTAATACTCCCGCAGATCCCTATATATCTTAGTACTTCCAGGATGAACTGAAAACGAAGAACTATGAGCTTCACATAACAACTCTCTCTTCAACTGTGAATCACAAGACACACACAATCTCTTCCCAAACCTCAAAACACAAACACAAACTTATCCAAGAACTCATGGAAAATTTTATTCATAAGGTCCATGAATACAGCAGGTGCATTGGTTAACCCAAAAGGCATAACTACAAATTCATAATGTCCATATATAGTACGGAACGCAGTCTTCGGAACGTCTGCTTCTTTTACTTTCAACTGATGGTACCCCGACCTCAAGTCAATCTTCGAAAAATACTGAGCTCACTGGAGCTGATACCACTTCATTCGATGGCCCAACATCTTCGGAAGTTGTTGCAAAGGATTTCACCACCCCTTTCTGCTTGTAGTTTGGCTGTATTCCCCCAGTTGAGTTCTTCGTTGGACACTCGTTTGCATAATGACCCATTTCATTACACTTAAAACATCTTACCGTTGGCTTTTCATTTCCTGCTTGATCATCTTCCTTACAGTTACGAGAAATATGACCAGACTTACCACACCGAAAGCACTTACCAGACTTGGATAAACATTCTCCAGGATTCATTTTACCACACTTCTCACAGGATGGATATTTGGTTTTCTTACCTCCTTGCTTCTTTGATGAATTCTTCCCCTTTGCCTGCCAACTAGACCTCTTATTCTGTTGTTTTTCATAGAACACCTGATCATCGGCAAACTCCATTTCCACCTTCTCCGCACATTGAACAAGTTTTTCATAACTTTTTAACTCACGAGAAGCTAAATCCCTTCGATACTTTGGCTTTAACCCTGAGTAAAAATGGTTTATTTTACTATCAAGGTCTCGTATGAAGTTTGGAGCATACCTTGCCAATCGAGTGAACTTTTCTTCATAAGCAGCCACTGAATCATACTCCTGCCTCAATTCTAGGAACTGTTTTTCCATCCTAAGACGAACCACCTTAGGAAAATATTTCTTAAGAAACATACCTTTGAATTCATCCCAGTGAAGATCCTCAATCTCATCACTATCCCTTATATTTTTCACCATCGACCACCACTGATCAGCTTCACCTTCAAAATCGTAAACAGCAAGACTAACCTTTTGATGTTCTGAACACCCCATGACATCAAAAATCTTCTCCAGTGCTTTAATACACCCTTCAGCTTGCACAGGGTCAGATGATCCTCTGAATGATGGGGGATGTTTCCTCCTGAAATGTTCCACCACTGACATGTTCCTCTGCGGTTGATCTGGCTGATCTCGTGCATGGATACCACCACCATTTATAGCCTGATTCAATTGTGCCATCACTGCAACGAACTGTTCAGTTCCGATTCCTACCTACTCAGGTTGCTGTTTTGGAAGGTTATCTTCCTCCTGATGTCATCCCAACATAGCTTCTTTGTTTCCTCTGCGGAAAACCATTCTGAACACAGAAATATCTTAGGCGAAGCAACATGGTAATCCGTAAATGCTATATCATTTCAATCATATTATAATTTAACACTTTTCTAACTCCTAAAGTTGTCTAAACCGACCTCTGATACCAACTATAAGGCCCCGGCCTTAAACCTTACATAATCTTCAGTTATCACAAGATTACACATTGAGGATCTTTTCAGGTTTAGAGTTTTAGAGAATTAGATCATAAAACATGCATTACATTCCACATATAAACAAAGTGGTTACATAAAGATAGTATTTTTCATTCCCATAAATGGAAACATATTTAAAATAAACATGGATTCTTTCTTGACACTTCCTTGACACTATCATCATATCATGTACCTTTCCCTTGACCTGTGAAAAACATTTCAAAAAAACTTGGGATGGGCATAAAAAGATGAGTAAGGGATACATAAAGAATGAAAACTGTTATTTTTTCAAACATCAAATAAACTATATATTCTCTATCAAAGTAATACCTTCACCTTCATGAAGTAGTAAAAACTCTTCACTGAATAAAGTATCATTACTTACCTTTTTGTAACCAAAGGATAACCATAAAATCCATAAAAATAACACATAACATATATAAAGGTAACTTGGGACATAAACATACTTAAGTGGAATAACCATACGGTCGACTTCCACACATATCACTTAATGGAATAGCCATACGGCCAATTTCCATACATACTTAATGGAATAGCCATACGGCCGACTTCCATACCCAATGCATTGGAGGTTATAATGTAACCACCCGTCCTGGTATTCACGGCACCACCCATCATATGGTTTATAACATAACCACCCGTTAAAATGTCCAAGTACCAGTATAAAATCATAAAACATAAAACCAATATAAAGGAATGGTAACATTTCCACATTTCAATCACAATATATCATAAATATATTGACATAATAGAATCCTTTTTCAAAACTATTTTCAATACCAAAATACATAAAAGAGTATATGGTATTTATTTTATTCTAAAAAGATTACGGCTTGTTGAGAAAGCCAAAGACCAAATAATACTCGCGGCGGCGGAAAAGGTCGTTGTCGCCGCGTATGTTAAAAGAAACATTCCTTTTTGTCATTTTGTAAAATGCTTCGTAGAAAAAGATTCCTTTTGTATAAAATTAAAAGCCAAAGGGGTTTATACACCGTATAAAAGAAAGTTGTGTATAAAATTAAATATGCCTCAATGAAAGGAGATTGAGACGAAGTCCCTTACCTCGGGTCCGACTTGACTCGATCATTTTTTAACATCCTGAATAATAAACTTGAGTTATTTTATACTTGATTAAGAACCTTTTTAAAGCTAATTATTCCTTTTATATCACTTATTTCCATGTTATAAACATTATGTAACCATTTAAGTTAATAATGTTTGTTTTTTCAATATTTGGTTCTTAAGTCGAAAGTGGACTTCTTACAATTACATGTTGTTCGTGTGGTAAAAGGTTCTCTATATCTAGAATGAAATTCCCGATTTAGATATAGTATGTATCATATATATCCAGCATATACATGTATTTATAATATTACATAATCATGTAGAGGTAAGAAATGAAATGCACCGTTCATGGAGACGGTAAGCCGTACGTACGCATGAACGCTACTTTCATTTCTTTGTCATATTAATGGAATTAAAACTAAATGAGAGGTATGTATATTTTAATTCCAGAATTATATTAATCATTTAGATATATAATTAATTATATATATCCATTATATACATGTACTTTTAATAGTACATTACATTTGGGGATAAGAAATGAAATGCACCGTTCATGGAGACGGTAAGCCGTACGTACGCATGAACGCTACTTTCATTTCTATCTCATACTTTAATGGAAAGAAATAATAATGATATAGAGGTATATTATAATTCCAGTATAACATCATATATAATAACTTTAAATCCATCCTTTACACGTCCCACATATGGCATTAACGAATCACATCACTTTGAGGGGGCGGTAGTCCGCACTTCCTTAAATGAAGATATCGTGTTTACCCATAATGGAAACCATAAAGGTATGACAAAAATGAAAAATACATAAGCGTAAAAAAAATAAACATATTATATATCATATATAAAAATAGTGACATCTTAATGTCCACCTTTGAAGGTGTTAAATGAGTATTGAACAATCATCGTTTCGGGAGGCAGAATTTCGCCATCCACGGAAACCGTATGTTCTTTAACAATTTGATGTAGTTTTGTGAGAGTGTAGCTCAAATAAATCTTATAACAACATCCAAGTATATTGAATATACTGGTTTTGTTACAAAAGAAGTAAATAAAAAGAGTTTATTGGGTTGGAGAAGCAAAATAAAACAAATGAACATGAGAGAATGAATTACCTTTAAAAGTGTAACTCCTTTTGATTTGAGACTAAAGGCTTCCTTTCAAAGGATTCTGCCGAAAGGGAATCCACTAGGATGAGTAGAGGGATGTGGAGAGAGTAATTGGGCAGGGGTTGGCCGAGCCAAAGGCTTGAGGAGTGTGTGTAAGGTGGTAGAGGTGGGGGCCTTTTATAAGAGGAGAGGAGGGGCACTTTTGGAAAGTAAAGAAATATTACTTTATTTGAAAATGTGTTTCGGTTTTAAAAGGTCACACATTGATATAATTCATGGATAAGGTGATAATGGTTCTAAATCCGCCCATCCAATAAGTTTTGGACATGTGTAGTTCATAGATTTTACATTATCTTTCCATTTTATTTAAATCGTCAAATAATGATGTCATTGCTGCATCATTATTATGTCATAAATAATTTAATTTATATAATGTCTAAAAATTATAAAAAAAAACTACTATGATGTATGAAATCTTTTTATATTTCCAATTACTATTTATAATCAAAATTTGGACTTGTGTAACCCTACTTAAAAATTGTTTTAGTAAAACAACTCATGTTTGTGTCAATTTAATTTTAACATTAAATAAAAATATATTATTATCATTTTCCAACTAAAGTGGCTCCATGGGGTCCCCAAGTTGGCCCATGGCTTGTCTTGGTCGGCCATGACTCACCCAATAGGTGTAGGACAAGTTTCATGGTGTTTTCACATTCTTATAATATCATTTTTACCTTAAATTACACTAATTACCTCTAATCGCGATTAAAAACTTAATAAGTTACTATTCACCAAAAATTATTTTAATCTCATTGAACCAAATTTTACTTCTTAATGACAACCATGTATGTAGGATTTTTGAAATTCAAAACACAATGATGGAAAATTTTCATTTAAACGGAAAATCAGTCTTTATAAGTACCACTTAGTGGTTTCACTATTCATCAAAAATTGATGTTTTTCAGAAAATTACCAAAAATTCACCCTAAGATATATTTGATATTACGAATTCAAAAATGAAGTCTATTTTACAAAATTCAAAACATATAAGTCACATTAATTAATTTAATAATTAATTCCCGCTGTCAGAGCAAATAGCGTGTTTTTATGAAACAATAAGTATCAAAAGATTGACACTAGTTTAAGTCCGATTTCAAAGTGAAATTAATTCCAATGACCACTATTGGATTTAATGGTAAAAATATTTTCTAATTTCACTTTAAAACCAATTCAAAAGATAATCTAATCATATAAATAAATTAGATTAAAAAGAGGTTTTGAATTAAAATACAACATTTTACACTATTCATTAAAAAAAGAACTTTATCAGAAAGGTACCAAAAATTTACACAAAGTAAATTTTGATGTCCCGATTCTAAAGAAGAGTTATATTTGGTCCAATAGAATTTATAAGATCGATCAAAACTATATTTAATGACGGTTCTCATTCAAAAGGTGATAAGTGGACCTTTCGTGAAAATTAGGGTATAAATGCCTAAAATTGAACTCTTTCCGTATTTTAAGCCTTTATCTTTTATTGGGTAAATGTAAAAACATTTAAAAACATATATAATCATATTTCAGTTATTTCTATCCATTCCCACCAGTACAACGGCTTCTCATTAACTAACATTTAAAATAATATTATTTTATTACTTGTGTGCAACGTAAGTTTTCAAAGAAACTCATCGTTGCGTACCGAGTACGCTATCGAACATAGAAACCCCTTTTAATTAAAATTAATATTTAATTAGTAAATATTAATAAATATGAAAATTATTTATTCTTTATTTACCTGGGATGTTACAATAAAACAATTGATGATTGTAAATCTGTTAGTAACTAAGTTACAAGATTGAATTATATTTTTAGATCCATAATATTTCATGGGGATAATCTTAAATATTTCACTGTTTTTTAAAGGATCTTATGGTTTTTTCTAGAATATATTGATTCTAATATCTATTTATTAGTTTATAGAGATCGTGATACTATATATATTAATGATTTATATATGGATATCATCACATATGAAATGAGAAGAGAAAAGGTTATGAAAATTAAAGAAGATAATGATTGGGAAATATCCTTCAATATTTACGGGAAATAAATAACCAAGAATGATCATGATGATCATGAATTTGGTGAATCTGATGCTGAAGATGAGGTTAGTAAAATTTTTATGAATTTATGTTCTCGTTATCGAAAAATGTGAAAAGGGGAATAGGGAGTACAATGGGATGATACCATAAAGTGTTCTGAGATGTGGAGCTATTGGAAACATTGCATACAATTTCTATATAATAAGGAAGAAAAAGAAGGTGATATAGATGGTAGAATTCCAATAATATATTTTAATATGAACATAGGAAAATCCTAATCATACTTCATGGGTGGGGATAAAAATATTTATAAATATAAAATGAGAAGATTATTTTCAAGAGATGATTAAGATGAAAACTAAGTATAAGAATATGAAAACATCATTGATAAAGATACTAAAATTTTTTTTATTTAAAATGTGAATATTAAACGTTCACCAATGAGGAAATTATTAGACAATAAGAATAATAAAAATATATTTAGTTTATGTTGAAATTAAGGTCAAACTAATTTATAAAAATATTATAATAATTAAAATTGAGATCAAAGGATTGAAATATGAAAATCATATAGAAAATTCTCAAGAATATTTTCAAAAATATATATATCAGTTGATAAAATATATTGATAATATGAAAGAGAAGATTGATGAGAAGAAAATCTTCAATTTCATTCTTAAAAAACTGAATGTATAGAGGGAATATTTTAAACATAGTCAACAAAAACATTCTAAATAAAATAAAATAAATTCAAATTTCTAGAAATCAGTTACTTATGTTGATGAAATTTATGATATGAGAAATCATGTGAATGATCCTCAAAGAATATTCTAAATGAATTATTTGGAAGATGAAGTTTTTCAAAAACATGGATGTTGAGAAAAAAAATTAATGTCTCTAAAACAAGTGGAGTTGAAATAAATGATGTTTTTAAGGATTTAAAATCTAATACAAATTTTTCTAATACCACCGATTCTACTAATACTAGGAATAAAATCATAATAACTAACCAAACTAATTTGTGTAATGATATACCAAAGGGTAAGGGAAGAATGTTGATGAAATGAAGACATGGAACTCCAGATCACATGTATTCTAAACACTAGGATATTATATCTATTTTTATTTATCGAATATCATAGGATTTTATAATTTATCATATAATTTGTCGGTATAAAAAAATATTATAGTGAACCTAGATGAATATAGAGGGATGTATTTTGGGTGAGTCCTCCCACACAATGAATGAAACCTAATAAAGATGAAGTAAATATTTAATGTATATTACAACCCATTGAATCTATTTGTGAAAGATTTTTCAAAACATAACATCTTTCAAATGGTTGTCTTTTCATGTTTTCAAAACATGAAATGTTTTATCACAAATCTCTAAATCTTGATGTGAAGAAAGAAAATGGCAAGAAAAAATATCATGTTGTAAATAAAATCTCAACGTTAAAAAAGGAGAATGACACTTAACTATGGGATATAGGTTCTCTTTAGGTATGTAATGATATTTGAATATGTTTAAGAATGTTAATGATTATAAATAATGTTTAGTGAAAATTTGAAATGTTGGGTCACATAGAATCAAAGGTTCTGGATCTGCTATCATTGTGGAATAAAATTTGAAATCCGAAACATCATTGTTTGTTAATGGTCTGAAACAGAAAATTTTTTATTCTTTTATAACATTGTGATAAATGGAATAATTTATTTTTTGAAAATATGGGTTTGTGGGAATACTATATAATATAGAAAATTTATTACAAAAATTCCATCAAGGAAATGTAAATTCATTTCAAGTTGAATATGTATAATGAACATTCAATATAAGATTTATTTATGATAATGTTTTGTGGTATAAAATCCTATGACATATTGTTTATATTAATGTTATATAATTTTAAAAAATAGATAATATTAATGAAATTCCTAATATTACCATAATAACATACCAGTGTTTCACTATTTTTCAAAAAGGGATGATTACTAAATCAGTATATGAGAAATATAAAATTCAATAAACTTGTCCCTTGGAGTTGATTCACTCTGAAAACTATAATCCATTGATTAAACAATAAATATATAGAGATAAGTTCTTCATTCTATCATTTATTATTTTAATTTAATTACTTCTATAATGATTTTAAAATAATAATGAGATTCTATGATATATTGTTCTTATTTTAGCAAAAGAGAAGTAAAAGAATTGTGATATTCGTTGAAGAATTTATGATCAAATGATGGTATAGAATATAAAAGATGTTTGTTCATAGATTTCATTCAAAAAAATTAATTATTCTTGAGTTTAGTGAACATTACAAAATCAAAAAAAACATTGTTTTTGAAGAGGAAACATAAATTTGATATTTATGGTGCATAAAATGTGGATTAAAGATGATAAATTTCATTACATTTAGAGTAATGATATCAGTAAGACAGTATATATTCAGAAATGATGTTCCTATAAATTGAACATTGATATGACTTCTTATGAAATGTTTTCTAATGGAACTAAATGTATAAAAAACCTAAGATTTTTCATTATTACTATCATTAAAAATGTCAAGTATAAAAATATTAGGAAGTTTTATTAGAGAGGTGTTAGTGGAATCGTTCATAGATACTCTTTTAGTTGTATATGATAGATATTTTTAACAAATAAACATGAATTATATTTTATTCCATATATGAATAAGATATTTAAGAATCAACTGAAAATGTTTTATAAAGTCATGTAGATGTATAAAATATGGAATATGTTATTATTATAATTGAGAAACATTAATTTGTTTTTAATGATAACTACAATGTTGATGATACACATTTTGAAGATTTAGACTTAGTTATCTAAAGTGATGAAGAAAAAATTCAAACATATCATCCTAAGATGATAAAATAGGTGGATGTTCATAAAATACATGGAGATCAAGAAAAATATTTTCAAACTAGATTAGAATTAATATAAAAATATATTCTTCTTTATATTCAATGTTGTAGATAAAATATGTTAATGAAACATGGAAGAAACAAGAGTGAATTGATGGTATGAATAAAGTGTAATTAAATAATTTGAAAAATTATAATTTAGAACTTCTACCTAAAAAAATAATAAGAATTTTATATAATAAAATTATGTATTTTTAAATACATTAAATTAATACTGATGTGATAAGAAATAATGAATGATTAGTGTTAAAATGATAACACATATTTAAGTAATTGATTATTATTGGTGTTTTAGTATATTAGAAATATTAGTAACTATCAATATAATTCTTTTTTTGATTTAAAAAAAGTTATACAATTGTTTATATGGATTTTGTCACGACCCGCCCTCGGGGTCCGTGCCGTGACTACCCCAAGCCCGCCTTCCATAGGCCAGGGGCTGGCGACTAGCACCAAGGCGTAGATCCCAGCAAATTGGGAAGGCATTGCCTTTGAAAAGTAAACACACACCACAGAGTAAACAAGCGGAAAGTAAACACTAAGCAAGCAGAGTACAACTGAAGTGCGGAAAAGTAAATGGGCCAGAATACAAACCCAAACTGAAAGTAAAGTACAACTCGAAAAGGGAAAAACAGCAACTGAAAAGTAAAGGCCGCTACTCCGTGCTGTCCACTGGAAAATCCCACCTGAAGGGTGGGTACAGATAGCTCCTCTGCTCCACGGGTCCCACCGTCCGCTCCGTGCTCGTCCCGCCCAGTGGTCCACCTCCGGGTACCGTCCCGCTCCGCGAACCTCAGCTAAGGTCAACGCTGTCCGTCGTCTGCAACCAACACAACGTAGTGCGGGCGAAGCCCGTGCAGGGGTGAGTATAAGCTACTCAGTAGGGACCCCGAGACCCCTGAAGGTCTCTCAAAATCCACAAAGGATAAACCACGAAGCAAAGTACAATCACGAAGTAACAACCAACACTGCTTAGGTATATGCCCATACATATACCTAAGTCATCAATTCAAATACGCTCCAACCTCCGAGCCCAAGTATAACTCAGTCCACGCAGGAAAGTATACGTATTCCACAAAGGAAAGTAACAGGATTCAGCTCACACAGGTATACTTCTTCAGGGACGATAAAGATGATCACTGATCCATCTAAGTCGTCGGACCCACGAAGGATCGATAGGTAACTAACCCCCGCAAGACCCACACAGGATCGGGCTCACACAGAACCTGTAGGCGCTGGCTCACACAGAACCGCTGAGCGCAAGGACCCACACAGGATCGGGCTCACACAGAACCTGTAGCACTGATCCACGTAGGATCGCTGAGTGCTGTAGTCGTCGTCGTCGAATCCACACAGGATCTCTGTACTGTCGTCGTCGAATCCACACAGGATCTCTGTACTGTCGTCGTCGCAGTCACAGTAGCAGTCGTAGCAGTAGAACAGTCGCAGCCAGCACTAGGGTTCCCGCACACAGCAAGCTCGTACGGAGGGTCCGCTCCACGAGCCGAGAGGCTGATACATCAACTGTCACGAAGACCGAAGTTGATGTATCCAAAAGTTCCGTATCGTCAACAGGAACTCAACGCAACAGACGGCGCGTCAATCGGACGCCCGGTCTGAGAGTTATAGGCATTTTCGTCTCCGGGGCCCGGTTGGTTTTTAAGGCAAAACCAACCCGACCGTACTCCACCTGCGTCCAAACCTCGGGCGGAGTATGCCAAAAGATCCGTCTCAATAAGAGGAACACTACGCGACTGACGGCACGTCAATCGGACGTCCGTAGCTCAAGATATGAGCGTTTCCGCTCCGAAGGCCCGGTTGGTTTCGTGAACGAACCAACCCGGCCGAACTCAAAGTAAACCGAAACCTTGAGTGCGATATACCGAAACGACCGTCTCGATCCAAGGATCGCGTTGCCGCAGACGGTTCGTCATTCGGAGGTCCGAGGCTCAAGTTATGAGCCAAAAACCGAATCTGGTCCGAAACGGGGGGGTCCGGGTCCGGACCGACCCGGCCCGACCCCCCCCCTTGGGCGGCGCGGCGGCCGGCGGCGGCGGCCGGCGGCGGCGGACGGCGGCGGCGGGCCACGTGGCGGCGGCGGGCCGCGTGGCGGCGGCGGCGGGCCACGTGGCGGCGGCGGGCCGCGTGGCGGCGCGGCGGGCCGCGTGGCGGCGGCGGCGGCGGCGGGCCGCGTGGCGGCGCGGCGGGCCGCATGGCGGCGCGGCGGGCCGCGTGGCGGCGGCGGCGGCTGGCCACGTGGCGGCGGCGGCTGCCGCACGGGATTGTCACGCGGGGCATAGCCCCGCGTTTTTCCTTCAAGCGGCACGGCTCAAGCCGTGCCTTTGACAAAAACGGCCCCCGCAAATGGGGGCCGGCTTGACAAAACCGGGGGGCTGTTGCCCCCCCTCTTTAAGTGAACCGCCCCCCTCATTAAGAGGGGGGGTCTTGAAGGTCCGGCCGGGGGTTTAATCCCCCGGTTTTTATGACGTCCGGCCGGCCCGCTGGCCGGCCGGTTTTTACCAACGGGACCGGAAATTTCCGGTCCCGCCCTTGACTTCCGACGCCGGCGGCCCGGCCGCCGGTCTTTCCTTCCGCCGCGGCCCGGAACCGGCCGCGGTCTCCTCGTCTCACCGCGGCCCGGAACCGGTCGCAGTGTTCGTCGTCCGGCGCGGTGCGACGGCACCGCGCCCCTTTCGCCGTGCCAAGAATCCTCCCAACGCGGCGTGTCGGCGTCGCGGTCTTGAAGTCTCTCCTCGGCGAAGCGCGACGGTGTTGCGGAAAACATAAGCATGTTCATCCGCGTGGTGCGACGGCACCACGCCTCTTGCTTCCACCCGCATGAATCAACATGAACGAAGGAGGGGGTTTCGGCCGTGTTCGTGCGGTCCGACTCCCCTCGCGTTAACAAAAACATAACTAAAAGTCTCACGTTTAGTCATGCTAAAATCCACGATTCAAGAATGGAATAAAAAATAATTAATAAAAACATCCCCTACCTCGGGTTTGAGGTTTCAAGAATTCTCTACGTTCCGCGTAAGACGGCGTCGCGGAAGTCGGGCGTCGCGGTCGTCGTTCGTCAAATCCGTTGACGAAGAGTTACGTCCGATGCGACACGTTGTTGGCGGATCTTCGTTTGCCGACGAAGAAGGTCCGAGGAGGAAGAAGAGGTCCGAAGATACTAGGTCTCCGTGTCGATGATCCTTGACGAAGTGTTGTCGTTCTTCGTTGAGGATGAAGACGTTCCTCGCCGGAGAAGATGAAGACGTTCTTCGTTCTTCGTCAGAGCTTGAAGATGAGAAAGCTCTCCAAAGACAAACAAAGAACCCTAAATAAAATAAGACTACCTCTTATTTTATTAACACAACACAAAAGAATTTCAAAGTCTTGAAATTCAAAAAGACAAAACTCCCATAATTAAATAAGAGTTACTTAGGCCAATTTAATTAGGGGTTAAGAACGTTGAGAGAATTTTGAAAGATAGGGGTTCGTGTGGGCCCCACCACACTTAATCCTCCCAAGGGAGGTTAAGTGGGTGTGGGTCCCACTTCCAACCCCCTTGGGTAGGTTTTTAATAAGTTAAAAATAAAATTTGTTTAACACAATTTTATTTAACTTAACTGAAAAACCCCAAAACGGAACTTTCAACCCGCAACAAACGCAACTCCCGGAAAGGTCTCTTTAAGCGAATATCGGCGCTGCGAGTTCATCGGTGCCCTCGGATTTCAATTCCGAGCACCGGATCAAAAGTTAGGAATTCCCGCTCGTTCGTTCACTGAACGTACCCGAGCCAAACTTCGGAAATTAATTCCGGGCACTCCGGGCCTCGGAATCAGGTGCCGTCTGAAACCGCGCTCTTGTAAAAATCCAAAGAAAATTAAGAAAAAATTTCCCTTGAATTTTACGGTCTTTACATTACTCCCACCTCAGGGTTTTACGTCCCCGTAAAGATACATCAAAAACTAGGGAAACAAAAGAGGGTACTGAGCACGCATCTGAGCCTCCCGCTCCCATGTGCTCTCCTGGAGATTCCCGTGCTGCCATCTGATGCGCACAAGAGGAATCGATCGCCCACGTAGGACCCGCTCCTGTCGATCCTCTATCTCCACCGGGACCTCCGTAAAAGTCGCCCCATCGTCAACGTCAAGCTCCCCATGGTCAATGATGTGCGTCGGGTCGTGCACGTATCTCCTCAGCTGGGATACGTGGAAGACGTCGTGCACCCGGTGCAACTGAGGTGGTAGAGCCAGGCGATAAGCCACCTCGCCAATCCTGCTGAGAATCTGGAAAGGTCCGATGAAGCGCGGAGATAACTTGCCGCCTCGGCCAAATCTCCGAATACCACGTCGAGGTGAGACCCGCAAGAAGACGTGGTCGCCATCCTCGAACTCCAGTGGCCTCCGCCTCCTGTCAGCGTATGACTTCTGCCGGCTCTGAGCTGTCCTCATCCGCTCCTGGATGACCTGGACCTTCTCTGTCGTGGCCTGGACCATCTCCGGTCCCACTAGTGCTGACTCCCCTGGGTCTGTCCAGCACAAAGGAGATCTACATGGTCGGCCGTACAACGCCTCGTACGGTGCCATCCCGATGGTGGAGTGGTAGCTGTTGTTGTATGCGAACTCCACCAAGGGTAGGTGGTCCTCCCAGCTACGACCAAAGTCGAGGACACATGCGCGGAGCATGTCCTCGAGAGTCTGAATGGTCCTCTCCGTCTGACCATCCGTCTGAGGGTGAAAAGCTGTGCTAAGACGTAGATGCGTCCCGAACGCCTCCTGTAACCCCTTCCAAAGCCGGGAAGTAAAGCGGGCATCACGATCGGAAACGATAGATGATGGCACGCCGTGGAGCCGCACAATCTCCTGAACGTAGAGACGTCCCAAGCTCTCCACCGAGCCCTGCTCTCGGATGGGTAAGAAGTGTGCCGACTTGGTGAGTCGGTCAACAATCACCCAGATGGAGTCGTGACCTCTGGAAGTGCGTGGAAGTCCAGTCACGAAGTCCATAGATATGTCGTCCCACTTCCACTCCGGAACCTCCAAGGGCTGTACCAAGCCTGCTGGTACCTGATGCTCTGCCTTCACCTGCTGACAGGTAAGGCATCGAGAAACGAACTCTGCTACAGCCTTCTTCATGCCCGGCCACCAATGCTGTCGTCTGAGGTCCTGGTACATCTTCGCCACTCCAGGATGTACTGCTAAAGGAGAAGTGTGAAACTCCCTCAGCACTTCCTCTCGCAATGTGACTGGTACCAAGGCACGTCCTCTGAAAAGGATGTCGTGCTCTGCTCCAAGGGAGAAACCATCAGGTGCCTGTCCCGAGGATATCTGTGCACGCTGTGTCTCACAGTCAGCGTTCCCGCGCTGTGCCTCCCTGACTCGCTGCAGCAGTGGAGGAGTGACTGTGAGAGACTGAAGAAAGGCTGCTCCATCTCTATCCACGAAGGATATCTGCAAAGAGGCTAGCTGCTCCGTCGCCTCCTCGAGTAGCTGAATGCCCGTCCTCCTGCTGAGGGCATCGGCTACTACGTTCCCCTTTCCTGGAGTATAGACTATCTCAAAGTCATAGTCCTGGAGGAACTCGAGCCATCGCCGTTGTCTCAGATTCAGATCCTTCTGCGAGAAGATATACCTGAGACTCTGATGATCGGAAAAGACTGTAAAGCGCTCGCCCATCAGATAGTGTCGCCATGTCTTCAGAGCGAAGACCACTGCTGCTAACTCCAGGTCATGGGTAGCGTAGTTCTGCTCATGCGGCCTCAACTGACGTGATCCATAGGCGATCACGGCCCGCTCCTGCATCAGAACACATCCGAGTCCGGTCCCTGATGCATCGCAGTAGACTACGTACCCTACTCCCTCCTCAGGCAACCTCAAGATAGGTGCGCTAGTCAATCTCTGTCTCAGCTCCTGGAAGCTCTGCTGACATCTGTCAGTCCACACGAAGGGTTTCCCCTTCTTCGTCAAAGCCGTGAGTGATGCCGCAACTCTGGAGAAGTCTGGAACGAATCTCCGATAGTATCCAGCTAGTCCCAAGAAACTCCGAACCTCAGTCACGCTCCTGGGTGGCTCCCATGCTAACACAGCCTCAATCTTCGCGGGATCTACTGCAACTCCCGCCTCAGAGATAACGTGTCCCAAAAAGTGGACCTCACGTATCCAGAACTGGCACTTCGAGAGCTTACCATAAAGCTGGTGCTCTCGGAGTGTGTCAAGGACAACTCGCAAGTGATAGGCGTGCTCCTCCTCTGTCGTAGAGTAAATCAGAATGTCGTCGATGAAGACCACGACAAACCGATCGAGGTATGGCTGAAAGATCCTGTTCATGAGAGCCATGAACACTGCTGGAGCATTGGTTACACCGAAAGGCATAACCAAGAACTCATAGTGGCCATACCGACATCTGAAGGCCGTCTTCTGCACATCCTCGTCTCTGACTCTGAGCTGATGATAGCCTGACCGGAGGTCTATCTTCGAGAACCACCGTGCTCCCTTGAGCTGATCAAAGAGGTCATCAATCCTCGGTAGCGGATACTTGTTCCTCACTGTCACCTGGTTCAGGCGACGATAGTCAACACAAAGTCGCAAGCTCCCGTCCGCCTTCTTGGCGAACAATATCGGGGAAGCCCAGGGTGAAACACTGGGTCGGATGAACCCCTTGCCCTGCAAGTCCTCCAACTGTACCCGTAGCTCTCGAAGCTCGGCGGGGGCCATCCGATATGCTGGAGTGGATATCGGGGCTGTCCCGGGGTACAAGTCAATATAAAAGTCTACCTCTCTGCGAGGAGGTAGCCCTGGAACGTCGTCGGGAAAAACGTCCGCAAACTGATCCACCACTGCAGGAAAACCAGGACTCCGCACGTCAACTGCTCCAAGGATAAGGCTAGCCAACTGATGAGTGATGGGCTGTCCTCTCCTCCGCGGAAGTCCATCCTGTGCTGCTAAGGCTCCCTTCTCGCCGGTGAAGGTGAACCTGCTCCCGTTGGTGCGTACACATCTCACCTTGCGCCTAAAACAGTCAATCTGTGCATGGACCGTGGACAGCCAATCCATGCCCAAGATGACGTCGTAAGGCCTCGACGCTGCTACAAGAAGATCCCAGCCGAAGCTCTCGCCTCCTAGAGTAAGCTCACACTGCCGGCACCAGTGCGTGATCGTCGAGTCTGCTCCCGTAGGAGTCTCTAGCCGTAAGGATCGAGCCAACGGCTCTGTCGGAATCTCCGAGCTCCGAACAAGGGCAGCGGCTATGAAAGAATGACTCGCTCCTGTGTCTATAAGAACTGCAGCAAGGGTGGAATAGACACAGATAGTACCTCGAATCATCTCAGGTGCGCCGTGGTCGTAGGCCTCTGCTGCCTGGAGCTGTGCCTGTCGCTGCCCGCCAGCTCCCTGTGGTCGGGGTGGACCTCCTGGTGGTGGTGGTGGTAGAGCCTCAAAGCGTCGGCCACCACCAGCTGCTCGTCCAGCTCCTCTGCCTCGTCCGCCTCCTCCCTGCGGACCGCCACGGTCGACCCTCTGCCTCTGCCTCGGTGGTCCATCAACTGACTGCTGCTCCTCGGCACGGCGGGTCGGGCAGTCGCGAGCCATGTGGCCCTGCCCGCCGCACGAGTAGCACTGCCTGCCTCTCGGAAGACTGGCTCCGCGCTGTGTGCCCCGCACTGCTGAGCCAGTGCCCTGAGATCGTCTGCCTGAAGGTCTGGTCTGTCTGGACCCCTGAGTCATCCGTCGACTGCCTGCTGCAGATGACTCTGCCACGTGCCGCCCTGCGGTGGGTCGCTGTGCTGGTGTAGACTCAGCAAGGAAGCTCTCGATCAGAAGAGCCCGCTCCAGTACTCCTGTCTGAGTCGGTATGCTGAGGGAGATCAGCGATGCCCTGATCTCGTGTCTCAAACCCTGCTCGAAGGTCCGGGCCCGGAAGAATGGGTCCCGTACCATGTCGGTCGAGTAGCGCGAGAGATCGGTAAATCTCGCCGAGTACTGGGCGACCGTCATGCTGCCCTGCCGCAGCTGTAGAAGCTCCTGGATACGCACCGCTCGAAGGGTGGCCGGGACGAACTCAGAGCGGAAGAGGCTCTCGAAGTCCGTCCAGAGTAGAGATGCCTCATCGTGCACCTGGAGCATCAGGCTCCACCATCGTCCAGCTGCTGCGTGTAGTAGGCTCGCAGCGAGGATCACCATGAGGTCTGCTGGTGTCCTCACTAGCCTAAACACTCGAACTACTGCCTCCAGCCAGTCCTCTGCTGCCTGCGGATCCGTCTCCCCGCGAAACCTGGGCGGTCGCTGTCGCTGAAACTCATGCAGTGCGCTGAGGCGACGTGCATCGTCAGCGGCTGCTGCTGGAAGCATCGGGGGCTCGGCGGGTAAAGCTACCGCCGGTGCCACTACTGGGAAAGGGCCCTGCACCGAGGCCTCGTCGCTCGGTGGGCTGTCGTCTCGCTCAACTCTCGGAACCCTAGCTGGCTGCCGTCGTGGGGCCATCCTGAAAAGGAGAACAAGAGCACCATAGTCAGAACAGTATACCTGGTGAGCTGAATTAAGTAATCACAAAGAAAACTTTGAAACACACACGCAATCAATGTTTTCGTGCATTAAGTCGGAAATCAGAAGTCAGGGTCCTGGTGTACGGATACGTCGGCCGCCGCACCAACACTGGACTCCCTGGACTGATATCCACACTCAATACGCTAAGCATTGTTGCTTCACATAGAAAAGATCAGAGTTCGCGGTAGAACCGAACTCCTTTGATACCAATTTGTCACGACCCGCCCTCGGGGTCCGTGCCGTGACTACCCCAAGCCCGCCTTCCATAGGCCAGGGGCTGGCGACTAGCACCAAGGCGTAGATCCCAGCAAATTGGGAAGGCATTGCCTTTGAAAAGTAAACACACACCACAGAGTAAACAAGCGGAAAGTAAACACTAAGCAAGCAGAGTACAACTGAAGTGCGGAAAAGTAAATGGGCCAGAATACAAACCCAAACTGAAAGTAAAGTACAACTCGAAAAGGGAAAAACAGCAACTGAAAAGTAAAGGCCGCTACTCCGTGCTGTCCACTGGAAAATCCCACCTGAAGGGTGGGTACAGATAGCTCCTCTGCTCCACGGGTCCCACCGTCCGCTCCGTGCTCGTCCCGCCCAGTGGTCCACCTCCGGGTACCGTCCCGCTCCGCGAACCTCAGCTAAGGTCAACGCTGTCCGTCGTCTGCAACCAACACAACGTAGTGCGGGCGAAGCCCGTGCAGGGGTGAGTATAAGCTACTCAGTAGGGACCCCGAGACCCCTGAAGGTCTCTCAAAATCCACAAAGGATAAACCACGAAGCAAAGTACAATCACGAAGTAACAACCAACACTGCTTAGGTATATGCCCATACATATACCTAAGTCATCAATTCAAATACGCTCCAACCTCCGAGCCCAAGTATAACTCAGTCCACGCAGGAAAGTATACGTATTCCACAAAGGAAAGTAACAGGATTCAGCTCACACAGGTATACTTCTTCAGGGACGATAAAGATGATCACTGATCCATCTAAGTCGTCGGACCCACGAAGGATCGATAGGTAACTAACCCCCGCAAGACCCACACAGGATCGGGCTCACACAGAACCTGTAGGCGCTGGCTCACACAGAACCGCTGAGCGCAAGGACCCACACAGGATCGGGCTCACACAGAACCTGTAGCACTGATCCACGTAGGATCGCTGAGTGCTGTAGTCGTCGTCGTCGAATCCACACAGGATCTCTGTACTGTCGTCGTCGAATCCACACAGGATCTCTGTACTGTCGTCGTCGCAGTCACAGTAGCAGTCGTAGCAGTAGAACAGTCGCAGCCAGCACTAGGGTTCCCGCACACAGCAAGCTCGTACGGAGGGTCCGCTCCACGAGCCGAGAGGCTGATACATCAACTGTCACGAAGACCGAAGTTGATGTATCCAAAAGTTCCGTATCGTCAACAGGAACTCAACGCAACAGACGGCGCGTCAATCGGACGCCCGGTCTGAGAGTTATAGGCATTTTCGTCTCCGGGGCCCGGTTGGTTTTTAAGGCAAAACCAACCCGACCGTACTCCACCTGCGTCCAAACCTCGGGCGGAGTATGCCAAAAGATCCGTCTCAATAAGAGGAACACTACGCGACTGACGGCACGTCAATCGGACGTCCGTAGCTCAAGATATGAGCGTTTCCGCTCCGAAGGCCCGGTTGGTTTCGTGAACGAACCAACCCGGCCGAACTCAAAGTAAACCGAAACCTTGAGTGCGATATACCGAAACGACCGTCTCGATCCAAGGATCGCGTTGCCGCAGACGGTTCGTCATTCGGAGGTCCGAGGCTCAAGTTATGAGCCAAAAACCGAATCTGGTCCGAAACGGGGGGGTCCGGGTCCGGACCGACCCGGCCCGACCCCCCCCCTTGGGCGGCGCGGCGGCCGGCGGCGGCGGCCGGCGGCGGCGGACGGCGGCGGCGGGCCACGTGGCGGCGGCGGGCCGCGTGGCGGCGGCGGCGGGCCACGTGGCGGCGGCGGGCCGCGTGGCGGCGCGGCGGGCCGCGTGGCGGCGCGGCGGGCCGCGTGGCGGCGGCGGCGGCGGCGGGCCGCGGGGCGGCGCGGCGGGCCGCGTGGCGGCGCGGCGGGCCGCGTGGCGGCGGCGGCGGCTGGCCACGTGGCGGCGGCGGCTGCCGCACGGGATTGTCACGCGGGGCATAGCCCCGCGTTTTTCCTTCAAGCGGCACGGCTCAAGCCGTGCCTTTGACAAAAACGGCCCCCGCAAATGGGGGCCGGCTTGACAAAACCGGGGGGCTGTTGCCCCCCCTCTTTAAGTGAACCGCCCCCCTCATTAAGAGGGGGGGTCTTGAAGGTCCGGCCGGGGGTTTAATCCCCCGGTTTTTATGACGTCCGGCCGGCCCGCTGGCCGGCCGGTTTTTACCAACGGGACCGGAAATTTCCGGTCCCGCCCTTGACTTCCGACGCCGGCGGCCCGGCCGCCGGTCTTTCCTTCCGCCGCGGCCCGGAACCGGCCGCGGTCTCCTCGTCTCACCGCGGCCCGGAACCGGTCGCAGTGTTCGTCGTCCGGCGCGGTGCGACGGCACCGCGCCCCTTTCGCCGTGCCAAGAATCCTCCCAACGCGGCGTGTCGGCGTCGCGGTCTTGAAGTCTCTCCTCGGCGAAGCGCGACGGTGTTGCGGAAAACATAAGCATGTTCATCCGCGTGGTGCGACGGCACCACGCCTCTTGCTTCCACCCGCATGAATCAACATGAACGAAGGAGGGGGTTTCGGCCGTGTTCGTGCGGTCCGACTCCCCTCGCGTTAACAAAAACATAACTAAAAGTCTCACGTTTAGTCATGCTAAAATCCACGATTCAAGAATGGAATAAAAAATAATTAATAAAAACATCCCCTACCTCGGGTTTGAGGTTTCAAGAATTCTCTACGTTCCGCGTAAGACGGCGTCGCGGAAGTCGGGCGTCGCGGTCGTCGTTCGTCAAATCCGTTGACGAAGAGTTACGTCCGATGCGACACGTTGTTGGCGGATCTTCGTTTGCCGACGAAGAAGGTCCGAGGAGGAAGAAGAGGTCCGAAGATACTAGGTCTCCGTGTCGATGATCCTTGACGAAGTGTTGTCGTTCTTCGTTGAGGATGAAGACGTTCCTCGCCGGAGAAGATGAAGACGTTCTTCGTTCTTCGTCAGAGCTTGAAGATGAGAAAGCTCTCCAAAGACAAACAAAGAACCCTAAATAAAATAAGACTACCTCTTATTTTATTAACACAACACAAAAGAATTTCAAAGTCTTGAAATTCAAAAAGACAAAACTCCCATAATTAAATAAGAGTTACTTAGGCCAATTTAATTAGGGGTTAAGAACGTTGAGAGAATTTTGAAAGATAGGGGTTCGTGTGGGCCCCACCACACTTAATCCTCCCAAGGGAGGTTAAGTGGGTGTGGGTCCCACTTCCAACCCCCTTGGGTAGGTTTTTAATAAGTTAAAAATAAAATTTGTTTAACACAATTTTATTTAACTTAACTGAAAAACCCCAAAACGGAACTTTCAACCCGCAACAAACGCAACTCCCGGAAAGGTCTCTTTAAGCGAATATCGGCGCTGCGAGTTCATCGGTGCCCTCGGATTTCAATTCCGAGCACCGGATCAAAAGTTAGGAATTCCCGCTCGTTCGTTCACTGAACGTACCCGAGCCAAACTTCAGAAATTAATTCCGGGCACTCCGGGCCTCGGAATCAGGTGCCGTCTGAAACCGCGCTCTTGTAAAAATCCAAAGAAAATTAAGAAAAAATTTCCCTTGAATTTTACGGTCTTTACAGATTTAGAATCCTAATTTTATAATTAATAACATGATAAACAATCATATATTGAACAACCATATTGATTCAGCATTGGGAATGATGACAGTTATGTGCTCATGTTAATGGAGTATCTATACATGTAAATGAATGATTGATAGATTTGTATTCCAAATTGGAAAAATGATTAATGAAATTGGACATCAAGAATTTATTAGTAGATAATAATATCTTCATCAAATAAAATAACGATATTTTCCTCATTTTTTTATTATTTTAATTGTTTAATATTTTCTGGGAATGATGAAGAAACATGTGAGGCATCTCTTGAAGAGATGAAGATGTTATTTTAGATATCCTTTCTAAATATAATGATATATTTTCATGGAATATAAATCTAACAAAAAAATAAATATATTTCCCTATTATAATATATTTAATGTAAGGAAATTCCTAGTAATTTTGGAATGGTTGAATATCAATGAGTTTGGACGCTAATTTTAGTGGGAAACATGTTTTATAAAGATGCATAAGGAAGGGATGTAGATCCTAGTGAGTTTAAAATGTTTTTTTAAGGTTATTTTAATTATTTGGATTAATGGCCATATATTTTATATGTTGACACCTTATGTGAATTATTTCAAATCACTGCATGTTAATCACATCCCTTTGATAAAAAAACATTTTTTTATTTATATTAAAGGTATGAATAATTTTTTATAAAATATAACAACTCATGAATAAAAAATTCTTTGGTTATACGATTACTAATTGGGAAGAATGTGTTGATGTTATAAGATCCACATCAGGTATAGTTTTCTTCACAGGGGAAATTTCATGTATATTTTCTTAAAAATAGTTATTTTATAACACTTAGCATAACGGAATTTGATTATGATAATTCCACTTAAGATGAAACAAAACTTATGTAGATAAATACATATTTAGAAGAGTTGTTATTATAATTTAAGTTCTCATATTCAAGGGTTGCAGTAATAATTGTTCTTAAAATATAACTAAAAAATAGTTTTTAACTTTCTCTTTCAAAGAATATTGATATCGATGATAAATTCATTAAATGGAATGTGGAGAATAATGAACTCCCACTGGATTATGTTCCTATAATGGTATAAGTAACTAATATACTCACCAAACCACTACCGACGAAAATATATTATAAACTAAGGATGATCTTAGTCATACATACTCACCATTTTCAGGGATATGGTATGTGATTTCAATATGATAAATTATCATGTCACTGGATAGTGTTTTTTTGGTGATAAAAATGAAGTAATATAACTCTATCTATTGGCTTGTGATTAATACTTTTTTAAGGAAAGTAGATATTTTTGGGTAGTTTTTAAAAGTTGTAATATCTGATTTGATTATGTGATAATGATTAATTTTTTTTGTTAATGTGTATGTTGTAAACATATATCTTATAGGGAAATGTTTTTAAAGTTTGAGGTTTAATGAAAAGGGGTGTTGGGAATGGGTCGAAAAATATTTTTAGTAAGTCACTGTTAGTGTAAAAAATGATTTTTATATTAAATAATTTTCTTTATAGATTTATTTTTTCCATATTGGATTATAATTATGAGATAATTAATCCATATTTTAGGTTATAATGGTTTAGTGAATTATGCTTCATTTATTACAAAAATACCAAGTGGGGTATTGTTGGGACAAACATGGATGATGTTTTTTAGGTTACAATATTCTTTTTTGTGGAATCTTGATTGGTTTTTAAGGAATCGTTTTTGGAAATTGTTTTATCCTGTTTTCTTAAAAAATAAAATCAATTTTTAATTTTTACTTAAAAACAAACATAAAAATTTCACACATTAGAAGAAAAATATTAGATGAGGTTTTATTAAAAATATGGAAAAGGTCAAATGAATATTCCTTAAGTAAGTTGTTGAAAATGATTCAATGTAGTTTCCATATTATATTTTTTGAACAATATTATATGTATTTTCATAAAGAATGTTTTGAAAATATATTTTAATGAGTTCCCTGTATAATTTTAGGGAAATAATCAGATTAACTTTTCTTATGAAATTTGTGGAAAATATCAGATAGTGTATTCTTTGGAAGATTCAATGAAAAAGTCTACTCGGGGTAAAATGTGGTAAAATAAAAATTTGAAGTTAATTTTAATTTTTTAAAGATTCCACCATCATTATTTACAAAATAACCCAACCCGTGTTCTTGGATGAAATATGAAGAAATTTCTTTCGGTGTAAAAACTATGACAAATTATTGATTGATGAATTTTTTTATTATGTTTATGATGTTTGGAAGTTGAAATTGTATAAATATTATGATGAGTATTTTGAAATTATATTAAATATAATAATGTGGTTAATGATTTTAAATAAGAATAATATTTTAAAATTTGATATTGGATAAGAATTTTCAGACAGATAATTTTAAATTAATATTTTGGAAGAATAAAGTAAATAATTTCAGTTGAACATTTTTGGATAAAAATAGTAAAAATATTGAATGAAAATTTCATAAAAACATTTCCATATGATTAAATTGAATATTTTAAATTATGTATTCAGATGAATATAGTTCAATGAGATAATTGAATATTTCATATAAGCATTTCATATAAACATTTAAGATGAACTTTTCATAAGAACATTAGAGATGATCATTTTAGACTCATATTTTTTAGATGATGTTTTTCAAGTGAAGTTATTTACCAAATATTTCAAAAAGATATCAATTATATTTATATTGAGACATTATTTCATTTCTCAAGAAATCATGATGGTAAATTCATATTTTTACTGAGTTTTATAAGTGTTTAAAGGAATGTTGTCAATGTCACAAATTAGGAATTCCCTAAGCAAGTTTTTTAATATATGAGTTCTTATTGAAGTGGGAAAATAAATTAGAGTTCCTGAATTTTTTATTCAAGTGTAAATATATATGGTGAATATAAGAGTATAGTAATATTACTTGTCTTATAATAAAAATATGGATGTGAGGAATAATTAGTTTCAGACAGAAATTTTGGCTATCTTCTAAAATCCAATTTTATGTAGGATTCTAATAGTAATTAAAAAATATTAGTTAAGGAATAATTTAGGATCGGAATGAAAAATTCTATTGGGGACATTCTAAAACGAAATTTTTTTATGGATAAATTCAGGATCAAAAAATTTAGGATGATTATATTTAGCATAGAAAAATTCTAGATGGATAGATTCTGGGCATAAAATTTTTGGACTGACAGATTCTGGAATGAAAAATTCAAGACAAAAAAATGGATGGAATAAATATAGTTGGTTAATGAATTAAGAATTTCATTTTATTTTCTAGGTAATAATGTTAAGAGGTTTTTTACATTAAACTTAATGAAATGTTTGTACAAGTATAATGATGATAATATAATGAGCCTCTTCATGAAGGTTTATATTGTTTTTATGAAATATTTTTTAAATTATAAATATATATATATCAAAATCACATGAAATGTTTTATTGATAAAAGTGGAATGAAAGTGTATAGATATTCCTTGATTTCAATAATTTTATAAGTGGTTTTTTCTACTGTATTTTGTGTTATTAGATTATTTCAAAACCATGAAAAATAAATGACACACTTGCTGAGTAATGAACCATGTAAATTCTTATGTTCATTTAGTTTTCCATGAGTGTTTTTTAGAATATTTACATCTATTTAATAAAAGTAATTTTTTCCACAAATTGAAGAAAACAGAAGAGAAAAATATATCACTAATTTACCCATACCCATGTCGGTGATCACAAACATCCTTTCTAGGCCTTTTAATCTAAAACATCAATATAAGATATAGAGTTTTATTCGAGTCTCACCATAAAATGGATATAACATTATGTAAACTGGAAAAACCCAATGTTATATGACCCTCTATTATTCAAATATGGGATACAAATCAGATTGTATTATCCTTCAAAATGACATTTCCATGTCTCCAAAAGGGTTTTATTTCATCCAACACAAATGTTCACCCAATACTTCATAGTGATATTTTTTTTGAAAAAACTGATATAAATTTGTCAATATAGATATTTAATATTTTATTGTTAATTCTTATATCTTATTGTCATATTTTCATACTAACACAACATCTTACAATAACATATCATACTTTTTATACACAGTTTCATAAGCAATTCCTCAATCTTTTTCGTGATAATAGATGTGATATACTAATCCTCCCTCTTATTCACCGATTTATAGAAAATTATTCATTCTAAAAAAATATTTAATTTATTTCCTATTTTAAATATTTAGTCATCATGTATTCTTAAAATCTATTGCATTGTATGACTATACAAGATCCACCACATTTTTTCGACACACAGAATGTTTAAAAGATAAAAATTATAAGATCTACATTATTTTCTTCAATACTTAAAAATTTATTCAATTTAATTATATGTTTTATCTCACTTATATAATATAATTTTTAATATTCAATATTATTTTGGTCTCAATACTATATCAAGTCAAAAAAAAATTAGTCAATTGCGCACAATAAGTTTATATGAATAAAAATATAAAGTAGTGTTAGTGTCTGTAAGTGTTTTTTCTTCTCAATATTTTTGATACGTCAAGAACACAAGAATTCAAATATCCACATTTCAATACATTTTGAAACCCAAACATTCTTTGCCTTTAAATATTTATGACACCAAAAATGTTAGAATAGTATTTCTTACTTATCCTCCTTCATAACATCTGGTATGAATATATGATCATACAGGAACCGTGTAGATTTGATCATTCAAAATTACCATAACTTATTTTTATATTAATATTTTCATTCTTCCTTATTTTATGTATGATGTTTGAATGTATTTAAATTACATATGACTATATTAATGATTGTGAGAGATAAGATCATGGTAGTCCTTTTATAACATAATAATCATTTTATGTTTGTACATTATCCTATCAAAGCACCAATAAATATATTCATGATATGTTTGAATTTAACAAAAGTTAACCAAAAATGAACATGATTTATAAAAAAGACAAACTGAAATATCACAATACATTAAATCATTTTGAAGAAAGTATTACATTAAATATTAATCATATTATTTGTCATATAAACATTATTCAAAACTCCGAAAACAAATTTTTGATCAACTCGAGACATTTAAGATCGGTGAATTTTCTAAACACATTGGGATAATCCATGACTTATAGCTCCCTGTTTAAAAATTCCTGGACATTTTATTCATTAATAAATAGATTCCATGATGTTTTGAATTATTTTAAAAATAGTCCCTTTGAAACAACACATATTGTAGTTTTCCATGTTGAATTATAAAAAACCCTTTGATTATCATGGATATTTCACCATTACACATTGTCATAAAGAAGGATTTTAATTTCAAAAACTGCATCAAACACTATCATTTCAATTCTGTCATTTAAATTTTAATTTATATGAAAAAATCATAGGCATAACGTAGACAATGAGTATGATTATGTTATTTTGAATCATTATATCCATGTATGTATTTGTAAATGACTAAAAAGTATAACACATATGTGAGTTTCATAGTAAATAATTATTCCAGAATTAATTTATTCATTATCCATCACACTCTATCTTGACTCAGATAAATCCCTTGTGTGTTGTCCCATACAGGATGATCACTAATGCTCCCCCCACAGGATTTCCTCTATCCTTTATTTTATTCCTTTTGTTTGGGGTATTGGGGTCCCTTGTAAAACTTACATGGAGACGCTATGGGGTCCTTGTCCAACAAGCTTGGCTGAGTGTCTTTGTAGTTCCCCAAATTCATAAGTGGATGTCCAAGATTAAGTTGCCTTTTATTCTTAAAATTATTCATTTAAATATTCAAAATAAAATAACATTAAACTTAATAAAGTCATAAAAAACATCCATCTACTTGTCCTTTTATTTTATATTTATTATCACATATTATGAAACACATATTAATTGAACATCTCATATTCCATTATCATAGTGAAATACATAAAATAATTATTACTTTATGTGGAACTAAAATCAACAAACACATATTCCCTAAATATAAATGAATCTCTAATATATACAAATGAATCAAATCTAAATTATCATTCTAGTACATACAACCATTATCATGAATTTATTCAAAGAGGTGTCTTCAAATCCTAAATATCCCATTAAAAATAATCCAAATACTTGAGAACTTCTCATATTCTAAAAGATTATTAAGTCAACAAACATTCAATATTTTTTATTTACATCAATTCCACTCACTTCCAAATTAACAGATTTTTTATCAAAGATCCATTTTTATTGACACATGGTGATACCAAAATGGATCAACCACTCCCTGATAATTCCACATGAGATATTATTAGGATGGAAAACTAGAGGGTTTTATTTTGAAAACAATGAAAACATTTATAAATTAACTATGATACAATTAAAAATGACAAACTCATTAACATTCCAAAAATATATAAAACATATTTATGCTAAGATACAAATTTATATGGAAATTTATGTTGGAAATATATTCACATTAATATTATAGTCACTTCGATACACTGGTTCAAAACATTCTATCACAATTATTATTTATTGAAACATCAAATTCATTCTCATAATTGTATACATGGTTTTAATTCATTTTGTCTTTTAAAATATATATTTAATACACTATAATGTTCGGGTTTTTTCAAAAAATGATAATAGTGTAAGTAATCATACATCCCTAATGTTTCTATTTCAATAACCTCTCAATATTTTAGATTTTTATGAAATTAATATTTTTAGAACCTTATTTAGTCATTATCTACATATTTCCCCCTAATATAAATGCTTCTTATAAACATGAAAATATTTATAAATAATTTGGGTAAATTTATATGGCATTACATATAAAAAATGAACCTAAATTAAACTATTTGTGGTGAAATTATTAATTTTACAGCACACATGAACTTCATAAAAGATGAGAATTTATTCATATTATATTTTGAATACCATCTTGATAGATAAATATTGGAGGGTTACATCTTATATTTAATGAAAAAAATTTATATCTTACCCCCATTATCCTATTTTCTCCCTTAGAGAGTGATTCATATTAAATTCCTATCATTTATCTCTAAATACAACTAATAAATGCAAGTGACTAAAATATATTATTATTATCCTTAGAGTGAACAACAATATATATATATATATATCATTTAATTATCAATGATACAATATTATTAAGTATTAAACATATAGTTTTTATATATGATTTTAATTTCAATAGCATGGTTCTATTCAGATTCACATATTCCTTATTTGATACATTCATTTCCTTGTGAAACCTCTCATGTTATAATAAATTAATTATTTCAATAGAGTTATCATGTGTGGGATTTATTGAAAAAATCCTATGAATTTATTTTTGGTATTATTACTCATTCCTCATATTTATTTCATTACTCTCATGATGTAAATTTTTTAAAACATCTTATGACATTTGGAATCATCATAATAAATTTATGATTTTCCATTATAATGAACAGAAATTTATTCTTTATCTATTTTATTTTCTATTAACCAATCTTTTAGAAAAATCGATAAATTAAATATTATGACATTTAAAATATTTTTCAAGTTAAAATATGGTTTTTAGAGTTATTTTCTTCAGATATAGTCACGTGGATGTGTGATTCCACCTGATATTCTCAGAAATTCTTTGACTATGTTATAAATTATTCATGGACTCTATCAGAGACCCATTATTGTTTAAAGATGACACATGTTTTGAGTCATTCATGAACATCCTTCCAATGTTTAGATCACCTTTTAACATCTTGTTTTTTTCCTTTCATTCTAATATGATTTGTATTTTTTCTTCTAATGAACATGAATTATCATTGTGGCCACACATTTTAGAGATATAAATAAAATCATCTAGACCATAATTTTTTTATAAGTACATTATTTAATAATTGGTTGGTCAAAATATTATGGATAAAACCACTATGAAAAGGACTTCCTTTCAACTTCTAAAATTGTTGAATTATACAAAAAAATTACTTACTTATACCCAAATATATCAAACTACTAATAATGAACAAAAAATAATTATGTAATTTAATCCATTGCATACTACCCAAAATTATTAGACTTGTTATTATGCCTTTTTTTGGGACTTCTCCCCCACTAATTTTAAACTTATTTGGGGAAAAACACTCAAACACATTATTCTATAGACCATATACATGTTTTTGGATTATATTAACTATTATTTATTAATTATTGTAAATAAGTTTTAAATAAACATAGGGTATTAAATAAATAATTTACTAAAATAGTTAAATTTTGTTATTAATAATAACATATTCATTGAGAAGTATAGGAAATGATCATAATATGTTTATATGATTATATCAAAATTGAGTATAGGTATTTTGACACATGAATTATATAAAGAATAATTTTTGAAAACAACATTTTTCATTATTCATTGTCAGATCTTAATATGTTTTATTTCAATAATTTCCATTTTATAACAAAAAATTCTTGAAATATCTTATTAGACTGTTATTATGATCTGATTTTATAATCAACTTTACCCTAAATATTTGATCAATTTCTAAACCTCTTTATAATTAACTTATGATTAATCTTAAAAAAATGTGTCAAATTCCATGATCCTCATTGATTTCACATGTAATTGTTCATTATGGACATAAATGCCATTTTTAGAATAATAATATAATTATTGGAATTTTTTTAAAATTATATAGTGTAATTATCAATTTTATGAACTATTTTAATCAAAACATTTTAATATTTAATGAATTATGCGCATGTAGAATATCCATATATTTTATGGTTCAATCAATCATGTAGGTCTTGACAATTGAAATAATCGTTTCATATAAATCCTCCCATAATTCATAAGATTCCACCTCATGTCGAGTGATCTATTCCTAGACACAATCGAAAATTACAAAAACCAAACAATATATCCCTATAAGAAACAATTTTATTAAATAATTTAAAACATTTATAGATATATTATGAGATCTTGTGTATATACAATCATTATAACTAATATTTGGAATTTTAATGTGGAAAATTATGGAATTAATTCTACATAACTCATGATCATATGAATTTATTAAATATTTTTAGGTATAAATATTTATTAAATCCATGATAGCTGATATAATAAACTATTGTTATCTTTCCTTGATATAAATATCATAATTTCATAGGGAACCTATATATTTTTGTTTTCTCCAAGAAACATATCTATTTCAATGTATTCTAATACCTCTTCTATTCAATGTAGTATTTATAGAAATTGAAATATGGACTAAAATAGATGAAATATTATTAATTCTAAAATTGAAATTATCCTTATAAAAACAATCTAAAATTAAAATGGTAAAATAAACTGAAAAAGAGAATATTATATCATTTTTACTCATATTATGAAACAAATTGAGAGATAGTAAGGGATGTATTTATTAGTAATAGGGGGTAGTAATCAGTATTGGTTATGTGTAATCAAATTTATATGTCTAAACAATTCCTTTTTTCATAAATCATATGTAAATGATTATTGGTCTTTTATTATCTAATATGATCAATTTCATTCATGTAATAAGATTGAGAACACCCACACAAGTGGAAAATTTATTTTCAAGGTTTTCCTTTCAAAATTAAATCACAATACTTGATGTGAAACATTAAAATATAGTATTAAATATCCAAATATTATCAAATTGTGATCTTGGAATGAGTATGTTTTATACATTAAACTCACATTATCATATCTATTAAAGGTTCTTTATTTCATAACAAATAGAATTTTTTTCCACATGACACAATATTAATTTTTGAGGAAAACAGATATATTTTCCTTAATTTGTTTATATTGGTGAATGATTTTCCAATTAGATTATCTTTATTTGATTTTGTTACTCAAATTTATACCTAAAATCTCATATAAATTTGTTATGCATTATTGAACACATAAATACACATTATTATTTCGTATTTTATTTTATATGGTAAAATTTATTCCTATATTACACTATCTTTTAAATAAATTAATCTTTCTATTTATCCCTTAAAAATATAACCTCTCTCTTTTCATTATTCATATTCTATTATTACATTAATTCATTTTAATATATAAATAAAATGGATCATCCAATTATTTTTTACAAATAAAATGTTTAGATAAAGATCACATGTTGGATATCATTAACTATCTTTGATCCACTAGGGTATTTATATATTTTAATTTATTTTCATGTCTCCCTTATTTTCCTATGTTATAAAAATTCCTTAATCATCTAGTATTTATGAATTATTAAATAAAAAATTATTTTATATCTAATAATATATATATATAATAATAATATTTAATATTTTTTCATTATCAATTTTAGCATATCAATATTCATCATACCTTGTGAATAAAATAATTTAAATCAATAAATTTCATAGAATTTTAAAATATCTATTTCATTAGATTTTGAAGATTTTAATAACATGAAATACTAAATATTAATTACCTAATTATCATCCTTGGTAACATCATATAACTATGTGAGATCAGACACCAATAATGTGCATAAAAAAATTAAATTATCACAACTTCCTTACTAATCAATCTCTTTATTCTTTAATAATATATAGATGATTTTCAAATATTGTTTGGATATATTTTATTATATTTTAAATTATAATTGTGGTGATTGTGGGAAATAATTCATGAAACTATTTGATTCTTGATTTCAGCATCCATCGTGCCTAAATTATGATAAATATTATCATTATATATTTTTTCATGTAATAATATATTATTTAGCATCAATTGGATTTGAGAATGAGATCATTTGAAATATCAGAATATATTAATTTATAAAGAATATTGTTATAATTTAAGTCTACGATTGAGTAAATTTCAGTTGAATGTTATTCTAACATCCTTGTACCATAACTTATTCACCTCTATCCATTTTTGATTGGTGACCTGTCTCCATATGCTATAATTTAACATAATGTTCATCTAATTGTTTTTAACTTCCCAGTTTTTTTCTTCTTCCAAAAATCAATGAATTGATATTCGTAAATAATCTCAATATATTAACAATGGATAAACCATAGATTGTTCTTTAATATTTGTGAACTCTTAACTCAACTCTCTCATAAGTGACAATAATAATCTCTATGATATGACATAGCATTCTTTTTGTCATTTGTAGATTTCAACGCTACAATTCCTTGTAAAATTATTTTTTCAGTATTGAAATATTAATTTTCAAATTATGAAAAATTAAATTAAAATGATATTATTAAACAATGACATCGAATAAAATTTCAACATTATACCATTTCCTATAATATGATCCCATATATTATAATATTTTATTTTTTATTTTCAAAGACAATACTCCAGATAAATATAGAATGTGATCATAATTTCATATGTACATCATTTCTAGATGGGCCTATAATTCTAAATGATAAAATGGTATATGAATGGATTATATACCATTTTGGACACATGTTATGTAATGTGGTGTTTTATTAACTATATATCTCATTCATATATTTGATAAATCTTTTAGGTGTCATCCCATAATGACAAGATGCTTATTCCAGCAAAAACAAGTGTTGTCTTTTAGTGCTACAGTATGGACCTAGTTATTGTATTTTCTTCTATTATGCTTTCTATATGGTCACTCAAAGATTTTTTCCACATTTATTCTCATCCACATTCCCTTGAAATTCCCTAGTTTCTCAGTCTGGTATACTAAAAAAATTTGGATATATATTTTTTAATGTGGAACTGTTACATTTCTTATTTCAAAAAACATAAAACTCAATAACAATTCACTTATTTCCATAGGCATATATTTAACACTTATTTTAAAATATGTATGTCCACAAAAAAAAGTATGGGTGATTTAAATTTAATTCTTCATATATATATTATAATTATTTTAATATTTTTTATAGAACTCAAATCTCTTAATATATTTTTATTCAATATTTTGGGGGACAACTTGGTTGGAGAATTTTTCGGGGAGTTAAAGAAGTTAGTTTTGAAATTTTATATTATTATATAATAAAAAATAGTAAATCAAATTAAAAATATAAAAGTTGATTATCAAACTAGAAAAAAATATTTAGGTAATCAGACTCACTTTTCTGAAGAAAGACCATCATTTTGTAAAGATATTTTTTGGAAGAAAAGTTTTTCAAACTCACATTGGGTTTAGAATGAAGTTATGATCATAATGAGGAAGAAAACCATATTCCACATAGATATAATATAAATATGATGATGATTTTTTATTTTTTAATTTCCCAAAAATCATATGTACATTTTAAAAATTTTCACACTCTCTAGATAAATGAAATAGGTAGAAGAATTGATTCCAATCATATTCATACCAATCGTTTTTATGAAAATATTATTCAAATTGATGGAATGAAATATTCTTCTATAAGAAGGAGATGTCACAATACATTACAATATAATTCAAATTATTCTAAATCCCACCATTAGCATAAATAAAGTCATTAATGGTGGTATGGTTAAAAGAAATGGTTTGTGTATGTTGGAAGTTATTGATGTAAAATATTTGTGTTCAAATGAGGTTGGAATCAGAAATGATTAACATATGAAGCAGGTTTTCTTGATCTTAATCATACAAATAAAAGGTTGGGATATTTAGTCAAAAGAAAATCCAAAAGTTTTAAATCTTCATAGAATTAAGTAGATATGAATCATAAAAAATAGAATGAATTTGAGTGATTAACGCTCCTTGGAATTGTATTCCCAAAAGAAGAAGTAGATGAAATTGAATAAGTTTTATAAAATCTGATGTCTCTCTCGTAATTGAGAAATTTTAAAGAGAGTGGGTTCAGAGAATGACAATGAAAAGTTCATATGTTTCATTACATGAAACTTGTTTATAAAATAATAATGAATAAACAATTTTAGAATATATACTCCCACTGTAAAGAGGAAATCAGACTGGGAACATAATATTTTTGTGGTGTAGATAAAAGTAATGAAATATCATTAGTTCTGATAAGATTATATGTGGGTCTAGAAAATTATAGTTACCAAATTTCTTTATCATAATGAATAAATAATATTCATCAAATTGAATTAGACAAATTTTTTAATGAAGTATTTAGTTAATGATTTTCATGTGGGTCATGAAATAAGGATGACCATCTTAAGGAAGAATCATAATGGGGAAATCAAAAGAAAAATGGGAATCAATTTCAATATTTTTCAGAAATAATAAAGGGGGATGAATTAATGAGAAGAACCAAAATTCAAGGAATATTGAATATTTAAAAATTTGATCTTGATGTCAATGTGAATTAAATGAGTCCACGAAAGTTTCTATATTTATGGAAGATTGATGATTTGCGATATTTGGTAATGTTTGAAAACCATTTCATCATCCTCCTTAACCCATTTTAGTTTGTCTATTAATTGATGCGAATAAATTGTGTATTCTATAACCTTCTTTTCTCACAAATTATGAGGGGGAATATACAAAATTCTAGAAATAATATTTTTTTATTGTGTTTTTTAAGAAGTTGGATAGATATAAGAAAAATTAATAATGATCATATATAGAGTTTCCAGAATGGGACTGAAATTTTCATATTTTTATTTATCAAATTGGATGTAAGAATTCATTATTTTCATAGTGATTTTCCAAAAAAATTATATTTATGTATATATCAATCAGACCTTTGAATTGGACTTGTAAATTTGATTGAGTATCATTACAATGTTCAGGAATTTCTTCCAAGATTATGGGTAAGAAACTGACTATTTTTTTAGAAATAAAATGTTTTATAAAATTGGTCAAGATGAACCGAAACATGTTTGTTAGAAAAATGGTATTAAATAATGTATTTTTACTTTAATCATGTTCACTATTGTATTAAATATAGTGTTATATGATTGTAAGTAAATATACGACTCTTTGTATTCCACCCCAATCGATTATCTACTATTGGATTGGGTGTTATTAGAATATTTCTCAACTATACAAATGAATAGATAATCTTTTTGAGTAGTGAATCTTATAAATTTGAATGATTCTATAATTTTGTGTTTATTTTTTTAGAAGATAAATTAATATTTTATTGGAGGTAGTGGTTTTTTCTTAAGAAAAAACATTAATGAAAAATATATCACTGATTCCACCCTCCCCCTCTTAGTGTTTCTTGATTCCTCATGGGGTAATCTCAAATATTATGAAAACCAATGTCCCCTCCATTTAATATTTTATAATTTTTTGGAGTGACATGTAGTGATGGATAATTTGAATTATGTCAAATGTAAATGTATTACAATCATCAATGGTAATAACTATCATCTCTAGAAAGATACAATGATTCCTCATTATATGTTTCATGTTTATGATTTTGATGTTATACAAAAAATGTAATTCCTAATATTAATGAAAAAGTTCCACAAACATATATAGATAAGAATAAACCTGAGAGTGATGGAAGATATAAAAATTCTTTACAATCATCACATTATAAAATTGAATTTTTAAGAGTCAAAGATGTTTCCGCTACCAAAGGTATTTGAGAGATGTTGAAAAATAGTTATTAAGGCAATACAAAGGTCTAGAAGAAAAGGTTACAAATATATAGTCTAAAGTAAGAATATCATAAAATTTGTTGAGAATGAATATGTTGGGGAATTCTTTTTTATAGAGAATTTCATAGTTAACACTATCATGATGATTTGGTGAAAATTCAAAATATTATATGATTATTAAAAACATATTATGTATAATTCTTGAAAAGGATTATGTAAATGTAACCTTAATGGTATATATATCCCATGACTCTATCTCTGAATGATCTACATAGTAATCATAATACAATTGAAATGATAAGTGAAAAGGTTTTGATGTGAAAAATAATTGATAATATAAAATTTTCATTCAAAACTATTAACAAATAATATTCTAAGAAGTTTATTGGGGAAGATGATGTTTCTGACTCTAACTCTTCAAATGAGGCATGTAAAAACCATAATGAATGTTTATCCTTACTGTAAAATTAATGAAGAGGTACCAATATATACAAAGGGAAACATCCATTAAAGTATTTTGAATGTGTAGACATTGGGTACATTGTGGCTAATTTTTACCATGGATATAATGAAAATGATAGTGATTAAGAATAATGAAGCAAATAATGTCATGGTTGAAATTTTTTGATAAGGATAAATATTTTTTGAGAGGGAATGATACAAAATTCATCAATTCTAAAGGAATAATCTATTTTTTTAAAGATAAAGAATAATATTATAGTGATGTTGAATAGGAAATTTTCTATAGAGACTGATATAGAGATTAATTTCATTAAAAAATTGAATGTTAAATAATTCAGAATTAATTGTATTAAAGATGAATAAAATCAAAATTCATGTTATTAGAATGAATAGTTGAAATAATTCATGAGAACGATTAGAATTCTTGGGAAGAAAAACAACAAGATGATAAAAGAATGACCCTACAAAATAAAAAATGTTTTCCAATTGAGAATGTCATGATATTAAAATAGATTTGTTATATGAATAATTCTATTAATAATTAAATGAATCGTAATGATTATCTAGATGTAAAGATGATGGATAAAACAAGAATAGTTTGAACATTGTAAAGAAAACCATTCTAATGTTAAACAGAGAGGTACACCCTATGGAAACTCAATATTTGAATTTGGTGGATGTTTTCAATTTGTGGAACCATATACAGATAAAAATTAACCTTCAATGGTTGAGAATAATGATGATGTTGTACTTGAAAAGAAATATGGAAATGTTTTTTAAAGCAAGATTGTTAAGAATTTTATTTATTTTCCCAAGACAAATAATGAAATGAAGATAGATGTTTATGAAATTACTATATCCAAAAATGTTTATAAAAATTGTGTATACAAAAATGATTCTATTAATTATGGGTTTGACAAAATTGGGACAAAATTTGAGCCTAAAAATAATGTTTCATTTCAAAAAAATATTGGTTTGTGGAAAAAAAATGTTTTGTTAAGAATGATGCTGAGAAACATAATAACAACACCAGTTAACCAAAAATATTTAATGCAGAATACTATTTTTATTGATACTGCTAGTTTTTTGGTGGATTCATACATTCATAGAATATATGTTGGTTGAACCAAAAATAATAAATTTATTCCAAATGTTTTGGAAGGCATGGTTTCTCTGGGATTTAATCCTATTAAAAGGAGAAGTCAAAGAAGGAAGTTCTAAACAATCTTTATTATTTTGCTGTAAAAGATGAAAAAATGTACCAACCCAAAGGAAAAATTGATGATTGATGTGAACAATATAAACATCATGCTAAGGGTCATATTTTTTTATACCTAAAAGAGAAATGTTTATTAACATTTCTCAAAATCCATTGGAGAAAAAATATAAGCCTCTTGTTATTGAAAAAAATTTAATAGCTATAAATGTAGAATGAAAATTAATTAATTGATAGTCAGATTTATTCTCACATATAATGGGACATAAAGTTGTTTAATAATTTGAAATACATCAGTGATGGAAGAATAAAAATTTTCAAGGATAAATCACTAAGAATCAAATGTGTTGGATCAGCCATCATTCGAAAAGAAAATACAAAATCCAAGAAATATTTTTATGTTGATGGGATGAAACATAACCTTCTAAGTGTTTCACAAATTATTTATGTGGGTAAAATTGCTATCATCATATAATTTTTTGTTTTTTTGAATAGTTAGGTTGATGTAAATATAGTTATAATATGATAACGTATAAAAGGAAACTTATTTCAAGTTTGTGAATTAAAAAACTCATGTCATATAGGAATAGTGGTACTCGATAAATTATTGCATAAAAGGATGGGACACGTGTTTCAGAAAAACAATACAATTTAATAAAGGAGAGATAGCATTGGTGATATTCTAATCATGTAAACTATATAGTATTAGTGTTGTACTATTTTTAGAAGGGAATATTTACAAAATTATCTGCTTAAAAAAGTTGAAATTGGTTCAAAACCACACCTTGATATTATTCATTTTGAAATCTATGGGAAAATGAAAAAATAATAAAATAATGGTGATAAGTTCTTCATATCATTAATTTTTGAATTTATTCGCATTACTTGTGTAATGTATATGAAACATAAGAAAGTTGATCTGAAAATTTTTAAAAGTATAAGCGGGAAGGCTCCAAAGGAATGTGATTATTCTGTGAAGAAGGTAAGAAATAATAATTATGATGAGAATAAAAAAAATAATTTGGAAGTTATCTTGAGAAGAATGAAATTTAGTATGAGTTCAGGCCATCATATACTCCTCATAAAAATGGGTTTTTAGAAAGGGTGAATAGACGATTTCTCAAAATTTGGAGAAATATGTTACTTCAACGTAGAAATTATCAATACATTTGGAGGTAATCAAATATTATTTCTATGTATATCAAAAAAATTGTTTCTATATTCTATTATCATATATATATGAATTTTTTTATGAAAACAATCCATGTTCGTAACAAGTAATAGTTTTTGGGAGTGCATTCATCATAAAGAAGAAATGTGAAAGTCAGGGAATGTTTGAGGTGAGCATTGTAGAAGGATTTTTTTTGGGAAATGTTTTGAAAGTAAGATGATACAAATGCATAAAAAATAAATAAGTATATTAGTTAATTTTTTATGTGAAATTTATTTAATATTTTGAGGAACATTAACAAACACATAAAGTTAAGATATTTTAAAAAGTATAAGGAATGTTTTTTAATAATTCTATGCTGGATACCGATAGTGGTAATATAACTCAAGAATAATAATTAGATTTAGCTATTTTAGGTGATAAGGCTGGAACATAAATAAATCATCTTAGGATATAGAAGCCTTTGGAGGCTATGAACATTATTAGTGGTCAACATAATAAGATTAAAACAAGAATAACATTAATTGTTGTTTCCCATACTTATTTTTATTCAAAAGTAGATCCAAAACATATGAATGAAGATTTTGAGAATCTGTAAGGGGTTCAAGCAATGAATGAATATCTTATTGATAAATAATAGAATTATAATTATGATCTCGGACCCAATCCATGTAACCTAAATTATATTGGTAAAATAGCTGTTTATAGAAAATGTTTAATGATAAATATGATGTGATAACAATCATTGAAATATTAGTGTGAAAAGGAAACTCACAAATTGAGGTTATTGATTTTGATGTTACATTTTCTTTGGTATAAATGTTGCAAACAATTAGAATATTTTTTTATTTTTCTTCACAATGAAGTTAAAAAAATTTCTAATTGGATGCGAAGTACACATTTCAGAATTGGGATCATGATGAGGAGGTTTATATTGAATCCCCATGTGGATTAGTTGTTTGGAAATATGAGAGTTCTATGGGAAAGTAAAATAATTCCTTGAATATGCTAATACAAGCATCGAGAGAATGCAATTCCAAATAGGATTATTTCTTCAGGAAGATAAGTGTTAATAAAAGAACATCTAAATGCAATTTTTACATTAAGGAAACTCATGAGTTTTTATTCATTATAATTGTTTATGATAATGATGTTATATATTTTAGGAATGATGAATGATGTAGTAAATGAATTTTTGATGATTTTAAAACGTTTTTTGAGATGTTAATTAAAGTAATAATTAAAAACTTTCTTAGGTACCAATTTTTAAAGAATATGAAATATATTTTTCATTATAACGAATGCATGCTATGATAATTTTTAAAAAATTCAGCATTGAAAATTTGAAATTAGTTTACTCACCAATATCAGGGGGAACCGGGTTGAGTAATGACGATGAAGAAAATAAATTTGATCAAAAAATATTCAAATTATGATTGAAAATTTGTTATATTTGAATGCCTCAAGACTTAACATTATTAATATTGTTAACAAATGTGAAAGATTTCATATTTCCCTAAAATAATCTCATTAAATTTTGTGAAGAAAAATTATTAGATATATAAAAGGGATTACAAATTTTTTTAATCACATATGATATCTTAGATAGTGTTGACTTGTTTGTGTATTGAGATACTGATTGGTTAGGAAATGTTGGTGATAAAAAATCCACATATAGAGGATTTTTAATTTTAGGAAAAAGTTTTATTTTTATGAATACAAATAAAAAATTCATAAAATCGTGGTACATTGGAAGAAAAGTATGTTTGTCATACTCAAGCCTCTACAGAAGATGTTACCCAACTTATTTGGATGAAAACTGAGTTAGAACACTTACTTTTTTATGTTATGTTACCGATTCTCATAGGATACGGTAATAAAAGTGAAATAATCCTTACAATGAATACAGTAAAATATTTACATTCATAAGGTATTTACACAAACTAATAAATTATTTAAGATTACGTGGAGAATAATGAATTGATGTTGTAGTATGTTCCTAAATGGGAAAATGGTTCTGACATATTCCCAAAACATTTAACAAATGAACCTTTTTATAAATTGATGTTTAACATGGGAATCTATCCACTTTCTCATAATGGTCATTAACTAGATTTTCCCATATCACATCGGTATTTTGTTAAGTAATTTTATGTGCTGAATTGTTTTATAAATCTATCCATATTTATTCATTTCCAAAGGGGTATTTGTGTACAAGCTATGATTTCGGTATGTAACTGTGTGAAAAGTTATCACAATTTTTTGGAGTGGTCATAGGAAAAGGAATTTGTTATTATATGAATGTTAAAGATGTGGAGGAATGATGAGGAATAAAAGATGAGGAATAACACATGTGGTATAATTATATGGAATAAAAGATGTGGAAGATAGATGATCTTTATTTCTATGAGTCACTACATTTGGACTGTATGGTTTTCCTATCAATGATTCTTGTTTCCTATAATGAGTTAGCTCACATTTTCTTAGAATTTTTTATATGTAATCCATATATTGTGGTTTAAAATTTCAGTTATTTATGATTCATGGTTTACAAAAAAATAAAATAGAGGTTATTTTTGGGGCCATATTGGTTGGAGAAGGTTTTTTGATGTTAGAAGAAGTTTGATTTTGATGTGTATCATTTTTGTAGTAAACAATAAAAATTCAATTCATATAGTAAATGATAAAAATCATACATAAAAATAGTATTCATGAAATTAGACTCAAAATTCATTAGAAATTCCATCTTTTTATGAAAGGTTTTCCTTGATTAAAAGTTTTATCAAATCGTCTTCGGTATGGAATGAGATTCTATATATTAATGAATAATAAAATTAGATTAATCAGTGATTTTATATAAATACTCTGATAATTTACAATTATTTATTTCCTAAAAATTAAAATTATGCATAAAAACATGTGATACTAGCTAGATAAAGGATAAACGGGATAATAAGTGCTTCAAATGATATTTATTAAAGTGGTATTTGGCTAATCATATTTTGGTATTTGGAAGGAAATATGTTTCTTGAAGAATGTAAAGTTACATGACATTGAATTATATGTAATATGATGTTATATTTGATCATCAAGGTAATAAATGTCATGAAATAAGTCATTAGTGTAATAATTGTTTTTTAAGAATGATGTTACAGATGTATAAGAATTTCGATTTTAGATCACTGGATTTTGATTATTTTTAAATGTTCAGAAGGATTTCTTCATCTTAATGAGAGAAACCAATGGTTTTGGATTATAAATAGACAAAAAATGAAAATATTTAAATCATTCATGACTTATTTTGATAAGTATCGTAACTATAAAAATTAAATAAGTTGACTCTTATATGATCTTTGGTATCATATTCCAAAAATAATATGTTCAAGCAGTTAATGAAGTTTGAAAACTGTGATGTCTCCATCACATTAAAAAAATTATGAATGAGAGTTGGATATGAGAATCATAAAGGTAATAAATACTTTTTCCTCACTTATATTTGTTTAATATAAATTCAATAAAAAAACTTTTTTTGCAAAATTACTTCCTTCATAATGAGGTAATTAGAATGGGATAAAAGTATTCTAGGTGGTGCAGAGAAAGATAATGAAATATCATCAAATCTGATTTGATTGATAGTGAGTCAATAAAATTGGACTGATCAAGTACCATTATCATAACGAATAAATCATATTCACCAATCAAAATGAAAATCATAATCTTACTTAATTTTGGTAAGAATTCTTCAATTTGATAATTAAAAGAGGATCAATAAATCAGGAAGACAATCATAATGGAGAATGATAATGGGAAAATTATAATGTCAAAGAAGAATCAGTTTAACAATTTTTTTTGGATTGGATAAAGTGTGATTTATTCAAGTTAGGATCCAAAATTCATGGACTGTTGAATATGTAAAAGATACATCCAAATTTATAGAATATTTTAATGAGACAAATAAATATTAGAGAGTTAAGGAATGTTAATGATTATATAAATTTGGTAAAGTGGGAAAACCTTTTAGAACACTGGTTAAATAAGTTTATCATGTGTAATAATTGAGTAGAATACCATCTATATTCTATAACCTTCAATTCTCATGAATTTGGAGAGTAAAACATTGAATTATAGGAAAATAATGTTTCTAGATTTTTTTTGTTGAATATTTTAGCCGTATTGTAGAATTGCAGAATATCATATTCAGAGTTTCCAATAAGACCAGCCTTTTGTATTAGGATTTCTAGACTTAGACATAAGCAGTTTTGATTTTTTTTATATTCCAATAATGTAACATTTCTTATTGGGAAATAGGACATGAAAATCATAATCCGTATAATTATGAAGTCGATGAATTTCTTACCATCTTCTTGGTATGAAGGTGAATATTTTATATGAAATATAATATTATATAATGTTGATCAAGAATCACAATAACATGTTTATTACAAAATTTATATTTTATTATTTTATGCTTCATGAATAACATTATTTTTATATTGATCATTATGTAATATAAGTGTAATTGAATATACTACTCATTGTATTCCACAAAAGATTTATTATTTATAGTGGATTGTGTGGAAATTGGTTTTTTCCAAAATATACCAAGGATAATATACTTTCTTCGAGTACAAATCCTTGTAAATTACTGTTTTCTTATGGAAATACTTTTGATATTTTTTCATTCGAGAATAAAATTATTAACATGTGTTGAATGTTTTTTCTTATGAAAGTATACATAAAATAAAAGGATATAACGGTTTCACCACCTCCCCCTCTCAAGTAAATCTTTATCCTGGTTGGGTAATCTAAGATATAAATAAATTCCCATGATTCCCAAAGATGTATACTATCACTTTTCACATGAATAATGACTTTTATATTTAATAATAACTTGTTTATTGTTTGTTATATTTTTCACTTACCCAATTTAAAGTATCACAATAATTAGGAGCTTCTCTTCTTCACCAACACTAGGATATAAAATAACTTAAAAGACATCATCTTCAATAAAATTACCCTTTATTAAACATATACATTAACCATTATTGAAAATTCAATGTTCCATGATAACTAATTAAAACAATATAATACTATAAAAGTGGAGTAAATTTGAGAATGTTCTTCAATTGTTTTACATATGATGGCCCATAAATAGATCTACAACTAGAGATTAATACAAATTTATAGAGGGATAAAAATTAGAGAAAAAATTAAGTTACATCATCTATGATATAGGAATTAAAAAAATATATTTCCAGAAAAAATGATTACTGAAAAATTGTTAGGCTGGGTTTTGTGATTCTAAAAGAACATATATTACTCAGAAATGATAGATATGAGTGGATAATAAGATCCTATGAATATCATATACTATGGTAGATAATGATTTTTATACATTGATGTAGTTCAGAAATGATTCTTTTTTTAGGTTCTTCTGTTGTGGTAATTTATGAATATAGTTTACAAATGACTTACATGATGTTCAATTTGGGAAGGAGTAAATTAAAAATAGAATATATAGTGGTACAAAGATTATGTGATTAATATGATTAAATATCAATGAGGGAAAATGTTTTTAATATCATAATAATATCATTTTGAATCAGTTTAAATATGATATTGATAATTTAATGTTTCTTATTAAGTTCTAGTGCTTTTATTTATATTAATAGTCAAATGAGTTATTAATAAAGAGTATGGTTGTAAAATCTTGGGACTGTGAGTGCTATATAAAAAGTCTAAAAAATAGTACATTTTATTGATTTTCATTGATTAACACATTTCCATGATATGATCATGGGATTTTACTTGTTTGAGTGGAGAATGAAAATTTTCCCTATCGCATGTGTGAGTTAATTTTTTCATTCATTGATTTAATATATTATGATAAAAGTGTATTATTATTCAATGAGAAATGATTATAATGGAAATTATTTTAATATATAATACCATCATTTGTCCTAAATCTAGATAGTTTTGATAGGGGTATAATAAATAGAAGTATAATATTATATTTTTAAATTAAAAATATAGAAAATATTAGTTCATAGTCATTATGATAAATTTATTTGTAACAATTTTTAACCAATAGATATGTTTCTGTAGGAACCTTACAATCTATGTGTGTTTTTTATTTTTGAAATCACATGAAACCGATAAGTCCCACCCTTCTAGTTACATTAGCCATGTTCTTTATATCGATTGTGTGTATGGAATTTGTATCATAAATGTTTTTAATATAACCATATCATAGAATTTTGACTCTCAATGTCAACATGTATGGTTGAAGCATTACCATCTAAGAAAAATAATTCTCCATAAGTTTCCTTAAGATTACCATATTTATTGTATTCCTAATGAATCCTACTATACATTAAATGTTCTTGGGTAATATTTGTTATTTCATCTTTAAAAATTATTTGTGAAATTAATTATAATTATATATCAGGAAAATATCATGTTGGGTTTTTATAAAAGTCTACATGTTCATATTTACTCTCATAAAATCCAAAATTTATGTGTTTCAATTATATTAAAATTACATTACATGTTATAATCAATATAAATTAAATAGGATTAATGAAAAAATATCTCATAGTTATCATAAAATAAATAATATATGGCTTTTAGATTAAGGGTTCTTTATATTACATAAAAATGTCATAAATGATATTCAAAACTACAAATTCTCAAAAATGAAATACTAGGACGTTCAACATTTTTTAACTCATATGGTGTATTTTTGAATTCATTAGAAGTTATTCGTATATGTAGAACTATCATTTCATTATGGTAAGAACAGAAAATTTAAATTAGATGATAACAAGGACATATTATTGATTGGGCATGTAATTAGAGGGTATAGTTTAACCATTTAGATAAGTCATTCCATTATGGTGTTTGAGGAAGATTGTTTTATAATTTTTTTGCATTATCTCAAATTATTTTTAAATATTAAGATAAATATTTTCTCACCATGATCAGATTATAAAATTTTAAAACCCTTTCCTACCTAATGTAATTATTCATTCTAAAATTATTTAAAGCAACAAAATTTTTAAAACATTTTTCTCATCAAAAAAACATGACAAAACCAACTAAGATTCTTGAAAAATGACATGAAGTACCTAAAAACCCACATGATTAAGTACCATGTCATCTATATACATCATAATGTTTATGATATAAAAATCCACTAGACATATCACCAAATATTCTAATATTTTACTAACTCATTATTATTTATAAACATGATTCATACATATTTATTGATTCAAAAGATAATGATTCAAAAAATAAATCACTAATAAAAAAATAAATTCACTCCTATATTATATTTCCATAGTGGAAAACACAAAATAATATAAGGTAATAATAAATATAGACCTTCATAATTTGAATGTTAAATATTGAATTACCAATGACGAGATTATATAAACCACTATCCATAAATTTAATTCCATAAAATATTTCATTCTAGTATAAATAATAAGTCATTCTCTTAAATGTGATTAAAATTTTCATCTTGTCTAAAAAAGCTATCGATGTCAAATTTTTATTAATTGTTGGAAAAAATAATATTTTTATAATTTTAGAACAAATAAACAAGGTAGACATAGATCATTTGTTCTAATCCCTAATAAAATAAATCATTCAACATTTAAATACACAAAGGTATACTATAACATTCAAAATGTATCTTACATTTTGGAGTTTTTGTTTATCCACAAAAATTTATAACGAAAATCCATTATATAATAACATTGAATAAGTGTTTAATAACCTAATTCCAGTGAAATTCCCAACCAAATTCTTAGAATGATTCTTTTTTATAAAACTTTTAAACCATTGAAACCAATATTGAATTATTTGAAAGGTTATACAAGAGGCCACAAAATAAGCACCATGATAAATCCATAATCTATATTTAAAATATATCTAGAGTTGTGTATCTTTTTTTATTTTATTATATATTTATTTTAATTAATATAAACATAAATAATTGATAATATCATACAAAACTACAGTTAGTATCCTGAGAAGCATATTTCATTAATTTTTTATCCCATGATCATTTCCATATTAATATATACCAATTTCCGTTGGATATCAGGAAAATCATATTTAAAATAATGTTAATATTTTTATACCATGGGACACCCTTAAAGGGGAAGGGTGAATCATAGTATTAAATATTTCATTTGATAGAGTGGATATTATCCCCTAGTGGGTAGTAACACATTTAAACAAGGTTGATTGAAAAATTCATTCACCAAACACATAGATATGGAAATATATTATAACATAAAAATATTACATGGTTCACAAATAAGGGTTAGTCCAAGAAGCATAAAATGATAATATATTGATTTATTAGTATTTTACAAGAATTAATTGGTAATTTTGGATCATAATTTTTTATGCATAGTAATCTTTTCATAGAAATAGTGTCTTCATATTGATTTCCAGTATAGTAAACTTCGTCTATGATATTATTTACATAGAGTCTTCCTTGAACACAATATTGGATGATGTGTACCATCATTTATAGATTTCCTGACAACATCCATGTCCTCAAGAATTTGTTATTCCATTATCATAATTGTATACTGATTATGATTCTACAATACACTTATCAATATCTTGAACACCAAACTAAAAAAGTGAATGAGATAAATTACACTTCAATATATCTTAGGATCATGTACCTTGTGAATAATTTTATCCACATAGGAATAATGTGGTCCACCATTAACCACACACTAAACATGTGAGCTAATATTTATTTCTAACTAACAACTTGATTTTTCTACTTTCTCACATATTTTGTAAACCTATATTATAAGGATATTTATGTTTACATGATTTTGTGCAATGAATATGTAGACATCCTCCTAAACAAGAACTTTTAGAATCTTCCTTTTTTATAATGACAACATTACAGTCACATGAACACTACATATAAATGGCCTCCATAAACCATGATTAGTGAGCACTGCCAACCTGTTTTCTCCATTGTACAATACATCAACTCCAAAAATTCTTCTTATGTTTATTATTCTTAATCATGAAAAAAATGAGTTATTTTTTTTAAACTCTTTTAATAAATCCATGAAACACCATGGTTACTGTTTAACCCTTCATTAAATACAAATCATGTACACCCTCTAATGTTCTTATACCGCTTACATTATTCATTGAGCATCTTCCTTAATTGTTCTCCTATATTAGGTATGTCAAATAATGTGGCACATAAATGAAGTTCTTTTTAAATAAATTAATTAAATATTTATTTATTTTATTAGTTAATTATGTATTCAATGTCAAATAATGTAATAGTTTATAGTTTAATTTTTTTATTTTATTATTAAACATTTAATTTTTATGTAAAACAAATTTTTTTAGTCGTTGATATTAAATTATCCATTCACCATTTTATGTGTGAAATATTATTTTAACATTTTTTAATTTTATTTTTTTGATTTTATTATAATAGAATTAGTTTTTTGGTGTTATTTATTTGGTAGGAGCTGGACATGTGCCACACAATCATTTACGTGACAAGGTAAGGTTGCCATATAGAATAGTTATGATATGAAGGGTACAGTCAGTTAACTAATCCAGAATACACCCCTTAATACATTTTATTGAAAAATGTATTGAGAATTCCTCCATTTCATATCCCATCATATAGTCAACACACAGACTCTGAGGTTCATATCCAATTGATCATTCCTTATTTAATCAGCTAGACATAAACCCAATTCTACAATATCTTTTATTAAACAAGTCATGTGTTTACCATAATGTTATATTCCTATCAAATCCTCTTATTTCCCCCATTCTAGGTTTTCATTCCTACCATGAGTTATTTCAATGACTTGAATAAAAAATTTATATCAAATGAGAGGAATCGTAGTCATTACACCCCCATAGATATACTGACACTTTTGGTTGACACTGCCACCTTTGACTAAGGAAGGAACCAAAACATGATTGAAAGAGACTAATGATGGTCACAGAAGGTTATTTTTTGTTATTGGATCTAAAATTTAATAGAGTTTGGGGGAATCATATTGATGACCCAATGACTATTTTCAGTGTCACTGAAGAAGGAAATGAACTGAAACATATCTGATTGTGGGACCTCTCACCCAGATGTTATGAAGGAAACCTCCGATTGAGGAATAATAAGAAATCAATGATTCCAATCCAACATGAAGAATAATAAATTGTAATCTACAATAAAATAGAAGGATGAATATGAACCTAAAGTTAAATAGAGTGTATTTTTTAAGATGAAGCGAGTTTGATGGTTTCCAAATGCAATTGTTTTAATGTTGTGGATCAAAACAAGCAGGGATCTTGATAGTTTTCCATAACCAATTATTGAGTCAAATCTGATCCATCTAAGGGATGATGGAAATACAATGTAAAATGTTCAAATAACTAATTCCAAGAGTAAATTTGATTTGAACAACCATCAGTGTTTCTAGAAAGAGTAACCAAGGTAAGTTTGATTATTTTATGAATTATGTGAGATTGGTAATGTTTTAAGGGAGTGTGATTAAAAAATTAATAAAACCATAGACCGATACAATGACATTCAAAACCGAATTCTCATGGGTGCCTAGTATCTATTAGAATGTACTACTGAAATCGTGTGCATGTTTGAAATCTAAAGTCACTAATGTCACATGTTTGGTGGATTAGATCCAACTGTTTGATGTCTTTATAATTTTTTAGTCCTGTTATTATAATTAATAGAAAATAACCTATGAACAAGAAGGGAGATTTGTGATCTTTGGAATAGATATATTCTATGTTTTATATAGATTAGGAGATATATTCTGATAGAATATATTCAAGACCAATGTTTTTGAAGAAAGAGAAGAAGAGAATCGATCTTTTTAGCACTTTTTTCTAGAATCATTAGAAGGGAAATTTCAATATCCTTATATTAATTCATTAAATATAAATTTTCAAGAATGTAATGTCTATTTTTGTAATATTTATAGTTTTTGGTTAAATCTAATGATTGGTGTATTTTAATATTCTCATTCTATTTTATCACTTCTCATCATTGATTCATAAAATATAAAAATTTATCATTGTGTTCAATTATTATTTTTAATAAATTATTTCACACTTATAAAATGTTATTTTAAAACATTTTAATCAACCAATATGATTTATTTTGTAAAAAATTCTTAAATTCACTACTTAATCATATTTTACTAAGTAGCGTTGTAATTTTTGGATTATTCTTATGTATTGTTTTTCTATTAGAATGATAGATCAATCAATAAAATTTTTGATTTCTTTTTCAATGAAATGTTCTTGAATGAAGAATTTCATTTAAACTAGTAGTATAAACTTTCCAAAATCTTCTATCTTGATCGAATTTCTCATCACTTTTTCTCACTACATGGTCATATTTGCAATCCCGAATTGTTTCAAAATCATCATTGTCATCATAAATTATATTCAATAAAAAAATCACTAGATTTCAACACATTTTTTTAGTCATTGGTTTTCTTGATCAAATATTCTCTTCCTATGGGATTGACACCACACTCACTACTATGATGTAGTAAATAAGAGTTAAAAATAATTACATTTTAACATATTTAAAAATGTTTTTAATGTTTTATGATTTATTTATGTGAAGTTATATGACATACCAAATTTACCAAATTAACAGAAAATTATAATTTATTAAAAAAATAATTTCCTTACAACATTCCAGGATACACCTATTTTAACAAAGGGGGTATCTTTTCAAAAATCTTATTCTACAGAATTTGATTGATCTTGTTTAACTAAAAAAAATTTATATTTCATATATAATGTGAAAAACATTCTAATATATCCTTATATTATTATGATAGAAATATTTTTTAGAACAATCAAAATGAAATGTGAAATTTTGGATGGAGATATCATGTTAATAATGAGTGTTCATTTCAATAAATACTAAGTAATTAGGGAAACTAAAGAACTGGGATAAAGATGTTTCAACACCATCCTGTTTTTGGAAAAACATATTCTATTATATTTTCATCTATATTCAGTAATCTTGATCAAAAAAATAATGTATTTACTTATTTTCCACTATTAATGGTTTATATAAGGAATATTTACTTTCCTTCATCCGAGAATTATATAATTCAATGAAAAAGTTTCCTTTGATAACATTTATGAAGAATGTATTAAGAATGATACTATTTCCATTTTTATTTTATGATAGTGCATGAAACTATTTTTTTAGTTTATATGATTTTTTATTTAAATTGGTATCAAGTGTAACATTATTTTTGGATGAAATTTTATCATTAAATATTAAACTTATATATGAGAACTAAAACCACTTGTTTTTATCAAAAGGGTGAAGAATAATTTCATGGGGATTAGAAAGTATTTAGGGACTTATATCATTAGCTTCACTATCACCATATTACCTCTCATGTCCTCATTAATACCTTCTATGAGGGAGTTTTATGAAAATGAAAAATTTAAGAGGATCAGCCAACAGATGATGATTATAATGAAAAAACTCATTAAGAGTTTAGATATATTTCTAAAAAAATTTCCTCAAATTATTAACAAGAAAAATATATTTGGAATATAGTGAATAATGGTGATAAAAAAATTGGTTCAGGTGTAGATACAAATGATAAACCTAATGAAAAAATATCAACGTCAATCACAAATGAACCAAAATTATAAACAATGTTTTAATCATGTGTGTTATCAAAATAAAAACCAATATATTAGTGATAAGTGTGCTAAGTGTGGGAGGTTTCTCCAAACTAAAAATTTTTGTCCAAATTTTGATATACCATCACAATAACAAATAAAATTCACTTTTTGTTTATTTTACTTGGGTACCTATCATGTATTATCCATTTTCAAACAATTAAAATAAATCCTATTGGAAAATCTGAATTTATCTTGTAATGAATAAGTAATTAAAAATAATAATGTTATCCCATATTAATAACACCATAATACAAAAATATCAAAATCAACAAAGTGTTGAACCATCTAATTCCCATGAGAATATTTAGGGGAAGATGATTAATATAATATAAATTAGGTTAACAATATTTGACTCGTAAGAGATAAACATTGAAAACCAAAATGCAGAACACAAATTAGATAAATACGAAAAATATATCTAGAATTCATAATAGAACATTATAATTGGGTCTATTTTTAGGATCCCTGACATTTAGAGATAAGGGATAAAGGCCTAGAATAATAAATGTTAACCCTGTAGAAAATGCCTTTGATTTGGTTAAAAGGAGTGAATTAAGAAATAAAAATAAGCTGGAAAATACATTTAGAGTGACCAAAATGGAAAAATAGTGAGTTTAGAAGCCAAAAAAGGATAAATATTAATATATAAATGAGATAAATATACTTGATAATGATGCAAATTCAATTTATTTACCAAAAAATCAGTCTAAAATGTTTTTTGAACCATAAAATAATAAATAGAAGGATAAAATTATAGTATTATTTGAGTAGGTAGTTACTATTTTAGTGAACTATTAATCACTTTTTCTATTACCTAAAATCTTAAATACTATTTATAATATTAGGTGTAAAAATATTTATTTCCTTTGATATTTATACAACCCCCATGTGAATATTCCATTCATTAAATAATTTATTCAATTTAATTCACATCTGACATAACATAAAAAAATATTTCAAAAAAGTGTAGAAAAATATTCTTCGTAAAGCCTCATTAATGTGTGAAATACTATTATTAAAAATAAAATCCCTACAAATCATAATGATCATGGGATCTTTTTCAGTCTATGCTCTCTTGGGAATAGTGGTCATTAAAATCATCTGTGTTATTAATATGCTTGAATTAATATTCACCCTTTCACTATTTATAAATATTTGATATTAGGGGAAATTAAAACCACCACATAATTATATACATAGATTACTATTAATTCATACATACAATATAATGGTTAAATGATCTTCTAGATGTAGTTAAAAAGACTTTTCTTCAAATTAACATTCTTTTTTATGAAATTCAGTGTAATCATTACATCCTTATCATCCTTGATTTCCCTTCCTGGCCACCAGTGTAACTGATATTGGTTTAAATATTGTCTAATTAATCTTTACAAATGGTGAGGAACTTTAGGACTAGAATGTTTTTAAAAATGTTATGGAAGCACCATATTCATAAATTTACTTTTGAGTAAAGTCCATAAAATCTGAAAACACACTTTTTCATTTAACAGATTCAATAAAACATCATTTTTATATAAGAAAATCATTTTGATGATTTGAAATTAGTTACATACAATTTTTAGTTTTCTAAAATTGAGAAGATGAGAAATTTTCTATAATTGGATAACAATCATGTTTCTACATTCAATAGTGGTACTAATGAAGAACCTTATGTTTATAGAAAAAAATAAGTTTCAACATAAATTGTGGATAATTATCCTTATACAAACACTACTATATAATTTTATAATATATATATAGAGAGAGAGAGAGTGGATATAAATTTTATGATTTTTATTTTAAATTTTTGGTGAATTATTATTTGGATATTTATTAAAGTGAGTTGTCTACTACGGATAATAGTGAATAAATATTTATCAAAATTTATTTAACTATAAATAGATCTACTCTTTTGAAATCTTTAAAAGAGTGATGTTGATGTTATTGTACCTTATGGGGAAATGAGAATTACATCTAATGAAAAATCACCTAAGTCGGAGCTAAAACCACTACTGAGCCACCTAAAATACACATTTTTACGTTAGAATTCAACACTGCCTGTATTTTTTTATAATAAATTGAAAAATAATCATTATAATTTTTTTGTTTTTTAAATAAATTTATTTCAAAAATTTTATGTTCAATTGCTGATATAAAATTTATTGTCCATTCTTTCATCATGAACAAAATTTATATAGAACCATACAAAAACATGAGTAGTTTCCTTATAGAGAATAAATACAAATATGAATGGCTTTGTAAGATAAATGGTAATCAAGGTGTTGGATAATAGTATTATATAACCCATTTTTTATAGTAATTATTTTTTTTCTTGTCCATGTAGTCCCAAAGAAAGAAGGATTTACTGTAATAAGAAATTAAAAAATGATCAACATTCTGGTGAAAAAATGAGCTGATTGGAGAGTGTATATATAATCTCGAATACACGGTTCCTAAAATAGGCAGGATCACTTTTTCAATGCATTTATGAGATAAAATTTTTGAGATGAATTAATGAAAAGATTTGTTTTTATTTTCATGAAAAATATTCTATATAAAATAAGATCCCTATAGTTCTAGAATATCAATAGAAAACTACATTTACATCCCCATTTGGTACATTTGATTACCATTTATTTCCCTTTAGATTATACAGTATACCCTCTACCTTGTTGATATGTTTGACAGATAACTTTTTAGATATGATATAGTGGATTGTTTTGGTGTTCATTCATGACTTCTCATCAGTTGGTATCACAATTGAGAGTAGTTTGGGATATCTAAAATTGTGTTTGAAGAGACGTTTAGAGTTCAATTTCGTTCAAAATTGGGAAAAATCTAGTTTAATTTTACTAAAGGTACTGTTTTGGTACAAAACATTAATAATATAGGTTTAAAGGTTGAAAATACGGATATTGAAGTAATTCTGAAATCTCATCCTCTAGTAAATCTCAAGGGTGTTATAATTTTCATTGGGCATGCCAGTTTGTACCAATGTTTTAATGAATATTTTAAAAAAATTACCAAACCATTGTTTTCTCTTCTTGTAAAAGATTCACCCTTCCTATTTGATTAAATGTATTTGGAACCATTTCATTTTTTATGAAAAAACTCACATCATCAACCACTATTAATTCAAATGATTAGAGAATTTCTCATGATATTATGTTTTATATAAGTGATATGGTCATTGGTGTTATTTATTTATAGTGGGACAATTAAAGGATACATGTGGTTTATTATTCTAGAAGTCTTAGAGATAATTTATAATGTAACTACTCCAAAATCAAGAAGGATTTTTTAACTATGATTTTTTCTATAGATTTGTTTATATAATACCTTTCATGTTCCAAAGTCATAATTAATATAGACAATCATACCATAAAGTATATAATACCAAAGAATGATATAAAAACATAGAATCATTAGGCATCTTTTATTATTACAATAGTTTTATATGGAGATAATATATAAATAGGGAAATGAGAATGTAGTTGTAGATCATCTTTCTACGTTTTCCAATACCTTATCTGAAAATCCATTTTAGATTAATTCTACCATTTTCACTGAAAGGATACTTACTGTCACTAATATGATATTAGGTTGTTTTGAATATTTTCATATCACCCTACCATTATGTTTCATTTATAAATATTTTTCCTAAAAATATGTGGTAGATTTCCATTTTGGAGCATAAGTATAAACTACTTGACTACCCTTTTTATTAAATAAGGTGTGCAATTGGAATTCATATAGTGTGTGTTACAGAGGAAAAAATGTTTTTCATTCTATAGAATATTCAATCCTTACCTTGGGGAGGTCATCATAGTGGAGATATGATAGCCCAAAAATTCATAGAAGATTTATTTTACTTGCCTAAATTGTTTAATGATTATATGATTTTAATTTTAGTCTTTGAATGATGCAAAATATTAGTAAATGTGAGATGGATGTATGACTAGCCTCAGATAGGTTTTCTAATAGATTAAATTTTAAATTTTTTGGGGTTATAATTTATAGGACTATTTCTATATAAAATGGAAAGGATTTAATTTTATTAGTTGTTTTATATGTTTTGAAATGGGTTGAGTTATTAAAAATACCAAAAAATCAATCCATTAGTGTAATTTAATTAATTATATTGAACATATTATCATAGTTTGTTATGAATCAATCCTTAATTATTGATAATTTCTCTTATTTTATAGTTTACATGTTCAACTCATTAATATAATAATATGAGTGTTCTGATAGGACTGAAAATGTTTACCATCTAAAATCTAATGGAATGGTATAAATTTTACTGAGGAGTATGAAATATATTTGGGGGAAAGTTTTCTATAATTCATGTAAACATTTATATTTGAAATTAAATGATTATTTATGACCCTATAAAACTATATTCAAAACATAAATTGGTATGTCTCCATATAGGATTTTGTTTGAAAAATGATTTCATTTAACCATGATGTTTGAGATAAATCCTTATTGGGGAATGATGACATTAAAATTTTAATTTTTGAATATCGAAGAGAGAATACTGCTAGAAAATAGTGACTTATAAGATATTATAAATAAGTATTATCAAACAATTATGATATATATATAGGGACTAGGTATTTCATATTTATTTCATTTAAAATAGATTATTCAATGTTAGGAAGATTGTTCTCCAAATTTTAACAAACATAATTTTACTCTATGATAATTAAATTCTATATGCTTTAGAATCATCCCTATTTTATAATTTGGAAAAATGTCTCTATTAAAATCATTGAAGATGAAAATAAAATAATATTATTTAATGATTAATGTAAGAAAACATTTTTTTAATTGAATATAAATGTTTTGGATTCCAATTTTTTCTTGAAAACTATATTTTGAAAGAAAATATATAACTGGTGACATTATATTTAGTAATTTCAATGAGTCAATGTATTTTCATTCTATGTTTTTTCATATTATTGTTTAAAATTAAAATTCTATTATGATCTATCCATTTATCTCTATTTCAATTGGATTTAAATTATTTATCTTCATAGACATTTTTCATTAATAACGTTTATAGTGTCAAAAGAAGTGTAGATATCTCTTTTGTTCTCAAATCAAATAGAAACTACAATCTAGAGCCTCGCATGATTAAAATTCAATGAACTCGTCCTCTGGTTTATCATAACATGTGATATTATTTTTTTGAATTCCTATGTTAATCTTTTTTATTATTACATACATAATTATTTTAAAATTCATTTAGAAAATATTCTTTAATGAGGGACTAGTTTATTTTAAATTATTAATTTTTATTCTTCTCATCATTATTGATGTCATGATGAAGCTGTCAATTATACTATAATTCTTTAATAATAATTAATAGTTTTAAATTAAGTTTGATGGGGTAATACCCATTGATTTTTTTAACAATATTTTATTATCATAGTTTGGTGTCCATTACAATATTTTATAATATATTGAAAATATCATTAAAATAAATTTTCACAAAAAATTACACCCACATCCCTATGTACTCAATTATTGACATGATATTGTTTTCACTACATTAAAAAATTATCATGTCAATTATTTAAAGGTAAAACATGTATCTTTTCAATAAGTTGTAAAATATTTATTATGGCATAAATTTTCACTGAACTACCTTGTGACCCCTCAATGAATAATATATTTTAAAAAACTAAAATCTCTTTCTACAGTAAATGTTAAATTATTTTAATTGACCTTTAAATTAATCTTATATGAAAAAAGTTGGGTTTCATTTGTGTGAGACATGGTATTATTAATTTGATCTAATTTTTACATGAATATTAACCATCAAGAAACCCTCAATTAAAAAATTTCTAAAAAGGTTTTTCTTTTTTTTCTTCAACATTTATGGTATAAAATTTTTATTTATTATGTAAACATTATACCCAATTTTATGAGTTTATACCTTTACTTCCCAATCAATTTAACAGGATAATTAAATTTCATCGCAATTGAGTTTATTTTTTCATGGTTATATTTTAAGATAATGTTATTCAACAATAATTGAATAATTTTTTTATTGAATAAAACTTATAAGATATGAATTTACAAAAGAGAGAAAATGGGAATCCCAATCTAAGATGAACTTATTTTCCAAATTATTTTATTATTTTATTAATTTATGATAATGAATTGGATAAGTTATATATGATTCCATGTAATTATAAAAACATCTCATCCAGTTTTTTACATATAATTTTTTTTTGTGATAATTTATGTTTATATTCTAATGTTGAGGTAATGTGAATTTTAGAAGTATTTGTTGGATTTATATTTATGTTTGTTTTATTTTGTTCAATTTTTTTCAATATCAACCATTTCTAAAAGGATATATTAAATATTTAACTTTTTCAACATTTATTTAGAGGGAATTGATACCTACTTCATGACGGGTTACATAGGGAAAATAATTTTCCTTAATGAATTAATTATGGAATTACTTTTTTTTATTTTCAGAATAATAATACTTCACAAAAAATGATTAATAATTTATTAAGGAAAAGACTTGCTTAAGTGTGGGGTAGTTTTATATGGAACTCATTTGAGTTGTTTTTCTACATCATTTCATTATGTTTTTTATGATATTATTATTTTAATAAATTTTTAATATTAAATAATTTAATAATTTATAATTGTTACTAATTTATAGTTTATTTACTAAAATATTGAAATTTATGTTAAAATAAAAATTGATTTCATTATTTAAATTAAATTATTCAATATATATTTTTGGAATAAATAATTCATTTATTTTTTATCATTTTTTTGATTTTTTTAAATTTGAATTACTTTCACTTTGTTAATTATTTTTGGTGCACTTACAATATTCTATATAGTCACGAAAGTGACCATAAAAAGTTACTATATAAAATGGTGTTCACATGAAGGTAATGGTCAGTTAACTAACTCTGTGTCCGCCCTTCTGTACCATATTGAATAAAATTAAATGACCATTATACCATTTATTCTCCCATCTCACGATCATCATACTAACTATGAGTTATGTTTCCATCTTATGGTGTTTGATTTAATCATCTAGTTGTGAACCGATTTCCACCAGACTATGCCTCCACCTTATATTGGGACTACATTATCATGAGATTCCCATGAAAAACTAACTCCTCAAGGTATTCTTTCCTAAATGAGGGTTTCCCCACTTCATCCAACATGTCGTATCAACATAAAAGATCCACCGTTGAAGAAAACTTAGTTATATTCTACCACTGCTTGATTTGACTCTCAACATTGATTAAACAGGAAACTAACATGCAAGTACATGTAGACAATGGTGGTAAAAGAAGAGGATATTTATTATTAGATAAGAACATTAAAAAACATTTGCGTAATAATGGTTTTTACCTGATAAGGATTATCAATTTCACTGGAGAATAAAATGAATCAAAATATATCTAAATGTGAGATCTCCCACCTAGGTGTTCTAAATAAAGTCTGAAATTGAGGAGGAAATCAAAATCAATGAAGCCACATGAACCCAATGAAATATAATTTTGTATCAACACTAAAATAGAATAATTAAACTGATCCTAATGGTCACTGAATCAAATTTTTGAAGATGAATTGATTTCAATGGTTTTAAAACAAGAAGGTTTTCTAGTAGAGGAAAAACGCATGAATGATAGTCAATAATTTTCCATAGCCAAATGTTTAGTTTATGAAGATCCATTTATGGGAGGAAAAAATGATGTTGAATGATATTTGAATCCCCAATTAAAAGAGTAAATTTGATTTGATATACTAACAGATCTTATGGAAACATCTAACTAATATTTTTTATTATTAATTGATGGTGTCATATAGTTGAAGTTTTAAGGTAGCATGGTTAAGAATATTAATAAATCAAAAGGCATGGCTAGGTATATATAAAAGAGAATGTATGTTGGTTTGTATTAGATATTAGTAGGTAATTATCAAATAATGGCCTTATTAAAAAAAATTTACCATTAAAATGTGTTTAGTAATTTAGAAAAGATTAATTGATGTTAGGAAAAATGTCAGTGATGAAAATTTAAATAATGTAGAATAATTTTTGAGGAAGACAAATCGCATTCTGGTTTTAGAGACTCTAGTTTGATGTTCCAGATTAGAGACAGGTGTAAAACATTTCTATTATATTGTTTTATAATATCATCATCATATGTTATATTTTGTTTTCATTCATTTCTTATATCATGATGATTATATTTTTTTGGAATTCAATCATGAATTTTAAAATAGTTTTGATATTCACTAAATATTATTCATTAGGAATTTTAATCTTGTATTTTTAATTTTATCCTTCCTATTTTCATTTCATCATATATCATAATTCAAAATCAAGGTCAATTTTTAATTTTACAAAATAATTCATCTAAAAAGTATTCTTTTAATTTTTTATAATCAATCATTTATTTTTATTTTTTCATAAAATACGAGTTTTACTACAACATCAGATGGTTCATGGAGGAGGAGATCTTCAATGATCATCCATTTATGTGATTTATCTCTTGGTGACATATATTAATCAATCAAAATTTTCAGTTTTATTTTTTGATAATATTTTCATGAATTATTAAATACATTTAGACCAATAGGATAAATTTTCCCATTCTTCAATCATGATTGAATTTATCAGCACCTTTTCATGATGCCCAATCATTTTTTCAATCACAACATAATTCAAAATCAACATATTATTCATTAATTTTAATTCATAAATATAAAAGTAGTGAAAATAGTCTATGTACTTATTTTAAGTTCATTATTTTAATTTATAGTCTACTCAAACCCATATTCCCTTTTATATGGGTTTGATATTGTAAGAACTTCTATAAAGTAGTAAATTTGAGTTAAAAATAATTAAATATTTATGTATTGATTAAAATTTCTGTCAAAACACAATGTCAAAATTTTAAATAATATTATTTCCAATAAAATTAATTAATTTCATTTATTTTGTTACACAGAACAACGAGTTTTAACAAACATAGATATACTTTTAATGTTATTGTATATAATAAAAATTATATATAAAAATAAATCTTAACAAATTTATAAATTTTATATGAAATAATAAAATTAATTCTTGAGTTAGTAATGTAAAATTATCTTATAGTAATTTTTATAGTTTTTTTGAGAGGATTCGTTTTATAAAGAAATATGGAAAATACTAAATTATAATTAAAAAATGATTATTCTATAAAAAAATATTGTTATATTATATATTGAATTATTTTTTAAGTAAAAATAGTGCAATTATACATATATTAATTTAATATAGATAATTTGATTATTATTTTATTGATTTTTAACAAACAAGAATTCTAAACTATTAAACAGTATCACTTTGAAATCATGTTTTCTCATTATGTCTATGAGATTATTTTAAAATAAAATTCATCCACATATGTGTATTGAAATTGGAAATATTGATTCAATATTTTTTTATCAAAATAATTTATAATTTATATTATGGTTATCTTTGTTTTTGACCAAAAATATTAATGAGTTGAATTAATATTAATTACAATGATTATAAAGGAAACGATTATAAATAGTGGTTAAACATTAATGATAATGGAATATAATTACCTAGATACATGTAAACCTCAATTTGATGCCCCTATATAGGCTATATACCACCTTTTATCAAAATTGGTTCATTATTTTTGGCACATGATGTAAGAGAGACCTCTCAATTGTGTTTCACTTTTTTTATTTTCAAGAATGTCACTCCTCCTCCGCTATATAGTGGAACTCATACTCCCAACTTCTTTACACCTCTCATACATTTTGGATAATAAAATACCTTCAAAAATTAAAATCCCAAATACCAAATTTAATACAATTACAAAAAATTTTGGAATAAGGAAAAATATAGAAGTCTGTTGTTTCAAGCTAAATGGTGTTACCTAAAGAAGAGGAAACATTCATCAACTTTCATTTTATTTGTGTATCCATTACCACACCATTAATTTAATATTATAACATGAATATATAATAAAATCGGTATCATATATATAATAATATGAGTTTATTTTTAGGTTAATACAAAAGAACACATAAATTTCCAAAAATTGTGTTTTAAAATCATTATTCCTATGTACGATAGACTACCTTCTTGGGAAATGATGTCGTAATTTTTTTCATAACCACCTATAATGGTTATGAATTATGATGGAAATATTATTTATATATTATATATATTATATTTATAAAATAACAATACATGTCGTGTAATTATATCATATACACCCTTTATACAATCAATTTAGTAAGGGATACGATAGTGTTGCCTATCTATTAGGCGGACTACCACCTAACAAATTGTTGTGTAGCGTTTTTCACTAGTTTGTTACTTGGAACATAAGAGGTGAAACTATAGTGAATATATATATGATATAAATGAAATGATTCTTATATTAATCAATAAATTATATTTCTTATAATATATATATTGTTTTCTTTTTAACCTTTCAATGACTGAAAAATTTATAACGTTATTCTTGTACGTGTGGACTACCACCTCCTCAAAGCGATGTGACTGTAATTTATTTACCACAAAATCCAAATAACTATATATATATATAAGTATATATGATTTCATAATATGGAATAATTATAAATCAATAATGATAAAATTTACTTACAATCAATCTATATTGATCACTGAAACATTTTAACATTACACATGAGTTCATACAGCCTACCAACTCCATGATTGTAATGTTGGTTCATTTTTCATATATATAATCTATGATTGGTTTTAAAATAATTATTTGTGTAAAAATATTCCTATTATTTAATTACTATAAATTTTTAAAAATTGAGATAAGGACCCCCTTGGTCCATAATTGACCTACAAAATGTCATTTATTGACATATATACCAAATATGGTCATAACTACCGACATAAACAAAATTAATTAAGGAATTTTATATAAAATGGTAATAAATGATATTTAATTAACAATAAACTAGATAATATATCTCAGAAAAATAAATTATTTAAAAAAATTACTATTCCTTAGATAATGGATAACTATGAGATGTCTGATTCAAGGTAATGGGATTTCTAATCTCGCTTTTATTTCTGTGTGACTTATGACATATTCACTAATCATTCCATTTTTGTTGTGTTTTCAATTACCTTTGATATTTTATATCATATAATTAATTTATTTCATAATATTATATGTTGTAATTGATGATATTATTTCATATAACACATGATTTAAAAGTTACTCATGCAGTAAGGGGTTTTTCTATTCTCACTTTTATTTTTAAGAGATATATTCCATATTCAGCACACAATTTTGTTATGTGGTGAATATAATTTTCATGAATTTATTTTATAGTTTATATATTTAAATATATTATTATTTACATATCCATTTGAGGATATCCCTTTCATGGGGTTAACGGTTTCATTGTTACCAAACATGCATTTTTTTGATACAATTTGACTTCCTTGAGACTTACATCATATTATACATGTATCTTATTTTAGACGGTGTATATACATCCCATTTCATTTTTAATTTAAATAATTTCTTAATTCCTACTATATTTTGAATTTTATTAAATGTATTATTTTTGTGTGTATTTTGAATCTATTTTATTAATGTGGTTAGAGTGTTAAAACACATTCCAATCGATCATCAGTATTGCTTGTGATTATCTATCTTTTGTTGAAACTTATAATCTATCCATAAATAATTCAAATGACTTTTATTATCCTATAGTTATTTCATGACAATAACTGTTTTCCATTCATTTAAATCATAATGTATTCTCCATATTTCAAAATAATGTTTTCATTAAAAATATTTTTTTTAAATCAATGTTCATTCAATACCAAGTTTCCAGAATATGTTTATAGAAAAATTTTAAAAATGTTTTTCCAAATCCAAAATGATAATTTTAGTTGAAATAATTTAATTTATTTTTAAAAATTCATTTCTATATTTCCAAGGTTGTTTTCAATGTAATATATTTTCAATGGGTTTTATGTTTTCTAATTTGATTTTTAAAATTAATAGGATATGTTCCTCAAACTATTTTGAATGACTCTTTAAAGGTATTTCTATTTCACAACATATAAAACACTAGTTTTTACATATCTTCCATTGAGGATATTTTTCATTGATAATGTTCCCATTATTATATTTAGGGATTTAGATTTTTTTATATAGATTTTTATAGATTCAATTTATTTTACATGGTTTAACCATGATTCAAAAATATATTAATATAAAATATATCATTCCCATTGTTTAATCATGATCGAATGATATTATTGTAGAAAAAATTTCTTTTCCACTATTAAATCATTTTATACAAGGTATAATGTTTTTTTCCTATGATTTTATGTTAAATTTAATCTATTATTTTTTATTATTATGTAATAGGATTTTAAAAATGTATGTGTGGTTACATTATAAACCAATATTGTGTGGTTACAGGAAAAATAAATGAAATGTGGTTCCATGATAAACCAAATATGGGTATGTCCATCATAGACCTAAAATTCAATGAATTTTGAATTCAACATATGGATATTCCATTGGAAAAAGTTATTTTAATGGTGAAGTGAAAATGATGTTCCATGTTACATAAAATTCGATTTATGCCTTATATGGATTTATAATGATTATCATGGTAGGGATTGATATCACATTGACCCTGATTGTTGTTTTTGATAACTACTTAGTTTTTTAGGATTTAATTTGATGATCCAGTTATTTATGGGTGTGATTTCTTTTAGGATTCACTCATACACATTGATTGTGACATCATATAATTGTGCACTCATATGATCATTAAGGAAATTTATTTGTTAATGCTTATTTTTACCCTTAGTAAGTATTTTATCTCACCATTATTATGTTTCCAAATAATAGAGGTTATAAATAATTATTTTTAATTATTTATGTCTATAAATTATTTTATAAGGATGATGTTGATTGTTAGGTTGGGGAGTCTATGACGAAGACACAAGAGGGGTTGAATTGTTTCCTTTAAAAATTTCCAAAATTATATTGTTTCTCATCAATTGTACATAGATATGGTTACATTTATTTTTGTGAGTATGTGTAGTGGATAAATAGAAAACAAATCACAATAATTAATAGTTGTTTAGGGAAAAAAATAACCCCATAGTCCACTCCAACATAACCCTCTCTGTGGGAATGCTGAATTTCAATTGTCGTGTCCTCTTCTCATAAGACCGATCCACAACTGTCTACATGTAGTTGTCACCCACAAAAATATGGCTAAAAATAGAGCCTTCTAAAAAAATTACATGGAAATGAAACATCTACAGCCTAGAAAGAGAATCTTATACTCCACCATGATTGAAACCAATCAGTCAATAATCAAAATAATCAATATAGATTTATTTCATAAAATATATAAATCTTCACATTTGTAGTAATATGAAACTGACACAAGATTGATCTTCATCGTCAAAAGAATAATAATCTTTAAATTAGTTCTGAATAGATCTGTTTACCCAATAAGATCATTGTTTTTAAGAACATCATCAAAAATATATCATTGCACATCTATAATTGAACATGCATATCTTTTAAATTTAGTCCTTTTTTATGAGATTCTTGATCATTATAGCACTATAAATCAATCTATATAAGAAAAATCAATGAAAAAAATATCCACAAAACCAAGAGATCTATAAAAAAAACATCAGATGAATAATGATATATATAATGAAATATCTTGTAGTAAGACGTCAGATCTACAAAATACGCCTAATAAATTGAGAGAATTAAAATTTAAAAATATAGATTAGAGTAGTCTTAACTTTCCTTAAAAATAGGACATGAAATCATCATTGTAAAATGATATTTAAATTATTTAAGGCGATGTATGAATCAGTCGAAATCGAGATTTAAAATGACCTGATATTCTGTAAATACTTTTATAGATAACTCTGATAAAGTCTCAAATTCAAATATCTGGTGTTGAAAATTAAAACGTGAGGTTCCTTTATAAATCAAAAAAACAAAAAAAATAGGTTTCAACTACGTAGATTTCATTTTTCAAACAAAATATTGACATAGTTTGGTTGATCACAAAAGTAAGGTTTCTATTCCATAGATTTTCATCTCAAATATAGGTTTTCATACTTATGTATTTTTCATTAACTAAACATTTTCTCATTAAAACACATATGGTTTCATTCAAAAGAAATATTTTTATCTATAAATTTATTCCATCGTGAGTTTGATAAACAATACATACTGATCCTGTATCATAATCTTTAATTCAAATGTAGGATATGATCATTAGATTACGTTCATCTATGTAGGGAATGAATATAGATTCTAGAAAACTAAAAATAATGAAAAATGTTTCAAGAATACACTTAAGATCTCCCCAAACTCATTAACGATTATTTCTCACAATTAAATACGTGAATATTTTTAAAAAATAAGAATTATAAAGAATATAAACGTACTGAAATACACATAAAATATGTTCATTAATAAAACAAACAAAGATATTTGTGAGCCTCAAAATATCTAAAATGTATAGAGTATTTTTGAGACCATACATTCCAAACAATCTCCCCATTTTTTATGATCCCAAAACCCATAAATTAAAACTATAAATTTAGTAACATTTTTTAGAATTCTATAATCATATTCTGAAATAAATTCCATTTGATAGAATTATTTTGATAAAAATAAATGTTTGTGGTTGTCTAAATATCTCATAAAATATTTGAAACTAAAAATAAATATTGTGTTTATCCAGATTTATCCTCACTTATGTGGGATCAAAAAGCAATTAAATAAAAATATTAAAAACATATTTAATGTTGGAAAAAATTTTATGTGAATATTATAATTAACTGCTAAAAATAATGAAGACTAGATGTTTGGATATTAGAAAAAAAATATAAAAGAATATAGAGATAATGTATAAAAAATTGAAATGAAGACAATTTTAATTGAATAGAAAACGTAAAAATACAATAGGGATGTAAATTAGAAACAGAATATCCACTGTGAAAATGAGGATAATAGCATGGTATGGGTATGCTATAATTGGGTAGGAGGTAGCTCGATTAAGGTTCTAATGATTTTGAGAAGCTTCAAACAAATCATTCAATTTAGCCATCTGAAACCGCAATTTATTCATCAACCTATCACTAAAATGCATTATCGGAATTCTGGAATCAAGATTAGAATGAAAATACTATAAAATAATGACTTTCAAAAAATCTTTTAATCCCTTCTCATGCTTCATAAATTGATCCATATTTTCTAAAAAAAGATTTAGTAGAAGTTTGATACTAGGTTCACTCTGAGTCAATCGATGAAAACCAATTTTCTGATTATCCAAAATTAACTGACAGAGGTGAACTATTGCATTGAAGGTCACGAAGATGAGAATTTATTTCTTCCATAAGAGATGCAATGGACTGAAAACATCTAATCAAATGTAGAATTTTTGCAAAGGTATATGTATATGTACTTGTCTTATTCACTATGATGTTCAATGAATCAATCTATCTTCCCATTTACAACTTCAAATCTGCAAATTCCTTCTTTGAAATAGCTTCAGTTTTCATCCTCCAAATCTCATATAACAAGTATCTCTTGATGGCATAAAAATAACTTTTATAAAAAAATATTCTTATTTAGTTCATGGATATTTTTAATAAATTATCATGCTCCTACCATAGTGTGGAATTCTCTTTCTAAGACGTATTAATCTTTATCATAATTTCTTCAACTTGATGAGACAATGAATCATATGTCCCTTCATCTGCATTCATTATCTAATCATCAACATTAGGAAATGGATTCTCCATTGATATCTCCACATATTTTTTCAGTTGAAAATATACTGATTGTCATGTACTTTAGTCTGATATCCATATACATGGCCTAACAGTACTATATTTGGAATCACAACCACATTTTTAACATCTATTTCTAATTTCTAAACAAGTTTATATTTGTTAATAGCATCATTCGGAACAAATTCATCTTGAATATTCATATAATATTGAATATTTTATTATAATTTATCACTTATCATAGGTATAATAGGAAGATATCTAGATTGAAAATCCACTAGTATTTCTTCTTCAAGTGTTGCTTCTTCTAAATGAACTCAGCATGTTATATCTCCAGAATCCAACACTTGAACTTCACCTTGTTTAACATCTCTATTTCTTGGTTTCACAACAAGTCCCTCGTGAATTTTTTCAATATAAAAATCCAATAATTTGGTATTAAATATATTCCTTATATTAGAAGGTTGAGAAACTACCTTAGTTTGATATTCTGCAATACCTTCCTTTCGAATAACACATTTCTCCCACTGAGAAAAACCTCTAGAGCTCTATTATTCTTCAACACCAATGGTTAACATCATGGATCTCACTGTACTCTACAAAAATCTAAATATCCATAGAGTTGTATCATTTAAAATAGTGTTATGATGACACTTCATCCACGAATCTACTAACTAATTTATATCCTTTTGAAATGAAATTCTAGTGATTGTTCACCTGTATTGATAAAAATTAATCCTAGAATCTAGTTGACAGAAATAATACCAATACATAAACATATATTGAGGAAAATTTGTCTTAATATCACTTTGAAATAAAAAAATGATGTGCATATCTGGGTAAAAAAATTTCTCCATCCTTTCCATCCTTGGCGCAATACTGGTATGAATTAATATAACCTTGATCTTATGATATTCCTCGAGATCCTTAAAAAAAATTCTTAATGTGCATTGAGTTAAATAAAAATGACATAATGTCTTTGGAACAATGATTCCTATCACATATAGATCAAATATCAATGTGAAAAACTCCATCACGAGGGAAGTCTATGATTTGATAAACATTAGTTGAAGAAATTGAAAAATACTTATCTTCAATTGTTGCAAGAATCATATCTTTAGAATCACCAAATATTAATTGCACACTATTATAAAAATTGTTCACAAATACCTCGTAAAGAAATTATGAATTGATTTCAATAAAATTAGTTTCCATCCCTAAGAATCCCAATGTTTATTTCCAGAGCTGATTGGTCTGATATAACCAACCAAAATCAACCACTTCTCATTGAAGTATCTTTCTATATGTAACATTCTTTAACTACAAATCACTTGTTTATCCTTAGTCAACTCTCTAGGTTTTAGTTATATCAAAAATATGAATGTCTTTGGTTTTCATCTTCTAGTGTTAGGAAATAAAAACAATGGTTTCAGTTTTGATGAAAATGATTTTGGTAAACAATGGATTTCGAAGATTAAGGGTTTCTGAAAATTGACACATTTCTTCATTTCCCATGTCAAGGATTAATTATGTCAGAAATTTTAATGATTATACATTTAAATAAATTTAAGATTAAATAAAATAAAAACAATTTATTAAGATAAAAATATTAAAAATTAATTAAATTTACAGTAATAAACATAAGATATAATAAAATAAACTAAATGAAAATAAAATAAATAAATTATTTAAAAATTAAATAAATCATGCTCCCCATTAATAATATCAAAAAATATTGTGGGTAGTGGTTTAGTGAAAATATCATCTAATTGAAATTTTTTGTTAAAAAATAATAAAGATATTTCTTTTTAAAAACATGATCACTTAAAAATGATGACTAATATCAATATGCTTAGTTCTAGACTGACTTATTGGATTTTTGGAAATATTTATACCACTTGAATTATCACATAAAATAGTTTTAATATTAAAATTAATTCTAATGTCTATCAGTTTGTTTTTCATCCACAACACATTGACACATCAACTTCCTCCACACACATATTCCACTTCGGATGTTGATAGAGAAACTAAGTGTCTCTTCTTACTTGACCATGATAGTAACGATTTTCTTATGAAGTGACATGTTCCTGATGTTATTTTTCAATCTAATCTAAAAGCACCAAAATATTCATCTAAATATGATATTAAATTACAATCAGAAGTTATTGGATAATGTAGATATTGGAAAATAGTTCCTTTCAAATATCTAAAGATCATTTTCACCTGAATAATATGTGATTAATTATGATTTGTTTGAAATTCGGCACATAAACATACTGAAAACTTAATAATTGGTCTTCTTGAAGAAACATATAATAAACAACCAATTATACCTCTATATAACTTGTTGTCCATTAGTTTTCTAGCTTTATCCAAATCATGTTTAATATTAGTACACACAGTAGTGGAATATGTCTTGTTATTCTCAAGAAATGTTTTTTTCAATAAATCAATAATATATTTTCATTGATTTTATATATTTCCATAATATTTTTGATAAATGTTTTCCCCTAAAAAGAAATTTAATTCTCCCATCATGCCCATCTCAAATTCTTTTTCCATGAGTTCTAAAAAATCATTACAAAGTTTTTTATGTGTTTATCCAAAAATAATAAATTCAACATTGACTAGAACTAATAATATATTAGAAAAAGGTGTTTCCCTAAAAAGGGTTGGATATGAAAATCCAATAGTAAAACAATTTTTCAAGAGAAAAGATCAAAATATTTTACATTATGCTTTGGTAGCTTTCCTAAAGACATAGAGAGATTTATTTTGTTAAAAAAATATGGTTTTTGATGATTTTGAAAACTAGGAGGTTACTCAACATAATCATACTCCATTTAATAACCATTTAAAATGGTAGATATAAAATTCATAAGATATAATTTTAAATTCATATAAGATGCATAATCTAAAAGGATTCTAATAGATTCTAATCTAGCTATAGGGGAAAATCAATGTTTATAATATATACCTTATTCATGATTGTATCCTTTAGCTAATAATCTAGCTTTATTTATATTAATAGTCCCTTGATAATCTTTTTTCTTCTAAATACCAATTCATTTTCCTATAACTAGATAATTTTATGGTCTTTAAACTATTTCCAAAACACTATTTCTTTTAAACGGGTTAAATTATTCCTGCATTTTAATCATCCAACATTCATCTTCTAAGTATTATTCAAAAGATTTAGGTTCAAGTAGTAACAGAAAGGCAAATAATTCAACCAGGTTTCCTTTATTTCTTCTAGTTCTTATACTTATTTCTAGGTATCTTATAATATATTCTAAAGGTTGATTCTTTAGTATTCTATAATTTTTTTGAATAATACATTTAGGTTAATTAGTATTATGTTCTTCTGGATTGGACTAAATTATATTTTCCAAATCAATTATAAGGTTTTCATGTCTCATGTCATTAGATGAGTTTGCAGTTTCATTTTTCTGATCATTCTATTTATTAAAATAGTCAGTTTCATCTAACATCACATGAACTGAATCTTCAACAATCCTTTACTTTTTATTAAATACTCTATAAGATTTAGAAATTATTGAATATCATATGAATATTTCTACATTATCATTTGGATAAAACATACCAAGATTATCCTTGGTGTTCTATATATACACCTTGCATCCAAAAATATTAAAGTAATTTATCTTAGGCTCTATGTTATTCCAAATTTCACAATGTTTCTTTTTGAAAATATGCCAAATAAAAACTCTATTTATTATATAATAGGTTGTGCTAACATCTTATACCCATAGATTGGTTGGATGATTGTATTCATATAGTATAGTTCTATCTGTTTCTTGAATAGTTCACTTTATTTATTCAATAATTCCATTTTGTTGAGGTTTTCATGGTGCATTTATTGTGCGTTTAATACCCATGTTTGAGAAAAATGAATTGAATTATTCATTCTCAAACCCTCCACCATGATCAATTCTTTATGAAATTATTTTATAACTTTTTCATTTTGAAAACTTTTCCAATACCTTTCAAATACAGTAAAAGAATCATCTATTGGTTTTTTAAAATAGACCAAGGTGAATATAGAAAATCATAAACTAAAACATATACATTAAATTTTCCAACCAAACCTACTAATCTAGATTGTCTAAAAATATACATGTTGATAAGTTCTAGGGGCCTTAATGTAGCAATTTTTTTAACAGATTTGAAGGATGATTTAGGTGGTTTTCCAATCTCACATGCATCACAGAATATATCACTATCAAATGTGATACTAATTATATCTGAAAATATTTTATTCTTAAATAATTTATGTAAATAATAAATATTAAAATGACCATGTATCATGTGCCAAATCCAAGATTTATTTATCTTAGTAGTTAATCAACTAACTTAAAAATTACACAATGAATTTTGGTCCAAGGTGTAGACATTATCTATTATCAGTAATCTAAATTAATGCTATGGATATTTAAATATATAACATCAATTATTAGAGAAAACAAAACATTACCCATCATCAAAATGTTGAGAGATACATATCATGTTACACTTCAATCATGTACATATAGTACATTTATTATAGGGACATATGTTGGAACTTCTACCATTCGAATTCCAATTTACTTCCCTTTTGCATTATCACCGAAGGTGACTAGACCTCCATCAATATGTGTCAATGTATTGACATTATATGGTTTTCCACTCTTATGTTTGGAGTAGAAACAATCCACATACCATATTAATTTTCCTGTTTTGTGACATGTTACCTTCAAAGACAATTTAAACAAAAAAATTATTTGTTACCCATATCTTTTTCGGTCATTTCATGTTAAAAAGTATTTATGAATCCGAATCTTCATTATTATTTCTTGACATATTGCATTTACATGATGTAGGATTTCTAAAATTAAATTTTTTTGTAATATGTCATTATTTTACACAAAAAAAGACTGATTGTATATTTTGTGTTGGAAAAAAATAATTCTTGTATAGATTTTATTTTTCGTCATCACTACCTACACTAAATAGTTCCTTTTAAATTACATTATTACCTTGATTTTCATTCATTATAATTTCTCCTTTTGTAAAAATAAGTGCATCACTTTTATAAGATTCCACTTTATCATGTAGTTTTTTAATCTTATTTTCATGGTAAGTATTGTTTGTAGTAAATGAGATTGATTTTGAAACTAACTCTTGATGATGTTCATGTAAATCATATCATTAATGTAAAATAGAATTAGAAATATTCATTAATGATTTTTGATTCTTTAATAGGGAGTCATATAATTCATCTAGAATAGTACAGCAGGATTCCATTTTATTATTTGACTAACAAGAATATAAATTAGATGAATAGTAGGGTTATTCCTTCTCTTCATCAGGAATAAAGCACATATTAGATTTCAGATTCAATTCTTTCTTCTCTGAATATGAAATTGATGAGCTTTTGGAGTCTTTAGAAACACTCCAAGTAGACTTAATAGATATTTTTTCCTTCGTTTTTATAGTAAACATTTAACTAAAACTTCTTTTAGGTATTTATCATTTCACATTTTAATTGAGGATAGTTGGTTCTTATAAGACCAAACATTTTTTATTCATAGAGTCTAACTTACCATGACTCTTTTTAATCCATTTTTAATGGTTTTCTAGACCATCTTTTTTTACTATAAAACATGATTAATTTTCTGGCTAATTGATCCATCCTGATTTTAGAATCATATGAGTTTTAATTTCCTTCTTCTTTATCTTCTTGTTTCATTTTTATATTATGATTTTGAGATGAAACCTTTAAATAAGGGTGACCCTTTTTTACTATAACATGTTTATATTAAACATAATCTTACATTTTATGTTCATACATCATTTGAGTTCTAATAAATTCTCTCATTGTCAGATTCCGGATAGGTGTTTATTGGAGAAATGCAGTTGAAATTCTATTCCATTGATTATACATCACTCTCAGTACATTGAATGCTTGAAAAAATATGTTGATAGGTTCACATAAAGATGTAATGTTGTTTATAATTTATATGATCCTTCCATTAATTTGATTTATTCATTATAAATCAACTATTATACCTTATCGATCTTATATTGCTCATACCTTTATAAGATACTATAATTGTCTACCACCTTTCATAAGTTGTAGGAAATTATGAGACATGGTTGAATTCGTCTTGTCTAAGACCACAGATGATAGCATTCATACCTTCAAAATTCATTTCACACTCAGCATACACTAAAACACACTATGATTTGGGTTTTTAAGAATTTCATAATGAGTAAAAATCTTTGAGTATAATTTAAATAAATGATTTTTCAATTAGATTATCAAATTTTATTTCTATCGTCAATAGTTTCTAACATTGAAATATAGAGCATGATCCATTTACATTCTTTCTTTTATATTCTCCATTGATCTTTGTCTGAATATTTAACTCTGGTTTATTAAAACCAATGAAAATAAAATTTGTATATCCCAACCTCTTATTCTAACTATTTAGTTAGAAATTATTTGACCAAGACACAAGAGGGGTGTGAATTGTGTCCTTCAAAAATTTACACAGTTATATCATTTCACATCAATAGTAGATAGAGATGAAGAAATTTTTGTATGAGAGTATGTCTAGTGGAAAAACATAAAATGGAGCATAGGAAATTATAGTTGTTCAGTGCACAGAAATCCCCTAGTCCACTCCACCAAACACCCTCTTTGAAGGCTTGGTGAATTTCACTAGTCAGTTTCTCTTCTCACAAGACAGATCAACAACTGAGTGAAGATAGATTCCACCATTAAAAATAAGGATATAAACACACATCCTTATGGATATTTTATCGATAATAGAAATATTCATAGATTAGTATGAGATTCTTATACTCCACCACAACTAAAATCGAGAATCCAATACTCAAAGGAATAAATAGATATTGATTTGATAAATAGTTTAAACATCACAGTTGAAGCAGTACACAAATGAAAGAATATGGATGTTTGTCGTTAGATGAATTATAATCTTTGAAATTTATCTAAAGAGATCTGATTGTACATAAAGGTCTAAAATTTTAAGAACATCAACAAAAATAGTGTTTTTTGATTCCAGGATAGAACATATATATCACCAAAATGTATTTATTGTTTTTGAGAATCTCGATCAATGTTGGACTATAAATAAATTTTAACAATAAAACAAAAGGAATAAAAATGATCCACACAACCTAGATATCTATAAAAAGCATATAATATAGAAATATATATATAATGTTATATATTTCAACTATACTTTAGATCCACAAAAGACGCCTGATAAATCAAGAGAAATAAAATTCAAAAATACAACATAGAGTAGTCGTAATGTCCCTTAAAAATTGGAGAGTAAATACCCACTATAAATGGATCATTAAATCATTTAAGACAAGATTTGAATCCATCGAAATTGATCATTAAAAGTCCCTAATATTCTGCAATGACTGTTACAGAAAAATACTATAAAGTCAGAAATTCAAATCATTAGTGTTGAAAATTCAAGCGTGAGGTTCCATCATAAAATAACAAAACACTAAACATTGGGATTAATTATATAGTGTTCATCCTTAGAACATATGATTAACAACGTAAGGTTGATCAAAAAGGTAATGTTTATGACCTATATGTTTTCTTCTCAAATGTGGTGTTTTATACTTATATAGGGTTCTTTAACCATACATTTTCTCATTCATAATGTTAAGGTTTCATTCAAACGTAATGTTCTTTATCCAAACATTTCTTCCAATGTAAGGTTGACAAACCATACATGTGGATCTTTTACCATAATATTTAATTAAAACATATGGTATGACCCTTATGTGATGTTCTACTTCGTAGGGAATGAACAATGATTCTAGGAAATGACAAACCATGAACAGTATTTCCATAATACACTATAGAGCATTCCAAACACTTTAACGATTATTTCCCAATAATAAATACTTGAATATTATTCCAAAATAAGATTTATAAATAATATAAAAACCCTAAAATAAACATAAAATAAGATCATTAGTAAATAAACAATGATGTAATTCAATATAATGTATAGAGTATTGTTGAGACAATAAATAGAAAACATTGATGACATATTTTGAAATAAGAAAAATTGGGTTAAATGGGAGAAAGTTTCTTGTCAAAACATGCGAATTACTTAATTATGAGTTTTTCTTAAAAACATATGACTCCAAAACTAATATATTCATGATAATTTAAGTGATCCAACTTTTAATTTTTAATTTTTCTATTTTGGATGCCAAAATTTGTGTCACATATATCCACGTTATAGATGGAAATCTAATGTTATTAAATTCAAAATAGGATCTCAAAGTGTAGGTCATGTTATTTTATAGTTGGTATCAAAGGTAGGTTTTGATATCACTAGAGGTTATGTTTTTTTTTCAAGTTTGGTTATCTAAAGATCTATGGATACAATAAAGGGTTTATTAGATTAAGGATGATCATATCTTCAATGAATTAGAAATCCCTTTGTGATTTTATGTTATAAGATCATAAAGTGGTTAATTAAATATTTGGAGACGTTTTATTGGGTTTAGAAATTTATAACACCCATAATAAAAATGAATTATTATATATGGATGAGATATTTTTCTTCATTAAGAATAAAAGGGATAACTCTTATGTTTGGTGGCCTTCCATTTCTTATAGAAATGTAGTGGCACCTACACCCATGAATGATTCATGATAAGTGTTTTGCGCACTACAACAAGCCTACATGATATCCTGGATAAAATGACAATTTTACAGCCAGTAATTATTTTTATTATTGAATCATATGGTATTTTATTTGATGAATAAAAATTCTTTTATCTTATAATAATATATGTTAAAATACTTCTACTCTATGGGATTCAACCATAGGAAGAAAATGTTTGATGATGTTTAAGGATATTTATTTATATTATTATATTGATGATACTTTGGGTATTAAAATTTCCTTTTGAAGAGTTATATAACATATGAAGGTTTTCACATTTTGAGAATTATCATACAATGTGATAACCATATTGATTTTGGTTATTGTCTACAGAAAGTTAGAATCGAATTAATATAACATTTATGGTTATATGGTATTTACATGTTGTTATTTATATATCTTTCATAGGAATATTCATCTTGAATACTCATCATCTAGAGAAAAAGATGAGATTTTAGTGTAGATGGGTTAAAGGATGAAATTTACTTTTCATATATGTATTTTTATTTATGTTTCTAGTCTAGATGGTTAATGAATATTTTATATCTAAAAAATGATCATGAAATAAAATGTTATCCTATTACCATATTTTCTAATGATATAAAAAATGTTTCCATTCATATTTGGTTTGTGGTTTTTCTCATTGAATTCCTCTAGAAAAAATTATGTATCACTCTCTATTAGTCCATGGGAATTATATTTACCTTCTAAATCCATCTTGTTATCTCTATCTAATGTTCTCCATTTGACGATTCCATGTTACGTGTATATTTAGGCGACCATATGTTAACCAATTTCAACTTTTTTGGGATTGTTTGTTTATATAATTTTGAAGGTGTGGGATTCAATAAATTTATTCAAAAATTCTAAATTATTTGATTAATAATATTTGTTTTCAGGGATAAATACATTTTAAATGGGATAATGTGTAACATCCTAATATTTTATGAAATATATTTTAAATAAAATTAATTTAAATATTTCGATAGATTGATTTACATAAATTGAAAATTTTATGATATATTATAAGAAACACCATGTTTACCTTATGTTGATCATATCATTGAATTTCTTCTATAACATTTATTACATGTATGGTTGAGTATTACCAAAAAACAATATACTATTAATATTATTATTAAAAAATATTGTTCTCGCCTAGATATTAGAATGGGGATAATTAATATGATTTTATAATTTGTGAATATATGGTTTCAAAATGTATATATAATTATTTTATTGGTTAAAAATTAATTAGAACTCAAAAATATTGAATACAAATGAAATGTTTTTAAGAAAAAACTATTTTTATTCCCAAAAATGTGTTTTATCTTAATAAATTTAATTAATCACTATTAATAAAAGATATTAATAAAATTTATATATTATATATTGAATTTTTTTTACACTGATCCAATATGTTTAATAAAAATAACTGTAGAACCAATTCAATTATAATTATAAAACACTATATTATTCTAAAAGGTAGTTTAGCTGCCTATTAATGGAGTACTTTGTTGAAAATAATATTTTTAAAATTTTATAAAATTTAGTTGATAAAATAAAAATATTTTTTCAATTTTAATGTAAAAATTATCTTCTGGTTATTTTTTGGTACTTTTTTTTAGAATCTTAATTATTTTATGAATAGTGAAGAATACTGAATTTTAATTGAACACTTATTTTTTTTAAATAATTTATATTGATAAAGTATATTTTTAATATATTTTAGTGTAAAAAATATATAAATTATACAAATATTATTCCAATTTATTTATTTCTAATATTTTTCAAAATGATTTAGGATATAACAAGGTTGTGATATTTTGTTCCTTTTTTCACTTTCAAAACTATCTTTCTCTTTGATAATGTGTGATTAGTATTAAATTAAATTCTACCAATTTTATGTTTTCAATTTTAAAAAATAGTTTCCATATTTCCAATATGAATAATTTATTATTTACAGTAAAAAAAATTATTTGTTTTCCAAATATATTAATGAAAACAATTTAAAATAATTACAACTAATACAATGAAAATGAGTTTTACTTAGTGGTAAATGTTTAATATTAATGGATCAAATCAACTATAAACAAGACAATAACCAATTTTAGGAAATATTTCATGAATATAAAATATTTTATCGAATTTATTTCATTATTTCAGACACATGATATAAGAGAGACCTCCAAGATTTCTTTATTTTCAATAATTCCACGCCTCCACCATTATGTAATAGAACTCACTCTTCTAACTTATTAAAATATTTACATCCTTTTAAACTATAGAAAACCTAAAATAATCACGTAAAAACATTCATATTATCAACATAGATAAATATATTTAGGAAGAAATAATTCCAAGGAAGGCCTTCAGTTCAATACAAAAAGAGTTATCCAACAAAATTGTAACATTCATCAATATGCATTTTATTTTTGTTTCCTTCTCCACCCAATTAAATTTTTATTATATAATAATTATAAAAAAATATCAATATAATAAATATAATTATATGAATTTATTTATTTTTTCAACATAATGATACACATATATTTCCATTAAATTGGTTAGAAAATCCTCATTTGTGTGTATAACGACCTATGACTCACAAAATGATGTTATTAATTTTTATTTTACAACCTCTCATGGAGAGGAATTATTTTTTTAATAATGTAAATATATTATATTTATTATATTTATTACATAAAAACACATCTTTATTTATTATATAATAGGCAACCTTTTTAGATTTTATAGAATTGGGGATACTATATCGTCGCTCGTGTGTACTGCAGACTGCCTCCTCAAAAAGTTATATGAAGTGTTCTTCACTAAAGAGTTACATGTAAGGTAATAAAGGTAAATATATTTAATATATATTATACACATGAAATAATAATGATATTAAAGAAAAATTATTTTCCTGTAAATATAATACATTACATTCTTATAACCCTTTCACACACTAAAAAAGCTATAACGTCATGTTTGGACATGTGTGTTACTGCCTCCTTAAAGAGATATGATTCCTCTTTTTTCAACACCACATACAATTAAGGATATATATATTTATATATAAATAAATAATATTTTATAATTATAAATCTATATTGATAAATTTGATATAACTGTTTCTCAAAATGATCATTGAAAAATTGGAATGTTACAAATTCATACATGCGACCTACCATCTCCATGATTGTAATGATTGGTCATTTTACAAAAATAAAAGTACATTTTTTTAAATGAGTAATTTATTTATAAATATGATTATAATTTCATGATTATAATTTATGAGATATTTAAATAATGTATCTTTTGAACATATTTGACATAACGACATTGTTTTCCACTAATTACATGAATATGGTCAAAACATCCAATTTAAAATTAATTAGTTAAGTAATATTATATAAAATTTTATTATGTTAAATGATGGTAATAAATGTGACAAATTTTATCAACATATTAAATTTTAAAAATATGTTTATTATTCAGGAATATAGTGAACAAGTATTATAAGTCAGACTCAAGGTACAAGATTTCTAGCCTCACTATTATTTCTATAGGAATTATTCCATATTCACCAATTGTTTTATTGGGATTTATATAATGTATAATGACATGTTATATCATTAAATTAGTTTATTTAATGTTATTTATTATTTCAATTTATGTTAATCCTTCATCGATCCCAGGATTCACAAGTTACAAAAATTGTAAGGGTTTTTTCATGTCTCGCTTTTATTTCTGTGAGATAAATTCTATATTAAACACATAAATTTTTACAATGTATATTTTCCCATAAAACTATTTTATGATTATAATTCTTAAATTTATGTTTATTTAAATATCCATTTTTTGATATCCCTGCCATTGGGTTTACAGTTTCAAGTTTACCAAAGCCACAATGGATTTTTGTCACAAACTTCCACATTTGAGACTTAGGACCTAGTATGCACCAATATAAACTTATGAGTTGTATATAAATAACATTGTATATTTAAAATCATGAATTAATTTTCTATAAATTTGTTTCATGATTAATTTAATTTAATCCTATCCGAGGTCTTACAATTCATGGTTACCCACATTTTTAGAGTTTGACATTACAATCTAATCGATTATAGAGATTTTTTTGTGATTATTGACAATGATGAAATACTATGATCTCCATATAAATAAATATCCTAACATTTTTATCCTATAGTTATATAATGATAAAAATAATTCCCTTTATTTTCCTCTAATTTTATACTCAAGAGATGAAAAAATGTTTTTTTATTAATGGTCATCTTTTTGGTCAAAAATAGTTTTCTTCCAAAATAATTTTCCCCAAAAAAAATTTCAAAATGATTTATAAGTTTTTATCAAATACAAACGTTTATTTTTTCATGAAATTATTAATAATTGTTTCTAAAACATCCTTTATCTGTTTCAAATTATTTTTTCAATACAATTATTTTTAGAGTGTGTTATGTTTTAAAATGTGATTTTCAAAATACAAGGAATTTTTTCTTCATAAAATTTTAATGATATTTTAACTGTATATCCATTCATAAATGGATAAACACATTGTTTTTACTTATAATCTACCATAATAACTATTTATTGATACCAAACACATTTTTCTCTTAATAGATTTATATTGTTTCAGTGATATTATTATGAAACCCATTTCTCATCCATGGGTTAGACAACTTTCAAAGAGACTCTTTCAGAACCCATTACCTTTCCATGGGTTAATCATGATTCAAATATATTAAATATGAAAACCAATAATTTTCCATTGGTTAAAAAATTTATAAAATATAAAATGTTTCATCCATTTATTTTATGATGAAATGTAGATTTTATGTGTATTGATTAAGTAATGGTAAATGGACATTTGATGGATAGTTACATTAAAACCCAATGTAAAGTTGGTTCATGATAAACCAATGATGTGTGGTTATGTGATAAAGCATTTTTGGTCTATGATATCACTCTAATTAATTGATTATATAAGTTGACCATATATTTATTCCATTGGTTACTATGATTGTAAGAGTGAATTGAAAATGATGTCCCATGTTATGTACAAGTTTACATTATTATGGATATGGGTTATTTATGATTCTCTTGGATTTTATATATATCAAATGTCCTTCGAATATTGAATTTATTCCATCTTACCTTTTTAATATTTTAGTATTTCATGATCAAACTATTTATGGGTATTATTTATTTTATGATTCCCTCACGAACATTGATTATGTCAGGATACCGTAATGCACTCTTACTATCATGGATGACATTAAATTGTTAATACTTATTTTTACCCGTAATGAATTTTTCAAATAACCCTTGTTATTTTTACCTTTTCCCCATGTTATATATAATTCCATTAAATGATTTATTTCGATAAATGATTTCAAAATAATGATGTTGATGACCTATTGTAAAATAAAAAAAAAGATGAGTTAAATAGGAGATATGTTCTTTTGAAGATATGTGAATTGCTTATTAAGGTGATTTTTATAATTCTCTCAAAACCTAATCATAAATGGTACTAGAGAATATAAGTGATCAATGTTTTTATCTTTATTCTATTAGGAATTGTTGAAATAAATGATTCACATATATTTTTATATTTATCGGACATGTAAACTTATAGATTTCATCATAGGATCTGGGAGTGTGGGGCATGAGATGTTATATAAACCATGTGTTATTTTGGGTGTTGTATTTTGGCTACATTATATACTCCATAAGATGATTTATTAATATATTTTGAGTTATTTAGGTTGTGAAGGAATCCCCATTATTGAATAGTTTTGAGTGGTTACTAAAATTCCACTCCTCCCCCATTATAAAATGACACCACATCCCCTCACATGTACACACTTCCTAAGTAATATGGATCTAATAAACATATGATAATACCTCATAAATATAACTATACATTTTCTATTGTGTTTTTTCACCCCCACAAAACTAACTATAGAGTTCTTTTGAAGATATATTGAGTCGGTTGTTCTAAGAGAATGTAATTATCTTCACTAAACTTTTTCTTTATTACATATTCTCTTACAACCATCATTACTATCCCAATAATATCAATATAAAAACACAATTATATACCATATAATGAGATTATATTATGTTTATTTCGTAAAAAAAATATTCATATCCTCTTTCATTAAATGTGAAACGAAACTGTCAATCTTTTGTACAAGAGACTACCACCTCGAAAATCGAAGTAATTCTTCTTCCATCATTGCCTCTAATAGATGGACCTAATAATGGAATAAAATTATTTTTCTGATATTTGTTGAAAAATTATATTCTTTAATTAAAATATATCTTAAACCTTATTACTTTCCATTTCATGGATATACGATAACATTTCTCATTTTTACGGGGGACAACCTCCTCACCAAGCGATGTGATTTATTAGTCACATAAATTTAACACGAAATATAATATTGATGTGTTTAAAAAAAATATGTGAAATATTTTAAAAAATGATCCTTAAAATGTAATATATTATTTTCATTCTATTCTCCACGTCTATCGGGAAAATTAAAACAACATTCATGCATACGTATAACCTACCATCTCGATGAAGAATGAATTTCATTTTCTATAACTAAATTGTACACACTATACTAAATACATATATTCATAATATATAAGATATTTTATTTATGGATAAAATTTTGAAGATTAAGTTTCTGTTATCATAGTACAAGGACTAAAAATTTGAAATCAATACATACGTGAAAAAGAAATCAGTTTCTACCCAAAATGTGTTTTTACAAGGAAATGATTATAAATGAGTAATAAAGGTATTATGTAAATAAAATATTGTTTGATATATATAATTATGGTTATTTAATAAATTTCTATTAATCTAATTTATATTATTTTGGTTTTTAGAATCATTATAATTGAATCCGAGACATAGGGAAATTTTGTCTCAAATTATTTACCTTTTGACCTATGCTATATAAGGGAATAATACTATATAATGAGGAATTTATACAGACCATTTGAAGTGTTATATCATGAATTTAATTAATCTAACCATATTTAATGTTTTATTTTATATTATTCTTTATTTGGTATTACAATTCAAAACATGTTATCTATGAAAGGGTTCAATGTAACAATCACATTGTTTATTAGGGTTGTTTATTATTATACTTCAAATGATGAGATATTTTGATATATAACTCATAAAAAAACATAAAATAATTTATCCGATAATTGTTTAATAAATATAATTTTATCCCTTTATTTTCAACTGATTTTTTACTCATGTTTCAAACATATTACATTTAATTAAAGCAAACATTATTTTTCACTTCGATCAAAAATCCTTATCCTTATATATCCATGTTTTCTAAAAATAATTTCAATAATATTCTTTATTTACTCTATTATATTTTAATATTATTCTAGAAAATATAATTTTAGAAAATAAAAGTTAAATAAAAACTATATCTCATTTTACAATCAAATCTCATTTGGTTTGTACAAAAAATATGAACAAATTGTGCATTAAACGATTATGACTTAAAAAATATTTTACACTATCACAAAAAATAAATGATTTAATACTTCCATTATATGCTTATAATATTATTTTTAATGTATAATAATTTCACATTTTCCGTGAACATTTTTTTAATATGATATTTTCAAAGTGAAATGGTTGTTTTCGTAAATAAATGTCCCAATTGATCTATCAAATTTATTTTATTTATTGGATAAAATCATTTGATGTTACTTAATAAATAATGTGTATATTATCCAATTACACAGTTCTTAATCATTACCTGGATGGATTATATTTATGATGATAAGATGTTTATGAAACTCCTTCCTTTTCCATGGGTTACAATATGATGAAATGCATTTGAGACCATTTTCTTTCTCACAGGTTATTATATGTTGAATTTTATATGATCTAGTTGAACAAAAATGTTTATATTATGTTTTATGTTGTACATATATCTCCCTAAAATGAATCAGGTAATGTGGTATTACTCATGAGCTATTTATGTAATGCATGAACATGGATTAATTTTCCTTGTTTTATGCATAGAACTATGTGCATGTCCATAAGGTTATACTTGTTCTTTAATTCAAGTACATAAGGTTATGAGTTGACCCAATTTAATTCAAATATTGTTTTTCTTCGACATACTTTCATGTCCATAAGATTATAAGAGGTCATAATTTCATGTCTGTAACGTAATGATTGAAATTTTTTCCCTATATATGCATTCATAGTTTTGAATGCTCATGTGTATTCCATGTTTATATGTCTTATGAAAATTTTATACTCTCATGTATTATTTATTTTTATTCCATTTCGAATCATGTATTATGAAATTCTATGATTTAATCTAGGAATAAATTTTATTATCTATGATATAGAATTTATAGTGTTCAAATGTATTTTTCATATTATTGAACCCATATGCTCATGATTTTATGATATTTCTCATGTTTACCCTAAATGAGAATATGACCTCACCATTTTATATGATTCCTTTACATTGGTTCTAAACAATTGTATTACATTTGATATGTCTAATGAGGGATCTAGTTATATCGAAATTAGTTGTAGATGATATAGTTCAATTACGAACTAGTTCTTTATGTTTTTTATTTTCCAAAGGCACTAGAACAAAACGGTTCTGGAGTGGATCCTTATGTTATGTAATTACTATTCATCTATTAAGATGTGATTTTTATTTAGGAAATTCTAAATTTTAATATTGAATCCCTTGTGGGCCATCCATCATGATCCACATGAAATCACTACATTCTTACCACTAAATTACCATGATGACCACACATTCCTTATATAGTTCTTTATCCACTAAAACCTCATTCATTGTCTCTCTTTTTGGTTATCCTAATATATATACTATCATTCTCCTACTTTTTAATAAACATAATACAATATAATAGAACATTCATACAACACAGTAAGTATACCTATAGTGACACAAGTGTAAACCGACAAAAAAATCATCCTCAACCACATATTTTTCAAAAATTCAAATTCGATTAATCCTGGGTAGAAACACCATTAAAAAATGTATTCCAAACATATAAAATTTTAAATCATTATTCCATTTGTCTCTTAATTTAGTTTTATTCCCTTAATTGATTAATAACAAATACAACCTACCATGATATTCCATGTCAAATTGTGATGTTTCAAATATTCACCCCATTGGGGTTTATTGGAAATCTAAAGTAAAATTCATCTATGAAAAGAAAATTCAATCTTTTATAATTTTTATAGAATAAATTCCACATCACACCATGTCTAAATGATTAGTTATAATGTTATGAAACATAATATCAATATAGGATTCTAGGCCTCATGAAATTCCCTATTCCGTAACTCCACTTTTCATCGTGTATTTCTCCATGGATCCCATCTCTCCTTACAATGATACAATAAACATCCATTTGAATGATAATGTTCATTGAAAATTCTACATAAAAATTTAAATTTCAAATAAATATTAATCAATCTGAAAATTAACCCAAATTGATATTGATCCTTTTAATAATGATTAAATATATATAGTCATAGATGAAGAAAGAAGGGTTGAATTATCAAAAGTTCTTTATGTTTAAGATGTTTTTTTAAGAATGTAGATCAAATTATGTTCTTCAAATTATGGTATGACCAATGACTTATTCGTGATGTCCTACACATAGCATTTATTTCGAAAATGGTCAAATGTAAAAAGACCTTGCTCCATATTTTATTTAATGAAGGGAAAAAATCATCTAAATATTTATTATGTTGGAGTGTTATAACATTATTTTTCCTACACATGATGACACATATGTTATCATAAAACTATGGCCTATATTATTCAAATTATTCATACATAATATTAAATTTTCATGTTTTCCATAGAATATAAGTTATATCCTTTGTCACTAAAATATATTTTGTATCTACTATGATCAAGACCATGATTTCCTCTTCTTACACCACTGAATGAAACATCTGTTTCTTATAAAGAATGAAATACTACTTTTAGGCTAACAGTCATCCCCATCAATAACCATTTCATCACCAGAGAATAATTATAACTAATGATAAATTTATACCTCAAAAAACAATGACAAAACTTATTTTCCATTACATATATATCATCATATTTATGATCTATCATGATATTATCTTCCTTCATATTACTCTGTAAATGATTCCATAATAATGATGTAGAGAAAATATTTATAATTTTTTTAGTAGAATAAAATAAGCTACAAATAATATTATTTTATAGAGTGGGATCTGTATCTTTTCTATCCTCATTCTTCATAATATTGTTTCATAACCCATTCATAGTATACAATGGTTTGGAATTACACATATCAGAAGAATTTTGTAGTTGGATTATGAACATAATCTGGGAGAATGAAATTATATCTCACTCTCAATAAAACATGTACCCCCAAAAATTCTGTGAGACAAAAAATCATTGATGTTTCAAATTTGGAATTCATGTTTTTGGAAAATCATGTGTGGATTTTTACATGTTTCTTATAAATATGATATCATCTATATATACAAGAATCATAATCTAGTTTTCTATAAACATCATCACATAGAAATTTTGATTGAAATTTAGCCTTTTGAGTTATAGTTTCATAAAACAAGAATCCATTTATGTATTCAATGCTCACTGTTCATTCTTTATACCACATCATACCCTATTCAATTTGTGATTAATTGTTTCATCATTTCAATTATAATATCATACTAGATATTGAATATATTCTTTTTATTTGAGAACACAATTTATGGATGTTTATGTTAAATCCATATAATAAAATTTTTACCCTATTTCAATGAATATATATATATATATATAATGTTTCAGATAAACTCAAATTGGTTTAATGGAGAATGATTGTCTTCATGGCCTTAACCAACTATTATTTACATAACTTTTTTAAATTTGTTTTGTTAAACTATCTTGTAAATATACAAATAAAAAAATGTTCACAACTCTTATGTGTGTTGGTGTAGATCTATTTATAATTATTTTGGATTTTTCAACATTTTTATCCTTTTTTCTCTTATCTAAGGATTTCACTTTTTCCTTAAAAACATCCAATCCTGAAGTATCCTTATAGACATCATCATTCATAAAACAATAAACAATGAATGGATTAGAACTTACTACATTTCCACCCTTGTATTAATCATAGAATGTATTGGTGTTGGGACTCTAGAGTTCTTCATATCATTCTATAAGGTGAATATGATGTCACTACAATTCATAATTTTAATAAATCTAATATTATAATATTTTTAGGACTTACACGTTATTATTTATCCTAGAAAAAAATCTTTCACCAACCACATCACCATAATTTTCAAATTTTACATATGTATTTTAAATATTTAACAAACATCCATAATTTCTATGATTATTTCATTCCATTCCACATTTAAAATGGGTTCCTTTATTCCATTGTGGACAAAAATCCAAAATTCAATGTAGGGTCTATAATATATACTCCAACTTTCCAATATTGATAATAAATGTCTCCTTCAAGGAGTAATGTTTTTTCCATATTATTTAATGAAATACTTTTTTTTCACTAAATAATTTTTTCTATAGAGTTATCATACATGATACATCATAAATTATTCTATATTTCTCAAAATAGTTTCATATAGTAGTATTTTTATACTATATTTAATTATTTGACTGTAATATCTCAAGTATATGGTATCATTTTCAACACTTATCGGAAACCTCTTTATGAATCCCATAGAATATCTCTGGATTTTCATAAAAGTGGAATATAGAATTATACTAAATTAATTGATGAAAATAATGAATTATTATTATTTATATATTAAAACATTATCATTAGACCACACATATCAATTTTCACCACATTAAGAATCTATGATTCTATCTTATTCATTAAATAGTAAAGATTTTATACTTTTTTCATGTATAAATGTATCACAAGATTTTTAATGGTTCCTCAAAACAATGGTATTCCCAATATATCTATATTATTGGATATTTTTCTTATTGTGTTTTTGAATATATCATAATGATGATAAAATATTCTATTATATTCAGCCACCATATAGAGAGAAGTATTAAAATAACTATCTACTAATTATATATTATTGTTAATTCTCCTTCATATCATAAGATATTTCCCTAAACAACCTTTGACCAGAAATAATTTTTAGTTAAATGTGACCTAAAAACTATAGTCACAAAGTTGACTAAAACCTAGAAGAGTGTGACTCAAAACATCCACAGTGAGAACATGGATAGACTTCAACTCATCATAATTTAAATGGGTATTTCCAAACCCCTTAAACATCAACGATCCATCCTTTCCACAACACATAGCTCCATCAACTATACCATATAAATTTTATAGTATATTAAAATTTTCTAATATATGTGATGAACACAGTATATAATGAATCAACGTACTTAAATTCTTATTGTATTCATAAAAAATTTAGGAAACTGGATTTTTTATCCTTTTCATCTTCATTTAAAGAGTTACATTTTTTAAAAGAAGAAACAGACGGCCTTCACAATTTACCCTCAGAATACTTGGTGAAATCATACATTTTTTCATATTCTTTTAATAGGGTATACCTGATTTTCAAAAGGATTTTTCAATGATGGCAAGAGTTAATTTTTAGTGAGATATGTTTTTGTTTCTACTTCTTCATTTCTTATAGGTAATGGATTTATGCCCAATATCACATTAAAAATTTTAATAGCCCAATACATTATATCAATATTTGATAAAGGTTGATTCCCCTTTCTTATTTAATGGCTACTATGAGATTCTCTATTCAAATTAATTACTTTATCTTCAGTGTGTCACATAGTGTTGTTAGGGTAGGCATAGAATTAGCACATCATAACAGGGAAAATAATATCTCCGCCACTCATCCCATATCTCCATCTTTCACATGATTTCTTTATTGATTAAATGTAATTAAAAATCATTTATTATTATTATACATTTTATTTTTTGAACATATACTGTATTAGTTTGGATTCCTTAATTATAAACCTTAATATTTCCATTTTAAGTCTATTTCACTACTGGTAATTGTATTTCCAGATATCACATCTAATTAAACATTTACATATAATAATATATATTTATTTATATTTAATTTAATTAAGAACATAAAATCTTTATATTAACCTTTCTATATATTCTCCACCTATAAACCTTCCCATGTTTATATTATTTAAGGAAACACCATATTTCAATCATGACTACTATTTTTACACCATTAAATATCAACTTAATCAAGGTATGCATCCTTAATAAACTCTCCCCAATATTTTTGGATTATGTTAATCGATCACCATAATAATTTTTCCAATAAAAATTTGGAAACCCATAACATTGTTTGAAATCTCTTGACGAGATAGATGATTATATAAATCAAATAATATATAGTTTTTAAATACGTTAATATTATCCAATAATTAGTGGAATATTTTAGATGGCCATTAATATTATTATTTTTCATTATTTTTTATATTATGTTTAAGGATAGATTCCTCATATTTTATAATGAGATCAAATTATCCTTGATGTTCATCAATTTTTATGATTTTTTTTTCTTCCGTACCAAATATATAAGTTTGGGAATCAACATTATGTCTCATTGGTCACTAAAATGTATGTTTCTTAATAGAATATATGTAAATTCATCCTCAAATTGGTATTAATTGAATATTCATAGTTACCATGCTTCAATGTACTTTTCATTAACACAATAAGGATAAGATAAGGGAAAATTACTATTGAATCTACCCTTCTTCTCTTGAATTTACAACCCACAAGAGAGATAAGTTCATCATCCACATAATCTCATCATTCCAACATTTATTTATTAAAATATTATCTATAGTTGGTAATTAAATATCCCAACATGAATAAATTTATACACATTATAATTTATTTGAAATTTTGAAGGAATGAAAACTTCTTGATAGATCATCTAAAAAAAGACTTTGAAAAAATATCTCTTTTATAGACATTAAAATTTGACTATATAGAGGATGAAACCATTAGAATAAATTTTTAATAGTATTAGAATCTGATATCTCTTCCTCATACCCTAGATAGATCCAAAACCTTCAAATATTCATTTAAAGAAAAAATCATCACTCTCATGTGGAAGTATTTCTAGATTTCAAAATCTATAATGGAGGAACTGAACCATTTCCTACATCTTAATACCCCTTTCATATATATTTTATTACTTGTACAAAATTTCCATTAAATTAAATCATATCCTCAATAATATATTTATATATAGTCTAATGGATATCTATATATTTTATTTTTATTTTCTGGCATCAACATCCATCCATTCCAAATCAGTATTAGTCTTCAAAAACACTTTTGTATCATTAACATCAAATAAATGTAATATTGTAGGAAGAAATTCATTACTAAGATATTAATTAATTTATATAATTATACACATCCAAATGTGGTAGTTCCTCAAATCATGTAATGTAAAATAATGATTATTTACTGAATTATCAATATGAATAAATTTTAATGATAAATTTAGTTCAAAAAACCTCGCTCTGATGCTGCTTGTTGTACCATGGGATTACATGAGAAGAGAGGGAATAAATCAAGGTGTCAAATTTTTCATTTTTTTGATTAAAATGATGTTTTACACATATTGGTACAATCTCATTAAATATTATTGATGTAAATGAGAATTCAAGAAAATGAATAAATAAATTGGATAAAAACTACATTATTTGGTTCAATTAAAAGGGCTAATAAAAGGAGAATATGTCAATGATGTGTTGGTCAAATTGTAATCTACAATGATTAAATATAATTTGTGTAATACAATTTTTTTCCATGATTACTCCATTATTGGTGCCCTATCAATATAATTTGGTTAGTGATTCTAGATTCCTCACTCAGATCACTTTGGGTGACACATCATTACAAAATAAACTATATAAACTATTAATTATAGTATTAATTTGAATATACTATATATTTATAAAAAATGCTTATTTTGATTAAAATAATCATTTACTGAGTATGATTATCAAATCTACTCATCAGTATCTAAAATACCAACTAGGAAAATGCATTAAAAATCCATTTTCAAACTATTAGTTGTTCACATACGGTGTCAATAACTATTCACCTTACACATATCACACGAACCACATTTAATCACAATGTTAAAAGGAAAAAAAATTAATTATTTTCCCCACATGATTCTATAATTCATTATAAAATTATTTTATTCATTCAAATGATTGAAGATACGTTCTTACCATAAAAACATATCCAAAAAAACGAGAAGCATCAAATTTTTTAAAATGAATCCAAGAAAAAAACATTAATGGCTACACATTGGTATATATACAACACTATGAATAAAAATAAATAATATATTATCCTTTTCAATGTTTTTTCTAAATATTCTATCGTTAATTTTTTTAATTAAGAAAATTATTTTAAATTATAAAATTATTTATAATATAATAAATCCATTAATACATCACTATTAGTTAAATTATGTTTCTCCCATTTATATCCCTATAACGAAAATATTTAGTCTTATTTTGGGTAGAAATAAACCTTGAAAATATTTTTTTAAAATTTATTTGTTTTAATTATCCTTTATGAGAATATTTAAATTATTTATTTACTTCTCAATTCAATAAAACATTTCATTCATCTATATATAACTACTCTTGTAATGAATAATGAATGAATATATTTTTTTTCCAAAAAAAGATATAGAATTAAAATTCTAATTAATTATAGGAATGTAAAAAAATAAATCAAATTTTGGAACTAATCAACTATGTAAACTAAGATGAGGCATAATAATCAATAATTTCACAACACTTCCACGATTTCCTACATGAATATCACCAACCGATTTATTTAACAAAAATTAATTTATGTTATCTCATTTGTGAGGAAAATTTTCATTCCAATCAATTTTCTAATATATGTGGGTAATATTTTAATCATGTGATTTCTTTTCCATTAACATAAATTTAATAAAATGATTTCTTTTTATAACACTTCTCATCCATTGATATAATTATAGAACAATAATATAGTTTAAACTAATTAGCGACCAAAAATAAAAATCATTTTTATGATATAATCAGTAATGAATTTATATTTGAGGGTTAGTATAATGTGTTATATCTTTTAATAAATTAAAATTAATTATTTTACTTACACTGAAAGGATGTGTTCATATACCATCTTATTTCATGATCCTATATCCATGTTTCAACATATTTTGTTCACATTAGTGTTAAAAAAATAGTATTTTTTATAGGAAACAAACCTAATGGTATTGGATATGACTATATAATGTTTAACCCAAGATACCCTTACAAGGGAGGGATGAATAAGTGTATCAAATTTTCCACTATATTTATAGGATTTTATCATGACATTTGTAGGAAGTCATTAAACATTATTACTTAAACCATAAATTTACCAAACACATAAATAAAAAAATGAAATTAAAAACAACATTTGTATTTCATTATACACTAAGGAATAATATTATCAAAATATCTTACAATGTTTCAGTCAAAATAATATCCTATAGGATTCACTATAATTATTTGATAATTTTTTTATTCTACCTCACTTTATGTTGGGAACAATTCTGTTACAATTAGTTTAAGGATATTACACTATATACTGCATATAATTTCTATTATATCCTCCTAGAATACTAATATAAATGAATTTTACCCCAGTTTATTTACATGATAGTTGCATATATGTCACCAAGATTGTATTCATTGATTTTTATCTTGACCATTTTGGTAATATTATCTAATACTCTAATTGTTCTATAAAATAGATACATGAAAATATTTTATTATAAAACCTTGATTCGGAGAGCCTCCAGCATATTTAAAATGAAAAACACTATTTTGTGTTCACTATTTGTGAATTACACCATCAATCATGTTCCTATCACATGAGATTCATCCCATTTCTTGCAAACCACATATGATTCATATGACCACAAATACTTTATAAAAATCTTATTATGTTACTCTTATGTGTACTTCCTTCAATGAAATTAAATTTCTCATGTCCTTCCACATATCATCCACAGGAACCTTCCTTACATTAAATGACCATTAGAAACATTCCCAAATACAACTTCACTGTGGAGTTCCTTCACAGAACCTTGTTACCACCAGCTGGAAATGTGGTGTAAAATTCTTGAACTATATTAATGCCTGGAATTATTCAAAATATTTCATATCATTTAAATGATGTTCAAAGTGGGTAATTTATAAGAAAATACCCTTGAAAATACTATGCATCACATATATTATTATTTAAAACAAATTAAATAACCATGTATAATCTTTTTTTGTTGTCCAGCTATAGTTTATCATTTTTATAGAGCATATTCCCTTTCAATCTGAACACTATATTAAAACCAAATGTGGTATCCTTAATGGTTGACCAAAAATCACTATCATCTAACTACCAACAATGTTCATATTATGTGTACTCTATATATGGATGTTTTATTATGAAACTATCATCATACTCTACTTGCATGGAGATCTAGAGTTCTCAATTATATCGATCATCCTATGAAGGCCACCCAACATTAGTTACTAAAACATACTTAATACTTAGTCTATGTACCAAGGGAATAAAATATATATAAAACCTATAGAAATATATGTTAACCCCAAGGGATTCCCCCCAAAAAAATTAACCAACATGAGAAATAATTAAATTTAAAAAGTCGTTTAGGCTTCTATATTCTATCAACTATGTCCCATAATGTTAACACACATTGATTAACCCACTAATCATAAAGAAACTTCAAATTTTTTATAATATCATTGTTCTTCCAACACATATATTTAAGAGGAAATTTTTTTTACCAAATACATCATATTGAATACACATTCATTTATGACTTGAAATGTGGTTTTATTTGTAGGAATCACAATGTTTGTAATAAAGTGGATTTATTTTACAATCTCATTAATTTTTTGTTCATAAAATTCATATTAAATCCATAAATACTATATCACATGAAATAATTATTACATAATGTTATATTCTGTTATATATATTCATTATTCCTATGATATATTTTAGAAATAAATATTTTATACAATTATTTAATATATTCACACTAAATTAATTTGAAACTCTTTACAAACCTATAGATAAAGTTACTATCCAAAAAATACGAAGATAAACATATTTATACATTTAAAAATACATCATAAAAATAATGAATATAAACACCTTCTTGTACAGTTTTAGAATTATATAAAATTGAAAATTTATAGATGAGTATGCTTGGAGAAACATGAGTCCAACCCAAAAATTTCTAGACAAGGAATTAGAATATTCGTCGGTGCCTCATAATAAACTATGTCACTATACATAATGATATTTTACACATGAGTGACTTTATCCCCATCCTTAAGCTAACACCTAATATTTGAAAACAATATTAATCACTTAGATTCATGTGCTTAACATAAATTAACAAATTGATATTATTAAGATAAAAACAAAAACATATGTTGTCCTACCTATAATAAAGAAAATATTTCATGAGTATATATTTAAATAATTTTTAAAAAAATCATAAAATATTTATATTATATAATAAATTTATTCACATGAGTAATTATATAATAATTTCTAAAATAAATTAATATTTCAATTATTTAACATGATATAAATATCTTCAGACTAAAAAATTATCGAAAATATATTTTGAAATGGTAAAAATTATGGTATGACCATCACAGTTGATGGTTTTTTGAATTATAAATAAAATCTAAATCTAGTTAAAATTTTCCCCAAAACTACATTCATAAGGGTATAATGCATGATCTTTTGGCCTTCTAAAATGCCCCATATTTTATCCATTTAATTGGACATTTTGGATTTTTTAACCATTTAGCTCAATGTATATTTGTATGTCAATTGTTTTTTGGAAATGGATTATAATTTTTTATTTTTTTCATGGAGGTCTGAATGGTGAATATGGGCCATTAAATAAATAATCTCACTAAAATATAACCATTTCTCCCTCACACTCTATATTCCATAATTTTCAAATGATGCCCAAAATCAACATTTTATGTCCATTACTCCATGATCAAGAAAAATTAATTACTTTAAACCTTGTTATGAGGAAGGGAATATAATGGTTAGAATGATTAGTAACAAACAATTGTTTCTTATAGGGGAAATGTTGAAGTCCTAGGGTATGTTCCAATTCAAGTAATCTTTACAATTCTTTATCCCATCAAATAATCATCAAAAAAAATTCTTATACCACTAATGGAATTTTTATGAGAAATGTACAACCCTTTGAGTATAAGTAAACTTGACTTTCATGAATAAGATAACCGATAGACAAAACTAAAAAAATGAAAAATGAAAATATATGCATACCAATTAGTTCAATATTTCTATCTTTATTATCTACGAGGACGAATGAGTTCTTTAAGAAATAACTAATGTGTTCCTAAAATTATCATTAGCCACAGTCTATTACAATAATCAAATGAATTAGTAGGGCATATTCTGAAAAATGGTGTTATATCACCACTTTTATTAAAATAATAATGTGAATAGATACATAGAAAGTTTTATATTTGAAAAACTAATATCATGTGTATAAAATTATGAATATGAATCTAGATTTGTATAAAAAATTAGTTAAATGTATTTGTATATTATATATCAAATTATCCTACCATTTTGAAAATGATAACATTTTTTATTTCTTCTGAATTATTAATAGATTTGTTAAATCATATTTTATCATTCATTTAACTGATACTTCATCATATGATTCATCTTCATGAGAAATATATTTGGTATTTTCTATGAGAGACTCATTTTAATGATATAATATAATATTATATACATTAGGATGTGTTCTTTATACTAGATGATAACATTAAACAAGACATGGTGACATTCCCTATGTCATGTGAATGGGATAAAGGTATCACAAAAATCAAATTTTTATTTTTATCTCCTCATAAACACAATTAAATAGGAGGTCATGGTCCATCCCAATGGATGGGGTGATTGAAAAATTAACTATTTTATATAAAACATGAATATAATACAATTTTGATTTGTTATTACATATTTTTAATAAAATATATTTAGAGAATAATATTTTAAGTAGATGACTACATAAATAAATTCAAACGATTTCATGAGAACATTAAACAATGATGATAAAGTGCAAGGTGGATATCAACTACTTGGTTTTAAATAATTTCATATTGCTGATAATAAAAAAATTATTTCCAGTTCATTCCCAAAATTTACCAGGTCAATATTCATAACCAAGAGAACATACTAGTGAGGGATGATTCATATATATCTCCACCTTCACGAATTATACAACCATAATGTAATTAAATATAGTTTCATAATTTTCAATCTCACTAAACTTTTATGTTTTTTTGAAAATAAATCAGAAGAACTAAAAAAATTAAGAATAAATATCTAGAAGAAGTATGAATAAAAAATATTTAACTACCCTAGATATTGAATAGTTGGTAAATTAAATTTTTAAGAAACTATCATTTTAAAAATGACATAGAAATATAGAAGAAGAAAGGGTAAGTTGGTAGATCATGATTATTTTATAATGAGTTAAAAAATTCTTCCACTCCTTTATTGTAGATTTTTCCTAATTGAAAAATTCAGGCATATCTGCAAAAATGAAAATATCCTACATGTAAGAACCCAGATCTTCTATTCAGGTATGTTTTCCTTTTTCTGGTTTTTTTTAGGAAAAAATGAGTTTCTTGATGTTTCATAAGTAAACGTCATTTACATTATGAGTACATGTCATGTACTCGATTATCGCGGGTAGCCAGGTGTTGGTTGTGTAACAGTCGTGCACACTACCATGTTAGGTGACCTAGAGAATGCCTAATGTGGGGGATGGTGAAGGCATGTACACACCATGTACTTATAAAGTACACACTATGTAATTTAATTTTTTCATTAAAAATACAGAGGACACATCTAACGAACAAAACTGTCTCTTTCTTGGCCTAGTTCATCTGAGAGAGACCATACAACCATGATCTTTCCTCGAGTCCCCGATCGAGCATTTTTCTTCCGATTCAACCACTATCGATGAGTTGGGATCACCTCAGTATGCTCTTCCTTCTTCTAGAGCTTCATTTCCTGATTCCTCCACTTTTTCATGTTATGTCTTGTTGAATGTTTTAGACTTTTTTGTAGATCTATAGTGTTATTGGGAAATTCAAGGCTTGAGGTTTACATTTAACAATCCTATAACACTGAGGTAGGTGGTTTGTGCATTTCCGTTTAATTTCCTTGAGTTATATGTTCAAAATTCCCCAATACCCTTGAATGAGGTATTGCACCTTTACTGTTTTAGCCATGTTAATTTCCTTCCATGCTTGTATGCATGATTGGAGGAAAATTGAATTTGAATAGGGATAATTGATATTCTTTGGATGTGTTTTCCCATGCATGTTTTTTTTGTGATAGTTTGGTCTTGCTTAGCAGGTTAGGATGCCTTTTTTGTTTTCCATGCCTAGTTTTGTTAGATGGAGTGATGTTTGTCTGACATGTTGTTATGATTTAGACTGTTAGCAAAGTAATTCATGTTGTTTACATTGGCTGTATTGCATTTTTGTGTATGTTTGACTTACACAATTTTGTGGGAACCAGGTGTAGTAAACCATAGGGAGAATAGACGTAAGGGATTCTCTAGAGTGTCTATTTTTAATATTACGATGTGAGACAATAGGGGGAATTTGACGTTTTTTCATCCTCATAGTGTCTGTAGTTCCTCGACATAAGACACATGGGTAATGTGACATATGTTATTCCCCATATAACCTTTTAGTTACTTATACAAGACTATAGGGGGAATTGACGGAGATTTCTTTCCCAGAGAGTCTATTCTAAAGCTGAACCAGAGCAGTTAGACTGTGTGTACTTCCCAGAGTGTTTCTTATGTTGTTTTGGTTGAACCAGAGGGGTTAGACTGAGATATATTCACAGAGTGTTACCTTCTTTGATTAGTTTCTTGCATGATATGTGTAATTGAATTCATTGAAACTGTGGAAATGTTTACTGTGGTGTACTACCTTATTTATTGCTTTGTTTTAAATATTGTCTTCCCTATATATTCACTGACTATTAGGAACATATATTTTTGTGGTTGCCTACTGGAATTAGTCTCACACCTTGTTTGGGTCATGATTTTGGGCCCAGAAAAATTATATTTGTGTAGGTATAGATAAGGGAAAATAACTTTCTACTTCAAGTACTTGACTGCTTTGGAGCTAGAGAGCATGGGACCATGCTAAGTCTTGTGATGCAGAGGAGTTGTTTTCTTTTTTTATTTTGTACATTGGTTTAATACATTATTCCAGCATTGTGACCTGTTTTTTCTGATTTCCTAGACATATGTATCATGCATCATTATATATGTGCTTTAATTGCTTTTTGCTTTTAGTCTTATGTTGTTTACTGTTGTATGGTATTATAATCCTTATTCTTTTGATATCAGTTTCTATTCCATTGTATTACTCCACCAATGTGGGCACAATTTCCCCAATATCACACCCAAGGTCCTTACTGCTAGTTGGCAGCCTATGTCGTTGGGGGAAATTCTCTTGAGGCCATGTGACCAACTGATTATGGGGTGCCTCTGGGAAGCTTCCAGAACCTGGATGTTACAAAGTTATATCAAAAGAATTCATTTCTCTTGACATACTATTTTGAGCCTAGAGACAGGGATAGGAAGCAGTAGGTACATGGTAATAAGTTGTGCCTGAGAGTAGCTAAATCATGTACATAGAAAAGACAATATACCTCATTAATTGTAATTTTTTTTTGATTTTAAAATTTACAATTGATTTGATATTCACCTTTGGGTGATTCACATGTTTTGTGATGTTATTGTTGATGTTATTGAGGTTCTATTTCTATTGCAACCTGATGAGATGAGGGTATTCCATCACATGCATTATATAAGCAGATGCTAGAAATCACAAGTAATGCATTATTACCTTGCTATTTATGTTTCATTAGTGATTTCATGATGTTGTGATAGATGTAGTGCTAGATATGCCTGATGTTGTGATAAATGCATTGATAGAATACCTGTTTGATAGGGTATTGGTTGTGTAAGGTTTTTTTGAATGAAATCTAATATTTGGTTCTTGGGGTTTTATGGGCCCAAATGGATCATAATTTGGTGGATAATTTATCTATTATGCTTGTTATTGACATGTAGAGGATTCCAAGATTTGATTCGCAGGGAGTTTGGGCCCTCATGAATCAGAATTTTGCACTTTAATGTTCGTTTCAGTGTTTTTCTTGGATCCTATGTAGTTTATGAGGCTTACTGTCTAGAAAAACCCAGAATACGTGTCGTGTAGTGTTTAATAAAATCCATGTGTTCTTATATTCGGGTAGAAACTGTTTTTCTTAACTACATGCCATGTACTGTATGTACACTCTATATAGTCGCTAACCGTGTCTCAGAATATGTTGGCAGGGACATGCGGTTTGGAATCTTTGGTAAGACACAATGTGTACCAGATGTACATGTCGTGTTATAGAACCATGTAACCGGATGTGTCACTAACAAAACGGGTCAGTTGATTCCTTTATAATACATGTCATGTCCATCTAGAACACAATGTGTAGTGTGACCCGAGTACTCGGCCGTGTAACGAACTACACGGGTCGACAAAATATTCCTAGTACACGTTGTGTCCATTTTGAACACACCGAGTAGTGTAAGATGTGTATCCAGATGTGTCACTAACAACACAGGTCAGTGAATCTCATCTACTACGCGTTGCGTCTTGAACTTACATGTCGTGTAGTCTCGTTCTAGAGAAAACCATGTGGCTTAACCTTGTAGAAGAACTCAGGCAGGGAAAGAGGATTCAGTACACGCAATGTTTTAGGACAAAACGCCATTTTTATGGGGTGCTACATGACTGGGTTTGGAAAAATCACATGCCCATCAGAAGGCTTAAGGTAAGACGCCATGTTGTCATTATAGATGTCATGTATCTATGTTTGGAAAAACATGAAAGCTTTGTTTCTATTGTTCCCTTCTTATAAATCATAGTTTGAGTCCCAGTTAATCTTGATCTAAGGTGTCTGCTGACCTTGCAGATTCATGCCACCAAGATGTCCTCTAATTGTTTTCTAGATTATAGGCAACGATCAGACACCGGACATGGCTAGTCAGGGACATCTAGCAGATCCTCCAGTAGTTCCAGTCTTTGAACCAGCTGTCATTCCGAATATAGGTGTTGATGCTTAGTTCCGAGAGGTATTCATGAGGTTCATGCAGGGCTTCTGAGGAGTATCGCATCCTGCCCCTTCTATGGAAGAGTTGACGTGGGTTTTCCAGTAGTAGCATGCTCCCACTTTCACCAGGGAAGGAGGACCTCAGGCTGCCGAGTCATGGTTAGAAGCCATGTTTTCCATCTTTGAGCATCTAGAGATGCCTCCAGAGAGAAGGGTCAAGATCGCTACATACATGATTCGTGATTCCACCCAGAGATGGTGGAATGTGATCTCACAGATGAGAGGCAAGCATGTTCTGGAGGGCCGATCGAGCATGATATTTCATGAGTCTGGAGCAGGTTACTAATTTCGATTATGGACTATTTTTCTCACTTCGCTGAGTTTTAGTGCTTCATGTCTATTCTAGGAGGTGATGAGTTATTCCTATCAAGGAAGTTTGAGGATGATCTGAGGCACAAAATCTTATTGAAGGTTAACATCTTTAGGTTGACTTCCATCACTTCAATCATCAACCATGTGCTGATCACGGAGTGCAATTTGAGGGATTCTGATGTTTTGAGATAGGTCGGTTTGACATCTGGAGTTAGTATCCCTCCTACTAATAGTAGGAAGTGCTATAGAGGGTCTTATCATGGTCATCCAAGGAGTCAATAAACTTCTTCTGGTACCAGGTGGTGTGCTACCAGTGTGGGAAGAGCGGGCATACAAGGCCACATTGCCCGAGTGACCCAGTGGAGTGTCGATATTTTTACAAGATGTGTCATCTTCTGCGTTTCTATCAGATCTTCTCACCAGTAGCAGCTGAAAGGGGTTCTTCTATGACTCTGCATTTAAAAGCAGCGCCACCAGTTTCTCATCAGTCTGGGAATTGGAGTTCTTCCGACCGTTCAAGACGAGGTGGGGGTCGCGGTCATGGTAGTCAGTCACTAGGCTATTAGCAACAATAGGGAGGATTAGCTCAGAGTGTCTATGATGGGTTACAGGGCCACAGTGTAGGTCATACATTTTTAGTGGAGCAGACCCAGCCATAGTCAGATCTTAGACTCTCTACAGTTTGAGGTACGTTCATTTTTCCTCAGTTTTAGGGACTGCTTTTTTCGATACAGGGGCATCCCATAGCTTTATTTTGGTTGCTTTTGTGGAGATCCTTGGGCTCTATATCTTTACTTCTACTGATGCCTTGACATTAGACACACCGTTGAGGACAAAAACAACTAGTGTACGTCAGTTCAAGGAGTGCCCACTTGAGGTTGGTGGGTGTCACTTTTTATGTGACCTTTATGTCCTAGAAATGATAGGCTATGATGTCATTCTCGGAATGGACTAGTTAGTTCTCATCTAGGCAGTTATCGTGTAATGAACCTAGTGGGCCTAAAGCCCAATGAACTTGGCCCCGCCCGAGCCCCACCATATGCCAGATAGCAGACCCCACCCTCAGGTAGATTATAGGCCCCGACCATAGATTTCCCCATACAACATGTGGCAGGAACTGTCCCTTGCCTGAAGACAATTTATATAGCCTCTCCCTTTAGAGATATGGTTTGGGTACAACCTTGGGTACTTTTTTGAACGTTTGCACATGTGAGGGAATGCATAGGAAGTGAGTGTTGGTGCGTATGGATGAAACCTGATGAAGACATGCGCAATGGTTCATGTGATTAACGGGGTGTGCACATGGAATTAAAGGTTTGACCTTGTTTTTCTAAAGTGATTATAAAAAGGGAAAATTATTTTTGGAAATTGAATTTTGTTTGAAAAGTAGGTTTTGTAATTGGAAAATTGTATTTAAAGAAGGTGGTTTTTAAATCAAAAACTAAAAATAGAATTTTGTGTCATTTTTGTATTTGTTCAGTTTTTGAATTGACTTTTGATGGATGATAGTGCTTTCGTTGATGTTTCTTTGGCATGATATTGGTTTTGGCTCTGTGTTTTTTAATGTGGTTCAAAAAATTCCACCCATAAATAGAGTCAAGGTTTCTGATAAGTCAATCCCATTTTTTGGTCCTTCTCCAACATTTCCTATCCTTCACAGGGAACGAGGACCATTAGAAGTAGCTAAGTGGCTTGAAGAGGTCGAACGAATCTTCAAGGTATTGGGAACTCCCAAAGCTGTCATAGTGCGTGCTGTTTTAGGTTTGTTTGAAGGTACAGCTCTAGATGAATGGGATTTGGTTTCCCCACCGTCAATGTTAGTTGGGATGATGTGGGATGTCTTTAAATCTATCTTCGTTTGATGGTTTATAACTTAAGAGGTGAAGAAGAAGATAATGGAAGAGCTAATTCACATTCAACAAGGAGAACAAACGGTGAAGACTTATATTGACCATATCAGGGAGCTAAGGTCTTTTTTTTCTGAGGCCGCGTCATAGGATATGATGAAGACTTCACTCATCATCGGGGGTCTTCGTCCAGAGATCAAGGAGAGGGTCCTTCTTTCTATGGACCATCGTTTCGAGAAGCTTGTGGATGAGGCATTCCAAGTTGTGTTGGTCTTCATAGCAGAGATGGTTTGAAATCCAGCGTATCTAGTTGCTCGTCAATGTTCCCCATCTGGCGAGCATGGTGTGCCAGAGGGACCTGTTTCTAGAGTGTCCTCTCCAGTGGTTCTGGCTTCTAGTTCGTCGAACCCTTTAGTGGTGTGCCACCAGTGTGGCATGTTCGGGCATGTGAAGCTGTAATTTCACATCCCTCCGAAGTCGTGCCATCGTTTTGGGTGTCTGTGTTATCTAGAGATGTTTTGCAGGAAGTGTCGCCTGAAGAAGACACTGTGAATGAAGGATTCGAGTGCCCGACTGTGAGGCAAGAGATGCTTCGGCCACCAGAGCCTCAACCATAGATCTTGGGGTGAAGCTCGCGTGCATTCATGAGTTTCTAGGGGTGTGAAGCCTTGGTACGGGTATTGTGATCCGTGTTGGCACTGGAACATTTGTAGTCTCTTCGTTCTCGTTTCTATTCTGTTAAAGATTTTACATTATCATAAGTTCATTTTTTTAACATGGGGTTATGGTAGATATGTTCTATTATAATCTAGATTGTTTTGTATGTCTGATCATGGTTTTCGGAATCGTTTGCTTTTCTTAATAGTGTGTTTGGACCATGTGTGGGTTAATCTCAGTTTGGCTGTGTTCGTTTGGAGATGTATGTTCTTGCAGAGGAGTCAAGGGTTTTGGTTATGCTCGGATTCACTTTTTGGGGTAATGTGCTCCTCAATATTTTTTCTCCTAGTTTTGGGAGTTTATGGTCTTGGTCGAGAGTTCGATGTTTTAGTAGAGGTGTTGTTGCGCATGTGTTATTGAAGTTAGTTTGGATCGGTTGGTAGTTTCCGTGTCGGCCTACTTTCTGGGGGAGGGTATGTTTGTGTGTTAAATTTCCATACTAGTTGAGTTCTTGTGGCAGAGAGAACCCTCGCGTGTTCTCCAATTCTATTGTATTGTGGTTTCATTCGGTTTCAATCGGGCATGGATTCTTATTTGGTCAACTGTTCAGCTGGGTGACTTTCTGGGGGCAGAAAGTGTCTTTGTTGGGGAGAATTGACACACCATAACCTTTTAATTTATTAATTTTTTTATAATATTATTTTGTCATTTCAGGGCTTTGGTAAACAATTTAATGGTGTGGGTTGAGCACAGGTCAAAAAATGGTTGACGTTTAATGTTTTTAGTTGGTATCAGACCCGTGTGCGGTCACTGCACGATTTTCGATAGCCACGCAGCTGGCCCAGGTGTCATAAAATTGCTCATTATTTCATTATTATTATTGTTTTTTGTTTTTTTTAAATATAAAAAAATATAATTAAAATTCTTATTATTGTTTTAATGGTATTATTATTATTATTTCTTTATCGTCATTGTTATTTTTATTATCATTGATTTAATTATATTTTTTATTGTTGTTAATTTTTATTGTTTACATCATTGTTATTTTTAATAATTTTATTTTGGGTATTATTATTATCCTTATTATAATGTTAAAAAGAAGGAAAAAAACAACCTCAACCTAGTTTTACCCGGCCCCTTCCCAATACACGCGAGTCGCCTCGCCCTTTACCCTCTACCCTCGATTCTCCCCCCTTCCCTATTTTCTCTGCTTCTGCGTATTTTCCCTATCCCCCTGCGTTCCAGGCTGCCACCGACCTCCCACTCACGACCCAACATCCTACCACCATTTATCTATGTGATACCCGCCTCGCCTCCCCCTCACATACCAGCCGCCCTGCACCTCCTGCCCTCTTCGCCTCAGCCACTCTCGCGCCCGTGCCCACCAACGCTCCCCTCTCCCTCACTCCACCTCCAGCCTCCCTCGCCCCATCAGCGCACCTGCCCTGGTGCGTCTCCCTCCGAGCTGCCTCGCCCAACCGCGCATCCGGCCCCATGCCTCGTGCCACCTCACAACGCTCCAGCAGAAGCACCACACTCCCCCCACCATAGCTCCCTGTCGCCCCTTCAAGACCCCACATCTGCTCGCCCTCTTCCATTGTTTCCCTCCGCTGTCGCAGCCTCCACCTCACCCTACAGCATCTCGACCCTCGGCATGCCCCGGTAGTAGCCCCGTCACCTCTGGCCCCATCCACACACCCGACAAGATCCCCCTTTCTCTTGTGAGTAAGTGAAATTTAGATGCGAGCTTCTGTTTTGTCCTTTGAAAGCTTTTACAAAATGAATAACTAATTTGTTATATGATTATTGAAATTCAATTCTTGGGTAAAATTTGTTACTTAAAGTGGTTTCAAAAAGTTTTTAAGGGTTTTCAAAACTGTATAATGGTTGAAAAATAGTTTTGAGAGATGTTTTGGGGTGCGTAGGGGTTTAAATGCGGGTTTTGACGAGTCATGCACTTTTTTTGTGTTTTGCACACCAAAATTTTGGTGATTTACTCAGTTGGCTCTTGCATATGGTTTATTATCTTTATAACTATTTTTTTTAATTTTTATGAGTGTAATTACTATTCAAGAAAAATGATGATATGTGCTTTCAGATGGTTTTGAACGCTCTGTGCTCGATGTGATGCATTTTAGGCCATTAAAAAAATGTTTGGAACAAAAGTGATATGCATTTCTGGTTGTGTATAAAAGTATGGTTTTGAAAAATATCAGAATGCTCGATAGGAAAATTTGATCATTTTATGAAATGGTTTAATTATTAAATGGTTTGACGACCTGGTTGGAACATTGTTAATGTGAAATTATTGAATGTGTATTTGGGGGTTCTCCTGTCTAGGGTATCCCTTTATGTGTGAAAGCCTAAGAAGCGTCCGTGTTCGGGGAAGGCAAGTTCGGTGAGATGAGACATGTGTGTGGGGGCCTTCCAACTTACACAGTATTATTATAACCACCATGGGTTCTTGGGCATCATTTAGATGATCAAGTGATAGTTGCAGACCAACCCCGATTAGACCGGTTGGTACCCCTGGATTTGTTGTTATGCCCGAAGGGCTTTGCCACTGGATTGGTCAGCTTAGGGCATCCAGTTTGTTATAGATATAGGAGCTTCATCATACGTTGGCAGGTGGTTCTGAAACCGAGTACGTCCAGTTGTCTTCTAAATATGTTTAGAATCATCCCTGGTTACTTGATTATTTTCATAGCTTGTTTACTTTCCGTTGCACTAGTTTATTTTCAGTTTTCAAATTTTTACTAGTTTTACCCTAGCCCAACTTCGGTATTATTTGTTTTGGACATTATTTATAAAACGACAAATGTTTTTTGAAATGGTATGTAGCATGTGGTGGGTCTATTTTAAACAAGGAAAACATGTTACTCATTTTTTAAAATGTGAAAAGCATACTTTCATACTTGTATTTCAAACTTGTGTTAATGGATAGTTTCGAGAAAGGATACTTAGGTTTCTGTGGAATACCTTGGCAAACTTACTGAATATTTTTAATGCTCACACATATTTAACTTTTCAGTTGCAAGTTCAGTCTCTTGTTCATGTTTTCATGGACGAGTTGCTCATTATAAGAGCAAGGTCGGCCTTTGGTCGGGAGGTGACCTGAAAGGTCACGTTGAGGTATGTTCGGTTTTATTTTCTTTCCAATGCTAGTATTATGTTTATTGATGGTTTTTATTTATCTGTTTTTTTCATGGGCCAAATCATTCCCAGCGATTAAAATTTTTATTCTCGACACTAGTTTCGAGCCCATTGGGATCGGGAACGCCCCTCAGGCCATGTCGCGGGCCGGCTCGGGTGACCGGTTCAAGGATGACCTGGGTTAGTTCTTGACATGTCGATTGCTATCATCATAGGGTGAGTTTCACATCACTAGAGGGAGGATCATTTTTTCATAAGGGAAAATGTGATGTCCTGGAGAGAAGAGCAGAACCCAAGCATCATGGTTTGGGAGGAGTTACATCCCTGATTTCTAGTCTATATCTGGATTACCAGGGGACATCACAGATGGACTTTTCCCCAGCGGTGGATCGTTTTAGGGACGTCATTCCAGGTGAATTTTCATGCTTTCCTCTAGAGATAGAGGTGGATGTTTCTTTTCAGCCTGTTCCAGGAGAGACACCAGTGTCCATTCCTTCTTATAGGATAGCTACACCAGAGTGACATGGGCCCAAGAAGCGGTTGGAGGAGTTACATGCTAATGGGTTCATCTGACCCAGTACTTCTCCTTGGGGTATGTCTATCCTATTTGTGAAAAAGGAGGATGGTAATTGTAACACCCGAGACTTTTGTAAGAAATATTTTGTTAAAGGAATCTTTCACTACACACAACACTAGCTTGGCTTGCTTTACACTCAAACGCGGCCTTACTTGATAGCTTGCGTCGTACGCAATACCGAGTTTCACTAAACAACAATATGCTATTAAAACATTATTAAAACTAGTCGTTATGAATTGTAATAACCACTTTTTGAAAAATTGTAAATTTTATTTTTAAAAATGGACGTCGTTTTTGGATTCGGAATATCAAAATTAGCCTAGGGTGAAATTTTGGTATTTTTCTGGAAACTTTCAATTTTTTATGAATAGTGAAAACATTGGGTTACTATTTAAAAAACGACTTTTTATTTAAATAATTATTTATTTTATTTAAATTTATTTTAGGTCAAAATTGATAGATAATACCTATATAATTTCAATGTAATTCATTGGAGTAATTTTATAATAATTTTAGATATATAAAAATTTTATTGAACTTTTCACCGTCTTTTACCCACCTCCTAGGAGAATTTGCAAATTTACATAAAACTTAATTTTACCGCTTCTGTGAGTAGAATTTCAAAAATCCGAGAGACACGATTGATGTCAGTAATTAAAATGTGGTTCAATGAGATGAAAATAATTTTTGGTGAATAGTAACTTTTTACTTTTATTTACCACGATTAAAAGTAAATAGGGTAATTAAGGGTAAAAATGATATTATTATTACCCTAAAACATGTCATAATTCTATTGGATAAGTGTAATTCGACCAAAACAACCTTAGGAATTAAATATGACCATTTATGCCCACTTGGATTAGATTAGGACATTTATTATTAATTTATTTAAAGAAGGGTTAAAATAGTTAAAATCAAAGTTTAATAAGTAAATAATTTTTAATATAGGGTTATACATAAGATAAATTCAACTATAAATATTCATTAGAAATCTAGAAATATTTCCTACATAATGGTATTTTATTAGTAATTTTTAGACATTAAATAATTTAATTTATTTATGACACAAAGATGATGCAGTAATTATCTTATTAATGAAATATTGACATAATTGATGTTATAAATACCCAAATAAATGTAATTTGAGACTTTTTATGAATTCCACTAATTTTCTAGGTTAATATTATATGTTATTATTGATTTAATTAACTTTTTTTGAATTAATCATTCTGTTATGATTTTCACAAAAATCAATGACTAAATAGTGTCAAAATTGACATAAAATAGTTTTTAAAACAAATATTATATTATTAATTGTTATTTTATTCCTAAAAATCTAAGGTTCGGCCAAATGACTTAGATAAGGTTATATATATTAATAATAAAAAACTTGGGGTTCTTTTGGCTTGTTATAGTAAGTTTATTAACCTTATAGTGTAAGAACACAAAAATACATGGTAAAAGTAAAATTATCTAACTTAAAGTTAAATCTAGATGATAAGGTTAAAATAGTAAACTAAACTTGTCCAAATTCTATTGGATGAGAGGATTTCGACCCATCCCCACCTTAGCTTTGAAATAAATCAATTTGGATCTATTTAAAACCGAATATGGCTTTATAATAAAATAATATTTTTAGTTTTTCCAAAGGTGCCCCTCTCCTCCCTTATAAAAGGGCACCTCCTCCCTCTCTTCCTCACACCACTTTGAGCCTTCAAGCTCAGCCAAACCCTGCCAATTTATCCTCTCCACTTCCTTAGAAACATCCTAGAGGTCCTGGTCTTCTTCAAAGACCAACTTTAGTGCCCTAAAAGGAGGTCTCAAAGAAGCGCTTCAAAGAAGAGGTAATGTCCGTTACTGATTCTTTCAACTTTATTTCTTCTTCCACTTCTTCTTCTTTAGTTGTTTAATTATGAATTAATAACATCAGTATCAATCATATACTTATATGTTATTATAAGTATGAAACAACCCTATTTCACCATCTATCCATCCTACGGAAAATGAAATCACCGCGCGTGCGTACGTACGGAATACCGTCTCCACGCCGTGCTGTAATCTATTTTCCACCACCACCTAACTTGGATGGGTATAATGGTGTAAATAATAACTATAAATTATTATTGTAAAGTGATATTGATTCTGAAATAGTATACATACACTCTATTACAATTTCACGATCATGGGAACGATATCATCGCTCGTGCGTACGTACGGAATACCGTCTCCACGATGTGATGCGACTCATTCTACATGATCTTCATTTCATGATGATTATATAAATGAATTGAATGAATGAATATGATATATATTACACTAATACCATTCTTTAAATGAGGTATCTGTAACCCAAAAATAAGAATAAAAATTTATTCGACAAAACACACATAAGAACAAAAAGTAATAAACACCTGAATAACAAGTAGCAATGAAATATTACTAATAATAAGATAAGAATATGACCATATATGATATCATAACAATGAGTATGATTTTATAATAAGTCAATGACATTATTTAAATCATTATATAGGATGTTCGGACACTTACGAAGCAAATCAGACCTAAGGTAAGGGAAATATCACAATCTCATTTTTATCCGAGATTGTTTATACTTTGGAATTTACTGGGGTGTATTTTATCATCCACATCCATGTTTCCTCAATATGTAATATTATTTCCATCCACCTACAATTTTTTAAATCCAATTTTACCCTTCGGTGAGTTTTTAGTAAAAGATATGAAAGGAATCTTTTGTCGTTTTTCGTACGAGGTACTTTTTGACTTTTCTGACAAAAGTACGAGAAGAATGTTTTTTTTAAATTATACGGCATGAATGGATTTTTAAAACATTATTTCCAAGAAGCTTCCCTTACAAGTTTTCAAGTTTATTTTTAATCAACTTATTTTAGTTTAGAATTGTATGACTTGTTAAGAAAGGAAAAGTGTTTTTGAAGTAGAAAGGATATTTTCCTCAAGAATGGAGTTCAAGTGTTTTATCAAAATTATTTTCCATCTAAGATAATAAAGGGTTATGATTCTATCCCTATTATTACATTGATTTGATTATGCTATGATAGAATTATTTTTATGAATTCCTTTATCTTTTATGAATTGTTTTATGATGTCACGATGTTTAAGATTCCCATTTTTATTACATGGGTTATGCTATGATGTATGGTTTATGATTTTGTGGCACACATAAGAATGGTATAATTATGAGATGGGTGGGACCTATATCTCCCTCCAATGCATTGGGTAAAGATTTTATATCTCATGAGATAGACATGGCTGGAACGACAGGTTAAACCGGTTCAGTGAAACAGGACTAAAACGAGGAATGAACTCGGTTCAGAAATGGACTTTGTACACTAAGATAGTCTTGGAAATGAGTCCTGAATAATAAGAAATGATTCTCTATGATTATGTGTGTATGACACAAAGCTTCATGTTTTAAGTTATGATTTTTGAGATTACATTTCACTACCATGATTTATCCCATGTTATGAAATTATGATCTCTTTTGCAGGGTAAGATTTCCAAAATGTTATGTTCTTATGAATATGATGTGATTGATATTTCTTTTATTTACCCATACTGAGAATTTGAGCTCACCCTTTTGTATGTTTTCTTTCCCCAGGTCAGGAAGAAGGTTATTAAGTAAGATATGCCAAAAGGGACTATAGATATGATGAAATAAATGGGATACAATATAGACGCTTTATGAACCAGTTGTTTATGTTTCCCAGTTTCTAAATACACTATACCTATATGGTCCTTTCATGGTTTTGTTATATATTGTAATAACTGTACTTCAATTTTGAAGTACTAACAATGTATGTAAAGTATGGGTCGTTATAGTTGGTATTAGTGGAAAGGTATAGTCAACCTTTGGAAACTAGGATGTGAAAGCCTTAGTAAGAACCATAAGGATAAGTCCAAGAATAGAACACAATCTTAGTGTTTTAGAAATGGCCATGAATAACATATGATAATACCTTAAGTGTGAAGTTTTATTCTTGATTATGTGGTTTTCCTATTATAATTAGTGTTTCTCACACTATTCTTCTTGGTTTTAGTCAATGGCTGGAACCCGAAGGAACCGTGTTAATGCGGAATGCGACGGGAAATGCAATGATTGTCCCCCTGAGCAACCAAACATTATGGGAGATGGAATGAAAAATCTTGTAGCCATTATCACAAAACTTTCTCAAGATATGAATCATGCAGGACTTCCAAACGAGCAAAGGAAGATCAACATTTTGTTGAATCCTTCATGAGGCATCGTCCACCTTCATTCAGCGGGTCTACCGATCCATTAGTTGCTGAACAATGGATTAGTACTACTGAAAAGATATTTCCAGTTCTTCAATGTTCTGAACATGAAAAAGTCATCTTAGCAGTGTATCGTTTGGAAGGAGATGCTGATCAATGGTGGAATCTTATTAAGAATACGAGGCAAAGAGATGAAATTGAGTCCATATAATGGGACGAGTTCAAGAACTTATTTTTCAATAAGTACTTCCCTCGTATTCTCCAAACAAAGATGGATAAGGAATTTCTTGAACTAAAGCAAACAGATGATGATTCTGTTGGTACCTACGAAGATAAATTTACAAGACTTGCAAGGTATGCTTCTGGTATTATTATCCAACCTGAGAGTAAGATCGATCGATTCTTTAGTGGCTTAAAACCAAGTCTTCGAAGGGCGTTAGCCATAAGGGACTTCAATAGCTACGAGGAAATCGTTCGATGTGCTCTCAAAGTTGAGATGGAGATTGGAGTAACCCATCAGTCATATGGGTTTGATAAGAAGAGGAAAATGGAATTCAAAGGAAAATCTAAAGAGCACACTGAAAAGAAGATGAGCTTTCCCTTATGCTCAAAGTATGGAAAGAAACATGGAGGGATTTGTCTTAAAGGGACAAGTAAATGTTTCAAATGTGGAAAGGAAGGTCATCAGGCATTTGAATGCCGTAATGATGGGAAGAATATGTCTAGTGATGCGAACAAAGAAAAGGCTACACAGAGTGCACCTCCTACACTTCAATGTTACAAGTTCAAGGAAATGGGGCATTATGCCAATCAATGCCCTAATCCAAGGGTTGTTGATGTTGATCGACGTCAACAAAATCTTAAGGATAAAGACAAAGGAAAGTCACATGCAATTTCTATCAGCGATGTGGAGTATGATAATGAAGTGGTGAAAGGTACACTTACCATCCACTCTGAAGTAGCAAATGTTTTATTTGATTCTGGATCCACCCACTCTTCTATTTCTGAAGCATTTTCTAAGGGTATCACCATATTACCTCAACAATTAGATGTTGAGTTAGCTGTGACAACCCCTAATGGCACAACAGTCACATCAAAAGTTTATAATTCTTCTCTGATTGAAGTTTGTGGGAAAGTGCTTCCTGTAAATCTTGTGATCCTTCCTATAGTGGAATTTGATGTGATTCTTGGCATGTATTGGCTTTCTCTATATGGAGATCATATCAATTTCCAAAGATGGGAAGTCACATTTTATATTCCAGATCAATCTATGATCGTCTATCGATGCAAGGATGAACATAACCTTCTAGTGGAAATTTCTTCCATCTTATGGGTCTTGATTCCACTAAATGAAGGTTATTTATCTCAAATGGTTGGTGAGAAACTCACGATTTAGAATATTCCCATTGTACGAGAGTTTGATGATGTCTTTCGAGAGGAATTTCCAGGTCTTCCACCAAATCGTGTAGTTGAGTTTTCAATAGAACTCGTACCGGGTGCTTTACCTATTTCAAATACACCTTACAGAATGGCCCCAATTGTGTTTCGGGAATTGAAGAAGCCACTCCAAGAGAATCTTGATAAGGGATTCATACGCCCTAGTGCGTCACCTTGGGGAGCACCTATTCCGTTTGTTAATAAGAAAGATGGATCAATGAGACTCTGCATTGATTATCGAGAACTTAACAAGATCACTATCAAGAACAAATATCCTCTCCCGTGCATTGATGACTTATTTTACCAACTACGCGGAGCTCAATACTTTTCCAAGATTGATCTTCATTCAGGGTATCATCAATTAAGGGTCAAAAGGGAGGATATACCAAAGGCAGCTTTTCGTACATGGTATGGACACTATGAATTTATAGTGATTCCATTTGGTCTTACTAATGCCCCTGCTATCTTCATGGATCTGATGAATAGAGTCTTTAGAGACTATCTTGATCAGTTTTTGGTAGTCTTTATAGATGATATTCTTGTATATTCAAAGAGAAAGGAAGAACATGAAGACCACTTGAGAATTATATTGAAGACCCTAAGAAAGGAGAAGCTTTATGACAAATTTACCAAGTGTGAATTTTGGCTTAAAAAAGATTCATTTTTGGGTCACATAATCTCAAAAGAGGGAATATCTGTGGATCCAGCAAAAACAGAGGTTATCGAAATATGGCCGATACCAACAACATTAACTGAGATCTGATGTTTTCTTGGTTTGGCTAGATATTATCGATGTTTTTTGAAAGATTTTTCACGATTATCTAATCCACTCACCAAGTTGACTCGGAAAGGAGTTATGTTTATTTGGACAGAGGAATGTGAAGAGAATTTCAAGGAGTTGAAAAGAAGGTTATCCAGTGCACCTGTACTCACACTTCCTTGTAGTGGAGAAAGGTTTGTGATCTACAGTGATGCATCCAAGAAGGGATTGGGGTGTGTTCTCATGCAAAATGATATGGTGATAGCTTATGCCTCACAACAGTTGAAAATCCATGAGCAAAATTACCCAACTCATGATTTGGAGTTAGCTGTGGTAATCTTTGCATTAAATATTTGGAGGCATTATCTTTATAGAGAAAGGTGTGACATTTATACTGATTATAAAATTTTAAAGTATATTTTCACACAAAAGGAGATGAATATGTGCCAAAGAAGATGGTTGGAGATGATTAAGGATTATGACTGCTCAATTCATTACCACCCTGGGAAATCAAACAAGGTGGCAGATGCATTAAGTCGACAAGACCATGCCAGTTTATCCATGATGAGGATCACAAAAGATCCAATATTTATGGATTTACAAAGGATGGATCTTGGAATTATAATGAAAGGGGAAAAATCGTATCTTTCTCAAATGAATGTTCAACCATCTATACATGTTAAGATTAAAGAGGCACAGAAAGAAGATGTAGAGTTACAAAAGAAGGAGAGAAATGTTCCTGAATTCAACCTTGATTGTAATGAGATAATAAAGTTCAGGAATCGGGTTTGTGTTCCTCCCATCCCCGAATTAAAGAAGGAGCTGCTGGATGAGGCTCATAGTTCTTCATTCTCTATTCATCCTGGAAGCACGAAGATGTATAGGGACCTAAAAGAGTACTTCTAGTGGGATGGCATGAAAAGAGATGTTGGTGAATATGTCTCTCGATGCTTGGGTTGTCAGCAAGTTATAGCTGAGAGATAGAAGTCTAAGGGAATGTTACAACCATTACCCATACCCGAATGGAAATGGGAAAACATCACTATGGACTTTGTCACCGGACTTCCTAAAACATCCAAAGGCAATAATGCTATCTGGGTCATAGTTGATCGTCTTACAAAGACTGCACACTTCATTGCTATTAGAGAGGATTTATCTCCGGATCATCTTGCCAGGATATATGTAAAGGAAGTGGTAAGATTACATGGAGTACCACTTTCTATTATATCTGATCAGGATCCGAGGTTTACCTCAAAGTTATGGCGAAGTCTTCAGCATACTCTGGATACAGAGTTGAGTTTCAGCACTGCTTATCATCCTCAGATAGACGGTCAGTCTGAGAGGACAATTCAAACTCTAGAAGATATGTTGAGAGCTTGCTCTATGGATTTCAAAGGTGGTTGGGATCAACACCTACCTTTGGTGTAATTTTCTTATAATAATAGATTTCACTCCAATATTCAGATGGCTCCTTATTAAGCTCTCTATGGAAAGAAATGCAGGACTCCAACTTGCTGGGATGAAGTTGGGGAAAGAAAGCTATTAGGACCTGATCTTGTTGATGAGATGGCAGAAAAGGTCAGATCTATTCAACAACACATTAGAGCAGCTCAGAGTCGACAAAAAAGTTATGCCGACAACCGAAGAAAAGACTTAGAGTTTTAAGTGGGTGATAAAGTGTTCTTATGAATATCTCCTTGGAAGAGAGTAATGATATTTGGAAAGAAGGGAAAGCTGAGCCCTAGGTATATCGGTCCTTTCGAAATACTGGATCGTGTTGGGAAGGTAGCTTACTGATTGGAGCTTCCAACGAATCTCACTCAAGTTCACAATGTGTTCTATGTATCTCTCCTGAAAAAGTACATACCTTATCCTTCACATGTACTCAGCTCAGAAGTTGTACCGCTGGAGCAAGATCTTTCTTTTGAAGAACAACCGATAGTGATTCTCGATCGTAGTGAAAAAGTACTATAGAACAAGACCACTCACTTGGTGAAAGTTTAATGGAGGAACCACCAATTAGAAGAAGCTACATGGGAGCTTGAGGATATGATGAGGGAAAGGTATCCTCATCTATTTGTTACAAGTGACGAATTTCGAGGATGAAATTCATTTTAAGGGGGGTAGAATGTAACACCCGATACTTTTATAAGAAATATTTTTTAAAGGAATATTTAACTACAGAAAACACTAGCTTGGCTTGCTTTACACGCAAACTCAGCCTTCCTTTATAGCTTGCGTCGTACGCAATACCGAGTTTCACTAAACAACAATATGCTATTAAAACATTATTAAAACTAGCCGTTATGAATAGTAATAACCCCTTTTTGAAATTTTGTAAATTTTATTTTTCAAAATGGACTTCGTTTTTGGATTCGGAATATCGAAATTAGCCTAGGGTGAAATTTTGGTATTTTTCTGGAAACTTTCAATTTTTGATGAATAGTGAAAACACTGGGTTACTATTTAAAAACTGACTTTTTATTTAAATAATTATTTATTTTATTTAAATTTATTTTAGGTCAAAATTGATACATAATACCTATATAAGTTCAATGTAATTCATTGGAGTAATTTTATAATAATTTTAGATATATAAAAATTTTGTTGAACTTTTCACCGTCTTTTACCCACCTCCTAGGAGAATTTGCAAATTTACATAAAACACAATTTTACCGCTTCTATGAGTATAATTTCAAAAATCCGAGAGACATGGTTGATTTCAATAAGTAAAATGTGGTTCAACGAGATAAAAATAAATTTTGGTGAATAGTAACTTTTTACTTTTATTTACCACGGTTAAAAGTAAATAGGGTAATTAAGTGTAAAAATGATATTATTATTATGCTAACACATGTCCTAATTCTATTGGATAAGTGTAATTTGACCAAAAACAACCTTAAGAATAACATATGACCATTTAGGCCCACTTGGATTAGATTAGGACATTTATTATTAATTTATTTAAAGAAGGGTTAAAATAGTTAAAATCAAAGTTTAATAAGTAAATAATTTTTAATATCGGGTTATACATAAGATAAATTTGACTATAAATATTCATTATAAATATAGAAATATTTCCTACATAATGGTATTTTATTTGTAATTTTTTGACATTAAATAATTTAATTTATTTATGACGCAAAGATGATGCAGTAATTATCTTATTAATGAAATATTGACATAATTGATGTTATAAATACCCAAATAAATGTAATTTGAGACTTTTTATGAATTCCAATAATTTTATAGGTTAATATGACTTTTTAGTATTGATTTAATTAATGTTTTTAGAATTAATCATTCTATTATGATTTTCACAAAAATCAATTACTAAATAGTGTCAAAATTGACATAAAATAGTTTTTAAAACAAATATTATATTATTAATTGTTATTTTATTCCTAAAAATCTACAGTTCGGCCAAATGACTTAGATAAGGTTATATATATTAATAATATACAACTTGGGGTTCTTTTGGCTTGTTATAGTAAGTTTATTAACCTTATAGTGTAAGAACACAAAAAGACACGGTAAAAGTAAAATTATCTAACTTAAAGTTAAATCTAAATGATAAGGTTAAAATAGTAAACTAAACCTGTCCAAATACTATTGGATTAGAGGATTTAGACCCATCCCCACCTTATATTAGAAATAAATCAATTTGGAGCTATTTAAAACCGAATATGGCTTTATAATAAAATAATATTTTTAGTTTTTCCAAAGGTGCCCCTCTCCTCCCTTATAAAAGGGTACCTCCTCCCTCTCTTCCTCACACCACTTTGAGCCTTCAAGCTCATCCAACCCCTGCTAATTTCTCTTCTCCACTTCCCTAGAAACATCCTATAGGTTTTGGTCTTCTTCAAAGACCAATTTTATTGCCCTAAAAGGAGGTCTCAAAGAAGCGCTTCAAGGAAGAGGTAATGTACGTTACCGATTCTTTCAACTTTATTTCTTCTTCCAGTTCTTCTTCTTTAGTGTTTTAATTATGAATTAATAAAATGAGTATCAGTCATATACTGATATATTATTATAAGTATGAAACAACCCTATTTCACCATCTATCCATCCTACGGAAAACGAAATCACCGCGCGTGCGTACGTACAAAATACCGTCTCCACGCCGTGGTGTAATCTATTTTCCACCACCACCTTACTTGGATGGGTATAATGGTGTAAATAATAACTATAAATTATTATTTTAAAGTGATATTGATTCTGAAATATTATACATACACTCCATTACAATTTCACTATCATGGGAACGATATCATCGCTCGTGCGTACGTACGGAATACCGTCTCCACGATGTGATGCGACTCGTTCTACATGATCTTTATTGCATAATGATTATATAAATGAATTGAATGAATGAATATGATATATATTACACTAATAAAATTCTTGAAATGAGGTATATATACCCTAAAAAGAAGAATAAGAATTTATTCGACAAAACACGCATAAGAACAAAAAGTAATAAACACCCAAATAACAAGTAACAATGAAATATTACTAATAATAAGCTAAGAATATGAACATATATGATATCATAACAATGATTATGATTATAGAATAAGTCAATGACATTATTTAAATCATTATATAGGAGGTTCAAACACTTACGAAGCAAATCGGACCTACGGTAAGAGAAATATCACAATCTCATTTTTATCCGAGATTGTTTATACTTTGGAATTTACTGGGGTGTATTTTATCATCCACATACATGTTTCCTCAATATGTAATTTTATTTCCATCCAACTACAATTGTTTAAATACAATTTTACCCTTCGGTGAGTTTTTAGTAAAAGATATGAAATGAATCTTTTGTCATTTTTCGTATGAGTTACTTTTTGAATTTTCCGACAAAAGTACGAGAAGAATGTTTTTTTAACTTATATGGCATGAATATATTTTTAAAACATTATTTTTAAGAAGCTTCCCTTACAAGTTTTCAAGTTTATTTTTAATCAACTTCTTTTAGTTTGGAATTGTATGACATATTAAGAAAGGAAAAGTGTTTTTTTAGTAGAAAGGATATTTTCCTCAAGAATGGAGTTCAAGTGTTTTATCAAAATTATTTTCCATCTAAGATAATAAAGGGTTCTGTTTCTATCCCTATTATTACATTGATTTGATTATGTTGTGATGTAATTATTTTTATAAATTCCATTATCTTATATGAATTTTTTTATTATGTCATGATGTTTAAAATCCCCATTTTTATTACATGGGTTATGCTATGATGTAGGGTTTATGATTTTGTGGCACACATAAGAATGGTATCATTACGAGATGGGTGTGACCTATATCTCCCTCCAATTAATTGGGTAAATATTTTATATCTCATTAGATATACATGGCTGGAACGGCAGGTTAAACCGGTTCAGTGAAACCGGACTGAAACGAGGAATGAACTCGGTTCAGAAATGGACTTTGTCTACAAAGATAGTCTTGGCAATGAGTCTTGACTAATAAGAAATGATTCTCTATTATTATGTGTGTATGCCACAAAGCTTCATGTTTTATGTTATGATTTTTTTGATTACATTTCACTACCATGATTCATCCCATGTTATGAAATTATGATCTCTTTTGCAGGGTATGATTTCCAAAATGTTATGTTCCTATGAATATGATGTGATTGATATTTATTTTGTTTACCCTTACTGAGAGTTTGAGCTCACCCTTTTGTATGTTTTCTTTCCCCAGGTCAGGAAGAAGGTTATTAAGTAAGATATGCCAAAAGGGACTATAGATATGATGAAATAAATGAGAGACAGTGTAGACAATTTATGAACCAGCTGTTTATGTTTCCTAGTTTCTAAAGACACTGTACCTATATGGTCCTTTCATGGTTTTGTTATATGTTGTAATAAGTGTAATTCAATTTTTAAGTACTAACAATGTATGTAAAGTATGGGTCGTTATAGTAATCTCTGACATTTTGTGGATTATTGGAAGCTGAACTATTTGACGGTCAAGAACCAATATCCCTAGCTAAGGATTGATGATATATTTGATTAACTACAAGGATACCGAGTGTTCTTGAATATTGAATTGAGGTCCGGTTATCATTTGTTGTGCATTTGACCTTCTAATATACCTTTTACAGCCTTTTGAAGCAGGTATGGTCTATACGAGTATGCAGTTATATCGTTCGGGATCACGAATGCGACTGCAGACTTCATGGAACTGATGAACTGAGTGTTCCATCCATACTTGTATTTTTTCATGGTGGTTTTCGTGGATGATATCTTGGTTTACTATCACACTCAACAGGACCATGCTACCCATATTGTGATCATTCTGAGTATACTAAGAGAGAATAAGTTATATGATAGGCTCTCAAAATGCCACTTTTATATGGGTTAGATTCACTTCTTGGGTCATGTTATCTCAAAGACAGGAGTATCATTAGACCCAGAGAAAGTTAGAGCATTACTTTCCTGGGAGAAGCCAAAGAACATATTTCCAGAGATGGGAATGTGCAATAGTGTGTACTGATATTGCCAGAGTTGGGAAATATCAGAGACATGAGTATCACTTGTGGTGAGATTCACATCATGGTTCATGTAATCTCAGATATATGAGTATCACTTGTTGTTAGATTCTTGTGAGTCTGCCTTTAAATAGCTAAAAGTGAGGTTGAAATACTCACCATTACTAATATTTCTAGAGCTAAAAAAGTGAAATAATTCATACTGTTATGCATCAGGAATCATTCATTGAGTAGTGATTATGAATGGGGAAGGAGTCCTTGCGTTCGGGTATCGGCAGTTAAGGCCACATGAGAGGAACTACCTGATGCATGATCTCAAGCTGACTGTAGTTGTTTATGCTTTACTCTATTGGAGACACTACCTTTTGGGATGCATTTTCTGGGTTTCACTAACCACAAAGGTCTCATGTATGTCTCCAGTCAGCGTGACTTGAATTTGTGATAGCGAAGGTGGGTTGAGTACCTTCGATCTTTTAACTTTGAGCTTGCCTACACACCTGGGAAAGGCAACACAGTGGCTGATACATTTAGTAGGAGGACACAGATACAGGATGTTCAGGAGGCCAGTAGTGAGTGGCAGCTTATGGTTCTGTTATCTGAGATGCATTTGGAGGTGTATGAAATACTGTGGAAAACATTTGTTTATTCTGTAGTTGTTTCCTCAACTCATCTAGGTCGAGTGTGAATGAGGCAGCTTTCAGATTCTGATGGCCTAGACCTACGAGAAAGTGTGTCAGGAGAGGACCATATTCCTAGATTTACCATAGGTGAGGATGAAATATTGCATTTACATGGGCTGATATGGGTGTTACCAGACATACGCGAGGAGCTGATGCGGGACTTTTTAATCCTTAGTTTGGGTAGTTCATCCTTGCATCACTAAGATGTATCATGATCTACACCGTCAGAATAGGTTTCCATGTATAAAGAGCGATGTTGTTGGTTTTGTCTTGAGGTGTTCCACCTCTCAGTACATGAAGGAAAAGCATCAGCAACTAGTTGGGAATTTCACCAGTTACCCATTCTTGAGTGGAAATGGAAGGATGTCGAGATGGATTTCTTGACAGGTCATCGAGGTCGACTCGAGAGAATGATGTTGTTTGGGTCATCATTTACCGATTATCGAAGGTTTCTCCCTTATTGCAGATCAAAAAGACATTCACTATTAATGAACTAGGATGGTTATACATCCATGAGATTGTACGTATGCAAGGGGTTCTACAATCCTTTGATTCTGACAGGGATTCCCATTTTACATCTTAGGTCTGGTAGGGATTGGAGAAGGCCTTGGGTACACAGTTAAATCTAAGTACAACTTACCACCCCCATACATATGGCTAGTCCGATCATAGGAATAAAGTGATTAAGGACATCCTTCCTTCATGCATCTTTGATTATGGAGGTTCATGGGAGAAGCACATACCTCTTGTGGTGTTTTCCTACAACAAAAGCATTCATGTAACTATTCAGATGGCACCTTCTGAGGCTTTATACAGTAGGTTATTGTGATCACCCTTATGTTGGTAGGAGGCAGGAAAGACAGTTATGCTAGGACCACATCTTGTCTAAGAGACCACAGAGCAGATAAAGTTGATTTGGAAGAGGATGGATACTGCACAGTCTCGACAGAAGTCTTATGCCGATCAGCAGAGATGACCTCTGGAGTTCGATGTCGATGATCAAGTTTTCCTGAAGGTCACACTGTTGTTGGGGAACATAAGGATTAGGATACTTGGTAAGCTTTCACATAGGTATGTTGGGTCATTTGAGTTGCTGGAGAGTGTTGGGACGGTTGCCTATCGGTTGCAATTAACTTAGAGGTACCAAAATATGAATGATGTATTCCACATTTCCCATCTCCGATGTTATTTCTCAGCTCTGACGTCATTTCTCAGACCCGTCACATGTTTTTCAACTCGAGCAGGTTGAGTTAGAGGTGGATGCCTCGTTTGAGGAACATCCTATCTGGATTTTTGTTTACAGTATGAAGGTTATCTGTGGCAGGTCTGTTCCTTTGGTACGAGTGATATGGCATCACAGACGAATACAGGACAATACTTAGGAGAGTGAGTCTGATGTACGATCACAGTGGCTGGATCTGTTTGAGGATTCTTCCTCAACACCTCCTTGATAGGGAAATTTGGGTATTAATTTCTTTAAGGGGGAATGTTTTTAATGACCCATATCTTTTTTTTCAGGTATATTTCCCTTTTTAGGGGTTTTTGTGGACTAATGAGTTTCTGGAAATTTCTTAAGTACATGTCGTGTACTTTATGAGTACACACCGAGTACATGGTTACCGCTGGTGGCTGGGTGTTGGTTGTGTAATGGCCTTGTGCAAGGCCGTGTGAGGTGTTATGGAGACTTCCTAATACTGGGGGACAGTGAAGGAAAGTACACCCCATGTACTTATTTTTTTCATTGAACGTATCGGGGTCACTTCTGACGGACAGAACCATCTCTTTATCGACCTAGTTTTTCTAAGAGAGATCATACAACCACGATCTTTTCTAGATCCGCCGATCGAGCATCTTTCATTCAATTCGACCACCATTTATTTTGTTGTCATCACCTCGGTAAACTCTTCCTTATTCTAGATCTTCGTTTCCTAATTCCTTTTCTTTCTCATGATATCTACAGTTGAATGTTTTAGATGTTTTTGTAGATATATGGTGTTCATGGGAAATTCAAGGCTTGAGGTTCACGTATAATGATCCTATAACACAAAGGTAGGCGGTTTGGGCCATTCCATTGAAATTCATTGAGTTATATGAGCACAATTTCTGAATACCCTTGAACGGGTTACTGCACGTTTAATATTTTAGCTTTATTAATTGTCTTCCATGCTTGTATTCTTGAGTAGATATTAATTAAATGTGAATAGGGATAATTTCAATGCTTTGGATGTGTTTTCCAATTCATGTTTACTTTGTGATCATTTGGTCTTTCTTACCCGGCAAGGCTTCCTTGTTTGTTTCCCATGCCTTGTTTTGTAGGATGGAGTGATGTTTATCTGATATGCTGTTATGCTGTAGACTGTTATCCAAGCAGTTCTTCAGGTTTACTTTAGCCGGTTTTCGTTGCTATGCACGTTTCACTTACATAGTGTTGTGGGAACCTAGTGTAGTAGACCATTGAGAGAATGGGCATAAGGGCTTCTACATAGTGTCTGTTTTACTATTACGATGCAAGACCATAGGGGGAATTGTCATAATTTCTTCCTTAGAGTGTCTATAGTTCCTCGACGTAAGCCATAGGTGGAATGTGACGTATTTTATTTCCCAGAGTGCCTTTTAGTTTCTAATAAAAGAATATACGGGGAATTGACGTCGAGTGCTTCCCCAAAGAGTCTATTCCAAAGCTGAACCAGAGGGGTTTGACTTTGTGTACATCCTAGAGGGTTGCTTGTGTTGTTTTGGTTGAAATAGAGGGGCTAGGCTAAGAGTACATCATTGAGGGTTACCTGCTTTGATTAAATGCTTGATTGATATATTGTATTGAAATCTTTGAAATAGTGGAAATGTTTGCTTCTGAGTACTTCCTTGTTTACTTATTCTATATACTTATTGCATGCTATATATATTCACTAAATGTTAGGCACAAAACTTTTGGTGGGGGTCTACTGGGATTAGTCTCACACACTATTTGGGTCATGATTTTGGGCCCAAAAAGATTATATTGTTGCAGGTATAGATAAGGGAAATCAACCTTCTATTTCAGGTACTTGACTGCTTTGGAGCTGGAGAGCATGGGACCAAGCTGAGGCTTGCGATACCGAGGAGTTGTGTTCGTGATTTCTTTTTTAATTTGGTTTATTACTATATTATAGCATTGTGATGTGTTTATATTCCATCCTAGACATATGTATCATTCATCATAATATATGTGCTTTAGTTTCTTATTTCTTTCAGTCTTCCACTGTTTATTATTGTATGACATTATAATTCTTCCACTATTGATATCTATTTCTCTTATGTTGTGTTACTCTGCCAATGAGGGAATAGTTTCCCCACTATCACACCCAAGGACATTGCTGCGAGTCAGCATCCTCTAGCATTAGGGGAAATGTTCTTGAGGCCATGTGACCAACTGGGTACGGGGGGCCTCGGGGAAGCTTCCAGAACCAGGATGTTACACTACACTCCTCAAAATTCACTGATATAGGATTCTATAAAGTGTTCACATGTATCTATTTTTGTGGTCCCAAACTTTTCATACTACAATACACTTTTTCTCTTTTTATCTTCTATAGAGACTACTATCCATAGAGTTATTTTAATGTAAATCTATTAACCACCTATGTAGAACTAATAATGATATTTGGTCATTACCACATGACATAAACTACCATATCATAACATTGTAACACACCATGGTGTGATATTTTATTTCTAAAATTGTTATTAATCTTTTCATGATTCTAATGTGAAATATTAAACATCAGTATCAATAATATAATCTATAATCTTTATTAATAATCCTCAACTTTTAATGCCTTGATTTAAGAGGGCATGGGTTGTAAAATTGTTATGATAGTGATAGATTTCATAATCATCTCAACCTATTATATTGGAATTAAAAGTTAATATTAAATTAAGATCTATTAAGCAATAATAAATTTATACCTTCTCAATCCCATTGAAAAAAATAAAATATAAAACTCTCAGGGTCTGATTCACAATTCATTATAATTGCATAATATTCAGATAATGTTGAATTTCATATGCAAAAATATTCTTCAGTTATGAATTTAATCTATTATTACTTCAAGTTAATCCATTATAGATGATATCATATGTATCCATAATTGAAATTCAATGGTATTCCTCAACACATATTATATGTATAACAACATAAAAAAAGAGTAATGATTCAAAAAAAATTCAATATTCATCCAATTATAAAACATATTAGAGGAAAACCTCAATAATGTCACATGATACCACCATAAAATACTATAATAGATCTTTAGTGATTCTGAATTCCCTTCAAAACATCAAGATGAAAGTCACAAACAACAAAACTAGTCATCATAATCAAATACTCTACTCAGGATAACATAGGTCACTCAATTTCAATTTTAATCGAGTATTCACCAAGGGACATTGTTGTTGTCTTGGACTCACATTATGTTCAATATTAACATACATAATTGACACCAATTACCTTTATAATTGATCTCATACTCTATATAGTTTTGATTTCTCAAGATCATATAATCTCCAAAAAGGATTGGAATCATTCTGTTAGTTTATATTATTTTTTTAAATAATATATACAACTCTCCTTTTTTAATATATTATAAACTATATAGGAATCAATAATATATATTTTAGATGTAACTTTTTCCATTAAATAGGATGAAAATCTCATATCTAGATCAAATGGAGAGCCTCAATTTTGAATTCTATTTATCTGGAATAAAAAAAAACCCACTACTAGATTTGGCTTCACACCCTTCAGTTTCATTCTCTTCACTCTTATTCACAATATGAGGTAAAAACATGCCCATCTTTATTAAATGTGTTAGGATCATGTGTGAAAGTGTGATAACACATATTGATCTTATAAACTCTCAGTATGATCATTTTCGATATTCTTATCTTATTTCTCCACAAAGTAATCTGAAGTAAAATTTTTATTAATCCCAAACAATGGATCATAATCTTATTTATTTCATCATAAAATCAATTTCATATTCATATGAAAAAATTTATATTTGTGTCTTTTTCAACATCTTGAATACCATCATCAGGCACGACTTAAATCATATTACAATGTGACACAAACATTAATATCATATATAATGTAAATTAATGGGACTCAATATGGACTATCATTAAAAATAAATTTCATGGGTGCATATAATAATTACTTGTAGTTATCAGCATCATTTTGTGTACACACATCTTTGAGAAGCTTCAACATTGTTGTTTGTATTTGACTTAATTCGATGTGATTTGGAATCCATTTCATTTATATTATGATCATGGATGAATTTCATTCCTAATAGATAATCCCATAATTTTAAAGGGTCTAAAAAAACATGAATAAGGGATATGAGAAAGGCTGGAAAGACCCAATGGAACAAATAATAGGCATGGTAGCTGAATTCCATTACTTATTTTCCATGGATGTTGTTTCATTAGACCAACAAAATCAAATATAACATTATCACATTTTATTTTTTCACTAATTCATAATGTTATATAAAAAGTATACCATGTTCATTTCAATTTAGGTATTTGTTCGATTGTAGAAGTAAACTTAATTATGGACTTTTCATTTCATTCCATGTTCATAAAAGCTAGCCTTTGATCCATTGTATCGTTAAATTGCATGCCCCGATCAATTAGAGTCTGTAAAAATATTTCAATCATATTGAATATAATAACAAAATAAGTTAAATAGAAAACTATAAAATTAAAACATATAAATTAAATATAAAAATAAATAAAATTACAGTAAATACATAATTAAATACATATTAAGAAATAAAGAATAAAAATTAGATGATTAGGAAATAGAAAATTGATTTAATTAATTATGAAAACATATGTGTAATAGTATTAAAATTTAAAAATATATAGATTTATTAAAATATAAATATATAAAAAATAAATTAGTATTTAATTCGATGAAAATAAAAAAAATTACACATAGAATCAAATAATAAAATGAAAATTCTAAAAAGAGATAATAAATTAATAAATGTTTAATCAAAGGAAAATTCAAACATAGAAATTAAAATAACAATATCAATTAACAATATTCATTATAATTTAATATTAAAATAACCATTCAACAACAAATTACCATTTAATTTCCTATTTATTATTAGATACTAGGAAAACAAACCAAAAATGTCATTGTATGACAAAGTAATTAATGTCAACATAAAATACCCCAAAACAAATCCATTTCTATTCCTTGAGAGTTTTTTTCATATTTAGTGCAATAATATAATTCCCTAGTTTAAAAATAGCGAATCCCTAAGATTTTTTTAAAATATTTTTCTATATAGACTCTAACAGAAAAAATGTTATTTAAATATATTAAATAAGTGATTTGGTCAAATTTTATTTTTTTTAGTTTTTTGAAAATGATTGAAATGGATTCTCATTCTCAAGGAAAATAATCGAATATACATAGAATCAATATTAATTATACAATATATTTGTATGGTAAAATTTATAAATTATATTTTTTTCATAATTAAGTCATATAGTTGCTTCATTAATAATAGAATGACAGTATAATATAATTGATAATCATCCTATATTATGAAGTTAGTTTTATATATAATCTAAAAATTATTCAAAATAGTTTAAAACATAATAGAAAATTTTGAATCCGTTGATGATTATAAATTTACCACAAAAGGTTTGATGAATAACAAACAATTCCAAGAGTGATATAAATTTATTTATCAGACGAAATGTATGGGAAAATAAAAATAGTTAATATAATCAAGGAATTGATCTAAATATAAAACATAATAAAATTGGTATGATAAATATGAAGTTTGATTGTTAAAAATACATAAATTTGGAAAATTCATATGGGGGTTTTTAATGGGTTCACATTAAATCATAGTTAATCTATATTAGGATGACTCCCTCCCCAAACATAAAACCTATGTATTCCACAAAATTTTAATTCAAATATGAATTAATTGAATTATAATTATAATTTGAAAATATATTTCAAATTATGTAGTATAATGGCATGATCAAGGGTAATACTGAAATTTAAAAAATATGTTGTCCCTAATTTTCAATGCACTTTTTTTAGAAAAATATTCTAAATCATCATAATTAATAATAATGACAAATCTAGTTATATGAAACTAAGATCAAAAAATATTATTCGTTACATTTATTCAATATGGAAACAAATTTTTTAACTTATGGTTTTAATAAAATTTTAATGTTTTCTTAAATGGATATAAAATTGAGTATAGAATGTCATGCATAACCATTGAATTTATTGTAGATCCTCACAAATTAATGAAATTTAAATATTTTCCCCCACACTTAATCTCTATCCATGGTTATATAAATATGAACGTCAAATAATAGGGTAGAATATATCAATTAAATCCATTTATTAAATAAGTCATAAAAATTTAATCGCCAATTATTTGAACTTAATCTTAATACATCATAGATCATTGATCATTGTGTTAAAATTTTAATCACATCATCGTATCTGTATAAATTCAAAAACTATAATTTGAATAAAATGTTAGAATAAGAATATATGAATATTTAATGAACATAATAAGGGATTTCTATTTTTAAAATAAAAATTAAAAAACATGAAAACTAAAACCTTTGGTATCCTCCTATTTATCCCTTTATTAATATTGTTTTGTTAAAATCCCCTAAAAACTAACCAAAAATCACTTAGTGAGTGTTTTTTCATCCATAAACACCCATTTGTGTGTATCCCATTTATAATTAAGTTAATATTTATTTATTTTAGACTTGATTGTTTTCAAAAATCAACTATTTACTCTGATATATGAAAAATAGCCCTGAACACACACTTAATTGTCAACAGTATACACAAATGAGTCTCCATGGATGGAAGAAGAAGAATCATACATGTTTATACATCTGCTGGCTTCAAAAATGTTTTCTGAAATTCAAAAAGAAGAATAACCTTTATGTTTTTTCTAGAAATATGTATGTTATGTAAAAGAAAACAAATCCAAAAAATTACACTTTTTTAGGGATATTAACTTCATTAATTGACTCTGATTTGATTTATTATAAACTATCATGAAGTTAAAAAGGATAACTAGATGCTTCTAATTGTGTGGTTTTAATATCATAACTTCCTTTATTATTTTAAACCTCAAATACATATATGATAGGGTTGAAAAGTTCTATGTTGGGCATGAAATTATATGAAAATGAATAACACTGATTTTATGACTTGTTTTAGATTAAATAAATCTCAATAGTAATTACACTTCAAATATGATCTCAAATTTTAAAAAACATTAATCACCAATATTATACAAGGAAATAATAGTAGTTAATATAAGAATTAAATTTTTCACATCCTTATATTTAGATTTCTGACATATAAAACTCTTAAAAAACTGATCATCTGAAAACAGAACATCCTCAGTCACTGAATCCCAACTATTATTTATTATTAAACCATCTTCTATATGATGAAACTAAAAATGAAGTTATTTTTTACATAATTAAAAATACAATGAAAAACCATTAAAAAGTATTAATTAATATTTAGGGTGAATTATTTTTGTTAATGTTTAGGAAAAAAAATTCAAGTGATTTTAGATTTCGACAATTTTTTCCATGATTATCAATAGAAATTTCAATTAAATTAATAAAATCCTATGAGGAAAAATTGGTGAGTGTACCATTGAATGAAAATTTAGATTCTTTTTCCTCAAAATATATTCCCCCATCCTTTAATTAGAAATCATATGGAGAATTATTGGGTTCTCTCTTTAATGATAACAAAGAACACATTTACCAATAGTATCAAAATTAGAAAATATATGATTCTTAATGTATTGTACTCATTTGAAATGATTTCCAATTCCTGTTATGGTTCATTATTCAAAATAATTAGGATAAAAATGTAAATATTTTTTAACATTTATGTTCTTATTTTGAAATTTCAATTCTATGTGAGCAATAAAAAGTTTAAATATCCTAAAAAAGAGAACCGTTTCATATCTACAAAACCATATAAATCATAGAACAATATTTTTTTATGTTCCCATGTTTGCTTCACAGAGTTTTCCATTTCCATTAACATTATGTTTATTAAATTATTATCAAAATGTTATAAATAATTTAGTGATTTGGTTATGTTATCATTTTCTTATTCATTGTATTTATGTTTTACTAAATAATTAGTTTGGTAATTAGTTTCACTCTCACTCTACTCCTAAAATAAATTTTCCTATTTTCCAATATTATTGTACACATCAATTTAGTAACATTATTATTTATTGTTCTTCATTGAATGTGATTTCCATGTCTTATTTTTTATTTTTTTCATTCAAACAGCATTAGTTATATTAGATCCATTAAATATATAAAAACAAATAATATAACTTGTTCTTGTTTTGAAATATAATATTGTTTAAGATCATATAAATCTTCAGTTTATTTAATTTATGTAAAAATTGATTTTTGTTATAAAAAAAACATATTTAGTGTACCCATAATTTAGAAAGAAAAAAATATTGAATTTTGATATTACCAACCCCATATTTATCCATTTTACCATAATAAAAATCAATAACAATTTCAATTGATTTTATCAAAATGATATTATAAAAAAAGTTGTAAATGATTAAAATAAATTTTAATTTACATTATATTAAAAATAATTAAATGAAAACCAATTTAATGGTAATAATAAAACAATATATAATATAATTTTCAAGTCCTCACAAGATGTAGATTCAAAAATATAGTTTCTATATATTATTTGTTTGAATTTAATTATTTTTTACTTAATTTTTTTAAAACCAAAGAATATCAATTCCAACACATCAAAACTAAAGTACCTTAATTTTCATTTCTAGAGGTCAACAAAACTATCAAGATATTATTTAGATAAAAAAATAAACACTATGATAGTGGTACTCATGGTCAAACTCTAGGTAAGGTGGTGATTTATCAGAAAAAATATTTCAATGTAAAATATAATAAGAAACAAATTTGTATGCTATTTTTATCATTTTGATTTTTGAGAATTGAAACTGGAAATTTAAATATTTTATGTAGATGATACAAGACAAGATTTCAAAACTGCTTATGAGGACATTAATGTAGAATGAAAATGTTTCAAGAGGAATTTAAAAATTTTAGTATAAAATATTTTATTCTTTTATTGAATATTTATGGATGTGCATTAACAATAGTTTTTAGAATAATGTCATTTTAGGAGGTAATAACCTATTTAGGGATGATTCTTCTAGCTCCCCAATATTGGGATTAATTTAAATATAATTTAATTAAATGAATGTTCATTAGAATCAATCTCACTGAATGATTTTGATTTCATTAAAAAAATCAAAAAATTGAAGAAGAAAAAAACAAATATCATGAAGATGTGGGAATGAAACCATAATAATTAATTCCCTTAGTTATATGATTATCCAATTATTTTAAATTCATGAAATACCTAGTAGAAAAATTTTATAGAGATGAAGAAAATGAAAAAGATCTGTTAGAGATTAAGATTCTTCTTTATAAAGTTAAAATCATTATTCACATGCTTCATCTTTGACATTCCTTCTTTGATTACTTCCATACTATTCTCACCAAAAAATATATCCCACTCTCCTCAAAATTATTTGATGATTATTTCCACAAAATTCGAAGATGTATCTATATGTGTACTATGAATCATGTCATGTTTAAATTTATATAAATTGCTTATTATGTTTATAAATGACAATATTCCTTATATTTAGTATAATCCTCATCGATTAACCAAATTCATGGAATAAGTCCTAATATGTAGTCACTGGTATGTGACATAATAATAACACTGATAATAACGCAAACACACCCACATTCAATCTTTAAAGACACTATGATTGATGAATATTTTCATTATACCAAGTTAGAATATTCCTTGGTAGTCTCTTGAATAGATTCCAGATTCTTCATGAGAAATACATTAATTTTACTACAATGATTAAGGTTCATATTATGTTAAAAAGTATCATGTTTTTTCCAACATTCATAATATTATCCTCCTAGTCCATTGGAATAATATTTTATGCATCAACTATGCTTAGTCCTGTGCCAATTCAATTATTTCTCATCAATTTGAATGTGAATCATTAGAGAAAACTGCCATATCATGATTCATGATACTAGACAAATGGTGGGGTGGATTTTGTTAAATATATTTGAAAAAGAGATATATAGTAAGTAATTACATCGGATATGAATTAATTTGATCCCATTCCAAAGATGCCTAACTATCCTCATAATTTTAACTCGTTAGTATTATTCATCAATTTGAACAAGTTAGAGACCATTGAAAATCATCTTTGTTAGAGAAAACCCAAATAATACACTAATTATAAAACTTATAATATGAATTAAATTGAGAAAGAATAGTGTTATTATCTAAAAAATCTCCACCAAAGACTATGTGATGTTTACAGCCCCTTCGAACCAACTAAAAAAAACCACAATAGATGAAACTAGTCTTTAAACTAATGTAATTTATTCCAGATATCTTGAGTCCCTCAATGATAACATTGAATGAGCCTTAATTTATTTTAATCCTTATAAGCTTAATGTCTCATTAGTATCATCCATCTCATACTCAATTGACTAATGATTCCTTCAAGGTCAAGATCGGTCTGAAATTATTTTTAAATTATCATATTTTTATTTTTTTTAAAAAAATCCAGAGAACATTAATTGATAATTTCTTTATTTGATTGATCTTTGATGCAACACACCTTATTCAATTGATTTAAAAAAACATGGACATCCGGACAATAAATTCCCGCCATAGATTCTTCCATTCTGAAGGCTCAAAATCACATCTTCATATCAAATTGGAATACTGAGTCCAAACATAAATTTCTCCTAAATAAAATATTCACATACTTTAATACATTCAACATCCCTCCCTTTACATCAATTTTTAAATAATGCATACTCAAAATATGGGGAACAAATATTCTAATCATTTCCAAATAAGTATGTCTTGGGAGGTTAATGATGGTGCAACTGAGTCTATTAATCAACTATAAATATCATCATAGTTGAGATTCTAATATCAATTTTCTAATAAATTTTCAAGAATATAGTATGGATTCATACCCTTCCAATGGATCATGATCTTTTTTTAGAACAATCATATTTAATTTAGTCCCTATAGAATAAAAGTGATTTTTATCTTATTCGATGCGTCAAATAACATCATTAGATATGGATAAAATCATCTTAAATAATGAATCTAACATCCTGATATCTGGTAAAATTCAATGGTGGGACTTAATTTGGATCATCATGCCAAAATAGATTTCATGAGTGAAGATCGGAAATCCCTATAGTCATTGACATCTCTCTTTGAACAAATGCCTTTGAGAATCAACATCAATGTTGTCTATCCTTGACATAGGTCAACAATATTTAGTCATGATTCTTTTTTCTCATCCCCATGATAAAATTTGGTTCCCCACATACAATTATAAACAATGAAATGATCTTAAAAACATGACTGGGTAATTTTGCACGAATTAAAAGACGTAGTTTACTAAAAAAGCATGCATGGTAGATGAATATCTTTGTCAATTCTCCAAGCACTCTATAGATTAAAATCATAACCTTCATATTTTCTCATTATGAAATTTACATCCTTCAACATCATCATATTAGATGAACCATATTTAAAGATTGTATGAATTTTATGATTTTTTCAATTGAATAGGGCTGGGTCACCCTACGACATTATAAATTTATTTCTATTAAAAAAACCTCAAATTTTTTATATTGTAGCTTTAAAACAAATGGTACATATTTTTTTGACTGCCAAAATATTCTCAACCACATCGATCGAACTGATACCAATAAAAATGAATTAAATATTCTAAAATGAAGATATTTTAATAGATGTTTAATTAATTAATTCAATTATTATTCATTAATCATTTAATTAAAAATCAAATAATTATAATTTTAAAATATTTTAAAAATTAATTTAATACTAAATTAATTCTTTTAATTATTAAATAATTTATTAAAAGTGATTATAATTTTATAATATATCATTTAATTAAAATAATAATAGAAAAAATATTGAAAACATTTTTTAATTTCATGAACATAAAAAATAATCTAATAACACTATGAATTAAAATTTGAAAAGAAAATATGGGAATTTAAAAAATAAATATTTAAAAGAATAATCATGGTATAATTTAAATATAAAAGCTATAACAATCTTAATTATAAAAAGTAAATAATTCTAGAAAATTTGAACAACAACACGAAAACTAAATGATGAATGAATAATTTCATTTTAGATTATAGAAAAACACACAAAAAATTATGTGTCCAACCAAAACAATTAAATGAAAAATAATCTTAGAGATTGAATTTGTGAAAAAAATTGAATAATATATTGTAATTTTGGGATTAATGTTTGATATGTTCAAATTATTTTTTTGTGGATATTTTCTATCTGTTATGGTGTTTTTTGGGTTATCTTTATTATATATATTTTTTAAATGTTTATTAAGTGATTCTTAGTTATTATTATATTGGTGTAGCTTTATATTTAATTACCTATATTCTTTAAACCCACAAAGTGATTACTTTAAAATGGGAATGGCATTTTTGAAAAATTTTCAATATATTTTTTATTTTTTTATATATAAGTAAATGGTTTATAAAATTTTATTTTATGACATAAAATAATATATATATCTAATTCATATACAACAATATTTGATTGATCCATACATTTCTTATCATATGATAATTTATATATGGTAATGTATTCGACAGATCCCTTATAATAATTTACCAGTATTAATTTTTTTTACCTTAATGTGTCTGTTGGGAATCCCATATTTTAGTTATATCACATAATAATCCTCACCCATAGTATTATTCAATTTAATTGACATTACAAATGGGGTTAACATAAAACATAAGTTGTGTTTATTTATTTATCCTCTCTAGGGGATGTCTTGTATATTTAGATTTTCTTTATGTTCTTGATCTTATTAGATTTTTAAAATATTGATAATGTGTTTTACCTAGACTTTCATCTATGTTATATAATTGAAATCACCTCATTCCAAATAAAACCAAAATGTGGTATAAGTCAATGAACTAGACATGACCTATGGTAAAAATTTTGCTTCCATTTTTAGGTGATGGATGGGTTCACAAGGTGGTAAGAATTAATTTTACATGAAAGATATAATGGATTCTATATCTAATTAACCATGAAACAAAAAAATGACATATTTTTCTATAGTTTTACTCTTTGCGAAATTTTATGTAAAGAATAGTTTTGAAAATGGTTTCTTGTTGGAAAAATTTATTAATTAAATTATTCACATTTTTCATTTCCATTGACTTTTATAATTTTTAACCAAAATACACTATATGTGGTGTAGTATTAATTATTTTAAAACAGGATTTCATAAATGAAAAATGATATATCATGTTTCTTTTTTATATATATCTTCAATAAATGTGTTCCTTGAACACAAAATTATTTACTTTATAGATCAACATTAACTTGTAAAAATAATTATTTGATTTATCATTTCCACACAAACCTGATAACTACCATTATAGTGTACACTAGTTTCCCATAATTTGGGATTCTTCTTATACCAACCTTAATTGTTCATACGTTATTATTACATCATTTTAATGATAAAATACCTAATAACATTACAAATATTAGATACAATGTTTTTATGACTTGGTTAAATAATGCTCATACATAACTTTTACATAATAAAACATAAAAATTATTTAATCTATATTCTATAGCTTCTCATTTAAACTCAAGTTTCATTTAGCATATGTAATCAAAGGATGATATACATAAATGAAATGGGTGATTTAAAAGACAAGTAACTGGATTTATAAGTGGCATGAATCTGTATAACATAGCTGATAATAAAAAATTTATTAATAAAAACATAATCAATAAATTATTATAAAAATAATTTAGGAAAAAAATATAAAAAAGCATGGAAGGTGGCAATTCATAAAAATAAAATATCATGTCTTAATTATCAAATACCATGTATTGTTGTGACAAAAGCTATAATAATGTTCACTCATAAAATATGTTCATAATCATAACAACATATTTTTGTAAAATGATTATATCATTTTCAATCATATTTCTCATTATCTCATGAGATAAATAATAATACACAATGCATTAGATGGATATATAATCCTATGAAAATCCATCTGATCATAACATTTACATAATCATGAATGAAAGATAGAAAATATATATATAGGAAAATTATCTTTGGGATGATATTTAGAGAGAGGGGATACCATCATTCAATAAAAATCTTCGACACTTCACAGATTTTCACCTGATCTTTTCACGCTTCTCCCCAAAGGTGAATTTCCTCGCGCCATCTCACTTTGATTCACATCATTTCGTGAAGCCTTTGATATTATAGGGTTATCCTGAGAAAAACATTTAGGCGACTACATGAAATGAAGATTATATAGGGAATGACTCTCATAACCATGATCTCTCTGGTAGATCTCAAGGGATATCATTCTTGGATGTGTTGAATAGCCCTTATCCAGGTAAAAAATTTAAGATGAAGCCTTCCCTTGTCATGCATCTTGATGATGGTGGATATCTGGTGGAGGTGGACTAGGATTCCCTTAAACAATGAGAGAAACTATGAAAATTCTCGGTAATGGGTCACATCTCCCACCAAAAATGTAACCGACCCTGACCATTAACAGAACATCATTCAAAAATTGCCCATTGCTAGAATTCTGCAAACTGGAAGATAATTTTCATAAGAAAAATCTATTTTTACATATTGTTAAAATCACATGATAATCTAGAAATAGTTTGAAATAATGTTAATCTTAACCTCAAGTCAAACTTATTTATAATTTCAAAGTGGGACTCCACATTTTATTCTCATACACATAGAAACACATTGGCACTAGTTTGGATTAAATTAAAAGGTCTCAACTGGTTCTTTTGGCACAAAAAAACCATGAAGGACATTGTCTCCTGCATCGGTACTCCTCTAAAAATTGATCACATGACATTAAATGAAGATTTGGGTATATTTTATATAATTATGGTATAAATAAATCATGACTCAAAGCTACCCAACTTAATTAATTTCAGTACCAATGATAAGAAAACTTAAATTAGAGTGGAAAATGAGAAGAAGATCCCATTTTGTGATCATTGTAAAATCATTGGTGACAATATAAACAATTTTAGGGTTATTAGAAATAAAGTAACACAACCAATTGATAATGATAAGAAAGAAATATGAAAAACTAAAAGAGACAAAACATCCAGGATGGACATACCTGAACCAACCAAATAAGAAGTTTGGGTAGAAAACACAAAATTTGGAACACATAGGGGATAACACAGGTACTAAGTGGGAATGATGATATTTAATAACAATAAAAATCGATTAATGATTAGAGCATTGTAATTGAAATTGAAAAGCTAGTCCAATATACTATTAAGATATCTATTGAGTAGGAAACATCCTGCGACACATGTACTCCCACTCACAACTATGGTGCCTACCCTGAAGATAAGAAAGTGGATAACACCTCATCTTCCTCCATCATGCTATCTCTACCCGTTGTAGAAACAGATTTAGACATGAAAAAGATCATGGAACCTATACTTCATAAAAATACATCTTCTCTTCTTGTTCCCCAACTGATTCAGGTTTTTTAAGACCCCACAAAATAAAAGCAGAGTCATTTTAACTCTGTCCAAAAAAGATTACTTTGGATCCACCTGTCTCCAATAAGCCTTCTCTTCTAACTATTCTTTGTGAATTTTTTTTCAATGAAGTCGGAAAACCTACTCTATGGTCATACTCACAGTAATTTTCTAATTAGTTATGTCTTCCACGGAATCATGCACTAACTATTTCAATGATGAATCCATTTCATTACACTAATGCAATCTAAGCAACACTGAAACTACCCCTAATGCTATAAAAAAACACTTGAAATAGTGACCTGGTTTTAGCTCCAAATGCTACCACTATTGAAAAGGGAAATGTAACCAAAACACATGTTTTTTCAACTCCATCCACTCACACTATCTCACACAACATCACAGTTCAACCCGATACATAGATTATATTTACTTATACTACTCCATATGTTATCATGCCATTAGACCGAGTATCACATGATAGTCTACCTATTCTTATAGAATCAATCAATATGCATGAAAATAAATACCCCTGAAACAAAAATAATGAATCTCGCCAAACATTATCAATCTGCTATTTCAAGTGGATACAAAGGCTCCAAGAAATTCTAATCCTCCTACTTTAATAAATGCAGACTACTATACAAGGCCTGAAAATCTGGAATCTCAAAGTCCCAATGACCTATTTCTAGTTTCAAATTATTCTATAGATTTAGATATGACTACATAATTGAATAAACGTCCAAATAATTTCGACAAAGTACAAGTAATGACCAGTCACACTCAAGAGGTTAAAAGATATACTAGAAATAAAGGAACTGGAAAAAAGAAAAATGGGATTTCTAACTCCAAAATCAGGTTTAAAAAAATATCCTTTTCTCGAATTGTCAGGGTATCACCAACGTAGAAACCCTCAATGTTCTAAAAATAATGGTTATCACTCTTTACCCTACTCTATTTGCTATTGAAAAACCAAAAATATCTTTCTCCTATAAATATTCTCACTTGTGTAAACACTACTACATGTTTTTTGGTGTAATCAATAATAATCTAAATGCTTATTCTCTATAGATTTTTGTTCACTTGTATTTACAGAATTTTATTGTTTTTAGTATCTCAGATCATATTCTCACTTTCACCTTTACAATTGATGGTACTCATACATTCTTCTCCTTTTTTATGCTATGAATAAATACCAAGAAATAAGAATTATCTGGATTGACTTCTCTCAATTAGGCACTAACACCAATTCCCCTTGGGTTCTTATAGGATATTTTAATGATATTTTTAACACTAGTGATAAAATTTTCCCATCTCATGCCTCCTTTTCCATGATAGAATTTAAAACCATGATCGAGGATAACAATATTAAAGAAATTAATTTCACTGGTGAAAAAATAGACCTAGTATAGAAGACATTACAATAAAGTGGTTGCTTCCAAATTGGACAGAGCCATTACCAATGTCCCAGTATTAGATAAATGGGACACTATATCTAGAATCACTCTTCAGAAGCAGAACTATGATCATCATCTCATCCTGGTAAACATTTTCTCGAATGAAATGAAACCTAGGTTACCATTCCTCTTCAATAATATGTGGTTCTCTTATGAATAATGAAATCATGTCATCCAAATTTTTTTGTCCTCGTTGTCTCATAGCTATGATGCCTTTACATGGAACCTCAAACTAAAACACCTTAAATAGACTCTCAAATCATTGTGTAACTCAAATTACAAACATGTTAAAAATCACATTACTCATCTTGAGAATGAACTTGATGATAACGAAAACAAAAACACCAACTCTGACCTCCACATAGATCCCACACAAGAAATAAACATTGTGGTCATGCTCAATTCCATGCTCACTTTTAAAGACAATATGATAAAGCAAACTTATAAAGAAAAACGGTTAATTGATGGGGACATAAATACCAAATTCTATAAATCCATCTAAACAAACAAGAAGGATTGATGACCTCTACCCTCTCTAAATGACAGGGATAACATTTTTGACAATGAAGATGACATAGCTCAACATATAGTATCTTATTATGAAACCATCTTTAATGTCCCAGATAACATCAAAGTCCTCCATCCTGAGTTCATTCCTTTTGCAATTACTAATGTAGAAATTACCTTCCTTTTTAACACACCGCTAGATCTTAAAATCAAAGACATTTCCTTCAGTCGGAATCATGATAGTGCCTCGGGTCCAGATGGATTTAACAGTGGGTTCTTCCAACATTATTGGGATGTGTTTTAGTTTGATTTTTGTAATCTTGTAAAATAGATTTTCAGAAATGGGGTTCTTCCTCATGATATTAATGCTCAGTTCCTCACCTGGATCCCTATATTGGATAGTGCCTCTAAAATTTAACTTTTCAGACCCATTGCTCTTACCAACAATTTTTACAAAATAATTTCCAAAATCATTTCTAATATAATATCAACTATTACTGAAAAAATTGTTTCACGAAACCAATTATGATTTATAAAATGTAGATCCATTATAGATTGTATTTTTCTTGATTTTTAATGTATCAAAAACATGAATAATCTTAATAGTGGAGGAAATATAGCTACTAAAAATAATATAAGGAATGCTTTTGACACCATGGGTTGGAGTTTTATCTTCAAAGTCCTTCAAATATTTGGTTTTAGTACACACTTCATCAATGCTAATAGAAATATCTTCGACTCATCCACTATCTCCATTTTGATCAATGGCTCCCCAAAAGGGATATTTAAATTAACCAAATTTGTTATACAAGATGACCCTCTCTCAACCATTCTATTCTCAATAGCGTAAGACTACCTCAGTAGACTGATCAATCGTCTGTTTGTTCCAAATAAATTGAAACATGTTCATTTCTCTAGAAATGTTAATGCTCCCACTCACATTTTTATGAGGATGACATCATTATTTTATTTCAAAGAGGTAAAAGAAAATTTATTAACCTCAAAAATGATCTCTTCCACTATGAGGAGGTTTTTGGTCTAACCAAATGATAGATCAAATCTGGTATCTTTTTTGGGATGAATTCCACCCCCACCAAAAATGTAATATAATCAGTGATTTCGGTCTGAAAGTAGGATCCCTCCCCTTCAAAAACCTTGGTGTCCCCATTTTTTTGAGGTAAACCCAAAGATTTCCACATTTTCACTACTATTAATCATGTTTGAAACACTCAATCCTCTTGGAAGGGTAGATATATCTCAATGGAAGGTAGTACGTGCCATTTTAAATCCTCTATTGACTCTAAGATGGTCTACTCTATGATGGTATACAATTGGCCTATTGGGCTTATCAAAAAATTGAACAAAACTATAAAAACTTTCATCTGGACCAGTAGTAGTCTTGATAGAAATCTTGTGACATTCACTTGTTAAACTTGTTGCAAGCCTATTTAAATTGGTGGCATTGGTATAAAAAACATAAAATACTTTAATGAAGCCCATCAAGCTCAGCTTACATGGAATTTTCTTTACAATTCATCTGAATCCATAACTTTTCTAAAAAATATATTTCTTAGAAAACATATTTATGGAAATTTGAGCTTTATTACTTCATACATATGGCCATCCATCAAACACTCCTATGCTAACATTATGAATAACTCCATATGGATGGTCTCTCGAGATTCCTTCATTAAATTCTGGCTAGATAACTAGACCAGCACACCATTAATCTCTATAATTTCACATGATATAACTAGTCAAAAAACTAATAGCTCTATCAATGATGATTTAAATTATCATCAATACCATCTCCATGATACTATTTTTAATCTCATTGAAGTCTACCATTTCGCATACAATAAGGATTTCTTAATTTGTGAGCCGGCTAAAAATGGAATTCTTACGTAAAAAATTACTCCACTCATATTTGTTGTAACAATGAGAATGATTACATCTAGATTAAACACTTCAACAAACCATGGATAAAGTTCTCAAGATTCAATCTCATATGGTACCTTTCTCATAACAAATTTCCCACTGATATTTGCCTTCAATTGTCTAAAATTCATCTTTTCACTAAATGTAAAATATGTATTCAACATAAAGAAGATGCTAACCACCTCTGACATTCATATGCTACTGATTCTACTATTTGGATCTAAATTTTTTACATATTTGATTGCATATGAGTTATTATTGACTCTGTAGAAATTCAACTTATGAAATGTGCAAAGATGTAAGGCTCTCAGCGAATCCGAAACCTTTTCCTTGAGGTAGTTTCTGAACATCACCATGTGATTTGGTATGATTAGAATGAAATTATTCAGAACAAATATTAACTCAATATTAATGAAGTTCATACCCGGATCCTTATTTCCATTCAGAAAGCTTCTTTGATTCAAAAAAGAACATTTCCATAATACCGGACATGATTTTGGAATCCTAAAACATCTACGGATCAACGAAAACTTCTGTCAACCACACCGCACTCTATAGGAGTTATGAAGATCTTGTCACCCTAGATAGATCAAAATCAATACGGTGGTGCCCCCAAGGGAAATCTGGGACCTACAGGGTGTGGCTCTATCTTTAGTAATCACCTTGGACTGATTATATGTTGCTTCATGGGTCATTGTGGCATTTCCTCCTTACATGAAGGTGACATGATAAGCTTGATTCTTGAGATTAAATTTTCCATGGTTTAGGGTTGGAAAAAACTATGGATTGAAATTGACTTGACAACCATCGTTGAAGAAATTTGGAATGGCATAACCCATTTAGCATGTTTGATTACTACCCATTGGATAGAATGAAATCATTTTCTCATTAACCAGAACAAAATTATCACACATGTTTATCGGGAAGAAAAGATGGTGGCTGATGCCTTGTCCAGCATGGGAGTTAATCAGGAATTTACCTTGTTTAAAGACCTCCCTGCTGATCTTATTCCCTTTCATGAAAAATATTGTTATATGATCCCGTTCTTTAGACTATTGTAAACATTCTATTAAAAAAATTTGTGCTCTTGTCATTTTGTCCAGGGAATCACCTTTCAAAAATAGAAAATATATAAATAAAAGGCATGATTTAAAAAAAAATAAGAGAAAGAGTTTCATATGGATTTCATAAATCATACATTCATGAATAAACATTTTTGGCCTCAGATGTATAGGGTAACCAATACATGGACATGATACATTAATATTGAATAATGGGAGAGTACTCTTTCAAGAGGAGTAAAATGTGCAGTTTTGGGAAATTGAAGCCACTTTGAATAAAGAATATTTGAAAATAAATTTTCAGGACTTGGTAAGATCATGTATATACCTGAACAAAAATTTAAATCCTATTTCAATTACATAATATGAATATTCATATCATAGAAGAGAGAATAATAAAAAAAAATGAATTGGGTCGGAGAATCCATTGACGTTTATTCCCACTTCATTGCATAAATTTTCCCCCCTGAATAATAAACATATATTAAAACACCGATAATTAAGTGATTTATAGTAATTTATACCAAAAATTTATAAATTTTAATCATTTTATTATATTAATTATTTTTTAATGAAATTGGCCCATTTTGATATAATGATTTTTATAAAAAATGTGTCATTATTTAATGATTCCCTTATATAGGTAAATGTAAATTATTAATTAGTATGATTAATTAAATAATAATATAATACACCCAATTATTTATTTTTATATTATATATAAATTTTATTTTCCATCCATGACAGTGGTTATAAGAATTTTTTTGTTTATGTCTTCATAGGTGGTTAATGAACCATTAATGGGATATTGTTGGAAGAGTTGGAAAGGGATGTATGATATTTATATTTTCAATAAATATAATAAATAAAGTAGTTTAAAATCATTCATATAATTCTAATTTTTTTATAAATAATTTTTTAGAATGTGTTTTTGAGTGGAAGAGGGGAAAAAGAAAAGAGGTAATACTTAATAGAGACATACTCTCTTTTTGATGTCACCTATCTTGTAGGACCGTATAAATTCATGGAAATTGGTGATTTATTTCTCCATAATTTCGTTGTGTATTCTAAAGGCCCTTTGAGAGGGTGTATGTGGGAAGATATTTTGATATGGAATGTTTGTAAGGGGTGTTTTCCAATTGGAATGGAGAGCGGTTATTTATACATTAGGAGAGCTAATTTTTTTGATAAAATATTTTTTAAAATATTATATCAATGGATAAAATTTTAAGATTGAATTATTAAAATTTAAAACAATATATTAAAATAACATAATGTATTTAAGATATTAAACCATGTTTAAAATTATAATTGATTATTTTTTATAAGGAATGTGAAATTATTGAAAAAATATAATATTAATGGGTCACTTATGAAATTATGTTTTGGAAAATTATTTTTAGTTTTTAAATTATTTTAAATATTTTAATGACTAATTTATGAAATATTATATATCATGGCCGAACCATTGGTTCTAGAAAATATTATTTCGTTATTATATCATGATGAATGTAATTTAAGAAAAAATGGTTATGTGAAAAATTTTATTTATAATATTCACCTAAAAATTGATGTATTTCATGTTATTACCAAAAAATATCCCTTTGATAATTTCAATGCTATGTTTTAAAATTGATATTAATTTTTTAAAAATAAATTTTAAATATAATGTTACACCACATGATTTTATAAATAAATTAAATTCCTGAAACATTTAATATCTATGAAACATAACTTTTTTTATTGAGATAGTTATAAATTAGACATTAAAATATAATTTGGCTACTTCTATGTTTTGAATTTTGAAAAATTGTCATCTGTAATAGTGATCAGTATGTTATTGGAAGTCTAATTGAACCATCTTGATTTTGGTGAATAGTAACATACAATTATGAATAGTAATGTGAACATTAAGATGACCCAAATGAATAGTAAATTTTATTATTTGTTTTTTTTGTCTTTTTTTTTCGAGAATTACATCGTGATAAAGTTTTCAAGGTGATAAAAATTGAGTTATAGTTCAAAAATCGTTAACTTTCGAATAAAGAATGATTTTATTTAAAAACTAAATTCTTTATATATATAAAATTATTTTCAAAAAAGGAGTACATTTTCAAATTATACAAATAGAAATATGGGTAGGGTAATGTTTTGGAATTGTTTTGAATTTCTTGATTTTTTATGAATAGAGAAATACAGTAGAATACCGTATATAAAAAATATAAGTTAAATACCCTAATTTTAAGATCATAAATGATGTAATCCCACATTTTTCATTCTCGCATGCTCTATTTAATATTTTTATCACAATAATGAAAAAAAGATATAGTATCAGACAAAATTATTAATATTTCAATTAAAATAATGTGAAATCCCTCCTCTCATCACTAATTAATACCACCCACATTCCCCTATACCTATCACACCACTAGAGCATTGATAATTGACTATGTTCTACCAAATGCCTTTCCCAAGGCTCTTACCCACGTCCATGACCATCTGGTCTCACTAAAAGGCCCAAACCAAAGGCCTTAAGGAGGATCTCCACGAGAAGTGATCAAGAGGTAAGAATCATTTTTCATTTCCATGTGTGTTTTTTCAATTCTTTTTTTTCTTATACTCTATTCCCCTCCCCCTATCTAAGAGGTATGAAATATCTTGAATCTCATATATTTTTTATTTTATCATTTTCATGTAAATAATTCATTACATTTCTTCCTCTCCTCTTCTTCTTATTGTTGAAAAAAATAAAAGCATCGTTCGTGATGTGTCCTTTTCCAAAATTTTGGATGTTGTGCTTTCAATTTAAATTAATTCCTTCAATTATGATCACAAAACCAATTTTAATTTTTGAAATAGAACATACAGTTTTTTATGTATCCTATTTTATGATCATAAATGAACTTTTATGCAAGACATTAAATTATATAATTAAACAAGTTCATGATTTTTGAGGAATCACAAAAAATGATCTGAACAAATATCATTAATGATTTCTCTAATGAATCTTCATTATATATGATAAAAATTATTTATTGTTTCATTTTATATTTTGAATAAAATATTAATAACAATTTAACCCTCTTCTATAATTTTACTTCCTTACGACATTAATAACAAATACAAATCGGCCGTGGAAATCACGTATAGAACACACAAGAAACAATGAAAAAACAAAATACTAATAATTAAAGGGTGAAATGATGTTTAGAAATGATAATATAAGATATTATAATCAATAAAATTTTTATATGAAATATTAATAACACACTTTTAAAAATTATAATGTTGTTTTAATAATATATGAAGTACGAAAAACCCGATGTATGGGAATTCATAATAAAATTTTCACTCTATGGGTTAACCTTCTACTTCTTTAATTATGTGGTTTAAAAATCCTTTTTGTTAAAATGTTTTGTTTATATTATTTTTTATTATTATTATTTATAGTTTTTACTCATATGCATTTCGTTTTATTAAATATCACTTCAATTATATGATATTTGTAAGGGGATTTTTATTTTAAATCCACTTTTAAAATTTTGTTTTACAAAATTTTAAATATTTGTTTTACAAAATTTTAAATATTTGTTATTATGAAATTATTCTTATGGTGTTATAATTGTTTAGTTCATGAGAATTGTTTATGATGAATTTTGGGACCTATAAATACCTCCAATACATTGGGTTTGTGTTCATTGGAGTTTGTTCATATGGTTACTACATGTGTAACTACAATTGTTACACAATAAGGTAGTTGTGAGGGTTATATATTAAGGTAACCGTGAGGGTTATAACATATAACATATCTAAGGGGGTTAAAAAATTATTTATATAATTACCCAAGATACTATTATCGTTCAATTTATGTTCTTTATGTTTTTTTGGGCAAATCATGGAAATCTAATGTTTCACAAAGTATAAATAAATGGGTGACAAGTATGTCTTTTTTGAAAATGATTTCATACAGTTACATGTATTCATGCACTAATATATTATTTTACTTTATTTATATTACATACTAAAATTTTTTCTCTCATACCATGTTTTAAAATTATTTTCATAGGTTATAAGGATGTGTTTGACAAAGAAGGAATCCATGTTAATTGTTATGAAGATTTGTCAAAGAAATCATGTATGTCCTGACAAGAATTATATTTTGGAAGAAATGAATACTATTTTTGTGTTATATTCTCTATATAAATTGGTAATGTTATGTATTTATTATATAAAAATTCTATAAAACTCTAATCCTTAAAATATCCTCATTATGAACGAAAGCGAGTTCTTGACTAAAATTCAAGATTATGTATTGTAATAAGGTTATGTCCTTATTATTGGTGTGAGATGATGTTTTAGATAATTTTAAGGATTATTTTTATTTCAAAAGAAATATCATAAATGATATTTAATATATGGTTCATTTGAAATGTGATAGAAATTAAATATAACCATGTTGTTCCAACTATGATATGTTAGTTCAGAATGGTTTTCTATAGAAGAAACAGAGAAACTAAAGTGGAAAGGCTCTGACTAAATGATAGCTTTCTAAATCTGTAGCTCTGAATGGTTGATATTGGAACTGAGAAGTTGGTGATAGTAATGGATCAACTATTCATGAAATAAATTTTGGTAGCATCAATGTAAGAGAACAACCAAATATACCACAAAAAACATGATGATAGTGGAACATTTTATAAGGCAACACCCTCTTCCTTTCAGAGGATTTTCTGACCTAGTAGAAGGTGGAGGATGGATAAAATCCATTGAAAAGAAATTTGATGATATGTTATGTTCATGTAATAAAAATATAATTCTATCCATTTATCATTTTGAAGGTGAAGTTGATCAGTGGTGGTCAATGTTCAATGATATCGTGGATTGATAGGAGATTGATGCCTTAGAGTGGGATGAATTTAAAAGTCTATTAAGTGAAATTGTTAGTACATATGGGTTTTCAATATAGGATGGGGATGAAATTACATGAATTGAAAAAAATTATGCAAGATTTAGTGGTCATTTATGAAGAAAACATTACCCGAATGGAGAGGTATGATTCCAATCTTATTCTAGATCTTAATTGAAAAATCAACCTTCTTTACACAGGATTGTAGCTATCACCCACAAGTTCTTTAGTAAAAGTAATTTTATTTCATATTTTTTTATACAATAATTCCCCCTATGTATCTCCTATGATCAACCAATTTTGGTGGATTTTTTAGTTGTTTTGAGTGGAGAAAGGAGGGGCACTATTTTGTTGCACGATTTTCCAATCCAGGCGCACAAACTACACACCTATGTTCTGTTCATTAAAAATTTCTTATAATTACATCTTTTTCCTCCAATGATTTATCCAATCTGAGGTCTTTTTTCCCCACTCTCCCATTTCTTCCATGGAATCCTCCAAATCACATCAAACCATCATTTGGACTTTATTTTGAAGGGGGGGGGGGGTTTGGTGTATGAACTAGAAAAAATCTTAGGTAAGTTTCTATACGTCATAATTCCTCCCATTTCCATGAGGTTTCATCCAATTTGATTGTAGTCCCAAATGAACAAAGTGTATGGATTCAATCCTTGGGTATAATATTTGGGTTTCATGGTCCAATCATCAGTTTTTAGGCTTGATCTACCTTCCTTGAGTTTTGGCGGTGGTCCAATTGAGTTTTTTCACAACGGATTCAAGGTTTTAGAAAATTTGGTCAATGATTCCATTGTTTATTTAATCCCTATGATGTATCATTCTTTTTATATTGTATTTTCATGTTCATTTAATTATATTATTGCTGAAAAAATTGGTTTTAGTGGCGTTTCTAATGCAAATGAATTTTCTGTTCCATTTTTTCTGTGTAATTGAGGGTGTTTTAATAGAAATATATTCTTGGTTCATTTGGGGGAACACTCTTATTATTTAGGTTATTTTATTGATTTTTATTTTGGTAGAAAATAATTTTTTTAATGTTTATCGCATTTTGCTGTTGTTGTAAAAACATGTTTTAATGGTGTTTTGAAACACGAGAAATTTTAAATGCCATTTTTGTGTGAAAATGAAGGTTTTATAAAAATATCACTTCATGGTTCATATAAGGCTTCCCAAAAACTGATTTTTTGGTTCCATTTAATGGTAATGGGATTCTATTTATGTTTTGGTAACTTTTAAGTATTCACATGGTGTGCAAAGTGGGGATTTCTATGAGTTTTGGGTGAAAAACAAACAGAGATTTTGAGAAGTTGTTTTATTGAAAATCAAAATGATTTGTTATGTGTTTTATGTGGTATAACTTGTGTATAGCTACTGTATTTCTTGATTGATACCAGTAGTGGTGTTTTTATATGCAAATATATTTATGTAGAAGGATAAACTTCATTGAGCACAAAGGGGGATGATCGGGGTACCTAGGTGGGCGGATATGTACTAGTACAACTTGTGTTCCAGATATGTTTTGTCCATGTTTCACCGACCAAATGGATAAAGAAAACTCTTAACAAACTATTTGGTTGATTTTTGGGGACCACTAGGTTATGTGTATGTTCTCTAATAGTGGACGATGCATGGGAAACGATTTTGACAAGGATACATTACACCGAGGTATGAGGTACATAGGGATCGAGACTATATAGTGCCTAGTTGTGTTCCCAGTATTGGTGCAGATTAGATTGGGGGTATTTACCATTGTCTTAGGGTTTGTTTGGAATTAAATTACATTAGGAAACATGACCTTTTAAAATGTGTTAAAATTATGAATGTTTTAGTTTGAATTCTATTTTCAATTGAATGTTTCATATCTTGAATTTATCAATGCTTTTCATTACATATTGAAATTGCTTTCTTTTCACCATGTATTGTATAATAATTGGAATAATTGGGTGGAATACTATTTTTCATAGTATCACACCCTACTTATGTCTCTTGGGTGTATGTAGACTTGGTTATGTTTGACTTAGGTAATGGAAAATCCTCGGGTGAAGGCAGTTCAGGTTGTTTGACCCCTCCTACAGTGCGATGTTGTGGAGACGGCTCAGAGGTGATGGACCCTTGTCATGTGGAGTCTTTATGGATGATTTTATGATTTTTATATTTATGTTTCAAAATTTTGTACCTTATTTAAAACCATGAATTCTATTTTAGATTTTTCATAATTCTTTTTTGGCATTGAAATTTCATCTTCTTATTATTAATAGTTTTTAATGTTTCATGCATTCATAATCTGGTAAATCATTCCCAAACCAAATTTATTGATACTAGTGCACTTTTTCTATGCCATGGGGATAGGTAAACTCCTTTGGGCCTTATCATGGGATGTATTTGGGGTCGGTATTAGTGGTGACCAGATTCGGTTCTTGACAAAAAGGTATTTGAGGTGGCTAATGTTTTTGGGTTATATTTCTATTTTGGGATGAGATGGGATAGACATGAGCTAGGTCTGTTGGGGATCATGGTTTGGTTCATGAGTAGGGTTCCATGCTTTCAACTCCCTTGGAAGACCATGAGGCCCTAGGGGATGTTGTAATTTTCAAATTGACTTCACTTCTAGGTGAGACTTGTGGGCTACAAACCACACATGGACATCATGCAGCGATGGTGTAGTGGTTTTCTCTATTATCATATTGTGTTTAGATTAATTATATTTTATGTATTTGATTAAAATTTTCATAATTGTTGTATTGACTATTTTTTTGTGACTGTTTTATTTTGTAAAAAGATGCATCCATAGAAAGATATAATGCACACATAGGAGGAAGTCAGAGATAGTCCTCCCACACCAATTTATCAGAGACTTATAGAGGTTCTAGTCTGAGATGTCCACACTTTGGAAAAAACTTCCTCATGTTCTAACTCATGTTAGAGAGGATGAGACTGGTCCATGAAATTAAAAGGCTTAATAGTTCAAAAACAATATTCCTCCCATCATCCGATGTAGCATAGAACCCCATAAAGAAGAGGAATAGCTCCAGAAGGTTGAGCACATGTTTGAGTTACTAGATACACTCAAGGTGCTCAAGGTGAATTGTTCCTCCTTTTTGTTGGAGGGTCCCAGTGGAGCTGGTGGGAATCAACACTTCAAACTAGAAAAAATGAGCAGATGCACTTGGAAGATTTTAAGGTTGTCATCAATGAGCTACACTTCCTTGAGATCTTGGCATATGCCAGGTCCCGAGAGTTCATGGATCATGTTCAGGGGAACATATATGTGTTGGATTACATCAAAATATTCATTGAAATGGATCGGTATGATCCTGAAATCTTCTCTAATGAGCAAGATAAGGCCTTGATCTTTGACAATGGCTTGTGACCAGATATATACTCCTAGGTTTTCTTATTTATGGTGAGATCCTATGATGAGGTGGTTGATTGAGCATGCCTGGAAGTGATTGAAAAAAATGGGAGGTCTAGTTTCTCTGGGATAGTATTTATAGTTGGTAGTGGAACCTCTTCAAAAAAGAAAAGGATGTGTAAGGAATAGATGAAGAAGAGTTGTGGTAGTTCAAGCCACTCTTCCAGGTAGTTTTAGTCAGTGGGTACTGATGCAAGATGGTTCATGTGCCTCTAGTGTGGGATGACGAGGAACATCATACCAGAATTCCCATCTCCTCTGAAGCCTTGTTTCCAATGTGGAGGCATGGGTCATTTGTAATGATTTTGCTGGGTTTCATGTCCAAATCAGAGTGGGGCAGGGTATGTGTCTTCAAGAGGAGGTCCAACATAGTCTGAGCCATCGAGGACTAGAGGATCTTGATTTGGTGGCTGTGGTGGTAGGGCTAGGTAATCTTCTGGGTAGATCCAATTTAGGGCACAACCACAGACTAGTAGTCATCCTCAGGCAGATACCGAGCATCTCCATGTGGTGGATCAGGCACAAGCAGTATCAGCATGGGACCGCCGACTGTTGGAGGTACCATTTTGACCACATAGTCTATAGCCTTATATCTTTTTTATACTGGTTCCTATGTTTCATTAATTTATGCACTTTTTTTAGACACTTTGAATTTACCAACTGAGTTTTTGTGTTTTACCATGGAGTTGGTTACACTGCTTAGAAGGAAGGAGCAGGGTCTCATGGGCCTGTCCTGTGCGCTCTCTGTGTTAGGAATTGAGATGGGGTGGGACCTCATGGTATTAGATATTGAACATTTTTACATAATACTCGTCTAGTATTGGTATGTACATTTCATGAAAACATTGATTTCTACAGGTGGAGAGTTGGTTTCATGGAACCTTAAATGATTCGCCAGGTTTTTTTTATGGAGAATGGGATCCTTGGTTATGTCGTGCAGGACCTCCACTCGAAGATTTGGGAATTTTTATCTTCAAGATATTGTCACTCATGCTTGAGGTTGATGATATTTCCATTGAAGGTGCACTACCTCATGTACTAAATTGGTTTCCAGAAGTATTCTCGGATGATATTTTTGGTTTTCCCCCAGAGTTGTATGTGGAGTTCTCGATTAATCTAGCACCAAGAACACAACTGATATCTCTTACCTCATATCACATGGACCCTACCAAGATGAGTAAATTAAAGATACAAGTGGATGACTTCGAATCCAACTGATTAATTCACCTGACCGTCTCTCCTTGGGTCGCTCTGTTGTTGTTTAAGAAAAAGGTTGATAGATCCCTCCTGTTTTTCATTGACTACCAGAAGATGAATAAAGTAACAATTAAGAACAAATACCCTTTGCGTAGAATCGATTATGTGTTCAATTAGTTAATGGGAGAAAATTGGTTCTAAAAAATACTCTTTCATTTGAGATACCATCATGTCAGGGTGAGAGAGACTGATATCCTGAAGATTTCCTTCTGAAGCAGGTATAACCACTTTGAGTATTTGGTCATGCCCTTCGAATTGAAAAATGTTCTAGTAGTAATTATGGAACTCATGAACATGGAGTCTCACCATTATCTTGAATCATTCATTATTTTTTTATGTTTATGACATTCTACTATTCTATGGCTCTATGTAAGAACACAAATATTACTTGAGGATTGTGTTGGGCACTTTTCGGGATCACCACCTCTATAAAAAGTTGATAATGTTAATATTTTTTATTAGGGAGGTGAAATTTCAGGCTCATGTGATCTCAGATTAGGGGGTTTCAGTGGATCCCGAGAAAATTAGTGTGGTTATGTCATGGGAGAACCAAAAAAGGTGTTCAAGATCAAGAGTTTCCTTATCCAGGCTTGTTATTACAGGATATTTATTCGATATTTTTCTCGGCATGATTCCCTGATGACCGTGCTCACCCGAAAAAGGGGTGAGGTTTTTATGGGGCCCAGAATGTCAGGCATCATTCAAGGAGATAAATTGGCGGTTGACTAGCACCCCCCATGCTGAATTTTCCTAAATCTGGTAAAGGGTATGTGGCCTATTGCAACACTTCAGTTATAGGTCTTCGGTGCGTGCATATAGAGGATGATCACATGGTGTTGTATGGATCTCACCAACTCTGATAACACAAAAAGAATATCCCATCCCATGAATTTGAGTTAGCATCTATGATGCATTCATTGAATACTTGTAATCACTGTATCTTTGTGGAGGATTTTTTGGTCTACCTTGATCAGAAAAGCCTGGCCTATATCTTCTTGTAGAAGGACCTCAACTCTAGGCAGCATCATTGGATCGAGTACCGGAAGGGGTTCGACATTCACATTGTCTATACCCCTAGGAAAGGGTAATGTGGTGGCCGAATCCTTGATCCTAATAGTTCGAGTGTATGGTTTGAGGAAGTCTAGTGATGAGTGGACATTGATGAGACTCTTTACTGAGATGCATGTGGGGATGAATGAACAAAATGGGGGTGTGTTTTGGGTGGGAGTTCATTTGACCCCATCTCTCTTGGAGTATATTCCACGGGAACAACCTAGTATTGAGATTTGTTAGTGGTCGAGGCAGTTTCTTCCTTGTGGGGTGACGTCATCTGATTGGTCATCGTCTGCTAAGGGCATCTTGTGCTTCTTGGGCTGTTTAGTAGTGTTGTTATCTCTGTGGAAGGTGGTAATGCAAGATAGAAACCAGTCCCAGTGGGTCTTCTATATGGGTGCCACCAAGATTTTTTATGATGTGCGATGACAGTTATGGGGGACAGGTATGTGATGGGACATTACAAACATTGTGTCAGGATACTACATGTCACGAACCAAGTTGGGTCTCCATCAACCCGACGCCTGACGCGACATTACCGATCCCCATGGGATGGCAAAAGTGCCCGAGTATCAAATTAAAACATTGGGAATGATTTACCTGTATAAACAACTAGGAATAACCACAAGTAAACTTAACTCAGAAACAGAATTGAAACCACAAGTCTTTAAATAGAAAAATTGAGTCTCAAAAACAACTACAACCCAACCACAACTAACTCAAAAAAAAGGGGTGACCAAAAAACGAAGTCAGCAACCGTCACCTGATGGAGGGATACCACCGTCCAACCTTCACCACCAATGCCAACTCAGAAGAAGCAGATAACAACTCAGACCACCAATCTCAAAACCTTTTCCTTTCCCTGCATCAAACATAATCATATGTACTTACACTCAAGGGTGTAATTAGGGTGTGAGAAATTTCTCAATAGGTTGGCACTGGAGAAAAGATTTTGCATGTAAATGTTAGGTGACCAAAACAGTTTGCAGGCTTAAATCATAGAAAATAAACAAATGCACTAAAAACTATAATGAAAATAGTTTTTAAAGAAAGACAATTTTAAATAGGGAACGAGGTTTTTGGTATAAAAAGAAAATGAAAACATTCTTACCTTTTTACACCACAGAAATCATACAATCAACAAGTGATGAGTATATAATCATACAGGAGCATAAAAAGTTGGAGAGGCCCTAAGGGACTAGAGCTGTGTGGGGCCCTAGAACCTCACATATCGGTGTACCAAAGAATCAATATCAAACATTCTCGTGCACAAGCCACTAGTAGGGAAACACCTCCATATCCTAGTGGTCTCTAGTCATCATCCAATGTTTAGTTAGTGTTGTAAGCGTCAATCCAGCTAAGTGAATCTGGGCCGGAGCCACTCCCGTATCACTAGCACGCTAGTCTAGTCCGCCCACCTAGTACCCAGGCCCCCCCTTTTGTGCTCAACGTTCAAAGATCACCGTACCCATCAAGGTCCAGACACAACACACCTGGATGCCAACTAAGTCAAAAACCATACACCTAGGATGTCAACTAAGTCAACCATCACACTTACACATTCAATATAAATGGATAAACAAACAACCATTAAAGGTATTACACACGATAGAGATCCTCAGAAACCAAAACACAACGTGCAAGAACTACAAAGTCAAATAAAATACACAATTCCAAGAACCAAACTAAAGTTTATCAATCATTTGAAAGATTGGTTTAATAATTTTAAAGAAAATAAAACAACACAATCATCAGTGCCAAAACTCACTCGGACACACACTAATACTGTAACAGAAATCAAATTTCAACTACTGTATTTGTTCAAAAACCAAAGGCAGAATATAATAGAAACCAGACAACCTAAACATGCTGCTAATCAAAATAAAACACTAGATCCTACCAACCAAAACCAACAACTCACAACAGTAGGTAAATAAAAGACATATCAGTTTAATTAAACCACCAAACTAATTGATCAGATAACCTAAGCATGCGTAACCACCTACCTCAAAGTATTTACGAAAAAGAGATACAACGCAACAATCCCACTACGTAATGGTCACACCACACGAATCCATCAAAAATGTCCTAAAATAGTAGACCAAGTAACCTCAATTCCAACCCAGTAAAACATCAGCGGCCCATAAAAAATAAACATAAGAAATTAAATAATTTAGTTAACCGTTAAACAAGTTCAATAATAATTAAATAAATTAATTAACAATTAAACAAAAAAAATTAAATAATTCAATAAACAACTAAACAAATTTAATTAATTAATTAACAGATAAACAAAATCAATAATAATTAAATAAATTAATTAACACTTAAACAAAATCAATTAAATAAATTGACTAACAACTAATTTTTTTTTAATAATAATCAAATAAATTGATTAAAACTTAATCAAATTCAATAAATTAATCAAAAATTAAACAAATCACAAATAATTAATTAAATTAATACCATACCCCTAACCACAGGAATCATCGGAATGACTTTCAAGGGATAGTGTGGTGGCTATCCGGCGAGCGCGAATTGGTTTGTGGCGGCTGTTCGGCAAGTTGAGGGAGGAAACAAGGAATACCAGTAGATGCTCGGCCGAACAGGGGAGAGTCGCACATGCTATGCGGGTTTCGGCTTGATGAAGGCTGGCCGAGGATAGGAATGCAGCTTGGCCTAAGTGAGGCTAGACAGTAGGGAAGGTCAGAGGGGGAAAAACGGTAGTCGAGGCGAGCAGAAAGCAGTAGGCGGAGAGGAAGAGGACGCAACCTAGGTGAGCGGGAGACTAGTGCGAGGTAGATCGGGGCGCGGCAGGCTGGGAGATGGAGGAGAGGGGTTCGACGGGGAGGGAGAATAGGGTAGCGTGGCAGATGGAGGGAGGAAGAGATGGGGAGGCGCGCAGGAAGGTAAGGGAATAGGGGAAGTGGGGCGCAGCAGGGAAGAGAGGAGAAGGGAGGGAGAGAAGGAGGAAAATTAGATAAGGGAGAAGGGATAGGCACAACCGAGCAGGGAAGAGAGTAGAAGGGAGGAGGGAGGCTGCGGGAGAGAAGAGATGAGAAGGGGAGGATGAGAAAAAAAGAAAGGGGTAGGAAAAAAAAGAAAAAGAGAAGGGGGTGGGGTGGCGGCTAGGGTAGGGTTAGGAGGGAGAGAAAAAAACAATGAAAATAAAAAAAAGATAAAAGAAGTATTGTAAATAAGTGGATAAATAAAAATAAAAGAAAATTGAATAAGAATAGAAAGATGACAAAATAAAATAAAATAAAATAAAATAAAATAAAATAAAATAAAATAAAATAGAATAAAATGAAGAGGGTTTACTACTAATAATAATAACAATAATAATACCATTAATAATAATACAATAATAATCAAGAAAACAGTAATAAATTTTTATCTGGTTGTTTAACGTCCGTGCATAGGGCAAGCGCGTTAACTGGAGGAGTCGCACGGCTTCACTCGTGCCTTACCCACACGCCGAGTGAGGTAATGACAATGCGCACTCACCGGCACCACGACAGACAACCCACATCGGGTTTAGCTTACACTACAACCAACCAATGGAAGAAAAAAAGCAAATAACTCATGTAATAAAAATTTAAAATTAAAGTCGTACCTCGAGTCGAAGTCTGGGCGTGACAATTATCCCCACCATGAAAACTTTCCTCCCTCGTAAAGTTAGCTTGATGCCTTATCAGAGAATAGAAAAGGGTACTCCTACTCAACCCACGACTTCCACTCCCATGTCTCATGCTCGTCATTCCCATGCTTCTACAGAATATGAACCAAAGGAATGGACATCCCACATAGCACCTTCTCCTAAGAATCCACTATCAGCACTAGCTGCTCCAATACTGATAAGTTTGTCTCAATCTCCAACTGCTCTCAATTCAACCCATGCGACGGATCAGGGTTATACTTTTTCAGTTGGGAAAAATGAAATATATTGTGAATCAATGACAACTGTGAAGGTAATGCTAACCTGTAAGCCTCCTTGCCAATCCTCTTAATAATCTGGAAAGGACCAACATACCTCGGTGTCAGTTTTCTCTGCTTCCCCAAGCAGCGGTGACCCAAACGAGGGTCCACGTTCAAGAACACTCTGTCCCCCACTGAAAACTCAAGATCCCAATGTCTGTGGTCTGCATATGATTTGTTGTGAGTCTGAGCTGTCAACAACCACTGCCTAATCATCTTGACATTCTCAGATGCCTCTTGAACAAGGCTCGGTCCCAAGAGTGAGGTATCGCCTACCTCAGCCCAACAGAAAAGAGACCGACAAGGCCGACCATAGAGCACCTCAAAGGGTGCCATTGTGAGGGAAGATTGGTAACTTTTATTATAAGTAAACTTGACCAATCCCAAATGGCTATCCCATGAGCCTCCAAAATCTAACACAAAGGCTCGGAGCATGTCTTACAGAATCTGATTCGCCCACTCCGTCGGGCCATCGGTCTGAGGATGGTATGACGTTTTCATCTTAATCTGCGACCCCAAATCCTTCTGGAGGCCTCCCCAAAACCAAGATGTAAAGCGGGGGTACCTGTTAGAAACAACTGATGATAACACACCTTTAAGTCTGACCACCTACTGAACATACAAACGACCCATATACTCCACCTTCGTTGTATCTCTGATCGGGACAAAGTGAGGTGACTTGGTCAAGCTGTCAATCACTACCCAGATAGCATTCCTCCCCCGAGGTGTATAAGGAAATCCAATAATGAAATCCATGGCGACCTCGTCCCACTTCCAGGTAGGAATGGGTAATGGTTGGAGTAGGCCAGATGGTCTCTGATGCTCTGCTTTCACTTGCTGAAAAGTGTAGCATCTCGATACAAAGTCTGCTATGTCTCGTCTCATACCTGGACAGAAGAACTGATGGTGAACATCGTAATAGATCTTGGTGATACCAGGATGGACCGCCCACTGAGACTGGTGGCTATCCTGCATCACCACCTTCCACAGAGACAACGACACCACAGCCTGGCCCTTGAATCACAAGATCCTCTCGGGAGACAAAGACCAATCATAAGGTCTCTCCCCAACCTGAAGAAACTGCATGGATTGCTGACACAACTCATCACTCGGCTGCTCTCGCTGGATCAACTCCAGAAGAGTGGGAGTCAACTGAATGATAGCCAAGAAAGTACCTCCGTTGTGATCCATGCTCTCCAAGTGCATCTGGGTGAAGAGACCCATCAAAGTACACTCATCGCTGGACTTCCTCAATGCCTATACTGGTACTTTTCTACTCAAAGAATCAGCTACCACATTACCCTTACCCAGAGTATAGACAATGTCAAATTCAAAACCCTGCTGGTACTCAATCCAGTGGCGCTGCCTCAGATTGAGATCCTTCTGAGAGAAAATGTAGGCTAGGCTCTTATGGTCGGAATAAACCACAAATTTCTCCCCAAAGAGATAGTGAAACCAAGTCTTTAGGGCGTTCATCACCGCTGCCAACTCTAATTCTTGATTCAGATAATTCTTCTCATGCAGCCGGAGCTGGAGAGAACCATAAGCCACCACATGGTCATCCTGCATGAGCACACATCCAAGGCCCGTACCTGAAGCATCACAATAAACCATATAGCCCTTTCCTGATTCCAATAAGATCAACACAGGTGCGGTGGTCAACCACCGCTTCAAATCCTCAAAGGATGCCTAAAACTGTGGGATCCACTCAAACTTCACCCCTTTCTGGGTGAGTGCAGTCATGGGGGAGGCGAGAAGTGAGAAGTCCTGAACAAAACGCCCGTATTATCCTGCCAGGCCCAGAAAACTCCTAATCTCAAACACATTCCTTGGCTGCTCCCACGACATAACTGCCCTGATCTTCTCAGGATCCACTAAAACCCCTTGTTCTGAGACAACATGTCCCAGAAACCTCACTTACCTCATACAAAATGAGCACTTCGAGAGTTTGGAATATAGTCGATGGTACCTCAATGTTCCCAAAACAATCTGCAGGTGATGATCATGCTCCTCCTCAGATCCTTAATAAACTAGGATGTCGTTCACAAATACCACGGAAAATGAGTCATGATATTGGTGGAACACCCTATTCATGAGTGCCATGAAAACTGCAGGAGCATTCATCAATCTGAAAGGCATGACTAAGTACTCGAAGTGACCATACCTACTTCGGAAAGCCGTATTCAGGGTATCTTCTTCTCTCACCCTAAGCTGGTGGTATCCCAAACGCAAATCGATCTTGGAGAACCACTTTTCCCCCTTCAGCTGGTCGAAAAAATCGTCAATATGGGGAAAAGGGTATTTATTATTTATGGTCACCTTATTCAATTTTTGGTAATCAATTCACAACCGGAGGGTTCCATCAGCCTTCTTCGCGAAAAGAATTGGGGCGGCCCAAGGAGAGACGATCGGGAGAATGAATCCTTTGGATTCCAAATCATCCAGATGTATCTTTAATTCCCTCAATTCAGTGGGGGCCATGCGATACGAGGGAAGAGATATATGATGTGTTCTCGGTGCCAACTCAATCAAGAAATCTACGTCCTGCTCTGAGGGTAAGCTTTAAAAATCATCTGGGAAGACCTCTGGAAACTCATCCACTACACGAGGTAACCCGACCTGAGAAACAAAACCATTGTCCTCCAGTGTGAGCAACGACAACTGATAAGCAAGGTTTCCCAACTCAGGGAGTGGAGGTCTTGCGTGACCCGACCGAGGGTCCCATTATCCATGAAATGTTTAGGACTCCCATCTGGTGCCGTAAAACTTACTCGGTGATGATAGCTGTCAATATGCGCATGAAAGCGCACCAGCCAGTCCATGCCAAGGATCACATCAAACATGTCCATATCAAGTACCAAGAAATCCCACTCCATCTCGAATCCTGACACAGAGAGTGCACACGACAGGAACCTAAGACCCTGCTCCTTTTTCTTACCCAGCGGTGTCACTAAATCCATTGCAACAGATAAAAGCTCAGTTGGGAGGCTTAATAAGTTCACAAGACGGGAAATATAAAAGAAACTGAAGCACTAATATCAAATAAAACTGCAGCTATAGAAGATGAAATCAGAATGGTACCTCGAACAGTTGAAGGTCCTATATCAGATTCCACTGGTACCTGATCCACAACATGCAAATGTCTGGTCCCCGCCTGAGAACGACCACTCGCCTGAGGCTCTGACCTGATCTAGATCTACCCTGAAGACGATCCGATCCTGCCACCACGACCACCAAACCGAGATCCCGACATCCTGGTCAGCTCTGACTGCACTGATACTCCCCGAGAATCCACAAATCCAGTCCCTCTCTGGTAAGGGCGCGTCACTCTGCAAAAGTGCTGTACATGCCCCATCATCCCACACCGGTAGCAGGCCCTGAGAGGGGTGGGACATGAAGATCGAAAGTGCCCTGCCATTCTGCAATGATGGAAGACAACATGACTCATATCAGAATCACGAGATAAAGTCTGCCTGGAGGGATGGCCTGAGCTGCCACAACTCTTCTTCCACTGCTCATCACACTTCCTCTTCTTTTCTGAAGAACTGCCATTGGCAAAACCTAACACTGATCCTGAAAACCATGACCTTCCTCTCTGGTCAATCTCGACCATGAAAGCACGATCTACCACCTCTTCATAATTCCCTAGATTGAATAAGAAAACATGACAGTGGATTTCTGGTCGAAGGCCCTTCTCGAACTTTCGAGCTTTCAGGTATTCACTTGAAACAATCTCAGGTGCGTACCGCACTAGCTCAGCGAAGCGATTCGCATACTCCATAACTATCTGATTCCCCTGTGAAAGATCCATGAAATCCCGGTATCTAGCGTAGTCCAGGAACTCTGGATAGTACTGCTCCTTGAAGATAAATTTGAAATATTTCCAACTCATATGCTCATGTTTCCCAGCCTGTATCACTGATTCCCACCATTTGAAACTGGAACCCTCTAGCTGAAAAGTGGCACACTTTACCCTGACTTCCTCGAGTGTGTCAAGGAATTCGAACATGCGTTCTATCTTTTGAAGCCACTCCTCTACCTCCTGAGGTTCTGAACTACCTTGAAAAGAAGGAGGTTTATTTTTTAGAAACTCCTGAGCTCTATCCTTCTGGAGCCAGATTGATCCACTCAAACTAGAATAGGGGCAGGAGCAGGAGTCAACCCTTGTCCCAAATCCTGAACAGCTCAGACCACAACCTCTACCAATCTCTGATCAAGAGGCGCAAGAGAACTCTCTCCGGCTTCCTCCTGTGGGTGTGTGGAAGCCCTCCAAGGAGGCATCTTGATACAAGGAGCAACAGTCACAAAAGAACACCATCAATATCTCATATCTCATGAGAAAACAAATTTTCAGCAAGATAAATAATCATCAGCCAACCTAACTTTCAAAAATAACATTATGTCAAAACTCTAATTTTCCGCCTGGAGTTCACGCATAGTCTGTATCCAGTACGTCTCACCTGGAAAAGAATTCAAACAAGAATCCTGATATCCCATGGTGACTCAGTGTCTGTCACGAGGCGTGCTGGCCAGGCACCCTACTTGCAACCAGAATTCCAAGCCCTGACAGTTCTAACTCATGTCTATCTAGACTCATCCCAAATAACATAAACAATGAAATAAACCTACCTTTGATACCATTTTTTCACGAACCAAGTCAGGTCCCCATCAACTCGATGCCCAACCCGGCCAGCGTTAAGGCCCGAAGGGAATTCCCGATCCCCACGAGCTGGCACAAGTGCCCGGGTATAAAATTGAAACATTGGGAACGATTTACCCGTATAAACAACCATGAATAACCACAAGTAAAATGAACTCAAAAATAGTATTGCAACCACAATTCTTTAAACAACAACATTGAGTCTCAAAAACAACTACAACCCAAACACAACTAACTCAAAAAAAGGGGTGACCAAAATCCAAGTCAGCAACCATCACCTGATGGAGGGATACCATCGTCCGAACTTCACCACCAATGCCAATTCAGAAGAAGCATCTAACAACTCGGACCACCGCTCTCAAAGCCATTGCCTTTCCCTGTATCAGACATAATCAGATCTACTTACACCCAAGGGTGTAAGTAGGGTGTGAGAAATCACTCAATAGGTTGGAACCATAGAAAATATTCTTCTTGTAAAGGTTATGTGACCAAAACAGTTTGCAGGCTTAAATCATAAAAAATAAAAAAATGCACTAACAACGTTAATGAAAAAAGTTTTTAAAGAAAGACAGTTTTAAACAGGGAATGAGGTTTTTGGTACTAAAAGAAAATTAAAACATTATTACCTTTTTACACCACATAAATCACACAATCAACCAGTGATGTGTATATAATCGCACAAGAGCAAAAAAAGTGGGAGAGGCCCTAAGGGACTAAAGTTGTGTTGGGCCCTAGAACCTAACATCTCAGCATACCAAAGAATCCATATAATATGTTCCTGTACACAATCTACTAGCAGGGAAACACCTCCATAACCTAGTGGTCTCCAGTCATCATCCAAAGTTTAGTTAGTGTTGTAAGCGTCAATCCTGCTAAGTGAAACTGGGCCGGAGCCAATCCTGTATCACTAGAACAATAGTCTTGTCCACCAACCTAGTACCCAGGCTTCCCCTTTTGTGCTCAACGTTCAAAGTTCACCCTACTCATCAAGGTCAAGACACAACACACCTAGATTCCAACTAAGTCAAACACCATACACCTAGGATGTCAACTTTGTCAACCATCACACTTACTCATTCAATATAAATGGATAAATAAACAACCATTAAAGATATTACACACCACAGAGATCCTCAGAAACCAAAACACAACGTGCAAGAACTACACAGTCAAATAAACTACACAATTCTAAGAACCATACAAAAGTTTATCAAACATTTGAAATATTGGTTTAGTAGTTTTAAAGAAAATAAAACAACACAAACATTAGTGACAAAACTCACTCAGACGCACACTAAGACTATAACAGAAATCAAATTACAACTGCTATATTTGTTTAAAAACAAAAGGCACAATATAGTAGAAACCAGACAACCTAAACATGTTATTAATAAAAATAAAACACTAGATCCTACCAACCGAAACCAATAACTCACAGCAGCAGGTAAATAAAAGAAATATTAATTTAATTAAACCAAAAGACAAATTGATCAAATAACCTAAGCATGCCAAACCACCTACCTCAATGTATGTACAAAAAAGCGATACAACACAACACTCCTGCTGCGCAATGGTCGCACCACACGAATCCGTCAAAAAGGTCCTAAAACAGTAGACCAAGTAACCTCAATGCCAACCTAGTAAATTATCAGAGGTCTATAAAAAATAAACATCAGCAATTAAATAATTTAGTTAACCTTTAAAAAAGTTCAATAATAATTAAATAAATTAATTAACAATTAAACAAAAACAATTAAGTAATTCGATTAACAACTAAAAAATTTAATTAATTAATTAACAGATAAACAAAATCATTAATAATTAAATAAATTGATTAACACTTAAACAAAATCAATTAAATAAATTGATTAACAACTAAAACAAATTTAATAATAATAAAATAAAATTATTAACACTTAATAAAATTCAATAAATTAATTAACAATTAAACAAATCAAAAATAATTAATTAAATTAATACCAAACCCCTAACCACAGGACTCGTCGTAAGGACTACCGAGGGGCGGCGCAACGGCTGTCAGGAAAGCGCGAAATGGGTTGTGGCAGCTGTCCGGTGAGTGGAGGGAGGCAATAAGGAAGAATGGAAGATGCTCGGCCAAACAGAGGAGATTCGTGCACGCTCGGGGGGTTTCGACTTGATGAAGGTGGGTCGAGGACAGGCGTGCGGCTTGGACGAAGTGAGGCTGGACAACAGGGAAGGTCAGAGGGGGAGAAACTGGTTTCCAGGGCGAGCGAAAAGCAGCAGGAGGAGAGGAAGAGGGTGTGGCCTAGGTGAGCGGGAGGCTGGTGCAAGGTTGGTCGGGGCGCAGAAGGCCGGGAGATGGAGGAGAGGGGTCCGACGGGGAGGGAGAACAGGGTAGCATGGTGGATAGAGGGAGGAAGAGATGGGGAGGCGTGTGGGAAGGGAAGGGAATAGGGGATGTTGGGCGTAGTGGGGAAGATAGGAGAAGAGAGGGAGAGAAGGAGGAAAAGGAGAGAAGGGAGAAGGGAGAGGCACATCTGAGCGGGGAAGAGAGGAGAAGGGAGGAGGGAGGCCGTGGGAGAGAAGAGAGGAGAAGGAGAGGAGGAGAAAAGAAGAAAAGGGTAGGGGAAAAAAATGAAAAGAGAAGGGGGGGTGACAGCTAGGGTAGGGTTTAGGAGGGATAAAAAAAAAGAAAATAAAAAAAAGATAAAAGAAGTAATGTAAATAATGGATAAATAAAAATAAAATAAAATTGAATAATAATAGAAAGATGACAAAATAAAATAAAATAAAATAAAATAAAATAAAATAAAATAAAATAAAATAAAATAAAATAAAATAAAATAAAATGAAGAGGGTTTACTACTAATAATAATAACAATAATAATAAATATAATAATAATACAATAATAACCAAGAAAATAGAAATAAATTTTTATCCGGTTATTTAACATCCGCGCATCGGGCATGCGCGTTAACCGGTGAAGTTGCACGGCTTTGCTCGTGCCTTACCCGTGCACTGAGTGAGGTAAACCCAATACGCACTCACCAGCACCATAAAAGATAACCCACATTGGGTTCAACCTGCACTACAACCAACCAATGGAAGAAAACAAGAAAATAAATAATGTAATAAAAATTTAAAATTAAAGTCGTACCACGAGTCGAAGTCCGGGTATGACACTACACATGACATCAGCCTAAGGCAGATCTTTAGAGGCCCTCTAGTTTACTCCAACCATTACCCATTCAAATATGGAATTGGAATGAGGTGACCATGGACATAATTTTTGGATTTCCTCTTATACCTCAGTGTAACAATACCTTTTTGTTGGTGATAGATCATCTTACAAAATCATTCCACATCATTCGGATCAAAGATATAGTTCAATGGATGGGTTGGTCCATTTGTTTCTCCAGGAGGTTGTGAGACTCAATGGAGTGCCATAAGCAGTTTCCTATGATTGAGACCTTTGTTTCACTTATAGCTTTTTGGAAGGCCTGCATAAGGCCTTGGTATCTATGATTAAGATGATAATGGCATAACATCCTCAAACAAATGGTCAAATAGAGCAGGCAAATCAATTTTGGAGGACATGCTCCATGTGTGTTTCCTAGAATACGAAGTTTCCTGGGATATCATTTGGTATTGGTTGATTTTTCTTATGATAACAGTTAAAAATATTCTATTTTAATGGATCCTTTTGAGTCACTATATGGTGGGCCTTGTCGGTCCCCCCTCTGTTGGGCTGAGGTAGGTGAGACCTCGCTATTGGGGCCAAGTCTGGTGCAACATACGTCTGAGAAGGTCAAGTTGACTAGGAAGGATTTATTGACAACTCATATTCTCTATAAATCATATGATTACAAGAGGCATCAAGACATATAGTTTTTTATGGGTGAAAGGTTATTCTTTAATGTGGCCTCTCGTTTGGGCCATCGTCGATTAGGAAATCAAGGGAAGTGGACACCACGGTATGTCAGACCTTTTGAGATCACCAAGAATATTGGCAAGGTGGCATAAAATTTGGATTTACCTTCTCAATTTAAATCCATCCAAGATGTCTTCCATGTCTCCCAGTTGGAGAAATACAACCGAGATCTGTCCCATGTGTTTAGTTGAGAATAACTGGAGATAGAGCCTGACTTGTCAGTTTTTGAGCATCCAATGCAAAAAGTGGACTCCCAAAAGAAGGTTCTTCAAGGGAAGTCTATTCATCTAGTCCAAGTTTGTACACTTCATGGTAGTAATACTCGGGAGATCTAGGAGCGGAATTCATTGGTAGAGGATGAGTACCCATTGTTGTTTTCCGATCGAGCATCTAGCCGACTTTCCTTGACGGAAAGTTTTCATGGTGTAGAGAATAGTCACAACCATGTTCCTAAATAAAGGTTCCTATATTTCATATATTTTTATCCTAAAATTACCCTTAGGTATCTCTTAATCCCCAAAAAATTTTGGTTGCATTTGAATTTTCTTTGAGGGGTGAAATTAGGGGGCACCGTTTAGGTGCACAGTTTGCCAAACTGTGTACACAAACCACGTGCCTATGTACATGTCATTAAAAGTGAGTTAAAATTACATCTTTTCCTTCACAAGATTTATCAAAACTCTAAACTTTCTTCCCCCATTTTACCATTTCTATCATGGAATCCTCCCAAGCACTTAAAACCATCATTTGAACTCAATTTAGAAGGGGGGTTTCGTGGAGGAAATTAAAACAATCTCAAGTAAGTGTATATCCCTCTTATGTCCTCCCTTTTCCATGAAGATTCTTCAAATTTCATTGAATTCTGAAATTACCAGAGGGTAGGTTTTCTAACCTAGTGTTTCCTCTAGGGTTTTCTTGTACCATTATTCTGTTTTTAGGCTTGATCTACTTTCCTTGAGGTGAAGCGGTGGTGCGATTGAGTTTTCACACAAAGGATTTATGGTTTTAGAAAATTTTTTAGGTGATTTCACTGTTTATTAAATCCATGTTACATAGAATGATGTTTTATATTTTTTTAATTTTTATATCATTTTATTGTCGATGAAAAAAATTGCAGTTAGTTGTATTTGTAATGTAAATGAATTTTTTTATGTTTCATTGTTTTTTGAAATTGGGGGTTTTGTAATAGAAATATCTTGTATGTTCATTTGGGACAACCCTATAATTACATAGTTCAATTTTTTGAAGTGTAATATGGTAGAAAATTATGTTTTGAATGTCTATATCTATTTTTTGTTGCTTTAAAAACTTGTTTTAATGGTTTTTGTGAAACAAAATAATTTTTACGTGCCATGTTTGTGTGAAAATGGAAGTTGTATAATGATTTCACTTCATGGTTCATAAGGGGTTACCCAAAAACTGATTTGTTGGTTTAATGGAAAGGTATTGGGAGTCCATTTATGTTTTGGTGACTTTTAAGTATGCACATGGTGTGCATAGTGGGGATTTGAAGGAGTTTTGGGTGAAAAGCGATATGAGATTGTGAGAAGTTGTTTTATAGAAAATTGAAATGTTTTGTTGTGCATTTTAAGTTGTATAAAGTGTGTATAGCTACATTATTGTTTATTATGACCGTTATATGTGGTTTTTATGAAAATAGATGTGTCTATTATGCTGAAATTGTTTAAGAACAAATGGAGAAGCACAAATACTCATGTTGGTGGATATGTACTATTACAACAAGTGATTCATATGGGTTTTGTCACTATTTCACTAAGAAATGGGATAAAGAAAACTCTAAATAAACAATGTGGATGATTTTTGGGGACCAATAGGTTATGGTTATGTTCACTACTATTGTATCATTCATGAGAAAGGATTGTTCCATTGATACTATACACTGAGGTACGAGGTTCAGAGAGACCGAGACTATCTAGTGCCCAGGGGTGTTCCCGGTTTGGGTGATCATTGGATTTCTGGTATTTACCATTTTCATAGGGTGTGTTTTGTAGTACATTAGAGTAGCTAACATGTCCTGTTCAATTATGTTGACATTTAGAAAGTGTTAATTTAAAAAAGGTTTTATTGAAAGTGGCATTTCTTAGAATTTATCACCGCTTTTCATTACATATCAATACTGTTTGATTTTTCACATTGTATTTCAAACTCATTGGAATCATTGGGTGGTATCCTATTGGGATTAGTTTCACACCCTATATACACCCCTTATGTGTATGTATATTCAGTTATGTTTGACTTAGGTAATATAAAATCCTCAGGTGAAGGCGGTTCATGTTGTTAGACCTTTTCTACAGTGCGGTGATGTGGAGACAGCTCGAGGTTGATAACCCCTTGACATGTAGAGTCTTTGTGTCAGAATTTATTCTTTTTATATATATGTTTGGACATATTGTACCATATTTGAAAAAATATATTTAGTTCTATATTTTTCTTATGTCACGTTTGGAATTGAAATTTCCGATTCTTATTATTGATTGTTTTTAATGTTTTATACTTTTTTAATCAGTTAAATCAATCCCAAACAAAATTTCTTGATACCCGGGCACTTTTTCCTTACCATGGGGATATATAATGCCCTTTGGGACTTGTCATGGGATGGACTTGGTGCTGGTATTAGTGGTGAATAGATTCGGCTCGTGAAAAATCCAGGGTTTCGAAGGGCATTTGCCTACCATGAATTAGAATGTTATAAGAAATTTGTTTAGTATACTTAGAGGGTAGAAATGAAGTTTACTGATGATCACATGAACTTTGAAAACAAGGATAAATGGAGTACCATATTTCTAGTGATGGGTAAGAATAAATATATAAAATATGATAGTAAGAATGTCTAGTTTCCAGTGTGTGAAACGTGTGAGAAAAAGCACCCTGGGGAATGCCTTACCAAAAAATTGGGATTGTTTTCAATGTGCTATGTTTGGACATATAAATAGAGACTGTAATGAAAATGATCATTATACTAATAATGATAAGAAAAAAGATATTTTTTTAATCATGGTGATATGGGTCATTATGAAAATGTCTTCCCAAAGTAATATATGGATGATGCAATGAAGCCATACTATAAGATGCATGGTGTAGTGGGATCCATTGTGACTGTGTCAGCAGATGTTGGGCTATCCAACGATGTGGTATCAGGTACTTTGTTTGTTTACATAGAATTTTCAAAATACTTTTTTGATACAAGGTCTACAAATTCCTTTATTTCTGAGGAATTATCTAGAAAATAGAAAATATCACCTAAAATTATGTGACATGAACTTATTGTTAAAACAGAAGTGGGAAATGTTACAGTAAAAAGGAATTTTAATATTCTTCCAATTACTATTTGTGGGAATACATTACCTAATAAAAATTTTGTTTTGACCTTATTATAGTTTTATATCATTATAGAAATAGATTAAATTTATTCTTATCATGCTATGATAAATAATAAATCTATAAAATTAGTTTTTCCAAAATAGTTTCAGTATGTATAAAAGAATGAACCCATACAATTGATAATATATAGAGAATCAAAGAAACCATTGAATGATGTAAATGAAAGATATCATGCTCATATTTTTGAATAAAAGAGAATTATTAAGATTAATTATGTTCTAGTGGTAAATGAATACCTAGATATTTTTACTAATGAGTTACCTAGTGTTATACCGGATCAAGTAGTAAAATTAACAATTGACATGGTTCCTAATTTAATAACAATTTAAAAAAACCATTACCTAATAGCTCAAATTGAAAATTAAGAGTGGAAAATTCAGTTATAGGATTTTCATGATAAAGAATTCATTAATCTTAAAATGTCACCCAATGGATCTCCTATTTTGTTCGTTAAAAGAAAATATGGTTTAATGAGAATTTTCATTGATTATAGGGCCCTGAATAACAAAACTATTAAAAAATAATCATTTTTCTCATATAAATGTCTTGTTATATCATCACCAGGTAACTCAGTACTTTTCCATGATTGGATTGATATTTGGATACCATCAGATGATGAAGAAGAAAGATGACATCCCCATAATAGCTATTCATGCTAGATATATCCATTATGAAACTGTTGTCATTCCAATTGGGTTAACTCATTCACATGTTGTATTCATGTAATTTATGAATAGAACATTTCATGAGTTCATTGATAAGTTATTGGTTGTGTTTATTGAAAATTTTTGGTATTTTTTATAGTAAATATGAGCATGAATAATATCGAATGGATGACTCGAAAACCTTAATGTAAAAGAAACTGTGGGAAAAATTTAGATAGTGATATTTATTGTTGAAACAAATTTAATTTATTATCCACATTGTAAATAATGATATAACAGTTATTGATCCTTCTTAAACCAAACAGGTTGATGAATGGCCATGACCTACAAATGATACATAGATTTTTAGTTTTCTTGTATTAGTAGGTTTTTAACATCACTATCTTATAAACATTTCATGATTATCTAGACATCAATTATAACATGAAAAAATAATTAATTTTTTTGGAATGAATAATATGATGTTTGTTATTAGTAACTGATGAAGAGATTGGGGAATGCTCTAGATTTGACCTTGCCTTCCAGAATTGGTTATTTTTTCATCTATTGTGATTCTTAAATGAAGGAATGTGATTTTGTTTTGATGAAGAATGATACGATAATTTATTATCCTTCAATAAAACCAAAACCCCATTAGTTAACATATCACACACATGATTTGGAATTAGAAACTGTGGTTTTTTATTTGTAAATTTGAAGGAATCATTTAAAAGGATCCAAATGTCAAATATTTATGAACCAGAAAAGTTAGATATATATATTTACTCCAATGAAATTAAATATGAGGTAGAGAATATGTATATAATTTATAAAATGTAAAGATTACACTATCAATTAACATACAGGAAAAGAAAACAAAGTGGAAGATTCATTTAGTAAAAAACATCATGAATCATTATCTATGTTATGTTTAGAACATGATACCTTGATTAATGATTTGATAAATTTTGTAATATAATTATTTTTACAGGAAATACATATATTATATTTTGAGTTTTAGTGCAATCATTGTTATCAGACAAAATTATACTAGACCAAAATGAATAAAGTGACCTACAGGAAAAGGAATAATTGGTAAAAATGGGTAAGTTTCTTGAATTTAACCTTAAAAAAGATTTTGTATTGTGATATAAAAAAATATTGTATGTGCCTTGTGATTCCTATTTGAAAAATTATTTACAATGTGAAGCTCACAGTTATCCATTTTCAATTTATCCATGAATTACTATGATGTATAGAGACCTTCTAGGGTATTACTGGTAAGATGGAATAAAAATAGACATTTCATATTTTATGATGAAATGTTTGACAAGTCAATAGGTTAATGTATATTGACAACTATGAAAGAGTATTATTCAAACCTTGCTAGTTCCTAAGTTGAAATGGGATAATTTATCCACTGACATTGTGGTGGGACTACCATAGAGGTCTATAGGCAACAATGTGATTTGGTTTATTCATGACTAAAATAATAAATTTTCACATTTCCTTCCTATTCAAGATACAATGAATATAAATAATCTCTCTTGACTATACCTCAATGATTTTGTCATGTAACATGGAGTGACTCTTTCAATTGTGTTAGACAGGGATCCCTGGTTTACTTATAAATGATGGTAGGGACTTAAGAAGTTGTTGGGAATGGAATTATATTTCTGTTCTTCATTTCATCCTTAATTAGATGGGTAGTCAGAATGAAGGATTCAAACATTGGAGGATATGATTGGAGCATGATAAATAGACTACCAGGAATTTTGGGATCAATATATCTCTTTAGTTTAGTTTTCTTTTATCAATATTTTTCATTCTAGTATACAGATGGAACTTTTTGAGGTATTTTATGGGATGTGGTGTTAGACTCCAGATTTTTGGGATAAATTTGGGGAAATGATGTGGGTGGGAATATAATTATAAGAGGATATGGCTATGAAGGTGATGATGATCCCGCAAAACATGAGGAGTGCTCAGAGAAAAAAATAAAACTTATGCAGATAAGAGGAGGAAAAAATTATCTTTTGAGGTATGTGATCATGTTTTTCATAGAATATCTCTATGGAAATGTGTTATGCATTTTAGTATGAATGAAAATATAATTACTTAGTTAATTGTCCCTAATTAAATCCTTTAAAAAGATAGAACACTTTATACCAAGTAGATTTGCCACTAATTTTATCTCCTATACACATTTTTTTCATATTTCTATGTTGAGAAAGTATGTTTCAGCTTCATCTCATGATTTAAACCCATAGTTAGTTCAACTAGAATTGATCCTTTCTTATAAAGAGAAACCAATTCAGATTATTGATATAAGGTAAATAGTATTGTGTTATAAGGTAATCCAAAAGGTAATGTTTTTGTGGCGAAACCACATTGTTGAATATGCTAAATGGGAGTATGAAAATTAATTGAGGGAAAGGTAACCTCCCTTGTATAATAGGTATATTAATAAAAAATATTGAGAGGATGCAATATATAGAAGGTAGGTGGAATGTAACTCCACAAGGTTTTAAGAATAAATGAAAAGAATGAAATACTAAGACTATGGGAAACAAACATTATTTTAAGGATATTTTCATAAATTATCCATTAAAACAAAATATTTTCTCTTCAATGTTTTGAATTTAAAAAAATGGACATCTATAATTGTGATCATTATGTTATTTGGAGTCTAATGGAACCAAATTAATTTATGTTGATAGTAACATACCAATATGAATAATAAAATTAATAGTAACACGACCCTAACAAATAGTAAATTATATTATTATTTTATTTTCTTATTGATATAAGGTAATGAAATCTTGATTAATTTTTCTAGGTGATAAAAAATGAGTTTTAGTTTTAAAATTGTAAATTTAAAAATAAAGTATTATTTTATTTAAAAATTAAATTATTCATATATAGAAAATTATTTTCAAAAGTTGGAGTTCATTTTTGAGTTTTACATGTCAAAAAATTAGTAGGGTTAATTTTTTCAAATTTTTTGACGTTCTTGATTTTTTTTCAATAGTAAAGTACTTAAAAATACAATATTTACAAATTATCAGTTAAATACAAGATTTATTTACATAATGACTAATTTAATCCCATTAGTTTCTAAATCACACTCTCTCTTGAAAATTTTGATAACATGAATGAATTCAATTCATAGTTGTCGAGAAAAATATTAAAATAATGATTAATATAATGTAAAATCCCTCCTCTACTCTACTTTAAATACCACCTTCATTCCCCTCTTCCTCACACACCATTAAAGCCCAAAGAATTGTATATATTTATTCAAAAACCCTCCCCATGGATCTTCCCCACATATTAAACCTACTAGTCTCACTAAATGGGCAAAATGAAAGGCAATAAGATGGATCTCAAGGAGAAGGGATCAAGAGGCAAGGATCCTCATTCATTTTCATGTGTTTTATTTTGAATTCATTTCTTTTGTTATACTCTTTTATGTTACCATTATCTAGGTGGTTTGAAATATCAATAATTTTACATATTTTGTATTTTATCATGTTCATGAAAAACATTCATCATCTTACTTCCTCTCCTCTTCCAATTATTCTAGACAAAAAATAAAAACACCATTCGAGATGTATTGGTTAACAAAATTATGGATGATTTGCATTAAATTTTATTTACTTCCTTCAAATATGATCATAAAACCATTTTAGTGGTTGAAATAGAATTTTATTTTTATCACATAACCATTTTTATCTTCTGGAATAAACTTTTATGCATGAAATTAAATTATATAATGAAACAAGTTCATTATTATTAAAGATCCTCCAAAAATGATCTGAGCATATATAATTACTATTATATCTAATAATTCATCTTCATATATGATAAAAATTGAATTATGGTGTAATTATTTATTCTAGAGACATATTAATACCATTCCATTCAACTTATGTAATTTCATTTTCATAAGACAACAAAATCATATACAAACCTTCCATGGAAATCATGTAAAGAATGCACCTGAAATAATGAATTGAAAAATACTAATAATTAATAAGTGATATGATGTTATGATATGATCACATAAGGTGTTATAAACCTGATTTTTTTAAATACTAATAAAAGACGTTAAACCAATAGACAAGAGGTATAAACATGTTCTATGTATTGAAAACCTGATGTAAGGGAATTCATAGCCCGATTTCCATTATTTGGTTGAATCTTATACTTAATTAAAATATGTGGTTTTAAGATCATTTGTGTGATGAATTATTGTTTATATTATGTTTTGTTATGTGTATTTACAGTTTTGACAAATATTCATTTCATTCTATTAAGTCATATTTCAATTATATGATTTTTGTAAGGGATTTTTCTTTTAAATACTCATTTAATATTTTGTTTTTAGATAAGTAAAATAAATGTTTTTATGAAATAATTCATGTCATATGATTATGTTGAGGTTATTGTTAATTGTTTATGTAGATGGGTGAGACCTATATCACACTCTAATTCATTGACTTTTGGTTTGTTTGAGGTCAGCTGTATGGTTACTCGAAGTGTAACTACGATTGTTACACAATAAAAAAGCGGTGAGGGTTACATTGTAAGTTAGCCATGAGGGTAAAAAATTATAAGGTAGTCGAGTGGTTTACAATATTATGTATTTAATTCCCCAATATAACTTTATCATTTTATTTCATTTCCTAATGTTTTGTAAAAAACTCATTGAAATATCATGTTTCAAAAATTAAGATTAAATGGTCGACATGTATTTGTTTTTAAATATGACTTCATATGTTTACAAGTATTCATAGAAACATGTTTTCTTTCCTTTCATTGTATATCCCTAACTAAATTTTTTCTTTTCATACAACGTTTTTATATTATTTTCACATGTTATAATGATTTGTAAGACAAAGAAGGAAGAAAAGTTAAATGTTATAGAATTTTTCAATGAAATAGGTTTTTATTAGAAAAGTATTAATTGGGATGAAATGAACATTGTTTTTATGGAATCTTTTGTCTATAAATTAGCAATATTATGTATGTATCAATTAAAAATTATATAAAATCTAATCTGGAAAAGATCCAAATATAAAAGGTAGTGAGTACTTTACTATAATTCAAGATTATGTAGTTTAATAAGGTCATGTCCTTATAAATAGGTAATTATAATTTTTATTAATTTTTTTTGAAATACAACAAAATAAAATTTATTAAACGTGTTATTATATTTTGGATGAGTTTTTTATCTTGGTAATTATTTTTTGGATCATTAAAATTTATATATACAGGAATTTATCATGATAAAAATTATTTTTATAAAAATTTATTATTTTTAGGTAAAATTAATCTACCAATAGTTATTTTATATTCCCAAAGGACATATCATTATTCCCAATAGTTAGGATACAATTCCAATAGTAACGTCATATCCTATATATAATACATCATTCATTTAAAATCATACTCTATTCAATTAACATAAAGGTTCAATATATACATTTTCTTTAAATTTGTCTTTACTAAAATTTTATTTCATTTATATATTATATCCATGGGGAAATGATTACATTAGATTGGTCTAATGCATTTATTAAAATTTTAGAATTTTTACTTTAATTTTTTTACCCAATTATAATGATTGGAATTTTAACAAGTTTCATTTGTGATTAATGTAAGCATATTTAGTATTGAAAAAAATTATTATTTGGTTCACTTTATTTTTTATTTGTATAATATAATATAATATAATAATAAAATCAGTTATTCAGGAAAAAAATATTAAAAATATACAATAGGTTGTTACATCCCCCATTACAAATTTCTTTCCAATAAATTCATCCCATATTCCCGATTGAGGGTAGATTAGTGTACCTTTTTTTTATTGTTTCTTCTGGATCCCAATTCACGTCTTCATATGTATAGTTCTTCAACAATTCTTTGACAAGGGTAGGCTACTTTTTGCATAGAACATTTTCTTTGTGGTATGATATCATCATCATTTGTTATTCGTATGAGAGTTTATTCTCACATTTCACCATCTATGGATTATTAACATATGAGTGATAGGGTTTGTATTTACTGAGGAGTGTTATGTGGAACACATCATGAACTTGATCTATACATGGTGAATGTTGAAGCTGATTAGACACTAATCCAATGCGATCAATGATCTCAATGAGGATATTGTACAATGGGATAAGCTCACATTTACTTCAAAAATGCTTGACTCTCATCCATTTGTATTATTATAAAGAAAAAATTGTCCCAAAACATTGAACTCTAAGTCCCTTTGACATTTGTCAGCATAGATTTTTTTCCAAATTTGCGATGCATTCATATGTTGTTGGATGGATTGAATCATTTATATCATCACCTTCACAAGTTTTATTCCAAACTTTCATCCACCATCATATTCTAAACATGTTGGTGTTCTGCATCTCTTCCTATACAGAATGTTGTAGGGTTCCATTTGAGTAACTGAGTGGAAATTGTTGTTGTATGTGAACTGAACTAATAAGACATGATGAGATTTTCCTATATTAAATTACATTGAGAAGGATCATAAATTTTCCTATAGAATCTATATTTTTTTTTTCATATTGGTCATCAGTTATTAGGTTATAAGCCACACTGAACTTCAATTAATTAAATAAATCATGTTTATGACTTATCATGAATTTAGAAGTGATACATGGATCCTGATTAGATATGGTCTATAGTGGTACCACATGTAGCCTCAACACTTTCTTCACACGTATATTTTCATGCGTTTCATGTGATAAATCATATATAATAGAGGTAAAATGTGAATCCTTTATGAGTCCATATACAAAAACCCATATTTCATTATTACATTTGGATGTTTAAGGGATACCAGGGAAATTATCTCATTTACTCATGGATATAGTCAATGTTTTCATCATCCCATTGTACATCAATCTCTATTTATTAACTTGTTGACATGCCAAGACCCTGAAAAAATACTCATCAATATCTAGCTTTATGTTTTCCCACTACAATTTTTATTAATTATCACAGTACATCTTGGAGCTAATAGGATGGATTGTGAAAGATGAGATATGTGCACTATCCTTTACATCCTTCTTTATCTAAGGTGACGTTGGAACAAAAAGCCTCATTTCAAATACAATCACACCATCATAATCAATATGGTAATCACATAATATCTAATATATTACTTTTGTGACCTTATTTTGTTCCTCTAGATCATCCATTTGTGACTTCTTATTCTTATTTAGAATGGATGGATGGGAAATAATTTTGAAAATGGTAGGATGTATTCTCTTCAATTATGTTTTCTGGTTTCATCTATTTTATTTCTTGGAATATAGTGTCATTATCAATATACATGATGGATAGTGTAGTGGTTTCTCTTCTTCTAAGAGCATTATCTACATTTTTCTCCTATACTATATTGTAGTGAATATTTAAATCCCAGTCATGATTTATCTCTAAAAATATTCTTTGATACATTTTGATCTCATTATACTTTAATATATTATTTACACACTGGTGATCAGTATATATGTCCCACATCTCACCATAAAGATATTTCCACCAAATACATTGAGCGAAGATTACAACTACGAACTCCAGATCATTCATCGAGAAGTTATACTCATGGATCATATAAATTATTATGGACTGTGATATTAATATATCATTTTTGAATGAGTATAGAACAAAAAAAATTCATTGAGGCTTCAGTGTATATCACAAAATCATTTCCACTTATAAGAAGAGTGTGTACATAATTAGTGGTTAGCCTCTTTTAGAGGTTATAAAATCCTTCAACAAATTTTTCAATCTATAAATTCTGTTAGGTCCACCAGGCCGAATACCCTGAGAGGGGGGGGGGGTGAATCAGGGTATGACTGATTTAAAATTAAAGCCCGTTATGATCTTGTTTCGCTGTTAAGAAAAACACTCTTCTCTCTTTTTCCTATTGCACAATATAAACAGAAAGTAAAGCATGCACAAGACACATCGATGTTTACTTGGTTCACCCTCACTGGGTTACGTACAAGGAGAATACACCGACAAGTTTCCGGTCATACCAAATGCCACTAAACTTCACTAGATGTAGATACAATGTTTGGGAACAGTCACTCTATCCCAGGCTCATTGCCTTTACATGGTTTAGGGTCAGCTCACTGCTTTCCCAAGGGTCACACCCTATTTCTCTCTCTCTGGCTCACTGCCGGTGGAGAGGATCACCTTTTTCCTCTTCCTTTTCTCACTGCTCTGGAAGGGATCCACTCACAGTTTATATACCTGTAGGTCTCTTCATTTGCATGAAAGAACATATCCTCAACTGTATATAGATTCTCTGTTAAAGTCCAACTTTCATCCACGAATGAATACCCCTTTTCCTCTTAAACACTGGGAAAACTAACTTTAGAAAGTACCTTCGCAAAGCACCCTACTTCACGAGGCTCCCAATTTCATGAAGCTCATATAAGCCTTAGTGAAGCACCTTCCTTTTCACGAAGCTCACAATTTTGCGGAGCTCAGACCATCGCAAATCTCAAGCCTTCTTAATGCTTAGGCCTTCGTGAAGCTCAAGTCGTCGCAAAGTAATTTCCCTCATGAAGCTCACTTAGCCAACGCATAGCACACGACTTTTGCAGAGCTAGAATAGCCACTGCGAAGCTCCTCTTTCATGAAGCACACTACCTTCGTGAACTTCCTTTGCGAACCAAGAGCAAAGTATTTTCTTTGAAAATTCTCTCTACTTCTCTCGAGGGGGTCGACCTGTATTTATAGGTGATTCCACCGACCCTTAACCCTTCTACGCGAAGTCAGTGCCACGTCATCTCAAATCGCGAAGCTCCAAAGTTTTCGCCGGAATTTTCTCAAAATCACGAAGCACCAAGAAAATTCTCGGATCGCGGAGCTCATTGCAATCGCGGAGCGTTCCGTCAATTACTTCGCGCTGCCTCCGCGAAGCTCCCTCGCGTTTCCTTTCAACACTGCCGTTCACGAAGCTCATCATAATCGCGAGGCATCACCGCCTCCATTTTTCTGGTCTTTGTGAAATTAAATCCATGCATCCCATCTTCGCAAAACTCATTCCTTTTCCATATAAAAATATGATCTTCATGGAAATAATATTTTCGCGATGCTCACCAAACTCCAAATTTTGGACCCCCAAAATTTGGAAAACACTAGGAAACGGTGCCACCTTGTACAACTCTTTTGTACCACCTCCAGATCATCCTTTCTTTTGTCATCATTATTTTTCAACATGGATTGTAAACAAATTCTCTGGAACTCGACAATTATCCATGGAAACCTGATTTGTCAACAAACAAAATCAACCCAAAAATACTGCAATGTTACCTTGAGGGATTTTTTCCCAACAATCTCCCCCTTTGGGTTTGTTGAAAACTCTTCATAACTCTTCTCAGAATGATTTTCTGCATGTTGATACCTCACTGAGTCTTCTTCTAGCCACTACCACCATTCTCCTCTTGCAATTCTGATAGTGTTCAAGGAATCACTTGACACGTACTCTAAGCCCACATGAGCAATGCTCAGCGTGAGAAACAAGAGTAGTATGAAAAGATCATCAATGAATCACTTCATGTCAGACCCCAATTGTCGATTCCAACTTGATACCAATTCATAAATTGATACCAATTGTTGAACCACACTGATACCAATTGGTGATAGCTGGAAACCTTCTATCACCATTCCAACAACACTGTTATGCTTTTATCACGATCCTCAGTTGTCATGATTTCTATGATTTGATCGATCAATTCTAGCATCGTCAGATTTAAAAATCTCTCACTTTCTCATTTCTGCCCCTATCTGGATGCTCCACTGGTCAGCTTCTCCCCGTATCTGTCATGATTTCTCAAATAGCCTCACTGTCTCCCCCTTGAACAATCACTATTTTCTCCCCCTTTGTCAACGAACCCAAAGGTCACTCCTTTGTAGTCTGTAACATAGTAGAGAACACATATAAGCACATTAGAGAAAAACACATCATACCTCGGGGAGAGGGGGGGGGGGGGGTTCACATCCACATGCTTTTAAGTGTGGGGAATTGACTGAAATCCTAGATCCAGTCGATGCCTTTCGAATGCTTCCTTGGGTAAGGCCATTGTCAGAATATCTGTAACCTATAACTCTGTTGGAACATACTCCAACTTCACAAGCCCTTTCTTTACTTTCTCCTTGATAAAATGATATTTGATCTCAATGTGATTTGTCCTTGAGTGATGAACTGGATTTTTTCTAAGATTGATAGCACTTGAGTTATCACACTGTATTCCGATCGGAGACTTCACTTCAACTCCCATATCGTCAAGCTGCTGCTTCATCCACAATAACTGTGTGCATGCTTGAGTGGATGTAATATACTCAGCTTCTATGGTGCTTAATGAAATGCAATCCTGCTTCTTTCTTAACAAAGCAATACATAGTCTGCCAAGATAGAATGCACCTATAGATGTTGATTTCATGTCATCCGCTAAACTGGTCCAGTCTGCATCAGTATATCCCGATAACTCTATATGAGATTTGTCGTTATATGTCAAGCCGAAGTCCACCGTGTCCTTGATATATCGAATTATTCTTTTCACTAAGAGCATGTGACTTTCATTGGGATTACTCTGATATCACGCTGCTTGGCATGTGGCGAAAACAATATTAGGCCTTGTCGCGGTCAAGTACAACAAACTTCCAATAATTTTCCTGTATTCTGTGATATTAACTGCCTTACCAACCTCATCTTTCGTTAATTTCATCTGGGTAGCAACCATAGTCTTCATTTACTTGGAATTATCCATTCCAAACCTTCTCAGAACCTCCTTGCCACATTTAGATTGAGAAATGAAAGTTACATTCCTAATGTCACCTGTAGACCAAGGAAAAATGTTAGTTCTCCAATAATTGACATTTCAAACTCATTTTTCATGAATTCAGAAAACTTTCTGCACTGAGCTTCATCTAATCCGCCAAAAATTATGTCATCGACATACACCCGCACCATCATCCTTTGATTACTGTCATTGCTGAAATAAAGATTGTAATCAACTTCTCCACTCTGGAAACCAAGATTCTTCAAATACTGATCAAGCCTTGAGTACCATGCCCTTAGTGCTTGTTTTTGCCAATACAATGCCTTCTTTAGCCTGAAAACTTTTTTCTCATCCTCATGAATGAGAAAACCATCTGGCTTCTCAATATAGACATCCTCTTACAGAACTCGATTCAATAATACGGATTTTACATCCATCTGAAACACATTAAACTTTCTTTGCACTTCTATGGAAAAAAATAATCTGATTGTCTCCAGCCTTGCAACCGGTGCAAATGTCTCATTAACATCTATTCCCTCTATATGGGAGTATCCCTTTCACACTAGTCATGCTTTGTTCCGAATCACTATGCCATATTTATTCATATTGTTGTGATAGACCCATTTAGCCTCGATGACATTCTTGTCTTCTGGCCTCAAAACAATCTCCCATGTTTTGTTCTTCTCAATCTGATCAAGCTCTTCATTCATAGCCTGAACCCAGTTTTCATCTTCAGCTGCATCAGAAAAACATTTTGGCTTCACCTGAGATAAGAACAATGTTTGCTGTAATGATTTCATTTTTTGAGTCTGAACTGGAGCTGTCTGATCACCAATGATATTTTTCCTATCAATTTCAGCTTGACTCTTTGGCTTCCTTGCAGACATAGACTTGACACTTTCTTGTTCATCATCAGTATCTTCTTCTGAGTCATCCTCTGCCACTTCTGCTCCCCTTGAGTTGTTACCTCATCACAACTTTCATCCAAAAACTTATCACTGGGTCGTTGAGTATTCTATTCATTTTCAAAAATAGTGACATCATTGCTCTCAACAATTTTTCCCAGCCTCTTGTTGAAACATTTATATGCTTTGCTTTTCCATAAGTAGCCAAAGAATATCCCCTCATCTCCTAGTGACTCAAAATTCTTGTGCTTTTCTTTGTTGAGAATGAAGAATTTACTCCCAAAGACTCTAAAGTATTTTAGAGTTGGATTATTTCCGTACCACATTTCATACAGAGTATTCCCTTGCTTCAGACATAACAGAGACCTGTTCGAAATATAGACCGATGTCAAAACTGCTTTCTTCCGAAATTTCTCTGGTAGGTACCTTTCAATAAGAATTGTTCTGGCCATGTTGTTGATGATCTGATTTATCCTCTCAACCAATCCATTCTGTTGGGGAGTTCTCACTAATTAAACTTGATGCCTTATCCTGTGTTTCTTGAGATAGTCTTCAACTTGAATGTTTGTGAAATCTGTACCGTTATCAGTACGAAACTTCATAATTTTCTGCCCAATCATCCTTTCGGATTCCCTCTTGTACTGCTTTATACAACTGAACACATCTGTCTTATGGGTAATGACAAATACCCAGGCCATTCTGCTATAATCATCAATGAAAAGAATATAGTACCTTTTCCCATCTATAGCTCGTGGTGAGATAGGTCCACATACATCAGCATGCACCAATTCGAGCACTCCAGTTGATTTCTATTCCTTTGTCCTGTATGTTTTTCTGATGATTTTCCCTTGTTGGAAAGCATCACACATATTAGTGTGATCACGTGATAATTTGGGAAGGTCTCTAGCAGCATCACACTTCACCAGATCTTCCATGGATGGTTTTCATTGATGACCAAGTCGCTTATTCCATAGCTGGTTTTCTTCCTCTATGGATAAAAGGCACGTATCTTCTTCCCCACCTACAAGATAAAGATTTACCTTTTTCCATTTTCCCTATAGAACAACTGCTCCATATTTTCCTTTCACAACACACATCTTCTTGGTAAATCAGATAGAATTCCCAGAGTCACACAGTTGACTGACACTGAGAAAGTTATGACTAAGACTCTATACTACCAAGACATCAAGACGCTTCATTTCTTTGACCCCAAACTTGGCTTTCCCTGATCCAAAAATCTTCAGGAATTCATCATTTCCAAATTTTACAACTCCTTCTATGTCATATTTTATGCCTGTAACAAGATCCTTATTGCCTGTCATGTGTGATGTGCAACCACTATCAAGGATCTATACACCAGAACGATCTGAGGCTTTAAGGGAAATCTCTGACACCATAGCCTTTTCATTTTATTCTTCTTGGTCCATACTTTTTCTTCCACACTCAGCATGGATTCAGACTTCTGTTCTTTCTCAGATTATGATGGACCGACCTCATCTTTCAAAGATGAAAATCTATTCTGCATTTTAAATCACCTGTTGGTTTATTGATATGTTGCTTGCGAACGATTTGATTCTACTTTGGAACATTTCTCTGAATGGTCGAAGTACATTACCTAGCCATGTGCCCAAATCCTCTACACCAAAAACAGTGTCCTTCAAAATATGTTTTGGAAAACCATTCTCTGTTTGGCTGCCACCACTTTTCTTGTTCCCTTTGATATCTCTTGGCTATGGAACACACATAATATGAATGACCCATCTTCCCACAACAATAACACCTGATATATGGTGCATTCCTTTATGAAACTTCATCACTCCGAGTTTCCCCTTGGGATCTCTGAATATTCTGAATTTTCTTTGTGCCCAAATCAATCTTCAATCTCGGGACAGGTGCTTGCGGTCTGACTTCAATTACCACAGATTTTTATTTATGATCAAGCCCTAAATTAGCCTTAACAATTGAGCTCAATTACTGCTTCTTTCCTGCTGAAATACTGGGATCCTCTTTCATATTTTTAGTCTTTAGAATGATCTGATTTCCCAAGAATGTATTGGGAATCAAAGGCTTTTCCTGGTCTTTAACTTTTCTCCATAGACTGATAACTTCTTCTTCAAGATCTTCGATACGCTTGACATGATATTTCACTTTTCTGTTCAAGCCATCGATCTCCCTTTTCTGTTCTTCAATCTTGAGCTTATACTCACTAACTAATTTTGAGTTCTCTGGTGTTGATAACTTGAGTTTTTTAATTTCTTCCATCAACTCAGACTTCTCGTCTTCCTGCTGCTGCATATAGAGTTTGGCACCAAAAACAACTTTATTGGATTTCTTCGTTTTTTCTCTCCAAACATATATCTCCTCAAGATCTACTTCCAATTCGGCTTCCATATCATCTCTTCCTTCAACTTCTTCTTCTACTTCTCTAACGTCAGTTTCTTCCTTTTCTTGATAACTACCGACGACCGCTACCATAGCATTTTGTCTATGATCCTTACAATTTTTAAACTCCTCAACCTCTTTATCCTTAGACTCATCTGAACTATATATTTCTTGTGAATGAAGATTTTTCTTCTTGAAAAAATTTCTCTTGAACTGCTTCTTCCCTTTCACATAGGCTGAAGATTTCTTCTTGGGATTTTCAACTTCATCTTCATCATTTTATTCTTGAAACTTTTTGGGGCATCTTGCAGCAAGATGGACAACCTTTCCACATTGAAAGCATGCTAGTGGGAGTTTTCCTTTAAACTTTCCTTTTCCTCTTTGCAGATTTGAAGAAAGGAATGACATCACCTCATCTGTCTCTTATTCCTCCTGAGAATCTTCAATAGTGAGCTTCTTCATGGCCTTAAATGCCACCTCTTTGGATTTCCCCTTTTCCACAACATTATTATCATCATTTCTAATTTCATACGCAACAAGAGTGCTGTGCAGGTTATCCAATGTCATCTCTTTCGGATCTTTATCTTCCAAAACAGAAACTTTCGAATTCAACTGAGGTGGAAGTTTTCTCAAGATGCACTTTACAATTTTAAGGCCTTCGATAATCTCACCAAGACCTCGCTTGTCTTCTACCATAACATTTACCCTATCAAAGAATGTATCAACAGACTCATTCGGGTTCATTCTCAGATCTTCATAGTTGTTCCATAACACTTGCAGCTTTGCCTCTCTGACTTTTGTATCCCCTTAATAAATATTTAAAAACTTTTCCCACATGGCATGTGACATTTTGCATGACATCACCTTTGTATATAGGGGATTGGAAAGGGCTCCCCCTAAGGCATTGATTGCTTTGGCATCAGAATCCAACTCTTTATGCTCATCTTCTAATAATGAACCACTAGTAATATCAGCTGAGCTACCATGCATAGCTGCTGAAAACACATCCATTCCCAATGATCGGAAATAGTGTTGCATTCGATTCTTCCATATCAGAAAATTACATCTGTCGAAGATCGGAATACCTCTATGATTAGTGACCTCCATAGAGAGAAGAACAAATATCAACCCTTCCCTCTGATACCAATTTTTAGGTCCACCAGGCATAATACCCTGAGAGGGGGGGTGAATCAGGGTATGAATGATTTAAAATTAAAGCCTATTCTGATCTTGTTTCGCTGTTAAGAAAAAAACTATTCTTTCTCTTTCTTGTTTCACAATATAAACAGAAAGTAAAGCATGCACAGGACACAACGATGTTTACTTGGGTCACCCTCACTGGGCTACGTCCAAGGAGCATACGCTGACAAGTTTCTAGTCGTACCAAATTCCACTAGACTTCACTATATGTAGATACAATGTTCGGGAATAGTCACTCTGTCCCAGGCTCAATGCCTTTACAAGGTTTAGGGCCAGATCACTGCTTTCCCAAGTGTCACTCCCTATTTCTCTCTCTTTGGATCACTGCCTGTGGAGAGGATCAGCTTCTTCCTCTTCCTTTACTCACTACTCTAAAAGGGATCCACTCACAGTTTATAGACCTGTAGGTCTCTTAATTTGCATGAAAGCACGCATCCTCAACTGTAGATAGATACTCTGTTAAATTCCAACTTTCATCCACTGATGAATACCCCTTTTACTCTTAAAAACTAGGAAAAATACCTTTGGAAAGTACCTTCGCAAAGCACCCTTCTTTGAGAGGCTCCCAATTTTGTGAAGCTCAGACAAGCCTTCACGAAGAACCTTCCTTTTCGCGAAGCTCACAATTTCACAGAGCTCAGACCATCACAAAGATCATGACTTTGAAATTATTAGGCCTTCACGAAGCTCAAGTCATCGCAAAGAAACCTCCCTCAGGAAGCTCACTGAGCCAACACGGAGCACACGACTTTCACGGAGCTAGAATAGCCGTCGGGAAGCTCTTCTTTCGCAAAGCACACTGCCTTCGTGAACTTCCTTCGCGAACCGAGAGCAAAGTATTTTCTCTAAAAATTATCTGTACATCTCTCGAGGGGGTCGACCTGTATTTATAGGCAATTCCACCGACCCTCGACCCTTCTGCGTGAAGTCAGCGCCACGTCATCTCAAATCGCGAAGCTCCAAAGTTTTCGCCGGAATTCTCTCAAAATCATGAAGCACCACAGAAATTCTCAGATCATGGAGCTCATCGTAATCGCGGAGCATTCCGTCAATTACTTCACGCCACCACCACAAATCTGCCTCGCTTTTCCTTTCAGCACTGCCATTCGTGAAGCTCGGCATAATCGTGAGGCATCACCGCCTCCATTTTTCTGGTCTTCATGAAATCCAATCCATGCATCCTATCTTCACGAATCTCATGCTATTGCCATATAAAAATATGATCTTCATGGAAATCCTATTTTCGCGATGCTCACCAAACTCCAAATTTTGAACCCCAAAACTTTGGCAAACACTGGGAAACGATGCCACCTTGTACTACTCTTTCGTACCGCCTCCAGATCATCCTTTCCTTTGTCATCGTTCTTTGTTAACATGGATTGTCAACAAATTCTCTAGAACTCGACAATTCTCCATGGAAACCTTCTTTTTCAACAAACACAATCAACCCGAAAATACTGCAATGTTACCTTTATGGATTTTTCCCAGCAAATTCTTTACCCAAAAACATGTTAACATATTTATCAGTATAGAAAATGATTAGAAATTACTCAAGAATTTTCAAATGTACCCCTATAATCACAGAAAACTACTTATTTCTGTGACACTAGTTGTCCAATGACATTACTCAATTGTCTTTTTTTAAAAGGGTCCATAGAAATTCCCTCACATGTGATATTGTTCCCAAATAATTGGATTTTATTCATCCAAAAGTTACACTTTATTAACATATCATACATTTTATCCTTCCATAATGTCACTAGAACAATCCTTTGATTCTTATAATTTTAATCATTTTTCTTGGATTAAATGATAATTTCATCAATAAACACTACCATAAACATGTCAAGGTAGTCTATACGGACTCAATTCATCAGATAAATGAATATCTCCGAAGAATATGAAAGTCCTTAGTGTATAATTAAGATATAACTGTTCCCATACCTTGTATGAAAAGAATTATTATAGATATGTTATATATTAGCCTTTAGTTGGTGATATACCAAAAAAAGATACACCTTTGAGATGTACTAAGCTCTTTGTAGGAGATTGAACTAGTCATCAATCCTTGCCGGAGGATTATTTTTCTTTTTGGAGATCTGGATGAGATTCCAATAATTTATACACAATTGTATTGATCCATTCATCACCTTGACAACAAAAACTAGCACATCCCAAGGGGATACTGAGGGGAATATGAACCAATTGTCCAAATACTCTTGATGTTGATTCTTGAACACTTACAGTTCGATCAAGGCCATCATATAGTGTCATTTTGATATTGGAGTAGCTTAGTGTATTCATTTTATTGTAAACTCTACCTTATAATCTTACAGAAGTCAAGGTAACTTGTCGTAAATAAATCATTGTATTCCAAGAATATGGAAATTATATCCAGTTTGATACCTTCCATTTAATCATGCATTTTAGAGACAAATGTTTCTTCAAAGATCATCAACACCCACACCGCTGAGTGATTTTAAAAATTAGATTCACAACTTTCATTGAATTTATATAGAATCATGGTGTTTTTGGGAATATGAAAATATATTTCATTTTCCCGTTTTGTTAATGTGTTCTCTATACAATGAGAGCCAATACATTCCCAAAAATGCATTTAATTCCACCAAGGTAAGAAATATGAGATTCTATAGATGAATATTCCCACATTTTGAAATATGAGATGATTTTAAAACTATTGTTACAATGATTAAAACACTTTGTGTTTTTATCGATATCTCTACTTCAATTTTCTTGGAATTGTATTAATATTTCTAGAAAAATTACAAAAAACTAAATGAATGTATAGAACCAGATTAAAAGAAAACATTTTCCATTATTTAGTAATTAGGAATTATATAGTGTATCTATTTGACTTTATGGACACATTTAGTAGTAGTGACAGCATAAGGATTCCCATGCTTCTTTGGATTTTGTGGTTACTGACACAGATTACCCTCAATGACCCATGGTTTAACACAACAACTTGTATAGTTCCATTTATCCCAATTATTAACAAATTGAACCCTAGATGGTTTAACAAGAGGTTACCTAATTTAATTTATCTTGATTAATGAATTCTACATGTATCATAGACATTCATTAGATTTGTGTCTTTCTCCACTACACTTAAATCATTTCCCCATCCCATTGTAGAAATTTACATGATGCTTCTTCCCACATTATTGACATGTGTGAAGTTGGATCCTCTTTCCTCCTTTTTCATTTGACCAACTATCATGAAACTCATGTCTTCTATTTTTATTTTCATAGCCATGGGACCATTCTAGGAAATCCATATAAACTATGAGACAACATCAAACCAATTCATCCAAAATCCATAATACTCATATTTCTATAGATTTTCGAAGGTGTAATTCTAAACCATAAAACAATCTATCAATAATTCTATCATTGTGGATAAAAAACTAAGGCATATCTTAGAATCCTTGTAATGATTTTCACATAATCCATATATTGTTAACAATCATTTTCTTTACCCCTATGAATTCTCACTCGATCGTTGATTGAAGAGTTAGAGGGAAATAAGTTTTATAAAATATGTTCTTAAGACTTTAATACAAATAACAAAAATAAAAAAACAATCGATTATTTGATTATTAGAAAACTATAATCATTACATGCATAAAATGAAAATTAAACATTATAATAAACTTCAACATGTTATTTATATATTACATTTTCTATATTTTAGATGTTGTGTTATCTAACAAGGAAGGGATACTAAGATTGATTATAATGTCCTCATCCAATGGGCACTCAACTAGTGACCCATCCCTATTTGAAATAGGACCTTAGGCTCACCTCCCTAAATTCCAAAGGTTGGTAACTATTAGTATGGGTAAAGGGATGTATCAGGGGAAGATATATGACGAATACCGAAGTGCATAGTGGAATAATAATTAGAATAATATCATCCATCATAATAATTTGAAAACAGAAGATAAAATAATAATCAACAAGAATATTAAACTAAATGAAATAGAGGCATGAATAACCATGTCATACAACAACTGAACTCCCACTTGGATGGTCATAAATACATACTAAAACAAAATTAATAAAATATATTGGCTCTATAACTCACCAATCCCAACCTCATATCGATATATTACACTATCTGAGCTATCCCCCTTGAAAATGTTATCCCTTAACTTTTCCTAATCTATGCCTACAATAACCAAGTGGGAGATACTTATGTTCCCATGTATAATGGATACCTGAGTTGTGTGTTTGTAAAAAATAAGTAGGGAACCACCAATGTGGCTCTGTACCAATTGGAATTCACATTCATATGTTCATGTGACATACTCTTTGTAAATAAGTATTTTCAAAAATAATAAATAATATAAAATAACAACACCTATTTTAATCTTATTCTATAACATTTTTGAGAACATATCAATGACCATTCCATCCCACATACCACAACCATAACATTATTGATCCATAGGGTCATGACTTCGACTAACCATAATTAATTCTACCAGTTCCAGGGTGTCTCATCACCTTATGATACCATGACATCTTATAAATATTGGATCATAAAGTATCCCATGAATCCCTCATATCTAGTATTATGGAAAACAACTCATGATAAATGGATCCATAGCCATATCCCAGGAATCTTGGTAATATCTCCAAACTCTAGGTACAAATAATGGATCAATACCAATTTCCACCATCCTGGGAAATCACTAAATCAAATTCTTCCCCAAGTTACCAAGAAAAACTACCAGATCCTAGGCCTCCTAGTTATCTAGATCAAGAATAATTAATATCATTAGGATTGACTGAATGGACCATAGGACTGACCTAACCCTATTTTCATTGTAATAAAAATTACAATAAAATAATCCCCCATGCCTATGTGGTTGGTTCCTAGTCATTATATTCATCCAAGAGACCTATGAAATCTAGGGTTTCACAAATAGAATAGAGGCCAAATCTTGACATCATACGATTACCACACATGGATCAAAAATCAAATCCTAGGTTAAATTAGGCATCTACGGTGACATGATCATCCAATCTCCCTCAAAATAATATCACCTAAGGCCTAAGGCTAGATATCTGGAATCATCTTGGGGTATCCAACATACAATTTCTTCTTGTTAGGACCATGGATGAGTTCCATGAAGTACATCTATCTATGTTGATAATAAAAATATGAAATAATGTATAAAATAATGGGTTCATTGAATGCCTAAAACCATCATTACCATTCACAACCCCATGGGATTACACATTAGGTGTGATTTATAAGTTGATACCAACTTCTTTCTCTCCCCAAGACAAACAAAATCCACTTAGGGTCGATAAGTCATTGGGGGATCCCACTAAAGTCCTTGAGGTCACATAAAAATAGAGGCACCCTCACACGAATCCTTGATCTCACTCCATGTCTTAGGTTAACATTCATTTCTTGAGGAATACTACATCCCTTGGAATCACCATCATGAAATTGTGAGATTTATAGCTATACAAGTCATGTCACATTAGTAATATCTTAGAGAAGTCCCATGAATCATCTCAGTTCTCAAGGACCCACAATATTGATCTTCTTCCCAACCCATCACCCAGACTATATCCTATCCACCTAGGCTATGCATGTTTCCAATTAGGGGATTTACCCTAGACGTTCGTAGAAAACCAGATAGTACCCAAGTCTATCAAGAACTTTATCACATTATAAATATCTGGTAAAATATTTCAATTTAATTAATTAAAATAGTTGATTAATAAAAAAAATGCAAAATTAAATTATTTAATATATTGTTTTAACACATTGATCAAATTAATGGAGAGACTACATGATACAAAATATATCAATATAAAAATAGAATATAGGAAATTATAGTGACCACCTACCTTTTATTTGAAGCTTTTGGTTTATATCAAAGGGATGGTGGTAACTAACAATTCCCACCCAAGGTCCAACCAAAATCATCCAACCTCACACCACATTCTATAACCCTAACTCAAACAAAGAAACATTAAAAAATTAATTATGTATTTTAAAAATAATTTAAAAATTAAAATTTAAAAGGTAATAACTATCGAAATTCTCACTATTGGCCCCATAAATTTTAAAACACAACCAAATATACACCAACTACCCATGGAGTGCCCTTGACCTCATATCTAGGAAAATACCAATCACATTTAATCAATTCTATAATTAATTTAATTATAATTTAGTAAAAAATATAAGAAAATTATTAATGAAGAAAAATCATGTGAAATCTCTAAGAAATGGGATGTATACTAAATCTTTGGATTCTAATATCCTGGGTAGAATGATATAAAAATCATTAAAATTTAATTACACCATGGTTTAGTGGAATTAGAACCAAAAAAACTAATCAATGATCTCAAAACTTGAACAAAAATTTATAAGAGACAATTTGGGATTAGAAAAGTTAATGATGCAGCTTAAATTTTCATATAAATACATGAAGAACATCCCCTTTAAGGGGTCGAAGATAAGAATAAATGGAAAATTATTCAACTCATGTAATGTAATGAAATGGGAGAAGAGGGATACCCCCTCTAAAAAAATGGAGTGGGGCATGGTAAATACCCATTTTTAACTTGCTACATGGTTGAAATAATCATTCACCAATAATAAAACCCTAAATACCTATGGAAACCCAAATTTCATAGTTGTTGCAAATTTTTTTCCAAACCATGCACTGACCCTACAAAACATCTACAACATTGAACCTAATTTGTCTACAGTTGGGAATAAAATATGTAACAAGCTCCTAAAGTCCAAAATAAATAAAACATTTTTCTTTGAAACCGATAAAGTTTGACCTTAATAAATCACCATCCTTTTGATATAAGCATTCTATTTAAAAAATAATTGAATGTTCAATGTGGGTTAGGGTGTTGTATGGTTTCCCCTAAATTATGCTCCCAAAACTGTGATCCCTTGTCAAAATCCTCCAAAACTACTAAAATAAAACCCGGTTCTCTTGAGGCCTTATCGAGGACTCAATATACCATAATATAAAAATTACATGTGTTAAAATATCAATTTAAGACATTATAACTATCGATGATATATTATTAATCCTCATTGAAAAATCAACCTATCTATTAATTCAAATTTCAAATTCCTTTTTGAATTTGCTAACCATATAGACACAGGATCTTAAAATATCTCAACCATTACAAGTATTGTCCCCAAGAAGTCTATATAGTCACCCATAAACATATCTCAATATATCTAAATCATCCATTATCCATAAAATGGCCACATTCATACTCGAAACACCAACTTATGGATCTTAAGACACTATACCATGAGCTAAAAATCATAACCAATTTTTGTAACATTGAGATGAAAATCCAAAAAACCTAACCATCTCAAGATATTACAACATCATTATGTAAGAGTACATAACCAATCTGACTTTTGTATGACCAAATTCTATCTCAAAAAAAAAAAAACTAGTTCAACCCCCTCTTGTCGACCTCTCTCAAGAATGATCTATTACAATTTGACATGTTAATAACCACCCAATAATGATACCTTTAAGACAAAATGAATCTTATTTTAATCCGAGAACCATCACTATATCCCATACCCACCTTTTAGTGATGTTCCATGTTTGAACCATCCATGTCCATTTTGACCGTTCTGTTATACTATTAGCACCAACACACCACTGGACTGACCATGTTTAGGTCACCTCAAAACTATACCAATCCCAACACCAATACTAGTACATAACCTAATACTATATCTAAATTTTTATATGTAATTAATTAATGGATCTATATGTACCATGGTCTATTTACTCTATTGTATTTACATTTCAAAAAAATCATCCAATGATTAGTCACAAACTCTGACAACCTATCTAATTAATGGGTATTATTTCAATAACCACTATCACACTCCCCATTAGAAAATATTTTCTTATACCATTTCTCATTTGTAGCCTCACTAGGTTTCACGTTCCATCATATATGTGTCACTCTTACCAAGCCACCCTCATTCCAACTTACGAATCACCCACCTAAAAACCAAGATCGACCATTTCATTTTATCCATTCCATTTAAAAATCAACCACACAAAAAGAAAGTTCCTTTATTTTAACCAAAGCCTCATATCTCTAAACCCACAAGAATCATCTCAACCTTATCATCCCATGGATCACACATGGTTGTTTCTGATTTAAAAATAAAATAGGTAACTCATGTAAATATAATGTACCATCTCCATCCCATTCTCTATAGTGGGTATACAATCCTATACCACCCATCCATAACCCAACTCATTATCCTGAGATTATTAAATCACCAAGATGAGTTTACTATACTCCATTGAATTACTACATTCCAGAATAGGTTAAATCCACTATAAATTTTGGAACCTTACTTGTTCCATAGTTTATCTCATTATCACCTCCCACATAGTTTAATTCATAAACCATAGAAATCCATAAAATCACCAAGGAGTGTTTATCTTATCTGAACTCTTATCCATAACTCAATTTTTTTCCTTTTTAATGATAATTTACCCACTACCACACTAATTTTGATAGTGAATACAATGAACTAGCACTCGAGGTTCCTTCTCCAAGGAATCTAAAGTATCACCAAACCTTTCCTTAAACTAGATTTCACCTCCCGTATATCAATTCTAAACAAAAACACCTACCTCGGATTTCTGACCAAAGGAACCACTAAACCTCGGAAAAACCATCTCACATGTTTTCCTCGATCATATGAATCAAAAAATCACTAAGGTCTGAGTCATGTCTCAAAGCTCACGAGGGTCTCCTTCTTAGCCTAAAAAAAGGCCTCACAAAGGGTCATAAATAATGGGATAATACTTCAAGGACTTATCTCAACATCACATGAGAACCCACATGCCAAAATATCAACCCACTATAGGATCTCTCCTAAAATAACCTGACACCACATTCCATGCATTATGGAAAAATAATAAAAATTCTCATAAAGAAACCTCATATGGGACATCCCCTAAATACTCAGATCTCATCAATCATTTCTTCCATAACAAAATCATCTGTCCCTGATGACTCATTCCCAGCAAGACAAAATTATTGGTTCGGTTATGAAGAGTACTATAACATGATATATGGGAAAATTATATATAGTTTATTATTAATAATTTTAATATATTAAACTAAAGGACCTATTATTTCCTCTTATATCTCACACCAAGGGTTTGGATTATTATTATTGTCACCATACATCATCTTACCGTAAGACCCACTTGAACTTCCATAAAAAAGAAACAAAATTATAGGCCGAACTGACATTATAGAATTACACTACGTATTTATGTAGTAAAAAAATTTATGAGTAGTTACTAACACTTTAAATAGCCATGTCTCATCAATCACTAAAATAAAACATATTATCATGGACATATCATGTGAATCCTATATTCCTGATATGATGCATAAGATAACTCAGTCTATGTGTGAAATCAAGAACAATTAAAATACCAAAGGGCCAAGATCTAAAAATCCATTAACATATATTTCATAAATCTAAAAACTTTGGTGCATAAAACTAGGGGAAAATAATTTCAACTATGATAGACAAGTCAAAAAAATCAATCCCATAACCCTAATAACTCAGACTTCCATCAAAGAGGATATTTGAAAACCACCAATATAGATTATATCACAATCCTCATAACATACATAATTATAACATCTTATAAATCCCAAAATAGTAAGACAATATAAAAAGAGATCTCTAAAATACCTTTACAAGATCTCAATTTGGAGGCCACATGACTGTTAACCCAACCCAGTTCACCGTAAGAACTCATGTTCACCTCTCCAAATTCTATATGATGACAACTAGAAGTAGAGGTCTAAAGAGGTATCATGGGGAGGATATATATACAAAATTAGAGTTCATAGTGAAATAATATATAGAAAAATATCATCCACACAAATAAATTGAAATTTGATGTAATAAATATAAATAACATATATAATAATTTAAATATAGCATAGGCCTAAACAACCATGTTATCCACTAGATGAAGACTCACTGGGCTAGTCACACATATATATCATTACAAAATAAATAAAAGATTTTGGATCTCTGATAAAACCTCACCTTGCCTCATCCAAATATCTAACTGCATCCATGATTTACTGGTTGAACATACTCTCCTAGGCCTTTTCCAAAACTATTACTCTAGTAAACACGCGAGATCTACTCATGGTACCCAAGTGAAATGGTGGTCCGAACATGGTGTGAATACAAAACTCAAAAAGGCACCACCAAAATAGTCCAAAACCGATAAACATACACAGTTATATGTGCATTTGAGATTCTTGATATAAATAAAAAAATATACAAATAATAAATATATTAAAATAAAAATACAAACTTCCACTTGATTTTGGAGTTTATTTGAGCACGTCTTGATGACCATTCCAACCTGTGTACCATAACCATACCAATCTAAATCCTTATACCCATGATCTTGATTAAATATGTGGAATTCATATAGTATTAGGGTATCTATAAACATGTCATGATATTGTGCCACCTTTATAAATATTTGATCCTAATGTAAGATAATTATCCCTCATATAATGCCTTGATGACCAACAAGTCATGATAAATGGACCCACAACCAAATTTTAGGTATCATAGGTATCACTCCATACTCCAATTCTTAATAATGGCTCAATATCAATTCACAACATCCCATGTAATCACTAAATCAAAGTATTCACCCAATTCTCCATGAAAAACAATTAAATCCTAGGCATACTGGGCATCCCAATCAAGAACAAGTAAAATCATTAAGATCTACTCGCCATAACCTAGTGATGACCAAGTCATATAATCATAATTATAAAAAAATGCCCCTAATCCAATATGGATGAATCCTAGACATTTTAGGCATATGAGGGACTCATGGAATCTATAGAATCCTGTATAGTGCCAGGGTCAATCCTAGTTTATCGATAATTGTTCACATGCTCAACATACATATACCAAGTGTAACTAGGCATCCATGGTGACTTCATTATCCAATATGTCTCACAATAATATCATTTATGGCCCAAGGATGGATCCTCGAAAGCACCATGGGGAATCCACTATACTGATGTGCAATGTTAAGACCATGAATGGGTTCTAGGAAGTAAATATGACACTAGAGCTATATCCATAACACGAAAATGAAGGAATAAATAAAATCAAGTGTCACCAGAATTACTAAACCCATCACTTCCATTCAATTCCCCATAGAATGAACTGTTCGATGAAGGTTCTAAGATGACACCCACTACCATCACTACCAAAGCTATAGACAATCCACTCAAATTTAATTTGTTACCTGAGCATCTAATGGGGTCCCCAAGGATACAGAACATTAGAGGCCCCCTCACATGGGTCCTCAGTCTCACTTTAGGTCTTATGTCAACACTCCATTCCAATAGAGTACTACATAAATCAAAATTAAAACTGATACATTGCACCTTAGAAGAACTATAAGGAATTTCTCATAAAAACAAACAAGATATGGAACACAACCCATCTTAGTTCTCATAGTCTCAGAATATAGGCCCCATCTACAACTCATCACTATCTCCTATTATATATCCACATATGCTAAGAATGTCACAAGGTAAGGCCTCAACCATTATTGAGTATGTAAAACTAGACAGTACCTTGGTCCATCAGGGCATTTGAACTTGGTGCATCTTAGTCGAGGAATTTCAATATTATTAATTAAAATTGTTAATTAATTAAAACTATTCAATTGTTATTTTTAAATTATGAAATTCATTTAGTTTACATTTTTATTGACTCTTTGTTGAGACCACATTCCACAAGAATTTTAATGAGGGATAGTACATAAACCACCAAACTTTTATTTGATGATTTTATTTACATACAAGTGTTGTCATCAGCTAAAAAGTAGAGCCTCAAGTACAAATAATATTTTCCAATCTCACATCTCATTAAAATCACCCCAACTCAGGCCACGAAACAATATACATTTAATTATAACATTTAAAAATAATTTAGCAATTAAATTTTATAATTTCATAACTACTGAAAATATCATCACTATCCCAAAAACATAGAAAATGAAACAAAATGCAAGACAATGACTAATGGCATGCACCCAACTTCATACTAGGAAATATACCTAACACACATCATCAATTCCAAAGTTAATTTAATAAAAATCTAGAAAAAACATAATAAAATTTAAATTGGTGACATAACTTGTCGAATCAATGAGAAAATGTATGTAGATAACGTTTTGGGATTTCCTAATCCTATGAAGAAGGAAATCCCCCTTGTTAACATATTATTCTACCTCTCCCTGACAGAATTAAAACTCAATACTCTAACCAGAGAGATCAAAATTAGAACTAAGAGAGAAAGAGATATGAGACAATATTGGATCATCAGAGATGAAGATTCACATTTAACCATTATATAAATCCACCATGAATACCCCCTTGAGGTGGATTGAATAGTAAAGGGAATGTAAACGAGATATATCTTATGGGAGGGAAGGAGATGGTAGAGAAGGGATGTTCCCACATAAAAAAATCAGGGGGGATAATAAATTGATCCTTTTTAATAGGGCACACAGTTTTCCAAACCATGTGGCAACTATGAACACCTTACATTCCTTGAAAACCCACATCACATGTTTTGTCCACACAATTCCCCCACACTAGTAGTGCAACATTGTACATAGTTTTTTACAAGAATGCAAAAATAGTGCACCAATCCCTCCAAGACCAAAATAATTATCACAGTTTCCTCTAAAATCTATTCATGTTAACTTTAATGATGAACTAGTCATGCAAGCTAACAAATCCTCTTACACAATGAGCTAAAATTTCATTATTAGTTAGGGTTTTTCATTGTTTCCCCTAAAAGTTTGTCCCCAAACCATTTTCCATGGGTAAAATATTTCAAAATGTATAAAAAATAACTAGAATCTATCACAACCCAACCATGCACACAGGTTGCCTTATGAGCCCCATTCTATGTCTAAAAAATCACTTTAACATTTTAAAACACTCATAATTCTATTTTGAATCTATGATAAATTTAAATTGTCCAATAATTGAAAGTTAAAATATTATAGAATTTTAAACTCTTATAGACATGGGATATTACACTATCATACTAAAATAAGAATAATAATTCGAAATAATGACATATAGTGATCTATATGATCTTTGAATAAATGATAAATAAGTAATAAATCAATATATGTAGCTTATATTAAACGAAATGAATATAAATATTCTTATTAAACGGTTATTTATTAAACTAATATTGTTTAAACAGTGAATTAAACCACAAGTATGAAGTTATGTATGGGGAACTCATTATTACATCTCTTTGGATTTTAACATCAACTTCTATATCAATGTTATATTATCCTTTTATTATAATTTTATGGGAAAATATGATTAACTTCCCATTATTTCAATGTAATTTTCATATCGATTTCCACAAATTGTTGCATACTAACAATGTTAGAATAAAATTTTTCATTCTATATATTTAAGATTAATACATTGTCATTCTATCTCACAAAATTATTCTATATGTTTTTAAAACATTATTCCTTTGTTTTATACACAATGGTTTTTAAACAATGTTTAATTTTCCTTCTCTGTCATTAATAATCAATTTATTTAAATATCTAATATTTGTAGAATCATTTTGGAATAATGATAATTCTTTTTAATTTTCATCCAAGTTCATGTAATTATCTTATATATTATTATTCTATTTTACTTTTTTTTTTCTATATATTTCTATTCATGGGATGGATTTTAAGGAATAATTTCCTTTTCATATGGATGTATATGTATCACTGTGTCATCACCTAAATTAGTAGTTAAATTCACCCACTCTTTATTTTTGATTACATCAAGGTGATGAAAATTCTTTAGAAATTATTTTCTAACATCTTTGTACATTAATCGTGTTCGTAGAAGGGTTTTACTTCTTTATAGATTATTTATTCTCTCCCACCATTTAGACTTCATAAATACTGTAATTTATTTATTTATTTGTGTTTTTTACAATATAATTGACTTTAACATTATCTAATTAGATTATTGATATACTTAATAGAAAATATAATTTATCATGATTTATTTTCAATGTTTAATTACACTATGAATTCTTATGTATCTATCAATTATTTCAATTTCATATGAAATACCCATATGAAATGATTGTTAAAAGTGGTAAATATTTTTATTTATTAGTGGTTATAACTAATTATATATGGTATAACGACTTTTTTAAAACCATTGATAAATTGGCCTACAACTATGATTAATATCATTTTTTAACCCTTCGGCATGCAGGATCCAATTTTTCACCTGGCCAATTCCATTTTTTTGGAGTCTGGGCTAGCTCTTGATTTTTATAACATGTAAAGGTTATAATTGAACTAAATTTATTTTAAATGTTTTATCATAATCAAAATTCTTATATATATATATATTTATAAATGACAATTTTTATTTCAATATTGCATAGAAATTAAAATTTTTGTTATTAAAATAGGTTATTAGCTCATTTAAATTCATTTTTAACCCCTTGTAAATGATTTACTAATTGTTTTTCAAAACTTCCACTAAACTAACCACTAATGCAGATTATTGGTGGTTGTTATAAAGTGTTGACATATCAAAATTGTTAATGGTGGTTGTTTAAGTAGTATATCATCCCCCGCTAAAAAATATTTTTTTTGAAAATAATATTTACCATAATCTTAAAATAAAATATGATGACTCAATTGGCCATGATATTTTTTTATCATAACCTCACACATTATTTAATTAACCCAGTTTCATGTGCTTTCATATTTTTCACATAACCATGTGCCAGTTTTTTATAGTCCAATATAGGGTTTGATTTTATGCCTCATAATGATTGTAATGTATGATAATTTTTTTTAAAAATTTAATAATGATATGAATTCTTTTTTATCTATGATTTTTTTCACTTAGTCTCATCATTTTTTATACTATACCTCACTTTTATATTTCACTCCTCCCATGCACTAGCTCACATTTTTTCTTGGGTGAATACATTTTTTAGTCTATCCCAATGATTAAAGATATTCTTTTTAGCCCTCCCAAATAACGTTTTTGATATATGAATAGACCAAAAAAACAATTTATTTTTATAAAATAGAGATATTATAATTTATCCTTAATTATTTTCAATGTTTAATCATGATATGAACTATTTTTTATCCATGATTGTTTTCAATTTCATATGATAAACAAATAAAAATGTTATTATAAAGAGTATATTTTTTCATTTAGCACTGACTATTAATGGGTATACATAGGTTGGAAATAGATATGGTTGTTATTTTATAGTAGAATATGGAATCATTAGGGCACATTACATTATCACGCACTTTTGTATTAAATATACCACCACAAAATTGATGCATGCTGATTTTCCAAAGAATCCTCTTTAGGATGGATCAATACTCTTCACAATTATTTTATAGAGATTATACCTTAAAGAATATTTGATATAAATATATATTTTAATGCATTTATTATTGTGAACAAATAATGTTCCATCTATGCTCTTAAAAGAAATTTTATGGAATAAAATACACGAGATGATATTTTTTAATGGTAATCATAATACTTTGATGTTTTTTTATTCAATATAGACTACAATTTATAGACACTGTTGTACCCCTTATAATAAGGAATTGTACCCCTTGTAATTTTTTATATTCCCCTTATTGAAATGGATGTATATTATAGATTTAATAGTGTCTATAAAATCACACATGATAGATTAAGTGGCCCAGTTTTCACCAACTAAAAAATGGATATGTCCATTTTATCATGCCTGGTCAAATTGACAATCATGGTCATACTCATTCAATGAAATAGTTTTTCTAATAAGATGTACCTGCCCATTTTAGCTCAAACCAATACAACCCAACATCCCATCAGGAAATATTAAGGCACCTCCAAGAACCTCAAACTAATACATCGTGCGAAATGAAAAGCGGTCCATTAAATATACACATTGCGTGTTTGAGTGCAAGCCTCTGGATGGTGAGATATTTCATTCCCCAAAAGATTGTTCCCTTTTACTATATATTTTTTAAATAAATATAAATGTACTTACATAAATAAAAGATACCCCACTCCAACCACTTTTCAAAGAGGTATTCAAACCCCCCCCCCCTTTGAAAAAACTTATAAAATACTGAAATATTTCCAAAACATTACAAATGAAACAATCTTCCACCATTTTAGAATATTGAAAAACCATTTAAAATTTATGATTTAAATTCTCTTTGAATAATTGGAATAAATAATGGTATCACACAATTTTAACATTTACTTAGTAGAGAACAATCATAGTTGGATAGAGAAATAGGTGGGCACTTCTATAACCATGTAACTCTTGTTATCATTCTGATTCATCTTACATAGGTCTATTCAAATTAATTTGCTCCACATCTACACATTCATATCATTATAGAGATGTTTTACTTGGTATTTGAAGAATTTTCAATATCCAAATTCATATTCTAATTAGATAATCCCCAATCCTACATTCACATAGCTAAACTAAAAAGTGTTCCCATGTTTCTATAGTTGTTTTTCATCCTTAATTTTTAAGAGCATTAACCTCACCATCATTTTTCTCATGGGAACTAAATATAATTTTCCAAATATATAATATAAAATTTTAACTTCGCATAGCTTGTAAATTCCATGAATAAATATTGTTTTATAATAAAGCCAATATTTTTTACAATTCATTGAAATATTAATATTTTATGAAAATTATAAAACAATCGGTCCAAGATAATTTTGGCATGATGATTTAATAAATGAATTTAATTTTTTAAAATATATTTTCTGAAATCTAAAAAATAAATAAAAAAAATGTTCGAAATGCGATAAAAATATTTATAAATTTTTTTTGTTTTTAAACATAAAATTGGGTTTATTAATATTTCATTCCTATAAAACACTAAAGATTAATGTTAAATCATCTGATTGAATATATAATATATAAATTTCATTAAAATAATTCACAGTAAGTTATTTCAGAAATTTATTTATATGAAACATGTTTGTATGCATAAACATTGTTTTTTGGAATAATATTTCATTTATTTTCAAATAGAATAATATACATTTATAATTAATTGGTCACAAAAGAAATAACTTTATATACATATGTAAACCTTATATTTTAATTATTTAGTTAATCTTATTTACATGTGCCGTTCCAATGTCTAGTTTATCACAATCATATTACATAATAATAATATTTTAAAAGTATGTTGCATTTTGTTGAAACTCAGAGTTTCATGTAACACAAGCTATCAAAGAAATTAAGTTTATTTAAAAAATCATAAAATACAAGGTTTTTATAGTGATCCATGATAAATATTAACTAATATCTAAATATTATTCCTGATTATAGGGGTATTTCATTATTTATAGCTTCCCTATATAGATATGTATCATTGAATGTTTTTGGATCATACACTATATTGAGTAAAATAATAGTTTGTGTAATAACACTATAACTAGTTCCATATAACAAGTATATATAGAAATCAGATCGATACATAATGGGTATTAGATTCCATTTAAATTTATAAACCTTCTCTACCCTATATTAGTGGGAAATATTTATTTTGATATAGATTTATCTGTATGTACTTTCTTAAGAAATGAGGTAAACGAATATTCATAAAAGATAACACATCTAGATTCTATAATTGTGTAAAATATTACAAAATCTTTAGATTCTAAAACCATGAATTTATAAGATTTTGAATGATCTATATATCCATGAAATATTTCATCAACATATATTTTACCAAATATTTACCTTTTTTGTTCAAGTACTTTTAGAATTCTATGACAACCCCAAACTTTTAAATAATTTACTAATGGATTCCTATGCTTCCATCATTCATATGAAGTCATAGACCTCATTTTTATGGGAACTCTATTTATAACGTGACATGTAGATAATAATTCATCTCTCCAAAATACTTTTTATAAGGTTATATTCTTTCTCTCATATACACTATTTTCTTGAGGTGTATTCTTGGATATAATCCCTTTGGATATTTGCAATGATTTTTTTATTGAAAATCACATATGGGAGTTGAAATTGATAGTGGTTGTGGATAATAAGGGATACAAAGAATATTTTTGTGGATTTATAAAATCTATAAGGTGTATTGATGTTGGAAAAAATTATGTTAGTAAGACAATAACCATGATGCAAACCATCAGATCATGCTATATGATCATCTAGATTTAAGGTTTTAGCATCATGCATAGTGGCTTGTGCTAAACCTCTATTGAAGATGTGATGAGAATGAAACTATTTTTATGTTGAAATAGACTAGATTCCCATGAGACATGGGAGTGTGAATTGTCAATGATGGGGTAGTGGAATCATCTCTTTCTAGAGAACACTTATTCTAAATGAATTTATAGGGATAGAAAGTCTTATGGTGGGGAGATTGTAATAAACTAGATAAAAATATATGATATTTTTCTTGTTTAAGATTGTTTTTTTCGGTTTAGGGGTCATTAGAGTTGGTTTGGGATCTTTCTGTAGAACCTGGGATGAATATTGCATGCATGGCACCTTCACACCTTGAATATGATTCATGAAGTGAATAATTACTGAATTATAAATGAATATTCTATACTGTTTTATGAATGTAATGGGATTTAATAGAAAATATTATTTTTCACTTATTTTATTGTAATGTAAAATTGGATTTTTCAAAGCACTATTAAATGATATATTAAAGGAGGTTCGATAAATGAAAAGGGTTGTCTGAAATTTATTTTAAAAATTCGTATGACATGTTTTTGGAAAATTAAGTACATCGGAATCCTTGGGTACTTATGCGGAAGCTGTAAATAAGGACCTTTATCTATTTTATTGTTTGAGTGCAACTAATGGGGTTTTCATATTCCTCATAAGCCAGTTTTTCTAGATACTTAAGTTTCACTATTGGTTGGATCACTCATGGGGTGTTCCACTACTCCTTAGACCAGTGTTCTACTGGCTTGAGTACGCACTAGTCATTGATTATGGAATGAGTAGATTTCCAGCCTAACATTTTGTGATCCTTAGTCTATGTACCATTTTATTTTCATTTTTATTGTTTCATATTTAATATAACTGATTTGACTATGATAAATGTGTATGGAAATTATGCTTTGAAAAATGTTTTCCTTAATTTTTTTGAATTGTGGAAATGGATAAATATATACCATGATTTCATATAAAACTACTTTATTTCTCATCATTGCATGTTTTTGTTTAAATAACTAGATTTGTATTGATTTCATAGAGACTTGATACGAAAAACTTGGGTGGGATCCTACTATGCTTATTTATCTCACACACTGAAGACTCCTTCAATAGTGTGTATACCTGGTTATGTATTTTGATTTATGAAAAGTGAAGTCACCGTAAGGAGGTGATGATGTTTCCCATAGTGAGGTATATTAGTTGGTGTTGAGATGGAGGAGGTTTCCCACATTATTACAAGGAGTTATTTTTTTAGTTATCCTTAGCTACTAGATTTGTAATTTCGGTTAGTTCTTACTTTTTTGAGTTGAATTACTTTTATTTTTTCTTTTTTTTATGAAATATATGTTTCTTGTAATTCTTCTGTAGTTTACTTAAAATATGTATAAATATAAGTCATGTTACCTATTTCATGTTCAGAAAACAAATTCCCTTTATTTGTTTTTAATGCATGGGTGCTAATCGCCAGTCTGTTAGGTTGGGAAATTCCCTTCATGCTTATGGCGGATCGGGTTGTGTAATAGTTTTTTAGGGTATCTTGGGTTGATATATTTCACATGATATCATAATTTTTTAATTTAATTCATGGTTTAGTAAACATGAATAATCTCATATTTTCCCAACTACCACTAAACTAGAAGACATCTTTGATTAAAAGTGATTGTTGTAAACTATTGGTATTTTTAAAAAAACTAGAAGTTTTTTTAGAATAGGTTTAACCCTTATAAAAAATAATTTTTGGAAAAATAATATTTAACATAATATACAACAATTTTAAAAAAATGTATTTTATAATAGAGGTTGGTCAATTACCCAATCATTTTTTCTCTAGACACTTGCCACTATTTTTTTCCTGTTTTCTTAGTTCAGCCAAGTTTTGGAATGATTTTCATTCTTCACCTCCCTTCCAATCATTTCCCATTGGCCATAGACCACCCATACATAACACCACTCACATGCCCTTGTTTCAAGATAATATTTCAAAAAAATGAATTGGGTGTCGAAGCCTCAACCACAGAATTTAAGGCATCCATTAAAGATATTTGGACATACCTGCTCGAATTGATGGAATTATATATACATATTTATCTAAATATTTATATATACATATATATCAATATATTTTAAAAGTTAAATATGTTTACATTTCATCATATAATTTTATATTTATAGGTTTTTATTTATATTTAATGTATGTTTATAATATAATTATAAGGTACACACACACACGTATATATATGTAACACACTCATTTATATACATCAATGTATTGAAATATATATTTTTCTCTAAATATATAAATATAAATATTTATACATTTATATGACATATTATATTTATAAAATGTATTAGTACTATATTTCTATACAAAAAATATATTTATATGTGATTGTGTGATAGTTATAATAATATAAAATTTATTTATAAATATATTTAAGTAAACTATTTAATTATTTAAATATATATATATATATATATATGTTTTTTGTATAATAAATTTATAAAATGTATTTATATAAATTATTTGTTATAAATTTAATTATACAATATTCTTATATAATATATTCATCTATATACATAAATTTATTTAAATATATTTATAATAAATAAATAAATATGTGTTTTAGTATATACCGACACAAACATTCATATATTTATACATTTATATAATAAAATTTGAAAATATTTAAAAACATAAATACATTTATATAAATTTATATGTGTATGTAGTAGTTATTATATAATATAAAATATCATTTTAAATAGATCCATATAATGTATTTTATATTTTAATACATAAATTAGTATACATATAAAGATTTTATTATAAATATACCTATAATATATTTAAATACATTTTTGTAGTGTATTATATCTATATATAATGTATTTATTGGAAGAGTTATATCATAAATAGATTACACATAGGATGCTTGTTTGACCTATATTGTAGAGTACAATATAAACATGACATATGGTATGATATCATAAAAGTAAGGGTCTGTGATATTTCTTTATTTTGAACATATCATATTTTTCAATATGAAGATATCTTATGCTTTGTCAAAACTATTCATATTATATGGCAAGGTATATCTCCTTACTATGAATAATGGGTGTGATTTCATTAGAAAAACCAGAATTCCCAAAAGGTTGTTGAAATATCTTACTTATAAGATATTATTCATTAGCTCTTTCATAAGATAAAATAAATGAAAAGTTAACACACCCCAAAGTTACTGGCAATGCATGTATTAACTAAGAGTGTAAGAGTTAATCTATGTTCACTCAAGGAGCTTCCTCAAGGGTTTTGTAATTGGGAATTAAATGTGTGATGGTAGAGAAGAAACCATGTCTTATCCTTGGTCGATGATCCCCTACCCAATGCACTATTCTCTCTTTCCCTTTACACCATGAGGCATTAGTATGTTCTGGGGATTAGAAGTGTAAAATCCCGAAATTTTAGAAACTATTTTTCATTATATTAGATATCTTATTTTATAAAAATTAAAATTAAATAAATCACTATATTTTTTGTTACAAATCATTATGATAATATAATGTGAAATGTCATTAATAAATTTACTAACATTATAAAACCACATATTAAATAAAAAGATGACAAGTAATTTATTCCATTCATGTGATTATTATTATTATTTTAAATAATTATTTAATATAAATAAATTGATGAAATTTAATGATTTGATGGTTTATAATTAATGCGATAATATTAAAATTATTCAACGTAAAAAATGGATATTTTTCAAAGAACTTTTATAAAGTTTTTATTATATCATAAAATATTAAACTAATCACATTTAAAATTTTATTATGATAATGTATAATATTTCAATATGTTATACAATATATTATGTGACACACTAACCATAGATTTAATTAAATTTAATTTATTTATTTATTTATTGGTGTTTGATCTTTTTGGTTGATGTTCGAGTTGAGTTTTTTGTGATAATGTTCGAGTTTTGGAGGCTTCAGGTTGTTTTTGGACTGGTACATAGTTAATGTGAATAGTTTTGGGAGATACTATGTGGATGGGGGAGGAATAGGGTTTTTAAGTTCATTTTTTTCTTGCATGGTTTTTCTTGAATGGTCTGTTCATGGGTTTTCCCAAACCATGAAAGGTAAATTAGTAATTGTGAATCCTATTAGTGGTGTATGGTACCTAGTTAATTGATTGCACATTGTTATTGAAAACCATGTGGAAATAATTTGTAGATATTTATCATTTTGATATAACATATGTGAAAGGTTGGTGCATGGATTCCTAAAGTATGTGGCCATCTAATGTGGGGGTCTCCTCCTTCTAGTAGGGTGTTCACAGTTGGTGCATTTTTTGGATAGCTGTGCGGCCAAACCAAGAGGCTTGCCCCAAATATTAAAATCTTGAGGTTCCAAGTTTACCCATATTTTTTTATCTCAATTCGACCCTCCTCTCTTATTTCTCATTTATTGGTTCATTAAGGGGGCTCAAAAACCCTTCTCCCTTGGTTTTTCTTCCTCCTTTGATGCACCTTCAAGGTTTCTAGGTATGTTTCTTTGGATGTTTTGTCATTTTTCTTCTCTAATATTATTCCTATATTGTTTTATTTGTTCTTAAAGGATTTTATATCTCTTGGATAAATTCTATGAGGGTAGAGTTATAAAGTTTGACTGTGTTTCATTTGATGTTATGGTGTGTGACTTGTCTCTTGTTCTTGGTTCTTCCTTCTCTTGGAGTTTCATCGCATTCACTAACTATTGAGGTATGTGTTTCCATATATTTTTTTTCCATAACATGCCATTTGATTCATGATATTTCTTAAATAATTTATAAATGTGTTATTCATGTTTTCGATGTGATATTTTCATTGATTATGGTGTTTCCATGATTTTTGATTTGATGAACATGCATTTTTCAACAATTTTTCATACTTATAAAAATATAGTTATGCATTCAAGGTGTTTAATAAAATACCAATTGGAATTTAAATATTAAATTGATCATTTTTTTGTTTCTCTGTGGTTGGGTCTTGATAAATTAGATTACTTATGAATTGAGCTAGGTTTATGGGTTTTAGTGTTTCCCATGATTTGAAGTCTATGTGTGTATCATTATGATTGGTTGTTATTCTATATTTGATTCTAAAATTAGATCATTAGTTATGTTTATGGTTGTACAAATATATTATATTAAATATGGGAATATATATATATGTTCTAGGTTAAAATATGGATAAACACACACATAAACTTGGAAATCCATAAAAATGTCCTCTCTAATCCTTGGGTTTTGAAGCAATAATTTTTCATTTTTATTTTTCTCATCCACTACATCTCGTAAATGGGTTTTTTATAACACCAAATGTTTCTATACAGATTTTTTTTACAATGAAATCAAATGTTTTTTAATGTTTGTCCTACATGGAACCTTAAAGTATGATTTTGTGAAAAAATGATGAGAAAAGGCCCATTTGGTACCTTCTAACAATGAATTTTGTTTTCACCATGTTTTTGGTAATGAAATTTAGATTAAAGTTATTTTCACCAAAAATTATTTAAATGTTTAAATGTTATGGCCTAGTTGGTACCTTTTCCTATTTTTGGAAATTGTTTTTAAATTCATATGATGTGTGTGATCAGTTGGAATTTTTGAAAGTTTATATGTAGGATGACACCCCAATGGTCATCATTCCAAGGAGAGGGTCATCACATAGGTTGTGTTTGGAGATGGTCTAGGAATTCCTGGTAGAATCTATGGGTTATGTTTAATGACCAGCATGTGATAACCTCCTCATTTCCATTTATAATAATATCATGTGATTCATGAACGTCATCTAGAGGGTCTAGTGTTGATTTATTTCTAGTCCCAATTATATGGATTAGAATCCTTGGAAATAAGATAATCTAGGTGGGTTTTGGTATTGGTGAGGCTAGTTTAGCATAGCTGGATTGGTTATTGACTATGGAGGTGCACAATATACCGATAAGTGGTTCCAAACATTGAATGTTTAGTGATTTTTTCTAGGTATGTTTAGGAAATTACCATGATTATATATCCATATGATTTAATTTTATTTTAAAACACTTTGGTTTCTATTTTTATTTGTATTTTTCTAATTTCACTCATGTTTTCCCATTTATTTATGTCTTTTTTGGATATAACTTTCTAGTTATTCATGGAATGGATATTCCGTTATTTAATGAATTAATTGGGTTCTATTTACTTCCCATCGTTAAATTTTCAAGTTGGGTTTTTAAAATCAATGGTTTGTCTGGATATCTAAATAAAAAAATCTCATTTTCTTTAAATTTATTCTAAAATTGTGTTTATGGAATGTTTTGGGAATAGAAATTTATGGATTCTATGTTTCTTATCTACTATGAAATTATAGGATCAGACCCTACTTGTTCCACTCACTATTAGTAGAACTGAGATGTTTTGTTTTTTTAGTTTTATTATATTCTCTTGTAGAGAAGGATGGTCTTATGGATAGTGGTGAGGAATAGGATACAATGTGATCATTTTGACTCATGTTGGTGTCAATCATGTATTAGTTTTCCATTTCTGTTCTACTATTTTTGTCATACGATGATTTTATGTATTTATTTTTGTTCTAATATTTATATTATCATGTTTACGACATGTTACCCATATTATTTTATTTATTGGTGTTTTATATGATAAATCATTACAAATGCTTTTATTATCGACACCCATAACTAGTTTCCAGCCCTAGAGGATCGACAATGCCTCTCGATCCTTGTCATGGGCTGACTTAGGTGACTAGTTCAGAGTTTACCTATGTTGGTTCATAATAAAATATTATTAGAGGATCCATTATTATTCAGGGAACCATATAGTTTGGAGAAAGTATTTTGGAGACTTGGGTGGTAGGTATAAGAAGAGAATCACAAACACTTACTCATCTTGATCCTTGAGTTACTAAGGTAGTCTAAGATTTCAGTCTTTAATTTTGAATTCAGTGTTTATTCCAGTTGTGTTTGGTGGGTTTTTGGTTTTGGAGATCATAATATAAGTGTACTACTATTACATAGTGAGATTTCATGGAGTAGACACCCTTGTGGATTCTTATTCCATGGTTCAATATACATTGAGTTGTTGGTTCTTTCATTGGGTGTGGTCTATAAAAACATGTGGTCAAGTTATGCATGTCCCATAGTTCCCTATTCTAGGAGTTTAGATGTGTGTTTTGTTTTGGATTTATTTTTGTCGGTGTGAGTGGATTTTAAAAAAATTCATAGGGAAAATTATTTCAGAACATTTTTTTACATTAAAAGTTGGATTGGGTGTTTAAATTGGATATGGAAGAGGATTCCAGTATTTGGAAACTGTCTATGGAATAAAAGGGATTTTTTAATTTGGAATCAAAATGGTTGTCTTTTAAAGAGGATTTTGAGTTTTTAGTGATTTTTGTTTTATAAGTTTGGTGTCTTTGTTTGTAATTTACTTTTTGTTTCAATGTTGTCATGATATTGACTTTATATTATATTTATTCCATTGCTTAAATTATGTCACCCAAAGAGCTCTTAATAGTTTCCAGTGAGTCTCTTCCTATTGTTGAAACTTTCAATAATATTAGTGGGGTAAAGGAGTCAAGATCATTTTGGATTTTTCCCATTTTATGTGGAGATAAAGGTTTTTAGAGGCTGAGAAGTGGCATGAGGAAATTGAATGTGTTTTAAGGTCTTTAGAAACTCCCAAATCTGTAATGGTGTGAGCTGTTAAAGGTATGTTTGAGGGTCTTGGTTTAGATTAGTGGAAGCAGATAATTGAATCATTGTTGAATGTTGTGATGTACTGGGAGAATTTTATGGCTGCATTCATCCAATGATTTATAACTGAGGATATGAAGGTGAAAAAAGTGGGAAGTTACTTTGTAATTCAACAGGGTGAACAGACAACGAGTTCCTATTTTGGTCACTTTAAAGATCTAGTTACGATTTCTTTGGAGATAACATCAAGGGATCAACTGAAAGATTCTCTCTTTGTATATTGCTTTTGTTTGGAGATAAAGGGTGAAGTTCTCTTATCTTTGGAATTTCTACACAAGAGTCTAGTAGATGAGGTGTTTCGAGATGATTCAGTTCGCAAAGTGTAGTATATACCAGTTGGAAATCCGGTTTCTCTTGGAACTTGTGAAGGTTTCCCATCAGGTGAAGATTTTATTCCAGAAGAACCCATATTGATGAGTCTCCATTTTCAGTTCTAGCTTCTCATTAATCATACCACCCACTCATTTTCATTCTGTTTGGTTGGTTTGGGAATTAAAATATGCGTTACCATAATCCTCCAAAGGTTTGTCAATGATGCAGCTATTTGGCCCTCATGGAGATGTTATTCATGTAGAATATCTAGAAGATGAAGTCTAGGTTATAGGATGTCATTGCATGAATATGGGGAATTATATATTTATGGAAACAAGGATACATCCATAGGCCCCATAGTGAATCTTTTCACATAGTCGGGAATTGTTTGGTGTAGGGTTTTCTAATCCAAATATTGTCCCTAATGTTGGAGTAGGGTTAGTTTAAGTTTCCCTATTGTATTTTTCCTTATTTTTGAATGTACCATTTTGTTTTCAAAGGCTCGGAGGGAACATTACTTTGTATTTTTCTAGTTTTCTCTACATTATGAGTCTTGCATTATTTTCCATTTTCGATTTGTTTTGGTTTTGGGTTATTCTCATTTTGGAAATGGTTGGGCCCTTTGGAAATAATGAAACATAGTTTGGATCTCTATTTTTTTGGGATTCTTTCACTGGGTTCCCTTAATGTTTTGAGTTCTAGTTCTAAAGTTGGTGTTCTAGTAATATTTTTAATGATGGGAAGACCCACCAAGGAATGTATTATTATTTTATCTAGAGTTGGTTGTATATGACATCTGAAGTTGAAAGGTCACAATTGGTTTCATGGCATATTTTTTCATCCATTAGTTAGGGATTCTATCATTGTTTCTCATTTCTCTAGGTCACTTTTTGGATGAAAATTTATATTTTTGGAGAACAATATCAAACCTTCACCCTAATAATCATTTATTTTATTTATTTTTATTAATTTCATAGTGGTTGATCTTTTTTTGATATTAGGGTTTATATTTTAGTAATAATTATTCAGTTTTGGGGGTTTCATGTTATTTTTTTCATTTTTCATGGTTTGTGTAAACTTTTTAGGGAGAAGTCATGTGGCTGGTAGTGGAAGAGGATGTTTTTAGTTCATTTTATTCTAACATTATTTTTCCATTACAGTTTGTTCATGGTTTCTACCAAACTATATGAGGAAAATGAGTAATTGTGTGGCCTGTTAGTGGTGTTTTGGACCCTACTCATGTCTTGTGCATGATTAGTGGAAAATGTGTGAAAAGAATACTAGAGGCTCTTTCATTTTGAAAGAAATTATTTTCATAGATATTACATAGTTTCCTAGACCATTCATCCATCCCATGAGGGGGTACCCTTCTTCCCATAGGGTGCATATGGTTGTATTATGGTTTGGAAAACTACGAGGCCAAACTGCATGGCTTCCCAAAATATCAAAATAGTGAGTTCAAAATTTTTCTCCTCCTATGTTTTAACCCAATTCAACCCTTATCCCCACTTTATTATTTGCGTTGCATGAAGGGGGATCTCAAACTCTTCTCTATTGGTTCTTTTTTTCCATTGATGGTTGATGTGGCTCTATTTTTACATAGTTTTGCCACATTTTTTATTCAATTTTTATCAATTTAATTAATTATGGTGACACTTTTTAATTAATATTGGTACTTTTGTAATTTTATCACTAAATATGTTAATTAATCATTTTTTATAATTAATTATGTATTTTTTAGTCTTTAAATTAATAATTTTAATCTTACTAAACTATTCAACTTTAATTATGTCTTATTTCGTTTGGTTAATTTAAATCTGCTTAACTTTTTAATAGTTAATATTTATTATAAACAATTATTTAATCTATGTAATTCAATTTAATTAACTTAGACCTTATTATAATATCTAATCTGTTAATTTAGTTACATTAAAATAGATTAACTTTGTTAATTAATTTATTTAGTCATCCTTCCAACTATTTAATTAAATAATATGTGTTTTTAATTAAATTAAATTGTTCGCTTTTAATTTTATTAGTTCAAATAGTAAAATAATTAATTAATTAATAGTTTTTAAACATTAATTATATTACCTTATGTATGCAGATTGGTTATTAATTCATTTTTATTTTATTTTAGTCTAGTGGTGAGGTAGATAATAGTTTTAGGTGAAATAAAGAGTCATTGTTGCTTCTCTTTTTCACCTGCCGCTACCTTGTAATTGTTCTTTAAGTAATTATAATTTGAGTCTTTTATAATTGTAGTCTATTATTTAATTAGTTTTTAATTTAAGTGTTATCTAATTAATAATTTAAGTTGTGTATAGGTTTAAGTTAATGTTTAATTAAATAACTTGTTTTTAATGTTAGAGTTTCATTCTGTCATCTATTTAATTAATATTGTCGTTTATTAACTCTAGTTAATCTTAATTTTTTTAATTTTATGTTCGTAGTTAATTAATTTTAGGAGTTCTGCATTTATTTAGATATATATTGAATTAATATTATCATTTATAGTCTTAGTTAATAATTAGTCACTTTTATTTTTTACTTCGTTTAAATAATTTGGTTAGTTTTTAGTTACAGTTAATTAATTAGTCTTTTAAAATTTAATTAATTTGACATTTGTAATGTTTTTCATTCTAAAATTTGTTGTACATTAATATTTATTGTTAATGTTTTTAATTTTTAACTGTCGGTGAGTGTCACACCGATTCTATGTCACACCGAAGATTTTTGTAACTATCGGTGAGTCTTCACTCACCGATCACTTTGTAACACCATTGGTCTGTCTTTTTAAACTACCGGTGAGTCAATGACTCACCATTCCATTATCCTTCCATCAGTTTCACATCATTCCAATTATTCTATATTTTATCTATCGATTTCTCATTTATTTTAACTATCGGTGAGTCGTCACTCACTGTTCTATTTATTTTATTTTGTTCCACTACTACCGATCTTTTTATTACTTTTATTGGTGAGTCGTAACTCACCGATCCTACACCTGCACCCACTCACCGATAGTTCCTTTTTCTTCTACCGATGCAGGGATCGGTTTCACGTCTTGCCATCATTTCAGCGTTACACCCTGCTACCATTAGTTCATTTATTTTTATTCAACCTTTCCACACACAGTTAGTTTTTTTCCTACAACCAATACACCATTTTTTACACTATCGGTCTCACTGATCCCCTGCTTCAATCCTCCTAACGGTGAGTCATACTCACCGTTCAATTCTTCTTTCGGTTTTACAGCTTCAGACGGAAACACTGTCGGTGTATTCACACCATCCATTTCCAGAGCTTCCATGCTTCTGATTCATTTCTTCTATCTTCGGTGGATCACGACACATTGATGGTTCTTTCTGCTTCTTCATCCATGCATCACCGCAAAGAGAGTTTCAGTCAATTTTTCGAATTGACTCAAACCAGAAGATTCACTTTCACTAAGACTAAATAAAGAAATCAACCCAAATTCAATGCAGTTTTCACACAAATTGAAATCAAACCCTAAGAAACATGGCCTGATTTTGTAATTCAAGAATCGAAGGTTGACCATCGGGATGAGGTGCAGTGTGAAGAAGAGCTTGTCATGGCTGCAACTTCTGAACAGGAGGAGGAGTCATGTCGTTGCTCGAGAGGAAGAGGGAGTCACGCCATCTAGTGTCTGCAGCTGGGAGGAACCGAAGGTGCCACTACGCATGGTGAAGGTCGAAGACCCCCTGCTACCGCTGTGGTCTTGAACTCGAGCTGAGGTCCGTCGAGAGGCTGAGCCGCTTTGCTGAAGCAGAGGAGAGGTCCACCAGTTTGGATCCGTGCCCGTATCTCGTTGCCGCAGCGCAGTTGATGGGAGGCGGAGCTGAGGATTTGGGGAAGAAGAAGACCCTGCGCAAATTTGAGGAATTGAAGATAAATAAAAAAATATAATAATTAAAAAAGACAATAATAAAAAAAGTAAAAAAGTAGAAAATATAATAAAAGTAATGTAAAATCAAAGTAAGAAAAGTAAAAAAATAAAAGTAAAAGTAAAAGTTACTTTAATAAATTAAATGATTATAATAAATTATGTAAAAGTTATAAACTTAAACAATAAAAATAAGATAATTCATATATTAAAATATTAAACTAACTTAATAATTAGTATTAATAATTAATTAATTTACAATTAATAGTATAAATATATAATTAAGAATAATTATAAATAAACTATAAAATATACTTATTAATTTAAATATATTAAAACTTATTCATTAATTTTAATTACAAAATTAAAATAAACTAATTAACTAATTAATCTAACAATTTAATTTCTTAAATAGTAACAATTAAATAATTAATACAATCTAAATTATTAAATTTCTAAATACTTATTTATTTATGATGTTAAATTTTAATGATTAACTTTTAAACGTAGTTTTTAGTATTTATATATATTAATTAACTCAATAGAATTTAATAAAAATGCTATATATAAATAATAAATATCAATTAATATATTTAATGATTAACTTTAGTTAATTATTAATGAGTAATATAACTCTAAATTTAAAAATAATAATAATAATAACTATTTTTCGTTATTTCTGTTCTCGTTTATTTAGGTTTATTTTCTAACTTGCAGGTTCATTCAATTTCTCAAACCCCGTCTAGGTTCAAGCAACCAACTCAGTGAGAGTTAGTTAGGAGGGAAAAGATAGCGCGACGTGCCGGTCACGAAAAAACGCACATTTTGCAGTGCGTGGGTAAAGAACTTTTGAAGTCGGTGGAAGATGTGGTGGTGACATGCAATGGATGACAGAGAGTACTTAAGCAGAAAAAGCAACGTTTTTTGTGAGACAGAGATTCATTCATATGGAGGAGAGTTCATACACTTACCTAGAGAGACAATCGAGAGCAGCATGGACGATGCTAAGCAGTGCAGTCCAGGAACTCAGGAGTAGAGCATTCTTAGGGAGTTTCTTATCCCTCATGATCTAAACTTTTGTACCCTGTTTCTATAATGTTTTCTATTACTACTGTTATAATAAATAGTATAGTTAGTTAAGTCTTCTAGTTTGGGGAGATTTCTATCTCTACTGGTTTCTTTTTCATCCTTTTCACTTATCATTTTAATGTGTTTAGAATTGATCGGTGAGATCAACTCTAAATACATTCATATGTTTTTCACCACGAGACTGGATTTCATGCACCTACAATATTTCAGCGAGTTTGATTGTAGAACCTTTTTCTAAAAAACATAAAACTCAAATTAAAAACTTTAGTACCCACAGCATGTGTGTACTGTCAACTTTTTAAATCATTTTTATGAAGTTGTACTTATTTGGAGTGGCGAACTCAAAGTGTACAATTTCTGCGACTTAAATTCTGGTGAGGGAGATAATTCACCTTTATTCAGTGGTACGAAGCAGTACATTTACATGATTAGGAAAAACAATTCAAACCAGTATACTAGAGCAATCCTTGAGTGCTCATCTCTTGTGTCTTTTATCAGCATCTTATTTTCTTTGTGCGTCTTTCTTCAGCTATACTCTGTTTCAGTATAGGTAGAACTAGTTTTCAGTAGATGTATAGTTTCAATTTACAGTACAAAAAAAATCATTAGAAAATTAAAATATATAAAAATATAAAAAGTGAAAATTAGAAAAACCACTCCGCTACTGACAACAGTGGAGTTTTCCAATTTTTTTAATGTAGTAGTGGCCAAATTTACCTTCTCTGTGGGCTCGACCATGCTTGCAACATATACTGTAGTTAGTAGGAATATAAATATTAAACTTTTTCCAGCTTAAACGAAGGTTTAGGTCTAGTTTTTGGCGCTGTTTTCGGGGAAGGCACGAGCCATTGCTAAAAAAAACTCTAAAAAAACACACATATATAAATTTTTTTAAAAAAATTGACAATTTTGAAAACTGTAAAAAAAAATAGTTACTTTTCTTTCTGTGTGGTTACTGTTAGAAACTATCTACCACTGTTTGTATGAGCCCAAGAACATCTGCTGTTAGATTAGAACCTCTAAACCATAAACTCGATAAACATTTAGCTGCTCTAAGAAGAAAGAACAAAAGTGAAATGGAAAATCCAGAAAATAGAGTTCATAATAATAACTTCCAAAATAACCATCTTGAACTCTTAGATGAACATGAACAACCTAGGATGAGGGAGTTACAACTCCCTCAAGTTTCAAGCAACCCATCATCCATTAGATTAAGTCCTAGATCCAGAAATTATGAGCTAAAACAATCACGCATTTCTCTACTGCCTGCATTCAATGGGCTCTCTAATGAGGACTCTTTAGCCTTCATTAGAGACTTCTATAACACTGTGCAGCAACTTCCACTTTTAAAACTCATTGAAAATGAACTTAGGATGAGAGTATTTCCCTTTTGCCTTAAAGGGAATGCGAGGAACTAGTTTTTAAGTCTAGATGAAAACATTTTTGAAAATTGGGATCAAGTTTACAACTCTTTTATTATGAAATTTTATCCCCAAAGATTAAAAGGAGAACTGAGAACTAAAATCACTAGTTTTTATCAAGAGGATGGAGAATATTTCCATGAATCTTGGGATAGATTTAGGGATATTCTTAGGCAGTGTCCCCAACATCAAATCCCATCACATCTCCTCATGGATACCTTTTATGAAGGGATTTCCTCATCTGGTCAGAATTTAGTGGATCAAGATGCTGGGGGTAATTACAATGATAAGACTGATGAGGAGTTAAGAAAAATTTTCAATAATCTAATCCTAAATTCTCAACATAAGAATTCAAGAAGGAAGAGAGTCAATAGAAATGTTAATACTAGTTCAGGAGCTGATACTGAAGCCCAACTTGCTGAAATCACCAACCAACTTCAAACATTAATGAACCAGAATTCAAAACAATTTGTTAACCAAGTTGAAAACCAGAATCAGTATCAATCTCTTAGGAAACAGTGCACCCAATGTGGTATGTTTGGGCACTCTGAATGTTTTTGTCCTAATTTTTATCTAACTGCCCAACAATCTGAAACCTCAAACTTTGTTAATTACGGTCCTAGGATGCCTCAAAAAGAAGATACATTTTCTAATAACTACAATGAAGGCTATAGGAACCATCCAAATCTGTCGTGGAAGGACCAAGGTATTATTAAGAAACAAACTGCCCCTAATTATCAGAACCTATCAAGACCAAACTTTCAAAATCAACAAAGGGGAGAGTCTTCAACTGTTCAAGGAAGTAATGATAATCAAATGTATTCTAAATTGGATCAGATTTTGAATAAAATAGACTCACAAGAGGAAAGGTACATGACTCAAATTAATAAACAGAAAAGTCAATATGAGTCAGACAAGATGCAAAATGATGTGAGAATATAGAACATGGAAACACAGCTAGGCCAATTAGCTAGAGATTTGACTTCTAGAGATAAAGGTAGGTTGCCTAGTACCACTGAACTTAATCCTAGGGAGAATATCATGGCTGTTATTATTAGGAGTGGGTTAAATACTCAAACTATTGCTGAAAAAAATGTAAAAAATGCTCAAAATGAGAAACTGTTTAAATCTGGAAAAGAAAATCTGCTTTGTTCACAATATGGAAATTCACCGAAAGATGTTGAAAATGATGAGAATCTGAACCTGTCACCTGAAAATCAAGCTGAAACTTATTCTAAAAATCAAAATAATAAGGGAAAATAAAAAGTTGTGGAAGAGGTGAGGGACATGCCTACTGTTCTGAAAATTTTTTCCCCACCCATCCCTTTCCCTGAGAAATTGAAACCTCAAAGTAATACCAAGGCTGAACTTCTTTAGTTCCTTGGTATTCTTTCTAAGCTTCAAGTGAACATACCTTTTATCCAAGCCTTAATTCAAATCCCATCTTACCTGAAATCATTAAAGAAAATTGTTTCAAATAAAAAGACCCTTGAAGAATTTGCTACCTACAGCCTCACTGAAGAGTGCAGTGCTGTACTCCAAAAGAAAATCCCACCCAAATTGAATGACCCAGGTAGTTTTGTCATCCCTTGTACTCTAGGAAATTCTGGTCAGCTGAACTGTTTGTGTGATCTAGGTGCCAGTATTAATCTGCTACCATACTCACTGTTTTGATAGTTGAGGTTGGGTGATCTTCATCCCACCGCAGTCATTCTCCAGCTAGCTGATAGATCTTTCACTCATCATATGGGTTGAGTAGATGACTTACTAGTTGGAGTTGGGAAATTGTTCTTACCTGCTGATTTTCTTGTTCTAGATATGGAGTGTGATCAAGAGGTACCTATCATCTATGGTAGGCCCTTCTTGGCCACAGGTGGTGCTGTCATAGATGTGTCTAAGGGTCAACTGATCTTCAAAATTGGTGAACAAGAAGAAGAGTTCAATGTTTTTAAAAATATTAAGGAACCAACATACTCTAAAAACTGTTCAAAAATTGAGTCTCTTGAAGTTGAATGTTCTTATAAAAATATACTTGAACTCATTGAAATATTTGAAAAACAATCCTTTGCTGAAGGAATCATTTTGAAGATGAAAATCTTTGTGAATCTGTTTTGGAAGCTGAAAATTCTGCTGTTACAGCCAAACTGGTAAATCTTCCAGAACTGGAAAACTGTCCAGTTTCTGTTGTAGGAGAGTCTTATGTTTCTGAACTTAGAAGTTTTCATAGTGAAATTGAGGGTGTTTCTATTAACAACAACACTTCTGAATACTTTGATGATACTGAGGGAGAACTGTTAAGACAATTAGATGATTCTTCTTTGATAAACCTGCTGAATGTAGATCTAGAAAATTTGGACAGTGTACTGCCTACCTTGGACAGTAGCACTGTTATTTCTGAATCCGAACTGGAAATTGAAAATATTTCATCTTTTAATACTCCTTATAAGAAATATGTAGAAGATCTTGGACCCCCCAGGCCTAAGAGTCTTCCTTCGAGTGTAGTACCACCTGATCTTGAGCTGAATCCCATCCCTGCCCACCTTAAATATTCATTCTTGGGTGAGAACTCTTCTTTTCCTATAACAATCTCTGCTGAACTTAATGAAAATCAAGATAAAAGATTGTTGAATGTGTTGAAAAAGTTTAAATCTTCCATAGGCTGGACAATAGGTGATATCAAGGGTATTAGTCCCTCATTCTGTATGAACAAAATTCCTATGGAACCTGATCATAATCCTAGGGTAGAATGTCAAAGAAGATTAAATCCAAACATGAAAGAAGTTGTGAGAGAGGAAGTAATCATGCTGTTAGATACTGGAATGATATATCCCATATCAGATAGTTCTTGGGTCAGCCCTGTCCAGGTTGTCCCGAAGAAGGGAGGTTTCACTGTAGTAAAGAATGAAAATAATGAAGAAGTCCAAGTTAGGAAAGCCAAAAAATGGAGAGTCTGTATTGATTATAGGAAGCTTAATGCAGCCACTAGGAATGACCATTTTAATATGCCCTTACATGATCAGATGCTTGAGAGGCTTGCTGGAAATGAATTTTTCTGTTTTCTGGATGGATATTCTAGTTACAACCAGATTCCTATTGATCCAGAGGATTAGGAGAAGACCACTGTCACATGCCCCTTTGGGAGATTCACTTACCGACGGATGCCCTTTGAATTGTGTGGAGCTCCATCCACCTTTCAAAGGTGTATGATGGCTATCTTTTCTGATATTATTGAGAGAATCATTGAAGTTTTCATGGATGACTTTTCTATTGTGGGGAGTACTTTTGATACTTTTTTAGGAAATCTTGAGCTAGTTTTGGAGAGGTGCATTGAAACCAACCTTGTTCTTAATTGGGAGAAATGCCAGTTCATGGTTACTAAAGGTATTGTGCTTGGTCATAAGGTGTCCTAGAGAGGTTTAGAAGTTGATACTGCTACGATAGAAGTTATTCAAAAATTGTCACCTCCTGTTAATGTAAAGGGTGTTAGAAGTTTCTTAGGGCATGCCGGTATTTACCGGAGGTTCATAAAGGATTTTTCTCAAAATCACAAAGCCCTTGTGTTATTTGTTGGTAAAGGATGAACCTTTCAATTTTGATGAAAACTGCTTGAAATCATTTAATCTGCTTAAGGAGAAACTCACTACATCACCTATCATTATCGCACCTGATTGGAAACTACAGTTTGAGCTTATGTGTGATGCTAGTGACATGGTTGTAGGTGGTGTCCTTGGACAGATGAAGGATAGGAAATTGCATGTCGTATACTATTCTAGTAGACTGCTAGATGATTCTCAAAAGAATTATAACACCACTGAAAAAGAGTTGTTAGCCATTGTTTTTGCTCTGGAAAAGTTTAGACAGTACTTGTTAGGATCAAAAGTCATAATTTTCACTGATCATTCTGCCTAAAAATACTTGCTGTCTAAAAAAGAAACAAAGCCCAGGCTGATTAGATGGATCTTATTGTTACAAGAGTTTGACTTAGAGATTAGGGATAAGCAGGGAGCTGAAAACTTAGTTGCTGATCACTTATCTAGGCTTACTATTACCCAATCTGATTCTGAAAATCATAGGGAGATTAACTCTTCTTTCCCTGATGAGAAGTTGCTATCGGTGTTAGTCAGGCAATCTGCTTGGTTTGCATATTTTTCCAACTTCCTTGCAGTAGGTGTCATTCCCAAAAATCTGTATAATAGCCAAAGAAAGAAATTCATTTCTGAGCTTAAATATTATCTGTGGGATGATCCCTTGCTGTTTAGGAGGTGTGCAGATGGTATTCTTAGGAGATGTGTACCTGAGGAAGATATGTTGTCTATTCTTGAAAGTTGTCATTCTTCACCTTGGGGAGATCACCGTGGGGGTGAGAGGACCGCTCAAAAAGTCCTGCAATCTAGTTTTTATTAGCCTACCCTCTTTAAGGACGCTAGGAGTTTTGTGGTTGGGTGTGACAGGTGTCAGAGGCTGGGAAATGTGGGTAGGAAACAAGAGTTACCCCAGAATGGTATTTTGGAAGTTGAAATCTTTAATGTTTAGGGTTTAGATTTTATGGGTCCATTTCCATCATCTCATGGGAATGAGTATATTCTTGTTGCTATGGATTATGTGTCAAAGTGGGTTGAGGCAGTAGGTCTACCCAACAATCAAGCAAATAGTGTGATAAAATTTGTGAAAAAGAATATCTTTACAAGATTTGGAGTCCCAAAAGCTTTTATTACTGATAATGGAACACATCTTAAGAATTACAAGTTTAAATCTTTAATGGAGAAATATGGCTGTGTTCACAAAACTGGAACTCCTTATCATCCACAGTCCAGTGGACACGTGGAAGTTTCTAATAGAGAACTCAAACAAATTCTTGAGAAAACTGTGTCAAACTCTAGTTAAGACTGGTCTCTTAAATTGGATGAAGCTTTATGGGCTTACAAGACTGCTTTCAAGACCCCAATAGGTATGTCTCCTTACAGGCTGTTGTTTGGGAAATGTTGTCATTTACCTGTGGAGTTGCAACATAAGTCATAGTGGGCAGTTAAGGCTCTGAACTTTGACTTTAAGAGTGCTGGTGAGAGGAGATTTCTTGAGCTCAGTGAATTAGATGAGATTAGAATAGAGAGTTATGATAATTCAAGAATTTATAAAGAGAGGACTAAAATATTTCACGATTCTATCATTCAAACTAAATAGTTCAAATTTGGATAGAAGGTTATCCTCTTTAATTCTAGACTTAAACTTTTTCCTGGGAAGCTGAAGTCCAAGTGGTCTGGACCGTTTACTGTAGTAAGAGTGCTGAAGAATGGAGCTATGGAAATTGTAGGTGAAGAGAATAAACCCATGTTGGTCAATGGGCAAAGACTGAAACTTTATTTTGAGAGGCAGCCAAAGGGTTTGGCCACTTTCACTGTTCTTGAATGAAGTCTGGCTGGGGACTATAAACCTAGCGCTATATGGGAAGCAACCCATGGTCTTATTTTTTTTTCAATAAAAAATTGTAATTAAATAAAGTCTAACTGAAGACTTAAAATTCAGTGCTTCATGGGAGTCAACCCATGCTCTTTCTTTGTGTTTACTTTTGTTCTGTTCTTATTTTACTTTGAATAAAGTGCTACTTTGTATGTTTATATATGCTCTGTTTTTGCTGGATACTTGTTCTTGGTCTATATACTCTGTGTTTTTAGGAATGATGCTGCTTCTGTCATCTAAAGAGTGGAATTCCCATGGTAATTTTTGGACAAGAGCTTAGTTAGGGAAGTACTTCAACTTGTTGCACTTATTTTTCTGCTCCTGTTTTTGTTAATAATATTCTGCTTGCTTAAAATTCTGCTTGTATTATAAAATTCTGCTGCATGTCGTGTAACTAATGAATTAAAATTCTTCATGTGCCTCTTGCTAAAAAAATTGAATTTCACTATTGTGATAAAATATTTTCACTGTATAAAACTAAGTGTGGGGGTGGGGGGAGTACATGCTACTGGTCATTTGAATATTCTTGTTTTATTGAGGTGTTAGCATACATCTTACTGCTTAATTGAACATCTACTTGAATCATACTTTGTTAAAATGCTTACACCCAGTTAATTGTACACCCACACCTTATATGCTATGTTTGAATTTTAATGAAAATCCTTTCCACTGGACATCAATGTTAACGGGTGTACTTGTCAATGAATCTGCTGTTAATTTAACCTTTGTGGCAAACAACACTATCTTTGAACTTCATTGAGACCCTTTATACATGTCATCAATCTACTCTATTAGAAATATATTTTGAACCTTAATTGATTAATTGTTCTTCTCCGTATTTAGAATTCAAATTTGGGGACAAAGTTGGGATTTAAGTGTGGGGGAGGGGGTCAATTCTTGACTGTGCTAAACTGTGCTTAATTGAAAGCCCATCAATTCCCAGTACAAATTCAAACTTTTTGTTAAAAGTGGTTATTTTTTTTAAAAAAAATTCTTGCATAATTTTAGGCTTTACAATTTTTTCTCAATTGGGTCTTTCCTTAGGAAAATTATCTTGTTGGTAGTTAAGATTTGCATTGAATCTGAAATTAATGAGTTTGGATGATTGCTGAGTGATCTTTCTTAGTGAATTGATGGAAATCTTGTTTAGAGTCTACTTCTAGAAGTGATATGGGTTACATGTTTGTGGAATTATGATCATAGTCATTGGAACTGGAAGTTTGATTCTGATTCTAGGGGCCTCTTTCTCTCTTAAATTATTAATAGTATTTGCTTTAATGATCCAATGTAAATGATTTTATATAAATCTTTTGAAATTGAAGTAGTTTGGGCATCTAGGATCCCACAGTGAGTCTATGAGACCCTAGATGCTGGGTGCATTTCTGTTAACTATAAACCCTCTGTACACTTTGAATAAGTGCATTGCACAGTGCTCAGCACAATGACACAAGCCTTGGAATAAATAAATAAAGTGTCTAGGGTCAAAAAGGAGCTCATTAAGGTGAGGGGAATGATGAACGCCAAATGAAGAAGGGATCAATGGGTTTATATGGAAATAATTTAGGTTGTATCATTGAGGTGATTTAAAAAAATTAATTAATTATTTTTTGGAACCTAGGTGAAAAATTCAAAGTAGAAAGTTCCTTGGTTGAGGTCTTAATTCCATTGATATTTTATCTCTTGTCATTTTTAGAATTAGAACCTGAGCCTTGATTGAAGTGAGTCACGAAGTTGTATCACATTTGAGGCATGAAATCTTCTTTGATGGATGGTCTTTGAGTTCTTAATTACCCTTGAGTATTTGTTTTAGGGAAAGATCTATTTGAGTTACTCATTCTCTTAAAGCCTACTTTTATGTAGTGTCCTCTGTTTTGAGTACTGGACATGTTACATTTTGAGGAAGTAATCATAAAACAATTTACTGTTTTTCAAAAGAAAATAAAACATGAGATTTTTTGAGGACAAACAATGCTTAAGTGTGGGGGAATTTGATGTGGCTCTATTTTTACTGAGTTTTGCCACATTTTTTATTTAATTTTTATCAATTTAATTAATTATATTGCAATTTTTAATTAATATTGGCACTTTTGTAATTTTATCACTAAATATGTTAATTAATCATTTTTTATAATTAATTATGTATTTTTTATTATTTAAATTAATAATTTTCATCTTACTAAACTATTCAACTTTAATTATGTATTATTTAGTTTGGTTAATTTAAATCTTCTTAACTTTTTAATAGTTAATATTTATTATAAACAATTATTTAATCTATGTAATTCAATTTAATTAACTCAGACCTTATTCTAATATCTAATCTGTTAATTTAGTTACATTAAAATAGATTAACTTTGTTAATTAATTTAATTAGTCATCCTGCAAACTATTTAATTAAATAATATGTGTTTTTAATTAAATTAAATTGTTCGCTTTTAATTTTATTAGTTCAAATAGTTAATTAATTAATTAATTAATAGTTTTTAAACATTAATTATATTAACTTATGTATGCAGATTGGTTATTAATTCATTTTTATTTTATTTTAGTCTACCGGTGAGGTAGATAATAGTTTTAGGTGAAATAAAGAGTCATTGTTGCTTATCTTTTTCACCTGCTGCTACCTTGTAATTGTTCTTTAATTAATTATAATTTGAGTCTTTTATAATTGTAGTCTATTATTTAATTAGTTTTTAATTTAAGTGTTATCTAATTAATAATTTAATTTGTGTATAGGTTTAAGTTAATGTTTAATTCAATAATTTGTTTTTAATGTTAGAGTTTCATTCTGTCATCTATTTAATTAATCTTGTCATTTAATAACTCTAGTTAATCCTAAGTGTTTTAATTTTATGTTCGCAGTTAATTAATTTTAGGAGTTCTGCATTTATTTAGACATATATTGAATTAATCTTAGCATTTATAGTCTTAGTTAATAATTAGTCACTTTTATTTTTTACTTCGTTTAAATAATTTTGTTAGTTTTTAGTTACAGTTAATTAATTAGTCTTTTACAATTTAATTAATTTTACATTTGTAATGTTTTTCATTCTAAAATTTGTTGTAAATTAATATTTATTGTTAATGTTTTTAATTTTTAACTGTTGGTGAGTGTCGCAATGATTATATGTCACACTGAAGATTTTTGTAACTATCTGTGAGTCGTCACTCACCAATCACTTTGTAACACCATTGGTCACTCTTTTTAAACTACCGGTGAGTCAATGACTCAACATTCCATTATCCTTCCATCAATTTCACATCATTCCAATTATTCTATATTTTATCTATCGGTTTCTCATTTATTTTAACTATCGGTGAGTAGTCACTCACAGTTCTATTTATTTTATTTTGTTCCACTACTACCGATCTTTTTATTACTTTTATCCGTGAGTCGTAACTCACTGATCCTACACCCGCACCCACTCACCGATAGTTCTTTTTTCTTCTACCAATGCAGGGATCAGTTTCACGTCTTGCCATCATTTCCTTGTTACACCCTGATATCGTTAGTTCATTTATTTTTATTCAACCTTTCCACACACTATTAGTTTTTTTCCAACTACCGATACACAATTTTTTACACTATCGGTCTCACTGATCCCCTGCTTCAATCCTTCTAACGGTGAGTCATACTCACCGTTCAATTCTTCTTTCGGTTTCATGGCTTCACACCAAAACATTGTCGGTGTCTTAACACCATCCGTTGCCAGAGCTTCCATGCTTCTGATTCATTTCTTCTATCTTCGGTGGATCACGACACATTGATGATTCTTTCCACTTCTTCATCCACGCATCACCGAAAAGAGAGATTCAGTCAACTTTTCGAATTGACTCAAACCAGAAGATTCACTTTCACTAAGACTAAATAATGAAATCAACCCAAATTCAATGCAGTTTTCACACAAATTGAAATCAAACCCTAAGAAACATGGCCTGATTTTGAAATTCATGAATCGAAGGTTGAGCATCGGGATGAGGTGCAGTGTGAAGAAGAACTTGTCATGGCCGCGACTTCTGAACAGGAGGAGGAGTCATGCTGCTGCTCGAGAGGAAGAGGGAGTTGCGCCATCTGGTGTCCTCCGCTGGGAGGAACCGAAGGCGGCACTGCGCATGCTGAGGGTCGAAGACCCCCTGCTGCCGCTGTGGTCTTGAACCCGAGCCGAGGTCCGTCGAGAGGCTAAACCGTTTTGCTGAAGCAGAGGAGAGGTCCACCAGTTTGGAGCCGTGCCCGGATCTCATTGCCGCAGTGCTGTTGATGGGAGGCAGAGCTAAGGATTTGGGGAAGAAGAAGACCCTATGCAAATTTGAGGAATTTAAGATATATAAAAAATGTAATAATTAAAAAAGACAATAATAAAAAACAAAGTAAAAAAAGTAGAAAAGATAATAAAAGTAATGTAAAATCAAAGTAAGAAACGTAAAAAAATAAAAGTAAAAGTAAAAGTAACATTAATAAATTAAATGAGTATAATAAATTATGTAAAATTTATAAACTTAAACAATAAAAATAAGATAATTCATAAATTAAAATATTAAACTAACTTAATAATAAGTATTAACAATTAATTAATTTACAATTAATAGTATAAATATATAATTAAGAATAATTATAAATAAACTATAAAATATACTTATTAATTTAAATATATTAAAACTTAATCATTAATTTTAATTACGAAATTAAAATAAACTAATTAAATAATTAATCTAACAATTTAATTTCTTAAATAGTAACAATTAAATTATTAATACAATCTAAATTATTAAATTTCTAAATACTTATTTATTTATGATGTTAAATTTTAATGATTAACTTTTAAAAGTAGTTTTTAGTATTTATATTTATTAATTAACTCAATAGCATTTAATAAACATGTAATATATAAATAATAAATATCAATTAAGATATTTAATGATTAACTTTAGTTAATTATTAATGAGTAATATAACTCTAAATTTAATAATAATAATAATAATAACTATTTTTCGTTATTTGTGTTCTCGTTTATTTAGGTTTCTTTTCTAACTTGTAGGTTCATTCAATTTCTCAAACCCCGTCCAGGTTCAAGCAACTAACTCAGCGAGAGTTAGTTAAGAGGGCAAAGATAACGCGATGTGCCGGTCGCGAAAAAACGCACATTTTGCAGTGCGTGGGTAAAGAACTTTTGAAGTCGGTGGAAGATGTGGCGGTGACATGCAATGGATGACAGAGAGTACTTAAGCAGAACAAGAAGCGTTTTTTGTGAGACAGAGATTCATTCATACGGAGGGGCATTCATACACTTACCTGGAGAGACAATCGAGAGCAGCAGGGACAATGCTAAGCAGTGTAGTCCAGGAACTCAGGAGTAGAGAATTCTTAGGGAGTTTCTTCTCCCTCACGATCTAAACTTTTATACCCTGTTTTTGTAATGATTCCTATTACTACTGTTATAATGAATAATATAGTTAGTTAAGTCTTCTAGTTCAGGGAGAGTTCTAGCTCTACTGGTTTCTTTTTCATCCTTTTCACTTATCATTTTAATGTGTTTAGAATTGATCGACGAGATCAACTCTAAATACATTCATATGTTTTGCACCACAAGACTGGATTTCATGCACCTACAATCTTTCGGTGAGTTTGATTGTAGAACCTTTTTATAAAAAACATAAAACTCAAATTGAAAACTTCAGTACCCATGGCGAGTGTGTACTGTCGACTTTTTAAATCATTTTTTTGAAGTTGTACTTCTTTGGAGTGGCGAACTCAAAGTGTACAATTTCTGCGACTTAACTCCTGGTGAGGGAGCTAATTCACTTTTATTCAGTGGTATGAAGCAGTACATTTACATGATTAGGAAAAATGATTCAAACCATTAGACTAGAGCAATCCTTGAGCGCTCATCTCTTGTGTCTTTTATCAGCATCTTATTTTCTTTGTGCATCTTTCTTCAGCTATACTCTGTTTCAGTATAGTTAGAACTAGTTTTCAATAGATGTGTAGTTTCAATTTACAGTACAAAAAAAATCATTAGAAAATTAAAATATATAAAAATATAAAAAGTGAAAATTAGAAAAACCACTCCGCTACTGACAACAGCGGAGTTTTCCAAGTTTTTTAGTTTAGTAGTGGCCAAATTTACCTTCCCTGTGGGTTTGACCCTGCTTGCCACATATATTTTAGTTAGTAGTAATATAAATATTAAACCTTGGCCGGCTTCAATGACGGTTTAGGTCAATGGTCCTTCAAGGATTCTAGGTATGTTTCTTTATATTTCTTTTATTTCTCTTCTCTCCTCTTCTTATAATCTTGGTTTCTTTGTTATTCTAGGATTGGATACCACATGTATCATACCTATGTGTATATGGATGATGTTTTATTATGTTTATTTTGATTTTGGGGTGTGTAGTTTTCCTTGTGGTCATGGTTCTTCTTCTATTATAGGTTTGATACATTCACATGTTTTTGAGGTATGTGTTTCTATCCAATTCATTTACAGAACATTTCTTTTGATGCTTGATATTTCTTAAATAATTTCCAAATGTGTTATTCATTTTTTATGTTATAGTTTGATTTATTATGGTGTTTACATGATCAGATTTTTTGAAAATGTGGGTTTTCTAAGGTTTTCCTTTGTTATTTTTATAGAGTTATGCATACAAGTTCTTCGATAAAATTCTAATTTTTATTTAAAAATGAAATTGAGTATTTTAGGATTGTGTATTGATTTTTTTTATTGTATTAGTAAATTGTTTTACATGTGAATTAATCCTCATGAGTGGGTTTTGGTTTCTCTCAAGGTTTTATTCTTATGGGTGGATTGTTATATATGTTTATTATACTATTTGTTATTTTAAAATTTGATCCTTGGGTATTTTTTATTTTTACATATATATTTTAGTAAATCTAGGAATATCCATATACATTCTAGGTGCACATATGGATAGGAAGAAATATATGAATCATATTCCATAATAATATCTAATTTGATCCCCAGTTATCAAAACACTCTTCTTTAATTTTTATTTCTCTCTTTCACTCCATCTCCTAAATTGTTTTTATAAAAACCTCCAATGTTTTGAAATGTATTTTTTATTTGTAATGAACTCAATTTTTTTTAAAATATTATTTCTAATTAATGTCCCAATTGAAAACTTGAAGTATGATTTCAATACCACTTGAAATGAATGCAACATTTATAACTTTCTAATAATGAATTATGTTTTCACTTGGGTTTTGGTAATGACTTTTAAAAGAACAGTATTTTCATTAGAAATAGTTTGTATGTGTAAATGTTTAGGCTTGGATGGTACCTTGTGTTGTTTTTGAAAATTGGTTTTAAATTTGTATGTTGTGTAGGCCCGACTGAAACATGAGTAAGGTTTTATGTATGTAGACACCCCTATTTTAATCCTTTTGATGAGAGGATCATAGCATAGGTAGTGCTCGGAGGTGGAAAATTCTTGTATGGTGGCATCTACAGTTTATGTTTAATATAAAGCATGTGATGAACTCCTTGTTTTCCATTATACTATTCTCTTGGGATGCCTAGACAACATCTAGTGGGTCAATTTATGATTTTTATATATTCTAGATTAGATAGATTAGACCCCCTGGAAAGTGGATAATCCATGTGGGATTTTCCACTCATGAGTCTAGTTTAGAGCATCATGGTTGGTTATTGACTATGGAGGTGCACCATATGCAAATAGGTTGTTCTGAAAAATGTTCATCCATGGATTTTGTCTAGGTATATTTAGGAAATTCCAATGATTACATAATCATATGTTGTTTTTTTATTTTAGAACACTTTATTTATTAGCTTTATTTGTATTTTTATTCTTCACTCGTGTCATTTCCTTTGTTTATAGATTCGTTGAATATGACATACTGTTTTTTATTAGTTAAAATTTCACTTTTATATAGGAATTAACTGTATTTTGTTTTGTACTCAGATTTCGGTTTCAATTCTGGATTTTTAAAAGGAAAGGGGTATTTTTATATCTAAATATTAAAAACCTTATTTTCAATAAATGTGTTTTAAATTAATGTTTATGGAATATTTTTATGAAGAACATGCAAGTATTTTTAGGTTCTTTCCTTATGAGATGTTATAATCTCTCACCATACTTGTGTCACTCGACATCTGTTGACATGATGTTTTTTATAGGTTTGTATTTTGTTTAAGTTTTTCTGTAGAGTAGATGGTCTTATTAATGGTGGTGACGAAGAGGTCATAAGGTGATCTTGTTGGTTCTAGTTGGTTTCAGCATTGTTTTAGTGTTATGTTTTGGTTCTTCTATAATTGTATTTGGATCTATTTATGTATTTATTTTTGTTTAGAGATTTAGTTCCTCATGCTTATGTCATGTGCTCTGTATTTTTTCTATATATGTCCTTTATGGTCTAAATCATTGGAAATTATTTTATCCTGGATTCCCAACACTAGTTTCAAGTAAGGGGGGATCAATAACTACTATCGGGCATTTTTGGGTTCATATCAGGTGAATAGTTTGGGCTCAACTCGGGTTGGTTTGTGAGATATTAACACTCAATTAATTAGAAATTGAAATAAAATAGGACTAAAAATATATAATGTTTTTAAGGGTAATTTTTCTATTGAATAATTATAATGTTTTCTAATGTAAACTATTGTTTTATATAAAAGTTATTTTGATATATTTTAGAAATTTAATTTTTTTAAAATAAATTTATTTTTTGTTTCAGTATTTCAAAAATATCTTAGAATTAATTTTTAGGATTTTTCAGAATATGTTGATTTTTGGATGAATAGTTAAAAAAACATTTTTAGGAGTATAGTATATTTTATGATTTTTTCATGAGTCTAAAATGGAATAAAAAATATAAAACATATATAATTACATTTAAGTGATAATATACTCAAAATAAAATACAAAAATTATATAAAAATTATTGGTTATGATTTAGTCCAAGAAAAATTTAGAAAACATTATCAATGTTGGCTTAGTGCTTATGCCACATTGGAAAAGTGAAATTTTGTTTCATTCAGATAAAACATTAGAGGTTAAGTCATTAATCACTGTGAGTAATAAATACAATGAATAATTAATGTTTTTATGGGTAATTATTAATTTTGGAGTTATAAAGAAAGTATCTTATAAAAATTCTCTCACAAGGTGAGAAAATTCATAAGAATGTATTAAATAATATGTCATTATATGTGTAACATCTTGACATAAATCATTGGTTCCAATCTAGAATGCCACATGACCTTAGTCATGCCTCCCCATATGCCAGAGGTGACTGACTAGGAACTGTTAATGTTGGGGCCCTTGAGCCAACTACATTGTAATTTAGATTATAAGAAAATTCAAAGGTGTTAATAATAATGTAAATATCATATCACATGTTGATTGTTTTTATACATAAAATTATTTGGTTAATTCCCTAGAATATCTTTCACATTAATAATCTCATATCATTTCCCCACTATGATAAAACCTTTAAATGTCATGAAAATACTACTAAAAACTAATTCTATGGTCGAATAATGTAATATAATAGGGAACATTTTATATAGACCATCAAGTGTGAGTAATCATAAGGATATGAGGCATCTTCTAATGATGTTTTCACTGCAAAATCTCTAATATAAGAGATTATGAGAATAAACCCTCTAGAAAAAATTCATTATGTTTTGGTTCAATCGAATATTCCTTTCGGTGAGTGTGTGTAATGGTCTATTGAATTTAATATTTTTATTAATACATTTTATGAATCATTCAATTATATTTATTTCATAAACCATGATGATAATAGCTCATGGAATAGTTGGATACATTAGGTTCATCATGAATGAGATGTTGTTATTTAATAAGTTGAGGAAGGATTTATTTCCTTCCATATTTATGGATGTTCATATCTCAACACTTTGATTGAAATTTAATTATAAAATTGAATTCCATGGTGAGGGTGTAACGATGGTTGTCTAACATAGTCAAAGAATGAATTATCAAGTATATAGGTTGATAATAATGATGTGAAACATTCATGATGAGATGTTGAGATAAAGGGATTATATAACAAAATAAGAGTTCATATGTGTTTTTTGACATTGAAACATTAAATTATTTCTCATGGGTTCCTTGAAACATTACTAGATAAAAATCTTTGACTTTAGGCATACCTACCTAATTCCAACAAAAAAGAATTGTATAGGGTCAGACACTAGTTATTTTTGCTGATATCGAATAAATTATATTTGAATTTATTTAATAGAAAAAAATATTATTCTCATGACCAAGGAATAATTATTTTCATTTTTATTGATATATAATATTCACTAAGTCATAAATCATTATATATTCATTGAATAAATGATATATTTAATTACGTGAAATTTACAATAAATATATATATTTTTGATTATGGATAAAATATTTATTTTACTTTTCAAATATTTAATAAATATTTATTCACTAGTTTTTTAACAAAATATTTTTTATGTGAATAAAATATTTATTCAGATATTTAATAAATATTGATGAGTCTGAGTGGATCAAGATTGTGTCTGGTGATAAATATAAATTTAAAAGCTGTTAAAATAATATTTATCATTATGGGTGTTATCACACACCATAAAATAATATTAATAATATTATTATATGGAATGTGGTTTATTAAAGATTATAAAGTTATTTAAGAGCTAGTTCACAATTAAATTATATATTAACCCAAAACCTAATTCTATAAATTGATGCTAATGTATATTCTATAGGTTTAAAAAATAAATTATTGAGAAGTTTTGCATAAAATATAATTTTTTATCGAACAACTCCTTTCATATTCTCAACAATGAGACAGTATCCTTTAAGCCCAAATTATTTTGGAGTAATAATGTCTGGAAACCCAACTAAATTGATTTGTTGTGTTAACAATAATAAATCAATTTGCATCGCTTGAAGATCATAGAAGCGCATATGGATCATCAGTAGATGGATTCTACACTTGGATCCCTTATGTACAATAAAGGTAATCGAGAAAATGGTTTTCAGATGATCAAAAATATCTTCATTGAATAAATGATCCTCTGATAAGGAATTAATTTCTTCTGATCACAAATTAATTAATTATAAAACATGAAAGATCCTTTCTTGGGGTTTCTAGTAACTTTAAATAAAAAAGAAATTTAAATTTGAAACCCACCAAAGGTGATTTTGATGTGCCCAAAACCTAAAAGTGGGATTAGAGTGGTCATATTTTAAATTTATAATTATTTATTTTATTGTTGATCAATATTCAAAATTGTGGTTGAATTTTTTATTTCATTTTATTCATTAATTAATACAATTGGAATTAACATGTTCTTGACATTTTAATTTATTCATTCAAAATTCAAAATTTCTTATGTTTAAGAATATATGATAAATGATCAATGATTTCATTGAGATGTGTTAAGGAGTCTAGATGGATATCATGGTATTACACGATGTATAGAAAGAGAAGATTTAACTTACCCAGTTACACATCACATGAACATATCATGGTAAACATGATGCACTGAGTATTAATTACACATATATCATTTTCTTCACATAGCATGTAGACCGGGACAAACAGGCACATGACATGTAAGATTACATGGCATATGGATAGAGTACATATCTTGTAGTCTATAAGGGATAGAAAATAATTCAAGAAATCCATATTGTCATTATACTTGATCAAACCATGTGATACTAAAATCCAGGAGCATTAATGATATTCACGATGTGTACGAGGTGTACAAAACATATAGTTCATCATTTAATGCATAAAAAATAAATGATTATCCATTTAGTGAGTTATGTGAACACACAAAATGAGAAGTAAATTGAATGTAGCTCGCCTATACAATTTGTATAGTCACAAGGATCCAAAAGTCCAAGCTCATTGGTATGTTGTGTATAAAGATGACAGGAATGATACATGACATCTAACTGGAATGAAGATGACATGTAGTTCAACTATGGTACACAACCAATGCCCCATGTGTGTAACCCAGTTACATGACAACTGAGGTACTCAACTTATAGCTCATAGATACACACTGTATAATAAAAAAATAATGTATAGAATTAAATAACATTAAAAGGAAAATTAAAATAGTAAAAAATTATTTTATTGATTGATATACCTTATCTGTTTGACAATTTAATAATGATTTTAATGAATTTAAAGGCTCAATCATTTTATTATAATTATATTGTGATTATTATTCCTTTGGTTTATTTTACATGAATTCCATCAGTAATGGGAATATCTAAATGTATTTATATGGTCATTAAAATGAAATATTATTAATTAATTAATAAATTAATTAATTCAATCACATTTTTCCTAATAATAAATATTAAATAATAAATGAATTTTAACAGATTGTGATTTTCCATATATTTTCATGTGTATGACCAATCATGATCTTGAACAATGACGATTTATGTGTTTTCATTATTAAATTAAATTTATTGTATGAGGTTTAAATTATTTAATATTAAATAAGATTTGTTATATTTTTGTAATCTTGTCCTCCATTATTATGTAGGGCCTACAGGTCCATGATTATTTATTTATTCCTTATTAACCAACCCTTTGGTTCCTCTCCCCTACTTATGAGTTAGAAATTCTTATAATTAAGTGAGTGTCCCTAGGATCATGAAGGTAGTATAAATGAAACCATAATGATGAAAAATCATGTGATACAAAGGTACACAGGTGGAATGTTATACCTCATTCCAAGATTGGAATAATGAATTTTCCCCTAGGTCAAAGGTTGATTTATCATCCTATTAATAAATAAACCATTAGATAATATCATGATCAGGTCATTAATTAATTATTTAATTCTATCTTATGCATCATTTACTTTAGGGATTCAATATCACTACACATCAATATAATAAGTAATGTTAAATGATAGAATTTATATAAATGGATTATGTGTTAATGTTTTATCTAACATTATTAATTTATTAATTTAAATCAACATAATATTAAAATGTTATGTACCAGATTGAAAATGATAAAATTTATGCATAACAAATAAAATTACCTTAAGATAATGTTAAGTCATCGACCCGTCCATCATATGAATTAAGATGAACTAATAGTTTAAGAATCAGTTCGACCTCCACCAAGGGATCTTTTAAATATCGAGAAGCCATAACTAATATTGTGGTTCGTCTAAACCAAATCTGTATTATGTTTAATTTCGTCTATCTATCCCATAACAATTTTAAGTCAAGTGTTAAGTAAATAAAAGTTAGCATTTTTAGATTAGGAAGTTCACTCAACGGATCAAGGAGATGCCAGCCCACAGTTGGAAAGATCACCAATATAATGACATTCTAGAAATTTTCATGGCCTCCATATAGATTATAAGAATGTAAATATGTATCCTTAATAATATAATATTAGATGAACATGACATTCCATGTTTAATAGTGAAGAATTTTGGGATGTGATAAAATAGTGGTAGAATTAATAAAATTATTTATTATTGTTTCTAACATAATTCTCATTATAATAAATTATTAATAATCCATTTTAATTAATGTAGAAAATGTAATGAAAAAAATTAAAATTGTTCAATCATTCATTAACTCAATGTATGTCATTACAATTACAAACTTATTGATAGGTACAATCCTTTATGTGATGCATTATTATCAGAATGTTCGTATTGTGTGTTGTAATTCCCAATTCTTCTTCTGCCACCCCAGTTGGCAAGTGATGGTGAAAGGGATGTGTACCAGATATAAGATAAGGATCCTTCTTATTTACACTATATTCTATTAAAAAATATGTCAATAGAGTTGTTGATATGACATAATGACAAGGATTTATACACTATTATATCACATGTACATTCTCTTGAGAAATATAATGAAAGGGTTGAAATAAATAAGACATTCAATAAACTGTATGATTTTAAACTAAAAGTTGTTAATCTAACTATGGAATATTATTTATAAATAATTGCGTGTATTGAATGGTCAATGAAATTTGGATTTCTCTTGGATAATAAATTAACAATTTATATTATCTTATTATCTTTACCATAATGGTTATCCATATTTGTATAAGACTGTATAAACAAAATAGAAAAAACGATCATGAAACTTTTTTGTGTACATCACCAAGTGCATAACGATTTGTTGCAACCTATTTATCCACCCATTATAGTGAAAAGTATAAAAGGAAGGGCTAGAGATTCCATGGACAATGATAATCCTAGATATCCATCATGTTTTCTATAAAAGAGAGAAATGATTCATAAATAGAAGAATAAATAGGTGGTTATTTTTTCTTTTTAGAATGAATGGAAACTAGTAAAAAAATTATAGGGAATTTAATAAGTAATAATTTTCATCCACTTAATGTATATTCATCATGTTTTTTCTCCACATGTGCATTAAATAAAATATTATTATGATATAAATTTATATAAATAATATAAATAAGAAAAAATATAATGGTTATTGACTGAATTCAAAAGGAGTCAAGAAAGGGTGATCCTAATATTAGACAAGGGTAGATTACTGTTTCTCAATTACAAATTAGATTTATTCTAATTTTGTAATAAGCATGATCAAAAAATTTATATTAGTTTTTATATTGAAACAGTTATAAATTATTTCATTTTTTGTATAAATTTTTTTATGGTATTTAAATATTAAATTAAGTGTACGGTAAATCTTGAATCACAAATATCCATTACAATGAATGATGAATAAAAAATATATAATAATCATACCTGATCGTGGTAATAAAATTATTTTTTAACAAAAAGAAATACTAGTTGGCATATTTATACCCATAAAATCGTTTTAGTCTCAATTTTTCTAAGATACAATATATTTAAACAAACTACATATCATGTTTTAGGTAAAGAAACCTTTATAAAAAAATGTATTCCAAAAAAACGACAGTTAGTTCAACATTGAAATTTGAACTATTCAAAATGTAAAGGTAACCTTAGATAATTTTTGAGACTTATTTAAGAGATTTTAGAAATTATAAGTGAAGTAAATAACTGTACTAGGTGAAGATTAGGGAACCTCTATGATGTATTATTAAATACAATTTTATCCAATTGTTCATTGATCGTATATGTGTATTAAATGAAATCCAAAACTCAAATTCCATTATAAACAACATTTTCTCTATGGTAATAAAATGAAGATCAAAGGAGATTCTTATATATATTGAAAATATTCAACTATTTCTTCTATGAAATGTTTTCCAGATAAAAGAAAATCAACTAAACTATATGAAAAATAAATTTTCTAATGCATATCATATCAATTGAGATATGATAAGACTATATAGAGACACTACCACATGTGTTTGTTGAAAACCATTTTTTAAAAGATGGATTTTTCTATAATATACATCAAAACACTAAAGTGTATTTGAGTTAATGATCCTGTAGATACAAAAGACCTTAACATCTAGTCAATATAGATTATATTTCCATAAATTAATCATATCTATTTGAATATAATATGATAACACTTAAAATTTAGAGTTAATTATCTCGATACACAAGAGTTGGAATAGGATTATTGGATTCAACATAGCTTAGTGAGAGGATTAGTTCGAGAGAAACATATTGTATAATAATTTATAACCAAAGAGTTGGTTTATGATCACTAGTGGGTGATAATGTCACATACATGACTTATTTTAAAGTCAAATTTCATTTAATTTCCATTAATTCTTTGTTTTTGGGGTTTCCTAAGCTTTTATGGAGGAATGCGTGAGTTTTCATAAATTGGACCAAACCGTGAGCCCAATTCCAGATTTAAAAATAAAATTTGATTCCTTTATAACTCCTTTAATTTTCACCATTTTTCATCCATTGCAGTTCCTACTTTTCCTCCCCTGAACCATTAACACAACCATATTATTTTTGACCTTTTATGAATCCATAATCACAGTGGATTTGGGTTTTTATTTCAAGGATTGGGTGTGCCCGAAATCCCATTTCCTGCATTAAAAATATTTTTTAACTATTTAATATCTCATTAAATATTTATGTTTTTAGTGATTCCAACTCTCAACCAAGACCTCTTACCCAAGGCGAACCCCCATGCTATCCTACCCCTCTTTGGAGCTCGGTTTCATCACGAATTGGGATTAAACATCTCTAAATTTCTCAAATCACCCATATTTGAAGAGGTAAATTGAATATTTCATAACACCTGCATTTTTCACCCTCATTCCCCCATTCCTGTTCCTACACAATCTCTTCATCCTTTCTCGAACCTCCCTTGAATTTGTTAATGTTTTCAAATTCAGATACTATTGTATTTGGGGTGATTCTTTCAAAAAAATTCATGGTAAGTGATTCCTTCTTGGTTTCTTCCTTTTCCCTTAGGGTTTCCTCCCCCTTTCATTATGTTCTAAAATTCCCAGAAGATAGGGTTAGAATCTAGGGATTTATTTTGTGTCTTTTGGATCAAATATTGTGGTATAGGGCTGGATTTATCTTCCTTGTGGTGCGGCGGTGGTGCGGTTGATGTTTCACACCATGTTTTGAGGGATTCAACACTTTCGGTAGGTGATTCCATGGTTAAACATTCATTTATGAGTTAGTTTGGTTGTTTTACTGATTTTTCATGTTCCCCATATGTTGTTTTGGGTGTGAAAACCATTTTTAGGGATTTGGTTAAGTATTTAATTTTTTAATTTCATTTTTGATGAAGTTGTAAAATTTTCGAATGTAACACATGTTGAATCTTTTGTGTTAGTTTTATAAAATAAGAAATGGATTTATTAGTTGTTGAAAGGGGCTTAAAATTCTATTTTGTTAAAGCCTTTGTGTCATGTGGGCCTTGGAAAATGGTTTTTGTAATATTTTTGGTGTGTAAAACTTTATTATACATCTCGAAAGCATTTTATGAAAATGGGTGTTTTCATTTGTATGTTTCATTGTATTATTCAAGGTTATTTTAACACACTTAAAATTGGTTTTTTGAATGTATCTAGGGATTCCAATTCTACTTCGGTAGTGTTTTGGTGTGGTTTTGTCCTGGAAATTTGGTTTTGATATGGGTTTTATGAGCAATGATTGGGTATACTCTTTGGAATTGTTTTATGAAAGATTTGAATGATTTAATGATTTATGTAAGTGGTGAAACCATATTGGAAAACAGTTTTGGGTTGTTTATATTTTGAAATGGTACCTTTTAAATGTGAAAGGGGTTGTTTTTTTATGTGTTCCATCATGGAAATGTTTTATAAAAATGTTTGAAGGGTTTACTAAAGTGTGTAAGATATGTGAAATTAATGTGGGATGTTTTGTGTGATTGTGATGGGAAAAATGGATTTTGATTATGAAAAGGGTATTATGTAACATGTGAGTGGGCTCTTATGTGAGTTTTAATATATTGGATTGGTTTTATAAAATTGTTTAATGGGTTTGTGGAAGTGTAAACGAAATGTGAAAAGTGTTGTGGGCTATTTCGGTGTGTGTCAGATTTCAAAATCAATTTGAAGGAAAAGTGGAATTTTGTGTCTTCTGTGGTATTCATGTAGTATTTTTGTTGAATTTATGATTCGGAAATGATATTTTCATATGAAAAGTATATTTCTTGACTTTTTGAACTTGTTTGAGCACAAGGGGAAATCCTAGTTATCAAGGTGGGTGGACGTGTACTAGTATGCTAGTGAATCAATAGGGTTTGGCCTCAGTTTAACTTAGCATGATTGACACTTTCAAATATAACAAAACTATGATGATGATGATTGGGGACCACTAGGTTTTGGTTATGTTCCCTACTAGTGGATCATTCATGATAATGGATATTTCTGATGGTTACCCTCACTGAGATACGAGGTACCTGGGACCCATAGCTAGCTAGTACCTAGGGATTATTTGATATTGCTTGTGCTCATTATATCCTTTATAATCACCATCGGCATATGGTATATTTGGATGGAAAATTCAGTAGAATTGGAATTTATATTAAAAGTGTTGATTCTTTAAATTATGTCACTTGAAAACTTATTTTTTCAGTTTCATCTTTTTGAAATTGTAATTATAAATTACATGTTTTTGAAAACTTGCATGATTTTCATCTTTGAATATTTATCTAATGGAATATATTAGTGATGTTATCCTACTGGTATTTGTCTTACACCCTAATTACACCTTTTGGTGTAAGTAGACTTGGTTTTTTGCAGGTTTGGGTACAACTTTTGTGCCAACAGTTTGGGTTTTTACCGGTCATTCGTGATGCAGTGTTGTGGAGATGGCTTGAGGGCAGTCCCTCTTGACATGTGGAGGTTCATGGGATGTCCTTATTTGGTTTTTTTTACCTTTTTAATGGTCTTTAAACATAGATTTAATATATGTAATTTAGTTCTGAAATTTTGCAAAAGACTGTTTTAGTTGAAAAATCCAGATTTGTTTTATTGCTTTTGTTTGTTGTTTAATCTTTATAAACTTGGGTAAATCATTACCAATATTCATTTGTGATACTCGGGATGTTGTTCCACCCCATGGGGATTGGTAATGCCCTTCGGTCCTTTTCACGGGCCAGGTCAGGTTCCGGTTTTGATGGCGACAAGATTCGGTTCGTGAAAAAATGGTATTAGAGGCAGGTTCTCTCTCTTTGGGTCATGTTATTTGGGGAATAATCGGGATAGTCTAGAGTTAGGATTGTAGGGACTTGGAATTATGGTTACGATTAATGCGGCTAATCACCACACCTTATGATGGGATTCAAGTCGCTAGGGGAGGTTGGGACTTTTCTGAGTCCTTTATTTTTCATGGTTTGATGATGATTAGGGGAAATGAAAAGAGAGTTGGGTTAATGGTCTCAGTGAGCTCACAGGGTCTGGAAATCCATGTAGAGACAAAGATATTTCCCTTGAAAAATATATATTATGGTGATGTTGTTTTAGTATGGCCTCCAACCATATGTCCAAGTCACCCACCAAAGCTCATTTCCTCATGCATTGTCTTGTGTCCTTTATTTTTGAAATCCCGGAGGTTATGTTTTAAAATAATGACATGGTTTTAAGAAGCATATGTTTTTTTGAAATCATTTTCTAATAAATATTGATGGTTTTGAATTTTGAAATGATGGAACTGAGATTTCAGAATCATTTTGAAACAGAAAATGGTGTGTTTACACCACTTTTGAAAGAAGAAAATTGGGTTAAAGTAGGTTTTGAAAAAATGTTTCCAATAGAGTTTTCTAAACTCTTGAGAGGTATTTTAATGAGATGAGATGTTTTTAAATTAATGTGTATGACTTAAAAGTGAGTTTTAATTTAAATTATAGTTCCTTTCTGATAATATTGGTAAGATATAATTTGGGTTTGATTTTGGGGTTAGCGGTTTTGAGAAAAAGGAGGTATTGGTTGACTTTTTTGGTTTTGAAAAGTGGAATGAATTTTTTATTTTAGCCTTTGGTATTTCGAAGAGAGACCACATGCATGGGGTTATATGGGATGATGGTTGGTTTATGGAATTCCTGGATGAGCTTCGGGATGGATATGAGGAGGGTGCCCGGTGTGGCACAAAAACATGCATGTGTGAGGCCCATGGGGTACCATTGGTGGATACGCTAACTGTTGAACCGTTTATTTTCAAAAAGATGATATTAAAGGATAAAATTTATGTCTTTATTACTAGTTTGGTATGGTGTGTATTATGTTATTTTTTTAAAATGTTGATGTTGTGGGATGTTTGGAGTCCAAGAACCCCTCCTGTTTGTACTGTATTTTGGGTTTGTGTTTGGTCAGTAAGCTGTGTTGAAGGGTTGGTTAGTGGTGTATTCTGAGAAATGTTTTGGGACACCTTTACGATGGTTCCCTTCATGTGTTTGGATCAGGTTCGTGGTATATCTTGAAAAATGGACCATCTTGGTTGGGTCCTTGGGTTTAATTATTGGATAAGGTATGCCCCATTAAGGGTTAGTGCACAACTGAAGTGCAACCAAGACTATTTCACCATTTGAAGACCCTCTAGTTGATCAATACAAGAAATATTTTTCTTGAGATCTTTAGATTGATTCTACACCCTTTATGTATTGGTTTTGTGTATCCTCTTGTAGTGGGATACTGATCGTTGAAGGTTTAAAGAGACCTTATCCTTTCAAGTTTTCTGATTTTCTTAAGGTGGAAGTGGTCTAGGGTTGTTAGCATGGATGAGTATCTGGATGGTGTCTAAGAGGTCCTCTTGGTCCTTCGTAGTCTCTTCAAAGAAGGAGTTCATGTTAAACTACCAGTGTGGGAAATTGGGTCACGATAATATATTGTCGCCACTTTCTAGAATTGTGTGTTGTTTGGGGAAGTTGTATAAGGTCCCTCTCCATGCATTGTTTATATCAGTCACGATGGTCATGTTCAGTGATGCCTTGTGATGTCATGCACTCGCTTGACTATAAAGGTGAAAGTCATGAAATCCTATGAGAGTCTCTATTATGTTAGGATATTGTCTCCTTTAGAAAAACATAAAAATCATCTATTTTAGAGGAAGGTGAGTATATGTATTATTTACTTCTATTATTTCTCACTCAAAGAAACAAGGTGTGATGTGTGTGCATCTTCTAAGCCATTTTTTCAGTGAAATTTTGAGTTAGGGTAATGTGTGTTTGGAATGTGTTATGTCTTGGCAATATTATTGGGGATTTCAGTGTAGCTGTTGGTGGAACTGAAAGAAGAATTCTCATTCAGGGGCTTTCCAAAGCCAAACTACGAGGTCGAAGATGCTTCAATTATTTGAGCTCCAACCATATGTCTCGGAGGGAAGCTGGCTCGTAGTTAGGGGAAATCCTAGGGTCGTTTAAACTCTTTTACAATGTCATATCCTCAGTATGAAATATTGTAATATTTTAAACCTATGGTGTCATAATCTTTCTTTCATTGTTCCCATTCAGAGGAAAGAGGTTGGGGGACTTATACCCATGTCATCGCCTAATGTCATTCCCTCCCCCTTTGAATTTCATTGAGTCATTGGATAATGGATGCAAATTTGGCTAGATAGGATGATCACATGGTTTTTCCACGTTTATTACTGACCATGTGCTAGGAATCCAAGAAGAAAGAATGATCTGGACAGTTAGTGCATGGTTTCCCAAACCATGTGGAATAACTGTGCGCCCTTCTCAATTCATTAAATTTTTCAGGGTCTTTTTGTGATAGCACATGCTAGTCTGTTAGGATGGTTGGTTCTTATGTTGGGGAGACCCACTATGATTCTCATGTATGTTCCTTCATAAACTTTGAATGGAATTTGACCCTTTATACCAGGGATTCCATTTAGGCCTCCCCTATTACTGTCCTGATTCTGTCTCGAATAAATATTGGTTGTCTATTATGGTAGTAGAGACCTGAAGCTTGACGTACATGAACATTACATTAATTTTGCGGAAAACTTAATACATAACAAAAACAGACACACAAGGACCGTAATAGTTTAGTGTCTTTGGAAACATGGAACGTAATCTTCTAATCGCGGTGAAAGATCTTCAACATCTCCCATAAAGATCTTTCCCTTTTTTTTCTTACCTAAAACATTTCTTTATATCCTGGGGAAAATAAAACATAAAAAGGGTGAGCTCAAATGCTCAGTAAGGGTATGCATGGATAAAATAAAACATACCATATACATTTGAACTTAAAAACATGAACATAATGCTTAAACATCAAAAGCTTGAGAAATGACATAAAACATGGAAGTACGTAAGGCATAGATCATAAAGAAACATTAAGAATGACAAAATAGCATGAGAATAAAACATGTAATTATGGCATCCATTAATCACATGTAATGATTTCCATAGTAGCCAAGGCATTTCTTCCAAGACCATATTAGTGGACAAAGTCCCTTTCTGAATCGAGTTCACTCTTCGTTTCAGTCCTGTTTTACTGAACCAGTTTAACCAGCCATTCCAGCCATGTCTATCTCATGAGATATAAATCTTTACCCAATGCATTGGAGGGAGATATAGGTCCCACCCATCTCATAGTGAAATCATTCTTACTTGTGCCACAAAATAAACTTAAAACATTCATCATAACCCAAAGAATAAAATGGGTTTTGTAAACATCATTCCATCATCACATAATCCATATGAAATAAATGGATATCATTTAATAATAAGAAAAGTGAAACCATGTAAATCATAGAGACATGATACTTGAAACATACACATATGAAATAATGTCATCTTATATGAAAAAAATGGTTTTGATGAAACACTTGAAATGAACTCTTGAGGAAAATATCCTTTCTTCTTCAAAATCAATTTATTTTCACAAAGCGTCCTGAAATTTTAATGAAAGAGATTTTGTAGGAAATAGTCATGATATATTTTGGAGGAATCTTCATGAAAATAAAGCTTTATAAAACTGTAAAAAATCCTTTCATGCTGTATACGTTAAAAAAACATTCTTCTCGTACTTTTTTCGGAAAAGTCAAAAAGTACCTTGTAGGGTAAATAAAAGAAAGATTCCTTCCATACCATGGGGTAAAAGTCAAATGTGTAAAAAGGACTTTAAACATACATGAATACACTTTTATAAAACATGTACATGGATGATTGTAATAACCCCAGTAAATACTTACGAATAAGCAATCTCGGATAAAAATGAGATTTGCACAATTATCCCTTACCTTAGGTCCGATATGCTTCGTACATATCCAAACCTCCTGTATAATGATTTAAATAATGTTATTGACTTATTAAAGAATTATATTAATTGTTATGATATCATATATGGTTCACTTATGACTTTATATTACCCGTTCTTTTGTAAATTCCATGTTAAAGAGCGTTTTGGGTAAAATGGTTTCATTTGTCGTCCGTGTTTTGACTTGTAATTATTCATATGATTACTTAGATCATGATTAATTACATCCAGAATGTGAAACATGATTTATATATAATATATATTCAGAATATACATATATGTAATAAATCGATAAATGGAAAGAAAAACACCGTTCATGGAGACGGTAGGCCGTACGTACGCATGAACGTTGTTTTCGTTTCCTCATTGAATTGAATGGAATTAATTGGATGACATACATATATATATATATAAATAAATCCAATATCATTATTATGTCATATATTTCATTATTACTTATTATATATACTTTATAATCTTTTATTAATGGTTAATCACTGAGAATGAATCTCATCGCGTCGTGGAGACGGTATTCCGTACGTACGCACGAGCGATGATATCGTTCCCATGATCGTGGAATTTTATTGGAGTGAATGTATACTATTACAGAATCATTATCACTTTAAAATAATCATATATAGTTATTATTTACACCATTATACCCATCCATGTAAGGTGGTGGTGGAAAATAGATTACACCATGGCATGGAGACGATATTCCATACGTACCCACGCGCGGTGATTTCGTTTTCCATAGGATGGATAGATGGTGAAATAGGGTTGTTTCATACTTATAATAAAATATAAGTATATGATTGATACTGATGTTATTACTTCATAATGAAACAACCTAAGAAGAAGTAGTGGATGAAGAAATAAAGGTGAAATAATCGGTAACAGAAATTACCTCTTCTTTGAAGCGCCTCTTTGAGACCTCCTATTAGGGCACTAAAATTGGTCTTTGAAAAATACCAGGACCTCTAGGATGTTTCTAGGGAAGTGGAGAAGATAATTGGGCCGGGTTTGGACGAGATTGAAGGCTCAAAGTGGTGTGTGGAAGAGAGGGAGGAGGTGCCCTTTTATAAGGGAGGAGAGGGGCACCTTTGGAATTCTTAAAAATATTAATTTATAATAAATATAACCCTACTTAAAAACCTCCAAAAATGACTCATATTCTAATATTAGATGAGATAGGGTTTTAATATCATCAACCAATCAAATTTATACATGTTTGGATCTTATTTTAAACCTTATCATTTTGATTTATCCTTATTTAATCTATTTAGGTTTATTTGTGGTAATAAAATTCTCAATTTTAAATTATAACAAATAATTACTTATTTGTTGTGAATTTTCCATAATTGTTTACTTTATAACATTATGGAACATATAAATTTAAATTTATAATTTTTAAATATTTTGTGATTTTTGAAAATTTTTATAATATGTTATTTTTATAAAATAACAATAGTGTCAATTTTGACACTATTCATTTCTTTGAATTTAAATAAAATATATACAGAAGATATGTTCGAAATAAAAGCTTTAATAGATTCATAAAAGGTCATATGTATCTAGAAAATTAGCAGAGAACATTAAATAGTTCATATAATATTTATTTTATTATTTTTAAAACCATTTATTTGGTTTATCTCTTAATACAATAATTACTACAACATTTTTGTATAATTATTTAATATACTTATATGTTGCATAAAAATTAAAAATAAAATCCTATTATGAAGATAAATCTATTAAATTTCACAAAAATACTTTTACTCGAATTTATCATCTTAAAATCACAATAGTTAAATTGTTATATTTATTAAATTATGAAGGTGACAACTTTGACATCATTTAAAATAAAATAATATAAGTGTCATAATTTCTTGTATAAGACTCCAAATGGTTAAATATTCGATCATTGGATTATTATAGTTTAAATTTACATGAAAAATAAGTTTTGGTCAGGGTTTTGTGCCTTTTATGGTCACTATTAGTTTAATAAAAACTATATTATTTATTTTTCACTAGATAAACAATTTCTGCATCACTATTGTGTCACAATTAATGATAATTATTTAATCCCAAAAAATTTTAAATAAATTCTCATGATGTAGATAATTTTCTTAGATTTCTGTAGACTATTAATTTTTGAAGTTTCATGAAGTTTATCACTAACTTAAACTTATTATACTTATAGTATTTAAGAGAGTGACATGTTGTCACTTTCTTTGGTTTTAATAATAATTAAATTATTTTCATGGAAAATAGTCCATTAAATGAATCTAATCCGACCATTAGGTGATATGGGTCGACCTTTAGTTATCTAATAGGATTTATCCAAGTGTTAGGGAAATTTTATAATCTTATATTTACCCTTAATTAGCCGATTTACCTTTAACTATAGTAAATAAAATTTACCGTAGTTACTATTCACAATGCCCAAAAATAAAAAGTAGCTTATTAACATAATTTTTACCCACTAATTCCAAATATGGAATCCATTTTTCCAAATTCAATACAAAAAATTTGCAGAAATTAAATTAAAATTAATCCTGTTGTCGAAAGAAAACGGGTTTTTCTTTAAAACATTGCAAAATATTGAATTGATTTAACCTACGAATTCAAGGTAAAATCATTGATAATGACATAAATTATATTAAATGGTAAAAATATATTCTATTTATACTTTAAAACCATTTAATATTATAATTTAACCACATAAGATATTACGATGAAAAAAGTTTTTTTTAATTAAAATATATCGTGTTTTTACTATTCATTAAAATATGAAAGTCATCAGAATAAAATGAAAAATTTATCCAAAGTAAATTTTTATTTCTTGATTCCAAATAATAATTTTATTTTGTAAAATGAAACTTATAAACATATCAAAAACTAGATTTAAAGTGGGTGCACCATAAAAAGGCGGCAAAACTGTATTTTTTGAAAAATACTTATTTTACCCGAAAAATTTATTTTGTTCTTATAACATGTTCTAGAAAATGTGTAAGATGAATAATAATGTTATAAAATTCAAAATTTAGTTAATACTATTCATGACGGATAGTTCATAATAATATTATAATAATATATTGTTGTTTAGTAACACCCGGTATTGCGTACAACACACGCTATCAAGGAAGGTCGCGATTGCGTGTAATGCAAGCCAAGTCAGGGTTGCGTGTTGTGAAATAATCCTTCGTTGTTTCGTATAATATAATCCAACCATATTTCATTTATTCATTGAATATATATATATATATATATATATATATATATATACTCAATGTTGCGTAGAATAACTATTATCAAAATTGTGTGTAACACGATCCAAGAATAGTGTTGCGTATATTGCAAGTTAATACGGTATTGCGTATAGCACAAGGTAATCTTGGTGTACCATACAACACAAGATATTAATTAAATTAAAATTATATTTTTCATAAAATCTCAGGGTGTTACATTCTACCCCCCTTAAAATGAATTTCGCCCTCGAAATTCATCGGGGTTATAAATGGTTTACTACTTGAAAGTTTGTTTAATAGAAACCCGCATCGTAAAAAGGAATACCAAAACATGGCTTTTAAAAAATAAAGTATGAAATGTAATGGTTACCCAAATTAACTCATCACGGGGTTTCCACGTAGGAGAACATAGGTGAAAATATGGATATGGAAGAAAAATCTAACCATCAAGTTCTGATGGAGAGTGGTAGAGAACATGGCTATGAAAAAGCCAACAATCACAAAGCTATTGATTTGTGATGATCTAAGGTACCATCTGATTAATCAGATATAAGGGAACTAGGACAACATTTTTGGTTTTCAAGATCATTTCCCTAAAGTTGATGAATTAAAATAAATAATTGTATGATTTTGGTACAATCTTACTGTTGTTCATGAATTGAACAATTTCCACTTCTTCCCTTAATGAAATGAAGTTGAATTTGTTATTCGTGATGTGTTAGCAGATCATGTGATATAATGATGGGTCATTCCATCTCTTTCAAACAAAAGGTTAGCAAAAGTTATAAGTCCATCTTATGGTTAGATTAATCATATATGGTTCAAAAAATAAACTTATACTTCATATATCATACCGCTTAATAAAATAAAACTAGTTTCTACTAACCAGGGACTTCTTGTAGGACAGTGGTAGGCGATAAAGGCCAGTCACACATCAGTTGTGGGTTCGATTCCCACAGCCTTGTCTGACGCGATGGGTTGTCGCCCGTCCTACAGTGTGTCCTTTTTCTAAAACTATATTACTATAACATCCCATCAATAATATCGAAAAAACTTCTATCCATAAACAATACTAACTTATGTACAACATAATCCATTACAATCTTTAGGCTTATCCATAATACTGCAGTCCACTCTCATAATATAGTGAAAACAATTACCAGAGATTTAATATCATCGTTGATCCCCATATGTCATAAGATATGTCTTGTTGGTCACATTACAAACATTCAAAGGCCTTAATCATGTATTCTCTTGAAAAATGAATACCCATTGAACCATAGTGAAAACATGAATGCAGTTAAAAGTTAACACTTTCCACATACCAAAATCCTCAAAATTCTATATACTCAAACCATGATATCACTTAGTCCTTATATCAATCATGAGATCATGAATACTGTCAAACATTTCATTTTCTCATTTTCCCTTCATTATGCGCAAATCATCTTTTTTTTCCAAAAATATCTCAATCCCTTTCCATGGTTACCAGTACCATAAAATTATTGAAAACCATAATAGACAAATACATAAATATTCCAATATTCCACGATACTATATACAAAATTACTTTGGAATCCCATTACATAAACACTTAATCATTCCACCACATCGTTTTCATATTTAACATCGCCAATAGTGATTTCATGTGACTTCCCTTTGTCCTTTGCCTTAAGTGGTTGCTCATGTCGATCATCACTAACCCTTGGGTTAGGGCATTTATTAGCATAATTCCCCATTTACTTGCACTTGAAGCATTGAAGTGTTGGTGGTGAGTTCTCTATAGTCTTTTCTTTATTCACATCATTAGAAACCCTTTTTCCATTACTTCGACACTCAGCTGCTCGATAACCTTCTTTTACACACTTAACACATTTTCTAGTCCCTTTAAGACAATATCCACCATGCATCTTTCCACACTTTGAGCATAAGGAAACATTCATCTTCTTTTCACCATTATTCTGAGATTTCTCCTTGAACTCCATCTTTCGTTTCTTGTCAAAACTATGAGATGGATAAGTAACACCAACTTCCATTTCTAGCTTGATATCAAAATGCACAATTTCTTCATAGCTACTGAAGTTTCTTATAGCTAATTCCCTTCAAAGATTTGGTTTTAAGACACTGAAGAATTGATCAACTTTACTTTCAGGTTGGATGATAAATCCAGATGCATACCTTGAAAGCCTTGTAAAATTCTCTTCGTATATACCAAAAGATTCATCATCCTTTTTCTTTGTTCGAGAAACTCCTTCTCCATATTTGTTCGAAGAATACGAGGGAAGTACTTATTGAAAAATAAGTTCTTGAACTCGTCCCATTCCATAGACTCAATTTCATCTCTTGGCCTCGTATTCTTGATAATATTCCACCATTGATCAGCTTCACCTTCCAAACGAGATACTGCTAAGATGACTTTTTCATGTTTAGAACATTGAAGAACTGAAAATATCTTTTCAGTGGTAATGATCCATTGTTCAGCAACAAGTGGATCAGAAGACCCACTGAAAGAAGGTAGACGTTTCCTCATGAAGGACTCAATAGAATATTGTTCCCTTCCTTGCTTATTTGGAAGTCCAGAATGATTCATAGCTTGTGTAAGTATAGATATAAGATTTTGCACTCCATCTCCCATAACATTTGTTTGTTCAGGAGGACAAGCATTGCATTTTCCATTACATTTATCAACATGGTTCTTTGGGGTTCCAGCCATCGTCTAAAACCCAAAAAGAATAGTGCGAGAGGCAAAAATCATGCTAGGGAAAACAATATAATAAAGGGGGAGTACCTTCAATATCTAACATCTTGGGTTACCATAATTCTAGTACTATAACCTATGCTTATACATAACCTTAGGGACATCCCTAGACATACCTTAGAAATATCTCTAGGGATCTCACTAAAGTTTTCACATCCTAGTTTCCAAAGGCTGACTAAACCTTTCCTCTGAAACCAACAGTAGAGACCCTAAGCTTGACGTACATGAACATTACATTAATTTTGTGGAAAACGTAATACATAAAAAAAACATACACACAAGGACCGTAATAGTTTAGTGTCTTTGGAAACTTGGAATGTAATCTTCTAATCGTGGTGAAAGATCTTCAACATCTCCCATAAAGATCTTTCAATTTTTTTTCTTACCTAAAACCTTTCTTTATATCCTGGGGAAAAGAAAACATAAAAAGGGTGAGCTCAAATTCTCTGTAAGGGTATGCATGGATAAAATAAAACATACCATATACATTTGAACTTAAAAACATGAACATAATGTTTAAACATCAAAAGCTTGAGAAATGACATAAAACATGGAAGTATGTAAGGCATAGATCATAAAGAAACATTAAGAATGACAAAATAGCATGGGAATAAAACATTTAATTGTGGCATCCATTAAGCACATGTAATGATTTCCATAGTAGCCAAGGCATTGCTGCCAAGACCATCTTAGTGGACAAATTCCCTTTCTGAATCGAGTTCACTCTTCGTTTCAGTCCTGTTTTTCTGAACCAGTTTAACCTGCCGTTCCAGCCATGTCTATCTCATGAGATATAAATCTTTACCCAATTCATTGGAGGGAGATATAGGTCCCACCCATCTCATAATTAAATCATTCTTACTTGTGCCACAAAATAAACTTAAAACATTCATCATAACCCAATGAATAAAATGGATTTCATAAACATCATTCCATCATCACACAATCCATATGAAATAAATGGATATCATTTCATAATAAGAAAAGTGAAACCATGTAAATCATAGAGACATGATACTTGAAACATAGAGATATTAAATAATGTCATCTTATATGGAAAAAACTGGTTTTGATGAAACACTTGAAATGAACTCTTGAGGAAAATATCCTTTCTTCTTCAAAATCAATTTCTTTTCACAAAACGTCATGAAATTTTAAAGAAAGATATTTTTTAGGAAATAGTCATGAAATATTTTTGAGGAAGCGTCATTAAAATAAAGCTTTATAAAACCGTAAAAAATCCTTTCATGCCGTATACGTTAAAAAAACATTCTTCTCGTACTTTTGTCGGAAAAGTCAAAAAGCACCTTGTAGGGTAAATAAAAGAAAGATTCCATCCATACCATGGGGTAAAAGTGAAATGGGTAAAAAGGACTTTAAACATACATGAATAAACTCTTATAAAACATTTACATGTATGATTTCAATAACCCCAGTAAATACTTACGAATAAGCAATCTCGGATAAAAATGAGATTTTCACAATTATCCCTTACCTTAGGTCCGATATGCTTCGTATGTATCTGAATCTCCTGTATAATTATTTAAATAATGTTCTTGACTTATTAAATAATCATATTAATTGTTATGATATCATATATGGTTCACTTATGACTTTATATTACCCGTTATTTTGTAAATTCCATGTTAAAGAGCGTTTTGGGTAAAATAGTTTCATTTTCGTCCGTGTTTTGACTTGTAATTATTCATATGATTACTTAGATCATGATTAATTACATCCAGAATGTGAAACATGATTTATATATAATATATATTCAGAATATAAATATATGTAATAGATCAATAAATGGAAAGAAAAACACCGTTCATGGAGACGGTAGGCCGTATGTACGCATGAACGTTGTTTTCGTTTCCCCATTGAATTGAATGGAATTAATTGGATGACATACATATATATATGTACATAAATCCAGTATCATTATTATTTCATATATTTCATGATTACTTATTATATATACTTTATAATCATTTATTAATGGTTAATCACTGAGAATGAATCTCATCGCGTCGTGGAGACGGTATTCCGTACGTACGCACGAGCGATGATATCGTTCCCATGATCGTGGAATTTTATTGGAGTGTATGTATACTATTACAGAATCATTATCACTTTAAAATAATCATATATAGTTATTATTTACACCATTATACCCATCCAAGTAAGGTGGTGGTGGAAAATAGATTACACCACGGCGTGGAGACGGTATTCCGTACGTACGCACGCACGGTGATTTCGTTTTCCGTAGGATGGATAGATGGTGAAATAGGGTGGTTTCATACTTATAATAACATATAAGTATATGAGTGATACTGATGTTATTACTTAATAATAAAACAACCTAAGAAGAAGAAGTGGACGAATAAATAAAGGTGAAAGAATTGGTAACGGAAATTACCTCTTCTTTGAAGCACCTCTTTGAGACCTACTCTTAGGGCACTAAAATTGGTCTTTGAAAAAGACCAGGACCTCTAGGATGTTTCTAGGGAAGTGGAGAAGATAATTGGGCATGGTTTTTCCAATCTTGAAGGCTCAAAGTGGTATGTGGAAGAGAGGGAGGAGGTGCCCTTTTATAAGGGAGGAGAGGGGGACCTTTGGAATTCTTAAAAATATTAATTTATAATAAATCTAACCCTACTTAAAAACCTCCAAAAATGACTCATATTCGAATATTAGATGATATAGGGTTGTAATCTCATCAACCAATTAAATTTAGACACGTTTGGATCTTATTTTAAACTTTATCATTTTGATTTATCCTTATTTAATCTATTTAGGTTTATTTGTGGTAATAAAATTCTAAATTTTAAATTATAACAAATAATTACTTATTTGTTGTGAATTTTCCATAATTGTTTACTTTAAAACATTATAGACCATATAAATTTAAATTTTAAATTTTTAAATATTTTTGTGATTTTTGAAAAATTTTATGATATGTTATTTTTATAAAATAACAATAGTGACAATTTTGACACTATTCATTTATTTGAATTTAAATAAAATATATACAGAATATATTTTCAAACTAAAAGCTTTAATAGATTCCTAAAACGTCATATGTATCTATAAAATTATTGGATAACATTAAATAGTTCATATAATATTTATTTTATTATTTTTAAAACCATTTATTTGGTATATCTCTTAATACAATAATTACTAAAACATTTTTGTATGATTATTTAATATACTTATATGTTGCATAAAAATTAAAAATAAAATCCTATTATGAAGATAAATCTATTAAATTTTACAATAATACCTTTACTATAATTTATCATCTTAAAATCACAATAGTTAAATTGTTATATTTATTAAATTATGAAGGTGACAACTTTGGCATCATTTAAAATAAAATAATATAAGTGTCATAATTGATTTTATAAGACTCCAAATGGTCAAATATTAGACCATTGTATGATTATAGTTTAAAGTTACATGAACAATAACTTTTGGTCAGGGTTTTGTGCCTTTTATGGTCACTATTAGTTTAATAAAAACTATATTCTGGATTTTTCACTAGATAAATAATTTCTCCATCACTATTGTGTAAAAATTAATGATAATTATTTAATCCCAAAAAATTTTAAATAAATTTTCATGATGTAGATAATTTTTTTAGATTTCTGTAGACTATTAATTTTTGAAGTTTCATGAAGTTTATCACTAACTTAAAATTATTATACTTATAGTATTTAAGAGAGTGACATGTTGTCACTTTCTTTGGTTTTAATAATAATTAAATTATTTTCAAGAAAAAAAGTCCATTAAATGAATCTAATACAACCCTTAGGTGATATGGGTCGACCTTTAGTCATCCAATAGGATTTTTCCAAGTGTTAGGGTAATTTTGTAATCTTATATTTACCCTTAATTACCCGATTTACCTTTAACTATAGTAAATAAAATTTACCGTAGTTACTATTCACAATGCCCAAAAATAAAAAGTAGCTTATTAACATAATTTGGACCCACTGATTCCAAAAATGGAATCCATTTTTCCAAATTAAATACAAAAAAGTTTCAGAAATTAAATTAAAATTAATCTTGTTGTCGAAAGAAAACAGGTTTTTCTTTAAAACATTGCAAAAGATTGAATTGATTTAACCAACGAATTCAAGGTAAAATCTATGCTAATGACATAAATTATATTAAATGGTAAAAATATATTCTATTTATACTTTAAAACCATTCAATATTATAATTTAGTCACATAAGATATTACGATGGAAAAAGTTGTTTTAAATTAAAATATAGCGTGTTTTTACTATTCATTAAAATATGAAAATCATCAGAATAAAATGAAAAATTTATCCAAAGTAAATTTTTATTTCTTGATTACAAAGAATAATTTTATTTTGTAAAATGGAACTTATATAAATTTCAAAAACTATATTTTAAGTGGGTGCGCCATCAAAAGGCGACAAAACTAAATTTTTTGAAAAATACTTATTTTACCCAAAAAATTTATTTTGTTCTTATAACATGTTCTAGAAAATGTGTAAGATGAATAATAATGTTATAAAATTCAAAATTTAGTTAATACTATTCATAACGGCTAGTTCATAAAAATATTATAATAATATATCATTGTTTAGTAACACCCAGTATTACGTACAACACACGCTATCGAGGAAGGTCGCGATTGCGTGTAATGCAAGCCAAGTCAGGGTTGTGTGTTGTGGAAGAATCCTTAGTTGTTTTGTATAACAGAATCCCACCATATTTCATTTATACATTGAATATATATATATATATATATACTCAATGTTGCGTAGAATAACTATTATCAAAATTGTGTGTAACACGATCCAAGAATAGTGTTGCGTATATTTCAAGCTAATACAGTATTGCATATAGCGCAAGGTAATCTTGGTGTAGCATACAACACAAGATATTAATGAAATTAAAATTATATTTTTCATAAAATCTCGGGGTGTTACAATGGTGGGGAGCCTATTTTTGTCCCCCCATACCAATAAATCTTATTAAACCATGTTCTTGGTTTGGGGGTAGGTAGTGGCATTTAAAAATTTCCAGATACAAACATCTTCCTTGAGTAAACATTGGGATTCGAGAGTGACCAGTCGTTTAGTTAAAGTAAGGTAAGTGTAACCTTGTTCAAAGTTGTTGTTCATTTGGGTGAATTGCTTGAGTCTTGTTTGGATAGCATTTGAGGTGTTTTATTTTGGGATAAAGTATGAATGTGATTGATCTTTTTAGGAATGTGGTGTAAGTTTTGGTTGTGATATTCATCCTTCATTAATTTATCACTGGAGGTGTTTTGGCCTTTGGGGGCGAATCTTGGAAAAGAAGTACATATTTCTTTATTGGTTGGGTTTGGTTTTTGTATTTCGCCTTATTGTGGCTTTATGAGGATGAAACGTTTTTATAGTGGGGAGAATTTCCACATACATTACTTATTTTAAAGGAAAATTTCATTTAATTTCCATTCATGCTTTGTTTTGGGGGTTTCTCAAGCTTTTATAGAGGAATGAGTGAGTTTTCATGAATTGGGCCAAACCATGAGCCCAATTCCGGATTTAAAAATAAATTTTGATTCATCCTAACCTATTAACACTACCATATTAATTGGTACCATTTAGGAATCCATAATCATGGTGGATTTGGGTTTTTATTTAGAGGATTCGACCTGCCCGAAATCCCATTTCCTGTATTAAAAATATTGTTTAATTCTTTAATAGATCCTACAATGTTTACGTGTTTTCAGTGATTCCAACTCTCACCCGAGCCCACGTACCCAAGGAGCGCCCCATTCTATCTTTCCTCTCTTTGGAGCTTGGTTTCATCGTGAATTGGGATGAAACGTCTCTGGATTTCTCAAATCACATAGATTAGAAGATGTAAATTTATTAGTTCATAACTCCTTTATTTCTAACCCTTTTCCCCCCATTCCAGTTCCTACATGATCTCTTCATCCTTGATCTAACCTCCCTTAAATGTTTGTATATTTTCATATTCATATAGTATTGTATTTAGGGTGATATTTTCAATATGTTTTCAAGGTAAGTGATTCCTTCTTGATTTCTTCCTTTTCCCTTAAAGTTTCATCCGTATTTCACTATGTTCTAAAATGTCTAGAAGTTAGGGTTATAACCTAGTGTTTTATTAGGTGTATGTTTGGTCAAATATTGTGGTATAGGGATGGATTAATTATCCTCGTGGTGTGGCGGTGGTTCGGTTGATGTTTCACACCAAGTTCTAAAGGATTCGACACTTTCGATAAGTGATTCCATGGTTAACCATTCCTTGATGAGTTAAATTGCTTGTTTTACAGGTTTTTCATATTATCCATATGCTATGTGTGGTGTGAAAACCATTTATTAGGGATTTAGTTATGAATTTAATTTTATAATTTAATTTTTATTGAAGTTGTGATCTTTTCGAATGTAACACAGGTGGTATCTTTTGTGGTAGTTTTATAAAATATGAAATTGATTTATTAGTTGTTGAAAAGGGCTGAAAATTCTATTTTGTTAATTCATTAGTGTCATGTGGTCCTTGAAAGGGGGGTTTTGGAATAGGTTTTGTGTGTAAAAATTTGTTATACATCTTGAGAGCATTTTATGAAAATGAGTGTTTTCATTTGTATCTTTCGTTGTATTATTCAAGGTTATTTTATCACACTTGGAAGTGGTTTAATAAATTTTTCTAGGTATTCCAATTTTAATTTGGTAGTTTTTTGGCATGGTTTTTTCCTTGAAATATGGTTTTGAATTGGGTTTTATGAGCAAAGATAGGGTATACTCTTTGGAATAGTTTTATGAAAGATTTGAATGAATTAGTGATTTATGTAACTGGTGAAACCATATTGGAAAACTATTTTAGAGTATGTATATTTTTAAATGGTACAATTTAAAAGTGAATGTGGCTATTTTGTGATGTTTTACATCATGGAAATGTTTTATAAAAATGATTAAAGGATTTACTAAACTGTGTAAGATATGTGAAAGTGATGTGGGATGTTTTGTGTGAGTGTGATGTGAAAAATGGATTTTGGTTATGAAAAGGGTATTATGTAACATGTGAGTGGGATTTTATGTGAGTTGGAATATCTTGGATTGGTTTTATAAAAAATGTTAATGGATTTGTGTAAGTTTAAAAGAAATGTGAAAATTATTGTGGGCCATTTTGGTGTGAGTCGAATTTGAAAATCAATTTGAATAAAAAGTGGACTTTTGTGACTTTTGTGGTATACATGTGTGTTTTTTGGTGAATTTGTGATGTTTAAATGATATTTTTATATTAATAGTATATTTATTGACTTGTTTAAATTGTTTGATTACAAAGGGGAAATCCCGGGTATCTAGGTGGGTGGACGTGTACTAGTATGCTAGTGAATCTATGGGGTTTGGCCTCAGTTTCACATAGCAAGAATAATGTTTAAAACTCTTAATAAACTATGATGACAATGATTGGGGACCACTAGGTTATGGGTATGTTACCTACTATAGGATCTTTCATGAGAACATACTTTTTTTATGGTAACTCTCACCGAGATATGAGGTACCTGTGACCCAAAACTAAATAGTGCCTAGGGGTTATTTCCTATTGCTTTTACTCATTAGATCATTTATACTCACTGTCAGCATATGGTATATTTTTCTGAAAAAATAAGAGGAATATGAATTTATTTTAAAAGTGTTTATTCTTTAAATTATCCTACTTGAAAACTAATTTTTTAGTGGCATCTTTTAGAAATTGTAACAAGAAATTACATGTTTTTGAAAACTTGCATGCTTTTCATATTTGAATATTTATCACATGGAATCTCTTAGTGGTGGTATCCTAATGGGATTTTGATTACAACCTACATAAACCTTTGGGTGTAAGTAGACTTGGATATTTTGTTGTTTCATGTTTGGGTACAACTTTTGTGCCAACAGTTTGGGTTTTTTCCAGTCGTTCATGATGCGATGTTTAGGAGATGGTTTGAGGGCAGTGCCTCTTGCCATGTGGAGGTTATTAGGTTGTCATTATTTGGTTTTGTAACTTTTTAATGGTCTTTTAAAATAGTATTAACTTAGGTAATTCAGTTATAAAATTTTGCAAAAGATAGTTTTAATTGAAAAAACCAGATTTTTTTATTGAGTTTGTTTGTTGATTAATGTTTATAAACTCCGGTAAATCATTCCCAAACATAAATTTATGATACCTGGTCACTTTTGATAACCTGTGGGGATAGGGAATGCCTTTAGGGCCCTGTCGTGGGCTCGGTCAGGTGCCAGTTTTGACGGAGACCATATTCGGTTCATGACAGATACAATTTTTATTATTTTATAATAAATATTCCTACAAAGAAACACTAACCAATATTTAGATAAGGTTGATAAGTATGAATAAATTAAATTAATGGACTCAATGTATCAAGGTTTGGGGAATCCATATTTTTAATGTATTTCATTCTTGATACTGCCAATGAGTATTCAAGAGAAACTAGACATGGATGGTACAAGATAGTACTAATAAAGCATGATTGGTTTTTTAAAGGTCTGGTATATTAGAAAACCTATACACAAATAATTATGGATAAAATACTTCTTGAATTCTACTTTGTCATAGCATATTTCTATGATCATCATATTGGACTGTTGATTTTGAAGACCACCTAACTTTGATGAAATTTTATGGTAGATATCCATATAATGTGATCATAAGGAGACCCTATGTTATATCTATACTAACTATAACATAAAAGGCTTGGTGAAATTAATAAATTCAAATAGGATATGTAGATTACATAAATTTATTTATGAATAAATCTTTCATAGTGATCCTATAATATGTTTTTGGAAACTAATGAGTGACATGTGTATCTATCACATTAGTGGGATCACTATATTTTTTCAAGATAGATATGTTGATAATATATGGATGAAATTGTGTCTTACTAGTTTATTAATACTAAGGAATGAAATTTCCTCATGAATGACTTAAAGTGGAAACCATGTTATGGGAAAACATATTTTCTTTATAGATCCATGATTTATCTCAATTTATAAATACTATCTATATTAATTATGTATTGATAAATTCAATTTGTAACTATTCAAGGCCAAATTTTTGTTGGTACATAATCCTTCAATCAGAATGTGAATAGGAATGGGAAGAGATTTTTTGGATTAATATAATTTCACAAGATTAGGTTTGATGAATTTATATCATGTTCCATGATTTTAAATGAAATTTTAAATTAATAATTCATAAGTTATAGTATGTAAATATCAAAAAATACAATATAACTACATCATCTTGTAGTTAGAACAATATGACAGTACTTTTCAAAGTAGAACTGGATGAGTTATTGATGTTTTGAGAAATGGGAATACAAGAGATCAAGTAAATTGATTAATATTCTTAATTTAGTTATATTTGACCTATTAGCATAGAAAATTATGTTGTAATATACAATAAAAACATATTACAACTAGTGGTTTCCATAACTATACTATTTGAGTATGTTGCAGATTTTGGTGCAGTATACAAAATGGTTTTAGAAAAAATATAATCTGATTTTTGGTTATAAAAAAAGAAAGAGATTTATCATTCTATGATAATCTTTGAATATATATTTTGTAAGAATTTCATGATTATAACCTGGTAACAAGAGTTCTACACTCAATTATATCACTACTTGATGTATATTATTAATATAGTAATTTAATATTAAATATATTTTTTCAACATAGACATATGGATTTACCAACCCTAGACATGGAAATGCGGTAGGCCAAGCAGTTGTGCCGTTCTCAGTAGAACTATGTTTTCTATGTGAGGAATAACTGGTTGTTGGTAGTTTTCTCATGTATAAGTGCGAGTTTTTTAGAGTGGATTCCCTAGAAAAAAACTAATTTTTTTACTTTAGATTACATAAATACTCAATGAAGTGAATATTTTTATAAATATCTATATCATGTATTAACTGTTATTTTTCATAAAATATATGTGAATATTTCCTAGAGTATCTCTCACATTGATAAAGTCATATATGTTACTCACTATGATGAGAACCTTGAAATTACACTACGATATTCCTAAAAAATAGTTCTATGGTTGGATAAAATACTATGATATAGAAAACAGTATATAAATGATCATGTGATAGTACTCATGAGTGGTTGAGGCTTTATCTCATTAATTTATCACTTAGTAACTTCCAAAATGGGAGATTATGAGAAGAAAACAACCATTAGTAGTTCCCAATTTTTTGGGCCAAAAAATATTCCTATCCCTGAGCATGTGTAAAGATCCTGAGAATTTAAGATTATTATTAATCCATGTTATGACTCATGCACGTCGATGTATTTCATAAATTTTAATGATAACTATTCATGATGAATTTGGATATATTGGGTGTAGCATGAAAGACATTTGGTTAATTAATAATTCAAAGAAAGATTAATCCCTCTTATCTATATGAAAGTTGATATTTCAACCCTTTTATTGAAATATAACTATCATATTAAAGTTTGGGGCCATGGTGTAAATTTTTTTTTTAGATTTTCAAAGAAATAAGTTTCAATTATATAGGTTGATGACACATATGTGAAACCATCATGATGAAATATTGAGACAATAAAGTTATATTACATACTGGGAATTCATATGTGGTTTTCAACATTGCAACATTAATTTTTTTCTCATGGGTTCCTCAACCTGTTGCAAGATAGTAATCATGGACATTAGGCATACCTGCCTAATCATAAGGAGAAAGAATCCAAAATGGCCACATAAACTGTTTTTCCGTTGATATCAATTAAATTATATTTGAATTTAATTATTAGAATAAATATTATTCTCATGACAAAGAAATAATTTTATTCAATTTTTATTTATCATTAATATTAAAAAGTTGATACATAATTATTTATTAATTAAAATATTTATTTAATTACGTGAATATATAAAAAATATTGAATAATTAGATTATAGAAAAAAATTTAAATCATTTATTGAATATTAAAAAAATATTTATTCCTTGGTTTGTAAATAAAATATTTATTTAATTGAAAAAAATTCTTTTGGGTATTCATTAAATATTGAGGAGTTCATGCAGACCAAATTCATGTCTGAGGATAAATATTATTATACAGGCTGGTAAAATATTATTTTACTGTTACGTGAGTTAGAAAATATCATAAAATAAAAATAAAAATAAAAATATTATATGGAATGAAGTTTATTATTGATTATAATATTATTTAATGTTTGGTACACAATTAAATAGTATTTTAACAAAATCCCCAACTCTATAAATAGATGGTTATGTCTATTATGTAGGTACAATAAATCTAGGACTGAGAAGCATTGCATACAACAAAATTCTCCCACAAAAACTTCCCCTCATAATAAAAATAAAAGACAACTCTTTTTGAGCTTGGATGATCTTATATAGATCAATACTAGTAGCACAAGACAACTGATTAACTGTTTTAGTACCTAAAAATCCATTGACATCACTTAGAGATCAATGGTGCACATGTGGATTCCCACTATATAGATTCTACACATGGATCCTGTAAGAGAAATGAAGGTAATGTAGAAAAGGGTTTTTGGATGGTAAACAATATCTTCATTGAAGAATAGATATGATAGCTAGGTATTCATTCATTTCGATAATATATAAATTAATTATAATTTTAACGTGAAATACCCTCTATATGTGTTTTGTGAAACTCTAAATTAAAATAAATGTTAATTTAAAGGCCAAAAAATGTGATTTAGGTGTGTATTGAACCAACAATAGTGAGGGTCAAGTGAATTCAATGGAAAATTATAACCTCCATCATAGTATAATACAAAGGATAAGTAACAAAAAATATATCAATATATAATTATTGTATGATAATGCCAATCACATGTCATCTGTATTAAATGGATGTAGAAACAACAATCTCAACAATCATATCTCAATACAAGAAACTGAACACCCACTAAACCAATCACATATACAAAACATAAAAGAACAAGTATAAAGAGGCTCTCTACCCAACTCAAATACATGCCTCAATTTGGTATCTGAAATAATAGTGGTCAATCCAACATGATGATCAATACCTGGGCTCATCCCAACCTATACCTAGAATAAGGGAGGTACTATCAAGTATCCATGTTCCATGGCCACCCAAGAAGGGTGTGAGTACAACTCAATAGGACACCACCAATTTGTTATAATACTTAATAAGTAAAATGATGTTTAGGTCCATGTGATAAGCTCAATAAAAAGTAAACATTCAATACATAACTACACAAACATAACATTTAATCAGTAATGAACAAGAAAGAAATAATCACCCATGTGTTTTGTTGTTGTGCACTAATAAATCCACCATAAACCTCGATCGTACTTTCTATAGCTCGATTCTAGAAAATTCAATCATAATGGATGACAAGAGTAATCAATGGATATCTATAATGTTGATGAAAATGTCACTTAGAATCCTCATGGAACAAAGTGGAAATGATATTGGGAAACCTTCATGAACTGGATGAACATGCTACTTGGAATCCAATAGGAATGATGTATACATACTACTCATCATCCACTAGGAATAGAGTAAACATGACATTTGGAGTTTTCTAGGTATCAATTGTACATTATAATCAACATCCACTAGGAATAAAGAAACTATATTACTCGGCATACACTTGGTTGTTGTACCGCAATGTTATTGCCACAAGATTATCCCCAAGGTCTTTATGCCCCTACTCTATGTCCATATCCATCATCATTTTTTTCAAGATATGCGCACTTCCCCTTATACGGGTAGTCATAACTTGATGGTTCACCTATCGTCAATACCATAAAAATACCTCCAAATGAAATGATTTGTAACACAAAACATGGAAGAGAATACATATTGATAGAACATATTATATTGTCATGATTAATATTAGTTATATGTACACACATGTGATCAAAACGTCCAACATGGTCTCACTAGAAACTCATGCACACAAACACGTGTGATCAAGCATCAAACATGGTATTTTAGGATCTATGTGTCATGTAGCACAACTAAACACCCAAAAGGGTACATATAACATAAGACATTCATTTGTGATCAAACCTCAACCATTGGATTCTAGAATAAAGCTAGTTCATAAGGGTATTCATTGATCTTGGAACCTTTTCTAATTACCTTACTCATGGTTTCATTAATTAATTAAAAATTAGGATCGTTAATTAATTTAGAAGTTTTTTTAATTATAACACATAAAAAATTTAATGGGTCATTTGAAAACGGTGGATTACATCATATCACAGGCCAATAAATGGTGCGTAATGCAATAGGGTATAGTACATGGGACCACCTACCTTAAAATGAGTCAACACCCATTCAATAAAGATCCATAAACTTTTTCCATTTTGTCCAAATACTTTTGGATTCAATAGCTCTCTAAGAGATCTATGTCATGCCGATGAATTGAAAATTAATTAAATATAACTAATTTATAATTTATTTATTTTTTATAATGAATCTCACATTAAAATGTTAAAGTAATACTAGCTTAAAGACTAATTAGATGTCACTTCATTTCCAAAAATTTTCCGACCAACCTATAATGTTCCATCTCAAACATCCAACATTATTCTAAGAATAATTATTATATCAAAACTACAAGGAAATGTGAAATTTAATATAATTAATTTGGAAGCTTTAGAGGATAACCATACATGTGAAAATCATTAGCCACAACATCATCCAAAACTGTTCGACCACTCTCGACACACATTCAATTCTTATAAATAAAAAATCCTATAGAAATTAAATTTTATAATGATGAATTCAACTAAATTTGACTAAAAACATTAGAATATATCCCCAAGTTAGATACCTTTAACAAAACGCCCTTTAGTAACACATGTTCTTTGTGATGTTACATCCTCTAGCTTTGCCAATCCAAAACACCATTGTTCTAAGACAATTCCGTATTAATCAGATAGAATTGTAACAAATTCTATAACCATGATCACACTAAGAAGAAATTATTTATCAATATATCCATGAGGAATAAGGTTTGAATATAATTGAGAGAAAATGGATCATAAGGGTCATGACATACTAGGTGGATTCACTCATAATGAACAACAAAATGATCCACCCCACATGAGGAAGAAGGAGGGCGATATTGTTGTAGATAGAAATATGTAACCCAAATTCAAAAATAGTTTTCACCAAGATCCACCCCAGATAAAAGGGATCTCATATAGTGAAGATAGTATTGGTGGATGACCAAATGGATCTATGAAATTTGATCCTAGAAGGTATAAATCAATGGGGGGTCAGTGTATAAAATAATTAAAATGACCTTAATAAAACCATGTCTAGCACACCCCCAGTATGAAACAATGGTTGGCTAGTGAGTACTATTGATAAAATATTCTATAGAACACCCCATCTGCTAGCTGGTGACTATAGTACCATCCAAAGTTGCTCTGGACCTCCTCTATTGAATGTTCAAGCTCCAGTATCCCATTGAGCTTTCACTCAACTGTAAAAACCCCTCTTTATGATGTTCAAATAGGTTGCACCTCAGTTTGAATCCCATTTATCTAAAAGATCTATCCACTAGAAAAAAATCGTTTTCCCTCCCAAATCCACTACCCATATTGATGTGAGTATCACATCTCATACTCAACAAGTTGTGTGGGCATGTGAATCATGCCTCCTGATTTTCTTTGATCATCATCCTCAAGGATTTCTCTAGATCTCATCCACAAATACAAACTCACCCATGTTGTGATATGTTACTTCATGAATTAATATCACAATCCCAATCCACTAATCCAAACATGAAATTATAAACCAATCCAACATCTCACATACATCAAACCTCAATATCACATTCACCACATCCATTGTAAACAACACAATGCAGTGTCCTCAACTGATTGCTTTTGAATGTCAGGGTTCTCACTACCATGAGAATCTTCATATGAAATAATATTTTAGTATCTTAATGATATTCTTGGTGTGTTTTAGTTCCATTCCACTTCATAAAATGGAAGATACACATTAAAAGTCAATACCGAACCTCATTCTGGGTTCTGAGCCATAATGACGACTTTCAATCGAACAATTATACCTGAACATGATATCTTTTATAGAAATTACCCAACTTATTACTAAAAAAATAGTCATACACAATATGAGGATATCAATTTAGTTCCATCCAACCACATTTAGGTTCACCCAAATATAAAAGTTGTTACTTTTTCTAGTTATCTTCCAACAAAGGCAACTTACCTAAATGATAGACCCACCAAAAAGCACCGATCATGATACCTTTAACCTCAATAGATTGTTAAATCTATAAATATTACTTATTGAATTTTGTGTTGAATTTAATGAAATTTCCTTGGATAATTCATCAACTACTTGCACCAGCCACAAGGCTCTCAAACATGCATCAATACACTAACAGTCTTACTTTTACTTAGTACATATAATTTTTTTTCCAGAGTTGAAGGACCATACCAAATATCCATCCAAATATACATATAAATATGACACAATATATTCATCATGTAACTAGATATTCTTGAGTCTATTACAAATCCATTTTTTGGAGTCACCACGATCATCCAACAATCAGTCCTACATTGATTCACGACCCTTCCTACAAGAGTGGTCATTTCACACATGAATTGATCAATGACTCTCCCCATATAATTTTCCTTATAGTAAACTCATCATGTGAACATTGGTCTACCAACCACCTTAATTGTTCATTTTAAAATGAAATGACTATACATGACCATCCATTTGTACCAAGTTTCTAAACAAATCACCATGAAGTATACATACATGGGTTCTTAGAACATGGTTTATTGTATCGAAAAATCTATTCTTGAAGCTCAATGTTCTCTAATATCCTATGTATATGTGATGAATTATGACCATATGGGCATCATCCCCTCATGAAATCCTAAATAATGAACAATGAAATTTCCATTAGATGAAAATTTCTAGGTGACCATACAGTTGTACCTTGATCTATTTCGGATTTCATATCCTATCATGGATAAATTTATACATAAAACAACCAATGGGATTCAAAGCTCTAGGATATTTATACCAAAAATAGTAGTTTATAACTATTAGGGTGACCTTGAATCAAATATTTTAGTGAAATAACACCACAACCTATCACAGTTTTATTAATAAAATTCCAATTGTTATCAATCGTACACTCACTACCTTGCTTCCACTACTTCAACTAATTCAATACATCACTGTTGAAATGAATGATCATACATCAAGGGTTTTCCCCAACTTTACATGGAAACACCACTCATTTCTCAAAATAGAGTGATGAACACATGATTAATGGACCTCCAATCTGTAATCACATTCCTATTTACTTTTCCAAAATCCATAAGGCACCTACTCTACTTCTCTTTAGAAAAGTAATCTACATGACACTAAGATTCACTATGCACTACCCCTCACACAAGTTCTAGTTAAAGCCACCTAGCATCCACTAAAACTCTCACCATCCTAGGTATGACCACTAAGGCATTTTACATGATGACTAATGAGAGTAATTTTCTAAAAAAATAGGCCAAATAGACCCTTGTCCTAACCTTGATTCGATAAGAATACAAATTCTCCAAACCAATATTGTATCATGAGATTGAGAACTAGAGGTACTCCATACTCTCGTGTTATGAGGAAACATGGAATACCATACTCTAATACTTTTAGAGGTTACTCATACACACATGGAATATTCATCAATAAAAACAACCCCTAAGTAATTAATAGTAAATATCCCATCACAAGGAATGTCCTCACTTAGGATACCTTTTCACAAAATGAGACACCAAATAAATTATTGCCAGAGTCCGATTTTAGGGATATAATTTCATACATATAACCTAAAAAATTTATCACTAAGGTTCAAAAATCACAAAACATAATCTAGGTATATTTATCTAATGATTAAAAGATGATTTCAATCTCATACTAACAAAATAAAAGAAAAAACAAATGGTTCTGTTAAAAAAATGTCACTAGGTTGTAGAAAAAACATTATACAAGTCATAGTTGTAACATTAATTAACTAGACCCATCTAATGGATACTCAAAAAAGGGTATTTACTAAGGTAATTAACTTATGATGATGACCAAACATGGTAAACTACATCGTCTATTCATAAAAGGACTACACCCTCTTCTATGTCATCATCACTATCATCATTGTCTCCTAGGATCAAAAAATCGTTGTCTCACATGAACTACAATCAGAAGTAGACATGCATAGAGGTTTATCCGAATAGAATGTCTCAAATTGATGATATGTGAAAAAATACATGTTTTCAAAATTAATAACGATAATTCCTCCGTTATCAGTACAATCACATATAAGTGGTATATATGTCATGATAAAACTTTGTGTTGAATATTATTCTGGAAAGGACTATTACTGATACATCCAATATTCAAATGAATATTAAATTATAAACCTCAAAATCCAAGTGCATCAAGTGAGTTGAAATTATATAATCATAATAGCATAACCAAAGAACAAAATCTAGTTCCCTAGTAACATGGAATTCCCTCAAGAAAGGTGTTCATGATTCAACAGACCAATTGCATCACTAGATATGACACATACCTATATCACTTATATATAAACTCCCCAAAAAGGATAAAATAGCTCCAATACCATTTTATAATATTGAAATCCAAATCAATAGGTCAAATTTATAATTCCACATGACCTCTGGTGCTCCTCCTCATACACGAGAGGCTTCCAACTAGTAGTGAGGTTCAATGTAAAATTTTGGGAAGGCTATACCCTCCATCAGAGTTTATCTTAATAGATATATAACAAAACATGTAACAATATACAATCAGAGTATGATGATACCAATAACATATCATCTGTAATGAATGAATGGAGAAACAAATGACTCAACATTCATACATAAATGTTGGACACTAATCTTACATTGGTCCGATCACATATAAAAATAGAAAATAACATGCACAAAGAGGCTCTACACCCAACCTGACCTCGAACTAACCACTCTACACTGCCCCAACATGACCTCATACCAACCACATATTTCCACCTCACAACACGACCTAAACCCAACCACACAACACCACCCACATCACATCCTTGTTATCACCACACATAATCGCATACCACAACTACACATAACCACCCCATAGCACAGACACATACCATCCACATCAAACTCCACACCACAAATTCACATCACCACACCATAACATGTCCACATAATAACTACATCATTCCCCACATTGAAATTTCACATTTTATCCCAATATAGTGAACACGTACTAACCATAACCATCCTCCCATTACAAATACACATCACTTTCCCACAACACAACTACACATCAAAACACATCACATAACATTTTATAAATTTAGAAAGGAGTTTTTTTATCAATTACACTTATATATTTTAAAGTAATTCTACCATAACCCACAAATCCAAGGGAAACCATTTTATTAGATGAATTTAAGTTATTAGAAAATTTTTATTTTGGATGATATGAAAATAACGTGAAAAAAGGTTTATAAATGACAAAAATTATTATAATATAAATGTCTCTAAAAAACTATGATTTTTAGTGGGGTATCAATCCCATAGATTCATAATATCAACATAATAATATAAAAGAGGAAAAAACATGTGGATCAAACCCCTTTCCCATTTATAATTGATTAACCAATTAATTTATATTGATTAGGATAGTGTGGACCATACCCAATAGATAAAAAATTAAAATCAACTCCCACATGATACACAAAATAGAGTAACGAGAGATTCCCTAACTCAAAGAGGCTTTTTCAACTCACTATGCACCACAGGGAAAATAAAAAACACTTCCAAATGAAAATAACATAAAGAAACCACATATCAAACTACACCACACCTATGGATCATTAAAATGAATAATAACTCACCAAAATACCAAAAACGAAGTTCCATAATGGATTCCTTGGAGAAAAATGAGATAGAAAACCACAAAGGGATAAAGGCTTATGATCGATCACTAATGTATAACCATGAGAACCAATGGATCAAGGTAATGGAAGATGGGGATATAATATAACCCATGGTTCATAGGGTTCTATCAAAAACAAGAGGAGGGTGGGTAGATGAAAGTCTAAAGGGTCGACTGAACAAAAGAAATAAAAAAATACAATTCACCCCTTTCATGTAGTGAATGTAACTCATGTTTTAAATTACACGCAGTCCTGTGGATTACATTTTTCAAATTTGGTATAAGGTGTGAAACCTCCATATCATCAATTTCCATTGAAAATTAATTCTCCTAATCCAAGAAATAATTAAATTCCCAGAATTCATTTAATAATTTGAATTCCTTTTATGGAATCAACCAGTTCCTATATACAAGGTGATAAACCAACCCTCTACAGAAGCCTCAAATCGCTAACTCCCAATGTGAATCTAGTTCACATCATGACTCACCTTCTCCAACACTCATGCATCTCAAGCCTCCACTAAAACTCCTGGAACCTCTTCCTAATACCTCCAACAACCAAAACTAGCAATTTAAATTTTTGGGAAAGAAAAAAATATTATATTAGACACCTCTAAAATTATTCTTGTCCTCATCAATAAAAAACAAACCCATAAAATTAAAGGGGAAAAAAAACCAACCCAAAAGATACCTCTCAAGTGTCTTATAACACCTCAAATGATATTACAAGCTAAATACACCCAACCAAAATTCTTGTAAAATAAACCACATCACCACCACTCATCAAGAACATTACCACATCATCTGGTGTTAAACACATTCCAACACACACCACAAAAACATATGCACAACCACATCACCGTCCATATATCCCAAACCAATAAAATACCCTACCCCAAAAAAAAGAATTAGTAAATCCCATCATCTATTTCAAGATACTATCCAATCTATGTGGAAATAACACACCCACACAAGTTTAATCACATTTTAGTATAATTGATATTGTTTAGAAATCAGCCCCCCTTTCATATGTAAAAATATTATCAAATATCACACATAAATAAGAACATAACAATAAAAGAAAAAACACATCTCATAGATATAGGAGATCTAAAAATCAAAAGATAAAATAGAGAAAAATATAAGAAAAAAATCTCCAACTATTGGGGATACATTTTCCCCAAAACCTCATGGAGACTAACAACCTTATAGAAAACATACTCATGTTTCCAACCCTCCATATCCCATGTCGATGGGAGACTCTCAATAACACATGGTCTACAACCATAAACCCCAAGGGACTCCTCCTGTGATAAGAATATATTTTCCTCTAATATTTTACTACTTTCACCCACTCATGAACAAGTTGAACCTTTTATGTCATGCGCCACATGACAATGGGACCATGGATGAAAGACTCACTAAAAAATATCAAGAACAATAGAGAATGACATATCCACCTATACAAAGCCTCAAATAGGGGTATGCTGATGGATAAGTGATAAATATTTGTTTTACAAAAACTCAATCAAAGGAATTTTCAATTCCCATAATATGTCGAAGTCTATGATGCATTCCCATTATATATTGTCCAATATCTTTATTTTCTACTCCACCTGTCTATCCGTCTGAAGGGGAAAGGCGCTCTGAGGTGTATCTGAGTTCCAAAATCATGGTCTAGTAACCTCCATACACGGGAGGTAAAACCTTCATTCTGATTTGGAAAAATAGACATTTAGAATCATGGAAACAACATGAACTCATCAACATAACTCTTCGATAAAACGTCCACGAAACCTTACATATTGAATTATAATAAGTGGGATGATTTCATCAATCGATCCATGATTAACCAAAGACAATCAAAACCTCTATCAGATAAGGGTAAAAATATGATTAAATTAATCAATATATCATTCCATTTCCATTAAATAATTTCCAAAGGCTACAATAATCATCCTGGAATAGGATGCTCAATATTTACCTACTAGAAAACCATGCACATAAACACAAACTCTTCCACCACCCATTTCATCCTGGGCCCCTAAGAATGTATCCTCAAGAAATATTACATCTGGGTTGCCCATTAGTTTACCATAAAATGTGATCTTTGAAAATAATTATTGGACCCCTCACTCATCACTACCAGAATATAAAAACCTACCACGAAACAATATTGGGTTCCGACCATCATCTAACCATCCCTCCCAAGAATCATCTTGGCCAACAGGATTGAGCATAACCTCTTCTTCTATGTATCTCAACTAAGACTCATCCACCAAATAAATTAGATAAGAATATACTATTATATTAAATAAAAAACATCTACTTTCAACCACCCTTGCATCCACGTATAGGGATTCTACCTACTCTATTATTCTCCAGGTATCCTAAGACTCCTGAACAATATACATCCATGAATTTCTACTCAAATCGTAAGCCAAAAAATTCCTTTTTCATTTGATGTAGGACATCTCAAAAACATAATCCCAAAAAACCTTCCATGTTTATTGATTAAGATTTAGATCCTACTGAATAAAGATAAAAATAAATATCTTATCATCTATAAATACCACAAAGCACTCACTAGTGACATAGTGCCACCATAACATTAGCACAATTACAACTGCTACTAGATCTAGATCATGGGAGGAATACTTACTCTCATGGGGATATATCTTACTATTTATATAAGAGATCAATTATTTCTACTACATTAACTCAAATCCCAAAAACAAATGGAAAGCATCAAAAAACTCCTTAAACATCACTCCCCCATTGGAAACCAAAGAACTCGAGTAATAACCAATTTAACAATTAGGTATTCAAACAGTCTTTTTCACTGATAAATCAAAAAATAATTTCGAACCTTATGAGATGAATAATGCTATGTATATTGATAAATTAGGTACAAACCTCTGTTAATATCATATAATTCCAATGAAACTACAAACCACAATAATTTTATTTAGAGATTCACCAGAAACAACTGCCTGGAACTTCAATTGTGGTAACACAACACCTAAATGAGACATCACATGTATGAGGAAATACACCTATAATTTCAAAAAAAAAATATTTTAAAAATTTATTTTGAGATGGTAGTGTCGAACAACCACTACGATAGATCTAAGATGATCGACATACTCCTCCTTTCATATTGAGTAGTTAAATATTTAATCGATAAATGTGGCTATTAACTGGTCCAAGAATTCATGGAACATGGAGTTCATGATCTCCCAAAACACATCTGTTGCATTAATGACACCTAACGACATGATTAAAAACATAAAGTTCCCATGCCTACATCTAAATGAAGACTTCAGGATATCATCCTCCTTAACCATAAACTCGTGATACCCAAACTGTATATCTATTTAAAAAAACACCCCCTATTAGAAGTTTAAAAAGATTCTATATCTCTAAAAATTGTTACCCATTCTTGACTATTACCTCATTCATCCTTCAGTAGTTTATACTTGACCTCATAATACCATCTTCCTTCTTGGAGAACAACAATAGAGCACTATGTGATGAAACAATGGGTAAGATGAGAAATTTCTACATTAGATCATCTGTGTAAATTCTCATCTACCGAAACTCATAACTTTCCATCTCAAAAGGGTCCATTGAGATTGTTGAAGCACTGGGTTACAGGTTTATCCTTAACTCAACAACACATTGAGAGGGTTACTTGAAAAACTCATTAAAAAACATACAAAAACTCTACAATGACCATGTAAACCTACAATATCCCATCATCCATTGATTCTATTTGTAATGTAGCCATCAAATAAAGAAAGGGATCCACATGTCGACTACCAAGCTGATAATGATTCTAGCTAATGAAAACCACTCACTTGCCATCAATATTTAAGAAAAATACTATCCCCTATAATTAATTGATAAAAATGTATATTTTATATAACCAATTGATACTAAGAATGGAAATTTAATGATTCATTTGAATCATAAATACATCCCTATATGACTAATGTCACTCCATCACTAGTCTACACCCATGAAACACATCAAACAAGGTAGTTAGTCCTCTAACTAGAAGGAGAACAAAAACCCTATCTATGTATATTACCAAATAATGGAATAGAGAGGTTATAAAAAAGGAGTGTGATGATCGAAAATCAATCAAGTGAAAAATAAGTATACATGAAAAAATTAGCATACCAAAATTGAGATCTAGACCATATGGTGCTACTACCTTCACCACATCCAATTGGCCACATCCATCTCCCATGTCTATCTGATGATGACCACCTCCACAAACATGATTTGGTTGAGGTGATTCAACATGATAAACATCCTATGGTTATCCAATACATTCTCTTTGTAACCTTAATAGAGCATGATCCTACTACCCCAACTGTAGAAACAACCTCACTAGAAACAAAAACTAATGTCGGCACTGAACCTAGCCACATACACCAAACTGACCTGGAAGATCCATAGAGAATTGGTTCTAGTGATGGAAATGAACCCATAAAACAAAACACAATGGATCCAAACCTTTGAAAAAGTCATGAAATCAACTAGCCCAAGAAATATTGAAGTAATAATGCTGATTTTGTCTCTTCACTGGTTGAATCCTTAAAGGCCATCCACCCTAGAGACCTAACACCAACCACTATACTTCATGAGGAACCCTACTAGTTCTCCTCTCATGGAAAACCTTCTCATTAGTGAATTCACTCAATCAATTCCAACTTCTTCTTAACCTATAGATACTTTGTTAATGTAAAAGGAGAAACTTCATACTAGATCAAAGGATGAAGTTCCTCCTCAAGAAATCTATCATGAGATTATTTATTTAGAAAATATTGTAGGGAAAAATAAAAAAGGTCTTTGATCATGATATTAATATCCCATACTTGAATACCCCCCTTCTGAAGAGAAATAAGATCATGCCTTTTCTATACCGTCATGACTGATGAAAGGAATTCTTCCCATTACTCTTTTTCAAAGTCATCCCATGAAACATTTACCTCTTACCACTCACCAGATACAATATCCACCATTAACGTAAAATAACCCATATATGATTAATTTACGAAGGGACCAAACAGTACATTGGCTATTAGATCAAACTTAAGGTGATCCTAAGCTTCTCCATCCAACTATCTATATCTACATTAGAAACAAAACCCACATACTTACCAAATTGTTTCCATTAATAAACATGTAAATTACCCTACAACTAGTCATCCTCTCTAGCGAGATCTATAGGTTTTGGTCATAGCAATATATATATGTTCTGGTCATATAGAATTCACCTTTAGTGGGCATGAAATTAAAATATATTTTAATTTAGTGTTTTACAAAACCCTAAGTTAGGAAATTTCATGTTAATTTTATAATTAATTTATTTAGATCAGGAAGAAATAATTACCACAACTTCTGATCCTTTCTTTGATGTTGGTTTTAATATTCAAAAAAACTATTTCGAATTCCCTTCATTGTGTTGTAAGGATTAATGTTTAGAATCATTCTAGTAATGTTCAACACATTCTCTTTTTATCTTTGAGAATCACAGATTGATCTCTGGGTTCTATCATGGTGAATCCAATTTCTTGTATTGTTTGTCATGATTAATCCAAGATCCTTTAATCTTAAAGGTGTTATTCTTGTTCTTGATAAGAAGAGATGAGGAATTTTAGATTGATAGAGAGAGATAATTTCATTGTGCGCAACAATTCTATATCCTCATTTTTTTATTAACCCTATAAAATAGATATAAAAATATCTTTTAGATCTTGGGTTTAGGTTAAAATATTATTTAGTTATGTACTGTCTCTCACATAATATGATAATATTTAATAAACCCCAAACCATATAATAGTAATAATAATATTATTATTTTACAATATTTACTAACTCATGCAATGGAATATATTATTTGACAATATTTTAAATTAATGTTTATCACCATATGTGATCTTGGTCCACTTGAACACCTCAAAATTTATTGATAACCTAAATAAGTATTTTATTCTCTTAAATAAATATTTTATTTAAAACTATTGAACAAATATTTATTAAATATTCAATAAAAAAATCATTATATTTTATTCATAATCTATTGAATAAATATTTATTCAATTTATATGACCAATAAAACATAAATAAAATTATTCCTCAATCTTGACAATAATATTTATTAAATTATAAAATTTAAATAAAATTTAATCAAGAACAATGGAATCACTTTGTGTGAAACCCTCTCAAATTATTTCTAATTTGAATTATATGTGCACACTTAATGTTCAAGATTACTATCTTGCAACAAATCAAGGAACCCAATGGAAAGAACATAATGTCACAGTGTCAAAAACTACATACAAATACTTACAATGAATTATAATCCTTTTATCTGAGTATATCATCAAGAATTATTCAGATTTGTTTCATTAACCTATGTACTTGATAAATATTACTTTTACTATCTGAAATAAACCCATCATTACACAATAATCATGAAAATTAATGTGATGGTTTTACTCCAATCAGAGGGTCGAGACATCATCTCTCATAAATTTAGAAGTGGATAATCCTTCCTTAACATATCCATCAATAACATGTCACTCGTGACTCACCCAAAAAATCCAACTTCCCCATGAGATGTCATCATCATGGTTTACAAAAATAAATCTATGTTTATTATTCATAATGTGCATTAATAATAATATTAAATTCTAAGGACCATTATACAAATTCGTATACAAGAATATTTGATAACACATAAATATATTGAATTCATTCTTCTAATCTACCGAATCAGCCTGCTAAACCTCCACTGCAAGAACCAAAATCCTATAATGACAAGGATCCATAAATTCAATGGAAAAATGATTTACTAAGACTAGGTAGTATAAAATTTTATTATGATTAATTTTAATTATTTTTAACATACCAGTACAAGAACCACCTAATTAAAACATGAAAACATGTTATCATGATTCATGTAAATATCCTAGGTATCTAAAATGTATATAGTTTGACCTCACTTAGTCATTAAATAAGATCAAATTAATTGTAGTGGATCATGGGGACCCTAGAATTCTATTTCCTAGCTAGAATCCCTAACCAAAATCTTTCACCATTGTCAAATGGCATAGTTTCATACCAACCCATGAAATTATCACTATTCCTATATCCAAAATCCATCCTATATCTCAACCATCAGCTCTGATACCACTATGTCATGACCCCATCACAACAAAGATATTATAATTAATGGAGATATATAATAACACCTTAGTCATAACTCTATAGTTTATAGGATAGAAACTATAATCGAGGGTATAAAAATCTCACAAGTGGGATAAATTACCCTCTATAATACTATAATATTGGGAGATATGATGAATTAACCACCAGAAAATCTGTGAAATAATATATAAATAAATAAAAACCATCTTATAATTCCTGTAAAAACAAAACATCTATAGATAAAAGCCTCCAAGGTAAATACCCAAAATTAAAGCTAACACAGTGACTCAATAACAATTCAAGGTTCTGTGATGGTAATTTGATACATGATTCAGATGATCCCCTTAGAAATATTAAAATAAATTTATATACCTAGGGGAATAATACAATTATACTCAGTAAGAAAAAAATTATCTCATACAATTGGGAAAGAATCATACTAACGCACACATAAGAAAACAATATAACCCAAAACACCTAAAACAGATTACTATCCAAACAGAACCACACTAAGTAATTCCCAAAAAAATAATGAAAGACATTTATTATTATACAATAAGAAGCATATCGATTAAGGGTACCCTACACTGCTCTCGCAATTATTTTCTACTCTCATTGCCCAATATTGAATGTTAGGGAACTTCTATCTCTTCCCTAAAAAAATATTCCCCCATCCCACACCATAGTCACAAAATATATCTCCCATAGGATCATAAGATATCACATCACATCCTTAACAAGAGTTGTAATGTACCATGAAATTTAAGGCCATCAACATCATTCCATCCACTTAACATGCACAACTACACCATAAAATCCCCATAAAAAAGTCATGTCACATATTTCCGATAGACACTTTGGACACCTCCTCATATCACATTCACTTCACATCTAGCCCACAAACACATGGTCCATCATCTGGTGCACTACAAGACCTCCATCTATCATTGCTTGTGAATATATACTTGGATTGAATAAAGTGAAGGAGAGAGTGGGTAGCCATCCATCCATCCTCACCCCCGTGATGGTTGAAAAAACACCATCTATATACATAAACACACACACATACACATGGGTGTTTGGACATTGGGTTCGATATGAGTGGGGTTCATATAGAAATCAAAATGAATATTAAAATAATATATATATACATAGCCTCAAATAATCCCATACTATGGGTTCATAAAATGTCACTAACCAACTAAAAAATCACCCCTTTTATTTCCACCGTGAAATGTTGAAATCCACATTACAAACACAAGACATAAGCCTCTTTTCATTACAATAAAATAAAATTTCATTTAATCATTCAATTGCATTAATTATTTATCACCAACCACATTTATCCAAAATGACCATTATTAATTTTTTCAATAAAAATTTTCTTCCCATTATCCAAACCAAACCAATCCATTTCAAACATTATTTACGTGTTATTCCATCAATACCTGATCATCTATAATAACACAACCAATTTCAACTAATTTTCCCCATAAAAAACCACACATCACTTCCTGAAAAAATTGACTCATTCAAACCACCATTGCCACCCCATTACATGAACTCATAACAACTACAGAACACCACTCCACATCAAGACCTCATACCTACAACAAATCACCGCATACCATAACTGCACATAGACACCCCACATAATAACCACATAAGAACCACATCATCCCTATAGACTGAACTGCACATTTATTCCCCATATCATAGACACATACTAATCACATGATCACCTACACCGCAACTTCACATCATTACCCCATAGCATGACCATGTACCAACCACATCATCCCCCACATCACAACCACACATCTCTTCCCCATGACACAAAAAAACATAAAAATATATCACCGACCATTTTTCGATTTAGAAAGTGGGTTTTCATCAATTACACTTATCTCTTTTAAGGGAATTTTCATGCAACCCATAAATCGAGGGGATACTATTTTATTATCTGAATAAAAGTGGTTATCCAATTTCCATTTAGGTTGATATCACAAAAACATGAAATAAGGGTTCTCTATCACAAAAAAATAGTACAAGAAAATCCTCCAAAGAACCATTATTTTCAATGGGGAGTCATTCATTTAAATTCAAAATATTAGGATAATAATATAAAACCTTTAAAATCATATAGTTCAGACCCCTTTACCCTTCATGTTTTATAAACAGAATAATTTATTTTTTGGCCATAAAAAACAATCTCCCATAGATAAACAAGAGTAATACATTCACACATGATACAAAAAATTAAGAAACAATGGATTCCTTATATAATATAAGCTTTTCCAAATCATTATGCACCAGAGGGTGAAGAAGAAATGCTTGTAAACCAAAAATGAACACAAGAAACCAAAAATATAAAGAAACCACATCCAAGGATCCTATAAATGTAGTCAAACTCACCACAAAATAAAAAATACAATACTAAAGCAGATTCCCAAGTGAAAAATGAGAAAAAATAACCAATATGAGAGAATATATTAACACCGATCACTGAAAAATAGCCACCAGAACCAATGAATCTTGGGGAGGGATGATGTTGCTGGAAGATCTCTCAGGGTGCATAGGGTTCTAACAATGAACAAGGGGGTGGAAAAATTATTGAATGTTCAGATGAATAAAATATATAAAAACCTAAAACCTACCCCTTTTAGGATGTGAATTACATTCACAATGTGAATTACATTCACAATGTGAATTACATTCACAATGTGAATTACATAGGTTCCTAAGGATTTCATTCTATGAATACAGTACAAGGAATGAAACTTCAATACTTTCTAATTATCATAAACAATAAGTTGCCTCATCATTGAGTAAATTATATTCCATGAATTCATTTTAAGAAGTAAATTCATTTCATTTACTCAACCATTTCTCATACACAATCTCTAAAACCAAACAACAACACAAGATGAGAACCGCCAAATCATGATGTGAATCTTGTTCACACCATGAACTACATGATGTAGCACTAATTTTGATAAAGTCTCCCCTAAAAACTTTGATAACTTCTCCCTAACACTTCCAACCACCGAAATTGAAAAAATAATTTTCTAGGAAGGAATAATATGTTATTAATTGTTACTATTATAAATTAATTAGTTGAAATATTATAAAGAATTAGGATATAGAAAATTATATATAAGTTAGAAAATAAATATTCACCTTTTATATATTTTTTTACTTTATGAAACTTCATCCCATATAATAGTATAAACCAAAGTAGGTAGGACAAATTATCTTGTCAGAATATATTGAACTCAATAAAATGGTTTGTGTTAATTTTTTATTATTATCACACATATATATATATATATCATATTTTTTATTCACTGCATATTAATTAGATTATTTCAGGGGATCATTATAGGTATTATTCAAGGTATACTACACACACAGTATTTGTGCGTATATTTGGGTGTATAAAGATGATGTTTTATTATACAGGATAGGTAATGACCTCAATGATTACTAGTATAGATAGATATTGGTGATGAGAACCAAGATATAGGCCAATGTGAGGATTTGGAATAACTTTTTCTATAAATCATTTCATTACTATTTTTAGATTATAACATCCATAAAATCAATCCACTTCAATATATTTTTATAGATATATTACTTTAATGACATTACATGGGTTTCATATTTTGTAATAGTTTATGATATATTTAGGTGGGGTTTTACCATCATTGTAAATTCAAAATTATATTTTTATATTGGGTTTGATGATTTTAATTTTCAATATTATTTACTATCATCTGATGTAGGGTACAGTCTTATGATGACATTTATTGACACTCATTGTTGTTTCAAAACATCTCATGTACATGGAGGAATTCTTGAGGGCTGTAACACTCCTTTTTAGGATTCACTAGTGGGATCTATACTGGTGAATTACATAATTTCATTAAGAATATGGGTTATTATAAGAGATCTCAATAATAAAAAAATGCCTCAATATTCGAAAAAAAATCACAGAGTACGTAAGTTTATAATAATTAATTTTAGACAAAAAATGTTACTGATGTTTTTAATATATCTTTTAGAAAAAAATTATTTTCCTAAAAATAGTCTAATAGATTTAATAGTTTTGGTACAAGATAATGATTAATAATATTGTCTTTGGATGTGCCTATATAAATATTTTTTAAGATATTATATCACTAAAAACTATGGTAGTATTTACCATATACAAAACCATTTTATACGTTAAATATATATTGATTTGGATAGATTTATTAAATGTACTTGTGAGAGAATATAAAAGAGTTTAAAAATAATTTTCATGAATATTAAATTCATATATACATACTATTATAATGTGTTTAAAAAATTTATAAAATTATACTCATAACTAATCATTGAAATTTGAAAGTGGAATTACAAAGCCCAAAAGTAATCCACCGATAAGGGAATGAAGAAAAAAACAAGTAAAAGTTATATTATCTTAGTCCTTATATTCTATAAGAATATGAAAATATCATTATTAATGAATGAATATATGTAATATTTAATCAGAATATTCAATAATTTGATATATGAAGAAAAATATATAATTATCATTAATAATTGATTCATTTAATATAATTAAATATCTAAAAACACTCCATTAACTATAGAATTTTGAAGGGACTAACTATTTATACTCATTTGTAATGAATGTGTAATCAATCAATTATATATAAATTTAGATAAGTATCCCCCATACACAATCAAATTTAAGATAAATTATACTATCATTAAATATTCTAGAGACTAATTATTTAATTAATTTTACCAACAAAGGATTTAACCTTTTGAATAAATTATTCTTAAAACAATCATTGATATATCACATGAAAATATAATGGGATCAAAAATATTTAATTTAAAACCATTATTATATATTTTAATTTCAAATTATTTAGTGTACATTTTTATATTTTGTTTTTTAAACAATCATGAAAGGTATTCATAATATAAGAGAATATTTTCCATTTTGATTATCCCCCTTCATATTTAAAACATAAAAACTAGTTTGCAAAACTCTGTAATTAGTTATATAAATTATTGAAACAGGCTAGAATTTTGTTGGATGTTTTCTTCAAATACAACCATGTATTTCATAATTGAATAACTTATGATATATAGAATAAAAAAATAAATTTCAAAACTCTCCGTTATATTATGTTATAACATAACAATTTGAAATGAAATAAAATTTCTTATAGTATGAATTTATAATAATCATATATAATTCATAATTATTAAATATAATTAAGGATAAAAATACATCTAAAAAGTAAAGAATGAAATATTTTTTCAAGTGATCTCCTTTAAAAAAATATGATTGGAATAAATATAGAAAAAATGTAAAATATAGAAATATGATGGATATTTGGATAACGAAACAACTTGTTTGTATGAAAACATGATAAAAATATTTAAGGGTATATATAAGGTTGTTGAAAATATGTATGTAGTAATTAAGTATATGTATTCATTGGTTATATATAGTTGTTTAGTGTATATATAGATATGGGAAATATATTTCACTATATTTTTTGTTAGAGAGTTTTGGATACCCAAATCATATAACCCTGAGATATAAACAATATAAGATTTCCATTAATATTATTAGTATTGATATTAGTAATCACATTTCCAAAAATTTTTACCAAGGAAAATTTTATGTAATCAAGAATTAAAATCTTTACATATGAGTGACATTTATCAAATCATATGAATAAATAATTATTATTAGGTTTTTCACTTGGCTAATCCCATACAAAACATGAATAATTATAGTTTGAATAAAATAATCCACGGGAGGAGTTCTATCGAGTGTGGACCACTAATACATTCATGTTAGCTAAATGACCACATAAAAATACCACTATTTATTATATAGATTTTTTGTAATTCGAAAGGGTTAATGTATCTAGAAGTAAAAATTTATCAAAATGAAATGTTAATGTTATAAAAAATGAATTTATTTTATTATAATTAATATTATGATAATAATTATTGAAATTAAAAAATAATCATGTATTGTTTATAAGATTAAATAAAAAATATAATTCAATTAAATAATTAAAGAAGGGTAATAGATAAAAAATATAAACATTTATAGTCCCATAAATATATTCTATTAAAAAATAATAATTTTTTCTATGTATTTTTTAACTTAAATAATAAAATTATAATATTTTGTATTTGAATTTATTAAAATGAGATACAAATTTTTTAATAATAACATTGAAATTGGGTAATAGGTTAAATATCATTCTTTAGGAAGAAACAAGAAACTATAGAAAATGATAAAATATAATGGTAAATATGGTATAAATTAAAATAATATATATAAGTTTATTATAATTTATATAAATTTATATTAAAATATTCTTAAATGATAAATTCAACAACTAAATTAATTTTGTATTAAAATTTAATACAATATAACAAGCATTCACTATAAAGATATGAATATTTATAAAATTACAAATAAATTTCATCTAAAAAAGGTCATTTATTCATGAATTATAAACCAAAGATAATTAACACATTCCTATTCTAACACTACCCAGATTCCATCTCTTGAAAAACATTTATGTGATTGAAAGACTTCGGTTATAAGAGGTGGTCAAAAAATTCTTTAAATAGATTAAGGCCAACAAGTTAGGATTTGATATCTTCAATGTAGGTAACACATTATTATTGAATTATTAATTTTACTTTCTCATTATATATTAACTTCCGTCTTATTATGTTATATAGTAATGTGAATCAAAATTTATTATAATTATTTAAAATGAGATTATAAATAAATATATAAATAATCATATTCATTTCTTATTTATTACATGGTCATTCTTTTTTTAGTTTTACCATCAATATGAATATTTATATTCTATTTAAAAAGTGTAAAAATATAAAAATAAAATTAATAATAATATATATATTATTTTAAATATGAATTAAATTTATTCTTTTTGTTCAAGAATGGAACTAAAATAAGATATTCATTATTTATCAACTCTTTATAGTTGATAAAGCTACTATAAAGAATGTAATTATGGAATGATTTATTGGAAACTATACCCTTGATGTAATGAACATTAATCATAAGAAATAATAATAAAATTATGATTCACGTACCTTGAATTTTCTATAAATGATGAAATGATGAACATTGAATGATTACCCAGACTGCCATACCAAAACTAGCCTATAACAGTTGGAACATCAAAAATTTTACGGTCAATATAAAATATTAATAACTAATAAATATGGAATAAATTAATTTAATTCATAAATATTAATGAAAATATACATAAAACATGTTTTTATATAATTAAGTTTTATGCTGCTATTGTTTATAAAGTGAATAAGAGTGCATCTAGGCAAGTCAAGAATTAATATACGGCGAACCCTTTATAAAAAATATTTTGATTTTGACTTTACCATCCATGTACATAAAATTTTATGATTTTATATCTCATATTTTGTCGATTTCCTAGAAACGTATCATTCTATCAATAGATTTTTCATAAATATTTACATTGAGTGGTGTTTAGTAATAATGATGTAAAGAGATTAATTTTTTTGTCTCATTATAATTCTCAAATGGTCCATCTTATCACCACTTTCTTTTATTTTATTTATATACATTTTTAGAAGTTTTATTTATCCTTCAAAGAAATTGAATAATGTGTTTGACATTCCAAATTTTATTACAATTTTTTATTCAATAATTTTTTTTCATGTAGTAATTTAATAATATAGATCACGTGAAATTCAAATCTAATTCAAAAAACTCTTTTTTATTATGTTCTAATATTAAAAAGTTAAAAAATTCATTGATATATTATAAAATTTCAAGAATCATATATTGAATGTAATTAAAAAACTATAATATGATAACAAATACTAGTGAAAAATGCCTATAAGATATAAATAGTCATCAACATTGTCTCTGATGAAAATTAAAAAGCTAAAAAAACTACAGAATGAATGAAAAATAATAAAAATATTATAGAATATTACAAAAAAGAAATCTGTGATTGATATTATTTGTTGAGTTAATTATTTAAGGGTATATTAAAGTAGGATTAATATATATATATTCACAATGGGAATATATCTATGTATCTATTTGGTATATATAAAAATGGATTATATATATAGTTTTGGGTAAAAGTAATTGATAAAATTAATTATTTTATTATAATATTGGTTATATAGTATTGGTTTCTAAAATAATATAACCATGGTATGTGGTTATTATTGTACTATTATTGATTTGGTGATTTTATATAGGAGTGATCAAATTTCAAAATTTATATAAAAAAGGAGAATCAATGTTGTTGGTCGGAGTAGTGTACTCAAGAGGGGGGTGAATTGAGTATGAATAAGAATTTTGGTTTAAAAGGTATAATTTGATGTTCCATCAATATTTAAAATTCAATTGACCATTTAGATAGTAGTGAATTTATAAGATCTGGAATGTTCGATTAATTTATCAAAAGTGTGATTAGTTCTTAGATATATCAATTTGATAATTAATACAACTTTTAACTCTAACCTAATATTCAATACGGTTATAAACACATTTTAAGACTTACTATCATAGTTCAATTAAGTTTTTTGAAATATGTGATAAAACAGAGTAAAAGTAAAGATAAAAACACAACAGAAATTACCCCAGAGGTTTAGTCTCATATAGATACTTGATCATCTCTTCCTGGGGATCACCCGCCACTAATTAGTTTAAATTAATAAATAGTTTGATCCATACCCTACATCAGGGTTCACAATAGAACACAATATTTCTAGGTCACTTGTCCTCTACCACAGTTCTTCATGGATATAAACTACCATATCACACAAGGACCTATTCCACACTTATCTATGGGAGTAATGGGTGTAAGAAGGAATGAATGGAATGATACATTGTATCCTTCACTTTGATACATGAGATAGTGTGTTCCTAATAGACAGATACACACACCGCTCAAAAGTATGTAAACATTCACACAACAGATCAAAAAAATATGAGAAAGTATTTAGAAGGCTCTGTGTCTCTTGAGATGAAGATATTGACTCTTCAAATGTAGCTGAGAGTAAATCTGAGTCATCTTCTAGAAGTTGACACTAAAACAAAGTGTCATATTCTGGATTCAAGGTACATGTATGGTGATGTAGTTATATTGTTATTTGTCTTTGATATGATTAAGTATTTTGTCAGTTCGATGTTCATCTTGGTTGAAATTTCCTTTTGTGTTATTCTTTTTATTCTTGAGTTCATAGTGGTTTCATGAGAGTTGAAAATGTTCTTCATTATGTTTCTATCACGAACAAGAATGCACCACGCCACTCTTCTGTAAATATCTTCTCTGTTTTAAAAATGATTCTTATTTTTTTGAGGGCTGAAAAAGAGAATGTACTTTCCACGTGAATAGGTTCATTGTACCTCGTACTATCTACTAAAAACTCTATAAAAGATTATAAAACATTCTAGTAACATTAAATGACACAAATATGACCGTGAGAAATAATAATAATAAATGAAAATTTAAACAATATATCGGTAGGTGGTGCATCAGTGACTCATTTCAATGTTGAGTCCTTACTTCCGTCGGCGACACAATTGATCTATCGGTGAATCATTCCAACAGTGAGTCATTCCTTCTATCAGTGAGACAGTTGATCTATTGTTGACTCATTCCAATGGTGAGTCATTTTTTCTGTTGATAGGTCTTTCCTTCTTTTGGTGAGACAGTTGATCTATCTATGACCCATTCCAATGGTTAGTCCTTCCTTCTGTTGGTGAGACATATGCATCGGTGAGTCATTTGTCTGTCGATGGTAGTGACTCATACTTAGGTGATTTTAGATGTTCTGTCTATCTTATAGTTTATCAATGTCAGAGAGTGTTAATACCCATAATTATACATTGATAGTTATATGGTTGTAATTATCTGATATACAAGATAATGCATTGACATAATTTAAGATCTGACATGAGGTAAGAAATATGTTAATATATGACATGATTTGTGATAATTAAAACCGTTATAGTCATAGATAGTGGCCAAAAATATTTATGGTCTAATAATCTCCCCCTGTTTGATGATCACAAATCATGGCATTATTAAGTACCATTAGAGAATGATTAAAATAAATCTGTCATTTTTAATTCCTTGCTATTGTTTTAGTAATGTTCTCCCCATTTTGGGATTAGTATAAAGTGGAAGGTTAAAAGCTAAAAATAAAAATTAGAGATAGTCAAATTTCATTCATAAGAAAATTACACAGAAATACCAAAAGTTCAAGCACTGATCCCTATCCAAAATAATCACTCCACAATACTTTTTAGAGTCAAGGGATTCCTTCCCCCTATCAGAAAAATCAATAGATGGTCCAACATAGGGGTTAGGCTGAGAAGGAGGAGGATCTAAATGGATTTTCAGAGTAGGTAGAGGCAATCCTTCTGAAACTATAAAAGCTACGGAATTTCATTGCTGATAAATAATCAGAGGCTGTACAGGCTTTGTGAAGATGGGTCTGATTTGAGATAAAGCCTAAGAAACTGACATCTAAGCATGAGAATACACTGAACCAGCAGGGCCATGTGGTGTAGCAGCAGGCACCACAATGGATTCACTTTGGAAATGAAGATATGGTTTTAATATATTGATGAAATATTCAATGATTTCACCACCATATTTCATTTCCTTTTAAAAACCATCTTTTTTTTCTATGAACATGTTGAACAAGGGAGTGAATTATCTCATCTCTTGAATTTGATCTTTAAAAACCTTTCTCACAGGTGGTAGAGCAAGATTGGTGGCCAAATACTCAATCAAACTATTCATTTGATGCTTTATAATGAGTTTGGATAAAAACTCATTAATCCTTTTGGTTAGATCATCCTAAGTCTATGATGTAATCCTGGTATAATACATTACATGTTCAGGAAACATTTCTGAATTTTCCTCAACCTTGGAAACACAGAAAAATAAAGCTTGAAACTCTTCATTCAAAACTAAACTAATAGTAGCAAGACCCACAGATTCTAATGATTTAATAGGTGGAGAAAAGGATGAAACAAGAGAAGTAGAAGAAAGTTCCTTAACTTCTTTTCTTAGTTTGGCTAAAACAATAACATTAAGATGATAAATAAGATCTTCAATTCCTCTCATGATGCGCTCCATTGTATTCCTGTACTCAGTGGTTAAAGCATTGATGTCAGTTGTTAACTTCTTAATCTCAATTCCAAGCTTGGTGTTTTTCAACAACGGTTTCAGTAGTTGTAAAAAAATTGGTAGAATTTCCTTTATCACTATCTATGATACTTCAACAACATTATCTTGAGATGCACTTTTTGATGCAGGAGTAAAACTAGAAGTTCCAATTTTCCTTACAACTTCAACCATATAACAAATAGCTTTCAAATTGTCGTTTAACTCAATATTATCTCTCCAGTCTTAATCAATATCACATCTCATATGAAATTGCATTGAGTGTATTATGGAGGAATAGATGTCTTGCTTGAATTTTTCAAAATCAGACTCAGTGACCGAGTCACTAGAAGAGGTCTCATCCACTGGTTCCTTTGCAGTATGTAAAAAGACTTTATCATCTAAATCTTCTTAATCTAATACATGTTCGAAATACCCCAGATTCCTTACCCATTCATCCATTATATTAGTATCTACAGGGGTAATAGTGCCAAGACTTACTCTTCCAAGTTGATGCTATTCATCATCTTGAGCTACTCATTCATGAGGCTCCCCCTTTATGTCATCCTTCTTGGAAGTTTTCTCCCCATAATGTAATGAATCATTTCTAGGATTCTTCTCTTTATGTAGATTTCTTTATAAAGTACATATAGCTTGAGCAATGGGCTATACAGAAGCATGATTCTCATCTTGAACAAAACCCTCAATAGATTCACTAGCATTAGCTACAAGAGTCTCTATACTAACAACATCTAGATTCCCATCAGGATGAGTAGATTCGCTATCACTGCCACTTTCACTACATTCTACCTTATCATCATCTTTATCATTTTCATTTTCATTTTCATCACAAACATTATCATATTCTTATTCCCTACTTGATTCTGAACCACTTTCACCTCTACCAGCATCCTCATCTTCATCTTCTTCTTCACTAGATTCACTAAAATATTCTATACTTCTTTTGACTTTGGTATCTTCATTTATAATAGATTGGAGAATCAGTTCATGAGAAGGTAATTCCAATGGTGGAATGGGAGGTCCAATAGAAACTCTTTTCATTGGTTTGGTTGTGTCTGTGTCACTTCTATCATCAATTGGTGACCCCTCATCTCTGACAGGAGTAATAGTTTGTTCATCCTTTTCTTAAGAATAGATTATATGATCTTTTTGACCGAGGCCAAGATCCACTAGATTCCTAGGTCTTTGTGGTTGATCTATAGGATTGAACATTTCATACAGTCTATCTTCATCACCAGCCCATTCCTTCCTCCATGGGTTCCAGTTAATTATCATTCTATTATAAATGTCAGAACTTAAGAAGATTCCAATACACTCAGTAAATACTAAATCATCAACTTCACTTACATAGCCTTTCTCCTTTAGTATTACTGAAATAATTCGGGAGTCGAAAAGAGAAATTGACTTACAATCAGGTTTTATCATCTCATTTATGTACACCATTTGATATCTGCATAGATTCCATTTAAATCTTTTTTATAGAAAATACACAACATATACATCCTGATACTTTAGATAAGAAAAGTTCCATTTCCAAGGACAAATCTAGGGCTGAATAAAATGAAAAAAATTCTAGACTCACTATTTAACTCTGATGTAATCGGTCTCCTATATTCCACATTTCCGTTTAGCTCTTTCAGAGAAGTCTCATAACAAAAGAATTCACTTTCGGGTAGAGAGGTGCCTTGATAATCATCAAATATTCCATTGTGAAGAAATTTAAGAAATTCAGCCCAATGTCTGGAAGAGAAACATAGTATCTTCCCTTTAATGATCAATATGCTCCAGGTGAAATAACTCCCTTCCAATAAAAGATCCATATTCATGTAAAATTCTTGTACCACCTTCGGGTAGAAGACTCTATCATTGGTGGCGAAACAATTAAGCCATCCTTGATCTTGCGGCACAATTAAATATAATGAATTTCTATCCAAGATCCATTCCACTAGTACTTATTTCTCTGACATTACAATACAGTTTTCCAGACCATCATTTACCAGAATTAATGATTCTATTGATTCATATTTCTATTTCTTAGAAGCATGAGAATCGCCATCATCAAGAGCTCACTTCACACGTGCTATTCCAAACAGTTCTGTATGGAGGTCAGAAGGTGAACGGTCAGGGGTAAAGAGAGATAGAGAGCGATGGTCAAGAGAGTGTATAAGTAAAGGAGTATAGTGGATCAATTAAATTTTATATCATTTAGGGCTTGTAAAATTACACAATCATGAAATCATGAACCAGGTTCAACAAAGATAACGAAATAATGTCTCTTTGGATAAAAACATAAAACGTATAGAAACAAAGATCTATCAGTGTCAGTATGAGATATTTTTCATAACAGTAATAGTGTCAGCATGAAATATTTTCCATAACACTAACAGTGTTGGCATGAAATATTTTTCATAACACTAACGGTGTCGGCATGATATAGCATCGATGTAGGCCTGACAACTGTGTCGGCATGACATAGTTTCAGTGTCAACATAATAAAAATGTAGACATGACATAGTGTTGGTGTCAGCATGAAATATGTATTAGAATGACATTGAATTGGTGTCGTCATGAAATAGCGTCAGTTTCGGCATGAAATAGTGCCGGTGTCGGTATGGCATAACGTCAGTGTCAACATGACAACTTCACAGAAAAAGGTAAAAGGAATAGAAACACAAGGTCTAATAGATTGACCATTCATAACTCATTTCTAATGTAATTAATTCATTCATAGTTTAATGGATTAGTGAATTTGTAAGCATGATGGTATTCTGTGCCAATAAATTATAAGGTGATATCACCCTTTTGATAACGATCTCTCAAAAAGTGATGTTTTACATAAATATGTTTTTTTGGAATGAGAAACTGGGTTCTTCCAAAATTTAATAGAACTTTTATTGTCGCAATTTATAGGTACATGTCTAAAATTGATATCCATAGTCTAGTATAGTGTGTTTCATCCATAAAATCATAGCACAACAGCTACCTACAGTTATGTATTCAGCTTCGATAGTATATAATGAAATAGAATTTTGTTTCTTACTACACCATGGAACTAAAGACTTTCCAAAAAATTGACATGCCCAAGAGGTTCTGTTTCTATATAACTTGCATCCACCAAAATCAGAATTAGAATAACACACTATATCAAATTATTATCCTTTAGGGTAAAACATCCCTAAATTGATTGTATGTTTGAGACATTTGAAAATTCTTTTAACATCATTTCAGTGAGATTCATTGGGATTAGCTTGAAAATGGGCACACATACACACACACACACACTAAACATTCTATCTGGCCTACTAGAAGTCAAGTAGATAAAACGTCCAACCATCACCCTATAGGTGGTTTGATCAAAAGGCTTACCATATTTATCAGAATCCATCTTATAAGTAGTACTCATTGGAGTTTTACTACTTTTAATGGTAAAGAAAGGGAAATATTTTTTAAAGATTTTTCTATATTTACTTTGATTAAAATTATACCTTATTTATTTTGAAAAATCTGAAATCCAATAAAGAATTTGATTTCACCCATCAGACTAATTTTGAATTCACTTTACACCATTTTAGAAAAATCAATAAATAATGATTTTCTTAAAGATACAAAAATAGTATCATCTATATAAATTTTAACTACTAAATCATATTTAGAATATTATTTTCTAAAATGAGTATGATCAGAAATTCCTTGTGTAAAACCTTTTGTAATTAGAAAAGTACTTAGTCTATCATACAAATCTCTTGGACCTTTTTCTAAACTATATAATGTTTTTGTTAATTCGAAAACATGATTTGGAAAATGAGGGTTTTTAAAATTAGGGGATTGTTCAAAAGAAAACGTCCTCAACTATATAACCATTTAGGAATTCACTTTTAACATGCATTTGATAAAGTCTAAATTATGATTGGAAGCATAAGCATGTAGGATTCTGATGAACTCAAGTCTAGAAACAGGGGAAAAGGTTCTTTATAGTCCATGACTTCTTCTTGAATATAACCTTGTGCAAGCAATTTGACATTATTTTTAACAATATTAGTACATTCATCTACTTTGTTCCAAAGCACCCACTTAGTGTATATGGTCAAGGTGTCTTTGGTTCTATCCACAAGATTCCAAACTATATTTCTTTCAAATAAATTTTGTTCTTCTTGTATTTCCATCACCCAAAATTCATCTTTAATTGCATAATTTATGTTTTTAGGTTCAAGCTGTGAAAAAAGGATTGATGTTCATCATGATTTATAAGAGAATATCTAGTTTGTGTACCTTTATCCAAGTATCCAACAATTGCATCTAAAATATGGTTCTTGAGGGTAATAGTTGGTATAGAAAAGGAGGGGCTAGTAACTTCAGGTTCATCTACATGTTCGGGTTCATCATGTCTAAATTCCAAATAATTTCCAAAACTGTTTGATTTAACATATTGCTTAACAAGGGGATTAGATGATTTTTCATTTATGTCTAGGCTTGAAATATCATATTCAAGGTTTTATAGGGAGGCCTTAGGTTCATGTGGATCCATTTCATTAAACTGGATATGCACAGATTATTTCAGATACTTGGTTCTTTCATTAAAGACTATATAGGCTTTATTAAAGGTTGAGTAACCAAGGAAGATTCCTTCATCACTCTTGGATGCGAATTTTTCAAGATTGTCCTTTGTATTAAAGATGTAGACTGTGCAACCAAAAACATTGAAGTAACTAACTTTGGGTTTTCTATTGTTCCACAACTCATAAGGAGTCGTCATGAGGATATCAATAATTAAGACTCTATTAATTATGTATCAAGACAAATTTACAACCTTGTCCCAAAAGTATATAGGTAAATCATATTCATTAAGCATTTCTCTGGCTATCTCTTATAAAGTTATATTTCTTATTTCCACAACTCCATTTTGTTAAGGCATCCTAGGTGTAGATAAGTTATGGTGATTACCATTGTGTGTGGAAAAATATTCAAAGTCTTTATTTTCAAACTCACAACCATGATCACTTCTTTAGAATTTTATTCTAAGTACACATAGATTTTCCACTTTTTTAACATACTTTGTAAAGTCAATACATGCTTCACAATTTTGATCTAAGAAATAAGTCCAAGTATACCTAGAATAGTCACATACAAGAACATAGACATTGTTCTTCCCATTTATACTGAATACTCGAGAGGGTCCAAACAAGTCTATGTGAACCAACTCTAAAAGATGATAAGTGGACACTTCCTTCATTGATTTGAAATATATCTTGTATTGTTTACCTTTTTTATGAGGATTAAAGTCTTTTTAAATTTAAAACTCATGTTTGGGTACATCCTTGACTAGTCCCTTTCTAGTAATATTACTAAGAGAGTGTACTTTACAGTGTCCCAATGTACTATTCCAACGCCAATAATCTTTATGAAAGACACTTAAACAAGAAACATTTTTAGGAACTAAAGAATCTATGTAAATGTAATATACATTTTCATTTCTAATGGAAAAAATACTAATTCATTTTTAGAGATAAAAAAATTTCAAACATCATTTTCAAATTTTACATGAAATACATCATCACATAATTGTGAAATACTAATCAAATTATATTTCAATCCATCAACAAAAAGTAATTTAAAAATTAAATCTGAGTTAGAGTAACCAATCAATCCTAAGACAATTATTTTTCTTTTAGAATTATCACCAATGGTGATATATCCTCCATTAATATTGACTAGGTTCTTGAAGCATGAATTATCTTCTGTCATGTGTCTTGAAAATACACTATCCAAGTACCCCTGAATCTTGTAGGAGATCTCTAAACATCTATCATACAGAACAATCAAACAAAAGCAAATTTTGATACATAGACTTGTTTGTGTCCAGTGATATTAGTAATCATTACTTCTGGTACCCACATTTTCCTTATGGGTTTCCTATAATAATTATATAACATATTTGAAAAGTAGACATTATTTATTCTTGGAAAACAAGAGATAGTAAAAGATATTACAAAACTGGAACAAGCATCAGAATTTGGATTTTTTAGGTAGAAGAATAGATTTTCCAGATTTAGTTACAAATTTTTTTATTTAGGTATTTCTGCCTAGGATGATATACAATACCAGAAGTGTACATAGGATCTATCTGTTTACCAAGCATTTGAGTAAGAGTATTTTTACCATTGGTAAATTTTTCTAGATCATTCTTAAATTTATCATTTGACATTTTTAATTATTTTTTTCTTCGAGGAGTTGAACATTATTTCCCTTTTCAATAATAAGTTCAGACTTTATATTTACAGTATGATCATTTTTTTCTTTAATGATTTATATTTATCTTTTATTTCATTGCGTGTATCATCCAGGATTTTATAGTATTCAAGATGTTCATCACTTGTCATATTTTCAAAACAACATTCATTTTCAGAATAATATTAATTGTGTGTAGGATAATCTAAGGTTACCTAATATGTGTTTGTCATAAAACACATTTTTCCATGTAATCTTTCTCATCATGAGTTGATGTTGATTCACTTGAGCTATCCTCAATGGAACTCCAGGTGGCCTTCATAGCTTTCTTATACATCTTGTCTTTTTTTTCATTATTCTTTTTGTATTTTAATTTTTGACATTCTTCATTAACATATCCTCTCATCTTACATTCACAGCAGACAACCTCTTATTATTTTTCATATCATTTTCAGTCCTTTTTCTAGTTTCCCTTATTTTCATCTCTTCCTTTATAATTGGTCTTTTGGAAGAACATATTTTTTCTATATAATTTATTGAATCATAAGTCCAGATAAGCCATCTCTACATCACAATCTGATTTTGATTCATCATTACGGTTCTTTTAACAGAGGCTAGAACCTTCTCTTTTTTCTTTATTCTTATATTTAGTAGTCTTGATGGAAATAGATTTTCTCTTAGGATCATCCTCTTCTTATTTGTTGACTTTCAGCCCTTTCTCATGCATCATCATTTTTCCAATGAGTTTATTGCCAGGGGGTTGGCTGATGTCACTAGATTCTCTAATTGAGATATAAGTTCCCCTCCATCAATAATGTTAAATTATGAGAATTCTTATAATTTTTTATTTGGCAGTAACATCTCTTCCCAGAGATATTATAGTGTTTACAATTTCATTAAACCTAAGATACATGTAAGAAGTTGACTCATCAATCTTCATTTTTAAATTTTGATATTTAATATTATATGAGTTATGTCTCATTTCCTTAACACTATAAGTTCCTTCATGTGACACAGATAATGTATCCGAAATTTCATGGGTTGTTTTACATGCGGAAATTTTGTTAAATTATTCATCTCCTAAAGAACATTATAAGGGATTAAAGGATTTGAAATTACTGTTATAAGTAGTCTTAGTTGGGTCCTCCGAATTAGTTCTAGTAGTAGTAGGAATCTTATTTTCATCTACAATTGAAGACCAAATTTCAAAACCCATATTTTCTAAGTGCATTTTCATTTTAGTTTTCAATTGTGCATAATTTGTTCCATTAATGAATGGAGGTCTATTTGTATCAGCACCTTCTAGCCTATTATCTACAATAAAATATTGGAATAATATTTTAATGTGATAATAATTTAGAATTAATAGAAATTCTGAGATCATTGAAATATAACTAAAATCACAGTTGAAAATGTTTGAATAAGAATTGAAAACTGAAAAATCATAAAACCTTTGATACCTAATATTGTTTGGATTAGAGTAATCAAGCGGGGGTGAATAGATTATATATAAATTTTTTTATTTAAAAGGTATAATTTTATATTCCTATAATATTTAAAATTCAACTGACTAGTTAGCCAGTAGTGAATTTATTAGATCTCGATTGTTTAATTAATTTCTCAAAAGAGCTATTATTTCTCACTTATATCTATTTAATAATTAATAAAACTTTTGAAACTAACCTAATAAGTCAATACTATTATAAAACATTCTAATACTCACTGTAAGAGTTCAATTTGGTTTTATGAAATATGCGATAAAACAGAGTAAAACTAAAGATAAAAACAAAGTGGAAAAGAAACAAGAGGTTCAGTCTCAAGAAGAGACTTAATACTCTCCACTTGGGGATCACCCACCACTAAACAGATTAAATTAATAATCAGTTTTATCCACAATATGGATTGGGGTTTAGAAAAGCACAGAGGCTCTCTAGGTCACAGGACCTCTACTACAGTTGTTTGTGGGTACAAACTACCAGGTCTCACAAGGACCTCTTCCAGACTAATCTGTGGGAGTAACTAGTGTAAAAATCTATGATTTGAAGGATATGTTAAATCCATTAGTTTGATAAAGGATATAATGTATGCATAATATAAATATATACACACTACTCAAATGTATGTAAAAATTAACACAATAGTGAAATAAAATATGAGAAAGGATTTAGAAGGATCTATGTGTTTTGAGATGCTACTCTTGAATCTTTATATGTAGCTAAGAGTAAGTGTGAGTCCTCCTCTAGATGTTAACACAAAAACATATTTTTGTATTCTAGATTATAGGTACATGTAGGGTTCTATAGGTATATTCTTCTCCATATTTGATATGATGAAGTAGTTTTTCAATCCGATGTTTATATCAGTTGTGATTTCCTTATGTGATCTAATTTTTGTTCTTGAATTCATAGTTGTTTCAAGAGTGTTTCAAATGTTCTTCAGTATGTTTCTCTCACACACATGCATGCACCATACCACTCTTTTTTATATCTTCCCTCTTATAAAATTTTATCTTATTTTATTAGGGTTGACAAAGAGCATGTTCTTTCCATGTGCATAGGTTCATCATGCCTCACACTATCTGCAAAATGTCCTAAAAAAGATTATAAAATTAGTTAGTAACATTAAATGACACAAATATGAATTTTAGAAATAATACAAATAAATATAGATTTAACCAGACTGTCAGTAGGTGGTGCATCAGTGACTCATTTAAATGGTGAGTCTTTCCTTCTGTTGGTGTGATAATTGATATATTGATGAATCATTCCAATGGCGATTCATTCCTTCCATCATTGTGACATTTGATATATAGGTGACTCATTCTAATGGTGAGTCCTTCCTTCTCTCGGCGAGACATATGCATCAATGAGTCATCTATCTGTCGGTGTCAGTAACTCATACGTAGATAATATTAGATGTTTTGTCTGTCTTACAGTTCATCAAAGTCAAAGAGTGTTAATACCCAAAATTACATATAGATAGTTATACGATTGAAATGATCTGATATACAAGATAATGCTTCCATATAATTTAGGATCTGACATGAGGTAAAAAATATTTCAATATAAGACATGATTTGGGATAATTAAAAACATTATAGCCAGATATAGTGGCCAATAATATATATGGTCCAAAAAATATCATCATGCAGTAGAACCATTATAAAAGAGGTTGTTTCAATTAGAGTTAGTTAGTTAGTTTTATTTTCATTTAAAGTAAGTTTTTTTTCAATTAATGAAGATAATGGATGGATTTAAGAGAAGAGTTTGAAAACCCTAATTAACATAATGGTGATTTATTCTATAGAAAATTTTGTTACCATACATGGAAACCACATTCAGTGTTGGATTATTAAAAAAACATGGCACTAAGGATTTTGGATGGTCATAAAATATATGATAATGATGTATTAAAGCCTTTATAGTGGCTATATGGAGATGTGATAGATGATACAACATTATATCATTATATATCAAGGTCATGGAATAAGGAGAAAAAAACTTGGAGTGTGATGGAATATTATTAATTCTCTACTGGTAGCTAAGATATAAATTGTATATTCTGGTTTGTTGAGGTGTTGGAAGAAGAATGAGTTTTCTTGATGTCATTTAGAGAATAATTGAAGTATTTTGGTGTATAAAATACATCACCCTACAATATATTATTTCAGAATGCAATATATTCCATTTAAGAATAATATTACTTATAGATAAGGTTAATTTAGGATATTCTGGAGAAACCAATCCATGAAGGTAGTGGCCATGATATAATAAAATCTATAGGATATTCAATAGAGTCTATGTAAGAATAAATCATGTGCATATTGGATTTCTATGCAGTGGAATGATGGAACAAACTACGATGGATTTTATAAATATAAGAATATGTCTATTGTTATTAAAGAAAACTACACTATGATGTAAGATATTATATGGTATAATGACTTTGGTAGTAATAATCCAAGGCTATGTAATAGTAGGAATCATATATAATGGTCCAATGTAAGAATAACATGTCTATATGGACAATTAGTTTCTGTAGTTCCACACCTCAATGTGTATCATCATTCCAAAAGTATGGACAAAAATGTTTAAAAATATAGTGATGGGAGGCATAGAGAATGGATCCACATTGTATTGAGAGGTTGGTAAGAATGGGTGAGACTCTAATTTTGATAAATAGAGAAAACATGATAATGTTTTGGAACGATTACCTAACAAGTTGAAATTTGAAATAGATACATTATCAAATAGTTATTATTCCATTAAAGATACCTATTTGATAGAATTAAAAAATTCATGATTGGATGGAGATGTAGGTCTTTACATCATGGATAATTAAGTGACACTTTAACTTGATTTAAAGTTAGAAAAGATTTTATAAGATCATATCATGATCTTCAATGTATTTAAAATTTGATATTATTTAGATTTTTTAGATGCAACTAAGGATTTAAGATCTCATTATATTGGAGGAGATAACTGTAAAATCCCAGGTAAATAAAGAATATGACATTTTCATATTTATTAATATTTGTGAATAAAATGATAACATTACTTTAAAGGGAATTCTATGTTCGATGGCATAACCAATACACAACAATGAGTTTCTTTGACATCTTACGGTGCAAACTAGTAATATAATAATATTATTTTAAATGGTAGTTAACTCCTAGATATTGTAATGGAGGGAAGGAAAAGAACTAACTACAAAATGATTACATATTTTTGTTAAATATTTTTACATTTATCCAATAAATTTTAGAGGCTTAAAATTCAAATGAATCCAATTTTAAGCATAAATATTCTAATATTCTTTAAAAGGTCGATTAACTTCCTTTTGATGGAGAAACCTTTTTAATTACACTTTTTTGACAATTTTATATGTTATATTTGACAAAATAAAATCCTTATTTAGAATCAGGACATCAAAATTTACTTTGTTTAAATTTTTGTTATTTTTCTGATAAAGATAATCTTTTAATTAATAGAGAAAATGTTGTATTTTAATTCAAAACCTCCTTTTAATCTAATTTATTTATATGGATAGGTTATCATTTTAATTGGGAATAATGTGTAGTTAAAATATATTTTTACCTTATAATTCAATGGTGGTCATTGGAATTAATTTCACTTTGAAATTGGATATAAACAAGAGTCAATATTTTAATAGATATTATTTCATAAAAACATGCTATTTGTTTTGAGTGTGGTAAATAATTATAAAATTAATTAATGAAACTTCAATGTTTTGAATTTGGTAAAATGGAAATCATTTTTGAATATCAAATTTTATTTGGATAAAATTTTGGTTTATTTCTGAAAAATTTTCATTTTTAACGAATAGTGGAAAATAATGAATTTTACTTCAAAACTTCTTTTTCATCTAATTTAATTATATAGTTATATTTTCCTTTTAATTTTTTTTAAGGTTTAATTGAATTATTTTATTATCACTTAATACAATTTTTTTATTGGAAGTAATGTCACTTTTCAATTGGATGTAAAAACACATCATTCTTGTGATAAATTTTACTTCTTAAAAACCCATCTTTGGTTGTGAAAACAAGAATTATTTCTAAATTAATTACTGAAATTTTTGTATTTGGAATTCGTTAAAATGGATTCCATATTTGGAATCATAAGGTCGAAATTATTTAATTAATACTCTTTTGTTTTTGGACATTATGAATAGTAACAACGGTAATTATCTTTAATTATCGTGATTAATTAATAATCGTGTAGTTAAGGGTAAAACAATAATATCATAATAATATAAAATGACCCAAAAATGTGTCCAAATACACTTTTTTGTGTCATGGCCGACCATGGGAAGCTTTTTACTGAACTTGAGGGTCCATGGAGTCCCATGGGAGAAATAGGGACATTTATGACATTATTTTTTTAAAATAAGAGAAATATAACAAAGGCTTGTATATCCTAAGTAAAACAATTTTAATTTTTTTACATAAATTATCTCTTAGACTATAAATATTCATTTTAAAGATAAAAATATTTCGTATATCTTGGTATTTTTTTATAATTTTGAAACATTAAATAAATAAATTTATTTATGACACCATGATGATGCAGTGATTACCTCATTAATGAATGATTTAAAAAAAATTAAATGATAAGATAAAATCTAAGAATTACATTTGTAGATAACCAATGGGATGGGTGGATTTAGAAACCTTATCACCTTATCCTCGAAATATATCATTGTGGTACCTTTAAAATCCGAAAACCATTTTATAATAAAGTAACATTTCAAGACTTTCCAAAAGTGACCCTCCTCCCTATTATATAAGGCCCCCACCTCTACCACCTTACCCACACCCCTCAAGACCTTGTATCATCTAAAATCTTCTCATATTATCTCTCCACATCCCTATATCACTCTTAAAAGCCTCACTTTGGGAAGAGGTCTTTCCAAGGAAGCCTTTGGCTCAAATCAAAAAGAGTTACCCAATTTAGAGGTTATGTCTTCTATCGAATTTCTTTCTTTTATTTTCCTTCCTCACTCACAAATATCTTCTTCTTATTTGATACCATAATAAAACCATTATTCTAAATATATGAGGATGTTTTTATTATATGTTTTATACCTACACTTACACACACCTCCGTCTAATGGTTAAAGAACATACTGCTTCTGTGGGTGGAAAATTACTGCATCATGAAATGATGATTTTTCAATATTCTTATAACACCTTTCATGGTGGACATTATGATGTCACTGAATTTATATATGATATATAAGGTATTATTTTTTCTATATTCTTCTGAATTTTATTTTGAAATCGCATCGTTATGCTTTTGATGTTGTGGAACAACGATAATTTCATCCGAGGATGTGTGAACTATTTCCCCATCAAGTGATGTGACTCGTTCATGCCAAACATGGAATTTATAAATAATGTAATTAATTAACTAAGGTTACCTATATAAAATATATATTATACTATAATTATAATATATATATGTCTCATTTAGTTTTAATTCCTTTAATATGAGAAAGAAATGAAAGTAGTGTTCAAGCGTATGTACGGCCTACCGTCTCCATGAACGGTGGATTTCATTTTTTATCTCCAAATGTTATGTAATATTATAAAATGAATATATACCAAATATATATGATATTTAAATCCTTACTACCATTTTTTATTTGATTTACTTATACCTACATGGATAATTCTCTTCATACAAGTTTATTTTTGACTCAGGTACCGAACATTGGAAAATAATATGATATGAACTCACATAATTAACTAATTATTATAACTTGATAATATTTTATATGAATTGAATAATAAAATTTAAAGGAATTACTTAAGAAATTATAAATTTACCAAAGTTTATTATTCAAGAATATAACGAAATGAACCAGACAAGTCGGACTTGAGGTAAGGGGATTTCTTATCTCACTCTTAATTCCATGATATTTCCATTGTTCGCAACTTATTTATTGCATGTTGTGTATTGTGTACTTCCATTTAATATATATATTATCGCCATTCTATTAATATTCATGGTATTATGTGATTAATTTGGTTTTTATTATCTTTTGGTAATACGAATCGATTGATTACAACGAGGTAAAGGGTTTTTATCTCACTTTTTATTCCCATGAGATTCATGCTACATTTGACACTATTTCATTTTTTTGTGGTGTATTTACTTTGAATGATTGTATTATTTTTGTAATATAATTTAATTTATGGGTATTTAAATCTTCATTTTATGACCCTTCTTTCATGGGGTATACGTTTCGAAAGTTTCCCAAATCGGTAAGGGAACCTTTCAACCTCCTCTTTTTAAAAGACTTATTTTAGTTAGGTCTTCTAATTTACATCTTCTTATGTTGGTATATGTTCTTATATATCCTTATTTCTATAAATTTTGTGTCTAGGTGATGATATACCCTTTTTATCTCTCATCAACTCATTTTCTGAATTTTAAAGTGACGTTGTTAGGCTGTCGAATTTCTGTAAGGGAACTTCTTAACCCAATTTCAATTCTTTGGGTTAAACCTCTACTTCTTGATTACGTCGTGCTATGAATACGTGTGTATGACCTATGATTGTTTTACACTTAATATCCACTTATATTGAGTGTATTTATATTTTTCACGCATAATTATGTAATTTATTTATCCTTAATATGAAGATACCATCTTTGTACGGGACTTCATCTCTATCTCCTTTCGTTGAGGAATAATTCAATTTATATACAACCTCATTTTATTAGTTGTATAATAAAACCTTTTGACTTTTAATTTCATTCAAAATAAATATTTTTACATGAAGTGTTTTACTAAACGATAAAAGGAATGTTTAGGTCTTATGTGTGCAGCGACAACGACTTCTCCACCAGTGTGACCATTATTTGAGTTTCGGCTTCCTCTACAAGACATAACTTTTTTTAAAAGATAAATAAATACCATGTTTTGATTTTATTTTATTTTGGTATTGAAAATGAATTTAATAATGATTTTATTATATCAATGTGTTTTATAGATATATTGTGATTGAAATGTGGAAATGTTATGTTTCTTTTATGCATGTTTTATGTGATATGATTATGTTATAGTTCTTGGGAATTGTTTATGAAGTAGGGTGGCTCCGTGATAATCTAAGGGCAGGTGAGCCCGAGATAGCTCTCCAATGAATTGGGTTATGTGAAGGAGTTAAATTCTAAGGTTTCTCTGCAGAGATTTAGGTAATATACTGTGATGGGTATTCTAAACCTAACCATGAGCGTTACTCCCTACATAAAAATGTTATGAATGCCTCAAGTTATCTTTATGTTTTTTGATTTCTATGAGTTATTCATAAAACTTATGTTTTCATGAGGTATGTTAAAGTGATTATGTTTTATGAGTAAAGTATGATTTCATTTATTCATATGTATACATGAACTAATGTTTTCTTTCTGTATTTCTATATCCATTACAGAGCTTTTTAGGCTCATCCAATGTTTTTTTGAAATGTTTTTCACAGGACATAAAGTGGAATAGTGTTAAGGATGGGATCAAGGAACTGTCATGCTGTCTAAAACATAGAAAATTACACGAATCTTTTGTTCAAGAGTTTTTATTTTGTGAAAAATTGATACTGAGTGGATGTGTCTACTTTGTAATCATTGATATGTTATAGTTATGTCTTAATTCTATAAAACTATAAACCTGAAAAGATCCTCAACGTTAATTATTCATTTAATTCAATATTATGTAATGTTTTAAGGCCGTGTACTTATAGTTGGTATCAAAGGTCAGTTTAGATAACTTTAGAGGTTAGGGTATTCTTTAAGCACACGTGACATTACCATAATGATTTGGATTTTAGAAAGAGTCATATTTATTTTTATAATGTGAATGAGTTTAAGATAACATGAATAAGTATATCTTAGTGTTTACCCTACTCTTAAGATATTATATGATGATTTTACTAATATAATCACACTAACCTTTTTTGTTTTAGTAAATGGTTGGATCTAGAAGGCACCAAAGTAACAGTGGATGTGAAGAAAACTGTGACAGTTTTCTGAACGAGCAACTGAATGATATGGGATAATCAATGAGAAATATTGTGGTTATTCTAAACCAACTATCTAGAGTCATGATTGACCACTTGAACATTAGTGATTTTTATAAGGCATGATATATGTGAGTTACAAATCCCTACAGAAGTTCAGGTAATAATCATAAAGGTAAGTGCATTGAAAAACCTATGTCTTAAATATGTGGAAAGAAAGACCTAGGAAAATGTTTCAAAGGGACAAAAATATGCTATAGATGTGTAAATGAAGGTCATAAATCAAGAAAATGCCATGAAAAAAATGAAGCATCTAGTTGACTCTAGGAAAGGGAAAAAAGTCCTTTTTGAGGGATCAATTGAATGTTTTAAATGTGGTGTGCATGGTCATTATGAAAACACATATCCTATGAAGAAGTTTTGGGAATGGGATCACCAGGATCGTAAAAATATTCGTTTACCAATACGTAATTACATTTCGATTGAGGATAAAGAAACTGAAAATGACCAATGAATGGAATGAATTATTTCTTAACATATGTTTTCCTATTATTGAAATCTTTGGATATGATTAATGATTTTGTTTTTAGGAAATTTTTATTTCAGGATAAGTTGGAAAGGAATGCTTAATGGATCATGATGAATGTTTAATGAGTAAGAAGTCAACATATAAGGGATTCAAGAGTTATGGTAGACTTTAGGATGGTGAAACGCATAGATGTATTAAGGATCTTTTGATGATGGGATTACATTAGATGAATTTTTATAGCATGTGTAACCCTGATGTTTGATATATGAAAATTTTATTCAAGGAATAATTATATTTTCTTTTGCGGATATAGTTATAAAGAACCATTTGTGTTTATATGATCCTTCAATTTGAGGTAATTACCGATTAATACATTTCGGGATAAAAAACAAAATTTATTAGATAACATTTGTGGTTAAAATATGTAATGGTTATTTTTGATGAATTTATCTCTTCTTGGGAATGTTATAAAATTATGTAGTTTTTGAAAAGGGACAACAGACAAACCTTGTGACAACCCGCCGCATTGGACGAAGCTGCGGGAATTGAACCCACAACTAAAGTGTGACTGGTATTTATCACCTACCACTGGACTACATGAAGTCCCTGGTTAGTATGACTAATTATTTTTAGTTAATTGATCTTATGAATCAGGAATAAGTTGATTTTGGGTTAGCTATATAAATGATTAACCTATCATGGAGGATATGTGATTAGGTTAATTTCTTTTTAGTATGAGACTTTAAGAGTAACTGATGTTATTTGGAGATAAATGTTAAGATTTACCTTGGAAGACAATGTGAATAAATCCTTCAGAGATTTGGGTTTCAATCTTAGTTTGGATTAAATTGAATAATTTTATGTATAACTGTTTGTTTAATGGTATTTCTTGAACCTTGGGTTCTTTTTGTTGAATTTTGGAGATTAAGAGTAGTATTTATTTTTATAAAGTATTATCCATTTTGGTTTTGTCCGATCTTGTAATTACAATTTTGGTTTTGGTTTTGGTTCAGGTCTAAAGACATAGGAAATATATAGTTCATCTTTTTTGTATTAGGTGATTCTCACGAAGTTGATTATAACACTCTTAATGTGAACAAGTCAACCTAAAAAATCATCTTTTGTTGAAAATATGTGTTTCTATAGAAAATATATTAAGAGATGAAAGTCTATATGACGAGTAAGTATGATTCCTTATGATTTAGTTATGCTCATAAAAAAATTCCTCAATTAAAAGTAACTTAAGAGAAAAACATTGTCTATTAATTTTTTCTTCTGGGGAATCAAATACCGTTTAACTGATCACAAGCTTGTGATTTTCTAGTGGTTAAATTTCTCTTAGACGTGTTTTCTATCACTCTCCATCAGAACATGATGATTTTTTTTCTCCTCCATATCCATGTTTTCATGGAATCCTAGTATGGGTTATTTTAGGTGACCTTTTTACTTTTCTTTCTTTTAAAGTGATAGATTAATTTACTCCCTTTCCAATGTAGGGATTTCAATGAAGATTCCGAGCCCAATTTTAAAATTGTGAGGATGCAATTCCCAAAAGGGGGGAAGGATGTAACATCCCTGGTAAATAAAGAATATGTTATTTTCATATTTATTAATATTTGTGAATAAAATGTTAATATTACTTTAAAGGGAATGCTATGTTCGATGGCGTACCCAATACGCAATAATGAGTTTCTTTAAAATCTTACATTGCACACTAATAATATAAAAATATAATTTTAAATCGTAGTTAATGCCTAGCTATTGTAATGGTAGGAATGAACAGAACTAACTACAAAATGATTATCTATTTTTGTTAAATATTTTTACATTTATCCAATAAATGTAAGAGCCTTAAAATGAGAATGAATCCAATTTTAAGCATAAATATTCTAATATTCTTTAAAAGGCCGATTAACCACCTTTTGACGGTGAACCCTTTTTAAATACACTTTTTGTCAAATTTGTATGTTATCTTTGACAAAATAAAATCCTTCTTTAGAATGGGGACATCAAAATTTACTTTCTGTAAATTTTTGTTAATTTTCTGATAAAGTTAATTGTTTAACGAATAGTGAAAATGATGTATTTTAATTCAAAGCCAACTTTTAATATAATTTATTTATATGGTTATATTATCTTTTTAATTTGGATTAAAGTTTAGTTAAAATATATTTTTACCTTTTAATTCAATGGTGGTCATTGTAATTAATTTCACTATGAAATTGGACATAAACCAGTGCCAATCTTTTAATAGATATTATTTCTTAAAAACACGCTATTTGTTTTGACAACGGGAATTAATTATAAAATTAATTAATGAAACTTCTATATTTTTAATTTGGTAAAATGGAATTAATTTTTTAATATCAAATTTACTTTTTATAATGTTTTGTTATTTTTCTGAAAAAAATTTCATTTTTAATGAATAGTGGAAAATACTGCATTTTACTTCAAAACTGTTTTTTCATATAATTTAATTATATAGTTATATTGTCTTTTTAATTGGTTTTAAGGTATAATTGAATTATTTTATTATCACTTAATACAATTTTGTTCATTTAATGTAATTTCACTTTTCAATTGGATGTAAAAACAAGTCAATCTTTTGATAAATTTTACATCTTAAAAACCCGTCTTTTGTTGTGACAATGGGAATTATTTTTAAATTAATTAGTGAAATTTCTGTGTTTGGAATTTGTTAAAATGGATTCCATATTTGGAATAAGAAGGTCCCAATTATGTAATTAAGACACTTTTTTTGGACATTTTGAATTGTAACGACGATAATTATCTTTAATTATCATGGTAATTAGTAATCGGTTAGTTAAGGGTAATAAAATAACATCATAATTATATAAAATGACCCAAATATGTTTCCAAATACACTTTTTTGAGTCATGGACGACCATGGGATGATTTTTACCGTACTTTAGATTCCATTAAGTCACATGCGGGTAATAGTGACATTTATGACATTATTTTTTTAAAAGAAGAGTAATATAACCAAGGTTTGTATATCCTAAGTAAAATAATTTTAATTTTGATTAAATAAATGATATCTTAGAATATAAATTGTCATTAGAAATATAAAAAGATTTTCTACAACTTGTTATTTTTTTTATAATTTTTAGACATTAAGTAAATTAATTTATTTATGACACCATGATGATGTAGTGATTACCTCATTAATGAATGATTTAAATAAAATGAAAAGTTAAGGTAAACTCTAAGACTTAAACTTGTCAATAAACTATTAGATGGGTGTATTTAGAACCCTTATCACCTTATCCTCAAAATATATCATTGTGGGATCTTTAAAATCCAAAAACCATTGTATAATAAAGTAACATTTCAAGACTTTCCAAAAGTGACCCTCCTCCCTCTTATAAAAGGCCCCCACCTATACCCCCATACCCACACCCATCAAGCAGATGCCTCATCCAAACACTGATCATATTATCTCTCCACATCCATATCTAACTCTTAGAAGCCTTACTTTGGGTAGAAGTCTTTCCAAGGAAGCCTTTGGCACAAATCAAAAATATTTTCCCAATTTAGAGGTAATGTCTTCTCTCGAGTTTGTTTCTTTTATTTTCCTTCTTCACTCACCAATATATTCTTCTAATTTGATCCCATAATAAAAAAAGTATTCTCAATATACTAGGATGTTGTTATGATAAGGATTCTACCTACACTTACACACACCTCCATCTAATGGTTAAAGAACATACTGTTTCTGTGGGTGGTGAATTACAGTCACACGAAATGATGATTGTTTAATCTTATTTTAACACCATTCATGGTGGACATTATGATGTAACTGTATTTATATATGATATATATGACATTTAGTTTTTCTATATGCTTCATAATTTTATTTTTAAATCACATCATTATGCTTTTCTTGTTGTGGAACTGCGATAATTTCATCTGAGGAAGGGTGGACTACCGCCCCCTCAAGTGATGTGACTCGTTCATTCCAAACATGGAATTTATAAAGAATGTAATTAATGAACTAATTTTACCTATATAAAATATATATAGTACTGGAATTATAATATATATGTCTCATTAAGTTTTAATTCCTTTAATATGACAAAGAAATTAATGTACAGTTCTTGATTACGTACGACCTACCGTCTCCATGAACAGTGCATTTCATTTTTTATCTACAAATGTTATGGAATAGTATAAAATGAATATATGATAGATATATATGATATTTAAATCATTAATACCATTCTATAGATGATGTACATATAACTACATGAACAACTCTCTTCAAACAATTTTATTTTTGACTAATGTACCGAACATTGACAAAAGATATGATATGAACTCACATAATTAACTAATTATTATAATATGATAATATGTGATATGAATTGAATAATAAACTTTAAAGGAAATAATTAACCAATTATAAATTGACCAATGTTTAATATTCAAAAATATAAGGAAATGAACAAGACAAGTCGGACTTGAGGTAAGGGGATTTCTTATCTCACCTTTAATTCCATGAGATTTCCATTGTTTGCCAATTATTTGTTGCATGTGGTGTATTTTGTACTTACATTAAATATATATACTATCACTATTCTTATAATATTCATGGTATTATGTGATTCATTTGGTTTTTATTATCTTTTTGTCATACGAATCGATTAATTACAATGATGTAAATGGTTTTTATCTCACTTTTTATTCCTGTGAGATTCCTGATACATTTCCACTGTTTTCATTTGTGTGGTGTATGTACTAACAATGACCGTATTATTTGTGTAATATAATTTAATTTATGGGTATTTACATCTTCATTTAATGAACCTTCTTTCATGGGGTGTAGGTTTCTAAAGTTACCCAAATCGGTAAGGGAACCTTTCACCCTCCTCTTTTTAAAAGACTTCTTTTTTGTTAGGTCTTTTATTTTACATCTTCTTACGTTGGGATATGTTCTTTTATATCCTTATTATTGTAAATTTTAATTCCAAGTGATGAGATACACTTTTAATCTCTCATCAACTCATTTTCTGAATTTTAAAATGACGTTGTTAGGCTGTATAAATTCTTGTTAGGGAACTTCTTAACCCAATTTCTATTCTTTGGGTTAAACCTCTACTTCTTGATTATGTCATTATATAAAAATGTGTGGATGTCCTCTAATTTTTTTACACTTAATACCCACTTATATTGAGTACATTTATATTTTTTCACACATAATTATGTAATTTATTTATCTTTAATATAAGGATAGAATCTTTGTACGGGACTTAGTCTCAATCTCCTTTCGTTGAGGCATACTTCAATTTATATACGACCTAATTTTATTAGTTGTATAATAAACCCTTTTGAAATTTAATTACATTCAAAAGGAATATTTTTACATGAAGTGTTTTACTAAACGACAAAAGGAATGTTTTTGTCTTACGTATGCGTTGATAACGACTTCTCTGCCGTCGTGACCATTATTTGAGTTTTGGCGTCCTCTACAAGCCATAATTTGTTTAATAGAAAAATAAATACCAAGTTTTACATTTTTTATTTTGGTATTGAAAATGGTTTTGATAATGTTTTTATTATATCAATATGTTGTATAGATATCTTGTGATTGAAATGTGGAAATTTTATGTTTCTTTTATGCATGTTTTATGTGATATGATTATGTTATGGTTCTTGGGCATTGTTTATGAAGTCGGGTGGTTCCGTGATAAAATAAGGGAGGGTGAGACTGAGCTAGCTCTCTAATTTAATAGTTAACACGAAGGAGTTAAACGCTAAGGTTTCTACGAATATATTTAGGGAATATACTATGATGGGTATTCTAAACTTAACCATGAGGGTTACTCCCTACGTAAGAATGTTATGAATGCCTCAAGTTACCTTTATGTTTTATGATTTCTATGAGTTATTCATAAATAATACGATTCCATGAAGTATGTTAAAGTGCTTATGTTTTATGAGTAAAGTTTGATTTCATTGATTCTTATGTATACATGGACTAATGTTTTCTTTCCATATTTTTATATCCATTACTGAGCTTTTTATGCTCATCCCAAGTTTTTTTAAATGTTTTTCACAGGACATAAAGTGGAATAAGATCATGGATGGGATCAAGGAAATGTCATGCTGTCTAAAACATGGAACTTGACATGACTCTTTTGTTCAAGAGTATTAATTTTGTGAAAAAAATGGAAACTGAGTGGATGTGTCTACTTTGTAATCATTGAGATGTTATAGTTATGTCCTAATTCTCAAAAACTCTAAACTTGAAAATATCCTAAAAGTAAATTATTCATTTAATTCAATATTATGTAATGTTTTAAGGACTGGTCTTTATAATAACACAATAGTTTGAGTGATGTTGAGGAAGACTATGTTGAAATTATTATTATCAAATTCTGATCTAGTAGAATCTAGAATATCATATTAAAAAAGTTTGAATTCAAAAAGGAGAATTTGTAAAATGATTTTTTGGAGATATAATTGAATTAATGTTTAAAATTATACTATAGTTAATATTTTGAACACAAGTTTTAATATTAAAGGATTAATTTTAAAAGGGATAAATCCCTACCATCATATCTAGTGTTGGTGATTTGGATGTTCTGGTAACACCCCAATGTTTTCTAAAAATAAATTGAAATTCATGAAACATTGTTTTAAGTAGATAATTATAACTATTCTACAAAAATCATTTTACTACTTCTATGTTTTGAATTTTGAATAATGGTCATCTACAATTGTGACCAATAAGTTATTTGGAGTCTGATGAAACCAACTTGTTTTTTTGGTGAATAGTAACATACGTTATGAATAATAATATGAATAGTAACATGACCCTAATAAATAGTAAATTGTGTTATTATTTTATTTTCATAAGGCTTTAATATATTGACATCTTGATTAAATTTTTAAATATGATATACAAGCAGTAATAGTTTTTAAATTATTATTTTTTGAAATAAGTATGATTTTATTTAAAAATAAAAATAATAATATATTTAAAATTATTTTCCAAAAATTGAGTTAATTTTTGAATTCTACACATCAAAAATAGGTAAGTGTAAATTTATGGGTTTTTTCTAAAATATTTGAATTTTCAGTGAATAGTAAAAATACTGTTTTGAGTTTTGGTGTGTTTAATGACATCATTAATGATGAAATAATGATGTAATAAATATGGTAGACTTGTTTATAGTGAAATAATATGTGAGGTTTCCCTAGTGGATAATAAAATGGGAAAATACCATGAGAAATGTAACACCCCAAGCTTCCACAGTATGCTTCTCTTTGAATATTAGAGTAGTGTTTGTTGTACGCAACTTCGTGTTCTAACACACATCATAACCAATAAAACTAGACATTATGAATAGTAATACCCAATTTTTGAAATTTTATAAATTTTATCTTTCAAAATGGACTTAATTTTTGGATTCGGAATATCAAAATTAGCTTAGGTTGAATTTTTGGTACTTTTATAAAAACATTCAATTTTTGATGAATTGTGAAAAACACTGAGTTATAGTTTAATCCCGAATTTTTATTTAAATAATTATTTATTTTATTTAAATTTATTTTAGGACAAAAAAGATACATAATACCAATATAAGTTCAATGTAATTCATCGGATGTAGTTTATAATAATTTTAGATATATAATATTTTTATTGAACTTTTCACCGTCTTTTACCCATCTCCTAGGAGAATTTGAAAATTTACATAAAAAACAATTTTTCCACTTCTGTGAGTGGAATTTAGAAAATTGAGAGACGCAGTTAATATCAAGGAGTAAAATGTGGTTCAATAAGATAAATATTTTTGATGAATAATAACTTTTTACTTTTATTTACCACGGTTAAAAGTAAATAGGGTAATTAAGGGTAATTATGATATTAATATTACCCTAACACATGTCCTAATTCTATTGGACAAGTATATCTCGACCGAAAACAACATTAGGAATAAAATATTATCATTTAGGTCAACTTGGAAGAGATTAGGACATTTATTATTATTTAATTCAAAGACGAGTTAAAATAGTTAAAATCAATGTTTAATAACAAAAACATTTTTAAAATAGGGTTATACATAAGATAAATTAAATTATAAATATTCATTAGAAATATAAAAATATTTACTACATAATTGAATTTTATTTATAATTTTTTGACATTAAATACTTTAATTTATTATGACACAATGATGATGCAGTAATTACCGTTTTAATAAAAGATTAAGATAATTGATATTATAAATACCCAAATAAATGTAATTTAAGACTTTTTAGGAATTACAACAATTTTCATGGTTAATATTACCTATTATTATTGGTTATATGATTTTTTTTCAAAGTAATAATGCTGTTATGAATTTATAAAAAACAAAATACCCAAATGTGTTAAAATTTTCATAAAAGAGTTTTTAAAACAAATATTATATTATTAATTGATATTCTATTCCTAAAAATTTAAGGTTCGGAAAATGACTTATATCATGATAGTTGTATCATTAGTGGACCACTTGGTGGATAATTATATGTTTATTATATGTTTATTAACCATGTAATATAAAAATACGAAGAAGACATGGTAAATGTCAAACTAATTAACTAAGAGTTAAAACTAAAAGATAAGGTTAATAATGTGACCCAAACATATATAAAACCTATTGGTTGAGTGGATTTCTAACCATACCCACCTTATTCTCGGAATATATCAATTTGGAGCCATTATAAACCGAATATGAATTTATTATAAAATAATATTTTATGTTTTTCCTAATGTGCCCTTCACCCCTTTTATAAAAGGAAACTCACCCTTCTCTCTAATTCACACCTTCAAAGCCTTTTGACTCGGCCAAACCCTCACCAAATAATCTCTCAAATTACCCCACTGTAACCTAGAGTCCATAGTTTGATTAGAAAGCCAACCTATGGACTCTTTTTGATCAAATCAAAAGGAAGAACATGAAGAAGAGGAAATGTTTTCACCACCCTCTTTCATGTTCCTTTCTTCTTCCACTTCTTTTTTCTTTGTTATTTCCATTATAAAAGAATGATTCTAGTATCTTCTATATACTGTGATGTTATTGTAAATATGGTACAACCATATTCCATATTCTATCCATCCTTTGGATGAAATGTCACCATACGTGCGTACGTACGTCTTACCGCCTCCATGTCGTTGTGTAATTGTTATTCAAAACATCATTATTTTGATGGGTATGACAATGATGCGTAGTTGAATTAAATAATAATAATAACATTATAATTATTTTGTATATATTATATACCATCCAATTATATACAATTTTAATATAAAAAAGATGATATTGGGGCTCGTGCGTACGTACGGATTACCGTCTCCAAGGCATGTAGATTAGACCATCTAGTTCATGATGCAGAATCCATCAACCTTTCGAGGTGATGCTAAACCCAAAAATGCAGATTTGTGGCTATGTAGGATGAATCGTATCTTTTATTTCATTGGCACACCATCAGAGCTCATGTTCATGATGGCGACGTATATGATGGAAGATCTTGCACGACAGTGGTGGGAGCTAATGCTACAGGATAATGTGGATCAAGGCCTGGGCTGGGAGGAATTTAAGGAATTATTTAATAAAAAAATTCTATCCTCACACGTTCAAGATCCAGAGGAAGACGAAATTTTTCAGCCTGAATCATGAGAATATCTCGGTCACGGAGTATGCCGCTAAATTCATGAATTTAGTGCGATTTTCACCAGAAGTTGCTGTAAGTGCGTTGCTGAAGGAACACATCTTTGAATCAGGGTTGCGATAGGAGATTCACTCGATGATAGCTGTGATCTGTATTATGAATTATACAGAGATGGTAAACAGAGAGAAAATGGCTGAAAGAGACATATTAGGAGTAATGGGAGGAGGAAGTATCATGATTCCCATGGGAACAAGTGAGAACTCTAATACTCGGAACAAATAGAAGAGGGACACCTACTTCCATGGTGGGAGTGCGAATCAAAATCAGATTTCTGGATCAGTGAATCTTCCCCCACGAACCAGGATGAAAGCTAGGTGTTTTCAATATGGCACGATTGATCACATGAAACGAGAATGTACAGTACCACCGAGATCATTCCACAATTGTAACAAGATAGGACATCTTCAACGATATTGTCACAATTCTCTATGGTCGGGTGTTCGTGATACTTCTCAGGTGTCGCATGAATATTATTCTTTGACAGGGTGAGGACTAGATGAAAATATTGAAGAGGAACTTTTCCTAAAGAAGAAATGTTCCTTTAGTTTGTATTGATGAATGTTGAAGCGTAAACATTACCATGCAATGGTGTACTGGATATTGGTTTTTTAACAATAATGATGAATGGTTTAACACTATTCAATATCATTAGGAATAGAGGTTTGTTTTGCAATGGTAAGTAAATAAGGGTTAGTGCACAATAATGGATACCGAACTATTTAATTAATATTTTATTGGGTAACAGAAAAACTAAATGAATTTATAATCAAAATTTATCAAATTATAGAGGGTTTATAATTCCCAAATTGACTTCGGTGTGCTATATTTTGCAAACCACATACTTTGTGATATTGTTTTTTCACCATATCTCTTTCCTGGGATTTTGATTTGGGATGATAATGTGGAATGGAGACTAATTTTTTATAATACACCATTTTCAGGGTTTTAAATTGATATGTTTAATCCTTTTCCATTTCTAATTATCAATGTTCTATATTGGAAATGAAATATTCTCAACAATTAAATAGAGAATAAACATTTACCGATGATTACCATTATTTTATTTTAACATGGTGAGTAATTTTTATCATTACTTTGGTAGTTTATCATCTTTAATGTATTACCAATGAAGAATTGAGTTTAAGGTAAGAGATCATTTTACTAATATTTTGGGTGTTCATGATTTTTAGCCTTTTCCAAAGTTATATATAGTGTATCATTTCAGGGAAAGATAACCAAATATATATAGAGACCCTAAATCATGGATTAACATACTCATAGATATGTTAATAGTTATTAACATTATATTACTATGACTAAATGGGGAGGATTATATTAAAAGGGAAATATAACACATGGATTGAATGATATTCATAATTATAGTATATAATAACTTACGTATATGTTCATATAGATTGAGGTTATAGTTCATGGACCAATGATAGAATGTGTGATCTGAAAAAATATGTGGCTTAGGAGGTATGAGTGACAAAACATCTTAATAAGGGAATAGAGATGTTGTAAATCTAAACCGATGGTATTTGTTTTAGAATATGATTATATTGGAAAATCATTTTGATGATTTACACTTACCAATATTCAAATGAAGGATTACATTGTGACTGTTTTGATGGGTATATATTGAATAGAGGAACATATCCTCATAAATAAAATAGTCTTCTAGTAGGCCAGAATGAATATGTCAACATCGAAATCATTATAAATAATATGATTACCTTTTTAAATGCTTCCATATTCATTGTTAATACCTTATATAATTTTAATTAATATGTATAAGATTAGTGGTGAGTTGGTATGAAATTTTACGCATCATAAAACCAAATAATAATATATTTAAAAAAAATATAATTTGAAACTCACAGACATGAATATTTATGAATAATGATTTATATGATAAATAAAGTCTATAATTTTTATACCAAATACATTGTCTAGCCGACAATTTGGGTTTTACCATAGGGAAGAAATAATTTTTATTTAATTTGATGTTCTGAGTGCATAGTCATATTTGATCGATATTTTTGTTAATATATATATATATATATTAATATTATTTTAATATTTTTGAATTTTTTAAATTAAATATGGAAATGAAATCTAATCCATTATTTGAAATGAACTTCTGATAATTCATAGTTTTCACCATAAGAACCTAGGATTTTGATAGGTTCTTTTATAGGAAAGACCATGGAATGTGATCAATGTGTGATCAAATATTTGATAATTAAAAACTACTAAAAATAATAAAAATTAATTCTTCTCTTGATACCAATGCATTCCTACGATTGAGATTTGTATTGAGAAATATTTTCTAACTCTGTGATTTTCCTGCATGTGATGATTTAATTAATTGATTCCCATCTATTTTTGATCCTCCAATTGAAATATTATTTTATATTTTTCATGGATTATCTCTCATTTTTTAAAATTTTTTTCTCATCATTTATCACCCCCATTATCAATGGATAGGTAGGAAATTAGCAATGAAGATAATTAGTTTGACTATTTATTTTGAATTCTTGTAATGTTCGTAATGAATTTTTCATCAACATACTAGAAGGTATATGATTCAACATTTATAGTATGATATTATTTGTGATCTAATATCACACCATGTCAGTGGAAGGAATAAACAATAGATATTTATGAATATAGAATTTCATCACGTGGTGGTGGATTGTATATGTTCAGCGTGGAATCATTCACACGATGTGACGTATGTGGCAATGAGATGTTGATGGGTCTTGATAGATTATTTTTCCTGAAATAAATAGATAAGATCAATTTTTATTATAATTAACATGTGTCTATGTCCATATATAATTAATATATTATAAACATAGGGGAAATCTGATAATAAGTGCATATGTTAGTGGAAATTAATGTATTTCGTTTTGAAGCCATACCACATGGATTGTATATTATAGGAAAAAAAAGTATCTCATAGTTGAGAAGGATCGTTCTTCTGGTGGTATTATATTTTATACACCATGTGACATACACCAAAATATGTATACCCCTAGCAAACCAACCTACCACTTATTTGGTTAAATATCTCGGGTGGAAGTTTTTCCTTACATTACATGTAACTAAAGACTACATTCTAGGTAACAATAAAACATCACATGAGTTGGGATTGTATATACAAAATACCTATCCTCTATCAACACACGTTTACTTCCAAATAACTATCATGTAGGTGGACCATACACACCATATTGTTTTCTAGTATATTAATTGCATATAAATAAAGTCTATATGATGTGTACATTATATGACAATCTATGTAATACTTTTTATCTATATTATATTTTATATCTCCCTTCATGGAACCGAGATTTAACAATTTTGTAAACTATTCTTGGGGTTCTTACATTTTATGTGTAATGGAAGTTCTATATAAATATCAGTGATTGGATGTGAGGTTCTATAAGATGGTCACCCTTTATATATATTTAGATATTTTAGGATTGGATTTAACATGGATAATTTGAGTGATATTGGTATTAGTATCCCAAAATATATATGTTTACGTTAGTATACATGAACCTTAGTTATTTATATACTGGTGGCCTATATTACACTATACACCCCATGAATCTAGGGACACTTTTTATAGATTCAGTATCCCATGTCTAAGAGATCATCTATGTTGTGGGTCCTGTAATATTATTGATACCCCCCAAAACCATTCATTCCATAAAGGTGTAACGAGTCCCCCTATATTTGTTTGAGAGTTTACATAGATTTATAACAAGGGTAGTCCATATATGAGGAGGTACATTAAAATATTACCTATATATTGCAATGAAGAATGAGACCTCCTCTATAGTATCGTGTTCAAATCATTTTATTTTATCCATGTTCAGGAATACCATTTTCCCTATTATTTTTTATTTTGATATGACAATTATATTTTTATCTATATTACAATTTTCGGTATCATTCATGATATTTATATACTCTCTCATGGATGGGAATCTTAATATTACCATTCATTTATGATGAAGACAGTATATAGTTTGAATTGGAACTTTTTGGGATATGATTTGTTGGAGAATAAGAGTTCGTGTTTGGGGTATTAATTTATGGTGTTTAGATTCAAGAATTTGAGAAGATACCATACTCTAATACATTTTTTTAGGTTTCTCCATTATAAATATCATGTATTTTACCCTATACATTATTCTTTATGTACATTGGTTCACATAATAATTATATATGGTGTTTTATTAATTTATCCAATTTTTTAGTTCGTTCAATTATTAATTTTAGTTTTTATTTTTATATATTGAGGTCTGAATTGTATAATTTTTTATTGGGATACGGAATCTGTTATTAATATTTATGCTTACTCAGTGATAGTATTCATACTTTATCACATTTTAGGTTGGATTTTTATGGTACTCTTATAGCCCTACTACCAAAGAGGGGTTATGGTGTGTAGGGTCTTGTTAGATTTTATTCAGAATTAGTTTACCCAATAGAATTTTCTTTCTGTCTGGTGTAAAGGAATACTAAATGAACATTAATATAAATGGTGATGATAAGTTTTAATTTTTGGGTTCACGATTGAAAAAAATGATTATCAACTATAGACATGTACATTGATTAGAACATTGAATAATTGATTTCGTACATGGTTCATTGAAATCAGTTATATAGAATAATGGAAAATGAATCATTTTTTGAATGTGTTAGTTTTTACCATTTCCTTACTGAGTAAACCTCTAATATATTATATTTTATCAATATTGTTCTTTATCAAATTCGAGTAAGACACCAAATAGACATCTATCAAGGATTACTTATAGTGGTCTTGATTATGACCAATTAAGTGATGTGACAATTATTCACCATCTTATTCATGATATGTTTCATCCATGATAGAAGAAAGTGGAGCCACTGCCCATTTAGAAATGAGTAGACCCACCTCCTGTAATTCAATAGTTCATTTTTATCAATTTCTAAACAATTATTATTTTAGAAACCCATAATGAGTATGTATATAGGGAGAGTATGATGCTTGAATTTCATAGATAGATATTGTAGTGGTTGCGGGGTGAGAATGAACCATCAATTCTTTAAGGCAAGAATGAGTTATATGTTTGATGGGATTCTCTCATTAATATTTCACTTATTAGTACAATTGTTCTTTCAGGTAGTATTTGTTTGATAAATGTGAGTTTCTTACTATATTTGACTCCTCAGACTCACAATAAATATGAATTTCCTTGGTTTGAGTATAAAATAATCATATGTGAGAATTAATACCCAGTGACTCGTGGAAAAAATCATATTTATGAGATTCTAAATATGCTATATGGTGGTATGATTGTTTATGTTTATATATCATGTTTCACAAATCATGCATGCTACTCCATAGATATGATTTGACATGGATTCCTCCATGAAAAATATTTTGGCAGAGGACATAAAAAATAAATATTTTTACAAATATTAGATCATTTTAATCCCACATATGATGGTTTACTAGAGAGGTCCTTTGTAATAATGTTATATTTGTCTGAGGAGTGGTAGATATTATTTTATGGAAATTGAATCATCAGATAAGAGTTTTCAATCATAGCAGTACATATCGCGTATCTAATTTTAAATACACGAGTCCTTCATATATGTAGCATCAGACTTATTGGAGAACAATGGATGGATATTTTATGATATTTGATCTGTTATAAGATTGAAATTGTTATTCTGGTGGGGGTCTGGTCTCTTGGAATTTCATAGAACAACAATAATTGTTGAAAATGATTTTCAAATATTTGAAAAGCCTATACACATTACATAATTATGTATCTATAGTCCACCCCCATTGGGTATATGTTCCTTTCCATGGGATTGTTTTGATAGGGGATATAAAAGTTATCTAAGTGGATGAGATGGAGGAGCATAATGTTACAACACAATTCGTCCACTACAAACCCTAGTAGCCTACTCAAGAATTTGAGGGATGGAAGTCAAGATTTCAGTAAATTGTAGGTTGTAAAGGGGATATGATTTTTAAGACCATCAAATTATTCAAGATACAATATTTATAAATTCTATAGTCACATTAGTAATCATGGAAATAGGTGGGACACATTCATTAATTACATTTCCATCAACCAAGATCAAGAAGTTATTTAAAATCCTTTATCTTGACCCCTATATCTATATACTCATTGTAATAAATTTCATGTTGGAATTTTTTTTCAATAGTGTGATATCATTATTAATTGAGAATTCATCAGACTTGGTCAAATTATTTACTCTATAATGATGTGTGATGTAATGCATTTATGGACTTGTTATATTAAATTAATTCTCCAATAGATTGTATCAGTTATTGGGTTAGGTGAATTCAAACTATTTGGTTGTGGTTTTATTTCATGGAAGAAAGGGGTTTTAATATTATTTGAGTAGGGATCTTTCTAAGGATAATATAGTTGATCAATTAATAGGTGACAACCTATACCCAATAATTTTTTGGATTCTTTAGAAATTTTACTCCCAAAAATTGTGGTGGAATATATGGATGTCTTATTTGAGGATACATTTGTCATACCCCTTCATAATAAGGTTATATATTAAATTTATTGATACCTTGGGGCCCCTCTGAAATCATTAAGATCTTATATAATGACCCCACAGAGATATTAGATATAGGATTGAAATTATAGTACCATAAATAAAATGGTTTTATTTGAAACATTGTTTCCCCTTTTCCATATCCATTGTTGTTTAAGATGATGTTTATTGAGGAAAATAGGATTTTTGCAGACTATCTCTATCTGAACATGTTTGAGGTCATGAAAAAACACCCTATAAAGATGCAAAAAATCCTCTTTCATCATTATAAGAAAAAAGGACTTAATAGTGATTTATATTAGGTCTATTTATCACCAAAAATTAGTTTATGAATTTAATATTCAAAATATGTGTTTCTCATATCACAATAGAAAATATGAGTTCACATTGGCATGAATAATGTCACAAAAAGTTTAATTATACATATAAACTATATAATTCAACTTATCATAGATTGGATCATAGTGGGTTTTATCATATAAATCCTCATTAATTACACTTAAATGATTTATCACACAAACCATCCAATATTGTATCTGGATATAAATTTGGAGAATCAACTATATGGATATTTCCTAAGCTGTTAGTTCTAAATAAGAGAGGGTTAATTTGTTTTTAGTACATGTATCCTTAGGTGATTGATAAAAAATAAACCCAATAAAGACCATGGTTTTTATGGCACGATATCATCCCCATAGTTTTCCTCTGGTAAGGATTTTCATTGAATTTATTGGGAATGATCACATGTTCATGGTGTAATATTCCTAGATGTTAGATCTATTTTCCCCACTAACCTGAACATGGAAGCCATTCTTTTGATCTCAGTGTTTCTCAAGGTACTTTGAGGAGTTGAGGGAGATATTTACTAACACTGTTATCCTAAGACTACTAGTGGAGGGTTTTTATTACATCATTTTCTATGATTATTGTAGAAGTCATTATTGGTAGAGGTTTGATGTAGAAGAAGCTGTTGATTTCGTATGTGTATAAAATTCTAGGACCTCAAGAGAAGAATTATAGGAACCCTGAATTAGAGATATATTTAGTAGTGTTAACTCAGAGAACATGAACTAATTCTTTCTTGTTGATTTGAATATATAAGTCTCTAATAAAAATCATGTTTGGTATAAATTTTATTATAGATATTATAATGAGATAGAGGGGGAGGATGAATTTTTAATAGAAATATTATACTGGGATTATTTATACTATAAAAAAGATAAACATGGAAACATATTTACATTGAATTAAGCCATATTATATATTTTTTGGATAATAATCAAATAATTCGGCATCGATTATTTTATACATGGAGAATGATTAATGAGTTGATTAACTACGGTTGATAGTAGTGACCCCTCTAATCATTATATAATTTAGGGAGCCATATCTTTGAAGACAAGATTAGGATTAATTACATGATTATATATTCTCAGGTCAAACACCAGATGAGTTTTCTTATAATCGGATATATTTTTGCAAACATTTTGGGATTAGTAATTGTCCAAAAAGAATCATGTCAAGAGGTTATTATGGAGTTTGGTACATCCCCATGGAGGTGTGTCATGGATTTGAGTATATGCTGTAAGATATTTGATGCTAATTTTAGTGGTATGGATTGAAATTTATTGATTGTGATTATTATTCGTGATGAGTTACATATCAAAAAGTGAAAGAGGATCATCAGGTCATAATAAGTTTATCCATACACATAAAGATGATTGTAGGGTGATTTTTTCACCTAGTTATAGATGACCATAAAATTATACACCAATATGGATGTAATGAGGAGCCTGAAATTTATGATTTTGCAAATATAATGGCGATATATAAGAGAAACTATAATTATTATTGGGAGGAAAATATTCCCATTACGGAGTTCATTTACAATACCATGTTTTAGTACATTATTATAATAGAAATTTTTAGGGACATAAAATGGATATATTAAAAGCCCTGCCATTGATGGATAATGATGTTAAATCATTAATTCATGGGGTCAAATATGGTTTGATAAATTTAAATGAATGATCTAGTGATTTTGGAGCAGTTTTGGACTACTCAAGTTGGTGTAATGGTTTTAAGGACTATTAATAAAGGGACATAGAGTGTGTAGATGAAGACAATATATTCATAAAGGTATTTCATTGATATTGATTATTGGGATTTTGTTATGGTGTGAAGATCCCATCAATTTATTAGGGTAATGTAATGTATTTGTTTTTTTAATGATGGTTTTGAATAGTTTTGAATGATATTTAAGTCAAATGAAATTGATGAGGATGTTAAGGGTTATACCTAAGTGGACTAAATTTTTAACGAAAAAAAAAATACATTTATAAAATGTTTATTTCTAAATGGATCCCAAACAATAAACATTTATTCCAATAAAACATTCCCACTATATATTACAATATGTTCACACTGTTGACGATATTTATAAATTGGTTTCCTATAGTAATAAAAATGGTATTATAAATAATTTTTGGTTTTTATTGAAACCTACTTATCTAAATAGAAGAAAAATAATATTCTAACATTATTATTTTTTTACATACATATTCCCCTAAAAATTGAAATGTATTGAAGGAGCACTATTAATATATATTGAATTTAAAAAGTAAGTTTCCTTGATTTGGAGTTAAAAATATATTAACATTTATGTAATTTGGAACTTGAAGTGCCCAGATCAGTGTGAATCACTGAGAGGGGGAGGGGGTGAATCAGTGATCCATTAAAACTTTTTACTAATTGATTCTTTATCAATTAAACCTCTATGGCTTGTTAAGGCCTCGATCCACTCTTCTTGTATCTGTCAGCCTTTCCTCGAGTGATGCAGTAAATTTAAAGGCACAAGACACAAGGATTTACAAGGTTCGGTACCAAAGGGCTACGTCCTTACCATGTTGGTTATACGCCCCAACATGGTTTCTCCCATTATAATCTGTTAGTATTACAATGGTCGATAAAGAGTCATACTGTATCTCTCCTGAGTCCCACATGAGGTTCTTTATACAGTGTCCCACAGTGTTACCAGAGTCCCACTGGCCTGCTTCAGAATCCCACTGAAGACTTCTTCCACCCTGAGTCTCACAGGGGGCTTCTCTTGGCTCCTCGAGTCACACGAGTAACACTTCTTCTCTTCAAGTTCTTCAAGTATCTTCAGCAGCCTGGGATAAAGGCTACTGGCCTTGCTCTTCACTTCTGATCACTTGATCAGGTCTTCTCGTCTTGCTCAGGATTTATCTCCTTATCAGGATGACCTGGCCTCTCTCTTCAATAATCTTCAACAGCCTCTGATAAGGTCTATTGGTATTGATCAAAACTTCTGATCACTTCTGTTGATCAGGGTCTTCTCAATTACTGAAAACTCTGGCAGCTAATGTCTTTAACTTCAGTCTGGCTTCAGTCTCACTTCCCATCATGCACTGACTTCATGGATTCTCAACTTCTTCAATAACTCTTTGTCTTGGACTCCTCAAATGCACACAGCCTGATTTAGCTTTGTTCACGTGTGCACGTGCATGCATGCAAGCATGCACTCCCCTTCTTCTTCTCTTGGTGCAATAAAACCACAAAGGGTGTAATCCTTTTTAGCACACACCTTCTCACTTACTTCACACACTTTGTTCTTATTGTTTACACACTCACAAGTGTGTTGTTATTTGGTGTGGGTATTGTTCTTCTTCTTCTAAGTGTACAGACACCTCTTAGTGCACACACATAGGTTCATCCTTCTTGTCTCGTTGCACACACTTCTTTCACTTAATTGCACACAAGTGAGCTTGGCCTCCTCCTCTTCTTGCACACACCCAAGGTTATGGCCTCATGTTCATTTGCACAGAAACGACCTGTAGGGTGTCTTCACTTGGCACACACACAGGTATGGTCTCGGGTTCTCCTTGCACACACAAAACCGTAGGGTCCTCTTACTACATTTGCACAAACACACTAGGTATGCGCTCCACTGTTCTTTAAGAGCTGCGGGTCGCGAAAGTTACAAGGCACAAGGGTGCGCAAGTGCCACGCAAGTGCCACTGCCGCGGGGTGCGCAAGTGCAACACCCGCGTGCACTTACTCCTGCCGCGCAAGTACGTAGGTAGAGAGGGAATCAACCACAGGCACGCAAGAATGCGGCCTCGGGTTCTTCCTGTCATGAAACGGAGGCACGCAGGGGACTCCATCAGGACCTCGGGTGGCCCCGAGAACTTCAGCCGCACAAGTGTGCGCGGTGGGCTTCTCTTTGCGTAGCACAAGGCTCCGCGGTTCTTCGGGTTTTCAACAAAAAATCAGCAAGCTTCCTCGAGGGCTCGACCTCTCTTTATATAGGTAGAGGAATGCCTCTGATCATCCGTGTGATAATTTTTTGATCTCCCGAAGATTTCGGATCTTCAAGATTTTTCAAATCTTGATTTTTCTCTCCTGTTTCACCGCGAGTTCACTTCCTTTATTTTTACTCTACGTGCATGTGCATGGAACCGCATGCAACTCTCTGTTTATTCCCAAACCATGCAAAGCAATAACCTCAAGGCCTCGGCACTTCGTTTACCTCGGCCTTCTTCGAAAATCTTATCTCGTTGCAAGAGTGAGTATTTTTATGCATGTATGAGTTCCTCATGGAGAGACGAACTCGAAGGTGCCTTCAGCTTCGAGAGATACAGCTGGGAGCTCGAAATCGGTTCTCGGGTTGCTCCTGGTTCGAAGGAGGCACGCGGGGAGGCCTCGGCATGGCTCGAGGTTGAAGACAACTCCCTCAGCTGTTGGATTGGCGATTTAAATGATATTCGATGGCCAGGATTATAACGGGCCACGACGGATGAGATGTGCAGCGCAGATTGTTCGCGAGATCAGATGGGTGGCCACGATTCGCTCAGTGGCAAAACTTCACGTACCACATCGAATCGGCGGCCGGTTTCCAGGCGGTTTATCAAAGTTCCACTCCCAATGAATGGCCAGTTGAATCTCCTCCCCTCTCGGTGCTGCCCCGCACCGAGTTCTTCTGCGGGCGCGCTCTGCGCCCACACCTGCCCCTCGGGCGCACCACTGGCCCCTACAATGCACGCACAGGCGCGCCATGCGCCCATCATGCGCTCCTCTGGGCGTGCCCCTGGCGCCCACGCTGCGTCCTGCGGGTGCGCCCCTGCCTCAGGGCTGCTGCCTTGGCCTGAGGACTCTCTTGAGTGCGGTTGACCCTTGGGTCCCGCATGAGCTTGAGGTTTTGTCCTCGGCTAGCCTCCATGGTGGCTTCTTTTTTCTTGAATATAGAACAAGTCCTTTGTGTAAAAACAAAGTGACCAAGTTCAAATGCCAAATGCCACAACTCTTCTTCTTCATTTCTTCCCTTCTCTTCATCATCAGAATTCCACAAATCTCCTCAACATATATTCATTACTTAGGAGGAAAATTCTTGAAGGTTCATCATCAACTAACCTCTTTAATCAAACATAGTATTCAATGTTCTTCATTGATCTAATCAGAGATTAAGTTAGATCAAATTCTCCAAATTCACATACACTAGGAGATAGTGCATGGACATCTTTAATCCACTTCATCCACTCAGTAGTTGTAGATGGATCATCTTCATCTCCTCATGCATTGTCAATACAATGCATGGTCTTCAAACATTGTTGTGACATTGTATCCAATTGATACAAGTTCATTGAACTTAAAGACCAGCTCATCAATCGTCTGATGTAATGATGACGCTCCATCATCATCCATTCTTCAAGTGGTGTAACTTAGTATCATCTTGATACAAGTATTGAAACATTCAGATCAGTTCTACAATCGTCTGATATATGAGAGAATGTTTCAAACCATTATCTCCTATGCCACTTAGTGAATCTCATAAGTGACATGCATCTTAGTACCATGGGCATTCTCCATTCATTACCAACACCATCACATCCTTTGTCATTCACATATTGAAACTCCTTGACATCCATCCATTCATTCCTTGACAACCACATACCTCATTGACAACAAATGCAACACAGTGCACTTCAATCTCCCCCTTTGTATTTGTTGTCAATACACTACTTCTGCACATATGAATGGGTCAATATGTGTGCCAATATTTTCTCCCCCTTATTGGAAATCAAATGCAACGATGTGGTGTGGATCTCTACCAAAATATCTCTTCCTCCCTTCAAATAGCATCTTCTTTAAAAGCACTAAGAGAGGGATGATGTCACATGTTCTCTTTAGCAAAGAACCTTTAGTAGATCATCTCTAAGTCTACTTGGGCTAACCCGGTGTAGAAAACAAGAGTGATGTAACCAAGATTATCAATGCTGTATGAAATTCACTATACTTGTGAGATCATGCTTCAAGGGGTTTGAAATTTTTCAGATATAACAATGAATTGCTATATCCTGCACATACTTCACAAAACTCGTTAGAAAGTTCAGTGCAAAGATAAAGCTCCCCCTTTCATCCATTTTCCTTCAATCAATACTCCCCCTTAATTGTCATGATGAATACAATTAAAAAACAAGGAATGAAAGTATGATTGGAATACCTTCAGCTTTTCTCAAGATGGTATTAAATCTTAGAGTACCATCTTCTCCAGATTGGCTCCCCCTCAAGGGGTGCACTCCATTCTGTCCAAACCACTCTCCAGTTGAGAATGATCATCATCTTCAATTCCCTGCAATGTTAGCACATGTAAATACCAGAAGTATAAGGGAATAATATGGAACCTCCTTGGTTCATCAACGTGAACAACAAGGTTGAGAAGATTCTCTCAACCGAGATTTCCCATTTTCACCATTCTTCACACATGCACATTTGATCTTCAATGATGTTTGTGCTGGTGTGGATCTCAACACATCTTCATGTGAAATCTTCTTCTTCCCTTTTTCCTTAGCAATTACCAGAACTTCATCTTCAGCTCTTTGCAGTTCTCTGGCAAGTTTCCACTGATTAGGCCATATGACTAGTAAGTCATTTGGAAGAGTGGCCTCAGTTCTTGAAGTTCCACATGGTTCTTTTGATGCTTTCAAGCTACCTTTCTCAGGAAACTTGTTTTCAATCAATACCTTCTACTTCTTCTGGATTGATTGTATTTTTGAGTCCAGTCCGTTTCTATTCAATTCCATGGCTTGTTCACAAAGATCCATGGTGTGTCATTTCTTTCCACAGTAGAAGCATGTTTTCTTGGTGGTCCTTCTGGATGCATCACCCTTCTTGGATTTAGACTCCAAGGACTTCTTTTCCATTTTAAAAACCTTCTTGGGAGAATATTCAACTTTCTTCTTGCTTCCCAAGGATTCCATTTTAGCCAGGTTCTGTGATCCTCTCTTCTTTTGAGCTTTGGATACAGTTGGAGATTTACATGCATCATTTTGACCACTTTCGCAAACACCCCAGATGTTATCAAGCAATCCAAATCTGTTAGCAGTAAACAGATGTTTCTGGACCTATGGATGTTGATTCTTTTCTTCCAGCTTACTCCCCCTTGGCATGGGATTCCTTTGTGCTTTGACATTTAGTGGATTGTACCAACAATCCTTTGCACAGTGCCCATACTTATTACAACACTAGCACTGACCCACAAATCATGACGTCTTCAGTCCTTCTGATTGTTGGGTACTTTTCTTGACTTGCTGTGTTGTTTCAGGAGAGAATTCTTTCTTCACTGTCTTCATCCATAGTTGTTTGGATTCATTCTTCCATCCTGCACTTTTAGTAGAAACACTTTTAGAAGCATGAGTACAAGATGGTATGGATGGTACCTTCTTTTTAGAAGATGTTTCCCTTTCATTAGAGGATGTATTTCTTTTAGAATCATCCTTCTCAAAGAACACTTGTGTAGCAAAATTTCTACTTTCACCTGACTGGGAGGATTCAGCTTTGGGTGATTGCAGATTTTTCAATATCACCTCTAGTTCTAAGCATTTCATGTTAAGGGAGTTCTTATCATCCTCAACAGTTCTTAGCCTTCCTTCCCAATTTTCATTCAGCTGTTCTAACTGGTCTTCATGCACCTTCTTCATTTCATGTAATGAATTGTCAAGCTCCTTCACCCTGTTTACTTTGTATTCAAGTTGAGCATCTCTGACATTCATTGAAACTTTGTGCCTCTTTTCTAGTGCATGGAAAACATCTTTGACCACAGTCTTAAAGAATTTTTTCTCAGAAAGGCTTCTTTGCAATTCTTCAGTAGTGTCTTCATATCTTTCATTGCAAAGAGATACTGTTTCATCTTTATCCTTCACCAGCTTTCTGAGAGTGTTTGTTATGCCAACCCTTTTAGCCAACTGATCTTCCATTGCATTGGCTTCTTCTTCTAGCTGTAATTTTTCTTCTTGAAGATCAAGGATACCTGTAGTAATACACATTGCTACTTCCCTGGGGACTGTCTTCCGAAGATATTCTATTTCATTTAGAAGATCATTGATTTTTCCATCATCATCACAGCTAGGACAAGCTTCATCAGAAGAGTGATAAAAGGAATTTTTCGGTGTTTCTCTATCAGCAACAATCTTCTTCTTCATCTTCTTGGCCTGTTTCTTCATCCCATTTTTCTGAGTCTTGGCAGATATCTCCATTTGAGGGTATTTGCTCACTTCCTCAAATCTGCACTTTATAAAGACTCCCTTGTATCTTTTAGAGGTAACCTCGCTCTGATACCAATTGAAGTGCCCAGATCAGTGTGAATCACTGAGAGGGGGAGGGGGTGAATCAGTGATACTTTAAAACTTTTTACTAATTGATTCTTTATCAATTAAACCTCTATGGCTTGTTAAGGCCTTGATACACTCTTCTTGTATCTCTCAGCCTTTCCTCGAGTGATGCATTAAATGTAAAGGCACAAGACACAAGGATTTACAAGGTTCGCCCCCAAAGGCCTACGTCCTTGCCATGGTGGTTATACGCCCCAACATGGTTTCTCCCATTATAATCTGTTAGTATTACAATGGTTGATACAGCGTCATACTGTATCTCTCCTGAGTCCCACATGAGGTTCTTTATAATACGTCCCACTGTGTTACCAGAGTCCCACTGGCCTGCTTCAGAATCCCACTGAAGAATTCTTCCACCCTGAGTCTCACAGGGGGCTTCTCCTGGCTCCTCGAGTCACATGAGTAGCACTTCTTCTCTTTATGTTCTTCAAGTATCTTCAGCAGCCTGGGATAAAGGCTGCTGGCCTTTCTCTTCACTTCTGATCACTTGATCAGGTCTTCTCCTCTTTCTCAGGATTTATCTCCTTCTTCTCATGATGACCTGGCCTCTCTCTTCAAGAATCTTCAACAGCCTCTGATAATGTCTGTTGGTCTTGCTCAACACTCTTGATCACTTCTGTTGATCAGGGTCTTCTCAATTACTGAAAACTCAGGCAGCTGATGTCTTTAACTTCAGTCTGGCTTCAGTCTCACTTCCCATCATGCACTGACTGCATGGCTTCTCAAATTCTTCAAGAACTCTTGGTCTTGGACTCCTCAAATGCACACATCCTGATTTAGCTTTGTTCACGTGTGAACGTGCATGCATGCCAGCATGCACTCCCCTTCTTCTTCTCTTGGTGCAATAAACCCACAAAGGGTGTAATCCTTTTTTGGACACACCTTATCACTTCCTTCACACATTTTGTTCTTATTGTTTACACACTCACAAGTGTTATGTTCTTTGGTGTGGGTATTGTTCTTCTTCTTCTAAGTGTACACACACCTCTTAGTGCACACACATAGGTTTAGCCTTCTTGTCTCGTTGCACACACTTCTTTCACTTAATTGCACACAAGTGAGCTTGGCCTCCTCCTCTTCTTGCACACACCCAAGGCTACGAACTCATGTTCATTTGCACAGAAACCTCATGTAGGGTGTCTTCACTTGGCACACACACAAGTATGGTCTCGGGTTCTCCTTGCACACACAAAACCGTAGGGTCCTCTTACTCCATTTGCACACACACACACACTAGGTATGCGCTCCACTGTTCTTTAAGAGCCGCGAGTCGTGCAAGTCACAAGTCACAAGGGTGCGCAAGTGTCGCGCAAGTTCAACTGCCGCAGGGTGCGCAAGTGCAACACCCGCGTGCACTTCCTCCTGCCGCCCAAGTACGCAGGTAGAGAGGGAATCAACCACGGGTGTGCAAGAATGCGGCCTCAGGTTCTTCCTGTCATGCAAGGGAGGTGTGCAGGGGACTCCTTCGGGACCTTGGGTGGCCCCGAGAACTTTAGCCGCGCAAGTGTGCGTAGTGGGATTCTCTTTGTGTAGCACAAGGCTCCGCGGTTCTTCGGGTTTTCAACAAAAACTCAGCAAGCTTCCTCAAGGGCTCGACCTCTCTTTATATAGGCAGAGTAATGCCTTTGATCATCCACGTGATAATTTTTTGATCTCCCGAAGATTTCGGATCTTCAAGATTTTTCAAATCTTGATTTTTCTCTCCTGTTTCACCGCAGGTTCACTTCCTTTATTTTTACTCTACGTGCATGTGCATGGAACCACATGAAACTCTCTGTTTAGTCCCAAACCATGCAAAGCAATAACCTCATGGCCTCAGCACTTCATTTGCCTCGGCCTTCTTTGAAAATCTTGTCTCGTTGCATGCGTGAGTATTTTTATGCATGTATGAGTTCCTCATGGAGAGACGATCTCAAAGGTGCCTTCAGCTTCGAGAGATATAGCCGGGAGCTCAAAATCGGTGCTCGGGTTGCTCCCGGTTCGACGGAGGCACGCGGGTAGGCCTCGGCATGGCTCGAGGTTGAAGATAACTCCCTCAGCCATTGGATTGGAGATTTAAATGATATTCTATGTCCAGGATTATAACAGGACATGACGGATGAGATGTGCGGCGCAGATCGTTCGCGAGATCAGATGGGTGGCCACGATTTGCTCTGCGGCAAAAATTCACATCCCACATCGAATTGGCGGCCGATTTACATGCGGTTTATCAATGTTCCGCTCCCAATGAACGACCAGTTGAATCTCCTCCCCTCTCGGTGCCGCCCCGCACCGAGTTCTTCTGCGGGCGCGCTCTGCGCCCACACCTGCCCCTCGGGCGCGCCACTGGCGCCTACAATGCACACAAAGGCGCGCCATGCGCCCGTCGTGCGCTCCTCCGAGCGTGCCCCTGGTGCCCACGCTGCATCCTGCGGGTGTGCCCCTGCCTCAGGGCTGCTTGCTTGGCCTGAGGACTCTCTTGAGCGCAGTTGAACCTCGGGTCCCGCATGAGCTCGAGGTGTTGTCCTCGGCTGGCCTCCTTGGTGGCTTCTTTTTGCTTGAATATAGAACAAGTCCTTTGTGTAAAAACAAAGTGACCAAGTTCAAATGCAAAATGCCACAACTCTTCTTCTTCATTTCTTCCCTTATCTTCTTCATTAGAATTCCACAAATCTCCTCAACATATATTCATTACTTAGGAGGAAAATTCTTGAAGGTTCATCATCAACTAAACTCTTTAATCAAACATAGTCTTCAATGTTCTTCATTGATCTAATCAGAGATCAATTTGGATCAAATTCTCCAATTCACATACACTAGGTGATAGTGCATGGACATCTTTAATCCACTTCATCCACTTTGTAGTTGTGGATGGATCATCTTCATCTCCTCATGCATTGTCAATACAATACATGGTCTTCAAACATTGTTGTGACATTGTATCCAATTGATACAAGTTCTTTGAACTTAAAGACCAGCTCATCAATCGTCTGATGTAATGATGATGCTCTATCATCATCCATTCTTCAAGTGGTGTAACTTAGTATCATCTTGATACAAGTATTGAAACATTCAGATCAGTTCTACAATCGTCTGATATATGAGAGAATGTTTCAAACCACATCTCCTATGCCACTTAGTGAATCTCCTAAGTGACATGCATCTTAGTACCATGCGCATTCTCCATTCATTACCAACACCATCACGTCCTTTGTCATTCACATATTGAAACTCCTTGACATCCATCCATTCATTCCTTGACAACCACATACCTCATTGAAAACAAATGCAACACAGTGCACTTCAGAACTATTATTTAAGAAAAAATAAAATTACTGAAATATTATGGATCAGTATATAGAACATGAATTAAAATTGAAGATCAACTGGGATATTAAATAGAATACATTAGTTGTTGACTATATAAAAAAGGCGATTTAAGAACTAATTGTAAAGATTGATGATTTGAATTAACTTGAAACAAAATTAGTTGACTAGAAGAAAAAAATGTACTTCTAGATAAGAAAATCCCCTTAACCGATTTTCATGAAGTTTCTAATATATATTAATTAGAAAGAAAATCCAAAATAATTATATAAAAAATTCCCAATGCATTTTTCTAGAGTAATGATTAGTGAACATCACCTTTTAAACAATGTGTCTACCAAATAATTTTGTAGAGGAATTAATTGTAGAGTAAACCATGATACTCATATAGATGAAATATAACAAGAAAATATTTGTAAAAAAACATTAAAACATATTTTGAAGACAAATTAGTTATGTGAGTTGAGTAGTCAAAGGTAAAATAAATAATTATAAGGTAAGTACACTGATACATTCCATTTATATTCAATAAAAGTAATCTCACATAGGAATACGACAATTTTTTATTCTAAAAATGCCAATATAATTTTATTTTTATCATAATATGGATGTGTAATAGAAGATTTTTATGGACCCAGAAGAAGGAGACAGAATAAAAAAAACTATGATTTAATAGGAAGGAGATGGAATAGATGATGATACACTAGATGTTCATAAATCTCGTCATATCATTTACCCTTAATTAATATTAAAATATTTCCAAGGTTTTTTTTGACAATTTGATAAATATGATGATAAGTAATTCATTAAATATAGATAAGGGTAATATAATAACACTCGAATCTTATTAGAATCCAAATTTCTTGTTACATACTAATCATAAGATAAATATGATAGGATTATAGGGATTTTCTAAGGAATGAGAATAAATAATTAGACCGTTGTAAGTACAAGATTCATTTTATAGGTGTATTTCAAATTAATGTTTCTATATTATTTAAAGAGTATAAGAATATGAAAAAATAAAATTGTAATATAGTGACAAAAATGAAATTTAACTACGAAAATTATTCCAAGAAATTGAAAATATGCAAAACCAGACATTCAATTATCACTAATATTGTGGTTTTGACTCTAGATGAAATTTGTGGAATATTAAGAAAAATATTGACATAAGATTCTGTTTAGACATTACCATTATTAATTATGATAGAATATATTTTATATAAATTAAATATGTTAATAATGAACCATGGATATTAGACAATTCAAATCACCTAACATATTGAGAAATTATGAGTCTAGCAATGACCCAAATATCATTTAGTGTTTTCCAATATTGAATCACTACTTATAAGTAGATTCAAAATAGAAATATTTTCATACTAATGAATTCAAAAGGATTTTTTGGATTGATGTTTGGAGAGGATTAAAACATCAGGATCCAATTATTTTATATGTCAATAAATTCAATTTACAAAAAGTTTTGGGAGGGATATATATTCTAGTTAATGGGGGAAAATTGAGACCGATGTTAAGGTAGAACCTATATAATTTTAATATATCAATATTTAAGGAAGTTTGAGGGTTATGAATTTTTTTTTGGATTAGGGGAGACACTAAATTGCATATGATTCTAGAGATTCTTCACCTACTTGTTAAAAAAAGTATTTTTATAGTGTCTGTAAGGATCCTCTAAAGACGGGTAGTTCTATTATAAAAAATTCCATAATTATTTCCTAGAGATAGAAGATGATTTATAAGGAATAAAATAACCACATATTTAATGTTTTGATAATTAAATTTTAGAATAAAAAATATTATCATATGTAAACCATAAAAAAATTAATCCTTTGTAACACTTATAAGAATACTGAATGTTTATGGATTGGGATAATAACAAAAAAAAATTTAGAGTTGGTTTCCCATATTAAAGAGGACTGTTGAAAAAATATTAATGAGATATTTTCGTAACATTTTTATATCACATAATTAAGTAATTATTAATGTTACTTATTAAATATAAATACTTCGTAAAAGAGGCATACATTTAAAAAAAATTAAGTGGGTAAATGTTTATATTTCTTAATTAATTAATTAAATGTGAAAATTTATTCATCCCCATCTTTGTATTCTACGTGATCCCCAAGGACTCAAATATGGTAACTTAGTCTAGGATCACATGATTTTTATATATAACTTTTCTCCGGGTATATTTTCAATAATATATATAAAGTGATGACATGAATAAGAAACATATATAGCACTTCAAGATGTTACAAAATATATACATAAGTAGAATATCATGGAAGATATTCCTAAAGACGAAGTAATGGAGTTCTATTCTATAAATATAATATTTTAAAATAAGAATGTTGATCAGAACTGTTGGATATAAAATTCTATCAAATTTCAAATGAAGGATCATTGGCAAGAATATGGTCAACATATAAAAATTTATATCAGTAAATCTATTAGAAATAATATCTATGATAAATCATGTTTACACTATCAAACTTAAGATTATATTAAAACTAATATAATTTTTTACTCTAATGTCAAGGATTATAATTTTGATTTCACCACTATTGATTTAATAATAAAAAATTTACTCATAAAGGTTTTTAAGAAGTAAATCTCATATCCAATAGAAAGACAATGAAATAGATAATAAAACAATTAAGGGCCTTCACAAGTGTTATTATCCCAAAAAATTCATTGAGGACAATAATGGATTTTTTTAATCTTTATTAGAAAATATTTTCCATAGCTCCACACGCTTTATAATGTATTTATTGTGGACATGAAATTAATTTAAATGTTTTATTTTTTGTTTTATATGATTTAAAATATATAGTACATGTTTATAACTCTCAACTAGAGGTTAAATCTCAATGAAAAAAAGCTCTTGATGATTTTTATAGTTTATGAATATAATATACCTAATGGTAAGGTTCAATTTATGGTGGATGAATGAGATGATAAATATTTTTTCATTGACTATTAAAAAACATGTTAAGAATAAATTTTCACATATTAAAAGTAAAATTAAAAAACATAGAAGATACTCTGTTGAAATTTATAATTAATCCTATTGGATTTTCACTATAGATGTTTATCATGATATTATAAAATTCTATGATGACTAAAACGTTGTAGAAGAAAAAGTGTGAAATAATCAAATGATTCAACATTGAATCCCAGAAAAGGTCAGTCAAATTATTCTATAATTATGTGTTCACTAAATTATATTCATTTATATATTGGGGAGAAATTCATGAAATCACAAAAGATTATTTCTTAATATTAGAGATACATATTCCACTTATATTATGGTGGATCAATGTATGAATGGATGGTGATCCCAAAGAGATGTCATGAAGGGAATGATGATACTCAATGAACATTAGATACTGCTTTAAGTAAATGTTCAATAAAATAGATAAAATTAATTTTAGATGGATATTATTTGTTTTCTATAATGGTCATACATTAATCCTCTAATTTTTGGCCCAATAATTCAACTACCATAAAATGGAGAAGTCCTTAATTGAGTGTGAGAATAATAGAAGTTATTATTAGTCCACGTTTGTACAATAAATTCTCATTGAAAATATTTAATCTATATAAATATAAAATATTTGAAGAACATGAAATTTTCTTTGTAAATAATTATTAATTAGGTATCAGATATGGTGAATCATAGTTTAAAACTACTAAGAAAAACTAAACTATAAGCAATAATAGACGTGAACAAAATATGAAGAAACGATGTTATAGAATAATGATAATAAACCGTAAAACATAAATGAATAAAATCTCCAAATAAGAATGAAACCAATATGAATGTATGGGAATAAATCAAACAAAATAAGAAATTACTCTAATTCGAATGGAAGGTCCACATATTGGATAATTTCAATATAAGAAAAAATTATAGTTCAATAAAATTAAGATAAACTGACATAGAAAATCAATCATAGTGAAAACTATAAGGATTGATAGGTGAATGAATCTTGCAATGAAAAATTCATTGTCCATTGGATATTACCTCAAATGGGAAAAATACCATATGTTAATAAGTTGTGTGGAAAATGTAATATTTTTATACACACTACGGAAAATTTTTGGACATTGTCAAACTGATGGAGGAAAATAAAAAGAAAAAAGAATTTATAAAAATTTATAAAAATGGAATAATAAATAAATTAATATAATGTCCATTATTTCAATTATTGTCATTTCATAGATTAGTAAGAGAGTAGGCATAAAAGAGGGTGAAATTAATTTTAATGGAATCAGTTGGGTTGAAAAAGATACCTTGACTATCTATTAATAAACAATTATATTAAAAGTACTACTTATTCAAACATGATAAAAAATATTTCATTAAAAATGGAATTTTGGTGATCTAATTAATGGAGAGACTTTAAATAATTATGGATGAAGATCACCCTTATAGTCTGAGTGACATCTTTTTTATTTTAAACAATAACAAACATGAATTGAGATGTTTTAATTTTGGAAGTCCAAAGAGTTAAGACACAAGTTTTTAAATTTCTCGTGGATTAATAATTCAATTACCATGATGTAAAGTATTTAGATGGAGATGAAGATCTAAATATTGATATTAATGAGAATCATGTTTTAATAATATCATGATATGACGATATCCCACACCATTCTTAAAAAAAATTGTATCTTAAATGGGTAAAATTTTTACCTTTGATGAATAAGGAAAATTTATTTAGAAATGTTAAGGATCCATTTTATTTCGGGAAAATTTTTTATATGTTTATTATGATGGATTGATAAATTTATTTGGATGATTTTTTTCATTCCCTGAATTTTTTTTCTAATATTAGTATTAATTGGAAAAAAGTTATGAACAACATTAAGGTCTTAGTTGGTAATTATTATTTCATACACTAAGATAGGACCAAAAAGAATATTTGTTGATCAATTAATAAATCATTTCATTATGGAAATTTATTCCATCCTTCCATATTAAAATTAAAATACTAATATCTATTTCATGAATAGAATTGGGATAATTTAAAAATTAATATAGGCTGAGATTATATATTTCTACTATCACCTAAAATAGAAATATCAATTAATGTATAAAGAATAAAATTGAGAATTTGATTTTTTTTACTATGTGGAGATGAAGTATCAATGAATTTATTTCAAAATGTATTGAAAAAAATAAACAGGGAGGATTTAAAATCCAATTATATGTTGATAATTTAATATTATATTATTTAATTATGTGTTTTGATAGTATCCCATTATAATTAGTGTAATTAATTTGAAGAAGAAGTTTAGGGATCTGGAAATATTAATAAAAATTTTTCACTAGAAATGTTATTTCATTAAAAGATCATATATTTATAGTACACAATCCTTACAAAATTTTAGCATAAGGAGATTCAAATGGAACATGACCTGAATTTTACTATAAAATGAAATGTAAATTTGCGACAAAAGTAGTAATGAAAATAATTGATGTGAATATTGGAAAATTTTCGAGAGAAATAAAATTTTTCTACCATAATAAATATAAACATATAATGATTTTATGATATTTATTTATTAGACTTATAATATTTGTAAAAAAATGAATGATATTTTTAAACTACACATTTCATTAAAGAAGTATGTTTCTATAATGATCATATATGAAACATAATAACAAATAATGATTGTTGAAATTTTATTCAAGTGGAACAAAATGTATTTAACGATGAAGGTCACTGTATTCAATAATTAATTTTATTTGATGATCAATTGGAATATTAATGGACTACCATTGAATTGTGAATAAATTACATAGGGAGATTAATGAATCATGTGGATATATTGGTGATATGAGTTAAATATTGAAGAAATTAGTTTTCCAAAATATACATAATGTACATTCAAAGATGAAATTATACAAAACTAATGATTATATGAGAATAAGATGCCAATGAAATTTAATGGGTGATCCAAAATAAAACATAATAAAATAACTACGATTTGACCTTGATGAATATAATCTTAACATAACATTAAATTTTTTTAGAGCCAATAAATTTGGAAAATGCATGAAGTATAGTATAGTCATTTACGAATCTATTGAAGTAGCATTACCAAAAGATAACCCTTGAACAAAAATTGAATGGATATATAGCTTATTAATATAATAATAGTGTTTTTTATTCTGAGTTGTGTTCATTTTTCCAATGATCAAATAATATGATTAATACACTAATTGTTTAATGGATAAAAAATTAATTTGAAATAAAAACCAAATGTGATACAACATGATCCAATCGAATGATAAGTCCTTTACAAGATGAAATAATATTGGTCAATGATAATGGTTATGGGATATAGTGAAATGAAAATAGTGCAATATTTTATTTCATTAGATGAATAGGAAATATATGACATGACGCCATATGTTTAAGATGTTATTTAAAACAATTACATTGGGTTATGATTAACAATAGAATAAGAGGAATGTAACTAAAACTAAATTTTCTTAAGATGGGGAATATAGAATTTTTAAATAAGTGGATGTTGAGAAAATCAGAAACTATAGTAAATTTAGTATTCCATTTATAACATATCAAAATATAGTTATCATTGGGTGATGAGTTAACATGATGAATTATATTTAAGATGATGTTTATATATTGTGTATAAAGTCTGTATCCACACCATTGAAATCCAATGATTCAAATAGATTTTTTATGTAAAAATGATTGATTAGTAATGAGTTTATAATATATTTATAAAGAACTATAAAAACCCAATAGTAGATTTTACTGAAGTAAATTGACTGAATGATATTGAGATATTGAGAAGATATAGAGAAGAACATTCACTATTATGGATTTTTTATCCTAATTCAGGCACAAATTTGAGTAAAATTTATGATGTGTGGTGAAAATAGATTATAATGGGAATAGAGATGAGTTATAAAAATTATAATATTTTCTATGGTATAGAAATATAATGTTTTAGAGGTTTGGAGTTTTTATATTTCATATCACTAAAATATATAGGAAATGTTTAGGCTATAAATGAGGATGAACTCATTTATATGTTTTGGGAAAGTGATTAGATGATAAGAAAGAGAGATGAAAATATATGGATTTACTGACTAATTATCAGTAGATTAATTAACTCAATATTTTGAGATTTTTATAATATGATGTTTCATGTAGTTTATATGATCATAACTATATGTTATTTACAGTTGAGTGAGAGAAACTAATATTTGTTATTTTAAACAAATCTAGTTAGATGCCACATTCCTTCATTTGAAAGATCATAATATTAAATTATTATATAGGTTAGGATTCCAAAACTATGGTTACATAATGTAGTTGCATACCGACATACATCTGATTCAAGAAGATATTCACCTAGATGTTGAAGTCCTATTCTTATGAAGGTTATTCTTGTATAAATAATGCAACTACTCCAATAAGGATATATTATAGTACTCTAAATATATATCTTCACCCCATGAATATTAGTTTCGTACTTAGAGTTTTGTATAAACACAAATGTTACATGCCTAAATTATTAAATGATTCAACATTATAATAAATATGAATATAGAGAAAATATATGACTTGAGATAATAATTGAATGCGGAAATGAGTAGGTTTCTTTCACTAGGTTAAAAAATTTAAAAAAAAAATGTATGTAGTTTCCTTTATATTATCTAAATTTTAGTATGAATTTTGTTTTGAGGGATCATATAAATAATCCTAACATCAATTCTTAGATAATTATTTGAAAAAAATAAATAGGTAAACGCTTAAGATAGTTCATTTAGTAACACATGGTCCTAATTGATTCACCCCGACACCTTTTAGGGTGTCAGCATTTTCCCTTTGGGCTCACTAGGTTGCAAGAAATCCCTAAGATATATAATTCCATTACAACTTAAACATACTTCCTTTTTGAATGATTAAATTCCTTATTAATAAAAGTAGTTATAGAAAGCTGATGCATTAATGTAGTTATTTTTGACAATTATAACCTATAATATTTAAATGACTGATAATTATCATAACTATTTAAAATATTTTTATTTTATATTGACCTTTTTTATTAGTATATTAGGGGATATTATAAAGCTCATTTTACATAGAAAAAAATTATTATTACATCAACTAGTAGGATCATACCTTATGATCCAAATTTATTAGAGATTTTGAGGGAGATAGAATCCAAAAGATTTTCCCTCGACCAATACCCAACTATTATTAGACTAACGAATCATGAAAAATTTTTATTGGGATAATTTTAAGATCATTAAGATCACCACCCAAACCATTTCTTCTAAACCACCTAATGAATGTTTTTCCCTCACACATAGTAACCTAATGGCTTTCATGAGTATAATAAGTGGTTATGTATCGAGATGTTAACACCATGAATTTTTATGCCTTATTTAACATTAAAAAATGATTATAATTATTATTTTTCAATATTAATTAATACATTACTATATAACGAGTTTAATAAAAACTATTTTTTGATATAGAGAATCCAAAATAGCATTTTTGTATAATAGATGATTTTAATTAATACTACATTTTTGTAAAATTCAATTATTATTAAATAAACAATATATTAATGAAGTATCATTTTTAAATAATATGTATTTAAATATCATGAATAATAAAATGTAACAATGTCCAATGTAAACATTATATGAGACATAAAGCTCTTATTGTCAAAAAACAAGTATATTCTGATTAATGAGGATTATTATTTAAAGGTGTAAACAATCATATAATTAGAATTATTTTGATAAAATAAATATGATTTTATAAATAAGCGTATAAAAATTATCCTTTGGTTAATTTTTTATATTTTTCTTAGGCAGTTGAATTTTGTGGAAAAAAATAAATACGGTCAAACTATACATTTATTATTATGACATTATAAAATCCCAAATGTGATATTAAAGATAATAAATAGTATCAAAGCCCATGATTATGTTTTCTCTTTAAACTGATGTTATTTATATTTTTTTAGTATTATAATCATTTACTAAATCATTTAAAACCTATATTATATTTTAATGTTTTAAAATTAATTATTAAGGATATCTCTCATTTCCACCAAACATTATCAATTATTGTTCAAACAATTAGAGATGATAAAGAACAAATAAATACACAGGTTCCTAAAATAAGGGGTTAAATGAGCGTCATCTATCATAATATTATCACTCTCTGAGGGGAGTGAACCTATAGTATTAAACATGATACATGAGTTATCAGGGAAGTCATAGGATGTGAGGATGTCTGCAAAAATATTATATTCCTCCAATATGTGAGTTATTGAAATGCATTTGGAGAAAAGATCGATACATCTACAAACAAGATATGTGATAACCCAAATAAAAAATATATATTTCTGGTGAGGTATGATCCTATTCTATCTTAAATATTTTTTCAAAGAGTTTACTACTATACTAATCACTAATATATTTATATCCCTCACTTCCACATCCCCATGTCTATTATATTTACAATTTTGGTTTTCATTCATTAAAAATACTGAAAAACCCCTTATTTGTAAGAATCCATGGAAAAAACCATGGAATGGTTTGGGGTTTTGATTATTATGTAATATATATTCAAATACATATGATTAGAAATTAATATGTAATTTACATATATTTTGTTATAAATACCTGCCCAACCTCCAATTCAACTTGACTGAAAATCCATTATGGATTTATTTCTTCTATTATCGCTCTCTAAAAATATCTTAATGTGTTCCCAATCTCTTAAAAATATCCTCCAATGATTTTAGAATCACTATCTCTAATTTTAGGTTCCTCTTATCCTATTTATTCAAACAATTTCTTTATATTATGCCTTTGGATTTAAATTATTCATGTTGGAATGTTTTTTACACATCCCACTCAATTTACTTTTTATTTACAAATAAAGATATACCCATTTATCTCTCATTAAAACCTCCAATTAATCCTTATATACCACCATTATACTAGAGAAATCATAATTTGGTCATCTATACCAGAAATTTATGTAATGAAAATCAATCCCCATTTCCATCAAAATTCATTCAAAATGACGTAGCTATCTTTAATTTATTTGATAATTCCATGTATGTTACCCCAACTCCATAATTGTGGGGTTAAAAGTGATTAAAGATATTCTGATGTTTGATGATGTTTGTGTCACACAAATTAATGTAAAATATATAAATATTATGGGTGGGAATGAAATTATATAGCCCTTTAATATTTTTTTATATTTTTACTTAATGAAAATATGTGTATGGTGTATATTAGGTTATCCTATGAAAAATATATTACAATTTCTCAAAAAATTCTCTGGTATTATTCTTACATTCTTTTATTTTATGTCACCTTGATTTTATCATCTTATATCACATTTTGATGTTCATGTTTTTTATTATCACAAATTTCATATCACATTTATATTCATATTCACTCACATGAATTAATTTTTTCACTTTATGTTTTTATTACATTACATAGATTTTTATCTAACATATTTCTTATGCACACACATATTTCACATCCTCAAGTATTAGAAGACTGATGGAATATAAGGGAATGTTTTTGGGTTTTTAAATAATGTTATTTTACCAATGTTTCAAGTTATTTTCTTATGTACCAATTTTCAAAAAGGCTCAGGTATTCTTTATCATATAGAATTTTTTAATATGATTCATTAGGTAATAAATCATAGGAAAAAGTGAATAGAGGACATGGGTTTTCAAAGTTGGTATTGGATGAAACTCTATTTATTATTTAGGAATATGAATAAAACACAAAGTAAAATCCTTAGGGATATAATAAACATTGAAAAAAATTTATATATATTGGGGAAAAATTGATTTTGTGGATTCCAATGAAATTCATACACGTTTGGATAAATCATGTGGATGTGAAATTGGAATAGTATTTCCAAGATGTAATAAGCCCCCAAACATTGTTTCATGCATGGACTTGATCGTCACCTAGTGTATGACCAAGATGCCTCGTTGCACACCTTGTTTTTCAAACATAAGGTAAATAATTTTTTAAATTCACATGATCTTCACAAACCATTATTAATGGAAAAAATGTAAAAAATGGGTTCATAATAGGAAATAGACCATGCATAACATTAATTTCAAAAAAAATTCAATGTTTACAGAATTCATGTCATTTATTAGTTATCCCATTAATGTTCAATTATCCTCTTTTATGGTTTTCTTAATTTGAAAATTTGAATCTCTTATTAAATTTTGTGTAAAGTGAACAATTTCAACCATAATCAAATAGTGAAATTCAATATTATTATGCATTAATGAGCATGAATATGTTTATGACACTATGGTTCTATATATTCATTAATATAGTTAAATTGTTTTTGAACCATTAAAATAACACAACAAGACCTGAAAGTCTACTAAATGTTGAAGATGGAAAATGGGAAAATTAATTGCATCCTAAGAATGAAAATTGACCATAAAAAGAATTTCAAGGACGAATTTCGAAGTAATACTTGTGATAATCAATTTATAATAATTTGATTAAATTCTTGGTATGGCTTAGACTTCCATATATATATATATATATCCCACATAAATTTGAATGGGAAGAAAATCACCATCTATATCAGAAATCTCCCTCATTTTCTATACACGTTTAATGAGAATGATGAATCTTATTTGGGATTTTAATATTAGAAAATGATAACATTTCCATAACAGGCATTTTATATAGCAAAAATTATTGAGACTAAGGAAAATTCCATTCTTGATTACTTTTTAATATAATTTCATTGAATTATTATCTAAGGAGGTTTGTAGTATTTCTCCTAGTCAATTGGGTGTGTTCTTAACCAAATATATAACATGAGATTTTATTATATTAATGAATGAATATATAATATTAACAAGTGAAATTGATGAGCCAAATAAGAAACTATAGTAAAATCATGATAAATGTATCATACAAACAAGGGTTCCACAATGGAGTGCACCAATAATTGTTTTCACGTTGATAGATGTGTCCACATTCCTATAGATTGATTATCACGATCTCAAAATAATCATGATCAATAAAAATTATCCTATAAAAATGATTAATGAGTAGTTATATCTAATACATGGGTCCCAATACATTTATAATGCACACCTCCAGTCATGATATTATCATGTCATGTTGAAGAAGTAGGATATCACCATGAATTCCTAACATAAATCTTACATGCACTATGTTACCATGGTGATTCCATATACACTCACTAATAATCTAGCTATCTTTAGATACTTATGAAATATATTATGTAGGGTTTACCATGATTTTTTAGTATTTTTAGATAAAATTATTATCTACACCAAACACAAGTATAAATATAAGGATAATTTTAATGAAGTACCAAAGAATGTAAAAAATCAAGAAGTTAAAAAAAGTTTAAATAAAATATTATTTTTATATATCTAGTTATAATTCTAGTAAATTTTATTAATATAGATATTATATAAATGGATATTGGACAAATAATAGAAATGAACATATTAAAAAGGTAAAAAAAATTATAGAAATTAAACTATTCAATGGATTAGCTAGAGAATATCATAATTTTTTGGAAAATATATCATGATTCTTAGGACCAATAAACAATATAAATCAAACAGGAGTGATGGATTTTGGATTGAAACATATTTGGATAACATTTAATAGTTAGATAAGTTTATAATCACCACATCTATAATCATATTACCCATAAGAGTGGAAGGATTTGAGATCAACAACAATGTATCAAAAAATGGATTGGATTGAGTACTCATGAAACATGATAATGATATTGAATATTCATCCCTCTATTAATACATTCTGAAATAGAAGTTCCAAACCCCTAACCTAGAATTGTTTCTAGGGATATTCATATTAAATATTTAGTAGAATTATATCTATGGTTAGAATTGATATATATATATATATGGGTCATAAAATCCTCCAGTATATATTCATGAATAAATATATCAATATGCACCAACATATGTGGTTAGAGGTGACCAAGTATTATGGTTTTTTAATATATTAATATCTTGGTAAATTAAAATAAGTGTCATACGCTCTGAATAAGATAGAACCTACAACACTATTAGTTATGAGTATTTAATGGGATCACATCATTTTGGAAATGAAAAATTATAGTTATAGGAATAATAAAAGGATATCCATTTTACCATTCTAAAATAACTATTCTTTGATACATTTTTGAGAATATGAAGGAGGTTGAAAATGTTGATGAGGAACTATTGAGAAAGTTAGTGAATATTTTGATGTTATGGATTTTAAAATATGGATTCATAAGTTTTAGATTTCGTAATTGTGTCCCATTAAAACAAGAGTAGAATAGGGATCTTCAAGATTATGCACATATCTCATCTGTGTCTATCCATCTATGAAGAATCAGGCTATATAAATATATAAAGAAGAACTTATAGTGGTTCAAAATTTACATACAGATTTCCTAATATCTATCTCAATTATTTATATTCTAAAAATTCATGAATGAATGATATAAACCTATTGTTATGAATAAACCTTTTCCCATATCTGTATACCAGTGGGAAAAATTACCTTAGATTTTTTCATTGTACTACCCAAGACATCTAAAGGTAATAACATTATCTGGGTAGTAGTCGTGAACCATACAATGTCTGGACATTTTATTGAAATAATGTAAGATCACTCTCTTTAACAACTCTTCTTGATATACATAAGAGAATTTTTTCCAATACATGGAATTCCACACACCATTGAATTTGATTGACATACGAGGTTTACCTCGAGGTTCTAGAGATTATTTTAATAAGAATTGGATACAAAGACATGTTTTAGTATTGATTATAACCCTTAATAGGATGGATAGTATGAATAGACCATTAATATGCTAGAGGATATTCTTATATCTTATTCATATATTTCCATGTATGTTTGTATGAATAACTTCCCCTATTAGATTTCTCATGTAACAACAATGTCCATTATATCCTTCAAGTGACACCATATGAGGCTTTGTATTGGATGTGAGGCTACAATCCATTATACTAGGATGTAATTAGAGAGATAGTTTTGTTGGGATATAATATATTCCTAGAGTTGCCATAGAATTTTCAAATAATTATATTTCATATGAAATACATTTAAATTTGACTAAATATTTATATAAAACTTCATCGATATGTCCATCATTTTGAGGTTAGAGAAAAATTGTTTCCTTCTATATTACTAAGGAATAATATCATGAGGTTTAGGGTGATGGGAAATCATAGTCAAATATATATTAGAAAATTCTAGATCCATTATTATATTAGACATCTGATCTATAAATTATCACTCCCACATAATATTTCTCATGTATAAGATGTATTTTGGGTCTCCCTTTTAAGGGAGTAGACACTATACCCCCCAAATGTACCAACTATAAGGGTTTTAACATTGGAGAATGATATTTAATTTGAGTAGGGAATGATGAAGATCATATTGAGATGAGGAAATATTCTAGAGAACAATGAATATCTCCTGTGAAATTTGTTATTGATGAACCAAAAGATTAATTAGTGTACATGGTAACCAAAAAGGGTAATGAAATATAATTACCCTCATATATTTTACGGTATGAAATGAAATTTACTAGTATAAAATTTAAAATGATGCGATAATGTAATGAATTGTACAATCGTAAATGATACACTATTTTGGAATGAATAAATTCCATGCTGAGAAATGTAGTTATCCTATTCACATGCACTACTTTAGTAATTTTGGACCATAATATCCTATAGAACATAAAATATATTTATGAATGATAACACTTAATAACATAGTAATTGTATCGTAGACACTAAAATTAGTATATTATTCATCATGATTAATTATAATTGAAATAGATGGTATCATTGATGGCATTGAAAAATAGGATCCTACCGTATTAAGCCTATTTATCAAAGATTCTTTGGGTTATGGAATCACTGGGCATTTCCCACGAATAGGACCATGATGATATTCAATAGTTGAAGCATGAATAAAAATTTATATGGTTGAATTAAATGATTTTCAAGATCACATAAGAAATCATGTTTTCCAAAAAAACACCAATAAGTGTCAACCTCACACACTATTTATGCCTACCAAAAGATAATCATCAATTTTTGGTTCGAAGAAATACCCAAAACATAGGAAATTTATTATCCTAAAAAATAATGATGCATGTAATTAGAATCATGTAAACCAAATGGATAGGTTACTTGGATCATGTGACCCCAATGAAGACATGGTATTTCATGACCCTTGGATCTTCATGCCAACGAGTCATGTGATTCATGTGATTTGTAGATGATCATGTGAATCCCCTCAGACATGCACACAAGATCATGAAAAGGAATCTAAGTTAGTTATTAAGATAATTGAACAGTGCTATGAAATTTCACTTTTATAACTTGAAGTCCCATTTATGTGTCCATTCAATCATGTGATTCCCCTATAGATCCAAAAACATGTGGAATTATTGCTTGTGAAAATGATCATACATCATCACAAGATCCATCGTTGGTCATGTGACACACCACAGAAAAGTCGAGAGACCACTATAATGATTATTTCATTCCATCATGAGATCCAATATTTATCGTTAAATTCACAAAAATATATTAAAAATAAAATGATGCATTCCATATAAAATTAGGATAAATTGAAGTTATGGTGTAGGCATATAACAAAGTTAGGATTTTTTGAATTTTATGAAATGTGGATAAATAAATCATGTGATCAGAATTGATCATGCAATGGTTCTTAGAATAGTAATATTGATATCATGAATTTTCATAGAAATGCCAGCTGAATATCACAAAGGAACGTAGAAAAGTATATGGGGATCATGTGAGATCCTCTTAAATAATCATTTCTGTCTTGAAAAAACACCCAAATGTGGATGAATGATCTCATAAATGTTAATTCAAAAACCACAATGATCATGTGAAGGGAAAGTTAAATGTTTCCCTTGTTCATGTGACATCCTCTATTATATGTTCAACAGTCTCAGAGAGACACCCATACATGTTATCCTGATCACTCAATGTACTTTTTTAAAACCCATCTTGGACTCTGCAAGGGGACCAAGACATGTTTCCCTCGATCATGTGAAAACCCCTTTGATAGGATTACTGGTATTATAAAGATTCCAAAACATGTTATCTTTGGGTTGAGAAGGATCTTTGATAGGTTTAATTGATCTTGTCAATCATATATGAAAGATTTATGGTCAAATAATATTGTGATGCAGATGTGTTTTGGTGGTCACTATTTATCAAACGACACAAAGATGATTCCATGGACGATCCATGCCAGTATCATGTAAAGTGCATGATTTGATGATCCCTCCAATCACTTTTCCCATACCTGTGATATACACACTGTTTATGGGGGAAAGAACTAGACCTAAGAGTCCTATAAATTCTCCCACACAGCACATAAAATGTACAAGGGAACACCCATGATGGTATTGAAGTGAGAGAAGTTAACTAATAGTGTAACACCATGAAATTGAAAAGGTATTCCACCTGGTGAACCTAGGGAAGGGACTATGGGGTTACATGAAATGACTATGTAATTCATGTGATGTTACAAATGATCATAAAAATATAATCTATAGTTCTAGAAAAATAATATGATGTTATTTTTTCATGTCGAATTTGTGATGTGGAACATCAATAGGATCATTATCGACAATCATTTGTCTATTGTGGAATAAATGATGAAAAACATGGAAACAATGCATGAATTTGAATATATCAAATTTTTACATGATTTTTTCATGCAATTAACTTGACCTAACTAGGTCATGTGGAGATACCATGAAAGTTCATCATATTAGAATATAACAAATAGATATGTCAACCTGATCATGATACAAAAATTAGACATCTTATATAGATCATGAGATAACACCGAGACATGTCAGATTGAGACTAAAAAGTCCACCATACATGTCATCCGATTCAAATGATATCCTCTAGATCTGTCATCCATGTCATGAAATGTACTCCAACAATTATTGAAATATCTTATGACAATAATAAAACATGTAATCACATATCATATAAATAACTTGGATGTGTATTGTTTAATCACATGAAGAACATCATATGTTTCATCTAATTCATGCATTAGTCCACCATACATATCAATTAGATCATATAGTGTTCCTCTGACATTTATTCCTCAAACATGTTATGATCCCTGAACCATTCAATCATTTTAAGAAATACACTTATATATTTTATATAGAAATCGTTACGTATATAGAATTCACTAAGGAGATTTCAAATAAAAAATCACAATATATCAGGACGATGCTTAGGACTTTTGAGGAAGACACTGGGGATATGAAAACCTTATCATGTAGACATATTAAAACTTGCACTGAGTTGAACTCCAATGACTCATATTCTTATCAAAATAAGAATCATAAAATGCCTTCATAATTACCAATATAAAATTGGGTATCCATAATAGAGTAAGTCTTTCCATATCTCAAATATTCCTGGCTCATTGGACTAAATTATTTGTCTTATATCCATCCTTTTCCGTGAAAAGATAAAAAAGGAATCATAGATGGGAATTCATTTATGTGTAATCCTTGACCATTATCCCGGGTAATTCATCCCCATTATGTTGTTAGGGACATACTAAACAATGGATAATGTGCTTCTTACTATAAATAGAATATGTAATATTCTTTCCTAATGACTGAGCCCTGTATCAAAAAACCCCTCAGACCATCCTAGTTCATATGTTCAGTATCCATATGTTATGAGTCTGATCACATTATATACCTTTTCTCTTACACCGAGTATGACTCACACTAGATTTGGAATTTATAATGATCATATCATACAAATCAAAAATTTTACTAACTAGGGTAACACTAAAGTGTTATCCATGTTCAATGAATATATAAAACTACTTCTAGAAAAGGGAATTGACCTCATTATAACCCTTGAAGGAATTATTTTTTTAGTAAACCACGTGATAATAACCCTCATGCTACTTAATTTTCTATCACAACCCATCAGTGAGTAATGCATGGATTGAACTAGAATGAAACTGATTCCTACAATGATAAGGATATATTATATACCTATTTAATGTCTGATAACCATAGCTAATGCCATTAATAACTCATATATTTACTTTTTTAAAATTTAAATTGAATGGTTATAAACCAAATAAAATATGTTCATTTTTTATCCTTGTATCAATAGGATACATTGGAAGCTTTATAATAGTACAATACCCTCCTGAAAATAATAATGACCATTCAGGATGTACTTAAATTCTAGTGTTATTTGTAATATGGATTCAAATTATAAATATCTACCCATTTATATGAAATAAAATTAAATGTATAGAAAACAATGGTTACATATGGACAAACATGTTAATAAAACAACTTTACATGTAGAAGGGTTCAACTTCTGATCAATTTAATTGGGTAACCAGCCCCATTTAGGTATTTTGAAGGGATTAAGAAACATATATTAAATATATAAGAGTGTCTCGGAAGAGGGAATAATTCCACCCATATTGGTTTTATGAGATAATTCTCCCATCCAATAGACCAATGTATGTTCCAAAGAACGATTTTTTGTGAAACCGTAATTAGGCACCTTCTTTATGAAATCATGTCCATACTATTTAATGAATGGGGGAACCATTGGGAGTCCCATTGAATGGTTTAAATAGTAATCCCATTTTGTATGATTATGAAACCATACTTGAACCCCACACATGAAGTGCTCATTCTGGAAAAAAATATTTTGAAACGAGAATAAAATAATTAAATTATAGAATAATGGAATCATTATAGTTGTTGTGAATCTTGTATCCCAAACCTAATGGATAACCATACAATATGTCATCTTTTAATGGATACAAAGAGGTTAATCATATGTAAAATCATGTAATAATTGAATAAAGGAATCATTATAGGCATCATATGTCACGACCCACCCTCGGGGCCCGTGCCGTGACTACCCCAAGCCCGCCTTCCATAGGCCAGGGGCTGGCGACTAGCACCAAGGCGTAAAATCCCAGTAAAAAAAGGGAAGGCATTGCCTTAATAAAGTAAACAAGCACCTCAGAGTAACAAGCGGAAGTAAAACAATACACAAAACTAGAACAACTGTGCTGAAGTAATGGGGCCGGAAATACAAGCCCAACTGTAAAGTAAAGTACAACTCGAAAGGGAAAACAGCAACTGAAAGTACAAGCGGCTCCTGGGACGTCCTCCTCGATTCCTACCTGAAGGGTAGGTACAGATGGCTCAGCTCCTGGATCGTCCACCACGGATCCTACCTGAAGGGTAGGTGTAGATAGCTCCACAACTCCTAGGGTCCAACTATCCGCTCCGAGCACGTCCCGCTCAGTGGTCCTCTTCCGGGTACCGACCTACTCCGTAAGCCTCAACCGCAGTCAGCGCTGTCCGTCGTCTGCAACCAACACAACGAAGTGCGGGCATAGCCCGTGCAGGGGTGAGTATAAGATACTCAGTAGGGACCCCGATACCCTCGAAGGTCTCCCGAAATCCACAAAGGAAAAACCACAAGAAGGATACAATCACGAAGTAACATTCAGTAATGATTATATGCCCATACATATACCTATGTCACCAATTTCCGTTCGGCTCCAACACCGAGCCCAAGAACAACCCAATCCACAAGAAGAGTAAACAGTAAATCCATACAGGATAACAGTACAAGTCCACACGGTTTATAACAAGTTTATGAAATCAACGGATAACTGTTACCCAGGTATATGCCCATACATATACCTAAGTTATCAAGCGATCCATCTCAATCATGAGGAAACACAAAGATCAATGACTCAGCTCAATCCAGGATTTTTATTATCGAAACCGTAGCTGCTGAAGAGCCCCAACTCTGAAGTGTACAGTGGTCCTGTCACGACTCTGAGGTACTGCTCACTAACCTAAGACTGCTGTAGTACTCCTCCTGTCGAGTACCTCGGGTCTGCTGCCAACTACCGGGCGCTCCGTCCGCTGAGGGTCTGCTGCCAAAAACCGGGCGCTCACCCAAATAGCCTACTGAGGTACTCCTCCTGTCGAGTACCGCGGGTTTGCTGCCAACTACCAGGCGCTCCGTCCGCCGTGGGTCTGCCGCCAAATACCGGGCGCTCCGTCCACTGGGCTAGTCGACTCACTCCAAGTTGAGTTGGTCAAGCAGTCGTCAGGTCTCAGTCATCTACACGGTCTCCGTACTCTGCACGCACGTCTTCACCGTCGCGGGTCTGTCGCTACAACCAAGCGCACACACTCCGTAGAGTATCGCGGGTCCGCCGCTACAACCAAGCGCTCCACCACCAAGGGTCTGCTGCTGCATCCAAGCGCACCACCACTGTCAAGTACCACGGGTCCGCCGCTACACCCAAGCGCTCCCCCGCCAAGGGTCTGCTGCTGCATCCAAGCGCACCACCACTGTCAAGTACCACGGGTCCGCCGCTACACCCAAGCGCTCCCCCGCCAAGGGTCTGCTGCTGCATCCAAGCGCACCACCACTGTCAAGTACCACGGGTCCGCCGCTACACCCAAGCGCTCCACCACCCAAGATCAACAGAAGATTCAGCTCACACATGTTCGGTAGCTCTGTTCCACATAGGATCGATGAGTGCTGTAGTCGTCGTCGTCGAATCCACAAAGGATCTCTGTACTGTCGTCGTCGCAGTCACAGTAGCAGTAGTAGTAGTCGTCACAGTAACAGTCGCAGCCAGCACTAGGGTTTCCGCACACAGCAAGCTCGTTCGGAGGGTCCGCTCCACGAGCCGAGAGGATGATACATCAACTGTCACGAAGACCGGAGTTGATGTATCCAAAAGTTCCGTATCGTCAACAGGAACTCAACGCAACAGACGGCGCGTCGATCGGACGTCCGGTCTGAGAGTTATTGGCATTTTCGTTCCCGGGGCCCGGTTGGTTTTTAAGGTAAAACCAACCCGACCGTACTCCACCTGCGTCCAAACCTTGGGCGGAGTATGCCAAAAGATCCGTCCCACTTAGAGGATTCCATCAAAGTCGACGGCACGTCAATCGGACGTCCGGAACTCAAGATATGAGCGTTTCCGCTCCGAGGGCCCGGTTGGTTTCGTGAACGAACCAACCCGGCCGTACTCCGTCGGCACCCAAACCTCGGGCGGAGTATACCAAAAGATCCGTCTCATTAAGAGGAACTTATTAGAACTGACGGCACGCCGTTCGGACATCCGTAGCTCATGATATGAGCGTTTCCGCTCCGAAGGCCTGGTTGGTTTCGTGAACGAACCAACCCGGCCGAACTCAAAGTAAACCAAAACCTTGAGTGCGATATACCGAAACGACCGTCTCGATCCAAGGATCGCGTTGCCGCAGATGGTTCGTCATTCGGAGGTCCGGGGCTCAAGTTATGGCCAAAAGACCAATTCTGGTTCGAAACGGGGGGTCCGGGTCCGGGCCGACCCGGCCCGACCCCCCCCTGGGCGGCGCGGCGGCCTGGCGGTGGCGCGGCGGCGCGGCGGCGCGCGGCGGTGCGGCGGCACGGGGAGCCGCGGCGGCTGTCGCCGCGAGGAGGCCGCACGTGGGGGCAATCAAGCCCCCGTTTCTTGGAGTGGCGGCGCGCCGCTTTGTCAAACAACGGCCCCCCTCCTGGGGGCCCGCATCATAAAAAAACGGGGGGCCTCCTGCCCCCCCAATGGAAACTCTCCCCCCTCATAAAGAGGGGGGTTTTAAGTGAAGGCCGGGGGATTAATTCCCCCGGTTTTAAAGACATCCGGCCGGCCAGCTGGCCGGCCGATTTCCTCAAACGGGACCGGAATTTCCGGTCCCCTCCTTCGGCTTCCGACGCCGGCGGCCCGGCCGCCGGTCTTCTCTTCCGCCGCGGCCCGGAACCGGCCGCGGTCTCCTCGTCCCGCCGCGGCCCGGAACTAGCCGTGGTCTCCTCGTCCCGCCGCGGCCTGGAACCGGCCGCGGTGTTCGTCATCCGGCGCGGTGCGACGGCATCATATAAGATTAACGTACAATTATCCGCGTGGTGCGACGGCACCACGCCACCTTGCTTCCGTCCGCAGATAAACAACATGAACGATGGAGGGGGGTTCGGCCGTGTTCATGCGGTCCGGCCCCCCTCTCGTTAAATAATAACTCAACTTTAAATAATCAACATCCTCACGTTAGTCATACGAACCACGAGCAAGAACGAAATAAATAAATATTGAATTAACAACCCCTACCTCGAAGGAAGTTCGCGGAGCTCGTCAACGATCCGCGAAGGACGAGCGTCGCGGAGATCGGACATCACGGAGGTCGGTTGTCACGGAAGAAGACGTCGTCGGCATCGTGGTAGACGGACGCGGGTTCGCCGCGAGAGGCACGTCGCGGAAAGTGCGTTGCGGCGTCGGACGTAGGTTCGCCGCGGAAAGCACGTCGCGGAGAGGATGCGTTGCGGCGTCGTGGAGGAAAACCAACGCGTTGCAGTCCGACGTCGTGGAAGAAGGACGCCGCGTTCTTCGTGAAGTTGAGCGTTCTTCGTGATCTTCGTCAGAGATGAAGAAGAAGAAGAAAATGCTCTTCACCTCTCAAAGAACAAAGGGACTAACCCAAAAATAATAAATTAAGCTCATACTTAATTTATTAACACAACACCAACCTTTGAAATTAAAGAGTTTGAATTTCAAAACTTTAATTAAACTCACTTATTAATGACATAAGTTATAACCTAAGTTTACATCATTAATTGTGAGTTGGGGAGGGTTAGAGAATATGAAGGGGTGGGGTTCGTGTGGGCCCCACCACCCACTTAACATCCCAAGGGAAGTTGGGTTGTCACCCAACTTCCACCCAAAGGATAAAAACACTTAAGGAAGATAAAAATAAAAATTGAAGTTAAATTTTTATTTTAACATTCACAATTTTATTTTTTACAACTTCCCTCGTGTAAACGCAACTTAGGGAAAGGTCTCCTTAAGCGAATATCGGCGCTGCGAGTTCATCGGTGCCCTCGGATTTCAATTCCGAGTACCGGATCAAAAGTTAGGAAAACCCGCTCGTTCGTTCACTGAACGTACCCGAGCCAAACTTCGGAAAAAGATTCCGGGCACTCCGGGCCTCGGAATCAGGTGCCGTCTGAAACCGTGCTCTTGTAAAATTCTAAAGAAAATTAAGAAAAAATTTCCCTTGAATTTTACGGGTCTTTACATCATACATCTTTTCTCCCAATCCCATACAATAACTAAATCATCAGTCATATTTTGATGTAAACAATGTGAAACTCAACATTAATTTATAAAATACTAAAAATTAATGGTTGAAAATGCACTGTGAAATATTTTTTTGTGTCTCCTATGTAAATAAAAATGGAATGCCTAATATGAAATAAATTATAATCAGGGTTCCCATGAAATAATCCCACTCTAATTATGAATATTCATTATGTAAAAAATTTCTTGAATAGTTGAAATAAAGTAAATTTGTGTTTCCTATGCATATCATATTGAGTCTCTTTCAGACATGCGATGATACATTTATTGATGAGAATTTTTCTTGTTATCATTGTGAATCAAGATAAAATTTTCACACATAATACCTTGATGCAATATCATGTATTCATAAAGTGAATATTCGGGAACATTTACTGTAGTAGTAACCAATAATGATTGCAAATTTAAGAACCCAGATTTTCTTTTCAGGAATGTTTTCCTTTTCTGGATGTTTTTGGGAAAAAGCAGAGAATCTGGAAATTTTCCAAGTATACACCGTTTACATTGTTTCCGCGAAAGGCCTTCTGTTGGCCATGTCTAGCCCACACACACGGTGTGTAGGGGTGATGTAGAGGCTGCTTAATACGGTGTATGGAAAAGCCTAGTACACGCCGTGTACTCTAAAAGTACATGCCATGTAATTTTTTTCATTAAATGTAATGGGGTCATGAAATAACCGCGAATACGTATTCTTCTCAAGATTCTTCAACTGAGAGTGAGCGTACAACCGCAGATCTTCTCCGAGTCACTAATCTGTCACATGCTGTCCGAATCGAACGCAGTTGGTTACAATAGAATCAAAGCGGTGAGTTCTTGGTTCCACTTTTGCCAAATTTTTGGATTCTTTTACTTATGATAGTTATCTAAGGTTGAACATTTTAGACATTTTTATAGATCTACTCTATTATAGGCCGATTCAAGGTCCGAGGATCAAGTAGATCGATCATATAGGATCGATGTAGTTGGTTGTTCACATTACAATGAATGTCTTTGAGTCTTTGTGAAAAAGTGTCCGATTCCCATGTATCAGGTATCTTGGGATATGGTTTTGATCATGAATTATTATCTGATTTAGATTTCCTGTATGCTTGAGGTTGTTAGATGAATATTATAGGCTTGTTGCATGTTTTAGGATCACCCCATGGGTGTTATCATTGTTTGGTTATTTATCGCCGTTTGGCACAATTTCCTAAAAGGAAAACCCTATTTCAATTGCTAGGTAGCTTCTTATAACTGATTGAATGTATTTACAGCTATTTACATGATTTTGATGCATTGTAGCTATTAGAAAAGTAGTTGTTGAACATAGTTAGGTCTGCTAATAGTCGATTACACATGACCAGACTGCTTAGGGCTGTGTGAACCTGGTGCGGTAGAATAAAGAGGGAATTGTCGATTCAGGGCTTCCCTAGAATGTCTGTTATAAATTAGTATCATTCGCAAGACCTATGGGAATTGGACTTTGTGCTTCCTCAGAGTGTCCTTGGTTACATATCGAGACTATAGGGGGAATTAGACGTATGTGCTTCCACATATAGTTTATAGGTTTGGTTTTAAGACCACAGGGGAATTGATGGTGAGTGCTTCCCAGAGTGTCTGTGCCTTTGAATGATTACTTGACTATAGGGGTCTACTAGTTTGGGCCACCCAGTGAGTCAGTGTGAATTGATTGGTTGGCTATGACTAGTCCACCAAGCCAAATAGCAAGATTGTGTTTTGTACTGCTTATAGTTTTGGTAGTCTTTTGAGATACCTATTGTGTTACTTTTTATGCTTTAGGAATATAGATCTGTTTCTAGATTCCTTGGGTAATAAGTAAATGACTAAATTAAATTACTAAATTAATGAAATAGAGATTTGTAGGATTGTTTACTTTAGTGTACTCCTGTTTCTCTACTGTATTTATATCATTTAATTTTTCTATATTGATCACTAGAAGTAGGGTACAGATCTTGTGGTGGTTTCCTACTGAGATTAGTCTCCCACCATGTTTGGGTCTTGCTTTTGGGCCCAAACATGTTATATGGTTGTAGGTGTGGATAGGGATTGTGGCCCTTCAACTTCAGGTACATGATTGCAGGTTAGAGATGGAGAGCATAGGACTGAGCTTAGACTCGCGATGCTGGTGGAGTTACTGTTTACTTTTCATACTTTGTTTCTTACTTGTATTTCAGCACGTTTTTGTGTTTACTGCTTTCCATAGATACTTGTACATGCAACATCATTATAATCATTAATATATATTCATTGCTTCCACTGTTTAGTTTCATTTATTGTATGTTGTTTACTACTTCCATTATTGACTGTTATTTCCTCTCCCTTGTATACTTTACCAAATTAGGGCATAGTTTCCCCAATGACTCACCAAGGCCCTCACTTCTAGTCAGAAGCCTCTGGAATTTGGGGAAATGCGCTTGAGGACATGTGTCAAACTGGGTACAGGGCACCAATTGAGTGGCTCCGGATTCGGGTCCTTAGAAAGTGGTATCAGAGGAGGTTCTTTTCTTTTCTTTTATATTGACTCACTGTTTAGAGACAATATACAGGGATTGGATGGAATAAGTAAAAGGTAATTAGCTATGCCCAGAAGTTCTAGACCCTATGTGCAGGGAAAAAGGCAGGTTACCACAAATATTGAAATTTTCGAGTTTTGAAAATGTTACAGTTTACTTGATTTCACCATTGGGTGGTGCAATTGTTTTGTGCTATTATTGTTTATATGATTGTGGTTCTATTTTGTTGCTACCTAATGAGATGAGGGTATGCCATCTCATGCATCATATAGGCACTCGTTAGGAGATCACATGTCATGCATTTTGTCATGCCATCATGATTACATTAGAAATTGCATGCTCTTGTGATAGACATGGTGATATACAATGCATGCTGTTGTGATAGCTGCTATGATAGAATACCTCATATGTTCATAGGGAATCGTTGCTTTGGGATTCATTATCATGGACACCAATATTTGTTCATAGAGGTGTTACGGGCCCTCGAGGATTGTAATTTAGTGGATTGTGAGTTTTTATACTGTTTACTTGTTATATGCATGGTTATGATGCCATGGTTTGATTCGTGGGGAGTATGGCCCCCCACGGATCATAATATGGAACTTTAATGCTTGTTTCCCTGTGTTTTCTGGGCTCTAGTGCAGTTTTGAGGCTGCTGTCCAGAAAAACACAGACTACATGGCGTGTACTTCATGAATACATGCCGTGTAGTTTTTAGCTGTGCCACTGACTGTGTGGGCATGGACACGGGGTTGGAAAAGTTTTGTATGAACATGTCATGTACTAGTTTACAGGCCTTGTAGTATGACTTGGGTATCTATCCTTGTCACGAACAACATAGGCTGGGGTTTTCCTTTAGTACACGTCGTGTCTGTCTGAAACACGCCGTTTAGGGTTGGCTGTGTGTCAGGTCGTGTCACTAACAACACGGGCCAGATAAGGCATGTCTAGTACACGTCGTGTTATCCTTGAACACTCAGTGTAGTTTTTTCTTAGAGAGGACATGTGACCTAGCCATGTAGATGAATTCTCGGGTTGGGAAATCCGTAGGGAAACATGTTGTGTACCATGTTGACATGCCATGTAGTAGTGGTCCATGTACCAGTCCATGTGGCTAACGACACAGACAGTGGAAAAATCTTATGGACATGCTGTGTAGTGGACAAACACACCGTGTCATTTCCTGCTGGGATGATCTATGTTCCTTGTCATGTAGGAGTAATCCGGAAGGTAATAAAAGGGTTTAGTACACTCCATGTAGTTTGAGAACACGTCATGTAGCCAGGTGGTTTACATAGCCATGTATGGACAAGGTACACGCCCAGGGTAAAATTTCAAGAAACTCACCGTGTAGTCATGTGTTTTCCCAAATTTTAGAGTTCTTATCCCATGTTATGTTTTAATCTCTTAAGTTGCCACTGTGTTCATTTTTAATAAAGGTGTTCTTGTGATCTTGCAGACTCATGGCACCAAGACATCATCTCGTTGCACATCAGGAACCAGGCAGTGACCGTACGCCTGATACGATAGATCAGGGATTTCCAGTAGTTCCGCCAATCATTCCAGATATGGATCCTGAAGTGACTCCAAACACGGGTGTCGACACTCAATTTTGAGAGGGTTTCATGAGATTCATGCAGACCTTCCAGGGAGCTCAGCATCCTGCCTTGTCTATGGCAGAGCTGACGTGAATTTTTCAGCAGCAACATCCTCCCATGTTCACAGGGGATGGAGGACCGCAGGCTGCAGAGTCATGGATAGAAGCCATGCTATCCATTTTTTATGACTTGGAGATGCCTCCGGATAGGAGAGTATATCTGGAAACTTATATGATGCGAGATTCCTCCAAGAGATGGTGGGATGTGGTTTTGTAGGCAGGGCACCAACAGGCTTTGGTTGGGATGAGTTTTAGCATATGTTGTACGACTACTTATACCCGGTGATGCTGAGGGATGATAGTGCCAGAGAGTTCATGAACTTGTAGCAGTGTACTCTCACAGTTATGGATTATTCCTCTCGCTTCACAGAGTTACGGCATTTCACTCCCGTTCTAGGGAATGACGAGCTGTTTTTATCGAGGAAGTTTGAGGAAGGCCTTAGGTCGGATATCAGATCGCAGGTGAACATCTTTCAGTTGACTTATATTACTATAATAGTCATCCAAAAACTTATCATGGAGAGAAACCTGAAGGATACTGGAGTTGTGGACATGGGCAGTTCAGCTTCCAGGGAAGATTCTTTCCAAGTAGACAGCATGAAGCGCCACTGAGAGTCTACACAAGGTGACTCGAAGAAGCAAGGTACTCCTTCTGGTAGATGAGACCTTCCTTCTGGCAACCAGGTTGTGTGCTATTAGTTTGGGAAAAAAAGGAATAAGAATCCTTAGTTCCTGAGAGACCTAGTGGAGTGCCAATCTTGCGGCAAGATGGGTCATCTACAACGTTTCTGCAAGGTTCTTCTTTCAGTGACTAGTAAAGGAGGATCAGTTTTGACTCCGCACATAGGAGTAGGAATACCAGTTCCACAGAAAACTGGGGGCTGGAGTTCTTTAGGTTTTTTAGGCTAGGGTAGTGGATGTGGACACAGTGGGCAGGCTCATGGAGGGTCAGCTCAGTGATCTTAGGTTTCTACACAGGGCAACGGTGTAGGCTAGACATTTGCGGTAGAGAAAATTCATCAAAAGAAGGATACTGGACCTTCTACAGTTCGAGGTACGATTTTAGTTTCCTCAGTTTTATCCCTTGAACTTTTCAATACAGGAGCTTCTCATAGCTTTATTTCTGTGCATACCATGGAAATCCTTAGACTTACTATTTATACTTTTGAGAATATGTTGACGCTAGACACTCCTTTGGGAATTAGAACTTCTAGCATGCATCAGTGCTTAGACTTCCCCCTTGAGGTTAGTGGGTGTCATTTTTCAAGGAGTCTATATGTTTTGAAGATGACAGGCTATGATTTTATTCAAGGGATGGATTGGTTAGTTCCCTTCTTGGCCTTTTTCCATTGCTATCTCTGTAGGGCGAGTTTCACATCACCAGAGGGCAGATATTTTCTTCACAAGGGAGAATGGGATGTTGAGGCTAGCAGAGATGGACCAGAGCATCATGGGTTGGGTGATTTTATGACCTAGATTTCTAGCTTATATCTTGATGACCAGGTGACTTCTCAGATATATTTTCCTCCAGTGGTTAGTCACTTTCCAGATGTCTTTCCAAAAGACTTTTCAGGTTTTCCTCTAGAGCGTGAGGTGTACTTTTCTATTGAGCATGTGCCAGGAGTGGCACCAGTGTCTATTACTCCTTATAGGTTGGATACACCTTAGTAATAGGAGCTCAAGAAGCAGTTGGAGGAGCTGTAGACAAAGGGTTTATCCGACCCAGTAATTCTCCTCGAGGTTCACCCATTCTGTTTGCAAAGAAGGTGGATGGTAGTTTACAGATTTGTATGGACTATCGGAAGCTAAACCAGTTGTCGGTCAAGAACCAATATCCATTACCACAGATGGATGATCTCTTTGATTAGCTTCAAGAAGCCAGAGTGTTCTCGAAGATCGACCTGAGATCCGGCTACCACCAGTTTCATTTCAGACCATCTAATATACCAATTACAGCCATCCGAAGCATGTATGGTGTGAATGAGTATTTGTTTATGTCATTTGATCTCACAAAAATTCTAGTAGTTTTCATGGCGCTGATGAACAGAGTTTTCCATCCATATTTGGATTCTTTCGTGGTGGTTTTCTTGGACGATATCTTGGTGTACTCTCACACACGACACGACCATGCTACCCATCATGAGATCGTTTTGAGTACAATGAGGGAGCTTCAGTTATATGATAAGCTCTCGAAGTGCCACTTTTGGATGGAAGAGATTCACTTCTTGGGTCATTTCATCTCAGAGACAAGAGTATCAGTAGACCCATAGAAGGTGAGAGAAGTATTTACCTCGGAGCAGCCGAAGAATGTCTTCGAGATACAAAGTTTCTTAGGGCTGTATGGCCACTACAGGCAGTTTATACAAGGCTTCTCATGCATAGAAGTGCTGTAGATGGGCTTGACTAAGAAAGGGGTGAAGTTTTGTTTGCAACAAGACTGCGATTCATCCTTTCAAGAGATGAAGGGGAGATTGACATCAGAACCAATTCTAGTTTTTCCAGAGCTGAGCAGGAGTTATAGAGTTTTCTATGATGCATATAGCATCGGGATCAGAGTAGTGCTTATGCAGGAGGATCGTGTTGTTGTGTACAGATCTCGAAATTTGAGACCACATGATAGGAAATATCCTACACACGACCTAGAGTTGGCTACAATCGTTCATGCCTTGCGTTGTTGGAGAAATTATCTTTTGGGAGAGCATTTTGTGCTATATACAGACCACAAGAGCCTCAAGTATATCTTCACGCAGCGTGACTTGCATCTGAGATAGTGGATGTTGGTTGAGTACATACAGTCTTTTTATTTCAAGCATGCTTATATGCATGGGAAAGGCAACGCTGTGGCAGACACACTAAGCAGGAGGATATAGATACATGCAGTACAGGGGGCTAGCAACGAGTTGTACCTTATGGCTCTGTTTTCTGAAATGCATTTGGAGGTGCACGACAGACTGGGTCAGACCATTCTTTCATTTTTAGGTGTTACCTCTACCCTTCTTGATCGAGTTTGAATGAGGCAGCTATCTGATTCTGAATGCCTAGTCCTATAGGAAAGCATGTCAGGAGAGGACCCTCTTCCCGGATGGATCATATGAGAGGATGAGATCTTGTGTTTCCAGGGACGTGTATGGGTACTAGCAGATATACATGAGGAGCTGATTCGAGATTTCATTCCACAGTTTGGGTAGTACATCCTGGCATCACCATGATGTATCATGATCTACACCACCAGTATTGGTGGCCAAGTACGAAGAGAGATGTTCCTATTTTTGTCATGAGATGTTCTACCTGTCAGCAGGTGGAGACGGAGCACCAACGACCAGTAGGGCTTTTACAGCAGCTACCCATTCCCGAGTGGAAGTGGAATGATGTCGCGATGGACTTCGTGATAGGGTTACTGAGATCGCCTCAAGGGAATGACCCAGTATGGGTTGTCATTGACAGACTCATGAAGGTTTCTCATTTCTTTCCAGTTAAGGAGACCTTCCGTGTTGATGAGATTGGACGGTTTTACATCCATGAGATTGTACGCTTTCATGGGGTTCAGAGTACTATCATTTTAGATAGGGATGCCCACTTTATGTCACATTTCTTGCAAGGTCTATAGCGGGCTTTGGCTACACAGTTACTTCTGAGTACAACTTACCATCCCCAAATAGATGGCAAGTCAGAGCACACGATTCAGGTTCTAGAGTAAATGCTATGAGCCTGCGTCCTTGATTTTGGAGGTTCTTGGGAGAGACATATACCTCTAGTGGAGTTTTCCTACAATAATAGTTTTCAAGCATCTATTCAGATGGCCCCTTACGAGGCTTTGTATGGTAGGCTTTGCCGATCACCCTTGTGTGGTCTGGATGCAGGAGAGGCAGCTATGCCAGGACCTCGTACTGTTTAGAAGACCACAGAACATGTGGAGTTGATTCGAAAGAGGATGGCTACTCCACAGTCTCGGCAGAAATCATATGTAGATTAGCGAAGACGACCTTTGGAGCTCAAGGTCGGTGATCAGGTTTTCCTACGTGTTAGCCCGAGGTTGGGACAAAAGAGGATCAAGAGATTGGGTAAGCTTTCATCGAGATACGTCAGGCCGTTCGAGGTCATGGAGAGAGTCAGGCTAGTTCCATATAGGTTACAGTTACCTCAGAGGTACTAGGCTATGCATGACGTCTTCCATGTTTCTATGATTCGATGCTATTTATCAGACCCTTCTCATGTTTTTCAACCCGAGGAGGTTGAGCTGGGGAAGGATGATTCATTCGAGGAGAATCCTATCAGTATTATTGATTTTAGTGAAAAGGTACTCTTTGGCCGGTCTGTTCCTCTTGTATGGGTGCTATGGCAGCATAGCCATGTACAGGACGAGTCTTGGGAGAGGGAGGCCGATATGCGATCACAGTGGCCAGAGCTGTTTGAGGTTTCTTCATTGACTCCCTGTTAGAGATATTTGGGGATGAATTTCATTAAGGTGTGATGTTTGTAAGAACCCAAACATTATTTTCAGGTATGTTTCACTTTTTTGGTCATTTTTTGGGAAAAGAGGAGAATCAGGAAATTCTAAAAGTACACACTGTGTAATTTCTATGTACATGCCATGTACTTTGTTGCTGCGCAAGGCCGTGTGCTGGCCGTGTCTGGGCCACACACATGATGTGTAGGGGTGATGTGGATGACACTTAATGTGGTGTACGGAAAAGCCTATTACATGCCGTGTAATCTAAAATTACACACCGTGTACTTTCTTTTTAGTTCATTAAACGGACCAGAGTTACGACTTAACCCAGAATATATCTTCTTCTCCAGCATCTTTGACTAAGAGAGAGGGTATGACTGTGGATCTTCTCTGATCCACTGATCCATCACCTGCTGTCCAAATCGAACATTTTTGGTTGCAATAGAATCGATGTGGTGAGTTCTTGGTTCCTCTTAGGCCACGTTTCATGATTCTTTCTATTATGAGAGTTATATGAGGTTGAACGTTTTAGACATTTTTGCAGATCTACTCCTTTTAGGTCGATTCAAGGGCCTAGGTTCAAGTGTATTGATCTTCTAGGATCGAGGTAGGTGGTTTTTCACCTGACAATTAATGTAGTTGAGTTTTTGTGCAAAAGTGTCAGATTCCCATGTATCAGGTATCTCAGGTTAGGGTTTTGATCCTGAATTATTATCTGCCATATATTTCTTGTATGCATGAGGTTATTAGATGAATATTATAGGCTTGTTGTATGTTTTCGGATCACCCCATGGGTGTTATCATTGTTTGGTTGTTTATCGCCGTTTGGCACAGTTTCCTGAAAGGCAAACCCTATTGCAATTTCTAGTTAGCTTGTTATAACTGATTTCATGTATTTAATGCTGATTACATGCTTTTGATGCATTGTAGCTATTGGCCATGTAGTTTTTGAACATACATAGGGCTGCTAATAGTTGATTACGCATGACTAGACTGCTTAGGGATGTGTGAACCTAGTGCGGTAGACTAAAGATGGTATTGACGATTCAGGGCTTCCCTAGAGAGTTTGTTATAAATTAGTATCATTGGAAGGAAATATGAGATTTGGACTTTGTACTTCCTCAGAGTGTCCTTAGTTACGTATTGAGACTATAGGGGGAATTAGACGCAAGGGATTCCTCAGAGAGTCTATAGCTTTCGTTGCAAGACTGCAGGGGAATTGACGGTGAGTGCTACCCAGAGTGTCTGTGCTTTTGTATGATTTCTTGACTATAGGGGTTTGCTAGTTTGAGCCACCCATAGAGTAAGTGTGAATTGTTTGGTTGGCTGTGACGAGTCCACCAAGCCAATGAACAAGCTTGTGTTTTGTACTACTTGTATTTTAGGTAGTATTATGAGATACCTGTTGTGTTACTTGCTATGCTTTGGGAATATAGAGCTTTTGTTAGATTCATTGGGTAATAATTAAATGACTAAATTAAATTACTAAATAAATGAAATGGAGATTTGTATGATTGTTTACTTTAGTGTACTTCTGTTTCTCTGATGCATTTATTTAATTTATTTTTGCTATATTGCTCACTGATAGTAGGGCACAGATCTTGTGGTGGTTGAATAAAAGGATTGGTCTCACACCCTGTTTGGTTCTTTCTTTTCAGCCCAAACAGGTTATATGGTTGCAGGTGTGGATAGGGATTGTGGCCCTTCTACTTTAGGTACATGATTGTTGGTTGGAGCTGGAGATCATAGGACTGAGCTTAGGCTCGTGATGCTGCTGGAGTTAATGTTTAATTTTCGTACTTTGTTTCTCAGTTGTATTTTAGAACGTTGTTGTGTTTTCCTCTTTCCTTAGATAATTTTACCTGGTGCATCATTATCATCATTACTATATATTCATTTCTTCTGCTGTTTAGTTTTAGTAATTTTATGTTGTTTACTACTTCCGCTATTGACGGTTATTTCCTCTCCCTTGTATACTTTACCAAAAAAGGGCATAGTTTCCCCAATGAATCACCAAGGCCCTCGCTGCTAGTCAGCAGTCTCTAGAATTAAAGGAAATGCGCTTGCGGTCATGTGGTGAACCGAGTACATGGCACCAATTAAGTGGCTTCGGATTTGGGTCGTTACATCAAACAACCCTCACCCACCCATTTCTGTCATATTGGGATGGTGAACATGATTATTTTGGAATACCCCAAATATGTTATGACCCCATCCCTCATGTACACATAGAAATGTCACTATATTGTAATACTAAAAAATTTATCCCATTAAGGTAATCATTGAATGAATCTAGTGGAACCTATCACAATAACAAATTTCTGTAGACGCTTGTCCCCAAAGGGTAGAAATTATCACATTCCATAACATACAATGGTGGATCAAGGAGTTGAATAAAAATCCGTCCTAGTTCATTAGATACCTAGAGGGAATCTTGTCAACCACTATCACAATGATCATCCAACTAGCTACCTTGGTCACTTATTGAAGTAACCATAAGAAAAAATTAACCATAGACACTAATGAAAAGGTATAATGAATGACTTGTAGAGCATGAAAAAATATGGATGAATTGGAGGGGCATAAAATCTCCCCTTATATAGATTAATCCCATTCAGGTATTCCAGCATTATCCAGTGGGTAGGCACATATCCCGGATTACTCATATCAATGCTTCACCTATATACCTAATAAAAGCATGGGGGAGGCACATATCCCTTCCCCCATGTATGAATAACTTCCCAATATTCCAATACAAAAAAGGATGAGAATAGTGTGATTATATCTCTACTTTAATCAATGGAATAATATTATATATTTTGGAGACTAAAAATATTTAGGCGAATATTCTGGAATTCACATTAATAATGTTTTACTACATTCTATAAATAACTGAAGAGCTCTTTTGTAATATTTTAGAACTTGTACATATAATGTGGTAGATATGTATTACTATCCCAATATCCAGGGTAGCACATCACCATCATCAGTATGAAAATGTGGAAACTCTTGATAAAGTGCACACCCTTGCTGCCATCCAGTAGGATTATAAATATAATTCAATAAATGAAGATGCATAGGTCTCAGCTCATATCCCTATTCCAAATGTGATCACAAATTTTATGTGGATCATGTCCCAGGAAAGGTTCAAATTAATTTCATAATACACTAAAAACATAGTTAAAAGTATCTATTACTATATCATATCACCATTTCAATAGGGGCTCACAAAATGGTTTGAAAACTGGCCTTGGGAAAAGCTTGTATTCAGGTCAAAAAAGACTAGTGGCATAATATAAAGGTATAAGACATGGTAATCCATATTTGAATTGGGATCATATATATATATTTCATATATTGTTGACCAAAATTATTTACGAACCACCTATAAGAAGGGTTATTTTCCTACCTATAATATAGATGCTCACTATCAAACTCTATTAGTTTCTCAACATTTTTATCATACACCCGCTATTCCATAATATTGTCAATATGTTATGAAAATCAACATATGACAAGACTATATCCCTACTCATCACTAAAATTATAGTTGAAATATTCTAGACACAACATAGAACGGTGCTCATATCCATGATCTTCTCAAAACTAGTTTCTATGAGGCTATTTTATTTGTATCCACATCACCTTAGGGGTCCTCCGATTCTTCAACCAATGAATATGGAAATCATTACCTTAATATCCCTCCCTATGTTAATACAGATATGCATCACATAAAATCTACTAATGGAAGATATCATTACCAACCTACCCACAATGATATCTCTCTTGGAACAAGATATCCTCTCTCTACACAAACATCATATAATAGAGAGGTTCTCAAAACTCAGACACCTTTATATAGAAAGGTTTGAAACAATAAAGATAATTGTATATAGTTCCCATAAACTTTAAATAACACCTCATCATAGATAGAATGGTATTCAGATAAGATTTATATATTTTATAAATATGTGGAGGCATATAAATATGATGATGAAGAGGTAGAAAAATAAATATAGATATATTTATCCCAAAAAACACCTAACTATATTGTGTCCCATTTTCACTTCTGAGTATGAAATCCTTGAGGAGAAATATATGGAGTCCGGAAATTTATATATCATTTTCCATCTCAGTATCCATCAAATACTTGAATAGAATCATTATATCAACAAAAATAGGATTTAAGAGTTAAAATAACGACCTAGGATCACCCCAACCCAAAATGAAGGGGGAATTCTCATCCTTATCATCACTTCAGAAGGAATTAGTATTATATAGATTGGGAGGTAAATATTGTTATATAGAATTCCATCAACTCCACCGGCTATTAGAGGATAATCAACTAGTCAGATCCCATTAGGAAAAAATGATAAGAAAAATCATTATGGTAAATATTAACAAATAGTTATAGGAGGAACATATGATGAAGGAAGTCAAACATCATAAGGTTTGTAAGGTAAAATGGTCAAATATAAATAGGGTTCAAAGAAATGACCTTAATTTAGACCTCAAATAAGGATTATGTGGTAAATAATTTCCCTATTAAATTGAGAGTAATGGTATGACTACATTTTTTTGACAAACCCTAATTTATTACATAACTATCAACACAATAGATGATATGGATCACAATGAAAATATATAGGGACACAAAGTAGATGAAATAATTTAAGTTATGGGTAAACTAGATTCTACAACTAAGGTTTCACATACACGAAATCAGGGGAGGAGAAAACACCTTGAACCAATTAATAAAAAATTTACACCTCTATGGTGGATCATGAACACATAACAATGTAGTGGTATTGTTGAATTACACTCACCACACATAGGAAATTAAATCTCTTATATGTAGTAACTGAAGGAATTGTATTAGAATGAGATAAAAAATCTCATATAACCCAATGATGAACTACTCAGGGGAAAAATTCACTCAGGGTATTACCCTTATAATGAAATGAATATCAATATTCCCATTTGTCAGGATATTGTTAATTCATATAAAATATTTATGTATAAGAATTGGGATAGATTTGTATCCTAGAAACCGTTTACATAAACGATGAAGTAAACAATGATCATGACATAACACTATTGTAGTAACAGCCTTATCCCTATTGGGATGATCCTTCCTAACCAACACATATTCATAAAAAGAAGAATATAAACATGTGGCATCTTCATCAATAATTACATGCTCTCTATAGATTTAAGGTGGTTCATACAATAGTATCCTTGAACTCATTTACCCCATTAACCCGTATATACTCGAATGGGAGCCATGGTTTAGAGGTGCACACCCATGACATATCAGTAATGGGGGGGGGGGGTCACACATCATCCATACCTAATTATTATAATTATACCTTCTCATACATTGATTGTGATAGATATCTAGAATAATATCTCGCAAACCATGGGTAGAGATGCTTCTCAACGATTGGGATTCTAACTTCACATCCAGAAGGAAATGCTTAATCTATTTAATTAGTATATATATCTCATAAAATAAATCACTATAACTCTATTATAAATTTCTTGTGGATGAGTTTCAAACACTGTTGATCCAAAAATTGAATCAAATTTTATTCTTTGTGTTTTCAGAAATTACCGAATGCCAAGAATATGCAAGTCAATAAGCTTTTGAAAAATCTCATACTATGTCCTAAACATAGATAAATATCTATGTTATTGTGGAGACTAATGTTTCTATCATAATAGAAATTGGAGTTCCTTCTAAAGTACCCAGGTATGCCTTGAATCTTATGAAACATCCCATTGAGCATCATAAGCAACAAATTCTCCCTCAAACAAAAATGAACAAAACATTTGTCTAAACAATGATTTGGGTAATAGATTATATTGGTTTAATACTGTTTTAATTATTATTCCCATAATTATTGTTTTCATACATGAAAAATTACATACTCAAGATACTAGATACCAAGAAACATAGAAGGCCACCATCATTGATCATCCAGACTACTTCCCTTTCCTTTGGATTATTTGTCGCAACCTCTAGGATTACATTATATTACATTATATTCTCAAAATAATAGTTTATTATGAATAGGATACACAATAAATATTCCATATAATATTTTAATTATATAATAGTCACCCAAAAATAATAAAAATGTGACTCGAAAGATTTTTCGGCCAAACAAAGACATGAAATTGATTACTAGATGACTCAAAAGATACATGACTGATGTAGTGAATCATTGAGGGAACTATTCATAATCATGATCCCATCACTTAGGGAGGTAAAATTGAATTCAAATCTCATATTATCTGTGGAGGTAGGAAATGGAATAAGAGTATGATTTGTCTTTACCTCCTGCACAAGCTTCGATTCATGAAAACCTATTTCCATTATCATTTATATTAGTGTTACACCCCCATAAAATGGGTCCCCCATTATATGAATAAATATTATTTGGTTTCTTTAGTGTAGTTAATTTATCCAATCACATATATGATGATGAATATGCCTCCATGTATGAGTTCCCATTACCTAACAGTGGAGCTAGAGGCCAAGGATAATGATGTTGAGGATAAACTTGAGAAAAAAATTGTGGTTTAATAATATATTTCATTAATATCCTTATAATTGTAATATATGAAACCATGAACCACGTGATAACACTATAGAAATCCCATCATTAAGAAAATTATTCCTCAATTACCTCTAGTGTTCATCCAATAATAGTCATATTACATGATCAAATAAGCAGGGTGTAATTTTATAATCAACCTAGACAAAAAAATGGATGATATGACCCATCTAACGAATAACATATACTCTCTCAACCTCTGATTAAGCACAAAACCCATCCAAATCAATCACCTAAACTCTTGAACCTCCTAATAAATAGAACCCCGACCGTAGGATGTGTTGACCTAAAGCAACAAAGTAATACATTGTGAAATATTTTTGAGTTTTCTCACAAAAAATATCAATCATATATTCTCACTGTATTTCAAAAGAACTCAAAGAGTGATTTATCAAATCCCTCCAGACCCCACACGAGTTCATGAGAGGTGTTTCTACAATCTAGTGTTATATATTGGAGAAAATTCCATTAGAATTTCAAGTTACCTACTCATTTGCATAATATGATCAAGAAGAACTAATTAAGGGACATATAATACCCATATATATTTTAGGTAAACTTTATAATTTTGACATCCAAATTTCTATTTTTAAAAATGCTTCTTAGATCAACCTCATTCTAATGCAGTCCCACTGATGTTTATAATATAATCAAGAGGACATATTTCTACCAATTAAAACTAATGAATTGTATGATCATAGGGGGGAAAGTACTCATTTAAAGATCAAGATCAACATTCAATTTGGGTATCTAACATTTAATGGTGAGCTCATTTTGATCTATCAAGAAACAACACATAATATCCTATATAGAAGACTGCAACTTTATACCCATATGGAGGAAATTCAATAGTTTAACAATAATTGAAATATCCCATCGATGGGAAGGTAAAAATATTACATAATGTTGGTCCCTTGTTAATACACGGGAAGCCATATACAGTGAGGAAGGATTCTAGACAAGGGAAGGAAAAAAACTAATGGTGGATGATAATATGTAGGTTGCATCACCCAATGGATTCAGTACCAACTCTAGGAATACTTGATGTATTATCATTCATGATTATGTGCAATACATAATCCTAACTGATGAAGAAGACATAATCCTAGATTTCATGGATCCCCTTATGCCTAGGGATATCATAAATGAAAACAAGAGGCTCATGAAACTATCGACGACAACTCTGGTAGTTGAAGATGACAATATATCTTCTATGTCCTCTATTAGCTTGAAAATGATAGTGTTTCTATTAGATTAACCACCATGTTTGAAAATTAATCTATAGAGTATGAGTTGCATAAATTATATCATGTCCTTGTAAACGCCACTCCCACATTCGGAGAAGCATATTCACCACCATCGACGTGGTCAGGTAGTTGAATCTGGGAATAGAATAATACCTTCATCAAATGTTGATTAGTATCACCATGAATATCAAGGTGTAGGATATTTATATGTTTTTCTAAAGCATTACTGATTCATTTTCACCTATAATTATACAAGAATATAGTGTTTAACCCTTGATGTGGCTATACATCACCTAGGATTTATCAATTACCATCGAGGATTCATGTAGGACTTCAGGTGGAAACTCCACTCTCATGCAACTAATGTCGAGTTTGATATTGATAAATTGATCAAGAATAACATTTTTTCATGATGTTGAATACAAAAAATAGCTCACTAACATTATCCATGTTAAGAATACTAATGGGAATATCATAGTCTACTTTGATTTCAAGAATATTAATAGGAAGTGCCTGAAAGTGAATTTCAAAATCCAAATCATATATAATTTGATCGATGAAACTAGTTTCATTGACTAATTTTCAATTATGGATTGTTATTCATGGATTAACTAATAAATATGGCCTCTATGGATGAGGAATACACAACATTTTGATAACTATAGGGGATCCATTTCTATCTGGTCCTTCCATTTTGATTATAGATAATTGGAACTGCATACAAAAGCGTCATCCAATGTATCATTAATCTATTATTAGGATGAATAGAATAATGTTTTTTTGATGAAATTGTATTCAAATATTGAATATTTTTTAGTCACTTATTAGATCTCAAAAAAATCATTAGAAACATCCGGTATGGTTTTTTGAAGATGAAATTGAGGAAGTGTGCTTTTTGGGTAATTATAGAGAAATTCCATGAATATATAGTTTGCCACCATGAATTCGAGGTCGACCCAAAAGAGTGTAGTGTTATCCAAGGAAAACAACCTCAACATAAATAAAAAAATAACACAGGGTGATGCAATGATTCCTCACGTGATGTTTTTATTTAATAGCTATCATGATCATGAAATTTTTCTCCAATACCAAGTTATTGAAGTAGGGATTCACCAATATATTTGATGGGAACTGTCAATAAAACATTGAAAATATCATGATGTATCAACCACAAAAACCAATAATAATGATGTCGGTGTAAGAAAATCCACTTATCTTGAATGATACCACTGTGGAATGATCATTTTTTCCTCTCATCACATAGAAAATTGATAGGTAATAATTATAGTCTCCATTACCTCAGTAGAATGATTCTTGGTATTGATACATAATATTATGATAACAAGATGAACCACCCCATACTGATTTTTTCAGTGAATAATATGACAAATTTCTTGCATCTTCATGAATAATACTTGGAATCTTGTAATTACTCGATACAGTAGATAATTTTACTCCCAATGTGGACAAGTCATTTGTTCTAATGGTTTGTTATTAATGTATAATGTGATATTTAGTTCGTGTCATAGAATGTAATTAATGTAAAGGCTGTGGATGATTCTTTTACAGCACATCACACACTGGAATGAATACTTGTGGACACATTACATTTCAAAAAATATTTTCTTTTCCCATGACATTCCCCTATCATGAGACAAGTTTTGTGATGATTCCTCATTATTCCCTTTTTAAAATTGGATAGAAACCCAAAAGCACAGTTGTGTTATTCTAGGGGTATTATTTATTTCAGTAGAGAAAGAAAATTTTCCATACTCTCTATCATTATCTGAAGGTTGAACCAATAATGAGGCATAATTCTGAACCATAATAGATGGATTTAAACAATCCCTATATCTTTATATAGGCTGCGTAATGAACAAATGGGTTTCAGAGAGTGTGATCACAAAAAATTAGTGGTGAATATTCCTTCAAGAACAAAGAAGTGGCCCCTATCATAATTATTTCATAGGTATAATGTTAAAATTATAATGTGAACCAATATTTAATCATATAACTTGATCTAAACATTATAATTTTGACACACTATATAGTATGTCCAGAGTCCTGAACGACCTTGATTAGCACGTGGATGTCATTCAGATCATGCAATGAAGGTTGAACTCATTAGTCATCGTCAATGACATTGGGGAAATCAATGAGGTCAAAAATACCCTAGAACATGATGAAGCTATATTAACTACTAGATGGATGGATGCCAATGTTTATTATCTCTAAAATGGGTACCTACCATTAGATAAATCATAAACATAATAGAACTCATAATGATAAATGATGTTTACCCTTTATGATGGAACAATGAATAAAAAATCCCTCTAAAAACAATGCGTCAATGTAATCCTTCATTGGTGCATTACAAAAAGATAAATCTCCACTTTTATTAAAGATTTATGGGAAGGATATTGAGGTTCAATTCAATCCAAGACCATACTCTAACAAAAAATTAAGAGTTTTTGTTACAATTGAAAAACAATGATATAAGACTATGTGGAATTTATTAAGAAAATGTAATGCATGTGAGATTCTTGGAATAATCATCCATAAAACCTATAAATTTAAACTAACAGTTAAGATTTCATGGTAATTTATCGAAAATGGAATTGATTTTGTGGGTCCAAATTACCCATCCAAATATATGAAATTAAAGTAAAACATTATTGTTGTTGTCTTATTTCCCAAATTGGTTTAGGCACTAACATTGAAGGAATCATGGATAAAGAATATCATTAAATTCATAATGTCCAATAACATTACCATTTTTTTGTACCAAACACAATACTATCAAACAATAGATGAAATTATATTTTACCAAATTAAACTAATTTTACCAGGAGAATAAAATCGAATACAAGCATTCATCCCACTAGCAGGTAGTAGCAATTGAAAAAAATAGAGTCCTTAAATAATTATCTTTCAAAGATAATCTAAAAGATGATTTATAAGGTAAATATTTCTGGGATATAAAACATACATCATTCATTATGGGTCTATTATACAACCATGTGAACATACGCAATCGAGGCCCTATAGTTGTTGGTGTATAAAACCAAGGTTGTGATGCCTATAAAATTCATGTTTCCATCACACTAGATACATATCTATGGAAATATTATAGATGATAATAAATAAAAAAGAGTGGTTGATTTATAAATATTTGATGAAAACGGTTGGTTACACTATATAACATCTATGTCCATGAAAATCTAACCACATGTTCCTTGAATAAAAAGGTACACCTCCACACATTACTCCAAGGAGAAAAAGTATTGTCACTCAGAACCCCCTGGATACTTGTAAAAGAAACCTTCAATTCATGAACCCAAATGGGTGGGGCCTTACATCATAATTAAGGTCTATTCAAATGAAGCATGATCAATGCCTATAATAAATGGGGAATGTGTTACGCACAAAAAAATGAATTGTTTCCCATGAATTAATTTTCACAATAGCCTTCAAGAAAATGTGGACCTATTTTTATAACATGAAATTATAAGTAACCATTCATCATAAAAACTTGGAATTAACATTCAATGAAGTAATTTTTATAGTAAAAATCTAAATTTAATGCAGTTGTCTTTATCGTATGACCCTAAATGGAATGACCAATATCATCTGCATCACATGAAATTAGACTCCATGAAAATTTCTCCAAAAAATTATTTAAAATTCCATATTACACTATGAAGCAATCATTGGATCAAATGGGAAACTAGTTCCTGAATCCTCATTCAACAAAAATGACATGCCTCTAATTATATGATTTCCCAAATGACAAGTGATTCTGACCACCTTTTTCATGTTTTTTAATGTTATTACTTACCACAACATATTAAACATAATGGTTGAAATCGATATAATTTGATTTTAATTTTATTTTAGAACTATGTACATCTTAATTCTCATTCCATTTACACATGAAGAGATGCCTAGATCTAATATGTCATTTAACCACAACATGACCCAAAATTATTTTTGTCATTGTTTTAGGATCTTATATATTGTTAATGAATCCATTCCATTCCTTTTTTATCACATATGGTATAGCGTTTGTCGGATTAAATTTTTTTTATGGGATTCCCTACATGATCATGAAAAATCAGTTCACATCATGTTTAACATATTCCTTGGTGAATTTCCGTAAAAGGAAACCTATAATTATTTACTACATGATGTTAAAGTTAATTGTTATCATTACGTTTATGTCATAAACTACCCATTACTATGCACCTACATCTAGAGGACCACCGCCCATAGTTTTTTGTCTCCCACTTAACATCCACTTAATAAGTATTCATGGATTTATTCCCACCATCATTGAACATGTAACCATACAAAAACATCATATATAATATGAAATATCAATTGCAAACCCCCCTATGTGAATGGTTCAAAACCTAAATAAGGATTTTACAGTTCAAAAACAATGTGTGGATTGATTTCATCTATAATATGCTACATAATTACATTCCAATTAAATCTTATTTTTAGTTTTAATATTAATGGGAATAATTACCCCACTTTTTATAGTTTAGAATAATGTGGAGTTTTCCCATTGAAGTGATACTTATGGCCTGGTTCCAATTATAACATGATATATAAGGACAACCCAATAACTAATTCTAGGTCTATCCATAATAAAAATTGAAAGAATTAACCCTATAAAAATGGGTATGATCTTCAAGGAGAGTATCACATTCAATAAGTAAATTTATATTCAATCATTCCATCAAAGGATACATAGTGGAGATCAGATCCCCATTCATGTGTCTCTCTATAATAATCAACAGGGAAATTTACCTCTCTACATATAGGATAGAACTACATGGAGAGTTTCCCCTTTAAAAAATATATGCGGCATCGGTTCTTGGGTCTATGCCAAACAATCAAAAGGATAAATACTGCCATATGTATAAGGGTATGATATTTATGGATATTTTCATATTAATGAAATATGTATGGATTCATTCATTTCATTATAGTAAATGTAGTGGTGCTCAAATATCCAAACCATGGTACAATAACAATAATAAAATGGGGAATATCCAACCACAATATATGGGCGTGACCTACGTAGAGAGTTTCTCATTCATAAAATAGGTGTGTCTTGATTCATGTTATCAATGGAAATATAGTGATTCTTCAATTTCCAATCATGGGTCAATCTATAATATTAAATGGGAAAAATTCCCCCACTTCATTTGGGTAAAATCAAAAAGTATAGATTCTTATTAAAGAACTATGTATAGCTTGATTCCTTTCATCACATTATATATATAGATGATTTCATATCCAATCTTATGTCGAACCAAAACAATCAATGGGGAATCCCCCCCTTTTTATAGGGATTGGACCGGTGTGGATTGTTCCCCATAGAAGAAATATATGTGGCTTGATTCCACTTATAATAGTATTTATATTGTCCCTTGGATCTCCAATATTGGGTCCAAAAACAATGATCAATGCTGAACATGGCCCTGTATGCATATAGGTCATACCCGTGTTGATAGTTTCCAATTCCAGAAGTACATGTGGCTTGAGTCCTGTTACTGTAGGATACATAGTTACACCGAGATCTCCATTCTTGAGTCTAGCCAAAATATATCAATAGAAGAAAATCCCTCACTTCTCATTTGGGTTATACAAGCGTGAAGAGTTTTTTGTTCAAGAGATTTGTATGGCCTGATTCCTATTACATTATTATATGTATTTATTCCTTGACTTTTATTCTTTAGACTAGAGGAAATATAAAAATGTTCTCCCTCAAAAAAAAAGTGTTGAACAACTCATAGGGAGTTTTCATAAAATAACAATATATGATTTTATTCCTATTACTAGAGGATATTCATTAATTCCTGGATTCTAAATTTTTTTACCATCCAAGAGTTTCCATCATTCGTAGTCATATCCCCTAAACATGAGTCATATCTATATAGTTTTATATTAATAAAGTAGTTATTTTGGAGATGATTTCTATACATACAATATTAATATGTAAGCCTAGAGAAGCCCAACAATAAAAGTAACATATACCATTGTTTAAAGAGGGAAATTCCATACAAACGCATTCTTTAAATCCATGAGTCATATCAATATTTTTTTCTCTCACATGAGATAATCCTTCTCAAAAATGACATTGACATGTGGATAAAAATCAACAAGAATGTTCATGGATAAAATATTCCTCATGAATCTAAATGTACAAATCTAGTGAAAATATTCCTCAAATATATCTTTCATGATTTCATGTTGGTTCCTACATTCATATATCATGTCATTAAACTAAAATTAAAAGAATCCTTAGAACATGAAGATAAACTACATAGCAGATACATCCCCAATACATGATAATACAATTATAATACCATCACCATCCTCATTCATTATCTAAGTAAAAAAAGTGTTAAAACCCATGTAACTAGATTTTGGGGTGATTACATCATATTTTAAGACCCTAAACCCATAAATCAATCTTATGATCTTATGTACACCATGATTCAACAAACCATTAACTGACCCCTAAAATGAGAAAACATTGTTTTTATTTTCTATTCTATAGGTGGATCCAAAGAAGGATTTAGACCCTCCAAAAATAATTATATTTTTCCTCTTGGAAGTGATTTTTTATCCTTCTGATCCCCACAACATTTTAGTGGAGGTCGTCACCTTAGAGTGATTCACAATCATTCTCGTCATGATTTTCATATATTATTACTCATAACTGATATCATTGAGTAATAATTTAATATTTTATCTTCTCCATCTCAAAAGGATATTAGAGTACTCAAGATAATGTGTATCCTAATTTGGATGGTGTGTAACATTGCCCTCATATCAGGACCACGCACACCATGATCTTAAAAAAAATAAACTTTGGTCAAATATAAACCACCATAAACATTATCCTTTGATGATCCAAATCACAATACACAAAACACCAACTATGACATGAAATATTTATGGATGAAAAATATAAAATGTAGACCTATGAAAAAGTCAATTCACTTCCTAAAAAAATCATCATCACTTGGGTTTAGAAAAAAGTTAAAGCATAAATAGCCAAGTCATAAATCTCATCGATCCCACTCTATTGCCCATTTAAAATATAATCTATTCTCAAACAAAAAACTAGAACAGGTAAATGATAGAGTAATAATATCTCACATCTCTTCACTGCAATAATGTATTTTCTCAGTTGTGGTATAACATTTAGGGTGATATAACCCTTAATGAACAATACATTTACCATAAACCACATTGTTACAATGATGTATGGACGGACACTATATGATCCACAACTTGGTATCATTATCTTTAAACATCATTGTCTATAAACTCCCATTAGATTGGTTATTCCATGTAAAATACTAGTAATGCAGATCAACTACCCAAGAAGGACCCGACAATTATTTTCTAGAGAATTGGAACCCTACCAAAGAGAATTTTCCTAGAGGATGCCGAGTCCCTGAAATAACCCCCTTAAATAAATGATTCATTATCTTGATTGTGTGAAATAAGGGCTTTTGATATTAAAAGTTTTTGACCTAAATGCACCAATTTCGACATCCAGTTAACCCATATATTCCTAGAAAATGATTTAAAATCACAATTCCAATAATACTTCTGGAGGGTTTATATCATTGTCATTATGTCACCACGTATTTTACCCTATATCAAAGAAGGAATGTGATACTATATTCTTAATCCTTTTGATGGTGAAAACTATGTAACTTAAAATCACATTGTGTAGGTCATAATCCTCCCAACTAGAAACAAAACTTCCATAGGGTTCTAGAACCCACCATGGATTGTCTTATCCCAACTTACATCTTCATCACCCAGAATATTGAGTATCCAAATAATTTTTTATGTACGGTGGAAAAGAGAGATGCCACCTCTTATGGACCATGCATATAATACTTATAGTTTCATTTATAAGGCAATTTAACACACCATATATAGGTTTAACCTCTTATATATAACATACTTATAATCCTCATGAACCTTTAAAATACTATAGAGAAACTCAACACCTTAGGGTGTTTTGGTTCATCTTGATACATATATCAAATTCTTCTCATGACCCCTGATGACTCCACAGTATAACTCAACACCCTAATATGTTTTTGGTCATCCTCATAGTGTCTTCCCCATTCCATATTTGTTAGTTCAAAATTTTAGGTAATGATATACAAAACCCATATTCCAACTATCCATGTGGGATCAACATCACTCTCTTGCAATAAAGCCATTGTAGCTAGACACCATACTAAACACCATATCATGTTATAGTAACTAAAATCTAATATACATAAATTCCCAACTCCATTATTTATGAATCTTTACTAAATAAAGACTCACATCATATCCAAAACAATCTAAACTGCAAAACATCTCATGTCTTGTAAGAAAGACTATAAATTGCATAGAGTCTCAATTCATGTAATCATGACCTTAAATTGAACAACATATCATGTTTTGGTGAGATGGACTTAAGATACATGAAACATTATGTCGATGTAGAAAGGATCTAGAAATAATAAAGTATCAAGTCCATTAAATATTAATTTAATCTATATTTCATTATATGATCTTACCGCGTGTTGTTAAACTACAAGGAATACATCTATACCACATGATGTTAAACTGTATAGAGAACATTGATTCATTGAATTCTCACTGGACAAGATATTGAATGCCCATGAGGGAAGAACGTTATCTAGAGGATGAAACTAGTCTAGTTTCAAAGGACTTCAAATATTATATTTAAAGAGACACAATTATCTCTATAATGAAAACCTAAATGGAGAACCCTATAAAAATTTCAAGACTCTTTTCACTGGACATGCACATTGTTTGATCCAGAAAATATAGAGCACTTATAAAATAGAAAAGGAATAAAACTATTTAGGTTAAAACACATGGTAAATGATGGACTGAACAAAATATAATTTGGTACAAACTATGTTTTCCCCCATATTGATCTCAGAAAAAATATACGATATAGAATAAAAATAAGTGGATATAAATGTTGTAGGGATATTTAATTTTCCCTTGTAAAAATAAATATATGCTCTCTAAATCAACATAAATAGGTATAAACTAGTGTGATCTCCCTCTTGGTTATGTATTTCACTAAAATTAAACATTAAAAACCATGGTATATAATGGAAACTAATGGTAATAGATTATTGAGAAATCTATTGTCAATATGAATTTTTTAAATAATATCTAGAGAAATATATTTTCGTATAATAACTGAAATCTAGGAATTCATTTTTTTCATTGTATTATACAAAATTAATGGCATCAATGATGATCTTATTGATATCAATTCAATGAAATTTCATGCACATCATGAATGAATAAAGGATGAAAAATGACTTCAATTGTTTGGAATATTTATTCATTGATAATGGAAAATAAAAGGAGGAATATCTACCTTATGGAGTCTCTATGAGGACCAAAAACAAAAATAAGAAACCAATTACATGGAATATTTTGATAAATGTTGTTATCAATGTGTGCCAAGTCAACCAGAGTAATGGGAAACTTACTATTTAGTACTGATGTGTCACCGGATTTGTTTATTCTAATGAAGTATGTGGATGGAGACTGTTAATTAATGTTGATAGGACTTTTGATACATTATCTTTATCATCTAATAATGATGATGATTTCAAAATACAGGATCTCTTTTTAGAAATATGTGTTTTATATTATTCTATTTTTGTGGTCAAGACACAAATAAAAGTACTTAGATGAGTGAATTTTTTATATATCCTTTAATGAATCACCAAATCCCACATTCTTGATTTTCTCATATAAATTTTATCATAAATGCTGTGAATTTTCTTATCATTACCAGTATTTGGTTTTTCATGTAGGAAAATAATTATCATGATATCATATAATGGCCGACATTCAATGAAACTTACCACCAAACCCTGAAAGTGTTAGAAAAGGAATTATTTTTTGAAAAAAACCCTCTAATGTAGTATTCCTGATCATGGTAAGAGATTTTCTACCAATATAACCATCATGGAACTTGATCTCCCACAACTATTAGAGTTGGTATGTTAGAAAGAGGAATGGTTGATTGAGAATAGCATGACAACAATAATATATACTGAATATTGGTTGAGTTGGAGAAGAAGAAAGGGAATATCTATCATGTGATATCTTGTAATTCAATGCATCATTTTTCATTTGTATTGATGATCCATCACTCTCAATATGCAATGTCCCACTAATAGGATGATCATCATCATTATGAGAGAACTGCATTGGAGTCTATCTAGAAGTCCTGAAATAACTTCACTACTACCATGGTAATGGGTTTGGTGAAGGGAATGACCTTTCCACATGATGTACTTGTTGATTTATGAAATAGAATAGGTAATCATCCACCCAATTATATAAATATTTTAAAGATGTGTATATATTTGTATTGATTGGAAGGAGATTAATCTCATCATTTATAACATCATGTTGCACTACGATACAAATTAGAGAATGATCCTAAAATGTAATTAAACCTAAAAACCACTAATAGAATAATGTAGACCAAGTAGATATATAGAAATAAGTGAGAGAAAATTACAGGTGTTTTTTGGATCACAAATAATCATATTGTTTACATGGGTTGTAAGAATCGCATACAAGTGTGAGATTTTAAATGACCTCTCATCAATATGGTCACTACATTAATCAATATTTAGTTAGGTACATGAAAGATAGGGAATAATGATGAAATGGTCATGTCATATGAACATGTCAATAACTTTATGATGATATTGGGGCATCAACTCATCCCCAGAAATATTCTACATCCTTATACAAAATTAATGACTAAGAATTATAAACGTGTTATAATATTTTTCATAATGGATATTATATCTTATCCATTAAAATTATATATTGAAGGGGTATATAATATAGTAATTGATGTTTCCTTGTGAGATATAAAAAATGATTTCATAATGGTAACGAATATTTTGGATGACTATATTGATAAGGTATCCCTTTTCAGTGGGGCTGCCATCACTATGGGGCATACTCAAAATCTAAAGCATGATTCCCCAACCTGAAAATAAAATTTTTAAAAAACAAGGATAATGAGCTATATAGATAGTTGTTTGGTTACACATTTGTTCTGACATGGTATCCCCCATGAGGTTTATTCTGTATCTAAAAGAGTGGGAAAATAAGATCCTATAATATTGTGAACCTTTTGAGAAGGGAAGGTAGGAGGTGGTTTAGTGGTTGGATGAGTCCCATTCAGATATATGAATATGTTGATCCAATATTTAATAGAAAATTTAGAGTGTAGTTTTGTCTCCATCCTTACCATCTCCTTCAATATGGTGAGTATATCTATTTCTCTGGTGGGAGCTTCGGTGGGATCATCCAGAATCTCCATTGTATGAATAAATTCACCATCAAACTCCCAAAGATGAGTTATTCCTGAAATTTGTAAAATATCCCTGAGGGGGATCCATACTTCTCTTGAGAAAGATTAATGGAATTAGTGTTCAGACACTAATATCATATGCGTTATCTGAGGGTTCTGAAAGATGATACATGTTATTTTGAAAATTCCATGTTTCCCCATTAATATAAATATAATTTAATAATTTGGAGAGTTCTAGGAGACCTATTTTACTTAAATGGCCTTTCCCATTTATCCATGAAATTTCCTCCAAATCAAAAGTCCCTCATTGATCTCCAAATTCTTATTAGATCAATCATATAGGAGATAATTATTGTGCAATAAATCTATAAAATTGGATGATGGGTGAGATTGCAACTAACTAGACCCTAAGGGGAGTTTTCCACCACATTAGATTTCCCAAAAATCCATGTAGAAACTAATTATATATCCTAATATACATTCATTTGAATACAATCTAGATAAGAAGATATGAGGTGCGATAGAATATTATAATTGAGTTTAGGAATTGAAGTATAATATAAAAGACTATTTCCATAAAAATATAGTAACTATGAAAGATGATGTATCGGATTTTTATGATGGATAATTTCCTTAATACACTCATTATTAAAGAATAATTTATACCGAAGTTCGATATTATGATTCAAAGAAATAAAATGCCTCTTGCTAGGTGTATTGGTTGATATCTGTTAGCTGGAATCCATTTATATAAGAGTCTGATGATAACATGAGATGGATTACTATTTTGAAAAGGGGATCAATAAAAGGAAATGATTAATGTGGCTATCATCATGTGAATTGTATGACCCATATAATGGATCATGATCACATAAACCATCACAAGGCTCAAAAATCATGTCGACCAGGTGACATCTCATGATTGCATGATTTAACTTTTCTCCTCACAATCTCTTGACCATATATAGCTCACACAAGACATGAAATGATCAATAAATCATGAATAAAGGAACCTTTAGACCATAATGAATTATCTATATGAACCCACAATCAAAGATGTTAAAAAATCAAAGGAAATTATAATTGGATATGCCTTGTATTGGTTAAAAATTGAGATAATGAATCAGAAGAGGATGTAATTTGGTGTGACCATGTGATCATATAATTGTGATGTGTTCAATGAAAATGGTTCTGGTAGTGTGGTATTATGACTTAGTATTGAAATATTAGAAATTTATAGATCTATGAATACTAAGTCACTATTGGAATGAGCAGAACATCTGATCCCCTATTTATAGGATGCCACATGAAATACCATTGTTCACCCAGAACACCAAATGTTACTTAGGAAACTGATCAACTGAAGACATGAACACTCATTCATTCATTTAATAACATAAAAATTGATTAGTTCTCCCTAAAAACATCTCTCTTGAAGGGTGGGGGATTTATTGACTCTAATTAAATGGGTGTTAACAATATTAGGATCAAAGGAATACCATATGAAAATGAATTATTTTCTCCACAATATTAAAGAATCATATGAATAAAATCCTAGATATTGAGTGGGTGTGTTATATTGATAAAATGAACCCCAAGATGAAATTTTCTCACAATAATTTAGGAAGGGAACATTGACGACTCATGTTCGTAACATGATATATGGATAATCATGAAAATACCCTTTAATAATACCCCATGATAATTTGAAGGATATTGGGATAGTTCCTCCTATATTGCGAAAACCCTCTAACATAGAACCTTCATCACAGGATTATTCTTGAGAAAACCCAATTCATCATTTGATTCAAATTTGGATCCACGGAAAAGAAAAATGAACACCCATGACAATTCACTTATGTTGTAAAAATACATATTAATGATCACGAGATAAAAATTTTAAAATTAGAGAAACCATCCTTAACAATGCACATACATAATTACGAGATCTGCAATTGATAATTTGGTTCCCTAAAGGTAAATTAATGGGGAAAGGGTGAAACCTTGAAAAATATAGAATTAAATAAATAAATGGAGGAATCCTAATGTTATTTAAGGATATTATAGTATTCATATGAAATGCTTTTACACCACATGCGATGACCCTTGATCACGTGAAGGGCCTCTAATAAGCTAAATTGATCTCTTGATGGGCCTTGAACAAGACAGTTTGATCTTAGAAAGGGACTTTAACATTCTAGATTTCTCTCATGAAGGGACCTAGAAAAGTCATCCATGATTATGAGACTAAAAATTCATGATGTTTTAATGTCTTGTGAATACTCCAAGAAATTTATGTATGATCTCGTAAGAGTGCATTGACAAACCATCTTGATATCATGATGGTAGAAAAATGTCTCCATAGATCATGTCAATTCCACTTCGACTGGTGTCATCGTCCCCCAAATAATTCCAAACATGTTATCCTAATATCATGATAGTCATTTGACATAAATTATCGATCTCCTGATGGGACATATAAAAGTCTCCCATGATCACATGAAATCAAATTTGATGGTTTTCCTGGTCTCTCAAATCATCACAGACATATCAACAATTTCTTACAATGTCTCTTTGACATGTATAAAGGATCATGTGAATGCTATTTTACTAGAAGAGGGTTTAATAAATATGGTGGTGATATAGTGTTGTTGCAGTCATTGTTTTCATGTGACATATAGATGACTCCATGATTGAACTATGATAGGATCATGCGATTTGTTTGATGCGATGTTCCATTCACAGACTTGATACCTTATCTTAGATATATTGTCCTTAAAATGATGTGTAAAAACATTGATAAAATTGATATAATTTATCCCCCTTGTAATAAAAATTCTGAAGGCATACCTATGGGATCGAAAAAGAAAAACCAGATTTCTATACATGGAAAGCCACATAATCAGTGAGATCATCCCCCAGCTAATCCGAGGGAATTGAATATTTGGTTACACGATACATTTATAATCATTGTGTTACCATCTTATTGAAAATCTAAATTATTTCTTATGCATTGAAAATATTCTACAAAGGAATTTTTTCATGTTGACATAGTCATTTGAAAATATGAAAAGGTAATTCTAGACAAACATTTAGGTATATGTGAACTAATGGATAAAAAATAAGGGATCCTTATGATAAAATGGATATGATGATTTTCTAATTGACGGAATCATGAACGTTGTGTAACATACCCAAATAATACTACAACACCATGACATGTCCTCTAGATTTTGTGACACACCAGGAAATGTTATCAAGATTATGAGAAATTAGCCAGACAGTTCCAAAATATCATCTAAGAACACCCTTATATGTCTAAAATAATTTATTTTCAATAATAATATTACAAATGTGATCATACAATGGCATTTATTTATGTTTAATCCAAGAACATCCCCTCAATTAACTCAAACCTTTCAATGGGTTAGGGATGTATTGAACAACGAGGACTCATATTCCTGCTATAAACATGATACTTCAAACACCTCCAATGGGCCATGCACCATATATAAAACCAAATAAAGTTCAACCTAGTATATAAGTTCCATATCAATATACAATTAGTGTAATCAAATGTTATCCAATTTTTATCAAACAAATCATGAATCCTAATGGATTAGGTATTAGAAATTATTCTATCATTCCAATAATAAATTTCCCCCATTTAGGGAAAACTTATTGTGTATGTCCCATTAAGTAATATGATATGATTTCCCACATATAAAGGAATAAACCATTTTTTATCTCTCAATGGAATTCCAATATTTGTAAACCATGAGGAAATAACCCTCATGGGCCTTAATATTCTATCAGCACCCATCAGTGGATCTTCAACGAATCGAACTATTATAACATTTATTCTTATATTAGTGGGATACATTAGATGTCTTCAAAAGGCTTGATCCCCATACCTAATTCCCATGTTACAACATATATGTCCTTTATACCTGAAATTAAAATACAAATATCAAAATTAAATGATTCACTGAGGTTTTGATCACAGTTATAAATAGGATATTTAGTACTAGACATAACTTTTTTCTCTCATCCTCAAAACTCCATTCTCGTCATTAGACATATATAAACTCCAATGTTCTTTTGTAAATGGATTTATAATATCTAGAATTATCCATTTCTAAAAAATAATTTTAACTCTAGAGAGAACCATGGAAATATATATATGGGGTAAAAAAGTGAACCCACGTTACACAATGAATGATTTAACACCTTATCATAATATTAGGGAAACCAATATTGTATCAGTATTTAGAAGAGATTCAAAAATATATCTTAAATCAATAAGAGTGTTCCAAAATATGAAATAATTACCCCCAAAATGGTTTGATGAGAATGACATCCCATACTCTCGACGATGTGACTTCCTAAGCATTGTTGTGTCTAAAACCCCAAATAACAAGCTATCTTAGAAGATTGGTATATTCAGGATTATGGATCTAGGAAACGTTTATAGATTCTATGTATTATTAAAATTATAAACCTGATGTGAATTACTATGAAAAAACACCTCAAATCCCTTGATCAGTCATCAAATGGAAAAAATATGGTCAACCCATCATCCAATCATGTAATTACAGAATAACAGAATCAGAATAGTTGTCCGTTTGTTTGCCTCCCAAACTTTGGGGATATACATATAATGCTTCAACTTTTGATGGAAACATAATATAAAACCCTATTTAAAATAATTTAAGGATAGAATAATTGATTTATTATAGGCATCATGAATCTTTTCTACCAAATATCTTGGAAAACCATATAATATTTCATATATCAAAGGAAACACACATAATACGCTTAGGTTATACACAAGTGTAACAAGTGTTTATGAATCTATAACCTAGTAGAATGAAATTTTTTATCTTATTTTTAATTAAAATTTATTATATTTATACCTTATTATTAATTATTTATAAATAATTTTTTATGAGTTTATAAAAAATAATATTTTCATACAAATACACTAAAATTATATATTTATAAAATCTAAGGTTTTAATATAGACATACATTTTTTTGTTAGTCTAAGAAATTAAAAATAAATTATATTTTCATAAATTATCATTATTTGATAATATTTATTTAAAAATAAATGATCATATCATTTATTGATTTCTATTGTGATCTTCATAATGGTAAGAAATTTGTTATTGCACTAAAAAATGTATTTTATCAATAAATTAGGATCATTATTTAATGGTATATTTTTACATAATAAGATAATTATTTTGGTCACATATTTTTATTTTATAAAAAAATAATTTATGAATTATCCATTGGGAATTTTTTTTAATAAATTTTTGACTTGGTTAATTATTATTGTTAAAATGAAATATGGCGATAATATTAAATCAATAGTTGGACATCATAAAATCCTAAAAGTGTTGAAATAAATATTATAATGATAATCTAAGACCAAAAGTATGTTTCCTCATCAAAATTAAGACTCTTTTATATTGGTTGATTAATTTTATAATTGTTTAATTAATCCCCTAATACATATAGTACATTTTTATGCTTTAAAATCAATTTTATTGGAAAATGTCTAACATGTGTATCCAAAAAGATATTAATTTAATAATTTAAGTGATTAGAGTTATATAATATTGATTAACACTCGTCTACATTAGAAATAATGTACCAAATCCATGATTAGGATTTTGGTGTTGATTATTTTATTTTATAAACTAAATAACATATGATAAGAAATTATCAAATAATTACAATATATTTTATTATAAAAACCCACCAAACTCCCACCAATAATTTCACAAAACAAAATGTTCAGGAATTCCTTCTCCCTCCCCTATTATAAATCCTTCCTATGGTGTTCCCAAGAACTTTAGAAGTTTCTCCCATGGTTTTTGAACCACCTTCTCATGGTAGAGGGTCCTCTCCTATTATATATTTAAGATCTATCTTTGAAATATAAATTTTGATTTCAAATTATTTAGGATTCAATATGTCTTAAGAAACTGTATTACATTAATAATGATTTAGAAGTAATTATAGACACGTTTTCAATATCATTAAAGAATCAAATGAATTCTCTTGTACACCCATTATGCAAAAAAATATCTTGTGCTTTTCCATGAATAATATAAGTATTGAATGAAAATCCCCATATCAAATAAAATGTATTTCCATAGATATAAATATCATTAATTTATTTTTGACTAACATTTATCAAACCCAAACTCTGTAATCATGAGTTTAAAAGTGATGAATGGATTTTTTGAATGGTCTTTGTTTCAAAAAAATGCATGTAAATGATATAAATGTTATGGGTGAGCATAAAATTATGTTAGCCTCCAATGCATTGTGTAATGATTTTATCTCATGAGAGACCATGTAAAGAGAATGTAATTTTATCTTACAAACACAATGTTATTATTTCAATGTTTTTAGAGTTTACTTATGATTCTAATGTTATATATTATGTTGTTCCCACATTACCATGATTCCTTTTATTTTTTATATTATATGAGGATTTGAGGTTCATGTGTATGATTATCACCCATTTTATATCTCATTTATATGTCTATTAAATCACATGTATTCCTTTGGTCAAGATATTATTTGACTATTACCTTACTTGTATTTATGGCTTACCCATTTATTATAAAAATCCCACTGTTAACTGAAGCAATATTAGAATATTCATAGAATATAAGTGCCTGATTTATAATATAAAAATAAAGTTGATGTATCCATGGTTCAAGTTATTATACAGTGTATCTAGTTTCCCAATGAAACTAGAACCCTTGATATTTTGGGATTTCATTATGAGGGTCTTTATGAAATAAATCATTGAATAAATATTATAAAATACATTATTTTTCTATAATTATAGATCCATGATAGGGTAGGATATGATCTACACCTCTTGAATTTTCTCACATAGTTTGACTATGTTTACAATATCTTTTATGTGTTGTAGTTTAGGTGGTACCATAATGACCTTTACACCACATTATCATTGAGGTGTAGTATACCAAAGATTGAAACACCATTTTAGTGTACAGACTCACAATTGAGGATTAAAAATTCAGAGACCTTTATTAATGAGCCATCCCATTTAGTAATGTTCTATTTTTGTATGATACATCTAGTAGATATCAGTGTATCATGATATTTAATACAGGGACCTCTACCCTCACCATTCATGTGGATTTTGATTTTTTTGATGAAATTATTTAAATGTGGTTGGGGTGTTATGGATTATTTTTTCATTGGTAATCACTTGGAATATTTTTATTAATATTTTATATTTGAGTTATGATGTATTTTATAAGTGATGTAATTTCACAAGGTAAATATTATATTGTCAAAAATATATATTAATTTTACCTCATGTGAGTGAGTATTTGAGAGAAATTAATTTTCTATTGAATACGGTCATTGATAGGAAAACCAAGATAATAGTTGGGTTGGGAATGTAAGTTTTACATTAGGGTGGGTATAATTTTTATATACCTATAGTGGCCACTGATTTTGATATGATCTATTATGGGATATACCATTTCATGGGACAAAGGGTTTTTTAAGGGATTTAAAAATTAACTCTATTAAAGTCACTGATATCACTCACATATATTGACTCCCTTTTAAAGATAAAATTTTAAATGATGGGGTACATAGCTATTGATGTATTTTATCAATATTTCTAATATATACAAGAAATTAATGTTGTGTTTCATTTTTTCCCTTTATTTCATGTTTGATTATGAAATATTAATTTCGAAATTAGACTATATTACCTATATTTACATTATTTTTAATAATTCATCATTTGACAATCCTATGATTGATGGTCCTGTTTATAAATGGATTCAAGGATAAACAATTACTGTAGGACATATCTATTGATGTTTTTTCTTTATATTTTTGTGATACTCAAGAATACATGGACATGTTTCATTATTTTCAATATATTTCATGTTGGACTATTAAATAATATTTCTATTATTAGAATATATTGCTAATAATTTCATTATTTTTAACTATTCATATGTTATGAAAAATTGGATTGATTTTTGGGTTTATAACTATAAACCAAGATAAATTCATTAATTACTATTTTAAATTATATCACCATTTTTCATGTATTCAGTTTTGGCTAGCAGGGATGTTTAAATTTTTACTTTCATAAAATGATTTGAATAATGACCTATTCATTGGTCTTGGGAACTGATTTAATCGACACTAGATATTGAGTCATAGAGAATTTCATCATGTAATTATGTATTATAGATAGAGGCTTTAAAATTTTTCCCAGTATAGTGAAGTGAGGGGGGGTGAGAGTTATGAGTGTGGAGACAAACTCTATTTCATATATTATTGTATAATGTTGTATTTTTGGTGATTTTGCAGCTATAATTTTGGACATTGATAATGAAACATGATTGATTAGAGTCAAAACCAGAAAATATAAATAGATAGTAGGGAATGCAGATGAATCTTGTTTAGAAAACAATTTACATATCATATTATTCAGAAAAATACATGTTTATACCTCATTGTTTTAGAAGTTATGGTTTGATATGTAGATAAATATAACATTCTTTTTTTTCCAAAACCACATATGAAATACCCCTAGATAATTTTTATGGTGTTTTTAGGGATTGAATTCCTTCATTGAAGTATTTATATAAACTCAATGATGGTATGGACTATGAGTCAAATATCTGTAGAACATGACACAAATTATATTAGTATATGTTGAGTACAAACCCAAGACTTACATGATATGCTGTCTAAACTATATTCCATGTATGTAGAACATGAATTCTAGGTGGTATTCTAGTTCTCATCCATTATTAATATAAGGACCCAGCCTTAAAAATTAATTAATCTTGAGTTACTTCAAGAATACACATTGAGGATCTTTTCAGGTTTAGCGTTTTAGAGAATTAGATCATAAAACATGCATTACATCCCACATTTAAACAAAGTGGTTACAATAAAAATAGTATTCATTTTTCCCATCAATGGAAACATATTTAAAATAAAACATGGATTCATTCTTGACACTTCCTTGACACTATCATCATATCATATACCTTTCCCTTGACCTGTGAAAAACATTTCAAAAACATGGGATGAGCATAAAAACATCAGTAAGGGATATTAAAATATGGAAAGGAAACATGAGTACATATATACATAAGAATCAATGAAATCATACATTACTCATAAAACATAACCAATTTAACATACCTAATCAAATCATGAATAAATCATAGAAATCATAAGACATAAAGGTAACTTGAGGCATTCATAACATTATTACATAGGGAGTAACCCTCTTGGTTACGTTTGGAAGACCCATCACAGTATATTCCCGAAATATCTTCGAAGAAACCTCAACGTTTAACTCCTTTGCATTACCAAATGCATTGGAGAGTTATATCGGGCTCACCTGCCCTTAGTTTATCACAGAACTACCCATCTTCATAATAATTCCCAAGAACCATAACATAATCGTATCACATAAAACATGCATAAAGGAAACATAACATTTACACTTTTCAATCACAAGATATCAATACAAGACAATGATATAAAAACATTATGAAAACCATTTTCAATACCAAAATAAAATAAAAGTAAAACATGGTATTTATTTTTCTTTTAAGAAAAGGTATGACTTGTAGAGGAAGCCGAAAGGTCACGGCGGTGGAGAAGTCATTGTCGCCGCATACGTACGACAAAAACATTCCCTTTTGTCGTTTAGTAAAACGCTTCTTATAAAAAATATTTCTTTTGGATAAATGTAAAAGTCAAAGGGGTTTATACACCCTATAAAAGAAGGTTGTGTATAAAACAAAATATGCCTCAATGAAAGGATATTGAGACGAAGTCCCATACCTCGGGTCCGACTTGACTCAATCGTTCTTTAACTTCCTGAATAATCAACTTGAGTTAATTTATACATGATTAATAACCTTTTTCAAGTTCATTATTCCTTTTATATCACTTATTACCATGTCATGAACACTATGTAATTATTTAAGTTAATAACTGTCGTTTTAACGATCATTGGTACTTGAGTCAAACATAAAATCTTTTATAATTAAAAGTTGTTAATGTATCCATTATATCCAGAGTTATACTCATGATGTAGATATATATATCATATATATCCAGTATATACATGCATTTATAATATTATAAAACGTTTAGATGTAAGAAATGAAATGCACCGTTCATGGATACGGTAAGCCATACGTACGCATGAATGCTACTTTCATTTCTATTTCATATTTTATGGAATGAAATCATAATGATATAAAATTATATTATAATTCCAGTATAATATCATATATATTATCATTAATTCAATCCTTTATACGTCCCACATATGGTATTTACGAATCAAATCACTTTGAGGGGGTGGTAGTCCGCACTTCCTAAAATGAAGATATCGCGTTTACCCATAAAGGTATGCCATGAATGAAAAATACAGAAGCTTAAGTAAAAAAATAAACATATTATATACCATATATAAATATAGTGACATCTTAATGGCCACCTTTTAAGGTGTTAAAAGAATATTGAACAATCATCGTTTCGTGAGGCAGAAATTCGCCATCCACAGAAACAGCATGTTGTTTAACCATTAGATGTAGGTTTTTGTAAGTGTAGCTCAAATACTTCTTATAAAAACATCCTAGTATATTTAAGATACTGGTTTTGTTACAAAATAAATGAATAAAAAGAGTTTAGAGGGTTGGAGAAGCAAAATAAAAACATAAGAACACAAGAGAAAACACTACCTTTAAAACGGATAACTCTTTTTGATTTGAGCTCAAAGGATTCCTTGGGGAGACTTCTGCCCAAAGTGAGGCTTCAAGGAGTAAGAGAGGGATGCAGAGAGACAAAATGGACAGGGTTTGGCCGATCCAAAGCCTTGAGAGGTGTGGGTAAGGTGGTAGAGGTGGGGGCCTTTTATAAGAGGAGAGGAGGGGCACTCTTGGGAAGTTATAAAAGGTTACTTTATTATAAAATGTTTTTCAGATTTAAAAGGTCCCAAAATTATATATTTCGAGGATAAGGTGATAATAGTTCAAAATCCACCCATCCAATATGTTTATGACATGTTTAGGTCTTATATTTTACATTATCTTTTCATTTTATTTAAATCGTTAAATAATGAGGTAATCACTGCATCATCGTGGTGTCATAAATAATTTAATTTATTTAATGTCGAAAAATTATAAAAAAATATCATGATGTAGGAAATATTTTTATATTTTCAATGATCATTTATAGTAAAAAATCTGACTTGTATAACCCCATGTAAAAATTGTTTTACTAAAACAATACATGTTTGTGTCATTTTTACTTTTACTTTAAATAAAAGGCATTAGTGTCATTATCTTACCCAAGTGGCTCCATGGGGTCCCAAAAATTGACACATTGGTTTTCATGGTAGGCCATGACACATCCAATAAGGGTAAGACATGTGTCAAGTTCATTTGATATTATTAAAATACTATTCTTACCTTAAATTACACTAATTACCTCTAATCGCGATTAAAAACTTAAAAGTTAGTATTCAACAAAAAAATTATTTTAATCCCATTGAACAAAATTTTACTTCCTAATGACAACCATGTATGTCAGATTTGTGAAATTCAAAACATATAGGTGGTAAAATTTCATTTAAACGAAAAATCAGTTTTTTACGTACCAGTTAGTGGTTTCACTATTCATCAAAAATTGACGTTTTTCAGAAAAATACAAAAACTTCACCCTAAGATATATTTGAAATTACAAATTCAAAAATGATGTCTATTTTAAAAAATTTGAAACATATAAGTTAAATTAATTAATTTAATAATTAATTCCCGCTGTCAGAGCAAATAGCGTGTTTTTATGAAATAATAAGAATCAAAAGATTGACACTAGTTTAAGTCAAATTTAAAAGTGAAGTTAATTACAATGACCACTATTGGATTAAATGGTAAAAATATATTCTAATTGGACTTTAAATCCAATTCAAAAGATAATCTAATCATATAAATAAATTAGATTAAAAAGAGGTTTTGAATTAAAATACAACATTTTTCACTATTCATTAAAAACGGACTTTATCGAAAAAATACCAAAAATTTACCCAAAGTAAATTTCAATGTCCCAATTATAAATAATAAGTTTATTTTGAGAAATAGAGCTTATAAAATTGTCAAAAGTTTGATTTAAAAATAGTTTTCCATCAAAAGGCAGTACAACAATCTTTTAAAAATATTAGTGTATTCCATGCTTATGATTAGATTTATTCTCATTTTAAGCCTATAAAACACTATCTAATTCCTTAATAGACATAGATAAAAATATCAATTATTCATTACTTACTTGGGATGTTACAATTACACTTAATGGTTACAAGTTGGGTACTCAATAACAAATGTCATATACACATTCTAGACCTTATGACTCATTATCTATCATTTCTGAGAAATTTTATTTCAGATAGTGAATAGAAAATTCAATTTGTTTGTTCAAAATTAATTATATGTTAAATGTTACATCAATATTAGATATGAGAGGTGTGGTGGTTTGAGCATGTGAATCTATCTTAAACATTAAATAGATTATTATTGGATTCAATTAAGATGATCACAGTGGAATAAATGTTTTAGGGAATGGTTCCCCAAATCCATTTTATTGATAGGGTAATTATGAAACTATATAAACATGGGTAATGGGACCACTATTGTGGAATTGGTATCACCTCATATAAGAGAACATGTAGGTTGTGAGTCATTCACCACAGTTAGTACTGACCTGATCATTACATATCCCTTGTCTAAGAGTGGTTCCCCCTCAACAGCTCTGCATAGGTTATGTGTATTACTAACTTGGTTATTTTATAAATTTAGATCTATTTATATGATTTTATTATGTATACCTATGGATTATTAGGATTAACTATCCCTTCGGTTTAGTCACATGTTTTACTCCATTTAGCATTTTTTTGTGATCATTATCGAACTTTTCCTCCTAATTATTGATTAAGGTTTAAATTATGATGTTTTATCTATTTTGGAATTCTTGTCCATCCTATTCGATATTTATATACTCATTCACCATGTAGTTTAGAGGAGTTAATTTTTTACCTGGTGTTAGATGAGATTAATGATAATTTGTGGTGGTTTCAACTAAGGATCTTATGATATGGGATTGTTATTCAAGACTCTATTCTTTTTAGTATCTAGGTAAGGATTCCCCATTATGCTGGGTGTGTGTTTTTCACATAATAGTTTTTTTTATTTTTTCACATAGATATCATTGAGTTTGTTTCATTAATTTCCCACATTGTTTAGTTGGTCCATTTTTTTTAAATTAGTCCAATAGTTGAGGTGGGTCTTAAGTATTGTTAAAATAGGATATGGGTTTCTATTTTGAGTATTATTTCTACTATGTTCTAGTCAGCATGCCATGTAATATTGAAGTAGGGATTGTGGGGATAATATCACATTCCATCCTACTCAAAGGGTATCTAATTGGTCTAGTAATGAAACCCTTGTAGTAAAATAAACTTATTTATAGTGTCCATGATAGATTTATAGCAACTCAGGACAATCAAATACTGATTTGTGGCTTATGAAAGGAGATATTTTTATGTCAATTCAAATAGTTACCCTACACCAACTTTAGTTTGTAATTTATTTTGTATTAAATTGGAATGGAGGTGGAGAAACCATTCTTTATGGGTTAAAAATATATTATTAAGCTGATACTATGGATTCTAAGACAATAATGATCAATACACATGTATTTATCATGAGGTATATGGAATAATCTATATCTTATAAATGTGAAATATAGGGTTTCTTTATCTTGCTTCCATGTGATGATAAGAAACATGGCATAAAAGACTAATTGCTTTATCATTAAGAGTTAAAATATTATAAGTGGGCCCAAAATTGGAATTTCTAATTTTTCTATACATCACATTATATTGTAATCAGGATTTTTTTAATATCCACATATATCTATATCATGTGTAGAATAGTTTAATTTTATCTAGGAATTGGTTTATATATATAAAATACATCCTTAAATGGATTTGGATCTCATTTAGAGATGCTGTGTTGTATATAATTTTCTATTATAAAATGTATATGGTCTTGTAATATGTAACATATATATTTTAGTTTAAGGACATCTGAAAAGGAATCAGATCCAATTATTTCAGTGTCATACCCTATGGTTCTTTATAAGTGAATTTATGCTAATCTCTCTAATGAGAAAAATTAGAAAATATATTTATAAGACCGACCAAATAAGTGATGTTTAAAATACTAAGACTATGTGGTCAGTTATTTCAATTTATAACAAGGATAAAGATGGTAGATCCATACATCATTATAGATCATAAAATTATAGGAATTAATCGTTCTTTTTTTCATCAATAAATTAGATATGTTATCACATTAAAATGATTCATGAAGAAATAACTGATGTTAATAAATAGACAATATAATAAAAATAATATTATCATTTTTTAGTTTATAGATGAGATAAATTATTTATCTAGATAGCACAATTTACAATATGATAAAATGAATAAATAAACATGTAATACATAAATGGTCTCTCCATAGATCTAACTAATAACAAATAAGGAATGAAATAATGTGAAAGATAATTATATGATGATAAATATACTAACAAAAAATACGACCAGGTAGGACCTAATTACTATAGATAAACTATGTTTGCAAATATAAAGACTAGTTTGGCCAAGTATAGGAGACACATTCAATACTATGTATCTAGATATAAATGGAATGAAGAAACCGATAATTTTGGTAAAATCTAAATATAGTGTCCATTTATGAAACATTGATGTCAATAGTTTACCACTTGCTATGATGAATAGGGGATGCAAATTAATGGATTTTTTAATTGGGCCTAGGATACATATTCGTGGTTTTAGTAAACATTCATTTTAACCATGAATCAAGTCAGGCATAGTTCTTATTTAATATGATAGAATTATTATTGTCATAAGATATGTTAACCGAAAAACCAACATATTATAATATAACCATAAAAATGATCTATGATGAATGAGATCTCTCGAAATGTGAAATATCATGAATACATGGGAGATTTTTTAAGTGAAATATTCAAGGAGAAAGAATTTAATATTTGGGGTTTATTCATTGATTTGGATCATATGTAAGTATGGAATGATTTATAGTTAATTTGTGTTACATACCATCCTACTATCCATTGAACCAGTTCCCTATGTTGGTACACAACATAGCCTCCGGTGCACCTCCTTATGTGCTAGAGGATACTGAGAAGCATTGTGAAACTATGTGGAATCATGGGGAGACTATACATTCTTATCTGAATAAAACATTAGTGTTAATAAAGTCACAATCTGGAAAATTATATGAAAATAAAATAAGATGTTTTCATATAATCATTTCAGAACACATTAAATTATATACTAAGGTCACATAAATATAAGGAATGAATATATATATATATATATATATATATATATATGTTTGTATGTGTGTGTGTCTGTGTGTTAATTTTATAACAACATTCCCTAGAAAAAGGAATCCCAAATGATAACTGAAACCCAATAGTCATAGGCTTTATCCCATCTCCCAAATAAAAACAACTAACAAATGTATTTGGTAAATCATATTCTTCAATGTTCTTTCCATTATCCTAAAAAACATCCATGATTTCTACTCCGATTTAAAATTGTTGACTGAAAAAGCCGTGAATAGATCTATTTTTGGTCATCAACAATAGTTTCTAATGATAATCTAGTCTATCATGTATAACATAATGAAATGAAATATGTTTATAAGTTACGTATGATAAATTCAAATAAAATGATGAAATAAAAGGAACCATTTTGATCCTCTAGTTTCATGGAGACATGCTTGGACAAAGCTACATGCTTCATCATAATATGGTATCTAAATATCAAGCTATTTAATCGAATAACATGGTTACAAGGTTCATCATTGAGGAAACCATATTCATAAAACTCAATGTAATGCATGAGAATTATATGGTAATTCCATTCAATAAATTACCAAGAAAATCATATAATAATACCTAAGAAAAATGCACCACACTTGATGTTCAAAGGCCCACATCATTTATAACACAAGGAACACAATAGAGGAAATAAAAATGAATATAAATTATTTTAATAGATGTTGTGAATCCCATGAAATTTTAAAAGGATATTCCTACAATTACATGGAAATAATAAGTGTCAATCAACATTTAAAGATAGTGGTTCAATAACATGGGATCCTCCACAATATATTAAAACTAATTAATCTATATAGAATCCATTGTCTTACTCAGAAAATTATTTAATCTAATTGAAACCTCAACTCATATGTGGAATTATATAGAAATATTAATAATAATAAATTTATGGTGGTAACCCAAGGAATTCCATACAAATACCATTTCCTGATTTTGAACATTTTATTATTCAAATATTTAAAAAATAAAAAATTCTATAATATAATTCTAGTTCAACCATTATGTTCAATTTAGTTTCCAATTAAACAACCAATAACTATAAACATTAAAATATCATATAGGTCATGATATGTAACCAAATTTACATTCTAAGATACCATAATATTACATGAATCGAAAATAACATATGTTTTTTAACCACTTACAAAAAATAAGGCATAACCAACCTCTATTATAAATTCAAGAAGGCTTTACTCAAACAAAACCTATTTTCCAAATCTGAATGATCTTCTATGTCATTAAAATGTGTATAAACAATTAAATTAAATATTCATGTATTTCATCTATAGTGTTTTTGTGATTTACCAAAATAATAAGGAAAAATTATGGTGATACATTGATAGAAAATAATGATCCCACTATTATTAGTATATACGGGTTTCACTCAACAAGTGTTGTGTTCAGATTCAAGGTAAAATAGATGAAAATGATAAACCAAAAACAATCTATGATTATTGATTATTTACATTAGAAAATTGAAGAAACTAAAAAATACTTTTAGTATTATATTTGAAGAATATCGATTGAGAGACTTACTAGGTTACATTAAACATGATAGACAAAATTAAAAAACAGAGGTGGGTTTGGGGATATCCACTCATAAACTAAGAGGAAGAGTTGAGAGCTTCATATGCATGTAGTATTTCCCAAATAATTATTTAACTTCATGTTATAAAGGAGAAGGGTGATGGAATAAAAATTAACTTCCACCACTTTTAGAAAAACACATCAAACTCTCATTGGCTAGCTGGTGGGTCTCACCAGCTATCTGGTGCACATTTTAGTGGTTTTCATGCCTACTAGAAACCTAGAGGATAATAGGTGGTACTAAAATACTTATAATGCATACCACAACCCCATACGTCCCTTATCGAACACCCATCATGTCCTCATGAAAACCATTAGCCACTAGATAAAATAAAAAACGGGTTTTGATATTAACTAAATGGTTCAAACCTTTAATCTAAGATAGGTTATTATAAATTCCCCACATCAAGATAGTACTTCTTGATCATATAAATCTTAGCTATTCTAATATTTATATAATAAAAACCAAAAAATTTGTTCTACATGTCTTATTCCAACTCAAATGTGGCCTTCTAAATATTTTAATACAATTTATCCACACATACCATAGGATGACATATTCCGTGATGTTTTTTTATACTACAATCAATGATACTAACCTGGTGATCTTCAATGGATGCATTAACTATTAGATAAATATCATTATAATCCTGGGTGTGATATGGATAAAAAAAATTGAAAGTGATTTACATGGAATATTTTATGCAAGGAACTAAATATATAAGGATTATTTATTTGGTATGCATCATGGTTGACTCTCCCCAATATCTCAAATAGTAACATGTACCTGGATAACAAATTTCAATTCTTATATATATGAAACTATTCTTATATAGGTGAAAGACTCAAAAATATCTATACAATTAACTAAAACAGTAATTCGAAAATGATTCTTATTAACATATTATTTTCACCTATTCATTGTCGTAACCATACACTTGTGAAAAAATAGACATACTCTATCATCTTTTACAAAATACTCGTTCTAGCCATCTCCAACATACATTGCTACAACTAGAACAATGGTGAGTGACATAGAATCTCATATAAACCCTCTTAAACAATCATATTATTTATCTCTCGGTAACTATTATAATAGATTAATTACAATAGTTCCCTGTAGTTCTCCAAAGAACTACAAATATTATTGACAAACTCCCTCAACATTTCTTAAAAAGCTGAATAGTCTTCTTGGATTTTCCATCATTCCATGGGTGGTATTCAATAATTAAAATAATATGAGTTCATATTTTTTTATAAAACCCCCATATAACAATTATATATATAACACCTCTACATTTTTGGAAATATTTTTTAAATAATTTGATTTATTTGATAGCTTTTGTTGAACGCTATATAATTTTCATAAAAACCATGAAATATTCTATTTCCATTATATCCTTGATGATAAATTGGATGGAAAAAATATGATTATATATTATATTAAATACATATCCAACACAATATGAATGTATTTTCATGTTATTAGAAATTGAAATCATAATTTTTTTATTAATACCATTTTATTCATCAAATATATGCTTTATTTAAAAAGTGGTTGTTTCTTCATTTTATAAGTGAATATTAATAAAAAGAATTTATTTAAAAAATATTGAGAAAATAATTTAATTTTTAATTTTGAAATTAAAAAATATCATATAATGTTTTTTTAGAATTTTCTAAAAACATTATTTTTTCAAGGATAAGTGAACAATATTATTTTTATTAAAAGACGTGTTTAATAATTTAATTATTTTAAATTGTTTAAAATTTGATATGGATTATTTTTAAATTATCATTAGTTATTTTTTTAAAAGGATCCAGTTATTTTTTTAATTAAATTTAACTCTTGAATTTCTTATAAAAACATTTTATATTAAAAAAATGCATTTTTCCAAACCACTATTTTATATTACGCTTTTTGAGATTATTTTAAATTTTAAATATTAAAATATTTTATTTTAAACTAGATAAAATGAAACTAATATATTAAATTAGGAGGGTCAAAATTGGTAATTATTCCCCTATTAGTTTTAGTCAATATGAATAGTAACTGTGGTAAAATTTATTACTACGATATAAGGTAAAACGAGTCTATCAGGATTAGAAATTACTGATAAGGAAAAACCTTTTAATAATAATTCTTATTGGGTAAAATTAATTCCACCATTATAACCCATGGTTAGAATTTGTTTTATTTAATGGACACTTTTCCTGGAAAATGATATATACTTTATTATAATCAAAGAATGTGACCAAATGTGACCCACTTATTTTAAATAAGTATAATATTTTTAATATGGGGATAAAATGATGTTGTGTTCCAATATAAACAATAAAAAAAATATAAAAGATTTATATTGATTTTATTTGTTTATTTATAATTGTTTAGAGTTAAATAAATTTCCTAAATGATTACACAACATTGATTAATTAATTATTCAATAAAATGAAAAATAATATAGTTTACATTAAAAATAGTAAAATAAATATATATTGAATTAAAGATGGTGATAAATGAATTTTAATGTTTATAATGACATATTTGTTGTTTATTATTCTATTATTTCCAATATATATTATTTTCTTTATTTATTTAATGACATTGTAAAGAATAGTGTCCAAATTGGAACTATAAGTATTTTAAGAAAATAATATATTAATAAATTATTTTAAAAGTAATAAAAAATATTTAATAAGAATATGGTACACTATATGTTATGATATATCATAATGTGTTCCATTATTGTCCATTTGATATTTTATATGTAAAACATGCACGTTTTTATTGTAGATAATTTTGTTATCATAGTACAAATTAAAATAGGATAACAAATTTTTATCCATATATATATGGTGTAAAATAATTCCAAAACATATCTAAAATATATTGGTTGATGATATTAATACATTATATTATCTTTTATTAATATTAATTTCAATATTGTGGTGTTTTGATAAAAAATATTATTTATAATAATTTAGTTATTTGAGAAATTCCAAAAGATCCCCTAACCTTAATTATAAAAGGTACCTCCTCAGCAAATTCGTTACACCATACTATGGATTATAGATCGATCACACTCTTCCTATTTCAATAATAATATTCCTGATACATATTATAGTGGTCCTTATCATCTCAAAAGATCATCTCTAGATCCCATTATAGGATATCGAAAGGAGACATTTCAATGAAGAGATAATTAGTCCAACAGATCACATTATTTTTATACACATTATTACCTAAAATAAATATTATTTGTTTATCATAAAATAATATCATTAGTATACTATATTTGATTAAATATTATAATCGTTATGAAACTTCAAATATAATTCATCCTAATGATGAAAGTGTCTACTAATGTATCACTCATACATACATGTGGCATACAGTCTCCACGAAGTGATATAATTTATTTTTCATCAAATTATATTATGGATAGCTATTAGGTAGCATTTAATGAATATATAAGATATATAAAAAAACATAATAATTCTATAAATATGAGTTATTAATCATCATAATTTAATTACATAAATCAAAAAATGAAAACAATGTTCATGCATACGTATGACATTATATCTTCAATAAGAATTTATTTTATTTCTCTATTTTTAATATCTATGAATGGTTATAAATATGTATATTATTAGTATATAATTTTTTTATACCATGATTAACAATTGAAAATTGATACATCCACGATAAAAGTTTAAGGAGTAGGAAAACCAAACTAAGCATGCTTAAAAAACAAAGAAGATATCACCTTGAAATGTGATTCGAATAAAAAATTATTAATAAACAGGTGACTATATTTTATAAATAAATAATAAACGTTATGATAAAATTATGGTTAAATAATGAATTTATAATAAATAATTATTTAATTTAAATTGGTTTGATTGTGAACGAGGAAAGGTAAGACTTGATGTAAGTGAGTTATAAACTCAATTTCCATTCATTGAGTTAAACTTATACATTATTTATTATATCTAAAAAATATTTTGTGGGAAATTAATCTTTATTATCATTTGCTATATTTACAATTTCTTTATGGGGATTTACAATTTATTCACATAATCAAATTTTAAGGTTCACTTCCACATTGTATATAAGGTACATTATTTTAAAAATTCCAATTTAATAATTGTTTTTTATAAATGTCAAAGGGAATGTATTTTAATTATACACAATACTAGTACTTTTTCCCAAATTCTTAATTAGGTTAGTGTGTATCATTACCTTCATATCAGGTCCATGTACAATATTATATTGACCAACATACACATAGGTAAAATATATATGACCATAAACATTATCCTTTGATGATCCAAATCACAGGACACAAAACATCTACTAAGACTTAAAACATTTTGGGATGAAAAACTGGAAATGTAGACCTATGAAAAATTCAATTCACTTCATGTAGAACTCTTAAACACTTCGTTTTAGGAAAATGTTAAAACATTAATAACCAAGATATAAATATCATAGGGCCCACTCTATTTCTCATGTAAAATATGATCTATTCTCACTTGAAACACTTGTCCAAGCCCATGATAGAGTAACAATTTCTCACATCTCATCACTGGAATAATGTGTTTTCTCGGTTGTGGCACTACATTTAGGGTGTTATTACCCTTAATGAATAATACATTTTCAATAAACCACATTGTTACAATGATGTACGAACAGAAATTATATGATCCACAACATGGTATCCTTATCTAGGAACATCATATTCCTTAGCCTTCCTTGAAATTTGTTATTCCATGTAGAATACTAGTAATGGGTATCAACTACAAAATACCCCACAATTATTTTCTTGATAATTGGAACCCTACTAAAGATAATCATTATAGAGGATGCCTGGTCTTTGAAAGGACACACTTTAATACATGAGTCATTATCCTAAATGTGTGAAATATGGGCTTATGATATAAAGAATGGTTGACCTAAAAGCACCAATTTCAACATATAGTTTACCCATATATTCTTGGACAGCGATTTAAACTCACCATACCCATAATAATAAAGAAGGATTTTCATCCTTGTAATTAGGTCACCGTGTATTGTACACTATCTCAGAGAAGGAATGTGATAATATATTCTTAAACCATTTTATGGTGCAAACAATGTGATTCAAAACCAAATTGTGTTGGTCATGAGCCTCCCAATCAAAAACTAAACTACCTTTGGGTTCCATAACCCACATGTGATTGTGTTATCGGATGATACATTTTCATCATATAGATGATTGATTATCCAAATATTTTTTTATTTACTGTGGAAAAGAGAGAGGAAAACTCTTGTTGACCATGCATCTAATACCTATAGGTTCATTCATAAGGGATTATAACACACCATCTATAGGTTTTTCCACTAATATGTAAATTACATACAATCCTCATGATCATTTATAATACTATCGAAGAACTCAACACCATGGGGTGTTTTTTTTCATCCAGATACATCTATGACATTTTTCTCTTGATTCGTAATGACTCAGTAGTATAACTGAAATCCATAAGGTGTTTTGGGTTTCATCATCATGTCTTCCTTATTCTATATTCATCAGTTCAAAAGTTAATGTAATGATTTCCATGACCCATATTCCAACTATTAATGTGGGATCAACATCACTCTCTTGTTATAAAGCCATGGTAGCTAGACACTATAGTAAACACCATATCATAATCTGTTTACTAGAATCTAATGTACATAATTTCACAATTCCATTATGTATGAATCTATACTAAATATAAAATCACATCCTAGCCACAACAATCTAAACTGAAAAACATTTCATGTCGTCGATGAAAGACTCTAAATTGTATAGAGTATCAAGTCATGGAATCAATACTCTAAATTGAACAACATCTCATTTTTTGGGGAAAAGACATTAAAATACATGATACATTATGTAGGTGTATCAAATCTCTAGAAATAATAAAGTCTCAAGTCCATATAATATGAATTTAAACTATATTTCATTATATGAACTTACAACATGATGTTAACATACATGGAATATTTCCATACTGCATGAGGTTAAACTATATAAAGTACACTATTTCATAGAAAGCTTACTCCATATGATATATAATTCCCATGAGGTAAGAACCGAAGCTAGAGGATGACACTATTATAGTTTTAATAACCTTAAAATAATATATTTAAAGTGACACAATTCTCTCTATACTGAAAACATGAAAAGAGAACCCTGTTAAAAATTCAATCCTTTTCTCACTGAACATTCCCATTGTTTAATCCTGAAAATATTGAGTACTTATAAAAAAGAAAAGGAGTAAAACTATTTAGGTTAAAAATCATGTTAAATGGTGGACTGATCAAAATCTAATTCGATACAATCTAGGTTTTTCCCGATATTGATCTCATAAAAAATATACGATATAAAATATAAATAATAATATATAAATTCTGTAGGGATATTTATTTTACCATAGTAAAAAAAATATATTCTTTCAAAATCATTAGAAAAAGGTTGAAATTATTATGACCTCATTCTAAGTAATGTTTTCACCAAAATTAATCATTAAAACCATGTTGATCTGAAGACAACCAGTGGTAATAGTTCATTGAGTAATCTCATTAATATATGAATTCTTGAAAAATTATCAAGGAAATTATATAGTTATATAAGAACTAAAATTTAGGAATTCATTTTTTTCATTTTATTATAAAAATGATCGAAATCATTTATGATCCAAATTATATCAATTCAATAAAATTTCATGCACATCATGAGTGATTGATGATGGACAATGACTTATAATATTTAGAATATTAATTCATTGATAATGTGAAATATAAAGAGTTATATCTCCATTTTGGAGTCTCTACGAAGTCCAAAAATAAAAATAAGAAACCAATTCTTGGGTAGATTGTGATTAAAGTTTCTAGCTATGTGTTCCAAGTCAGCAAGAGTCATGAGAAACTTACAATTGAGAACTGATGTGTCATCATCTTTGCGTAATCTAATGAAGTATTTTGATGAAGTTTGTTAATTAATGTTGATTTTACATTTGATTCTTTATCTTTAGCCTCTAATAATGATGATTATGTTAGAATATGGGATCTCATGTTAGAAATATGTGATTTATATTCTTCTTTTTTTGGGGTCAAGACATCGATATAAGAACATAGATGAGTGATATTTTTATGTATCTTCTAATGAATCACCAAATCCCCCCTTCATGATTTTCTCAGATAAATTTTATCCTCAAATATGTGAATGTACTTATCATTACTAGGATTTTGTTTTTACAGTCAAAAAGTCATTATCATGATATCATATAATGGATATAATTCATAGAAACATACCCCTAAACCATGAAAGAGTTAGGGAAGGCATTCTTTTTTTTCAATCAAAACTCCTCTAATGTAGTATTCTTGATCATGGTAAGATCATTCTACCAATATAACCATCATGGTACTTAATCCCTGTAACTGCTTGAGTAGGTATGTTAGAAAGATGATTGGTTGATATAGAATATGATGACATTAATACTATTAAAAGAAGGATTAGATGAGCTAGAGAATAATAAAGGGAAGTTGTATCATGTTATCTCCTGTCATTCAGTGATTCATTTTTATTTGTTATTAATGATCCATCCCCCTCAATAAAAAATTTCCCACTATTTCGATGGTCATCATAATAATGGGAGAACATCATTGGAGTCTGTCTGATGTCCTGAAACAACTCCACTACTACCAGGGTAAGGGTTTTGTTGAAGGGAAAAACCTTTTCACATGATGTACTGGTTGATTAAGGAAATAGAATATGTAATCTTCTACCCAATCATATGAATATTTTTAAGATATGTATATATTATTATTTATTGGAATGAGATTAATATCAGCATTTATAACATCATGTGGAACTAGTATTCAATTTTAAAGAATTATCCTGATATGTTATTAACCATACACAACCACAAATGGAATAAGTTAAAGCAAGTTGATATATAGAAACAAGTGAGAAAAAATTACAGGTGTTTTTGGGATCACAAATAATAATATTTTTAAAATGGGAAGTAAGAACCACATAAATGAGTGATATTTTAAATGAACACTAATCGAGAGGTCCACTGACATAATCATTATGTAGTCAGGAACATTCAAGATATGGAATTATGTTGAAATGGTAATGTCATATACACATGTAAATAAATTTATTATGATATTGTGTCATCGCCTTCTCCCCATGAATAATTCGACATCCTGATACAAAATGAAGGACTAAGAATTATAAAGGTGTTATAACATTTTTCAAAATAGAGATTATCTATTATCCATAAAAAATATAAATTGAAGGGGTCTCTAATCCATTAAGGGTTGATTCCTTGTTAGATATGACCAATGATTTTGTAATGGTAATGAAGAATGTGGATGACTATATTAATATGGCATCCCTTTTCGGTGGGGCTTCCATTATCATTAGCCCTACTCGAAATCTAGAGCATGTTTCCCTAGCCTGGAAAATAAATTTATTAAAAAACATTGATTATAAAAAATATTGATATTGGTTTGGTTACACATTTGGTCTTACATGGTATCCCCCATGAGGTATATTCTCCATCTTAAAGAGTGACCAAATAACATCCTACACTATTGAGAACTTCTTTACAAGGGAACCTATGAGGTGGTATAGAGGTTCAATGATTCCCGCTGATATAGATGAAGATGTTGATCCAATCATTAAAATAAATTAGAGAGTGTAGTTATGTCTCCTTCCACAACATCTCCTTTAATATGGTGAGTCTATCTATTTCCATGGACAGAGATTCTGTGGGATCATCCAGAATATCTATTGTATGAATATATTCAACATAAATCTCTCCATGATGACATATTACAAACAAATTTAAAAATACTTGAGGATGATTCCTACATCCCTTGAGAAAAATGAATGGAATTACAGTTCAGACACTAATTTCTAATCAGTTATCTGAGGGATCTGAATGAGGATATTTGTTATGTTAAAAATTCCATGATTCCCTATGAATATATATATAATGTTAGTTGTTGGAGAGTTATAGGAGAATTATTTTACCTAAATGGCCATGCCCATTCATCCATGAAGATACCTACAAATAAAAAGACCCTCATTGAGCTCCAAATTATTATTGGATCAATCTTATAAGAGAAAATTATTGTCAAATAACTCTCTAAAATTTGATGATGGATGCGATCAAAGATATATAGACCCTAAGGGGAGTAATCCACCATATTAGGTAACCCCAAAAGTGGTTTAAAAAGTAATTATATATCCTAATAGTCATTCATTTGAATATAATAATGATAAAGAAGATAGGATGTGAGAAAGAATATTATAATCGGTTGTAGGAATTGAAATATCATAAAATAGTCTATTTCCATAAAAGGTAGTCACTATAAAAGATGATATTTCTAATGATTATGATGGATAATCCCCTTTAAACCTCATTATTAGAGAATAATTGATACAATGGTTTGCTTGTATGATTACAAAAAATAAAATACCTCTTGTTGGATCTATTAGATGATGTATACAAGATAGAATCCATCTATATAAGAGTATGAAGGTAACATGATATTGATTACTATTTTCAAAAGGTTATCAATAAAAGGAATGGATAAATTTAGGTATCATAATGTGAATTTTGTGACCCATATAGTGGCTCATCATAACATAAAATATCACGGGTCTCATAAAGCATGTGGACCATGTGGCATCTTGTGATTGTATGATTCACCTTTTCACATCGCAATCACATGACCATATATAGCACACATGAGACATGAAACGATAAAAAAAACGTATAATGAAACATTTAGAGCAAAACAAATGATCTATATGAACCCACAATCAATGATCTGATAAAAAACTGAGGAAATTACCATGGTTTAGGCATTGTATTGGTTAATAATTGAGATGATGAAGTCACATGAGGATTTAATTTAGTGAGAACATGTGATAAAATATTTTTGAAGAGGTCTTGAAAAATTGTTCTTGTTGTTTGGTCATATGATATAGTTATGAAATAGAGGAAATTCACAGATATATGAAGACTGAGTCACTATTAGAATGAGAAGAACTCCATCTCCCCTATTCATAGGATGCCATGTGAAATACCTATTTTCACCCAAAAGACTAAATGTCTCTTAATAGACTATTCATCTGAAGCCATAATGACTCATTCATGCATTTAATATCATCGGAATTTAGTACTTATCCCTATAGACCACTCTCTTAAGGGGTGGGGGATATATTGTCTCACATTAAATGAGTATTAAAAATATTATAATCTGAGGAATATCTGATAAAAATATATTATTTTCTCCACAATATTAAAAAAAATATGTGAATAGAAACCTAGATACAGAGTGGATATGTTATATATATAACATGAACCCTAATATGATATTTTCACAAAAGAATATAGAAAGGGTACTTGGATGAGCCATGTACATCACATGATATATGGTTAATCATGAAAATAATACTTCACAATCTTCCATGATAATTTGAAGGCTGTTGGGATAGTTCCTAGTATATTGTATAAACCCTCTAACATAGAACCTTCATCACGTGATAGTCATTGGGAACACCCAATCCATCGTGTGATGCCAATTTGGATACCAAGAAAAGATAAATGATAAACTATGACAATTCTTATATGTGGTCACACGATCCATTAATGATAATGGGATAAAATTTTTAAAAGAAGAGAAACCATAATTAATGATGCTCATACACAATTTTACGATATATAATTGATCATGTGGTACCCTAAAGTATGATTAATTGGGATAGGATGAAACCTGGTAAAATACAGAATAAAATAAATAAAAGGATGAATCCTCAAGTTATTTAATGAATTTATAATATTCATATTAAAGGGGTTTTCAACTTTTTTGATGACCATTGATCATGTGAAGGCCCTTTAACAAGCTAAATTAATCTCTTGAGGGGCCTCTGACAAGGCAGTTTGATCTTAGTAAGAGACTCTGACATTCTATATTACTCTCATAAAGGGACATAGAAAAGTTATCCATGATAATGACAATGAAATTTCATGATGCTTCATTTATTTGTAAAGACTCGTAGACATTTATGACTAATCTCACCAGGGTTCTTTGACAATCTAGCTTGATTTCACGATGGTAGAAACAAATTCTCCCTTGATCATGTCAAAGCCACTTCAACTGGTGTCATGGTCCCAAAAATATTTCCAAACATGTTATGTTAATCTCATGAATTTCATTTGACAAAAATTATTGATATTAGGAATGGACATATAAAATTCTCCCATGATGACATGAAATCCACATTGATGGTGGTCCTTGTCTTCAAAAGCATCACAGATATATCAGCATGATCTTAAAATGACTCTTTGGCATGTATAATTGATCATGTGAATGCGATTTAAAAAGAAGAGGGTCTAATATATATGGAAATGATAGATTGCTCAGGAGATCTTTGTTTATCATGTGACACATAGATGATTCCATGGATGAAATGTGATAGTATCATGAAAAGTGTTTGATGCGACGTTCCATTCACTAACTCAAGACCATATCTTAGAAATATGATCGTTCAAAGGAAGTGTATAAACATGGTTAGAAGTCATAAAAATTACCCCAACTATAATAAAAATGCTGAAGGCATACCCATGGGATCAAAAAAGAAAATGTACATTTCTTAGAGTGGAAAGACACATAATCATAGAGATCTTCCACCAGGTAAACCCATAGAATGGAAAATGTGGTAACATGATATTTACACACACATTGTGTGACCATCATATTGATCATCTATTTTATTTCATGGAATTAAAAATACTCTACAAAGGAATTTGTGCATGTTGACTTATTCATGTGAAAATATGAAAAGGTAATTCAAGACAAAAATTGAGGTATCTGTGAAATAATGGATAAAAAATAAGGAGTCATAATGTTATGATGGATATGATGATTTTTTAAATGATTTAATCATGCACTTCATGTAACAAACCCATGTAGTAAATCAACACCTAGACATGTCATATATATTTTTTGACAACACTTGGAAATGTTATCCTGATTATGAAAAGTTAGAAAGACATTTCAAATATATCATCTGACAACACCCACATATGTCTAAAATAATTTATTTTACATCATAATATTAGAAATGTGGTCATACTAATGAATTTATTTATGTGTAATGATTGAATAACTGAATCATTATAGGAATCACCAATATTTTCTCCCTAATATCGGGGATAACTGCACAATCTTTCATATATAAATGTATCCACACACAATACGCTTAGGGTGTAAATAGGTGTAACAAGAGGTTATGAATCTATACCATTGTATTATGAATTTTATATCTTATTTTAAATGAAAAATTTATTATATTTATAAATTATTATAAATTATTTATAAATAATTTTATTATGAGTTTATAAAAAATTATATTTTCGTACAAATACACTAAAATTGTTTATTTATAAAATATATGGTTTTAATAAAGAAAAAAACTTTTTCTAATCATTGAATTTAGAAATAAATTATATTTTCATAAATTATCCTTATAAAATAATATTTATATAAGATTAAATGATAATATAATTTATTGATTTCCACTATGATCATTATAATTGTTTGAAATTTCTTGTAATAATAAAAATTTGTATTTTATCAATAAATGATGACAATTATTTAATGGTATAAATTTACATATTTCAATTATTATTTTGATCACATAAATATTATTTTATAAAAAATCATGTATGAATAATCCATTGGGTATTTTTTTAAAATTTTTATGAGTTGGTTAATTATTTTTAAAAAAAATAAATATGGTGAAAATATAAAACCAATATTAGGACATCATAGAATCTTAAAGGTGATGTTATAAATACAACAATGATAATATGAGACCAAAATTATGTTTTCCATTCAAAATAATGACTCTTTAATGTTCTTTGATTAATTTTATAATCATTTAATTAATCATCCTATACCTATATTACATTTTAATTCATTAAAATTGATTCTATAGGAAAATTTCTTATATACATAACCGAAAAGGTATTATTTTAATAATTTATGTAATTAGAGTTATATAACATGTATTAACAATCGTATATATCAGAAAAAATGTACGAAAACCATGATAAGGTTTTTTGTGGTGATTGTTTTATTTTATAGACTACAAAACATATGATAAGAAATTAACATATAATTCCTTCATATTTTGTTATACGAACCCACCAAAAACCCACTAATATTTTCTAAAAACCAAATGATCATGAATTCCATCTCCCTCTCCCTCAAAAAACCCCTCCCAAGGTGTCCCAATGATTTTGAGAAGCTTCTCCCATGGTTATTAAAGAACCCTCTAATGGAAGGGGATCCTATCGAACCACTATTTATTTAAGAAAAAAATTTGTAATATGAATTTTGTTATCCAATTATTTAGGTTACAATATGTCTTACTCAACCCTATTACATTAATTATGATTTAAATGTAGTTATATACCCCTTTTAACTGTCATTAATTGAACCAATGAATTCTCTTGTACACTCATTATTTAACCAAAATGATCCTTTTAATTTTCATGAATAAATATGTGCATTGAATTAAAATCCCCATATCCACTCCTTGGTATTATCCTAGATATAAATATCCTTAATTTATTTTGGATTTTCTTATATGTTTCCCACACTCAATAATCATGTGGTTAATATTAATTAATGATTTTTTGAATGATCTTTGTCTCAGAAAAATGCATGTAAATGATATAAATGTGATAGTTGAGCATAAAATTTTGTACTCATACAATGCATTGGGTAATGATTTCATATCACGACATACCATGTACAATGCCTGTAAGGTTATTTTATAAACACAATGTTATGATTTCATAGTATTTATCATTTAATTATGATTCTAATGTAATATATTATGTTTTCCCCACATTAACATGTTTCCTTTTATTTATTATATTTTTTTCCAGATTTGAGGTTCATGTGTATGATTCTCCCACTTTTTATATCACCTTTATATGCCTATTAACTCACATGTATTCCTTTCATCATGGTATTCTTAGACTAATACCTTTCATGGATTTATTTCTTACCCCTTTATTATGTAAATCCCAATGTTATCCGATGAAATATTACAATATTGATGGAATATAAGTTCATGTTTTAGTGTATTTAAATAATTTTGTTTTATCCATGATTCATGTTATTGTACAGTGTTTCTATTTTCCCAATTAAACATCAACTATTAATATTTTTGGATGACATTATTAGGGTATTAATTAAATAAATCATGTAATTAATTGTATAAAATACATGGATTTTCAGAAGTATAGATCTATTATAGGTAAGGATAGGTTCTACACCTCTTGTATTATCTCCCATAGTTCTACTAGGTTAACAATTTTTTTTGTGTTGTAGTTGAAGTGTTACAATAATGACCTATTATACCTCATTATCATTGGGGAGTCGTTTATCAGTGCCGAAACACCCGTTCAGAGTAAAGACTCACAGTTGATGATTATAATGATGGTGCAATTTATTAATGAGCTATCCCATTTAGTCGTGTTTAATTTTTGTATGAGTCCTCTGGAAGATATAAGTGGATCTTTGAAGCCAATTGAGTGACCTCTACCCTCACCCATTCATTTGGATTATGATTTTTGTGATGAAATTATTTAAATATGGGGGGTTGTTATGGAACATGTTTTCATTGGTAATCCGATAGAATATTTTAATTAATATTTCATAGTTGAGTTATTATGATTATATATAAGTGAATGAATTTTACAAGGTTAATATTAAATTTTAAAAAATATATATTAATTTGATCTTATGTGTGAAAATTTGAGGAAAATTCATTTTCTATTTAATAGGGTCTTAGATTGGAAAATCATGATAATAGTTGGGTTGGGAGTATAGGTTTTACCATAATATGGGTATAAGTTTTATCTACCTAAAAAGGCCACAGATATTGACATGATCTGTTATGGGATATACCTTTTCCTGGGTCCAAGGGTTCTTTAAGGGGTTTCAAGATTGGCTCCACTAGAGTCACTAATATCATTGAAATATATTTAATCCCTTTTAGAGATAAAATTTTAAATGTTGTGGTACATAGAAATTGATGTATTTTTTCTATATTTCTATGATTTTCAAGAAATTAATGTTTTGTTTCATTATATTCCCATTATTTCATGTTGGTTTATGAAATTATAATTTCTAAATTGGACTATATTTCCTATATTTACATTATTTTTTAACAATTCATCATTTGACAATCATTTGATTTATGGTTGAGTTTATAAATGGATACAATGATAAACACTTGTTATAGGACTAATCAATTGATGTATTTTCTCTAAATTTTTGTGATATTCAAGAATTCAAGGACATGTTTCATTATTTTCCTTATATTTAATGTTTCACTATTAAATAATAATTCTATAATTAAAATATATTACCTATATTTTCATTATTTTTAACTATTCATAATTTATGAAACCTAAAATTGATTGTTGGGTTAATAACAATAAACAAAGGTCAATTATTTGATTACTATTTTTAATTCTATCACAATTTTTCATGTATTCATTTTTGGCTTGGAGGGAGGTTGAAATTTGGAATTTCCAGGAATAATTGGAATACTGATCTATTTATTGGTCTTGGGTACTAATTTAATTGACATTGGAGATTGAGTCATAGAGAATATCATCATGAGATTATGGATTATAGATAGAGGTTTTTTATATTTTCTAGTACAGTAATGTTAGTGTTTATGAGTGTTATGAGTGTGGCGGGGAACTCTATTAAATATATTAGTGTATAAAGTTATATTTTTTGAAATTTGGTTGCTATGATTTAAGAAATTGATAATAAAACACGATTGATTAGAGTCAAAATTTTAAAATATAAAGAGATTGTAGGGAATGATAATGAAATATATTTAGAAAATAATTGACATATCATTTTATTCAGAAAAATACATGTTTAATATCTCATTGTTTTAGAAGATAAGGTTTAATATATAGATAAATATCACATGCTTTTTTTTTCAATAAACCACATATGAAATAACCATAGATAATTTTTATGGTTTTTTTCAGGGATTATATGAATTCAAGGAAGTATTTATATAAAATCAATGAAGGTATGGACCATATTTCATATATCTGTGGAAGCTGACACATATTACATTAGTACATGTTGAGTACAAACCCAAGACTAACATGCTATGTTTTCCAAACTATATTCTATGTATGTAGACGATGAATTCTATATTGTATTATACTGCTCAACCAATATTGAACTTAATGGATACATGTTGTGTACTCTATAACAAATGTCATTTACTAAATATAGACCTTATGACTCATTATCTCTCCTTTTTCAGAAATTTTATTTCAGATATTTAATAGAAAATCCATTTTTTTAAAAAAATTAATGAGATGGTGGATGCTGTATCTATATTATATATTATTGGTGTGGTGGTTTGAGCTTGTTACTCTATCTTTATCATTAAATAGTTTATTATTGGATTCAAGTGATAATTTCATAGTGATATTGGGATCATTACCCACTTTGTGGCATAGATGTTTTAGGGAATGGGTCCCAAAATATTTTTATACTTAGGGTCATTATGAAACTATATAAACATGGGTAATAGATCCTTCTTTTTATGGATTTATAATCAACCCATATAAGAGAACATGTAGGTTATGAGTCATACACCATGGTTGGTACTAACATGATCATTACATATCCCTTGTCTAGGATTGGTTCCCCCTTAACGGTTTTTTATATGTTATGTGTATTACTGACATGGTTATTTTATAAATATAGATATATTTATAAAAATTTTATATGGATACCTATGGATTCCTTATATTAATGATCCCTTCGGTGTATTCTTAGGATCTACTCCATTTAGAATTTTTGGGATCACTATCGAAATTTTCTTTGAAATTTAGGATAGAGGATTGAATTATGATGTTTTATCAATTTTTTGATTTTCATCCAACCTATTCGATATTTATAAACTCATTCACCATGCAGTTTGGAGTAATTATTTTTTGACCAGGTGTTGATTGAGATTAATGATACAAGGTGGTGATTTTAACTAATTATATTATGATATGGGATTGTGATTCAGGATTCTATTATTGTTAGTCTCCAGGTTAGAATTCACCATTATATTTGGTGTGTATTTTTTTTAACATAATATTATTTGTTTTTATATTTTCACATAGGTATCATAGTGGTTGCTTCATTCATTTCCCAGAATGATTAGTTGGTCCAGTTATTTTATTTTTATATTTTCACATAGGTATAATAATTTCTTGAAGATATCTCTCTGGAATCATGTTATATGATTTAGAAATAATTTGAAACTATGATATAATGTTAGGGATGTTTTTTTGTCTCTTTGTTAAAGAAGTACATTCCTTACCCAATGCATGAACTCCCTTATGATGGAATAGAATTTGAAATGGATTTATCTAACCACGAAGAGCCTATATGGTATCTAGAAACTAAATAATATGTGTTGAGGAATTAGATAACTCATCATGTATATGTTTTTTGGAAAAATCATAAAATTGAAGAGGCGATGTCAGAACCAGAATAAGATAAGATGAATAAATACAAAAATCTTTTTATGAGGTGTCTTTCAAGAAATATCTAGGTTGAATTTTTTTTACGGAGGTGATAATGTAAAAAACCTGAATACTATTAATTAAATTTACCATCTTATAATTATTTTATATAGTATAAATCACAAATCACATAAAGTAAACAATAAAAACATTATAAATAAATAATAAATGTGATAAGATGTATTTATTGATGTTATGAATACTTATATCCATGAAATACTAACATGGAATTTATATCATTAATTTGACCATTAGTAACAGTAGTCTGAAAAATAGAATAGTAACCTCACCTATGAGTGTATGAATAAATATTTTGAATCTTATAAATAAAAATATGGTATATTTATATCATGGAATAATTAAATAAATTTTTTATATATGATTAATTATGTATGGGTATTTTGTGGAACATATTTCTTTATTTATAATTTCATATTTAATATATTAAGTGAAAAGAAAATATATTTTTATAATATAAACTCATAAAATAATATTTTGTTATCATTTTATTATAAGATAATTTTATGACTCCTTAATTAATTTTCCAATGTGTTATATAATCTCTATCAATTTTTAAATTATTATTTTTTGAATATATGATAATTTCAATTAAAATTATAATTTTTTAGATAAGATAATTTATTTTCATAAAATGGAGTTCATTATATAATTATATACATTAAAAAAATTTAGGGTTAATTTTTGGGATGTTCCTAAAATAAATGAATTTTTTTTTGAATAGTAAAATATGATAATTTATAATAAATAAAAAAAACAAGAATATTTGAGTCATAGATGATGTATGGATTATTTAAGCCAATAATATCAAAATATAATTAGTTATTTTAATATATTTAGTGATAATTATAATTATATTCATTGAATTAAATGAAAATATTAATAAATAATAAAATATTGAAAAAAACTTACCCTTGCTCCACTATAAATACCAACCCACACCAAATATTCTCATCATAATTTCAAAGACTATAAGATTTCATGAATTCATATAATTTAATATAAAAATCCTCATACCTAAATTTTATTATTTCTAGTCGTATAAAGAGTCATTTTCCAATCCCCTAATGGTGATTCTCATGGAGAAGGATTGAAGCGGTAAATTCAATTTCATTCTCTTTTAATTTATTTTCTTTTTATTCAATCCATACATATACATTACAAAATTCATTGATATATAAAATACCTTATATATAACATAATTATATTATGTTGATGTAATATCGATCCTCAAACCCTATATCCTCCATCCCTTAATTCTAAAAATTAAGTCATTGTCCCTAATGTGCTGATTTACTTCCATCATTGATGATGAAACTTTAGTATTTCATTTCCACCATAAATTCTAGCTATAAAATCAAAATTACTATTAAAAATTATTTTAATGAGAATATTATATGTTACTTAGTTTCATATAACCATTATATATACAAGATATTAATTAATAAGAAAAGAAAAATTCATGGAAATAGGAAAAAGGCCAAAATAAAATAAATGATTTTTATTAAAGTTATATTGAATGAAGCATCATCATATTTAAAGAAAATAATATATAAGACCATTAAATATAATAATGTATCATTAATAACCTATAATTTTGGATATGTATAATTATATTCATTTTACCTGATCATCGATACGTGTATATAAGTGAATCAATCATTAAAATAAATGAAACAAACACTCATGAAACTAGAAAATGAATATTATAACTTATGAAAAAGCTATAAATGAAATCAATAGAATTATTAAAAACAAAATAAATAATTAATAAATTACTAATTATTATATCAATATCATTTCATCTTTCTTTTAACATTAATTACCTGTTCTTAGTGTCCCCTTCTCTATTCTTCCGGATAAGAAAACATGATTAAACAAAACATCCTGATTTCCTAACCATTTTTATCTACTATCCAAAATTTGTTTTGAGACACCATTATTTTTATAAAATATATATTTCTTTTCATGAAAAAACAAATTTTTTTCATTTCTTAGGTTATAAAAATAATTATTAAGAATACAAAATTTTATTATAAAGGAATTATTTTTACAAATGTAAAAATGGTATATCTGTCAAAAATTATCATTGATTATATTAGAGTGTATACATATATCTGAACACCATATGTTGAATCATATTAATTATTTAATTTTATCTCTTATGTTACCATATTCCATATTTTATTGGATGGTTTATGACTATTTATGCCTATGTTCTGTCATTGATATCATTCAGCACATTACTTATAGATAGGTTATGAAAATGGTTATTTTTTGGAGAATGTTATTAAAATTTCATATTATAGAATAAATATGAATTTTTAAGTTGATTATGTTTCAAAAATTTCATATTTAGAAGGAATTTAAATTAATATTTAATGGGTAGATCCCAATATATCCCCTCGATATATCGGTAGGAATCTAGAGTTAAAAAAGACAACGTTTTTACATATTTTAATTGGTGCCCTGGCCTAATCCTTGATGGTATGTTTATGATTTAAAAATTTATGTCCTCCATCAATATAGTATTAGTTATTGATAATCCATGAGATTATTTGACTAGTTGAATTTCTATAGTTAGGTTTTATTCTCATATAATTATTTATAAGGATCTATTTAATCAGTTATTATTCCTACCATATTATGATCACTTTTATGATTAAAGGAAGGTGTATTTATTTATTCACCATGCCTTATTGTTTAGGTTTATTTATTATATCTTTCATAATATTTCATACCCTTTCCCAACATCTGATCTCACCCTGTTCTTATATTTTATTTTTCAAAGTGATGCAAGGATGTATATGATGAATGAATTAAAGGGATAAACCTAGAGTTTATGGGTGATTACAATAGATATGAGATGTTTTTTTCATTAAAGTTTCTATATAATGTTCATATATGTATTTGGAATCCAAAAATAAAAAACGGATTGGTTATTTGGGATTTGATTCTTCTATGTATTACAACATATTATTGTAATGCTCCAGGTCTTGGCTACTCGGTTCTTTGAATTTCAATTTTAAAATACCAAATAAGTATTTTACAAATGGCATGATCGTTTTAAAAAATTTGGGTTTATATTTACAAACCGATATTTGATAAGTTAGAATATAAGTTTTATTTTACAAAAAAAATACTAAATTAAACATATAGATTATACATTTCATTTTAATAAAATTTTCAAAGTATACCAAATAAAAGTTATAATAATTTTATAATTTGTAGGTATAAATTATGAAATAATTTTCATTTTGGTTATATGAATAAAAGATAAGTTAACCTAGAATGAAACTAGATAATAAGGTAAAATCTAAAATTTTATATGTAAAATATATGAGAGTAAATGACCTCATACAGGTTTTAAAAAATTAAGGTTAAGGCATTGATCGACCGAATAATTTATTATAAATATTTATTATCTACTTTGAGCAATGTTACTTGAGAGTTACTTCCCATGATGGAAATATTTTTAGTATTTAAAAAAATTTCATCCCCATTAAATTATAAAATGGAATCTTATATCACCAATTTTACTTACAAAAAAACATAATATATTCAAAAAATATGAACAATATTATCATCCACGATATTATAAACCTAATGAATGTTTTTTTCTTTTGAATTTACATCACTCAAATGCATACCCCACTTTTTAGAGTTTATATTCCATGAAATGAGGTATGACATCCTATCTAATACTTTTTTATTTTCTATGACATTATGTGTTTTTTTATTTTTTAAATAAATTTTAATCTCAAAATAATTAAATAATAAATTTCATTATTATTTCAGTATGTTATTATAATTAAGTTACAAGAATAAAAAACTGTTTTTAAAAGAAAAATGAAAATATGATTTGTGTATGGTGAGGACCAATGGATCTATGAAATAACTTGTTTTATTTCCATTTATAACAATACAATGATGTTTCCAATATAGAAGAAAATAATAAATTATTATTTTTATGAAATAATATATATAATTATATGATAAACCAAATTATCTCTTTTCATATTCTATGGGAAATGAAATCATCATCCATGTGTATGTCTGGATTACTACATTTGTGGAATGATCGATTCTCATTATTCATTTCAACACCACCTTACATGGAATATTATGAGAATTTTTTTAAATGATAAATATTTATTAATATTATAATATTAATTTTATAATATGAATTATTGTAGAAGCTAGCAATGATTAGATTAAAAATTGATTATCATAAATAATTTTTTTTAATACAACTATAATTAGAGGAAAAACGTTAAATAAAAATGTGTATTTTTTTTATTTCCAATAATTATTACCATAAAAACATATACTGATGATATATAAAACTAATGAAAAATAAATGATTTAAATAAATTATAGGTATAATTATATTTTATCATAATCACCTCATAATCATCCATTAATCATGTTAAATTCATGGTTGGGTTGGTTCTACCACCTTCTTGAAAAATGCATGGAAATAATATCATTATGGATTATGAAAACAAAATTAATTGAATTAGAGAATATAAACATGTAAATTAATATTATTTTTGGTTATATAGAGGATTAATTAATACGTTTCTAATTAATAAACAATATTTCATTAATGATTTAAATTTTACTAAACATTCTCATTGTGAATTTAATAATCTAGGATTAATACTAATATTCACATGAAAAGAAATTTAATAATTTTTAAACAGTACCAATAGTCCATTATTGAATCATTAACTATTTGGTAAACAAGAAAATTTGAAAGCTAATGAATACAAATAAAAATCTAAAAATACTATTTCAAATCGATCCTGATTATCCAATACCAACATTGAATATCATTCAAAGCTATAAAATTTAAATTTAAAGAATAAACATAAATGATTTTTATAAAAGGTTATATGTGTGATTTTTTTAATTGGTGATTATGTTATTTATGTTTTTATATAGGATCATTGAGAGTAATCATTTACATTGGAAAATAAGGTAAATAGATTTGTCTCAAATTACAGTCTTTGATAAATGTTCTGTAGTCTACGCCTAATTTAAATTATTTAATGTTATAAAAACCTATTTGAGAAGTCATATCATGAATAATTTCATTAATATTTTTATCTTATCTTAAAATACCACCATACACTTTCAAGGTATTTTGATTTATATTCGAATCAATCCATAATGGTTTTACTATTCTAAATTTTGATTATTTGAGTCATGTTTCATATTATGAACTACATATCCATTTTTATAGTGTTAAATTAATTTATTATTCTATGAATTTTATACAACTTATTCCGTTGTAATTTTTGGGAAAAAAATTATATAAATAAATTCTTTTTTCTAATATATTTTGACACATGTGCAACTACATTCGTTAGAGTTTTTGGTAACTAAAAATCAATTCATCAAGTTAGGATCATTATCTTAATCATATTTCATAGATGGTAGAAAAATTATAAAATTTTATTGAATTATGTGGATTATATATTTACTAAATAAACTCAGTTTCATATATTCTATGCTTATTGTTGTTTGTTTTCCATAAGGTAATAGTGGACTCAAACACTATTCATTCAGTTATATTATATTTTATTGGACATGTCCTTTAAAATAAATTCAGTTTTAAATTATTTTCTCATTTTATTTCTTATTAAAAATAGATTTAAAAAAAATTATTAAAAGATTACATTTTTTTTGAAATTTGGAGGATTTCTGAAATGTGACTCATAACTATGAATATAACAAAAATGTAAAACATAAAATTTCAAATATAAATTTACATGATTAAATTTCATTATCTTCAAAATGATCTACCTATAATGGGATTATGATTCATACTTGACTATATTTTTTTATTTGACATTTTGGGTGGTCATGTTTTTGGAATCAATATATTTAATTCATGAAGTTAGATTATAGGCATTGGAAGTTTTATTAATTATTATTTATTTATATTAGTTCATTATGACAAGAAATGTGAAAGGTTATTAAGTCGAACAAACATATTCCTCAATGAGAGATGGATGGGTTCCATTATAAATCATAGACATGTGGCTCTATTAAAAAAATAATGGGTGGTTTCATTACAAACCAATAATTAATGGTTATGTTATAAACCTAATGTTGTTTGGTCAATTATTTCACTCAAATTAATTAGTGAAAAGAGTAAATCTCTATGATATAATTTATTCTCAACTATGACAAATTTTCTCGTAAGTACTGACACTGATGATGTTTCTCATGAATGTAACGTTCATTTAATGAATATTTTATGCCAAATATGAAATATTTTTAACATATTTTGGTTTATTATCATGTATGTTTATGTTTTAATAGCTCGTGTTTATTTAATCCAACTTTATTTTTCTTTCGTATTTCATTTTCTGTTTCATGCAATATTTTAGGATTTAATATTTTTCATGTATGATTTTTTATGTGTCTTGAGTATATCCATATTAAAATCTTACTATTAGTTGTTATTCTTGATTTTTATCACTTATGTATACCTTTTTTGGGTATCTAATATCGCCACATTATTATGATTCCAGATCTGTAGGTTATAATGAATAAAATATGGAATATGTGTTTAATAGGGTATCTTATGAGAACAATTAATAGGATATGATTAATGATAGATAATGTTTAATCTATTCCACTAGTAGTGGAATGAATATATGTATATTAGTTGGAAAATATCAATTTACTTCATTTTATATTTTTTATAACTTTCTAAAATTCTTAACATAAAATTCATTGTAATGAGTTATAATAAAAACATTTCCTCTTGTTTAATAATTATCATATTACTAGTTCTGGGAAATCATACCACCAATTTAAAACAACTCCAAAAAATCAGTTTTACCTCTATAATCATCATTATTTCTTTCTATAATAATCATTTTTAATTTCTGTTTGTTATTTGTGTAGTCATATTTCCCAAATTCCTTAAAATATATTAATTTTTTCAAGAGGAGACATGATTCCTTATTTGTAACTATCAACTTCATACACTTATTTTTCAAAAATAATATTCACCCCAATATTCTCAATATTTAATTATCTTTTTTATAACATATAAATTATATACTAATACATATTTTATGATTATATCATAAAACAATCACACTTCAAAGTCATAGTCTTTTCTTTTATATAAGATGTTCTAATTTTTTTAGTTGAACTACCTAAAATAAAGATGCTATAAATTTTATTGATGTATATTTATAGACATGTAATTTATGGTATCATTTTTTATAAACAAAAAATTAATGTTTTTTTGGTTCAGTGATGGTCATATTAAAATTTAAATCAATATTAATATACCCCATTTTATTCCCAAAAGATTATCAAAAAAAGAACGTTTGGGATTTAATATCATAGAATTATAAAGAAAAACCCCATAGAATATACATATAAAATCATAGATAATAATGGATTTTTTCCCTAGTATGGCTATTTTAAAGATTATTAACTCACAATCATGGTGTAATGATGAAAACTATTATGTCAAAATATAAATGGTACAATTTTAACTGCTAACAACAATGATTAATATTAAAAAAAATATTTAAAAAATATTTAGTAAATGAGAAAATGGTTAATGTGAAAGGGTATAAAAATTCATAAGTTTAGTAAATTGTTTTATTATTTTTATGATTACAATATAATAAATTAGATAAAATTCGACCATGTGGGAATACAAGGAAAGGGTTTTATCTACAATCTTTTCCATCCCATGGGTCATAAAATATATTAAATGAAAATTTTCATCTATGTTTATTTTATTCTAACAATTATATGTATTATATATCATGTTTTTATTTATTTTTATGGAATATAGATTATCAAAAAAAATATATTCATTAACATATCCCGATCTACTTATTTTTGTTTAAATTTATTATGAAAAATTCCTATCATTTATAATTAATCATTTTTATTTATGTATATATAAATTTTATATAATAAATAATTTTAATTTATTTACATAAATTATATTTTGATTTTATATTCTCTATAATCTAATTTCATTAATTATTTAAAGGAGTAAATTTAATTCTTTTTTGGGTATTTTTTTTGAAATTAAATAATTGTTTTTATAAATAATCATTTTAAATAGTTTCACTATCAAATCATTTATCCAAACTATGTAAAATGTTCATTGTTATGTTTCCCTAATGTTTTCATGGTTTTAAATTGTAGTATCTGTAATCTATTATCTTGAATTTTCATTTTTAAAAATAATGGTTAATATTTCATGATAATAAATATGGTGATTAAAAAAAATATCCATCACTCAGAATTTATTTTATCAAATTAACTTCTTATATGTGATTATATATTTAAAATTATTTCCAAAATATCCTTTTAAATTTCACTTTTTCACCCCCCATGAATTGGAATTTTAAATTTATTCTTTAGAAACATGGTACCAAATATTATAAATTGTTTTATAACATCACTTCCATTTTTCCCTCTACCTCCCAATTATAATTCTATTATTGATTAATGGGAATGATAAAAATATAAAATAATTTATAATCCATTTATAATATTTAATTTTGGATATCAACTCATATAATCATGATTTTAAATCATTCTACACTATAAGGAGGTGTTAAGAAACCTATTTTATTTCCAATTATTTATGATAGGATGTGTATATAATATTTTATATAGAATTTATATATATGGTTTATCATAATTTGAATGTTTTGTTCCTTTATAGCCCACAAAATCAATGGTTAATGTTTTATTCCTCATGAGATAATGATGATATATATAGTAATGATTGAGATTATTTATCACTTAATGTTCTTGAATGATTGGGTTTTCTCACATCAAATTGTAAAGATATGATTTTCCTTGTTCACAATGTAATGTTTGTGTTTATTAAGAATTTTATTATTATATATTCTTTTTCATATGGATAATTTTAACATTAATTCAAGTTTAAATATTATTATTCCATGATTTTTTATTATTCAAACATATTTCAAGTCCTTGGAATATGTTTTCAGATTCGATGATGGTTTTTTTATAATCCTATGATCTCATTCTTGGATATAATTTGATCTATCATTTCTTATGATTATCTTTAATAATCTAATGGTAATAATTAACATATATTTATCACATAATATTTTTTCTCACAATTTTTTAATTAAATTAATTATGATTCAAAATTATGTTTTTCATTACTGAGAATCTTAGATCACTTCTTATTATGTTTCAATTTTTTAAAGGGTATTACTTATAAATATTTTTTATAATTAATTATTTCAATACTATGTTATTGTTGGTTTTTAATCTATTTTTTAGTTTGATTTTTATAGGGACTATCTCAGAGACACTAAACACTTCTTTTCTTAGTTTTTTTTAATTTATAAAAAAGCTATGTTTACAATATGCTTTTTTAAAAATATATGCCAATTTATCTTAGGAATCCTTAATTAATATAAAATTGGTGTTTTGGGATTATGATAATAATTATAAGAGAATGAAACCTAAATGAAAAATGGTTAAACAAAAATAATAATTTTTGAACCAAAATTATTAAATTATAATATTAAGGTGTCATATGTAATGGAAATCAGAAGGTAGTCATTATATATACATATATAGTTCATCACTTTTATATTAATATTTATTGCTAAATATATCCTCTTTTGGTTGGAGTATATTATTGGGAAAATTAGGAAAAAACATAAATATGGGTGTGTTGGAAAATGTTATTATCATCCAATCAATCAAACAATATATATATATATAACGAATTATAAAATCTTTTACAAATTCTCACGCAACAATATCAAGTGATAAATAATAATAGAAACCATGGGGTGATCCTAAAATCATTAATGAATAAGTATCATTCATTCATGTATTTATAGAGAAAATTCACACCATATTTTAGTGGTTCATCCAATGAATGAATTATTAATAACTTGTTAAATATAGTAGGGAAAATATTTCAATAATTCTCTTGTTCTTTGACCAAGCGATGTTTGTTTTAGCAGTTAATCATTTTGTGTAAACGTTGGAAATAGTTGACCCCTTATTACGAATGTATTATAAAATGGAAATTTTTCTCAATGGAATTAGAGGACATCAAGAAAGTATTATTCATGTAACTTATTTAATCAAATCATCCCATAAAAATTGATAAATCTTTTGAAGAACTAAAATTAATGGAACAATAATCAATTATTAATTATAATGAAAAATCATGTCACACACAAGGTAATTTTTTTTGGAATCAACTTTGTATGAATGATTTACATTTACATAGAGTAACAAAACCATGGTTTTTATAATTTATTTCCTTAAATAAATATTATTAGGTATAAATAAATTATTCAATGTGTAATTAATTTGGAAATAAAAGATAGATACTGTTATTAATCCCATGGATTTGGTGATAATTAAATGAAAAATCTATATAATGGAATCATGATATCAAAATATCTCATATAAAAGAACTTTCAAGAATGTATTTTCCCAAAGTTCTAGATAAATCACCTAATAAATTAACTCAATATATCAATTAATTTATATAAATTTGGTAATGGTATCCACCACGAAAAATAAATTCTAGGAGTCCCATTGATACTATAGATGTAAATAATGTCCCAACTAATTCTCACAAACGAATCACAGCATCAAATACAAGTAGTTTTAGTATTAGTCAATTAAATGTACCAATATATTTTATAATTAGGGTATTGGGAATCATAAATCATTTAGACTAAGGGAATAATGAAGGTCATTTTCATTCAGTTCTTATGAAGTTAACCATATTAGTGAAGTTATTAAAGGTACAATTATTCATTACTATATATCACAAATTTCATTATATAGTTCTATTTCATCACATTCTATAATATAATTTGAGTATTACAATAAATTTTATTCACCACCTTAATCATTGGATATTGGATATTGATTTAAAAAACTTAGTGGTGTGATGATTGTTTCCTATGTATATAAATATTAATCAATTTATGCAAGTGGAATGAAACTTTCAATTGACCTATTTATAATTACCCTAGTGTAATTTTATATGATATTAGATATGTATTAGCTCCCCCTTTATAGATTTCATATCAATTACATGTATTCTAAAATCTCATATATTATCCCAAAAACCCTATTATGAAATATCAATTCTAGGATGATTATAAAATCAACTTGGAAACTAATACTATAATATGGGTCATGCAACCAAATAACGAGGGACTTGTGGATAAAATGGTTTGGGTGGTACAGGAAATTTGTACTATTCATATTTTAATTGATTATATATGTGTTTACCTCAAAAATACAAGATCATGACCCAAAACGGGTGGTTTAGTTTTCAACTAAAACCATTCATGGTTTGAGGCCCAAATCAACGATCCTTGAAATAGTGGTCCCCATGATATTTAATAAATTGATGAATCAAAAATAGAAGAATGAATATATATTATTTGTACCCATGTGATTATATAAAATGTCAAATTTTTTTATTTAATAAGAATACAGATCAGTCAATGATTCCTTTCATTTATTATCTTGAACAAAACAAAATCACAATTCAAAACCGGAAATCTTTAAAAAATATTGATGATATATTTGATAAAAATATATGATTGGGATACTTATAGAAGTTTGATATTCAACATATATACCATATGATCAATTTAAAAATAGATGTTATTCTAAATATGGATTTCAACACAATATATGAAGATAATAAATCCATAGAGATTCATTTAATACCAAGAAATTATACTACAACTTTTATGTCTATGATGAAAATATTATTTATTGATTTTCCTAAAAAAATGTGTCGTAGTTTTTATTAATGATATTATAATATATTAAATATGCATGTAAGGAAAACATACCATTTTCAGATCATGATATGTTAATTATGGATGAATATTTTGTATGAAAAATTTATCGTATGTGAATTGTGGAATGAGAAATTATCCTTTTTATGTCATGTATTCATAAGAAAGTGTATATATATATAGACAATTTAGATAAATGGGTAATTTAATAATTACCCATACCCACTACTGTGATAGATATCAATATTTTAATTTGATTACATAGATACTAAAGATGCATTTTGAAAATTTCCTCATGATTATAAAATCATCAAACCATGTTATCTTAGAAGGGAGTATTGTCCATATGAATAGATGAGTTTGAAGACTGATTTATGGATAATAAGAAGATGATGTTAACTAAATATTTACCACCAATTAACTTATAAAGGTTTTTTATATGAAATGATGAATCAATGAAAGTATTGGGATCTGTTTTAATAAAGATTTAAACTATAATTTTGTATGTATCACATAATTAGAAGTCCCAAGAGAAAAATTACTCAACATATGATCTGGTGCTAGTCGATGATTTCATTTAAATAAAGTGAAATATTTTTATTAAATTTTCCAAATATCCTAAGTTATATATTCACCTAAAATGTGTGAAAAATATACTATTGGATATTGTCATGTTTAATAAAAGATTAGGATTACTAAAAACATTACCACATGAGGGATGAAAACAATGACGGAGATTTTCTAAGAAGAATAGACTAGGAAAAAATAAACATGATAAGGATTTGAGGGGACCTAATAATTTTTTATATTCAATGATTGATATGAAAATTATAATGTAATGAATTAATTTCCACCTCCACTAAATTATTTCACAATCATATAACTATATGATTATAATGGAGGACTAAGAAGATTATATAGAGCATAAAAAAAATATAAGAGGTATTTTTGAGTTCAACCATATTACCGGTGGTGATATAATATTTTAAAAATAATATCGATCCCATGAATAATATAATTGATTAATGAATTATTATATGATTAAAATAAAAAATTGTTATGTTTTAATCTAGGAACCACATATATGAATAGGTATCAGGACACTCATATCTTATGGGGAAACATGAAATGAGATATTATGGAGTATGTGTCATGATGATTGTTTTATCATCATTTTAATGTGGAATGAAACTATTCTAATAGAAAGATGCCACCAATTCCAATAAAACTAGGGAAATGAGAGAGTGTCACCATGGATTTCATCAATCGTCTTCCTAAAAAATCTAATGTAAATAATTCCATTTTTGTAATGGTGGATCCACATTTTATGTTTACAACCATAATTGTGGTTTTAGAGGATTTCTCACCTAATAAACTCTCTATGTTATATACAGGGGAAGTGGTATGTTTTTTGAAATAATGACTTTTAATTGTTTGGGATTGATATTATAAGGCCCCGGCCTTAAACCTTACTTAATCTTGAGTTAATGCAAGAATACACATTGAGGATATTTTCAGGTTTAGAGTTTTAGAGAATTATATCATAAACTTTCATTACATTCCACATTTAAACAAAGTGGTTACATAAAGATAGTATTCATTTATCCCATCAACAGAAACATATTTAAAATAAAACATGGATTCTTTCTTGACACTATCATCATATCATGTACCATTCCCTTGACCTGTGAAAAAAATTTCAAAAAAACTTGGTATTAGCATAAAAAGATCAGTAAGGGATATAAAAATATGGAAAGGAAACATGAGTTCATATATACATAAGAATTAAATCATACATTACCCATAAAACATAGGCACTTTAACATACCTCATCAAATCATGAATAAATCATAGAAATCATAAGACATAAAAGGTAACTTGAGGCATTCATAACATTCTTACGTAGGGATTAACCCTCTTGGTTACGTTTGGAATACCCACCATAGTATATTCCCTAAATCGCTTCGAAAAAACCTTAACGTTTCACTCCTTTGCATTACCCAATGCATTGGAGAGCTATATCAGGCTCACCCGCCCTTAGTTTATCACGGAACCACCCGTATTCATAACAATGACCAAGAACCATAACATAATCATATCACATAACTTAAGCTTAAAGAAAATATAACATTCCCACATTTCAAAAACAATATAACATTTTAAGATATTGAAATAATGAATCCATTCTAAAAACCATTTTCAAAACCATTTAAAACATTTAATAAAGATATTTTTGAATCAAAGTGTCCCATACCACCTTGAAGCTTTTAAAATTTTAAACCATTAATATCCATATAAATAAATTCTTAAAACCATTTTGAAAACATGGATATTAATAAGAACAAATCATTAAAACATTTAAAGCGATATTTTGGTTAAAGGGTTTTTACCAAAATTAGAGACACTTGAATACAATAATTGAGGAATAACATTTAATCAATACTTTATAATATCATGAGAATGAATGGATTCATGATATAATATTCCAAAGGATAGTATATATACCATATAAGAGTGAATTGGTGAATAACAACAATGAAGTCTCAATAGAAATGTAAAATGTGATAAAATCCCTTATAAAGAAGGTATCCTTAAATTAAGGATAAATCAATCTCAAAATTATGTGTGAAAAATATAAATACACCCAATATAAGTGGATATTAAGTGTAAAACAATAAAATATAATTCACACATATTTAAAGGTTGATATATTCAATAACTACATGTTGAACCCAAAGAAATCGAAATTGGGTTAAAAAGTCCCCTTGGTAAAATTCGACAGCCTAACGGCGTCACTTAAAAATTCAGAAAATGAGTTGATCAGAGAAAAAAAGGGTATCTCATCACTTGGACATATAATTTACATCAATAAGGATATATAAGAACATATCCCAACATAATATTATGTGAATTAAAAGACATAACAGAAGAAGTCTTTTAAAAGATGAGGGTGAAAGGTTCCCTTACCGACATGGGTATCTTTCGAAACATACACCCCGTGAAATAAGGACAATACAACATTGATGTAAATACTCATAAATTAAAGTATATTACACAATGGGTAAAATAATGGGCAGTACATACACCACTCAAAGGAATTTGTGGCAAATGTAGCATAAATATCATGGTAATAAAAGTGAGATGAAAAATCCCTTACGAAAACTCAGCAGCCTAACGGCGTCACCTAAAACTTACAAAAATGGATTGATGAGATCAAATAGGGTCTCTCATAATATTAAAATAAAGTTTACATCAAGATTAATATAAAATAACATCCCCCAACATAACAAAGAGGAGCTTAAAATATGTGACATAAAGGAGAGTACTTAAAAAGAAAGAGAGAGGTTAGATCTCTTACGAAAATTCGGCAGCCTAAAGGCGCCACTCAAAACATCCAAAATGGATTGATGAGAGAGAATAGGGTCTCTCAACATATTAACATAAAAATTACAGTAAGATTAATATAAATGAACAAACCAATCACAAGAAATATGAGCTTAAAAGGAATGACATAAAAGAGTGTACTTAAAAAGAAAGAGAGGAGTAGGATCCCTTACCTCAAGTCCAACTTGTCTTGTTCGTTTCTTTATATTCCTGAATAATAAAAATTGTTAAATTTATAATTGCATAAGGACCTCCTACAAAGATTATTATTCAGTTCATATCGCATATTTTAATGTTATAATAATTGGTTAATAATATGAGTTCATATCAGACGTTTTTGTCGATGTTTGGTACATGAGTCCAAAATTGAACTTGTTGGAAAATAATTTTCCATGTAGTTATAGGTACATCATATCCAGAATAGTATTGATGTTTTTAATATCATATATATCCAGTATATATTCATTTTATACTATTCCATAGCATTTGGAGATAAAAATTAAAAGCACCGTTCATGGAGACGGTAGGCCGTACGTACGCATGAACGCTACTTTCATTTTTTGTCATATTAATGGAATTAAAACAAAATGAGAGATATATATATGTTATAATTCCATAATGACATCCATAATTTTGATTTAATATATTACATATATATCCATTATATATATGTACTTATAATAGTACATAACATTTTGAGATAAGAAATGAAATGTACCGTTCATGGAGATGGTAAGCCGTACGTACGCATGAACGCTACTTTCATTTCTGTTTCATATTTAATGGAATTAAAAAAAATGATACATAATAGTATTTTAATTCCAGTATGGTATCATATATAATATCATTAAATATATCCTTTATACCTACCACATATGGTATTAACGAATCAAATCACTTTGAGGGGTGGTAGTCCGCACTTCCTTAAATGAAGATATCGCATTTACCCATAATGGAAACCATAAAGGTATGACATAAAAGAAAAATACAGAAGCTTAATTAAAACATAAAAATATTATATATCATATATAAATATAGTTTCATCTTAATGGCCACCTTTGAAGGTGTTAGAAGAATGTTGAACATTCATCATTTCGTGAGGCAGAAATTCGCCATCCACAGAAACAGTATGTTCTTTAACCATTAGATGTAGGTGTGTGTAAGTGTAGCTAGAATAATTCTTATAACAAAATCCTAGTATATTGAAGATACTGGATTTGTTACAAAATAAATGAATAAAAAGAGTTTAGGCGGTTGGAAAGGAAAAATAAAACAAAAGGACACAAGTGAAGACATTACCTTAAAATCGGGTAACTCCCTTTGGTTTGAGCTCAAAGGCTTCCTCGGGAAGACTTCTGCCAAAATTGAGGCTTCAAGGAGTTATATAGGGATGTGGAGAGACAAAAGGGTCAGGGTTTGGACGAGCCAAAGGCTTTGGAAGTGTGGGTATGGAGGTTGAGGTGGGGTCCTTTTATAAGAGGAGAGGAGGGGCACTCTTGGAAAGTAAGGAAATGTTACTTTATTTTAGAATGGGTTTCGGATTTTAATGGTCCAAAATTGATGTGTTTCGTGTATAAGGTGATAATGGTTCTAAATACACCCATCAAATAGGTTTTGGACATGTGTAGGTCTTATATTTTACATTATCTTTCCATTTTATTTAAATCGTTAAATAATGAGGTCATCGCTGCGTCATCATGATGTCATAAATAATTTAATATATTTAATGTGTAAAAATTATAAAAAACTACTATGATGTAGGAAATATGTTTATCTTTCCAATGACTATTTATAGTCAAAAACTGACTTGTATAACTGCATGTAAAAATTGTTTTAGTAAAATATTTCATGTTTGTGTCATTTTTACTTTAACATTAAATAAAAAGGTATTTATGTCATTTTCCAACCAAAGTGGCTCCATGGGGTCCCCAAGTTGACCCATGGATTTTATTGGTCGGCCATGACACATCCAATGAGGGTAGGACATGTGTCTAGGTCATTTCATTTTATTAAAACATTATTCTTACCTTAAACTACACTAATTACCTCTAATCGCGATTAAAAACTTAATAAGTTACTATTAACCAAAAAATTATTCTAATCCCATTGAAACACATTTTTCTTATTAATGAAATCCATGTATGTCAGATTTTTGAAATTCAAAACACATGGATGGAAAAATTTCATTTAAACGGAAAAATTTGTTTTTATAAGTATCACTTAGTGGTTTCAGTATTCATCAAAAATTGACGTTTTTCAGAAAATTACCAAAAATTCACCCTAAGCTATATTTGATATTCCGAATTCAAAAATGATGTATATTTTACAAAATTCATATCATATAAGTTACATTAATTAATTTAATAATTATTTCCAGCTGTCAGAACAAATAGCGTGTTTTTATTAAATAATATATATCAAAAGATTGACACTAGTTTAAGTCAAATTTCAAAGTGAAATTAATTTCAATGACCACTATTTAATTAAATGGTAAAAATATATTATAATTTACCTTTAAAACCAATTCATAAGATAATATAATCATATAAATAAATTAGATTAAAAAGAGTTTTTGAATTAAAATACAACATTTTCACTATTCATTAAAAATTGAACTTTTTCGGAAAAATACCAAAAATTTACACAAAGTAAATTTTGATGTCCCGATTCTAAAGAAGAATTTTATTTTGAAAAATAAAACACATAAAATTGTCAAAAAGGGAATTTAAAAGAGGTTCTCCATCAAAATGTGGTTAATCGACCTTTTAAAGAATATTAGAATGTTTACGCTTAAAATTGAATTCATTCGCATTTTTAATCCTCTAACATTTATTATAAAAAGTAAAAGTATTTGACAAACATATATAATCATTTTTTAGTTAGTTCTGTTCATTCCCTCCATTACAATGGCTAGGCATTAATAGCATTTAAAATAATATTATTTTGTTATTAGAGTGCAACACAAGATTCCCAAGAAACTCATTGTTGCGTATTGGGTATGCCATCGTGCATAACATCCCATTTAAAGTAATATTAATATTTTATTCACAAATATGGATAAATATAAAAATGTAATATTATTTATTTACCTGGGGTGTTACATCCTTCCCCCCTTTTGGGAATTGCATCCTCGCAATTTTTAAAATTGGGCTTGGAAACTTCATTGAAAATCCCACATCGGAACAAGAGTCAGTAAAACAATCACTTTAAAATAAAGAACGATAAGTACAAAGGTCACCCAAGTTAACCCATACTAGGATTCCAAGTATAAAAATATGGACATGGAGGAAAAAAACAAAGGGTCATGTTCTGATGGAGAGAGATAGTAAACACGTCTAGGATAAAGTTAACCATAATAAAATCACAAACTTGTGATGGGTTAAACAATATTAGATTCCCCAGTAGGAAAAGTTAACAGACAACATTTTTGTTTTAAGTTACTCTTCATTGAGGAATTTATTTTTGATCTTAAGGAAACATAATTACTTGTCATGTTGAATTTCAACTTTTACTAAATTTCTTACACAAACTCATACTTTCCCCAAAAGATGAGTATTTAGGAAGACTTGTTCACATTAAGAGTACTATAATCATCTTCTAGAGGATCACCTAATCCACAAAAGAGAACTATATACTTCCCATATCTTTAGAACATAACCAAAACCAAAACCAAAATGGTTAGTACAAGATCAGATAATACCCAAAAAGGACAATACTTAAAAAAACAAATCTATTCTTAATCTCCAAAATTTATCCAACAAAACCCAAAGTTCAACGAGGACCATTAAACGATTTTTCCATAAAATTATTCAAAGTAAACAAAACTAATATTGAAACCCAAATATTTGAAGGATTTAGTCACATAGTCTTCCAAGTTAAATCATAACATTTATCTCCAAACGACATCAGTTGCTCTTAATGTCTCGTATTGAAAAGTAATTAACCGAATCACATATCCTCCATGATAGGTTAATAAATTTCCATAGATAACCCAAAATCAACTTACTCTTAATTCATAAAATCGTCTAACTAAAAAGAATCAGTAAAACTAACCAGGGAATTCATGTAGTCCAGTGGTAGGGGATAAATACCAGTTGCACTTTGGTTGCTGGTTCGATTCCTGCAGCTTTTTCCGACGCGATGGGTTATCACACGGTATGTGTGTTGTCCTTTTCCCAAAACTATATAATTCATAAAACATTCCCCAAAACAAGATAAAATCTTTAAAAATAATCATAACATATTTTAACCTCATGTTTATCTCATGCCTTTCATTTTCCATCATAACATATAATAACCCATAATTACCTCAAAAGTAAGGATCATATAAACCCTAATGGTTACCTTTATAATAATTACCTGAACTTCTACATCGATTGGTCATCTTGTACATGATGCATTATAGAACATACCAAGGTACAAGTGGTTGATCATGACTCCTTGATAGTTGGTTTAGAACAACCACGAGTTTCCTCATTGAATCCCCCATTTCATCCAGTCTCTTAATCAGAGAACCAACACTCTTTCCTTCAAACCTATTGCCACTTTGGTGCCTGCTAGATCCATCCATTCATTAAAAACAGAAATGTCAGTGTGAGTATATCCAAAAAACCATCATGTACTAAAGAGGAAGATAACCACTAAGATATAATTACTTATTCACTTTATCTAAAACTAGAACTCTTTCTGAAATCCTATCCACTATGGTAATGTCACTTATGCTTAGAGAATACCCTAACCTCTAAAGTTATCTAAACCGACCTCTGATACCAACTATAAGGCCCCAGCCTTAAACCTTACTTAATATTGAGTTAATGCAAGATTACACATTGAGGATCTCTTAAGGTTTAGAGTTTTAGAGAATTATATCATAAACATGTATTACATTCCACATTTAAACAAAGTGGTTACATAAAGATAATATTCATTTATCCCATCAACAGAAACATATTAAAAATAAAACATGGATTCTTTTTTGACACTTCCTTAACACTATCATCATATCATGTACCATTCCCTTGACCTGTGAAAAACATTTCAAAAAAACTTGGGATGAGCATAAAAAGAATAGTAAGGGATATAAAAATATGGAAAGGAAACAAGAGTTCATATATACATAAGAATGAAATCATACATTACCCATAAAACATAGGCACTTTAACATACCTCATCAAATCATGAATAAATCATAGAAATAATAAGACATAAAAGGTAACTTGAGGCATTCATAACATTCTTACGTAGGGAGTAACCCTCTTGGTTACGTTTGGAATACCCACTATAGTATATTCCCTAAATCTCTTTGGAGAAACCTTAACGTTTCACTCCTTCACGTTACCCAATGCATTGGAGAGCTATATTAGGCTCACTCGCCCTTAGTTTATCACGGAACCACCCGTCTTCATAATAATGCCCAAGAACCATAACATAATCATAGCACATAACTTAAACATAAAGGAATGATAAAATTCCCACAATTCAAAAACAATATAACATTTTAAGATATTGAAATAATGAATCCATTCTAAAAACCATTTTTAAAACCATTTAAAACATTTAATAAAGAGATTTTTGAATAAAAGTGTCCCATACCACCTTGAAGATTTTAACATTTTAAACCATTAATATCCATATAAATAAATTCTTAAAAACATTTTGAAAACATGGATATTAATAGGAACAAATCATTAAAACATTTAAAGCGATATTTTGGTTAAAGGGTTTTTACCAAAATTAGAGACACTTGAATACAATAATTGAGGAATAACATTTAATCAGAACATTATAATATCATGAGAATAAATGGATTCACGATATAATATTCCAAATGACATTATATAAACCATATAAGAGTGAATTAGTGCATAACAACAATGAAGTCTCAATAGAAATGTAAAATGCGATGAAATCCCTTATAAAGAAGGTATCCTTAAATTATGGATAAATCAATCTGAAAATTATGTGTGACAAATATAAATACACCCAATATAAGTGGATATTAATTTTAAAACAATAAAAGTTCATTCACAAATATTCAAAGGATGACATATTCAATAACTACATGTTGAACCCAAAGAAATCAAAATTGGGTTAAAAAGTTCCCTTGGTAAAATTCGACAGCCTAACGACGTCACTTCAATATTCAGAAAATGAGTTGATGAGAGATAAAAAGGGTATCTCATCACTTGGAAATAAAACATACATTAATAAGGATATATAATAACATATCCCAACATAATAATATATGAATGAAAAGACATAACAGAAGAATTCTTTTAAAAGAGGAGGGTGAAAGGTTCCCTTACCGACATAGGTATCTTTCAAAACATACACCCCGTGAAAGAATGAAAATACAACATTGATGTAAATACTCATAAATGAAATTATATTACACAATGAGTAAAATAATGGGCAGTACATACACCACTAAAAAAAATTTGTGGCAAATGTAGCATAAATCTCACGGGAATAAAAGTGAGAAGAAAAATCCCTTATGAAAACTCTGTAGCCTAACGGTGCCACTTAAAACTTAAAAAAATGGATTGATGAGATCAAATAGGGTCTCGAATCATATTAACAAAAAGTTTAAAGAAATAGGAATATAAAATAACTTCCCCCAACATAACAAATAGGAGCTTAAAATAAGTGACATAAAGGAGAGTACATAAAAAGAAAGAGAGATGTTAGATCTCTTAGGAAAATTCGGCAGCCTAACAGCACCACTCAAAACTTCAAAAATGGATTGATGAGAGAGAATAGGGTCTCTCATAATATGAACATAAAAATTATAGTAAGATTAATATAAATTAACAACCCAATCACAAGAAATATGAGCTTAAAAGTAATGACATAAAAGAGTGTACTTAAAAAGAAAGAGAGGAGTAGGATCCCTTACCTCAAGTCCAACTTGTCTTGTTCGTTTCTTTATATTACTGAATAATAAACTTTGGTCAATTTATAATTGCTTAAGGAACTCCTATAAAGATTATTATTCAGTTCATATCACATATTTTAATGTTATAATAATTGGTTAATAATATGAGTTCATATCAGACGTTTTTGTCGATGTTTGGTACATGAGTCAAAAATTGAACTTGTTGGAAAATAATTTTCCATGTAGTTATAAGTACATCATATTCAGAATATTATTGATGTTTTAAATATCATATATATCTAGTATATATTAATTTTATACTATTCCATAGCATTTGGAGAAAAAAATTAAAAGCACTGTTCATGGAGACGGTAGGCCGTACGTACGCATGAACGCTACTTTCATTTTTTGTCATATTAATGGAATTAAAACAAAATGAGAGATATATATATATGTTAAAATTCCAGAATGATATCCATAATTTAGATGTAATATATTACAAATATATCCATTATATATATGTACTTATAATAGTACATAACATTTTGAGATAAGAAATGAAATGTACCGTTCATGGAGACAGTAAGCCGTACGTACGCATGAATGCTACTTCCATTTCTATTTCATATTTAATGGAATTAAAACATAATGATACATAATATTATTTTATATCCAGTATGGTATCATATATAATATCATTAAATATATCCTTTATACGTACCACATATGGTATTAACGAATCAAATCACTTTGAGGGGGTGGTAGTCCGCACTTCCTTAAATGACAATATCGCGTTTACCCATAATGGAAACCATAAAGGTATTACATAAAAGAAAAATACAGAAGCTTAAGTAAAACATAAAAATATTATATATCATATATAAATATAGTTTCATATTAATGGCCACCTTTGAAGGTGTTAGAAGAATGTTGAACAATCATCGTTTCGTGAGGCAGAAATTCTCCATCCACAGAAACAGTATGTTCTTTAACCATTAGATGTATGTGTGTGTAAGTGTAGCTATAATCCTTCTTATAAAAACATCCTAGTATATTTAAGATACTGTATTTGTTACAAAATAAATGAATAAAAAGAGTTTAGGGGGTTGGAGGAGCAAAATAAAACAAAAGGACACAAGTGAAGACATTACCTTAAAATTGGGTAACTCCCTTTAGTTTGAGCTCAAAGGCTTCTTTGGGATCACTTATGCCCAAATTGAGGCTTAAAGTAGTTATAGAGGGATGTGGAGAGACAAAATGGGCAGGGTTTTGCCGAGCCAAAGGCTTTGGAAGTGTGGGTAAGTAGGTAGAGGTGGGGGCCTTTTATAAGAGGAGAGGAGGGGCACTCTTGGAAAGTAAGGAAATGATACTTTATTGTAGAATGAGTTTCGGATTTTAATGGTCCCACATTGATGTGTTTCTAGAATAAGGTGATACGTGTTCGAAATCCAACCATCCAATAGGTTTTGGACATGTTTAGGTCATAGATTTTACATTATCTTTCTATTTTATTTAAATCGTTAAATAATGAGGTCATCATTTCATCGTCATGATGTCATAAATAATTTAATTTATATAATGTATAAAAATTACAAAAAAAAATACTATGATGTAGGAAATCTTTCTATCTTTCTAATTAATATTTATATTAAAAAATATGACTTTTATAACCCCATGTAAAAATTGTTTTAGTAAAACATGTCATGTTTGTGTCATTTTTACTTTAACATTAAATAAAAAGGTATTTATGTCATTTTCCAACCAAAGTGGCTCCATGGGGTCCCCAAGATGACCCATGGATTTTATTGGTCGGCCATGACACATCCAATGAGGGTAGGACATGTTTCTAGGTCATTTAAGTTTATTAAAATATTATTCTTACCTTAAACTACACTAATTACCTCTAATCGCGATTAAAAACTTAATAAGCTACTATTCAACAACAAATTATTCTAATCCCATTGAACCACATTTTACTTCTTAATGAAAACCATGTATGTCGGAATTTTGAAATTGAAAACACAAGGATGGAAAAATTTCATTTAAACGGAAAAATCAGTTTTTATAAGTACAACTTAGTGGTTTCACTATGCATCAAAAATTGAAGTTTTTCAGAAAATTACCAAAAATTCACCCTAAGATATATTTCATATTCCGAATTCAAAAATGGTGTCTATTTTAAAAAATTCATAACATATAAGTTACATTAATTAATTTAATAATTAATTCCCGCTGTTAGAACAAATAGCGTGTTTTTATGAAATAATATATATCAAAAGATTGACACTAGTTTAAGTCAAATTTCAAAGTGAAATTAATTCCAGTGACCACTATTTGATTAAATGGTAAAAATATATTATAATTTCAATTTAAAACCAATTCAAAAGATAATCTAATCATATAAATAAATTAGATTAAAAAGAGGTTTTGAATTAAAACACAACATATTTCACTATTCTTTAAAAATTGAACTTTTTCGGAAAAATACCAAAAATTTACACAAATTAAATTTTGATGTCCTGATTATAAAGAAGAATTGTATTTTGTCAAATATAACACATAAAATTGTCAAAAAGTGAATTTAAAAGTGGTTCGCCATCAAAAGGCGGTTAATCGACATTTTAAAGAATATTAGAATGTTTATGCTTAAAATTGGATTCATTTGCATTTTTAATCCTCTAACATTTATTGTAAAAAGTAAAAATATTTTACAAACATATATAATCATTTTTTAGTTAGTTCTGTTCATTCCCGCCATTACAACGGTTAGGCGTTAACTACCATTTAAAATAATATTATTTTATTATTAGAGTGCAACGCAAGATTCCCAAGAAACTCATTGTTGCATATTGGGTACGCCATCGTGCATAGCGTCCCCTTTAAAGTAATATTAATATTTTATTCAAAAATATGGATAAATATGAAAATGTCATATTCTTTATTTAACTGAGGTGTTACAGATATCCTATATTCATATAGACATTCTATAGGATTATTTAAAAATGGATTATGTTCCATGACATAGTATTATATGTAATCCTAAAAATAATGGTTGAACATGAACGAACAATTAAAATAGTTAATTAAATTATATGATTATGCATGCTGGATATAAAATAATTTTTTATAAATATATTATTTTGGTGAAGTTACCATATATAATCAATTTTCACTCTCACATTGAAATGAAAAAATATTAGGTCATATATGGAAACATGTACGTAACTAAAAAATGTTGGGTTGAATTAAAATATAGGATTATAACCACACTTGATATTTTATAAGAAGTGATATATAAGGTTCAACCCTTTAATGTCATTTGAATGAAACATGATTTGATAGATATGTTGGGTTTATAATTAGTGATGATGTTTGGATTTATATTTGGATGATAAAATATTCCTAAAAATATCTCATTGGAATACGATTATGTGGTTTATGATAAAGTGATTGATATGTCCTACATAAATCAATCAATCAAAGATAATTGATAGTGTAATGAAAATATAGTATAACATTACTCTTCAAAAAAACCTCTTTTATAATCATTATTTAGTTCGTTTTCACTGATGTGGAATTGAATTGGAAATACATCACAAGTATTGAAATTAGATGTTATTAAAATTTAAATTTATCTATCGGATGAGGAATAACAAGTATAGATCATAGATTGATGTGTAAAAGAGATATGAAAAAAGTCCTCTAACCAGGTCAATATTATATTTATAAATCATGATTTATAGGAGGATATGTGGGAATAGGAATACATAATGAGACTAAATTACCATATCCTATTTTCATCTCTGTAATGGAATTTTGAGGAGGAAATTATTTTAATGGTTATAGAATTAAATATCCACAAATTTTTCTACATATTATTCTATTTTAAAAATATTCTGTGATTGATAACTTGAATCCCATGTGAAACTATATTAAAAAAATCTATATATAATATTTTAATACAATTAAAATATATTACCATTATAAAATAGTTTTTTAATATGTTGGCGTAATTAGATGATTCCAAATCATAAAAAATTAGTATATTGGAGAAAAAATGACATCTGGTCATATAAGTATTCCTTATGATGATCAATAGTCTAACATTGGATATCATGAAAAATCAAAAGGGTTTTTAATTGGCCATTCCCAATGTAATAATCATTAATTATGACTTTAGAGAATTTTTCTAATAGATAAATTCCAGCTCATGGAAATCAATTTGACATCCATTCTTTGTAATCACCAACCACAATGACCACCATGGTTTGTTTCACCCATAAATCATATAATGAGGTCTTGAGGGTCTTTTTCATTGATGATAATAAAATATTAAAATTTAATTATTAATGTACGTCATTATTATTTTCATTATAAAATTTTTGAATACATTTTAATTTTTTAGTTAATTTCACAAGAATTAATTTAAATAAAAATTAATAAATTGTGTATTACTATATAAGTACTAATAAAATATATTTTAAAAATAAAAATAATGTTTTTAATAGTAATTATTCATTATTAATTCTTATTTGAAATATAATTTTTTCACCTTTAGGAATTAAATTTACTAAAATGAAATTCATTTTTTATTCGTAATGTCAACATTATATTAAAATGAATTTTTAGTATTTGAAAAAAAATTAGTTTTGAGGGAAAATATAAGGCCCTAGCCTTAAACCTTACTTAATCATGAGTTATTACAAGATTACACATTGAGGATCTTTTTAGGTTTAGAGTTGTAGAGAATTAGATCATAAAACATGCATTACATCCCACATTTAAACAAAGTGGTTACAATAAAAGATAGTATTCATTCTTTCCCATCAACAGAAACATATTTAAAATAAAACATGGATTCTTTCTTGACACTTCCTTGACACTATCATCATATCATGTACCCTTCCCTTGACCTGTGAAAAACATTTCAAAAAACATTGGATGAGCATAAAAAGCAAAGTAAGAGATATACAAATATGGAAAGGAAACATGAGTACATGTATACATAAGAATCAATGAAATCATACTTTACTCATAAAACAGAAGCACATTAACACACCTCATAAAATCATGAATAAATCATAGAAATCATAATACATAAAGTTAACTTGAGGCATTCATAACATTCTTACGTAGGGAGTAACCCTCTTGGTTACGTTTGGAATACCCATCACAGTATATTACCTAAATCTCTTCGAAGAAACCTTAAAGTTTAACTCCTTCACGTTACCCAATGCATTGGAGAACTATATTGTCCTCACCCGCCCTTAGTTTATCACAGAACCACTCGTCTTCATAACAATGCCCAAGAACCATAACATAATCGTATCACATAAAACACACATAAAGGAAACATAACATTTCAACATTTCAATCACAAGATATCAATGCAACACATTGATATAATAAAAACATTATGAAAACCATTTTTAATACCAAAATAAAAGAAAAGTAAAACATGGTATTTATTTTTCATTTAAAAAAAAGGTATGGCTTGTAGAGGAAGCCGAAACTCAAATAATGGTCATGACGGCGGAGAATTCATTGTCGCCGCATACATATGACAAAAACATTCACTTTTGTCATTTAGTAAAATGATTCATATAAAAAATATTCCTTTTGGAAAAACGTAAAAGTCAAAGGGGTTTATACACCGTGAAAAGAAGGTTGTGTATAAAACAAAATATGCCTTAATGAAAGGAGATTGAGACGAAGTCCCATACCTCGGGTCTGACATGATTCGATCGTTCTTTAACCTCCTGAATAATAAACTTGAGTAAATTTATACTTTCTAAAGAACCTTTTTCAAGTTAATTATTAATTTTATATCACTTATTACCATGTCATGAACACTATGTAATTATTTAAGTTAATAACGGTCATTTTAACGATCATTGGTACTTGAGTAAAAAATAAACTCTTTATAATTACAATTTGTTCAAGAATACATTATATCCAGAGTTATAATCATGATTTAGAAATCATATATATCATATATATCTAGTATATACATGCATTTATAATATTACATAATGTTTAGACGTATGAAATGAAATGTACCGTTCATGGAGACGGTAAGTCGTACGTATGCATGAACGCTACTTTCATTTCTATTTCGTATTTTATGGAATGGAATCCTAATAATATAAAGGTATATTATAATTCCAGTATAATATCATATATAATATCATTAATTACATCCTTTATACGTCCCAAATATGGAATTAACGAATCAAATCACTTTGAGGGGGCGGTAATCCACACTTCCTAAAATTAAGATATCGCATTTACCCATAATGGAAACCATAAAGGTATGCCATAAATGAAAAATACAGAATCTTAAGTAAAACATAAACATATCATATATCATATATAAATATAGTGTCATCTTAATTGCCACCTTTGAATGTGTTAGAAGAATATTGATCAATCATCGTTTCGTGAGGCAGAAATTCACCATCCACAGAAACAATATATTCTTTAACCATTAGATGTAGGTGTGTGTAAGTGTAGCTCGAATACTTCTTATAAAAAAATCCTAGTATATTTAATATATTGGTTTTGTTACAAAATAAATTAATAAAAAGAGTTTAAGGGGTTGGATAAGCAAAATAAAACATAAGAACACAAGAGAAGACACTACCTTTTAATCGGGTAACTCTTTTTGATTTGAGATGAAAGGCTTCCTTGGGAAGACTTCTGCCCAAAGTGAGGCTTCTAAGAGTTAGAGAGGGATGTGGAGAGACCAAATGGGTAGGGGTTGGCCGAGACAATGGCTTTTGATGTGTGGGTAAGGTGGTATAGGTGGGGGCCTTTTATAAGAGGAGAGGAGGGGCACTCTTGGAAAGGTATAAAAGGATACTATATTATAAAATGATTTTTGGATAAAAAAGGTCCCACAATTATAAATTTCGAGGATAATGTTATAAGGGTTCGAAATACAACCATACAATAGGTTTTTGACATGTGTAGGTCTTAGAGTTTACATTATCGTTTCATTTTATTTAAATCATTAAATAATGTGGTAATCGCTGCATCATCATGGTGTCATAAATAATTTAATTTATTTAATTTCTAAAAATTATAAAAAAACTACTATGATGTAGGAAATCTTTGTAGTTTTCCAATTACTATTTATAGTAAAAAATATGACTTGTATAACCCCAATTAAAAATTGTTTTAGTAAAACAACTCATGTTTGTTTCATTTTTACTTTTACATTAAATAAAAAGATATTAATGTCATTTTCCTTCCAAAGTGGCTCCATGGGGTCCCCAAGTTTACCCATGGATTGTCTTTGTCGGAAATGACACATCAAATAAGGGTAGGACATGTGTCAAGTTCATTTCATATTATTAAAACATTATTCTTACATTAAATTACACTAATTACATCTAATCGCGATTAAAAACATAAAAGTTACTATTCCTTAAAAAATTATTTTAATCTCATTGAACCACATTTTACTTCTTAATAACAACCATGTATGTTGGATTTTTTAAATTCAAAACACATAGGTGGTAAAATTTCATTTAAATGAAAAATCAGTTTTTTTAAGTACCACTTAGTGGTTTCACTATTCATCAAATATTGAAGTTTTTCAGAAAAATACAAAACATTCACCTTAAGATATATTTGATATTCTGAATTCAAAAATTATGTCTATTTTACCAAATTCAAAACATATAAGTTGCATTAATTAATTTAATAATTAAATCCCACTGTCAAAACAAATAACGTGTTTTTATGAAACAAAAAGTATCAAAAGATTGACACTAGTTTAAGTACGATTTCAAAGTGAAATTAATTCCAACAACCACTATTGGATTAAATGGTAAAAATATATTCTAATTGAACTTTAAAACTAATTCAAAAGATAATCTATCCATATAATTAAATTAGATGAAAAAGAAGTTTTGATATAAAATGCAGTATTTTTCACTATTCATTAAAAAACGAACATTGTCAGAAAAATACCAAAAAATTATCCAATGTAAATTTTAATGTCCCAATCATAAATAATAATTTTATTTTAAAAAATAGATCTTATAAAATTGTCAAAAGGTTGATTTAAAAATGGTTTTCCATCAAAAGGCAGTAAAACAATCTTTTAAAAAATATTAGTGTATTCCATGCTTAAGATTGGATTTATTCTTATTTTAAGCCTCTAAAACACTATCTAATTCATCAGTAGACATAGATAAAAATATATATTATTCATTACTTACTTGTGATGTTACATCCTTCCCCCCTTTTGAAAACTGTGTCCCCACAATTTATTTACTTATCGAATAAGTGGGGGTATTTATCCCTCATAGCATTTTCAGATTACCATGTTGCCTCTTCAACCATATGGTTTTTCCACAAACCTTTACCTGATGAATCACCTTATTCCACAACACCTGCTCCCTATGGTCAATAATCTGGACCGGTTGTTCCTCATAAGAGAGATTCTCTTCCAACTGAACTACCTCTGGGCTCAAAACATGAGACGGATCTTCCATATACATTCTTAACATCGAAACATGAAAAACATTGCGTACCTGAGATAAACTCGGAGGTAAAGCCACTAGGTAAGAAACTGATCTAACTTTCTCCAAAATTTCATATGGTCCAATGAACATTGGACTCACCTTTCCTTTCTTACCAAATCGCATCAAAATTTTCCATGGTGAGAGTTTGAGAAAAACATGATCACCTACCTCAAAAGAGAGATCCTTCATCCTGTTGTCCGTATAACTCTTCTACCTGCTCTGAGCTGTTCTCATGTATTTCTATATCAGTTGAAATTTTTCTTCCAAATCTTCTACCAATTCTCGTCCCATCAGCTTCCTTTCACCCACTTCATCCCAGAAAGCCGAAGTTTGACACCGCTTCCCATATAATGCCTCAAATGGTGCCATCTGTATACTGGAATGAAAACTGTTATTATATGAAAATTCAACCAAAGAAAGATATTGGTCCCAACCTCCCTGATAATCCATCAAACAAGCACGTAACATATCTTCCAAAGTCTGAATTGTTCGTTCTGACTGCCCATCTGATTGGGGATGAAAAGCTGTACTAAAATTTAATTCAGTACCCAATGACTTCTGAAGGCCTTTCCAAAAGTTAGAAGTGAACTTGGGATCACGGTCAGATACAATGGAGAGAGGAACTCCATGTAACCTAACTATCTCTTTAAGATACAAACGGTAAAGTGGATCTAGGGAAAAAGTATCTCATATAACTATTAAATGAGAAGATTTAGTCAAGCGATCAATAATAACCCAGATTGTATTATTACCTCGAGGTGTCTTCAGCAATCCCACAACAAAGTCCATGGATATATTTTCCCATTTCCACTTTGGCACTGGTAAAGGCTGAAGCATCCCTTTTGGTAACTGTCGCTCTGCTTTAACCTATTGACATGTAAAACACTTCACAGTAAAATCGACAATCTCTCTTTTCATTCCATCCCACCAGTAATACTCCCGCAGATCTCTGTACATCTTAGTACTGCCAGGATGAACTGAAAACGGGGAACTATGAGCCCCACATAACAAATAATTCTTCAACTATGAATCATCAGGCACACATAATCTCTTCCCAAACCTCAAAACACAGTCATTATCAATTTTAAATTCAGGCAACATAACCTTCTGAACCAGCTCAACCTTTTTCTGCAACTCACTATCTTGCTTATGTGCTTTCTTAATTCTATCTGATAGAGAAGATTTCACTGATACCTAAAACAAAACAGAAGGACATCTTGCACCGACAAATTCTATGCCAAATTTCATCAAATCCTTAACCAAAGGATTATGTTTCGAATTCAACATTGTTAATGAAGCATTAATTTTTGGACTCAAAGCATCAGCCACTTTAATTGCTTTTCCCGGGTGGTAATTAATTGTACAATCATAATACTGGATTAATTATAGCCATCTCATCTGTCTCATGGTCAATTATTTATGAGTGAATATATACTTTAAACATTTGTGATTAGTATATATTTCACACTTTACTCCATACAAATGATGCCTCCAAATTTTTAATGCGAAAACAACAGCAGCTAATTCCAAATCATGTGTAGGATAATTTACCTCATGAGTTTTCAACTGACGTGAAGCATAAGCAATTACCTGATCATTCTGGATTAGGATGCAACCATGTCCTTTCAATAAAGTATCACTGTAGATAACAAACTCACCATTCCTGGAAGGTAGTGCCAAAATAGGAGCATTCACCAATCTTCTTTTCAGTTCATGAAAACAATCATCACATTCTTTTGTCCAGATAAACTTAAAACTCTTCTGAGTTAGCTTAGTCATTGGACTAGATAACCGGAAAAATTTCTAACAAACCATCAGTAATAGCTTTCCAAACCAAGGAAACTATGAATCTTAGTTACATTTGTGGGTCTTGGCCATTCTTCAACAACCATTGTTTTTGCAGGATCAATAGTTATCCCATCTTTAGAAACAATGTGACCAAGGAAAGAAATTTTTTGCAACCAAAACTCACACTTGCTTAATTTTCCATACATTTTCTTTTCTTTCAAGGTTTGCAGAATAACCGTTAAATTTCTTTCATGCTCATCTTTACTTTTAGAAAAAACCAAAATATCATCAATGAAAACCACCAAAAACTTATCCAAGAACTAATGGAAAATTATATTCATTAAGTCCATGAATACAACAGGTGCATTGGTTAGCCCAAAAGGCATTACTACAAATTCATAATGGCCATATCTTGTACAAAATGCAGTCTTCAGAACAACTTATTCCTTTACCATCAGCTGATGGTACCCCGATCTGAGGTCAATCTTTGAAAAATACTGAGCTCCCTAGAGCTGATCAAACAAATCATCAATATGAGGAAAATGATATTTGTTCTTAACAGTGATGTTACTCAAGGCTCTACAATCAATGCAAAGTCTCATAGAACCATCTTTATTTTTAACAAATAAAACAGGAGCGCCCCATGGTGATGTGATAGGTCGATTGAAACCTCTCTCTAATAAATCTTGAAATTGCTCCTTCAACTCTAAAAGTTCAGTTTGAGCCATTCTATAAGGAGGTCTTGAAATTGGCTTAGCATCCGGAACTAAGTCAACAGTAAATTCAACTTCCCGATCTAGTATTATTCCAGGAAACTCATCAGGAAAAACATCAGGATACTCATTTACCACGGGCACATCATTAATTTGAACAGTTCCTTTGTTTTTAACAATATGTGCAAGGTAACATTCATTTCCATCTTTTACAAGTTTCTCGGCCTCTTGATATGTTATCAATAGTAAGGGTTCATTCTTGTACACAAACCGAAAGTCTATCTGAAAAGAAACGTCTTTTTCTCTATAATCAATCTTAGCATGGTAAATAGAGAGCCAATCCATACCCAGGATAACATCAAACTCTACTAGAGGTAAAACAATAAGGTTTGAAAGTAGGTTCTTTCCAAAGATAAGGATAGGAAGATTATTATAAATTATTTTTTCCTCAACATTTCCCCCAGGTGTTTTTACCACATGTTCAGGAGTCATTTCTTGAGATGGTATTCCCATTTTAATAGAAATGTTTTCAGAGATGAAAGAATGTGTAGACCCCGAATCAAAAAACACACTGGCATAATCTGAAAAAACAAACAAAGTACCTGATACAACTTCATTTGATGGCCCAACATCTGCTGAAGTAGTTGTAAAGGATTTCACCACCCCTTTCTGCTTGTAGTCTAACTGATTCCCATCACTCAAGCTCTTTGTCAGACACTCATTTGCATAGTGACCCATCTCATTGCACTTAAAACCTTTCACTAACTATAAATCAAATTTTGGTCTTACCATAAACTTGATCCTTTTTAGTGAATTCACGAGCCTTATGTCCCATCTTACAACATCGGTAGCACTTTCCAGAATTTAGAAGACATTCCCCAACATTCCTTTTCCCACATTTATCACAAACTTGAGACTTAGTTTTCTTACCATCAGACTTTCTTGAAGAATTCTTCCCTTTATCCTGCCACCTCAGTCTCTTCTTCTGTTGGTTGTATAGAACACTTGATCATCGACAAACTCCATTTACACCTTCTCAGCACATCGAACAAGCTTTTCATAACTTTTGAACTCACAAGAAGCTAAATACCTTCAATATATTGGTTTCAATCATGAGTAAAAATGATTGATTTTACTATCAATGTCTCGGATAAAATTTGGAGAATACCTTGCCAATCAAGTGAACATTTCTTCATAGGCAGCCACTGAGTCTTCCTCTTGACTCAATTCCAAATTTTTTTTTCCATCCTATGTCAAACGACCTTAGGAAAATACTTCTCAAGAAACATACCTTTGAATTCATCCCAGTCGAGAGCATCAATCTAATCAGTGTCCCTAATATTTTTAACCATCGACCACCACTGATCTGCTTCACCCTCCAAATGGTAAATAACATGACTAACATTTTGATTTTCTGAACACCCCATTACCTCGAAAATCTTCTCTAGTGATTTAACCCATCAGCTAGCATAGGGTCATATGATCCTATGAATGATGGGGGGCGTTGCCTCATGAAATGTTCCACCACTGACATGTTCCTCTGTGGTTGATCTGGCTGATCTCATGCATGGATACCGCCACCATTTATCGCTTGATTCAACAGCACCATTACTGCAAAAAACTATTCAGTTCCAATTCCGACCATCTCAGGATGATGATTCGGAAGGTTATTTCCTTCTATATGCCTTCCTAGCACTGCTTCCCTATTTCCTCTGCGGAAAACCATTCAGAACAAACATGTCTTAGATGAAGAAACATTGTAATTTTCAAATGATATATCATTTCAAAAAAATATTTTTGGATAATCATTTAATAGAATTCTAACTCCTAATGTTATCTAAACCGACCTCTGATACCAACTATAAGGCCCCAGCCTTAAACCTTACTTAATCTTGAGTTATTACAAGATTACACATTGCGGATCTTTTCAGGTTTAGAGTTTCAGAGAATTAGATCATAAAACATGCATTACATCCCACATTTAAACAAAGTGGTTACAATAAAAGATAGTATTCATTGTTTCCCATCAACGAAAACATATTTAAAATAAAACATGGATTCTTTCTTGACACATCCTTGACACTATCATCTTATCATGTACCCTTCCCTTGACCTGTGAAAAACATTTTAAAAAACTTGGGATGAGCATAAAAAGCTCAGTAAGGGATATAAAAATATGGAAAAGAAACATGAGTACATGTATACATAAGAATCAATGAAATCATACTTTACTCATAAAACATAAGCACTTTAACATACCTCATAAAATCATGAATAAATCATAGAAATCATAAGACATAAAGGTAACTAGAGGCATTTATAACATTCTTACGTAGGGAGTAACCCTCTAGGTTACGTTTGGAATACCCATCACAGTATATTCCTTAAATCTCTTCGGATAAACCTTAACGTTTAACTCCTTCACGTTACCCAATGCATTGGAGAGCTATATCGGGCTCACCCACCCTTAGTTTATCACAGAACCACCCGTCTTCATAACAATTCCCAAGAACCATAACATAATCGTATCACATAAAACATACATAAAGGAAACATAACATTTCCACATTTCAATCACAAGATATCAATACAACACATTGATATAATAAAAACATTATGAAAACCATTTTCAATACTAAAATAAAGGAAAAGTAAAACATGGTATTTATTTTTCATTTAAAAAAAGGTATGGCTTGTAAAGGAAGCCGGAACTCAAATAATGGTCACGAGGGCAGAGAAGTCGTTGTCGTCGCATATGTACGTAAAAAACATTCCCTTTTGTAGTTTAGTAAAATTCTTCGAATAAAAGAGATTCTTTTTGGATTAACGTAAAAGTCAAAGGGGTTTATACACCATAAAAATAAGGTTGTGTATAAAACAAAATATGCCTCAATGAAAGGAGATTGAGACGAAGTCCCATACCTCGGGTCCAACTTGACTCGATCATTCTTTAACCTCCTGAATAATATTCTGGAGTTAATTTATACTTGCTTAAGAACTTTTTTCAAGTTAATTATTCCTTTTATATCACTTATTACCATGTCATGAACACTATGTAATTATTTAAGTTAATAACGGTCGTTTTAACGATCATTGGTACTTGAGTCAAAAATAAACTCATTATAATTACATGTTTTTCATGTATCAATTATGTCCATAGTTATACTCATGATTTAGATATCATATAGGTCATATATATCTAGTATATACATGCATTTATAATATTACAAAACGTTTAGAGGTAAGAAATGAAATGCACTATTCATGGAGACGGTAAGCCGTACATACGCATGAACACTACTTTCATTTCTATTTCATATTTTATGGAATGGAATCATAATTATATATAGGTATATTATAATTACAGTATAATATAATATATAATATCATTAATTAAATCCTTTATACGTCGCACATATGACATTAATGAATCAAATCACTTTGAGGGGGCGGTAGTCCGCACTTCCTAAAATGAAGATATCACGTTTACCCGTAATGGAAACCATAAAGGTATGCCATAAATGAAAAATACAGACGCTTAAGTAAAACATAAACATATTATATATCATATATAAATATAGTGTCATCTTAATGGCCACCTTTTAAGGTGTTAGAAGAATATTGAACAATCATCATTTCGTGAGGCAGAAATTCACCATCCACAGAAATAGTATGTTTTTTAACCATTAGATGTAGGTGTGTGTAAGTGTAGCTCGAATACTTCTTATAAAGACATCATATTATATTTAGGATACTGGTTTTGTTACAAAATAAATGAATAAAAAGAGTTTAGGGGGATGGAGAAGCAAAATAAAACATAAGAACACAAGAGAAGACACTACCTTTAAATCGGGTAACTCTTTTTGATTTGAGATCAATGGCTTCCTTGGGAAGACTTCTTCCCAAAGTGAGGCTTCTAAGAGTTATATAAGGATGTGGAGAGACAAAATGTGCAGGTGTTGGCCGAGCCAAAGGCTTTGGAAGTATGGGTAAGGTGGTAGAGGTCGGGGCCTTTTATAAGAGGAGAGGAGGGGCACTCTTGGAAAGGTATAAAAGGATACTTTATTATAAAATGATTTTCGGATAAAAATGGTCCCAAAATTATAAATTTAGAGGATAAGGTGATACGTGTTCTAAATACACCCATCCAATAGGTTTTTGACATGTGTAGGTCTTAGAGTTTACATTATCTTTTCATTTTATTAAAATCGTTAAATAATGTGGTAATCGCTGCATCATCATGGTGTCATTAATAATTTGATTTATTTAATGTCTAAAAATTATAAAAAAATAATATGATGTGGGAAATCTTTTTATCTTTACAATTAATATTTATAGTCAAACATCTGACTTGTATAACCCTATTTAATTTTTTTTTTAGTAAAACAACTCATGTTTGTGTCATTTTTACTTTTACATTAAATGAAAATATATTAATGTCATTTTCCTTCCAAAGTGGCTCCATGGAGTCCACAAGTTGACCCATTGATTGTCTTTGTCGGCCATGACACATCCAATAAGGGTAGGAAATGTGTCATGTTCATTTCATATTATTAAAACATTATTCTTACCTTAAATTACACTAATTACCTCTAATCGCGATTAAAAACTTAAAAGTTACTATTCACCCAAAAATTATTTTAATCCCATTGAACCACATTTTACTTCATAATGACAACCATTCATGTCAGATCTTTGAAATTCAAAAGATAGAGGTGGTAAAATTTCATTTAAACGAAAAAACAGTTTTTTAAGTACCACATAGTGGTTTAACTATTCATAAAAAATTGAAGTTTATCAAAAAAATACCAAAAATTCACCCTAAGCTATATTTGATATTCCGAATTCAAAAATGATTTCTATTTTACCAAATTCAAAACATATATTTTGCATTAATTAATTTAATAATTAATTCCCACTGTCAAAACAAATAGCGTGTTTTTATGAAACAAAAAGTATCAAAAGATTGACACTAGTTTGTGTACGATTTCAAAGTGAATTTAATTCCAAAAACCACTATTGGATTAAATGGTACAATATATTCTAATTGAAATTTAAAACAAATTCAAAAGATAATCTAATCATATAATTAAATTAGATGAAAAATAAGTTTTGATGTAAAATGCAGTATTTTTCACTATTCATTAAAAAATTATCATTGTCAGAAAAATACCAAACAATTATCCCATGTAAATTTCAATGTCCCAATAATAAATAATAAGTTTATTTTGACAAATAGAGCTTATAAAATTTTCAAAAGTTTGATTTAAAAATGGTTTTCCATCAAAAGGCAGTAAAACAATCTTTTAAAAAATATTAGTGTATTCCATGCTTATGATTGGATTTATTCTCATTTTAAGCTTCTAAAACACTATATAATTCATTAGTAGACATAGATAAAAATATCTATTATTCATCACATACTTGGGATGTTATAGAATAGAAAAAAAAGACATTTACAAATTCTCTATATTTTAAATCATTGTAATTATAATGGAAGAACCTAAAAATTTATGAATCCTTTTCGAGAATAAATATATATTTATGAAGTATAAACCATCATTAAAATTATTATATAAAATTTTGAAACCTATTTATGTTTTTTATCCAAAGTTATAATATGTTCTATTAAATAACTATTTTGACATTTTACATCAAATAATTAGTCTTGATATGTGAGCCTCCTCATAATTACATGAATCAAAATCCCATTTCATCCACTAGACAGTTCATATAGCTACTCATCTGTCAAAATTTCATTCCTCTATTCCTACATTGAAGATTGTATGTCATGAAATAGTGTTTCTAAAAACAAACTAGTTCTAAATAAAAGTAAAATGTGGAAATAAATGATAATGTATAAGGGAAAATTGTAATAGAAATCTATTTCATGGAGTTTTAAGGACAAAAAACACTCATTTTTGTATCTAACAATTACTTTTGAGTTTTTTAGACTGAAGCATATTTTCTAGTAATAAATTTATTATTCCAAATTAATAGGTTTCCCAGAAACAATAATATCATGTGAAATGATTCATGATCAACAAATAGATCAAGTGAGAAAAAAATAAACATCTCAACATGAGGGGAAGACTTATTTGTTCTCACAACAAGCTATCACTAAACTACATTAAAAAACATTATTTTCATTCTACATTGTTTTATGAATTATGTCATTTAATATTAGTAAACATAATTTTAAAAATTATATATGATCATATAATCGTAACTACTCATTTAATATACAGTGAAACCTAAATTGTAATATATATCTAATTTATCAATTTGTCATTATTTCCATTTGAACGTGAAGTATGTAATGGATCAATGGGATCAAGAAAATATTATATTCTTAACCTCTATATGGGATGACATGGTTATATAATTTCATATAATATTATTATTGATCGATTCACATCAAGTTTACCATAATTTATTTTGATGATAATTGGTGGTTGAAAGTTTATTGTCGTTGGTTTCATGTATTTTCCAATGATATATCATGTAGGGTTTAACATTTTCATATCCCATGGATTCTACCAATGAATCACACATCTATTAAAATGTACATAGATACATCCCAAAGTATGGATTTCAATATCAGTTTCAATCCTAATGATTTTATGGAACTCACATTAGTTGAGCAAATTTGAGTGCAAGCACATCACAACACTTTAGAGAGAATTTTTGCCTACTTCGGGATGCTCATATAGATTATATACATGATCACGAATCATTCTCAAACCCTGATATGGGGATGGTTAACCTAATTCCAATTACCTTATCCAAATCCTATTTCAACTATAAAAACTATGTTTTCAAATGGTTATCATCGATTATGTATATATTTATTATACCTTAATTTATAGACATATGTGGGATCTCTAGAATTTATCACCATTTAGGGATTTGTTTGGTGTATTAAATATGGAATTGATCCATGACATGGTGTCATACATATCTTATGAGAGAATGAATCAATACCCATTTGGTTTATTTGACAGAGCATAAGGTCGTATCATAAGACTATACATTTTAGTTTAATATCATGTGGAGAGGACATAAATATAGGACTCAATACTTTAGGTGGATTCATACATATCCCGATATAAAATAAATTAGGGTGAAAAATGATTTTGGAATGGGAATATGTCTCATAAAGGTTGTGATAACAGAGCCCTTGAGCAGGGTTTAAGCATATAAGGTGGCCCTAAATAGGCTCATCTTAAGTATGATCCTTTGAGTAAAGATAAGATGTAAATGGCATTACAAACCAATGAAGTACCAACACTGGGGTATCCTTATCATTCTGTTTATATAATAAATTATGGCCACTAAGAACACATGATTCCTTCTTGACATGAGTACCATGTGATAGTGGATGATTAGACACATTCACTTGATAGAATTTTTTTCTGGGGCCTATATAATAACAGATCCCATAGAGAGAAATGATTACCACCATTATGGTGAATATGAAGAGAATATCAGGCCATAGGAATGGATACTATGTATCTTATTTATAATAGGAATCAGATTCCTCATAGTTAAGAATTTTCCCTAACCCAATGATAGGTTTAAGGGGTTCATGGCCATGGTAGGGGTATAAAACTTCAAATAATCCCATATATAAGACATGGAATAATCTATTTATGGACAAGGAATCATGATATACTCATATGATAATTCAAGTTCATGATTCAACAATATTTTCAATTTGGAGTGACAAAAAATGGTATGCATTTTCCATTGGATATTGGGCCTTATAATGGGTCTCTACATATCTTTCTTATAACATGAATTATATTTTTCATAACGTTGGGAGCTCTGGATCTATTGGTATTTTGGGATATTGTATTACACTTGATGGGATTGTTTGTATCCGTGAGTGTTGGGAATTTTAGGGATATATACCAGGATGAATTCCAATGTCACATATTAATTATATATCATATAACAAAAAAGGGATGATCACCACATAATATCTATAGAAAATGTTTGGTATCATAAGGAGAATAATTAGAGAGATTAAAATGACTTGGGGTACATGAGTGTATGACCCTATCCCATTATGAAAACTACCAATATGAATATGAAGGATCATAGTTATTGATTTACATTTTGAACTTCAATGTGTATCTTCTGGATAAGGTTTACATGTCATGAGGTATTCTTTTTATATATCAAGGGTGTCTTCATGACATGTACTATTGCGTTTTCTTTACATCAAAGACATGTCCAAGAGTTTTTTCATGGAATATCTGAGATTTCTACATAAAATTTCCAATAATATGTACCAAATAAATAATTAAAATCTGATTTAGTATTCATTGAAATGATGAAATATCTAAGGGTGTCTACTAGACATATCGCAAGTGCTTTGTGTGATCGAGGATGAGATGTCCAAATCACTTTACAAGATCAATATTGAAATCTCGAGGGATGTTCAAGTGACCTAGGAATACATATATTGGGTTCTTTATGTGATCATGACTAACATTTTCAGGGTGATTCACATGATCAAATAATACATATTCATTGGTTATTCATGTGATTAAGGACAATATGTCCTGTTTTTTCAGGTGATCAATGATGAAAATTCAAAGGTGATTCGTGTTATTGATGTCGAAATGACATAGGAATGATATCTTATATAGGTTAAATGTTTAAATTTATTCATGAAATCTAATTTTTCATGTCTATGGGGTGTCATATTACATGGGTATCATGTCCTAGATTATTTTTGATATTGAATAAGACATTATAGAGGGCATTCATATAGTATAGTCTCAAGACCATTGACAAGTCATGTTATCACATAAACACTTTCCATAAATTAATTTACATGGGAAAGTGATTGAATTAAATAAAGTGGTCAATGGATGAAAAACATATCATGGCCACACCTACTTGTGTTTTATTGGAAAATGTATATCATGTCTTCATATATTTCCATTTCAGGGATGAGGGACCATGGTGACATTGCTTACAAGGAATAAATTTATAAGTTATCATAAAGAAGTTATGAGATATATGTATTTTCATTAAAATATCATATGATACTGAAATTAATTTCTAATCCTTATATGTGAATCACATAATAAATGAACACGTGAGAAAACCCTATGGTGTTCCTATCATTAGTCTATTACATAACCTCAAATGGATCATGTAAGAGATTATTATTGTGGGAATAATGGTTACCTGGAAGAATTATATGAATGTAAAATCATGATCGTCTCATAAAAATCATTCATACATGACACATTATCACCATATTCATCTAATTTTAAGTGTATTTTTTTAAGTGGAGTGAGGGAATATACACGTGGATGTTTCTAGATATATCGCTTTATTAATTGTTGAAGGATACATGTATAGAAACACATGGATATAAAGATATATTCATTAAAAAAGTATGGTTTTCAATCATGATGTGGAGTTACATTATTTTTTATACAAGTCATGTGATGATATTTCTTCCATTAATAGTCATCATCATCTGTTTTTCAGGATCAATAAAAATTCACATAATGATTCATATTGATGATTCCATAAAACAAGATCATTGATGTGAATGACGCTATATACAGGGAGACATGGGGAATATTTTATTTTCATGAACCACAGTGATTCTTTTAAAAAAATAAAGGACTCAATATATTATTATCAATGACTTCTCCTTGTCTATAAAATGACTGTGTTACAGACTGGTAGAAATTCCTTGGACAATGAAAATTTCTCAAGTGATGAAATATTTGTTTCATGCCATTGGTCAATGTATTCATTTTCATTCGTTAATATTATTAGGATATATTATGATCATTTATCTATTAAAACATCATTATATTGATTACTTTTCCCCATTATTGGAATCATATGACCATTTATGTTTTTCTAAATTCAATATGAAAGCATGATATTATAGAAATAAATGGGTTGTGTATGATTGAGAGTCACTACATGATCATTAGAGATGATGGTGATGACAATCATCAAACCGTAGAGACATGGAGGTGTTAGTTATGAATTACTATGTCAAAATAAGGGGGTTAGTGTGTGTATAATATAGGGTGGATGTTTAAGAAGATGACGGGGTGTTATTGGATGAACATGATTCATTTAATTATCCTTTAAAAATTATTTATGTATATTTTATATGTCAGAGAAATATTACCACACCTACTTTCAATGCCACATGAAAATAGTGGATAGACGAGATTCTGTTAATAAATAAATTCAAACTATCATTCCTACATAACAGAGTACAATAGTCCACTCCCAATCTTCTCCAGCACTGACCCAAGATAAAATCCCCGTCTACCATGATTTTGAACCACAATACGAATCTGATCTCTTTTTTCATTGTAGTTTATTAACCCACACACCTATATCGATGTGTGTTTAACAGCAGTGATGTATTTTTGGAATCATTGAGGTAACTCTCTCATGATCCCTACAAAATATGTCTAGATAACTATCTATCTTTGGCCAAATTTTTTACTATTAAAATATAAAAACTTATAAGTACAATTATCTATGTAAAATTCATGTTATAAAGGCCAAATTGCTGTGGTGAGGTTTTTTCTCGGCTTTGTTGAGTGACTCTCTGATCTCCTGTTTGTACTCTTGTCACTTTATTTTATTTTATTTATTTTTCTCAGGAGCAGGGTCACCTGTCTCCTAGCTTTCCTGGTATGAAAACCTAATAAAATGAATTATTCTTCCAAATGTCCACATCAAATCACTTGAAAATTATATTAGTATTTATGTATGGGTTTTTTACTTTTTTAATTTCAAAGGGAAATGTGTATGGTGCATAATATGGTTTCTATCAAACTTTTCCCAGAACTGTATTCATTTAAAAAGATGAATTGAATTATATGATACATAGAACCTTTTTCCATTTATATGAAAATTTGAGGATATTTTATTTTGAACCATATTAGAGGATTCAATACATCTATGTTCAATTAGGTATTTTGAGCACCTCCGAGAGGAGAGTATCAACTCAATGTTTATGGGTTTCCAAAGATGCTGTCCTACAGATTTCCAAATGGGTAATCTTCACATGAATTGGGATTCCCTTTTTGTTGATTCTCATAATGAGTCATGGAAATTCAAAACTAGATAGTGGGTATAGATTCTAGGATGGGAAATGGATTGGAATAGAATTGAATTCGTTACAAGATCCAAATTAATGGACTTAGTTATCATTGGGTTTCCCAAATTAATCGGAATCATGTCATACATAGTTCTGATATGTTAGAATCATATGATGATCAAAATCAAGAATATATATTATAAGTTCTAATATGAATAAATCAATTATAAATGAGCCTATATTGATATATATTTGAAATAGGGGAGGGGTTATCATCAATAAGTGAAAGACTCATGGGATGTGACCCATCTTCTATTGGGGATGTTTCATGGATGTAGACTTTATACTACATTCCATGAAATATAAAATATTCCACAAGATGAAAAGTATGTACTGAATGGATAGAAAAATAATCCATTTCATATTAAGAAATAAGTGGACTAGGACCCCCATTTGGGTAATGAGATATAATGGTGTGTTCTAAATATTACCTAGGATTCTAGACCTAGTGATAATAACTTGATTTTTATCTGATAATGGTCTCTATAATTTTTTATATCTTACTTTTAGACCAATACCTTTCCTATGAAATTAAGATATTATCTTAGTAGTCATTGATTAATCTTTTTCCCAATATGCACTTTTTTCAGTTTTTAGCGTGATAGGATTTTCACCATTTTTGATTTATAATCTCTCAATATTTAATTAATCATCTAGGGTGTGCATACATTGAACATAGACTCTACATTTACCAAGGATTCCTTTTAATGGATTTCAACCTGGTGAGCGTCGTGATTATTTTAGTTTGTTGTTAAGGTATTTATATGTTGAATTCTACTTTTGTTATTGGTCCTATATCACAAACCATCTATTACAATAGATTATGGTTACTTGATCAGACTAAATGTCAAACATTTGTTTATAGTTCTGTTTTATTACTGTGATGCTCAGATAGTAAATATATTTGTTTCAGGTCACATGAAGAGGTCGATAAAAAGGATCTAGATAAATATATTTTATTCCAAATCTAATAATTTCTACAATACATGGTGAGATAACATCAAGTATGTCAAATCCACTTGAATTCATTAGATTTGAAGATTTTAAACCATCATATAAGAATATATTAGTTAACTTAATATGTCGGTTAGTGTGTTTAAGTTAATATTTAGTAATGGTGTAAAATAGTATCCCATATAGGTAGGGAAATTACACAAGGATATAATGAGCAACATTCCTATGGGACTAAACATTATCTATGTATATAATCAATGGAATTATGTTATTCATCATTGAATCCTAATGGATTCCTTTCAAATTAAAAAGTCCCTAATACCAAAACACTATCCGGGAGAAGCAAGTGATTTTTATTAACTCAGGGAATTGGATTCAACGTCTCATAATTCATATATATAAACAGGGATTATGGAAATAAATGTATTAAGTAATTCATTGAGAATACAAGATATATTTTCAGGTGTACTAAACATATTATCATGGAAATGGAATGCAATAAGTAATTGATATAAATATTCCATGTACCAGGGTTTCTATTGACTATTGATAAACTATTAATAGGGTCGAAATATGTTCCTTATGAGATTTATTCAATTTTTATTTACACTGTATTATTTTATAAATCTCTACAGATGAAGAGTTTAGTGAGCCGAGACATGACTTTAATATAGGCCACCCATTGTGTGTTTTTATCTTGAAAACATTTAATTAACTTTCACTAGCTAATTAGGGTCTTTTGAATCAATCCACCATAGGATAAATTTTATGGTCATACTACATTGGCCAAAGTTCATGAAATTTTTGTTCATGATGAATGTGGACATGGTGTTAGGGTATTATTAAATGATAGCCTTATTAGGATTTCCAAGATCATAATTACTGAAAAACCTTCCCAATTTTAGGTTGTGTATGTTATTTATCATATATCAAGCTATTTAGATAATGAATAATAATTTTTGGAAATCATGCTAAGGATGATCACAATTCACTGTATAATGATATGCTCAACTATAATGATGTCATTGATCAAAAGGATCACGAGTACATTCATGATAGTCCATGATTCATCTTTTTTATGGGTCGAAGGAACTTATGAATATCCCAATCATACTTGGTTAAATAGAAGGACTCATTTTCCTTTCCAAAGGCAATGTAAACTCTGTGGAAAAATGAGGTTCTAAAGGCATGAATTGTGATTTAGGGATTTGGGAACTTATATTGACTATGGTATAACACTGAACATTGTTTTCCATGCTTCATAATCTTGTATTCCTTTGATAAAGAGTTATTATTGATGATAGTTTTTATATTTTAGCATCATATACTGCAAAAGTATCTATCATGTAGTTTAATTTCATAATACATGGATATATTCATTGTAGTTTTAATAACATTTCATATGTAGGTAGAGACTGATGAGAAATTTCAAAATATATATATAACCATGCTCTAACCTATTTTAGATAATTTAGACATGGGATCTATCTATTATCCTTGATATAGAATACGACTGGGTAATCATGCGCTATATCCAATATTGTGCAGATTAATCTCATATTCATGAAAACTATACATAGATAAGATTCATATATAGCTGAATCATGATTCTATTGGTTGACCATCTTTATGTAGTTTAATTTATTTCCTGAATGACTATATTATAGAGTAATATTTTATTTCTATGGTATAGTTTTTTTTGGATTTCCTTTTAATTTTCTATGGGAGGTAATCAATATATTTTCTACTCTTTTACGGATACTATTCTGTGTATATCTAACTCTTATGCAGTGGATATTGGATTTTTTTTCTTCCCTTTTTAATTCAGGACATCTTGGACATATAAGGTGGCATCTACATAGTTAAAGATCATACATTGTAACATAGAATTTATATATTTCATTTTAGTATGGTGGTGAATGATTAATCCCAAGAACATATTCACGAATAAGATGTCCTTATCTAATAAATTTTAGGTCATATAGGATATAACACATATCACATAGTTAAATTTCATTTGAATGGGAAATTATTTGATTAGTTCAACATCATGAGAATAAGACAATTTAATCCAGTTTAACATCACGCTGCTATGAAATATAGCTCTGAGGAGTGGACAGTGAAGATAAATTGGGTCTTAAAAAAATATGAACACAATGGGATGAAGTGAAATAAGAAATGTATATTCTACTATTTCATTTATAATTGGTATGATGAATAGATGTGTAACAGGATGGCTATCTAAAATTACTTGAATAGATGGTTTATGTTATGTGTATATCTTGAACTACGAAAATTATTGATTACTGGAAATGGAATCCAGTGGGTATAAGACATACATTTATAATGGTAGAATATTATATTCCACCTTGTCAATACAATTAATCATGTAGTTAAGGGGTTTATTTTATTAGACCAAACAACCTCTAGGAATATGATCGTTTTCATTGTGTTATTCATTAGGGAATCCTAGATGAGACCCTATGGATTACCCATTTGTAGTCACCAATTTCCAACTGTGAATATCTATAAGAATTAGATATCAAGGCTATGGGTTTTCAAAAACTTGAAATCAACTCAATTAATTAGTTCACATCAACAATGTAATTAAATATATAAATCTAGTTCATGAATAATACATATGATTCCAGAAGGTTTTAAAACTAAATATGATACGAAATAATTTATGGAAAAAATATCATTGTGAATGGATAAAAAATTCAACTATTTATTACACAATCATCAAAGGGGAATATCTTTTTAACTTGAATATCGGTTTTCTAGTAGTGTAACATAATATTACGAGGATGGTGCCATGATATTTGACATCATGTGATTAAAAAGTTGTTTTGTATTTTAATGTTGTGTTACTTGGATGTTGTCTTGATGGTTAACATATTGTTACTAGTATTCAGTTATTTGTATTTGTATAGAACATCCAACAATCATATTGGTTGAGAAGATTTCCATGTTTCCAAAGCTCACATGAGTCCTGATCTACATGAGAAACAAAATACAATCGAATAGTCTGTTCAGTGATGTGAGATTTCCTAATAGTGAATATTCAAGGGTATTGGAAGATTTTTATTAGTGGTAATTCCCACAAAATAATGTTCCTCATTGATGGAGATATAGCTCATTCATAAAGGAATGAAATGAGGGATCCATGAATCATTATTTATTTTGTACTAATAGGAATAAAAAACATACGTCATGAAAAGAAAAATTCGATGAATAGGTCCAATCCATACACTAGGGGAAAATATTCTATTTAAATTATAGTTATTCTCATGATAGGAGATCTGGGCATCACTATGTATCATATGGTAATTAGAATCAGGAGACGCATATTCATTAATCTGAATGTTATACAATTTAGAGTCCTTCATATATGATATAGAATTTAACAGTATAAACTGATGTGTCATTCTTCATCGCTCTTGGAAATGGTAAAAATGTACAAAAATATTTCATTTATTTAAATGTATATATCCACAAAGATCATTCAATGAGGTACATGACTATATCCAAACTATTTGAGAAAAATTTCTTGGGATTATGGGGACATGTATTCAATGTCCCAACCATCCCCTATGAACATGTTATAAGAAATTTTTTGGTTAACCATAATATCATAGAGGGTTCCTTTCAAGAACCAAAATATCAACTAGGAACAAGATCTTTATCATTGTGTTAATCAAAAGATAATCTTAGTGGGATTCCATTATTATTTGTCATTCCCTATTAACAATATGTTGAGAAATTTAAAAATCATTTTCACTTAGTGTATCAAGATATTTAGACATGAAAATGGGCATGTAATATGAAATGTGAAGTCATAAATGGATTTCAAAGGTCATTACTGTTTGGTCTTAATAGGGGATTCATTCCCTAAAATTAAATGGAAAAAGATTATAGTGTCATAATTTTTCCTTGACTATGGATATTATTGTAGAAGATTAAATTAAATGGTATCCAAATATTCTTAAATAATTGGGTTACAAAATTTTAAAATCATAACCAAAAATACTTTACTAAAATGAAAATTAAGACTAGCGTGTATGGGTCAACTAGTTGTAATGACAAATCCAATATTCCAAAAAGTCAAGACGATTGATTCTATAATTAATGGTCTCCTCTACATTAGAATGAATATACCAAGATCACCCATGCTCTATGACATTGTTTTATTAACCATTGAATAATAGTGGTCTACCTTTCAATAAACAAGTCACTATTGACAGTTTTCTACAAATGTGATCTAATAGTCAGGAATACAAAGGACCATGGAGTTCTAAGAGAAGGATATATAAATGAGGAATATGTTAATATTAACATATATATCAAAGATATAATGTTGGATCATGGGGAATGTAGGGAACAAGAATAATTTAAGACACCTATAGTTTACACAAGCATGTACTAATCTCATTATATGAGAAATGTCACAGAACATGAAATTCATAAATAAAGATTCATCTAGGGGATGATATATATTTAGTGAAGAACTCTTGGCATTCAATTTAGATTCGTGTTACTAATATGTAGTCATGATGTTCAGCATCATTTAACTAGGACATGATCATAAGGAATAACACTATGAAAACAGGACATATTCTATATCTGGAATATGACTTCAATGTCCCGATAATAGAAGATTACCAAAACTCTTAGAATACATGAGCCACACTCGGTGTGAAATAGGGATATCTTGATAGTCGATTAACATTGTTAATAATACATGACCTGCAACATGTAGTGGTGTTTACAATTTAGTGTGTAGTAGAACATCTAAATGGATTTGAATATCATGGAGGAACATTATAGATAGTGATTATAACCCATGGATAGACTTGAAATGGGGGATAATGCGTTACTACAAATAATGTGGTTAAATGAATCAATCTATATTTAGTTCAAGGATATAAAATTTTCACACTAATTTACTCCTTATTCGGGGAGAGGGTATTTTAATCATATTTTGGATAATATTGAGATTTTTGATGTAGGTGACACTACATATCATATGATAATAGGAATAATGCCGCACGTAGATCTGGGAATGTTCTATTATAGGTTTGCCTTTTATTTAGGGAGGGTTAAATTTTTATACATGTTGTGACAACGGACTGATTTTAGACCATGGTGTAACTACATATGTATTGAAAATTAGGAATCAATCCACACATAGTTCTTAAATGGAAGGATCCTTGAGTAGGATATACCCCTACATAAAGAGGGATATTTTTCTAATTTTATATATTGTAGATAGACAAATGATTTTTTATCAAAACATCACTTCTTATCCAGTATAAATAGGAATAATTCAATATTTATTCATTAGAGGGAAAATTACATATATAAATCTACCCAATATGTTGGTGGAAACTCATATTTATGTTCATATTATAACTATACCAATCATAATGAATTTAGGTGTCAATATTTATCTAGTGTATATAGGAATAAAGAAACATATAGCTAATGTATAAAATTTTCTTATTAAATTTGGGGCCCCACACATAGATGAAATACATTTTTATATTATGGTGTTACCTAGGATTTGAGATATGGGAATCACAAAATATCCTATATTAATAGGATTTAATCCACACAAGTTCTTAATGTTTAAAATTTCATGCACAGGTAGGATCCATATTTAAAGTTGGGGGAATATGTTTCAATTTATATATTGTTTTGTACTATGGTGGAAGATATAGTAATCCCTACGTTTCTCATGTATACATGAATCATTCCACAAGTAGTTCCCAAATGTAAAATTTCATGAAGATGTCTAATCCATATGCTAGCTGGGGGGTATTTTTTAATTTATATTGGGGATGGACCTAGGATTGGAGTTCAAGGAATTTTTATGTATACTGGGTAAACAAGAACCAAGAAAAACATATTTCGTGTTTGAAAATTCTCTCTGTGACTCTGACCCACTCATTGGAATGAGAGTAATTCAATTCTATTTCAAATAGTTCTAACAGATGTATATTGATTCATTTGAGAATTAACTTTATCTATGAAGTTTAACATCATGACGTATATATGTCTTCCATTTAGTTCAACATCATGAGGTAAAGATGTATTCAATAAAATTGAAATTCACAAGGTAAGGTCGTCATTAATATAGTTTAATGAAATGAAATAACGACATATTCTATATAGTTTGACATCATGTTGAAAAACATATTCTATACTATTTTACTTCATATGGTAATGAAATCTTCTATACATATTAACATCATGTGGTATAGAAATTTTATTATAGTTTATCATATTGAAACTTCAACCTCTTCCTTGCAGTTTAATATCTTATGGTGAAGACGTATTCCATGATGGATAATTTCATTTGGTAATGACATATTACATAAATTATAACATCTCATAATTTCTATGTCATATATGAAGTTTAACATCACGAGGCATGGTTTTGTCATATAGTCTAACATTATGTGATTAAGACTTATTTTTTATAGTTTAATAACATTGGGTAATTACATATTCTATGTTTTGAAATGTCATACAAAAAGTGTGTTTTTTTCATGCAGTTAAACATCATGTGAAAAGGATTTATTTCTAATTGGATAATGTCATATTATAAGGATATTTTAATTTGATTAATGTTATGTTACTAGGATGTTTTTCAACAAAAACATATTATGATGTGGTTCCACAACAACCTATTTGTCTATGTTTCCACCACAACCAATTAAGATGTGACCTTTTTGATGGAGGTAAAATAACTATTATTTATATTTCAGGAGTTGTTTGAGCGACTAATTTTATAAATCATTCATTTACCATATTTATTAATAAATATATAATGATGAATCGACACATTATATAGTTTCTGATATGTTAGTGGTATGGGAAGTGATTTTCATGGATTTTAAACTATGCATCACCAAATTTATTCATTGTTGGGATTTAAATCAAATCATTCTCTATTGAATAGTCAATGATCTTGGGGAAATGTTTTGGTTGGAAGGGATAAAAAAATTCATTTATCAATGTTATTTTTCCATTTATCAATATGAAGTATATGGTAGATGATCTGTTTCACATCTTTTCTGATCTTTTTAGAGTTATAATACATCTAGATAGGGGATTCACATGTTGGGGGTTCCAAAATCCCCTAGTAAATATAATTATGACGGTTTTATTTAAACAAAAATCAAATCTCTATTGAATTAATGAAAAATAAGTTATAGAGGCCGTGATTGATATTTCATGTCAACCCAACATCATTTGGGATCCTCTTTATTTGGAGTTCTATTAAATAATTCTTCATCAAATAGTTGAAGTATATATGGGAAATGTTATCTTCCCAAAAAAATAACTTGTAATTTCATTAATCAAGAGATATATAACCAAATTGCATCCCCAGTGTGGTGCATGTACATCAATTATCATGTTCACATGGATGGGTTTGGAACCCAAGCCGTGGAGCTCTAGTATTTATCATATTAGGTGAATATGATGAAGCATTTGGGACTTAAGATGATTTATAAATATCTTATTTATTGGTGGAACATGAGTCCCCTAGAGGATTTTTGAAAATGATAGTGGATGGAAGGTTATTGGGGTTCACCAAATGTGGGTGTTAAAATATTGAAATTACCCTGTATCCATAGCTTAGGGGTACATTGAATATGAATAAACTGTAACACCTAATACTTTTATAATAAATATTTTGTTAAAGGAATCTTTCACTACACACAACACTAGCTTGGCTTGCTTTACACACAAAAACGGCCTTCCTTGATAGCTTGCGTTGTACGCAATACCGAGTTTCACTAAACAACAATATGATATTAAAACATTATTAAAACCAGCCATTATAAATAGTAATAACCACTTTTTGAAATTTTTTAAATTTAATTTTTTAAATTGGACATCGTTTTTGAATTCGGAATATCGAAATTAGCGTAGGGTGAAATTTTGGTATTTTTCTGGAAACTTTCAATTTTTGATGAATAGTGAAAACAGTTGGTTACTATTTAAAAACCGACTTTTTATTTAATTAATTATTTATTTTATTTAAATATATTTTAGGTAAAAATTGATACATAATACCTATATAAGTTCAATGTAATTCATTGAAGTAATTTTATAAAAATTTTAGACATATAAAAATTTTATTGAACTTTTCACTGTCTTTTACGCACCTCCTAGGAGAATTTGAAAATTTACATAAAACATAATTTTACCGCTTCTGTGAGTAGAATTTAAAAAATTTGAGAGACACGGTTGATGGCAGTAAGTAAAATTTGGTTCAATGAGATGAAAATAATTTTTGGTGAATAGTAACTTTTTACTTTTATTTACCACGGTTAAAAGTAAATAGGGTAATTAAGGGTAAAAATGATATTATTATTACCCTAACACATGTCCTAATTCTATTGGATAAGTTTAATTCGACCAAAAACAAAATTAGGAATAAAAGTTGACCATTTAGGCCCGCTTGGATTAGATTAGGACATTTATTATTATTTTATTTAAAGAAGGGTTAAAATAGTTAAAATCAATGTTTTATAAGTAAATAATTTTTAATATATGGCTATACATAAGATAAATTCGACTATAAATATACATTATAAATTGAAAATGATTTCATACATAATGGTATTTTATTTTTAATTTTTAGACATTAAATAATTTAATTTATTTATGACACAAAGATGATGGAGTAATTATCTTATTAATTAAATATTGTCATAATTGATGTAATAAATATATTAATAAATGTAATTTGAGACTTTTTATGAATTAAAATATTTTTCTAGGTTAATATGACATGTTAGTATTGATTTAATTAACTTTTTTCGAATTAATTAATCTGTTATGATTTTCACAAAAATCAATTACTAAATAGTGTCAAAATTGACATAAAATAGTTTTTAAAACAAATATTATATTATTAATTGTTATGTTATCCCTAAAAATCTAAGTATTTTCCAAATGACTTATATAAGGTTATATATATTACTAATAAACATCTTGGGGTTATTTTGGCTTGTTATAGTTAGTTTATTAACCTTATAGTGTAAGAACATAAACAGACACGGTAAAAGTAAAATTTTCTAACTTAAAGTTAAATATAAATTATAAGGTTAAAATAGTAAAATAAACTTTTCCAAATTCTATTGGATGAGAGGATTTCAACCCATACCCACCTTAGCTTCTAAATAAATCAATTTGGAGCTATTTAGAACCGAATATGGATTTATAATAAAATAATATTTTTAGTTTTTCCAAAGGTGCCCCTCTGCCCCCTTATAAAAGGGCACCTACTCCCTCTCTTCCCCACACCACATTGATCCTTCAAGCTACGCTAACCCCTGAATATTTATCCTTTACACTTCCCTAGAAACATCCTACAGTTCCTGGTCTTCTTCAAAGACCAATTTTAGTGCCCTAAAAGGAGGTCTCAAAGAAGCGCTTCAAAGAAGAGGTAATGTCCGTTACCGATTCTTTCAACTTTATTTCTTCTTCCACTTCTTCTTCTTTAGTTGTTTCATTATGAATTAATAACATCAGTATCGATAATATAATGATATGTCATTATAAGTATGAAACAACCCTATTTCACAATCTATCCATCCTACGGAAAACAAAATCACCGCGCTTGCGTACGTACGGAATACCGTCTCCACGCCCTGGTGTAATCTATTTTCCACCACCACCTTACTTGGATGGGTATAATGGTGTAAATAATAACTATAAATTATTATTTTAAATTGATATTTATTCTGAAATAGTACACATACACTCCATTACAATTTCACGATCATGGGAACGATATCATCGCTCGTGCGTACGTACGGAATACCGTCTCCACGATGTGATACAACTTGTTCTACATGATCTTAATTGCATAATGATTATATAAATGAATTAAATTGAATGAATATGATATATATTACACTAATACCATTCTGTAAATGAGGTATCTATAACCCAAATAGAATAATAATAATTTATTCAACAAAACACGCATAAGAACAAAAAGTAATAAACACCCGAATAACAAATAGAAATGAAATATTACTAATAATAAGCTAAGAATATGACCATATATGATGTCATAACAACGATTATGATTCTGGAATAAGTCAATGACATTATTTAAATCATTATACAGGAGGTTCGGACACTTACGAAGCAAATCAGACCTAAGGTAAGGGAAATATCACAATCTCATTTTTATCCGAGATTGTTTATACTTTGGAATTTACTGGGGTGTATTTTATCATCCACATCCATGTTTCCTCAATATGTAATATTATTTCCATCCACCTACAATTTTTTAAATCCAATTTTACCATTCGGTGAGTTTTTAGTAAAAGATATGAAAGTAATCTTTTGTCATTTTTCGTACGAGGTAATTTTTGACTTTTGCGAAAAAAGTACGAGAAGAATGTTTTTTTAACTTATACAACATGAATGGATTTTTTAAAAAATTATTTCCAAGAAGCTTCCCTTATAAGTTTTCAAGTTTATTTTTAATCAACTTCTTTTAGTTTAGAATTGTATGACATGTTAAGAAAGGAAAAGTGTTTTTGAAGTAGAAAAGATATTTTCCTCAAGAATGGAGTTCAAGTGTTTTATAAAAATTATTTTCCATATAAGATAATAAAGGGTTCTGTTTCTATCCCTATTATTACATTGATTTGATTATGTTGTGATGGAATTATTCTTATGAATTCCTTTATCTTATATGAATTGTTTTATGATGTCACGATGTTTAAGATTCCCATTTTTATTAAATGGGTTATGCTATGATGTATGGTTTATGATTTTGTGGAAAACATAAGAGTGGTATCATTATGAGATGGGTGGGACCTATATCTCCCTCCAATTCATTGGGTAAAGATTTTATATCACATGAGATAGACATGGCTGGAACGACAGGTTAAACCGGTTCAGTTAAACAGTACTGAAACGAGGAATGAACTCGGTTCAGAAATGGACTTTGTCCACTAAGATAGTCTTGGAAATGAGTCTTGACTAATAAGAAATGATTCTCTATGATTATGTGTGTATGACACAAAGCTTTATGTTTTAGGTTATGATTTTTTTAATTACATTTCACTACCATGATTTATCCCATGTTATGAAATTATGATCTCTTTTGCGGGGTAAGATTTCCAAAATGCTATGTTCTTATGAATATGATGTGATTGATATTTCTTTTGTTTACCCTTAATAAGCATTTGAGCTCACCCTTTTGTATGTTTTCTTTCCCCAGTTCAGGAAGAAGTTTATTAAGTAAGATATGCCAAAAGGGACTATAGATATGATGAAATAAATTGGAGAAAGTGTAGAGGCTTTATGAACCAGTTGTTTATGTTTCCCAGTTTCTAAAGACACTATACCTAAACGGTCTTTTCATGGTTTTGTTATATGTTGTAATAAGTGTACTTCAATTTTCAAGTACTAAAAATGTATGTAAAGTATGGGTCGTTATAGTTAGTATCAAAGGAAAGGTATATTCAACCTTTGGAAACTAGGATGTGAAAGCCTTAGTAAGAATCATAAGGATACGTCTAAGCATAGAACACAATCTTAGTGTTTTAGAAATGGCCATGAATAACCTATGATAAGAACTTAAGTTTGAAGTTTTATTCTTGATTATGTGGTTTTCCTATTATAATTAGTGTTTCTCACACTATTCTTCATGGTTTTAGTCGATGGATGGAACCCGAAGGAACAGTGTTAATGTTGAATGCGACGGGCAATGCAATGAATGTCCCCCTGAGCAACCAAACGTTATGGGAGCTGGAATGCAAAATCTTGTAGCCATGCTCACACAACTTTCTCAAGCTATGAATCATAGAGGACTTCCAAACGAGCAAAGGAAGGAGCAGCATTCTATTGAATCCTTCATGAGGCAGCACCCACCTTCATTCAGCAGGTCTACTGATCTATTAGTTGCTGAATAATGGATTAGTACTACTGAAAAGATATTTTCAGTTCTTCAATTTTTTGAACATGACAAATTCATCTTACTAGTGTATCGTTTGGAAGGAGAAGCTGATCAATGGTGGAATCTTATTAAGAATACGAGGTAAAGAGATAAAATTGAGTCCATGGAATGGGAAGAGTTCAAGAACTTATTTTTCAATAATTACTTCCCTCATATTCTCTGAACAAAGATGGAGAAGGAGTTTCTTGAACTAAAGCAAACAGATGGTAAATCTGTTGGTACCTACGAAGCAAATTTTACAAGACTTGCAAGGTATGCTTCTGGTATTATTATCCAACCTAAGAGTAATATTGATTGATTATTTAGTGGCTTAAAAACAAGTCTTCGAAGGGCATTAGCCATAAGGGACTTCAATAGCTACGAGGAAATCGTTTGATGTTCTCTCAAAGTTGATATGGAGATTGGAGTATCCCATCAGTCATATGGGTTTGATAAGAATAGGAAAATGGAATTCAAAGAAAAATATAAAGAGAACATTGAAAAGAAGATGAGCTTTTACTTTTGCTCAAAGTGTGGAAAGAAACATGGAGGGAGTTGCCTTAAAGGGACAAGTAAATGTTTCAAATGTGGAAAGGAAGGTTATCAGGCATTTGAATGCCGCAATGATGGGAAGAAGATGTCTAGTGATGCGAACAAAGAAAAGGCTACACAGAGTGCACCTCCTACACATCAATGCTACAAGTTCAAGGAAATGGGGCATTATGACAATCAATGCCCTAATCCAAGGGTTATTGATGATGATTGGCATCAACTAAATCTTAAGGCTAAAGATAAAGGAAATTCACATACAATTTCTATCAGCGATGTGGAGTTTGATAAATAAGTGGTGAAAGGTACACTTACCTTCCACTCCAAAGTAGCAAATGTTTTATTTGATTCTGGATCCACCCACTCTTTTATTTCTGAAGAATTTTCTAAGGGTATCACCATATTACCTCAACAATTAGATGTTGAGTTAGCTGTGTCAACCCCTAATGGCACAACAGTCACATCAAATGTTTATAATTCTTTTACGATTGATGTTTGTGGGAAAGTGCTTCATAAAAATCTTGTGACCTTCCTATAGTAGAATTTTATGTGATTCTTGGCATGTATTGGTTTTCTCTATATGGAGCTCATATAAATTGCCAAAGAAGGGAAGTCACATTTTATATTTTAGATCAATCTATGATCGTCTATCGATGCAAGGATGAACATAACTTTCCAGTGGAAATTTCTTCCATCTTATGGGTCTTGATTCCACTAAATGAAGGTTATTTATCTCAAATGGTTGGTGAGAAACTCAAAATTAATAATATGCCCATTCTACGGGGGTTTGATGATGTCTTTCCGGAGGAATTTCCAGGTCTTCCACCAAATCGTGATGTTGAGCTTTCAATAGAACTCATACCGGGTGCTTTACCTATTTCAAAGACACCCTATAGAATGGCCCCAATTGAGTTGCAGGAATTGAAGAAGCAACTCTAAGAGAATCTTGATAAGGGATTCAAATGCCCTAGTGCATCACCTTGGGGAGGACCTATTCTGTTTGTTAAGAAGAAAGATGGATCAATGAGACTCTGCATTGATTATCGAGAACTTAACATGATCACTATCAAGAACAAATAAACTCTCCCACGAATTGATGACTTATTTGACCAACTATGTGGAGATCAATACTTTTCCAAGATTGATCTTCGTTTAGGGTATGATCAATTAAGGGTCAAAAGGGAGGATATACCAAAGACGTCTTTCCTTACAAGGTATGGACACTATGAATTTATAGTGATGCCATTGGGTGTTAATAATGCCCCTACTATCTTCATGGATCTGATGAAAAGGGTCTTTAGAGACTATCTTGATCAGTTTGTGGTAGTCTTTATAGACGATATTCTTGTATATTCAAAGAGCAAGGAAGAACATGAATGTCACTTGAGAATTATATTGAAGACCCTGAGAAAGGAGAAGCTTTATTCCAAATTTACCAAATGTGAATTTTTGCTTCAAAAAGTTTCATTTTTGGGTCACATAATCTCAAAAGAGAGGATATCTGTGGATCCAGCAAAAATAGAGGTTATCGAAAGATGGTCGAGACCAACAATAGTAACTGAGATCCAAAGTTTTCATGGTTTGGCTGGATATTATCGATGTTTTTTGAAATATTTTTCACGATTATCTAATCCACTCACCAAGTTGACTCGGAAAGGAGATAAGTTTTTTTGGATGGAGGAATGTGAAGAGAATTTGAAGGAGTTGAAAAGAAGGTTATCCAGTGCACCTATACTCACACTTCCTTGCAGTGGAGAAAGGTTTGTGATCTACAGTGATGCATCGAAGAAGGGATTGGGGTGTGTTCTCATGAAAAATGATATGGTGATAGCTTATGCCACACGAAAGTTGAAAATCCATGACCAACATTACCCAACTCATGATTTGGAGTTAGCTGCCGTAATCTTTACATTAATGATTTGGAGGCATTATCTTTATGGAGAAAGGTGTGACATTTATACTGATCATAAAAGTTTAAAGTATATTTTCACACAAAATGAGCTGAATATGCACCAAAGAATATGGTTGGAGTTGATTAAGGATTACGACTGCTCAATTCATTACCACCCTGGGAAAGAAAACAAGGTGGCAGATGCATTAAGTCGACAAGACCATGCCAGTTTATCCATGATGAGGATCACAAAAGATCCAATATTTATGGATTTACAAAAGATGGATCTTGGAATTATAATGAAAGGGAAAAAATTGTATCTTTCTCAAATGAATGTTCAACCATCTATACATGTTAATATTAAAGAGGCACAGAAAGAAGATGTAGAGTTACAAAAGGAGAGAAATGTTCCTGAATTCAACCTTGATTGTGATGGGATAATAAAGTTCAGGAATCGGGTTTGTGTTCCTCCCATCCCTGAATTAAAGGAGTTGCTGGATGAGGCTCATAGTTTTTCATTCTCTATTCATCCTGGAAGCACAAAGATGTATAGGGACCTGAAAGAGTACTTCTAGTGGGATGGCATGAAAAAAGATGTTGCTGAATATGTCTCTCGATGCTAGGTTTGTCAGCAAGTTAAAGATGAGAGACAGAAGTCTAAGGGAATGTCACAAACATTACCCATACCCGAATGGAACTGGGAAAACATCACTATGGACTTTTTCACCGGACTTCCTAAAACATCCAAAGGAAATAATGCTATCTGGGTCATAGTTGATCGTCTTACAAAGTCTGCACACTTCATTGCTATTAGAGAGGATTTCTCTCTAGATCAGCTTTCCAGGATATATGTAAAGGAAGTGGTAAGATTACAAGGAGTACTATTTTCTATTATATCTGATCGGGATCCGAGGTTTACCTCAATGTTCTGGCGAAGTTTTCAGCATACTCTAGATACAGAGTTGAGTTTCAGCACTGCTTATCATCCTCAGAAAGACGGTCAGTCTGAGAGGACAATTCAAACTCTAGAAGATATGTTGAGATCTTGCTCTATGGATTTAAAAAGTGCTTTGTATCAACACCTACATTTGGTGGAAATTTCTTATAATAATAGCTTTCACTCCAGTATTCAGATGGCTCCTTATGAAGCTCTCTATGGAAATAAATGCAGGACTCCAACTTGCTGGGATAATGTTTGGGAAAGAAAGCTATTAGGACCTGATCTTGTTGATGAGATGGAAGAATTGGTCTAATCTATTCAAAAACACATTAGATCAGCTCAGAGTCGAAAAAAAAGTTATGCCGACAACCGAAGAAAAGACTTAGAGTTTGAAGTGGGTGATAAAGTGTTCTTACGAATATCTCCTTGGAAGAGAGTAATGAGATTTGGAAAGAAGGGAAAGCTGAGCCCTAGGTATATCGGTCCTTTCAAAATACTAGATCGTTTTGGGAAGGTAGCTTACCGATTGGCGCTTCCACGAAATCTATCTCAAGTACACGATGTGTTCCATGTATCCTTCCTGAGAAAGTACATACCTAATCCTTCACATGTACTCAGCTTAGAAGTTGTACCGCTGGAGGAGGATCTTAGGATCTTTCTTATGAAGAACAACCGATAGAGATTCTCGATCATAGTGAAAAAGTCCTACGGAACAAGACCACTCGCCTTGTGAATGTTTTATGAAGGAACCACCAATTAGAAGAAGCTACATGGGAGCTTGAGGATATGATGAGGGAGAGGTATCCTCATCTGTTTGTTACAAGTGACGAATTTCGAGGGCGAAATTCATTTTAAGGGGGTAGAATTAACACCCGAGACTTTTATAAGAAATATTTTTTAAAGGAATCTTTCAATACACACAACACTATCTTGGCTTGCTTTACACTCAAATGCGACCTTCCTTGATAGCCTGCGTCGTACGCAATATCGAGTTTCACTAAACAACGATATGCTATTAAAACATTATTAAAACTAGCCGTTATGAATAGTAATAACCACTTTTTGAAATTTTTTAAATTTTATTTTTCAAAATGGGCTTCTTTTTTGGATTCAGAATATCGAAATTAGCCTAGGGTAAAATTTTAGTATTTTTCTGGAAACTTTCAATTTTTGATTAATAGTGAAAACACTGGGTTACTATTTAAAAACTGACTTTTTAATTAAATAATTATTTATTTTATTTAAATTTATTTTAGGTCAAAATTGATACATAATACCTATATAAGTTCAATTTAATTAATTGGTGTAATTTTATAACAATTTTAGATATTTAAAAATTTTATTGAACTTTTCACCGTCTTTTACCCACCTCCTACGAGAATTTGCAAATTTACATAAAACATAATTTTCCCGCTTCTGTGAGTAGAATTTCATAAATCCAAGAGACACAGTTGATGTTAGTAAGTAAAATTTGGTTCAATGAGATGAAAATAATTTTTGGTGAATAGTAACTTTTTACTTTTATTTACCACGGTTAAAAGTAAATAGTGTAATTAAGGGTAAAAATGATATTATTATTACCCTAACACATATCCTAATTCTATTGGATAACTGTAATTCGACCAAAAACAACCTTAGGAATAAAATGTGACCATTTAGGCCCACTTGGATTAGATTAGGACATTTATTATTAATTTATTCAAAGAAGGGTTAAAATAGTTAAAATCAAATTTTAATAAGTAAATAATTTTTAATATAGGGTTATACATAAGAAAAATTCAACTATAAATATTCATTCGAAATCTAATGATATTTCCTACATAATGGTATTTTATTTTTAATTTTTAGACATTAATTAATTTAATTTATTTATGACACAAAGATGATGCAGTAATTATCTTATTAATGAAATATTGACATAATTGATGTTATAAATAGACAAATAAATGTAATCTGAGACTTTTTATGAATTAAACCAATTTTATAGGTTAATATTACATGTTAGTATTGATTTAATTAACTTTTTTCGAATTAATCATTCTGCTATGATTTTCAAAAAAATCAATTACTAAATAGTGTCAAAATTGACATAAAATAGGTTTTAAAACAAATATTATATTATTAATTGTTATTGTATTCATAAAAATCTGAGGCTCGGCCAAATGACTTAGATAAAGTTATATATATTAATAATAAAAAACTTGGGGTTCTTTTGGCTTGTTATAGTAAGTTTATTAACCTTATAGTGTAAGAACACAAAAAGACACGGTAACAAAAAATTATCTAACGTAAAGTTCAATCTAAATGATAAGGTTAAAATAGTAAACTAAACTTTTCCAAATTCTATTGGATGAGATAATTTCGACCCATCCCCACCTTATCTTTTAAATAAATCAATTTGGATCTATTTAAAACCGAATAGGGCTTTATAATAAAATAATATTTTTGGTTTTTCCAAAGGTTCCCCTCTCCTCCATTATAAAAGGGCACCTCCTACCTCTCTTCCTCACACCACTTTGAGCCTTCAATCTCGGCCAAACCCTTCCAATTTGTCCTCTCCACTTCCCTAGAAACATCCTAGAGGTAATGGTCTTCTTCAAATACCAATTTTAGTGCCTTAAAAGGAGGTCTCAAAGAAGCGCTTCAAAGAAGAGGTAATGTCCGTTACCGATTCTTTCAACTTTATTTATTCTTCAACTTCTTCTTCTTTAGTTGTTTCATTATGAATTAATAACATCAGTATCACTCATATAATGATATGTTATTATATGTATGAAACAACCCTATTTCACCATCTATCCATCCTACGGAAAACGAAATCACCACGCGTGCGTACGTACGAAATACCATCTCCACGCCGTGGTGTAATCTATTTTCCACCACCACCTTACTTGTATCGGTATAATGGTGTAAATAATAACTATAAATTATTATTGTAAAGTGACATTGATTCTAAAATATTATACATACACTCCATTACAATTTCACGATCATGGGAATGATATCATCGCTCGTGCGTACGTACGGAATACCGTCTCCACGATGTGATGCTACTCGTTCTACATGATCTTCATTGCATAATGATTATATAAATGAATTGAATGAATTAATATGATATATATTAAACTAATACCATTCTATAAATGAGGTATCTATAACCCAAAAAGAAGAATAAGAAGTTATTTGACAAAACACGCATAAGAATAAAAAGTAATAAACACCCGAATAACAAGTAGCAATGAAATATTACTAATAATAAGATAAGAATATGACCATATATGATATCATAACAATGAGTATGATTCTGGATTAACATTATTTAAATCATTATACAGGAGTTTCAGACACTTACGAAGCAAATCAGAACTAAGGTAAGGGAAATATCACAATATCATTTTTATCTGAGATTGTTTATACTTTGGAATTTACTGGGGTGTATTTTATCATCCGCATCCATGTTTCCTCAATATGTAATATTATTTCCATCCACCTACAATTGTTTAAATCCAATTTTACCCTTTGGTGAGTTTTTAGTAAAAGATATGAAAGGAATCTTTTTTCGTTTTTCGTACGAGGTACTTTTGGACTTTTCCGAAAAAAGTACGAGAAGAATGTTTTTTTAAATTATACGGCATGAATGAATTTTTTAAAACATTATTTCCAAGAAGTTTCCATTACAAGTTTTCAAGTTTATTTTTAATCAACTTCTTTTAGTTTAGAATTTAATGACATGTTAGGAAAGGAAAACTGTATTTGAAGTAGAAAGGATATTTTCCTCAAGAATGGAGTTCAAGTGTTTTATCAAAATTATTTTCCATCTAAGATAATAAAGGGTTCTGTTTCTATCCCTATTATTATATTGATTTGATTATGTTGTTATGGAATTATTTTTATCAATTTTTTATTCTTATATGAATTGTTTTATGATGTCACAATGTTTAAGATTCCCATTTTTATTACATGGGTTATGCTATGATGTATGGTTTATGATTTTGTGGCACACATAAGAATGGTATCATTATTTGATGGGTGGGACCTATATCTCCCTCCAATGCATTGGGTAAAGATTTTATATCTCATGAGATAGACATGGCTGGAACGACAGGTTAAACCGGTTCAGTGAAACAGGACTGAAACGAGGAATGAACTCGGTTCAGAAATGGAATTTGTCCACTAAGATACTCTTGGCAATGATTCTTGACTAATAAGAAATGATTCTCTATGATTATGTGTGTATTACACAAAGCATCATGTTTTATGTTATGATTTTTGTGATTACATTTCACTACCATGATTTATCCCATGTTATGAAATTATGATCTCTTTTGCAGGGTAAGATTTCCAATATGTTATGTTCTTATGAATATGATGTGATTGATATTTCTTTTTTTTACCCTTACTGAGAATTTGAGCTCACCCGTTTGTATGTTTTCTTTCCCCAGGTCAAGAAGAAGTTTACTAAGTAAGATATGCCAAAAGGGTCTATAGATATGATGAAATAAATGGGAGACAGTGTAGACGCTTTATGAACCAGTTGTTTATGTTTCCCAGTTTCTAAAGACACTATAACTATATGGTCCTTTCATGGTTTTGTTATATGTTGTAATAAGTGTACTTCAATTTTGAAGTACTAACAATGTATGTAAAGTATGGTTCGTTATAGTTGGTTTCTGAGGAAAGGTATAATCAACCTTTGGAAACTAGGATGTGAAAGCCTTAGTAAGAATCATGAGGATAAGTCTAAGCATAGAACACAATCTTAGTGTTTTAGAAATGGCCATGAATAACCTATGATAAGACCGTAAGTGTGATGTTTTATTCTTGATTATGTGGTTTTCCTATTATAATTAGTGTGGATCACACTATTCTTCTTGGTTTTAGTCAATGGCTGGAACCCGAAGGAACCGTGTTAATGTGGAATGCGATGAGCAATGCAATGATTTTCCCCCTGAGCAACCAAACGTTATGGGAGATGGAATGCAAAATTTTGTAGCCAGGCTCACACAAATTTCTCATGCTATGAATCATGCCATATTTCTAAACGAGAAAAGGAAGGAGCAACATACTGTTGAATCCTTCATGTGGTAGCATCCTCCTTCATTTAGCGGGTCTACTAATCTATTAGTTTCTGAACAATGGATTAGTACTACTGAAAAGATATTTTCAGTTCTTCAATGTTCTAAACATGACAAAGTCATCTTAGTAGTGTATCATTTGGAAGGAGATGCTGATCAATGGTGGAATCTTATTAAGAATATGAGGCAATGAGATGAAATTGAGTCCATAGAATGGTATGAGTTCAAGAACTTATTTTTCAATAAGTACTTCCCTCATATTCTCTGAACAATGATGGAGAAGGAGTTTCTTGAACTAAAGCAAACAGATGATGAATTTGTTGGTACCTACTAAGAAAATTTTACAAGACTTGCAAGGTATGCTTCTGGTATTATTATCCAACCTGAGAGTAAGATCGATCGATTATTTGGTGGCTTAAAACCAAGTCTTCGAAGGGCGTTAGCCATAAGGGAATTCAATAGCTATGTGGAAATCGTTCGATGTGCTCTCAAAGTTGAGATGGAGATTGGAGTAACCCATCAGTCATGTGGGTTTGATAAGAAGAGGAAAATGGAATTCAAAGGAAAATCTAAAGAGAACACTGAAAAGAAGATGAGCTTTTCCTTATGATCAATGTGTGGAAAGAAACATGGAGGGAGTTGTCTTAAAGGGACAAGTAAATGTTTCAAATGTGGAAAGGAAGGTCATTGGGCATTTGAATGCCACAATGATGGGAAGAATATGTCTAGTGATGCGAACAAAGAAAAGGCTACACATAGTGCACCTCCTACACTTCAATGATACAAGTGCAAGGAAATGGTTCATTATGCCAATCAATGCCCAAATCCATGAGTTGTTGATGATGATTGGCATCAACAAAATTTTAAGGCTAAAGACAAAGGAAAGTCACACGCAATTTCTATCATTGATGTGGAGTACAATAACGAAGTGGCGAAATGTACACTTACCACCCACTCTAAAGTAGAAAATGTTTTATTGGATTCTGGATCCACCCACTCTTTTATTTTCTGACGAATTTTTTAAGGGTATCAACTTATTACCTCAACAATTATATGTTGAGTTAGCTATAACAACCCCTAATGGCACAACAGTCACATCAAAAGTTTATAATTTTTCTCTGATTGAAGTTTGTGGGAAAGTGCTTCCTGCAAATCTTGTGATCCTTCCTATAGTGGAATTTGATGTTATTCTTGGCATTGATTGGATTTATCTATATGGAGCTCATATAAATTTCCAACGAAGGGAAGTAACATTTCATATTTCAGATCAATCTATGATCGTCTATCGATGCAAGGATGAACATAACCTTCCAGTGTAAATTTCTTCCATCTTACGGTTCGTGAGTCCACTAAATGAAGGTTATTTATCTCAAATGGTTGGTGAGAAACTCAAGATTAAGAATATTCCCATTGTACGGGAGTTTGATGATGTATTTCTAGAGGAATTTCCGGGTCTTCCACCAAATCATGAAGTTGAGTTTTCAATAGAACTTATACCGGGTGCTTTACCTATTTCAAAGACACCTTATACAATGGCCCCAATTGAGTTGCAGGAATTGAAGAAGCAACTCCAAGAGAATCTTGATAAGGGATTCATACGCCCTAGTGCGTCACCTTGGGGAGAACATGTTCTGTTTGTTAAGAAGAAAGATGGATCAATGAGACTCTGCATTGATTATCGAGAACGTAACAAGATCACTATCAAGAACAAATATCCTATCCCGAGTATTGATGACTTATTTGACCAACTAAGAGGAGCTCAATTCTTTTCGAAGGTTGATCTTCGTTTAGGGTATCATCAATAAAGGGTCAAAAGGAAGGATATACCAAAGATGACTTTCTGTACATGGTATGGACACAATGAATTTATAGTGATGCCATTTGGTCTTACTAATGCCCCTACTATGTTCATGGATCTGATGAATAGATTCTTTAGAGACTATCTTGATCAGTTTGTGGTAGTCATTATAGACGATATTCTTGTATATTCAATGAGAAAGGAATAACATGAAGATCACTTGATAATTATATTGAAGACCCTATGAAAGGAGAAGCTTTATTCCAAATTTACCAAGTGTTAATTTTGGCTTCAAAAAGTTTCATTTTTGGGTCACATAATCTCAAAAGAGGGGATATCTATGGATCCAGCAAAAACAGAGGTTATCGAAAGATGGTTGAGACCAACAACAGTAACTGAGATCCGAAGTTTTCTTGGTTTGGCTAGATATTATCGACGTATTTTAAATGATTTTTTCACGATTATCTAATCCACTCACCAAGTTGACTCGGATAGGAGTTACGTTTGTTTAGACAGAGTAATGTGAAGAGAATTTCAAGGAGTTGAAAAGAAGGTTATTCAGTGCACCTGTATTCACACATCCTTGTAGTGGAGAAAGGTTTGTGATCTATAGTGTAGCATCCAAGAAGGGATTGGGGTGTGTTCTCATGAAAAATGATATGGTGATAGCTTATGCCTCACGACAGTTGAAAATCCATGAGCAAAATTACCCAACTCATGATTTGGAGTTAGCTGCGGTAATATTTGCATTAAAGATTTGGAGGCATTATCTTTATGGAGAAAGGTGTGACATTTATACTGATCATAAAAGTTTAAAGTATATTTTCACACAAAAGGAGCTGAATATGCCCCAAAGAAGATGGTTGGAGCTGATTAAGGATTACGACTGCTCAATTCATTACCACCATGGGAAAGCAAACAAGGTGGCAGATGCATTAAGTCGACAATACCATGCCGGTTTATCCATGATGAGGATAAAAAAATATCCAATATTTATGGATTTACAAAGGATAGATCTTGGAATTATAATAAAAGGGGAAAATCGTATCTTTCTCAAATGAACTTTCAACCATCTATACATGTTAAGATTAAAGACGAATAGAAATAAGATGTAGAGTTACAAAATAAGGAGAGAAATGTTCCTAAATTTAACCTTGATTGTGATGGGATAATAATGTTTAGGAATGGGGTTTGTGTTCCTCCCATCCCTGAATTAAAGAAGGAGCTGTGGGATGAGGCTCATAGTTCTTCATTCTCTATTAATCCTGGAAGCACGAAGATGTATAGGGACCTGAAAGAGTACTTCTGGTGGGATGGCATGAAAAGAGATATTGCTAAATATGTCTCTCGATGCTTGGTTTGTTAGAAAGTTAAAGCTGAGAGACAGAAGTCTAAGGGAATGTTACAACCATTACCCATACCCGAATTGAAATGGGAAAACATCACTATGGACTTTGTCACCGGACTTCCTAAAATATCCAAAGGCTATAATGCTATCTGGGTCATAGTTGATCGTCTTACAATGTCTGCACACTTCATTGCTATTAGAGAGGATTTCTCTCTGGATTAGTTTTCCGGGATATATGTAAAGGAAGTTGTAATATTACATGGAGTACCACTTTCTATTATATCTGATCGGGATCTGAGGTTTACCTCAATGTTTTGGTGAAGTCTCAAGCATAATCTGGATAAAGAGTTGAGTTTCAACACTGCTTATCATCCTCAAACAGACGGTCTGTCTGAGAGGACAATTCAAACTCTAGAAGATATGTTGAGATCTTGCTCTATGGATTTCAAAGGTGGTTGGGATCAACACCTACCTTTGGTGTAATTTTATTATAATAATAGCTTTCACTCAAGTATTCAGATGGATCCTTATGAAGCTCTCTATGGAAAGAAATGCAGGACTCCAACATGCTAGGATGAAGTTGGGGAAAGAAAGATATTAGACCTGATCTTATTGATGAGATGGAAAAAAGGTCAGATCTATTCAACAACACATTAGATCAACTCAGAGTGGACAACAAAGTAATGCCGACAACCGAAGAAAAGACGAAGAGTTTGAAGTGGGTGATAAAGTGTTCTTACGAATATTTCCTTGGAAGAGAGTAATGAGATTTGTAAAGAATGGAAAGCTGAGCCCTAGGTATATCGTTCCTTTCGAAATAATGGATTGTGTTGGGAAGGTAGCTTACCGATTTGCGCTTCCACCGAATCTCTCTCAAGTTCACGATGTGTTCCATGTATCTATCCTGAGAAAGTACATACCTGATCCTTCACATGTACTCAACTCAGAAGTTATACCGCTGGAGCAAGATCTTTCTTATGAAGAACAGCCGATAGAGATTCTCTATCGGAGTGAAAAAGTCCTATGGAACAAGACCACTCGCTTGGTGAAAGTTTTACGGAGGAACCACCAATTATAAGAAGCTACATGGGAGCTTGAGGATTTGATGAGGGAGAGGTATCCTCATCTTTTTTTTACAAGTGACGAATTTCGAGGGAAAAATTAATTTTAAGGGGGGTAGAATGCAACACCTGAGACTTTTATAAGAAATATTTTGTTAAAGTAATCTTTCACTACACACAACACTAGCTTGGCTTTATTTACATGGAAACACGGCCTTCCTTGATAGCTTTCATCGTTCGCAATACCAAGTTTCACTAAACAACAATATGCTATTAAAACATTATTAAAACTAGCCGTTATGAATAGTAATAACCACCTTTTGAAATTTTTTAAATTTTATTTTTCAAAATGGACTTGGTTTTTGGATTTGGAATATCGAAATTATCCTAGGGTGAAATTTTGGTATTTTTCTGGAAACTTGCAATTTTTGATGAATAGTGAAAACACTGGGTTAATATTTAAAAACAGACTTTTTATTTAAATAATTATTTATTTTATTTAAATTTATTTTAGGTCAAAATTGATACATAATTCCTATATAAGTTCAATGTAATTAATTGGAGTAATTTTATAATAATTTTAGATATATAAAAATTTTATTGAACTTTTCCCCGTCTTTTACCCACCTCCTAGAAGAACTTGAAAATTTGCATAAAACTTAATTTTACCACTTCTGTGAGTAGAATTTCAAAGATCAAAGAGACACGGTTTATTTCAGCAAGTAAAATGTGGTTAAATGAGATGAAAATAATTTTTGGTGAATAGTAACTTTTTACTTTTATTTACCACGGTTAAAAGTAAATAGGGTAATTAAGGGTAAAAATGATATTATCATTACCCTAACACATGTCCTAATTCTATTGGATACGTGTAATTCGACCAAAAACAACCTTAGGAATAAAATATGACCATTTAGTCCCACTTGGATTAGATTAGGACATTTATTATAAATTTATTTAAAGAAGGGTTAAAATAGTTAAAATCAAAGTTTAATAAGTAAATAAATTTTAATATAGGGTTATACATAAGATAAATTCGACTATAAATATTAATTATAAATATAAAAAATTTCATACATAATGGTATTTTATTTGTAATTTTTATACATTAAATAATTTAATTTATTTATGACACAAAGATGATGCAGTAATTATCTTATTAATGAAATATTGAAACAATTGATGTTATAAATACGCGAATATATGTAATTTGGGACTTTTTATGGATTAAACTAATTTTATAGGTTAATATGACATGTTAGTATTGATTTAATTAACTTTTCTCGAATTAATAATTCTATTATGATTTTCACAAAAATAAATTACTAAATAGTGTCAAAATTGACATTAAATAGTTAAAAAAAATATAATAATATTAATTGTTATTTTATTCCTAAAAATCTATGGTTTGGCCAAATGACTCAGATACGGTTATATATATTAATAATAAACAACTTGGGGTTCTTTGGGCTTGTTATAGTAAGTTTATTAACCTTATAGTGTAAGAACACAAAAAGACACAGTAAAAGTAAAATTATCTAACTTAAAGTTAAATCTAAATGATAATGTTAAAACAGTAAACTAAACTTGTCCAAATTATTTTGGATGAAATTATATCAACCCATACCCACCTTAGCTTCGAAATAAATCAATTTGGAGCTATTTAAAACCGAATATGGCTTTATAATAAAATAATAATTTTAGTTTTTCCAAAGGTGCCCCTCTCCTCCCTTATAAAAGGGCACCTCCTCCCTCTCTTCCTCACACTACGTTGAGCCTTAAATCTCATCCAACCCCTGCCATGTTCTCCTCTCCAATTCCCTAGAAAAATCCTAGAGGTCTTGGTCTTCTTAAAAGACCAGTTTTAGTGCCCTAAAAGGAGGTCTTAAAGAAGTGCTTCAAAGAAGAGGTAATGTCCGTTACCGATTCTTTCAACATTATTTCTTCTTCCACTTCTTCTTATTTAGTTGTTTCATTATGAATTAATAACATCAGTATCACTTATATACTGATATGTTATTATAAGTATGAAACAACCCTATTTCACCATCTATCCATCCTATGGAAAACGAAATCACCGCGCGTCCGTACGTACGGAATACCGTCTCCACGCCGTGGTGTAATATATTTTCCACCACCACCTTACATGGATCAGTATAATGGTGTAAATAATAACTATAAATTATTATTGTAAATTGATATTGATTCTGAAATAGTATACATACACTTCATTAAAATTTCACGATCATGGGAACAATATCATCGCTCGTGCGTACGTACGGAATACCGTCTCCACGATGTGATGCGACTCATTCTCCATGAATATCATTGCATAATGATTATATAAATGAATTGAATGAATGAATATGATATATATTACACTAATACCATTCTTGTAATGAGGTATCTATAACCCAAAAAGAATAATAAGAATTTATTCGACACAACTCGCATAAGAACAAAAAGTAATAAAAACCTGAATAACAAGTAGCAATGAAATATTACTAATAATAAGCTATGAATATGACCATATATAATATCATAACAATGATTATGACTCTGGAATAAGTCAATGACATTATTTAAATCATTATACAGGAGGTTCGGACACTTACGAAGCAAATCGGACCTAAGGTAAGGGAAATATCACAATCTCATTTTTATTCGAGATTGTTTATACTTTGTAATTTAATGGGGTGTATATTATCATCTACATCCATGTTTCCTCAATAAGTAATATTATTTCCATCCTCCAACAATTTTTTAAATCCAATTTTACCCTTTGGTGAGTTTTTAGTAAAAGATATGAAAAGAATATTTTGTCGTTTTTCATACGAGGTACTTTTTGACTTTTCCGACAAAAGTACGAGAAGAATGTTTTTTTAACTTATACGGAATAAATGGATTTTTAGAAAATTATTTCCAAGAAACTCCCCTTACAAGTTTTCAAGTTTATTTTTAATCAACCTCTTTTAGTTTAGAATTGTATGACATGTTAAGAAAGGAAAAGTGTTTTTAAAGTAGAAAGGATATTTTTCTCAAAAATGGAGTTCAAGTGATTTATCAAAATTATTTTCCACCTAAGGTAATAAAGGGTTATGTTTCTATCAATATTATTACATTGATTTGATTATGTTGTGATGAAATTATTTTTATGAATTCCTTTATCTTATATGAATTGTTTTATGATGTCACGCTGTTTAAGATTCCCATTTTTATTACATGGGTTATGCTATGATGTATGGTTTATGATTTTGTGGCACACATAAGAATGGTATCATTATGAGATGGGTGGGACCTATATCTCCCTCCAATGCATTGGGTAAAGATTTTATATCTCATGAGATAGGCATGGCTAGAACGGGATGTTATACTGGTTCAGTGAAACAGGACTGAAACGAGGAATGAACTCGGTTCAGAAGTGGACTTTGTCCACTAAGATAGTCTTGGAAATGCGTCTTGACTAATAAGAAATGCTTCCCTATGATTATGTGTGTATGACACAAAGCATCATGTTTTATGTTATGATTTTTGTGATTACTTTTAACTACCATGATTTATCCCATGTTATGAAATGATGATCTCTTTTTCAGGGTAAGATTTCCAAAATGTTATGTTCTTATGAATATGATGTGATTGATATTTCTTTTGTTTACCCTTACTTAGAATTTGAGCTCACCCTTTTGTATGTTTTCTTTACCCAGGTCATGAAGAAGGTTATTAAGTAAAATATGCCAAAAGGGCCAATAGATATGATGAAATAAATTGGAGACAGTGTAGATGCTTTATGAACTAGTTGTTTATGTTTCCTAGTTTCTAGAGACACTATACCTATACTGTACTTTCATGTTTTTTTATATGTTGTAATAAGTGTACTTCAATTTTGAAGTACTAACAATTTATGCAAAGTATGGTTCATTATATAAACCCCAAGCCATATATGTTGGGATGATGTGAAAAACATTTATGGATTTCACCTAATGATTGGATTATGAATATAGTAATTCCTCTAGCCCAATTTATTCGGTCATGGGAGTAGAAATATGTACATTGTAGGAACATGATGATGTGTCATTGTGGAAAATGGATCCTATGATAATTCAAATAATTAATTACTGTAGATCCTCATTATCTCATTAGATTTTGGTGATCTATTCTTCCACATAATTTTCATTTCCATCCATATGGGAATGAAGGGAATAATTAATGATAACACCATTTACATTTTCAATGATTGATTAGTGGATGATGTTGGGAGTTTCGTAGTGTACACTAGAGGAAGAATATTCTACTATCATTGGTAATACCCTCCAGCATAATTTCACTCTAAAATACTATCAAATTCGATAATACAATATATTGATGCATGAAAAAGAGGAGTGTGATCATCTATATATGACATAAAGTCCAAACATGTGGTAGATATATTATTGTTGGAGACATAGGTTGTCTATAACACTTCTTCAATGTAGAATGGAATCTGATGGGTTAAGGGAGAATGTGAAATTTTTTCGGATGATTCCAATTGTATCATTTAGTTAGTCAAATCATGTTGATATTATTTGGGGATTGGATCCTATTATTCATTTTTTGGATGGTATACAATGTACAATTTTGTGGATTGGTGACCTTTTTACCATTTGGGTTGTCAGATACCTTTGTATCACTTGTTGAGTTTGTGCATGTTTTACTATTTGGTGGGTTTGTGCCTATTATAATGTACGAAGTGTTGGTACCCATATTGAAGATTATCCTGTGGTAATAGTGATGAAAATTACCCCATTCATATAGATGGTGTTTTCCTTAGGAATCCACAGTTACCAAGGAATGCTATGATAATGTAAGAGGCTTCTAGATAATGAATATATTAGATTTATTTAGGGCCATTATTAAGATACCCTGATGGGACTCTTATACATTTACAATAAAAGGGATATAGCCTTACTAAATACATTCTCTATTTATATACCCTTTGTGGTATTCCCTTTTGGAAACCCTTGTTTGGGTTATTCGGATATGAAAAACTTCTCCTACAATTTCCTATGGAAATGGGGTCATCTATCAATGAACATTATAGTGACAGATAGGTGACCACCTGGGTAGATCCAACATTGTTGAGTGAACATGGTAATTATAATTATACGAATCCCTATGATAGGTATGTTGTATGATTTTTTCTCTAGGGAAAATATCCTAAAAAGATTTAATGTTGTAACAAGTGTTACCTTCTATTTAGTGACATGACATTGGAAAGGGATCCTTTAGTGCCTCATATTAGGAATAATATCATTGTCATTATAAATATGATTTGAGTTGGTGACATCGTATATTGGATCCTCGAGGAAATGATTACATGGAGGATAAAGCATATGATATGTGTGCTAGAAGGTAGTTTAAAGAAGCTTGAAGCATTCTATAAGAATTTCCATCTTGACCTGTGCTCTCAGAACAGGTTGTCACATTTTTTTATTCTATTTGGATTGTGAGGAATTTGATTATTCCTAGATGAAATATTACATCATTTTAATGCAACAATATATATAGAAGTACATTTTCAATTAAAAATATTAAATGTTAAATAATAAAAAGGGTTGCTGATTTTTTATTTTTTTGGGTAAGTGTTGAATAGTTTATGGAATTTACATCAGGTAAAACTTTTTTCATGAGTGGTGTACACAAATCATAGTTCCCTAAAGGGAGCATTAAAATCTATCCTTATATGATCATTAATGGTTTGAGGCATTTAAATGGTTACATATTAGGTTTTCTTTTTTTGTTTCTATTTGATAGTCAAGTTCAATAATGGATGTATTTTACTGGGAAATATAACTTTTTTAAATTTTTAATGGTATGTAATGATCAAAAAATTTACATCAACATATTATTTCAATATGCATATCATGTACACCATCTTTTCATCCATTGAATATAGGGGGGTTACATTTATATGGGTGGGTTTTGAGTAATATTTCATAGTCATTCACATCATGCATACCTTTTTTATCACATGAAATATCTAAACAACACACATATACCTAATAGGGTACTGACCATGTATTCTAATGTAGGTGAATATTTGGAGTTTCAAAATCTATGATGCCTAAAAACACACATTAGATGAGATATTGGGATGTTGGGGTCATCACACCATTATTTAAGGAAATTAATGACCACTCTGGGTCTATCTCAAAGATTTAACATTTGATCCTAAAAACATAAAAATATACGAACACGAACATTTACCCATCAACCAATGACATGTCTAAAAACATGGGTTAACTGAATGACTACATGTTCTATAGGTTCTTTTTTATTCTGTCATCTACATATGATTATCTTGTTTATAGCCATGATTGGGATACATGGTGTTTATCGCCATCCAAGTATGTGGTTGGTATCATAAATATGTGATTGGACATCTACAATGTGTCCTATATGTCCTGTGATATTAGGTTTCAAAACCCACATAGTTAGTTTGGCATAGTATAACGTTTAATTAAAGGACTATAGATTGTATATTAATGAAATGTTTTCCAAAGATAATTATTATGCTCAAGTAATATGGATACTTACTATATATCATCATAGTATATGAATCATATCCCATCTATGTATTTATGGGTGTCAACATCATAATGTATAACTAATAGAGGATTTGAGTGAGACTTATTCATGTATGGATTCCCAAAACATTTTAATTTAAAATATGAACCATTGAGTAAAGATGAATGTTTATTGGGAATACATACCAACAAAGGACCAAAACTAGGAAAAACCTCTTCAGGATATTTATACAATCATATTCAGCGTCGTAGACCATGTGATTCATGGCCATTATGAAAAAAAAGATAATTTAAGATTAGTCACGTTCAAATGAGGGGAAATTTGGATGGGGAATACAAATTTTGATTTTCCATAGAGGGATATGATTACCAATATCTTGGAGAATATTTAAAGTATGTTAGGCATTAGAAGTGTATTCTGATCAGAAGGATTATAATAATAATAAAATTCGATATAGTTTAATATAGTTCCTACCCTATTGGTGGGTTAATGTTTTTCAAGGGAATGGTCGAGTCTTATAATTAATAACACTTCTTTTACACTGATTGACATCGAACAATCTCATAAGAATTTTTTTTTCAATGAGTCCTCAATATTATGGATATGGAGTCCCTTACATTAGGAAGGACTCTCATTAGAGCTCATTCCTTAGAAAGCTATCATATATATCATGTGTATAATAAGAATTAAAATCCTCATTGTTTAGTTCATTACTGACCTTCTGATGGGTTGGGAGAGGTTGTTAAAAATTATTGGATTATTATTATATCTGTGGTTTAGGATTGATATGTACATATTTTATGCATGATTCTCAAGTTAAATATTTATTCTATAACTTTTAACAGATAATGATCGATGATTACCATTAATGTTATGTCAAATATGTAAGGTACGAAATGGAGACCATATCGAGAGCTTAACATGAATGGTTTTACATGAGATTATAACCCAAAATAATTAAAAATTCAACCCTTATATAGTGGTTACCCTACCAAAGTTTCTTGGCCTGGGATTTACATTGTGTATATACATGTGTATCTTCTAGACATTGTTGACATGTGATGCCCTGTATTTCTATCTTGTTTAGGGTATATTCTAAAATGTCTTATGGTCCATTCCTAAAAACGTAGTCATATCTATGGGGTGTCTTCCACGAATGACCATGTTCTCTTCTAGATACATCCTATTGTGTCTACATGACCTGGAAGCCATGTTTGAGGATGGCTTCCTAACATGGGAGATATGTCCGACGCTGTCTTCCATACATGATAAATGTGCTTCATGTTATCTAAGATAACATTTCCAATGTACATAACATGATCAAATAATTCAGTTATATGGTCTTTCATGTGGCCAAGGTTTATATAACCAACGTACTTCACGTGATTAATTATGATACGTCCTAGGTAATTCACATGATAAAAGTAGACATATCCATTTTTCTTCAAATGATCAAGGAAAACATGTCTATGGTCTTTCTGATGATAAATTATGAATTTTTTAATAATATTTTCTTCATCTAATTATAAATTCTCTAGGGACGAAACAATATAAAGATGACATTTCCATGGAGCTTCAGGGTATTAAAAAGACATTTACTAGGGAATTCATATATAAAGGATGACATATCTATGTAACATTAAAATATCAAAGGAGTCATGCTATATGGTTGATGTATGAATGGGATAAAATACCAATGAGGAGTGACACTGTCAGGTAATTACATTTCATAAATTCTTTTTAATGGGTAAGGGTTTACATTACCAAAGTGGTACATGGGTACGGGTAAAGTCAATAACAAACCTCATTATGATTCCAAGAAATGTTGAGTGAAAGTCCATGGTTGTTCTTATTTCATGTAAGAGGTCACATGAGGGAATTTCATGTCATGGTATTCATGCCAAGTGTCACACAGATATGTCTTGTGATAATGGGATTTTCATGTTAATAACTCAGGATAATTGTTATAACATCCAATCCTCATACATGAATCACATAAAAAGGATAACATGACATCATCTTTGGATGTTCATATCATAATGTGATCACATAAACTCAAGGTAACCATTCAAGTGAATCTTAGAGAAGGGTCTCATCATTACAATGAGGGTTCTTTGAATGAAACAACATGTAAATCTACTCAACTCCACTCTTGTGTCTATATTTATCTCATTAACGATCAATTATCATGTGTCTTTTTTCATGTAAAGTATGATTTTATATGAGAAGAGATGAAAAGATATATATCATCATTTCATGGTGAAATTTCAATGTGCACTGTCTTGTGGAATTTTAGATATTCTCATGAAAAAATGATAAGGGGTTCATAAAACTAGTTTCCATATTATATTTTATGTGTTATGTGTGAATTAATTATAAATTTATAGGTAATTATCATGAGTCTTTAGTGATCAATTATATTTCAGAGGATGATTTTTCTGGATGATAATGTGACACTTGATCATTCAATTGAATGACTCACTATACATTACAGCTTGGAAAATATTTTATTAGCATAATCTAGGGGGTTTTTTGCTATAAAATCTTTTGATTTGGACAATTTCAATGAGGAATTATCTCGATCCATTAATCATTTATCAGATGGATTGTTGTAAATTCTATGGTCAAATCTGAATGTCCATGCGATGAAGTATCCATTCGATGACATTGTCTCATGGATTTTTTTATTTAATAGTGTTCATGGGATGTGACATGATCATATTACAATGGAAACATCTGGATTAATATTGATATGTTTCACATTCTCAACTCTATAAAATCATTTATATTCATATAAATAATTTATTCATGTGTGATAGAGTCACAATCTTGGATTTTATATGTTTGAGAATAACTTATTGATTTTAATAGAAGAGAGTACAGATGTGCATCCAATAATGGAGTCATATTGATATCAGTTTTAACTCAATTCATAGAACTATAGGTGATGTTGTGTAAAGTATATGGACATAGTATGAATAGGAATCCGGGGTGTGATTGGTGGACCAAGATTGAATTTATCGGGTAATACACATTATTTTTATTTTTATCAAAGAGGAGTAACAAAACCATGAATTCATTCTATAACACATCAAAACCTGGGATATATATTTTCAACATAAAAAATAACATAGACCCTCATACCTCTAGAAGAGATTTTTGGGGTCCATTACCAATATTCAACAACACGAACATCATCTAGCATATTCCTCAACTATTATTTCAAACTACAGCACATCTCTGTTCCCCTTGAGAGTTGGTTCTTTTGTGCACACCAACCCATTCTAAAATCCACTAGCAGGATGTGACAAAGGCCATTAATGGTTATGGTTACTATTATATGATACCCAGTTAATCTAGAAAACTAGCTATCCTTGTCCAGAACCTTTTAGATAATGAAATCCATAAAATACATATATTTGTTTTCTAATCAAAGTAGATATAAGAAGTACACGATATATTTGCCTAAAATGTAATCCCAAGACCAATAATTATTAATTAAATGTTACACTTACCATACAATTAAAATTAAATCATTATTTCCACAAAGGCTTCACATTTTTTTCATCTTCAATGAAAACGTTTATGGTGCCCAATTATAGGTTCCAACTAACATTGTTGATAATTTACCACTTTATCAAATTATAATTATAGTAATGTTTAATTTTGTAATTACCTTTTTCATTTACAATACTTTTTTATTCAAAATACCCTTTTTTTCTATTTATCCCATACCAATAAATTGTATTAAATGGTTCTTTGATCATTTATCCTTAATTTCTATTTTAGTTAATTTTTTATGAGCATAACTGATTTCAATGTTTAATATCATTATAATCGAATGAACTTATTATTCTCAATATTATTTTTTCTATATAATAGATTATTCTTAATATAAGAATCATTTTTTATATTTTATAAGTAGAATTAATTTCTTTATCTAGAAAAGGGTTATGTATACAAATATTCTTACTAAATATATAGAATTTAAGTGCACATATGATTATATTAATTCTATTAATATTAATTAAAATGTTAAGAATTTTATATACTATAGTATTCGATGAAATTTATTTAATCAGATATATATATATAAAATAACTCATAAAAAACTAAAATTTCCTAGTGGTTACTCAAGGAAGTACAAAAAAATTTAACGATAATAGATTATAAATATTTTTAAATGAATTTTAACAATTATCGATTCATTCAAATCGATGAATTACAAGTATTATTAAATTTTATATTGGAATTATCAAGGGTTAATAGTCTATCATGGATGATATGACTATATAATATATAGAAATAAAATATACTCTTCATATTACAAAGAGAACAAGAATATAATGTCCGGTCCATAAAATAATTCAATGATATGATGAAGATAGGGGTTTAAGAACATTTCACACCATCAATTATGTATGAAATTATAATGAAGTGACATGATGATAAGTAAACTAGTGAAACTACACATTTATATAATAAAATCACATTACATAATAGTAATGATGATTGATATAAAAGATACATTCACTATCTTTCTCAAGAAACCAAGAACATGAAACTGTACAACAAAAAAAATAATTTTCCTATAAATCTAAGAAGGTTAAATAGAAAATGGATTTAGAATTATCACACTATTACTATTGGAATAATTGTAACATCAAGAAATAATGCACCATTTAAATTTTTTTTAAAGATATGAAACTAGGTAATAAGGAATTCAATGTTACAACCCTGTTTTTTAGTGATTACTCTATGAACTCAATTTCCTCAGCCAATTTTTGATACTCATGTAATAAGTTCCACCTATATAATATTGATGAAGAAATCATGTTTAGTACCCATATTCCTATTTCCTCATCATCATATTTTACCCATAATTATTCTCCCTCTTCTAATTCTTCTAGCACATAAATTAACCTTAATTACAGAGGCATAAAATATTCTCATTAACAACTAAAATATTATTTCATTGAAAAAACACTTAATATAAAAATAATTTTAAAAAATGAAAATACTAAATGAAAAATAATAACTCTCAAAATGTAAAGGCAAAATATTCAAATAAAAAGAATAATTAACCATGAATATAACGAATAAACTATATTTTAATAATATTGAATCTATAATAAAATTAAATATTATAACACTATCAAATTATATTAAATATTAAAAAAATTTAAATAAAAATTGTGTCTCCCAAAGAAAGGGATGTAAATGTGTTTTCTCTAGTTTTTGAAATAATGTAGGGAACTCAAATAATCCATTAAATATGACTTTCATTAATGGTTACTTGTATGTTATTTTTTAATTTTAATGTAAAACAATTATGTAATAAATTTATCAATGTGATTCAAATAATAGAATAAATGGGAGACACTAATAAATTCAATTTCAACTATTATTCCAAAAATAATATAGAATACAATAGAATTATGGATACAGAAATGATTTTTATATAACACTATTATACACAAGTTCATTTTGTTTCAAAAAAAATATATTTATTTTATGAAATTTTTTCCAAAGACAAATGTACAATAATAAAAAATGTTCCTAGATAGTTATTTCTCAAGATCAAAGTGTGATGAACTCTAAAAATTCGATACATTAGATAAACTAGAATGATGTCAGGTCTCCTTTGAAAATAAATTTATGGTTAAGATAATCAATGTAGGTACTATAACATTTTCAAACTCATATATTTTTAAAAATGATTATTATTTTCAAAGGATAAAAAAAATTTATCATTATTACTCAATTGTGTGATTTTTATTTTAAAAAATCTTTTGAGAATGTTTTACTACTATTTTTAACATAATGAAGAATATTTTTTTACTACATCTCATTTTCAAAAATAAAATTTATGATAAATCTTAAATATAAAACTATGAAAATTAGAAAATTCATGTGGGTAATAGTTTTTGATCCATGATTTTGGTATAAATTCTGTGGCCACTATAAAAAAATCACTTTTTAACAATATCTGTTATCATCTAATATGATATCTTCAAAGAGTAATTTAAAAGGCCGATTGGTTTGTTAATAATTAATATATGGTAAGTAACACAAAGATTATTTTAATCATAAATATGTAATACATTCTTCAAATCATCAAGAATAAATTTATATTTATTTATTTATACATTATAAAATTGAAATTCTTGGAGATAACTCGTATAAAATTGTTTTTTGAAGGTTTTTCTAGTTCACTAAATGTTACTTCATATCAAATAAAAGAGTTTCTTATAAAGAATCCATTAAGATTTCTAAAAAATGAAAAAATTGAAACAATTGGAAAAAAATATTTTTATTCAAAGTGATCATAGTGGAGAATTGAACAATAAGTAATTTTATAATTTTTTCTACACACAAGGCTATAATCATTAATTTTCTAGTTCATATACCCCTTAATAAAATTAGATCATAATTTGGTTAACAGTAGTTATCCAAAATATTTCTCAAACAATATGAAATGAATTTTTTTAAATAATTAATTCTTTTATTGAGGCAATAAATATTTGGTGTCTTTTCAGTAATCATGTTATAATAACTTATTTTATCAAAAAGGCGTGATATGAAGTTTGGAAAATTAAAAACCCCAATTTGGTGGTTTTAAATGTAATTTTAAATATTTTTTCTCATGACCTAATGAAATAATAATTTTTGATTAAAAACATGATAAAGCTATATTTATTCAGTAATTTTACCCAAGAAATACATGTTGAGCCTTTATCGAAAGAAATAAGACCATGGGTTTATGAATTGGTATGTTTAATGACAATTTATGAAAATATATTTCTCAAAATATTATTGGAAATAATGTTTTAAATGATCCTTTGAAATCAAAATATTTTTTCATTGTAAAATAATCTCTTTACAATTAAACATGTTATGATTTCAATAAATCTAATTACCATCACCTTGAAAATTTCAATGGATATTTGAATGTAGTAACTCATATTAGATGAGCGATCCTAAATGAGTTTGAAAAAATTTCATTAATCCCATGATTAGAACTAAAACAATCAACGATTTGATTAAAAATTAATCTATTTTTTCCCATTGAAGAGTAACAAATTTAATTACCACATAATGGTCTATAAAATATAGTTAAAATACCTATTTTTCTACCTATAATAATATCTAAATTTCATTTTAATAAAATTTCTTCTGAGTTTATTAAGGGAAATATTAATAAATCTAATCTTGTAGCTATAGGTTATGACCAAGTAGAATGAATATGCTTTGGTGAATCCATAGAACAAATTAAATATTTAAATTTCATTATAATCTTATTGTACATTTTCTCCCACCTTATTTTGAAGATCATATTTTGAGGTTTCATAGTGTCATTATTTGTTTTCATCACTTGTTGAGAGGTGGGTGGCCTCTCTCTTTTCTCCACTTATTTTGAACTTGAAGGATTGGATTTATTTAATGTTTTTCTTGGATTGAATTTTGTTTGGACAATTTCTCTGAGTAAAACCCTTTTGGTTTATAATTTGAGAAATAATGGAATTTGAATTGGTTTTGGAGAACCTCTTCATTTATGGTTTTAAATTTCATTTTTTAATTCAAGTATGATGTTCAATGAAATTATTATAAATAAAGAATGGATTTATCGGGAATATTTTTGTGTGAGAAACAAAATCCACATGTTTAATTTAATAATTTATTAAATTTTATTTTAAATTTTTTTTGTATGATGGGAAAACCATATTCAACACTTTTTTCTAAAAAATATATCAAATAATTATATACTTTTATAAATTTCTGGTGATGATGTTGTTTTTGGATCAACCACAGAATCTTATTGTATAAATTTTATAATAAAATGAAAAGGTTGTTTTAATTGGATTTATGGCTGAACACAAATTATTCCATGATTTCCAAATTTCATAAAAATAATGAAGTAATTTTTTCAAAAACAATAAAAGAAAGTAATTTCATATTAATATTATTTGTCTTAGATCATGCAACTAATATTAGTATGATCCTGAGTAAAATCTATAAGCTAACTATATATGATGTTATTAAGATGGTTGAAACAAATCCCTATATAATTATAATTTCTTTATTGATATTATCTTACTATAACTGAACCTAATATCATGTTCAATTTTTTTCATTTCCCCTTTTTCATTTAAATTGAATATTATCTAATTTAAAATAAATAACGGGGTTTTATATTTTATAGAAGGAACTAATAATATTGGATTTTATCTCCGATTTTTTTTTGAATTTACTAGTTTCCCAAATAATGGTTTTTAAGGATTCAAAATTGATATGAAATGTACAATTGGAATGTTCCACCTAGTTATAATATTCATCCTATCATTGGGTAGTAATAGGAAAAAGTCCTTTTATATTTCTATAGTTAAAGTGGAATATATATCCAGTGTGAGAATTTTCACCCATATAACATAGATAAAACACACTATCTATGACATTGATCTTTCATATTAACATATCTCTATTAAGTTTAATAAAAATAGGTCTATTAATATTTTTGAAAGAAGATATCCACTATGTCATGAACAGTTCTTTAAGGCTAATGCCTTGACATACCCCATGATCGCATCCCAAATTCCATGGGATGACGACTAGCACCGAATGTGTAAACATACATGGGGAAGGGATTTACCTGAGTATCTATACTCATGCACACACAACCATGGCCCAATGCTATAAAAGTAAATATGCATTCTTCTAAACTACCACTGAGTAAATGTACAAATCGTAGGTAAAATTGTACAGAATATAATCCAAAAAAAAGATTAACTGAAAACATGATTGTACCAGGATAACTCTGTAAGCATTCCACTGGAAACCCCACCAGAGGGGTAAGTGTACAGTAGCTTCTAGAATCAATAGAAATATACCCCACCGACCTGGTTTCAATGAAATCCACCCGGTCCTAGGACACAAATAATCCCTCATGGAGGAAATAATCTTCCCCATATACAACATGTTCGGGCATATCCCTTGCTGTGGTGAGTAAACAATATTTAGTAGGGATAACTAACAAACAAAGAAATACCACATAACAATCTGCAAAGGAAACCACAAAGATAGAAAACTCACACCAGGTATAATATAGACTAGAAAAGTAAGACCCATCTGTCATATCATCGAACATCTTGGTTTGTGAGAGAACTCATCCTATATTTGTAGAGTGGGCCTGCTGGGTCACACAAATGCCACTTCCCACTAACCATGTAATTTTTTGGTCTTTATCCCTAATGAGTACTATTGGTATACTGGGTCACATAGATGCTGATCTCTATTGTGGAAATTCTGGGGAAAATAGAAGTCACATCCCACCCTGACCATACAGATGTACTCCTACTATAATGTATTGTGGGTCTACCATGTCACATAGAGTCCCTCCCCACCATGGGCCTTTCATCTCACATTAAAGACTCTTCCCATTGGGCCATCATAGCTAATCTACATGGGGTATCTTGTTAGCATTATTTAGATCTCATCCAACCAATGGGTTTCCACACACAGTGCACTTGATTTTAGGAGAACCACACCTCATGATATTTTTCACATTTCAACATCCATGAAAGACTCCATGGATTATTCTGAAACATTCGTCTAACTATGAAGAATCCAACACCATAATGGTCTCTTCAATTAGATTCCCAGTTTGAATTATATTGGCATTTTTTCAAAAAGGGGTTGGATGGGACCAGGTCTGGTTCGGCCTTGTCAGACTAACCTGACCCAACATGGCTTGGGGCCACCGACCCATCCTGGGACTATTGACCAAACCCAAACTCAGACCAACCTAGGTCCAACTAGATCTAGCCCATTGTTAGGGGCCCATTGGGCCTCAGGTCAGGCCTGGATGGACAGGGTTGGTACAACCAACACACTGCCATGTACGCCTGGTCGAGATGTAGTTGGAAGCCACATCTGTCTCCCCTCACTAAGTGCATCATTTGTGGGGTTAGCGCATCTACCTTGGTCAGTTACCATTTGTATTCCATGTGCGATGCAGAGTGGGGTTGCGTCCGCAGTGCACCGATATGGTCGGGTGGCCACGTCTAGCATCATCTATCCTCCAACACAGAGGTTAGTGGCTCTTTCCACACAGTCACATCCCATGCCAGCTATGTCACATATTTTAGAACACATTCGTGGTGCACCGATGCTTTTCTAGTTCGGTGTTCCATTCATCACGCCACATGTTCCTACAGCTTCCTGGGGAGGCCACAATCCCAATGATGGCCTCGAATCCCCCTTGCATGCACTTCAAAGACACGGTCATGATGAACACACAAGACATAGAGGTTCACACCTCGTTCATGTTGGCATACTCCCTCCACATTCGAGGATTAGAATAAATGTGATAATTATGTTATTTTCTATCATAATTTAATCATATAATCCTTTCATAAAAACCCCATCTTAAGTACCCTCCTGAATATGTGAGTGATCCTCGGATCAACTTATTCGTGGGTTGATTCAAGTTTATTGTTTAGAACGGTGAACATGGATACATAAGATAAAACGAACCCTTACCTTGTTGAAGTTTGTCATTGTGGCTATCCACCTATGATAATTTAGTTTCCATTTGAATTCATCATCCTCCAGTCCTGATCCTTGAGGTGCATTGATGTCACTAGAGATTCACTAGCATTACTCATTCATTGTTGGAGAGGATTTAAACCGTAGGTTCATTTGCAGAATCCCACCAATTGATTTCACCAACATGTTGTCTCATTAATATAGAAACGTGTTATAGTGTTTCTATAACACTGCATCTCCACATCATTATGCTATTTCATTTAATGAAACAATGTATGAATTTTCTCTAGGTTGTAAAATCATTGAGCTGCAACTATTAGAAAATCTAGAAAAATAATATAAAAAAGTTTATTTTTTTAACAATTTCTTTAAAAAGTATGAATAATAATATTTTCCCTCAACACTCGCAAATCATGGATAAGTCAATTTTAGGTGAATACCATGGTTCTAAGATCAATTATTCCCAACAATATTTTATCAGAGCTCCATTTTAAAGGATAGAAAAAAATTGAAATTAACTTTAATGAACTTTAAAAAAATATTACCATTCCATTTCAGGACCACCAGGCCTCAAAATCAGGCGTTTTGGGATCTTTTGGACTCATAATAATTACATAAAATATAAAACAATACCTGTAAAATATTGAACATTTTATTACTCCCACTTATTAGGCTTCTAATCCTTATAATCCAAAACATGTTTAATCAAACATGTGGTGGTACTGAGCACAAATCTGAGCCTCCCAATAATATGTTATCTCTTTAAGATTATTGTTCTACCACTGAACACACACTAGGGGAACCAATGATCCATAAATTTCGTTCTCTTATCGATCCTCTATCTCCATTGGGATCTCCAAAAACGTCTCCATATCGTCAATGTTCAGCTCGACCTAGTCGATTACATGTGATGGATCATGTACATACCTCATCTGCTGTGACATGTGTAAAACATCATGAATTAGATGAATATGTGGTGGACGAGAAATGTAGTACACAAACTTTAAAACTCTATTCTAAATAAATAATGGTTTGATGATCCACAAGGATATCATGCCATCCTAAACAAATCTCTACAATCTCATCGGTGTGAGACCCAAAGGAAAATAAGGTATCCCACCTCAAACACCAAGGGACTCCACCACCTATCCACATTAGATTTATAGGTTATCTATGTTGTTCCCAATCCTCTTCTGAATGATCTTCATAATCTTAGTGGTTGCTCGTACCAACTCTAGACCCTTGCAGTCTCACATTCCTAGGACTACCCATCATAGAGGTGACCTACATAGCCTCTCTAACAATGCCACAAAAAGTTCCATCCTAATGGTAGAGTGATTACAGTTGTTGTATTTAAACTCCACCAGTGGTAGTTTTTCCTCCCAAATATAGTCAAAAACAAGGATGAAAGCATGAATCATATCCTCCAAGGTGTGTATGGTCTACTCTATCTGACCATCCATCTATGGTTGAAAGGTTGGCATCATGCATAGATAAGTCATGAATGACTCGTGACATCCCTTACACAGTTTAGATTTAAAATTTGCATCATGGTCTAAGAAAATCGTCAAAGGCACCCCATGTAGCTGTACATTCTCCAGGACATAGTGGCACACACAAGCCCTCTACCAATCCCTACTCCCTGATGGGTACGAAGTGAGTCGACATGGTGAGTCAGTCAACAGCCACCCAGATAGAATCATGGATCATAGACTTTTTTTGGTAATCACATAATGAATTACACCAAGTTAAAATCTCATTTCCACTCTGGTACCCCTCATGTGGATGGTCCAAGCCTTCTGGAACCTGATGCTAAAGCTTCACAAGGTGAATAGTGAGGCATCGTGAAACGAAATCTTCCACCACATTCTTTATCCTTGTCCACCAGTACTGACATCATAAGTCCATGTAAATTTTCTCCACACAAATATATACATCCATACGAGATATATGAAACTCCCTCCACACATACTACCACAACATTATTTCTATTATGGTGAATCCCAGAAAAGGGATGATGTGATCCCCACCAAAAAAACCATCAGTGTCTTGTCCTAAGGATAACTCAGCACATCTGGATTTGTAGTTAATATCCACAAATAGTGCCAACCTTGATCAATATAAGAGTGGGGGTGTTATAGTTCTTGACTAAAGAAATGATGCTACATAATAATCAAGGAAAGATATTTGTTTCGTGACTAGCTGTGCTGTCACCTCAATCAGCAACTGTAATACTGACCTCTTTTTTAGCACATATGACACCATTTTCCCCTTTCCAAGGGTATATAATATCTAAAATTCATATTCCTGGTTGAACTCTAGCCATTTCCATTGTCAAAAGTTTAGGTCCTTCTATGAGAAGATATACCTAATATTCTTGTGGTTTGAGTAGGTAGTAATGCTTTCAACCATCATATAACACCGCCTCATATCCAAAGAAATGACCACTAATGCTAAATCTATCATTGGTATTATTGTTCTTATCATGATGCCTCAACTACTGAGTTTTTTAGGGGATCACTACTGTCTCATGTATCCAAACACAACCCAGTCCGGTCCTTGATGCAATACTGTATACTATATACCCAAAACCCTCTTATGTTAGTCTCAATATTGGTGCACTTGTCCATCTCAACATAATCAAATGGAAACTCTTATATAAATTCTAGATGAACGTGAGGGGTTGTTGTAAGAACCTGAATATTCTTTTCAGGTATGTTTTCCTTTTCTAGTCATTTATGTGAAAAAGTGGAATTTGTAGAATTTTTTTTGAAGTACACACCATGTACTTTATGAGTACACACCGTGTACTCAGTTGTGGCATGAAGTCGTGTGCTGCCATGTAATGGCCGCACACATGGCCATGTAGAGGTGAACTGGAGGATGGATAATGCGGTGTACAAAAATTGAAATTACATGTCATGTACTTCCAAAGTACATGGCATTATTTTTTTCATTAAACACATCAGGGTCTCTTTGGACTGACAAACCCATCTTCTTATAGGTTTGGATCATCTGAGAGCGAGAGAACATCTACAATCATCCTTCGAGCCCGCGACCGAGAATCTGACTTCTGATTCTACCACATTCAATTGACTTTGAATCACCACGATAATCTCTTACTTCTTCTAGATATTAATTTCATGATTCCTCTGCTTTCTAAAGTTATCTCCAACTGACCTTTTTATATGTTTATGTTGATATATGGTGTTATTGGGTGATTCAATGATTGAGGTTCATGTATAGTGATCTTACAACACCGATGTAGGTGGTTTGTTCCTTTTAGTTGGATGCCCTTGAATTATATGTGCAAATTTGACCAATACCCTTGAACGGGGTATTGCGTGTTTACCATTTAGCCCTGATAATTTCCTACTATGATTGTTTGATTGAGTAGAGGATAATTGAATCTGAATAGGGTGAATTGAAATGATCTGGAAGTGTTTACCCATGCATGTTTCTTGTTATAACAGTTTGGTCTAGTTTTCTAGTTTGGCTGCTGTTTACTTTTTCCCATGCCTAGTATGGTAGGATGGTGTGACTGTTGTTCTAAAATGTTTCTATGCTATAGACTATTTATCATGGTAGTTATTGAGGTTTACATTGGCTGATACACACTACAATTCTCTCTTGACATACACATGGTTGTGAGAACATGGTGTAGTAGATTATAGGGAGAATGGATAAAAGGGATTCTCTAGTATGTCAGTTTTTGCTTACGATGTGAGACCACATGGGGAATTGACATAAGTGCTTCCCCAGAGTGTATGTAGTTCCTCTATGTGGGCCATAGGGGGAATGCGACGTATGTTCTTCACCAGAGTACCTTTATTTTCCGATACAAGACTAAAGAAGAAATTGACGATGAGTACTTCCTCAGAGAGTCAATTATAAATATGAACCAGAGGGGTTAGATGGAGTGTACTGCCCAGAGGGTTTCTTATGTTTCTAGGTAGGACAAGAGGGGATATACTGTGAGTACTTACCATATGGTTACATGTTGAGTTATATGGTTGCATGTTTTTTTATGTAGGACGGGAGGGGATATACTGTGAGTACTTTCTAGAGGGTTACCTATTGTGTTATCGACTTGCTTGTGTTGCTAAGTAGGACAAGAGAAGATTTTCTATTAGTAATTTCCAGAGAGTTACATATTTTGTTGAGATGATTTCATGTGTTTCTAGGTAGAACCAAAGGGGATGGGCTGTGAGTACCTTCAATAGGGTAACCTATTTGTATTTACATGATTTGGTTAGTTGTTGCTTGATTTTTGAAATTGAATGCATTGAAACTGTGGATTTGTTACTGCTGAGTACTTCCTTGTTTACTGCTTCCAGTTATTTATTACCTTCCATATTATTAATGACTATTAGGAATAGATCTTGTGGTGGTTTCCTATGGGTATTTAGTCTCACACCCTGTTTGGGCCATGATTTTGCTCCCAAACTGATTATATTACTACAGGTATAGAAAATGAAAAGCGCCCTTCTACTTCAGGTACTTGATTGTTGAGTAGCTAGAGAGCATGGGACCAAGCTAAGTCTTGTGATGTAGAGGAGTTTACATATTTTCTTTTAAAATATGGTTTAGTACTGTATTCATGGATTGTGATGTGTTAGGCCATTTTCTTATGTATATATATCATGCATCATTTATATATATATGCTCCAGTTTTTCATTTCTTTAGAATTCTGTTGTTTCTTTTTGATTGATATTATTACTACTTCTGCTATTGTTTTCTATTTCTCTTATGTTGTGTTACTCTGCCAATGAAGTAATAGTTTCCACAATATCGCACCGAAGGCCCTCGCTGCCAGTTGACATCCTCCAGCATTATCGGAAATTCATTTGAGGCCATGTGACCAATCATTTACGAGCCGCCTCTGGGTTGATTCCAGAATTGAGATGTTACAAAGTGGTATCATAAGAGTTTCTATTCTTGGACATACTGTTTGGAGACTATAGTAAGGTATGGGAGGAATATGTACTTGGTAATAAACTGTTCCCTAGGGTAGCTAATTTGTGTATAGGGAAATTCCAATTTACCCTATAATGTAATTTTTATGGTTTATTGATTTTACAGTTGATTTCATTTTCACTGTTGGGTGACTCACATGTATTGTGTTGTATTGTTGATGTTATTGAGTTTCTATTTCTCTTTCAAACTTATGAGATTAGGTTATGCCATCTCATGAATTATATAGGCACTTTCTAGGGATCACATGTCATGCATTCTTGCCATGCCATACTAGGTGCATTTGCGATTGTATGTGGTTGTGATTGTTGTTGTGATAGATATGCATGTTGTTATGATAGATGCCTTGATAAAAAATATCTATTGTATTATAGGTTATTGTTGCATAAGTTTTTGTTTGAATGAACACCAAAGAATGGTTCTTTAGGTGTTATAAGCCCTCATAGACAGGAATTTGGTGGTTCATTGCCTTGTTTGTCTCGTTATAACATGTATAAGATGACGAGATTTGATTCGCAGGGTGTATGGGCCCTCATAGATCATAATATTGCACTTTGTTGTTCGTTTCATTGTTTTTATGGGCTCTGAAGAAGTATCTGAGGATTACTATCTAGAAAATCCCAGAATACATGCTATGTAGTTCTTACTACATGCCATGTGTTCTTCTGTTCTGGAAGAAACTATTTTGATAATGTACATGCTGTGTAATCATTAACTTCTTCATAAGTCATGTGGGTAGAGACATGGGAATGGGAAATTCTTGTGGGATCATGTCGTGTACCGGTTGTACATGTTGTGTAGTGTTGACCTTTTGACCACCTATGTGACTAACAACAAGGATGGATAAATCAAATGTTATACGCGTCATTTATGTTCTAAATAGGTCATGTAGCGTATTCTTGGAATCTAGCCATGTATCTAACAACACATTTTAGTGTTATAATTTCTCGTACACGCCGTTTCCATATGAAACCCACCGTGTAGTGGATTCTTGGAATCCAATCATGAAACTAACAACACAGGTCAATGTTATCTATCCATGTACACGTTGTGTCCATATGGAACTCTCTGTGTAGTGTTAGATGAGTATCCGGATGTGTCATGAACAACACAAGTTGGTGAAGATCATCTAGTACATGCTGTGTCTGGCACGAACAAACTGTGTACATTCATTCTATGGATAACCAAGTGGCTTTGTTGCGTAGAAGGTCTCGGGCGGGGGAATATAATTCATGTAAAACGTGTGTAAGGACAATACACCATGTTTTTGGGGTGTTACATGACAAGTTCTGGATGATGTACACTCCCATATGAAAGGCTTAAGGGAACACACCGTGTAGTAATTATACACACTATGTACTCTTCTTTTTTAAAAAATGAATATTTTATTTCTCTTGTTCCCTTATTATGCTTCTAGTTTTTTGTCCTTGATGATATTGATCTAAGGTGTTCATTTGACCATGTAGAGTCATGGCACAGAGATGTCCTCCGGTTGTACGACAGTTGCAAGGCAATGATCAGACACCATACGAGACTGATCAAGGACTTCCAGCAGATCCTTCAGTAGTTCCAGTCTTGGCACCAGCCATCATTCTGAAAAAAGGATTCAATGTACAGTTATTATAGGGTTTTATGAGGTTCATGATGACCTTCCATAGGGTACTGCATCCTTCCCCATCCATTGAGGAGTAGACACAGTTAGTTCAGCAGTATCATCCTCCCCCTTTCACAGGGGAAGGATGACCTTAGGATGCAGTGTCATGGTTAGATACCTTGCTGTATATCTTCGAACATTTAGAGACACTTTCAGAGAGGAGTGTCAGGCTCGCAACATAGATGCTTTGAAGTTCTTCCAAGAGATTTTGTGATGTGATCTCACAGGCTGGATGCCAACAAGACATGTATTTGGATGAGTTCCAGTATGCCTTCTTTGACTTCTTCAATCCGGATAAATTGAGGGCTGATTGAGGGCAAGAGTTTATGAGTCTGAAGCATGGTAGTCTTTCAGTTATGGAGTATTCCTATTACATTATTGAGCTATAGTGCTTCAATCCTATTCTAGGAGGTGATAAGTTATTCCTAGAATGGAAGTTCGAGGATGGTCTGAGGCATGACATCTTATCTGAGTTTAACATCTTCAGGTTGACCTCTATCACTTCTATAGTCAACCAGGCCTTGATCACAGAGCGCAATATGAGAGATTATTGAGTTGTGATCTAGGGAGGTTCAACGTCAGGAGTTATTGTCCCTCATACAAATTGTAGTAAGCACAGTAGGGAGTCTTTACATTGTGATCCAAGGAGGCGAGTCACTTATTCTGGTAGCCAGGTGGTGTTCTACTAGTGTGGGATGTACGGGCATATGAGGTCACATTGCCCGAGAGATCTGGTGGAGTGTAGATCTTACTGCAAGATGGGTCATCTTCAGCGCTTCTATCATATCTTCTCCCCAATAGCTGGTGATAGGGGTTCTTCTATGAATCCATGTTCTAGGGAAGAATGGCCGGTTTTTCACCAGTCTGGAAACTGATGTTCTTACAGCCATTCAGGCTGAAGTGGAGGTCTTGGTCGTGGTTGGAAGTCACTCAGTTTTCAGCGAAATCACGGCGGATCAACTCAGAGTGGTCATGTAGGGTCACAGGGTCATGGTATAGGACAAAATTTTGCAGTGGAGAAGACCCAGCAGGTGGAGGATCCCAATCCTTCTACAGTATGAGGTACGATCATAGATGCCTCAGTTTTAGCTTTTTCACTTTCCAATACCGTGGCTTTCCATAGAGTTATATTAGTTTCTATTCTAGATAGCCTTGGTCTCTAGATCATTTATTCTGCTGATATTTTGACACTTCACACTCAATTGGGGAAGAGAACAACTAGTGTGCGTTAGTGTGAGGATTTCCCTCCAGATGTTGGTGGTTGTCACTTCTTTTGGTACCTCTATGTCTTATAGATGACAGGCTATGATGTCATTCTCAAAATGGACTAGTTTGTTCCCATCCAAGATGTCGTCGATTTCTACCGTCATTGGGTGAGTTAAACATCACCAGAAGGCGGATCGTTTCTTCATAAAGGCGTGTTGGATGTCCATACGAGTAGAGCATGACCCGAGCATCATGAGTTGAGATGAGTTACAACCCATATATCTAGTCTATATCCGGATGACTAGGGGACATCTCAGATGGACTTTTGTCTAGTGGTGGATCATTTTACGGAATTCTTTCTAGTGGAAATATCAGGTTTTCCTAAGAAGCGAGAGGTAGAATTTTCTATTGTGCTCATTCCAAGAGCTGCACCATTGTCCATTCCTCATTATAAGATGGCAACACTAGAGTTACATGAGCTCAAAAAGCATTTGGAGGAGTTGCAGGCAAACAGTTTCATCCGACCCAGTACTTCTCCTTGTGGTTCTCCTATCCTGTTTGCGAAGATGGTAGACTGTACCCTCAGGCATGGTGTGGATTATCGGAAGCTGAACCAGCTGATGGTCATTAATTGATATCCCTTACCGAGTATTTATGATCTCTTCAATCATCGTTGATGATGCCGGGTGTTCTCTTAGATTGACATGAGGTCCGGTTATCATCAGTTGCATGTTAGACCATCTGAAATACTTCTTATAGCCTTCCAGAGAAGGTATGGTCTATTAGAGTATGTGGATATGTCATTCAGCCTCACTAATGTGTCTGCGGTTATCATGGAACTGATGAACCGAGTGTTCCATACATACCTGGATTCTTTCATGGTTTTCTTTGTGGACAATATCTTGGTGTACTCTAACACTCGACACGAATAGGGTACCCATCTTGAGATAGTTTTGAGTACACCGAGATAGAATCAGTTTTATGATAATCTCTCAAAATGCCACTTTTTGATAGACCAAATTCAATTCTTGGGTCATGTTATCTCAGAGAAAGGAGTATTAGTAGAACTAGAGAATGCAAGAGTAGAAGTTTCCTGGGAGAATCCGAAGAACACCATTGAGGTGAAGAGTATTCTAGGGATGACTAGATACTAGAGACATTTCATACATGACATTTCACGCTTAGAAGACCCACTGACATGACTGACCAAGAAAGGTGAAATGTTTTGGTGGTCAGATTCTTGTGAGTCATCCTTTCTGGAGCAGAAAGGGAGGTTTAGTTCAACACCAATACTAGTTTTTCCAGAGCTTGGATAGAGCTATACTATGTACTGTGATGATTCAAGTATCAGTTTGGGTGCTGTGCTTATGCAAGGAGAAGGAGTCATTGTGTACGGGTCTCCACACTTGGGGCCACATGAGTGGAATTACCCAATAAATGATCTTGAGTTAGCTGATGTTGTTCATGCAATGCATTTTTGGAGAAATTATCTTTTGGGAGAGAAATCTATGGTTTTCATGGACCACAAGATTCTCCAATGTATCTTTACTTATCATGACTTGAATTTGAGACAGTGAAGGTGGGTTGAGTACCTTCAATCTTTTGATATTGATCTTTTCAATATGCAAGCGAAAGGCAATGCAGTGGATCATGAGTTGAGCTAGAGGACTCAAATACAGGAATATCAGGAGGCCAGTATTGAGTGGAAGCTTATGGCTTTGTTCTCTGAGATGCATTTGGATGTGCATAACAGATAGTGGCAGACGTTTAATTCTTCAGTGGTTGTCACCTCTACTATTCCTGATCGAGTGCAAATAAGGAAACTATTAGATTTTGAAGGCCTAGTCTGATAGGAAAGCGTGTCAGGAGTGGACCCTATTCATGGATGGACTATAAGAGAAGATGAGATCTTTCATTTCCTGGGGTGTGTATGGGTGCTAGTAGACATACACAAGGAACTGATACGGGACTTTGATTTATATGTTTGGGCAGTTCATCCTAGTGTCACCAAGATGTATCGTTATCTACAAAGTTAGTATTGGTTTCCAGGAAGAAAGGGAGATTTTTCTGGTTTTCTTATGAGGTGTTTCACATGTTAGAAGGTGAAGGCAGAGCATCAGTGAACATAAAGTATTTAATAAGAGTTACCCATTCCTGAGTGGAAATGGAATGTTGTCGCGATGGATTTCGTGATAGGTTTACTGAGGTAACCTCGAGGGAATGATGCAGTTTGGGTTTTCATTGAAAGACTCTCAATGGATGCTCACTTCTTGTCGATCAAGGAGACATTTAGTGTTGTAAGTTGGGACGATTGTACATCCAAGAGATTATATGTCTACATGGGGTTCCGCACTCCATCGTTTCATACAGGGATTCCCGTTTTACTTCTAGGTTCTGGAAGGGGATTTAGAAAAATTTTGGTACACTGGTACTTTTGAGTACAACTTACCATCCCCAGACAGATGGCCAATCCGAGCGTATGATTCAGGTGCATGAGGACTTGCTCCATGCATGCATCCAGGATTTTGGAGGTTCATGGGAGAAGCATATACCTCTTTTGGAGTTTTATTATAATAATAGTTTTCATGAAACAATTTAGATGGAACCTTATAAGGCTTTGAATGGTAGGCCATGATGATCACCTTTATGTTGGCTGGTGGTAGGAGAGGAAGCTTTGCAGGGAACTCTTCATTATCAGGAGACCATATAGCTGATAGAGTAGATTTGGAAGAGTATGGCTACTACACTGTCTCGATAGAAGTCTTATGCTGAACAATGGAGATAACCTACAGAGTTTGAGATCAGTGATCAGGTTTTATTACGTGTCACACTGTAGTTTTGACACAAAAGGATTAAGAGATAGGGTAAGCTTTCACTGAGGTACTTTGGGCCATTGGAGGTGTTATAGAGAGTTGTTCTAGTTTCCTATCACATGTAGTTACTTCATAGGTTATGGGGTATGCACGACATCATCCACATTTCCCATCATCTATGTTACTTCTTAGACCAGTCTCATGGAATCCAACCTGAGGAGGTTGAGTTGGATATATATGAATATTTTAAGGAGAATCCTATCAGGATTTTTGATTGAAGTACAAAGGTTCTCCGTGGTCGGTCTGTTCCTCTGGTACGAGTGTTATGGCAGAACAGTAGAGTATAAGATGAGACATGGGAGAGGGAAGAAGACGTGCGATCGCAGTGGCATAAGATCTTCATGTTTTTTCTTCTATGCCGCTGTGCTTCTGAAATTTGGTGGTGAATTTATTTAAGGGGGGTGTTTGTAAGATCCCAGAACTTGTTTTAGGTTTTTTTTCTTTTTTGGTAATTTTTGAGAAAAAGAGGAATTTATGGGAAAAAAAATTAAGTATATGCCATGTACATTATTTTTAAACACCATGTACTCTATTGCTGCATGAAGCTGGGTGATGGCCATGTAATGGTCTCACACACGACCATGTTGGGGTGACTTAGAGGACTCCTAATGTGGGTTAAGGAAATGGAAACTACACGCCATGTAATTCCAAAGTACACTCCATGTATTTTTTTCATTAAACTCACTAGGGTCCTGTCTGACAGACAGAACCACCAACTTCATGGTTTGTTTTGTCCGAGAGTGAGATAAATTCCATGATCTTCCTCCGATCCCCTGACCGAGCATTTGACCTCCGATTTTACTGCTGATGATTGCATTGGAATCGCCTTGGTAAGATCTACCATCGTCTTGAGAATTGTTTCATGATTCATATTCTTCCTCATGTTTTCGTCAGATGAACTTTTTAGATGTTTTTATGATCAACAGTGTTATTGGAAGATTAAAGGCTTGAGGTTCAAGTATAGTAATCTCCCAACACCGAGGTAGGTGGTGTGTTTCTTTCAGTTGAATGTCTTTGAATTATATGTTAAACTTTGACCAATACCATTGAACAGTGTATTGCCTGTTTACCATTTAACCGTGATAATTGCCTTCTATGATTTTATACTTGAGTAGAATATAATTTAATGTGAATATAGTGAATTTATATGCTTTGTAAGCGTTTTCCCATGCATGTTGGTAGTTTTGACCATTTGGTCTTGTTTTCCTGGTAGGTTGCTGTTTAATATTTCCCTTTCCTAGTATTGTTGGATTGTGTGATTATTGTTCTAGCATGCTGTTATGTTGTAGAATGTTTATCCAAGTAGTTCTTGAGGTTTACAATGGAAAATACATGCTTCTATGCTTACAGGACTTACACATGGCCGTGATAACCTTGTGTATTAGACCATAGGGAGAATGAACTGATGGGATTACCCAGAGTGTCTGTTTTTTCAAACTATGTGAGACCATAGGGGGAATTCCTGTTATTGCATCCCCAGAGTATCTGTAGGTCCTTGATGCGGGCCACATGGAGAATGTGATGAAAGATCTTCTCCAGAGCACCTTTAGTTTCTGATACATGACTATAGGGGAAATTGATTTCGAGTGCTTCCTCTGAGAGTCTATTTTAAAGCTGAACCAGAGGGGTTAGACAGAGTGTACTTCCTAGAGGGTTGCTTGTGTTGCAAGGTATGACCAGAGGGCATAGGATGTGAGAAATCTCCATAGGGTTGCCTATTTCATTATCTGTTTTCTTGTGTTGCTAGTTAGGATTATAGAATATAGTCTTTGAGTACTTCCTGGAGGGTTACCTGTTGTGTAATCTGTTTGATTGTGTTTCTAGGTAGGACCACAGGGGATAGGCTGTGAGAATTGTCTAGTGGGTTACCTTTTTTGTTTAGCTTCTTGCTTGTGTTTCAAGGTAGGACTAGAAGGGATGGGTTGTGATTTCTTCCTAGAGGGTTACCTATTTTTTTACATGATTTGGTGAACTGTTGCTTGATTTATGAAATTTAGTGCATTGAAAATGTGGATTTTTTTAATGTTGAGTACTTCCTTGTTTACTACATCCTATTATTTATTACCTGCCATATATTTTCTGACTATTAGGCATAGATCTTTTTGTGGTTGCCTACTAGGATTTAGTCTCAGAACCTTTTTGGGATATTAATTTGGGCCCAAAAAGATTATATTGTAACAGGTAAAGATAAGGCAAGCACCCTTTTACATCAGGTATTTGATTGTTGAGGAGCTGGAGAGCATGGGACCAAGATGAGTCTTGTGATGCTGAGGAGTTTACTTGTTTTCTTTTGTACATTGGTCCAATACTGTATTCCAGAATTGTGATGTGTTTGGCTATTTTCCTAGACATATGTACCATGCATAATTATATATATATATTCTCCAACTATTTATGTCATAAGACATCCTTTATTTCTTATTGTTATATATTTTTAATTCTCCCACAATTATTATCTGTTTATCTTCTGTTGTGTTACTCTTCCAACGAGGGTATAGTTTCCCCACTATCACACCCAAGGCCATCACTTCTAGTTGGCAGCCTCTGGCGTTATGGGTAATGCGCTTGAGGCCATGTGACCAACTGGTTACGAGGCACCTCTGGGTGGCTTCTGGAACCGAGACGTTATAGTTGTCCCCTCTATTTCAAGGATGATAAAGGCAATTATAATTTGTAAAATATGGGTAATAACCTCTGGTATTATCCCTCCAACCCCAAGAAAATCTGAACATCATTCGTGCTAATGGGTTGCTCCCAAGTATGCAGTGCCTGTCTTTGCTGGATCTAATGAAACTCCAACATCAGTGATGGAATTCCCATTAAAATAGACCAAAAAAAGTTAGAATTTTCACTTCAATAACATATTATAATGATGGTTCTCTCAGAGTGTATCCCGAAATATCCACTGGTGTGTAGCGTGCTCTACCTTCGATGCCAAAAACGCTAAGATGTCATCAATGAAGACTACCATGAACCGATTGAGGTAAGGCTAGATGATCCTATTTATGGGTCTTAGGAACACTTAGGAGAGTTTTTCACACCGAAAGGCATCACCAAAAACTCATAGTTTCCATAATGACATCTAACCACTGGCTTCAGTACAACATCATCCTATACCTAACACCGATGATATCCTTATATGATGTCTATCTTTGAGAACCACCTCACTACCTTCAAATGATGAAATAGGTCATCAATACATGGAAGTTGATACCTTTGCTTCATATTCACATGGTTATGGTGCCATAAGACGATGCATAGCCTCAATATATAGTGTGTCTTCATGGAATACAACACTAGGGAAGCCCATGATGAAACATTGGGTCTCATTAAGCTATTATCTTTTAATTCCTCCAACTATAACCTAAATTCATAATGCTCCATGTGATCCATCTTATAGGTTGGTGTGGATATCATTTTCATCTTGGAGTATAGATCAATGAAAGAGTCTACCTGCCAGCGATGAGGTAGTCCCTAAATATCCTCAGGAATGAAATCCTAATACTCATCCACTATACAAGAATGCTTGGACTCTGCCCATCCTATATACCAAGGGTGGGGCTAGCTAATTGGTGAGTGATTGGAGGCACCCTCCACTGAGACAGTCTATCATTTTCTATAAAAGTTCACTTCTCACTGGTAAAGGAAATACTGGTCCCATCCTCATTTACAGACAACCCATTGCACCCAAAAAGTTGATCAGAGCATGGACTGTTGATAAACATTCCATACCCAAGATGATGTCATATGTGCTTGACGCCGCTACAAAGAGATCACATTAAAAACTATTAACTCTTTTAGTATGCTCACAATTCCAACTCCAGAGTTTAATCGTTGAATTGCCTCTTGTATGAGACTCTAATACTATGGATCGAGCCAATGACTGCACCGAACACTCTAAGCCCCGAACGAGGTTCATGGAATGGAAAGAGTGTCTAGAACCTGCCTCTATAAGGACTGTAACTAAGGTGAATAAGACACAGATCATACCTATAATCATCTCTGTAAATGTTTGGTCATATCCCACCATCACCTGAAGCTGGCCTCGCCTCTATCTGTCGGCTTCTTGAGCCCGTTGTTAACCACCAAGGGGTGGTGGTGATAACCCCTCGAATGGTCATCCACATATTTCCTCTCTGCCTGCTCCCCTTCCAGGAATTCCGCCATATTAAACACATTGATCAAACCTCCACCTCTTCCTTTTAGGTTCCTCGACCATCTGGATATCATCTATGAGGTGGTTTAGGCAGTCACGAGCCATGCGCCCCATCTTTCAACATGATAAGCACAACCTAATTCTTTAATAACTCCCTCTACTAACGTAACCCTACACCACCAACCCCGACTCATGCAGTCTTGCACTAAAAGATATGACTTTCTTGGGTACCATATTATACTTCCTAATAATCACCACTGGCTACTCTTCTACCTGATGTTTTTTGGTGTATTCGGATGACGATGTCTACCCTGCTATGAATCTCTCTACAAGAAGGGATCACTCTAGAACCCCAGCCTAAGTGGGGATACTGAGAGACTCTGTGGATTCCATGATCTTCTGTTTGAGTCCCTTCACAATTGTTCATGCACTAAGGAATGGTCTTTACACCATGTATGCGGTGTAAAAAGAGAGGTTTGTAAGCCTCTAAGGGAACTCATCCACTGACATGCTACCAAAGTGTAGGTGAAGTAAATCATTTATGTGAACCGACAATAAGGTTACATAGAAGAATTAATCCTAGAAAAGCATCTTGAAGTCATACCAAGATAGGTATTCCTCAACATGAGTTTGAGTCATAAAAACTACACTATGTACATACCGATCAATGAATAAGACTCGTAGCTATGATCACCATCTGGTCGAGTGGCATCCCCACATAGTGGAAGACCAACCTCACCGCCTCCATCCAATCATTAGTAGCCTAAGGATATGTCCCTCACTTAAGATTGTGAGGACTCTGTCTCAAAAACTCATATAGGGAATTGATCCTATGTGCATCCTCTACATATACCGTGGTAGGAAATGTTGTCCAATGGGTTTTGGTAACACTGTAGCACCACCTAGTGGTGCCATCTCAAGAACTGGTCCCAAAACCGATGCCTCATCGCTTGGTGGGATGTACTCACAGTCACTCAACAGAATCTGATGTAGAAATATATGATGAGGAATCCTGATATAGATCATTATGTACCATATTTAATATATTATACCGGGTTATCTCACTCTTATTCATGAATAAAGTAATGGAAAACTCAATTCCTATATGTTGTATGTTACCGATGATATTATATATAGAATTGAAAGAAATAATTCAAGGTCATGGTGTATGGATATGATGAAATCCACACCAACACCAGACTTCCTGAATCTAAATTTCAAAATAAAAAAATTTAACACCATTTTCCAATCATAAAACTATAGTCTATAGGTCATTGAGGTAGAATCGACACACCTCTGATACCACTTTTTCCCGACCTGTCATCTGGGGAGCTTTTAATGACTTACCCCAAGCTATCCTCCTGAAGATTAGGGGTGTCTACTAGCTCTGAAGGCATATTCCTTCTTATTGGATGAATTGTTAAAAGTATCTATTTGCACACACACAAAACCACATCACAATGATAGAAAAGTTAACGTGCATGAAACTAAATAATCACTAAGTAACAGTACAAACTCTTTGTCAAATAGGACATAATACAAGACCAACAATAGATAAACAGAATTCTGGTATGTACATGGAAAACCCTATATGTTCTCCACTATAAATACTACTAGATGGGTATGTTTTGAGTAGCTGTTGGAAGTCATTGAAGTACACCTCCCCTGCCTAATCTCATTGGGAAGCAACGTGTCCTGGGCCACCAAGTCCTCTTTCAAGGAATCGATTGTCTATACCAGACACAACATGTGTGGGAAAATACCATGTAGGGGTGAGTAACACAATACTCAATATGGACCATAAAAAACTAATAAATACTACAAATTAATCCATTAAGGAATCCATGATTCATGATACCACACTCCAGGTATATTCTAGAGTAAGAATGTAAAACCAATCATTCGTATCATTGAACACCTTGGGATACTGGATAAATCCTCCTCTATGAGTTTAGTGGGGCTGTTGGGTCTCATAGAAGCTTCGTCCCATTAACGTAGGACTTCTATTATATACATCCATGTTGTGTCTCATGGGTATGCTGGGTAACAAAGATGCCACTATCCACTGTGGGTGTGTCATGTCACACATAAGTCGCTTCCCACCTTGTCCATAATTAGGTGACACTCCTATAGTGTATCACAATTATGATAGGTCACACAGATCCACTCCCCATCATGGGCCTGCTAGGTAACTGAGAAGTCGCATCCCATGGGGCTATCATAGATGATCCACAAGGGGTTTCCTTTCAGTAGTTTCTAGTTCTCTGCCAAATGTAGTGTTTCCGAATTTTGTGTTATTAATTCAGGGCGAAAAAAACACCAAAAATTAATTTCAATCTAACATCTATGAAAACCACAATATAGAATTTTAAAAGATACACCTAGATCAAAGGTTCCAACAAGGCAAAAGAGTTGTCAATCAGATGCCCAGTTTGAATGATATTGGAATTTTTTTTAAAAAGGGGCTGGTTGGGTTCAAGTCTGTTCTCACCCTGTTAGACCGACCGAACCTAGGGTCCACCGGTCCAACCCAGTCTACCGAACCGACCCAATTCCACTGACCAGACCTAGAACCGGATCGTCCTGGGTATGACCAGGTATAAAAAGTTGGCTGCTAGCCCATTGGGTGGAAGGTATGACCCGCTATGGCAGCCCAATATGCCAAAGGTGAACCAGTTCTGCCTAGCCAGGACACAGCTATAAGACACATCCAGCTCCTACTAACCATACGGGTCATTCGTGTGGCATGTGACTCTACTACGGTTGGTGGAAAACATACATCCATGACCAAAATGCACTGAAACAACTGGGTGGTCATGTCCACCTGCCGCCAACCACTGGCATGGAGGCCAACGGTTCTAGTCACACCACCACAGCCTGATCCAGCCACATCACATCTTTCAGCGTGTCATCAAGACACACCGGCACCCGGTAGTGGGTGCTGCCATGGATACCGCTGGTAACCTCTAGTGGGTTCTTCATCGGATTACAGGTTCAATTCTGGTGGTCCTTTCATCACGGTGCTTGTTCCTGTGGCTTCATAGGGATGCCATTATCCCTACGACGTCCTAAAATCCACCATGACGCTACATGAAAGTCAAAGAAATAAAAAATTTAATATACAGACAAAGAGGAGAGGCTCATGCCTTTTTCATTTCAGATCGTTACCTCATCGTAAGAGGTTCAACAATAATGGGATAATGATTTTATGTTTCATCATAATTTAATCAGGTAATCCCAAACCAAAACCCCAAGTGAAGTACCCTAACGCCAAAATAATTTATCCATTGATCAACCAATTCATGGGTAGATACACATTAATCATTTAGAAAAACAAATGAGGAATCCTAAAAAACCTACCCGGTTGGAGTTTGTTATTGAAGTGATCCTCTCATGAGGGTTCATGTTCAATTCGATGCCTTTGGAATTTTTCTTCCTTTAGACCCATTCTTTGAGGTGAGATAATGTCACTAGCAATTAAACAACATTTTTAATCAAAAGTTTAAGAGACTTTTCAACATAAGTTCTTCAGAACAGTTCCAACAATTGATTACCCCAACGTGATATCACATTAATATTGAAACAAGTCGAAGCATTTCTGTTACATAGTGTTGCCATGTCATTATGATTTTTCACTAAATTAATCATCATATATAGTTTCTATGGGTTAGAGAACTGTTATACTACATGAATTCAAAATCTAGAAAAATAAAATAAACAATTTGATCATATTTTTTCATCATTTTCTCTAAAGTGTCTAAAAATAATTTTTTCCCTCAACCCGCATTGGTCACAGTTAGGTCCATTATACACAATTCCCACTGAATCGAGTTCAACAGTGCCCTCATATTTTTAATATGAGAAATAGTTTAATTATTCGATATACCCACTCACACATCTACACAGATGAAGATAATATAGAGTTCTATATTCCATACCAGGCACACCGGGCCTCAGAACGAGGTTCTATCAGAGCATCTAGGCTCTAAATAATTCCATATATTTTAAAATAAATTTACATTGAAAATTGGGGACATTAAACACCACTCACACATTATATGCATTAAACATATCACCATTTTATAAGAGATAACTTCTATAGGGGTGGTATATTATTGGAATCTGTTTAAATAAGAAAATATTATTGATTTTTTTCCTAAATCTATACCAGAAGATCATTTAGATTTTATTAACAGTGAATTATAAATGGTATACATATGTTTCTATAAATTAGACCAATTATTAAATTGGCAATATTTTTAAAATATTAATTTTGAAAAAAAATCTAATTTTTATCTTCTATATATCATATAATTTCATCATTTGTTTTGTAATTTTATTATAATTTTTTCTATCCATTCTATGATCCCTATATTTTACTTATGCTATCATTTGTGGGGTATCGATATCTCTTTAATTTCAAAAAAATATTTAATTGAGATTTTAATTTATAAATTGATTTTTAATATTAAAAAAAGTATTCTAAAACATTATATTGTAAAAAATAAGTAAATTTAAACAAATTTATAATTTTTTTTATAATTTCAAATTTCTATTTCACTTAGTGTATCATTTATTTTTTCAAAATTTTTTAAAATTGAATTTTAAAACAATTTATTAGAACTAATATATATGAGAAATTTTTTTTTAAAAAAAATTTAGTTTTTGTCTCTATTAATTTAAGATTAATGGAGTATAAAAATTAAAAAATATATTTATATCTCTAACAATTATTTTGAGAAATTATTAAAAAAATTGAAGTATTGATTTTCAGTATTATTATCAAATTAAAGAAATAATCCTTCATGTATTTTTCAATGAAGAACTCATTAATTGTTGAAAAAATCACTCCTTCATGAAATTAGTTTCTCGGAAATTGAATATATTTGATTTATTTTCATTAAATATATAATTTTACTATCATTTTTTAAATTATTTTTAATTGTAATATTTTATAAAATAAATTTTTTATTATATACTCTCTTTCTGTAATGATCATATTAAAATTTGATTCTAGAAAATAAAATGTGTTTTATTTTATTTTAATACACTTATCTTATAATTCTAAAAAATAAACTCTTTTACATTTTTTCTCTTCATTCCTTTGATGTTTTATGTTCCTCCTAGAAAATTTTTTTAAATCATAATGGGGGAGATTTTTTTTAAATTAATTTAAAAATAGATATATTTATGGGTATTTAATGGGGAGACCATTTTTCAAAATGGGTATACATTTATATCATAAATATTTAACAAAATGATAGTTATTGATATTTTAGTAAATGTTTTTACAATTGATTGAAATTTTACAATCATTATATATTAACTTCTTGAAATTATTGAAATTATTATATTTCTATATTTAATAGAATTTTAAATCATTTTCTATTATTATACATTTGATATATCTTCCTATGTTATGTGTGTGTGATATTCAAAAACAGGGATATTGTTGCAACTCTCACACTCTCATGGATTTTTCATTATAAAAAAATCTATGTTGATTCTTATATTTTAATTTTAGTTCGTTTATGTCTCAAATTTTGGTATAATATTCAAGTAATTAATTTACTAATTGAAGATGTAAAAGTATTTCTAAATGGATCATGATGAACTTTTTACACACTTAGAAATGTCATTTATCATGGATTTAAACTATTGAATGAAAATAAAATGGATTTCAAAAGACATTGTATGATAAAAAGGATTTTATACATGATTATCTATGTATTTAGGCTAGATTACCCACTACTGAAGCCGTCCTACTCACCTGTACCATGAAGAAATAATAAAAAACATATAAGAAGACACATGACTAGTCAATGGATGAGCACTATCCAAACAATGACTAAACGAATGCAACAACATTGTATCTGAATGTTGATGGAGAGCCACTAGAAAAAAGAAGCTTTCTTGTTGGGGCTTTCTAAAACGAACTTATTCCAGGTGACCCACTAATTAACCTGTGTGGTTTACAATTTTAAAATCTAATTAATAATCTGGGTAGATGCTATAAATATTGGCAGTTGAAATATAGTTAAATTGGTAATAATTATCCTTAATGATTGAAAAAAATTATTGTATATTCCCAACTCATTTGGAGTTAATAAAAGGAGGACACTTGAGTCTTAAAAACACATGGTGGATTTTAAAAAATATTGTGATCAAATCGATGACATGGTAATTCCAATTATCTAGATTCCCAAGGCCTTATTTCTGTGAAATAATTTCCAAATATTTTAACAATATCTCATAACAATTTGTGTACATCCTAAAATGATTTTAAAAATTATAATTGTATTCTGTTTTCCCTAATATAATATTATACTCCGCCATCGACATTAACTTTCACTATTAATAAATGTACGTTGTGTTCCTTAGATTCCAATAATGTTCAAGACATTTATCACACACCATAATTATGAGGTATGAGTTTATTAATAAATGATAAGATAAATAAATAAATAAATAAATAAAAACACTTAACCTGAGGGGTGGTTATTTAAGGGATAAAACCAGTTTATTTCTTAATTACTTTATCAAACTATGTTTTTCTCTATTTTATTTGACGCATTGAATCCTTCAATATCAATACACATAATTTACCTAAATATTATATGACAATTTCAAATTTTCATAATCACTTTGTATTGATTTAAATTTATTTTTTTATAATTTATGTGATTTATAAATTTTTGTAATTTATTGATGTTTTCACTTTATCTTATTATCATATAAAAATCACTAATTTTGAATTTATCATTTCTGTTTTCTTTAATATTTAATGTGACATTACCCCTTATGTAATTTTCTAACTTATAAATCTGATCATGTAACTCTAACAAGTCTAACATGATCTATATTATATTATTTATTATCATATAACATTTTATAAAGAAGATAAAATAAACGAAAATATGATAATATACATGAGTTCTAGGAGATGATTATTGAGAAAAGGATATCAAGGAATAATGAGAAAAAATACCATTTAATGAAAAGGTAAAATTTTATAATATTGAATAAATGAAAAACATTGATGCATCAAATAATGGTATTGATCCAACATTACTAACCATAATGAAATCCACTATACCCCATTGTGATTAGTAATGTGTAAGATATTTTTAAAAATATTTTAGTATTTTCATCATTAACATCACCATTTCTATTTAGAATATTTTATTAATATCTCTAACTCATGATTTAAGATAGTGGTCTCAAATTCATTAGGAAATAGATCAATAAATTTTTTAAATGATATTGACATTACGTATGATATTTATCATTATTTCAATCATATATAAATGATACATTTTTTTATTATGATTCAATACCAATACAATTAAATGTTTTTTAATTGATATTTATAATTATCCCCGAATTAATAATGATCATTTAATGCTTGAGGATAAATTATTACATTTACTATTATTAACTTGTTATATGACTTCATATATAATAAGATCCAATCCTTGCCTTCTAAAGAATTATTTTTTATAAAAGTTAGAACTATGTGGATTCATAACATAATTTTATCACAGATACTAATTAGGGAAGATTTTACGGTATTGGTTTCAATATTTTCACCATTCTGTATTTCACTAATATAATTACATTATGGAATTTAAGAGGTGATTTAATGGTTCTATTAATTTAATTGGTTATAAAATAATGTTTTGAAATAGAATAAAATAAAACATTAACAATTCATATGATAATATAAATTTTAACATTTTTAAATTCATTTTCCCTTCAGTGATGGATATAGAATATTTATTTTCTTTCTCTCTTTTATTTGGTGGTTGAAAATTTCGAATAACCTTGAATTCCATTAGTATGGTACAATGATATAAAAAATGTCCACGATACAAGGGTTGAAATTTTAAAATATTAGTCATGTATTTGGACTATCCTTCCTTTAAAAAATATGAATGTTTGGATTTTACATATCCCATTATTATTCTTGATCATGGTTCTATTAATTCAAAAACTAATGCAATTCATTATTCCATTTTTTATGTATATATGGTTCCTCTTTCCATTAATTTTACCTTGGTGTAGATTGATTTTTTTTTCAATATCCTTTTCTATTTTATATTAAAAAATATAACATCATCCATTTTTTCTTATATCCATGCCTATAAGATTATCCTACAAACTCTATCTCTACATTACGAGTACACCAAATTACTTATTCTTACAAATAAATTCCTAGATTGATATAGTTTTTATAGATATACTTGTACATTCCAAGAAAATGTAAGTAATTTTTATATCATGATTCGAAAAAAAACTAGTGGTACAAAATGAAAACACTGTGATGTATCCTTCATATGCTTTAAAATTCATTATATTATTTCTGGAGGTCTAAAAGGAAACTATTAATTAGGGTTTTTAAATTTTTAGGGGAATACATATTTGAAATTTTTTTCATTATTTTCTCCCACTCCATTAATATAAATAAATAATTTATTATTATATTCTGGACAAATTTTATCCATTTATGCACTAATTATTCTAAATGGAAGATTAATTGAAAACATTTTCTCACTAAGACTAATGAATCATGGTAAATAAATTTCCCAATTTGATCATCCCTTATTCCCAAACATGCATATTAAAATATCTAAAAATATCATATAGTCATTTTCTCATAAGTGAAACAATAGTAAATATATTTCATATGGGAGAAGTTGGAAATTCCATTTGGTTTCAATTGTTGTTTATAACAAGGTATATATAGTAAAGAACCACCATGATGGGTTGTTTTCTATCTTATATTGGAATATAATTTTTTTGGATAATAATTACATTACAAATAATATTGGTAACATTTATATTTCCAAATAGTTATAAAATTTACATAATATATAAAAGGAGTATGAATATAAATTATACTGACCATATAAAAACATAATTTTGTTAGTAAATGAATGATAATTTCATAACATTTAAATACCATTGTCTAAATTATAATTTATCTTATTATCCTAATTGATAAAATAATAACAGCATCATCGAATAAGAACTATTGTGGAACATACATAAATATAAGGTTTTTTTAATAATTTAAAATATCAATATACATATAATACATCTCAAAATATTGGCAGGTTTAATATCTTGGAAAAATCCAGTTTATAAAACATGACTACATAAAAACCTTAAAATATTATCTGAATCCATTATTATAGTCATCCAATTTTGTTTTATAATCCCCTTAATATATGTAATCACCTAGTTATATACATCAATGAATGGGTGGGATAATATTCTATTATGGTTTTCAATAATATAAAGGTGTGACATGACTCATTATAAGGGCATGTGTGAGAAAAATCAATATAAACAAAAAATTAAAATTGAATCTTCCAAAAAAATAATATAAGAAATAATTTTATATAGAAATTGACTACAATATATTCCTAATAATGATACAACATAATCATAATTCTATGATTTCATATAAGATATCATAAAATTTGGGATGTTTCTCACTATAATTTGGAGACATAAAAACATAGAAAAAGATATTTATATCATGTTTGTGGATACTTATTTCCATAAAAATAAAACATTAATAAATTCTTCAAATTGATATATAATTATTTTACCACATATGACATATTGATATGTATAAAATAATACATTCCATATATAATGGAAACACCTATCAATAATAAATCTGATATGTACAACTCAAAAAAAAATTTAAAAATGATGTTGAAAATTAGATGGAAAAAAATAAAAAAATATTACAAATAGAGAAGGAAAAATATTGTTTTTTAAATTCAATAGAGGAATAAAAGATCCTATTTTATAGAGAAAATAAGAAACAATAAAAAAATAATTAATAAAATATTTGGAGATGAAATTCATTATGAAATATAATTATAAATGCAATATAATTCATCCTAGTAAAGAATAATCATTAATGTAATGAGAATTAAAATTAAAATTTAAAAATAATTGAAAAATAAAATGGATTTTAGAAAGATAATATGAAGAAATAGAGAGAATTAGTGGATATTCTAGATAAAATTTGTTGAGTTCGAGATACCCCTTAACTATAGTCCCATTATGTTTCATCACATTTATAACCCATATATATATATATATATCCAAATTTTATATATTGGAATATTTATATATAATTATTTAGAATTTATTAATTTAAATATTTTATAATTTTTATTAATGATTCATTAATGATAAAATTTCCAATTAATAGTCTATTTCAAATATCCAATTTTTCATTTCAATAAGAAATATTGTAATAAATTTCATTAATTATTTTGAAAAATTAAATAATATTTGAATAATATTTTATATTTATCATATTTATGAAATATAAATATGGTGAAATAAATATCCATAAAAATGGTTGTATGTAACAATTTCAAAACATTCTTGTAAATGATTAGTGAACTATTAATGGCACATTATCAAAAATAGGGAGACGAAAAATAAATGATTTATTAATTGATCATAATTATTATCTATCATAATAATTAAAATAATATATAGCTATTTATCAGAAAATAATCTTCCATAAAAGATGGGATACAATAAAAAACTATATCCTCATAATACTTGTATAACATGAACTGTAGTAATATATTTTTCTAATGAGTGAGAGAGGATATATATAAATATATTTTAAATTTTTATTAATGAATTTTCAAAATAATTATTAAATTAATTTCAGTATCATATTCATATAATTTTATTTTAACTAGTTATGATGAAGGGAAATAATATAATAGCTGAAGGGTAGAAAAATTTGGAATGTTAAAATGGGTTAATGTCACCAATTCCTTAAAGTTTTCTCTATTTCAAAATAGATAATGCCTTGAAGACCTTTAATAAAAATATTTTTTTCCAAATATATAAATAGGATAAAGAGATGTTGATATGTTAGATATTGGAAAATGTTGGTATTTTTACATGAAGGGAATGGTAATTTAATGTTAATAAAATTATTGTGATTTTATTAAAAAGAAAAAACATGTATTAGTTTTCTAATTTTTTGGTGAGTAATAGTATTTGAACTAAATATATGTTTTTATTAATTTTAAACCTTTATACAACTAATTATTTTAGTTTCTATAAATAAATTGATAAAATTAGTTATAGATTACAAATGAAATATTTTTTATTTTTCTACATTGGAAATAGTTTTTTTGTATTAAAAAATTAGTTAATTGTTATTAAAAAAATTATATATTGACTTTTTTATCGATAAATATATTTATAATTTTTGGTAATTATTTCTCCACTATTATCTCATTACACATTTTCTATTTTAAAATATTTATTTGAAACATTCACATAAAATATTTACTTATTCTGAAAATCAACAAAATATAAACCATAGAAAACAGTACCATGGTTATTTAAAAAAAATCAATTTATAAAAAATATTTTATATCCTAATTATTATAAATATTTAGTAATTAATATAATATTTACATTTTTAGAAAATAAGGAATAAGATAGTATATTAAAATTTTTACATTATTCTATTTTGGAGGTAAATAATTTGAATTTTTAATAGAATTTTTATATTTAAAATTTTAACTAATTATAAAATAAATATATAATAAATATTATTTATTTCATGTTATAATTTTAATGGTCACATTAATGTTCTAATGATTAAGTTATTATTCCAATAGTTTTATTATTTTATATATATTTATAGTAGAATAATATTTCATAAAAATGCCTTTTATTTCATTAATTCATAATTAACATATTTTTCACAATATGTAATTTAATCCTTTAAAACTATTTATTTTGATTGTAATGTTTTTTTTGGTTTTTCAGTGGTGGTTTATTTTAATTTTTAATATTTCAATATATTTTAAACATTATCTTAGGTTATCTAATTATTGTTTTTTTATTATTTTAATAATTTTAATATCATGAGATATATTTGTTCATCATATGTAATTGTCTCTATTTGTGATATTATATATTTTTTCATTGATTCAATGAAAATATTATTTTTATTATAATATATGTGTTTGTTTGTTTGTGTGCGTGTGGAAATATTACACAAAAATAAGTAGAGAATAAAAATATCATTTAAATAAATTGGGTATTTTAAATTCACCACCAACAATTCAATACATTAAATATATGATGTCATGGGATAAAACATGTTTTCCTTAGATCAAGGTTTTATGAGGAAAAATGATGAAAAAATAATTATAAATCATTAGGATCATGGAATAAGTTATGAAATCACATCAACTGTAGTGGATCTGGATAAAAAGGTGGTAAATAATTTAATTATTATCCACACATGATATCTGAATGAAATGATCTTGATTTTTTATATTACTTCATATCATCAATGTATTAAGTGAATATTAACTCACCCCAATAAATATGGGATATGAATTTAGTATTGGAAACACCTTATTGTTCAAAAAATGATTTAAACGCATATTTTTTTTAATATTTAGGTTTGTCTAAATATATATCATAAAAATATTTTCATTCCTCATTTAGTTGAATTTGATAATATATTATGCATTGAAGATATCAACATATATACATATTCTATCAATCATTGTGATATGAAATTTTTATTCTATTCCTTAACTCAATCTATAAGTATATATTAATGAAGCAATGATTTAATAAAAAAATTGGAATCTAATTAAATTATATTGATTAGGGAACCCTTTTCCGAGGCATATATCTGTACAAATATTAATGGGAAACTCAACATTAATGATATTATAGTAAGGAATGAACATGTAGATATATTTTATTAACATTTTCCCATTATTCTCTCCAATCATTATTTTGATTATTCTATTGAAGTAATATCATGTTCACATCCAATTTCAAAGAATACATAATATTTGAACCACTAATGAAATCAAGAGAATTTGGTTAATTGTTTTATATTATAAGGATTATATCAATTGGATGTACAGATCTTATTTTTTATGAAGAATTATTTGTTAATGTTTCGTTGGATTCAATATCTTGAGATTTGAAAGACCGTGATCAATACCAACCATCTATTTTATAGTATACATAATTTTTTCCAGTTAATTGAGTGGGTATATATTATTATTGTAGTTTTACATTCACTCTAGATATCTTAATCAAATGGTTAAAAAGAATAATATAACCATTATATTTGTTTCTAGAAGTCATGGACACTATGAAATATTTATGATTTATTTAAGACATTAAAATTAAAACAGAAGATTCCTATTTTTGATCAACAACGACTTTTGAGAATACATTTATATTTTTTTGTATTTTCTAGTGGAACTATGTTACATTATACGAGAAATTAATAACATAAATATATTTTTTAGGTTTTGATATTATTCTTATAAAATAATGTCAAATATTAGAAATTACAAAATATTAAATTTTGGATTTAAAATGTATCACTATTAGGCCATAAAAGCACATATAACTGAATATATGATAAGACATCAAATATAATGGTTACTGAATAATGGTGTAGAATAATAACAATGACTATTCACTAGGATAAACATATGTTTTTAGTATTTTTTGGTATTCCTATAATTGATCATATGTACTGGTCTCTTGACTTGATCTAATTTTCATTTTATATATGAAATCATTTACATTCATAAGTGATGGAAGATGCAGTAATTTATGATTTTTGTGAGGTTGATTATATATGGTGTTTCTATGATAAATTGATAATGATTAAATGATCACGATATTATTATTATTTTTCATTTGAGGATAGGAATTAGAAAATTCATTTTACATTACCAAGGATGATGTTACCCTGGAAAAAATCCATGGTCAGTGTAGAAAGAAAAAAAGACCATCATTCTTGATTGAGGGGTAAAAACAAATCATCAATTCAAAAATATGGACAGAATGATATACATCTAAATTTTTTCGATAGAATAATGAAATGTGATAATACCTCATAGCTAATAAGATAAGGTCAGAGTTGGTCACCAATTATGTGTAACCAATATTTAATCTTAATCGGATGAATGGGTGATTATGAAGAATTTACCCCCACAAACATGGGAGTTTGAACTCTAATGTTTGAATAACCACATGGAAATAAATAAATAAATTTTCTGACATTAATACAAAAAATTATTAATTAGATGGTTTTTTAATTTAAAAAACAATAATGTGCGTTGTCAAAAAAATTATTATAAATGGATCATGGAATGTACATGGGAGGAAAATAAAAAAGTAATCTTCTGTAATTTGATTTATAATAAAAGAGAATATATTTTCAAGTATTTGGGTAATGAGTCATAGAATATATGAAAATTATTATATTTTTTTATTATTAGGTTTTTTATAGGTTATTTTAATGTAGGGTAAAATCACATTTTATATTTTAAAAAATTTTATTAACCTATCAATAATATAATTGTCGACATATGGAATTTACATAGTTAAATACACTGCTTTTAGTCATCCTCTTTTATATTACATCTTTCTTCGGTAACATGCATTGAAACTTCCACTTTCTAATAGTAGTTGATGGAACCTCATCTGTCACATTATAAAAATAAACCATATGGTATTTTCTTTTTATTTTACACTCAGACATTATATGACTGTATAATTAAAAATATCATTTGATTGATAAATATTCAATTTTCCCACATTTTATCTCACCATATATAAATTTTAAAATATACAATCAAGTATTTTTTTAGATGCTACTCAACTAATTCAATACAACGTGTCATTAGTTTTAGTTTGGTAAAAGTGATAAAGAAGTTAAATTTATTATTTTTTTCAATATGATGTTCATAATGTCCAATAATGATTAGTGTAATCTTTTTTACGTCATGCATTTCAGAAGTGGTTAACAATAGTTTAAAATATAAATTAAAATGATACAATATTTTATAGAATTATATTGACAAATTCTATAAATTTCCAATGATCTTATCTTAAATTACCAAAATTATGGTGTCTCTATATAATATATAACAAGTCATTAATATTTTCTTTAACAAATTTAAGAATTTTGTATTCTATCACATTTATTTCAATAACTACTACCTTCAATCACTGAAATAATTTATTATTGAATTGATGATAAAATTAAATTAACTATACATATCCAACATAATTTCAAACTGTATAATTTTTATATAAGTTTATAGATTCTTGAAATTACATAAATATGATTCTTATGTGGTAATTTGAGTTAAATTTGATTTTATAATGGAGCTAAACTTAAAAAAATATTACATTGATCTCAAGAGATGTTTAACCTCTTAAAAACCACACTATATGTTATAAATGAAATAACTAACATGTCATTGGTAAATTTTAAACCCAAACACAAGATTATAATTTTCTCAACATTTTTATAATATATTAAATACCACACAGTCAGTCTAATATTTATATATATGTTCAATGATCATTTTAAAATAAAGAATACATTTATTATTTCCTTTGAATTTAAATAACTTATGGATACCCGGGGAAATAAATTCACTTATTTATATTATAAACTAATTAAATATTTTACATAATTTTTTTATTTAATTTTCTATGGTCATTTGCATTATAAATTTTTCCATACTATTCATATTGGGCCCTACATTGTTTAAAAAACTAAATAAAAAATTGGTAAAATATACAAACACCCTTAGTCCATGACCCTCCATGACATCATCTTGATTGCTGATACTACTAGTCAAAACAATTGGGACAAATCTAGAAATAAAACAAGGCTTATAAATATATATATTTAAGTGTATCATATTATAGGGTGAGTGTTGTGAGGCTAGGTTTTTTAGACATAACTCAAAAATGAACATTTAAATTTCTATTAAAAGTATTTATATTGATATATTCAATATTATGCATCAAATATAATTTGTTAATGTTTTATAATATACCTAACTTGAGAATATATTTATATTATATTACATATCAATAGGATATGTAATTTTCCTTCTATAATTTTAATATAGGGGAATTATGAATATAATATTTAAACAAGAAAATTTATCACGAATCATCTATTTGATAATATATTGATAGTGATTGACTATAATGATATATGGGATCAAGAACATTGAGAACTATAATAATGAATTTCTTTCAATGTGATTTCATGTATTCAAGGTAATGAGGAATGACCTTCCAAATGCAAAGATTGATGTTTTCCATTTTATGTGGGGATATAATATATGAACATGTAAATATGTTTCTTAACATGATATAATTATTATTATATATCATTTTTTGTAATTTTTCTGATAATGAAATTGTATCTATTTATGACTGTGGTTAAGTATCTTGTATTAGGTTTATTATTTATGATATGAACCAAATTGAATGACTATTATAGGATTTTCAATTACATGAACATGAAGTAGATATATCCTGACCAATTAACAAAAATGGTAGTAACCTTATTAAATCAATTTACATTTTTTAAAATCGGTATGTTAATCCCAAATAGTTAATGATAAGAATAAATAAATCATTTATTATGGTTATAAAAAGACATTAATCCCACTATATGAGTTATCATGAGATAAAAAATTTATATCACACAACATATATATGGTAATGTGGTTTTCATTGTGATTATATATACTTATCTCTTTAGGGGACATAATACCTTTCAAGATACCACTCGTTATTTATATGTACTACTCACTAGTATTGTTATATTGACCTCTAGGAATACAAAATAAGTATATCTAAAAGATCCATTAATTTAAATGAATTAGATTATAGGATGATATGGGTCACATATGTATGGGTCGATGAATATCAAATTTTGAGTCATTAAATCTAATTAAATTAGAAAATAAAATTACTTTTTATTCGATTATATGTGAATAATAATTGGATTCACTATTCACTATAATAATTTATTTGGAATAAAATAATTTAATATGAGTAATGTGTGTTTTTATGTATATATGTTTTTAAATAATCTAAATTAAATATATATTCGATGAATTATTTGACATAATAGTATTTAATTCATTATAAAAAATTAACAATTTGGTATTCCTACATAAGGTTCTATGATTCACACATGATTATTTTACTAATTTTTTAAATATGTGGATATTTTAGGAGGTTAAACATCAAATAGGACTAATTAAAAATAATATGTGTTAATAGAATCTATATAAAAACTTTTAATAGTAAAAAACCTTATTGTGAAAGTCATCATTAGATGTATTGAAATCGTTTTGATAATTGAGATTTAATATATGTTGAGAGCCAAAAATAGTTTGATGAAGGTGATTCAATTATTGAATGGAATGGAAAGTCAAAATATCATCCTAATGGAAATATTTTTTTGGATTTTATTATAATAATATAACCATGATGATTTATGTGATTTTATTCATATATAGGGTAATTGAGTTTAAAGAAATAATATATTATACTATTTTGAGTGTGTTTAGAATATTATAGTTTGTTAGGGAGATTGATAGACTACATTAATAAATTTAGATGTTAGTTGAATGTATTAAAAAAATCCTCTATTATATATCTTTTATTAAATATAATAATATATTATATGATGTATTATGTTTTAATGATTCTTTGAGTAGTTCAGGAGGCTATGGAACAAGTTAATGAAGTTTTGCATGCATTTGATGAATAATATAATTATACTACTATAGTGATAAATATCGGTGTATGACACACTATATTCAAATTATAAAATTTCAAAAAAAAAATACCCATATAATAAGTGAAAAAAACTCATTTTAAAAGTGATCTATATGATATACAATATTTTATATGATATCAGTATCATATAAGGAGGCTTTCACATGTAAGTTGAGTTTCTTATATGTTATGAATATCTTGTATGATGGGTGTGTGAATAAGAGATAAGAAAATAATTTTATGGAATGATAAAACCTTTTTTCATAAGATACCTTTTATATTTCATTTTGATTTATAACATACACTAATTTTACAAATAATAAAATATTTAACTAAACATACCAAAATAAACTAGAACATCAAATGAATTAATTATTGAGCCTTTGAATAATAAAATTAACTTATTTTTAAAAAATAAAATCTAATAAACATATAAATTACGAAAAGATAACGATAAATAACTAATATTCCTAATAAAATATCACTATTATTCATGATAAATAATGGTATAATATGATATCATAGGAGGAAGTCTGAAGAATGAAATGTGATTTTTTTGACATTTTAAGCTATTGTACCACGTAATTCTAAATTGATGCATACTAATGTAGATAAATAATTCATAATAACATATTTAATATTTTTAGAGTAAAAGATGAAGTAATATTTCAAATATCACGTGATGAAGGAAATACTAATCGTTAAGGTTGTCTGTAAAAAAACAATGACTTGTTTCAAAATAGTTCAAAATATGGGATACTCATTCCTAAAAAAATTGATATTTGTTATTTTATATTAATAATATTCACACATATGTTGTAAAATCAACACCACGATTACCTAGAGTCGGTGCCCTTTTTTATTACAATAGAATATAAAAAAAGAATGGAACATCCCAATAGATTGAATAGATTAGTAGTTCTGGAAAACCAGAAACATACATATGTTCAACATTACAACTTTAAATGAAACTCAAAATATAAATTCCATTGGAATCATCCAAAACTCATATATTATTCATCCAAGTTATTCATAATAAACTTATTTGAATCATAGGGTAAAATAAAAAATATGAAATGGGTGAGTTTATATGCTTAGTATGAGTGAGTCAAACAGTGGAAGTAATCATAAACATAATCACTAGGCATGGTAAGAAAATTAAAACAGAAGCCTTCAAACATATACTTCAGCATAATATGGTATAAATAAAATTTAAATGTATAAGTCCATAATGAAACATTACCATATATATTCTAAAATCATAATAATCACATGTACTAACATTAAATTGTTTCACAATGAGGTTATTCATAATTTGGTACATCATAGTCATTCTATCAATGCCTCATGCCCATACCATTAATAAAAAGGTAAAAACCCAATCTAGATTAACTTTTTAGATCTATCGATGCATTGAGGGGGTTTAGTGGACCAAAAAAGTCATATAATAAGTCCATACCATTTCATAAATAAATGGGGTGAACCATAAACATCATATACATTCATATTGAAACACGTATATTAAATGTAAATCACATTCCCTAATCATTAAACATAACACGAACCATTTGGGGTAATATGGTGAATGGTTTCAAGATATCAGGTCTATAGTAAAACTAATCATAAAAAATGTAATAAAAAACTATCTAAAATATCATAAAATATTAATCCCAATCATACATAATAAAAAAAAGAGTTTTGATATAAATGAAAATACTCTTATAAAACCATCGTGCAATTCATGATAGTTAAATTATTTAACATTGAAAACAAGAGTTCTTTAGAAAAACAAATCCTCTAAAACAAGAAGTGAATTAGACTAGATTTTTTCAAAATAAAATCCATTATTATAGAAAGATAACATTTTTTTAAAATATAATATTTAATACATTGAAAAATGTGGAAGATTTTGAGATGTTCCTTTGAAACAGGTGTGTTTATCGGGAAGAATTTTTTGAAAGATCATATTTCTACATCTAACTCACTTGAAAATGGATAAATATTACTATTGGGAAATGTATATATAAATAATAAGAAATATTTTATTATGTGTAAACAATAATATATAAGAATTACATTCATTTATCTATAGAATAATAGCTACCTGAATGAAAATGGTGGATCGTAGTAGAAAAACCTTACCTTAGATCTGAATCTGTTCTGCACTTGACCTGAAAGTCATGGGATATGAAATTAGACCAATTAATTATTAATTTCTAAACCTACTGAACATTTATATAAATTTATATAATTTTATTAAGTTCATTAATGGAATTTTTATTTGTTATAAGAAATAATTCCATAATTCTAGTGTGTTCATTTCATAATTTTCATGATCGGTTAGGATAAATATAATAATGTAAGATCATGTGGATTGTATATAATATTACAAGATTTAATTTATATACAATTAATTACCATCCATATTTATATGTTGTTATCTATATAGTTTTCTTACATTATATGTGGATGAATCAGTAGGTATGTCATTTATTGATAATCATTTAGATTTTTACTGCTATTTTTCGATCACAACTAATTAGTTTTGTTATGTTATATAGTATCATGTAAAAATGATGGTTCCAAAATCATTAAATAATAAATGAAAACATTTTTTATAATATTTTTCAACCATCAAAACAGATTCATGACCAGCCATGAATGGGAAATTGAAGAAAAAATGTTCATCATCCTTGTAGGTTGTAAATTGGCACCTCCTAGTTGATGATTTCGTTTTTTAAAATAAAAGTGAGAGAGAGAGAGAGTAGTGATATTATTATGTATCATAAATTTACATGATATAATTATTATATATATATTCTACCATATTTTTCATGCATATTTGGATTGAGGGGGTGTGGAGATAATAATAAATAAACAATTAACTATAAAAGAAAATAAAAGGAAAAGGAATATGATTTTACCTCTTTCAAACTTCTCCTTCAGAATCTCCTTGAAAGGATTGAATTTGGTCTTTTAGAAAGACCAAACATTCCTAGTCATGGGGAGAGGCAACAAAAGAGTATTTGGTTAGAACATTGACTGTATTGTAGGCATAGAGATATAAAGAGATGTAAGGGTTTTTTTATAACAGAGAGAGGAGTTATTTTTGAATATCTTATTCATTATTTTATTATTATGCTCACAAAAATCAATAATTTTTCTTATTAGAAAAAAAAACTAATAATAAGTCCTTGCAAGTTTAAACTAATTTTTTCTTACATCTCCCATCATTAATGGAATAGTGTATTAAGCTTATATTGTATTTATACATTAAATTAACGTTTTTATTATTAAAAAAAAGGTAATTATTTTAGAAAAATATGAAAAATTCACCCTATAAATTTATTGAAGTATAATATTAAAAAATGGACTCTATATTATATATATAATTTTTTAAATTTGTGAAATTTAAATTTAAAAATAAATCATTATTCACTTGATAAATAAAATTTTTAAAACAAAAACTGATTTTATAACACCCTGAATAATTAATAATGATCTTAGTAAATTATCCTAAAATTTAGAACAATTAAATATTTATTTAAGATTTCATTTTATTAAAATTAATTATAAATTATATCTTATTATTAATTTGAATTAGTAAATAAAAATTCATTATTGACAAAAATATTAACACATATTAATTAATTTTTAAAATATTTAGCCTGATTTATAAGGTGTCTAAATTTTATTTATACATACATGTGTGAGTTTAAAGGTCATACTACTATTCATATGTGTACATTAGTAATCATAATGTTCTTTTTACTTTTCACCAAAAATGTATGTTTATTCTATCAGACTCTAAATATCATACTGATCGCAACTATGTATGTGAATTTTTCGAAATTCAAAATAGAGAAGTGAAAATATTTTGTTTAAAGGATTCTTTATAACAATATTAGCTAACAATGTATTTTCATCACAGATACTCAGTCTTGGATGCTTTCTATATTAAATTTATTTGTAAATCCTAGGGGTATTTCATTCTTCCACAATTAAAAAAATTTCATCCCCAAATTTACCAGAATGTTATCTAATAAAAATATATGGTTAGTTCTTCATAATAATCTCATTAGGCTCCCATGTTTCCTCTTTAATTTTATGATTTTTTCTAATGTTCCATTAATATCCATGTCGATTGATTCTTTACAAAATATTTTTTAGTTTCTGGAATCTGGATAGGCTCTGGATGTAATATATGTTAGGTTCAAATTATCATTCTTTATAAGTGAGGACATTAGATAGGTTTGGAATATTATTTCTCTACAGTGAGATACTGAACACATTGTGTACCTTATATTGGCAAGTTTTCATCACCAAATGATAATCCAAAACTCTAAATCTCTCTATAATTTCAAAAGGACCAATCGACTTGAGGCTCAGTTTCCATTTCATCTAAATTCCTACAACACCCTTCTATGTAGATACTTTCCTAAAAATGTGATCTCCCACTCGAAATTTCAAATCCTATAATTATCGACATAACTATTTTTCCTACATTGATAGTCATTCATATGGCTCTGAATAGTCATAACATTTCCTATTTTTTCTTCCATAGGCTATGGGCCTATAATGATTGTTTAACAAACTTCATCCCCACTTGTTGGTGTACGACCTCTCTTTCCATTCATTGCTTCAGATGGTTCCATTTTAATAGAAGGATGGAAACTATTTTTTATATAAACATCCACTAAAGGTAATTACAAATCAAATATACATTAAAAATCAAGTGATCATGAACTCAACATGTCTTCTAATGATTGTATTATACTTTTGGACTGCCCTTAAGTTTGAGGGTGATAAGTATTACTCAATCGAATCTCAGTATCAAAATAATTCTAATGAATACTCTAGAATTTTGATGTAAATAATTTACCATGACAAGATATTATTGATATTGGTGTTACATGAAGTCTTATAACATCATTAATATAGTGTCACCCAAGACACTCCAATGGTAAATCCTCACTTATTTGTAAGAAAATTGAGGATTTTGTAAGTCAATCAACAATCACAAATATTTCATCATTCATTCTTTGAGTTTTGTGTATTAGAGAGAGAAACATGGTTATGTAATCCCATTTTCAAATTGTAATTATAATAGGTTTCTTCTCTCCCCTATGATTTTTAATTTTATCCTTCACCTATAGATAGATAAATCCTCTTGATACATAATCACAAATTTTCTTCTTTATCTTATCCTGCCATAAATGTTCTTTCAAATATATATACATCATATTGATACAATGATTTATAGTGATATTTGAACAATTGTAATCTTTCAATAACTCCCTTTAGATCTTGGGTATAGTGGGAAAAATCCACTTCCAAAAATTTAGAATCCTATCCTTATACACAAAGTCTTCAAACGTCCCATCATTCATGACATTAATTTTCATTTAAAGATTATATGTTCTCATCATGATGAGAACATCTAATATTTTCAAAATCTTATGGTTTTACAACCTATTAAAAAATTATTGATGATTCACCAGCTTTAATAATTTCCGTATCCATATTTACTACATTCATGATAACATGATCCCATTAAACCCTAATTTGTTTTAGAACTCCATGATCCTTCTTTCTATATGAAAATTTCACCTTATCTGTCGTCCCTCGATGGTTGAATATGAAACATTCATAATCTTTTTGAATGTCCAGACATATCTTTTGCCTCATCATGATTATTTTTTTGAGAGGATATATTTTAAACACTTTTTTTCTATATAAATCTAATATCATTCACCATATAAATAGTGACATTATATCATTAGGAAAAATATTAAAGTTGTTATCTCAAGATCATGAGTTGGATAGTATTGTTCATGTGTTTTTATATACAAGGTGGCATAATCAATAACTGGATCATTCTACATAAAGAAATAACAATTTTTTCCTATGATACATCAATATAGATCACAAATCTACAATTTCCCAATGGTAGAGTCAGTATTATAGTATTCAGATACCTTTTTATCAATTCTTCAAAATAATATTCAAATTCTTTTGTCCAAACAAACATATCCCCATTACATGTAAGGTTGGTTAATGTGATAGCTAATCGGGGGACGTTGAGAATGAAATAATGATAATAACATACTAAAACATGAATACTACATACCTCAGTTTTGTTTGTTGGTGTAGGACATTCCTAAAATGCATTTTTATTCATATTATCAACTAAAATTCCATCCTTAAAGATAACATTGGAAAGAAAATGATATGATAAAATCTCATGTTTACTCTTGTAAAACGCCCCATATAATTCATATAATCTAAGAGTCATCACAATAATTCATAAGTGATACAGTTGGTCTTCATAGCTTTTATTGTATACAAGGATATGATCAATAAATACCATAATTAAGTCATCATGATATGAAATTAAAACTATATTAATTAGATCCATCAAAATGTAGAGTGCATTAGACAATCCAATTGTAATTAATGTAAACTCATAATTCCCATATATAGTTTGAAGTACTGTCTTTGGAATATGTTCATTACTCACACACATTGGTCGATATCCAGATCGATGTACAATCATTGAAAAATATTGGGCTACATGATGTTGATAAAATAAATCATCAATACAAGGAAGGTGATACTTGTTCTTTATCATAATAGTGTTGGCCTCCCTTAATTCAATACATATCCACATAGATCCTTCATTCTTCTTAAAAATGTGAACAGGGGATCTCCTTAGAAAAACACTAGGTACAATAAATCCATTATCAATTAATTCCTCAAATTGTTTCTTCAGAATTACTAATTCCAATATGTCCATCATATAAATAGTCATTGATAATGATCATGAAGAATGAATTAAATCAATAGAGAACTTAATTTCCTCCTCCAAGGGTACTCCAGGTAAAAAAACTATAAATAAAGTAATGTATTATTTTAAAATAGGTACATCATCAATTTGAACATTAATTTCTTTACTAATGGATATTTCATTGTATTCCACGCTATGAATTGAATATAGTAGATATATCAGGCATCGTTCTAGAAAATAATCAGATGGAGAGGTTTCTACTTTAAATATAATGGAATCTTCATCATTATAAAATATTTTCATTTTATTATTTTTACAATAGATATTAGATCTTTAACTTAAAACCGAATTCATTTTGAGAAATATATCAAATTCCATCAAAGGCATGATTTAAAGATTAGAAATTAAAGCATGTTTATTTGTCCTAATGGGGGTTGATTGAAAATTCATTGTTTCAATGATAATTCTATTATGAGTTTTTACTGACTTATACTTTATAAAATAAAATTAGAAACATATAATTTTTATTTCAAATTTTGATGATATGAAAGAATGTGATGATACAGAGTCAAATTAAGAAATTACTATGTTTGAGGAAATGATTAATGTATTTACCACCACATCGGTATTAACATCAGCCTCAGTAGTTGAGACAACATATTGTTTCCCTGGCTCAGTAGGAATTATTTGAGGGATGTTTACTTGATGATTATGAAATTAATGTTCATAATGTCCCATCTCATCAAAATTATTTCATTTAAAATTTAAAACTTATATCTTCCTTTTAAATTGTGAGAATGGTGTAATTTTTCTCTATAATGTAACAATCACCCATTCCCTTCAGACAAGTACCAGGATGTTTATTCGCCTAATTACAATAGGTTGGATAGTCAACACCTATCTCATTTCCTAATTCATTATTTCATTTTCCAGAGTGTTCAACAACCCTCTTCTTCTCTTTCATAAAATTTAAGTCACATGACATAGAAAAATATGTTTTTCTAGATTGCATGTGAGACTATATCTTCATATGGTGAAATATTCTAAAAATAAAGTCCCCTTTCAAAGGAATGGGTTTAATCCATTAAATAATCTATCAATATTGATAATTAGATATCAAATTTAATCTGCGATATGCCTTAAAAAACATCTATTGTTTGTATGATACTAGGAAACATTCTTATCCCCCTTCTGCCTATGATCCATGAGTTGTCATTCCATATCATATCATTTTTCATGTGGATGATAGTTTTCTACTAAAATTTCCTTAAAATACCACTATTCCACATATTAGATATCTTCCACTTCAATTTTTTGTATCAACAACTTCCATTGATCAACATCTCCCGATAGACAATGCACTTCAAATGGAACCTACTCCCTTTTGTTACTTATCATAGCATGAAGTATCTTCTCTAAGGAGATTATCCACTAATATTCCATGGATGGTTTTGTAGTCCTCTTATGTATTAGATGTTGATGGTGAAAAAACTTGTCTGACATATCTCTTCCACAATGTGGAAGATGATTCTCCATAGGGTTATGATTATTATTCATAACCTGATACTATTTTTCCAGTGAGTTTATAAGTTTTTCAGCACCAGTTGCAACATCATTATCTGGTATATGAGGGAAATTCACATATGGGATACATAAATTTGTATGGTTCTCATTCATTCATCTATGTTCCATTTCTAAATAATGGAATACACTTCATTAAGTTTTGAATTATAATGTAGAATCTTCACTAGATAATTACATAAATAAAATTGAAATCATATTCATAGATACTCTAATAATTATAAACATGGTTTCATTGAGGGAAAAATTACTTTTAAATCCATCATAATGGTTTGTAATGAAAATGTGAATTATACTAGGAATATCCCCTGATATTCTCAATCAAGGTGTATATTATGACACATTGTCGTGTACTAGGTTACCCCAAGTCAATACAAGAACACCTTTTCAGAAATTTTACTCCTATTTATATTTGTTCTAGATCCACATCCACTTATTGTATCCATGGAATGATTTATTTTTATAAATATACACATAATATATTCATATCCAAAATTATGGGATATTCTTGCATGATTATCTTCAATGTCTACATTAGGGATTTGTTCCCTAATCTATGTTTTCTATATATAATTTGCACGTTATCTACTAAAATTCATCTCAAAACAACAATAAAGACCAGACCCTAGTTTATTAGAGTCAGAGATTTATATTATTAAATTGGATGACATAAAATGAATACACATAACTGATGACCAAATTGATTAGTATTTTTTGAAAAAATTATACATACCTAAGTTCATCGTTATAAATTTAAATGAAATACTGCATTTAAATTCTAATGGAATCATATACTACTCCAAGATTATCCATAAATCATTTACATTATATAAAATTTTAAATTATGTGGAATAATAAAACATAAAAAAGGGGTGGGATCAGATGCTCCGTAAGGGTGAGTAATACAGTGGTATTAATCAATAACATTTATAATCGGCATTGTGAGAAACTAGAAACAAATGAATTTAAACATATACATGACCATAATATGGTTGGAATAAAAGATGAATTAAGAATTACATAATAAAACATAGGCATTGATATTATACTAGTATAATAATCACATGTTATAACATATACTTATTTCAAAATGAGTGAATGAAAATTTTGGGACAACATTACCATTCGGTAAAAGGCTCATTCCAGCAACAATCTTAAATGGATAATAAACCAAACTAATTTTTCTAATGAGACCAACTGATGTACCAATGGGATATAGTGGGCGCTAACTATCCCATAATAATTCCAATTCACTTATCATATGAATGGGGTGAATCATAAACAACATATACATTCTTATTGAAACCAACATTTGAAATGTATGTCACTTTTCCCCAATAATAAATCATTACACTAACCATTAGGAGTAAAGTGGTGAATGGTTTCAAGATATCAAATCCATTGTCAAAATAATCATAAAACATTCAATTAAACATCATTGATGATATCATAAAATATTAATCCAAATCAATAATAATGTTCAATTTTATTAAAAGACTCTTATAAATCCAAAATGTACATGATAATAGAAATAATATTTTAAATTTTAAATAAGTGTTATTTTGGAAAAATCATTGTATAAAAATAGACCATAATTAAGGTATTTTGATCAAAATTAGGTCAATTATTTTTGGAAAATAATTTTTTCTTAAAATATATTATAGAGTGCATTTGAAAATAGGTATGAATTTGACTAGTTCCTTTGAAAAAAGCATGTTTACCAGGTAGAGGGTTTTCAAAAATTATTTTTCAAATATCATAATGCGCATAAAATAAAGAGGGATTATGATTGGTACATATATAAAACACCTTAATAATAAGTTTCTGATGATTAAATAAGTATAATTAATGCTTTATTGGGTTATTTTGATAATAAGAGTAACCCAAATGAAAATGGAGTTTCTAGTAAAAAAACCTTAACATATGATCGAATGTGTTCTTTAATTGACCTTAAAGTATTGATATATAAATTTTGAAAAATTAATAAATTAATTTATAACATATCTGAAATTTATATAATTTATTCTAAATTTATTATGTTAATTTATTTCATTTTGATAAGTTATATTAAAGAATTCTGAAAGGTTCGTTTCTCAAAATTCATGATCACTTCTCTTGATTATATGTGTGGAAGATCCAGTGGAATGGATATAAATTTATATGATATAATTAATATATTTTTATTCCAAATACATAATATTAAATGGTTATTTTATCCTTAGGATATATGGTATGGAGATGAATCATTTCATAGGTCAATAAATGATAACTGTTTGGATTTTTAAAGAGGTTTTTCGATCAGAACGAATTAGTTTTGATCTATTATTTAGTATCATGAATAAATTAGGGTTCCAGAATCATTACGTTTGATATAATAATTATTTTAGAATCTAGTTCAATAATGAAAATGGTTCTAGGACATTTTTGGATGGAGAAATTGATGAACGAAGGATCACCGTCCACAAAGGTTGTAATTTGGGACCTCTTGGATGATTATTTAATTTTATTAAAAAAGAAACGGAGTAAGGATAATGATGATTTAACATACATTAACATGATAAAATTATAGTATATAGATGATACTTTAGTTATCATGATAATTTTGAAATATGGGGTGTGGAGATAATAATAAATAGATAAGAACATGAAAAGAAAAAAAGGAAATTAAGGAGGATTTTACCTTTTTGATACTCCTCCTTGAGAATACCTTTAAGGGGACTGATTATGGTCTTTTGAAAAGACCAAGATCTCTTGGATGTGAGGAGAGGCTATATAAGAGTATCTGGGTAGAAAATTGACAAGATTTATGAATTGGAGATCTGAGGAGAAGAGGGGGTGAGGGTTGATTTTATAGTGGAGCAATGAGGAATTGTTTTTAATATATTATTCATTATTTAATTATTTTTCTCAAGAAATCAATAGTGTTGATTTTTATGATAGATAAATAGTACTAACCACATGTGTGTTTAAACTATTGGCTTCTTACATCATACGTTATGCATGTAATAGTTCATTTATCTTATATTGTATTTATACCATAAATTACCATATTGTATTATTCACCAAAAATTTATGTATTTTATAAAAATCCCAAAAAAATCCCCACAATAATTTATTGATGTGTGGAATTCAAATGTGTACTCTATGTTATCAAAATATTTTGTAAATATGTGAAATTAAATTTGAAAATAAAATAATCATTTACTCGAAAAATATTGTTTCTTATAGTAAATATGATTTTATAAAACCCTAAAAATTAATTATGATATTATTAAAAAATCATAAAATCCTAGGACCAAAATATATTTATATTGGAATACATTTTATGAAAATTAATTTTATTTTCAATCAATTTTTTAACTTAAAATAGTTATTAAATAATCAATTCTCATAAATATCGTAACACTTTATTGCTTTTTTTTTTAAAATAATCACTCTCATTTATACAGTGACAACATTTTATTTATATATACATGGGTGAGGTTATGGGTCATTTTACTATTAATATGGGTATATTAAAATTCATTAATGTCAAGTTAATATTCATAAACATTATATATTTATACAATCAGACATTAAATATCTCATTTATTGCAATTGTGTATGTCTGTTTTTCAAAATTCAAAACATAGAAGCAGAAAAATTTTGTTTAATGACTTTGTTATAATTATATCCTTTAAAAAAGTGTTTTTTAACAAATAATGAGTGATTCATTTATTTTATATTATTTTTTTTTTGAAAAAATGGGGTGTTACATATGTACATGAATATAAATATGTTTAAATATAAATATATAATTTTAGGGATCTTTAATAGCACTATCATTCTATTGGAAATTTTCAAAGAAAGGATGGTATGAATGAACATCATACAATTACTTCTATTACAGTTCAATTGTGTATTTGGATGATTTTATAGTATATAGTAGTGTTCTAGTATATTGTGGAATAATGATTGTGATATATTATATATATCCATATCATATAGGAAGAGTGGTAGAGAAATTTAACGTTTCATCATATATACAGAATTTACATCTATATAATTAATGATTGAGATTACACTATGATTAAAAATAACCATAATATTGAGTGAATTAACATCACCGACGTGTATAGAGAAATAATAATCATATTATTCGTGGTTATATAACTATTCATATATGATGTGTTGGTCCCTTCAAGAAATATTGGGTTTTGTATATAAAATACTGTTATCTTGTTTGAGGATAAGGATAGTGGGATATAGTATAATTAAATCATCAAATATGTCTTAATGTGGATATTTGTAAGTAGATCATACATACCCATTGGGAACATGGATGATACCACCCCTGACCATTGTGGGAAACATAAATTCCAATTATAGTTACTACAATTTATAGTGGTAAACAAATATGTGTCTCTAGATAATTTAAACATGATAAAGAGTATGTTTTCTAAGAAGTAACTAATTCTTTAAAATACTGATATATTTATATTCTCTTTAATTCATTATTTCATAGCTAGGAGAGGTTTTATTATAAATAAATATATCATTAACTCTTAACTTGGAAAAATGTTTAATATAATGATAAGAGATTGATGAATTATAGATAATTGTGTTAAATGTTTTTACACTGATTCCCCATCCTCAGTGTCGAAATATAATCCATGGGGGTCTATAACTAAAATAAAAGATAATTTACTATTATATTGATTAGATTTACTCTTTACCTTACATTTTAATCAATCCAATAGAGTGGTCAAATTTTATTAATTCTCATTTATAATACATATAGAGTGGACAAAAATAGTATTGAAAAAAATTTAAATTATGGTTTTTGGCTAAAACCCTATAAACCTGATGAGAGCTGCTAAAAAATAATGAAATAAAAAATTAAATAAATTAAGGATATTACAGACTATTAAAATGATAAACGTAATTTTTTATCACATACTAAATATTTTTTATGTGATCACTTTTTTGAAACCAACAACATAATATTTTTATAGAATGAGGAATATAAATCTATCCAAACTATTAAATAATTATACTCTAAAGAAGAGAGTCGTGTGAATAAAATAATTATTCATATAGTCCCATTTATACCATGTTTTGTTAATGGAAATATAATTGATAAGGCGTAACTAGAAGAATAAGTATAATTATTATAGAATACACTAGCTATGAGATTCAGAATGGTAAAATATCCCATATATCTTATAGAATCTAAGAAATAAGTAGTTGTATAATACAATTTATATATTTATTTATTTGAATATAATTCTAAAATAATATTTGAGAGAATTTACTGAATGTTTTTTCATTACGATGTGATCCCAGAAGTAATGAAGTTTTATAAGAACTCAAAAAATGTATAGTATTCCCAATAAGATATTAAAGGGAAAAGAATAAAATAACATGAAAATTATTTTCAAGAATTAGTAAAAATGAATGAATATTGAATCAAATATTAGATGAATGATTTAGGGAAGAGATTAAATTCATTGAGGATTAACGTTATTCATTCAACAATATATATATCGATGTTTGGTTATGAAATAGAAATTTAGAATACTATAACCCAAGATCCTCTTACCTAATTCATAAGACAAATAATGACACTGATGATTTAGATTAGAATCTTATGCCCCAAATGAAATGTGATAGTGTTAAAATAATCCATAGATCATATAGTGATTCATACATATCATTATTTAAAGGAAATATATCTAATAACCTATAAAACTTTTCATCTTCAAATATTTTTCCATATTCTTATATACATATAGATTCTAATATTTGGAAAACATTGATGGTTAATAATTATATGAATTATATGCCAACATGGAGGATAAAAAATGGAATACCTATGAAAATAAAATCCCCATGAATATACCAAAATGTCTCTGTTAACACTTAAATGTAATAATTTTAACATGATGAAATTAATGGTCATATTACAGATAATTTTAAATGATGAATGAATATTTGACACATCTTGTATTTTTTTGGTTCAAGAATCAATAAACATAATGTTTTAGTAATAAAGAAACATAAGGATTTTTATTGGGGACTAGATCAGTGGGGATCACAGTTAAATGGAAAAATTGGATATTGAACAAAAAATCAGAGATAAAGTAATATTTTGGTTTTAATGTATATATCAGTACAATGACAACTTCTCGTAGTGTTATAATAAAATTTTCCACTATGATAAACTATACTAATACATACCAATCTTGGACATATAAAACTATTAAAAATAGTAAATTAATTAGTAAAAATAAAGAAATTAATAAATTTATAAAAGAAGTATTTGAGAGGTAAACAATGAAAAAGAGATATGGTAAATAATTGAAATATGTCAAGGAAAAACATCATATTATATAAAATTATTATATATAAAATGTGTCTATTTTTTAAATAAATTCAACACTGTGGACAATTGTAATGAATCCATGGAAGTCTAAATTTGGATGTAGATGGATTCAATAAGGTAATTAATCCATTTGTGAGATAAAAAGATTTTATTCAATGAAAATAGAATATAAGAATTGGAGAATGAATTTTCAAATTTAGAAAATAATTTTTTTTGGAATAAACATTGTGAAAACTATAAAGATAATCAATTTTTTATGATTAATTATGTAATTGATTTTCCATAGTAAATTAAAAAGGATGAAGGGTTAGATAAATAAAAATAAAATGAGATATTTAGAGAGAAATATGTTTTTCAAAATCGATTAAAATAAAAATTTCATTACAGTTTTTTGAATAATGATTACATAAAAGGTTTAGAGGAACTGTATAGGTAGTGTAAAATGTATTATCCTTGTGAATGTATCAATAAAATTATGTTTAATTCTTAAAATAAATTTTCATAAAAGATATCAGAAAAAGGAAATCCACCATTGTGTGAGTGATAATTATTAAAAAAGGTGAAAAATACCCATTCTACTGAAAATTAAAGAAAAAATAGATTGAATATAATTCTATCCAAAGGAGTTTAGAATTGGATAATTAAACTAGAAATAGAATTATATTCCCTCCAAATGTAAAATTTTATAATAATGAAATTTCATGGATGAGAGTTAGTTATTGAACATGTAGTCTTTGATTGTCATGTATTTTCACTAAAATAATCTATATATCTTATTGATTTTCAGTCTCATATGTAACCTTGTTTGTTTTGATGATTAATTTAACATTACTATTTTTCTAGGAATATATTTTTTGATAATATTTTCATATTTATGGGTTTGAATACTTTTCAATGTATTCTAAATATACATGAATGTATTCTGGAAACACTGTTTGTACCCTACATTTGATAGCATAACATATGGTTCTGAAACCATACATTTAAAATAAAATATAGAATTATTCACCTTCTGCCTTTTGATATGTATGGATAACAACCCATATATTGGAAGGAAATCTATGTATGATAAAGGGGATTTTTTTTCACCCATATATTTTTAAATAAATGCATGTCATCAACCCTACATTTATGAACAACCACACATTGTAAACCAAATGTTTGGATTTTTTTAGAGCTTGATGGAAACATGTATTTTATTATTGAATTTATACGTTTGAAATTAATTATATTTTCCATGATTACTAAGCTGTCTCAATGGATATAAATATCATGTTAATTAGCTTTTATGACAGATTTAAATGATTGTTTTCAAAAAAGTAAATCATTCAATTTTTAAATTGATGTTACGACTCCCTTGAATGATTATGATTTTTAGGATACATTGTTAGTTCTACACAAATAAAATATATTAATTTTTCCTATATATATGTAAATAGTTTTTTTGTATTAAAAATGATATCATATTATACCATATATACAAAATAATTTTTCATAACTACTACAGATAAACAAAATATAATTCCACTCTTTTTTTGATGACTGTATAAGTAATACTGTTTTTTATTTTTATTTTTGTAGAATATCATTCAAAATCGGGATCTCATTGATGATATTATTAATTTTTGAATATTTTTATCTTTGATGAAGAAGATATGTATTATATCAGTTCCAATGTCTACTATGATCAAGGACTTATATAATCTATCCATTCAATCTCATTTTATATAATTGAGTTTCAATTACTCCGACTAAGTCATGTAAGAGTATTAGCTTCCCATAAAAAGCTATGGAAAATCTTGTTCAATGTAAAAAACTAGAAGTCTATGTAAAATTTTATTTTATATGATTCTAGTTCTTACTTTTAGTTGTTAATGTTGTTTTATAAGAGGAAAATTATAGTAAAGATTACTACAATCGAAGAGAGATAATTAGTAAAGTAGACTAAGAGATCATTATTCCCCAATAAACTATAAAAATAATTTTGTTCTAATTTTCTTTTCATCCACATTTCAAACAACTTATAGAAGAGAATTCAACATATTATTATATAATTAAAATGAATTACAACAGTATAAATCGATCAAGATTATCAAAATCATTCAATTAATCCCACTCTTGTGTATCTTTGAATCATTCAACCATAACAACTGGTATTAGAGGATAGATTTATGAATAATGTATATCATATTAAGAAAAATCAAATGTATAAGCTCTATATATAAATAGATTTCAATGAATGATCCTTCATAAGGTTCTCCACTGATAAGTTATCTATATGTAAATGGGGATAAACATAGATTTTTGAAATCATGTATCACTATCCATTTGAAAAATAAAGGATTTAATGAATATATTAATATTATCACTCCTCATGAAATTCATGAAAAACTAGAAACATGGTATTCGTCCAAAGAGGCTGAGTAAGAAATTAATTCTAATAAAATGAATGATAAAACATTTGAATATTTTCTAGATGAATTATATCTAATATCTCAATGGCTAACTACTAATGAAATGTGGAAGACAATTATTTTTTATATGATGTAAATAAAAATTTAAAACACTTATGGTATGCTACATCAAAAAGGATGTCTGACACTATTAGAATATTTGATGATGGAAGTATAATAAATATTATTGGGTAAGTTATAGAAATATTCAATGAAGTTGATTCTTTGGGAACCATAATTACATAATCATATCAATCACTGAAAGTTCCCAAAGTTCATCCAATTAGTGGAATTAAATATCTATTACTATACAAAAATCATCACTAGTAAATGATTTGAAAATGATTGAATTTAATGTAAACCTATATATGTATGAATAATTGATGCAATATGAATATAAATATCATAATATTATAGAAATTGAATATAAATCCTTTAAGGATGATTATCTGAATCATGAAATCAAATTTAATGGACATGTCAATATCTTAAAGGATTCTGATTGCTCAGATTATAAAATTGAACTAGATCATCTATGTTGAAAATGTTAAAAATTCTATAGGAAAAAATAGTGGAATTGAAACACATAAAATATGATGAAAATTGATATAAATAATTATGATTCTAGAAATGAAAACAAATAGTTCATATAAGACCAGACATCCCACTGTTAAGAGAAGAAATAATAGAATTTGAAAATAAAAATTGGAATAATGATGATTAAATGAAAAAGGGAATTGTTATATGAAAGTTATATATATTTTGTTTTAAGGCTCAAAAAAATCATCTTAATCAGACATGTAAAAAATGAAAAAAAATAATTTTCACTAATATAAAATAAATTAATTAAATGTTGATGCATAATTATTCATGGGTGATACTTATATTTTAATTAATGGAAACAATATTGATATTGATATCATGGGAAAATGTTATTATAAAGTAAAAAACATTGAATATGAACCAAGGGATAATAATAAATGTTATAAATTATTTATTTTACATCCATGATAAAAAAATACCATTTGTTTCTACTATGGAATAAAAGGAAATAATTTAACAACTATTGTTTATGAAATCCTTAGATAAGTGGAAATAAAAACACATTAATTTCAAAATTTATTTTTTAGAATATAATGTAAATTTTTGTAAAATAAATAATATATTGATTCTAATATATTTTCATGCTATCATTACTCGACCCAAGAAAATATGTGTACCAAAAAACAATCATTTAAATACTATTTCAGGAAAAAGGTCATAGGAATAATTATACTATGAATTATATAGATATTGGATGCTAAATAAACATGAATGGTGACTGTTAAAAACATCATACACTATAAATAAATGATATTGGAATGGTCAATATTCGATACAACACAAAAGATAATATAGTTGGATATGGATCAGTTGGAGTTATAAAGACAATTCTAGTCAAAAAAGTGTTATATGATCAAGTGATAAATCAAACATGATAAGTACTTCTAAACCCTATAATGATAGTTTTAATATTTATCACTCTAATAATAATTGTTCATGTTTAATAATATATTTCAAAAATTCCGAAAACCTAGAACAATTTTTTTTACCTTCATCCTTATTTACTCATATAAAAAACAAGATTTGATTAACTAATATGAAAAATTAATCATGGATTTGTCATTGAATACATACTCACTCTAAATATTTAATTAATATATACATTCACGGAAACACTTAGTTTCATATTAATCATGTTTTAATATGGTAATGATAGAGTCTTTGAACCATGTAAAATTGGAAAGCAACATGAATCATCTTTCAAATATATAAACACTGTATCTATATCTAAACCACTATAACATATCCACATAGATTGGTTTGGTCCATCAATGGAATCATTATTTTATGGAAAATTATATTATTATGTATTATTTTATGTTATCAACATTTTTATGGTTTTATTTTCTAAAACATAAAAGTGATTTGTTCACTATTTTTCAATTTTTTTAAAACATAGTATAAATAATATTTATTTTAAAATAATTTCATTAATAAGTGATCATAGTGGAGAATTTCTTAATCAATAATTTAATTCTTTTGTCTAAATTTTATGCATTAAAAAAACCTATCTCCACCAATAAAATTCTAAAAAATGGAATTGATGAATGATGAAATAGAAATATTCCAGATATAGAAACACCTATCTTAAATAAATATAGTATTCCGACTTATTTTTGGGAATATGATATTAATAAAACATTTTATATCATGAATAGTGTTATAATAAGACCACTTATTTAAAATATACCCTCTGAACATTAGAATCATAGAAAAACTAAAGTGAGGTATATTATTGTATTAGTATACAAGGTGTATATCTTGAATACTAAAGAAAACCTTGGTATATTAGATATAATGGATTATAATGGAATATTTCTTTTATATTATGCAACTTTTTAATCACGTGGATTTTATAATACAAATTTAGGTATTTTAGAAGAATCATTTCAAGTTATGTTTAATAAATTTGATCCTTTTGGTAAAAGAAAACATCAAATTGATGAAATTTTTGAATCATTATAATACATGTGTCTTAAATATCCCATTATTGATTTTGAAAATAACCCAAATAAAAATCAATCATGTCCATAATAACATTAATAAGATGATACGAAATGTGGAATACTTAGATAATCAATAACCTTAAATGGTCATCTTTTGGAAAAAACTATAAAAAATATAAATATAAGATTTATAAAAAAAAGTAGTTTAAGAAATATAGTTAATTTTTGGGCATACCTATAAGAATTATAACCTAATACTATATGAGAAATTTTAAAAGATGAATGATTATAAATGTATATGAAAGATGAAATTAATCATTTTTATAGAAATAATTTTTTGGAATTACTTGTCATAACAACCAATTATCCAGTAATAAGTACCCAATTAAATTTTATAAATAAATAAAATGATCAAGGGATAATTTATAAAAATAATGCTTAGTGAGTAGTAAAAATATAAAACTAGGAAAATGGGATATACTACGATGAATAAATTTCACCTGTTAAAAGACTATAGTCTATTAGATTACTAATTGATAATGCAGCTAATATGAATTTAAATTATGTTAGATTTATTTAATATCATCATGTTGAAATGGATATATAATTGAGGAATAATATTTTGGACAACCACAATGTTTTGTAATCCCTCATCTCCAATTACAGATTTATGATTAATAATGTTATTTATGGTGTTAAATATGCTCTTATTGCTTGGTATGAAGTATTAAGATACTTTTTGATTTAAAATATAATTTCTATATGTTTATAAGATTCAAATATTTTTAATAAATCAAATTGATTTAATTAATTATTAGTAGAAATTTATTTAATTAGTTCATTTTCAGTAAAAAAATTGTAATGCATTTTTAATCATTTAACACAAATCATAGGACATGAATATGATGAGAGAATTAAATTTCATTATAAGACATAAAATCAATAAAAAATAATTTGACATTTTTCTAAATAAAATAAAATAAAATATTTATTATTGAAAAACTTTATACTTTAAAACTTAATGACAAATACAACTCCCATGTGTCTTAATGTAAAGCATGATTTTGATGAATCCAAAAAACTATTTGACAACATGAAATATAGAGGTATGATATGTATATTATTTTTACATACAACTAGAACTCCCTAAAATAATTTTTCTATATGTTTATATTATAGATTCCAACAATACCATGAATATATGCATTTTAGTGCAATTAAATTAATATGCAGATATTTAAATTGTTTTTTTCAATATCTACTTTACCCAAAAAATATGATTCTGATTCAATTTTTTAATCTAATGAAAATTTTGGAGGACGTATATTCTATAGAAAAATTGAATCAAGAACCGTTAAATTTTTATGAAAATGTTTAGTTTCATTGTCAAGTATGAATCAACACAATATTTCTATGTCATCTGCTATGGAAGAATCAATATCTTCTTGTAGTTTCTCATTATATAATTAATTGTTGAAATAGAAATTATAGAACCATGGACATAATTTTAATTATATTTCTATTTTATGTGATAATACAAGTGAAATATATATTTCAAAATATCTTATATGCCACTCAATAGAAAAACATATTGATATAACACATCATTTTCAAAGAGATAATGTTATTAAAAAAACAGCTCTTTATAAATTTTAAATACAAAATATCTACATTATGATATTTTTACCAAATCACTTACCAATACTAGATTTTATTTTATTAATGGGGAGCATGGAATATTTATTTTTAAATAATTGTTTACTAATTTTTTTTATTAATTTATGTATTTATCATTTATTTTTTAGTTATCATTTATTTATTAGTCATTTAATGATATAAATAATATATTTCACTTTTGAAATGCACATATTTTTAAATTGAATATTACATATTGATTACATGGAGTAATTGAGTTGAAAAACCAATACCAAAGTCACCAAAACAATCATTAAACCCCTCCTCTCCCTCTCTCACATTAACTATTACCCTCAGTATATAAACACTTTACACATTTAAGGATATGGTTTTTCATTTGAAACATTAGAATATGAACCTTAAAATAACATAAATCATAGTAATGTATACGATTAAGAGATCAGATCGAGGCCAAAAATGTTAAAACACATTACCACTAAAATAATATTTAATAGAGGTTTATATATTTTGACTGGATCAATCAGAAAAATATTATTTTTAGGAAATATCTATCATTTCAAGGAGTAGAGACTATTTTAAATTACTGGAATTGTTTTTTAGTTTTTTAATATAAATTTAATATAATTTTAAACGATTTTTTATTTTAGTTTTGGTGATATATGGTAGATCATCATTTCACATGTAAATGATAGAGATTTTTCTGTCCATTTCATTGAAATAGATTAAATTTTTAATTTTACTAATGAAGGGGTATTTCATTTTTCACTTTTGTCGATTAAAAATAAATAACATAAATCATAGGATATTATATCATTTTTCTTCAACTCTACTCTAATAATAATGAATATTTTAAATGTTCTTAAGGCTAGAAGGAAGTTGTACGTCAATTTTATTCACTAAGAAATAATTACAAGAATTGATAAGCTCTGAACAGATTCTTTATCCCAACATGAATATAATTTTTGGAGGATGACTGATATTAGGTTTAATTTGACATGATATATGATAAAATACATAAATTATTGTTTCTAGGAAGAGGAAAGAATGTATTATTATCATTATGTAATGTTAAATTCATTACTACTATATAAAATATACATGATACAAGTTTTATGGATGAAAACCATGTGTCATCACCCTAATATTTTAAATGATGGGACTATGATTGAATTAATATTATTTTGGTGTAAATTTTATGGAATGATATTAACTTATTTTAAAAGGGAAAATAATAATTTGGTCTTATTACTCAGGGGGAGAAATTAATTTTGGGATTTCTTGTTATAGTGGTAATTTTAGGAAGAATAGTTTTTATAGGCTATAATTAATTATGTTTGTTTTAAAATAGATTCAAAATCAAATTTTTTTTCTCTCAACTACACGTTGAAAGGGATTACAAAAAAATATCTGGAAAAAATAAATCAAGTATAAAATGATGTGGCCCTTATAATTAATCATATACAAAGTGATGATCATGACAATTAGTCTATAACAATATTTGATCTCGAGGGAGATTCAATAGCAACTGGTGGAGTTTCATAACCAGTCATCATAGAAGATAAAGTGTATCTTTATAAAAATCTACATAAAAATTAAGGGATATATGATACGCTTGAAACTCTTAATAAATTAGGTTATCCTTAAAAATGATTAGTAAAACGATCAAAGATATGTTTAATAGTATCCTTTAGTAACTGACACTACAATGTTTGGTTAGAATCAATCATTTACAAATATATATGATTCCTTGTACAAGGAAATTTTTTAAACCTGTAGATAATAAAATAAAATTTGAAATAAGATTTTTTTCCTCTAATGAGAATGATAATAAATAATATATGAACATTGTTGAAATAGGAATACCTTTTCATTCCCATGATGTAGATTTATCTATGTTGATGAATACTATAATTGATGAGTTTATTGTCAATATTAACATTATTTGGGAAGAAAATTCATTTCTATAAATTGAATAAGAGTTGCATAAAAATATTTGGATGATTGGATATGGACATCTACTCATAGAAAAGAATTTGATTCAGTTTATTCTGAACTACAAAATCTCAAATAATGTTTTGTTTAATGTAGTGATTTTTATTTATTTTTTATAGAAACAACATTTCATTTTGGAATTTTCCAAATCAACTCTATTTGAAAAATATATTTTAATGATTTGAAATGATATTTTACAAAAAAATACGTTTTTTATCAGAAAATTATAAGGAAAAGAGAGAAACCACATAAATTCAACTAGGAGGACATGCCTTTAAATAGATCATGGAAAATTGAAATAAATCATTAGATTATTAGATTATTCCTCCCTGATGTTTTTTATGTTATAGAGTCCACCTATGTATCTATAGCTTCTTAATCCCACCCCTCATTTTCACTTAGTGCTATATTTTAAATCATTTATCTTCCAAAATGATTCTTTTATTAAACGATATCTTTTAATGAAATTCCCTTATTTATTATGTTTCAATTTATTGGTATTTTCTATATTTCTACTACTATAACAAATATATTTTTAAAAATATCCATAATAAAAAATTTATTTATAGTAATTTGTAAAAATGAATTGGTTTTAATCCTTTTCATTATACATATTTTATACGAAAAAACAGAGGTGGGGGGGATTTGGTAAACACAACATTCATTATGATATTAGTTATTCTAGATTAAAAGTATTTGATTTTTATATGTAAATAAATTTTATTTCTCTAATTTGTCTATATTATTACAAGGTATTATTTTTATTTTTTTTAAAATTACATTATTTAATTTATGTTATGTTATGAGTTTTATTATAACCAAAATAGGGAAAATTTTTAGAAATCCATTATCTCGAAAAAAAATATAAAAATATTACTGATTTTGATGATCATGAAGACCCCTGTTTGTTTTACTACATTAATTATATTATGTATCATTGAAAAATATATTCATTGTGAGTTTTATCTTATTTTTACAGGTTTACATATTTTTTAATGTATTCATATAACATTTAAAAGTGTTTTAGAACCATTTTTCATAACCGATTTCTGTATTCATAATGTATGATTTGAAACCCTATGTTTAAAATAACATTTATGGAATTGGGAATCTATGACAATGGAAATGAATGGATTCTCAAGTCTTTTTTTATAAGAAAAACTATATTTATGAAAATAGAATAATTATTTTTCAACCATAAGTTTTTGAATAACTGTATGTCATCCACACTAATTTTTTTGAATTACATAATGTTTCTACCCTATGTTTTTTGTTTCTCATTACATTAAAAACCCATGTGTTTAACTATGGAATGATGGATTTTAAATATAAATATATTTATTGTGATTATTTGATTGTTATAGATCAATGTAAATATAATGTAAATGTTTTATTATGACTTATTAAAAGTATTTTATTGACTGTATCAAATCATTGCTAATTCCAGGAGAAGGTGTGATAGTCTTGAATGATTTTAATTTTAATGATTGCATATATTCAAGAAACATTATTGGAAGTACTCAAATTCACGAAATTAAATTTATATATATGTTTTAAAGAGTATTATTTATATTTAAAAAGATTATTTTGTTATATAGAATGTGAAATATATTTTTATAGTAATTTCATAGTGAAATATTTATGGAAAAAATCTGTTATTGTGAAGACTGTACAGGTTCTGCTATTTTTTGTAGACATTTATATTGAAGTTCATTTACAAACAAGATAAATTAAGTGATATTATTCAATTAAGAAATCTATCATTGAAGAATAATATATTTATTTAGTCAATTGTTTTACTATAATCATGAACCTTATTAATTATTAAAATCAATCTATTTTGATTTATTAGTGTTTCAGCTTCTTGAAAATAGTATTGGTAGAGTATCAACTTCTCTGACCAAGTTGTATAGAAGATGGGTCCCTATAAAATATCAAAATTTATATGTAATGCCTTATTGTAAGAGTTTCAACTATATACACTCATTTCTTAATGTCTTTGTATAATAAGGCATTTTTTTAGATAATCACCATGCTTGCAGAGATATTGTTGGTGGATTGGACAAGTGGAATAGTGTTCCCTATAAACTATAAAAAATGTTTTGATCATCATTATTATTTATCTACTACACATACTAGTTACATTGGATAATATTTATTATTTAAAAAAAAATATTAATGAAGGACAAATTTAAAAATAAATCAATTTTTTAAAAAGAAACAATTCACCGCCTCTTTTGTATGATATTATTTTTCTATACAATAATTTGTCATGAAGGGGAAAAGAAAACCACTTTATATTCCCTTAACCTATTTTAAATTTTATTTTTAGTAAAGATTATATATATTTTTATATAATAGAGGGTAAAAAAGTGTCTAAAAAACAATATATAATGAGAAATATGATGATTTGTTGGGGATAAACATCCACGATGAAGTGGAAAAGTGTGAATCCATATACGGTCTTAAATAATCTTGATGAATTTTCATAAAGTAGATCATGTGTACAAATATAGAATAATATATCTCTCTAGATATATTAATGTTTTAGATTTTATGATCCCACTTTTTCCTTATTCATGATTATGAATGATATTTTATCAAAGGGGTGTGTGTTGGATAATGAGAAATATAAAGAATTAGATAGAATTAAAACATATTTTTTATGTTTTTATTGAGTTGAGTGTAGGGTATACATTTATTGTAAAATAAATTTTACATCCACTTGAAAAACAATTTGATAATGGTATTTAATATAAAATAAATATTGAAAAACATTTATCTCCTTGGTTTTTGACACTAGTTTTCAACATCATGTTATCCTACATATGCTCAATGATTATTAGCAAATAGGTCATTCATGTGAAAATATAAAAATATATCGGTCCATAAATAAATATATCATGATTAAAATTTGAACATTTGTTAGAGAATAACCCCTTATTAAACAATTTCTAATGGTTCGGTAAGAACCAAATATGGTATTTTTATTAATTATTTAGAATTGGGATAATTAAAATGTAAAAAATTAAAATAAAAGTTGTTTTACAGTATAAAAATACAAAAATGGAGATTTAATTTCCCATTGAATGAATTTTATTTTTTTAAAATAAATATATCTAGTTTGTGTTGTTATAATAAAATGACATTATAGTGAGTATTATATATTTGAATGGAAAATAATATTTATTCTTCTCCTTGTGAACATTATCTGAAGTAATTCATATAGTGGTACATAAATGTGAAGATTGTGGTGTTGTTATTCTTGATTAATAAATGTTTTACAAAACAAACACTTTATAGGATAAGTTTCATAGAGTATTAAGAATTATAAAAATTAATGAATAATATATATGATGGACCGAATAGAAAATCAACAGAGCATCGTGTATGTAAGATTCTATTATGTTGAATTATAATGATTTTTTATGAAACATTGTGTTATTAGAACACACAAGGTGTCTAGTGTTTATAAGATAAATATTAATGTAAAATATTATTTGTAAGATAAGATTCTATATAATATACATGAATCAAGAATGATATACATCAAATTATCTCTTTTGATGAGTTACAAAAAAATATTCATTTCAGATGAAAAAAAATATCTTACAAAAACCATAAAAAACTACAAATAATAAGAAATAAATAGAACACCGAAAAAGTGAAATATAGTAAATTTGAATATGAATATAATATAAATTTATATATATAATATATATATATATATGATTAATTTTAAAATTATATTATTCTCATTAATTATTTGAATATCAAAATTATTCAAAATAAATTTCGGCCATAGGTGTGGTCTAATTAATAATCCATGAGAATTGGATTTCATTAGTTCCATGGCATATGTAACTATTCCACATCACGATGTATATATCTAAACCAACATGGATGGTGATTTTACAGAAATATATATAAATTGACATAAATAGTATTTTTTGTATTTATTGTTAATACAAATTGAGAGATTGATGTACCCATTAATTTAATTGATATTTATGTCAATAAAGAAAGTAAATATATTCTTATGATAATATGATGTCATGATAAATGTTCTACCATGTATAAAAGTAATAATAAGTTATGTGTATTACTTAAGGAAATTGTTATGACATATTCAAGTTGCATCACCTCAATGGAAATACTATTATATTTCAGTTATTGTATAATACATATATTAATAAATAAAAACTATCTAAAATAGTTTTGAGAGAGTTTAGAAGATTTTTTTTCTAGTGTAATAGACTTAAGGATGATGTTATAAAATTAGTACACTAGTTGAGGTTCTAAGGAATTATTCCGTTGATTATAATAAATACAACTTGCATCAATATTTATTGATAGAGGATCATTTGAGGATGATTTGAGTGATTTATGGGGACATGTAATATATAGAGGGTGTTATTATGTATTTTAGGATTTTTGGTATTTCAGTGATGATGTGATGGGTCATTTTGTATGTTATACCGTGATTATAATATATAATCATATAAGAAATGGGCTGTCAAACATAGTATTCAGGCCACTTGGGCTTGGTCCTTTGGGCTATATAAAGGGTCTCCCTCTACCCATTCTAAAGAGGATATTGCTTTAAATAATAAAATGAGGCTTCGAACCCAAACTTTTAAAAAAATGTGAAATGTGCTTGAATAGTATAATGTTAGGTTATATCCTTGCAATATGTCAATTTCGATGTTAATTGGATAATTAAAGGTGGTTAATTCTTTTAATTTGGGTCTCTTATATGATATAATGTTATAGTATTCCATTATAATAGATCTGATATGTGAAACAAAAATGATATAGTGAAAACATATGTTAACTAAAACACGTTTGATTGATTTAGAAAATATTCCTCAAATAAGACATAACATGTATGATTATATACTTCCAAGCTATCAACATATCTTTTGAATCCTATAAGATTAAAATAATATTAGGAAAGTCATATAGATCTTTATAATGAGATATTAAGCTTCAATATAAAAAATTCATCAAATTATGAATGAATAAATTCTGTATAAAAAAAAATTAAATAATAATTTCTCTGAAGAACTTCTATTTATTGATTAAATATCAAAATTATACAATATATAATGTTGTCAAAGTATTAACCGAAAGAATAATTCATGTGGCTGTAATAAGATAACATCTCATCCATAATATATTTATCCATGCTATCGTCTTTGTCTCCATTCCCTCCTGGATAGAGTTTTAATTAGAATTAATGAATTGGGTTCTAATATGTGAATAAGAAGTTATATTTCAATTATAATTTCAGTATTGAAATTTATATTCCTATAGATGTTTGAATTAAAATTTATAAATATTTTTAATGATTTCAAATTCATTGATAATCCTAACATATATCATTAAGATTTATTATTAATAATACATCAATAATATTCTCATGGATGTATGTGAATATAAATATGCTATTATAAATGAATATAGTGTGAGAAATATTCCATTGTTAAATTATTACGAAGAAAAATTTCATGTTAACGATAAATATATTTCCTTTGTAATATAGATTCCATTAATGATCTTATGGGTTTCAAAAAATAGGATATTAATATATGAATGAGTTTTTCTATGCGTGGAGGAATAAGGAAGAGGATATTTATGATATTTCACCATTATTATGTAATTTTATGTGGGTTGTCAATTGCTACTACTATTATCATTCAATGGAATTGAGACACTAGAATATTTACGAACCAAATTGATTAAATATCATACTTATATTCTGTATAAGAAAAGGTCCAAACCAAATATAGAACCATTGATAATATTTTTCATCATTAAAGACCTATTCATGGAGGTCTTGGAGAACCCTATTATTAACTAGTTGTTTTAGTACAATCATCTCTATCAACATATGGGAAACTAAATACTATAGGACAAAGTATACAAAAACACATAACGAATTTCATATAGTGGATAAAGGGAATTGGAGGTTACCATAGACTATAATTTTTCAATGTTTTATTTTCAACTATCTTGTTAGTCTTGAACACCACATATAATAACGACAAATTAAATCATATAATAACTACAAATTAAATAAATAATTAAATATTATTCGGAACACATGTTGACCATGTAACGTAGATGGTTTTATTTGATGAAATAAAACCATACAAAAATCACAGTGGGTTTTTGTTTATTATTATAACATATTTAAATCAATAAATTTGGATGAATTAAAATGAATAAATACATATATCCAAATTGGGATCGATGATCAACTGAAAATATTCGATAATTAATAATGAAATATAAACTAATTAAATATTTTGTACATTGATTCACTAAACCCATTTCTATATCTCTAAATATCAACTATTCTCATTATACGGGTTTATTCATTCATTTATTTGATTAATCTCTCAATTTAAAAATAATATATTGTTTTAAAATGTCAAATTATAGGGGTATATTTAATTGATCTTCATAATTTTCATGTTTTATTCACGAGAATTAATGTATATCAATAGGTTCTATAAATAATCATTCATGAACCAAATAGTTATATAATGGTTAACTAGGGGCATATAATGTTTTTATAGATGATCTATTAGTCTCTACATTTGGATCATTTGTTCTATGATCATAGTTAATACAAAAAATGTTTATTAGTCTATAAATCAAATGTTTAAAGATTTATTTTTTAATTAATATATAATTAACAAATATGTGATCAATTTTTTATATGACCACACTAATTATATATTTAGTGTTTTAGAATTAATTTCCTATAAAATTTCAAATTTAATAGCATAAACACATATCCTATATAAATAAAACAAATATATTTTATCAATGTTCCTTATAAATAATTCTGTAAAATATTGTATTATATATACTGAGATTCATCTATAAAGAGTTGATATTGAGCATATTTCATATATATTTTATTAAATATGGATTATATTTATATGATATTTCCATTCGACATTAGAATGGAAAATTTGAGGAGATTAGAAAACATATCACATGGATCCACAAGTAATGTGGTATTCAGGTAATGCTCATTGATATAATGATGCATACACATTTAAAACAAAACATTAAAAAAATTATTCAATTTTTTTGACAAAAAAATGTATTTAATGGTATTCGTGCAACCTATGACAGTAGCAGTGATGAAATGTAGAGAAATAAAACATTATTTATATAGATGGCTAATAGTGGAGAAAAGGATAATGCAAGTGTACTTATGTTTCATATTATGAGAAAACAATATTACTTGATCTAAAATAGATTATATGATATGTAAAAGCCCTTGGTGTCTCTTATCTACGATAGTCCCCATCTGGTATCGTGAAAATAAGATGTAGATTATTATAAGGGGAACATTTATGATGAATTTATTTTTAAATAAATCATTTTATCATCGATGTCCAATGAAAAAAATGAATGAAGAAAAGTATTCATACTAGATACTAGATCATATTGTAAAATAATATTTGGAGAGAGTAATAAAAGAAATTAATGATATATATATATACAAATTATTAGATAAAGGATTCAATAAAGAAATCAAATGGGTTAACATGTGTTCAAACTCATAGTGTAAATTGAGGGAATATATTAATTGCGAATAAAAAAACCAGTAACATACTATAGATATTTTACTCACATGTGTGCACTAAAACATAACATCCTTAATAGTTTCCTAAAAGTAATAAGTTATTATGAATTCATTTACTGTCCATTTTTAAGTAATTCTGTATAAATATATGTATATAATGTAATCTTACTCTTGATTCCTTATAGTGATGAGGGGGATTGCGGAAAATTAAAATTCATTAATGACTAAATATAAGATAATGATTCAAATGTATCATCCATTTATGTTGATAAGAATATAAAGTGGTGTATTTATATGGAATGTTGTTATTTTTTATATAGAAATAACTGCGAAAGGATTAAGAAAATTTTTAATGGGAAGAATAAATATTTTTGTACTTATATTATAGGTTCGATTTTATTTGAATGATATATATCTGTTTATAAAATTTAGGTATATGAAATATCGGTAGAATCATAATTCATTATTCAATTACATAAAACATGTATATTTAATAATATTTCAAATGGTGGGTTAGATTTCCTAGATTCAAATGGTTCATGACTTACTACAATGATAGTTAATGAATATTTCTATACATAACCAAATAGTAATTTCTTGTATTTAATAGTAATTATTATGCGCCATTTGTTTTAAAACCATTATTTAAGTGTCTTTTATAGACACTATGTGATGTTATTTCATTTTCCATAATAAATATGTTTCAATGTATATAAATTTACACATTTATGGTGTGCCAAAAAATAATGATTTTATTATATATTCTAATTTTAAAAAAAGTTCCTATAATCAATGAAAAATACTATGAGAAAGACTCATATCCAACCCTTATATGGATGTATAGTATTATTCATTAAATTTAAATGTTATTGTGTAAATAACATCAAAAAAGGTTATCTTGAATTAATTTAGTTAAAACACTTGGATATACATCAGACTTTTTTCTATGCTAAAATAACTAAATCACCATTTAGTGGAAATCGATAAAGGGATTAAAATTTTTTGGAACATATTCACACATGACTGCATGGTAATTTTCTCATATAGAAAATGTGTGGGTATTATTACAAAATATCATTTATAGATTACTTTAATAAATTTGTTTATGTGAAAAAAATGAGATATAAGTTAGACTCTATTAAAAATATCATGTAATATATTAAATAATTAGAGAATCAACTAATTACAAAGAATAAAAAACTAAAACACAATTATTCTAGAGAATATATTTTCCAATAATTCCATGATCATTAAAAATAGTTTGTGATATTCCGCAAATATTACACTTTATATACACCTATATTGCATATTTGTAGTGAACAGATAAATCATAACATTATTGACATAGTATGAAAAATAATTATTCATTAACACATCCACTATTATTTTAAGGTAATAATTTATTGATTTCTCTATATAATATATGGAAAGAGCTAATGTAAGATACAAATTCTATTGTACACTATTTATTCTAGGAATAAAAGCATAGTTTCCCTTATGTATGGGTATGGGAATGCAATGCATTTATGCAGACAATTCCTTGTTTAAAACTAATGTAACAAATCTTAAATTAAATGTCTATAATATTTACTATGCAAACTAATTGAAATTTCTTATATAAATTGTCATCTTTGAAAGGAAATTTTGGAACACCTATAATATTTCTATAAATGGAAGGTTGTTTGAGTGGAAATAGTAAAAATAATATTGTATTTGATGAATTTTAATGTATATATGCATTATAATTGGTTTTGAAAAAAACACCCTATGAAATAAATTTTTAATATGAAGTTAGCATAAAGAAAAATGGATGTGTATTAGCAATGTAGGTTAGATAAAATGAATGAAATGGTAGTATTTAGACTAATTTTTTTGAAATTGTTTCCTTCTCAATAATGAATATATTACCTATAATGATGTTGTGGATATAAAATATGACACTACATATAAATGAGTCACATTTGTTGAAATAAATTACATTTACCAAAATCATATTTTTTATATTTATAGAAAGACTCTATGAGGTAAAACACTTCGGGTTGAAATGGGTATTCAAGAATTTTATTGAAATAGATAGTAAAGTAAATGCATATAAAGAAAGATTTATTTAAAGAGGTTACCAACATTTTCAAAGTATTTCAAATGATTAAAACTATTTAATAGATTCAATGATAAAATACATTATAATTCTACTTTCAATGAAAAATTATTGTAATCACGATACTTTAAAAATGGAGTTCAATAAAACATTCTAGAATGAGATGTTGGATGATGATATCTAAATTTATCATCAAAAAGGTTTTTTTATGAATTCCATGACTATGTAAAATTTGCACATATTAATTTCTGGATTCAATAATGTCTCATGAATATATAATTTTCAATATATTGATCATTTTATAAAATTTGGATTTAATATTAATAAAATATATTAGAAATAATAACAAAATCATAGAGATAGTGAAATAATTTTCCAATTATTATAGTTTTGAAGCTTATTTTTTTTGAATAGATATTCAATAATTTTTATTAATTAATACACGGTTAAATGATAATTAGTCAAACAAAGTTTTAGGTGATCTAGTCTGAATTCAAGGAATAAAAATATATTTATGAATATTTAAATTGATATTTATAATAATACTGTATATATAAATCTATAAGGTAATGAAAATGTAAAATATGATGTAATACATGAGAGTATTTTTTATGATGTCCCATATAATTAATTCATACATGACAATATTTTTAAAAAATCTGACGATATAAATATAATAAATTGTGTTCTTTATACTTTACTAGTTGTTTGTGTCATGTATGACATTAAATATAAAAACATTGAAATTATGTATGAATTAAGAATATTTTAAATATATGATGAAAATATATGAGATCTATATTAATATTAATTAAATAATATATAAAAGTATTTGAGAAAAAAATTGATTTGTTTCTGTATTGAAGATACGAGGAGATAATGTTATGTGGCACACAAATACTGAAATCTTTATTGATCACAATGATATTAAATCATAGTGAGGATATTTATTTTATTAGAATAAGGTATTATTATTATAGAGAATATATGAATTTCCCCATTTCATCTAGTTTAATAGAAACATATATGTGAATAAATGCTTATGATTTTTCTACGGAATAAGTAGGTAAAGGAATCATTGTCATCGATCTTATTATTATACTCAGTAGTGAATATCATGTCACAATATTTGATAATTATTATATTTACGATGATTCATCCATTAATAGATTTTATATAGAGGGGTGATGTTAATGATATAATAGTAGATGTAAGGGATAGTGTAGTAGACCACAAGACTAAAGATAAATTTAAGGTATAATTAATTAAAAAAGGATTACAAGAGTATTGAACATGTGTAAACTTTTGATGTGAACAAAAGTTGATCATGAACATTTCAAGTATCATAATATTTGATTTTATATATTTATGACTATCTCTTATTAAGAACACATTATTCTTTAGCATATATAAAACATTAATGATTAGTTATATTTTATGCCCCATCAATTGGTCTTATTAGTTCTCATATATAGTGATAATCGACATATATTATGATTATGATCATTAATACATGACCTATCATTTATATAAATATATCAGTTAGATAAATAATATATTTTTACTATCAGGCATAGGTGTATCATAATCATTCAGAATTTGTTTCCTAATTTTTTTTAAAGATTATATAAACAACTTATATCATATGGAATAACCAATGAATATGAACGAAATGCCTTAATGGTGTCATTGTATGTTCATATATATAATTATGTGTATTATTCTCTAATGCAGAAACTATTGTGATTATATATCATCGATTATGTACCTTGATAGACAATGAAAACTATAATCAATTTTTATTTTGTTGAGGAAACATTTATTATGTTTTTAATTAATGATGTGACATCAACTGAATGATAAATATTATATTTTTCACTTATATTAACAAATAGTAGATATTGTAGGCCATAAGCACTGGGGTGGTACATTAAAAAAATCCATAAAAATTAATGAAGAATCAAAGGTCGTTATAGTGTGGTTAATGGTATAAATTAATGAATCAGAGAATCAGGGTTTTATAATGATATATAGATTTATCTATATGATAGAGTTGTAAAATGAATTTATTTTTGAATATAGAATATATATTGTAGTGGTAGAAATAGATTTTTTTAATTATGTCATTTGTTTTAACAATGTGTTTCTATAACACTCACTTGATATATGATTATCATTAGTTGATATCATGATATTGGAATAGAAGGACACATAGTAGGTGTTTTCAAATATTATATCAATTCAGATAAATTTTCATTTTTATAAAATTAGAACCATATGAATTGGTGAGTTAAAGTTAAAGTGTATATAATCTCATGAAATTAAATAAATAAAATAAAATATTTTGTGTTTGAGTTCATAATAAATATAAATATGTTTTTCACAAATTTTATTCAAAGGATATATAAGACAAAATAATTTAATATGGGCAGTGAAATGTATATATATATATATATATATATTAGGAAAGTCTTGTTAAATTATTATGGGGGAAACATTATGAGTCAATGAATTGAAAATTTGTATATAACCGTTCTTATTTTTATATTCTTGTGTTGGGGCTTACAAATTAATAATTACATGTAAATTAATTCATTTTTCAGATATTTGATTGTACGTATAAGGATAAACATATATGGGGTCCAAAGAATCATTTTAAAAAAAATACAAGATATAAAAAAACATTTTACATTCATCATCATTAATAGATTCCAATTTACTGAATTTGAATATGCAGCCATCTACTCGATCATGTTAAGTGTGAAAAATTTATCAGGATAATGATATCTAGTTACCATATTTGTTAGTTTCAATAATGTGTTGATTTTTAAATAGATAAATTGTTGATTTGTGATTTGATTTTTATATCAACAGTATAAATGTTCTAGAACTCTATGTAAGTGATTATAGGGAATGTCTGTATAATATAGAGTTCTCCATATTCAAATCCATCGAACTAAAATCACCAAAAATTCAGAGAATACTCCTACATCAACAAATGAAATGTGGGTTAAGAATATCATATCACAATAACATGGAGACCAACCATCTTAAAAAAATCCATTCAAACCTCAAAGGACCACATCTAAACCATCCAATTTTTATTAATTAATTTTTATAGATATATATTTTAGTAATTTATTCTATGAAACATATCTGGTGTACTAGAAAATCCGGATGATAGTAATATAAGGATGACAGTAACACATATCCATTGATTATATAGTCATAAGAAAAGAAAATAATGTTATGTGATATCTTAACCACCTTTTAATATAAATATATAAAAATAGAACAAATTGTCGTCTCACGTGATGAGAATATTATAACATTTTAAGTGACTAGTGTATCTATGTTTCAATCTAAACAATTAATAGTAAATAAATATAACATTTACATCCCTATAACACAAATAATTGTCTATAATATTTAATTATAACATTAAAATCATGATGTAGCCACATAGTTCTATTTTATAAATTGTTCTCTAATATGATAATTATATGAATAATTATAAGTCTTCCATCAACTCAATGAACCAAGAGATGAAGGGACTTGAATGGTTTTCAATTTCATTGTATACACAATACATACCAATACACCATCATTTTAAGAATCACTATATTGTGAGGTGGAGTGATGTGTAGAAAATAATTCACATTAAAAACTGATAAAATTCAAATAGAATTCAATATTTATTGATTAGATCATGATTCAAGTTGATTATTCCATTTTATCTATAGTAATCATCGAATGAAATCAATTAGTTTTTAAATTTTAGTTATTGGATATAGTTGGTTGCATATGCATATATATTTCAATATTGAATCAAATTATATTTATAAAAATTGAAAAGTTTGGTGCGGATGTTGAGGAAGAAAATAGTTCAAGATATGAAGGATTTATACATATAGATTTCCATTATATTATCCATAGTGGTGTATAGTTCATATTGAATAACATATATATTGTTCATTGAGTGATGAGAAATATTAACTTAGTGACATGTTTAGAAAATACTGGATATAATATAAAGTCTATGATTGATTATTTTATTTTATAATAAATTCAGATGTTATGGTATGACTTATGTTAATGGTTATTTATATATATAAAATCATTAAAAACCATGTTTGGTAACCAATGATTAATTTTATGAGTATGATTCTTATACTTCTCATATTTTGAACATTATACATGATATTGAAAATAGAGAGCATTTAAAGAAACAAAATATAGATAGAATGTTGATTCAAAAACCTTGGATGTATGTTATATCTGATTGAATGGTAAAATAACCATTAAAAAATTCAGTCTCAAATGAGAAAGGGTGTAGAAATACTATAATCAATTATAGATAAAATTTATTGTCTTTTTTGAGTATATGAAATTGGTAGGTACTGTTACCCCAAATCTATTATTGAAGATTATTGTATATAATAATGTATCTACATATTGAGTAAAGTGTTATATTCTATTAACATGTTCATGAAATATCGTAATTCCTTACATAATCAATCTGAAGTGAATATTTTGAAACTCTACCCAACTCATGTTGTATATTATCTTTTCAAATAATTTATTTATATTTTTAATAATAGTGACAGTATTTTAACTAACTCCTATATATATTCATATATGGAATGGTGTGTGTTAGAGGATAAATGATAACATTCATAACATGGTTTGATCAATCATGTGTCAAGAAACTCATCATGTATCATCTTATGGATATGCATTATAGGGAACCATATATACACTAAACTAATGTTATACATAATGTGATATAGAATATTTATCTTAAGTTATCTTAGGTTATAGAACATGATATTTTCCACATAAATGTATGTATATGTAGGAAATTTCACATTAATATTTTAATGGAATAAGATCCATCAGCAATAATAATGTAAATATTTATTTAAAATCATAAATAAACTAATGAAAGTTATCCACTGTAATAATTAGAAAAATAATTTAATTATGTAATGATATAAAATATTTAAATAAAAATACATTATATTAAATGAAATATAGGTTATGTGATTGATCATAATGAAGTTAGATGACAAAATTTAAATTAGTTGTTTTGAGAGGAAAATCTAGTTGAAATTCAAGGTGAAGAAACCCCACTCAAGACACAAGTACTATATATATCTACAATATAGGTTAGTGAACTCGAATGACATGGTTTTATATTCACAATGCCTGGTGAATCATTATTCCTGGAAGGTAATGAATTAATTACATTCAATGAATAATTATAAGTAATACAAGTAAATATATATAATGAATCTAGGAACACAGAATTGTATTCATTGTAACAAAATAATTTTTGGGATTAGTTTAACTCATCATCAGATTTATATCCTATGTTGTGGAATTTTATTTCATAAATAAATAAGATATTGATTATAATGTATGACCAGGAATATAAGATTTCATTTTAATATTTGTATAATTCATCATTGATTTATCTTGGAAAAATCATTTTCATCGGTTAAATATTAAAATTTATTAAAATGTTATTTTTCACATTATTTACATCATGGCCATGGAAAACAATATGGATTTAAGTATTTTGGAGTTCTATTTACTATCATAACCTTATGGTAATCCTTTTTAATAATTTTTTAATCTTCTCAGTGGTCTATATTTGGCTCACAGTAATGGGAAACTATGATATATCCCTAGAATGCCATGAATCTTATTTTAGGGTCATAGAGGGTGGATCAGAGAAGGATCATTTTTAGGAAAATTGATTCAGTCCTCTCCATAAAAAACTAAAGATGGATAAAATACATTATTAAAGGATGAAAAATGGTATATTAATCTTTGAAACCAAACAATGATACCTCTTGGTGGATGATTTCCCAAACCATGTCGCCAAACCACTACACAAAAAATGGATTATTTCAAAAAAAAATTCTTAAACAAAATCACACATTAATAGACTCATTGTTTAACTAATGCACAATAATCATGAACTAGATCCTAACCCTTGGAATTTTTGTAAAATTTATTCCTTATAATGACTAATTTCAAAGTATCTTATGGCATAATATCTAGATATTTCAATATATAAACCTGTTCTATATCATTTCATATCATTTTTCTAGTTCAACCATATTTTCTTATAAATGAATAATTTAATACGAATGTTGTTTTTGGAAGAATTTTTTTTATGAACTAATAGAATTTATATTATTTTGATCATTAGAAGTATATGTTATTTTTAAATAAATTGATCTTTCTGTAAAATCATAACATTTTTCATTTTAGGTTATCTCGATTATCCTTTATTTATAAATAGATTGTAAATTTTTAATATTATGTTGTCGGTTTCATGGATTACAGATCACCTTTATTAGGATCCCTCATTCTATTCTTATTGTTGATCCCATTCAATTGTAAGAAATTCCAATATCTTGAGGATAGAGTACTAATCTATTTCTATTAAAATTAAATCAAGGTTTTCTTTTCCATTCAAGATGGAAATTAAAAATAATATTTTTTTCATCTTATTAGCAATAGTTATTTCATAGAATGATGTTTCCCATGACATTTTGATAAATTTTGAAAATATAGACTTCTTTCATGACTTGATAAAGATAATGTTTTACAGAATTATGGCCTTGTTTTTGATATTGAAATGCCTTATTGGCTCTTGATAATTTTCCATGATGTTATTTGTGATGTTTATTTAAATTATTATTTGAATTATGTTTTCTATAAAAATAGATTCATTTCCTATTTTTTGGAAATTATTTCAAAATATGTATTTAATTATTTCATATAGTATATAAATAGATTTATAAATTTCCTAGAAAGTATTTGAAATTAAAGGATTTCATATTTGACTATAAAACATCACTGTTGAGAATTTAAATGATTAATTAATGGAAAAACAATGGTAATTCCATTTTTTATTGAAATCATATATTTATTTAGAATAATTATCACTTAAATTGAATATGAATTATATTTTTATGTACGGATAAAGTGGGTGTAATAAAGTGGGTGTTTATAGGTGTGATAAAGCTAAATTGATAAATGATTATTTTATGATGTGAATATATGAAATAAATATTTCATGTAAATAATCGCCTCCATTAACAAATTTCATAGAATATTGAGTTCACCAGGCGATAATTCTATGTAAATATGTAAACTATATTATTATTATTCTATGGCTGGTGGCCCTTGGTGGGGATTAGTTAAACAAAATATAATTTTTCACTTAAATATTCATAGACTGGTAATGACTGATATTTGGGTGGGGATGGTTGTTGTATAGGTATTTTATTATGTTTGAAATTTCCTTCAATTTTTATCATTTTATCTGTATTCTAGACTATTTCAACTTATAATCCTAGATTCCATGAGGATGATATTATTATATATTCAAATTATTTGTTATTGGGGAACTCATGAAATGATATATTTATTTCCATGTATTTTCTACTTTAAAAAAATATAAAAAAATTATATATTTTTTTATTATATGATTAGACAATGTTTTTTTCTTTTTAAAAGGGCCAATTATATGAAAATGGGTTGTTTTCGTGGAAATATTTTTTATTTTTGTTTTATAAAAGTAATCTAGAAAAAATATTTTTAAATCCGTATTTTCAAACTAAATGAAATGAATCAACCTTTAAAGTGTTAGGATCTGAGTGAGAATGTAAAAACATTTTTGAATTTTATCTAATTCATATACATATTAACATTTTCTTAGGTTTTTGCAATGTATGATATATTTAATATCTATAGGATCAGATTACAGTGGAGGAGTGTATAGTGTTTCCTCACATTCATATGGATTTTTTATATATGATTTTTTCTTTTCAATTAAATATGTTGTATCAACCCTTAGTCTTGTATTAATATTTATTAGGTTCATCATTGTTTGTTTTTTAGGTATATATTAGATTATTTTTTACTGGTATTTTCATTGAACTAACTATATTTTTATCTTTTTATTAATCGAAAAATTTTATTTAGTTAATTCTAATAATAATGAACTGGTCGAAATCCTATAAGGATTTACAAAACCCTCTTATAACTTCCATGGAATGATTACATTTCATTTTAAGGGATTACTAGGTTTATTTCATGATAAATTATCATTATATCTATATTTTTTCCTTTTAATCAGTTATTTTTAGTTGTTTGGAGGTGGAACCAAGAGAGATAATGTATATGGTCACAGAAGGTTCTTGATCACTATGCGTTTGAGATGATGCTTGAGTTACCTGGTTTGTCTGGGATATTTTTTCCTCATGTTGCAGTAAATTTATAAAATGACGTAGATACATTGATTTTATATTTTAGTGACTCTTTGTGGCTCTAAAAATTCCTATGAAATTTTTTTGTACATTTTATTATGTGTGTTTTGGAGAGAATTCATATGGTACACTATTACAATGAATGAATTGAGAAACATTGTTTATAATGTTTTGTCTTATTTTTTTCACATCATGTAAAATTTTCATGATTTGAACATAGTCTATAAAAACATGTACCCCAACCATGTTATAATAATATATATATATAAATGTTTTTATATTTTCATTCTTCATGTGATGGGTTTGTTTTATTTTTCATAATTTTGGTTTAGATTTACTTTTTATTATATGTTTTACATCATTCAAATTTTATATCGTAAACTAAAAACATTTTTTGATTGATTCATATTAGAAAAAAATTTAATAGTGTTTTAAAAATATTTACAAGTGATTTAAAATATAATGTTACATGGTTATTTCATTATATTATTCCCATATCGTTTTTAAATAAAAATGTTTCCTTATTTTTGTAATTATTTTAAATTATTTTCATTTTAAAATAAAAAAATATTTTTTTTAAAAAATTGATGGTTTTGGGGAAAACCCAATAATGTTAATTATATTCATATTTTCCATTCCATGTTATGAAATCAAAGATTGAATAATTTATGGTTGATAAGTTTGAAATCATTGATCTATATGTTTTCAACGGCATAGTTATTTAGGGTTTTTAAGTGTTTCTAATAATGGTGTATTTGTTTTTTAATGAATGGGAAATATTTTTTTCTAATGATATTTAAAATACTTTACTTGGGTAAAAGTGGTATATTTTATTCTATTATTTAATGAAATAAATATTCTATATTTTTGGTTTAATGTTTTTTAATTTTTTATATGTTTAATGGTGTGGCTATGACATTTATTGATTTGATTTTCACTTATAGAGTATATACTAATTTTTTTACTTCTTTGTTTATATTGTGCCTATTTTTGGATTTAATGGACTCTTTGGTTTATAATGACCTTCTTGGGTTAGTTTTAAGTATATCTCCAATGATAGTTAGTTATTTTATTCCATTAATTCCCCAATGCTATAATTTCATTCAAAATTTTCCAAACCTTAATCCATGTTTGTTTCATTAGAAAAAGAGTTTATCAAGAAGTAGTAAACATTGCTAAAGAAGATTGTCGGTATTTTAATCTTGATTGAAATTCAGTAATATCTTACCCTTATGTCCTAAAACATCAGTCTATATAATATGGGTTGGATTTGATGTAAGACTATGACCCATACACGGATATATAAAAATATTTCACGGGATTATTTCAAGGGGTAGTTTATTCAATAATCCATTTGTAATGAAGTGATGATATAGAGAGTCATAGAATTTTATTAACCCCAAAATGGAGATAAAATGGTGTTACATTATCAATTTCATTTTATCAAGTTCCCCCCCCCATAATTCACACTTCATTCTGATTTTCTATATTTAATTGGTTTCCATTTGGTTTTTTGATCTAGAAGCTACTAGTGGTTCAATATGTAAAGGTATCTACTATCGAAAGGCATTAATTCATTATTTATTTTTAACAACGATGCTTAATAACTCACATTGGTCAAGTTGATGAGATTTTGGGCCCATCACACCCTTTTGGAGGAATGATTTCCTACTCCAAGACTCGCTTATAAATTTATGATATGTTCATGAATCCTTCATAAATTCCCTTGTCATATAAGGGTCATATATGAGTTTCTAATCAATTATGAGAATGTGGTGATCTTAGAATGATCTCTATTTATAAGAGGTACTTGATCAACGAGGATATTTTTATGTATCAGTGGTTCTCTATCGATGATATACTCTTATATAACACTTTGATATTATTTGGTCATTTTCATAACGATTATTCTTTTTTAGACACACAGTGGGGACCTCTAGTGTTTATTTAAATCTAGGGAGATAGAGGTTACCCTGAATTTTCTTATCATCATTGGATATTGAGGTTAATCTAATGATTATTTTGATCTGGGGAGACTAATTTTTCATTGTATTTAATTGTCACCCTAGGATACTGAGGAAACACTATATTTTCTATCATTTATGAAGACTAAGGTTACTATGGAATTTTATTTCTATCTACACAGATTGAGGTTACTCGGTTGATTATTATCATCATGAGAGAATGAGTTGTTTTCATTTTGGGATTATACACATGAATGTGTTTCCTTTATATCATTGAGAATGGAATCAGAACACATGATGTCAGATACCACTTAAAAGGTGACATCATAACTTTTAATTTCATGTTGTAAGGACCCAATAAGGTATTTTATGTTCATGTGGTAGGGATTTCTATGAGGAAGGTGCCTAATCAATGTTTAGTGTGGGAGCTATGTCGAATCAACCTAGAGAACACTAGAGAATGTAAACTCTAGGGATGAATTGAACCTTGCAAGGAATGTCGCTAAAAAAGATTATGTGTTGATTTTGGGGGTTGGGTTTTGGCATAATGTATGATTTTAAAATATCATGCTTGGAGGGTTATTTGAGCCCATTTAATTATTTTATTAGGACCTGTGCATATGGAGGCCGAAGAAGGTTTATCCCATAATGCATTATTAACATTTGTGCATGATAATATGGTGCTTCATCGTAATAAGGATGCCCTGAAAAGAGACTATGATATCTTTTACAACTCATGGTGGATTATAAACTTGTTTTTTGGGTTTACTCTTGAAGAGTATTCCTGATATGGGAATTATGATTGGGAATTACTCATATGATGAATTCCCAGTGTGTTGGTTCTTTGGTAGGCTTCCTACATATCCAGTTTGTAGAAGGAATCAATTTTTCCTTAGTTAAATTATGTTATAGATTATGCAGATGCTAATATCTATATTAAACCCAATTCCTATGTGAGTCATGCTCATTGTGATAAATAAAAGGAAAAAAAGATACAACAAACGTCACCATAATGAGGTAATGAAGGTGAAAGATGTTTTGGTTGATAGAAGAAAGATAATAACCTCTAGAAAAAATGTCTAAGGGATCACTCTTGGAGGGATTCCATAAAATCGATTTTATAGTGATGATGTAGGACGTTATTCTCTATCAAAATGGAATAGAATATTAGTCCCTAGAAAATAGGATTGGAATTAGAGGCCCCAAATCATAGTTTTGATAATGGGAGGATATGGTCCTAACCTTATTTTATGATGTTGGGATATACATGAAAATATCTCATTGGTATGGGTCCTCAAGACCATGGGGATACATTTTCACTTGCACAATGAGAATCTTGACCAGCCAACATGATATGTTTGGGTACCCTCTGGATATAGGAATGCATACCTAAATAAAGGATATGTTTATGGGTCATTCACCATGGTTGAGTAAGTCCATATGAATTTGTAGAAGTTTCCACAGGGTTCTTTTTAGAAATGGGATCCTAGGATGAAGGGGCTAGGACAATAGTGTCTTGGAAGAGGTCCTGAAGGGAGGTTTCCATAGGTCATATGCATAGGTGATCCTCACAGTTGTACTACACATGTATTCCATGTAGTGCCTGGGAGGAAATGTTAATGGTTTACATAGGGGTAATGGGACTGAGTAAGTTAGATATACCATAGATTATGTGCTATAGGGTATACAATTATAGGGCATTGATTTATCCTAAGAACCAATGGTCTCCATGGGTATCCTTGAAACAGTCTCACGGTTGTATTTGATGGGGGAGAGGGACCTTATGTATTTGGTTTCTCCTTAGGGGAAAATAGTCCACATTTGTATGTTGTATGTTTTTAGACCCTGAAGGGACAATGATATTTCTTATTCCCAATAATTATCACATCTCAAATTCTTTGGAGAGCTACCTATGATATTTATGCGGTCCTATGAGATAGTTCCGTAAAATGGGAGCACCAGGGGTCTATATAATTTTTTTTTCTATAAATGAGAATCCCTGAGGTACTGTATATTTAAAAGTGAGGGACCCTGGTTGAAGGAGTTTTGTACCACATGTCCACGACATAGGTATACTGCGTAGGGGGTTGAACATTTGAGGTTGTATAGGTGGTATGTACAAGTACCTGATGTAAGAACACCACACATTTCATGTTTGTTGGTGGTGTGCATAGGTCCCCTGGTCAAACCACATAGGAGAACTTGTTTCTCTATTATTTGGTGCCTGTTCTCATACACCCATACTCTATATCAATTTTTGGATGTGTTCTTGACCCTATGGGGATGTATCTTCCCTTTTGTGAAAGGCACCATGACTAATTTTGTTTTTCACCATGGCCCTTTCATGCCCGGAAGATGACTTTTTGGGTCAAAACACATTAAAATCTAGTCTCCTCATTATTTTTTTCATAATGTTTTATTTATATTTAAACTCAACAACTGAGGTCTATGTGAGTATCACAACTTCAATTATATAGAAACATACATGGAACACATTTCAAGGATTTAATAGTGTCCTGTATTTTTTTATCTGACAATGGATGATTCTCTAATGGATTGAGGTTAATGGGAAGGTCATTGACAAGATCAGTCATGTACTATAGATCCCTTGGTCTTAAATAATACAGTAATGTAGTGAAGTAATATATTATAGTTACAACAAGATTCTTAGGGGAATCAATGGAATTTAAGGATTATCATATCCTTATGTTTGTTAGAGAATTTTTAATAAATTGATAATGAATGTGTTATTAGTTAGACCATGTGAGAATCAGTGTAAAAATTCCATTTTTTTTATTTCTTCCTTTTTTCCCCTTGATATACATATTTTATTACCACTTAGTAATATTAGGATATAAAAAATAATATTTTTAGTGGACACTTGTGTAATATAATTATTATGGTAAAATATGACATTTGTTATGGTTATTTATTAATGTTAATCATATTAATGCAGTGATAAATATAACCCATCATAGGTCAGTCCAATTTAACCAGTTAATCCTGATGTAAGTGGAAATACCATTTTTTTTATTTAATTAGTTTCTCTAGATGATCACAATATGTAGGTTTTTATTATCTCTTAATTTCTGTCATAATGATTTGAAATTTATATTTTCGTTATCAAATAATATCATATTATAAATGAATTCAATTTAGATGGATTATTACATAATAATTCTCCATACATGTGATCCTAGCTTTGAAGAATGGAGTTAGACAACATTAAATTTGATATATATTATAATATTTGGCGATATAAAAATTTGAATATTTTATATTTTGGGTATATTTCTACTATTGAATCAATGTAATTTTTTTTCAGGTTTTTTCACTATGAAGAGATGGAAATATCAAGATGCTTACAACCACTTAGTTTTTTTGTATGATGTTCTTCTACTATGTTTTCCCTAACTTATTCCATGTGGGAGGTTGGTTATATTTACAATTATGATTCCATGTTTATTTTTTTCATTATCTTTTCATTTTTCAATGTGGGAATTTTGTTTGTACTTTTCATTTCAAGGATTAGAGATAGTAAATCATATATATATGTTAAGGAAATATGAATAATTTTCCCATTATATTGAATTATTATTTTTGTTTAATAATAGTTTCAATTCTAAAAGATACATCCTTTGTTTCACTTACTAAACCTATGTGTATAATATATAGTTTTTTTTGAGGCATGATTTCATTTGATTAATTATTAATTTCTCTTTATTTTTATATTACATTATAACCATTGGTTATTATTTTAAGTGGTATTCTTATCAACCCTCTTATATCAGGATGATGTCCACCGATATTCATAGTTGGGATCATTATGTTTCCACATGATATCAATGGATGATTTCATTTGTAATAAATTAGTTTAAGACATTTCAACTTATTTTTGAAGACATATAAAATCATCATACTTCATGGGTATTTTCTTTTTCTTCTTAAAAATAGTTATTTGGTTTGGTTTTTCTATCTAATATTGTATATCAGGCCCCATGAGTTTTTTCATGATATTTTTTTTGTTTCATTATGTATTTTTTAATCAATTACAGTTACATTTTATGAAATATGTATGTTTGGAGTATATTTTTTGTTTTTTTACTATTTTTTTCCTTGTTTTAAGTTTTACAATTTATTAACTATTGTACTTAAATATTTATTGTGGTAGAAATTCTTTTCGTTGAGGGAAAGCTCACATTTGATGCTTGAATAACTCTAGTGTTTTATGTGGTTTTTATTCTATATCTCATTCTTGTATTAATTAAAAATATAGAGTTTTTTATAGTTCACATTGTTTGATCAAGGTTATGAGAAACCATGAATCATCTACAAGAAACTTTGCATCTTACATTGTGTTTTTATATGAGGGAGAACTAGTAGGCCAAAACATGTTATATTCTCCTCAAACTATAAATCTAAGACCAACGGAATTCCATAGGAACTAAAAAGAGTTAGTAGATACACATCACCAAACTAAAAAGCCTCACTAGTATAATTGAAATGGGGTCATTGTTATCCTCTGATTTACAAAACAATGTCGCCCAATAGTGTGTTGATAATTGATTATTAAAAAACATACTTTAATTAGAAAAAACATGTGTTTTTGAACCGATTTTGTTTAATGTGGCCTATGGTCTCGAAACATATCCTATCATTTGGTGTTTAATGAAATCTCTTCTAATAGAATATCCCGGATCAACCAATCATATCACCTGATCTTGCTAAATATAATACCCAATGTGTGTTCACGGTCAACATGGGTTTGTGACAAGCACATGGGTATCATCATATAATACCACGAGTATGATTTTTCCCTAAAATATAAATAACATGTCTCATGTAGAAAAATAATCATTATTATAATCATATTAAAACATGGGTTAAAATAACACTTCCATGATAAATATAAGGACAAACAAAAAATGTGTGACATGATAGGAAAAAAGTAATAAAGAAACCAATATTCTCTTTATGACTAAGTTTCAACATAATCACTGTTATCTATGAAGGTGATATAAAAATAATTCATCCCTATAAAACATAATTCTATTTCCTTTACATATGTTTTAAAAAAAATTAAAATAAATTCAGAAAGGTAAAAATAATGTGTGATCAATAAAGATCAGTATGAGATTATGAAAACCCTTGTATTCATTAAATTTTATTTGATGATTTGTTAAATAAAGTCACACTTAGTATAACCCAACAGATTAACTCTATTTATTTTGGATATACTAATATTTTACATAAATATGATATATGGATATAATAACATTATAGAAAACATTTTTAATATTCTTTTAACAATCCTTTGTTCTCATAAAACATAATGAGTTAACATTTGGACATACATAATAGAACGGTATGATATCAATCCTCCTAAAGTAATAAATAAACAATATCATGATGAATGTATTATTAGTTACTCTATATTAATTTAAATGGAACATAATATGAGAGGAAATAAAAATATTGAATAATGAAGCATGACAAAACATAATACCATATAATAACATTATAATGTGAAAAAATAGTAAATAAGACATCCAAAACATAGTTCAAGACTAACTGATAAGACAATACATCATGCTAGAACAAGTCCTATAAAGGATTATGATTAATCCCTAATATCATACATGTTGTATCATGAGACTGACAAATTACCCATTGCATTGGAGTTCTATTTAATTTTGGGTGCACCGGTTACATTCATATTATGTACATGTGAATGTCTTCCAAATCCATATTTCATCATATTTAGTACAAAAATTATGATGTTTTCACATACTATTTGGAAGTACCCAATAAACTAAGGATATGTATGTCTTGGTGAATAACCTTGATTTGATATTATGATGGTATTCACAATAAAAATGGTTGTTAATGATATATCACATGATAATTTCTATAGCATAACATGAGTATATAATTAATCATGGGAGAAAATAATGATAGTGGAAATAACATATAATCACATGTAGAAAATATATAATGTAATTTGGATGCGGAAATTTATATCATGTCAATATAAATTTGAATACAATAGACATTACATAATGATTACTCTAGAATGAAGGTGATATAGAGAGGATCCCTTACATTGTAATAGCAACAACATAGGTAATGGTTATAACGAGAGTATAAAAATTATATTTCATTATAAGAAAAGAAAATTTTCACAAAATAGGAATTGTATAGGCTAAATAAAACATAACCAATTGAGATTCAATTGTATAAATACAAATAAGGTACATAAATGAAAAAAGGGAGAGTCGTATCCTACCTTGATATGGTGTCTCCAAAAGAATGAGAGGTGATGCTTGAGATATTTTTGGAATCTTGGGTTGATTTTTTATTGTATATAAAATAGTATATTACTATTTCAATATTTTTTGGTGAATATATATGTTATTATATAGTTTTTTTATGAATGAAAAGAGTGGTGACATAATTATTATTAAGGAAACGTTAGTTTTAGACTCTATATAATAATGTAATCAAAATGACAAATAATCCAATGATTTTTTACCTCACCATCTACCAAAGTTGGGAGATTTTAATTATTTTATAAGGATATGATAAAAACTTATTAAAATAATACCCATGATGAGGTTCAAGTTATTCATGTTTACAAATAATTTATTTTAAATCATTAAAATATAATAGAGGATTTTTTAGGATTCCTAAAGAAGTTATTAAATATATAAAAATAATATAAAAACACATTTTTAAAGGTAAAACATATATTTGGTCGTTTATACCATTCATGGCACATATTACATCATGTTTAGGTCATTATGATTCCATAATAAAAAAGATATTATTTTATCATAATTAATTTTTAGCCAAAAATTCGACAGTCTCATAATACAATACAAAATTAAGCATTGGATAATAACCAGAGGCTGATTAAAAAATAGATATATTTATTTAAAAAAAATAAATCTATTAATAAGAGAAATTAATAATTTAAATAATAATTCTCATTTATTGAAAAATAATATTTTTTTGCTAAATTTTTTTTGACCCTTATAAAAATTACATTTTAACTTCTTAAAATTATACGATAACTTGTATATAATATATACTAGTTTATGAGAAAATTTTATTAAAAAAATATTTATTTAAAAAAATCATAAATTCATCAAATGTAATTTCTTAATTAAAATTTCAAATTAATATTAACATAAGAGTCTTGTTTTTTATCAAATTATTTTATGTATCCTTCTCATTAAGTTATAATTTATAAACTAAAAATAGAAATCAGTGTAATTATTTTATTATTTGCGAGAATAATAAACAAATTTTTACTACTAGGGAAGAGATAAACATACATTTATTACTCTAGGGGACACTCTAATAGAAGTTGTGCAATGATGAAATGTTCTATGGGTGGTTCAATGAACATTGTTTGTGACATTATATCAATGAGCATGAAATAATCCAACAAATGGTTTCACACATGAAATAGTTAATGAATTTCATCTTGCTAAATGTCAATATAAAATATCAGATATTTTTTCTCCCTTGTATGTATTGATAAACATGGTTCACAGGTTACTATCCTACTAGTCTAATCCATAATTTATTTCATTAGTGTCAACCTAAATTTATTAGGCCCCGTAATATATACTAATATTATGATCATTGATCAATGAATATATCATTAACATTCATGATGATTAAATTTATAATAAATATTATAGTATATAACCAAATAAGTTCAGGTGTTTTCTATAACCACATCACATAATAGGTAATTTATCTCAAGCATAATGGAAATTTAATTTAAAATAGTTCATGTCATTAAAGATTCCACCAAATAATCTATATAATGTAAATCATAATGGAATTGTAAGATATATATTTAATAAAGGAATATAATCAAATAATAATGTGAATTTTATTTTCAAAAAATACATTAGTTTCTTTTAAAAACATTAAATATTCCATGAACTATGAATATGAATATAAACATAGATGAAAATATGTAAGGAGTTAATCAATGCAATCATTAAAAAATGATAACCAAATGAGAATGAAATTTTTTTTGTATGAAACATTATTAGAATATAAAATATTGGATTCCATAACTATGAAATATATGGAACATTGTTCCAAAAAGTGAATCTTTTGGATTTCATTTCCTAATAATGTTTTCAAGATTAGGCTCCCCATTTTCGTCCACAACCTTAGGATAACCAATTAAAAATTCATAGTGGTGTTAAACATGTTATTTCTTGTATGTTCCAACTCTCAAGGGTACCAAATGATCCCAAGTTCTATGTTTTTACAAACAACATAGAAATTATAAACTAAATTTTACAAAAAAATCACAAGTGCAGTATCACCACTCCCATGATTTGAAAATGCACATTAGAAGGAAAATTATTTTTTACACATGAAGTGAAAAAATATATTTTTAATTTAAATTACCTTTAATTATATTTTCAATATAATCTAAAATATAATTTAATTAAAATTCCATCAAATATTATAAATTAAATACTTTAATAAATCTACATAAAGGATAATAAAATAAAATAGTGTATAGATGATATAGAACCATTGTATAGATTTACTCACTTCCCTTCATAAAAACACAAATTTAGATATAAATCTATTATAAAATCACTAAATAAAACACATGAAATGAAAAAATTCTATTCTAGAGAAAATCCTATAGAAAAATATTTTTTATTTAATGTTGAAATGAACCAATTAATTTTTAAAATGATCCATTAAAATGATCCAAAAAAATATTATATTTAATGGAATAGTGAAACTGTATAAAGACACCTATATTAGACAAGGTCGATAGTTTCATGACACAAGAACCTATAGAGGAGAAATGAGGTTTGCAATTTCTAGGAAAACAACTTGTATCCATTATCAATGATTCCTCAATGTATAATAATTAAAAATGAGACAAATGATGTATAAAAGAATGTATAATAGCTAAAAACCATGAAATCTTATCAATAGAAACCATAAAATCTACTATACTAAAATTTGAATATTATTAAATAAATACAGAAATCCTAGAAACAATAAAACCCAAAAATAGAAAATGCTATAATATTATTTGGTTCACACAAATCAAGAATGCATATTGTTTAAATTCATTTAAACTTAAAATAACCACCATTAATAAGTTAAAATAATCAAATACTTATATTTTGGAGTCTTTTAGATGGTAGATGTATTATAAGGTCATTTTTGAAGAAGAAATGAAAAGCAAATATTTTAAATTTTGTCCAAAAAAATTGCACTTCACAAGGGAAACATGGTTCTAACCCAATGTAGGACATAGTTATTACATAAGTGTGATGGGTTTCCCAAACCATATACTTAAATCTAATTAACTACCATAATGGAGGACATTATTCCCTTATGTGGTGGAAATTTTACACAAACAATACGTTTGGAAATCATTGTTACCGTTACATGGTGATTTAGGTACCCAATATTATGATTTTAAAATGGAAGCTTTCCCATACGTAACACATATGTGTTACCATTAAAAACCCATTGGAAACCCAGGAATAATATTATGATGTTCCTGATGATCCATTTTAATAATCATATAAGCAGGTCCATACCCTTACATATCCCATATAAACATGTTTTTACACTTATACAAACAATAAAATCACCATCATAAACTCAAAAAAATTATAAAATTAGAGATTTTTCATTTAAAAACTCCTAAAAATCATCCTACATAATTGAAAAAGGTTGTTAACCACACCAAGACCTTTAAAATGTACTTGGATAAGTATTATGTAAACTCTTATTAATTTCCAATCAATGTACTTATTAATAAAAAAATTGAGTTTTAATGGGGTTTTAATAGCCATGTAAAATAAAAACCATATCCAAAAGTACCTAAATTAATAAAAAACATCATAAAAAAGAATATACTGTAAGATAAAGTTTGGGGTTTAACAATTCTTCCCTTAATAATGATTCATTCCTTATAATGTGTTTATGATCCTTATCTAACTAAGACTGACATACACTAAAACATAAATTGTGATTTTTCCCCAGATGTCATAGAAATCCCATCCTCACTATCATTGTATATAAATAAAAGGTGTTTGCATTACGATGGAGTACCTTATCATGGTGACCCATAAATTGAAATGAATATAGTAATACTATAGTGTTAGTTTTAAGGAATGAATCCTCTCAATTAAACACATGGATATGTTCCCAATAATAAATCCTTAGTTGTGAAACATGAAACATTTCATCAATCGACATTAACCAAGATGAGAAGTATAATTTATTATCCACATTTATAAGACATTAAGTGACCTTAAAATTTGAAAACTCCTTAGGGATGACCTGACCTAATCAATAAATAAATATATGCAAAATGATGTTTAAGGACAATGTACAAATCAATCACCTCAGTCTTTAATAGAAAACTATAGTAGTTTTTACAATATATCAGGTGGATATGGTCTAAAAACATTCATTATCAAGATAACCAATCCATCACCAATTACCCTAAATAAAACTCGTTCCTACCATTAACCATTGACAAACAATTTTCTAACCTCCATAAGATTAAATAAGATACCCATATGATATCTCATATTGCATCTTCATAATTCAGGGGCATGGAATATGTGAAATATGAAATCTATGGAAACCTTGCATTACCATTTCAAACATATTATACAAAATTGGATAATTTATCTAGTACAACCATCCTTTTAAAGATAGAACAATATGCTTTCCAAAACTAAGATACCATAGAATTCAATAATCACTTTCAATTCTAATACAAATAACACGGGTATTTACTAGAAATGGAATCTATAATAACACCATAGATCACTATATCCCTTCCAACATAATTTTCATGAATTTTTATACCTGAAACATCTCATTGATAGAAAATTAACATATCAAAAAACTATTCAGTATGTCTTGCAACCCTAAAAATGATCAACACAATTATATATCATAAATAGTGTCCCCTATCCCCATAGGCTGGAAACTAATTCTCAGGCATCTAATAAATTCATTGTTAAATATTTACCCATATGAATATCAATAAACACAAAAATAATTCATCAATTGAACATGTATATAAAAATGGTAGAAAATATACATATAAATTATATATAACATGGGTATGTATAATTTCATGTCATATATACATTTAAAATAAAATCAAATGTAAAAAAATTCAAGGGGATAAAGTAAGTATAGAAACTGTAGCTCATGAATCGAGGGGCAACAACAACCATTCAACCAGCACAAATACTGACCATTTGATATTCCAATAATAATATTAGTATCTACAATGTCTATTGAATGCATTCTATTTTCCCAGGTTAGAATACATTATTACTACATTCACGCAAGGATGTTTTCATTGTGCGATCTTACATTCCCATGATGATCCCACGTGTTGTTAAATTCTTAAGAATTATAATACTAATAGATATTCTAGTTTTGAATGAAATTAATCATTTTAAATATTAAAATATTTGAACATCGAAGGAAATACTAGAGATGAATGAATAAAATGAAAACTAGTAAACTCCCATAATAATTAAAATGTAAATTACATAATTATTTAGGGTTATTTGTGTCCTATGATCCTCATACTCATGGTGAATGATCATAAACATAAAGATATTTCACCTCTCCAATCCATCCAATCCCCATAACCAATGTTTTTTTATTATATTAATATAATAATTTTAGGTAGGTTGGATCATTACTACTGTACATGTCCCATTCTTCTTGCCTAGGTACCCAAGATTCCCATTTTATTCAAAAAAATTATCAAACGATGAATATACCCAATTTCCATAAACCCAGACATCACATACCAAATTATACCAAATCATACCATATATAATAACATTCCACATGGTACCAATGTGTTTTAATACTTACACACACAAACACCTAGGAAATCACCCATTCAATCAGTCAAAAAATTCTAAAACACATTTAGAAATAAATGCATGGATATTTATGTCACAAAATAATTATAGATAACAATACAACCAAACATTCTCATTGAAATAATTAAAATATATTTGGCTACCACATTTCAATATGATTTTTCCCATTTGGAAGAAATTACAGACCACCCACATCAAACCCAAACATATATAATTGATATTTTACCCAGTCCAAGTTAAAAACAAAAGATGGAAGTGAAAATGATAAGGAATGAAGATGAAACCATGGGAATAAAATAGGATATAATTATATATATATATATATATTAAAACTAGTATATAAATACATCCCCAATGATTAAAAGAATTTCGGTATGGATAAGGGGAGATGTGTACCTTGGAATGGGGGGTTTCTAATTTGGGTAGGTGGCAGTAAATGGGGTTTAAAATTTGCAAGATTTAAAATTAGAAATTTAATATTTTTATTGAATTATTAGGACTCATGGTATTTATTTTTGTGCACCTACATTGTGAGTTCATCTATCCTAGGGGATTGAGATGACATGGCTTAATGTGGTTTGGAACATGACCATTGACCTTACCATGTGGGATCTATAGTGCTTCTGTCATGGTATTACGATTTACAAGGGGATGGAATATGGGTTCTACTTACTGAAATACCATCATGCATGGGGTTTTATAAATAATAACATCTATTATTATTGAAAATATTACTCGAAAACCAATTGAACAAAATAATGAAAAAATTGTAATATATCTAAAAAATCACTATGAGTGTTAAAACTAACCTCACCATATAACATTATATCCATGGAATGTAAAAAAATGGTATGATCATAGAATACATGATAGTACATATCCTTTACTATAATTCCCCGGTTCCAGAAGCCACATTGAGGTGCCACGTACTCAGTTTTTCACATGTCCTCAAGCACATTTCTCCAAATGCCATCGGCTGAAGACTAGCAGCGAGGGCCTTGGTTGTGATAGTGGGGAAACTATGGCCTCTTTGGCAGAGTACAAAGCGGAAGTAATAATACATACAATAGAGAAAGCAGTAATATCCAACAACAATAAACAGCGGAAGTCTAAAATAATAAAAAACTAGAGCACACAGATATATATATATATATGAAATGATGCATGATACATATGTCTAGGAATGAAGCCAAACATGTCAAAATGATGAATATAGTAAAAAACAAAAAGTACAAAAGAAAAACCGAAGAGAAACTCCTCATCATCGTAATCCTTGGCTTTGTCCCATGCTCTCCAACTCCAATGTAATCAAGTACCTGAAGTCGAAGGGTTCTTGCCCTTGTCTATACCTGCATCAATATAATCTGTTTCGGCCCAAAATCATGACCAAGCCAGGGTGTGAGACTAAATCCCAGTAGGCAACCACCCGAAGATCTGTGCCTAAAAATCAGGAAGTATATGGCAGGAAAAAGTATAGTAAATAGTAAACATTAAACATGAAACAAGACTGTGTTCATCAGTAAAAAATCCACAGATCAATCAAGCAAGGGTGAAGCAAGCAGCTAATCACAATAGGTAACCCTCTAGGAAGTACTCACATCCATACCCTCTGGTCCAACCTAAGATGTACCAAAAACCCTCTGGGCATTACACTCAGCCTAACACCTCTGGTTTGGTCCTACAAAAATTATACGACTCTTGGAGGAACAGTCAGGGAATTCACCTTATAGTATACGGTAGTTATGGAATCTCTAAAGAAGATCACACAGTCAATTCCCCTTATAGCCCAACGGTCAAGAGACTCTCTTAGGAAACTAACTCATCCAATTCCTCTTATAGCCCCAGGTCGTTCATAGATTCTCTGAGGAAGCTCACCCGGTCAATTCCACTTATAGTCTAGAGTGGTTGATGGTAATTCCAGAAAAACAAAGACTCTCCGAGGAAGCTCACTCGACCTCTCCCCTTATATTCTATAAAGCTCAAAGACTCTATGAGGAAGCTCACTCGATTTATCCTCCTATAGTCTATAATGTCCAAAGATTCTCTGAGGAAGCTCACTCAGTGTATCCCCTTATAGTGTATAATGTTCAAGAGACTCTCTAAGGAAGCTCACTTGGTCTATCCTCTTTTAGTCTATAACACCAGGTTCTCACGCCCCCATGTATGTCAATGTATAATAATTCTATATGGAAAACGTAAGCCTACATAACTACTTGGCTAACCAATCTAAAGAATCTCAAGCATGTTAGTAAACAACACTCCGTCTTACGATCACAAGGCATATAAAACAGGTAAACGACTAATAGGATAAATAGGACCAAACCATTGTAAACTGAACCAAGAATGACCATAACATCCAAGGTATAACAATCAACCCAAAAAATGTCCAATTTACCTCTACATAAGAACACAAACATGGCAGGAAAACAACAGGGGTAATATGGTAAACACACAATACCCTGTTCAAGGGTATTTGTGGACATTGCACATAATAGTCAATGACATTGACGGAAAGGAACAAAACACCTACCTTGGGGTTAGGAGATCAATACACTAGAACGACATGGATTGAATCTCCTTAGAACTTTTTAATCTAAGAAAATTCACAAAACCTCCAACCCACAATTACATGGAAAAGAGGAGGAATTGGAAAACGATGCTCTAGAAGAAGGAAGAGCTTACTACTGTGGTTCCAATATAATCGACGGCAGTTGATTCAAAGAACAGACGGAGGCTCAGGGGATCAGAGATGTTTTGGTGCTGTAAGAATTCTCTTGGTCAAACAAGACTTAGAAGAATACACCTCTGGCGATTAGACACGAGCCCGACCTTTTTAATGAAAAAAAGTACCCAGTGTATACTTTTGGAGTACATGGCCTATGCTAGCCTTTTCCATACTCCGATTTATGTGGCCTCCACATCAACCCTCATGACCGTGTGTGTGGCCATGACATAGCTAGCACATTCCCACATGCGGAAACAAAGTACACGACATGTCCTCATAAAGTACACAACGTGTACTTAAAAAATTTACAGAAACTCCTCTTTTCTCAAAAACACCAGAAAAATGAAAAAATTATCTAAAAAGAAGGTCTAGGTTCTTAAAACTTCCCCCATTATTGAAATTTATCCCCAAATTTCCCTAGCGAGGCGTAGAAGAAGAAACCCTGAACAGCTTCGGCCACTACGATTATACATCGTCCTCCCTCTCCCATGTATGGTCTTGTACTCGCCCGTGCTATCATATCACCAGTACCATAAGAACAGACAATCCACATAGAACCTTCATACAGTGATCTACAATTCGGATAGGGTTCTCCTTAAAAGATGCATCCTCTTTGAGATCAACCTCCTCTAGTCGAAAGACATGACACGGGTCTGAAAAGTAACGTTGAAGCTGAGAAAACTGAAAAATGTCATGCATTTCCCGATACCTCTGAGGTGACTACAACCGATAAGAAACTAGCCCAACTCTATCCAACACCTCAAATGACCTGATGTACCTCAGTGAAAGATTACCCTATATCCTGATCCTCCTGTATCCCAACCATGGTGTGACACGCAGGAAAACCTGATCCTTGACCTCAAACTCCAGAGGTCGTATCCGCTGATCAATATAAGATTTCTGACGAGACTGTGCAGTATCCATCCTCTTCAGAATCAACTCTACATTATTTGTAGCCTCCTATACAAGACGAGGTCCCATCATAGCTGCCTCTCCTACCTCCAGCCAACATAAGGTTGATCGGCATGGCCTACCATACAAATCCTCTTAAGGTGCCATCTAAATTGTTGCTTGAAAAACTATTGTTGTAGGAAAAATCCAAAATAGATATATTTTTATCCCAAGAACCTCCAAATTCCAGGATGCATGCTCAGAGCATGTCCTCATGCACCTGAATCGTATGCTCAGACTGGCTATCTGTCTAGGGACGGTATGCTGTACTCAAAAGTACTTATGTACCCAAGGAATTATGAAGCCCCTGCCAGACCCGAGATATAAAACGTGCATCCCTGTCTGAAGCAATGTAGTGTGGAACTCCATGTATATGCACAATCACATGGATGTACATCAATCCCAACTTGTCAACAATGAAGGTTTCCTTGATCAGAAAGAAGTGAGTGACCTTCATAAGTCTGTCAACAACGACCCATACATCATCATTCCCACGAGGTGATCTCAGAAACTGTGTCACGATGTCCATCATGACATCATTCCACTTCCACTAAAAAATGGGTAACTTCTTTAAAAGACATGCTGGTCACTGATATTCCTCCTTCACCTGCTGACAAGTATAAAATCTCATGACGAAACTAGCAACTTCTTTATTCATACCTAGCCACCAATACTAGTGTTGAAAATAACGATATATCTTGGTGACACCTGGATGAACTTCCCAAACCATGTAATGAAAGTCCCACATTAACTCATCATGTATATCTTCTGGCACCCATACATGTCCCTCAAAATTAACGATATCATCCTTGCATATGGTCCACCTAGGAATAAGATCCTCTTCTGACACACTTTCCCATAGGACTAAGCCTTTAGAATCTAATAGTTTCCTCATTCATACTAGATAAATAAGTGTAGAGGTAATAGATATAGAAGAATAAATAGACTTCCCCTGTCTGTCATGAACCTCTAAATGCATCTCGGAGAAGAGAGCCATAAGCTGCAACTCACTACTGTCCTCTCGAATTGCCTGTAACTGAGTCCTCCTACTCAACACGTCAGCCATAGTGTTGCCATTCCCAGGCATATAGGCAAGCTCCAAATCAAAGTACTGAAGGTATTCAACCCACCTTCACTTTCTCAAAATTCAAGTGACTCTACGTGAAGATATACATAATAATCTTGTGGTCTGTGAACACCACAATGTGCTCTCCCAGAAGATAATGTATCCAAAATCGTAAGGCATGAACAGTAGCTACCAACTCTAGATCTTGCATTGGTAAATTCCTCTCATGTGGCCTCAACTGCCGAGTCAAGTACGCTACGACTCAATCTCCATGCATAAGCACATCTCCTAGCCCGATACCTAAAGAATCACAGTATATAGTGTAGCTCTTACCTAGCTCTAGCAAGAATAGTATCAGTGCTGAAGTCAACCTCCCTTTTAGCTCCTGAAAGGCTAACTCACAATAATCTGATGATAAGAACATCACAGCCTTCTTAGTCAGACCTGTCAGTGGTGCTACTAAGTGTGAAAAGTTCTATATGTAACGTCTGTAGTGTTCGACCATCCCTAAAAAACTACGCACCTCAAAGAAGTTCTTTGGATTCTCCTAGGAAACTACTTCTATGAATTTATATGGGTCTACAGACACTCCTGTCTCTGAGATAACATGACCCAAGAAGTGAATCCGGACCATCCAAAAGTGTAATTTTGAAAGAATATCATATAACTGATGCTCCCTCAGTGTAGTAAAAACTATCGTAATATGGGGTGCATGGTCGTGTCGAGTATGAGAATACACCAAGATATAATCCATTAAAACAACCACGATGGAATCCAAGTATGGATGGAAAAATTGGTTCATCAGTTCCATGAAATCTACATGTGCGTTCGTGAGACCGAAAGACATAACCATATACTTGTATAGACCATACCTACTCCAGGAAGCTGGAAGAGGTATATCAGATGGTCTAACAGGAAACTGATGATAACCAGATCTCAAATAAATCTTCGAGAACACCTGGTCTCCTCGAAGCAGATCAAAGAGATCATCGATCCTTGGAAAGGGATATCGGTTCTTGACCTTCAACTAGTTCAAATTCCAATAGTCCACACAGATCCTGAGTGTACCATCTACCATTTTTGCAAACAGGATATGCGAACCCCCAGGAGAAGTAGTGGGTTGGATGAAACCCTTTGCCTGCTACTCCTCCAACTCCTTCTTGAGCACCAAAAACTCAAGTGTAGCCATCCTATAAGGAGGAATGGACACTGGTTCCGCTCCTAGAACAAGCTCAATCGAGAATTATACCTCATGCTCCAGAGGTAAACCTAAAAGGTATTTTAGAAATACATCTCTGAAACGATCCACCACTGGAGGAAATTATGACTGTGAAGTTCCCTTGTCATCCATATTTAGACCGGCAATCTGGTATATAACTCCTCTCAACCCATGATGCTCTAGAACCACTCTTCTCGCTTGGACATCCCATTCACCCCTACAAAGAAAGGATCCAACCGTTAGTGAAATGAAACTCACCCTGCGGCGATAACAGTCGACGAATTCCTGGAATGGAACTAGTAAGTCCATTCTGAGAATGAAAGCATAGCTTGTCATCTCTAGGAAATAGAGATCCCAAAGGAAGGGACTCCCACAAACCTCAAGAGGGCACACCCCGCACTGACGTACACTAGTTGTCCTAGTTTCCAACTGTGATTATACTAAATAGATTTCGGCATAAGAAAAGATGTTGAGACCATGAATCTCAACAATAGAGACAGGTATAATGCTATTGGAATCCCCTATATCGAAAATAGATGATGATAAAACTGAGGATACTAAGATCATACCTCGAACTGTAGAGGGTCCAGGATCCTTCTCCTGCTAGGTATTCACCACTACAAAAGTTTGGCCTATAATGTGACCTTGGTACCCTACCTGACCACTCTGAGCTGATCCACTCTACTTTCGCTGTTAGCCTGGTGACTGGCCCCCACGGTCGTGACCTACACCTCGACCTGAATGGCCAGAAGAACTCTAGTTCCCATACTGGTGAGAAATTGGCAATACTTCTCCCGAATTTGGGGCTATAGAATAAACCCTACCATATGATGTAGATGATATGATCTAATAGAAACCCTGAAGATGTCCCATCTTCCACGAGATCAGCACTCCATCGCATCTCTCTGGCACTGAGGCCTAGTATGCCCACTCCTATGACATTGGGATCATACAACCTAGTTGCCCAAAGATATATTCCACCTACTATGATATCCTCTTGTAGACTCCCTACGGTGCTTCCTTATATTAGTAGGAGGAACACTAACTCTAGTTATTGAACCACCCTAGCTCACTGCTCCAGAATCCCTAAGATTTCGCTCAGTGATCAGCTCCTAGTTGACGATGGAGGAAATTGAAGTCCACCTGAAGATGTTCACCTATGATTAGATATCATTTCTCAGACCATCCTCAAACATATGTGCAAGGAATAAATCATCGACTCCTAGAATATGCATGAAATGTTGTAGCTCAGTAAAGCATGATGAGTACTCTAAAACAGAAAGAGTTTCCTACTCCAGACTCATAAACTCCCAGGATCCATCAGCCATCAAGGTATCCGAGTAGAAGTAATTGTACATGATGCGCCAAAACTCATCCCATTTCATACTCTGCTGGTGTCCTAACTGTGAGATCACCTTCAGAAACCTCATGGAAGAGTCTCGGAGCATATAGATAGAGAGCTTCACCCTTATATATGGAGGTATCTCCAGATGATCGAAAATATACAGTGTGTCCTCTAGACATGATTCTTCATCCTAGGGTCTTCCGTTTCTAGATAATGTGGGAGGATGATGCTGAAGGAAAACCCGCGTAAACTCTTCCATCGATGAGGCAGGAGTTGGCCCTCCTTGGAAGGTCTGCAACATCATCAGGAAACCTTCCATAAACAGCGCATCAGTGCCTACAACTGGTATAACTGTTGGTGCTAATGATGGAACAATAGGAGGATATGCAGGAGGTCCCTGAGCAGCCATATCTGCTGTCTGATAACCATCTGGAAACTGGTGTACAACCGGAGGACGTATTAGTGGCATAATTCAGAAGGTTCAAATGCACACCTTAGATCAGGATTATCAAGGATAGAAAAGATAAAATTAAATTAAGGGAATTTGTGAAAAAAACATTAAAGTTTTACAAAACATGACTACACAATGTGTATAAACAATACACAGCGTGTTATTTTAATACATTCACATGGGTGTGTACTTATTCCACAACTAATCATGTAACACCCAACCCACACGGCGTGTTGTCCCCACACACGACTTGTACATGAACTCTATTCCCTTGTAGAAGTCTCCTTACTCAGCTAACCCACATAGTCCTATTAATCCTAGACCACACGACGTGTAATAGACATGTTTCAATGACCTGTGTTGTCAGTTACACGACCGGATACATGGTTTACTCTACACGACGTGCTCCTAGTTCACACAGCATGTACATGAATGTCTTCTCTGACCCATGTTGTTCGAGACACGGCCGGGTACCTAGGCTACACGACATGGAATGTGAAATTAGGACACGTCATGTATATTCAATGTTTCATCCATATGTGTGGTTATTCACACAGGTAGACACACGGTCACTAAAACACGGCGTGTACGTACCGTACACGAAAAGTTCTTGAATGAGTTTTCATAACCACATGTCGCAGCCCAAACCGTCAGTGAACCGGTTAAAAAATACACGACGTGTATTCATAAAGTACACGTCATGTATTCTTGGTTTTTCTATGAAGTAGCCTCAGAAACTACTCCGGAGCCCAGAGAAAACATAAAAAAATTGTTAAGGTGCCAAATTTCGATCCGTGAGGGCCCTTACACCCCATGAATCAAGTCTTGGCATCACATACATGTCATATACATGTAAAAAAAGTCAATGATTCAGCATGTTCCAATTCACGTGGGCCCATAACACCTCCAGAACCAAAATTTGGCGCTCATTCAAACAAGAACTCACATATAGAAATACTTATTAAAAGTAGGTATTCTATCAAGAATCTATCTCAACAATATGAATATTCTACACAATATCTATCACAACAACATGAAATCGCTAATGCACCCTAAATGGCATAGTAAAAATGCATGACATGTGATTTATAGCAAGTGTCTATATGATGAATGAGATGGAGTACCCACATCTCATTGGGTTGAGATAGATATAGAACCCAAAGAATATCAATAGTAACAGCACAAAACATGTGGGTCACCCATCAGTGAAAATCAGATCAACTGTAAACATGAAAAACCATAAGAAATTTCTATAAACATGGTATATTGGCCTTTCCTTGTACACGGGTTAGCTACTACTGGGTACAACTTATTAACAAGTTCTTATTCCACCCTATCCCTGGGTATAGGCTCCAAATAGCATGTCATGTGAAATGAATACCCTTTGATTCCACTTTGTAATGCACCAGTTCCGGAAGCCACCAACAGGCTCCACGTACCCGATTTTTCACATGTATTCAAGCACATTTCCCCAAACACCAGAGGCTGCCGACTAGCATGGTGGCCCTTGGATGTGATAGTGGGGAAACAATGCCCTCATTGGTAGAGTACACAACGGATATTACAATACATACAATAACAGAAGAAGTAATATCCAACAATAGTAAACAGCAGAAAACTAAAATAACTAAAAATTGGAGCCTGTATATATTTGAAATGATGCATGATACATATGTCTAGGAATGCAGAAAAACAAATCAAAATGCTGGATACAATACTAAACCAAAGTACATTAGAAAAATAGATGATAAACTCTTCAGCATTGCAAGACTCAACATGGTCTCCTTCTCTATGGCTCCAATGCAATCAAGTACCTGAAGTCGAAGGGCGCTTTACCTTGACTATACCTAAAGCAATATAATCTGTTTGGGCCCAAAAGCATTACCCAAATAGGGTGTGAGATTAAATCCTATCAGGCAAACACCCAAATATTAGTTCCTAACCATCAGTGAGTATTTGTTAGGTAAAATTATAGTACACAATATACAATAAATAGGAAACATGACATTGTTCAGCAGTATAAAATGCACAGATCAATCAAGAAACAGTGAAGAAAGCTGCTAAACACAACAGGTAACCCTCTATGAAGTACTCAAAACCATCCTCTCTGGTCCCACCTAATAAGTACCAACAACCCTCTGGGTCTTACACTCAGCCTAACCCCTCTGGTTTTGTAATACAAAAATTGTAAGACTCATTGAGGAAGCTCACTCGGTCAATTCCACTTATAGTCTAATGTAGTCAGGGACTCTCTATAGATGATCACACGGTCAAATGCCCTTATAGCACCTTGGTCAAGAGACTCTCTGAGGAAGCTCACTCGGTCAATTTCTCTTATAGCCCCATGTCGTTCACAAACTCACTGAGAAAGCTCACTCGATCAATTCCTCTTATAGCCTGGAGTGGTTCTAGGAAAATCAATTAAAACATAGACTCTCTGAGGAAGCTCACTCGGTCTATCACCTTATAGTCTATAATTCTCAAAGAATCTCTGAGGAAGCTCACTCGGTCTGTCATCCTATAGCCTATAATGTCAAAAGACTCTATGAGGATTCTCTCATGTTCTATCCCCTTATAATCTATATTGTTCAAGAGACTCTCTAAGGAAGCTCACTCGATCTATCCTCTTTTATTATATAACACCAGGTTCTAACGGCCCCGTGTAAGTCAATGCATAATAATGCTATATGGCCAATGTAAATCTACTAAACTAGTTGGATAACCAGTCTACAACATCTCAAGAATGTCAGTAACCAAAACTCAATACTATGACCACAAGGCATAAAAAACAGGTAAACTGCCAATAGGATAAACATGACTTAACATTCATAAACAGAACAAAGCATGAGCAGAACATCCAAGGTATAACAATAAACCCAAAACATGTCAAATTTACCCCTACACAGGCACACAAGCATGGCAGGAAAACAACAGGGGTAATATGTTAAACACACAATTCCCCATTTGAGGGTATTGGAGGAATTTGCACATAATATTCAAATGCATTGAACTGAAAGTCACAAACCACCTATATTGGTGTTAGGAGATCAATATTCTTGAACCATGAGGCTTAAATCATATTATCTCATTGTAGATCTACGAAAATTAACAAATCTTTCAACCCACAATTACATTGAAAAGAGGAGAAATTAGAAAATGATTCTCTGGTAGAAGGAACAACTTACCGCTATGGTTCCAATGCAATTGATGGCGGTCGATTCAGAGAAGAGATGGAGGATCAGGGGTTCGGAGAAGTTTTGGTGCCATACGACTTCTCTCGGTCAAACAAGACCTAGAAGAAGACACCATTGGAAATCAGACGTTAGCCCAATCCATTTAATGATAAAAAATAAAGTACACGTTGTGTACTTTTGGAGTACATGACATCTACTCACCTTTTTCTTAGTCCACATTAAGCAGCCTCCACATCACCCCACATGACCGTGTGTGTGGCCATGACATAGCCAGCACATGCCCTCACGTGGCAACAAAGTACACGGCCTGTACTCATAATGTACATGGTGTGTACTTCAAATTTTTTCATAAACTCCTATTTTCTCAAAAACTCTAGAAAAATGAAAAGACATACATAAAAAGAAGGTCCGAGTTCTATCATTTAACTAAGGCATAAATTCTGATGTCACATGATCATAATTTCATTGTTTATATAGGATCCAAAAAATGGATATACCCAGATGCACATTCACCCAGGATTATAAATTTAAAATTGTCTACTTTGTTGTTGAAAAATTGGGTGGTTATCGAGTAATTCCTAGATTAGTTTTTGATAATTAATTTTATTATACTCCTCTAACTATGAGATGTTGAATAATTCATTAATTGATTACAATTAAGAAGGAAATTCCCATTTTTATACCAGATTACGAATCCCCGTGATGATCCTAGAAATGTCCAAATTACTACACAGTTAGCTCCCCCTTCCAACGAGGAGATGATGTCCCATGGAAGGTGTCCCCATCTGAAACACATCCTCACACACAGATTATTTTAAATCTCATCATTTATGATCAACATAAGACTAATCATGAATTTTAGTTTCCAATAAAAACATATGTGGATGATTCTCATTCCTAATAGGGAAGACACTACCACATTTTTCATTAATAGAGGAGACTAAAATGATCGACTATAGGGCACATAAAAAGGAAACATCATAATTGACCATTGATAAAATTAATTATATTTAAATTATTCGAAACCAAAATTACTTTCCCATAAGACACTGAACATTAGTAAACATGCATGGCCCATATCTCCCATAGTTTGGTTATTTCTCTTGGTCCAACCCTTGGATTGAGGATAGTAAACCATGAAAACCCTAATTTTTTAACCCATTACCTACTAGAGGAATTTCAAATACAAAGGGTTAAAGAGAGGGTCCCTATTAGAGATAATATTAGATGTAACACCTACCATATATAATATCCCCAAAACATACAAGGTGCCTAGTTTTTCACATTTTGACACGTAGATCAGATTTAATTGGCTATACATGATTAAAATATTGATTACCACACAAATATAATTCCTTCATAGGGGTGTATAGAGTATCATGATAATGATATTTATAAACACCTTATCACATGAATAATCATTAATATAAATAGTCTACAGAATGATGGAGTTCTTCTAGTTCCCAGATTTTAATTGGTAGAAAAAATAACATCAAGATATAGTGTTACCTATACTATGAAACCTAACAGGATACAAAAACTAGAATCAAACATCATATAAAATCATTGGGGCTCCAAGATACATAGACCACAAATACTGATGATAGTATGACATTAAAACCTTACAATGGGACAACGACACAACCACATGAACATTGATGTAGATATTTCCCTTGGGAGACAAAGACCACTCACATGGTACCTACCAACCTTTTAGAAATAGGGTAGATAATTACAAAACATATCTTTTATCATGAAATCGTGAATAAGATTTATGATAGAAGTACTAAGCTATACACTAGCCCAGAACATAACAATACTATGTTCTTAAGCCTCTAGGTGCATGTGAGAAAAAATTCCCATCAAAATCCACAAATCACTTGACTCCATTAGATCCTAGGAAAGAAGATTATTACTCAAGGAATCAAAAAATAAATATCCTTGAACAGTGTGTAAATGATATCATAATATAATATGTAATGGAACTCAATCCATCATCGATACCTCATGATATAATATTTTAGGTGAAAATTGTGCTCATTTTTTTATTTGTTGCTGTATAACATAAACATATATTCAGTTAAATAATGATGCCAATATTTGAGGTTAGAAATCACCACTTCATGATCAATGTAATGTGTTGGGTAGTTACATTATTAGTTTTTGAGATAGAGTGATACAGATACTACCACATGGTTGCATTGCATAAGCACAAAACCTATACCTATAATAATAGAAACATTGTAAACCACATAGCCATGCATAGCCTCAGGTAAAATATAGAGTGGTGTAATGTTAAATCACTTTGTAAGATCCTAAAATAAATTCTAATTCATTTTAATTAAAATGATCTTCAATCCATTGTAATGAGGGATATCATTGATGAATAATCTAGGAAAAATATCTAATTAATTTCTTGTAATAACAGACAAATCAATGAAAAAATACGATCCTAAGGACCTTTCCCCGATCATACAATGATGTTACATATTTAACAATATATAAAACATCTAAAACAAACATTAATTAGATCTTATGTCATATAATCCTAACATACTTGATAAAAAACTACACATTTCGAGTCTATCATAGAGAAGATATTCTCACAATGTTCCCAGAACAGTTTTAAAATTCTTCCTCTACTACTCCTATAATGTTTAAATAACCAAAATTTCATTCAAAGTCACCATGAAAAATTATTCAAGATCTCTTCAAGACACATCGGAGAAATTTGAAATAATGTAGATTTTTTCAACATGAACTGTATTAAAAATTACTTGAAACAATCATACATAATTCAGAAATATGTCTTTGTGAAATAATTATTACTAACTATGACTTGGTGACACCCAATATATGTCTATCATAGAAAATCACCTTGATCCATTGAGATGTTTGAAGTGATATTCAATCTGCGGAATGTAATATTGATATATGATGGGGGATCAATAAAAATTTTGGTAACAGTTTCATAACAATAGAGATCAGTAATTCATCTTAGAATATATTATTAGAGTTTATTAAGGAGAGGGGATCAATAGAATAAACCCAATAAATTCCAAATAAACCAGGTATGTAATTAATTACCACAACATTGTGGGGGGGGGGGTTGTATGAAATGATGGAAAGGATATTGGTTGTTTCATTAGTGACAGATCAACTGTGAACACTACATAACATTAATTTATTAGGTCGATGAAATCCTATATAATGACTATAGGGAAGTGACACACTATGGTATGAAACATTCCCATTAATCCTACACAACCATCCTCCAATTTTAGAGAATACACCCTACAGGAAAGCAAGCAAATTTTGAGATGTGTAAAACCATCTCGACTAGACCATTGATCACATTCTCTATAAAAAAATGCATTCTTACATTGGGGGATATTAATGTTATCCATACACTATATCAAAACATATAGTTGATAATTCCATACAATCCATAAATTTTATGACATAAAAGAGGACAATATTCATGATATGTAAATCCCATATCAGTTGAACCATTGACTAAGAAACAACACATGGTTATCACAAAAACCTTGAATCATTTCTTCTTCCGAGAGGTAATCTAACTTCGTAAAAAACAATATAATCACGATTAAGAGTTTGAAAAAATAAGCAATATGAGAAGAGATGAATGAATTAAAAGTATCACATTCCTAAAAGGAAACAAAAGGTACCCATCTGTGCAACAAATTATTGTATCATAGGGATTTAAAAATTTCTGTCACCAGAGTAGATAAAGGTGTCATATCTGGTGATCTGGGATTGGGTAGAGGTCCAATGATCTCACATGAATTATTCAATATAGATAAATTAAATAAATTAATCCCCCATTGGATTCTTTTGTTTGTTCAACTGATTCTCATCACCCAAGATGATTTCTCAATGGTTTCCAAGACACATACCTCTAGATAGACAACACATGCTCTATGAATTCATGTTACCATCATTAGTCATATTCTGTGTGATTGCACAGATCTACACATGACCCTTATGCTCCCTGATGATTACCTCAATCCCTTCTTTTGATCCATTGATGGCGTTTATAGATTGGTCACTCATTGAGACACTTTTTCTCTGTCGAGGGATCTAGATGATAGATATCGCCTCATTCTGAATGAATTAATAGTAACCAAATGTATGTCTCTCTCCTTCTTATAATATTGGTGGTTCAAAAACTATAAAAGGGTTCCCTATGGCCTGTAAATTTAACAACCACTAAATAAGAAATACATAAAATGTTAGGTTCAACTAAATGAATCATAAATATAATTTATATTTTATAACATACTTTTCGTATATAATTAGTATATTAAATTATATATCATATTAATTATGTTGACTCATAATTATTGATAATATTAAATGAACCCTTAATATGAAAATAATATTTTTTCATATAATATTTTTCATGCATTCAATAAATAGAATTTGAATATTTTATAAAAAATTAATTCAATCCAATTAATATATACTCAATTAGTAATGAAATTAATTATTTGACATTGGTCGATTACTTGACCAACTCACAACCACCAGGGTGGGCCCACATGGACTTATATACCAATTCAATTAAATAATGATGATTTTAGATTATAATATTTTTTGTTACCCTATATTACCATATATTGATAGAATTTAAACCTATTCAGATACTAAGAGAATATTTTTCATTAGTTAGGCTGATCTACAATCAAACCCAACTCTCGTCCTATCCCATGGCGCTGCTCGATAGGCATTCCTGATCCCCTTATGCTATAAAATAGGTTCTAGAATCCTAGTAACATATTTGGGAAGGATTTATCCAATGAAAATAAAATAGAAAGAATAAAAAATAATTGTATAAAACCAAGCCACATCAATTAAAAAATATAATACAACATCTAAATAATGATTTTGAGTTTACCTATTTATATTATAAAAAAAAACTCCATACCAAAATTAGTTGTGGAACAACTAGAAAACAATAATCGACGAAACATGTGGATCGTTGCCCTCATTTCACAAACCCCAAAACAAGTCCATGAAGTATGTACTAGTACATAGAACCATTGTCACCACCACAGGGACATTTCATTTACCTAGAAAAAACATATCAAGGTCTACAAACACTTGATGGTGTATTTCGTTTGTGATACATAATTACATATAAAATACCACAAAAAAGGATTCAAAAAAATCAAATTATATGTAAAATTATGAATCTACTATTTATTAAAAATAAATATATAAATTTATATAAATCATGGTTTCAGACAAAAGTGTATGTTAATGCACTAAAAAGATAAATGGTATGAATATAATAAGAAGTAGGGTAAATCCATAAGGTAATAGGGTTAGTGAGGACCTAGGATCCCATTACATTCACTTGTCAAATATATGAGACACAAAGGTCCCACTAGATTTGTCATGAACCAAATTTGGTTGCCACCAGAACCAGCACAAAACCAAGCCCGTGACTAGTCCCGTAGGGCATTCCCAATACCCATTGGCTGGAAAAAGTGCCCGAGTATAATTAAATGAGAATTGGGAATGATTTACCCGAGTTTATAATCATAAAACAACAAAATAACCCAATAAAAATATCTATATTTTTCAACTAAACAGATCTTTTACAAAATTCAGAACTAAAGTAAATATTTTAAAACAAGTCAAAAAGACTATTTAAAAGGTAAAAAATCAAAAGGAAATACCCCATGAACCCTCATGGAAAGGGGAACCACCCTCAATAAATCTCCATAAGACATCTCCACCAAGGACAAGATAGAAACTCGAACCACTGGAACTAAGAACTGTATCCAACCTACATAAAAAAAAATAACCATGTCGACTTACACCAAATGGTGTATGTAGGGTGTGAGACAATTCCCTGTTGGATACCACCACTAAGAGATTCCATTAGATAAACATTCAATGATTAAAATCAAGAAAGTTTTAAAAAACATATAATTTCTAGTTAGAAATTCTAAAAGATGAAACTTTATCAAAATCAGTTTGCAAGTGGACTAATTTAAAGAATCACCAATTTTAAAATAAATTCCAAAACTACTGATTTTTCTAGACAAATATACCGTATGCCGATAGTATGTACAAAGGATCTAGTGAGCACTAACAATAATAAATAACCCCTAGGAACTAGTTTGTTGTGGGACACAGGTACCTCGTATCATTGTGAGAGTAACCATCATAAAGAACCGTTCTCATGCATGAGCCACTAGTATGGAACATACCCATAACCAAGTGGTCCTCAATAATTATCATCATAGTTTAGTTAGAGTTGTGTGTGTCAAAATTTCTATGTTAAACTGGGCCCAAACCTCATGGATTCACTAGCATACTAGTACACGTCCACCCACCTAGATACCAGGTTTTTCCTTTTTTTCTCAAAAAATTCCAACAAGTCATGAAATATAATTTGCAGATGAAAATATCATTTCAACATCACAAATTCACCAAACATCCCCAAGTATACCACACATTTCACAAAATTCCACATTTCATTCAAAATGATTTCGAAATCCAACTCACCCCAAAATAGGCCACAACACTTTTCACATTTATTTAACACTTCCATAAATCCATTAAATTTTTTTTTAAAACAATTACAAGGTGATACACATAACACAAAAGCCCAAACAAAAATTCTACATAATAACCTTTTTACTTTAAAATCATTTTACCATCAAACATACATGAAACATCCCACAAAAACGTTTTTCTCCAACATCACAATTTAATAAAACATTTCATAAATTTACAAAACATTATAAAAATGTATGACATCTTAAAACATCATTTCACCATTAAAAAACCTATATTAGGTGAACACATACACCAAACTATAAATATGTTCCCTTTTCCAACTTTTTTTAACAAACTAAAACGTTTACAATTTTCATAAAAAGAACCCCAAGTGGTGTTACTATGTCTGGCACACAAAACCCATTTCAAACCCCCCATATAAGACCAAAAGCATACAAATTATAATCCAAAACAGAATTGACAGCCCTATAAACAATTATAAAACCAGGTTCAGGTGTTATAAAATAACCTTTAATAATACCACAAAAAATAAAAATGAAAACATCCATTTTCATAAAATGCTCTCAAGAAGTATAATAATGTTTTACCCATCAAACCTATTGAAAACCCCTATTTTAAGACCATCATGACCCTAATACATTACAGAAACCGAATTGGAAAGCCAAAAAAGATATAGTAAACTAATTCCAAAAGTTTTGAAATAAACCAAAATAATACACCATGAATTAGACATTAAAAAACCCATTTTCATGTTAGAATGAAAATATAAAAGTAAACACTTAACCAAATCAATCATAAAAATTTTTCACACAACACCAACATATGAGGAATATGAAAAATGAGGTAACACATCATGCTAACACCTCAACAAAGTTTTACACATGGACCCACCTACCTTTTATGTTGAAACCCTTAGTATATGGTGCGAAACAGAAACCAAACCATCTATGCACCTCAAGGAAGTGAAATATAACCTATAAACACAATATTTCACCCAAAAGGAAAGAAATTGAACCCTAGGTTCAATACCTATCTTTTGGTAATTAGGAACCTCAAGGATAACAGAAGAAACCCGAATCACATTGAATTCAATCCTAAGAAAATTGAAATAAGAATGAAGAAGACCATCTTACTTGAGGGATATTTTAGAACTCTCCCCAATACACCAGTAGCTAAATTTGAAAATAGCAAAAAATTCATGGGAGGATCGAACAAGGATAAATAGACCATTTAAAATTTTGAATGGGAAAAAAAGAGTGAGAAATGAAGGAATTCTAAAGGAAACTGATTTCCTTTATTAATATGCTCAAATAAAAAATGCTCAAGCAAATTTGAGTTTTTATGTGGAGAAAACGATCTATACAGAGTGGGGAAGAGATTGGGGGCACGCCTAGGTTCAGCGGGCTCAGGTTAGAGGTAGAATCTATGAAAAATAGTTAAAATTGATCATGTTATTAAATAATAAAATGAATTTTTTTAAAACTGGAAATGGGAATTCTGGGTGGCCCAACTCATTCAATAAAAACCCAAAACCACAATGATTATGGAATTATAAGTGCTTCAAATTTAAGTGGAGAGATTAATAGGATAGGGGAAGCAAAATAGGAATTATAAGGATGAAAAATGTTAAAAAATTAATGATTTATAAAAGAAAAAATATTTATTTTTAAATCAGGAATTGGGCTCATGGTTTGTCCCAATTCCTGAAAACTCAACCATTCATCCATAAAAGTTTGGGAAATCCCCAAAAAAATGTATAAATGGAAAATAAATTAAAAATAAAATTATAATAAGTTAGGTTTGTGAAAATTATCCCTACCATCAAAACATTCTACCATGGAATGTCACAGCAAGGTCAAAACATCAACCAAAGCCAACTTAGAAACCAAGAGGTACTTCATTGCTAGGTTTCACCCCCAATGGAAAAAATAACAGCAATGATAATTTAAAGATGGATTAATCTGAAAACAAAAAAATACACCAAATTACTGAAATTATCAATCACATTCATACATATTAGAAAAAGAAAACTCCTCAAACACTATATGTACAAGACCCAAGCAATTCACCCTAACGAAAAACTATGAACAGGGTTACACTTACCTTCCTTGAAATAAACCATTGGTTTCCCTCTAATCCCAACGTTTACTCAAAGATGATGTTAGGTAGCTAGTTAGATCCGAATGAAACTATCTACTGCTATGACAAGTCCAAGGAAAAAAAAATTAAATAGTATAGGGAGATACAAATGGGCTCCCCACCATAAGAGAGAACACAAATTTTTCCCAAGACAGAATCGGGAAACTAACTGGGGGAGTCCCGAACGGACTCCCCTGTACAAGGGGTGGACACCCACAAAAAATTTCCAAAAGAACATACATGAGACCCATAGTGAGTCTCCATACCATAATAACCAAATATCTTAACTGACCAAGATGAGCAGACATAGAGAGACCCAACCAAATTTAAAGAGTTGGGAAGGGTGTAGGGGTAGTCCACACAGTTTGGGAAACAATGCACTAACTATGCAAATTTTGTTTTTTATGGCTTCCTAGAACAAGATCACTACTAATCGGGGACAAACTTTTTCCACATCACGTCTATCCAAATTTCCATCCATTCTCTAATGAATCATTATAAACCAATGGTGGAGGGAATGACATTATGTGATGACATGGGTACAAGGACCTCTATTAGTTTCCACCAAATGGGAACAATATAAGAAAGATGATGACACCAGAGGTTTAAACTCTTCCTATCTTTCATACTGATAATAACACATTGAATTAGGGTTTAAAAGACCTTGATATTTCCAGTGACTATGAGCCAACTTTCTTCCGAGACCTATGGAAGGAGCTCAAATGATTGAAGCATCTTCAGCCTCATAGTTAGGCTTTGGAAATCGCCTAAACGAAAATTCATGTTTTGGTTCCACCAATAACTACACTACAATCCCCGATAATATTTCCAAGACATAACATATTCAAACTCACTTTAACCTAACTCGATATTTCACTGAAGCAAGGGCATAAAAGATGCTCAGACATCACACCATATTTCTTCAGGTGAGAAACAAAAGAATTAATAAACAGTTATACTCTCATTCCTCTAAAGTGGATGATTTTGTTGTTTTTACTAGGGAGACATTCTCCCAACATAATAGAGACTCTATGAGGATTTCACAACTTTCACCTTTACGGACAATCGAGTACATAAAATCAAAAAGTGCCACCTAACATGACCATTGTGATTGATATAAACAATATATGGAGAGGGACCTTATTCCACATCCACAAACAACACACAATTCTAGGAAGAGGCCACAATATCCTCTCATGACTATATTTCCCACATTGGTATTTTAACACGAACTCCTTCATCAAAGATACTACGAAGGAACCAAAGGACCTCTTAGACATAATCCAGATACTCATCCATGATAACAACCCCAAACTACTTCCACCTTCAGAAAATAAAAAAACATAAGAAGCTTAGGTCTCTTTCAACCTTCCATGAGAACTCTCCCGCTACATGATTATCCTCAACCCCAAAAATGAAAGGGTGTAGACTCATTCTACAAAGCATGAGAATATATTACATACATTGATCAACAAGAGGATTATCCAATGGCGAAACAATCCATGTTGCACTTCAATTATTCACTAACCCTTATTAGGGTCTACCATATCCAACAAGAGAACCCAAGGACCCAACCAAGATGTTCCGTTGGTTAAGAAATATCGCAACCAGCTCCAAATAGATAAGGGGAACCACCAAAAAGTCTTTAAAATATTTTATTAGAAGAGACCACTAACCAACCCTTCACCCCATCATACATACTAAACACAAACCCAAAAAACTATTCAAACAGAAGGGGTTCAGGACTGAAAAAATTCAACAAAATCATCATTTCCAAAAACCGCGAATACACAACATCTGAAAACACTCATCAAGACATAATTTTTTCTTTTTAAATACATTTATTAGAAAAAAAACGGTTCAATAGTTAGCGTATACAGCAATGGTACCTGATGGGCCCCACACATGCATGTTTCTCTTCCACATCGGGAACTCTCCTTATATCCATCACGACACTCATCCAGTCGTTCCATTAAGAATCCATCATCCAATTTAACCCCATTCATGTGGTCACTCATTAAAAATACCAATGGATAAAATAAATACTCATTCCACTTTTCATAGCCAAAATAATCAACCAACACATCCTATTTCTCAAAATCGCTAACCACGAGATCAAAATCCCAATTCTCATCTTACATAAATTTTTATATAGTCACAACCATTTAGTAAAGATATCACTTTAATGTTATTCATATCAATTTAAAAACATTTCATTCCATTAAAAAAACCATTGATTGTTTAGAAAACATTACAGGAAATACATTTTCAAAACCAACTACAATATAGATCCTACATTTAATGGAGATGTATGCACACCATTTTCCACATCAAATAAATTTTGAAAATTTATTTACACTATTTTATAAATCAAACAATTCTCCCTTAATTTGAATATCATCTCACAGAAACATTACGCTTCGTAAAACCAAGTCACTTTAAAACCAAAGTTCAAAGATTTAAAAACTAAAGCACATAACAATTAGAGAGGAAACTAGTTTCAGTGGGTGACATGGACATATGGGTGGAAGCCATACTAAAATCACATCACCGTAACATAGAGTGTTCAAGGTAATATTACTTGCTCCACATGGCTTGTTAGGCCCTATGACCTCACTGAGACCATTAACCCGTCTCTCTTTTCCTTTCCACTAATTATTATAAAAACAGGAAAACCAATGGACTTTGATAAAACCCTATATCCATTGGAAACATGAATTCCATCATGAGGTGTGGTGATTATCCACAATACTCTTAACCAGAATTCCATGTCTCTAAAATTGTAACTTAATACTATCCCTACTGTTCAAAAATTTTATAACCAAAAGTGAGCGAACCTCCTCTGATACCATTTTTTCACGAATTGAATCTGGTTGCCACCGAATCTAGCACCAAACCCAGCCCATGTTATATCCAGAAGGGTGTTCCCAATCCCCATGGACAGGAACAAGTTCTCGTGTATCATAAAATAAAAATTGGGAATGATTTTCCTGAGTTTATAAAAATTAAACAACAAAATAAGACAATAAAACGATTTAATATTTTTCAACTAAAACCATATTTTAAAAAATTCAGAACAGAATTAAATATTTTAAGACAACTCAAAAAAGACTATTAAAATGGATAAAAATCAAAATGAAAAGCCTAAAAACCCTCATGGCATGGGGAACTGCCCCCTTTCCATCTCCACAAGACTTCCCCACTAAGGACCTCCTAGAAACCCGAACATTTAGAACTAAAAATGGTACCCAACCTACGAAAACAAACATAACCAGGTCAACATACACACAAGGGTGTAAGTAGGGTGTTAGCCAATGCCCAACAATATACCAACACTATGAGATTCAATGGTATAAGCATTCATAGATGAAAATCATGAATGTTTTCATAAACATGTAATTTCTAGTTACAATTTCAGAATGATGAAACTTTAAAAAAATCAATTTTCAAGTGGGATAATTTAATGAATCAACATTATTAAAATAAATAACAATGTTACAGAATTTTTCAACACAATATACCCTATTCTAATGGTAATCATAAAGGAACTAATGAGCACAAACAAGAGGAAATAACCCAAAGGTACTTGTTCGTTGTTGGTCCCATGTACCTCGTATCACAGTGAGAGTAACAATCATAAATATATATTCTCATGAACAAGACACTATTAAATAACATAACCATAACCTAGTGGTCCCCAATCATCATCATCAATGTTTAGTTAGAGTTGAAAGTGTCAATCATGCTATGTGAAACTGAGGCCAAACCCCACAGATTCACTTGCATGTTAGTACACGTCCAACCACCTAGATACATGAGATTTCCCATTGTGCTCAAACAAGTTCAAAAAGTCATGAAATATAATTTTTACAGGAAAATATCATTTCCACATATCAAATTTCTCAAACACGCCCATGTATATCATGCATTTCAAAAAATTCCAAATTTCATTCATATTGATTTCGAAATCCAACTCACCCCAAAATATCCCACAACACTTTTCAAATTTCTTTAACATTTTCACAAATCAATTAATCAATTTTATAAAAAATTTACAATGTGATACACATCAGACAACATCCCACACAGATATTCCACTTAATACCCTTTTTACATTAAAAATCATTTTACCATCAAATTTAAATGAAACAGCCCACAAACATGTTTTTCTACAACATCACAATTTAATAAAACATTTCATAACTTTACAAAACATTCTAAAAACGTTTGACATCTTAAAACATCACTTTAACTTTTAAAAACCCATATAAGGAGAACACAAACACCAAATAGTTCATATGTTCCCTTTTCCAACTTTTTTTAACCAACAAAAACATTTACAATTTTCATAAAAAGAACCCAAGTGGTGTAACTATGTATTGCACACAAAACCCATTTCAAAACCCCCATTTAAGAAAAGAAACATACCAATTACAATACGAAATAGAATTGGTAGCCCAAGAGACATTTATAAAACCACTTTCAAGTGTTATAAAATCACCTTGAATAATACCACAAAATATTCAAATAAAAATAAACATTTTCAAAAAATTCTCTCATGAATTATAACAATGTTTTACACATCAAACCAATTCCAAAAAAATCTTTTAAGGCCAACATGACACTAAAACATTACCAATGCAGAATTTTCTTTCTAAATTATATATAGTAAACCAATTCGAAAAGTTATGAAATACACCCAAATAATACCCCATGAGTTACACATGAAAACACCCAATTTCAAGTTAAAAATAAAATATAAAATTAAACACTTGAAACCACCTACCTTTTATGTAGAAACCCACAAAATATAGTGTAAAACATAAAATTCACCACCAACACAACTTAGGGAAGTGAAATCCATACAAAAACCACAAGATTTCATCCAAAAAAAATAAAACCCTAGGTTCGAACCCTATCTTTTAAAAATTAGGAAACTCAGGGATAAGGGAAGAAACCCTAATCACATTGAATGTAACCCTATGAAATTGAATGAAGAATGAAGAAGACCTACTTACTGGAGGGATCTTGTAGAAATCCCCTTAAATACACTAGTAGCTAAATTTGAAAACAACCAAAAATTAAAGGGGGGTTTGGTCAAGGATATAAAGACCATGTAGGAATTTGAATGATGAAAAATAGTGATAAATGAAGGATTTATGAATGAATGAAATTACATATATAAATATACTCGAATTGAGAAACCTTATGACCTTTCGACTTTATCTACTAAGAAAAAGATCACCATAGAGGGGGAGAAGAGATTGGGGGAGCGCCTAGGATCAGTGGTCTCAGGTTAAAGGTGGAATCATCGAAAAATAGTAAATATTGAATATGTTATTAAATAAGCAAAATTTTTGTTTAACTAGAAAAGGGGATTTGGGGAGGCACAACTTCAAAAAAAACCTAGATCCACCATGATTATGGATTTCTAAAGGCTTCAAATTTAAATGGTGGTGTTAATAGGTCAGGGGAGGACAAGTATGAATTGGAATTGATGAAAAAATTTGAAAAGTTAATGATTTATAAAAGAAACAAAATTTATTTGTAAATCTGGATTTGGGATCATGGTTTGGACCAATTACTGTAAACTCACCCAATCATCCATAAAATTTTGGGAAACACCCAAAAAAAGTATTAATGAAAAATAAATTAAAAATATATTTAAAATAAGTTACGTTTGTGACAAGATCATCCAGTATCATAACATGAATATTTATTTAGTGATGTTATATAATCCTATAAGGGCAACTAAGCCCCGATCCTACAGAGTCACATAATATACTAGACCTCATTATCCGACCTAGCTTCCTTGTATTTACTTATTTTCATTTATAGTACCTATATTTATAATAAGGAACTTATATATTCAAAATTACAATTATTTAATTACACAAACAAACTACCATTAACAAATATAAAATATCATTTAAACACTCAAACACACCATGAACCTTGGAAAAAATGTTTCTCAACAACAATAAAATTTATAATACCATTTTGGGAATTGTAAAAATAATACTATAATCATAAATAATTTTCAAATTACGAATCTTACAACCATTTTCTTATAAATCACCAAAAATCTATTAGAAATAAAAACTGCACCATGGAGATACACAATAAAAGAATTATAACACAATACCATCAATATTCAACACAGTGAAAGGGTATTTGAATCCAACCTTTTTCAAAAACCATTAATAGATAAATATAATGAATGAAATATGTAATGTGATATCATGAAGTAAAATGAAAAGTGGTTTTATGGAACATAATTGATGGATTCTTGAAGATTCAGGGTCACATAACCCTTGAAATAGAGCCCATAGAAGAAGTATAGGTGGGAGAGGTGTGCCTAGGGATGCATAATATCAAATGGGGTGAGTTTAGGGTGATTTTCGGATTAAATCAATGTAGTGAGAAACAATAATTTTAATATTTTTACTGATCGGATAGGCACACTATTTTTCCTTCTTATATTCATAGAGTGGGAGAAAACATATGCACCTAGTGTTTTGGCCCATATAATTCTAATCTTTGAGTCATACCTTCTTCTCCCAGTAGACACCCACCAATGAACTAGGATATGCTACCTAGATAGTTCCACTTTCCATGGCACATAGTTTTCATTAGGATAACACATAGTTTCTACAAAATGTGCACCAATCGTGAACCTCCTTCGTAGGAATTAAATTTAATAAATATAATACCAAAATAAAAGTGAAAATACCTCATACCAACACAAAAAATGTCAATTCTCCCCACCATAAATACATGTCACCATCATAATGTCAAAATAAATTCTGATCAGAGAGAAACTGTGGATATATCTCCTCCACCCATGAATTCTTATCCTATGTTTTATGATCATCATTTTCGTTCATGGAATGAACTAGATCTAATGATATATATATTCAGAAATGAATATATATTTATAATCCATAATTCTCACCAGACTCTCAATCAATAGAAAATTAGATTCATACTCCAACTCATACATGTTCCGGATGTGATACAATTCTAGATTATCGTTATTAATTTGTGAGACATGAATAAAATCATGGAAAAAATTCAAATGGGTAGTAAAATTTAAATTTTAGTACACCTTACTGATTATCTAGGTAATCCCAAATTTCTACATAATCATAGTGTCAACTTCCTTTACATAAAATGATGATGGTGATCTATATGATGGTTCCCCATTAAAAACTCTTATTCACTGACAAACAAATACAGGGATTGGTGTTTCTGATCATCATAAGACATATGGATACTTTACTCTACCAAAGACAAATTCTTTATCAATAATACATTGTAATATTTCTCTTTTACAAGGCTCGATCTGAGTAATGATTTATCAGCCACTTCCATCTATTAAAAAGGTGACTAATAATGTTAAAATAGATAAACAAATATTGTAAATTCATATAAGGGATTGGTAACTATTATTATATAAAAATTAACCCAATCCCAATTAGTTAACCATTGATCCTTTTAAATCAAGCATGAACACATAGATTATGAATTACAAGGTTTAGTTCTAACACATTGTTTTATAGCCATTTTTAGGATGATATTCATTGCTATGATTTAAATGTTACTTATTTCATTTGGATAACCTTCCTAGATGATATGTGTAAAAATGGGTTCCCTCCTTTAAATGATAGATAATAATAGAACTAAAAACATCATTGTCTCTTAAACATAAAATTCACCCAAACCATCCACCTTGGTTTAATCGATGATTAAAATGAAATCAGAGTACTTTTTTAGATGATCATCAGCCACTAAAATCGAATTAATTCCTTTAGAAAATTAGATATGACATTTATGATGTCCATAGTGACCTCGTCCAACTTTTAAGAACGAATAGGTAGTGTTTGAAGAAAACCAAATGTTCTATGGAACTTAATAGTAACTACTTAACAGGTATAGTAATTGAATATGAAATCATCTATATCACACCTCATACCAAGATAGTAGAACCAGTGAGACCTTTCATAAAACATCATTGTGGTCCCCGAGTGAAAGGCCAACTGAAACTGATGGTTATTATATATCACCACATTACTATAGGATGTAGACAATACAAGGTGAACCATATCCCAATGAATCCCTTTTATAGACAACCACCACTACCTGGGAACCACTCCACTATTTAGAAACTACATATAATTCTATAAATACTCATCATTGTGCAATGACTCCCAAATTAGTACAAGAAGATAGAATTTTAGCATAAAACTTTTCAAGAACATGGTCCCACAATGAGAATTGGTTTCCTTATACATATAGGAATGATTCCCAATAAAATGTCCACTCATCACAAGAATCTATTACTACATTCAACTACATATTCCTCTTTATGGAAAATGTTACCACATTCCCATTTCTCATGTTGATGACAATATAAACATTGAACCATTATTGGTATATCACCCTTTAACACTACCACATAATCATATATATCATCAAATGAATCTTGGATAAAATATAATTGCCCGAGTCAACTACGATCTTCTCCAAAAAATTATAGTTAAACCATGTCTTCAATAAATTCATCACCACCTCCAATTCAAGGTAATATTTGGGGTATTTATTTTCATGTGTTTGGTGTTAGTGTGAAAAATAAACATCCACTTGGTCATCCAATATCATTGAAAAACAATTTGACAAAGGAGTTGATATGTTGATGGAACAACTGTTTTATAAGAACCATGAAAACTACTAGATAATTTTTATACAAGAATGTCTTCAATGGTAATAAAAGTGTTGACACCCTTTGGAATTCCCTCATCGAATTTTCCACCTCTTGAAACTAGTTCTAATGAAACACTATTTGTAGGTCACTGATAGAGAACCTCCATACCCCATTAAGATTATCAAAGAGGTGATAAATGTGAGGGAATGGATGTTTTTTTTAAAATTTTAACCATATTCAACTATTTCTAGTTGATACATAACATGGTGAATCCATAAATTTTTTAATAAAACATGGCTAGGGTGGCCCAATGTGAGATTGTCATGTTAATGAATCTTTTATAATCCAAACCATCCATATTTATTTTCAATTCAATAAACTCTATTTTGCCCACATGATACATTTGAGGGGATATTGGTTGTGTTCATTGTGCCACATCATTGGAAGACACTACATATTTCTTTTTAGAAAACAATGATACATTATCTAGAAATACACATGTAAAATAAACTACAATTGTATAAAAACCATCATCCTAAAATCTATCACCATTATCCCACATGATAGAGTTGACTCGGTAAATGTGATTCCCCAAATATAGAAGTTGTTGTCAATCTCTACCTCATCCCAAATCACATTCAACTTGGATAACATGATTACACTGATCGAGTGGAAAAATGATAACTTTATTGTGATAATAATTGATATACACCCTGAAACAAAGCATCTAGTACATGAGAATGATAATTTCAAATAGATCTATTTACAGAACTATGAAGTCCCATTCCAAATCTTCCTCTTAAAGAGTGGGAGATTAAAACAATCATATAAAACCTTATTCCCTCTTCTTGGAAAGGTGAGTCACCAAGTCCATTGTATAGTGCATAATATTTGTATGAAATTAGATTTATTGAACGATAACTACAGAAATAATGGAATTGGAAGCACTTGTGTCAAATTTAACAACATTTATAGATGATGTAATAAAAATATTACCTCATACTACTACAAGTTCCTACATATTATTTAACAATCTCTAAATCAATGAAATAAAGGTTCTCCATCACTCCAAATTCCTATGATTTATTGTAGACTTATATCTATGACTTGAGATGACTCATCCAATAAAAGGATCCATCCTTTCTATATCACCCAACTAATAGTGATATCATGGAATGCTACGCCCCAAACTGAGCTTTCAATTCCTTATGGGATATGTAACCAACACTACTCAGATTCGTCATACCAGTTATACATAACCATTAATGATGATGAAAAATCCACATTTTTGGAAAGGTATAGGTATACCTAGTCATGCTGACTGAACATTCCCCAAACATACACATTTGTAGCTCACAACTGACCCACAACTAGTGGATACATATAATGGTAATCTTGAAGGGTGTCTTTTACAAAAACGCCCATTCAACTCTAACTCTACATGCTTCCTCATCTTCTTAAAAATTCCATAACTTCCATGGAATGTTGTTGAGACTGCACCAAAAAAAACCATATATACTAGTGTGATCAATCACTACTATAATGGCTTGATCATCATCCTTGACATATGTCACCTATTTAAACAAGAATAAGTGGGATCATATTTCTATCAACTACCCTATTTCCAAACGTTGATCATTTATATTTTCCTTGAAAACTACATCAGTTGAAAAAAAGACCAATTTTACAATTTTTTTGGCATACTCCAACATGGTATGATACCCCTAATAGAGATAATGAACTCCTAGGTCATGGAAAGGTATAATATCTCATGTAATTGTTCTCAATATTGAAGACCTGGAACTATTTATAGTGAATACAATATTGTTTCATTTCATTGACCATAGAATTCAACAACCTATGACTGGGACGGTCCAACGTGAATGATTCAAATATCACCTTGTCCATATCAGGAGATTAAAAAACCCTGAAATTAATCAAAATATTTTCAATATAATCCTCTGTTTAAAATGGTTGTGTGAAACCCCAAAAAGATAGGGCTTTTTTATATGGGAAAACCTAAGCCTTTCAACATTATGGACATAATTCAACTTTTATAGACTAAGTAGGAGTAGATTCCACTACTTGATCTCGATATCCAATAGGATGATTTTCCACTTCCACTAATATATGATCAACTACTAAGGGATAATTCTCCCCAACCTCTTCACATAGTTTTATAGGAATTCTAGGAGGAGGCATAATGATACATTAGTTAATATCCCAATCAAACAAATAATACATCATCTGAACTAATTTTATACCATAACAACTTTTATTCATCCCATAAATTCAATAAAAATCCATAAAAATCCCAATAAACAATAAAACCCCTCCAACCCATTTTAGTGTCCACGAATAGTTTTTATCATGTGCATATCACCTATGTTGGAGCCAACCTAAATCATGAAAATCAAATGGTAACCTTAGGCAGGTCATGAGGTTTGGAAGACAGACACCACACCAGAAACAAAAAATTCAATCCCAAATAATATTATCTCTAGTTTATCCACACATTCCTAACGAAAATTTCCCAAATAATTGTAAATCCCATGTCTGATACAATTTTTCATGATCTAGTCCAGGATTTCATTTAACTAGTCAAACGATCCGACTTGTTTCATGGCTTGATGTGCATTCTAAATCCAAATGTGCCTGAAATAAGTTCATGGGAATCAAGTATCACCTATGGGAATTATTTCACCTATGGATATAAACTTCTAAAAAAACAAAAATATCATTAATCTAATAAATATATATGACATATCTTAATCCCACATCTATAACATCAGTTTGAGTTATGTAAATTACATTTCAAAAAAACAATTTTTACAAAAAAAGGGTAAGGGGAATCAACTAGATAATGAATCCCCTATGAAACTTGTGGTTCAATTCCCTCAATCCATCTTCAGTAATAATAGTCCAAGAAGGTACTAATATAACATAGAACCTCAATCACAACTATGGGAACCTTTCAATTACCCATGCCATACATAAAAAATCAGCATACCCCTGATGGTGTATGTATGGTGCGGCAATAAATTTATTTTAGGATCCATCCATAAATATAGTCCATGTAATGATATTAGATGAATAATTTACATTCTAGTTATTATGGAAAGTAATTATTCAATTTAAATAAAACATGATTATAAATAAAAGAGGAAGTAAATTCGATGACAAGATAAATGTCAAGCATTTCATGAGAACCATGTTGAATCAATATGGAACTAAAATTTGTGGGGTCATAGTAACCTCAGCCATGTGTTGGTCACATATCTTATATGGAATATTACTTCTCAAGCTACCAATCCAAATCACAATAATTCCCTGTTAGTATTGTAATGTAATCCTCTTATGGAGATTAATCCTAAACCGATCATAGTCACATTACATACTACACCATTTATACCCACCTAGATACCGTGGATTCCACATTTCTCAATTCCAATCCCAATATCAATGAGATGAATCTTATGTAGTCATAATTTCAATACTAGAAGAATAAATTAATAAAAAATTTCAATGAAAAAACATCATTTGAAACCCTTAATCAAACAAAAACCCTGGGAACATATTTTTTTAACAACCTAAATGATTTATTAAATCCTTTTGGAAAACATATAATGAATAATAATGTAATCAAATAATTTCGAACCATTGAACCACCGACCACTTACTCTAAAATCACTGAAAACCGATTTAAAATCACAAAAAAAATAAAAAGAGACCTTATAAGGGAAAGAGAACACCACATCCATTAACCCAAAAGAATGTATAATTGATCTCAACTAAGGTCAACTCCATTTCTAGTGAAATTAAACACAATAAATAAGGTTTAAGAGAAAAATAAAAAAGAATAAAAGAAGAATGTAGAAACATACATGATTTATTCCGAATGATACAATACCAAATATCCCAATAAATGAAGTTAAAGGTAGAACGATAGAAGGTAGAAGAAATGTTTTGGGTTGGTGTTGAAGAATGGGGTGATTTGCGGTTAATTTCTGGGAGTGTAAAACAATATTGTAAAAATTCATGGTGATCGGGTAGGACACATGGTTTAGTGAAATGGTTATCTGGACCATGAGCCAATATAATGGAACCATTTTTCAAAAGAAAACTTAGACACATGATGTTCTTAAATGGGAACACACCCATGTTCCTTGTCATATGTCCTAGATAGTTCCACTACCAATGTTGCTGTGTTTTATCTAAGAGGGTGCATGACTATTAACTAAGTTGTGCAGCCTAGACCATGCCAATGACCAGGGATCATGGATTTCACTTAGATGATTCATGGTTACAACTAAAAGTGTGCCTCATTCTATCAATCATCAAAACAACCTTGTTCTGCAAAAACACCAATGAAATACATTTAATATTTAAAAGAATTAAAATAAATGATAAAATATCTCGAAATGACCCCCAGATGCGACATGATTCTTGTAACTCATCCAAGAACCTAGAGATATAATAAATAGTTATATCAATAAAAACCATCTTATTAAAACACATTGTATAATATATTCTCATTTTCTTTTGAGATCTCGCAAATAAGCTTACAAACATGTTTCAACATCCATTATTCCTTTAATTTTAATTATCTTATTGGATAAAATTAAAATGGATTTCCTTTAATAATGATTTATTGAGGTATTACCAAATGTGTCAACAGGGTTCTATATATTACATCATCAAAATGGAAATGGAAAATTATATCTTTATCATTAAACCAATTATATCACACCAATGATGCACCTTACACATTTCCCATCACCATGACCTCATTATTATATTTGTTTCCTTGGAACAATGTTTTGGATCAAATGGTACCCAATGAAAATGTTTCAAATTCAAGAGACCAATACACATGTGTATATATCGAATTAACCAATAAACCCTAAAATTTGTGGTGTTCTTATTGGTAGTTCTGTCATCAAGATCTCACATTCTAGAGATCACTATATGAAAACATCTTGAGAAGATGTATCAATTCTTTCAAGGCCCCAACACTCGATTTTAAAAACAAGTGTTTCCATTCAGTATGATGTATCTAGACTATATGACATATATTTCGGATTAATGGAGACTGTCTGATGGTTCTCATCATATCCCAGGATATGATATATCCTTTTTATATGATAATTAAAATATTGAAAACACCTTATATGTAGTGTAATAGAAATATATATGCTATTATGATAATTATATGTCCTATATAACTCACTATATCAATGATATGGTAATTGAAATGTAAAATCATAGTTTGTTCAAGGGAACCCACTATTACAACATGCCCAATTAAACTATTTTAAATATAATAGGAATCCTTGTTATCACTCACATGATTATGATCATGTTGTGAGTGTGTAATGGATTTAGTTTCATGGCCTTTCATGTCTCTTTTGCATGGATTTTTTGATATTTGAAACCTCTCATACTTGAGTATAAATTATCATGATATTAAAAAACTATGTAGATATCATTTTATCAACTATTTGATCTATAAATATTTTTTAGTACCTAAACATAAATTTCTTCATGATTAAAAAGTACAAATAAGGTAAGATTCCATGAACTATAAATAAACATATCAGTTTTAATACATTTCTTCCCTACAACTTCTAAAACAGCAACATTCGTGGTTTTTTTAGATATGGCTACCAATATCATCTAAGAGATTTTCCCGTACATTATCTTATTATAATAGTGATTTTAGACCAAAATTTTCATTCGGAGACATTGATTATTGATCTAAAAAACTTGTATCCATTATTTAGTACATAATTTGAATATATCCTTTGTACTTGCTCAAGTACAATTGGATAGTACACATAACATCCACTGCAGTTCTCCGAGACATAACTAATAATTTTCCAACCATATTGTATATTTTATCATTATCAATGTATATAGTACATAAAATGGAATATGTGATTCATCCATCATTAAGGAATGTTCAATTCAACTCACCGCACTAATCTCATCATATTACCATACATGAATTCTTGGCAATATTTATTCCATTTGATAATGGAAATAATTATCTATATAATAGTTACATCCTTTTTTCAAAAAACCATGAATGTATATGTAAATGTTCATGTTCTATGAAACATTTAGATATACTACATTAGATTTTGTACCCTAGAATAATGGCTAAAATGATATGTCAATATATAGGAATTATCATTTATTATAGTCTTGACTAACTATATGACAAATGATTATTTTTCATATGTTTATATTTTTATTTAAGTTGGAAAAATATGGAATGACAATTAACATTTTTTAGACACATGGAAAATATTCATTCCCAATTAATATACTATGATATTTTTTCTTACATTAATAAAAAAATTAATTTCATTATCATTTACCCCTTATATTCATTTTTTTGAGTCACCATCCCTTTTTGGTTGCATCATATAAACACCATCAATGTTTAGTCGTCATGAAATGAAATGCACAATATCAATGATAAAATAATAATTCTATAATAAGTAAAATATAATTGTTTTTAAGAATAATGTATAGGTATAATCAATAATTGTTTATTTTTACCAAATGTGTTCCATAAATTCATAGTTTCACAAGAGTACCCACCACAATATTCGAAAATAAATATCTCGCTATACATTGATACATGGAATTCATTATGGTATTTTAATTTAATCATCACTAATTTCCAAATACTACTAACATATAAGAATTTTTATTCTAAATTTTTAATTTATCACCATCCATAATGAATATAAACCCATAACTATGGTTTTAACCTTTCAATGATGTATGTGTCTCTAGAACATTTTTCTTCCATGACTCATGTGGTACTCATTCCTTCCCCAACTATTTGTTCGTATCGATCATTGACTAACCGAAATCAATATTGCTCCAACAACCCATTATAGTGATGAGAACCATTTTATTGAAATATATAGTATAACATGACTATCAAGTTTTTTAATAAATATTTCAATAATATCCTAATTTTTTTAATTATTACTTTAGATGAACATTATGGTTTTCCTGATGCATGTTTGTTGATATCCTTTAAAAACTCTTCATATTCAAACACAAATTTGTTATGAAATAGTTTATATATATTATACATTAACACATATGATATCCATTTTTAATTATATTTATAATATATTTATCAGATAACATCTATATTTTCTTTCAATTACTCAAAAATGGATTAATTTCCAATGTATGAGTTTTAACATTGAAGATCATTTAACATTCATCATTACATTGGTTTGTATAAGGAAATGTGAGTTAGGAATTTCGCCACACTAAATTATGTGGATAAATTTTATCATGTAAGACTCATCATCCATCTTTCATATTATTTTCATAACCGTAATACGTATAAGTTGCTGTCAAATTAAGAATTACACAACAATACATTATGATGATCAAAGATTGATTTGTCCATATATTCTTTGACATGAATTCTCAAATAATCTCATTTTTTCGGACCATTCACATATCATAATTCAGCTTTTTTTGTCCATAAAAACTTAATTTCTTACTATGAAGTACTGTTTCCACTATCTTAACCATTAAAATGTTCAGAAAATCTAGAAAAACTATTTTTGAATTCTTCATAGCATACCATTATTTCTAATGGATTCATGGTTCACATATAATTTTTAGTTGTGATTATAATAAGCTATGTTCATTATATAAAAATTGTATAAACACCAAATATGGATTATTCATGGAAACTATTTAGTTTTTCAATAATTGAATTTTTTATTGGAAGACATGGGAAAAACTATTTCAATAATTTTATATTCATCACATATTGCCTATGTTTAATGTATAACTTAACAACTGTTTGGGAATTATAAACCAAAGAACAATTATTTTCCAATATTGAATATCGCATCCTTGTGTGTATTTGAGATGGATATTAATGTTTTTTAATACTCAATAAATGCTCAACTAGAATCATTCACATGAAAATTAGAGGTGGTGTACTTCTCAACCCTAACATATGAACTTCCTTATAAAAGCCACTCGTAAAACAAAAGTTACTAATTATAATGTTTCATTTCTTGTTTTGGAATTATATTTAAATACACATATTTTTTAGGAATTTTTTATTTAATACCAATGATGTATATTCGATACAGTTCATGGAAATTGTGAATATCACCAATGAAAAGGTGAATACTTGCATATTTTATTTAGTTCATCACATTTGGACATGCATATTGCTTATTTCATGATTTGAAAATAAAGTAACCTCTTATTCAATAGATATTAATTATAAGTATTTTGTGAATGTGTTGTTTATATCACACTTTCCATTGGCCTTATTTCTTTTCCATTCAAAAAGTTATCAATATCTACTAATGTTCAATCATTCTTTAATGTTATTATATCATGGAAAACCATACATAAATAGAAATTTACTGTCTTTCTCCACACTATTAAATTTTTATCTTTCATTAATTGGGATAATATAGTGCATTATTATATAATATATCTATTTATTCAATGATCGTGATCCAGCATTCAATTTTCTCATAGCCTATGTTGACATCACTCATTCATATCTTATTTCACTTTCTATTTGCAAGATTCTCATTGATGGGACAACAAGTGAAATCTTCCTTCTCCAGATATTTTATCCACCACCCACATTTTACCTTTATGATAGAATTATTACATAACCATAATATAAATTTTACATGGATCTACAGTAGGAAATTTTTAATCACCCTGACATTATATGATGGATAAATAGGTATTGGGGATACCCAAACAATGAATTATGGATGTCCATGTACTATGCGCAAATTCCTACTCTACTGTTTATGAAATCATCCTAGTGATGAAATTTTCATTATCCAATACTTATAGATGTGAACATGTTATATTTCATGTTTTTTTTAAAAATAAAATCTATAAAATCTTAATTTTATCATGATTACATATTTAGACATCATAGATTAATTAGTTAAATCATTAAAAAACCCCAACCAAGTTATTGAGTAAAAAAAATCCTCTAAACTATAATTGGAATACTATGTCACTTGAGTATTCTAGTATAAAGGATCACTGAACATACCCTCTGAGTCTACAAGCTATTTATTAGAAACTACATTGAAATTTCATGGGAAGAGTTTGATTGTTCAACCAATTTAACTCATGGATTATTTTTTTATTGAGTGATGTCCTAGCATCTAAAATCATAAAAATGGTTTACTCAATATTTTATACTAATTATTCTATAGTCCAGCATTGGATGCTTCTTATCTACTAACATGATTTAATTCAACTCATAAATTTCCTTTGAACTACCCTATAATAAGTGTAACACCCATCATTGGCTGAAGATTACCCTGAACACCCAATTTTATTCATATTCTAATGATTTAATTAATTTAATGAAGAAATATTTCATTTAGGGTTTGGAATATTTTTAGATAATTGTAATATATTTCTACTATTCTATTCATTCAATGTTTCATATCATACCACTTCACATTAATATAATAAAATTTATCAAATTTTTTTGAATTTTACTGTTCGAAAATTATAGTGACTCACACATTAATGAAAATTCCAAAAATAATAAACAAATTCAGAAATGTAAAAAAATTACCGAACCATTATTTATCATTTAATATTTTTTTATTTAATATTAATGGATAAAAAATGAACTTGGGGAGTTTTACCTAAATAATTGAATTATATAGAATTAATTTTTTCCCATCCAGTGTTTCGACTTCTCATCTGATACAACATTTCATATTGGTTATGTCTGTATGAAAAAAAATCTTCATAAATGTAAAAAAATACTCACATTTAGATGATAGGTATATGAAAGGAAAGATACATGTTCCTCACTTTTATTTGGGCATGAAAACCATTATACATATTAATAAAGAATAAAAATAGGGATGCACTAACCAAAATTTTTAATTACTTTCATGAGATGTAATTAATCAATATGTTACCAAACCAAACATACACAAGATTATTCAATTTCTCATGATTAATCAATGGATACAATAAAATAACCATAAAATTAAATTTATATAAATTTAATGTAAGAGGGAATTTATATCAATTAAATGATTTATTTTTATTCACATAAAACATTTAATTCTAATTTGGTCTAATAATTAATTTGATTTTTTTTCATAAATTATTTTAATAAATCAATTAAATAATTCAACACTATAAAAAATTAAATTCATAATTTTTTAAATGATAAAATTATAATTATTATTCATCCAAATTTATATAAATTAATATTTGATTATACTATCAATTACTTGAGTCATGAAATCCCATGAAGGAACAATGGGGGTCAGGATGACTCAATATAGACCTATATTAATCTATGATAATTTCATTTTGAGACGTTATAGGATAGGTGACACCCCTGATTCATTTTGGGTTAGGCAGAACTTCCTAGTCCAATATTGGGATGGTAGAATATTGTTTTTGTTACGAGTAGAAACCTAGAAAAGGAAATGTGGGGTAGTTATTTACACACTGTAGGGTTTTCCAAGGGTGTTCATGGTTGTATTCTGGGATGGTGGCACTGTCCATAGTGTAGTTGTAATGGGAAGAGGTGACAAATGCTGGCGTGGTGTACCTTGGGGTAAGAGTCCGTGGTGTTTGGTGTAGTAGGAGGGCAGATGCAACCTTCTGTAACTATTGGAGATAGTGGCCCTGGGTGTTGACAAATATCAATATTTTCAGGGATAGATCATTTTTTGATGTAGTACAATGGACTAGTGATGAATGTCCCAGTTAAGGGACATCAAACAGTGGGGTTTTTCAATGGTTATAGAGGAGCAAGAGTAATGTCAAATCCATTTGTTTCTTCCATGACCCAATTGGAGGCTCTACATGGGTGTTAGAGTGGGATGATGACCGTAACTGACTGATCATTGGGTTCAGGAAGACAATTCATTGATACAGTGGTTATGGGAAGTGGTCACACTATGGTGGTGAAGCCATTTTGTGGTATAGATAGTTGGTGCTCGACAACGATGACATGTGAGATCTAGCTTTTAAGGAGGGGTGATCATCCCTAGGTAGGGATGGCCAACCATGGTGGGATGGATGCTCTTGAAGCTCTGCAGTGTGGTCCAAGTTGGTGGCTTTCTATTGATCACTTAGATGAGCCTGATATAGTTAGAAGGGTAGAGAGATGATAGGGAGTGGGCCACTAAGAATAATATTCACGTGGAAGTCATAACTTTTTTAAAGAAAATATTTTATTTTCCTATTTATCGATGTCAAGATGCCACCACCATTGGATAAAAAGGCTATATCATAGATCATCCAACAATCTCATTAATTTTTTCATCATTTTTTTAAATATTTAAAAAGATTGTAGAATAACACTGCTATTAATTTCGTGGATGACATTAATTTCTAGCACAAACATTTTCTTATACATAAGAGGACCCCAGAATCACTAATGAAATCTCATGTGAATAATATTAAAATATATAAAACATAAATGTATCATATTTCAGTAGCTATAAAAACACTACAAATGATCCGTATAAAAAAATATGAATGTCCCTAACATGGCCTTTTTAAATTGAAATGATGCATAGTCTATTTTATTGGGACCTATTTAATGTCATATAAATAAATTTAAATCCAATTTTATTTTCTTAGCTATGAAAATTAATATGATCTCTATAATACCATATAAATGTACTAGGGCATACATCAGATTCTGGGGTGATGTGGATTTTAAAATATTCATCAACAGAGTACCAAGCATATTGTATCAACAAATCTAAGCTCATGTATAGATCTGAGGATGTTGAATGAATTATTCAATATAATGAAATTAAATAAATGAGTACCTCATTATATTCATAAACACTATCTAATGCATTTTTTTCAATGATGATAAATGCTAGAATGATCTAAAGTTGTACATATCTATATCATCCATATATTCCCGAAGAATATATGCATTCACTGTAATTAAAATACTTGGTTCTGGCACAGGGATCCAATGAATCCCATTGCAATGCGATCATCTCATCAATCTCATTCCATCAATATGTCAAATGCATTCATAGATCTGTCACATAGAGAGAGATATTCCTTCTTTAGGAAAGAGTATGAGTGAGAGGCTCTAATTCTGAATGACTGAAAATTGATGAAATGTATGTCTCTCTCCTTCTTATTTAGTGGTAGTTTCAAATACCTAAAAAGGATTCCCTGCCCACCCTGAAATTTTTATTCACTAAATAAGAAAAAAATAAACATTTATTATGAATTTTAGACATCAAAAATATTATTTAAATTTTATCACTTCATTGTAATATATACTAAATATATCATGTGATAATCCAGAGTCATTAAATCGACTTGTAAGTCCAACGAAAATTAAATGAATCTTAAAAAATAACATAATATTCAATAATATATTAATTTTCATGTATTCAAAATATACCTTATGAATACATTTTTAAATAAATTAAACCAAATTATTACATACTAAAATAAAAATGTTTTTATTTATTTGTGGGTGATAGATTATTTGGGAAACTATCGATCCCCTTGGAGGGGCCCATAACATCATATATACTGATGCACTAGAAGAGGGATGATTCTTGAATATTCTATTATGTGTGAACATGTAGGACCATAGCTACATTGCAGTGAATAATACATATAGACCAAGAGTAGATTTATGTTACCCATAAAGACCCAATAATTAGATAAGTAATTTCCATAGATACAACAACCATCCTATGAACATGCACAATTTAAAATGATCATTTTGTTTTATTATATCTCGTAAATTTGGATGTAATGTTTATTCATCATATAATAATTCCTTGTTATATGTTTATATATATGTATAGAGATACCTCTGACTAAATTGACTATAGAATTATGATGGAAAAACCATCTTGATCATCCAAAACTGAGATATCATATCCTTAAATCATAAGTGAAAATTTCTATCCTGACCATTCAACCAATGTCATTCCATCAATGACATTCCAAACAAAATGTAATTCTCTGTTACTTCAATATAGTGCACTTTTTCTTGAATAAATGTACATGATAATGTAGTACACAATGGAAATGATCTCATTTAAGGAGATGAATAGACATGTCTATACAAATGAACAACAAAATGGAACATTTCCATGTGCTATTCCTTTTAGAAAATTTGTCGTCATGATCACACCTACAAAAGATCACTATGTGAGAAAATCATGACCACAATTCTCAATACTTATGATACCCATGAGAATTATTGAAAGACACCAATTGGGTCAATTTAGTATGATTTATCTAGACTATAGAAGATATATTCATGAGTAATGTCATAGTATCTGAAGGTTCTCATTATTGCATGAGATCTTCTATAACATTCTGATACGTTAATTAATCCTTGAAAATTAACAATTAATTATTGGATTAAAAAATACATACACTACTGTGGAATGTGTATAACATCAATAACTAACTTTATCCATGATATGGTAATAAAAGTTTATTGTTCATATTGTGTCTAGGGAACCCATTATTACTATAAATACAATCATTCAATATGCAATAATGATTTCACCATAAACTATAATAGGACCTACATCTAATCCCCTTGTTTGATGATATATATTATGACAGAGAATCGTCTTTTTCTATGACTATGGATGACTACTAACATGTGGATATACATTAATAAGTGTCTAACCATAAAAAAGTCTTATCTATTCCACCATGCACACAAGAATGAGACCCCATAGCTTCTGATTCTTCATAATGATCTATTATAACCTTAGGATCCATTAATATAATAAAACTCTAACAGAAGTGGTAAATATTATAAAAACACTCTAATATATGCAAGCATCCAAACTGATGGTTTATTTTTATTAAAAAAATGGATATGTTGGCCATATGTTCCAAAGCATTCTACATTGATGGCAAAGGACAGATACATTTCCTATGAATGTGGATTGAGGTAATGAGGGTGGTAATTCAAACCTACAGACACCCTTAATCCCATAGTCCCCATTCTTTCTCTTCAATATAGAATTACTAACCTCAAACTATTCATGTTTTGGAAACATAATAGACAAGCTAGATATTCCCTCCTTGTCAATTTCCACCATCAGAGTATAGTCAAACACATGAGTACAGATTCAAATATAGAATATAAAGTCCTGATTTAAAATAGCCAACCAAGACACCTTTTAAACCATAAGACTTTAATATATTTTGTTGTATAATTCTTAATGACCAATTTTGAGTATCTCTAAAAATTTGTTAGATTATTAAAACATTGAATCTGCTATCTGAAAGAGGACCTAAATTTCATTAGAATTAGAAAGGTATGAAGTATCAGGGTATAACTTATCACTGAAGACATCCTTAATTTCATTATATAATATTTTATCATGTTTCCCAACAAGTAAAACTTCTACCACCTCATATTACTAGGACCATCCAATATAAATGTTTCACACTAAACCTTGATGGTTACTTCTGTCACATGGTTCCCAAAAATCCTCTCAATCTTCTCCACCCATAATTCAGATATTAGTGATCCATGTTTCCCTGTATGGTTGGGGGTTATGCATAAAGAACACATGATGTTGGATTTTTTTTGGACTTGGTTTTGCTTCATTAGCATGAGGTGTACTAGAAATACATTCTTGAACATGATATATGACTACTAGATCCACCACCTCCACTAATATTTGACATACTTTCAAGGGATAACTCTATCCATCCTCCTCTCAATAATTAATAGGATGTATCAAGGGAGGAATGATCCTATATAAATCAATAAATTAATATAGTTAATCCAATTAAAAATAAAACCATGATGAATGAAAAAATATATTAAATCCCCAAATATATCTCAAGAAAATAATAGTGGCTCAATATATAATTTAAATCACTATTCCGAACCTCATTTCCCATGCCTAGTCAAGTGACTGTTCATTATATGTTAGGGATGTGTCCACCAAATCCATAACATCCAATTGTGACCCATTCCATGTCATGTGGTGTTCAATCCATACATCCAAATCATAATAAGAACCTGAATAACTGAAATTTCATGACAATGTCTCTATACATTGTCCAATAAAAAGTAACCCATACAACTAAAAACATTTAAATAAATACCAATTTTCATGAACAAATCTAACCATCAATTTAACCCAACACCAATCCATTCTCGAGGTATTTCCAGATTAGTGTACAGAATTAGAACATGCTGAAAACTGTGGCCAAGGAATTGAAGAACATCTTTGGGAAGGATTATTCCATATGATCATTAATCCATATCCAAAACAAGAATCTATACACTACATTAATAAATTTCATTACCAATAAACATATAACACTTATACAGGATATGACTTCATAGTTGTATGTTACATTTAAATTTTAAACTACCAAAAGAACAAAAAAGTATAGGTGACCAACTATGAAAATAAAATGCACATCATGACCTAAGGGTTGACACCCACCATGCCACATTTGTAAACACCTTCCAAAATAAATTCCACTTACAAGAGTATCATCTACCACCTTTATGAAAGAACATTCTTATACATAATTTTAGATAAATGAGGTATATATTAACCTATGGGTTTATGTAGGAAATAAGCTATCTTTAATTTTATGATCCCACCAAATGATCCTTTCATTGAAATTATAAGACAAATAAATAGTGTTGTCTTGAAAAAAAGGTTTAATTTAATAATCATGATTTAATGTTTATGTAAATACAATAGATGACATAATAAATAGAAATAACTGAAATAATGAGATGTGAACCATGATAAATCCTTATATATCATGGTTTTGTGGGGACCTTTAATCCTAATACTCTATGTTATTGACCATTGATGTGAAATTTTATCTCCTAATCAAGCCAACCAATCTCCATCACCATAGTTTACTTGTTGTTATAATCATATCCTTTTAGGTAGGGATGATATGCATATTATGACATTTACTTTTTTACATCATACGTACTCTGGATTTCTATTTTCGTCGCCCATTTATGATACCAAATAAATTAACATTTTCCACAAACTAAGCCATCACACACCAATGAATATAATTTCTAACAACATTCAACATATGATAAATAATTTCAAATTATTACATACACCATCTACATATAAATCACTAATTTTTTTACTCAAACCATTTTAAAAAAACATTTTAAAATTGAGAAAAGATTATTTAAATTAGAAAAAATATTAAAAATTGAACTACTAACCTTCCTCATTAAAATAAACAAAACCGTGGTAAAAAAATGATTGAAAAAATTAGTAGGTATTCAATGTAAGACTGTGCAATCCAAAACCATAAAAACCCCATTCTAAAAAAATTGATATATAATTCACGATAGATTAAAAAAACACTAGAGAGAAAGGAACATGGTAAAGAAATAAGACGATGTCTGTGGAAGAGAATTGGAGAAACATGCTTCTTAAATATCTAAGATCATAACCATCCATGATTTCAATACAAATAGATCATGGATAATTTTAGATTTGTGACATGTTCAAGGGGATCAAAAAAGGTGAATAACGGGGATAAAGGGGGATAAATACTTGGATGTAAATATTATAAAATGATATTATTGTCTTAGTAGGATAGATTGTATGACAGACCATGTTCCTTTCCAGAGGATGCCTCTATACATATTGGATAGAGTACACATGAATCAATGGAGCATTGACCACAACCATGTGCCTAACTATGTTGGATCCCTGATGTTTTTGTCTAGGACACAAGATTTGTTTAGGGATAGAGCATAGTATCTATAAATCATGCACACAACATGAACTATCCAATATCCATTAAAAAATAATGATTTTTATATTATAACACCCATAAGTAATATAGATGAAAATAAAAACCATATATAAAAGAAAAATTGTTAAAATTTTTAATGTGGGATTGACATCATGTGCCAATTTCTTGAATCAATTTCGGATTATATGAATTTTGTATCCTTCTACACATATTATTTGTAGGATCCAATTTTGATGTTCATGTATTTAGTATCAATATTAGATAACACAATGGATAAATATATGCTAAATAGTTGGTATGTGGATTTTTTTCATTACATTTCTAATGGGTGGGTTATACTGACATAATGTCTGTAATTGATCAGATTGCATGGGACACTACAAATGATGTCTCAAATCATTAAACATCCAAAAAACACTATAGTTCATCGAATGACTAGAAAAATATTCATGATCTTTAAAATAATATCTCTAATCAAATACAAAAATATATCTTTGATTACATAAGACACCATTTTATTTTTGTAACTAGAATCCCAAGGTCTCCCCATCATAAATGGTTTCACCAAAAATGTTTCTAACTGAGGTATATTGCTTTCCTTTTAAAATACCAATTGTATAATGAATCTAATTTTAAATCAATCTGGTCACAAAATATATACTAGATCCCAAAAATTCTTGATAATTCTCAGAAAAAATGTTCCTTATGATATATCCAACTTTTATTCCAAATGTCTTATATTGGTAAAAACTATCTCAAATTTCATATGATAATAGATCCTTATATGAGAGATTAGAGAAACAAAATAATCAAGTATTAAAAACCACATATCATATTATTTTAATTATCATATCAACTTTCTTGGGTAAAATACTAAATATAGGCACTCATGATCTCAATATACAATTTAAATGTATCTTTGGTGTGGTACTGTCACCAAGATACCAAAGCATGTTCCAATACAACTACCTCAAGATCACATGGAGATAGATTCAATCAACGAAGGTACATTTATAAAAATCCTTAATACGTTGTCTTATTTATGAAATAAATACATATACCAACTCCTAGTACGAGGCATCATAATGACACTTATAAAATCTAATTGAACATAGTATGAACCGAAAAAGGAGCCGAATCATACCCCATGACAAACATATCGGAAGATTTATAGGATCCCTATTATCTCACACCAGGATCTAAAGAAAAATATACCTAAAAATGTATCACCAATATATAGACTGAATATAAATTTTTCCAAAAACAAACATCTACACTAAAAAGAATAATTAACAATCATATTTTGGTTTCACCAATGAAACAAAGGAAACCCCCAAGATCTACACTCACAAAAAATAGAACAAAATCTTCCCTCATTGGATCCAAAAAATGATGGGAAATCTATATCAACCATAAAAAATGTTCCATTATTAAGAACCGAAAAAATATCAACCTCATAGATCATTATGATGGAACAACCAAGAACACCATATCTACCACATCCCACATAAACATTAGATGGTTTAAACTAATACATGAATAAATAATTATTAGAAGGACTATAGAATTGATTTTTTAATGTACATATATTGAAAGATTAGTTTAGATATGTTAACCCATTGGTCCCTAATATATAATTATTAATAACATATCACAAACAGAACTCTTGGCCAAACATGTCATGAAACTATACCCTATTACCCATGAACATAGCCAATGGTCAAACATTACATTTAACAAGCCCAATTAACATGGAATAGATTTCTCCAAAATTATACCCATGGAATAAATTTCATCAGGACAAATGAGAAATGTGATAGGATAAAAATTAGGATGATAACTTCTCTCAGTGAAGCATCTTGAAGATTATATCAAAGTATACAACTAAATAAATCTATCCTAAAACTATAACCACATTATAACTAGAGTTTTAAACATTTAATATATCAATAATAAAATCATTGGTTACACAAAAAATTCCAATATTTCTAGGTAATAAAATAATACATGGAAAATTTAAAAATTATAGACCATTTAAAAAATAAAAATTTATAAGGACCTCTATTCCTTCCAAAAAATATTTTTTTATGATTTACATGAATACATTATAACATTTTAATATTAAGATTGAATAAAACAATAAATAAATCCATTTGGAGTTTAGGATATATTAAATTGAATATGAATAATGAATACTATGTATGAAATCATCACTATCCATCTGAATACCTTATTAGAAGACTATCTCAATCCACTGAAGAAGTGAAATCTATCCAGTAATATCCTTTGGATAAAATCATATAACCCCTACACAAAAAGAGTAAACTTGAATCCAAAATTATAAATTAAATAAGATATAAAATTTCTAAGAGGATTCCAAACAAACCCACTTAGACACAAAAAACTCATTTTAAAATTGATTAATTTTAATATCTCTATACATCACATGAAAAGGTGTTTTAAAAATTCTTAGTTTCATTTGTAAAAACATTTTATCCATTTATAAAATAATTCAAAAAATGAACCATTTAATAATTCCATAATTATAAGATAAAAGAGTACACCATATTCAACTCATATAATTAAACATGATTCATTTTTATCTTTAGTTACAGTATCTATGTTTTAAATTATATTAAAAAAATAACTCCAATCTATGTTATAGGACTCATTTTATATAAAATTTTAAATATTCTCGTAATTAGTCATTAAACATTAAAACCCATTTACTTTTCATGATTACATGTGGATCAAACTACATATGCTTTCTTAATAAAACCAAAAAACACATTCTTTATAAATTTATTCTAAATTACCATTTCATTCAAAAGATTTAATTCGTATAGGAATCATTCTTGAAGTGAGTGAAATTATTTCAAGAAAAATGATTATCCTGTTTAAAATCCAAATCATTTCAAAACTTTTCAATTATGAAAAACTATTATTAACAATATAAGCTTGAGACCAAGCTCTATATCATAGGATTTTATCAATGATTCAATTTTCATGAAGATTTTTTTTATGAAATCCTATTTCTCACAATAAACCGTTATCCAATACTTATACTAAAAATAACGAAATAACTATTAGTAAAATCGATTTTTAATATCCACATATACCAATTAAAAATTTTATTCATTTCCCATAAATTAGAGTCACTCAAATAATCCATGATTCATGAGTTATAAATTAAAAAAAGGGATGCAGAGTCATGATCAATCGGGAAACATTGTTAATTTCCACGTGTTTAGATTATAACCAAACCATTAATAATATTAAAACCATGTACCTAGTAACTGAATGGTTGGTTGTGACATAATTTTAGACTTCAAAACATGTTTATTCCGTTGGTTAACAGCCAAAATCTAGGATAATACCCTTGTAAACCAATACAATCTAATGAGGAAAATAAGTCATTAAACCAATCCATATTCAATGGGAAACATCAAACATAAAAAAATTCATTATTTCTTATATTCACTCAAGTGGTATTATGATAGGTGGTGATAAAGATAATAATCTCCATATAAACATTAATAAATACATTTTTTAGATATAGTCTACCGTCGACCTTGAACCAAACCTAGATAGTGTCATTACACATATGGTTGGGAATACATCTGATAGTATTTTATAATGAACCAACCGAGGTCAACATGAGAGGTCCCCAAATATGCCACGTCACACAAATATATATGACTTATCAATTTCCATAGACTAGTTTTAGGAACCTGGTTATCAATATATGAAACTAAGGGAATTATTTTTCCATGAATGTTTTTGAAACTGGTCTTATGTGTTGAAAAAATAATATAAACTATCTCTGCAATCCATATTTTAAATGTTTACTTCCATAAGTAATAAGGGAACAAACACAAATAAAAAATTATTGGGGGAAACCTATTAAGAAACAAAACCAAGTGTAAAATTATGAATAAATTCCACAACCAACCCAATCCTTGATGAATGAAATGTTCTCTAAGAGACACTATCATTCAAAATAATGCACTTCCCATTACATACAAGGCTACAAATTTCAAAAGGTAAAAGTAGGGTATGATCACTATATATTCGTAGGATGCCTCTATGGAATATAAAACATTTCTATCAAGGTGACACAATTAATTAATGTTTTTAAAAACATAAATGGTTTATAATAAAATTTCTATAAAAAAGAAATTTTGTAAAACATCCCTTTATTTTTTATAAAACATTCAATATGACAAACCACCTGAATATGAATATAATCATGATAGAAAATATGGAGGGAATTAATAAAGGTAATATTTACCAATAAGATAACCATGATACCATGTAATCCCTGATTCATTGATGAAAACATCATGAAAAACACCATTCATCTCTATCCTATTAGAATGTGTTACTTGTGAAAATATGGACCACTAATCTATAATGTTAATCATATTGATATATACTCACGCTACAATCATTCAATATCAGGGTACCCATATTCTCCAATAACCACATATGCACCTATTTAGAATCCCTTATGGTGTTTCAAAGAGTATGGTTTGTATATGGCTATGGCCAAAATCCCCAAATATTCCCATGTTACATGATTTAGAAAAAATATATGTTATATTGAAATTTTTATTAAAAACATTCAAAAGTGAAGGATCACCACTCTCATTATAATAATATCCATGTAAGAATAAAAAACATTATTAACAAAAGATTTTTCTAAAATAATTTTTAATTAAAATTCAATTTATATGAGTTTTTCAAATTATCAACAATTGAATTTAAAAATTCTACTATCACATTTCCCAATTTAAACAATATAGTAAATCAACAAAAAGTTTTCTGAAAAAATGTGGTATACAAGAGATAACTCCATTGAATAGAGAATAATACCTATGTGTTATGAAAATCCATTTTATAATAAAATATATCTTTTATGCATTTTATAAAACAGTACAAATGAAAATGTATGTTTTAAAGCTAAAACCAATTAAAATATCTTTTATATTTAATAATGAAATCAATTAATTAATTTATTTTGTAAAAATAAAGAAATTATATATAACAAGAATTATTTATTGGGTTATGACCTATATACGGAGACTCCTACCTTAGTGAAGATCAATTTCTCTTGACATGAAAACATCACAAGGGGTGTCAATGATTAAACATTCATAGAAAAGAAGCATTCATCCCCTCTAATATATTCACAAGTGGAGAAGAATTAAAAACGATGAAATAGAACCATCTCAACATCCATGGATTCCAAACCCCAAATACTTCTCAAGAGGATAACAGAAAATTATGGGATTCAAAAGTTTTTATATATTTAAATAAATACACCTTCTAATAAAACATTGAAATCAGAAAATTAAGAATTACTATTAATTTTCAATTTTACTCAAATAATTATTTAGGAAAGATTCAAAATATTTTAAAATAAACCTTTAGACATTTAATTATGTAAATGATTAAATTCCCACATTTTCTATCCATTAAAATGGATAAAAACTGAAACAAGGTCATTTTGGAGAAGAAGAAATGAAAGCCTAATAATTTAATTAGTTTTATCCCAAAAAACACACAGTTTATGTGAATCATTATTATAACCTTGAACATATATTATTTTTAAATTATTTAATGAGTTACCTATATGAATCCTCATGAAACTAAGGAACCAACCTTACACAACTAATTATACCCTTATGTTGTTGTAAGGTTAACCTTGAGTGACCGTTGGAAAAGCTTGGTTACCTTTATATATTTCCTTAGGTACCTTAACATATCATTTGAATGTGGGATATTACACTTATGTTGGGAATCAGATTTATCATTATAGACCCTTTAAAAACTTCATCTTACCTTAACACAAATCCTAAGGTACCCTTACACAACTCATAAATACAGGTCCTTAACCATACATAACCCATATACCCAAGAGTTTATACATACATATGTCATTTAATTTTCCCAATAACCATATAGAAATAATGTATATATTGATTTTCTATTAATCAACTCCTAAAATACCTATGAAATGGTATGGTGTAAATTACAATATATAGACCCTACACAATAAGTAAGTGTAAAAAATAATTTCAATTTTTTTTTATTATAATTAAAAATAATCATAAATTATAATAGGGGTTATATTGGTCATTTATAAACAATTGAACCATGAATGTGTTATACCAAAAAAGATAAATACCCTAAGAATGTGTGGGGTGAGTTTGTGCATAATTGATTAAAAACTACCCCTTGAGATTTTGTTTTTTCATTAAACAAAACACTCTTCTCTTTCATTCTTGTAGAAATGCATATACCCAAATTAAATCATGATCATGACAGAACAATACTACAGGTTTCATACACACTAGTATATATCAAGGAAGCATACAAAAACAATGTTCAAATATACCAAATTCAACATGGGTCATTGATTAAATATTACTTCAGAAAGATAACTTCTATGAACAAGATGACTTCCTTTACTAGGTTTAGGGTCATATCACTACATTAACAATGGTCACCCCTAATTGTCTTTCTCATGTTCATTGCTGGTGGAATGGATCACCGTCTTCTTTTACTCTTATCACTTCTCTAAAAAGGACCCACAAACATTTTATGGACTATTAGGCCTCTTAAATTTCACAAATTCTTACAACCTCAGTTATTGATAGAATAATTATTGAAGTTCCACTTTTATCCACTTAATGAATGAACCATTACAACATTATGGTATGAAATAATATTTTTAACATTCTCAATGCTCACTGCCTTCATGATGATCATCTATTTTATGAAGCTCAACTAAACATCATGAAGAAATATCCATACAATATGCTCAAACAATTTCAAAATGTTTATTTATGCATCGTGAAGCACATTACTTTTTATCAAATTTTTTACATCCTTTTGAAACCTTAACATTTCCACAACGCATAAAAAATTTTACCTGCTATCACATCCTTGGAAAAAACATTATTTCATGAGATTTTTCACAGTGACAACCTAAAAACAAATCGATGACTTGAGGGGGGATTTTTTACCATTGTATTTAATATATGTTATTTTCTAAAACGCAAGAAAAAATCAACAACCTAATAATGTATCAAAAATAAATTTCAGTGTATTACCTCTCTTCCTTTTATAGATAAATCATCATGGATAATGAGGCATAGAATCTATAAAATACAATGTATGACCCCATTTTCTATTTTTTATAATTTCCCTAGATTTCCTATATTTTAAAATAATTAAATATTATATCAGGGATGGTGTCGTTGGATCCAAGGATTATGTTATAATCTAAAAATATCCATACTATTTTAATAGTTGGGAGAGGAATAAATTTCTTTATCCATTGATTATTGTATGAACCATTGAGGGATTTCAGGGTAAATGTTATAAATTTTCATCTATTTATCTATTGTTTTTTATATTATAATTTATGACCATGGATTCCTAGATTAGATTTCTCCTTTATTTTTTCAAACCCTCTTTCAAATTACTTTATAGATCCCATTCAATGTTTTAAAATCTAAATAGTTTGTGTTAAGTTTCCTAATACTCTCCCTTTAATATTTATTCCATAATTTTAGGCACTTTAAACATGGAAACTCAATATCATATATTGTTTTGTTTGGAAATCTAGTATTAATATCGATGAAAAATATTTTTTCATGGGATCTGGATAGGATTGGGAATTTTTTTGTTGCATTTTTGGTGTAAATACTATTTTAAAAAAATAAGACCATGTTTTATGAATTAAAATTTCATGTTATAACATGATAATTATTTGTGAATATAAATTTATATTGATTTTAAAAATCATGGGAATAGTTTTATTTTTTATGATCAGGTTTCATTGAATCCTTTTAAGGAAAATATTTGTAAAATAATCTTTAAGGAATTATGATTATTTATAAATGGTTTTATAAACATCCTTGAATATTTTTGAAATTCCTTATCTTATGAGTGGAATAGGTTGTGGCATGATTATAACATTAAATGTACTATTAGTAGATATAAAAACCTAAATATGAAAATTTATATTGATAGAAATTATGTAATACATAAGATTAAATATCCCATAGAGTGAAGATAAATAGTGTTGTTGGGATATGGTAGTGGTGTAGTTATGATTAAGGTGTTCAAAGGTGTGAGTGAGGCATATTATTTAATTTTGTCAGATATGATTATATGAAAAGAATTTTTCATTCAAATAATCACAACTATTTAGAAATTACCTTATTGTTCGGGTTATCATTGTGGGAATTATATGCAAACAAGTGAATTATTTATGAATTATTCGTTTTCTAGTGGCCCTAAGTTGGAAAGAGGTTATAAAATTAGATAATTCACCTATGTTATGAAAAAATTGGCAATGAACATATTTTTGGGTTGGGTTGAATGATGGGTTGTTTAGTTGTGTGTGAAGAGTTTTACTTAATGAGGACCATGTTATCTCTATTATAGACTATTTTACATTAGAAACATGAATTCCATGAAGATGGTATATGTATAATTTTCAGGATACATAGATATTTAAAACAAAATATTATCATTTATTTATTTTATTACATGAAATATGATTATAATTTAATTTATCAATGTTCTCATTATATGGATTTAAATTTCGGGTTTATTTATAAAAAGATTTTTTTTATTAGTATGGGGTGATTTCAATGAAAAATATTTGATTATTATTTTAAATAAAGGAATCTATCAAACATATTTTTAAACATATATTTTTAAACATTAATTTAATAGATTCTCTTTTAAGGTGTTATGTTTCATGATGGATGGTGGTGACCTATTAGGATATATTTTCAAGCCTATATATGTTTTAGGTTTTACAAGATTAATGGCCACTGAATATATTCCTTTATGTCTATGTTGGAGTAACGGTGGATGTTTATGTGGAATCACCTCAATTACATATGAATGTGTGGTATATAAGTTGTATGTTTCCCTTTTTATCCATTTCACTAGTCATTTATCACATATTTTGGACTATTATATTCATATAGATTCTTATATTTTTTGATATATTAGATTAGGTGTTTTTGATATTTTTTTCTTCTCATTATCATTTTATGTTGTTTGTCGATGAAAAAATCATTTCTATTTTATTCTAGTTAATTCCAAATTCCTTGCTTCCATCCCATGAGGATTAGAAATGACCTTTGGGGTATTATATAGATGGATTTTGTTTCCTACTCAGAGAATATGTAGATTGGTTCATGATAATATCAACCATTCAAGATTATGAAATTTAAAAATGGATATAAAACAATTTTTTTGACTGAACATTTATTTTTTAATGGGTATATGACTCAACTAAAATGGTTTATAGAGACACAATATCCCAAAAATTATATATTTTTAATTGATCAATGTATAAATTAATTTATGTATCATGATTATGGAATGTTAACTTAGATAAGTCCGAAGGTGAATTTAGTTAAAAAAATAATGAATTTGAGACATATTTCAATATGGATGTTAGTGAGGGTTTAATTTTTTTCCTAATATTATATATTAACAATATATTTTTTGTTGGAAATTAAATTCATGTTTTTTAATCAATAAATTCATATTTATAGAATTCCCCTATATGAAGGAATTTAATAAAACATCTTAAATTCATAGGTTCTTGATATATTATGGTATATATAAAATGATTCTTAGACTATTTAAATGTTTATATACTAATATTTTACCCCATATTAATAATATATAATAATTAAAAATAGTATTTTTATTGATTCTACATGGAATTTATCACTATCAGAAACAGTGACTACAAAAATTAAAGGATATTAATAGAATGAGTATAGATATTTGTTCTGTAATAGTGGGACATATTATCAATTCCATGTTATATATTATGTTTTTTGTTTCATATTATTATTGATAAGTGGTCTGATATAATGTAAATGTGGGAGTGTTTCTATATTCATAAATTGACTATATACAAATGAACTCTTAACATAAAATGGACATGTTTCTGAAATATAGAAGTGGTTGGGATCAATTTTTGAGAGGTAACTCTGATGCATGTTTTTAGACAGATCCTAATTATCCTAAATCATATTCTAATAATTTATTTTTCTTAAATTTTTATATTTTGTGTTTGATATGTTTAAATAATATCATTCCAATAGATTATAGATTAGAATATGAGTTTACAACATATTCGTGAACAAAAATGGCTATAATTTGGATATCTATGTTTTCCTTAGTTTATAGTGTTTTAAATATGGTAAATAAGGAAAATACACAGTATTTTAATAATACTATAGCATTGTTACATTCCAAATGTCCCAAAGATACACTAGAGATAAATCATATACTCTAAAAGTTTCATCTAACCATGGATTTAAATCAATTGTGTGACATAACAATGTGTAATGTAGCTATAGAGGATAACATATTTTTCAAACTAACTATATCAATATCTCAGTAGAATTAAGTTTCTCATGTATGATCATGTGTATTGAATGTGGTTGGTAGTAGGCTCCATGGAAATGAAATATGTTTTGAGAGTGGGTTCCATAAAACCAACTCAAACATGTAGCTTACGATTATCACCACACGTATTCTATTTGATACATACATTTATATAAAAAATTTATTTATTATAATTTGTAAAACACATTAAATGATATATTTATTAGATTATTTATCATATTTTATGGTTGTAATAATTCATATATACAATGATTATTGAGAGACAATTTGAAAAATATCTTAAATACATGTATTTTGATTTTGGGAAATCAATTTGACGAGATGAAGAAGATAATAAACTATTAGGATTTAAGAGCTCATATACACTGACATTTCATCACATTAGATTAACCCTTTGTGTTATAATGCATAAATTATCAAGAGGGATGGCACAGTAAATGTAATAGTACATGTTTTGGGTGTCATTGGATGTTCTCAATGTTGATCTAGTTTATTAGTATCATTTTATTAAATCATTATTATTATAAATCATTGTACACATACATTGTGAGATGATGAAAACTAGAATAATTATTTATTATGGAGGTATATTTTATTTGGTGATTCATTAATTATTTGATATTTATTGAATCATCAATAAAATATGTCCAAATAGAAAAATATGGAACAATATATCAGAATCCAAATTAAAAATGATAGAAGCTATAGAAACCATAAGTAAAGTAACCAAGATATTATTTTTTCTTTATATGTTGCCATAATATAGAGGGGATATCACTATAAAATGATCGAACATTTTAGCAATCTTGGAATGTGAGATACATAGTTGATTCCTATATTACAATGGAAATACAAAAACACAACATAAGAAACATTCCTTATTCCATTAAATTAATAAATGATTATTTATTATTTTCTCAGGGAATGTAAAATAAAAAAATGGTGAGATTAGATGTTCAGTATGGGATAAGTCTATTAGAATATATCCTAAGTATACAAGGAATAATCAATACAGTTGAGTGGATAATCTGATAAAATTTATAATCAATAAGTATATTGAGTCAAATTTACATCGATGGATAGTATTATTATCGAAATGAATTGCATAATGGAATCTGATTTTACATGAATGAGAATGTTTAAAAATGAAAATTCATGTTCTTACCATTAAAGGATCATCCATGATATTATGAAGATTAACAGCAAATCCTTGTCAAAAAAATTATTAATAAATTGTTGGGTGTAAACTAGATACCTAAATAATATGGAATAGTTATATGTTTCTCTCATTAGACATGTTGATGCATCAGTGTGTTATAATTAGGCCCCACCTATCACTTTCGTATAATATGGATTACTCATTTCAGGATTGATATGTACAATTCATTATAGAAATATTTAAAAATAAATAATTATCCATATTGAGTCATGAAATCATAATATTCCCCTATTAATGAAATAACATTTTTAATAAACATCATTAAACTAATTCCATATAATAAAAGAATGTATGACTAGTAAATTATTAACTTATTTTAGATTATATAAAATAAATCCAGGATAATTAAAATATTGTAATGAAGAGAATATCAAGACAAATGAAATGATGGAGAGTGATAGGGATTTTGCATAAGATAATGTAATGCTAAAAAATAAGTGACTCAATAAAGTTTCAAAGTATAAAATAAATTCATTATAAATAATTATTTATTTTGTAAATCCAAGACCATTGAATATAAGTAAATACATTTTATAAAAAAATTTAAAAAATTTAATTAAATTTATTAATGAATTATTTTATAAATCACATTTAAAATTATTTTCGTTCATTTAGAGAAAAAATAACCATTTCTTTTTTAATCAATTAAAGTAAAATATTTCTAGAATATTGACATAAATTTTTTTATTGAAAATATTTATAGATATTTGTTTTCTAATATTAATTAAATAATGGTTATGATGATAGTAAAATATATTTATATAACATGAATTCAAAGTGAATTTTTTTTTTCAATTTTATAAACATTAGAAAAGGAATCATGTTTAGAATAATATTAAAAGTATTCTTTTTAAACCATTAAACATTATATAATGTTTTTGAAAATGAAATTTTAAAAATATTTAACATATTACTAAATTAATCATTAAATGAATTTTTAGAACATGTGCATGGAAGAAAAATATTACTGATCAAACATAAGAAATAGGAATAGATATATTTATATGTAACTTTGTTTCTGATTCCTGATCCATGAATATAGGAAATGTAAATTTAACATTTTATTATGAATCATAACAATAAATGAAAAAACATTATTTTCTTTTAGATATTATAATTCTATAAGTGTCTAAAAGGAAATATGAATCGAAAGAATAATTGAAATGAAATTGTTAAGGAAGTCACATAACATGGGTATCTACTTAGATGTACGGGTTTGATTATATTTCAGTTTGATCTAAAAGTCATTTAAAAAATTTTGGAAAATTTTTTTCATATATATATTCAATTTCAAACTTTATTTTATAATGTTAACTGAATATAATCATTGAATATTTCCTACTTATTCAGACAACTTATGATTTTTGGGTCATCTTCTCCAATATAAATTCGGTATATTGATCATCATTAATGGTTTCAGAGAATGGTTACATGATCTACATAATTTTAATAATGCTATAAATAAAATATTTATTCATTATTTTATATTTTATAATAATATATTTTTGTATAATAAAAAAATTATCCTTATCAGTTTGTTGAGGGTGTAGTCTACCAGAACATAGAAGTGATGTTATCATTTTAAAAAGAATGTTATGGTAATAATATAGATGATATCATAAATTTATTAAATTATAATTATTTTATAATAACTCATATATTCAATAATTCCATCTATATATTCATACATGAAATATAGTGATGAAAAATTAATTACACCACAATATGGTGACAATAGGTCATATGTATGCACAAGTTATGTTTTGGTTTTTAATAATATGTAATAGTGATATTAAATTAATGTATAATTAAATATAAAATATCAATATGGTGAATAAATATATATAACTATTTTAATATGGCTATTTATGATTTGGAGGTTGATTAAGAAGAAAGGATCTTGAAAAATATCGATAAGAATATATACATCTTCTCTTGGTAACTTCCTTTGGATTACAACTTAATCATTATTGATGTATAATTTTTTAGGGTAATGGATCTATATTATGAATTAAATAATTTTAAAAATTTATTTGGTATTGGTAGGGTCTACCTTGTTGGGACATTTAGTGTAGATAAATGAGAGGAGTGGGAGACCATTTATGCGTATGGTGGGTGGTCAAATTGTAAATACATAAAAATTTTAATTTAATATTTTTATTACTATTTTAAAGTATCTAAAAATTTTCATAGAATAGAGTATTATATGGGTATAATATTGAACTTTCATAGTGTCATATCATGTGCATTTTCAGGTACCTTTGAGGTTTTTAAGAACCTCTGTTTTGGAGTTGTATCTTGCAGTGCATTTGTTTGAATTTTTAAGAAAAACGAATTGATAGTGGGATATGAATGGTTTTAACATAGATTGAAATAATGTGTTGACTATGAAAACTTTTATTGAGAGGTCTTCACGTTTGGTGCGTGGTTTTCCCTAACCATGTTCCCCTACCCAACAAACTATAGTTGAGAGATTAATTATCCGAAAATCATTTTTTGAAACAAACCGAACCCCCAAGACTACAATATTTCTACTTAGGATTAGGCTTGAAAATTTCTTTGTGATCCAAGAGCCTTCCTACTGGATTCCAATGTGATTCAATCATTGTTCATTGAGATTAAAAGCCTATATTGATGATCCTCTCTCTTCCCAATAAGTGGATTTTATCCTATTTTTTCTCCCATTCATTCCTCTATCTATCCATTGTATTTCAATGGAATATCTAAACACATTCCATGTATATATACTAATATGTTGAGATATATATCTATGATTAGGGATCTAGATATAGATTTTCAATAATTATGATGCATTTGATATTAATTTTCGTTTTCGTATTTAGACCAGGATATTGATCGATGACGTTGAGCCACTCGAATTGTTGCAGTTTTCGTTGTAGGGCTAACAGCCTTCAATAAATTGAGGTATTATTTCTAAGTCGATCTCTTGTAGTTGTGGATTTGATATATTAATTTGATTTTATTGATTTTCTAGTGTCCCTTGATAATTGATTTCCAAAATGGGATTAATTATGAATGTGGAATTGACTTGATATTGCCATGATTATTGAATCACGAAACAAAAAAAGGGTTGTTTTGAAATAGATATTTGTATTGGATATTGGTTGTGTGTTGAGATATTGTAATTATGATATTGAATAGATTATGTAAACATAATTAAATATGGGTGTTTAATTTTGAAATGATTTTTATCTATGTAAGATAATTAATTGTGAAAATTAATTATATTTCATGATTTCCATGAAAGAAAACTAATTGTGAGAAATAATTATGACATGTTTAGAATGGATATGGATATTTAATTGCAAATATTTAATTAAATAATTATAAATTTTTTAATTAATTAATTAATTTAAGAATTAATTAATGGGGTTGGTGCTTAGTTAATTGTTAAGTTCACTAACGTACTTTGAAATGTTTAATAAATAATTTTATTAGTAATGGAATGATTTTTCTAATTCATATGAATTACATAATGATTAAATGGATGACATTTTTGCAGTGTGAGTCATGGAATTCTAGACTGATTAAATGTTTGGACATGGACGTGGCGTGCCTCCCCAATAGTTATCCAAGATTGGGATCTTGGGGTGCTATTAATGATGACCTACACCTAATGAGATATGAAGTTTTTGGAATGACTACCTACACAAAATGATATTTAGGTCGGTTGACATTACGCTTAACACCTACTAGATAATAATTATAAAATATGATTCCAATAGAAAAAATGAATTGAAACTGGGCCAAATGGGATGATTTGAGATTAAATGACAATTTGATAACTGTAAAACTTTTCATTATATTTATTGATTCATAATACTGCATACACTATCATTTGACTGGACTTGTTTTAGAAATTATTGGTCGTGGGCTACTAAGTTGTTATCACACACTATTCGGTCAGCCTGATTAGAATCCAATTAGACAATGTTTTTATAGTATAGGATTAGGGAAAGGCCCTAGGATATTTTTATGTTTTGGATAGGATCTTGGGAGAGGGAACCGGATATTTTTCGGGACCTACATTGGAGTTGATGTTTCTTCACATTAAGTTTCATTAAAGACACTTCTCATTTTCATGTCATAGAATGTTTTAACTTTCTGTTGATTATTGTATTTTATTATTTTATATAGTATATGACATGGTATTTTTCTTGTTATTTATTCACATCCATAGTTTTTTGTTGTTGTTTTAATTTTTTGGTGTTTTCTTTTGATAAAAGAGAGTGGAGTCCACAATAGAGGTGTTGAATATTGATTCACCATTGAGAACATGGTCTAGGGTTATCCGTTTATGCCTGTAATGTTCTCTAGAGATCATAGAGTATCATTTTCATTGGTATATATATGTCCAAGATAAAATGATCTTCGACCTAATTATGGGGTTGGACTAGCTAGTCACATATCGAGCCTGCATTGAATGTTACTATAGGAGAATGAACTTTGTATATTCTAAGTGTGACCTGTATGTTCATTGTGGAGAATGTGATATCCATGAAGACCGAATAGGGATAATTACACAGTAACTAGTATAGCTCACGAACCAATTTCTAGTCTTTCACTAGATGATGGGAGTGGTAGGAAAAACGTCCATCCACCAGTAGTATAACTATCATAGGATGTCTTTCCTTAAGACTTTTTAGGGTTGGTGCCTAAGAGGGATGTTGAATTAATTATTGATCACATGATAGGGGATGAGACAGTATTTATTCAACCCTACAAAATGGAAATAAATTAGCTTCAAGAGCTCATAACCTAGTTAGAGTAGTTGGAGTATAAATTATTTATTCATCCAAGTACGTTGCATTGGGGATCACCTATTTTGTTTGCAAAGAATGCTGACAGAAGTTTACACTTGTTTGTAGATTACCAGATGTTGAATAAAAACACTATGAAGAACTGATATCCTCTTATTCATATTGATGATATATTTTACCAGTTGAAGGGGGATTGTGTGTTCTCAATGATTGATATGAGATCAAGGTATCATTCACTGAGAGTTCGGACCACTGATATACCAAGAACCTCTTTCAGAAGCAGGTTTTTCCTTATGAGATTGTTTCAATGATGTTATGGTTGAAAATGAACTCTAAATATATTTATGGCCTTAATGAACATGATATTTCATCCATACATAGATCATTATGTGGTAGTGTTTTTTATGGCATCTTGGTGTATTCTATAACTCATTATGATCATTACCAACATCTTGACAGCATCTTAGGGACACTAAGAGAGAATTATCTATATTCCATGATATCTAAATTTAATATTCGGATTGACATGGTACATTTTTTGAGGCATATCATCTCAAAAAAAGATGTGGAAGTGGACCAAGAAAAAGTGCAGGATATAATTTCGTGGGTGTATCTCAAGAATGTTTTAGAAATCCGATGATTTTGGGGATTATATAAATATTATAGGAGTTTAATATAGGTATTTTTTCAATTGGAAGCACCATTTTTAGGATTGTTAAAGAAACGTATAAAGTCCCATTGGAAAAAATCATACAAGAATGCTTTCTCGGAGTTGAAGAAGTGCTTGATATTGACACCAATTTTGATCTTAACTGAGTTGGGTGAGGAGTACACATTGTATTGTGTTGTTTCATGGATCTGAATCAGACAAGTGTTAATGTAAGGGGATCGATTCATTGCTTACCCTTCACCGAAGTTGAGGCCACAAGAATGGAATTACCCTATACATGACCTTGAGTCGGTAGTAGTTGTTTAAGATCTTATCTGTAGGCGACACTATATTCTGGGTGGAATTATTACATTTTATAAGTATCACAAAATCATGATGTATATATTTTCACAACACAACTTGAATTTAGACATCAAATATGGGTATAGTATATCAAATAATTTTTCTAACAGAAATATAAACATAGAAACATTAATAGTCTGGCTGATGCCCTGAGCATGATATCTCAGACTCAGATGGTATATGAGTGTAGTTCATAGTGGAATATGATGACTTTTCTAGAAGAAATACATGGGGTTGTTTATGAGAGTCTAGAGAAAATTAATCTAGTTTATATAACTATGGAGTCTATAAAATTGAGAAGGATTAGTGACATTAATTTTGAGGATCTTGATTTTTAACCCTTAAGATAAATTGTTGATGTTTGGGAAACGCCATTATATTAGATAATATATGCCTATGAGATAATATATGTGAAATATCATGTTATTGGGCCTAAATTTATACTAGAGGAACTCATACAAGAATATTATTATTTAAAGTGGGAAGTACATTCATTGGTTAAAATTTTTTTCCATGACCTACAATGGCAGTTTTGGGGGATATGAATGAAAAAGAAGATAGAAAATTCTGTAAGAAGATGTTTTACCTATTAGTGGGTGGATGTAGAGCCTCAACAACATGGTGGCCTATTACAGCCATTTCCTATTTTTGAATGGGAGTTAGACGATGTGCCAATTTATTTTATGATTGGTATTCGAAAGATGTTTAGGATGAATAATTTTATTTGGGTCATTGTGGATCAGCTGACAAAGGTATAATATTTCATACTTATCAGGGAAAAATTTACCACAGAACAGAACACAGAACTTTATGTACCAAAGACAGTTCGTTTGCATATGGTGACACAAACTATAGTTCTAGACCATTATTTTTTCTATACATCAATCATCTATTAGGTCTTTTAGAAGGTTCTTGGTAAATAGGTTTTATTATGTACAGCCATCCTCCCAACTATAGATTCGTAATCAGAGAAAACCATACAACTGTTAAAGGATATGATGTGAGAATGTGTGCTTAACTTTAGTTGTTCTTTGGAGTAGCACTTGACATTAATATATTTCCCCTATAACAACAGTTATTAGGAAACTATACCGGTGGAACCATATGAGGAAATTGATGGTAACCCTAGTGGATCACCATAATGTCTGATAATGGTGGGTGAGAAAGAGCTATTGGGACTGAGTCTCATTCAGAAGACATTTGATCAAGTGCATTTGATTTAGAATCATATGGCTACGACTCATAGTAGAAAATAATCATATGCTGATAGACAGAGACAAACCATAATGTTTAAAAAGGATGATCATGTATTGTTTCTGGTGTCACCTATATTTGGTCACCATAGGATACAGAGGCATGGAATGTTGGTTCCTTAGATTGTATGACCATTTGTGGGTATGGGGAGAATGTGGCCAGTGATATTCTAATTGGCCCTTCGATAGAAATTCTTTAAAATTCATGATGTTTTCCTTGTGTCACAACTATGGTGGTATCATCTTTCACCTTCTTAAGTGATTTATATAGAAGTGGTGTACCATAAGATAAATGTGTTCATTGAGTACTATTTGATACAAGTGTTGGGTCACAGTGATAAATTGTTACAGGGAAAGACAATGTCATTAGTTCATGTGTAATGGAAACATTGAAGTGTTCATAGGAAAATTGAGAACGAGAAGAATACATGAGGGCTCAATGGCCCAATCCCTTTGGCTCAAAATTTATAGAAATTCGGGAGTGCAGCTCAATGATGAGAAATTATATGCTGGGGAGATAGTATGATCTAATCCTTTTCTGGAGACATCTCATGCACGTTTTCTGTTAATTTTTGAGGTTTTTATGTACATTTATTTAGTAGTAGTTTTTTGAGTGGATTTGGCTGTATTTATAAGAAATAATAATAGAAAATGGGTTATTAATGTTGTGAGTGTAGTTTGAAATACCAAGTGAGTAAACTGTTCTAATCATGAAAACCATTACAAAGAGGTCTACATGGTTGGGGCACGATTTTCCCTAACCATGCAACCCTGCCTAAGAAAGCATGTGCACTAAATTAATTATCTAAAAATTAGATTTTGAAACTCACTTATTTCATAATTGGATTGGGATTGAAAAATAATATGTGATTTGGGAGCCTTCTAGTGGGATTCCTAGGTTATTCGAACATCAATCTTCTTGAGTGAAACCCCATATGGAAGATCATATCTCTTCCCAGTAAGGGTATTTTTTCATGATTCTTCTGTCATTCATTCTAATATTATTCCTTGATCATTTAATTGATCACCTCCACTATTTATATGGATCTAAGACAATATGTTGAGATATTGATATATGATTATGGATCTAGATCTAGATTTCCAAGATTTTGATGCCTTTGATCTTATTTTTTGTTTATGGATTTAGATCAGGAGCTTGATCATTGATGTTGTGCCTCTCGAATTTTGGGAGTTTTCTCTTGGGAAAACATCCATCAATAAGATATGGTAGGTGGTATAAATCAAATTTCATATGTTATGTATTTGATATGTAAATGTGTGATTATGTATTTTCAAGCTTTCTTTGATAATGGATTTCATATATTGGAGTGATTAGGAATGTGGAATTGACTTGTGATTATCTTGGTGATTAATTGATAACAGAATCATGAATCAATTAAAGGGGGTTGCAAAAATATATTTTTTTTTGGAGATTGGTTATGGGTTGAGATATTATAATTGTGATATTTAATTGAATGTGTTAAGATAATTTATTGGGGGAAATTAATTATAAAATAATGTTTTTCTATATAAGATAATTAGTTCTGAGAATTAATTATGTTCCATGAGGTTAATAAATGATAAATAATTGTGAGAAATATTTATTACAAGTGGATATTGGATATGGATAATTAATTGTGAATAACTAATTAGGGAATGTGAATTGTGTCTATTGATTAATTAATTGATGAATTATAAAATCGGTTATGTTCACAGTTAATTGTTGAGTTAAATATTGGCCTTCAATATGTTTAAATAATCATTATATTATTAATGGATTCATGTGGATAATTATTGTGATATTAAGAATTCTTATATGGATGAGATTTTTTTGGTTCTAGATATGGAGATAAATACTGATTAGAAGTTGGGAAATGAACATACCATTCACCCCATAGATATCAATGCTTGAGATTTTGGGGTCCTGGCAAGAAGCCCAACGACTAATGAGATATGGAGTGTTATTATTTGTGACCTACATTAAATGTTATTTGGGGTGATTTACATGATGTTTAACTCTAAATTAATGATAAAAATGAATAATTATTGAAATGGAAAACATAAATTAAAACTGGGCCTAATGTAATGATTAATTGTTAAATTACAATGTGATAACTATTTATTAATAAATTTTATTTAATTATTCCTAAAAATGCATACAATCTCTTTTTACTAGAATTATTTTAGTCACCATTGGTTGTGACCTGTTGAGTTGTGATCAAACTTAATTCGGGCCACCTAATCGGCACCTGAGTATACATTTTTGTAGAAGGTCATGATAAGGGAAAGGTCATGGGATAGGTTGGTATTTTGGATTTAAACATGGAAGAGAAAACAAGACATTGTTTAAGAACATCTTGGGAGTTTTTTTGTTTTCAATTTTAGTTTCATTGTATACACATGACTTTCTCATTATCATAGAATGTTTTAAATTTTAGTTGAGTATTGTATTTTCATGGTTTGAATAACATATGACATGGTATTGTTATGGTCATTTATAAAATTCATGACATGGTTATGGTTGTTTTATTATATTGGTGTTTTATTCTAGTAGAAGAGAGTATAGTCTCCCTAAGACTGACTTACCAGACCCTCACTACTAGTCGGCAACCTCTGGCTAATGGGGAGGCACACTTGAGGGCATGTGGCTAATGGGCATGGAGAACCGTTTTGTGGCACCAAGGTCAGGATGTCATAGTAATTTAAGGTAATGATAAAACCATCAAAATAGATTCAATAAAGTTTTTTTCTATTATCTTGAGTACTTATTCATTTATTTTAATGATTTCAACTCATTAATCCCCAGAGCAATGTGATTGATATTTTCCATAGTTACTATTCATTATGAAAAAATTATTTTGAACTTATTACATAATAATATTTATTGAATTTAAGAATACATAATACAATTTAAAAAAGTCAATTTACAAAATTTGTAACAATTTCTTATTATATGTTTATAGAACTAAATGAAAAGTAGTCATAAAAAAACATATATATTGTTTATATTTTATTTTACTAGAAAATAATGTAGAATGTTTATTAAATTGATTTCAATCAGATTATTTACAGTAAAATGATATATATTTATCATTTAATACAATAAAAGAGCAACATAAATAATATATGAAGAGAGAAAAATAAAAACAAATTAAGAAAAATATTACATTGATTTTAAAAGTGATAAGAATATATTTCAATATTCTACATTAATTATTTAGATGTGTTATTATACATCCTAAATATATTTTTTATTTATAAAAAGTTTCAAAATATTTCATGTAATTATTTTGTATTTATTATAACATAAAGGAGATAGTATTAGAAAATTTATTATTTTTGAAGTTTTAACACAAAAATAATATACTTATAGAATATCTCCAAAAATCACCGAATAAAATATTAAATTTCTGAATTATAAATATCAATTAATTCTATAAAATTATATTTAATAATTTAATAATTTTGTTTTTACCATCATTCAATAATAATGAAATGTACAGTGTGATATTTATTATATAGAAAGTAATGTCTAATTATAATAAGTTGAGCTCCGTTGTTACTTGCACCCTCCATTAAATAATTTAATCTTATAAATTTACATAATGTATCATCAAAATATATGTGGTTATTTTTTCCTTAATAATTCTTCATGTTCGCATGTTTCATTTTTTTTGTGATACATTTAACATATATTCACCAATCATGTCTTCCAATACCACAAAAAAGTTTTTCTAGAGTCACAAATATTGATATGCATATCACACTATGTTAAGTTAGGTTCCATTTACATTTCAGATGAAATAAATACATGCATTTGGTATATAATTTAATTCTTAAATAAAAAGATGATGAGAACATCATTAAGATTTTGGAAGCATGTTGGAATTTAAAAATAGTAATTCAATCATATAATTCTTTAATGAATTTCCAAAAGGACCGATGTACATATGAATTAAATTGTCATTATTGATTAACCTTATAACATCATTTCATAGATATTCCATCACTAAAACATTCCCTCCCATAAGAAATTTTGTATCCTTCTTTTACCCAATGAAATAATTATGTTTGGTATTTTTAGCTTCAATAATATGAATCTCAATATTTTTCACTATTATTTTTGAGTTCCCAAATTTCAATGTGTATAAATGCATAATTTCACCAACTCAATCAAAACATTTTGGTGTATAAAATAATTCCCCATATTATGTATCATATAGTGAAATTGAAATTCATCAATAATAGTTAATAATGTTTGTGAATTCTCCTAAATGAATATTATTATCACACATACCTTCATATTCAAGTAAGCATGACCTCAAAATGTCATCTAATATTTATGTATCCTTTCCTAGTATCTATGTATGGGAGGATGATTAGAACTCCTCAAAATTTTCACAGTGTCAATATCATTATAAAGAATCATCCAATATTTTTATGTAATCTATGGGTCATGATCATATAAAATCAAAATATATAAACAATTATGATTCAAAACATTATTATTATAGTTACACCTGATATTCTCAAGAGGATAATGATAACTAATAGTGAGAATGTGGGCTTGGGAAGGTGAACAATGAAAACCAATATGTAATTATAATTTCTTAGATTCCTTCATAATCCATAGATAATAGATACAATATTATTAACCTATTTCCAAATAGGATTTTATAGAGGTTTCATTACTCCATTATAATGTTTCATCTTGAAATTTATATTTTGATGAAAATAGAATATTGGTACATAATATGCAATTTTACATTTCAAATCATCTCAAAAATAATTTCCCATTAAATCCAGATTTATTATGGTTATACCATGGTGTATAAATAATCATGAGATAAAAGTTTCATCAAATATTTCCTTTTTTTAGATTAATAACTGGTGAATTACATAGCCATTTTATAAGTTTCAATATACCATCATAAAATACGAATTGTTCCAAATTCTCTTCATTCAAGGATTGGATATTATTTTAAATACTATTATATTTTTGAAGTAAAAATTTTAATTTTCTCTAGTACTGATGGGTTTAAAAAAATTTATAATAAATGTGATATTACCCTTCTGAAATTAATATGATGTCCAACATCACTAAATAACTAAATATATGATCTCAATCAATTTTATTTTTAATTAGAACTCTATTATTTTTTATACTTTATTCATTTACTATATTATTTTCCTTCACAGGGTGGTAGTGTATTACACAGTCATATTCCTTAATCCGTTCAAGCTATTTTGTTATCTACTAATTTTAAAATTTATATTATATGATGAATAAAATTATTTTATGATCTATACATATTTCAAATCATTCTACATAAATTAAATTCCACTATATAATTAGTGAATATATTATTGCTACTAACTCATGATAATGGGTATGATAATTCTATTCATGGATTATTAAATACCTTGATGAATATACAAAAATAACATCAATCTATATAATAACACATATATCCCTTTTAATTAATTCATAACTATATATTAAAAATATATTAAGTGTTAATGGTAATAAAAAATTCAATGAATTGAACAATATCAGATTTAATTCTTCCAAACATTGTTCACATTCATCTGTCCATATAAACATAACCACATTATGTGTAAATATTTTTAAAAAGCTTGATAATTGCGAAAATTTAAACAAATCATTGATAGTAACATGAAAATATATGGAAACAATATAACTCAACTATAAATGATGTAATTGGTTATTCAATCATAATTTATTTCATTCATTGATAAATTGACATTAAATCATCATAGAAAACTTATCAATGAGGAGAAACAAAACATATTTCAGTTCAAATTATTTCAATATTAAATATAAATAATTATTTATAGTAGTCTCAGGAATAATTAAAAAATTAATTTTATTCACATCATATATTTTAGAGTACAAAAAATTATCATTTGTAAATTTCATAATTAATTATATAGAAAATATATGAATAATCTACTCAATAGATCCCTAAAAAATTGTGGCGCATTATTCATTATAAAAGGAATTATGGAAAATTAATAATTTCTATTACTGATATGAAATTTACTATTTGGATGACCTTTATTCTTTACTAATAGTAGATGATACCTTAAATTATGATAGAACAATGAAAAATATCGATCTTCTTGAAATTGATAGAAGAATTCATTAATGTAGGGAAGATGATGAATTAATTTATAAAAATATAATCGAGTTCACTATAATTTATTTACAATCTTGTTTTACCATCATTCGTTATTAGAAAAAGAACATGGGAACCACATGGTCATTTATTAGGGAATATAAATCCCTTATAACAAAATACCAATAATTTTTTATTTAGTTACACTAATTACACTATGGTGATCTAGTACAGAGTCTTAGATATAGGATTTCCATCAAGGATAATATCAATGGAAAAATAAACATCACACTTAGGTGGATTAATTTATAGTTCTTCAGGATAAACATCAATTTATTACAATAAAATCAGTACACCCTCTATTCTACGTGTACCTTTACCATTATTTTGTGTGTTTTTGATATTCCTATCCTTGAATTCAATTAATGATAACTATATGCGGTATATTTATACATGATTAAGATGATCCAGTCTCCCCTATGAAGACATGGAAGACCACATCTCTAATATGAAACCAAAACTCCTTCCCTAGGAAATAAAGTTTCATATTCTAATTTGAAAGATAATTCATAGCATGAAATATATCTCATTAAATCAATGGTTTAAAAATGATAGTTAAAAATTAGTAATGTCTATGCATTATTATAGTGAAAAACTTACATATAATTATTATAGTAATATTCATAATAGGATTATTTATTGAAAAATATCTTTTATAATTCAATGAAATTATAATTTTTCCTTAAAAAACATATATGTTATAACAGAATTCAACAATCATGAATCAAATAATACATTTATTTAATTTTTGGATATGATCAAAGTAACTTCCTCCAAAACATTAATAAATATATCCTAAGATATACTAATTGACTAGGAAATTCTATCATCCCTTGGAATATTTTATGAGGGGATCCCATGACACATGGGACATTGGTCTAAATTATTCCCCATCTCATTAATGTCAAGGATCTGGATAATTTTTATGTCCTGGTTTCCCTTATATTAATTAGCCCTACGACCCATATATAAATACTATATATAGACTCATTTTTCCATTAGTCAAGTAACATGGCTTTCAATACAAAAAAATAACCAGTTTGGAGCCCCATCAAACAATCCCTATTATTTGAAAAAATATATTTTTATTGTTCCTCACCGATAAACATGATTTTGTTAATATCTGTTAATGATATTTGATTTAAATAATTATATTTTTATTTTTATTTTATATAAAACTATATCTTAATAGGTTGAAATAATACAGGAAACTAGTTAATTTTGGGTAATTGGATAAATCATTTAAATGAAACTATGAATCATTATTTTTGTATTATATATGTAATATGCAAAAAAATATTTGAAATTCTTTTAAATTATTCCTCATAATCTTTAAAAACGTCTTAGAAATTATTATTTAAAGTGAGGAACTTACCCTAAATTTTTATAAATACAATTGAGGAATGTATTCTTAAAAAATGTTAAACATAAAATTTATACATTCAATCAATTATATTTTCTCAAACTCCTTTTGTTTTGTAATAATGACCAACATGGATTAACATCCCCTTCATAAAGTACTCTAAGAATATTTTTTTTACTTTCAAATTACATTACATGGATAGAAATATCATTTTAGTGGGCTTAATCAATTCTCATACTACAAATGGATTATTATTTATATTAAAATATACTGGATTTTATTTTATAATGTGATCCCAAAAAGGTTTATCATGTTGTGAAATGACATGATACCTTATTTCTGAATGGTTATTCATCAAATACCAAGTCAACATACATAAAATGGTAGTAATATTCCCATATATATCATTAGGGGAATTTTTTTTATTCTTTAGTGTAATCTTTATATTGACGCCAAGTGTTAATATAATTCATCTATCTAGGATCTATAACTATAAAATTAAACATAATGAGTTATAATATAATCATAATGAACATTGAGACCTAAAATAGAATTCTATATGATGGTAAATGTTAAAAAAGTTCTTTTAGAGATTATCATAATTCTTATATTGGATATGTTCTTATAAAATATTTCTCCCAAGTTTCCAATTAAAATTTATCCATTACCAACTATAATAAAAATTAACTAACCCCAAGCTATTGTTTACTAAATTAATTTGGGGAAAGATACAAGTGATCACAAATATAATGAATAATATGTTTAAAAGTCATGGAAATTAATGTACATAATTGATTCCCATGTGACATTGGATATATAGGAAAACAAAATTTAAAACATTCATGAGTCCTTGAAAACATTCTATGAATCCTTCTTATTTTTCAAGGTATGGGAAATCAATGTGTGATATATTATTCTTCGTAAGGATTATGTATATGTTACGATATCATGATTAAATAAAGAATAATCAATATAGTATAGTGGATAATCAAAACACAATCCATTCATTCAAAAACATGATTTTAATGTACATTAATAATTTATATCAATATATAAATCTCATGTAAAGTAAAAAAAATAAATTCTATATGATAGAAATCAATAAATCTCGACAATAATGATGTTATTATCAACTTCAAAACCATGACATTGTAAATAAAACTGGCAATGCATCAAACAATTCATTCATAACAAATGGGTGGTTGTTAACTAGATACCCATATGATAAACCATGGTTAAATTATTCAAATGTTACCAATAGATTCATGAAGGGTAAATATATAATTACGCCCCACTAATTTCAAAAAAATACTTAGAAACCACCATATATTGAATTTTAAAAAAAAATTAATCCTCAAACTGAATAAAAAAATTTATTTATACTGAATCAAGAATATGAAATACAACCCCATTTAATTAAAACAATTTAAATAAATATACTTTAACTAGTATCATATATTGAAACAGAATATGGTTATGAAATTATAATAGTAGTGGGAATTGTAAAGAATGAATCATTGATACATAAAATATGGATATGTATGTGAAAATAATTTCTAATGAAATGATGTAGATCGAATGATAATTTGATAATGAGATAATTAATGACAACAAAACCATGATTTAGATATTGACGAATAAAGATAATGAATTAATCCTAAGTAAATATTCGTCAATAAAATAATCAATTATGAAAAATAAATAACAATAGAAGAAAAAATTAATTATAACATCAATATACCATGTTATAAGAACAAATATATAAGTTGGATTAAAAATTTTATTCATTCCTTTGGGAATATAATACCATTTTATTTTGATATCCTAAAAAAATAAATATCCTCAAAATATTGTGAAAATTATTTTATTTAAAAATTAAAATGGAAAAATTTTATGGAATCATTAATTCACTGTATTTTGATGATGATGGGAAATTATTTTCATTATATATACATTAAAAGATAAAATAATTTTAACACTTCTGTTAAAATTCGAGATATGAAATATTCAAAAACATAAAAAATTACTTTAAAAATATTTTATGTGAAGAAAAAGTGTCTGAAAATTACCTTTAAAACACTTCATGTATATTAAGAAAAATATATAAATTTTTTATTAACATGTAAATCATTATTAAGGATTATCGATGGAATATAATAAATATGATCGATTTCCCTTACAAGTAACTTAATTATTTAACCTTAATCCAAACAATATATTAAATGGAAAAAACATAAAAATTAACATTACTGGAGGATAAAAAAATATAGGGTGTATGATATTAGGATTGTATAGTTTCCCCAACAAAAATATAAAAATACAATCTAAAATTAAATGGATATTATAATAGAAATTTCTTACGTTAGGTCCATGCTTAGTAATTGTTTCATTCCCATTTCAGTGTGGCATCTAATAGAATTTGTCACGAACCGAATCGATCACCACCAAAAATGGCACCAAACCCAGCCCGTGACAAGGCCCGAAGGGCGTTCCTGATCCCCACGGGCTGACAAAAGTGCCCGGGTATCATAAAATGAAAATTGGGAATGATTTACCCGAGTTTATAAACATAAAACAACAAAAGAATCCAATGAAACAAATATGGATTTTTCAAACCAAACAATCTTTTACGAAAATTTAGAACTGAATTACATAGCTTAAAAAAACTCAAAAGGTCTATACCAAAGGTACAAAACCAAAAAAGGATAGCCCAAGAACCCTCATGGCAAGGGGCACTACCCTCAAGCCACCTCCACAAGACTTCACCACCAAGGACCTGCTAGAAACCCGAACCACTGGAACAAAAAACTGTACCCAACCTGCGACAACAAAAATAACCAAGTCTAATTACACCCAAGGGTGTAAGTAGGGTGTGAGACATTGCCCAGTAGGATACCACCACTAAGAGATTCCATGTGATAAACATTTAAAGATGAAAATCATGCATGTTTTCAAAAACATGAAAAGCTAGTTACAATTTCTAAAAGATGCAACTTTGAATAAAAACAGTTTTCAAGTGGGCTATCATTAAGAATAAACACTTTTAAAAATAATTTCCACACTAGTGAATTTTCCAGCCAACTATACCGTATGCCGATTGTAAGTACAAAGTAAATAATGAGCACAAGAAATAGGAAATAACCCCTAGGCACTAGCTAGATGTGGGTCCCAGGTATCTCGTATCTCGGTGAGAGTAACCATCACAAATATCCATTCTCGTGCACGAGACACTAGTAGAGAACATACCCATAACCAAGTGGTCCCCAATCATCATCATCATAGCTTATTTAGAGTTGTAAACATCAATCTTGCTAAGTGAAACTGAGGCCAAACCCCACGGAATCACTAGCATACTAGTACACGTCCACCCACCTAGATACCCAGGTTTTCCCCTTGTGCTCAAACAAGTTCAACAAGTCAAGAAATATACATTGAACATGAAAATATCATTTCAACATCAAAAATTCCTCAACCAACCCATTTTTATACCACACATGTCACAAAAATCCATTTTTCATTCAAAATTATTTTCAACTCCGATTCACACCAAAATAGCCCACAACACGTTTCACATTTCTTCAACACTTCCACAAAACCATTAAACAATTATAAGATATTTAAACTCATATAACATCCCACACACATGGAAAATAACACTTTTTCATAATAAAAAATTCAAAATTTCTACATCACACTCACACAAAACACTCCACATCACTTTCACATCACTTTCACTCCTCAATATCTCCTTCAAACAATTTAATAAAATATTTCCAAGATGATACATATCACATAACAGCCTTTTCAAAAATGAAATGGACCTTTCAAAAATATACTCCTACCAAAAAAGTTTGCTGATACAGTTTCACCTATTACACAACCCAATAAACCATTCAGAACTTTCATAAAACAATTATAAAGATTATACCCAAACATTGCACATAAAATCCATTTCAAAAACCTCTTTTTAAGACAAAACCACACCAATACCCTACCAAAACAGAATTGGAATCCCAATAAACATGTAATAATCCACATTAAAATGTTATATAATCACCTTGAATAATATCACAAAAGATACACATGAGAACACACAAATCCATAAAACACATTCAAGGAGTATAACAAGGTTATACAAATAAAACCATTCAAATACACCCCCTTTTTAGGCCCACATGGAACTATATCATTACCCAACCATAATTGGCATCCCCTTTCAACAGCTAATAAATCACTTCCACATTTTAAAAAACTACCACAAGAGATAACACATGAAATACATTTGAAAAATACACACTTCAAGAAAAAATGTAACTTTAAAAACAAATGCTTTACTATTGCTACCAAAAATGGTTTTCTCATAATGCACAGAACATAAGGAACATGTAAAATTATTTAATCCATAAAACTAACTAATCATTAAATGGTTATCCACGGAATCACCTACCGAATGTGTCGAAGCCCTCAGATATTGGGGCGAAACATCAACCGCATGACCACCACACCTCAAGGAAGTTAAAAGAAACCTAAAACCTCAATATTTCACCCCAAATACAGTAATTTAGAACCTAGGCATGAACCCTAACTTCTGGAATTTTTATAATTCCTGAATTAGGGAAGAAATCCTAAGCAATTTGAAAGAGGAAAGAAATAGACTCACCTACTTGAAGTATCCTAAATTAATCACTCCAAAAACAATAGTTTCTGATATTGAAAACAGACAATATTCAGGGATTGTTCGAACAAGATTTAGGATGTAATTTAGGAACTGGAATGTAGGGACAAGAGTAAGAATTGAGTGAGTTAAGAAGGGATGAAGTTACCTCTTCAATTCTAGCCGATTTGAGACACCCTATGAATATCAGCCCTAATTCGCGATTTCAAAGAGCTCCAAGGAGGGGGGAAAGGCAATGGGAGCGCTCCTAGGTTTCTTAGGGTCGAGGGGTAGGTGGAATCACTGAAACAATGCAAATAGTGAAGGAGATATAAAAAACTAAAAATTATTTTTAATGCAAGAAATGGGCCTTCGGGCAGGCCCAATATCTTAAATAAAAACCCATATCAACCATGATTATGGATTTATTAAGGCTCCAAATTTATATTTTGGTGTTAATAGGTTATAAGATACCATTTAGGAATTGGAATGAGGGAATAATATTAAGAAAATAAAAATGTTATAAAGGAAACAAAATTTATTCTAAAATCTGGAATTGGGCTCACGGTTTGGCCCAATTCATGAAAACTCATCTATTTCTCCATAAAACCTTTGGAAACCATCCAAAACAAAGAATTAAAGGAAAATAAATGAATTTTAACTTCAAAATAAGTCATTTATGTGAGAATTCTCCCCACCATGAAAACTTTCTATCCCCGGAAAGCTACAGAAAGGCCAGATACGAAAGCCAAACCAAACTGATAATCCAAGATGTACTCCCTTTCCAGGTTTCACCCCCAAAGGCCAAAACACCTCAATTGATCAATTAAGGAAGTAATACTTCACAACAAAATCATACACCACTTTCCTGAATCAATCAATCACATTCAGGCTTTATCCCAAAGGAAAACTCCTCAAGGACTATCCGAAAAAGACTCAAGAAATTCACTGAAACGAACAACAACATCGAACAAGGTTACATATACCATGCTATAACTAAACCATTGGGAACTCTCCAATCTCAATGGTTACCCAAGGAAGATTTAGGTAGCTTGATAGATCTGAACGAGACTACCTACCACCAATCCTTGACCATGGATAAGTCTATGTTATTGGTACGGGAAAAAAAGGCTCCCCACCATAAGAACCAAACATCTTAATCGACCAGGATGGGCCGGTACAGAAAGACCCCAAAATATAAAGTGTTGGGATGACCACATGGTTAGTCTGTACGGTTTAGGAAACCATGAACTAACAGTTGAGATTCTTCTATCTACATGGTTTTTTTGGGGGCATGGTCACTACTAACCAAGTGCAAACCGTGTGGTCAACCTATCTAGCCAAACTTCATACCTTTCTCTAAAGACTCAATGGAAACCAAAGGGGGAGGGAATAACTTTGGGAGCTGACATGGGTACAAGGCCCTGTACCTATTTCCACTGAACATGAACAGTAGAAGAAATATGATGACACCATAGGTTTAAACTCTTCTTATCTTTCCTATTAAGGATAGGACTTTGCACAAGGGTTTAAATGACACTGGGGTTTCCCCTGACTACGCGCCAGCTTCTCTTCAGGACCTATGGATGGAGCTAAAAATATTGAAGCATCTTCGGCCTCGCAGTTAGGCTTTGGAAACCACCTGAAAGAGAATTCTCCTTGTAACAGCCCGAGATTTTATGAAAAATATTCTTTTTAATTTCATTAATGTCTTTTGTTGTACGCTACACCAAAAGGAGCTTGCTCAACAATCATCCTTGACCTGCTTTCATTACACGCAATCACGAACTTCCTCGATAGCGTGTGTAGTACGCAATACCGAGTTTCACTAAACAACGATATGCTATTAAAATATTATTAAAACTAACCGTTATGAATAGTAATAACCACTTTTTGAAATTTTGTAAATTTTATTTTTCAAAATGGAATTCATTTTCGGATTTGAAATATCGAAATTAGCTTAGGGTGAAGTTTTGGTACTTTTCAGATAACTTTCATATTCTGATGAATAGGGAAAATTACTAAATTTTAATTAAAAAGAACTTTTTTAATATAAATAATTAATAGTGATAAGTTATTAATTTGAGTGGTTTTAAAGTATATTTAGAATATATTTTTACAATTTAATACAATTGTGGTCATTGGATGTAATTATACATTTAAACCAGACATAAAGAAGTGTAAATTTTTTGATGGTTATTATCTCTTAAAAACACGCTATTTGTTTTGGCGGTAGGAATTAATTTTTAAATTAATTAATGCAACTAATATGTTTTGAATTTGGTAAAATAGACATCATTTTTGAGTTAATATTATCAAATATATCTTAGGCCTAATTTTTGGTATTTTTCTGGAAACTTTCATTTTTTGATGAATAGTGAAACCACTAAGTGGTAGTTAAAAAAAATGAATTTTTCATAAAACTTAATTTTACCGCTTCTATGAGTGGAATTTCAAAAATCCGAAAGACACAGTTGATGTTAGTATGTAAAATGTGGTTCAATGAGAAGAAAATAATTTTTTGGTGAATATTAACTTTTTACTTTTTTACCACGGTTAAAAGTAAATAGGGTAATTAAGGGTAAAAATGATATTATTATTACCCTAACACATGTCCTAATTCTATTGGACAAGTGTAATTCGACCAAAAACAAACATAGGAATAAAATATGATCATTTAGGCCCACTTGGATTAGATTAGGACATTTATTATTAATTTATTTAAAAAAGGGTTAAAATAGTTAAAATCAAAGGTTAATAAGTAAATAATTTTTAAGATGGGGTTATACATAAGATAAATTCGACTATAAATATTCATTAGAAATATAAAAATATTTCCTACATAATGGTATTTTATTTGTAATTTTTAGACATTAAATAATTTAATTTTCTTATGACACAACGATGATGCAGTAATTATCTTATTAATCAAATATTGATATAATTGATGTTATAAATACCCAAATAAATATAATTTGAGACTTTTTATGAACTAAATTAATTTTATAGGTTAATATTACATGTTGTTGTTGATATAAGTAACTTGGTTAGAACTTATCATTCTGTTATGAATTTCATAAAAATCATGTACCAAATAGTGTCAAAATTGACATAAATTAGTTTTTAATACAAATATTATATCATTAATTGTTATTTAATTCATAAAAATCTAAGGATCGGCCAAATGTCTTATATAAGGATATATATATATTAATAATAAACAACTTGGGGTTTGTTTGGCTTGTTATGGTAAGTTTATTAACCTTATAGTATAAGAACACAAGAAGAAACGGTAAAAGTAAAATTATTTAACTTAATGTTAAATCTAAATGATAAGGTTCAAATAGGAACCTAAACTTGTCTAAATTCTATTGGATGAGAGTATTGCGACCCATCCCCACCTTAGCTTCGAAATAAATCAATTTGGAGCTATTTAAAACCAAACATGACTTTATAATAAAATAAAATTTTTAGTTTTTCCAAAGGAGCCCCTCTCCTCCCTTAAAAAAGGGCACCTCCTCCCCATCTTCCTCAAACCACTTTGAGCCTTCAATATTGGCCAACCCCTGCCAATTGCTTCTCTCCACTTCCCTAGAAACATCCTAGAGGTTCTGGTCTTCTTCAAAGACCCATTTTAGTGCCCTAAAAGGAGGTCTCAAAGAAGCACTTCAAAGAAGAGGTAATGTCTATTACCGATTCTTTCATCTTTATTTATTCTTCCACTTCTTCTTATTTAGTTGTTTCATTATTAAGTAATATCATCAGTATCACTCATATACTTATATTTTATTATAAGTATGAAACAACCCTATTTCACCATCTATCCATCCTATGGAAAAAGCAATCACCGCGCGTGCGTACGTACGGAATACCATCTCCACGCTGTGGTGTAATCTATTTTCCACCACCACCTTAATTGGATGGGTATAATGGTGTAAATAATGACTATATATGACTATAATAAAGTGATACTGATTCTGAAATAGTATACATACACTCCAATACAATTCCACGATCATAGGAACGATATCATCACTCGTGCGTACGTACGGAATACCGTCTCCACGATGTGATGCGACTCGTTCTACATGATCTTCATTTAATAATGATTTTATAAATGAATTGAATGAAGGAATATGATATATATTACACTAATACCATTCTGTAAATGAGGTATCTATAACCTAAAGAGACGAATACGAATTTATTCGACAAAACACGCATAAGAACAAAAAGTTATAAACACCCGAATAACAAGTAGCAATGAAATATTACTACTAAGAAGCTAAGAATATGACCATATATGATATCATAAAAATAAGTATGATTCTGTAATAAGTCAATAACATTATTTAAATCATTATACAGGAGGTTCGGACATGTACAAAGCATATCAGACCTAAGGTAAGGGAAATATCACAATCTCATTTTTATCCGAGATTGTTTATACATTGGCATTTACTAGGCTGTATTTTATTATCCACATCCATGTTTCCTCAATATGTAATATTATTTCCATCCACCTAAAATTGTTTAAATCCAATTTTACCCTTCGGTGAGTTTTTAGTAAAAGATATGAAAGGAATCTTTTGTCGTTTTTCGTACGAGGTACTTTTTGACTTTTCGGACAAAAGTACGAAGAATGTTTTTTTAACTTATACGGCGTGAATGAATTTTTAAAAAATTATTTCCAAGAAGCTTCCTTTACAAGTTTTCAAGTTTATTTTTAATCAACTTCTTTTAGTTTAAAATTGTATGACATGTTAAGAAAGGAAAAATGTTTTTGAAGTAGAAAGGATATTTTCCTCAAGAATGGAGTTCAAGTGTTTTATCAAAATTATTTTCCATCTAAGATAATATAGGGTTCTATTTATATACCTATTAATACATGGATTTCATTATGTTGTGATGGAAATATTTTTATGAATTCCTTTATCTTATATGAATTGTTTTATGATGTCATGTTGTTTAAGAATCCCATTTTTATTACATGGGTTATTCTATGATGTGTGGTTTATGATTTTGTGGCACACATAAGAATGGTATCATTATGAGATGGGTGGGACCTATATCTCCCTCCAATGAATTGGGAAAAGATTTTATATCTCATGAGATAGACATGGCTGGAACGGTAGGTTATACCGGTTCAGTGAAGTAGGACTGAAACGAGGGTAACTCGGTTCATGAATGGACTTTGTCCACTAAGATAGTCTTGGCAATGAGTCTTGACTAATAATAAATGATTCTCTATGATTATGTGTGTATTCCAAAAAGTTTCATGTTTTATGTTATGATTATTGGGATTACATTTCACTACTATGATTTATCCCATGTTATGAAATTATGATCTCTTTTGCAGGTTATGATTTCCAAAAGATATGTTCTTATGAATATGATGTGATTGATATTTCTTTTGTTTACCCTTACTGTGCATTTGAGCTCACCCTTTTATGTTTTCTTTTCCCCAGGATATAAAGGAAGGTTTTGGGTAAAAAAAGGAAGATCTTTATATGAGATGTTGAAGATATTTCACCATGATTAGAAGATTATATTCCGAGTTTCCAAAGACACTAAACTATTACGATCCTTGTGTGTGTGTTTTTGTTATGTTATAAGTATTACTCAAAATTATTTTAATGTCCATGTACGTCAAGCTTCAGGTATCTACAGTTGGTATCAGAGGAAATATTTAGTCAACCTTTGGAAACTAGGATGTGAAAACGTTAGTGAGATCCCTAGAGATATTTCTAAGGTATGTCTAGGGATGTCCCTAAGGATAAGGATACGTATAGGATAAAGTCCTAGAACTATGGTAACGATCATAGAATTTAACCTAAGATGTTAGATATTGAGGATACTCCCCATTTATTATGTTGTTTTCCCTAACATGATTTTTGCCTCTCACACTATTCTTTTTGGGTTTTAGACGATGGCTAGAACCCGAAGGAACCGTGTTGATCAATGCAATGGACAATGCAATGATTTTCCTCCTGAACAAACAAATGTTATGGGAGATGGAGTGAAAAATCTTATTGCTGTACTTACGCAAGCTATGAATCATTCTGGACTTCTAAATGAGCAGAGAAGGGAACAATATTCTATTGAGTCCTTCATGAGGCAACATCCACCTTCTTTTAGTGGGTCTTCCGATCCACTTGTTGCTGAACGATGGATCGGTACCACTGAAAAGATATTTTCAATTCTTCAATGTTCTGACCATGATAAAGTAATCTTTGCAGTATATCGTTTGGAAGGTGAAGCTGATCAATGGTGGAATCTTATCAATAATACGAGGCCAAGAGATGAAATTGAGTCCATGGAATGGGATGAGTTCAAGAACTTGTTTTTCAGTAAGTACTTCCCTCGTATTCTTCAAGAAAAGACGGAAAAAGAGTTTCTTGAGCTGAAGCAGAAGGATGATAAATCTGTTGGTATATACGAAGCGAATTTTACAAGATTTGCAAGGTATACATCTGGCATTATCATCCAACCTGAAAGTAATTTTGATCTATTTTTCAGTTTCTTAAAACCAAGTCTTCGAAGGGCATTAGCTATAAGATACTTCAGTAGCTATAAAGAAATTGTGCGTTGTGCTATCAAGGTAGAAATGGAAGTTGGTGTTACATATCCATCTCATGGTTTTGACAAGAAACGAAAGATGGAGTTCAAGGAGAAATCTCAGAATAATGGTGAAAAGAAGATGAATGTTTACTTATGCACAAAGTGTGGAAATAAGCATGGTGGAGATTGTCTTAAAGGGACTAGAAAATGTTTTAAGTGCGGAAAAGAAGGTCATCAAGCAGCTGAGTGTCGAAGTAATGGAAAAAGGGTTTCTAATGATGTGAATAAAGCAAAGACTGCAGAGAACGCACAACCAACACTTCAATGCTTCAAGTGCAAGGAAATGGGGAATTATGCTAATAAATTCCCTAATCCAAGGGTTAGTGATGATCTTCATGAGCAACCGCTTAAGGAAAAGGACAAAGGGAAGTCACATGCAATCACTATTGGAGATGTTGAATATGACAATGATGTGATGGAATGATTATGTAATGGGATTCCAAAATAATGTTGTATCATGGAGTACTGGAATATATATGTATTGGTCTAATGTGGTATTCAAAGTGATTGAGATATTTTTGGAAATAAGATGATATGCGCATAATGAAGGGAAAACGAGAAAATGAAATTTTTAACAGTATTCATGGGCTCATGATTGATATAAGGACTAAGTGATATCATGGTTTGAGTATATTGAATTTTGAGGATTTTGGTATGTGGAAAGTGTTAACTTTTAACTGCAATCATGTTTTCACTATGGTTCAATGGGTATTCATTTTTTTCAAGAGAATACATGATTAAGGTATTCACATGATTGGAATGTGACCAACAATATATATATATGGGGGATAAATGATGGTATTCACATGCTTGGATGGTGACATTTCAAGTAATCATTTTCTTTATACTATGAGCTTGGACCAAAGTATTTTAGATAAGCCTAAATATTGGAATGGATTATGTTGGACATATGCTAAGTATTGTTTAAGGATAGAACTTTTTTTTTGATATTACTGATGGGATTTTATAGTAATGTAGTTCTATAAAAAGGACAACCTGCAGGACGGGCGACAACCTATCGCATCGGACAAGGCTGTGGGAATCGAACCCACAACCGAAGTGCGATTGGCCTTTATCGCTTACCACTGGCCTACAGGAAGTCCCTGTTTAGTAGAAACTAGTTTTATTATACTAAGTAGTATGATATATGAAGTATAAGTCCATTTTAGGAACCATATATGATTAATCTCACTATAGATGGACTTATGTATTTTTTGATAACTTTTCTAACGTTTTGTTTGAGACAGATAGAATCACTCATCATTCTATCACATGATCTGCTAACACATCACGAATGAAAAATTCAACTTTGTTTATTTAAGAGATGAAGTGGAAATTGTTCAAAGAATGAAAAACGGTGAGACTATACCAAAATCACAAAAGTATTTCTTCTAATTCCAATTTCATCAACTTTAGGGAAATGATCTTGAAAACCAAAAATGTTTCCCCAGTCCTCTTATATATGAGGAATCATATGGTACCTTAGATAGTCAAAAATTTATTGCTTTTTGATTTCTAGCTTTTCCATAGCCATGTTCTCTACCACTCTCCATTAGAACATGATGGTTAAATTTCTCTTCCATACCCATATTTTCACCTATGTGGAAACCCAGGGATTAGTTTATTTGGGTAATCATTACATTTCATACTTTAATTTTTAAAGCCAAGTTTTGGTATTACTTTTTTATGATGTGGGTTTCTATTAAAGAAACTTTCAAGTAGTAAACCATTTATAACCCCGACGAATTTCGAGGGCGAAATTCATTTTAAGGGGGGTTAAATGTAAGAGCCCGAGATTTTATGAAAAATATTTTTTTAAATTTCATTAATGTCTTGTGTTGTACGCTACACCAAAAGGAGCTTTCTCAACACACATCCTTGAATTTCCTTTCATTACACGCAATCGCGACCTTCCTCGATAGTGTGTGTAGTACGCAATACCGAGTTTCACTAAACAACGATATGCTATTAAAATATTATTAAAACTAGCCGTTATGAATAGTAATAACCACTTTTTGAAATTTTGTAAATTTATTTTTTAAAAATGGACTTCACTTTTGGATTTTTAATATCTAAATTAGCTTAGGGTGAAATTTTGGTACTTTTCGGATAACTTTCATATTCTAATGAATAGTGAAAATTACTAAATTTTAATTAAAAAGAAATTTTTTAACAGAAATAATTAACAGTGATAAATTATTAATTTGAGTGGTTTTAAAGTATATTTATAATATATTTTTACAATTTAATACAATTTTGGTCATTGGATATAATTCTACATTTAAACCAGACATAAACAAGTGTCAATTTTTTGGTGGTTATTATCTCTTAAAACACGCTATTTGTTTTGACGATAGGAATTAATTTTTAAATTAATTAATTCAACTAATATGTTGTGAATTTGGTAAAATATACATCATTTTTGAGTTAATAATATCAAATATAGCTTAGGCCTAATTTTTGGTATTTTTCTGGAAACTTTCATTTTTTGATGAATAGTGAAACCACTAAGTGGTAGTTAAAAAAATGAATTTTTCATAAAACTTAATTTTACCGCTTCTGTGAGTGGAATTTCAAAACTCCGAAAGACACAGTTGATATTAGTAAGTAAAATGTGGTTCAATGAGATGAAAATCATTTATTGGTGAATAGTAACTTTTTACTTTTTTTACCACGGTTAAAAGTAAATAGGGTAATTAAGGGTAAAAATGATATTATTATTACCTTAAAACATGTCCTAATTTTATTGGACAAGTGTAATTCAACCAAACACAACCTTAGGAATAAAATATGACCATTTAGGCCCACTTGGATTAGATTAGGACATTTATTATTAATTTATTTAAAGAAGGGTTAAAATAGTTAAAATCAAAGTTTAATAAGTAAATCATTTTTAATATGGGGTTAAACATAAGATAAATTCGACTATAAATATTCATTAGAAATATAAAAATATTTCCTACATAATTGTATTTTATTTGTAATTTTTAGCCATTAAATAATTTAATTTAGTTATGACACAACGATGATGCACTAATTATCTTATTAATCAAATATTGACATAATTGATGTTATAAATACCCAAATAAATATAATTTGAGACTTTTTATGAACTAAATTAATTTTTTAGGTTAATATGACATGTTATTGTTTATATAAGTAACTTGTTTCGAACTTATCTTTCTGTTATGAATTTCATAAAAATCATGTACCAAATAGTGTCAAAATTGGCATAAATTAGTTTTTAAAACAAATATTATATTATTATTTGTTATGTAATTCCTAAAAAATCTAAGGTTCGGAAAAATGTCTTAGATAAGGATATATATATTAATAATAAACAACATGGGGTTCTTTTGGATTTTTATGGTAAGTTTATTAACCTTATAGTATAAGAACACAAGAAGACACGGTAAAAGTAAAATTATTTAACTTAATGTTAAATCTAAATGATAAGGTTCAAATAGGAAACTAAACTTGTCTAAATTCTATTGGATGAGAGGTTTTCGAACCATCCCCACCTTATCTTATAAATAAATAAATTTGGAGCTATTTAAAACCGAACTTTACTTTATAATAAAATAATATTTTTTGTTTTTCCAAAGGAGCCCCTCGCCTCCTTTATAAAAGGGCACCTCCTCCCCCTCTTCCTCAAACCACGTTTAGCCTTCAAGCTTGTAAAAACCCTGAAAATTTCTTCTCTCCACTTCCCTAGAAACATCCTAGAGGTTCTGGTCTTCTTCAAAGACCCATTTTAGTGCCCTAAAAGGAGGTCTCAAAGAAGCACTTCAAAGAAGAGGTAATGTCTGTTACCGATTCTTTCATCTTTATTTCTTCTTCCACTTATTATTATTTAGTTGTTTAATTATTATGTAATAACATCAGTATCACTAATATACTTATATTTTATTATAAGTATGAAACAACCCTATTTCACCATCTATTCATCCTACTGAAAAAGAAATCACCGCGCGTGCGTACGTACAGAATACCATCTCCACGCCGTGGTGTAATCTATTTTCCACCACCACCTTACTTGGATGTGTATAATGGTGTATATAATGACTATATATGACTATTATAAAGTGATACTGATTCTGAAATAGTATACATACACTCTAACACAATTCCACGATCATAGGAACGATATCATCACTCGTGCGTACGTACAGAATACCGTCTGCATGATGTGATGCGACTCGTTCTACATGATCTTCATTTCATAATGATTATATAAATGAATTGAATGAATTAATATGAGATATATTACACTAATACCATTCGGTAAATGAGGTATCTATAACCTAAAGAGAAGAATAATAATTTATTCGACAAAACACGCATAAGAACAAAAAGTTATAAACACCCGAATAACATGTAGCAATGAAATATTACTACTATGAAGCTAAGAATATGACCATATATGATATCATAAAAATAAGTATGATTATGTAATAAGTCAATAACATTATTTAAATCATTATATAGGAGGTTCGGACATGTACAAAGCATATCGGACCTAAGGTAAGGGAAATATCACAATCTCATTTTTATCCGAGATTGTTTATACATTGGCATTTACTGGGGTGTATTTTATTATACACATCCATGTTTCCTCAATATGTAATATTATTTCCATACAAATACAACTGTTTAAATCCAAGTTTACCCATCGGTGAGTTTTTAGTAAAAGATATGAAAGGAATCTTTTGTCGTTTTTCGTACGAGGTACTTTTTGACTTTTCGGACAAAAGTACGAAGAATGTTTTTTTAACTTATACGGCGTGAATGAATTTTTAAAAAATTATTTCCAAGAAGCTTCCTTTACAAGTTTTCAAGTTTATTTTTAATCAACTTCTTTTAGTTTAAAATTGTATGACATGTTAAGAAAGGAAAAATGTTTTTGAAGTAGAAAGGATATTTTCCTCAAGAATGGAGTTCAAGTGTTTTATCAAAATTATTTTCCATCTAAGATAATATAGGGTTCTATTTATATACCTATTAATACATGGATTTCATTATGTTGTGATGGAAATATTTTTATGAATTCCTTTATCTTATATGAATTGTTTTATGATGTCATGTTGTTTAAGAATCCCATTTTTATTACATGGGTTATTCTATGATGTGTGGTTTATGATTTTGTGGCACACATAAGAATGGTATCATTATGAGATGGGTGGGACCTATATCTCCCTCCAATGAATTGGGAAAAGATTTTATATCTCATGAGATAGACATGGCTGGAACGGTAGGTTATACCGGTTCAGTGAAGTAGGACTGAAACGAGGGTAACTCGGTTCATGAATGGACTTTGTCCACTAAGATAGTCTTGGCAATGAGTCTTGACTAATAATAAATGATTCTCTATGATTATGTGTGTATTCCAAAAAGTTTCATGTTTTATGTTATGATTATTGGGATTACATTTCACTACTATGATTTATCCCATGTTATGAAATTATGATCTCTTTTGCAGGTTATGATTTCCAAAAGATATGTTCTTATGAATATGATGTGATTGATATTTCTTTTGTTTACCCTTACTGTGCATTTGAGCTCACCCTTTTATGTTTTCTTTTCCCCAGGATATAAAGGAAGGTTTTGGGTAAAAAAAAGGAAGATCTTTATATGAGATGTTGAAGATATTTCACCATGATTAGAAGATTATATTCCGAGTTTCCAAAGACACTAAACTATTACGATCCTTGTGTGTGTGTTTTTGTTATGTTATAAGTATTACTCAAAATTATTTTAATGTCCATGTACGTCAAGCTTCAGGTATCTACAGTTGGTATCAGAGGAAATATTTAGTCAACCTTTGGAAACTAGGATGTGAAAACGTTAGTGAGATCCCTAGAGATATTTCTAAGGTATGTCTAGGGATGTCCCTAAGGATAAGGATACGTATAGGATAAAGTCCTAGAACTATGGTAACGATCATAGAATTTAACCTAAGATGTTAGATATTGAGGATACTCCCCATTTATTATGTTGTTTTCCCTAACATGATTTTTGCCTCTCACACTATTCTTTTTGGGTTTTAGACGATGGCTAGAACCCGAAGGAACCGTGTTGATCAATGCAATGGACAATGCAATGATTTTCCTCCTGAACAAACAAATGTTATGGGAGATGGAGTGAAAAATCTTATTGCTGTACTTACGCAAGCTATGAATCATTCTGGACTTCTAAATGAGCAGAGAAGGGAACAATATTCTATTGAGTCCTTCATGAGGCAACATCCACCTTCTTTTAGTGGGTCTTCCGATCCACTTGTTGCTGAACGATGGATCGGTACCACTGAAAAGATATTTTCAATTCTTCAATGTTCTGACCATGATAAAGTAATCTTTGCAGTATATCGTTTGGAAGGTGAAGCTGATCAATGGTGGAATCTTATCAATAATACGAGGCCAAGAGATGAAATTGAGTCCATGGAATGGGATGAGTTCAAGAACTTGTTTTTCAGTAAGTACTTCCCTCGTATTCTTCAAGAAAAGACGGAAAAAGAGTTTCTTGAGCTGAAGCAGAAGGATGATAAATCTGTTGGTATATACGAAGCGAATTTTACAAGATTTGCAAGGTATACATCTGGCATTATCATCCAACCTGAAAGTAATTTTGATCTATTTTTCAGTTTCTTAAAACCAAGTCTTCGAAGGGCATTAGCTATAAGATACTTCAGTAGCTATAAAGAAATTGTGCGTTGTGCTATCAAGGTAGAAATGGAAGTTGGTGTTACATATCCATCTCATGGTTTTGACAAGAAACGAAAGATGGAGTTCAAGGAGAAATCTCAGAATAATGGTGAAAAGAAGATGAATGTTTACTTATGCACAAAGTGTGGAAATAAGCATGGTGGAGATTGTCTTAAAGGGACTAGAAAATGTTTTAAGTGCGGAAAAGAAGGTCATCAAGCAGCTGAGTGTCGAAGTAATGGAAAAAGGGTTTCTAATGATGTGAATAAAGCAAAGACTGCAGAGAACGCACAACCAACACTTCAATGCTTCAAGTGCAAGGAAATGGGGAATTATGCTAATAAATTCCCTAATCCAAGGGTTAGTGATGATCTACATGAGCAACCGCTTAAGGAAAAGGACAAAGGGAAGTCACATGCAATCACTATTGGAGATGTTGAATATGACAATGATGTGATGGAATGATTATGTAATGGGATTCCAAAATAATGTTGTATCATGGAGTACTGGAATATATATGTATTGGTCTAATGTGGTATTCAAAGTGATTGAGATATTTTTGGAAATAAGATGATATGCGCATAATGAAGGGAAAACGAGAAAATGAAATTTTTAACAGTATTCATGGGCTCATGATTGATATAAGGACTAAGTGATATCATGGTTTGAGTATATTGAATTTTGAGGATTTTGGTATGTGGAAAGTGTTAACTTTTAACTGCAATCATGTTTTCACTATGGTTCAATGGGTATTCATTTTTTTCAAGAGAATACATGATTAAGGTATTCACATGATTGGAATGTGACCAACAATATATATATATGGGGGATAAATGATGGTATTCACATGCTTGGATGGTGACATTTCAAGTAATCATTTTCTTTATACTATGAGCTTGGACCAAAGTATTTTAGATAAGCCTAAATATTGGAATGGATTATGTTGGACATATGCTAAGTATTGTTTAAGGATAGAACTTTTTTTTTGATATTACTGATGGGATTTTATAGTAATGTAGTTCTAGAAAAAGGACAACCTGCAGGACGGGCGACAACCTATCGCATCGGACAAGGCTGTGGGAATCGAACCCACAACCGAAGTGCGATTGGCCTTTATCGCTTACCACTGTCCTACATGAAGTCCCTGTTTAGTAGAAACTAGTTTTATTATACTAAGTAGTATGATATATGAAGTATAAGTCCATTTTAGGAACCATATATGATTAATCTCACTATAGATGGACTTATGTATTTTTTGATAACTTTTCTAACGTTTTGTTTGAGACAGATAGAATCACTCATCATTCTATCACATGATCTGCTAACACATCACGAATGAAAAATTCAACTTTGTTTATTTAAGAGATGAAGTGGAAATTGTTCAAAGAATGAAAAACGGTGAGACTATACCAAAATCACAAAAGTATTTCTTCTAATTCCAATTTCATCAACTTTAGGGAAATGATCTTGAAAACCAAAAATGTTTCCCCAGTCCTCTTATATATGAGGAATCATATGGTACCTTAGATAGTCAAAAATTTATTGCTTTTTGATTTCTAGCTTTTCCATAGCCATGTTCTCTACCACTCTCCATTAGAACATGATGGTTAAATTTCTCTTCCATACCCATATTTTCACCTATGTGGAAACCCAGGGATTAGTTTATTTGGGTAATCATTACATTTCATACTTTAATTTTTAAAGCCAAGTTTTGGTATTACTTTTTTATGATGTGGGTTTCTATTAAATAAACTTTCAAGTAGTAAACCATTTATAACCCCGACGAATTTCGAGGGCGAAATTCATTTTAAGGGGGGTTAAATGTAAGAGCCCGAGATTTTATGAAAAATATTTTTTTAAATTTCATTAATGTCTTGTGTTGTACGCTACACCAAAAGGAGCTTTCTCAACACACATCCTTGAATTTCCTTTCATTACACGCAATCGCGACCTTCCTCGATAGTGTGTGTAGTACGCAATACCGAGTTTCACTAAACAACGATATGCTATTAAAATATTATTAAAACTAGCCGTTATGAATAGTAATAACCACTTTTTGAAATTTTGTAAATTTATTTTTTAAAAATGGACTTCACTTTTGGATTTTTAATATCTAAATTAGCTTAGGGTGAAATTTTGGTACTTTTCGGATAACTTTCATATTCTAATGAATAGTGAAAATTACTAAATTTTAATTAAAAAGAAATTTTTTAACAGAAATAATTAACAGTGATAAATTATTAATTTGAGTGGTTTTAAAGTATATTTATAATATATTTTTACAATTTAATACAATTTTGGTCATTGGATATAATTCTACATTTAAACCAGACATAAACAAGTGTCAATTTTTTGGTGGTTATTATCTCTTAAAACACGCTATTTGTTTTGACGATAGGAATTAATTTTTAAATTAATTAATTCAACTAATATGTTGTGAATTTGGTAAAATATACATCATTTTTGAGTTAATAATATCAAATATAGCTTAGGCCTAATTTTTGGTATTTTTCTGGAAACTTTCATTTTTTGATGAATAGTGAAACCACTAAGTGGTAGTTAAAAAAATGAATTTTTCATAAAACTTAATTTTACCGCTTCTGTGAGTGGAATTTCAAAACTCCGAAAGACACAGTTGATATTAGTAAGTAAAATGTGGTTCAATGAGATGAAAATCATTTATTGGTGAATAGTAACTTTTTACTTTTTTTACCACGGTTAAAAGTAAATAGGGTAATTAAGGGTAAAAATGATATTATTATTACCTTAACACATGTCCTAATTTTATTGGACAAGTGTAATTCAACCAAACACAACCTTAGGAATAAAATATGACCATTTAGGCCCACTTGGATTAGATTAGGACATTTATTATTAATTTATTTAAAGAAGGGTTAAAATAGTTAAAATCAAAGTTTAATAAGTAAATCATTTTTAATATGGGGTTAAACATAAGATAAATTCGACTATAAATATTCATTAGAAATATAAAAATATTTCCTACATAATTGTATTTTATTTGTAATTTTTAGCCATTAAATAATTTAATTTAGTTATGACACAACGATGATGCACTAATTATCTTATTAATCAAATATTGACATAATTGATGTTATAAATACCCAAATAAATATAATTTGAGACTTTTTATGAACTAAATTAATTTTTTAGGTTAATATGACATGTTATTGTTTATATAAGTAACTTGTTTCGAACTTATCTTTCTGTTATGAATTTCATAAAAATCATGTACCAAATAGTGTCAAAATTGGCATAAATTAGTTTTTAAAACAAATATTATATTATTATTTGTTATGTAATTCCTAAAAAATCTAAGGTTCGGAAAAATGTCTTAGATAAGGATATATATATTAATAATAAACAACATGGGGTTCTTTTGGATTTTTATGGTATGTTTATTAACCTTATAGTATAAGAACACAAGAAGACACGGTAAAAGTAAAATTATTTAACTTAATGTTAAATCTAAATGATAAGGTTCAAATAGGAAACTAAACTTGTCTAAATTCTATTGGATGAGAGGTTTTCGAACCATCCCCACCTTATCTTATAAATAAATAAATTTGGAGCTATTTAAAACCGAACTTTACTTTATAATAAAATAATATTTTTTGTTTTTCCAAAGGAGCCCCTCGCCTCCTTTATAAAAGGGCACCTCCTCCCCCTCTTCCTCAAACCACGTTTAGCCTTCAAGCTTGTAAAAACCCTGAAAATTTCTTCTCTCCACTTCCCTAGAAACATCCTAGAGGTTCTGGTCTTCTTCAAATACCCATTTTAGTGCCCTAAAAGGAGGTCTCAAAGAAGCACTTCAAAGAAGAGGTAATGTCTGTTACCGATTCTTTCATCTTTATTTCTTCTTCCACTTATTATTATTTAGTTGTTTAATTATTATGTAATAACATCAGTATCACTAATATACTTATATTTTATTATAAGTATGAAACAACCCTATTTCACCATCTATTCATCCTACTGAAAAAGAAATCACCGCGCGTGCGTACGTACAGAATACCATCTCCACGCCGTGGTGTAATCTATTTTCCACCACCACCTTACTTGGATGTGTATAATGGTGTATATAATGACTATATATGACTATTATAAAGTGATACTGATTCTGAAATAGTATACATACACTCTAACACAATTCCACGATCATAGGAACGATATCATCACTCGTGCGTACGTACAGAATACCGTCTGCACGATGTGATGCGACTCGTTCTACATGATCTTCATTTCATAATGATTATATAAATGAATTGAATGAATTAATATGAGATATATTACACTAATACCATTCGGTAAATGAGGTATCTATAACCTAAAGAGAAGAATAATAATTTATTCGACAAAACACGCATAAGAACAAAAAGTTATAAACACCCGAATAACATGTAGCAATGAAATATTACTACTATGAAGCTAAGAATATGACCATATATGATATCATAAAAATAAGTATGATTATGTAATAAGTCAATAACATTATTTAAATCATTATATAGGAGGTTCAGACATGTACAAAGCATATCGGACCTAAGGTAAGGGAAATATCACAATCTCATTTTTATCCGAGATTGTTTATACATTGGCATTTACTGGGGTGTATTTTATTATACACATCCATGTTTCCTCAATATGTAATATTATTTCCATACAAATACAACTGTTTAAATCCAAGTTTACCCATCGGTGAGTTTTTAGTAAAAGATATGAAAGGAATCTTTTGTCGTTTTTCGTACGAGGTACTTTTTGACTTTTCCGACAAAAGTACGAAGAATGTTTTTTTAACTTATACGGCATGAATGGATTATTAAAACATTATTTCCAAGAATCTTCCTTTACATGATTTCAAGTTTATTTTTAATCAACTTATTTTAGTTTAAAATTTCATGACATGTTAAGAAAGGAAAAATGTTTTTCAAGTAGAAAGGATATTTTCCTCAAGAATGGAGTTCAAGTGTTTTATCAAAATTATTTTCCATCTAAGATAATATAGGGTTCTGTTTCTATCCCTATTAATACATGGATTTGATTATGTTGTCATGGAAATATTTTTATGAATTCCTTTGTCTTATATGAATTGTTTTATGATGTCATGTTGTTTAAGAATCCCATTTTTATTACATGGGTTATGCTATGATGTGTGGTTTATGATTTTGTGGCCCACATAAGAATGGTATAATTATGAGATGGATGGGACCGATATCTCCCTCAAATGCATTGGGTAAAGATTTTATATCTCATGAGATAGACATGGCTGGAACGGTAGGTTATACCGGTTCAGTGAAGCAGGACTGAAACGAGGGTAACTCGGCCCAAAAATGGACTTTTTCCACCAAGATAGTCTTGGCAATGAGTCTTGACTAATAAGAAATGATTCTCTATGATTATGTGTGTATGCCACAAAGTTTCATGTTTTGTGTTATGATAATTAAGATTACATTTCACTACTATGATTTATCCCATGTTATGAAATTATGATCTGTTTTGCAGGTTAAGATTTCCAAAAGATATGTTCTTATGAATATGATGTGATTGATATTTATTTTCTTTACCCTTACTGAGCATTTGGGCTCACCCTTTTATGTTTTCTTTTCCCCAGGATATAAAAGAAGGTTTTAGGTAAAACAAGGAAGATATTTATGGGAGATGATGAAGATCTTTCACCACGATTAGAAGATTATATTCCGAGTTTTCAAAGACACTAAACTATTACGATCCTTGTGTGTGTGTTTTTGTTATGTAATAAGTATTCCGCAAAAGTAATGTAATGTCCATGTACGTCAAGCTTCGGGTCTCTACACTTCTTTCATTGCAAACAACAACTGCACTGCAATCCCCGATAATCTTTTCCCAGACAAAACACATTCCATGCTCACTTTACCCTAACTCGATATTTCACTGAAACAAGGGATTAAAAGATGTACACAAATCACACCTTGTTTGTTCGGGTGAGAAACAATAGAAGTAATGATCACTTATACTCACCTTCCTCTAAAATGGAATATTTTTTTATGTTTTTTTCAAGGGAGACATTCTCCAACATAATAGAGACTCTCAGATGATTGCCCAACTTTCACCTTTACAGTCAATCGAGCACATGACATCATAAGGAATCATCGAACATGACCATTGCGACTGATATAAACAATGAATAGAGAGGGAACTTTTACAACATCCCTAAACAACCCACAATTATAGAAAGTGGCCATAATATCCTCTCATGACCAGATTTCCCACACTAGTAGTTTAACATGAACTCCTTCTTTGAAGAGACTATGAAGGACCGAGAGTTCCTCTTAGACACTATCCAAATACACATCCATGCTAACAACCCCAGAACACTTCCACCTTTGAAAAATTAGGAAACCTAAGAGGCTAAGGTCACTTTCAACCATCCATAATCAATCTCCCACTAAAAGAGGATACACAAAACCAATAAAGGAAATGGTGTATAATCAATCTAAAAAGATCAAGAAATAGATTCCTCATATTGATCAACTGGAGGACTTTTTAATGGAGAAACAATCTGGGTTGCGCTTCAGTTATGAATTAACCTTTAATGGGGGCATACCATATCCGATGAGAGAACCCAAGGACCCAACCAATCTGGTCCATTGGTCAAAACAAGCCATAAAACTGCTCCAAACACATGAAGGGAACCACCGTAAAGGCATCCCAAAACATATTTCAAAACAGACCACTAACTGTCCCTACAACACAGCTTATCGACCAAACACAAACCCAAAACACAGTTCAAACAGAAGGGGTTCTTGGAATCAAAACATCCAATAACATCAACATTTTCAAAAACCCATAATACAGACCATACAAAAATATTCATCAAGACATCATGTTTTTCTTTAAAAGTAATTCTTTGAGAACAAACAGTTTAGCAGTAAGCGTATCCACCAATGGTACCCCATGCGCCTCACACATGTAGGTTTTTGTGCCACACCAGACACCCTCCTCATATCTGTCCCGACAATCATCCAGTCATGCCATCAACCATCCATCATCCCATATAACCCCATGCATGTGGTCACTAATGGAAATACCAAATGTAAAAACAAAAATTCTTTCCACTTTTAAAAACCAAAACGGTCAACCAACACATCCTTTTTTCTCATAACTGCTAACCATGAGATCAAAATCCCAACTCACATCTTAAATTTTTGTTTTCAGAAAGTCACAACCATTTAGAATATAACTCACTTTCAAGATATTCACATCAATTTCAAAACATCTCATCCCATTAAAACACACTCTGATTGTTTAGAAAACTCTATTAGAAACACTTTTCAAAACCAACTTCAATATAGTTCCTTCTTTCAAAAGATTTGTAAGCACACCATTTTCCATTTCAAAACAATTCTAAAATTCACTTCCACCATTTCATAAATCAAACCATTCCCTCTTTATTTGAAAGTCATAGCACAAAAAACATTACACTTCTTAAAACCAAAGTGCAATGATTTCAAAACCTAAGCACAAAATAATGCGAGAGGAAACTAGTTTCAGTGGGTGACATGGAAATATGGTTGGCGGCCATATTTCAATCACTTCACTATCAAAGAGAGTGTTCTAGGGAATATCCTTGGATCTACATGGCTTTCCAGGCCCTGTGAGCTCAGTAGGACCATTAACCCAACTCTCTTTTCATTTCCCTTAATCATCATCGAACCAAGAAAATCGAAGGACTTAGATAAATCCCGACTTCTCTTGGAAACTTGAATCCCATTATGAGGTGTGGTGATCAGGAACACTACCCATAACTAGAATTCCATGTCCCAAAAATCCTAACTTCATACTATCCTGACTCTTCTCCAAATATCATGACCCAAAGAGTTAACCTGAACCTCCTCTGATACCATTTTTTCACGAACCGAATCGATCGCCACCAAAAATGGCACCAAACCCAGCCCGTGACAAGGCCCGAAGGGCGTTCCGGATCCCCACGGGCTGGCAGAAGTGCCCGGGTACCATAAAATGAAAATTGGGAACGATTTACCTGAGTTTATAAACATAAAACAACAAAAGAATCCAATGAAACAAATCTGGATTTTTCAAATCAAACAATATTTTAGGAAAATTCAGAACTGAATTACATAGCTTAAAACAACTCAAAAGGTCTATACCAAAGGTACAAAACCAAATAATGACAGCCCAAGAACCCTCATGGAAAGGGGCACCACACTCAAGCCACCTCCACAAGACTTCACCACCAAGGACCTGCTAGAAACCCGAACCACTGGAACAAAAAACTGTACCCAACCTATGACAAAAACAATAACCAAGTCTACTTACACCCAAGGGTGTAAGTAGGGTGTGAGCCAATTCCCAGTAGGATACCACCACTAATAGATTCCATGTGATAAACAGTTAAAGTTGAAAATCATGCATGTTTTAAAAAACATGAAAAGCTAGTTACAATTTCTAAAAGATGCAACTTTGAATAAAAACAGTTTTCAAGTTGGCTATCATTAAGAATAAACACTTTTAAAAATAATTTCAACACTAGTGATTTTTACAGCCAACTATATTGTATTCCGACGTTAAGTACAAAGTAAATAATGAGCACAAGAAATAGGAAATAACCCCTAGGCACAAGCTTGATGTGGGTCCCAGGTACCTCGTATCTCGGTGAGAGTAACCATCACAAATATCCATTCTCGTGCACGATCGACTAGTAGGGAACATACCCATAACCTAGATGTCCCCAATCATCATCATCATAGTTTAGTTAGAGTTGTAAGCGTCAAACTTGCTAAGTGAAACTGAGGCCAAACCCCACGGATTCACTAGAATACTAGTACACGTCCACCCACCTAGATACCCAGGTTTTCCCCTTGTGCTCAAACAAGTTCAACAAGTCAAGAAATATTCATTGAACTTGAAAATATCATTTTTGCATCAAAAATTCACCAAACAGCCCATATGTATACCACACAAGTCACAAAAATCCATTTTTCATTAAAAATGATTTTGAAATCCGATTTACACCAAAATAGCCCACAACACATTTCACATTTCTTCAAAACTTCCACAAAATCATTAAAAAAAATTATAAAAAAATTATAAGATATTTAAACTCATATATCATCCCACACACATGGAAAATAACACTTCTTTCATAATCAAAAATACAATTTTTCACATCACACTCACACAAAACACTCCACATCACTTTCACATCACTTTCACTCCTCAATATCTCCTTCAAACAATTTAATAAAATATTACCAAGATAATACATATCACATAACATCCTTTTCACAAATGAAATGGACCTTTTAAAAATATACTCCTACTAAAACAGTTTGCTGATATAGTTTCACCTATTACACAACCCAATAAACCATTCAAAACTTTCATAAAACAATTATAAAGAGTATACCCAAACATTGCACATAAAATCCATTTCAAAAACCTCTTTTTAAGCCAAAACCACACCAAGACCCTACCAAAACAGAATTGGCAGCCCTATCAACATGTAATAATTCAGTTTCAAATGTTATATAATCACCTAGAATAATATCACAAAAGATACACATGAGAACACACAAATCCATAAAACACATTCAAGGAGTATAACAAGGATATACAAATAAAACCATTCAAATACACCCCCTTTTTAGGACCACATGGAACTATATCATTAACCAACCATAATTGGCAGCCCCATTCAACAACTAATAAATCACTTCCACATTTTACAAAACTACCACAAGAGATAACACATGAAATACATTTGAAAAAGACACACTTCAAGCCAAAATGTAACTTTAAAAACAAATGCTTTACTATTGCAACCAAAAATGGTTTTCTCATAATGCACAGAACATAAGGAACATGTAAAATTATTTTATCAAGCAAACTAACTCATCATTAAATGGTTATCCATGGAATCACCTACCGAATTTGTCGAAACCCTCAAATATTGGGGCGAAACATCAACCGCACGACCGCCGCACCTCAAGGAAGTTAAAATAATCCTAAAACCTCAATATTTCACCCAAAATACAGTAATTTAGAACCTAGGCATGAACCCTAACTTCTGGAATTTTTATAATTCAAGAATTAGGGAAGACACCCTAAGCCATTTGAAAGAGGAAAGAAATAGACTCACCTACTTGAAGTATCCTGAATTAATCACTCCAAAAACAATAGTTTCTGAAATTGAAAACAGCCAAAATTCAGGGATTTTTCGAACAAGATTTAGGAGGTAATTTAGGAACTGTAATGGAGGGAAAAGAGTAATAATTGCGAGTGTTAAGAAGGGATGAAGTTACCTCTTTAATTCTGGAAGATTTGAGACACCCTATGAAGATCATCCCTAATTCACGATTTCAAAGAGCTCCAAGGAGGGGGGAAAGGCAATGGGAGAGCGCCTAGGTTTCTTAGGGTCGAGGGGGAGGTGGAATCACCGAAACAACGCAAATAGTGAAGGAGATATAAAAATAAATAAAAATTATTTTTAATGCAGGAAATGGCCTTCGGGCAGGCCCAATATCTTAAATAAAAACCCATATCCAACATGATTATGGATTTATAAAGGCTCCAAATTTATATTTTTGTGTTAATAGGACATAGGAGACCATTTAGGAATTGGAATGAGGGAAAAATATTAAAAAAAAAAAATTTATAAAGGAAACAAAATTTATTTTTAAATCTGAAATTGGGCTCATAGTTTGGCCCAATTCATGAAAACTCATCTATTTCTCCATAAAACCTTTGGAAACCATCCAAAACAAAGAATGAAAGGAAAATAAATGAAATTTAACTTCAAAATAAGTCATTTATGTGACAGAATTTATTTTTGGATCCAATGAATACCAATTTTTCCGACATCTATTATATGGACCACTATTCTAAAGATATGTGATCTATAAGAATTCTTCTAACAAAGATTTGGGACTCATATTGGTTTATAGGATGGATTTTACCGCCCATAATACCTTTTTTCCTGGAATTCTTACCTACTCTTGGACACTCTTATAGATTTAAGATTTCTTTTTGTAGAGACCCGAAGCTTATCGTACATGAACATTTCATTACTTTTGCGGAATACTTAGTACATAACAAAAAAGACACACACAAGGATCGTAATAGTTTAGTGTCTTTGGAAACTCGGAACGTAATCTTCTAATCGTGGTGAAAGATCTCCAATATCTCCCATAAAGATCTTCCTTTTTTTTACCTAAACCCTTTCTTTATATCTTGGGGAAAAGAAAACATAAAAGGGTGAGCTCAAATGCTCAGTAAGGGTAAACAAAAGAAAAATCAATCACATCATATTCATAAGAACATAACTTTTGGAAATCTTATCCTGCAAAAGAGAGAGCATAATTTCATAACATAGGATAAATCATAGTAGTGAAATGAAATCTCAATAATCATAACTTAAAACATGAATCTTTGTGGCATACACACATAATCATAGAGAATCATTTCTTGTTAGTCAAGACTCATTTTCAAGACTATCTTAGTGGACAAAGTCCCTTTCTGAACCGAGTCACCCTCGTTTCAGTCCTGTTTCACTGAACCGGTATAACCTACCATTCCAGCCATGTCTATCTCATGATATATAAAATCTTTACCCAATGCATTGGAGGGAGATATAGGTCCCTCCCATCTTATAGTGAATCCTTTCTTATGCGTGCCACATAATCATAAATCATACATCATCGCATAACACATGTAACAAAAATGGGATTCTTGAAACATCATGACATAATAAAACAAATCATATAAGGTAAATGACTTCATAAAAATAATTCCCTCACAACATAATCAAATCAATATAATAATAGGCATAAAAACAGAACCCTATATTATCTTAGATGGAAAATAATTTTGATAAAACATTTGAACTCCATTCTTGAGGAAAATATCCTTTCTACATCAAAAACACTTTTCTTTTCTTAACATGTCATACAGTTATAAACTAAAAGAAGTTGATTAAAAATAAAATTTAAAACCTATAAAGGAAGATTCTTGGATATAATGTTTTAAAAATCCATTCTTGCCGTATAAGTTAAAAAAAACATTCTTCGTACTTTTGTCGGAAAAGTCAAAAAGTACCTCGTACGAAAAACGACAAAAGATTCCTTTCATATCCTTTAGTAAAAACTCACCGAAGGGTAAAATTGGATTTAAAAAGTTGTATGTGGATGTAAATAATATTACATATTGATTAAACATGGATGTGGATGATAAAATACACCCTAGTAAATACCAAAGTATAAACAATCTCGGATAAAAATGAGATTGTGATATTTCCCTTACCTTAGGTCAGACTTGCTTTGTACGTGTCTGAACCTCCTGTATAATGATTTAAATCATGTTATTGACTTATTCCAGAATCATATTCATTGTTATTATATCATATATGGTCCACTTATGACATTATATTACCCGTTATTTTGTAAATTCATGTTAAAGTGGCGTTTTGGGTAAAATCGTCTCATTTGTCGTTCGTGTTTTTAACTTGTAATTATTAATATGATTACTTGGATCATGATTACTTATATCCAGAATGTAAAACATGATTTATATATAATATATATTCAGAATATACATATATATATAATATATTGATAAATGGAATGAGATACACCGTTCATGGAGACGGTAGTCTGTACGTACGCATGAACGCTGTTTTAGTTTCCTTATTGAATTGAATGGAATTAAGTAAATGACATACATATAAATATAAATAAATCCAGTATCATTATTATGTCATATATTTAATTAGTACTTATTATATATACTTTATAATCATTCATGAATGGTTAATCATTGAGAATGAATCTCATCGCGTGGTGGAGACGGTATTCCGTACGTAAGCATGAGCGATGATATCGTTCCCATGGTCGTGGAATTGTGTTGAAGTGTATGTATACTATTTCAGTATCAATATCAATTTATAATAATCATATATAGTTACTTATTACACCATTATACCCATCCTATTAAGGTGGTGGCGGAAAATACATTACACCACGGCGTGGAGACGGTATTCTGTACGTACGCACGCGCGGTGATTTCCTTTTTCCGTAGGATGGATAGAAGGTTAATTAGAGTTGTTTCATATTTATAATAACATATCACTATATAATAAATACTTATGTTATTACTTTATCATGAAACAACTAAGTAAGAGGAAGTTGAAGAAGAAAGAAATTGAAAAGATCAGTAATGGATATTACCTCTTCTTTGAAACGACTCTTTGAATCCTCCACTTAGGGAACTAAGATTGGTCTTTGAAGAAGACCAGGACCTCTAGGATCATTCTAGGGAAGTGGAGAAGGGATTTTTTTCAGGGGTTGGCCGAGCTTGAGTGCTCAAATTGGTGTGAGGAGGAGGGGGAGGAGGTGCCCTTTTATAAGGGAGGAGAGGGGCACCTTAGGAATATCTCAAAATATTACTTTATATTAAAGTCAAAATCGGTTTATAATGGTTCCAAAGGGTCTTATTTCGAAGATAAAGTGGGAATGGGTCGCAATCCTATCAACCAATAGGATTTAGACAAGTTTAGGTTATTATTTTAACCTTATCAATTAGATTTAACTCTAAGTTAAATAATTTAACTTTTACCGTGTCTTTTTGTTTTCTTACACTATATGGTTAATAAACTTACTATATGAAGCCAAACGAACCTCAAGTTGTTTATTATTAATATATCTATCCTTATATAAGTCATTTGGTCGAAACTTAGAATTTTAGGAATTAAATAACAATTAATAATATAATTTTGTTTTTAAAAACTAATTTATGTCAATTTTGACACTATTTTGGTACATGATTTTTATGAAATTTCTAACAGAATGATAAGTTCGAACCAAGTTACTTATATCAATAATAACATGTCATATTAACCTATAAAATTAGTGGAATTCATAAAAAGTCTCAAATTATATTTATTTAGGCATTTATAATATCAATTATTCTAATTTTTCACTATTATGGTAATTACTGCATCATCATTGTGTCATAAATAAATTGAATTATTTAAAATATAAAAATTACAAATAAAATACCATTATGTAGGAAATCGTTTTAGCTTTATAATGAATATTTATAGTCGAAATTATATTATGTATAACCCTATTTTAAAAATGTTTTAGTAAATAAACTTTGATTTTAACTCTTTTAACTCTTCTTTGAATTAAATAATAATAAATGTCCTAATCTAATCCAAGTGGGACAAAATGATAATATTTTACATTTAAGGTTGTTTTTGGTCGAGATACACTTGTCCAATAGGATAAGGACATGTGTTAGGGTAATATTAATATCATTCTTACCCTTAATTACCCTATTTACTTTTAACCGTGGTAAATAAAAGTAAAAAGTTACTATTCACCAAAAATTATTTTCATCTCATTGAACCACATTTTACTTACTGACATCAACCGTGTCTCTCGGATTTTTGAAATTCCATTCACAGAAGCGGTAAAATTAAGTTTTATGAAAAAAATCAGTTTTTTAACTACCACTTAGTAGTTTCACTATTCATCAAAAATTGATGTTTTTCAGAACAATGCCAAAATTTCACCCTAAGCTATAATTGATATTCCGAATTCAAAAATGATCTATATTTTACAAAATTCCCAACATATAAGTTTCATTAATTAATTTTATAATTAATTTCCACTGTCACAACAAATAGCGTGTTTTTAAGAGATAATAACTATCAAAAGATTAACACTTGTTTATGTCTGGTGTAAATGTGAAATTACATCCAATGACCAAAATTGTATTGAATTGTAAAAATATATTCTAAATATACTTTGAAACCACTCAAATTAATAATTTATCACTATTAATTTTTTTTATTAAAAAAGTTGTTTTTAATTAAAATTTAGTAATTTACACTATTCATCAGAAAATAAAAGTTATCCGAAAAGTACCAAAATGTCACCCTAAGCTAATTTTGATATTATGAATCCAAAAATGAATTCCATTCTGAATAATAAAATATACAAAATTTCAAAAAGTGGTTATTACTATTCATAACGGCTAGTTTTAATAATATTTTAATAGCATATTGTTGTTTAGTGAAACTCGTTATTGCGTACTACACACGCTATCGAGGAAGGTCGCGATTGCGTGTAATGCAAGGCAAATCAAGGATGCGTGTTGTGCAAGATCCATTTGGTGTAGCGTACAACACAAGACATTAGTGAAATTAAAAAGAATATTTTTCATAAAATCTTGTGGTGTTACATTCTACCCCCCTTAAAATGAATTTCGCCCTCGAAATTCGTCGGGGTTATAAATGGTTTACTACTCGAAAGTTTCTCTAATAGAAACCCACATCGTAAAATGGAATACCAACACCAATCTTTAAAAACAAAAGTATAAAACTTAACGGTTACCCAAATAAACTAATCACTGGGTTCCACATAGGTGAAAATATGGATATGGAAGAGAAATCTAACCATCATGTTCTGATGGGGAGTGGTAGAGAACATGGCTATGGAAAAGCCAGTAATCACAAACCCATATATTTGTGACGATCTAAGGTACCATCTGATTCATCAGATATAAGATCACTAGGACAACATTTTTGGTTTTCAAGATCATTTGCCTAAAGTTGAAAATTTGAATTAGAATAAATACTTACTTTATTTTGGTACAATCTCACTGTTGTTCATGCCTTGAACAATTTCCACTTCATCTCTTAAATAAATGAAGTTGAATTTGTTATTTGTGAAGTGTTAGCAGAACATGTGATAGAATAACGGGTCATTCCATCAGTCTCAAACAAAAGGTTAACAAAAATTATATACATAAGTAGATCTATAATGAGATTAATCATATATGGTTCCTAAAATGGAATTATACATCATATATAATACAACTTAATATAATAAAACTAGTTTCTACTAAACAGGAACTTCCTGTAGGGCAGTGGTAGGTGATAAAGGCCAGTCGCACTTCGGTTGTGGGTTCGATTTCCACAGCCTTGTCCGACGCGATGGGCTGTCACCCGTCCTGCAGGTTGTCCTTTTTCTAAAACTATATTACTATAACATCCCATCAATAATATCGAAAAAAAATTCTATCCTTAAACAATACTAACTTATGTCCAACATAATCCATTCCAATCTTTAGGCTTATCCATAATACTGCAGTCCACTCTCATAACATAGTGAAAACGATTACCAGAGATTTAATACCATCGTCGATCCCCATATATCATAAGATATGTTTTGTTGGTCCCATTCCAAACATTAAAAGTCCTTAATCATGTATTCTCTTGAATACCTTAGTGAAAACATGAATGCAGTTAAAAGTTAACACCTTCCACATACCAAAATCCTCAAAATTCTATATACTCAAACCATGATATCACTTAGTCCTTATATAAATCATGAGCTCATGAATACTGTTAAACATTTCATTTTCTCGTTTTCCCTTCATTATGCGCATAATATCTCAATCACATTGAATACCACATTAGACCAATACATAAATATTCCGATACTCCATGATACAACATTATTTTGGAATCCCATTACATAAACACTTAATCATTCCACCACATCGTTGTCATATTCAACATCGCCAATAGTGATCTCATGTGACTTCCCTTTGTCCTTTGCCTTCAGTGGTTGCTCATGTTGATCATCACTAACCCTTCGATTAGGGCATTTATTAGCATAATTCCCCATTTCCTTGCACTTGAAGAATTGAAGTGTTGGTGGTGCGTTCTCTGTAGTGTTTGCTTTATTCACATCATTAGAATCCCTTTTTCCATTACTTCGACAATCAGCTGCTCGATGACCTTCTTTTCCACACTTAAAACATTTTCTAGTCCCTTTAAGACAATCTCCACCATGCTTCTTTCCACACTTTGTGCATAAGGAAACATTCATCTTCTTTTCACCATTATTCTGAGATTTCTCCTTGAACTCCATCTTTCGTTTCTTGTCAAAACCATGAGATGGATATGTCACACCAACTTCCATTTCTACCTTGATAGCACAACACACAATTTCTTCATAGCTACTGAAGTCTCTTATAGCTAATGCCCTTGGAAGACTTGGTTTTAAGCCACTGAAAAATCGATCAACTTTACATTCAGGTTGGATGATAATGCCAGATGCATACCTTGTAAGTCTTGTAAAATTTTCTTCGTATATACCAACTGATTCATCATCCTTTTTCTTTAGTTCAAGAAACTCCTTCTCCACCTTTTTTCGAAGAATACGAGGGAAGTACTTATTGAAAAATAAGTTCTTGAACTTGTCCCATTCCATGGACTCAATTTCATCGCTTGGCGTCGTATTCTTGATAAGATTCCACCATTGATCAGCTTCACCTTCCAAACGATATACTGATAAGATGACTTTATCATGTTCAGAACATTGATGAACTGAAAAAATCTTTTCAGTAGTACTGATCCATTGTTCAGCAACAAGTGGATCGGAAGACCCACTAAAAGAAGGTGGACGTTGCCTCATGAAGGACTCAATAGAATATTGTTCCCTTCTCTGCTCATTTGGAAGTCCAGAATGATTCATAGCTTGTGTAAGTATAACAATAAGATTTTTCACTCCATCTCCCATAACATTTGTTTGTTCAGGAGAACAATCATTTCATTGACCATTCCATTGATCAACACGGTTCCTTTGGGTTCCAGCCATCGTCTAAAACCCAAAAAGAATAGTGTGAGAGGCAAAAATAATGCTAGGGAAGACAACATAATAAAGGGGGATTAACTTCAATATCTAACATCTTAGGTTTAATTCTATGATCATTAGCGTAATTCTAGTACTATAACATATACATATACTTAACATTAGGTACATCCCTAGACATACCTTAGAAATATCTCTAGGGATCTCAATAACGTTTTCGCATCCTAGTTTCCAATGGTTGACTAAACCTTTCTTCTGATACCAACTGTAGAGACCCGAAGTTTATCGTACATGAACATTTCATTACTTTTTCGGAATACTTAGTACATAACAAAAAACACACACACAAGGATCGTAATAGTTTAGTGTCTTTGGAAACTCGGAACGTAATCTTCTAATCGTGGTGAAAGATCTCCAATATCTCCCATAAAGATCTTCCTTTTTTACCTAAAACCTTTCTTTATATCCTGGGGAAAAGAAAACATAAAAGCATGAGCTCAAATGCTTAGTAAGGGTAAACAAAAGAAAAATCAATCACATCATATTCATAAGAACATAACTTTTGGAAATCTTATCCTGCAAAAGAGAGAGCATAATTTCATAACATAGGATAAATCATAGTAGTGAAATGAAATCCCAATAATCATAACTTAAAACATGAAACTTTGTGGCATACACACATAATCATAGAGATCATTTCTTGTTAGTCAAGACTCATTGTCCAGACTATCTTAGTGGACAAAGTCCCTTTCTGAACCGAGTCACCCTCGTTTCAGTCCTGTTTCACTGAACCGGTATAACCTACCATTCCAGCCATGTCTATCTCATGAGATATAAAATCTTTACCCAATGAATTGGAGGGAGATATAGGTCCCACCCATCTTATAATGAATCCTTTCTTATGTGTGCCACATAATCATAAATCATACATCATCGCATAACACATGTAACAAAAATGGGATTCTTGAAACATCATGACATAATAAAACAAATCATATAAGGTAAATGACTTCATAAAAATAATTCCATCACAACATAATCAAATCAATTTAATAATAATGATAAAAACAGAACCCTATATTATCTTAGATGGAAAATAATTTTGATAAAACATTTGAACTCCATTCTTGAGGAAAATATCCTTTCTACTTCAAAAACACTTTTCTTTTCTTAACATGTCATACAATTATAAACTAAAAGAAGTTGATTATAAATAAACATGAAAACTTATAAAGTAATATTCTTGGAAATAATGTTTTAAAAATCCATTCTTTCTGTATAAGTTAAAAAAAACATTCTCCGTACTTTTGTCGGAAAAGTCAAAAAGTACCTCGTACGAAAAACGACAAAAGATTCCTTTCATATCCTTTACTAAAAACTCACCGAAGTGTAAAATTGGATTTAAAAAATAGTAGGTGGATGTAAATAATATTACATATTGAGTAAACATGGATGTGGATGATAAAACACACCCCAGTAAATACCAAAGTATAAACAATCTCAGATAAAAATGAGATTGTGATATTTCCCTTACCTTAGGTCCGACTTGCTTTATACGTGTCTGAACCTCCTTTATAATGATTTAAATCATGTTATTGACTTATTCCAGAATCATATTCATTGTTATTATATCATATATGGTCCACTTATGACTTTATATTACCCGTTCTTTTGTAAATTCATGTTAAAGTGGCGTTTTGGGTAAAATCGTCTCATTTGTCGTTCGTGTTTTTAACTTGTAATTTTTAATATGATTACTTGGATCATGATTACTTATATCCAGAATGTAAAACATGATTTATATATAATATATATTCAGAATATACATATATATAATATATTGATAAATGGAATGAGATACACCGTTCATGGAGACGGTAGTCCGTACGTACGCATGAACGCTGTTTTCATTTTCTTATTGAATTGAATGGAATAGAGTAGATGACATACATATAAATATAAATAAATCAAGTATCATTATTATCTCATATATTTCATTAGTACTTATTATATATACTTTATAATCATTCATGAATGGTTAATCATTGAGAATGAATCTCATCGCGTCGTGGAGACGGTATTCCGTACGTACGCACGAGCGATGATATCGTTCCCATGGTCGTGGAATTATGTTGAAGTGTATGTATACTATTTCAGTATCAATATCAATTTATAATAATCATATATAGTTACTCATTACACCATTATACCCATCCTATTAAGGTGGTGGCGGAAAATACATTACACCACGGCGTGGAGACGGTATTCCGTACGTATGCACGCGTGGTGATTTCCTTTTTCCGTAGGATGTATAGAAGGGTAATTAGAGTTGTTTCATATTTATAATAACATATCAGTATATAAGAAATACTGATGTTATTACTTTATCATGGAACAACTAAGGAAGAAGAAGTTGAAGAAGAAAGAAATTGAAAAGATCGGTAATGGATATTACCTCTTCTTTGAAACGCCTCTTTGAATCCTCCACTTAGAGAACTAAGATTGGTCTTTGAAGAAGACCAGGACCTCTAGGATTATTCTAGGGAAGTGTAGAAGGTATTTTGGAAGGGGTTGGCCTAGCATCAGTGCTCAAATTGGTGTGAGGAGGAGGGGGAGGAGGTGCCCTTTTATAAGGGAGGAGAGGGGCACCTTAGGAATATCTCAAAATATTATTTTATATTAAAGTCAAAACCATTTATAATGGTTCCAAAGGGTCTTATTTCTAAGCTAAAGTGGGTATGGGTCGAAATCCTATCATCCAATAGGATTTAGACTAGTTTAGGTTATTATTGTAACCTTATCAATTACATTTAACTCTAAGTTAAATAATTTATCTTTTACCGTGTCTTTTTGTTTTCTTACACTATATGGTTAATAAAATTTCTATATGAAGCCAAACGAACCCCAAGTTGTTTTTTATTAACCTATCTATCATTATCTAAGTCATTTGGCCGAACCTCAGATTTTTAGGAATTAAATAACAATTAATAATATAATTTTTGTTTTAAAAACTTATTTATGTCAATTTTGACACTATTTGGTACATGATTTTTTTGAAATTTCTAACAGAATGAAAAGTTCGAACCAAGTTACTTAAATCAATAATAACATGTCATATTAACCTATAAAATTAGTGGAATTCATAGAAAGTCTCAACTTATATTTATTTAGGCATTTATAATATCAATTAGTCTAATTTTTCACTATTATGGTAATTACTGCATCATCATTGTGTCATAAATAAATTGAATTATTTAAAATATAAAAATTACAAATAAAATACCATTATGTAGGAAATATTTTTATCTTTATAATTAATATTTATAGTCGAAATTATATTATGTATAACCCTATTTTAAAAATGTTTTAGTAAATAAACTTTGACTTTAACTCTTTTAACTCTTCTTTAAATTAAATAATAATAAATGTCCTAATCTAATCCATGTGGGACTAAATGATAATATTTTACACTTAAGGTTGTTTTTGGTCTAGATACACTTGTCCAATAGGATTAGGACATGTGTTAGGGTAATATTAATATCATTCTTACCCTTAATTACCCTATTTACTTTTAACCGTGGTAAATAAAAGTAAAAAGTTACTATTCACCAAAAATTATTTTCATCTCATTGAACCACATTTTACTTACTGACATCAACCGTGTCTCTCGGATTTTTGAAATTCCATTCACAGAAGTGGTAAAAATAAGTTTTATGAAAAAATCAGTTTTTTAACTACCACTTAGTAGTTTCACTATTCATCAAAAATTGATGTTTTTCAGAACAATTCCAAAATTTCACCCTAAGATATAATTGATATTTTGAATTCAAAAATGATTTCTATTTTACAAAATTCCCAACATATAAGTTGCATTAATTAATTTTATAATTAATTTCCGATGTCACAACAAATAGCGTGTTTTTAAGAGATAATAACTATCAAAAGATTAACACTTGTTTATGTCTGGTGTAAATGTGAAATTACATCCGATGACCAACATTGTATTGAATTGTAAAAATATATTCTAAATATACTTTGAAACCACTCAAATTAATAATTTATCACTATTAATTATTTCGATTAAAAAAGTTGTTTTTAATTAAAATTTAGTAATTTTCACTATTCATCAGAAAATAAAAGTTATCCGAAAAGTACCAAAATTTCACCCTAAGCTAATTTCGATATTATGAATCCAAAAATGAATTCCATTCTGAAAAATAAAATATAAAAAATTTTAAAAAGTGGTTATTACTATACATAACGGCTAGTTTTAATAATATTTTAATATCGTATTGTTGTTTAGTGAAACTCGTTATTGTGTACTACACACACTATCGAGGAAGGTCGTGATTGCGTGTAATGCAAGCCAAATCAAGGATGCGTGTTGTGCAAGATACATTTGGTGTAGCGTACAACACAAGACATTAGTGAAATTAAAAATAATATTTTTCATAAAATCTCGGGGTGTTACACTTTTTATATCCTTCTAAAATCCCATTATATGAAAAACTACCCCTATCTCAATGAAATTATCATGACCAAATGTTTAATGTAATCCTATTTAAAAAAATTATCAGTTCTCCATTATTCTTTTATTAATTTTTTATTTTTTGGATGCCAAATAGTTCAGCCCTCTAGAGGGTATTTCCATCTAGGGAGGTGTTTTGTGTTTTAATTTTGGAATTATAATTGAAAATTCTTCCTACATATCCATTGAATACATAAGTGAATACTCAAATAGCTCGATTGAATGGGAATGGATTACACCTCCATAGAATTCTTGTAAGAGAGGCAATTTCACCATAACGATTGGAGGATCAACATAAATATTCTAGGCCACATTATTCTTGATCAATGAGAAAAAACTGATAAATATTATGATTTACAATTCATGATTCCATACCATTTTATTTTAATGATGGGATTAAAAATTAATACTACCATAAGATGATTCACGTGTCATGGAAGGAGAGATAATTAGAAATATGGTGGTATGTAGACATGACGTTCACTGAGATACCTCACCTAGATGTCATGTCAAGTGTAGTTATTTTTTTGATGACTACTCCTAGGATTATGGACATGTATTTTCAACCATGGGGAGTATAAAAAATACTATGAATAATTATCACTATTAGAAGTATCTGAACTCAATTGTAATTGAGGATTTTGTTGTGGCTTATACCAATTTTTATTCCAATGTATTAGGAACGAAGAATATTATCTCTAATCAATGTTAATATTGATAGAAAAGATAGGTATCTATAATAATTGGTAATTAAATTATTCATTGGGTATTATTCCTAAGAGGGTCCCTATGTTTCTAAAAGAAATAAGAGCTTCTCGATTAAAGGATAATATTGATAACCATGAGGAGTAACTTGATTCATTGAAGATAATAGATTTGGTTAGGGATTTGACATTGATAGATTCCCATTTATCAATAAAAAATAGTAGTACCATTAATTGATGTGAACAATTATAAAAAATATTTTTAACAAGATTGAATTTCAGTTTAAGTATTTTGTTGTGTACTAAAACAAGGATAATTATCATGTTCCTATAACCAAGAGAAGTAACAAAAATCTTGGTGAATAATGATAAGCACTAGTAGAATATCAAATAAATTATATCTAATGAATTTTTGGGTCTTAAAAATTAGATGATTACCTTTTAGAATAGTTTGTTTTTACACCTAGGGGTAGACCCATTTATTTTTCCCCTCTTGATTGTAGTTAATAGGATAAGGAAGAGAGACTGATAATCATGGGGATTACACCTAGTAGAAATCCCAAGAATATTTGGTTGGGGGTTAAACCTATTATGATTATTGATAATGAAATTACATGAAGTATCATATGCCCTTATAAGAGTTTCTCTATAATTTTTCATGATGGGGGTTTACATAAGAGATACACATAGAAGCGTGCAGATGGAAATGTTCACAAAGGGGTATCATAAATTACTTCTTTATGGGGATGGACTCACACAATTTCACATGTTACTAGAGAAATTAGTTTTATGAAAATGGGTGACTACATTAGAGATAAAAATATTTGCAACCACATGGAATTGGTCAAGCAAGGTCCCCCAAAAGGAGTTCTACATGGTTTTTCTATATATAATTCCACAAAGGGATGTTCATATATCATTCCACATGGGATCCTTGTATATATTTATTTTCATAGAATTTACCAAATATTACATAAAAAGGGGATATTTTGAGGAATTATTTCCAGTAATATGGACCTAATAGGATTATATCCCAAAGGCCCTCCATAGTTTAAAACTCAATAATTATATATGAGTGTTACATGAAGAATTAGTCTCGTCTAAGAGTTAATGTGATTCCTTCATATTTTTTCTTATCTTAATTACACCCAATATGGTGTTCAATATTTCTTAAAATTAGTGACTAAATTTTATCCCAAAATATCCTTCTGTATATTAATCGTTGTAGAGAAATAAGAGTCCACATTGAACGTGACATATATATAAAATATTATTACTCTATTGGGGATGACCGAATTGTTTTTCCTTATACTACAAACAACATTAGTTTTGGGGAAGCATAAATATATAGCCTTGGACTACAAATGAATTCAGTTTTTAGTATGATTATTTAAAAAACTATTTTTATCAATATAGTATTTATGAAAATTGATATAATTTATAAAAAATCACTGAATCAATGCCAAAAATTAGAATGGAACTATGAACTGACTGATGTGCTACATGGTTAGAGATTAGTTCTCGGTGGAAGAAAGAATCATCACATTCGATCTATGAAATACTGGATCCATGAATTGATTAATGTGTTATGTGGTCTGAGAAAAACACCATGTTGGATTCTTGAATTGGTCAATTTTGAATAGAGATAAAATGAATTCCAAATTATAATGGTTATAACATTTAATCTTTATGCCTACCTCATTTTTGACAGTAGTCTAATTAATCTATGTGAATTGATCTACTCCCCTATTCAATGGTGTGTACATAGTAGCAAGATTTGTTTGATACAAAAATGTGCCTGGAAAAAACACTAAAAATGATTGTTATAGTGCCAAAATTTTTTCTCTACAATATTTTTAAATCTACATCATAATCCAAAATGGAGGTTCTCAACAACACACCATTATATTTGGAATTATTTTTTAGGAATCTCTATCTGTCAATGTGTCAATGTTAATATAACACATGAAAATTCAATTTTATTATGATTTTGGTGTGGATACACATTTCTAATCATACTATATATTTTTTTAAATATTTAGGATAATATCTATGGTCATGTAAAAATGTGTGTTTCATGATGGTTGCGAATCTAAAAATTTCCCCAAATATAATTTGATTAATTTTAAATGATAAAATGTCATTTAAGGTAAATATAGTGATGTTTTGACACATTTAAAAATCATCTAGTGGGATGTGCATCTATCTACCTATTAGTAACATGATTTAAAATGGGTGATATCAAATCAGTGCCTTTGGATGTCACTAAGAGGATAATATCATCTAATTTTTTTTAGTTTCTCAGATGAAAATTTTACTTGTGGTTTTTGAGTTTCAAAGAGGATTAATATCAATTCAAGGAACCAGTATCATTATTTTTTAAATATATATATATTATATAACTAAAAAATATAATGGAATGAAATTTTATTAATTGTTGGATCAAATATAACATATCTAGATGTCACTACGTTTCACAAGAAAAGGTGAATCAAGCAACATGTAGTTATGATAATGGGAAACCTATGTTGATAGTGATCATACAAAGATAGATGATATATTCAACATAATTTAATTTATTAAATTTGTAATTAATAATCCTATGTATATATATAACATATGTATGTGAAGGGATATAATTAATTTAACTTGGATTCATGGGTAAGATCCATTGTTTCCATGAGGATGCAGCATGGATCTGACTCTTAGGCCTGAATCATATATCAGATAGGTTTATTCCACTCTAATAAGATTATGTCCATCTATGATAGAATATATGTCATGAAATTTTTAGTAATTCAATGAGAACCTGTTATCCTAATGTAGGTCTTGATTAGAAAAAAGGTTCTATAATTTTCCAATGTTCAATAGACTTTATGAGAATATCTAAAATTTTTATGGGGCCTAATAGAAGCCCCAATGAGATATATATCAAATTATATTAACCATTAAAATTGAGTAACACATTGATATGGATTCCTAGAGTATAGGATCTTATATTTTAGTCATACTTCACTCAGTTTTTTTTCCACAAGAAATGATTTAAGCCATTTACTCTTCATTCAAATGCTTGTGTATTTTATAGGCTATGTGGGTTCCAGCCCTAACGAGTAGTGAATTTTATTTCTCCTCATATTACCATTGAAGGTCTATGTATTAGATCATACAATTTTACTTACTTTTTTTGTTTTACTATCTTGAAATATAGATCCATATTGTCATTCTTTATTTGTATACATCTTTGAATTATTGTTGCTGATGTTCAAGGTCACACTCCATTGACTGAAAAGTTGTATGTCACAACATATACATAGAGGGAATGGAGAGTACAATCCTGATGGGAGATTTCAATTCCAATTGAGAAAACCTATAAGGAAAAGGAATTTTATAAATGTAAATTTCCCTTCTTATAATTATTTCAAATAGTATAAATAACATCAATCACTTAAATAATAGAATACAAACTTTATAAATAATGAAAAATAAAATTATAGGGGTTTTCAAAAATTAAGGAACTCATTCCAATGGAATTATAACCTCACCCTGAATGAATAGTAATTCATCCTTCAAAATAGTAACCTCACACATGAAAGTGTAAATAAAATTTTTTAATCTTATAAATGAAAATAAGATATAATTTATATCGTAGTTTAAGTAAATAAATGTTTTTAAATCTAAATTTTTATTGTGGTTTTTAAAAAAATGTCTTTAAAATATTGTAATTAATATAATTATTTAAATAAAAATTTGATTTCATAAAATACAATCCTAAGTTTATATTTTCATTACATATGATTATGTGATACTTTTATGAGACTTTAATTAATTTTTCAATGTATTAGAAAATCAATTAAAACATTAAAATCTGTATTTTCCAAGTAAATTTATATTCTAATTAAATGTTATATGTATCATATCTATAAAATATATTAATAAAATTTAGTTCTTTTTTTTAAATATACACTTTGATTAATTCTTTGGGTGATATTTTGGAATTTTTTTTAAATTTTTTTAATTGAAATGTAGTATAGGATAATATATGATAAAAGCTCATTACATGAATTATTGAGTCATAGATGTTGTATGGATGATGTAAAACCACAATATATTTCACTCAATATTTATATTTATTTATTTATTAATAATGAAAGGAATAATAATATTCTAGAGAAAAAAACAATAAATTAATTAAAAAATAGAGAGAAAACCCCCCTCTCCCCTCAATAGATACAACCCTCACCAACCATTATCCTCACAATGTCCATGAATTGAGAATTTCACAAATCATCACTAATAATATTAATAAGAATCTAATTCATGAGAATGATCTTTTGGCCTCCAAAATGGGTAATCCCTTTTCCCAAAGGAGGTTCTCAAGGAGGATAAACTTATGAAGTAACATCCTATTTCATTTTATTTGAAGGTCATTTCGATTTATTTTCTTTTATTATCATATCATCACATACACTTAATCTATAGGAATGATAAAAAAATGTATTACTAATAATTTAATTTTATCATTTCAATGATATACATCCTCATAATCTCTTATCCCCTCTTCATTTAAAAAAAACCAAAAAAAACCCATGATTAGTTATCTTATCACACTCATAGAAGATGAAATTTTCAATTTCATTTAAAACATTTAAGGATCCTCATAAAACCGTTTTTATTTTTAGTGAAGATTATATTATGTTAATTACATCCATGGTAATTTTCTAAAACCATTTTATATAGATAATATTAATTATTAAAACAAAACTAGTTTGTGATGATCTAAAAATAGCCAAAATAATAGAAAAGGTGGTTAATAATGTCTTATATATTGATTCTTCCTCACCCAAAATTACAAAATGACATATTTAAAAATTTATTATTATTGATGGTAGTTAAAAAATATATAATTGAATTACACTAAAACTATTCTAATTTTACATTATTATATATACATTTATAAAAGTTAGCTAATCATGAAAACCAAGTAAATGAACACTCCCGGATGATATGTAATATCCTGGACCTCTCCGGCCAATTCCTTTGTTGAAAATAATGTCATGAAGTGTTCCAGAGGGTAGAATGGACTTTTCCCACACTTTTTCAAAATTTTGTAATTGTACGCCATGTAGTGTGAGTACACTCCATGTACCACCATGCTGGGTATACCCCGTGTTGATGTCGTGTCCTTGCCGCTTGAAATAAATTAGTACACACCGTGTAGCACATACTACACGCCGTGTAGTTCCTCCCCACGTACGCGTTACCCTCAAACTACATGTTGACCTGTCAACAACTTTGTGCCGTGTTGAAGATGTGTCCTTGCCGCGTGAGATAAATGAGCACACGCCGTGTAGCCCATACTACACGCCGTGTATTTCCTCCCCGCATATGTGTTACCCTCAAACCGTGTGTTGACCAGTCAATGATCGTGTTCCGTGTTGAAGGCGTGTCCTTGTCGCGTGAAATAAATGAGTACACGCCGTGTATCCCGTACTACACGCCGTGTAGTTCCTCCCCATGTACGCATTACCCTCAAATCATTTGTTGACCAGTCAATGACTGTGTGCCACATTGAAGGCCGTGTTGGAATCTGCATGGCGACCGTGTGAAATGGCCGAGTACACGCCATGTACTTTGGTTTTTATCGCCTATAAAAGTAGGGGGCCTCTCCTATTTTTCAAATCACTCCTCTCCCCACCTTTCTTTCTAGCAGAGCTCTCCTGAGAGACTCCAAAGATCTTTTTTCCATAACTTCTTCGTCCGAGCTCTGATTTACAATCTGTCAACGGCCACGAGATCCTAACGATGAGGTAGAACTTCTGATCTTAGATCTATTGCTTTCCCTTAGGCTTTTCCTTCCCAACATCCACCCGAATAGGTTTTATAGGGATTTGAAAGAAGCGATGGATGGCGAAAGATGTCATATAAAGTTGATCTGGGGGAGCATTGTGATCAGAACCTGTTGAGGTAGGGATCTTACCTTCATCTCTCCCTTTTGTGCATCATGCGGGGTGGGTATTCTTTTGTTTTTGGGATATACGGCTGAACTAATAAATAAAGATAGTAACTGGTTAACGAAATGGTATGGAAAAGTTGTCATGTTTATCTTTGTTTATCCTATTGTTATGTTATGAATTAAATAGACATATGCCTAATGAAAATCAGGGTCGTTGGGGGCCTTTTCTTGTGCAATTAAATGTGTTACCATCTTTCTAGACAGTTTTGTGGATGGAAACTTTGTGGAATATGGAAGTTCTCTAATCACTTAAAGTTGGTTGATTAAAATCAGGAACCGTTGTGTTATCACCCCTCTTGAAAAAAATGGAATAATGAACATGTGGGTGTTGGTTAGGTTACGTGTTGTGTGAAAGGGGGGGGGGTCAATCCTTGGTTGTTATGAATATGATGGGAAGTAGGGCTGCGGTAAATGTGGTTAAAGGGGAGATGATGTGGCACGAACCGTGGTTGTGATGCAGTTGTGGAGATGTGGCAGCAGGGCTGCAATAATAGGTTGTGTTGTTAAAATAAAGATGAATGTTGATAAAATAACTGGGAGGGGACGATAATAAATTAAACACAGGAACAATCAATGGTGATTTATTGATGATAAAGGGTTGGTTTTGTGTTTCTTGTGTTCTATCTAACTTGATTTGTGGTTGGCAGGGATTTGTTCAACGAAACGCTTAATCTGGTTTGATAGTTTCCTAGTAATTAAGGAACTAATAAACAAATACCGTTGAAACATGAAAACCTAAATGGGGTTGGGTTTGTTTTTTGTATGCATGCTTCGTAGTAGCAGTGCTGAGGCAAGTGCTCAGTTTCTCGGTTTAGAAGCCATAGGTTGGGCTGTGTGTTTGGTATACATATATATCTGTATCTTTGTGTTTTGTCGCACCCCACCCATATTGAGCACTGAGTGCCGAACACTCCCATTTCATGGAAGAAGGTTTTTTCCCCTTAATTACTAGCTCATTATTGCTTCTTCTTCCTTAGGATGTGATGGCTTGAGGCGACCTTACTCCCATGACTCTTCGAGTAGGATTCGATTGTGGTGGTTGTAGCCCCAGAATCTTTGGGCAGGTTTACGTTTCCCAAGAATCATTGGGATGAGGCCTAGGTGTATTTGGGTGGGGATGTGATGTGGTTTTTGAGTCCCAGGTGTGTGAGGGCGGGATACGTGGTTGTTAGGTCAAGGTGGGTGCGGGCGGGATATGTGGTTGTGAGGCCCATGTGTGTGCGGGCGGGATATGTGGTTCTTGAGGCCTAGGTGTGTGCGTGCAGGAAGAGTGTGGTAGAGTCAGGACGTTCACCATTAGGAAGAGCAACTACCTAGTAGGAAATGGTGTGGGGGTACCCAATACTCTTGTTCTTATATACTACTACTACCTGTTGTTTTGTGTTTTTGGGGAGCGTGGTTGGTGAGGTTGGGTGGATTGAATTCCTTGCTAGGTTTTGGTTTCTTCTGTTGTTTCTCACGGGACATTAGGATGTCTCCCCACCTGTGCATGAGAGATTTAGGTTTCCCTACTGAGTATACTTATATGATCACCCTACGTTTACTTTCAGGTTTTCAGGAGGAAAACCGGGGCTGTGCAGGACCCTACTAGTTGAGACAGTTGGAGTTATTGATGTTGTTGTACTCTTGTTTTCTTTTTGTATTTTACTTTGAGCTTTCTTGTACTTGTACATTGTTTCAGAATTGTTTAAACATGCATGTGGGATCAGTTTGGGTTTATTTCTATACACATGTTCTTTTTTCCTATTTTGTGGTTTACTTGACCTATTTCCTAATATTAAATAATAAAAAGGGTAATGCCTCCCATATTTGTGAAAACTCATACCCTTGTTGCTATTCGCCACTCCAGGGCCTACTGGAGACGGGACTCGGGGGTCATTATCTCCCTTTCACCATTGCAAACTCAGGAGGGGCATCTTTGGTGGGAGGGCATCGTGAAAGAATGGTATCAGAGGTGATGGTTGAGAGATATGATGGATTATGGGGTTAGGCACAGTGAAGATTGCATGGAATGGTAGGGAAACAATGTTAGGAGATATTTGTGCGTGAGAAAGGCCAGAGAAGACCAGCTAGGACATAGGATTTTAGGGCCCCCCATGATCTGATGTAATGACACTGAGCCTACCAAACGACCAAGTAAGACTACATTGATTATGGTGTAGAGACCCTAGGAAAGGTATATGAATTATCATGATTCTGTTTTACATGATTTTGGTGTTCTGGGAAAGAAGTTGAAATAAAATGATAAAATAAAACGTTGAGCAATTTCTTTGCTACTTGGGCTTAGGCGATCTTTGTTTACCATACAGCTATGGCACCCGAATGTCATCCCCGAGTGACTGAGATAGTCGAGGCCCAACAGAATCATTCGGTCGATTAGTTGAGGATTGACCGAGAGGAGGAAGATGGCCAGTGGAAGAAGACTCTCCGTTCTTCCAGTGACAAACCCTCAAGAAGTACGAGGGTAGTACTTCAGATATGGAGATGGAGGGGTGGGTTGAAGAGCTAGGGATCACTTTTACTATGATCCGTGCTCCGAGAAAGTATTGGGTTCCCCTAGCAATCATTCAGCTGAGAGGTGTGGCACTCCAGTGGTGGATGCTCTACCTCGGGGAGAGGTCAGAGGCAGAGGTTCCATGTGCTGACTTTGAGAAGGAGTTCCGAGAGGAATTCCATTCTTCCATGATCAAGGTGGAGAAGTGGTTGGAGTTACTCTCCCTCCAACAGGGGAGTATGTCAGTACGAGAGTTGGGGATCAAGTTCAAGGATCTCCTATGCTTTGCTCCGGATATCTTTCCGGATGAGGAGTCTCGGGCGAAACGTTTGGATGAGGTGCTTCATCCTTCGCTCCGGTATGTTGTCACCCCCTTCACCCTTCCGACATACTTTGCTATACCGAAGAAGGCAGAGGTTGTAGAGAGGATGCACTCGTAGGGAGGAGCACCATGAGAGGGGATCCAGCCGGGTTCATCAAAGGGGAAGGCAGTCAGTAGTAGGTCTCCTGTGATAGGACCTTCTATATTCAAGCCAGTAGGGAGCAGGCCCCTGCAGATCCAGTTCATATCTTCGGGTCCTTGTCACTTTTTCATGAGCCCATGCCAGAAGTGTTTATCTTGTGGTGGTTTCGGGCACATTCAGAGTCGGTTCCCAACCCGAGCTCAGTACGGTGGAGGTGGGCAGGTTCAGCGCCCGCCTCAGCAGCACCAGTTTCCAGTGAGGCCATTCCAGCAGTAGCATGACCCTGCTCCTCCGAGGGAAGACATTGCAGGAGGAGGCTGACCTCAGGGTGCTCCTTAGGGACTTCATCCAGGGCGTGGTCGGGGAGGTGGTTGACATCAGAGAGGCAGAGGAGCTGGGCATGGATAGTTGCACGCAGTAGAGTTGGCCACTCCAGTAGGACCAGTGGTGGTGCGAGGTACGATTTGTTTGTTCAACACTCTCATTTCTGCTTTGTTTGATTCGGGAGCTTCGTACTCCTTTGATGCACCCGGTCTTTCCCATGCTTTGGGTCTAGACGTAGAGAGAATTTTTTTACCCCTGGTGTTAAGTACAATAGTTGGAGGTCAGACCAGCGTATCTTATGTTTTCCGAGGATGTGGGTTGACGTTGGGACCACATCGATCTAATGGGGATCTTCTTTTGCTACATATGCAGCCATACAATGTCATCCTAGGCATCGAATAACTGTTTTATGTTAGTGTCGTTATCTACTTCTTCCAAAGAAGAGTCGTGTTCTCTGATGTGGATGAGAAGTATGTAGCTTTTGTGGAAAGAGGAGCTATCAGGTAAGAAGCTGGCATATAAGGCCTATCCTTTCCTTATTAGGCAGGTTATCAGTGGTTTCAGATGATACAGAGATGATGGATGTTCCAGAGGTTATTGGTGAGTTCTTTGATGTTTTCCCCAAGGAGGTTGTGACTCTACCCCCCCCCCCCCGACGTGACATTGAGTTCGGGATAGACTTACAACCTGGTGCCCATCCGATCTCAATGGACCCATATTGGATGGCACCTTCGGAGTTGCGGGAGTTGTGGATTCAGATTGATGATCTGATGGAGAAGGGTTTTGTTCGACCCAGCGTGTCGCCATGGGGTCTTCTAGTTTTGTTCCGGAAGAAGGAAGATGGTGGTCTCAGGCTATGCATAGACTATCGAAGGTTGAATCAGGTAACGGACAAGAACCGTTACCCCCTTCCAAGGATAGATGATCTCTTCGAACAGCTGATGGGAGCAAGTTGATTTTCTAGGATTGATCTATGATCTAGATATAATCATCTGAGGGTAAAGGATAGTGACATATTGAAGACGACTTTCAAGTGCAGGTATGGGAACTTTGAGTTTTTAGTGATTCTGTTTGGAGTTACGAATGCACCAGCTGTGTTCATGGGGATTATGAACATTGTCTTCTGAGTGTTTCTGGACCGGTTCGTCATTGTGTTTATCGATGACATCCTGATCTACTCAAGATCAGAGGAGGATCACATTGAGCATCTCAGGGCAGTCTTGGAAGTCCTTCGACACCACCAGCTTTATGGGAAATTATTGAAGTGTAAGTTCCTGATGCAAGAAGTACACTTCCTTGGGCACATGGTGTCTCTGCATGGAGTGTCAGTGGACCCGTCGAAGGTGGAGTAAATTGTTTCTTGTGTGGAACCCAATAGCATGGAAGAAGTTTGTAGTTTCCTGGGGTTGAAAAGCTATTATCAGAGGTTTGTTTCGAACTTCTCTCGAGTTGCTGCTCCATTGAAAGCTTTGACTAGGAAGAACCAGTTGTTCCTATGGAGAGAGAAGTTCCAAAAAGAATTCGACTACCTGAAGGAGAAGTTGGTTAGTTCTCCAGTGCTCAGGTTTGTAGAGGAAGGGTTGTTGTATGAGGTGTTTTGTGATGCTTCTGGCCTTGGTTTGGGGTGCGTGCTGATGCAGAAGAAGGGTGTGATCTATTATGGGTCTAGGAAGTTGCGCCCTCACGAGCGTAACTATGCCACGCATGACCTAGAGCTTGCATTATTAGTGTTCGTACTGAAGTTGTTGAGACACTACCTCTTTGGGGAGCACTTTGTAGTTTTGTTAGATCATAAGATCTTACGTTATATCTTCTCCCAGTGTGACCTGAACTTACTTCAGCGGAGATGGGTCGAGTTTCTCCAAGACTCTGACTTCAAGATCTCTTACACTGAAGGTAAGGGAAATGTTGTGTCCGATGACCTAAGGAGGATGTCCCATAAGGAAGTGGTTCAAGAATCCGCTGATTCTTGGAAAGCGATGGGAGAGTTGGCTACCTTGCACATGGATGAAAGGGTAGAGTGTGTTAGAGGCTGTTTGTTTCAGATGACGGTGTAGTCCTCCTTGTTGTAGCAGGTGGTAGTGTCTCAGTGGGGATACTCTGAGGCGGATGTAATGTGGGATCATATTGATCAGGGGAACACTCCAGAAGGATGGTCAGAGGACAGGAGACATCAGATGATTTTTCATGGAAGGATGTTTGTTCTGGAGGTGACAAATGAGGGAGTTCTCCATGAGTTCCATAACTCAGCCTTGGCAGTACATCTGGGAGTTTCAAGAATGTACTGAGGCCTGAGGGAATATTTTTGGTGGCCCGGGGTGAAACGGGCAGTGGAAGAGTTTGTGGCTAAGTGCATAGTGTGTCAGCATGTAAAGGATGGACACCGTGTTCCTAGGGGTTTGTTGCATCCCTTGTATGTCCCCGAGTGGAAGTGGGATGACATATGAATGGACATCATCACAGTAATACCTAGAGCTCAGGGTGGTTATGATAAAATCTGGGTAGTGGTGGATCGACTGATAAAATCAGCTCACTTCTTGGAAAATATGGAGTCAGCCCCAGTTAGTACCTTAGCACAGAGGTACATAGATGAGGCAGTGTGGTTGCATGGAGTTCCGGAGACTATCGTCTCAGATCGGGATAATCGGTTTACCTCACGAGTCTGGAAGGTGTTACAACATACTTTTGTCACCCAGCTATGCCTTAGCACTACTTCCCACCCCCAGAACAATGGGCAGACAGAGCGGACTATCCAGACGTTGGAGGACATGTTGTGAGCATGCGTTCTAGATTTCAGAGGATCATGGGTGCTACAATTTCCTTTAGTAGAGTTTTCCTACAACAATAGCTTCCACTCTACTATTGGCATGGAACCGTTTGAGTCTCTATATGGTAGACCATGTTGTTCACCCATTTGCTGGGCATAGGTTGGTGAGACAGGTGCTCTTGGGCCAGAGGTAGTATAGAGCACCACAGTGAAATTTCAGCTTGTGCGTGAGAGGATGAAAGAGGCTTAGGACCGACAGAAGTCTTATGCTCATCGTCGAAGGAGGCTCTTGGAATTCGAGGTGTGAGATCATGTGTTCTTGAAGGTTTCCCATCTACGGGGGCAGTAGAGGTTTGGGAAAGGGAGTAATCTCTCCCCTAGGTTCATCAGACCTTTCAAGGTGCTAAGGTGAGCTAGAAATGTGGCATATCAGCTAGCCCTTCCACCTCAGTTGGAGAAGGTTCATGACGTCTTCCTCGTCCCCCAGCTTCATTAGTACTTACACGATGACTCTAATGTTATATACTGGGGAGAGTAAGATATGGGAGAATACGTGACCTTTGAGGAACAACCAGTCAGAATCGAGGATCGTAAAGAGAAGGTGCTCCGTGGACGAACCATCTCCTTCGTTCGTGTGTTGTGGAGGCATGGCGGCCTCGAGGAGAGCAATTGGGAGCAGGAAGCCCAGATGCACGCTCAATACCCAGAGTTGTTTTGACTTGTGTTTTTCATTGTTCTTCTGAGCATTGTTTTGATGTTATGCTCTGTACCTTTGATATTTGGAATGCTTGGCTTGTTGGTTGTGGGAAGTTTTGTTTCCTTTTTCTCTGTAAGTGTGTAACGTGTCTGGATGTGTAGGAAAGGGAACCTGATCTTTAATAGAGATGCATTAATGCGGATGTGATTGAACCCGTGCTAGCGATTCAGTGCCGCCTAAAGCAGTTAATATCTCGACATGGGAGAAGGAATTCCCCATGCTATGTGTTCAGATAGTGTGTTGGTTGTACGATGTTGGGGGCTGTGTAAGTTGAAAAATAATAATATATGGAAGTGGGAAGACCCAATTCTTAATCGAGACGCATTAATGCGAATGCGATTAAAACCGTGAAGGTGAGTCAGTGCCACCTAAATCGGATAATATCTCGACATAAGAGAAGGAATTCCAAACACTTATGATTAGGGTTGTTGGTTAGGTTCCTGTTATAATGAGATCCCTAAAAGGTATCTTATTGTATTCCTCTGGGTTGGTTTTTGAATTTTCAGGGATGAGAATGTTTTAAGAGGTATCTTATGTAATGGCCCATACCACTCTGGCCCATTCCATTGTCGAAAATAAGGTCATGAAGTGTTCTGGAGGTTAGAATGGACGTTTCCCACACTTTTCAGAATTTTGTAACTACACTCCGTATAGTGTGTGTACACACCATGTACCACCTTTCCGGGTATACCCCGTGTTGAAGCCATATCCTTGATGCGTGAAATAAATGAGTACACACCATGTGGCCCATACTACACGCCGTGTAGTTCCTCCCCACATTCGCGTTACCCTCAAACCGTGTTTTGACCAGTCAACGGCCCTGTTCCATGTTGAAGCTGCATCTTTGCGGCATGAAATTAATGAGTACACACCATGTAGCGTATACTACATGCTGTCTACTTCCTCCCCGCGTACACATTACCCTCAAACCGTGTGTTGACCAGTCAACGGTCGTGTGACATGTTGAAGGCGTGTCCTTGTCGCGTGAAATAAATGAGTACACGTCGTGTATCCCATACTACACACCGTGTAGTTCCTCCCCGCATATGCGTTACCATCAAACTATGTGTTGACCAGTCAATGAACGTGTGCCGCATTGAAGTCCGTGTTGGAAGCCGCGTGGAGACCATGTGAAATGGCTGAGTACACGCCATGTACTATAAAGTACACACCGTATGCTTTGGTTTTTCTCTCCTATAAAAGGAGGGGGCCTCTCCTCCTTTTCAATAACTCCTCTCCTCCCCTTTCCTTCAAGCAGAGCTCTCCTGAGAGACTCCAAAGCTATTTTCTTCAATAAGTTCATCATCTGAGCTCTGATTTACAATCCGTAATTTTCCATGAGATCATAACGAAAAGGCAGAACTTCTGATATTGGATCTTTTGCTTTCCCTTCAGCCTTTCGTTCCTAGCTTCCACCTGAGGAGGTTTTTCTAGGATTTGATAGAAGCGACAGACGCCAACAGACGTCCTCAAAAGTTGATCCGGGGGATCATTGTGATCAGAACCTGTTGAGGTAGGGATATTACCTTCATCTCTCTCTTTTGTGCATCATGTGGGTGGGTATCCTATTGTTTTTGTCATATACGACTGAACCAATAAATAAAGATAATAACTAGTTAAAGAACGGGAATGGGGAAGTTGTTATGTTTATCTTTGTTTATCCTATTGTTATGTTATGGATTGAATAGGCTTATGCCTACTGAAAATCACGGTCATTGGGGGCCTTTTCTTACACAATTAAATGTTTCCCTATATATCTAGACCGTTTTGTGGATGGAAACATTGTGGAATATGGAATTTGGATAATCACGTAAGGTTGGTTGATTAAAATCTGGAACCCTTGTGTGATCACCCAAATTGAACAAAATAGAATAATGAACATGTGGGTGTTGGTTTGGTTACGTGGTGTGCGAAAAAAATGGGGGGTGAATCCTGGGTTGTTACGAATAGGATTGGAAGTGGGGCTGTAGTAAATGTTGTTAAAGCGGAGATGATGTGGCACGTGCCTTGGTTGTGATGCGGTTGTGGAGATTTGGAAGCAGGGCCGTAGTAATGGGTTTTGTTGTTAAAATAAAGTGGAAAGTTGATAAAAGAACTGGGGGTAAATATTATGAATTAAACACATGAACAATAAATGGAGATTGATTAATGATAAAAAGGTTGGTTTTGTGTTGCTTGTGTTCTATCTAACTTGATTTGTTGTTGGAAGGGCTTTGTTCTATGAAACTCTTGATCTGGTTTGATAGTTTCCTAGTAGTTAAGGAACTAATAAACTAATACCGTTGGAACCTGAAAACCGAAATGGGGTTTGGTTTTGTTGTTGTATGCATGCTCAATAGTAGCAGTGCCGAGGCACATGCTCAGTTTCTCATTTTAGAAGCCATACATTGGGTTGTATGTTTGGGATACATATATATATCTATATCATTGTGTTTTGTCGCACCCCACCCATGTTGAGAACTTTGTGCCGAACACCCCCATTTCATGGGAGAGGGTGTTTTCCCCTTATTTACTAGCTCCTTCCTACTCCTTCTTCCATAGGCTGTGATGGCTTGAGGCGACCTTGCACCCAAGAATCTTCATGTAGGTTTCGATTGGGGTGGTTTTATCCCCAGAATCTTCGTGGAGGATAACTATTCCCAATAATCTTCGGGATGAGGCCCTGGTGTGTTCGGGCATGGATGTGACGTGGTTTGTGAGGCCCAGGTGTGTGCGGCTGTGATATGTGGTTGTGAGGCCCAGGTGTGTGTGGGCGGGAAATGTGGTTGTGAGTCCCATGTGTGTCTGGGCGGGATATGTGGTTCTTAAGGCCCAGGTGTGTGTGGGCAGGAAGAGTGTGGTAGTGTCCAGACATTAGCCATTAAGAAGAGAAACTAACTAGTGTGAAATGGTGCGGGATACCCAATACTCTTGTTCGTATATACTACTAATACCTAATGATTTGTGTTTTTGGTGAGCGCGGTGGGTGAGGTTGGTGGATAGAATTACTTTCTAGGTTTTGGTTTCTTTTATTGTTTCTCACGAGACATTATGATGTCTCCCCACCTATGCATGAGGGCTTTAGGTTTCCCTAATGAGTATACTTTTATTCTCACCCTACATTTACTTTCAGGTTTCCAGGAGGACTACCAGGGACGTGCGAGACCCTACTATTCGAGACAGTTGGAGTTGTTGCAGTTGTTTTACTTTTGGTTTCTCTTGGTATTGTACTTTTAGCTTTCTTGTACTTGTACTTTGTTTCAAAATTGTTTAAACATGCATGTGGGATCAGGTTGGTTTATTTCTATACACTTGTACTTTTTCCTTTTTGGTGGTTGACTTTTCCTATTTCCCGATCTTAAATAATAAAAAGGGTAATGCCTCCCATATTTGTCAAAACTAATACCCTTGGTTCTAGTCGCCACTCCAGGGCCTACTAGAGGCGGGAATCAGGGGTCATTATATCCCTTTCACCATTTCAAGCTTAGGAAGGGCATCTTTGGTAGGAGGGGGTCGGGACATGATATAATTATATGATATAAATCAAAAAAAATTACATAAATGAATAAAATTAAAATATAATAAATAAATTATTGTCATAAAGGGTTCATAATTAATTAATTAATGTATTTAATTTTATTTTCATGGATATTAAGATCATGTACATAACCATTTCATACATAAGGTTTGGGATTCAACTCTAACACCTTTTTTTCCATTGTGTTACTTGTTCTCTCTCCGTACCCCAATGTAATTATTCTGTATTTGTATGTAATTATTCTAAATTAAATATATACATTCCAAAATCATGTTTCAATATAATTTTACCCTTCTTATAAATGGAAATGCTTGTATAAAAAATATTCCCTTCTCAATTCTTCTCGATAAGAATGTATGATTAAAATGAACATCCATATTTTATACCCATATTCATGTGAATTCCATAATCGTTTTTAAGACACCATTTTTTGAAAAATATATAATTTTATCACGAAAAATAATCATCATTCATTTATGGTTTTTATGAAAAAAAATAATAGTTTTTCCATTTAAATGATCTTATATAGTTCCATTAAACCCCACTAAAATGTATCATTTAAACAGTTTTTAAACACCATTATTACATGATTCTACATAAATTGGAAATCTATTATCTTTGTGAATTCCAAATTTATCTTCTTTATTTCTATGTATTTTTATATATATTAATTCATTGATACTAACATGATACTCCCATTTTTTATGATCCATGATATGATTACAATACCAATTACATTCCTTGTATAACCCTTATATTTATGTCTGATTTTTTATATGACACATATATGAATGAACATGTTATGATTGGTGCAACAAGATAATACTCCAATGCATTGGGTAATGGTTAGTTTCATGATAAATAATGTTGGTATAAGGAGTTGACCTAATTCATTTTAGGGATATTGTCAACCATGTGAAATATTACTTGTAGTAAGCCATAGATCATGTTTATGTCATGTTATATTTTGTTTCCATATTTCAGTGATTATAAATTTTTATTTTTCCATGATTATATGTTCCCATGTTATACATGATATTATTAATGACATTAATTTTTGTTCCATGGATTAAATTTTACCATGTTATGTCCTATGACACATGGGATATGTTTTACTTATAATCTAATTCCCTCAATGAGAAATTTATCTCATCCCTTTTGTTCATGTGTTTCACATGTTATAAAATGATTATGTAATATCTAATTGGATGCTTGGTTCTCATTATGGATATTAATTTTTTTTTTAGTTTGGTTTTAGTTTTCATATTTTTTACCTAATCTTCCAAATATACTAGAAACTATGTTCCTTGATTTTATTATGTTTAATTGTTATTAATATCATGTAATAATATCTGTAAAAGGATATGGTCCATATAGTTTTTTTCAGAGAAAGTTCTTGTTATTTTTATTGATTCTTAATAGATAATATTAATAAAAATCATAGGGATAACTTGGTCAGACTTGATAGCCCAGATTGAATCCAATGACATCAAAATTTAAAATATAATTTTGATTTAAAGGTTTATCCCTATATGATCAATGTTTCTGTTTTTATATTCTTTTAATCTATTTATTCAACCCATCACATGATTACCCCTAAGTATGTACAATGAAATTTCGAGATAAAAATCACTTAAGGGGTGTAGAATTTAATGACCAAGAAATATATCAATGCATATTTCCATTAAAATAATAATTTCAAATAGTATAAATCACATAAATCACATAAATCACATAAATAACATAGAAAATCATTAGAAATGATAAATAAATCAAAAATAGATTTTTCATAAATTAAAGAACATATATCAATGGAATAATGACATGACCACTCAGAATAGTAATCAAGTGTACATAATACTATCCTTACACATGAACGTGCACATAAAATTTATCGATTTTATAAATTAATATATGATATAATTATACCATAGTGTAAGTATATAATATTTTTGAAAATGATAAATTAAGTGTTGGTATTTTTATAAAATATAAATTTTTTTATATATTTTATAATTAATATAATAATTTAAATGAATAATTATTTTCATTAAATATATTCATAAATTAATATTTCTATGTATTCTGATTATAATATAATTTTGTGAGTCCTTAAATATGTTTTCAAAATAATGTAAAATCAGTTATAATCATAAAATCTGTACTTTCTAAGTAAATCATTAATTTTATAATAAATTAATGATATCATATTTATAAAATTATTTTCATAAAATTATGTTCATTTTATAATTCACCACATTGAAAAATGGTATGGGTGAATTGTTTGGGATTTTTAAAAAATACTTAGATTTTTGTGTGAGTAATAAAATACTAGAATTAATTATAAATGCTAAATACAATAATTATAAAGTTATATTTGTATTTTGGACGATGTAATCACATGAACTAGAAACATAATTCATATATTTAATATATATAATTATAAGTATGAAATAATTCATTTTCGTGAAAAAAAAGAAAAAACTAAGTTATAGATTAATGAGAAAACACTTTTCTTCTCCCATATAAATAACACCCATCAACACCCATTCTCCAGACACCATTAACGCTTTAATTCTTGACCAAACTCTTCTTAATAATATTCCTTGACCTCCCCCTCTATTATAGGTTCTTTTATTCAAAAAAATACAAAAATTCTTTCCTATTGTGGTTCTTAAGGATGAGAAATTCATGATCTAATATCATATTTAATTTTAATTTTATGTCATTTAATTTCTTATACTCTCATCATATTACATTATCCATGTGACTTGGGAACTAATTTATCATATATATACCATAAATATATCACATTAATGTAATATTTATTCATCAATCCACTTCCCCTCTCATTTTTTAGAAAAAAAATGAAAACACTTTATTTGATGTGTCAATTTATCGCATTCAAGGACGATGATGTTTCGAATTTCCATTACATACCTCAAGAATGGTTTTAAAAACAGTTTTAAGATTAAAATATATTATAATAGATGTATTTTATTCTAAATAATTTTTTTAACCATTTTATGTACAAATTATTAACTAATTAAACAAAATTAATTAGTGATGATCTAAAATCGGTCAAAATAATTTAAATTATTATCACAATCATCATATCTAATGATTCATCTTCACCCAAAATTAACAAATGAATTATAAAAACAATTTAGTAATCCGTAATTTCATTTAAATCATATAATATCAATTCTATAAAAATTACCAAATTTACATGAATTTCAATACAAGTATACAAGTAAACGAATCAAGAAAACCAAGGAAAAAAACTCTCCATTGATAAAATTTTATCCCATAGATCATACAAATTACCACAAATGAAATTAATAAACTTATACTAAATAACATTCTGGTATAAAAAGTTATGAATTTATTAATTAATATATTTATTTTGATTACCATGGATATTAATATCATGTGTAGAACCATTTTAGGAATAAAGTAAGGGGTTATAAAATAATCCCAATTTATCCTTCATGTTTCTCTTTATCTCCCTTTAGACTAATGTAATTCCTACTTATTATTCTGTAATTAATCTATGTTATACTTATATTTTACAAAGTCATAAATGTAATTCATTTCATTATTATTTTTCTAGGAAAATCATGTTACAAAATGGTTCCCTTCTCAATTCTTCCTAAAAGGCATGTCCTATTAAATGGAATATCTCGATTTCATAACCTTTTTCATGTTCCCCACATATTATGTTTTAATCAAGCATTATTTTTTAAAAATAACCTAATTTATCATGAAAATAAATCATGGTTCATTTTTCATTTTATGAAAACAAGTATTGTCACGACCCGTCCTCGGGGCCCGTGCCGTGACTACCCCATGCCCGCCTTCCATAGGCCAGGGGCTGGCGACTAGCACCAAGGTGTAAATCCTGGTAAAAAGGGAAGGCATTGCCTTTGTAAAGTAAATAATCACACAGAGTACAAGAGGAAGAAGTAAACACTAAGTAAAAACTGAGTACAAGAGTAAGTGTGGAAAGTAAAAAGGGGCCGGAAATACAAGCCCAACTGTAAAGTACAACTCGAAAGGGAAAATAGCAACTGAAAAGTAAAGCTGCTATGCTGAGCTGTCCACTAGAAATCCCACCTGAAGGGTGGGTACAGATAGCTCCTCTTCTCCTTGGGTCCCGCCGTCCGCTCCGAGTATGTCCCGCCCAGTGGTCTACCTCCGGGTACCGCCTCGTCGTCACGTCCACCTCTGGGTACCATCTCGTCGTGAGGTCCTCCTCCGGGTACCATCTCGTCGTCTAGTCCACCTCTAGGTACCGTCCAGTCCTCGAACACTCGGCCTCTATCAGCACTGCCCGTCGTCTACAACCAACACAACGAGGTGCGAGCATAGCCCGTGCAGGGGTGAGTATAACGATACTCTGTAGGGACCCCGAGACCCTCAATGTCTCACTAAAACCAACAAGGATAACCACATAGACTATATCAACAGGTTACCTCTACTTAGGTATATGCCCATACATATACCTAAGTTATCAAGTAACCCATCTCAATCATGAGGAAACACAATGATTGTGAAATCAACGGATAACTACTACCCAGGTATATGCCCATACATATACCTAAGTTATCAAGTGACCCATCTCAATCATGAGGTAAACACGAAGGTCAAAAGTCTCAGCTCAAACCAGGATTTTCATTATCGAAACTGTAACTCCTGAAGAGCTTCGTCTCTGGAGTGTACAGTGGTCCTGTCACGACTCCGAGGTATTTCTCACTAACCTAAGACTGCTGAGGTACTCCTCATGTCGAGTACCGCGGGCCTGCCACCTCACACAGTAGTGCTTCCCGCCGGGGTCTGCCACCCAACACAGTAGTGCTCACCCCTCATAGCCTACACAGGTACTCCTCCTGTCAAGTACCGCGGGTCTGTCACCTCACATAGTAGTGCTCCTCCGCTGTGGGTCTGCCACCTCACAAAGTAGTGCTCCCCACTAGGCTACATAAGTCACTCCGAATCGAATCGGACAAGCAGTCTTCAGGTCTCTGCAGGCTACACGGTCTCTGTACTCCGTATGCTCATCTCTAGGAGGGTCCGCTCCATGAGCTACAAGTCGATACTCCAAGTATCTCAAAGTCCAACGAAGATGTATCTCAAAGGACCGCCTCGTCATAGGGGTCTCAACACAATAGACGGCACGTCAATCGGACGCCCGGTCTGTGAGTTATTAGCCTTTTCGTCCCAGGGGCCCGGTTGGTTTCGTGAGTGAATCAAACCCGGCCGTATCTCAACTGTACCCCGAACTCTCATAGGGTATACTCATAGGGACCGTTTCTCAACGAGATCACCAACGCCGCTGACGGTTTAGTCAAACGGGCGTTCTGTCAGAAAGGTATCAGCTTTTCCGTTCCAAGGGCCCGGTTGGATTTCTGTGCGATCCAACCCGGCCACTCTCCATCTGCATCCAAATCTCAGGCGGAAAATGCCAAAGGTTCTGTATCGTCAACAGGAACTCAACGCAACAGACGGCGCGTCAATCGGACGCCCGGTCTGAGAGTTATTTGCTTTTTCGTTCCAGGGGCCCGGTTGGTTTTTAAGGAAAAACCAACCCGACCAAACTCCACCTGCCTCCAAACCTCAGGCGGAGTATGCCAAAAGATCCGTCTCATCAAGAGGAATTCAACGAAATAGATGGCGCGTAAATCGGATGCCCGATCTGTTAGTTATTGTCCTTTCCGTCTCACACCCACCCTGGGAAACTTCCCAGGAGGTCACCCATCCTGATCACTACTCTTGGCCAAGCATGCTTAACTATGGAGTTTTAACCACGTAGGCTCCCGAAAATGAAGGTTCACATTGAGTATAGTATAACGAAACTACCGTCTCGATCCAAGGATCGTGTTGCCGCTGACGGCGAGTCGTTTGGAGGCTCGTAGCCCAAGATACGAGCATTTGACCGAAAGTGGTCCGAAACTGGGGGTCTGGGCCCGGGCCGACCCCCCCCCCCCCTGGGTCGGCCGAACCGGGTCGACCCGGCCCGCGCGGCGACCCGGCCCGGCTCGAAAAATCCCAGCCCGGCCGGTGGCGCGGCGGCGCGGTACGGCGCGGCGGCGCGGATCGGCACGGCGGCGCGGACCGGCACGGTGGCGCGGCCTGGGCACCGTTCGGATGCCGCACGCGGGGGGAAAAGCCCCCGCCTTTCCTCAGCTGGCGGCGCGGAAACCTGCCGCGCCTAAGAAAAACGGCCCCCCTCACGTGGGGGCCTGCCTTCGAGAAAACGGGGGGCCGCCTACCCCCCCCCCCCTTTGTGAAATCGGCCCCCCTCATAATGGGGGGGCCATTAAGGCTGGCCAGGGGAAATTATTTCCCCTGGTTTTCTCCCTTCCGGCTTGCCCGACCTGGCCGGCCGGTTCTTCCTCAACGGGACCGGCAAGGACGGTCCCCCTTCCGGCTTCCGACACCGGCGGCCCGGCTGGCTGCCGGTCTTCTCGTTCCGCCGCGGCCTTCGTTGTCCGGCGCGGTGCGACAGCACCGCGCCACACCCGTTTCAATCCACAACAAAATCAACATGAAAGGAGGAGGGTCGTCCGTTTTCGTGCGGTCCGCCCCCCTCACGTTATTTGCTAACAATCGGCCTTTAATGAATGATAACCTTTCACAATCATTTAAATTAAATAAAAAGATTTGGAATCAAGGCCCAACAAATATAAACCTTCAAGTTCGAAGGAGAGATCCACATAACTATAAAAAGTTAAAACCCCTACCTTGATTTAAGAGGTGACGAGATTCGGCGTCGCGAAAAGAGATGTCATGGAAGAAGACGTCGTCGGTATTGCGGGTATGGCGTCGCGGAAGACGGTTCCCGAGAATGTGGCGTTCTTCGTCGATGTCTGATTGTTCTTCGCGTTCTTTGTCAAGAGGATGAAGAAACTTCAAGACTTATAAGCCTTCTTTCCAAAAGCTCTCAAACAACACAACCCAACCAAAAGAAATAAGTTCTCCACTTATTTAATTAACATCACATGGCTTTTGAAATTCAAGTGTTTGAAATTCAAAAGACTCACACAACTCACCACATTAAAATCAACTCATTTAAGACATAAGTTATAACTAAGTTAAAATCATTTAAGTGGGAGTTGAGGGGTTTTAGAGGATATGAAGTGGTGGGGTTTGTGTGGGCCCCACCACCCTCATAACCTCCCACGGGAGGTTCGGTGGTTACCCAACTTCCACCATGAGCTAACACTTAGAGTAAGTTAATAAAAATTGTAGTGTAGTTATAAAATAAACTTCCACAATTTTTATTATCAACAATCGTGTAAACGCAACTCCGGAACAGGAGTTCCTAAGTAATTACCGGCACTGCGGTTCCATCGGTACCCTCGGAATTCGATTTCGGGCACCGGTTCAAATGATAGAAATTCTCGCTCACTCGTTCACTGAACGTACCCGAGCCAAACTTCGGAAATTAATTCCGGGCACACCGGGCCTCGGAATCAGGCGCCGTCCGAAACTGAGTTCTTGTAAAATTCCAAAGAAAATTAAGAGAAAATATTCCTTGAAATTTCTAGGTCTTTACATTACTCCCACCTCAGGGCCTTACGTCCTCGTAAAGCTTCAACACAAACTAGGGTCACAAAAGCGGTACAGAGCACGCATCTGAGCCTTCCGCTCCTATGTGCTCACCTGAAGGTTTCCGTACTGCCAAAGAAAGTGCACCCGAGGAATCGATCGTCCTCGTAGGATCTGCTCCTGTCGATCCTCGATCCCCACTGGAATCTCCATGAAAGACACCCCATCGCCATCGTCCAGCTCCTCATGTTCGATGGTATGCGAAGGGTCGAGCACGTATCTCCTCAGTTGATATTTGTTGAAGTCGTCGTGCACCTGGTGTAACTGCGGTGAATGGCTCAAGCGGTAAACCACCCCGCCTACCCAGCTGGGGACCTAAGAAGGTCCGCTGAACCCCGGAGATAACTTGCCGCCTTGGCCACATGTCTGTAAACTTGGTCGAGGTGAGACCCGTATAAGGATGTGATCGTCATCCTCGAACTCCAGAGGTCTCCATTTTCTGTTAGAACTGGAACTCGAAAGGCTGCTACTATGAGGGTAAGTTTGACCGACTCAAGAGTGATCGGTCGCACCCTCCTGTGCAAGAGTTACCCTGCGCTGCCTGGGGTTTCCTTTTCCTCCGACCAAGGAAAACCCATCCCAACGTTTGCCTAAAACCGCCAATTTGAGTACGAGCAGTTATTGCCCATTCCATACTCAAACTAACGTTGTAAGGACTCGACGCTGCCACCAAGAGATTCCAACCGAAACTCTCGCCTCGAGGGTCTGACCACACCATCGGCATAAGTGTGATTATCGAGTCTCCTCCCAAGGTATCTCTAGCTGTGAGGGTCAAGTCCACGGCTTACCGGACACTCTAGGTCTGGAACAAGATTTGTGAAAGCAAGGAATGATTCACATCGACGTCCGTTACTACATCAGCTAGTAGTGGACACAGACTGTCCATTGAATCATTTTTAGAGCCATTGGGTCACACTCCTTGACTGCATGCAGCCGCACTCTTCCTCCGCCCTCCAGCTCCCTGAGCCTGGCAGGAATAACTAAGGCGGGTGGTTGTACAATGTTAGGATGTACACCACCTCATACTGCTCTCCTAGCTCTGCCTCCACGTCTGCTGCTTCGTAGACTCATCTCTCCTTTAAGATTCCTCTTCTTTAACATGCCCGAGTCTCTAAGACTGGCACCGGTTTCCTGTTTCTTACTGTACTGTGAAGTCTTCATCCTCTCTTGGATGTCCTAGACCTCCTTTAGTCTCACAAGAGCTGCTATGATTTCTTCTTTGCCGATAAGAGAAATTTGGTCTCATCCCCTGGATGAACCACATTTGTTACATAATACAGTCAATTCCAACATGAATGATGCATTCATGCCATGGATGACGTCGTAAGGCATCGACGTAACTACCAAGATATCCAACTGTCACTCTCGCCTCCAAGGGTCGAGTCACACTATCGGCATCAGTGTGAGGTCACTGGGTCTCCTCCAGTAGAAATCTCGAAAGTGAGGGTCAAGTCAACAGTTTTAACCGGGACCACTCAGTATCAACCAAACAAAATAGAGGAAATCAATCAAAGATAAGTGTCTTTTTATTATTGAGGCTCCTAGTACAAGACATGAATACAACAGCCACATGGAACTAGAAGTACGAGGAACGTATCCACTTGTTCCGCTCCTGTCCACCTGCTCCCGGAGCTCTACTACCTTGGTGGCTCCTCCAAAGCCTACGGATCAACTGTACGAGGAGTTGGACAGTCACGTGCTAGATGACCCTTTCCGCTGCATGAGTAACACAGTCTGCTTCTGGCACGCCTTCCTCTGACCCCACCCCGGGTGCCCCGCACCACCGGTCCTAAAACCCGAGATCTCCCAACTGCTGGTCTGGTCCCCCTGGATCTCTGCACCACCTGTCTACTGCCCACAGATGACTCGGCTACTGATCGAAAAACACGCGGAAAAGGCAAAATCTCCTGTACACGCTCGAGGTGTAGAGCTACTGGCACAAACTCCACCCTGAAGAAGGTCTCGAAGTCTTCCCATGCGAAGTTCATCCCGTCGCAAAACTGAAACAAGTGGCTCCACCACCTGCCTGCTGCTGCCTGAAGGAGGCTGGTAGCAAAGATCACCATGAAGTCTGCCAGCATCCCCACTAGCCTGATGACTCTCACCACAGCCTCTAGCCAAACCTCAGCTGCCTGCGGGTCCGTCTCTCCCTGGAAACTGGGTGGCCTCTGACGCTGGAACTTGTGAAGTGCGCTCAAGCGTCGTGCATCGCCTACTGCTAGGGATGGTGGCATCGGTGTCCCAACGTATAGTAGTACCGCTGGTGCCTCGGCTGGTGCCTCAACTGCAAGAGGGCCCTTCACCGAAGCCTCATCGCTCGGCAGGCTGTCAGCACGCACATCCCTCTGGGCTCTAGCTGGTCGTTCGTGAAAAGGCATCCCGAAAGAATCATCGTGACACGGTCAAACGTTTATACCTTGTGAGCTGACCTGGTTTGAGCTGTTTTAAGGGGAAACCTTTGAAAACACACACACAATCAGTGTTTTCATGCACAAAGTCGGAAATCAGTTGTCAGGGTCCTGGTGTATGGATACGTCGGCCGCCCGCACCAACACTAGACTCCCTGAACTGAAAACCACACTCGGTACTCTTAACACTATTGCTTCACAGAAACAAAAATATCAGAGTTATAAGTTCTGCGGTAGAAACGACTCCTCTGATACCAATTTTTCACGACCCGTCCTCGAGGACCGTGCCGTGACTACCCCAAGCCCGCCTTCCATAGGCCAGGGGCTGGCGACTAGCACCAAGGCGTAAATCCTGGTAAAAAGGGAAGGCATTGCCTTTGTAAAGTAAACAATCACACAGAGTACAAGCGGAAGAAGTAAAAACTAAGTAAAAACATAGTACAACAGTAAGTGCGGAAAGTAAAAAGGGGCCGGAAATACAAGCCCAACAGTAAAGTACAACTCGAAAGGGAAAACAACAACTGAAAAGTAAAGCTGCTACGCTGAGTTGTCCACTATAAATCCCACCTGAAGAGTGGGTACAGATAGCTCCTCTGCTCGTCGGGTCCCGTCGTTCGCTCCGAGTATGTCCCGCCCAATGGTCTACCTCCAGGTACCGCCTTGTCGTCACATCCACCTCTGGGTACCGTCTAGTCGTGAGGTCCTCCTCTGGGTACCATCTCGTCGTATGGTCCACCTCCAGGTACCGTCCAGTCCCCGAACACTCGGCCTCTGTCAGCACTGCCCGTCGTCTGCAACCAACACAACGAGGTGCAGGCATAGCCCGTGCAGGGGTGAGTATAACGATACTCAGTAGGGACCCCGAGACCCTCAAGGTCTCACTAAAACCAACAAGGATAACCACATAGAAGATCTTAACAGATAACCTCTAATTAGGTATATGCCCATACATATACCTAAGTTATCAAGTAACCCATCTCAATCATGAGGAAACACAAGGATTGTGAAATCAACGGATAACTACTACCCAGGTATATGCCCATACATATACCTAAGTTATCAAGTGACCCATCTCAATCATGAGGTAAACACAAAGGTCAAAAGTCTCAGCTCAAACCAGGATTTTCATTATCGAAACCGTAACTGCTGAAGAGCTCCGTCTCTAGAGTGTACAGTTGTCCTATCACGACTCCGAGGTACTGCTCACTAACCTAAGACTGCTGAGGTACTCCTCTTGTCGAGTACCGCGGGCCTGCCACCTCACATAGTAGTGCTTCCTGTCGGGGTCTTCCACCCAACACAGTAGTACTCCCCCCTCATAGCCTACAGAGGTACTCCTCATGTCATGCACCGCGGGTCTGCCACCTCACATAGTAGTGCTCCTCCGCTGTGGGTCTGCCACCTCACAAAGTAGTGCTCCCCAATGGGCTACATAAGTCACTCCGAATCGAATCGGACAAGCAGTCTTCAGGTCTCTGCCGGCTACACGGTCTTCGAACTCCATACGCTCGTCTCTGGGAGGGTCCCCTCCATGAGCTACAAGTCGATACTCCAAGTATCTCAAAGTCCCACGAAGAAGTATCTCAAAGGACCGCCTCGTCATAGATGTCTCAACACAATAGACGACGCGTCAATCGGACGCCCGGTCTGTGAGTTATTAGCCTTTTCGTCCCAGGGGCCCGGTTGGTTTCGTGAGTGAATCAAACCCGGCCATATCTCAACTGTACCCCGAACTCTCATAGGGTATACTCATAGGGACCGTTTCTCAACGAGATCACCAATGCCGCTGACGGTTTCGTCAAACGAACGTTCTGTCAGAAAGGTATCAGCTTTTCCGTTCCAGGGGCCCGGTTGGATTTCTGTGCGATTCAACCAGGCCACTATCCATCTGCATCCAAATCTCGGGCGGAGAATGCCAAAAGTTCTGTATCGTCAACAGGAACTCAACGCAACAGACGGTGCGTTAATCGGACGCCCGGTCTGAGAGTTATTGGCTTTTTCGTTCCAGGGGCCCGGTTAGTTTTTAAAGCAAAACCAACCCGACCGTACTCCACCTGTGTCCAAACCTCCGGCGGAGTATGCCAAAAGATCCGTCTCATCAAGGGGAATTCAAGGAAACAGACGGCACGTAAATCGGACGCCCGATCTGTTAGTTATTGGCCTTTCCGTCTCACACCCACCCTGGGAAACTTACCAGGAGGTCACCCATCCTGATCACTACTCTTGGCCAAGCACGCTTAACTATGGAGTTTTAACCACGTAGGCTCCCGAAAAGGAAGGTGCACCTTGAGTATAGTATAACGAAACGACCGTCTCGATCCAAGGATCGTGTTGCCACTGACGGCGAGTCGTTTGGAGGCCTGTAGCCCAAGATACAGGTATTTGACCGAAAGTGGTCCGAAACTGGGGGTCTGGGCCCGGGCCGACCCGGTCCGACCCCCCCCCCCCTCGGTCGGCCGAACCGGGTCGACCCGGCCCAGGAGGCGACTCGGCCCGACGACCCAGCCCGGATCGGAAAATCCCGGCCCGGTCGGTGGCGCGGCGGCGCGGGCCGGTGCGGCAACGCGGTCCGGCGCGGCGGCGCGGACCGGCACGGTGGCGCGGACCGTCACGGCAGCGCGGCCTGGGCGCCGTTCGGATGCCGCGCGCGGGGGGCAAAGCCCCCGCCTTTCCTCAGCTGGCGGCGCGGCAACCTGCCGCGACTAAGAAAAACGGCCCCCCTCACGTGGGGGCCTGCCTTCAAGAAAACGGGGGCCGCCCGCCCCCCCCCCCCTTTGTGAAACCGGCCCCCCCTCATAATGGGGGGGGGGGGGCATTAAGGCTGGCCGGGGGAAATTATTTCCCCCGGTTTTCTACCTTTCGGCCGGCCCGACCTGGCCGGCCGGTTCTTCTTCAACGGGATCGGCAAGGCCGGTCCCCCTTCCGGCTTCCAACACCGGCGGCCCGGCTGGCCGCCGGTCTTCTCGTTCCGCCGCGACCCGGAACCGGCCACGACCTTCGTTGTCTGGCGCTGTGCGACGACACCGCGCCACACCCGTTTCAATCCACAACAAAATCAACATGAAAGGAGGAGGGTCGGCCGTGTTCGTGCGGTCCAGCCCCCTCGCGTTATTTGCTAAAAATAGGCCTTTAATGAATGATAAACTTTCACAATCTTTTAAATTACATAAAAAGATTTGGAATCAAGGCCCAACAAATATAAACCTTCAAGTTCAAAGGAGAGTTCCACATTACTTTAAAAAGTTAAAACCAATACCATGATTTAAGAGGTGACGGGATTCGGCGTCGCGAAAAGAGATGTCGCGGAAGAAGACGTCGTCGGTATTGCGGGTATGGCATCGCGGAAGACAGTTCCCGATAACGTGGCGTTCTTCGTCGATGTCCGATTGTTCTTCGCGTTCTTTGTCAAGAGGATGAAGAAACTTCAAGACTTCTAAGCCTTCTTTCCAAAAGCTCTCAAACAACACAACCCAACCAAAAGAAATAAGTTCTCCACTTATTTAATTAACATCACATGGCTTTTGAAATTCAAGTGTTTGAAATTCAAAAGACTCACACAACTCACCACATTAAAATCAACTCATTTAAGACAGAAGTTATAACTAAGTTAAAATCATTTAAGTGGGAGTTGAGGGGTTTTAGAGGATATGAATTGGTGGGGTTCGTGTGGGCCCCACCACCCTCAAAACCTCCCAAGGGAGGTTGGGTGGTTACCCAACTTCCACCATGAGCTAACACTTAGAGTGAGTTAATAAAAATTGTATTGTAGTTATAAAATAAACTTCCACAATTTTTATCATCAACACTCGTGTAAATGCAACTCCGAAACAGGAGTTCCTAAGTAATTACCGGCACTGCGGTTCCATCGGTACCCTCAGAATTCGATTCTGGGCACCAGTTCAAAAGATATAAATTCTCGATCGCTCGTTCACTGAACGTACCCGAGCCAAACTTCGGAAATTAATTCCGGGCACACCGGGCCTCGGAATCAGGCGCCGTCAGAAACTGCGTTCTTGTAAAATTCCATAGAAAATTAAGAAAAAATTTTCCTTGAAATTTCCGGGTCTTTACAAGTATGTATTTTCATCATTAAATGCTCTAAATTATCTTCCATAATCCCTACTAAAATACTTCATTTTAAAAGTTTTTTAAACAATGTAATTACATGATTCACATAAATTTGAAATCACTAATGACAATATATTCCTATTTTACATTTTTAATGTCCATGAACTCATTAAATTAATTTATTCATTGAATTTTTTTTTATAAATCCATTTTTAATGCTCCATGACTTGATTATGATTACCTTTTCATTCCATAGGAAGCCATTTTTAATATGTTGTTTTTTCATTTGACAAATATATTCATGAACATGTTATAATGGGTGATCTTAGAAATAACTATAAATAATTGGGTATTGTTTAGTTGCTTGAGACATCATGATGGGATAGAGAGTGAACCAAATTCTATTATGGGACTTTGTCCACCATTTGATATTGTCTTGGAAGTTATCCTTAACTCGAGTTTATGTCACTTAATATGTTGTTTCCACATTTATATGTTTCCACATTTATAGGATTACATGATTATAATTTCCCACATCATAAAATTTATTGGTCTTTAGGTTCATTCATCTTCCATCAATTTCATGTCCCCATGTTATGGCATCTAACCCTTGTGCTATATTTTAATCATATTCTTATTCCCATAATGGGATTTTTAACACATCCATTTTGTTTATGTATAACCTATAATATAATATGAATATGTAGGAGTATAATTTAACATTGGAGGAAATTATTTATAATAATAAAAGAATTATTTAGATTTGATTCAAATTTTAAAATTGTGTACTAAATATTTATATGACACTAAGCATTAAGTCCCTTGGTTTCATTTTCCATTTAATTATGCTAAAAATCATGTAATGATATGTGAAAAGTGAATGGGTTGGTATAAACTGTCATTGATAATTACTCATAGTTTAATTTTATAGTTATTTATGTAATATTGTTTTTTTTCATTTTACGTCTAGCAGCATTCACCCAATTTGTGGGGTAGTCTACCCCATGAGGAAATGTCAAAACCAATCTGAATACGGGGTTAAAGAAATCATAAACTACCCTAAAATATATTTTGAATTTTGATTAAGGAAATAAATAGTAGACCATGTGGTGAATAGATAATATCAAAATAGGAATACCAATATAAGGAATTAGGGATTACATAGAAAAAACAATACCAAATAAGAGAAGATATAAGAATATAATGTCATAATACATCTCCAAAAGTGGGAAATTTCATGATTTCTAAATGAAATTGTATTTTAATCTTCTTTAATAGATGAGTTATATAGTGTGTAAATAATAACCTATTTATGTTTGTGTCAAATGGAAAGGGCTACTTGTATTTGTTGAATTATATTACTATTGGGAAGAAAACTATTGCCACACTCACTCAATGGAGATAATTGGAAGTATGTTATTTGTTACCACACTATGATCAAGGAACAAATGTGGGGTTTATATAGATCTTTCTATGTAATCCGTAACATAATTATTGTGGTCACATCACTATATTAATGGTAAAATATCATATTCACCAAAATATTTTATAGGTGACCATTAAAATCAATATATTTTGGCCAAAAATTAGGTTTTGAAAGAGGTAACATAGTGGAATGGTCAACACAGGTTTCTATCATTTGAAGATGAGTATCTAATCCAAATAAATTGTTAGGTGTTCAATCATACACATTATATATGAACTGGGTTCAAAGAGAACAAGAATATTCAAGAATCACTTGAGTACCCTAATGGTAATTCCACTCTATAATGAACACATTCTTATTGAGAAGTGTTATATATATATTCTCTAGTTCACAATCACATAAATGGGAGGAATACCCAATATGATGATGAATCCTTATTGATAATGAAAATGTACCTATTTTATATATTATGTTCAATTTCAATGGAAATGGACAATTATCACTAACATTTTCTATGACTATGGGTCTAGAGAGTATAATTGGGATATTTATAGAGTCATTTTTTTAACCCCGGATATTTTTACCTTATTTTTTATTCATTAATTGTTCCTTAACTGTAAAATGGTATGTCTTAGAGAGAGAATAAGAAACTTTTTCGTAGTATTCTCTTTATGGTATCCAACATGTAAGGGATTGATGACTCTTTTTATTTTTAGTTCAATTTAATTCAATTAGGATTATTAAGGAATATAATTTAATGATTTCCATTAATGAAAATATGTTTACTGAAATACATGGTTTTCACATCATGTAACTAGTGTTTAAATTTTTATGGGAATAGAAAATCCCAACATCACTACATAGTTCATCATAATGTGAATTGATCCACAGGTAGTTCATTCACAGAAAATGTTCCTTTCATAGATTAAGTCATGTGTAGGGGAAGTGATATTTTATTTCAAGTCTGATTTTATAAATAAAGTAAAAACAGGTTAAAAATATCATAGGAATATCTCTCTCAAACACCATGGGGTGTTCATGTATTAAATAAGAGGGTGGAATTTGAGTCATTAGTTGAGTACGCATGTATCATCATATATGATTTAGTGATTTGAATTATGCTAGTGGATGGTTTTAGAAATGGATGATTACATATATAGATCTAGATAATATTTGATGAATATCGGAATTTATGTTCTATGTAAGAAGAATAACATGTTACAAAGGCATTCACATGGATTGGGGTACCATATATGGGAGAAGGAGAACATAGGAAATGGGCATCCCTGAGTAGTATAGGGTGAAACATGATGGACCATATATTCCATAAATTTTTTCACAGACTAGTGTAATAATGTAAGATGGAATAATAAATCCAACACTCTATGCTGAGAAGATTATTTCATAGTGTGATTAATAAGAGGGTATTGAATGATTACATAAATTATATTAAGATTCCATCAATGTATTATTTTTAATATGCACCACATTATGTTTTATTGTGCAGTAGAGATGCATTATTACTATTTATCATAATGTTTCGAGGATATTTTTTCATGTGGTCTAATTTATTAACCCCAGGACATGTTTTACCCAGATTAAATTCTCACTCCCATACATTTTTACCGATATTTGAATAAAAAAAATCATCTCAATCATGCTAGTCAGAGTGACTCATTGTATCCTCAAAGACTGCATGTTTTATTCAGGATAGGAGAAATAAGGGGAACCATGTAAATTCATATATAAAAATGAGAGGTTATGATATGTAATATTTGTGGAAATTTTCAATTAATGTAAATAACGAAACTCAACATGGATTAGGATCCCATGGAGGGATATGGTTGAATATGATTAATATTTTAGACTCAAATTTGAATAAAATTTACAATCATCATTGTGTATCCCATGGTATGGGAGTTAAGCCATACATAGTTCTTATTGAATAGGACAATACATATATCTGTCTCATATTCAAAGAATCATTTTATTCTTGTTATATTTTGTTTAGACAATGACATTATGGTTGGTCAGTATTACCAAATTCATTGAATACCTATGAAAATAAAATAGAATCCTATATATGTTGATCTATTACATAGGGGAGGGGAATTATTTAGTATCATCCTAGTATGGGATTATAATAATGATAATATTAATAGATAAAACTCATGATTTAAGACTTTATTATCTTTACAAATTGAGTATTCAATATTATTATTGATTTATATATATGTATCATATACTGAGTACATTTAAATGGACATATCCCTAATGTATGTAATGGGTAACATGTAAATAACCATATTTCATGATATTTAATTCCATGATATATGGAATAATATTTTTTTAGTAACATATAGTCATGTGAGGTGAAAGGAACATTGTATTTAAAAGTCATGTAACTTAAAAAAATGTGAAATGGTGTAATTTAATGTGTTTAGGACATTGGTCACATACATTAATTCCATAGTGTATAGATATATAATTAATATAGGCTATTGTCATGTAGATTCTATAAATGGTTTTCCATTTCATAGTCTCATAATAGAATAGTAAGGGATTTTCAATTTAATTTATAGAAATGAAGACAATGAAGTTTTATGATATATGTTCATGTAACTTGGACCATTGGGTCCTAAGACTATTATCCATAGAAAAAACCTGACATGAATACAGGGATCATGGTGAATACACTTCTTGGATGAGAAATGTCACTAATTGGGGAGAACTAGATGATATGGACAAATACAAGTGGTATGGTTTTCACTAGATATCACATAAATGAGAAGGAATTCACTTGTAGCTCTAAAATGTTATATGGTAGTAGTGGTCCTCTCAAGTGAGGTTCATATCCAGAAATATTTTGTTGTTGTTTGATATGGATATTGATAATGTAGTTTAAAATATTACAAAATGGAAAATAGACACAAATGTTAACTTCATAATGAACATCTATATTTTCATATAATGCTTTGTCATATATAAAATAATATTTTTAGATCCTAGAATTTAGATATAATTAGATTCTAAGTCCTTGTGAGCATCGAATTGATATTACAAAAATGAAATATATATTCATATCATGAGAACAATTGTTTCTATAATATTTGGAATAACTTTTAAATTGTTACGTAGAATTTATATTATATACCATATTTAATTATATAATATGGGTTTTACCAATGTCATTACATAATATTATTCATAATTTGGAATTTTTGAAAAGTGTTATCACAGGAACAAAAAAAATTAATAAATAATTTTTTCAAGGTTGTGAAATAACTAACTCATATATAAAATTTATTTTACTCAAAATCTATTGTTTTGGCTAAATAACCTATTATATTAAGAGAAGTATTTTCAGGATAGAATGGTGAAAGACATTGGATCAAAGATCACCCTCACGAATAATTTTTTTTGGTCTTTCCAATGGTGATGCCATAGATCAATGCAATTATTGAGATTGATCCAAACCTGAAGTAGAGAATTATTTTCCATGTTTTATTTCAATATTTTTGTATCAAAAAATTAATGAATATCAATTATTATATTAAATTGATTTATGGATCAATATTTCATGCCATTTTAGGTTCATTTCATCCTACGATTTTGGAAAATTTATTTGTTGATTATTATTAGTTTTAGTTGAACATTCCAAAGAAGAAATTAGATTGTAATCAGAATGCACCAAATATTCATTCCTTGTTTTTATTTTTATTGTTTATACCATAGTTCTTTTCAGTATTAAAAAGTTCTTTTTCCTCTATTTTTGATGAAATACCTGGTATTTAATCATTTCATGAACATTGTGCAACACAATGGATTGATATTTCATGTGTGTTTTGAGATTGAGGATGCAATTGTGGTGTGATGTGGGTGGTTGATGATCAAATATACAACAATAGGATGTCATATTCACTTTTGGGGGTTTTCATTTCACATATAACATAATAATTAATAAATTTATAACAAATTGGTTTTCCTTTATGAGGTTATTATTCATTAAGAACAAAATAAATAGTTTCAAATGATTTTCCATTAAATTAAAACAGTTAGAAATCACAACACATTAATTTAATCAAATTTTTATAAATTTAGATTATTTTATATGTTCTCTATCATTTCAAAGTTTTTAATGTTTGTAGAATAATTTGGATAAATAATATTTTCTCATGGATTAAATCTTGTTTTCTTAATGTGATGAAAGGATTGTGATAATTAATTTTATTCTTCATTATCACAAAAAAAAAAATATATAATGGAAATCCATGACTTAATTGAAAATATATAGTAAACTATAGTGATATTATTTAGTTTTATAAATATATATTCCATTGAAATTGATCAATTATTTGACATCTAGAAATAAAATGAGGATTTCGATATCTATAACAGAAATATGAACCAAACGACAGTCACCCAAATCTATCGTTAATATTTTGGATGGCCAAATATCAAATATATAACATATTATTGATTAAATTCACAATCTATTAAATTATATGTCTTATGCTATGATACATATAGAATCCCAACAAAACCACTTTTTTTGGTATGCATCGGAGGTAATATCAAAAATTGGTTTCATTCCTTTAACATCAATGTATTCCAACTAATGATTAATGTTTAACAATAATGGAAGTGTAAAAATTATAGTTGATATATATATAAGTTAACAATGAAAAAATGTAAACAACTGATCAATAACTATATAATCAAAAAAATAAAAACAGTATAACAGAAGAATACAAGAACCCAATTCTGTAAGTTTACAATAAAATTAAATAAAATTAAAAAAAAATGACATCAAATAAAAAAATATTTTATACCCATATTTTTTATTTCTCTATAATCCAAAATATGAAAATATTAAAACTAAAATTTTTTCTATCTATGAATTCAACCCCATGAAGGTCCACTGGTAAAATACAAAATCGTCTCATTTTTTAAAACATGGAAAACAACATCTGTATATGAGAAAAGGTAAAACTATTTGGGGGATTTATCATACCATGTAGGAAAACCCTTTGATAATTATCTCACATAACACTAAATTATGTTTCATGTTAAATAACAATTTATATAATTAATATAAAATAGTGATAAAGAATAATAAAAATGTTTTCTAAATTATTTTAATAAAAAATAGCACAATTTTACCAAAACAATAACACTTGATTATATGTGTCCTCTAAATAATAAAAAATTGTTTTATATTTCAAATTATTATATATAATCAACTACTCCCTCATAGAAACAAAAAAACCACCCATACATGATCCTAGACAACATTATACCCATGATCAATGTGAATTCCTTATTATATTTTTCACACTATGTCCTTTTTTGGCCCCTATAGATTTCCCAAAACTAGGACACTACCACCCTTCATCCATTATGTATTCACATGAATAAGAACCTCAAAAAATATACCTATTCTATATTAAAAAATATATATTAATAAATTTGATAAAATATTTTTTCACACATGTTTTTCACATCATCCAAAATCAAATATCTAATAACCATTAAGTATAAAAAATTCCATAAGAGTTTTATTGAGTTAATACTAACAAAAATAATAGAGAAGAAAATTTATAAAATCGATTATCCTTCTCATTCAATAGAAAATTGAATATTAAAAAACTATCTACCTAGAATATGATTCAGATTAATATTATCCACAATAACTCACTAGTAAGGGATCATCATTTTGGTTTAATAAAAAACAAAAATAATGATATATCAAAAATTGATCAATATGATAGAACATTCTCTAAAATACATGGTCTTATTATTTCATTTGAGAGGAAATGTGACGATGTATTTTAGAAAGGAATAATGGATCTCTTACGAATCTTTCCTAGGCCAATTGTCATTGATTCAATTATGATAGATTCTAAGGTTATAAGATATCCAGTCAAAATCTAGATGATCGTTGGGTATATTATGATTATAATGTTAACAAAATAATGATTAATAGTGATATAATTATTAAAATAGTGTACAAAAATCTAGATTCACTACATGAAAGGGATATTCAGATCATGAATCTATAAGATGTCACATGAATAAAAAATCATGTCCCTAATTAATAAAATAATACAATCTTATTCCTTACATGTATTAAATATCATTTCACGAATTCCCTAAGATAGTTACCCAATGAAAATTCATAAAAATAATTCACTACCTAAAATAAATTCCGTACATGTTCCCAAAAACCATTCACATCATGAAAAACAATTCATGATAGGAAATATTTTATATAGACATATTTTGTCTTCCATTCACATATTCCCTCAAAATACTTATATTGATTTATCCTAATAACACAAATAACAAAAAAAATTGAAATAAATATATACCTCTAACAAGGATGTTATATATCATCACTATTTGTATTTTAATCATCGGAATGTTAGAGGTATAGAACATATTGGAATTTCATAATACAATGATCTAGGGAATCCAATTTCATTATAATGTATCATCTTAAACTACAAAATTCTACCCAAATACCCATAAAAAGGAATTAGATTTCCCTCACAAGATATTTTCTATAGCTTTCTAGAAACCAAAATGTTTTGTAGATAACTTTTGTGTCATTCTAAATAGTAACATGATTCTAGCTAATCACATGATTAGGAAATAAATGGAACTATTTAAATTGTGTAAATGGAATGTGTTATAAAAATAATAGAAACTTAGTAGTAATTAAATTCAATAATATTAATCAACAATCCATTTATGAACACAATAATGAATGCATAAGATAGATCTATTTCCTCCTCAATTTCCCAATCAATGACGATCGAGTCTTTGGGGAACTTTTGAACATACATAATCACCTACATATAATGAATAATTATATAAAAATTATTCACATATTATTTCATTCATCTTTGATCGACTGCAACCCCACCATATTTCAAAATATTAACTCAATGTTCTATAGTGAGCATCACCTACAACAGAAGCTAAAATATACCATGAAATATTATTATTATTTAAATTTTAATTTTCCAACATATCCATTGAATCAAAGGGTTTGTATAGAAATTTAAAAAAATATGAAATATATGTATATTTATATATATATAAAGGTCATACATAATTCCATTTATTCAAAAATTCATTGTAAAAATGAATTTATTTTTTAGTAATTTTATTTTATTCTGCCAAAATACATTTTTCCACGAAAATAGATATTATTGTTTTTCGGTGAGGAATTATTATAATAATTTTAAAACACTTTTTGGAAACATATTTTATTTAATGATTTTTATTTTTGAAATCATTAAGTCAAAATTACCTTAGAAATAATTCTTAATTATTTTTTGAAAAATTTTATTCCTCGTTAAATAAATGAAAATACTAATTTTAAATGAAAACTATATTTCTTAAGTAATTAAAATTTATTTTTTTTAAAATGGTTTCAATGTAAAGTAAATTAAGTTATATAATTAAAAATCAAAGCATGATCTCTAGAATCAATTTTATACCTTATTTTGTAATTAAAACTTTTAATACTTAAGATGGCATTTTTATGGAAAATTGATTGCCATTGCATTTTACCAGTTTAACTATAAACTTAATTGCACTAATTATTCAAATTGTATTTGATAAAATGGATACGATATGTTCATTAAAAATATATTTTATTCATTAATAATTTTCTGTTATTTAGTTTTCATAATGAATAAAACATTTGATAAACATTTATAACCACAATAAAGGGTAAATGAGGTCAATTAAGGTTCTTAATAATTTTAATATGATTTGAAATATAAAAAAATCCATAAATTGTCATTTTGGATCATTGGAACTTTTATTTACTCATATATGATTCAAATTAATGTTCACATTGATCCTTTTTCATCAAATAGTTTCCTATTTCTTATTTTATGTAAAAAATTACAAATTATGGCTACCTTGCTTTTAAATTTCTCTTATATTGTCACATATAGGTCAAAATAAATTCATATTTTATATTATGGTTTATTAATATAATAATAAATTTAATATTAGAATATTCATATGATCTTAATTTTAGTGTTTATATAATTACAATAAATACTTATTTAATGCTGAAACAATACACATACAAGTAGTATAAAAATTAATGTAAATTAATTTCAAAACATCAAATGTAGAATTCTTTAGATGGATTATGTTGTGAGATAAATAATATAGTTAAAATTATAGTATAAAAATTTATTAATGTGTTTTTATTTTGTTAATATTCAGTTTTTTATGTTTTTAATGTTAAAATATGGGAATAGATCATCAAAATACATTAATCATCTTTTATGTCATAAATTTAATTATTTAGTAATTCAAAAAACATAAAATTCAATAAAGAGGATAATATGAATGGTAAATTTTATTATATTCAATCAATATACTATTATATATAGTTTTTACATTATAAGAAAATTTAGAAGACTTAATGATGATAAAAAGTGTAGTTGGGGTTTGGCTTAGTGTTAAGCACCCCATAATCCTACATGATAAATGGGGGTTCAAAACCAATTGGGTGTAGAGTACTATAGCAGTACTGTTGCGGCACTGTAGTAGTGGGGGCACTGTAGCGGCCGCAGGGCACTGGTGTGGCGGCTGTACTGTGCGGTACTGTAGCAGCGCGGGTTACTATTAACAGAATGGTTATTGGGCCAAAAATTTGGGCCTAAGAGATATGTATTGGGCTACAAGCTCATTGGGCCTTCGGGCTATGTAATGGGTTTCCCTCTACCTAGTTAAAATAGGTGATTGCTTTCATTTAATAATAAAATGAGGCTTCGGCCCCAACCTTAAAAAAATGATGATAAAAAGTGTTATATCAGATAATAATAAACGTGGTTGGGTGGGTGGTTAAACTAAGGAAATAAGAGATCAAATGTGAAAAATCGGTTAAAAATAAAATTTCTCACACTATATAAATTGTAAAAAGACATAAATCATATATTGAAAAAATCTGTGACCACTTTTACATTAATGTGACAATCTAAAAATTTAATGTTCAGAAAAATTAAATGCTCCCCTCCCTCACTTATATAATTAGAGCTCATATCATATCTTCCATACAATTATTGAGATAAAAATTGAATCCATGAAAAATAAAAATAAATTTCATAAATATGTCCCTAAAATATCATGGTATTTTTCATAATATAAACCATATTGGGCACAAGTTTGAAAGCGAAGGAAGAAATATTAAAAAGATTTATAGATTTTAACTGGATGTTTTAGTATATTTCATCTTTTACATCCTCAAAAACTGTTATAATAATTATGATATAATAAAATTCATTCCAATAATATAATGAAATGTCTTTAGGTTTAGTTATAATCATTAATCCATCTCCTTCTTTGTAAATATATAAATAAATCCACAATTTTGTGTAAATGGAGTTACCTCCGCATGAATCGATATACATTATTTTTGAAAAAAATTAACATATTTATTGTTATAATGATAGATTATATATATATATATATGTGATATTCATGTAATAACAGTTTTTAATGAAGGATAATATATCATCTTTTTATTATGATTCTATCCATATAAAAATGAAAACATAGTTTATGCGTATAAGTAGATTACCACATCCCAGAGCGACATGATACATTTTTTTCACAACATAAAATGGATGTAATATATATGTTCATTTTAATGATATAATATGATATTTTTCATATATCAAAATTTTTTTATTATGAAATAATACTTACCACCTATTCGTCATATTTATTGGAGAAGGGAATCATTACTCATGTGTATATATGAACTACATTCTCTGTAAATGTATCATAATTCCATTCTCATAACCAAATAATATGTTATATTTTCAATGTTTAATTAAAATATAAAATTGATAATTTCATGATAATTATTATATATATGTTAGAATAATGACTACATAGACAACAATCATCATACTGAATATTTGTTTGGTTTGTAAATCGAGTTTCCTAAATCATATAACATAAACATAATAGATAAAGAAACTAAATAAATGACATTCATTAATGATATAAAAGTGAGAATTATAATTTAATTTTCTTGGAAAATATTCAATAGAATTTCTATAACTAAAATATTCTAATTAGTATGTTATTGAAGTACTTACGATACTATAAATGTTTAAAGTTAAGGTATTTCTAGCATCATTTAAAATTATAAGAGACACAATATATTTTTTCCACATAGTTTTATTTTTTTATTTATAATAATTCCTTGTGTTTATATTTTTTAGTCATTAATTTGGATTTTATGTTTGTTCATTAAATTTTTTATCGGTTAAAAAGTTATTAATTTTTACATGACACTATATTTTATAAATTCATTATAATTGTATTATATATTTATTTTTTATAAATTTTTATTCCATATATATATTAATTAAATTATAATATTTATTTATTTATATTAAAATTAATTAATGATAAAAAATAATTTCAATTTATAATTTATTTAAATGGTTTTAAAGCAGATATTTTTTATTTTTTTTACATGTAATTTTTGACATTATATGTACTTGAAAAATGTAATTTTATATTATAATGTATTTTATGTTGATAGTTATTACTATAACTATAAACATTAAATTATTTTTTGATTCCTATATAATCATGAATTCTTTATTTAATGAATACCCCTCCTTACCTTCGGTTGGAATGTTATATTATTGGAAATTGGGCTTTAATGAAAAGGGATACATAAATGTTTGAAAATTTTTTACATATGAGTTCAAAAGGATATTTTTTCAATTTATAAGGTGAATGACAGATTTTATGTGTATAGCAATAGTTATAATATCATTAAATTGTTATTGTTGATGGTTTATCCAAATATATAATACCAATGAATTGGGTATTGAATTTGTTATTTGGATAATAATGTTCGATGATGGCTTTATCAATTTTTTGTCTTCTAGGTGCTCTTATATGGTTTATGTGAAGATTATGTCGCAAGTAACCTATATGGAATTTCTATTATTGAAAATGTGTTAAAATTATTATTTTTATTTCAAAATGATTTTTTTTGAAACATTAGTATTTTGGTATTAATATTCCCCATTTGTGTAAAAAGTTATTTTTTCAAAAAAATTATTGGTTTCTCATGTTTATAAAAAAACAATAATATTATATTATATTTTACATTTAATTCTCGTATGAGTATATTTTTGCAGTAAATATTATTTCTTTTTTAATTATATGAATTTTTATTATGATGTACATTATAATAAAGGAAATCACTTTTTTATGATCTCATGGTTTTTTATGTAATTATGTGTTTCATTAACTCTATATCCCTTTCCAAGAAATCCATTATCATACCAATCATTAAACATATTTTCATGGTGTTCAATAATGATTTGGAAGAACATTGATGACCTAATATAGAACAATCAAATTTTGATGTAGTGGAATAAAATTCTCACTCATAGAAAAATGTATTTTTTGTAATATTTTATCCTAATTCCCTAACAATCTAAACCTATAAGATATTTTGGTATGTATGTGATCCAATACATAAATTTGAATTTTATGTTTTGGATACCTAATATTTTCTCAAATTCATCATTATAAAATAAATAAATTTAATGAAAATGTTTTAGCACCATGTTTGGAAGTATGGGTTCAGGGTTGTTATAGTGTATATCAAATATTGGTTTGAATAAATTTGGTGATTATTATGTTTTCATGCGAGGTTTAATTAAGACTAATATAGATCATCATTGAATTATTAGATTAATATTGATCGTAATTTAAAATCCATAGTATCCTTTTTTCTTGAATTCATTGATTTTATTTTAATGTATGTGTTTCCAGTAAGATAAGGGCATATTGAAAATATTGATGGTTGAAAAGAGATTTAATTACAAGGGGTATTTTTATAAATATTTATGTTAGTGAAAAATATTACATTTCTGGTCAGTATCTAAATTTAATTATCGATGTCTATTTTAAATTTCACTAAATTATAAAATCTTACAGTAATTTATCTTTTTGATTAATGATATTTTGTGATATTTCTTCTTTGGTTGAGTTATATGATACCATTACTCTTAATATATGATGTTTCATGAATGTTTAATTAGGTATATGGAAAATAATTATTTATCAGATGTATCATTAAAGGTAAGAGATAAAATTTTAGTTAAAAAGGTTATTAAATGTTTAGTTTATTGTGTTTAATTGGGTTATTTAATTTTTTTATGTATCTAAGTTGAACAATTGGTGTTAATATGTAATTTATGGAGTTAATTATATTAAATATTTGTATAATGGTTTATAAATTATTGATATTATATTACCTTAATCTTTATATATTTTTATTTGTTAATACATAATGACTGTAGGAATAACATGTTAATTTTTTATATTCGGTGATCTGTTATAAGATGATGTTACCACTTCATATTTGTAAAATTCACCATGAATAGACAAAATTTAAAGAAACATATGTGATTGTGGTGTAAATTGATTATATGATGAAATTATACTCATCCTGTAAAACTATTTTCTTATGTTATTAATTTGAATTGAATATTAATCCCTCAAAACTAGTAAATGGATCATGAATGAAAAATTTTATCATATAAACATCATTTATGACGAATATATGGCCATCTTAATCCCTTATTGATTTTTTATTTTTAGGTCGTCAATTTCTTCATGAATTCTCTCCATGTCAGATGGCATTATTTGGACATTAAATTTCACCTCTATATTGTTACTTTCAACAAATATTCATCTTTTTGGAAACCAAGATATGTGTATTCCATATTTTCATTTATAATTCACTTTCTATCATTTCACAATGTAATTTTGGAAACCCATTTTACAATGTGTGTTTTCAAAAAAGTTATTTTAAAATTTTAAAATATTTATTACCCAGATCATTATAAAATTATGAAGATACAATTTCTTAATGTTGGAATAATTTAACACCCCAAGATTTTAATATATTATCATTATGTTTGATAGCATACAAGACGTGCGACACAAAATATTATCAAATAATGAAATATAATTATTTTTATTTGACCATTATAACTAATATGTTGAAATGGTGGGTATGGATAAGAATTACTACATTAATATATATATATATAGTTCCTAGTAAATACAAATGTATTTACCAATTCTATGGAAATAGGAATTTAATTTTTAGTAATGCAATTTTATGATTTAGAAATATATTTTTAATCAATAATTGTTGCCATTAATTTTCATTAATATAATAAATTATTTATTCCAAAATATGATAATTTATTTGAAAAAATTATATTCATTTATGAAATCATCATGTATAAATTTCCATCAAACTATTTTTTTGAATTTTCATAAATATTTAAATTTTCAATTAACAATGTAAAATAATAATTATTATTGAAAAGTGTATTTTTGTATCATGAATTTAAAATGTATATTTTTATAGAAAATAACTTTATAAGAAAAATTATATCATATTAATAATGAATAATCTAATAAATTTTATTTTAATTAGTCACATGATTGAATATGGTATGAAAAAATTCAATATAATTTTTTTTGGAAATTCTCATTACAATGTTTTCAACATGTGAATTTTAAAATAAAATTATACAACATTATATAAATAAATTTGATAAAATTAATTACATATTTTTATTACATATAATTAATATTAGGTATTATGTTTAACTTAATTTTTGTACATAATGAATTGTAACTATGATAATTAGTTATGAATATAGTAAATGGTAAAAAAATTTAATTTATGGATTATAAAAACGTAAAAATGAATCAAAATTGAACTAACACATGAATTTACCATATTATAATATTTTATTTCATCCAAAATCATCTAAATTTGTATTTATGGTCACTTGGATCTATTTGTGTTGATAAAAACTAGTATAAAATTTTTTTTGAAGAAAATTACAAAGGTTCCCTCTATTAATTTAAAATTTCTCTTATATGTTCACATGTAACATCCTGCCCTAGGAACAACCTGACAGTCCCCTGATCAGGTTTTCCACATGACCTCATGCATGCCTTCCAATACGCTAGAGGCTACGTCCAGTAGCAAGGTTCTTATAAGTCATTCATGGAGACACTATACACTCATTTATTAACTAATGATGACAGTGGAAATAAATTAAAAATAGAAAAAACATATATAACTAGAACAATACTCGGGTCACATGATTAATAAACAATAAATACAATTCTCAACTTAATATTAAAACATTTTATGCCAATATGTGGGTACAGTGTCTATAATGCAACTGAACGTAAAGACACTACAACTCCCCAAATTGGTCCCAAACTATGTCAGGTTCACTCCTCAAAGCTCCACCCCCAATAATCCACATATCCTTGGGAATTTTCCCTTATCCATTCCCACAAAAATATAATTTATTTAGGTACCAATAATTCATCCCAATAAGGGTGTTATTAAAACGCAGTAGACCACCACAAGTGATGTCTATATCAAGTTGTTTCAAAAGATAGTGCATGTATTTCTAAAAGGAAATATGTTCAATGCAATAACAATTAGTCTATCAAATTTCATTTTATTCTAATAAAACTACATTTATATTAGGGTTCTTAAGGATACCCTTACCTCAATATTATCATCATCTCGTTCTGAAACCTATGTGTTCCCTAGGTAGTACAATATCTTAATAACTTCTTCTAGACGATGCTCGATGTTTTCAAGGTTCTATGATATCTCAATAAATTATGTGAATCATGATGGAGATCTATATTCTCACATGAGGCACTAACATGATGTCACATTGTATCAATTATTTTACTTTTCATTTAAATGATCCATTTTTAGAATTACCAATATAACCAATTTAAGTAAGATGACATGTTACCATGCTTGCCCATCAATATAATGACTATGTTCCCATTATCATTACTCATAAGTATAATGACCATGTTACCATGTATACGTCTCAATTTGGAATGACCATGTTCCAATTATCATTACTCATAAGTATAATGGCCATGTTACCATTTGTACATATCAATTTTGAATGACCATGTTCCAATTAACAAACACATAATTAATTTATCAATTAATTATCCCCCTCAATTCACATACTAATTAATCATTAAGATAAATACATCCATTATATTAGTAAACACAGTAATTAACTAAATGAAACAATCCCATTAATTAATTAATTAACCAACATCAAAACTCCTATCTGATAAATAATTTTCAAGAAGTAATTATCTTATTCTAAATCACTAATCTATATAATTAATCCCAAAATTAATTCTCTATATCATAATCTCAATGTACATAATTTATTATCTTAAAATATCAAATTTGATATATCATAATTAATTCCCATTTAATTAGATATGTAAAAATTACTCCCTGTCATATCCAATTTCTGAAATTAATTATCTAATTGGGCTGCCCCATAGTCTGATGATTAATTCCCTAGTTAATAACATATTACACCAAAACATTAATAATTCAATAATTTAACCTTATTTAGAAATTTCTAGGATATCAATTGCTAAAAATTTCAATAAATTCTTCAATATTACTTATACATATCAAATCTATGACTATAGGAATAAGATTCAGACCCCCACCACAATTTATTGAAGGATGTTTCCCCAATGGGAATCCCTAATATCCATGTAGCACAACAACATAGATTAGAGATTCTAGATCTAAATCCATAAATCAAAATATCCAAATATCACAATATAATCAATCTATATCTATATCTAGATCTATCATCCATGATCTATATCTATGTAGATTGATTTATATATGAATAAGTAAGGGATAAAATCTACCAAAAGATAGCGAGAATATTGAATGATTAAGATATCCATTGTAATAGAATCTACTAACATGTAGAATAGTGTTTCTTATATTAGTTCATTGAATTATGAAAAATAGAGATCTAATGGACTTGTAACCCCTTTGAAAAGCTTTTGGATCATCCAAAATACATCAATCCTAATCCTAGGTCCAAATGGGGGTGTTCTAGGGGTTCATTGAATTTTCAAAATAATTTTTAGAATAAATAAAACCATGCATATGGTTTGTGATGGCATGGAAACATAGTTATGGAAACTAGGAACTATCCATACGAATCTCACTGTCTGAGGTTGCCCTGTTTCCTGGGTTTAATAGCACATTTTACCAAATTGTGCGGATAATGTGCACAACCCTCATATCCTTAGTCATTCTTAAAACCCCCACACAAAATCACCACAAAACATAACTCCAAACAAATAAAAAAAAAAAACAAATTTACAGGAAATAATTTCTAATATGACTCCAGAGATGGCATAGATCATATAATCTCCCAAATTTATAATACTGTGTCCTAGAGTTACACATCGTAGAATTAATAATATTCCTAGCCAAAAAGATATGACCATTGCACCCTCATTTCTTCTTCCCATTACCATGATTACTATTGTATACCTACATGTTTCCGTAACACATGAACAACCAACATATAATTTCCCCACATTAATTATTCAATGTGATCCAAAAAACAATTTAGATGCTCGTCAATGAACACATCTATCTCAAATTTATCCTCATCCACGTTGATTACATGAGATGTGTCGTGTAAGATCCCGATTTTTGGAAAGTTTTGTTTTGTGGTGTTTTTTGTTTAACCCTTCATTTTTGGGGCTTTAAAATGTTTCCTGGAAGAGTGAGAGGCCTTGGGGGTGTTCCGGGGGGCTCAGGGCATGGAAGAAATGAAATCTGGGCAAGACAAGCTATGGCGCATGACCTGCGCATGACTAGGTAAACCGTGCGGCCTACCCAGGATGGACCGTGTGACCCCTCGTCCTCCAGACAGAAGCATGCACATGGTTTGTTCACAGTTTTCCAAACTGTGTGGCTAAATCGTGCGACTCCTCCTCCTTTGGGCAGTGGCATGCACACGGTTTTCGCATGGTTTTCCAAACCGTGTGGCCATATAAAGTTGGAAAAAATTACAAGTTTCCCACTCCGGGATTTCAAACCCCACTCGGGATTTTCCCCCATTCCTCCCCTCTCATCCCTAGCGACAAACATGGCAATCCAAGTTTCTCAAGGATGGTTCTCCTTTGATTATAATGTGTTTTTGGTGCCGTTGGTTGCAGATCGAAGCTCCGGGTAAGGATAATCCCATCCTTGCTTCTCTTTTTGGTTTAGGGTTTGCATCTTCTCTCCATCTCATTCTAAAGCTGAAAAACCCAAATTTTTGGGTGAGTTTTAGGTTAAAGCTCCAATGGTTAGGTGGATCGAGGTCTAAGGACTCGATTGAGAGTGCGTTCAACCGCAGTTTCTAGGAAGGTGTTCTACAAGTGACATCCCATAGGTTTTTGGGTATTTGTGCATGTCTAGATGTGTTCGTGCTTACTATGGTTATGTTTTGATTAACCGTTGAATTTTGGGTAATAAAGATGTTTAATTAGTAAATAGGAACCCTCATGACCCCCAGGGGATGTGTTGGGATAAATGTGACCTAGTTGGGGCCATCCGTGGGATGTGCCAGCTTTTGCTGGATTTAGATAATGATATTAAACAAGTGAACTTGTTGTAATGAATTGTAGAGCCCTTGAAAAATATGTTGGCATGTTTTGCTGAACTTGGAAAATAAGTTAGGTGATGCACCTAGACATAGAAATACCCAAAAGGGTTAATTGGAATGGAATGAATGGTTGATTAATGGGAATGATGAATGGGTTAAATGGGTTAATGTGTAAACTGAATAAGGAACATAATGGGACAAATTATGGATTAAATCACGAATTCATAGTGAGATAGGCATAACACATGGTAATTGGTTGAATGGTTAAATGATGTGAAATGGTAATGTGTTAATGGGTTAAGGCATGATGTGGATTTCTCTGTTGGTTGTTGTGAATAGTGCTTTCCAAAAGGCAATGGTTTGGATGGTTGATGGTTACTTATATATAAGCATGTGCACATTTCTTCGTTGAGTGGGGTATGACATGAGGATCTATGCCCATGGGTCGAGTTAAGACTGAGGTTATAAACTCCACCCTAAATGCACGGGTTAGGAAAGGGGACTGACGGTCTATTATCCTAATGGTCGCATTCACCTGGACTGAGGCTTCGAGGTGAGGTTATGGTTCTTATGAGGGGTTAGTCATAGTGAGATAGGTTAATGATGTTTTTACCCTCTCTCATGTGATTATTGTCCTTATACCCATGTAACATAATGAATGTGATTAACCCATGGAAGTGTGATGAAATGGAAAGCGATGATAATTGGTAATAAATTAATGGAAAGGGATGTTTAAATGGCCTTAGTTCTGAATTGGTTAGTGGAAATATGATTAATTACATGGAAATGATCATTCATTTTACTTTTGCATGAACTACCTATTTATACTGGATATTTTTTTAACATCTTTGGTGGTGGCCTACTGAGTTGTAATCACACCATGCTCGGGCCGCCATTGGGTACCCGAGCAGACTTCATGTTTTCATGTCAGGAGAAGGGCAAAGGTCCTTCCTAGATAGTGTGTGGACATGGGTAGAACTTGGTGGAGGATCCAGACATGGAGTCTAGACCATTTTGGGGATTTTTGGACATTGTCTTTATTTTGGATCTTTGTCCACATTTGCACCTGTATTATGACATGGAATATTTATTGTTACTTGGACTATGTTGTTTACACGTTCCTTGTAGTTGGTTATTGTTTCCGCTATATGGTTATTCTCTTGTGCCTTACTCTGATAAAAAGGGGGTATAGTCTACCTACATGACTATATAGACCCCCGCTACTAGTCAGCAGCCTTTAGAATACGGGGGGGGGGGGGGGCTTAAGGTCATGTAACAACCCGGATCGGAGCACCAGTTTAGTGGATTATGGGTCAGGGATGTTACAAAGTTGTATCAGAGGATGTATTTCATCTCATTCTTTGAGGTATTATTATTTGGGATTGGTAGTTAAGGGTTAGGACATGTCGGGCCTTGGTAATGATCTTGTTATTGGGAGTAGCAAACCCATGTACGAGGCAAAACCCAAGTATCCCAGGGTGGGAAAATGTTTTTCTTGGTTGTATGATGTTACAGTTGATGATATTTCCCCATTGGGTGATGAACATGTGGTTTATGTGATTGTTTTATGATATTTGGCACGTAACCTTAACGACACGAGGATTGTCATTCATGTATCATTATATTAACCTAGGTATATAGGTGACATGCATTGTATTAGACACACACACGGGGTGGGTGTGTGAGGCAGGAAAGTACGGTGCATCATGCATTTCATGAAACCAAGAAGTAATGAGAAGAATCAAATAAAACAAGTGGGTAAATGATGTTTAATAGAGTAATAGGGTTGAAACATGTAAGAAAACGTTATTGGGATAGTGCATGAAAAGTTGGTTGTTGTAGATAGTAAAGATATTTTGATAAGGTCGTGAAAGTTTTGTGGTGTGCGTTGTAAAATCTCGTGCTTGGAATTGTAGAGAAATGCCACCACGAGGTCGATTTCCAGTTGGGAAACATGAAGATGTTACTAAGAATAACCCTCCAGAGGAGGAGCAAGAAAATGAGGTGATAAATGAAGGTAGAGAAGACCAGTTCCAGGAGAACATTGCTCAACTTGTGCAGATGATGGATCGGGACCGAGGGTAGGTTGGACCGAGTATGTTTGAGCTGACCAGGGAGTTCCAGCTGTATCACCCTCTGGTTTTCACTAGAGAGGGTGGGCCATAGGTAGTAGAGTTTTGGTTAGAGTCTATCTAGATGATACTGGACCATATGGAGACCCCTATTGAGAATAGAGTGATGTTTTCCTCTTATATATTGCGAGGCTAGGCTAGGCGTTGAAGGGACATTCAGGCTCAAATCGAGAAGGCTGAGGGACTGTTATGGAATGTTTTTTCGGAAATGTTTCTAGAGCATTTCTACCAAGAGACATTGACATAAGACTAGGATACAGTGTTTATAAGCTTAACCCATGGATCGCTATCAGTGATGGACTATGCTAGTCGCTTCACTGATTTGAGACGCTTTGTTCCAGTGTTTGCAGGGGATGAGGTAGCAGTAGAAAGGCATTTCCATGATGGGCTGAGACATGAGATCAGGTCTCATGTAATCATATTTTTCCAAATGGGTTTCGAAAAGGTAGTAGATCAGGCACTAATCTCGGAAAGAGACCTGAATGGAGCTCCGAGTAGTGGGATTGTGGTGTTAGTGGGACAAACGAGCTTTGCAGCTACCGAAGGTCAAAAACGACGCCATGAGAGTTCACAACATGGTGGAAGTGTGCATGGTTTCCATAAGAGAGTGTCATGCTCTCAGAGTGGAAATCGTGTGTTCTTCTATCAGTGAGGTAGGCCGGGGCATATGTGTGGTCAGTGTCCTTGACCTCCATTTGAGTGTCGTTAGTGCGGAAGGATGGGGCATATGCAAAGGTTCTGAAGGAACCCTCGACAGTCAGGTGGGCATGATGGTGGAAGGAAGGTACCAGATATAGGAAGGGGATCAGCTGCCCCATATCCGGAATATAGTTGGAGCTCCATGGGCCGTACTTGCAGGGGCGGTGGATGTGAAACTCTAGGGCAAAATCGCTCATGCCAGTAGGGCAGTGCAACGTAGGGCGTTCAGGCAGGAGCCCAGGGTAGAGGGGCAAGTCAGCTTCAGGCAGTTCAGTTTGGGCCTGGTGATGGCGAGGCTGGACCATCGATTTTTCGATGTATGATCCTTGTAGATTCTACTTTTTCTATTTTATTATATGAAAAAACTGCCACAGAGTCTTTTATCTCTTCTCAACTTGAAGTAGCGTTGGGTTTACCTGTGGAGGGGGTGTTTGGGGTGATGTCAATTGACACTCCGTTGGGGGTGTGGGTTGAGGATATCAAGCAGTGAAAGGGATGTGCCTTGGAAGTTGGTGGGTATCATTTTCTGTGGGGCTTGTTCATTTTCGAGATGTTAGGGTTTGACCTAATCCTCAGATTGGATTGGTTGGTGTTGTATCAGTCGCACCTAGACTGTTACAGTCGCAGAGTATCATTCAGGTCGCTTGAGGGTGACGCTTATGTCCAGCCTGGTGAATGAGACGTTTGAGAAGGGTGTGTGAGGCCGTTTTGTCAATAGATGAGTGGACTCATGGCTTGAGTGGCATGTCTCATGCTTGATGACAATGAAAGAGGGGAGCAGTCTGTTTTCACTCAGGTGGTGGATCGGTTTGAGGACGTGATTCCTGGGGATTTCTTAGGGTTACCCTCTTAGAGGGATGTTGAGTTCACAATCAAGTTGCTACAAGGAGTAGAGCCAGTTTCTATTCCGCCATACCGGATGGCACATACAGAACTCCATGAACTGAAGGTTCTGCTTGAGGAGTTTGTGCATAAGGGGTTTTTCCGTCCTATTACATGTACTTGGGGATCTCATTTTCTTTTTGCAAGGAAGGCCGATGGGTCGTCAAGGCTGTGTGTTGAATATCGAAAGTTGGATCAGATGACGGGGAAAAATCGGTACCCTCTTCCTATAATTGATGACATGTTTGATTAGTTGAGGGGTTCATCATTGTTTTCTATGATTGATATAAGGTCGGGTTATAACCAGTTGAATGTGAGGTCTTCTGACATACTGCAGACAACTTTCCGGAGTCGGTACGGGTTGAATGAGTTTTTGGTAATGCCTTTTGGCTTGACCAATGCACCAACAATGTTTATGGCTTTAATTAACTGAATTTTTCATCCTTATCTGGATCGGTTTGTGGTTATATTTTTTGATGATATCTTATTGTACTCATAAACACATGATGATCATTCCCTACATCATGACATCGTGTTGTGTACGCTAAGAGAGCCCCAGATGTACGCCAAGCTATCAAAGATTCAATTCTGGATAGGTGAGGTGAATTTTCGGGGTCACATCATTTCGGAGGTATGTGTGTTAGTGGATGTAGAGAAAGTGCAGGCAGTTCTATATTGGGAGCATCCCAAGATTGTTTTTGATGTTCGATGTTTCTTGGGTTTGGCCAGGTATTACTGAAGGTTCATTCAGGATTTCTCTCTCTTGGAAGCACCACTTTCGCGCTTGACCAAGAAAGGAATCAGGTTAGACTGGACTACGTCTTGTAAGAATGCCTTCCACGAGTTAAAGAAGCGGCTGAAAACCACTCCTATCTTGATCTTACCTGAGCCGGGTAAGAAGTACATCATGTTTTGTGATGCATCTGGAATCGGACATGGGGCTGTGTGGATGCATGGTGAGCGAGTTGTGTCTTATGGGTCAAGGATGTTGAGACCCGATGAGCGGAACAATCCCACTCATGATCTTGAGTTGGCTGTATTAGTGTATGACTTGAAGTGATGGAGGCACTATCTTCAGGGTGAACAGTTTACCGTGTTTCCCAACTATAAGAGTTTAAAGTACATCTCTCATAGTGGGATCTAAATCTTCAGCAACAATGATGGGTTTAATATCTCTAGTCTTTTGGCTTTGAGTTGGTGTACGCACCGGGAAAGGGAAACAATGTTTCTGATGCCCTGAGTAGGAAGGTTTAGAATCAGATGGTTCAGGAGTTCAGCACCGAGTGGAAGGTGATGGCTTTATTTGCAGAAATGCACCTAGAGGTGCAAGAGGATAGTGGTCAGGTCAATCTTTCAAACATAGATATGGAATCGATGCTTTTGATTCATGTTAAGGAAGTTCAACATGATGATCTTGAGTGTTTGATAATGAAGGAAAAGCTTAAAGGTGGGGAGCTACCTTCCAGCTGGGTCATTGGTGTGGACAGTGTTGTTCATTTTCGTGATCGTGTGGTTCTGCCAATGTGTGTTCGAGAAGAGTTGATGTGTGAGTTACATGAATCAAATTGGGTAGTGAATCCTGGTTTGACCATGATGTACCATGATCACCGAAGGTAGTTTTGGTGGCTTGGAATGATGAAGGCAGTTGCGGGATTTGTGGTGCGGTGTCTTACCTTTTAGCAGGTGAAAGATGAGCATCAACGCCCAGGTTGTTTGTTGCCTCCATTGGCCATTCCGGAATGGATGTGGGATGATGTGACAATAGATTGTGTCGTGGGTCTTACGAGGACACAACTGAAGAATGATGCAATATGGGTGGTTGTGGATCGGTTAATGAAATGGCTCATTTCTTACCGATTCAGGAGACCCATACAGTCGACTAGTTGGGTGATCTCTATGTTCAGGAAATAGTGTGGTTGCATGGTGTGCTGCAGACCATAGTTTCGGACCGAGATCCGCATTTCACATCACGTTTCTAGAAAGGGTTGCAGAAGGCTCTTGGTACACAGGTGTTTTTTAGTACGGATTTCCACTCGCAGACAGACGGGCAGTCGGACCGTATGATCCAATTGTTAGAAGACATTTTACGAGCTCGTGTCTTGGAATTTGGTTGTTCTTTGGAGAGACACCTATCGTTGGTTGAGTTTTCCTACAACCATAGTTTTCTAGGTACGATTTAGATGTCACCATTTGAGGCACTTTACGAAAGGCCATGTAGATCTCCATTGTGTTGGCTAGAGGCAAGAGAATCTGAGTTGTTGGGACAAAGTATTGTACAGGAGATTTCAGAGAGAGTAATGTTGATTAGGAAACGAATGGCTACAGCTGAAAGTAGGTAGATTCTGTATGCAGATCGATGGTGTAGAACTCTGGAGTTTTGGGTGAGTGGTAAAGTGTTCTTTTGGGTGTCACCAAGGTTGGGTCACCGTCAGCTTCAAAAGCAGGGTAAGCTAGCACCAAGGTATGTGGGACCTTTTGAGATTTTGGAGACGATCAGACCAGTGGATTACCGATTGTCTCTTCCACAGCAGTATGGCGATATTCATGATGTGTTTCATGTGTTGCAGCTTCGACGGTATCACCCTGACCCCTCTCATATGGTTGATGTTGAGGATATGGAGAATGAGGTTGATGCGTCCTTTAAGGAGAATCCAGTTCATGTGGTGGATCATAGTGAAAAGGTCTTTCGAGGCAAGGTTCTACCATTAGTTCGAGTACAATGGAAGCATTGGAAAGTTCAATTAGAATCTTTGGAGCATGAATCAGATATGCGGGCTCAGTGGCCCAAACTCTTCTATTCGGCGGATCAACCAGGCTTGGAAACTCGGCTCGAGGAAGATCCGTTTTAAGGTGGAGAGGTTGTAAGATCCCGGTTATTGGAAAGGTTTGTTTGTTGTTTTTTGGGTTGAACCCTTCGTATTCTAGGATATAAAATGTTTCCAGGAAGTGTAAGAGGCCTTGGGGGTGTTCTGGGGTGATCAGGGCATGGAAGAAAAGAAATCTGGTCAAGACATGCCAGGGCGCACAACCTGTGCCCGACCAGTTAAACCATGCGGCCTGCCCAGGCAGGAATGTGTGACCCCTCCTCCTCATGACAGAATCATGCACATGGTTTGCACACGGTTTACCAAACCGTGCATCTAAATCATGCAACTCCACCTCCTCTAGGCAGTGGCATGCACACGGATTGCGCAAGGTATTCCAAACCGTGCCGCCAAATCATACAGCCACTTAATGTTGGGAAAAATTACAAGTTTTCTACTCGAGGATTTTAAACCCCACTCGGGATATTCCTCCTTTTGACCCCTCTCAGCCCTAGAGACAAACTTGGCCGACCCAAGCTTCCCAAGGGTGGTTCTTCTTCGATTAAAATGCGTTTTGGTTTCATTGGTTGCAGATCGAATCTCCGGGTAAGGCTAATCCCATCCTTGCTTCTATTTTTGGTTTAGGGTTTTCATCTTCTCTCCCTCTCATTCCGAAGCTCTAAAACCCTAATTTTTGGGTTATTTTTAGGTTGATTCTCCAATGGTTGTGAGGATCATTTTCTAAGGACTCGATTTAGAGTGCGTTCAACCGCGCTTTCAAGCTAAGTGGTCTAGAAGTGACATACGATAGTTTTTTGGGTATTTGTGCATGTCTTGATGTGTTCTTTCTTTCATATGGGTATGTTTTGAATAAACTTACCATGTTTGTCAATAACTATTCTTAATTAGTAAATGAGAACCCTCACGATCCACATGGGATGTGTTAGGATAGACTTGACCTAGTTGGGGCCATCCATGGGATGTGCCGGCTATTCCCGGATTTAGGGATTGATATTAAACAAGTGACCATGTTGTAATGAATTGTAGATCCCCTGAAAAATATTATGTCATATTTGGATGAACTTGGAATAAAAGTTAGGTGATGCACCTAGGCATAGAAATAACCAAAACGGTTAATTGGAATGGAATGAAAGGTTGATTAATGTGAATGATGAACGAGTTAAATGGGTTAATGTGTAAACTGAATAAGGTCCAAAATGGGAAAGATTATTGGTTAAATGATGAATACTTAGTGAGATAGGAATAACACATGGGAATTGGGTGAATGGTTAAATGATGTGAAATGGTAATGTGTTAATGTGTTAAGGCATGATGTGGATTTCCAGGTGGGTTGTTATGAATGGTGTTTTCCGAAGGGCAATGGTTTGGATGGTTTATGGTTACATATATATAATAATATGCACATGGATTCTTAGAGTGGGGTATGACATGAGGATCTACATCCAATGGTCGAGTTAAGACTGAGGTTCTAAAATCCACCCTAAATGCACGGGTTAGGAAAGGGGAATGAGGGTCTATTCTCCTAATGGTTTCATCCACCCAGACTGAGGCTTCGAGATGAGGATATGGTTGCTATGAGGGGCTAGTCCAAGTGAGATAGGATAATGATGTGTTTACCCTATTGCATGTGATTGTTGGCCTTAGACCCATGTAACATAATGAATGTGATTAACCCATAGAAGTGTGATGAAAGGGTAAGTGATGATAATTGGTAATAAATGAATGGAAATGGAAGTGGCAATGGCTTTAGTTCTGAACTGGTTAGTGGCACCTTAATTAATTACAAGGAAATTATAATTCATTTTACTTTTTCTTGCACTAACTGTTTATACTGGATATTTTTTAGACATCATTGGTGGTGGCCTATTGAGTTGTAGTCACACCCTGCTTGGGCCGCCGTTGGGTACCCTAGAAGACTTCATGTTTGCAGGTTAAGAGAAGGTAAAAGGTCCTTGAAAAATAGTTAGTGGACATGGGTAGCACTTGGTGGAGGATCTGGACATTGTGTCGGGACCATTTTGGGGATTTTTGGTCGTTGTCTTTATTTTGAAGCTTTGTCCACACTTACACATGTAGTATGACATGGCATATTTATCATTACTAGAAATTGGTTGTTTTACGTGTTCCTTGTGGTTTGTTATTATTTCCTCTATTTGGTTATTATGTTTTGGATTACAATGATAAAAATGGGTTATAGTCTCCCCACTTGACTATATAGACCCCCACTACTAGTCGGCAACCTTTGGTGTCTGGGGAGGCGCTCTTAAGGTCATGTAACCACCCGGCTCGGAGCTCCGGTTTAGTGGCTTATGAGTCATGGATTTTACATTTCAGACTGATATTACTGATGTTTTGATACATGGAAAATGTCATTCATAGTGTTTTGTCTCTGGGGAAGACCCAATCAGTACACAAATGGCTTGATTCTCTTCACTATCTCAAAAGGACCAATAAGTAAGGGCACCATCATGCCTTTCCTCCATATCCTATGCTGACCAAACATAAGCAACACCTGAAGGAACACATGATCAATCTCTGAAAAATCTAGGGGTCATCTATATCTACTAGCATATGACATCATTATACTATGATTCATATACTTACGTATTAGAATCGAGAACATAGGTTTTGATGCTCGCACCTGACACTCTATCCCAATAACTCTGACTCACCAGCTTTCATGAGCTATAGTGTTGATCTAGGAAGCCTACCATAAAGATCCTCATATGGTACCATCTATATAGTTTCCTAATAAATATCTTGACATTAATACTCCACTAAATCAAATTGAATTTCTGATGATCCAACAAAGAAGAGGAAACATTCCCATTTCATATCCTCAAAAATATGTATAGTACGTTTAGTCAACCCATCTATATATGGGTGTAAATTTTTACACAACAATATATGTGTTCCAAGAGCATTCTTAAAGCCTTTCTAGAAGTGTGAAGTATTGCATGAATCAGAAATCTAAAACTATAGTCGGTGGAAATCTATGAAGGGGAACAATCACCCAAACATAATATTCTACCAACCATTCAACGGTAAAGGGTTCCCTTATACGAATGAAATGCACTTCCCTTTTTAGTCAATTAACAATGAACAAAATAGAATCATTATTATTTAGAGTCTTTAGAAGACAAGAATAAAATTTTATTGTCACATCACCCCACTTCCATTCAAGAATAGGCAATAGCTGCAGTAAACCTTGAGGTCATTTATGATCTACCTTCACCTTCTGAAAAGTGTTGCATCTTTTCAAAAACCCAACTATAAAATTTTTCATTCATTGGAACCAATATTTTCATAATTGGTCAAGGTACATTTTTGTTACACTTGGATGCACTGCCCATTTTGAGTCATTAATTCCTGTATGAGATCCTCTCGCACGCTCGTAGCCACAATAACTCAATTATTCACATAGATAATATCATCCTCATCTATCAACCAATTTGTTGATGTCTCCCCAATATCAAAACATTTACTCATGTCTGTGAAGTATGGATCATCATACTGTCTATCCCTAATATGTCTCAAAAGTGTAGAAACCTATATAAATGAAAATAATGTCATCCTCTCTTGACTCTCTCAAAACACTACATGCATTTCAGTGAGTTGGGTTATCAAATTTCACTCTACACTCGAATCATATACCATTTGAGGCTAGGTTTACTACATAATTAATCATCTACATTATTTCCCTTCCCAGACATATATTCCAGTTCAAAATAAAAATATTGTGTATATGTTACCTATATATACTATCAATGTTTATAATAATGTTGTGAAAATATATATTTCACGCTTCTGTGATATGGGTAAATAGTAATATTTTCATGAAATAGATAGCTTCGCCAACACATAAGATAATAAATAGTTCTACCAACATTATTTCATGCATAAGATAATTATATTCATGAGGAATCACCTATCGAGATCCACATGAAACAACTTGATCATACTGAATCTGTATAGCTCCATGTCCGATCCCAAAAGCATCATAATTAACTATATATTCCTCACCTGACATAGGTAGGATATAAAGTTTTTTCAATGATGAATTATTCTTCTAATCCGAAAAATATCTATCACTTGACTCTTACAATTTAAAATTCACTCACTTTTTTGTCAATACAGAATGGGGAACTGCCAAACATCAAATGTTTTGGAGGAATCTCTTTTTATATCTAGCTAATCCAATGAAGCATCATATAGAAATAACTTTGTGAGGTTTCTCCAAAGAAACCACTACCAAAGACTTCTATGGGTCCACTAACACACCTTCCTCTAAAATGATGTTCCCCAATATGTGTACCTTATCAATCCTAAAATATCACCTATATAGATTGATGTATATTTGATGTTCACTCACTATACTCTAGATGATGTAAAGATGTTTGGCATGATCATTATGAAGCTTTGACTACAGTAATATTTTGTACACAAACACCACAAAAAAATGAACAATATATGGATGAATGATCGTATTAATAAACAATCATTGTTGGTGCATTTGTCAACCCAAATGGAATTATTAAGAACTCATAAAGGCCATGACTGCTTCTGAAATTAGATCGTGGTATATCAGAAGTCCTCACTCTCAACTGATGGTACCTAGATCTCAAATAAATCATTTATATCACCAAATATCCCTTTAATTAGTCAAAAATATCATCAATACTAGGAATGAGATATTGGTTCTTCATAGTCATCTTGTTCTACTTTGGGTAATTGACTCAAAAACATAAAATCCCATCAGCCTTCTTTGAGAAAAAATCATGGGATCCCTGATTCAACATACTTTGAAGGATAAATACCTTATCCTACAACTCTTATAACTTAATATTGTGATCATGAATCTTAGTATGTTACAGTCGTTATGGTGGGAAAGATACTCGATCAGACCCCTACATTATATCAATAGGAAATTTCACATCTCTCCCGGTGGTTGTCTAAGAAAATCTTCGATAAATACATCCCAATGTTATTCCACTAATAGTTGATGGAAAACATTCCTAACATCCCCATAATCCTCAAAAAACAAGAATAATGGGTTGTGATCTCTCTAAGTTGCTGAGTAATTTTCCATATTCAGCATTCCTGAATATCCCACCCCCCCAATGAATATTTGAGCCACCCTTATGATAGGTAAACATATCAGACCTAATGTAACAGTTAATGTGGTCTCAATATGCTACTATATAGTCCATACCCATTATTAGCTTGAATTATATAATCTCAATAACATAGTTATCCCATTTGAAATAATATTCCTTGATCTCTAGTGTACAACCCTTGAATAGTCATATATCGTTTGATTGAACTCCGAACAATGTATCTATAGTCAATGTCCAAATCACTATCTCCACCACTAGGCTCAAACGATTAATAAATGTTTAATATATAAATCATTGAGAAGGAACAGTTTTAAAAAATCCACTAACTAAAGTCTATGGTACTAGAATAGTATCTCTCAGTATCAATGGTCTATCCTCACTATTCACAAGTATACGATGTATTACAAGTATCCATGTTGACCCTCATTCCCTGTGATGTTGTCTGACTCCCCTGAGGAGAAATACTCTGTTGTTGCAGGCTCTCTTACCCAAGAACACTAGGTTCAATACCTCTACCATCATTCCCACATGAACTCCAACTTCCGATCAGATTTTGTGTAGAAGATCAACTTCTCACACACTGACTCTCCCAATTACTCCATTAGTACCAATCTATCTCTATGACCTATATAATTTCAATCGATGTCGCATCATTCCACATGATCGACACACAATTGGAGGTTTGGAATATTTTCACTGATAATTTCTTATCCATCCAAACTGTTGACAGATTACCCATGTATGGTTTTGTCCAACCTCCCCTCCTATCTCTATACTATTCTTTCTACAATCTACGATAAAATTTTCAGAATAGTGATTAATTCCCTCTTATGTCGCACATACTAATCATCTAGTAACAACTACCTATCACTCATCGGAAGCCTCCCTCAGGTTACCTTCAACTATGAGAGACTCATCAACCACTTCTATAAACATCTATAACATAAATATATTCACCTTGGACATAATCCCACATTTACTCCATCTTGAAAATGTTTTGTCATAGAATCCTCATATTCTAATAAAGTCAGAGAAAAGTGATCTAGATCTATGTAGAGAGAAACATATTCATCACTAACATACTCCCCTTTATCAAATGCATGAAATCCGCATCTTTCCCTTTTCTCGATTTCTCTAGATACAAGTTCTCTAAGAAAACATCATAGAAGTCCTTATATAACATACAACTAATCTGTCTAGTTCATGCCTGAATGTCCCACAAGTGATTACATGATCCCCAGAGAATATATACGGCCAACTAGACCCTCCTTTCAGTCAGAGTCTCCAAATGGTCATGTATAGTCTCATTACATGAATTTCATTAATCTAGTAATGATCACTCGAAACAAATCCCCTTCATCTCTAGATGGCATGATCATTGCCTCATGTTCTCTACCTGGAAAAAAATTCCTAGGCACACCTATCTGTCATCCCCTCAACAGGAATTGTAGAAGAATACTCTCTAAAAATCAAAACACACATTTTCAGTCTCATATATAAACCTTATAAAATTATGTAGGAGGAAAATAATACTTAGTACAAGCCTTTTTCCATCACCTTGACACACAGTCATGGTTGAGGCACTATCACTACAAATTACCATCCAACACATCAATTTTTTTTAAAAAAATGTTAATCTCACAATCATAATAAAGTATCTCATTTAGGCACCCAAATATTATAATTTGTCCCCATTTTACAATCCATCTCAATTCATGCTAGTAAACAATTTTCATTTTAATCTCACAAAAAGGAAACACATTTTAGTTCTGTTACATTCCCATGACTCATTTTACCTTGCATGCCTAAAAAGATGAATGTCACATTAATCCTAAGTACCTATACTAATGCATGTAGACTCAAATGTTCTATATTTCAGGCCCAAGAATCAATAATCAAAATTTTTAGAAACAATAATTTCATCACACAACAAGTGAATCACGCAAGGTAAAATAATATTAAAATATAAAGGAAAATAATAAAAAAATCACACACTGAGTGCATGGGATTTCCCCCATACATGGGTTCACAACTCTCTTGAAAAAGCTTAATAAAAAGTTTCCAACGCTATCTGTTATCTTATCTACCTTTACCAAAATATTATGAAAAATGAAGAATAATGAAAAGTGGTCATTTGATACCACATTGTAACATCCTGACATGGGTTCCACATAATAGTTCCATGAGACGGATCAACACCTGACCTCAAGCCCACCTACCCATACATTAGAGGATACCAACTAGTAGTGTGATTCCCCAAGTTTTATAAACTGGTCCAAGTGAACAATTTTTTGCTTTTTAATGACGTCTCTTGTTTTATTTTATTTTATTTTATGGTTTGTGTGATAATAAAGAATTCGAATGGAAATCAAACATGAAGAATACGATAAACTGTTATATATTTAAAAGATACACTACAACAAGACCCATTTAATTGAAAGTACCCTGCACAAGACCTAACACGGCCACAGAAATACTACAAAGAACCACAACACGGGCAATCAGATAGTACTCATCTTCAGGGTCAATCAGTGTGAAAAGTATAACCGCCAGAATCACCGCGCACACACTCAACACCAGAGGTATGAGGAGAGCCATCCGCCAAGGGTCCGGTGTTTTGAAAATGTTAAACATCCTACCCATTGCTTTTATAATAGACCTCTAAAGGAATATGACCGTTTTTTTGACCATTGGGTTCCAATGGATAAGGTGCATCATTTTATAAAACTTTTGTCTTTATAACACTTTTATAATATTATGGTATTTCAATATTTTAATAAATACAAAGTATCATAATTATATCTTGAAGTATTAAAATAAAATATTATTCTTGCAAATGAATCTATTTTGATCATGATGATATTTATATGGTGGAAAACATGATATCTTAAAATGTGTCGAACGAGGTATCTGTAATAATTGAAAAAAATGTATCTTATTGGATCTCTAAAACAATGTGTTTTGAATTAAAGAAAAACTACGAGTCTTTTAAACATAATTTTATAAATAAACAAGTGAAGTAAGTTATAAATTGGATTTTAATGGTTATAAGATCCTATTAGTTATAAAAGTGTGGTATTAAAATTATATCTTTTTTTTAAAAATATTAATAGTTATATCAAATAGTATCATTTGTTTACTTAAACTAAAATGGGATTTTTTGGATTTGAAAATTATGAGTTAAAAGTACTTATTATGTTTTATACAAAATCAAATTATAATGTTCTGGTTATATATGTATTTATATTAAAAAAAATTGAAGTAGTATAATGTCTAATTTTAACGTTTAATAAACTGTTTTTTTTCGCACTGTTCCTACTCGGAGAAACATGGCTGGCCGCGCAATAGCCCCGCACATCTTCCTCCGTCCGATCTCACCTAGGGAGATCCCGACCATTGATGTGTTTTAAAATGCTCAATTCTTCTCAGCCTTCTGATCTCTCTCAGTCGAATCTCATCCGTTGTTTTTTCCCTCCGCGTCTTCTTCTACCTCGCGCCAGGGACCCGCGAACCAGACTTGGTTTTCCTGAGACGCCTCCTCTCCACTGCTCACGTTGACCTCACACACCCACCTCTGTAGGCTCAGCCTAACCTTCCCAGGATCTTCATCCTCTAAGAACTGAGAAACCCTAGTGAAAACGGGTACCTCCGGAGCCAACCCGCGCCACCGCGACACCAGCCTCGCCGCCGCCTTGCCGTCGCCTCGCCAGCACGAACCACCTCCAGTTTCACACCTCACCCCCGTGCACGACCACACTAATTCCGGTGCTACGCTGCTGGACACCAGGCCTTCACCTTGCATCGTTTCAAGGAGTCCTCACCGGACTACCAATGGCCACCAAAGCTCCTCCCGGTTCACCGGCCACCCAGCAAGCCTCCCTCTGGCGAGCTCCTCTCTTGAGCGGTAAGGGTGCCACGTTTGTGTGTTTTTTTCCACCCATGGTTCTTGGTTCAAGTTTGTATATACATGATTATATATATATATAAAAAATATAGTTAAAGGTATATATATATATATATATTCCATGCAAACCATACAAAATATGTTTCTAAGATTTCCTTATAATTCAGTATTTTATGTTAAGAATTATACCTTTGAAAGGGGTTATTTTAAAACAAGTCCTAACGTGTACGATGTTTATGTAAGCCTTATATATATATAATTATAAAATTTTATAAGTTATGTATTTCAATGCAAATCAGTTTTTGATTCTTACTTTGTCTATGAATGATATTGGATGTGAACCAGGTCTTTGTTTTAGGTGCAAACATGTAATAGTTAAAATTGAAGTTTTATATATTTATAGTTTCTTGAACACTTAAAACCCATAAGGTTTTGTTCTTTTTAAACTTAATAAATGATATATTGTTAGAGGTTTTGGATTTCAAGTGAACCATGTTTAATTTATGAAAAACCCTATATATATACATTGTGTATAGATATCCCTATATATGTATGTGTTTTTAAGATTAATATCTGAAAACCCTAGTTTCAAGAAATGTTTATTAATATTTTTATGCATGTAGGATTTTAGCACTTGCCTATGCTGTTTTATAATTTTGTGTCTAAGGGTACAATAATGAATTTTTCTAATGTTGCCCTTGAAATGATTTATGTTTTTTTAAAGGATATGCTTATGCCTGTTTTAAACTCATTTTAAAAGGATAGGGGTTTAAGGGTTATGTTAATATGTAGAAATCCTTTATTATTTTTATACCAAACTCGCTGCAGTGATTTTTAGTGAGCAGAGTGTAACTGCAAATTCTATGACCAATGAGGAATACTAATTAATGATAGGTATTATTTTTAAAGTGGTTTATTTCCAAGTGTCGGAATTTTAAAGAATGCAAGTGTTTATTATTTTTATACCAAGCATGCCACAATAATTATTAGTGGATGGGTTTTTGTTGCAAGTACTGTGACCTGTGATGTAAAATAGTTAATTCCAATTAGTTCATTTCCATGTACTGGAATTTTAGAAACTCATCATTTAATACCCCTTGGGAGCAAGTCTCACACATTCATCATTCTATGTGCTTAAATAATTGTTCTATGCACATAGTATGCTTGCTTAACCATGCCTGGTTTTATTCCATATTTTCTATTTTATCTATCGTATCATGTATTTGTAAACCAATTATATAATTGTTACCTTATTCATATTGTTCATTCATATGACTCAACATGATAATGAACTAAGAACTAAATTACCCGAAGTGGTATGGGACACCTTGGGTAATGTGTAACAAAGATCGTATTACCCAAAGTGGTATGGGACACCTTGGGTAATATGAAATGAAAATTAAATATTCAATGTGGTATGGGACACCTTGAATATCTGACCTTATCAACATGTGAGAAATGTATGGGACTAACCGAAATGGGGTCCGGCAAGAAGAAAACCCTCCATGTTGGGGACTGGTTAAAGTAAGCCCTCCGGGTTGGAGACCGGTAAAAGTAAGCTCCTCGATGCATCGATAGTTCTCGAGACAGTCATATTGGGGTTTTACCCTTAGGTCATGGCACAAGGGCTTGACACAGAGACCATGAGTCCTTCAGCATACATTTCGTTGTTTATGACCAACCTGGTGATTATTCCGATTAGAGGAATAACCATGGTTATAGAACCTTACATATGAGTATCAGATAAAAAAAGAAACACAAGACATATGATATGGCAATGTTGATGCATGACCAATTTCTTTTCCAGAACTTCATTCCAAATGTTGTATTTCCATTATCATGTCATGATGTGCATATTTTGTTTAGATGATGCGCTTGTGCACGACTCTGATGACATTTTCATCTTATTGTTCATACACACCTTTCTTGTTTATGGACACCTTACTTCATGCAACCCATGCCTTTTTATTATTATGCTTATCTTTTTTACTAAGTGAGTTACCGATAAGTGTTCTAGTGCATAAGTATGAAGTACTTTAACTCTGATGTATCAACCTTTGTTTAGTCTTGATGTTTTTCTTTTAAGAAAACTTTCTAAGTATGGAAATGTATTTTTCAACGTAATTTTCAAAATCTGTATTTAAGTATTTTTAAAAACCCCTTACTGAGTATCTCAATGATCACCCTATGTTTTATGTTAAATTTTTATAGGTTGATAGAGCCTTTCCTAGACTTGGATGTTTGTTCCTAGCTCAGAAAATAAAGAAGCAAAGCTGTTGTCCCTGATTCTCCAGGATCTAAACCAGGAAGTTCCTCCTGATGGGTTATGATGTGTGACTTATTTGTTTCATTTGTGCGAAATAAATTACACACCATAACCATAGCACCGGCTCTGGGATACCGGGTTCGGGGCGTCATAGTTGGTATTAGAGGAATGGTTTAGGCAACCTTGGAAAATTAGGACAACACAAAAACATTAATAATGTTTTACTAAGTAGGGTTTGTTCTTAAACTTCTCAGATGGCAAGACAGCGAACCACGCCTAGACTCTTGACTCTCCCTATAGAAATCATAAAGACTATTGTAGCAAAATCCTGCTCAACAAGTTACCAACATTTTGTTAACTTACGACTCACGTGCAAAACCCTCTATGAAATATCAAAAAGCTTGAATGTCCTTCAAATCTTCTGAGTGTCAGAAGTTGTGTATAACCAAATGGCTAGTGCGCTGTTTGAGAATTATAAAAATAAAGGGAAGTACTATGAGGGACTCTTCCTGTGTTTCACCATGAACAATAAATGGTTGGCCTTCCCGGCATTTGGAGAAGCTGCAAAGCAGTTGGACTTCCACGCAGTCTTTATGTACCAAATCTTGTGCTTCATCATGCTTGGGGAGCTCTGCAATTTTGGATCTTTCATAGAATCCTTCAATTATGAAATGGTTCAAGAGATCTTTAGGAACCAAATCCAAACGGATGTCGCGAAGCTTGATGTCACTCGTTTCTATCTCTGGAAAACTACCTGTATCAAGCGGGAGCTTGGATTCAACCACGATCCACTTTGCCAAAAATTTATTTGGGAAAAGGAGACCCACAAGCTTTGTTCTTCCCTGGGGATTGAGTTGAATAGTAACTTCTTCCACGGGCGGTGGAGGTAAAGGGACATCACCAAGGGTGTTAGAGAAGCGGTGTGAATAAGTCAGTGTTTGTACACCGATCGAATTGCAGGGATGCAATTCCTTCAAGAGGGGTATAATGTGACGCCACAGGTTTTATAAATTGGTCCAAGTGAACAATGTTGTTCTTTTTAATGATGTATCTTGTTTTATTTTATTTTATTTTATGGTTTGTGTGCTGATAAAGAATTAGAATGGAAATCAAACATGAAGAATATGATAAACTGTTATATATTTAAAAGATACACTACAACAAGAACCATCTAATTGAAAGTACCCTGAACAAGACCTAACACGGCCACAACAAGACTACAAAGAACCACAACACGGGCAATCAGATAGTCGTCATCTTCAGGGTCCATCAGTGTGAAAAGTATAACCGCCAGAATCACCACGCACGCACTCAGCACCAGAGGTATGAGGAGAACCATCCACCAAGGGTCCGGTGTTTTGAAAATGTTAAACATCCTACCCCTTGCTTTTATAATAGACCTCTAAAGGAATATGACCGTTTTTTTGACCATTGGGTTCGAATGGATAAAGTGCATCATTTTATAAAACTTTTGTCTTTATAACGCTTTTATAATATTATGGTATTTCAATATTTTAATAAATACAAAGTATTATAATTATATTTTAAGGTATTAAAATAAAATATTATTCTTGCAAATGAATCTATTTTGATCATGATGATATTTATATGGTGGAAAACATGATATCTTAAAATGTGTCAAACGGGGTATCTGTAATAATTGAAAAAAAATGTATCTTATTGGATCTCTAAAACAATGTGTTTTGAATTAAAAAAAAACTACGGGTTTTTTAAACATAATTTTATAAATAAACAAGTGAAGTAAGTTATAAATTGGATTTTAATGGTTATAAGATCCTAGTAGTTATAAAAGTGTGGTATTAAAAATATATCTTTTTTTTAAAAAATAATAGTTATATCAAATAGTATCATTTGTTTACTTAAACTAAAATGGGATTTTTTGGATTTGAAAATTATGAGTTAAAAGTACTTATTATGTTTTATACAAAATCATATTATAATGTTCTGGTTATATATGTACATATATTAAAAAAAATTGAAGTAGTATAATGTCTAATTTTAATTTTTAATAAACTGTTTTTTTTTCTTCGCACTGTTCCTACCCGGAGAAACATGGCTGGCCGCGCAATAGCCCCGCGCATCTTCCTCCGTCCGATCTCACCTAGGAATATCCAGGCCATTAATGTGTTTTAAAATGATCAATTTTTCTCAGCCTTATGATCTCTCTCAGTCGAATCTCATCCGTTGTTTTTTTTCCCTCCGCGTCATCTTCTACCTCGCGCCAGGGACCCGCGAACCAGACTTGGTTTTCCTGAGACGCCTCCTCTCCACTACTCACGTTGACCTCGCGCACCCACCTCCGTAGGCTCGGCCTAACCTTCCCCGGATCGTCAACCTTTAAGAACCGAGAAACCCCAGTGAAAACGGGGACCTCCGGAGCCAACCCGCGCCACAACGACACCAGCCTCGTTGCCGCCTCGCCGACGCCTCGCTAGCATGAACCACCTCCAGTTTCGCACCTCACCCCCATGCACGACCACACTAGTGTCGGTGCTATACTGCTGGACACCAGGCCGTCACCTTGCATCATTTCTAGGAGTCCTCACCAGACTACCACCGGCCACCAATGCTCCTCCCGGTTCACCAGCCACCCAGCAAGCCTCCATCCGGCGAGCTCCTCTCTTGAGCGGTAAGGGTGCCACATTTGTGTGTTTTTTTCCACCCATGGTTCTCGGTTCAAGTTCGTATATACATGAGTATATATATATAAAAATTATAGTTAAAGGTATATATATATATATATATATATATTCCATGAAAACCATAAAAAATATGTTTCTAAGATTTCCTTATAATTCAGTATTTTATGTTAAGAATTATACCTTTGAAAGGGGTTATTTTAAAACAAGTCCTAACGTGTACGATCTTTATGTAAGCCTTGTATATATATAATTATATAATTTTATAAGTTATGTATTTCAATGAAAATCAGTTTTTTATTCTTACTTTTTCTATGAATGATATTGGATGTGAACCAGGTCTTTGTTTTAGGTGCAAACATGTAATAGTTGAAATTGAAGTTTTATATATTTATAGTTTCATGAACACTTAAAACCCATAAGGTTTTGTTCTTTTTAAACTGAATAAATTATAGATTGGTAGAGGTTTAGGATTTCAAGTGAACCATGTTTAATTTATGAGAAACCCTATATATATACATTGTGTATAGATATCCCTATGTATGTATGTGTTTTTAAGATTAATATCTGAAAACCCTAGTTTCAAGAAATGGCTATTAATATTTTTATGCATGTAGGATTTTAGCACTTGCCTATGCTGTTTTATAATTTTGTGTCTAAGGGTATAACAATGAATTTGTCTAATGTTGCCCTTGAAATGATTTATGTTTTTTTAAAGTATATGCTTATTCCTGTTTTAAACTCATTTTAGAAGGTTAGGGGTTTAAGGGTTATGTTAATATGTAGAAATCCTTTATTATTTTTATACCAAACTCGCTGCAATGATTTTTAGTGGGCAGAGTGTAACTGAAAATTCTATGACCAATGAGGAATAATAATTAATGACAGGTATTATTTTTAAAGTGGTTTCTTTCCAAGTGTCGGAATTTTAAAGATTGCAAGTGTTTATTATTTTTATACCAAGCATGCCGTAGTAATTATTAGTGGATGGGGTTTTGTTGCAAGTACTGTGACCTGTGAAGTACAATAGTTAATTCCAAGTAGTTCTTTTCCATGTAATGGAATTTTAGAAACTCATCATTTAATACCCCTTGGGAGCAAGTCTCACACATTCATCATTTTATGTTCTTAAATAATTGTTCTATGCACATAGTATGCTTGCTTAACCATGCCTGCTTTTATTCCATATTTTCCATTTTATCTGTCGTGTCATGTATTTGTAAACCAATTATATAATTGATACCTTATTCATATTGTTCATGAATATGACTCAACATGATAATGAACTAAGAACTAAATTACCCGAAGTGGTATGGGACACCTTGGGTAATGAGTAACGAAGATCATATTACCCAAAGTGGTATGGGACACCTTGGGTAATATGAAATGAAAATTAAATATTCAAAGTGGTATGGGACACCTTGAATATCTGACCTTATCAACATGTGAGAAATGTATGGGACTACCCGGAATGGGGTCCGGCAAGAAGAAAACCCTCCAGGTTGGGGACTGGTTAAAGTAAGCCCTCCAGGTTGGAGACTAGTAAAATTAAGCTCCTCGATGCATCGATAGTTATCGAGACAGTCAGATTGGGTTTTTACCCTTAGGTCATGGCACAAGGCCTTAACCAGAGACCATGAGTCCTTCAGCATACATTTCTTTGTTTATAACCAACCTGGTGATTATTCCGATTAGAGGAATAACCTTGGTTATAGAACCTTACCTATGAGTATCAGATAAAAAAAAGAAACACAAGACATATGATATGTCAATGTTGATGCATGACCAATTTCTTTTCTAGAACTTCATTCCAAATGTTGTATTTCAATTATCATGTCATGATGTGCATATTTTTTGTAGATGATGCGCTTGTGCACGACTCTGATGACATTTTCATCTTGTTGTTCATACACACCTTTCTTGTTTATGGACACTTTACTTCGTGAAACCCATGCCTTTTTATTATTATGCTTATCTTGATTACTAAGTGAGTTACTGATAAGTGTTCTAGTGCATAAGTATGAAGTACTTTAACTTTGATGTATCATCCTTTGTTTAGTCTTGAAGTTTTTCTTTTAAGAAAACTTTCTAAGTATGGAAAAGTATTTTTCAACATAGTTTTCAAAAGATGTATTTAAGTATTTTCAGAAACCCCTTACTGAGTATTTCAATGCTCACCCTATGTTTTATGTTAAATTTTTACAGGTTGATAGAGCCTTTCCTAGACTTGGATGTTTGTTCCTAGCTCAGAAAATAAAGAAGCAAAGCTGTTGTACCTGATTCTCCAGGATCTAAACCAGAAAGTTCCTCCTGATGGGTTATGATGTGTGACTTATTTGTTTCATTTGTGCGAAATAAATTACACACCATAACCATAGCACCGGCTCTGGGATATTGGGGTCGGGGCGTCATAAGTAGTGAGGGTATTTTAAGTCATTACTAGGGTCACTATTCCCACATTTATCAATGTAAGATTCCATAATAAATAAATAAACCATAGATGAAGAAAATATAACTAGAAAAATACTAATTTCAAAAAATTACCAAACAGGAAATAATTTTTTCAATTAAAAAGGAAAAAATTCTTTACCAATATGAGTTTCATGTGTCTAAAATGAAACTAAATGTAAAGACACTATGACTCCTTGAACAGGTCTAGAACCATGTTCTGTTCTATATTCCAATATCCATCCCCAATCATCCACCTATACATATTCCCTTTCCCTGTCCAATCATAAAAAATATAATCTATTCATGTTCTGATCAAGAATCCCAAAAAGGGTCTGTGAACAACTTTCTATGCCACCACCAACAGTGTCTAAAACAATTCTAGCCAAAAGTTAGTTCATGCAGTTCTTTATGAAAATAAGTACAATTCAATAAAAAATTAGTTTATCACATTTTAATTTATTCATATCAAACTAAATTTAATGTTGGGTTTCCATGGATGCCCGTATGTCAATAATAACATCATCTTGTACCAAAAACAAAATTAATCCCTAGGTAATACAATATATTAAAACCATCTTATAGCTAAATAATGAAGTATTAAAGGTGTTATGATATCTCAATACCTGATTTGACTCATGCTGAATATTGAATATTATCGTGTGAGTCCATAACTAAAAGTTCCATGATTTAAATTCTCTATTTTCACATTTAAATTCCCTATTTCCAAAATTTACAATATCAAAAATGTATTTATGAAGACTACATTACCATGATTTACCTTTATTAGAATGACCCTGTACTCATTATCTTTACTCGATGTATAATGACCATGTAATCAGGGATACATCACAATTTAGAATGACCATGTTTCAATTCTCTTCACTCAGAATTATGATGAACATAAAACCATTTGTAATTCTAAATTTAGAATGACCATTTTCCCATTTGAAAATAAACAATTAATTTATCATGTAATTGTCCACATCAATTCCCATAATAATTTTAAAATAGGTTAAATACATCAAATCCATTAGTTAACACAACAATTATCTAAATGCCTCAATCCCAAATAATAATTCATTAATTAATAAATCAATATATAGCACATATCCCAAAATTAATTTTACAGAATTACTTATCTTATTTTAAATATCTACTCTACATAATTAATACCACAATTAATTTTCTTGATCATAATCTCATTGAACACAATTTAATCATAATTAATTATCTCAAATTAGAAAATTAGATATATCATTATTAATTTCATAATTTATTATTTAGATTAAAATACATATATCTTACCAAAAAATCCCTTAATTAATTTTCTAAAAGTTAATCCCCTTAGTATCATGATTAATTCCCCAAATAATTAAAATTTTAACAAAACTACAAAAACTCAATTAGTCAATACAATTAACCCAATTCAAGTATATCAATTACTAAAGGATTCTAGTAATTCGAAAATCATGAATATACATATAACATCAATGACTTTGGAAATTAGATTTAGAAAACTTACCACATTTCATTGGTATATGATTTCAAAACCGAAATCCGTTGAATCATAATATCACAAAAAAGTAGATCATATAATCTTAATCTAAATTCCTAAATCAAGATATAAAAATATCAAGAACTAATCCAAATTAATCTAGATCTACAATCCTAGATTGAGATCTCACCACAGAATATTATATCTGAATAATTAGTGCCTAAACATCAATAAAATTTCATGAGAAGATGAATGAATGATCGAGATAGGAATAAAAAAATCCACGTTCTGGTAGATGAGAGGATCTTCTATTCGGGCATTAGATCTTGATAAGTAGAGTTTGAATGGCCTTGGAACCCCTCCATGAAGAATTGTGATCATCCAAAACATTTTAATCCCATGACTAGATCGAAATGGGGGTGTTTTAGGGTTATGGGAATTTATAAATGAATGTTTGGAAAAAAATAAAAACGCATGTACAATTTTCAATCAAAAGGGCACACAATTTGGGAAACTGTGCACTAACCGTGAGGACCTCAATATTTGCTGTTTCACGATTACTTGGGATTATGTAAAAGGCTTCTCAAACTATATAATAACCTTGAATATCCACTTTTTCCTTAAACATTCATAAAACCCCACCCAAATTCATTCCAAAACATCACTCCAAACAAAGGAACTAAAAAGAACCCAAAGTACCTGAAAACGTGCACCCGATAATTTAAGAGAAGGATAGGATCTTACATCAAATATGGTTGATAATTAGTTTTTAATTAATATTATACATTATTCTAATCATAATTAAATTATAATTATGATTTTAATTCAGTTATAATTTTTAGTGATTAAATATTATCCTTGTATTCTTATACACCATTGACATTGTTCCAGTTAAATAAGTATAAATTTTTAATTAAATTATTTTAAATACATAATATGTAATATATTAAGATTAATATTATTTTATAATGAGTTTTATGGTTGTTAATAATTTACAACTTATGGTTTTAGAATTTAAATTTTAAATAGATTTTTGTCTTCATGTTTTTAGAATAAAAATAATGAAATCATTCCAAAAATAAATCGAATTAAATTTTACATAATATAATAATATATTAAATGAATTAGAAATATATTAAAAAAATAATACATGTACAAAGATAAATGTTATTAAATTTAATCCATCAACTAATTATGAAATAATTGGTACTTTTTATGTAAATAAAAAACCTATAATAATTTAAATATGTGTTGTGATGGTTATGGATACAAATTGGTATAAAGGGTGTTAATATTATGATATATGGGTTAAAGTAATACAAACAATTCCCTAAATACAAATGGATAAAATTATTTTAATATTATTTAATTTTTAATCTATGTTAATTCAATTTAGAACAACATTTTCTTAAATGCATATTTAAAATGATTTAATGTTTTGAAAGCATACAAGTATGATCCTCTCATCACATATAAAGGGTTTCCTATGCCCCTATCTATGATACATATTATAGAGACACTATCTCATATAATCCCGTCCAATTTCATAGAGGAGTTATTTTATTAAAAAAACAACCTTATAAGGCATAATGTGTAATGAAAAGGAGGTTGTCCAAATAAGAGAATATCAATTAACTGAATGTTTCTGTTTTATTTATTATACATCCTGCTTAAAAAATCATAACATTTTTTTATAATTAAATTTATGTATAAAAATAATGATATTTTTTATTAACCATAATCGCTACCTATCATCCATTAAATTGTTTATTAAAAAATCAATTATTTTCACGACCGACTATTACCTTGTGATCTGATGCACTTAACTTTTTTTCACAACCTCATGTAGATTTAAATAATGTTGTATATAATGTATATGTGTTACATTAATGAAATAATTATAATTCATAACATATAATATATCATATTTTTTATTACATTTTTATACATTGAAAAATGATAATAACTAATGTGTGTACGTGCAGATTACCTCCTCCTTGAAGTGTTGTCATTCATTTCTCATCACTTCATCATGTGTGTGTTATACATAAAATTAATTAAAGATAAATTATGATATTTATTAAAAATTTATCAATATTAATGAACCATATAATATTTATCATTTTCCCCTCATATTCAATGAAGAAATGGAAATGTTACTCATGGAAACATATGACGTACCATCTTCATCATTATAATGAAATTCATATTTTGGACCAACATTTCTAGGAGGAATATAAATTATAATAACTATAAAACAATTAATATTATTTCATTATTATTATTTCATATATTATTTAATAATGAACAATTTTATCACATTAATTCTATTGAAGCTGTTATGGGATTATGGAAAATGAATCCTCTAAATTTTTGACATAAATTTTACTGATGAAGTAACTAAATAAAACAGGGTAACAAATGATACAGATGCGAAACTATTATTTTAATTATGATAGAATATTTTCAAAATAATGTGAATAAATAATGTAATTTTATAATTTAAGAATTATATAATGATTGATACTATACAGTTTTATAGTAAGGTATTTAAGGTTACAATTCAATTTTTTGATACTGAAGTAATTTTCACCCCATGTTTTCTATTGCATTGTGTACAATATTTTCTTATCAAAAATTTTTATCATTGTATTAAAAAATTCAATGTTCTTTCATTCAATGTTTTTTGTTTCAATATTAATTATGTATTCAGGGAAAATTATTTTAAAAACCACATTTTAAATGTTTTCATGATTTATTTTAAAAAGGAATTTACATTAATTTTCATATTCCAAAATTCATTTTTTATTTTATTTTCGTTTACAAAAAAAAATAGAATGGAAATTTTTATTTATCTATTATCATTATTATAATGGTTTTAAAATGAGATATTTTTATGTATTTTATACAAAATGACTTTACTTCAATTAAAAATGGAAAAAAATGAATTTTCTATTTTAATTTATATAAAATATAAAAACTTTACCACACAATAATTATACATTTTTTCATCGAGTATAATTTTCTATGAAATATTAAATAGAATTATCTTATTTCTTTTTGTTATGGTATTTTAGTTTGGAACATTCTAGATTATAGAAAATAAGGAGACCAATATCTCATTTTTTTTAATTATATGATAATATATATATATATATATATTGAATTTGATGAATGAAATTAAAAATTTTATGTGTTTCATGAATTTTAGTTTCTTTGGAATAAATATATGATTATGGGTGATCCTTTTATAGCCCTCCAATCCTTAGGGTTATTTTATCTTCTTTGGAGAAATATGATGGATGTTAACCATATAGGTTATTCAACATGTGAGGGTTCTTATTATATCTATAATTAGGTACCTATGGATATTATGTCATATGAAAACTATCAAAACAAATATGTTTTAATTTTTTAAATTTAACTCAATGTTTTTAGACTCATAGTAGAGTTGTTTTATTATAAATTGTCATAGGTTTATATCTGGGTGGAATTTGGATCATAATTGTAACAATGGTTTAATTTTGTGATTTAATGTTTTTTTTTATTTTAATTGTAACACTTTATAAACTACATTAAATTTTGAAATTAATTTATTCAATAAGATATAAATTGTTGCCAACATCCAATCCATTTGGGCCACAAGTTCAATCAATCAATTGGAAGTCCAAAATCAGCTCATAACCCATGACTTGAAAACTGATCATAGATTTATAATTTTTTAAATATGAACTTCTATCAAGATATTTTATAGCGCACTAAAGTATAAAATGAGAAATGGATTTGGTTAAAAAAATTATTAACAACATTAATTATAGAAGACATGTGTGAACCAACCATTCAAGATGCCATTATAGAATGGTAAACCAGATATATAGAATACGAAGAGGCTGATTGGGAAGATTAAATTCTCAGAATGAAATAGTCATAAAATTGATCCACTTTCCCAGGTATTATTGAATGTTTATTGGAGATGTACATGACATTGGGGAACACCTTTAATGAATGAGTCCACATGTGAATATGCTATTTAATGGGTTTAACATGCAGTGCATTTAGAATAGAAAATATGGACTATAAAAGGAGGAGAGACCCTCCTTCCCAAATAATTCCAATCCATCCCATTCTATCTTGGGAACCATTGATAGGAAGCCATGGTCCATACTAAATATTTTGGATTTCATTATTTCCTTTCATTTCAATTGTCAATTTCCATGTAATGCTTTCATATTTTTTATATTATAGTGTTTCGTTTTCATCTTCCATATATATTTTTCTTCAATCCATAATTTCATTATCCAACTTCCATTTTCTATGATGATTCTTATTCACATTTCAATGGAAATTTACTAACCAGAGTCTCATACTGGGGGAGGATTCATGGTGTTCCTTTTTAATTTAGATTCAATTATGAAAAATTATTTAATTTATGCTGGATGAAATAGTATTTCATGGGGGTGATAGCAATACACTATGAAGATATTTTTAAATACATTTAATTTCAATGATAAATTCTTTTTCTATCCCTTATCATATGTAATCCCTTCTTACTATCGAGTTGGGTTTTCCAAAATGTTGAAACGACATATGGTGGAGTAGGGTCATTTAGGAATAACATTATCTGTTAAGATGTTATCTTATATGACAATTGTAAGAGGTGTGGTTTGGTGTGATGGAGTTATGCTAAAATCACATTCTCAATAAATAATTGAAATTAAATTTATTAATGAATCTTACACCAAATGAATTATCAAGTTGAATTTAAAAAACAAATAAATAATCAATGAACCAGCGTTATCCACCCCATGGTCAAATTTCTATAATCCATAATTTCATTTTATCTTCAACTTCATTTATATATAAATTTATTTTTTAATTATTTTAATTCCAAATTTTTCAACAAATCCAAATTTTTCATAAAAAATATAACAAAAAACCAAAATTATTTACAATTGATGATGTTTAATTACTAATTAAACCAGACGTCAAAGTCCTCAATTGAGATGATGTTGGTTATCCTCTGTACTACATTAGAAATATTAAATTTGTTTTTCAGTACCCTATTATAGGCTTGTATCAAAACTGGCACAGTTGATGGGGATATAAACATTTATTTAAAAACTTTTTCTAAAATTACATTTTGTAAAAATATTTTTCGATTTCATTATAAAAGAAAATAAAAAAATCATTTTCAGAAGTTTTATTCAAATTAAAATTATTTAAATTCCTAGATGAAATTATCACAGTTGAAAGAGCATGAAATTAAATATATTGAAGTGGAACTCTAATAAAGGGATAACTTCCATTTGATAATATTAAAATAGTTTCAAAGAGTCCATGAGACATAGATCTAATCATCGTGTTTGATGTGCTATATCCATGAATTCCATATTGACAAGCAAATATTCGAGGCCAAGAATGAAATGAATCTAGAATTTCTCGATTTCACGTAAGACATCCATGAAATTGATGACAAACAAAAAGCGGAGAAACCTCACTAACTATCTCTATCATTCAATAATAAAATCAGAGAGTCACTTTACCTATTTGAATATATTCATTTAGAACCAATGTAGGGAGATAATAAATTATTTATCTCAAACTCATTTATTTTTTTGAGATGAAATTGAGTATTAATCCCAACTATTTTGAATTTATCACTTTCATTGAATATTATAATGCCACGGATAATGACGATGAAAAACAAATGTCTCATATTGATGAAAAACTATAACTCTCAGAAGAAATTGAATATTCATTAGAGGATGTATAAGGGGAAATAAAATATGTTCTAAAAGTAAAATTAAAGGTGGGGGAGGTTCAATACATCATCCCACCCCCACCATTTGAGATTTACCTAATTTTCAAGGGAGAGGATATTTCATACACTATACATAGAGTCATTCTCATTTGATAAGTGAAAATATATAATAGAAGGAAACATATGTTATGGATCAAGTCAATGAAGCCAAAACCACCATAAAAATTGGATAATAGCTAGTACACCCCCATAGTGGTAGTAAACATTCAGGACCCACATTACAATGTGTACCAATAATAATCCATTACATTTCATTAGACCATTCATTTTATATCATAAAAATTTAGATTTCAAATTCAATCCTAGGAATTAGTTCATCAGGTAGACAACTCTATCTTTCCTTATTAATATTAATTTACAAGATCCTTGTTATTAATTGTGTACATTTACTTTATATAATCATTATGGAAGAAGGGACCCAAAAACATTAGAGTAATAGGAATACAATAACATTTAAAAATAGGGTTCACATTGTATGTTTATCTTTTAAAATCCTTAAAATTTCTCCAACATGTTTTGAGAATTATATATGAAATTTCATTTCCATGATTAAATTCATGTTGCACTTGACGTATCATGGATACATTTGTTTATTAGGAATATAGTGATATTAGTTATTAAGATTCAAATTCCATGAAATTTAATGAATAAAATATAGAATTGGATGATTAAAATGAAACATGGAAATTGACATGAGGACACATGTATTAAAGGAATTAAATGACTCTTGTAAATAAAATTTACTAATCATTTTGCATGATTTGAATTTTTAAAACTCATGTAAGATAAAAGGTTATTATTAATCAAGATATAAGTGAATTTCCAATGTTATATTTTCTATTCCCACGTGTATTTCATGACCATGTATTTAATATTTTATCTAGGTCATATTTCATGAGAGATCATGGGAAATTTTATTGACCCGAACATGAATTTGAACTTATTGAAGCTTTTAATATAAAAAAACAAATTCAAAATGATTGTGAAATATTTTTATAAATACATTATCCTTAAAGGCCACCTTTACATCAATCCTTTATTATCTGAGAGACATAATGATTGAACTTTATAAGGATTAACTGTGTTTCAATCCTTCTTTATGCATTCCTACCTTACTCTTGGTAGATAAATGATATCATAATTTTGATGTGTGGGGATAATAAGAATTATGGTGGATGGGATGTTATAAATTTAATGGTTTTGAGTTTGGGGGTGATATTTTTGGTAATGAGAAATTTAATTTGATTCCTCTGTTGAACTCATTATTGTTTTCAACTTTGAGATAAAAAAATAAAAAAATAAAGAAAAAGTAAAAAATGATTGTGATTTAGTTATACACAAATTCACCATTTTTAGAATTAGGATTAATATCGTATGTGGTTAAGTGAGGTTTTTGAGTTTATATTCATCTAAAAAAATTAGAAAAAATTTATTTTAAAAAAATAATTCAAGAGAGATCACTAAGGATTATTTAATCTTTGATTGATCATGATCTTTACATTGAGTATTGGTGAAAATTTTGAGTTATTACAATTTGATGTGAAGAGTGTAATTAATATTTTTTACTTTTAATATAATGTTTTATTATTTTAGATTTAATCATATTACTATATCTATATTTTCTAATGTCATGTCCTACAAATGTTAATCCTTAGAGTCATTTGAACATCATGTTCATGTCTCTATGATTATATGTTCATTTGTGACTTTTTAAGTGATTTTTTTTTCTTTTTATTGATTATATATAAAGATCACGATCTCATGTAATTATCATAACTATACATTAATTTTATCATGTGTAATGTGAGAAAATTTAAATATGAGGTAGATAATGATTTGAAATGTTTAATAATAATGAATTAAGGATCTTGAATAAATTAAATGTCACGAAAAATAATATTTAAAAGGAAAAAGGTAAAATAAATAAAATAATTAGTTTTTTGATAAATTTTCAATTGAATTGATATTTTTTATGGATTTTTGGTAATTTTATTTTACATTGAAAACTGTTTGATTATATTGTGTTGAAAGTTTAATATTGATATCATTACTGCCCTATAAATTTCAATGTTGACGTCTTATGCTTGAGGAAAATAAGGTTTTATGTGTCGGGGAATTGAAAGAAAAAATATTTTTCCTAATTTTACATTTATTTTCAATTATTTAGACTCACTATTATTTTTTTTATTGTAAAGGTTCATATTTTAATGTTTTTGATAAATTTTAAGGTTAATTGTAAAAATTTCATAATTTAGAAATTTAGGTATTTTATTTTTATTCAATATTTAGTGAATAATTTTTTTTAATATTACATAAATTATGAATTTCCATTTTTGAATTTTACCAACCATTTAAGGATACATCTAATCTTTTGACCAAAATCTCAATCCATCAATTGGAGTCCCAACATCTTATTAATTTTCATGACTCTAGAACTATTCATAGATCTGGAATGTAATAAATATGATCATATATCTTGATGTCTTATAGCCAACTAAATATGAAATTATACATGGTGATGGATAAATAATATTTTAACTACTTTCATTAATGAGTAAATATATGAATAAGAAGTTTGGGAGGTAATTAAATCTGGTTAAATAGGATATATAGAATATGGAGTTGCAGTCTGGGCATATTAATTCTCATAGTGATATAGTAATAAAATTCACTCCACAAGGAAAAATACACTGGAATTTTTAATGGAGAAGTACCAGATATTTGGTATTAACATTCATTAAGGGGTCCATATTTGAATTGGAAATTTAATTGGGATAACACATGGTGAATTTAGAAATGGAAGTATGTACTTGAAAATGAGGATAGAAACTCCTTCCCAAATCATTCATATCCATCCCATTCCATCTAGGGTACAATAGTGTGGATGAAAATGTCCATGATGATTATTTATGATTTATTTCACTTATATTTATTCCATATTTCATTTCCCATGTAATGATTTCAAATTTGTTATGTTAATTTTTTCAATATCTTCTTCAATCATTATTTTTATTCCAACCCTAATGTCATTATCTATCTTCCATATTTATATCATGATCTTTGTCGACATTTCAATGGAATGTGAATAACACAAGGCCTGGATAACGAGGAGGATTCATAGTAATTTTTTATAATTAAAAAGGTATTTATTCTATTCCTGAATGATGATAGAGTGTTGCACAGATGCAGTGGTCTTCCGCCATGACATTATTTATAATTCATTCAATTTTTTATATTTAATTCTTTTCCAATCCTACTCTCATGATAACCTCTTTTATGTTGGACATGTTATTTCTTATGATATTAAATAACACACTATAGAGCTAGATCTTTTATGAATAACATTATATATTACGATGTTAAACTATTTGACTATTATAGAGGCTGTGGTTTGGGGTGCCAAAGGCATGGTAAAATCATACACTGAATAAATCAATGAAAAAATAATTCATTAATGAGGTTTATCAAAATTAATTTTCGAAATGAATGTAAACAACAAATAAATATTGAATAAACACATATTATACAACTCGAGGACCAATTATGTTCATACCAAATTTCATTTTGTCTTCATCATCAATTTGATTTAAAAATTTTAATTAAAAATTTTTATTCCAAAATTCAGGAGAAAACAAAAATAAATTTCTTCATAAACGGTATAAAAAATTATCAAAAATTATTTATAATAGGTGAACATGAATTATTGATTTAACCTACTATGATTTTATTCAAGTGAGACAACAATGTTCATCCTATGTGATGTATTATGAAAAAAATGATTTTTCCATTCCATATGTCAATCATGTGTCCAAAATGGCACTGTTGACATATAACTAAATAGCAATCTTGATAATTTTTTCCAAATTTAAATTTTCTAAATATTTATATTTGTTATTTTAATTAAAAAAGGAATGATTTTTTCACCATGATGTTTTCAAACAAACATTTTTTAAATTTAGGGAACAATTACTCATAGGTGAATGAGAAAGTAATATATTATACTGAGGAGGAACTCCAATGACAGGGTTATTATTTTATTATAATGTTCAAACTGATGAAAATTGGCTAAGGGACATAGATCTCACCACAATGTACTATGATAATGACTAATGAACTCCTAATTGATATGGAAATATTCAAGGACAAGAAATAAGTACAACATGTCTTTCCTTATTTGATATAATATATCTAGGTGTTTAAGGCCAAACATGAGATAGAAGATCCTAAATACCTGTATCCATCAATAAATAATTTATTTCAAGAGACACACTTCAACAAAGAAGAAACTAAATCCAAACTAACTTAGGGAGATGATAAATTATTCCACTAAAACACATTTAATTTTTTTAATCAAGATTGAGTATTACTCCAACTATTTTGAATTTTCAAAATTTGATGAATCTTATTATTCTGAGGAGGATTTTGATGAAAAATAAATTTCAATTATTAATGATATCCAATAGCTTATATAAGACTCTAAATTTTCACAAAAGGGAGTACGTGAAGAAAAATAAGTTGTTTCACAAGTAGCAATGAAGGAGAAAGTGATTTCATACTTCAACATACACCCACCAAGTAAGATGATCCTAATTGTGAAAGGAGAAGATATTTTGTACTCTATACATGGATTACTCTTCAATATAGATGAATACTTTCATCATGGAAGGAACCACATATTTTGGTAAAAGGAAAATAATCCCTAACCTCTACCACTATTTGGATAATAGATGGGACTTCCCTCAGGTGGCAGTGAAAATTCAGTGGCAACTTGTTAGATCATACCATGTTTTATTCTTTACATTATATATAGAAATTTTATTCTAATCTTATTAATTTTGATTTCAAATTCCATATTAGGAATTAATTCGTCATGCATCCCACTCAATGTTTTATTTTCTAATTAAATTACATGATCCATATGATAAATTAAGTTCTCTTACATTATAGGATGATCAATGTTGAAGGAAACGATGAATTTTGGTAGAAAAAGTCCAAATAATTATTTAAAAAGGAGATCACATTTTATTTTCAACTTTTAAAATCATTAAATTATGTTCGAATAACATGATTTGAGGTTTAAATATGAAATTGCATTCCCATGATTAAATTCATGCATTACATGAGTTGTCGAGTCGACATGAGTTTCGTAGGAGTCATTTGATATCATGTCTTATATTTCAATGTAAATGGAATTTAATGACTAAAATATTTAATCTAATGCATAAAATGAAGCCTTTATAATAATATTAAGACTCGTTATCTGAAGGAATTAGATGATTCGTGTAAATTTAATTTATTTATCATTTTTCATGCTTTGAATTTATAAATTTAATGTGAACTAATTTTTTTAATAATCATGAAATACATGATAGTAGAATTTTATATTTTTTCACAGAGTGGATTTATTTATAATGTTTTTTCTATTTTTTAGTTAGAATATTTCTTAAGTGATATTGGGAAATGTTGTAGACCATAACTTTCATTTGAAACTTTAGAAGATATGACTATGAAGAAACTCATTAAAAATGATTAAGGCACCATTTCTTAAATACTGTTTCCTTAATTAATACATAAACATCAATCATTATTTATCCCATTGATACCATGAAGGATCTCTATAGGGATGATCCATGTTTTATGCAATTATTAACAATTCCTACCATACTCTTAGAAGCTTCATGATATTTTATAATTGAAGTGTGTTGGTAAAATGAAATTATGGGGGAATAGACATTATAAATTTTATGTTTTATGTATAGAAGTGAAATTATGGATAATTATAAACTTAATTTTATTTATTCATCATAATAATTATTATTTTTAACCTATTTACTAAAATAAATTACAAAAACAAAAAATATATGAAAAAATTGTTGTGATTTGGGAAAACCAAAACACACCAGTAACACCACAATAATTTATATAATATTTGGATACGTGAGTGTTTTGAGGTTTGATTCAATACAAACATTATAAAACAAGAAAAAAATTTAAAAAAAAACTTGAAAAAAATAAAGATTGTGAACAAATCATTCATTATAGTTAAAATGATCATGATCATTACTTTGAGTATAAGAGAGATTTTGGAGTTGTTAAAATTTTATGGGTAGAAATCCATTAAAAATTTTTACTTTTAATATAATGACTTATGATTTATGAGTTAATCATCTTCCTTGAGATTTAATTTTTAACTTCATGTCCAACCAACCTTAACTCTTATAGTCATCAGAACCTTACATGAAAGTCCTTATGATTCTGAGTTCTTTTTGTTTTTACAATGTGAAGAATGTATTTCATTATCAAGATTGTGTATAAGGAGCTTTTACTCATGATATTACCCAAAATATAGTTGAATTTTATCATGATTAAGGATATAAAATTAAAATATGAGGTACAATATAATTTAGAATGTTTAATAATAATGAATTAAGGATAAAAAATTAATTAAAAGAGAAGTTCCATTATTTTTTAATGGAAAAAATTAAAATAAATGAATTGATTATGTAAAAAAGATGTAATTTGTTTTGATATTTTTTTGAATTTTTAAATAATTTATTTCCTATAGAAATTTTTTTATGATACTGTTTTGAAATTTGAATATTGATAACATTGGTTACCTCTGATATTCTATACTGATTTTTTTTCTTGAGGACCAGTATGGATTATGCATGGGGGAATTGATTGAACAAATATATTTTCATAATTTTATATTTAAATTAAATGTTTATAGACTCAATATAGTGTTATCTTATTATAAAATATTCCATTCTTATTTCCTTTTGATGTTCTAATATTAATTGATAAAATGGTATTATTTTTAGATTTATCTATATTATTTTTATTCAGTATTTAGGAAATCAACATTAATAAACTAATTTAAATTGTGAAGAATTTATTAGGCTTCGAGATATATCTAGATTCATTTAATTATTTTGGATCACATGATAAATCCATATATTTGAGGACTACAATAAACTCACAACACAAGCCTTGATAACTATTCAAAAATCTGGAATGTTATAAATATGAGATTATACCTCTATGTTGGCCAGACCAATGAAGAAGAAATTCGACATCGATCATGAAAATGATTTTATTAACAACTTTTATTATGTAGGAGACCAGTTATTCATCCATTTTAAGTCCATTAATGCATATTAATATGGATATATAGAATATGGAGATGTTGTCAGGGCAGAATGAATTATCAGAGGGAAACTATCATAATATTCACTTCACAAGGACAAATACAATGAAATTATTAGGGGGATAAATAATACAGCAGTGAGCAACAGTTATGAATGTAACACCCCAAAAAAATTTCCTGTATAATGTTAATATTATGCTTTTATTTTTGTTCAAGATATCATTAAATCAAACCAAAACAATATGACGAACACAAGGATGTTTATTCAAAACTTGATATCGAATTGTTTACAACGTATGAAGATCAAAAGAAACCATTTTACACAAAAATATATATTAAAAACAATATCAAAATTACATAGAGACCACTCAAAAAATGAGGACCCCAAGAAGATAATATGGGTCCTCCAAATCCATCATAATAAACATAAGAATGTCCAAAGCCCCTGGAAGCACACTAAGAACCAATGGTATGACATGAACCATATTCTTATACTTCTTGAGTTATAGTAAACCCTAATGATTGATTTTATGAGACACTAATTTTATCATTTCCTTGGGTGACTTTGGAACTCTAATGGCTATAAATTTAGTTGTTGGCCTTATTGGAGAATTAATTGAAAACATGTGTGTATAATTAATTTCTCAAAATAATTAAGTTATGGATTGAAAAAATATAAAACCATCACTATTCATAAACTTTAATAGGTCATGGGTTAATAATTTGAATCACACTTATTTGTTTCTAAAATGTAATAAGGAATTAAAAACAATTTTCAAATATTTCAAATATATGTCACAGATTTTCCTTTCCTAAGAATTGTTTTAAACTATGATTAATTTGATTTAACTAAAAATGTTTTTTATAATAAATTATTTTTTGAATTCTATAATACTAGTATAATAATTATCATTCAATTTATAACTTTTTCTGTTGATTGTTTATTTTTTTTAACTAATTTGAGAAAAGACAAATTATAATTTGTATTCTTAAGCCTTTTAATGTATAAATAAAATTCATGTTTAAAAATCCTGATTTTTATATAGTTCTAAAAAAGGTGTTGATTTTATTAAGAATTTATAATTTTTGATTGTGTTTTATAAAAAAATAGGCCCGCTAGGGCCAACCGATTATAGTAGTGCCATAGGAGGAAGCCCATGCTAGGTTGCTGAGCCTAGCCCTCAACCCAAGCCAAGGTCAGCAAAAAGAATGGGAATAGGTTCCCTGAAGGGGTCGTAAGAGTGCATGAGTGTGCCATAGTGGGTGCGAGGCCATGACAAAGTAGGGATAGGCCGAAGCCTGTAGGGGTGGGAGCCCTTGTGTAAGGCTTCTAGGGTGTGTGATGTGTTTTTTCTGAGCCTTTGTTTGGAGACTCAAGCTTATAAAGGAGTCACAGATGCCTCTCCAATTCGATGTGGGATGGGTTTTTTGAAGCGAAATTGGATATGGGCTATTGGATAACATAATGCATGATCTGGGATGTCGAACCCGATCCAGCATTCGACCCTCAACAACCGCAGAACAGCAGCACATTTTTTTGGACCGTTCCATCAACCATAGATCTAATCCCAGCCGTTCGAGTGTTTTAAATGGCCGCGTCAATCTTGGACTATCCAATCAAACCTATATTTAATCTAAGCTTCCTAATTCATTTTAAAACAAAGAATTCATCACAACCATTGGATCAATGTCAGACTTGATCCAGACCATCCATTTTTCTTTCAGTTTATTTCTGAGGCACCGTCTTCTTCTTCCCTACGAAGTACACTACAACAGTGCCCTACACCCTATTCTTGAACTATTATTCTCCAATTTTACAGTTTTAGGTCCGCCAACATTCACGTGGGTTCAACATGGACTGACCCTTGGTTTTGTAATAAACCATTTGGGCCTCAAATCCCCTGAAATTTGAAAGAAAATATTTTATATAGGATTATTCTATAAAATACACCCATGACACCCCAAAGAACCCCTCAGATCTTCTGTAATCAAACATACAGAAAGCTTCCATGAGTTCTCCCATGCCCCTCTACCTCCTAAAGCTATGGTATGGGATTTATTTTTTATCATGCTTTTAATTTTAAGTTTTATTTTTATGTACACTTGTTATATATAAATACATGCATCTTGCAGTTTAATTTGAACCCCTATTTACCTGATTTAAAGATTTGCGATTTTGAGGTATAGGATATTAGTAGAACTGAAGGATGAATATCGCATGAAAACTTATTTTCATAGCTAATATACATAATCAGTTACATATATATATATATGTATCTAAACATATAAATATAAATATACAAGACCCCTCATATTTTCATGAAATTCATATGTCTATAGGTATGGTTTCTAATCATGAGCTTCAATGTTAAATAAATATCCTTAAAATGAGAAGAAAAATATTTTGTAAAATTTTTTTTACCCAATTATTAATATACTTATATATATATCAATAACCACATGGATTTAAATTAACCCCATTTTTTCGGTTTCAAGACATATATACTTTGTGGTTCAATGATTGAATTGATTTTTTTTATATTTTTCATATATATATTTATATTCAGTAAAAATGGTCTTATATTAAGATGTAATATGAGTACCTCACCTCTAGGACCAGTTTTAGATCCATTAATGTGAAACCTATATAATTAATGATTTCTTGGAAAAATAAGTATGAGGAAACCAATTTAATGGTAAGACCCACAAATGTACTTAATTATACATATGGAATATCCATGTTTACATTAGCATATATATATATATATATATATATATATATATATATATATTCATGTATCTTTATTATGTATATCTGTTAAATTTCACAAAATGAAAGTAAAATCAAGAACCCCTTATAATTTGGAGTCATTGGTTGTGGTAGAGTCTCTTGCTGAAATTGTTGTGGGATATTCAAAATAATTTTTAGAAGTAAATGGTTGAACACCTGTGAGCCTAAAACCTGACATGAAATGTTCGGTGTGCTGTTATGATATGCATTCGAAAGAAATTCCAATATATAATTTATTAATATAGTTTTAGAATTTATTATTATATGTGACCAAATCAATATTTCTGTGTGTATTAGTCATGACTTAATTATGTATTTCATAGTCTAGTTCTAGAATCACTATTTTGTATAAATTCTAATTAATGTAATTTAAACCCTTGTGAGACTTCAGGGAATTATGAATTTAATTATTAAAGGTGGTATAGTAAACCTAGAATAATAATTAATGTGAAAATAATTATTCAAGTCATATATGATGTTTTGAATATAAAATCATTTGGCATGTGAGGACTGGATTTGACATAGCTAGTGATTTTTTGGGCCCACTAAATCCCCTCGGTGCACTAGTAGGTCTCATGATACAAATTTACGGTATTTGAACAAGGCCTTGAAAAAAAGAGTATTTACAGTCTTGGAACAAGGAATTGATAAAAAAGTGTATTTATTATTCTGTCACGATGCCAGGACATTATGTTTATGTTGTTCGACATTATACATTTATTCATTAATTATATTAAATTAAATTAACAAAATTTATATTCAACTAGTAGAATATCCATGGTTATGAGATAGTACTTATGATTATCAGAAAAGTAAATGCATATGGGATGACATATGTATAGCACAAAATAATTTAGTATTCAGTGTATGGAATAGAAGTTATTACATTTACACGCAACACTGATTACTCAATACCCTTAGCTGTTTAATTCTTTCTTACATATTTATATGCCATACATGTTTAGAATGACTTTTACCAATTAATCTAAATGATCATGCCTATAAGTGAACTATTTATCCTTGTAATTATGTTAGCATGTTTTTTGAGCACTTTTATGATGTGTACATGGGTTACAACTTTTCATTAAGATAAATGTTTTTTGGAATGTTTTAAATAATTTTTTCAAAAGGTATATTTGTTTATTTTTGAAACACCTTACTTTCATTCATATTCTCAACCTACATTTTTTATTACAATTTTTCAGGTATCAGTGTGATTTAAAGAATGTATGTCAGAAGTGGCTAGTTTCCCTGAACCTTAACTGAATTAAATCCTCTTTATGGACATTATTTGTAGTTGATCAGTGCTTACATTTGTAAAAAAAAGGAAAATTACACATCATGATTCAATACACCGACTTCGGGTATTTACGGTTAAGGCCCTCATAGTTTGAATGTGAGGATTCAGTTTTGATAACTCTGGAAAGCCAGAACTTAAACAATGGAAAATTTATATCATTATTTTTAATTATGAGGATCTTCCTAATTTTCAGATGTAAAATGAAGGCACTGGTATTCTGTCTCTTCCAAATGTGTCCCTAGAATACATAATTTCCATATCCAGCCAGAAAATATTATAAACTATTCCCATATCTGTATGTCATGAAAACATCTCTGAAATATATGAAACTCCCACTGAACACTAAAACTCTATAGGATAGTGGGTATCAAGTTTATATTTATTATGCAAACCAAATTTAATTCCTATGCACGATGGGAAAAGTACCACGAGGTACTTTTTAGATTCTTCAACTTGGAAGAAGGCGTCTCATACCTCATGGATTTCTATGATGATGCGGTTGCGAGAGACCTCCCCCCGACACATATGTTTCATGTTTTATCCTATGGCCATATTATTCAAGTAATGGACATTGAAATTATATAATTTGAAACCTCCTGTTCTATATACAATCCACAAGTACATACCGATGTCTCTCAATTGTACACCCCTCGTACCAGACTCTAGAGACACCATAACTACAACAACGATATTGATCCAACTGCATGGGTTTCTATGGTTTAGGGAGACCGAGAGTTTTAAACTTGATCTGGGGATTCTTGTATTAAGAAACTGGCGAAACCATTATCCATTTTCTTTCTATAAAATATTGGTTATATGATAATATAACATGTAATCTTTTCTCTCTGCTATCTTTGTTTATAATTTTGGATGGGTATCGCTGATTGGACTTTAAAAAAAATCAGATGGAAGAACATACTCTCATCTTATCACTCCCTACCGAGATACTAGAGACCTTCTTGATCAAACCCTTTGAGGAAGAGTACCAACCTTTTGAAATATTGTGAAGGACATGTAAGCAACATTTTGAAATATCAATGTGTCTGGACATCCTTCGCTCATGCCAGGGGAATGCTTTCATATACCACCATGTAGCCATAGTCTGACTTTCCAAATACAGGAATATGGAAAAATACCATTAAGGTATTTCTCTACATTTCACTCTTGCTCGGAACTTCATAGATAGAGTAATGTTCTAAGAGGCTACTTTGGAAGGCAGCCTTTGGGTAGCCAACATGTACCAACTACTCATTTTTAGTTTATACGACCACATATATAACTTAGATGTTCTCAATAGGGAGATAGTTTGGATAGTCCTTGGAGACTTTGTCCATTCTGAAATCTCCAAACATTCCACTATCTGAGTCATAGTCTAGAAGCCCGAATTCACTATGCATAAGTTCAACCCTTTCTTCCCAATGTGTGTTTGAGCCAGGGAATCGGAGGAGTTGAACACCAATCATGGAATTCACCTGGGCACACTAGAGGACCCTCCATGATGGAGGATGTGGTGTAGGTTTTAAGGGATTCTTTAAACGTGGTTATGGGAAAGAAAATGTGAGGACAAAATTCCGTGAAAGGGGGAATATTTTAACACCACGACACTTGTGTATCGTATAATGGTAATGTTATGAATTTATTTTTGTTTAAGATTTCATTCAACCGAACAAAAACCATAAGATAATCAGAAGGAATTTATTTAAAACAAAACATTGAAGTGTTTAAAAGGTATCCTAATTAGAAGAATCCATTTTACACCAAAATGCCTATTAAAAACCCTATAAAAATTATAGGGAGACCACTCAAAACAACGAGAACCCCAAATGATAATATCTGTCCTTACAATACATCATAATGAACATAAGAATTTCCAAATCCACTATGGCAACACTAATCTCCAATTGTATGATGTGAACCATCTTCTTCTTTTTCATGACTTTTCGGAAACACAAATGCATTATTTTATAAGACACTAATTTGACCGTTGACATGGGTGACTGTCGAACTCTAAAGGCTACAGATAAAGACGTTGGCCTTGTTGGGGAATTAATTGAAAACATGTAAGTATAATTTAATTCTCTAAGTAAATAAATTATGGATTGAAAAATTATAAAACCACCCTTATTCGTGAACATTATAAGGACATGGTGAAATAATTTTAATTACACTGAAGTGATTTTAAAATGTAACAAGGAATTAAACACAATTTGGAAATATTTCAAATATAATATAATATTTTAATTTCTTAAGCAGTGTTTTCAAATATGTTTAATTTATTTTAATTAAAATATGTTATTGAATAAACTATGTTTTTACTTATATAATACTTGTATAATAATTATCATTAATTTTATAAATTTATTTGCTTTAGGTTTACTATTTCTAAATAATTTTATCTTAGAAAAAATATAATTTTTTATTATTTATCTTTTTAATGTATTAAAAAAATGAATTTCAAAAGGATAATTTATATTGTTTTAATAAATGTATTTTTTCCATAATAATTTTTAATATTTGTATGTGTTTAATAAAAAAAGGCTCGATAGGGCCAGCCCTTTATAGTTGGGCCTAGGGAGGCATCTCACCCTAGGTGGATGAGGCTAGAACTCAACCGAAGCCAAGGATGGCCCAAGCATATGTATAGGTTCCCTGAAGGGATCACATGAGTGCATGGGAGCACATGAGCACATGACCGCACCACCGTGGGTGCGAGGCCATGGTGAAGTAGGGGTAGGATGAAGCTAGAGTGGGAGGGAGCCTATGTGTAAGGCTCCCTAGAGGGGTTCTGTGTCTTTTTATACTTATTTTTGAGGATCAGTCTTATAAATGGGTCGTGGATGCCTCACCAATTTGATGTGGGATGGGTTTTTAGGAAAAATATGATCTAGGTCATTGGATTGCATTGCGTATGATATAGGCCATCGATATCGATCCTGAGTTCGACCCATAGCAACCACAGAAAAACACCCCATTTTTTCGGACTGTTCGATCAACCATCGATCTAATATAGGTCATCCAAGGGTTTTAAAATTCCGTATCTATCCATGACCATCCGATCAGTCTCTTATTTAATATGATCAACATAATTCTTTTTTAATCTGTGAACTCACCCCAACCATTGGATCAAGGCCAGACTTGATCCTGACCAACCATTTTTCATCCAGCTTCTTCATTAGGCACTGTCTTTTTCATCCATGTGGAGTGCATTGCACCGGTACCATACACCTTTTTCTAGAACATTTTTTCTCCACTTTTTACAGCTATTAGTTCCCACCCATTCATGTGGTTTCCATATGGACTAACTATTGGTCTTTTTATAAACCATTTGGGCCACAGATCATATCTATCTTGCATTAAAATATTTTTTTATAGATTTAGATTATAAAATACCCCCAAGAAACCCCAAAGAACCCCATAGATCTTTTGAACTCAAACTTCCAACATGCTTCAACTAGTTCTCCCAAGCCCCTCTTCCTCCTCATGCTAATGTAGGGGATTTATTTTTTTCACGTTTTTGAGTTTACGTTGTATGTTTATGTACAATTGTTATATATAAGTACATAAATCTTATAGTTAGAATTAGAAAACTTCTTTACCTAGTTATGAGCTTCAGATATTGAGTTATAGGATATTAGTATAACTGAGGAATGAATATCACATGTAATCTTATATTCATACCTTAAATACATAATCGGTAATATATGTATATATATAACCATATAAATATAAATATGCATATCCTCTCTTATTTTCATATACTCCTTATGTACAGTGGTAATATTTCTATTCATGAGCATAGATGTTAATTTAAGAACCATAACTTGAGAAGAACTATATTTTTTATATAAAATTTTACCCAATTATGGATATTATTATTATTATATATCTATAAATAACCACACAGTTTTAAAAATAACCTCCTTGATGTTCGGTTTCACGTCTTCTATACTTTGAGATTCTAGGATGGAATATAATTTTGTTATATTTTTCATATATATAGATATATATATATATATTCAGTAAAAATGATCTTATATAAATATGTAATTTGTGTTCCTCACTGCCCAGACTTGTTGTAAATATTTCTACTTGAAAATTCTCTGATTAATTATTTCATTGATAATTAAGTATGAGGGAAAAAAATTCGTGGTTTGACACATTAATATACTCCATTATAATGTGGAATATCCATGTTTACTTAAGAATATATATATAAATATATATACATGTATCATTATTAAGTAAATCTGTTAAATTACACACAATGACAGTAAAATCAAGAACCCCTGATAATTTTGCATCATTTGTTGTTATAGAGTCTCTTGCTGACATTGTTGTGTGTCATACAAAATAATTTTTAGCTGTAAATGGTTGAACACCTGCAAACCGAAAAACTCACATGAAATTTTCTGGGGACCATTATGTTATGAATCCAGAAGAAATTCAAATATCTAATTAATTAATATGGTTTTAAAATATATCATTATATGTGATCAAATCATTATTTATTTTTGTATTTGTCATGAGTTAATTATACAGTTCGTAGTCTTGTTCCAGAATCCCTACATATGTATAAATTCTAATGAATTTAATTTAAACCCTTATGACCCTTCATGGAATTAAGAATTTAATTATACAAAGTGGTATGGGACACCTTGAATAATATCAAATGTGAAAATAATTATTCAATTGGTATATGTCATTTTTAATATACATCCATTTGTCTTATGAGGATTGTATTGGACATAACAAGTGATGGGTGGGGAAAACTATAGCCCCATCGGTGCACCGGTATGTCTCCCGAGATAATTTACAGTCCTGACACAAGGCTTTGACAAAAAGAGTATTTACGTTCATGGACAAATGCCTTGAAAAAAAAAGTATTTATGATCATGGAATGAGGCCTTGACATTATGTTTATGTTGTCTGGCATTATACATTCCATCATTTTGGGTATGATAATTAAATAACCCAATTGATAATCGACTATTAGAATATACATGGTTAGGATCTATTATATATGAGTATTAGAAAAGTTAATGCATATGGAATGAATTATTTTTAGCACTCGGTGATTTAGTATTCAGAGTATGGAATTGATGTTATTACCTTTACATGCAACTCTAATTATTGAATACTCTTAGTGGTTTAATTTTTTCTTACATATTCATATGTCATTCATGTTTAGAATGTATTTTACCAATTACTCCAAATGAGAATGTCTATAATTCATCTTTGTATCCTTGTAATTATGTTAGCATATATTTTGAGAGCTTTTATGATGAGTACATGTGTTATAGATTTTCATTAAGAGAATTGTTTTATGGAATGTTTTAATGAATGTTTTCAAAAATTATATTAGTTTATTTTTAAAACCCTTATTAGGGATTCATATGATAACCCTTCATTTTTTATTACAAATTTTTAGGTATCAGTTTGAGTTAATGAATGTTGGACAGAAGTGGTTGGCTTACCAGAATCTGAATCGAATTTGATCTTCTATTTGGACATGATGTTTAGTTGATCAGTTCTTACTTTTTTTAAAAAAGAAGAAAAATTACACATCATGATTCATGGTACTGATTCCGGGTATTCTGGGGTCTGTTTCTCAGAATGAAGGGCCCAAAAATGAATTTTCCAAAAATTGGATCCAAAGAGGGGTAAATTTGGAAGGAAATGTTTTCCGTACTAATGGAGGAGACCTTCTGCATCCCAAATAATTCCAATCCATCTCATTCAATCAAAGGCTTTAAGGATATTTAGATAATAGAAATACTGATTATTAATGATTTCATTATTTTATATTCATTTCAGTTTTTATTGACAATATAATTCATTAATCATTTTAATATAATATTGTGTGCATTTCTTATTTTATATCTCTTTTTTTTTCAAACTGTAATCTCATTACCTCGGTTCCATCTTTCCATTATGATGTTAATTCAATTTCTAATTACAAGTGACTATCCCAAGACATTACCTTGCGGGAGGTTTCTTTGTGTTGTTTTAAAAGTTATTTCAATTAAAAAAAGATTATTGAAATGGTGTATTGGTCATCCAACATAGTGTAATTTTTATTTTCAATTTTATTAAAGATTGATTATTTTTCTCAATATTCTCTCAGTGAATAATTCATATGATGGAGTGGGGGTGTCATAAATATATGAAATGAAATATGGTAGTGTTAGGAATTTTTGGAATAACATACTCAGTTGATGTGGTTTCTTATTTTTCTATTAGAGGATGTGTGGTTTGGTGTGCCAGAGGCATGTTAAAATAAAATTTTAAAAAAATCAATGATAAATAATCCATTTATGAATATATCCAAAAAAATTTCTCAAATTTAATTTAAATATCCAATAAATAAATAATTAATGTGTGTTATCCAAATGTAGGACTATTTTCATTCTTCCATAAATTAAATTTTCTTTACCTAAATTTAAATTTAATATTTTAATTAATTAATTAATTATTAATTTTTCATAGGAAACAAAAATAATCATTTTTCAGAACAATATAACATAAAAAACATGATGATTTAGAATAGATCAACTTGAATCAGTGATGGAGGTGATTGTGCATCTCCTCACATAAGACCACCCTAGTTAGCCTATACGCTGCACTAGGGAAAGTAAATTTCATTTTCCATTCCACTAAACACGAATGCATCAGTCCTGGTTCCATTTTCGGGGATCTAAATAGGTATTTGAATCAATTTTTTTCAAAATTCAAAATTTTAAAATATTTTTATTTCTTTCATTTATTTAAAAATATCGTACAATATATCTTTTACCATTTTTTTGAAATAACCTTTTATTCAATTCAATAAACAATTACTCAAAGGTGTAAGAGTAGAAAATAGATTATTATGAGGAAGAACTACAATGAAGAGGAGATTTTATTATGATATTGTTCAAACTATTGAAAATAAAAAAGGAGACCTAAATCACACTAGAAGGAATGTTGATCTTGATCGATGAATTCAATATTGACATGAAATGATTCCAGGTCATGAGGGAAGTGCCACTGGTATTTCATAATTTAACTGAATACATCTTAGAATTTGAGGCCAAAAATGATTTGGAGAAGTCTTACTACTTATCTTCATCCATCAATAATCAATTACAACATGAAAATTCAATCAATAAATATATTTTATAACAATCGACATAGAGAGATGATAAATTATTGAACTCAAAACCATTTAATTTTATTTAAAATACATTGAGTATTAGTCCCAACTATAATTAAGTTACATAATTTTCTAAATATTTTTATACATGGGAGAAAGATGAAGAAAAATAAATTGAACCAATTGAAGAACACCAACATCTCTTATACGACATTGAATATTAACTAGAGGGAGTACAATAATAAAATTAATCTATTGCATAAATAGAAATAATGGAGGAGAAGATTCCATATTTTATCCTGCCCCACCCTGTGTACTATAAATAATTATGAAGGGAGAGGTTCTTGTGTACTAAATCCATGGAATCCTCCTATATTGTGAAGAACAATTAAAGGTTTGATAGATCCACATGTGGTGGTTCTAGTCAATGAATCCTCAACCACCATTAGAAATTGGAAAATAGATTGTATTAACCAAAGGATTTATTAAAAAAATCATTGCCATCTTAGGTGATCATAATAATAGTTATCCATTACATTCATTATATAATTTCATTTATAATATTAGAAATTTATATTTCAAATTAATTCTTAAGAATTAGACCATATTTCTTCCAACTCCCTATTTTATTTTTGAGATAATAGTTCATGATCTTTCTAATTAAATGTGTAATTTTTCATTATAGAATCATTATGAATTAATTATTCCCCATGCTTTAGATTAAAAGGATCCAAGATTCATTTCAAATTGTTGTTTAATTTTTATGTTTATCTATAATACTTATTAATATTTTTTCCATCAACAGGTTTTCACCTTTAAATCTTAAATTTTATGCCCATACTTGAATTCATGATTTAAATGAATTCTGTATGAGATATGATTTTCATAGGAATCCATTGGTCCCATGTTTTAGATTTTAATATTAAGGTAATCGAATGAGTAAAATATAGAATTATAGGATTATAATTAATTATGAATATTGAAATGAGTACTCAATATTAAAGGAAATATATGATTAATGAAAATGAAACTTCAATAACATTTTTTAGGCATTGAATGTTAGAAATTTATGTGAATTTATATGTTATTATTGTCCAAGAATTGAGTGATAGTCCAAATTTAAATTATCAATTCCCATTATGATTCATTCACCATGTACTTTTTATTTTACAATGAGATATTTTCCTGACTGATCATGGGACATGTCATCGACCATAGCATGCATTAGGACTGGTCGAAGCTCTTTATGTGAAAAAATATATTTAAAATTATTGAAGAATCCTTTGATAAATATATTATCCATAAATACCACCTTTACATAAATCAATATTTATCACATAAATACCATGAATGAAATTTCTATGGAAGATCCATGTTTGAAGACATTTTTCCTTACCTTACCTACTCTTGGTAGTTGCATGATATTTTAAATTGTATGTATAGCAGTAAAGGTAATCATGGTTGACCTGATTTTTTATATTTAATGGTTTATGTGTGGGGTTTTTATATTGGGTAATTAAAAAGGTCATTTTATTCATTCATTGCACACATTACTATTTTTCCCTCATCAATAAAAAATATAAAAAAACAAAAAGAATGAAATATATATGGGTTGTGATTTAGGAGACCCATAAATTTACTAATACTAGACATATTATTATTATCATTTGTGTTGTGGTGAATGTTGTGAGTATTATTCAAGCACAAAATTTGAAAACAAGAAAAATTGGAAATATTATTTGAATATAAATTCCACAGAGGTCCCAAATCATCAGTCATGCTTAAATTAATCATGATCATTAGGTTGAGTGTTGGGGACTAATGGGAGTTATTACAATTTTAAGTGGGGGAATTTAATTAATCATTTTACTTTGAATATCATGCATTATGATTTAGGAGTTAAACCTACTCCTTTATCCTAAATTTTTATAATCAGGCCCTAGAAACCATATCCTATAAAGTTATTAGAACCTCACATGAATGTCCTCTTGATTTTATGTGATTTATTTATTAAAAATTCGTTAATGTAATTGTTTTAATTGATTATAGATAAGTATAATGTTATCATGAAACAATCCGAATACTACTGGAATTGTTAGATATGTAATCAGAGATAAATAAAATTTGTGGTAGATGTGTATTTCGAATGTATACTTATAATGACTTGAGGAGCTTGAATGAACGAAAAGTGAAGTACTATTATTTTTCAAAGAGAAAATGTAAACCACATGAGTTGAATAATAATTTAAAAAATTGTATATTGAATTGAATTTTTATTTGGATTTTTGAACATTTGATATGAAATTGATAATTATTTAATTATATTGCATTGGAATTTTAATATTGATAACATTTAGGACCTTTGATTTTCAATGTTGAGATTTTATGATTAAGGACATGGTTTTTATATGTATGGGGGATTCGACATACAAAATATTTTTCATAATCTAACATTAAATTTCAATGTTTCTTGATTCTACATAGTGTTATATTATAAGAAATTGTATCATTGTTATGTTTTTGGGGAATATTGAGATTAATTATACAAATGACCTAATTTTTGGATTTAACATTTTATTTTTATTTTTTATTTCATCCATAATTTTTTTAAAAATAATTCGAATTTTGAAATTATTATTTTATGGATCCCATAAATTGGGGGATACAATTCGTCTTTATAGACCTCAAGCTCAATGCTTCAATTATATTCCAAAATTTATTTTACAATGTAAGCCTTTTAAACCATTCCCAAATAATGAATGATTTAACTCTAATTTTATATAATGAAGTGGGACAACCCAATAATTATTAAATTTTACCTAGAGATTGATAAGGAATTTATCAAAAACATTAATTTAGTATAAATTTATTCATCATCTATTTGAGAATCCATTACAGAAAGATGAACTAGATATATGGAATATGTAGGGTTTTCTGGGGAGATTAAATTCTCTAAAGAAAAAAAAATCATAACATATGATAAATAAGGCCACATTGAAGTGCCCAGATCAGTGTGAATCACTGAGAGGGGGAGGGGTGAATCAGTGATCCTTTAAAACTTTTTACTAATTGATTCTTAATCAATTAAACCTCTATGGCTGGTTAAAGCCTCGATCCACTCTTCTTGTATCTCTCAACCTTTCCCGGATAATGCAGTAATGAAAAGGCACAGGACACAAGGATTTACAAGGTTCGGCACCAAAGGACTACATCCTTGCCATGCTCTCCAAGCATGGATTCTCCATTATAACCTGTTAAAATTACAATGGTCGATACAGAGTCCCACTGTATCTCTCCTGAGTCCCACAGGAGGGTCTTTATACTGCGTCCCACAGTGTTACCAGAGTCCCACTGGCCTGCTCCAGAATCCCACTGAAGACTTCTTCTCCCTGAGTCTCACAGGGTCTTCTCCTGGCTCCTCGAGTCACACGAGTAGCTCTTCTTCACTTTAAGTTCTTCAAGTATCTTCAGCAGTCTGGGATAAAGACTGCTGGCCTTGCTCTGTACCTCTGATCACTTGTGATGATCAGGTCTTCTCGTCTTGCTCGGGCTTTATCACCTTCTTCTAAGGATGACCCGACTTCTCTCCAATTACTGAATGCTCAGACAAATAATATCTTTAACTTCGGTCTGGTCCAGTCTCACATCACTTCAACTTCATGCACTGAATGCATGGGATCACAATATCTTCAAGATCTCCTGGTCTTGGACATCTTAAATGCACACAAGCTGATTCAGACTTGTTCACGTGTGCACGTGCATGCATGCATGCATGCACTCCTCCTTTCCCCTTCTCTTGGTGCAGTAGACCCACGAAGGGTGTAATTCTTTTCAGCACACACCAGCTTCTCAAACTTCACACACTTTATGCACTTTTGATTACACACATAAATGTGTGTTATACTTTAGTGTGGATGTCCTCCTTTCAACTTCTTCTAAGTGTGTTCACTTTTAGTGCACACATAGGTTCGGTCACTTCTTTAGTTTGCACACACAAATTCTTCACTTAGCATCCACTTGTAGTGACCTTCCTCTTCTTGTTGCACACACACACTTTAGTGTTCTTTTAGTTGTTCTTCAATAGTGTGCACACACAAGGCTACGGCCTCTTCCACTTGCACACACTTCCTCTCGGCCTTTTCCACTTCACACACAATGTGTGGTATTCCACTTCACTTGGCACACAACTTCACTAAGGCCTCGGGTCTTCTTTGGTGCACACCCACTGCCACCTTCTTGTAATTGCACACACAACACCCGTATGTTATTCTTCTTCACTTTGCACTCAAAGGGTGCAAGGGGCTCGGGTCCTGCTTGTTTAGCACATAAGCACTAAGGCCCTTGGGCTCTTCTCCAATTTGCACATACACGAGGCAAAGCCTCGGCCTTCACTTGAATTGCACACACACAAATAGTGTGGTCTTCCTCCTTAAGCACACACACGGCCACGGCCTTTCTCTTGTTTTGTTAAGCACACACGGCCTCGGGACTTCACTTCCTCTTCAAGGCGCGTAAGGTGTGAGATCACCTCGGGTGTAGCTGGCCGCGCAAGTGCTTGGAGCACAAGAGCGCGCAAGTGTGCATTGGCCGCGGGGCACCCAAGTGCAACACCCGCATGCACTTCCTCCTGCCACGCAGGTATACGGGCAGTGAGGGTGCCAACCGCAAGCGCGCAAGGAGATGCGGCTGGGGTTCTTCCTGTCGCGCAAAGGAGGCGCGCAGGGTCTCCTCCAACTTCTTTTGCGCAAGGAGTGCACAAAAGGGACTCAGCCGCGCAAATACCTTGCGCGGGGCTTCAACTTCGCGAGGCAGAGGCTTCGCGGGACTCAGTTTTTCAACAGAGTTTCAGCAACATTCTTTGGAGCCTCGGCCTCGTTTATATAGGCGAGGAGAGCCTCTGCCTTCCGCGTGGGATAATTCTTGAATCCCCGAAATCTTTGGATCTTCAAAGATATTTTCAAATCGTGATTTTTATCCTCTGTTTCACGTGGGATCTTGTATTATTTTCTTCCTCCTTGTTCATGCGATTTGTAACGCATGCACGGCTCTGTTTAAGCCCATCTCATGCAAAACATCAACACCCCATGGCCTCGGCACCTTCGGTTTGCCTTCGGCCAACATCGAATTCATTCATACGTTGCATGCATGTATATTTTTAAGCATGGAAATGTTCAGTGTGGCCAGACGATCACAATGGAGGTCTTAGATCCTTCAGAGGTGGCCGGAAGCTCAAGATAGGTCGTCGGGAAGGCGCCTGGTTCAGCGGGGCTCGCGGGTGACTTCGGCTCGAGCTCGAGGTGGAAGACGAAGCCGGGGCCGTCGGATCAGTCGTTTGAGATACATCGGGTGGCCTGGATTAGATCGCGGCGCCGCGGATCAGATGTGCGGCGCAGATCAAGCGCGCGATGAGACGGACGGCGGAGATTTGCTCCCGGGATTTTTTGCGCGTCCCACATCGAAACTTTCCGCGGATTTTCCGCGGTTTATTACCCTGGCACTCACCGCTACTCGCCAGTTGAATCCTCTCCCCTCCCGGTGCCGCCCCGCACCGGGTTCTCTCTACGGGCGCGCTCTGAGCCCACTCTTGCTCCTGCGGGCGCGCTCTAGCGCCCACCATGCCCACACACGGGCGCGCTCTAGCGCCCACTATGCGCTCCTCCGGGCGTGCCCCAGCGCCTCTGTGGTGTCTGCGGGTGCGCCCAGCCGCCCTGGCTCGCCCCACGGGGTTCCCCCGGGCGTGGTGCCCTAGCGCCCATGCCTTGGGGTTGAACCCCCCAAGGTGCCTTGGCTGGCCTAATTTTTTGGCAAAGGCAAGTACAAATACTTTGTCAAAAACAAAGTAACCCATGAGTATAAGCCAAATGCCACTTCTCCCTTAAGCCATTTCTTTCCTTCTCTACTTCTTAAGAATTCTTTAATCCTCCTCCCATGATCTTCACTTAGGATACGGAATTCAAAAGGTTCCTTCATAATCTTCAACCGAACTCCTGAATCAAAGAATTCTTCAATGTTCTTCATTGATCCAATTACAGATCAAGTTGGATCACTTCCAATTCACATGCACTAAGAGTTAGTACATGGACTTCATTAGTGCACATCATCCACTTAGTAGTTGTGGATGGAACTCCTTTCAACTCCCCATGCATTGTGAAGACAATGCATGGTCTTCTATCAATGTTGTGACTTTGTATCATCATGATACAAGTTCTATGAACTTAAAGATCAGCTCAACAATCGTCAGATTTCCATGGAGAATGTTTCAACCATATTCTCCAATGCCACTTAGTGAATCTCCTAAGTGACACTCCTCTAAGTTCCATGGCCATTCTCCTTCACCACCAACACCATCACAACCTTTTTCATTCACATCTTGACAATCCTTGACTTCCATTCATTGTAAGATAACAACATGCCTCATTGACAACCTCATTGACAACAAATGCAACACAATGCACTTCAATCTCCCCCTTTGTATTTGTTGTCAATACACTCCTTCAGCACATATGAATGGGTCAATATGTGTGCCAATATTTCTCCCCCTTATTGGCAATCAAATGCAAAGGTGTGGTGTGGTTCTCTTCCAAAAATATCTTCCTCCCATTGAAAAGTATCTTCTTGAAAAACACTAGGAGAGGGATGATGTCACATGTTCTTCTTTAGCAAAGAACCTTTAGTAAATCAGCTCTAAGTCTACTTGGGCTAACCCGGTGTAGAAAACAAGAGTGATGTAACCAAGGTACTCAATGCTGTCCATAACTCTCTACACATGTGAGATCATTCTTAGGGGCTTGAAATTTTTCTGATGTAACAATGAATTGCTAAATCCTGCACATACTTCACAAAACTCATTAGAAAGTTCAGTGCAATGATAAAGCTCCCCCTTTCATCCATTTGTCTTCAATCCATACTCCCCCTTAATTGACAAGATAGCCTCAATTAAGAAACAAGGGATGAAAGTATGATTGGAATACCTTCACTTTTCTCAAGATGGAATTAAATATCAGAATCCCATCTTCTCCAGATTGGCTCCCCCTCAAGGGGTGCACTCGATTCTGTCCAAACCATCCTCCAGCTGAGAATGATCATCATCTTCAATTCCCTGCAATGTCAGCACATGTATATACCAAGAGTATAAGGGAATAAGATGGAACCTCCTTGGTTCATCAATGTGAACAACAAGGTTGAGAAGATTCTCTCAACCGAGATGTCCCATTTTCACCAGTCTTCACACTTGCACATTTGATCTTCATTGATGTCTGTGCTGGTGTGGTTCTCAACCCATCTTCATGTGAAATCTTTTTCTTCCCTTTTGCTTTAGCAAATGCCAGAGCTTCATCTTCAGCTTTTTGTAGTTCTCTGGCAAGTTGCAACTGATGTGGCCATATGACAAGTATATCATTTGGAAGAGTGGCCTCAGTTTTGGAAGTTCCACATGGTTCTTTGGATGCTGCTAAGCTACCTCTCTTAGGCAACTTATTTTCAATCAATCCCTTCTTCTTCTGGATTGATTGTCTTTTGGAGTTCAGTCTGCTTCTATTTAGTTTCATGGATTCTTTACAAAGGTCCATGATGTGTCCTTTCTTTCCACAGTAGAAGCATTTCTTGGTGGTCCTTCTGGATGACTCACCCTTCTTGGATTTAGACTCCAAGGACTTCTCTTCATTCTTCAAACTCTTCTTGGGAGCATCTTCCACTTTCTTCTGCTTGCTTCCCAAGGAATCCTTTTTATCCAGGTTCAGTGATCTTCTCTTCTTTTGAGCTCTGTGTACAGTTGGAGATTGACATGTATCTATTTGACCACTTTTGCAATCATCCCAGATGTTGTCAAGTAATCCAAATCTGTTAGCAGTAAACAGATGTCTCTGGACCTGTGGATGTTGCTTCTTTCCTTCTGGCTTGCTCCCCCTTGGCATGGGCTTCCTCTGTGCTTTGGCATTAAGTGGATTGTACCAACAATCCTTTGCACAATGCCCATACCTGTTACAACACCAACACTGACCCACAAATCTTGACCTCTTCAGTCCTTCTGATTGTTGGGTTCTTGTCTTGAATTGTTGTGCTGCTTCAGAAGAGCTCTGCTTCTTCATTTTCTTCATCCATACTTGTTTGGAATCATTCTTCCATCCTGCACTTTTAGTAGAAACACTTTTAGAAACATGAGTACAAGATGGTATGGATGGTACCTTCTTGTTAGAAGTTTTTGCTCTTTCACTAGAGGATGTCTTTCTTTTAGAATCATCCTTCTCAAGGCATACTTGAGTAGCAACATTTCTCCTCTCAGCTGACTGGGAGGCTTTAGCTTTGGGTGATTGCAGATTTTTCAATATCACCTCTAGTTCTAGGCATTTCATGTTAAGGGAGTTCTTTTCATCCTTAACTGTTCTTAGCCTTCCTTCCCATTTCTCTTCCAGCTGTTTCATCTGGTCTTCATGCACTTGCTTCATTTCAAGCAATGAGTTGTCCAGCTCCTTCACCCTTTTGACTTTGTCTTCTAGTTGAGCATCTCTGACAACCATTGACACTTTGTGCCTCTTGTCCAGTGCATGGAAAACTTCTTTGACCAATACTTTAAAGATTTCTTTCTCAGAAAGGCTTCTTTGCAATTCTTCAGCAGTGTCTTCATATCTTTCATTGCAAAGAGATACTGTTTCATCTTTGGCATTTACCAGCTTTCTGAGAGTGTTGGTTATGCCAACCCTTTTAGCCAATTGGACTTCCAGAGAATTGGCTTCATCTTCTAGCTGTAATTTTTCTTCTTGAAGATCAAGGAGGCCTGTAGCTATACACATTGCAATTTCCTTGGGGACTCTCTTCTGAAGATATTTGATTGCATTTATAAGATCATTGTTTCTTCCATCTTCATCACAGCTAGAGCAGGCTTCATCAGAAGAATGATAAAAGGAATTGTCATCTGATGTGACTTTCACATTTCTTTCCATAGAAGGAGTTTCTCTGATTGCACCAGCCTTCTTCTTCATCTTCTTTGCCTGTTTCTTCATTCTGTTTTTCAGAGTCTTGGCAGATATCTCCATTTGAGGCTGGTCGCTCGTTTCCTCAAATCTGCACTCCATATAGACTCCCTTGGATCTTTTAGAGGGAACCTCCCTCTGATACCAATTGAAGTGCCCAGATCAGTGTGAATCACTGAGAGGGGGAGGGGGTGAATCAGTGATCCTTTAAAACTTTTTACTAATTGATTCTTAATCAATTAAACCTCTATGGCTGGTTAAAGCCTCGATCCACTCTTCTTGTATCTCTCAACCTTTCCCGGATAATGCAGTAATGAAAAGGCACAGGACACAAGGATTTACAAGGTTCGGCACCAAAGGCCTACATCCTTGCCATGCTCTCCAAGCATGGATTCTCCATTATAACCTGTTAAAATTACAATGGTCGATACAGAGTCCCACTGTATCTCTCCTGAGTCCCACAGGAGGGTCTTTATACTGCGTCCCACAGTGTTACCAGAGTCCCACTGGCCTGCTCCAGAATCCCACTGAAGACTTCTTCTCCCTGAGTCTCACAGGGTCTTCTCCTGGCTCCTCGAGTCACACGAGTAGCTCTTCTTCACTTTAAGTTCTTCAAGTATCTTCAGCAGTCTGGGATAAAGACTGCTGGCCTTGCTCTGTACCTCTGATCACTTGTGATGATCAGGTCTTCTCGTCTTGCTCGGGCTTTATCACCTTCTTCTAAGGATGACCCGACTTCTCTCCAATTACTGAATGCTCAGACAAATAATATCTTTAACTTCGGTCTGGTCCAGTCTCACATCACTTCAACTTCATGCACTGAATGCATGGGATCACAATATCTTCAAGATCTCCTGGTCTTGGACATCTTAAATGCACACAAGCTGATTCAGACTTGTTCACGTGTGCACGTGCATGCATGCATGCATGCACTCCTCCTTTCCCCTTCTCTTGGTGCAGTAGACCCACGAAGGGTGTAATTCTTTTCAGCACACACCAGCTTCTCAAACTTCACACACTTTATGCACTTTTGATTACACACATAAATGTGTGTTATACTTTAGTGTGGATGTCCTCCTTTCAACTTCTTCTAAGTGTGTTCACTTTTAGTGCACACATAGGTTCGGTCACTTCTTTAGTTTGCACACACAAATTCTTCACTTAGCATCCACTTGTAGTGACCTTCCTCTTCTTGTTGCACACACACACTTTAGTGTTCTTTTAGTTGTTCTTCAATAGTGTGCACACACAAGGCTACGGCCTCTTCCACTGGCACACACTTCCTCTCGGCCTTTTCCACTTCACACACAATGTGTGGTATTCCACTTCACTTGGCACACAACTTCACTAAGGCCTCGGGTCTTCTTTGGTGCACACCCACTGCCACCTTCTTGTAATTGCACACACAACACCCGTATGTTATTCTTCTTCACTTTGCACTCAAAGGGTGCAAGGGGCTCGGGTCCTGCTTGTTTAGCACATAAGCACTAAGGCCCTTGGGCTCTTCTCCAATTTGCACATACACGAGGCAAAGCCTCGGCCTTCACTTGAATTGCACACACACAAATAGTGTGGTCTTCCTCCTTAAGCACACACACGGCCACGGCCTTTCTCTTGTTTTGTTAAGCACACACGGCCTCGGGACTTCACTTCCTCTTCAAGGCGCGTAAGGTGTGAGATCACCTCGGGTGTAGCTGGCCGCGCAAGTGCTTGGAGCACAAGAGCGCGCAAGTGTGCATTGGCCGCGGGGCACCCAAGTGCAACACCCGCATGCACTTCCTCCTGCCACGCAGGTATACGGGCAGTGAGGGTGCCAACCGCAAGCGCGCAAGGAGATGCGGCTGGGGTTCTTCCTGTCGCGCAAAGGAGGCGCGCAGGGTCTCCTCCAACTTCTTTTGCGCAAGGAGTGCACAAAAGGGACTCAGCCGCGCAAATACCTTGCGCGGGGCTTCAACTTCGCGAGGCAGAGGCTTCGCGGGACTCAGTTTTTCAACAGAGTTTCAGCAACATTATTTGGAGCCTCGGCCTCGTTTATATAGGCGAGGAGAGCCTCTGCCTTCCGCGTGGGATAATTCTTGAATCCCCGAAATCTTCGGATCTTCAAAGATATTTTCAAATCGTGATTTTTATCCTCTGTTTCACGCGGGATCTTGTATTATTTTCTTCCTCCTTGTTCATGCGATTTGTAACGCATGCACGGCTCTGTTTAAGCCCATATCATGCAAAACATCAACACCCCATGGCCTCGGCAGCTTCGGTTTGCGTTCGGCCAACATCGAATTCATTCATACGTTGCATGCATGTATATTTTTAAGCATGGAAATGTTCAGTGTGGCCAGACGATCACAATGGAGGTCTTAGATCCTTCAGAGGTGGCCGGAAGCTCAAGATAGGTCGTCGGGAAGGCGCCTGGTTCAGCGGGGCTCGCGGGTGACTTCGGCTCGAGCTCGAGGTGGAAGACGAAGCCGGGGCCGTCGGATCAGTCGTTTGAGATACATCGGGTGGCCTGGATTAGATCGCGGCGCCGCGGATCAGATGTGCGGCGCAGATCAAGCGCGCGATGAGACGGACGGCGGAGATTTGCTCCCAGGATTTTTTGCGCGTCCCACATCGAAACTTTCCGCGGATTTTCCGCGGTTTATTACCCTGGCACTCACCGCTACTCGCCAGTTGAATCCTCTCCCCTCCCGGTGCCGCCCCGCACCGGGTTCTCTCTGCGGGCGCGCTCTGCGCCCACTCTTGCTCCTGCGGGCGCGCTCTAGCGCCCACCATGCCCACACACGGGCGCGCTCTAGCGCCCACTATGCGCTCCTCCGGGCGTGCCCCAGCGCCTCTGTGGTGTCTGCGGGTGCGCCCAGCCGCCCTGGCTCGCCCCACGGGGTTCCCCCGGGCGTGGTGCCCTAGCGCCCATGCCTTGGGGTTGAACCCCCCAAGGTGCCTTGGCTGGCCTAATTTTTTGGCAAAGGCAAGTACAAATACTTTGTCAAAAACAAAGTAACCCATGAGTATAAGCCAAATGCCACTTCTCCCTTAAGCCATTTCTTTCCTTCTCTACTTCTTAAGAATTCTTTAATCCTCCTCCCATGATCTTCACTTAGGATACGGAATTCAAAAGGTTCCTTCATAATCTTCAACCGAACTCCTGAATCAAAGAATTCTTCAATGTTCTTCATTGATCCAATTACAGATCAAGTTGGATCACTTCCAATTCACATGCACTAAGAGTTAGTACATGGACTTCATTAGTGCACATCATCCACTTAGTAGTTGTGGATGGAACTCCTTTCAACTCCCCATGCATTGTGAAGACAATGCATGGTCTTCTATCAATGTTGTGACTTTGTATCATCATGATACAAGTTCTATGAACTTAAAGATCAGCTCAACAATCGTCAGATTTCCATGGAGAATGTTTCAACCATATTCTCCAATGCCACTTAGTGAATCTCCTAAGTGACACTCCTCTAAGTTCCATGGCCATTCTCCTTCACCACCAACACCATCACAACCTTTTTCATTCACATCTTGACAATCCTTGACTTCCATTCATTGTAAGATAACAACATGCCTCATTGACAACCTCATTGACAACAAATGCAACACAATGCACTTCACACATATTATGAAATATTTAGGTGTGACACACAACAAAATGGTGTAAAAATATTATAAAGGATATCAAGAATAAATATTATATATAATGACACTAACAAGAGTTTCTTTGGGTTGGTGAAATATGGTATATAAATAGAGGAGAGATCCACCATCCTAAATCATTTGAGTCCATCCCATTCCATATAATGTAGTGAGGATAATATGGGAAGTGTCATGACAATTATTTGGTATTTCATTGTATTCTTTTTATAACAATTTATTTCTACGTTTATTCATTCATATTTTTTATATTATAGTTTGTCCTTTTCTTCTTCCATATCTCTTTTAATTCAAACCCTAATCTCATTCTCTATCTTTGATCATTCCTTCATGATATATATTCAATTTGTAACAAAATGTGACTAACATAATACTTGTCCTAGGGGGAGGTTTCATGATATTTGTTGATATTTTTTCAATAAAATGTTTTTTATTATTCTTGTGGATGATGAATAAGTATTAAAAGGTTGTGGTGTTCTTCCAACATGACATTATTTTGAATTCCATTTATTTTCATAGACTTATTCCTTTTCCCACAATTATGTTAGGAAAAAACCTATTATACAGTGGATCTGGGGTTTTGCAAAGAGATTAAATGGCATAAGGTGGGGCCTGAAAATTTAGAAATAATATTCTTAGTTGAGGTGTTATCCTATTTTACTATTAGGGGAAGTGTAGTTTTGTGTGCAAGAAGCATACTATAATCCCAAACTCAAAAAATAAATGAAAATTAATAAATTAAAATGGTTTTATTAAATTAATTATTAAATTAAATATAATCAACAAATAAACAATGAATTAAACTATGTTATCCTACACGAGTAACGTGTTATTTTTTTTTGTGAAATTTCATTTTTTCATTTTCTACATTTAGATTTAAATTTGTTATTTAATTATTTTAATTCAAAAATTTCAATGAAAACTAAAGAAATATTTTTGTAAAAAATATAACAAAAAATGAAAATCATTTAGAATAGATGAAATAGAATCATGGATTGAACCGACTATGACGCACCTCATGTGAGACGACCATGTTCATCCTATGTGCATCAATAGTAAAATTAAATAGCATTTTATACACACTATGATAGACATACATAAAAAACTAAATAGTTTTTTGATGAAATAAAATGATTCTTTAAACAAATAATTTAATTTTAAAAGTTAATGAAACAATATATTTTTGATGGTTTGATTATGCCCATTTTTGTAAAAAATTATTTTTTTTAGAAAACATTTTTCAAGGGTTTACATGTTTTATAATAAACCATGATGATTTTGATTTTTCCACAATTATATTTTTAAATCATTCAATGATTAAACATACATAATAAAGACTACAACATTTGTATATAAATAATGTTTTATCCTAGATTTTATAATGTAAAAGGAAAAAATCAGTATTATTACATCATGGGTACTAATTGAACTCAAGTTTTTATATTCTTCAATATGCCATTAAATATTTCATCTACTCATTCCATATTTAAAATATTTTTGAAGATATTAAGGATTTATATATATGGATATCGTGTCAATTTATATGAACATTCATCACATTTTATGAATTCATGCCCAAAGATTATAATATTTTAGTGTCATGGGAAACGTAAAAACCATCCTTCTAGTTTTTTGAAAAATCACCAACATTTCCATGAATGATCTTATCATTTCTTAATCATACTTATAAACATTAATCATAATCCAGTGGAAGTAAACAAAATAAAAGAATGATCTTGAATGCTCAATAAGGGTAAATAAATGGAATACATAAGAATATCATGAACATAAGTGTATAAGAACATGATCATAACATTTTGCGATCATACACTACATATCGATGATCATAAACCCGAGAAATTGGATAATGGATGGACAATCATGAGAGAATATGAATAAGATAATCATGATTATAATCCATGTTATCATATCATAGGCGTAAGATATCAATTTTTATGCAAACACATAAAAATTTATTATCATTATAAATAATTCCAGGCTCATTTCCCAAAACATATCAGATCACCTCTCAGAACAAAACCTACTGTGTGGGACACACCACCATCCTCAGCTGATGTCCTTTCATTATAAGTGATCTAGTTTCCCTATCTTCCTATGGTGGATAAGAATTACCCATCTTTGCATAGTGGATCTAGTGTCTGTATTTTCACATAGTGGATTAGGATTCCCCATATTCCAAAATTGGTTTTCGTTTTCCCATTTTTTTAAAATTGATCCGGTTTTTGTATATTTTCATAGTGGATTAGAACACAATAGATTACCAAATCAGGACACACCTCTTTGACATTTTGAATTGAGTCTGTCAACTTGTTTCACATCATTATCTTGTAAGATATAAATCTTTACCCAATGCATTATTTAGATATATATATCAAAAATATCCCATAATAAATTCATACATGAATATTCCACAGGATAATTAAACATTCATCATATCATTGCCCATAAAAAGAGTTGGGTTTCATTGAAATCATATCATAACAAATAAAATAGAATTCGAGTCATAAACATGTTATCATATGTTATCATATATAAAAAATATGGGATTGATAATCATTTTATCTAAGCATAACCCATTAATATAATTATTTTTCATTGGAAAAACCCCATGTAATTGAAATGGGTTTCATAACCTATAACTAATTATATAAGAATAGGTTTCATAATCATCATTTTATAAAAAACATAAACCATTCATAGAAAGAATATAAATGGAACGGTTGGATAATTTCCCCATAAAGGCATGTGTAACACCAACATATGTCATCTTATATGGAACATAATTTTAAAATATCATTTAAAAACATATATTTATGAAAATATCCTTTATTATTTAAAAACATCATTCTAAAAACAGAAATCATATTAAAAAAAATCATTGAAAATAAACATGAATACTTATAAAGGATTATAGAATCTTATTTCCCATGAAATCGTAAAAAATTGACATCAAAAAATTAAGGAGATCATTTTCTTTGAAAAAAAATTGTGGAACAAAATTTGAAAATAATTTCATAAAAAACATATTAATTAATCATTATTATATTTTTGAAAACTACTTCATTGAAAATGATGATTAATTTTTTTGAAAGCCTTCCACATTGAAAATAATTTGATAACTTATAAACAAATATATGAAATCACTGAAATCCTTTTATAAAAAATAAATATTTGAAAACATATAAATAGAGAATTTAAAATTCATTAAAACATATTTTAAACAGATTTAATTTGGATTACAATTTTAGAAAATCATTTTTTAAATTAACATGGATTTCCATCAAAAGAGTGAGATATTGTCAGATTTTATTAACTGAACTTTATTAATTATTAATAGTACCATAGAGTGGAAAAATGTTACTAAATCATAAAATTTCCATGAATAAAAATGATAGAAAAAAGGAAACGATGTTCCAGAAAGATGGATCATGAGATTTTATTGATGAAATCATCTTCATAATCAATCCTGAAAAACAATGACATTGTTTCAGTAAACTCTTAGGACTTGGTAGATTTAAATCGAACTTATAGGGTAGGAAAATGGAAATATAAGAAATTAAATATGATATAAAAAATATATTCATTGGATAAAACATCAAAGGGCTGTTTATAGACCTTATAGATCCATTTAGGTGCATAACATGTGATTTGTCTTAAAAATGAATAATTGGGATAAAATATATTTCATAATATGGTAAAATTTCAAACATATAATCTAATAAATAAATATAATATAATGTATTTGAAAATATGAATTTTTTATTTATAATAATCAAAGAATACATACATATGAAATATACACAGCACATATAAGTAATTAGAGGTGGACATGTTTTGTGTCTCACAAAAAAATAAAAGTTCATTGAGAAAATATATTACTACTCAAGTAATATTGGAATCGTGATCCCTCTGAAAGAGTAACATCTATTAATAATTTTAATATAATTTCATAAATAAAATTAATGATTTAACAATTCACATATAAGTATATATGCTATAAAAAATAACTGAGTGTTGAATACGACATGTGTCTCACATAAATAAAAAATGAGATGAAATTCTCTTACCCTTAGTATTTAATTTTATTATAGATGTTCAAAATTAATATATAATAAATATAAAATAATTATACATCTACCAGATAACAATATTATTATATCTCACACCATAAATGATTTTAGTATTACTTAATATTATCCATTTATTAACAACTCCATGTTAATGTTACATTTCGAGTAATATCTTCATTATTTTTTTTGTATATGTTTTGGCTTATTATTCTTGATCCTATAGCACAAATAATTATTTATATTTTTATTGAATTTAATTAATGTTATACATATAATATATTTTTAATATATATTAATTTATAATAATCTATATAATATAGATATATATAATAGTATACACCATTCATGGAGACGGTTGGGCGTACGTAAGCATTTACTCTATTTAGGATTTATTTTCAGTTTGAAAGAAAGAATGTAAATGACATATATGATTATATATTTATATATATATTACATTAGAAATATTATGTTATATATATATAAATTATAATATAAAAAAACTCACCCTTAATTCACTCTATGATGACTGTGGATGAATCACATTTCCTTTAGGAGGCGGTAGTCCACAATTCCCGAAACAATATTATCATATTTACTAAAAATTGAAATCATTAATATATGGGTTCTATAATAATTTTATAAGAATAAATATATTATAAATATCTTATATATCATATTAAATAAAATTTTTAATCATAATTCTCAACCATGAGAGGTGGTAATGGAAAAAGCAATAACATTGCTACATGATGAAGAATTCGACTTTACATAAGAAATGATAGTTCGTTACAGATTAGACTAATGAATTTATAATAATTGGTAGTATCCAAAGAATAAAAAATCTTAGAATATAAAGTAAAACTATGTTATTGTATTATCAAGGAATATAATGATTTTAGGTGATTTATAATGGAAGTAAAAAAAATATATTGAAGATGTATGTTACCTCTTATTTGGGTAACTCTATTTGGATTTCCATAGATGGATACATTGGAAGGATTTATTCCAAAATGGATTTTTATAAGATTAAGGTGGGATATTGGGACCTAATTTAACAATAGTTTCAATAATTTAAATGGATTTATTTGTGTGTATTATTGTGAGGGGTGAGTTCATTTTTATAGTAGTGGAGGAGTGTCATTGTTATATATTTTTTAAAAGTCAATTCAACCAATGTTTTTTTAGTAAAATGTTTCTCTAATTATAATGAAAAACATATAAAAAGGATTATATTGTATAGGATTAATATAAATTATATTTTGAAAATGTTTATTGGTAATTTTGGTTAGATATTTTAAAGATTACACAATATTAAACTAATTTTTTACATAATCATTGTAATTAATTCTAATCACAATCATTAATATTTCTTACTCCAGAAATTTTTATGTATTTTTTTTAAATAAATTAAAATTTCATTTATGTACTTCAATTAAATAATTAAACCATTAACTTCACAATAAATAGACAAAGCATACATTAAAAATAACATTGACATGGAATATGTTTCAGGAAACAAGGACTTGTCGAATGTTACACGCAACACCTCTATTTCTATGAATCATCATTTTATTGTAATAATTGATTAGAAAAAATAAATTAAAAATTAGACATTAATCATAATTTTATGAATATTAATAACAAAATTTAAATATTTATTTAGTTGTTTTATATAAATAAAAAAAATTATTAATACAAGATATGACTTATAGTAATGTCCTAATATGGTAAAAAATATCATTTTCTCAAATCAAATTATTTTAATGCCCATACGTGAAAAATAATAAAATTAATTTAAGTCACATTCTGAAATTGAATTTGATAAATTAAATGTTATTTTATAATTTATAATGTTCAATTTATCTTAGGGTAAATTTTTGGGAATTTCTGAGAAACATCATTATTGGATAAATGGTGAAAAAATGAGGATTTTAATTCAAAACATAATTTCATATTATTAATTTATAAGGTTAAATTATATATTAATTTGGATTAATATTATAATTAGATTTCATTATTAAAATTTAATTCAATGTGGGTAATTGGAAATATTTTCATACAGAAATTGTATAAAAAATATAGAAAAGATTAGATTATTTTAACAAAAAAAACTACAATGTCGACCCAACTATAGGATTAATATAAAATAAATTAATTCTAATTATATGATTTAAATTTATAAAATTTGATTCCATATATTTAATTTGAATAATTTATAAATTATAATAAATTAAATTTAGTTTTATGTCTAATATTATTATTGAATGTAATTAAAATTAATTACATCGATTAAAGTAAAATTAATCTTAACTAAGTGTTAAACATTAAATTTAAGATCCAAACTATATTATAATAATATTAAAATCCATATTCAGTCAATATTTCTACCCTATACCCCCATTTCATCGACTTCGACCATTATTGGATCCACTTTCAACTAGAATAACATGTTTGGAATTCTCTTTCCATATATTTACAAGAGTTCCACTCCTGCTTCCACATAAAAGTCCACTAAAAATCCCTATTCTAAAATCCTATAAAACCACACACTATAATTTAGATCTCCCCAATTAAAATAAAATAATTCATAACTTCATCTTTGAAGTTATTCATTTGACATATGGGAATCCAAGGATTACATTTGGTACAAACCAATAGAAGTTACCCTATTAATAGGTAATGTCTTATCTGAAGTAATTAAATATATTTTTTCATCTCCACCCCAAAAAAAATATTATTCCATTCTTGAATTAAAAAATAGATATTCTCATAAGGCTAATATTTTTTTCAAGGGTATAAACCAACACATACACACACCTCCATCTAATGAATAACAAACATACTATTTATGTTTACGATGAACTACCCCTCACTAAACGATGATTGTTCAATTTCCCATACCGCATCTCATGGAGGAAATTATGATGGAAAATATATTTACATATGTTTTATACTATATTTAATATTTATTTATTCTTACTTATTCATTTTAAAACATGTATATTTTTTATATTCTATTCAATGAAAATATGATAATTTCATTAGCGGGTGTGTGGACTACTGCCACCTCAAATAGTCATGATTCATTTATACTATACAAATAATCTATTAAGGATAGGATTAATTGAATTATATTCCATATAAAAAAATTATAATTACGATTTAATGATATTTTATATAGATAAATAGTTATTTTATTTTCTTTTTTTCTTTCAATATGATGTTGAAAATTAAAACAACGTTCATGCGTATGTACAATTTACTATCTCTGTGAACGGTGTGATACATTTCATAAATATAAATTCTATAGATTGTTATAATAAATATATAATGGATATAAATGATTCTTATATCATTTTTTAACTTAGGGAATCAAGATATATAGTATAGGCCAACGATATGACAAATTAAAACACATGTAAAGATCAATGTAAATATTATTCAAATAAAATCTTTAACATAGAATGGATAATTAGTGGGAAATATATGGTCACAATAAAATTATATATGGTTTTAGATATAATAATATGGTCTTGTAAAATATGTATAATAAAATTATATTTATTATACATGTGGTTTTGAATGAGTACAATAAGAGTCAATACACATGGTAAGTGGATTTAAAATCACATTTTATTTCTATGAGACACATGGATTATTAACCACCAATTCCTTTTTTAGTGGGTATACATACAATCCATGTATTCAATTATTCGTATATTTAAATTTATTTGATTTTACATATCCAATATATTTCCATTAATTCATTTGGATTTTGTTTCAAAAGTATTCTAGTCTAAAAAATCATTTTGTCTCTATTTTTCATTTTTTGAGAGACATGTTTTTTATGCTCCAAAATTAATTTCGAGGTGTATATATTTACATTTTAAATTTAATTTCTTGACATTAAATTATTTCATGATATTTTAAGATGAATGTAATCTCTATTTTCTACATAGATTGTATGAAACAAATTTACCAAGTTATAGGAGTTTATTGAGACAATCCTATCACATTTCGAGATTGTTTATGTTTATGATTTCTTTGATAAAATATTATAATCCAAATCTCATGAAAAATAATTAATTCATATATCCTATATTAATTCAATATATATTCATTTATTAGTACCAATTTTAACTCCTTGGTTGTAAATATATCATTTTAAGAAAAATCTATTTGTCTCTCTCTCCGGTAAGAATTCAATTTTCTTCCAAAACCTTGTTTTAAAAAAATATAACATGTACTCAAAATATATTTGAATCCTACATTCAAGGAAAAAAATTTTAAAACGTTTTATAATTTTAAAATATTCCATTCTATATTTTAGATATAATTTTCAAAGAGAATTGTTTTCAAAAATGTTTTTGGTTTTAAAAAATGTTTTTCAAAAAAAAAGAAAGTATATTTTCGTCAATAAATGTTTATGAATGATATGTCAAAATTATTTCCCAGATTTTATAACATCCATTTTTGTAACTCATTCCCTTATAGTAAAATCATTCAATTTCTCTATTTATATTCATTCTCATAATGGATTGTGGTTTGATTGAATGATGGTCAAGAAATCAATTTATCTTTCATGGGATATATTCTTTTGAAACCCACTTCTTTTCAGGGGTTACGTTCATGATGAAATATATTATGTAACCTATCTATTGTAATAGTTTATGATATTTTTACATGGTTATAATACCAATTTCATTTTATGGGTTATAATCTGGTTATTTATTATCTTCTAGCCCTGGTACGTATTATTTCATTATGAGATAGATGAGACCTATATATCCCTCTAATCTATCAAGTAAATACTTAAATCTCTTGGAATAGACATAGAAGGAAGGTGAAATTATATTGGTATAATATTATAGGGTTGTAACATGATATAAACTCAATTTAGTTTTATAGAGATATAATGGGATGGGAACTTGATTCAATATTACACGGTTGTAATGGGGCGCAAACCCTGATAAGTAAAATACATTGTCCACTATGATGATGTTGAACCCAATTCCTAGACTACTATGGAAATCATTATATACAGTTATGGGTATACCATAATTCTACATTTTATTACTCTTGGATGATTTTTAGGGATTCTGTTATTTATTACCTTTTAATTCATGTCTTATGAACTACCGTGATTTATTCCACTATTCATGTGTATTTTATTTGATATGCAGGATATGATATTAAATTTTCATGATAATATTATAACATCCTTATTCTCATTATTATTCAAAAATATATATCTTTTAAACCAAAACTATGCTTCTTAGCTCATCTTTTTTTATGTTTCCAAGCCCTGGGTTATAATAATTTATAATGTGATTAATGCCTCCAAGAAGGGTTCTGTTAAAAAATATCTTTTTGGAATATAATGTATCTCTATTTTGAATGAGTGTTTATGTATCATTGTTTCCAAATGAACTTGAATAATATGGTATTTGGGATTCTTTTTGTATAATGTTTTAATTATTTCATAAATGATATTTAATTTTAATGTATGAAATGTGAGGGTTGCTATAATATTTATGGAATTTTTTTTGACCTTATTATAAATTACGAGATATTTTCATTAAAAATATGTCATTCATTTGAATATATTGAAATCACATGAGTGGTCAAAATTAATTTATTTTAATCGCATAGATGATCCACATTAATGGTGTTTTAATGTAACATTGTTCAAAATTTTGGTATGTTTTAATATACAATTTCAATGGGAAATTGATTCCAATGACCTTATTTTTATTAATTGATCTAACAAAACATCAAAAGTAATAAAATATAATATTAATTTATAAATAAAATATATTAAAAATATTATTGAATTAACATTCTTGTATTATTCATTATTTTTCAAAAATTTAATCATTACTAGAAAATTTAAAAAAAATACCTCACTAATCTATTTTATATGGTCATATTTTAAAAGGTAATATATTTTTTTTTAAATGATAAAAATCAGATTTAAAATTTTTTCTCCAGTAAAATGCATTAAATTTAACATTTAGAAAATTATATAGGATTTATCCATATATTATAACTGTAAAATCTACTAGATGAGTATCAAATATATTGCTTGAATATATAATATACAATATATATTTAAATCATTAATCAATTGATTTTTTCATAATTTATTCACATAAAAAAATTCGTACATAGATGAATAGTTTTCATATAATTGAAATAACATCATTCATAAATTTTTCTTACTTTCATATTTGTGTAATTTTATAAAAATGCATTAATTTTACATACTCGTGTAGAAAATATTTTCAATATATTGGTAATCTTATTAGTAATATTCATTATAATGGCTATGTGGTACCATTAATAATATTTTAATAATAATATCAATATTATAATAATGTTTGGTAAAACTAAAACATGCATTCATTGTAAGATATTGAAGGGACTTATTATTATGGGAAATACATGCCAGAAATAGTTTTTACTATACTATAAGATAATCAATGTCTTTCATGTCCCAGAGTATTGAGTTAGGGTCCTATGTAATGCAAGCCACACTTCATTCTTTTTTATAACAAAATCTATATTTTGGGTTGAGTTAAATGAAAAATATCAAAAATATTAAATTAACTCAAAAAACTAATTTCACAAAATATCTGAGTGTAACATTATACACCCTATAAAATGATTTTTCACTCGATATTCGTCTTGTTTATAAATGTTTTAATTCTAGATAGTAATGTCCATATAAATATAAATCATGAATATGAATTCTAAAACTCCAAAAAATTGAAATTTGGGAATCATTTCAGTTTCCTAGAGTAAAAAATAACTAGGTTTCTACATACAAGAAAATAGGTGGGAACTGAAAAAATGGATATGTAATTAAAACATAAATATTCATACTTATTGAAAAATATCAGTAATCATAAGAAAGTGGATGATGTAGTGAATGTTAGCAATCAGAATCCTATAATGTGAAGAAGCATTAAAGATGTCATTGATATCATAAAAAATGATTATAATAGAAAGATTTATTATATAAATATCCTTTTACTAATGTTGAATAAATTTTTCATTACAATGATATATAATTGATTAAATTCATTTTTATTAATTTTTAAAATATCACCATTGGTTATGTCTTGACCTATTTCAACTTCACATCTTTTCCCATAAAGTAAGGTAAATTTAGCAGTTCTGAAGAACCGATAGATCACGAAATCCATGATATGTGATCACATGTGTAATTTGTTACCATAAATAAGAAGTAATTTTAATAGGTTATCTAGTTTACATAAATCCTCATGTGGTGAGAGAATAATTTAATGGTAAAAATATCATAAGACATTTCACATAAACATTCCACAAATGGTTAACAATATAAAACATCTAAAAGTTAAAAATCCAAAGCATTATTCAGAAGTTCAAAAACGAATCTTAAAATTAACCCCACAAATATCCCAAATTTTCTCTTGATTGTTCACATTCCAATCTTTTGAATAATGTAGTCGTATATTGTCTTGATGTCCAATAATAACATGATTTTCCATAAATCATTTTTCAAAACATGCACGATTCCTTATTTAAAAAAATGATGGATATTTTCTTTTTTTCCAAAAAGTTATAAACTTCCTCCATGATAAAATGTAAAATATATTAAACGAATATATAATATGATCCAGGTTAATAAACACTATCCAATTTATATTCTCCTTTTATGCATTATCATTATCATATATAAAGACAATTTTAACAATATCCGGTACACATTATGGGTTACATTCCCTTATTAAAAATACCACCATTCTACTAAATCATAATTGTAGATCAGTATCACAATTAAATATATTTTTAAAAATCCATTATGGTTGAAATATACATTTTGATTTATATAACATAATTCATGAATTCTTAATAATATACACTTAAATAATCCAATGATATTCTTAAACAATTACTCAGGAATCATAATCTAATCTTTTAATAAACATTTCCATGATTTTGAAATATAAATCACATATTATGGTTTCTCAACCTTAATCCAATCATGATTCTTTAGTATAATGTAAATAATACTAGAAGAGTATCACATACCTTTTAGATTCCATATTATATCATTTTATCCTCAGTACTACAACCCATACACATGAACCCTCTTGATTCTCATAAAGAGATTTCCACTTAGGAAAAAAAATTCTATCATTCCCAAACCATCCAAATATAAAACATTCAATGTTAACCTATATTCTTCTAGTATTTTATATTGAATATATCTAGAAAGATTAAGGGGAGAATCACTTATCATTGATGAAAAATACATAATCAAAAATAATTACTTATAGAATTTATAAATAATGTAATCTAGTTAATGAATATATAGAGACATAGGTTTATTAAAGGTAATTAAAAGTCATATTTTATATAAATCATTCCTGATTTACATTACGTGTTTGTGAATTCATAAACCATATCCCCGAATACTTTGTGACCATTTCTGTTGCAAGGATCGTTGTCGTGCACTAGTTCCCGATTGAGTATAGCACAATATGATGTTTTCAGGGTTATAACCACTATGTGCATCTATGATAGTGCAACATCATATGGTAGTTTGCAGATAATGACACATTACTAGGAATCCACTCAATACATTCATTACCAAAATTCTAGGACATTTTCCAATAAATTAACGCATCATTGGACTTATCTTTAGAGACGTACCAAGAAATATCCTTAGAATTTTCACTAGGGTTATCATTAATTTTTTTCTACCTAGTCTCCAATGGTTGACTAATTTTTTATACCAACTATTATGACCCATGATTAAGGTACATTAATATTACATTAATTATGATTAATATTAAAAACATAAAAGAAGTCCTCGCTCAAGGACTGTAATAGTTTACTATATTTGAAAATTCGGAACACATTATTCTATTTTGGTGAAAGATCATTAAAACCTCCCTAAAAGATCTTCCCCTTTAGTGATCCTATATAAAAAAATTATTTGTTACCTGGTGATATGAATCATAAGAAATCGATGAGCTCAAACTCTCAATATGGTCATATAAAGAATATATGTAGGCATATCAAGAACATAAGTGTATGGTAACATGGGTATAAAATTTGATGATCATCATATGAAAATAAAATATTATAAACACGAGACATGGAATAAAGGATATATGTTCATGAAACATGAATCATAAGACAATCAACAACATTATCAATGAGAGAATATCATATTCATAAGACAGAGAATTTGTGAAAAACAAAAAAAAATATTTAATATCATTCCTTGTAAGAGAAATATCATTACTAAAAAACATTTGAGGGAATATTATATGGATTACACGTAATGAGAGAGACACACCACTGTCACTGGTCTCGAAACATTAATTATAATTGATAAAATTTCCCTATCATCCTATAGTGGATTAGGATTCCCCAACTTCCCATAGTTGATCTACTTTCCCCATCTGTCCATAGTGTATAAGGATTCTCCCTCTTCATATAGTGGATAGAGTTTCTGCATAGTCCCATAGTGAATTTAGACACACATGTTTCCCATTTTGGATTAAGATGCACATGTTTCCCATTTCGGATCATTACCAATGAGTTATTTCCCATTATTATCTCAGGAAATAATTTTTATTACCTAATTCATTGGAAGGGGATATAGTTTCAACCATTCAAATAATTAAATCATACATACATTTGGAACAATATAATAAAATGTAATTTATATCATGTCCCCAAAAATATATTGGTCTCAAAAACATAATATCATATCCCATGAAATGTAATTGGTGTCATAAAATAATAATCATATCATAACCTATGGAATAATATTGATTTCATAATCATTTCATCAAAGTATAACCCGTGAAACAAACTGAGTTTCATTAACCAGTAACCAATGAAATAGAAATGTTTTTTTATAAACATATAACCCATGGAATAAAAATTAGTTTCATAAAATTCATGTCATAAAAACCTAAACTATTTATAGAAAAAATATTAATGAAATATTTTTTATCATTTCTCCATAAATTTATGAGTAACATCAATTGAAGTCATCATTGACGTAAGTTTTTTTTTGAAAAATCATTTAAAACATTTCTTTAGGAAAATATTCTTTCTTATTTGAAAAATTTCATTTCAAAAAATAAATCCTTTCAAAAACAATTTATTTTTTAAAAAAAACTTGAGTATATATAAAATAATTTATTGATCCACTTTCCCTGAAATAATATAAGAGAACATGAAAAAAATTAATCTTTTTTCCTGGGAAAACATAATATTGAAAATATTTCCAAAAAAATTTCACTGAAAACTATGAAAAGAAGCGATACAAAATATCTAGAAACTATTTCATTGAAAGAGAATCTGGGAACCCATTTTGAAAACTTTTTTCTCTGAAAATTCTTTGACAACATATAAACAACTCTTTTAAATAATTCTAATAATTATCAATGAATGTAAATTTTGATAACATTTAAAATGATATTTTAAAATCATTTAAGAAAATTTTTAAATAAAAATTTTTTTTAGGAAGCATTATTTGGAATGAAGATAGATTTCGGACCAATGATTGTGATAATTTCATAATTTTATAAAAAAACATTCTAAACATTCATTAGTTCCAAATAGTGGTAAAATGGTACTAAATCATGATGTTATCACGAATAACAATAGGGGAAGATTATCATGACTGTTCCTAAAAGATTTTTCAGATGGTTTTCTCAATGAAAACCTATTTATAAAGAATCCTAATAAATGATGATATTGTTTCAAAAAAATCATAAAACATGGTAACTAGAAACTATACTTCACATGTAGAGTAAATGACACAAAAAATCCAAATTTATCATTTAAATTAGTAGATTCATATGACATTATACCAGAAGTATGTTTATACACATTTTAGAAAAATGTAGGTTCATATCATAGAATGTGAACCCTAAAACTAAAATTGAGAAAACAAATTACCTTACCGATACAATAAATTTTGAAACATAAACCCCATGAAATTTTGACCAGGAAAGTCCAGTCAGAGGAAAAACCTATGCTCATTTATTAAATAGAAAAAAAAGTCCAGTAAACAAGGAAATGAATGAGGGAAAACATCTTGCCCAAACCTAATCAAGAGTCCCCACCAAATTCATACAATTACATACAGAGCCATCACTCTAAAAACCTAAAATCCATTCTTTTGAGTTAACACCTTCAACCCGCAGCTCTTCTACTTCATCAAAAAATCACCACTGCTTTCAGCTTTCAACAAGATATCTCCACTACTTACAACTTTCAACAAGACATCACCACTACTTCTAGCTTCAACAAGACATCATCATTACAATTTCATGTTCTTTCCAAAAGAAAATTTCATGTTCTTCTAAAAACCCTATCCCAGAATGCCAAATTCAAATCGAGGAGGAAAACCAAATCTAAAAAGCAGGGCCAAAAATCCAGCAAGCAAATCATCGAACCCAGATCACCGGAGGGGAATTTCCACCCATCACGCAACACAAATCCATGAGATCCCTGATCATATTCATCTAAAACAATGCAACACAAAAATGCAAAAATCAAAAAGAGTAGGAATGAGAAAAATCCAAACTTGAAAAAAAGGAAAATGACAAGAACATGAACCCATTGCCAATCCGGAACACTGAAGAACAACCAAGGAAACATTATATCTCGTCACTGCTAACATTCTGGCTAGATAAGACCACCACGAACCTTCGTAGCATTCAATTCACTGGAGATCATGAACACAAACCCCCATGCAATGGCAGACCAGGATGACGTCGCGCCTCCAGTAACTGTGATCCCACGAATGCTCCAAAGAGAATTCCAGTGAACAAAGAGACCTAGTCTCAAACTGGTCTTATGCCCGAGGATCTTGAACCGAATAACATTGGCTCCCATACTAGGAATGAAATCATGAGGGTGAGCTGCAAGAACTATACGGAGAGCGCTGGAAGAGTCTGCAGTCGATCCACCACGGGGGAGAAGAAATTGGCAACGACGGAAACCCTAGTTCTATAATCCCCTTATGGGCTCATCCCCATGAAATATTTATAATAAAATTTCTTTTTAATTACGCATAAATATATCTATATTAATCATATAATAAATCAATTTTTATTAAAAACAACAGATATAAGAAATATGAGGTGAACATGGATTCATTATCCATGAAAATAAAAGTAGGTTGAGAAAATCCATGAGTACTTAAGTAATGTTATAATCATGATACCAAATGAAAAATATCATCAAATAAACTTTTAATATATTAAAATAAATTATTCTAATTATATTGAATTTTATAGTTCAGTATATGAAATAAAAAAACAATTTAGTGGTTAATATGACATGTATCTCATAAAAATTAAATATGGGATTAAATTCCCTTAACTTTAGTCTTCAATTTCTTCTTAAATGTTCAAAACTACTAGTTAATAAATATATGATTATTATAAATCAAGAAAAGAACCATATTAACATTTTTCACGCTATATATTATTTTTTATGATAGTGTATAAAATTTTTATTAACAACTGATGGTGAATATTACATTTTGGGTAATATCTATTTGATTTTGATATATGTTTTGTTTTTTTTATGATCCTATTTCATAGAACATGATTTAATTATTTCATGAATTTAAATAATGATATATGTATAATAAATATTCTATATAAATATTTTTATAATAATCTTTAATATATATAAATATGAACTGTAATACACAATTCATGGGGAAGGTAGGTTATACGTAGACATGAATGGTGTTTCTCTGTTATTATCATATTGAATGAAAGAATGAAATATATGTATATATATATAAATATACATGCATATATATATATATATGTTTGTGTTTTTGAATGAATAATATAATTAATGTATCATTGTTATTTCATATATATCATATATTTTCACTATTCTCATCATCAAAAAATTATATATAGTGTGTGAACAAATTACATCTCTTTGAGGACGCAGTTTAACACACTTCCCCAAACGAAATTAACGTATATAAAAAATGGAAATAATGATGGTATATGTAATGTAATAATTATAGAAGAATACATATATATAATAAATATCATATATATATAAAAAATTTGATATTATATCATTATTCCAACCCCTGAGAGGTTATAATGGGTAAACTAACAACATCATTTCGTGAGGCGGTAGTTCGATGTACACAGGAATGGTAAGTTCACTACCCATTATATTGATATGTGTGTATGTGTAAGGATAATCATTATAATAAATTAATATAATTTCATTGAGGATATTGAGGATATTATATAATCATTAAATATGAATATTTCCGGGATGAGGAGTGAAAATGAAACATAATACCATGAGGAAGAATGATACATCTTCTTAGGTAAATCCATTTGTATTCCAACAAAAGGATTCATTTCATGGATTTATACCAAAATGGAGGATTATAGTGTAATGTTATGGATTTTTGGAGATTAATTTAGTAGATTTTTGGTGATCCCATAGTCTTAAATCGATTATATAAGTTTGAGGTGTGATTACCTTTTTTAATAGTGGAGGTGTAGTGGAATTCTGGTGAATTTTTGTATATTGAATTATAATGACGTTTTTTCCATGTTAATGGGATATAATAATCTATAAAAATCAATACAATTGTAGAAAGGATAGAAATATTAATATAAAATCTATTTTTTATAATTTTCTAGGTCATTACGGGCCTTAAGATTAATGTTTATTCCTTCGTTATGATAATATTTATCATAGTCACATTAATTAATTTGAATCACATTAAATAATATTTTTTCATAAAAAAATAGATGATCTTATTATAATTATAAATTATTCTGATTCTATATATCTAATCCATATGAAAATATTCAAATCATAGAATTTTGAAAAAATAATTTGAAAAAAATCATGCAATGTGTCCTGATAAAAGGTTTTTATGGAAAAATTGTAAAAACTTATTGTACGTATTTTTGTCCATTTTCAATGTGAAATTGATTCTATTGACCAAAATTTGATTAATTGCTTTATAATGGACCAAATTTATCTTTAAATACAAAAAAATAATTTCACACTTATAAATATACAAGATTCAAAGGATGTTTTATATTAAACATTAGTATTATTAACTATTAATCAAAAATTCAAACATCTTAGAAAAATACCAAAAAATCACCATAATCAAATTTTTATGTTCCACATTCAAAAAATTATGTTTATTCTATAAAAAAATTTGATGTATTAAAAATAATATTTGAAAGTGGTTTTCCATTAACAGGTGTTAAAATTACATTTTAGTAGAATACATATTTCTATTCATAAAATAGAATTTATTAATACATTATATCTATAAAATATATTAAACGAGTATAAAAAATATATAATGATATATAATATATAAATTATATTCAAATCGTTAATAAAAAGTGGATTTAAGGATTTATTGTGGTGAAATTCTTCTTGTTCATAGAAAAATAGTTTTATTAGAAATAAAATGTATTCATTATCAAATAGTTATTACATTAATTTATAAAAATTTGACAGTGAAAGCATTAATTTTATTTACATGTGTATATAATATTTTGACAATTTAGTTAATCACATTTATAACATCCATTACAATGGAAAGGTAGTTACTATAAGAATATATCAATAATAATATTAAATGTATATTCTAGTTTTTTTAAAATATACCATGTGTGTAACACAACCTATCGAAGGGACTCTGAATTATGTGAAATTAAAGGAAAAACTATTTTTTCATGTTCCAAAAAACTAATATTAGTGATACAGGTTTCATAATATTTATTTGGTGTTGTATATAATGCAAGAAACAATTGATGATTTTGTATAACAAAATATATATTCAGTGTTGTCTATAATTCAAAATATAAAAAAGGATAATTTAATTGAAATAAGAATCACAAAATCTAGTGATGATACATTTTTCCCAAGTTTTAATTATTAGATTGAATAATTTTTTCCAATTAATATGGAAAAATAAATTATGACTACACTAGAAAATAATTCTTATTCAATGAAATGGGTATTTTTATGTTCTAGTTTATCTAAATTATATAACAACTTAACCTAAATGGTCCTTGTTTATATAATTATTCAATGTTCCCATTTTATTATTTATATTTTGGATAAGTAAAACCAGGTCACATTCATTGGTATCAGATCCATTTGTGTAATGATAATGGTTTTAGAACATCATCAAAGAGTATGATTTATAGATTATTATAAAATTTACAGTCTTCTTCCAGATCATTTAGATCCTCTATATAGTCTTATTAAGAAGGATATGTTTAATATTGTATGAAAATTTTATTTACAGAGAATTATGTAGAAAATTGAATGTAAAAACATACAATACCTGTAATAAAGGAATTTGTCTCATTTCTAAAAATATTTAGTTATAAAATAACGTAACAAATTGAATAAAAAATTCCTTTGTGACACAAAACTCAACAAAACAAGCTCTAAGAATACATCCCAACATCTGAATCATATGTCCCTACTTACCATCCATTTGTCAAAGATATTGTAGATTGATATTCAATTGGGTTATAAAATTAGGTTGCAATGAGTACCCAAGACAATATGAAATCCAGGATCTCATTCTTTGACAATAAATATTTATAATACATGAAATGTAATCAAATTCCAAATATATAGATTATCTGGATCATCTATTATGTTTTAATCATTAATTGGGATGAAGTGTTCATTATTTAGTGGGTCATTATAAAATTACACATGTATAATATTCTTATAATGTATCTTTTATTAACATATGATTTTTTTCTTATTCTTATCCCACTTAGAAATAGGTGTAGGAATTTATTGAAACCTACCTACGAGATTTTTGTGCTCATCCTTGAAATGATTATTGGTGAGAAATTTCCTAACATGTGCCAAAATATAACATTTTATACCAGACCACAAAAAAATGAACATTAATTGACACACATATATATTTTTATGTAACTAGGTGAATATAGAGACCTTAGCCTTTTACGTAAAAAATTACATGATTTTAAGCATAATTATACATCAGAGTACAAGACAAGGATCGTGAACTCTGGTGCCTTGGAAAACAAGGTACATAAAACCTAAAACATGGGGCTAAAAACATCTTTATTTAACCGCAACAAAATGAGACCATAACTTTCTTTTATCCCTAACACTTTCATAGGGTACCCAGGGAATCAAATGAGAAAAGGGATGATCTAAAAAGACCGTTAAGTGAATAAACATAAAGAGACATCCTAAGAACATGAGTTATGAGGCAAGACATAATGACATCCAAAAGCATGAAACATATTAAATAATTTCATATAATCATGGTTTCATATAAACATGGAATCAGATAAATGTGGGAGGATCAGAAAAAATTTCATTATTTCTAGTCAAGGAAAACAGTCAACCATGTTTCCCATTTTAGTACGAGTTAAGTCAAACACCCAATCCCATTTCACATCGCCTCTCATGTGACATACCTTTACCCAATGCATTGGAGTGCTATCTGGGCACACCCACATAAACATATTCATGAATATTTATTCCACATAAATTATCATTCCACATAAATAATCTTACATAATCAACCATACATAAACATAATGGTACCCATGGAATGAATTGGGTACCACAATCATGACATAAACCATAACCAATGGGTGTATCATGAATGGGTCAACAAAATAAAAGGATTATAACATAAATGGATTTACATAGGGTTAAATGAGAATATAAAATTTCATATTTTGTCAAAAATAAGTTACAAAATTAATTGAATGTATTTGAGTAACATTAGTATTAAAATATTTTTCTGGGGTTTCATGGAAAATACTATAGTGCTTTTAAAATACAATGAAGAACATCTTATATATAAAATGAGATTTGGACCAAGAATGTTTTTATAATAAAAAGACTGATTTTATAAAGACAATGACGTCTTAAAATAGAGGATTGAGTGCACTAATAGTTGGGTAAAGATTCATGATGTTCCACAAAAAGTGGTTTTTCTTATCGGAACGTCCTAAGGAGGGAATCTATTAAAATTTTTATATCACCAAAATAAAGGTATGAAAGGGTCTTCATAGATACATTTTTCTAAATAAAGTTTATAATATGTTCATAAAAAGATAATATTAATCCACTTTGATATAAAGAATGCTAAGGGAACATGAATTACCAAAAACGGTTCGGGTATAATTCATTACTGTTTATTGGTATGGTGTTGGGTGTTCATAAGGGTGATTGATGAGAGAGGAAAGGTATTTGTCATCACTTATAAATCATGAGGGATGTATGGGGGAGGTCTGGAAACATACCCAATCATTTTGGTTTACACATTAAAATATATAACATTGAGGACATCATGATTAATAGTGAAATGGATAGATCCCTTACCTAAAATCTGTTGGTGTTCTACACTCATTATTAAAGAAATGAATAAATAATCGGTTTATTAATTAAAAATTCCATAATAATTTATATATGTAATTTGATTTATATAATAATTATATGTAAATTTATAAGTATTTAGATTGGTTATGAAGTTCAATTTCATTGTTCGAGCTTGTTTGTTTACTTGGTTTTAATAACTTCTTCTCTTATATTCATGTATGGATAAGCATGTAAGATGAAAGTGGATGTTTGAAATTGAGTTAATATTATATTAGTTCACTTATATAATATTACATGGTTTTAAATTTAATTTGGATACTTATAATGAAGTCAAATTATTATTGAAAACCATATTGACGAAAGATTTTGTTAATTGCTGGGTTTGATTACCAAGAACATGTCTTTATTTATTACAAAATAACATTTGTACTAATGGATTATTGAAAAAATGTTATATTACATTTATAATAAATTGGTTCAATCCAAACCCCAAGAGTTTCATGAACATAATTAATGATAATAATAGAAATTGATAAACTATTGTCCCTGAATGTGCTAAATAGGCACATCTCAAAAAGTGCTTCATTTCATTTAAATAAATGGTGGGGATAAGAGTGAAGATAATGAATTATTTCATTGGCATATAAATATTATATTACATGTATGTTATGAGATTTATCATACTATTTGGTTGAAGGTAGGTGATGAAATACACAAAAACAAAGGAACATAAAAGAAAAGAAGGAAATGGAAAGAGGACTTTATCTCTTCAGACTTCCTTCTTTGAAAACCTCTTATGGGAAGTGGGTTTTTTTAATGTATAGGGGCATTTTCAAGTGGGGGAGGAGCTTGAAGAGTTATTTGGGCAGAATATTGGCAAGGCACATGGCTTGAGATAAGTGAAGAGAAGAGGGAATGATGGGGGGGGTTATAGTGGATGAGTGGAGGATTTTTTATAATTTTTCAATCACTAGATTATTATTTAATCACAAGACAATGAATAGAAAGTATTCCATGACCCAGAATAGTAATTATTTTATATAAATTCTTAAAATTGGGCTTACTTCAGCAGATCATCATTAATGACTCAATAAATCTCTTATTTATCATTAGTCGTAAATTATCGCATTTTACTATTCATCACAAATTCATGTGTTTGAGAAAAAATACCAAAAATTTTCAGTAACCATTTTTCAACATGCAGAATCCAAAAATGATGTCCATCTTCTAAAAATATTTTTCTATATATATTTATGTTAATATTTTATTAATATCGTAATTTATTATCAAAAACTAGTTTTAAAATAGTCATTTACTTATTCTTAAATATATGTATATCTTACATTCAAATTTAATATTATTTATATACTCTCATAGGTAAGGTTACAATTAATTAGGGTATATTAGTATTTGTAAGGTTATTTTACTATTCATAATTATAGGTTACTATTCACCAACAATTATGTTTTTCATTTTTGACACTAAATAACTAACTGGTTGCAACTGTGTATGTCAGATTTTCGAACTTCCAAACACAGAAGTGACAAAATTATGATTAAGGGTTACATAGAACTTATTTGTTCATTATGTTGTGTATTCATGTGATTTTATGACAGATTTATATGAAGTTAATTTCTATAGAAAAAAAATTAGGTCGTGCTATTATGGACCCCTAATGAAATTTCTCTCTTGAAAATTCAATTTACATTCTATGTTTTAAATAGGATGGGGTATATTTCAATCATTACATCCTCCAATTCCTTTATTTCCACTTCGTACTTGTGGTTCTGCCACCGTACATTGACTAAGTGAGTAGAATTGTTACGTAGAACTATATCTCTATGCTCCAATATCATCATTGGCTGCTTTACATTAGAGAGATCATCCTCCAGCTGTACCACCTTTGAAAAGAGTACATGTGAAGAGTCTTGTATGTACTTCATTAAGCGGGATACATGGAAGACATCATATACTTTCGACATTATAGGTGGATGTTCCAGATGATAGTCCATTGCTCCAACTCGATAAAGGATCTCAAAGGGTCATTTTATACCTGGGACATAGCTTTCCTTTCTTCTCTATCCATATGACTTCTTCCATGGTGATATGTGTAGAAATACAATTATGCAACATTAAACTCAGGGCCTCATTGATGATTGTATTCAAATAATTTCTATCAACTTTGGGTTGCCTCTATATGAAGCTGAATGGGTTTTATCTTCACAATGAATTAATTGGCCAATATAGGTCCTAGAATCTTATTCTCACCAACTACATTCCAACACGGCGGTGTTCTGCCCATTTTCCCATAAAGGGCATCATATGGTTTAAATCAGATTCTTGAGTGAAAACTGTTATTATAGAATAATACTACCAGTGGAAGATTTTGGTCCAATTCTCCTTTGAATTGCATAAAACATGCTCTCAACATGTCTTCCAGTGTCTGAATAGATCGCTCAGATTGGCCATTAGTTTGCAGATGACAGGCCATACTGATGTTCAGTTCAGTGCTTAGAGCATGTTGGAAACTCTTCTAGAACAACTAGGTTAATCTCATATCCCGATCTGATAGAATAGATAGTGGTACACTGGGTAGCCTTAAAACATCATTGATGTAAATTAGTGAATGTTGATCTAATGAGATGTCCTCTTGAATCACGATAAAGTGAGTAGTATTTATATGAATACCCACAATGAACCAAATAGCATTGTTTCCTCTCAATGTCCTTGTATGTCTAGTCACAATGTCTATGGTAATGTTCACACACATCCATGATGGTATTGGTAGTGGTTTCATCATCCCATTATACTTTTATCTCTCACCCTTCACATTCTGACATACTTTCACTTTGATGTATATTCAGAAATCTCTCTTTCCCTATTGACCCACCAAAACATTTCCTAGAGATCTCGATACATCTATGTGAATTTTGGGATGTTATAGAAGGTTGAGCTATGTGAATCACTCAATATCTCATTCTTTAACTCTATATCAGATGTTACACATAATCAAGTTCCAAATCTTACAACATCTTCCTCATCAATTTTGAAATCGGAGGATTTTCAAATTCTGATTGCATCCACCCTTTTCTAAATTTCCACATCTTTTCATTGATCATCTATTATTTTCTCCAAGAGGGATGCTTGAACAATCATTTGATAAAGGGTTGATGATGTTCTTCTATTAATTATTCTCAGGTCTATCATTTGAAAATTATAGAAGATTAGATTTTTTTTCTATTCTCATCATTGATAAAGATGTATGATCCTTACAACTTAGTGCATATACAACCTTGTGTGACATACAAGGATGGTAGTGGATTAAGCCATCATAATCAATGATGATCTCTATCTATATTCACTATAAATAATTAGACTCTTTCTATGTGAATAAATAATTAATAATCATGTGGTCAGTATATATCTCACACTTATCCCCATAGAGATAATGTCACCATATTATTAATGCCAATATCACAGTTGCAAACTCCAGATCATTTGTGGGACAGTTTTTCTAATAAATTTTAAGATGTGTAGAGTCTTAGGCTATCAATTTATCATTTTTAATTATCACACATCCAATTTTGTTCTTAGAAAAATCACTATACACCACAATGCGGTATCCACTTGTAAGGAGTGTGAGTACTGAATAAGTGATAAGCCTCTTTTTCAACTCTGATAAATAGTCTTCACATTCCCAATAATAGACAATCATTACCCCCTTACATTTTAGCATGGTCATTGGGTTTGAAAATTTTGAAAAGTTCTTAAAAATCATCGGTAATACCCAGCTAGACCCAAAAAGCTATGGATCTCTTTTACAGAAGTCGGCATGGGCCACTCTTCAATTGTCTTCATCATAGAAGGGTGTACAAATATCCCTTTTCTGGTGATAACATTCACCAAAAATTATACTTCCTTCATCTAGAACCCACATTTACTGTACATTTCATACAACCTCTCCCATAAAAAATTCAATAACCTATTATTCAAATTCTCCTCTTGTTCCTCATTGATTTTGATGTATATTAGAATATCATTAATAATGGCTACCAAAAATTGGTCGAGGTAATATCTTAATAAATTATTCAATAAATCCATGAAAAGTTGTGGTTAATTAATGCATATGATGTGAATCACTATGAACTCATATTGTCTATACCTCATTCGAAAGGCAGTCTTGGGAATATCTTCCTTCCCCACATTTAATTTTTGATATCCCGACCAAAGGTCAAACATAGAAAAATAACTGGCCTTACGAAGGTGATGGAACAATTCATCTATCTGTTAAAGGGGATACATGTTCTTTAATATGATTATATTTATCTCATAATAATAAGTGTAGAGGTTCATTGATCTATCCTTCTTCTTCACTATGTGGACTAGTGCACCCCATGGTGAGCCACTCGGTCATATAAATCCCATCCCCATATTCTCCTATAACTGCTTTCTCTGCTCTTCCAACTCTACTATGGCCACTCTTGTAGGTTTCTTTGATATATGTAGAGATCCTGGGATATGTTTAGATGAAAACTCAACCTATCGTTTATGATGAAGACAAATAAGCTCTTTAGGGAAATCATTAGTGTAACCCCTCATGATGGGCATGTCTTCAAACATTATTCTCTCTTTTCTCACTATCATTTGAGCTAGATATGTATGCTCACATGGAAGCAATATCCACATTTGAGATGATGATTCAAAAAAAGATTCATCTTCAACATTACACTTGTAATGAATCGAAGGATTCTTTGGGATTTGAAAATAGATCTCCTTTTAATGACAGTTGAAGTTGGATATTTATAATGATAACCAATCAATGGCCAAGATAGTATAAAACTCCACTTAAGGAAGAATAAATAGATTTAGTAGGAGGTTTAGTCCAAAAAAGTTAAATAGGGAGGATTAATAATCCATGGACACAACTATTTCCCAATTTGTATTTCTCAAAGATAACATGTCATCCAAATTTTGATATGGTTTTTAAATAGTTCTACTAAACTTGCATGATATTAAATAATGCGTAAAACCAGAATCAAATAGTACATTCTCTATTCATTAATTAATAACAAGCATACCATTCACCACATTTCTGTCTTAATCCACCTAAGTAGTAGTGATATCATAATCACTTCCAGGATCCCTTGGAGGTTGTTGTTTATTTCCTTTGGCTACCCTCAACTTAGGGAACATTTTTGCATAATTTCCATGGTCCAAGTAGTTGTATCACTACACTGCAGGATGAGTTTTGATCTGAACCATCCTTTCTTATTCAACATTAGTAGGATTTATCATATCCTATTTATAGTTCATGGATAGATAACGAACCATTCCACATATGATGCAATTCATTATCCAATTTAAACAGTTACCAAGTTGTTTCTTCTAATAACTTTTTCGATGTGAAAAGTCATGCTTCATTCCATCATGGTAATTGATTGATGAACAACACATGTCATCCTCCATTTTCCACTTCTTTTCACTAGGTCCACAAGACCACTGAGAGTCTCTAATATCCATTTTATCCTTTACGGAATAACTAAAAATATCATTATAACTGTCAGTTTCCCAAATCACTAACACATTTCGTAGACTCAGCATTAGTCCTTTGAAAAAGAGATCCACCTTGCATTCAATGTACATGACCAAGCCCAAGATGTACCTTTCAGTATTTGTAATGTTTTTTCATGGGCCCCGATGGACTCATTTTTCTTCAGTATTATTCTAAATAACATTAGTTTCATCTTGAGATGCTGTATTTGTGGAAAATATTTTTTGAAAAAACATCGTCTTGAATTCCTTCCATTCAATGGAATCAATTTCCTCATGGGAATATATATTATTGATCAGTTTCCACCACTGATCAGCTTTTCCATAAAAAATATAGACCTCCCATACAACCTTCTCATCTTCTGAGGACTGTAGGATAGAGAATATCTTTTTAATGGAGTTATTAAATTTTTACTAGAGGTGGGGATCAGAAGAGAAACTAAAAATTAGGGGCCTTTGTAATATGAAGGATTATATTGCAACATTCTCCTCTTTGGAGAAGTAGGGAATTCCACATGATTCACATTATTATTCATAACATGAGGTAACTGAGCCAGTACTTCCATGATTTTTTGAGCAACCACTCCTATCACATCAGGCATATCATTTGGGAAATCTTCACATTGTAAATAAAATTGGTTATTGGAAGGTGGGATACTGTTTCCTCCCATTAACAATGAAAAAAACGTATAATTAGAGGTCTTTAATATTTTTCTATGGAGAAAAAAAAACGAATCATGGAACATAAAAGTATAAACTTATAAAAAATAAGTATATCCAAACTTGTGAATCCAAGGGGTTCATCTATAGGTTATCCTATATCTATTTAATAACTTATATTCTTATGGGATTTTTTCCCTTTCTAATAAGTTTTACTGTGGTCGGGAATCTACCAAAGAATATCCCCCAAGGAGTGTCGTAACCATGAGAGCAGTAAATCCCGTTTTCATGTACATGGATACCCCGGGTCAAGCCCGAAACACTTTGTCAGAGTTTTTACTATTATGTATATATATGCTAGAGCCGCATGTACCTAAAAATATCCAGATAGGGATATATTAGTTTATAAATCACTTAATCAATATTAACAAAAATTTAGGAATGTTTTCTTATACTTAGACTCATCCTTAAGGTTCTCACATATTGTCTCTATTCCTAGTCTCCAAAAATCACTAGACTATCCTTTAATACCAACTATTGTGACCCAAGCTGCATACATAAAACATTACATGATTTTATGCATAATTACAAATCAGAGTACAAGCCAAGGATCATTATGTATAGTTTCTTGGATGACTAGGTAAACAAAACCAACAACATGGGGAAAATAATTCTTTATTTAATTTCCATAAAAATTTCTCCTCACATCCTTGGAGCCCATACATCTACATAAGGTATGATCGTACCTCAATTCATTGTTTTATTTCACCCTTATACTAATGTATTAAACAGGTTTTGTATTGAAAATTACAAGTATAATAACACATCATCACTCCATGTTTGATTAAATTATTTTGTGTTTACCACTGTTAAAAATGTAAATGTTACATTATTGGATATATTTATTTTAGGTATTGGTGATTTAGAAGCACCATGAAGAAGAAGAAGAAAAATGAGAAAAATTTCCCAGACCGTGAAGACCTGTCAATTATTTTGCGTATTTAGAAATTTTCATCCCTCCAAATGGGCTTAGATTTTTTAATCTAGTGTAAAATATAATTGGATACAACTGAAATGAAGAAAAACTAAGCTAATTCTACTATAATTGGTCACAAATGACCTGATCTATCGAGATAAAAATTGGATCAATGTCAAAAGTGGTATTCGGTAATTTGTCTATATCTACAGATCCACGTGTCCAATCGTTGGAAAACATTCATTAGAGATAGATTGGAAGTGGGGCAACAACCTTACTAGTTTTTATAAAGGTTAATTAGATTGGTTAATGGCCAAAAAATATTGTACAAGTGGATTGATCAAATTTGTGTGCCCAAAACCACCTACCAATTTTCTTATAAAATTGAATCATTGGCTACAATTTGGGTGTTATAACTAGAGGCAACGTGATTCCATTTTGGAGTCCCAATGTAGTCCTCCCACAAATATTTTATGTTCTTGATGCTATTGGATGTTCTACCTCAACATCATTCTCTTCCTCCTCTCCCATCGGTTTCTAAACCCCTTGAGATCACCCGGGGAGACACATGATGTAATCCCGAGCTTCATGTTTGTATTATTCTGAATGATCTTTTCAATTCTATGTTGTATGTTTTTTATTTAACCTCTATTATAATTTTATTTAGTTATATATTGGTATGTTATAGTTAAACTCAAATGAATATTATTTGGGTACCCTTTCATGAGAATTTTCACACACCACTCATCCTTTTTTCTTCGCTCATTCAATTGAAGTGTTGGTCAATAATATTGACATAAGCACTGTCAAGGACATTTAATTTTATTTCATTGAATAATAATGAAATAACATAAAATTCATGACAGCGCATTGATTTTGTTGTGTGTTGCCTTGGTGAGTTTCAGTTATGAAGTCAAACCCAAATCACCCAATCATCGGCAGTGTCTAGTGAATCATTTTTTATTTTTGAAAGAACCTTAAGAGGTATCATAGTATAAATATAGTAACATTATAGTTATAGGTGTTAAAAATTTGGGATTAAAATATCATAACCCTATATCATTAAGAGATTTAGGACGAACATCCTGAGAGTACCATTGGTTGATTATGCTTAATTAATTCTGTTAATTTCTATTTTTTTCACTTTCATTTTCAATTTTAATATTCAATTATCAAACCCAAAACATTTACAAAACCTCATTATCCTTCAAATTTCATAATTAAAAACCTCATTGTAAAGTTATCATCTAAGGATCTGTTGAGAGAGGACCTAGAGTTGGTGTTATACTACATAAAATCTAGTTAAAAATAAATATATAATTTGATGCGCTCCACAGTGCTATCAAATTTTTGCTTCATTTATTGGGATCTAAAGTGATTTCATTACTTTATTTCCTTTTATTTACTTATTTTACAGCTTAATTAATATTCATTTCAATACCCCACCGCCATTTCATTGTTTTTGTTTTGGTTTTCTATTTCTATTTTTGTTGTTTTTGTCTGTTCTTCCCCTCTCTCTTTGTCTCACAAATTCATCTATTCCATCACACTCAATAATTTAGTATTATAAAATTCTATTCTTCTTTTACCCTTGTTATGTGATATTTTCCATATTCAATCCAAAAAAATAATTCAGAACTTATTTGCATGACCTGATCAGAAAAAGAAAAACCACTGGAATTTTAACCTAAAATTGGAAAATCACTCCATTCACAAATCACGTAATCTAGATAAGGCCAATAAAGTAATACTGAGAAAACCATTTTGGAACATCAAGTGGCCATAAACCAATAAAAAATTGATCCTAATCAAATCCCTTAAAACATGGTTGCATATAATGTAACATAATGATAACTAACCACCCCGAATGTGGTGTACCAACTTGCTTATATCCAATAACATGAAGAAGCATCCAACAATGAGCTATGATCAGGACATATCCTCTTACTTCCCTAATTCCTTGGCCTTACCATTGAGTATGCTCATAAACACCTTATATAGTTTCACATAGTGTGCTCTAATAGGAAACCCCAAAATGTATCTGAGGACCTAATTATGTTTTGGGCTCTCTCTTTATCCCTTGATGATGTAGCAATATATTGTCTATACTATTATCCTACAACGATTTGGTGCTAGAATGAACTTGAAATAACATTTTTAGAGAATTTCATCCCAGCCTCCTGAACTGCAAAAATACGGATAGAAATCATTGTAATTAGGAAATCACAACGAGAGACACTTCATGAATACTATGAGAGATTCAAATGAAATTGATCAAGATTCCCCCACCACTAGATTTGTGAACAATGATTTATCCAATAATTCTTTGAGGGACTTATCACCATTGATCATTGAATGATTGATGTTGTATCTGGTGCGTCCCTAGTAGATAAAACATCATCCACCACTCGGGACTTAATAGCCACAAGGCTCAAAATGCACAACAATTTGGTACACGAGCTACTGAACCAACTCGAGGAGTTCATGAAGTAAGTAATTCATCTCTATAAAAAATGGTAAATAACAAGAATGAAAATGTGCATACAATTACAAGGAAATTATCTCATGAAAAAGGTAACTCAAAATCTCCCCTAGTTCAATTACATTGTGGAATTTTTAATGACAATAATAATATTTCTAACCACTGACCACAACATCAAGATTCACTAGAGTCCTGTGCAACCATGTTCTCAGGTCGTCCATTCCAACAAGATCCTTGCTTCAATCATGAACCATTCAGGCGAAATCCAAACCCTGGGTGGCAAGCACAACCCGTGTACCGACATGGAAAACACTATTGCTACCCCACATAGAATTAGTATAAAAAAGGCATAGGTATGAAACCTTATTATGCTTCAACTTATCACAACAAACATCATCATACACCAAAATAATTACCATGTATCGAGGATATGGTGAAGAAAATGGCAACCCAAAACCTACAATTCCAACATACCACCCAATCAGATATTCAAGACTATCGAAATGAAGTGGGTAAATTGGAAAACACCATTAGTGACCGTACAATGCAAGTTTCCATACAACTAGAATCTCAACCAATTTCCATTCCATAGGAAAAGGTAATGTATGAGAAGTAACAAATTACTGTGCTAAAGGAGTTTTTCATTCTACTGATTCTGCACAATAGGTATGTCCCCCTCTTGAATACCCTGTTCTCCAACAGTCAAATTTTTCAAGAGAGGAAAAACAATAAAAAAGAGTAATAAAATTATTATTAAGGAACTAATGAACAATACATTACTCTTACATTCCATCAATGACTCACTAAATATAAGATAAACGTTGATATTGTTATTGAAAATAAAATAATGGATACATTTAAAAAATTTCGAGTTAGTATTTTGTTATTGGATGCAGTCAATCAATATCCTTATTATTCCAAATATCTCAAAGATATTTTCTCCCATATAAGGAGGATAAAATGTTGTGAGAGAGTAAACATGAGAAAGAATGTCTCTATTTTGATTCAACCAACAATTCAAACCATATAGAAGGATCTAGGTACATTAAAAATACTCTCTACCATAGGGGAGACATTCTTTTCCTATGCTATGTAATATTTATTTTCTTCCATTAATGTAGTGCCTCACTCCGTGTATACTTCTATATAGGTTGGAGAGTTTCAACCAATATGAATTGTCTTTCAATGTTACAACATGAGTAAAAATCATCCAACATGAGTGATTGAGGATGTACTTGTCAGAGTAAAGAATCTCAACTTCCTCGCTGATTTCTACATTCTTGAGATGGGAGATACCTGAACCCAAAGACATGACCCTCTCATACTCGGGATGTCATTCTTCAAAATAGTAAGGATGATTATCAACGTTCACAATTATAAATAGTCCATGGAGTCTGTTGGTGAAATGATTTGTTTTAATGCCATTGAGGATATAAAACACCGCAGTGAAGAGAAATCCACTCTTTTAGTCTATTTGATTGATGTTCTCTTAAATGATGCAAACACACACAGTTGTATCCTCAACCCGTACTCTGATTCAAATTCCTATACTTCAACCTTTGATGATTTGAGTTTTGATTCATGTTTTGAGTGTTTTGTGGGTTCTGAAATGTGTAAATTTGGTTCTTTAGTTGTTGACTGTGTTCATTCAGAGGTACCCATGACTGTCGATGATTCTACATATCTCATTTAATAGATTCTCTATCCTTAGTGAATAAACATGAGAAGATATCTAGTTTAATGGACCACACTCCCCTTAAATACCCACCCTCAGTCCAAAACCCCTAGGTGTTGGAACATAAACCACATTCATCTAATTTAAAATATGAAAATCTTGAGGTTATTTACCAATTTCATGTCATTGTTTCCAATAAACTCTCACTATAATAGGAATCAAAACTGCTTCATCTTTTGAGGGAGTTTAAAAAGGCAATAGGATAGACATTAGATGATAGTCCTGGGATTAGAACATTTATTTGTATGCACCATATACTTTTGGATGATGAGGGTAAGCCCATGTGAAAATCTTAATGCCAGTTGAAGCCCACTCTCCTTAATGTAGTAAAAATAGATGATAATAAATTACTTACTATGGGGATTATTTATCATATATCTAATATTAAATGGGATATCCCAGTAAAAATAGTTCCTAATAAAACAGGAATAAATGTTTTGTCAAAGGAATGGAATGAATTGGTTCCATCATGTGTATAAAACTGATGGCGAGTTTGTATTGACTACCATCGACTAAATCAAGCCATGAGTATGGACCACATTCTTTTACCTATCATTGAAAAAATGATAGAATTATTGGATGGTAAGTACCATTATTCTTTCCTTGATGGATATTTAGATTATTTCAAAATAAACATATCCCCTGAGGATCAATAGAAGTCAATATTTACTTGTCTATTCGTCACATTTTCATACTAGAGGATGCATTTCTGTCTTTTTAATGCTCCTGGTACTTTCCATCATTGTATGTTGAGTATTTTTTATGAGTACCTTGAGAACAACATTGAAGTTTTTATGGATGATTTCACAACTTATGGATCTTCCATTGATATTTTTTATATCACCTAGGTTCGACCCATTGTTGTTTCATAGAAATATATATTTTATTAAATTATGAAACATGCCATTTCATGGTTTAATAGGGGATAGTTCATGGTCATGTTATTTCAAAAGAAGTAATTCAAGTGGATAAATCTATAATTGAAATTATTTCATTCATTACATATCGAAAATGTGTTTTATAGGTGCGATATTTCTTGTGTCATTCATTGTTTTACAATCGATTCATAAAGACTTTTGTAAGATTGCACTTCCATTGTCCCGATTATTATAAAATGATTCTGAGTTTCTGTTTGATAAAAATTTCCAAGAGGAATTCAATTCACTAAAAATGAGTCTCATATCACCCCCCATCATCCAACCACCAAGGTGGGATCTCCCCTTCGAGCTTATGTGTGATGCCACTAACTTTGAAATTGGGGCAGTTTTATCATAAAGGGTTGAGAAGGCTCCACATGTCATTGTGTATGCCTCATGTACCATTGTCTCTGCTCAGGTAAACTACACAACCACTGAAAAATAACTCCTCTATATTGTGTTTTCCTTAAAAAATTTACATTCATAACTTCTTGGGACAAAAGTGATTGTGTTTTCTGACTATACTTCCCTTTGATTCCTCTTAAAGAAACCTAAAGTTATGCCCCGACTAATATTGTGGATGCTCCTCCTCCAAGAGTTTTACCCGTAGATTAGAGATAAGAGGGGTGGAAAATGTGGTTTCTGAAAACATTATTATGATTTCCCCACCATTGGTCCATCAGGATGACTCACCCCTCCCCATTGAATAATTCATCCCTCATGAGTAAATTTTTTATATTCTGGATCTTACACTCTGGTATGTAGACATTATGAATTTTCTAGTAACATCAAGGGTCCCCACTGATTTTATAATTTCACTATTATATAGACATAAGAAATATTCATGGTGGTACATTTGGGATGACCCTTATATGTGGAGAATTGGTGGTGACCGTGTAGTTTGTCGGTGTATCCCTGAATATGAGTTCACCACTGTTTTTTCCTTCTACCACACTATAGCCTGTGGGGGCCCCATTGGCTCTTAACATAAAGCTCGAATGGTCCCTAACTAATGGAATAATAATCCATCATTTTATAGGTATTCCCATCAATTTTTCAAGTCACGGAGTCTTTCTCAATTGACAGGGAATATCTCTAAGAGCAAAGAAATACCAAAACAACCCATGTTATTTTGTGAAATCATTGATACATGGGGAATTAAAATCATGTGGCCTTTTCAAAATTCATTTTTCTCTATGTATATTTTGTTCGTTGTGAATCATGTTTCTAAATGGGTGGTAGAAGAGGCTACTAGGAACGATGACTCTCGAGTTGTTGTTGATTTTGAGAGGTCCCAAATTTTTAGTGTGTTTGGTTTTCCAAGATTCATCATTAGTGATCAGGGTTACCATTTTTGCAATCACCACAAGAAATATTTTTTTTCAAAGCATGATATTTTTCATAGAGTCTCCAATACATATCTCCCCAATCTAATGGATACGTAGAAATATCAAATCTTGAATTTTATAGAATCTTGTAAAAATTGTATAACCCGATTAGAATGATTGGACATTGCACTTGGATGATGCACTTTGGGCATACCATATAGCTTTTAAAACCCAGATTGGAATGTCACAAAACAATATTGTATTTGGAAAGGCTTGTGACATACCGATGGAATTAGAAAATTGTGCATATTGGGATGTGAAATAATGTAATATGAATATTTCATATGTAGGTGCGCATATGAAGCTGTATATTCAAGAGTTGGATGAAAATTGACTTGATTCATATGAGAACTCCCAGATCTATAAAAAATGAAAATGTCTATCAATGATAGCATGATTCATAAACGAATGTATCATATTGGTGAGACAGTTCTCATGTATAATTCCAGGCTAATGCTCTACCCAGATACGCTTCGTTTTCGATGGCTCGGGCCTTATACCTTTACTGATGTTTTCCCTTTTGGTTCTATATTGGTTTTTCATGAGAGGAGTGGATACAGGATTACTGTCAATGGGCAGAGGTTCAAACACATCAATGAGTATTTTCCAGAGTATATCATAGAGTAAATCCAACTGATTGATGCCACAAATGACACCACTTAGTAGGTTGTCCCTTCTGTCTACCTTAATTTATTGTCTATATATTTAACATAGTTTCATTGAGGGTGATCTAAATTTTAGGTGTGGGGATGGGTGAAATTTTATAATTAGGATTAAACAAAATAAAAAAATTAATTAACAAAAAATAAAAATGGAATTTTTTTTTTCATTTTGAATTTCTTTTCCTTATTTTTTGTTTTTGGACAAAAATTTATCAAAAAAAGAATACTGATAATTATTTTTCCATGCATGAGTCGATCGAGTGGAAAAATCCCTTTTTTGTTGAATTTTTTTTCAAATGAATGTTGATATAGATTATTTTTCTAAATTATTTATTTTCGTATCATTTTTAGTCGTTTAATGGATTTTTGAATAACATTCACCATTAACGCTGACCAATATTTTAATCCATTTCTTGAGATACATACTAATCCTTTTATTGTATATTCATCATTTTAATTACATTCTTGAGAGTCATGGGTCATATTGAGAAACAATAATTTTACTCGATTCTGTTTGAATCCATAAGATTCAATATACAATATTATTGATAGAGGAAATCATTCAGTTAAATCCCTTTTTACAATAATACTCTATTTTTATCCGCATTTACATTTTATCCTTCTTAAGACATAGAGACCATGAAATCCCTGTTAGGTAGAAACATTACAATATAATTTATCCTTACCTACCCAACACTTGTGTATATACATGTTTTATATTCAGAATTTTTGTGAGAGATGGTGTTTCCATAGGAATTCGTGTGAGAGAGTCATTTTTATGGGATAATATAAAGGGTGCCTGCATTTTCCATGGGCAATGGGTTTAAAAGACATATTACATCATTGTTTTACATATGATTCCCTATTTAGATCCAAAGAAATTATACATTAATAAAAGTTATGTACGTTTAAAAAATATAACGAAAGAAAATAATGGAGAAAAGTGTATTTTTACTCAGTATTATTCACAGTATGGTTGTGACCCACAAAATTTGACAATGTGGGGAGTGAGTTGGAAGTGGTACACTTTTTGAGGGGTTGAGTGTGAAAATTAATTCTGAACACATGATGAATTTTGAAATGATTTGTACATAAGAGATCAAACACCCCTCTTCATCCACATATTTATAAACATTAAATCCTACCAACCCTTGAACCTCAGAACAAATAGTTGGAAGTCCTCATGAGTAGAACACTAGTTTCTTTCGGTAGAGAACGGAGAATCATGGAAAGCATATGGTAATATCAGAAGAACTTTTGGAAAAGGGAATAAATCCAAATTTATATGTTCCTTGTCTAAAGAGGGAAATGTTTTAGGCTAGGTATGTTGCGACATGATTCAAGGGTGAACAAATGAAGTTGAACAAAATTGAATATGAGAAATGAAAAAATGATTGGAAAATTTATTCCATAAATGTGACATGATGAATTTAATTTCAAAATAATCATGAATGTTTTAAGAATATTAATTTTTAAAAGATACATGGTTATAATATTATACTTATCCTTGGAGTAAAAATGTTTAAGTGTGGGGGGTGATCATAGCATGATTCACTATATTATTTCACTATTATAATAATGTATTATACTAGTTTTGTAATGAAAATTAAAATTTATAATAACCAATTTGACACTATTTTTGATTCATTTATTTTGTTTTAAACACTTTTAAAAAGGTAAATGTTATTTCATAAGTTAATTATATAGTAGGTGGTGGGGAATTTGAGGGCCTATGATTAAGGGGAAGAATAATGAAAAAAAATTTCATTGATCTAGGAAGACCATTCCACCATTTTTCCTTGTTAGAACAATCATTACATCACAATGGGCTTTTATTTTGTATTATGATCCCTACATTATTTGGATATATCATTTATGATGAAACCCAAGAACCATTTTTCCAGAAGGGGGCCCAACCAACCTGATCTGTCCATAACATCAAATTTGTGCGAAGTCAAACGTGTTCTTCTATAATATGTCTATATCTGAGGATCCATGTGTCTAATTGATGCCAAACATTTGGTAGAGATAGTCATGAAGTGGGAACATAACATTAATGTTTTTTCAAAAGGGATATTCGTTTTTCTAAATCACGAATCCAGTGTTATAATTTGTCTGACGTTATCTATGTGCCCAAAAACACCTTCCAATTTTCTTATAAAATGGATCCTTTGTCTCTCAATTTGGGATTTGGAACTAGAGGCAATGTGCTTCCATTTTTGGAGTCCCAAATAATTCCTCCCACAAATATTTTATGTTATGGTCGCTATGGGAATGTTATACCTCAACATCTTCCACATCCTCTTCTCCCATGGGTTTCCAAACCCCTTTTGATCACCTGTGGAGAGACGTGATGTAATCTCGATCATCATCTTTTTATTATTTTGAACGATATTTATAACTCTAGTTTGTATGTTGTTTTTCTTAATCATTTATTATAACTTAATTGATTTATGTTCTTGTATGTTATACTCAAGCTCAAAAGAACTTTTTTGGGGCTATCTGTTCATGTTATGTTTCACACACCATTCATCCCTTTTTTGTCCTTCATTCAATTAGAGTGTTTTTCAGGTTCAAATTGTTCAATTTTACTCTCATAAGCACTATCAAGGCCATGCACATTTTTTTGATGGTATCACAAAGAAATAAGATACAAAAAATTATAGAACATTGAGTTTTTTGTGTGTTTCATTGGTGTGTTTTAGTTATTACGTCGATCAAAAATCGCCCAATCCTCGGCGATGTTTAGTGAATTATTATACGTTTTCGTAAAACCCTAGAAGGTATCCTAGTATTAACTTAGAAACATTATGGTCTTACGTGTTACAATCTATGTATTAAAATATTATTACCCAGTATCATGAAACGATAAAGGAAGCACATCATGAGAGTACCCCAGTTGATCACACTTAATTAATTCTGTTAATTTCTATTTTGATTTATCGAATTAATTTTCTGTTTTCAGTTTCAATCATGAAAACCCTATTTCTTTCAAAACGACATTCCACATATACATTCATAATCAACCCCCTATTTTAAAATTAATGATCTAAGGACACGTCCATAGATGGCCTTGGGTTTCTGCTATACTAAAGAAACTCTATTTACAAAAACATCTTATTTTATGCACTCAACAACACAGTCAGGGTACCCTGGGTACACATGAGCAAAGGGATGGGCTAGAAATCCCAATGAAGGATTGAACATAAGGATACATCTTAAGAACAAGAGTTATGATGTAGGACATAATTATGTCCAAATCATGAAACATATATAATCATTTCATATAAGAATGGGATTATATAATCATGGAATCATATAAATGTGGTAGGATCAAAAAACATTACTTTATTATGGTTCATGGCTAACATCCAATCATGTTACCCATTTTAGTATGGGCCAATGCTAACCTACAATCTAGTTTCACATCTCATCTAATGAGACATAACTTTTCCCAATCCATTGAAGTGATATTTGGGTTCACCCAAATCATCATTGTCATAAATATTATTACCACATAAATAATTTTTCAACATAAATAATCATACACAATCAACCATATATAAACATATGGGTACCGCTGGAATGCATTTGGTACCACAATCATGAAATAAATCATAACCAATGGGTGTCCATCAATGAAAAGGATTTGAACATACATAGATGTTCATATGGTAGTATAGTCATATAACATGGTATGTGGTCTCAAACAGAAAAACCAACATATATTATATGTATTTGAGTAACATTAGTATTAAAACATTTTTGTGTGGTTCATTGGAAAATGTTCTAGAGAATTAAAAATAAAATAAACGAAAATCTTTTATATATAACCATAATTGAAATAGAAATTTTTTCATAATAAAAGACAGATTTTTATAATGTCAATTTTATTTTCCAACAGAGGATAGTGTGCACTTGAAATTTTGTAATAATTTTGGAAGTTCCTTTGAAATAGGTTTTTCTTTTCAAAATGTCCTATAGAGGGAATATTTTAAAATATGTATATCCCCAAAATAAATTGATGAAAGGGTATTTATAGATGAATTTTTAAAACTAAACATCATTTATAATATGTACATTGATAGTTAAGATACCTCCTCTTTGATATTATGAAGTATAAGGCCAACCGAATGAACAAAAAGTGTTCGGTTTGAATTTGTTAGGGTTTATTGGCATGATGTTAGGTGTACCTAAGAGGGATTTGTGATAGAGAAAAGGGGTTTCTCATCATGTATTCATCCTGAGGTCAGTATGGGTGATGTTGCAAAACATACACCATCATTTTGGATTACACATAAAATGATATATCATAGTGGACATCATGATTGAGAGTCTAATGGAGAGATCCCTTGCCATAAACCTGTCGGTGTTCTCCACTTATTATTAAAAACATGAAAAATAAAAATAGGTTTATTAATTAACTATTCCAGAACCTCTTCTATATGAAATTGGATTAGTCTAATCATTTAATGTTCATTTATAAACGTTTTGATTGATTATGAGGTTCAATATCATTGCTTGAGATCATTTGTTTACTTGGTTTAAATCACTGGTTCACATATAATCATTTTTGGATAAACATGTAAGAAGAAAGTGGATGTCTAGATTTGATGTTATATTATATAATTTTACATATATGAGAATACATTGTTTTAAATTTAAATTTTTTACTTAGATTGATGACGAATTTTTATATAAAACCATAGTGACAACCGTTTTTGTTAATCAATGGGTTTGATTACAAAGAACATGTTATTCATTATATCGTAATACCATTTTTACCAAAGGATTACCAAACAAAAAATACGATATATTATATATATATATTAATCTGGTTTATCCATACCACAAATGATTTCATTACCTGAATTAATGATAATTATAGAAATTGATATACTATTTTCCTTGAATGTGAAAAATTGGCACATCTCAAACAATGCTTTCATTACATTCAAATAAATGTTTGGGAAAGTGGAGAAGATAATTTAATATCTCATTAGCATAAACAAGTTATTGTACATGTATCTTACTATAGTTATAATACTATTTGGGTGAAGGGATGTGAGGAAAGAAACAAAAACAAAAGAACATAAAAGAAAAGAATAAATTGGAAAGAAAAATTTGCCTCTTGAGAATTCCAGTTTTGAGATCCTCTTAAGGGAAGGGGCTTGGATTGTTATTAGAGGATAGGGGCTATTGGACATGGGGGAGGATCCTGGGGAGATATTTGGGAAGAATATTGGAATGAATGATGGCTTAAGAGGAGTGATGATAAGAAGGGGTGAGGGGATTTTATAGTGGAATAGAGGAGGGTTTTCATAATTTTTTAATCTTTAGTTTATTATTTATTCAAAAGAAAATGAATAGTAAATATTACATGACCATGAAAAGTAATTAATTCCTGTTACATTGATCCCACTGGTCTTAAATCAGCATATCATCATCAATGAATCAATAAATCCTTTATTTAGAATTTAACTTAATTATCGCATTTTATGATTCATAAAAAATTTAATTATTTCAGAAAATCCCAAAAGTCACCCTAACCATTTTTTGATGTAAATAATATAATTTTTTAATTTTTTATAAATAATTTTCTATATAAGATTATTTTAATATTTAATAATAATCAAAAGTTATTATCAAAAACCATTTTTAAAAAACTTATTTACTTATTCTAAAATAAATGTATATCGTTCATTCAACATGAATATAATTTATATACAATTATAGGCACAGTTACTATTCATTTGGGTATATTACTATTCGTAAGGGTATGTTAAAATCAATAAGGGTAGTATACTGTTAACAAAATATTATGTTTATCTCATCGGACTCCAAATAACATACAGATTGTAACTGTGTATGTCAGATTTTCGAAATTCCAAACTAAAAAGTGACTAAATTATGTTTAATGGAAACTTATCACATAATAGTTCATTATTTTGTGTTTTCATGTGATTTTATGACATATTTATAATTATGGAATATCCATTTAAAAAATATGTGGTTGTTAAATTGAATATAAAATTTTTAATAGTGATAGAAATATTTAATTTTACTAAATATGATTGGGTAACCAAATTACATTTTTAAATTTAAATTATGAGTTTCCATTGACTATACATGCATCTTCTGTCTCATAAAAACATAGGTTTTAACTAATGGTGAGAAAAACATGATTTGTTCTTTTAATAATTTCTAATAACATTCATGAAAAATAGGAAAAGAGTAAAATGAATGAAAAATAAATTTTCATTTTTCTCAATTCATTATATATGCATGTAATTAATAATACATATAAATTTCCATTAGTCATGAGATTTGTTAACAATTTATTTTTAAGGATTTCAAAATCAAGGAATCACTTAATGTTTTCTATTCCTATGTGTATACACCTGGATGAATTAAATAATAAATAAATACTCAATAAAATCTTACTGCCTCCAGTTATGGTAAATTTGAGAGATGATATATTTAAATATTTTATGGAAATATTAAAATATAAACCATTCCCTAAAGATATAGTTTTTTCATTTTTTAATTAATTGAACAATGTTACTAGATATTGTTCATGTGTTTGAAAATTATTATTATATGTTCTGATTTAAATATATCCTTAAATAAAAAAATTATCTTTATTAATATGAACACAACCATGTCTCAATCTAGACACATCGTAACAGACCACCCAACCTTGACTCTATTTTGTAAATATTCAGATAGGTGCAGATGTGAGCCATGATTTTATATTCTAAGATATTTTCAAACAATGTTCATTACATCTTACGAGAATACCATTCCATGTTTTAGTTGTTATTAGAGAAATGATTATCATGAAATCTAATACAAATCATCTTTAATCCAACATATATTGAAAACCAAATTCTTTACCTTAATGAAATTTTTGTGTGACCAAAAAAACAACATTAATCCCACTAGGGTCAACTAATATTCCTTTCATAGAAATAAAATTCATATAAAATTTAACTTATACCATCAATAAGTTTAACATATAAAAATATAATACATTCATTGATCACACCATTTGCACAACACAATATCTATGTGTTCCTCATGGTCATTCCATCTTCACGATAAATAAAAATATAATTGAAATAACCATAAAAATAATCTATATATTTATAAATAATATGGCACATTAAGTCCAAAAAAACTAAACGAACATTATTTAGACCATAGTCCAGAAAAACAATTCACATTATTCTAATCAACTACAAAATGTTGTCTTGGGAATATAATTTTTTTTGGAAAATGATTTTATGATATCGTAATAAATACAAATCATTGAGAACCAATTATATCCATATAATTGATAAAATAGATTGTAGTTTAGATAAATATGATACCAAATTTTTATCATTACATGATTTAATTTGTTATATATGGCACATAATTGATTTAATCCATCTATATTTTTTTTATAAATCCCAATATTTCATCCCAATGTGATGTACTTGGTATGAAAAAGTATTTGATATCATATTATTCTAGAAAGACCATTATTATTGAAACTCCATTAGTTCTTTTTTTTATTGAAGAAAAATTACACTTCTTCATGGGAGTGGATTGATATGAAATTATATCTATTATTCAATTGGTAACACATATAAACCTTTTTAAAATACTTTTATGTTATGGTCCACTATTATAGGAAGAGTTTTTTCCAAGTTTTAAATTATTCCCAATAATTCAATGTTGCTTGTTGACTAGAAAGTATTATATATACTTTCATTAAATCTCCTTACCATATATAAATTTTATCCTAATCCTCATTGAATATATGTAAAATATTACATGGGGTATGAAGGCAACATTTAAAAAAAAATATGCAGGATTTGAATTCCACTAGCTAGTACATTCATAATATTGCATGAAATGTATCCAACTATAATATAGTATAATCCCAATGAACCATTATTAAATTAATGGTAATTGTATAATATGGGAAATCAAATCCTATAAATACCATTTGATCAAATGGGGTCTTGGTACTGAAAAAATGGGGCATCATTTACACAAGCATGCCTAATTAGTTTTCTAAATGATAAGTAATAAAATAGTGTGATACACTAGTATAAAATATGATATTAATAATGGTAGTGTTCAATGGAATGGAATTTCATAACATCTAGGGACCTGATTTCATAGTCAATATAGCCTTATCAACTCTAGATAACTATCGATGAACTCCAATAGAATAGTCATCTTTCATTTTTCACGGTGTATTCTAGAAGGTTGAGGTGTTCCTGTTATCGTCATAGATCACCCAATTTTTAGTAAGATAAACATTATGTTTATATGATTATGACTAAGCATTAGATACTTGGTATTGGTTTAATCCATCTCCTCATATATAATTTTGAGGTGTAGAGAAGTATGTCTAATGACTTTCCCTTTTTCAAAAACTGTGAAAATTTCATGGTGGTGCATTAATATTTATCATCATGTGATAAAATGACCTGTACGTAATCACACATGGATCATTTTTATGTGCTGGATAAGATACTAATCTTACAAACTGATTCCCCAAATCCATATTTCCCTAAGAATAGCTCTCCACTCTTCACTTATTCCGTGGACTAGAGTTCCTATTTATAGTAGGATCGACAGAATGCATGCTCTCAAATATGATTCCATATAGGATATCTCTATAAAAGTTTTGTTTTATTTAACATATCTATATAATCCATAGTATAAAACATGAACAATATAGTGAAAATGAAAGGTTATACACCCCCATTGAATTATCTTGCCATTTGTTTTCCACTAGACATCAGCTATGGTGAAAATGAAAAAAATGATCATGAATTGGGAAGCATATCCATTAAAAAATATAATTCCAAGATTCATCTAAATATATTCCATCATCATATATAATTTAATAGTGTCTCGATAAAGGTTTTTATTTAGAAACTCCTCATAATCCTCCAATGTAAGACCCTTATCCCGCAATTCATAAAATGTTAAGTACCTATATGGCATCATGATTTTTTCAAGAATTTATATTGAAAGAGTGAAATTAATATTAGATATAGTTTTAATTATGTTAAATATCATATTCATCATAAACATCAATACGATTTATTAATTGGGTATTGAATAGCCCCAATAGATTAGTATAATCATGTTTTGGAAACCCAAGGGGTGATTCTTGTGACCAGGTTCCATAGAACATGGCCCCTTTTTTAAAACCTATAACTCATGTATGATAATAGGGATTGGATTATCATTCACCTATGAATTAGGTGGAATTATATTATCTATATAAACATTTGTCTCATTTCCCATTCTCCACTTCTATTGAATTGTTGTTTTATAACAATTAGAATAATGTTTTATTAAATTACAATAATTATTTCATGTTATGAGTTATATCATATATCTTAAAAAAATATTAAAAATCATAAATGACGAATTACAAAATAAAATAATAATATTATAATATTGAACCAGTGGTAATTATCTTTACTAACGCATAATACATAACACTCATTGGGGTAAAAAAATATAATTTGATAAAAACATCTATAAATGTGTTTTAGGAATTATTTTGTAATCAAATCACCCTGATACCCTAATGTCGAGGAAACAAATATGTGATATATCATTCGATTATATACATTTTACATTCAAAACATTTATGTATCATTGTTTATATCATGACAAAAAACATAAAAAATTGATAAAATTTGTAACAACCCTACCAAACTCATTATATTGGGCTTGCTCAGAGGTACTAAAAATTTTAGGTAACATTTCCAAAACAAAAAAATTTAGTAAAAAATGTAGACAAATTCAAAATAATGAAGGGGGAATATTTTACCATGGGAACAAATAAAACCCCAAACAAAAAAATAAGGAAAACTAATTTCTAACAATATGGTGAATGAAATGTAGACAATACACCTTAATATTTATAACAACCAACCCCATTAGAGCATAAAAGAAATAAATTAATGTATAAAACTACGAATTGAATAAATAAATCATGACACATTAACCATGGTGGAACTACTACAAATTCCAAGAGTAAACAAAGAAAAGCTATTTCTCCATCAATAAATGAATGAAACCTCATGAAGCCCCTCTATACAAATATAAAATAATCCTCATTCTAGTATCATGTAAAATAGGATTTTCATATTAAAATATGTGTATATCCAAGGGGTGAGTAATCACAACCAGTATGAAAACCCCAATATTCATTTCCTAGAAGCCACAGAAATATAAATGAGGCCACATAAAAAAATTATGAAATAAGATTGAGGAAAAAATAGAGTAAAAATGTTTCCATAGTTTCATTAATAAAACAATAAATATGATAAAAAAATCATTTTACCAAAATATTATTATCTCTTAATTTTTAATAATTAGTTAACTAATTCTTCAAAACATATTCAATCATGTGTTTCCTCACACACCCAACAATAAACATAGACCTCCAAATAATCAATAGTTTTGACACGTGCTTCACTGTGCCATCACTTGGTGATCAATCTTTTATCCCTTGAATGGTTCTATAAACCATTTTTAATTATAACTTAATTTTTTCCATGCACATAATAACACAGGACATTTAACACTACCAGTTTCAAGTATTAATTTATTCTCATTGGGAATTAAATCCTTTTTTTGTTATTTTAGTTGGGTTTGGGGAGGCTGGGTGAGTTTGTTAGGGGGGTTTGATTGTAGATTGATATTTCTAGGTCCAACATACATAATAAGTCATTATGGCGGTGGGTATATTGAACATGATTTGTTGATTTCCAACATGGGGAAACAGAAATTTCCGGACTTCTGGGCATGGTCAGGGTTATGTAACATTTTGAGACATGATATGAAAAATTGAAAAGTCTCCTCACCACACCATGGTATAGGGACTTGTGAGGAAAAAACGAAAAGGATGGCCTAATAAGTCATGGTAGGTAGCCACAATGCACCACTATGGTTTTATTTCATCAATGGAACATAGTTGGTGTGGCTTAACTATGTCATGGTGATTGGGAGAACATATTTTGACCCTCTACTTCATATGAATTTTTTTTGGAGTGTGTGATATAGATCAATATCCATTATTATTAGGAGGGTTCAAAATTTTTTTATTAGAAAAGATAACTATTATAAAATATATATTTCCACATATGTGTTTTGTATATACTATTTTTATCCAAGTGGGATGGTTGACCAATCAGTTGAGAAAGGATTTATGATGTTCCTCCATTAATGATTCCCATGTCCATCTTTTGAAAATCTTATATGATCGTATCCTTTTCAATTCTCATCTGTGATTAAGATGAATGATACTTTCTACGTAGAGTATATGCCACCTTATTTGACATACCAGGATGGTAGTGGATTGAGAATTCATAATCATTGATGAGCTCTATCAATCATTGTTGGAACATATTAAACTCTTTATATGTGAATATATATTTGAGACTCTTGTGGTCAGTATATATCTCACACTTATCCACATAGATTTAATGTCATCAGATTTTTAATGAAAATTTCACAGCTTCCAACTAAATGTCATGAATGGGATAGATTTTATCATGGATTTTATGCTACATTGTTGATTAGGCTATCAAATTATCATTTTTCCATAGAACACATTCTATGATGTTCAAAGGAGCATCACTATACACAATAAAGTGTTCTCCACATATAGGGTGTTTGAGTACTGTCACAGAGATAAGACTCTTTGTCAACACTGAGAATCACTCTTCACATTCCGGAGTACAAAAAAACTATACCCCCTTAAGTGTCAGCTTGGTCATTCGGTTTGAAAATCAATAAATGTTCTTCAAAAATCATCAGTAATACCAATCAAGACCCAAAAAGTTATGGATATCTATTACAAAAGTTTTCCTAGGCCATAATTCAATTGGATTCGTATTGGAAGGGTCCACAGATATCCCTTTGCTGGTGAAAACATGTCCAAAAAATGATACTTCCCCTATCTCTAAAACACATTTACTGTACATTTCATACAACTTATCAATTATATAATTTGTTAAAATAGTATTCAAATGTTATTCATGTTCCTCCTTTCTCTTGGAGTATATAATAATATCATCAATAAAGTCTATACCAAATTTGTTAAGGTTACCTCTAAAGACATTATTCAATAAATCAATAAAAATTTCTAGAGAATTAGTGAGTCCTTAGAGAATCATTATGAACTCATAGTGCCCATACCTCGTTTGAAAGGAAGTCATGAGAATTTATTCTTTCCTCACCATTAATAGGTGATATCCCAACCGAAGGTCCACATTAGCGAAATAACTGGCCCCACAAAGCTGATTGAACAAGTCATATATCTGTGGTAGGGGATACATGTTTTTATCATGATTTTATTGAGATCGTGATAATCAATATAGAGGCCCATTTATTGGACCTTCTTTTTGACTAAGAGGACTAGAGCACCCCATGGTGAGGAACTCGGTCAAATAAAACCCTTCTCTATATTGTCAAATAACTACCTCTTTAGCTCTTCCAAAACTATGTTTCACATTTTGTAAGGTTTCATTGATATATGTAGAGATATAGGGATATGTTCAATTGATAACTCAACCTATCAGTCAGGGGGATGACAAGGCAACTCTTCAGGGAATACCACAGTGTAATCCTTCACGATTTCCAAGTATTCAAGAATGATTCTCTCTTTTCTCTCAATAATTTGAGCTATATATGTCTTCTTTACAAGGTAGAAATATCCACAATTCAAATAATGATTATAATGGGGATTCATCTTCTTCCTTAAACTTGTAAATAACTGATGGATTCTTTTGGATGTAAAATGTGATCTAACATTCATGACAGTTTGTGTTGGATTTGAATAAAGATAGCCAATTCATTCCCAAGATAGCATCTAACTCCACTAATGAAATTATGACAACATTTACTGGGAGGTTCAGTACAAAAATGTTATCTATGGAGGAGTTATAAACCATATACACAACTATTTCCCCATTCGTTGTTCTCGTAGATTAAATTTCCTCTAAATTTTGAGGTGGTGTTTGAATAGATGTACTAAACTTGAATGATATGAAATAAATCTTAGAACCAAAATCATATAGTATTATCTCAATTCATGAATTAGGAACTATCTTACCTATCACCACATTGTTTTCTGGAACCACCTTAGTAGTAGTGATAGTATAATCCCATTGTTGTTTCCCTGGGGGTTATTGTTGATTTCCTTCATCTACCCTCATCTTAGGGAAATTTCTCCATTATTGGCCATGATCCTTGTAGTTAAAACACTACACTATATGATGAGTGTTGATCTGAACCTCCATTTATTATTATACAGTAGCAAGATTTTTCATTTCCCTTTGACAGTTCATGTCCAGATAACGAAATATTCATCATTTGAATAAATTCATTTTTCATTTCAGAAAGGTACACTGATGATTCTTCCAACACCATTTTCAAGGGGAAATGTGGGGATTCATTACATCATGGTATTTGATAGATGTACCACACATATTGTTCTCCATTTTCTATTTCTTTCTTACAAGGTTCACAAGACTACATAGAGTCTCTATTCTCTATTTCATCCATGAGGGCACAACTAAAAATATCCACATACCCGTCGATGTATCGAATCATCAATGCTTCTCGTAGACTCGACATTAATATTCTAATATAGTGATACACCATGATTTTTGTGTTCATGACAAATTCAGAGGCATTCCTTGCAAGCATTGTATTGTTTTCTTCATACAACCCGATGGACTCATCTTTCGTCTGCATTTTTCTAAATAACTCTTTTTCCCTCTTAAGATGGAGGCTTTGAGGAAAATATTAGTTGAAAAAACATCCTATTGAATTCCTCCCTATACATGGAATCAATATCTTATCTTGAATGTATATTCTTGATCAGTGTCCACAACTGATCACCGTCCCCATCAGAATGATATAATTCAAGTACAACCTTCTTTTCTTCCGAGCACTGTATGATATAGAATATCATTTCAATTGTGTTAATCCCTTATTACGCGAGGAGGGGATTATAAGAACAACTAAACATGGGAGGCATTTTCCTCATTATGGATTATACATAAACTTTCTCTTTTCATGGAGGAGGAGGGCATTCTTCAGGATTCATGTTATTAATAATAACTCGATCCAACTTAGTAAGTACATACATGATGTTTTGATCACCCGATACTGTCACATAAAGAATATCATTAGGGAAATATTCACATTGCATATCACATTGGTTTTTGGAAAGTGATATACTATTTATCATTGTTAAAAAAGAAAAATAATGTATAATTAGAATTCTTTAATACTTATCTATTGAGAATAAAAATGAATAATTGAACATAAAAGGCTAAACATACAAAGTTGAAGTATATCAAAAATAGTGAATCTATAAGGTTATATCTAGGTTATCCTCAATCTATTTTGACATATATTCTTATGGTATTTTTTCCCATAGTAATGGTTTGTACTAAGATCATTAATCAACCAATGCATATCCCCCGAGAGTTTTGTAACCACGAGTGCAGTAAAGCCCGTTGTCAAGTACCATGATACCTGGTGTCAAGCCCGAAACTCCTGTTCAGAGTTTTTATTACTATGTACATCTGTTCCAATGCTCCATATACATGCTCATTTATAGATAGAGCTATATTAGTTTCATAAATCACATAATTAATACTAACCAGAATTTAGAAATATTATCTTATTCCATGTCTTATCCTTAAGGATCTCAATAATATTCTCTATTACCAATCTCTAAAAAAAACTATACCGTACTTTGTAAAAAACTATAGCGACCCAAGACATTTTCATAAAACATTACATGCTTTTAAGAATAATTATACATCAGAGTACAAACCCATGATTTTTATATTTAGTGTCTTGAAATTCTATGTGAATAAAACATACTTCATTGGGATAAAAAACACTTCATTATTTAATCTCCAAAAAATTGATGCTAAATTCCTTTGAGTTCTTATATCTACATAGTTTATGATCGTACCATGGTTCACTGTTTTATTTCACCTTTATACCAATGAAATAATATTGTGTTGAATTGAAAATTAAAAGAATAATAACAAATTTTAGTGCATGTTTGAATAAATTATTTTGTTTTCAACACTATTAAAAATGGAAATGTTACATGATTTGATAATTATATTGGAGGTGGAGGTGATTTGGAGGGCCCATGATGAAGTGAAAGAAAAATGGGACAAAATTTCCTGGGTCCTTTAATACTTGTCCACTGTTTTTGTCCTATAGAAAATTACATACTTACAAATGGCATCATATTTTGTATGCTGGTCAAAAATATATTTGGATACAACTCTTATGAATAAATCCAAACCCAATTCTTCTATAATATTGAAAAACATACCAGATTTGTCCAGAACACCAAATTTGATTGATTTCAAAAGTGGCATTTTGTAATATATCCATATCTCTGGATCCACATGTCCAATTGATGCCAAAAATTCATTAGATATAGGATGAAATTTTGGATACAACCTTCCAGTTTTGTCAAAAGGGATTTTCAATTATATAATGGAAAAAACACATGGTACAATTTTATTAAAGAAATTAGGGTGCCCAAAACCACCTACCAATATTCTTATAAAATGGATCCAAAGGCTCCCCATTTGCGAGTTCGAACCATTGGTAAGGTGATACCATTTTGGAGTCCCAAATGAGTCCTCCCCCCAATATTTTATGTTTTGGAGGCTATTGGATGTTCTACCACAACATCTTTCTCTTCCACATCTCCCATGTGTTTCTAAACCCCTTGAGATCACCCGGGGAGAACCATGATGTAATTCCGAGAGTCATGTTTGTATTATTTTGAAAGATATTTTTAATTTTATTATGTATGTTTATTTTCATCAACCACTCTTTTAATTTAACAGATTTATATACTGGTATGTTATAAGAAAACTCAAATTATCATGTTTTGTGTCACCCATTCAGGTGATGATTCACACTTCGTTCATCCTTCTTTCTTCCCACATTCAATTTCAGTTTTTGGGAGGATAATATATATAAATTGAACTAACATAACCACTTACAAGGACATTTAAATTTATGTCATCATATCATAAATAAATAACATTAAAACCTTGACTGAAATATTTTTTTCTTCGTGTGTTTCCTTGGTGAGTATCGATTATGAAGTTGAACAAATATCACCCAATCATCGGTTATGTCTGGTGAATCATTGTGTGTTTCTGACAGAACCCTTGGATGTAACCTTTTGTAAAATCAGTTACATTATGGTTATAGGTATTACAAACTAAGGATTAAAAGTTCATAACCTTATATCATGATGTGGTGAAGTATGAACATCATGAGAGTAACCCGATTTGATCCCACTTAATTAATTCTGTTAATTTCTATTTGGGTTTTTCACTTTAATTTTATATTTTAATATTCAATCATCATACACCCAACATTTACAAAACATATTTACAATTATACTTTAAAAATCATACCCATCATTCAAAATTAATGATCTAAGGCTTCTTTGAGAGGTGACATAGGGTTGCTGCTATACTGCAGAAATTCTAGTTTAAAATAAACATCTAATTTGAGGCGCTGACAATGTAATCAAATTTTGGCACCATTTCTTGGGATCCAAAATCATTTATTTTCAGTATTTATTTTAATTTAATTATTTTAATTCTTAATTATTACTTTTTTGAATACCCCACCCCTATTTGATTTTTTTTATTTTAGTTTTCTTTTTTTACTTTTGGTTGTTTTTGTGTGTTCTTCCACTCTCTCTCTCTACCGCTTCTTCTTATTTTCCATCACTCTCTGTAATTATTAATTATATAATTATATTCTCCATTCACCATTTTTAATTGTTTTTATCAATATTAAATCCCAAAAAAACATCACAACTAATTAGTATGACCTGATCAGAAAAAGAAAAACTACTTGAATTTGACCCTGAAATTGAAAAATCACTCCATTCACAAAGCATGGAATCTAGATAAGGTCAAAAAAGAAATACTGAGGAAACCCTATGTAACCTTAATTTTCCACAAACCAATCCAAAAATGAATCTAATCAAATACTTGAATACTTGGCTGCAAATAATCGATCTAGAAAATAACTGACCACCCCGGATGGGGAGTACCAACCTACATATATCCAATATCCCGAGAAAGAATCCAACTTTGATTTTAGACCTTGCCTCATCCACAAACATCCCAAATTCCATTTTCTTACCATTGAGGATCCTCATAAAAACCTTATAGAGTTTCACATAGTGTGCTCCTCAATGAGTCCTCAAAATTTAATTGAGGACCTAATTATGATTAGGGCCTTCCCTTTCTCCCTTGATGGTGGAGAAAAAGATTGGATATACGATTTTCCTACAATTATTGGGGGATGTAATGACCTTACAAGTGTATTTTTAGAAAATTTATCCCCTTCCTAAAGAACTTCATCAATTAGAATAGAAATCAGTGGAATTAGGAAATCAGAACGAGAGACCCTTCCTGGATATTGGGAGAGATTCAAAAGACATTGCTCTAGCTTCCCCACCACCAGATTAGTGCACAACTATTAATCCAATAATTTTATGAGGGAAATATCACAAATGATCACAGAATGATTGATATTGTATCTAGTGGTCCCCTTGTTGATAAAACTTATTCGATTCTTAGAACTTAATAACCAACATGGCAAAAAATTCATAACAATTTGGTAAATGAGCTATGGCACCAACATGAGGAGTTCATGAGGAAAGTCATTCATCACATGAAAAAAAAGTTAGATAAAAAAATTTATGAGATTCATACCCTTCTATGGAAATTATCTCAAGCATAAGGAATCTCCCAATATCCTCCAATTCCATTACACTGTGGAATTTGTTATGACAATACTCATTTTTCTGACCATTGCCTGCCACATCACGATTTACCTGAGTCTTGAGAAGTCGTGTTCCCAGGGCGTCCATTCCAATAAGCACCACCATTAATGTAAGAAAAATTCAAGAAAAATCCATGCCCTGGGTTGCAAGCACTACCCCAGTACCAAAAAGGAGGAAACACAAGCTACCCCAAGTAGAATTGCTATAAAAAATGCCTAGGTATGTATCCTTATTATCCTTCAACTTCACTAAACAGTCTTCCCCCTCCTCCAAAATCTTCACCAATCCTCGAGGATATTGTGAAGTAAATATAAACCCAAAACCTACAATTCTATCATACCACACAATCAATTTTTCAAGACCTATGAACTAAAGTGTGGAAATTATAAAACACCATTTTTAGCCTAAGATTGAAGGTTCGAGACAACTACAATCCCAACTAAATTATAATATGATGGAAAAAAGGTAATGTATGTGCAGTTACACATTATAGGGGTAAAGAAGTTTCTCCTTATACCCATTCCGCCCAACAGGTATGTCCCTCTTTTTAATTCTCTCTTCTCCAACCCTCAAATGTTTCAAGCAATGATAAACAGGAAAAAATGAGTAATCAACTTATCTTTAAGGATTCCCATCAACAATCCATTCCACATCATTTCCCTAAATGACTAATTAAATCTATGAATAAAATTGATAATTATATTGACAATGAAATAATTGATACATTTAAAAATGTTCATGTTAATATTCCATTACTGGATGTAGTTTTGAAAATTCCCCGTTATGCCAAATTTCATGAAGAGATTTCCACCCATATAAGGAGGTTGAAACGGAACGTGAAGATTTTGTCAGTCAATCAACAATAAACTAAGTAGCTTTCTTACCTTGAGATCTCTTAGTTAGTCCCACCACAAAGCCCATGGATATATATACTCTCATTTCCACTATAGCCCTGGAAACGTTTGAAGCACCCTCTTAAGTAACTGCCACTCTTTTTTAACCCATTGACATGTCAAATATTTCATTGTAAATTATGCAATATCCCTTTTCATTACATCCACCAGTAATACCACAGAAGGCCTCTCTAAAACATAGTACTTCCAGGATGATCTAAAAATTGAAAGAATAGATCTTCACATAAAAAATATTTCTTTAACTGGGAATCAAAAGGTACACACAACCTTTTTCCAAATCCTAAAACACAGTCTTTATCAAGGTTTAATGTTGTTATCTTACCCATTTTATCCTATTCTACCTTTTTCATTAGCTCACGTTCTTCCTTATGGGCATGCATAATATTGGTTGATAATGATGAACACACTAAAATATGAATCAAAATAGATGTATTCCCTGCATCGACAACTCCTAAGACAAAATTCATCAATTAATTAATCAAGGGATCATGTTCCAAATGTAACATATTTAATGATGAATGATGTTTTTGACTCAATGAATTTTCAACATACTTTGATTTTCCTAGATGATAAATTATCATGCAATCATCATTCATTTTTATTATTTCTATACAACTTATTTTCATCATGATTAATTCCTTCTTAGTGAATATATACTTAAGACTTTTATGGTCATTATATATTTTACATTTGGTACCGTATAGATTGTGCATTCAAATTTTCAAAGAAAAAACTGCAGTTTCCAATTCCAAATCATGTGTGGGATATTTTAACTCTTGAGGTTTCAGGTTTCATGGAACATAAGAAATTATGTGATCATTCTACATCATAAGAAAACAATGTCCCTTCAATGAATCGCAACTATAGATGTCAAACTCACTATTTCGGGTAGGCAATGCCAAAACTATATCATTCACCAATTTCTTCTTTAGTTCCTGAAAATAAACATCACATTCTTCTGTCCTAACAAATTTAACCCTTTTTTCTATAAATTTAGTTAGCGGGATAGATAATAGTGCTATTTTTTATCAAATGGTCAGTAATAACATGCAAATCCAAGAAAACTACGAATATATATAACATGTATAGATCATGTCCATTCATGAACAACCTTTGTATTGACAGGATAAATTGTTATTACATCCTTATTTACAATGTTCCCATGAAAAGAAATTTGTTTCATACAAAAATATGACTTACTGAATTTTCTGTACAGTTTCTCTTCATTTAAGATTGTAAAAACTACCTGTAGATGATTTTCATCCTCTTATTTACAATTAAAATATAGCAACATTTCATCAATAAACACAACCAAAAACATATCCATGAACTCCTAAAATATTATATTCATAACATCCATGAATATAGAAGGTTCATTAGTTATCCCAAAAGTAATAACTACAAATTTATAATGGCCATATATAGTATGGAATGCAGTCTTCAGGATGTCTTCATCCTTTAGATTCAACTGATGGTACCTTGACCTCAAGTCAACCTTTGAAAAATATTGCGCTCCCAGGAGCTGATCAACTAAATCATCAATATGAGGAAAGGGATACTTCTTTTTAACACTAATTTTATTCATGGGTCTATAATTGATGAAAAGTCTCATTGAACCATCTTTTTCATTATAAACAAAACAGGATCTCCCCATCGTGAAGTGCTGGGTCAGATGAAGGATTTATCAAATAATTCATTCAATCAAATATTTATTTCTAGATGTTCCATTTGGGAAATATGATTATGTGGTTTAGAAATTATCATAGCCTCAAGAACTAAGTCAATAGTAAACTCAATTTCTCGATTTGGATTTACATTAGGAAAATCATTGGGAAAAACATTCATGTATTCATTTACCACTAGTACATCATTAATATGGACAGTTCCTTTATCTTCAAAAATACAGTCAAGATAACTCTCATTCCCATAATTTATTAGTTTCATAGCATCTTGATATGTTATTATTTTTAAGAGTTCATTGATTTACAGAAACTGATTTTTTTTGAAAAAACAACATCTTTTTCACTATAATTTATCATAGCATGATAAAAAGAAAGCTAGTCCATACCCAAAATAACCTCAAACACTACTAGATGAAAATAATAAGGATTGTACGTAATCGTTCTTCACAGACAAGGATAATAATATTCTTATAATTTATTTTCTTCCACAATATTTCCTACATGGGTTATTACCATGAGATCTAGTTTCATTTAATGAAAATGAACTGATTTTTTTTGAAAATTACTCAGAACTAAAGTAATATGTATACCCTCAATCAAGAAAAACTTTTTTGAAATATAAAAAAAGATATGTACCTGAGAAAAACTCATTGGACACCACAACATCTGGTGAAGTGGTTTCCAATGCCAAACCCTTACATTTTATATCTTTATGATTCCCTGCATGAGTTGCTAGCTTCTGACAATCATTAGGAAAATGACCTAATTCCTAATTGTTGAAGCATATAACCATCATCTTCTCATTAGTTTTCTAAAAATTTTCCTTTTATTCATGATACTTCTCTCCAAACATTCCCAATTTTTCGAATTTCATATCATTTATAATACATTCACTAGGATGCCTTCTACTACAATTTTCAATTGAAGGGAAATTTATTTTCTTACATTCAGGCAACCATGACGAGTTCTTCCCCATTGAAAGAACACCATCATACTTCTTATATTTGTCATCATGAGGCATATATGTGTTAGAAAACTCCATCTCATCTTTTTCATCCAAATAATCAAGCTTCTTGTAGTTTTTAAACCCTCATTAAGTCAACACTCTTCCCAAAAACAGTATCAAACCAGAGTAAAATCTATTAATTTTACATTCAAAATTCCAAGTAAAAAATAGTATATAACTACCCAGTCTGGTAAAATTGTGTTCATATTCTTCCAAAAAATAATCATATATCTTTATTACTTCCAATAATAGTTTCTCCATTTTATGTCGAAGTGTTTTTGAATAATATTTTTCAAGAAAAAGACTCCTAAAATCATCCCATTATAGACTATCAAGATAATGCCTACATCTCATATTCTTACCCAGATACCACCATTGATCGACTTCACCATCCAAATGATAAATTTCTAGCATTACCTTTTGGTTTTCTGAACATCCCATGACATCAAATATCTTTTCTAGAGCATTGATCCATCCTTCTCCTATCAGTGGATATGTGGTTCCATTGACTGATGGAGGATGTTGCCTCATAAAATTTCCATAAAATAATTTATTATTTTTAGTATATCATGTTATACTCAATCATGGATACCCCCACCATTTATTTCCTAATTAAACTGAGCCATTTCTATCAAAAATATCTCGGTTCTAATTCCCACCATTTTGGTCTGTATATTCTGACAAACATCAGACTCATGGTGTATTATTTACATCAGCATCCCAGTTTCCACTTTGGATAACCATTTTCAAAAAACATATCTTAGATGAAAAAACATGGTAATAATAAAATTCTATAACATTTCAAATTAATAATAGTGTAAAAAATTACTTTTTGTTAATCTTTTAATATCATCCTAACCCCTAATGTTATATATAACATCCTCTGATACCAACTCTAATGACCCGACATTAGAACATCACATAATTATAAATTTTACACAAGGAAATACATTAATTCACATTTAGGATCATTTTGGGAATTTATATTTTAAGAATTAGGATACCTTATATATATGACTTACCCTATTCATACAAGAGGATATTACTAAAAACTATTTCCATTTATTTCAAAATATAAAACAGTAAAGCTTAAGACGTGATTTTTTTTACAACACTCCATATCAAACATCATTAATCCCTTCATCATATTAACCAGCCTTATGTCTTGTGAAAATCATTATAAAAACATGGGATAAGTATAAAAATAATTAATAGATATAATGATAGAAAGTGTTAGTGAAGTGATGACATAAAAACAAATAAAACCCATTTCATAAAAACAAAAAAGCATAGAATACTCATGTTGGTTCGTTGGTAAATATTAACCATATAACTCATACATTCACCCACAAATATGGAATATCCTTTTTTGTCAACCTCTATCTCCAGAGTACCCAATGCATTGGGGATCTATAATGGGGATCACCCGTTATATCTTGAGCTATAATTGGCTCAACCCAACATATCTTGAGATTTAAAGGGGCTCAACCCAACATATCCTGAGATATAATTATATCATACCAACATAAATAATTTTCAAGGAACATATCATTGAAATAATGTATCTTGAAATTAGATTCAAACACTCATGCCATAAAAACAATCATTTTTAAATTTAATAAATTGAGTTTTAAAAGGATTTTAAAAAGAAAGTCCCCTAAAACATTACTGGAGTGTGAATTAATATAATGCAATGCATATTTGTATACAATGTAAATACCCAAAATACAACATAATATAAAAAAATTATCATCACTACAATAATATTAAAACTACTTGATGGAAAATGTATAAGGTTAACCTAATGATTGGAAATTGTGTTAAGAATTCCCTTACCTCGTGTTATTTTTACTTAAAATGTAATTAAACCTCATGTATAATGGTTAAAATACAGTTATTAATATATTAAAAAAACATATGAATTTTTATAATATCTTATATGATCATTTCGTACCTAATTTAACCCTTTAATTGTTATTATTTTTTTCATTGAATTGTTTAGGGTGTCATTCATTACTTGAATTCCATGACTGGTTCATGATGTATATTACTGTTGTTTGGATGTGAAACATTATAATTGGAATGGAGTAGTATTTAAATATTTATATAACAGTAATATATACCATTTATCATTTTTATTTTTAATGATTATTATTCATATGTAAAAACATTTATGATGTTCGTTTAGATCATTTTAGTGGTTCTTTGATAATAACAAAATCATTTTGCCTAATAAAATAAAACCATTAGTACAAAAGAATCATAAAACCATAGGTGAGAAATGATATATATATTATGACCTGATTCAATAGTAAAAATGGTTTCATGACCACACTAGAAATAATTAATGAAAATTTAAATCACATTGTCCACGATGTCGATAATTCGACACATCATGAACAGTGTATTTATTCATTGAATAATTGGGGGAGGAGAAGAAAAATGATGATGAATATTCCATGAACATGAGAACAGCCAGAATATATATGATTTCTATAGCCTCCATGCATCTTGGGTTATAGGATATGAGGTATAAATATGAAAAAATATGTAATCAAAATAAATGAATAGTTGATAAATCCCATAAAAAAACATGGCAGCATAACGACTGTAGAATAGGGTTATAGAAAACATTATAAAGCGTTTGGAAAAGGGTGACCCATCTATAAATTAACCATAATAAATAATAGTGCATGATTCAGATCAAAACAAGTACATGGTTTTGATTCTTTAATTCTATACCACCTAAAAGAGAACATGAATGGGAAAAGAATGAATTTGAGAATTTTCTTACCCTGTAGAGTAACTCCTAAAAAATGATGGTTGTGGATTTAGGGGATTTAGGACACATTGGGAAGACTACTAGGGAGTTAACCGGTCTAGAGTATCATTGAGGGGGAATTGGTAATGAATTTAATGAAGGTATGGGTTGGTATTATTATAAAAAATGAGGGGATATTTTAATAAATTCTAAGGGTCACCTCATTAGTGGTTTTTGAAAAACCATGTGCATTCCAATCTTATTTCCCCATGGTATTGGCCACATGGGCATTCCAATGTTATTACCCTAACCATTTTTTGATGTATAGAATTCAAAAATTAAATACTTATTTTTAAAAAATTTCCTAAATATTGTTATTTTAATTTTTAATTAAAATCATACTTAATTGAAAAATTAACAATTTTTATACCACAACTACTTGTATATGACATTTAAAAATTATCCATGATGTAATTATCATAAATCCATAATATAATAAAATAATAATACAAATTACTATTCATTAGGGTCATATTACTATTCATAAATGTATGTTACTATTCACCAGAAAACATGTTGGTTCTATCATACTCATAATAACTTACTAAACACAATTGTTGACGACTGTTTTCCAAAATTCAAAGCATAGAAGATGCCCAATTATGTTTGAAGGCTAGTTATAAATATCTACATGAATCAAAGTTTCATGCATTTCATATATTTTTTAAATACATTAATGAGTTACATTATCCCCACCTTCTCAAAATTATGTCCTCAAAATTTTATTTACACATTGAACAAGATATGGTATCTTTACCTTATTTCATTTTTGGATTCCCATGTTGTTTCATTGACCATGTGGTTTCTACAAAAAAATATTTAATTGGTGGATTACCTTATTCCTCAATACATGTTCCCTTCGATCTAGAATATGTACTAGTTTATCTATATAAGAATGTTTCTCTTCTAGCTTAACTGCTTCCAGGGTCATGACATGTGATGAATACGACACATACATTCTCAACATCAAAACAAGAAAAACATTATTTACATGAGACAAACTTAGAGTTAAAGCTATTAGGTATCCAACATGTCCAATATTTTACATTCTCTAAGCTGTTCTCATGTGATAATAGATCATATTCACTTTCTCAACCACTTCCTCAACTAATTTTGGTCCCATCGACTTCCTTTCACTAACTTCATCCAAGAAATCTGGGGCTTGGCACATATTCTCATACAATTCCTCAAAAGGTACATTCTGAATACTGTAATGAAACCTATTATTATAAAATTACTCAAATAAAGATAGATGATGATCCCAACATCCATTGTAGTCCATTGAACAAGATCGAAGTATATCCTCAAAAGTTTGAATTGTTCGTTCTTAATGCCCATAAAATTGAAGATGAAAAGCTATCCTGAAATTTAATTTTTTGCCAAATGAGTTCTGAAGGACCATCTAAAAGTTAAAAGTGAACATGGGATTCTGGTCAAATACAATGTAAAGGGGAACTCCATGTAACATGAAAATCACTTTGAGATACATTTGAGAAAGCTGATCCACTGAAATTGTATCTTGAATAGAAAGGAAATGAGCATATTTTGTCATTTGATCAACAAAAACCCAAATCAAATTGTTATAATGATAAGTATTAAGTATTACCACTAAAATTTCCATTGCTATATTCTCTTATTTCCACTCTTGCTATGGAAAAGGCTGAAGAACTCCCTTCAGTAAGTGCCACACTATTTTAACCTGTTGACATGTCAAACATTTCCCAGTAAATTCTTCAATATCCTTTTTCATTCAATCCCACTAGTAATACATCTGAACGACTCTTTACATTATAATACTTCCTAGATGAACTAAAACTAGAGAACTATGAGCTTCACACAACAAATATTTCATTAACATGGAATCAAAAGGAACACAAGACGTTTTTACACATCTTTAAACACAATCATTATCATGTTTAAATTTTAGCTGCATACCCATTTTAAACAACTATTCATTTTCATATCACTCACTGTCACCCTTATATGATTTCATCATTATATTTGATAATGATGACTAAACTAAATCCAGAAAAAAAGAGATGTATTCTCTGCACTGAAAACTCCTAAGACAAAATTCATCAAATCATTTTTAAAGGGATCATGTTCAAAACATAACATGGTTAATGATGAATGATGTTTTTGACTCAAGGAATTCCCCACATTATATGCTTTTCCTGTATGATAATAGACCATGAAATCATAATCCTTTATCAATTAAATCTATCGTCTAAACATCATGTTTAATTACATCAGATTGAATATATACTCCAGACTTTTATGATCCGTATATATTTGACATTTGGTTCCATATAAACGGTGCTCCATATTTTCAAAGAAATAACCACAACTGCCAATTCCAAATCATGTCTGGGGTAATTTAACTCTTAAGGATTTAGTTTTCTTGAGGCATAGGAAATTACCGGATCATTATTCATCATAGCGCAACCAAGCCCCCAAAATGAAACTTCACTATAGATGACAAACTCACCATTTTAAGAAGCCCAAGATAAAACTGGAGAATTCACCAATATATTCTTCAGTTCTTGAATAAAACATCATATTATTTTATCCAAAAAGTTAACCCTTTTTATGTCAACATAGTTAGAGGGCTTGATAGCTATTAAATTATTATAAAAACAGTAAGTAATAACCTGCTAATCAAAGAAAATCTATAAATATCTACAACCTTTTTGGGCCATGGACATTAATCAACCACATTTGTTTTGAGAAGTTCAACTGTTATTACATCCTTATTTAAAATGTTCCAATGAAATGAAATCTGTGGTAACCAAAAACCACACTTAATGAATTTTCCATATAGTTTCTTTTCTTTTATGTTTTTAAACAAATTGTAGATGTTTTTCATGCTCTTATTAACATCTAGAATATACCTGAATTTTATTAATAAACACAACCAGAAACTTATCCAAGAACTCTTGAAATATTTTATTAATAAGATCCATGAATACAATGGGTGCATTAGTTAACAAAAAGGAATAACTACAAATTTATACGGGCCATATCTAGTACAGAACTGTTTCGCACGGAATTCGGGGATGACCTCGTTGATTTGGGATTCAAACGTTCTGATCGGTTTCTAGCGGGTTTGTTCATAGATCCGGAAACATCCAATGATTCCACATCTTTTTGGACCTACTTTCCAAAGGTAGGCGCTCATTAGCTTGTAGACTGATAAGGATTAGGAATTTTCATTGGTCGAGCGGATGGGAGGTCGGACTCATCACACCTTTTTGAGTGGAATTATTGTCTACTTTGGGACTCTCTTTATAGATTTAATTTATGTTCGTGAATCCTTATTACATTACCAAGTATAAAATGATCTTTCCTTTAGTTTTAACAATCAATGATTAAATATCTAAGAAATTTAGAGAATCTTTTATATGTATTCGAGGTTCTCCATCAATAGAGAATCATTTTATCTATTTAGAGATTCTTGGTCAATGGTATCCTTCAAAACATTTAAATAAAAGTCACTTGGTCATTATGATGACTAGGCTGGTTTTAAAGCCACTCAGTGGGGAACTTGAAGTTTATTGTCATTCAGAATGACATGGATTATTTCAGAGTTGGGGTCGAACCCATAAATGGGCTACCTAGGTATCCGTTGTTTTGGAAAAGGAATCAGAACCCACGTAGTTCGAGTAAGGGAGTATGACGTTTATGATTGATGGCTAAAAGAAGGATGTCATAATTACTTTTACACTCTAAGCACATGTGAGTCATGGTCGGTGTCAGAAACAAGAGGTATTGGTAAAAATTAGACAATTGTGCCATGAAAGATGCAATCATAAGAAATGGTTTGGGGTTTATGTATGTATGACTGCCCAGATAGATGAAGGTTTAGGATTTACTTTTAGAGAGAAAATCCAGGAACATGGTCCATAAAGGTATATGTGCTTCATGGAGATTTTAATACTCTAACTTGGGACTTATTCCTGAAAAGGAAACCCAAATTAGGAGAGGATTGATAACTGGGTTTTACTCCTGAGAAGGAATCCCAGATCAAAAGAAAATTAGGACTGGTTAAGAGAAATTAACGGACATGGGGCTTACTCCTGAAAAAGAAGCCCATGATTATGACTGGGTCCTATTCCTGAAAAGGAGGCTTACTCCTGAAAAGGATTCCCATAATTATGACTGGGACTTATTCCTAAAAAGGAGGCCCAGGTTAAGGGACTTGGGGGCTTACTCCTGAAATGGATGCCCATAATTATGACTGAGACTTATTCCTAAAAAGGAGGCCCAAGATTATAACTGGTACTTATTCCTGAAAAGGAGACCCAGGTTATGAGATTATGGTTTGGGGCTTACTCCTGAAAAGGATGCCCAGATTTGGGAATTTTATGAATTTGGGGCTTACTCCTGAGGAGGATTCCCAAGTTTGGAGGACTTAGGACTAGGGATTATTCCTGAAAAGGAGACCCAGTTTAAGGATTCTCTCATCTTAAAGGATGGGGTTGAATGAATGAAATCTCAATCTTTGGTGACATAAAGATGTATAAATCACAATGTTTTGAGAGATATTCCACATAATTCCTTTCAAATAAGGAAGTCACATCAAGAAATCATGCCATAAATGGCTTTGAAGAGTATCTTGAAGACTGAATCTTGAATAGGAAAGGTGAAATTGCTTAAGAGGGGTAAAATGGGCAAGATGGGCACCCAAAAAAGGTAGGGGCACGCAAGTCTTGAAAGGTGCACAAGTCTTACGTGGGCGCGCAAGTATTGGTCGTGCATGTATACCTGCGCGACATGTGGGGTACTTGCACGATTTTCAACCAGCATTAAAATACTTGAGAGACTCTTTATAAAACCCTTTAGAATCCTCTTGAGGTTCTTCCAGAAAAGGGACACGCAAGTTCTATTGAAGGAATAAGGTGGCGCACAAGTGTGGTCACTTCCCTTAAGGTCTGACCACTCAGGCGCGCAAATGTTGATGAGTTTCAACACTTTGTCCTTCCTCCTTCTCTTTAGATCTTCCGTTCTAGGTATAAAATTACCTTATAAGTGTTCCAGAAGCTTTGAGAAGAGACTTGGGCGTCGGGAGCTTCAATCCGAGTTTCTGGAAAAATGATCCTCTCGAATGGTGGGCCCACAGGGTCTATTTATAGGCAGGAGAAGACCCCGAGTGGTTACCGGGCGGTTATCACTTAGGTCGCACAATTCACTTGCATGACCATAAGGTGTCACGCAAGTAGACTTGCACGACCACTAGGCGGCACACAAGTGTACTTGCACGACCATGAGGGAACTTGCGCGACCTATGGGCAATGTTCTCCTTGTTCATCCCATTGTCTATTTTTGATGTTTCTTCAAAGGATGAATCACTTTGGACTAAGGTATTTCCCTTTTTTCAGTCGTTAGACTCTGTGACGGAAAGGAGCGTCAACAAAATTCCCCCCTCAGAGTTGTTTCCGGAGAGAAAATAGGATTTGACTCTGAGGTGAAAAGAAAAACAATAAATCTGGCAGTTTAAAGTCATGCATGTCGGACATACAAAGGCTAATGTTTAAGGTCGAAATAGCTTTGACCGAAATGGATTAGAATTGACTCAATTCTTTGACAACTCATCTGAAAACATAGTACCATACTCAAGTATGAGGGAAAATATGTATGCTATGACTTAAGAATATTTGAATCTGAGGAATGTTATGAAAGAGAGCTAAAAAGTAATTAGAAGAAGTAGTTTCCAAAAATGAAGTTACTATTATTTAACCAAACCCGTTAGGGGGTTGAATTATGTAGGGCCACCTAAGGTCATTGGCTGCATAGTTAAATAAAATAGTATCTTTTGGATAACAAGTCTGTTATGTGGAATGTTTATGCAAGGCCACCTATGGGCACGTGCTGCATAGTCGGGAAAAAAGAACTCTCAGAAATTTACTTTCCTAGTGCTAAAAGCCAGTGAAAGTTTATGGAAGTTCAAAATTTTTAAAGTATAGAGTTTGATGTATGGAAATAGGTACTTGATTATGGAGAAGATATTTCCAGACAAGATTATCGAAGAACTGGATGAATATCACTCCTATGGAGGTCTAACCCAAACGTAGGGAAGGAAAATAAACCATAGACTTGAATACATTCAGATCATGAAAAAGGATATGGGAAAAATATGTTAAGGATGGCTATATTTTTTTTGGATCCCTACATACTGTTGTTTAAGACAAATAAGGACAAAAGAGGCATTCTTCCCAAGAATGAAGTTACCACTATTTGACAAACCCATTAGGGGGTTGAATTATGCAGGGACACCTAAGGGAATTGGCTGCATAATCAAATAAATAGTATCTTTTGGCTAACAAGTCTGTTATGTGGACTGTTTATGCAAGGCCACGTATGGGCACATGATGCATAGTCAAGAAAAAGAATTCTCAGAAGTTTGAAATTTTTGCGACTAAAAGTCATGAAAAGGGTTATGATGATCTGAAAATATTTAGGGATAGGATTATAACACATAAAGATGGGTATTGTCCAATGTATATAGAGATACATAGGTCAATGATAACCATAATCATGTTGTGGCTGGGTCCTGAATTGAAATTTTGGACTTCACTACGTATCTCATAAGAATGGGAATCAAGCCATACGTAGTTCTTGAAATGTATATTAACGTCTTGCAGGACGAAAGTATGAGAGATCTTAGTTTATGGTCATAGTGTTCGGACCATAATAATGAATACACAGTGTGTGTTTTCATGAGGACTTTTCAGCCAAGGGACTGAAAGTGAAATTTGGGGTTAGGCCCAAAAGACTTGGGGCTGGATTCGAGGGATACTCAAACGTTCTTACGTATCCCATAAGGATGGGAATCAAGCCCACGTAGTTCTAGAACTACCCTTTGTACAAATTTGGTCCGTCCATGTGAAGGGTGAAAGGGGACTTTAGTGAAATGATGGATTAACCTGAGATAAAAAGTTTAGGTATTATCATGCATGCATGTAGTCTTTTGAAATGAAACATGATTGAAAAATCAATTTCAATAATATTTCTCTCTCAAATGAGGAAATCAAAGAGTATTGTAGTTTATTGTCCTACCGGACAAAAGTGTTGCATAGTTTAACGTCATATAACAAGGACGAAAGTGAATCAATGTAAAGATATTGATTCCAGGGGCGGTTTCACGAATCAACACCATATGAGATGGTGGTGAACCGATGTGAAGAGATTGTTTTTGGGCATGAACCCTGAGAGGTTGCCTACATACCCACCCTGTAGGGAAAGGATCAAAGTCCGTTTAGTTCAATTAAATAATGAATTAAAGATCAAGTTGTTCTTGGGCACAACAATCTTATAAAAATGTTGTTGGGACTTACACATGGTTAGCGGCCCAAAGAGAGTGTTATGGTTGAGGTTTGCTCTAAGATCACGTGAGTCATACTCGGTTTGAGAAACAAGAGGTAACAACAACCTTAACGATGCACAGTTTAATGTCGTGTAGGACATATCAAGGGACTATGCAGTTTAAAGTCTTGCAGTTAGGACTATTGGTGCTGGGCAGTTTAGCATCATGTAGCAGGGACAAAATACAGTTTAATGTCATGTAGGACATATCAAGGAATTTCTGTACAGTTTAGCGTCATGTAGTTAGGACGACAGGGGGACTGCGCAGTTTAATGTCATGCAGTAAGGACAAAATAGTGCATCATTTTAACATCATGTTGGATGCATTGGGTATTTTTTTTTACAGTTTATGTAGTTTAACATCTTTCCGGACATAAGGGAATTTTATACTATTTAGCGTCAATTATTTAGGACATCACAGTTTAACATCTTGCTGGACGTAAGGGACTTTTAAATAGTTTAGGGTCATATGCATGGACCATGGATGGTGCAGTTTAATGTCGTACAGGACCATGGTGTAGTTTAAAGTCAAACAGGACTTTTTAGGGAACTTTTTCACGGTTTAATGTCGTGTGGGACGAAGCTGCATTTTTAAGGTCATACTGGACCATTTCTGTATAGTTTAATGTCATATAGCAAGGAAGAACTGGTGCTGCACAGTTTAGTGTCATGTTGCGGGGACGTCTTCTTTTCTACAGTTTAACGTCATGTTGGACGAAGTTACAATTTAAGGTCATACTGGACCATTAATGAAAGAGGGACTTTCCTACAGTTTAACGTCATGTTGGACGCAGTTGCAGTTTATGGTCATACTGGACCATGGACAAAAGAGGGACTCTCCTATAGTTTAACGTCATGTTGGACGCAGTTGCAGTTTAAGGTCATACTGGACCATGGATGAAAGAGGGACTTTCCTACAGTTTAACGTCATGTTGGACATAGTTACAGTTTAAGGTTATACTGGACCATTGATGAAAGAGGGACTTTCCTACAGTTTAATGTCATGTTGGACGCAGTTGCAGTTTAAGGTCATATTGGACCATTGACGAAAGAGGGACTTTCCTACAGTTTAACATCATGTTGGACGCAGTTGCAGTTTAAGGTCATACTGGACCATGGACGAAAGAGGGACTTTCCTACAGTTTAACATCATGTTCGACGCAGTTGCAGTTTAAGGTCATACTGGACCATTGAAGAAATAGGGACTTTCCTACAGTTTAACGTCATGTTGGAAGCAGTTGCAGTTTAAGGTCATACTGGACCATTACTGTATGAACCAATTCTAAGAATCTTGGTTCTGGGGACCATATTTTGTGTTTATAAAAAATATTTCTTTAGAAATCTGGCATTGGTTAGAGTCGTGATGAGTTCTCCATCCATTGAGATTAATGAATAAGCTCCATTGGAGTATACCTTATGTATTGAATAAGGTCCTTCCCATTTTGGTTCAAGCTTGGGAGGATTCTTTCCTAGTATCATTTGTGTTCTGAGAACCAATACCAATTCTCCCTGAATGAATGAACGAAGACGAACTTTTTTGTTAAAAGCTCGTGCTATTCAATTCTGATAGATTTCCAAGTGGTGCAAAGTGCACAATCTTTTCGCATCTAACTGTTCCAATTCATTCAATCGCTTTTGGGATTGCTCATCTGTAGATAACTGATCACAAATGGCTACTCTGAGTGAGGGCAATTGAACTTTAATTGGAAAGACTACTTCTGTTCCATATACCAACGAATATGGAGTTGACAGCGTTGCATTGCAGGTGGTAGTCCGATAAGCCCATAAAGCATGAAAGAGTTTATCAGGCCATGAACTCTTATCTTTATCTACAATATTTTGCAGTATATTTGAAAGAGTTTTGTTAAAGGCTTCTATTTTTCCATTGGCTGCTGCATGATACCGAGATGAATGGTTGGATTTAATGTTGTATTCTTGATTCAATTTCTTCACCTCAGAAGAACAGAAGTTGGTGCTGTTGTCCGTCAATATGGTATGAGGGACACCAAATATAGTAATGATGTTATACTTAATGAAGCTAACAATGCATTTAGAACTGACTTCTTTGAGAGGTACTACCTCTTCCCATTTGGAAAAGAAATCAGTAGCAGTAAGAATGTACTTAAACTGCTTGGCCGTAGCTGAAGGGTAATGTCCCACCACATCCATTCCGCATGTAGCAAATGGCCACGAGTATTTAGCTGTATGAAGCAACTCTGGAAGTTGATGAATGAAGTTGGAATATACTTGGCATGAATGACACTTCTTTGTGAAATTAACACAATCTTGTATCATTGAAGGCCAAAAGTATCCAAGCCTTCGAATTTGATCAGACATTCTATGTCTAGACTGGTGGGCACCACAGACTCCTGCATGCACTTCTTTGATGATAGCCATTGTCTCTTCACCATCAATGCATCTAAAGATAACTCTATCAAAACCACGTTTGTAGAGAATTATCTCTTTGTGGTTTGGTCCATCATAAAGAGTAAAATTGACCACGCGTCGCCAGATTTGTTCTTTCTCGACTCTATCAGGTGGAAGTGTTCCATTTTGAAGGTATTCCCTGATAGGTGAAATCCATCCTGTAGTATGACCATATGGTTTAGGAATGGGACTAATTTCATTAATTTCCTCTATTCTGGCTTGAACATAAGGTGAAATTTCAAGACGGTGGGAAATACTGATGGTTGTCTCCTCCCGATTTGGATATGCTAGAGCTGTGGCTATATTAGCCAGTGCATCAGCTTGAGAATTTTTTGATCTTGGGACATAAGAAAATGTCGGTTCTAAAGGGAATTCCGCCATTAACTTTCTTACGTAATCATACAAAGGGATTAACTCTTCTTTTTTGATGTCATAATACCCATTGACTTATTTGATTACCAGGTCTGAATCACCTTTCACCTTTAAGTGATTCACTTGTGTTTGAAGTGCTAAGTCCATGCCTGTGATAAGAGCTTGGTATTCGGCTTCATTATTGGTACCACCTTCCCACAATAAAAAGGAATAAGGTAACAATGCATTATCTGGAGAAATGAGAACAATTCCTAAACCAACTTTGTTGAATTTAGGATTTTCCATTTTCTTCCCTGTTGGACTTCTGGAAGCACCATCAAAATACATTTCCCATGTTTGAGGATTCTCTTGAATAGAGAAAAAATCCTCATCAGGGAGTTCAATATCTGAAGACGTGTCTTCCATTGAAGGATGTTCAGCCAGGAAATCAGCCAGAGTTTGGCCCTTTATTGCCTTTTGAGACACATACTGAATGTCGAACTGCTGCAAAATAACTGCCCACCTTGCTAGACGTCCTGTAAGCATTGGATGACTAAGGATGAATTTGAGCGGATTATTGTGAGATAAAAATTTGACCTCGTGATGTTGCAGGTAGTGTCTCAGTTTCTGAACTGCAAAGATTAATGCCAGGCAGCACTTCTCAATACTTGAATACCGGGTTTCTGCTTTAAGCATAGTTCTACTGAGATAGTAGAGGCTATTTTCATTCCCAGCATCATTCTTTTGAGCGAGAAAGGCACCCAATGATCGCTCTAGAGCTGTCACATAGAGGATAAGTGGTCTAACTTTAATAGGTGGCATGAGTACTGGTGGACTCAAGATGTTTTTCTTGAGAACATCAAAGGATTCTTGACGTTCTTCAGTCCACTGGTAAGTGAATCCTTTCTTCAATAATTTGGTAAAGGGTAATCTTTTGCCTTCCAAATTGGCGATGAAACACCGAATATAGGTTAAGTGTCCTTGATGTCCTCTTAATTCATTCAAATTCTGAGGAGGTGACATACCAAGGATTGACTTGGTTTTCTCAGGATCGACTTCAATACCACGATGGCGTATAACAAAGCTGAGAAAGTTTCCTGAGGTTACCCCAAAAGAAAATTTTAAGGGGTTCATCTTCAAATTGTGTTGTCGAAGCTTGTGGAATACGAATTCCAAATCATCCAAGTGATTAGAACGTTGTTTGGATTTAACCACCAAATCATCTACATAGCATTCAACAAACTTCCCTAAGAAAGGATTGAAGATACGATGCATCGCGCATTGATATGTTGCACCTGCATTTTTTTGACCAAAGGGCATCACCCGGTAACAAAACACACCTTGAGGGTCTCTGAAGGCTGTAGATTCCTCATTTTATGGGGCCATTCGGATCTGATTATATCCGGAATATCCATCCATGAAGGAATGTACTTCATAGCCATCGATTGCATCAATTAAGAGTTCTGTAATCGGAACTGGGAAATCATCTTTAGGACAATACCGATTAAGATCTCTGAAATCGATGGAAACCCTAATTTGTCCGTTCTCTTTCTTTACAGGGAAAATATTATCCAACCACTTGGGATACTGAACTTCTCTGAAGAAGTTAGCTTTGATCAGCTTATCCACTTCAGCTTCAATTTTGGAATCATAAGTTGGATGTGTTCTTCTCGCAGCTTGTTTAAATCCTCGATGTTCTTTTGGTAAACCCAAATGATGAGTAGCAACATTAGGATCATGCCCAAGAATTTCTGTATAGTTCCAAGAAAAAATATCTTTATTTTGCTTTAGAAAATAAATATACATTTCTTTCTCTTCAAGGGTCATGGCCGCACTAATTAACGTGGGGCGTGGATTTTTCTCTATAACCAGATTTACTTCTCTGAGTTCATCCACAGTGGTAGAGATACCCTCTTCAAATGCTGGAGGAGAATCTCTATGATCTTCCTCTTCCTCTTCATCACATGCTATTTCTTCCGTTTCTACTTGCATAGTAGATGACAAGACGAAATTCTCATGATCATAAGAGATGTCAAAATTTTCACATTTTGAAGAAGAAGCTTCCATTTCTGACCCTAATAAAGGGTCTTCTTTGGGAAATTAAGAGGAGATGATGGATTGAGAATCGACATCATTATTCACCTCTAATGTTTCCATAACTTCTTCTGGCCTGATTGTCAAAGTATAGACTTGTTGGACTTCAGCAGATGAAATGAAAATGTCACCACTTATGCATTCATCACTGTTTGGTAGGTTAACAATTTCTCCCATGTTGTCTCGCTCGATTTCCGTAATTTACATTATGGATCTTTCCATAAGAGTATTTTGATTTGGGCCTATTATGTCAATTTGACTTATAGGTAACACATAATCTGTACTCACATGTGTAAATGGATTTATTGGAATCTTTTCCAAACCATATGGGGCATTAACTTTGGTAATTTCCTTTATTGTAGATTTCCTTCTTCCCGTCATGTGATAAAATTCTGCCTCAATGTATTGAGACTCACATGTCTTGAATGGGTCCTTATCACCATTCAATGTTCCAAATTGACCATTGAAACTGTATTTGAGACATTGATGGTATGATGAAGGAATAGCTGCATGCTGATGTAGCCATGGTCTTCCAAGCAAGACGTTGAAAGATGAGTCTTGATCAACAATCATGAAATCCGAATTGGATACAAGATCTCCAAACTGAGTTCTGAGTGTAACTTTGCCCGGTGGTTCTTGTTCATTTTTATCATATCCTTGTAACATCATGTTAGAAGGAGATAAATCAGATTCCGTGGGGCCCAATCGGCGAAGTGTACGAATGAGCATGAGGTTGACTCCTGAACCATTGTCAATGAAAGCTCTTAGGATATCTATACCATTGAATTTTCCAGATAAGTACAATGGTTTTATGTGCCCATGCACAACGTCATCTTCATCTTTATCAGTAACAGATATCACTGCATGGCATTCTGCAGGATTATTCTCTATGTGATAGACTTCAGCTACAACAATTTCAGCTTCAAACTCTTGAGGACTTGACAAAGCTTCAATGAATGCTTATGGAAGATCTTTTGACATATTCAAAGCATCCAAAAGTGATAACTTGGCTGGTACTTGGGCCAAGTGTTTCAATATATCATACTTTTGATCTAGTGGTCTGCGTTTCCCAATAGGAATATGCAGTTTAGCAGGTACCATTGAAGCAGATGCTTTGGAAGCTGATGCATCTTGTATTGAAGTTGGAAACATCCTTGGTTTTGGAAGATTAGACTGATTAGATTAATTTACTTGCCGAGATAAAGAAGATGGAACCTTTAATCGGTCTTCCAAAATAACTTTTCCAAAACTGAGTTGGCCATTGGCAGAAGAACTTGCTTGTTCTTTTTGAGCTCGCTGATGGGATCTACCACGAGTTTCTGTTGCATATACAGTGCTAGCAGGGGTAGAATTGGAGTAGTGGCTTCGGAAAGATCCACGTCTTCCCCTGTATCATGAACCTCTAGAACTTCCTCGGATTCCCTTATTTGCTACAGGGAATTCAGGCTCATCAAGACTGGAATATGGATCTGTTAATTGAATCATATTAACAGAACCGAAGATTAACTTTTCGTCTGATAAAGACTCTGCCTGATTAGCCTGTTTAGGCTGTGCCGTTTGGTGGGGCGGTGCCCGTGGCTTTGTAGTAGATGGCATAACGTCTGCCAGAGTCAAAGACAATTTAGGCATTGACACATACTCATCTTCTTCTGATTCTTTTTTCTTCTTTGAATCAAGCCGTTTCTTTGAAGATTTTTCCACTGATGAAGATGGTTTTACCGCAATATTCATGGTAGAAGACACAATTGGTTTCTTTAATTGTGTTTGAAAAATGGCATGAGTCCGATTGATTGTCTTTCTGACCATCCAATCAACATACTTCTGTGCATTTCTGCTTTTGACTTCTTTCCATTCACCTTCTTCCTCTGGAACTGTAGCAGTGACATAGGCTACCTGAGTCGAAGAACCTTTCAACTTGACTTGTTCTAAGTTGACCAACATTTGTAGGAAGTTTTTAAAGAAAAAACACTCCTCGACGGGATGCCCTAACATTTGATGAAAGGGACAATAATTGGGATGGTCTTCATCTCGTTCCTTGTATGGCCTCTTGGGCACTGGTAATTGAACCAAATTATTTTCCAGAGCTGAAATGAAGTAACCAGGAACCTGCTCATTTCGGAAAGAGTATGTTTTACTCTTCAAATCCTCAAATTGTTTTTGTCGTTGATATTTTTGATCAATTGGACGAAACGACATTTGATGTTGGCGTTCAGGAGGTGGATCCTTTTTAGAAGATGATGGTTTTGAAGTAGAAATAGTTACAGGTGCTTGTTTAAGCATAAATGTAGCAGTTTCCGCTTTACCCATTCTCCTTCCTGGAGCTGATGGAATTATACGAGATTTAGCCTTAGCCTGTATAAGGTAATCTTCCATCTGTTGAGCGATTGAAGTATGATCTCGATACCCTCCTGTGTATTTCACAGGGATCAATGGCGTGCGTAATTCGTCACGCAAATTTTCCACACAGATTGTCAACAGTTCCTCCTGAGGAAGTGCTAAACTCAAGGAATATGTTAATCCCTTCCAGCGAGCAATAAAATCAGAGACTCTTTCATTCTCCCTTTTCTTGCAATTTGTAAGATCGAAAACTGTTGTTTTTGGAAAAGTTGAGCTGAACTGAAGAAGTAATTTTTGACGAAGATCCTCCCATTCGATGATCGACCGGGATTGCAAGCTTGTATACCAGACAAAAGATGGTCCTTGCATGGTTCGCATGAAGCATCTGAGTTTCACTACTTCTTTCTGTTCTGGAGTTCCCATCATAGGATCAAAATAAGACACGTAATGTGTCAAATGTTGTTCAGGGTCGCCTAATCCATTGAAAGTAGGGAAAACATTGTTTCCAAAACTGGAGGGAGGAGAAATTGAATCTAACCATTCAGGGTAAACTTTCTTTTCTGGTTGAACTTGCACCCATTTCCCTTCCATAGTTTCTAACCGAGCTGTTAATGACTCAATAGTAGTTATCAACTTTTGAGAAATATCTAGTTGAACATGGTTTTGGGTAGGTTCAATGAATGGAGCTTGGACAGACGTGGTGGTTGGTGCTGGAACTGATGGTAGTGCTGCAAACCGTTGTTGCGTTTGACCCGTAGGATTATACCTCTGAGGGTGTACTGATAATGGAGTATATTCCTGATCCATCTCAGTAGTTACAACAAATTCCTTCAGCTGTCAGACATTAGCATTCTTAAGAAGAAGACTACTCTGAAGTATTTCTGCATTCAACCTTCTTAATTATTTCATTTCTTCCTCTTGTTGTGCAAACCTTTGCTCTAACGAGAGTGATTGACCTTCTCCAGAGGAAGGATATGTAACCTAATTCTTTCCCCGCCCATTGTTGGATACCTTTTGGAGGGAGGGAAGTGGATTACCTAGGTTGTGAGTAATCCTTTGACTTCGTGTACGCACACCTTCTTCATTTGTATCGGTGCATACATTTTCTTGAGCAGGATGGTCTTCATCTAAGTCCTCTAAGTGAACCTCCTCTGGTGGATTAGCAACAATGGCATTGATGACATTGATTGATGCATAATGTGTCGCATCCCTTCTATCAACATTTCTATGATATTGTCTTCTTTTATGTCTTTGATGAGACATTTCCTTTTGTTGATTCAATCTCTTAGGAACTTCTTGATGAGATATAACATGGAGGGAATCTCCTGAAAATTTGGCTCTTCGTTATTCTTGTGGCTTCTTCCCCAATCGAGAAAAGACCGACATTCTATGAGAAGGGGATTGATGATTTGAAAGAGTCCCCAGTCTTGTGAACTGGGGATGTTCCTGCTATTTCCGCTCAACTCCTCGAATCCCATTTGTTGAATCTTAGGGTTGGGTTAATGAAGTCCCCAGTTTGACAAGCTGGGGTGTCTCTTGACATGCTATGTCTGAGATCTTCTTAAAATCTCTCTTGATCATGCGAACCTTAGTTCGGAAATTAGCTAGAGGAATTAACCTGTATCCACTTTTATCACCTGGTTTAACAGACCGTAGGATGATTTCCGAAACTTCTGTCATTTGATGATGTGTTTTCTCCATACGAGAGGCTTGTGCAATATTCTCACCTGCTTGATGTAGGAGCAATTCAAAAACTAGTTCCTTATATGCTAGACTTTGAGAGGAACTAGTTGAAGCCTGTTCTTGAGAAAGCTTTTGATTACAATCAAATCCCATTGACTGTGGATGGCCATGGGCAATAACATTACATGAGACCATTTTCGGCAGGGTTTGCTGATTGGAAAGCACTGTGAAATGTAGTGCTCCGTGAACACCCCATCCTCTGATATGAACACCAGATGGAGCATTGGCAATTAACTGACGCAATTTTCTTAGTGCGCCAAGGCATGAATGTTGAAGGTTTCTCTACTGCTTTTCAGCTTTCAGATACCGAGAGACTGATAGAGATGCCAAATCAATCTAATGTTGTATCCCTTATATTATCTTAAGATGATGTTCATATTCATCATAAGATAATACCTTCTTCTTCAATTGACAAAGAGTTTTCCATTTGTTTAGACGAATATCATGGATTCCATAATCCGTCAACATCTTTGGAATGTCGTACAGGGAGTCAGCCAAAGGCCCAAACATGACTGGTACCTCACCTTTTGCCAGTTTTTTCCTCATGTTTAGCATTTCCTCTTTATCATTAAATGAATATTCTTCTACCTGTTTTGACCAGAGTGGGTGTTTCCTTGTTGCTTCATCGGATTGAACACGATTGGTAGAGAGATCATTGATCAAACTAGAAGATGCATGACTTAGGGGTGGTTTGGAGAATGACCTACACCCTGGGATATCTTCTTATTGAGAAAGTATTTCACTTGTTAGAGATAAAGCATCAGACATGACTGGTTTTGCATTTGCAAGTGCCTCAAGATAAGAGGGCTTTCTCGGCACTACATTGTCCACTGGAGTATTTTCCAGGCAATGTGAATCACTACTGCGGAGAGGACTTTCGCAACGAAATTCATCATCATGGGGAGGACCACCATAATGGGTTACAACAAAAGATGAGATCTCTTGCTCCTTGGTCTTCTGACCACACAGAGGGTTCTTGTGGCTCTCATATGAAGATGAAACTTCAAGATTGACCGAATTGTCATGAAGCAAGCCTTCATGAGAAAGTGTCTGTTGAAGACTTTTTGAATTAATTTTCCCGTTATTGGGAACTGAGGGAGTAGAATCTTTAATTCCAACAGATAAATGTCTGAGGGCTTCAAGAACTCCAGCATCGAGCAAGGCCTTTTTGCAGATAGGCCTTTGATCTCCTGACTGTGCTGGGCGGATCATTTTCTTAGATTCCTTCTTACTCGCTTTGGAAACCACTTATTGATGAATGTGGTTACTCTGAGCTGGTGTATGTGCCTGATCAGGAAAGATGGTCAGGTTAGGCTGACGATCGCCACTCAAAGCAGGTGTATGTGCCTGACTTGGTTGTCCGTATGATATGGGGAGTATGCCCCATAACCCTATTGTACTGGAACAGATGTCTATGTCTGTTCCGGAGTGAATCGTTGATGTGTCACTCCACTGCTAGGGATAGATTTATGTGTCTGTCCCTGAGATGATGTTGAAGTTGTTATGATATCCTGGCAAGCATCCAAAATATGAGCAGGAATTTGCTTCTGCTCTTTCACCATTGAAAAAATATTTTTGGTGACTTCAGCTGCCGGAATGGGGATATACGTCCATTCCTGGATTGGAGTAAGTGTATGTGACTGCTTTTATCCTCCTTTTACTATCAGTGAATCCTGACAGTACTCAAGTGTGGGGGTAGAGAGTTGAGTCTACCTCCTGTTTGTCATCGGGGATTTCCGACTGACTTCTCCGTGCGCTACCAAGCGAGACTGTTGGTAGCCTTGATTAATATGAGCAGGTGTATATGCCTGCTGATTACACTTCACCAAACGCGGTTGATGAGATACATCATATGTAGTCAGACGAGCCTACTGACTAACTGATGATGTATAAGCAGGTGTATGTTCCTGCCTATAGTACTCCGCCGGAATTGCTTGGCGGGATTGACGTGATGCTGCCAGATGAGTCTGCTGGACAGCGGAATTAATACGGGCAGGTGTGTGTGCCTGCTCGTTGTTCGAAACCAAGTTAGGTTGGTGGACTTCTCTGGAGATGGCATGGATGATAACCTGCCCATTGTTAACCGGATTCCACCTCTGGCGGTTCGTCTTGCCTGCTCGGGTTCGAAGAACCAGAGCCGAACGCCTGGAGTCGGTACCCTCATCATTTTGAGGGCACACTGCCGCACGAGTCTGGCGGCTATTGTTGATGGGAGCCCTCAGGAAGGACTCCTGTCTTTTTGAATTAAGGCCCTGAGGGACCTGCTCGTTCACTTCCTCAGAGTAAGGGAGTGAATTGAAATTGTGTTCCGGGGATAACGACCCGAAACGGTTGGAGACGGTAGTCAGCACCGCCTGCCTCTTGATCACTGGTCGTCGTTGTTTGGACGACCTGTGTGAGTTGTTCACTTTGACAGCCTGTCGGGCAGCCTCCAGAGTTGGGATGGTACCATGTTGACGGTACTCTTTAAACATCACATTTGATACCCAGCGTTGAAGACACTGAGTAGGTGATGTCATCCTCAGAACAGATGGCGATCCAGTAGGAATAGCAGCAGTGGTATTTGCAGCAGCAGTATTAACAGATGTTAATTTGAGAGCATCCACTATGGAAATACAGAAGATCTTGGAAAAGAGTTCCTGTTTGATATAACAGACGTAATCAAGATAAAATTCATCCACTTCATCCTTTGGATGAACACATATGTCAATGAATGTTTTTGTTAGCCCTCTTATTGAGTTTTAAATAGGGGCTTTAACAAATAGGTAAAACATCACTTTAACTTGGTTAAGGATTCACGCCGGGTTCACAATTTTTGTTTCACATGGAATTCGGGGATGACCTTGTTGATTTTAGATTCAAACGTTCCGATCGGTTTATAGAGGGTTTCTTCGTAGAACCGGAAACATCCAATGATTCCACATCCGTTTGGACCTACTTTCCAAAGGTAGGCGCTCATTAGCATGTGGACTGATAAGGCTTAGGAATTTGCATTGGTCGAGAGGATGGGAGGTCGGACTCATCACACCTTTTTGAGGGGAATTATTGTCTACTCCGGGACTCTCTTTATAGATTTAAGTTATGTTCGTGAATCCTTATTACATTACCAAGTATAAAATGAGCTTTCCATTAGCTTTAACAATAAATGATTAAATATGTAAGAAATTTAGAGAATCTTTTATATGTATTCGAGGTTCTTAATCAATAGTGAATAATCTGTATCTATTTAGAGATTCTTGGTCAATGGTATCCTTCAAAACATTTATATAAAAGTCTCTTGGTCATTATGATGAGTAGGCTGGTCTTAAAGCCACTCAGTGGGGCACTTGAAGTTTATTGTCATTCAGAAGGACATGGATTATTTCAGAGTTGGGGTCGAACCCATAAATGGGCTACCTACGTATCCTTTGTTTTGGAAAAGGAATCAGAACCCACGTAGTTCGAGTAAGGGAGTATGACGTTTATGATTGATGGCTCAAAGAAGGATGTCATAATTACTTTTACACTCTAAGATCACGTGAGTCATGGTCGGTGTGAGAAACAAGAGGTATTGGTAAAAATTAGACAATTGTGCCATGAAAGATGCAATCATAATAAATGGTTTGGGGATTATGTATGTATGACTGCCCTGATAGATGAAGGTTTAGGATTTACTCTTAGAGAGAAAATCCAGGAACAGGGTCCATAAAGGTATATGTGCTTCATGGAGATTTGAATACTCTAACTTGGGACTTATTCCTGAAAATGAAACCCAAATTAAGAGAGGATTGATAATTGGGTTTTACTCCTGAGAAGGAAGCCCATGATTATGACTGGGTCCTATTATTGAAAAGGAGACCCATGTTAGGGGACTTGGGGCTTACTCCTGAAAAGGATGCCCATAATTATGACTGGGACTTATTCCTAAAAAGGAGGCCCAGGTTAAGGGACTTGGGGATTACTCCTGAAAAGGATGCCCATAATTATGACTGGGACTTATTCCTAAAAATGAGGCCCAAGATTATAACTGGGACTTATTCCTGAAAAGGAGACCCAGGTTATGAGATTAAGGTTTGGGGCTTACTCCTGAAAAGGATGCCCAGATTTGGGTATTTTAAGAATTTGGGGCTTACTCTTGAGGAGGATGCCCAAGTTTGGAGGACTTAGGACTGGGGATTATTCCTGAAATGGAGACCCAGGTTAAGGATTCTCTCATCTTAATGGATGAGATTGAATGAATGAACTCTCAATCTTTGGTGACATAAAGATGTATAAATCACTATGTTTTGAGAGATATTCCACAGAATTCCTTTCAAATAAGGAAGTCACATCAAGAAATCATGCCATAAATGGCTTTGAAGAGTATCTTGAAGACTGAATCTTGAATAGGAAAAGTGAAATGGCTTAAGAGGGGTAAAATGGGAAAGATGGGCACCCAAAAAGGTAGGGGAGCGCAAGTCTTGAAAGGTGCACAAGTATTACGTGGGCGTGCAAGTATTGGTCGCGTAGGTATACCTACACGACATGTGGGGTACTTGCGCGATTTTCAACCAGCATTAGAATACTTTAGTGACTCTTTATTAAACCCTTTAGAATCCTCATGAGGTTCTTCCATAAAAGGGACACGCATGTTCTATTGAAGGAATAAGGCAGCGCGCAAGTGTGGTCACTTCCCTTAAGGGCTGACCACTCAGGGGCGCAAGTGTTGATGAGTTTCAACACTTAGGCCTTCCTCCTTCTCTTTAGATCCTCCGTTCTAGGTAAGAAATTACCTTAGAAGTGTTCTGGAAGCTTTGAGAAGAGACTTGGGCGTTGGGAACTTCAATCCAAGTTTCTGGAAAAAAATATCCTCTATAATGGTGGCCCCACATGGTCTATTTATAGGCAGAAGAAGACCCCAAGCGGTTATCGGGTGGTTATCACTTAGGTCGCGCAAGTCACTTGCATGACCATAAGGCATTGCGCAAGTAGACTTGCATGACCACTAGGTGGTGCGCAAGTGTACTTGCGCGACCATGAGGGATCTTGGGCAACCTATGGGCAATGTTCTCCTTGTTCATCCCTTTGTCGATTTTTGATGTTTCTTCAAAGGATGAATCACATTGGACTAAGGTATTTCCCTTTTTTCAGTCGTTTGACTCTGTGACAGAAAGGAGGGTCAACAAGAACATAGACTTTGGAATGTTTTCATCCATTAATTTCAATAGATTGTACCCCGAACTTAGGCCAACCTTCAAAAAATACTGCACCCTTTGGTTCTGATCAAATAAATCATCAATATGAGGAAAATGTTACTTGTTTTAAATAGAAATGTTATAATTATTTTTCATAATACTTCCTCTTGGTGTATTTACCATTAGATCTAGTTTCATTTTATGATGTTTAATTCCCAATTTTTCTCAATATTTCTTAGAAAAAAATTAATGTGTGGACCCTAAATTAAACAACACTTTCGAAAAATCATGAAAAAAATAAGCAATGTACCAAAGACCACCTCATTTGATAGCTCAACATCTACTGAAGTGGTTGAAAATTCCCAACCCTTCTGACTCATATCTTGCTGATTCTTTTCTTGAGTAGTTACCTTAAAGAAAACATTATTAAAATGTCTCAATTTCTTACAGTTAAATAATCTCACCATCAACTTCTCATTAGTATTTTGATCATTCTCCATGCACTCACGAGATATGTGTCCAAACATTCCACATCAATAGCATTTCCTATAATATACAAGACATTCATAAGGATTCCTTTTAAAACACTTTTCACAAGAGAGGAAATTAATTTTCATACCTTGAGGAATCTTTGACGAGTTATTCCCCATTTCCTAAAAACAAGTACTCTTTTTTATTCTTATCATATAAGGTCATATATCTATCAAAAACTCCATCTCAACTTTTTCTACCCCATGAACATGCTTCTCATATAATTTAAACTCTCTTGATGCCAAAATCTCTTCACCAAAATGGTTTCAAACCAGTGAAATGTATATTAATTTTAAATTCAAAATTCCATGTAAAATCTGGTGCATACCAATCTAGTCTTTTAAAATTGGCATCTTAGGATTCCAAAGAATCATCATCTTTCTACTTATGTTTCATGAATTTTTTCTCCATTCTTGGTCGAATAGTTTTCGGAAAATATTTTTCATGAAAATAATTCTTAAAAAATCCCATTCTAGACTGTCAAGATAATCTTTATCTCTCATATTCTTAATAAGAGACCACCATTGACCTACTTCCCCTTCCAAATGATAAATTGGTAGTATAAAATTTTGAAATTCCGAACATCCCATTACATGAATTTTCTTTTATAGAGGATTGGCCTATCATTTGACTATAACTAGATCTATGGTTCCATTGAAAGCTGGATGATGTTTCCTCATAAAATTATACATAAAAGATATGCTTATTTGTGGTATATCATGTTACTCTCTAGCATGGATACCACACCAATTTATTTCCTAAGTCAATTAATCCATTTTTATCACAAACATCTCAGTTCTGATTCCCACCATTTTGGCTGGTAGATTCAAAAAACATCATCTTATTGGTGCCTTTCTACTTCAGCAATCTGATTTCTTCTATAGAAAACCATTCTGAATAATCATATAATAGATGAAGCCACATATTAATATTTAAATTCTTTAACATTTCAAATTAATAATAGAGTAAAAAATAACTTATGGTATTCTTTTCAGACCATCCTAACCCCTAACATTATCTAAAACATCCTCTGATACCAACTATAAGGACCCAACATTAAAACATCACTTAATTTTGTATTTTACACATGACCATAAATTAATACAATTTTGGGAATTTTTTGGGTTTATAGATTTAAATAATTATAACACCTTTCCAACAAAACATAACCTATTCATACAAACAATACTACTAAAAATAGTTTCTTTTTTTTTCAAAATATAAAAAATTAATGCTCAAAACATGATTTCTTTGAGAACACACCATATCAAACATAACAAATCCCTTCTTTCTCATAACCATCCTTATATCTTGTGAATTGTTTCTAAACATGGGATTAGTATAAAACCCTGTAAGGGATATAACGATAGAAAGTGTTAGTGAAGTGATAACATAAAAACCAATAAAACCCATATCATAAAAACTCAAATGCATAGAACACCCTTGTATTTTCCTTGGGGAATATTTCCCATATCACTCATACATTCCCCTTAAATATGGAATATAATTTTTGGTCAACATATATCTTTATAGTAACCAATGAATTGGAGAAATATAATGGTGATCTCCTGTCATATCTTGATCTATAATAGGCTCAATTCAACATATATAGAGGGATAATTGTGATCAAACCAACATATCATGATCTATAATGGGTTCATCCCAACATAAATACATTACATATAACATATCATGGTAATACAGTATCATGAAATCAGAAAAGCCCACTCATTTTATTGAAACATCCATTTTGAAAATTTTTAAGGACTGTTTTAAAAGGATTTTAAAAAGAATGTCCTCTAAAATAAAATGGAAGTGAGATTTAATATAATGGAATGTATATTTTTAGACACTATAAATAAACATAATAAAAAATATACAAAATTTTATCACACCAATAATCATAATACTACATAATCGATAATGTAGAAGGTTATCCAAAAGATTTGAAATTTGGTTAATAATTCCATTATCTCATGTTTGTCTTACTTCAAATGTGTTTATTCCTATTGTATAATGGTTAAAAGAGTGTTATTAATATAATAAAATAACATTTAAGTCTTTATAATATCTTATATGATCATTTCATTACATAATTTCAACCATTTATTTTTAGTATTTTGTTCCTTCCATTGTTTAGGGTGTGTTTATTTTCATGATTTCCATGATAGGTTCATGATGGATATTCTTGTTGTTTGGAAGTGAATCTCCAGATTTAGAATTGAGTAGTATTTTTATATTTATATAAACATAAATTATTCCATTAATCATTTTTATTTTTCATATTAGGATGATTAATATATTAAAATAGTAATGATGTTCGTTAAGACCATTTTAGTGGTTCTTTGATAATAACGACCTCATTTTGTCTTAAAAATTTAAACCATGAGTTATAAAAAATTATAGAACAATGTATGAGACATAATAAATATATTATGACCTGTTTCGAACTTAAAAATTGTTTCATGACTAGAATAAAAAGAATTAATGTAAATTGGAATCACATCCTTCAAGAAGTCGGTAATTCGACACATCACGAATAAAGTTTTTATTCCTTGAATAAGTGGGAGAGTAGAAGAATCATGTTAATGAATATTCTTTGAGAATGATAATTTCAAGAATATACATGATTTAGGGAGACATCATACCACTTGTGTAAGAATATATGAGGGAAGAATAAGAAATGGATGGAACTCAAAATAAATTAATAGTTGAGAAATCCCTTACAAAAAATCGGCAGCCTAAGGGCTATGTAACTAGGTTATAAAAAACATAAAAAATATATGCAACTAGGGTCACCCATCTAAATTAGAACCATAATATATAATAGATCAAGAATAAGATGAAAATAAAAGGATGGTACGAATTCTTGAATTCTATTCCACAAAAAAGAGAACTTGAATAGGAAAAGAATGAATTTGAGAATTTTCATACATTGTAGAGTAACTCATAGAATCTGAATATTGGGATATTGGGGCCTTGATTAAACATTGGGAGGAATAATTGGAAGTTAATGTGTCTAGATCATCCTTGATATGAAATTGGGAATGAATTAAATTATTAAATGGGTTGGTATTTATAGAAAGAATGAGGGAATTTTTTAATAATTTCTATGGGACACCTCATTAATGTTATTTCAAAAACCATGGGCTTTCCCTTGGTACCTTCCCATGGTATTTTCCACCTAAGAAACCTAATATTGTATATTACTGTACACTATTCGACCAGATTTATTTCAACCTTATTATTTAATTAACGATGTCATTAACAAAATGAAAATCAAAACAATATTTTTTTAATATTCACTAAAAAACAAATGTTTCAGAAAAATACCAAAAATTAAGCCTCACTAGTTTTGGACGTATAGAATTCAAAAATGAAATCCATTTTTTGAAAATAATTTTATAAATATTATTAGTTGAATTTTTAAATAAAATAACACCTAATTCAAAAATTAACAATTTTTAAACTATAACTGCTTTTATATCACATTGAAATATTATCACAGATGTGAAGATCCTAAAGCCTTAAGAAAATAAAAATAATAATAAAATTTACTTTTCATTAGGGTCATATTACTATTCATTTTATTATTCATATTTGTATAATATTATTTATCAAAAAAAAATGTTGCTTTCATTAGACACATGATAACATACTAAACACAATTCTAGATGAATGTATTTCAAAATTCAAAACATAGAAGCTGAAAAATTATTTTTAAAGGCTAGTTATAAATATCAACTTAAAACGAAGTTTCATGAATTTCATCTTTTTTCTTAAAATCCATGGGGTGTTACATATTCTGTATTTAATGTCTCATAAATTAATTGAAATGTTGATTTATGTATTGTGTTGAGTTATTTGTGAAAATTAATACATATTTGTAATTGTGACCATATAATTGGATAAATACGTTTATTTTTTCCTAAAATATTCATTCTTTGGAAGATGAAGTATATTATTGCTTATAACATTAGAATATTCAAGGATATGATATGGTAAATAGGGCTATAAATTCATTATGTTTTAGGAATTCATGATGGTTTTATGTCACATTAGAAATTATATAATTAAATGAAGAAGAATTAATTTAAAATAATACATTTACTTTTTATACATATTTATTGAAGGATTAAAATTTCATGGTTAATTTAATTGGGATTATTTAATAAGGATAATTAAATAAAATAATTGATTTGAGGAAATGATATCATATTTAATATACTATTGCATGGGAGAGGGTTTATCATTAATATAATTTTATATATAATCCATGGAATAGATTGATATGTGCAATGTATTATATTATGAATTTCGATAACTGAAATAAAAATTGATGTGTCAATGAGAATATAGTAAATTAATTGGTGAACATGAAATAATTTAACACATTCTCAATGGAGAATGTAAGAGGGTTTAGAGTAAAGGTATATATATATATGCAATATACCTATTGAGATATTACTAAATGATTGGATAATGGAGGGAATGATTAAATGAAGGTAATAAGAATTTAAGAAATATCATCAGAGAAATAAGGATATTAGAGTTCACCCAAGGGGATAATCTATATGAGGAATTATGGATAATTATTATAGCCCCCTCAAGGTCTGTTTTTACTATTCTATTTATAGGATGAATAATTCACGTTTCTACATCATTAATTAATTGTTATCAAGAAATTAATCAGAAACTATTTCTCTCGAATATTTTTATATACCTGGAATAAAATTGTTCATTTTGGATTTGGAAGTATATAATTTTTATCACACAAATGAGGTGCAGCAGTCAATCAATACATGTCGGGTTCACATTATTTTCACTCAATGGTTCTATTATTCTCTACTAGATTGATTTCAGGGGGGCTAACTTGTATTCAATCACTAATTTTGGGTAAAAATTCAATGGTATTGTTTATAGAGCTAGAAACCCCTACTGGATCATGAATCCACGATTCATGGACATACATTGCAATTTAAATCATTCATTGGATGATTTGGACATTGAATCTTAAGAACTCATATTGGTCTAGATGATGGAATTCATTCACATCACACAATTTGGGGGGAACTATTTCATGTTCTGAGAATCTCTTATATATTTAAGAAATGTTCACAAATCATTGGTTCATTACCGAGCATGTTCCATCATATTAACACTAACGAAAAAAATTATCTAGAATAAACATGGGTTTGGAATCATCTCTATGTATCTAAGGTTCTCTACCAATGGATATATTTGTATGTATCTCAGGTTCCCCGTCATTGTTACCATTTTAAGTATATATTGAATATTATGTTATTTATTATGAAGATAATAGATTTACTCCATTTAGAGGAGATCTGAAATTTATTATCAAATAGTGGAAAAAGTAGTTCTAATCATGGGATCAAACACATAAGACATTCATCCTATATATCCTTTAGAGCGAAAACAAAAAAAAAATAGTTCAGTAACACTGAACTATATACATCACCTATAATGTTCAGATGGTGAGTACCCTACCATGTGGTCTAATTTTATGATTCATGGAAATCCATACAAAAGGGTTCTTGATCATGGTTGGTGTGGGGCCTACACTGAGAATTCTAGAAATTATCAAAAGAGATATGGTCTCTTGAGAGGATAAGACCCTACCAAGAATGTTTCCTGTAGAACATTATAGTGGTTTTTTGTTGGTTTTGGACCACAATATTTATTCTAACATATCCTGAATACATGCGAATCAAATCAATTATATACAGTTTTATGATAGGGATGACACATTAGAGTATTCCAATTAAATGGGTAATTAATGGGGCTTATACGTGGGAGCTACCCACTTGGTGCTACTTCTTTGGGAATATGTCCCTTTGAAGATTGAGGTATGGTTTCGATACATATACCATGGAAGAGACCATTTGGGGTGAAGATTGTGATTATATCTATGGATAAGTACTAGTTAATGCATTGGTATCATGAGTGTGTTTAGGTCACCACCAACCTCTATGCCAATTCTAGTCATGCTCAATGTGAGAAACAAGAGGATACTCTTGATCTGAAGATGACATGTCCCACTCTATTTACTGATTGATGGCGCTAGATCCCAATGAGAGAGAGAGAGATAGAAATTGGACATTGAATGTGACCATCTCCTCTTCTATATTAGTAACCATTATAATCACATATATTGAACATATTACTACATCTCAGGGGGAGTAAAATAAGATAAAATGTGCCACCTTCTTCATGAATATCGAGGGGCATGCCTTAGGATGAGTGAATAAGAACTGGTTCTATGAGAGGGGTAAATGCTTATTTTTGGACCTCACTGATGGGAAAGTCCATCATATCTTCTCAATTCCAAGGAAATTTAGGATCACTTGATCATACCATGTATAAAACTCATGCTACAACTGGAATTTAAACATGCAGACATTCCGAGGATCCACCTTTCTCTAGAGAATGCCCATGTGACCCCTCTTACCCAAAGTATGTAAAATTGAATAGAAACATTGATGTCCTAATGAATTTATAAAACATGTCAAAATTCATTAGAGGGATCCTTGTCTTTTAGTTTTTTAAAGGTTTGCGGGGAGGCCAATAAGGCAGCTGAAAATGCAACGAATGAGGAAGATTGGATTTGGAAGGTAGAATGACCTAGAAAGCCCAAGTCCATGTAGAATTTTGTCACTCATGGTGGGATCCTTCGACATTGTATATTTATATGAGGTTATGGGATTAATCCATGTACCATCATGGTATGTATACCTAGTTAGGTTCATGTTGTGTTTTTCTACAGTGGCATGAGTTCTTTCGGCTTAGCATTTATCTATACGAGAGAGGGTTTCACGGGCATAAAATTTTTATATATGGAATTCCTATTTAATTATGGTACATTATATTCCACATTTTGTTATTATATCCTCATAGGGGGTTTTTTGGGGTTTTCACCACTGGATGAGTTTTTATTTCATCCAAAATTATATGTGTGGGAATTTCCTATCTGGAATCATCGAAAAAGTCTTCCTTTTTTGATTCCTCACTTCAGCTATCTTCATATTTATTCATCTGAGTGTGTTACCTATTTTATCTATCAATCAATTTATATGGTTCCCTTTATGTTTTTTATATACTATTGGAGAAATATGATATTGGCACTGTAGGTCATCCATGGTGGTTTGGAGAGCCTCTTTTATGGAATCCCATGAAGGACACAGTCAGTAGGGGGCCTTTTAAAGGAATAGAATCCTCACTTGATATTGTAAACAATTAATATAATTCTTTTAGCTAATGACACATATTCTCTATTAGAATGATTTAGTAGGTGTGGGTGATCATTTTTAGTGCATCTAGTTCCATTTTTTGGTTACTTGTTGAGGTGCAGAACTCTAGGTGGAGTGATGGTCTGTGAAGGGATTTTCCCTTCCCAGTTTTCTTTGTTCTTCATGAAATCATCCCTTTGATTATTTCTTATTGAATTCATCATTATATTTGTTTTTAAATTATAAATTCATGGAAGTGTCATCATCTCTTTTATGAGTAATTTTTAGGACCCATCAAATTCCCCCTATCATAGTGGGTTCTTATCAGGATGAAGTGGAGGCTATTTAATTATAGAAATCATGCATGTTTTTGAAATAATTTATAGTATATTGGTAGATACATAGGAGTGGACCATGTCTATATATTGGGGTCCCAGATCATTTATCATTTAATTATTCTCTCTCGGTTGAAAGTTTTCCCGTGAATCCTCAACCATGTACGACTTCCATGTATAACCTCAATTATGGATTTCTTTTTCGGCAAATTGATATTTTTCATCCAAGAACCAAAATACACTAACTATGAATAGTTATTCCTAGATTACACATAGAAGATGATGAATTTCTGATATATTATTCTACAAACTATAACATCACTATCCATTGCTTTTTGGGTCAACTCATTTAGGGATTTTTGACTATGAGGCTAATAGATTTCATCAAGGTGATAGTAAATAGACCAATAATTCCATGAACTGATGTTATATGGGAATTTTCAATCATTTTAATATTCATTTTTGTTTGGAAATTTTTAATTTTTGACCTTAATGCAGAAAAGAGGATAGAACCTTCACATGCTGTATCTAAAATTGCTAATTCCTAACATTCATGTGTGTTCTCTTGGCCAATGGTGACCAGAGGAATGCTCTTATTGATCATTCTCAGAAATACATACTATATTAACCTAATATATAAACTCCCATTCAGACTTCAGAGTGTTGTTCAGAGAGATTATCTAGTCTTATATAGTTTTCAACATTATATACATGGGCTACCATCCTACATAGTCATATTGAAGCCCCATTAAAAAAACACAAAAGATTTCTGGATTTTTGAAAAAAAAGTCACTCAGCCAACATTTCAACAATGGGAGAATTTATCTAAGAGTCCCCTACTATCGCATCTCATTTGAATTTTTCTTTTCGGTCACAACTGTAACCACAGCGGTGGCTGTATGAAAAAATTAATTTCAACCATATAATTTCATGTATATCCACCAAAGATGATTGAGAATGATGGATATCAAAATGATACCTTCATCTAAGAGGATCATTTGGTTTAGACTATGGGATTCCCTTTGTTATTCTGTAGTTCAATGAGGAATTCAAATTCACATAGTTGGTTGTTGGTATATATGAGGTCATATAGGTTTCTAATACATACACACACCTTTTTATAGATATTATCCAAATATAACTGAGTAGGTGGATCCTAGAAAAAAATACCATTCATCTGTTGCATGGGGATGACAGTATTAGACATTGAGAAGTTCAGCTGATTTCAGGGGATTCCATTATTGGTGATATGTACAATGAATTTATACCACTCTATAATACCTGTGATGATGAGGAGACAACTCCCCCTATTTACATGTAATGTATTTCAAAAGAAAAATGTAATTTTAAATGATAATGTTTCGTAGTTCTAAGTAGGAAATTCCATTATCTGGTTGGATTAACTCCTTTTACACACAAAGGAGTCAAGAGACCTATTTACGGAGATCGGGGTCATTCCAAACCATTGAAACTAGATGACGGATGGGGTACAATTGGCCCATTATGGATGAGGAATGATTTAATGAATGAGGCAAGAAAATCATTCCAAATGAGGAATGGATATTCATTTCTATTGACTTCTTGGCCATTTTTCTATAGAGTTAGATTTTTCTAGAATGCGATTCTAATATTACTGTCTGATTCACCACATTTATTATTGGGGCTCAATTATCCACCGATATGTGTATAAATATTCTTATCCAAATCTTGGTGAAAATCAATAGTAGGTTGAGATAGATAATTGAGGTAAGGCCACCATAGCATCAAGTTAGACCCTTCAATATTTCACGGGCATGGATGGAAGATCCTAATGAAGAATACACTTTTATCAATCATCAACTGTTCTTAGGGGATAGTATTAGGCCAAACTTCTATAAAAATATTAAGGGGTAAGAATGGATTGAATGGGAGTTTAAGGAACATTTCAACCACTATGAACTTCTAAGCTTTGAACCATACCCTTCAAATTATAGAATTATGGTTAATAAAGTGTTTTATGGTTTCATCAAGAGAGGCTGCATTTCCTCCCTTAGATATGGTATGTTGGTTGATAATATCGAAGGAGAACTTATATGTTAAGTATATGTACCCTGAAGTTCACTTACTCAATTCAATTATATATAGATGAAGTGTCCCACAACCATCAATATCACACACATGTAGAGTAGTTTGATGATAACTCAACATCGTTGGATGATGTTTACTCAAGCAGACCCCCAATATGGAATCAATCTTCATTCTATTATTAATTTCCATCATACACATACCTAATCATATATAGATACTAGGATCCAATCATAACCTAGTATCAAATTGGAAAACCTTTTCCTATTGTCATGGCCTACATGTTTTCCAAGGCTAGAGAAAATATTAGAAAGGAGCTAAGAATCAATTCTCACAAATAGTTAAGGAAATCCCTTATTTTTGATCCTCCCAAGAAAGTCATGAGGGCTAAGGGTTGAACCTTCCATAAAGTTAGTGCTACTTCTCAGGATCAATCATTTATCCCTTCTAATTCCACTTTCCAATATTACAAGAGTAAATGTGGTTCAATTAATATTGAACATATGGATTAAGAGTTTTGTAATTTCTTGTAGGAGAACGAGGGTGCGCGTACTCTATATGGTTATATATAATCTCATTGTGGAATCCTTTTCGAAAAAAATATTATGATTTGGTGGTATATCTCTGAAATTTTGAAAATATTAATCAATCCATTGGAATCCATCATAAATATATTTGCAATTAATCATAATATGGAGGTCAGAATTCAATGAGTATGATGAAAACAATAGTCATGCTTCTAGGTGAGATAATGAAGTCGATCCTCAAACCACATCCAAGGTTGATCTGATTCCACATTTTCCCCTAATTTATTATAAGATACCATTTATGGAGTGTTATATGATATCTAATGTGTCAATAATGAATTTAAGACTACTAAAACCTGACACACATCCCCATGGAGAACATCCCACATTACGTATCCATAATATTATAGAATTGCAAAAGGAATAGAGGGATTGGGATACATTGAGGGATAGTGCATTGACTGATGACATCTAAGAAATACATCATTATATTCCCCATAGAATAATTAAATTTGGATCATTCATTGATCATATGTGTATTTCATCTAATGAGGATACAAGAACGGTGACTACATATTTTGAAAATATAGATAATTTACTCTACTATTTCAAGGATTTATTTTATTTGTCTATTAGAGTATAATACATTGTGACAATCCCAGAGCCTGAAAATAATATTGAGGAGGTATTTAGGGCTATTCCAGTCAACCCCCTTTACGTTTTATGAACTTAAACACATTTTACACATTCTTGTGAGAATCGTAAGTGTTTTTTGGAAATGGATTCTTCCCAGGAATACACCCATAAGAGTATCGTACCTTGAGAGAATGTCTGTTCAGTTATGGGAGTCACTTAAGAGGGATCTCATAGAACGATGGAACATATGGTGGATGTCCATGTGGAACAAACCATGGTGTTCCCTCCTCCATCCCCATCCTCAGCTTCTTCTAATGGCACATCCCTATGGCATACCATGGGGATCCATTATTCCTCCCTGATATCATAACATATAATGTCAAGGATAACATTGTATTTTCACATTTCTATTATATTTAGAATATTTGGGACACTATCTACTCATCATTCCCATAACATGGAAAACAAATGATAATTAACCTGGAAGATATTTCTTAGGGATCTCTAGCCCTTTTTTCTACAAGGGTAATGGAGATCCCAATATGGGTTACGTCTAATGAGGATGGGGATGATAATCCTAATTGAGGACAGTTGTGGTGTCCCTAAAAAAATTGAATAAACTTTTCAGCACCAAAAAATATCTTTCACAGCACTGAGAGATTCAGCTGGGGTTGAAGATTTTATTAAGCATGGTGATCCAACTTCTAAATATAAGAATGTAAGAACCTCAAAAATAGTTTTGGAATAGTATGGGGAGCACAAATTAACTGATAATATCATGGAGATCTTATATCCTAGTAGAATGACCACTCATGGTAAAAAGAAATCTACCCTGTAGAGGGAGTGTATTAATGAATTGAAGAATATATTGAGAACCCTAATCTCACTCTTCTAGGGGACACAACTAGGGATAATGCATTAATTTAGGCACGAGGGGAATCATAATTGGTGGACTCTCCATGTTCTATGATGTTTTTACCCTAATAAAAATTTCTATTAGTGATCATCTAGAATCCGCTGACGCTGGTGAGAATGGACCAGTGCAACAAGTGTCACTGGATGAACTAAACATCCATTCATGGACTAAGGATACATAATTCACATTATCAGCTAGTGAAGAAACAATTGGTGTTAGGGATGTTGTCATATTTATAAGATGATGTTATTTATCTACCCATATAACTATCTCATTTTGTTATCGGTATTTGGATGCACGCATTTTTTAATATTTAGATTTCTGGATCAGAACCCCAACCTCCCACAATTTCAATTGACACGTCGATCCTCACACCAATAAATACTAAAATAGAAGCATCTACTAAGGTGTTGAGTTGGGATGAAGTTTTTGGACCTGGACCCTCTCTAGTGGTTCTCATTCTAGAAAATATCAATCCATTTGAGAGTGAACCTGTGTCAGACAAATTAAGAATGGATAAACATCACACAAAATGTTAGAGGCTATTACAGGGTATCTAGAAGTTGTTATCTCAAACCCTAATGAAATAATTTACAATGAAAAAACACAAGTAACATCTCCCATTTCTTCACTAGGTTTGTTGGATTTGACTTTCATGTTATCCATGACACAATGAAGCATGTGATCAATTACCAGAAGAGAACTGTCATGCTTCACTCTCCTCATTCAGCTAAAGATTACATGAATCCCATTGTTATAACAAGAACAATCCTCCTAAATGAAGTTGTTGAGAGTGTTGGAATGGATAAAAGGGGGCAAGCTGAAATCATGTCGAAAATGACCATGGTGTTGCATCTTTGTCCGGTGGTGGGTGGATTATCCCATAACTAGAACACATTATTAATAATTTATCATTTACAAATAAAGACATCAATGTTTATCAATGACTAATGGTAGAGGGGGGAAATGACAGATTTGATGTAGAAAAAAAGGTATCGGACTTGTTGGCTAGTGAAGCAACTAAAGCTGGAGGTATGATTGAGCTTCGGTGAGTTATAGAAGAATCAGACAACGTTCTATTTTTTCTTTGATGTTTTTTTTGAGTAGATGTTATGACCACAATGTCCCTCTCATATTGGTAAACTCTAAATTCTGGATCCTATTCCATTTTCACCAAATATTATGAAAACATTTCACACTCTAGTGATTTTCCTTTATCTTTTACTTCAATGTGAATTAATTATAAATGGTTACTTTTTGAATGATAATATCCACCATACATTAGTGGAAGTCAATATCTAGGATAATTTATTTTAAATGATTATGACATGATCAATTCTTTTTCCTTATCCATTGGACTCATTGAGCTTGGTTTTGAATATTTTTAATGATATATAGAAAATTATACAAACATTGTTTTCTTATCACCATAATTTATTCTTATGAAAACTATGTTGTGTGTATTGTGGGTAAAACATGTCATTTTTTGAGTATTCCCTTTAGAGACAGTCGACATAACATCATTGTGTCTTTTTATTTGTTTATTTTTATATATGTTTTCTATACTATATGAATTATTGTTCTAGTGAGATGATACTCAACAATTACACAATGTTATCTTTTGTGGGTTTCATCCAAGAAATTTTCATGTCTCTATTCTTGGGAATTATAATGTATTGAATACCAAATAGTTATCATAGGTGGTTTAGATAGGAAATCATTGACCATTTGATATAGTGTAAGAGCCCCGGGAGCAATTATTAACCGAGAATGTCCGATTATTTTTGAGACATGATTGATTCTTTTTCTTAACCCTAATTTGTTATTAAATCATTATAGAAATTATATAGTGAATAAAGAGGTAGAAAATCATATCATGAATATGAGATTGAATTTTTTTATATGACTTTCTTGTAGGATACATACGAAGAGCCAGCATGGGATTATTGAACAAAGTCTATGAAATGTGTCCTTAGGCCATTAGCCCCCCATTTTCTATGGTCATACAATTTATTGGAAATTTATTTTTTTATTTTAAAATTATTGGCATGACCGTAGTAAGGTTTGATGAAAGGTGTAGTATAACACTATTCATCTAGGAAAATATAGATTTAAATAAAAACCTTGGGGTAAAAAATTATCCCTATTCATGAATGTATGACCTTGAATATTCTGACATCTTCAAACATGAAGGGGAGAAGGATATAAAATGTAATTTGGGTGGTTTCCAAATCTGGGAAGTGATATGGGATATAAAACATTTAAGATGTATAATGGTATGAAAATCATCACTTAAGGACACATATTCTACTAATGGAAATGTATTTTTGTTGGAAACATATACAGATCCATCTGGAAATATTGTGAATATTCAAATAGAGGTGTTCATTGCACAATGGACTTCCATATCCAATGTCCAGTTAAGGTTATAGGGATTCAAACATTTCTAGACATAGATTTTTATATGTGGAAAGATGGTTTCTAAACATGAAAGGTACATTTATATTCAACAGTTTCCTGGAATATGTTATAAAATTGTTTATATACAGGTGTTAAGGGGTTCCATACCTTGTTCATACCCATGTATGGGCATGGGGTAATTAGCATTCAGTTTTACATCTTTCGGTAGGGAGAAACATAAAGAACTGGGGAAATTTTTTATCTTATATATGAGAATACCAATGAGGAGATACACATATTGGGTTTTCAAATAGAGATTTATTTCATGCATAGGAATATGGTGGAAAACCTTCACAGTTGTGCCAAAAATGTTCTTCATAATGTCTCATTGATATAATAGGAAAGAGAACTTAAAATCATTACTCATGGTGGAAACAATGATGAATAGGTGGAATAAATTATCATGATGTTTAATGACATGTGATTATAAAATTGACATTGAATCCATGACTAAATGGAGTGTAACTGGACTAGAAATTTCTAGCATTCCACAGATGTTAGGAGGAAGCATGGTCTAAACATTGATCCCATGGATTCTTATATTAGGGGGAATGATATGGGTTATCAAAACCATTGTGGCATTTCGAGGTAAGAAAAGCGTCTCCTAATGACTAATTTTCATATGGTTGTCATACTTTTTATGGGATTCCTAATAAGATTTGTTTAGGAATATTTTGTATAATCATATATAAGAGTCACTATGACATTGGCCATCCATTTCTGATAGCAAGAGTGTTCTATAGTGATAATAAATTTCATGGGGTATAAAGTTCGATAAAAGGAATGGATTTTCTAGACATATAAGAAACATTATGACCATGACATTACATGAGGTGGGAAACATTCTACATTGATATGAATCATAAATTGGGGACATGTATTTCTCTTTTATGGATCTCAGAATGACGGGCCCAATTTACAAATATCAAGCATAACCTTGTGCATCGGAATCAAGAAAAGTCATATCTTCCTTTATACCTAGATTGGACTATGACACATGTCATTGGTTTAATTATATTTCATTCTTGTGTAAGAATCAAAACATACATTTTTCTAGAGGAAATGACTCCTTGAGAAGATCTGATTCACACAAAGAAAAAAAAGGGAATTCTTGAACATGGTATATTAGATGAATGACTTCCAGGGAAATTTCCACTTGATTGAGGGAATTGTGAGGAGGAAATGCAGTTTATCATCATGGGTATAGGATTTCAATATCATATTTTAATGACATTTCAAATGTATGAGAATGTTTCAAAGAATATAGAGTGTATTGGAATCAAAACATACATAGTTAATGAGAGTAAAAAACCATGTATAGGTTTGGGCCACATGCAGGGAGAGGAGAATTTTTAATTTGGTGTGTATAGACTAGGATGTAGAATTTTGACATCACCATGTATCTAGTTATAATATGAATATTATTATATGTTGTTCTGAAAAATGGCATGGTGGATGAATAACACCTAGGTGAATGTTTTCTCTGGTGAGAATATCATGGAGTTGTTCAATTTAAAAAACAGTCAACATATAAATTTATCATGAAGACTAATGTAATGTGATTAGGAAATTTTTTATAAATTTCTGCATCAAGTAGATAGGAGGAGGATGATTTTTTGGAATGGATGACATCCTAAAACAATGAGAAACACAATATTAACATTGAAAGAGACTCGAAGGACAATGCATTGATAAAATGTCATCCTCGAGATATTAGTGAATATTCTATTATTCCTATCATGAGGTATTTGGGAATCACTACATGTCTCGTAGAAATTACTTTTCGGACCCACCATAATTCATACCAGGAATTCGTTGTGAAGGTATGGTACATGCACCAAGAGAATGAGGAATTTTTAAAAATTCATTTAGGGTTACTAGAATAGGATGTAAAACCCTTGTGTCTATACATTTACCATAGTTTCATAAACCAGGTCATACATAGTTCATGAATGTTATAGGGAATATTACATACGTTAGGAAATGTCCATTCGAGTGAGAACACAGTGATGTTGCACAATTTAAATTCATGTACCATGGAAATTTATCATGGAGTTATATGTTATGTGATTATGACAATTTTCATACAGTTCTAAATCATGTAGAAAGGATGATGTGTCATGTAGTTTAATTTCTTACTGTGAGGAAGTTGGATATTATGATTTTCAGTGTCTTGAAATTAGGGAATTTTCTATTTTTTATAAAAAATATTACATTATGAGCTTTTCAATGGTAGGGACTTATTGAGTTGTCCATCTATTAAAATCACGAAATAGTGCCCATTGAAGTTGATCTTTTGTATGTCATCAGGTCGATCCCATTTTGCCTACAACATCATAGGTTCCATTCATTGTTTCATTAGAGCCCTAATGACCAATACTATTTCACTGAAAAAAGGATCATATGTAGACTGTTTTATTAATGTAAAATGCATTCCAGTTTTTGTGATAATCTAAATGATTTAGGGTATGAAATCTTTTCACATCCAATCACCCTTATTGATTCATCCATTTATGATATTTCTTATCTATTTATTGATTATCATATATGTAAATTTAGAGAAATGTGAATTGATCATTGATGGGATGGACTTTCTCTAGGTCCTATATTAATGAGTGTGGGGTCTGCTATGTGGCACATCAAGTCATTGTATGATTAGCCCACAAGTCATTTAAAAGCTTTTCCAGTGACAACTTTTTATCTTTATCTCTCATCTATTAGACTATATTGGATATGGTCTTTTTGAATGCTCCTATCTGTCAATTAGACATTTCATGATAGCAATATGAAAGGTTTGTCTTAATTCCATATAACTGATATAGTTTCATCAATTTAGAATAAAACAATTGGTGTAATTTTCCTTTAGTATTGTGTGAGGGATATGAAATATGCTAATGATTTTTTTCCTAGTGATGTAAATATTTCATACCGAAACACTTTGAAGTGTACAAATACTCCCCATATTAAAAACAAATTTGTTTTTATGTGAATATTCATTAATGTTTTAGCCTTGGAAGATGGACATGGTCCCATGATGTCCATTAACCATATAGATAATGGCCAAGTGTACTTATTTTTGTGACGTAGATCTAGGTGTATGTGGAAAAAATTGGAATGAACATATAAGGAATGAAAAATCCTTGTGAACATAGTAAAATCCAATGTTACAATAGGACAATAGTTTACAATAATTTGAATTTGATTGGATGGCTTGGATATTTATTTGTGGGAATCATATGCTAATGTGTGTAATTTAATCATGACAGTAGTGGTCTCTTCTACATCAATTTACATGATAAAGACCCCATCATTGATCCTATTATAGAAAATATTCTATTGATTTGTGCCATCATATAGAAAAAAATTAATTACTCATCTCCAATTTTTTTTTCCTTCTTGCTCTGTCTAGTGGGAGCTTTAAATTTTAATGGTAATCAAAAATAGAGGTCATCAAATAGCTGGCAGGGCCATACGGCTTAGTCATGAGAAAAATATCATTGATTTCTTACATTTTACCCAAAATTAATTGTTATAATATTTGATTATGAACAATACTAATGAATATTTTCATCTCAATCTTCATTAGCCAGAGCTATGGATGCATTTTCCAATGCATCAACCCATGCATTTTGTGAGAAGATTACACGAGTTATAATAATCATTTAAGGGGATTACACCATTAGTTCCTATAAATTTTATAATAAAGAGAACCTTTCATCCATATGATAGTATAATCAATGTTGACCTACATGATGACAAGTTATAAATCACCTTTTCATTCATTATCCTTACATGAACTTGAAGAACTAGTTTAAGCCATGGAATAAAAGATTTATAATATGATTCATTATTTTTAAAAACATATGACAATTGGAAGGTTTAAACAATGACTGCCTTTTGGATATAAGGGAACCACTCCCAACCCCCAATTTGTTTAAGTTGGGGTATTTTATATTTTTCAATGTCGTTCTTGAAGATTCAATATCAAAATGCATTTCCTTATCCTAGGGGTCCACTTAAACCAAAAAAACCACTTCATCAGGTAGTTCAATATCCAATGACGACAAATCTTCCAAGCTATCCCTTCGAGGAAATTAGATAATGCTTGGACATTTATGGCCTTCGTGGGAACAAACAATATGTCAAATTTTAGTAGGATTGCCACCCACTGTTACATATGTGCCATCAACATTGGACATTAAAGAATGTACTAATGTGGGTTGCTTCATTATAATAGATGAACCTAGTGATTCTTTATGTAGTACCTCATCTTATAGTCATCAAATATTTTCCCAAGGCATATCTTTTTTATACATGAGTAATGACTCTTGACATCTATCATAATTTAGTTGAGATAATAATGGTTGTTCTCACTATCAGCATCACAATTCTGTGTAAGGAAATCACCAAATAATCGCTCCATGGAAGTGACATAAAAAATGAGTTGTTTTCCTTCATCATGTGATAGTAAAACTAGAATAAATATGAGAAAAATGATTATACTATTGAATTATTCTTGAAAAAATAATTCTATAAATAATAAACACCATTTTTCATCAACCTGTTAAATTTGAATCATTTTATTTCAATGTTGGCTATTATGAGTAGAATGTTTTCCTAGTGTCCCCCAAGTCCTCTAAACTTAGTGATGATGCCAGGAGGATAAATTACAAGGATAAAATTTTCCTTCTTGGGGTCGAATTTGATGAAACAATAGAATATGATGAACCTGATAGATTTCAATGAGGTATTGTTCAATGTCCATCTTGAAGTGGTTCATTTTCAAACTTTGTTGTCTCAATTTTTCTAATATGATTAAAATATCCAATCGATGATCCAAAAATTATAATAAAATAAAAACCATGTCATCAATATAGATTTCAAAAAATATTTCAAAGAGAGGTTTTATGATATGATGCATGTCATGTTGATATATATCATTGACATTCTTCAAGACAATCGACATCATTAGATAGAAATGTAATCCCTTCGGGCCCTGAATATGGTGGATTGTTTTTTTAAAGACTATTAGTATTCAATAGTATCCTGAATAGTAGTCCAAGAATGAGAGATTTTGATATTAGGTGGTTTCATCGATTAGTAGTTCTGTAATTGGGACATGGAAATAATCTTTTAGGTACTTCTTGTTGAGATATATGAAATCAATGAAAAATCAAATTTATCAATAATTATTTTGTTATGTGTTCAATATTATCCAACCATATGGGATATTGGACCACCCAAATTAATATTTCTCTGATTATCTAATCATCGTCATCCACAATCATGGAATCATGTTCTAGGTTCATCCTTTCAGATTTATTCTTATATCCTTAATGATCTTCAATAAGATTCATGTGCTGATTAGACACCTCCAGATAAGGTCCTAGTATTTTTAGGATGTACCAAGACAAAACAATGTGATGTTGCTTTAGAAAGAGTTGAATACCTCCTTAAATTTAGAAGTCATTACTATGTTAATTATTGGGGGTAGTGAATGTGGTTCTAAACATTGATTTATTTCTCTAAGTGCAGCAATGGTGTCTGAGATTCCTTCTTAAAATGAAAGAGGATCATCCTTAAGGTTTTCTTCATATATCTATTCCACTTCTACATCATATCCACATTATTCCAATTGTTCATATGGGGAACCAATTCTTGAGACGAGCACTTCAGAGTTTAGATAAGATATGGTATCTTGTTATATGAAGATGATGTAACTTCTTTTTACTTTTCTATTAGTTGGGAAATCTCTAGAGAATATAGGGAGAAGAAAATAGAAATATAATCTTCCTCTTATAACTCAATGAGCGAGGAATGGGTTTCATAGAGCTTTGATTATGAATCGGGGTCATTTAAATTAGAGAATTTACTTTTATCTTGAGGGATAGTGGACTTTTGAACACTGTTAGACTCTTTGGCCAGGGAGAAAATCATGAGGACCACTTAATATGAATTTGGTCATGGAATTACACACCAGAACATGTTTATGGTATGTAAAAAAAAATATGTCGATCAATTTTAAGGGTTCAAATGGGACCATTTCCAAACTGTTTTAGGTTTTGACACAATCAATTCCATTTATTGAGTTTCACTTATAATTTTATTCATAATGTCCAACATTTATATAGTTTTAATTGCATAATTCTAATGGATCCTTATCTCCTATAAATTTACCTTTTTCCATTAATTCACAATTTGATTCATTGATAGTATGATGGGGAAATTACTACATGATGATGAAACTATTGAATTCCTAGCCGGACTTTGAATGTTCCATTTTTTTGATCCACCAAAAATGTTATGATGGATATGAGGTCTCTAAACAATGTTTTAAGCCTTATTTAGACTAAAAACATATGAATAATTTTTTATAGCCCAAAAATGTTGTGGAAGAGGGTGTTAGGTTATCCACTTTGCATCCAAACTGAAAAAGGGTTTTTATTGGGATGTTATTAACTCTAATGTCATCGAAAATTGACACATTTTGAGTAATGACATCATTTTTCCTATCAAACACATAAATGATGCTAATGTATCCCTTAATAATTATGCCTTAATATTGATCTATAATGTATGTGACTGTGTTGAATTCATCTAGATTATTGTCATTATGATAGACCTCGGCAATGGCCACATCAACTTCATACACATGGGGGATTAGAAAAGCTTTCATATATTCTTCCCTAATTTCATTCAGAAAACCTAGGTCATGAGTAGAATTATAACTATAAAAATACTAAGGATAAATATTCCTGGATGCCATATTTCTAATCTAATGGATAGCGCTTCCCATTAAAGGGATTCCCTATTATAGGTGCGTTATGTTATTAACTATTAGATGATGATGGATCAGGCCACAAGACACGAGATGGAGGGTACTCCATTCATTGTAGGTTGGTCTAGCCAGGCCCCTCTTCATCTCATGGGATATTAGTAATATATTCATCTTTTTAAGGATATTCTATAATAGTCATTATCTATTTTTTTTCTAGTAGATGATGTAAAATTTTATAGTTCCTTTGGGGTCTTCTAAAGGGCCCTATAATGAGTTTCTTCAACATTGATGGATTGAGTAGTGGTGTTGTCATACACATTGATTTTTCGTGGATGTGACAACCATAGTATCATCAAGTTTTATGGACACGTACTCTAGTTCATTGATAGGATGCATGGTTCATGGGTATATATACATACTCGTCATTAGTGAATAGATCCATTAAGGGATTGAAAATAAAGAGGAATAATATAATCACCTTGTCTAACGACGACTCTGTGTGGCTGAATAATTCTGGTTGTGCCATTTTTTATGGTGGTGTTCTTTTTTTCATATCCAAGGGAATATAATATACGAGGGTTAAATTCAACTCTGGCCTAGTTGTACATTCATCCACTTAGTAATTCTCTCTACCTTTAATTATATTTATTAATTTGATGGTCTACCCTTCAGATATTTGTGGGTCAGATGACATCAGGTATGTTTTAGTGGAAGATGTTGGGGACTTGGTAGGTTGATTCTACTATTCATGAAGTATTCCATGAGCTCATTTTACTATTTATTTAGTCAAACAATTATTGACATTTTTTTCTCTAGAGATGCTAAATTCATTCCACACTTCTTCTTTTATAAGTGGTAATATTGGATACATATTCCACTGGTGCTGGCGGTGGTCCCATTTTTTAATCTCACAAAATCTAACATACTCTATATGATTTTTGTTAATAAGAATCATTCATTGATGGTTTCTCTTAGAATTTGGATGAATTGATAATAGAGTGGTTGGTCATCAATAAGAACCTCATTAGTACTTTTCTAATCCAGTGGATGGAATCAATTTTTATTTCATGACATAATTAAAAGCACCGTAATATTAGACATCATGGAAGGAGATATCATTATTCTACTTTTCCTTGAATAAATTTATCGTTGGTCCACTCCAATAGATTAGTTAGGGAAGGAGATGGTGTGGACTCCCTGGGTTTCCACATGATTTGGTGCATGAATTGGGATCAGAGAAGGCACATGAGTTGGATGGAGCATGATGGAGGCTACTTTATCTTTTCTCAGTATTTTTTTTACTGAATTGGTGGGGATACATAAGATTTGATGATTGTCGGTTGTATAGAGTCTTATATTCTATTATAAATAAAAGATAAATAATGAAACCAAAATTTTAATTCCATTGGATGAAAATCATCCACAACACATCATGGATATTATTGATTCAAATAGAAATCATCTCATCTTGGGGAGCGGTCGGTTCACAGTGTAGGTCTTCCCATTATACATGGACATGAATTTAGTGACCTTATCATACTCATGTTATTTAAAGTTCGAATGATTTATTCTTATTTTATTTAGTAACATTGATTTGATCCATAATGGGAAATGATTCTTAAGATCCTACCATATTATTATCAATAGAGATTGTAAACTTATATACCACAGAAATTATAAACAATTGTTCGCATGAAACAACTGATTTCTATTGCCTCTTACTATTCTGGGGGGGGCATCATGGGATAAAAATAACATTTATATCTCATTAGATTTTATTCTTCATCACCTGAACCATTGAATATCGATAACACAAGACTTCGGAAATTTAGTGGAGGCAGAGTGTTACTCCCCCAATTTGGGTAAGGTTTACATTCTTTCTATACTAATACATGTCACTCTTCCATGGTTTCCAATTTATCTATAAATGAAATAATAGTTTTAATAATCCCTTCATGTAGGTCATGTTGAACCTGGTCATGGGAAGACATAGTTGAGGAAATATTAGATGTGATGGTTCTGTAGGTACATGAGGTGGATTTCTTGCAATTGAATAATTGTTTTGGATATTACCGATCCTTCACTAGTATATTTATCTGTGTTGGTAAATATTGACATCCATTAATGATGGGGTCTATGAAGTCTGGTTGTCAAGGCACCACGATTGGAGGATATCATGGCCATACTCCATCGACCTAGGTAAACCCATGTGTCATAGGTACACCTACTAAAATTATATGTTGAGGCTATAGAAAAGTAGCATATTTTATATGATGACTTCCACTCCGAATCACATCATTGATTTACCAAAAATATTTCATTTATTATTAATGCTTAATGAATATCACCAAGAGTGTAATGGTTCATTCTCTTTGATTAGAGGATGTTGTTAATATGTTATCTTGATTTTATTCTTCTCGCTTTGAGAGATTCACATAGGATGTGGTCGAAGATTGATCAAGTTAACACCCAAGTTCCGGGAGAACATTTTTTTTTCAGAGTAAAGAAAAATTCATTCTAAGTGTGTGTGCGATTTCATGTTCAAACAACCTCTCCATGATTTTATACATTTTTAGTAGTTTCCGTATGGTCATTATTAATGATTTCAATAATGTTCCGTGATACATAATGAATTATGTGTGGCATAATAGCTTCAAAATGGTAGGGGAGTAGTTTTCATCACTGGATGATATTATCCATAAACTCTGGATATAATATGGATTCTTGGTGATGTGTAAATCGAAGGGATACTCTATAAGACAATTATGTATTTCTATTTTATTGGGGAATGAGTCATGAGATATGACATAATGGGGGACATCTCTATCTGTCGTCCTATCAAAATGGGAATAGATCAAATTTCATTAGTAAGGTTGTTGTGGATAAATTTTCCCTGATTCAATGGGTTATTGTTTCCCCATTCTCTTAATATTATACACTGAACCATTATTTTTTGTCATATTAGGTAAGTTTGTGTTAAAATATCCTCTTAACCAATGGTATAGGATTGCTCACATATTGCGAGAGTTAATAATTCTATTTCCACTTTCATGCCTCTCACATTCACATTCGAGTGTGAGCTATATATGGTGTTTTGTATACATGTGGATTATTACATTCCAAGGGAATTAATAATTCATGATGTGTGGCCTCCCTCATGTGAGAGACCTGCTAAATTATATTTATTACCTTATTTAGGGAGTTTTTGATGGATTTTTCACATCATGTATATTTATATCGAGACATGAACAAGGCATGTTCATGTTGGGAATGTCATCGTTCATGTGTTGAGATTTAATTTCCCCCCTTGGGATAAGAAAATTACATTATATTATTTTTAATGGGTACTTCTGAATGGTACGTGAGGTGAAATTCAATTCTCTTTGCTCTCCCCATCCCCATATTTGAAGACAATACATTGTGTCTGCCATTAGAAGAAAGAACTTATATAGCTCATTGATTTAGGTCAATTCAATATCTTTTATTCCCACTATGATTGTGGTCACCATATATATGGAAGGGAATCTATTCCATTCTGATGATGAAGCTCATACACTAATATAAAATGGTCTATGGGACAATTGTGTGGAAATAACATTTCATTTATTTGGTAGAGATTTTTCCAAATATTGAGGTTAATGTTATGTATGCATTTTCTAGGAAAATCCCTTGGTATGTTGAACCGAGAAGTAGTAGTTTGAAAAAACGTCTATATAATGTCATCTATAGATAATTTTCATCTCAAAAGATACATATAATTTTGTCCTTCAATTAGATACACCTTAACTAGATTGGACCAACAAGATCGCCTTTGGAGAATTTCATTGTTAGCAACGAGGAAGATAAGGGGTCCCATATGGCATTGGAACTGTCTAGAGAAGGATCAAAAGATAATTATAGCCTCATGGAAACTCATATATGAGAAATGATGCTGTATTATATCAATAGGGTATATAAAATACTTATCCCCATCCCTCCAAGCACCTCAGCATATTGTAGTTTTTTGGCTTTTGAAATTCCAGGGGATGACCTTACAACCGATATAGAAGGTGACTATGGAGAGGACCATCATAGTTAATGATAAATGATGAGGACTACCTTCAGATAAATTTATTTGATTCTAGGATAATTTTTGGAGTGTATAAACTAGGGAGGACCTTTTGGTAGAATGACAGAAAGAGGATGATAATCTTACTTAATTGAGATTTCACTGTTGGGATGATCTTCACTGTTAATGATATTATGAGGATGACTTCCTTCATTGTTTGATATATGAATTCAATGAGAATATATATAGTGTATATAATGGGGAGATCCATCAGGTAGGATGATATCAATGGGATGTGCTTCTTACTTTTTGATCTTCTAGCCACATGGAGGGATACCAAGGCAATAATCATCATTTGAGCTCCCATGATAGAAATATTATTTTCTAGGAAGTAATATATAATGGTATATAATATGGGAGGACCTTCAGAGTTGATCATAAAAATATTGCGAAGAGGTCCTTAACAAGTGATATTGATTCTTCAATAATTCTGTTATGTATTTGATGGGGAAGACCCACCAAATATAAATGTTTGATTTCAACAAGAAATCTAGATTCCAACAATGTAGTGTCATGAATATTCCCCTCATTTACCATATGTGTTTAGCATGATTTATTTTTGTGAACTCTATTATGGGAAAATAGGTCCACTTACTGTGGGTGATGAATTTCATATATGTGTGTTTGATTGATTGGATCATGTGGTTATATTGGTAAACTTAAATAAGCATCATGAGTTATAGAAGGGATATATGCCTTCCCTAGAACACTCAACATGATATAATGATGTCACCCATTTAAATATGGTATTTGTACCTGATCCAATTATGCATTTAACATGGTATAAGGTGGATGGACCTCTTAGATGAGAGTAGGGTTTCATTTCTACTCTATAGTGACCACCATATTGAGTGTATGATTCACCCCCCTTGGGGAGATAAGGTCATGTGATTTACTCTATATTTCTGCGGATGTGATTACATCTTGATAGCTATGAATTATATGTTTAGGAAATTGTGGTTTGATCCTACATTATCTCCAAGATTTGTTCAATTATTTATTTCACTTGAATCCGAGTATAATCCCATTATGATGTTGGAGTTGGAATATTTTCATAATCCATTATTTTAATTTTTGTCTGTGAGAACTAATTGTTCTCAAGTGTAGGGTTAGCGGAATGTGTATTCCCTTATTTTATAACTACGATACACCATCAGTTTTCTCATATTAAAACCATATTGTAATGATGCGATTCATATTCACAAGTAGGGATTTCTGTCATCTCATTTTTCAATGTATTTTTTCTAATGGGTTTCATATTAATATGTAGGAATTTGACTTTTCTTATGTTCACGTGACATCTTATTTGACTGATTGGATTTTTAATTGCAAGTATGTATTTTTGTATTCTAATTTTCCAACCGATTTTGATGATATGATTCATGAACCTTGTTAGGGATTCTCAACCACCAATAATTTTATGCTATATCTACATGGTGGGTTTAGTGAGAAATAGCTTCAATAGGAACCTACACATAAAGATCCACATTATTTACATGGTGTTCTTCGTAAGAGTGAGTGGGAATATATGTTCACTCATAGGTCTCCATCATATTTCCAGGTTGGTATTATTCCTCTCAAATAAGTGCGATGGCTTGTTTCTAATTATATTATTGTTACCCTTGGTATGTTTCCTAAGGAACATGGGTCTGATGGAACTTATTAGGGACCCATGAGGTAATATCCTCTTTATATTGAGGATCTTTGGAAATATAGTATTGAAGGTAATGTGTGTCCATTATGTCCATTGAGCGGGATCCCTTTTCCAAGGGATAAAATAATTGGTGATGACTTCATCAGCATTACAAATTCTGTGAGACACACATTGTCACATTCTAGAAAAAGGATCCTAGATCAAATGAATACTACTAGTGTATCCCCTAATTCTGGACAATTGAAAGTTGATGAATATAGGGATATTAGGGTTTCATGCCATTGAGAGCCTTCTTAGCTACCTCCAGCGTAGGGAGAGTACCCATCTAGGAATTCTCTTAAGAAATTTCATTGAAGACCCAAAATTGAATAATATTTGTTGGTGATGGACTCCTCTTCTTCATAGAAGATGTGGTCAGTGCAATGTTTGACACGTGTATCGTTGAGAACATCTAGAATTCCATTGGATTGATGGAATCTCAAAAGAGTACCTACAATAATGTATGTGATAAGTACAGAAAATAAATCTGTATCAATGTATCATCTCATGAACACATTCATAAATTATTTTGTTTCTTTAACATCTACTACTTTGGATGTGAATGGGGCCTAAATAGGGGTGACACCACCCCCTTAGTTAATGATTCATGTTGGAATCACCATTTTTGGTTCATCTTGAAGATGTGTATGTACACAAAATGAAATTTATCAATCTATACTAGGATGTATATTTTTTTTATCTCATGTAAGTGGTTTTGTAATCAATTCATTCATAATAGTTCTCCAGTTCTATTTTTCTCAGAGATAAGGTTATGCCTGATTGCGATGATTGTAGGGGGGGTTAAAAAGAATGAAAAAACTAATATTGGGTATACCATATCTGAATGGTATCTATTGTGATTTTACATGGATCTAAAACAACATAATGGAATTCACATGCATGATTCATGGACCAAATTTCTGAAGGAATGTTTTTGTTAGATGGTTAGGAAAATGAAATTTATATACTGTAATTGGTTGAGAGGATGGCATGTGGAGGTCATAAAACCATTTTTGGGGTATCTATTTCCAGCTCCCAAACACTTTTATAGATTTATGATATATCCACAAATACATGGATTATTACCAATAATGATTCCATGGATTACTCCTAATGTAATAGTTGATCATTAATATGCATGGGTTTGGAATCATATGTACATATGAGAGGTTTTTTTATTAATGGAGATACTTGAATGTATCTAAGGTTCCCCATCACAGATCCGTGTCTGTGGATATATCCAATATTTCATTGTTCATTCAGATGATGCTAGTTTTAAGCCATGATGAGGAGATCTAATGTTTATTGTCATCTAGGGGGATAAAAAATGATTTTATTTTCATGATCGAACAGATAAGATGGTCTTCTTACATAACCTCATAATTGGAATGAAAACCCATATAGTTCAATGTCAATTAGCTAGAAAAATAACCTTTCATGTTCATGTGACGATGAACCCACTTTGAGGTTTAACATCATGTGGTTAGGAAACCCAGTCAATGTGTTCCTGGTCAAGGATGGTGTAGGGCTTTCACCGAGGTGGATCAAAATTCCAGGAATAGATATTTTCTCCAAGGCCGATATGACCCTATTGAGAATATGGACTGAAGAACATCATAGAGATATGGCTGTTGGGATTGGACATAAAAAAGGCATCATATGTATCCCATTAAACTAGGAATCAAAACCCTCATAGTTCAATTTTATCTGGGTTTTACACATTTGAGGATTTTTATTAATTTGGGAAATTATTGGGGCTTACCATGGGAGATTTCCTCATGGTTCAACATAATTGAGAATATTTCCTTTTAATGTCTGAGGAATTTTTTTGGGACTTATTCATTGGAAGTGTCACGTTTGGGTTGATGTTTGGGGTAATATTAATAGATAATGATGATTTGATACATTGGGAACATGTGTCTATCAGTATCACAACTAACCTCTACGCCCATGTGATTTATACTTGGTGTGAGAGACAATAGAATGTGGTGGATGTGAATATTGAACTTCTTTATTGATCCACTGTTTGATTATTATAGAGTCCAAAGGGATATAGAAAGAGGGAATTGAATGTTCCCATATTCACTTATTTTTTGGTAACAAAGATAATTATATATAGTGATCCATCTGGATATATTTTAGGTAGAGGTAATGAGTACGAAATGTAATGCCTCTTACATGAAAATATAAGTTCATACCTCGTTAGGAGTGCCTATGAATTGGTTATAGGAGAGAGGGTGATGTTAAATTCAAACCCTCATCGAAGGGAAAGGCCACTGGATCCTATCAGTTCCCAAAATGATGCAGTTTACATGATCATCCAAAGGGTCAAACTCATGTTACCATGGGATTGTAAACATGGGGAAATCTTAAGGATCTACATTTCTACAGAAATTAGCCACATGCATCGTCTTACCATGACTATTTATACCTAAATAGAATTTTTTTTTCCTGATGTTCTTATCATACATGTCATCCTACATTGGTGGGGGTCTTGGGTTTATTCTATTTGAATAGTACATGGAGGGGCCAATACAGTGTCGAAGAACACAATGTAAGGGGATGGTTGAAGCTAGAGGGTATATCAATCTATGCGGTATCAGTCCACCTAGATTATCATCATGTGAGGTGGGTTTCCCAATATATATAATCATTCATTGTGGGTAAGGGATACAACCTCATACCATCAAGGTATGTGGACTAGGGGTTTGGTTCATGTAGTTTTTTTCTATATGGTGTTGACTTTATCCTTGTAGTGTTTTTATATTCAGGGTTGAGTTCCATCTATGTATCATTTTATTACATTGGGTACATTTCCAACCGAATATAATTTAGCTATGAGGAAAATCAATGCTCAATGGATCCATAAGATTATTTCATTATCAATTACTTCTGAAGAGATTGTTTCAGGATGATAGACCATGAAATGAATTTTTATGTCAACAATAATGATTTTTGGATAACTTTACCTACTTGTAATTATAGAAGGAGTCTGTCTTTTGTGGCTCCCCGCATTGGATGTCTTCAGTTTCGTTCTTCCATGTGTGGACCTACTCATTTCAATTTATTAATTTATTGATTCCCTTCAGGATATATCTATAGAGAAGTTGAGCCACTAGATATATTCATAGCTAGAAAACTTTGGAGTGCTACAAAGTGTGAGTTATTGAATATCACAATTTAATTAGTCTTAGGGGGCCTTCAACTGGTGAAACAATACTCTCCTAGTCCCACAAATTAAATTGTATCATTTTATGGAGTTTATGACACCACCTCTCTTAATAAAGTATTTACTACATGGGGGTGATCATTAGAAAATGTGGAAATCAATTAAACTTTCGACAAATTAATACATATATTTATGGTTCCTTCGGATTCATTTTTGAGTACCACCGATAGGAGTGGAATTCTATGAAGTGTGGTAGTCCATGAAGGGTGTTTCCCTTCATTGGTTGCTTCGTACTTCGTGGCATAATCCATTTGAACAATTGTTCATGAATTATTGATTCCATTAGTTTTTCATTTCTAAATAGAGGGGAGTATCTTCATATCATAAATGTATATATTTCATGACCCTACATATGAATATGTATGTATTCATAAAATTTAAATTTATTTTCTAATTATTGAATGATATCATTTTTTTGAAAAAATATGTCAATGGTCTGTTTTTATTAATGTATTTTAAATATGTTTAATCAACCATGGAATGTGATGGGTGGATTTTTGTAGAATGTTTTTATTTAAATTAAGTGATTTATCATTTCAATGAGTTATAATTTATAAATTATTTTGGTAATAGAGGATAATTAAAATGGGGTTTTTTTTCTTTTGTTAAATGATGTTTTTTCAATGATATCATAAAAAAATAGAATATCAAATAATGTTAGTGGAAAATGAATTCACATCCAGTAACTAAAAAAATGAATATATTATGAATATAATTAATATAATTATTATTTTTTAGGGACACATAAAAACTCTATATTTTTTTATTGGATTTAATTAAAATGATTATTTTAAATAGATTTGGGATAAATAATGATTATTTCAAAAGTACATGATAATGGAATACATAATTCCACGAATAAATGAAATATTTGGAATATTTATGATTTTATTTTCCATTATAATTTTATATGAAAATGTTTTATTATCATGGGATTTAATATACTATTGTTAAATGGATTTAGGATGAATAATCTTTTGGGGTAAAACTGCTTTGATTTACTAACATTGATTTGCATTGTAATGATTGTTTTTCACATATAGGTTTATAAAATTATATTTTAAATAAATCCCATTGAGAATATACTAACCCCAAAAAATGAACGCATTTATTGTAACGTAAACAAAATTAATCCTAATGAGGATTTATTGTACCCTCAAATATTGTCTGTACAGATTCACTGATCTACTATAATGACACAAATGAGGAATTTTATGCTATTGATAACATTTACTTGAATATATTATTCTCATTTAATTTAAATAAGTATTGTTTTCTCACTAGTTATATGGTTTTAAACGTTTATTTGTTGCATTTAATAATTTTTAATATAATAATATTAAAGGAGTTTTATATATCATAGGAATTCTTACCCATTCCATTTTATTCATTTGAGGAGAAATAATTCTAGAATTTTTTATTTACACTTTAAGATAGATTATAAGCACTAAAAGTTAAAATTATTTTATTCAGAAAATTGGATTATCTTCTTCATTTCATAATATAAATGTCACTTAGACATGAAATTTAATAATAAAATAAATAATGTAACCTTTTTATTGGAAGCTTATAGTTGATGTATAGTCTTGGTAAAAGAAAACATGATAATATCCTTTTTGGATATTTTTTTAGTGCAAGAATAACCCATTATTGGTCAAAATTAGAAGTAGTTCATGGATCATGGTTGGAATGTTAAGGAAACACATCACATAACCATGGATTATATTGAAAATAAATTTACTACAATTAAATATATTTCAATGTTTATTATTTTTTTGCTAAAATCTTTATTTTAAATAATTTGAATTTTTAGGAATAAACATTCTTTAATTATTTATAAAAAAACATTTTTTAAATATGATAAAAAAGAATTGGTATCTAAAGAAAAATATTATGGAATATTCTTCCTATTGTGGTAATAATTTAGGTTATAAGTAATATTGAATAATTATTATATGAGTTAAAAAATTATGTTACTTACTGTCATTATATGATGAATATAAACATGAAATAATAAAGAATTATTTCATGAATCATCAGTTATATAATTTTTTAGATTTTAAAATATATATTTATATAGTAAAATATATTTTTGGGATTAGTGTGGATGACCATAATTATTGACCAAATGTGGTATACCAAAACTATAAATTTTTAGTAAAAAACGAACTCCATATAAAGGTGATATAGGACCTAATTAAGATTATGGGTTATTATAGGAGATATAATTTACCATTAAATTCCTATATATATATGATACCACAATGGTAGAATATGGTTGAAACTTACAGGAGGTATCGACAAGGAGTTGGTGTTAATTAACTAAAAGAGTGTGTAATGGAATTGATCATGACTTCCAAGGATTACTATTGATTCTAAATAATCAATATGAGATAAGTCTTGGTTGTTCTAAAATATTGATAAGCTGAATGTTTTTATTATAGAATATACTTCTAATTCATGAGAGATTATAATTTTTTATTATATAATTTAATGGATAAAAATCCAAAGAAATTGTGCTTTGAGATGTAAGTTTGACCAGGTATACATTCAATTGCTGTTCTCTAATGTAAACCCAACATTGAATATTTAGATAGAAATTTATATTTAATAAATGGTTCTATTATAAATGAATGTTATATTATTCCTCTTTATCAATATGATCGTTTTTATATAGTGGGAGTAAATGTAATTAAAATGGATTCCATACAAAACATCATTGTCATTTACTATGTATCCTTCAAAGATTGATTGAATAAGTGTTTATAATAAAATGGTGTCGTAAAATATATACCAATTTTCATAAATTCACAATTAACATATAACCACTGTTGTAATAAGGAAAAATATTAAATAAATTTTCCATCAAGTTCTTCCTGAGGATTATTTTGTGTGAATTAAACAATGATGAATAATAAATAATTATTGGTAATGGTAGCCTAAGTTAGAAAACATTATTGTGCCAAAAATCCTTATTAATAATAAAGAGAATGAAAAAATATTTTGAATGGATCACTAAATATATTTATTCTAGAGGAGGATACTATTTTCAAATGGAATTATATGTTAAAATGTATCATGGATCTTGTATCTATATATATTTTTGTTCTATTTCATAATGTGGGTGAAAACAATTATATTCATATGATTATTTTGGTATAAAAATTAACAAAGAGTAGGTTCCGGGGTAAACCATATGTATTATCACTTTATTTGTGGGACATAAGTGTCTAAGTTTTTTTCTTATCACTGAAATATATAAATTTTGTCTTTAAAATGAAATTTATGAAATTTATTTTGGGATCATGGTCGAGTAAAATATATTAACTATAAAATTATTTTAATAATGTACAAATTATTAAATCATATGGTTGATTATTTTCTTATATGGATTAGGAAATATTTGATGATGGAATACCTATTTAATGGGATGTAAATTTTAAATAACTTTTATAAGAGGATGAATTAAATAATATATATTGGGATGTATAGTAGTGAATATTGTTTTTACTAAATTTCATTAGGTGGAAATAACTATGATTGATTATAAAATTAAGTTGGAAACACTTAGTTTCAAAAAATAATTAATAAAGAAAAAAATTATGTTCGTTGTTGGGAATCTATAGTTTCTTTGTCTCACTAAATCAAGATTTAAAAAAATAAGAAAATTGGAATGGGAATGTTTAATAACTATCATACATTTCATAAGGATGTGGTTTAGTTAGATCATAATACATTCATTGTAGAATTACTTATTCAATTTAGATTTTATTATGATGTGGTTTTTACCCAGTAGATGCACAAAAAATACTTGAAAAAATAGAAACCATTTTTAGAAGAAAGAACATAGTTCAATGTTGGAATAAAGTGGTTTTTTGATTAAAAAATCAAACATGTGTCTTTTAAGCTATAAAAATCATCTCATGGGGAAAATATTTATACATTTTTTTAGAAATATTAGGGAAAGTGGTTTATTGATTCAGTTTTTAATGATAGTCTGTATTCCATGGGTCCAAATAATATATATAATTATTTATGATATATGAAGAAATAATTTATTCAATCACATGATTATTAGATATCAATTAATTATATTTTTTTAAGAAATGATTCTTGGGTCTTAAAATATATATATATTTAGTAGTAACTATTTTATTTGAATTATGTATCAAAATTATATATTTAATGTTGTATAAATATATCTAGAGATGTAAATCAATATAATATAATAAGGTTAATATTTGCAGTGATTTTAGGAAAATATTAATTTTCTAGTGACTCTAGTAAATTGTGGAGTTTATCATTATATTTCATTAAATTAAGAACATTAATTATATTTGATGAATGGAAAGGTATTTCTAATAGGATGTTCCCAATTGATAAAAAATTTCAAAAATAATTAATAAAATAGTTGATTTTTAAGTTATTTTCTATGTAAATATTGGCTTTTGTAAAATGATTATAATTTCATGGTATAATATTTTATAATTTTTTTAGATGAATAATTAATTTGGAAAAAAATGATTTTTAATTTATGATATAATGGAATTTATTTATTTCTCATTAATTTACATTTAATATTTTCCTATAAAAATCCTAAATATAGAATACTCACCCTCAACATGTGAAATTGGGAGTAAATATGGAACCAAATTATCATAATGAAATAAGTAAAATGAATCTTAAGATTTCATTGTATATCTCTATATACCATAAATACATTTCAGGAATAGTTGTGCGATAAGTAGCATTAACATGAGTAAAATTAGTTAATTTATATTGAGTCGACATTTGTATTTGTTCACTAGATTTGGGGTTATAAAACATTTTTTGTTTTTATAACTAAAATCCAAATTATCTAAATAAAAAGGGTTCTATATAGCATATTCCTTATTGTTTATATCAATGAAAGAAATTTAATTTCAAAATTAGAATTATACCCCTCAAAACTACTTTCTCTTCTCTGTAGATCTAGGGTACATACTAGTTTACATATGATGATCTAGTTTGAATCTACAAATTTAGTTTCTTAGGTTGGATCCTTACAATAGACATTTATAATAAAATATTATTCAAGGGATTATAATAAATGATAGGATAAAATGGGGTGGGGGTTATTATATGATGTTTATTAGATATTTTAAATCATTTATGAGATGAAAAAAATTATTATAGTTTTATGAAAAAACCTTAGTTTTAAAATAATGATAAATTATGGAATGTGTAATATTTATGAAACTCGATAAATTTAAGACATCTTTGATATTATATTTCAAAAATCCTAAATGAATATGGATTAATAAATTCAATTATAATAGATATGAACATGAATCATGATGGAAATTGATGTTATATATAGAAAATACATTATATAACATTTATTGAATTTTCATAAAAATATAGTTTCATTTCATTATTATTATTTTTAATTGATCTAAATAATTTTTTTAAAAAATATTTCATTAATAAAATTTACCAAAAATAAAAATTGAATTTTTTTATGTTAATGTAGAATAAAATTTTATGGGACACCATATTTTCAGAGAATAATACATGATAAACATCATTGGCTCCAAACTAAAGAAATAAAATAGAACGATAATAAATTCATATCCCTTTAACAAATAAATATAGAATCAGAAATAAATTAAAATTAACAATTTAGAAACATTGATAAATAATTATAGATTATATTAGAGAGGGAATTATTACATGAATAAGATATTAATCTTTTAAAAAAATTATGATTTAAAATTTTAATAATTACGTGAGTTTGGGAGGAAACTTAAAAAATAAAATTATTTGTAAAATAATAAATTACTCATTCATTATTTATTTTTCATGACATATATGTGGGTATAAGATATAAAGTTGTTATAAATTAAATTCAAAATACTCTAAAGGGAAAACCACTTACCATGATTTCTGTATCACTATATATATCGACTATCCTCCTTAATAGTTGAATAAAAAATGTGTTATTAATGAACTGTAATGATAGTGTTTTATAATTAATCATTTATAATCCATTTTTATCAATTGTTATTCATTTTTTGGTTTTATATTTCTCATGTAGATTATTTAGGGTTATTTGGTCCATCATTTCAAAGTCACTTCAATATAATAGTATTTATAAATTGTATTTGTTCACTGATTTTAGATAAACTAAATCTTCATAGGGATTTGTTTTAATTTTATTCATTTGAGGTATACATTCCATAAATATAAAATATTCCAAAAAATAATTAAATTGTAACAATCATATCTCATAAAACCTATTAATATTCTATTAAATTATTATTAACTATTATTTTTATTATCGATTTTTTACAATTTTATCTTTTAATAATATTAATAATAATTGTTTTTAATTATTTATTTTTTTTCATACGTTAAAATAAAATTAAATAAATAGAAATTATAAGTGGTTATAAAATTCCTCATTGGTCACATATGTTGTAAAACCATTCAAAGAGAGAGAAGTATTTTATTGATATTTTTAAATGGGTAATTAAAAATGAAAAAATGGATTTCCTAAATTGGTTAGTTTGTAATTAAATAACTTTATTTGTTATTATTACAGTTTTTATAGTTCTTTTACATATATTTATTTTGAACATATTTCTATGACCTTGTATGTGTATATTATTTTAACATGATTATTTAATAGTCCTTTATGTTGTGTTATCATCTTGATAAAAAATGTTATTATCAATAACATGGATTCATAGACCACAGTACAGTGATGATTAATAGTTCACTATATTGTATAATTTATTTGGTTTTTGAATATTTAGTACATTGTATTATGTATAACATGGTTTTATAATTTGACTATTTTTGTGGTACAACTGTCCATGGTTTTTTATTGACAATGATGCTAAATCCATATATCCTTTTACATTATACAAAAATAAGAATGATTTAATTCTATACATTATGACTTTATAAAACTATAAATACATATAATAATATCCCATAGTGGTTGTGATGAAAATTGATATATAGAATTCATTGATGTTGTGGACTAAGAATAATTTTGGCGGTGTTTTAATTGTTTAATAAATGAAAATAATAAGTATAATTAACATTACATTATGTTAAAAAAATTTCTTTTCACCTACGATATTGGTTTCATTATATCATGTTGTTTAGAAGATATTTTTAGGAGGTAAAAGAAGAAAAAGACACAGAATTATTAGGTTACAATAATTTACTTATTCTATGGAATTCATCCTTTCATTTGTTACATGGGATATAATAAATTTATTATGATAAAAAAATAAAAATCAAAATAATTGTAACATCCCGAGATTTTATGAGATAAATACATTGTAATTTATTCGATTCCTTATGATGTTTGATACACCATGATTAGATTACACTATACGCAACAATGTAGTTACTGGAAGTATATGCTACACTAATCTTGGATTTTTGTACACGCAATTTCTTGTTTATTAGATAGAAATAATTTTACATAAGTCCATGTATAAGTGATCAGAAAATATTATATCCTATCCATTGTAATGGTATGTTTGAATATTATTATCTTCCAGCTAAAAAAATTTTAATATGAAAATAGGTGGGTCTATAAAATTATAAAATCAATATTGATTGATTTTTTAGTGTAATATAAATTTTATATTTCAATTTAATTTTTTAAATTCATATTATAGATTTTTAAAATATGATATAAAACGAATTCAATTTTTTAGGTGAAAAAAGTGTTTTTTAAAAAATAAAACTTCTTTGGTCTATAATCGTCAACCCTTTTAAATCATATTTTTGAACAATTTATAAAGTATATTTTACCAAATAAACAACTTCTTTCGATAATGGACATAATAATTTATCTTTGATGAAATTTTGGTATTTTATTGATGATATTCATATTATTTTGAAATGTCATATTTTCGGCATTTAATTTCAAATTTTTTTTTATAAATTATTTAAATATATAGATTTTATTTTTAATTGGTTTTAAATTATAATTTGTTTATGTTTTTATTATTTAATTGAATTGAATTTTATTTTATTTAATTATACATTAAAATTGGATATAAACACAAATCAATCGTTAATAGTTTTTTATTCTCAAAAACCCACTTTTTCATTTTGACGACATGAATTAATTTTAAATTAATTAATGAAACCTTTGAGTTCTATATTTGGAAAAAAATACATTCTATATTTGGAATCATATGTTCCAAATTATTTAAATAGGTACATATAGTATTTGGACATTCTAAATAGTAACATCATTAATTATTTTATTTACCACCGTTAAAGGGTAAAATGGGTTAATATAGGTAATAATAATATTACAATAATATAAAACTCCACTAAAACTAGTCCTAATATTATTGGTTGAGTCTTGATAGAACAAAAAAATCCACATTCTTAACGTTTGGTATTTGGGATCTAATTGGACGTGGAAATTACATGTTATTATAATTAATTTAATGGGAAATATACCATAAACATTATCTTTTTACTGAAACAATTTTAATTCTTTTGGTCTCTATAACTATAAATATTAATAATAAATCATAAAATATTTATTACATCATGGAATTTTACTTTTTATTTGTAGACATTAAATAAATATATTTATTTATGTGAAAATTATTATCAAGTTATTACCATATTAAAAAAGAGTCAAATAAATGGTATTATAAATAAAAAAAGAGATATAATTTGAAAATATTCATTTCATCTAAGAAATTAAAGGATGATAATTACATGTTTTATTTTAGTTAATGTAGTTATTTATAATTAATCAAGTTTTTATAACTTTAATAACAATCAATTACTTAAAACTGTCAAAATTGATAAAAATGTATTTTGAAAATAATACTATTTTATTTAATGATATCATAGTCATAATAGTATAAGATTTGATAAAATAACATAGATAAAATAAAAATTTAATTAATGATATACTTTTGGTTTTCTTGGAATTTTTTATGAACTATATTTACAATATATATTAAAAATTACAAGAAGACATGGTAAGGGTTAAAATATTTTACTAAGGGTTAAAACTAAAATATAAGGTAAAATTTGTGACCTATACATGTCTAAAACATATTGGATGAGAGGAAATTGACCCATTATAATAATATACCATAAATATATATCTTTTGATCTATTAGTATTTGAAAATCAATTTATAATATAATAATATTTCGAGACATTCCCAATGTGCCCCTCCTCCCTCTTATAAAAGGCCACCACATCTATCCTCTTACCCACGCATCCCATTACCATTGTATCAGTAAACTTACACTCCAATAATCTCCCAAATTCCATCCATTTCACATACAGTGCACACTTTATGTATAAATCCATCCTGATCTTGTCTTTTATGAAACTCAAATGGTGATACTCAAAAAATAGGTAATTGCTGTATCCCCTATTTCAAAAATCATTTATTCTTATAATTTATATTATTATTTTCATTCCAAATTAAATAAATAAATAAATTATATTTCAGTTTATGAGATGTTATTATAATTTTGGGAATACTCTATACACCATTTATTCCATTCGATGAAAAACAATATCAGCATATGTGAATACGTATGGCTTACCGTCTCCACGCTGTAGTGTAACTTGTTATTTGAAAATAATTAATTTTTTTGTGTATAAAAATGAGTGTAATGGATATACGTAATTAATATAACAGGATATTTATTCATTGAAATTAATATAATATCCAATTCTATACCTTTTAACCATTAAATAAATGATATTGTTGCTCGTGGGTACATAGAACTTACCATCTCTATAATGCGTTGTGATTCATTCATCATGGTCTTAATTAAAACAAGATTTTCTACATGAATGAAATCAATAAATATGATATATATTATAATAATATAATTATTTAATTGATATAACTATATCCAAATAACTGTAACATGATCCAGTCCAACAAAACATACATAAGAACATGAAGCAGTTAATATCCGAATAACGGGTGATAATGAAACGTTACTAACAAACTGATGATAATATGATCATATATGATATAATAAAGGTTAATATGATTCTGGAATAAGTCAAAAAAATTATTTAAACAATTATACATGAGGTTTGGATAAATAAAAAACATATAAGACCTAATTATAGAGATCATTTTGCAATCTCATTATTATCCGAGATTGTTTATACATAAGTATATATTAGGTTATATTTACTATCCACATCCATGATTCCAATGTATGTAATATTATTTATATTCATATTCCATGGTTAAAATGTAATTTTATCATATAGTTAATTTTTATTAAATGGTATTAAATGAATTTCTTCAGTTATTAGATACGAGGTACATATTGACTTTTCCTGCAAAAGTATGAGGAGAAAATTTTTCTAGGGTTGCATGCACCATGAGGAAAGAAGAAATGGGGTGCTATCTAGGAGGTCAATGGGGGAGGGGTGGTTCTAGGGTATCACACACCACTAGGATATGAGAAATTCAATGCAAGAGAGGAGAGGAAGGAAGAATAGGGAAAACAGAAAGAAATGGAAATACGGAAAAAGAATTTGAAGAATAAAATGGACATATGTATAAACGAGAACATAAAAAAACTAAAACAGAAAAAAAATAACAATGAAACTTAATAATAATAATAATAATAATTATAATTAATGGTAAAAATAGTTTTGCCCTAATAATAACAATAATAATAAATATTATTATACTAATATTAATAATTTAATAATATAAATAAAAATAAAAACATAATAATAAAAATATTATTGGTAATAATAAAAATTACAATATACTTAAACAATATTATCATCATTATTATAAAAAATAAAAATCCTACTATCATTTTTTTGTTTTTCATTTTCACATTTTCATTTTATTATTCAACTTATTAATTTTTTGGTATATCAGGAAGGCTGCACAATGTCTTGGGTAAAGCCATGTAACTTCAATCATGCTCTACCTATTCACCAAACACGGTCAAAACCAAATCATTTATTTATCATTAAAAACACCTAATTCTTATTGGGACTTGGTCCGATCATCAACAATGATATTCGATGCAAGATAATATAATAAAATAATACCATTTCATATGTCCATGTGTGATATTTAACCATTAAATTTAATCCCAAACATTTATACATTTTAATCATAAATATTAGAAGACTTATCATCGAAATTTTGTGGAAACTCAAAATAATTTTAAAACTAAAATCATAGATTCCATTACCCATGTGTTGATATCATCATGCATGTAACCTAAATTGGTGTGTTCCAAAAATGATGCATGTATACACAACCTTGTTCCATTATATCACACATGACAATCAAACAAAATATTTAGAACACAAATCTAGTGCATTAAGAAAGGTCATGAAACATTATTAATGAAAATTATTAATCCTATAATAGTATATTAAACATCAATAAATGGAATTTATAATCCTTAAATAACATGGTAATTAATTTTAGAAAACATCATATTCCAACATTCCTCAATGCCCCCGTCCAGGTAGTCATATCATGTGTATTCCTTATGATCATAAAGACTCATTCTCAAATCCTAATCTATGTAATATACATGTGGGGACCATATCCACCTTTTATTGTGACATATGGGAGTAGATACACATATCAATATCCGACTCAAATGACTTATTCACATAATAATGATTCTTTAATCATTTTAAAAAAAAATTCATTTGCGTTCCAAATATATTTTCACACAATCAATTTAGGACAAACAAAAACATATTAAATGTTAAGAAAATAAAGACAATTAGTTCTCATTTAATTTTATTAAACCATGTTACCGTGATAAATATAACAATTATAGGTTCTTATTCAAAAACCATTTAATTCCTTAGTTAACATCAAAATTCCACATTCAAGTGAGATTCACACACCATGAGCGACCATCAACATGGTCTAATAAGTATCAATGGATCCAATGGGGATTATTATGGGTTCAATTCAGTATTCAATAAACCCAATTATAACTTCATATCGAGGAGATTAAATGGACACAAAATAGATCCATAATACAACCACATACTCATGACAAACATCAATACTATGAGATATAACTTGTAGACCACCTACCTCAACATCATATATGAATACTCTCATATCAGTATCCATTGATATAAACTCAAACAGCTTTAAATCCCTAAATAAGAATCTAAGTGAAATGTATTGGTTTTCGGGATTCTAAAGAGTAATAATAATTAATTTTTTTTTTCAGAATATTGAAGGAATATGAGAGTTAGACTCACATAGGTAGTTGATTCACACCAAACCACACGATAAACATCCATGAATCATGGTGAAATGTCTTTTGGGAAGTATGTGAAGGATATTTTTTTCACATAGATACATTATGGTAAAATGAGGGTGAAAATACAGTTAGAAACATTAAATATGAATGTATATAAACACGAATTTACCCCTTTCTAATGGTTTCATGGTTTCTCTGAACAACATTCCTAACATTGTGTAAATAACCCAAATCCCTTTATCCAATACAAGATAAGGTCACCTGATATACCATGGTAGGAACAAGGTTTGGAAAACTATATGGTGAATTTGTTCCATTCATAGTCCAAGGGGAGATCTAGATGGAATGGTTTCAATGGGCCCGCTAGATGGTTTGACAAACCATGTGGTGGTTGTGTGCCTCCTCTCACCAAAAGGCCAAACCACAAAGTCTCATAGGCTATGGCATTCAGTTATGTCTAATCGTGCTCCAACTATGATATAGGAACTACATGACCTCACATCCCTCCTCTTTCATATCCCCAAGAATTGTAAAACCCAAAAATACCTTTATAAACATGTTATTAATTTTATTTTCAAAACCCAAGGATGGTTAAAATGATATTTAATCAAGTACACACCACCTTAATTTTTTTGGATCCTCCATATATATTGGGAGGAGACAATCCAATTGGATGATTCATTTATGAAAAATTGAGGGGCCCTCCATTTTCCATTATTGTTTCTAAAATAACTCACAAGGAGTTTATTAAAGGATAAGTGATTTTCATATTGGGTAACACCAATATTAATGATTATGAATGATGTGTAGAAAAATTAAAACTTTGGTATGAGAATTAGTCATGAAATTCATAATAGAAAATGTGAAACTAAGTAGAAAGGTTGTGTGTTGGATCACAAGAATTATGAGATGCATAGGTAGTAATATTTTATGAACTAGAGTTTTTCATGTATTTAAAATGATTTTTGATGTATATATCTCTAATAATATTTCTGATTACCCATAAAATTATTGTTTTGAATAATATTAAGGATGGTTACACATATAAATATTCATTAGGGATATATTTGATTCTTTATTAAAATAACATTTGTTACATGAACTTGGTGACCTCATGTATACAGCGTGTTTACTAAATATGTTATCATTTCTTTGATGAGGATTGTTGTTCAATTATTTAAAGTGAGAAATAAACACAGAAATAAGTCCTTGTATTTATTATATATAATGGGATGATATGAAATAAAATAATTCACATATTGACTTGGTAAATGTGTATGTTTATAGAGAAAAAAATCACAGGGGGAGAGTTTAGAACCCAATGGACTAGAATGTTATCACTAAATTTTTAGTTCTTGTTTGAGATTATAATAAGATAATAGTTAAGTATAGAGAAAAAGAATTATAGATTTTTAATATGATTAATATTCGATTGATCTTGTATTAAAATATATATTTCAACAAGGATGAAACATATTTAACAAAACAAATAGGGGAATAATTACAATTGAAATATAAAAATGGAGAATCTATTCGGATTTAACATGAATAATATTTGAGGAGGAATATGATACTATGCATAATGATTTATAATTTCATTGAATATTTTTTATTACTAGAATCATTTTAATTCTTATTTAATGGGAGACTGTATTTAAAATTTTTCCAACCGTACAAGCCACAAGTGAAAGATCATAAAACATATATATATGATAGAAGGATCAACAATAAGGTAAAAATAGATCAAATACCTACACGGAGGCGTAAGGCTTGTGACTGTAGGTAGGCATATGTAAAAATTTAGGTTCATAGGTGCATGGTGAGTTTATAGATCCCAAAGAGTGTTCATGTTTTTGGAAAGGGGACTCTGATTCTATTCACTGCATGTGGTTAGTGTGACTATTCTTGTGTACTGACCCCATTGATATATTTATGGTGACTAAAACTCCCAAAAAATCTAATGTAGGAACATTATATTCAAAAACTTGAACAATACCCAACACAAAGCTCATAAGAGAATATAATATCATGAGAATTTATTGTATATTTATTAATTAAAATAAATAAAATATATTTTATATATTTCAATGGATGTTAAACTAATTTATTTTAGATCACAAGAAATAACATGTTTCTTTGATGGAATATAGTACACATTGATCTGAGTTTTACTACAGAACAAAATAATACTAAAATAATATTATTTAATATAATTATATAAATCATTGGTGTAAAATAAAAGGTACGAATATTATTAACTAACTTATGAAACTATATGGTTTATGAAAATATGATACAAATTCATTTGTAAAATATTACTCAAAAATGAATACAATAAGAAATTTTAAATAAAGGGATTATTTTATAGTAAAAAATTTTTATTCTCAAAAGGTGGTTTATCCTAATAAATTATATTAATTAAAAATTGTGAGTGATATTATTTTAAAATATATATATTATTAAATTAAATAATTTTTATTTTCATCCAATATATTTTATAGGAATTAAAAACGAACAAACACAATGTTACATAAAATAAACTATATTTGTACTAAAGATCTTCTTCCACATTTTATAGTGAACCAATTTTAAATCCACCATTGGGAAATTTTATATATTATATATGTCAAAATTAATATCACATTTGAAATATAAACTTAATAATTATATTTTTACGACTTTTGTTACTTTACTGTGGAGTTTCATTTGATAATATATAGTGAAAAATAATTATTTTTAATTAAAAAAAACTATTCCATATAATTTATTTATAATGCTAATTTTTTTTAAAGTATAAATAGATTTAATTATTATCAATTTATCTAAATATGTGTATTATATTAAATTTAACATTATAATTCAATATAAGATAAAAAATATCTTTTGAATATTTTTACTTTTAAACTCCTCATTGATTTCCCATCCACGAGATAAAATTTCAATTAATTTCTGCCACATATATAATTGTAACATGGAAGAATGGATACCATATTTATATTGATCATAATTTATAATGTCCAATAACTTCAACTTATTTTTTGTGAATAAATATTTCTCAATATAATTGGATTTAATTACAATGATTACGATGAAGTTAATCTTATCAAGGGAGTAAAAATTAAACATAAGGGACAACCAAACAAATACACTAGTCTAATATCTATTTTATGGAAATATATCAACCCTATACTCCCTTATATAATATTTTTTCATTTATTGGATCCTCTTTAACTGGGAAAAAATTGGTGGAATTTCCTTTTATAAAATTTACAGGAGTCCCACTCCACCTCCACTACAAAAGGCCTCCTGGTTGCGCCCAAATTTACCCTACGGGTAAAAGCGATCGATGTAGTACATGTAGTGGTCGAGTCCACAGGGACCGAAGAAGTAACCTTGAAACGCTATGATTTGGTGAAGGATGGGCTATGAAGTAGCCAACTTTGGTTTTGATTTTGGATGGTTTAAATAACACTAATAAACCTACGTGAATTCAATTTAATGAAAATGGGTTGATCTAGGATTATGCTCGGGGTGGATTGAATGAATTTTACTTCTTTAAACAATTTTGGTTTTATTAATTCTTGATGAATCCATTCTTCAAAAATAACACTACCTTCATCATTTTCTGGTTTGGTGCTTACTAAACACAATTACTAATCCCTTATACACTTAGAGAACCAAATTCATGATCTCTCAGAGGTATATGGTCATTTAGTAATTGAATTTATTTTTCTCAAACACAGTAAATATGAAGAGTAGAAATAACTGAAGAATGGATGTCTTAAATTAATTATCCAATTAACAACAATTCGTTCATAAAATAACATTCAATCCAGCCTTTGCATCCTCCTAAGATCAACCCAATAAGGGTTTAGCCCTCCATTGATGGTATACTCTCAATGGTGGGAGGAAGATGGCTAACAAGAATTGGATTGAAGAAATTAAAACCGAGGAAATAACGAGCACTCCTCCGTGTGTGTGAATGAAATTCACACCTATGTGTGAACTAATTCACAAAAACACAGAGATATCATAGTGATTTGTGATTATAAAGTTTTAATAAATGAAATGGAAAATATATAAGAGAATAAGTTGATTAAGAACATAAAGATACAAAAAGAACTTACATGGAAATGGAAAACATTACAAAGGAAATTTGGAAACAAAACATTACAATGAAACAAAGCATCCAAGATGATAAGAAAATTTTCCACCCCCATTACCTTCACCAATAGCTCCTTATATAGGCATATTAGGAGCCTTAGGTACATCCCCCAACAATTAATTCACCCCCCAACAATTAATAGAGTCAAATGGAGGGTGAAAAATCAAAAGGAAATTGATGTTTTGAATTTGACCCGGAAAACTGTCGAGATTCGTCCACCACATTGACGTGTGAATTAGAAATTGATGAAGGCCGAATCCGGAGGGGCTGTAGAAGGTAAATATCTTCATCCATCTCTCCTATATGAGCTGTAAAAAGTTCAGGAAATTTCACTCAGCCGTTTGGATGTTATAGTCGATATGGTGGGACGGATTTCTATGCATTAATGACGACTCCACCATTTAAATCTCCCCTTCAGATCCATTTATCATCATGAAAACATCAGAATTAGCTCCGTCCATAGTTGAATAAAATGATCCTCATATTTTTATCTTTCTACTGTATAAATTTGAGCTTCATTGGGCTTGGGTTCTGGGCCCCACAGTTGTTTGATGGGCCTTAGGCCCATTATGCTTTTTCCAGCAAGTTTCTGCCTTCAGGCGCAAAATTCTCCATCTTCCTTTGGGATTCATCCATCGGACCTAAAAGATAAAATGTTCCAAACAAAGTGATCAATCATATCCCAAAATGTAAAATTAAAATGATGAATAGTGTAATTTCCACAAGCAAATTATTGAGTGGGCCCAAATTGACATTTTAAGCATGAATTGCACAATGATGGGAAATGAAGTTCAATTTATGAATTGGACTAAAATTGATGTTTATAAACTTTAAAACACATTAATATTAAAAACTTAACAATGAATATTAGCCACTTTAAGTGACTAATCACACCCCCCAACTTGAGTTTTGCTAGTCCCGAGCAAAATAAATTACAAATATGAAATTGAAATCCCCTTTTCCAAAAACATTTTAAATACACATTGCTCACCCAAAAGACCTCATACCAAAAAAATTATGGAACCCATCAAAATCATTTAAAACAAGCTAGGTCCATAAGCATATCCCAAGCCCAAGCCCATTCCTTTGTTCAAATTCATCGCCACATTTCATCCAATTCCAATTAAGCATGATAAAGTGTTGTGCATCATAAAAGATATGGGGCCCATTTTATTGTTCAAGGGGAAAAAATGGAAGCGCTAGGTGGGAATCAAATTAAACCTTAAGATGAGTATCCATTTTTTTTAATTTTTTTTAACCACAATAGATATGAAATGACTAACTCTGGGCAAGACAACTATGGAGTCACGATCCCCAAGTGCCGGATGCCACGCATTTTGTCAATTTCATGCTCTACAATAGAGATATAAAGCCTAACTCTGGGCAAGACAACTATGGATTCACGATCCCCAAGTGCCGGACGCCACGCATTTGGATAAAACATTTCTCTATGTGGTCTTTTTGTTGTTGTTTTTTTTGTTTTTTTTGTTTTTGTTTTTTTTGGATACTCAAATTAAACTAAAAGTGACCCCAGAACCCTATGCTATAATGAAAGGGACCCAAGAACTCAAATTTACACCCACAATCCAAAAGATGTGCATTGTGGAATTTTTATTAAGAGGATGAAAATGTAAACTTTGAAAAATCACATTGGACAACCGCACTTTCCAAAAACTATGCTCATGAACTTAAACTTGCATTAAAATCAGAATCAAGGCATGCAAAATTTATTTGATATCCAATTTTAGAGTTTGCAATGTGTCTTTATCATGTTTATGGTTAATGGAATTTTTTTTTCATGCATGTTCTTATTCAAAATAAAAATCATTTTTTATCCCCCCCCCAACTTAGAATAACACTGTCCCCAGTGTTTAAAGAAAAAAAACTTAGAAGGGGGTAGGAGAGGAGTTTAAAGAAGAAATTTAAAATGAAAATCATGGAATGAAGTCACCTGGTGGTTGATGATGATAGCGCATGCCATAGTCTCCCTTCAATCCTGGATTTGAGTCTCCGTGGCTTGGATGATGGTGAATGGATTTTCCTTATGGTTTACGACATGTCATTTTATTTTTTTTAAACCTATAAAAAAATAAAACAAAACAAAATAAACTGATGATACATTGTCTTCTTTATATTTTCTAGGTAAGGTATTACTCAGAGATCACACCACGTGACACGGATGAATATGGCGCTCCCCTTTCATACCCATCCTTACTCATAAAAGAAGAACATGTCAACAGTTTATGGTAATTTATTATATGAAAAAAAATGATTCAAAATTATTATAAACATGAAAACCATGGGTTGCCTCCCATGCAGCGCTTTTGTTTAACGTCGTTAGCTCGACTTGAACCCCCCAACTTATCCAATTCCAACTTTCAAAATTTTAATGAACCCATCTTTCTCCACTTCAACAAGATTGAGATTGATCGTTTTTTTGAAATTTGTTTTGTATGAAATCATATTTTCTATAATGATTGGTAAAATCCAAGGAATATCTAAAATGGTTGATCGAGTTGTTTCTATAGTCTTTCCTAAGACACCAAGGATCATTCCTACATTATTAATTTCATGATATGGATGAATGACAACTGAAATTTCTTGTTTATCACCTATGATGGGATGCCTCGGTGGGGAAGTAAGGACATTGATTTTGAGTTCAGTTTGGATAGGACATTTAAACCCAGATAAGGAATTATAATCAAAATCAATTTCATTTTCAGCATTTCCCAACACAATTGGTTCCATTTGAATTGAAGATTCAACCCTAAAGTTTTCTAGATGAGTTTCATGAATGGGTATGGATTTGATGTTTGTGATTTCTCCTAATGGTTCAATGATTGGTGTTTCTGAAAAATTATCATTGGAGAAATATACCGGGCATTCAATCCATGAAGAAAAATTTCCCTCTTGTGAATTCATGAAATCAATTTCATCCTGATTTAAACACTCATTAACAATTCCTTGATCTTGTTCAGTTATCCCATATCCAAAGGTTAGTTCTTTTTTCAAATCATGAGAGGTTTTTGGGATAAATGATTCATCTATCAATGATGAGGAAAAAACATCTTGAGTGGGAACGGGTTCCTCAAAAGTCTTAAAGCATTGTAATTATAATCTGAAAGATGAAACTTCTGAATTCATTTTATCCATTTGTTCACACAATTGTTCAAGAATTTTTTCAGTATTAGGGTTGATATATGTTTGTACATCCTGGACTTCCTCATTATTTATCTTTTCAATCATTCTTGATAGGTATGGAAATTGATCTTGTAAACATTCAGCATCCCATTGATTGTACATCTCATCTGGTGTGGTGTATTCAATTAAGGGTTGGTCAATGAAATTTTCTATATGAGGTGATTCAAAATATTGATTTTCCAGATGATTATATCCTTGGTATATTAATGGGTATTGTTGAAGATAATCCATTGGAGATGATTGAAAATTGTTTTTGGGATTCATTGGACACACAGGAACAGAAAGGGGAAAAGAGAAGAGAAATTTGGGTGAGAATAGAGAATTTGGGGTGAGAAAAGAAGATGAGTGTCTAAGGTACTTACTTGGGTCCCCGGCAACGGCGCCAAAATTTGGTTGCGCCCAAATTTACCCTACGGGTAAAAGCGATCGATGTAGTACATGTAGGGGTCGAGTCCACAGGGACCGAAGAAGTAACCTTGAGACGCTATGATTTGGTGAAGGATGGGCTATGAAGTAGCCAACTTTGGTTTTGATTTTGGATGGTTTAAATAACACTAATAAATCTACGTGAATTCAATTTAATGAAAATGGGTTGATCTAGGATTATGCTCGGGGTGGTTTGAATGAATTTTACTTCTTTAAACAATTTTGGTTTTATTAATTCTTGATGAATCCATTCTTCAAAAATAACACTACCTTCATTATTTTATGGTTTGGTGCTTACTAAACACAATTACTAATCCCCTATACACTTAGAGAACCAAATTCATGATCTCTCCAAGGTATATGGTCATTTGGTAATTGAATTTATTTTGCTCAAACACAGTAAAGATGAATAGTAGAAATAACTGAAGAATGGATGTCTTAAATTAATTATCCAATTAACAACAATTCGTTCATAAAATAACATTCAATCCAGCCTTTGCATCCTCCTAAGATCAACCCATTAAGGGTTTAGCCCTCCATTGATGGTATACTCTCAATGGTGGGAGGAAGATGGCTAACAAGAATTGGATTGAAGAAATTAAAACCGCGGAAATAACGAGCACTCCTCCGTGTGTGTGAATGAAATTCACACCTATGTGTGAACTAATTCACAAAAACACAGAGATATCATAGTGATTTGTGATTATAAAGTTTTAATAAATGAAATGGAAAATATATAAGAGAATAAGATGATTAAGAACATAAAGATACAAAAAAAACTTACATGGAAATGGAAAACATTACAAAGGAAATTTGGAAGCAAAACATTACAATGAAACAAAGCATCCAAGATGATAAGAAAATTTTCCACCCCCATTCCCTTCACCAATAGCTCCTTATATAGGCATATTAGGAGCCTTAGGTACATACCCCAACAATTAATTCACCCCCAACAATTAATAGAGTCAAATGGAGGGTGAATAATCAAAAGGAAATTGATGTTTTGAATTTGACCCGAAAAACTGTCCAGATTCGTCCACCACATTGACGTGTGAATTAGAAATTGATGAAGGCCGAATCCGGAGGGGATGTAGAAGGTAAATATCTTCATCAATCTGTCCTCTATGAGATGTAAAAAGTTCAGGATATTTCGCTCAGCCGTTTGTATGTTATAGTCGAAATGGTGGGACGGATTTCTATGCATTAATGACGACTCCACCATTTAAATCTCCACTTCAGATCCATTTATCATCATGAAAACATCAGAATTAGCTCCGGCCATAGTTGAATAAAATGATCCTCATATTTTTATCTTTCTACTGTATAAATTTGAGTTTCATTGGGCTTGGTTTCTGGGCCCCACATTTGTTTGATGGGCCTTAGGCCCATTATGCTTTTTCCAGCAAGTTTCTGCCTTCAGGCGCAAAATTCTCCATCTTCCTTTGGGATTCATCCATCGGACCTAAAAGATAAAATCTTCCAAACAAAGTTATCAATAATATCCCTAAATATTAAATTAAAATGATGAATAGTGTAATTTCCACAAGAAAATTATTGAGTGGTCCCAAATTGACATTTTAAGCATGAATTGCAAAATGATGGGAAATGAAGTTCAATTTATGAATTGGACTAAAATTGATGTTTATAAACTTTAAAACACATTAATATTAAAAACGTAACAATGAATATTAGCCACTTTAAATGACTAATCACCTCCTCTCCTCCCACATAATTAAACCTAAGAAGGCATGATATTCATATGATTAATGGAAAACAAATCTCCTCAGAATCCCTAAAATCATTATATATTCCCCACACTGTGCATAAATAAGTCCATGTTTTCCCATTGGTAAAAACCAATATGAGTTACAAAAAAAGAGGTAATAAAGATCCTAAAATTATTTTGTTTTATTCATTACTCCAGTATTAAAATTATACCTATTACACTATTTTATAAAAAACCATTATCTTAAATTTAAATATTTTTTTGTAAGGGTATTACTTACGCTTACTTGCACTTCTATTTAAGGGGTAATGAATTTACCCATTATGTTTATGGTGAATTACCACCTAACGAAATGGATATGTTTGTTTTTTATTTACCACCATTCATGGATGGAAATTATGATGTAAATTCTATTAATATATGATATATATGATATTTATTATTTATTTATTGATATTTTATTATTTTATTATACATAACTTTGTACATTCCGTTTTTTATATATGATGACACAGTTTGGGGAATTGTAGACTACTACATCCTAAAAATGATGTGTTTTGATAATAAGGTACATGGAATATATAAAAAAACTATTTAAAAATATGTTACATAAGAATAATTTATATATTACTAATTAAATTATTTCATTTCGATAAATATAAAATATATCATTTTATTTATTACCTATTCAAAAACTAAAAAAATGATAACATCTGTCATGGATGTGTGGACGACAACCTCCACAGCATGATGTGATTCCTTTTATATAACAATAATTATATTTATAATCATATATTATTAAATAAAGTGGTATGTAATATATTTTGATCATTATGTAATTATATAGTGTTACATACCTACTTTCTATAACGATCATTAAAATATTTGAACGTTACATGAGCATTAGTACAATCTACAATCTCTATGATTATAACATTGGTTCATTTTTCATAACCATATATAATTAATGGATTTAAAAGTAAAATTTCTTCATAAATATGAAAATTATTTCATGGTATTTGTTATATATATGTCATATAATGTCCCCTTTGACCATAGTTGACCAACATAAGTTCTTTTTGACACATAATCTAAATTTGGTAAAAACGCCCGATGTAAAAATAATTATTTAAATAGTTTTACACAAATTTTTTTTAGGTGAAGTAAAATTTATGATAAAAATTAAAAAGATTATAAAGAAATTAAATAATTAAACTAAATTTTTTTTGGACTAATAACGTAAACGATTAATTTTACATGCAAGGTATGGCATTTTCGACACACTTTTTACTTATGTGAGATAAGTTTTATATTCTCCAAATACTTATTCTATGAAATGTATCTACTATCCAATTTTTATATATAATATCATTAATTATATTATCATTATTTTATTTAAATATTTTATTTAATTATATTCAATCATGAAGCTTGTGATTTAAAATGCTTCAATGTTGTGTGGGACACATCAGAATGTCTAAAGATTATATTCCTCAAGAATAATTTAAATTTTATTTGAAATGTATTTAAATTTAAGTAATTATGTGAACAATGTTACCAAATATATTTAATTGTCATATACTATTGTTATTATGGATGTTTTCCATGATTTTGAACCATTTTTATTTTTTTGGGTATAGAAATTGTTTTATAATTTTTTTAAAAAAACATTACTTCATTTCTATCTTTAGTTAGAGAAAACGTTTTTCGAAAATTCATTCTTTCAAAATTAACTTTTTAAAATTTTTAACCATTATAATTGATTTATTTTATACATTTTTACAATTTTTTATTTTATGAATTTTTTCAATTGAATCTTCTTTAATCTTTCTAATAAAGCCAATTTTCTAACCTTTTTACCATGTAAAAGGAATTTTCTTTTTACCTCGTATGATATGTACTTATTTTCCCACCAACATGTCATCTAATATTCTTAATCATTCTTAAAAGGATAATTTTTTAGAAAATGTTTTTCACAATTATATTATAAGGAAATGGTTTTTAAAAAAAATAGATGTTTACCTTGAGAATGTTTTTGAAGGATCATTTTAAAATATTTCTATTCCTCTTGGAAAAAGAACCTTTATATTACTACACTTGAAATATGTATTATTAAAAACAACCTTATTACTCTTTTGTAGGTTTTATTATTTATTGGAACAAGGAGAGAATTTACAATCACTTCTTCTGTTCCTTTTTGTCCCCATGATATTTTGAATACTCTATGATCATTTTAAATTGAATTTCCCCAATATATAAATATCATTGTTATGGATATTATTATTTCTGAACACACATAACAATTTTCATATTGTGTTTAATTATAATGTGATTTTATTTCTTGGAATATATTTATATATTTGAATCTTTTGTTCAGTTTGAATATTTTATATGGAATATTGTTTATTCTATCTCATGAATACTTAAAACATGAAATTCATGTGTTGGAATAGTTAAAATAATTCCCTATGATTTTGGGACTAATTAATGTAAGACCCTAGATATATTTTCCATCAAATAAGTTGAAATTAGTGGGTGATAGGCCCTTTGAGTTTTTTTCCAAGAAGAATATGTGGAGTTTTGCTCAATGCTTTAAACTGTCCGGATGACATATATTGACATTATTAGTATTCATGTGAGTTAGATATGAAATCCATTAATTATTCTTTTTGATACATAGATATTTCAGTTATCATTATTATTATCCATGATATCATGCGTCATTATATCTATGGATACATATAATTTTCGGTTTATTAGTTAAATTGAATATGTTTCAGTGTCTTACCAGGCCATATTTATTATTCTATATGAATTTAATTCAATGGAATATGAATTCAATTATTTAACATTACATTTTATTATTATAAGGGATTATTTATTGAATTTTTTTACTTTACTCTTATTTATCATTTTAGCTCACCGATATTACAATTCATTTCTATAGTAACAGATTAATTGTGAAACGAAAACAATTAAATGGTATTCTAAATGGAATAATGTTATTATATATGAAATAGAATAATATTATTTTATAAATAGTTAATTAATGTGATATAAAATGGTCTTATATGTATCTTTTTACTAGTATTACTAAACTATTCGATCCTTTGGGACATCATTTACTATTATCATATTCCATTTATATTTAAAGTAGACATCAGCTCTGAGAATTTTGGTGTCCAATTGATACCGTAACTATTTAAAGATATTGTGTGTAAAAAGAGGGAACCAGATATAAGAAAAAATTGATTTGAAAACATATCCTTATGTTAAAAATTAAGTATAAGTATAGAATAACAATATATAATTTCATTAATGTATAGGTTATGTGGGTTTTCCTAGCAATACAACCCTGTCTAGATACTACAACTGTACGCTATTCTGAAACAAATGTGTTACAGCTCTAACAATGTGTGTGTGTCCGGACTTGGTGTAACAAGTTACATGACAATGGGCTTACGTTGTAGCTAGTTCGACAATCTTGATAGATAGACTTAGGATAATTCACATTTTCTCTACCAATAATTATTAAGTATTTGAATAGATTTTTACAATCAATTTCCTATATTAATCCTTATTATAAGGTAGGAAATATATTGAAATACAATTGATAAAGAAATTATGTATTGGTGTTTTATTAAATGACTTAGTTAAAAGGATATTTTATTATTAACGTTATTTTAAGGATTTCCATTTAATATATTTTTAAAGTTATATTAAATTGGTTTTAGATAAGGAATACAAGGATACCATGTTATAACCCATCAAATTTGGTAAGGCCTCTAGAAATAAACCCATTAATGAAGGATAATAAGGGATTAAGACAAAATAAAAACCAACACAATGTCATTGTTAATGTACCATTGTTTTTAGTTGAAAAAATATCACAAATAAATATTAATGATAAACCAATATTTTAATATATAATTTTTAGTGATTAATTTCATAAACATATTGTATTAAAAAAATAGTTAATGATAAGTGTAAATACATTTCATTCTTTTATCGATTTTTTGATCCTTTGAATGATTCAATTAGTGCTTTAGGTATCATGCATAGTTTCGGAATACCCATTTCATGATGTACGTGATGAATTAGATTTTGATTGATGTGCAACCAAACGAAGAAAATATTCTTTTAAAATATTATTATATCAACTATGTATAGATAATTATATTCATAGATATTAAATTAAGTTCTCATCTTGATGAAAAGGAAAAAAAATATTGTCCTCATAACATAATTTTTGTTGAATTGATAGTCTTCAAAATCCTAACAAATTTATGGTTTTATGGCCCTAAAAATTTCATTCATCATTCACTTTTTTATTACTGACCCCAATAAATTCCTATAAATGTTTGCACTTTTCCTCAAATAATGTATCTATACATTCCACTAATTTTCTCATACATGGAGACCTAGTTATATTTTATTCCAGGTGACATTTGTACTTCATGTTCCCTATTTTTTCTATGATTTATTATGAACCCTTATCACACTGTGGGATTTAAAACATTTAAAATATAAAATTATATATTAAAAATATCAAGTTTAAATTTCTAGGAAAAAAATTAATTAATGTGGGGAAATGTAATGCCTTGGTAATCCAATGTAGGAAAATTCCATTCGATGGTGTATATGACTTGCAACACCAAGGGATAAAGAGAATAATAATATCTTGATATTTTATAATATATTTTCTATTATTATAAATATTAATATAATTTATAGAATACAATGAATGTGAATCATATTTAGCATCTATCATATGCATCAATGAGATTATTTGATGGCATGGATTAAATGAAAGGCTAGGTTCCATCAAACAACAATATATTATCACAATATTATAATTTAATATAATAATATATTTACAAGATATTAAATTATTGGTTATGAATAGTATTATCCAACATATTAAAATATATTTTAAACAAATATTAAAATATTTCATCAGATATAAATTAATTAGAAATGAATATAAGAACAAATTGGAATTAAATTGCATATTTTATAGAAATTTATTTTTATAATCACAATGTTTTATTTTCTAAATAAATAAAATTATTTATAAATATTGAGTGATATTATGGTCATATATATATATATAAAATATTCAATAAAAATATTTTTGATATTATTCTAATAGATTTATGATTCTTGAGATAAAAACAAATTAAATATTATTCATAAATACAGTGATTTTTATTAATGCACTTTTTCATCATTTTAATGGATAAACATTTTCTTGTCAAATATTTGGAAACTTTGTAGACTATATATTTGAAAATAAACATCATAAATTATAATGGTAGGATAATAAATTTAATATTGTGAATATTGTTATTTTACCATGATGATTAAATTATTAATAAATAGTTAAATTTAATAAATATCAATTGAAAAATGTTTTTTCATATAATTTAATAATAAGGTTAAATTATTAATTTTTTTAGTTTTAATTAATAAATAAATATTAAAATTTAGGTTAATAAAATTGATGTCATTTGAATTAATTTTCCTTTTAAATTGGAAATAAAATCAAAGAAAACAATTGAACATCTTGACATTAAAAGGATACATTTTCATCTCATCCATGGGATTAAATTTAAATTAATATCTCCCACTTATGTGATTAGAATTTTTAAAAATGGATTCCATACTTTCGGACTGAATACTTTATACTGTCTATTATGGTCAACATAGTTTTTTAGAAAAATATTATTGATATTAGATAAAATTAATTTCAAGGATTAAGGTGGAATTAAAATTAATAAAGGATTAAACCATAAAACTATGTTACCAAAAGGCCTAAAAACATTTCGAAAAGAAAATGGATGGCCATAATTTAAACCTATAATCCATTATCATGCATTTTCTTCATAGTTGTAGACAATTTTAATGGAAAACACATGGGTCAAATTCCATTTCAAATCTTTTACAAGTGTTCCACTTGTCCACCACTATAAAAAGGAATCATATCCTATCACTTCCTCTAATATATAAACACCAATTTTAATGAAAAAGTAATTTTAAACATATTCCACAAATACCTCAACTCATACAAGAATTCTCTCCATGGGATGAATGAAATCTAGTGAATCCCATCCGTGTAAACCAAAAGGTTCTACACAAATAAGAGGTAACAAACATCCTCAACATCTATAGTTTTAATTTTCTATCAAAATTTTCAATTAATATTACTCCATGATTATATAACTTCATAAATATCATAAATATACTAAGCTATTTTTATATTAATGTTTATAAGCAAACTTACACCCACATTTATCTAATTGGTAAATAACATATAGTTTATGTGTACAACGAATTATCGCCTCACGAAATGAACTTTTGTGTTTTCCATTAACAATGGTCAGAGTATGGGATTATGCTGGAAATGATGTTTACATATGATATATATTGATATTATTATGTCTTTATTCTTCATTAATTACTTTATAACACATACACTTATATAGACCATTTTTTGTAAATATGATAACATCATTTGTGGAAGTGTGGACTACTACCTCTTAAAAGCGATATCATTTGATCACATGATACATGGAATGTATTAAAGATGGTCTTAGTTAAAAATATTATAAATATAAATGAATATATTTTATTCGGGATGTAAATACATTTTTTAAATATAATATATTTCATTTTCTTTATTACCCTTTAATACACTACAATGTGATAATGTCGGTTATGGGCTTATAAAACATCAACTCATCGAAACGATGTGATTCATTTACATCATAAATATTATTCATATATTATTATATATGATTAAATAATGATATATTTATGATATAAGGATATTTTTTGAAAGATAGAGGACCACTTACCTTCTTTCCATAACAATCATTGAAAATTTGAACGTTACTCTTGTGTATGCACATCCAAAAATCTCCATTATATTAATTTTGGATCATTTTTATTAATAATATATTATGATTGGTTTTAAATGTATTATTTATTAAAATATATGACCATTAGTTCGTGATTATTTCATTGGATATGTTATATAATGACTCCTAAGACCAAATTTGACCAAATATTTTTTTGGACACGTAAAACAAATTTAGTCAAAACTCACGATGTAAACATAATTAATTACATATTTTATTTAAAATTTTAATAAGTAAAAAATTTATTATAGACATGAAACATGTTCTCAATCATGTAAATAATTTTCAAACTTTAGTTATAAGAGAATATAAAGACACACAAGCCATGTCAGATTCTATGTAAAGCATTTTTATCTCAATTATTACATCTAGGAGATAAATGTCATATTCAACACATATTTCTTTTTTGTGGTGTAAATACTGTACAATTTCACATATTATATATTAATTTTTTTTATTTAGAGTAATTAAATAATATATTTAATGTTATTTCACCATAAGGATTATGATTTTAAATGATTTGTAGTTCTATGGGACACATAGAAATGTTTAAATATTAGTTTCCTCAAGAAATATTTTATGGATCATTGAAAGGTATATACATTATGGGAAATTATATGAATATTATTCTATAATCCAAATAATAATCTTCTACTCTAGTTATTAATGATATTCCTTAACTATTAGTACCATTTTTCCACTCTTTTGTACTCAAAATGTTTTACAAAATAAATTTATAGAAGCCCAACATCATTTCCCTCTTAGTAGAAGAAACTATTATTATCTAAAACAGCAGTACTTTAATATGCATCATTAAAAAAAATTAAAAATTAAAAATTATTTAGTAAATAAATTTATACATTTTTTCTTTTTCCATTTTAAGGATTATTATCTTATCTTTCTATACAAATTATTTTTCATATCATTTTACCATTAAAAAGGAATTCACTTTTTTACCTTGTTCATCACATATGGATATACACAATGTCATTTTTTCAATCTATCAATTTCACTGTTTTTTTAAAATCAAAATTACATATTTTATAAAAAAATTAAAATAAATAATTTAATATTTCCCTTCATTAAAGACAATAAAAATTTATTATTCTCTAAAAGGGATATACTATATTTATAAAATCATTAATCTTCCTACGATTGTTTAATAATTTATTTTTCCAAGGCTAATATTCACATTCATTTCCTTGTTTCTTTTTATTCTCCTTGAAATATTCATTTTCCGATGATAATTTTATTTTGAATTTCCCCAAAATAATTGTATCATTTTTGTGGATATGTTTATTTTATGAACCATATACCATTTTTAGATGAGTAATATTATGAATGTTATTTTATTATTTGGGGAAAATATTTATAAATCCATATCCTTTATTTAATACTAATATTTGATACAGAATATTGTGTATTCGATAATAGGAATGCTTGGGACATTAAATATATGGGTTGGGGACTATTTATGTAATTCTCTATAGATTGTGAATCTATTATTGAAATCCCTTCAATTATTAGGTCATCTCATGAGACAACATTAGTGGGTGATAGAACATTCATGCTTTTTCCCTAGCAGAATAGTTGGGTTTCTCCAAATAGTTTTATGCTTTCTAGAGGATTGATTATGATAGTGCAAGATTATATCTACCCTAGAAATGGTCTCCAATAATTTTGAATTACCATCAATGATATTTCAGTTTTCATTATAATTATCAATAAAAAATAGTGTCCACAAATGTTTTTATTCATAAAATTTTTATTTAATTTATTTACGTCATGTGTTTCGGTTTATTACATTTTCATTATTATTATTCATTATATAGTTATGTTAATGGAATGTATTTCCATTTGTTGAACTTTCCATGTTATTATTTTTATTTATTATTTATTTATTCTGATATAAATTATCCTTACTAATAATTTTTTCTCACCCTTATTATGTTTCCTTTACCCAAGAACATTATAAGTATACATAGAAATCCATGAAAGAATATTTTATAAGAAATAATGCTATTATCCTTGAAAGATAAAAAACTATGCTTTAATTAGTGTATTTATTTTTAGTACAGGTCTCGTATGTATTTGGTTAAATAATATTACTAAACTATTATGTCCTTTAGGTCACGGTTTACTTATATCGTATTCCATTGTTATTGGTAGAGGACACAAGCTATATGATTTGTCATGTATGGTCAATGCAGTGAAGTGGAATGAAATGCCTTTTTAAAAATTAATCATCCAAAGAATGAAATAATGTGGGAATTGATGTGAATAAATAATTTATTGTATCCTTAATGAGTTAAAAATTTAAGGGAAGCCATAAAATATGTTTCATATTGGTCATTGGATCTATTATGTTGATCATCTTAAACCTTTGACTATAGAAACCTATGTGTGCATGGTCAGGAAAAATAGAGATTACATATCCTAACTTCTACACCTGACACATGTTATTCAAGATTGTTTAAAAATGATAATTAGACACACTCATTGACTAAAATCATATCATAAAACATCATCTTTAATAAATTCCATTATTCGAATAAGATTTTTAATCTAATGATAATTGATGTTGTGAAGGGGTTTTTTTCATGGGCAAATCATATGTAATACCATAGAAGACCTCAAAAAATGTTTAAAATCCCCGATCCATCATGAGGATGAATGAAATTTATTATAGACATGATAAATTTCATTAGGGAATCATGTGAATCCATCTATAAAAAACTAGTGACTTACGACATGTGAAACATCCATCATTTACTCATTTCATCAACTCAAGACCTATAAAGTTTGAAATATGATTCTTATATAATTTCTAAAAAGGTGTTGTATATAGTTGAAGCCTATCACATGAGGCATATAGTTGTCACATTACAATGTAATGCGATCAGATAATTCAGGTATCCTCTCTAAAAATAAATTAACTAAAAAGTTTTGATAGTTTCGGTATTCAATTAGAACCTAAGAATAATTGTAATCCTTATATCACAATAAGAATTTTGTGATAGGTGTTGTGAAAACAACTATACAAAAAAATTTAGGTTTAAAACTATTAAAAATAGTAATATGGTTATTTGGGGGAGATATCTATTTTTAGGAATAAATAGAATATTCATGATATGTTCACACAAAGGGTGAGGTAAACCATGTAACATTTTAATATAATGGAGAACACATTAATTTTAAAATATTTCCGGGATACTCTATGATATCATGTTTTATGATCATGAATATATGGAGTAATAGAATACTATCACTATCAAACAATGAATAAGAAACACCTATGAGCCTTATATTGATTTTCAATAGAAGAATGTGATCCCATAACACATTGATTTTTATTAAAAAAATGGTTTTATGCCTGAAGAAGGATGATACATAATGTATGTATTTATAAAAATCACACACGGGATCACATGAATGTTGAGTTCTTGAAGAAGTTGGTTCAAAAAAACATATACTATTAAATGAAGTTTTGGAAACAATATTTCAAATACAAAATATTTGAATGATGGTCATATATTCCATATATCATTTATATGAAAATTGATATACCCTACTGGTTGAGGAAGTATATATTTTGAAATTCAGATAAAATAATAATAATGAAATTATAAGATCTATAGTTTCACATGGAATGGACCATGAATTAAACTTCAATTCCTAAAGTGAATTTGATTTTAAATGGTTGATATTTTCATTGTGAAAGATCATTCCTTCATAAAATATCAATGATGATGTTTCATTCATTTCTTTTTCACATTAATGTATAGATGTTTATTAATCATACTGATGGAAAAATATATTCATAATCATTTCCACTAGAAAATTGATCATATACAAGTGCTAAGATATATTTGAGCAAGATGAACAAGATACAAAGCTTCTTAATGAATACATAAGTCTGTGGATTCTATTAAGATAGTGGTGATGGATCAACAAAATGGTACTCCTTCAGTGTATAATGAAACTGATTTTGAAGGTACCAACATTAATTATAACTAAATTCTAAATGATTTTGATAACGGGTGGGCCGGTCTTATAAAACAATAGATAAAATGTTGTATTAGGGGGGGAGGGTATAACCAAATTATGAATGTAGATTAATTTGGGGGGACAAGTTAACATGTTTAAAATGTGGTGGAAGTGGGGCATGACCAGTTTTTTTGTAATAAACTTATAATATTTAAGATAATCCATGTTTGGGGGACTAACCAACATGGAAAGGAGTAGGTCATTGTGACGATCCATGTAAATAAATAGGTTCAATGAATTTTAGTCAAAGAATTATTTTATTTTTTGAAGAGAGAAATATTAATAGCATACTGAGGAATTATCCAACCATTGAAAATTAATAAAAAATAAGGAATTTATAAATAGAAAAAGGATCACGTATTTACCCCTCCCCCTCTCAGTAATCTCAAACATATCATACCACTATAAAATATAATAATTTAATGAAATGTGCATATTCTATGATTTTTTCACAACATAATGGTTGATCTTTATTGTATTATTCTCAAAAATTAAAGGGTGATGATTCGTAGATGTTTATAATAGAAAAAAGGTGGAAATTCTTTAATTATACACCAAAATGAATATGCGACCCATCATAGATTACACTGATAAGTTAACATGTGATCCATATTTGATTACACTCCAAACATAATGTGTGGTCCTTCTATGATTTATCTCACACCATAATGGTTGATCATTAAGCCATTTTATAACCAACATAAAATGAGATATTTATATAATATATTCACAAACTAATGGGTGGTATATCTTGTATATGTCCACTATATGACGTTTTTCTATTATTAGTTATTTGTAAATGTTCATTGTTATGAATTTTCATATTTTTATGGTATATTCCTATGAATATTCTCTATGGATTATGTTTATATCGAATGTTTATGCACTATTATGAGATTATATATTATCTGTCATTTGAGATTTAATATGATTTTGTCCTGACATATGGACATCTTTATTGTCATGTGACTTAATTAATATTATATTTATACCATAATATTATTTTCTCATATGCTTATCTCCTATCATTTAATGAACAATTAATATGTTTTCCCTTAAGGATTATTTAACCTCACCTGAATCTTATGATTCCCTTCCATATGATATAAAACTATGTATAGCCTATGAGGAGTCAATAATGGATCTTAGATTGGTTTGATTAACACAAATGTTCATAAGTATTAAAAAATATTTTTCATATAAAGATGGTACTCAATGACAGTAAAACCATAATTTCATTGGATTTAATGATAATTAAAAAAATTAGTGTTTGAGTATTTGTGATAAATGACTCTTTATTTACATAAATCTCACTCAGGATATCAATATTTATAAGTAAATAAATTGTATTTTTCATTATATCAAGGAGTGAGAGACTATGTCACCCATTTTTTACAATAATTAATAAAAAAATTATTAATTTTTACCAAAAATATTAGTATTATATATTCTTATGAGTTTGTATACAAATTAATATTTGTGAGCCTAATAATATGGTAATATACATTAGCTAGTATTAAATTAACCAAATATTAATATTTTATTTTAAAATACTGTATTCTAATCTATTTCAAAAATCATCATTATATTTTTATATTTATGAGAATAACAGTATTATCACCCATTCCTAATGTTGACATAATTATTCCAAAAAATATATCCATTTAGAAAAAAAAATCTTTTAGATTTCATAATTTAAATATTTAATACTTTCTTAAAAGGTATTTTTATTAAACATTGGAAATTTGTTTTTTAAAAAATATATAAAAAAAGATTAATTCATTTACATATTTTGAGTAATGATTTTATTATATTATGTCAAGAATATTTCATTATTTATTATATTAAAAATATTATTTAGAAGGATGATTCATCTATATCCTGTATTTTTTAATATTCTAATGGTTGGACAACTATTCAAACAGTACTATTACTATTAGAAAATCCACACATCTAAAGGCCCCATAAAATTTATATACCAATAACTATACCTTACTTACCAAATTCAAAATTAAATCACTTCTATATCATAGTTATCCATACACACACTATTAAAATTGTATCATATTTGAAATTATTGTTTTCTGTTTTAAACCATTGTTAATTGGGGTGATTATTATAAGAGACAATAACTACACAATTTTAATCTCTAATTATCATACCTTCTTGAATTTATTGTATTATTATAAATTTTTTATTTATATGGATTATATTTATTCATAAAATTTATTTTTATGTTGAATAATTATAATGATTAATGACATGTTTTGTTATTCCTTCAATTTATTTATGATAGATACTTTATTTATTAGAATTATTGTTTATTAAATAAATATTTATATTACAATTCCATAACATATAATTTTTTGTAAAATATTATATATTTATTTCATCAAAAATAAAATAAAATAAATACATTTAATAATTAAATTTACAATTTATTCATAAAAAATTCAAAAAAATCCTTTTTAATATATGCTAACACAATATATATATATATATATCCCTTTACATTGAAATTATGTGTAGAGGGATGGTAAATGTATCACTCCATTAAATATTATTTATCTCATTTACTAAATCATTGATGATGATAAATTAGAATAACAAACACCATTATTTTAAAATTAATTATTCAATGTCATAGAGGATGAATAATTTTGGATAACAGAGCTGTAGTCACCCATTGGGGATTCAAGTTGATAATTGATTAGTCTCCAACAAAAATTTGGAATGAAATTTTTAAATATAGTAATTTTTTATTTTATCGATTCCTTTCAATAAAATGCAACAAATTCATTAATTATTAAAAAAATATGATTTATAGATATTTTTTATCATTTAAATACATATATTAATTAATATTTTTTCTTTTCACACTAAATTACACCAATATATTTATAATGATAATGTATCATAGTGATATTTCATATGATCACCTAGGAGATGTTAACCTTACATGAAGGAATAAAAAAAATAATATTTAAATCCATTTAAACATATATATATATATATAATAAAATTCATGTCTTATAAATATTTGACTTAAGAGAGGGAATTAAATAAAGCTTTACCTAGGGAATTATTTCATATATGATATTGGCTAATTAGGTGGGATTATGCCTTCATTAAAATTAGGGGATATATTTGGTATTTAATATAAGTGATTTTTTACACTATTATTTATTTCATATATGGATATTGGATAATATAATGTAATCTTGATTTCAAATATTGAAATCATCATCATTGATATGAACAAGATATGGTTTGGTTTCCAATGAAATTATATATACCCTAGAGGTTTTATATCTCAACATGTATGCTACCACATTCACCGTATGTAGTGTGTCTATATTAATATGATATGAACGGTTTCATAACTCATGTATTAAGGAATGTGCATATATTTTTTAAGAGGGAAAATACTCAAGAAGTTATCTATAACCCTATAGTTATTCTATATTTCATGACGTTTTTTATCATAGAAAACTGAAATGATATAAAATTATAATGATATATTGAATCCTAATATTTTTAAAAATTATGGAAAAAATAACACGATTTATTAATGTTAATGAAAAATTTCTAAACACTAATTATGAAAAAAAAAATAATTTCATCATGAACATGGATAAAATAGAAAATGAAATTTTGATGTTATATAACTAAAGAATAAATTGAGAGATATCAAATAATCATGACTTTATGAAACCATTTTGTTTGTAAATTATTTAATTAATTGATTTTTTTCTAACAATATTTGATTTTCAAATAGTTTATTCATATGAAAATTGATTGTTAGGAGGTCCTTATCACATTTTCAAAAAACATTTTTTCTACAATGCATACATTAACATTAAATTTTTTTACATAATAGTCTATACAATATTAATTCTTCTTTCACATAACCTATAATTATTATTATATTAACATTTGTGTGTACTTATTTTAAATGGCTTTGAATACATTTCATGGATGTATAAGAAATGTTTTATTATAATTCTTATATGATGCTCATAATCGTTGGAGAAAAATGTTTCTTTAATTTTTCAATTAAAAAAACACAAACAATATTGCCTAGAGAATTATGTTATTTTAATATATTATATAATTTAATGTTATTTTCATCATATAGTAATAATGAAAAATTAATAAACATATAGGGTTTGTATGTCTTATTAAAAATATAGAAATCTATAAACAAGTTCCCTTTCTATTATTTAATTCTATATATCGATCAATTGGATAATAGTAATTTCATATAAATTTTCATTAAATCCATAAATAAAGTGAGAGTAAATATTATTTTTATTGGATTAAATTTCACTCTCATAATTTTTTTTATCTTTTCATTTATGAACTTTTTTAATATATATTGTTGTATGCTTCACAAGAAAAATTGTTTTTTATTATGATATGTATATGTATAGGTTTCTATTTTATAATATTTCAATCTATTTCTCACTAAAAAAAGTGAATGGAGGTAAAATGATAATGTGTTTTTAACAAAATTATATATTTTATGAAATAATATCTCAAATTTTAATTACACAATGATAATTCCAAATATTTTATTTTATTGTTTTTTTATATAGTTTTTCTAAAAATTTACCTTCACGGTTATAATATTAGATATCCAAAAACAAATTACACCCCAAAATTGTCTTTATAAGAAGAGAGGACCAACATTTCAATTAATAGTGTATGTTCATATCGTGAAATCCAAAATTGTAAATTAGAAAATAATTTGTTCATGAATGAATCGGAATATAATATAGTCTGTGATCACTTCATATAGGGCCTATTCATAACATGAAAATATATTTTGTTAAGAGGTTGTTTTCACAAAAAATAGTATTAAATAATTTTATCCAGTAATATTTTGGAATGAAATAAAAATTTCTATTATAATTAGAATTTAAATTATTCCAATAACTTTCATTTAGATAGAAACTCACTCAGGTATGAAAATCATGAACATTTTCCCCTAATATAAAATTTATCAGGACACATGATATAATTTTAATTAGTCCATAATAAATATTTCTTACATTCCACAAAGTATATTACTCATTAAAAAATATACAATATTTTTATATAAGGGTTTTAGATATGTACTGAACCATATTGTATTTTGAAATAGGAGTCCTTATATGGTCATGAGTGCGTATAATTAAATGTAAATCGTGGGATCTAAAAAGGGAAATTATTATAGGGTAGTCTCATCTGTTTTAATATATCAGAACATTAGGTAATGAGAATGATGTTTTTTTCTATAGATCCATCAATTGTCACAGGTTCAGATGAGATACCATGAAAATTAGGTATCTAAATTTTTTTCATTCACATGTTGTTTGGGTTATTGTTAGAAGGAATAGTATAGATTATTTTTATATTTATGGTGTTGAGAACCAGTGTTCCATGTTTAATTTCCTCTTTTATAAAATATCACTATGTAATGAATTTTTTAAAGGGATTATAAATACTGATGTACACATATTTTTGATGTTAATTTTAATGACTAATAATCCTAACTTGAATACAAATAAAATAAATAGGTAAATATGTATTTTAGAGATTAAAATAAAACATGAATGGATATTCATACCTATATTACAAATTAAAAAATAAACTTATTTATAGATATAAATGAAGGGTTCATCATTATGAGTGTGAGTAAATAGATTAAACAGTAGAAATATTAATCCTAATGTGAAATACATGTGGTTTGTGTAATGGAACTATATAGACAAAATAAAATTCCATTGATAAATGATTAGTAATTTGAATATCATTATATAGTCATTCAATATTGAATAGGTTCATATATTGGTACCTTTCTTGTTGATATTGGGATCAAGATACATATAATAATTCATAAAAGTGTAATTTTTTATAAAATGTTCATTAATCCAGTAATTTAATTTTTATTTGATTTGTAGATAATCCAACATTTTAAATGGGATGATAGGGGACTATTATGTTGACACAAATCCTATATTGTAAATATTTATGGCCTATATTATCATATTCCAAAATATTTGGCATGATAGACCATCATTTTTAGTGCCAAACTATAAAAACTCTACTCATAATGCTATCAAAAACCCATAATAGCATTCAAAATGGAGATTTATTAACATCCTACAAATTTTTAGGTGGTCATAGAACATTCATCCACATCATATATGTTTTCCCTCACAACATATTTCACTCAACTTGATAAAATTTTCTCCAATTTCACCCAAGAGGCAAAATATTTAGATGGATTTAAGGATCGCTGACATGAAAATATTTTATAATAGAATGAATGTCCATTTGGGATTCCTTGTACTTATTTTAATTTTCCTCAATATTCCACTTGTACTAATAATTTTAATAAAAACATTGAGGAAAAAAACCATAATAAACATATTTTTCCTACACCAGGATTTAGACCAAGGACTATATTATTATTATGTGTATACTTTTCACAGAGTTAATCCACAAACATATTGGATAATTAAATTTAAATTTAAATATAAAATAATAGAATGATAATGTTTTGAGAAATAACTATTTTCATATTATAATTAACATGATATGAATTAATCAAATTTAATATATTTATTAATAACAAAGTATTATTAAAATAAAATTTTTTGTAAACATGAAATTATATAGAAATAGACATGGATTTGTGATGATTAATGTCATGTATTAGTGAAAATTGTAATGTTTGTGGTTTATTTCAATTTAAAAGAGTCAGAAGTCTTTTTAAGTAGTAGACATTTATAAAAAGTGAATATTGTATAATACTTTTTTATTATAAATGTAAGTTAAATTACAATCCTTAATGTCTATCATCATGTGGATTTATAAATGGATAAATCATAATGATTAGAGTCTTTAATGATAACATATTGTACCAAAAAAATTATGGTCACATGGTAAATAAATAGTCCTTATATAAATGTGGTAATTCATAAAAACCATTACACATATCAATAATAAACATATACTGAATCAAAACATATATTTTAACACTGTATAATAAAAATCAACATTAATGTTTAATTTCAAAAAATAATTAACATGGTGGTATAATTTAATTTAAAATTTATTTGACCTATGTACATAAAGGAAAAACATTGTGGGAAGTCACTCATTACATGGTGGAGAATATTATTATCCAATAAAGGTTATAAATTTAAATGTTCTATTTGTGTAAATAATATATTGAATAATGTGTACATCCTAATTTTATTAAAAATATAAATTTACTACCCCGATATAATTAGTTAATATTGAGAAAACTCTTTCAATCCTTTGATTAAAAATTAAAGGAAACTCATATTAAATTTTTTGAGTTATATTATTTTAATGGTCATTGAGGGAATTTAATTATCATAGCCTATTCACATAATTTTTTAGAATTTATCTTATAAAAACAAAGATAATTTTACATAAACAATCTATTCCTAAATACTATTTTGAACTAGGGTAACTAATCAATTATATTATATACTACTTTTGACCCATATAAATGATAATATGGCTCTACCAAACACGGGTTGTGGGTTGTAATTAGATAAGGCCATTGGGAATCATAATATTTTTCCATCTATGTCTTGTTACAGTTATATATTATTTTATATATGTTAACTGTTTAGGTCATGAAATAATAATTTATTAATTTTTTTGTAGGAAAATGATATCTATAAGAATAAAACTTTTCATTTATATGTTTTTATAACAATTATTAAATTTATATTATATATAATCTATGGATTTGTTAATGGGGATAATATAAGAAAATACAAAATTAATGAATATATCCAATTTTTTGAACTTATTATAAATTTTGTTCAAGAAAATAATTAGTATTTAACATCATCACATTTTAAGAAGAATGTGTAATATGGGATGAAGAATTTTAAAATTCGAATTATTATTAGAAGGTATTGTTCCATAAAATAATTACCAAAATGGAACTACTTAAAATCATGTTATAATATTTTAAAATTTGGGGAGTTAAAGAGTAAATATAGTATTAACCTAATATATATACCACTTAATATAAAATTCCAAATGATAGTATATATTAGAGTTCTAAACATTCCCATGAAAAAACAATTTTGATTACATGGTTTCAAAAAAATGAGAAACATGTGTTCTATTGTGGACCTACTTCATTACATTGGTGATCTCTACTACATTAATAAATCTACTAAGTATCCCATCAAATTCACAGGTCTACAAAAATATATAATCTTGTTTAAAATTACAATTGATAAAATTTAATTCTCTATAAAAAATATATTTATGTTTTTCATGAATAATAATATGTAAGATATTTGTAAGTCGTTCCAATAATAGTGACATAAAATATTTTCTTTAATGAATTTATACTTGTGAAAATATTTATTCGTGGAATAGTGTCATCAATATCATCCGATTATTTTATCTTTTTACTTGTTAATTTAGTTCCCACCTTCTATTGAAAAAAAGTGATGATTACCTTATCTGTAAAATATATTGATTACTCTATCTAGGTTATCAATGTATCCATATGGTCTATTTATAATATATTATGAAGGAAAGAATAATTTTGATTCAAAATAAATCGTTCAATAACATTATATATTGTAGTGCGGACGTAACATTGTAACTCTTAATGGCAGGGTCAATGATAAAATTGTTTTTTTACTAACATTGATGTAGCCATGAATTGTAGATAGATGATCATTATTTTATTGGAAAACATGATAATCAAGAAAATGACATGGTATTTCCTATTGATTTTTTGTAACCCACCATTTGTAAAAAGTAATATGAATTTTTATTTGATAAAAAATTTAATAATGAGGTGGACTCTATTGAAGAGATATTTATATATTGTTATTATAGTTATACTATGAGATACACTATGAATTATTTTTACAATTATTTGAGTTTACTATAACAGATTGTATGTTTTCATGAGGAATCACTATGACTTGGGTTAACTCCATGGTTGTAACATAATCATCATATAGCTCTTCCTACACATATTCTGTAGATCCCTTTTATTATAAAAATATATCTTTTTAATTTATAAATCATCACAACCTATATATTTTTCAATACCATTAATATAAATAGAATTATAATTGAAAATAGTGGATCAATATAATAGATTATCTAATAAAAATGATTTTACGAATATTTTTTAATATTTTATATTGAAATTACCTTAGGAAGAGGTTATTGTAAATTAGGCAAATTATATCCTTAACATAATTTTTTTTGAATTGTTAAAACAAGTATTCTAGAATACATTTTGTTTATTTTCATTGATAATAACACACCAATTTCATTTAGGTGTTTCCATTTATGTGATACACTGTAATAATTTGGTCAGAGCATCAAGACTAAAGGTTACGAAAGGTACTACATAATAATATTTAATACAATCTATAATTATTATTACCATTGATATCTAAGAAAATTATTCCTAAAGAATATGAGTGGAATACAAATACTAAAAAAATCATAATGAATCTATAGATCTATTTTTATAACTTAAATAATTATAGTTTTTTTTCAATTTAATTTTAAAAGTGGAGTCCTAATGGTTGACATTGTTTTATTTATTTGGAGCCCTATTTCTATATATAGGACAATAAAACAAATAAAATTCATTAGTGTGTTGTCAAACGTGATATTTTTTAGGTTTATATATAAGTATTGAATTTTATGTTCATAGAAAAACATTTAGAGTGAAATTAAATGTTCACGATAGTTGAATATGTTTATCTCCAATAAATACATGTAGAATATAAATATCATTAAAAATTTTGGTCTGATTACATGGTCTAATATTAGTTGTTAAGGATATTAATAATTATTCAAACTATTTTTTAGCAACCAACTATAATATATACCCTAATGTGTACCAAATATCATGCCATCATCATATTATTAATATATCTGGATTTTTTATAATAAAAATGTTGATTTATGAATGAATTTACCCAAATATTAGTTATTGGTTCAATTATAAAATTCATGATCAATAAAACAATATAATTCCTTTAATAACAATAGTTATGTTATATGAAGTATATGAACAATATTATATTTTAATACTTCTTTTAAACACAAAAAATGATTTTAATCTATTAGGGGCATTGACCAGCAACATACGTTGTAATTTTATAATAAATTTGCTTAATCATCCACCACCTATATATAATACTTGTGAAAACTTTTATTTTTCTGATTTGTAACATTCTTGGTTGATTGAAAACACATAGAATTAAAAAAAATTGTCCAATACCTATTTCATTGTTTAAATAAATTTTATTATATCATGGTATTTATTAAATAATTTTATATATTGTCCCTACTAATTATTTTCATGATTACATCAATTACAATTTGAAATTTAACATTATTTGTTCCCAAAAAAACTAAAATCAATTCATTGAATGTATTAGAAAAACATTTTAAAATGTTTCGATGGGTTTCATCAAGATAATATGAATAAATTTCATGTAAATTTGATTTCAAATGAGTAATTTATGTGTGAAAAAAACCACAAAAAATATCATGTCCATGGATGGGAAATAATCCAATAAATTTCAATTTATTTGAAAATGATCACTTATCACGTTCAAATATTATTGGTTGGTTTATCATGTGAAGAATAGATCTTCATTTTAGTTGTCACATATAAATAATAGATAGATATTAATAATGGGAAACATAATTTATTTGATATATTTTGATGTCCCTAAATTTGTATTTGGTTGTCTATTATAATAGAATTAGTTTACTATATGTTCTCTTCATTTGGTGGGATGAATATGGTATCTTATGGAAATATGGATTTTTTCCTTAGAGTAGTGAATACATAGGAGGAGACTATCATGAACCAATCTGAGATTCCATCCAACCCAACAACCTACCTGGTCCATTTCATATCCTTAAGGGTGATTCCAATCACCACATACTGGAAACAGGTGTTTTGTAATCACGAAATGCTTTGGGTATAATTTCAACAATTTAATTTGTCATAAAAAACCAACAATAATAAACTAAAAAGAACTATTAAAATCATAACAAAACATTGTTCAACAATTTTTGGAATCATATTCTATAACATTATTCAAAACCAAAAAGTAATGAAATGAAGACGGAACAATGACTATATAATAACTTCCTTTCAATAAGAAGATAATCACCCTCAGGTCCCCACCACCCAAACCAACATGAAGTGAAACACTACAAACAGATCCATCATCCCCACAAAATATCTTCCCTTTAGCGGGTTCATACATAACAATGTCCTCATATAGGTAAATGTGTAAATATGATACGATCCAAATCCATGTATGATTCTATGCTATGTAAATTATTCTAGGCCAAACCATTATAAGAAAATATAGAAAGATTGTTTTTATAAAAAGGAAATCAATCACTTTTAAAGGAAAAAATTTTAAGGGAAGAAAACATGATTTTATTTTGATGTAATAAAAAATGTGCACCATATTCCGATGGTATGAATTGTATCTCAAGATAACATACATTTATGATAAAAAAACCCAAGAACTAACTAAAAAGGGACACTAGAAAACTCATATATTAATGAAATGAGGAATTTCAACCATATCCCCTAAAGTTCCCATGAACAATACACTAGATATGAAACCATACAAAGCTCCCGTGGTGTCCAATCATCATCATAATTTAGTTGTATTTTCTAATAGTAAATCCTACTATGTGAATTCGGGCTTTTAAACATCTGATCCAGCTAGCAGAAATCCACTAGAAGAATCTAGTATTTCCATATACAAAACACTAATATATTAGTTCAATTTCCCACATATATACCTATATTTCCCTTTTGTTATAAATCCCCATTTTAATGTCATTTAAGTATCCCCACATTCACAAGCACACACACAAAATGTGAACATGCAAATAAAACCAACATTTTTTATTTGAAAAACCACATTAAAATTTACACACACACAAAATCCATTTTAAAACTAGATTTGTACCATTTTCACAATTCATGAAACACATTAATGAATAAAAAACAAGGGATCACACATTAAATACTACCAATTTACTTTTCAAAAACAACTTCCAATCCATATTCATTTCAAAAACACCGTTCACACCACACTCATAGAAATACTGTTCTCAGAAACACCACAATGAAACACACACATAACCTAACTTTTTTCAGATAAACAATCAAATTTCATCACATTTTCCTTAAAATATATTATAAATTCATATTTTCACCACAATGGTAAACAATATTACACATTTATAAACCCATTAAAGCATGCTAAACTTATCCACTTATTAAAATCATGGAACCACCGACCTCAATTGTAGAAACTTATGGAAATCAATTCTAAACCACAAATCCACCACCAAGAGACCATATAGAGTCTATATTGAACCAAAAAAAATTAATATTTAACAATAAAAATTATGGTTTGACTATAAATAGTTATCACAAGCCACTATAGATATGAAAATCCAAGAAGGGAGAAGAGAATCCCCATAAAAGTGATGAAATAAAGATAGAAAACAACATACATGAAGGATTCATGACGAATCCATGTAAAACTAAACCAAAAAATAGAAATCCAAAGGAGAAAGGAGGAGGTTTATAGCTTCAAAGGGTGAGAAATTTTTATTGAGAGATAATATGGGTCAATTTTTGGTTAAATTCAAGAATGTAAAAATATAGAAACCAAAATTTTGAAAACTAGGATAGGACACAAGGTTTTAAAAATATTGTAAAAATGGTGCAACCCTAACTATACATGATGGGTATGAAACATGGTTACCCCAAAAAGTTTGAAAAACTTCAAGGAAACTATTTGTTTCCCCACTGTCCATGGAAGCAAAATCGTTGTACGGTTTCCTCAGAAAAGGTTCACAGTTGGAAAAATTGTGTGCCAACCGTGCGTCAACTTCTTCCTTTCCCAAATTGTGAAATTTTCATCAAAACTCATGGGAAACAAAAATAAAAAAAAGTAATATATTTAAACTAAATAATATCTCAAAATGATAAAATAGATCTTATAATTATCAAATCGATGAAAACATTTCATCCTTAAAAAGTCAACTCGATGTTTTATCTGGGAATAAAAAAATATAAAATAAATTAACCAAAGAATTATATTCCAAGAAATTTTTATTATCTTTTACATGATTCCCATGAACTCAGACCAATTGTATGTATTTACAACAATGAATTTTTTCTTTGGTGTTACAATCCACACTAGCCACACAAAAATAATGAAATCATAATCCAAATCCATTTATTCACAATTAAAAACATGAGACGGATCTTGTTCCAAATATTTTAATCATGTTAAAATGAGAAAATCATGAATTGACAATAACTAAGAAGGAAAATATACATGTATTCTGACATTAACCATCCTTTAAATAATCTCAATTTCTCTGAAATATCTCAGTGTTAAATTCACATTCATTCCAAAATGACTATGACCCACGTGAGGTTCCACATTTAATAACCCCTGGTCACCCATATAAAAAAAGAATTCATGGTGCCTTGTGTCATTATAATACATTTAATCACTCTAGGAAGTCAAAAAATGCTTCATGATCTGTTTTACTTTATTATATGTCTCTTGCACAAGGATCAATACCTACCATGAGCTCTCACCCTTCTCAACCCAACACAAGGGAGAATAACAAGGCTATCCATAAATCCCCTATATTAGAAACATTAAAATAATATATTAGTACATTTTTTATATACTAACTTAATCAATACCAAATGGATATCACAAAAGCTACCAAAATCAACGGCACGTGACTAGAGCATGTGTTCCAAAATATGATCTGTCGGCTCCATCTATCCATCGATTTGAGGATGATATGTTTTCTTTAACATGTCATGTGATCCCATTTTTTATTTAAATGATTCCAAAAATAGAGAGGTATATTAGGGATCCCTATCCAAAATATTTTCCAACAAAACACCATTAAGCCTCACAATTTCCTAAACATATAGATGACCCTACTCAACCACCTTGGCAGAACCCCAGGTTGGGTTAACATGAGATGATTTGGTTTGGTGATAGATCACTACCCAAAGAGAATTTCACCCCTGAGGCATATGAGGTTAAACAAAAAATAATTCCCTTGGACCCTCATCCCACTACCATGTAGGAATAGGTAATGGATAATGAAAACCAGAGAGACTTTGGTGCTCTACTTTAGTTTGCTGACATATATAAAACCATGATATAATATCAGCCACATCTCACCTCATACATAGACGTCAAAATTGTCGATGCACATCATAGTACATCATGGTAACAACAGGATGAATGGCCAACTAAGACTGATGGATATCATACATCATAGCCTTTCTTATGGATAAATTCACCTCAAAGTATCCCATGATGTGTATAACTAATTTGTGAGATAGAAACCACTCTAAATGTGACACCCCACTATTATAAAATGGCATAGATTACTTGAACAACTCATCACTATGATACTCCTTCTAAATTAACTCAAGAGTAGAATGTTTTAGCTGAAAACAATCCAAGATTAAATATTCATTGTGATCCTTGGTCTCCAAGTTCATATGATAAAAAATCCCCAAAAAATTCAGCACAACAATGTTTTTTTCAACACTTTGACTAGCACTTTTCTGCTCAAATCATCTGCCAAAACAATACCATTTTCTTGTGGAATACATGATATCAAAATAGGCACCCTTAAAGTAATCTAACCAATGTATTTTCCTTAAATTAAACAATTTTAGAGGAAAATATAACCTAAACACGTATGATTATAATAAATGAAAAAATTATCTAGATAAAATTTAATGGTTCAACGTCTTCAATGCATGGATCACTACATCTACCACTGGGTCATGGGTGGATAATTATTTTTATGTGATCTAAACTAGAGAAAACCACAAGACATTACATGATAATTCTACATTAGCCTACAACCAATAACCATAACATTGGAATCACAAAATACCACATATCCTTTTATAGATTTTGTTAAGATAAACACCAGAGTAGTGGTATGTAGCCATTTAATATCATTAGGGGACACTTTATATACTTATATTCATTAAATATTTTTCCCTTTATTTGAAAGCAACATCATGGGTGGAAAATGCCAAGAAAAATTTGAAATGAATTACCTTTAATACCCTTCCATGCCCAAAAATATTTTGATCTCAAACACATTCTTCCCCTACCCCCATGAAATATACACATTAATCTTATTACGATACACCTAAACCCATATCTCTTGTATTACATGGCAGAAAAACATCACCTTCCAAATCTAGAAGGAACATTTAGAAAAATTTTCATAGAGATGATCCTCCAAAAGTGTTCCCAAATTGATCATCAATTGATGATCCTGATCCACCTCAATTATAGAGTAGACCAGTATGTCATCCACAAGTACCATGATGAAATAATAGACATAATAAAATTTAATACCTAGTTCCTTAGTTCAATTAATAACATAATAGCATTTTAAATTTTTATAGAAATGAAAAATTTCACAATATGGATATTCAAACATCAAAGACATTAGCCTCTCTAACTCTTCCCTAGTTGTAACCCAAACACATGTCATTTTTTGAAGACCACATTTCCCGTTATAATGATAAAAATGTCATCAGTATGAGGAATGTGTATGTATTCATGATGGTAACTTTATTCACCATCTGATAATGGATATATAACCAGAGTGATCCATCAGCCTTTTTCTCAAATAGAACAAGGGCAGTCCAAGGATAGATGATCGCGTTAATGAATGCTTTGGAATCAAAATTTACGTGTTGTAAAATTAATAACCTCAACTCAGTGGGGCTATAAGGTATGAGGGATAAAATATTTTTTGAACTGCCGGCTCTAAATCAATGGATAACTCCAAATCCCAATCCGGAGGAAAACCATAAAAATCCTCTAGAAAATTCATTAGAAAAAATATACAATTAGAGGTAATATACCCTTAATAGCACCACCAATTTCCTCCAACAAGAGTGATGATTGGTGAAAAATGTGATTTCATAACATCATAAGTGGAGCTCCAGTACTTCCTGAACAGTGATCCCATTCACTTGGAGAAATATGGTCTCATAAATCTAGTACCACAAAACATACTCATAATAGAATATAATTGATGTGTGTGTTAAATTGAAACATCTAATAAATTCCAAGAATCACATCAAATATGTACATTCCAAAACAAGAATATCCCAATTTAGCATGACCACTAATATTGATAATGTACATGATGGAAACCTGAAACCCTATTATCACTTTGTAATAAGATGCACAACGAAATCTATCAAATACTAACTATGATCTGTAGATAATTTTATCACATCAACATATTTGGATGATTAAACTGTAATAGAATCAATAGTATAAAATGGAACAACAGCTATAGATGATGTTATAGGAATGGTACCCAACATGGTCTCATGCCATGCATCCAATTAAACTGGTTATCAGTCTACAAAATAGAGTTTGTATTAGCCCAAGCCTATAGAATACCATTAGACTACGGTTATTCCTTGAAATGACTACACCAGAAGTTGATCCATCCCTACCGCCAAGACCACCAAATATATGACACATTTACCTGTAATGTTTTCGATAGCCTGAAATCCACCTAAAATCCAAATATCCTACACCATTATAATATGAATGTGTGCCCCTGAAAAATCACAGATAGTTTCTTATAAATCCAACATAGCCCCAAATATAAGCATTACAACATTTTTGGTTTTCTCTTGATTTCACGTTGATTAAATTTGCAGTTTTAGAGTTTTTGAGAATTAGTCCATAACAATTACAAGAAAACTCAAACATTACAGAATAGAAAAGTCCCCCCCCCCAGTATTTAATTATTAATAAATTAAATAATATTAATATAAAAGATGAATTAATTTTCTTGATAAATATCATCATAAAATTCATCATGACTTACTCCTTTATCTTATCCATCTTATACCATGTGAAATAGTTTTCAAAAAACATGTGGTGAACACAAAATGTTATGTACGGGATGTCAAATAATGAATGAAACCATTAGTCCATGAATATATTAAACATGGGAAAACATTTCTATAAAATTCATACCCATAAAACATAATATCCTTAAAATACCACATGAAATCATTTTATTCCGAAAAACAATCATTATAATCATAAATAAAACATGTAACTTGTCGAATTAATATCATACTAACATTTTAGCATTCAAAGATACATTGGGGGAAAACCTCTTATTTTCACAAGTAATAACCATCAAAGAATATTCCCTAAATCACTATAAGATAAAACCCACTAGTTAACTCCATCTCAAAATACAATTAATTGGAGAGCTATCATGGGCCCACCCACCATTAGTTTTTAGGGAACCACTCATATACATATGTAATGCCTATGAAAAAAATAAGCACCCAACATAAGTAATTTATAATTGATAAATAAAATTTCAACTTTTAAACAAAATTTCATTTAAATATATTTAAATAATAAATCAAAAAACCATTTTCAGTAACAAATTACCTGAAAATGGGATATAGTATATAATTTTGTTTAAACATTATGTATTATGGAGGAACCCAAATAAGAAAATATTTATTACAATGTCAAAAACGACCTTTTCATATTCATTATAAAAATCATGTATTCATTTAGTAAAAATATTCATATTAAAATATTCCACAGGAAATTTTTTTGAATGAATTTAACATTAAAATGGGTTGATTATAACCTACATAAAATAAGGTGGTGTATAATATCAAAAGAAGCCTTAATTAAACGATATTGAGATGTAGAAGCCTGCCGCGATTTTGACTTGTCTCCTACATTATTTATATTCCCAAATAATAAACATATGTTAACTTATACATGAATTACAACCTTTTTGATGTTTCTTATTCCCTTTAAATATCTTATTTATTACTTTATATCAATTCCATTATTATTTAATTTCACGTCGAATATTTTATCAATATTCTGTACATGAGTTCATAAATAAACTATGTATGATGTTAATTTTTCCATGTGGTCATAATATAATTATATCAAAAATAATATTGATTATTTATAGATCAAATTATTAAATTTAATTTAATTTTGAATATAATAATTAATTTTGGTTATAAAAATTGAACATCACTATAACCATAGAGATGTTAGGTCGTATGTACGAATGAGTAACATTTTCATTTTTTGTTGTTAATTATTGAAATGAGCTAATAATTATTTTTTCAAAATAATCATAAAATAATTAACAAAATATTAATTATATTAATATAATTATACATGTCATACAAGTTATGTTATTAATAAAAACGAATCACATTTCTTTGTGAAGGTGATCGTTAACACATACGAGCGAATGATGTTATCGAATTTCCGTGTATGAAGATTACGAAAATAAATTGCTATATTATAATATTATAATTTTTAATATGTCATCAATATCACATATTAACATCAATTCCTCCATTATAACCAGTCATGAGAGAATGTTATGGATATCTAATTATATCTATTTGGGGATGTGATAGTTCACACTTACACACGAACAAATAATTCATTTCATATTTGAATAATTCCTAGAGAGATGTTGGTTATGATAATTACATAATAATAGATTACTATATTTAGGATATTGGATTTATTATCTCATTGTGATTTGGGGAGTTTTTAAGGAAATATAAGAAGAAATAAAATATGAACACTAAAATAAAAAATAATACCTTTCTTTCCCATGATCACTTTCTTTAACTACTTAACACCACTTAGAAGGGTGTTCAACCTAAAATATGACCTCAAGAATGTGGAGAGGGATAATAGGAGTTGTTCTAGGTGGATCTTGAATGATCTGAATTGTCTTCTAAGAGTATTTAAAATGGAGGAATGAGTTCCCATTTATAAGAAAAGATAGAGTCATTATTGTAATGATGAAAAGAACAAAATTTATATAAATTAGCTTTCTATTTTAAATAGATAAAAATAGATTTACAAAAAGAATACAGGATAAGTATTTCTTGAATTTTGATCATCCATTGAATATTAGACAGGTGGTAGTATTTTTTTAATCCTTTCATTTTTGGTTTCACCCATTTAACTCTTAATATCTATTATGAAATTTAAAAATTCAGAGTTAAAATAATTATTAGAATATGAAAAATTATCTGTGAATGAGTCTTTAATGCTATTATTAGTTTTATATCAATTATATTCCGGAATTTTTTATTTTCAATAAATATATAACATTTAATAAAATATTTTATATTGTCAATTTTTAATTACGTAATTTTCACTATTTATTACTTGATTTTTCATAACAACAAAAGTAATCTTGATTCCCTCAAAAAAATTTGTTAACTCATCTATATCATGTCATAGTATGCCATAAAGTTTTTTATGGAATAAAATGTTTCAATTTTTCATCATTTTAATATTATTATAATCATTTATTTTATTGTTCCACTAAAAAATTCATTTTTTCAGCATAATTATGTCTTAATTAATTTAAATTATATAACGTCTAAAAATTATAAATAAATTATCATGATGAAGTTAATGTTTTTAAATTTATATAGAGTATTTATAGTCAAAGAAATCACTTATATTTCCATATATTAAAATTGTTTTTGTAATACGAGAAATTTTTATGACATCATTGTTTTTATTTAAAATAAACTATTTTTAATGTCATAATAACACAGAAGATGCTTCCATAGTCCATAATTTCTCCCATGTTTTCTCATAATAGAATATAAATCACTAAATAACATTAGAAAATGTTTTATGGAATTATTTATATTATTATAATATTAATGTTTCCATTAATTACCTGATTTACCTTTAATAGTGGTAAATAAGTTACTAATTTTTTTATTAATCAAATATTATTTGTAATCTATTAGATCAAATTATTAATATTGATTATAAATATTTATATCCTTTCATAAAAATTTCAATTCATGGATGTGACTAATATTATTTTCCTTATTAATCCCATTGAAATATTGAGAAAACAAGATTTAATGTAAAAACATTCAAAAGTTCATAAATATTTTATAAAAAATATAAAATTGGAATTGATTACAATGAACTACATTGGATCAGATGATAACACATATTTAAATTATCGATTAAAACCAATTAAATTGTTAAACTATCTATAAAAATAATTAAAAAAATCAATTTTGAATTAATATGTAGTATTTTTTGACTATTCATTAAAAATTAAATATTTTGAAATAAAAGACATAAAATGTACCAAAAAAATTATTTTTGGCTCACATATTAATATGTAGTTTATGTTTTCATATAAAATTTTTAAAACATTCAATTGATAGAATTAAATAAATTTCTCTGTCAATATGAGATAAAACTACCTTCTAAAAATATTAGATCTTTCTATGATTACAATTTTATTTATTCGTATTTTATTCCCATTAATTTTATTAAAATAATGTAAAACAATTATAAAACATGTGTAAACATAATATAGTTAGTTATTTTCATTCCTTCCAATATAATGGCACTCTGATAACAACCACTTAATGTAGTAAGATTAATAATATATTATTTTTCATAATAACATATTCTTGTATAGAATGAAAGGTTTCAGAGAAACCCATTGTTGCATGTTAGGTAAAATATCATACATATAACCCCCTTTAATGTAAATTTAATATAAAATTCATAAATATTTATAGATATGAAAAGGTATTATTCTACAATTACCTTGGATGTTACATTATTCGACACATTTAGAAATTATGTCCACACAATTTTTATTCACTTATCAAACAATTCGCGGAATTAATCTCTCAAAGAATTTTTAGATTCCCATGTTTACTCTTAAAACATATGGATTTTATATAAAATCATAAAATCATAAATCATCTTATTACAAAAAACATTATTTTTGCAGTCTAGAACCTAAACTAGATGTTATAAATTAGAAAGACACATTTCTGGTTGAACTACTTCTGGACTCAACACATGAGATAGGTTCGATATACACTTTATTAATATGGAAACATGAATGAAATTTTGTACCAAGAAAAAAAATGATTCAAATACACAAAGTAGGAAACTAATCCAAACTCATATATGATATAATATAGTCTAATGAACCATGGACTCACCTTCACCTTCTTAACAAAACACAACAAACCTTTCAATGTTGAATCTTTTAGATAGGCATGAAAGCCTACCACGATGAAAAGACCCATCATCCAGTTATCTTCATAAACATTCTGACATCTCTATGTTATCCACAGTTGTTGTTTAATAAACTATGTTTTTCCTTCCATTTATTCTTCTAAATTGGTTCCATCAACTTCCTTTCTTCGACATCGCCCCAAAAAGATAGAGTTCGAAACAACGTTTTTTATAATGACTCAAATGGTTCCATATTTATACTGGAATATAAAATTTCAAATAAGAAAAAAATGACAATGAAATATATTGATCCCAAGTTCCTTGGTAATCTATTGAAGAAGAATTTAGCATATTATCCATGGTCTAAATTATTTATTTTGACCTCTCATCTGAAGGAGGATGAAATTTTTTTCTAAAATTTTATTATGTTAACAATGACTTCTTAAGGCCATTCCCAAAGATAATAACTAACTTGTGATAACAATAAAATACAATGGAGAGAGAAACTCAAGATAACCTAACTATCTCATTTTGATACAAGTGATAAAGTTGACATAGAGATAGTGTATTAGAAATTTGAATTAAATGATAACATTTAGTAAATCTATCAAAAATAACCAAAATTGAACTGTGATATTGATATGTATTTTTCAATACCACTATGAAATACGTGGATACATTTTCACATTTTTTCAACGATACTGGAAAAGGATGAACCATCCCCTTCGATAATATCTAGTGATCTATAACCTCTTGACAATTTAAACATATCTGGGTAAATTTAATAATAACTCTTTTTATTTTATCCCAATAGTAATACTCTTGATTCTATCTATACATCATAGTTCATCCAAGATGAGAGGAAAATAGATAACAATGAAAATCATATTACAAATAATTCTTCAACTTTGAATCACAAGGAAAAAATGATCTATTCCCAAATATCTAAACGTAATAATTATCAATATTAAATCCATGTAACATACCATTTTGAATTAATTCTATATTTTTTCAATTCATTGTTTTCATTCTTTTAATTATGTTTTTATGATGGAGACAACTACACTCATACCATATTCAAAATAGAATAACTCAAGGAACAAAATAATTCCATTTCAAATCATATCAATTCATTAATTGAAGGGTTGTGTTCCAAACATGACATAGTTAATGCAGTATTACATTTCCTACTCTAAGAATCAGCAATGTTGTTTTCCTTTATAGGGTGAAAATGAATCTAATAGTCATAATCCAAGATTAGTTCCAACCATATGCTATGTCTCATGTTCAAGTATTTCTGATTGAATATATCTTTCAAAATATTATGGTCATTATATATTTATCATTTAACTCCATAAAAATGAGGCCTCCTAATTTTTATACAAAAGTCAACAACACCTAATTCTAAATCATGTGTGGGGTAATTTATGATATGAGTTGTCAACTCTCATGAATCATATGAAATTACCTGATCATTCTTCCTCAGGATAGAACCATGTCGTTTCTACGAAGCATTGTGGTAGATAATTAATTCACAATTACTAAAAGATAGTTCCAAAATAATAGATTTCACCAAGATTTTACTAAATTTGGAATAAATCATCACATTCTTATTTCGAGATGTATTTAACAATTTTTTGAGTAATCATAGATAGTGAGCTAGTTAATCATGCAATGATTTCAACACACCTTGAGTAATATCCTTGTATACCATGAAAACTATAAATCTAAAAAATATTTTTTGTTCGTTGATATTTCTAAACAACATTCATTTTATGATGATCAATAGTTCAACTATTATTAAAATAATGCGCCCAAGGTTGGAAATTTGTTGCAACCCAAACTCATACAAGTTAAATTTACCATAATGTTTATTTCATTTAGTGTTTCAAAAAAATTGATGAATATACTGCTCTTATTAACTTTTACAATATACTAACATGTTAACAGCAAAGCATAGTAATATTCATAATCAATAACTCAAAGAATTTTCTCATTATAAGATCTATGAATACAGAAGGTGCATTAGTTAACCCAAACGACATAACTACAAAATTATAATGGCCATTTTTAGTATGTAATGTAATCTGTTGAATGTATTCAAATTTTACATTCAATATATAGAACTCCGACCTCAAGTCAACCTTTAAATAATATTGTGTTCTCGTTATATGATAAAAAAATCATCGATATGATGACAAATATACATTTTCCTAATAATATTGTTATTAATGGACCTATAATCAATATAAATTATCATTAAACCATATATTATTAAGAAAAAATATAGGAGAATTTCGTGTTGTTGAGCTTGGTTGAATGAAAACAATATCTTATAACACCGTTAATTTCTTCTTCAAATCAAAAAGATCAATTTTATGCATTCTATAAGGGTGTTTTGAAACTGGATTAGTATAAGATTCTAATTCAAATGTAAATTCATATTCCTGATTAGTTATAAGAATAGGATCTCATGAGGAAAAACATCAACATATTCATTTACAATTTATACATAATTAATATGAACAGTTCCCTTGTTTTCAATAATATGTGCAAGGTATAATTTCATTCTGTATTTTAATAATTTCTTAGTATCCTTATATGTTATCAATAATAAGGGTTTATTCTAATGAACAAACTGAAAGAACTTTTGAAAAGTGACTACTTTAGATCTATAGTAAATCATTTAATGGTAAATAGAAATCCAATCCATTCCCAATATAACATCAAACTCGTATTGAAATAATAAACATGGATTGTAGGTAAATTCATTTTATAGACAATGACAGGAATATTAAAATAATTTCTTTTCGCCTCAGCATTCACCAAAGTTCTTTTACCACATTTTAATGATTCATTTATTTTGCTGGGGAATTTTCAATTTTCCAGAAACATTCTTAGAAATGAAATAATGTGTATACCCCAAATCAAAAAACACATTGGTATAATCTGAATAAAAAAACAATGTAACATATACAACATAATTTGATAGCACAACATCTATTGAAGTAGTTGTAAAATATTTCAGAACACCATTCATCATATTGAATGGTTGTTTCAAATCATTTTAATTCTTCATTAGACGTCCATTTACATAATGACCCATATAATTGCATATAAAACATTTTACTGATTGAAAATAATATTTATTAATACCTTTATTATTATCATATTTAGTGATTTTATATGCCTTATACCCCATTTTAGAATATTTGATGAACTTACCAAAATAAAAAATTCATTCCCGGGTGTGTTTTTTACCACAAATCTGACAAACTATAATAATAATTCTCTTATAATCAATTATTTTGAGGAATTCTTTCATTTTTATTGCCACATTGATCTCTTATTCTTCTATTTTTATAAATAACACTCCATATTCTAAAAAATCCAAATCCATATTCTCTACAAATCGAAAAAGTTTTTCATAACTTTTGAACTCATGAAAAGAAAACACCAATTTTTTATTTGGAATTAATCTAAATGAAAAATAAATTATTTTACTATCAAGATCTCGGATGAAATTTATTGGGTATATTGTCAATCATGTAAATTTTTCTTCATATGTAGCCCATGAATCCTTATCCTGCCTCAATTCTGTGATGTTTTTTCAATCATAAGATAAACTGCATTAGAAAAATATTTTTTCAGAAATTTTTATTGATTTTATCCCACTCAATATAATCAATCTCATAATTTTCCATCATATTTTTATCCCTAAACCCCCAATGATCTGGTTAACCATGCAAACAATAAACATAAAGGAAAACCTTTTGGTTTTATGAACGCTGCATGACATCGAAAAACATTTCTAGGTTTTTAATCAACACATCAACTAGAATAAGGTCATATAATCCTCTGATCGATTAAAGATGTATCCTCATGAAATTATCCACTTCTGAAAAGTTCCTGTGTAACTGAAAAATCTAATATCATGCATGGATATCACCACCATTTACAACCGAATTCATCTACACCATCACATCAGCATATAGTTTAATTCTAATTTTGAGCATCTCAAGAACAAGATTTTGATGGTTTATTTCCTTCAGATGCCATCCATGAACAACTACTCTACTTCCACTATTAAAAATAATTATGATGCAACATATCATAGATAGAAAAACATGGTAATATTTAAATTCTATATAATTTCATATTGAAAATTAAATAAAAATAATTTCTGGATAACCAATTAACAATATCCTAACTGCTAATGTTAACTAAAATGACCTCCGATACTAACTATAAGGCCCCATAATTAATCATTACATAATCGTTATTTAAATTTAGAATTTACATTGATTTTTATTCAGGTTTAGAGTATTAGAGAATTAGGCCATAATAGTTACATAACAATACTAATATTACAATGTTGACATGTCTTATCACTATCAATTTTTTCTCAATATAAATAATTTTAAATTTAAACATGATTTATTTTTCTTGATAAAAATCATCATAAAATTCATCATGACTTCTTCCTTTCCAATACAATTACTTATACACTATTGAAAACATTAGGAAACATTTTATGATAACAAAAACCATAGTAAGGGATATAAAATAAGGAATAAAACTATTATTCCATGAACATTTTAAACTCATGGAAACATTTTTACATGATCATACCCATAAAACATAATCTCTTTAAAAACCCTTCATGAAATCATTTGATTCCTAATAAAACATCTTAGAAATAAAAAATCATAATGGTAACTTGTATCATCCATATCACATATACATTAATTATTTCGAATCTATATAGGGAGTAACATTCATGGTTACAGTTGGATTTCCCATCGTTGTAAATTCCATCAATATCATAGGAGAAACCCCACTAGTTAACTCTTTGTGAGAGGGGAGGGGCACTCATGGAATAAACCAAATCATTAAATTAATATAAATTCATTTACTTTTTTAAATGAGTTTAAATATATTTATATCAAATATTGAATTTGGATGGGTCTAAATTTAATCATTAAATAAAAATTATACCTATTTTAATATTTATTAAATCATTATCTTTTTGTTTTAACCCTTTTATCTCTATCCGTTTTTAATACAATTTACATTTTGAGAGTTAAAATAATTACCAAATCATGAAAAACGACAAATTAATGATTGATTTATGAAATTTTATGAATTATCTCAACTCATTCTCTGAATTTATGACTTTTATATGTTATATTACATATAATAAATTTTTTATTTTATAAATATGAATTATTTAATTTTGAAACTATTCATTAAATGTCTTTTTTAAAAATAAAAAAAGCTTGAATCCCTAAAACTAACAAATTTATATCATCTAGAACATGTGTAATTCATACATAAAATTCATGGATGGAATAAAGTATTTCAATTTATATTTATTTAAATATTATTTATATTATTTATTTGATTCATCCTTTAATAAATCTATTATAGTATCGCCATTATGTCATACATATATTGAATTAGTTAATATCTAAAAATTATAAATAAATTTTCATTTGGTATTTAATATTTTGTCTTTCAGAGGACTATTTATAGTTGAATATATTACTTATATAAACTAATATTAAAACTATTTGAGTAATAAGAGATAAGATTATGGCGTCTCTGTTTTTACATTTAATAAAATGTTATTCATGACATAATCACACCCATCTGGATTCCAAAAGCCAAATGTTTGGCATAATTATTGGGTATTCAATAATAAATATTCAAATAAGGTCATTAAGACTGTTATGGTAGTTTTATATTAAAAAATATTAATTTTACCTTTGATTAATTGATTTACCATTAACCCTCGTAAATGAAATAAAAATGTTAAAATTCCCTAAAAATTGATTCTATTAGAAAACATTTTCATCCATATTATAAATATTTATTTCCATTTCTAAAAAGTAATTTATATTAAGTTATTAAAATTATTTTAAATGTTAATCCTGCTGAAGGAATGATGAAACAGTGTTTAAAGAAAAAATATTCAAACGATCTCAAAGTTTTTATATGTAATTTCAATTTGATATTGATTCCATTTTCTTACATTCTATTAAATGATAAAAAAATTTATTTTATTATACATTAAAAATTTATAATTATAATCTCACTATATAAATAAATCATATTTAAAAGCATTTTGGAATTTAAATGCAGTATTTTTTACTATTCATTAAAAAATAAATATAATCAAACAAAATACCAAAAATTCATCCAACAGAAATGATGATTGTCTGATTACATTGACGAAAATTAAATTTTTAATTAAAATTTTTTAAACTATAAAAATTTTCAATTAATAAATGTTCTTTAACATTTTTTTAAAAAATATATTATAAAAATATTAGATATTTTTATGCATAAAATTTGATTTATTCTTATTTTAGGCCTGTAAAATTTATTGTAAGAAACTAAAAAAACTTATAAGAAATATATAAAAATATTGTTTTTGTTTTTTTTTTCATTCCCAACAATACAATTTCAAAGCAATAACCACCACGTTAAATAATAATAATAATATCATATATTTTTTTTATTACGTAGTTGTATAAGAAACATAAAAATACCGAGAAACCCATTGTTGTATATTGTGTACACTATCAAACATGCAGTCCCCATTAAATACAAATTATTATCTATTTTATACCAATTAATAGATTTAAAAAAGACTTATTCTATATTTATCCCTGATGTTACAACACCACATCGTTGACATTGTCATGGAGGGGATGTGCATGGAGGTCTTATATTCCATGCCTTCACACACTGTTGGAACTCAACCAACCCATTGTCATAATCAATGGAAAAAGATAGTCAGGATAGATGGCATGAACTACCACTCCATTATTCCCCATCATTCCTCACATACTCTTCTTCTCGAATGAACATCAACTACCAACAACTGACACCGATCCATTAAAACATGGCCCCTCACTATAAACATTCTCTAGAATTTTAGCACAATCGATAGCCACATCATAGGTATTCATCTTTAAAAAGTAAACATGAGAAATTATTTCTGGCTGCATCCCCTTATTGAATCTTTGATACCTCATTTTCTCATTGGAGACAATCTCATGGCCATTCAAAACTAACAAAGAAATGAAATTTTTATATTCTATCACTACATATTCTCCTTTGTTCAACTCCATATTCTCTCAATATCTAGAATAGGTCAAAACATCATGAAATTACTACTCATTTGAAATGGTTGTTAATACATTCCATCCCATCTTCTTGTTCTTTCTTTCATGCACCACAATGTCCCACCACATATAATCGGGACCTTATAACATTAAATGATCTCATTTCAATACAAAAACATCAATATTATCAAAGAACACAAACATAAATTCTATAATATCATGATCATCCTCTACTTACTAAGGTTTATTGATACCTTTAGGTGAAGGGGGATTTTGTTATGGGTAACACATGATACTTTTCTATTCCAAGACTTGGTATAACTTATCTATCATGTGCAAGTCCACGTTCCTCATATTTTTTCAATGCTCGGACAACATGAACCACTACATCCACCAATATATGATCAATAGGTGAGGGAGAACTACCTATGTCCTATTCTAGTATCTACACAAGTAGTTTCTAGGGAGTCATTTTCCTACAAGAAGAAATAAACAAATTGAAATCCATCAACACAACTATTTTGAAATCTTTTAGAAACAACACCAAATTTCACACACTTTCATATAAAAAAACAACCAAATACATATAAATAATAATAAACAATAGCCAAACCACTCTACCACCACCCATCATCCATATAAAGTCTTCATCCTTGACATCTCACATGTAGAAGATATCAAATTGAATCCCCACATTCCATGGTGACTAGGGTAAAATCATGAGGTCTGCTAGCTATTCATCCTACTCACAACCAGAAACTCAATCCCCAATAGGCATAGCCCATGTCTATCCAGAATCATCACTAAATATCAGGACCCAATAAAGCATAACTCCCTATGAGACCATATTATTTCTGAATAAAGATGATATTCCATAAAACAAAACACCCAATTCATTTTGCGGAATTTTACAATGGTTGTTCCCGATACCCACAATATAGAATATAATTATTGGTTATGATTATATTCCTTGGAATTGATTTCAACAAGTTACATAATCATAAACCACCAAAACTGGTAAACAAAACCTAACAAGATAATCCTAACCAAACGTGGTCCAAATATTTATAGACTCAAGTTATAAAACATTAAACAAAAACAAAAAGGACTATAATGAAGTAAGACTCGTAAAAAACTCCATGTAACAAGATAAATAATGTTCTCAAGACCCCCCCCCCCAACCAAAGCCTGTAATAAGTAAAACACTACAAACCAGATCCAAAATCACTACAATATATCTTACCTTTAGTTGGGTCATAAATATTGTATTATACTTACACTCAAATGTGTAATTAGGGTGCGAGTGAATGCCCTGTAGGATGCCACTCAAAATAAAATATTACATACAAAAAATATTTTACACAATATAACATACACGTTTTTATTAAAATGAAGACACTCTATTTTATAGGTAATGATTTTTAATAAATAAAAAATGGATTTATTTTCATATAATACAAAATTTTCACTATATGCTGAGTGTAATTATAATATCTGAAGAGAAAACTATGTTAGATGAAATCCCCATAGGCATAATATAATATTAGACAGTAGAAACCTCGTATCTCAATGAAACATGGTCTAATAACCACAACATACATCATACCCATATACGAGCCATTATAGATGAATCCATCCAATTTTTTAGTTACATCCAATCGTCATATAATTTAGTTAATGTTGTAATCAGAAATGCAAAAAATTGAAGCCCAAATTGTCCTCTATTGATTTAACAAGAATCATTCCACTATAAGAATCAACGATAACCACTTCCATTTCATAATTAACTAGTTATAGTTTCTAACATAGATCCCTAGGTTTCCCCTTTGTTTTCAATTCCCATTTCTCATGTCATACATGTATCCCCATATTCACATAAACATAAATGAAATGTGAATGAAAAAATAAAAACACCATTTCACATAAGAAAAATCACATTCAAATTCAGACCCACACAAATTCCAATTTACATCATCTCTCACCCTCATTTCACAGTCTATGGAACACCTTCAAGAAGAAATAAATGGGGAATACTTATAATTAATCATATTTCCTTTAGAAATTCAATTTTCATGCCATACGAATCACAAAAACCGTTCAAAAACACCTTTCAAAGCACACTCCTAAATCATAAATATCATTTAGGAAGCACCATTATGAGACACACACAAAACATGACCATTTTCCCTAACAATTTCCACATTCATCAAATTTTATTTTGAAAACATTCTCATTATGTATTTATCACCACATGGGTCAACCATAGATCAAATTTATAAACCTATGCTAGCAAGATAAATTAATATAATAATTTAAAATCATTGAAGAACAAACCCCAACTTTAGAAACATTCAGAAATTGGTACTAAACTATAAAAAACAACTAAGGGACCTTATAAAGGAAATATTAAACAATAATAATCCTTCTAAACTTCAATATTTCACCCAATATGATGAAGATATGAAAACTATATTAAGAAGAGAAGAATATCTATAAACATGAAGGAATGCTGAAATAAAACTAATTACGTGAATGTTATATAAATAATTTCTTAAAAAATCTCCATAAAAACTGATATTCAAAGGAGAAAGGATGAGTTTTTGACGAAACTAGGGCTAGAAATTCATGGTATAGAGAAAAGGGGTGGATTTGGGTATAATTCTAAAAAGAGAAAAAAGGTATAAAAACACAAATTTTAACGCATGGGATAGGTCATTTGGTGTTCCCACACCGTTTCCAATACCATGCTGAAAATATGAACCCTCACAGCCCAAGAGGGACTTTCCACATGGTTACCCCAAATAATTTTAAAACTAATTTTATTGTTGTGTGGATTCCGGCTATCAAAAAAATGAGAAATGGGCCAATGGTTATAAGAGAACAGACCAAGGATTGACAAACCGTGCACCTACTGTGTGCCACCAACTACCACGCAAAAATTATCCATTATTAGTCAAAACTCATAAGAAATATAATGTGAAGAAGAAATATTAATAGAAATGAAAAAAGTACTCTATATATAAAAACATATTTGAAAACACTATCAACCATTAAAAAATATTACCCCAGGAAAGTCCAATCGATGATTGATCATAAATAAATTGATACGCTTCATCAACCCAATTATTTTACTCCTAAGTCCATTCTAATCATTTTATTGCACTTATTGAACTCACAATAATGATATGTATTTCTTATGAAGAACTTTTTCCTAGGTATCCACAATCTAAACTAGCCACTCAAACGCAAACACATTAGAGTCCAAATCAAAATCTTCACAGTTCAGAAGATGAGATAGATCAGGGTGATACTTTTTCAATTCAGAATCATAGATGAAATTATGAGTTTATTTTAACTGCGTAGGAAAAGCTGACATGTATACAATTTTAGTTATCAACTTGGTAACCTCAAAAAATTCGACACAACAAAGTTTAACTTCCCTTTCGTACGCAAATGTTTATGAACCAAGTGGGGTTCCACCATTAAGAAAACCTTATCACCCAAAAAACTCAAATTCTCTGTGCCACTTTTCATTATAATTCATATAGAATATCAAAGCTCACAACAAATATGAATTGATCGATTTAACTTTTTTAGAATTTTCTTACAACAGGATCAGTCCCAACAATGATGTTCCACACAACTTGTCCCAAAAAAAGGGAGATCAACATGGGTGACTATAAATATCCTCAAACAGATCCATTCGAATAGAGGATTGATTACAATTACTAAACAAAACTCAAAAAATCTAAAATGGTTATCGCATAACACCAAAAAAATTTATTATTATTTTTTCTTATGTATAAAAAAATAGTGGGAGAAGTGGGGAGGGGGAAGGGGGTCATGGGTGTCCAAAATGGTGATGTCCCAGAGCATTTGAGCACACCACATCAACACCCTCTAGAGGGAATGATATGAGGATTTAGAAACTAGAGAGTATCAATCCATTTTATACAATGGAAGCAAATAAATCATCCATTTCATTACAGTCACATTGTATATGATTCAACACAATATTGTTGTGAATTGTGTCTTTTCATCTATATATTTTATATTCAATGGACCATGGTTTATACCCTAGGCCAAAAAAAATTGTTGAGAACTGTTATAGAATCAATTTTGAGTGTCGCTAGCCAGATAATTTCTTGGGAAGGCAACTTGAGGCCTGCGAGAATATCTAGAACCTACAAAATAAGAGAGTATCCTTTAGAGAGGAAGGAGTTGTAGGCGAGTGCCATTGATTTGTATGGGTCCCTAATGACCCCACCTCCACAGATCATCCTGACATTGAAACAATGGTTTGAGTTCATTTTATGTCCTCCATGGTGAGGAAGCCATCATACCCATTTCCCATAACTAGTGATATCTTTGCCTTATGAATAAGATCCATTAATGAGATGCTGAATTGAAGTAGTAACTTCACACCCCCAACATATATGGTCATGTTCCAATAGTAAAAACATCAATTTGAGAAATATTCTCATTAGTGGTCCTATAAAACCATTCTGAATCTTTCCATTTCACTCCCTCCATAGTGACCAGCATCCTTCCAAAATAAGAATAGAACATTCCTATTTATCAAGGCCTCTACAACCAACCCCCTACAACCACTAATATAGAATCATGGAATTACAACTCTAAAGGGTAGACCATCCAATTAAGCTACCAAAATTCATCCAAATAATCCTCACCATGTCACATTCGATGAAAAATTGATTAGAAATTTCGGTACATGGTTCCCTCTAGAAAAAACATATTGAAGAAAGTGGAATCCCGATTCACCCACTGTTATATTTAGTGGGAAATTAATTAAACTAAATATTACAAACAAAAAAACTCATATTCATTAGAATTTCATTCCACTAATGGATTCCAGGAAATACATCATCACCATGATACTCCAAATGTTACCTATAAAAGACCATAGTAGAAATATCCATGCCCATGGAACCCATGAAAATGCATCTGTTCGGGACATCATATATCACAATATAGAAAAAAACCCTACGTTGATCCCTATATAGGACAACCCACATGATGGTTGGGTTATCACTAATGTGATTTGTGTTGATGTCCATCACATGAAATCTAGAGTAGGCCAACATGGATCCAACCAAATTGTGATGACAAAAATTGATCTCCCCCATCCGAAAATCCATCAAGTATGGATATGTAGAGCCGAAATAAGGGGATGGACAAGATTCCATATCGTGGGAGACCTACCCCTAGGAAACTTCAAAGAAATCTCTTACATATTCTATATGAACATTCCCTATTGTGTCTGCACTCAATACACTCCCAAGACAATCTTTCATGAATCTCTTGCATTGTACTTTCCAAACATTGAACATTTACCCCACCTCACCTAGTGGTTTGGAAAACCTCGCCCATGCCACCCAATGGTATTTTTTCTATGTTCTCATCCAATAGGACGTTGTCTAATATTATAACAATTCTATTGATAATTCCTATTGGGACTTTTACTTAATATAGAATGTGTAATGGAATCAAGGGAAAATCATTGCTAATCAGAATTATCCTCCCACCAAAGGACAAGAATCAGTTTTCCTATAGAGAATTATCCTTGTGATATTCCAAATCACATAGTATAAGTTATCCACATGAATCCTTTTATTTTAATTTGGTTCCCCATGTTAGTCCATAGTGAAAATTCCCCTTTGCATGCCCTACATGATTTCCAATGATTTGATCCTCCTTCCTAAAGAATGATTCGTTATATAGACCCTACATTCTCATTATTGATCACTAAACCAATCCACATGCAATAGTTATCAAGGTTATATTTAACTCCCTTAATAGATCCATAAACAAAAAAAAAAATTCATCAGAAAATATAATATGAAACAATAAAAGAGAATAAAACCTAAAACGAAGGGGTTTCATAGGACCTGATTGAATTCCATTGTTAAGTGTTCAACTAAGAATGTCCTAGGTCAGGATAAATAGGGTGAGGGATATCAAATTACCTTGTCTTAGGCCATAAAATTATTTCATGAATCCAAATATATTTTTACAAAAATATATAGAAATCCATGCAGTTCTAGAGAACCGAAAGAAGAGGTCAATCACCCATGTAGATAAACACATCTTTCAATGATCCATATAAATAAATTTCCACTCCACACGGTCATATTATTTCTTCATGTCCAACATAATATGTATATTTGAACATAAATATTATTTTCATGAGATCACCGATGGCCTCTAGTACCAACCCAATATCCCCTTGAATCGAATATCCCTTAATAAAACAATGATTTTCTTCCAAAAACCATTCATGGAGGTAGCTAGATATCATTTTTTTACAGATGTAGGGAAACACATTATAAGTAAAATTACACCTGAAAATGGGTCAGTAATGGTTCAATGAATGGGGGTCATAGTTCATATTATTAGCACTTGATGAACATCGAACTATAAATGGTTGTTATCTTGAATCACCAACATTCTCATATACAATGACACCACAAAAAGATCCTTGAATGATATATCTAACATGGGATACAATGACGGCAAATGAGGAGACTCCCTACTATTATGAAATTTCATAGACTTTCAGCACAACTGCCATATAGGATGCTCTGGCGGAATCCTCTAAAGAAGGGATCGTGTTAGATATAAACTAGGAAAGAACACATGTCCATTGTGTCATTGGTCCCCAAGTGCATCTGATAAAAAATACCCACCACGTCCACTCTTCACTAGACATTCTCAATGCATTCACTAGAACCTTTTAGCTCGATGAATATATCCTAACATTACCATTTCTAGGGGTATTCATTATATTAAAATGAAACCCCTAATGATAAATCACACAATAATGCATACATAAATTCAAATACATTTCAGAGAAAATGTAGGATAAACTATTATGATCAGAATAAAAAAATTCATCTCCATAATGAATATGGTGAAACATCACAGTGACTTAAAACACTACTGCTAACTCTAGGTTATGTGTCAGGTATATCTTTTAATTTAGTCAGAGTTGTCGAGAACCATAAGCCACCACTTGACCAGTCTGCATCATCACATTCCCAAGAAGCTTACCCGAGGCATCACAATAGACCACATATCCATTTTTAAATTCTATAATGCGTAGAAAAAAAGTTCTGGTCAACAACCTTTTAATCACCTCAAAAGTCACTTGAAATTTTAGGCTATATTCATTTTATGCCTTTTGGGTTATCACCATCATAAGAAGAATAAATAAAATAAATATTTTTAATGAATCACATGTAATACACTCCCTGGCCCAAAAATCATCTGATATCAAACACATTATATGGATTATCCAATGAAATATCCACACTAATATTCTCTCGGTTGTCCGTGACCCCTTTCTCTGATATTAAATGCCGTCAAAAACTTCACATCCCCAACCCAAAAAGGCTAATTTATTGAACATTTCATATTTTTATTGATCTTGAAGGGTTTCCAACATGATCCTCAAATTATGCTTGTGTTCCTTGGTTCAATAATTGATTAAGATGGTTTCCAATTGTACCACTATAGATAAATCATGATACTGATTGAATACCCACATCATTAGTTCCATGAAGAATGAAATAGAATTTTTTATCAATAATTCCTTGAACATGAAATCCAAATGGACTAATATAATTGAAAACCATGTTTTCAGGACATTCACCTCTCAATAACGGACTTGTTGGTAACCAGAACCAAAGTAGATTTAGGAACAATATACATTTTTTTAACACCCCAAGATTCAAGAGTACACTTCTATTTGAACAATTCAATTGCTTTTTTTACGCATCTCTAAGTTCTTGCACACCACGACCAGTCAAACTAGTCATTTAAAAAGTACTTATGAATAGTAACACCAACTTATTGAAAATTTTTAATATTTTTTTTTTCAAATTAGAATTCATTTTTTTATTCAGAATATCAATATAACCTTTTGGTTATTTTTATAATTATTATCAAAACTTTTAATTTTCAATGAATAGTGAGAAACACAACATTATTATTTTAAATTAATTTTTTAATTTAAATAATTAACTTATTATTTAAATTTATTTTAATGTCAAACTAGATAAATAATAGATATAGAAATCCAATTTTATTTTTTGGGATTATTTTATAATATTAATAGATATATAAAATTTTATTGAACTTTTTAACGTCTTATAACCACCTTCTAGGAACATTTTTAACACCCAATTATTTTTGATGGAATCAAGTTGTTATTACCTTAACAAAAATTGAAATACTAAATTGTGAAAAAATTGACCTAAAAACTTTTTAAAACAAATACAGTTTTATTAAATTATATAATTTTTCTAAAAATCAGAGTTTAGTCTAAATGAATTATATAATATTACATATTTCAATAATGAACCACTTTATGATATAATGTTAGCTTTTAGCAACTATATTAACCATGTGGTATAAAATTACATAAAGGCATGGTAAAATTTGAACTATTTAACTAATGTTTAAATCTAAAAGATAAGTCAATATGGTGAGCTAAACATGTAAAAAAACTATTGGATGAATGTTATAGACGAAAACCCACCTTACCCTCGAAAAAAATCCATTTATAGTTATTATAAATTGAAAAAATATAACAAATTAATATTTCTAGCTTTTACTAAAGTTCTCCTCAACTCTCTTATAAGAGAGTGCATCCCCATATATTAAATTCATGCATCCATAGCCATTTGGAACTGCCAAACCCTTACCAAAATTTCTCCAACAACCCTCAAACAATCCTTTATACCTTTATTTGATCATAATTCCACAAAAGGATCCTTTTTGTTCAAATCAATTGAATGCACCAAAAAATGGTTATTATTTTGTCACATCTTTCAATGTTATTTTCTTCTTCTACATACTCTTCCATTATTGTTTCCATACTGAAATTAAAAATATAGTACATTATATATAATAAGATGATATAATAAATATGGTACAACCATATTCCTTATTATATCAATCCTATGAATTAAAAATACACCATACGTGCGTATGTATGGTTTACCTTCTCCATGTTGTGGTGTAGTTTGTTATTCAACACTTAATTATTTGGACTAGTATAATAATGAGATTAATGGATGTTAATAATAAATATATCATGATAATAATACTTTAAATATAATATATCACGCAATTACCTATGATTTATTCATCAATATAATGATATTGCCCCTCATGCATATGTAAGACTTACCGTCACTACGACACGAGAGATATCAATCCCCATCGTAACCAATCAAGAATAATTATCATTTTATGATTAATAAATAATTTGTAATAACATAATATCATTATGTATAGTAATCAGATACATCCTATCCTTAGTAAACATGACTTAAAAAAAATCATATAAAGTAATATGAATATGTTTACCCCAGAAACAATGATAATTTAGAAATATTATTAACAAAGCTATATTAGAATATCATATATTATATCAAATTTATTTATGCGGTTCTTGTATGAATTAATAACAATTATTTTACTATTCTACAAGATTCTAATGACATTTCGACTAATGAATAGTACAATGTTATGGAAAATGTTTCAATCTCTTTATTATCTGAGTTTATTTATATGTATGTATATACTTGGAATTCTTTATCACCCACAGCTGTGATTCCTAAAAATGTATTTGAACCCATTTTTTCTATTTCCTAGATTATGGTTTAATGTAATTTATAAACTTTTTTTATTCATTATAATAATTTTTGAAAGGAATCTTTACATCATTTTCCATACAAGGTACATTATGACCGTTTCGAAACAAAATACGAAACGAATGTTTTTTAACTTATATGGAATGTTTAGCAATTTTATGCTATTATAACACATTCAAAGCTTCTCGTAAAACCATATATGAATATTTTCAAAAATAAATATAATTATGATACTTTAATTAATTTGAAAATAGAAAGAGTTTTTTCTCTCAAATATTGATTGATTTGATTTCATCAATGCCAACAACTATTTTTTGATTTTCTGTTTAATTAAAGTTGAATAATTAAGATAAAATATTACATATTTTTTTGATAGTAGTATGATTTGATTGAATTTGGATGTGCTATTTTTATGCACTTTACATTTTATGGTTAACATATTATCATTTCGTTTGATAGTTTGATATGAATGTTTATGTTTTATTTCACTCTTTTCATTTGAGAAAAGAATTGGACATAGTACGGGACTTGTGAGTCCCATTATAGCCCCTTGATGAATCAATATGTCTCATAATAAAAACTATAGTCTTAAGACAAGGCCTTGGTAATATTATTTAGTCTTATCATGAGGCCTTGACTATATGTTTAGGATGGCAAGCATTATACATTTCATCATTATGAGATTATTTATTGATATTAAATTTGATTATTCAATTTATTGAACATATATGTGAATGTGATAATGGAATAATTTGATTTATATTTTCTATATATGTATTATGTTTATGTTTAAAAGTATTTTGTTTTAGTCTTATAATTATTTTTAAATGTTTAGGTTCATTTATTATAGTTTCCGTAATATTTTTGTCCTTAAAGAGCATCTGAGCTCACCCCTTTATTATGTATTATTTTTCCAGGGTGGGAAGAAATATATTATAACTGGCCTATAGGAATAAGATAACCAATATGAGTGTGTTAAACGGAGACAGAATTTTACATTTTTTTCGTTCATAATGTAATGTAAAATGAATTTATATATCTAGTACTTCCTAGGAAACAGAACCGATCAGTCTTTCGGGACATGGTCTCATTTATCATGCCAATGTTATGTTATGTTATAATGCACTGACTCTGGGTAACTAGGGTTGGGGAGTTACTATTTGTATCATAGAATCAAAGAACATACCTTTAAATATAGATTTACAATATCTCTTATTTGATATAATTATCTGAAGATAGACAATGAGGATTATTATAGAAGAACGTTCAAAAATATAAGTAGTGTAGATGTTATGTGGGTTTTCCTATGAAATACATCCCATCCTAGATAGTACATGCAAATGTGTTTCTGGCACAGATGTATGTAGGAGTGATAAATCCAAATAAGTGTTTTGGGCTTGACATGGGGTATCGCAAAACATGACAACGGGCCTTACTACACTACCGTTTTGATACACTTGTGGGATATGACTAAAATAATTCACATTTTCATTACAAACCATTAATAAGGATTTATGATGAAATACTTCTTCAAATATTTTTTTTATAATTATGGATTATATGCATAACATGTTCAATTTATGTTATGTATTTTACATTTTTTGAATTATGCATTTTGATTCATAATCTAATCTCACGTATTCCATTTTTTAGAAATTGAAAATAGTGGAACGAATGGAAACTGTATCAAAGAAGGTAATCCCTAAAGGAATTTTACACCAATTCAAGAAAACAATAGTGGAGCTGGATAAAAAATAAATGCTGATCAAATTATAACCACAAGGGGAAAAATCACCGGGTTTATGAATAATAACCATACCCATATGGATCACCCTAATAAAAAATGTTTAGGATAAATGTTAGATAGATTCATGAGAAAATAGCCACTAACATTCATTGGGAATACAAATATATTTGAATCTAATCAATGGAAAAGTTCTTGGAAAAAAATATTTCATACATTAGGGAGTAGTGAAAGGGAAAAAAGATGTCATATCAGTTTTTGACTCTCCAGAGATTCATATGAATGGTGGAGTTTAATTTAAAACAAAAATGAGGATGAAAAACTATAAACTATGTAATATGGTGATATTAAAGATCATTTCCTAGGAATAATAATATTCTCATGAACATAGAATAGATAGGAAAAGGAAATTTCTAAGTTTGAGGAAAAAGGACAATGAGAATGTCACAAATTTTGAGTTTAACATTCCAATGTTATAAAGGCATAAAAAATATTATATATGTTTCCCATGAAGTAATATTGATCGATTCTATGATGCGATAAAACCATTTCTTAGTCATGTATTAGTCTCACAATCCTAGCCATCGTACGATAATATAATATCACGAGCTATCAAGACAAAAAAATAATTCTATATGTCTTATTACATTAAATCAAATCAAGAGAAGAAGATATTTTATTACCACCCAGGAAATGTAAATAAGGTGTAGAATGGAAAATTTGACATTCCATAATGCAATAATTATGGGAAGAAACACCATGGTATATGCCTGAGGAGTACAAGAATTTGTAACATGAATGGTAAAAAAGGCCACAAAGATTGTGATTTTAAGGGGAGGGAAGATTATTAAATATTACATTCAAAAAATTTAAATAAATATGGAATTATGAAAATGAATATCATAGGATCCAAGTAAACACACCTCAGAAAATTCCAAGGGGGAAATGTCATGCTTATGTGATCACTACTGCTCAGGTTGAAGTTCCTAATGACATGGTGGTACGTACTTTAATCACTTCCACAATACTAGCCAATGTTTTATGTAATTCTAGATCATCACATTTTTTCCTATCATCCCAGTTTTCTATGAAAATTAGATATCTATAATTAAAATTAACAAGATACTTTTTAGTCAAAAATCCTAACGGAGTTATCATAGAAAAAATGATTTTTCTATTAGTTACCAGTATGTAACATAAATGTTTTTTATCTTCTAATCTTATTTACATACGCACTATTGAAGTTTATATAATCCTAGTAATGTATTGGATTTTAGACCTTGACACAAAATTGTATTGCATTAATAATGAGGTTAAATTTTTTTGATGGTAAGGTTTCCATCGTCGTTAGAGCGGAAACATCACCATATGATTGTCATCTAGATCCACCATCAGTAGCTTAACTAAATTCAACTATTGGGGATGAAGGGAGTGAAATAAAATTGTTGAGAAAAGAAATGTTCAGATATTGGATGTACCAATTGTGAAAGAATATGTTGATGTGTTTCTGGAGTATTTTCCTAGACATACTCTAGAATGAGAAATTGAGTTTCCTATTGACTTAATTACTAGTTCAAGGAAAATATCAAATAACCATTATAGAATGGACATAGTACAATTATTGGAACTAAAGAATGAACTAGATGTGTCGACAAATAAAGGCATTATTCACTCTATTTTTTCTCTATGGGGTTCCCCTATTCTTTTTTGTATGAAGAAGGATGGATCTATGAAGTTTGGCATTGACTACAGAGAGATCAATGATATAAAAATAAAAAACAAGTATCCCCTACCACACATTAATGATTTAATTGATCAAATTCATTGAGATAAATATTTTTCAAAGATTTAACTTTGATATGGATATTATTAGTTGTCGGTGAAGAATGAATACATTCCAAAGGATGCATTTTGAACCATGTATGGGCATTATGAGTTTACAGTAATGCCTTTGGAATGACTAATGAACCCTATGTTTTCCAGGATCTAATTAAGAGTGTTTTCAAGGACTAGATTTATGATATTTAAGTTGTATTTGTTGATGATATCATGGTATACTCCAAAATATATAAAGATCATGAAAATAACATATGCACTATTTTAAAAACTCTGAAAATAAATGAATTAAATGGGAAGTTTTTCCAGTGTGAATTCTGGCATTAGGATATTTATTTTCATGGACATATTGTATCTATGTTTAGAATCATTGTTGATACTTTAATGATAATAGAAATCCGATAAAGGTAAGCCCCGATGATTATAACTGAGGTATACATTTTTCTTCATTTAATAGTTTACTATTGACGTTTTGTCCAAAATTTTTCTCAATTAGCTAACCTATTAACCCAGATCGCATGTAAAAGAGATATATTTGTTAGGAAAAAAGAGTGTGAATATTTTTTTGATTAAATTAATAAAATATTAGTCAATTATCTTAACTTTACACTACTATTTTGGAGTGATGGGATTGTTTTTTAGTGTGATGATTCAATGAATGAACTTGGTTGTGTCCACATTCAAAATGATATATTTATTTCTTATGCATCACGAAAGATATAAAATTCATGAACAAAACTACACCACTAATGATATTGAGTTAGTAGGTGTAATCTTTTATTTAAAAATATGGTAACACTATCCATATGGTATAATATGTGGTATATATACTGATCACAAGAGTTTCATGTATATTTTCTCAATGAATGAACTCAACATGAGGAAAAGGTGATGGTTTGAACTACTCAAGGATTATTATTTCTCAATAAAAAACCACACATGTATGGAAAATATGGTTGTAGATTCTTTGAGTATAAAAGATCATGGAGTTATAAACAAGATGAGAGTTTAAAGGGATACTATGCACTTAGATATAGTAAAAATAGATATTGGAATAATCATGAATGATGAAACAATAATACCATTTCAAATAGTATACAAACCATCTTCACAATAAAGGATAAAAATCTCGTAGACTAGAGATGAGGAGCCTCATAATAAAATTAAAGAGGTCAATTAAGGGATATTGTTTGACTTCCTACATGAATGTGGAATTTTGAAAATTTGGAAGAGGATTTATGTACCTGATATACCTGATTTAAAAATGCAAATTTTAGATGATGCACAAAGCTCCAATATCTCTATACACCCTGGTAGCAATATGATTTATAAGGTTTTGAATGAAATTTTTTGGTGGAAAAACAAGATGATTATATTTGACGATTATGTGTCAAGATGTATTATTTTTCATTAGGCTTAGGTAGGATGACAACATCCTAGAGGAGTCATTAAACCTCTTCCCATACCTGAGTGGAAATGGGATGAGATTAAAATGGTTGTTTTCATGGGTCTACCAATGACTCCTAGAAGAAATGATTTAATATGGGTCATTGTTAATCGTTTTACCAAGTCTCCACATTTTCACGATGTGTGAGAATATTTACCACTTGAATGTTTATCCAGACAATATATTTATGATTTCATAAGACATTATCGTGTACCCCTATCTATATTTTCTCATCCTGATCCCCATTATAAATCAATATTCTAGAAAAGACTTCATAAATCCATGGTTACTGAACATAATTTGAGAACAACCTATCATGATAAAATTTATGGGGAATCAGAACAGACTATTCAAACCTTATAAGACATGATAAGATTTAGCTCACATGACTTTCAATGTATGTGGGATATGTATTTTCCTTTGATAGAATTTTACTATAATAACGGCTTCTATTCTACTATTCATATGGAACCATTTAATGTGTTATATGGAATGAGATGCCTCACACAAACTTGTTGGGACGATATTGATGAATGAAAACTCCTAGGCCCAGAACATGATGAGGAAACAGTTTAAAAGTTAAAGATTATCCAAACCCACCTCAAACAGCTCAATGAAAACACAAGTGATATTCCGATAACTGAAGGAAGGATTTGGAATTTCTAGTGGGTGATCATGTTTTCTGGAAGGTATCTACATGGAACGGTGTTATACGATTTTTTTCAAAAGGGTAAATTAAGTCCCATATAAATTGGTCGGTTTAAAATTATAGAACGAATTTGAGTTTTAGCATATCGTTTGGCATTTCCGAATGTCTCTCCAATGTTCATGATGTGTTCCACGTATCATTGTTGATAAAATACATGCATGATGCAATGATTGTAATCTCTTATGAAGAAATAGAACTGGACAAAGATATGCCTTATTGTGAAGAGCCTATCAGAATTATGGATACCAGAGAAAAAGTGTTGACATAACAGATAACTCATCTGGTAAAAGTTATTTGGATAAACCCTAAAATAAAAGAGGTAATGTGGGTATGTAAAGAAATTATTATGAAGATACCCCGAATCTTTATACACAAAACTATTCAATAAATTTCATGTACAAAAATATTTGAATGATATAAGAATGTAATAACCTAAGCTTCTATGGTATGCTTCCCTTTCAATAATATAATAGCTTGCATTGTACACAACTCTCAGTTCTAAAACACCATAACCAATCAAATTAGCCGTTTAAAAAAGTAGATACAATTAGTAAAACCCAATCTTTAAAAATTTAAAAATTTTGTCTTTCCAAAATGGACTTTATTTTTAGATTCGGAATTTAAAAATTAGTTTTAGTAATTTTTTTTATTTTTATGAAAACATTAAATATTTATATATAGTGAAAACATGACATTATTGTTTAAAACTAAAATTTTATTTAAATAAACTATTTTTAAAATAAATTTATATTAATGTAAAAATATATATATTATAACTATATTAGTGAAATATAATTTTTTGAAGTAATTTAATAATAATATTAGATATATAATTCTATTGAACTATTTAACGTCTTTTACCCACCTCATAGGCATATATACAAATTTGCATAAAACATAATGCTACCACTTCTGTGAATTGAATTTTAAAATTCATACACACACAGTTTAGAATAGTATGTAATATGTGGTTCAATTTGATGAACATAATTTCTTGGAGAATAATAATTTTTTTTTATATTTACAACTTTTAAATTTAAATATGGTTATTAAAGGTAAAAATAATATTAAAATATTATAATATTACCCCAACACATATCCTAATTCTATTGGAAAAGTGTTTTTAGAACAATAACATTTTTAGGAAAAAAATTATAACTTTTATGATCCATTTGGATAAAAATATGACATTTATTATATTTTACTTAAAGAATATTTAAAAGTGTTAAATTCTGCTTAAATGATCTAAACAATTTTTTATATAGGGTTATGCATAAGATAGATTCTAAATTAAATTTTAATTAGAAATAAAATAAATTTCCAACATAATTTTATTTTATTTATAAATTTAAAACATTAAATAATTAAATTATTTTTTGAAACAATGATGATTCAGTAATTACATTATTAATGAATGATTAGAATAAATGATATTATAATTATTAAAATAAATGTAATTTGAAACTTGTAATTCCATATAAAAAATTTAGGTGAATATGACACGTTATGGTTGATTCAGTATATTTGGTTCAAAGTAATCTAGGTGTTATAATGTTAAACAAAAATCAAATAAAAAATAGTGTCAAAATTGACAAAATGATTTTTTAAAACAAATACTATTTTATTAAATTATATTTTAGTCTTAAAAATATATGGTCCATCCAAATATCTATTATAATGTCACATATTTAATTAATTAACCACTTTAGGTTCTCTTGGAATATTATTTTATCAATATTAAAAATGTGGTATAAAATAAAATAAGACATGCTAAAATTTCAACCATTTAACTAAGGGTTAAATCTAAAAGATAAGATTAATATGGTTACCTAAATATGTCTACAACCTATTTTATGAGTGGATTTGGACAACTCGTCCCCTTATCATTTAAATAAATCTATTTGGAGCTATTAGAAATCTAAAATAATTTTATAATAAATTAATATTTCAAGCTTATCCTAAAGTGGCCCTCACCTCTCTTATAAAAGGGTACATCCCCTTCTCTTAAATTCAAGCCACCAAACCGATTTTAATCAGATAAACCATGCTCAAATCTCATCAAAAAACTTATCTAAATTAAACCTAGTGTACTTACATTGATCATAAATAAAACATATGGATACCTTTTGTTAAATAAAAAGGAATCACATGAAGAAGAGGTAATTATTTTTTCACTTCTTTCAATGTTCATTTCTTTTTTAAGATCCTCTTTAGTTTTTGTTCCCATACTAAAATAATAAATCAATTAAAATATACATACATATATGTTATTTTAAATTTGTTACCACCATATTCATTATTCAATCCATCATACAAATGACAAAGTCACCATATGTGTGGAAGTATAGTAAATTGTCTCCACACTATGGTGTAGTTTGTTATTTAACACTTTATTATATGTATGGGTATTATAATGAGTATAATTAATTTAAATAATAAATATAACATGTTAATTATTACTTATATATAATATAACAACCAAATAAATATTATTTCACCATCAATATAAAGATATTGTCGCTTGTGCGTACATACGTCTTTATGTCTCCACGAAGCGACGAGATTTCATTCCCCATCGTATCCATTCATGGATAATTTTCATTTGATGTTTGAAAAATCATGTTCAAGAAATTAATATCATTCTGAATATAAATCAAATATATATTATTCATAACAAACATGACTTATATAAAAAAACATATAACGTAAAATGAGACAGTTAACACTGGTGTAAATGATACTACTGATACATTATTGTCCAGGAAATATTAAACGATCTTGTATGATATCAGATTTATATATGCTGTTCTTGTATAATTAATTAACAATGATTTAACTATTTTAAAGGAGGTTAGCGTACCCTCGACTATGGTAAAGTACAAGGTTAAGTTTAATTTTACAATCTCTTTATTATCCGAGGTTGTTGATATGTATGTATAGAATGGGATTTCTTTATCATCCACATCCATGTTTCTTAAAATTATATTTCAAAACATTTTTAGTATTTTCTAGATTATAAGTTTTAGTATTTTAAAAAATAGTTTTATTTTTTATAATTTTTTTAATGGAATCTTTCCATCATTTTCCAAACAAGGTACATTATGATATTTTTAGAAAAATTATGGAATGAATTGTTTTTTAAATTATACTACAGGTGAGTCTATTTTATACCGTTATAACTCCTTTGAAGCATCCCTTAAAATCTTATTTTAATATTAATAAAACAATATAAAAATGAGATATTAAATGATTTCAATGTAGAAATAAATATTTCACACAAATAGTATTTGTATTTATTTCATCTATGTCAAGATCAATTATTAGATTTTGTGTTTAATTGATGTTGATTAATTATGATAAAATATTACATATTTTATTGATAGTTTTATGATATGATTGACTGTGGATGTGATATTATTATGTTATTCATGGGTTATGGTGAAATTATTAAAAAAATTTATGTTAGTTTATTTCAAATATCTAGGTTATGTTTTACCTTTTTCATATGAGGAATTCATTGGACGCAGTAATTGACAGACATGGCCCTCTATGGACCCTTATTACCTCGATAGGTCTCATAAGAAAAACTAGTGTCGTTTAATAAGGCCTTGACAATATTTTTATTTTTTGTTTTGTCATGAGAACATGACTATGTTGTTATGATGTCTGTCATTATGACATCCATAATTTTGAGAATAACTATTGATATTACCTGTGATTATGCAACTAGTAGAATATCCATGTGGATAACTAAATAGTATTATTTGATTTATCTTTTCCATATCATGATGATGATTATTTTTAAAGGGCTTGTGTTTTAGTCTTATAAATCTCCTTAAATATTTATGCTCATTTATGATAGTATATGCTATATTGAAATCCTATTTGAGAATCTGATGTCAACCATTTCTTATGTTTTATTTTTCCTAGGACACAAAGACTTATATTATGACTTACCTATTGGAATAGGATAAGGGACATAAATGTATTCAAAGGAGGCACAATGTTAATTTTTCATTTCATAATGTAATTTCAAACATATGTATGTATCTAGTACATACTAGGATACTAAACTGATCAATTATCTAAGACTTGATTTCTTTTCTTTTCATGCCAATGTGATGTAATAATGAAATGACTCATGGTAATTGGGGTCGAGGTGTTACAATATCCTATTAATCAGATCAATATGTTCATAAATATATGGAAATGTGTACATGATTATAATGGTTATCTTATTCAACATATGGTACCTGATTCTTAACTGGAGAGATCCACCTTTATTTTTCACAAGTTTCATTATGGAGGCCAATGGTGAGATTCTCAAGAGAATGAATCCATTGGATTCCCAGTCATCTGGAAGTATATATAATTTTTTCCACTTAGTGGGTTTATATAGTATGAGGGAAGATATATAGGCTATGTTTCCAGTGCCAAATCAATGGATAATCCATATTCCACTACAGAGGCAATCCCAAAAAAAATCCTTAGGAAAAACCTGCTGGAGCACATCCTCTAGATGAGGTAGTCGACCCTTTGGAGAACCACATCGCCCACAAACATGTGTTATGGAAAGTAAAAATGATATTGATCAAAATTTCTAGTGGAGGACTAGTACACCATGACCATGGACCCAACTCACCTAGAAAAACATAATCACCTATAGAAGGTGCCAAAAAATATATTCATCATCAATTTCAGTCAATGTGCAATAAAAAGAGAACTATTTAATCTATAAAAATGAATATGTCATATATTTCCTATATAAATACACGAATATCCCATTCCAAATCGACCATGTACATAGAGAGTCTGCAATATGGACACATGAAACCATGTTCTCTCTCCTTACAAATATGTGTTACCAACTCTATCGCATAAGAGAGAACCTCAGTTGGTAATTTTAGAACATTAACAAGGATAAAAGAAAAATTTAAATTGATCAAATAGTATCAAATAGATCAATAGATAAATATTAAGAAATAAGAATGGTACCTTGATGGGTTTAATTCCCTGCATCTAACTCCACTAGTTCTTAGTCAAATACATGGAGTTTCCTTATCTCATCCATGCCTTGAAAATGAACTCTGGCCTACGGTTTTTCCCAGAAATAAATATGTCTAAAATAATATCCAATCTTTTCTCCACAAAAACCAAACCAAGAACCTACATACCTAGATGGTTTTGATTAGACATACATCTCCATAGAAGCCACAAATCTTACAACACTTATATAAGAATGTGTTCTCCTACAAAACAATTCCAAGTTTCTTAATGGTCTATAATGGTGACATTGTCTAGGAGGAGATGTTCTTCCAGGTTGTATGTACCCTACCAGCCCACACCAATGTAACACAACCTAACCATAATTGGAAACAATATAACAAGAATTATGTGTATGATTTGTTGAACTACAACCCCTTTATTGCATGTCTCATTTCACTTCATCTTCATATCTAAACTAATTCCACTCCCTACAGCTTCCAGTGACCCATTGAATCATGGTTGGACATTCCATTAAATCTCTACCATAATATCATGATCTAGAACCTCATCATAGATCATTATATTGAACAATAAATCATGATATCGTATTTTTGGATGCAACAACTTATCAAAACATTTGGCCTTCATTTTCTTAGTTGAGATGAGATTAGGTGTGTTCTGAACTAGCTCATAAAAGTGATTTACATATTCCATCACAATATGGACTCAATGGATCTAATATATAAAATATTTGGATATAGAGAAGACCAATAACCTAGTATAATAATATTCAACTAAAAATATATTAATGTATATAAAACCCAATTTCTCATGTTGTTAGTATTATAACACTGTGACACTCCCCTTCTAACTAGGACCTTCAAACATGAATGAGGAATATTTCCCCTTAATATCCTCTAGTGTATTGAGGGTCGTGAACATACATTCTATCTTTTCAAGACACTCCAACAATTCGTGATTTGTTGTGCTACCTCAAAGAGAAGTAACCTTGTTCCTATGGAACACTTTAGCCATGTCATTTCTAGGACATATTTCTTCTTCTCTGTCATTAGAAGTATTAGGGAAAATATTTTTCCCAAATAATGAAAAACTTGTATGACTACATCCATTAATCTCAAATAATATTTTGAGGGGGAACTCTCTTATAACTATTCCCACAACTTCATAGGAATTTCACAGGGAAGAATTATTCTACAATAAGTAATAACCACATTGAAAACAATAAAAAAAATGTCCAAAATATTTTTTAGAACAACAAGTAAATTTCAAAAACATTCACCAAAACACATAACCCAATTCATATCAATTTCAATCCAAAACTACCAAACCACTTCACCCACACTTAGTTTCCATTTATAGTATTCATCTTCTTTGACACATCTAAAGGATAAGTAAAATAGAATATTGAAATCTCCTGGTGATTGGTGTATTTTCTTATGGTTTTATGGAAAGGAATATATCTTGTAACCATAACTTCATGAAACGACAACCCATATCCTACTTATATGGACTCATCCCAAAATAACATGATACAAAACAGTGTAACCTCGACTGATAAGATTATATAATTAATGATGATGATGTTTCATCTACCCTAATAACTGACCAGGTATGTGGCATAACCCGATGGGCATTCCCAATCCCCACTATATAGAAACTAGTTATTAGATATCATGATATTCCTTGGTGATGATTTCTTAAATTTACATAATTATAAACAAAAAACAATAATAATGAGAACATAACATGATTATCATAACTAAACATGGTTCCAAAATCTTTGGATTCATGTGTTTCCACTATATTATTAACCCAAATGTACTATAATGATGAGGGAATAAGGAAACAATAACAAAAACATCCATGAAACAAGAGTTTCATTGTCCTCAAAACACCTCTACCAAAACATGCATGATGTGGAACACTAGAAACCATATCCACCCTCACCACGATACATTTTTCAATTACCTGGGATATACATAACAATGTATAATTACACTCATAGGTGCTAGTATGGTGTGATACAAAACAATGTTAGATTCCACTAATAAAAATATTCCATTCCAAATAAAATAAAGACAATATAACATGAAGGTTTTTATAAAAAATGGAATGATGTAATTTTGTTGGAAAACAATTTTAATGTAAGAAAACATTCTTCTCATAAAATGTAATAATAAATTTATAAAATTTGAATATTTTTACATTCTTATCTCATGAGTGGACTATATAATGAAGAACTCCCATAAGCATTATCTTAAATGGGAATCCAAGAACCTCTTATCTTGAAGAAAAGTGTTATAGCAACCACATCCCACAGTGTCCCATTCCACGTGCCACAAGAGAGGAATAAATACAAGGTTATAGTGGTATCCAATCATTATCATAATTTAGTTAGTGTGGTAATCATTAATACCTCATTATGAATATATGATTTTCCACTTTTGAGTTAGTTAACATCAATCCACTAGAAGAATCTAGGCTTCCATTTCAAAATCAGTAGAATACATGAAATAGCTTACATCCTAGATACCCAAGATTCCTTTTATTTCTCAACACACATTTCTTATGTCATGTATGTATCACTAAATTCATATGAAAACTAAATAAATGTTAATACGAAAATAAGAACCCCATTTCTCATAAAAAACATCATCTAAATTCACATTCACACTGAATCCATTTTACAACATGATTCACACCATTTTTACACTTTTTTAAATATATCCAAGAATAGAATTAATGTATATCAATTTAAATAAAACCAATTTTCATTATAAACAAACATTCAATCCAAGAAAATCTCAAAAACCATCTAAAACACCTTTTAACCAGACACATAAATCAGAAAACAATTCCAAGAAGCACTGTAATGAAGCACACACAAAACATGTACATTTATCATTACAAAATACACTTTCATAAAATATTCATTCCCAAATATTCTGAGAACAATTTTTTAACAATATATGTGAACTATATAACACTTTTATAATCCCATAAATGCAAGATATACTCATCTAATAATGTAAAATCATGGAACCACCTACATCATGTGTCAAAACATCTAGAAATCGGTGATGAACAACATCTTCACCCCAAGGGAACATATGAATGAAATATTGAACAAAAAAATCAATATTGAACCATGTGTATTAATGTTTAACATTAAATAGGACACTCATCCCTCAAGAGATACTAATACTCATAAAGTGAGAAGATAAACCCTTGAAAAGAGAATAATTCAAGAATGAAAACCACTTACACGAAGGTTTATTGATGAATCCCTTTGAAAATTACCTATCAAATGGATATACAAAAAACTAAAGAGGTGGTAATAGTCTCATAGGGATGAAAACCCCGATTTGGGGAGAAAAGAGGTGGATTTGATGTAAATTTTGAAATGGGCAAATGTAAAAAAACACAATTTTAAATTAATTGGATAAGGAACATGGTTTTTATACAATGTTTTCCAAACTATGCACCAACCATGAACCCCTAGTGTCTCTGAGGGACATACCGCCTGGTGAGCCTACACTGACTGAATAGCCATATATCAACCATTCAGTTTCTCGATGCCCAACAAAGCCAATTGGATGCACAATTTTAGGGCAATAATGTATAGTTTGAAAAAAACTATTCCAAATGTGGGCTATATACAGTCATTCCCAAAATCCACATTTTCAAAAATAAAATAATGTGAAACTCAATTGGAAAAGCATTAAGAAAATTAAAATAATGTATTCCTAAAAAATAAAACACATATTTGACATAGAAACCCATCTATATCTGACTCTGGATTAAGAAAAGTATCCTATTAAATTTTAAAATATCACATGTATATTTCTTAATATACTTATTAATATTACAATTAGTTTTTATAGTAAAAAAATTAATTTTTCATCTTTCAAAATTGTAATATGGTAGGTAAAACCATACAAAACTGTTAGTTATTTTCCATTAAATTATATGAATCATTGATTATATTAGTTGAGGAATACCACATTTCACCTTATTTATTATTTTCCAAATATTCCATTTTATTTTTATACATGATAAAAAAAATTGAATACAATGTGATATTTTTTCACCTTACAGCGGTTCATCATTTGAATTTCACACATTTTTTTATACTCAATTAGTCAATAAAGAATAATTGTGTTATAAAATTATACCATGTATATTTTTTTTACTTGATGGGTTGTGATATCAAACTCATCACATTTTTTATCATAGAACCAGTTCTAAAAATGTATTTATATAAGTCTTATTCATTCTATTTTTAAAAAACATAGATTGTAAAATTATTTACTTTAATGTTTAAAACCTGGTATTGATCTAAAAAATTTATTAACAACCTAAAATTCAATGAATCCCATGTCAATAACATATTCCACCATAGTGAACAATTTAATATGAATGACTTTTTGTTTTATAGTTCTTATAATACGTCCAATTTTAGAATTTAGACATTTAATATATGTAAATTATTGAAGTTCATTTTCGGATGATAAGATGATAATTCAACACATCATGATTCAATTCTAAAGTTATAATACTAACAAAATTAGTTCATTATAAATTTAATATAAGGAATTTTTATGGGGACAATAACAATGGTGAAATAAAGAAATATTATGTCATACTATCGGTATTTGAGTATAATAATGAAAATGGTTAATAATACAAAGAATGTTATTGGACCACTATGTTTTGGAATATTTATCCACTATCGAAATTAGATCTAGATGATGATGTGTGGGTTTTGATTTAAAATATAAATCTTTTTAAAATCCTAAAATTTCCACTATACAAAGAAATAGTTTCTTTTAGTTATGACAAATTTTCACTGGTTCATTAGTATTCGTCTTGTGTACTTCCTCTAGATGGTAAATTTTTACAAGAGTTACATTTGGACCCAGGTTCAAAAGTGACATCAAATTAATTTCATTTATCATTCTATTTAAAAAAATTTATGGATGTGATACACAACCAACCTGAATATGAGTCTTATATTTAATGTGATAGTCATTTTCATCCTAATATAGGGGGAATTAATTAAATAATATTCTATACAATATTATATATGATTAAATTAGAAAGTTCATATTTTATTCCAATAAATATTTATGTGGTCAAATCCTGATGGTGTATAAACTCTATAGAAGTGTTAGGGGATATTCCAGTGTTAGAAATGGTATAACAAGATAGCTCTATTTGGCCTTTTTGATTTTATATTCCAAAGTAACTAATATTCCTGGCACCTAATTATTAAGATTATTCTCATTTTTTAATCTCATATCATTTTCCTTCTTAATTTAGTTGTGTGATTGATATGCATATCTCCAATGACATTTAATTTCATAATTCATTTAGGAAACCATTATCTATCTATTAATGAAAATAAATAGAGAAAAATTATTATCAAATTATATATCTAAAATGGTAATGTTATTGGATCTATTATTTTTATTCACTAAAATTTCATCATTTTAATTGAGGATCATTTTCCATTATATTATTAGTCCACATTGCATAAATAAAATACCCCATTAACCAATCTGTATTATTAGAATACTTAGTTGTATTCTCATTATAATTTTTTTATTTCTTCGATAATTAAACATATATTAATCATGATAGTTATGTCTTAATTATTAGGCTTCATAAACAATAGGTTTTAACATTATAGTAGGAGATAAATTGTTTATAATTGTAATAAATTCCCCAATCATTCAAAATAGAAAAATACATTTATACTACATATTAATCATATGGGATTTAATTTTCCAAATCACCACTAAAAAAGGTTACATGGGATAAATGTTTCATTGTCTCCCTTAGAATGGGGTTTTAATAAGATACATCTAGAATATCCCTCAATTATTAACAAAATCATATTGTTAATAAAATTATGTATATGGGAACACAAAGATAAAATTACACATTCCATTCCATTTTAACTATATTGAAATTAACATTAGTGCATGAATCATCATGAAATAAGAAGGATTAACTAAAGTTAACGAAATTTTAGAAACATGAGAAACCTTTATTAATGAATTTTAAAACTACTCAATATTAATGAGGAATTATTGTTCATAGTTGTTATATGTGATAATCATACTATGAATGAATATTATAATCACTATTTCCTATGTTTAGTGAACCACTATGCCTGGTAATATTTTATGTCACTTCAAAATAGTAATCAATATGGATGATAAATTTGAATTCTTGTGGTAAATAAGTTGATGATTGTGGTGGAAAATTTCATAGTATAATATCTCCCTTTACCCATGATGAAAATATAATGGGAATCAATATCGATGTTTTTTCAGATTAATGTAGAATAATAGATCAAAATATAATGAATTCCTTCATATTAATTAATGACCATAAGGTTATAGGATATCCTAAATAATGGAATGTCTATCTATTTTCACCGTTAATCTAGAGTTTTGTTAGAGTGGGAATAATTTGAATATTCCTATATTGAATGTTGATATTATTGAACATCACATATTGGTTATGTTGGGGAGAACATATAATATAATTTGAGATATTAATGAATTTTATATTAGTGTTAGTGAAGGGTGAGTACCAAATTATAAATTTTTCATCATCCACTGACTCCCACATGTATTTTGATTCAGTTCAGTATTTAATATAGAATCCATCTAGCCATTCTACTTATATATGAATTTTTTTCTTTGTTTTAATATAGGGATGGAAACACATTTTTATGAAAATATACATCGATATATGGTTATTTTAAATTCAGTGAAAGAACTATAGAAGAACAATTTAATGGGTAACCTTTTAATTAAATTGGGTTAACAATGGAAAATAAGGGTGTATCTAATTAGAATATTGTTCATTTAAAATAACTTACCTATAAGATGGAATAATTTTATTTATCATAATACCAATATAATTTGGCGTTGAATAAAATTTCATGTTCCAGAAGGGGGATTTTTGTAATCTATACTAATAAAGATGAGTTCTTGTCAACATAATCTTGTAGACAAGGTCTTTTTTCCATAAGATATATAAATTGAATGAATTTTTAGAAGCCTCAAGGAATATATAATTATAATGGAGCATGGAAATGGTGTTCATTTTCCAATAATATATAACAAATCGTATAAATTATTTAACTTTATTCTAGAAGTGTATTAGAGAACTATTATTGGGTCTTTATTAACATACCTCTCTTTTTAAAATCATGTGAGTATGAGATCATATATATTATTAATATATCTTATAGAAATATAATTGTGGGTGATTAACCAAATCGTTTAATCATATACATATGGGTAGGAAGTATATGGTTTTGGGTTAGTATAATATGATGAGATGGACCATTAGGGTATTATTTTACTTCATTATTGGGAAAATTAATGAATTAGTGGGATCTTCTTTAATGAAAGTTGTTAGTTGATAAAGTCACCATGGAAATCCAAGAGGGTAACTAGGGATAATAAATTATTAGAACTACATTGCCTATTTGATTTAAAATCATAAATAAGAGAATAATTTCATGGTTGTTAATATATGTGAGGGGATTATTTTACTACTACACAATGATGGACTCTGACACTTGATTGGACATACCGTAGGATTACTAGGCATGTATAGAAAGGATAAATTTTCCTTATGGGATATTATGAACTACTAGGGTTGGGATATATTGATAAAAACAGTGATAAGTACATTCCCTCTAAGGATAAATTTTATTGGTAGAAATGACAAACGAGTGTTTATTTATTCCTAAAAACTTGTGTTCTAGTTTTACGAATCATTGTTTCTATGTTGTTTCCATTTGATTTATTCATGGAACTAGAAAATTCGAATAATTCATTATCCAAGGATGACATGCTTTCTAAAGGTAGGTGTTCGTTAGGTTTGGGATTTTATGATACAAAGGAACATGCATTGGTCAAGATGATGGATGGTTGGACACATCACACCCTTTTGGGGGAAATTATTGTCTATTATGAGACTCACTATATTAATTTATGATATTATCATTAATCATTATTAATTTACCAATTATAAAATTAGTTTCCATTGAAATTGTCAATCTCTTTTTAACATGTGTATAATTTAGAATCACCACTGTGCATTCATGGTACTTCATTAATGAGGATATCATTATGTGTTTGCGATTCTCTATCCATGGTTTAAACTAATATAATATTTATTGAATATTTTAATCATCGTTAGGATGATATTGGTTTTTAATCTATATAGTTAGTTGGTCTGGAATTTACCATCTTCTAGGGAGATGAATGTTTGGGTTTATCTTTGGATCGTGCCCATAAAATGGGATACCTGTGTATCCTTGTGAACGGAATCAGAACCGTCATTGTTCGGTGTTACTTAATGGGACACATCATACCATTTATGATCATGTGATAATGACCTCTTATCAGAAGGTTATTAGTAAAAATATATTGTGGGACATATGTTGAAGTAGCACAAGGAACATGGAATGGATATGGGTATCCAAGTAAGATCAGACCATGTTGGGAATATGGCCCAATAGGAACATGGTTGTTTATAAATATTGCTTTTTATCATCAAAGAGGCTTCCTAAGTATTCCATATGGATGGGAATCAAAGGCCGCATCGTTTCGATTAGTCTCATAGGGGAGTATTGACATTTGAGAGAAATGATTTTGGGATTGCTTCTTGAAAATGATTCCATGATGAATTGCGGATTCAATTTAGGGATTATTCTTAATGAGGATTCCCAGATTTAGGGGAATTAGGGTTGGATTCCAGGGGGATATCCAATGAGATTAGGCCCTGAAAATTCCTCCTACATATCCCAATATTTATTGGAATCTGAGTTCTCATAGTTCATTCACTAGGGGTGTTTGTACAAATGTTGTAACCATCAAAAATCTCTAAGCTGGCGTATGTCTTGCTCAGTGTAAGAATCAAGAGGATCTGAAAAATTCTTCAATTACACACATATTTCCTCCTCCTCTAGTTGAAGTTTGTGAACCAAAGATGATGTCTAGGAATGAGGGTGAGGCCACCTGGGAAGAGGGTGAGGTGACTAGGTTTCCATCTATTCACTTCACATATGTCCAGTGTTTGATGGAAGGAAGAAGGGATAGAAGTTATGGGAATAAACCTGGATGGCTTCTAAAAACATGATTCTAGTAGGGGAGGGAGACTTTTCTTTTGATTTCATAGAAAAACATGTGATAACAATACTTTCCCTACAAGTGACATGAGGTTCTGGGTCCTAGATATGAAAATGGTAGGATAAAACACAAACCATAATCCTCCAAACCTGAAACTTACCATCATTTTTCCTGGGAGAAAGGTCTACGTGGCTATGGATATACAAACCTATATACATTATATTTATCTTAACTTGATTACAAAAACAAATATTGTAAACCTATGACTGTGGAAGTACCATCCCAGAATATGAGACACATTAATTTTCTTTTCCAAATGGTTTGATAAGTCAAGAGGTTTTAGGGGAGGCTTTGACTATATTCCTTTCAAATAAGGGATCCAAAGAAGGAAATACCCTTCCATGAATGGATTTAAAGTGGGTATTTGAGATGGTATGTTGTCTTTATACCAATCTTAGTCACATAGATTCCTCATGCATGTGTGATGGGTAGGTACCCGAGGATACTGCATCATGCAGTTGTAACGCGCTGATATGCCATGTAGGTGAGTCATGTAGTTTTTTCGTGTAGATCTTTATGACAATTGAGGAAGCTTATTCCCATAGCGGTGAAAACCCGATGCAAAATTTGAAAATTACATTCAAAACATGATTATCCGATTTTATTTATAAATTATATTGTGTTTTAGAGAGATACCTGGGACAATTTTGGGATCTGGGTAAAAGAGCTACCCAATGGTTGCTTCTGAGAGTCCTTCAATTTTTTTCTATTCTCAAATGAGGAACCAACGGGTCCTATTTATAGGAATGGATGGTCCTGGTCGAAGGGATTTTTTCCACCCAGGTGTGACATGCATGTCCTCTATACTGATCCACAATATAGGTGTCTAGGATTTTTCTATCGCATAGATCTATTGAACATGTCTCTTAAAGAGATCTACCATGCAGGCCTGCAATGTAACTCTATAGTGTAGATCGCCATTCATGTCCTTGGGGAATTTGGCATTCCATTGAATTATTCAAAACTTGTCTTTGAGATTTTAGAATATCCAAGGTGATCTTCATAGTATCTTTACCATTTTTATGTAGTGTAAACACCCCCCCCCTCAAGATTAGATCCGATTTTAATGAAGGTCGAGTTCTGAGAACAATTTGTGGGGAAATATACTATGGTTCGATTGTTGAATAGAACATGATTACCACGTAGGAACTTCACATAGGTACACCGCACAATGTTAACATGCAATAATGTTGAGTAGGGTCTTAGAAGGATACAAATAGGATCGACTCTTTGCGGTTTTCTTCACTTGTGCTTCCAATTTTTTTAGCTCTCGTTGCGTAGGTCATTCTCCTAGTCTCAACGTGTTGTTCTCTTGCATCGATTTCTTGAATTTTTCTAAATGTGGAACTATTTGATTAATGGAGCTATGTGGAAGGACTTCATTAAAGGAGTTTCGCTAGGACCCTTGTTGAGGGACATACAAGAGGGATCTCATCGAATGACCTACACGACAGACCTCATCGAAGGAACTACGTGAATAGTGTCCTTAATAAAATTTTGGATTTCAATTTTCGGTTTAGGTGGAAATTTAAGTTAAAATTCCAACCTAATAAATGAATATTTGTAATTCTTTTACAGTAAAAAATGTAACATTTGATGACCCGTAATGAAATAAAGCTGGGGCTCTTCAAAATAAAATAATGAATATCATCAGACCATACTATTATGATGTTCTTGAAATTACTATTACTAGAATGTGTAATGATTTAATTCTACATCAACGTGATTATTCAAAATTTCCATACTTACCCATATACAAGCGTGTGATTTTGTGACAGTCTCATATTCCATCTATTATGAAGTACATCTCAATGAATTTGTTTCTTCAATACTGCAATTGAAACATCATGAATATTCGTGAAAGGGGGTTCTAGTACATGGTGGAACATTCTCTATTGGTTGGAGATTACATCATAGTAATTTTTATCCTGATATGAAGGATCATTTTGACGAGCCAATGCCACATTACATTGATTCATCATTTCAAGCATCACAAAAAAACAATCTCATGGTTGGAATGACGACTGGGATCTTTGGTATGGTGGAGGTTGGATACCTGAAAGGATGTGGGAATTTTTGGTGTGCCTAACTTCTGCAGAATTCAGAAAAGTGTCATCAGATGCTTATATATTTGAAGAAGTCTGTAGGGGAAAATATTATTTTTAAAAATCGATATTATTGGTGAATTATTTTTCTAATGGAGTCCACTAATGAATTCATTTCACTTGATTCCTGGTGAAGTTGTCATTTGTTTCTGGGATATCTACCAAATAGCTGGGGTTACCATTCATAGGAAAATTTATGATGAATTTATTCCACTGGCTACAACATGGGGTAATTCTACTAAAACACCACATAAGTCACCTAAAATATTCAAAATAACAAAGTGCTTACCCAATGAAAAGAATGATATTCATGGAAGGGTGTGGATGGAAGCCTTTTTAGAACCAACAATATAAGAAGGTCCTACTTGTGGATATCCTACTATCTGTCTATCTACCGATAACCAGGTCAGTGTAGGCACATATTGGCCTATGTTTGAGAGAGGTGACTATAACCACTAGCGATACAAATTCATGTATGATATTGTTTTCAGTACATGCTTAGCCTCCTTCCTAGAGATGTGGCTAAGTAATTAATTTCTTTAAGCCCGTGAGTTTGGAGGCAGTGTAAGGCTAGCTACTTTTGTCCATGTTGCAAAATTGGTTGAAAAGATGTATATTATGGAAGAAACCCATGTATTTTCTATAAGTTACAATCAACTGCTACATTTATTCAATGGGAAGGATCCATTTTGAATTGTAGGTCTATTCCATGTGTTGTTGTGCTGGATTTTGACACACTTTTATTCATATTTGGTGTGGAATTTAGTTAGAGTTTCCAATGGTCGATTCACCACATTTTTACATAATTTATTTGGTTTTTAGAAACTAAATTTGAGGATTTATGTAGTGCTAAACATAGTGAATGTCAATAAATAATTCAACATATTTCTTTTTGGTAACCCACCGACTAGAAAATTTGTAAATGATAGTATCAAATGGAATTGTGATATGTGATATTATGTGATGGTATTCAGGTATGGTGTAATATCTACCAGGATTTATGGTGAAATTATTTGTGAATATTTAGTCCCTTATAGGTTTTCTTCTCAGTTTAGATGACTTCAAAAATAAAGGGATTTTCCAAATACGTATGTTAGACCAGAGAAGCACCTAATGGTAATGAGACAATTATGGATTCTAAATGCTTTAGAGGCATCCAAATTGTTTATTAAATTTCCACTATAAGATGCATCAATCAGTTTAGAAGCTGGATATTCTAATGCATGGTCTTCTTCATATCCTCAAATGGATTTTAAAAAAGGAATATACCGAGTGTCTGCTAAAACGACCGTTACACGTGTCAATCATGGAAATAATCCCATTTCCATAGATGATGCTGATGTTTTAAGGACATGAGAGCCATAAAAACATCCTCATAGGAGGTACACCAGTAAGGCTAAGGTTAGAGAAGCAAAACCTCAGATACAACGACGATCCAGTTGCCACCATCAAAAATTGATTCATATTCTACCTGATGAACATTTTGAATAAGGGAGAATTGAAGAGTATCACCAGTCAAATGGTGTTGAATCTTTTCTACAATAAAAAATACTAAGAATAAATAATTTGAAACCTTATGTCATTCACTATTGGGATATTCTCTTCCAATAATGGTTTTGAAAGACATTATAACACCTTCTAATTAAAATTGAGATGATAACCTACTATTCTACTGGAGCGTATTATGGTGATGTAGGCCTTCATATATAAAACTGATGGAAAATTTCCAATATCTAAATGAATATCCCACATGATGGAGTTATGAATTAACAAAAGGTATGTTATTGACCCTGAGGAGTAATGGGATATTAATGTTAATACTGACAATTTTTTTTCATCTTCATTTGTCTCAATTATACTTTACCATTCGTCATTGGTAGTCTTGATGAAAATGAATTTTTTTATCTTTAATATAGAGATGAACACTCTGGACCATTTCTTGAATCACCAAATATGGACTGGTAGGCTCTCCAATAAACACTTCAAATGATCCTCATAGGTCTCCAGAACATTCTCTAGGTGTGAGAATCAATACTAGGGTAATGGTGATATATAATCCTCATCCATTACCTCATGTTTCTTATTCCAAAAGGAGTGTTTTGATTTCTCCTGAGGCACTTGAAAAAGAAAAATATGATAGAAATGATGTTGGACCGAAGTATCTGTCGAAGGAGTATAAAACTGTAAAATCCTACGGGCATTTATAATTTTCTCAATATAATCTGGTAATCACATTTTTCTTCTTGCTAGATTTATTTCTTTCTCATCTCTAAAGGTATTAATTGTTGATTTTCAAGAAAAGATAAATAAACCTGAGGAGAAATTGAGGTTATGTTGATGAAAATTCTATATTAGAAGATAAATCATCAAAAGATTCAGCTATAACTGTTATTGGATCTTTGGAGAGAGATAAATTCCAGAGTAAGATTAAATACATTCCTCATTCTCCCTTGACAGTGGATCCAGAAATAGGAAATTCTCATATTCTTATTTCTCTAGAAAAATGGAATGAGGACCTTGGGAAATCTATGATAAATACTGTTGTTGGCCAAATCATGGAATGACCAGATGTTAGGATACCAATTGAAGAGCGAAAATAATAGAATGTTAGTGAATCAAATTAGGGCATCAACCAACATTTTTTGGATACCTTAAATTGTGATAATTTTATAACATTCCCAGCCACATACACTAAAATTATGGAACCCCATTATCCAAATATTGACACACTAGGTTCAATCAATGAGTTTAGGGGGTTTCCTAAAAAATTTGTAGTTCATAAGTCATTATTATTTAATTTTACATAATAAACTGTTCTTCATTACATGATTCTTTAAATCAAAAGTCACCTGATGCAGCATTATCTGTAGAAAATTTTGCCAAGGCTCTTTAATAATGAGGTATTCCACTCTATTGTTTTGTTGGAGGTGGAGAAAAACCTATAGACTATCCTCCATCAAGAGATGAACTTGTGACATTAAAAGTGATAATAGGGAATATATAGGGGAGTTCCCCTTCTCAATAAAAATCATCTCAAACCGCTGAAGCTAAGGATGCCAGGAATGAATCCAATCAAGTAGCTGACTTATTATTGGGTAAATATAATCAGCTATCTGAATCATATCTGATTCTTCTATTTGAAAATGAAAATGACCATGATTTATTATTTATGGTTACTAGATCCCATATCATAAGGTGAATCATCTGTTCTTCCAAGAGATATATAAAGAGGCATCTCTTTAAGTGATATGTTTCTAGAGTACATATAACCTCTTGGTAGTGACTCAGATTCAGACATAGAGATGCAATATTATCTTGGCATGTCATGTAAGAATACATGGTGGCATATCTAGAGCATAATTTCTATGAATCATATAGATTGTATATTGTCTCATTTTACTAAACTCCAAGGATTATTTTCCATATGGGGATTTTTTTGATTTAATTACCAACCTGTCTATGATGATATGAAAGAGACCATTCACCGATAGAAACAAGAGAAAAGGTGCAACATGATTTTAAAGAGGCTAAATGGCTTATCAATATGGAGACCTTTTATGTTGCAATATCTATGGAAGAGTCTAATCATTACCATAATTTCATCGAATTCATTAAAAAAATTAATGAAACCCCAAAGGAGTTGGTATATCTTCAACAACAACTAGATGTTTCTCATGAAAATCATTAAAAATAGAATGAAATATTAGGATAAACCCAATTCGAGGGAATAACAGACATTTCAATTGCCAAGGAATCACTTTGTTTGGATGAGGAGGATGGAGTTACTCAGCAATCTCAACATCAATAGGAATCTGATACAGATCATGAGTCTATTCATTAAATGATGAGTCATATTGAGATTTTATTATGAAACATGGCAGAGAGGCTCCATTTTGAGAAAGGACCTCTTATTTCATATGAATGATAGAATTTTTCCCTTCAATCATATATATCTTTACTCCAGTTTTCCATTATTTCAATATTAAAGGTAATAACTATGATTCTATTTTTTAAATCATCAAACCTTCATGTTAAAAAATCATAATTACAATGAAAAGAATGGAGTTCTTAGAATTTTATTATTATGATGATGGTCTTAATGATCATAATTTGAGTTTTTCTAGGGTTATATTGAAAACCCCACAAATTTAAAATCATATGTCTTTTTTACTACTCAATATTACATAAATCAAAAAAATGTATGTTTATTGAGCTGGGACATGAATTTTGTTCGGAGTACCTGTTGCGGGTTCTCAATCTAGTAAATACCAAGTCTTTTATTGTGGGTAGTTTTAGATTCATTCTTGTTGGACTATAAAAGGGATAATTTTTAGGGTCGGATATCTATGACCCTAAATTTTAAAATTAGTTCCTATATAATACTAAGTGGCTAAGAATTTATCTAATATTCTTTAAATATTTCCAATTGGAATCTTGATCCTTGCATTTTATGGACACCAAATTTAATACCTATATAAATATAATGGGAGTCTCTTCCATGACTGAAGATACCATTATTAATCAAACCCGTTATGAGGGTTTTGTAATTTAGGGCCAACTAGGGAATATTTTGCATTGCCACATTGTGGCATCTTTTGATTGAAAGACCTATTATGTTGGAAACTTATGCAAGGCTACCTAAGGGAACATACTAGATAGTAAATCCAAAGTGCTCTTAAGAATGTAACATTTATTGCTAATAGCTTGGGGAAATTATGATTTGAGTGACTCAAGATCATTTTGGGTGGTTTTTCTAAGGAACAAAATTTTAAAAATAAAAGAGAAAATTTATACTGACATAAGTCATTAATAGGAAAACCATTTGTATATAAATATGGGGTATGATTAATGGATAAAATTTATCATAAAGTGAATTTATTATATCATATTGTGTAGTTTTATGTAATGAAGTGAGGACATTTGTTTTGTTCTATTTTAAGACATTTAGTGAGGAAATTTGTACTGTGATGTTTTAAGTCTTGCAGTGAGGACATATATACATCGCAATTATATGTCCTCTAGTTTGGACATTATATGGATTTAATATATGTTATTTCATTATATAAAAGGTATGAGACTCTCCAAATTTCGTGATAATTTGTTTCGAAATATACTACATTATCCAGATATTGAATGCAGAAACATAAACTATATTTTATGAATTTCTAATTCCAAAGGATGATATGGGAAAAAATGATAAAAGTATAAGGGGAAGTATTTTCCAAGAATAAAGTAACCATTATTTGCGGATCCCATTATGGGGGTTGTGTTATGTAGGGACAACTGGGGAATATGATGCATAGCCAAATAGTGGAATCTTTTTATTGACCGACCTATTATGTAGGTAACTTATTCAAGGCAACCTAAGGGCACACAATTCATAGATAAGAAAAATATATATTTGATGTAAAACAGTCTATTTTTAAAGCTAATGAAATCTTATGATGATTCAGATCTTCCGGCGCACAATGTTTGGTTAATGGGGAATGGTACCTTAATATAGAGAGGGTATTTCAAACTAATGTTTCTTAATAATCAGATGAATATTTCTCCTATGAAGGTCTGACCCAAAAGCAAGAGTTATGGGGTCTGTAGTTTTTGGTCATACAAATTTGACCAGAAATGAAAATTGTATGTGATATGTGGTCCCATGATCCCAATGTTATTTTATAATGCATTGAACACATGGTAACAAAAATGTGTAAACTATGGTTTTGAAGACATTGAAATTGATAGAAAGATAATGCGATAAGTATACTTGAAAGACTATTTTAAAATATAGATTCTTGTAAATTGTCTTCAGTGTTTGAATGGGACAATGATACTATATCCATGAACTATGTTTCCATTATTTGATAAACCCATTATGGGGGCTATGTTTTGGAAGACCAAATGTGTCATATACTACAATTCCAAATAGTGGCATCTTTTTCCTGATGGCCCGTTATGTAAGCAACTTATGTAAGGCCAACTAAGTGCACATACTATATAGTGATGAAAAAGGGCTCTCGAGTATTAGAAAATCAATTACCAAAAATAGTAATTAAGATTATAATCATCAAGAAACATTCCAGATTTGGAGTGTAAAATATTGAAGGGGGTTATGCTCAATGCACCTAATACATATTCTAATCAATATTGGTAATGAGTTTTATGTCCTTTATATATATTTCACTTGTATGTGAAAATGAAAACACTCTTTGTTTCCTATGAATTAATATTGTGATGTGCAGTTTAATATCATTAAACTTGGACACTTTACCTATGCGGTTTTAAGTCATGTAGTGAGGAAATTCTACTATGCAGTTTTAATTCATGCAATGAGTAAAAGGTGTACCGATGTGAAAAGAATTACTTGATGTATCTAGACTAAGGTACAGAACACAAGTGTCACTATATGTTATACTGAAGGGAAATAATGATGTCAAAAATAGTTTCTAAAACATTTCCTATGAAGTTTTCATTCTTATATATGGAATAAGGGGTTTCTTACTAGGACTCGGAACAAGAATTGAGATATAGGCTTCTCTACGTATCTCAAATATATGATAATGAAGCCATGCATATTTTTTGAAACAATCATTCCTTACACCAATCGAGATTGACATGTAGAATGGTAGTTTTTGAACTACTTTGATAGAAAAATTAATCTTAATACCTAAACTGGTATAAGGAACAAATCATATATCTTAAGGAAACACTCTGTATAGATCTGATTCATATATAAGAGGATAAAAAAAATAATAATACTTTTTGACAACAGCTCGGCCCAAAATTGATGATTTATGTGTCTCTATGTATCTCATTGAAAATGAGATTCATGCCATACATAATTCATGAAATAAGGTCCTTATGCATATCTAACTCAGATATAAGGAAGGGAGGGACTCATGTATCTCTAAGAGTAACAATGAGTTAAATTTTGTTTTCTTATGGAAGATCGTAATGACAAGTATAGAAGACGTTAACTGTACAGTTTCATGTCATGTAAAAAGTACAAATTGTATCATGAAGTTTAACATCGTGCGACAAGGAAAAAAAGAAATGCATTTTAACATCATGAAGCATCGACGCAAATGGTTGTAATGCAGTTTACTTTATTGAAAATATTACTTTGTAATATGAAGTTTTCAATCATTTATCTTCTAAAAATTATCTGTGAAATTATAAAAAGTATTTCATAAAAAATATATCATTGGTTTGATTTTTAATGAGTTCTTCATACATTGAGATTAAGAATTAAGTTCTATTTGAGTAGAACTTATGTATAGAATAAGTTCCTTCCCACCATGGCTCGTGCTTTGGAGGACTTTTTCCTGGTATCATTGGAGTCCTATGAATCAATACCAATATTACTTGATGAAATGAACCGAGGTGAACCTTCTTGATAAAACATTGTGCTATTCTGTTCTTGTAGACTTCCATGCAATGAAAAGTATGCAATCATCATTCGTTTAACTATTCCAGCTCATCAAATCATTTCTGAGACCTCTCAAATGTATATTACTGATCATAGATTTTAATTCTGAGTGATGGAAATTGCATTTCATTTTTAAAAACTACTTCAGTTCTATATAACAGTGAATAAAAAGATGACTGGTTGGAAGTACTAGTAGTGGTTCAAAAATCACATAAAGAATTCTAAAGATTATCAAGCCAAAAATTCTTATATATATCCACCAAATTCTAGATTATATTTGATATGGTCTTATTGAAGATCTTTATTTGACTATTGGTCGCTGCACGTTAGCGAGAGGAATTGTTGGATTCAATATTATGTTCTTGATATAAATTTTTTATATTAGGAGAACAAAAATTGGGGTCGTTTTCCATCAAAATAGTATGAGGGACACAAAATCAAGTGATGATATTAGTATTGAAAAACTAAAAATGCTTTTGGCTCTGACTTCTTTGATTGGTAATGCCTCGTCCAAATTTAGAAAAGAATTCGGTATCAGTGAGAATATACACGAACATCATAGCCATGACTAGAGGATAAGGCCCTTCTACATCCCTTCCCCTTTTGGAAAAGGGCCTGGAGTATTTAGATGTATTCAGAAAATCAGGGGTTTATGAATGAAGATGGCATGCACATGACAGGGTTGACATTTCATAGTGAAATATGTGAAATAATATTTCATTGAATACCAATATTATCCAAGACATAGGATCTAATCAGAGAGTCTGTTCCCAGACTGGTAGGCACTACATGCTCCAGAATATACATCTTTCATGACAGATGCAATGTCATCTCCATCAATACATCTGAATAGAATTACATCAAACCATCCTTTATGAAGGATCTCTTGACAGTTGGTACTATCAAAAAGTGTAAAATTGGCCGCTCATTATCAGATTTGTTATTTTTCGATCCTATTCAGTGGAAGTACTCAATTTTGAAGGTATTCAATTATTGGTGTTTTCCATCCCGCGGTATGTCTATATGTCTCAAAAATATGGATAATTTCATTAATTTCGTCTATTCTGGATTGAAAAAAAGGTATAGCCGCACGACAATGGGCTATGTTGAGGATGGTCTCATCTCGATCTAGATCTTCCCATGCTGTAGTAGAATTACCCAATGCATCATATTGGGCATTTTGTGATCGTGGGAGATAATACTATGTTGGATTTAATAGAACATCAGCCATTAACCCTATGATGTAATGACACAAAGGTATTAAATATTCTTTTATGATATAATATTATCCATTAATTTTCTTTATTACCAGTTATGATTCACCTTTTACATTCAAATGATTTACTTCCAATTGAATGACCAATTCTAAACCTCTGATGATAGCTTGATATTCTACCTCATTGCTAGTACCACCTTCTGACAACATGAAGAAATAAGGAAAGACTTCCTTTTTTGGGTAAATAAGAAATATTCCTAACCCAAATTTTTGGAGTTTATAATTTTCCTTTCTTTTCCCTGTTGGAATTATGGAAGCACAATCAATGTACATTTCCCAGGTTTGGGAATTATCCTAAATAGAGAATATTGCATCATCATGAAGTTCAAAATATAATAATGTATCATCCGTAGATGGATGATTTGCAAGGATTTCAGCCAGAGAATGGCATTTTATTTCCATCTAAGGTACAAACTAGATATCAAAATGTTTCAGAATAACTTCCCAACGTGCCCGATTCCCAGTACGCATAGGAAAACTAATGATACAATTGAACTAGTTACAATGAGATACTAATTGAATCTCATGATGTTACAAGTAGTGCCTCAATTTTGAAAGAGTAATGATTAATTCTAGGCAGAAATTTTCAATACTTTTATACATAGTTTCTGTATCATGCATTGTTCGACTGAGATAGTAAAGACTATTTTCATTCCCAACATCATTATTTTGGTCAAGGAAGTCACCCAGTGATCACTCTAAAGCTTTCACAAAGAGGATAAGTGGTCATCCTTATACATGTGGAATTAATATTGGTAGACTCGAGATATATTTCTTTATGTTATCAAATAATTCATGGATGTCTTTAGTCTATTTATTGGTGACACCCATCTTCATTAATCTCATGAAAGGAAATGAATTGCATGTCAAATTGGCAATAAAGAACCAAATGTAGACCAAGTGTTCTTATAGTCCTCTAAATTCATTCACATATTGATAAGGTGACATAGTAAAGATTTATTTTCTTTTTCGAGATTAGATTCAATACCATGGTGTCATACTACGAAGCCAAGGTAATTTCTTGGGGTAACTCAGAAAGCACATTTCTATGGGGTTCATTATCATATATTTCTGCCAATTTTTGATGAAGGTAATCACCATATCAGCCTATGTTATTTGAAAATTGTCAGGATTTTACCCCCAAATAATCCACATCACATTCAATATGTTTCCCTAAGAAGGTTTTGATGATATTATGCCTGGCACATTGATTTGTTTCAACTGAATTCATTAATCCAAATGGCATTACCCTATATAAAAACAAACCTTGAGGGGATCTAAAGGTTGTTGATTTTTCATATATTGTGTCCATACAGATTTGATTGTACCTAGAGTAAACATCATTGATGGAAAGAGCTTCATATCTAGTTGTTGCATCAATTAAATGTTTTGTAATCAGAACCAGAAAATCATCTTTAGGGCTATGGTGGTTAAGATCTCTGAAATCAATCCAAATTCTAAATTTTCCATTCTTATTTTTCACTGGGACAATATTTTCCAGCCCTTTAGGATAATGAAATTTCATGAAAAAGATATCTTTTATAATATTATCAACTACAGATTCAATTTTATAGGCATAAGATGTTGAGTCAATAAGGTTTTTCTTATGACTTTTCCATTCCTCCTTGTTTTGAAAATCACAAACACCTTATCTTTATGAAAATCTCTTTTGTATGAAAAATTGTCCTTTTCACATATTCATCAATATATTTCTTAAGTACAAGATTCAGATTCATTTCTAGATTTTCGGAAGTGTTTAAAACGTTGATTTAAAGCATTCTATTTTAGGCTCTGAATTCTGGATACGATCTTTAATGAAGATCAACTATGAATTCTGGATGAGAATAGTAATGAAGTTCGACTCCAAATTCTGGATACGAACTTTAATAAAGATCAACTCCGAATTCTGGATGAGAACTGTAATAAAATTCGACTCCGAATTCTGGATACAAACATTAATAAAGATCAACTCCGAATTCGGGATACGAACTCTCATGAAGTTTAACATCAAATTCTAATGACAAATTATCAATTACGATTTTTGATGAAGAATTCTCATTATGAATTCTGATGACGAATTCTCATTCCGAATTCTCATTCCGAATTCTCATTCCGAATTCTCATTCCGAATTCACCTATTAAATAGAATCTAGTCATCTTTGTTTTATACACCGAATTTATTTAGACTCCAAAAATTATTTTTGGTTAGAGTACAAACATTATTTTTGCTTACACTTTTATAATTTGTCTACTCGTTGACTTTTTGTTTACACTCCGGCCTTTTGAGTTTGATTTTAAAACGATGTCGTACATCCGGTTACACTTGTTTTGTTATAAAAAGATGTTGTCTATTCTGTTATAAACTAACTGTTGGTTAAGTGATAAGTGTATAGGTCCCTCCAAATATTAAGGAAAATATGACCATTGGGAAGGAGGCTAACCTTACCTATAAATAGGAGCTTATTTGAAAGAGCTCGAGATACAATGAAGTTGATCAATCCAGAGACCACACACTGCTAAGGTGATTTCTAGAGAGAGAAAGCTTTTCATGCCCTGTGCGTACTGAACCGCTTGATCAGTTTTTGCTTCGTGAGACTCCAAATGTTGGTGATTACATTCAAGGACTTCCGGGGATAGGAATACAGAGGTGCTGACTGCCTTGAAGTTTGAGGGCATCCTTGCTGAGGAAGACAGAGGTTGCCAACTACCTTCATGTTGAGGGCTTGAGGGGATAGCAATACAGAGATTCCGATATTCATATTGAGGGGTTACCCTGGTGTGGGTAAGAAAGACTTGCATGAAAGTATAAATCAAGGGACCTTTATCCAAGGTTGTTGGATACCCTTCTCTTTGGGTTAAAAGACTTATATCTTTTTACTTGTAGTTTTACTTCTTGTTTATTTCTGCCGCATTTTGTATTATAATGAATGTATAACTTTCTTATACTTCTTTACTTGTACTCTGTTTCATTTTGATTCTATATGCTTTAAGGTAGAATCTCTTATTGTAATCTTTTGTTAAGTTTCAATTTCCGGAACCATATTTCCGGAACCTACTTTCGGAATCCCTTTCCAGGTTTTATTTTGGTGTTAGAGGTGTTGTGAATTGGCTTAGTTTGACTTTGTTAAACTTAGCCCTTTTTCATTCCTTAAGGAAAACATAGTTATTCATAACTAACATTAAAGGTTCCAAAGGAATTTTTAAAGTATACAATTCACCCCCCCCCCCCCCCGCACATTTATATTGAGCATCTACATCATTATTTCGATCCTACAATTGGTATCAGAGGATTCTAAATCTAAGAAAGTTCAAACCGCACCTCCAAAACTGAAGAATAAGAAAGCTTATCCTGATGAGGTAGTTGTGAAGTGGAGAGCAGATAAAGAGAAAAGGAAAGATGGGGATCCGCAGTTCGGATTGGATCCTGCGGAAGCTAGGGCATTGAAGGAAGGGACAGAAGATGAATTGGTAAAACATGAAAAAGAAAAGAAGCTCAAGAAGAAGATGACAGAAGCTGAGGCAGTCCAAGATTTGTTAAAATTTAATGAGATGGTTTCCGAAAGCATTCCAGTTCCGAGATCGTTCTCCTTGGAATCTCTACCTGTGAATCCAGGAAGAAACCTTGATTTTCCGGAATAGATTATAGATGATCATGTTGAGGAACTCCAGCAGATTCAGCAAGTGGAAGAGGAAGGAGTAGTTGCTGAAGGAAGTGGTGAAACTGGAGATCTGTTGAAAAAAGTATAAGATTATAAGGGGTCACCTTCGGAACATCTGTCACTCCGAACTTCAGAGGCTGAATCCTCTAAGTTAGTAACTCCAGAGAAGGATAATAATGATGAAGATGTTGTTCAAAAAGTTGTTGATGATGTTATTCAAGTATCTATTAGGGAGCAGAAAACTCCAAAACAAGAATCCATTCCGAAAAAGCACAAGGGAAATAAACTCCTTGTTGATACTCTGAAATCAATGGAATTCAATAAAATAGAAATTGGTGATTCGTCTAAAAGGAAGTTGGAGCTTATTGAGGAAGAAATTTCTCCAAGCAAAATCTCAGATTTGGAGTCATCCTCGTTGGGGCATGAATTTGTTGTTCAATCTTTGAGGAAGTTGGTAGGTTCCATTCCGACCATCTCGACTATAGATTCAAGATGCTAGACGCTCCAACATGCTCTGAATTAGAAATCAGATTCTGTATCCCTGGTTATGGATAAGTGTGTTGAGATAGAAGGTGAATTCAAATATTTTCTTGTTGGATATGAATCCCACAAAAGATCTTGCAAGAGGATGACTAGTTGGTCGAGGAGGACTGTGGAAGAGATGAGGCTCTTTGATGAATTCCAAGACAATGTTAAAGATGTGTTTGAAAAAGAAGATTGGAAGATTAATGAACTTACTTCATCCTTTGAAGAACAGTTGATAGATGAAAAGAACATCCGGATTCAAGAAGACAGAGATCTGAATGGGAAGATGAATTCTGTTACTCAAAACTGGAAGTATGAAAGGGATCATCGGATTGAGTTTGAAGAAAAGTTGAAGGCTCAGGAAGAAAATCATAAAGCTCAGGAAGAAAAGCTTAAAGCCCAGGATGAAATGATTGAAGCTCAATCTGCAAGAATAGTGATCTTAGAGAAGTAAGATGAAGAATACCATAAAGACCTAAAGAAGATCATGACTATTCTTAAGGGGATCATTTCGATGGATGAAAGATCCGAAATAGTTAAATCTGATCTTTCTGTTGTATCTTTCATTCTTTAAAAATAATGAAAATCTTAGTTTCTCGTCTTTTGTTATTAATACTAATTTTTCAGGTACTTTGTTATATTTTCCATTCCCTTGAATTCTTTTTGAAAATCACAACGGGGGAGAATGAAAATATTCTTAAGGAAAAAGAACTCTAACAAAAGGGAAGAAGGAAAAAGAACCATAACAGACTCCAATAGAGTTTATCTAAGGAGGAGTTTCTCATTAAATAAGACATTCTTATTCGTAATGAAATATCATTTCGGAAATCTAGAATACGATCCTTAGAGTTTCAAAGCCTAAGGGGGAGTTAGTCGTATTCATCAATATCCTTAATAAAAAGGGAGATAAGCCTTAATGTTTTTCTTTCTTCTTAGAATTTCTTTTTTGAAAGGATGTTTCTGATTTCCAGAAAGGGGGAGATTTTTGAGTCAATAAGGTTTTCCTTGTGACTTTTCCATTCCTTCTTGTTTTGAAAATCACAAACACCTTATCTTTAAGAAAATCACTTTTATAAGGAAAATTGATTTTGTAAGGAAAATCGCTTTTGTAAGAAAAATTATTCTTATCACATTTTCATCCATATATTTCTTAAGTACAAGATTCGGATTCATTTCTAGATTTTGGGAAGTGTTTAAAACTTTGATTTAAAGCATTCTGTTTTAGGATCCGAATTCTGGATACGAACTTTAATAAAGATCAACTCCGAATTCTAGATGAGAACTGTAATGAAGTTCGACTCCGAATTCTGGATACAATCTTTAATAAAGATCAACTCCGAATTCTAGATGGGAACTGTAATAAAATTCGTCTCCAAATTATGGATACAAATTTTAATAAATATCAACTCCGAATTCTGGATACAAACTCTCATGAAGTTCAACATCGAATTCTAATGACAAATTTCCCATTACGATTTCTGATGGATAATTCTCATTACGAATTCTGATGACTAATTATCATTCCGAATTCTCATTCTGAATTCACCTATAAACAGAATCTAGTCATCTTTGTTTTATACACTCTGAATTTATTTAGACTCCAAAAATTATTTTTGGTTAGACTCCGAACTTTCTTTTTTCTTGCACTTTTATAATTTGTCTACTCTTTGACTTTTTTTTACACTCCGAACCTTCACTTTGAACTTTTGAGTTAGATTTTAAAACGATGTCGTACATCCTATTACGCTTGTTTTGTTATAAAACGATGCCGCCTATTCTGTTATTAACTAACCGTTGGTTAAGTGACCTGTGTGCAGGTGCCTCCAATTTTTATGGAAAATATGACCGTTGGGAAGGAGGTCGACCTTACCTATAAATAGGAGCTCATTTGAAAGAGCTCGAGATACAATGAAGTTGATCAATCCAGAGACCACACGATGTTAAGGTGATTTATAGAGAGAGAAAGCTTTTCATGCCTTGTGTGTACTGAACCGCTCGTTCATTTTTTGCTTCGTGCAACTCTGAATGTTGGTGATTACATTCGAGGACTTCTGGGGATAGGAAGACATAGGTGCCGACTAATTTGAAGTTCAAGGGCTTCCTTTCTGAGGAAGATAGAGGTTTCCAACTATCTTGTAGTTGAGGGCTTGTGGGGATAGTAGGACAGAGATTCCGATATTCATATCGAGGGCTTACCCTGGTGTGGGTAAGACAGACTTGCTTGAAAGTATAAATCAAGGTACCTTTATCCAAGGTTGTTGGATACCCTTCACTTTGGGTTAAAATACTTATATCTTGTTACTTGTAGTTTTACTACTTGTTTATTTCCGCTGTATTTTTTATTATAAGGAAAGTATAACTTTCTTATACTTATATACTTGTACTCTATTTCATTTATATTCTATACGCTTTAAGGTATAATCTCTTATTTTAATCTTTTGTTATGTTTCAATTTCTGGAACCATATTTCTGGAACCTACTTTCGGAATATCTTTCCATGTTTTCATTTGGTGTTAGAGGTGTTGTGTATTTTCTTAGTTTAACTTTGTTAAACATAGACCTTTCCATTTCTTAAGGAAAACATAGTTATTCATAACTAACTTTAAAGGTTCCAAAGGAATTTTTAATGTATACAATTCACCCCCCCCTCTTGTATATTGAGCATCTACATCATTATTTTGATTCTAGATAAGATGGGTGTGATCATCATGCTGCCTACACAAATCTAGGAAGATCTTATAGTTGATACAAATAATGTGTGGCTACAACAGGATTAAGACTTATAATTTCTTTATATTTCTAAGAAAATATATCCAGGAATTTCTTTATTAATAAAGTGTAAACTTCTTCCCTTTCATAAGTAATGGTCTCACTTATTAGAGTGGGATGTGTATATTCATCTATACATAGATTTATTTCTTTGACCTAAACCATTGTGGAAGAGACACCTTCCACAAAGGCTAGAGTATCATCCCGGAGATCTTCCACTCCATCTTCATTATGTGTTACATATTATGTTTATACATGTATAGTAAATGATGAGGAAAAACATATAGAGTTAAGGCAGTAGTCAGTATTTGAACATCCTGAAGAATTGTCCACCATATATGACCCTATTGATGATGAAGGGTCTTCCTTTGGTGGTAAAGATGAGATGGTGGATAGGGAATCAACATATTTTTCTTCTTATAAAATTTCTACAATTTATTCAACGCTGATTGAAAATGTAGATGATTGTGGTAATTCAATGGATGAAATGAATACATCTGTATTTATGCTTCCATCACTACATGGTTAATCATCAATTTCTCCTATTTTTTAGCTCAATAACCACAATTGACATTATAGAAGTTACTGGATGAGTTCATTGATTTGGTTTTAACTTTTTTATATTATTGATGGGTAGCACATAATTTGTGATCAAATCTATGAATGGAATTTCCTAGATTCTTCCAATTCATTCATAGAATTATCTCTTGTTATCTCATTTGTTATGGCCTTAGTTCCTTTTGGGTGATAAAAATATACCTCATTGTATTAACATTCAAATGTTTTGAATGGAGCATTATCACCATCCAATGTCTTTATCATACCATTGAAACAATATTTAACACATTGTTGGTATGAAAAAGTAATGGATATATGAAAATGTAGACAAGGATTTCCATTCAAAATATTGAAGGATATATCATGAAGATCAACCATTATGTCTGAATTTGACACAATATCTCTAAAATGAGTACTGAGTGTAATTTCTCCTAGAGGTTCTTGATCATTATTATCATTTTCTTGTAACATTCATGTGGAAAGAGAAAAGTCAGATTTAGTCAGTCCTAATCGATGAAGTGTACGATTGGGAATGAGGTTTACTTATGATCCATTATCAATAAAGGCCCACCAAGTGTCTACTAAATGAAATTTCTAAATAAATACACGGGTCTGATATGTCCATGTACAATATCATTTTAATCTTTATCTGCAAAAGATTTGAATGCATGATATTTTTCTGGATCATTCCCTATACGAAAAACCTCAGAAATAGAAACATTTGTTTCAAGATCATGAGGACTAGACAAAGACCTATTATGTGATTCTCAAAGGTCTTTTTAAAGACTTAAGGCATCCAAAATTGATAAATTGGCTAGTAAATGGGTCAACTGTTTCAATACATCATACTTTTGGTCAAACATTCAACATTTCCCAGCATGGAGTTTGGGTTTAGCTGGTTCTTTAGAAGCTACTATTTCTAATATAGATGTACATTTTATCGGAGAAGAAGATAGAAATACTAATGGATTTGGTAGATTAGACTGACTTGGTCTCTTCATTTGCTGAGAAAAAGACGGTGTGACTTCTAATCAGTCCAATAAAATAATTGTTTCAGAACTGAACCTATCTTACATGGAAGAAACTACTTCCTTTTGAGGTCATTGAGGGTATCTTCCATGGATTTCTACCGCATACAGTGTTCGATCATGGGTAGAGTTAAAATGATGATTTCTAGAATTCTCATGTCTTCTGATATATCCTTGACCCTGGCCTCTTCCTCTGGTTCCCCAGTTAGGTACAAGGAATTTCAACTCATTATAATCAAAATCACTATCATTATAAGGATCTATTATGTTGATAATATTGACAAAACCAAAGATCAACACTTTATCTGATGAATATTATTCTTGAGAGGTTATGTTTGGTTGTGCCATTTGGTGGGGAGATGCCCATACTTTTGAATCATATTGCATGAATTCTTCTTGGGTAAAAGACAACATTGACCTTAATAGGAAATAACCTTCTTATAACTACTCTTTTTTCATTCAGATCATCTTGTTTCATTGCGGATTGACATTTTGATGAAGGTGGTTTTATAGTGGTAAAAGTAACATAAGACACAACTTGTTTTATAAAATGTGTTCGTTGAATGGAATGTGTTCGGTTTATCATTTTTCTAGTCATCCAATCGTCATATTTTTGTACATTTTTTACTTTTGAATTCTTACCATTCTCTTTATTCCTTTAGATGCGTAATAGTAACGAATGCTATATAAGTAGACGATGTTTTCAGTTTCAATTGTCTAGAGTCTATAATCTTTGTTGCTGATCCATGAAAACAAAATAAAATTAGATTTTATGTCCTAATATCTAGTTAATGGGAATGTAAATTTTAATTTCATCATCTCCATATCTATTTTGTCTCTTCATCCATGGAAACTAAAAAAAAATTTCTCCAATGCTGCGATGAAGTAACCAGGATTTTTTTTCCTGAAGGACTGAACTTTGTTTTTTAAATAATCAAACTTATAACACCAAAAACATTTTATGTAATGATTCTATTAAATACATTCTTTTCCTAGCTTACATTTCATGAGACACCATGTATTTTCTGAATCAAAACATTATAGTAGAAACAAACAATCTATACATTAATCATAAATTTTCCACTTCTGTGTTTTGAATTACAAAAAACGGTCATCTAGAGTTTTGACCTGTAAGTCATTTGGAGTTTGATAGAACCAAATTGATTTTTTGATGAATAGTAACATACCCTTATGTATATTAAAATTAATAGTAATATGAATTATACACGTCGAAAAATGGTTAGGGAAAATTTTGGGATTTTCCTAAAATACATGAATTTTTCATGAATAGTAAAAATACAGTTTTGATTTTCAGTAGTTTAATGAAATCATAATGATGTAATAATTAAATATAAAAGTATGGTCGACTTATGTACAGTAACATATGAAATGAGGTGTCCGAAGTGGCTAAAACCATGGGAAAATTTCTTGGGAAAGCCCATGGTTTGGTAAAAACCACTAATGAGTATTCCCATTGTAATTATTAAAAAAGTACGTCTCTTTCTCTATAAACAACCACTAATCCATTAATTTTTTTTCATTCCAAATGTTTAATCCACGAATATCCGGTGGTTATACCTATCTAGGAGTCCTCCAAAGGTGTCCTTAATCCCCCAAGGTCCCATGCTTCATGATCTAGGAGTTACTCTACAAGGTAAGGGAATCCTTTATTCTCTTCTTTAAGTCGACACTTATTTTATGTTAGCTATTTGAGATTACTTTATCATATGGTGGGGATTGATTTTATTTATTTTTATAACTTTACTTTTGAATTCAATATGATGAGATACTCTTTTGTTCTCTCATTTCAATTTATAATATTTTAAGAGACACTGTTAGGCTGTCGAATTTTCAGAAGGGATCTCTCAACTGTTCTTTTATTTTCAAGATCATATCTTTTCTATTTATCTTATCACCTCCTATATCCAAATGAGCATGATAAACTATAGTATAATTAATATATTGGGATTATATCAAGTTGATGGAACAACCGTCATCAATATTCTTACTCCCCCTTTTTATTTTTATAAGCAAAATCAACGTCCATGAGGTTCCAATTTATAACCTTTGTGGACAGCAGTGTTTTGTTCCTACCTTTCAACTTAATTAATTGTCATGAAACCAATATAATGGTTGAACCAAATAAGAATATATGTATTTAATCTCATTAATGTAATGTAATTTTTACACACTCATTGTATGGAATAATAACACAAAACGAGTTTATTGTATACAAAACTGCCAAGCTAAATCCAAGCGTTTATCAAAAACTTTTATCCAATGATTCTTCCTAAAGAATATAATCTCTAAAAATTATAAGATCATTTATATATATTATATTTAAATAATAATATATATTAACAACTCTGGATATTTATCTTCCTTTCAAATGAACTACCATTCATGAGAGCAAGTAAATGAATCACAAAATCCAAGGACGAAAATGCTTCCAAAACAATAAAATGTAACCTCTTAAAACCATTAAATGGGACATGAATGAACCTAATAAGGTTATAAAAAATAAATTACAGGTATAGGAGGTTTTGGACCTATTGATTAATGTATCTAAATTTTATTATTCAGGTTATTAAAACAAACTATGAACAAACTTGTCCAAAAGTTAACGGGTTTTTCATCTCACTTTAATTTCTATGAGATTTTCATTGATCACCACTTTTTTCATATATTTGGTTTAATTTTACTTCCATTTGATATAAAATAACATTATTATATTTATATTCATGTTATTCAATGATTCCTTTGTTGTTCATTATGTTCTGGTCATATGATTCAACTGATTACATTATGGTAAGAGACAGTCTCAACTTCTATTTGGTTGTGAATAACTTTATATGGTGCATCTAATAATCCATATATGGTGTACCTACTTCCGATTTGAGAACAATTTTCATTTGAAATTATATTTATATTAAATATTCATAATCTGATATTAGGGATATATGTTTGTTGTCCAAACCGTATACCATTTTACATACGGTGTTTATTTGGAATATTTTTATATATAAGGAAATATTGATGAAACTTTATACTCTAATCTATATGGACATTGGAAAGGCATATTGCTCTTGAAATTAATCAATGTATAAAGAATTATTTGGACATGCAGTGGTGGGTGGTTCCTGTTATATCTCCTCAATTCATCGGTATGTCTCATGAGACAAATCAGTTGGCGACAAACCCTTCGAGTTTTTTTCCAAAAATCTCACAGGTTTCTTCGCATTGAACTAAACCATTTTAACAGTATTATGGTTTCATGTCCCAGATACAAGAAATCCAATTAATAAGAATTATATTTATTTATTATTATTTATTATTATTATCCATAATGTTTTAACTATGAAAAAATCTATGGAAGTAGATTCTTTCTTAGTTTATTAATGGAATTAATTTTTCATTTATTCATTATGCCATATTTATTATGTCAGATTGATTATGATTCACATATTCTTGTACTCATGATTCTGCTATTTGTAACCCTTACTGAGTGTTTTATTTCACCTCTTTCATTGTTTACCCACAATAGGTGATGAGGAGGACATTTATTGAGTTCAAGTGGTTGTAGTTTTAGTTTTCGTTATGTATTTTATTATGAAAACCTTCCCAATGTAATTTGAGAAACATATATGTATATAGTTTCTTGAAGACTACTAAACTGATCGTTCCTTTAGGATTTTCATTCATTCAATCCATTTCGATATCACATGTAATGCACCAGCTCCATCCTAGAGGGGTCGGGGGGTTACAGTTGGTATCAGAGTAAGTTTAGTAGAAAACATGGAATCTAGAATATGAAATATATAGTAGGGAACGAATCCCATTGATAGTATAGGAGGATTAACATACATGAACGTCCTGAAATTTTGGTAAGGAATAGATTATGTGGATATTTTAAGAAATATGTCTCTATCTGGATACGAGCTGGTAGAGGCGGCTCTGACACATAAGTATCTAGGGGTAAAACCTCAAGACACCACTTTGAGCTAGACACGAACGGAAACTAGTGCCTGAAAACGGGAGTTATAGACCTCTTGGTTATGACACTCACACGGGATATTCTTAGGATAATTCAAATTTTATTTAGTAGTCATTATGAAAAAGTTTAATGTAAATTTTTTCTCAGAGTAACCATGTTTATAAGATTAGATATTAATAGAATTTCAATATATGTTGAGTGATTTTCTATTTGAGATTCATAAATTAACCTTGTGTATCCAATTATTTAGATATGGAGTCTAATAGAAGAAGTGGAATCAATACTCGTGGGCATGGTAGGGATCTCCCTACTGAGAAATTCAACCTAGTCAACATTGGATAAGATCAGATCATGACCATATAATGAAAAATTACTCATGTTGTAACGAATAACTATTCCACACCTGTGTTGGATCATTTCATGTGGAAGAAGAACCCATCATTTAGAGGGACTACTAATCCCGTGGTTGTTGAGTAATGGATCATGTCCCTTGAAAAGAAATTCATGGCATTAAGATGCATTGAAAATAAAAAGGTAGTACTGGAAGCATATTGTATCAAGGGTGATGCTGATCAATGTTGGTACTTGATTCAGAATACCATGGAGGAATAAGAAATAGAAGATATAGAATGGAGGACTTTTAAGGAAATATTCTTTGAAAATTATTTTCCTCGTGAGAAATGAACTGAAATGAGGAGGATGTTCCTTAGATTAAAACAAAGGGAATAAGATAGTGTTGCAGTGTATGAGACTACCTTCAAAAGTCTAGCCAGGTATGCTATGGATTACGTACGTGGCTCGGCAGACATGATTGATCATTTCATTGAATGTATTAAAACAATGTCTTTGAAGGGAACTGGCTTCTCAATCATTTTAATCATATGATGAATTGTATCAAGTGCCATCGAAATAGAGAGTGAATTTTCTAGATCAAAAATTTTCAATGGAAACCAAGATTAGAAATGATACTCTGATAACAATGGAAAATGAGATGCAACAAAAAAGAGCAAGGGAACAAATCTATTCCCCTTATGTGAGAATTGTTGAAAGAATCATCTCATGAAATGCTAGAATTTCATGGCAGTATTTTATTAATAGGGAGTAAAGTTTCATTGACCTGATGAATTCAAGGGGTATAAAAATTCAATAATATTAAATGCTATAATTGCAGAGAGATGGGATACTATGAAAATGAGTGTCCTAAGCTTTAAGGAAACTCGACTCAGAAAAGGCCAAGAGAACAAGGGAGAGCCTTTGCAATTATAACATCAGAGGTTGATGTTCCTAATGACATGGTGGCATGTAATTTAATGGTTTACTCATACTTATCCAAAAAAATATTTGATTCTGGATCATTTCATTCATTTATATCTTCCCTTTTTGCAATGAAAATTAGATATATCCAATTTGATTTAATAAAGGAGTTGTCAGTCAATACTCGTAGAGGATTTATCCTTGCAACCAAGGCATGTCGAATACTCCCCCTCCAGACACCAAAATGTGCTATAGTTGGTATCTTTATCATTATAACAATGACTAAATTTGATAAATTTATCTGTATGGATTGGCTGTCAAATTATGATGCAAAGATTAATTATAAGAAGATGGAAGTTACAATTTTTTAAAATTGTGTAGAATCTATTGTCTTTAAGGGAGAATCTACGCCCCCTGATTCTTTTCTAGAAGCACCCCCCAGTAGCTCTACTAAATAAAATATTTGGAGAGGAAGATAAACCAATATATATGGGTGAGGAAAGAAATCTTCAAATTGAAGATGTGCACATAGTGAAAGAGTACATTGATGTATTACCAGAGGATTTACATGGACATCCTCCAGAGTGGGAAGTGGAGTTCTAGATTGATTTTATTCCTGATGCAAGACCAATATCAAACAGTCCATACAGAATGTACACTATGGAATTAGTAGAGATAAAGAAAAAACTAGAGGATTTCGGTGAAAAAGTATTAATTCGACCTTGTGTATCTCCATGGGGAGCCCTTGTCCTCTTTGTCAAGAAGATATATGGATCCCTGAAGCTTTGCATTTATTAAAAGGAAATAAATAATATTACAATAAAGAATTAGTATCCATTTCCCTAGATTAATGATTTATTTGACCAACTTTATGGAGCTCAATACTTTTCAAAGATCAAACATCGATCCAGATATCATCAGTTGAGTGTGCGGAAGGAAGATATTCCTAAGATTGCATTTTTGACCATGTATGGGCATTAAGAGTTTACAGTGATGCCTTTTGGACTAAAAAATGAACCCTTTATTTTCATGGATCCAATGAATAGAGTTTTCCTTGAATATATTAAAAACTTTGTGGTGGTATTCATCGATGATATCCTAGTATACTCCAAAAAATCAATGAAAACCCTGAGAATCACTTGAAGGTTATTCTAATAACTCTTGGAAGAAATAAATTATATGGGACATTTAGCAAGTTTGAATTCATTCTTCAATAAGTTTATTTTGTGGGCCATATTTTCTCTATGGATGGAATCATATTTGATCCTGTGAAGTCAAAGCCAATCCAAGATTGTCCCATGCCAACAAACATATCTGAGGTACATAGTTTTTTTGGAATAATAGGTTATTATCGACGTTTCATTCGGAATTTTGCCCGACTGGCTAACCCGCTAACCATGCTCACACATAAAGGAGTTATGTTTGTGTGGAAATAAAAATGTTCATAATTCCTCGATGAACTGAAAAGAAGATTGGTCAATGCTTCTATTTTGACTCTTCCACCGGGAAGTGATGGATGTGTAATACAATGTGTTGCATCAAAGAATTGAATGGGTTATGTCTTTATAAAAAATGATAATGTTATTGCTTATGCATCATTATTGTTGATGACTCATGAAAAACATTATCCAACTCATGATCATGAGTTATCAGCCGTAATATTTTCTCTGAAAATATGGAGGCAATATCTCTACGAAGAGATCTGTGATATTTATACAGACAAAAAGAGTTTGAAAAATATTTTCACATAAAGATAACTCAACATGAGGAATAGAATCTGGTTCGAGTTACTCATAGATTATGATTGTTCAATAAAATACCACCCAAGAAAGGCCAATAAGGTGGAAGATGCATTAAGCATGAAAGATCATGGTCGTCTGACTCAAATGCAGATTGAAATAGATCCTATGTTCATGGATCTAATGAATATGGATATGGGAATTATTATGGAAGGGGAAACATCAATCCTATTTCAAATGATTGCTAAACCATCTTTACTAGAGAAGATAAAAATTTCTCAATCTGATGATGAGAATCTGCACAAGAAAATTAATGTTGTTAAGGATGGGAGACAGGTTGACTTCATGTATGAAGAAAGTGTTCTGATGTTTGGGAAGAGGATATGTGTTCCATCAGTACCTGAGCTAAAAAGTGAACTATTAGATGATTCTAATTGGTCAAATTATCCCTATACACCAAGGTAGCACCAAGATGTATAGAGATTTGAAGGAATATTTTTGGTGGGATAATATGAAGTGTGAAATTACTGACTACATGTCAAGGTGTCTAGTTTTTCAACAACTTAATGCGGGGAGACAACATCCCAATGGAGTTATGGAACCACTACCTATTCCTTTGTGGAACTGGGATAACATTACGATGGATTTTTCAGTATAATTCTGAGGACACCTATAACGAATGATACAATATGGGTAATTGTTGATCGACTCCCTAAATCAGAACATTTCCATCCAATAAGAGAGGATTTTTCACTTGAGCACATGGAAATACATTATATTAATGAATTTGGGAGTCTTGATGGTGCACCTCTATCGATTTCCTCTGAACAAGATCCCCAGTTTACATCAAAATTCAGGAAAAGTCTCCAGAAGGCTTTGAATACTGAGCTTCGTATGAGTACTGCATATCACCCTCAAACTCATAGACAGTCTGAAAGGACTATTCAAACGCTGGAAGAGATGCTGAGATCATGATCTCTTGACTTCCAAGGTATGTGTGATCAGTACTTGCCTTTGGTGGAATTTTCCTACAACAATATTCTCTATTATAGTATTCAAATTGAACCATATGAATCATTATATGGAATGAGATGTTGAACTCCATCTTATTGGGATGAAGATAGTGAAAAGAAAAATTATAGGCCCAGAACATATTGAAGAGACCACGACAAAGGTGAAGAAAATACAAACCCATATTAATGCATCCCAAAATTGACAGAAGAGTTATGCTGACAACCAGAGAAAGGACATTGAATTTCATGTGGGAGATCATATATTTTTGAAAGTATCTCTATAAAATGGTGACTTAAGGTTTGATATGAAAGGGAAATAGAGCCCCAAGTAAACCGAACAATTTGAAATTTTGGAAAGAATCGGAGCTGTAGATTACCGTTAACAATGTTGCCAAATCACTTCATAGATCATGATGTGTTCCACGTATCATTGTTAAAGAAGTACATGTCATACCCAACACATGTACTCACATATGAAGAAATAGAACTGGAACCTAAATTTTCATACTGTGAAAAGCGTATCTGGATTCTTGAAACATGGGAGCAGGTACTGAGAAATCAAAAAACTCTTCTAGTAAAGGTTCTTTGGAGAAACCACAATATTGTGGAAGCAACACGGGAAACAGAAAATTAATTAAAAAAGAACCACCCGCATCTTTTTGGTGGACTTTATAAATAAAATTTCGAGAGAAAAATTTCCGAAGGGGGGAATAATATAACACACCAAACATTTTATGTTATTATTCTATTAAATACATTCTATTCATATCCTATATATCATGATGAACTATGTCATTTTTGAATCAAAACATTATAGTAGAAACATATAAGCTATCCATTAATCATAAATTTTCCACTTCTATGATTTCAATTTTGAAAAAGTGTCATCTAGAGTGGTGACCAGTAAGTCATTTGGAGTCTGATAGAACCAAATTAATATTTTAATGAATAGTATCATAGCATTATGAATAGTGAAATGAATAGTAATATGACCATTATAAATACTAACTAATTATAATATTCTATTTTCTCAATGTAATAAGATAATGAGATCTTAATTATTTTTTCAATGTGATGTTGAACTAATTATACCATTAAAATTGATATTTTTCAAATTTACTATGATTTTATTTAAAAAATAAATTAAAAATAAATAGAAAATTATTTTCAAATAATGGAGTTTATTTTTATATTTTACACATCAAACAATGTATAGGGTAAATTTTTGGATTTTTTTAAAATATAAGAATTTTTCATGAATAGAAAAAATACAGTTTAACGTTTCAGTAATTTCATGACAACATAATGATTTAATAATCAAATTTAAAAGTATGGTAATTTTATGTACAATATCTTATGACATGTAGTATCCCAAGTTTCCAAAACTATGGGAATATACAATGGTCAATCCCATGGTTAGGCAAAAACCACTAATGAGGTGTCCCTTTTAAATTTTTAAAAAATTACATCTCTTTTTCTATAAATACCCACTCATCCATTCGTTTTCATTCATTCCAATCCCCCATCCTAGAATCTCTGGATGTTTTTCTACTCTCTGAGTCCTCCCATGGTTTTCCTTAATCCAACAAGGTCCCATCCTTCAAGGTCTAGGAGTTACTCTACTACGAAAGGGAATCATTCACTATCATCTTTAAGTCGACACTTCTTTTATGTTAGCTATTTGAAATTATATTATAATATGTTGCAGTTTGACATTATTTATTCTTCGTACTGTCCTTTTGATTTCAATATAACGAGATACCCTTTTTTTCTCATCATTTCATGTTATAAAACTTTAAGCGACGCCATTAGGCTGCCAAATTTTCATAAGGGATCCTCAACATTTCTTTTATTTTCATGATCATATCTATTATTTTTCTCTTGTCACCTCCTCTATCCAAATGACCATGATAAACTCCCGTATCATCAATATACTAGAAATATATCATTTTAATGGAATAACCATCATCAATATACCTGTATCCTTTTTATTTTTATAAGCATAACCATCGTCCATGAGGTTCCAATTTATAACCTTTGTGGAAGACAGAGTTTTGTTCATCACCCTTCTCCGTCATTACTGGTCATGGAACCATATTAATTTTTGAACCAAATCCAAATATATTTATTTCATTTCATTAATGTTCTTTAATTTTTACACACTAATAGTAAGAAATAATAATACAAAATGAGTTCATTGAAAACAAAACTGCCAAGCGAAATCCAAGAGTTTATAAAATACTTTTAACCAATGATTCGTCCCCAAGTATATAACCAATAATAATTATAAACCATTTATATATCTTTAATTTCACTAATAATATTTATTAACAACTTTGGATATTTATCCACATTTCAAATGAACATCCATTCATGAGAGCATGTAAACGAATCATGAAAACCAAGGAAGAAAATGCATTGAAAACAATAATATTGAACCTCTTAAACCCATTAAATGGGAAATGAATGAACCTAATAAGGTTATAATAAATAAATTAAATATATAGGAGGATCTGGAATTATTAATTAATGAATCTAAATTTGATTATTCAGGTCATTAAAACAAATTAAGAACAAACTCAAGAAGAAGGTAAGAGGTTTCTCATCTCACATTCATTTCGGTGAGATTTTCATTGTTCGCCACTTATTTCATTTATGTGGTATAAGTGAACTTCCAATTGATTTAAAATAACATGATTCTCATTATATTCAAGTTATTCAATGATTCATTTAATGTTCAATACGATCTAGTCATATGATTTGACTGATTACACTTAGGTAAGAGACTTTGACTCAACTTCTATTTGGTTGTGACTAAATTTATATGGTGCACCTAATAATCCGTATGTGGTGTAGCTACTTCCCATTTGAGATCAATTTTAATTTGAAATAACATTTATATTAAATATCCATAATCTTGTTACATGGATATGTTAGTTTTCTAAACCGTATAGCAATTTACAAACGGTGTTTATTTGGAAAGTTATTTTAGTAAAGGAAATATTGATGAATCCATATACTCTACTCTATACGGATAATGAAATGGAATATTGTTCATGTATTGAATAAATTCAGAAAGAATTATTTTGAATGTTAGTGGTGTGTGGGGCCTACTATAGCCCCCCTGATGCATTAGTATGACTCATGAGACAAATCAGTTGGTGACAAACCCTTTGAGTTTGTTACAAAAAATCAGACGGGTTTCTACATATAGAACTAAATTGTTTAAACGGTATTATGGTTTCATGCTCTAGATAGATGACGTATAATTAATAATCATTATCTTTATTCATTACCAGTCATTATTATTATCCTAGAGGTTTTTACTATGACAAAATCTATGGATGCAGTTTCATTCTAAGTTTATTAAAAGCATTCGTTTTTCATTTATTCATTATTCCATCTTGATTATGATTAACATATAATTGTACTCATGCATCCTCTATTTGTAACCCTTACTAAGTGTTTGATCTCACCCATTTTATTATTTACCCTCAATAGGTAATGAGGAGAAAGACATTTATTGAGTTCAAGTGGTTTCATTTTTAGTTTTTGATATGTATTTTATTATTTAAACCTTTCCAATGTAATTTGAGAAACATCTATGTATCTTGTCTCTTCAAGTCTACTAAACTGATCGTTCCTTTGATAGTATCATTCCTTTTAACCATTCCAATTACAAATGTAATCCACCGGCTCCAGCATACAGTGTTCTAGGTGTTACAAAATTATTTCTGCCTTTGATCTCATTGGTCATCATGATAAGGCGGTCGTTGCTGCTGACACTCATGAGGTTGAGCCCTTAGATATGATAATGGTTTTGATGTGGAATTAGGTACACGTTCTTACATGATTGTAACTATAGCATCTTCTTCCTTTGCTATTCTTCTTCCCAGTGTTGATGGAATTAGACATGTTGGTCAAATAGTCTTTTGAAATTCATCCGTCTCAGGTTCAGTCGAGGAGATGTGAGTTCGGTAATTTTGAGAGGCAGCACGGACTAGCCTCTGTTTTGGAATCAGCCACTATGGATGACGAATCTGGATTGGGATGTGGTGACGATTACGGGTAATATGATTTTTAGTGTGGTGTTTTATCTTTTTTGTGTTTAAGATTAAATTGTTGGTTTGTGATGTTGTTGGTTGTTTGGCGCTGATCTATTTTTGTTTTGGAGCTATTTTGGGTATCCACAACCCATAATCCAACTATTATAATGAAAACAATGTTCTGATGTAGATGGAATTACACATCCTTTAGCTTTTGATACTATAATATAATCATCTATCTTTTGGTAAATTAATGTAAAGTCTTGAAACCCTCATATTTATTTCATAGGGATCAATGGTGTGTGTAACTAATCACACAGATTTTCCACACAAATTAGAAGTAATTATTCAAGAGGGAGTTCCAGAATTAAGGAGTATGTTAATCCATTCTATTGTGAAATGAAATTTGAAACTCCTTTATTCTACTTCTATTTACAATTGGTAAGATCGAAAATCATTTTCTTCGGTAGTGTTGAGATAAATTAAAGATGAAATTTTTTATTAATGTCATCCCATCTAGTAATTGATCAATATTGTAAACCTGAATAATAGGCCAAAGATGGTCTCTATAATGGCTACACAAATAACCTAAGTCGAACTTATTTTTTTTTCGAGGTGTTCCCATCATGGGATGACAACGAGAAACAAAATATGTGAAGTGTTATTCCAGATCTCCCTAACAAAAAATATTGGGGTTGTGATATTCAAAAAATTTGGTGGGGGAGGAATTTTATCCACCATTTCAGGGTAAGCATTCTCTTCTGGATAAACTATTTCCAGCTATTCCTTTATAGCTTCTAATTGAGTTTTTAATGGCTAATTTATTTATAAGCATTTGTGGAATATCCAGATGAGCTGGAACCTGTGTAGGTACAACAACTAGATCACGAGCTGGACTACCGACCAGCAAAACCATTGATGGTGATGATGAAATTTTCCATGGATTACCCATGAGAACAAGCCTATCACAATGTGACTCATCTTACCTTGGTTGTGAACACAATGGAGGGAATTTATTATCCACATCTATAGTTACTAAAAATCATCTTTGAAGAGGAGCTCCTATATGATTTTCAAGTTGTGGTACTACCTAGGGAGTACGTTAGGAAAAAAAGATACATTGAAATAACTGTGTATTGAGTATTTTAAACTATTTAATTTCCTCTTCTTTCTATGAAAATAACTCTTCATGAGAAAAAGATCAAAATTATCCGGTGGAAAAGTTAGATGCAATCAGACATTGACCATTCTCCTTGTTAGATGTCATTTAGAGGGGTGACAGTAGGTTATTTTATGTTATAGATAGATTTTGGGTAAGACTATGATTTTGGGTATGTACACCTTCTTCATTTTCCTCAGTGTGTACAATTTTTTGAATAATAACTTCATCTTTAGATTCCTCAGAACTAGACTCATTTTATAGAGAATCCTCTGTAGAGGTGTTAATATCATTCATTGATACATAATGCATCGATGGAATTCTATCAGTATTTTTGCAAGATCATCAATCTATATATCTTCTATAATTCTATGTTTTTCTATATGATGGATTCTAAAGAGATTTATGATAGATAGTATCCTAAAGGGAATCCTTGGAAATGTTAATTGTGTGTTCTCCTTGTGACTATTTTCCTAATTAGGAGAAAAGTTTCTTCCACTGAGGAGGGGATTGTAGATGTTAAAAAACCCCAAACATAATGGATAGGTTTGTTCTTGTTCTTATTCATCAAATCTCTAATCTATGATTAATGAGTTTTGGTTGTTGAATTAAATGAGCCCCCAGTCTTGCATGTTTGGGTGATTCTTAAACTACTATGGATAAATTTTTTGAAACTTCTATTCTGATTTTACAAATATTGGTACTGACATTATCTGCATTCATTATCCAAAAACCACTCAAATCACCTATTTTGGAAGAATTTTGTGCTATTTTACACAATTGTATTCTCTGATAACTGAAATCATCTATGCGGGATGTATACTCATGATTCTCAAACTCATGATGTAAATGTAACTCAACAAATTCTTTTCGTTGGGAATGACTCTGATGACAGCTGTTTTAGGCCTTTTCATGAGTGTACATTCGATTACATAAAATATAAATTGATAGTGGATGACCATGGGAAATAACAAAGCAAGAGACTAAATTTGGTAAACATTGCTGATTCTGGAGTGTAGTGGATTGCAATGCTCCATGTGTACCCATTGTCTAATATGAATACTAGATGGGGAATTAGAAATTAACTGGTGTAACCTATTTAGAGCATTAATGAGTGCATGCTAAAGGTTCTCTACTCTTTCCAAAGCATTAGATGTTGGGAAACTGAGAGATACACCATGTCAATACTGAATTTCAGCCCTTATTTTACCTTTACATGATATAGATATTCATCATACATTAATAAATTAATTTCCATATGATGAGGAGTATTTCACAAGTTGAGGTGGACATCAGGAATTCAATATTCTTCCCTCAATTGTAGAATGTCATAATTAGAATTTTCCAAAGTCTAGAACATGACTGGTATTTCTCCATTAGAAAATGGTTTTCTCATGTTTATCATATATCCATCATTTTTCACTAGAGATATTTCCACATGGTCTCACTAAAGTGTATTCTTTGTATTAGAAGAAAACTGACCAATGAGTGGTTTTGAGAATGATTGTTACCTTAATATGTATTTAGGTAGGTAAATTGCTTCACCTATAAATGACATGGAATCAGATAAGACTGGTTTTGTGTTTGAATATGCCTCAAAATATGAGTGCTTTCTCATAACTACATTATCAATTTTATAATTATCATGAAAATGATAAATTATATTGTGGAGAGGAATTTTTCAGTGAATGCCATCATGGGGAGGATCACCATGGTGTATTAAAGAAAGGGATGAATCCTCCTTCCCCATAGTCTTCTGGACACACAGAGGGCTGCCTTGGATCTCATTAAGAAAAAGAAAATCTGGGTTGACTGAATATTCCTGATGTAAGCCTTCATAATGAGGAGTATAATGGCATCTTTATAATTATTATTACAACTCTCATAATTTTTAATAGGAGGATGGGAACATGAATAGCAGTAGATCAATGTCTGAGTTATTCAATAACTCTAATATTAAGAGGATCCAAATTGTAGCTTGAATCATGATTATCCAACAGTGCATGATGATAAATCTTCTTATATATAGTCTTATACATAGTTGTGGGCACTTTCTTGGAATATTGGTTATCATGGGTAGGTTAATGTTCTTGCCTTGTATTGGTTACCAGAAAGGACCAATTACCTCTAATTTGAAATGGTCTATGTTCTCGATCCTATTTCCTGTATGATATGGGGGAGTATTCCCCATGACCATACAATAATAGAATATTGGTTTGTATCTACTCCGGGAGAGCATGATGATGTGTCATCCCGTGTGTGGGGATAGATTTATGTGTATGTTACCATGTTACTATTGAAGTACTCTTTACAATATCCTGGCATGCCAATAGAATATGGGCAGTGATGTGCATATGCTCTTTCACCGTTGATAAGATATGTTTGGTGACTTCAGTGGCTGAAACAAGAATATACGTCCATTTTGTATCTGGAGTAGGTGGATGTGCCTACTCCAGTCCTCCTTTTATTGTTAATGTTTACTGACAGTACTCATGCATGGGGGTAGAGAGTTGGGTCTGCCCAAGATCTGACATCAGTGCTTTCCAAGAGACATCTCCAGGTGCTACAAAAAAAGATTTTTTGCAGGTTTTATGACCATTGTAATGTGTGTGGGTCTTCTAGATATTTCTCATCTTGTATAGTTGATTGACTTTTTTCAATACTGGTTGATGAGAGTACTTGCAAAATTGGTGACTATAAGCAGGTGTATATTCCTGTTTACCAGTTTCCACCATATTTTATTGGTGGGTTTCTTTAAATGCATTCAAATGAGTCTCTTGACTGGATGATAATTTGTAAATAGGTGTATGTGCCTTCTCATAGTACACCGTTGGGTTTATTAGGTGGGATTTTTTGGTTGTTTCCTGAAGATTCTCCTAGACAACAAAATTAGGAAGGACCGGAGATTGTGGACGCTCATTGTTTTCCATAATGTTATGTTGATAGACATATCCAGAGGTTTAATAGGTAATAAAATTTTCCCTATTTAGTAGAAGTTGTTTACAACGGTTCGTCCTATGTTCCCGGGTGTGAGAGACCTAGGTTGAACACCCAAAATAAACATCCCCATCATGTTGGGGGTTCACCACCTCACAATTCAACTAGCGGTGATTTTTGGTGGGAGTCCTCAGGAATGACCCCTGCATCTTCGAATTAAGGGCACGAGTGAGATTTTGATGCTCCTCCTAGTGTTATAGGAGGGTCTAGTTGTTTCATTATAGGGATAATGACCCAATATATTTAAAGATGATGGTTGGAATCATTGTCTTCATGATCATCGGTCATCGTTGGTCGGATGATTGAGGATTGTTATTGAACTAGAGGGACTACCGAGCACCCATCAAAAGTTAGGTTGGTACCATGCTAGCAATATTGAACTACCAGCACATTAGGGAACTAGCATTGAAGATGATGGGTTAGTGATTATGTCCCTCTAGTGGATGTTTATCCAACATGTGTAGAGGTCAGGATGTTCATAGATATTGTCTTGATGAAATCCATTTTGGAGTGAAGGGAATTCTGAGAAAAAATGAGAAACAGCAACAACATATATTAAAGAAACATTTTTTATATAGATATAGGCATGAATTGATTCCTTTTTCTGGATATCGATTATCATTTTCATAGTATCCTAATAGGTAGTTAACATTATTATCATGGTTATGGATTCACATCAGGTTCATAATTTTATTTCATCTTTCCATGAAATGTGTGTTCTTGTTTTCTCAATCATTATATCTAGGCTGTATCCATTGGATTTATTCATTTAACTGGAAACATACAAGAGTTCATTATCCATCGAGGTCATTATTTCCAAAGGAAGTTGTTCATTAGGTTTGATCATTTACAATACTGAGTAACTTGCATTGATCCAGAGGATGGGAGATTGGACTCATCACACCCTTTTTGGGGAAATTAATGTCTACTCTGGGACTCTCTTTTTAAATTTAAGATATTTTCATGAATCCTTTTTAATTTAAAATTTATAACAGATGTTTCCATTGAAAATTTCAATCACTAATTAACATGTGTAAAATTTAGAACCAATAGTTTGAATTCAAGGTTCTTCATTAATAGAGATATCCATATGTATTCAAGATTCTATATCAATGGTATCCTATAATTTACTATTTAATAATTCTTTCAGTCACCATTATGATGATATTATTTTTAAGCCACTAAGTGAGGTGCTCTATAATTTACCATCATCCTGGGAGAAAAAATTTTGTTTGGATAATGGGATCATGCCCATAAGATGGGCTACTACATATCGTTGTGAAATGAATCATAAACCTCATAGTATGATGTCTCATAATGGGAAAAATCATTCCTTTTTAATTCATGTGATAAGGTTCTCTATGTGGATGTTTCTTAGTCAAAACTTAGTGTGGGACTTATGCTGAAGCAGCCCAAGGAACATAGAGTGTTAATGGGTTTTCATGAAAGATCAGACCCTGTTGGGAATATGGACCCAGGGGAACATGTTTCATTTGAAATGTTGGGTTTCAACCTCATGTTGGCTTCCTATGTTTCCCATGTGGATGAAAATCAAATCCTACGTAGTTCGATATGTCTCATATGATAGTGTAATCAATTAAGAGAAATGTGTTTGTGATTACTTCATGAAAATGATTCCTTGATGATTTAGGGATTTTACATGGGTTTTATTTGGAATCAGGACACCTATATTTAAGGGAATTATGGTTGTATTCCAATGGAGGATATCTATTGTTCTTTGGTGCAGATAAGGATTACTACATATCCCAATTGTTTTTGGAATCAAATTTCTTGTATTCATTCGTCAGGGGTGTTTGTAAAAACGTTGTAACCATCAAAAATCTCTTATCCCACATGATTCGAGATCTGTGTGAGAAAAAAGAGGAAGTGAAAGATTTAACAATAAAAAAAATTCCACCTTCATTCACTGAAGAGGTCACACCTAAGACGATGTCGAAGAATGAGGGAGAGGCTACCTGAGAAGAGGGTGATGAGACATGCCTTACCTTTGTTATCATCACATTCGACAAGGGTCCCATGGAAGTAAGAAGGGATGAGGTTATGACATTATACCAGGATGGTTGCCCAAAAATTGATCCTGGTTGGGGTGGTATTCCTTTCTTTTGTTTGCATGGATATACATGTGGGAACTGTACCTTCCCTAACATTGACATGAGGATCCCGATCATAGAGATGAAAAGGAGAGGAGAGAACTCAAACCGTATTCTTCCAAACTAGGAACTTCCCAACATTGTTAATGGGAGAAAGGACCATGTGACTGTAGAAATACAAACACAGATATAGTACTTGTGTCATAACTACCTTATATAACCAATATGGTAATCCTCTGATTATGGAAATACAATCCCTAAATAGGAGACATGCTAATTTGTCTTTCCTAAAGTTTCGGTAAGCTAGGATGTTTTGGTGGAAGCTTCAACTTAGATCTTTTTAGATACGGAAATCAAGGCATGAGATACCCAACCATGAATGTATTTAATGAGGGTATTTTGGATTTTATGTAGTCATTATACCATACTCTACCATGTAGGTACCTCACACAACTATGCCACATGGGTACCCTATATTGATGCATCACACAATTGTAACGTGTAGATATGTTGTGTAGGTGTGCCGCCTAGATATATGTGATGACTGAAGAAACATATTCACATAGGGGAACCCAACATATGTAAAAATTGAAAAATAATTTTGAAACATTATTATAATATTTTATTTATCTATTTTCTCATGTTTTAAAGAGATACCTTAGACAAGTTGAGGGTTCTAGGGAAAAGAGATATGTAATGGGATCTTTTGAGATTCTTTCAGTTTTTTTCAATACTAAAATTGGGAACTCATGGGTGCTATTTATAAACATGGATGAGCTTGGTCAAAGGAATGTTTGTCCGTGAAGTTGTGTCACACAGGCCTTCTGCACAGATCTCCCACATTTGGGTCCCGAACATTTTTTGTCATGTAGATCTGCCACGTAGGTCTCTCACATAGCTCTACCTTGCAGGTCTCCCACGTAGCACTACCACATTGATATTTCATGCACGTCATTGGAGAATTTCTCTATCCATTGTGTCACGACCAACCTTCACCAAAAAAAAGGGAAGGTTCAGCAGATTGCTAGGCCCTTGCTTCTTTAAGTTGAAGGAGAGATAATGACCCCCGAAACCCGACTTAAATAGGTCCCAGAGTGGTGACTAGCACCAAGGGTATAGAATCACATACTAAATGGAATGCATTACCCTTTTTATTTTAATAGGATCGGGAGATAATATGTTAAATCCGAACAACACCTAAAGAAGAATGTAAAAGTAAAGCCATGCACCATTCCCAATGAATGTTACAAAAGTAAAATCCACAAGGTATAAATAGACTACAAGGTAAAGTACCAAAGAAAGAAAAACAACAACTGCAACTACCCCAAAGGTCCGAGCTAGTATTGTCCCATGTGATCCCTGAAATCCTCCTGGAAACCTGAATGAAGATTTATATACATAGGGTGATCATAAAGGTATACTCAGTAGGGAAAACCAAAGACTCTCGTGCACAAGTGGGGGAACGTACTAAAGTCCCGTGAGAAGCATACAACCATCACTATTAAGGAGTCCATCCATCCCAATCAGCGGCCACACTCACCAAATAACACAAGAATGTAATATATAATAAGGGAAAATTGATGTTTGGGTACCCCACACAACTTTCCCACTGGTTATTGTAGATGTCCTATGCATCGAACCAATGCCGCCATTCTGTCACCGCAATCCCACTGCCACACCCTGCCCGCACACACCTGAGTCATACCCTCACGCAGTCCCACTGCCAAACCCTACCCGTAAACACCTGGACCTCAACCACTATCCCACCCATAGACACCTGGGCCAAAACTGCCATATGTAACCACGCCTGAAAACACTAGGCCAGAATAACCACCGCCACGCCCGAAGACACCTGGTCTAGAAGATCCACTACCACGCCCGAAGACACATGGGCCTCATCCCGAAGATACTTGGGAATCCACCTACCCACACACACCTGGTCCAACCACCAAACTACCCCGCCCGAAGGCTCTTGGACTAATAATGGACTTCAGGCCATCACAGTCTGCCAGAAGATACATGTGCTATCTCGGAAGGGGAGCATAAAGGAGCTAATAACCATCCACTAATAGAAGTGTTGGAAAAAACTCCCTCCCCCTTGAATGGGGTGTTTGGCACTATGTTCTCAACTTGGTTAGGGCACGAATAAGAAAAAAAATACTACAAGTATATGTATAGGTAACAAGAACTCAGCCAAGTTTACATTTTTCATCAGCCAGCCTAAAGAACACAAACAACACTCAAGTCTGAGTCACAACTCACACCACGCCCCAACCCATTTGTCCAATCCATATTCTCATGTTCAGTAATTATGTTTAAATAAGTTTCTGCACCTACTTGGGCAACTAGAAAACATATGGACAAGCCAAGGAAATCAAACAGTCAAACATCAACTACGACATCCACACCCAGTCCTCTTTTAAAATCACAAGAACAAAAGAGATGAGGAAGATCCCTCAAAGTATTGGAACCAAAGAAAACCCCAAGATACTACCTACACCTTCTTTAACCAGAGGGGCTATTGAAATCCCTCTAAGTAATGTAAACAAAGAAAAACCCAAAATGCTGCCCAAAAACCCCGAAGCCATTGGTTTCTCAACAACAGAGGATCCCACCCCAATTCGTGATATAAAATAGGTAACCACCCGACCTTAAAATTCACAACCACTGAATCCGTATCAACAGGGGGTTCCCATACCCACCCACATCACCCAGCAAACAGCCTATGAAAGAAAAACGACCAATCCACCATCACCAACACAAGCAGGCCCATGTCGATTTTACATATTTATAAGATTTAACACACTCCATGATTTCAATTCCACTGAGCTTTAACCGGGGTGATCCTAGATGTATCCATCTTGGTGGTTTTAATTTATTTAGCTTTATATACATGTTTAACCAAATTCCTTTTCACAGCAAGAGTTAGAAAACAAGATATTTAAAACATCACTAGGGGGTTCATCAGTGCACAGAGAAAGACCACCAACGACCATGATTTTCTGTAGGCCTAAGCCCGCACAATTTGGAAATCAAATAATCAAGAAGAGGAAAAAAACATGGCAATATCTTCAATCACATCCCCCCATTTCATTCTTGAGGATTCGTTTATTATCTTCATTAAGGACTTGTTCATACAATTATTGAGATCAAAAGCATTCCCACCCCACAATGTACACATAAGAGAGATATGAAGGAGAAATTCCCTACTTGTTGAGCGATGATCGACACTAAGCCTGGGCATGGAATCCCACAGAAAGCGATGCAGCTCTTCTGAACGAAGGGTACCCCTAGAACATGGTGATCGAGATAAGAAAGATAAGGGGGTACCCTTTTTGTTTATAAGGGCCGGGGACGATTGAGATAAGAACACAAAACCGCGTAAGGAGCGGGGTCTTGGCATGATCACGCGGCCCCATACATCATTAAAGGGTAGGTTGGTTTAAAAAGACTCACACACACCAGGATAATTCATTAAATATATAATTAAACAAAATTTATGGGCGTTAATGGGCTTTAATACAAGCATAAGGGGGGTTAAAATAGGGTTTCAAACCCAATTTTTGAAAAAAAATGGGAGGCGCCACTGGAAAACCCAACAAGACTGTGTGACACCGATCGGTTGCACCGATCGGTCTTTCTGATCGTTCAGTCACAATGATCGGTATCGCCGATCGGTCGTGCCGATCGGTCTCACCGATCGGTCACACCGATCAGCCTCACGCTGAGACACTACCCCTTTAGGATCCAGATTTTTGGAAATGGAAAGGACCCTGAGAGTCTAGATTATCATATCAGATACCTCTTAAACTATTCTCACCCTCGAGAATTTAAACAACCCAGATAGAAAGTGCGGGTACAGACAACCACCTCAAAAGATACCTCTCAAGATTTAACCTCATTGTTAACTAAGAACAACTCCATATAAAGAACCAAGCAACATAACACATCAAACTGCCCAGCCTTGTAGGTTGGGGAGTCTCCTCCCCCTTGTCATGATACTATCCACTTTGGGCGGAACTGACTCGCCCACATGGGTTTAATCACATCCACCTTCATGCATCTTGATTAGGGGTCGGGTCCTCCCCCCCCATAGCCAGGACTTTTGAACACATTCAGAAGAAAGAAAACCATGTATTTCATATCCAAAAAGGTAAAAATACTCTACCACAACCAGTATAAACAGAACATTAGAAAACTCAAAACAACTCTAGGTACTGGGCCTGCAGCTGTGCTTCTATCTCCCACGTACTCTCCTCAATCCCACAATGTCTCCAAAACACATGAACTAAGGGAATGGTTCGCCCCCGAAGCAACTTCTCCTTGCGATCCTCGATCATCACTTGTCTCTCCACAAAGGGCACGTCATCCTCGAGGTCCAGCTCTCCCCAGCTGAGGACATGTGAATCATCATTCAGATACCGACGAAGCTGGGACACATGGAAGACATCATGTATCCTCAGTAGTGGCGGTGGCAACGCTAGCTGATAAGACACTTCACCGACACACCGAAACACTTCAAAGGGTCCAATGAACCTGGGAGAAAGCTTACTCCCCTTGACGTACCTCCGTTTTCCACGCCGAGGGGATACCTTGAAGAACACATGGTATCCAACCTCAAACATCAAGGGCCTTCTCATGTTATCTTCATATGACTTCTGCCGGTCCTGGGAAGCCTTCATCCTTTCCCATATGAGTTGAACCGTCTTTGTCGGGCTCTGCACCACCTTTGGGCCAAGGATGTCTGCCTCTCCTACTTCGGTCCAACACACAGGTGAGCGGCATGGCCTCCTATACAAGGCTTTAAACAGGTCCATACCAATGATAGAGTGATGGCTATTATTGTAGGAAAACTCTACTAGAGGAAAGTGTCGCACCCATGATCCTCCTGAGTCTAGAACACATGCACGCAGCATAGCCTCCAAGGTCTGGATGGTGCCCTCTGTCCATCCATCTGTCTGGGGATGGAAAGCAGTGGTAAGATGTAGCTGGCTACCAAAAGCATGTTGCAACCCTCTCCATACTCGTGAGGTAAACTGTGAATCCTTATCCGAGACTATGGACCTTGGAACTCCATGAAACCTCACTACCTCGTCTACGTACCTTCGTGCCAAATAATTAACTGCACTTAACTCCTTAATCGCCAGAAAGTGAGCCGATTTTGTCAACCGGTCCACTACCACACAGATGGCATCGCATCCCCCTTGAACCCTGGGTAGTCCCATGACAAAATCCATCGATATGTCCCCCCACTTACACTCGAGGACATCTAGAGACTCCAGTAGGCCACTTGGAAGACGGTGTTCAGCTTTCACCTGATGACACACTTGGTACTTGGCCAAAAACTCTACCACTGCTCACTTTACTCCAGGCCACCAAAGTTGTCTCTTCTGACCCTGGTACATCTTGGAAACTCCTGGGTGTACTGCTAGGGGAGAGTCGTGGAACTCACTAAGAACCTTTTCGAGAATAGCCTCTAGAAGAAACAGCTTTCCTAAAAAAAGCATCTGGTTCTGGCCATCCTCCATCAATCCTTCCGGAGCGCTACCCAGGTCGACTCAGTCACGCATCACATCTCACTCTGGGTCTCCCCACTGAGACTCCTCCACCTGCTGCAACAGAGAGGACTGCACCGTCATCTGATACATGAAACCTTTACCTCCATTCGTCCTCGCGTCTAGGTGCAAGGTATCCAACTCCTCCATCGCCTTACAGGCATCTTCCAACTCTCGGACCGCATCCTTCTGAGTCGTCCTGCTCAAGGCATCGGCCACTACATTCCCCTTCCCAAATGTGTAGGAGATCTCGAAGTCATAATCCTGGAGGAACTCTATCCACCTTCGTTGTCACAAGTTTAGGTACCACTGGGAAAAGATATACCTCGGGATTTTGTGATCTATGAAGACCAAAAAGCATTCTACGATGAGGTAGTTCCGCCATAACATTAGTTCAAATATGACCACTAAAAGCTCCAGGTCATGGGTGGAATAATTATGCTCATGAGGGTGTAGCTTCCAAGACCCATAAGAGATCATCCCTTGTCGCTGCATGAACACACATCCCAGGCCTTGTACTGAAGCATCACAGAACACCTAATATGCCACCCCTTCTTCTGGTATCCTCAAAACTGGGGCACTAACAAACTCCTCTTTTAGATAGCTGAAGGCTACCTTGCACTGAACATTCCACAAGAAAACTTGATCCTTCTTGGTCAAGGCCGTCAAAGGGGCTGCAACTCGGGAGAAGTTGGGTATGAACCTCCGATACTAACCTGCCAGCACGAGGAAACTATGATCCTGTTCTATATTCCTGGGTACTGCCCATGAAACAACTACCTCAACCTTTGATGGGTCTACCTCTACCCCCTGCTCGGACACTACATTCCCAAGGAAGTGCACTTCTTGTGTCCAGAACGTGCATTTTGACAACTTCTCATTGAGCTGGTGCTGTTGAAGGACCTCCAAAACAGTCCTCAGGTGATCTGTGTGGTCCTCCCTTGATCTTGAATATACTAGGATATCGTCGATGAACACAACTACGAACAGATCCAGGTACTCCCGAAAAATGGAGTTCATAAGCCCCATGAACACAGCCGGGGCATTCATAACACCGAATGTCATGACTCCGAACTCAAAGTGTCCATATCTGCACCTGAAGGCCGTCTTTGGGATGTCGCCCTCCTTCACTCTCAGCTGGTGGTACCCAGACTGCAGGTCGTTCTTCAAGAACCATCCGGCCCCTTTCAACTGGCTGAAAAGATCCTTTAACCTCAGAGGAGGGTAGAGATTCTTGATCGTCCCCTGATTCAGCCTCCTGTAGTCTATGCACAACTGGTGACCACCATTTGCCTTTTTTGTGAACAATACTGGAGCACCCCATGGTGACAAAGTCGGTCAAACAAAACCCCTCTTCATTAGATCTTCAATCTTAATCCGTAGCTCCCGCAGCTCCGAAGGCGTCATCCGGTAAGGGGACATCAAAATCGGATGAGCGCTAGGATGCAGGTCTATCCCGAACTCGATATCACGTCGAGGGGGTAGAGTTGTCACCTCCTGAGGGAAGACTTACATAAAATCACCGACGATCCCTGGTGCCTCCACCATCTTAGCATCCACTGACTCTACTGACAGCTCGGCTAACAAGGAGAGGAAGGGTTTCTCTCACCTGCTACCCTTCTGACTGCTCCGCTTACCGGTGAAAGTAACATGCCGGCTGCCCATGTCTGAGAACACAACCCTTCCTCGTAAATAGTATATGATAGCACAAACAGAGAACAACCAGTCAATGCCTAGGATGACATCGTATGGCTGTATCTGTAGCAGAAGAAGATCCATGATTGACTGATGTGGCCTTATCATCAGCCTGCATCCTCGAAAAACATATAACAAGTCGATATGACCTCCGACTAGTGTGCTCAGCACCAAGGGCACTGGAATTCTCTCCGCATCTAGACCCAAAGCACAGGCTAGACTAGGTGCGACGAAGGAGTGCAAAGCTACAGTATCAAACAAGGCATAATCAAGGGTGCTAAACCAACTGATCATACCTCGAACGACCTCCAGTCTTGCTGGAACTGCTGCCTCCGCGGTGTGCAACTATCCACGCCCAGCTCCCATGCCCTCAGCTATCGGCCACCTCCCTGACCACGCACTGATTGAGGTCCTTGTGGAGTACCCTGAGGTAGTCCTCCTCCTGCAATGTCTGCCCTCGGAGGAGCGGGAGCTCGCTATCCCTGCTGCTGCTATTGGAAAGGCCTGGATAGAAGCTGCTGTTGGGGCGGGTGTTGGGGCTGTCCACCAAAACTGTACTGTACTCGGTCCAGGAAATGATTTCAGAGATGTCCATGGCTCCCACAGATGAATCACTGAGGTCCTGGGCTCGAAGAATATGGGCGAGGACTAGGGGACCGAAACTGAAACTACTGCGTCCTGCTCCCTACTGGTCGAAACCTGGAGGGTCCTAACGCTGGAGGCCTGGTGTTGACGACCTTCCCCTTCAATGGCCCCAGCTGGATCCCATATCATGACACACCTCCTAGAGTGTGCATCCTCTCCACCACTTCGGCCTTCTTTTGGACCTCCAAGTACGTCAATAGGGTAAAGGTGGTAACAACATACTAGAGGGAGGGTCGGAGAACCTCCTCTAAACGTCTTGCCTGAGACTCCTCATCGTGAAAGAGGTCCGGAGTAGAAAGTAAGTGGTCTTTGAACTTGATTCGAAGCTCCCTCACTAACATACTCCCCTGCTGGAGGGAGAGTAGCTCCTGCCTCTTCTCTACCTTCATATTTGAAGAGAGGAATTCCGCCCGGAACTCCCTCTCAAAATCAGCCCATGCCACCTCAGCCTCTCTCATCTCCCCCAGGTAAAGCATCCACCACAGACACGCTGCTCCCAGCATCTGGTTGACGGCCAGAGGAACCCAGTACTCGGCCGGGGCCCGAATCAGGCCTAAGGCTATCACTAGCTCCTCTATCCAGTCTTCCGTCATCATGTCAGAGTTTCTACCCTCATATTTCTCAAGGGTCTACTATAGGAATTCCTGAAGTGTCTTCTGCCACTAGACATCCTCCTCCTCTCGATCAGCTCTCTTCCGATCGGCCAAGGTAGTCTTCTGGGCCTCGATCGCCCGTACAACCAGTGGTCGCCTTCTTGGTGCCATAGGTGCAAGGTAAACATGTAATTCCTAAGCCCAAGTAGTGCAAAATATTGTTCTTGAATTCTTAAATCATGTAGATTTATTTCAATCCTCAAAATACCCCAAAAACATGAGAACACAAGTCATTATAATTCATGTACCTTTCATAGGGTCTCTACCCTACAATCATTGTGGCCTCACTTAGTCGTTTGGTAGGTCCAGAGTCCTTGCATCAGATCATGTGGGGCCCTAAAATCCCATGTCCTAGCCGGTCTCCCCTAGCATAATTCATGCACCAAGGTCATCCAACACTGTTTCCCTATCATCGCATGCAATCCTCACTGTGCCTAACTCGAGACTCCATCCTATCTCTCAACCATCACCTCTGATACCATTCTGTCACGACCCACCTTCCCCAAAAAGAGGGAAGGGTTAGCATATTGCCAGGCCCTTCCTTCTTTAAGTTGAAGGAGAGATAAGGACCCCTGAAACCCGCCTTCAATCGGTCCTGGAGTGGAGACTAGAACCAAGGGTATATAATCACACACTAAATGGAAGGCATTGTCTTTTTTATTTTAAAAGGATCCGGAGATAAGATGGTAAATCCCAACAACACCAAAAGCGGAAAGTAAAAGTAAATCCAAGCACCATTCCTAATTCATGTAACAAAATTAAAATCCACAAGGTACAAAGAGACTACAAGGTAAAGTACCAATGAAAGAAAAATAACAACTGCAACTGCCCCAAAGGTCCGAGCTACTATGGTCCGACACGATCCCCAATGTCCTCCTGGAAACCTGAAAGCAATTTTATATATGTAGGGTGAGCATACAGGTGTACTCTGTACGGAAAACCAAAGACTCTCATGCACAATTGGGGGAATGTACTAAAGTCCCTTGAGAAGCAGACAACCATCACTATCAAGGGGTCCATCCATCCCACTCACCGACCACACTCACCAAATAACACAAGAAAATAATATATAATAAGAGCACATCGATGTTTGGGTACCCCGCACCACTTTCCCACTGGTTATTGATGATGTCCTACGCATCGATCCAATCCCGCCATTATGTCACCGAAGTCCCACTGCCATACCCTTCCCGCACACACCTGGGCCATACCCTCACGCAATGCCACTGCCAAACCTTGCCTGCAAACACCTGGACCTCAACCACTATCCCACCCATAGACACCTGGGCCACAACTGCCACATGTAACCATGCCTGTAAACACCTAGGATAGAACAACCACTACCACTCCCGAAGACACCTGGTCTAGAAGATCCACTGTCATGCACGAAGACACCTTGGCCTCATCCATAAGATACTTGGGAAACCACCTTCCCGCACACACCTGGCCCAACCACCACACTACACCGCCCGAAGGTTCTTGGGTTAATAATGGACTTCAGACCATCACAGCCTGCCCGAAGATACTTGGGCTATCTGGGAAAGGGATCAAAAAGGAGATAATAACCAGTCACCAATAGAAGTGATGGGGAAAACACCCTCCCCCATGATTGGGGTGTTCGGCACTAAGTGATCAACTTGGGTGGGGCACAAATAAGAAATAAAAACCTACAAGTATATGTATAGGTAACAAGCACTCACCCATGTTTAGGTTTTTCTTCAGCCAGCCTAAAGAACACAAACATCACTCAAGACGGAGTCACAACTCACACCACACCACAACCCATTTGTCCCATCCTTATTTTAATGTTCAGTAATTATGTTTAAATATGTTTTTCCACCTACATGGGCTACTGAAAAAAAATAATCACAATCCAAATAAATCAAATAGTCAAACATCAACTACAACATCCACACCTGGTTCTCTTGTAAAGTCACAACAAAAAAAGGGATGAGGAAGATATCTCAATGTATTGGAACCAAAGAAAACCCCAAGATACTGCCTACACGTTTTGCAACCAGAGGGGCTAGTGAAATCCCTAAAAGTAATGGAAATAAAGGAAACCCCGAAATAATGCTCAAAAACCCAGAATCCATTGGTTTCTCAACAATAGAGGATCCCACCCCAATTCGTGATATAAGCAAGGTAACCACCCGGACATAAAATTCACAACCACTGAATCCGTATCAACAGGGGGATCCCATCCCCACCCACATCACCCAGAAAACGGCCTGTGAAGGAAAAACAACCTATCCACCACCACCAACACAAGCAGGCCCATGCCGATATTTTTAGATTTATAAGATTTAACACACTCTATGATTTCAATTCCACTGTGCTTTAACCGGGGTGATCACAGAAGTATCCATCCTGGTGCTTTCAATTTATTTTGTCGGATATACGTGTTTAACCAAATTACTTTTCACATCACGGGTTACAGAACAAGCTATTTAAAAATTCACCAGGGGTTTCATTAGTGCACAGAGAAAGACCACCAATGGACATGATTTTCAGTAGGCGTAAGCCCGCACAATTCAGAAATCAAATAATCAAAAAGAGGAGAAAAATAGGGCAACAACATCGATCACATCCCCCCCCCCATTTCATTCTTGAGTATTCGTTTATTATCTTCATTAAGGTCTGGTATATCCAATTCTACAGAACAAAAGCATGCCCACCCCGCAAGATAAACATAAGAGAGAGACGAAAGAGAAATTCCTTAATTTTTGATCAATGATCAACGCTAAGCCTGGGCGTGGAATCCCACAGATAGTGATGTAGCTCGTCTGAACAAAAGGTACTCCTTGCATAGGGTGATTGAGAAAATAATCCTAAGGGGGTAACCTTTTTGTTTATAATTGCCGGGGATGGTTGAGATATGAACGCGAAACCGCTTAAGGAGCGTGGTCATTGGTTGACCACGCGACCCCATACGTCATTAAAGGGTCATGCAGTTTAAACTGACACACACACACCAAGTTAATTAATTAAATATTTAATTAAATGACATTTATGGGCGTTACTGGGCTTTAAAACAAGATTAAGGGGGTAAAAATAGGTTTTAAAACCTAAATTGTGAAAAAGGGAGGTGCTACTGGAAAAACCCGACAAGGCTGGGTGACACCGATCGGTCGGTCTCACCGATCGGTCACGCCGATCGACCTTATGCCGAGATGCTACCCATTTATGTTCCGGAGTTTTGGCAAAGGAAAGGACCCTGTGAATCTGGGTTATCACACATTGAATTCGTTGAACCTTGTCTTTGGAAATATGGAATATCTAGGGCGATCTTCATGGACTTTTTTCCAATTAAAATTAGTGTAAACAACAGGGTAGTGTTATCCATTAATTGATAGATAATGAACACGTTTCCTAATATTATTTTGGGAAACAAAAAATGTTTTTATATTTTTATGTGAGATTACTTCCCATATTAGATAACTAGATCATATTTATCTTTCTTGTATTTAACATTCACATACCATCACATCTCATTGAATTTTTGGTATTATTCTCTATCACACATTTTCCCACACTATATATTAACTATATGTTATTGAAGGACATAAATTCTATAGTATATGATGTTGTTCACAATAATATTTGTTATTTTAGCCATAAATATGTACATGTGTGAGATCATCGTTTGCTGAATCATATGGGTAGTATAATGATATTCACAACAAACTTCTATCAAAACATATGGTCCATGAAGATATCACTCTACATATTAGATGCATTTACTTCAATTCATTGGTCATCATAAAAAAAATATTTAAAAATATCACAATGTTATATTCATGACTATTTCGTATATTTTAACAGGGGAAAAAATTAATGTGTTTTTTAGAAATTTATTTGTTGGTAGTCCTTTTTAAGAAATGATGTTTTATTTTTATCAAAATTTAGTTTATTAAAGGTTGAATAATAACATGAATATTTATTTAAACACTTGGTACCCCATATAGATTTTTTGAACTTTTTTGGGATCATAACTTATGAAATACATGTATACATTGGTCAATTACATCATAGATTAACATCCTTAGACAAAAATATTTCATCACTAAAATGAGTGATCTATATGACATGATTTCCTAAAAATGTAATGCGTTCATGTTCTTATGGAACAAGGAATCATTTTATCCTTTAATAATAAATTATTGTATTGTCTATAATATATCAAAATATATGAATGTGTTATATCATCTAAATTCAACTAAAAATTTTGTATGTTTAAAACAATGAATAAATATAGATACGGTGTATTGAGTTTTACAGTACTATTTTATATCTATCATAAATGAATAATGATAACAATGGAGCACAAATCTATATATTATAGTTGTAAGATATCTATTGTAATTTTAATTAAATGAAATTTTATTATTACCGTGAACATGCTTCCATGTTTTCTAGATCCCAACTACTAGACTCAATCATTATATCATTAATAATATAAATATATATGATCACAAGATAATCAGATCTTTGTCCATGAGGTCATCACTAATAATTATTCAATTGTATAATAATAAATATATGTGTTTATTCTCTTCACGAACATAGTTCACGGTCATCCATATCACCACAAGTAAAATATTCAAATGGATTATCACTCATAGTCGTGTATACACTCATCATTCATATATATTAATGAAAAGTGGATCATCAAAATGAGATTCCATTACTAGTTGATTGTTGTGTACGAAGGTCCTATTCAAAGAACAACTAAGGATAAGGTTATACTTATAGTTTTAGTGTATAAGAGAAGGAAATAAATTTTATAAGAGTATGTTGATTATATGTTGGTGGGATTATAACAAATAGAGTGCTCTAATTCATCATGATTATGAGAATAAAAACATATATAGTTTGATGATGATATTTTTTGTTTAAAGACACAAAAAATTGGATATAAAATCACCCCTAAGTAAAGTAACATACAATTTTAATATAGTGAAAAAGGAAAAACACATCTAGTATAATGTCATTTAAGAATGTATAATAGTAATCTTGTATAAATATGTTTTTTTGTTTGTATCCTTAAACGAGTGGAACAATATTTATTTTTTTCCATACAACAAAGAATGTAAATGTGATGGTTTGTATAAATCTATATAATGAGGATATGATTCCAATAAATGTTAATAAATGATTATTATTATATGGTAGACTATATTTTGTTATCTTTACCTTATAATAATATAAATAAGTGTTTAGTATTTAGAATAATCTAATACAATGTAAAATTAATTAATAGTCTACATCTATATTTAATAAGTAAGATTATTGGCAATGAGAGGCATTCTTTGAATTGTATATTTTTTCAAAAGATATTGAACATCATAGATAAAGGCAAAGAAAAATAGTTTTATAAAACTCAATACGTTTTCTCCCTATATTATTATGTGCTACAAGATAGAAGGTATCTCTACTATTTAGATTCACATCATAAAGACCTACATCTTCATGTTTTCGGTCAATTTTAAAAAAAATGCAAGATCAATAATGATTATCTCATATATTTGTTCTCATAAATAAATTTGGAAAATGTTTTTGTTTTCCCTAAGTTATGTATTATCAAATTATAATTTTATTTCGAAATGAATTTTTAAATCTGTCTATTTAATAGGTTAATATATTTAATGATGAATGTAAATCGGTTAATGATATTGAATAATATAATTTCATATTTATAGCGTTTAAACTGTTATATATTATAGACTATTCTAGTATTAATTTTTAATTGGAAAAGGAATTAATTTAACTAGGAATGATAGATATCAAATTATTTAGGTTTTTTATAATTATTTCACTAACCCAATACAAAAAAAGCACATCTTAGATGGAGAATCATGAATGTGTGTTTGAAAATACTTGAATTAATTGGTTATTCAAATAAACATTGGTGTATGTTTGAGTACTCCTCTATTTAATAAAGCTATCTATAATGAAATTATATGGTATTTAACAACTATAAAACATCTGTTTTCAAAAATACCCAATTGTTTTGAATTTCAATTTACCATTAGAGGATAATGATTAATTTTAGGCTTTAGTGTGTGGTAATATTATATGTATCAAATGATATATTTATTTGAGTATAAAATCATATTCTTCCCCAAAAATGGGATATTTATTTTATTAACATGTAATGTATAGACATTATCCAATTATAGAAGACCGTAACTCCATAAATATAGAGAATCACTTATTTCAGTATTATCATATATATATATATTCATTGTAAAATTATCATTATGTAAACATCATCCAATTATTCATTCTAATTCAATAAACTCATTTAGAGTGTTTATAACATTAATATTTATAAAAAACATTTAAATGAATTTTTGATATATTTATTAAGGAAAAATTAAATGAAAAACAGAAATTTGAAATTTTTTAATAAAATAAATTTTCAATAATTTCCAAATAAATTTAATTGTATAAATAGAATGAAAATAAAATATAATTTATGAAATTATAATAACATATAGTCATTATTTATTATAATCAATTTAAATATTTTTATAAATACATTTAATATATTTTAACAGTTACAATTCAAGTATAGTTTAATATATTGTACATTTAAAATGAAATTATTATCTTTTTTCATTTATTGTGCACAAATATAATCAAAAAAATTTATGAAATTAAGATATAAAAAACAAAAACAGATATTTCAGATACAAATTCAATATGAATATTTAACAAAACTAATAAATGGAATACAAATTAAATAATTTAGAAAATATATCCTATTATTTTGAATAGATAGTTAGATGTAGATTTCATTATAGAAAATATTCATATTAAAATAAATATTCTACGAAATATAAAAATTAAATGAAAATAATTGAATTCTAAATATAATATTACTCTATGAGGACATGATTAACTTGAGTTCCATTATGGAAATATCAGTATCCAAATATAGTCAATCTTATAATACACAAGTGAATAAATACCATTAAAAAATATTTACAATGGGATATACACTGAAATTGAAAAAAATACAAGATCGAAGTCTCTATATAGAGGATATGTTAACATATTTGTATATAATAACTCAGATGTTCTCAGAAGCACCCAAGGTGGTGAGTGAATCATATTTTTCATCCATGTTTAAAATAAATTATTCATACTATACAACATAAGATTAAAGGTATTTAGATAATTCTTAAGCTCCAATAGGAACCTTAACTAACATCAAGGACAAAAAATACTTCATTATACATCGAAATATCTCATTATTTCCTTATGTGGAATATAATATCTTCTTACATAGATTATTAGATCCTTGAGTTCAATCTAAAAATTCACTATTCGTTATGATTGTAACATTTGAAAAATTAATCACACGATCAAGTAAAACAAAATAAATAAACTACCAAAAAATACTGAGGACCTGGGGATTTTCTATGGTGGAAATTGAAAAATTTGTATGATCTCAGAAATTTTATTTTTCAATGATTGGGGGAAAATTATTTAACCATGATTGAGTAAATCAATCATGAAGTTGGGTAAAGGGTGGATCAGGTGAATTAATTTATATAGAAGGTTATCAGTCATTCATATGAAAATTTTAATAAAATAAATATTGGAACTATCAGCTTGAACTATAAATTATAAACATAATTCAAGACTTTTTGAAAAAATTAGAAAACAAAATAAAAAATTCAACACTTTTCATATGATAATATAAAAGAATCAATTAAAAATTAAAATGAAATTAAAATTTTGATTTTGATTTGATAATAAATTTTCTATATTTTTATGTTCTAATTTATATAATTAATGATGAAATATTATTGGCACTTCTACGCATTTAAATTTATTTTTATTATAATTTATTTCATTCTAAAATCCATATTATGAAATTTGAAAAAATTAGTATTGCTGTAAAATCAATTGTCATAAATGTGTATAAATTTGATATACACTGATGTCATATAATTTTTCATATTTCAAAAAATATTTGTTCACATAAATAAATGAAATTCTTAACATAACACCATAATTACAATATTTCCATGTATATTCATATACAATTAAAGCATGATTTTTTATAATGATCACTATTATAACATAATCATTACATATATAACATTAATAAATAAGAACATTAGTACTAATATCTCTAAGAAAGCATTACATATTTTTCTCAAACCCATTGAGATCATATGTATCACTTATATGATGTTCTAATGTAATATTGATTAATAACAGAAAACAATATTTGTCCAATAAAAATTGAAATCATAATCATCAATAATAATATTAATTTGATTATTATAAAAACTCCACATGAAACTAAAAACAATCCAAAATCACCCTTCACATAAATAGATAAGAATAAATAATCATATATCAATAGATGTTTCATATTATTAAAGAAAAAAACTTATGTTGTACGATTCCAAACATCTAATGGGGCACATAAATTTTTAAATTTTGTTTAAAATCCCATTAATTTGGTTATTTAAATGTTTAATATGTTTATTTTACAGATCATCATAGACACCCAGGCATGACATAGATAGATGTCACATTATTTTAGAGGAATGTTTAGTACATTACAAAAATACTTGCCCAAAGACTATAATACATTCTTTCTATTGGAAACATGGAAACAAAATATTATATCCTAGTGAAATATCATCAGCATCTCCCATAAATATCTACACTATTTAAACATCTACCTAAAACAATTAATCATATCCTGGTGAAAGGAAAACAATGAAATGGGTGAGCTCAGATTCTCAGTAAGGGTAAAAAAGGGAGACATTTACGAATAAACCTGAACATAGTAGTATATTAACATGATTGTAACATTATGAGATCATACCATACATATCAATTGTCATAAACATGATATATATGATAAATCATGGTAGTTCATAAGACATTACTCATAAGAAAATAAACAACATGTGCGATGAAATCATAACTAAGGAATAAGACATAGGATTTTTGCATACATATAAGAATAGAATATTTTGTGTCAAGGATACCTACAAAGTCCATTATAACATGTCAGGCTTGGTCTAGGACCTTTGTACCTACATTGGGCATGGGATAAAAACTAGTGTACCCACAATCTCTTAGTATTGGGATACAACCCATGTACATTCTTTTTTTGGTCTTGGGCTACAACACATCTACCGTATTTCATTTAGCATTGGTCTAGAACCCAAACACACACTTTCTTTATGGGATTGGGCTGAAACCCAAACACCCCATTTCATATATTTAATGGGATACAACCTATGTTCCCTTTGGGATCATATAAAACAAATCATTTCCCAATTAATTGGAGGAAGATCTAGGTACAGACTATCTCATGTAAAATCACACACACATGTGAAATATTACAATAAAACATTCATCATATCATGACCCATAAAAATATATAGGTCTTATAAACATCAAATAATCACCCATATAATTAAATGGGTATCATTAAAATTTAATCACATCATAACCTATGGGAAATTTCTATTTTTCTTAAATATTTTATCAAATCATTACCCATGAATGTGAAATGGATTTTGTAAACATATAAACCATGATAGAGAAACATGTTTCATAATGACCATGACATTAATTGTGAAAAACCCATACAATGGATATGAATGGAACCATTATATAATTTCAAAAAAGGTAATATGTAACAACTATGGATACTATCTTATATAGAATATTGTTTTGAAATATCTATTAAAAATGTTTCTTGTGAAAAATAGAATTTCTTCTTTTAAAAATGAAATTTAATACATATAACCATATAAAAATGATTTTCTAATAAAATACCTTGAAAATTTTTAAATAAGAAATAAAAAAAATAAAATCATTTTCCATGATAATTACATTTAATTTTTGAAAAGATTACTATTTTAAAATTGAAAAGTAATCTTCAATGGAATGATAGTGTCTAAATCTATACATGTCATCTGAAGTGAAAAAGAAACATTTCTTTTTCACAATAAAAAGTATAGAAGGTATACCATGATCATAAATAATGAATAATATTCCCATAATTTTATTAGTAGAAGAAAAAGAAATGTAAAAATGTATTTAAAATATTATAGGAAAATTTTAAAATATTCCTGGAAACCCTTTTAAAAAACACAGATTTCCAACCAGTGAAATGGTAATTTCGGGCATTCATAAAGAACTTATTTAAATATTTTATGTAGAAAAATGTGTAATATGGTACTAATCCATGATTATATTAATAAATAACATAGGATATGTAAAATAGTTAAAATTCTTGGGAGATAGATCATAAAATTTCATCAAGGGAATCAATAACTTAAAAAATCTTGGAAAGTGATGAGATTATTCCAAAAACTATTATAACTCTGTAACATGGGATCAGAATATCCATGTAAAAAAATGAAATTACCTGAATCTAAATATAACCTTAAATTAATAAGATTCATGTCATAAAATTTAAAATGGACGAATATAAACATCGAAGAAGAGTTTAGGTTCATAACAATACATGAATCTTATAGAAGTAAAATCGAGACAAAACTATTTTACATATTTGATATCTTTTGAATGATAAGCCCCAAGGAAAAAGATTCATAAAATGGGAAGGTAACTACAAAAAATTTTATATAAAAGATAAATATAATACAATAATGGTAATTATATGCACCACATAAATAGAATGAGTGGATAACATATCTTGTACCCCACTTAAATTAAAAGTGAGTTGAAATCACTTTTCCTTGTGTCTTGAATCTATCTGTACCTATACAAGATTCCTGTATAAAAAATATAAATTTTTATACATATATTAATGATATATTTTCTTATATCTATTAACATATATTGTTTTTATAACCTTATATTACCCGCTTTTAAACGATATTATTATAAGGATTCTAATGAGGTAATATTTACTTTGTTCTTCGGATGTGTTTTAATTTGTCACATATTTTGTCTTCAAACTTATATGATGATTTAAGATTTCATAAAATAATATAAATATCATTTATATCAGGTATATGTATTCTATAATATTCTATATCATAATGAATGTTGTTATGGAATACACCGTTCATAGAGACTATAAGTTGTACTTATGCGTGGGCGCTGTTTTCTGTTTATATTATTGCATTGATGGAACATATGAAAATGAAATATGAATATATATTTATGTATGTATATATAATTATTTATGTATAATTAATATATCATATATATCATATAATTTCATTAAACCCATCCTCAATAAATTTTATTTGTTGTGTGAATGAATAAAATCTCATGGAGGGGGTGGTAGCCAACACATCCTCAAACAAGATTGTCATATTAACAACAAATAAATGGTAAAATGATATGTGTTTTAAAAGGAATAAAAAAGAATATATACATAAAAGAATTAATATATTTCATATATAAATATAGTTTCCATCATAAATAAACAATCATCATTTCGTGAGGTTGTAGTTTGTTTTACACAGAAAAAGTATGTTCAACATCCATTATATAGAGGTGTTTATAAGGGTAGGTCAAAAACATTTCATAAAAATTAATCGTATATAAAGAATACTGGTTTTATCACAGAAGAGTATAATAGATATATTTTAGTAGTGGATACAAAAAATAAATGAAATGATATTGAGGGAAGACATTACATCTTAATAAGGTAACTCATTTTGGTTTGTGTCATAGGGCTTCCTTGAAAGGGTTTCTACACAAATGGATCTTTTAAGGAATAAATAAAGTTTTTAGGGAGTCAAATTAAAAATATCATTTATTATCTTAAAAGGCTTTAGAGGTGTTAGGAATGGGTATAGGTTGTGGCATTTTATAGTGAAGGAAACTGAAGAACATGTAATATTTTGAAAAAACATTGGTGGACACATGTTCTTATCAAAGAAGACTCATAAAAAAATATTAGTAATGGAAGTTTTATGGAAAACATATGGATATAAAATGAATTTTTTATATGTGTAAAGGCTATATGGACTTAAATTTTAAGGATTATCCTCTAACTAAGATTAAATTGGCCATAATAGTCATGATAAATTTTAAAAAAAATTTATAATAATTTTGTCAAAAAACTAACATCGTATTAATATAATATAAATATTAGATAGAATAAATTGGTTAATGTAAAATTTATGATACTCCAATCATTGTGTTGAAAAATTATTATTATTGCACATCCTGTACATTAGACAAAATAACTAGGTTTTAATGTATGTAGAAGATCAAAAGTTTATTATGATATTTTATTCAATTTCAAATTAATGGTGATCGTAATGAATTAAATTGTATTAATAGTTGTAATATTCATATAATTTTCACCTAATTCATATTTATAATGTCATTTAGTAATAATATTTAATTTGATAAAAGAAATTTTTAACTAAAAATAAATATTATTCCTTATTCCTCAAAAAATGACATTTCTTAGAAAATTCCACCAAATTATCCCTATGATAATTTTAGAATTTTTATTAAAATATGAATTTTATATTATAGTGATCAATTTCTAAAATTTTCTAAAATTTTTTCCTTTGAAATGAATTAAATGTTGTTTATTCTAGAAAAATGAATTTTTAAACATTGAAGGACATTACCAATAATCATATATTTTATTATTAATATGTTTTATTTAAATAAAACAATTATAAAAATATTTTAAAAATAGTTATAACTATTAATATTATATTTTAAAAATATTTAAAAAAATTTAATGTCATGTTTAGTAGAATCTCAGTGTTGTTTGTATCATACTCCAACTCGGTGTTTCTCATAGAGCAAGCCAAGTTGGTATTGCATGTCTCACATGCCAAGTTAACATTTCTTCTGAAATTAATTTTTGAATTAGTTTCTTAATATATATATATATATATATAACTATTTCAGTGTCTTGTTAAAATTAAAATATTTTATATTTAAATTAATTCGATTCTAATTCTCTTAATCATAGGGTGTTACATTCTACCCCCTTTAAAATGAATTTCTCTCTTGAAATTCAAATGGGTTATCAATAGTAAAATACTTAATTGTTTTATTCCTCGAAACCCACATCGTAAAAATAAATACTATAACATCACTTAATAAAATAAATTCAGAACCATGATGGTTACCTTAAGAAACATATAATTGGGATTTCACATAGGGGAACATAACATGGGAGTGAAGATTCGATATGGATTGAAAAAATAAATATTTATAAGGAGATATGGAGGTCATCAATCACAAAAAATTGAATGATAAAAGGAATTTTGAGGGCCTTAAATTAATAAATCATTGATTATTCTAGAATACAATGGATATAACGAATTTATTGCATTAGGAAAAAAAATTTGGATCACATTCTTATCATTGAGTCATTGTGGATAAATTTCCCAATGAAAAATATCATTCCTCGGTTGGGATTTGATTTTTTTTAATAAATTAATTACTATATGGAATGAATGTCTACAAATTAATTTTGATGAATGATGCACTAAAAAATTCTACTAACAGATCCAATGGTCGATAATAGAATAAATAGTCAAACTATTTGTCTATTAAAAATAACATGCATTTATCTATAAAAGGTAACACAAATAGTTCATAAAAAATATTTATTCATTATAAATAAAAAAAATTAACAAGGACACCACATAGGCTAGTGGTAGGTGTGAATTACTTATCAGGCTTCATTCATGGATTCAAGACCCACGAACTTAAGAGACTTGATTGGTTTTCATCCAACATACATGATTTTTTTTTAAACTACAATAATATAATATATCAGATGACCATCTTGGAAATATGGTTAATCACCAATTTTTCTTTTAACAATGAATTTGAACACAAAATCAGTACAAAAATACTTCCACCAATTTTTAACATAATCTTTTCATGAACAGATAACTTTATAACCCTTCTAGAAGGTGAAAATAAAAAACCATAGAAACAAAGTAACAAAATAATATTTACATTGATTCCCCTATATCACAAATTATGTCTAGGTTGTAACATTCAAAACATGTGAATAACCTTATTGTTTATTCCCTTGAATGATGGTAACAACCTAAATTACCATAAATCATTTTGGAAAACCTTCCATCTTCATCATTCCAATGTCTATGGAATTTACTACTTAAATAAAAAAATGTTGATAACATCATTAGTGTTACTAAAACCCACCTATAAACAGTTCATTACATAGTTCAATAGTAATTAGTAATATTATGTTTACATTTTCATATCCCATGTATGTTTATCAATACAACATTAACTTAACATAAATTAAATGTTAACGCTTACAATACCTTAGTCAAAATGTTAACGGTAATTATATAAGAATTCTAGTCCATCGTGACTATTAAACGTATTCATGTATACCCATTAAAAACATAAACTAAAAAATCAATACATAATTTACAATTCTTAATTTTGGAATTGAAATATATAAGTACTTTGATTACTTCATCCTTAATACATTAAGGATAATACAAATTTCCTTTCACATACCATCTATAGTATCATCATCATCCACAATTTAACCATTACTCACACAACCTTGCTCATTCTCTTTAAAAACATTCCTCTTATGTTATTGGGTTTCATAATGAATGTTTTTCCAGTATTTAAAACACATAACAATCGATGATGACATAAGGATTCCAAAATTACCATCTATGTCATTAATTAAACACTTCATTTATCCCTTTCAGTAATTTTCTTTGTGTCATTCTTTTCCATAGTCAAAACACCTTTTTTTACTATAAGACATTCACATAGGTTATTATTTATATATGAAGTGCATTGTGTTGCATTTGTTGTCAATGAGGCATGAAGTTGTCTTGGAATGAATGGAAGTCAAGGAGTCAAGATGTGAATGTCAAAGGATGTGATGGTGATAGGTGATGAATGGAGGATGGCCATGGAACATAAAGATGAATGTCACTTAGGAGATTCACTAAGTGGCATTGGAGAATATGGTTGAAACATTCTCCATGGAAATCTGACGATTGCTGAGCTGCTCTTTAAGTTCCAAGAACTTGTATCAACTGGATACAATGTCACAACATGATTAGAAGACCATGCATTGTAGTGACAATGCATGAGGAGTTGAAGAAGCAACATGATCCATTCACTACTTCTAAGTGGATGAAGTGGTTTAATGAAGTCCATGTACTAACCCTTAGTGCATGTGAATTTGAAGTTGATCCAATTGATCTCTGATTAGATCAACGAAGCACATTGAAGAATTTAAGTGATTTAGAAGCTCAGTTGAAGATGAAGACCCTTCGTGAATTCCATTACAGAGTGATGAATAAATGTTGAAGAAGAATGGAGGAATTCTAATGAAGAAGAAATAATTGATCAAGTAGCTCGGTTGATGAAGATCCTTGAGAATTCTCTCCTAAGTTGAAAATGAGATGGTGAAGAAGAATTACAAATTGAGGAGTTGTTTTTAATCAAGAAGATTAATGTTTGAATTCTCGAGAAGAAGATGAAGGAAAAGAATGCCTTGAAGGGCAAGTGGCACTTGGCATATTTTACATGGAGGACTTTGTTTTTACAAAGTCTTATTCAAGGCTTAGCCAAAAAATTGGCCTGCCCGTGAGCACCTTGTGGGTTCAACCCCAAGGCTCATGTGGGCCTAAGGCGCCACGCCCAAGGGGGAACCCATGGGGTGAGCTCAGGGCGGCAGGGGCGCACCCGCAGACACCACAGAGGCGCTGGGGCACGCCCGGAGGAGCGCAGGGGGCCGTGTATAAGCCCCCGAGGGCACGCAGTGGTGAAACCCGCGCGCCGAAGGAGCATAGTGGGCGCTAGGAGCGCGCCCGCAGGGAGCAAGAGTGGGCGCAGAGCGCGCCCACAGGGAGAACACGGTGCGGGGCGGCACCGTGGAGGGAGGAGTTTCAACTGGCCGTTCAAGGGAGCGGCTGGGTAATAAGCCGCGAGAAAACTGGGCGGCGTTTCGATGTGGGATGCGGGATTTTCCCGCGGAAGAGATCCTGGTCGTCCGTCTCATCGCGCGCTTGATCTGCGCCACACGATCCATCCGCGGCGCCGCGATCTAATCCACGCCGTCAGATGTATTTTGATCGCCCGATCCAACGGCTCCCGGATCATCTCCTTCGTCGAGCCCGAGCCAAAGCCACCCGCGAGCAGCCGCTGAACCAGAGCACTCCCGACGACCTATTTCGAGTTCCCGGCCACCATTTTCGAAACCGAGACCTCCATTCGGCTCGTCTGGTCACACTGAACAGATCCATGCCTAAAAATTGGCTTGCATGCTATGTTTGGAAGAATTCGAAGAAGTCCGAGGCAAGAGAATCTGCCGAGGCTTTTGGGTGTTTATGCATGCATGGATTGGGTTTAAAAAGAGGCCGTGCATGCGTTATAAATCGCATGCACGAGGAGGAAGAAAATAATAAAAGAGCCCGCGGTAAACCGAGGAGAAAGTTCAAGATTTGGAAAAATCTTGAAGATCCGAATATTTCGGGGAATTGAGATTTATCCCACGCGGATGTTTTGAGGATCCTCTGCCTATATAAATGAGGCCGAGCCCTCTGTGCTGCTTGCTGAAGTTTTGTTGGAGACCTGTCGTCCCGCGTGTGCCTCTGCCTCGCGAAGAAGAAGCCGCCGCGCAAAGTTTTGTGCGGCTGAAGTTCCTTGCGCGCAACCTCTTTGCGCGACAAGAAGAGGAGGAAGGGCAGCGCCAACTTGCGTGCCCCCTCTGTGCACCGTGCCTCCTGCACGGTTTGCACTAGTGAGGCCAAGGTGTCCTTGACACGCTTGCGCACCCGCGGTGTTATACCCTGAGCGGTTTGCACTTGCGCGCCCGCGGTGCTTTGCACCTGTGGCTTGCGCGACCCACGGTCAGTGGGACAGTCACGGCTGTGAAGGGAAGAACAGGGCCGCACCCCTTGCGCGCCTTCATTTGAGACAGGTAGTTCGGGTTGTGTTTTACACACAGTGTGTATGTGCAAAATTTGAAGAACCACCGTGGGCAGTGTGTGTGCAAATGGAGTAAGAGGATCCTACGGTTTTGTGTGTGCAAAGAGGAAGACCCGAGGACATTGTGCCTTGTGTGTGTGCTAAGTGAAACAAGAAGACCACACTATTTGTGTGTGTGCAAAGTGGACAAGATCACCTACGGGCCAAGTGTGTGCCAAGTGGAGAAGAAGGCCCTACGGCCGTGTGTGCTTAACAAAACAAGAAAAGGCAGTAGCCTTGTGTGTGTGCAAGAAGGGAAGGAAAGGCCTTCGTGCCTTTGTGTGCAAAAAGACAACAAGGCCGAACCTTAGTGTGTGTGCAAAATAAAGTGTGTACACACTAATAAGAAGAGAAGACCCACACAAAGTACAACACACTTTTAAGTGTGTAAACAAATAGAATTAAGTGTGTGAAGATTGAGAAGTAGGTGTGTGCTCAAAAGTGATTACACCCTTTGTGGGTCTACTGCACCAAGAAGAGGAAAGGGAAAGTGCATGCATGCATGCACGTGCACACGTGAACAGTGCTAAATCAGTGGTGTGCATCTGAGGAGTCCAAGACTTGAAGATCTTGAAGAGTTGCCATGCACTCAGTGCATGATGTTGAAGTGAACTGAGACTGAGCCAGACTGAAGTGAAAGATATTGTTTGTCTGAGTTTTCAGTAGATTGAGAAGATCCTGATCATCACAAGTGATCAGAGGTACAGAGCAAGGCCAGCAGTCTTTATCCCAGACTGCTGAAGATACTTGAAGAACTTAAAGTGAAGAAGAGCTACTCGTGCGACTCGAGGAGCCAGGAGAAGACCCTGTGGGACTCAGGGAGAAGAAGTCTTCAGTGGGATTCTGGAGCAGGCCAGTGGGACTCTGGTAACACTGTGTGAAGCAGTATAAATACCCTCCTGTGGGACTCAGGAGAGATACAGTGGGACTCTGTATCGACCATTGTAATTTTAACAGGTTATAATGGAGAATGCATGCTGAGAGAGCATGGCAAGGATGTAGGCCTTTGGTGCCGAACCTTGTAAATCCTTGTGTCCTGTGCCTTTTCATTACTGCATCATTCGGGAAAGGTTGAGAGATACAAGAAGAGTGGATCGAGGCTTTAACCAGCCATAGAGGTTTAATTGATAAGAATCAATTAGTAAAAAGTTTTAAGGGATCACTGATTCACCCCCTCCCCCTCTCAGTGATTCACACTGATCTGGGCACTTCAATTGGTATCAGAGGGAGGTTACCTCTAAAAGATCCAAGAGAGTCTATATGGAGTGAAGATTTGAGGAAATGAAAGAACAGCCTCAAATGGAGATATCTGCCAAGACTCTGAAAAACAGAATGAAGAAACAGGCAAAGAAGATGAGGAAGAAGGTTGCTGCAATCAGAGAAACTCCTTCTATGGAAAGAAATGTGAAAGTCACATCAGATGACAATTCATTTTATCATTCTTCTGATGAAGCCTGCTCTAGCTGTGATGAAGATGGAAGGAACAATGATCTTCTAAATGCAATCAAATATCTTCAGAAGAGAGTCCCCAAGAAAGTTGCAATGTGTATAGCTACAGGCCTCCTTGATCTTCAAGAAGAAAAATTACAGCTAGAAGATGAAGCCAATTCTCTCGAAGTCCAATTGGCAAAAAGGGTTGGCATAACCAACACTCTCAGAAAGCTGGTAAATGCTAAAGATGAAACAGTATCTCTTTGCAATGAAAGATATGAAGACACCGCTAAAGAATTGCAAAGAAGCCTTTCTGAGAAAGAATTCTTTATGATAATAGTCAAAGATGTTTTCCATGCACTGGAAAAGAGGCACAGAGTTTCAATGGTTGTCAAAGATGCTCAACTTGAAGACAAAGCAAAAAGGGTGAAGGAGCTTGACAATTCATTGCTTGAATTGAAGACAGTGCATGATGACCAGATGAATCAGCTGAAAGAAAGTTGGGAAGGAAAGCTAAGAACTGTTGAGGATGAGAAGAAATCCCTTAACATGAAATGCTTAGAATTGGAGGTGATATTGACAAATCAGCAATCACCCAAAGCCAAAGCCTCCCAGTCAACTGGAAGAAGACATGTTGCTACTCAAGTATGCCTTGAGAAGGATGATTCTAAAAGAAAGACATCCTCTAGTGAAAGTGCAACAACTTCTAACAAGAAGGTACCATCCATACCATCTTGTACTCATGTTTCTAAATGTGTTTCCACAAAAAGTGCAGGATGGAAGAATGAATCCAAACAAATATGGATGAAGACAGTAAAGAAGCAGAGCTCTCCTGAAACAACACAACAAATCAAGAAAAGTACCCAACAATCAGAAGGACTGAAGAAGTCAAGATTTGTGGGTCAATGTTGGTGTTGTAACAAGTATGGGCATTGTGCAAAGGATTGTTGGTACAATCCACTGAATGCCAAAGCACAGAGGAAGCCCATGCCAAGGGGGAGCAAGCCAGAGGAAAAGAAGCAACATCCACAGGTCCAGAGACATCTGTTTACTGCTAACAGATTTGGATTACTTGACAACATCTGGGATGATTGCAAAAGTGGTCAAAAAGATACATGTCAATCTCCAACTGTATCCAGAGATCAAAAGATGAAAAGATCACAGAACCTGGCTCAAAAAGATTCCTTGGGAAGCAAGAAGAAAGTAGAGAATGCTCCCAAGAAGTGTTTGAGAAATGAAGAGAAGTCCTTGGAGTCTGAGTCCAAGAAGGGTGATGCATCCAGAAGGACCACCAAGAAATGCTTCTACTGTGGAAAGAAAGGTCACATCATGGACCTTTGTAAAGAAGCCATGAAACTAAATAGAAGCAGACTGAACTCCAAAAGACAATCAATCCAGAAGAAGAAGGGATTGATTGAAAATAAGTTGCCTAAGAGAGGTAGCTTAGCAGCATCCAAAGAACCATGTGGAACTTCCAGAACTGAGGCCACACTTCCAAATGATTTACTAGTCATATGGCCAAATCAGTTGCAACTTGCCAGAGAACTACAAAGAGCTGAAGATGAAGCTCTGGCATTTGCTAAAGCAGAAGGGAAGAAAATGATTTCACATGAAGATGGGTTGAGATCCACACCAGCACAATCATCACTGAAGATCAAATGTGCAAGTGTGAAGACTGGTGAAAATGGGACATCTCGGTTGAGAGAATCTTCTCAGCCTTTTTGTTCACATTGATGAACCAAGGATGTTCCATCTTATTCCCTTGTACATTTGTATTTACATGTGCTAACATTGCAGGGAATTGAAGATGATGATCATTCTCAGCTGGAGGATGGTTTGGAAAGAATCTTGTGCACCCCTTGAGGGGGAGCCAATCTGGAGAAGTTGATGTTCTGAGATTAATATCATCTTGAGAAAAGTGAAGGTATTCCAATCATACTTTCATCCCTTGTTTCTTAATTGTATTCATCATGACAATTAAGGGGGAGTATGGATTGAAGACAAATGGATGAAAGGGGGAGCTTTATCATTGCACTGAACTTTCTAATGAGTTTTGTGGAGTATGTGCAGGATTCAGCAATTCATTGTATATCTGAAAATTTTCAAACCCCTAAGCATGATTTCACATGTACATTGAATGTTGGACAGCATTGAGTTCCTTGGTTACATCACTCTTGTTTTCTACACCGGGTTTGCCCAAGTAGACTTAGAGTTGATCTACTAAAGGTTCCTTGCTCAAGAGAACATGTGACATCATCCCTCTCTTAGTGATTTTGAAGAAAATGCTTTTAAAAGGGAGGAAGATATTTTTGAAAGTGAACCACACCACACCTTTGCATTTGATTGCCAATAAGGGGGAGAAAATATTGGCACACATATTGACCCATTCATATGTGCTGAAGGAGTGTATTGACAACAAATACACAGGGGGAGATTGAAGTGCATTGTGTTGCATTTGTTTTCAATGAGGCATGAAGTTGTCTTGGAATGAATGGAAGTCAAGGAGTCAAGATGTGAATGTCAAAGGATGTGATGGTGATAGGTGATGAATGGAGGATGGCCATGGAACATAAAGATGAATGTCACTTAGGAGATTCACTAAGTGGCATTGGAGAATATGGTTGAAACATTCTCCATGGAAATCTGACGATTGCTGAGCTTCTCTTTAAGTTCCAAGAACTTGTATCAACTGGATACAATGTCACAACATGATTAGAAGACCATGCATTGTAGTGACAATGCATGAGGAGTTGAAGAAGCAACATGTTCCATTCACTACTTCTAAGTGGATGAAGTGGTTTAATGAAGTCCATGTACTAACCCTTAGTGCATGTGAATTTGAAGTTGATCCAATTGATCTCTGATTAGATCAATGAAGCACATTGAAGAATTTAAGTGATTTAGAAGCTCAGTTGAAGATGAAGACCCTTCGTGAATTCCATTACAAAGTGATGAATAAATGTTGAAGAAGAATGGAGGAATTCTAATGAAGAAGAAATAATTGATCAAGTAGCTCGGTTGATGAAGATCCTTGAGAATTCTCTCCTAAGTTGAAAATGAGATGGTGAAGAAGAATTACAAATTGAGGAGTTGTTTTTAATCAAGAAGATTAATGTTTGAATTCTCAAGAAGAAGATGAAGGAAAAGAATGCCTTGAAGGGCAAGTGGCACTTGGCATATTTTACATGGAGGACTTTGTTTTTACAAAGTCTTATTCAAGACTTAGCCAAAAAATTGGCCTGCCCGTGAGCACCTTGTGGGTTCAACCCCAAGGCTCATGTGGGCCTAAGGCGCCACGCCCAAGGGGGAACCCATGGGGCGAGCTCAGGGCGGCAGGGGCGCACCCGCAGACACCACAGAGGCGGTGGGGCACGCCCGGAGGAGCGCAGGGGGCCGTGTATAAGCCCCCGAGGGCACGCGGTGGTGAAACCCGCGCGCCGGAGGAGCATAGTGGGCGCTAGGAGCGCGCCCGCAGGGAGCAAGAGTGGGCGCAGAGCGCGCCCGCAGGGAGAACACGGTGAGGGGCGGCACCGTGGAGGGAGGAGTTTCAACTGGCCGTTCAAGGGAGCGGCTGGGTAATAAGCCGCGAGAAAACTGGGCGGCGTTTCGATGTGGGACGCGGGATTTTCCCGCGGAAGAGATCCTGGCCGTCCGTCTCATCCCGTGCTTGATCTGCGCCGCACGATCCATCCGCGGCGCCGCGATCTAATCCACGCCGTCAGATGTATTTTGATCGCCCGATCCAACGGCTCCCGGATCATCTCCTTCGTCGAGCCCGAGCCAAAGCCACCCGCGAGCAGCCGCTGAACCAGAGCACTCCCGACGACCTATTTCGAGTTCCCGGCCACCATTTTCGAAACCGAGACCTCCATTCGGCTCGTCTGGTCACACTGAACAGATCCATGCCTAAAAATTGGCTTGCATGCTATGTTTGGAAGAATTTGAAGAAGGCCGAGGCAAGAGAATCTGCCGAGGCTTTGGGGTGTTTATGCATGCATGGATTGGGTTTAAAAAGAGGCCGTGCATGCGTTATAAATCGCATGCACGAGGAGGAAGAAAATAATAAAAGAGCCCGCGGTAAACCGAGGAGAAAGTTCAAGATTTGGAAAAATCTTGAAGATCCGAATATTTCGGGGAATTGAGATTTATCCCACGCGGATGTTTTGAGGATCCTCTGCCTATATAAATGAGGCCGAGCCCTCTGTGCTACTTGCTGAAGTTTTGTTGGAGACCTGTCGTCCCGCGTGTGCCTCTGCCTCGCGAAGAAGAAGCCGCCGCGCAAAGTTTTGTGCGGCTGAAGTTCCTTGCGCGCAACCTCTTTGCGCGACAAGAAGAGGAGGAAGGGCAGCGCCAACTTGCGCGCCCCCTCTGTGCACCGTGCCTCCTGCACGGTTTGCACTAGTGCGGCCAAGGTGTCCTTGACACGCTTGCGCACCCGCGGTGTTATACCCTGCGCGGTTTGCACTTGCGCGCACGCGGTGCTTTGCACCTGTGGCTTGCGCGACCCACGGTCAGTGGGACAGTCACGGCTGTGAAGGGAAGAACAGGGCCGCACCCCTTGCGCGCCTTCATTTGAGACAGGTAGTTCGGGTTGTGTTTTACACACAGTGTGTGTGTGCAAAATTTGAAGAACCACCGTGGGCAGTGTGAGTGCAAATGGAGTAAGAGGATCCTACGGTTTTGTGTGTGCAAAGAGGAAGACCCGAGGACATTGTGCCTTGTGTGGGTGCTAAGTGAAACAAGAAGACCACACTATTTGTGTGTGTGCAAAGTGGACAAGATCACCTACGGGCCAAGTGTGTGCCAAGTGGAGAAGAAGGCCCTACGGCCGTGTGTGCTTAACAAAACAAGAAAAGGCAGTAGCCTTGTGTGTGTGCAAGAAGGGAAGGAAAGGCCTTTGTGCCTTTGTGTGCAAAAAGACAACAAGGCCGAACCTTTGTGTGTGTGCAAAAGAAAGTGTGTACACACTAAGAAGAAGAGAAGACCCACACAAAGTACAACACACTTTTAAGTGTGTAAACAAATAGAATTAAGTGTGTGAAGATTGAGAAGTAGGTGTGTGCTCAAAAGTGATTACACCCTTTGTGGGTCTACTGCACCAAGAAGAGGAAAGGGAAAGTTCATGCATGCATGCATGCACGTGCACACGTGAACAGTGCTAAATCAGTGGTGTGCATCTGAGGAGTCCAAGACTTGAAGATCTTGAAGAGTTGCCATGCACTCAGTGCATGATGTTGAAGTGAACTGAGACTGATCCAGACTGAAGTGAAAGATATTGTTTGTCTGAGTTTGCAGTAGATTGAGAAGATCCTGATCATCACAAGTGATCAGAGGTACAGAGCAAGGCCAGCAGTCTTTATCCCAGACCGCTGAAGATACTTGAAGAACTTAAAGTGAAGAAGAGCTACTCGTGCGACTCGAGGAGCCAGGAGAAGACCCTGTGGGAATCAGGGAGAAGAAGTCTTCAGTGGGATTCTGGAGCAGGCCAGTGGGACTCTGGTAACACTGTGTGAAGCAGTATAAAGACCCTCCTGTGGGACTCAGGAGAGATACAGTGGGACTCTGTATCGACCATTGTAATTTTAACAGGTTATAATGGAGAATCCATGCTGAGAGAGCATGGCAAGGATGTAGGCCTTTGGTGCCGAACCTTGTAAATCCTTGTGTCCTGTGCCTTTTCATTACTGCATCATTCGGGAAAGGTTGAGAGATACATGAAGAGTGGATCGAGGCTTTAACCAGCCATAGAGGTTTAATTGATAAGAATCAATTAGTAAAAAGTTTTAAGGGATCACTGATTCACCCCCTCCCCCTCTCAGTGATTCACACTGATCTGGGCACTTCAATATATTTGTGACATAAAGGAAACTGAATCTTCTTTCCTCCATGGTCTCCATTTCCTGAGAACTCAGCAAACTCATTTTATCACTTACTTAGTGATTCTGAGAGTTGGTTAAGGTAAACATTGTTAACCATATTCAATGAAAACTGATTAGGCATGATAATGTCATATTTTAATCGAGTGATAACACCACATGACTAGTCATTATAAAATCTCCCATCACAATCAACATTAATCAAGTTCTATCTACTTCACACTATTCACTAAAACCAAAATAATATAGTGAGCAATACACATCATTGATGAAAATATCATAGTAATTAAAATAAATTCTTATATCGTTTATAAATCATGAAACCTACCATAATCAATGACACGTTGGGTTTATCCTTTGATATTCATAGTTAAATTATATCTAAATCCATTTTGATAGTTCTTAAAGAGTTTGTGAATTACCAAAGCATATAACTCAAGAGTGTAAATTAATGTGTGTATAAAGGCTCATTTTCATATAAGAGAATACCCCAAGTGAAGCCCATAACATCTTGTCATAATTGTTAAACCTATGTAAATATGTGCTAGATCCATATCCACTTGTAGTATTCATACAGAGAATTATTTCTAGAAAACAACTCACTCTATCATTTTACAGAATTCTAGGATATTATTGTAAACATTAAATCATCATTATACTTATCCTTAGAGACATCCTTAGACATATCCTTAGAAAACCCAGGGATCTCACGAATGTTTTCTAATCCTAGTTTCTAATGGTTGAGTAAACCATTCTTATGATACAAACTATAACAACCTAATATTAACACACATTGAATTCAATTCATTTTAGATGAATAATCAGTACATTGAAAGAATTCATTCCGATGGACCATAATAGTGTTGTGTCATTGGTAACAAGGAATAAAATAATTCTACTGTAGTGAATGATCTTTAACAACTCCCATAAAGATATATATCCTTATCACTTCTTTCTAAAAACATTCATTATAACATGGAAAATGTAAACAAAAGAAAGGGGTGAAATAAGATTCTCAGAAAGGTTAAACAAGGAATACATGTATGTATAAACATTAATATAGTTTTATGATAATGAAATCATTATATTATGATATCATACCTTATATATCAATGATAATAGAAATGTTTTACTTGATAATATTTGCAGTCCATAAGACATGAATCATAAATAAATAAACATCATTATCCATGAAAACATAACTAAGGAATAAGGCTTAGGATTTGTGGCATACATATAAGATTGAAAAGATTTATATTAGGGCTACCATACAAGACAACTATAACATGTCAGGCCTGGGCTACGACCTGTGTACCTATATTGGGCACCGGCTAGCAACTTGTGTACCCACTTTCTTTTAGGAATGGGGTATAACCCATGTACCTTTTTTTCTTCAGGCATAGGCATCTACCTATATTCCATCTTTCATTTATGTTTGGGCTAAAACCAATAGAACCTATTTCTTTTTGGACATGGGATACAACAAAAACTCCATCTTTCTTTTCAAGAGAGGGCTATAACTCGTGTAACCTTTATGATCATATATTAAATATCATTATCCAATTAATTGGAAAGAGATATTAATCACACCCTTCTCATAGTAAAATCAATCCCGTGTGTTCCACTAGATAATAAAATATTCATTATATAATGACCCCTAATTATATAAAGATATTATAATAATAATATCATGACCAATAAAATGAAATGTTTAGTATTAAAATTTCATCAAATCATAACCAATGGAAATGATATAGGATTCCTAAAAATTACATTGAAGTATAACTCATGGAATAAAAACAGATTTCATAATCATATAACCCATGAAAGAGAAACATTTTTCATAATTTCCATGAAATTAAGTGCGACTCATTCATATAAATGATATGAATGGATCCTTTATTAAATTTCTAAAAAGATCATGATTAATATCAATGGATTTGATCTTAAATAGAAACTAGTTTTTTAAAATCTATTAAAAAAATTTCTTTAGTAATGTATCCGTACTTATTTGAAAAAGTCATGTTAATACATAAATGCATTAAAAATCATTTTTAATATAATAAAATGAAAATCAATGAAGAATAATTGAAACCATTTTAAAAATATTTTTCATTGAAAAATACATTTAAAAAATTTATTAAATAGTGTGATTTAACAAATGAAAATGATTCCAAAAGTATTGATAGTGGGTAAATCTGTAAAAGTCATATGAAATAAAAAACAAAAAATTCCTTTTGTATGGTAAAAATATTTGATGGAATGCCTTACCCAGAAAGTGAAAAACAGATACAATTACAGATATTGGTAAAAGAACAAAATAGTGAAATTTTCTTTACAATATTATAGAATAATTGTTAAATATTCAAGGAAACATTGTTGTGAAAACAATGATTTTATACTGAAGAATGTGAAAAGTCGAAAATTCCTATAATGACTTTTTAATAATATTATATACCATGGAGTAGAATATGGAAATAATACATGGGTATATAAGTATATAATATAGGATAAATTAATTCATTAATATTATTTTGAGATGAATCATAATATTTCTAAAATGGAAGCAATAACATATACAATCTCAGAAATCAATGATATTGACTCAATAAACTCTTATAACTTGGTAACATGCAATCATACTCTCCATGTAAAAAATGAAATTAATTAAAGATTAATAAATCATTTAAAGAATTATATTGAAGGTATAACATGTAATATTGATGTATATACACCACTATGACTATTTTATGTTCATAACAGAACATGAATCTCAATGAAGGAAAATTGAGAAAAAATTGTTTTACCCATTTGGTAACAATTGAAAGAATAATCCAATTGATGACATATAATAAAATGGAATTGGTAATAACCTAAATATTAATAAAAAAATACATAAATTAAAATCATGTGATGTACATAACCCATATAAATGTAAGGAGTGAATAACATAGCTTGTATCTTTTTGAAATTAAAAGTCTGATGATATCCCCTTACCTAGTTTATTGAATCTCTCTGTACTCATACAGCCATCATGTATGTTTAATATAATTTTATTTTAATTATTTTATATAATAATATTGTTATATATATTACTTTATATGGTTTTATTATAACATTATATTACCCTCTTTTTGACAATATTTTTTTGAGGATTATTTTCGGGTAATATTCACATTATTATTTTCTTGTTTCTTAATATGTTATATTGTTGTTCTCAATACATATATCATGATTCAAAATTGATGAAGATGATTTAAATATAAGCTATATAAAATTTAACTATATTATAATAAATTATATATTCCTGAAGTACGTAATGGAATACACCGTTACATGAGAGGGTAAGTTGTACGTGTTCATGAATGTTGTTTTCCATTTTTATTGTCATATTGAAAGAAAGTTTGTAAATGAAATATTTATATATATGTATGTATGTATATATATCATTATCATATTATAATAAATATAACATATATATCAGTTAATTTCATTATACACGTCCATAATACATTCTATGTGGCATGTGAACGAATCGCATCGCTTTGAGGGGGTGATAGTCTGCACATCCTCAAACAAGATTATCTTATAAACGCAAAATAGATATTAAAAAGATGCTTGTTGAAAATGATATTAAAAAGAAATAATAATTAATAAATATAACATATTATATAACTAAATAGTGTATCCAACATAACTTCCACAATGATTTTTGGTGAAGGATAAATAAACAATCATCATTTCGTGAGGTATTAGTATGTCGTACATAGAAACAATGGGTTCAACATCCATTAAATGGTGGTTTTGGTAAGTGTAAGTCGTAACCATTGCAATACAACATTCTAGTATATATATTATACTAGTTTTTCAAACAATAATTTAATAAAGTAATTTTGGTGGTGTATAGTGGAATTAAATGAAAAGATCTTGAGAGTTGACATTACCTCTTGATTGGGTAACTCATTTTGGTTTGGCCCAGAAGTATTCCTTGACAAGGGTTTTGACCCAAGGGAGGATTCAAGGTCGATGTGTGGATTATTGGGAGGCTACATGGGAAAATATTTGAAATAAAAATAATTTTTTTAGAGGTGTGAGGAATGGGTATATGTTGTGGCAATTAGAGAGAATGAAAATGACTAAACTAGAATTTTTAAATTAAAATTAATTTTCAACATGTTCTTTCTTAAAAAAAGTCATAAAAATAAACTAAACTCAATGATGGAAGCTGTATGGCTGAGTCATGGATAAGAAATGGCGTTAGGACAAGATTCTTGGTAATTTGGGACCTAACATTTATGTTTCAGTCTCTAATTATGCTTAATTTTGACTTAAACAATGAGATTAATTTTAATGAACTATACTAGTCAATTTTCTTCAACAATAAACCTGGTATTTGATAGCCCCACTGTTTTTTAATTATTTTAAACATAAAAAATAATTTAAAATAATTTAAGATAATTTCTATCATGTAGATTTATGTTTAAATATGTTTATTTGTGATTATCTATTAAGAACTATGTATTTAAAACATACATTGTTTATTCATGTTATAAAAGAGTTAAAATTGAAAAATTGGAAATTCATGTGTCACTAACACTGGTAGAGCAACTGAGACACTGACTTAGTAAATTTCTGACAGATAGTTCAATTGAGACATCGATTGATGAAATGTATCACCCACAGTAAAAATTGACACACTGATAGATGATTCACCAAAAGTACAAATGTGGTATCGATAGAAGGAGTGACCCCATGATAGAACAGAACAAGTCACCAATGCATTGACACATCCACAAATGGAGATAATGACAGAATGCCTCACTGATATAATGAGTCATCGATACCAACAGAATGACTCACTGATTAAAGGATTCACCAAAAGAATGACTCATCGATATAGGAGTCACCAACAGACTGATTAAATTTTAATTTATTTCAAATTATCTGTAATTGTCATATTTTAGTGTTTTAATGCAACTGATTATATTAAAGTTTTTTACGAACTACATTAATAATTATTTTAGTGGATATCATGTTGTTCCTCTACATTCTCCTTTTTGGCCAACACAAGACACTATAAATAAAATGAAAGCACAGTACATGAGCTATATTGAAGAAGAGAACAACAAAAATGAACATAAAACAAAATATATTAGACCAGGAGGAATAAAAAACCATGAACTATCATTCATTATAGATGTGAAATAACGGATAATGGTTTTTTCTCAACGATACAATCATACTTGTAGAAAAAACACCATAGTGTATAATACCATATTCCTAGAACCCAGAACATGGAGCTCTAGTGACACACTGTTTGAGTGTCTGTTACTAGAACATGACTCGATCTTAAAATATACTATATCTAAAGAGTCCAAAGAAACATTTCATAACTCACATAACCTTATAAACTATATCTCTTTATTTATTACACTATTTTGTTAATTTTTACTACATTTCAGGTAGTGTGGGTATCTATATATTAAACACACATTGTATCATGAACTAAACTAAAAGATACTAGATATCCTCACACAATAAATTTTTTAAAACTATTATATCCCACATTGAAATATGATACAAGTCCTATGTGACAAGGCTCTTTTAGTTTCCATGAAGAATTGTGGTAGAGGTCTTGTGACGTGAATAGTTTGTATGTTATTTTGTTAAACCCAATCTAGGGTGTAAATCAAAGAATTATAAAATTTCATGGTGTCAAGTGATCATTAAGTGGAGAGGAATAAGTCTCAAGATGAGACTGAACAAATTTTTTAAATCCAATGTGGTTTCAAATTTAGTTTATATGATCAAACTCATATTTTAGAGAAATATTTTTTCACATTGATATTTCGTCATGGAGAGTATCTATAACTATTTTGGTTCAGTAAATTAGTTTCCAAATTTACATCAATACCTCATATAGTTATTCCAAGGAAATAGTCAATCTTCTAGGAAATTAATTGAAAAATTAAACTGTTATAAATTTACTACTTTGATTAACTTTACGGTCATGATTTTAAATTGGGGGATTCAATCTAATAATGTTTTTAACTGAATTTCATATAGGAACCCAATTCAACCAATCTTTTGTTTCTTACACTGACCAACATTTGGTATTGTAGGTTGTTTTAAAAATATTTTTCAAATCATTTCAACTGTGATATTTAATGTGTTTTAATGATCTATACATTTCAACTAGTTTAAAAAAATTAGCTCTTTAAATTATAGTCATTAACTTTTATTATCAACAATAGACATAAAGGTGATGATACCAACAGACAACCCTACATTAAATGTATAAATTATGCCCACTGGAATATTTAGATGAAAATCTACTTAGAAGGTATTGGTTTTGAAATTTGGTCTACCTTTGTAGATGAATATAAGAATAAATACTGCCCGAAATAGATGGGATGATGCTAATGATATTGGTTATAATAGTAACAATAGTTCTATGAATGTCTTATATTTTTTAATAGATTATTATTTTTATAGAATTATTTCATGTAAATTAGCCTATGAAATTTGGGTTACCAGTCCTATTTCACATGAAGGAATGACTAATGTTAACAAAATGAGACTTAATACCAATATTATTGAATATGATAAATTTATGATGATTCCTGATGAAAAAATTTCTGATATGCATCTAAGGAAAAATGAGATTTTAAGTTCAATGTGCTCTCATTGGAATCCATTTCATGAAAAACAAAAACTCATGTTGCTACATAGTTATCAATGGGAATGATATAGGGGAACATCGTTATCAACTATATAATCCTACGATATTATTTTGTTTGATGTCAAGGTACTAATTTGTAATCCAATGATGTATGAGGAATAGTTAAAAGTAAAATATGGTAGGAGGATGAACAAAAGAGAAAGGTAATGGGTTTTAAAACCATTTCTTCCAATCATAATGAAAAGGAAACTATTCAAAACTCATTATGTTAGTTCAAGTAATTATTATTCATCATCTGAATGTGATGTGTAAATGTCTTAGTTAGAAATAAGGTTTAAGAAGTTTTATAGATGGATTGAATTGTCCAGAAAGCCCATCATCAAGAAATATGAGGACAAATATAAAATATACATGATGGCAAAGAAGGCCACCTGGAGAGTTTTTGAGGATCACTCAAGTGTGTTTGGATCATCACATGGTGAGATAGTTGACAATGATAACATGTTTTTAATGAAAAACACATCTGAGGTAACCCTTTAGTCTCTTATACACAAGAAATTGTATTTTGGAGATGAAATTGATTCAGAAAATATGACTAATGAGGAAATATATAAATATTACAAAATTCATGATGAAAAATTCAATGAAAAAAATATAAATTTAAATAATTAATTAAAAACATGCTATTACATCAACTGTCAAATTAGAGCTTGATATAGAGAATGAGAAAAATTCTCAATTTATTGAATAAAACAATGAGATTAAATTGTTCAATTAGAAATTAAAAAAATATTTATAAAACTTTTCCAATTTAAATGATATCATTGTTCATATTCATGGTAAATAAGTTTCAGCAAAATATACTACTAGTATTGGATATCATCCTAATAAATAATTTTTTCCAAAACCAATTTGGATTATAAATATTTAAAATTCTGTTTTATTCCTAGTTTTTTATATTTTTTGCATGTTAGAGGAATGAAATACTTTCTACTATTTCATTTTCTTCTACAATAAATAAATAATATTTTTCTTAAACTTCACATGTTCTGTATAGTTAACCTATGAAACATATTTGGGTTCCCAAAGAATTTATTACTAATGTAACTAGAATCAAACATATATGGGTATCAGAATATTCTCTTGTCTGATTGTATAATTGGTAAAATGTTTAAACAGCTCTTATAAAAGTCTAGGATACTTGGTCAATTGATGTTCAATTCCAATGAAAATGATTAAATTGAAAAAAATCCAGAAGAAAAGCATAAAAGTATTAAAATCATAGAAACACAAGTTGGATTTATGGATGTTTACATTTATAATGTTGAAGAATAGTCATAAAATCACTTGGTGTTCTGGAGTATTGAGTGTAATTCCCTTTAGAGACCCAAATATTAGCAAGCTAGTCAGAACATTGGTATTCCTCATTATAAATGGGTGTGATAATGAAAATCATTGATGAACGTTTGTTTGGGTAGTTGTCCCATTTGTTTGTGAGCAGCCGGGATAGATGAATCTGACCCATCCAATCTACTTGAATGATTTTAGTTGGGTCACATTCAAAACAGATCGAGTTCTAGATTCATTGAAGAGAAATTTCTACCGCTTAAATGAGACCTTGCATCACTGCCGTAATTGTTATGGTATATCCACAAGTACCATATTCCCCCCAAAATTTTCACTATTGTGATCTTTAAAAGAAATTAAATAGCTAGTATGTCCTAGTCTGCCCTTTGAGGAACCATCCATGATGCATTTAACCCAACCTACAAATGGAAGAAACCTGAAAAAAATATATGGTTCAATGAGGTTTCAGATTGTTTCCATGTATTCAGAGCCTTATCAAGACTACAAGATCTATAACTGAGTTGTCACAACATTCAGCGTAATAGTCATTGGCACTTCGTACCACAAGAAAGATAGAATGGAGGGTGATATTAAGAATTGACACAGCTTTTGCATGCAATAAATTATTTCAGACTATCTAGATAGGATGTATAACCTCTAGGCATGTTACCAGGAAAGAATACTCAATTGGTTCAAGAGCTTTACATCATACATATCTAGTATTAAAGGAAAACATTTAGTAGTTTATGGTGGATAAGCTCTAGTGATATCAAATACATAAATCTAAAGATATGTAAATGTGGTGAATGAAATGAAAAAATTATTAATATCTTCCCGATGATGCTAGAACATGGCACATCTAGGGGAACATATTGATTCTAACATGCTATAGGTTCACCTCGACCAGGTGCATGCTGGGATGAAGCTGCAAGAGATGTGTAAAATGAGAAGGCATCAAAAAAAATTTATTAAAGGCTTCGAGCCCTGTACTATCCCCATGAATGAGGTGATCATAGTAATCTTTAGAATCAAGGCTCCCAATTAGAGTTGGTTCTCATAAGAGTAAATCAATACCATCCATGAAGTCATACGTATCAATATAAAAATAAATTTGAGAAGGAAGAGAATATCCATAATCAAGATGATTCCTAATGGAGGAATCATAATCAGTATAAGGATCTATAAGGTCAACATTGTCAATACGTAGAGGGTACGTCAAGTTAGGTTTCCAAAATTTGAGAGAGGATTTGGAACTAACCTTCCAATGATAGTGACTCATAATATTCTAGAATATTTTTTTTAGACCAAGCCTGATTGAGGATTTAACAAAGCACATATTCCCATCAATAAGTCTCTTGAGAAGTTAAGATATGAGGAATTACAAGGACTATGACTACTCATTAATAATCCTACATATTAATTGTGCTTGTAAGGAATGATTAAAGTGATCATGGTTCTTGTACCCCATACCACCCTTAGTATATGGAATACAACATCTCTTATAAGTAGCAATGATTACCTTTCATTCCCAAATAATTCCATTCTATACAAACTTTCTCATCATGGAGTTTAATTTCTGGATAACCAAGGTAGGCCAAGAGTAAACCTTAAAGGATCTAGCCAGTTTTTTTTAGTTGTTGAATTTTTTAAATAATCAAATCAACCCCGCCGTTGAGAGTGATTTCCCAGTCCAAGATGAGAGGGTACTTCTCATGAGAATAACAACTTCCACAAATTGAGAAGGGTGATGTCTACCAAAGAACATGTAGAATATGATGTAGGTGAAGTGGATAGACCCTTCATGAATCTAGAGAGCATTTATGATGAATGATTTTCTAGGGAAGTCATCTTTTATTTTTAATATTAATAAGTGACTTTCCCCAATTAACCACATGTCTTGATACCTGCTAATAATGGATTAAAGACATCTTGATGTTTTTGATATTTTTCCATTCACCCAGAGTAATGATAACAATATCATCATCAAAGAGAATGTGGAGGGGTCATAGATTCCTCTAGCTTCTCTGATTGTTTTTAGTTCACCCGTACATGTCATGTGCATGATATGTCTACTAAATTAATCTTACGAAATTGAAAATATAATAGAAGAGAGAGGTTCTCCCTGCATTACACAACAGGAACACTTGATGTATCCCTCTGGTGATCCAATAATAAGAATTGAGATTTTAGAAGAACAGAATAAGGTCCTTGATCAATTTAATAAACCTTGTGTCAAATAAAAAATCATTGAGAATGTTTCCAATGAAATTTCAATAATTAATGTCTATCCCCTTTGTAATTTCTAATTTGATATCAATATTACCCCCTCGGGTGGAATTTTGTTGTAACATGACACATTCTGATGTAGTGATAAGGAAATACTGAATTTTATTCCCTTTTACCTAACCAAATTGATTCCAGTTGATAATTTTTCCAAAGTCATGTGAAAGGCGATTGTCATGAATTTGTGTGATGATATTGTATATGGTGTTGTCAAGAGAAACTGTTCTAAAATGAGGAATATCACTGTTATTTTCATACTTAGGAATTGTGGCAATAAACTGAGAATTGAGACATTGAGATAGGAACCTTCATTAATGAAGTGTTTAACTAGTTTAACAACATCGGAGTTGATGAACCCCCAGAAGAATTGTAATACGTTATTTTTAAATACATACATTCCATGATAACTTCATTTATTTATCCCAAAAACATTATATTTTATCTTCGTGTCTAGTGTGACATAAGTGAGATGATGATTATCAACATCAGTGAAAATATTGGGAATTATGCCATCCATAATAACCTCATTTCCTCTAGGATCAATGAAGAGGTTAATATAGTATGAAAAAATTTAATTAGAGAGACTTTTTAAATCATCCAAGATTGTGTCTGTAACACCCCGAGATTTTATGAAAAAGATAATTTTAATTTCATTAATATGTTGTGTGGTATGCTACACCAAGATTACCTTGCACTATACACAATACCGTATTTCCTTGCAATATACGCAACACTATTCTTGGATCGTGTTAAACACAATTTTGATAATAGTTATTCTACGCAACATTGAGTATATATATATATATATATTCAATGTATAAATGAAATATGGTTGGATTCTGTTATACGAAAAAATGAAGTATTCTTGCACAACACGCAACCCTGACTTGGATTGCATTACATGCAATCACGACCTTCCTCGATAGCGTGTGTTGTACGCAATATCGGGTGTTACTAAACAATGATATATTATTATAATATTATTATGAACTAGCCGTTATGAATATAATTAACTAAATTTTTAATATTATAACATTATTATTCATCTTACATATTTTCTAGAACATGTTATAAGAACAAAATAAATTTTTCGGGTAAAAAAAGTATTTTTTAAAAAATACAGTTTTGTCACCTTTTGATGGCACACCCACTTTAAATCTAGTTTTTGAAATGTTTATAAGTTCCATTTGACAAAATAAAATTATTCTTTGGAATCATGAAATAAAAATTTACTTTGGCTAAAATTTTCATTTTATTCTGATGACTTTCATATTTTAATGAATAGTAAAAACACGCTATATTTTAATTTAAAACAACTTTTTTCATCGTAATATATTATGTGGTTAAATTACAATATTGAATGGTTTTAAAGTATAAATAGAATATATTTTTACCATTTAATATAATTTATGTCATTATCATTGATTTTACCTTGAATTCGTAGGTAAAATCAATTCAATCTTTTGCAATGTTTTAAAGAAAAACCAGTTTTCATTCGACAACGGGATTATTTTTAATATAATATCTGCATATTTTGTGTATTGAATTTGGAAAAATGGATTCCATATTTGGAATAAGTGGGTCCAAATTATGTTAATAAGCTACTTTTTGATTTTTGGGCATTGTGAATAGTAACTACGGTAAATTTTATTTACTGTAGATAAAGGTAAATCGGGTAATTAAGGGTAAATATAAGATTATAAAATTATTTTAACATTTGGAAAAATACTATTTTATGACTAAAGGTCCACCCATATCACCTAAGGGTCTGATTAGATTCATTTAATTGACTTTTTTCCATGAAAATAATTTAATTATTATTAAAACCAAAGAAAGCGACAACATGTCACTCTCTTAAACACTATAAGTATAATAATTTTAAGTTAGTGATAAACTTCATGAAAAATAAAAAATTAATAGTCTAAAGAAAGATAACAAAATTATCTACATCATGAGAATTTATTTAAAATTTTTTGGGATTAAATAATTATCATTAATTGTGATACAATAGTGATGCTGAAATTATTTATCTGGTGAAAAATCAAGAATATAGTTTTTATTAAACTAATAGTGACCATAAAAGGCACAAAACACTGACCAAAACTTATTGGTCATGTAAAGTTAAACTATAATCATCCAATGGTCGAATATTTGACCATTTGGAGTCCTATAAAAGAAATTATGATACTTATATTATTTTATTTTAAATGATTCCAATGTTGTCACCTTCATAATTTAATAAATATAACAATTTAACTATTGTGATTTTAAGATGATAAATTCGATTAAAAGTATTATTGTGAAAGTTAATAGCTTTATCTTCATCATAGGATTTTATTTTTAATTTTTATGCAACATATAAGTATATTAAATAATTATACAATACTATTGTAGTAATTATTGTATTAAGAGATAAACAAAATAAATGGTTTTAAAAATAATAAAATAATTATTATATGAACTATTTAATGTTCTCCACTAATTTTCTAGATACATATGTCCTTTTATAAATCTATTAAAGCTTTTATTTCGAACATATCTTCTGTATATATTTTATTTAAATTCAAATAAATGAATAGTGTCAAAATTGACTATATTGTTATTTTATAAAAATAACATATTATAAATTTTTTCAAAAATCACAAAAATATTTAAAAATTATAAATTTAAATTTATATGGCCTATAATGTTATAAAGTAAACAATTTTGGAAAATTCACAACAAATAAGTAATTATTCGTTATAATTTAAAATTTAGAATTTTATTACCACAAATAAACCTAAATAGATTAAATAAGGATAAATCAAAATGATATGGTTTAAAATAAGCTCGAAACGTGTCTAAATTTGATCGGTTGATGATATTACAACCCTATCTCATCTTATATTATAATATGAGTCTTTTTTGGAGGTTTTTAAGTAGGGTTAGATTTATTATAAATTAATATTTTTAAGAATTCCAAAGTTACCCCTCTCCTCCCTTATAAAAGGGCACCTACTCCCTCTCTTCCACACACCACATTGAGCCTTAATTCTCGTCCAACCCCTGACCAATTATCTTCTCCACTTCCCTAGAAACATCCAATAGGTCCTGGTCTTTTTCAAAGACCAATTTTAGTGCCCTAAGAGGAGGTCTCAAAGAGGCGCTTCAATGAATAGGTAATTTCCGTTACCGATTCTTTCACCTTTATTTCTTCTTCCACTTCTTATTCTTAGGTTGTTTCATTATGAAGTAATACCATCAGTATCAATCATATACTTATATTTTATTATAATTATGAAAAAACCCTATTTCACCATCTATCCATCCTACGGAAAACGAAATCACCGCACGTGCGTACGTACGGAATACCGTCTCCACGCCGTGGTGTAATCTATTTTACACCACCACCTTACTTGGATGGGTATAATGGTGTAAATAATAACTATATATGATTATTGTAAAGTGATAATGATTCTTCAATAGTATACATACACTCCAATAAAATTCCATGATCATGGGAACAATATCATCGCTCGTGCGTACGTACGGAATGTCGTCTCCACGACGCGATGAGATTCATTCTCAATGATTAACCATTAATAAATGATTATAAAGTATATATAATAAGTAATAATGAAATATATGACATAATAATGATTCTTTATTTATTTATATATATATATATATATGTATGTCATCAAATTAATTCCATTCAATTCAATGAGGAAACGAAAACAACGTTCATGCGTACGTACGAACTACCGTCTCCATGAACAGTGTTTTTCATTCCATTTATCGATCTAATACATATATGTATATTCTGAATATATATTATATATAAATCATGTTTCACATTCTGAATGTAATTAATCATGATCTATGTAATCATATGAATAATTACAAGTCAAAACACGGACGACAAATGAAACGATTTTACCCAAAACGCTCTTTAACGTGGAATTTACAAAAGAACGGGTAATATAAAGTCATAAGTGAACCATATATGATATCATAACAATTAATACGATTCTTTAATAATTCAATAACATTATTTAAATCATTATACATGAGGTTCGGATACGTATGAAGCATATCAGACCTAAGGTAAGGGATAATTGTGCAAATCTCATTTTTATCCGAGATTACTTATTCTTAAGTATTTACTGGGGTTATTGCAATCATCCATGTACATATTTTATAAAAGTGTATTCATGTATGTTTAAATTCCTTTTTACACATTTGACTTTTACCCCATGGTATGGAAGGAATATTTCTTTTATTTACCCTACAAGGTACTTTTTTACTTTTCCGAAAAAGTACGAGAAGAATGTTTTTTTAACGTATACGACATGAAAGGATTTTTTTATGGTTTTATAAAGCTTTATTTTCATGAATATTCCTCCAAAATATTTCATGAATATTTCCTACAAAATCTCTTTCTTTAAAATTTCATGACGTTTTGTGAAAAGAAATTGATTTTGAAGAAGAAAGGATATTTTCCTCAAGAGTTCATTTCAAGTGTTTCATCGAAACCACTTTTTCCATATAAGATGACATTATTTCATATGTGTATATTTCAAGTATCATTTCTCTATTATTTACATGGTTTCAATTTTCTAATTATGAAATGATATCCATTTCTTTCATATGGATTATGTGATGATAGAATGATGTTTATGAAACCCATTTTATTCTTTGGGTTATGATGAATGTTTTAAGTTTATTTTGTGGCACAAGTAAGAATGATTTAACTATGACATGGGTGGGACCTATATCTCCGTCCAATGCATTTGGTAAAGATCTATATCTCATGAGATAGACATGGCTGGAACGGCAGGTTAAACCGGTTCAGTAAAATAAGACTGAAACGAGGAGTGAACTCGATTCAGAAAGGGACTTTGTCCACTAAGATGGTCTTGGAAGCAATGCCTTGGCTACTATGGAAATCATTACATGTGCTTAATGGATGCCACAATTACATGTTTTATTCCCATTCTATTTTGTCATTCCTAATGTTTCTTTATGATCTATTCCTTATGTACTTCCATGTTTTATGTCATTTCTCAAGCTTTTGATGTTTAAACATTATGTTCGTGTTTTTAAGTTCACATGTATATGGTATGTTTTATTTTATCCATGAATACCATTACTGAGCATTTGAGCTCACCCTTTTTATGTTTTCTTTTCCCTAGGATATAAAGAAAGGTTTTAGGTATGAAAAAAAGGGAAATATCTTTATGGGAGATGTTGAAGATCTTTCACCACGATTAGAAGATTATGTTCCAAGTTTCCAAAGACACTATCCTATTACGGTCCTTGTGTGTCTGTTTTGTTATGTATTATGTTTTATGCAAAATTAATGTAATGTTCATGTACTTCAAGCTTCGGGTCTCTACTGTGTCTTCATCCTTTATTAAATATAGGTAACTTTGAGCTTTTTTAGCAATTTGAATGGAATTGAAAAAATTTTCTTTATGATCTCCATCCATGATCCAAATGACATTAAAAATATCCCTTTTTTTATGTTATCTGTAATATGAGGAAGTCATTTAGGTTTGTGGACATATTTTCTTATTGTTAAAATTCATTAGAAAACATGGTTTTGGTGTTTTTATCTTGATTCTCATGAATGGACCTCTGTAGAGAATCAATTACATAGTCATATAGGCTGAATTTTTGCACTCTACAGAACATAATAATAATATTAATAAAATATAGCATGGAAATGAATGAAAATGGAATTGCATTATGATATTCCATATTCTAAGAATAATTCACCAATTGAGAATATTTAGAATTAGTGGTCCATGAATTGTTAAAACGAAAGAGAATTGGAAGCTTGTCCCCCCTAGACATTAATGTTGTAAAGAATGGATAATGTTCAGATTTATGTCTCACAAGAGTGTCCCATGAGACGGATTTACATCTAACAAGAAGAGATTCATTGTTAATGGAATGGTCAATTCTCATTTCCTTAGTGTTTGTTAAATGATTCCTATACAAAGTTTATTTGGAACAAACCATATTGAATTCAATAAGGTTTGACTCCTCAATAAATGTTCAGAAATCTCTCATAGAAGTATCCTTGGAATAATTTCATATATTCTCATAAGCATTTAGGATAACATTAAAATCACCCATGATATCTAATGGATCCAATATTATTTTGGATAACTCCTTGATGTGCATCCAAAGAGGTCTTCAGATAATATAACAATTATAGGCCTAATCCACTTAGCATAAAGGGATAAGACCAACATTACAAAAGCTACATGTAATGATTTGTTCATCCATCTGAACAATAGTAAGATTATTAACAATATGTTGAACTTGTATGAAATGTATTTCCAGATAAGAATAATCATGATAAAAACTGAGAAGGGAAAAACTACTCCAGTAAAAATGGGAACTTAAATAGAATCTATTTGATATTGTCTTACAAGGTATAAATTCTTTTTTATTATAATAAAGAATAAGGAGAAACAAGAAACAAATCCAGCCGAGGAATTCAGGGGGGCCTAAAGTAGTGTCACCCTAAGGCGTCCTTTAACACAAAGGGCCTACACTCGAGCGGAAGAGAACCCAAGCTTCTATACATAACCGCCACATTCCTTGAACTTCTGATCTTCGCAAGCACATCTGTAACAAAATTTAATTCCCTCCAACTATGTTGTTTGCATTGTCCTGGATTAGTCTCCAAGGCACACTGCCTGATGATATATGCAAGATCCCAAGGTGAACTCGACCTTCCCTTGATATGGTTAACCAAGAACTCTGAAGCTGACTCCCCCTATGACACATGTAATATGTTTCTCTTGTAAGCTCTCAGACCTATAAGAAGGGAGCGAGCCTCCGTCCCTATAGAATTTACCAAACCGAAGGTAACACTGAAAGCCCTAATGACTGAGCCTTTAGATTTTGTCATTTGGATCTTTATGTGTTGAGACCTGGGGGCTCAAGTTTCTGTAGGTGGAGTGAATCTTGAATTCATTCAGCTACAATTATGTCATTAAATAAATTATTTATTAGTTAGTCCAAGTTGATAATATATAAGGTGATGGATTCATAATGCAATCATAGAGAAAAAGATAGAATGTCATCGGATAAATCCTGAAGAATTAACAATTCATTACCAAAGTATGTCAGCATGTCGGTACCATTTGAGATACCAACATCAGCTTGAATACCAGCCCATTCTTGTGATTATTCTTCTACTAATAACTCAACCCAAGACATACTACTCCTGAAAAGTTATCACTGGTCACCTATTTGGAGAATTACATGGATTCCTTTCTCACACAGTGCCTCGGGTCAATATTTTTCCCTCTGGATGCTACCCTCACTAATGTGATATTGGACGATGGCTTCAAGAATTTTTTATAATTCTTTTCTTGTGTATGGAATTTCGTATCATTAAATAGTGTTTAGAGTATTTGGGTGTGTTGTCATATTCAAAAAATACATCAATGAGATGATCATTAACATAAATAGACACACATTCCATAGATGATTGTTCCATGTCAATATCAATAAGAACATGAGTATAATGACTGAGGCCTCCATTAATCATATGTTGGTCAATCCTCGATGGATTCCAAATGCATGAAGCCAGATCATTTAGGATTTTTGGAGGAGAGTAGAACCATTGGATTCCATGAATCATTGGCCAAACATGAGCTATGGATTTCTTTTTCATGACATGATTGATGTTCGGATCCCATTCTGAGAGGAAAAGGATCCCGTGTTACATGTTGAGAGTACCCAAATACTAGATCTTATTTTTGACTTTCTAACCTCTCAAAATGTGATGAAAGTATACATTACCAGTTAGGATTAGTATCCAACACGAGATGTTAGAGCAATTAGAAATGTGGTCGTTGATGTTTGAATAGGACCAAGGATTTAACCCACATTCATATGATATGTGACCCATAATAGAGAACTTAAATGATTTCAACTATTGCCAAATAATATCTTTATCAGCCACTAACGTAATGGATCCTACACCAGAACTCTAGATGATAGATGGCATATTTGGATTCACCTCGGTTGAAGATGCTCTTGAAGGCACTTCCAAAATGGAGATCTCTTTTCTAAAATGAATGGAGGTCATTGACCTCTATCTAGGGTAATTTTGATGAGGTATGAATGATCTTTCATGATCTTGATTAATGAATCCATTTATCCACACGATCTGACTAAGAAAATGCCATCATCAATTTGATAGCATCGAGATGTGGAATATTCCATCATCATCCATCCAGCTCCTGGTCCTTTTTAGTTTTTTAGTACCTGGGAACTTCTATTCAAGAAATAAGACAAGTTATTATTTATGCATAAATAATCTGATAAATATTTTTTATAGAAATTTCACTTTTTGTGACAATGAAAAAGGAAAAATAATTTTCCTTGGCCACGTTTGTATCTCTAATTCAGTTTTAATTTTCATAGCACTTTTTGATGATGGATTAATGTACAATATCTTTAGAATCTCTCAATTGTGCAATGATTGTTTTAATGATAAATTAGAAATGATGAATGTGATGTGTTTAATTATAAAAATGTTTTAGTACTTACTACATTTATTAAAGAAATTTTTTATGTTGTAAACATATATTCCTTAATATCTCAAAATGAATATTTCCATTGTACATTTCACAAAGAGTCTGGGCCCTGTAATAGTGGACTTGGACATTGTAAGACTAATTCATATAGGAATCGTACTAGGAAAGGACTAGTTAAGGATATACTCAAACATGAGTTTCCACATGAAAAAGTCTGTTATCCATGTCAATAGGGTAAAGAACACGAAATATATTTTAAACCATTGAATGAAGTTTCATCTTTTCACCCTCTTGAGTTGGTCAACATGTGTATTTTTGGACCATCATGGGTTACTAATCCTAATGGGAAGAACTATGTCTATGTTCTATTAGATGACATTTCTAGACATACATGGAACTTTTTCTTAGTTGAAAAAATTAAATCATGGTCTCACTATATCAAGTATGCTAGAACAGTAGAAAAACTAAGTTGTTTTAGAATTAAATCATTAGGAAGTGACCATGGCCATGAGTTTGAAAACAAAATATTTTGAATCTTTTTGTTGAGAAAATGCCTATAGTCATAACTTCTCAACCCCGATGACACCCCAATAGACTACTGTTGTATAAATAAGGAATAAAACATTATAAGTGACAACATTGACTATGCTTAATAAATATTAAATACAAATCTATTTTGGGGAAGAAGCTATCAACAAAATTTTTTATATAATTAATATAGTCTTAATCAGAATAATTCCTAACAGAACCCCATATGAGCTATGGATCCACAAAAAACCCAATGTTAGTTACTTATGTGTTTTCGGTTGAAAAGTATATATGCTCAATACGAAGAATAATTATTAAAAAATTACATCTGAATGTTATGAATGGGTCATTCAAGGCTATTCAATCTCTAGTAAATCTTGTAGAGTGTTTAATAAAATAATTATAAGCGTGGAAGAATCTGGACATGTCAAATTTTATGAAATAGACCCACATGAAACCAAGACCTCTCTAGAAAATATTAAGGATGATCATTCCAATCCGGACATAAATTAGTAACCATACGACCCTACTGTTAAGAATCATATTAAATCATCAACATCTAGAAATTTTATTGAATATAGTAATGATGAACTCGAACATACTAATGAACCTAAAATAACCAGCCCCTTCATATTATATATTGGTTAGATCTCTTAACAACCATCCTTTAGATGATATAGTTGGAGACCTAGATAATGGGACAACGACATGAGATTCTCTTCGAAATCAGTTTGTACATCATGCTTTCTTGTCACAACTATAACCTAAATACATTAAATATGTGATCAATGAGGTATTTTGGGTAATGGATACTAAATAAGAGTTAAATAAGTTTGAATGAATGAATTATTGAAAAATTTTAGATAGACCTAAAGTTATCTTTTTTATTGGAACTAATTTTGTGTTTATAAAAAAAAGTATATGACGAATGAAATATTTTATGAAATAAAGCTAGATTTGTTTCATATGGTTATAGTCAGGATTAAGGCTTTGTCTATGAGGAATCATTTTCACACGTTACTATAATTATAGACATTCTAATAATTCTTGCATATGTAGCACATGTAAATTTCAAACAATATGAATCGAATGTCAATATTATATCCCTAAATGTGTATATAGTTGAGGATTTTCTTGTTGAACAACCCCACTAGAACTAAAAATCCACATTTTCCAAATAATGTTTTATATTACAGAAATATTTTTATGATTTAAGACATTCTCTCAAAACATGGTATGATAGGCTCAACACATTTCTTATTTCCAAATGTTTTATAAAAGGTATTAAAGATCCTACTCTTTCTGTATAATGAATGTATAAATATGTTATAGTAGTTAAAATCTATGTAACTAAAAAAATTGTATCTTCAAAATATTCTTTATGTGATGTTTTTTCAAAAATAAAGTAGAATGAATTTGCAATGATTTTAATGTTGAAACTCAAATTCGTTCATGGATTTTAAATCATTCAAAATGAATAAGGTATTATTGTAAATATAAGTAATCATAATAAATATAATTTAAAAATGTTTGGATTTGATGGAATGTATATTTAATCATTCTCTAATGAGAACCACCTATCTGTTAGATCATGATGAAAATTGTAAATCTGTTGATCAATCCAGTTATTAAGGAATGAATGTTGGTTTACTCTACTAAACCGCTAGCATGCCTAACTTTTGGTATTTTGTGTGTATGTGTTCCCATTTTCATGTTATCCCTACCAAATTAAATATAAATTTTGTTAAAAGATTTCAAAAATACCTCAAATATACTACCAAAATAAAATTGATCTATCCTAGAATATAGACTTTTAGTTTAGTGAGTTATTATAATGCCAATTTTGGTGGTTTTAAGTTTTATTGAAAGAGAATCTATATAAAATGTCACTTTGTGTTCAAGTTTCTTGTTTCATGGTGTAGTAAGGAGCTGAATTCTATTACATTATCTATCTTCGAAGCATAATAAAAATTCGTTTTTTGTTATTGTGCCCATATTTTGTGGATGAAACACACTTTACTAGAAAGTGGATATCAATTTAGACTTGTCTCTATAAACTATTATATTAAAAATGCTATTATCGTATTTAAGGTTTTTCTTTTTCCTTCTATAACAAATCCTATTTATGTAAGAAATAAATTTTTGAGAGATTATTGTCAAACTTGTGATATAACATGTGAGTTTAATTGCACTGAACATCAGATTTATGACATATTCAGAATGCCAATAACATTGAATGGATGAATTACATAAAAAAATAAATAGAGATAATTAATTTATAAAGGCCTTATGCTAATAACTCTTTGTGAAAATCAATTGTAGATTTGAAGCCGACACTGACAAAGTTATGTACACATTGTCATCCCAAAACCGATACTATAATGTCGACACTGATAGTGTCATGATGATACTATCTTGAAGACACTGATTTGGTCATGTTGATACTTCCATGAAGAAACTTATAGTTTGATGCCAATATTTTCATGTCGACCCCAATAGAACCTTCGATTTTATCAGTTTTATGTTGTAAACAAATTGATGATGTTTCATTTATTTCGTTGAACCCAGTTTATGAATTTATTATTTATACTACCCTAAATGATAATTTTGAGTAGATACATTCAATTCATTACCCTCACACACTAACATGTAACTCTCATATCATTACTTTTTATCCTTGACCATTCACCTTCCATACTTCATACCAATCTGATTAAAATGGTGATAATTAATTGCACAATTGAATGCTGACAAGAGATGAGTTCCATCCTGCTATGAAGAAGAATGGAGAATCTAGAATGTTTAAACCTCTCAATCATGGACATCGAAATAGTGTGGTAATTCAAGAGAAATATTTTCAATGGAATGGATGATAGAGAGTTATACACACTTATTAATGGTATTTTAAACACATGGTTGGCTAGTTTGGTTTTAAATTAATGAGAGAGCATCCATGTTTAGTCATTTCTGTGAGATATATATAAATTCTGAATATATTTTGGATTAATGTGAGTTATGTTTGATGAAATCTATTGTGCAAGGAAGGATAATTTAATTTTTTTCTAGGAATTGGGACTAATTCCTCAATGTTCCACATGAAAGAATATTTGAAAATTATTAGTGATGTATTCCACCTGAAGATGTCCTATTTTTATTTGATATATTAATGATGGATATGACATTAAATGAATAACACATAAGACCAATAACAACAGAGATAGATTATGATAGGTGATATGGGTTTATGTTCTTTTATCATCAGCATTGTCCTAAGAATAGGGACTTTTTTTCATTGAATTATCAATATTTATACTTGTTATATTTAATGAAGGAAGAGAAAATGTTGAATATGTGAAGAATCCTGATATTTCTTGTGAGTGATATAGGAATTCCCTACTGTAAAAAAATTCCTTATTCTACCCAATTATGATCTTCGCCATGCTACAATTGGAATTATTTGTGGATGAATATGATGAAACCATTTCTACTTGTAGTGGAAGGTACATTATTAAAGAGAAAAGAAAAAGGATGAAAATCCAATAGAACCCATGGATGTACGTATGGGTTGGTGATGATGATATGTTTTATGAAAAATTCAACCCATTAGACTATTATGTTTGGCAGAAACATTTTTTGGATCATGGTCTAGGATCAGAAGATTCTAATCCTATTTATTCTAATTAGGAAGACGATGCTTCCCCTAATAATGATCAAGGGTCTCCAATTTATGATAGATGTAGACCTTACACCATTGATGCTCAAAAAGGTATATCATATATACATCATAGTCCACCGCTGACCTTACCTCATAATGAAGAAAGACTTTTTGACAATGGTGATGTGGAGAAATATGAGTTAGAAAGTGTGTACAATATACTGTCAAGTGGTTTTGATGTGTATTTGGAAAAATAAGAAGAATTAGAAGAGAGATAAGAAGAATTAGTAGTAATATAATGTGGATCAGGCAATGAAGAAGAAGAAAAATGCAGTGGATATGGAAGTGAGGAAGAGTAGGACGATAAAAATGATGGAAATGATAGATAAGATTATTAAAGAGGATGTGAAATGGATATAATCATCTAGGTGTTGATCAAGATGAAACCATAGAGATACCTGGTACTTCGAATTATGAACCAATTATAGAACCTAAAATTTCTTATGAAGTTTATACTAAAGAATAGGCAATAGATAAAGTTTCAATAGAAGTGATAGCTCAAATAATCCTTGTACCTGAGTTAGTTAATTCTAGAAGTAGATATCATGATGAAGGGGGAGACACCAATAAGAATAGATCCAGTTCAAGGGCTTCTTCAAGATAGAAGAGTTCAATCAATTGGGGAGCACCAAGATGGAGACTGAGAATTGATACTTTCTCCCATTTTGATGATGATGTTATGTATGAATCCGAATTGTCTACCAGATATTTAGAACTTATATTAGACTATGAATATTCAAATGATGACATGTTTTCCCAATCCATGATAATAAGAGGATCATATCCTTTCATGTGAAAATGTCACTATGGCGTATTTTGATATTTTTAAAGTAGAAATATGCTCTATTGTTAGGGAATTTGTTCACACTAATTTTTCCCCCAACTACTCCATGTGATGAGGTAAACACGATAATGTATTTTTTTTAATAGATGATATATCCATTATCTGCTTCACTTACTCTAGTTCAGGATGTTTTTTCAAGTGATACTAATGCATCCAATATTTCATAGAAGGTTATAATTGAGATTCATCAAAACATAATTTCAAGGAGTTAATGGATTGTTGAGAAAAATAACAACATTTGGAATGAGATGAGAGAAACATTTTCTAATACAAATTGTTTAACTTATGAGTATAATGGATATTTAAAGACAGTTCTTAAAGCTAGTAAGGAATACTCCTCATCTCCCACTATTCCTTATACCTCTTCTCATCCATATCAATCATTGGACAGTAAAATAGTTATACATGTGGTTTGATAAGAGCTTAAATATTCTTTTTGTGCTTATAGTCTGGGAATCATGGAATAAATTGAGTAGAACATTGATTGTGTGAATAATATTGTAAGCTTTTATACTAAGAAAGCATCTATTACTCATGAAGAAATCACTTAGAGAAATATTTCCTCTTTCAGAATCATCTAACCCCTGAACCATATGACCAAACACATTAAATATTTGGTAGATAATCCATAGTTTCTTCAAATTACATGACCTTTTAAAGGACAATGTTTCAAAATTAGAGGAATTAACACCAATTCAGGACAAGTTCATAGTGAACAATGATGATTTTTAAAAATCAAAGCAATATGGTTGGGTATATTCAAATATTTCATTAATTTATTGAACCCCTATATCCGTGTTCCGTGTGAAGACATCATGGTTCTACTATTGCACCTCTATGACCGGCTACCAATACATACACATCTTTGCCTCCCTGACTAGAGTCCATGTTTGTCTCTCAGGATCTGATCTTGATCAGACCTATCATCATAGACCATATCCATATTCATGCATCAACCAAACCTACCCTTTCCCTTTCTGTTGTTGAAGTATTTTTACTTCCTAGCATGAGAATTTATTTCGATACAATAGTCTTTCAGCCTCCGGCCACTTAACATATAATTGATCCTTCATATAATGGAAAGGGTAAACTAGATCCAAAAGAGTAGATTGGATCCTTTTTTATTGGGATGCTTGATTTTATATTTATGGTATTCCACTACATTGTAATATACATTCAATATGATATTCAATGATATTTCATTTCGCTTATTTCTATTTGTCATCAACAAATAATTCATTTTGTTATTTGATATATTTACTCGTTTTGATAATCCCAACATGTTGAGAATGTGGAAAGACATTATTCCTTTTTTACCTCAAATTATGTATGAAAATTATTTTTAATTCTTATTGAAGTATGAAATGGAAGATAACACGTAAACTAATGATATTATTCTTTAAATGATAATACATTATAATTCCACGATTTTTGATCCTAGAAAAGTGGGATATTGTTGGAACCTCTATAGTTTCAATGGAATTAAAAATCAAAAATCATGTAAAATCATGTATGATGATTTCAATCTGGTTTATTTATGTTTTATTATGTTTAATTATGATTATCTATGATAAATAATGTATTTAACAAATTTTATGTATATTCATGTTGTAAGTTAGTTAAAATAGAAAAATTCTCTAAGCATGAGTTATTGACACTAAATGAACAACTGTGAAACTGAATGAGTAAATGTCTCACTGGCAGTTCCAATGAGACACTGAAAGAAGGAATGTCTCACTGATAGTATAAACTAACCAACTAATAGATGAATGACTGATTGTGAAAATGAGACACCAAAAGAATGAATGAATCACTGACATAAAAAAATGTGTCACTGATTTATTGAGTCATCAATGCATGGAGATGCAAACAGAATGCCTCACATATTGAATAATTCACTAATACATAAGGAATCACTGATAGTAGGAGTCCCCAATTGAATGACCCACCAACTAAGGGGTCAATAACAGACTGTTTAAATTTTAATTTATTTAAAATCAACTTCTTTAGTAATATTTGAGTCTTTTAATGCCACTAATTAAATTAACGATCTTTTTAGTCAAAATAAATGACCATGTTAGTGAAAATATGATATATGTGGTACCCTACATTCTCTTAGTCTGGATACACAAGTCACACAAAATAAAATGAATTCTTTATGCGTAAGCTTCACAAAAGAAGAGAACAACAGAAAAAACACACAATCTGAGATACTAGACCATGGTGAAGAACACACAATGAAATCTCATTCCTACTAGATATGATCTAATGGATGATTTTTGTGCATCAAATATTAAATAATTATCATATTAAACAAATCATATGGACATAAAACCCATCTTACTTTAGAATAGTGAATAGATCTCCAACGAAACTATGTTTTAGTGTATGTTTCAAGAAGATGAATCAGTCTTCATCTTCTATATCAAATGATTCCAAAGAAACATTTCACAACACATAAATTCTTCTAAACTCTTTGTATTTATTTCCAACTATATTGTGTGAATTTTTAATATACATTGAGTAGTGTGGGCGTATGTCTATTAAACACACAATATTTCATGAACTAAATAGATGGATACATGATATCCTTAAACAAATTTATTTTTCAGCTATTAAATCCCATGTAGAATAGTGGTAGAGGTCCGGTGTGGTCTGGATGTTTTAGTTCCAATGAAGAACTATAGTATAATACATATGACTGAGACAACTTGTATACTTCTATGTAACCCCTGATCTAGGGTGTGGATAAATGATTTATATATATTTTATAGTAGAATGTGATCACAATGTAGAGAAGACTACATCATGACTTGAGACTAAACTTCTTTTTTAATCTGAAATGTTTTTAAATTTAGATTACTCAATTTTAACTCTTATTTTAGAAAACTAGGTTTCACATTGACTATTGGCCTTTGAAAGTTTTTATAAATGATTTGGATTGGTATATTATTTTAAAATGGTATATCATTATCTAATATTATTTTAACTGAGAAATAATCAATCTTCTAAAAAACTATTTGAATAGTTATACTATTATAAATTTACTATATTGATTAACTGGGATGTGTTGTTTTTAAATTGGGTGATTTTTTCTAAGAATGTTTTAAACAGAAATTTTTATAGGAACAGAAATCACCCCACTTTTGAGTGTATTAATCTAACGAACATACCTATTATACTCTTAATATTATACTAAATTAAATTTTTTATATTAGAGTTGTAAAATTCCAATCATAGCAGTTGAAAAATTAAGATTAGTGGTTATCCTGCAGAAAAGATGAAAAAATAGGCTTTAATGTAGGAAAATGTTCAAATGTTTGTTTCAATTTCTTATTCATTTTCATAGTGATGTTGATCCTTTTGAATTTAGTTGTATTCTTAGCAGTAATATTAATCAAATTTTACCATAAAAATTATTTTTATTATCATTTATCATTAATAGTAAATTAGACAGAAAGCTGTTTATAGCTAAAAAATAGTATTTTTCAATATTCGTAAAAAAATAATGTTTCATAGAAAAAACCCTAAAATACCACCCTATTAGAAATATTACATTATGAATTAATAAATGATTTTTATTTTTTCAAATTAATTTTTTCAGTTTGTCTAAAATTACAATCATTAGAAGGTAATTAATATCAATTTATTTGTAAAAATATTATTTTTAAACATAGAATGACATTACTAATAATCATATCTTTTACTATTAATTTTATTTATATGTATTAAACAATTATAAAAATATTTCAAAAATATTTATCACTATTTATATTATCTTATATAAAAATTTTAAAAAAATATTAAGAGTTGTTTCATAGAAACTCGGTGTCTTGTGTATCGTACTCCAACTCTATGTTCCATGTACTTCAAACCAATATGGTATTGTGTGTTGCCAAAGACATGTTTTTATGGCTTTTGAAAGATGTTTTTTACACATTTTCATAATATATATGTATATAACTATTTCTAATATCATTTGAAATGAAAAATATTGAAAATTTAAATTAATTTGTAGTAAAATAATCAAAATATCATAGTGTTATAATCGAGGGTGTCCCAAATGTTCAGGAAAATAATTGACGGAAAATAGGGATATGCAGTTCATGTCGCATTGTTGGTACATGGTTCATAGTATATTGGAACCCAAACCCTGATTTATGGGTGAATGGGTTCATGAATGTCAAAACCATGTAAGGGGATGTTGAAACCATTCAATATTGGATAGAGCCATTACAAATTGTAACCACACCATTTTTTAAACTGTGTGGGATCCACAGGATTCCGAATGACGTTTTCCCCTTTTTGAAAAAGGGTGGAGCATTTCAGGCTCATGGTTTGTAAAACAATGTGGCCAAACAATAAAACCCATTGGAAGTGGGATATATACCATTTTTTCCTCTCGAGATTTATGTCTCCTCACCATGTTTTTTCTACTATCTTCCTCAAGTAGCAAGAGTGATGAATACAACCCCCAAAAATGTCCCAAATTTTAATCTCACTCATTTATAAATTGTATGTACTATTTTTGTGTGTGAATCTGTGTTCTTGGATTGTCTAACACTCATAATTATTCATTTTTTGGAATATGGTTTGTCAAATTATTCACATTCTTTTGAAGACCAAAAACCACCTTTCCTAGTGGTTTCAAGGTTGAGGATTTCTAGGTGATTTGAATTCGAATCAAAGGATAAAAATAGCAGAAAATTTGTATATGGAATTGAGGTATGTGGTATACAAGTTATATCCCATAACATTGATGTGTGTTTTTTGTGTATGTTGTTGTGAAATGGTACCTTCTTGTCTTGAATGTGAGGTCAATAGTAAAAATATGTAAATTTATAGGGTAAATATAGAATTAAACCCGTCATTATTTCCATAAGATTCATTGAGTTTGACTGGGCCACTTTAAGGTCCACCAAAGGGACTTTCATCCTCATTTAACCTAAAATGAATATAATAAATATGGAATTGAATTGTTATGATATAGATCCCTTGATTGTTTTGTTGACTTGTTAACATGAGTTATTAAGTCTAAGTAATGATGGTGGTGTATACTAGTTAATGTGTAATAAGTTGGTATTAGGTACAATGGTGATGGTGTTAAATGAATAATCGGTTGTAAAGAGGTAAATGTGATTTTGGGATATGACATGTAAATGGTAAATGGTGAAAATGGATTCAGGCATGTAAATGGAAATGTGTTGGATAATGGGTTAGGGCACCTAGATGGTATATGTGATAATGTGTTTGTAATTTCCAATTATGTATGTTTAATAGGGTTGAGTAATGAATATGACATATGTGTTAAATGATTTATGGTTTATAAATTTTATATTCTATAAATGCATTAATGAAGAATTTCTACATTGATTGGTGGTTTGTGGGGTCTTGTACAAGAGGATATACACCCCGGGGCTAGGTTATACTGAGGCTCTATCCCCCACATCCCTAATTAATGGGTTAAAAAGATGGATTGAGCCTATATGCCCCATGAAAATTCATGAATAATGACTACCTAGACTAAGGTTCCAAGGTAAGTGTTATGAATTATTTTTTACAATGTTTTACCTAGTGATGTGGGGAACTTGACTGTTCCCCATTCTATATAGTATGTTTTACCAGATTAAGACAATGTGTTTTTTTAAAACGACTATCCAATGGAACAAATTGTGAAGGTAGTTAATGTGATGATTCTAAATTAAGGGCACCATTTTGACCTTGTATTTGTTTTCTCAATCATTTATGTACCTATATACATTGTCTAATCCAAATGGATATAGTGTAGACACTGTTGGTGTTGGAATAGTGAGTTGTACTCACACCCTAATTAGTTAGCTATTGGGCACCCGTGCAGACATCTTGTCACAACCCACCCCCCTTGGATCACGCCCTGACTGCCCCAAGATCTCTCCAAAAGGAAAGGGGCTGAAATCTAGCTCTAGGGGCATTATCTCACATGTTGTAGACATTTTCCCATGTACATGTATGCACACACAATCACATACCCTTCCCACAGTCTGGAAAAGTAAACAAGCATGCCACTGAGACAACCACTGAGAGTAACAGTAGAAAACTAAATTTAAAAGAGTCAAAATTTAATCCCCACAAATTATTATTACAATAACCTAATGTATATCAACAATGTACACTAAATGATGGGAATGTGGGGGGGGGGCTAGCACCTAAATACATAGAAGTAGGCCTCAACTATCATATCTCACTAGGAACCCATGGTCCCAAACCACTATGGTGTCTATCAAAATGATTCTCATCTGCAAAATGCCAGACACGTATGGGCATAGTCCATGCATAGGTGAGTAAAAAAATACACAGTATGGTCCCATAACGAAAATGGTGTTAAAATAATGGAAAATATCAACAATTTTTAATCATCCCATATAGATATAATATAATGTGTGAAAATAAAGACTATCTGTCACATACATTGAGCACCTAGTACTACTAAGGCAATCATCCGTGATTAGTCACATAGGCTCGCTGGGTCACCTAGACCCACTCATCATTTAGGCCTACTGGGTCACATAGTCCTGCTCTTCAATTTGGACTAATTGGTCACCTAGACGCACTGGTCACATAGCCTTGTTAGGTTACTTAGATCTGCTCGATATAGAATTCTCATCATAACCAACCATAGGATTATCGCTCATAGTGTGCCTCAGTCCCTGAGAACATAATCCTTAGTCCATTGGTTTTCTCTCAACATTCATTAAAACCAACATAGAGTATATCCAAAGGATCACCTAGTCGTGAGGGTCCCGATTTCATAAATAGACCGTAAATAGGGCATACTTTATAGAAGTATGGGCATTTTAGTGAAAAACGGATAGTTGGGTCTAGGTCTGGTCTTACCTAGTCATACAGACATGACCCGACCCGGCCTGGGGTCTGCAATCTCGACCCGGACCAATCTCTCCATGTTGTCCCTACCTAGTATGCCCTCTTGAGGCTAGACCACCTACCTATTTTGGACTACAAAAGTGGGCTTGTTTGTTCTTTCCAAGAAGCGTTGGTCACTGCGTCTCCGAACCACACCACAATTTCCTCTCATCGTTGTCCAGTTGGACCATGAAAAAACAAATTCATGATGTGGGTCCCTTCCACATCCGACAAAGCCTACAACTGGCTGCCACAATAGTTAACTCGGTCCACCCCGCAGTCACCTCAGCTTGCCTGGATGCGACCCTCCACCACACTTGGGTCCAATGTCGGCGGTCGATCCCCAGGTTTTGATATTTATCATGGCCTTCAACCATATGATGATCAGCATCTTTGGTCCCACTTAGACTGTGATTATACATCACCGTTATTCATTGATCTAGCTACTTGGATCGTCACGCCATGCTGAATAGAAGAAGACATAACACCCTAAACGGATGGATCCGAGCCTTATTCGTGTCAGTCCCGATCGATTCTTAATAGAATTTAAAATCAGGGGGATGAGAGAATACCATCTCTAAGATTGGATAAATTAGAAACATGGATAACCCTAATACAAAACCCCAAAAAACCATCATGTATACACAATCTATCTGTGGTTCAATCAATTCAGGGGTTGATCTTCGATAGTAGCTCAAACCAAAGAACATGTATTGAAGTAATTCACTTAGAATTAAACCCATACCTAGAAAATTAATTTTTTTATATATATAATGGTGTTTTTTCCATTTTTTGTTGATCCTTGATCCTCAACTCCTATCAATGTTGGGGTCATTCAATGATGTAGGAAGGAAGGTGTTCATCTTCGCGTGAGATATGTCATTTTCCAATGGTAATACCCCAGAGCTTCCATTAAAACACCAAGATCATGGAAATGATCTTGAATTCCTATTAGGTGGTTAATTGAAAAAATGTTTTTCAACGTTCTTGTTATGATGAGTCATCATGTCATTACGCAATTTCATTTTCACGATGAAACATCATTTCATTTATGCTTTATTTTTAGTTTATTTATGTTGTTTCATTTATGAAATGAAATATATGTCTCAAAATTGATTCATAGAGAAACATATATTTGTAGAAGGAAACATACTTTTGTTTATTTTATTTTTCATTAAAATTCTCAAAAATGAATTTTCTCACTTGAACCATGCCAGTCGAGGTTAGTTCCTTTCATAGGTAATGTCATAATTCTAGACACAAATGTGACCTTAGATTTTTAATCTACAATTCCATTTAGATGTTTCCAAAGTCATTAATCAATGCTATTTTAAATAACTAAAAATCATTAATCGTTAATTTTGGGATCATTGGGCCTCAGAATCCAATACCATCTTTGTGCTTGGTCTACAAATAATTCCATTTAATTTTCAAAAAAATTACATGGTATTTATGAGACATTAAATTCTCCACATATTTGGGATTTATGTACTTGAATTACAAAATAAGGGATTAATATACAAATGGGGGTACACCATGAATATGATCCCCCCTCTCTCTTGTACTCTCCAAGAGATTCTAGTGCTACCTCTGAATTCACATCCAATGAATCAACAAACCATGAATGGTCCTCTCATATAGATCCTCTATCTCAACCTAAAACTCTACTATGGTCTCCCCATCGTCAATTTCCATCTCTCCCAAGTCGATCATGTGCGATTGATCATGCACATACCAGCATATATGTGACATGTTAAAGAAATCATGCACCCAGTTCCTTATTGGGTGACGATCTAGGTGATATACTACCTCGCAAAAACTTCCCAAAATCTAGAATGGGCTAATGAATCTCAGAGTCAACATGCCACCCCATCCAAATACCTGCAATCCCAGTTGAGGAGAGGCCTGAATGAAAATATGGTATTCCTCTTCAGAATCTAAGGGCCTCTATCTCTTATTAGAATAAAAAATTTACCTGCTTTTTGTATTCCTCATCTGCCCCGAGATGAACTACACCTTCTTAGGGGTAGCATGTACTAACTATATAGCCATGAGAAATAAATCCCATGGAACTGTCCCGCATAGCGGTGAGCTGCATGGTTTCCTATAATTTACCTCGTATTTTGCCATAAAAATTGTGGAGTGGTATCTATTAATGTATGTAATCTCCCCCAGTGGTAGGTGGTCCACCTAACTATATCAATAGTCTAGAATGCAACCACGAAGATTGTCCTCTAAATCTTGGTTTGTCCTCTCCATATGACCATCTTTTTGGGGATGAAACTCCATGCTCAAGAACAAATGGGTCCCCAACACCTCATGCAATCCCTTCCTCTACTAGGATTCAACATTAGTATCTCAGTCTAAAACAAATGTGAAATGCACACAATGAAGCCAAACGATCTATAGAATATAGTGCCCTCTCAAGACCTTTACTAAACCCTTCTCCTAGATAGGTTGGATGTAGGCCATCTTGGTGGGCCATTCTATGATCACCTAGATGGTATTGTGCCCCTTGGACATGCATGGTAAACGTGAAATGATGTCAAATGAGATACAATCCAACTTCCACTCTAGAACATCATGTGGCTCAGCTAATCCTTCAGAAAACCGATGATCTTTTATACATGTTGATTAGTGTGGCCCCAAGAAATGAACTCTTCTAATACATTCTTCATCCTCAACCACTAGTAATTAAATATTAGTTCTTGGTACATCATTGACAATCTTGGATACACCGCTAGGGGGGACTGGAACTCACTTATAACCTCCTCTCTCAATCCCACTGGTAAACTGGAGTGCCCTTTAAAAAGGATGACATGTTACCCACATCTCTAATATCCATCAGGGGATTTCCCTCTGTATAACTGAGCATGTCGGGTCTCACAGTCAACATCTCAAAGATATGACCCCATAACTCAATATAAGAGTGGGGGAGTGACAACCACCGACTGAAGGTAAGCTAATCCATCACCATCCATGATGAATATATATATTGTGGATAACCTCTATGATGCCCCAATCAGAAACAACAACCAAATTCTTATACAAACTGTGTCTACTTCCATGTTTCCTTTCCTAAGAGTATAGAAAATATCAAATTCATAGTCCGTGATGAACTCTTTCCACCACCACTACCATATGTTCATGTCCTGTGATAAGATATACCTGATACTTTTTTGTTCATAGTACATGATAAACCAATCACCCATCATATATTGTCACCACATCATCATAGAGAATACCATTACTGATAGCTAAAGATCATGGGTTGTGTAGTTTTGGTCATGATTCCTCAACTACCATGTACCATAGAGAGTCACCACTTAACCCAGCCTCGGTACACAACCTATTCTGGTCCCTAATGCATAGTAGAACACTACATACTAAACACCCTCCTCTGGAAGTATCAAAATGGGGTACTCAACAGTCTCGGGCTCAACACCTGGAAACACTGCTGGCACATCTTGATCCATATGAGCGGGTGCATGTTCCATGTCCATGATGATAAGGGTTCTTTTACATTGGAAATGTCTAGCACAATCACCATGTAGTATCCACACCAACCCAAGAAACTCTGCACCTATGCTACACACTTGGTTTTCTCCAATGAAAAACGAACTCTATCTTTTCCAAATCCATAGCAACACCAACCTCCAAAATGACATTTCCTAGAAAATGGTACTCCCTGAATCTAAAACTAACACTTCAAGAGATTACCATAAATATGGTGCTCTCAGAGTCCAGCCAGGACTATCCACAGGTGTGTCGCATGTTCCTCACCTGATGACAAGTACACCAGGAAATCATCAATGAATACCAAGATGAATTAGTCATGGTAAGGCTATATGATCATATTCATGAATTCCTGGAACGTTGCTAAGGATTTGGTCTATCAAAATTATATCATTAGGAACTCATAGTGGCCCAACCAACATCTAATGTTTGTCATCAGTACATCATCATCCCATACATATAGCTGATGATAGATAGAACTACGATCTATCTCTATGAACCACATCAATACCTATAGTTGGATGAAGAGGTAAATGATTCTCAGTAGTGGATATTTGTTCCTCACAGTCACTTGATTCCGGTTCTGTTAGTCCACACATAGTGGCATGCTCATATTTTCCTTCATGGAAAATAGAACATGGGCCACCCAAGGTGAAATAAGGGGCCTTAAAAAGCCATTCCACTGAATGTTCATGAGTTGTACCATCAACTCATAAAGCTCCATAGAATGATTCCAATATGCTAACATGGATATCTCTGTTGTCCTAGGGTATATGGGAATCCCAAGGCTATCCTCGTTTCATCTTGGTAATCCCATGTCATCTTTTGAAATAATTTCCTCATTCTTATCCACCATTATAAAAAATTGAGAATTCCTATCATCCAACGCATGGATGATATGGTGATCCATCTGGTGAGGGATCACCGTAAACTTCTCTGAGAATTGATGTCCTACTCTATAACCATTTTCTATGAATTAGTAAAGGAAATCATGGTTGCATCTCTACGGACACAATGCACATTGCACAAAAAATAATCAACCTAGGCAGGGACTGCAGATAAACCATCCATACCTATAATGACATCCTAGGGCATCGATGATAAAACTAGGAGATCCTTGTCGAAGATCTCACCTACAAGAGAATGCTCATATTGTTGGTACTAGTGTTTTCTCACAAAATCTACTCTTGTAGGTGTATCTAATCATAACTCTCAAGCCAACGACTCTACTAGAATCATAGAGCGCCAAAAAACGATCATGAAATGGAATGAGTGAATAGGAATTAGGTCTTTAATAACTACAGGTAGGGTTGTTAAGACAAAAATCATATCTATAACATCCTAGGTGCATTAGGATAATAGATACCTATAACTAGATGTCAGGACCATCCCATATTGACCATCTCCTTGAGCCCGTTGTGGAACACCTGGAGGTGGTGGTGGTAGTGCCTTGATCCTCCAAACACCTTATATCATTATACCTTCTCCCTGAAACATATAACACCATACAGATCACCCTGATCGACCCTCTACATCTTCCTCTGCGGTCCCTCTACCATATGATGGTCATCTGCATAGCGAGTCAGGAAATCATGACCCATGTTTCTTTGACCGCTGCATGAGTTGCATACACTACACTTCTATTGACTCCCTCAACCCTAGGAGCCTTGTACTGTTTACCTTGTGTCCTATTGTAGTCCCTTGAACAGATTGACCCTTTTGAGTCTACCGGTCAACTACCATATATCCACTTCTAATGACTGTACTACTTGGTAACAATCAATAGATATTTTGGCTAGAGCCTACTCTACCAGGAAGGTCTCAATGTGTAGAGATTTATCTAACACCCCATCCTAGGCTGGGATGCTAATCGTTTCCATGTCATCCTTGATATCCCGGTGTATCCCCAGCTCAAAAATCCAAGCCCAAAAGAATAGATACCACATCATGTCTATGGAGTAGCGAGAAACATTGGTGAATCTTGATTAGTACTATCCTACTATCATCCATACCTACTGTAGGTGTTGCAGCTCTTGTATACAAATAGAGAATAATAACACCAAAATGAATTCCTCTCTAACGTGGCGATTGATGTCTGTCCAGTTGAGTGTCACATTGCCATGAATTCTGATCATCAATGCTCCACCATCTCCCTATAGAACCCTAAAGAAGGCCCACAACTAAGACCACCATCTAGTTGATATGTGTCCTCACTAGGCAGAAACATACATACCACATCAATATTGTAATCAGCCACCTGGGGGTCAGTCTGACTTTTGATATTGGGTGGTCTTTGCCTCTAGAACTCATGTAAAGAAGTGAGCCTATGTGCGTCATCTATAGGAAGTGCTGGTAGTAACTTCTGATTGATGGGTAGAGGTAACACTAGTGCACCACTTGGTAGGGATACCTCTGGTACTGGTCCCTAAAAGAATTGCTTATTACTAGGAATATGTTCCCCGGGATCACACATTGGAATCCACGTTCTCTCTCTGTGTGTTGGCATCTTGTAACATATTATATTGAACCAAAATAGTATATTAGACCCTGTGATCTGACTCTAACTCAATAAGTACATGAAATCCATCTAAATTCAATAAATTGTACCTTAGTGTTTAGTTATCTAACCTATGTTTCCATAAATATAGATCCATGGTTTATACAAAAAAAATTTATTTATAATATAGAGATCCAAACTCAAATATCCCTTATCTGATGAATTCTATTAATTACATTGGCATGATTACATGGAATCAATACCCAATGTACTTATCATGTTATTATTCAAGGTAAAATAGATACATTAATGAGTGTTGAATTAAAAATGAATACAATAATTAAAATATTTCTTTTTTCATTTTTAATAAAGATCATTACCTGTAACATTAATCCATTTATTAAATCAATGAATATCATTCATATTATGATACATTAATACCTGTAGAAATAATCATAACAAGAGTGAGGTAAAATTCTCAGTAAGGGAAGGTAAAGTGTAATCAATAATGAATCAATGAAAATGGTCAATAAAAATGTACACTATTGACCATACATGTTATATACTAAATAAAATGACTGGAAGTGCATAGAAAATAAGGAAATGTAATCACTAGAAAAAAATTCCATTTAAATTACTGAATAAGAAAAAAGAAATATGGGAACGTAAAAAACTGAAATACATTCAATATAAATAACAAAAAAAATGAAATTTATCGATAGTTATTTTGATGCAAAATGTCATGATGAATAATAAAGAAAGGCATAAACTGAAATACATCCTTATTTATGTCAATGAAAATTACATCAAGGAATAATAAAGATATATAAATAAGTTAAATGATTTAATATTTTACTCCATGGTTCCCAGGTGAATGATACTATTAACATCAAGACCATCACCAATATGGTTTAAAATATGTTGCGAAACAAATCATATATGGATGTTATCCAATTTTCATGTCCAATGAGACAATAATGCATCAAGGGACTGTCTATTTGTAGGACCCACCCATGTCACACCATTATAAATCATTACCCATATATAATAATTGAATGAATAATGTTCCATATCAAATAAATGTATTGAATAAAGAATAAAGAATAATTAATATATCCAAAAAATTAAAAAAAAATTAATAGTTGGCACCATATGTAAAATGGTATATGGGATTTGAAAATATAATATACCTAAAAAATGATATGGATAATTCTGGAAAATTCAATTATCATTAGTGATTGAATATTTTTAGGGGACAAAACAAATCTAGAAATTTAATGTTAGTACATTCCTTGGAAAAATTAATCACAATCTATACACAGAAATATTAAGGATAAAAATAATATAACATACCCCGATGGGGTGAAATTATGGGTTGTTGTCATTGATGAATATAAATATTACAAAATTATTTTAAAAAAAAAAACTCTTTAGGAAAATATATATTTTTTGGAAAATGTATTGAATAACCTTTTCATTGAAAATTAATTTTAAAAAAACATTTTAATTACAAATTAACCATTAAAAATTTAAATCTAATCATTGAAGAAATGATGATGGGTAAATATATATATGACATATATTGTAAAAAGGCACACATTTTTCGTGGAACAAATGTATGAAAATTGCATTTTTCAGAAAGTGAATAGATGATTCCATTGAAAACATTTGGTAAAATAAACCATGTTTAAAAAATTATCGTAAAAATTAATTTTAAAAAATATTTTGTAAACATTTTAATAAAACATCGGTTAAATTTGGAAACATATTCTCTGACTAATGAGATAAGTGTAATCATTTTTTCATTAAAACATTATGAAAACACTTTGAGAATCAATGAATTGAAAAAATTGTACTAATACATGAAAATGGAAATTAATAAACATATATGAATTAAATTTTTTTTAAAAAAAAATTGTATCAATTCCCCAAATGAAAATTCCATGTAAATATCATTTGTATTACTCTTGAGGATAATAATCTTTAAAAATACCAATGTGGCACATAGCCATTTGAATGATTTTAAATTATAAACCATATGATGGAATGATATTAAATGACATTATAATATTCCATGATGATATAAAGGCTAATGATTGAATGTATTTAAATGGTAAGTATATACTCCACACAAAAGATTTATGTGGGGAACATGACATTTATCCCATGGATTTAACAAGTGAGATGATAATCCCTTACCTTAATTAAAATATTGTTTCATTGTCTATATCATTATGTATTGTTTTTTTGAACATCTTTGTGACTAAATAAAGAACCATATTTATATTTATGATATCATATATTTTCCTCTATATTATATTATTATACATTTTTAATAACCATTCATTATTTTAAATGTTTTGGGTGTTAATTGACCAGTTTTTTGAGTGTGTGTTAACAAGTAATTTTTCATATTTATTAAATATATCATGTTTTAATAATTTGAAAAATTTAAACCATGAGGTTAATATCATATATATATATATATATTATACATGTATGAATAATATTTTAAAATATTTGGAGATTATAAATGATGTGCACCCATCATGGAGACGGTAGGTCGCATGTACACATGAACGCTATATTCATTTATTTTTCCTATTAATATAATTAAGATAAATGATACATATGTATATTAAATATAATCATATATTTTTTATATATATTACATATTATTATTAAAATCATTCTTTATATGTTCAATTTATGGATATCACAATGAGGGGACAGTGGTCCACACATCCTCAAATGAATTAGCATTTTTAAACATAATGGAAGAAATAATGGTATTATATAAAAAAAATAAAAAAAAAATAATATATAATAAATATATAAACATATTTTTTTATCATAATGTCCATTAGGAGATGTGGTAATGGATAAAATGAACAATCATCGTTGTGTGAGGCAGTAGTTCACCATACAGGGAAACAATATGCGTGTTACCCGTTAGATGGAGGTGTGTGTCTTTGTTGGTTAGAACCATTATGTAAATACTACCTGTATTATTTAGTATAACTTTTTTATATATTAGAATGGAATAATTTATTTTAGTGGGTGGATAATGGAAATGAAACTAAACAGATTGAGGGAAATCATTACCTCTTAATTGGGCAACATCTTTTGGATTGAACCAGATCTTCATTTTATTTATTTATTCCCATGTAGAGGCTTCTAGGATGAGCGTAGTGATGTTGGGAGACTTATTGATAAAATTTTGTATGAGGTAATGTTGCATGACTGGTGTGATGAAGTGGGAGAGGTGGTGGCCTTTTACAGAGAAGGAAAAAAACACACCTAAAATTTTTGTTATCAAGTTAAGTGTACTCATGTTCATTCATAACAACAGTAATAGAAAATCTATTCAAAATAAATAATGTAAGGTTTATTTTATAATTATAGATATAAAAATGGTGTTTTATATGTTTATAGGTCATTTGAGTTCTTGAATATAAGGCTAAGTCCTTTGTAATCTAAATTACCCCTTACTAACTATAATTTTTTCTAATCACATTCACTAGTCATTTTGGTTAAAAATGATGTTGATAGTATTAGAATAATAATACAATATTAATTTAAATTTTTTATATCCATTTTTGGAAATTCAAATAATAGATGTGAAAAATTTAATACCAATGCTAATCTTATCGACAAACGATTTAACTCATTTAGGTAGAAATATTTTAAAAATATTACTGATTTCTTATATTTAATATTAATGAAAAATTTATTATAATAAACTAAATTATAATAATATATTGATTATTGATGTAATGTGACATTCAAATAATAATATATATTTTAACATTATTAATTATTTTTACAAAAAGGCACTTTAACTAAAATGTAATATTTTTCATTATTCATCAATGATGTTTCTCAAAAAATTACAAAACATCATCCAAGGATAATTTTGAAATTAATAAATCAGTAATGAAATTTATTTTATCAACGTAAATTTATAATAATGAAAAAATTATTATTTTTAATTGGTTCTCCATTAAATAGCGGTAAAATTTCCTTTATAAAAATATATGTTTTTATGTAAAAAATTCGGTTTGCTTTTATCTTATAAAGATAAATCCAAAATATAAATATAAAAAAATTCAATATATAACATATATGATTCATTAATATTATCCACTATTTTAAATTAGTTACTCTTATTAAGGAAAAAATTATTTGGAAGCATAAAAATTATTATTTCATTTTTATATCAAATGGGGACTTAATTTATTTTACAAATAATATTTTCCAAGGAATTCATTTTATATTCGGGTCAATAATATTTTTTAGGGGATGGTAATTAATATTAATAAAAACTAATTTAATAACCATTTTATAACATATTATATTCCATAATATTATAATAATAATAAATTTTATTTTGGTGAATCTCAGTCTTGCGTGTAATGAAAAATATCAAGGAATGTCACTCTTGTATGTAAAAAATGTTATTGATGAAGGGTATTCTTATATTTAACACAACTTTTTGAGGAAGGTATCTATTGTGTGTAACACAATGTTGAACCCTCTAGGGAAATTAGTTGAACTCATATTTTGATAATCCCAATTATGCTCTATTATAGTTTGATAATTCCTATATTGATTAATGGTTAATTACTTATTTCAGTATATCTGTACACCATGCACATATTCATATATTACAATATTTATATTTTCATCAGAGAATTCGGTTACTGGATGCATATATATTCTAAATTAACCCATTCTTCCAATAGAATGCTTAAACAGACAAGTGGTCACCGTTACAGAACAAAGCTACTGATTTGTAAAGTCCACCGTTATGTATAAGGTTACCAATACATCAAGTCCACCAGTACAAAAAGTCTACCATTACATGAAGGTCACCGATAAAAATAAGTCTCATCGTGAAGGTCACCATTACAGAACAAGACTACTGATTGAGACAAGTCACCGTTATGCAAACCTACCGATACAGACAAGTCACCATTATGCAAGCCTATCGATACACACAAGTCACCGTTATGCAAACCTACCGATACTAAAAAGTCACCATTGTGCAAGCCTACCGGTACATGAAGGATACTATTACACGAAAGGTCACCGGTACATTAATTCTACCGACAAACATGAAGTCTAACAAATAGAAAGGATACAGTTACAGAAGAGGTTACCGATACACAAGGCTACCGATATCCAAAGCTACCGTTCCAGAGAATCCGACGATGCCTTAATATATTTATCTTTATTTAATCTGACCATCGGTCATATCAGGTATATTTTAATTCTCTGTAATTTATTTAATGAAGTTTGTTGGTTTTCAGGGAACCATACCTTGTACCTGCAAACAGAAATCATTTCTTTTGCCAGAGCTCGTACCATAAATATAAGAATTCCCGGTTTCTGTAATATACACATGATAGAGGAAACAAGGGACATACAGAATTGACACAACTGACATACACAGGAAGAGCTCATACAGATATACATGCACGACCAAGAAGACACATAATCTCATTCACACTCACGCTTACTCAAGAAGAGCTGTGTACTTTCATCAGGATTTTGAAGAACTTAATCGACTACATTTTCACTATCTTTGAACATGGATATCATGCACACGATACTCGATTTTCCAGAGAAAAACCAGAAGAGGACTCAGAACCATTTCTAATCAATTCGATGGAGTCCAGAGTTGCACTGCAATCACTAGAGCCATTCTAAACTCTATATCTTGCTCAGTGATTTATTCTTTACATTAAGAGCAGTGTGTGTCATAAGATTTAATTTACACACAATCTATCTCCTAAAACATAACTGGAGGATCTGTAAATCCTCATTAAAACTCCTTGCATCTTCTTTTTCCCACTATGGAGAGTGGTAGAGGTCGTGTGTGACCTGGACAGCTATATTTGTTGTTGTTTTTGTTTCCCACGAAGAACTGTGGTAGAGGTCTTTGACCTGGACAGTTGTAAACTATTGTAAACCCTGATCCAGGGTGTGGACCAAATCTAAATTGTTGAGAGGAAGAGGACTCGGCTTGATAATAAACCTCTTGGATATATCTGCTGTGATTTATTTAGTTTTATCTAAAACCTTTTATTCCGTTGCTAAGTGCTTTAAAACCTAAAATGTTTTCAATGTTACTCTGATAATTGAACTAGCAAGTGTTTTAATTACTTGAAAATCATTAGGTTAGTTTCAAAAGCTAATGTGATCCTCTAATTAGATTAACTAGGAATTAATCAATCCCTTGAAAACCTAACTGAAAGTTTACTTTAATTCAAAGTCACTACAATTCAATTAATATTTTAAATTGGGGGATTTTAGTAAAGGATTTTAAACAAAAATTTTAATTGGAACTCAATTCACCCCCCTCTTGAGTGTCCACTTCAACCAACATTTGGTATCAAATGATAAAATATTTTCTGAAGTACTATGTGTTTTAACTGTGATTTTAGTTGTATTTTAAAGTTCATATAATTTCTGTTATTTCTAAATTTTTATCTCATTAAATTTTTGTGTTAACCTAGTTATCATGGATTGCAGACGTGAAGGTGTTGATACTAATAGACCACAATTTTTCAATGGAAACAACTATTCTTAGTGGAATATTAAGATGAAAATTCATTTAGAAAGCATCGGTTTTGATATTTGGACTGCCATAGATTCAGAATATAAAATTCCAACTACTATTCGATCTACTTGGAATGAAGCTACTATGACAGCTCACAATAATAATTGCAAGGATATGAATGCTCTATATTGTGCCTTAGGTGATGAGGAATTTAATAGAATATCTTTTTTTAAGACTGCATATGAAATTTGGGATACTTTAGTGTTTCTGATGAAGGAAAAACTAATGTTAAAGAAATGAGATTGAATACCTATACTATTAAATATCATAATTTTAAGAATAATCCTGATGAACCCATTTCTGATATGTATCTTAGGTTTAACGAAATTTTCAATACAATGATCTCACTGGGAAAGGATGTTCCATCATAAGAGCAGATCATGAGAATATTGAGATTCCTACCTGAAAGATGGAGGGGCACCTCTGTTTCAATCTGAGAATATTATGATATTGGTAAAATTCTTGTTAAGGAACATACTGGTGTGTTAATGATTTATGAAGAATAACCTAAGGTAAACAAAGAAGAAGAAGATGAATAAAAAAGGAGGTTAGTTGCCTTCAAGACATCTACTTCAAAAAATAATGATAAGGAGAAACATCAAGCTATAAGTGATAGCTCAAGCTGTGAAGAAAGCGAAAGTGCATCTGACAGTGATGCAGAAATGGCTCACATAGCCAGAAGATTTATGAAGTTTTATTGGAAGAAGAATTTTTTAAGAAAATAAAATTACAAAGGTAAGTACGACAACAAGGGTCACTGGAAAAAGGACTGGAAGAAATCTGACAAATCTGATGAAGTTGTCTGCTATGAACGCAAAAGAAAAGGAAATATAAAAGCAGACTGTCCAAAGCTGAAATACAAGAAGAAGTATGAGTATTAGGAAAATAATTATAAGAAATCCACGAAGGCTAATTGGAGTGCTTCTGAAGATAACTCCAGTGAATTTGAAGCTTCTGAGACTGAAAACAGAAATAAGGAAAACATGTGTTTTATGAAAAACAATTCTGAGGTAACATCTGAATCTCATGCTTTAAATTCTTATTATTCTGGAGATTATTCTGATTCTAAATATATGTCGAAATCTGAACTATTTGAATATAGTTATATGTTGTAAGAAACCAGAAATGATCTGAAAGACAAATACAAAGGTTTAAAGAAACAGTATGCTTTAACTGTTAAACATAAATCTGATCTTAACATAGATATGGAAAAGAATGATCAGTTACTAAAAGAAAACACTAAACTGAAATTGTGAATTTAGAAACTTAGGAAGGATTTAGAAAAATTCAGAAATGGAAAAGATACTCTTACTCAAATTCTAGGTAAGAAGAAAGCACTGAGATATACTACTACTATAGGATACCATCCTGGACAAAGAAAAATTACCAAAACTATATTTATTCCTAAATCTGGAAAGAATGTAGATAGTTATAATTCTGGAAGTTCATATGCCTCAACTAGTTATATTCATAGTTACAGATCCAACAAGGTTTATCTGTCAAAATCTGTTGATTCTAGAAATTTTATGAGACCCATAAGACAAATTTGGGTACCTAATGTTTTATTGGATAACCTGTTTGGACCCAAGAAAATTTGGGTAGAAAAATTATTTCTTATCTAAATTTGTTTTGTAGGGGAACCTACTTAAAGAGCTCCTATATAAAGACTTGGTACTTGGATAGTGGACGTTCATGACATATGTCAGGATACTTCTCATTCTTTAAAAGCTTAGTCAGAGTTGATGGAGGATTTGTCACCTTTGGTGATAATTCTAAAGGGAAAATCATCGACTTAGGCCCGATTGGTAACACTGACTCAGTATTAATTTCTAATTTTCTATTTGTTGATGGACATAAGTATAATTTAGTAAGTATTTCTCAGTTATGTGATGATGGTTTTAATGTTAAATTTGAAAATAATTCTTAAAATGTATTTAATTCTAAAAATGCTTCAGGATTTTCTGCTTTGCAAAATGAAAATGTCTATGCTGTTGATTTAAATTCTTTAGCTATGAAAAATATTTCTTGTTTAATTTATTTTCATAAAGAGTCCTCGATTTGGCATAGAATATTAGTACCCTGTAATGTATAATCACTTAGAAGACTTACTAGGAAGAAATTAGTTGGAGACCTACCAAAACATGAATTCCTAGCAGATAAAGTTTTTAATCTTTGTCAAAAGGGAAAGCAACATAAAATTTCTTTCAAATCAAATAAAAAAGTTTCAACTTCTCAACCTCTCAAGTTGGTTCACATGGATTTGTATGGACCTTCTAGAGTTTCTAGTTTAAATGGGAAGCACTATGTCTATGTTCTAGAAGATGACTATTCTAGGTATACTTGGTTATATTTTCTAGCTCACCAAAGTGAAGCTTTTTCTTACTTAGTTAAATCTTCCAAGCCTGTAGGGAACCTTAGTGGTATTATGATTCGAACCTTGAGAAGTGATCATGGCCGTGAGTTTGAGAATTATGAGTTTGAATCCTACTACTCACACAATGGCTATAGTCGCAATTTCTCTGCCCGTAGGACACCTCAGAAAAATGGTGTAGTAGAAAGGAAGAATAGAACCCTTCAGGAAATTTCCAGAACCATGCTCAATGAGTATGACCTACCTGTTTATTTTTGTGCTGAAGCTGTCAATATAGCTTGTCATATTATTAATAGAGTCTTGAGAAGACATGTTCTTAAGAAGACCACTTATGAGTTGTGGAACCATAGGAAACCTAAGGTTAACTACATTAGAGTTTATGGTTTCAATGTCTTTATTCTTAATACCAATGATAATCTTGACAAGATTTCATCCAAGAGTGATGAAGGAATTTTCCTAGGTTACTCTATTTCTAGTAAAACCTATAGAGTTTTCAATATGAGAACCAAATGTGTGGAAGAATCTTTTCACATAAAATTTGATGAAACTAACCCACATGAACCTAATATGTCTCTTGAAAATCTTTAAGATGATCTCTCTATATTGAACCTTAATGATAAAGAAAATGGACCTATATTTAAAACATCCAGTTTTGGAAATTATCCAGAACCTGCTTCTCTTGATTCCAAACCAGTTGATGAACCTGAAATATTTAGCCCTACCTTTTCAAGACCAACTAGGATTCTGAACAACCATCCCTTAGATGTTGTTGTACGAAATCTTTATAGAGGAACACAAACTAGAGCTTCTCTAAGAAATCAGGATGAACATCAATCCTTTCATTTACAATTAGAACCTAAAAATATCAATGATCTTATCAATGATGAATTTTGGGTAATGGCTATGCAAGAAGAACTAAATCAATTCGAAAGAAATAATGTTTGGGAATTAGTAGAAAGACCTAAGGACACTTTAACCATAGGCAGGAAGTGGGTGTTTAGAAACAAAGTTGATGAATCTGGAAACATCATTAGAAACAAAGCTAGACTAGTTTTAGAAGGTTACAATCAAGAAGAAGGAATTGACTATAATGAAACCTTTTCACCTATATCGAGACTAGAGGAAATTAGGATCTTAATTTTCTTTTCATCACATCTGAATTTCAAGTTATATCAAATGGATGTGAAAAGTGCTTTTTCTAAATGGTTTTATTGATGAAGATGCTTTTGTAGAACAACCACCTGTTTTTTCAAGTCCTCACTTTCAAAATCATTTTTTTAAACTTTCTAAAGCATTATATGGTTTAAAAAAAGCTCCAAGAGCTTGGTATGAAGCACTTAAATATTTTTTTATTGCAAGAGGATTTACAAAAGGAATTCCTGATCCCACTTTTTTTATAATATGAATTCAAAAGATGTTTTAATTGTACGAATCTATGTTGATGATATTATTTTTGGATCTTCTAATAATTCATTATGTACTAATTTTTCAAAGGTTATGCAAAATGAGTTTGAAATGAGATTAATGGGAGAGCTTAATTACATTCTTGGATTTCAAATATTTCAAGCTAAAGATGGTATTATTTGGAATCAGAGTTAATATACTAAGGAATTATTAATTTTTTTTTGTTTGGACAGTATTAAGGGATGTGATACTCCTATGAGTACCACCTGTAAATTGGATATTGATGAAATTGGGAAACCAGAGGATCAAACTAATTATAGATGTATGATTGAGAGATTACTTTATCTTACTTTTAGTCGACCTGATATTATGTTTAGTGTATGTATGTGTGCTAGATTTTAAGCTAACCATAAAGAGTCACACTTACTTACAGTTAAAAGAATTTTCAAATATCTTAAATATACTGCTAATTTGGGACTGTTTTACCCAAAAGGACAATCATTTGATTTAATAAGTTATTCAGATGCTGACTTTGCTGAATTCATGTTAGATAGAAAGAGCAAATCTAGAACATTCCATTTACTTAGATAGTCCCTAGTATCATGGTGTAGTATGAAATAGAACTCATTTGCATTATCTACTGCTGAAGCAGAGTATATAGCTACTGGTAGTTTCTGTGCACATATTCTGTGGATGAAACACACTTTATTAGACTATGGATTTTATTTTAAACATGTTTCAATTAACTGTGATAACACTAGTGCGATCAACATCTCTAAGAACCCTGTGTCTCACTCTAGAACCAAACACATTGATGTTCGACACCACATTCTAAGAGATAATTATAAAAGAGGTGATATAACTCTTGAATTTATAGGCACTGAACTCCAATTAGCTGATATATTTACTAAGACTTTATGTTCAATAAGATTAAGATTCATTAGACACAAATTATAATGATAACTTACTCTTAAACTGTTAAGATAAACCTTATCATTAAGACAAAACTAACCTTTAGATAAACCTAAACCTCACCATTAGATAAACCTCACCATTAGGATAGACCTCACCATTTAAGGACACCTCACCGGTACATCTCTTATGCTGGTTTAAATTTTATTATTAAGGCCGAGACATTGAATTTTTTTTATATGAGATTTATTTTATATGTGTATCCTAAATGATATTAAACCCGACTCTAGACATCACTCAATCACCGCGAACACGTCTGTTCGAATCCGTCCTACCTAAACCTATCAAGCTCGCAAACCCTAAGCCTCAAAATCTGAAATGGCCCATGTGAAGAGACCCTCAGGGGATGAAGGGAGTGATGCGCCGCCAGCTAAGAAGCTAAAAGTAACCAATGCTGGTTTTAGTGGATGCAGTAGAGGTTTTGTTTGAAGGAATCCTATGAATCTGCATTTATTAAAGTGAGAAATTGTAGTGGAAAAGGAGTTATTTGTGGAATGGCTATTGGAAAGTAAGTCATTGATTCTGTTGATTTTACAAGAGCAAGGATGGCTCCAATACTTCACGAACAATAATGGACCGTATTATCCAGTACTAGTAAAAGAGTTCTATGAGTTTGTCTATTTTGAGACATCAGAAGAAGAGAATAGGATGATTTCCTTTGTGAATGGTCAAGCATTTTTGTTTTCATCTATTGAATGGGATGAGAGCCTTAGAGTTCATCATAGAGGTGATTATGAATTTTATTCAAAATCCATACCTACTGCTAGTGACATTTTCAATTATGAGGATTCCTTGTTAGAATAGACAAGAAATTGAACTCCTAGAAAGGTCATTGCTGTAGAGATGGCAGGGGAGGATAAACTACTTTTTAATATTATTCAGCATGTTATTAGTCCAAGGAGAGGAGATTTTTCTACCCTCTTATTTCCAGATTTTTATTTTTTGTATCTATTAAAACATGGAGTAAAGGTGAATTTGTGCTAATTTATAATGATTTAGATTGAATATATGACTAGACTGAAGTCTAAGTCCAATGCACTATTCTTTTCCAAGTTGATTTCTATTATGTTGTAGGAAAAGGAGGTAGCTGGACCTCAAGATGAAATTTTTATGGTTAAGGATAATTTTTTCATCACCAATAATGTTTGTAAGTTTATGAAAGTTAGCTAGAACCCTTGGAAGAAATCATGGGTAAATGATGAAGGTAAAATCTATGACAACCACACTCTTGTGGACCATACTTCTAGACCAAAGGATGTGAGGGATCCTGGTCTTGGACCATATGAGCCAGAACTGGTCTATAGTGATAATGAAGCTGAAGCTGAGGAGGAAGAGAAATCAATTGAGGATGGAGGAAACCCAGATTTACCTCTTAGTCCTGTGCATCAAAAATATTTCCTATGGAGCTGATAGCCCTCCAAAAGAACTACCAAGGAGAGAAACTATTTTGAAGGATAGTGATACTGAGACCACAGAAGAAAAAGAAGAAGCATATCAGTATGTTGTTGAGGACACCTCTGAATAGGATGTTGCTGAAGCTAATGATGAAGAAAATGAATAATAAGAACTTAGTTTGAGCACTCTGATAGATAGTAAAGTCCAGATAGTGCCTGATCAAGAAGCAGTAGTAGGACCTACTACCATTACTGAGGGAGTCATTGATGACTCAGAAAAGGATAGGATGCACCCCACTGTTGAATTTTCAGAGAAAATGGTTATTGAATCTACTGAAGTTGTAGAGGAGGTTGTGGAGTTACCACGAGTAGAACAGTTAGAGGAGATTCCCCAGGAAAATGCACTAAGTGAGGTGGAGCATCATGGTTCAGTTTCTGTGCTGTATGACATTGAAGGTTGGTCATCAGATCCAGGATATATGGTTCTTTGACTTAATTATGGAGATTCTGATGAGGAAAACCATCCTCAAAGGGAGTTAGTTATCCTACCTGATGTGGCTGAAAACTTGGCAACCAAGGAGGACCTTGAGTCTTTAAAGGTTGAAATGAAAGATGCACTGAGTGAATTATTGGTAGATTTGAAGAAAATCCTGGTTGATGAAATGAGGAGTGTGGAGCAATACCTGGAGCTATCTCTGGGATTTTCTATTTCTAGTCCAGTGAAGGAAATGATGGATGAAGTTAAAGTATTCCATACTCAAATTGAGAGTTGGATAGGAGCTGTGGTTGCTTTAAGAAAAATCGATTGCTTCATTGACTGCTATGAACAGCTCTCCAACCCAAGTGAATACTAATATAAGATATATCAATGAAGTAGTCAAGCAGTTTGTGGAAGTATTTGAGGCTTTGAAGAAATCAGTCAAAGAATATTTAAACAGTCAAGATGAACTTGTTCAGAAGGTGGTTAGTAATCTGACACAGTCTTTCAAAGAGACAGTAGCGTTCTTAGTAAAACCCCTTCCCTCATCTAGCTCCACTGTGAAATTTGACCAGATCAGAACTGTAATCCAGGAAGAGTTGGCTAAGGCCAGTACCAGTGGCACCTCGGATACTCAGATCCTTGATACCACTAGGGATGTTAGTAGTTTTGTTCGTGATCACCTACGGACAGATACTACTTATCAAGAGGCCATTAAGAATAAGGTGGATGTTTACTTTGAGAAATTCTATACGAAGCATCAAATGACCAACCATTTAAATATTTTTATGGAGAATATGAAATCGCCTCCATTAACTGAAGCTTTCAGAGAACAGGTTATTAAGCTTAGAGAGCTTACTCTTGCCTTGGATAAATTCATTGAAAATCGAGATGATTTTGTGTTAGCAATGGAGAGAAAAGGTAGTACTATTATGGATTTCAGGAACTTGTTGCTACCCTTCTTTCATGTGGATGCCAAGAATTTTGATTGTACCTCATGCTCTTCTAGCCTCTGCCTCTAGGAGTATAGATCAGTTGACTCCAGTTCAGTCTATTCGAAGCTTAACTCCTATTATCCCACAGAGAAGCACAGATTTCAGATCTGGTACAGTTTCAGTGGCCGACCCTCCAGTTGTTCATTCATCTATTCCCAATCCATCTACTCAATCTAAAACTGCACCCTCTTCTATTACTAAGGGAAAGACTCTTGTTCAAGAGGATGATTGAGTGATTATGGGTGTATCTGATAGGATTCACTTGTATTATTGTAATACTGACCTTATCAATTTGTACCTTTTGTGGATTAATGTAAATTTACTCTTACATTCTCCACATTACTGTTTTTATGTTTCCTTGCAATCTGTTTCTTTTTTTCCTCTACATTTCTCTGATTCTACCTTTCTTTTTGTTAATCACAAAGAGGGAGAAAATGAAACAAATGAGAACTAGGAATGCAATTGAATGGGGATGAAAAATGAGAATTTTGTTATAATGTTTTTTTGGAAATTTTTCCTCTGAAACTATTTGAATTTTCTTAATAATTTGGAAAAAAAATTTATTATCAAAAAGGGGGAGATTATTGAACCCTTATGGAAAATTAGTTGAACTCATATTTTGATAATCCCAATTATGCCCAATTATAGATTGATAATTCCTATATTGATTAATGGTTAATTACTTATTTCAGTATTTCTGTACACCATGAACATATTCATATATTACAATAATTATTTTATCTTCCGAGAATTCAGTTACTGGATGGATATATATTCTAACATAACCCATTCTTCCAATAGAATGCTTAAATAGACATGTGGTCACCATTACAGAACAAAGATGCCGATTTGTAAAGTCCACTCTTATGTATAAGGTTACCGATACATCAAGTCCACCAGTACAACAAGTATACCGTTACATAAAGGACACCGATACAAATAATTCTCAGCGTGTAGGTCACCATTACAGAACAAGCCTACTGATACAGACAAGTCACTATTATGCAACCCTACCGATACAGACAAGTCACTATTATGCAAGCCTACTGTTACAAACAAGTCACCGTTTTTCAAGCCTAACAATACAGACAAGTCACCATTGTGCAAGACTACCAGTACATGAAGACTATCGTTACACGAAATGTCACCGGTACATTTAGTATACCGACAGACATGAAGTCTACCAAATAGAAAGGCAACCGTTACACAATAGGTTACCGATACAGAAGGCTGCCGATATCCAAAGCTACCATTCCGGAGAATCCGACGCTGCCTTAATTTCATGGTCTTTATTTAATCTATCCAACGGTCATTTCAGGTATATTTTAATGCTCTGTAATTTATTTAATGAAGGTTGTTGGTTGTCAGGGAACTATACCTCATACCTTCAAAAAGAAATCATTTCTTTTGCCGGAGCTCGTGCCATAAATATAAGAAGTCCCTATTGCTGCAATATACATAAGATAGAAGAAACAAGGGACACACAGAAGTGATACAAGTGACATACACAAAAATAGCTCATACAGTTATACATGCACGACCAAGAAGACACAGAAGCTCATACACACTCACGCTTACTCAAGAAGAGTTGTGTATATTCACGAGGATTTTGTATAACTTCATCGAATACATTTTCACTATCTCTAAACCTGGATATCAAGCAGATGACACTCTGTTTTCTAGAAAAAAACGAGAAGAGGACTTAGAACCATTTCTAATCAATTCAAAGGAGTACAGAGCTGCACTGCAATCACTAGAGCCATTCTAAGCACTATATCTTGCTCAGTGATTTATTCTTTACATTATGAGAAGTGTGTGTCATCAGTTTTAATTTACACACATAGTGTCTCCTAAACCATAACTGGAGGATCTATAAATCCTCATTCAAACTGCTTCCATCTTCTTTTTACCACTATGGATAGTGGTAGAGGTCGGTGTGACCTGGACAGCTGTATCTGCAGTTGTTTTTGTTTCCCACGAAGAACTGTGGTAGAGGTCTTTGACCTGGACAGTTCTAAACTGCTGTAAACCCTGATCCATGGTGTGGACCAAATCTAAATTATAGAGAGGACTAAGTCTCAGCTTGAGACTGAACCTCTTGGTTATATATTTTGTGCTTTATTTATTTTTATCTAAAACATTTCATTCCACTGCTAAGTGATTTAAAACTTAAACTGTTTTTCAAAGTTACTCTAATAATTGAATTATCAAGTGTTTGCATTACTTGAAAATCATTAGGATAGTTTCAAAATCTAATCTGATCCTCTGATTAGATGAAAATGGAATTAACCAATCCCTTGAGAACCTAACAGAAAGTTTGATTTAGTTCTAATTCCCTTCAATTAAATTAGTATTTTAAATTTGGGGATTTTAGTTAAGGATTTTAAACAGAAATTTTAATTGGAACTCAATTCAACCCCCTCTTGAGTGTCCACTCCGACCAATACACAATATATGTTAGTGTTGTGTGAATTGAAATATATAGAATCAATTTAAAAAAGTAAATATATTTTAATGTATCCTGATATTATATTACCTTATGCGTTTGGTATCGCATGTCGTTAATTCTATTGAATAAATAATTTTAATTTAGATTTTAGGTGTTTTACACTAACCAACCCCTTCAAATAATAAAATGATGAGTATGTGTTACCCATCAATAAGTTTGATCATGTGAGTTCAAATTCAAATAATTATTTGAGAATAGAAAAGTTATAAGTCATTACAACTAAGCCCATCAATGATGACATAAATTGAATCACAAGATAGAAGTAAACAAATTAGATGTAGATTTCCTCAATAAATCACCAGAGTTTCAAAAGTTCACTACCTCAGCAGCTGAGATGGAAGTTGACATTGCCTAACCCGGAAAAATAATAATAAACATTATATATCCCTTGTCTCTCATCAAGAAATTCAAAGTGACCATATATTGTTGTTTGGGTTAGAAGCAGTTTGTACACCTTTTGAATTTCAACTTATTGAGTCATGTTTTTACAATATACAATTTCCTTCATCACTTACTCCCCTTAATGATGAAGAATAATATGATGAGGAAGGAGTTGAATCAGAATATATTGAGGAGGACCTCAAATTTTCCACTACAACATTTTAGGAGGGTGTATCAACCATCACTGATGAATACAGAGAGATATATGTTGGTATTAAAGAGGACCCATGACCCTCATTGATCAGGGTGGCCACATATTCTGAATAATAATAGGTGTATCTGTCATTTGAGAAGAAAAAATGGGACATGTACACCTGTAAGTATATAGAGATGTTGGCCATCGATCTTGATGTACCCACTCAAAACAAGGTCTTTCTAGAGAACCATAGGGGTTATAAACAAGAATTAATAAGGACACACCCGACTATTTCTTTCTAAATTAATGTTGAATTAGAAAATATAATTATGTCTAACTTTATTAGGTAGGTCCAATATCTAAAATGTCTTTCAAATATAGTACTCATAAGGAAAAATAATGGGAAAATAAGAATGTGCATAGATTTTAGAGACTTCAAATAGCATATATTGAAAGATGATTTACTAGTTTAGATCATGATGATTTTTATTGATGTAGTGGACGAGTATCAATCAATAACGTTAAGGTATTGATTTTCGAGGGGAAATAAAATCATTATAGATCATAATGTCGAGGAAGACACTGCATTTTGGGCCCCTCAGGGTGTATTTTGATATTGGTTAATCCCCTTCTTCTTAATGAATACTGGATCTACATACCAATGTTTTATGAATCACATATTCAAACCCTTCCTGGGGATGTTAGTTTGATTCTACCTTGATGACTTGATGGAAAATTATTGACAATGTTCTAACAACATAGCTGACCTCGAAACCATATTCAACAAAAAATTATATAAAATCCATAAAATTTACAACATGAATTTCTCTATTGGTATTACCATGATTAAATTTCTAAGATTTATTTTATGACATTGAGGCAACAATGTTTTCCTTGAAAATAAAAAGGCTATTTATTTATTTTAACCTTCTTTATAACCCAAATTTAATAAATCAAGACATGTAAAATTGGCCTATATATAATCATTATAGAGTAAATTTTCGGAAAATTTTATTACGTCTCTAAGTTGAAGAAAATTGTTATTATAAACTAGTGGACTAATGACTATCTGAAGGCATTAGACCATAATATCAAATATATTTTGATACCTTTGGTGATTATTCCTCCCTTTTTAAGAAGAATTCTAATTTTATATGTGCAAACCTAAGAGTATTACTATGCTCCTTCCATTTATAATAGAATTACAATGTGAATGATAAAAAGTCTCTACTACCTCACATAAACCATGGTCAATTGTTGAAATGATTATTTTAATAACCAGAATAGCTATCTAGTGATAGTAATTTCAATCTGGATATTAAGGCATTACATGATGTATTCCAAATCCTATTTTATTTCTCATATAAACCATTTGAATAAATTCATTTTTTTTCCATAATTACCGGACATCTATCACGATGGGAGATCATTAAGTGGTAATTTTTGTTTTAGATCATAACCCAGAAAGTGGTAAAACACAAGGCATTGGAATATTTACATGTAAAATATCTCATTGTATAAATGACAGTTTTGGTTTCTGAATTACCTCATGAATAGTTCTTCTATATTAATGAGGTACCCCTAGATGTGGGAGAGTTATTTTCACAACACATTCAGTATCCCAACATAACAGAAAATGGAAGAGACTATACTCAACAAAGAAGGGTTCAAAGTCATTCCAATTTCACTAGTAATCGAAATTCAACCATAATCCATTATAAAATCATAATGGTTCATAAATAATGAAGAAAAATATTAGGTTTATATAATAGGGCTATAGTTGTCACTTTATATACTAGTAGCACAAATCATAATAAAGGGTCTCCCAAAATTGTTCATAAATCATTTAAACAATGATTATTCCATAAAAATATTTTTCCTACTTCGTTACCATGTTTTATGATTATTAGAGGAAATACCATTGGATCCATTATTAGTTAATGTTGCTTTTTTAGAATATTCATTGGTTGATGCATTGGAAAAAAAATCCATGAATATATTAATCTATACAGGGATAAAACAATCATTAGAATTTCCAATCACAAGATGGTCTCTTCTTTTGATTGTGTTAGTATAGAGTGTGTCAATCAGGCCAGTCCCAACCCCAAACAACACATTCCTACAACATGATTGTTAACACAGATTATAGAATACCTAAAAATGGAGAACCTCAATTAGATAGAGTTGGGAAAAATAAAATATATCTATGATAAATTTATATTTTTATTAATGATGGATCTTATCAACAAAATGTCATCTATAATCATGGCCTTCATGGGGTCCTTCTTAAGATTATTGGTGGGGAAATGAGTACTAGTGTCATGAATGCAGTGTAAACTAGAACTTGTGGTTCACATTAATCATGGTTCATGATTTCCCATAAAATCATCTGATGTGGGTACTAGATTCCCACCATGATAGCAGACTTCACAAAATTCACCAAAGATAAAATTCCATAAAACATCATTTATTTTCGTCAACACATCCCTGAAATTACATCAATGTGGAAAATAATCCTACCCATATTCGATATTGTTAATATACATTATGGTACTATATATTCCTACCATATCCCAAAATTTCAATTACATTCTCATTGAAACATATTTCCTATCTCTGTGACATGATGTTATAACACTCAAATATATAAGTGAAATGGAATATTTCTAGCTTCATGATATTCAATATCATCATCAGGTTCGGAATACATCAAATTATACTAACAAATAATGAAACCAACATTTCCTCGGATGAGTTGGGAAGGATGTATCATGAGTTAAAAATCAAGTCCAACAATTCCTCTCATTATCATGTAGTAAAAAATGTACCAATAAGGCCTTCAACATGAATTTATGTTTCATATTCAAAAATATGGAAGATAAGAGAAATTTTTATTTTCAATACATGATCCTATATTCCTTGATGGATTACCATACCATAACCCACACCATAACACAAACTACCACATTCTCAAATGTATATGGAAAAATCTCGGTGCTACCAATTTTTTTTATTTCTATCACTTATCGTAAAAATTTTATTGTAGTTTTACAAGGAGGGGTATTCCCAAAATATGTTTGATAAATTGGAGATACTATATGAGAATATATTTCATAAATTCATCAACAAGATGTACACCAAAACTAGATTTTTTGGGCCTTTAAATTAATTTTCATAGGATTTATCTTTCCAAAAGGTAGAGATGGAATTGATCATTAGGACTCTGATGATATCCAGAAAGAAACCCCAAATTAGATATCCAATTTGGGTGGGATATTTCTCTATACACGAATTATACTCTAACAGAGCATATTAATTTATCTCAATGCAATGAAAACTTATCACAACCCATAAGAATGTCAGGTTCCTAAAGGAATATTTATTTAAATCACATGACCATAATCCATTTATCAAAAAGATTAATCATGTGATACCAACTTCATCAATGTATGATGATAAACTGTATAGAATCATCATTATGATCAAAGGACATCAAACTATATAGTAATATCTCTTTAGTATGTGTCATTACAATTCATTTGTTCCCTATGTGAAAAACATGGGATGCCATGTCTCACAAATTTGTGTTTTCAATGTCCTCATGATAGAGTACATCATCAAAAAAATTGGTCATATACCATGGTGAGAATCATAACAATATATGGATTTGTTTCCATCATCATGTGTATATATCCACACATGTGTCCCTTTTCGTTGTTCTATCATCATCGTCATCATCAAATCATCACGAAATCATCACATAATTATAATGAAAGTTTCACCAGTTTAATATGTTTTGTCGGTTTGGTAGTTAATGAGACCCATAAGCCTCCTTTCATGTCTTCTCATCAGATATTAGCCACACAAAAATAATTAATACATTTTCACCCCATCATGGTTAGATATATACACCGATAAATTGTAGCATCACCCAAGAGAATCCAAGGATGTGTAATGAAACTTGTTGTGAGAGAAATAAATGTCAACATTCTTAAAAATATTATTATAATTCGAATTGTTACCTTATCCCTTAAATATGGGATGTCTCACGATCGCTAGGGGATGATATAATGTTCTCTCCAACGATGAATCCCCATTTACAAAATCAATTTTCTATCATGTCATCCATAAAAAAAATGTGGATTTACTCTAATTCCCAAAGGATATATAGTGATGCATGAATCCTTTTCCCTAGACAATCCAAAGTTTCTATGAAAAAATTGCCCATTCACATCATATGAAATTGATAAATGTAGGGAACTTCACATGTCATGACCATCTATAGTGTATATTTTTGTTGAATTCTTGAACTCAATCCTTCCACACGTCCTACTCTATTTCCTCAGTGATTTGAATCATGATAAGATATTTTTTCAAAAATTAGTCGAATTTTTCATCTTGAGGAATCATTTGTTTTTCTATTCATCTTCACACCCCAATGGATGTTCATGAATCAACAAAAAATGGTTTTATTAATTGAATCCTTATTATTTTTCAAGAGAGAACAATTGTATAACTATAATAACTACAAACAACAAACAAGAATCCACTTTTTGATTATCAAATGTGGTCAGTACATGAATTATTATCCCATATCATTACTCTTAATCATAGAACCCCCATGATCATGGTTTAGGATTTACCCAAACCTGTTCAATGTATATAAGAATAACATAGACTAATAGGCCTTCATCACTCATTATTTTCCACGTATTCATCTTTACTACATGATGCTAACCTAGATGGTAAACATACATACTATTTGACATTAAAATTATAGAACTATGTATGTATTGATTATATAATTGAGGAAATATGTAGTCAAAACTGAATCTTGATTTATAGGTCTTGTTTAAATTTAAAAATGTCCCCACTCATATATATGTGATGTATATCTAAATTGGAGGGCCCAGTATGATTTCTCACCCCCCTTGTGAAACTGGATTCAAGTAAATATGAAAAAATTCCACACATCCAAAAATTAATTTTATTAGTTTGGGGAATCTCTGCTAAAACTACATATGTATTGTTTCTCACATTTAAGATATATGAATCTATGATTAAAATATATGTACCAGTCCTTCGTACAACAAATATTCACTATTCCTAGTGCATGAATCTGACAATATTGAAGAAAATATATTTACCCATTCCTAGAAAGTTTTGTTATGAATTGATCTTCCAATATTTAGACATATTATTTATACAAACCCAACTCTATGTATAGGGATGTCTGGTTCTCCATAATATTTCCTTGGACAATAGTTTTTCAATGTTTTATTATTATGGAAACCTTTGTCTGACTATACATTGATATGTCCCAGTTCTCATTGAATAAATCTCCCAAAAAAATATATATACACCAAAAAATTCATCCTCATAAGATATATATTCTATATTTATAGTCAGCACTTATTTTTTCATCTGATGCCACTCCTCAAATTAGGAACCCCTATCATTGAATCTCAAAATTATCCCCCTTCGTGCATAAATATGGTGGAACAGTATCAGTCAAATCACTATGGAATAGACCAACACTAATCCATCAATCAAAGATAAATTACCATAAATTTTAAAAACCATGTTCTCATCATAATATTTTGAACAAAAGGGTCTTAGATTGGATTTTGGATAATTAAATACTGAATGCTTCATCCCTATGCATGAATGAGCCTTTCCTTATGATGCTTGTCACCCACCACATCATCCCAAAGAACTATATCCAAATTAATAATAAGTCCTTCTTGAAACCTAGTTATTTATAGATCTTTAGATTTATGTCTATCTAGCATAACATCCAAAACACGTGTGTTACCCCATTGATAGACACAAACATAATCTGGGTAGGATATTTTTTAATTCTCCTAGGAATAATCTTTTTCATGATTTTTAAATAAAACAAAATAATCCCTTTTTAATGCAATGTAAATTTGGTTTGGAGTTGATTCATATTACTTTCAAGTGAAAATAAAAATTCATACTCCATTATCAGAGGTATTCCATTCACAATCCATCCTTCATGATCTTGGGAATTCCATACATCCATATGCATTTAATTTTCACCGATAGTTGAATATCATATTCTAATAAAACATTTTTATAATTTGTACAATATTCCAAATTTTTCTCTTTATATGCCTCCCAAAAAAGTATTTTTATCCATACGTAAAATCACCATCAAGAAATAATCCTTTTTATTTTTTAAATCCTTGAAATCATACCAATGGAAAATTATTTTCAAAGATGTTTTGCGGTCACTCCATTCTTTTAATTCCCAATTCAATATTTGAATTCATAAACCCCAAAATCAAGGATTAAAAATTTTCTTAATTTGTATGATTTTTATTAGGACATTATGGTACTAGAAGTCTTACTCAGTTAGACATTTTATAATCTGTTGTTATCATTGGTTGACCAAAACAACTAACACATGTCCTACACTACCTAAAACTACAAAATTTAAATTATTTTGTTGTTACCATTATTTCATTTAAACTATAATAATACATGGGAAAACCAATAATATAATAATTAAAATTCTTTATTACAATTAAAAATTCAATTTAAATATCGACAAAGATACATATCATTGAAAAATTAAAAAATTCTATTGAATGGAAAAATTTAGGAGGAACATACGTAGTTCAGAGTCTCACCATATGGCCAAAACATTACATTCACAAAGCCTTCATGGTGGATTTATATAATTGAATCATCCACTAATATTAATCTCTTTCTTCTAGTTTCACCTTTAATAATGATGTAGTCTTAGTATCAGCACCTGCCAATAGTTCGTTTACCATTTCATCATCATCCAAATTTTCCTACTCAGTCCCATCCACTATTCATTACCATTCATCAACTTATAAATCAAGGTGATCTATTTATAGATTGATCTACATCAACTATAAATGATTATGCTACATATAGTATCTATTCTTTTCAATATGATTCATTTTCCTCACTTATACCCCCTCATACATAGAGGCATCATAGAGGAGAATTTCCCTAGAATTAGTCACACAAGCGATGGAATTTGCTGATGAGTGGTCTTATTCGAGCGCACTATACCTCTCCCAAGAGGCAATCACATGTTTTTCCTTATCAGATATGGTTTTCTAATCAAAACCCCAAAGAATATAAATAAATAAATGTGACCTTATTTGGGTAGTTTAACCATAATATTTTCTAATGTTGTAATTGAAATCAGTTTCCAATTTTTTTTTCCACAGAGTGTGATAGGAAACATTAATTTTTTTAGTGTTTTATAAAATACATTAAAATCACTCCTATGTTGACTAATGTATTTAAGAATTAGTGAAACAATATAATTTCCAGACTCAAGGCCTTCGGTATGGGTTGTATTTGTGGAAGATATCTCCTTTGGCGACAAAAGTTGATTATGATGTGAGAACAATATTTTACACCATATATAATTCTGGAAATAATGAAGTAGTGAAAATATTAATGCCTTCTATACCTAAACATAGATGGATAATGGAATGACTAGAATTGAGGGGAACATAACTTAGTTTTTGTAAATGATGGCATCCTCGAACATCATTTTCTCAATGATTGAAAAAGAAGGTGTTGCATCCTTAGACTTCAGTTTGGGTTTGTGATCTTCTAGGAACACCATTGAAGTATTCATATGTGTGAAATATTATTTTCCAACAAAAGTGTCCTCTTTTATAATTAGTTTGAAAGAATTACAATCAATTCTCTTAGAGCTACGGTTGGGTGTGACTCTCTTTTAGCCGGTGTAAGCACCTCTTCCATAGTTGTGATATTTAGAGGAATAAGATCAATACGCTCATTAGAAACATCATAACTTGATTTTTCCCCTACAAATGTGACACACGTTTTTTATCAAGAATGTTTGACCCCCCACCCCTTGGGGAATATACCCTCAATATCATCCTCAGTTTTCATTGTTCATCCAACTGACTAATGAACAACCACCTATACTGCATCTATTTATTAATATATACGGTTTATATGCCATTGGCTATTTGATTCTATATGACTCTCTATACCTTCCCTAATTCATTTGGGAGATAATAAAACATCACATAGAGACACACAAATTGATGCATAAGTAAATATTCACAATAAATACCCATTATCCCACACCAAAGACATGATCATAGTTTTCAATGATGATAGATATTTTTGTGTTCTATATATATGTTCCCCTAGGTAAAAAATAGGTTGGGATGTGGGTAATGTCCTTTCATGGTTTACAAGAACTTCTTCCAAGTTATTGGACACCCTTGGACATCTTTCTCTAGTGGATCGCTATCCTGAGGAGATATTATCCCCCACCAGAACACCCTAGGGATTATAATATGTTGAAGGGTTATGGGACTCATTATTCTGATTATGTTATATATAAAATGTTTAATGATTGAAGATCACTAAAATAATTAGATGATGATTTGATACATAAAATAAAATTACGTGTTTATAGGAATCATCTCTATCCCCCACAGCTATCACCACATCTGTTAAAAGAATTGAACAATAAAATAGTACCATAAATTAATGAATAGTTGAGTCCATCTCGTGGATATTATTTCCAACATCATGAGGGTTGGATCAGAAATAGATTCATTCAGGAATAGTAATTATAAAAATTCATAGATTATAAACATCATAATCATAATTTTCTCCCCATATATTTTTGCAGATATTCTATCTCTCCAATTATTTCATTATTTATATGATTCGAGTATGATATATATAAAGGGAACTCCTAATGTTAAAGGGTGCACTCATGGATGTGGGGTGGGTTTTACTGGCTGCACTTGATTCTATGGTATCTCAAGAACCCTAGAACCCACTAGGGTTAAGATATTATGATTTCCCATGTGGGAATAAGGAATGTCCTTACTCATAGGTATAGTAGATGGGATGGACTCATCAGCCCACTCAAAAGAGCGACTATCATCCTCTTCACTCTCACTAACAAAAATCATTATCATTTCAATCAATCGATAGTAAAATGTGTTGATGATATAAATAGAGTCGAATTAGGTGTTAATATCCTGATTAAATTCCTAAACCACCTTAGGTGTTTAATCATAAGAAACATTCTCATGCACTAATATATAAACATATCCTTATAATGTATCCTCTTTCTCCTAAATAATTCACATAAATCACTGATGGGAATGGAATTCTATTGAGTGTCCCACTATCTCCAAATTATTAGAAATGTGGTGTCATGATGGATGCGTACATTAGATTTTTGTGAATTTCTAGAAGTATGGGTCGTTGAACCCCATATTCTAAAAATCATCCTTGGGGGGTTATAAATATTATACTTTATAATCAGCTTACTAGACCTATAACATCATGTTTTTTACCAATACCCCTTATCCTAAGGCACCAGATAACCATTAATAATATGAAAAAATATCTCTATTTAGTATCCAAGATATGATCTAATATAGGATTCAACATAAGTAATTTTGAGTGTCGGTTTAATACATAAATAAGGGGGATCTAAATCCAACGCCACTTGTCTTCCTAGATGAACAATATCCCAATTTTCCGACCCACCATTAAATGATTCTCGATGCATGTACTGATGTTGGTTGTGGGACACATCATCTGGAAACCATGTAATTGATGTGAAAATATATGGGGTCAGTATCACTCCCATATAATATTTCAATTATTTTAGTAAACTAATACACCCTCTCTCAAAGTGATGATATACACTCACATAACATGATTTAAAGATGAATAATTTACAAATGAACAAGTAGAGGAGGCATAATAAGTGTATCAAAATTGATCATGATTGTTGAGTAAATCCATCATGTTGTTCTCCTACTAGTAAAATGGGTTTACCCCAATTATACACTATAGATATAGATAGTGTCAATTTTACAGTATCTATTGGTAATTGATAAACTTATATCCTCCTATTGGGTTTCAATTGTTTCATAGATATCGTAAAAGGGGCACACCAACTAACACAATTATTTCCCCTTTCTTATGTATCCCCCAGGATGATATATATTTTCCAACACTATGAACAAAAGGTTATAAATTAATACTATTTGTAGATTATCATACATAAAATGGTAATTTCTCTAACACTGATGATGGATTCATGTACTGACTATATCCAACTACTATAAAATATTTCAAGAAAGGAATCCATCCGAAATAGGTTCTCAACCTCTAGGTTAATATTATAGCCCCACTGAGTGAACATAACCTCCCCATGAATTTTATAAATGGAAAAAACATTACTCTAAGTGTCAAGCTTGTGTACGGTCCCCATCCATCATATTGGGGTTCATTGAAACATGGTGAGGTAGTAGACATAATAATGTCCGAGAATGGAACTTGCTGGATTGGGGGAGGATCAACCAATATGGGTTCCTTCACCATGTAGTTTATCTAATTTTCAAAAAAAAAATCATTATATGTATATATATATATCAACCAATTATTTAGATTGTGTTAATAATTATTCATTCATATCCCCCATGATTGGAATCCATAAAATCATCTAAAAATCCTAGAGTCTAGTATTAATGTCCTCAAGCACTAAATTTAACATACTACTGTTAAAACACAACAGAATTCAAATATCATGGAAAAAGAATCAATTTTTATAAGAATATAATTGTGATGGATATTCATAACCATATATTCCCACAACATTAAATTTAGTATTAAACTCTACACAGCGCCGGTGGACCATGAAATTCCCCCCAATCGAGAACAAATGAGCCCCCTGAGTGAAGGCCTTGTTTGGATGACCACAATTATTTCTTATTTTTTGTGGCCTTCTTGGGGATATATTGATAACAATTTATATATTTTTTTTAGTTCAAACATGTATTATTCTATAAAAATGTTGTTTAATTCAAATGAAATCATACTAAGTATAATTTTCGAATGAATGAATCCATGATGAGATGCTTTCTTAGGGAATGTTTCAATTCTTGAATATCCTAGCATTAGGATGATTTATATGGAATGAAGCTTGTATTGAAACAAAAAATTGAATCCTAAATAACTATAGAGGCATCCTATCTGAGATCATATATCTTTGAATACATTCACTCGTAATTCCTCCGATGGAATTATTGCATTGGATGACATTTCATTTGGAATTATGTTAAATAGAATCAATCATGGATTTCCATACCACTTCACCAGCATTTGTTTCTTATGAATTGAATAATTATTTAATGAAATGAAATGAAATTAAATGAAAGGATGGAAGATCCAAAATCATAAAAGGATGAGTATTAATCATCACAGATCATGGTGTATGTTTCAGAAGACATCTTTCCATGATGATTTGTTCCAATAAGCATCCATAACACCACATAGAAGAACATATTTCTACAAGAGAATAGATTAAATGAAATAATTCAAATTTTGTTTTCAAACATACCGTTAATGGGTAAGGATCATTCAATATTTTGAAATATTGTTAGTAAAGAAGGAATCTATGTGAGAGGAGAAAGGTTCAATGTATTCTCATAGAAGGTGTTCATATTGTGAACCTTCGGAAATTAATTCCTAAGAGGCCTCATCACTTATTATTGTTCTGGTTCCTATTTTGGGTCAAATTTTGCAACCCTAATAATTTTAAATATGCCAAAAAGATTCTTTAGAAACACATAATTTTCATTCGAATCAGAAAAAATTCTGATGTGGAGAATTTTTGGGGTCTTAAAGATCCACATAAAAATGATGGACATGATGAATTTGAGAAGGGATTACACTAGAAAATGTGGTTAAAAATATACAAATATCTAAAAAGTCATGTATGGGGATCGGTTCCAAATATGAAAATCGATATGCCAATTTTCACTCTGGAAGAATTCAAACAATTGAAACAGATTAGTGGATGTAAGGGTTTCTCCCATACTTGCTAAACCAAATCACATATGGTCCTAGATGGTGTTTCCCCACCCCTACAAATGACCAGTCATTTGTAGGCCTCGAATGTGTTTTCCATCCCCCACAAAATGAAATAATTTTCTTGAAAATACATCCTTATCAGGCTCCCACAAATGAATTACCCTTGGTCAATTGTGGGTTACTGGCTATCCCAGTAAATGGTTACCTCTAACTCTCTATAAAACCCCCAAAGGGTCCTTGGATATGAATGATGAAAAATTGAAGAATGGGGTCATATCCATTTGTAAGGAGTCGGTAAATTTTAATTCATAATACTATTGTAAAAATGGAATTCAACTTAACATACATCAGCCTAATAATCATTGAGGATACCATTCTATAAGGCATGTGTAGATGTTATCCATGGGGGTCATCATTCCATGTAGCTTAGTACTGTGGGGAGGAAACTTAGACCCTTAGAGAAAATCACCATATAGAGGTAACCAACACTAGTAAAACATTGTGCTTCATGAATGAATTTCATACCCACAATGTATGATTCTACTCTTAGAGAACCCCATACATAATATAAAAACATTGTGCAGGATGATGAATCAGGGGGTGCTTGTATTTCACTAATTTCATTTCTTTCATGTATTGTAGTTAATGGCCACACCATGATTCATCCACCAAATATCCTAATGGTCATATCTACTATTGAAAATAATGGGGATCCCTATGTTTTTAATGGGCCCCTCATGAGGTATAAGGATACGGTCTCTCCCAAATCCATCAAATATGTATGAACTCATCAGTGTATCCTCTTGATCATACATATCATAGGTAAATGGAAAACCATTGGTAACCTACATAATAATATATTACTTATAAATTCATTTGATAATACTTTATCATTGTAACAAGGGTTCCGACCATTGGGAAGGTTCTATATGCTTTCACTGGTTGGGTAGCAACATCTTTTGCATTTAACCCCTAACTCATCTTCTCTTCCACCTATCAAAAAGGGTTGAGGGGAGAATCAATGTATGGAATCTATCTTATTATAATCTGATATACTATCATATAAGAGACTGTTACCCTCCACATGTTCATCTTTTTAAGGTATGAAAATAAGGTATGAGATTGGAAACTCAAAGCCTTTTTCTCTCTACCCTAACCTCAAATGATATACCAATACAAGTGAGGATAAGGGAAATTAAACCCCCTCTATATATACCATTTGTCCAATGATAATAAAATATATGAAACTAAAACCAGTGATATCTATATTTCTCACTCGCATTGGGCTCTAACCGCATCCACTAGCAAATAAGTGATATTATCTAGTTTCAAGATATATAGCTTCATGTCGTATTTCACACCATGTATGACTCACTAGGGATTATAGGTTGGTGGATATCATGAAATTTCTACAATCATAGGAACATTTACATCCTATTGAGTTTATGACCTGACCAAAAGTAAAAAACACCATGAGGGAAGGCTTTCCTCAAAGATCTAGAATTGTGAGCCTACTATTCGGTGTTTGCTGGAAAACTGCATCTTCATCATTTTGATGGTCCATATTCTATTTGAGACAAAACATAATAGGTCCATATTATTACTCAAACAACATTTATCATTTTTAATAGGTGTCACCCATGAATATCTAAACTATGTGGAATTTGATTTCTAATAAACTATGATACACATTAATCATCCCTATGGTTGAAACCCAACTGCCAAAAATTATCCTGGTCTTTCTCAAGATATATTTTATGTAGGGACACATCCAAATCGAATGTCTATACTCCTTATGACCACCTTTAATTACCATATGTATTAATCTGTACTCATGATAAAATAATATTCCACCTGGGACACCTTATCATATCCTAATTCCTTGGTCCTCTTTAGTGTAAGTCACACACCATCATTATATAAGAACCTTCCACCTAGAAATACTTTCAAAATAATGTTAAAATACATAGTTTGATTATTTTCACATTACCCTAAAGGTGACACGTCGTATTATGTTAAACCAAACTATATAGATTCCTGTTCATTCATACAGATATATTGAAAGTAAATCACAGGGGTCCAATCATGATGTCAAAATAGTTCATGTATCCTTGAAGAATAATAAATTATAGATCATACCACTGCATGGCTGAAAGCATGCGTCATAATGATATAAGAATCTAAAATCCACATAAAAAATAAACTATTGACAGAGATCCCCATATAAAAATAGATGTATATAGCATTGGAGAACCTCAAATACATAAATATGCATGAAAATAAATACATGCTAATAATTTTAAATTATTTAATTTGTGAAAAAAATCATTCATGGTAATGAAGAATGTGTTCCCAGTCATTTTTTAAACCAAAAAAATAAAAGTGTCCGAAAATGAGAAATAATTCTATAAAAAATGGTGTGAAAATCAATGTTTGTTCTTAAATATCATTATACATGTTCCCCAATGAACACATACTAGTTGAAAAATGGTCCATGAATAATCACAAATATATGATCAATGTAGAGTTATATGTTCCAAGAACACACCAAGTTTGAAACCTGCCTGTCAAAAACAGCTGTGAATTGAACTAGTGAACAAAAAATCATTTATTGAAAAACTATACTCAACCACCATAATATATTTTCATGCAAATGCTTTCATCTGAATCACCATCTCTACAATTTCATCATCTTTCTCATGTCCCAATGGATTTCATTATTAAACATCATCCTTGTATGTCTTAGTTCTAAACTTTTTTTACAGATAAATTCATAAATATCCATCTAAATTATCGAGTGAATGTAATTATTTTATGAAAAATATACTAGTTTAATGTGTTTATCTCCAACACATTTTACATATAAATAGAACACTTTATAAATTCCATGTACGACTTTAATGCTCCACTTAGAAAAAATATATTTCATAAAATGACAAGTGGAAATGAAACAAATCTTATAATTTATATCGTACTGTGGAAATATCTAGAACATTTAGATAATCCAATTATCCTTGTTAGATACAGTAAAATTCTATACACCATGTAATCATTTGAATTAATTTTTTTTTAATATATTTTCATTATTAAAAATAGTAAAATATTCAATGATAAAAATAAATTAAGACATCTTGTCTATTTATCAAATGTAATGGATATAACATTATAGCATTTAGTTGTTTTGGAGGGTCAAATGACAACATCCCTAGTGATGTTTTCAAATTTATGTTCTTTTATAGGAAATGTTCATATCATCCATATATACTATTTTTTCACCCACAAAAATTTGATATATAAATATAAATGTTCAGTACTATGTAATATCATAATACATGTTTCACCACTAGAAATACTCTTTCAGATCTCAATAATATATCATACATTAATAATAAATATAATTTTTTTGAGTTTCATTAAATATATAATTTTTTAGGTCTTTTAAATTTTCTCTGTACACTCTATTTTTTGACACATATATTTATATCACAATCAATATTGAATTCCAAAATATTTCTCACCTTCTTTTTTTCTCCATATACTCAATTTCACCTCATTAATCATTACTTGTATACATGTTTGAACACTCATTTAATTAATCTTTGATTTAGGGAATGCCATCAATATTTAAATTCTTTTCATTTTCAAATCCAAAAATAGTAGGTCTTTTGAGATCTATGTCATATATAATATATCATTATCCTTTTGACACAAACCATCATACAAATTGTTTTCATTCTTAGTGTGGTATTTTATTGATTATTCATTGTATTTATTGAACCCCCTAAATTTTCATTGGAATATATTAAACTCTTTAATGCTATTTATATACTAAAAAATTTATAAACATTATTGATGTCACGCCATTCATTGTAATTATATTTCCACCCTATCTTTACTGAAATGATTACAACTTCTAACTCCAAATCACGAGGCAGGTAATTTCTCCATTGAAACATCATTTTTAGCAAGGAATAATGAAACGACTATATGTTAATATATGATGAAACATATAATCCAATTATTTTATGGAAAACTATATTTCAAAAACCCATCTCCACTACAAGGTTTTCTATGAATAGGTTCCCTGACTAGGCTTGTCTTTAATACCCTAGAATTGTATTCACACCCATCCATATATGTTAATAGAACTACCTTTCTAGTTAACCTAGTTAATGGATTACATTACAGAGGTAAATCCTTGAAAAATTGTCAATATTATTCATCCAGTCCAAGAAAAAAAAATTATTTAACAACAATTTTTAGTCTGTGGAAATGTTGACTATATTATTTCTAAAATATGTCAACTTATGTACCGTATTTTGATATTATAAGACCGAAAAACATAAATTTAGGTATCCAAAATAAAAAATTGGTAATTTTTTAATTCACCATATCCTACATTTGGGTCTTTAGTACAATTATCAAGTGACAATAAATATCTTACATTCCCTTATAATATTTATGAATATTATCTTTAACGACTATTAAAAACTGAATAAGGTAATGTATAAATAATATATTAATTAAATATATGTAGATAGTTACAGAATTAGATAGGCCAATTACAATTACTATAAATTTATAGCTTCCATATCTTAAAAAAATATCTATCTTGGTTATGTCATCACATTTGACCCTCAACTGATAGTATCTATATTGACGATTAATCATTGAAAAACATTGATCCGCTCATAGTTGATTAACTAATTCATCAATATTAAAAATTGTATACATATTATTCAACATGATTTTTTATGTTCATTAAAATCAAAACAGAGTCACATTGACCTATATTTCTTATTAATATAAGGTACAAGTTCTCTCTATGGTGACATATAGGGATGAATGAATAACTTCTCCATATTATATTAGAGTTTATTATTCAATTCTTTAAACTCATATAGGTCCATTATATATCAATTCTTGGAAATACTTTTATCACTAATAATGTGTTTTATTGAATAGTAAATATTATTATTTTGAGGAATAATAGTAAAATAATCTTGAAAAAACCAATAAAAACTCATTTAAAATAGGGGAATATTAGATGTTGATTCTCTCCACATCTAACAATGAAAAATATGGAAATTGAAAAAGAGTGAAGAACCATTTAGTGGATGCATCCTTATAATTGGCAGTGGTTTGTTAATTTTATGGAGATTTCTCTCCATTTTAATCATTAACTGAATTATTCATTGTATAACTATATTATATTTCAATATGTCCTTTCCATCTACGCATAAAAAAATTACATGTACCACCACAAAAGTTTCTTCTAGGCTTCATTCCAAACCTCTATTATAAAGGAAAAACCATTAGATTCACAATATTTTTATTATTATTATTTTATAATATTTCCATCATTATTTTCGTACCCAAACCTTGATATTTATAGGAATATACAATCCCTTTTTCTACCTTTATAATAAATATGACAACTTCATCATGGCTACTAATTTTTCTAATAGCTAACTCTCTTTAGATACTTTGTTTTATACAACTCAATAATCTATCAATCATACCTACTAATTTTGATAAAAATACATGAATCATACCTTAAAATTTTTGTAAAATTATCCTCATAGTTACCATCAAATTAATTATAGATTTTTATAAGCTAAATGAAAATATTATGCATATTTAAATAAAAAATATTGGAAATTTACTTATTGATAAATTATATTTTAAAATCATACCACTCCATGGGGACAATTTCAAACCATTACCTCAAATTATTAATAAGATTACACAATTCATCATCTTAAACATCATAATGATAAGTATATAGGAAATACATTTACTTTTTTTAGAAATATAGAACAAAAAATAGCATTCTCGTGTTACATATTAATTACATAGATATTTATGGATTGAACCCCCCATTAAAAAGAATTATATTTCATAATTGAGGAATCAAAAATATTTTCTTCCATTATTTACTCATTTGGAATCTCAAAATTATTCCTGTATAAATATTGTAGAGTATGTATAACAAAAATATTTTTTTGTTCTAACTCACATGAATATCAATTATATTGTGGATGATCATTCCATTCAATGTTATCATGGTTATTTCTAGTTCAAACCATTCAATAAATCCCAAAACCATATTATGAAAAATACTATAATAATATATTGAAATAATATAATAATAAATTTTTTATATAGGATGCTTAAATCATGACACCTACATTCCAATTTCTAAAACCATAGGTTTAACCTAGGTCATCCATTTTCAATATTAAAAATTACATCATAGTGGATCTTAATGAATATGTGAATTTACTTGAGAAAGAACCCTGTGAGAATCAAATGATTATTTTAGTATTGTATCATTGACTATGAACTATCATTTCTGTCATGATATACTAAAGAAACTCTTTTTATCATTGTTACCCCTAGATGTATCTGGGCCAAAATCACACCTTCTTATAGTATCCCAAAAATGTTGTGTTATCAATGGGAATCAAACCACATTTCCTTACCATAACATAGTATGTTATTCAATAGTTTGGATTATCTAGTTCATTCTAACTAATTTTTCCTCATGTTATTTTCCTAATGTTATTAATCCTTATTATTGTTAGAAACTACAGATAACCACCTAATTAATAATTTTAATAGTTTTTTCATTTTAATTGAATATTTAATATATTTCACAATCGTACATGCTTGAGGACCATGGAGGATTAGTGCCTTCGGAATCCTAGATGCATAAATAGTTTGAACATTAAAAATTTACATCATTTTTAATTCAGTTATTCATAAATTTCACCTTTATTAAGAATTTGATACTTTAAATCAATCTTTATAACCTAGAGATGCAACCGCCTCTGGAACAGTCAAGAAGCTGGGTGGTTGGTGATTTTGGGAGGCAGCATGGACCAACTTCTGTTTGGGAATCGACCACTGTGGAAGACGAATCTGGAATGGGATGCAGAGACAATTAAGGGTACTATGATCTATAGTGTAGTGCTGTTTTCTTTTGTTTGTGGCTTTGTTTCTTGTGTTGTTTGTGGCACTGCAGGTCTTTTTTGGCATTGTTCCAACCTGGCCTTGAACATTTTTTTGGGTACCAAGAACCCGTAATCCATCTTTTAAAAAGGAGAAAAGATTATTCCGCCTTCCTAGGGATGAGAATTAAAATAATGGGTGAGATCATATAATCCTTAATTTAAAACATAAGATATTTAATTAAATTATAAAAGTGGCCTAAGATAATCATAAGGTTTTGATAAATGATAAAAATAAATAAAGCACTTATACCAAATAAGTCGAGGATCATTAAAAACAAAATATGATGATTTTTTTTCAAAAAAAATCCATAATAAATATAAGAGTTGAATGATCAGTAATAAATAAAAATCCATGAAAAAAATATGATAAACATAATTCATTATTTTTTTGAATAATCTTATGTATGTAATATCATTTCCATAATCAATGATATATGTTAAGTCTATCATATAAGATGGCGTTCACTACACATTCCATGATTTTATATTACATGTCCACTCCCAATTCTATCATATTATTCCCAATCCCCTATAAAATAATGTCACAACCAATTTTAGTACTTGTAATATCATGATATTTCCATCATTACCCACATTTATGGAGGTATATATAATTTTTATTCTAGATTTCAAATAATTAAAACTATATATAAGTGTGTCACATGATCATAAAACATTCCTCATATCATCAATTCACAATACATGGTAATGAAATTGGTTTCATAATCATCATATGAATAAAACCAATAGAGAAAAAATATATACAGTAATAGTGGTTCATATCTCTATTATATGAAAATAAAAATCGATGGATTTTTTATATATAAAATATCTTTGAATGATCAGTAAAACATTTCTTGATGAAAATACCATTTTTATCTGAAATAAGTTATTTAATATCGTCAAATTATGAAAATATTGAGGAAGAATTTTTTTCAAAAAATAAAAGGAACATTTAATGGAATATTCCAATAAAATAGTATTCATGTTGTCATATAATGCCATTCATATAGTTTCTTCTAAACAAAAAAACCTGTTTACATTATCCATAAAAATTAAAAAGAACCTTGTTAATAAAATTAAAATAACATTACATTAATTTATTTTAAAAAAAATTAACATGGGTAAAAATAAATTTAATAACTTTTTATTGAATAGTAAAAAATTAAACTATTTTTTTATATAAAAAAGTTCACATAAATGAATATATTCTAGTCCTGAGAGAAAAACATGGTCAATTTACATTAAGAAAATTATTTTATGTCAGAAGTACGTAATGGGTGAAAAATTAAATGAAAACATGAAACATATAGAATGAAATCTACAAAAATAATATATATATATAATTATATAGATAAGATATATAATATCATTATTGGGAAATTTAATCATAAACTATACATGTAATACGATATTATAACATAAAACCTTTGTAGATTTAGATAACATTAAATAATATGTCATTGGATTCTTGAGAATAATATGGATCCATAAATACAATAAATTAAATAATTTAGTATTCAAATATATATTATGTGGTAGTATATACTCTTTAGATATAATCAATGTTTTCATTACATGAATACTTATCCCATTAAAGATAAAATAATATGAGAAACCATTACTCCATTGATATTTTACATAAATGATGATGTAAATAAATAATATTATATGGTTCATAAAAAACAAATATTCTATATATAATTAAAAATAAATTTATTTTTTAGTTATAATACCACAATAAATAAATGACAGTGCAGAATATCAAACATGTATCGTGCAATTGAAAACAATAAAAAAATTTCTTTTCATTCTTCATTATCCTTAAGTTATCTTACAGAATTTATAAAAAATTTTAATATATAATAAATCAATAATTGAAGAATAATATTAAAACTAAAAAAAATTTATTTTCTAATTATAATAACATTATCACACATTCATTAACAGTATTCAATTATCATCATCTATTCATGTGTTAATGACTACTTCTTTCATGTATGTCTTGGTTTTCTTGTTATAGTCCTTGAACGTTGATCATTTTTTTATTTACTAATAATGGTAATAATTATATAAATATAATATATATATAGATATATTAACAATTAATAAGACATATTGATTAAAAAATAATTTGACTATAATGTGAAGATGATAATTTGTATATATGCATTAGCTATGTTTCCATTTTACGATGGATGGAATAAAGGAAAGATAAATAGTAATTAACTTTTAATGGATAAATATTATTACATAAATATAATATGTAAAATTAAATATACCATATTAATGAAATATAAATGATTATGGGGGAGGATGTTTTGTATCGCTATGGGGATTCAGTAGTAAACCTGTACGCCTAAACAATTCGTTCATCAACCATTATATTAAATAGAATTGGTAAATTCTAATGACATAATAAAAATAATACCTAGATATATTTATGATTCATTATTAATCATATATTTACATATATGAAATCTTAAGCAGGTTTATAAGAATAAGAAAAATTTTAGATATTTATTATGATCCATTAATCATCACTTAGAGACCTCCTTTGGCTTACTACTAATACCATGAAGAATTGGCCTTGGGAGAAAAAAAGAATACCAATGATTAAGGGGAGGATTATATAATAATTTTAGTGTTTTGTTATTAAATCATAACAAGATCAAATGGTATTTATAAGGGTTGGATATATGTGTTATTTTATTAGTGAGGTGTGGGACACAGATGATATTTATTAAAATAATTCAATTATATAAGGTAATTTCTATGATAAAATAACACAAATTAGAATTTTATTAGAAATTATTATATTATAAGTTTTAAATATCTTTAAAAACTAATATTTTTTCAAATTTTAGGGGAAATATTTATCTCATATAATTGTTTAATCATTTGATAAATTGGTTTTAATTTTATCTTTTGTAACAAAATTTTTATTCAGTAAGGAAAAACATTTATTTAATGAAATTAAATAATTTTAATTATTTTAATTTAAAATTTGGAATCTAATTTTTGTGATTCAATTTTAAATTTTCACATCAATTAAATGTAATTAAGTGATCAATTAACAACAAAACCATATTTTTTTTTAAAATTTATTTTTTTACAATATTTGTTTATTTATATTAATTTATTACCTTTTAAAAACTATAAAATAAATTTAAAAATAATATATTTAATATAAATTCTTTTCATTTCATTAAATCCATTATACATCAGAGATTAAACAAATTTATTATCATAATATAATTGGTTGCATAATTTTTTTATAAAAATGTTTTTTATGTCCAAAAATCAACTTATAACAATATAAACTACAATGACCATTTTAATGTACATAATTTTATTAATTATAATAAATTATATTGAGTATACGTTATTATAAATTTAAAAATTAATGGGTTATTAACTTGAAAATCCTTTTAAATGATCACAAAAATAGGGTTTTTAACTATTCATTGAAGAATATACCTTTTGATAAAATTTATTAAAAGTAACAATCAAATAATATTAATAATACGATTTAAAAAACGAAAATAATATAATAAAAATATAATTCCTATTAACATAGTTAATTTATTATAATCTTCCCCATCAAAAAATATAATGAAAACAATCCTTTGAGGAAAACAAATTTTTGATGTGTAAATATGAATTACATAAAATTAAGTAACATTTATTATAAAATAATAAATAAATTTTAATTGTCAAAAACCAATATAATGTTTTTCAAAAATTCGTTATTTATATTTTTACAAACCAATTTATATTTTGTGATATAACATTTTAATATATTGTGGTTCAAATAGATTGGTGTTTATAAACCTGGATATCAAATAATTAATTTATTATCTTAAAGGAAATACATATAAGATCACTTCATATTAAAAACCAAAAATTGTTTTATGGAAATATACCGTAATAATAAATAAATTAATAATAAGAATACCTCATGAAAACATTACTTCTATATCTATGATATGAAAGTCAATTCTTACGTAAGAATAAACTCATTTATGTTTATCCTAGGTAATCAATGATATATTTATCAATTTCAATTTCCATCATAGGGTCCCTTCCACATTTATTTTTTTTACCATTTACATCATCCATAAGTATCATGTTTTTTCATAATTCACATTTATATTTCAGATTTAAATCAATTCACTTTCAATATTTATTCAAATCCACATTCCACATTTTGATTAATAATTTTTCATAATCATATAATAGTTTGTATTTATTTAAAAATTACTATTATTAACTGTATTTTCTAAAAAATAATTTATAGTTCATCTACCATAATTTATTATTAGTTATTCTATAACTCAACCAAACCAATAAACAATTAGAGGACTTATCGAAGAAAACATAAATTCTAAAGTCACTAGAAACATATGGATCATAACCAACAACCATAAATGAAAGCCTTCCTATAATCATATAATAAAAATCTAGGTGTAACCCCCAAAAATCTACATAATTTATTCTATCTGCCATCATTGATACGAATCTAAATAAAAAATTATCCCTATTGGGACACTAGTTATTCTGGAGACACATGGTCCCCTACTGGGGGGCCACCCACATTCCAAAATGACACATCATAATAATGAATGACCCCACATTCCAATAATCGGTCTTTTAATTTTTTTCTCACTGTCACACCACCTTAAAAGCATCAATAATGGAAACTTGCAATCTATTGTAACCATAAAATTAATCATCCTAACTAAAAAATGAAATCTAATCTCTCAAAACATACCAAAGTAATTGTTATTATCCACAAAACTATTCAATTCTAGTTATTACATTCCACCATTACTAGTATCAATATGTGTAACAACAACAGCATATAGAAACCACATTAGTTCTTTTTTTATGTGTCCCCCATTTTTTGGCCCAAACATATTCTTGAATTTTTTACTAAACTAATGAATACATCCAATGCTAGCACATGTTCTTCTACAATTCATTTTCATCTCATATATACAGTATAGAATGCTTCCAAAGTGTTCAATAATCCAAACCAGTACATCATGAAAAGATCACATAAATGTCAAGGTCTAATTAATAAAGATCATTAAAAAGGATCTGCATACTAACATGAGTAGTGAAATTTTTTCCCTTATCCAATTAATATTCTAAGGGGTTAAATTTCCCCAAACATTAATGGAAAACATCCTCACAGTGGACACTAAATATCATCCTTGGTAGTTGAAAAACACATTTTGTTGGGTTCTTTCTCTGAATACCATGTTCCAAATTGTCCCCACATTCACCAAAGTTTTTCTCCAGATATATGATCCCCAACCTTGGGCCCACCCATGATTTTGAAAAAGTGATCAGTCTAATGAATGTCACTATTTTCCAACACATTTTATTTCAGTGTGCTTAGTCCAAACTTATAATCACCGAAGTAAACATCCATGAGGTCACCAAACATAACCACTACTCCATGAAATCCATAATTTACTATGTAGTTTTAATTAGGCTGGCTTTCAAAAAAATTAAACCTAATTAAAATGGTTAGTATCATTTAGTCTTTTAACACATTATCATTTTGTTGTCTTACAATCCCCACACACTCTATTGGAAAATCAGAAAATTCCACACCAAATCATCCAACCATTCTAGGTTCTTTATCAATTCAAAAAATTGGATCTATCTACCTATGAAATAATCCTGAAAGGAAGAAATTGTTTTTTCAAAAAAACTTTTATTGGAATCCAGATACATTTTATTTAGTAATGAAAAATATATTTATCAAAGAAATTCATAATAATTATCAAATATCTAATTATAGTAACCAAAATTATACATTTTTATATTCAATTTAAAGATTTTTATGAGATTGATTGAATGATAACACACCTAATAATTAGCAAGTAGTAATAGTTATTATCCACCAATGAAGATGATGAATATAAAAAATTTATTTTCACTAACATTCATTATGAGTGATGAATTAAATTTATGTAGTTTATTGACTATAAACTATATCATACTTTATATATGATGTTATGCAGAATTTATTTTTGTTTAATATGATAAGGAATAATATGAAAAAATTATATGTTGAATAACAATATCTCAAAATTCAAATTAGTCATTGATAAAAAAGTAACATAATTCACATACGTTCATAACAACCTATCCAATTTAATTACATTGATATTTATAGTTTATTATCATTGTAATTTAAAATTTATTCCATTTAAACAAAAAAATATCACTCAAATTTTACATGAACCAATAAATCTTGACATGGATAGGATCCCATAACATAATATGATGCTTTAAATATAAAAATACCCATAAAATTGTAATGAGGATCTACCACAACAATTCTCAAAGTAATCCACCCAAGAAATGAGGTGTGATGAACCTACAAAATTCCATACTTGAAATTTTACAATACAATATGTAAAATCATTACCAAAACATCTGGGACGGAAGATATGATGTGAGGAATGTGAAAAGGATAACTTTGTTAAGATGAATCATTGACGAATTTAACTGAAAACCAACATGGATGGAATCATCCAAGTGTTAAATAGTAAGATAAAAAATATTCCAAATGTGTTTTAGGGTTCTATGGTGAGAAAATGAATCCAAAGTAAGGGTATTACTCCCCCTATACAATGAGATTTCATAAGGGGTATCAAAAAAACATTAGGACTACACCCATGGTAGTTCTGTCTCTATTAAAAAAAGATCCCAAACCAAAAAACATTAAAATAATGAATCAAAATATTTTTTAAATAATCATATATATTATATATTTTATGATCATTTGGGATCACAATGGGTTCATTTCCATTGTCACTATTGACCAAAAGAATATCGGTCCCCATGATCCACCAAGTCAACGAGTGAACCCCATCACCATATACATTTTATAATGGAATAGACCACTACACATTGATTACATATTTATAATTTAAAACATACTAACACACATAAAATTAAAAAAATCATTTCACAACCAATCCCACCCATATTTGCATTTGATCAATCATTATTTTCCAAGGGAAAAATTTTGATCAACTATTATCACTAAAAATATTATCCCCATGGAATAAAGATTACTTCATACTTCCATTATAAAAAAATTAATTCTTCAAATACTTCCAACGACACAATTTCCTACAATATATGAACATATTCATTCCCCATGCTACCCATGCACATAATCATGATTTCTCCTTGAACCATTCTCACCAGAATTCAAAAATATATTGAATGTCATAAGAAAACTATTGGGAACCTCATCTAAAATAGATATTTGAAACCCCTACTTCACTAAAACTATATAACATCAAACTCACCATTAATACAATTATGAAATGGACCTTTTCATATGGTACACTATAGGGGTTTTACTCCCTAATATCTATATGAACTGACACATTATACTCACATGACCATTCTAGAAAAATAGTTGACATACAATACAGAAATCAGTATTGTAGAATATAAAATGAGATATTTCATGGTATGATGATCCTATAGAGAACCAGAAATCTAATATTGACCTCTAATAAAACTCTAAACTTTTCTATAGCACATAAAAATCATTGAAAATACATCATAAAATGATCCTTAAACACAATACCCTTAAAAATTAATTAATATAATACATGATAATTCCATTATGTGGAGAATGTATGATTATTCATTACATAAACATCCATTATTCAAGATTTCTATATAAAAGAAAATAGAATCTTTATCTATTATCTATAGAATATTAAAACATAACGTTTAAATGTATTTAATTATAGTGGGGGTAAAAATATCAAATAATTATATAAACATAGATTAAATTAGTATGTTAACTAAATATATTACCCAAATATTTATATTATGTTGTTTAATTACAAAATGACTCTTTAAAGAAACTCTATAGATATAATTAACAATGGGAAAAAATTAAAAAATTAAAATGAGATAGAGTTGAAGGAAAACTATTAATGAATTGTATTCTTTCACATAAGAAGCTCATGGTACCCATATGATTGGTTAATGGAATATTTAATTCAAAATAATTATGAAATTACATGATTGATGAGTTTTGATAATAAAATTATTCCATGTAACAGGAGTTTCATAAATAATTTAACAAAATGTTAGAACAAGGCCTCCTTATTGGGGAACAATTACATAGTCATGTATGATATCAACTCCCCTATTATCCTTAGGTTCAAATGAAATAAAATTTTCTCTCTATATTAAGAAATATTGAATCCAAATAACTTATATTATTTAATAATAAACTAAAAGGAAGTAATAAAAAAAGGAAAAGCAACTTAATACATCCCTTAATCATTAAATATCTCAAAAAATATAATCTATATCACTAGAAATTATCAGTAATTGAATATTTTACCACTCTCATGGTATTGTTTTTAAAAAGGCCAAATTTATTTTTGTTAAATGAATGGTCAATTAATAAATTAATTTATTAATTAAGGGTTTCTAAGGTGTGTGGATATTAATAATTTATTGATAAAAAATAATGATATGTATAAAGAATAACATTATATGATAAAGAAGATCCATGAAAAATATATAATTTATATATGTGTGTCGTATGGTCATTTCTGGTCTAGTAAATTAATATAATGGAATGTCATAGAAACAAGACTTTATAAAAGAACTAAAACAAGTAACACCTAAATAGAGGATTAAAAATGACATTTATATATAAAATATGTAATTTACACCCATGATAAATAGGCCTGGAAACGGATGGATCAACCCTATACTATAAGAAACAAGTCGGTAAATAAATTCAATATCTTAATATAAATAAATATAAAACAAATAGTAAATATAATAAGTATCCCAACATAACATAAAATAACTCTACTCCAAATTCAAAATAATGATTATAATTAAACATGTAGTAACATATCTTTATATAGAAATATGTCACATAAATTAATAAATTAGAGTGATATTTATTTGTAATTTTATCTCTCAAATTAAAATTAAAAAAATCATATTTAATGTTATCATTTTATTATTTTTAATGTTTTTGAAAAAAGAAATATTTATAACAAGATTTCATTTTAAACAAATTATATTACAATATCTATATATAAATTCAATAATAATAACACAAAAAATAAAACAATTGTATAATTATTAATACCATAACCCATATAGTAATATTATTTGTGTCAAATTTCTATATGGACTCATAAATGCTTCCCTAATACATGAATTTATATCTAGTTTCATAGGATAAAATAAATAAGAAATTATTCAATTTATTTTACCAGGAATAAATAAAATAATATTTATGAATAATTAAAATTTTAATTAACTGTATATATAATTAAAAAAATATAAAATACAATAATCAATCAGTATAACATCACACTAAAAATATAGTCAAAATGAAATTAGTAAAAAATAATGAAATCCATCTTTGAAACTATTCCTTAATTTTCAAGGGGTTGCCTCTACAGTATATATGGTTGAATAGAAAATTTTAATTCCTACTCCATAAAATATTTTTTCTCTCTATAAAAGAACATAATTATTTTACTTTAAAAAACCATGGTACATGTCATCTACTTAAACAATAGGGAATTCATGGAAGAGGTGAGAGAAATTTTTTCTAGAATGGTTTTCACAAGTAGCATACAAATTATAATGAATGTGGAAGATTATAATGTCTAATTAAATTAAAAATTTAATCAAATAAATATATGTTTCGATAAATATACAAATTAGGAGAAATATGACTTCATATTAAAAGTACCCAAAGTACCATTAGATAATAATTCAAATCCCCAATGAAATTAACCTATTTTAATAAAACTTCTTGTATGAGATAAGAATCCCAATATAACCCTTCTATATAATCCAATTACATAATTATCATTCACGTTTATAATTAAGCCCAACGTTTACAAATGTTTTCAATTTATTATAATATTCAATCAATGTTAGTAAAATTAAGAGATAATCTGTAAAAAAGTAAATATTCATTATTAACAATAGTCTAAAATAATAACAAAATAAATCCATAAATATAGTTTACATTCCTAATATTTATTAGACATTAAAACTGAGGTTAGTTCTTAATCATGTTAAAGAAAATTGTTCTTATGTATATAAACCCTTTCAATCACCTTACATGTCTATAATTTTATAAAATCATATAAATAAATTTTTAGATATGCTTCTATAATAATAAAATTATTCATCATTTTAAATTATTTCATAAAATTATGATCCCTATAAAAATTTACACCATTTCTAATTCATTACAATAAATATTTATAAAAGATTTTAAAAAATATATCTATTATTTTCAAACACAATATAATATTTTATTTGCAAATATGATGAATCAGAAAATATTAATTTACAAGAAAATATTAATTTAATGAAATAGATTACTAAAATTTAATGTTAATTTCACCATTAATTAGGTCCTCATTGATGTAGATCAATGATTAATCAATGCGATGTTAATTTATTAAAATTTATAAAATTATAAATTATATGAGTATTTATAAAATATATTTTCTTTAATAATTAAATAAAACATTATCTAGTTAATAAAATTATAATAATATAATCATTTACATGAAAAAAGATAACAAAACATTAATATTACGCCTACCATGATTGAAATTTGTATAAGTTTCATACAACAAAAGAAATATTTTGTAATATTTATTACAATGAAACAAAAAGTATTTATAATATAATGTATCATAAAATCCCCATATCCTAATACCCAAAATATTATTGACATTAAAATTCTTCAAAATAAACATCTCATTAAAATATCAAGGATAGAAGATAGAGGTAGGAAAAGAATAGATGATAAATATGATATATATGTTATCACACAACATTAATACAAAAGTAAATTAATAAATGGTTAATAAAAATAAATTATGATCATGTGATAGGTTATATTGTTTAATAATGATATATAAATTAGTTTCTCATGATAACATAAATCTGTTTAAATTATTAAATAAATCCATTTAATGTAGAAAATAAATTAAATTTGAAACATCACAACATTATCAGTGTGGTTATTAGACATTCCCCATAACTGTGGATAAATTCTAAAACATTATTGTTTAAAATGAATTTTCTTACAAAATAATTAAAATAACATTCAAATCTTGTATGGAATATAATATAAAAAAATATTGATTCAAAATTCTCTTTTTGAAAAGGTAAAAGGAACACTAAAAAAATGTGAAATTTTGATATGAAACATATATTAGATTATAGATTAACTTAAAATGAACATAGAATATTATAAATTTCTTTTCAAAATTGAAATATCATTCTAATTATTTTATTCGTTAAACAAAATTCTATAAATTATTAAAATTGGAATGTTATAGTTACTTGTAACAGATAGATAATGTGTTTTATATTCAACTATATTGTGATAGAATGCATCTGACGACAAATTATCTTCCAAGAATGTAAATTATATTATTAGATAAATATGTATATTTGTTGATATTGAAATTAGAATATATATATAGTGATGTATTATTTCAATGTAGTGAAATTAATGTGATAATATAAGAGCATTCAATCCCAGTATTTTTGATTCTATCATTTCAAAAATGATTTAATTGGGATAAAATGTGCTTCGTTGCAATTATAAACATGAAACTAATAAAAAATAATATATTATATTAGAAAATTCTAAATATTATATTCCATAGATAATTACGTACGATCTACCATGAATTTAAGATTGGATACCAACATATTTCTTGGATTCTGAGTAACAAAATTGTTGAAGTAATTTTATATAATAGTACATTGATGGACATTATATTACTTTTACAAATGAATCCAATTTATTATAGTGGTTATATTATATTAATATATAGTTATTAAAAACAAATTATAAAACACTAATTTATACTGTAAACATGTAAGAAATAGATTTTTATTTACTCTGAGAAATAATACTGTGATCTTATGAAATGTTTTATGTTATTGAAGAGTATGATGATAATTTATATCCTTTTGAAAGATAACTATGCTATTAAATAATGGTCATGTTTTAGACATATTGGATATGTTTCTATTATATGTAATTGAACCATGCTAGCAATGTCGCGTCATGAACACCACCACGTATACCAGTTCCGATTGATGGGTAGTGAGGGTCTACAATATTATTGTGGGGACATGAATCTTCTTAATCATAGTGGGACAACAATAAAAAAACAATCAATAGAAAAATAATCATGTGAAACTATAGAATTAAATCACCCAGATGATAATGATTAGTCATAGAAAACTACTTGTGAAATATACCAAATGATGATTTCATGAGCATAGAGTAATTTATATGCATACATGGAATCATGAATATATATGATACAGTTATAAAAAGTATCCAAAAAATTAAATAGCACTAGATTCAATATCACAAGATTGGCCCTAAAATATTGTACTCTATCCTAAATTATAAAATCATGCATATATGGCTAGTGGGTTACCTTTTTCCCTACTAGAATCCATTTTGTCTACCGGGGTACTGATCCATGACATCAACAAATTGTGAGTAAAACTATGTAGGCCCCCAAAAATGGAATACTATACTATACATTTTGTGAGTATAAGTTGAGGAGTGTTGTGGTAAAATAAATTTAAATAATAAGTACAAATACACAACATATCGAGATAATGTTACTCATTGTTTACCTTATTAATGATACCTACATTATCATAATCTGAATATTCAAACCATATATCATTATGTTCACATAATTTATATAATTGGGAATTATAACATGAATTTAAAAAAAAAGATTAATTTAGCCTCTTGCCCATCAGTTCACGTATAAATGATGATTAGTGACATGTCTAACATCCCTAATCAGGGGTGTTGGGTGAAACATTATAAAAAATTACCAACAAATGATGTGAATAAGAATGAAAAAAATTTCTAACTAAATTATGTTGACTGATATGTCCATAAATGCTTAATAGGGGGCTTCATGATGTCCATCTACTCCAAAAAAAAATAAGAGGAGTTAAATATCTAGGAATATCAATATAATTTGGTGTAATTTAATGTTCAACACATCTTAAAAAATTCGAAACAACCATTTTCTAGTTTAAAATAATAATTTTAATAAAGTATACAAATTAATATATAGACAATATCTAAGTGTAAATATCTATCCCACTTTCAGTCCTACCATTCCATAAATTAGTACATTTATTTTTAATCTTGTAGTATGTGTTATATCATTTCCAATTATTAATCATAAAATTCGACATGCACTATGATCCCTTGGATAGAATCACACATCAAGATCCAAGTATATATAAAGGCATGATATACTAAAATATCAAAACTAGGTGAGTGTTCCATAAAACATATAATTTAGTTAAATGAATTTGTTCAGTCTATTCCAAGGACATTATCCAACATAATGGTATAAATAATAAAAGGTCTAGTTGACATGTTAATACAATTAACATTAAAATTAATTAAGGAGTAATCTCAAACCCTCCAAAATAAGTGGATTAGTCACATTTTAATTTTTAGAGATTTAATGTAGTTGAATAGACACACCCCATAGGGTTGTTTGAGTTGTGGTCATGAACTCTAGTGACATTAGGGGTATATGTGAGTATCTAAACAAGTTCATCTAATTTAATAAATGATTTTCTATATTTATGTTGTGTATTTAATCATTGTTGATGGATATGGTGTGATTTTTTTGGCGGTAGGTGGAAACTAATTTTCATGTTGACCACAATGAAGAAAAGGAGCGACTTTGGTGATAGTTAAAAACCATGCTCTGTGGGAGGAGGTCTCGCTAGAGGCTGATTCACATAATTGGTGTCGATGTGATTGAACATGGGTCATATCATAAGGGGTATCCTAACAATACTATGGGTCATGTATTTTAGGTTAGGTTTGGACTTTTCATGGGGTTTTATAGAAATTGGGTCTATGTACATGGAATGCGGTTCCTCTACCCAAAATATTAAGGGGATCAGTTTGATTAAATAAATGGTGGGAATTCCCCTAATATATTATGACTAACATCAAATTAGATTAAATTAAAATATTATAGGTATTTCATGGAGAACCTATTTTATGGAATACTAATGTATAATATAAAAAACATTTCCTTTAAGGATAGGTACCAAAATAACTAACACCTTCTATAAAATCACCACTCATCTGGAATTATCCATTTATTCAAGAAGAAATTATAGATAATTAGAATCATGTAAAATTCCTACACAATATATAATATCATCTGCCTTAGAGATATGTCTAAAAGGGAGAGGTGAATATTAGAAAATAAACAAATGATTCATAAACGTATTGAGGGTAATCCAAGTCAACCAATGACGATTGATTCAGAGGTCATATGAAAGATATACATCAATGCCTTGTGGTGACTGAGAGGGGAGATCCATACATGTCTTTATCTATGATAATGAAGTAGAAGGAGGGATTTTATTTTTTAAATAGGATATAAGAAAATGGAAATTTATAGTATCATTAATTATAATCATTATTTGGACACACTAATAGGAAAATTGGGATCCCACCATGAATTTCTCACAGACCATGATCCAATAAATATATTAATTTTTGGGTCACACGATTATAAACAAATATGTTCCCAAATCTTCCTCATCCAAAAATAATTTCTCAAAGCCTAATGATTTTAAAACTCATGAAGACTCCCAAGACAACTTCAGGGATTAATAATCCATCCAAAAAAATCTATTAAAGTGTTCAAAACATCATAATAACATTTTGATGACCAAATATTCATTTTTCACATCTATAAAACAAAAATCCAAAACCATTAAAAATTTAAAACCATAAAACCATTGGATCATATATCCTCTCCACCATAGAACTTTTAGTACCCATGGAGACATACTGGTTATAAAAATGAATAACCCAACCTACATGTGTTAGAAACTCTATCCCACATGGATGCATTGTTTTTCAAAATATCCAATGTAACTCTAAGTGAAAAAAATAATATGATGCTTAATCATATAAAAATTTAACCAACCCTCATTGTCCAGATTGAAACACTAGGAAAACATATTATCAAGACAATCATACATGTGAAATTACTCTATCATAGCATTTTTCATCAACCAGCCTATGGAACTTCCCACCATAGGTACTGAACTCCAACAATAGATTCTAATTCATGGTACTCCCATAATAATAATTTCTTAATGAATCTTGTTGTTAGCATAAAAAAACAATTATAATAATTTTTATTTCATTAGACATATTCATAGCGGTGAAAATGTCTCTCATTCCTCCTTTAGATTTAAATTTGAAAACTCCAATTGACTAAGAATCACCCCATCATTACATTACTTATATTAATAATAATTCCCAAACATTACACTCCATCCTTATCAACACAATGATTTAATTGATGTGGTTCAACTGTCGTACACATACAAATTTTTGATAAAACACAAGTTAAACCACATATGGATAACTATTTTTGAAAACTCATGGAATTAAAAATTGATATATCAGTAAAACATGATTATAATGAATATAGTTCAAATAACATTTAGATTGATTTGAGAAGACACATCACAGATCATAACCACGTTAAAGGGAAATCGCTTGGTGAAACCATATCATGTAAATTTTAATTTTGTTCATCGAAATAATATACCTAGATTCATGATGAAATGATTTTAGATCTCCAAAATATAATCCATACTAAATTCCCTCAAACATAATTTACCAATGTTCATTTTTAAACACATATAAGGAATCATTCAAGAATGCAAATAGAGCCTTCATCCACTAACATATGACATCAGAATGAAAAAATATTATCTAATAGACAGCCTAACAAATACAATGATCCTTTTATCCTAGAGGTTATCCTATAACCACCAATAGTGATCTCACAAACAATAAGTATTTTTTTACATCGCTCCTCAAGTGAAACTCCCATAGATTCCCTTTCTTGGAAAAAAATTATATAGCAGAACATATAGTTGATGGTCACTCAATATAGATAGGTTTATTTCTTGATATTTTTAATGATCATCACTATACTCGGAGTTCAATTTGAAATTAGAAATTATTACTATCACAAATCAACCATCTAATGTTACATATCACCAATTCCCAACCAACAAATTGATATTCATGAAATTCATCAATGATTCCATCAATATTAATGTATCACTCTCCTAAAGATATAACCCCATAAAACAATTATGAATATTCATTTAACCAACTCTTGAAACCTATTATTATAAATTTGTGTGCCCAGGTCCAGCTACTGGTCTACTACAACATGATAACCCATTTATTTCACAGAAATAACTCCTCACACAATTCTTGAAATAGAAAATTGGAATCAAATTTAATAGAAGTTGATCTCATACAGGGTCACTACTGATAAAAAAGGATTTTTATAATATGGTTTTCAAAAAATGATATCCAACTAAATGATATTACGATTTTCAGATGACATGTAGTTGAATTATCATAAAAATTCTTAGTTTCTTATAACATATTTTCATTACATAATTAGGATTCCCTCACTTCCAATGGAATATTATCAGATCATTTAAGAATAATTTCTATGTATCCTAACCTATCATTGGAGGACCCTAAATATTTGGAATCTATAATCTTTACCAAAACTAGCTCTATGTTATCTAATAGCTATAAAAAGTTGTTATCATACAATAATTATATTATATTAAGTATCATGCTCAAAAGAGACTGCTAATTAGTATGAATAAGTCAAAAAACGTATTTTATGACAATATAGTAACTAAATTACCAAAATATTGGTTTATTAACATCTGGAAAACCTATTTAATTGAAATCGATCTCAATAGATGATATTTCCTTTCAATATAAAACATGATACTTTAAATCCATAAGGAATATCTAAAAATTCTAGAATAACCACAGATTTCTATTATCAAGTCATTTTGATCATGAATGGTTTATTGTTATACCAATGATCATGTATTATGTGGAAATTCTATCAAAGAAAAGCTATTGGCCTATCTAATCAACCAGATCAATCGTAAATCTTGAGGAAAAATCTAATTTCTATAATATATTTTAGTTATTTCATGATTCTAAAACCCATCATTAAATATGAGACTATGAATATTGAACCTAAATGATCACCATATTGAAAATTTGATTATAATAATTCCCAAATGGAACTATATGGTCACATTCCCCTGTAAAATTATGGACATGACTTAATCAAAAGATGTGACATCCCAACCATAGGAGTTTCCTAGTCACCACCTCACATAGAAAAAAATGTCATACCAATGTACATTATATATCCACTAGAGAACATAGTTCCTAGGCATGGCTAACTTGACTATTCCAAGAGTAACATGAAACGATAATAAATCTAACAACACAAAAGAAAACTAGACTTGTTTCACAATCAGTAACAAGCACGACACTCATAACAAGACATGTTAATGAACATCAATAGAATAATACTAGAAATCCAATTCATCGTAGACCAGTGGTGTTAAAATAAATAATACTTTTCACTAAGTCAACTGAATCATTATAATAACCTAACCAAATATTTATTACCCATGGATTATATAATCACCAAAACTATTAATGCTAAGTAAAAAATGCATTCATGATGTATCGAGAACACAAACTTCATCAAATCAAAATCATTCTCTAGATGTTGTGAAGAAACAAGGTATAAGGTTTCATGAGTTGTTATTTCTCAAACTAGCTCAAATATTAAACAATAATCATAGATATGTATATGGTTCACACCCTTAGTTTTATAATTTTTATGGATACTACATACAACAAGACATATCGACATGATATTCAGAGAGAATTATATGCACAATAATGATATTTTTATTTATTGGGATTACAAATCTATGCATAAAAAATGTGATATCCTACATTAAGTTATTGATATATATATATTATTCCAAACTACAATTTACCTAGTTGAGGACCTTTTGACTCCTTTATTATTATTCAATGAATGATTTATACCATCAATTAGAGGTCGACTATTCCCCATCCAAGTCAAATGCACTAGTTATGACCATTACTCGTTTATCACATCTCTAAAAAATATCAACATAATAGAAAACCAAATCTCTACAGTAATGTTTATTTACTAATAGTACTACCTATGCTAAAGAGGAAATACAATTACATCACTCATACTAGAAAATAGATCATAAGCCTTTTCTGATATTTTTACCACATATGGAACTACCATAACTGAATAAAACCATTATTATATAAGAAACTAACTCCCAAACTATGGTCACTCTAAAATGATAAATAGTATCATCGACCTAACCATTATGCCTATCATAGTAGATAATGTTTTCAGATCCCCACACAGAGATGTCACATTATCATCGATGGAATGTCAAAAAGAAATATTAGAACTAACACCCACTTGATGGAAAATAATGTAAAAACCACTAAAATTTTAATTGAAGTTGTTACATTAATTTAAATTAGTTTAAATAAATACTGTGTCTCAGATGAGAGATATATCTTGTTCAAATTATAGATGTAATGTTGTACTTTTAACCCCATTAAGATAACACCTCCAATAACTTTAGAAAAACTATCGAATAATTTCCATTCAACCATTTATTTATGAATAAGGTATCTTAACTTTAATTAGTTAAAAAAAATTCATTGATAATAAAATATAAGAATATATAATTTATTTTTTCTCTTTGATATAATTAACTAAATCCTATTAATAATAAAATACAACCACTAGAGGCAAGGATTTTACCAAACTATATGGACATGTTAATTAAGAGTCCAGTACACATTTATATAAAACATTATATAAATGGATTTGATACATTAAATGAACAAACATATTTGAAATAAAAATTATTTTAACACTATTAGAATATTCAAATTTTTTAATAAATTAACATTTTTTGGATAGCTTGTGTTACATGAAACATATATTTTCAAATAAAAACAATATAATATTAAAATTATATAATTTTTTGTGAATTTTATATTTCCATGAAATTGGAAGTAATGAATATACAATATAAATTATTAAAAATATATGGATTAACATTAAATGAACAAATTTCATTGGTTATCTATTTCATATAAATGAAAATTGAAATAATTTGAATGGAAAACATTATTTTCTGAAAAATTATTTCTTTGTGCTTATTGTATTTTTATTTAAATAAACTATTTAAATATATATTAGTGAATTTTTTGAATTAAATTTATATATTATATATTAAATGAGATGTATTATCAATAATCTAATATTCTTTAATAGTATGGGAAAATAAAAAATCAAACATTATGAATAAAAAAATTTATTTCAAAAAAAATGTAATGTTTTATTTTTTGTATAGAAATAATTATTATTTTTTAACACTTTAAGATATGATATTTTTTAAAATTAATTTAATTTTTATATAATCATTTAAAAATTTATATATTTTTTTATTTTTTTAATAAATTTTAATTTTTTGATGAATATCTAGAAATTACAGATTTTAAATAAATATTGTCTTATTTAAAGAATCTACTAAGATCCCATGAATTTAAAATATTTATAAAAGATATAATATTTCACTTATAATATTATTAAATAAATTTCGTTCATTTCATTGAGTTTTTTATTTAATTTTGATATATTAACATATTATACATATGGAAATATTTTATTTTGAAATATACTTTTTCATCATGCATTTTGGGCTAATTTGAAATTAAATACACCCTTTAATTTTAATTATATTTTTAAAATTATTTCAAATTTTTAATCATTTTACTTAATATTATATAATTAGAAATAATATAATTGTTTTCATTATGAACAATTAAAACATTAAAAAATCATTATCAGAACTGATGTTAAATTTGGTTAATGTGGGGTTTAACACAATTATAAGTTCTAAAATAACCTCAAAATAGTATAATTAATTTTTATGAACATATGTTACCTTATATACTCTATGGGTGGATAATGATCCATTTTGAACCATTTATCTTATGAATGTGACAAGTAAATGTTGAAAATCGTTGAAACATTAAAAGTGGGACTCTCTCCTCAATTATAAATAAGAACCCACAATAACTATTAATCATTATTAGAAATTATTTTTATTCAACCATGATGTATAATGAAAAATTAAATACATCTTAATAAATGAAATATAGTCATTGGATTGATCAAAAAACCACCCATGAAATGGCTAAGTTATAAAGAGGAAAAGGTTCTCCAAAGAAGATTTAAAGTTCTTACTATTGAATTTTAATGTTATTTAATATTATAATTCATTATAATAATATCATAATATGATTCAATAATAATAATAATAAATTATATTTAATATTATGTTAAAATATAATAGGAATAAACTATATCTATCTCATCATAAATCAAATGGGAAACAGAACAATCGATCAAGTGTACAATAGAGTACCACCTCATGAGTCAATGTAATTAATTTTACATTATGATATATCACAAAACAATTAGGGATGTATTCATATCATATATATATATAATACCTAAAATAATTATATTTCTATAATTATATTATCTCATATTCATTCTTACCTACCAATCCATTGAAAAATGATAACATCACTTGTGCTTATCTGCAAACTATCACCTCCACAAAGGGTTTGTGATATGTTATTAATTTTATTTTTAAATTAATGGAAATAATGATATATTTAATAGATTCATATTATATGTATGATAAAAATAATTATTTTATTGTAAGTTAATCTTAACATTTATTTTCTTCCTCTCTTTTAGAATATAGGAACAATGTTTATGTGTGCGTATGACATACCAGATCTATGAAAATATTTATTCATTTTTCAATATCAAAATATTATGGTTGAATATAAATATATATAATGAATATATCATAAATTATTTTCATTAAAAAAAATTTGGTGGTGATTTTAATGTAATAAATTTATAGGGGAAAATCTAACAAACCAAAACATACAATAGAAATTAAGGATATATCACAATGAACGACATCATTAATAAATATTTATTAATAAATATATTGTAAAAAGTTATAAGTAAATAGTAACTGATATTTTTATTTATGATTATATATCTGGAATATATTTATATTTTTTAAAAATTATTATTATAAAATTGGATCAAACGTGTTGGAGAAAAGTCGAGACTTGAGGTAAGGAATTTTTCTCCAACATTTGTTTATATTAATAACATTCCATTTTCAACACATATTTATATTATATGGTGCATTTACAACCTATGAATTCATTTTAGGATTATTCTTATAATAATTATGGGATATACATATATATAAATAATATTATTACTTTACTTGGTTAAATGATTTGGTAGTTACTAATGTCGTAAGTATTTAAGTAATAATCTCATTGTTTATCAAGGTTGTTTTTTATTATACTTACACAAATGAAATATTTAAATATCTATCACATAAAACTAATAAATACAATTATTCACTTTTTATTTAATGTGAATAAATGTTTTATTTTAATTTTTTTCCTTCTGTGTTTTTAATATATAGAATTGTTTTTTATATAAGTTAGACTATACTTATCTATTTTATCCAAAATACATTATCATCCAAGAACATTTTTTTTAAAAATTAATTCAAGAGTATTTAAACAATTATAAAAGGATTATTAATCCATTTATACCCTTTTAACCTTTTTTAATTAAATATTCTTTCAATTTTTGAAATTCTGGAACATAATGTATTTTTTTGAAAAAAGAGAAAAATAAATGTTTTCTTTTAAAATATAATACACATATATAAGTTACCTCCCCTATGAACTCTCAATGATTTTAAGATTCATATACATGTTACCATGTTTTTTAAGGAAGATATTTTCATTATTAATTGTGAAATTTTATGATTTTAAATGGGGGATTTAATAATTGAAATATTATTTCCCTCAACCGTGCATTAAAAATAATTTTATGGATTTTATATTAATTAATGAAAAAAACTCATATGTAATATAATATTTAATTGGTATATGACAGATTAATACTATAATTATTCATTCTCTAGATATTTTATGATTATAATAATATAATTTTTTAAAAACTCATTATTTTTCCATGGGTTATTATATCTTTAACAATTGAAATGATTATGAAACATCTTTTTTGGCACCGTTTACTACATGATGAAATTAATTAGAATTTTTTTTATTTCATGGGATTGGATATGATAAATTTTATAAGAACATTTTTAAAAAAATATATTATTTACATTAAATATCGGTGGGCCTATAATTATATTCCTTACTAATATATCAGGTAAATATTTATATATAATGAGTTTAATTGGTCATGAATGGGGAGTATACCTAGTTCAATAAGGGATATTTTAAAATATGTTAATATTTGGAGTGAACCATGACTACTATGATGGTTTTTGGAGTGAAGAAATTCTTCTATGAATGTATTTGAAATTTGAATTTTCTACTAAGGAAATAATTTTCAATTATCATTTTTATGAAAGAAATCTATTTTATATTCCTATTTTATAATCTCAAGGCGAATATCATTTTATTATTTTATGACTCAAGTATACTGAAAATTTATGAGTTAATACATGAATTGAGATTATGATTTATGATATGAAGGTTGTGGTTTTCAAATGTTATTCTCTTATTTTCTTACTTATATGGTCATGTTTTTTTGATTTTTCATTTTATTCCCTTACTGACAGACTAATCCTAATCATTATAATGTTTTCATTCCCTAGGTTATGATCATAGGTATAATGTATGTTATGTTTAAAAAGGGTTCTGGTTATGAATAAAATTTTGAGAGATTATATAGTTCACTTATGAACCTTTTTTATGGCCATATTTTTCCCATGATATTGAACCTCTAGGATTCTAGTGTGAATTGGTATCATATGTAATGAATATTCATCAATTAATATGTGACATGTTTGAATTTTAATTATGGGTATCTATAGTTGGTATGAGTGAATGTTTTAGTTCACTTTTAGAAATTAGGATGATAAAATTATTGTGAGAGCTTGGGGATATGTCATACTATATAAAAATGCCATAGAAATTGGAGATCTAAATTCTTAGTGGTTTCCAAAAAATTATATCCCTATCATGATACTATATGTGTATGTTTCATTGTAAGAGTATTATATTTGGGTAATAACTCTTTATATGGAAAATTATACATTGACTCAGTTGTCACATAATGCATGATAAAAGGTCATGGTTTATACTATGTTTTAAAATTATGGGTGATATATTATTAAAATTTACAAAATAATTAAAAAACATAATATAGGTTCTAAATAAATAATGAAAATTAATTGCATAGGTTTAACCTAAGGTCCTAGAGAATGAATAAATGATTCATGTGTTTTCATGATCAGTCTCTATGATCAAATATGCCCAATGACAATGATAACCATTTTACTTATACTAAAGGATTCAATATATGACAATGATATTGGTGTGATGATATATATTATAATGTATTAAAGAAACGAATTTTATCTTAGTTACAAGAATTCATTTATGTGATTAAATATATCATGTAATGTAAATTCACATCTATATCAATTAGTTATTTAATTAATATTGGAATCCACTAATGATTCCATTATCTTATCTCATGCTTATAATTCTACTCTAGTTTATTTTTTTGAGAATTACATTCCAAAAAATAAATTAATTCTCTATAGGTTTTAATTTAATGTCATCAGAGTCATGTATTGTCATTATCTATACAAATCCGGTATTAACTATCATGTTAGTGAATCCAAATATTGTATTCAAAAAAATATAAGATATTTTACTAATGTGAGATTAAATATTGAATTTCATTGAAAATTTCTTTTATTTTATGTACCTTAATTCTGAATAAAAATGTGTGTTTATCCTTGATGGTTAAGGAGAAACACAATATCAATGATATACCTATTTTTAAGAGATTATAGATTTTTTTTTAAAAATATTTTCCTAGACTTCCACCAAATCATGATGTTGAATTTTCTATAGAACACTTACCTATTTCTATGACTATTTCAATGTAACAATTTGGAAGAAATGTGATTGAGTTGATATAATTAACGAAATATTTTATGCGGAATAATGAAAAGGGATTTATTTAACCAGTTGGGAATTATTATGGTGTACCAAATCTTTTTGTTACATAGAATGATATACTAATGAGACTCTGTAATGATTATCAGAAACTAAATATTATCATAATAAATAATAATTATCATCTTATACATATTGATGAAATTTTTGATAAACTATTTATATATAAACAATTTTCCAAGATTACAATTTTTAATGTATATCATCAACTATGGTTTATAATGGATATATAGAAAATAAGACATTTAGTATAAATCCTAGGCACTTTGAAAGTATTGTGATTCCATTTTTTCCTAATAGAACAACTATTATAATAACCGATATAATAAATAGAAAAATGATAGATTAACCTAATCAGAAATTGGATTTAATTAAAGATTATATTGACATATATTTAAATATAAATGAAGACCATGAAGATAACTAGATAATTGAGCTAATAACCATGAGGATGGTATTTTTTGACCAATTCATCAAGGGTTGTATTGGGTTTAAAAAGGTTCCACTTTGTTTATATAATCTCAATATTGGTTATATCTATGGATCCCTCAATGATGAAAATTATTGATCATTGGCACAGACCCACCATTGTGAATAATATCCATATTTTCAAAAGTATGTCTGGATATTATCTACACATTCTGTATAATATCTCATGGACATCTAATTTAGTCACCATGTAAACCGTAAATGGATCCATGTCCCTTTAGATAGATTAATATGAAGATAATATCATGGATGTGAATTGATGTTTAGTTACTAAACTTATGATTATAGTACCTCACATGAGTGAATATATTGTATTCTATAGTGATTCGTCAATGATGGGATAGGAATGAGTTCTCATGCAAAATTATATTGTTATAGATTATGCCTCATGTGAATGGAAGGTTCATTTAAAAAAAACCCAAATCATGATTTGGAGTTAGCTATTGTATATTTTTCATGAGATGTATTGAGGTATTACCTTTAGGGAGTAATTTTCCATATATATACTATTAGTAAAATTTTAAAGAATATATTCAAACTAAATGGATTGAATATCTACCATATAAGGTGTTCAGAATGAATTAAATATTATTATTATTTCATACAATTTTACCATGAGAATGTGGATAAGGTGGTTAATGTTTTGATTCTAAATGATAATACCATCTTATTTCTAAGGATGATAAAAAAGGTACAATATTTATGGATTCTAAAAGGTTGGAGATGGAAATTTTATATTAAGGGTATAAATATATTATTTCACAAATAAGTGTCCATGCACCGATCAAAATGATTATTAAATTGGAACATAAGGAAGAAACCTAGATTTATAATAAGGTGAGAAATTACCCTGAGTTTAACCTTGAATATGGGGGAATGATAAGGTTCTAAATTCATTTATGTTTCCCATCCATACATTATTTGAATAGAGAGATGTTGGATAATGATCTGATTTGATCACTTTATATTCATTATGTAATTATAATGATGTATATATATTAGAAATTTTATTTATGATGAGATTTAATATAAAAATATATATGTGAGTGTATTTCATGATACATTGTATATCAGTAAGTTAATTATGAGAGAAAATATTTCTATGTATTTTACAACCACTAGGCCAAAAATAACAAAAATGTCAAAACATCACCATTGATTTTATATTGCAACTCGAATAAACATATAAAAAACATTGTTTTTATTGGGTTATAAATGATATCCTTATGAGTTCGTCATAATTCATTTATATTTGAGACAATTTATCTATGTTTTAGTTTTCTATATTATACATTATTTTATTTTTATGGCGTCATGGACTACCATATATTTGTTTATTTGATCACGATCTGAAGGGTTTCTTAATATTTTAGAGAAGAATAAAATAGGCTCTCGATATAACATTATGTATTAGAATATATTATCATCCTTTGATATATGGATTTTATAAGTCAAAAATTTAATCCCTAATGGATTTGATATGGTTATATTATTGAGATTTAAATGGTGGTTGTGGTCAATAACTTCTTCAAGTAGATTTTCTATACATCCATATAAATAACTCTAGCATTTAGATGGATCATTATAATGCCATATATTGAAATATGTATATAACTGAAACATAGTATTGTAATATTGGGGAATGAAATATATATGGACCTTTGAAAGAAGATGTAATTAATGATATGTTATGATTCATTCATAAACACAATAGTTCGTAAAAAATACAATAGAAATGTCATTAGAAAAATCACTAATGAGATCAAGTGTTCTATATTCCTGAGAAAGTGTTTTTAAAAATTTATCCATGGAATAATATTAGGATATTTAGAAACAACGGAATTCTAATATGTATTAATATTAATTCATTAATGATTTGTGATGAAGTATTGATAGTATATTATCACTTGGTGATCCCACCAATCCTCTGTCAAGTTCACAATATGATCCATGTATCCTTGCTATGGAAGTTCATACCCAATACATCACATCAATATAACTCCATGGTCATTATTCTAGGGAATGATCATTCTTATAAGGAATACACTTTGGAGATTGTATATTTTAGTTTGAATGATCTATGAAACATTGCTACTGATCTAGTCAATGTTTTGTGGAAAACCGAAAATTTGAGGAACCCACATAAGAAACAGTGGAATTGGTGAGGTATAAGTATCTATGGTTATTTATACAAGACTTATATAGTTCTGAGAGATAAATTCATTTTAAGGTGGGTAGAATTTAATATTCCATTATTTTATATAAAAAAATTCAATGAAATATATTTTTGTTGATAGGTTGAATTAAGACTCTATAAACTACAATTGGAATTTAATGAAAATTTTAACATAAAAGTTTTATGTAATACCAACATGGGTTAGGTAATATGGGTATATAGTCCCAACATATAGATTTAATTCTCCATAATCATCATCATTAATCCAATTTAATATAATCCCATAACCTTTATTATTTTTAAACACCCTTAGTGAATTTATCTCATATGAATACTATGTTTAATATCAGATATAATGTTTGAATCAAGAATACAAGGATTCAATTATATGAATCATCATTCCAAATATATAGAGTTATAATCCTTTTATGTTTTAATTGACACACCATCTGACCAAAAAAATGAATACACTTTATTATCCGAAAAACAACCCCTTTTCATTGACATTTTCTACATTCTATTCCAGTTAATTGATTGATACATGTTAATATATTTAATCCCACTAATTCATTACACTCTGGTTAAGTGGAATCTCACTCTCTTCATATGTGTTAAAATATTAATTTTTTTATGTAATGAATTTTTTAACAAGCCCTATAGTATAACAATGATATGGAAATATCTAATATCAATAGAGATTATAGGTCATATTTGAAATTATCACACCACTATGGTATACAAAAAGGTATTCTAAATAATGAAACAATAATGGTATGAAAATAATTATGAAAAATAATTATAAAATCATTATATATAGATAATAATTGTAATTACATGTGAATCTTATAGCTATAAATAAAAAATAAAAATATCTCATATCTTTCAATAATATTCCAAGAAAAAATTCCCATTAATAAGTGAAAAGACGATGTAAACTAATTGATCACACAAGATGTAATATCAATCAACTATAATATTATACTACATGAAAAAATTTCCCATCACTTACAACATGATCTTTCTCATCTGCATGGGTTTTCCATTTCCCAATCACGAGCTATTTACCATGTTTTCTCAAATCATAGGTCATCATTCTACCACCCCCTACTAGTTCGACAATGTCAAATAAGGTTCTTATACCAATTTTTTACATCCTAGAACTGTTTCACATAAATTTAAGCGAATTATATTTCACACACTGACTAAATAATGAATCCATATATCTCAAAGGCCATTGACTAGTAACAAGGATCAATGGTGGTATGATGGAGTGACTATACCTTCATAATCACTGTGACATAATAGTGAATACTAAATATGAAGTAGAAACATATTCATTTGAAATAAAAGATGGGTATCATTATAATGATAATGATTAGAAATAAATTTTATTTATTGAATAAAATAGATACTTGTTTTATAAGAATACATTAATGGACATTCATAAAATGTATTACAGATATATACAATTATAAAAAAAGAAAAGAACCAAAAATATCAAAGACAAAATCTTAATAGCACTATGATAACTAGATGAGTCCTATGCTATGGTACTCTATAATTGTATTGAAAATAAGAGTAAATAAATGGGGATTCAATTTTTCCCTACCTATATCTATGTAGTCTATTTCAGTACCAGTTGGAAGCCCAAACAAGGTGTGACTAAAACTCTATAGCCACCACCAATGGTGTCTAATAATATAAATTATACTAATATAATATGTAAAATTTTTAGGAGTAAGAAATTTAATTATAAATTTAATTCTTAACCATGTCGATGCCAGCTTCCTCATAGGACTTGTGTGTGATGATAGCTACGTCAACCTTATATTAATGTATGATCAATGGATATTGAGGGTATAATATTTTAAATAAGAGGTAATTATTACATAAATCTAAACAAAGGAAGTGTAAAGTGTAATTTAAAAAAATTCCAAAATAAATTAGAACAATTAGAATGTTCAAAATTTACAAGTAAAAGATAAAGAGAAATATTCCCAACACCTCTTAATTAGGGAAGGGTGGAGATAATATTGAATTAATTCTAGGTACACCAATTAAATTAAGAAGAGAAACATGTCTGATAAATTTTAAATAACGATGAGAGGCACTATGTACCCCCTTACATAAACATTTTATAAAAAAATATTTAATTTACCATAATTATAAAAATACTAATAATATTAATCATCATAATGTATTATAATAACTCTTTTAACACAATATAAGGGTAAATATTTTTCTCACAATATAATGAAACCATCAAATTCATTATTTAATTTATAATAGTTAACATGTGATAGGTGTTAAATTCATACCATTTACAAATCATTATATTCAATATAACCTCTGATTTCATGAAAGGAAACCCACATTCAAATAAATTTAACAACCAATGAATAATATAATAAAATTTCAAAGTTATTAGATTCATCCCAACTATTAATTTTTCATTAAAATACATTTTTTATATTTCAATATGATGTGAAGACCCAATATTACGGGTTAATAATTAAAGGTCCATGTAAAATGGTGTTACCCTTGAATTTTTTTTAATTACTAAACTAATTTCATTTAGGAGTAATGTAAAACCCAATATATGATTTAGTATGGTCACAATACAATGGAAAACGTTTCAATGGAATTTAATTGACATGCCCAAGAGGGTGGTTCGTGTTCAGGTAAAATCCTCCATAAATATGAATGACTTATAGAATTATCTTTTCTATTTCTAAAAACTTAATTAATGTAATATCTTATTTTTGTGGTGATGTTCGGAGATGTTGGCAGATAGAACAATGTCACATAATGTAGTGACAGAAACATTTATAAATAAAACTCTAATATTGAATGAAATAAATTCCCACTAATGGTTACAAAAACCACATAGAATTGTTTTTCGATTATATCTAATATGATTTAAATTACAATGATGCTTCATAACCATTTATAATATAGTAATCAAAGAGTGATTGTATGTTTTTTTAATAAATATAGGATTTTGATAAATCCAACAGGCATAGACAAAAAATGAAATGACCATGAAAAGTATAATCTTATCTTATAAGTGCCATTTAACATTGATTAAAAGGGAAATAGAATAACTACGATTTTTCATTTACCAATCGCAAGATTTGATTTAATTTGGAAACCATGAGTAAAAGAAAATAAGGGTGAAGTTCATGCTCACTAAGATCAGAACTCAAATAATATATATCGAACCACAATATGGAAATCTCACCATCTCAAACCTTAAATGTATATGTTCTCAGTGTAACAATGGGATATTTATCTAGACCCTAAAAATATTCATATTTATATTGGATATAATAAATATTATATATAAATATTATTTTCATTACTTTGTAAATATTTAAATAAAGAGATAGTAGAATAGAAATTGTATTTTTTATATATAGAATTTCAATTTAGATATTTTGTTTGAATTCATTAAAATTAATCATATATTATATTATAATATAATAAATAAAATTAAACATTAATTATTAAATAGAATTGATATTATAATTTTTATGAATTCAAATGTAATTTTTATAAGGATTAAAATATTGTTATTATAAAATAAATCAATTATTTCCCAACAAATGTCGATCCTTGTTTTGAAAGTGAAAAATCATTATTTAAAAAATTACTTTCATTACATAAATATTATCTTATGAAATTTGAATGTAAAATTATCCAATATCAAATTTTACATAATTTTCTAATATATTTGATTTTTTCATTAAAAAATAAATATACTTTAAATATATGAAGTTATTTTTTAAATCGTAATGATTAATAACATATATAAGGAATCCTATAAAGGGTTTATACAACAAAATATATGATTCACTTTAAAATAATGTTATTTTGAGGACATTTGATCAATTTGAAAAAGTCTTTATGATTCCTCGATATCCTATATAAATATAATGGTTTTAAAATCATTTTATTATGAACATTACTCACTTCTACATAACTTCAACAAATATTTTAATGTTTTTAAAATTCATCCATATAAAATAACGTAAAATAGTCCTCATTTTGAAGAATTATAATATATATCTAGATTAAAATATCCTCATGTATATATTGTAACATCTTGTTACGATTTCAGGTAAATTTGATGTCTCTAAGTGCCTCTGTTTTGGATTAGTGACTTGGGGGGTGTGTTTGGGTGGAATTTTAGCAAAAAAAAAAGGTAGTGGATTGTGCAGAGTTTGCACACGGTTTGATAAAATGTGCGATCAAACCGTGCCAACCGAGCAACACTGGACAATGGGGTAAACACGGTGTACACATAGTTTGGTAAACTGTGCGACTAAACCGAGCGGACCAGCAACCATGTACAATGATATCCGCACGGTGTGTGCACGGTTTGGCAAACCGTGCGGACAAACCATGTAGCCACTAAAATTTCTTGACTGTTTTTCCTCTAAGGGCTTCGTTTTTCCTCCTATATGGCTCTAACTGGAGATTTTACTTTTCTCAAGGTAAGAGAAGGTTCTCCCATAATTTCGGAGGTGATCCAAAGGCTCGTCTTGGTGAATTGAAGTGGGATTCTCAAGGTATGTGATCGTTCTTCTTATTTCCTATGTAGTTTCCTTGATCTGCCTAGATCTACTTATTCCTTCTCCTTGGATTCTTGCATCTGTGACTGTTATGGGTAGATATACGTGTGTAAATGAAAAAATGATGAGTTTTGGTCTTGGTCTTTCTAGGAGAAGGGATCTAGGAGGAGTTCTTGGAGAATCAACCATGATTCTTAAGTTTTCTTCGTCCGTTGTGGTTTTGGTCCAAACCCTTGATGTAGGTGGTTCAGTCCCGACATGGAAAATTGTTTATCTTTGTATTTCTTGATTTTTTTCAATTGTTGATTTAAATTAAATTACTTTATTATGCTTCCAATTAAATTTATAAAAACTCGATTCCATTGAATTGACATATTTGAAATGGTTTTGGCAAGGAAATTTGGAAAACCCCAATTCCATTGAATTGGGTGTGTGTTATGGAAATAGTTTCAATGAATTTTTTGAATTTGAATGTGGAAATAAATTTTATGATGTTGGAATTGGTATTGAAAGGATTTTAAAACTGGTTAAATGGCTTAAAATGATTTTTTAGAAACCCATTGGTTTTATCTTGTGGAAAGGTCATGTTTTGAATAACAACTGTTTTGGTTTTAAATGGAATGAGATTGGAATTTTTGAAATGGAAGAATGGGATTGATCATATTTTATGCATTATTAAAATAGTTTTCCCATCATGAAGGAGTGAATGAAAGCCTTAGTCAGTTAGTGATTTATTTGGATACACTCTACGATACGACAACATTCTAAAACATACCTACGGCGGGTCACATCCACGATTGGTTGGTGATGAGTCTCATTTGGCCAGTGTCATAGGGATGTGTGTATACCCATATTTCTAAGTTCACATAGAGATTAAGGAATCCTATAACTGGTTAATACTATTGTATCTTTTGGCAGATGACCATATTTCTCTCCTGAATGTTTATATTTGTGATATAAATTTATGCCAATGCTTTTGAACTCTTTTACATGCCTGCTGAATTTATGTAAATTGTTTTACATAAATGTTTTACATAAGCCATTGTTTTTGAAATATTCGATCATTTTGTAATGTCTTTGTTTAAAGTATATATTTCCATCATTTGAAAATTTAATGCTTTTCTTTAGATATACTATATTTGGCATCTGTTATGGAATCATTTGTGGTTCCCTACTGGGATTAGGCTCACATCCTACTTTTGCCTTTGGGTGTTTGTAGACATTCTTCTTCCAGGATCGAGCAAAGGGAAGGGACCTTTTGGAGGTGGTTCTAGCTGTTGATCTTTTGACTTGGTGAGATGTGTCCATGGGGACCTTAGGCTGTTTTTTTCAGCTTTTGGTACTTGGGTTGTTGAACTTTGGATTCGTTTTCCCCTTTGTGTTCTGGTACTTTACTCTAAGTGGAGTTTCGTGTGTCATGCATACTATTTTTTTTACTCTAGCTTCTGCATTCTTGTGGAAAATTATTTCCCACTTGTATATTGTACGATGCTAGTTGCTTGTTGCCGACCCGAGGGGATTGGGAACGCCATTCGGGTTATGTCAGGACTGGCACGGTTATTGGGTTACCAGGGTACCCAGGCTGGTTCATGCCATATTGGTATCATAGGAAGGTTTTTAAACATCTTTCCTTGATGACAGTATGCATTTGAGTTTTCCTTTCGGGAATTAGGAGGTAGTTTTGATTGATTGCCTGGACAGCTCTCACCGCAATGAACCTTAAGTCACTAGGCATAGTTAGGGAAATAAGACTTGTGGATTAGTTCTAGTATTTTCCCTTTTTTGATTTGGATAGCGTGGAATCCAAATTTTGTTTATTACTTATTTTAAGAGTAGTTTTCTTTGTTACTCGGTTGGTGTCTTAATCTCTGTCTTTTCTGGTTTTTTGTAGCATCATGCCTCTGAAATGACGTGGGAATCAGATCTAAAGAGTGGTTGTTGCTGAACCTCAGCAAGCGATCCCTATTGTGGATCCGAGTCTGGTTGAGGTGATTGTTCCCACTGTCCATGCTCTAGGACATGCACCACCTCTAGTCCATATTCGAACTCAAGCTATAGATCCTCAAAGTGATATTCTCCAAAGTTTTTCCCAAGAGTTGATACACCAGAAGCCACCAGTTTTCAAATGCTCCACTAACCCTCAACATGCTGAGGAATGGTTGAGTAAGATTGAATGACTTTTTCGGTTTTTGGAGACAGCTAAAGTGATCAAGGTGAATTGTGCCACCTTCGTGTTGGTGGGACCAAGCAGGAGATGGTGGGACACGATGGTGATGGCAGGGAAAAATGAGGGTTTGAAGTGGAAAGACATTACGGTTCTTTTCACTGATCAGTTATATCCAGAATAAATGGTGTTGGCTAAGGCTGTGGAGTTTTTCAAGCTTGAGCAGGCCCAAAAAACTGTGACTGAGTACTCAAATCGCTTTGCAGAGTTGGTAGAATTTGCTCCGGAAATTGTATCTAATGTAAGGATGAAGGCTCGATGATTTGAGTTGGTGCTTCGATCAGATATTCATTCACAGGTTTTCTTGTTAAATTTAGTAACTTATGCTGGCATGCTAGATAGGGCGATTATGGTTGAGATGAACCTGGTAGGAAATTCATGGTTGAAGGGAGTTTCTTTTCTTCTTTTTGATAGCGTTGGTTACTTTAAAGGGAAAAGGAAGGACAACATCTCATATGGTAGTTCTCGACATCATATTCATTCTAGACCTCCGGTAGCACCATGAATGGCTTCTTTGACTTGCTATCAGTGTGGAATGTCGGCGCATTCTATGTTTGTTTGCACTGAGTCACCCAAGATCTGTAGCTCATGCAGATGTTTGGGGAAATTACAAAGATTCTGCCATCACTTCTCTACTCCACATAGTGGAATAGGATCATCAGCACCACCAGAAACTCTGGGGCAATCAAATCCTTCACATGAAAAAAGGTTCCAACCATAGGCATCCGGAACGAAGCTTCTTCACGCAGTGGAAGAGTCACCTGAGTTATCTGATGCGGGTCCTGCGACTGTGAGAGGTACTATCACTATAGCTTCATCCTTAGTGACAGCACTTTTTGATACTGGTGTATCTCACTCTTTTATTTCAACTCATACTGTTAATCAACTTTATCTACCTATGGAACTTTTTCCTTGTGCGATGGATATTACTACACCTCTTGGTATGGTGAGAGAGAAGGGTCTCCGTAGTCCTACTTGCGTCTTCTTTCTATCAGATGTCGAGCTTGTTTGGGAATTTTTGGTTCTTGACATAAAATATTTTGAGGTAATATTTGGGATGGATTGGCTCATCACCAACAAATCCCAGATTTATTGTTATCTTCGACGGGTCTACCTTACTAAACCCAGTGGTGTGCCACTTGTTTTTCAAGGAGAATGGGACCCAAGGTCAAGCAGAGCCTGAACTACTTATCCAAAGCTGGAAAAAATTATATTAGTGATTTATTTTGATCTAGAGAAAGATCCATGGAGTGGTGGTCATCCTCCAGTCATCGCTGAGTTTCCGGACGTGTTTTCTTCTACCTTATCTGGTATTCCACCGATAAGGATGATCGATTTTTCAATTGATTTAACACCTGGTACTCAACCAGTTTCTATCCCTTCTTACCGAATGGCTCCAGATTAATTAAATGATCTAAAGTTTCAGTTAGATGATCTTATTGAGAATGTTATTATTCGCTCGAGTGTGTCACCATGGGTAGCTATAGTTCTCTTCGCCAGGAACGCTGATGGTTCTCTATGCTTATGTGTTGATTATCGAAAGCTCAATCAAGTTATGATAAAGAAAAAATATTCATTACCTTGAATTGATGATTGGTTTGATCAATTTAAAGGGTTGAAGTGGTTTTAAAAGATTGATATTTGATCTGGTTACCATCAGTTGAGGATAAAAGAATATGACATTCACAAGACTGCTTTTCGAAGTAGGTATGGCCATTATGAGTACCTTGTTATGCCCTTTCTCCTGACAAATGCTCCGGCAGTTTTTATGGCATTGATGAATAGAGTTTTCCATGAGTATCTGGATACATTCATGGTAATATTTGTGGATGAAATTCTTGTTTACTCTATGTCTGAGGAGGATCATGTGCATCATATGAGAACAGTTCTGGGTCTTCTAAGGAATCACTGACTTTATGTCTTGATTTCAAAGTGTGATTTCTGGATTCAGGAAGTGAAGTTCTTGGGACATGTCGTATCAGAACAAGAAATATCATTTGATCCCGAGAAGGTGAAGGCTGTTATGACTTGGGAACAACCATGAATTTTTTTTGAGAATCAGAGCTTTGTTGGATTATCAACATATTATTGTCATTTTGTTAAAGGCATCTCAAAGATAGATTTTACAATTACTGCCCTCACCCGTAAAGGAGTGAAATTGTCCTCAAATGATAAGTGTCAGAGTTCTTTTGTTGAGCTAAAGCATATTTTAACTACTACGCCGGTGTTAACTCTTTCTAAGGCTGGGATAGGTTACGTGGTCTTCTTTGGTGTGTCGAGTTAAGGTTGGGGTTGTGTACTCATGAAGGGTGATCATGTTGTTGCCTATGGGTCTCTTCAGAACAATCCTCATGAAATAATTATCCTACTCATGACCTTGAACCTGCAACTGTAATACAATCATTTAAGTTTTCGAGACATTACCTTTATGGAGAAAGGATTACTGTGTTTTCAGACTACAAGAGCTTGAGTTATATCTTCTCTCAAAAAAATTTGAATCTCCACCAAAGGTGTTGGGTGGAGTACCTACAATCATTCAAAATTGACATTGCCTATACCCCTGAGAAAGGTAATGTCATAGCAGATGCGTTAAGAAGGAAACTTTTATCAAAGGTTGTGAAAGAATCTTTATAAGAGTGGATTTTGATGGCTATTTTTGCTTAGTTGCATGTTGGAGTTCAGTGGAAGGGGAATGATGTTTCTTTATCCAGGGTTCTTTTGACATCTGCTCTTCTCGAGTTGATTCTTCAAAAACAACAACTATATGTTGAATTCTAGAGCCTTAGGGACTCTCTATATTGTTGGGAGACGGACACCCAGTGATCATTCTCCAAAGAGGGTGTTCTATGTTATCAGAACTGTTACGTTGTACCGTTAGCAGCAAGGAAGGATGTGATGGGGGGTTTCCATAACTCATAGTGGCCGGTACACAAAGGAACCACAAAGATGTTCTATTACATGTGGTGGTAGTTCTGGTGGCCAGGTATGATATGAGACATTGATAAGTTCATATCCCGTTGCTATACATGCCCGCGGGTAAAATCCGAGCACCAGAAACCTTCAGGTTTACTTCAACCACTTCTAGTCCCTACATGTAAGTGGGATGAAATCACTATGGACATTGTGTGTAACATCCCTGGTAAATAAAAAATATTAATTTTTCATATTTATTAATATTTGTTAATAAATTTCATAATATTACTTTAAATGGAACACTATGCTTGATGGCATACCCAATACGCAACAACATGTTTCTTTGAAATATTATGTTGCACTCTAATAATAAAATAATATTATTTTAAACGGTAGCTAAAGCCTAGCCATTGTATTGTAAGGAATGAATAGAAATAACTAAAATATGATTTTATATGTTTGTTAAATGTTTTTACAATTATCCAATAAAAGATAAAGGCTTAAAATCAGAAAAGAATTCAATTATAAGCATAAATACTCTAAAATTAACTAAAAGGTTGATTTATCGCCTTTTGATCGTGAACCCTATATAATATAGTTTAGGACACTCTTGTACATTATATTGGACCAAATAAAATTCTTCGTTAGAATTGGGACATCAAAATTTACTTTGTATAATTTTTTTTTCCGATAAAGTTCAATTTTTATGAATAGTGTAAAATGTTGTCTTTTAATTCAAAAACTCTTTTTAATCAAATTTATTTATATGATTAGATAATATTTTTAATTGGTTTTAAAGTGAAATTAGAATATATTTTTACCATTTAATCCAATGGGGGTCTTTGGAATTAATTTCACATTGAAATTGGACTTGAACTAGTGTCAATCTTTTAATAGATATTGTTTCTTAAAAATATGATATTTGTTCTGACAATAACAATTAATTATTAAATTAATTAAATTCAACTTATATGTTTAGAATTTTGTAAAATAGAAATCATTTTTGAATTCCCAATATCAAATATATCTTAGTGTGAATTTTTGGTATTTTTTCTGAAAAACATCAATTTTTGATGAATAGTGAAACCACTATGTGGTAGTTAAAAAACTAATTTTTTGTTTAAATGAAAATTTACCACTTCTGTGATTTGAAATTCAAAAATCTGAAATACATAGTTTTCATTAATATGTAAAATGTGGTTCAATTGGATTAAAATATTTTTTTGGGGAATAGTAACTTTTATGTTTTATTATTCGCGATTAAAGTTAATTAGTGTAATTTAAGGTAATGATAATGTTATAATAATATGAAATGACCTTTACACATGTCCTAATCTTATTGTATGAGTCATGGACGACCAAAACAATACATGGGACAACTTGTGGAGCCCTCAGAGCCACTCTGGTAGGAAAATGACATTAATAACTTTTCATTTATGGTTAAAATTAAAATATCACAAACATGTATTGTTTTACAAAAGAAATATTTACATGGGGTTATACAAGTCATATTTTTTACTATAAATATTAAATAGAAAGATAAAAAGATTTCCTAAATCATTGTATTTTTTTTATAATTTTTAGACCTTATATATACAAATTTATTTATGACACCATGATGATGCAATGATTACCTCATTAATAAACGATTTAAATAAAATGAAACAATAATTTAAAATATAAGCCTTACAATTGTCAAAAACACATTGGATTGGTTTATTTTGAACCCTAATCACCTTATCCTAGAAATATATATTTGTGGGACCTTTTATATCCAAAATCCATGTTATAATAAAGTAACATTTCAAGACATTCCAAGAGTGCCCCTCTTCCCTCTTATAAAAGTACCCCACCTCTACCCCCTTAACCACACCTCTCAAGCCCTTTTCCCGACCAAACTCTTCTCATTTTATCTCTACTAATCCCTCTCTTCATCCTAGATGCCTTACCTTATGAAGAAAGTCTTTCAAGAAACACTTTTGGTTCAATCCAAGAGGAGTTACCCGATTTAAAGGTAAAGACTTCTTTAATGTTCTTTTGTTTTATTTTGCATCTCCAACCCAATAAACTATTTATATTCCTTTATTTTGTAACAAAACCAGTATATTATATATAATATTATGTTGTTTAAGAAGGATTCGAGCTACACATATGCAAACATTTTTCTAATGGTTAAAAAACATATTATTTCTGTGGATGGCGAATTACTGCCTCACGAAATGATGATTGTTCAATATTATTTTAATACCTTTAAAGTTGGCCATTATGATGTAACTATATTTTATATATGATATATATGGTATTTATGTTTTCTATATACTTCTGTATTTTATAATTAAAACATACCTTTATTCTTTTCATGTTGTGCAAATTCGATAATTTCATATGAGGAAGTGTGGACTACCGCCCCCAAGTGATGTGACTCGTTCATGCAATACATGGAATGTATAAAGAATGTAATTAATGAAATTATGTTACCGATATAACATATATATTATACTGGAATTATAATATATATATATATCTCTCAATTATTTTTAATTCCATTAGTATGGCAATGAAATCAATGTAGTGTTCATGCGTACGTACGACCTACCCTCTCAATGAACGGTGCATTTCATTTCTTTTTATCTCCTAAAGTTATGTAATAGTATAAAATGAATATGTACTGGATATATATGATATTTAAATCATTAATAATATTCTGGAGATGATGTAATTATAACTACATGGACAATTCTTTTCAAACTAATTCATTTTTGACTCATGTTCCAAACATCGACAAAAACATCTGATATGGACTCACATAATTAACTAATTATTATAACATTATAATATGTGATATGAATGGAAAAATAAAATTTAAAGGAGGTCCTTAAGAAATTATAAATTGAAAAAAGATTATTATTCAGTAATATAATGAAACGAACAACACAAGTCAGACTTTGGGTAAAGGATCCTTCCTCACTCTTTCTTCTTATGTACTCTCTTCTATGTCATTTCTTTTAAAGCTCATAATTATTATGTATGGGGATGTTCTTTTATATTCCTCATTATGTAATTTTTTTTTCATATTACGAGAGACCCTATTTGATCTCCTAAATCCATTTTTGGATGTTTTAAGTGGCACCTTTAGGCTGCCGAGTTTTCGTAAGGGATTTTTTCGTCTCACTTTTATTCCCGTGAGATTTATGCTATATTTTCCACCATATACATTGAGTGGTGTATGTACTACCCATTATTCTACTCTTTGTGTAATATAATTTCGTTTATGAGTATTTACATCAATGTTGTATAGTCCTTCTTTTATGGGGTGTACGTTTCGAAAGTTACCCAAGTCAGAAAGGGAACCTTTCACCCTCCTATCTTTAAAAGACTTATTTTTGTTTTGTCTTTTAAATTACATCTTCTTATGTTAGGATATGTTATTATATATCCTTATTTCTGTAAATTTTATGTCCAAGTGATGAGATACCCTTTATCTCTCTCATCAACTCTTTTTTCTAAAATTTGATGTGACACAGTTAGGCTATCAATTTTTTGCAAAGGAACTTCTTAACCCAATTCCAATTATTTGGGTTAAAACTCTACTTCTTGATTATGTCATGCTATGAATATGTGTGGATGACATCTTATTGTTTTACACTGAGTATCCACTTATATTTAGTGTATTTATATCTGTCACACATAATTATGAGATTGATTTATCCTTAATTTCAGGATACCTTCTTTATAAGGGATTTCATCTCAATTTACATTTCTATTGAGACTTCATTGTTGTTATGCACCAATTCAATCTTATATTGTATATATACTATCATTTGGAATATTATATCATGAATCCCTTTATTCTCATGATATTATAAAGTTCTGATTAAATGTTATTCCTCAATTATTGTATTCAAGTGTCTCTCATTTTGTTAAAAACCCTTTAACTAAAATATCATTTTAAATGTTTTAATGATTTATTATTATAAATATTTCTCATTAATATCCATGTTTTAAAAATGGTTTTAGGTATTTCTTTATATGGATATTAATGGTTTAAAATTTTAAAAGCTTCAAAGTGGTATGGGACACTTTGATTTAAAAATCTCTTTATTAAATGTTTAAAATGGTATTGAAAATGGTTTTTAGAATGGATACATTATTTCAATATCTTAAAATGTTATATTGTTATTGAAATATGGGAATGTTATATTTCCTTTATGCTTAAGTTATGTGCTATGATTCTTTTATAGTTCTTGGGCATTATTTATGAAGATGGGTGGTTCTGTGATAAACTAAGGGCGGGTGAGCCCGATATAGCTCTCCAATGCATTGGGTAACGTGAAGGGGTTAAACACTAAGGTTTCTTCAAAAAGATTTAGGGAATATACTATGATGGGTACTCCAAACGTAACCATGGGTCTTACTCCCTACGTAAGAATGTTAAGAATGCCTCAAGTTACCTTTATGTCTTATGATTTCTATGAGTTATTCGAAAATCTTATAATTTCATGAGGTATGTTAAAGTGCTTATGTTTTATGAGTAAAGTATGATTTCATTTATTCTTATGAATACATGGACTGATGTTTTATTTACGTATTGTTATAACCCTTACTAAGATTTTTATGTTCATCCCATGTTTTTGAAATGTTTTTCACATGACATAAAGTTGAATAGGGTCAAGGATGGGATCAAAGAAATGTTAGGCTATCTAAAACAAGGAACTGGACATGAATCTTTTGTTCAAGAGTTTTTATTTTGTGAAAAAAATGGAAATTGAGTAGATGTTTCTACTTTGTAATCTTTGAGATGTAATAGTTATGTCCTAATTCTCTAAAACTCTAAACCTGAAAATATCCTCAATGTGAATTATTCAATTTAATACAAGATTAAGTAAGGTTTAAGGGCGGGTCCTTATAGTTGGTATCAGAGGTTGGTTTACATAACATTAGAGGTTAGATTGTTGTTTAAGCATAAGTGACAAGTTGGGTATAGTCATAATGGTTATTATTTTAGATAGAGTCATTGTTATTTTTGAATGTTGGAATGAGTTTGAGATAACTTGGATAAGTATATATTAGTTTTTATATTACACTTTAGTACATGATGATTTTGTTGATATACTCACACTGACCTTTTTGGTTTTAGTAAATGGATGGATCTAGAAGGCACCAAAGTGACAATGGGTTTGAAGGAAACTGTGGTGGTTCTCTGATTAAGAGACTGGATGAAATGGGGGATTCAATGACAATTCTAGTGGTTATTCTAAACCAACTATCTGGAGCCTTGATCATCCACTTGAACCTTGTTGAGTTCTCTTATTCATCTTGTACGAGATAACCAACTTGATGTGGACGTTCAGGTGATAATTATAAAGGTAACCATTAGGGTTTATATGATCCTTACTTTTGAGGTAATTATGGGTTACTATATGTTATGATGGGAAACGAAAGGCATGAGATAAACTTGAGGTTAAGATATGAAATGATTATATAGGAATATTTTATCCCGTTTTGGGGAATTTTTTTTGAATTATGTAGTTTTGGAAAAAGGACAGCATGTAGACCGTGTAACAACCCGTCGCTTCGAACAAAGCTGTGGGAATCGAACCCACAACCAAAGTGCGACTGGTATATATCACCTACCACTGGACTGCGGGATGTCCCTGGTTAGTTTGAGTAATTCATTATAGTTAGATGATTTTATGAATCAATAGTAAGATTATTTTGGGTTATCTAAGGAAATTATTAACCTATCATGGAGGATATGTGATTAGGATAATTACTTTTCAATATGATACTTTAAGAGAAACTGCTATTATTTGGAGATAAATGTAAATTTGTACCTTGGAATACTATGTGATTAAATCCTTAAAATATTTGGGTTTCAATATTAATTTGGTTTAATTTGATGAATTTTATGGAAAAATTGTTTATTGAATGGTCTTCATTGAACTTTGGGTTTTGTTGGACAAATTTTGGTGATTATGAATATATTTTCTTTTTTATAAAGGATTATCCATTTGTGGATTATCTGATTTTTTTCTATCAATTTTGCATTTGGATATGGTCTAAAGTCATGGGAAATATATAGTTCTCTTTTTTGGATTAGGCGATTCTCTAGAAGTTGATTATAGCCCTCTTAATGTGAGAAAGTCATCTTAAATACTCGTCTTTTGGAGAAAATATGTGTTTTTGTAAGAAATATAGTAGGAGATGAGAGTCTACACGATAAGTAAGTATGTTTCCTTATGATTTAGTTAGGTTCATAAATAAATTCCTCAATAAAAAGTAACTTAAAAACAAAAATGTTGTCTGTTATCTTTTCCTACTAGGGAACCAAACACCGTTTAACCCATCACCAGTTTGTGATTTTCTTGGTGGTTAACATTCTCCTAATCATGTTTTCTATCACTCCCCATCAGAACATGACCCTTTTTTTCTCTTCCATGTCCATGTTTTCCTACAAGGAATACTACTATGGGTTAACTCGGGTGACCTTTGTACTTCTCTTTCTTTCTTTTAAAGTGACTGTTTAATTTACTCCTTTTCCGATGTGTGGCTTTCAATGAAGTTTCCAAGACCAATTTTAAAATTGCGAGGACACAATTCCCAATTGGGGGGGGGGGGTGAGGATGTAACATCCTAGTTAAATAAAGAATATTAATTTTTCATATTTATTAATATTTTTGAATAAAATATTAATATTACTTTAAATATAACGCTATGCTCGATGGCGTACCCAATACGCAACAACGAGTTTCTTTGAAATCTTACGTTGCAATCTAATAATAAAATAATATTATTTTAAATGGTAGTTAAGGCCTAGCCATTGTATTGGTGGGAATGAATAGAAATAACTAAAACATTATTATACATGTTTGTTAAATGTTTGTACATTTATCCAATAAAAGATAAAGGCTTAATATAAGAAAAGAATTCAATTTTAAGCATAAATACTCTAAAATTAACTAAAAGGTCTATTTATCACCTTTTGTTGGTGAACCCTATTTAATATATTTTTTTTCACTCTTATACATTATATCGGACAAAATAAAATTCTTTTTTAGAATCAGGACATCAAAATTTACTTTGTATAAATTTTTGGTATTTTTCCGATAAAGTTCATTTTTTTATGAATAGTGAAAAATGTTGTATTTTAATTCAAAACCTCTTTTTAATATAATTTAATTAAATTATTATATCATCTTTTGAATTGGTTTTAAATTGAAATTTGAATATATTTTTACCATTTAATCCAATAGTGGTCACTGGAATTAATTTCACTATGAAATTGGACTTGAACTAGTGTCAATCTTTTAATAGATATTGTTTCTTAAAAACACGATATTTGTTCTGACAACGAGAATTAATTATTAAAATAATATGTTTTTAATTTTTTAAAATAGACATAATTTTGGAATTAGTAATATAAAATATATCTTAGGGTGAATTTTTTTGTATTTTTCTGAAAAACATCAATTTTTGATGAATAGTGAAACCACTAAGTGGTAGTTAAAAAATTGATTTTCCGTTTAAATGAATCTTCACCACATCAATTATTTGAATTTAAAAAATCTAAAATACATGGTTGTAATTAGGATGTAAAATGTGGTTTAATGGGATTAAAATAATTTTTTGTGAATAGTAACTTTTATGTTTTATTAATCGCAATTAAAGGTAATTAGTGTAATTTATGGTAAAGATAATGTTATAATAATATAAAATGACCTTGAAACATGTCCTAACCATATTGTATGAGTCATGGCCGACCATGAAATCCATGGGTCAACTTGGGGACCTCATGGAGCCACTTTGGTTGGAAAATGACATTAATAACTTTTTATTTAAAGTTAAAGTTAAAATGTCACAAACATGTATTGTTTTACTAAACAAATATTTTCATGTGGTTATACAAGTCATATTTATTGCTATAAATTTTCATTAGAAATATAAAAATATTTCCTACATCATATTATTTAGTTTATAATTTTTAGACACTAAATAAACTAATTTATTTATGACACCATGATGAGGCAATGATTACCTCATTAATAAATGATTTAAATAAAATGAGAGGATAAGGTAAAATATGTGACATAAACTTGTCAATAACCTATTGGATGGGTGGATTTCGAACCCTTATCACCTTATCGTTGAAATATATAATTGTGGGACCTTTAATATCCGAAAATCATTTTATAATAAAGTAACTTTTCAAGGCATTCCAAGAGTGCCCCTCCTCCTTCTTATAAAAGGCCCTCACCTCTGCACCCTTACCCTCACCTCTAAAGCTTTTGGATCAACCAAAATCTGCTCATTTTATCTCTTCTCATTCATATATTAATCCTAGAAGCCTTACCATTAGCAGAAAGCTATTCAAAAACCCTTTTGGTTCAAACTAAGAGGAGTTACCCGATTTAAAGGTAACGACTTCTCTAATGTTCTTTTGTTTTATTTTGCATCTCCAACCCCCTAAAATCTTTTTATTCCTTTATTTTGTAACAAAAACAGTATATTAAATATACTAGGATGTTTTTATAATAATTATTCGAGCTAAATGTTCACATGAATCCGTCTAATAGTTAATGAACATACTGTTTCTGTGGATGGTGAATTACTACATCATGAAACGATGATTGTTAAATATTCTTTGAAACCTTTTAATGGTGGACATTATGATGTCACTGTATTTCATATATGATATATATGGTATTCATGTTTTCTATATGTTTATGTATTTTATAATTAAATCATACCTTTATTCTTTGCATGTTGTGCATGTGCGATAATTTTATGTGAGGAAGTGTGGACTACTGCCCCCCAAGTGATGCAACTCATTAATGCAATACATGGAATGTATAAAGAATGAAATTAATGAAATTATGTGACCTATATAACATATATATTATACTTGAATTAATATATATATATATATATATCAATTATTTTTAATTCCATTAATATGACAAAGAAATAAAAGTAGCGTTCATGTGTACGTACGGCCTACCGTCTCCTTGAACGGTGCATTTCATTTCTGTTAATCGCAAAATGTTATGGAATAGTATAAAATGAATATGTACTGGATATATATGATATTTAAATCATTAATACTATTCTGGACATGATGTGATTATAAATACATGAACAATTCTTTTCAAACAAGTTCATTTTTGACTCATGTACCAAACAACGACAAAAACATCTGATATGGACTCACATAATTAACTAATTATTATAAAATTATAATATGTGATATGAATGTAATAATAAACCATAAAGGTGGTCCGTAAGAAATTATAAATTTACAAAAGTTTATTATTCAGGAATATAAATAAACGAACAAGACAAGTCAGACTTGAGGTAAGGGATCCTACGTCACTCTTCCTTTTTAAGTACTCTCTTATATGTTATTTCTTTTAAAACTCATCTTTCATATGTTTGGGGATTTTATTTTATATTCCTAATTTTGTAAGTTTTATGTTCATATTATGAAAAACACTATTTGATATCATAAATCTATTTTTGGAAGTTTTAAGTGGCGCCGTTAGGCTGCCGAGATTTCGTAAGGGATTTTTTCGTCTCACATTTATTCCCGTGATATTTATGCTACATTTTCCACCATTTCCTTTGAGTGGTGTATGTACTGCCCATTATTCTATACATTGTGTAATATAATTTCGTTTAGGAGTATTTATATCAATTTTTTATAGTGATTATTTCATGGGGTGTACGTTTTGAAAGTTACCCAAGTCGGTAAGGGAACCTTTCACCCTCCTATTATTAAATGACTTCATTTTGTTTTGTCTATTAAATTATATCTTCTTATGTTGGGTTATTTTCTTATATATCCTTATTGGTGTAAATTTTATGTCCAGGTGATTAAATACCCTTTATCTCTCTCATTACCTCTTTTTCTAAAATTTGACGTGACGTCGTTAGGCTATCGAATTTTTGCAAAGGAACTTCTTAACCTAATTCCAATTATTTGGGTTAAACCTCTACTTCATGATTATGTCATGCAATGAATATGTGTGGATGACATATGATTGTTTTACACTGAGTATCCACTTATATTTAGTGTATTTATATTTGTCACACATAATTATGAGATTTATATATCCTTAATTTAAGGATACCGTCTTTATAAGAGATTTCATCTCATTTTACATTTCTATTGAGACTTCATTGTTGTTATACACCAATTCACTCTTATATGGTGTATATAAAATCCTTTGGAATATTATATCATGAATTAATTTATTCTCATGATCTTATAATGTTATGATTAAATGTTATTCCTCTATTATTTTATTCAAGTGTCTCTCATTTTGTTAAAAACCCTTTAACTAAAATATCGTTTTAAATGTTTTAATGATTTATTCATATAAATATTTCTCATTAATATCCTTGTTTTCAAAATGGTTTTATGTATTTATTTATATGGTTATTAATGGTTTAAAATTTTAAAATATTTAAAGTGGTATGGGACACTTTGATTCAAAAATATCTTTATTAAATGTTTTAAATGGTTTTGAAAATGGTTTTTAGGATGGATTCATTATTTCAATTTCTTAAAATGTTACATTGTTATTGCAATATGGGAATGTTATCTTTCCTATATTCTTACGTTATGTGCTATGATTATGTTATGATTCTTGAGAATTGTTTATGAAGACGGGTAGTTCTGTGATACACTAAGGGCGGGTGAGCCCGATATAGGTCTCCAATGCATTGGGTAACGTGAAGGGGTTAAACGCTCACGTTTCGCCGAAGATATTAAGGGAATATACTATGATGGGTATTCCAAACATAAACATGAAGGTTACTCCCTACGTAATAATGTTATGAATGCCTCATGTACGTTTATGACATATGATTTCTATGAGTTATTCATAAATATTATGATTTCATGAGGAATGTTAATGTTCTTTTGTTTTATTAGTAAAGTATGATTTCATTGATTATTATGTATACCTGGACTGATGTTTTCTTTCCGTATTGTTATAACACTTACTGATCTTTTTATGATCATCCCATGTTTTTGAAATGTTTTTCACATGACATAAATTTGAATAGGGTCAAGGATGGGATCAATGAAATGTCAGGCTATCTAAAACAAGGAACTAGACATGACACTTTTTTTCAAGAGTTTATATTTTGTGAAAAAAATGGAAACTGAGAAGATGTATCTACTATGTAATATTTGTGATGTAATAGTTATGTCAAAATTATCTAAAACTCTAAACCTAAAAATATCCTCAATATGAATTATTCAATTTAATTGAAGATTAAGTAAGGTTTAAGGTCGGGTCCTTATATTGTGGCTGGGTTACCTCAAACCCAGAGGAAGAAGAACACGATATGGGTTGTGATCGACAGGCTGAGCAAGTCGGCTCACTTTATACCAATTCGAGATACAGCCAAAGTTATGGAGTTGGGAAATATCTATGTGAAAGAATTTTTTCGTTTTCACGGAGTTCAATCTGCTATAGTCTCTGATAGGGATCCTTGGTTTACTTCTTGTTTTTGGAGAGGCTATTAGGAGGCACTGGGATATCAGGTCTGTTTGAGCATGGCCTACCATCCACAGTCAGATGGCCAGACAGAGAGAGCTAATCAGATCCTTGATGACATGCTCTGCGCTTGTGTTCTCGACATCGTGGGATCTTTGGATGATCATCTGGGGTTATCTGAGTTTTCATATAACAACAACTATCAATCTAAAATTAAAATGGCTCCTTTTGAGGCATTTTATGTCCATCCTTGTAAATCTCGCATATGTTTGTCGTAGATTGGTGAATGTTCTTTGGTAGGACCGCGTTTGGTCCAAGAGACGACAACTAAGATCTAGTTGATTCGTCAGAGCATTTTGGCAGCACAAAGTCAGTACAGGTCTTATGCTGATCATCGTCGTAGACCTTTAGAGTTCTCTATTGGTGACCAGGTGTTTTTGAATGTTTCTCCCCGGTTAGGTCATCGACGGCTCGGGAGGCAAGGGAAACTTTCTCCTCATTTTGTGGGACCTTTAGAGGTTGTTGGTCTTGTGGGGGGAAGTTGCTTATTGTCTAGCTCTACCCCCACAGCTGACATCGATACATAACATGTTCTATGTATCGCATCTATGAAAGTACCTATCTATTCTATCTCATGTTGTGAGGTGGAGTGATCTTGAGATTGAATCAGATTTATCTGTGGTTGAGAGATTAGTCAATGTTTATGATTCTGAGACCAAGGCACTTCATGGGAGAATGATACCCCTGGTCCATATACTTTGGCTGTATGGTTTAGATTCTCATGAGACGTGGGAAAGGGAGTTACTAATTAGTGAGCAGTGGCCTCATATTTTTGACGTGGAGGTTTCTTCATAGGGTTTTTGGGGATAGAAAGATCTTATGATGGGGAGGTTGTAACATCCCATTATGCTTTCAGGTACTTTTTATGTCTCTAAGTGCCTCTGTTTTTGAATAGTGACTTGGCGGTGGGTTTGGGTGGACTTTTAACAAAAACAAAAAGGCAGTGGCTTGTGCACGGTTTTCGCATGTTTTGATAAACCGTGAGATCAACCCGTGCCAACCTAGCAGCACTGGATAGTGGGGTATACACGGTGTGCGCACGGTTTGGTAAACCGTGTGACTAAATTGTGCAGACTTGCAACCCTGGACAGTGAGATCCGCACGGTGTGCACATAGTTTGACAAACCCTTGCGGCCACTTAAAGTTAGATCCTTATATTGTCAATCTCGGCCGTTTTTCCTCTAAGTTCTTCCTTTTTCCTCCTATACGGCCCTAACTCAGGATTTTACTTCTCTCATGGTCAGAGAAGGTTCTCCCATCATTACTGAGGTGATCCAAAGTCTCCTCTTGGTGAATCGAAGCGGGATTCTAAATTTATGTGATCATTCTTCTTATTTATCATTTAGTTTCTTAGATCTACCTAGATCTAATTCTTACATCCTCTTGGTTTCTTAGATATGTTCCCGTTATGGGTAGATCTAAATGTGTAAATGCCAATATGATGAGTTTTGGTCTCGGCCTTTCTAGGGGAAGTGATCTAGGATGGGTTCCTGGAGAATCAATCGGGAATCTTGAGTTTTCTTCTTCCGTTGTGGTTTTGGTCCAAACCCTTGAGGTAGGTGGTTCCATCCCGACTTTCCAAATTGATTATCTTTGTATTGCTTGATTTATTTCAATTTTTGATTTAAATTCAATTACTTTATTATGCTTTCAATTAAATTGATAAAAACATGATTCCATTGAATTGAGATATTTGAAATGGTCTTGGCTTGGAAATTTGGAAAACCCCAATTCCATTGAATTGTGTGTGTGTTACGGAAATGGTTTCAATTAAATTGTGGAATTTGATTTTGGAAATAAATTGTACGATGTTGGAATTGGTTTTGAATGGCTTTTCAAACTAGTAAAATGGCTTAAAATGATTTGATAGAAACCCATTGGTTTTATATTATGAAAAAGGAATGTTTTTAATAAAACCTATTTTGGTTTTAAATGCAATGAGATTGGAATTTCTGGAATGGAAGAATGGTATTTATCCTATTTTAAGAATTCACAAAATAGTTCACCCATCATGAAGGATAACATGCAAGCCTTAGATAGTTAGTGAGTTATTTGAATACACTCTACGATACGACGACGTTCGAAAACATACTTGTGGTGGATCACATCCCCGATGGGTTGGTGACGAGTCTCCTTTGGACAATGTCATAGGGACGTGTGTATGCGCATATTGCTGAGTAGACATAGAGAGTGAGAAATCCTATAACTGGTTAATACTATCATATCTTTTAGAAGATGACCATGTTCCTCTCCTGAATATTTATATTTGTGATATAAATTTATGCCAATGCTTTTGAACTATTTTACATGACTGCTGAATTTATGTAAACTATTTTACATAAATGTTTTACATAAGAAATTGTTTTTGAAATATTCCATCATTTTGTAAAGTCTTTTTTTAAAGTATTTATTTCCATCATTTGAAAATAGAAAGCTTTTATTTGGATATTCTATATTTGGCATCATTTGTAGAATCTTTGCTGCAATCCTACTGGTCTTAGGCTCAAACCCTACTTTTCCTTCGTGTGTTTTTAGAATTTCTTCTTCCTAGATCGAGCAATGGGAGGGGGCCTTTTGGTGGTGGTTCTAGCTGATGAACTTTGGACTTGGTGAGTTGTGTCCCTCAGGACCATATGCTGTTTTTTTTCATTTTTGGTACATTGGTTGTTTTAATTTTGGTTCTTGTTCCCCTTTTTGTTCTGGTACATTACTCCCAGTGGGGTTTCTTGTGTTATTCATACTGTTTTTTTTACTCTTCCTTTTGCATTCTTGTAGAAAATTCATTCCTGCATGAATGTTGTATGATGACTGGTGCTATTCACTAACCAGGGGGGATCAAGAACGCCTTTCGGGTTATGTCAGGACCGGCTTGGTTATAGGGTTACCAGAGTACCCAGGATGGTTTATGACATATATTAACACAAACTAGAGGAATATGAATCACAAAATAATGTTAGAGATGATTAGGGACCATTAAATCTCAATCCACTAATATCATAATAATGTTAAAAAGAATCATATGCTCTATGTAGAAATGATCTTGAAATTTTATAATTGATGAAAAATGATAAGGATTCAATTTTCATATACATGAAATGGATAGATATAAGAAAAATAAAGGATTGGTCTTCATAAATCCTTTTATAAATGATTTATCAACCATTCCTTCTGGATAAGATAATGGATTGTAAAATATATTATCTAAAAATTAATAAAAATGTTGAATCTATAAGAGAAGGTAAACCATAATTATCTATATTTATTTATGAATGATATGCAATATTTGGTTCACTAATAGGTTTACCATTAAAACATGTGTTGAATAAGTATATATTATATGATGCACATATCTCGACCTTCTCTATCCGTGCAGGCTTCCAAAAAATGATATAAGATATTCCAGTGAAGAATTTTTGTTGTCATTATTAAGAAAGTGATCCTAAAATTTAGATCATGTTGTCTTATATGCCAACCAATGATGGATAAATGGAAATCATCTGAGGGGGCTATGAAACCATTACCCATACCAACATGGAAATTTGATAAAATAAGCATGTACTTTTTCACAGGTATTCATACTGCACTAAGAGAAAATAATTCTATATGGGTTATGGTGGATCATCTTTCAATTATAGCTAACTAAATAGCAACTAAATAGAAATTTTCAATCGAGTTGCATACAAGGGTATACAATAGAGAAATCATGATACTTTAAGGAACACCCCAATCAATGGAATCTGATTGAGAACCATGATTTACCTCAACATTATAGAAGAATATTAAACATTATATAAATAATTAGAAATATATCATCCCAACATATCACCCTCAAATGAATGTTAATTCAGAGAGTAAAATCACATTTCCCAAGGATATGATGATATAATGATCAATGTACATCAAATGAGGATAATATAATCATCTTTTTTACCGAGTTCTCATAATGTAATATTTTCCACTCAAGAATAGAATTGGATCTCTATAGTGCCCATAAATGGAAGAGGTGAAAACACTTAATTGCTGTAATGAACATGGATAACTCAAATTAGTGGTTCCTAAAATAGTTGAGGAAATTCTGTAAATGGAAAAAAACCCTAAAATAGAACAACATGGATGAAAAGAATTGAAATAATATATATACTGACATTCATCAATGAGACATCGAGTTTGAGTTTGGAGATAAGTTATTCCTCAACATGTATCAATGGAATAATTTCACACGATTTTATTAGAAGAGAATTCTTATTCCATGATATATAATCCCTTTTGAGATCCTTAATGACATCATGGTGGTGGCCTATTGACTATCACTACCACCCAACATATCTCATGTACATGATGTGTTACATGTATCCCTCCTGAATAAGTATATTACATACCCTATACATATAATGAATCCATAGGTTGTACCAATGAGAGATGACCCATAATATGAAGGGATTCCAGTGACAATCATTGATCATATAGATAATTTTCTAGGAAATAAGATAAATCATCTCGTCAATGGTGAAAAATAAACCAAATTTGTGAATAATAATTGTGGAAACAAAAGGGTCTGAAGAAATAAAATTATCCACTATATATTTACTCTCTGAATTGAAAAATTTATGTGTAAAATTTTGAAGGGGGGATAATTTTATTAATTTTTTTAAAAAAACCCATTATAAATTATTTAAATTCTTTATCATGGTTATAGATAACAAATGTAGATATTTGGGTTAATTATGTCATTTCATTTTTAAAATACTAACCATAATAATATGTATCGATATTATAGATGTTGATTAGTGATCATATGATTATTATAAATGATTGGATTTAAGAAATCAAATTGACAAGGATAAAAGGAGAAATGGACACGACTAGTATGATCACACCCTATGAATCCCATTAATCCGAGTATATAAGTGAAGTATAATCACTAGGAAATTACCTTAACCAATCCCAATATGATATCAAAAAAATCATCACTATAATATTTTTGAGGGGACGCTAATTCCCATTGAATATATATATGTATATATATATATATATTAATGAAGCATATTCCTATTAGGGTGTTTTATAATGTGATAATAGGATAGGTATCAAGACACTAATACTATGAATTTATATATATTTTTTAATGAATAATGAATATATTTAATGTTTATAAAATTTAGTGTAAAATGTTTTTTTAATTTAGATGAAAAAAAAAATTTATCTTTTTAAATATTAAAATAATACTAATCTATTTATTTTTATGTATTGATTAGTGTTAAAATTAAATTTTATTTTAATAAATTAAGTTTATTTTTAAACTTTATCAAATACAAATGATAATATTATTATTACGAAGGCAAATTAAATTTTTAGAAGCATTCGAACACTATTATTGTCAAAAAAACATGGAATTTTAAAATACATGTAGATGACTATTTTGAAAGTAAAAAATAAATTATTTAAAATATTATTTTGATAATATATTTTTTTGATCCAAAATGTGAAATTAGGAAACTTTGATTTTTTATAATTTTCTATGGAACCCAAAATTTGAGGTAATAAATAAATAATGTATAAATATATGGTGTGTATTTTGACATAATAATGACCCAAATTTTATGTAATTAATCTTTGAAGGGTATCCAAGAATAGATGTAGGATTACCTTAAAATATTTTGAATTGGAGTTTATTCTATTAATTTTATAATGCAATTATGAATCCAATAAAACATATATTATTTTAAGGTTCTTAAATCATTTCTTTTTTGAACATGACACACTTCCATATAAACATTAGTAATATTTAAATGCATTCATAAGAAGTGATTTAAAAATTAAATATTCAAATTCACATTTTCATATACCATGGTAAACAACAATGGTAAGGAATATGGTTTTGATTTATTTATTATGTAGAGTCCAACACATAGTTTTGATCTGTAACAAATAACTCCAATCTATTTTACAATATAATCCCAACCAAGATCCCCTTCCCCTTTACATAATAACCTTTTATTGTTTACATAACCAATAATCTATTTTTATATTCATAAAAATGATCCCAATGCTCTGAATGACCACCTTAAAATCATTTAGAATCCCCACCAAAAGGTAAGGGATGTTTTACCATACATCATTATTCATGCATATTATTCATTTTATTACTTTTATTTTTAATTCATAATGTTAGGATATGTTTTTTAGCATCCCTATTACAATAAATTTTATTTCCATATTTTGAGATACCCTTTAGCGACATATTAATGAATTTAAGATACTTTATGTATTTTTGTATGCAACCAAAAGTTCTCTATGATTTTTCATCTGAAAAACATATAATGAATTCCGTAACTATTTACAATGAATTGATTTCATAATTACATTTATATAATCATAATATTAGGAAATTACATGCATTAATTCAAAAATCATTGATAATGGAATTAAATGTGATTAAATATGATCTTATGTTGAATTATCAATGTTGCACAATTATGCATGTAGATGATATGAAAGCGATAGATGTTCCGCAAAGTATATATCAATCCAATGATTTTGGTAATGTTTTAGTCTCATAAGATTCTATATATGGTTCTAGGAAAATTATCCTATTTAAATTATGTGATGGTTCATTAGTAGTTACCCTTGATTTAAACATATGATGTCATGTTTAATGTTTTTTCGGCATTCCTAGGTTTCATTTGAATTATCAGTCTACATCATACCTCTTTGGTTATGTTTTATTATTATAATCCCTTTTATATTCAATTGAAATTATTAATTTCTAGAATTTAAATCATTCTTTATGTTATGGAATTTTTATTCCTGTAATATGCTTTTGAGATCAAAATTTTATTATGTATGACCTTAGGTTATCCCACATTGTTTTTGAAAAGATGCAATAATATGAGCTAGATAAAAATGTTTTCACCATTTCTGATGTATCCCCAATTTTATGTTTATTTGTAATGTACAAAATTATCCCTTAAAATTATAATTTTATATATAATATTTTTTATTATATTTATTAAATCATTACTTAATGTTTAATTAATATTATGTCAACATAATACTTTATAATGTTTTTATTTTTGAATAAATTTTATTTTGAATCTATATTTCATTATATGAAACGATATTTTAAGCTTACAATATACACAATAATGAGCCACCTTACATTACACAAAAGACAAAGAATTACTAAATTTCAATATATTATTAATATATTAATATTTAATATAATAATATATAACCAACTAGTAATGTTAATATTTACGAATAAAATTTAAATAATTAGGAAAATATATTTTTGACTTCATTGGATACTTATAAAATTAGCATTAATATAAGAAGCAAATTAATATATATGAAATGCTTTATAAAGACCTACTTTTATTAGCATATAATCATTTTATCTTAATAAAATAATTTAATTACAAATATTGAATGATATTAATGTATTATATATTCAATCCAATAATTTTTTCATTCATCCAATAGATTTATTATACATAAGACAATAATAAACACATACTTAGGGATAAAAACTATTATTTTTTAAAGGAGGTTTTCTGCCATTTATTGGTGAATGTATTATAAATGAAATTTAGGATAATTGTATATGTATTCCTAGAAAAAATAATACTATTATTTTAATGTATAATATAATAAATTACTTTTGTTGTATTTTGGGAATTTTTATGATATATTTCATGTCTTGATGAATTGTGATAAAATATTTCATTTTATCAGAAGAAAGTGTTGTGTATAATAAATTTATAGTGTTATATTATAATTTTTATTTTTTTGAAAGTATAATTAAATATATTTATTATCATGTTTCATAATTAAGGTCATTTTAATCAATTTAAATATTAATATAGACATAAAACATTTCCATTATTTGAAATATTTCACATTAAAAACTCATATTCTCATTTCGTCAAATGGAATAAGTTTAAATTGATTATTTCAACAAGAAATATTTTTATATTTAAAAATTTTGTCAATATTTAAAATTAGTTTTCAAAATTTTGTAAACATCCTCCATTTCTTTTTGTACATTGTGAGTAGATACATTAGTATTTTATTAATTACCATAGTCGAGGCTAAATTTTGTAATTAAGGGTAAATATAATATTATAACATTATCATTAATGTTTCCCTAATTAAATTTCATGAGTTTGTTTCAATATAAATCATCTTGGTGTAGGTTATATTTCATATTAGAGGTAATTGGAATACCTTATTAATTTTTTATTATTTTCTTATAAGTGAAGTCCAAAATGTGACATTCAAGTTTTTTGTAAGCATTATATTTTTATTATGTGGTTATAAAAAATGTATCTTAGAATATACATATTTTATAAAATGAGATTTTTCCTTAAAAGAGATAATTTATTTTTAATTTTTAGAGAAAAATTAATAATATTAAAGGCTTTCAAAATTATGATGTACTAAATGTTCAATTAAATAAAATATCAAATAAATTATACTAAAAATACCAAAATAAATATAATATGAAATGATTACTATGATCACTAAATTTTTTTTGAATTGTATGACATTTTAGTGGTATTTTTACATATTTTTAAAATTTATTATTTCTATATGAAATTATTTAATAGTCATGAAAAGAACCATATCAATATAAACATTATTGATATTTTAAAATATATAATATTTTATTATATGATATAATATTTCAATAAAAAATAACTCACTTTTAGGAAACTAATTTTTATACTTCTAAATTTTTAATTAAGGGATCACTTATTGGTGTTTTTTAATTGTATTATAATTGTATTAAGCCACAAAGTTTACATTATATGGTGTAATAGTAAAATATGAAAGCTTTTAATAATTTTTAATGCCAAAATACAAAGTTAATAGTTTTACATAAACATTTATAAATGTTATTTGGTGATATAATTTCAATAAATATTAATTTTATATTCTAAAAAGTGAAATTTGGATACACTTTGGATTGGAAATTATTTTCTATTATGTTAATATTTTATAGGATTCCAAAATGGACTCTCACATTTGTTATAAAAGTGAACATCCTCCCTCAACTCCTAAGAAAACATTGAGCATTATATCTCTACCAAACCATGACCATTTCCCCTTATAACATATGTATATAGTTTTTGGAGGACTTGGTCTTCCAAAAATTCCAAAACTAGAACCATTGAGAATATATATACAATGGGAGTCCGAGGAAGAAGTGGTAATCATTTTTACCAACTCATCCAAGTTAATTTGTTCTTATACATATTATTCATGAGTTTTTTCTGTTATAATATAATAATTATAATATAATATTAATTTTTAGATATTATTATAATTATGGGACAACCATATTCATTTATTTATACATCCAAAAAAATTAAAACATTATGAATTCATATATATGGATAACTATCTCCATTCCATGGAGAAATCTGTTTTCCATCATCACATGACTTTGATGAGTATAATTATAGAAAAAGTGGACATATATTATAATTATTTCATGATATTAATTCTGAATATATTAATTTACCATATAAGTTTTTAAAATTTCACCATTACGTGAATGATACAATCGCTCATGCGTACCTAAGGAATACCATATCCATAATGCGATGTGATTCATTTCCCATGTTATACATTCATAGATGATAATAAAAATTTATTTACTGATAAAATAAGATATTTAAATCGAAAACATAATTACATAGATATTGTGTCTATATCATTTGATAAATTATAGATACTTTCAAGAGAAAACAAGAAAAAGAAAAATTTAAATATACACTCTAAAAAGTAAAATAAATATAATATTATTGATAAAAGATTTGTAAGATATTATAAGGGATTATATATGATATTATAAAATTTATTATGATTCTAGGGAATTTTTTTATTAAAATTAAAATCACAATACAAGATTTTTGGATGCGTATGGTGAAAATAAGCCATATAGTAAGGGATTTTCATCTCAAATTTATTTCTTGTGTGATACATTCCATGTCCACCTCATATTTTCATATATGTGTTATATATATTTCCCAAAAATGTGACTTCTATGTGTATCTTGATTATATATATATATATATATTTATATCATTCAAGGGGAATATGACACTACTCATTTTAATGTTATATGTATTTATTTCATAGTCTAATCGTTAATAGGGATTATTTTGTTTTAAGTCCCCATTGGGGAATATTTACCTTCCATGTTATTGTCCTCTAAAATTATTTTTAAATTTTTTTACAATAATACATTGATTGTTTTATGTTTTATTTACCCTATTTCACTTATTATAAACTATTTCAAAAGGTATATTATTTTTTATATCCAAAACATGGTACTTTATGTCTTTATATAAAAAAACAAATTGAATATATGTTTTTAACTTTTATGACAATAATAGAATTTCCCTCCATCATGAAACCCAGATGATTTAATGATTCCTTTAAAATTTTATAATATTATATTCAAACAAAATATTTTATTTTATAAATGAGCAGTATTTTAAATAAATCATTTCAATGTTTTAAGGATTATCTTGTCCCACATTTTCTTCTATGACATATAAGACTCATTCATCATGTATTTATTATGTGTGGTGTATTTATACTATAGTTTGTTATATCATATCATAAATATAATTATCCAAATTGTATTAAATTTTATCAAATTAGAATGTTACATTCAATTATAAATCTATTTTTTAAAAGTGAATATTTGACATATGAATAATTCTTTGGACTGCAACAACAATGGTTATAGATCTTTGAATGTAAGACTCCTATTGCATATCTAGTCTCCTGAGATGAATCAGTTGGCCAAATCAAATGGGTTTCTACCTTAAATGATAAACCATCATATGAATGATCTTTACAGTATAAGTCTGATGTATCAAGGAAACATGGAATCTAATACGTAAGAATTTCTACTATACATTACCCTTACTATGAATTTTAACTCACCATTTTATTTTATATATTTTACCTAGGTTATGATGATGAAATTTTAGAATGAGTTCAGGTATGAAAATTATTTTCCATTTCAATATTTTATGTTTTTCAAATATAATATTGAAAAATATATGTATCCAGTTCATCCAAAATACAAAATTGATCAGCCCGTTTGGATCTGATTCTATGTAATGATGCCAATGTAATAAAACCATGCACCATATCAATGATTTTAGGGTTAGGGAAATATAGTTGTTATAAGAGGATGATTAGTATTAATCATTGAATCTAGATTTATGAATACATTTATTATAGAACATATCAATCCAGTAGATTATAGGGATAATTAAAACAAATGTCATAAAGATTTAGTTAGATGGTGGTTATGTTGTTTTACTACAAATATTCCTTCATTGCGATATACATAAGGGTGTGGTTCTGGTACAAATGTTCCTATGGGTAACAACGTCAAATATGTGTGTATGACCTGACACGACATACCCATGAACACGACAATAAGAATTGATACACACCATATTTTTGAATCTCGGGGATATTCTTTGGATAGTTAAAATTTTCATTCCAATCAATTATATTGGATTTATGAAAATAATGACATTGTATAAACATGGGTAAACCTGAGGTGTCTATAATTTAGAATAATGACTCATTATTTACACATAATAATCATAATTTTAGTGTTTTTAAAATGTTATAATTGAATATAAAAATATGAATTTTGGTTTTAAAAAAATTTACACTTAAAAAGGATTAAATATAAACCATGGAAGCACTTATATTGAAATAAATGGATGATGTAGTAATATATTGGTGTTGTATTGGAAATCATAAATAAATGGATATATAGTAAATATCCTTGTTTCAAGGATGTCTATAAAATTTATTTTGGATGTTATATTAATATTGATTTTAAAAATGAAAAACCATAGGTCATGTGACATCACATTATTTCCAAATATTCCATGGGTTTTGAACCGACAATGGAAGGGAAACATGGGTGCAGTTCCTACCACCAGACTACGTGAAGTGCTGTTGTTTACCTCAGAATTCAAAAATCACAACAATTCTCTCTTTCAAAATGGTATCCAATAGATTTTTTCATTTAACTGTAACCCCAATGTTTTGCAATCTAGAGGGAAATTTTTTCCAATGGTGGGTTCCCATTAGAGATTATTTTCAATGATGCCTACGAAATCACATTGGTTGAGATGGTGGTATGTTAGTATCATCACACCCTTTTGGGGAAATTGTTCCATACTACGAGACTCTCTTATTGATTTAATAGGTGGTCATGAATCCTTTAATGATACCCACAAATGATACTGGTATTCCTAGAGTTAACAATCAATTATTAGCATGTATAGATATTAAAATAATTTGTATGTATTCTAGGTTCTTCATCAATGAGGGTATTTTTATTTATATGTGGTCCTGTATTGATGGAATTCTTTTATGTAATACTTAGAGTGTCATTATTCCTTATTACAATGGTTCCTGTTTTAAAGAAACTATGTATGGAACTCTGGTGTGTATCATCGTTTAGTGAGATGAGAGTTATTTTGATGTTAGGATCAAACCTATAAAAAATATTTCTACATATCCTGACAAAAGTAGTTTTAACTCATATAAATAATTGTTGCATAGTGGGTCACAACATACCTTTTATGGTCATGTGATATAGACCTACAATTGTTTCATTTCATGTGGAAACACTGTATATGCATTTGTGTCCTACACAATATTTTTTTTGGTGATTATGATGTACCGGACAAGGGAACCTGGAATAAAAATAGATTCACATGTTGAATAAGAACTTGTTGGGATTGTGTCCCAGGGAGAACATGGTGGATTTCAGATGAAGGGGTTTGGACCTCATGGTGTTTTCCAACAAATCCCATTTGGTTGGGAATCAAATCCCATAATTTTTAGTTGGTATCATTGGGGTGTTAGTCTTATTGAGAGTATATATTGTGGAATAGTCATAAAAAGGATTCACACTGAGAAGGTATTATGATGAGTGTATACTCATGATTATTTGGGGACCTGTTTTGGGGCCTAAAACTATAAAGGATGTCTGTTGAGATTGGGCCCTATATGGGTATCTATTGTAACATGATTGAGATTAGAATCAACATTCTCTTAGTTCAGTAAATGGAATGGATATTATTTATTTCAGGATCACCAATATCCTTTATTCCCATTGTCAACATATTTTGTGCAATATATAATATAAAATAGACGATATGAGACTATACATGATCTTATTTTATATATAGGAGGACTTGGTGAAAAATCCTAAATGAAGATGAATGAGTTGTTGATTATGAAATATCCTATACCCTAAGATGTGGGTAATAGAGATAAAGGGTACAAAACATACATATCTTCCCTTTAGCCTTGAATGGATCCAAGGAAGTGATACCAAAGAGGAATTTCATCAAGATATAGCAAAGAGGGATCAAGCTAACATCTCATCTCTGACCTAGTGTCCAATTGGTATATATGAGTAAGAGTGAATCCTGATGCAAGAAAGGCTAGAGGATTACTTGAGGGGAATTCCCTAGAATCAATTTCATATCTAGGGATTATGATGACTTTTCACTATGAATTGAAATGAAGGCTTAATTTTCGTACTATTATCTAGGAAATATGCTATCTAATTCATAAATAGAAGAACAGTTTTTCATGGTCTTAAACCTTATGCCCAACAGCGGGAAAAATCTGACGATGTCCCTAGGATAAGGGTCCTCACCATTGGGATACACACTAACATTCACCATAAAGACATTTATTGTCCTACTGAATAGGCATTGTAATCCTCTTACTATAAGAACACAAAACCAAATATGGGACACATTTTTTTGCCACATTCCATGGTTGTTCAATTTTGGAGGTTTTTTTGATTAAACAAGGACCGTATTATACAAGGGTACAATGTATTATAAGACCTATCATGGATGGAGTTGAACATTTCCTGTTGTGTGGCTCATATGTGTTGGAGGTTAGGGAAAATCGGTGTGGCTCATGTAAGGCTTGATTCACTCATATGGACTTGGGAAAATTGGTGGAACAATTGGAAAATGACTATGTAGTAAATTACGATTGGGTGATGCCTTGATCAATCTTGAATGGGTCTCTATAGATGTAACCTGAAGAATATTGCGCATGTACCATATTATTGAAACAATACTTTCACTATTTTTCATTAGTAATGGGGGTGAGAAAAGGCCTCTAAGGATTAATGATTAATTTCAAACCATGGTAGGAATTTAATTTCACCATGCCAATTTAATAACCTCTCCTAGAGGTTTCTAAAATCCACTTAGATGGTTTTGGAAGGAATGACTGAAGGACTATGGTTAGAAAAGATGATGTTAGCATTCAGTGATTTCTTTTGGATGAAATGAAAACCCTAAGATCCTATTTATAAGTATATACTGTACATTGGGTGAAGGGTCCATATTAATTAGGAGTCTCACTCACGATAATCACACATGCTGGCATGCATTCTGATTGTGTAGAACTGTTCACATGTACCCTATGTGATGATGGTTCTCTTGGTTACCTGGGATAATTTGTTTTGGAGGCCTTCATGATTACTGGCATTCTTGAGTTATCTTACATTTTTCCTACTAAGGTATTTCCATTTATCACCTTTTAACCAATGTAAAAAAAATGAATTCGTGTAAAATTCCGCCCTGCGCCCCCTCACAAATAGATCAGATCAAAATTCTAGGATCATATACTAAGGTAAAGTTATTAAAAGGATGGGTGGTTCATGCAGGTCTTCCATGATAGTATTCTTATTAAGACTTTTAAATGGACAGAGGGAATATTCTAGCCATTCTATGGGGAATTATTTTCTATAAATATGGTTCTCGTTCCAAGGGTCGACCCTCATGACTCAATATATTCAAGTCTCACGGCCATAGTTTCCCACATAGACCCTCCACTGAAGCACATTTACATAAATTCATCATTCACACAGGCATAAAATGTATCTATTTTTGTGATTTTCATATCTTGGAATGTGACATATGGTTTGACTAAGTGCAATATCAACCGGGATAATTTTTCTTAACAAATATTCATGAGGCACTTATGTGAATTAATGACATTACACACTTGATTCATTACTATATTCATTTTACTTCAATTAATGTGTTTTTAATTAGAAAATAGTGTCTCATTGAAGGTTCAATGGCTATAACAGATACTAATTTTTAAGATGAACAAGATGGAATCACCTTCAAGAGATGATGAAAATTGTAGTTAACAACTACTAAAATGTTTTTGATATAACCCTAAATGATTTCCAAAGTCATCCAAAGAAATATCACCATGAATTACATAATAGTATCTATCTAAAACTCTATAGACATGGTCATACAAATGATGTACTAATAATGGTCTCAATGAATTATAATCCCCCTTTTTTGTTTCGGTATAACAATAATTTCAGAATTTCAAATGTTTCTAGCATGTGTCTATATATTAATTCTTGGATATCATCCATATCATGGTATGTGCACCATATCCATTGTTATCTAGATCATAAGCCTCACACATATGAATTGAAGACAAATTTCTATTCATATGACTTCCAATATTCCTAGACCAATCGATCAAAGGTTTATAATATAGATTAGAACATCTACCCGAGAGGCGGTGTCAAGCCTCTTTGGATGTGGAAAAATTGGGAGCACGAAACATAAGAATAGTTAAAGATGGAGCTGTAGGTCATTGGAATTTATTAGGTCATGTGGTATGTGTAGGCTTATATATTGTACAATACTAAATTAATTCTTGAGTTGACAATCCCATGGATCCTACAAATTAACTCTATCCATCTAATGCATGGAGAGGTCATCGTTATTTTTTGGAATCCCCATAAGCACTATAGGATTCCCATTCATGGAGACATGTTTTATGAATTAATCCCTCTAAGGGAATTGTGCGGTGATGCTAGAAGGAATCCTCATAATGAACATGAGATACTCAAAATGGATCATGAAATTGCGGAGGAAGATCTCAAATTGAATAGGTACATCCATCCCAAATTTCTGTTGAGAACATTCCTATAACATTTGGCTGTTGAACTCACTTTGAAATGCCTAACTTCATGCACCGGGATGGTGAAGTGAATCAGTCTTGATAAATTCTATAAAATAATGGAAAAGGGTGAGTATGAAAAATGGCAGTTTATGTGAAGTTCGAGTGTTCATTTGAAGACACATATCGTTGGATTTCCAGCCATATGGCTATGTTATAACCTACTACATGTCTGTGATTCAAACAATGTAATAATGAAATAGAAGATTGTAGTGGTATAAAATTTTTAAAAAAAGAGTTTTGTGGGGTTTGAAATCCCTTTCATGGGAAATATTTACTAAATCCTACTATATATTATTATGTGGAAGGATCCTTTCAATATTTTAGGACCATTTCAGGTGTTGTGGAGATGGGTTGTTTCCTAATTTAGAACCTATGCTATGTTGAGTTGGTTTAATTTCCATGGGAGAACATTATGATGGCATGGTCAGTCTGTTTTTGGTACCCACCCATTTACCTAAAACCCAATGAGACACCATTAAAGATTTTCCTATAAATGACTCTTCCCATATGGGGAACCAACTACCTGGATATTCACAGAAAAAAAAGAAGGATGATGATGAGCTAATATGATATATGATGGCCTTCGAGGATGGGGTGATGGTGACTCATACTGAATAGAATTTTGTATGTGAGGCCAATGCTATATATAGTGTTTAATGAAAATTTCAATGCATAAAAAAAATAATTGTATCTCCTTTAATTCACATTCGATCTAAAGAGAATCTACAAGAATCCTGGAAACAATGGAAGCATATAGCTATGGAGTTGACTCAAATAGTGATCATCCGACCTCTAACAGGTTCAGTATAGCGATTGGCCTCCCAATACATTGAATTAGTGATTACAATATACACTCAAGGGGTGTTACTAGGATCTATTCCTCTATCTCAGTCTTATCCATCTTCTATGCTTAGAAAATTATGGGAAAAGGCTTTTGATCTAAAAAGTGGTTCATCTTCTACCCCAGAGGATGCTTTATCCTCTTTAGTGGATGTGGATGATGTGGCTCCATGAACACCCAAAAAACAGTGTGTGAGGTTCATTCCACTGGTCTAAATCCAAAAGGTTACAGCATTTGAGATTGAACCTAGGTGGCCTAGTCAATATCTCCAATATGAAATTTGAGTTATTTTTATTCATCCTCCATTGATGATAGATAAGGATGGGAATCCAATAAAATCCAATTTTAATGGGTGGGATAAAATTATTATTTATATGTCATTAGGTTGTGAATCTTAAGAAAATCATGTCTTTTTATGCTGAAATAATTTTTGAACTCTTTCGCGCAGGGTTGAAGATTCCTGGTATAAGAGATGCCCAAGATCGACCAAAAATTCACATCAAGGAAGATCATACAAAGGTGGGATTTCTATATGTGATATAGAGATTCTCATTTATGATACAATTAAATAAATTCATAATATGATACAGGTGGAGGAAATGATTTTATGAGGGGTTGTAGATTTTATTGACCACTCGTCTTCTATAGAATGGATTGATTATTTTAATACTAAAGATATAAGTAACCCTTTTCTCATATATTTTTTCTCAATATTTATTTAAACTAGAATAATAAACTATTCCTTAGAATAAGGTCATTTTGAGTTGCACTGAGATAATGGTAAACTACTGAGGATCCCTCAACATGATATTGTTCAAATTGATCCTCTCTTAAGGTTGATGAATAGTCCCCTATATTTGGGAAAATATATATAGGGAAGTGAATAACTGAGGTTGAGATGGTGGGGGGAATCCTATTGCAGCCAGGAATACCTATATATCAGGATGATGATGCCAGTTCTCCTCCATCTAAATAGACAAATAGGGAGAAACATTGAAAAGTGAATAATTTTATGAACTCTTCCAATTTGTGGAATAATATTATAGAACTTTTAAAATTTGTATATTATATAGAAATTGTAATATCATATTTTTGATTTTAAAATACCATTAATAAGATTTACATAATTTGATAAAAAATGTGTCTCCCATAATTATAGAGGTCACTCTTGGTCTATAATGTAACCCAATTTGGTGAGTCAACTACCTTAATAGATGAAATTCCGATGGTTGAGTACATATCAACTACTTATATCATTGATCCTACCACTGTTGAGTGGGTGGAGAAACCTGGTAATGTCAAAGGTACTTAATAAGGAATTCATTATGATTCATAACATTTTACATTATGATTTATAGGTTTATCCCAGGCAATGAAGAACATTATGATTACTGATAATGACCCAATGACTATCACTGAGGAACCTATTCAGTGTCTAAAGTCATCATCATAGGGTTTTGTACCTTATTCGAAGAAAACTAATCTAATCATCTCAATGTTTATGATTACCATAGGGAATGTGATGTCAGTAGTTTCTATGAGAAACAATGTATTGGAATTTGATGAAATAATAGAACATGTTAAAATTCCCCATACATTAGTAGAATTTGAGGCATATAATATTGAATTGAAAAGATGTTAGTATTTATTTATAGTCAACAAAATCCCATTGTGCCTAATTATATGATAATGACTAACTAGAATTTATATCTCCATCCACAGAGAATGGTGAAGTGACAGTGCATGAAAAAACATTGAAATCCATCTGAGTCCCACTTATGAGGGTGGCTAGCTCAAGCTGACCATTAAGTAGGAAGTCATTCAGATCCTTATTTGGAAAACCCTAGATATACCCAGGAGAGATCACCATATCGATAGGTAAATGTTCAGTCTACTAATGATGAGGATTCTAGGGACAAATCATCATTGGATACTGACCCATTACAGGGTGAAAGTCGCCTTCTACTTATCCTTCCTCATTTATTTTACCCATTATCATTATTTATGCTAATGATGAATTTTGATCATATTTCAGTGCCTGAAAATTATATGGTTGTGTTTGACGGTGAAGCTTCTATGCCAAGGAATTTTGTACCTAATCCAAAATCCATTATTGATTAGTAAGGAATAGGTATGTGTGTGTTAATAAGTGCACTGATCTTGATGTATGTTCATAACTGTGATAGTAGCTCTGTGTCATATTTAGAGTTTTATAATTCTCTCTATATCACACAAAATAATGATTTGAGGTATAATTCTACACTAATCCATGAGATGCCTCTTGAGGAGATTTCTTCCCGAATCCAAATAATTTCACTCCAATTATTTATGCTTGGATATGGAGTATTGGATTACAACATAAGTCACATTTTTTAAGGAGATCATTTGAAAATGGGGGTGAGGGACAGAGCATTGATGTGACCTCATAAATGAGAAGATTTTGATCAATGATGAGGATCTTGAGGCTTTATTATACAATATGGAGGCCAAGCATACCAAATCACAGATAGAATTTATGAAACAGATTAATTAGAAACCCATTCAGTTTTACTTCCTTTATTAAGAATTGGATGTCACTCATGGGATCTTATATAACTCCACTGATCATTGGATGAATTCCAAACAGAAGGGTAAACTTCCATTGTGGCAGAAATTGAAGCACATTTCAATGCCAAGGAGACCAAATATGTTTGATTGAGATAGCTTTATCATGAATCATATGGGTCAAGGGAGTCCATTCAACAAATGAGTAATTTTTTTGATGGTCTATTATAAATTTTTATGTAGATAAAATATCATATAGATGTTCCATCATGTTTCATATTCATGAATGAAAAGCGTTTTCCATTTCTATATGCCTTTACCCATTTCCATTTTATGCTATCAAAACATAATATTGATTTTTTTTTTGAAAACATGTATATTCAAATAATAAAAAATGATGGGATTGGAAGACACATTGAATTTTTTCTAATATGTTAGGCCTATTGAGCATAATTCAACTATTATTATGGTCATATTGTCAAGGATAAAAACATTGTATCTTTTATCATTTTGATTCAGGATATTGCCTAAACCATTAATATTATAGGTCGTAAGAGAAGATGCATGAATTTTTTCTAGAGTATCCATTATGGGGTTTTCAATCTGGTGAGAACTGTGTCTCTTTTTATGTGGAGAATGAATTCATGAATTCTGAACTAATTCAGATTGTGTATTATGTCAAATATCGTTGAACTTATATTTTTAAGTATTGAAACAAATAGGGTTTTTGTGCCATGTTTATTTTTTGAAATTCGTCAAATATCTAGTAGGGAATATTGAGCCACTATATTTTGGTTCCCAAATCTAAAACATGATATTATAAAACTGAGGATTTCTCTCCTAAGGAAAAAGATTCTGATGAACGAAAAACCCTTTTGTGGGATGTATTAGGAAATTCCAATTGGATCACATACTGAATAGTCAATAGTGAATGACGTTGGATAAAATGATATAAAATCCGTGCAATAAATGGAAAGGTAACTAGGTTTTAAACTAGAATAGTTTGTAAAATAAAATCTCAGAAATTCGGATATTCTATTAATAATGGAATAAGTATAACATTCCGAATTATGAAGAATAATATGGGTGGTTTTTTCAAAGAGAGGTGTCTTAGAATGAATGTAATATTTTTTCTGATATTGGAAATGAATGGGAAAGCAGTACAACATTATTTTGGATCGAATGAAGGATTGTATATTTTGTCAATTAAAAGATGATAGTGAAATGGACTCTTTATGAAAAAGTTGTATGTATCTTGTATTTTCATTCTTGTGACCGTGACATTGTCCACGTATTTTAACATCTTACAGAAATGATGTAAGGCTATATAGATTAAATTCATGTGGTATATATATATTTCGATGCTTTTAAAGTCATACAGCATGGAAATATTTGGGTTATAATTTAAGGTCACTAGAAATGACTGAATGGTTGATTTTTATAATATTCATGGTAATTTATCTGTAAATGCACTACCGGATTTGGGGTTTTGAGGAGAATGTTGTAATATATGATTTGGATATTTATGGATCCATAGAGTGATATATGGAATGGTATTATGATCTCAATGGAGGTTTTTCTCAAGGAATAAGTGACCGATGATTGAAAACCAAATTTTTTGGGGTGTTTTATGAAAGGTGAAGAAAAGAATGTATAGCATGTTCAATAGTTTCATCCAATGGTTGATACATTTTAATGTAGTGTATTATTATGAAAATCCATCAAGGGAATATTAAAACATATTTAGATAATGGGGTATTCATTAATTATGATATTATTTTGTTAAAAGCCACTGAAATTTGGCACTGATTTGGATTTCCCTAGGCACAAAGTTTACTTTGTTAGAGGAATGTACCCGAACACCAATGGTTCCATTCAAACCAAAATTTTCAATCAATCGAGAAGAGAGGATTCCATATAGTTCTGACCGAGGAACAATGAATTCTAGTCCTTATTGTTTTAGGTCATATGACTATTACCATTGAAATTATGGTGATGTGGATCCATTCTGACCATAGTAATTCCGGTATACTGCATACGTAGAGGAGGAAATCATAAATCATTATCCTAGGGGTTATCAGATATAGATAAAGTATACTAGAAAAATATATAAGGATGTACTATATACTATTTCAAATAATTCATTTCAAAATATATTTTTCATTTCTCAAGAGGGCAGAAGAGGCCTCTCCCAAAGGAGAAGATACCACTATTTTGAAACCCCATTTTCGGGGTAGTTTGGTGCAAGGTAAAATGTGGAATGTACTATATATTCAACCACTGACATCGTTTGGATGACACTATCATTTTGTTTATATTTATTTTAAATTTTGATAGGGAAGTATTACAATAATGTTAGTAAAAATAGCCCTTTGGTTCCATACATTCATCCACCAAAGGTTGAGGAAATATCATGAATATTCGAAAATATTCAATATTAGTAGTATGATGTTTATTGAGGATTGGTTGAAGAAAAAGAGGGAAATTTTTGGATCTCTATTTATTATGATATGGAGGTACCTTTTATATATTTTTATCATATATAGAAGGAAAACACCTCTGTTTCATTGGCTAGCCCTTTAATGAGGTGACGTAAAAAAATACCTTGCATGGATCAATGTTTGTATATTGAAGTGGGTCCATTATTCATTACCATATAGATAAGACTATTACATAAGGGCTAAGAACTAATATATTCATAAAAATTGGATAATAATCAATATAGATGTTGTTCTATGTGTTCCATGCAGTTTAATGCCAGGAAACACATACATTTTTGATTTCGATATAAAAAGGAATACTGCAGATGGAGCCTGGTATATACCCTAAGCATAAAAATGTATCTTTCTAGATATTGAATATAGAAAAATGTAGGTATTTGATGGATTGTATTTTTTATATTCGAAGGATGAGGATGAATGATGTCATCTTTAAGGCTGTGTTTCCAAGACCATGTTGACCCCAATGTGAATTCATATGGATTACTCATGCTGAGAATTACTTTACAAATTTATTATGCTCTTATGAGTTATTCTCAGATTGAGAGAAAAGGATTTGAAAATGTTTTCTTCTAGTATACATGGTAATGTCTAGTGAAGGACAGGGGAATTAAAATTATATGTAGTTTAGGCCATGAGGTATGATCTATGTTTTGATGCGTATCTCATAGAGATGTGAATGAAGTACTATGTTGTTCAAAAATTCACATTTTGTTTAATTTCATGTGATATGTATGAAATAACTAACATATAATGTAGAAATGTTGAGCAGGGGAAGTTCATAGGACATATTAATTACTACTTCTCATGATTGGTTGAAAAATCAAGCCACATTTAGTTCAAAAAAGGGATTCCATATGAAGGTTTGAAGTTGTAAAAAATAAGTAATGTGGATTTTTTAATTTAATTTTGGATGGACCAGAGTATATAGTTCTAGGTTTCAATAATTATATTATTTAATGAATAATAAATCCACATATAGTTCTTATAGGATTTCACTTCACATTTTGGATCATTACATAGGGAGATGTGTAGTTTTTTTTTATGGATAGATGTGAGATTTGATATTTGGGATTCACTGTGTATATTACAGAAATGATAGTCAAGCGACATGTAGTTATTGAAGATGGTTCCCCACAAAAACATGGTTTTTTCTATAGCGTAGGAAGATTTATATAAGTTATAGAATAGTGTTTGTTCCCAATACATGATGTCTATGTGTCAATATGAATTTCATCAAAATGAAATTTTTCCATATGTTTTGGTAATGTAGACTTTGAATATCTTGATTTTACACTATGAACATGGATATTTTTTTGGATGTGTTTAGACCTAATATTGGTGATTTTGTTGTAAATATGTATCTCACTATAATGAGGATTTAGAAGCACCTATTTATTTGATATATCATGTAGTTTATCATCACATGATGAGTACATTGGCCTTGGAAGTTATTTTATTTCAGTAAGGAAATGAAAATTTTGGTTCATATACATTTTAAATGGGATCCAAATTCCATTACGCAGTGTAAATTATATTGGTGGGGATTATACCAGGTGGTAAAATCTTTTATTCCACATGTTTGGACAAGAGGGAATCTCAACCAAGTTATGTTTTAGAGGAAAGTGATCAGGACATACAAAGGATATTGAGGAAAATGTTTTAGGAACCATGAGGAATATCTCAACTCAAGGTTCCTTGGGTATTTCAATAATAGAAACTGAAAAGGCCTCTAACCATGTCGTTTAATTTCATGTGGTATGTAAAATTTGTGTTTTATATTTTAATATCTTAAAACCATGACATTATTTCATTAATTTTATTTTCATGTTGTAAGGAAGATGATCCAACGTAGTTTAATGTCCAGAAAAATAGGTTTAATGTCATTACATTTATGTTAATTCCACTAGGATAGATTACACATTTTAACAACATAAAATTGGGATGTATTTTTTCTATGTAGTTTATAATCCTATAGCTAGGATGTATGTTGAACTATGCAGTTTATCATCATTTAGATTGGATAAATTTCATATAATTTCTAGAAATATTTCTTCAAGAACATTAAATTGGATGTAGTTTTAAAGATATATTCATCCACTGTGATTAATGAATAAGATCCATTATATTAAAATTTATATATGGAGTAATATAGAATCCTTCCTTTTTAACATAACTTTTTATTACATTTTACAAACAGAGGACCTTTAATGTCTAGTGTCTTGGAAATCAGAATCAAAATACATGAAAACATAAAAAACTTTTTTGAATCACATTGAAAATCATCTAGAAATTTTAATCCTATGTACAACTAGAAAAACTGAAAACCTGGAGACATACATTAAAGAAAAGGGTGAGCAGAAATCACAGTAAGGAAAGCAAGTGAAAAAATTTACTTGTGATTTCAATAAGAACGTGATGAAAAACGTAAAGACATGAGAATTGGAAGTTGAGGCATTTCATTATGAAAAGTAATTGAACCATAACATTAATATGTGGCTACAAAATTTAATTTATACATTAATGAATATAGCTCCATGGTTTATTCTGAAGGTGTGATAAAAATTACCAAAGTTATTCACCATGGTATTGTAGAACTTGTCATCTCTAGAGATTAAATTCATTAACCATGCAAGGGGAGATATCAAGGAAAACCCTTAATATGATTTTATATTAATGTGATCTATATAGATCCTAATCAAACAATTCATAAATAACCCATAGAGATTAAAACTAAAGGGTTTCACTAAAAATTCATGACATTTTAAAAGAGCCTAGAAACATGATCGTTATGTCTTTTATATCACATTGAAAAAAGAGAAACAGAGTTTAATGTATGTTGATTCTAGTATCAAAACGATAAATTTTATATATGAATGAATACCAAATGAAATGAAAAAATATTTGGATATTGAGATAAATAAAACATGATATTTTATTCAAAAAAATAGATATATTTTGAGACAACATATCTGCTACATAACGACTATATAACATGGTTTTAGAAAAGAATAAAAAGAGAGGAGTAAAGGTTATCCCATAAATAAATGAATCATTTATAGTTTAAGTAAAAATTTAAAATAAATAATAACATGGTGTTGAATGGACAACCCCATAAAAAAGAAAACCTGGAAGAAAAGATAAAATGAATTTTTTTAACAAAAATTCAGCAGCCTAACGACATCGCTTAAAATTCATAAATATAAGTTGATGAGAGGGGGAAGGGTATCTCATAAATTGGAAATGAAATGGACAGAAATAATGATATAAAAGAACATACTCTCACCTAATTAAATGAAAACTAGAAGACAAAACATAATCGAAGTCCAATCTTAAAGAAGGTGGTGAAAGGTTCCCTTACCTTGAAAAGTAACATCGAAATCTTGATGGTTGGGACCCTAGGGGGCTTGAGGGAACCTTGGGAGGACTCTTTGGAAGGTATAAATAATAGATCATCATTTTGAAGAATTTTGGAATGAAATTAATGAGGGTGTGGCTTGGTATTTATATGAAAAGTGAGAGAATGTTTAATAAATTTGCAATAGAAACCTCATTGATGGTATTTTCCAAACCATTAGATTGACCATAGTGTTTTCCCATGGTATTTCCCACCGGGAACACCTCATATCATATATTACTATTCAAAATTCGACTATAATGGTTAAATAATTATTACGTCAGTATTGAAGTCATTAAACACTCGAAACTCAAAACTGTATTTTTACAATTCACCAAAAACAAAACATTTTATAAAAATCTCATAAATTCACCCATACCAAATATTTATGCTCTAAATTCCAAAATGAATTCCATTTTATAAAAATAATTTAATAATTATTTTTAATTTATTTATTAATAAAATTCATTATTTATTCAAAAATAACAACTCTAAAACTATAACTTATTTTGTAAAACCATGAAAAAGTAATCAAGGAACCATATACTTATTGTATTACAATAAGACAATAAAGAAGAAATTTATTATTCTATTTTATGAATATAAATTTCTATTTTAAGATTTTGAAATAATAATAAAATTGTAAATAATGTATTTATGACATATAAAAATAAAAAAACATATACAATGATCATTTTTTCACTTTTAAGATTTCTAAATTGTATTTAAAAATTCATGGCCGAATTTTCTATTTTTTGGGACTATTTACTATTCATTATTATTCATTTGGGTATGTTACTCTTTATACATTACTATTTACATAAAATCATGTTGATCATCTTAGACACTAGAATTAATACTGATCATAACTATAGAAGAACATTTTTTGAAAATTATTTCACATTATTAATTATTTAATGTTTACATGAATATTTTAAAATACCAATTTTAAAAAATTCATCAATAATATTCATTCTATACTTATCTGGATGTTTTAAAATAAAAACAATTACCATAATAAAAAATAAATTTTTTATTTATACCAAGGGATTACCAAAATTATATATGGCATCATTACATATCCCCTTATAACACCTACATAGGACCTAAGTGTAAGGTTCACTATGGTGATAGAATCTTGGGGAAGCTCAGAAAACATTACCCGAGTGGTGATGTCTATCAGCTTAAAATTCTCCCTTTGGTGATTCTATTCATGCTTCACATGTTGTAGCATAGCATGGGTTGGTCCAGAGAAAAGCCCATAGATTATACCTCTTTCCCATGCTCCGATCGATGGGCTTTGTAAGGCATGAGTCTACTTGATGAGGACATCGACTCTTCATTCGGTATTAATTATCCAATATCACGTTGATTTATAAACAAAAATTTTAATGATAAGAGTTTATTTTCCAACAATCATATTGGCCAACGATCATATAACAGTCGAAACCCAATGGTACCACTTCATTAAATAAACGATATAGTTTTGTGGAGTATAAAATGTACTTACACACAAATTTAGGGAATAAATATTATTAAAATGTTCGGGTCATTACATTCTTCCCCCCATAAGAAATTTTGTTCTAAAAATTTTAACTTTTACATTAAGAATAGAAAAGTTGTTGGTAATTCTTCTTGATACACTCCCCTTGTTCCCACGTGCCTTCTTAAAAATTTTGGTTCTTCCACAACACCTTATGAAGGTGGTTAGTCTTGTTGTCTAGAACCTTGTCTCTATGATCCAAGATCTCACAAACTACTCCTTATAAGAGAGTTCATGATCCAATTGTACCACCTATAGATTTATTACATTTTAATAGTCAGGTATGTACTTCCTCAAGAGGGATACATGGATGAAATCATGAACATGTGCAAGATTTGAAGGAAGTGAAAGTTGAAAGCCCACTACTCCAACGCGATCAAGGATTTCATAGAGGCCAATGTACCTAGGGATGACCTTCCCTATCATCCAAAACATTATGACTATCTTCAAAGGTGAAATTCATATAAAGGCTTTATCACCAACATCACACACCATGTTCCTTCAACGATTGACGACATATCTCTTTTTATGAATCTGAGCATCCTTAATATGTTTTTGGATGGAATGAACTTTTTCTATCATCTCTTTCACAAGATCAGTCCCAAAAATCATTCCCCCCAACTTTATCCCGAGAAGTAGGAGTTCTACATCTCGTACCATATAGAGCATTATAGGTTACCATTTGAATGATAGGGTGGAAGATAATGTCGCAAGAAAATTCATCTAAAGGAATATGTTGATCTCATCATTCTTTAAATTCTATTGAGCATGTACTCATCATATCCTTGGGTGTCTGAATAGTCCTTTCAGACTGGCCATTAGTTTGGGGGTGATAGATCGTATTGATATTCAATTCAATTCTCAAAGTATGTTGAAGACTACTCAAAAATTTTAACTTAAACATTTTATCATGATCATATAATATAGAAATTGGAGCTCTATGACACCTTTACACCTCATTCATGTAAATATTAGAAAATTAATCAAGAGTGAAATATTACCAAATTGAGATATAATGGGCAGTCTTGGTGAGACAGTCCACATTAACCCATCTCATGTTGATTCCTTTTGATGTTCTTGAGAGACCAGTGATGATGTCTAAAATGATATTGTCACATATTCATGCTGGTATGGGTAGTTGTTTCAATACCCCTTTAAAAATTTGTCATTCTGCCTTCAAATTCTGACATACCAGGAACCATGATGTGTAGTCATCAATATGTATTTTCATATTATTCTACCAATAAATCTCATGACGGTCCCTATACATTTTTGTTCTTCCAGGATGTATAGAGAAAGTAGAGCTATGAGCTTCACCCATCATATCCTTCTTTATTTCCAGAAATTATGAAACACATAGTCTTGTAAGAAATTTCCATACTACTTGATCAATATTGAACATAGGAAACATTCCATCCTTCACAACCTCAAACATCTTCTATAACAAATGATCTTTTTTCTGATACTTCTTGATTTCTCTAGTAATAAAAGTTGAGAAATCATTTGGGATAGGGTTGATGATGTCTGTTCCCTTATGATTTGACTGTCCATATTTACATGGTCATTGATCAAATGATCTATTTGAATCCTCCTCATTGAAAGAACAATTAGGTCTTACATCCTTAATGCTCCAGCGACATTGTTTGCTCTTACTTGATGATAATGAATTGAACAATCATAGTCTTGGAGAAGTCCCAACCATCTCTTCTGTCCCATGATGAATTTTGTTTGTGAAAATATACTTAAAATGCTGATGTCATGTGTATATATTACATTTCTCCCCATAAATATAGTGCCTCCATATATTCATAGAAAAAACGACTGTAGCCAGCTCCAGATCAGGTGTAGGATATTTCTAATCATGAGTGTTCAAATGTCGAGATACATAAGAAATGGATTTTTCATTTTTCATGAGAATGATCCCAAGCCCATTTATAGATTCATCGCTAAAAATAATGAATCCTTCTCTACAAGAGGGCAGATTTATCATGGGTGCAGTAAAAAATCTCTTCATCTTCTCTTAAAGACTATCCTCACACTCATTTGTCTAGATGAACCTAACCACTTTTCTTGTTAACATGGAAAACGGTTTAGAATGTTGTGAGACGTTTTTCAAAAACCTCTTATAATATCTCGGTAATCCAAGGAATCTAAATATCTTAGTTATTATCGTAGGCTGAAGAAACTCCTCTACAATGTTTTTCATTGGAGGGCCAATTGTGAATCCTTAATTGATAAAAATGTACCCAAAGAAAGAAACATGATGTAACCAGAATTCACATATTCTAATATTTCCAAATTACATCTCATTACATAGGGTTTGAAAAATATCCATTAGATGATCCTCATGCTCCTCACTGCTTTTGAGATATATAATAATATCATAAGAAAAAACTACCAAATAATTTTTAAGGTAGTCCTTAAAGACTCTATTCATCAATTCCATAAAAATAGTAGGTGAATTAGTTAGTCCAAAGGGCATAACAACATACATATAATACCCACATCTTGATCCTAAGGTAGTTTTCATAATATATTCTTTCTTCACCCTCAATTTAAGATAACCAGATCGAAGATAAATCATAGAGAAGAATTGATCCCCACGAAGTTGGTCAAATAATTCATCAATTCTTGAAATAGGGTATTTGTTCTACATTGTGATCCCATTCAGTTATAATCTATGCATATCTACATCAATCAGTCCTTCTTCTTCACAAAGTGAACTAGTGAACCCAATGATTACACACACGGTCAGATAAAACCCTTCTCCAAAAGATCCTTTTATTATTTATTATACTCTTCAATTTCCACAATCTCATTCATATATAGGGACTTTGATATCAGATGGTATCCAGGTATGAGTTCAATGGAGAACTCATCCACTCTTTTTGGGGGAGGTCTGGGTAACTACTTAGGAAATACATCAATGCATTCCTGGATGATGGGGACATTTACTATTCTCAAACACTCATTTTCTTCTTCTTCTTCACCTATCAACTATGTAATGTATGACATAAGAGGTTCTTATAGAAAAATATCAGGTTGAGAAATCTCTCCATGGATGTTTACTATAGGTTTTCAATTCAACACTAATGAGATTTCATTGCTTCAAAATTTTATAATAACATTATAAATTGAGATCCGGTCTATCCCTAGTATAATTTCGAATTAGACCATGGGAATGACTACAAGATTTCCGATAATATTGTGATCACTAAAGTAAATACTATAGTTTCGAAACATTGACAATTCTAGGATATTCCAACCATGAGTCTTGAATAATAACTCTACTTTTAACAAATTGAGGGTTGATTATAAATTCATTGCAATCTGTGAGGAAATAAAAGAATTCCTAGAACCAGAATAAAAAAAAGTATCTTCTAGATTTGATAGATCAATAATAGTATCTTCCACCACATCATTTGGCACTTCATCTTCAGCCCACATGATTGAAAAATTATAAACTTGTTCCCTTGGTCATTGCTGAGGCTGATGGTGATTCCCCTCCACTTCTCCTTGAATTTGGAAAGTTATTGGAAAATTGTCCAAGTTGTCCACAAATATAGAATTGGACACAGGTAGGGTATTCACCATCTTCTCTTTTTCATTAGTTTTGAGAAATTCTGGCTTCTGCTTACTACAATAATTCTGTGAAATGTGGCCCTCTCTACCACACTTGTACCACTTCCCTCTCCTGAGCAGGAAGTTCCCCAAACGCTTCTTCCCACATTTATTACACATGGGACATTGTATTTTCTTGCCTGCACTTCCCTAATCAAATTTCCTCCCTATGAATGGCTCCATGGATCTTTTCTAGTAATTAGATTTATGAGACCATTGTTTCTCAACGAACACATGTTTGACTTTCATCCCACATCGTACGAACTCCTCATTGTTATCATAATATCAGTTGGCTAGATTATTCCTCACATGAGGTGTCAATACACCGAATAATCTATCAACCATACCATTTGGGTCCATGAAAAATCGAGATTTGTGACATGAAAACCTTGTGATGTTCATCTTGTATCTTTTCCTTGATTCAATATCATTGTGTATCAGCTCGAGAAACACATTTTCCATTATTGTTCTCATTAATTGAGGGAAATAATTGTTGAAGAATATCTCTCTAAACTCTTATAACTATATAGCATCAACATTAGAACTTGGCCTTGTAATTTAAATTAGTTACAACCACTGATCATCATCTCTCTCTAAGGGATAAAGAGCCAAGGTAACCTTCTCTTGTTCATAATAGTAGAGCACACAAATGATCTTCTCGATAGAGCTGATTCACTTTTCAACAATCAATGGGTCGGTAGATCCACTAATGGTTGGTGGTCATTGAAGAATAAATGATTTTACATAATTGTTTTCCCTTTACGATGAAATGGGTCTCTCGTCTTGTTTTAATTTATTTCCCATAATGTGGGTCAGTTGGTTCATCATTTACATGAATGTTTGCATTGCATCTTCCTTAAGAGGGTCGTCAGCGCATGATCCATTATGTTCACTATTTTCACGATTCCAATTATTTCCATCCATTTTCTAAAAGCATAAAACTTTATTGAAATGTTTATTTAATTTATTAATCTTTTATGTATAAAAATTTTATGTCTTAAAATGTCATGCTTTAGAAAATTACATTTCTCTATAAATCTTTCATAATGATTCATTAAAAACATACGATTAACCAAACATATCGCTTGGGAGTGTGATAACAAATAATGTAGCAAGGCCCATTATCGTGTAATAGGATACCCAAGGAAAATACTAAAACTCATTCTCAATGTTTTCACTCTTCAATACATCTCCACTATAGCGGCCTCAACTTACTCGAATCCAGACATGGATGTATTTTCATAATAAAAAACTAAATAAATAATCACCAAAATACCAGGAATTATTCGTATATGTAATCATTTCTATAGTTTTCTTCTTGAGGTTTTAATAGCCTGATTTCCATAAATAACTAAACTTTAATTTGATACTAACTATAGCATCCCGCCTTTTTTACTTAACATTTTTATACATTTTACAAACAAATTACCTTTAATGTATAGTGTCTTGGAAATCAAGAATGAAATACATGAAAACATAAAAACATTCTTTTAAATCCCCTTGAAATTCCTCTTGAAGTGTTCATCCTATGTAAACATTCTGAATCTCATAACCTGGAGACATACATCAAAGTAAAGGGTGAGCAGAAAGCCCAGAAAAGAAAGCAAGGGAATTAGTTTACTTTTGATATCAATAAGAACATCATGAATAACATAAAGACATGATAAATATATATAGAGGCATATAATAATGAAAATAACATTAACCATAACATGAATATGTGGCTACAACATTTAATTTACACATTCTGGAATATATCACCAAGGTTCATCCCCACATTTTCAAAACAATTACCAACGTTCTTCACCAATGTATCGTGAAACCGGTCATTCTTTAGGTTAAATTATTTACCAAATGCATTGGAGTTATATAAGGTCACACAATTAATATTTCATTATATTTTTGTGTGACACATAGATCATAATAATTAATTTCCTAAATAACCCATGAAGAGTAAAAGTAATGCTTTTCACATCAAAATTGTGACGTTTAAAAAGTGCATAAAAACATGATCGTTCTGTCTTTTATAACCATTGGAAAAAAAATTTGGTTTCTTGTATGTCAATTCAATAATAAAATATATCAATTTTATGTATTGATTGATACCTTAGAAATAAAAATATATTTGTGTATTCAAATAAAAAATTAAGAGATTATATTTTAAAAAAAGAGAGATATATTTTGAGACAAACTTTTGGCAAAATAATGGCTATATTACATGTTAGTAGAAAACAATATATAGATTAGGGACATGGGTCTCCCAGCAATAAATGAATCATTTACATTAGATTTACATATTAAAATAAAATATTAACTTTCTGTGGAACGACAGACCACATGAAAATGAAAATTGAATGAAAATAGAAAATGCAATTTCTTATAAGAAAATTCAGAAGCCTAACAGTGTCATTAATAATTCAGAAAATAAGTTGATGAGAGAAGAAAGGGTCTCTCCTCAATAGGAAATGAAATGGAATGTAATAATGATATATAATAACATACCCCCTCATAATTTATGTGAAACTAAACGAAATAACATAAAGGAAGTAATGATCTAAAAGAGGATGGTGGAGGTTCTATTACCTGGAAAATTTACATCCGAATCATGAATTTTGGGACGTTGTGGGTCTTTTGGGAACCTTGAAAGGACTCCTTGGGTGGTAAAAAGACATGAACTTGGTTAAATCGGATTTCGGAATCAAATGAATGAGTGTATGGCTTGTAATTTTTAGGAAAAGTGATTGAATATTTAATTAATTTCCAAGGGACACCTCACCGGTGGTATTTGAAAAACCATGGGCTTTTCCATGGAATTTTTCCATGGTATTGGCCACATGGTACACCTCATAGAATATCTTACTAATCAAAAGTTTACCAGAATTATTACATCATTACCAAATCAGTATTGTGGTCATTAAACACCTGAAACTCAAAACTTATTTGCACTATTCACTAATAAACAAAACTTTTTATAAAAATATCATAAATTTACTATAACCTAATATCGATGCTCTGAATTCAAAAATTAACCCCATTTAATGAAAATAATTATATATATATATATATATTATTTAATTTTAAAATAAAATCATTATTTAATGAAAAAAAATCTATAAAACTATAAATTATTTTATAATACATTGAAAAAGTAATCAAGGTACCTGAAAATTATAATATAATGAAAAGAAACTAAAGTATAAATTTATGATTATATTTTAGGAAAATACATTTCTATTCTAAATTATTAATTTAATTATAACATTTTAAATAAAGTATTTTTGTCATACAAAAATAACATAACTTATAAAATGATCATTTTTTCACTTTTATGATGTCTAAATGGTGTTTATACATTCATGGGTGATGTTTATATTTTCATAGCCGATGTATAATTCATTGCATTTCATAATGGTATGTTACTATTCATACATTTGTATTTACAAAAAATCAATTTGATCTTATTGGACTATAATTGTTTTTCTAATCACAACTTTAGAATGACATATTTTTAAAATCATTTCACACTATTAATTATTTGAAGTTTACATGAATATTTTAATATACAATTTTTACAAAATTTATTAATAATATTCCTCCTATATTTATCTGACATTTGAAAATCTAAAATTTTACCATAATAATAAATAAAAATTTTATTTATACCAAGGGATTAAAAAAATTATCTAAGGCCTCATTAAATAGACCCTTATAACACCTGCATAAGACCTATGTGTAAGGTGTGCTATGGTGATAGAATCTGGGGGCCACTTAGAAAACATTGCCCGATTGTTGAGTTGTTTTAGCTTGAACTTCAATTTTATGTGATTGTGTTAATGCTTCGCATATTGATACTCTTATTGGGCTAAGTCCAGGGCAAAGCCCAAATATGATACCTCTTTACCATGCTATGACAGATGGGCTTCGTATGACCCGAGTCCTCTGGATGAGGCCATCAACTCATAATTTTTTATTAACTATCCAAGATAACTTGTATTTATAAAAAAATTGAAACGTTAAGAGTTTATTTTCCAATGGTCATATTGACCTACAGTCATATAATAGTCGAAACCCAATGGTATCTATTCATAACTAAAAGATATAGTTTGGGGGAGTATAAAATAAAATAACATACAAACTTATGAAAAAAATATTATTCAAAGGATCAGATTGTTACAAGATTTGTCCCTTACAATTTTACTCAATCATTCGAGGATTATTTCCTGTTATCGTTATGGTCTAATAGACATGCACAAATACTGATTGGATGTATTAATGAAGGTGAGAATTCGTGTTGAAATCACTCACTATCTGATTCTAGTAATCTTCTAAGTGGTGTAAGGTATAAAATATCTTTTTCCTGCAATCCATCTATTTTGTCCAATAATTTCTTGGACTACACAGCTATAGATATCTAATTAACGATTGAAACACAGACTGATGGAAATTGATCCCAATTTGGAAGGCGTGGTTCTACTATGTATACCAATGAATATAATGTTATCTTAGAGGAAGTATGGTTTTTAGTTTAGTAATATAATAAAAAATTCATGATCTTGTCTGGATATTATTTTTTATATTTATCAACCGTTTTCTAGAGTGGGTTTCATAGGGCCTTTTTGGAAGACACTATCTATCCATTATCCATTTAATGATAGAGGGAAGAATTTTAAGATTTTATATTATTCACATGATATAGATTTCCAACATCCAAATAAAATAAATTGTTTCCATTTTACGTCAATATTGTATGATAGTCACCAAATATGTTAATTATATAGGATTTTACAAAGCTAATAATGGTTTTGGATTTTAATTATTTTATAATTATTTCGTCATCACGTTTAGAGATGAAATCAGTAGCATTAATGTTATACTTAAATTGCATATCCATAGCTGGGGGTGATGGACCCACTACGTCAATTCCCTATATAGAGAATGGCCATGAGTATTTTGTTGTATGTTTAAACTCAAGGTATTTATCTATGAAGTTGGAATGAACCTAGTTGGAATGACATATATAGTTGAATTTTCTTCAATCATGCATCATTGAAGACTATAAATTTTCATGTGTTGGGGTTTTATTAGTAATATTTTATCCTAACTGGTGTTCACAATAGCATCATACTTGTATGTATTCCATGTTTGTTGTAGTATATTCTCCAATGTTGCATCTTATATGGTCTCCATAAATTCCTCGCTTCAAGGGGGTATTCTAGATATTTGGTCCATCATAATGGGTGATGTTTAGTGATGGCCTACTTATTTTCTCCCTCCCGACACTATCCAGGAGGAGTACCCGATCTTGAAGGTATCCCATGATGGGTTTCAGCCATCATGTGGTAGGATTTCATGACGTATGGATGGGGATGACGTCTTTAATATCATCTATATTTATTTGTACACACTGTGAAACCATTCGGTTACTAGAAATGTGGCTGATTGTTTCACCATGTTTCATATTTTATATATCTATAGATGTGTTACCCTTGGCATTCTATAATCATGGAATGTGAGTCAATTTTTGTCGTGAGGGGAATTTTTCAATTAAATTTTAGGCATAATCATAGAAGGTAATTATCATTTATTTTCTAATATTTTAATACTAGTTGATCTTCTTGATTACTTGCTCTGATTCACAATTAACCTATAGACAATTTAGCGCCATATAAAATGCCAATTCATGGTCTGTGATGACAGATAGATATTTATCATCCCTGTTGGCACATCCATCTAATAATTGGAAGGAGTACTACATCACTGCCTTCTCGGAGAGATAAGCATTGTCTTTGACCCCCCCCCCCCCATTTTGTCTTTATTTTCATCAATTATCATACATTTTGGTCTCATAGAAGGGCTGTAAAATTACATTTCCCATGTTTGGGGCCGCCATTAATAGAGAATGTCTCTGGATCTAGATATTTAGTACATAATAGCATCAATTCTATAGATTGGTTCTTGGTGAAGAAATTTTCTATTACTATACCATTCACTAATTTCTGAGGAATTAAATGTGTATTGAATTGCTTCAAAATAACTACCCACCAATATAGAAATTCTGTTAGTATAGGCCTATTGAGGATTAATTTTATTCAGTTATTGTGAGAAACCATGTATACCATGCGGTGCTACAAATAGGGCCACATATTCTAAAAAATCATTAATACCAAGAAACATTTCTAGACATCTGAATAATAATTTTTTGTAGATATCATAGTTCAATTGAGATAATAAAGGCTATTTTTATCCTTAACAATATTCAATTGCATAATAAATGATCCCAATGACTCGTCCAAGTACATCACAAAAAGAATATGTGGATTTCCATTTGTATAGGCAGTTAACAATGGTGGATTCAAGACGAATTTCATTAGTCTATAAAATTATTCATGGAATTAATGAGTCCAATGATATGTAAACCCCTTCATCATTAGTTGAATGAGGGAAAACATTGTCCATCATGGTTAGTCATTACGAGTGGAATTTATTCCAAGTGTCCTTGAATTCCTCTAAACTCGTTGGTGATTTTCTAAATCCCCCTTCCAATGATATATTTAGTTTTATAAAGAAAAAATTTTATTCGCCGATGTAGTATAATGAATCCATTAAACAACCATGAGGCTATCCTTAAAACACATATCAACGGGTTTATATTGAGTAGTTTTTTGTGAAATCAAGATGATCTTAGTTTCATGGCCATCCTAGTTGTCTAAAAGATGCCAATATTTGACCACTAGATAATCAATGTAGTATTAAACATACATTCCCAACAAGGATTCAAATATTTTAATTTTGGAACATTTGTATATTCCACTGACATTCTATAATCCAAATGTAATTACCCAATAACAAAATACTCCTTGGTCCTATTTTCATACTATCTTCAAGGGCGCACTGATGTGTGGGTCCTTCTGATGCTCTCTGATGGTTCATTGTGAATAAAAGTACTTCATTTTAAAGGAAATTTTAATTCATCAATTCATCAGTTATTTATACTCCATGAATGATATGGGATTATGGGAAGTCAGTTCCTCCTTCTATGGATTCCTACTCATAACTCCTCACCTACTATGGGTCTCTATTAAATATTCAGACACATTTCATGAATCTATTTCACGGTTTCCATATCATTGATGACACTAGTTAAATATTCTTATTCTATAAAAACATTACAAGGGGTCATGTCAGGGCTGCGGCCATGGGTTAGGGGAGTAGTCATGCTGGGCATTGATTGCATGTTTTGATGAAGAAACATTGGAACACCTTTATTCTCTATCATCATAAGGCCTCTCAAGGGTGTAGAAACTAGATTCTTCCCTTGTAAATTGTGGGTTATCTTATGCGTGAGACATTTCCGTGAGGTATTCCATGACTTAACATATTTTAAATGGGATATTTAGTGAGTTTTTTATCTAATAGAGACAGGTCGAGATGATCGAATAACTTTCAATGATGGATCAGATAGGAATGTCCCATATAGGAAGCACCTAGATTGTTTATGGGATGAGTGGATCCAAACACCTAATGATTATGGATTCGGGAGTGTTGTGTCCCATGAAGTGATGTTTCTCACCATGAAAGTTGATTTGGACACTATTGAGGGTGTATCGGGGAAGGTAGGGCCAAGTAATTGGAACACCGATGTTTTTCATTGTTAGGGATTTGACCTTAGTTATTCATCCTACATATCATGTGTTTATGACATGTATCAAATCCCAAATAGTTTTAAAGAGTGATTTGGGTGTTAAACATGGTTATATTCCCTTTGAATGAAGATTTAAATTGATAGGATAAATATGGTGTGTAGATTTTATGCATGGTTAGGTTTCAATGTGTTTTAGAATAAATAATTAACTAAATAGCATGATCACACTGGGATGTGATGGCCTGGGTAAGAATCGGGATGGGTATGGATGAATTTATTTTTAATTGAATGGAATGAGGAATGTGATTCCTAAACCTAAAAGTTGTTTATTATGTATCCTACTGGCTAGGAATCAATGTCCACATAGTTACCGAAGTTGGGTGTGGGAAACCTAAGGAGGAGGCCCATGATAATGAATTGATGGATGGGGGATTGAATGAAGTGGAAACTCTAGGTTGGTGCATGATCCTTGGAAGTTATATGGGACAAGGGGAAATATCAAGATAGAAATGGATGATGGGATTGAAACTCAGGGAGGCTACCTACATACCCCATTAGATGGGGATCAATGTCTACATTGTTCATGATGAAGGCATAGAATCATGGCATGCACAATGGAAAAAAACCCAGAGATTTGCTAGGGGCATACACATGGTAAGCATCCCATCACAATAGGTTCACTGTTAGTTGGATGGATATGATGTGTGGTGTTTATGGATGGTTTGATACACATTTTTATTGATTTGAACGCTTATGGGGGTCAATCGATGGGATATGTCTTAGAAAGGGATTATGTCACATAAGGATGGGGCATCCCATAGAGGGAGAAAAAATGTTTTCCATTTATTAGGATTGAACCTCGGGGAGGAATCCAACATACCAGAAAGGGATCAAAACATAGGTAGTATAGAATATACATTTTAACATCATCATGGACTAGTGAATTTCTGTGGAATATATGCATAAGATATTTGGAGGGGAGTTATGGGATTGAACCTCATATAGGGTACATACATACGCTATTTAGAAGAAAAAAATCATTGTTCACATAGGTCAGTTGATGTTGTTTATCCTCATGTAGGATGATGGGCATGGGACATAGGCATGGTTAGTGGACCGGTATAATGTTAATGATTACATGTGTTTAGTGGCCACGCTTTTTGTGGGGTATAATGCATGGTTAGTGGCCCAATGTCCTGTTGTGGATGATGTGTGGTTGGTGGCTCAATGTCGTGTTGGGGCATATCCATGGTTAGCAACCCAAAGATAATGACCTGGAAACTATTACACTATGAAACAATTTTCATTATCATTATGTGAAAAAGAGGATGCATCAGACTAGATAGTCGTGTCATGAAAGGTGAATCCATGAGAGATGGTGTGAGGATTATGAATTTCATGTGTACTAGGGAGATGGAAATTGTGACTTACTATATAATAGATGCTTCAAAATATAGTTAAGGGCTTTTGTGGAGACTTCCTGAGGCACACATGGAGATAAATACCTAAGCGAGAGATAGAAGAGAAGGATCTAGTGCCCATTCACTATATGGTCCTCCTAAAATTGACACAATTTTCACAATCACAGTCTAATGTCATGTACTATGTATTAACGTGATCTAAATATCAATGTCATAATGCTTGGATGATGAGTAATCACTCATCATCTCTTGGAAATAAATAACATATACAAACTCCCAATTGAGGAAGACAAAAAATAATGAATTCTTGACAGAAGTGAGGTGGAGGAGTGGTCAATTGAGGGGACAATGTAAGCATATCTTTGAAAAGAAGAAATATTTGTTATCCTACTTATGAGAAAAAACATAATTAGGGATGATAAACATGAATAAAAACTCTCATGAAACCCTGAAATAAATTTAATAAAACCAGGATGGCTATATGGGAAAGGAGGGTATGAAACTCGTGGTCTTGTAAAAAGAACATCACAAAGGAAATAAGCATCGCAATGGAATGGTGCCTCATGAAGGAATGTTTTTTCCTGAAGGAGGGGTGCTTTACAAAGGGATGATCTTCACAGTCCATGGTCATTCCTTATCATAGGGATCATTATTTAGAGAGTTATCCATAAAGGCTTAATGCTTTTTAAAGCCTTGAGAATCTTGAAGGGGATCCCATTACTGCAAAGGGAGGAGGCCATCACAAAGGGATTCCCGACCATTTCTAGGGTACATTAAGAATTAAGGGGATCACCGATATGGATTCAGATTTACCTTGGGTGATCAATTTATAGGTTTTTGATGTGCTTCACAATATAGGATCTTGGAATGAAAAAGGTCAGGGGAATAATGGGTATCATGGAAAAAGATCTGGATATTTATAGGAAAAGGGGGTTTTCGTTGCTTGAGGGTCTCGCAATATAGAATAATTAGGTAATATAAAAATAATGGGATGCTATGTAGCGAAAGATTTATGTTATAAATTTATGGACTTAAATAGGGACAATTAAGTTAGTGATCGTAGGGTATGTTTTATAAGAAACTGAAACTTCCAAGTTAATAGTCTCTTTCGAACTTCATCAGACTGGCGTAGGCACCATCAACATACATTGTAGCGATCATGGTGCTCGTCAGACTCACTAAGACTCTATCATAGAAAATCATTGTCATGAAGAGAGTAATATCCAAAAAAGAGATCTACAATGCAGACTCATTTGAGGAATTTTTGTCCATTTGGGTCTGCTTTATATATATACCATCCATAGAATATTTTTTTACCTTCAGTCACATGATATTAGGAGCCACCAAATTCCCTCCTGTAGAATTGGATCCAAGGAAAAATAAATCAATATTATGAGGGAAACTCCTCTAAAAATTAATTATATCATAAATATGTCTCATGAGGCATATGGGCATGACCTCCTGAAAAGCTCTAGTAAATTAGGATTTTTGTAAAGCTTCGCGGAACTCTAAGTATAAATACGGAACATGGGTATTAGGTTATATATTGGATCTCCACATATGAAACCTCCAAATACCCCTTTTCACAATGTGACCCACACCCCATGAACATGTATTTGCAATCCAAGTCTCAAGGTCCTTTTCACCAGGAATGGTTTCTAGATAATTAGACATCATAATTTTCTTATCCTTTGTGATCTACGCTAAGGACATGGATTCTCGATGAACCACTTATTTGTGGTAGAGTTTCATGTACAACTTCAGGGAACAAACTCACAGAATTCTCCATGTCTTTGGTTGATTGATTCTCGATAATAAAATCAAGAGGTTATGGATTACGCCCTTATATGGAGGAAATGGCGAACAATATCATGATAAGGGAATATGTTTGAAGACATTATAACAATGAATCATTGATGAATCATTTATAAGATGACTAGATAGAATAACAAATGAGATAGATGTTTCCTTTGTAAGGATATGGATTTTGGGTTGATGTTCATATTCTTGAGGAATGCAGATATGAGTTGTCTTATTGGGTCAGGGCACACCAGGACAACATTAGTGGCACTGAGCTACTAATGGCCATATTAGGATGGACCATACACCTTCCAAATCACACTACCTCTACAATAATTTCAATTGAATAGATTGAACATATTGGGGCATGAATCTTTCCCACTATATAAAAATAAAATCATTTTAGTAGGGCTTTGGAACCCTGATAAGGGGTGGATAGACAGTATGGATCAGCACCAGGGTAATAGCTACATAGAGGAGTGGTCCTCTTCATACTGGGTGTGCAAATATTATTCATATTTCAAGATATTTTTATTGTGATTAGGCCAAAATAATTTATTATGGGATTATTAATTCCAAGTCTCTCATCCAAAGGAAACCATACTGGAGATGTGGAGTAGGTGGTTGACAGATACGAACACATTCCATTCGAATCATTCGGAGGTTGGAAGAAACCTCTAGGATATCTATCAGGATTTTAGGATATTGATCTTGTGAGAGATGTATAATGCTTTTCTACCTACTAAGAATAAATGGGAGGATATATAATAGAGGCCACCTCGAGATATGGAATTTCTATATCTAGATTTATTCTCAAATAATGACAATCAGAAAACCAGGGATGCATACTTAAAGTAATGGTTTTTTATTTAATGAATTATTCCTAATAAAAACAACCAATTATGCTCTACAAGTGCCCAAGGGTTTATTGGCATGGTAGGAACAGATCTTACTAGCGAATCCTGGAGTGTAGCTATGGGAAACTGTGAGGATATAGAATAAAAGACAAATATTAGATAATAGTCAAATAGAATGGATTCATTGCAGAATTGATAGGTTTTTGGATTATTCTAGTATGGTATGAACACATTGGGGAATGGACTAGAACATTAATCATGGTTACACATTTCTGTCCTGGTATTGCATCAATTTGGGGATCATATTGATGGTGAAGTTGTATAAGATACTTTAGCACGTTAGTAATTTGAAGAGGTCGTCACACGTCTACATGCCATTCCATATTGTATAAAGAAGGGTTGTGGTGAATATTTGGGATTATGAATATTTCAACCCAATCTCTCCTCCATGTCCTTGATTTCAACTAGAAAATATAAAAAATTTATTGAGTTTTCTACTCAAGATGGGTCATGTTGCCATGCTGATGAATATATGGAGAGAAGAACAAAACATCTTCCATTAATTTCCCTTTCCAATAGTATCATTCAATGATGATTGAATAGATACTATATACATGTGGTCATATATGTTTTCCATTCGAGGTGGATTCCAAGTGTCACAAGTGTATTTTGATACAATATTTGAGAAATATATGCCACACTTATGTTAAGGAAATTGAGATGAATACAGAAGCTAACCACAATAGTGTACCTAGGAGTGCTCGTTGGGGACCACCCATGTGTGATGAGGATGATTGGATGATGTAAATGTAAGAAGAATAGAACAAGTTGAATAATCTACCTCTACTCATCACTATATTTGGGATAATTCATGAATATGTATAGAGATGGAAAAATGAATATCAATGTGAGACGCTAAAGTAGTCAACAATACTGGAAAACACAAGAGATTTCAACATGCATCAAAGTCAAGGTTTAGTGGCAGTGAGGGGATTTCATGAGGTGGTACAGACATGTATCATGACCCTGAGGCCCTGAGAATAAGGAAAATAGACCTTGAACTAGAACTGATTAATGGTGAAGAAAGGGAGGAAGTAGATCCAGACCCTTTGGATCTAGTATAAGGGACAATTGATATAGGGGGATCATTGAAGGGGTTCCAAAGGGAACCTCGTATATCTCATTGGAAGAATTTTATCCTTGTGGAACATACTTGCGATGTCATGTACTAGGATACATTGAATTAATGGGACACTTGAAGGCTGGTCCACAACATCGAAGACCTGTGGATGAATATGAACATTTTTTGAACGGATATAAGAGAAGAATTATTTTCTAATGGAGGCTTAAATGTATCCTTGGATGAAGGGATATGGTTTGGGATGGAGTTGTAATAACTTGTTCACTTCAAAGTCACCTCATGGACCATGGAAAATCAGGTGACGGTGCTACATAACATGACTACACGCAGGAGTTGTCGGAGGTCATGACTTTCAAATTATTACCCTTCGATGGCAACACAGATAGATCTTGGGGGGAAGAGTTTGGTAAGGATTACCATATAAATGGCGAATAAGAATCATTATTTAGGGGATCCTCTATAGAATAAGGAAATATTATGTCCCATTGGGAAATTCTCTAGGAAGATTCACTACTGCTCTTGAAGTCAGTAATAAATCACCAATATGTGATATTATCCCTTTCACATCATCCTAGTTCTCCAACTGACATATTCATTTTGAGTAGGTTCTAAAGTATAGTTCCCATACATATAAGGATGGAGGCGTATCAATGGGTGTTGAGGACCATGTACCATGACTGACATCCATATAAACAGTAGGTGAAAAATCTGACAGTGATGGGTAGGTAAGTGTGGTCTCCCAAGAATCATCAGAACATCCCATCATATATGTGGGACACACCGCAGTAACCCAGGTATGATTATCCATAGGATAGATTTGGAGGTTAATTACTGTATCTTATTACCTCTAGAATCCATAATGTTGTCTTCTCCTCAATTTGGATTACAAAACCCTTTTTAGAACATTTATAGGAGAGGAGGGAATTATACTGCTATAGATGGTTGGAAGAACACAGGGTACAATTTTGAGAAGGGATGTTAGTCCATACGAAGATAGGTAACTAAGTTAACATGACCATGGTTACTAATGAGAAACCAATTGTGATTTTGGGGGGAACAAATTGTTGAGGGGGAAACTATATATTTTCAATTGTGGGGTAGGATGAAGTATGAATCATCCTCCATCTCGGTTGCTACTTTTGCAACTTTTTCTTCTTTGTCCAGTGGTTCTTCATGTTATGCTGCATCCAAAGAATAATAAATGGGAAAGTCAGAGTGTAATTTTATTTGAATAAAATTAAAACAAGATGTATTAAGATCAAATTCATCCCCATCAGTGTATGTAGATTTTTACATCGTCTCCTCAGGGAAATACCCCAGCACCTCATCATGAGCTTACTTCAATAAAAATTAAACATATCTAGTGATCACCAAATGTACCACAGCAGGTTCACATCTCGGTTCTTCATAATCCTCTAAGGCATAGCTGAGATTGTCTGATTTTGTATCATAAAAAACACAAGGTGTGATGCAGAATTCAAAAGCAATGAAATCAGAAGAGATAGTGTCAATGAATGGTCAAACTCCCTGAGTCAGTTCATCTTCAATCTATTCCTTAGTGGTAATTGCATATTGGATTATATTCTCTAATGATGGAGGTAGGTTGTCGAGCCCCTCAATCACGACTTCAAATTCCACCATTTGGGTGGTGTCTTCCTTCAGTGGTGCTGGATATTTGTCCTTGTATTATACTAGGAGATCAGGAAGTTCAACACATTTAATCAAAAAATCATCCAATCCTTATTCATCTCCCTCTTGTAGCTCAACAGGTATGTCTTTACCCTTTTCCACCACAGGTTCTCGATCCATCTTAGGGTTTGGTTTCTCCATTAATTCATGAACATACTCAAATAATCTTTCAGCTTTTCTCATCAATTGTTCAATGTTTTCTCTAAGTTCATTCACCTGAGCCCATCTAATATATTCTTCTTTTTGTTGTTGTTTCTACACCTGTGAGTAATTGTCACTCCATGCAGAATAATAATTATTTAAATTAATAATGGATTTTTTTTGTTTTTTTTATTTTATAAAAAAAATGAAATCTATATAAGATCTAAAAATATAAAAAGTAAATGAATAACTAGTTGAATCCCCGGCCACGGTGCCAGTTTTGAGGGATTCCTGTAGTAGGGCATGGACAAAAACAATTATATTTTTCCTAGTGCAGCACAATGCCTGACCAGGGTCGTATCTCTTGAGGAGCCTTCTCAATGTGGTTAACTTTATTCTATATCACTTAACCAGTCTCTTTTTGTTGTTTTGTATTTAAATTAAAGAGATAACTATATTTTTTGTGTTTTTGTCATGAAAAATATAAACTATAGTGAAATTTAAACAAAATGAGTTGATGAAGAAAGAACATGGTGTTGGGGTTCAGTCTTGGATTCAATCACTATTTTCCTTTATTTGTTTGATTTTAGTTTGATAATCCAAACATGAAATATCTTGTTTGAACCACTATTCATTTCCATAATAGAAATAGATTGAGTTTCACTTGATTGGGGACCGTTAGCCAATCTGGGATATTCACCTCACCAGTGAATGTTACTCAAATATACAACAGACATAAAATAATCTTTAATGTAAATTTTAGAACACCTTGACCTCCCCTTGAGCCAAGTCTAAGAATTTTACTCTCATTTCAGAGAGTAGAATATCACAATGGTGGATGGATGGGAAGACAGGGAGAGAGAGAAGATAGAGAGAATAGATAATAAATAATTTTAATGGGTGTTAAAATTATAATAATAATAATATTATTATTATAATTATGACAATAGATTTTGAAAATAGATATGGAGAAAATAAAATAGCTTTAAAATAATAATTTGATAATTATAATAATTATAATTAATATAATAATAATAATATTATTATTATTATTATTATTACTAATAATAATGATATGAATAATTACTTTTAAAATAAGAAAATTAAAAACAATTGTGGGATGGATGGAGATACATGAATGCATGGATTAATAAAACTGAAATTTTAATTATAATTGAAATTACACATAGACAAAACTAAAATAAATAAAACTAAATTAGAGGGGAAGAGAGGAGCAGCAGTGGCCCATGACCCGATGGGAACCCTCCTATGCTTTGGGTGTCGAGCTGATTGAATGGATGGAAGGGAAGGCCTCCTTTTATAGGTAGATTTCTATCCCATGAATAATTAAGCATTGTTGGACCCTTAAATGTACATTGCACGTGTGTAAACTTCCTTCATTGTTGTTCATAATTGTTTTTTCCATCCACCCTCCAAATTGCAGCACATTCGGACCCGAGATGAAGGAGTTTTGAACTTTTCATTGAAGGCTTATGTTTCTTGATGAAGTTTCCCGGAAGTTTCCTCTAAATGTATTTCTTTCAATGGCCACCATAATGACTTCAAAACTCCACCAAATTTGTTTTAGAGTCGGGACTATATATTTTTGTGCTATCCCAGCTAAAACACATCATTTGGATGTGTTTAGGCCTTGTTTGGATTCCATTATGGTGGTGGGGTCCACACTGTCTGCCAGAAAAAAGTTCAAACATTAATGAATTTGTAGGACCCTGGACGAATCAGCTCCTGGTCCATAAGAAAAAATTGGTGAAAAACAAATCCGGATTCTAAGAAATTTATGTGCACTGAATTTGAAATTAATGTTTTTAATAAATTACAAAAATACCCTCGTGGTAAACATCGGTCCAATAATCCAGAATTATGCACTTTTCACAATTTTTCTCATTTTTATTTCTAAATTTAAATTACACATTATTTTAATAAAACATTTAAATACATGGGGATTATCATTGAAAAACATTAAAAAGAATTCATTATTTGATAAACAATATGCACACAAATTTTCTATGTCAGTATGTATATTCATTTTAGATATCCAGAAATAAGGGTATTTTCCAATTTAATTTGGAATTACAAACCTTTTATTAGATTGATTTGAATTTAATAATCATCATAAAGTAATAAATTTTATTTTAATTGATGAATATTTTTCATATGTTGATTCAAACATTATGAACAAAATATTCAAAAAAAATTTATTTAATTCTGAATTGAGTGGTTTCTAAAGAACTAAACATGACTGGAATGTCATTTTTGCCAATTATTTCCTCATGTGCAGCAGGTGTTCATAATATTCTTCTAGAGGATATTTTATCTGTTCCATATAGAGTGGAATTTCCCCAAAGGAATTATCATAACCCATTATATTAGTTGGTACACACACTATTTCACTAGAAGGTAAGTAACCAAAGGTTGGTTTCTTAGGTTGACCATCTCCTTAGGTTGTCTTCTGGTTAAAAAATAATTTCACCTTTGAATGATTTGGAATATTAAATGAATGGACTTGACTTCACATGTGACTTACTATGTGAGGGAATCATATTAAACACATTTATAATTAGATAATTCTATTTGCAATCTGAAACACTACTATAGAGAGAATGTTCACAGTGAATTCCTTCATGGGGAGGAAAACCATGGTGTATTTCAATAATAAGAATACCCTATTTATCCTTGATCATTTGGTCACTTTGGGGGCTGATGTAGCTTCCATCAATATATGGGGTCATGGGATAAATTGATATATATTCACAAATCAAGACATCATAGAGAAGTGTCCAATGAGGACCTTCTGAATTATTGTTACTTCTCCCGTAATTTGGTAATAGGAGTTAATGGTATTTATCTTATACATTAAGAATCTGAGGGATTTATGATCTATAGAATTTTTTAAGGTCATATCATAGTTATGTTGTCGATTTTCATTTCATGATTTACGATTATTTTTCTTGGATGAATTATTAGAAGCAATTGGGGATACTTTCTAGGAGAAGTAATTTTCATGGGAAGGTTTTTTTCATATCAAATTTTGTGGAAAATTCTATAAACATCCTTCTTGAATCATTTCCCAATAGAAACGATATATGGAATGGGTTTTTTCTCTAAATTAGAATAGGATACTGGGTCCATTAATTTCCCCTTCCAACCGTATCACTCAATGATGATGGAATAGATACTATATACATGTGGTCATATATGTTTTTCATTTCGAGGTGGATTCCAAGTGTCCCAAGTGGATTTTGATGCAATATTTGAAAAATATATTCCACACTTATTTCAAGGTAGTTGAGATGAATACAGAAGCTGACCACAATAGTGTACCTGGGAGTGCTCATTGAGGACCACTCATGTGTGATGAGGATGATTGGATGATGTACATGTAAGAATAATAGAAATTTTTTAATAATCTACCTATACTCATCAATATATTTGGGATAATTCATGAATATGTATACAGATGGGAAAATACTTATCAATGTGAGAAACTAAAGTAGTCAACAATACAGGAAAACACAAGAGATTTCAACATGCCTCAAGGTCAAGGTTTAGTGGCTGTGAGGGGATTTCACGAAGGTGGAACCGACATCTATCATGATCCTGAGGCCCTGAGAATAGGGAAAATAGACCTTGAACTAGAAATGATTAACGGTGAAGAAAGGGATGCAGTAGATATAGACCCATTAGATCTCGTATAGAGGACAGTTGATAGAGGGGAATCATTTAGGGGGTTCCAACATGATACTATTATAACTAATTGAAATAATATTATCCTTGTGAAACATTCTTGCAATATCATGTACTAAGAAACATTGAATTAATCGGACACTTGCAGGCTGGTCCACAACATCGAAGACCTGTGGATGAATCTGACCTTGTTTTGAACGGATATAGAAGAAATATTATTTCCTAATTGAGGATTCAATGTATCCTTGGATGAATGCAGATGGTTTTTGATGGAGTTTTAATAACTATTTCACATCAAAGGCACCTCATGGACCATGGAAAATCAACTGAATGTGCTACATAACATGACTACACCCAAAAGTTGTCAGAGGTTAGGATTTTAAAATTCTTACCCTTTAATGACAACTCAGATACATCTTAGGGGAAGAGGTTGGTAAGGATTACCATTGAAATGGTGAATAAGAATCAGCATTTAGGTGAGACCTTATTGAATAAAGAGATATTGTGTTCCCATAGGGAAATTCTCTAGGAAGATTCACTGCTGCTCTTGAAGTAAGCAATAACTCACTAATATGTGATATTATCCCTTTCACATCATCCTGGTTCTCCAACTTACATCTTCTTTTTAGTAGGTTCTAAAGTATAGTTCATGTACTTATAAGGATGGAGGCGTATCAACGGGTGTTGAGGACCATGTACGAGGACTGATATCCATAAAAACATTAGGTGAAAATGCAACTCTGATGGGTAGGTATGTGTGGTCTCCCACAAATCATCATAACATTCCATCATATAATTGGGACACACCACAGTAACCCCGGTTTGATGATCCATGGGTGAGAGTTGGAGGTTAATTATTGTAACTTATTACCTCTAGAATCCATGATGTCGTCTTCTCATCAATTTGGATCACAGAACCTTTTCAGATCATTTATAAGAGAGGAGGGAATTATACTGGTATAGATGGTTGGAAGAACCTAGGGGACAATTTTTAGAAGGGATGCTAGTCCATACGGAGACAGGTAAACTGGTTAACTTTACCATGGGTACTAATGATAAACCAATTGTGATTTTGTGGGGAACAAATTGGTGTGGGAGAAACTATATATATTAAATGGTGGGGGTAGGATGACGTATGAATCATCCTCCATCTCAGTTTCTACTTGTGAAAGCTGTTCTTCTTTGTCCAGTCGTTCTTTAAGGTATACTGCATTCAATGAATAATCAATGGGAATGTCAGAATGTAATTCGATTTTAATAATATTAAAACAAGAAGTATTAAGATCAAATTCATTCCCATAAATGTATGTAGCTTTTTTCATGGTCTCCGTAGATAAATCAACTAGAATCTCATCTTGAGCTTACTTCAATAAATATTAAACATATCCAGTGAGCACCATATGTTCAACAGCAGGTGAACATATCAGTTCTTCATCATCCTCCAAGGACTAACTAAGATTGTCTGATTGTGTATAATAATAAAAAACAATGAATGATGTAGAATGAAGATGTAATGAAAGCATAAGAGATAGAGTCAATGAATGGTTCAACTCCCTGAGTTAGTTCAGCTTCAATCTATGCCTCAGTGGTAAGTACATATTGGATTAGATTCTCTGAGGATGGAGGTAGGTAGTCGGGTCCCTCAATCTTGACTTCAAATTCCACCATTTGGGTGGTTTCTTCCTTTGGTGGTGTTGGACCATCATCCTTGTATTGTATGGGGAGATAAGGATGTTCAACACAATTAATCAAAAAATCATCCAATCCTTCTTCATCTCCCTCTTGTAGCTCAGCAGGTATGTCTTTCCCCTTTTTCACCATAGGTTCTCGATCCATCGTAGGGTTTGGTTTCTCCATTAATGCATGAACATACTCAAATACTCTTTCATCTTTTCTCATCAATTGTTCAGTGTTTTCTCTATGTTCTTTCACCTGAGCCCATCTAAAATATTATTCTTTTTGTTTTTGTTGCTACACCTGTGAGTAATTGTCACTCCATGCAGAATAATAATCATTTAAATTCATCACGAGATTTTTTTAATTTCATAAAAAGAATGGAAATCTATCTAAGATGTGAAAATATAAAAAGTAAATGAATAACTGATTGAATCCCTATCCATGGAGCCAGTTTTGACGGATGCCTGTGGCAGGGGATGAACAAAAACAACTATATTTTTCCTAGTGCAGCATAGTGCTTGACCATGGTCATCTCTCTTGAGGAGCCTTCTCAATGTGGTTAACATTATTTAATATCGCTTAATCTATCTCTTTTTTTTTGTTTTTTATTTAAATGAACTCGATAAAAATATTTTCTATTTTTTTGATATGAAAAATATAAACTATAATGAAATGTAAACAAAATTATTTGTTGATGAATGAACATGGTTTTGGGGTTTAGTCGTGGGATCAATAACTATTTTCCTTTATTTTTTTTATTTTAGTTTGATAATCCAAACATAAAATCTCCTATTTGGATCACTATTCTTTTCCATAATAGAAATATAGGGGACCATCACCCAATCTGGGACATTCACCTCACCAATGAATGCTACTCAAATATAACACAATCCTAAAATAAACATTAAAGAATATTTTAGAACAACTTGACCTCCCCCCGAGCCAAGTCTCAGGGTTTGCCTCTCATTTCCGAGAGTAGAATATCACAATGGTGGATGGATGGGAAGAGAGGGAGAGAGGGAGAGGAGAGAGAAAACAGAGAATAAATTATTTTAATTGTTTTTAAAATTATAATAATAAAATTATAATTATTATAATTAAGATAAAAGATTTTGAAAACAGAGATGGAGAAAATAAAATAGCTTTAAAATAAGAATTTGATAATTATAATAATGATAATTAAAATAATAATAATAATAATAATATTTTTATTATTATTACTAATAATAATTATAGTAATAATTACTATTAAAATACAAAAATTAAGAAAAAAATTGTGGGATGGATGAAGAAACATGAATGCATGGATTAATAAAACTGAAATTTGAATTATAATTGAAATTAAAATTTGACAAAACTAAAATAAAAAAATAAATAAAGAAATTTGAGGGGAAGAGTGGAGAAATAGCATCCCATGCCCCAGTGGGATCCCTCCTATGCTTTGGGTGTCAAGCCGATTGATTGGAAGGAAGGGAGGGCCTCCTTTTATAGAAAAATTTCGGTGTTGCGAATAATTGAGCATTGTTCGCACCTTAAATGGCTGATGCACACGTGGAAACATTCGTAATTGTTGTTTATAATTGTGTTGGTCATCCACCCTCCAAATTACTGCAGATGTGGACCCCATATGAAGGAGTTATGAATTTTTCATTGAAGGCTTGTGTTTCTTGATGATGTTTCCAAGAAGGTTCCTCCAAAAGTATGTCATTCAATGGACACCATAATGACTTCAAAAATCCCCCAAATTTGTAATAGAGCTGGGACTATATATATTTGTGTTATACCAGTTAAAAACACATCATTTGGATGTGTTTAGGCTTTATTTGGATTCTGTTATGGTGTTGGGGTCCACACTGTCCACTAGAAAAATGTTCAATATTTAATAAATATGTAGGACCCCAGCCGAATCAGCTCCTGGTCCCGAAGACAAAATTAGTGAAAATAAAATCAGGAATCTAAAAAATTTATGTTCACTGATTTTGGAATTAAATTGTTTAATACATTACAAAAATACCCTCATGGTAAAAATATGTCAAATAATCCATAATTATGAATTTTTCACAATTTTAATCATTTTCATTCTAAATTTAAATTACCCATTATTTTAATAAAACATGTAAATACATGGGGATTATCATGGAAAAGCATTAAAAAATATTTATTATTTGATTAATAATATTTTTGGCACCAAAAAACGCATCCCCAAAAATTTTCCAAATGCTTCCATATAGAATCCAAGATCGTAGTCCATTTCTCAAGCTTCGATTTGGTAGGTCTTAGGGCCCTAACAGAGTTACGGATTATGAGTTATGGACATTTGATGTTTGGCTGAGAAAATGGTTCGCAAAGCCCATTCGCGAAGCCGCCTTCGCGATTGCGGAGCGCCACCATGAATCAATGAGGAGGGAAGCTCTGTGAACCTGTTTGATGTTTGCGACGCGCCGCGAAGACGTGCCCTGAAGCACAGGAGGCGGGATGCTCCGCGAACGAGTTTGACGTTCGCGAACCCGCCACAAAGCACAGAAGGGAGGATGCTTCGCGAACGAATTTGACATTTGCGAACCCGCTGTGAAGAACATGAGGCGGGATGCTCCGCGAACGAATTTGACGTTTTTGAAGCCACCACGAAGCAAAGGAGGAGGGATGGCTCCGCGATGTGCTTTGACGTTCGCGACACGCCGCGAAGATCCGCCGTGGAGAAAGCTTCATCTTCGCACCGCGTGAGCTCTGCTTTGCGGCGCCCCTGCCTATAAATACCCAGCTCACCCCCCTTCTCAAAAGGGATGGCCACTTCGCCCCTTGGGTGGCCGAGTGGAGCTCCGCATTGCGGCTCCGCGAAGCCATGCTCCGCGAGAAGCTTCCTTCGGGTTGCTGCTCCGCGAGTTGAGGCTCCATGAGTCCATGCTCTGGGAGCCCATGCTCTGCGATGCTGCTCCGCGAGACCAAGATCGGCGAGACCCATTTGCTCTGCGAGACCCCTTTTCTCTGTGAGACCCCTTTGCTCTGGGAGACCCCTTTGCTCCGTGAGACCCCTTTGATCCGCGAAACCCCTTTGCTCCACGAGACCCCTTTGCCCCGTTAGACCCCTTTGCTCCGCGAGGCCATGCTCCGCGAAGCTACTTCGTGAAGACCTATCCTTCACAAGGATCCTACCTTCGTGCCCACTGGTCCATACCACGGGGGCTGCGCCCCCACACCCCCCGCTCGGGGTCAGTTCCAAGCCAGTTCCTTCACTACCGTCACAGACCCCCATGAAAAATGGAGAGTTGCACCACAAACGTTTCGGGCCAGGATTTCGGGATTTTGCATTGCACCCCTATTCGCAACCCACCTCCAACCTATGGAATATCATGATTTGAGACAGTCCTCCACACACCATGAAACACCTTGAGTTGATGTATTCATCTTGGTTCGTTTCCTATGTCATCAGTTGAGGTTCTCATCATCAATTCCTCAAGTACCTTGAGTCGACCCATTCCTCAGGCAACTCCTCCAAACCCTATCACTTGGCTCCTATGCCAGGTAGTACCAGAAAGGGCCTCCCTTGTGTAAGTCCCACCACCAACCATTTCTGGGCACCTTCTGCATAATAGTCATATCTACATGACACTAAACTGTAGTACCCCCTATCTAACAAATGATAGGATGCCACTTTCTCCAAGAAAGAGATGCCTTATGCTCCAAGCATAAGATTCCAATAGTCCTATCTACATGACTATAAACTGTAGTACTCCCTATCTAACAAATTATAGGATGCCTCTTGCCCCATATGAGAGATTCCTTATGCTCTTAGCATGAGAAGCCAACAGTCTTACCTACAAGACTATAAACAGTAGTACTCCCTATCAAAGAAATGATAGGATTCCTCTTTCTCCAAGAAAGAGATGCCTTATGCTCCAAGAATAAGATGCCAATAGTCCTATCTACATGGCTATAAACTGTAGTACACCCTATCTAACAAATGATAGGATGCCTCTTGCCCCATATGAGAGATGCCTTATGCTCTTAGCATGAGATTCCAACAGTCCTACCTACAAGACTATAAACTGTAGTATTCTCCCTATGTTCCAAGCATAGGATGCCTCTTGCTCCAAATAAGAGATGCCTTGTGCTCCAAGTATAAGATGCCAATAGTCATATCTACATGACTATAAACTGTATTACTCCCTAACTAATAAATTATAGGATGCCTCTTTCCCCATACGAGAGTTGCCTTATGCTCCCAGCATGAGATGCTAACAGTCCTACATACATGACCCTAAACAGTAGTATTCTCCCTATGTGCCAAACATAGGATGCCTCTTGCTCTAAACAAGGGATGCCTTATGCTCTTAGCATGAGATGCCAACAGTCCTTTCTACATGACTCTAAACTGTAGTAATCTCTATGTCCCAAACATAAGATGCCTCTTGCCCTATGCGAGAGATTCCTTATGCTCCTAGCATGAGATGACAATAGTCCTACCTATAAGACTCTAAACTGTAGAACACCATATTTTCCTAACGTAGGAGGCCTCTTGTTCCAGGCATGAGATGCCTTATGCTCCAAGAGTAAGATACGCAATGCCATGACTATAGTGACATGATTCCAAAGCCCCTTGGAATTACCCCTCTTGTGCACCAGTGCACAGCTGAGGGCCTCAATTCACCAGTGAGTTGGGATGCCCTTATGGCCAGACATGAGGAACACATTACGGGTAGCATCCTAACATAATCCCCATCCACAATTGCGGCTCCTTAGCGGCACCCAGGCAGCTTCCCTGCGTAAGCCCCATCCACCATTGCCGCTCCATAGTGGCACCCGGGCAAGTTTTTTTCCGTAAGACCCATACACTAGTGCCACTCCACAGTGGAACCGAGGGAGCATCCTTGCGTAAGCCCCATTAACCAGTTTCTCTCCATAGCGGAACCCGGGTAGCTTACTAGCGTAAGACCCATTCACCAGTGCCGCTCCATAGCGGCACCCGGGCAGCTTCCTTGCGTAAGCCCCATTCACCATTGGTGCTCCATAGCGGTTCCCAGGAAGCTTCCTTGCGTAAGCCCCATTCACCATTTCTACTCCATAGCAGCACCCGAGCAGCTTCTTTGCGTAAGCCCCATTCACCATTGCCACTCCATAGCGGCACCTGGGCAACATCCTCGCGTAATCTCCATCCATTTTTGTGATCCCAATCAGCTGTAAGCTGTTGTGATCCTATGCAGCGGTAAGCCTTTGACATCCTCATCCAGCGGTAAGTCGTTGCAACCCCATGCAGCGGTAAGTCATTGACATCCTTCTCATGCGGTAAGCCGTTGTGACCCAATCTAGTGGTAAGCCGTTGCAACCTCATTTGACGATAAGGCGTTGACATCCTAATCCTGTGGTAAGCCGCTGAGGCCCCATTTTGCAGTAATCCATTCACATCCTTATCCAGCGGTAAGTCGTTGTGACCCAATCCAGCGGTAATCCTTTGAAACCCCCGATCAGCAGTAAGCCTTCATCAGGAGAACTACGCAGACATTGATTCCCTACTACGGGGATACGTAGGAAGCCTCCATGAGGCTCAACCCCAAAACTATCGTCATCGTTTTCCTCAGGCCTCCTCCTGGAGTAAGTCCCAGCACTAATGGGCCTCCTAATGCGTAATCCCCTATTCTCTTCTCATAGACGCACCCTTCGCGACATGATCGTCAGGTCCTTGTTGCCTCTTTTTTCTCACACCAAGAATGACTCATGTGGGCTTAGAGTAAGCATCGGCCATGGAAATACCCTCGTCCAGCATGATGTTAAACTGTATACCCTCGTCTAGTATGACGTTGAACTGTATACCCTAATCTAGCATAACGTTAAACTGTATACCCTCGTCCAGCATGATGTTGAACTGTATGCCATTGTCCTGCATGACATTAAACTACACACCCTTTGAACTACGTGGTCTTTGATCCATGTCAAGGCATGGTACGTAGGAAGCCTCTCTGAGGTTCAATCCCACTCATCATTCATTCATGTCGAGATCATCCTCATCTTGCAAGAAGTTAAACCGTATTCCAGTCTGACGGCAAGCCGTTATGACCAACCCAAACTATGAGGTCTTTGATCCATGTCAAGACATGGTACGTAGGAAGCCTCCCTGAGGTTCAAGCACATCTCCCATCGGACGAAGGTCCCTTCCTCACGTTGGATCGTCGACAACCACCCTCCGAACTACGAGGACTTTGATCCAAGTCAAGTCATGGTACGTAGGAAGCCTTCACGAGGTTCAAGCCCACCACTAGTGGATCCCTAGGTCTAAATTCACTTCGGTTCGCCGACACCCATCACAAGTGGACCCCCGGGTTCACCATCACGTCGGTTCACCGACAAAGCCCCTTTGAACTATGAGGTATTTGATCCACGTCAAGGCATGGTATGAAGGAAGCCTCCCAGAGGCTCAACACCACCTCTCATCATTTATTCACGTCAGGGTTCATTTTCGTCTCGCGCGATGCTAAACTACATTCCAGTCCAACGGCATGTCGTTGTGACCAACCCGAACTATGAGGACATTGATCCATGTCATAGAATGGTATGTAGGAAGACTCTCAGAGGTTCAAGCCCACAACCTGTTGGTCACTATGACCTTCTTCATGTTGGTTCATCAACCCCCGGGCAGCCTAGTGTGTAAGCCCCACACCATCTGGACCACGGTCCTTGCTCGCGTCGGTTCGCCGACACACCATCTGAACTACATGGACTTTGATCCATGTCAAGGAATGGTTCGTAGGAAGCCTCACGAGGTTCAAGCCCACAACCAGTGGACCCCAGGGTTCACCTTCACGTCGGTTCGCTGAAGATGCCCATCGGACCAAGGTCCAGCTTCACGTCGGTTCGCTGACGACACCCATCAGACCAAGGTCCACATTCTTGTTGGTCCTCCGGCACACCAACCCGAATTACAAAGACATTGATCCATGTCAAGGCATGGTACGTAGGAAACCTCATGAGGTTCAAGCCCAACATCCATCGGACCAAGGTCCACCTTCACTTCGGTCCGTCGGCACCATCCTGAACTACGTGGACTTTTATTCCCTACCACGGGGATACGTAGGAGGTCTCTTCGAGGCTCAAGCCCAACTTCATCGTCGCCCCTGTGATGGTCCAATTTCATTCCCCCTACACTTCAGTCATCCATCCGTCACCCATCCAGATTCTCACCCGGGCCGCCACATCCCGATGGGATCATGCCATCTACCACCTCACTACTCCTAGCGGCGCATGGGCCGCCTTCCATGTGTAAGCCCCAGCATATCTCTGGGTCGTTGTCCTTTGTGTACACCCCGATTCATCACCCCTTCGAACTACATGGGTTTTGGTCCCTGTCATCTACACAGGGTACGTAGGAAACCATCATGAGATTCAATCCCAGCAAATGGTAGACCCTGGTGTCCCCCATTCTGGGGTGTACTCTCCCTGATATGCCCTTAGTGGTGTTCAGATCAACCATTACGGTGTGACATCTCCCCTCCATGGGGTGAACCACCTCAAATCTGTCCTCATTGGGCATTTTGATCCATCCCCTTGGTAAACCTTCTAGGTGTTCCCTCCTAGGGATATACCAATCTGATCCGTCTCTATGGGACTTTCTGATCACCCTCATTTCGTCTCCGCAAGACGTTAAACTCACGGCCTACCTCGTTATAAACATGAGATGCCTGAGGAAAACCTCGGATGACACGCCTTTGGCGTAACTGTCTCCATAAGACGTTAAACTCACAGCCTACCTCATGATAAACTTGAGATGCCTGAGGAAAACCTCGAATGACACGCCTTTGGCGTAACCTTCTCCATAAGATGTTAAACTCACAGAATACCCTATGTTAAACATGGGAAGCTGAGGAAAACCTCAGATACATGCCTTGGGTTCTGCACCCATGAGGTTCCCTCTTATGAGGAAGAATACAGGTTCCCCTATGTCCACGCACCCAGAGATGCCCCGACATGCCAGATGATTCCGTCTACTCCCACCGAAGGTCGCTACCATGTCAAGACCCTATTGAAGGTCTTGACGGAAGTAGTGTAATTAACTGGCGTCCATGAAGATATGGCACCGGGAATGAGATTCACGAACAACGTATTAAATCTATGAGGGAGACCAGGACTAGGTGATGAGTTCTGAGGAGGAATCCATGGAAGGAAGAACCGACATCCCATCATCCCGTTTCGGTCAAGGAGAAAACATCCCTGAACAAGGAGCGAATGCCGCCCGCCTTTGGAAAGCGGGAATGCAGGGTAACAGCAGCGCGTCCTCTGCAGACGGATGTGCGTACCCCCGGTGAAAGCATCGGAAACAAATATGCAGGTAAATTTTCTATGTCAGTATATAAGTTCATTTTTCAAAACATCATTAATGTGTCGAGTCTTGCATGATGATGACACCCTTGGTAATTTTAAATATTTAGATATCCAGAATCTAGGGTATTTTCCAATTAAATTTGGAATTACAAATCTTTTATTAGATAGATTTAAATTTAATACTCATCTAAAAGTAATAACTTTTATTTTAATTAATGAATAGTTTTCATATGTTGATTCAAACATGATGAACAAAATATTCAAAAAAATATTATATAATTCTTTATTGAGTGGTGTCTAAAGAACTAAATAAGACCGGTATGTCATGTTTAGCCAATTGTTTCCTAATGTGAAGCATGTCATCAATATATTCTTCTAGAGGATTGATTATCTGTTCCATTTAGAGTGGAATCTTCCCAAATGAATTATCATAACCCATTATATTAGTTGGTAAATACAATATTTCACTAGAAGGTAAGTAACCAAAGGGTGGTTTCTTAGAGTGACCATAACCTTAGGTTGTCTTCTGGTTATAAAATAATTTCACCTTCAAATGATTTGGCATATGAAATGAAGGGACGTGTCTTCACATGTGACTCACGAAGTGAGGGAATATTTTTAAACACATATACAATTAGATAATTCTATTTTCAATATGAAACACTTCTATAGGGAGAACATTCATAGTGAATTCCCTCATGGGGAGGAAAGCCATGGTGGGTTACAATAATGAGAATACCCTATTTATCCTTTATATTTTGGTTACATTGGGGGCTGATGTAGCTACCATCAATATATGGGATCATGGGATCAATTGGAATATATACACAAATCAAGAAACCATAGAGAAGTGTCCAATGAGGACCTTCTGAAGTATGGTTACTTCTCCCATAATTTGGTAATATGAGTTATTGATATTTAGCTTATACATTAAGAATCTGAGGGATTTATGATCTATTACATTATTTAAGGTCAGATCATAGTTCTGTTGTTGATTTTACATTCATGTTTTACGATTCTTCTTCTTGGATGAATTATTACAAGAAATTGGGGATACTTTCTAGGAGAAGTCGTTTCCATGGGATGGTTTTTTTTTCATATCCAATTTTGTGGCAAATTCTATAAAAAACATATTGAATCTTCTCCCAATGTAACAGATATATGGAATGGGTTTTTTCTTTAAATTGGAATAGGACACCGGGTCCAGATGGATTTAATTGGTTATTCCATGTGGATTGAGGGGATAACATTAAAAGTTATCTAATTGAAGATGTGAATGACTTTTATTGAGGTGGAAATTTCTCAAGGATTATATTTTAAACCACCTTGTTCCTTATACACAATGTCAAGGACCCATCCTCTATTAAGTAATTTTGGATAATCATAATGATTGAAATTCATTAAATGGTTATTTCTTTTGTACTCAACATGAAACAATTAGTGAACCTCCACGATTGAATTTCTGATGAGAAACATGGTTTATTAGGGGAATAACTTTTTAGGGGGCGAATGAACTGGATCATGTAATTATATCTGACATTAATAATAAAACTCGAGGTTACAACATCGCCATAATGATCAAACTAGATAAATCCTATGTCAAACATTAATTGCATTTCATCTTAATTGTTCTGTGTTTTATATGTGTATCTTCATGGAGCACTGTTATATTATTTAGATGCTTTATCCCCCCTTGTATTTAAAATATTTTAATGGGTAGTAAATTTATTTTCATTAAATAGGTGTGTGTTTGGTGAAAAGGTGACCCCCTATCTCCTTTACTTTTCCTCATGGAACAAGAAACTCTAAGCAAGATCATAAAAAAAATATGAGAGTAAGAAGTTTCTAGACATTTCGTTGTATATCCAACAAATAGGGGGTGTCACAAATGATGTTTACATATGGTATAGATTTTTTTTAATGGAGGGCTCAATTTCTTTTGAGACATGAATGTAGTTCATAGAATGAATTTTATGTGGTGTTGTTAGATCATCATTCTTTTCAAAAATAGTGTGTATATTTAAATAATATTCTTATAGACGTGTATGAGTAGATTTAAATCTATAATTGGAGTTTGTATCATGTTCATTCCTAGGGAAAACCTAGGAGTTACTAGTGTTTCTAGAAGACTCCACATCCAACATATAGATAATTGTTTTTGGAAATATATCATCTCATTTTAATAACATGAAGAATATATTTCTATATATTTTGGGTAGGACCATTCTTGTCAATAATGTTCTAAAAAATATACCCATGAATTCTCTATTGAAGCTACATGTTCTATAGGTGGTAATCAATAACATTAAAAATAATAATAAGTTCCTCCATGAATGAATCTCGCACATAAGTATGGTACAATTGGGTCTCATGGTCTTGGATATATTATCATATGGTATAGGGTGGTTTTTTTGTGTGTAACATGGAAAACATGATGCACTACCTTTTTGCAAGGCTTTCTTGCAAGGTGATTTAAGGACACCCTCTCTAGGATAATTTTATTGCAAGAAGTGTGGTAATAATCTACAATTCCATATACGATCTGTATCCAATCTATGGATGATTATAAAAATTCACATACCTTGGAACTAAAATTACATTCACTAGATTATCGGAAAGGTTAACATCATCTTATGGCCTCAATACTTGAAAATTAGCTCGGTTGGTATTCAGAATTCCAAGCCCCTGAACTATCAATTAGACATGAATGTGACTATCCATCTATTATTTTATGTGGTATTAAAAAAATATCATAAGGACTATATTCATGTCATCAATTTAAATGAAGATATGGAAAAATGTATATTCTTATTGTATTTATTAGTTTCCTTCATGTTTATGGCCTATTGATATATTCTTGTTTACTCTTTCAATATCAACACTTGGGGTCAAATCATCAAGCGAAAATAACTCCTACGAAATTACAACTATCTCATTTGGATCTTATGTATCCATGTAATTATAATATATGAGGTGTTGAATCTGAAATGTATTAACATCATTTCAAAATGATTATATTTCACCAACATGAAAACATATTCTATAGATAATTTATTCTTTTATGGATTGTGGGATAATAAAATATGGATTCTGTCTATGAGTTCAATAATCATTTATATCTGGTTCACCAAGGTGTCATCTTTTCCCAAATATGTTTTTAGGGAGTGGGAGGTATGTACATGGAGAATAATTACTGGTGTACCCTTTTTCCACTAGCTATTTTGTTATCTAGGAGGCTCAAAATAAATCCACGAATGAATGACATTCAAAATCATTGAAAAACCTTTCTTTCAAAACCTGATGGGTGGTTTCTGACTAGGATATTCACCAGAAACATTTGGAGGAGTCCCCGTCATTATGTAAATTTTTAAACTTTAATAATCAATCCATCCTCAATAATAGGAGGACACCCAGTGATGGTGGATTCATTGGTCACCATTTTCACCTCAGTTACAACATAATATTTATTCCCTATGCTCTCAAGTTGACATGAAGGGCAATAGTATCATTCAAGATCATGATGATAATGTTGTTGTTTCCATTAGTTATTTTTTGGTAATGGGGATCCTCTTCATGAATACTATTGAAAAATATTTATGGTTTTGGAGGATTGTGAATCTATGAAGTTCAATTTGGAGGTGGTTTAATCCAGTTCAAGAAACTTATACAATTCATTAATCAAAAATATAAAAACAATGTTGTCCATCTCGAACCATATAAAATGATGCAGAACACCCATCATCAACCTGGTGAGCATACAAAACATGTGGAGTGAGTAGAATAAGGTTGCATACATCCATGGTTCTTGGAGTTATTGTGTGGATCATTTCATTTTCTTGTTTAGCATGAGTTACCATCCCACATATTCTATGAACCATGTTAAATGATAATATCATTTCATTTAAAACATTAGACCGCCTGACACCTCGTATTATTATTCTGATTTTTTGTTATATTTGTTTTCCTTTCTGTTATATATTCACCCTGTTAGGTTTTTAATTAAAAATTTGAAATTTTTCGATGATAGACCTACTACCTCTAGTTGGTGTCGGTGCATATTTTCAATTTTTCGACCTTATATATAGGGGGAATCTTCTCCATGGACCACCTGAATGGAATAAGATATTTATATTTACTCTAAGATGGCATACGGATGAGACACCCCATTTTTTTGGACAATGATATGTATTTTTCACATGGGAGCTGATTCTATTTTCATTATGATGTTTCAAAATTCCGGCTGGGTATTGGAAGGGATTTTCATCATCGCTTTCACCATTTCCAAAATTCTCTTCATTACCTATGCAATTGGAAGAAGGATGTATGATATTTCTATATATAAATTAGGTGTATTTACATGTAATTATCATCCATTTCCTTCTAGTGGATATAGATAGTACTCATGTATAGGGAAGTGTGTTGTGGATTCATCCTTCTTATCATCGTGATATTTTAATTGACTTTTTAGGGTATTGCATGATGAGGTTACTGGAAGGCATGAAAAATGTAGTAAGGTGTGTGTGACAACATGTACCCATCTTCTATACTTTTCTATCAAACATCATTGAGTGATTTCGGAAGAATAAAATGTTTTTTGGGTGCAAGATGTTTTTTGTTACAACTCACAACATTTTGGATGTTTTTTTAGGAGGTATTCTTTGGAGAAGGCGAATGTGTGACCCTGATCCATGTTGGCGGTTTAAACCATCATGGTCCAGCTTTCAATCATGGATTATAAAGTCCTATTCCGAACAGTCGAGTAAAACATCCCCATCATGTTGAGGGGTTACTAACATGTTCCATTGGTGGAAATGACTACTATTAGGATACTTCGGAATGAAACCCTTTGTATTCTTGGTCAATCAATATATGTCCTCTTGTTCCACCACCCGGTGATATGGTAGGGAATGAATATCGTATTCTATGGAAAGTCTCTTGAAATATTTGAAGATGGTGTTATGTACAATATAAAATATGAAAACTGGATGTATGTTACTAAAACATTCATTGGGCCACATGAACTAGTGGTCTTGTTGGGTGGCCTTAGGGGTCCAGATCATACCGTTGGGATGTTAATCTCGTACTAGTGATTTCAAGACCTAGTTTTGAATACAATGCATTGGTGATTGCCTCCTTATCATGGTATAATATACATCTTGATTAATTACACGACATTAATTGGTGAAATCTTGAATGATTCCCTTGGATTGAAGAGATATATGAGAGTAAGTGCCAATAATATATGAAAATAAAAAATAAGAAAACCTCGTTAGATACGAATCTAAATTCTAAGAACAAATACATGATTTGTATACATGTCTACCCCTGTTTTATAAATTGAAATGTTAATGACAAGTGGGAGTCACTATCATTTGGGTTAAGGATTTATATTGGGTTCACCATTTTTTGATTCCCATTGAATTCACACCTCATCATGATTTTCTATTTCTGAATATTTTTCCAATAGATTTTTTCAGGGAACCAGAAACAACCCATGTTTTTATATCAAAAGTTACATGATTAACAATAATAGGCCCTCGTTAGGTATTTTGGACAATAATTCTTAAAAACTCACATTAGTCCAGGGGATGAAATTTCTAGATCATAAAATATTTTTTGGGGAATTATTTCCACCACAGAGACTCTCTCAAAGATTTATGAATATTCATGAATACATTATTAATTAACATGTATTATGTGGGAAATCCTATAGTTAAAATTATTTTTTTATCATGTATAGATTTTATTTAAATCAATATATATCCATGGTTTTTCATCAATGGAGATTATTAAATGTATCTGAGGTTCTCCATTGATGGTATCCTCTTATGTACAACATAGAGATTCTTTTTTTATTATACAATGATGGTGGTTTCATAGGCACCTAATGGGTCCTTATGAAGTGTATCATCATCCAAGGATATGAGAGTTGATTTAATGAGGGGATCAAACTCCTAATCATGATTCTTATACATACATAAAAAATGAATAAGAAACCATGATGTTAGATGCCACTTAATAAGGGAAATTATACCCATTATGTTATTGTAATATGGACCTACCCATAAAGTTTAATTTAATGTGTAAATGAAGTTTAGGCAGAATGTGCCTATTCAATGTTTGGTTTGGAATTTAACAAGCAGTAGCCTTGGTAACCTAGAAGGAAAATGGATTCCTAGGTTGAATTTGACTGTGACGAGTATGTCATTGTGAGAGAACATGATGTATTTTAGATTATCAGGTTTGTACATTAGGAAGTCTTTGTATATATATAATTTGGATGGGAATAAAATATCACTAGTTTGGTTAGTCTCGCAGAGTAATATGACCCTTTGTGAAGATAAGGTTCATCTTATTCTTAAACATTATTCTTGTTGACAATGGAACTTGAATAGGATCAAATTATGATGGATTTGAGGGTTTTTTCGGGGCTAACTCTGAAAGAGGATGGTCATCAATCTCAGTATCTATGTGGGAGTCCTACCTATCTTGATTTAAATAAGAATAAAAGTTCATATAGTTTAGTTAATGGCATGCATCATGATGATTTTATGACCACCATTATCCTCATAGAAAATGTGAAGTATTCTTATTGTGCAATAAAAGTGAAAATAGACAATCCTAGATACCACATGATTTTCTTGTGTCTGCAGGTGAACATGTCGAAAAATCAATATGGGAGAGGGATGGAATGCTGAGTGTGAACATATCCGTTACCTTTGGATGGAGATATATGGGGATGAGACTAAAACACTAATTTAACATTAAATCGCCCTGTAATGGATCCAGGGAATGGAGACTAATGAGGGAAGGAAGAAAGAGAGAAGGGAGACAGATCGAGTTCGCATCCCCTCTCTAACCCATTCGATACGATGTCGATAAGAGAACAAGTTAATCCTCCTAAAAGAAAGCCAAGAGTCTTACTCTAGAAGTTATTCAATAATATCAGTTATGTAGAGAGGGAGGAGGATCACAAATCATAATTAATTGAAAATAAATCATACTCCTCACCCTTCCTACTAGGAACAGTAGGATACTAGTCAATTATATGATAAGGGTTGGACATGGTCTTAACCATAGTTCCCTAGACTAGAAACTCTATAACTTTTTCCCTTTGGTATGTTTTTTTTGACTATTTATATACACAATTCTATGCACCCTGTTGAACCTAATTACCAAACCTGATATCTATGGGAATCCTCTGACCATAATAATACACACCCAAATGGGGGACATGTTTGTGTGACACATGCCATGGTTGTACCATTACAAATTTTTTGGTGGAGGCTTTTGAATGATCAATCTCTGAAAATGGATCCAACAGAGTATATGTCCTATCATATATGGCATAAAAAAGGCCTGATGAGTAACTCTTGTATGCATAATTGGTTCTTCTCAATCATAGTCTAGGGAGAAATGGTGGAACCTAGTGTAATGGGCTACTAGGGAGACATTACATGCATGAGACATTTCTCAATCCTTTAGAGGTATCCATTGGTGTTCAAGAATGTGGGTAATGTAGGTCCTTTTTATTGGAAAAGGACCTCATGTAAGTGTTAATTAATTATTTCTTGACCAAATTCCACACACCCGTATTTATTTTTTAAAACCCTATTAGAATATTAGTTTCACTATCTTCATTTAATACCCTATTATTTAGGTTTTAAAATTATACATTGAATTTTTTGGAGGGGTTGAGTGAAGGAATTCAGTGATAAGAGTTGCAGTTGAACATTGTGAATTTCATTCCATAAAATTGAAAACCACATGGTTCTATTTATAGGAAAATATTAGTCCCTAGGTGATTAGTCAATCTCTATTAGTTTTATCTCGTAGGAAGATTTCATAGGTTAGCATGTAGTCTGATAGCATAGGTTGGTGTGAAATATGACCACATAGAATGGAACTCTTTTACATTGGGCAATGATAGTGTTTTAAAGTACATGGAAAATTTTCCATAGGTGGCCCTTGTGATCCATGACTTTATTTATTTTTCCTCTTTTATTCTTGTTATGTTATATCCATTTTCTCTATTTCAACTATGTGAAAAAATGAATTTTCCACAAATAGTTGGAATGGATTTGTTTTATTTAAAATATATAATGGTCAAATGTTATTTTAATTTTAGGGAAATTTTTAATTTAATGTAGTTAACCTTGTGATTGGAAAATCATTTGGTGATTAAGTGATTAATGTAATTTAAAAGGACAATCTCTTCTATGGGAATTCAATAAGATGATGATTAAAAAGATTTGAATGATTGTTGCATTAAATTTTGGAGTGATAATTATTTTATTATATAATTATAGAGATTTTGGTTATTTGTGGAAATAAATATATTTCCATGGAGATTATGTGATTTAGGAAATGTTGTTTTTGGTATAAAACATTCATTTTGATTGAAGTTATTTTAAAGACAATAAGATGAAATAATTTTGATTTTTTGTTTTGAATAATGTTAGATAATAATTTTGAGGATATAATTTTATTTTTTGAATGATTTATGTTAACATTAGTGTATTTCTTTTGAAATTTGGAGATTAAAGTTGTTTTTAATCATATAAAAGGTTATTATTTTTGGGAAATTATCTTATCTTATCCTAAAAATAATGGTTTTGGTTAATGTATAGGGACATGAAAATTTGATATTTATAATTTTGTGGATTTAATGATATTAAATGTTGATTAAAATTCTTCATACATAAAAAATCCTCTTAAATACTCATCGTTTATAGAGATGGATGAGTTTTTTTTGAAATTTATTAGGTATTGAAACTCTACATGTCAATTATATATGTTTACTTATATTATTATACTTGGAAATAAATTAAATCCATAACTCTATTAAAAAAATTTAATGAGAAAAAAATTGTTTAATTTTCATACCATGAAATCAATGACCTCTTTAAAAGATCACAAATTTGTGATTTTTTGATTTTATACATTTTGATTACCATGTTATCTATCACACTCCATCAGAACGTGGTGGTTATATTTCTCTATAATGTAAATTTTTTCACTTAACACTAATGTTATTCTATTATAAATCATATTTTTGTGGTGACATTAACATTTCAATTTATCTATTATTATGTGGAGGTTTTATTAAACCTATTTACAATGTGGGTTTACAACAATTTTTTTTTTCAAATATCGAAATTTGATTTTTAATATACAATTTCAAATTGAGAAGAGGAAATATATTATCTGTGTTCAGAAGGAATCAACCAAAGAAATAAAATTATTTTCATATTTGAATAAATTTAAATTTTCCATCTTTCTTTAAAAAAACACTATTCTACGAATAGGCAACACACATCAGATTCATTTCATACCTTATATTTAATGATGAGTTTTACCAAAAAAAATTATTATTAATATAAAATCTCATAATATGGAAGTATATTATATAGAAATTGGTTTGGTGGATATTAATTGCATTAACTAACTTTATATGATATTTTGTTGAAGTGGTTTGTTACAAATTAATTTGAAATGAATAAATAAGCAAATTTTATATATTGTATATGTTTTTCTCAATAAATATTTTTATGCACAGAAATATGCTTTATCCTAATAAATTAAATTAAATACATTAAGTTATGGATATTAGTGTAATATATATTCAATAATTTTTTTACATTCAACTAATAGATTTCAGATTTATAAGTTAAAAAACCAAAATTTTATGCATAAAAACCTATATTTTTAAAATAAATTTTACCTCCATTTAATAAAGAACATATTTTAAATCAAATTTTTTAGCCATTATATATTTCATTTGAAAAATTAAATTTATTCTAATAATATGGAATATAAAAAATTAATTTGTTGGATATTTTGGAATTTTTTAAATATATTTGATGTTCTTATGAATAGTGATAAAATATTATATTTTAATTGATTTTTTTCAATATATTTTATTTTGATTATTTATATTTCTAATTATTTATAATGTAAAATTATAACAATTTATTATCATTTAAAATAATTTGGTTTTTTGAAATCAATTTCACATTGAATAAATATATAAATACATTTCAATCTTTTGAATGTTATCACTTTCAAAACATATTTTTCATTGTGTCAATGAGAATTAATTAGAAATTTATTAATACTAATTATATGTTTTTAAATGTTTAATAATTGATTAATTATTTTTAATATATGGGTCCAGATTAGTAAGAAATTTTCATTTTTTTGGTAAATTATCTTTTATAATTTTACTATTTTCTGAATTACCAATGATAATGGTAAATCGACTAATTAAAGAAAAATATAATTTTATAAAATTACCCATAAAATTATCCTAATTTTATTTTATGAATGAAAATCGACCTAAGTCACCCTTCGGATATTTTATTTTTCATTGGATCAAGTTGTATGACATTATTCATTTTTAGTATTTTATTCTAATAATATTAGAATGTGTCACATTAATGTTTTTCATTAGTACTACTTTTTTAATATTCCATTATATTAACGATATATTTTAATATAAATATTAATTCAAAATATGAAATATTTATCTTCCTCGTGATAAATTATTTTTAATATTTTGATAATAAATAATTAAATTAATTTCTTTTACAATGAAGATGCGATAATTGTTTAATTAATGTAAATATCAAATAAATGATATTAAAAATACTAAAATAAATATAATTTTTTATGATTATTGCCATACAAGAAATTTTTACATTCTATTGACATGTTATTGGTATTTTAAAATAATATTTTCAAATTTATCTTTTTGTAATGATATTTGTTTAATGTTATGTTATAAATAGTGTAAAAATTGACACTATTGATATTTTAAACTAAGTGATATTTATTTAATGATATAAAACTTCTATGAAATATATATTTCAACCAATTAATTTATAAAATATTTAAAATATTATCAATTACTCATTTACTGATATTGTTAAATAATATAGTAACTATATTGACCATAAAAATTTAAATTACTATATGTTACATTAAGAGCTAAAAGGGTTAACTATGTGTTTAATTCAAATTATAAGGGTAATAATTTTACATGAACGTTCTTGAAAATTATTGGCTGGGATGTTTTTGACACATCATCATATTATTTTAGAAATTAAAAACACTGGGTTGATTATTAATTAGAGATTAATTAATATCAATTTATTATTTTGAGGGTTTTCAAAAGTGACCCTAACGTCACATAAAAAGGGAACCTCCTTCCACATTTACTCACACTAAATTGTGTATTTTACCTTTACCAAAAACTACCCATTTCTCCTCTTAACATCATTACACGTGTTAATGGTGTTTTATTATTATATGAGGCCCATCCAATATCCCATGAAAAGAGATCTAACTCTAGTTTTTTGATAAGGTTGTAATATTTTTTACCAACTCATCGAAGTTCATTTCATCATAAACTATGTCTTAAATAGTTGTTTCAATTATTATGTAATAATACTAGTAACATATATGTGATGATATGTTATTATGATTATGGTACAACCATATTAAAGTATTTATCCATCCTATATAAAAATGGAAACATTGTGTATGTGTACGTACATCTTACTATCTCCACATCATGGTGTAATCTGTTTTTCATCAAAAAATTTCTTGGATGGGTTTAACGATAGAAATAATAGATATATATGATAATTATTGTAATGGCTAAGAAATTTCAAGGAAATGTTTTTTCCTTAGGTACTTTGATATTTTACGAGTCTGTGGCTTCTGACGTCACTTGATTCCGAGTCCCCGTGTCCCCGAAATCAATTTTCAATGTTTTGCTCGGGTACATTCAGTGAAAGAACGAGTCGGTTTTTCTATCTTTTGAATCGGTGCTCAGAATTAAAATCCAAAGGCACCGATGAACTCGCAACGACGATAATTGATTAAGGGGACCTTTACCGTAGTTGTGTATGCACTGGAGGAGAAGTTGATTTTTGGGGTTTAATTAGGAAGGAAATAAAATTTTTGGAACAATTTTATTATGTTTCTAAGGAGGTTAATTACTCCCATTGGTAGTTAAGGTTGGGATCCACAGCCACCTAACTACCCAAGAGTGGATGTTATAGAGTTGGGTCCCACACGAGACCCTACCAGTTAATTTCTTCTAAACTCCTTAAACCCCCTCATTCAATTGGAAGCCCCCCATTAATTTCCAATCTCTCCACCACCATATCTCTCCATTAATTCATGACAACCAACATATTTATGAGGATATTTCCTATCCATTTCCATAATTAATTGCCAACAAATTTAATTAATGAAGGGATTTGAGTTTTGGAATATAAATTGAATATTTTAATAAAATAATATATGAGCCTATTATTTTATTTTGCCACACGTTGGGTTAGAAAATGATTGGAGAGATCTCTTGTGTAAATAAGAAGAGCTCCCTCCCTCCGCGAAGAACGGTTCTACTTCCGACAGATCCCCAAAGAATGATGCTTGAGCTGGGATCGAGGGCCTTTGCGGAAGTGATGAATTCCAACGATCGGCGTCACCTCAATCTCCTCCCTTACATCGACGTCAATGAGCCGACATACACCCTTTCGCGATATTATCATCAAACGGTGAACCTCGATGTAAGAGTTTTCATTTTAATTTCTCTATAACTTTTTAGGAAACAATGACGAGCATAGACCAGCGTTTTACCGATTGATCCATGGATCGCTCATACATGCAGGATGGATGCATGGTTATTTTTTTGGATTTGGATTTGAATTTGAATTATTAAATTTTGTTTGAAAACATCAAACACAGTGGGCTCGAGCCGAAGAACAAACCCGAACCTCCGCAAATTTATGGTTTGTGCACGTATTAATGAGCGACGTTGAAACAGGACCGCAACAGCATATGGAAGCCGTCGCAGTGAGGGACGGATCCCGGGAGAGCAGCAGGCATAGACGGTAGGAAAATTGGTCCACCATAGCGCATCCGGTGTTCCACGGAAGGCACTGCCGGAGTGACACACCGGCGCCGATGATCAGATGCGGCAGCCGGTGGTCAACCATCCACCCGAAGGCGGCGGCGCCCCAGTGCGCCGCTGGGGGAAACCCGCCGCGGCAATAGTCGTGACGGCGTCGCGATGGACCCCGCGGTTGCGCGGGATACGGGACGCCCGGGGGGTGGCACTAGCTTGTGACGCTGGTGTCAATAAGCGGGGAGGTTGTGCCTCCCCCAATCCGCTTAACTCTCAACCAGGCTGGGTCGTGCCCAACCGGACCGGACCCGAACCCTGGTAGGGTCGCCTTGGTTCGGTTCGTCCCGGGGGGTGTTGGGCAGGGTCAGATCGGGCCCAGACCCCTTATTTTCAGATCTTCTTCACTTAAACGCCCATACCTTGAGTTGTGGACTACCGATCGACGCACTGTCAGTTTCATAGGATTCCTAGGATCGATATGGTCATTTCGGTATATTACACTAAAGGTTTCAGCGAACTTTTTGTACGATCGGGTTGGTTTGAACTCTAAATCAAAATGGACCTCAGAGCAGAAACACGTATTACTTGAGGACCAGACGTCCGATTGACGTTCCGTACACTACGTTGGATTCCTCCTGATGAGACGGTTCTTCTGGCATACTCCACCTGAGGTTTGGATGCTGTTGGAGTATGGTAGTGTTGGTTTAGCTTACAAACCAACCAGGCTCATGGAACGGAAAAGCCAATAACTCTTAGACAGGACATCTGATTGACGAATCGTCATTGGCATTGGTAATCTCATTGAGAAATGGTTCCTTTGAGAATAAACCTTGGGAATTTGGGGTATTGTTGAGATACAGTCGGGTTGGTTCGTACACGAAACCAACCGGGCCCCCTGGACAAAAAGGATAATAACTCACAGACCGAGCGTCCAATTGACACATCGTCTATTGTGTTGAGATCCCTATGATGTTACCGTTCTTTGTGATACTTTTCATGGGAATTTTTGAAACATGGAGTGTCGACTAGTGGCTTGTGTATCAGATCCTCCTGGATACAAGCATTCAGAGTACAATGACCCTGTAGCTGGCTGAGACCTGATGACTGCTTGTCCGATATGATTTGGAGTGACTTGTATAGCCCAGTGGGGAGCACTACATTGTGAGGTGGAAGACCCCTGGCGGAGGAGCACTAATTTTTGAGGTGGCAGACCCACGATACTCGACAGTATGAGTACCTCTATAGGCTCGGATGGGGAGAACTACTGTTTGAGGAGGCAGACCCAGGGTGGAGGAGCACTACTTTGTGAGGTGGGAGACCCGCGGTACTCGATAGGAGGCGTAACTCAGCAGTATATGGTTAGTGAGTGGCACCTTGGATTCATGGCAGGACTACTGCACTCGACAGAGGTGGAGTTCTCTAGCAGCCATGTTTTCTTCATTGTGAATAAAAATCCTGGTTTGAGCTGAGTCAATGACCTTTGTGTTTACCTCATGATTGAGATAGGTTACTTGATAACTTAGGTATATGTATGGGCATATACCTAAGTAAAGATTATCTATTAGGATCTTTCTTTTTGGTTTATCCTTGTTAGATTTAGTGAGACCTTGAGGGTCTCGGGGTCTCTACTGAGTATCGTTATACTCACCCCTGCACGGGTTATGTCCACGCCTCGTTGGGTTGGATGAAAAAAAATGGAAAGCACATATCGTGGTTGAGGTTTGTAGTGTTGGACGGTACCTGGAGGTGGAAATCACGACGAGATGTTACCCAGATGTGGAATTCATGATGAGACGGTATCCGTAGGTGATAGACGGACATGGAGAGATGTGGTGGCCATCTATACCTACGCTTCTGGAAGGATCTCCGGTGGATGATCCTGGATCAGCTTGACACTTTCCTGCTATTTTGTCTTTTCCTTGTAATTTACTATTAGGCTTGTATTCTATCCCCTTGTACTATCGACACACTTGTTATACTGATTTACTTAGTGTTTGCTTCCACTTGTACTCTGGTTGTGTGTGTTTACGTTTCATATAGGCAATGCCTTCCCTTTTATGTGGATTTACACATTTGGTGCTAGTCGCCAGCCTCATGCCTATGGAAGGAGGGCGTGGGGTAGTCACAGCACGTGCCCCGAGGATGGGTCGTGACAATTATGATATGATATTTATTCTATAAAAATTATCATACCAGGAAATTATTTACTATTTCATCATTAATAGAATTATACCATTGCTCGTGCATACATATGACCTACCATCTCTGTGATGTGATGTGATTAATTCTACGTGATAACCATTAAAAAAGGATGATAAAATTGTGTTTAATGATTTAATATTATATTTAAAATATTATCATCTTTTTTATATAATAAATAAATATCCTATTGAAAATAACTAATACTTTCATGAAAAATCAAGTATAAGAAAACATGGAAATTATAACCTGGAACTATAAAATAAATAAGATAGTATTTATAAATGGGTTGTATTATATTATATTGGGATAAAATATGTTATTAAAAATATTATAATAATTCATTTTTATGTTAATAATTTTTTTAAAACCATTATGTTAGGTCCACTAGGCTAGATACCCTGAGGGGGGGGGGTGAATTAGGGTATGACTGATTAAAACGACTTCCCCTTTTGATCTTGTTTTTCTGACAGTCAAAACTATCTTCTATCTCATTCCCGAGGTAGAGTATGAACAAACCATAATGTATGCATAGGGAACAAGAATTTTTTACTTGGTTCACCCTCACTGGGCTACGTCCAAGGAGAATTCACCAGAAGTCATCTGATGTACCAATTACACAATAAGCGCACTACAGTTTATATGTTTGAAGCAGAATCATTGTACCTCTAAGTTTATAACAACTCACAATTTGAGAAATCACGGAACTCTCAACTGAAGTGTGCTCACTAATACTTTAGAAGATCCACTCACTGTTTATAGACCTGTTGGTCTCATCATTACCTCTAATGAATGCATCCTCTACTATATGTAGATACTCTATTGAATTCCAAATTTCATCCACTGATTAATACCCCTATTCCACTGAACACTAAAAAATTCTATAGAGACCCGAAGCTTGACGTACATGGACATTAAATTACTTTTTCGGAATACTTATTACATAACAAAAACACACACACAAGGATCATAATAGTTTAGTGTCTTTGGAAACTCGGAATATAATCTTCTAATTGTGGTGAATGATCTTCAAAATCTCCCATAAAGATCTTCCTTTTTTTAACCTAAAACCTTCCTTTATATCATGGGGAAAAGAAAACATCAATGGGTAAGCTCAAATGCTCAGTAAGGGTAAACAAAAGAAATATCAATCACATCATATTCATAAGAACATATCTTTTGGAAATCTTAACCTGCAAAAGAGATCATAATTTCATAACATGGGATAAATCATATTAGTGAAATGTAATCCCAATAATCATATCTTAAAACATGAAACTTTTTGGCATACACACATAATCATAGAGAATCATTTCTTGTTAGTCAAGACTCATTTCCAAGACTATCATAGTGGACAAAGTCCATTTCTGAACCGAGTTACCCTCGTTTCAGTCCTGCTTCACTGAACCGGTATAACCTACCGTTCCAACCATGTCTATCTCATGTGATATAAAATCTTTACCCAATGCATTGGAGGGAGATATAGGTCCCACCCATATCATAATGATACCATTCTTATGTGTGCCACAAAATCATAAACCACACATCCTAGCATAACCCATGTAATAAAAATGGGATTCTTAAACAACATAACATCATAAAAGAATTCATATAAGATAAAGGAATTCATAAAAATATTTCCATCACAACATAATAAAATCCATGTATTAATAGGGATAGAAACAGAACCCTATATTATCTTAGATGAAAAATAATTTTGATAAAACACTTGAACTCCATTCTTGAGGAAAATATCATTTCTACTTCAAAAACATTTTTTCTTTCTTAACATGTCATACAATTTTAAACTAAAAGTAGTTGATTAAAAATAAACTTGAAAACTTGTAAAGGATGCTTCTGGGAAATAATCTTTTAAAAATCCATTCATTCCATATAAGTTAAAAAAAAACATTTTTCGTACATTTGTCAGAAAAGTCAAAAAGTACCTCGTACGAAAAATGAAAAAAGATTCCTTTCATATCTTTTACTAAAAACTCACCGAAGGGTAAAATTGGATTTAAACAATTGTAGGTGGATGGAAATAATATTAAATATTGAGGAAACATGGATGTGGATGATAAAATACAACCCAGTAAATGCCAAAGTAAAAACAATCTCGGATAAAAATGAGATTGTGATATTTTCTTACCTTATGTCCGATATGCTTTGTATGTATCCAAAAATCCTGTATAATGATTTAAATAATGTCATTAACTTATTACAGAATCATATTAATTGTAATGATATCATATATGGTTCACTTATGACTTTATATTACCCGTTCTTTTGTAAATTCCATGTTAAAGAAGCATTTTGGGTAAAATCATTTCATTTATCATAGGTGTTTGGACTTGTTGTTCTTGAAATTATTATTAATTATATCATGATTTACTTACTTCCAGAATATAAAATATGATTTATATATCATATATATTCAGTATATATATATATATATTTAATAGATAGATAAATGAAATGAAACACACCGTTCATGGAGACGGTAGTCCGTACGTACGCATGAACGATGTTTTCCTTTCCTTATTGTCTTGAATGGAAGTAAGTAGATGACATATATATATACATAAATCCATTAGATTTACCATGTCATATATTTCATTATTATTCATTATATATACTTTATATTCATTCATTAATGGTTAATGTGGAGAATGAATCTCATCGCGTCGTGGAGACGGTAGTCCGTACGTACGCACGAGCGATGATATCACTCCCATGGTCGTGGAATTGTGTTGAAGTGTATCTATACTATTTCAGTATCAATATCACTTTATAATAATCATATATAGTTACTCATTACACCATTGTACCCATCCAATTAATGTGGTGGCGGAAAATAGATTACACCACGGCGTGGAGACGGTATTCCGTACTTACGCACGCTCGGTGATTTCCTTTTTCCGTAGAATGGATAGAAGGTTAATTAGAGTTGTTTCATATTTATAATAACATATCAGTATATAATAAATATGGATGTTATTACTTTATCATGAAACAACTAAAGAAAAAGTTGAAGAAGAAAGAAATTGAAAAAGATTGGTAATGGATATTACCTCTTTTTGACGCGCCTTCACTTAACCTCCACTTAAAGAACTAAGGATGGTTTTTGATGAAGTCCAGGACCTCTAGGATGATACTAGGGAAGTAGAGAAGAGATTTTTTCAGGGGTTGGCCGATCTTGAATGCTCAAATTGGTGTGAGGAGGAGAGGGAGGAGCTGCCCTTTTATAAGGGAGGAGAGGGGCACCTTAGGAAAATCTCAAAATTTTATTTTATATTAAGGTCAAATTCAGTTTATAATGGTTCCAAAGGGACTTATTTTGAATATAAAGTTGGGATGGGTCTAAATCCTTTCATCCAATAGGATTTAGACAAGTTTAGGTTATTATTTTAACCTTATCCATTAGATTTAAGTCTAAGATAAATAATTTAACTTTTACGGTGTCTTTTTGTTTTCTTACACTATATGGATTATAAACATACCATAACAAGCCAAAAGAACCCCAAGTTGCTTATTATTAATACATCTATCCTTATCTAAGACATTTGTCCGAACCTTAGATTTTTAAGAATTAAATAACAATTAATAATATAATATTTGTTTTAAAAACTAATTTATGTCAATTTTGACACTATTTGGTACATGATTTTTATAAAATTCGTAAAAGAATGATAAGTTCGAACCAAGTTACTTATATCAACAATAGCATGTCATATTAACCTATAAAATTAATTTAGTTCATAAAAAGTCTCAAATTATGATTATTTGGGTATTTATAAAATCAATTATGTCAATATGTGATTAATAAGATAATTACTGCATCATCGTTGTGTCATAAATAAATTAAATTATTTAACGTCTAAAAATTACAAATAAAAAAAATTATGTAGGAACACTTTATAGATTTCTAAGGAATATTTATAGTCGAATTTATCTTATGTATAACCCAATATTAAAAATGATTTACTTATTAAACTTTGATTTTAACTATTTTAACCCTTCTTTAAATAAATTAATAATAAATGTCCTAATATAATCCAAGTGGGCCTAAATGGTCATATTTTCTTCCTAAGGTTCTGTTTGGTCGGATTACACTTATCCAATAGAATTAGGACATGTGTTAGGGTAATAATAATATCATTTTTACTCTTAATTACCATATTTACTTTTAACCGTGGTAAAAAAAAGTAAAAAGTTACTATTCACCAAAAAATTATTTTCATCTCATTGAACCACATTTTACTTATTAACATCAACCGTGTCTTTCGGATTTTTGAAATTACACTCACATAAGTGGAAAAATTAAGTTTTATGAAAAATTCATTTTTTTAACTACCACTTAGTGGTTTCACTATTCATCAAAAAATGAAAGTTTCCAGAAAAATACAAAAAATTAGGCCTAAGCTATATTTGATATTATTAACTCAAAAATGATGTCTATTTTACCAAATTCCAATCATATTAGTTGCATTAATTAATTTAAAAATTAATTCATGTCGTCAAATCAAAAAGCATGTTTTTAAGAGATAATAACCATCAAAAAATTGACACATGTTTATGTCTGGTTTAAATGTAGAATTACATCCAATGACCAACATTGTATTAAATTGTTAAAATATATTCTAAATATACTTTAAAACCACTCAAATTAATAATTTATCACTATTATTTATTTCTATTAAAAATGTTCTTTTTAATTAAAATTTAGTAATTTTCACTATTCATCAGAATATGAAAGTTATCCGAAAAGTACCAAAATTTCACCCTAAGCTAATTTTGATATTCCAAATACAAAAATGAAGTCCATTTTGAAAAATAAAATCTACAAAATTTCAAAAAGTGGTTATTACTATTCATAACGGCTAGTTTTAATAATATTTTAATAGCATATTGTTGTTTAGTGAAACTCGGTATTGCGTACTACACACGCTATCGAGGAAGGTCTCGATTGCGTGTAATGAAAGGCAAGTCAAGGATGCATGTTGAGAAAGCTCCTTTTGGTGTAGCGTACAACACAAGACATTAATGAAATTAAAAGGAATATTTTTCATAAAATCTTGGGCTGTTACATTCTACCCCCCTTAAAATGAATTTCGCCCTCGAAATTCGTCGGGGTTATAAATGGTTTACTACTCGGAAGATTCTTTAATAGAAACCCACATCGTAAAACGGAATACCAAAACACGGCTTTAAAAACTAAAGTATGAAATGTAATGAATACCCAAATAAACTAATCACCGGGTTTCCACATAGGTGAAAATATGGATATGGAAGAGAAATCTAACCATCATGTTCTGATGGAGAGTGGTAGAGAACATGGCTATAGAAAAGCCAGCAATCACAAAGCCAAAAATTTGTGACGATCTAAGGTACCATATGATTCATCAGATATAAGAGGACTAGGACAACATTTTTGGTTTTCAAGATCATTTCCCTAAAGTTGATGAAATTTGAATTAGAAGAAATACTTTTGTGATTTTGGTATAGTCTCATCGTTTGTCGTTCTTTGGACAATTTCCACATTATCTCTTAAATAAAAGATGTTGAATTTGTCATTCGTGATGTGTTAGCAGATCATGTGATAGAATGATGGTTCATTCTATCTGTCTCAAACAAAAGGATAGAGAAGTTAACAAAAAATACATAAGTCCATCTATAGTGAGATTAATCATATATGGTTCCTAAAATGGACTTATACTTCATATATCATACTGTTTAATATAATAAAACTAGTTTCTACTAAACAGGGACATTTTGTAGGCCAGTGGTAGGCGATAAAGGCCAGTCGTACTTCGGTTGTGGGTTCGATTCCCACAGCCTTGTCCGACGCGATGGCCTGTCGCCCGTCCTGCAGGTTGTCCTTTTTCTAAAACTACATTACTATAAAATCCCATCAGTAATATCAAAAAAATTTCTATCCTTCAACAATACTTAGCATATGTCCAACATAATCCATTCCAATATTTAGGATTATCTAAAATACTTTGGTCCAAGCTCATAGTATAAAGAAAACGATTACTTGAAATGTCATCAACCAAGCATGTGAATACCATCATTTATCCCACATATATATATATTGTTGGTCACATTCCAATCATGTTAATACCTTAATCATGTATTCTCTTGAAAAAAATGAATACCCATTGAACCATAGTGAAAACATGAATGTAGTTAAAATTTAACACTTTCCACATACAAAAATCCTCAAAATTCTATATACTCAAACCATGATATCACTTAGTCCTTATATCAACCATGAGCTCATGAATACTGTTAAACATTTCATTTTCTCATTTCCCCTTCATTATTCGCATATCATCTTATTTCCAAAAATATCTCAATCACATTGAATACCACATTAGACCAATACATAAATATTCCAATACTCAATGATACTACATTATTTTGGATTCCCATTACTTAATCATTCTATCACATCGTTGTCATATTCAACATCGCTAATAGTGATTGCATGTGACTTCCATTTGTCATTTACCTTAAGCGGTTGCTCATGCCGATCATCACTAACCCTTGGATTAGGGAATTTATTAGCATAATGCCCCATTTCCTTGCACATGAAGCATTGAAGTGTTGGTGGTGCGTTCTCTGCAGTCTTTGCTTTATTCACATCATTAGAAACCCTTTTTCCATTACTTCGACACTCAGCTGCTCGATGAACTTCTTTTCCACACTTAAAACATTTTCTAGTCCCTTTAAGACAATCTCCACCATGCTTCTTTCCACACTTTGTGCATAAGTAAACATTCATCTTCTTTTCACCATTATTTTGAGATTTCTCCTTGAACTCCATATTTCGTTTTTGTCAAAACCATGAGATGGATAAGTAACACCAACTTCCATTTCTACCTTGATTTCACAACGCACAATTTCTTCATAGCTACGAAATTCTCTTATAGCTAATGCCCTTCGAAGATTTGGTTTTAAGACACCGAAGAATCGATTAACTTTAATTTCAGGTTGGATGATAAATCCATATGCATACCTTGCAAGCCTTGTAAAATTCGCTTCGTATATACCAATAGATTCATCATCCTTTTGTTTTAGTTCAAGAAACTCCTTCTCCATCTTTGTTCGAAGAATATTAGGGAAGTACTTATTGAAAAATAAGTTCTTGAACTCGTCCCATTCCATGGACTCAATTTCATCTCTTGGCCTCGTATTTTTGATAAGATTCCACCATTGATCAGATTAACCTTCCAAACGATATACTGATAAGATGACTTTATCATGTTCAGAACATTGAAGAACTGAAAATATCTTTTCAGTAGTACTGATCCATTGTTCAGCAACAAGTGGATCAGAAGACCCACTCAAAGAAGGTGGACGTTGCCTCATGAAGGACTCAATAGAATATTGTTCCCTTCTCTACTCATTTGGAAGTCCAGAATGATTCATAGCTTGTGTAAGTATATCAATAATATTTTGCACTCCATCTCCCATAACATTTGTTTGTTCAAGAGGACAATCATTGCAGTGTACATTGCATTGACCAACACGGTTCCTTCGGGTTCCAGCCATCGTCTAAAACCCAAAAAGAATAGTGTGAGAGGCAAAAATCATGCTAGGTAAAACAACATAATAAAGGGGAAATACCTTCAATATCTAACATCTTAGGTTTAATTCTATGATCATTAGCGTAATTATAGTACTATAACATTTACATATACTTAATCTTAGGGACATCCCTAGACATACCTTAGAAATATCTCTAGGGATCTCGCTAACATTTTCGCATCCTAGTTTCCAAAGGTTGACTAAACCTTTCCTCTGAGACGAACTGTAGAGACCCGAAGCTTGACGTACATGGACATTAGATTACTTTTTCGGAATACTTATTACATAACAAAAACACACACACAAGGATCGTAATAGTTTAGTGTCTTTGGAAACTCCGAATATAATCTTCTAATCGTGATGAAAGATCTTCAACATCTCCCATAAAGATCTTCCATTTTTTTAACCTAAAACCTTCCTTTATATCCTGGGGAAAAGAAAACATAAAAGGGTGAGCTCAAATGCCTAGTAAGGGTAAACAAAAGAAATATCAATCACATCATATTCAAAAGAACATATCTTTTGGAAATCTTAACCTGCAAAAGAGATCATAATTTCATAACATGGGATAAATCATAGTAGTGAAATGTAATCCCAATAATCATAACATAAAACATGAAACTTTGTGGAATACACACAAAATCATAGAGAATAATTTCTTATTAGTCAAGACTCATTTCCAACACTATCTTAGTGGACAAAGTCCATTTCTGAACCGAGTTACCCTCATTTCAGTCCTGCTTCACTGAACCGGTATAACCTACCGTTCTAGACAGGTCTATCTCATGAGATATAAAATCATTACCCAATGAATTGGATGGAGATATAGGTCCCACCCATCTCATAATGATACCATTCTTATGTGTGCCACAAAATCATAAAACACACATCATAGCATAACCCATGTAATAAAAATGGGATTCTTAAACAACATGACATCATAAAACAATTCATATAAGATAAAGGAATTCATAAAAATATTTCCATCACAACATAATCAAATCCATGAATTAATAGGGATAGAAACATAACCCTATATTATCTTAGATGGAAAAATAATTTTGATAAAACACTTGAACTCCATTCTTGAAGAAAATATCCTTTCTACTTCAAAAACAATTTTCTTTCTTAACATGTCATACAATTTTAAACTAAAAGATTTTGATTAAAAATAAACATGAAAACTTGTAAAGGAAGCTTCTTATAAATAATGTTTTAAAAATCCATTCATGTTGTATAAGATAAAAAAAACATTCTTTGTACTTTTGTCGGAAAAGTCAAAAAGTACCTCGTACGAAAAACGAAAAAAGATTCCTATCATATCTTTTACTAAAAACTCACCGAAGGGTAAAATTGGATTTAAAAAATTTAGCTGTATTGAAATAATATTACATAATGAGGAAACATGGATGTGGAAGATAAAATACACCCCAGTAAATGCCAAAGTAAATACAATCTCGGATAAAAATGAGATTGTGATATTTTCTTACCTAATGTCCGATATGCTTTGTACATATCCGAACATCCTGTATAATGATTTAAATAATGTCATTAACTTATTAGAGACTCATATTCATTTTTATGATCTCATATATGGTTTACTTATGAATTTATATTACCCGTTCTTTTGTAAATTCTATGTTAAAGAAGTGTTTTGGGTAAAATCGTTTCATTTATCGTAGGTGTTTGGACTTGTTGTTCTTGACATTATTATTACTTATATCATGATTTACTTACTTCCAGAATATAAAATATGATTTATATATCATATATATTCAGTATATATATATATATATTTAATAGATAGATAAATGAAATGAAACACACCGTTCATGGAGACGGTAGTCCGTACGTACGCATGAACGATGTTTTCCTTTCCTTATTGTCTTGAATGGAAGTAAGTAGATGACATATATATATACATAAATCCATTAGATTTACCATGTCATATATTTCATTATTATTCATTATATATACTTTATATTCATTCATGAATGGTTAATGTGGAGAATGAATCTCATCACGTCGTGGAGACGGTAGTCCGTACGTGCGCGCGAGCGATGATATAAATCCCATGGTCGTGGAATTGTGTTGAAGTGTATGTATACAATTTCAGTATCAATATCACTTTATAATAATCATTTATAGTTACTCATTACACCATTATACCAATCCAATTATGGAGGTGGCGGAAAATAGATTACACCACGGCATTGAGACGGTATTCCGTACGTACGCACGCGCGGTGATTTCCTTTTTTCGTACGATGGATAGAAGGTTAATTAGAGTTGTTTCATATTTATAATAACATATCAGTATATAAGAAATAATGATGTTATTACTTTGTCATGAAACAACTAAAGAAAAAGATGTTTAAGAAGAATGAAATTGAAAATGATCGGTAATGGATATTACCTCTTTTTGACGTGCCTTCACTAAACCTCCACTTAAAGAACTAAGGATGGTCTTTGAAGAAGACCAGGACCTCTAGGATGATACTAGGAAAGTGGAGAAGAGATCTTTTCATGGGTTGGCCGAGCTTGAATGCTCAAATTGGTGTGAGGAGGAGAGGGCGGAGGTGCCCTTTTATAAGGGAGGAGAGCGGCACCTTAGGAAAATCTCAAAATATTATTTTATATTAAGGTAAAATTCGGTTTATAATGGTTCCAAAGGGTCTTATTTCGAAGCTAATGTGGGGATGTGTCGAAATCCTCTCATCCAATAGGATTTAAACACGTTTAGGTTATTATTTTAACCTTATCAATTAGATTTAACTCTAACTTAAATAATTTATCTTTTACCGCGTCGTTTTGTTTTCTTACACTATATAACTAATAAACATACCATAACAAGCCAAACGAACCGTAAGTTGTTTATTATTATTATATCTATCCTTATATAAGACATTTGGCCGAACCTTATATTTTGAGGAATTAAATAACAATTAATAATATAATATTTGTTTTAAAAACTAATTTATTTCAATTTTGACACTATTTGGTACATGATTTTTATGAAATTTATAACATAATGATAAGTTCAAACCAAGTTACTTATATCAACAATAACATGCCATATTAACCTATAAAATTAATTTAGTTCAAAACAAGTCTCAAATTATATTTAGTTGGGTATTTATAACATCAACTATGTCAATATTTGATTAATAAGATGATTACTGCATCATCGTTGTGTCATAAATAAATTAACTTATATAACGTCTAAAAATTACAAATAAAATACCATTATGTAGGAAATCATTTTAGCTTTCTCATTAATATTTATAGTCGAATTTATCTTCTATATAACCCCATATTAAAAATTATTTACTTATTAAACATTGATTTTAACTATTTTAACCCTTCATTAAATAAATTAATAATAAATGTCCTAATCTAATCCAAGTGGGCCTAAATGGTCATATTTTATTCCTAAGGTTGTGTTTGGTCGAATTACACTTGTCCAATAGAATTAGGACATGTTTTAGGGTAATAGTAATATCATTTGTACCCTTAATTACCCTATTTACTTTTAACCGTGGTTAAAAAAAGTAAAAAGTTACTATTCACCAAAAAATTATTTTCATCTCATTGAACCACATTTTACTTACTAACATCAACCGTGTCTTTCGGATTTTTGAAATTCCACTCACAGAAGCGTGAAAATTACGTTTTATGAAAAATTCATTTTTTTAACTACCACTTAGTGGTTTAACTATTCATCAAAAAATGAAAGTTTCTAGAAAAATACCAAAAATTAGGCCTAACCTATATTTGATATTATTAACTCAAAAATGATGTCTATTTTACCAAATTCAAAATATATTAGTTTCATTAATTAATTTAAAAATTAATTCCTGTCGTCAAAACAAATAGCGTGTTTTTAAGAGATAATAACTATCAAAAAATTTACACTTGTTTATGTCTGGTTTAAATGTAGAATTACATCCAATGACCAACATTGTATTAAATTGTAAAAATATATTCTAAATATACTTTAAAACCACTCAAATTAATAATTTATCACTATTAATTATTTCTATTAAAAAAGTTCTTTTTAATTAAAATTTAGTAATTTTCCCTATTCATCAGAATATGAAAGTTATCCGAAAAGTACCAAAATTTCACCCTAAGCTAATTTCGATATTCTGAATCCAAAAATGAAGTCCATTTTGAAAAATAAAATTTACAAAATTTCAAAAAGTGGTTATAGCTATTCATTACAGCTAGTTTTAATAACATTTTTATAGCATATCGTTGTTTAGTGAAACTCGGTATTGCGTACTACACACGATATCGAGGAAGGTCGCGATTGTGTGTAATGAAAGGCAAGTCATGGATGCATGTTGAGCAAGCTCCTTTTGGTGTAGCATACAACAAAAGACATTAATGAAATTAAGAAGAATATTTATCATAAAATCTCGGGTTGTTACATTCTACCCCCCTTAAAATGAATTTCACCCTCGAAATTAATCAGGGTTATAAATGGTTTACTACTCGAATGTTTCCACCTTTTCTTGATTCTCTCTCACGAAGCAATCTCACGAAGATCAACCCTTCGCAAAGCATAAGAAGTAATGAATCTCAAGTCGTTGCAGAGCGACATCCCTCGTGAAGCTCATGGAGCCAACGCCGAGCACATGACTTTCCAGAGCTGGATTAGGCACCGCGAAGCTCTTCTTTCACGAAGCACACTTCCTTCATGGACCACCTACTCAAATTGAGAGAAAACATTTTATCTTAAAAATACTCTACTTCTCTCGAGGGGGTCAAGGTCTATTTATAGGCATTTCCACCTACCTTAGAACCATCCACACGAAGTCAATACCACGTCATCTCAAATCACGATGCTCTATTGTTCCTGATGAAATTCTCACTAAATCGTGAAGCACTATAGGAATTTTCTGATCATGGAGCTCGTTGTAATCACGGAGCATCCTATCAATTTGTTTGTGCCTTCGCCGCGAAGCACTTTCGCAAAGCCCTTCACCGCCGTGATGTGCTTCAACCTCAGCTGTTCGCAAAGCTCATCGTAATTTCAAATAATCACTATCAACATTTTTCTGGTCTTCGCAAAATCCAATCCATGAATCCTATCTTCGCTATACTCATTCCATTTCCATATATTGTCAACAATATCCCTGGAACTCGACAATTCACCATGGAAACATGCTTTGTCAAGAAGCAAAATCAACCCAAAAATGATACAATGTTACATGGAGGGATTTTTTTCTAACACATTATATTGGTGTTTTACACACGTATGTGGGAAACATGACAAAAAATAATGGATTTCAATCTCAATTTTATTACCCATGAGATACAAGCCATAATATCTACCAATTGTTTTATATATGTTGTATATATTTCCCAGGAATGTCTCATATGTGTATTATCATTAATATTATAATATCTTATTATCCATATAATATCCTTTCATTCGTGGGGAATAATGATTCTATTGATTATAAAGTTATAATAATTTATTTCACAATATCATCATTATTCCGGATTGTGTTTGTTTAAGTATCCACATGTTAATATTTCAATTCCATGTTATTATTTAATAATAAATTATCAAAAATAATTTTTTTCTACTATCTAATGATGAATTAATTACATTGTAACACCATTTTCTTTTTTGGACAATGATTTAAAATTAATATTATTCTCAATTTCAAAAACAATGATCTTTATAAAAGTTCCTTTAAAAAGTAAAAGGGATGTTTGTTTTTAGCTTACATACAGTTAACATAATTTCCCGAATTCATGACTCCGTATTGTTTTGAAACTTCATTTACATGTTTAAAAGAATATTTTGAAATAAATTATTTTATTTTATAAATTCAAACCCATTTAAATAAATGATTACAAATGGGTATGGATTTTCTCATATCACTTTTACTTCTGTCATTTATAAACCTCATTCAAAACTTATTTGTTATGTGTAATAAATTTATAGTATTCTTTGATATATAATGTCCTAAATATCATTTACGTTAAGGTATTTAAATGTTTTAATGTTTTTAGGGAATATTTTATTTAAAATTAATATATAAAAATATTATTTTTTATATGAATAATGCTTCGGCCAGGTACAAATTTTTTTTGGGACCATTTTATATAATCACCTAGATTATTGTGTATTGTCATGAGACGAATCAATTTTCAAAATCAAATGCATTTCTACTCAATTTTCTATACATTCTTAAAAAGGGTCTTGATAGTAAATATCATATGTAATTTGGAAACATTGATTCAAAAAATAAATCATTTCCTCTATTGAGAATTCGGTTATTATTATTATTTTACATTATATTATTTATTTTAAATTAACAATATAATAATTTCACTCTTATATTATTTATTAAATTGAATGAGTTTATTTTATGTAGCCAATCATATTGAATATTCATTAATCAATTTTTTGAATGGATGTTTTTAGTTATTTACATTTCAGTATAGATATTTTCCTATTGATTCATTATTCGTTTGTTTGTAATTTTCCCTTACTGAGCATTGAGATGAACCTTTTATTTTTTCTACATTATATATGTTTTGATGAAGTAATTATTGAATGAGTTCAATAATTCAAATTATTTTACATTTTTTATGTTTTAATTTTTACCAAGGTTATAAGGTAACCATTAATGTATATAGTTATTCAATTCCACTAAAGTGGTCAGTCCATTGGGATTTGATTTATTGTAATCATGAAAATATAAACAAAATGCACGAGCTTCCAGATTCCAAGGTCGATGAACTACAATGATAAGAATTTTTATACATAATATAAAAAAATAGACAATTTTGGAATGGTACTAGTCCTCCTACAACATACGTAAGATGCTTTATTCATCAGATACCAACCTTTTATTAAGGTAAAAATGAGAGAAAATGATTATCAATAAGATTTTCGTGGAAATAGGGAATATTAACATGATTTTAAATCATTAAAAGGTGAAAACATAAACGAACAAAAGAAGAAATATGACCCATAGGATTACCAAAGGTTGTAAAATGAATCATATAGTGATAAATTTAGTGATTAGATGGAGGAGATACTACAAATACCTAAGAAGAGGGAGGTGGAGTTCCCATGCATGTACACTTCTACAAAATAATAGAGGCTGAGAAATTTTAGATTTAAAATAGGATATAGTAAAATGGTAATTTTTTTATCTATAATGAGTAGAATGGTTTAGCATAATAGTTATGAAAACTATACACCAACTATATGGGCCACATTATCAACACTCCTTCATTAGACCTGATTAAAATGCATGATTTGGAAAAACGTTTTCCAATCATGTTACTTCATATATATACCCAAAATCCATTTATATCTAGAAAAAACTATATATTGAAATCTAACATTGAACTTACACAAATATAAATCATGTTTTGGGTCACATTGTTAGTGGTAAACACGCACCAACCGTTAAATATGAGATACCTGGGAATAAATTATTTTTTTCATTATAATGCTTTCAAAAAACAGTTGGACTCATAAGACAATATAAAAGATTTAAAAAACATCTATATATAACCTATTAACCCTTTATGAAGCAATTAATTTTAATCATAATATTGACTTATGATTTTTCGCAACAAACAAATAAAAACCCCAAAACCATTAATAAAATTAAACTAGCCTAGAACACTAGATCTTACAATATTATTGTACCAAATTTATGATATTCTATATTATGATATATTCAAAATTAAATAGGTTTTTTTAATAAAATATATCATCCTAGGATTGAAATACATGGATATTACATCATTTTAGATGAATATTCAGTACATTAGAGAAATACATGGCCAAGGACTATAATAGTTTATTGTCTTTCGAAACATGAAAAAAATATTATATCCTAGAGAAATATCACCAACATATCCCATAAATATATCCACCTTTAGTACTTCTAACAGAAATCGTTTTTCATAACCTGGGGAAAGGACACATAAGTATGGTGTGAACTCAGATGCTCAATTCGGGTACATAAAGGAAATGTGTACGCATAAAATGAACAAAAGTGTATGGAACATGATGATAACATTTTGAGATCATACCATGTATATTAGAGATCATAATAAATATTTTTGGTTCATATGAAATGAATCATAATGTAATAAATAATATATGACATTAAATCATATCATGTGAACAAAACATGGAATTGTGTTAGCCACATTATCATATATAATGATTTCTATAGTAATCATGGAATTTATTTTGAGGATATCTTCATGCTACAATTAATTTACTAAACCTGGTTCACACCCCATTCCAACCATGTATTACTAAATAGAGTGTACTCCTTCCTCCATATTTATAACAAATAAATGTGTTAATTTCATACTACAGCTCTATAATACTGATCTATGTTCATTTCTCATTCCATCCCTAAAAAAGTGAGCCATGTTCTTTTCTCATTACATCTAAGTCTTTCTCATTATATTTAAATATTTAACCAATGAATTGTAGGGGGATATAGCCATTTCCAAAATCATAGAGAAATATTACATGAATGTTCAAAAACATCACAAACAATCATATAATACCCCATGAAATAAAATGGTAATAACAAACATGTAATCATATCATAACTTATGAAAAAATATATTGGTTTCATAATCACATTATCATAAGCATAACTCGTGAAAAGAATGTTTTTCCAAATGAATATAACCCATGAAAAAATAATACTCAATCATTGAAAAAAATGAACCATTCAAGAAATAATATGAATTGAACAATTGGACTATTTCCAATAAAGTCACGAGTATGAAAAAAAATTTCATCCTAGAAAAAATAACATGGAAGGATATTTAAAAAACCTTTCAAGAGTAAAATATCATTTATTATTTTAAAAACATTCTGTAAAAAATCAAAACATTTGAAAACAATTATATTTAAAAATAAATTGAAAATTAATAAATATTGATTTAAAAATTTGGAAAATCATTTTCAATGAATATTTTTAAAATAACCATTAATATATTTTGAAAATAATTGTCCTTGAAAATTTATAAAATAGATTTAAAATAATTATGAAAATAATTATTGATAAAAAATTACAAAAGGAGATTTAAAATTCATTTATAACAATTAATTTTATAATACTTTTCAAACTTATAAAAAAATTTTGAAAAAATTTTGAAAACATTTTTCTTGAAATCTTATAAAATATTCAAGATAACATTTTGAATATAAAATTCATCGAAAAATTATAAAAGAATAATGATTTTTTTAGAAAAAAATTTCATTGAAAATATATTTAAAAAACATTATATTAATTTTTAACTTGTAATCATGGAAATAATTCTTTTAAATATTGATGATGAATAAATCCATATATGTAGTACGAGGTAAAAATAAAATTCCTTTTATAAGGTAAAATGACCTGAAAAATGACTTGTTTAGAAAGAGACAAGAAGATTACTATAAAAGGATTAGAAAAATAAAAAATGGATCATCTTATTTTAAATAATTTAGGATAATGGTACATTATTCAATGAAACCCTTTTTGGAAAATATGATTTAAATGGATCATATATTTCCGACCAAAGAGTGGGTAACGTCGGGTTTTCATAAAAATAATTTATTAACAATATTATGCACCAAATAGTTGTTATAATGGTATCAATATATGATTCAAACATTAATAAACATATTATTTTAATTTTATTAGATATGGATCATATGATTTCATAAATGGATGTGTAAACATAAACAATTGTGAAAAGCGATGAGATTGTCTTAGTAAATGCTTAATACAAGGTAACATGTGATCATACACTCTAAGTAATAAAATGAAATTTTTTGAATCTTAAAATTACATAAAATGATTTAAATTATTCATATAAATTTTAAAATTGGTCTATATACACCTCGAATGATAATTTAGGAGCATATCAAAACACGAGTCTCAAAAAAGGAAAATTGAGAATAAACTATTTTACCAATTTATTATCATTTGAAACATAAACCCCATGAAAGAATTATCATAAATTGGATATGTGAATAATCATACATTTACATATAATATATTTAGATTTCAATCATGGTCATTTAATATACTACTCAAAAGGAAATATTGGATAACATTTCATGTATCTCACAAAAATTTAATGTCAGATGAAATCCCCTTACCTTGTGTCTTGACTCTCATAGTACTAGTTCAGAACACATATATAATATATATCAATTTATTAGAAATATTTTAATGAACCATATTCTTATATATAAAAACACATTTGGCTTTATCATGACCTTATATTTTCGACTTGTTATCTATCCCTTTTTAAGATTTTAATTCAGATAATATTCGCTTGGTACTTTACATGTGTTTTCATTTCTAATATTGATATAATATTGTTGGTCCTTATAATTATATATTATTTGGGAATATAAAAATTTATATAAATAATATTTATATTTATTATATTTTTATTATAATTATTTATATAATGTAGATTTACAATATTTATTACATCGTTCCTAGAGACGATACGTCATAAAATGATTGAACATTTTTTCAGTTTTCGTTTTTGTAATGAACAAATTAATGAAAATAATATATATGTATAGGTGTATATAATATCATTAAATTAGTATTATAACATTATATATTATTTAAATTATATAAACCCATGATTAATACATTACATGTTGTGTATGAATGAATCTTATCGCTTTAAATGGGAAGTAGTCCACATTACCTCAAAAGAAATTATAGTATATACGTCAAATGGAATGTAAATATATACATTATAAAAAGAATAAATAATCATTGACAAATAATAGATAGAATATATAATATATATAAAAATATTTTCAAAAATAATTTTTACCATGATATGCAGTATGTAAATTCATCAATCATCGTTTCGTGTGGTGGTAGTTTGTCATGAACATAAATATTGGGATCATTATCCATTAGATGAAGCTGTGTGTTATTACATATTGAACCCATAGAATAAAAAAATAATATTATATTGAGGACACTAGTTTTTTATTAATTATGTGAATGAAGTGAGTCAAGGGGTGGATAATGAAAATAATAGAAAGGAGATTGATAGAATACATTACCTCTAAATTGGGTAACTCATTTTAATTTGGGCCAAAATGATTACATAGATAGATCTACGAAAAATGGGAAGATTATAAGTTAAATTTATGGATTTTGGGAATTTTATTGGTCAGATAATGATAAGTAAAAACAGGTTTTATGGGACTTATTAAGAGGGAGAGTTGGTGTCTATTTATAGGGAAAGAGGAGCAGCACTCATGTAAATATTTGAAGAGATAATTCCACCGACATTTTTCATGTTGAATGTGGATCCAATAATGATTAAAATCAAACAAATGGTAGTTTAGAGATGAAATTTATCCATCTAATGGAGTTTTGAAATGTGTATAGGTCTTTTTGGTCATTAATATTATCATTTTGTCCCTTAGTAAGAGCAATTTAACATTAATCGATATAATTAAATTTAATCACTTTCAATAATATTTTAGGTAAAAATGATGTTTAACATATTATAAATTATAGAATAATATAATTCAAAATAAATATTAAATTAGTTTGAATTCAAATCATAGATTTTGGAGAAATTAATTAAAAAATAACCTGGCTTATTGGACGACACTGCTGGGTATTAATGTAAAAAAATGATTAAAGGTTTGTGGTGTTTTCATATCGAATAAAAATGTGAAATTTGTATAAATGAACTAAATATAATTAATTGATATAATTTTATATCTAATTAATCTTTTAATAATGATTATTATTTAATTTAACGTTATAAATAATTTAGATACAAAAAAGTTTTTGAATTAAAATTCAATAATTTAAACTAATCATTAAAAAAATATACACTTACAGAAAAATAACGATCAATTATCCATAACTAATATTTATGTTTTTATTTTTAATATTAGGTTTATTTTGGCATATTATGTCTATAAAAATTTTAAATGTTTTTTTTAATATCATCTCCACCTAAAGGCATTAAAACTATATTTATAAAAATATATGTTTTTGAGTATAAAATTGGATTTGTTCTTATCTTATGTATATAAAATCAATTGAATGAATATGAAAACAAATATTGAATATATTGCAAATATATATTAATTAATATCACCCAATAATTATATTTTATTTAATTTATTATGATAAAATAACATTGTTACCATAATGATATAAATATTTTCATTTATATTCAATATGTATTCATATTAAATTTTAATTAATTGGTAACCTATAATTTAATTTTATATTTTTGTAAACTATATATTTAAATTAATTAGTTAATGTTGGTCATAAACACTAATTTTAATTATTCTTCATATCTTATTATAATAAAAAACAACATTTTTAATAATATATTATGTTTTGGTGAAACTTAGTCAAGTGTGTTACTAAATCTAATGAGGAATGTAATTGTTGCATGCTACCTAAGATGAGATCAGGGTTTCTGTAGATAAATATATATTTTTTATTATTTATTTTTCTAGATTATGTTGATTCATCTTATAATAAAAGACAATTATATTTATTTAATATAAAATTTATAACTATTAGTTTTATGTGAAATTAAAAATATTGGAATGGTTAAATAAAATTTAAAAAAAGAATTTACAAAATATAAGGGTGTTACATTCTACCCTCATTAAAATAATTTTCACCCTTGAAAATTTCATGGTTATAAATGGTTAAATAAATTATTATTATATTCATATAAATCCACAATATAATATTGATTACAAAAAATTTCTTTAATAATGGAATGTTTTGACCAAAATTATTACCCAATATAATATATACCATGGTTTCAACATATAAGATCATAGGATGGGAGAGATGATTGGAAATAAGGGTTATGTATAATTTTTTTTTTGATTAATTTAGCACATAAATTACAAACAAGTGAATGATCAATGAAATATTTAGGGATTTAAAGACATAAATATGTGATGATTTAGAAGGCCATCAGTTAAAATAAGTTAATGTAATGGGACAAATCATTTTCTTTATATCATTATCCTAATGTTTAGTAATTAATTTCTTATCTAACAATATAAAGAAATATAATTACATGAAATATTTCTATAATCATAATTTCATAATTTAATTATCCTTTTATTAATTTTTAAGTCATCCCTTACCTTGTGTACTAGAAATCATGAAAATTACATTTATTCTTGAAGTGAAAAAATATAATTTTAGAAGATCCTAAGGCTCATAATGGAATGAAATTTACAAATATGACTGTATAACTATTCCTAAAAAATCAATATGTTTAAATCATTAATATCTAAATATAAAAAGTAACACTATTATTTTATAATCAATAATTATTAATCATAAATAATTATACATTAACCAAAACATTTTGAAGGCCAATGGTAGGTTTGAAACAGTTGTCTCACTTCAATCATGGGTTCATGACCTATGGCCTTTCAAAACATGATTAATTATAACTCAATATAAATTATGTTTTTTTTCAAAAACCATACTAATATAATTTTAAAAATTAATAAGATGGATATTCTTGAAACAATGTTAATCAATATATATCCCTTTAGCAAAGGTTTTCAACACAAACTCAGTGTGTAAATACTTCTTATGATGTTTAACATAAGATTTTCATGAATAGATAACCTTAAAACCCTTATTAATGATAAAATAAAAAAAATAATGGGATTCAAGATATGATCAGAAAATTTATTCCACTGTATGTTAAAAAGAAATTATTCATTATCACATTACAAACATGTTTATTGATGTATCAGATATTCTCTTGAAAAATGGTAATAACCTGAATTAACATAAATTTTGTTGGAAAAAATTAATTATTCTTTATTCCAAATTATATTTGATCTATTCCATAAATCCAAAACTATTTTTTAAACATCATCAATGATATCATAAACTACTTGTAAATAAGTCCTTAAATAGTTTGATGTTAATCAGTACCTTACAACTATGTTATTCATATCCCACATATATTTATCCAAAAATAATTTCATTACATATGGAACATATTATGGTTTATAATTCCACTAATGATGTTTTTTCCAATGACATCACCTTGTTTATATATCACATTTTATTCCATTAGATCTATTCAACATATTTTTGTAAATCTGTATGAAAAAACATAAACTAAAAAATCAATATAAATTTTAACATTCAAATTAAATAATTCATCATCCAAAATACATAAAATATATAATTATTAAAAATTATCCTTCATCCATTAACAAGGATACCTAATTCTATGATACAATAGCTATTTCCTTTTACATTTCATCTATAGTCTCGCCATCAAAACTATTATAATAATAACTTTTACACCTTTTGGTTCACTTTATGAACATTAATCCTGGAAAATTGAGTTTCATCAATACAATTTAATCTACACTTAAAACATATGACATTAGATGATGTCTTCGAGGGGCCAAAAATCTCATCCATTTTTTTATCCAAACTCTATATTTTTCACATTCTTTTACATTCTTTTTTTCCTTCTTTTCAAAAGTTAAGTGTCTTTTTATTTCACTATGAAATTCAAATAAATGATTCTTTTAACATTCTTGACACAAAGAAAACTAAATTTTTGTTCCTCCTATGTATTCGTTACCTTAAAACTCTGCAAAACCCTTCTTTATCTTCATTGGAATTTCCATGAGATAGTTAAGGTATATATTGTTAATATAGTTTCATGAAAACTAATTAGGCATGATAAATACATATTCCCCACTAATAATCATCCATCTTGACTGCTTAATAAAAAATCATCCACCACATTCAACGTTAATATAGTTCCGTCCAGATCCCACCATTAACTAAAACCAGAAGCATTGTGTGACCCTTACTTTTCCTAGAAAAAAAACCACATAGTCAGGAAAATAATTACATATAGGATGTCTAAATCATTAAAACTTCATTATTATATTATAGCCTAGGTTCATTCTAGGTTATTCATAGACATTTTATATTTAAATTCATCCAGATTCTTTGTGAAGAGTTCATTAATTCCCAAAGAATATCCCCAAGTAGTGTAAAACTACGTGTGCAGCAAGACCCATTTTCATGTATTAGATTACCCAGAGTCAGGCCCAAAACATCTTTTCAGTGTTTTAAACCCTATGAAGATCTATTCTGGAGCCACATTCACATTTAGTATAAATACAGGGACGTATTTATAGGAAACCAATCACTCTATCCATTACCAAATTTCCATGATATTTTCCCAAACATTAAATCATCATTATACTTTTCCATAGATACATACATAAGAATATCCATAGAAATATACCAATATATTTCACTAATGTCTTTTGTCCCTGTATCAAGTGGTTTCACACACCATTCTTTTGAAATGAAATCTAGTGACCTATTCCTGAAAAACAATGATATTACATCATTTTTTATGAATATTGAATATAATACCAAATTACAACCCTAAAGACTGTAATAGTTTAGTTTCATTGAATACATGAAAATAAAATATTCTTCACTCGTGAATTATATTCAAAATATACCATAAATATCTCCAACATTAGTAAATATACCTAAAACCATTCATCAAGATGTGGGGAAGGGAAATATAACAATGGTATTATCTCAGTTTCTCAGTAAGTGAAAATAATAGAAATGTGTATGTATAACATTGGAAAAATGGTATAGAACATGATAATATCATTGGAAGATAATACCTTACATATGAAATATCATAATCAGTATTCATAGATCATAAGGGATGAGTTATAACGAAATAAAAAACATGATCCATAAATGCATAACATATGAATAAAACATGGAATTATTGTAGAAACATGTGTATATATAATGATTTTCATAGTAGTCAATCCATTACTAATGATGCTATATTAGTGTAAAATTATCATTACTAAACTGGGATCACACCCCGTTCCAGTACTGTATTACACAATTGAGTTCCCTCTTGATTCAATGCCATAAATTTTGTACTTAGTTCCTTTCATTTTCTATCCTTATAATACTGAACCGAGATCATTTTTCAGTCAAAACCTATAATACTGAACTGAGATCCATTCTCATTTCATCCATTTCATTCTCATGAGATTAGGCCTTAACCCAATAAACTGGAGAGAGATTTATGTCCCCACATCTTATAGTGAAATCATACATACACACACACCAAAAAATCATAAGAAATCATATAATAACCCATGAAATGAAATGGGTCTCATAAACATGTAATCATATCATAACCTATGGAAAATGATATAGGTTTTATAACCACTACATAATAAGAATAACCCTTGAAAATAAGTAGGTTTCAAATGAATATAAACTATGAAATGAAAATGGGTGTCATAAGCCTTATTCCATTAAAACAAAGACAATTAATGAATGAATTCCGGTCGGATATTTGTATTATTTTCTAGAATTAAATGAGTAACATCAACAGATGTCATCTTTGATGGAAAATAACATCGAACAATATTTTTAAATCATTTAATGAGGAAATTATTATTTTTCTTTAAAACATTTGTTAAAACAAAAAATGCGTTTATAATTTTATCCTATAAAAAGAATTTGAAAATATATAATTAAATATTAAATAATATTTGAAAAAAAAATTCCTGGAAAAAATATTAAATAATATTGAAAAAAATTTCAAAAACATTTCCAATGAAAATTTATAAAATAATCATGAAAATTTTTTCAAAATCATTTTCTCTGAAATCTTATTGAAGGAGCATGAAAAATTCTTGAACAAAATTCTTTCAAAATACTTTTCAAACTTATAAATGAGGATTCAAATCAATTTGAAAACAATTTTCCATTAAAACTTATAAAATATGTGTGAAAACAAATTGATAAAAATTTAACCTGATTAATTATAAAAGAATATTGAAAAAATGTTTAAAACCATTTTTTTAAAATCTATGATAGATTAATTTTATTAAAAATTAACCATTAATCATGAATATAAATCATCAAAAGATTCAATATGGATAAATTCGTCAATGTCGTATGACGTCAAAATACTTTTTTTGAATAGTAAAAAGATTTTACAAAAGCATATTTCTGAAATAAAAAATGATTAATTTTAAGAGATTAGTAAATTAAAAAATCTGTACAATTTTAATTTAATTATTGTACTATAGTGGCACAATATTCTTAGATTTTTTTTTGGAAAACATGATTTTAAAGGAACACATATTCCCAACTGAATAGAGGGTAATGTCCGACACTAATAAAAATGATTTCTCGAAAATAATATATACCAAAGAGTGGAATAAATGGTTTCCATATAATAATAAATCATTAATTACCAGAGTAGAAGAAAATTTATTAATGTTTTTAAGATATGGATCATAATATTTTAATAAAAGAAGCTTAAACACAATCAATCATGAAAAGTAATGTGATAGTATGAAACTCCTAAACTGGATAAATGGGTTTTATAATCTGCATATAAGAAAATGAAAATAGATAAATCCTAAAATATCATTAAAAGAAGTAAATTAATTATATTAAATTTAAACTATAATTATATACACCTCAAATAATAATTTAGGTGTATATTAGAACATGAGTTTCAAAGAATTAAAATTGAGACAAAACTATTTCACTTATATGAAATCTTTTGATACATAAACCACTTGAAATAAAAATCATAAAATTTATATGTGGAACTATATAAATTTAATAATATTATACATATAATATAATTATGTGCATTACGTACACCAACCAAAAGGGAAAGATGGATAACAGAGCATGTATTTCCAGGAAATAAAAAGTGAGATAAAATCCTCATACCTTGTATAATGACTCTCATCATACTGATTCATAACAAAAATATTATAAATATAAATTAATTATAAAATATTTAAAAAACCAAATTATTGTATATAATACCATATATTATTTTATTATGATCTTTTATTTCCCACTTGTTTACCATTATATGTTATTGTTTTAACATAGATAAAATTTTCATTCTTCTTCATATGTTTCTTGATTTATTATTTATTTGTACCATATACATATATCAGGATACATGAATTCAAAACATGTTATAAATATATTTTATATCCATTGAATTTGTATTGTTATAATATATAGATTATTGGAGTTCAAAATGGATGAAACCGTTCATCGAGATAGTAAGTCATACACATGCATGATTGATGTTTCCGTTTTTATTGTCATACTGAAAGAATGAATGAAAATGAAATATATTTAAATATAAATATAATATCATTATATTTTAATTATAAATCTATATATGTCAAATAAGTTCACTATACCAATAATTAATATATTCAATGTTGTGTATGAATGAATCACATCACTTTGAGGGTGAGGTAGTCCCCACTTCCTCAAATGAAATTATCTGATATACACCAAATGGAATAAAAAAAATAAATGTGCTGTAAAAGGAATATAAATGTTTTAATAAATAATAAATATAACATATTACATATATAAATATAGTTTCTTTCCTAATTTCAACCATATGAGGTGATAATAAAAATTGAACAATCATCATTTAATGAGGCAGTAGTATTTCGTCCACATAAATCGTATGTTATCCATTAGATTGAGGTCTGTAAACTGTAAGATTAAATCATAGCATAAAAATTACTATTATTTTCATTATAATTCATTTTATATAAATTAATTTTATTAGGATAGTTTAGGTGGTGGAGAAGGAAAATAAAATAAATGAACTTGAGATGAGATGTTACCTCTAAATCGGATTAATCCTTTTAATTATTTCCAAATGAATTCCTTGGATTTAATTATGCTAAATTGTAGGATTATAGTAAGAATGGAAGGATTTTTGTATGTGTATTGGGTATATATTAAAATAAATAAAGAGGTTTGAGTGTTTTGAAGAAGAGGGAGAGGTAGTGCACTTTTATAGGGAATGAGGAGTCCCACTCGAGTTAATATTTGAATAGAAAATTAAAACCACATTTTTATATTTAAAGTGGATCCAATAATGATAAAAATAAAAAAAAATGTATAATAGGGTCAAAATATGTCCACATATAGTATTTCTCACATGTGTATCTGTTGTTTTCGGCATTATGTTTATGGTTTAGTCCATCATCATGCCTAATTTTACCTTAATCTATATAATTAATTTTCATAACATTAAATTATATTACTTGTCAATAACTTATTTGATTTTATTATACATTATAAATTATTCTAATTCAAAATATAGAATCTGATTTTCAAAATTCCAATCAAATATGTTTCCAAAATTAATTTAAAATTATTATCGTTGATGAGATGATTTTGTGGGTTTTTGATGCAAAAATGATCTAAAATTTTCTATGTTTTTAAGTTGAATATCAATGTGAAATTATTACAAATGACCTATATTAAATTAATTGATAAAAAATTAGTTAGTTATAATTTGAGAAAAATTATTAATATTACTTATCCTTATAAATAAATTAGATGCTAAATCATTTTCGAATTGGAATTTAGTATTTGAATTTATTCATTAAAAATGATACCTTATAAAAATTCCCAAAAAAATATCCATATCAAATTTTAATGTTTCTCATTCCAATATCAATTTTATTTTAAACATATTAATTATATAAAATTCAAGAAATTTTATTTAAAATGTGTTCCCAATTAAAATATAGAAGAAATATATTTATAAAAATATATATTTCTAATTATAAAATTGGGATTATTCTTACCTTATGTATATCTATTATAGTGAATGGATTTCAAAAAAAATAATATTAAATATATAAAATATATAACATTTATATAACCCACAAATTTAATTAAATTTATTTTTTTGGGTAAAAAATCTATGTGACCATTGGAATATTAATATTTTCTTTTATATTTAATCAGTTTCCATATTCATTTGTAATTAATTGGTAATCTATGAATTCATATTATATTTGGGTAAACCATATATTTTAAAAAACATTATAATGATAAAAAAATTTCATATATTCATACAAGGTTATATGTGTATGAACTCGGATATTCGTTTCAGATATGTTTTTCCTTTTTCGGGAGTTTTCGAGAAAAGAAGAGTTTCTAGAAATTTTTGAAGTGCATGTCGTGTACTTTATATGTACACGCCGTGTAATCCCTTGCCGCACCAGGCCATGTGCTAGCCATGTCTGAGCTACACACATGATGTGTAGGGGTGAGGTGGAGGTAGCATAAAGTGGAGTATGGAAAAATGGAGTACACGCCGGGTAAACAAGAAATACATGCCGTGTATTTTCTTTTTTTATTAAACACATAGGGGTCGCGCCTGACAGAAAAAACACACTCCTTCTCCAGGTTCTTCATCTTAGAGTGATTCGTACGGTCGTGACTCTTCTCCGAATTCCCGAGCCTCCGTCTGATCTTCGTTTTAGCCTCCATCGATTACGTTGGAACTATAGTGGTGAATTCTTCCTTCTCCTAGAGCTTTGTTTTACATTTTCTCCTCTTTCTCAAGATATCGTGGGTGGAGCATTTTGGACGTTTTCTCAGATCCTCGACATTCTATAGAGAATCAATCATCATGGTTCATGTATATCATTCTCCTAGCATCAAGGTAGGTGGTTTTTTCCTTTCTATAGGAAGTGGTTGAATATTATGTGCAATTTCAACCAATACCCTTGAATGGGGTATCTTGTGTTTCCTATTTTTTCCTTTTTTTGCTTTCTTTACTTGTATGACCTTGTAGAGGACATTGCTTGGGAATATGGTAAATTGTACTATGCTCTGGATGTTTTTCCATGCTTGTTTGCTTGTTCGGCGTTTTCCAGTTTCCATGCCAACTTATAGGATAGTAGAACTGTTGTATTGTTATACTGTTGTGCCTTATAAGGATATCCAAGTAGTTCATGAGGTTTACTTGGGCCGATACATGTGCCATGCATTTTTGTTTTACATAGGGATGTGAGAACCAAGTGTAGTGAACTATAGGGAGAATGGACTTAAGGGCTTCTCTAGAGTGTCTATAATTTATTATGAGAGCCCATAGGGGGAATTGACATTCTGTGCTTCCTCAGAGATTCTGTAGTTCCTCAACGTGGGCCATAAGGTGAATGAGACATTGATTGCTTCCCTAGAGAGCCTTTAGTATGATACGAGAAAATAGGGGGAATTGACGGTGAGTGCTTCCTCAGAGAGACTATTCTTTAGCAGAACCAGTGGGGTGAGACTGTGTGTGAATCTCAGAGAGTTTCTAGTACATGTAGGTTGAACCTTAAAGGTTAGAATATGATAAATACCCAGCGGTTACCTTTTTTATACTTGCTTGAGTGGCTGTTTCTTGTTTGTAGATTATATGCTAGAAACTGTGGATTGTTACTACTATGTATTATCCTATTTGCTGCTTACGGTTCATTTCTTATTATTCATTACCTGCCATATATTCTATGACTGTTAGGCACATATCATAGGGTGTTTGCCTATTGGTACATTTTCTCACACCCTATTTGGGTCATGATTTTGGGCCCAAAAAGATTATATTGTTACAGGTGTAGATAAGGGCAAGCACCCTTCTACATGAGGTTTTGGATTTCACTAGGGCTGGAGAGAATGGGACTAAACTGAGACATGCGATGTTGAGGAGTTGCTTATATATTGTTTTGTACTTTGTCTTAGTATTGTATTCATCATTATGACTTGTTTACCTATTTTCCTAGGCATTTATGTTTCATGCATCATTTACATATTTACACTCCAGTTGTTTTTTTGTAAGCCTTCTTCTGCTTATCGTTTACTCATGTATGTATGTATACTGCTTCTGTTGTTGTTGTTATTTGTTTTTCGCTTCCGTTATGTACTCTTCCAATAAGGGCATAGCTTCCCCACTATCTCACCCAAGTCCCTCGCTGCTAGTCAGCAACCTCTTGCGATTGGTGAAATGTCCTTGAGGCCATTTGACCAACCGGGTATGGGGAACCTCTGGGAGGCTTCCCGAACCGGGATGTTACAAAGTGGTATCAAAGGGAGGTTTCGATCATCCTGTAAGTGGGTTATAGGCCCACTTGAATCGGAAATTGGTGAATCATTGACCTGGTTTTCCTTATAAATGACTGTATTGGATTCCAAGATTTGATTCGTGGGGAGTATGGGCCCTCATGAATCAGAATTTGGCACCTTCATGCTCATTATTCTTTGTTTTCTAGGTTTCGGTGCCGTTTCAGAGATACTACTCAGAAAAACCAAGAATACAAGGTTTGTACTTTATATAAACACAATGGGTAGTTTTAAACCGTGTCACTGACTGTGTGAGTAGAAACACGAGTTGTGAAAAATTTCCAGGAACACGCCGTGTATGGTAGGTATATGACATGTAGTAGTGAGCGTGTACCCGACCGTGTAACTAACAACATGGGGTGGGGAAGATCATATCATACACGCCGTGTTGTGTATGAACACACCGTGTATCCTTGTTCTTAGTACCTAAACATTTCACGAAAAATACGGGATGGTGTTCACACCTCTTATACACTCCGTGTTTGTTCGGAACACGCCATGTAAGTGTTATCCATGTACTTGGATGTGTCACCAACAAAACAGGTCGGGAGTATCTTCAAGTACACGCTGGGTTTGTTCGGAACACGCCGTGTAGTCTTAGCCGTGTAGCTGGACATGTAACTGACAACACGGGTCATTGAAACCTTGTCTACTACACACAGTGTCCACCAGGAACATGCTGTGTAGTCTCAGTTTAAGAAGACCGGGTGAGTCATCAATGAAAGGAGACATAGGATTGGTAATGGAGATAAGTACATGCCGTGTATAGTTTATACATGCCATGTAGTCTTGTTTTGTTATCTGGAGTGCTTCCTTCTGCGGTTTATGTTTTGTACTCCTTTGTTTTCTGTCCTTGTTTTCTTGATCTAAGGTAAGATTTCGATATTTTAGAGGTATGCCTCTGAGATATCCTCCAGTTGTGTGTCAGTTGTCAGGAAGTGATCAGATGCCAGATATGGCTTATCAAAGACTTCCTACCGATCCTCCAGTCAGGCGAGCCTTGGCACCGGCTGTCATACCAGTTGCAGGTGTGGATGCACAGTTCAGTGAAGGATTTATGAGAATGATGCAGAGCTTTCAGGGAGCACCACCTCCTCCCATGACTATGGAAGACTTGACGCAGGTTTTCTAGTAGCAGCATCCTCCTACTTTCTTGTAGGAAGGAGGACCACAGGCTGCAGAGTAATGGATGGAAGCCATGGTGACAATATATGAGCATCTGGAGATGCCTCCAGAGAGAGGAGTCAATCTTTCTACCTACAAGCTTTGAGACTCTGCCATGAGATGTTGGGATGTGATCTCACTAGTTGGTCATCAGCAGGTTATGGCCTAGGAGGAGTCCTAGCGCGTGTTCAACGACTACTTCTACCCAGAGACCCTGAGGGTCGATCGAGCCCGAGAGTTCATGAGTCTAGAGATGGGGAATCTCTCTGTCATGGAGTAATTCGCACGTTTCACCGAGCTTCAACATTTCAAACCCCTCTAGGATGGAAGTGGGGTGTTCTTAGAATGTATGTTTGTGGATGGTCTCAGGTGGGAGATCTGCTCGCAGGTGAATATCTTCCAGTTGTCTTCTATCACTTCTATCGCCAACCAGGTGCTGATTGCGGAGTGCAATCTGAGAGACTCCGGAGCTGTGAGCTAGGGTGGTTCTGCTTCCAGAGCTAGTGTTCATCCAGTTGACAGTAGGAAGAACCTTAAGGAGTCTACGTGCGGTGATCTGAGGATACGAGAAACATATTCAGGTAGCCACGTATAATACCTGTGTGGAAAGTAATGGCACATGAGGCCACAGTGCTAGCGGGACCCAGTGGAGTGCCAATATTGTGGCAAGATGGGTCACCTTCAGCGTTTCTTCCAGGTTTTCCCACCAGTAGCTAGTGATAGGTGTTCTTCCATGACTCCTCATTCAGGAGTAGCACCACCAGTTTCTCACCTGTTAGGGAACTGGATTTCGTCTATCCGTTCGGGCAGAGGTGGAGGTTGAGGCCGTGGTGGTCAGTCACCATTCCTTCAGCGCCAGCAGGGAGGATCAGCTCAGAGTGGTCAGGTAGGGTCACAGGGCCATGGGGCAGGCCAGACGTTTGCGTTGGAGCAAACCTATCAGGACAAGGATCATGAACCTTCTACAGTACGAGGTACGATATTAGTAGCCATAGTTTTATCATCAGTTCTTTTCATTACAGGTGCTACACATAGATTTATTGTTGTTGCGGTTTTGGAGATCCTTGGGCTCTATATCCTTTCTTTTAACAACTTGCTGACACTAGACACACCATTGGGGACGAGGGCATCTAGTGTACGTCAGTGTAGAGAGTTCCCTCTCGAGGTTGCAGGGTGTCGTTTCGTATGGGATCTCTATGTCCTAGAGATGATAGGCTATGATGTCATCCTCAGGATGGACAGGTTGGTTCCCTTTCAGGGAGTCATCAACTATTATCACCACAGGGTGAGTTTCATCTCAACAGAGGTTGTATCTTTTCTTCATAGAGGCGAATTCGATGTTCAGGTGAGTCGAGCAGGAGTCGAGCATCATGGTCTAGGAAGGGTGACGACCCGGATTTCTAGTAATTATCTGGATGACCAGGGGACTTCACAGTTGGGCTTTCTTCCAGTGGCGGATTGTTTTAGGAATGTCTTTCTAGAAAACTTTTCAGGTATGCCTCCAGAGTGTGAGGTGGAATTCTCAATTGAGCTCGTACAGGAGCTACACTGGTGTCCATTTCACCCTATAGGATGGAAACACCTGAGTTGTATGAGCTCAAGAAGCAGTTGGAGGAGTTACAGAAAAAGGGTTTCATCCATCCGAGTAATTCTCCATGGGGTTTTCCTGTCCTGTTTACGAAGAAGAGAGACGGTACCCTTAGGCTCTGTGTTGATTATCGGAAGCTGAACTAGTTGACGGTCAAGAACCGATATCCCTTGACAAGGATTGATGATCTCTTAGATCAGCTTCGAGGAGACCGGGTGTTCTCAAAGATCGATTTGAGGTCCGATTATCATCAGTTGCATGTTATACCATCAGATATACCTCTAACATCCTTCATGAGCAGGTATGGTCTCTATGAGTATACGGTTATGCCATTCGGTCTCATGAATGCGCCAGCAGTTTTCATGGCACTGATTAACCGAGTGTTCCATCCTTACTTGGATTCTTTCTTCATGGTCTTTGTGGACGATATCTTGGTGTACTCTCACACTAGGCATGACCATGCTACCCACCATGAGATCGTTTTGAGTACAATGATAGATCATCATCTTTATGCTAAACTATCGAAGTGCCACTTTTGGATGGATCAGATTTACTTCTTGGTTCATGTCATCTCAGAGGCAGGAGTATCTGTGGACCTAGAGAAAGTGAGACCTTTAGTTTCCTCGGAGAATCCGAAGAATTTTTTTGAGGTACATAGTTTCTTAGGGATGGATGGATACTACAGATGATTCATTTAGGACTTTTCACGACTAGCAGCACCTTTGACAGGTCTAGCCAAGAAGGGGGAGAAGTTCTTATCATTAGATTCTTGTTAGTCATCCTTTCAGAAGATGAAGGGATGGTTGACGTCAGCACTGATAAAATTCTTTCCAGAGCTAGGCAAGAGATTTAATGTTTATTGTGATGTTTCAAGTATTAGATTAGGTGTTGTGCTGATGCAGGGGGGTGGATTCGTTGCTTACGAGTCTCGGCAGTTGAGGCCACATGAGTGGAACTACCCGACGCACGATCTGGAGATGGTAGTTGTTGTTCATCCCTTACGATGTTGGAGACATTATCTTCTGGGAGAGCACTTTGTGGTTTTCTCCGACCAAATTATTCTTAAGTACATATTCACTCAGCATGATCTAAATCTGGGAAAACACAAGTGGGTTGAGTATCTTCAGTATTTTGATTTTGAGCTTTCCTATACGCCGGTAAAGGGAAACCCGGTGGATGAAGCGTTGAGAAATAGAACTCAGATTCAGGTAGTTCAGGATGGAAACAGTGAGTGGAACCTTATGGATATGTTCTCTGAGATTCATCTGGAGGAGTATGACAGATAGGGATATAATTATCTATCTTCTGTAGCTGTTACCTCTACACTACTTGATCGGGTACGAATGAGGCAGCTATCAGACTCAGATGGAAAAGTTATGCGGGAGAGTGTGTGATGAGAGGACCCTCTTCCTGGATGTACAGTGGGCGAGGATGAGATCTTGCACTTCTAGGGACGTTTATGGGTTCCAGCAGACATACGCAAGGATCTGATGCCGGATTTTTATTCCACAGTTTGGGTATTTCATCCTGGCATCACTAAGATGTATCAGGATCTCCATCGCCAGTGTTGTTGTCCAAGTATGAACAGGGATTTTTCTAGTTTCATCTTGCGGTGTTCTAGTTGTTAGTATGTGAAGGCAGATCATCAACGACCAACAGTCCTTTTACAGCAGTTACCCAATCCGGATTGGATGTGGAACGATGTCGCGATGGACTTCGTGACTAGATTGTTGAGGTCGCCTTGAGGGAACAATGTCATTTGGGTGGTCGTCGATAGATGTACAAAGGTTTCTCACTTCTTACCGATCAAAGAGACCATCATTGTTGATGATTTGGGATGACTATACATCCAATAGATTGTACGCCTACATGGAGTTACAAACTCCATTGTTTCATATAGAGATGCACACTTTAATTCTTGGTTCTGGAAGAGGCTTCAGAGGGATTTGGGAACGCAGTACTCTTGAGTACAACATACCATCTCCAGACTGATGTCCAATCCGAGCGTACAATCTAGGTTCTTGAGGATATGCTCCGAGAACTCATTGTAGAATTTTGCAGTTCTTGGGAGAAGCATATCCCTCTGGTGGAGTTCACCTACAACAACAATTTTAGGCGACTAATCAGATGTCACCATACGAGGCTTTGTACGGTAGGCCATGTTTATTACCCTTATGCTGGCTGGAGACAGGAGATGCAGCTTTTCTAGGACCTCGTCTTGTTCAGGAGACCTCTAAGCAGATAATGTTGATTCAGAAGAGGATGGCTACAGATCAGTCTCGATAGAAGACTTATGCTGATCAGCAGAGACGACCTCTGGAGTTCAACGTTAGGGATCAAGTTTTACTATTTGTCGCACCGAGGTTGGGACATAAGAGGATTCCGAGATAGGGTAAGATTTCACCGTGGTACGTCGGGCCATGTGACGTATTGAAGAGAGTTGGGCTGGTTTCCTATCAGTTATAGTTACCTGAGAGGTACCGGGCCATGCACGACGTCTTCCATGTATCTCAACTCTGAGGTTACTTTTCAGACCTGTCTCATGTCATTTAACCTGAGGAGGTTGATCTCGAAGTAGATGCGTCGTTTGAAGAGCATCCCATGCTGATTATTGATCGTAGTAATAAGGTTCTCTGTGGGTGACCTATTCGTCTAGTGTGGGTGCTATTGCAGCACGAGCAAGAATAGGACGAGATCTGGGAAAGGTAGGCCGATGTACGATCGTAGTGGCTGGACCTATTCAGGGTTTCTTCTTCTCTGACTTGTTAGGGAAATTCAGGGACGAATCTAATCAAGGGGGGAAGTTTGTAAGAACCCAGATCATCATTTTAGGTATGTTTTTCCTTTTTCTAGAGTTTTTGAGAAAACATGTGTTTTTGTAAAATTTTGAAGTACACACCATGTACTTTATAAGTACATGTCGTGTACTCCCTTACCACACCAGGCCGTATGCTGGCCTTGTTTGGGCCATACAGACAGTGTGTAGGGGTGAGGTGGAGGCCGCATAAAGAGGATTCTGGAAAAATGGGGTACACTCTGTGTACAAAATAAGTACACGCTGTGTATTTTCATTTTCTATTAAACACACTAGGGTCACGCCTGACAGACAGAACACACTCATTCTTTAGGTTCTTCATCCAAGAGTGACCCGTATAGCCGCGATTCTTCTCCTGAATCCCAAGCCTCCGACTGATCTCCGTTTAACGGCTTTCGATTGCGTTGGAAATGTAGCACTGATTTCATCCTTCTTATAGAGCTTTGTTTTTGAATTTCTCCCCTTTTTCAAGGTATCATGGGTTGAAGGTTTTGAAGGTTTTCTGAGATCGTCGATGTACTAAGGAGAATAAATCATCATGGATCACATATATTGTTCTACTAGCATCAAGTTATTTGGTTTCTGCCTTTCTGTAGGAAGTCGTTGAATATTATGTGAAATTTCCTCCCATTCCCTAGAACGGGGTATTGTGGGTTTCCATTTTTCCCTTGTTTTTTGCTAGATTTGCTGGTATGCCTTTATAGAGGTCATTGCTTTTGAATAGGGTAAATTGTACTATGATATGGATGTTTTTCCATGCTTGTTTTCCTTTTCAGCGTTTTCCAGTCGCCATGCCTATTTGTGGGATAGTGGAACACTTCTACTGTTATGCTTTTGTTACTTAGAATGATAGCCAAGTAGTTCTTGAGGTTTACGTGGGCCAATATGTGCGCTTTGCATGTTTGTTTTACACAGGGCTGTGAGAACCTACTGTAGTAGACCATAGGGAGAATGGATCTAAGGGCTTCTCTATAATGTCTTTAATTTATGATGTGAGACCATGGGGGGAACTGACATTGAGTGCTTCCTTAGAGAGTCATTAGTTCCTCGATTTGGGCCACATAGGGAATTAGATGTTGAGTGCATCCTTAGAGAGACTTTAGTACGATACGAGACTATAGGTGGAATTGATGGTGAGTGCTTCCTCAAGGAGTCTATTCTTTTGCTGAACCAGAGGGGTGAGACTATGTGTGCCTCCCAGAGGGTTGCTAGTACTTGTAGGATGAAAATTAGGGGTTAGACTATGAGAACTACCCGGAGGTTACCTTTTTGTTCTACTTGCTTGAGTGGATGTTTCTTTTTTGTAGATTATATGCTAGAAACTGTGTATTGTTACTGTTGTGTATTATCCTGTTTACTACTTACTATTCACTGCTTACTGTACTTTACCTACCATATATTCTCTGATTGCTAGGCACAGATCATGGGGTGGTTTCCTATTGGGAATTTTTCTCACACCCTGTTTGGGTCTTTCTTTTGGACCCAAACAGATTATATTGTTGCAAGTGTAGATAAGGGCAAACGACCTTCTACTTCTGGTTCTTTATTGTACTGGAGCTGGAGAGCATTGGACCAAGCCGAGGTATGCGATGCTGAGGAGTTGCTAATCTATTTTTCATTTGTACTTTGGCTTAGTACTGTATTCAGCATTGTGACTTCTTTAGCTATTTTCCTAGACATATATGTATCATGCATCATTTACATATTTCTGCTCCTGTTTTTTATTTATTAGTCTTCCACTGTTTATCGTTTACTCTTGTATGTATGTCTACTGCTTCTGTTGTTTTTGCTATTTGTTTTTCTCTTCCGTTGTGTACTCTGCCAATGAAGGAATAGTTTCCCCACTCTCACGTCCATGGCCCTCACTGGTAGTTGACAGCCTCTGGCATTTGGGGAAACGCGCTTGAATCCATGTGACTAACCGGGTACGGGTCACCACTAGGTGGCTTCCGGAACTGGGACGTTATAATATGTTTTTATATTAAATAATAATATTTTAATAATATATTATGGTTTGATATAACTCGGTCATTCTTGTTATGAAAGACATCAACGAAATTCATTTTTACATGTAATGAAAGCTAACCACAATGTTCTGTGTAGAGAAAGCTAAACATTATGTTGTGTCTAGTGCAGGATTGTATTGTGGATTCATATAATACTATTCAATCATAGTTATTTAATGTAAAATAAACTATTTTTCAGTGTTATGTGAAATGAAAAATATCACATAGATTAAATATATTAGAAAAAAAATTCACAAAATCATAAGGTGTTATAGAAAAAACATGATGTTGTTTTCCAAAGTAAAATTTTGAATTGTTTATGTGATTACCCATGTGATCTTGTATCTCACATAGAGAGAGGTTATTATGAAAATTCAAATGTGGATATTCAAGAATTACCTTCACGATATGTTGAGAAATCATATGAAGTTATAATCACTAATAATTTTAATATATTTACAGTAGTTTACCAAATAATTAATTCTAAATGAAAATATTCAGACCATTTATTAAAAGTAATGAAATATCATTAGAGAAAATGGGTGGGGTCAAACATCGGGCTTTCCCTCAACAAGTAGAAAAATAGTCAGAGTTCATAAAAGGACATATGATGTCGATAATCACAATTATATTTAGTTTCCCACTCATATTGAGAACTACCATGATTGAATTTAAATAGAATATCTATATTAGACATCTTATGAATATTTAGAGGAATTTTCAGTAGGCACAGTTTGTGGGGTGTTTGAGTAGTATTTATGTGGCCTTCAATTTGAAAATTTAGTATTAAAGTCCCCAGTGTCAGGCACATTTACCATCAAATTTAATAATGAATCCTTAAAAGATAAATGACCATCGTTTTCAATCCCATCATGGGTAATTTCCATTTACCCCTTCATTGTACAGAAATCATTTTGTTCTTTTGATAAGGTAGAACAAAATGATGATTTTTTGGAGAATCATCCTTTACATCACAATAACATACATGAATGTTTTAAGATTCATTTAATTTTTTTATTTACACATGAATCTATAAAGTGTTCCTACCCTCATTAAAATTTTTATACTCTTCAATAACATGATAAAACACATATGGACATTGATTGAATTTAAAAATCAAACCTAGTTAATGACTACCCACACCAACTTGGACACATTCTCCTTGCTCACACACCAGATTCAGCACTGACCGATGAATCATATGTGTCATCTTTAATGAAATATCCTTTGAATGGGAACATAACCGAAGATTTTCATTGTCTAGAGAGGGTTGTCTTTCCTATTGTGGAAGCATTGTTATTTAGATTTTTCTTCCCTACATTTTTACTACAAGAAGATTCATGATGTCCCTTTATTGATAAAAATGATCAATCCAAATTCCTAAAACCATTAACCCTGAAATGACTAATCATTTGACACTCTGAGTAGATGTTAGAAAGTCATTAATTTCCCACATTCAAATAGATTACATCATATAGTTCTGAATATAAAATTCTATTAATCACATAAGAGATCATATCAATTTCTGCTCTGATTCTAGGATAGTGTCCACATTTGGAAACCTCAGTATTCCAATTTATTTTGAACAGAATACCCACCATAGAGGGCTTGTCACATAATATCGTAGGATCCCACAAGATCTAGTTCAATTTAATTATTTTGATCCATACTTCTAATTTAGTTATTTTATAGAAAATTAATTAAAACGAAAAATAACACTCTTAAAAATGCACAATATATAGTTTCCAATCAGTTGAGCCGAATAAGTGCCAACTGCATTAGTCTTCTCCTACGTTGATTCCACAGTCAATGATCTAAGGTCCTCAGCCACCAATGAAACACATACCACTATGGATCTAATATCCTAGGACTCCATCATTGCGTGATATGACATTGATCTATTGATGAACTCCCTGATGATCATCACCGTCATCAACAAAGATCCATGTTCCTCATCCATCGCCACACGTATCTAAAAATTATTGAATCCAGACCGGACAGAACATAGAAACACCCAAATCAACCATACTACTCCAATCATCATCCACCCCCAATGTAAAATAGTATGATATCAAATCCTCATTCATTTCATCCACCCAATACTGTGATCTACAAAATAAAACGCCAACAAATCAAGGATCACCTTCAGTGAGGTCACTTCCATTGAGATGGGCAGAACCATGAGAAGTGGCCATGAGTGTACATTACTAGAATTTAAAAAAAGCTAGAGATGCCATAATGACATAATTTTTGAACACTAACATGCACCCAATCACTTTAAAAAATCTTCTCATAGTATATTTAATACGATATTTTTATCAAAACATTAAATTTAAACTATAGAGAAAAATAGGAAGAAAATATATATCTTCAAAATAAGTACCTAGATATTTTATAGGGTAAAATGTTTGATTTTTTATTTCTGTTTTTTTTAATTTTTTTTTAAATGAAAAGGAAATTTTGGCCATTTCATTATGATCAGATTGATATTAATAATGTTGGATTATTCATATTATAGTGAAGATGACTAATATATATATATATATATATATATATATATATATTTCTAATATTATAATAAATTGTACTAAAAATTTATTTGGTACCTAAAAACTATATTTTTAATAGCATAGATATTATATGGATTAATTATATTGGGAAAAGAGTGAATTTTTTTGAATGGTGTACTTTTGTGTGTAATGTACCCTAATGAGGCACCTAGATTAATAAATAACTTATGAGGAATAAGTTATTTTTAAGGTGTGATATTTTTATTATTCGCCACTAATAGTATATTAGTTGTTTTTTAAATGCTTTAGTAAATGAAACATGATCCTTGATGTACCACCCTGAAAATGCACCATATGATCTGATGCTCATAAAGACATACTTACATACATATTTTTCAATATATATGAATTCTTGTATAGAACAATCCAAGAATTAAACATCCAAAATATTTATTGAGTCTCTTGAATCTAGAAGAACATTTCAATAATAGATTATTATATAATTCACTACAAGAAAACCACCGTTTAGTGGTGGTTTTTTCGCGGCGGTTTTTTAAACTGCTGCGAATTACGTTTTCGGGCCGCCATTTCGCTGTGGTTTTAAGAACCTCCGCGAAAAAACCGCCACTAAATGGCAAAAACAAAATTAATTTTTTTTTAATTTTTTTTAATTTTTTTTTAATTTTATTCAAGGGTTAGCGGCGGTTTTTTAAAAAACCACCACGAAATAGCGGCGGTTTCGGTAAAACCACCGCGAAATGAAATGAAAAAATAAAAAAACATGAGAAACCCCGAAATCCCTAAAAGGACCATAAATTTTGATCCGAGCGTCCATTGAAGCGCCACGACCAGTCAAATCGAAGCTCATGAAGACATCTAGAGGTACAAATAATCAAAACCATGTGAAATTATAAGGTGTGGATGATATTAGAATTATAAGAATGTTAAAAAAAGTTCTCCAACTTCAAACGACCATAACATTCGCTCCGGGTGTCCGTTTGGGCTCTACCACATATCAAATCGAAGCTAGCGAAGAGAGCTACACACCAGTTCAACACCAGCAAGATTATGTCGTGTTTTTACCCCAAAACGCCCTCTAAAAGCCTCCAAAACCCCATTTTTCTCACCGGTGTCTCGTCGAACTTGTCTTCAAATAGACCTAACATTCGATCCGTGTGTCAGTTCGGCCTCCTCTACCTGCCAGATCATAGATCGTTCCATGAGCTTCAGTTTGACTGGTCGTGGCGCCCACATGCACTCCTATATCATATGTTATGGCCTTTTTAGTGGGTATCGGGTTTGTTATGTTTTTCAATGACTCATTTCTAGCACCCGTTCCCCGTCATCTTTTTTTAAATGGTCATAACATTTGATCCGTCTATCCATTCAGACTCTTTCACTTTTTAGGTCGAAGAGCATTTCCGGATCATTGATTTGACAGGTCGCAGATCTAAAACGGACTCTCGGATCATAAGTTATCTCTGTTAATGTGAGTCTAATGTTTTTGTTTCTTTATGACCGTTTTGACGGGTTTTAACGGTAGCTCCATTTATTACTGCTTATTTGGGTTTCCATTACTCGTTATCTTTATCAATGGTTTTTTCTGGGTTATTATGATGATTTTGTTGAATTATTAAAGAGTTTTCCAGAGTTGTCACGAGTTTTCATGCGTTCTCATTTTTTATAATGCCTTATTCTTCATATGCTTCTCCATCTTTTTTCATGCGTTTTCATGATTTTTCATTCCTTATCACGTCTTTTCATATTTTTTCATGTGTTTCCTTTATTATTTATTATTTATTATTTAGAGTATACATTAATTTATGTATTATCTATTATTTGTAACTGGTTATTTATTATTTATTATTTATTATTTATTATTTAGTATTAATTATTTATTATTTATATTTATTTATTAGTTATTATTTAGTAGTTATTATTTATTATATATATATATTTATTATTTATATTTATTTATTATTTATATTTATTTATTATTTATTATTTATTATTTATATTTATTTATTATTTATATTTAATTATTATTTATTATTTATTATTTAGTATTTATTTATTATTTATATTTATTTATTATTTATATTTATTTATTTATTATTTATTATTTATTATTTAATATTTATTATTTATATTTACTTATTTTTTATAATTTATATTTATTTATTATTTATTATTTATTATTTATTATTTATTATTTATATTTATTTATTATTTATTATTTATATTTATTTATTATTTAATATTTAATATTTATATTTATTTATTATTTATTATTTTCTATTAATTATTTATTATTTATATTTATTTATTATTTATTATTTATTATTTATTATTTATTATTTATTATTTATTATTTATTATTTATTATTGATTATTGATTATTGATTATTAATTATTAATTATTTTTATTTATTTATTAGTTATTAGTTATTAGTTATTAGTTATTAGTTATTATTTATTATTTATTATATATATATATATATTATTTATTATTTATATTTATTTATTAATTACTATTTATATTTATTTATTATTTAATATTTATATATATATATATTATTTATTCTTTTATATTTATTATTTATTATTTATATTTATTTATTATTTATTATTTATTATTTATTATTTATTATTTAATATTTAATATATATATTTATTTATTAGTTATTATTTATTAGTTATTATTTATTAGTTATTATTTATTAGTTATTATTTATTATTTATATTTATTAATTATTTATTATTTATATTTATTTATTATTTATATTTATTTATTATTTATTATTTATTATTTAAATTTATTTCTTATTTCTTATTTATATTAATTTATTATTTATTATTTATTATTTATATTTATTTATTATTTATTATTTTCTATTTATTATTTAGTTATTATTTATTATTTTTTATTTTTTATTTATTATTTATCATTTATTATTTATTAATTATTAATTATTAATTATTAATTATTATTTATTAATTATTATTTATTATTTATTATTTATTATTTATATTTATTTATTAGTTATTATTTATTAGTTATTATTTATTAGTTATTAGTTATTATTTATTATTTATATTTATTTATTATTTTTTAATTATTATTTATATTTATTTATTATTTATTATTTATTATTTATATTTATTTATTATTTATATTTATATTTATATTTATTTATTATTTATATTTATTTCTTACTTAATATTTATTAATTATTAATTATTATTTATTATTTATTATTTGTTATTTATATTTATTTATTAGTTATTATTTATTATTTATTATTTATGAGTTATTATTTATTATTTATTATTTATTATTTATTATATATATTTATTTATTATTTATTATTTATTATTTATATTTATTTATTATTTATTATTTATATTTATTTATTATTTATTATTTATATTTATTTATTACTTATTATTTATATTTATTTATTATTTATTATTTATATTTATTTATTATTTATATTTATTTATTATTTATTATTTATTATTTATTATTTATTATTTATGTATTATTTATTATTTATTATTAATTATTTATATTGATTTATTATTTATTATTTTCTATTTATTATTTATTATTTATATATATTTATTATTTATTAATTATTATTTATATGTATTTATTAGTTATTATTTATTAGTTATTATTTATTAGTTATTAGCTATTATTTATTATTTCTAATTTATATTTATTATTTATTTATTATTTATTATTTATTATTTATTATTTATATTTATTTATTATTTATTATTTATATTTATTTATTATTTATTATTTATATTTATTTATTATTTATAATTATTTATTATTTATTATTTATATTTATTTAGTATTTATATTTATTTATTAGTTATTATTTATTAGTTATTAGTTATTATTTATATTTATTTTTTATTTTTTATTTTTTATTTATAATTTTTTATTTAATATTTATTATTCATTATTGATTATTTATTATTGATTATTTATTATTTATTATTTATATCTATTATATATTATATATTATATATTATATATTATATATTATATATTAAATATTATATATTATATATTATATATTATATATTATATATTATTTATTATTTATTATTTATATTTATTTATTATTTATATTTATTTATTATTTATTATTTATATTTATTATTGCTTATTTATTTTTAATTTTTAATTTTTTTTATGTTTTATTTTTTTTATTATTATGGAGTTTATATCTATTATTTATGTATTATTTGTTTTTTCAATTAATATATATAAGTATATTAAATTCTGTTTATTAACCAAATGACGAGCTCGCTGGAGTGGTAAAGTCTTTGGAAAATATGCAAGAGGTTAGGGGTTCAAATCTCACCAGACACAGAATTTCTTTATATTGCATGGGTATGCATGTGCATGTGAATGGGATGTACATGCATGGATAAATAAAGTAAATAAAATAATATGAAATAAATAAATAAATAAAATAAATACGAAATAAAAAATAATAATAAATACGAAAAATAAAAAAATAAAAAAATACGAAAAATAAATAAATAAATAAAATAAAATAAAATAAAATAAATAAATAAATAAAATAAATAAATACGAAATAAAAAAATAATAATGAATACGAAAATAAATAAATAAAATAAATAAATAAAATAAATATGAAATAAAATAAATAAAATAAATAAATACGAAAAATAAATAAATAAATAAATACGAAAAATAAATAAATAAATAAATAAATAAATAAATAAAATAAATAAATAAATAAAATAAAATAAATACATAAAATAAATACATAAAATAAATACATAAAATAAATAGATAAAATAAATAAATAAATAAATAAATATGAAAAATAAATAAATAAAATAAATAAAATAAATACATAAATAAATAAATAAATACAAAAAACAAATAAATAAAATAAATACGAAATAAATATATAAATAAATACGAAAAATATATTAATACATTAATATATAAATATATATATATATAAATAAATAAATATAGAAAATTCAAAATAAAAAATTTATTTAAAAAAATAACAAAAACAACAAAAATAAAAGAAAAATAAAAAAAAATAAAAAAACCGCCGCTAAAAACCACCGCGAAACGTTCCGCGACGGTTTTGGAAACCGCCGTGAATAGTTTCCTGACGCACGATTTAGCAGCGGTTTTTCAAAACCGCCGCCAATCGATTTAGCGGCACTTTAAACCGCCGCAAAACAAAAAAAACCTGCCGCTAAATGCCTTTTTTTCCGTAGTTATTACTATCAAATGTAAAAGTATAATCCCAATTTGGTTACAAATTTTATTATTTTCACATTATATAAAAACTATTTAGTTTATGATGATTCTTCAAAATATCTTGCATGTTTATTCACATGTATAGTTTATTATTACTTTATATATATATATATTGATAGCTTCCTATATTTTAATTTTTTGATTGTCAATTAATTTAATGTATGTTTCATGGATGATATTGATGTATTTTTTTCTATCTATGATCGACACATGGAGAATTTGTTGACAAATGTGTAAATTAAGAAAAAAAAAGGAACCTCGGTGTGATGACAAAAAATAATGATGATGTAAAGATTTAAATGGAGTGGGACAGATCATTTATTTCAATGAAAGAACAATTATCCCAATGATAGAGAACCAAATAATATTCCAAAGGATTAAAAATAATGAAGTAGACACAAACAGAGCTTCCATCATTGTATATTTACATTACTTTTCATGAAAACATTTCATGTCCAGAAAATATTACAATTCTTGAAATGAAGTACACGAAGTCGATTTCTGAAAGAAGTATATTGTTGATCTTGGAACATTATGTTATTCTAAATATTATGTGATGTGAAGTGCTCAATGAAATTTAAAATAGAGATTTTACATATCTTTCAATAGTGGGGCCAAATAACCCAAAAAAAAGATATTTTATGTGAGATTTGAGCTCGAGAAATCCATGGATGAAACCCATTATTATATATATTGGTCTTGACAAATAGATTGTGAGTTCAATTTTAGGACTAGAGGAGATCAACTACTAGGAGATTGTTACATGGTTTTGACCCAATGTTCGTCATTAATAAGTTTCAGTTTTTCTTTTCATTCATATATGGAATGATTAATAGATTATTGTTTTATTCCATTGTATTTTATTTAATAATTCCCTTTCTTATTCATTTTTAAATAGACACATTCTTCATTCTTTTTCATTTTTCTGTTTGTTTTTTATCCATATTCTAATGATTCAAATGTGAATTTCTTTTTTTTATTTTTTTATTTTTTAATTCAAGAATGACATATATTTCTCTTCCTTTAATCAATTATGTCATTCATAAAAAAATTCGTATTAGGGTTAAGGGTTGAGATTAAGGCTGTTTCTCGACCTAATAAATCCTTAAATTGAACCATGGTAACCCTATGGCTAGTAGTTAGGTTAAAATTTTATCATCATTTTTTTTCATAGCCTTGACCATGGGATATGAAATTGAATAAACCTAACAAAATTAGAGTTGAGATGTCTATGAAACATAGCATGTGATTATTTATTCCACTGAATTTATGAATAATGCATCTAGATTCTTATTTTTTACCTAGATAGTGGGATGTTTGTATCTTACGATGATATAACTGTTTTTGACAAAAAGAAATTGGAGACCCATTCCCCACATTGAAGGTGATGGCAATGGAATATTCCAAGTATGTTGTCAGATTATCATTTTCAAACCTCAAAATTGACAATGATCTCTTCATGACATTATTATTTCATTTTGTGTTCTATAGTTTTTTAATTTAATTTGTTTAATAAAATAATTTGAAATTAGAGTTACCTGATTATTGGTTAGAAATTGAAGGAAACCTTCCCCACTTTCTATGGGACAACACCATAATTCCACATTACATTGCATTTGTAGTTATAATTACTTAAGATAAAATAAATGTTTAATTTAACTATGATGATGGATTTAATGATATAATCTCAATGAATAAATTATCCTTCTAAATATGTCACATATACTATTTTTATCCAAATCCTTGTGAAATTGAAACATAAGAATTAGTGTTCTAAAAAATTCATTAAGGGAATCATATAAATGATGTAATCATAAAATATGCATTGCATAAATATTACTGAAACAATAGGTACACTATATTATTCCTTATTAAACATGCCACTAGTTTCATGGTATATCTATGATGATAAATAAAAACATTGATTATGTAGATCACATAGTGACGGAATTCATAATTCAATTCATCAAAACCCCATTATGAACGCCTTATCCCACGATACAATACATGTCATCAAGACCAAATTCATTGCTTATTTCAGATTTTTTCATGTGTACACAAAATACCAAAATCTACTCTATATCATGTGACCTATCGATGCATCAATAGGATATATATTGTTTGGACACACCCATAGCATGTTCAAGTCCAATGAATTAACTAAATCAGTTAATCAACAAATTTCCTACCATTCCTCAATGATAAATTGGTTGAATAAAAATATTGAAAAACATATAACAAAAAGTAAAAAATATAAATACCTATTTAATGACCATTCATTTACGAAAATCATTGATTGTCAATATTCATTCTGTATCAACAATTGAAAAACATGGTCATAAACCATTATGAGAAAGAATATGGATAATGAAAATTAACATAGAAAAAATCACAATAATCATATATATTGGGATAAAAATATTTTGTACCCCAATACATTTCCTAATATCAAAAGAAAATCATATATTCTTGGTGAATATAGTCAAATCCATGTTAGGTAAAATGTTTTGTTCGCTCTATATAAACAAAAAAATAAATGAATAATTCAGCGCCTGAAAAAACATGGTCATAAAAAATCATTGGAAACTAGGATGATGTTTTCAAGAGAAAATAACCAATAGGTAATAAAAAAACACATAATGATATACAGATAGATGAAAAACGTCCTTTATAATCAATGCTTGGATGATACCTCCCCGAAAGGGGAAATGAATTGAATTATATTATATCATGAGTTAATTCCACCCATTATTTAATATAAATTTATATTTATATATATTAATGTATAAATAAATAATAGAATCCTATAAGTTTAGAGTGTGTTGTAAGTGTAATGGGAATTATATTTTAAAAAATAAATGATATTTTATATTACATTTTAAACATTGATATAAAATATAATGTTACAATTCATTTCATAAATAATTTATAAAAGGATAAGTGAAAAATAATTAAAACCATTTTTTAAAAATTTATCCAATAAGGGATGATTGAAAATAATATAATGTTTCTTTTAGAAAATATATATCCCCATCATTCAATCAGGGAAGGGATATTTGTTTAAAAATATAAATTACCCTAATTGAAAACCAAGATTTTAATATTATTAAAAACAAATTTTTATTTAAAAAAACTATTTTTACAATATTTTTGAAAAATTATCATATAGTAAAATATTTTGGTTTTGAGAACAAAATAATGGGAGAGAAATGTTTTAGATAAAACATTCTAATTCGAGGAAGCTGATTTGAGTTACCAAATATCATTACTATTGGGGAAACAAATGCATCAAAATAAACATGAAATAATTATTTTAATATTTAATAGAATAATATTAATGGATTTTGATAGAAATATATACATGAGAATTGAATAAACCATTCTGAAAAAAACATGGTGCAGAAAATGAATCATGTATCGATGAATCATAATTCATACTAGTAAAAATGTTATGATATGAGTTACACTTTAATTTAAACCCCATTAAAGATAATGATTGTAATTGGAATTCAAATAAATTTATGAAAATATAATTCTCTATGTAATATAATTTTTTTTATTTTATTCAAAATAGAAATGAATATAGGTGCATTAATATGATATATGTCCCATTGAAGGGAAATTTTGACTAAAACCATTACCTTGTCCAAATCCAATTTCCCCTTGATTTTTATATCCCGAATAATTTAATTATGTTAATTAAATATATTCATAATAAAATAATTAATAAATATTACCATATATACTCATCATTTATAATCATTCAATAAATATAAATATTAGATAGACGAATAATTTTATCAACACTAGCTTTATATAATCATTATAACTTTGACGTAGTTTTTAAAAATGTTTATATGTATCAATTTTTTTTCAAAAGTTCTATACATATTAGAAAAATTATCAAAATATAATATTTATTTAAATTAATTTTTAAATTATATAATTTAATTTCATGTTGTTTTTTATGAACCATGTATATTAAATCGCTGTTAGTCGGGTTACATTGGTTCTTAACAAAAAATGTCTTTTCATAGATAACGAGTTTAAAATTGTCATAATATTAACATGACTAAAAATAAAACCTCATTTAAATATATATTTCATATTAAACTAGTGAATTTCTATTGACTCATTATTTTTATACATAGATATTACATCTAAATAGAGGGATATTCATTATGTTTTACAAACACATGTATGATTACCATAACACATTAGTGTTTTTAGAGACTAGATACACAATAATATTACATTGGGAATGATATTCCAAATATCAAACAAATTTCATCCCACATAGAACACTTCTTATAAGATCTATAATTAATGACTTTATTAATGACCATGGAAGAGAAAAAATAAGAAAGGGAGAGCTATGATGAACAATATTGTTAAACAAGGGAGATACTAGTATTCAATTCATAATAAAAAATAGAAAAATGGAATGATAATATGACCATAAAATTTAAAAACAACACCCATGATATCATTGATCATAATATTTTGTCATATAATACATCACCTTATTTTATAATACATGAATCATAAATTAATAAATCAATATGGGTATTGAGGTTATAACACTAGTATGATTCCTGCATTTTTCTCATACTCATAATCATATACAATCCTCTCCATAGTAGTAAAAGTTTTACTACCAAGACTATTATAGTTTATTTTGATCACTCCCCATTACCTTAAATAATTTTTCAATTGTTTACTCTGAAGACTATCGAAGTGGACATACACCCTTACTAAATCTAGTTCACTCCCGTTTCCAATCCTTATTAAATAATGAGATACCAATATTATCACTATGTATTTAAGGGATATATATTTCTAGTAACACCCATATAAAATTAAAAAGAACATATATTTGTTTGTGATACAATCATAAAACATTTATTATATCATTTCTAGTAAAAAAGGAAATGGGCTACATAAATATTCTTCCAATTCATTATATTATAAGATAATGAAAATAAATCTGTGTCAATAACATCTTGAAATAATAATCACGGGAAAAACCATGAAATATTAAGGATATTATATTTTAATCATATTTATATTAACAAATATATAATATAAAAATATTTTTTCATTGATGAAAAATTTCATTAGAAGATTACTTGTAATATTTCTTGAGTAAAATTAAATACTCATTATTAAATCACTTAATTAAAATATAAATATTTAATATGAATTATAGAAATGAATTTATTTTAAATGATACAAGGAAACATAAAAATAGTTCTTCAAATGATTGATCAGTCATTACTATCTGATATTCTGTTCATGTCGTGTATACTAAAATAATGATTCCATTATCATTTTTGGTAAAAAATTAAAAAGTAGGAAGTTCAAAAATTGATAATAATTATTCCTTTTAAAAATTTATTAACAAGTATATAATTTTATAAAATTACTTTAAATATTATTGGAAAATATTAAAAACATTATTCAATGTATTTTTAGAAAACATGGACATAAAATAAAGAGAAATTTCGATCAAAGATGGAAATAATGTTAGTTTCCCATAAAAACATTCTTTTGGTCGCTTGAGTTCTTAGTGAGTGGAAAATGGAAAGGAAATGTGCAATTTTTTAGTATAAAAATAGGATAACAAAATTCATGTGATCTTGTAGTTATAAATCATAATCATTTTTCCTGAGAAACAATATCAAAAATAATTCTAGTAAAAATTGAGATTCTGAAATAAATATCTTCGGTTGAGTTTTAATTTCATAAAATATAATTTAATATCCTCTATAATAAATTTAAATTAATCAATTTATATTCTAAATTTATTGCAATACTTTTAATATCATATATCATACACTTATAATATATCAAGAACCATTGGTTAATAATTCATTTATAATATCATTATTTCTATGTGTTATCTTTTTCATTTTTACTGGGAATTCTGATTTGGTAGTTCTGGAGTATATTATTTGATCATTATTACATCATATATATTATTTTATTCATGATATTAATATATTATATATTTATCATCTAAATATATTTAGAGTGATCAAAAAATGTAATAGATTAAAAAATAGTTTACACCATATAGGGTGTCGATAGGTCAAAAAAACACATAGACTCTATTTTCAATATTTGATGGAAGAAACGATGGAATGTTATCTAATTATTATATTTCAGATAATAATTATTCTATCACATATAAAATATATATTTATTATTCTTACCCATATTACCTTCATTGAAATGATTATATGAAAAATAATTAATTTTTATTTTTTGGAGGTGGCTGTCCACACAGACACACACACAAAATTACCATTATCCAAATGATGGTGACATTAAAAGGAAGGATAAATAATATAATTAAGAAATAATTATTATCTAATAAATAAAATATATAAACATTAATACCATCATAATAATTTTCCTGTAAATATAGTGATAGAAATTGATCTATATCACTATATTGAGGCAGTGGTCCACACATATTAATAAAAAATATTTTCCAATCATATATTTTCTAGGATAAGTTGAATAATTGATGATCTATATAACAATTCAATTTTAATATTTATTATAATTATTTTATTAATTTATTTTTATACCGTTCATGGGGATGAGGTATATAAATAAATAAATGTAAATAGTTTAGGTAGGCTGATAAACTCTTCTAAATTAGGACACCTTTAGTTCCTATCTTAATGAAACATTGAATGGTACGTTAAAAAATCCAGAACCTCTAATTATTTATATGGATGTTTATAAGATAAATTGGTTAGTTTTTATTGATTTTTATTTCTCAATGTGTGGTAAATAAGGTAATGAAAGGGTTTCCTATTATATGAACTGAGAGGAAACACTTGTAATTTGATGAAATATTAAATTAAACTAAAAATATTATATAAAAATACTTCAAAATTGAAAAATTATCAAATGTGGGATAGGAAAAAATTGAAATAAGTATAAAAATAGAGTTTATAAAATTTTAATTGGAAACCATATCCTTATCAGTTATTGTGCCCTTTGAAAAATGTATTGGCAATAATCTTTTTGATATGTTTTCACTCGTCTTTATGATTGAAAATAAATGTAGATTAACTAAAAAATATTAAATTTAGGACTAAAATATATAAAATATTTTACAATGTTCAATTCATTGAATTGGAAAAATTTTATTCAAATTTGAGCCATCATATTAGGATCGAAATATGTTTTTCAGATTTATTTCATAAACATAAAAATTTATATTTGAAAATAAAATATAAAATTATTTCTAATATCATGACTTGGATTTGTAAAAATATAACTTTACTGATGTTAATTTATATTCTCTTTTAAATCTAAATAAAATTTTTAAAATGCATAAAAATATTAAAATGAAAACAAATATTTTAATAAAAATAATTATTTTCTTCCACTTAAGGAAAAATATGATTTTTCAAAATAATAAGATTAAATTATTATTCAATGATATAATTATTAAAATGTTTTTAAAAATTATAATTATTTATAATGTAATGTTTCCAAATTTTTAAAAAATTTGAAATAACAACCATTTTTTAGGGAATGTGTGTTTCCAAAGAAAATATATATTTATTATAAATTTTTTAATTATTATTCAATATATTTTATTTATATAAAATTATTTTAAATTATTTATAAATATTGTTATTAATTTATAATATTACAATATAAATATAATTTTATAATAGTATAATATATTATGGTTCATTTTAAATCTCGCTTGTGTGTATTGTAATATTTCAATGATCTTCAATTTATTTAAAGAGAAATATATCATAAAATATAATGGTTTTATATTATAAAGTCATTAAAATGAATTTAGATCTTTAAATTCAATAAATTCAAAAATAAAAATAATAGATATATTTTTTTTTCATGTCTGTAGGTTCACATATAGGATCATTAAATGTATAATCCCATATAGAACATTAAATAAGTGATCATTATTTTTCTGAAAAGCTTCTTTATATGATTAGTTATTTCAACTAGTTGTTATTCAAAATAAATATCATTATCCAATGGTAAAACCTATGAGATCAATATATGTGAATGATTTGGTATATAATTCATCCAGAGATATATAGGGAATATGTTGTTCACTTGATGAATGATAGATGGATGAACTAATTAATAATAAAACATCTATTATGAATATGGAATTTCAATGGGTTTTATATTAACATGGATTATCATTCTATTATTTATAAACCACATGCCCTTCATCCTATGATAAATTGAAAAAAAACTTCCCGTCATATATAAATTCCCACATCCATCAATTATTGTCAATATTAATTTTATGTTAAATCCGATATTCCATGATGTTTTGCTGAATGAAGATTCAATTATATATCATTTAATAATATAAATCAGGTCACAATAGATTTCGTTCACCAAATTCAAAAAAGGTTTTTTGGCGTTATACGCTTATTTATACAGAGTTCCTTATAAGGAACCATATGAATACTTGAGTGAAAGCTACTACTATAAAAAACCCATGTATAGGATGATGATGATCCCAATTACCTTTAAAATCCATAGAAAAAGGCCTAAGCATATACTAAAGTATTTGAAATATTTTTTAATAAAATTAATATATTTGAGGATGATAAAAAGTATGAAAAAAAACACTAAATCTAGATCTTGCTAATGTACACCCTAGAACACTGAGATAAACCATAGAACCTGATCAGTTAAAAATGAATTTCGAAAAAAATGAATTATTACTTATTTTTAATGTTTATTCTGATATGATGATAATGAGATTACTAATATTTTTTAGAAATGATGTGTTATCATATTAAAAGGAAATAGAATAAAGAACAAATAGAATTATGGCCTTTTAAAGATTTGGGTATTTTTATTACAAAATCCATAATGACATGTTCTTATTTTTACTCTAAATTGGTAATGGTTTTATACCCCTCATTGAGTTATATCAATTATAAATAATTTTTTAACATTCCCAGTTCTGAGTCACATACTCTAAAAAATATCTTTTCTTGTTTTACAACTATAAAAACTCTTTTTGACCACTATATTTCATATTAAATAATATATGAATAGATTATAATGAACTAAGAGCTGAATCCAATCACTCCATCCTCATGTATAAAAATATAGAATCACATACATGGTTCTAAGACCCTATCACTCAATAATAATAATGTTTGATGTTAGAAACATTTTGTTCCTTATCTGTTATCTACATATGCTATTTATTAACCACTAAAATATTAATAGGAATAGTTGGTTGATCACTTATTTATGAATGAGGATATTTCCCAACATTAATTATGTTTTCCATAAGTTTTATTTGAAAATGATGAAAAATTGTATCATTTGGGAAACCCATTATATAAAAATATAGACTGATCCTTTTAACTCATAAAATATTTCCCTTTCAATACATCATAAGACGTTATTGAATTGAGTAATAGTAACCATGAATCAACTAGTGCCACATTCTCTTGTTCATAAAAAGATATTTCTGAACGAATATATTCTTTATTTTTTATGATCTATATTTATATCCCACCTCTATGTATAAATATAATTTTTCAAAATATTTGTTGAAAAATATTCCATAGAGAACTCCAACTCATTATTTGGGAAAATTTTCTCATGAAACATCAATTTCCATGTGGTACAATCTATTACCATAACACATTCTGTATGATTGCTTCCCATTATATTTCTCAACTCATTTATAATGAACAGAAACACTTTTCTATTATAGGGTAGTGTTAGAATATAATTTTTACTAACCTTAAATTTAGTTCCATGAATGTTTACAAAAAATTATTTTTATAATGAACATGTCATCCTTCTATGTAAACTAGGTGAGTGGATTAGACTTTCATGGTAAGTTATCCAAAAATAATAAATAATATACATTAAAACCATGAAACAAGATATATTAATCACCATGGTTTCTCTGATAAAACATTTAATAACATTTTTGTTTTATGGATCCAATAATTTACCCTCTGTTGAGATAATATGACACCAAAATGAAACATTTTGTAATAAAAATTTAATTGTGGAATATAATTTATACAACTAATCCATCACTATGGTCTTAATTTTTATTGTAAAGTGAAATTCATGTTCGTATTTAATCTTTTAATGTTTATTGATATTATCTATAAAGACTACCAAAAAGTAACAAGTAATCTCAAAAAAATAATTATTATTTTCAAAAATATAATGGGTCATTTGTATGTCCAAATGAAATCACAATAAAAAAAATATTGTCTTTACCTCATACAAAATTCTATCTTATTTTTCCTTCATACTTGACACTAAGGTGATTTTATTCAAATCTAGGATCAATATTGAAAAATCAGTAAGCTTGTATTAATGGAATGAAAAAACATCAATACGGGGAAAATGACACTTATTAATTATAATGAAATTGGTGAGTACCTGATAATTGATTAAACATCCCATTAATCTATATTTAATTGTAATAAAAATGAATGGTTCACCCCATGGAGATTAACTTGTCTAAATTAATCCCATAACATGATTCTCTTGTAGTTTCATCTCTAATTCATTCAAGTAAATCAAGTCCATTTTATAAAGAGTATTTGAAATAGGTGAAACACTCGGGATGTAATATATTTATAACTCAATTTCACGATTTAGAAGAATATTAGGTAACTAATCCTGAAAAACATCAACAAAATCTTCTAAAATATTAATATCATTAATGTAGAGTTTATCTCCAACAATCTAAGATAAAAAAATATTTCTTATAGAAATCAAGACACATTAAATGGATGTATTTTCCATTGTATTTTAATATTTATCAAGGTATTGATAAATGATAATAGGTTGGTATATAATATCTAATTTTACTTCCCTTATTTAGAAATTGATGCGAGATTTTTGTAAATAATGTAACTCTATTCCTAAAATGACCTAAAATCTCACTAAAGTGATAATAATGTGATATATATGAAGCACGTTTTAAAATACTTCAATGGGTTAAGAATTGTAAATATGATATAAAATCATCATACCAGTTGGTATTGTTACAACTAATTATTAACTAATCATGTAGGTGTAGTTGTTAAAACCTTAGTAAATAATTTGATATACAATTTTGGGTATATCCAAAATCAAATAATACATTAGATTTTTTTTGAGTTTATGGTATTTATACAAATAACAAATTTTTTATCATAAACATCATTATTGTTATTCATCATATAATATTTCACTTTGTATCTAGGATTAAGAGGTTTCTTATTATGATTGTATTCACTAATAATTATATTTGAGAATTGGTTGAAATATTATCTATACAGGTTTTATTGGAATCACTTCAGTGTGGGTGATACACTGCATGGTTCTTTCTCTCATTAATTATTTATATTATTCTTAAAATTTCTTTAACAATATATATAACTATGATATTTGTTTAAAAGATTAAAATATTTACTAGTCCATTTTAAAAAAAATTCATTCTGTTACCTTTCAAACTTCAATAAGAAAAAAATATACCGATTCTCCCACTATTATTTTTATTAAATGAATTTATATTTAATATAATGTTTCATTTTCTATCAATCATTAATAGTGATGGATTACTCCAATATCAATATACGCCTTTATTTCACATCAAATGAATTTTACACATGTACTAATGTTTCTTTGAGATAAAATCATTTTGAGACATCATTTTATGACACTAAAGAATTAGTCAAAATTATTTTCAATTTAAAGGATAATAATTAATATATACCATTAAAGTAGTGTAAAATTATCATTATATGATTGAAAGGATTATTTATCCTTCAATATTATATGATGTAATTTTTTTTTATTTTTATACAAAATAATATATGAAATGTACTCATTGAAAAATAATCTCTTAAAATCATTCCACTTCGTTTATTAAATTTATTTATTTTGCCTCTTGTTCTTGTTTAGACTCCACTATAAATTTGTATGACCATCAACATGTTTATTAAATAAAATAATTTTGTTAATTTTCAAAAATTTATACAGGAAAATATATTATTAGTGGTGAATATGAATTTCTCTGATACTTTTGGATCGATGGACCCCTTATAATATGGAGGATTATTACACATAATGGATACAATGGAATGGTGTTCCCTCTTTTTTCATTTTAATTATTAGTATGATACATAGATTCCAAATAAATCATATAAAAAATATTTTTCATTCTACCCACAATTTGATTTGGATTCCCATGATGAAAATTATTTCATTATCAATAAAATTTATAATAATCATGGTTCTCTTGGGATTCGGTCATTAACTAAAAAACATAGTGTTTTCAAAAGTAATCATAGTGGAGATAAACATAATCATGAAAAATCATTTACATGATGTTTAAAGCATGACATCATGTTTTTCAATCTATAAAACCCTAGTATTAAACTTAGTTATTGAAAAATTACATCTATTAAAATCCTTCACAATTATTCATAATAAAAATGTGAGTTAATACAAGTATATCCCTTGGGAGTGTAAATTTTGTTGCACAATAAAGAACACTCCACATGGACCAGAATAATGGTAGAGATATACATGAAAAACTATTTTTTGTGTCATCATTTATAAATGAATCACTTTTAAATTAATGTCCCATTTTAATATCAATACATGGATTTATTTATAGGAAAACTGTAAAATCTCTTCCATAGAAATGATTAACGATGGTTTCCGATACATTGAATTATCCGCAAGGTTCTCATCAGAGTTCTCCAATTCTGTTATTCAATGATTCAATAAACATTTCCATAAATAAAAACAATAAATATCCTTAATTTTAGTACATTGAAACTCTAAATTAATATATTAATATTTACCATATTTTATTAATATTCACTACTTGAGAGTAAATGATTAATGTAATTCGAGTATAGATACATAACCATCATATTTCATTAATTATCTAGAAAATATAAATAATAAATTACCACAAATAGAATAATTCATAGTCCTACCATAGTTTAAACAAGTCGTCATAACCTATGTAAAGTAATCATATACAATTTTATGCACAAATGTTTAGTACATGTAAATAAGGGGGTAATGATAACATAATAATTGCATGTTCATGAGTATATGTGAAATGTGTTAATAATTTTTTAGCATATCCAAAATATCATAGATTATAATGTTGAGTCATGTAATTTATCATGGTATGTCACAAGATATAAATCCTAAATGACTCAAAGAATATTATGCATTAGATCATAACATCATAAAAAGACAAATGTTTTTGGCATACATAAATAATTGAAAAATAATATTCAATGTATTCAAGGATCACTAATAATAATTGAATGGTCGAGAGGATTTAATTCTCAATCCATTATATGATTAGTTAGAGTTCACTCATAATAAATTTATGGAAGATAGAGTCCCTTATAGAACTAGTAACAATCCATAATCATGTCTATAATATATGATGATATATAAATCATTACACAACACATTGGGGTATATATAATTACATTCTGACCAATCACATAATGAAAAGAATATATATGTTTTCAATATGAATATTCCAAACAAGTCCTGCCAGAAGAAATGGTATTTGAACATATATTAAAAACAAAATCAATATGCGAACAAGGAAATTAATGGGTTCAATCAAATTGAAATTCTTTCATCCAACAAACAGTGTTAAATATCGGAATATAACCATATCATGTTGATAGTCATAGTAATCATCAGTTTCCCACTTAGTCTTAGAATTTCCATGATTGTAAAAATGATGGATCTCTACATTGATCTTTTCATACACCTTTTAAGATGATCTTGTAGACACATCCCATGGATGATTATTATACTCCATCAATTTCCTTCTTTTCGAAGGAGAAGTAGAGAACCCATCATTATGAACCACATATTTTTGACATATGTGATTAAATCCATAAATGAATGATTTTTTTTCCAATTCTCAAAACCATGAGAGGAGTACTGAAATTATATCTATCATCATTGATGTTTCCACATTTATTAGATATTATTTAATAGACAAATATTTTCAGTATTTCCATATGGAAATTCTAATTTTTTACATCATTTTTTTTGAAATAAACAGGTTTTGAATTTAAAGCCCCTACATGTCCAGGACAACAGGTTTATGGCTAGCGATATCATTTTTACCTTTCCTAGACTGAACAAATCCACCCTAAAAAAATTATGAAATCATGGATTGACAAGAATCATAAACATCCATATTTGTTTCTTATATTGATTAGATATATCATTTTCAATGGGGGAAAAATGATATTACCATTTCTATCCATAGATGATCCGTATGATCAGACAAGTAGTCCTATGATTGGAGAACCAAAATTCCTTTTGAAACCCCGTCATTATAAATAACCTTTATCAATAATAGAATTCCTTGGATAAAACCGTAAAATTCATCAATATTACCGACACATCATTCATTATCCAATACAATTTAAAAATCTTCATATCTCCACTCAGAAGAAAAATCATTCCCTTTAACAACGTCAATATTTCTATAGGAATCATATTTATAAACAGTAATATACTTCCCATAAGGTGAACAATGATCAATAATGACAACTGATTTAATTATTGAAAATGTTTCATACCTTTCAACAATATCATAAACATGAAAAATATATTCCATGTTTTGAATATTAGGGAATAAATTATTAGCTTACCTTTATTTTCTATTCATTCGTCTTCCAAAATGGGATTCTTCATGTCTACTAATTGAATAGACAGTGGAAAAGGTAACATATGTATGGTATTACTTTAATGCATAATAACTAAACAAAAAACACAAAACAAAAAAAAATATTCTCATATGAATTTTTTTAAATCATTAGATTATGTAGATAAACCCACCTTCTTAGTCCGTGTTGAGATTAAATGAGTTTCAATTAGAGCTCTATCAATGAATCAAAATCTAGCATTATTAGTTTTCTTATCCATGCTTAATGAAACCACGTTAGATGAGGAAATGTTAATAATGTTCATTGAATCCGATAATATCTAGTTTAACCCTAAATAATTAACCACGACGTGAACAAAATTATTCCAAACCATTAATAGATTTAAAAAGGAAATAAATTCGTATACATGGAGTTTTCTTGTATTCCTGGAGACCGAAAATTTCATTCACTCATATTTAGTTATAGTTTAGGAGAAATTAATAAAAAAAGAACGTCCCCACTAGAATACATTATTAGATTGTGATACCCCTAATTGAGTATATGTTTCTTACCAATTCAAATATATTCCATTATTTTTTATCCATTTTGATAGCCACTCACCCACCAATTGAATACAATCACATCTATAATATTTAAATGATTAGATCATTCATCATAATTACGTGAGTAGTGTCATCTATTTTGAAAATAATACTTTAATTGGCATAGTAAAAAGAAGATAATAGTCTTCAATTCATGTCTGAAGACACTACTTTGTCCCCATTCACTGAAGCCCCCACTCTATTAAAAATAGATGTGAAATCATTCTACAAGGATGTGAGATAATCATTGATGGTATACCCGATCGATTTAGCTCGAAACAAATATATATTGACCACTTCAATGCTTCCTCCCAATGTGGCCTTCGATCGAGATGTGGAATGTGGAATTCATCCAAAAATAGGTTAAAATCAAAAGAAATGGGATTTATACATGAGAAAGAGGAAACCCCAAATCCCATCTTCATCACCATGATAATTATTTTAAGACCATATTATTGTCATCCCATCTATAATAATCTAAATGATTAACCAAATATGGACTCATTAAAAGGAAATAGGTTTAATAAACATTTAAATATTTAGTTGTTACATAACCTAAGGAAAACAGATAGGTATAATAAACAATTTTTCATCATAATCATAAACTATATAACGAAATAATATGGTTATTTAACTAAATCACATTTCCAATAAATATTATGTAACAATGAAGGATACTATTATAAATTGAAAATTCCTTAAAAATATTATATGGATTTTTTCGACCAGAAAACATCCTATTCATTTTGAAATCGAATATAAAGAATGATATTGTAATATATAAAACATAATATATTCATTTGAAAGATACATGGAAACTTAATATGGAAGAATAAAATCATTGAGTAGTCAAGATTTTTAAGTTCTATTCATTGTGGGAATATTAAAATATACATTCATATCAAATTTTTAGTAAAATTTAAAATGTTTATTGTTTGGAAAATTAAAAAAAGATTCATTTTAATCCATCTGGTAAAATTTAAATTATTAGAAAAAAATGGATTCATAAAATGTGAATATATTTAAAATATTATTTAATGTGTTTTTATAAATCACTTATATGGACAAAAAAGAATTTTTTTCTCTAGGGAGACTTAAAATCTCTTTTATTTAAATAAAAATTTTTTATCTTGAGTTCATTAATAGAGTAAAATAAAAGTATAATATGCAATCCCTAGGGATAACCATATAAGTATAAATATTTTTAATCCTATTGAAATGTGTCTTAAAATTTAAATATTTATAATTTAAACATATGCAATCTTAATTAACAATTATATTGTAACATCAACCCCATACCTCGAGTTCACCTTTTAAGGAATGAAATTTCTATATCATGTATAATAAATTTAAATTTATTATAATTCATTAATAGGATCATTTAAATTATTTTACATTCATATATTATCTAATTATAAAGTTTCATCCCTACGTTATTAATATTTCCACATTAAATCAATAGTTTCATGGGGTCACCCATTTCTATTTTCTTAACAATTTAAATTTGTTTGTTTAGGACCGTATATATTGATCATCATTATATCATCAAAAAAAAATTGTTCACGATATGAATTTCCTCTATATTAAATATATATATATATATATAAAATATAGAAATGTAATAATTAATTAAACCATTCGTGGATATGGCCGGTGGTACAAACACATGAATACTGTTTAATCGTTTCCATGAGTTCAATAAAAGAAAGATAATATGTATTTCAATACCACAGATTTATTATTATATCATATATATATACAATATATTAATTAAATCATTCATTATTTGCCTCCACATGAAGTGGAAATGAAGAATGAATATCATCCCTTCATGTATGTGGTTGTCCCCATGTATTCACAATCAACATTATAGTTTTCTACTGAATGGGATGTTAAGAAGTAAGATATGATATTATAATTATAGAGGAATAATTATAATAAAAAATATCATGTAAAGGCATTGAATCCGTTATATTATCCATTAATTATTAATTTATTTCAAAAATTAATTGAATTTTAATGTGGAGGTTGTTGTCCATATGTACGCATGACGGAGATATTCACTTAATATTGATGGAAATGAGGTTGAGTTATGGTTGTTCTATAGGAATTAAATATTATTATATATATATGATATGAAATTTACTCATTTATGATTAATATATATAATTTATAGAGTTTGATGAATTAATAAATTCATTGATGTTATGTGTGATGATTTCTGCATCATTAGTAGGCCTCCATAAGATTATTTCATATGGTCCAATGGAATGGAATATTATATATAAAATCCCTCTAATTATTGTATAATAAATTTTTGATGATATATGTTTAGGTGTTGTTAATATTATATTTCTAAATGTGGTCTAATGAAGATAAAGGATGTATGTTCGTTTCTAAAGGGGGGAGGACATAGTTTAAAATTCATAAAAGATTAAGCTATAATAATATCAATCCCAAAAATTGTATTCAAATCGATATGGGTCAAATTTTTAATAGTATTGGGACACAATATGTCCATATATAAGGATTAAGAAATGTTCAATAAACAATTATATATATATCTCTTTGTTTAACCACTAATAAAACACATTTTACCTTAACAACAGAAGATTGTTTTTACGATTTTAATTTTTTATTATGAATAAAATGAATGGGTACTCTTTAAAAATATTGGTATTCTAATTCAAAAAATGGATTTAATATTATAAAAATCAATTATATTATTTACTATAATTTCATTTAAAAATAATCTATCAAAATGTGATGAAGAATAGTGTTAAGAAACAAATTTTTTCATTAGTAAAATGGATTTTATAAGAAAATAAATAATAAAATTTTTTATTATTAACATAATTGTATTATAAATAATATAAAAAATGTTTTCATAAATTAAAAAATTAAACAAATTACATTTGAAAATATTTATATGAAAAATAATTTTGAAAAGAAACGATTATTTTTCACCATTAATTGAAATATCAATCTATTTAGAAAGTAAAAAAAATATAAGATAATTTTCCATATTATTATTTTAAAAAATAATTAAAATTTTTAAAATAGTTTTTCAAAAAGTTGAAAAATTAGCAATAAGAAACATTTTAAGGAAAATTTTATTATTTAAAAATATATACACATTTCTAAAAAATTATTTTTCATTCATCAAAATATTTTCATCTTATAAATCCATTATATAATATTTTAAAAACAATTTTATTCTCATTCAATCCTACCATTTAATTTCAACATTTAAATAAATTATATTACAAATCATCTAGAATTAGGATATCTTGTATACCAAGATATCAAATAATTTAAATTTATTTGAATATAAATATATAATAAAATACCAAAGAGTTATAGAAAATGTTGTCATAGTTTCCCATGACATAAATTTGTAGTATTGTTAATGTATGTTGTAAAACTACCACAAACATTAACTAATCTTGATTAATGTTTGATTATAAGATTTTTTAGTTTTTTTATATTTATAAAAAATGCATAATGAAATTATTAAGAGATTACTAGTGTGATTTATAAAATTTTTATGAAAGATAAAAGTGAATATAATTTAAATTTGGTCATTAATTAGGGGAAAAGATCATTTTCCTCTTAGTTTTTTTATAAATGATTTGATTAATAATAGTAGTAATTCGATCATATTATTAATAGTTAATATAAGTTTTCATACCAAATCCTTAATTTTATAATAAATATCATATTTATAGATTATTACTATCTTTGGATAATATATTTTAATGCAATGATGAGAAATAAATCGCATTCCATGTGGAGGTGGTTTTCCACTCAATGAGAAAACAATAATTTTAATTTTTATAATGGATAGTGTATATGAATAAAAAATTAAAATAATAATTTTATATTAAAAAATAAATTATACAAATGATTCTAATATATTTTTAATATTGTGGTATTAATAAATAATAATAATGATAAATAATAAGAATAATTTATGTAGGTGATGATACTCATGTTAATGACATGGATTCTCCATGGAATTCCCCCAGAATTTGAATGGGATATACTAAATATGAGTTAACAAGGGAATTTTATCATTTTGAATAGTATGGAGAGGATAAATGTATTCTCTTCAAGTAGAAATTTGGAAGTAAGGTGTGACTTTAAATAGAGAAGATATTAACATTTTATAAGTGATGGGAAGTGTAGTTTTGTGAGAATCTTCTATAATTTCAATAATTTATGGCTATAATTCCAGTTTCAAAAGCCACAAAATAGAAAAAATAGGATAATAAAATGAAATTTGGTCTAAAATTACCTTAAACACTCATTTTATACAACTAAGATTTTATTTATTGTGTATGTTAACATTTTATCTTTTACTTTAATATACTTTTACAAAAAATATTGTAACCATATATATTTGATTATTGATAAAAATTAATGTTCACTTATTTACCTATTTTTATAATTAAAATTTTACACATAAAATAAGTTTCCCTTGTTTTATTTATAAATTATTTAAATGGTAATTTTCAAATAAATACATTTATTCTTTTAATTTTTTAGGAAATTTGATTTTAATGAATTAAATATATATATAAGATAACATTAATTAGGTTAATACTTATAATAAAATTTATTTAATTAATGTAAACAAAATAATTGATATGAAGAATCCATGTCAAGAAAAAACTAAATCTTCCTTAAAATAAAGGATTATATGAAATTATAGAAATATGTTTTAATATTAATGTATCATATTAATTTATTATAAAGATATTTTCCAAATAATTAATGGAAGGGAGTGTGAAAACTGTTTTTCAAGTTCTTTTCATAATGTATGATTCCCATTAGATAGTAAGGGCAATGATAAAACATTTGAGTTTTGTTTTTTTAAATGATTTTGTTCTTATTTATTGGGATCCCTCTTTACATTGTATCCAAAAAGTGTTTAAATTTTCAATATTAAATAAATGGGGCTTGAAACTAATCTTATTAAATAAGAAGTGGTATTGTAAATTTATTGTTCATTCTAGAATAATAGTAATTTCATATAAACTTTACATTTTTTGAAATCTAATATGTTTTAATACAAATATTCATTTTCAAAAAAAGAAAAAAATTTATACCTTGTAAACATTGATATATTTAAATGAATAATGAAGACTATTTTTATTAATTTTAGATTAGAAAATTTATAAATAATGTTTATAAATGAAATCATCAAATATAATGAAATATTTTTTGGGAAATTTATTTTTTAAGTAATAATAATAATAATAATATTTTTGTTTCATTTTCCAACGTAATCGATATTAAACCATTATTAACACCCAAATAATTTATTACTATTCAAATAGTTCTTATAATAAAATTTTTTGTCGGTGAAGATGAATTTTTTAGAAAAACCAATTTATATTCAATAAATTATCTTATTATCCAATTTAAATAAAATAATTCATTTTTATTCATATTATAGAAACTTAAATGATTAATATACGTGTAATTCATAATGATTTTACTCTTATAAACTCATGAAAAGTCAATGGATCGTTTTAAAAGTTTCACATAATAATGTAAATTTTATAAATTTATATCGCTGTTCTATTTATGTTTTTGTTGTCTATGGAGAAATATATATAAAATTTAATTCTATAAAAAAAATGGAGTGTTAGGATTTCATGATCGGAAAGATGAATTATCCTCACATTTGGTGAAACATTGAAAATTCTATATTCCTCTTTTGAATTTATTTAATATATTTATGTTGAATTGTAATATAAATAAAATAAAAATATTGATGGATGATATATTAATGATACCCAAAAAAGATGAATTTTTGATCAAACCAACAATTCGGATGATTTTGATAATTAAATATATTAAAAAAGTGGGGTTCAGTCAATAATTCAGCAAAATGTATTGTTTTTTAAATTCTTTTATGGGAAGAAATTAAAATTCAAAAAATAAAAAATATTCTATATTATTGATTCTAATTGGAATATAATGAAAAATTTATAGACCACCCTAAATGATAAGATGGTATATACTAATTTATCAAATAAAATTTGTTAATGAATAAATAAAATTATAAAAAGATATACAAGTATAAATATATCTGTATCCCATGTTCATGTTTTATGTAATATAATGAATAGATATTTTTACATTAAGGCATGAATGATTTCATTACCCTATACATTTTTATCTTTCATTCAATATAATATAAATATTAAAAAAAATGGTTATTCATTAACAAAATATATGATTATTTAAATTCAACTTATAATGAGGATAAATTTTAAATGTTATTAAAGGAAAATTATTTCGAATTTACTGAAAAAAATTTCAATTAAAATTTTAATTAAACAATAAATAGTAATTTTTATAGTTTATAAATATTAATTAATATTTTTTCATTTGTTTAAAAAGATTTTTTGTTCACTATTATAATAATTTGTACATGATTATGATATAAGATTATCATATTAACTCTCAATGATGACCCACTGAACAACATAGTTTCTAACATTACTAATATTACTAAAAAACTACTAATTCACTTTTACATTCTTTATTTATGTTTATTCTTATTCAATATTGACAATTAATTCTTTTAACTATTTACGCATTTAAAAATATCTTATTTATATGTACAAATTACATCTATAGGTTTTGTTGATAGTTTTACATTCCAATGAAAAATAGTTATTCAAGGTTTTGAAATATATATCCTATGATTTTTCAGAAGATATCACTTTTAAATTTAATGAATTCTATGTATACAAAAAGTATATGTTTTCTTAGAATCATGATCATTTAGTGATTAAATAAACCATTTAATGTATTTTTTTCCATGGGGTGACCTTAGTTTTGATTCAATGCTATCATTTATTATGTAAATAAAATTTTTATGAGTAATTTTATCATTCATAGACTCGTAAAATAGTGATATTTATTAATTCTAAAATGAATATATTGAATTGTTCACTGGAAACAATCCTATAACAGGTTTCCCAATTAAAACAATTCATATCACAGATAATCAAATTACAATATATATTATAACAGAATACATATAAATTGAAATCACAATTAATATATTGTTCATATTGGGATGTATTATTAGACATTTAATATAACACAAAATAATATATATATATATTAAATTAGAGAGACTATTTGTTGGTCATGAAGTAAAGTGTTTTTGAATTGTGTCATGGTGTTTTATTGTTTATGTTACTTGAATAAGTTTAAAACACAAATTAAGTGAGGGATTGTTTTACCATGATATGGTAATTTGTATGTTATAATGTTTTTAAACAAATATTAGAGTTATTTTATTAAATTTTGTAGTTATTGGAGATAAGGATGAAATAATTACACGTGGTGATATCAAGGTATCTTGATAGTTTCTAACCACATAAAAACAATAATTGATTATTACAATACTATATTTTTTTTACATCATGGCTAAAAGAATTTATAAAAATACATGTCTTATTTTAAATAAATCTTATATTCATGGTTTTGTAGTGCATCCATCTTATTTTAATGTTGAATTATAATGTAGTTACATTAATTCAAAATAAATTAAGCGTAATTAGGTACTCAAAAAAAATTAAAAGGAATTATATTAATGGTTATGTAAATGGAGAGCACTTTTTTGTTAATGGGTTGGAAAAATAAATAAAGAGTTTAATGTGTTGTTGTTTAGTAATTGTGGTTGTGGTATACAAGTGGAATGATAATGGTCCATTATCCCACATAAAAATGATCACATTTATTATATTAAGAAATTAAAAAATGGAAATCAATCTAAAGTGTTTTCTATGAATATATAGTTCATATATTTTAGAAAACAAATCTAAATATTAAAAGTTAATTATTAAATTTTTACACCTCACCACATCATAATAATTTGATAAATATATATATTATTGATTTTGGAAATAAAAAATGATCATTTATATGTATTATGATTTGAAATGTATACTAAGTGTAGTATATGGATCTAATGGGTCCTATTTAATTGATTTCAAATATACGATGAAGATGTATTATGATTTTCAATATTAGTTTTTAAATTATATTAAATTAAATAGAATAAGTATGTTGCAATTAGTCATGAGAAATGATTATTTTATGAATAATATATATTATAGAAGAGGTTGAATGAAATTAAAATAATTAAATCCATTACCATCACTTGTTCTTATTGGATGAATTATTTAATTTTTACAATTAATTTATTTAATTAATTTAGATAGATTATATTGTTATATAATTTTTTCATAAATGATTGTCCAATTTTATTTAACGATCAATGTTTTTGATGTTGAAAAATGTTAGAAAAAATATAAAAAATAATGATATTGGGTCCTTAAAATGATGTTTTTGAATTCTATATTTTAATTATTTTTAAATATGAAGAGTATGTGTGGAAAACTATTAGTATAAAACCCATGGATTCAAATTGAAGATAAAAAGTTTTTTTAAAAATAATTTTAAGTTCTGTAATAATTTTATAAATGAAAAAATCATAGTTCATAATAGGAATTTTTAAATACATATGATTTATTAATAAACCATTCTCGTTGAATTTTGTTCAGTGAATTAATTGGATATTTCAATAATGTGTAATATCATGTCATGCTAATTATTTAAACATTAATCTATAATGGAAACTATTCTATGCCATTTTTCCATATTTTTTGTTATATATATTAAAAAAATTATTAATCTTAATCATTAATGTCAAAATGGGTTTTTTTCAATGATAGTTAATGATATACTATTCACAATTTAATTTAATAATGATCATTTTTCATTGGTGAATTTTATTAAATGGATTGAAGTCACCATTTCACCAACATAAACTTTATATTTTCTTGTTTTATCAAGTCTATTTTAGTGGTTCCATTAATAATTTTATTATGATCTAAAAGTATAATTTCAAGATATCAAAAATGTCTACGGTTATACATGAGATGTTGTTTATGGTTTTTTTGTTGCTGGTTTTAAATTTTAATCACTATAGATCACGTTATCATTGTTATTAAAAAATATTTATAATATCTTATAAGAAAATATTCAATTTTTTTAATGAAATAATACATTTATGCCTCATCCCATTTATAATTAATGAATATAATATTTATTATTTTACAATAGTTATGGACGGTTACATGATGACATTGAATGATATGATGTATATATACATTGATATATGTATATGTAATGTTATCCTAACCTCTTTTTTAGAAAAATATTCATATATAACATATATATAGTGCTAACAAATGAATATATTGGAAGCTATAAATTTTTTAAAAAGTGAATATTATTGGTATGGTTATAAGTCATTAAATATGGGATGACCAATTTGAATAAATTCATATTGTTAAAATAGAAGCTAAAAATGATTTTTTCACAAGATTTAGTTGTATATTAAGATCTACTGATGTTGTATTGAAATATAATTGTAATTAATAATATACAAGATGTTTCAACAACTATTTTTATAATATTTAACATTCAAAAGATTCATCCCTTTAGGTTCATGATTTGAAATCATTTCCAAAATGTCATTTTCATAATGTTTTAATATTTAATGATATCTTTAATGAAAGTTAATTCAAGAATATAATTATATAAAAAATGTAAATTTTATCAAATAATATCTGAATTTTAATTATTAAAATGTGTTAAAACTTTAATGTGAATGTTATGATTTATATATATATATATATATATATTTATGTGATATTTAACTTGTGTCAGTTATATATCAATGAATGTTCAAAATAGAAAAATGTAGACATTAATGAAAATTATTATTTAATAGTTCAAAGTATGAGGGAGATTGGAATTATAATATTTATTTTATGAATTTATAGAGCCACGATTGTGAAAATTATCGTGCTTCATCTATGTAGTCATCAATGAAGAAAATATTATAGATCAATAAGAAAGTTCACATTTATGGAAAATGAAATGAAATTTTCTAATATGTAATGACGATTTATCCTTCAAATAAAAATAATGAGTAATGTTAAGATAACTAATTTGAATAGGATACATCATTAGTTACAATGTTGAGATTATCTTGAATAGAAACATGAGTAGTGTTGATTTATCTATTTACTATGATTAATAAAAAATTGACATTAAATTCATTATTATTATTTTTTTTCATGAAGTCTCTAGATAACATATTTAAAATAAATAGAGAAAATAAGAATTTGTGTAAGATACTAGATGACACAATTTGGGTTTCCAATTAATAAATGAAAATTAGAATGTGTTAATAAAAAAGAGAAATGTTTTAAAATTAGAATTAATTGAATAGAATAATTGGAATTATTAATTTAAAAATACTGTGAAATTTAAATTCAATTAACTCATTGATTGACTATAAAAATTGATTGAGGATTAATATTTATTGATTATGACCATTTTTTATTTCAATAAATATATAAATTAATTTCATAGAAGTTTGACATGTGGTAATAATACATGAGAAACACCAATAAATATTTTTTATCACTCAACACACTAAATATTTTCATTCTATTTTTTTTGGAAATTCATGATGATTTAGATATAATAACTAACTCAAATTAATAGTTGTATAAGAAAATGAAAGTTTTTTAATGTTATTATTATGAAATCTATTTAAATAGAAAATATATGTTGAAAATTAAAAAAAATAAAATGAACAAATTTCCAAACTGATGTCTATAATAAAGGGATACATATTGGGATCCCCAAAATTTTGGGATTTAAAATAGTGGATTCTATAATTATCCTGAAAGGTGAAGGAAAATTATTTTCATAATTTTTACAATGATAATTTATCATTAATTAGTTTTCTTTTTTTATAAATGTGCATTTGGGGATGTTATTTGATTGTGGAAAGAAATTTTTAGTTCAATAAACTAAATTTTTTAATGAAGTGTTTGATGTTAATAATTAATTGTTATTTATCTTCCTAGTCAATTATGGTTTAATGAAAATATAAATATATGTGAGTTTAGCAGTAAAATTCTTCTCAAATTTGAAATATAACTTATGAGGGATTTTATTACATCATTCATATAGTATAGTAATTCCTTAGCATATTTAATTCTAATTCTTTATGAATATTATTAATTATTTGAAATTATGAAATATATAGGAATGAGGAAAGCTATCCTGGAATACGATTCATATAAATCATATCAATGTGATCAAAAATTAACATTCCAGGATAGGTTTTTATTATATATAATAGTATATATGTGAATTCAAAAAGTCCATGTGACTTTAAGTGATGGATCAATAATTTCTGAATGTGATAGTGTTCACCAAATAAAATGTGTGAATTACGTAAAATTATATATTTTAAAAATAATTTTTATGGTAATATCATTTGTTGATAGTTAGAAACTAAAAAATGTAACTGTTTATACACAATGTGATGATTTAAATGATTCTATCTTTTTTAATGATAGATGGATGATTAAGAGATTGATTGGAGGATGTGTTAGGATTGAGGATCATGTAACTAATGAAAACCAGCATTAATTATAATGAATATAAAATTTCTATTATATAATAAATTTTTATGTTAATGATTTATTGAATCATTATATTGTGGTATATAATATTATTTTTAGGTATTATATGTTTTTTATGTAATGTTTAGCACAAATTTTACTATTTGGAATGCAAAATGTATACTGAATTTTATGATTCATGGTTAAAAAACATTACCATGAATACTAACTTGAAAAGATATTGTGAATTCTATGGTGATTGAGAAGGTAAAATATAAAAATGCAGTTGAGTTTAGACTCCATTACCTGACCATTAAAACCCAGAGTACCCTATCATATACCTCTATTTCTACCTACATATACATTTTAATGTCTCTAGGGAATTTAGAGATAGAATTTGTTTTCTCAATGCCTTCCAATGATTTGATTCTATTATGGTTTGTTTATATTATTATTAATTTAAATCATTTATGTAGAAGTAATATGAAATCATTGATTATTCACATTTCCTCCATTAATGACTTGATAAATCATTTAGATTTATCATCATTGATTATATCTGGACCAATATATTTTCTTATTTCAGTCATTGTTGGAGGAATCATTGAATAGGTATTTGTTTTCACTACTCCAATAATAAATCATAGTTATTAACATCAAATATATGGTTATTTTATTGTCTCAAATTCATCATCTAAGCTTGATTAATCTTATTTACTCCCAATACTCTTATGGTTCTTACATATGCGATATATATTTTCATTAAGTATTTGTATTCTCTAGTTAATAATAATATCTGGTTGAAATTGATTGGATAATTTATTGGTAAATATTTTGATTAGTTTTTAGTTTATTTTATTTTTTTGTTAATACATGAGTGTAATTTTTCAAAATGGTGTTTTTGGAAAACATGATATTGGGATTCAAAATTTCATTGAATTTTTTGTCATTGAGTAAGATGGGTCATTTTAGACAAAAAATTATTAGATTCAAAAATTAAATATTCTTTTCAGTATTATTAACTAGTAAGTTTCATTTATAAATTAATGGTATTGGATGTTGTAGTGTATGGTATGTCATAATGAAGGTGTAATACGTGGGATATGTATTTTCGAAACTCTATGGTTGATAACAATCTATAATGGGTGGTTGATATTATCATGGTAATGTACTTATAATATATTTCTCAATATTATTCATTGATCTTTAATTTGGAGTTGTTTTTAAGGTCTCGATAAATGGAAGGAGTGACTAAAGGGTATATTTTTTTTAAAAAAGTAATAAAAAGATATATTAAATTAATATAATTATGTTTATATATGACTGAGAATTAAAATTACTATTTTGAAAATTAGTTATAATTTATTAAATTGAATTGGATAATTTTTTTTGGATTATTTATTTTATGGAATTATATATGTGTATTACAGGGAAATCAAATTGTAAATTCAAATAATCACTTATACTCATAAATATCAGCACACTTGTATATTTCTTATTTAATGACACATGTATAACCAATTCCCTAATTTTCATTGCTGGGGGAAACATTGAGTTATGTTCATGAAAAAATTGAAGTGTTGTATCATCTATTTTATTAAATGATGTATTGTCTACATCAAGTGGTAATAGTCTCAATATAGTTTCATGACATTCTAGGATCCATAATTGTTTTATTTTTTCTATGATTTTTTAATTTTATATAATCCATTATGACTATTTTATTGATGGTTTTTGAGTTTAAATAACATTTTTATAGTCCCTTATTTATCAAGGTATTTATATTTAGTTAAAATCATTTCCAAATGACTGATTTTATCATTATTCATTGCTACCCAACATATATTCATCATGCAATGTGTTTGAGTCCTTTGGGAAACTATCTCTTTATTATTAGAGTTCAGTTTGTAAAGTCATTTTTGATATAAAAATGTATTATTGTATTTTTTTATATTGTATATTATTATGATGTATTGAAGGATTGGATTCATGTGAGTTTGCAACTGAAATCATATACAGATGTAGTTGTTGATATCCTTTTACCGGGGTAACATTATTATTAATACAATATATATATTACATGGGATCAAATAATCCATTACATGTCATTTTTTATGTTTCTGGCTATATTTTCCTAAATACATAATTGTATGGGATTAGATTCAATCTCATTTTTAATGTTTACAATTTTACATGATAATAATCAAGTGAATTGAATTTCTAAGACTGTTTCATTCCTTTTGAGAATATTTTTCATTTATTATGGAGGTGGTATTGTATTAAAATAATTTATTGATGTTTTTAATAATTTATATATTGAATAAAATTTATAAATTTTAGTATTACTTGGGGGGTTTATAATGATACCTATATATAGAGACAATAATTTTTATTGTATTTATTCTAATATAAAATGTTAAAATATAAATTTATATATTGTTTTTCCATTTTGGTATATATTTTTTAACAGTTATTCTCTAGTTTAAAGTATATAAACATGAAAAATTATTAGTAATTAAGGTTTTCTTATGTTAAAAAGTAAAGACAATGGATAATGAAATTTGTTTTTTAGTGGTTGAACGGATATGTTTAAGTAATCAATGTCCCATATGAAGGCATCTGATCAAAAGATATATAATGATGTGTGTATTGATTATATTTCATAATCATCAATCCTATTATCACTACATTATTTGGGTGAGTGTTGGATTTTTTTATTGGTGTGAAGGAATCAAAAAAATAATTTTTATTCACTATACACCTAGGTTTCCAAAAGTGTAATTAAATATATAATTAATTGATAGGGTATCACATAATTTGATATAGATTATCATAGATGTAAATATAATTCATGACCTAAAATAGATTCCATTTTAGGATATATTAAATCAATAATTCACTTTGTAGATAATACATCTATAGATATACTAAGTGCTATTGTTTGTAGATCAATTTGAAATCATTATAAACTTTTAAAAATTCTTGATCACCCAAATTAGTACTAATGTAAAATGATACAATGTTTTTTGTCATCTTAAGATCCAATATTGGGTGATTATCCATGATTAATGTACCTATTTGGTATTTTTAAAGATAGAAGATATTTTATTGGAATATATGTTGTATGAAAAGGGTGAGAATTATTTTCCTATGATACCTAATTTAGGAAATAAATTTTATTGTGGAAAACAGGTTATGTATGTTAATTATTTATATGAATTCAATTCAAATAAATATATGAATAATATTTCATTTATTCAGAGGAAATGGATCAATTATTACCATTATGGAATCACAAATAACATAAAACTAGACTATTTAATTGATCAATAAGTAATACATCCTTGTGGGGGGATAAAAACATAGGTGATTTGTATCGGTATGGTATAAACATTTAGCTTCTATTGTGTATATTTCAATAAAACCATAAATTATTGGTTTTAATAAACTAAATCCCATAATAGTGACTGTAATATGGGGTGTGATGAAATTAATTTTAAAATGTTATCCTCGATTGGATCAATTTCCAATTTTTTTCATTAATAATTGATAACATGATCTGAATATTAATTCCTGTAAAAATATTCACACATGAATCATAGAGTCATAGGAATATAATCTTGGTCTATCATAAACTAGACTAATGTTTCATGAAATCTATAGGGTTTGGTTTGGATATTGAACTACAATTTTGGGAACATTCTTCTCAAGATTTTGGAAATAATGGGAGAATTATATTTGTTTTTAATAATGATTCAATTCAAATATCTATCCCTAATATATGGAATTATATTTTCATTGATAAAATAGTTTAATAAATTGGAAACATTAAAGTGTCCATAGATAGTTTACCATTTTCCAAATTAACCCATTGTTGGAATTAAAAATTTAAAAATAAATAAAAAATATCAACATAGTTAAAATATTTAATATAATTTTTCATAAATAATTAATCATATTTATATAATAAGTATCTTGAATAATAAATCTTCATTAAAAATAACATAAATAATAAATATTTACTGAAATTAGGGACATTAACAATTCCTTAAAAAATTGATAAATAATATCGAATTTCTTATGTTAAATAACATTAGAATATTAACTAAATAAAATTTTCAACTCATATCTTTATGTAAAATAAAAAGATATTTATTTATGACTGAAAATGTTAGAAAAATAATTATTTTGGAAATTTTAACTGTTGGTCGGACTGGAATCTCAAGAAGGGGTGAATTAAGTTCCTACAGAAAATTTTAATTGAAAAAATTATTATAGTGATCCCCAAAGATTGGAAAATGGCCTAGTTAATTATGTTAGTAGACATATAGCTTCCTAATTGGCCAACATGTTTCTCAAAGGGTGATTAGTCTTCAGTTGAATTAGTATCACTTTTTAAACTTTTCACACAAGTTTACTTAATTAATAAAATATACACACTAACTATAACTCACTATCAATGTGAAATAGAAACAATTTTATGTTTTAGCTAATGTAAGTGGTGGAAAATAGATAAAACATAGTATAACACAATATAGTGAATAGTGATGTAAAACAAGATATTTGGTCTCAAGAAAAGACTTCATCTTCTCCACATGGAGATCACCTGCCACAAAGTAGTTTATATTAGTAATAAACATGATACACATCCTCTATTTGGCTTTACAATAGTTTTCACAAACTGTCCATGGTTTACACCCTCTTCCACAGTTCATCATGGGAAAAACAAACAATACAGACCACAAACGATATCATCCACATTTATACATGGGAAAAATGTAGATGAAGTTTGATGTGGGGATATATATTATCCTCTAATTTATGAAAATGAGACAGTGTGTGAGAGAGACAAACACACACACTTCTCAGAAATGTAAAAATAAGGAAACACAATAGGGAAAATTTGATAAGATCGAGCATAGAAGGCTATATGTGTCTGAAGATTAGCTCTTGAATCATTGATGGTGATTAATTTTATGTTTGATTCTATCTCTAGAAGTTTTCTACAAAAAATAGTGTCCCAACTCCAAGTACAAGCTCTAAAGAATTGATTATTCTGCTTCATGAGTTGATTGAATGTTTATCAGACATAGGAGGCAACCTCAATATCTCCTGTACTGATCTTCATGATGTTATTGGGGTTTGTAGTGATGATTCATGAATGTTTCTTCCTTGTTATTTAGTATTTTCTTCCTTGTGCATTTAACTTCTCAACTCACTACTTATATTTGTGTATTTCATTTTTCTTTGTGCCTTGTTATATAATTTTTCTTCATCGGTCATCTTATTTTATATTTGAGGTCCAACAATTGGAGTATGTACATCATGTGAAATCTTTCTTATACCTCATACATAAAAGATATGGTCTCCTAATACATCTATAATAAGAATTGATTAAGTAATATTCATTAAAGTTAGCAAAATATGACTGTTAAACTAATAATAAGAATTTAAAAATATATGGATGAGAATAGTATGTAGACTAGTAATGGTAGCCTTCACATCGGTAGGCTTCAATCAGAAGGTGTATATCGGCATCCTCTAACTGTATGCTTCATCGGTATAATTTATCGGTAACCTTCAGCCATAGGCTTGTATTGGTGGCCTTTGTATCAATGACCATGTATAAATGACCTTGTATCGGTGATAATGAATTGGCGACCTTGTAACAGTGACATTGTAATGGGGACCTTATAACGGTGACCTTGTATCAGTGAACATGTATCAATGACCTTTGTATTGGTGACCTTGTATTAGTGACCTTTGTCCCGGTGACCTTTTATCAGTGACCTTGTGTCGGTGGCCTTGTATCAGTGAAAATTGTACTTTGATGTATTTTGTATTGTAAGCATAACCAGTTAAGGAGTGATATTGAGATTATATGAATATTACTCAATAAAAACATGAAACAATAATGAATTATAATTAACATATAATGAAAACAAGATTGAATAATGATTTTGGATTATCAATACATGATTTGGGATTATTGAAAATAGTAGAGACCAACAATCTCCCCATTTTTGGTAATCACAAATTATGACATTGAATCATTAGGTTTAAGTGTTTTGAATCAAGATTAAACACATCTACTAATTTCATCAGTGATGTGAGCACACATAGATTTTATGGTGCATAATACATTTAGGCCAGAACATATATAGCATAAACACATATAAACACTTCTCCGCTTTTGGGTAACTGAGAGAGTTCAAGTTGAAATATTTTTTTCCCCGTTTTGAATAACAAAATGAGTAGATAAAAAAATTGAGAAAATAGAGTGTTTGTATTAATATAATAGTAGTACAATATAAAAAAATAAATACACCAATACCTATCATCTATGACTGTTCTCACTCAATCCACATTAGATATGTCCATTGAAGCGTTGCCCTTGGAAGCTGAGGATGTAGGTTTTGAAAGTGGAGGGATATGCCGAGGGATGGCTGTTATTATTGTATGTGGAGAATCTACTAAAGCATCAGTAGACCTGTTGAGAATATATCTCTATGGAATGGTGGTGGTCCAACTTCTAATGTCATGGGTTGGAGTCATCATAGGTGCTGCACTGGCAGATCTTGAGGAACCTAAGGTAGTGGGCAAGGCTGGAGGAACAATGATGGGTGTGTGGTTCACAATGAGAAAGGGTAATAGAAGATTATTGAAGACAATAATGATAATTCCCCCTATTTTCATAGACAAAATGAAATCATCCTTATTCTCCATAAAATTCTCCAAGGCAGGAGTCAGGTCTCGAACATTACTCACTTTGTCCTTAAATTATTTAGTGACAGGTGGAATCCTCGTGTTCTCCATCATCAACTTGAAGTGGCCATCCATCTGATGCTGAGTTCATAACCTTTTCTAATAAAAAAAACTTGTTACTTCATGGAATTATGATCTTGAGAAGCTTCCCTTATATTATTTCCCACAAGGTTATGAATTTCCATAGTAATGGAAATGACCTTAGAGTCTGAGGTACTAGAAATAGAGTGCATTTCAACATCATCTCTTGCAATGTTGTTGAAGGATTCGATGTCATATGGAGGAGAGGATAATGTGGAAGCAGATGCACCTAGAGGAGAGAGAGCGAGAGAAAGCCACAGTCCCCTTAATTGAATTGGTTAGCCCACTGATCAGCATTTTTACATCATCATCTTGGTCTTTCATATGTTATTCCGTGGACTTCATAAAAGCCTCATGCACTGTGACCATTTGTTGAACCACACTTTTAACGTATCTATGGTCTCTGTCCACCTGAGCTCTTGAATCCATATATGAATCTAAGCTGGAAATATACTATTTCACCAATTACATAGACTCTTCCAATGTTCATACCTGATTCTGACATTCCCTGATCACATGTAGAACAACTGAGTGAGAAGTTGAGACTATCGTTTCCACTAAAAATACCATGAGTTCATGATTGTTATCTATTGCTCTTGTTATCACAGTGGTTTTCTCATCATTATGCCTCTTCAATTATGATTTCAAAGAATCCAATTCATTCTTCTTTACAAAGTATCGAGGTAACAGAACCACTAGCTTCACAATGGTAGTTTAAGAGGCAGTATGATTTGGTGGGCTTCTGATAGGCTGTTCATCATCAGAATCTTTATAATATAGGCCTAACAGCACAAATCCAGGAGCTTCTCTCCAGTCCTCTATCTCATGAGGAATATCAATTTATCCTGTAGTAATATGTTCCTCCCCCTTAGTTGTATCATTCATCTGAACAACCAATTCAATCTCCATCTGACCACGATGATCGACTTCATCAATATGAAGGTTTACTGCCACATACTCCATTGAATCTCCCACAACTTCCATAAGATGTCCATCTTCAATAGAATCAACAACTTCTTCATATCTACTTTCTATCCTTTCTGTATGTCCTATTAAAGGACTGAGACATTAAAGCCCCTCTTCACTTTCATTAGTAGTTGTTTCAAAGTCAGCATGACTGCACTCATAGTGTTCATCCTCATCTGAGCTATCTCTAATGTCTCCTAATACATTTTCAGATCTTTCTTCTTCACTGGTTTCCTCTTCTGTAACATCCAGGATCTGGGTGCCACTTAATGGGTGCCCCAAACCCAGTTGGTCACATTACCTCAAGCACATTTCCCCAAACGTGAGAGGCTTCCGACTATCAGAGAGGGCCCAGGTCTCATAGTGGGGAAACTATGCCCTCATTTGTCAATGTGTAGCACAACGGAATAAAATATATAAACATACAACAGTGAAAGCAGTAAACAATATTCAACTTAAATGGAAAACTAAAGTAAAAGAGAACCAGCAGTCATATATATAAATATGAATCATGTCACTAATTATATGAAAATAGTAAGAACATGATACCCTATCATACAATACAATACAATACAATACACCTAAAAGTACTAGGTACAACCAAACTAAACAATGCAAAGTAAAAAAAATGCGGCAGCATCAAAAGCCTAAGCTCGGTCCCATGCTCTCATACTATTCTGCTACAATCAAGTACCTGTATAGGGACTTTTTTCCTTATCCACACATGCAGAAATGTAATCTGTTTGGGGCCGAAGACATGACCCCAAGCAGGGTTTGGGAAATAAATACCAGCAGGCAACCACCAAAGGCCCATGCCCAACTGTCAGTGAGAATGTGCAATAACAGTGTGCAATAGAAAATACAATAAACTATGTAGTACTCAAAAGCAACTAACCATACCAGTCATATTTCCATTTTAATAATCATTTATCCATTATATTTAACAACATTTTTTTCTCATCAGTACCAAGCCCTAAAGCCAATCAGAACCTTTCCCTCAGGAAAATATAATAAAACTAGGCCCTCAGGCTTAATATAATAAAACCACACCCTCAGTCTTAATATAATAAAAACAAGCTCTCAGGATTTATATAATTAAACCAGGCCCTCAGGATTAATATAATAAAACCATGCCCTCAGGATTAATATAATAAAACCACACCCTCAGGATTAATAGAACACTACCCTATGGAATAAGTAAATGAGACGAGCCCAACAGATAATAAATAAATCATATAAAATTCCTCTCAAGGAAATTTAAATCATGCTAAATTTTACGGCATACCCTCGGGTAACAAGGCCAAATGGATAAATAGAGGAACACACCCCTGGGGTGGTCCTGGATCCAAGCAGTGATCCCAAACAATAGTTTATTATTAAATTTAATCACATATACAATTCTAGGTATTCAAAACAACCAAGGCCTCAGCCACACGACACCCCAACATGGGTTCGTAGAACAATGGTACACACAAACACACAACACTTGGAAATTTACACACTAGACCACCTACCTTGATCGCCCCTGATCGGTATACACGAATGACACTCCTCGAATCGCCCAAGAACGACATAAATATGAGGTGAACATAACCTCATTCAAACTCAAATAACATCATTTAGAGGAATAATTGGCAATAACTATGCAAGGAGGTAGAAGAACGCACATGTGCGGTTTCATGGAGATAGACGGTGCATAAAATGGGTTCCTGGTGTGCAGTTGGGAGGTCCTCCAAGCTCCGCCCATATCTCCCAATCTCTTCTACAGTTCTAAGCCTTATCTATGAACAAAGAATGATACTGCACATTTTAAGAGAAAAAATAGACTACACGGCGTGTACTATTGAGTACACGTTGTGTACTTTCCAATTTTTTAACTGTTCCTACCATGACTTCTTTCCACCGCGGTACTATTCATCTATCGACCTGAGGACACAGCGTGTAATACCTGAGTACATGGAGTGTACTCTTGTTCAGCTGGCGGCTGCCACCACCAACATACTATTCACTTGCTGACTGGATACATGGCGTATAAATACCCATTACACGGCGTGTAGTTGGTTTTTACACCCATCATCATCAATATGCCTACAAGCCCTATGTACTCATTCCACATTGCCAAAGTACACGGCGTGTGGAAAAGTACATGTCATGTAGTCAAATTTTTTTTGATTTTTCCCCATTTTCCATAATTTATCAAAAAACACTTAAGGAAAATGGAAAATAAGAGACTCGTACCTAAAAAAAGAACCGGGTTCTTACAAACTTCCCCCTTAAAGCAATTCATCCTCGAAATTCCCATTCAAGGTTGGTGAAGATAAAGCTTAGAACAACTATGGCCATTGAGCACGTACATCTGTCTCCCACTCCTAGGTTCCATCATGCACTCGGCCATGATGACATTACACCCATATGAGAGGAACTGACTAGCCACGTAGAACCTTCGTGCTCCTATCCGCGATATGAATCAGATGCTCCTCAAAGGATACATCGAATATTTTCTCAGCCTCCTCGGGCTCAAATATATGAGACATGTCTGAATGATAACAGTGAAACTGAGATATATTGAAGACATCATGCATGGATTGGTACCTCTATGGTAACTGCAATCGATAGGCAACTGGCCCGACTCTCTCCAGAATCTCAAATGGACCCACATGCCTCGGTGAAAGTCTACCTTGTCTCCTGATCTGTTTGTGTCCCATCCTCGGTGAAACATGCAAGAAAAACTGATTCCCAACCACAAACTCCAAGGGTCATCTGCGGAAATCAACATAAGATTTCAGACGAGATTGTGCGGTAGCCATTTGCTTCTGAATCAAATAGACCTGCTCAGAAGTCTCCTGCATGAGACATGGTCCCAATAAAGCCCCTCACTAGCCTCTATCTAGCACAAAGTTTATCAGAATTTCCTACCATATAAATCCACATAAGGTGCCATCTCAATAGTTTTCTGAAATCTATTATTATAGGAAAACTCGACTAGGGGTATATGTTTCTCCCACAAGACACCAAAATCTAGGACTCATGAACACACCAAGTCCTCGAGCACCTGTATCGTATGCTCTGACTGACCATCCATATGAAAGTGGTATGATGAGCTCAAAAGCACGAATGTACCCAGTTCCCTCTAAAAACTCTACCAGAAATGAGACGTAAAACATGTGTCCCTATCAGAAATGATAGAACGAGGGACCCCATGAAGACGTACGGTCTCTCAGATATACATCATCCCGAGTTCGTCAACACTAAAGGTCTCCTTGATCAGAAAAAAGTGATCTACCTTTGTGATACTGTACACATAAACCCCCACAGAATCATTTCCTTGAGGTGACATCGGCAACCCAGTCTCAAAGAGCATCGGGACATCATCCCATTTCTACTACGAGGTGGGTAACTGCTATAACAATCTGTCTAGCCTCTGATGCTCCACCATCACCCGCTACCAGGTGGAACATATTCTAACATAACTGGATACTTCTCTCTTCATAACTGACCACCATTACAGATGTCCCAAGTCGTACATGGTGGTTACTCCAGGATGAACTGCCCAAACTGAAGAATGTAATTTCTGCATCAACTCTCGCGTATAACCCTTGGAACCCACACTCATCCACGGAAGCACAATACCTCATCATTAACTATCATCCAACCAGAAGGAGGGTCCTCACTTGACAATAACTCCCATAGAACTGGGCCTTCTAAATTAGATATTTGTATCATCCTCACTCTATCCAGGAGGGTAGAAGTCACAGCTAATGGTGAAAGATAGGTTTTCCCCTGACTATCGTGCACCTCCAAATGCATCTTAGAGAACAAGTCCATAAGCATACAATCATCATTGGACACCTACACTGCCTGTATCTAAGTCTTCCTAGTCAGTGCATTAGCAGCTTCATTACCCTTACCCGGTGTATAGGCAATCTCAAAATCGAAGGACTGAATATATTTGACCCACCTTCGCTGCCTCAGATTCAATTCACTCTGAGTAAAGATATACTTGAGACTTGTGGTCGGTGAAAACCAAAAAATGCTCCCCTAAGAGATTATGTCTCCTACAGCGCAACACATGAACAACTGCAGCCAACTCGAGGGCATGCATCGGGTAACTCCTCTCATGTGGCCTCAACATCCGAGACCTGTACGCAACTACTCGATCGCCCTGCATCGACAAATCTCCTAGACCAATACCTTATGCATCACAGTCAACTGTTATGTTCTTTCCCTACTCTAAAGGTATCCAGATTGGTGCTGTTGTCAACCATTCCTTCACCTCTTGTGAGGCTATCTCACAAGCTTCCATTCAAACGAACTTCACACCCTTCTTAGTCAACCATGTCAATAGAACTACTAAGAAGGAGAATATCTATATAAAATTCATGTAGTAACCAGCCATCACCAAGAAACTTCATATCTCAAACACATTCTTAGGATACTCCCATGAAAATACTACTCTCACCTTCTCTGGGTCTACTGCAACTCCTACCTTTGAGATGATATCAACTAGGATGTGAATCTGGTCCATCCAAAATTATTTTTTTGAGAGCATAGAATATATCTGATCCTCTCTCAGTGTAATCATCATGATCTCAAGATGGACGGCATGGTCGTGTCGAATGTGAGAGTACACCAAGATATCATCCACGAATACTACCACAAATGAATCTAGATAAGGATGGAACACATGATTCATCAGAGCCATGAAAACTGATGGTGTGTTCGTAAGTCTGAACGACATAACCAAGTACTCATTTAGACCATACATACTCTTGAAGGTTGTGAGAGGTATATCATATGGTCTAACTTACAAATGATGATATCCGGATCTCAATTATATCTTCGAGAACACTCGTTCACCTCTAAGTTGGTAAAAAAGATCATAAATTCATGGTAAGGGATATCAGTTCGTGACTTTTAACTAGTTAGGCGTCCGATAATCCACAAAGAGTCTAAGGGTACCATTTGTATTCTTAGAAAAAAGGACCAGAGAACCCTGAGGAGATATACTGGGTCGGATAAAAACCTGTGACTGTAACTCCTCTAACTGTCTCATGAGCTTCTGTAACTCAGATGTATCCATCCTATAAGGAGTAATGGACACCTGTGCCACTACTGGCACAAGCTCAATAGAGAAATACACCTCACACTCTAGAACTAGACCTAAAATGTCATCCGAGAAGACATCCCTGAAATGATCAACCACTATAAGGAAATCCTAATGACAAGTCCCCTGATCATCCAGATATAAACTCGCAATATGGGTTGTGACTCCACCTCCCCCACGATGCTCTGGTCCAGCCCGACTTGCATGAACATCCCACTAGCCTCTGTATAGAAACTCTCCCCCCATCTGGTGACGTGAAATGCACCCTACGGCTATAACAGTCTACAAAGGCATGAAAGGGAACCAACCAGTCCATTACAAGAATGACATCATAAGCTGTCATATCTAAGAAAAAGAGGTCCCATAGAAAGAGGCACCCACCAACCTTACGGGGGCACTCCTTACACTAACGCACACATGTTGTTCTCATTCCCAGCTGAGTGTCTTGTATCATAACCTCAGATGAAGAAGAAACACATATCCCAAGTATCTCCACAATAGGCATAGATACAATGCTATGTGTTGAACCAATATCGAAAAGTACTAAAGATAAGACAGAAGCTACTATAATAGTACCTCTGACAATAGAAGGTCTGGGATCCTACTCCTGTTGTGTCTGTTGCACTGCATATGCCTGCCCATTGTGGCAGCCCTGCGCCACAGCCTGGCTACCCTAAGCTGTCCCACCCTGCTGCCTCAGAGATCCTGGTGTCTTGCTACCATGGCCACGACCACCACCACTACATGTACGTCCTTACATATCCCAGTTTCCCAACTGGTAATAAGCTGTTGGTCCTTCTCCCACACACAAAGTCTTCACAGAAGCCCTCTCACTATCCACTGGTGGAAACGTCTAGAAAAAGCGCTGCAGATGAACCTTCTTGCAGAAACAATGGCACTCCTTTGGGTCTCAAGTACACTCTGGTCTCTTGTGACCCTCTCTACCACACTGGTAGAATGTGATCGGGCCACCTGGAATAATCACATGGATAGTACTGCCACTGTGAGAGAAACTCAAGTGTCACTTCATTTTACTGGTAGAAATATTACCACACACTGGTGTCGAATAGCCCTGGCCGACACCACATGCATCCCACAGGTTCTGCTCAGTATTCAGTTCCTGGTTCACAATAGCATGCACTGTTGGAAACCTAAAAACACTCACCATTTCTAGGATGTTATATCGAAGACCATCCTCAAAGCGTCATGCCCTCAATGTATCATCATCCACCAAAACGGGTTCAAAACTCTGAATCTTGGTGAAATGAGCAGTATAGTCTATCACCGACATAGCACCCTATTGCCGATTCATGAAAACTCAAGTTTTATCTGCCCTAAGAGTTTCTGGGAAGATGTTGTCATCAAAGGCTTTCTGAAAATCTTCCCACTCTATGTCTCTGTGATGCTCTGTCTGAGTGGTAACATCCCACCACATCTGGGCAGAATCACACATCATATAAGTTGCGAGCTTCACCATCCGCCCTAGAAGCATCTCAAGATGCTCGAAAATAGTCTATAATGAATCTAGACAAGACTCTGCAGCCTGAGGTCTTCCATCCCCGGAAAATGAGGGCGGATTTTATTGCTGGGAGATACATGTCAGCTTAGCAATAGTTGTAGTAGCTGGCGGTGGTGCCTGAAAGGTCTTCATGAACCACATGAAGCCTTCACGGAACTGCGCATCAGCGACTGTGTCTGGTATAACCGCTGGCGTTGCATCTGGCTGTGCTAGAGGATCCACTGGTAGCCCATTGCCTACCATATCTGGAGTATAATTATTGCATCTCTCTTGGAGAACAACATGTGGTCATCCCGGTAGCACGAATCTACAAAATCAAAACTGCGCCTTAGATTTATGTTTAACAAAAGACTGAAAAACAAGGGGAACAAAAAGGGAACAGGTGGAAGAAGGCATTTCTAGATTTTGAAAAACAAGACTACACAACGTGTATATTAACTACACGAAGTGTAACTGATTTTTCATCCCCTGCCTAGGTCCTTCTACATGACAAAGCCACACTTCTCACTTTGAACAAGACTACATGGTGTGTAGGTCATCTAAAATATGTGTATGGTTTAATTTCCAACTGCCTGTGTCGTTAGTGACATGGCCGGCTACTCAGCCGACACTACACGACATGGTACTCCATCACACAGTGTGTACACCACCCTGTTTTCCCAGCCACATTACTAAGTCCACACGATCTCCCACCAGTAAGGACTACACAGTGTGTCCCATAGGTACACGATGTGTTCAAGAAGAGGTAACACCGACCCTTGTTTGTTAGCTAAACAGCTGGGTCCCCGGGTTAGACTACACGATGTGTTCCAAGGTGGACATTGCTTGTATTTCTCAAAGCACCTTCTGTTCGTGTTTTTAGTTACACAGGCAGACTCTGGGTCAACAATATACAGTGTGTACATCTGGTAAACGATGTTTTTTCGCAAGCTCTTCCCATCCCTGTGTCCTCTCCCACACGGTCTATGAAATGGGAAGGGACTACACAGCGTGTACTCAAAACGTTTTCATTTCTTCTCGAACAGAAAAACATGCAGCATGTGTCTGAGGAACTACACTGCGGGTATCATGGGTTTCCCAGATAGTAAGCCTCTAAAACAACTCCATAACCCAGAAAATACTGAAATGAAACACCCATGTTCCAAATTTCGATCCGTGAGGGCCCATACTCCCCGCGAACCAATGTTTGGTATCTTATACAAGTTATACAAAAGTAAAAAAAGTCAAAGATTGACCAAATTCTGGTCATTGAGGGACCATACTCCCCAAAAACCAATGTTTGGTTTCCATACTATCACCAAACCTCACACAAAAATACCCTATCACATAGAAGGTATTTACCAAAGCAGTTATCAAAACAACATGCTTTTTTAGTACAACAACTATCACAACAACATACAATTTCTAATGCGCCTACCTGACATGGAACTATGAATGGAATGTGGTTTCTAGCATGTGCCTAAATGATGCATGAGATAGAATACCGTCATCTCCTCAGGATTAAAATAAATAGAACCCATGGATAAAATATAAACAACACAATCACAAGTGTGTCACCCAACGGTGAAAATCAAATAAACTGTCAAATATTCAAAATCAGAATAATTGAAAAAATATGAGGTATACTGGATTTTCCCCATAGAAGGGTTAGATACTCCCAGGAAAATATTATTACCAACTACAATTCTCGTCCAATCCCTGAATAAGCCTACAAATAGAATGTCAATGAAATTAACCTCTTCTGATACAACTTTGTTATGTCCTAGATCCGGGTGCCCTGAACCCGGTTGGTCACATGACCTCAAGCGCATTTCCCCATGTGCCAGAGGCTGCCAACTAGTAGTGAGGGCCCATGTTTAATAGTGAGGAAACTATGCCCTCATTTCTCAAAGTGTAGAGCAGCAGAATCAAATATATAAACATACAACAACGAAAGAAGTAAAAAATATTCAACGTAAATGGACAACTAATGTAAAATAGAACTAGTAGTCATATATATAAATATGCACCATGTCACTAATTCTATGATAACAACTAGAACGGGATACACTTCAATACAATATAATACAATAAAGTACACCTAAAATTACAAGGTACAACCAAACTAAACAAAGTAGAGTAAACAAAATGCAACATCATCACAATCCTAAGCTCGGTCCCATTCTATGATACTCCTCTTCTACAATCAAGTACTTGTAATAGGACCCTTGTCCTTATCCACACCTGAAGAAATGAAATCTATTTTGGGCTGAAGACATGACCCCAAACATGGTGTGAGAAATAAATCCCAGCAGGAAACCACCAAATGCTCATACCCAACTGTCAGTGACAATGTGCAACAGCATTGTGCAATAGTATATGCAATAAACAAAGAAGTACTCAAAAGTAACTGACATTAGCAGTCATATTTCCTTTTTAAAATACATTTAACCATTCTATTTAACAATATTTATGCTCATCAGTACCAAGCCTTGAGGCCAATCAGAACCTGCCCTCAGGATAATATAATAAAACCACACCATCAGGTTTAATATAATAAAACCATGCCATCAGACATAATATAATAAAACTAGGCACTCATGATTAATATAATAAAACCACGCCCTTAGGTTTAATATAATAAAACCACGCCCTCTGGATTAATATAATATGACAACACACTCAGCCTTAATAGAACACTTCCCTCAGGCATAAGCACCCGGGCCAAGCCCTATAGATAACCAAGCCATCATATAAAATTCCTCTCAAGGAAATTCATATCATGATAAATTTTATGTTATAACCTCAGGTAACCTGGCCAAATGGGTAAACAGAGGAACCCACCCCCGGGGTGGTCCCGAATCCAAGCAGTGATCCCAAAAAACAGATATTTATTACATTTAATCACATATACAATTTTAGGTATTCACAACAGCCAATTCCTCAGCCACAAGACATACCAACATTAGTTCGTAGCACATTGATAAATACAAATGTATAGTAGTTGGAAATATAAACACCAGACCACCTTCCTCATTTTCCCATGATCGGTATATTCGAACGACGCTCCTCGAATCACCCAAGAACGGAGTTCATCAGAGATGAACATAACCTCTTTCAAACTAAATTAACTTCCTTTATAGGAATAATTAGCAAGAACTACTCTAGGAGGAGGAAGAACGCACACGTGCGGTTCCAAGGAGATTGACAGTGCATAAAACGGGTTACTGGTGTGCGGTCGAGAGGTCCTCCATGCTCCAGCCGTATCTCTTATGCTCTCATGTGGTTCTAAGACATCAATGTGAACAGAGGAAGCTAATTCCCATTTTAAGTGAAAAAACAGACTATACAATGTGAACTATTGAGTACACAACATGTACTTTCAAAATTTTTTAACTATTCCTACAACGGCATCTTTCCACCGTGGTAATGTTCATCTGTCGAGCTGAGTACATGGCGTGTAATACCTGATTACACGACGTGTACTCTCATTCAGCTGGTGGCTACCTCCACCGCCTTACTATTCACCTACCGACTGAATAAATGGCGTGTAAATACCCTATACAAGGCGTATAGTCAGTTTTTACACCCATCACCACCGACAGGCCTACACGCCCTGTGTACTCATTCCACACGGTCAAAGTACACGGCGTGTGGAAAAGTACATGGCATGTAGTCAAAAATGTTTGGATTTTCCCCATTTTCCTTTTTTCAAAAACACGAAAGGAAAAGAAAAAAAAAGATACCCATACATCAAAAAGAAGAACTGGGATCTTACATTTTCATTATCCCTTAGGACTGTCTCCCTTTTATGCAATATCATTGGTGTGCTAGGCTCAACAAAGGAAACATTATTAATAAGATGATTTGAGGGAAGTTCAGGATCACTCCTATCATCTATAAGAGAATACTCTCTTTCTTGCACAGTAGCAACTTCCTCTCTTTTTTCATCTGAATATACAGGCTCAACTTCATCAGGCTCAAGACCTGGGACACTCTTCACCATTGGCATAGTGGGTTGAGTCACAGTGTTAATATTTTCATATACCGTAGCATCATCATTCACCCATCTCCTCAGCCATAAATTCCAGTTGATCTTCATAAACTTGCAGATCACTTTGTTGATGCTATGGTTATCTTTCACAAAAACAGTTTATTCTTTAGCTCCATCTACTTCATTCTATTTCAACATAAGGGATATCAACTTAGCTTGATATAGGTCAATGGATTTGGAACTGGGCTTGGACATATCTTCTAGTTGAATAATTAACAACCTATATTAGTTGAACTTCTATTCAAGATTTATCAGATTCAAGATAAAAACATCCTGATATATTAAAGATGCAAAGTTCCATCTCCAGGGACTCAAAACATGCTTGAAAAACTTTAATCTCAACTTTTCTTTTCCTTCCATCTCAGCAGCAATGACTTTCATAGGAATTCCATTCCCTGTCAATTCTGCTAATTCTTCTTCATAACAGAAGAAATCACTTGTGGGAAGAACCACTATTGAGTAATAATCCTAAATTCTTTTATGTGGAACCCTAAATCAGTCAAACCACTCTTCAGGGGTTAAAATCACGTACTCCATTTACTCTAGAAGTCATCCAGTGCTCATCCAAAGACTACTCAAACTCGAGATACTCATATAATTCCTTCACTAACATCAGGTAATAGGGTCCATTATTGTTTGAAAAACACTCAACCCAGCCCTGAAATTCATGTGCATTCAGTATTAAAGACTTTCATGACATCAACAATTCTAAACATTACTCCTTCTCAACCACTATTTCCCTCTTCGATAAATGTGGGATAACCACCTTTTTCATTGCCCATATTCCAGTACTCGACTCGAATATAGGTCTCTTAGGATCAGGTGTGTCTCTTTCAACAACCATTGATGGAATTTTGACTCTTTCCATCGATTTAGTGTGGTTTAAGGTTTTAGTAGAGGATTAGGTCCTTGGATTGGGGTGAAAAAGTTTCGGGATAGTTTTTGATGTGGATCGAAATGTGTTATGTTTTATATTTTTATCATTTATGGACTGAAAAAAGAATTAGATAAAATAAATAAGTAATATACATAAAAAGGATCAGATTCCGACAGAGAACAAAAACACAAAGTCCCCGTATCAAGTCATCTATCGGTATAAAGGTATCAGTAAGGTCTAATGATGAGGTTATAAAGGTGATGTCTAACTGTGAGGTACATTCGGTATGGTCTAACAATGAGGTTATATCGGTAAAGTCTAACAGTGAGGTTCTATCTGTAATGTCTAACGATGAGGTTCTATCAGTAAGGTCTAATGGTGAGGTTCAATCGGTAAGATATATCTGTGAGGTTCAATATGAAAGGTATAACGATGAGGTTCTATGGGTAAGTTATAATGGTGATGTTCTATTGGTAAGGTCTAATAGTGAGGTTCTATCAGAAAGGTCTAATGGTGAGTTTCTATCACTATGGTCTAACATTGAGGTTCTATCGGTAAGGTCTAACGGTGAGGTTCTATCGGTAAGGTCTAACAGTGAGGTTCTAACTCAACATCTTATTATACCGAACTCATGTTTTTTGTATTTTAACCTCTCATAATTCAATGCCTTTGTGAATATATTCGCGAATTGGTGTTCAGTGCCAATGAATTGTAGAGTGATATCACCTAATTGATAATGATCTATCCAGAAGTGACGTCTTATATCAATAAGATTTGTCCTCACATGAAATTCATGATTTTTAATGTTGTTGGTAGCACTTATGTTTTCATAGTTTATAGAGACATGTTTGAATTGATATCCATAGTCTAGTAACATGTGTTTCATCCACCTAATTCGAGCACAAAAACTACTACCAGCTACATATATAGCTTCGACAGTAGATAGTGCAACAAAATTCTGTTTCATACTAAACCATGATACTAGTGACTTTCCATACATGTGACATGTTTCAGAGGTTCTTTTTCTATCTTACTTAAAACTAGAAAAGTCATTATTCGATAACATATTAAATCAAACAGTTTTCCTCTTGGATAAAACAATCATAGATTTATAGTAAATTAGAAATATAAAATAACCCTATTTACAGGAGTAAAATGAGATTCTTTGGGATTGATATGAAAATGAGCACAAATTCATACACTGAACATAATGTTAGGTCTGATAGTTTTATGGTATAGAAGACTCCCAATCATACCTCGGTAATTGGTTTGAACCACTTGTTTACAAGTTTCATCAGCATCCTACATTCATGTGTTACTCATAATTTTACCACTACCTTTATTGCAATCCAAACCAAAACTTTTCAAAAGATCCTTAGTATATTTACTCTAATTTTGAATAATAGCATTTTTATTTTGGAAAATTTGAATTCCAAGGAAAAATTACATTTCCCCATTAAAATCATTTCAAATTCACATTCCATAATTTTTGAAAAATCAGTACAAAAAGAGTTCTAATAGGATCCAAAAATTATATCATCTACATAAATTTGTAATATTAAAACATATTTGGAAATCCTTTAAACAAATTAGGTAGGATCTACAATTCCATTAGTAAAACGTTTTGAAATAATGAAAGAACTATTTCTGTCATACCTAGCTCTTGGTGCTTTTTTCAGATCATATATGGATTTTGATTGTTTAAAAAACGATTTGGAAAATGGGGATTTGTGAAAACATTGTGTTTTTCTACAAATACATCTTCAACTATAGACCCATTTAAAAATAACTTTTGACATTCATTTGATAATGTTTGAAATTCAAATGAGCTACATAAGAATATTGTATCCTAATGGCTTCTAGTTTGGATACATGAGAAATGGTTTCCTCATAGTCTATCCATTCTTCAGGACAATATCCTTGTGTAAGTAATATAGCCCTATTTCTAACAATGTTTCCAGATTCATAAACTTTATTTCTAAACACCCATTTAGTGCCTATAGTAAATGATTCTTTATGTCTGTCCAGTAATTCCCAAACATTTTTCATTGAAACTAATTCAATACTTATTGTATATCTATCACCCAAAATACCGAATTGATTACATAATTTATATTATTAAGTTCATGCTTTGAAAAAAAACTCAATGTTCAACCAGGTTTCTCATAGAATCTCTTGTTTGTGTCCTTTTATTTAAATCACAAACTAAAACATTTAAAGGATTATTCTTGAGAGTTATAATACCTCTATAAAGAGTGAAAATAGACTCCTTATGGTTGTCTATAGGATCAGACTCAACAAGTGCAGATTCTGGAAGATTCCCAGAACTGGTTACTTTTACAGGGGGTTCACTATCATTATAATTAATGTACAGAATTGACATATCTCCCTCAATATTTTCAATATATGATTTGGTTTTAGGTGGATCAATCTCATAAAATTTCAAATTAACAGTTTCATCTGCAGATTTTGTTCTCTTATTATATACTCTCTATGATTTACTAGAGATAGGGTGACCTAGGAAAATTCCTTCATCACCTTTCGATGAAAACCTATCAAGATTGTCCTTAGTGTTAAGGATAAATACTTTCCAACAAAAAACAATAATTTAATTAACCATAGGTTTCTTATTATTCTAGATCTAATAGGAGGAAATCATAACAACAGGTCTAAGAAAGATTCTATTGATAATACACAAATCCGTGTTAATAGCCTCAGCACAAAAATAAATAGGTATATTATAAACATTAATCATAGTTCGGGCAATCTCTTTAGGTGTCCTATTTCGCCTTTCCACTACTACATTTTTTTGAGGTGTTCTTGGAGATATGAATTTGTGATTATATCCATTATTTTGAGAAAAATGAATCAAAATACTGATTTTCAAAATCAAGGCCATGATCACATCTCAAGATCTTAATTCTTTGTCCACTATGATTTTCTATAGACATGGAGTATTTGATAAAATAAGAACAATCTTCACTTTTGTGAGCCAAAATTTATAGCCAATTATACCATGAAAAATCATCTACTAGAACATAAACATAGTGCTTCCCATTTAATGTTGAAACTATTTATGGTCCAACCTAATCCATGTAAACCAACTCAAGTGGTTGAAAATTAGAAACATATTTCTTTGGTTTAAAAAATGGTTTTTTTTTCAGTTTAATAGGGATTACAAACTTTGTAAAGTGGGAATTCCAATTTAGGTAAGTCTCTAACTAATCTTTCCTAGTCAGTTTCCAAAATGAGTGCACATTGATGTGCACTAATCTTTTATGCCACAACCAGGATTCCTTATGAAAAGCATTTAAAGAAGAAACATTTTTCTTAGCTAAAGAATCTAAATCAACAGCATATACATTCCCATTTCTAAGAGCATTAAATATTAAATCATTTTTAGAATTAAATACATTACATGAATAATTTTAAGATTTAACATTGATTCCATCATCACACAACAGAGATATAATTAACATATTGTATTTTATACCATCAATAAAAATCACTTTTGAAATTAATACAGCATTATGGTTACCAATCTGGCATAAGCTGACGTTATTTTCTTTTTCAGTATCACTGAATGTGACATATCCTTGATCAAATTTAAATTGGATTCTGATGCATGTGTAGTCTTTTTTCATATGTCTTGAACATCCACTATCCATGTACCACAGAGTTTTACACGAACTCTTTAGGCAATTTTTCGACAAAACAGATTAAGTGAAGTGTAACTTTGGTACCCAAATTTTTAGGGGCCCTGAGAGGTTAACATGTAAAACTTTGGGATCCCATATTTGTATCACATATTTCCAATTATTAGCATATATGTTTTGAGACATAAAATTTTTGTTTTTTCCTTCATAGAATTAATTTTAAAGAAATTTTCTGAAATTTGATCTAGTTGTGAATTGTCCAGATTTTGGATCAAATTTAGTTTTAATGATCATTCTCTATCCACATTGATACCCTTGACCTCTTTTATATTTTAGATCAATATTTATTCCTAGTAATTGTGTAAAGGTATCTCTACCTATAATAAACCTCTCAAGATATCTCTTTAATTTCTCATTTGATAATTTGTGTTTAGTGTTTTCTTTTAATAACAAAGAACATTTTTCATTCTAAATATCCAGATCATAATTATAATTTGAATTTAGAGCATGTTGCCGTTTTAATAATTTATATTTATCCTTGAGTTCATTAATGGAATCCTCAAGCATTCAATAGTATTAAAATAATTTATCCATAGATATATTTTCATCATTGTTTGATTCATATTCATTCTCAGAATAATAGACATTATGTACAATAGAATTAGGTGTTACCTCTGTTGTTTCTGTCATGAAACATATATTTGAATGTTTGTTCTTGTCACAATTAGAAGTGTCAGACCCACTTGATCTATCTTCTTAAGTACTACAGGTGGCATTCATAGCCTTTTTATATCCTTTTCCCTTGTCTTCATACTTCTTCGTAAAATAAAGCATGGGGCCATCAGCCTTAACATAACCTTTGCGTTTACACTCATAAGAGACTATATCAGTTGTGTTTTCATTCCAATTTCTTTCCTTTTTTCCATTGTACTTTATTATCATACCATTAATTGTAGTTTTATTGTCAAAATAACTTTTTATGTCGGTAAAACTTCATGAATATCATTTCAAGATGAGCCTTCTCATCATCACTGTCAGAGTATGTGTCTCCACTTGTGGATTTATCTACATGTGCTTGAAATTTTATTTATCATTATTCTTTGAGGTGGTAGTCTTGAATGCTACATATTTCTTCGATGGTTATTCATCATATTATTTATGCACCATAAGATCTTCTTCATACATCATAATCTTTCCAATTAGTTCCTTCACTGGATCTTTGCCTATGTCATAAGGTTTTCAAATAGAAAAAGATGTTCCTCTCCATCTATCAAGTAGGCAGAGAAGTAACCACACAATCTACTCCTTGCAGTCTAATGGTCTTCCATGTAGACTCATGCTTTTCACTATTTCATTGAACATGAGATACATCTAAGAAATGAGTTCTCTATATTTATTTTGAAACTATCATATGTAAAAGTATTCGTATTTAATCACAATTCGTTATCATTTTTTGTTCCCTCGTGTGAAATAGATAAAGTATCCAAAATTTCAGATGTAGTTTTAAAAGAAGATATTCCATTTAATTCGTCATCACCTAGATAATAGTACAGAGCATTCATTTCTTTACAGTTATTATTATATGTATCTTTAATCAACTAATACCATGTGTCCCTAGTAGTAGTATGCAATAAAATTTGTTCTTCAATTGTGACCCATATTTCAGGTCCCAAGCTCACTAAAAACAATTTCATTTTTAATTTCTAGTTAGCATAATAATTACCATTAAAGAAAGGTGGAATGTTAGTAGAAACACACTCAACTATGTTATCCATACATAATTAGATTTTAAAGAACTGAAAATTTAGATATGATAGAAAATTTATGATCTATAATATACAAAAAAAATCACAGTTAAAAATAATTTGAAAACTACATAAACTACCCTCTGATACCAAATTTTGGTCATAGTGGAATATCAAGAGGGGTGAATTTAATTCCTACTTAAAATTTCTTTAGAAACATTATTATAAAGATCCAGAAAATTTTGAAAATGGCATAGTGAATTAAGGTAGTAAAGATATAGATGTCTAATTGGTCAATAGGTTTATTAATGGGTGATTAGTCATCAGTTCAATTAGTGAGTAACACTTCTTAAACTTTAAAAACTTGTTTAATAAATTAAATAAATATAAACACTATTCAAAACTAACTATCATAGTGAAAGTGAAACAGATTTATGTTTTAACTAATGTAATAATAAAAAAAATAGAGTATAACCGAATATAGTGCATAGTGATGTAAAACCAGAGGTTCAGTCTCAAGCTGAGACGTAATATTCTCCACTTGGTGATCACGTTCCACCATAATGTTTATATTAGCAATAAACATGATACAAAGCCTGTATCGTGATTTATAGAAATTTTGACAAACATTAAAGGGTTAACACCCTCATATATAGTTATTCAAGTGAAAACAAACATTACAGACTTTACACGGTCTCTCTCACAGTTATATGTGGGAAAAAAATGTAGATGAATTTGATGTGAGGATATTCAGTATCATCCAGTTTAAGCACAAGAGATATTGTGTGAGACAAACACACACACACACAAATCTCAAAACTGTTAAAATAATAAAACAAAATAGATAAATTATGGTGTGATAGAGTTTAAGAGGCTCTATGTGTTTTTAGTTCTTTACTTGACTCCATGATGGTGAAGATTTTTATGTTGGAGTCTAACTCTAGAAATTGTCTCTAAAACATTGTGTCGCCACTCCAGGTACAAACTCTAAAGAATTGAATGTTATACTTCTTGAGTTGATAAACATTTTATGATTCACAAAAGAAAGACTCATGTAGTTATCCTGAAATTATCTTCATTATATTCTTGGGGTTCATAGTGATGGTTCTCCAATAGTTCTTCCTTGTTCTTTAGTAGTTTCTTCCTTGTGCATTTAACTTCTCGACTCACTACATATACGTGTGTATTTAATTTTTCATTGTGCCTTGTTATATATATTTTCTTCCTCAGTCATCTTCTTTCATATTTGAGGTATGAAAATAGGAGTTAGTACATCACGTGAAATCATTCGTGTACCTCGTACTATCTTGATGTGGTCTCATGATATGTCTATAATATGCATTAATTAATTCAGAATCATTCATGATAACAAAATATGACCATTATAATAATTATAATAATTTGAAAAAGTATGGAGTTGAAGAGTATTGTAGACTACTAACGGAAGCCTTCACATCAGTAGGCATCAATCAGCAGGTGCACATCGACACCCTCTAATTGAAACATTTCAGCATTAACCTTCAGCGGTAACCTTCAGCAATAGGCTTGTATCAGTGGACTTTGTATCAGTGACCATGTATCAGTGACCTCGTATCAGTGACCGTGTATCAGTGACCATGTAATGGTGACCATGTAATAGTGAACATGTGACGGTGACCTTGAAACAGTGACCTTGTATTAGTGACCTTGTAACGGTACCTTTGTATCAGTGACCTGGTATCGGTGACCTTTGTATTGGTGATCTTGTATCGGTGACCATGTATCGGTGACCATGTATCAGTGACCTATGTACATAGATAAAATTTAAACTATACGCTTAACCAATCAAGGAATGATATTGGGAGTATATTAACATTACTCTATAGAAATAAGAAACATTAATTAAACATAATTAACATAGAATGAAAACATAATTGAAACGTGATTGTGGATTATCAAAACATGATTTGGGATTATCAAAACATGATTTGGGAATATCAAAATAGGGGAGTCCAACATTAACTAATTCCTTTCAATGAATTTGATTCATTTGAATCAAATGATTTTTCATATATTCATAGCATGTGAAATTATGGGTCCCTATACCTAGGGAAATATATTCATCCAATAGTCCAAGATTAGTTTCAACAACCCTATAATAGGACTCAATCAAAAATATTGAATTTATGGAAAATAAATTTTCCAATAAACAATACCATGTAACAAAGACCATTTTTATACTTATATAACATCATGCAAAATGAATACTCATGTCATCATCAATTAATGAATGATATTTATTTCAAATATAATCTATTATAACGATGAATGTATCTACCATGAATACATATTTAACTAAGGTAAATTTAGCAAATTTAATGGGAATAAGATATATTCAACCATTACCTAATTGGAAATAATCATATATTAATCATTCAATCAATCATTTTACCATTAATAATATAAAAATTTCAAGATAATACACAATGATGATATACATCAAGATTCTCATCATGTATCATTATATTCCATTTATGATATTCATTGAATGATTCATGAATTATTTGGACTATTATAGAAACTCATTAATGAGAATATCAAATAACACTAGTGATATAAGGAATTGTATTATCATTTCTATCATCATGACCTCTAGTTTTATGTATTACATTGTTTGAATATACTGAGTTGGATTTTCAATAAGTAGGATCCAAACTGCCAATAGTGAAACATCATCTATGTTATATTATTGTTATGTTTATATACCATAAAACACCGTTGATGTCAACATAGTGTTGAACATACATGATTTAACTGCATAAAAAATATTTAAAGGGATTTTCCACATAAGTCAATAATACGTTTAAATAATATCTGATAAAAATATTCATCATTCTTATATCAATCCCCATACTACAAATTATAATCAAAAGTACATATTATAATGTTGGTTCTTTTTAACTAATTCAAAAAATCACTTTCTCTAGATCTGATTACTATCATTCCTCATCTTGATGGATGTAATACGATATACATGTTTCTAATAAAATAATTATTTTTTTATTTGTTATTGGAAATTATCCTCAGTGGAAAATTTTCTAACTACGAATTCACCATTCCTTATAAAATACCTCAATATATGATAAATTTAATTTGAATTATTTTATCAATAATGTAATATATGAATACATTGTAGTATAATTGTGGCAGTGTTATCATAATATTCCATAAAATTATATTCAATTATTGGAATCTCCGAAATTTGTGAGATAATGTTTTATATAAAAAATATACATTAAGTTTTCATATCATTAAAAATTGTAATATTACATTTTAGATTCATCTATAATATATTACATTGATCTGTTAATTTTTTAGAATTAAAACAGAGATTTATTTTTAATTTAAATCACCATGATCTACATAGAAACAATAATATATTGACCCCCTCATGAATAGTTACTATTCACCTCTATACATTAGGAACATATACTTTTCACACCTCATGTAATTTAAATGCATTTTAACTACTTCACAGTGAATATTTCCTTGGTCCTCTTGATATATACCTACCATAATACAAGCGTAAAAATTATAATGTCTAGTATATATATTTTAATAAATATGAATTTTAAATTAAAATGTGTACAAAAATTTTCTATATCATTATTCAATAGGGAAACATCTTCATGGAGTTATGAATTAAATGTGCCAATAAAAACACTCCACTCATTGAATATAAAAATTTGAACTATTTAATATCATTATATATATATATATATATATTATAATATAAAATGAGTGGCCTCATGGATATATATAGTTATATCGTGTGGCCTTGAAGATTTGAGGTTTCACCCATGTCCTTCAAAATTACATTGTCACTGTTATTTCCCTTCTTACCATTGTTGTATATATGTTATCTAGTTTCATTTTTAATGATTTAAATTATTTTATGGCCTAATAAAATAATAATTTCTTGTTATTGATTATATCACAAACCCATAAATTGATATTTAAATATTTATTTCATTTATTCCCTCATGTGTTATCACAAACCACTCTAATTAAGTCATATAGACAACCCAAAAAATTCTAACATTCTGAAAAAAAGTAATGGAACATATGATCAAAATCTCTTAATCAAGTTATGATTTAGTAAAAAATATATTTTTATTTGTTTTACCATTGATACTAGTGAAACTGTTCTACAATAATCAATATCATAATGTTTTGGAATTATATTAATACCCTGCATTTTTTAGATATTGAATATATAATCATTCAATAAACCCTCATTGAATAACATTTAATTCTAATGGGTTTTAATCCATCTAGATGGTATTAGAGGGTCCACTGATGATTTTGGTATATGGGATTTATTTATAAATTCATTAATCCATTTCATCTAAATTTTTAAGGAGTATTTATAGATTTTATATAGTACATAGGTTTTTAATTTTTAGTGAATGAAAATGGAAAATATATGATAACATGATAACCATATATCTCTAGTAGTAAAAATTGACTTGTCCAAATTTGAAACAATTTTGTTATTAAAGAAACAACATCCATGTAATATCATAACAAATGTACCAAAGTCAAATATTGACTATCTTAGTCCCCATGTTCCATAATACGATCCTCTATCCCGCTATATCTATTGGATATCATCTCCAATTATGTAATAAAACAAATACAAGAATATCATATTATAATATAAGGTATTTTATATTATATTTCATTCAATTTAATTAGAATTTTATTTAATAATTCAATTTGTGACAAATGTATCATGTTTTCTTCAATAATGATCCTTAAAAAATTAATCTCATTCCCATAAAAATGTGTGGTAAAGAAATATTCATCTTATATCATAAAAATTCCATGTTTCCACATCCCTCCATAGTTGCAACTTAATTTAATTTTTATACTATAGTATATAATTTTTTTCCCCCAAATGATAGTGGAACATAATTGTGAATCATTAATGATATTATTAAGTTTAAAAAGGTTATATCACTCCTTTTACTCAAATCATTTGTAATGCCCTGACCCCGGCTACCCAGAGTCGGTGCATTACTTCGTAACATTGGCATGATCACAAAAGATCATGTCTCGAAAGACCGATTAGTTTAGTATCCTTGAAAACACTAGATACATTCATAAATGATACATTACATCATAAAGTGAAAAACTACAATAACAAAGTCTCCATAGTACACACTCATATCCTCTTCTGACTATCCCTACAGGTCATTCATACATTACATCTTCACATCCTGGAAAATATTAAAACATTGAAAGGGGTGAGCTTAGATGCTCAGTAAGGATAACAATATTGCGGAAGCTTTCATAAATAAACATTAACATTTAAAGCAATTTATAACTAAAACAAAAGCCTTTTTATACATTAACTTCAGCATAATATGGAAAAAAATAAAATTAAATAATGACATTTACTTACTCACATGGATATTCTACTAGTCGAATAATCACATGCAATATCAATAACCACTTTCGTAATGATTGAATGCCTAATGCCAGACTATCATAACCACGTAGCCAAGGCCTTGTGCCAAGAACAGAATTAAGATTTTTTCAAGGCCTCGTGCGAAGACACTAGTTTGTCTCATGAGACCTACCGATGCATCGAGGAGCTATAGCAGGCTCCACCTGTCACTTATTAAGTCCAATGCATTCCTCATACGAACAGGTTTCAACATATCATAAATCATAACATAATTGTATCACATAAAACATGCATAAAGGAAACATAAAATTTCCACATTTCAATCACAAGATATCAATACAACACATTTATATAATAAAAACACTTTCAAAACCATTTTCAATACCAAAATTAAAGAAAAATAAAACATTGTATTTATTTTTCATTAAAAAAAAGTTTTGGCTTGTAGGGGAAGCCGAAACTCGAATAATGGTCACGGCGGCAGAGAAGTCATTGACGCTGCATACGTACGATAAGAAAAACATTCCTTTTGTCTTTTTGTAAAATGCTTCGTATAAAAATATTCCTTTTGAATAAACGTAAAAGTTAAAGGGGTTTATACACTGTATAAAAGAAATTTGTGTATAAAACAAAATATGCCTCATTGAATGGAGATTGATATGAAATCCCATAAAAAGATAATTTTTAAATCAAATATATCTATTATGTGTATTAACTATATGTACACATAAAGAAATTATAAATACATGATAGGACATAATAATATCATGACATAATTTGAAAGTAGGAGATTAACCCAAAGAATAGAAATCGGGTTAAGAAGTTCCCTTACCTCGTGTCCGAATTCACTCTACCGTTCTTTGATCTCCTAAATAATAATCTAGAGTTAATATCTACCTTCTTAAGAACCTTTTTCAAGTTCATTATTCCTTTTATATCACTTATTACCATGTCATGAACATTATGTAATTATTTATGTTTATAACGGTCGTTTTGTCGATCTTAGGTACTTGAGTCAAAAATAAACTTCTTATAATTACACTTTGTTCATGTGGTAAAATATCCATTATATCCATAATTATATAAATGATTTATATATGATATAAATCATATATATCCAGTATATACATTCATTTATAATATTACATAACATTTAGAGGTAAGAAATGAAATGCACCGTTCATGGAGACGGTAAGCCGTACGTACGCATGAACGCTACTTTCATTTCCATTTCATATTTAATGGTATGAATTTATAATTATATAAAGGTATAATATAATTCCAGTATAATATAATGTATAATACAATTTACTCCATCCTTTATATATCCCACGTATGGCATTAATGATTCAAATCACTTTGAGGGGGCGATAGTCCGCACTTCCTAAAATGAAATTCTCACGTTTACCCATAATGGAAATCATAAAGTATGCCATAAATGAGAAGTACAGAAGCATAATGAAAACATAAAAATAATATATATATCATATATGAAAATATTTTCATCAAAATGGCCACCATTAGAGGCGTTAGAAGAATATTGAACAATCATCGTTTCGTGAGGCAGTATTTCGCCACTCACAGAAACAGTATGATCTTTAACCATTAGACAAAGGTGTGTGTAAGTGTAAACCAAATCCTTATCATAACAACATCCTAGTATATTTTAGATACTTGTGTTTTTACAATAGAAATTAACAAAAGTAGTTTAAGGGGTTGGAGAAGAAAAATAAAATAAAACAACATTAGAGAAGACATTACCTTAAAATCGGGTAACTCTTTTTGATTTGAGCCAAAGGCTTCCTTGGGAAGACTTATTCCCAATGTGAGACTTCTAAGAGTAAGGGAGGGAATTTGAGAGATAATTTTTTAGTGGTTTTCTGAGCCAAATGGATTTGATGGTGTGAGTAAGGTGGTAGTGGTGGTGGCCTTTTATAAGAGGAGAGAAGGGGCACTCTTGGAAAGATTGAAATGTTACATTATTATGAAATGATTTTTTCGGATTCTAAAGGTCCCAAACATATATATTTCGAGGATAAGGTAATAAGGGTTCGAAATATACTCATCCAATAGGTTTTGGACAAGTATAAGTCTTATATTATACATTATCTTTTCATTTTATTTTAATCGTTAATTAATGAGGTAATCATTGCATCATCATGGTTTCATAAATAATTTAATTTATTTAATTTCTAAAAATTATAAAACAAATATCATGATGTAGGAAATCCTTTTATCTTTATAATTAATATTTATAGTAAAAAATAAGACTTGTATAACCCCATTTAAAAATTGTTTTAGTAAAACAACTTATGTTTGTGACATTTTTATTTTAACTTTAAATAAAAGTTATTTATGTCATTTTCCTACCAAAGTGGCTCCATGGGGTCCCCCAGTTGACCCATGGATTATATTGGTCGCCCATGACACATCAAATAGGGGTATAAAAAGTGTAAAGGTATTTTCATATTTTTATAATATCATTTTTACCTTAAATATCACTAATTACCTTTAATCACGATTAATTAAACTTAAAATTTACTATTCACCAAAAAAAATTTATTCCCACTCAACCAAATTTTACTTTCTAGTGACAACCATGAATGTCTTATTTTTTAAAATCAAATCATAGAAGTGGTAATGTTTCATTTAAATGAAAATTTAGTTTTTTAACTACCACTTACTGGTTTCACTATTCATCAAAAATTGAAGTTTTTCAAAAAAATGCCAAAATTTCACACTAAGCTATAATTGATATTCCAAATTCAAAAATTATGTCTACTTTAAAAAATTCCAAAAAAATAAGTTGAATTAATTAATTTTATAATTAATTCCCGCTGTCGCAATAAATAGCGTGTTTTTAAGAAATAATATATATTAAAAGATTGACAATTGTTTATATCCGATTTCAATGTAAAATTAATTCTAATGAACACCATTGGATAAAATGGTAAAAATATATTCCAATTATACTTTAAAACCACTATATAGTGTAATTTATCACTATAAAATATTTTTATTAAAAAAGTTCTTTTTATGTATTTTTCACTATTCATAAAAATTGGAAGTTCTCAGAAAATTACAAAAAATTCATCTTTGGATAATTTCGATATTCCGAATACAAAAATGAAGTCCATTTTGAAATATATAATTTATATAATTTCAAAAATTGGGTATTACTATTCATAACTGCTACTTTGATTGGTCTCGGCGTGTTAGAATCTCGAACTTGCGAACAGTGCAAGCTATTGCATTATTGAAAGAGAAGTGTATCGTGAAAGCTTGGGGTGTTACATTCTCCCCTCATTCAATAAATTGTGTCCTCGCAATTTGAATTTTTTTTTGAAAATAAAAGGTTGAAAATAGAAAATACCTTTGTGGAAAACCCACATCGGAAATAAGGTTAATATAAATATAACTTTAAAAGATAGAAAGATAAGTACAAAGGTCACCCGAGATAGCCCATACTAGGATTCTATGAAAATATGGATATGGAAGAAAAAAACCCATCAAGGTCTGATGGAGAGTTGTAGAATGTTGGATTAGGATAAAGTTAACCACTATAAAATCACAAACATGTGATTGGCTAAACGGTCATTGAATCCCCAGTTGGAAAAGTTAACCGGCAACGTTTTTGTTTTAAGTTACCTTTTATAATGTTGAGAAATTTATTTAGAAGATTTACTAATAACGTAAGGGAATATACATACTTGTCATGTAGACTTTCATTCTTTAATAAATATTTACCACAAACCCATCTTTGACTCTAAAAGGTAATAGAACTCAAAAATATTCGATTTATCCTAATTGTATAAGGTTCCAAATATTAACACATACCATTTAGATTAGGAAAAATATTTTGTAATAACCAGGGACTTCCTGTAGGCTAGTGGTAGGTAGTAAATGCCTGTCGCACTATGGGTGTGGGTTCGATACATGCAGCTTTGTCCGACGCGATGGGTTATGCCCCACCCTGCGGGTTGTCTTTTTCCTAAAAATATAGTATTATAATATTCCAAAAATAATCTTCAAAAATGATTTAACCTTAAACAATACTATTCAAAGTTCAACTTAATCCTTCCCAACCATTATAGTTATCCAAAATACCTCTGTCCCGACTTTCTCTAAATGGTCTCTTAATTCCAAAATCAATTTATCAGATTCCCCAAACAAAGTAATGTTTATCTTATTATCACATAATAAAAATATGATTACCTTCATCATATTAAGACCTTAATGAAAAGAACAAGTACTGCAGTATAATCCTTATATATATCACTTTATTCTTATAACCAGAATATAATCCTTGAGTCCAAAAGCACCAATACATTAATTATTCCACTTCAACTGTAGTAACAGCATAAGATTGTCCTTGATCCCTTGGCCTTTTCTAAGGTTATTTCTCCAAACGCTTAGGACATTCATTTTCATAATGCCCCATTTCCCTACAATTGTAGCATTAATCATTGATAGCCTTTTTCTTTCCCTTACAATCACGAGCCTGGTGACCTTTTTCTATACATTTATAACAAACTCCAATTCCTTTTAGGCAAGTACCGGGGTGATTCTTCCCACAATTATCGCATAATGGAAAATCCTGCTTTACCTTTTTCCCATTATCTGTCTCTTGCTCCACCGTTCTTTTCTTCTCTTGCTTTACTTTACTGTCATAAGATTTAGATAATTCTTTTTCTGTCTTGATTGAACATGAGACTATATCTTTGTACGTTGAGAATGTGATAATAATTCTCGACGAAGAAATGGTTTTAACCCATCAAATAAATGATCAATCTTACTTCTTGGGTAACGTATATAATCTGCAGCATGCCTCGCTAACCATGTAAAGTTAGCCTCATACATTGCAACATTCTCATCCTCCTTCAGCCTCAGAATCAGAAATTGCCTTTCTATATCTGCTCGATGGTCATGTGGAAAGTAATTTTCTAAGAAAAGATCTCTGAACTCTCTCCATTCCAAATTTGATACTTCTTCATTTTCCTTTGTGTTTTGAATCAGCGACCACCATTGATTGGAATCTCCAGTGAGGCGGTCGACTGCCATGACAACCTTCTCCCTTTCTCTACTCCCCAAGGCATGGAATATTTTTTCTAAGGAGTTTATCCATTTCTCAGCTACAAATGGATTTATACCCCCATTAAATGTTGGTGGTTGTTGCCTCATGAAGCGGTTCTAACATTGATCCTCCAAGTTGCGGATCAGGGTGTTCCATACGAGTAAGGTTATTATTCATAACCTGAGTGAGTTGTCCCAGTATGATTATAAGTTGATCAGCACCAGTTGTATCTCCAGATAGACAATAATTATCTTGATCAGGAGGGCAATCCCTACATGGAGTGCGTGCATTGATACGGTTTCCATTCCTTCCACTAGGTGCCATTTATAAACAATGGTATAAACTAGATTAGATTATGAATCAAAATACATAATTCCATAATTGTAAAATACATAAAATAATTTGAACTATTTATGGATATAATCCATAAAAAATTTTTCTTTGAAGAATTATATACTCATAACCCATTATAGTTGTTTGTAAAAAAAATGAGAAATATCCTAATCATATCCCCCTGGAGTGTCGTAACCAAGAGTGCAGCAAGGCCCGTTGTCGTGCACCAGTTCCCGTTCGAGTCTATCTCAAAGCGGTGTTTTCAGGTTTTACCCCTAAGTACATCTGTTCCAGAGTTGCCTCTACCTGCTCGTATCCAGACAGGGATGTATTTCTCAGAAAACTCACAAAATATCTACAACAACAAAATTATAGGAAGTTATTCTATACTAATCCTTAATGTCTATCTTTGGGCTATGTTCTCTAATCAGAGTTTATCTAAATCTAGCTTCCATGGCTAGTACTAAACTGCCTCTAATACCAACTATAACGCCCCGACCCCAGCTTCCCAGAGTCGGTGCATTACTTTGTAACATTGGCATGATCACAAAAGTTCAAGTCTTGAAAGACCGATTAGTTTAGTAGCATTGCAAACACTAGATACATTCATAAATGTTACATTACATCATAAAGTGAAAAACTACTATAAAAAAGTTTCCATAGTCCACACTCATATCCTCTTCTGACTATCCCTGCAGGTCATTCATACATTACTTCTTCACATACTGAAAAATATTAAAACATTGAAAGGGATGATCTCAGATGCTCAGTAAGAATAACAATATTGCCGAAGCTTTCGTAAATAAACATTAAAATGTAAGGCAATTTATAACTAAAAAAGCCTTTTTAAACATTAACTTGAACATAATATGGAAAAAATAAAATTAAATAATGCCATTTACTTACTCACATGGATATTCTACTAGTCTAATAATCAAATGCCATATCAATAACCACTTTCATAATGATGGAATGCATAATGCCAGACTGTCATAACCACGTAGCCAAGGCCTTGTGCCAAAACCACAATTAAGATTTTGTCAAAGCCTCGTCCCAAGATACTAGTTTGTCTCATGAGACCTACCGATGCATCGACGAGCTATAGCGGGCTCCACCCATCACTTATTAAGTCCAATTCATTCCTCATATGAACATGTGTAAACGTATCATAAACCATAACATGATCGTATCACATAAAACATGCATAAAGGAAACATAACATTTCCACATTTCAATCACAAGATATCAATACAACACATTGATATAATAAAAACACATTCAAAACCATTTTCAATACAAAAATTAAAGAAAAATAATACATTGTATTTATTTTTCATTAAAAAAAAGAAATGGCTTGTAGGGGAAGGTGAATTTCAAATAATGTTCATGGCGGAGGAGAAGTCATTGTCTCCGCATACAAACAAAAAGAAAAAAATTCCTTTTTTCCTTTAGTAAAAAGATACATATAAAAATATTCCTTTTGAATAAACATAAAAGTCAAAGGGGTTTATACACCATATAAAAGAAATTTGTGTATAAAACAAAATATGCCACATTGAATGGAGATTGAGATGAAATACCTTAAAAAGATAATTTTTAAATAAAATATATCTATTATGTGTATTCACTACATTTACACATAAAGAAAGTATAAATACAAGATAGGACATAATAATATCATGAAATAAATTGAAATTACGAGATTAACCCAAAGAATTGAAATCGTGTTAAGAAGTTCCCTTACCTCGTGTCCGAATTCACTCGACCGTTATTTGATATTCTGAATAATAAACTAGAGTTAATCTATACCTTATTAAGAACCTTTTTCAAGTTCATTATTCCTTTTATATCACTTATTACCATGTCATGAACATTATGTAATTATTTAAGTTTATAACAGTTGTTTTGTCGATCTTAGGTACTTGAGTCAAAAATAAACTTCTTATAATTACACTTTGTTCATGTGGTAAAATATCCATTATATCCATAATTATATTCATGATGTATATATCATATAAATCATATATATCCAGTATATACATTCATTTATAATATTACATAACATTTAGAGGTAAGAAATGAAATGCACCGTTCATGGAGACGGTAATCCATACGTACGCATGAACACTACTTTCATTTCCATTTCATATTTAATGGAATGAAGTTATAATTATATAAATGTATAATATAATTCCAGTATAATATAATGTATAATACCATTTAATCCATCCTTTATACATCCCACATATGGCATTAACAATTCAAATCACTTTGAGGGGGCGGTAGCCCACACTTCCTAAAATGAAATTATCGCGTTTACCCATAAATGAAATCATAAAGTATACCATAAATGAGAAATAAAAAAGCATAAGGAAAACATAAAAATAATATATATATCATATATGAAAATATTGTCATCAAAATGGCCACCATTATAGGTGTTAAAATAATATTGAACATTCATCGTTTCGTGAGATAGTATTTCACCACCCACAGAAACAGTATGTTCTTTAACCATTAGACGAAGGTGTGTGTAAGTGTAAACAAAATCCTTATCATAAAAACATCCTAATATATTTTAGATACTGGTATTGTTACAAAATAAAGGAATAAAAAGAGTTTAAGGGGTTGGAGAAGCAAAATAAAACAAAACAACATTAGAGAAGACATTACCTTAAAATCGGGTAACTCTGTTTGATTTGAGAGAAAGGCTTCCTTGGGAAGACTTATGACCAAAGTGAGGCTTCTAAGAGTAAGGAAGGGAAGTTGAGAGAGTATATTTTCAGAGGTTGGATGAGACAAAAGGCTTTGAAGGTGTGAGTAAGGTGGTAGTGGTGGGGGCCTTTTATAAGAGGAGAGAAGGGGCACTCTTGGAAAGATTGAAATGTTACATTATTATGAAATGATTTTTCGGATTATAAAGGTCCCACACTTATATATTTAGAGGATTAGGTGATAAGGGTTATAAATATACTCATCCAATAGGTTTTTGACAAGTGTATTTCTTAGAATTTACATTATCTTTTCATTTTATTTAAATCGTTAATTAATGAGGTAATCGCTGCATTATCATGGTGTCATAAATAATTTAATTTATTTAATGTATAAAAATTATAAAAAAAATATAATGATGTATGAGATCTTATTATCGTTCTAATGAATATTTATAGTAAAAAATATGACTTGTATAACCCCATTTATATTTTTTTTAGTAAAACAACTTATGTTTGTGACATTTTTATTTTAACTTTAAATAAAAGTTATTTATGTCATTTTCCTACCAAAGTGGCTCCATGGGGTCCCCAAGTTGACCCATGGATTTTCCTGGTCTCCCATGACACATCTAATAGGGGTAGGACAAGTGTAAAGGTATTTTCATATTTTTATAATATAATTTTTACCTTAAATATCACTAATTACCTTTAATCATGATTAATTAAACTTAAAAGATACTATTCACCAAAAAATTATTTTAATCCCATTGAACCAAATTTTACGTCCTAATGAAAACCATGAATGTCATATTTTTGAACCAAATCATAGAAGTGGTAATGTTTCATTTAAACGAAAAATCATTTTTTTAACTACCACTTAGTGGTTTCACTATTCATCAAAAATTGATGTTTTTCAGAACAATGCCAAAATTTCACCCTAAGATATAATTGATATTCCGAATTCAAAAATGATGTCTATTTTACGAAATTCCAAACATATAAGTTTCATTATTTAATTTTATAATTAATTCCTATTGTCGCAACAAATAGCGTTTTTTTAAGAAACAATATATATCAAAATATTGACAATTGTTTATGTCCAATTTCAAAGTGAAATTAATTCTAATGAACACCATTGGATAAAATTGTAAAAATATATTCTAATTATACTTTAAAACCACTCAATAGTATAATTTATTACTATAAAATATTTTTATTAAAAAATTTGTTTTTAAGTATTTTTCACTATTCATAAAAAAATTGGATGTTCTCAGAAAATTACAAAAAATTAATCTTTGGTTAATTTCGATATTCGGAATACAAAAATAAAGTCCATTTTGAAATATAAAATTTATATAATTTCAAAAAGTGGGTATTACAATTCATAACTGCTACATTGATTTGTCGCGGCGTGTTAGAATCTCGAACTTGCGTACAATGCAAGCTATTGCATTATTGAAAGAGAAGTGTATCGTGAAATCTTGGGGTGTTACATCATTCATCTATTCTCTATATTTTTGTTTTAGTTGAGATATATTCCAAGACAAACTATTATGATCCTGGAATACTTATCTAATGAATTATTTTCAATAATTTAATTTTAGTTGCTTAATCTTCAATACATAATGATTCCTCATTTAGTTCCACATTATCAAAATTCCCTATAAAATATAACTTGTACCTAATTAGTATTAATATCAATATCTAATGATTTATTATGTTAATGAAATAAAATAACCAAATCCTCTACACATTACTAATACAGATGGTCCCCATCAATTTGCATACACTAGAACTAGAAAATATATGATTTTCGACATTTACCATTATAATTTTCTTTTGTTATCCATCCTTGTAAACATATCGTCCATATATCTACAGTCGTAAATTGAAAATATCTTACATACCATTTGTATAGAAGCTATGTATGACACTTCTAGCTTACATGGATTTATAAAATGAGCCACGACATATAACCAAATGGGTCATCATTGTTTTTTTGAAATTTATAATATAAATAAAATTAATTAACAATAATATATTGAAATATTTTTTCCAATTTTTCATATACTAATGAATTTTTTTGATAAAATAATGAATTCATATTCCATAGTTTGATATAAAAACCACACATGTCCAAACCTGGAAAATAATTTATTTATATGGTAAATATATTAATTTTTTTATCATTTGATAAGTATAAGAATTTAATTAATATAATTATTTTTTAAAAATTTTACCTTTCCAAATAGAAATTTTAATAGGTGCTCAGAAACAAAACACATAATACAAGGAGTATGTAGTTGGCACAAAGGCATGAAAAAAATTTACATTGTATAAACGAAAATGGATAACGTGTATCCTAATAATTCCCAAAACCTAACAAAAATTAGTATAAGAAATAATACATATGATTTTAAATAATATTAGTAAAATTAGATTTTGAGAAGAAAGGATGATAAGATAAATGTTATGGGACTGATTAGTAATCCTGCTTTGAGCTTCAACATCCTAATAGAGGAATTAATGGATGTATATGTCTTATAATAATAGTGAAAAGTGGCTTTGGAACATGATATATAAATTTATGATAAATGAAATGGGAATAATTTCAAGATTAAATAATATTTTTATAGTTTCCATTATGGGGTCATAGAATTCCCTATTTATTAGTTTAGCGAATTTTATTTTTTTAATATATATTTTTTATATAATAGATAAAATTTCCACATTCAAAGTGGAATAGAAATTGGTAATCATTGAATACTATATAATTAATAGTTTATCCAAAAATTATTCATTAATTTTATTATATTTTTATATTTTTATTATTTATTTTTCCATAATCAATATATTTTACCATAATGTAAATTTTAGTTGTAACTTCATTTCTATCTTATGTTAATAATTTTTTATAACCCAAATGAATATTCAAATACTAAAAAACTTCAAAATTTATATTATGAATTTTAAAAAACAATTACTAAAATTTTAATTGGTGAGATAATTTATTTTTATTATTAGCTTGCATAATATGTTAAAAATATTTTTTTTGACAAAAGTGTATTTTATGCTTAAAAAAAATATTTTGTTTATATTTATCAATGATAATGATTTAAATATTAGTACATGGTTTATTATTACCCAAATATTTTTGTGCGGCTTTAGAATCTTCCAACAATAGTATTCCTCCTAGAGAGTATAGAATGAAAATACAATAAAAGGGAATTTGGTTTTTAGGATACAATATTATTTATGTGTCAAATTAATCATAATTTCTATAAATTAAAAAAGAAATTCTAAATTAATCAATTCAATCAATAATTAATTTCATAGTTATTGAAAAATTTTATAATATTATTAGGTCATTATTACATCAGGATGAAGTCAATAACTCTAAGTTATTAATAGAAACATTAATTTCCACCCATCAACTAAATATTTTCCATTTTAAAAAAATTAATAAAATACTAAAAAAATCTAGTATTATACCAAATACAAAAATGATTTTTTTTTGAAATCAAATTTTAAATTTTTGTAATATATATTTTAAATATAATCCTATAATATAATGAAGAACTATTTTTTAAAAATAATTTTATTTGATCAAATTGTAATTTCACTATAAATTTCTTATTAATCTTGTTTTGAACTATAATTAATTTAAATATAATTATTTATAATCATTTAAAAACTTAATATTTAGTCCCTTGATAAAATAAATTTTGATTATAAAAATCAAAATTTAGTAAACTAAATCACAAAATTATTTTATTAGTAAATTATCAACATTATTTTAAATTTATCAGTACATTATTGTTGAAACTTTTTATTTTCCATTTACCATATTTTCCATAATGTGATAACCTTTATTTATACACACTATTTTAATGGTGATATTATAATTGAAACATTTAATACATAATGAAATGTACCATGGTTTCAATTTAGATGGTTGTGGCATGGTAATGATGTAATAAAACATTGTATTTATTTTAAAGTGAAATAATTAATTAAATATTTTGGGGTTAACATCTCCCCACTTAAATAAATTATGTCCCCAAAATTTTTGTTATCACTAACTAATGAAAATAAATAAATGTAGATAAAATTAGGACAATGCCCAAGATAAAAATTTTAATGAGATATCAACCATTAAAACATGGGTAACTCATAGAAACTATAAAATGCATATCACAAGTAATTTGATTCTCTAAAATTTATTACCAAAAATTATAATCATTATTGTGTATTAATACACATGTAATGTAATTATTTTTAACAGTCTGTGTATGATCATCCATTCATGGATAAATGGTCATAAGTTGAAGAGAAATATGAAATATGACTTCCCAATTTTAGAAATCAATATTAAATTGATTTATAAATGGAAAATAATATTCCAAATTTTAATTTAGTTCATTTAAATGATGAATGAATATATTTATCCAAATAAAATTCCTAAAAAGAAATACACGAGATACAATAATCAAAATCTCAGAATATCTAATCTTTGGGGTGGTGGTTTTAATACACTTGGAAACCTCTGAATATATAATAGACTTCCTATAATATAAATACAACAGTATATCAATATATATAGAGTATTGGATAAATGAAAATTAATTTTTAATATCAAATTAATCTGTATAAATTTTATATGATCTTCCTTTCCCCATATTTTTAGGGGTCACTCATTCCTATCATCCTTGTTATCCCATTGAATAGGGAATTTATTTTCATAATTCCAAAATTCCTTGAATTTAAATAATTGAATAGTGGATGGCACATTAGATAATTTTTTAAACTATTATATTTAATGGACTCTGTTACACCTTTTGAATGTAATTATCTATGTTCTCAGTTCTTCAACACTTGAAACACTTCATAATTTCAGGGAGGTGATAACTATTTTTCATCCTTATACATTTTTGACATTTAGGTTGTTAGAATTTATTTCCCCAAGGCAACTTATATTTTTAATACATGAAACGAATCATATAACGACTTACCTATAACCAAATTCAGATATATTTGTGTTATTAACTTGAAATATATCCTTGTATATTTAAATAAGGTGGCTATATATAGTATGCATCCATATTCATTCATGTATCTATTGAAATAAAACCTAAAAAAGTAAATATTTATTGGTAATTCAGTTCTTTATCCTCTCCTATAGCTTTATATACCCCTATAATCTATATTAGAAACACTTTATCCAATATTCATTAACTAATCCAAAAAATTTGACTCCCACATCCCTCATAAAATCCCACTTCCATCCATTTTTCCCACAGCAGGTTCCACAAATATCCTTCATCCTTCTTTTTTTTACATGTTCATCCTTGGTTCATTATGGACGATAAACCATTCTTAATATATGAGTGGACCATGCACTATTTCTATTTTCAATTAAATATATTTCTTGTGCATGATCCCTGAAATACAATACAATTATTTCTATGAAATCAACTACTACTGCTCATTACATGTAATCTTCATCGTTCTTCCATAATCTCGTGTTGTAGCTAGCTCCTCATTTTCAATTATATATTTTCAAATTTTATATTATCAATTTTACTGACTATTGATTCATATTAATCATAGGTTCTATTTCTTTTTATTTTTTTATATTTTCTTCATAAATAAATTTTATTTGATATTTCATGACATTAATTTCTCTCTATATTTTTGGTTGTCTATATGTTTGTTAGTATTGTTTTTTCCATATAATTATTTTATATAACATCCATAATTCTATTTTTTTATACAAAAATAAAAAACGTTTTCTATGAGAATTGGATAAATTTTGTGTTCACTTAATAAAATTTCCCATATCATATCATATTTTTATCCAAATCCAAAATTTATATTTTATTATTTATCACCCTATGAAAATAAATTTGTAAAAGTTACATAGAAAAAAAATTTATATTATAATATTTGTATTCTCCCATAAAATATAAATAGATATTAAATATATAAAACATCGATTTGAATTGATCATTTATTAATGTAAGGCATCAAAAGTAGTGTACTATATCTTAAAATGTATCTATTATGTAAATGGATTAATATTATGATATTACCATTAGTATAACATGTGTACAAATTGTCCAAAAGGACATGAAAAGATATTATCCACTATTTATACCAAAAATGACTTTTTAAAATTATGATGGATATCATACATTGAAAATTTCATGATAATGTTCATTAATATGATTGGGTGATTGGTTTTATTTCATAAATCATAGCCAAACTAAATATAATTTTCCCCAATGCCATGTAGAACTTTTTTTTGATGTGATCGAAAATTTTATTTCATTGTTAATCTTACTGAGAAAGTATCCATGAAAATGAAAGTCATCATGTTGGGGATAAATAATGATTTTTCTTGATAAATATTCTTTCTTTCATTAAATATTATATTGATATATATTTATCTATATTATATTTTCCAAAATATAATTATATTTAAAAATAAGTAAATAATAAATTCTTAATTTTATAAATATTGATTATTTATAGATAACCTAAAAGGGTGTAGTAAAAATTTCGTGACATTAAAAATCAATGGGGTTCAAAACTAGATTCAATTTTATAAGAGTTCATGATAAATTATAGAAGTGTTATGATGTATTACTCAATTAAAATTAATATTATTCAAACTGTTTACTTTAATTTGAATAAATAATTATGAATGATACAATATATCATTTTCCTTCCACATAAGTGAGGAGATATATATTCTAAATCATTTTTCTATAAAAATTATATCCATAACAAAATTCTATGATTTAAATTTAAGTCACTCACTAAAAATATTAATACACTAGAACATGTGATAATTTCATATATATTTTCAAAATAAAGGAATACAAACTGGGAAAATAGAGAATTCTAAATTATGACATCTGATGTAATGTTGAATTAATATTGGAAATACACATTGAAAGAATAAAAAATGAAATGAGTATATAAATTTTCTTAAATACTATTATTTACCAAAATATCACATTTATATGAAATTATCAAACCATGGAGAATTATGTCACGACCCGTCCTCGAGGCCCGTGTCGTGACTACCCCAAGCCCGCCTTCCAAAGGCCAGGGGTTGGTGACTAGAACCTAAGGCGTAAATCTCGTTAACTGGGAAGAAATTTCCTTTATAAAATATAAAAACATCCAACCAGAGTACAAGAAGAAATAATACAATAATTACAAAAGAATGTCCTGAAAAGTAAATGGCCCATAATACAAACCCAACTGAAAAGTACAACTACAACTGAACGAAAGTACAACAGAAAAGACAAACAGTTGGAAGATAGAAGCAGCTCTTGGGTCGTCTACCTCAGATCCTGCCTGAAGGGTAGGTTTAGATAGCCTCCTCAGCTCCCTCATCCGTCAACCTCCTCTGGGTATCGACTCGTCATGTGTTCAACTTCCCAGTACCGACTCGTCGTGAGGTCCATCTCTGGGTACTGTCCAATCCTCGTCCACTCAGCCTCCGTAAGCACTGCCTATAGTCTGCAACCAACACAATGGGGTGTGAGCATAGCCCACGCAGGGGTGATTATAACGATACTCAGTAGGGACCCCAAGACGCTCAATGTCTCACTAAATCCAACAAAGACAACCACAAAGAAGGATCTCAACATATAACCCTTACTTAGGTATAAGCCCATACTTATACCGAAGTTATCAAGTAACCCAACTCAATCATGAGGAAACACAAGGTTATTAAATCAATGGATAACCACTACTTAGTTATATGCCCATACATGTACCTATGTTATCAAATGATCCATCTCAATCATGAGGTAAATACAAAGGTCATTGACTCAGCTCAAACAAGGATTTTCATTATCGAAACCACAACTGCTGGAGAACTCCTCCTCTGTTGATTACAGTATCCCTGTCACGACTCCGAGGCACTACTCACTAACTATAGACTGTGGAGGTACTTCTCATGTGGAGTACCAAAGGTATGTTGCCAAATACCGGGTGCTCCGTCCACTGAGGGTCTGCGGCCAAATACCAGGCGCTCTCCCTAATAGCCTATAGAGGTACTCCTCCTGTCGAGCACCGTGGGTCTGCTGCCAACTACCAGGCACTCCATCCATCGTGGGTCTGCCTTCAAATATCGGGCGCTCCGTCCACTGGGAAAACCGAATCACTACGAGTCGAATCAGTTAAGCAGTTGTCAGGTCTACAGATACACAGTCTTCGCACTCTATACGTTCGTCTCAGAGAGGGTCTGCTTCACGAGCTTCTAGTCGATACTTACAAGTGTCACAAAGTCTCACATAGAAGTATCATAAAGGATCTCGTCATCAATGGGGTCTCAACGCAACAGACGGCAAATCAATCGGACGCCCGGTCTGTGAGTCATTAGCATATCCATTCCATGGGACCGGTTGGATTTTGGGTACAATCCAACACAACCATACACCAACTTCGTCCAAACCTCAGGTGAAGTATTCCAAAAGAACCGTCTCATCAAGAGGAATCCATCAAATTCGATGTCACATCAATCGGACGTCTGGACCTCAAGTTATAAGCGTTTCTGCTCCGTGGGCCCGGTTGGTTTCGGGTTCGATCCAATCCACACATATGAAAAGTTTGCCGAAACATTGAGTGAAATATATCAAAATGACCTCCTTGATCCAAGGATCCCTACACAACTGACGGTGCATCGATCGGAGGTCCATATCCGATGATATAGGCATTTGAACGAACCTAGTCTGAAAATAGGGGGTTTGGGCCCGGTTCGACCCGGACCAACACCCCATGCATCGGCCTGAATCGGGTTGAACTAACTCGAATCCGGGTCCATCCAAATAGAACATGGCCTGGTCCAGCTGACACAGTCTGACCATGCTGGCGGTCCGGCCCGGCATAGATGGCGGCCCGACCCGGCGCTGGCGGCCCGGCCTAGCGGCCGGTTGCCGCTCTGCCAAGCGGCCGAGCTTTGTGCCTAGGAGTGGGGGGGGGGACTGACCGACTCCGTTGATTGACACCGGTGTCGCGCTGGGGTAGTGCAGCCTCTAGGTGGCCAGCCGCTGCCAGCCGTCAACTCTTGTCGCCAGCTCCGCCATGCTGGCAAGCCGTACTGGCAGCATCTTCTGTGGACCACCGGACGCGCTCTGGTGGTCCGTTTTTCCCACCATATGTGCCAGCGGATCTCCTGAGACCTGTTCTCCACTAAGAAAACCTTCAAATGCCATTTGGATCCCGTACATCATCTCCCATCAAATCGCGCATAGTAAAACTATCTGAGGATGGACCGGGAATGTTCGTTAGCTTGTTCCCTCCGTGTTAGGTGTTATCAATTGGCCATAAATCAAACACATGCTTTCATTAATGATAAGGTTATAATTTATTCAAGAATAAATTATACTAACATCATATAAATAAATGCTGATGCTCATGAGATAAAACCACTCAAATAAGAAATAAACAAAATTCCCTTATCTCAAAATTGATGGCGGACGTCAGGCGTCACGAAAGACGGCACCGCAGGGTGAGGTGTTGAAGACAATGTTGGCGTGTGTCCAAGGAGGGAACTACGTCTCCACAATAGTTGCGGAGAGAAGAAGGAAAGGCTGATCATCGCCCTTTGTGGTGATGGCGTTATTTGTCGAAGAGATGACGTTCTTCACGGGAGGATGATGTTCTTCGAAAGTGGAACTTTCTTTCTCTTTTTTACACAAGTGCTCCCACCAATTTCTCTCAACCCAACATATGATAATGTAAAACAAGACTAATTCTATTATTTTATTTACACAAGCAATTTAAATTTAAAAATTAAAAACACTTAATAAAATCAATTGATGTGGTTGAATTTATTAAATTAATGGGTTGGTAAGTGTTAAAGAGGGAGAGAGGAGGAGGTGAGTGAACTCACATTTAAGAGGTGTTAACAAAATAAAGAAGGGGGGTTTATGAGAGTTATGGGGGGTTTTAAGGGTGTAAGAGAGATGAATAGTTTGGATCGTGTGGGCCCCACCTCCCACATAACCACACATGGGGAGTTGGGTGGTTATGGGACCCACCAAAAACTTCCCCTGAGAGAGTTTAACTTCCAAGGATAATAAAATAAATTTGTACACAAAATTTTATTTACATCTTATTTAAACCCCAAAATTTAAATTCTTCTCCCATGAAAATGCATCTACAGTAAAAGTCCTCTTAAGAAATTACCGGTGCTACGAGTTCATTGGGGCCCTCGGATTTAAATTCTGAGCACCGGTTCAAAAGATAGAAAAACCCGCTCATTCGTTCACTGAACGTACCTGAGCTAAATTTAAAAAAATTATTCCGGAAACACCGTGCCTCAAGAATCAGGTGCCTTCAGAAACTGCAGACTCGAAAAATCCCAAATAAATTATATAAAAAAATCAGTGAAATTTTCGGGTCTTTACATTACTCCCACATTAGGGCTTTGCGTCCCCGTAAAGCTACAACACAAACTAGGGAAACAAAAGAAGGTACCGAGAACGAATCTAAGCCTACTGCTCCCATGTGCTCTCCTGGAGGTTCCTATGCTTCCAGTGAAAGAGAACAAGAGAAATAGACCATCTTAGTAGGACCCACTCATTTCGATCCTCAACCATTATTGTACCCCCGTGAAAGTATACATGTCATCAATATCTAGCTCTCTGTGGTTGATGATGATAGATATGTCGTGAACACATCTCCTCAGCTGAGATATGTGGATGACGACGTGCACCCAGTGCATCTGAGGTGGAATGTCCAGAAGAATCATGGAGATAACCTGCCGCCCTGGCCAAAACTCTATAGACCTTGTAAAGGTGGGACCTGTAAGAAAATTTAGTCTCCACCCTCGAACTCCAGTGGTCTAATCTCTTATCAGCATAGGACTTCTGTCTGCTCTATGCAGTCTCCATCCCCTCCTGGATGATCTGCGCCTTCTCCATCATAGCATGAACTATCTCTGGTTTTACACATGCTGACCCCATCACTATTCACAAAGGATATCTGAAGCACAGCCATCTGTTGTCTCGCCACTCCTAATATATGAATTCCTGATCTCCTACTAAGAGCATCTTCTACAACGTTCCCCTCCCTAGGTGTATAAACTATCTTGAATTCATAGTCCTAGAAGATTTCATGCCATTACTGTTGTCTCAGGTTCACGTCCTTCTAAGAGTAGATACACCTGATACTAGTGAGTTGGAGAGAACCGTAAACCGTTATCTCAACGAACAATGGGTGATACTATCCAATTGTATTAATTCATCTCCACCCTTCATTGTCTACGTTATTTAAGAGCTGCATCGATTTATCCACTACCGAAAAGGGAAATCTGGTCTCATCCCCTAGATGAACCACGTTTTTTACCTAATAAATTCTATCCTGACATGAACGGTACAATTTTATGCCATGGACGACGTCGTAAGGCCTCGACGCTACTGCCGTGAGATACAACCGTTACTCTCTCCTCCAAGGGTCGAGTCACACTGTCAGCAGCAGTGTGTGGTCACAGGGTCTCCTCCAGTAGGTATCTCGAATGTGAGGATCAAGTCAATAGTTTTAAAATGGAACCTCATAGTATCAACCACACATAAAGGACAAGAATGTAAACGTCACAATGATAGGTGTCTTTTATTACTGCAGCTCATAATACAAATACACAAAGAAAACACAACAACGACAGCATGGAGACTAAATACACCAAGAACATAGTCCTCCATGCCTAGTCCCGCCCCTTTCCACCTGCTTCCAAAGCTCCTTAGTCGTATGCTTCAGCTACCTAGAGTTGTTCTCTCCCATGTACATCTAGTGGTGGTGGTGGCAACACCTCGAATCGTCGTAAAGCACCACCTGCATGGCCAGATCCTCTACCAAGGTTGCCTTCTCTTTGTGGTCCTCCATGATCGAACCTCTGCCCCTCCCTGGGAGGTCCTTCATCTATCTGCTAATTGTCTTTACAGCGGGTCAGACAGTCACGTGCCATGTGAACATGCCCGCCGCAGGACTAACACTACCTACTCCTAGCACGACTGGCTCTGACTCTACTCCGGTTGCCCCGCACAACTGAAATTGAGTCGTGCAGTTGGCCACCCGTAGGTCTGGTTCTATTGTACCCCTGTGTCATCCGTCTACTTCCAGCATCAGAAGAGTCCACTGAAAGTTGAAACGTGGCGGGTCCCACTACTGGAGTCTGCTCAGTAAGGAATCTATCCACTAAGAGGGATCGCTCCAACACCCCGGCCTGAGTCCGAATGCTGAGTGGAATCATCTATGCCCTGATCTCGTGCCTCAGTCCCTACTCGAAGGTCCGGGACCTGAAGAACGGGTCCCGTACCATATCTATATAGTAGCGCGAGAGGTCTATGAACCTTGTTGAGTACTCAGCTACACACATGCTTCCCTACTACAGATGAAATAGCTCTTGTATCCGCACCACTTAAAGGGTGTATAGTAAAAACTCTACCAGGAATAGGATCTCAAAGTCTACCCATAGAAGTGACATCTCGTCAGGCATCTGGAGCATCAGGCTCCACCATCTGCCTCCGGCTTCCTGAAGGAAGATGACAACAAGGATCACCATGATGTCTGCTAGTGAACCTACTATCCTGAAGACTCTCATCTAACCCTCCAGCCAATACTTAAACGCCTGTGGGTCCATCTCTCCCCGAAAACTGGATGGCCTCTGGAGATAGAACTCGTACAGCGCACTCAAGAATCGTGCATCACCTACTGCTGGGGCTGGTGGCATCGGTGGCCCAACAGATGGTAGTACCGCTGGTGCCTCCTCTGGTGCCTCAACTGAAAGTAGGCCCTGTACTATGGTATTGTCGCTCAGCGGGCTATCAGTATGTACATCTCTCCGGGCTCTAGTTGGTGATCCGTGAGGAGGCATCCTGAAAGAACAGATGCATCATGATGAACAGACTATACCTGTTGAGCTAACCTGGTTTGAGCTAATTTAATGAAAACATTTGATAACACACACATAATCAGTGTTTTCATGCACTGAGTCGGAAATTAGAAGTCAAGGTCCTGGTGTATGTATACGTCGGCTGCCCGCACCAACACTAGACTCCCTGAACTGAAAACCACACTTAGTACCCTTAACACTATTTCTTCACAGAAATAAAATATCAGAGTCATGAGTTCTGCAGTAGAACTGACTCCTCTATTACCATTATGTCACGACCCATCCTCGGGGCCCATGCCGTGACTACCCCATGCCCGCCTTCCATAGGCCAGGGGCTGATGACTAACACCTAAGTCGTAAATCACATTAACATGGAAGGTATTTCCTTTATAAAACATAAACATATCTAACAAGAGTCCAATCAGAAGTAATACACTAAGTACAAAAGAAAGTGTCGAAAAGTAAATGGGCCAGAATACAATCCCAACTGAAAAGTACATCTACAACTGAATGAAAGTACAATAGAAAAGACAAACAGTTGGAAGATTGAAGTAGCTCCCAGGTCGTCCACCTCAGATCCTACCTGAAGGGTAGGCACATATAGCCTCCTCAGTTCCCTCTTCCGTCAACCTCCTCCGGGTACCGACTCGTCATGTGGTCCACCTCCGAGTACCGACTCGTTGTGAGGTCCATCTACAGGTACTGTCCAGTCCTCGTCCACTCGGCCTCCATCAGCACTATCCGTCATCTACAACCAACACAATAGGGTGCGGGCATAGCCCATGTAGGGATGAGTATAACGATACTCATAATGGACCCCGAGACCCTCAAGGTCTCACTAAATCCAACAAGGATAATCACAAAAAAGGATCTCAACAGATAACCCTTACTTTGGTATAAGCCCATACTTATACCTAAGTTATTAAGTAACCCATCTAAATCATGTGGAAACACAATGTTATGAAATCAACAGATAACCACTACTTAGGTATATTCACAAACATATACCCAAGTTATCAAGTGACACATCTCAATCATGAGGTAAATACAATTTTCATTGACTCACCTCAAACCTGGATTTTCATTATAGAAACCACAACTGCAGGAGATATCCTCCTCTGTCAAGTACAGTAGGCCTGTCACAACTCTGAGATGCTACTCACTAACCTTAGACTACTGTGGTACCCTCCTGTCAAGTACTGCGTGTCTGCTGCCAAATACCAGGTGCTCCGTCCGCTGAGGGTACGTCACTACATACCGGGCACTCTCCCAAATTGCTTACAGAGGTACTCCTCATGTCGAGCACCGCGAGTCTGCTGCCAACTACCTGGTGATCCGTCCTCCGTGGATCTGCCTCCAAATACCTGGTGCTCCATCCACTCGGCTAACCGAATCACTATGAGTCGAATCGGTCAAGCAGTCATCAGGTCTATAGCTACTCGACCTCCGCACTCCATACGCTTGTCTCCGGGAGGGTCTGATCCACGAGCTGCTAGTCATTACATCCAAGTTTCATGAAGTCTCACATAGATGTATCACAATGGACCGCCTCATAATAGGGGTCTCAACGCAACACACGGAGTGTCAATCGGACGCCCGGTCTGTGAGTTATTAGCATTACCATTTCAGGGGCCCGGTTGGATTTCGGGTAGAATCCATCATGACCATACACCAACTGTGTCTAAACCATAGGTGAAGTATTCCAAAAGAACCATCTCATCAAGAGGAATTCAACAATGTTGACAGCGCGTCAATAGGACGTTCGGAGCTCATGTTACAAGTGTTTCTGCTCCGAGGGCCCAGTTGGTTTCAGGTTTGAACAAATCCGGCCATACAAAAAGTTCACTTAAACCTTCAGTGAAATATACCTTAATGACCATCTCGATCGAAGGATCCCTACACAACTGACGGTGCATCGTTCTGAGGTCCATAGCCCATGATATAGGTGTTTGAACGAACCTGGTCCGAAAATAGGGGGTTTGGGACCGGTCCGACCCGACTCAACACCCCTTCGGTCGGCCGGAACTGGGTCGGCCCGACTCAGGTCCGGGTCAGGCCTGATAGGGCGCGGCCCGACCTAGTGCTGGCGGACCGGCCCGGCACTAGCGACCATGCCCGGCTTTGGAAGCCCGGCCTGGCGGCCTGTTGCGGCTCGGCCAAGCGGCCTAGCGTTGCGCCACGAAGCGAGGGGCGCTGTCCCTCCCCGTTTATTGACACCGGTGGTGCGTTGGGGCGACGACTCCTCATGGCGGCCGTCCGCCGCCGGTAGCCGCCTCCTGTCGCCAACGCCGTCGTTCCAGTGAGGCGTGCCGGCAACATCTTCCGCAGACCACCGAATGCACTCTGGTGGTGCGTTTTGGACATCGTTTGTGCCAGTGACTCTCCGGGTACCCATTATTCACTACGACGGCTTCCAAACTCCAGTTCGGTCTCATACATATTTTCCCGTCAAACCGCTCATATTCAAACAATATGCGGAGGGTTCGGGCATGTTCGTTAGCCCGTGCCCTCCGCGTTATGCATTATCAATTGGCAATAAATCAAACACATGCTATCAACAATGATAACTGTATAATTTGTTCAAGAATAAATTATAAAAATGTCATATAAATAAACGATCATGATTATGAGATAAAACAACTGAAATGAGAAAAAACAAAATTCCCCTACCTCAAAATTGATGGCGTACATTGGGCATCACGGAAGACGGCGTCGCGGGGTGAGGTTTTGAAGACAATGTTGGCGTGTGTCCAAGTAGGGAATGACATCTCCACACTAGTTGTGCATAGAAGAAGGAAAGTCTTGTCATTGGTCTTTGTGGTCACGACGTTCTTCGTCAAAGAGATGACGTTCTTCGTGGGAGGATGATGATCTTCAAAAAAGGAATTTCATTACCGTTTTTACACAACTGCTCCCACCAATTTCTCCCAACCCAACATGGGCATAAGTAAAATAATAGACTAACGCTGTTCTTTTATTAACACAAGCAATTTAAATTTCAAAATTCACAACACTTGATCATAATAATTTAAGCGGTTGAATTTATTAAATTAATGGGATGGATAGTGTTAAAGTGGGAGAGAGGAGGAGGTGAGTGGTCTAACATTTAAGAGGAGTTAACAAAATAAAGAAGGGGGGTTATGATATTTATGAGGAATTTTAAGGGGGTTATGGGAGATGAATATTTGGGCTTGTGTGGGCCCCACCACCCACATAACCACACATGGGAAGTTGGGTGGTTGTGGGCCCTACCAAAAACTTCCTGTGAGAGAGTTTAACTTCCAAGGATAGTAAAATAAAATTGTACACACAATTTTATTTACATCTTATTTATACCCCAAAATTTAACTTCTTATCTCATGCAAATGCATCTACGGTAAATGTACTGTTAAGCAATAACCAGCGCTGCAAGTTCATGAGAGCCCTCAGATTTAAATTCCGAGCACCAGTTCAAAAGCTAGAAAAACTCACTCGTTCGTTCACTGAACGTACCAGAGCTAATCTTCAGAAAATTATTCCGGACACATCGTGCCTTAGAATCATGTGTCATTAGAAACTAGAAACTCGCAAAATTCCAAAGAATTTAAGAAAAAAAATTCTTTGAAATTTTAGAGTCTTTACAAATTATAATATTCACATTTGATGGGTATCATTGTGAACATTAATTGATTGTTAAAATATAATTATCACTATTAAAATTAATGATAATTAAATCACTAAGATATAAAAGTACAGCAATAAAAATTAATTAGTCAATATTAATCTAATCATGTATTTTTTTGATTGGTTATCTAATAAAGACAACATTTTAGTGGGTTTAAATAAATTAATATGCAATGTAATAAATGTTAATGATTTTTTTTAATTATAAATTATAATCATTAGACCATATACCTAGGTACTGATGACCTTGTAGGTGTTCAAAAAAATTTTTTCAATGACATTTGACGAGAAAAATGGGTTTAAACACTATATTATAGAATATTGTTGTATAAAAATAAAAATTAACTAATTGAATATTAAAAATCGAATATTTTTTAAAGTCATCTAAACATATATAAATAAAAAAATTAATAAAATAAAAAATAAAATCTCTATGATAGGGATCTTATATTTCAACAACCACAAATATTTTATTATATAAAAAAATAAATTTCCTTTGAGAATGAAGATGACCCGTAAGGGTCTTTCCCAGGTAAAGGATTAAAGAGATAGATGTGCATCTCTTAAGACCTATGTGGTAATGGAAGTGTGTTTCATAGGGGGTGAGGCCTAAAATAGCTTAATGTTCCTTGGGTTATGATTCATATTATATAATACACATTGGAGAGGCCTTTTGTAGGCACCAATGGCATCCTCAAGTGTCAATTTAATGGTCTGGCATAGGTCCTAGGTTTTGGGGGGGGGACCATTAGACAAGTGGTTATTAATTATTTGGGGTATGGTTTCCTCACATAGGTTTATTTTAATACAAATCCTATGTGTAATTTTATCTCCTAAATCCCCTGAATTCAATCTTTTATAATTTCATGAACAAATCAAGGTCTATATCAGACCCATTGCTAGACCCTGTCTGTTGAATAGTCAGAGAGGTGATACCAATCAGTAAGGGTTGGAAACTAGAGCCCGGGTATCAAAAACATTATTTTTTAAATGGTTTGCCCAATCACATACATATAAACAACAAACTATTTTAGATGCCATAACTGAATGTACGAAACAAACTAGCTCTTAATAATTATGAGATTCACCTTTTACACTTTAGAAAAAATTTCCAAGAGACTGAAAAAATAGTGGATCAACGATACAACCCCAAAACTCTACATACTGAGAGGACCAAACTCATCTGGTATCCACCACCAAGACCCACAAAACAAGGACAATAGAGACCCGAAACCTCTAACATAATGAAATGATCCTTTACCTAAAACCTACATGCTATAATATCTGCATACACCCAATGGTTTATGAGGGGTGTGAGTCAGGGCCAGTAGAATGCCACCTGAAATATATTCCTAACAAAACCGATTTATAAGATAATCATAGATGATTATTTTAGTAATGAATATCAAATTCACTATTAAGAGTAAGTAATTATGTTAGTAAACATATATATATATATATATTCATATATATATTTAAATTCCTATACATATATATCAAATTATAAGAACCTCACAGAATATCAGGTTTCTATGATAACTGTCATTATATAATTTTATAAATAGACACAATACTTGCAGAAGTGGTTTCTTCATAGGAAAAAATTAACATTGAATCACATATAAAATTATTTAAGCATTAACATGAAGAACATAGAATTAATTTAAACATGCATAATATTTTTAAATATGATGAAGACCAATTTCATAAATATAATTTTTATAAATTACAATTCCCTATTATTAGAAGATAAATAGAAGAATTTTTCCTTTAAAATAGTTTTCTACTAAAATAAAAGAACAACAACACATAAGATTAATACAAAAATTAAGAGACCAAAATGAAATCAAACATTTTCACCATAACTAGCATGCAATTAAATTCAAAAAAAAATTAATAATAAATTAACTATAAAATATAAATTATACTTATGGAAATAGAAGAAACATAGAAAATAAAAAATGAATTATTTTCCAATAAATAGAATTTAATTTTTCCAATACTTATGAAAAAAATTTATAAATTTATAACCTAAATGTGTTAACAAGAAATTTTTTAAAAAAACCAAAAAATTTAACAAATAAGTATAGTTCTCCTTACCTATAATTGATCATTAGAACCCCGCGATATACTTACCTAAAGCATATATTCAGATGAATATAGTATAATAGACTCAATCTAATCTCTGTTTTGAAATTGGTATTTTATTCAGAAAATGATGTTTTTTATAACTTTATCCACCTATGTGCCCACAATGGCATAGTGATGCTTGCAGAGGAAGGTAATTAGCATGATGTTAATAGTTTTTATTGACACATTCACAAATATGACAAGCACAAAATATAATAATATTTTCAATCGAATAAAATATACCAAGGGAAACAAGTCAATAAATGATGAAAAAAATTTATTAGACAAAATGAAAATCAGATTCAACAATCCACAAGAAATTGTGGAAAGAGGATTGGATTTTTACAAAATCGAATAAGACAGAGATTCAGATGAACTCACATAAAAATAAAGACTTGGTATAAGTTTCTTTATAAACTAGTAATATTACCCGAAAATCGCTTGGATCCCATAAAAATCACTCAGATCTGTCGGCCTCGACTCCTATGAAGATGACTAATCATGACCTCAACTTCCCCCTAAATTTGTGATACGTCTGGCCTTAGCCCAACCTGACATTTCAGCATGAAACGCCTTGGATGTGGATGAAAATTTCAAAACCTTCGGTCATGGAATTATACTCCCACGTGAGATGAACTTGTCACCCTCGAAGAAACCTCTGTGACAGCACTCGCAACCCGCTAAAACACCTACCTGAAAAATTAAAACCCCATATCTGCTTTTCTTGTTTTTATTACTATTATTATTATTTTATTATTATTATATATTTTTAATTATTTATCTAATCTGTTTAACAAAAACTTTTTATAAGTATATTAATTGAAGATTATATTCAACATTAATGATTATAATTTATTATTTGTAAAATAGAATATATTTGTTTATAATCAAAACATATTTTCTAATTTGAAGCTAATAATTAATATATATATTCAAACTATTTTTTTCATAATTCATAATATATTAATAAATTGTCATAAAAATAGTGTTATTATAAAACAAAACATTATAAATTAATAGTTTTACTAAAATAATTTACTCATACTTTATAATTATAATCTCATATATATATATATATATTAGATTTTCAAAACCAAAATATATAAAACTGAATTAATTTAAATAGTATCATTCAAATGTTTGATTAAAAATTAATTTTCTTAAATTGGTATGTGAATATTAATTGTTCAATTTTATACAAAATAACACTACTTATAAATGTTGAAATCAGTATTACGACATACTATATTTTAAAATAATATGTTTAAATTTCATGTATAATCTAAATATCTATTAAAATAAAATTATAAAATTATTATTATATTAGTTTTATATTATATTCATATTCCAAAAATATTTTTGAAAATTATAAAAAATTTAACTATATTCATATATATTTATAATTTAAAATATTATAATAGATAACAATTTTGATGAAAGTAACTTCTATTTAATAGAAGTAGTTATTCTAAAAAATTATACAAACGACGAAAAATAATATATAATTTTATAATATGAAAATAATATTTTTATTAAAAAATTAAATTTCACTTATTATTTCATACAAAATATTCATAAAAAATAATTAATTCCCTATGTATTATATCTTTTAAGTGAATCATCATAATAATATTAAAACTGTGAATACGATGGATAAATGGAAGAAAGGACAGAAGCATTTTACCACATATAATAATTGTTGATGGAAACACCATTGTATATCCATAAGGGGAAAATGAGTTTAATTTTTTTTATAGATAAATCGTCCACCATTATCATGAATTCATGGTTAAAAAAAATTTCAAATTTATAAAGCATCAAATATAGGCATATTGGACCCTTTGAAAATCAATTTCTAAAACATCAATGGAAAATACCATAAAAGTGGCAAATGGATCATGGTCAATATTAGGTTCCTACCATAGAAAGAAGATGAATGATTATTGTTTTTATGTATTTCTATAAGTAAATATTGTTTTGAAAGTATGTTATTAATGATATCCTAATTATAATTTTTAGGGAATGTATATAGACCATATTTCAGTACATTTTCTTCATGGATTTAGATTTGTGGGTTGTTTGGTACCAATAAAAAAAATAAATTATTCAGTAACAAGTCGAATTTTTTTTGGAAAACATGTTTGAGGGAATTATTGTCCTTAATATTAAACTAATGTTGAATTTTTGAATTTTGGATAATTGTTACGCAATATTAAATAATACAATTGAATCGATTAATTGTTTATTGAGTAAGTGGTTTATTTCATCATTAATGCATTTTAAAACACTTTTTTATTTATCGAATATGTCTAATAACATGCTTCTTACATAAGGATAATTGAATAAATCATGTTTACAAAAAGGTTTTATAGTTATTCATGTTGTTTCCAAACTACAAGATAAAAAATGAATAAGGGATTTAGAGAAGCTGCATGTTGATTATTGTTTTATGATACGATCAATTTACAAAGTTCAATGACCTTCGTTCTACATTGTTTAATCATAATATTTTGGAAATGTTAACCATTTTTGGAATGGAATACATTGAACTATGTATTTGGTTTTTCATATCGATATATTACATCCCAATATGAAGCATATTCTTATAATAGATGATATAGATATAATATATAACTTAATAAAAATAAATTATTATGTTTATAGAATCATATATTTACATATATTTATAGTGTGTGAAACAATATTTTATGATAAGGAAAATGGTCATGAAATTAATTTTACCCCTATTATTGTCATTTTTGTTGATATCAATTACCTTTTACATACTCTAGTTTATGACATTATGGTTAACAAAATTCAACTGACCATGTTCCCTCTCAATCCCCATCAGAACTATATAGTTTTATATTCTATCCATATCTATGTTTTCACTAATGATAATTTGTCATAGAGAATGGTTTTTTGATGAAATTCAAAATTTTGAAAAAAATTATTATAAATATGGGTTATTAATTCTAATTATTATGTGTTTTTTTTCAAAAACTGAAATTTATAATATTAAACCTACATTACCGAGATAAAATTTAAATTATGAGGTTGTAGTTTAATTAAGAGGGTGATAATGTAACCACCCGTGAAATTAAAATATTTTTATCTAGAATAAGTACTTTTTTAATATTTCGTTATGTACAACACCATGTTAATCTATGGAACACAAAACACTGATTTATCATTCGTAACACACAAGTACATGTTTTACTGGCTTTAAATTGTTCAACTATTTTAAAATTAATTTCTCAAACTTTTATAAATTTCATTATTAATATTGGACATAAAATGTTGAATATGGAATGTCAAAATTAGCAATGGGTGAATTTTTTTTATTTTTCATATAGGTTTCATATTTTGATTAACATTAGAGATTATGTATATTTAGTTTAAAATTTCCATTTTTCTAAAAAAATTATTAATGTTAAAAAAAATTGATGAGTTTTTTAATTTCAGAATATATTAATTATATAAAAATATATTTTAATACATTCTAGTTTATTAGAATAATTTTTATGATTATTTTATTTTTAAATACATAATGATCATTTGAAGATAATAACATTAAAAATATGCTACATCACCACATTTTTTGATTTAGCATTAAAATTAATTTTTTATCTTCTCTGAATTTAAATTTAAATATTGGAAAAACCCTATTTTAATATATATTATATATATATTTTTATAAGATCAAAATTGTTTTTGACCAATAGTATTGGTAAATGTAATTAAAATTAATTACAGCAATTAATGAATGATTAATATTAACCAGGTACTAATTCATAAACTAATGGCCCAAATGACATAAAAACTTGTCCAAAAATCCATTTTCTATTAATATATTGAGCATGTACTATAATGGCCCGAACCTATCAGGCCATTTCCTTTGTCAAAAAGAACGTCAAGAAGTGTTCTGGAGGGTAGAGGGGAGTTTTCCCACACTTTTCAATATATTATAACTACAATCCATATAGTGTGAGTACCCTCTGTGTACCACCTTGCCGGATATACCCCGTGTTGAATACATGTCCATTCCACGTGAAATAAATGAGTACACGCTGTGGATCCCATACTACAAGTCGTGTAGTGCCTCCCCGCGTACGTGTTTCCCTCAAACCATGTGTTGACCAGTCAAAGGTTGTGTGATGGGTTGAAGGCGTGTCCTTGCCGCATGAAATAAATGAGTACACACCATGTAGCCCATACTACACGCCGTGTAGTTCCTCCCAGTGTACGAATTACCCTCAAACCATGTGTTGATCAGTCAACGACTGTGTACCGCATTGAAGGCCATGTTAGAAGGTGTGTGGAGACCGTGTGAAATTGCTGAGTACACACCGTGTATAGAAAGTACACGCCATGTAATTTAGTTTTTCCCGTCTATTGAAGGAGGGGACCACTCCTTCTTTTTCAACTCACTCCTCTACTCCGCATTCCTACGAGCAGAGCTCTCTCGAGAGATTCTAGAGCTCTTTCTTCCATAACTGTTCCATCTGAGGTCTGATATACGATCCATCAGCGACCACAGGATCGTAATGATGAGGAGGAACTTATAAACTTAGATTTGTTTCTTTCCCATCTGCCTTTCATTTCCATCTTCCACCCGAGGTGGTTATGCCGGGATTAGATAGAAGCGACAGAGGCCGCCAGAAGTCTTCTAATGTTGATCTGGGGGAGCATTGTGATCAGAACCTGTTGAGGTAGGGATTTTACCTTCATCACTCTAAATTGTGCATCATGTGGGGTGTGTGTCCTTTTGTTTATGTCAAACACTTTTGAACCTTTTTAATAAAGATAATAACTGGCATGTATAACTGGGATGGTAATTTTGTGAATATAGTTACATTATTCATATCCTGTGTTGTTATGTTTTTAATTGAATAGGCTTATGCCTACTAAAAATCACGGCCCTTGGGGGCATTTTCTTGCACAATTAAATGATTCCCTATCTTTCTGGACCATTTTTGTGGATGGAAAAATTGTGTAACATGGAATTAGTTTAATCACGTAATGTTGGATGATGAAAATTTGGAACCCTTCTATGATCACCCCGGTTGAATAAAATTGAATAATGAACATGTGTATGTTGGCTAGGTTACGTGGTGTGTGAAAAGGGGATGAATCCTAGTTTGTTACAAATAGGATTTTTAGTGGGGTTGCGATAAATGTTGTTAAAGGGGAAATGATGTGGCAGGAGCCTTGTTTTGGGATAAGGTTGTGGAGATGTGGTTATAATAGCAGCAGGGATGCAGTAGTGGGTTGTGTTGTTAGAAGAAAGTGGAATGATAATAAATGAAATGTGTGGAAAATATAATGAATTAAACACGGGTACAATCAATGGGGTTGGTTTGGTGTTGCTTGTGACTTATCTAACTTGATTTCTGGTTGGTAGGGATTTTGTTCTACGAAACGCTTGATCTGGTTTGATAGTTTCCCAGTAGTTAAGGAACTAATGAACTATTACTGGTGAAACATGAAAACCTAAAAGGGGTTGGGGTTGTTTGTGGTATCCATGCTTCGTAGTAGAAGTGCCGAGGCACATGCTCAGTTTCTCTGTTTGGAAGCCATATGTTGGGCTGTGTGTTTGGTATACATACATACATATATATATTTGTATCATTGTGTTTTGTCGAACACCACCCATTTTGAGCACCTAGTTCCGAACACTCCCATTTCATGGGATAGGGTGTTTTCCCGTTAGTTACTAGCTTCATCATGATCCTTCTTCCATAGTCTATGATGGCTTGAGGTGACCTTACAAACAAGACTCTTCAGGTATGTTTCGATTGGGGAAGTTTTAGCCCATGACTCTTCAGGTAGGTTTACTGTTCCCATGAATCTTCGGGATGAGGCCCAGGTGTGTGCAGGCGGGATATGTGGTTGTGAGGCCTAGGTGTGTGTGGGTGGGATACGTGGTTGTGAGGCCAAGGTGTGTGTGGGAAGGATACCAGGTTTTGAGGCCCAGGTGTGTGTGGGCGGGAAGAGTGTGGTAGTATCAGGACGTTTTCCATTAAAAAGAGTAGCTAACTAGTGGAAAATGGTGCAGGGTACCCAATACTCTTGTTCTTATAAACTACTACATGTTGTTATGTGTTTTTGGTGAGCATGGCTGGTGAGGTTGAGTGGATAGATTTCCCTGTTAGGATGGTTTCTTCTGTTGTTCTCACGGGAGATTAGGATGTCTCCCCACCTGTGCACGAGAGCTTTAGGTTTCCCTACTGAGTATACATATATGATCACCCTACATTTACTTTCAAGTTTCCAGGAGGACTACTAGGTCCATGTGGTACCCTACTAGTCGGGACAGTTGGAGTTGTTGCAGTTGTTGTACTATTGTTTCTTTAGGTATTGTAATTCTGAGTTATTTGTTCTTGTACTTTGTTTTAGAATTGTTTAAACATGCATGTGGGATTGGTTTGGGTTTATTTCTATAAACACGTTCTTGTCCTTTTTGGTGGTTGACTTTTAATATTTCCCGATCATAAATAATAAAAAGTGTAATGCTTCCCATATTTGTGAAAAAATCATACCCTTGGTGCTAGTCCCCACCCCGGGGCCTACTGGAGGTGGAACTCGGGGGTCATTATCTCCCTTTCACCATTGCAAGCTTATGATGGGAATCATTGGTGGGAGGGGTTCATGGTAGAATGGTATCAGAGGTGATGGTTGAGAGATTGGATGGAGTCTATAGTTAGGAATAGTGAGGATTGCATGGGATGGTAGGGTGACCGTGTTGGCTGATCTTGGTGCGTGACATAGGCCAGGGAAGATCGGCTCGGACACAGGATTTTAGGGCCCCCCATGATCCGATGCAAGGTCTCTGATCCAACTGAATTACCAAGTGATACTACATTGATTACAGGTTTGTGACCCTAGGAAAGTTATATGCATCATCATGGTTGTGTTTTACTTGATTTGGGAGTTCAAGGAAAGAAATTGAATTAAAATGATAAAAACCTTGAGGAAATTTCCTTGCTACTTGGGGTTAGGAAATCTTTTGTTTATCGTATAGCTATGGAACCTAGATGTCATCCCCGGGTGGCTCAGACAGCCGAGTCCCAATAGATTTAGGCGGTCGATCAGTTGAGGATTAACCGAGAGGAGGTGGATTGCATGTGAAAGAATACTCTTTGTTCATTCCATCGACAAATCCTCAAGAAGTATGATGGGAGTACTTCAGATATGGAGACAGAGGGGAGGATTGAGGAGATTAGGATCACTTTTACTTTGATCTATGCTCCGAGGGAGTAATGGGTTCCCCTAACAGTTAGTCAGTTGAGAGGTGCGGTGCGCTAGTCGTGGACGCTCTACCTCAGGGAGAAGACATAGGTAGAAGTTTTGTGGGCTGACTTTGAGAAGGAGTTCCGAGAGAAATTCCTTTTTTCTGTGATCAAGGTGGATAAGTGGAAGAAGTTACTCTTCCTCCAGTAGGGGAGTATGTTAGTACGAGTCTCGGGCGAGACGTTTGGAGGAGGTTCTTCGTCCTTCGCTCCAGTATACTGTCACCCCCTTCACCCTTCTGACGTACATGGCAGTACAGAATAAGGCAGAGGTTGTAGAGAGGATGAAATCATAGGGAGGTGCACCACGAGAGGGGATCCAACTAGGGTCATCAAACAGGAAGGTAGTCAGCAGCAGGTCCCCTGCGACGAGACCTTCTAGATTGAGGCTAGTGTGGAGCAGGCCCCAGCAGTTCCAGTTCAGACCTCCGGGCCCTCATCCCTTTTACCGAAGTCTCGGACCGATGTTTTCCTATTTTGGAGGTTTCGGAAACGTTCAGAGTCGGTTCCCAACCCAAGCTTAGTACGGTGGAGGTGGGCATGTTCAGCGCCCGCCTCAGCAGCACCAGTTCTGATGTGGCCCTTCCAGCAGTAGTAGGACCCTGCTCCTCCGAGGGCAGACTTTGCCGGAGGAGGCTGACCTCAGGGTGCTCTTCAGGGACCTCGACCAGGGTGTGATTGGGGAGGTGGACTATGTAACACCACAAGCTTTCATGAAATGTTTATCCTTCAATAATACAATAGCTTGCATTGTACGCAACTTCGAGTTCTAACACGCTATGACTAATCAATGTAGCCGTTATGAATAGTAATACCCACTTTTTAAAATTATAGAATTTTTATATTTCAAAATGGACTTCATTTTTGTATTCGGAAAATCAAAATTATACTAAGTTTAATTTTTTGTAATTTTCTGAGAACTTCCAATTTTTGATGAAAAGTGAAAAATACTTAAATTCAACTTTTTTAATCAAAATAAATTAAACTGATAAATTATACTATTGAGTGGTTTTAAAGTATAATTAGAATATATTTTTTCAATTTTATCCAATGGTGGTCATTAGAATTAATTTCATATTGAAATTGGACATAAACAATTGTCAATCTTTTGATATATATTGTTTATTAAAAACACGCTATTTGTTGTGACAGCGGGAATTAATTATAAAATTAATTAATGAAACATACATGTATGGAATTTTTAAAATATAAATCATTTTTGAATTCAGAATATAAATTATATCTTAGGGTGAAATTTTGGCATTGTTTTGAAAAACATCAATTTTTTATGAATATTGAAACCAATAAGTGATAGTTAAAAACTGATTTTTCGTTTAAATGAAACATTACCACTTCTGGGATTTGATTTTCAAAAATCTGACATACATGGTTTTAATTAGGATTTAAAATGTGGTTCAATGGGATTAAAATAATTTTTTGGTGAATAGTACCTTTTATGTTTAATTAATCACGATTAAAGGTAATTAGTGAAATTTAAGGTAAAAATGATATTATAAAAATATCAAAATACCTTTCCAATTGTCCTAACCTAATTGGATGAGTCATGGACGACCAAGAATATCCATGGGTCAACATGGGGACCCCATGGAGCCACTTGGGTATGAAAATGACATTAGTAACTTTTTATTTAAAGAAAAAATTAAATTGTCACAAACATGTGTCATTTTACTAAAACAATTATTACCTGGGGTTATATAAGTTAACTTTTCAACTATAAATATTAATTATAAAGCTAAAACTATTTCATACATCATGATATTTTTTTACAATTTTTAGACATTAAATAAATTAAATATTTTTATGACACCATGATGATGCAGTTATGACCTCATTAATTAATGATTTAAATGAAATGAAACGATAATGTAAAATATAAGGCTTGAAATTGTCAAAAACCTGTTGGATGAGCATATTTAGAACCCTTATCACCTTATCCTAGAAATATATCATTGTGGGACCATTAGAATCTGTAATGATTTTCATAATAAAGTAACATTTCAATCTTTCCAAGAGTGTCCATCCTCTCCTCTTATAAAAGGCCCCCACATCTGCCACATTATTCACACCAACAAAGCCATTTTTCTCGGCCAAAATCTGCTCAAATACTCTCTAAAATTCCCTCTCTTACTCCTATAAGCCTCACATTGGGCATAATTCTACCAAAGGAATCCTTTGGCTCAAATCAAAAAAAGTTACTCATTTTTAAGGTAATGTCTTCTTTTATGTTATTATGTTTTATTTTACTTCTCCAAACCCTTAAAATCTTTTTATTTCATTATTTTATAACAACACCAGTATCTTAAATATACTAGGATGTATTTATGAGAAGTATTTGATTTACAATTACACACACCTTCGTCTAATGGTTACAGAACATACTGTTTATGTGGTTGGTGAATTTCTGCCTCACGAAATGATGACTATTCAATATTCTTTTAACACCTCTAATGGTGGCCATTATGATGAAACTATTTTTATATATGATATATAATATGTTTATTTATTTATTATTCTTCTTTATTTTTCATTTATGGCATTCCTTTATGACTTCCATTATGGGTAAACGTGATAATTTCATTTTAGGAACTGCAGACTACCGCCCCCTAAAAGTGATTTGAATCATTAATGCCATATTTGGGATGTATAAAGGATGGAGTAAATGGTATTATATATTATATTACACTAGAATTATATTATAACTTTATATAATTATAATTTCATTCCATTAAATATGAAATAGAAATGAAAGTAGTGTTCATGCGTACGTACGGCTTACCGTCTCCATTAACGGTGCATTTCATTTCAAACCTCTAAATGTTATGTAATTTTATAAATGCATGTATATACTGGATATATATATATATATATGATATATATGATATCTACATCATGAATATAATTTTGGATATAATGGATATTTCACCACATGAACAACTTGTAATTATAAGAAGTTTGTTTTTGACTCAAGTACCAAAGATCGACAAAATGACCGTTATTAACATAAATAATTGCATAATGTTCATAACATGGTAATAAGTGATATAAAAGGAATAATTAACATGAAAAAGGTTCTTAAGAAAATAGAAATTAACTCTAGTTTATAAATCAGGAGATTAAAGAACGATCGAGTCAGGTCGGACACGAGGTAAGGGAACTTCTTAACCCAATTTCCATTATTTGTGTTAATCTCCTACTTTAAAATTATGTGATGATATTTTTATGTCATATCTTGTATTTATAGTTTTTTATTTTTAAATATGGTGAATAGACATAATATATCTTTTTAATTCAAAAATTTATCTTTGTAACGGACTTCATCTCAATCTCCATTCATGGAGGCAAATTTTGTTTTATACACAAATTTCTTTTATACGGTGTATAAAACACTTTGACTTTTATGTTTATTCAAAAGGATTATTTTTATATGAAGAGTTTTAATAAATGAAAAAAAGTAATGTTTTTCTTGTTGTACGTATGCGGAGACAATGACTTCTTCGCCGTCGTGACCATTATTTGAGTTTCAGCTTTCTTTAAAAGACATAACTTTTTTCAAATGAAAAATAAATACCAAGATTTAATTTTCTTTAATTTTGGTATTGAAATTGGTTTTGAAAGTGTTTTTATTATATCAATGTGTTGTATTGATATATTGTGATTGAAATATTGAAATGTTATGTTTCCTTTGTGCATGTTTTATGTGATACGATTATGTTATGGTTTATGATATGTTTAAACCTGTTCATATGAGGAATGCATGTGACTTAATATGTGATGGGTGGAGCCCGCTATAGCTCCTCGATGCCTCGGCATGTCTCATGAGATAAAATATTGTCTTGGCATGAGGCCTTGACAAAATCTTATTTGTGGTCTTGGCACGAGGCCTTGGCTATGTGGTTATGATAATATGGCATTATGCATTCCATCATTTTGAAAGTGGTTATTGATATTGCATGTGATTATTCGACCATTAGAATATCCATATGAATATGTAAATGGAATTATATCATTTTACTTTTGCCATATTATGTTGATGTTCAAGTTTAAAAGGCTTTTGTTTTAGTCAGACATTGCCTTAAATGTTTATGTTTATTTGTGAATGGTTCTGCTATATTGTTATCCTTACTGAGCATTTGAGCTCACCCCTTTCAATGTTTATTTTTTCCCAGGATGTGAAGAAATATTTTATGACTGACCTATAGGGATAGTCTGAAGGGGATAGAAGTGTGCAATATGGAGACTATGTTATTTTGATTTTTCACTTTATGATGTAATGTAACATTTATGAATGTATCTAGTGTTTCCAAGGATACTAAACTAATCGGTCTTTCGAGACATGATCTTTTGTGATCATGCCAATGTTTTGAAATAATGCACCGACTCTGGGTAACTGGGGTAGGGGAATTATAGTTGGTATCAGAGGCAGTTTATTACTATCCTTGGAAGCTATATTTATATAAACACTGATTAGAGAACATATCCCTAAGATAGGCTTTGATGATTAGTATAGAAGAACATCCTAGAATTGTGGTATTGTAGAGATTTTGTGAGTTTTCTGAGAAATACATCCCTTTCTGGATATGAGCAGGTAGAGGCCTCTCTGGCACAGATGTACCTAGGGGTAAAACCTGAAAAAACATCTTTGAGATAGACTTGAATGGGAACCGGTGCACGACAGTGGTCCTTGTTGCACTCTAGGTTACAACACTCCTGGGGGATATTATTACGGCAATTCTCATTTTATTTACAAACCATTATGAAGGGTTTATGAGTATATACTTCCTCAAAGAAAACATTTTTATGATTATGGATTAAATCCATAAATAGTTCAATTTATGTTAAGTGTTTTACAGGTATGGAATTGTGTATTTTGATTCATAAACTGATCTAGTTTATGCCATTGTTTAGAAATGGAGCATAGTGGGAGGAATGGAAACCGTATCAATGCACACACTCCATGTAGTAATTACCCTCCTGCTCAAGAAAATTAAAATGGATTTGGTGATACAACTGGTGCTGATCAGCTTATCAATATACTGGGACAACTCACTCTGGTTATGAATAATATATTTACTTGTATGGAGAACCCTGATATGTAATGTGGAGGATCAATGTTAGACCGCTTCATGAGGCAACAACCACCAACATTTAATGGGTGTACAAATCGATTAGTATCTGAGGAATGGATAAACTCCTTAGAGAAAATATGCCATGCCTTGGGGAGTAGCTAAAGGGAAAAGGTCAACATGGCAGTTTGCTGCCTTACTGGAGATGCCGATCAATCGTGGTAGCTGATTCAAAACACAAAGGAAGATGATGAAGTATCAAATATGGAATGGAGGGAGTTCAAAGAGATTTTCTTAGAAAAATACTTCCTTCGTGACCATCAAGCATATATGGATAGGAAATTATCGAGTCTAAGTCAAAAGGAGGATGAAAATGTCACAATGTATGAGACTAACTTTACAAGGTTATCAAGGCATGCAATAGATTATATAAGTAACCCAAGAAGTATGATTGATCATTTATTTAATGGGTTAAAACCGTTTCTCCGTCGAGCCTTAGTCTCACAAACTTTCTCAACGTATGAAGATATAGTCTTCTGTGGTATCAAGATAGAAAAGGAATTATCTAAATCATATGACAATAAAGTAATTGAAGAGAAGAAGAGAACAGTGGAATAAGAGACAGATAAAGGGAAAAAGGAAAAGAAGGATTTTCCATTATGTGATAATTGTGGGAAGAATCACCCTGGTACTTGCCTAAAAGGAAGGAGAGTTTGTTATAAATATAGAGAAATAGGTCACCAGGCGCGTGATTGTAAGGGAATGAAATAGGCTATCAATGTTGAATGCTATAATTATAGATAAATGGGTCATTATATAAATAAATGTCCTAAGCGTCAGGGAAAATTACCTCAGAAAAGGCCAAGAAATCAAGACCAATCATATGCTGTTACAAAATTTTAAGTGGAATAATTAATTTATTGGTGCTTTTGGACTCAAGGATTATATTCTTGTTATACGAAATAATGTGATATATATATAAGGATTATACTACAGTACATATTGTTTTCATTAATGTTTTTATATGATGAAGGTAATCATATTTTTATTATGTGACAATAAGAGAAATTTTACATTGTTGGGGGAATTTGATTAATTGATTTTGGAATTTATAGACCTTTTAGAGGGAGTCTAGACACAGGTATTTTTCATAACTATAAAGGTTGTAATAGATTATGTTTAACTTTGGATAGTATTGTTTACTGTTAAAACATTTCAGAAGATTAATTTTGAAATATTATAATACTACTGTTTTAGGAAATGAACAACCTGCAGGTCGGGGGATAACTCGTCTCATCGGACGAAGCTGTAGGAATCGAACACACAATCATAGTGTGATAGGCATTTGTTACCTACTACTATCCTACATGAAGTCCCTGGTTATTTCAAAATAGTTTTCCTAATCTAAATGGTATGTGTTAATATTTGGAACCTTATAAGATTAGGATTAATATAATATTTTTGAGTTCTATTTTCTTTTTGAGTGAAATATGGGGTGTGGTAAAATTTATTAAAGAATGAAAGTCTACATGACAAGTAAGTATATTTCTATACGTTCTTATTAAAACTCTTAAATAAATTCCTCAACATTATGAAAGGTAACATAAAACAAAAACGTTGTTGGTCAACTTTTCCAACTGGGGATTCAATGACTATTTAACCAATCACAAGTTTCTGATATTCTTGTGGTTAAATTTCTCCTAATACTATTTTATACAAATCTCCATCGGACCTTGATGGTATTTTCCTCCATATCCATTTTTTCATAGAATCCTAGTATTGGATATATTGGGTGACCTTTGTACTTATATTTACTTCTTTTAATGTTGTATTTTTATTAACCCTATTTCCAATGTGGGTTTTCCACAAAGGTATTTGGAACCTTCAACCTTTTATTTTCAAAGAAAAATTTCAAATTGCGAGGAAGCAATTTATTGAAGGAGGGGAGAATGGAACACCCCAAGCTTCACAAATACACTTCTCCTTCAATAATACAATAGCTTGCGTTGTATCCAACTTCAAGTTCTAACATGCCGCAACTAATCAATGTAGTCATTATGAATAGTAATACCCACTTGTTAAAATTATAGAAATTTTATATTTCATAATGGACTTGATTTTTTTATTCAGAATATCATAATTATCCTAAGTTGAATTTTTTGTAATTTTCTATGAACTTCCAATTTTTGATGAATAGTGAAAAATAAATAAAAAAAACTTTTTAAATAAAAATATATTATAGTGATAAATTATAATATTGAGTGGTTTTAAAGTATAATTAAAATATATTTTTACCATTTTATCCAATGGTGGTCATTAGAATTAATTTCACCTTGAAATTGGACATAAACAATTGTTAATCTTTTGATATATATTGTTTCTTAAAAACACGCTATTTGTGGTGATAGTGGGAATTAATTAAAAAATTAATTAATGAAACATAATTTTTTGGAATTTCCTAAAATAGGAATCATTTTTTAATTCGTAATTTTAATTATAGCATAGGGTGAAATGCTGGCATTGTTCTGAAAAACATCATTTTTTGATGAATAATGAAACCACTAAGTGATAGTTAAAAATTGATTTTTTATTTAAATAAAACATTACCACTTCTATGATTTGATTTTCAAAACTCCAACATAAATTGTTTTCATTAGGAAGTAAAATGTGGTTCAATGAGATTAAAATAATTTTTTGGTGAATAGTATCTTTTATGTTTAATTAATCATGATTAAAGTTAATTAGTGAAATTTAAGGTAAAAATGATATTATAAAAATATGAAAATACCTATACACTTGTCCTAACCTTATTGGATAAGTCATGAATGACCAAAAAAATCCATGGGTCAACTTGGGGACCCCATGGATCAACTTGGGTAAGAAAATGACATTAATTACTTTTTATTTAAAGTAAAAATAAAATTGTCACAAACATGTGTTGTTTTACTAAAAAAATTATTACATGGGGTTATATAATTTAACATTTCGATTATAAATATTCATTAGAAATCTAAAAAGATTTTCTACATCATGATATTTTTTTATAATTTTTAGACATTAAATAAATTAAATTTCTAATGACACCATGATGATGCAGCGATTACCTCATTAATTAACGATTTAAATAAAATGAAATGATAATGTAAACTCTAAGACATAAACTGGTAAAAAACCTATTGTATGAGAATATTTCTAACCCTTATCACCTTATCCTTGAAATATATCATTGTGGGGCATTTAGAATCCGAATAACATTTCATAATAAAGTAACATTTCAATCATTCCAAGAGTGCCCCTCCTCTCCTCTTATAAAAGGCCCCCACCTCTACCACCTTATTCACACCATCAAAGCTATTTGGCTTTTCCACACTATTCCCAAATACTCTCTCAACATCCCTCAATTACTTCTAGAAGCCTCACATTGGGCAGAATTCTACCCAAGGAAGCCTTTTTCTCAAATCAAAAAGAGTTACCCGATTTTATGGTAATGTCTTCTCTTATGTTATTTTGTTTTATTTTGCTTCTCCATCCCCTTAAACTATTTTTATTTCATTATTTTGTAAAAAAACAGTATAGTAAATATACTAGTATATTTTTATGAGAACGATTTGATTTACACTTACACAGACCTTCGTCTAATGGTTAAAGAACATACTGTTTCTGTAGTTGGCGAATTTCTGCCTCACGAAATTATGATTGTTCAATATTCTCTTAACACCTCCAATGTTGTCCATTATGATGAAACTATTTTTATATATGATATATATTATGTTTATGTATTTCTTATGCTATTTTAGTTTTCATTTATGGCATACCTTTATGACATCCATTATGGGTAAACAGATAATTTCATTTTAGGAAGTGCGGACTACAGCCCCCTTAAAGTGATTCGAATCGTTAATTCCATATGTGGGATGTATAAAGGATGGAGTATATGGTATTATAAATTATATTATACTGGAATTATATTATAACTTTATATAATTATACCTTCATTCCATTAAATACAAAATAGAAATGAAAGTAGCGTTCATGTGTATGTACGGCTTACCGTCTCCATGAACGGTGCATTTCATTTCATACCTCTAAATGTAATGTAATATTTTAAATTCATGAATATACTGGATATATATTATATATATGATATCTAAATCATGAATATAATTATGGATATAATGGATATTTCACCACATGAACAAATTGTAATTATAAGAAGTTTATTTTTGACTCAAGTACCAAAGTTCGACAAAATGACAGTTATTAACATAAATAATTACATAATGTTAATAACATGGTAATAAGTGATATAAAAGGAATAATGAACATGAAAATGGTTCTTATTAAAATATGAATTAACTCTAGTTTATTACTCAGGAGATTAAATAATGATCGAGTCAAGTCGGACACGAGGTAAGGGAACTTCTTAACCAAATTTCCATTTATTGGGTTAATATCCTACTTTCAAATTATGTCATTTATAATTATGTCCTATCTTGTATTCATAGTTTCATTATGTGATCATATGGTGAATACACATAATATATCTTTTTCATTTAATAAATGATCCTTGTAAGGGACTTTATCTCAATCTCCATTCATTGAGGAAAAATTTGTTTTATACACAAATTTTTTTAAACAGTGTATAAACCCCTTTGACTTTTATGTAAATTCAAAAAGAATCTTCTTATATGAAAAATTTTACTAAATGACAAAAATGAATGTTTTTCTTGTTGTATGTATGCGGTGAGAAAGACTTCTTCTCTGTCATGACCATTATTTGAGTTTCGGCTTCCTCTATAAGCCATAACTTTTATTAAATGAAAAATAAATACCAAGATTTAATTTTTTTTATTTTGGTATTGAAAATGGTTCTGAAAGTGTATTTATTATATCAATGTGTTGTATTGATATCTTGTGATTGAAATGTGGAAATTTTATGTTTCCTTTATGCTTATTTTATGTGATACGATTATGTTATGGTTTATGAGATGTTTAAACCTGTTCAAATGAGGAATGCATTGGACTTAATAAGTGATGGGTGGAGCCCGCTATAGCTCCTCGATGCATCGGTAGATCTCATGAGACAAACTAGTGTCTTGGCACGAGGCCTTGAAAAAATATTATTTTTGGTCTTGGAACGAGGCCTTGGATATGTGTTTATGATAGTCTGGCATTATGCATTCCATCATTATGAAAGTCGTTATTGATATTGCATGTGATTATTCGACCAGTAGTATATCCATGTGAATAATTAAATGGAATTATCTCATTTTACTTTTCCCATATTATGTTGAAGTTCAAGTTTAAAAGGCTTTTGTTTTAGTCAGACATTGCCTTAAATGTTTATATTTATTTATGAAAGCTTCCGCTATATTGTTATCCTTACTGAGCATCTGAGCTCACCCCTTTCAATGTTTAATTTTTCCAAAGATGTGTAGAAATATTTTATAAATGACCTACAGGGATGGTTTGAAGGGGATAGAAGTGTGGACTATGGAGACTATTTTGTTGTGATTTTTCACTTTATGATGTAATGTAACATTTATGAATGTTTGTAGTGTTTCCAATGCTACTAAACTAATCGGTATTTCGAGACATGATCTTCTATTATCATGCCAATGTTACGAAATATTGCACCGACTCTGGGTAACTGGGGTCGGGGCGTTACAGTCGACATTAGAGAGGCAGAGGATCTGGGTGTGGACAGTTGCATGCAGTAGAGTTGGCAGCTTCAGTTGGACCAGATGTGGTGCGAGGTATGATTTCTCTGATCAGCACTCTTGTTTCTTCTTTGTTCGATTTGGGTGCTTCTCACTCCTTTGATGCACCTGGTCTAACCCATGCCTTAGGTCTAGATGTAGAGAGGCTTTTTGTACCCCTGGTGCGGAGTACACCAGTTGGAGGTCAGACTAGCATATCTTGTGTTTGTTGGGGATGAGGGGAGTGTTGGGACCACATCGATCTAGTGGGGATCTTTTTTTGGTACAGATGTAGCTATACGATGTCATCCTAGGCATCGGCTGGCTGTTTTATGTTAGTGTCGTTATCGACTGCTTCTGAAGAAGGGTCGTGTTCTTCGACATGGATGGGCAGTGTATAGATTTTGTTGGTGAGAGGAGCTATCAGGTGGGAAGATGGCATGTGAAGCCTCTCTTTTCCTTGCTAGGTTGGTTATTAGTGGTTCCAGCTGATTCAGAGATGATGGATGTTCCAGAGGTTATTGGGGGAGTTCCCCGATGTTTTTCCCGAGGAGGCTGTGACTCTACCCCCTCCGACATGAAGTTGAGTTTGGGATAGACTTACAGCCTGGTGCCCGTCCGATTTTGATGGCACCTTATCAGATGGTACCTTTGGAGTTGCGGGTGTTGCAGATTCATATTGACGATCTGATGGAGAAGGGTTTTTTTCGACCCAGCGTGTCACCATGGGGTGCTCCAGTTTTGTTCATAAAGAAGGCAGATTGTGGTCTCAGACTGCGCATAGACTACCGAAGGTTGAATCGGGTATAGTTCAAGAACTGTTACACCCTTCCAAGGATAGATGATCTCTTTGACCAGCTTAGATGAGCCAGTTGGTTTTCTATGATTGATCTGCGATCTGGATATCATCAGCTGAGGTTAAAGGACAATGACATCTCAAAGAGACATTCATGTGCAGGTATGGGCACTTCATGTTTGTAGTGATTCCCTTTGGAGTAACGAATGCACCCGCCGTGTTCATGGAGCTTATAAACATTGTCTTCCGAGAGTTTTTGGACCGTTTAGTCGTTGTATTTATCGATGAAATATTGATCTACTCAATATCAGAGGAGGATCACGTTGACCATCTCAGGGCAGTCTTGGGAGTCCTTCGACACCAACAGCTTTATTGGAAATTGTCGAAGTGTAAGTTCTTGAAGAAAGATGTACACTTCCTTGGGCACGTGGTGTCTCAGCACGAAGTGTCCGTGGACCCATCTAAGGTAGAGGTATTTGTTTCTTGGGTGGAACCCAAGAGTGTTGAATAAGTTTATAGCTTCTTGGGGTTGGAAGGCTATTATCCGAGGTTCGTTTCGGACTTCTCTCGAGTTGCTTCTCCATTGACGGCTTTGACTAAGAAGAAACAGTTCTTCCTATGGAGCGAGCAGTGCCAGAAATCTATAGACTACCTAAAGGATAAGTTGGTCAGTGCTCCAGTACTCAGGTTTCTAGAGGAAGGGATGTTGTATTAGGTGTTTTGTGATACTTCAGGCCTTGGTTTGTGGTGTGTACCGATGCAGAAGAAGGGGGTGATCTGTTATGGTTCAAAGCAGTTACGCCATCATGAGAATAACTATTCAACCAATGACCTAGAGCTTGCGGTAGTAGTGTTCGCACTAAATTTGTGGTGACATTACCTTTTTGGGGAGTACATTGTGGTCTTCTCAGATCGCAAGAGCTTACGTTACATCTTCTCCCAGCGTGACCTGAACTTACGTCATCAGAGATGGGTTGTGTTTCTCCAAATCTATGACTTCGAGATCTCTTACACTGAAGGTAAGGGAAATTTTGTGTCTGATGCCCAGAGCAGAAAGTCACATATGCAACTGCTTCATGAATACACTGATTCTTGGAAAGTGATGGGAGATTTGGCTGCCTTGCACTTGGATGCAATGGTAGAGGGTGTTAAAGGCTATTTGTTTCAGATGACGGTGCAGTCCTCCTTGTTGCAGCAGGTGGAAGAGTCTCAGTGGGGAGACTCCTAGGTGGATGTAATGTGGTATCGTGTTGATCAGGGTAACGCTTCAAAAGGATGGTCATTGGACAACTGACATCGGATGCTCTTTCATGGAAGTTTGTTTGTTACGGAGGCGATGCGTGAGGGAGTTCTCTGTGAGTTCCATAGCTCATTCTTGGTGGTACATCCAGGAGTTTTAAAAATGTACCGAGGCCTGAGGGGATAGTTTTGGTGGGCCAGGGTGAAACGGCCAGTGGCAGAGTTTGTGGCTAAGTGCCTAGTGTGTCAGCAAGTAAAGGCTAAACACCATATTCCTAGTGGTTTATTGCATCCATGAGATGTTCTCGAGTGGAAATGGGATGACATCTAAATGGACTTTTTCATTGTACTACCCAGAGCTCAGGGTGGTTATGATGCTATCTGGGTAGTGGTGGATCGGCTGAAAAAATCTGCTCACTTCTTAGCAATTAAGGAGTTGGGATTGGTGAGTACCTTAGGATAGAGGTACATAGACGAGGTGGTGCAGTTTCATGGAGTTCCAAAGACTATCATCTTAGATCGGGATACTCGGTTTAGCTCACAAGTCTGTAGGGGGTTACGGCATGCTTCCGTCCCCCAGCTATGCCTTAGAACTACTTTCCACCCCCAGACTGATGGGCAGACAGAGCGGACTATCCAGACATTGGAGGACATGCCGAGAGCATGCATTCTAGATTTTAGAGGATCATGGGTGCGACACATTCCTTTAGTAGAGTTTTCCTACAACAATAGCTTCCACCCTACTATTGGCATGTCAACGTTTGAGGCTTTGTATGGAAGGCCATGTAATTCGCCCATTTGATGGGAAGAGTTTGGTGAGACAGGTGCTCTTGGGCTAGAGGTACTGTAGAGCACCACAGAGAAAGTCCAGCATGTACGTGATAGGATGAAAGCCGCTCAGGACCGATAGAAATATTATGCTGATCATCAGAGGTGGCCCATGGAGTTCGAGGTGGGAGATCATGTGATCTTGAAGGTTTCCCCTCGATGTGGGAAGCAGAGGTTTGGGAAAGGGAGTAAGCTCTCCCCTAGGATCATCGGACCATCCGAGGTGCTTAGTCGATTCAGCGAGGAGGCATATCAGCTGGACCTTAAACCTCAGTTGGAAAAGGTTCATGACATCTTCCACGTCTCCCAACATTGTCAGTATTTACACAACGACTCTCACGTTATCGATTGGGGAGAGTTAGATATGGGAGATTATGTGACCTTCGAGGAGAGACCGGTCAGAAACGAGGATCGTAAAGAGAAGGTGATCTGTGGATAAACCATATCCTTGGCTCGTGTGTTGTGGAGGTATGGCGGACTCGAGGAGATCACTTGGGATCGGGAGGCTTAGATGCACGCTCAGTACCCGGAGTTTTTTTACATGTGTTTTGCTTTGTTCTTCTGAGCTTTGTTTTGATGTTAAACTCTGTACCTTTGATTTATGGAATTATTGTCTTGTTGGTTATGAGGAGTTTTGTTTACTTGTTCTCTGTAAGTGTTTAACGTGTCCGGATGTGTGGGGAAAGGGAAAAACCTGACCCCTAATCGAGACGCATTAATTCAAATGCGATTGAACCCATGCAGGCGAGTATGTGCCGCCTAAGGAAGATAATATCTCGACATGGCAGAAGGAATTTCCCCAAGCCACATGTTCGAGCAGTGTGTTGGTGAAAAATCCTAATATATGGAAGTGGGAAGACCCAATTCTTAATCTAGACGCATTAATGAATATGTGATTAAACCCGTGTAGGTGAGTCAGTGCCGCCTACAGCCGATAATATATCGACATAGGAGAAGTAATTCCTAAAACATTTGATTACAGTTGTTGGTTGGGTTCCTGTTATAATGAGATCCCTAAGAGGTTTCATCATGGGTTCCTCTATGTTGGGTTTTGAATTTTTGGGGATGAGAATGTTTTTAGAGGTATTTGATGTAATGGCCCGGACCTCTCTGGCCCTTTACTTTGTTAAAAAGAAGGTTATGAAGTGTTCTGGAGGGTAGTGGGGGTTTTCACACACTTTTCAGAATTTTGTAACTACACGCCGTGTAGTGTGAGTACACACTGTGTACCACCGTTTCGGGTATACCCCATGTTGAAGGCATGCCCTTGCCACATGAAATAAATCAGTACACACCGTGTAGCCCATACGACACGCTGTGTAGTGCGTCCCCGCGTATGCGTTACCCTCAAACTGTGTATTGACTAGTCAACGGTCGTGTGCCGTGTTGAAGGCGTGTCCTTGAAGAGTGAAATAAATGAGTACACGCCGTGTAGCCCATACTACATGCCTTGTAGTTCCTCCCTGAGTACGTGTTACCCTCAAACCGTGTGTTTACTAGTCAACGACTGTGTGCTGCGTTGAAGGCCGTGTTGGAAGCCATATGGAGACCATGTGAAATTGTCGAGTACACGCCGTGTACTTTAGTTTTTATTGCCTATAAAAAGAAGGGACCTCTCCTACTTTTTTAACTCACTCCTCTCCTCCCCATTCCTATTAGCAGAGCTCTCTCGAGAGACTCCAGAGCTCTTTCTTCGATAACGTTTCCGTACGAGCTCCGATTTACGATCCGTCAGCAGCCACGAGATCGTAACGACGAGGTGGAACATCTGAGCTTGGATATGTTGATTTCCCTTTGACCTTTCCTTTAGATCTTCTAGACGAGAAGTTTTTTCTGGGATTTGACAGAAGAGACGGAGGCCGCCAGACGTCTTCTAAAGTTGATCCAGGGGAGCTTTGTGATCAGAACCTGTTGAGGTAGGGATCTTACCTTCGTCTCTGTAAATTGTGTATCATGCAGGGTGGGTGTCCTTTTGTTTGCGTGAAACAGTTTTGAACCTATTTAATAAAGAAAATAACTGGCTTGTATAATGGGGATGATAAGTTTGTGAATATAGTTACATTATTTATATCCTGTGTTGTTATGTTGTGAATTGAATAGGCTTATGCCTACTGATACTCACTTTCGTTGGGGGCCTTTTCTTGCACAATTAAATGTTTCCCTTTATTTATAGACCGTTTTTGTGGATTGAAACTTTATGGAATATGGAATTTCTTTAATCACGTAAAGTTGGATGATTAAAATTTGTATCCCTTATGTGATCACCCGGTTGAATAAAATGGAATAATGAACATGTGGGTGTTGGAATGGTTACATGGTGTGGGAAAAGAGGGTGAATCATGGGTTGTTACGAATAGGATGGGCAGCGGGGATGCGAGAAATTTTTTTAAATGGGCGATGATGCGGCACGAGCTTCGTTTTGTGATATGGTTGTGGAGATGTGGTTATAATATAAGCAGGGCTACAGTAATGGGTTGTGGTGTTAAAAGGAAGTGGAAATATGATTAATGCACTGCGGTGAAAGATAATGAATTAAACACGGGAACAATCAATGGGGTTGGTTTGGTGTTTCTTGTGACTTATCTAATTTTTTTTGTGGTTGGTAGGGATTTTGATCAATGAAAAGCTTGATCTGGTTTGATAGTTTCCCAGTAGTTAAGGAACTAATGAACTATTACTGATGAAACATGAAAACCTAAATGGGGTTGGGGTTGTTTGTGGTTTGCATGATTCGTAGTAGCAATGTTGAGGCACGTTCTCAGTTTCTCTGTTTAGAAGCCATAGGTTGGGCTGTGTGTTTTGTATACATATATATATATATATATCTGTATCTTTGTGTTTTGTTGCACCCCACCCATGTTGAGCACCATGTGCCGAACACTCCCATTTCACGGGAGAGGGTGTTTTCCCCTTAGTTACTAGCTCCTTCCTGCTCCTTCTTCCATAGGCTATGATGGCTTGAGGTGACCTTACACCAATGAAATTTCAGGTAGGTTTCGATTGGGGTGGTTTTAGCTGAAGATTCTTTGGGCAGGTTTACTGTTCCCAAGAATCTTCAGGATGAGGCCAAGGTGTGTGCGGGCGGGATATATGTTTGTGCGGCCCAGGTTTGTGCAGGCAGGATACGTGGTTGTGGGGCCTAGGTGTGTGCGGGTGGGATATTTGGTTCTATGGCCCAGGAGTGTACCGGCGGGATACGTGGTTGTGAGGCCTAGGGGTGCGCGTGTGGGAAGAGTGTGGTAGCGTCAGGATGTTCACCGTTAGGAAGTGTAGCTAACTAGTGGGGAATGCTACGAGGTACCCAATAATCTTGTTCTTATATACTACGACCAGTTGTTATGTGTTTTTGGTGAGCATGGATGGTGATGTTGGGTGGATAGATTTCCTTAATAGGTTGGTTTCTTCTGTTATTCTCACATGACATTAGGATGTCTCCCCACCTGTGCACGATAGATTTACGTTTCCCTTCTGAGTATACTTGTATGCACAACCTATGTTTACTTTCGGGTTTCCAGGAGGACTACTAGGGCCGTGCAAGACTCTACTAGTATAGACAGTTGGTGTTGTTGTAGTTGATGTACTATTGTTTCTTTTGGTATTTTACTTTTGAGCATTCCTGTATTTATACTTTGTTTCAGAATTGTTTAAACATGCATGTGGGATTGCTTTGGGTTTATTTCTATACACTTATTCTTTTCATTTATGGTAGTTGACATGTACTATTTCATGATCTTAAATAATAAAAAGGGTAATTCCTCTAATATTTGTGAAAAACTCATACCCTTGGTTCTAGTTGCCACCCTGGGGCCTACCGGAGGTCGGACTTGGGGGTCATTATCTCTCTTTCACCATTGCCAGCTCAAGAGGGGCATCTTTGTTGGGAGGGGGTCGTGACATGTAACCTATTTAAAATAAGTTTATAAGTTATTGGGATACTATTTCATCATAGAGGCCCATATAATAAGTTATATAAAGTAAAAGTCCAAAAATGGAACCATTCATACCATTAACATTTATAAAATTTATAGTATAGAAGAAGTTAAATAGTTTATTTTATAACAATATAATGATAGCTAAATAAATTTTTTCATTGTATTTTAATAATAATTTTTATTTTTTTTATATTTATATTAAAAGCTTAAAAAATTCAAATGCCTGGACTATTTAGTTAATAATTAAAAAATGTAAATGATACAGAAATAATTAAATGTAAAGTAAATATAATGAATAATTCTATTAAATTGTTTTTAGAAGAATATATATTGTTACACATAAGTGAACATAATAAAATTTTAATCCAATAATTTTTTGATATTTTTTTGATTTAAAATTCTATAAATTGGATAAAAATTTACATTAATGTTCTTTTACTGTGAATAATGCTCAATTAAATGATTAAATTTTAATTAAAATAATATATTAAAACAAGTAAATTTTATGTGCTAAAAAATAACATTTATCATCCATTAATGGACCCACTAAACTTTTTTATTTATAATATTGGCATACAGATAGTAAAAACAATGTTAGCATAGTCAGCGTCAAAAGTTGTGTTTTTACACATTGCACTGCCTTGGCTTAAGATTAATTTCCATAAAAAAATTTTATTTATATTGTAAATTAGATATCATATTTAAAATAAAATGGGAATATATTATTTATTAAATCATACCTTTATTTAGTCTTAATGGTAAAATTATATTGGATATAAAACTAGTAACATTATAAAAATACTAAATGTTAAAATATGTGGAAATAATGATGTTAAAGAAAACATATATAATAATGTAGTTATTTTTTGTTTTGGAGGTTTTTCGTGGAAATAATTTACATTTAAAATATTATTTTTCCATTTTTTGGCACATGACATAAGGATAATTACACAATATTTTATAAATTTTGATACTTTCAAGAATTCGACTAATCCCCCACTAAAAAAAGGAATTCACTCATCCCCTTCATTACACTTTTGAATCTACTTTGTCCCAACCAAAATCTACCAAAATACTATACAAAAATCAATCCCCTAAACATAAAAGCCTCACATTTTTTATAAATCTATAAAAGGATACTATTTTGTTAAAACCAAAAGGAGTTTCCTTGAAAAGAGGTAACCTTCATCGATGTGAATTTATGATTTATTTGATTTCCCAAATCAACATATATTAGTATTACATGATTATATAATATAACGAATATAATATATATACGAAGAGGTTTTTATGTTATCGTTTAAACCTAAACCTACACACACTTCCATAAAATTTGTAATGAAAAAACCATTTCTCTGTAATGTGAATTACCGCCCCATGAAATGATGTCATTCATTTTTTCCTTACCTATCATGGTTGGGGATAATGAATGAAACCCTATTTATATATGTTATATATGATATATATATATAATGTCTCTATTATTATACTATTTTTATACTTAAAATAACATTATTGACACTATTTTCTGGGAATAGGAAAATATCGTTTGTGGAAATGTGGATTTCTTCCTCCTCAAAGTGTTATAATATGTTCAGCCATTACAAGGAATGTAATAATGATGGTTTTAAAAAAACATATCTGACATAAATTAAATTTATAATATATTAACCTTAAAATTCATCTTAATGAAATATAATATATCTATTTTTTCATTAATATCATCACACAACAAAAAAGTGGAATCGTCGTTCATTGACATGTGGACTACTTCCTCCTAGACCAGAAGTGAATCCTTTTAGATATCATGAATTATAAATATCAGTATATATGATTAAATTAAATGATAATTATCATTAAAATATAATTATAAAAATATACAATGTTTCAAACATTATTTCCATAACATTCATTGAAAAATGGGAACATTACCCATGTGTCTATATGACATATCGTCTACATGATTGCAAGGTTGGGTAATTTTTCATAACCATCATTCATAATTAGTTTTTTATAAGTAAATTATATATTAAAATTTGAGAATTATTTCTTAATTATTACTGGGGAAATGTTTACATAGTCATTCTATTGACCATAGTCAAACATCTAATTTCCTTTTTCAAAAATAAAAAGAAATTTTAAAAAAACTCATAATGTAAACATATTTGTTTTAGTAGTTGTATACAAAATTTTAATATGTGATGTAAAATTATTAATAAACATTACAAGGTTAATTAAAAAATTTAATAATTAATATATGTTTATTATTCAAGAATACAAAGACACATGTGACAAGTTGTTCTTATGGTTTGAGATTTTGTCTAAATTTACATTCCATTAAAAATTATATGTTATTATGAACCTTCACTTTTATATGGCGTAAAAACACCCTATAGAAATTTTAAATCATGAATATCCTATTATCAATATATTATATGTTTCATTTAATGGTATTCCATCATTGATATTTTGATTCAAATGTTTCAAAGGTGTACTGGGGACTTTATAGTGTTTATAGATTTTCTTATCAGGAATTTAAATGATCATAAAATTATATTTCCATTATTCATTTTCATTAATCAATATTGTTACTTATCCTCCCCTAAGGAAATATTAACAAATCGGTATACATTATTTATTACAGATATTTTATATGGAATATTGCTTATTTATTATATCAATTATTCAATACAAGAAAATCATTTTATAGGATGGGTGGGGGAAAGATTTTATACCCCCTCAATGAATTGAAAAGTTCCCATGAAATATATATGTTTCCCAAATTAAATGGGTTTCAACCAATACATTTAAACAATCATGTTAAATGTATGGAAAATATATTTTTTCTAGTTCCTTAGATAGGATATCCAATTATTATATTTTTATTTCATTGATATATGAGTTACAAATATTATTATACAAGATAATTTCATATGATAAAATCCATTTCTGAATTTGAATTCTAATTATATTGATTAAATTACATGTATTTCAGACATTTAAAATTCCATATTGATTATGCTTTATGCAACTATTTATTTGAATGTGTTCTCAGTTATTTACATTCCATTTTGCTCATTGATTCATTATTTATTCTCTTTTTCATACCATTAATGGGAATATAAACCCTAATTATTATGTTTCGTTCACCATTTTAAGATGAGGATTCTTTTAAATGAGTATCAATAATGATGAGATTTTATTTTTTTATTATTTATTAATTTTAAAAAATTAATAATAGAATGATATATATAATCTAATTTTCAAAAAAATGATATATAATTTGGTGCCTTGGTATTTGAACCTTGTATCTAAACCACCGTAATAAAATACTAATCTACATCAGTGATTATTTTTCCATTAAATTAATGTGTTCCATCTATATCGATCAGTAGTTATTTAAAAAATAAACTAAAATTGCATTGAATTTTTATACATAATTTATTATATTAAAATTTCAACTATTTATACAGTGTTTTTGTTATTTTTAAACTTATCATGTAATAATTGGATATTTAAATTCCATTAAAATAACTAAATGGAATTCTGAAAGCCTTTTTGTAACATTTCAACTTACTACACATAGTCCTATAGGCCCCTGTGAAAGGAATTTCATGTCAAAGTCACTTAGCTTTTGGAGTGTTAATTATTATGGTGGGATTGTAGATTTTTATGCCCCAAAACATTATATATGCATTTGTTATATTATTTCATTCATTTAGTTTCAAATTCATACTCATCATTAAGAAATAAAGAACGAATTTATTTATCTTTTGACTAATGATTCAGATTTTTCATGATTTTTAAGAGACATAATTAACAACCCCACCACCATTTCCTCTTATTCATCATCATTCATACCCAAAAATATTTATAAAATGATAAGATCAAGTAGATAAATATATTTTGGATCGTAAAATATTGAGTTATATATATTTTTGATGATTTATTCCCATTTGTTTCATACAGAATGTATGTTAATGATCTATGGTACTTTTTTAATTGTGATATTTGTTAAATCATGAAAGCACGTATGATTATTTATTTTAATAATCTATGAAAAAATGATTATATGAAATTAATAAAGTCACCTAAAAATCCTTAATAATATCAATATATGTTGAGTAATACTCAAGATATGGAATATAATACCAATTAAATATATATTTATTCAATTTGTTATGGATTTGGAACTGATGAATTAAATAAATTTTCTCAGTGTGCAATTGTATATGAGAGGTAGTTGAAAATAATTGTTTCCTAAAAAGAATCAAATAATATCATATAATTGATGTATAATATTGAAAAATAAATATTAATATATTTTAGATTTTATGATAGTGAACGAATCCTTCAAATTTATGGAATATTGACTGAAATTTTCAATGGTGTTGCAGCACAAAGTGAGCCAATTTATTATCACGATCATAAATTAAATTTTCTATGAATTTCACCATATCAATGGAATTGAATATCGATATTAATATAAAATTTATACATATATAAAATTTATCAATAAATTTATTAGTGGTATCCTTATTGATATATAAAGATGAAAAGAAAGAAAAATATGAAAATCATATTTCTATTAGAAAAGGAAAATTTTCACATCATGTTTCAATGGATGAATTTTATGATTCTAACCATTCTGGATAATGTGAAAAGCTATAATATTTTTTAAAAAACTTGGGAATATAAATAACAATTAAATACAAAATAAAAAATAACTAATGAAAAATAATTTGGAAGATATAAATGTAAGAATAAATTTTGTATACGTCATGATTTCCATGTGACTAAAGATTGAAAGAAAATTTATTACAAAATAAAAAGTACTAAATCCATGACTGATAATAAGGGTTATTCAAAATATTTATATATTTAATCTACTAAAACATATAATTATGGGCATGAAAAAAACGTAAATCTATGCCTTAGGGATTACATTAATGTGGTACAATATTTTTACCCTCAAAGATCAAATTGTTAAAATATTTTATATAGTTAACTTAATAACCATTGTTTCATGCTTCAAGATACATTATAATATTTAAATTATGATTTTATACAATTTTGAAAATATAATTATGTAATATGTATTGAATGAAAAATTTCATAAAACTATATTTCGGATTTAAGATCCACACCTTTAAAAAAATAATGTTCTGTGCATGAAAAAAACTATGGAATTATTGGAGGAATTTGATACAATAAAATAATATTTTATTCTGATAATCAAGGGAGATAATTATATATATATAATTATATATAAAAATAAACAATATAATGATGGAATTAATAGTATTTGTAGTAAATGAGAGAAACCAAAATTATATGGGAATTATTTTGTTCATGTTTCTAAATGTAAAACCATATTTGTAGATAATTTATTTCAGAGTAGTATTAATGAACACTATTCTAATATATTGTACATAAATATTCTCAATTTTATTGTCCCAATAATTTCCATTATTTCTAATAATTATTTGAATATTACTTTTTAATTTTTTTTTATAAATTGATTTGATTAGCCAAATCATTATTTTCTAACACTACCAAAACAAGAAGTATTTGGTTACAAAAGGAATTTTGTTTTACTATTTTGAATATTTTCTCCACCGAACATAAATTATATAATAATAAGTTCTTTATATATATATATATATATATTTGTATATTTATTTTAATAAAAAGAAAAAAAATTCTTCTACAAATATTTACCAGCCATCAATTAGTTCATTATTGGAATATAATAATCCTTAGACCAAGAACTCTTAAAATCATTAAAATATTTCATTTTCAATTAACATATTTAATTCACTAACTATTGGATATAGGTGGAGAAAAACATTTATCAGGATTATATTTTATTACATTATATTTGGTCATTACTATCATTGAACCACTGAGTCTTCGCCTCTCTATATTATTTTATATGACGAATTAATTATTTTATTTACTTTAAAAACATCAAATTTTATATTTTATGATGAACCTATGAAAACGATTTAAATTATTTAAAATATAAATATATATTCATCTATATATAGTGTGATATTTCAAAATTCATCTATTGTGTCTAAATATTTTATTGTTGAATAAATTAGTTAGTTTTATGCATTATATTAATCTCATGTTACTCATCAAATAATTTTTTACATGTTTCTCAAAAAAATTAGTATAATGATCGAAATAAATTGTAATGGAGGGTAATTTATAATACAACATGAATTGGGAGTTAATATAAGTCATGTTAGGTTTATTTAAAGTAAATCTATTTACTATTCTTGTTAGATATTTAAATTATTTAAAAAATATCTATATAGAAATTAGGTTTTAATCATTTTTTAGCATGATTATTGAAATTGAATATTACATTACATATGTAATATTTCATACTCTAATCACCCTTTCAAACTATAAAATTAAAAAAATATTACATGATATATATATATCCATAAACAAAAACATCACCTCCAAACCATAAAAATAAAACCATTCCTTCTTCTTCCCATAAACATACACTCTTTCACTTTCCGAATCACTTTCTAATCATTTTCCTTCCATAGTTGTTATGTAAAATTCAAATATTTCCCTTGATTCCATCTAGAGCAGCATGAATATACTAAAACACAGGAGATCATAATGTTTTCTACCAAAAATTATAATATTTCACAGTATAAAACATTTTTCAAAATATTTTAACATTAAACAATTATATAAAACATGGAAAATGTGTAGAAAATTTCTTGACGCATTAATAGATCTATTAGAGGGATAAGTTTTATTAATATGATGAATAATTTAAAAATACTTCTTGAAAATGTATATAAAATCCCAGTTCATGAGATCTAGGGATTCAGTCACATTAGATAGTTAATAGAAAAATGTTTTATACAAAGACTTAGAAAATACATTATGGTAAAGGTGAGATATTTTTTGAGATTGTAATCTTTATATTACTATAAAAATTGTAGCTAAATTAATGATTTCAAAATGATAAGTAGAGAGGTTGTAAAAAGTACATGAAGTTTTAGGAAATATTTTCTTTAGTAGAAAATCACTTCTATTTCAAAAATAGATTTTGAATTCCTTTAGTAATATTATTAGAGTATACACAAAAAATCAATCCCTAGAACAGATATTTATGCATTTAAAATGGCTTCAGATAATGTTATGTGGAATATCAGATGATAATATATTATTAAATTATATCTTGGTGAGATGAAGATGCTCATAGTTATAAAATTAATATTATCTTTAAGTGGATGAATATATTTATATATTCAATGATGAATTGAAAACATGTCAGATAATATAAATCCAATATATCAATATATTATTATCTTATAAATTGTTTTTTAAATTAAATTTTTTATTTTAGTTTATGTTGTTTACTATGGGTCATGTACTTTATTAAATTTTTATTAAATCATTTAATTTTTTCATATTTACATCTCAAAATCGTTGATATATGGATATAGAAAAACATTTCAATTTTTTTTAATTATATGATTATAAAAAATTAAATAATAATTATTCGGGTAAATATTGATAAAAATTCATTTTTCTAGTGGAAATATTTATAAAAATGATATTTGATTTATTTTTTTATCAAAATATATTCATTATTTTATTATGATTTTATTGTGGGGACATGGGTTTGTTCGCTGTTTTTTTAATTTTTAAATATAAAATTCCATTTTTATGTTAGATTGATATCATAAAAAAGGGTATGGTTTTTCGTAATATGTTAATCCCATAATTATCATTATATTATAAATTTATTTTATTTTATCAATAATACGCAAATTTATTTTTTTAATGAAATTATTTTAACTAGATTTCTAGATTATATTACATTAATTTTAATTAAAATAAGGTAAAATTTTCATAATTTTTCTTGTAATATATGGGTGTTATTTATTTAATTTACATTACCCAAAAATGTTATAGAACGTTAGTATCAAGAACCATACATTCGCAGATATCACAACTATTGGAACCCTAGGGTTTATGTTTGATTTATTATTAGGAACACTAATTTCATTAATATCATATGATTTAAAAATTGAAAAATTAGTAATAATACTTAATTTTGGAATCATCCATAAAATGTCAAACAAACATTCAATGACTATCCAAATTCACTAAAACCCTATAATTGGACAATTTGTCTATGATGTTTGATTCGTGTATTATTTTCCTCAATTTGGGAAATAGAAAATATGGAGTTTATATTTCATTTATTATAATTATATAATTACCTAATGGTCTTTATTTAATGGATTATATCATTATCATTTATTAAAGGTGATGTTATTTTCCATTGGGAAATTGAAATTCAAAAGACATCCTTTTATAATGTGGATAGTCATTATAAACCTAAAATAAATCCATATTTTTTTAACTACTAAGTGATGATTCTTCTACAAAATTTAAATATGAGTAAATTTATTGCCTATTATAGATATACACTTTTGATAAATTCATGTTTAATATTTTTCATTTAATAATCAATCTCTTTCGGAAAAAGTAGTATTAATCTTCAATATTCTGTTGTATTTTGTTGAAGTCAATATTAGAGGTAGACATTTGAGAAATGCATGTATGTTATCTTTTGAGTGTTAAATTACTACATTAAAAAAACAATGTATACCTATCATTGACTATTATTTCTATATTGTTCCTATTTTTGGATAATTTTTTATTATTGTTAGTTATTGATGTATCTATGAGATGGAATACTATTCAAATTTTAAATTTCAACTATTTTCATAAATATTTGGAAGGTTGTGCTAATTCTTGGTGGGGATTCTGATTAATGTACTAATATATGGATATTTCAATTCCCTATAAATTAACCAAAATTCATTGTAATGGAATTTTGTATGCTTTCATCCTCTAGAACTAAAATTTAGTTGTCCCAAGGAAAAATAACATTGAATTAAAATCTACAAGCTCATCTGAAGGGAATTTGTGTTGTGTAATATGAGATTTATATTCCCCAAACAACTATATATCAAAAAATTTAATTCTTCGTTTTATTTATTATCATCTTATTAATCATATAACAGAGGCAAGAACATAGTCTCTTTATATTGAGAGGCATTCAATGAATTTTTCATGACTTTTGGAAGGAAAAAAATTACCCCTTCCCCCTCAAGTGTCTTTTCCATTTTCATTCTGACCTATTAGTCATATAAATCATCAAGTTGAATCTATGTTAAAAATAACTTCATTTTAATCTCCATAGTTGTATACTAACACCCTTTTTATTACAATAACATTATATGTTTTCTTGAGGAATACCTAATGAAAATTGGTGATATAAAATTCCTATTAAGTTAATAAACATGGTAATATTGCATAAGATATTTCCAAAATCGAATACCCTAATATAATTAAATATAGAAATCTTGAATAACAACATTGGAGCATAAAATATTGAACACGATAACATAATATCAGGGAAACTTATGAATGTTGCAGAAATACAAAATATGACCGATGCATTAGTCATTAATATCATCCATTAAAACATCCTAGTCTGGAGAGAGTCCCAAAATGGATTAGGATTACTACCTAATCACATATATACCATATAATGAGAAAAAAATTACTTAATGCATTCGATAACATTTTGGATATTACCATTCTAACATATACAAGCTTTCGAGTTCCATAGACGAAAATAACTCATTATGGTTAAATACTATAGTTTCCCATGGAAATAAATGAGTTTCAAAATTCATCCTCATATCACAATAAATTGACATTTTTTCAATATTACTAAGAGAATAAGTAATTAAATAAATTGTATGTTCTTTTTGGGCACATATGCATGGGTATGAAAATATAGTGGCTTATTATGAAAATAAATCATGAGAATGTGTAGAGAATTTTGGTACATAAATGAACAACCATAATAGAGTGTTAAGGAATTAAATAATTACTATTGTAGAAAGGATTAAGGGATAGAAATGTTCTTCGTACTCATTTATATTCTAATAAAAGGATGTTTAGTAATGAAAATTATTCATATGTTACGACATCAATAGAAGGTATAGTAATCTACAAATATATATAATACAAATATATATAATTTATACTCAATATATAACATCAAATATATAGGGAGATATAATATGGGTTATCGATTGAATGGGCATAACCGAATGAATGATGGTGGTTTAGTGATATCCATTTACAAATTTTCAAGAATCAAATTCATTTTTCACTAAATGTACAGAATAATCAAATTAAATTCCTAATAAATTAATTATGAGAAAATAAAATATAAATTTTTTTATTATAATATTACTATGATAAGTTATATAGGTTTTAATGTTATATAATGTTTAATTTTAGTATTCCAACGGTTTTTATTTCTTGATCCATTGTTAGATACTTGTGTATAATTATTGATGTCCTAGTAAAATAAGACTAAAATACCACGATTTAAATGAAATTGTATTTTTTAAATTATATAATTTAAATGTTCCCATGTAAAAAAATAATTTTTGAAAAAAGGACAACTCACATTGAGAAAATGATTACATTATATATTTAATTAAATTAAAAATGGTTACAGATTATCAAGAATTGAATTCACCTTGTTTTTTATTATGTTAATATATTCACAGAAAAATATTAGTTATAATATAATATTAATATATAGTACATATGGAAACATTATTAGTTATTTGAAATTCACCACAAATTCTATAATGGAAAATCAAAACTTGTTATCCATCGAGATGATAAACTGATATAATAAAGATAATATATTTATTTTTAGAATAATATGATAAGAAAAGATGATAAATGATAGATAATCCATTAAAATTAACATTATAGTATATATATGATAATGAAGCCAATTTTCAGTGTTTAATCTAATTTTTTTAGGATGTTTATAATGGGATAAACAAAATACTAGGTTGAGGTAATTAACATCTTCTTTGGATGTGTCATTTGGGTCTTCCACCTATCAAACACAAGATTGTTCTTTTGTAGATACTATATGTAAAATGAAGTGATGATTGGATTATTAATTGATGTTTTTAGAAATTTAGAATGCTAAAACTCATAAGAGTTGTTAGGAGAAGGGATTGTGATGGGTTGCATTTTTCGATGAAGGACATGGGTTTTTTAAAATATTTTATTCAATGAATTTTTATTTTTCTCTAAATAATATCAATAGTAAGAATTATTTTGTGTAAATAAAATAAAAATGTAATATTAGTTCAAAATAATTGATTCATACATCATCCATGACGGAACAATACTTTTAATTATCTCATAATGTTAAATATTGTGTTTCACCATATTTCACAATTCAAAATAAATTCAAATATTTTGGAAAAATATGAACAATTCTCCATATACATTTAATGATATTTATACTCTAATAATGTATTCCATTTTTTAAAATATGTTTATAAATATTATTTTCTAAAAGAATAAAACAATAATTTTTTACCAAATATTATTTGTAATATTATGTTTAATTTTTCAATGTCTCGAAAGTTTACATAGGGTCACATATAATTTTATTATTATTATTATAATAAAAAATAATATTAATTTATAATTCTATATTATTAAAATGTAATTTTAAATCCGAAAATTAATATTAAGATATCAATTTAAACATTTATGATTTTCAAAAAAATCATTAATTTATCATTTTTAAAATAAATATTTATATTTTATAATGTTTAAATATAACATATTATCTGTTAACAAAATTCCTAATTTTTTTATTAAATTTCAATTTGAGACCATACAATTTTTATCGTAAAATTACTTTTCCTAACAGTCATATTATTATTCTGATGGTTATGTTACTATTCTAAAAATAATATTACAATTTGAACAGGAAGATGTGTATTAGTTATCTCATTTCCATATATCCATTCGATATGTCTTATTAATTTAATTTCTCATTTAATCCTTTTTTCTATCAAGGATAAATATATATTAATTTTCATGATGAACAATGGACTGTTAATATTTTTTTCTCATTTCTAATGTTTTATTCATGAGTGCAATTATTCTGGTTGATTGAGAGGATCCAAATTTGTATTTTTTATTTATATTTATAATTATATTAATTCTATTTTATCATTTTCGAATAGTATGTACATTCTCATAGAGTAACTATAATGTTGAAATTAATATAATATCATTCTGTTTGTTTCGCCATGTGTTTAACGTTATTTTTAATATATTAAAAATCATGAAAAACTAACTAAAAGGTAAATTAAAATGATGACATTTTAGTATATTGCATTAATAATATTTTCCTTCCCAAAAATATCCTCTACCTTTTCACATCCCAAAAACATTATCCAACTAAAATTTACCAAATGCAATAGTGTTTTACCATACATTCCATAAAATGTCTCAAATAGTGTAATATTTATATTGCACTAAATGACTATTATTATATGAAAATAAAGCTATATAATGAAGATGAACCCAACAAACATTATTATTGAATGATTAATCTAAGATAATATACATTGAATGAGTTTTCCCTAACTCTCCATCATATTTAGGATGAAATGATATACAAAAATTTTACATAGTACCCAATGTAATATGAAGTCCTTTCAAAAAATTTAATGTAAATCATGGATCATAATTACATGAAATAGAGAGAGATACCTCATGTAACATAATTATGTACTTATAATAAATTTTAGTAGGATAATTTAATGACATAGTATCTCAAATATTAATTAAATTTAAAAATATATTCAAATGATTACAAATATCTTAAATCCTAATGGTTACTCATGATATCTTTTGTAATACAACCATGAAATACAAGGATACATTCTTCTATTTCCATTCATGAACAGAAAGTGTGTAAATCATCCCCATTAATAGTTGTCTGTTAAAATAAACCAATTGAAAATATATACAATTCTTGGAAAATTATTAATACATTTCATCATTCCTTCAAAGAATTTATATTATCGGTGTCCTATCTACATCATTGTATTATAAAGAAGAATGGAAAATAAATAGAATAAAGAATAATTTTTAAATTACATTTTCAATATAAAATCAATAATAACACAATACATCTTAACAAATCTAATTGTACATTTATAATTAGTATTAATGTCCGTAATTTCACTTTCCAAAACAAATTAATCCTTTTTAGACCACAATATTCCATTTCAACATTTTAAATACATTATAATGGATATGACCGAACTGATAACAGATCATAAATAGTAATGGGTTCAAGATATATAATCTCAAATGTCAGATTCCTTAAATCATAAAATAATGATCATATTTGTAACATATCCTGGTTAGTGGTAAATTATATTTTTAATAATGGTATCATTTTCCATATTTTTTCATTATGAAGATGACTGTAAAACTCAAAACAAGAATCCTATGTAAGTTCTAACCATATTCTACAACTCATGTAAAACTTTTTATAAGTAATATATAAGTAAACATTTATCGTTAATATATATTCCATGATTTTTTCAAATAAGAGATGCATTAATATTATCAAATCAAAAGTCACTATTTAATTATCTAAAGCTTAAGTTATTTGTTCTTAAAGAGTTTAAATTGATGTAATTAAAAATAAATTACCATATCATCCTAAATTATGATAGAACCATGTCCCATGAATGATGTATCCCTATAAAAAATATCAAAACTTTAATATGGAGAAGATAACAATTTAGAATTAACTAATATTTTTTGAATTCATTTAAAAATACATCACTATGATTTATAAATGTTGAAATAAATCCTCTCTTATTGAACATAATTTTTTTTCTAGATATCCTAAAATTAATTAAAGAAATTTAGTGTATGTAATCAACTAATCTATGGAATCATCAAAAATAATTGTCTTTTGTAAGTCTTTCGCACACATCCACAGTATATGTTTGAAATGGATCAATAGGTAATCCATATTTAAAATAATATAACTATAAAGGAAATAAATTATTATCAAAATTAATTTTTTAATCATCCATTTAAATACTTATGAAAATTCAAAATATATATCCATTGATAATTATATTTTAAAAAACAAATTAAAACAAACCATAAAATCATCAATATTGAACAAATAAAATTCACTTTAAGAGTAATTGAATGCTCTATTCATAATATCCAAAAATACATGAGGAAATCTATTAAACATGAAATTAATAAACACAAACATTTAAAGGTATATATTAATAAAAATCAAATTATATGTAATTTTTTCCTCCATCAATATCAGCTACGGATTCCTAGATATGATTTCAATATTTGTAAATTACTGAGTACCCACGAGCTGATCAAAGAACACATCTCTAATAGGAAATTAAGAAGTGTTCATATATTTATATTTTTTTTAATTACCTATAATAAATGAAAATATCCATAGAACCATCAATCATTCTAAAAAATAAAACAACAACACACCATGGTAAAATATTATGTTAGATTAATACATTATATAGAAATTCATATAAACTATTTTTTAATTTTAATATCATTATTAGAACTCTTTGATAAATAGTTTTTCATATGAAATTATACCAAAAAACATAGTATAAAATTAAATTTAATATCATATATGTGAATAAGGTAGATAAAATATATAGGTGTTATGTCAATTTTTTTAGAATAGGATTATCATTAATTCGACTGGATTCATTATTTTTAATGTCAAGTTCATCATAAAATTCTGCCAAATTATAAAATAATTAATCATCATTTGATTTTTTTTTCAATGGTATGAATTTCTTATTATATAAAAATGGAATACACTCGTAGAATTTAATATGAATTTTTTTATTCAATCACTGTTATCATGGATAAAAGAGTTCTAATACATTCTTATAATGACATCAATCTCTAATAAGAATAAGATAACAATCATTATTGGAAAATACTTCCACATACGGTAATGGAAGGGTCATATAAATATATATTTCTTTGATACATTCACATAGATTTTTTACCATAATTTACTCATTATTTTTTACGAGGATATTTCCATTATAGAAGAATACTTCTCAAAAATAAAATAATGTGTATATCCTAAATCAAACTAGTACATTTCACAATATGACTAAACAATTTATGTACCTAAATAAACTTCTTTATATAGTTTATGCTTTTTAATGGTATATTTTAATAATATGTCCACAAATATTTTCTTATTGTATTGATGATCACAATTAATTATATTTTTTATTTGGGAGCATATTTCCAAAATAGGCTATTTCATTATAAATATATATATTTTACTAGATAATCATAATTTCCTTAACAATTTTCATTTGTCTTTTTTTGAATCACAAACTATATGTACTGGCTAACTATATTAGAAACATTTTCAGAAAATCATTATAAATTATTCTAAATGACTCTTATTATATTCATTAATAGAAGGGATAATAATTTTACTCACAACTAATTTCTTCAATGCATTATTCCAGAATTCCATGAATGTCGAACTCTTATTTTCAATTTCAAGGAATCAAAACTTCCATGTATTATTTATCTATATTATAGTGAATATTTTAGAGATGCATTTTGGTTATAACATGTGATTCGAAGGCCTTTATATCCTATAATAAATTATTGAAATATATTTAATATATTGTCATGAAATTACTAAATATGATATATAAAAAGGTATAACACACGAATATGGGAACAGATCCAAAATCTAACAGCACTATTAAATTTAAAATGTAGTGTTCTCCCTATGAATTACATAAAAATTTTTTACTCATGTTATTTGTGAATATGTTTTCTTAGATGTGAAATTAAAAATATAAATTAATTTAATTATTAAATTTATTTTATTTGATGTAGTGACCTGTATCATCATTATATACATGGCTGTGATGGAATATCATGGTTGGACAATAATTATAAAATATCATTTTGAACATTATAATAGGGAATTATAGGAGGATGATAATTGCTTTAGTCTAGATTGAGGAATAATGTAGCAATAGATATTATGGATCTTGTCAATGTGGACAACACATAACTGTTCATCAGCAATGATCGATACAAACTCTATTTGGGATATTCAATTGTGATTTTCCTTAAATTTATTTATTATAGTCTAATAGGGATCAATTCCCTGCATAAAATTGATTCACACATTGTCACGAGATTTGATTAAAATTATTTAAATTTTTTGATTGTATTTATTATCCTATTAATTATTAAATTTATATAAAAATGGATCATATATAACAAAATAATGACACTATTTTTCCACACATATTATATATTATGGAATCCCCCCCTCATTCATCAAATGTTCTTCATAGAAAATTTTTATGGGTCATTATTCAATGAATATCATGTTTTCGACCATTGTGTGACAATTCATTGACACAAAAAATTGATAATTTGGGTGAAGTTCATGATATGTGGAATGATCGATGAGCAAGGAAAATGGAGTATGATCATTGGTGGCTTAGAATATATTCATGGTATCATTTTATTTTTTTATGATGGTGCAACTATATACAGAATATGTGGGATTTTATTTATTTTATTTAAAGCTTGGTTTTATGCTCTCTAGTGATGGAAATGATGGCCAACAATGGATCTGTGTTTTTCTGTGAGATGAGTGGTTAAAACGACATACAGAATGACATAGAAGTGATCCTAATGGATCTTGAATAATATGAATTAGATGATGTGTAATCTGGTGAGCCATTCTATATGGAACCCCTGGCTATGGTGATATGGTTTCAATGGTGAGTTAAATATCGAATTCAATGGGACACTATAACACACCGCATGATATTTTCTTTCATCATTACATGTTTCTTGGGGGTACATGTGTTGGAGTATTTTCCCGAGAAACATATTAATTGTACATTTAGATAAAAATTTATTCATTTTTGGATTATTAATTAAATATTTATCACATCATTATTTGTTATTCTACATGAAATTGAATGTCATAATGTCCCAATGGTAGTTGTTCCATGAAAATGTCATAGCATTTCACAGTTAATATGAGAAACTGGAACTGTTATGTCACTATTCCTGAATATATATTCTCTAGAAGGATGATGTTATCTGAGGGAATCATATGATACATGATATTTTTTGTGGGGTCCCCTTAAAATTTGAGACATCTTCTTATAGTGATCACCTTTGTCAATATCCAATATTGATATTTTGAGAACGAGACCCGTTGGTAGGAAACCAAATGTTATATTTTTCATTGAATTTTCCCATCTCTAGATGTGTGTATTGGTCCTTATAATATAATATTATTATTAATGAGTATTATTAGTCACACACTTTTAGGTATTGACTAAATCCTTGAATTTATATGTTCATAGTGAGGTAGGATGCATTGGGTGCATCCCGAGTAATACTGCATTAATGAATAATGTGATAATTGATTTATCCCGTATGTAATTTAACCAATGTTAATATCTCTGAATAATTGATGGAAATGATATTGACTAAAAAAATTAATTCCCATGGTTTTCAAAAGGAATGTTCTATTTCAAAAATTCAATGAAGGATATATTTGCGCATTAGTTAATGGGTCTAGCCTAAAAACAGTTCATTAAGTGATATTAAGATAAAAAGATAATATTACATAGAATGTATAAAAATTTGGTGAATTGTATTTATGGCATCAAATTATTTCTCTATGGTGCCTTGGATAATTTCTAGATTATAACCGTGGACTTTAAGCTTATTCACCTAATACCACTGAGATTTATGCCTATAGGGTCACACACTATGTATATCCCTAAACTATGTTAAATAATATATTATAATTTATTATTTAACGAGATGAATAAATATTATATCCATGTGTGATTTAAAAATTAATAATGTATTTTGATTTCATAAATTATATCATTAGTTATTCAATAGAATATAATGCCAGAAAAATATGTAACAAATTTTTATTTTTTATTTACTAACAATTATATTTATTTATCTATTGGCTAATAATGTTGTGATATTTATTAATTAAATAATAAAATTTATTAGTGGCATGGTAATTATACTAGAGGAATGGTGGATGGAGTTTATTGGTCAAATGGAAAATAATAAATAAAAATATTATTTAATTAAATAATCATTAATTATCTTCTGCATGTTAACTACATGTTGAAAAAAAGTAATAATATTATTATTTAACATGGGGTTCATTATGATTATATAAATAAATAATGAAACTTCTAAAATTATTTTATGTAAACCCTAGAAATATGAATACCCAATTATATTATTTTCTCAAAGAGATAATTCAATTTTTTTGGGTTTTTTCACAACAATCATGGAGAATCCTCTAAATCCTAGAGGTCTCCCTTTATCCATGAATTCTCCCAATAACATAGAGTAATACTCCTTCATCTGATCAAGTAAACATTTTGTAATCAGTTCTCGAGGAGATCAAAGGGGGACGATGCATGTGCAAGGATCATTCATGATAACATAGAGAGACTCCATTGGTGAGGACTAAAGATTCATAGAAGAATTGTGGATCACCACTAGATGAAATATTTACATGGATTCTATAATAAAACAACTGTTCACCATAGATCCATTGTCGGTTCAACAATGAAAAAATAATTCCTTATGGTTAATAATTTATAAAAAAAAACTAATTATAAGTTATTATGTTGATTTCATCCCTCATTATGTTCTAGAGAAATTATTTTTTGTCTAGTTCATTGAATCAATTTTGGGGAGAATATTGTTTTTCATCATATAGGTCATGGATTGATCATTAATTGTGGGAAAAAAATTAATGGTGGTAACCACCAAACACATGGTTCCACTATTCCCGAAACCTACATGGGGCATCAGAGCGGGCACATTATGGTATATATTTATTTAATACTCAATAGTGATTTAAATATTTTTAATTTATTTTCTAAATCCATGTTTACTCATTATTTTTATCTAAATAGATATATCTCCTTATACATCAATTGATTCTCTTAGATATAATATATATATATATATTTATTTAATTTAATAATTAATTTACAATCGATGAACTCTTATAGATGTTACATGATTTCTATCCACACAACTGAATATTGCATGTCGTGTTACCATAGTAACATGCTATGTAATAACATTAAACTCACCAGGACAAATTTGAAGATCAATTTGACATTATGCATTGATTTGGGACTTAATTACACCTTTAATGCACTATGTTTTGGCCATGATTAAATGGTACATGGTTAGACAGAATACACACAGTGTGGAATACTGTATATGATGTGTTGTCCCATTTGGTCAGAGATAGTCTGTGCATTCCATACACAAACTACCCGACATGTGACCATGTTACACAGATTCAGCTTGGCATGTGAACTATTAGGCACACTGTGTACTCTAATTTTTATGAAGTATATACTACACACCACGTACCTATTAGTGTGTCTATGATAGATAGTTTGATGTGTACACACCGCGTCGATCAAATATATATACCATGTACGATATACCAAAATATGAAGATTTATATTATTTTTACAATGAAAGATATGTTGAATAAACATGCATGCGATAATAAAGATAGGACCTTCCATGTGATAGGATTTAATTTTCATAAATATATAAATTTTTAATCAATATCTATGTAATGTTTAGATATTCATAGCACATATGAGTTGTTTTACCAGATGTTACTCAACGTGGATTTATTCATAACTTGTGAATGAAAATTCATATACATTGTTAAATTATCCAGGAATTACAAATCATAAATGTATGTGATACATTGTGTATTACAATTTTAACAAAAGTAAAATAGTATACGATAATAATAAATGTTGGGTAGATTTGGAAAATTATTCATTATGTTTACTCTAAGATACATTTATTTACACAGTTCATTTTGAATGAATTATTTTAATTTTTAAAAAATTATAATATATGATAATCTCAAGGGTATATAAATAAGAATTAAAATGAAATATTTCATTAATTAAATATAATAATTAATCTTTTAGAGAATAATTTGTCTTCAAGAATAACGATTAATAACTTAAATCTTTTTTTATTGAATATTTAATCAGTTGCATGCATTTCAATAATAATGAGATTGAAAAGAACATTTTTATGTGAATTCTCTAATTTTAATTATTATTAAATTAAATTTTTGGAATGCATGCCTTCTCTCCACATTATTTTGTAGGGCCAACTAGCCCATGGTTTTGTTTATTTTAACCCATTTTTCCCTCACCTACAAGTGAGTAAAAGGCATATGTAATTAATAGAGCTCCCATGATTGTGGAGAAGGTTCATGTACAGAGCTGAGTAAAAACCAATCTAGATAGATAAAAATGTAGACATGTGGAAAGATATGAACAAGAACCTAAATGTTTTCATGTTGTTTCTCCCCTAGTTCAACTGTTAGTTTATCAACAACTATACAAACAAACCACTAGTAGAAACTCATTATTATACTCTTTGTTTTATCATTGTTAGATGCATGGTTATTCAACTAAGGAAAACTTTTCACAGTCACATCATTAATGAATTAACAAGAATTCATTATTGATCTAAAATAAACTCACTTATCATAAACATTAGAATAGATATGGTTAATCACTTATGTAATCACAATTAATATTTACATGCATGTGATAGTGATAATAATTGGATATTTAAAGGTCAAAAAATAAAATACCTTAATAAAATATTATGTCGGTCTAACAATAAATTACATTGGTTATAATAAAACCATAATAAAATGTTATCAAAACAAAAATTTGGTGTGATTTCAATTATCTAAGTATTATAACATTAGGATTTGGGTTCACTTAACATGGATAACATCATGGGTTGATTGAAATAGAATTCCATTGTTTAACTAAGTGGAAATGGTTTTTGAAATCAAAAGTTATTAATTAAGGATTGAGGTGTCAACTCAGAAGAACATGTAACTATGAGTCAATGTTGTTTTCATTTTTAATGCCTACCAAAAAACATTCGAGTTTCTTGAACAACCATAGTTGGGGTAATGAGATGAGGAATATGGATCCTTTCAACCTGAAAATCCAATCAACATGATAATATGAAGCCAATGGTGATAACATTCCAGTTTTTATAAAATAGATGAAGTCTAATTAATATAATATTTATTTATTTTTCTAAATTATATCAAATAATGTACAAAATCACTTTATATCTTATTTGTAGAAACGTCATCAAAATGAAATCAGTCATATCATTGAAATCTATACGTGAAAAGGTATTAAATTTTATAAGAACACATTTCCATGAATGGAAAAGGTGTTTAAGAATTATCCTTCACCATGAAAGGAAATTGTATGTGATGGATGAACTATTTCGAGTAGGGCCTAGAAATGAAGCAGGTGATGTAGAACTATCTCATTATGAAAAAAATCTGAATGATGATACAAATGTTTAGTGATTCATGAATTCATCACTTCTAATGATCATTTTATGCATCATGAGGATATGGATTCCTATAATAGGATGTATAACTGTCAGGGTTTATATAAAGAGAATACGAGACAAGATAGGTTTATGTTCTCCAATGCTTTGTTAAGAAATAATATTACATATTATACACTCTTTGGTCCACATTTATTCATGATTATCAGAGACATATAATGCTTCGACATCATATGGATTAAATTCCAAGATTATTTTCATAAAAATTTCATACTTTCATCACTTCCTAAGAGTTTTTCTAGATTTTTAGGACTTATAAAAAGAAAAATAATGAGTATAGTAATTCAGAACTTCAGAAAACAAATTTGGTAAGTAGATAAAGACCTAGGGAAGGATAAACATGATGTCCATATGGTGGAAAACAAAAGGAAGAATGTGTCAATAGGGCCAAAGTATTATAAATATTTTATAGTTACTAAGAACCATCCAACCAAGAAGAAGAATATGTAGGGTAGATTATGGAAAAGGATGTATTATGGTTTCCATGTGGCAAACCAGTCCCCTAGATGAGAAAATACACCTAGAATGACGGGGAAGCTAATTTTGTGTTTGTTATCGAGTAAAATAATTCTATTTATACACATTAGGTATAATATATATCATACAGTGCACACATATGTATCCCAATGTGGGTACCAATTATATTTGGAATGATTTCAAGATGAGTGATGGATCTTCCAGCTTCCCATGGTGTGAAGTTGGCTTCTTTTTCCGTTGGTGATTAACACAATTCATTTCCAAAAAAAAATATTTTGGATTTATGATGTTGTTATTATTTCACTATATTTACCAATAACATAATTAATGTTTCATGTTTAGATACATATGGGTATTGTTTTACAATTTTGAAATAAAATTTGTTTCTTGTATATTGAAAACATTTTGTAGGGTATATAACATTTATATAATGAAATTTTGGAGTTATATTATTATAACCATGTTTAGTAAAATGATAGTGAATCATGTTCACATGACTCATTTAACACCCATATTATGCATCATATTTTGGTACTTGTAAATGATAATTTATTGACAGTGATCTACATGGACTTTTATTTAGACCCCTTTTAAGCTAAAACGACATGATAGATGTCATGCTAGGTTATATGTAAAAATGACCCTACTACCTGTCAGTGGATAGGGTGAAAGGTCCATAAAACCTCATGGATTGGTACACTCATATGTGTGTAGACCATTTTTATTATAATATAATGGGGGATGTTATTCCATCATATCATTTACTGATGAATTGATTAAATATGGTCATATCTTCTTCCGGGCTTATATGTTTTAGTTCTTTGAATAATTAAATGAATTCACGGTTGATTTCGAAAATTATCATTGAATGAATATAAGGAATCATTTATTTTATTTTTGTGGGGAATATCTAAATTAAGAGTCCATCGACATTCTATGAGAGTTTAGGATTCTATCTCAATTCACACCCCCTTATACACCAGAGTGGAGTAGTGTTCGTGAAAGGATGAACCATACCTTATTATACAAAGTAAGGATGATGATGAGTAATGATGATATTCAATTATACATTTGTTGTTATGAATTTGAAACTATGTCGTAGATGAAAAACCAAGTACCAACTAAAAAAGATGATTTAATTCCCTTTGTGCTATACAGTCTGAATAAAACCATTTTGTCTCATAATCCCGCAAGGGATTGTGATGAATTCATTAAGTCTTTCTAAAGAAATAATCCGGCACCATAAGGCATGGGGTGTATGTTTTTAGGATCTCCCATTAAAACAATGTAATACTTCACATAAACCCCTCTGACAATAATGTGACTATCAGTAGAGAAGTCCCCTTTTATGAGAGGGAGAACATCCTCAAAATAATGAGTGGGAGAGAGATATACATGGATGAAATTGATGATCAAGATACAATGAAGTTCTTACATTAATTGATTTTATAGGTCCTTAGGATGAATTATTTCCTGAATTAAAAGTAATATGTACAATCATAATAGAGTTAAGTGAAAAAATAGAGATATAGTTTTCTATTCCCCAATGACAGTGATACATTATTTGTTGAAAATGATGATCTTGTCTCCTACAAGGAGGTAATAGAGAGATCATAATCTATACGATAGAAAGAATCCTTGAATTATTAAACGGCTTCCATGTATCCAAACCAATTTTGCGTTCTATTCGATGCACCAACTGATGTAAAACCAATTGGATGCAAACGGGTATTCCAGAGGAAACTAGATAAATAATGTATGTTGAGTTCCTATAAAAAATGAAATGTGGATAATGGGTTTAAAAATGTTGACGAATCAACTATTCTGAAACCATTTCTCCATTCTCCATGTTTAATTCCATTAGAATCATAACTGCAACAATAGCATACTAGGAATATGATATTTGGCTGATTGATGTGAAAACAATATTCCATGATGGGATACATTTGGAAGATGTCTATATAACCCTAGTGCAAGGATTTGTGACTACAGGTGATGTTAAAAATATTAAGAGGTTGAATAGATCGATTTTTTAATTGACTCAAGCGTCCATGTCAAGGAACATTCGATTTAATGAAGTGACAAATGAATTTGTTTTCATTAAATACAAATTTGATCCATTTGTTTAAAAAATGAATATCGGGAAAGCAGTCGTTATCCTAGCCATATATGTTTATAAAATATTACTTATCAGAAAATATATTCCAATATTAAAATCTATTAAAGAATTTTTTAATAAGTGATTCTCCATGAAGGAATTAGATTAAAGGATTATATTCAAGGTATTCTAATCATTCGTGTTAGATACAAGAGGCTTCTTGGATCCAGTCAAAGTACATATGCGCACAAGATACTAAAGAGGATTAGTAAGGAATAATCCAAGAGGGGATTGGTTCCATTGTCACATAGTTTACATCTTTGAAAGAAATTGTGTCCTCAAACATATCATGAATTGTCTGAATAAGTAGGATCTCATATGCTTTGGTGATAGGGTAACTCATGTATGCCATGTTATGTAATAGAATTATTGTTTTCTATGAACTAATATTGGTAGTTAGATATCATGATGATCTAGGAGAACATCACTAGACTTCGTTTAAGGCTATCAATATGTTTCCATGAAGAACCAAGGATTAGTTAATGGTATATGGAGGAGATTAAAAGCTGGTTGTAAGAGGATATATGAATTCTAGATTAAAGATATATCTAGGTGAAATGATATCAAAATCAAGATATTTTTTTGTATCTACAGAGGATCTATGAGTTGGAACAGTTTAAAGAGGCTAGTTGTCATTGATTCTACAGATTATTATGAGTATATAGAGGCTTCTGATGTATCCCAAGAATACTATTGGATTTTGAAAATTTTCTAGATGTTTTTTTGTAGTTCCTATCAGTAAAGACCCTAACGCATTTTATTGATAATATAGTAGTGTTGGATCTTGAAAACTACCCATGGAAACACCAAAAGAGAAATCCTATAATCTATAATTATCATCTCATGAGGTATTTATATTGTAGGAGTGATGTTTTAGGGATTAGAGTACCCATGGAAGAGAACCTGGAAGACCCCTTGACAAAATTATTATCTGATCAAAAGTATGAATATCATTTCATAGCGACCAATATTATGTTTTTCAGCTGTTGGATCTAGTACATGTGGGAGACTGTAAGACAGGGATCCATAGAACCAACTTCCATCTACATTATGATTAACATATATTCATTGTTTTGAATATTAATAAATTAATTATCACATCATGATTATTCTATTTTGTGACATTTTATGCAATAGTGTACTAAGGGTAGAAATCACACTAAAAGTTAAGAGTAGTTACCAGATATGATAAGAACCTAGAAGTTTTATGAAACTATTTGTAACGTACCACTTCCGGAAGCCACCTATAGGAACCTCGTTCAATGTTCGTCACATGGCCTCATGCACATTTTCTAGAATGCTAGAGGTTTCCGACTAGCAGTGAGGGCCTTGTATGTGATAGTGGGGAAAATATTCCCTCATTTTTAGAGTACATTGTGGATGTAAACAAAAATATACAAGAGAGGAAGAAGTAATAATGACATACATTAGTAACTGTAGAATAATGAATATATAAATAAGAGAATATATATTTAAAATGATTCATGATACATATGTCCATGATAACAGCCAAATAAGTCACAATTATGGAACACAATATTGCTAAACCAAATTGCAAGAAAAAGCAGATTTACACTTTAGAATTGCAAGCCAATCCTTGGTCCCATGCTCACCATCTCCACAACAAGTCATGTACCTGGAGTAGAAGGGCCCTTTCCCTTATATATACCTACAAAAATATAGTTTGTTTGGGACCAAAAGCATGACCCAAACTGGGTGTGAGACTAAATTATAGTTGGCAACCACCAGAAGATCTGTTCCTGACAGTCAATGATTATATGGCAGGTAAAAGTTCAAAAATGTTAAACATGAAATCAATAAGCAGTAAACTATCCACAGTTAAAAGCATTCAAATCACTACACAACATGAAATAGGTAAACAAATAAGATAACACAATAGGTAACCATATGGGAAGTACCCACAACATATCCCCTCTATTCCTACCTAGAATTCAAGCAAGCATCAAAACACAAGGTAACCCTCTGGGATGTACTGACAACATATCCCCTCTAGTACGACCTATCAAGTACAAGAAACCCTCTTGATAGTACACTTAGTCTAACCCCTAGGGTTCAGCTTAAGCATAGACTATCTAAGGAATAACTCACCACCACTTCCCTATATAGTCTTGTATCAGTACTAAATGCACTCTAGGGAAGTACTCAATGTCTCATTCTCCCTGTGGCCCACGTCGAGGAACTACAGACACTCTGTGGAACCACTCAATGTCAATTCCCCATGTGGTCTCACATTGTAAATTATATAAAAACTCTGGAGAAGCCCTCATTGGCCATTCTACCTATGTACTATAAACCTGGTTCTCATTATCCTATTTAAGTCAAGCAGGTGAAGAAGAATGTAACGACCAAGGTAAATCTCAAGAACTACTTGGCTAGTATTCTATAGCACATGAGCATAAATGAACAACAGTCACACCATTCAATAATACTAGTCATGGGAAGGTAAACTATAGCCTAATATGCAAACAAGACCCAAATGTCAAAACAAGAAAAACATGCATGGGAAATACATATAAATCACAACAATACACCCTATTCACAATCAATAATCATCCACTTTGGCATGCCAGAATTGCAGAAAAACAATAGGGATAAAATAGTAAACGTGCAACTTTCCCTTCATTTTTATTGGGTAAATTTTCACATTAAAATCAACGAACTTCAAAAAAATGGCACAAACAACTTACCTTAGAGTTAGGAGAGCACTATACATTAACCTCAATGCTTGAATCTCCTTGGAGCATCGTAGATCTAATAAAATGTATAAAACGTTCAACACACGATAACAAGGAAAAGAAGTGGAATTAGAAGATGATGTTCTAGGAGAAGAGTGAACACAACGATAAAATTAAAACTCAATCAACATTTTCAAATTTGAGGAAGGATGGAGGCTCAGGGGATCGTCAATGATCTGTAGCCGTACAGACACTCTCAGATGAACGAGACCCATAAAATGTGTGTTCTATCCATCAGATTCATCCTCGTTGAATTTAATGAATGAAATACAAGGCATGTACTTTTGGAGTACAGGACGTGTACTTGCTCTTTCCGTAATCCGCATTTGGTAGCCTCCAAGTCACACCCACATGGCCGTATGTGTGGATACTAAACGGCCAGCATATGACCTGTTGTGGCATGGATATACATGGCATGTACTCATAATGTAAATGGAGTGTAATTCGAAAATTTTGCAGAATTTCATCTATTTCTCAAAACCGACTTGAAAAAAGAAAAACATACCTGAAAAGATGGTCTTTGTTCTAACAAACATCTCCCCTTAAAGAAATTCGTCCCTGAATTTCCCTAGCGCAATGTAGAAGAAGAAACTTTGAACAGTTTCTGTCATTGTGCTCATACATCGGCCTCCCTATCCCAAGTCTCGTGCTAGACCTGCCTTTGCTGCCATAGAACTCATACCAGTGGAACATACCCCGCATATAGAACCATTGTACTATGATCCACAATTTAGATAAGGTGAACCTCACACATCCACTTTGAGATAAACCTCTTCGGTTTGAATGCCATGAGATGGGTATTATATATAACATCGAAGTTGAGAAATGTGGAAGACGTCATGCATATACCGATACCTCTGAGGTAATTGCAACCGATAGGAAACAAGCCCAACTCCCTCCAACACCTCAAACTTCTAGACATACCACATAGAAATCAAACCATGACTCATAATACTCTTGTGTCCAAACATCATTATGACATGCAGGAAAACGAGATCCCCGAACTCAAACTCTTGAAGTCGTCTTCGCTGATTAGCATAAGACATCTGTCGAGACTGTGCAGTAGCCATCCACTTCTTAATCAACTCTATCTACTCTATGGTCTCCAGAATAAGTCGAGGTCCCAGCAAATCTGCCTCTCCTTCCTCCAACCAACATAATGGTGATCGGCCTGGCCTACCATACAATGCGTCATAAGGGGCCATCTAAATAGTTTTTTGAAAAACATTGTTTTAGGAAAATGCCACAAGAGGTATATCCTTCTACCAAGAACCTCAAAAATATAGGATGCCAGCTCAGAGAATGTCCTCAAGCACATCAATCATACGCTCGGACTGGACATGAGATTGGGAATTGTTAGATGTGCTCAAAAGTACCTGCGTACCCAAATCCTTTTAAAGCCCCTTGCTAGACCCGAGAAATAAAACATGCATCCCTATCTGAAACAATGGAGTGTGGAACTCCATGTAGACGTACAATATCCCGGATGTACAACTGTCCTAGCTCATCAAGAATGAAGGTCTCCTTGATCAGAAAAAATTAAGCAACCTTCGTGATTTTTTCAATGGCAACCCAAACAACATCATTCCCGCAAGGCGACCTCGGAAAACCGGTCACAACGTCCATCGCGACGTCTTTCCACTTCCACTCGGGAAATTGTAACTGTTGTAAAAGCCCTTATGGCCTCTCATGTTCCGCCTTCACCTGATTACATGTGGAACACCTCATGGGAAAACCGACAACGTCCCTCTTCATACATTGCCACAAATACTGACGTTGTAGATCACAATACATCTTGGTGACACCAGGATGAACTTCCCAAACTGAGGAATTAAAATACCGCATCATCTCCTCGCGTATATCTTCTGGAACCCACAAATGCAACTAGAAACCCAAGTTCTCATCATCACCTATGGTCTATCATGTAATAGGGTTCTCTCTTAACATGATTTCCTATATGACTAGACCTTCAGAGTCTGATAGTATCATCATTAGAACTCGATCAAGAAGAGTAGTGGTAACAGCTACAGAAGATAGAAAAGTTTTCCCATGTCTATCATGCAGCTCAAAATTCTTCTAATAGAATATATCCATAATATTCCACTCAATTATGGCCTCCCAATCTGCCAGAATCTGAGTCCTCTTTCTCAATGCATCATCCACTGTGTTTCCATTCCTAGGCATATAGGCATGCTCAATGTCAATGGACTGTATGTGATCAACCCACCTGCACTGTCTCAAATTCAGATCACTCTGAGTAAATATGTACTTGAGACTTTTGTGGTTGGTGAAAACCACAAAATGAAATCCCTGAAGTTAATGTCTTCAACCACTTATGGCATGAACAACAGCTTCCAACTCCAGATCTTGTGTCGGGTAATTCCCCTCATGTGGCCTCAATTGTTGAGACCCATACACAACGACTCCATCTCCATGCATAAGAACATCACCCTACACGATACATAATTCATCATAGTAAATAGTATATCCCTTGCATGGCTCTGCCAAAACTAGTATTGATGCGGATGTCAACCTTTTTTTCAGCTCCTGAAAGGATGAACCACAAGAATCTGACAATAAGAACATCACCACCTTCTTAGTCAAACTTACCAGTGGTGCTGCTATGCCTGAAAAGACTTGTATAAAATGTCTGAAGTATCCAGATAGCCCTAGAAAACACCTCAACTCAAAGACGTTCTTTGGCTTCTCCCAGTAATCAATATCCCTCACTTTCTCTAGGTCAACTGAAACTTCTACCTCTGAGATAACATGACCCAAAAAGTGAATCGGATCCATCTAAAAGTGGCACTTTGAGAGCTTACCATATAAATGATGCTCCCTCAATGTACTCAAAATGATATGAAGATGGGTAGCATGGTCATGTCGAGTGCGAGTGTACACCAAGATATTGTCCATGAAGTCCACCACAAAGGATTCTATGTATGGATGGAACACTCGATTCAACAGTATCATAAAAACTATAGGCATGTTCGTGAGACTGAACAACCTAAAAAAATACTCGTATATACCATACATGCTCTTGATGGTTGAAATAGGTATATCTAATTTTCTAACACGCAACTGATGATAACTAGATCTCAGGTCAATCTTCAAGAACACCCAGAATCCTTGAATCTGATCAAATAGATCATCAATCTTCAATAAGGGATAATTTTTCATGACTGTTAACTATTTCAACTTTTGATAGTCCACACAATTCTCTAGAGTACCGTCTTCCTTCTTCTCAAGTAGGACCGGAGAACCCCAAGGAGAAGTACTAGGTCGGATGAAACCCTTTTCCTTCAACTCTTCTAACCGATTCATAAGCTCCTTCAACTTAGGTTTACTCATCCTATAAGGAGGAATGGACATTGTTGCCACTCCTAAAACAAGATCAATCGAAAATTCTACCTCATGATCTAGATGAGAATATGAGAATTCTACTATAAAGACATATCTAAAACGATCCACCTCCAGAGAAAAGTCTAACTATGAAATCAGCTGGGCATCCAGATAATGACTAGCAATATGGCCTATAACTCCTCCAAACCGATGATGCTCTGGACCCTATCTTCTTTCCTAGACATCCAATTCTCCCTTATGAAGAAAATATCAAACCCCTGGAGGTATGAAACTCAACCTATAGTGATAATAGTTAACGACTACATGGAATGGAACGAACCAGTCCATGCTTAGAATGACATCGTATCCTGACAACTCTTGGAAATAAATGTCCCATAGAATGTGACATCCACAAACCTGTAGAGGGAACTGTCCACACTAATTTAAACTACCCATTCTAGTCTCCAACATAGATTCTAGAGTCAAAATGTTAGTAGACGAAAAGATGAAGAGTCAAAGGCTCTCCACGATGTCAACAGATATAAAGCTATTGGAATCCCTATATCAAAACGTGCAGAAGCTAAAACTGAGGCTACTGAGATCGTACCTCGAACTGTAGAAGGTTCTAGATCCTTCTCCTTCTGGTTCTGCTCTGCCGCAAATGTCTAGCCTGTACCGCGACCCTATGAACCTACCAAACCACTCTGAGATGTTCCACCCTGATGTCACTTAAAACTGGGTTACTTGATACCACGAACATGACCTTTACCTCGTCCTGAACAGTTAGAAGAACTCTAGTTCCTAGACTAATGAGAAACTGGTGGATCTCCTCCTGAACAAGGAGTCATAGAAGAACCCTTGTCCCCAGTCTCTGGTGATAAGATTTGATAGATTCACTGAAAATTAACCATCTTGATGCAATATGAGCACACAAATGGGTATTTTAAAAAATATGGCCATGTATGGAAGCTATTTCTACTCTTGTAACAAACCACCTGGCTACCAGAAGAAGTGTCTCGCCTCCTTGGATCACCACATGAAGTCTTCCAGTGGCGGTTCTTGCTGTCAGTAGGAGGAACAATAACCATATTTGTTGAGACACCCTGTCTTACAAATCCATAATTCCTCAGATAACACTATGTGTTCATCACATGGTTGACTATATAAGTGATATTATTCAACCAGATGATATTCACGTATGATCAGATGTCATGCCTCAGACTAACCTCGAACTTCATTATCTTGAACAACTGATGAACTGCTTGAATTAGCATGAAACACTACAACTTGGTAAAGCGGGAGGAATACCCCATTACAGAAAGAGTACCCTTATCCACACTTATAAACTCCCAGGCTCGATCGGCCCTCAGGGTCTCTAGATAGATGTAATCAAAGAAGATGTGCTCAAACTCATCACATTCCATAACCTGCTAGCATCCCACTTGCGAGATCACATCCCACCACCACATGGCGTAGTCTCAAAGAATATAGGTAGCGAGCTTGAACCTCATCTCTAGAGGCATCTGCAGATTCTCAATGATAGTCATCATGGATTCCACCCATGACTTTATAGCCTAAGGTACTCTTTACCCAATTATAGTGGGAGGATGCAGATACTAGAAGACCCTCGTCAAATCTTCCATCGATGAGGTAGGAGGTGGATCTCCCTGAAAGGACTGCATCATCATCATGAAGATTTCACTGAACAGTGCGTCAGCACTGGTAACAGGTATAACTGCTGGTGCCAAGACTGGCACAACTGTATGATCTTTTGGAAGTCCCATATAAGCCGTATCTGGCATCTGTTCACTACCCTATAACTGGTGGACAACCGAAGGATGCCTTGGTTTCATGACTCAGCAAGGTCAATCACACACCTTAGAAAAAAATTAAAATGGGATGAAACAAGGATGTGTATGAAGTGAACAAGAGAAATATAAAATTCATGTTTACAAAATCTATCTAAACAACGTGTAAATTTACTGAACGTCATGTTCCCTGAAGTCATTCACATGGGTGTGTACCCCTGCCTAAACTGATCGTGTAACTCCCCAGACACACAACGTGTTGTCTTAACACAAGACATGTACTTGAATCCTCTTTCCCTGCCCGAGTTCTTCTACATTTCTATGCCACATAGATATCCTGGGGAATGACTACACAACATGTAAAATTCCTACACGGCATGTACTAGACAGGTTTCACATGGCCCGTGTTGTCAGTGAAATATACTAACACACATCTCAAACTACACTGCATGTTCTAGACGGAAACATCATTTATGTGAAGGGATAAACCCAACCCGTGTTGTTCGTGACATGGTCGGGTACCTAGGTCAGACTACATGGCGTGTCCAAGGAAGACACAACATGTACATGAAAGGGTTACACCAACCCGTGTTGTTCGTGACATGGTCGGGTACCTAGGTTAGACTACACGATGTGATCAAGGTGAAAATGGCGTGTACATGAAAGGGTGACACTAAACAGAGTTGTTCCTGATATGACCTGGTACCTAGGTCAGACTACACAAACTGTTTATATGGAACACGACATCTATTAGACATTACTCAGCCAATTTCTGTTGTTAGTGACACGGGTTGGAACAGGGTCGACACTACACAGAGTGTATGGACGATACACGGTGTGTTCACACCAGATTTTCCCCATCTGGTGTCTCTACCCAGATGGACTACGACACGTTAAGGGACTTCGAGGTGTGTACATAATGTACATGGCGTGTACTAAAGAAAAATAGTTTCTTCTTGAATAGGAGAACACACTGCATGTACATAACATTACACTGCGTGTATTCTTTGTTTTTTCGAACAGTAAGTCTCAAAAACTACTCCGGAACCGAGAAAACACTGAAACAGGCATTGAAAGTGAAAAATTCTAATCTGTGAGGGCCCATACTCCCCGTGAATCAAAGTTTGGCATAATTTACACATTTTAGAATAAAAACAATGTAATTATCCACCAATTTCTGATCCATTAGGTCCCATAACACCTCAAGAACCAAATTTTGTTTCCATTCAAGAAAATTTCTACACAAATCAATACCCTATGAATCAATATGTATTTATTTCATGGAAAATATCACAACAACATGCATATTTTACTAATCCCCTATCACAACAAAATGAAATCTCTAATGCATTCAAGAGGGCAGGGAACAAATGCATGACATGTGATTTCTAGAAAGTGAATATATGATGCATGAGATAGAATACCCTCATCTCATCAGGTTGCAGCATTAATAGAACCTTAATAACATCAATAATAATTGAACAAATCATGTGAATAACTCATGGTGAAATCAGATTAACAATAATAGTAGAAAAACCAAAAAAAATTTAGTTAAACGATGTAGATTGACTTTTCCATGTACACGGATTAGCTACTCCTGGGAACATCTTATTACCATAAACCGATTCTATCCTATCCCTTGATAAGGCTCTAAACAGTAAGTCATGAAAATAGATATCCTTTGAATCAACATTGTAACGTCCTGGTTTCGGAAGCCACCCAGAGGATCCCCGTACCCGGTTTTTCACATGGCCTCAAGCTCATTTACGCAAATGCCAGAAGCTGCCGATTAGCAGTGAGGGCCTTGGGTGTGATTGTGGGGAAACTATGCCGTCATTGTTAGAGTACACAGTGGATGTAAACAAAAACATACAAAAGAGGAAGCAATAATAATGACATATAGCAGTAACAATAGAAGATTGAAATTATAAACATGATAACATATATATAAATTGATGCATGATACATAAGTCTAAGAAAACAGCCAAACAAGTTACAATGCTCGAATACAACAGTGCTGAAGCAATGTACCAAAGAATAGTAGATAAACTCTTTAGCATCGCAAGCTATCGCTTGGTCCAATGATCTCCATCTCCATAGCAGATAAAGTACATGAATTAGAACTAAACTTTCCCTTATCTATACCTACAACAATATAATATGTTTTCACCCAAAAGAATGTCCCAAACGTGGTTTGAGACTAAATCCTAGTAGGAAACCACCCGATGATATGTGGTTAATAGTCAGTGAGTATATATATTGTAAATGTTCAAAAAACGTTAAACAATAAAGCACTAAGCAGTAAAAGATATCCATTTTAAAGCATTCAAATCACCACACAACATGCAACAACTAAACAAAGAAGATAACACAATATGTAACCCAATGGGATGTACTCATAGCCTATCCCCTATGGTCCTATATAGAAATGCATGAAAGAATATAAACACAAGGTAACACTCTAGGAAGTACACACAACCTATTCCCTCTGGTCCTACACAACATGTACAAGAAACCTTCTTGGAATTACACTTAGTCTAACCCCTCTAGTTCTACTTAAGCATAGACTCTTTGTGGAAGAACTCAATATTAGTTCCCCCTATAGTCTCGTATCGGTACTAAAGATTCCATGGGGAAGCACTCAACATCTCATTACCCCTATGGCCCGCATCGAGGAACTACATACACTCTGGGAGGCACTTAACGTCAATTATTCATATGATCTCGCTTCGTAAATTATGAAGACACTCGAGAGAAGCCCTCATCATCCATTCTTCATATAGTCTATCCATCAGGTTCTGATGGCCCTATGTAAGTCAAGAAGGTGCAGCAATGCGTAAAAACCAAGGTAAACCTCAAGAACTACATGTATAGAATTATATATCACATCATTATAATAGAACAAATTTCACACCATCCCATAATACTAGGCATATGAAGTAAAATAGCAGGCTAACAGGAAAACAATACCCAAAGGTCAAAACAGGAAAAACATGCATGGAAAATACATCCAAATCACACAAATTTACCCTATTCACATTCAATAATAATCTAATCAGGCATTCCAGCATAGTAGAGAAAAACTAGAGCTAAAATTGTAAATGAGAAATATCCCATTCATTTGTATTGGGAAAATTGGCACATACAACTAAAAGAATTTCAACAGAAAGGCACAAACCACCTACCTTGGGGTTAGGAGATCCCTATACATGAACCTCGAATCTTGAATCTCATTTAAAAGTTGTAGATATAAGAAAAAATATATTATTTTTAACACATAATAACATTGAAAGGAATAAGAATCAGAAGATGATGATCAATGAGAAGAGAGAAGTAACTAATGCGATTCCAACCCAATCAAAGGAGTTCAAATCAGAGGAAGGACGGAGCCTCAAGGGCTCATCGAAGATCCAAAGCCATACAGACTCTCTTGGATGAACGAGACATAAAAGATGTGTTTCATGTCAGTTAGAAGCGACCCTGGTGTGTTTAATGAAAAAAACAAAATACACTTCATATACTTTTGGAGCACGCGGCGTGTACTTACTATTTTAGTACTCCACATTAGGCGGTGTCCAAGTCACTCCCACATGACCGTGTGTGTGGTTACTCCATGACCATCACACAGCCTGCTGTGGAAAGTATGCACATGGCGTGTACTTAGAAAATTTTCCGAATTTCTTATTTTTCTCAAAAAAGACCAGAAAAGGAAAAATATACCTTAATGGAATGTTCACGTTCTTACAATTTTCTTGATATGTGTTCTATATATATATGATATCTTTTGAGGGACACAATTTACCCAACCTATTAGATATGGATACTCATTTTATAGTGATGCACCTTCTCATGGTGTACACCCTTAGTAATATCCAATTTATATATTACGAGAATAAGTCATGCTAGTAGAAAACCCAGATTTATATGTTTCATTGGATATTTATTATTTTGGATGTTTGTATCAGTCCATATACATTAATATTATTATGAATGTGTATTATGAGTTTTTCTCCTAGATGTGTTGATGAAAATTGTGATGACATATATGTGCAGTGAGGTAGGATACATTGGGTGTGTCACGAGTAATATAGCATTAATTTATAATGTGATAATGGTTTTGTTCTTTCTTTTCTTAAATGGATGTAAATATATAATTTTCATTGATAGAAATGATATTCCCAAAACAAATCGATGTATATTTTGTTTTATAGGAATGTTCTATTTTTAGAAATCAAATTAAAGAGATATCAAGTGAATAGTTAGATGGCACTAGTATGAATCCTACTTAATTAGATATATTGTGATAAGAAGATTATATGACACTATTATCATTCTTAAGAGGTGACATGTAATTGTGACATTTACTTCACTCTTTATGGGTTCCTTGGAATGTTTTTAGATGCTAAACATGGACATTTGGTTGATTCACCTAATGCCACTGCAAAAGAGTCCTAGAGGGACACACAATAAGTATATCAAAGCTCTCTGTTTATCAATATATTATTAATTTATATTTAGTAGTTTGAACAAATTTTATTCATGTATATGGTTTAATAATTATTCATGTATGCTTCATCACATTTATTCAACCAATAGTTATTTGAGAGAATATATTATTATCAAAATATTTAATAAATCATAAATTCATATTTATTGAATGTAATATATCTTTATTTATTGGATAATAATGTGTCGAGATTTATTTAATATATAAATAGACATTTTTCAAGTCCTGATAAATATTGTAAAAGAATGGTGGATCATATTTAATGGACATGTGATCAATAATATGTATTAAATATTATTTAATTAAAAAATAAGTAATTATAATTATAATGATATGAGCATGTTGAGAAATAATAATAATATTATTATTTTACATGGGGTTTATATTCAATTAAATAAATAAATAATGGAACTTGTGAAATTTCATTAGTTTAACCTTAGAAATATAAATACCTATTAAATTATTTTCAGAATGTGCCAATTCATTTTTTTGTGTGTTGTGGACAACAATATTACATAATTTCCACATGCCTCGAGAGATCCCTTTATTCTAGAAATCTCACAAGAATGGCATTCAAACATCCTCCATTGGATCAAATAGGACTCTTTGGAATCATTTCATGATGAAATCAATGGTGGATGGTGAATGAACAAGGATCTTCTATTCATACACCCATGGTCACCTTTAGTGATGCAGAGTGATTCATGAGGCACGTGTGGATCACCGCTAGAGGAAATCTATACATTGTTTCTACAACACAATGATGGTGCACCATTAATCATTCAATGATTCATCAATGAATAGTTAATTTCTTAGAGGTAACTGTTTATTTAATTAAATGTATTATAAACAATATGTTTTGATCCTCTCTCATGGTTCTGTCACAGTTCTTGTTTTGTCTAATTCATAAAATCAATTTCATGGATCATGATGTTCATCATCATTTAGATATTTGATTGATCATTTATTACGGAAGAAAATAAATTTGTTCACCACCCATCGCATGCATCTGATGCACCTAGAGCATACAACATCATATGAGATGGTAGAAGTACCCAGACAATGACATCACCATGTGTTCATGGGCATTGCCAACTGTACATGGTTTGGAACACGTCCATATCCAGAAAAACACTGGTATGGACAAACGACCTGGGAAAGGTATCAGGTGATCTAAATATTCCATGTACTACTTCTACACTCCATTTATATGGAGGTATAATTTTTTCTATGGTAGAAACATATGGAATGAAAAGGAGTTTTCTAGACATATCATGTACCCATCGGTACATGTCATGTACCACCATTTATGGTATTAGTATTCCTTATTGCCTTCAGTGTACACTAGTATTGGTGGAGTGACATCCTTTGGTTATTTTCCATGACGTTACAATGTAGTATTACATCCTCATATTTTTATTTTCATCCCCTCTAGAGGATTTTTCCAATATAGTTTTCATAGTGTCCATCTGTGAGATGAGAGTGTGATCCTCTATCATGTTTTCACCCTTGGTTGGGTTTGTGGAATCAGAATGACTGCCTTGTGACGGGAATTAATAATAAATCAATCTGGATGTATGATTATGGTTCTCAGGTATCATTGGACTACAAACACCAATGTATATAGATGATCTATTTACTATTCACATTGACCCCCATCGATCATGTGAATATCCTCTATCTGATTATCTCATTCATCTAGACCAGTGAGGATTCATGGATAGTGAAAAATGATATTAAAACCATGGATGATTGTATTTGATGATATCATTTAACATGGTATGGAATCTCTTCGAATGATCATTTCATCAAGAAGAATATTTAGGATGGGAGTTGGTTGTTACTACATGGAGGATCAATGTTCTTATGGTATATATACATGTGTTTTCTACTATTAAGTGAATGGTATATCAGTCTATTTGTAGAGGATTATTAATTATTCATGTTTAGTGTTTTCATGGATTCCTACTATGTATTATTATACTCAACCCTATAGGGGATCTAACTATACATGTCAATTCTTATTTGGATGAAAACCCTTTTGATTGTATCTGGGGTAGATAGTGAGAAGGTTGATCAAATCATGACCTCTACATACCCAGGTGTTTTTTTGGTGATTTTATTTGATTGTATTCATTAACCATGTAGTGGATTAATCTCTCTACATTTTTTTTTGGTTTTCAGTTATTCCAATATTCACTTTCAGTACTTTACAACTTTACTCTACTATGGAATAATAGATGTATGCACATATAGATTTGAAATTTATTATAGTATATAATATTAGGGGACTTGATATTTTTTGTGGGTAAATGTACTTTAGGATTATGCATCCTATTTTTAGAGATTAGCAATATAAGTGTTGGTCGCCAACCCCTGGCCTATTAGAGGTGTTATTTGGGTAGTCACTTGTAAAACCCTTGTGGTTTGGATCCTGAATGTTTGGTATCTGAGAATTTAGTTAAATTTTAGGACTGTGTTTTGTGATATCGGTTTATGAAAATAGTCTTTATTGGTTTGAGTTCTACTTCTAATCTTGGGACAATAAAGTAGGTACAATGGCCATTATATCCATACAACAGGACTCTGATCACCTAAATTTCAACTCTATACATATAAAAATTGGTTATAAGTAATCATTAGTAAATTAATCATATAGGAATGGGTTTGAATTCAATTTAGTTTTCTATTATATCCATAGGTATTCACATTAATCATGGTACTTATTTTTTATTTCTAGATATGTTTGTGATGACAACAATTCCAGATTCCACTATATGATCACGAATATGATCCTCTGATTGAGGAGGAATCATTACCAAAGAATCTATAGGATAGAAAAACAATGCTTGGTTTTCCAGAAATACCACCACCCATTGAGAAGAATATTACACTAGAAGATTGAGTCATGGATTCACACAGGCTGAGTGCACTTCATTAGTACCAATGGTAGCGATCTCTGTAGTCTCCAAGTGAGAAAGAATCTTGGGTATATGATGGATAGATTAAGGAATTCACTCAAATTTTATATCATGTGTGGATGATAATAAATTAAATGGATGTCCTATCTATCAATATTCTTTAGGGAAATGATGGGAGATTGTGGAGTTTAGTTACATAGCCACATGATGAGACATCTCACTCTTGGTAATTTTAGTGACTTTTTTAGGAAGATTTTTATCCGGAAACATTTTCATTAGTGCACATATATGAGATTATGCATCTTTAATATGGTAGATTAACTATGGTAGACTATTCAATGATTTTTACTCATCTCTCATGATACTCCTTGGGTATGGTTCAAGATATGTTTTTTAGTTCTCAGACGATTATTCTTGGCATACAACAGTATATCCAGGATTCAGTGATATCCCACTGCATTCCCACATATGGTGGAGTGATGTTACGAGCCCTAGTGGTGGGGAATTTCAGGGAGGATTATTTTCTAATTATAAGTGATGGTGGTTTGAATCCAAGAGTTCAGACCTTGGAATCATGTTTTTGATGGTATTCAAAGGGATACAAGATTGTCAAACACATGAAGTGGTGTTCTTGAACCAATGGTTATTGGAGTGGAGCTCTCAGGATAGCTAGAATAAGTCTATGGAGTGGTTTTATTTCTCCAATAATGGTAGAGGAAATCTGGTGTAAGATTTTCAAAACTGTTGTTCTACATATTGATAGATGATGGAGGGACCACTGACATAGATGTAGAATATGGAGCATGGTTGTTTGTAGGGTAGTGAATATGGTAGTGGAGTTGATAGTGTAGTAAGAGGTGGTCATAGATTTGAACTATTACAACTTCTACACCCAAGAGTTCCATGTCAGGTTAATGGAGCTTGTGTTTAGGGATGAGGATTTTTACTGTATATGGAGTCTTAAAAGTCATTTTTTGTTTTATTGATATCCATGGGTGTGAGTTACTCTTACCTTGTAACTTGTTTTTAAAAAAACTTAGATCATTTAGTTGACCCTTTAGAGACACTGGCATCCACTGACTCAGACATTGCACACATATGCTGATAGTGAGTCCTAATTCTTATAGGTGAGGGTTTCTTAGTAGATATATTTTAGGTTTTTATGGGGACTTATGATATCATCCATGGTATGGAAAATAAATAATCAATTCATTCCATGAACTACATTTTTATGTGGATGCTACAATGGGTCAATAGTGATGGGATGAGATTTCATTTTGTTGGTGAAATGTATACATTTGTGATGAAGGATGGGATTATAAATAGAATATTTCATCATATTAATTTGTATTTGGCTAGCATAGATCTTATATAAGTGGATGTAGTGGGATACTAGTTTCCTTTAGTGGCGGTATAGTATGAGGATTTATTTTCTAATGATGTGATAGATATACCTCCACACCGAGAGATAGAATTCTATATTGAAATACACACTCGGAAAAGTCCTATATCTACACTAGTATAGTTCTTTGAATCTAATAAAAAATAATTACCTGAGGGTGATGTTGGAGGATTTTTGGAGGGTGGATTTTTGAGATCTAGTGTTTCCCATGGGAATCAACAATTTTTTTCTACTTGATGGCTGCATGGAGATTGATGTTATGTGTGGGATACTGTTTCTGGAACCTGGTGAACATGTGGAATAAGTTTCTATTATCGAGGATCAAATATATTTTAAAATATTTTACATGGGTGAAATGGTTCAAAAATGATGACTTCAGATCCGAATGTCACCAGCTATGAGAATGGGACCAAGATATATAAAAGATGGCTTTCAGATGTCACTATCATCTCTATGAGCACTCGGTGATGCCTTTTGTCTTATTGAACACCCCCATAAGATTTTTTGGACTCATGAACCAGATTATTCATAATTTCTCATAAATTTTTATTGATGTCTTCAACAATGATATCCTAGTGTACTCAGTGTCTTAGGAGGAGAACATGATTCGATTTAGGATGGTTACATACAAAATCTGAGAGCACTAGTTTTAACTGAATCCCTCACTGTTGTAATTTTGGATTCATGAGAATCATGTTTTGGGATATAACATCCCAGTGGAAAGATGGATGGTGGACTTGGAAAAGCATGAGGGAACGCATTCATGGAAACCATCCTATTGTTTTACTAAGGCACATAGTTTCCCTAGGATGGAAGGTTACTATTAAAGGATTGTATTCAATTTCTCAAGAGTGTTAGAGCCCTATTAAAAATTTTCTACGAATATGAATAATTTTCAGCAGAAGGAATGGTGCTATAAGATCCATCAGGAGTTGAGGAATTCATTGACGAGCACTATAATCTTGATATTTCTATAGGTGGGTGTTGATGAAATAGTTGTTTATGAAGTATTTGGGATAGGGATTGGTTTTGTATTGGTGTAGATATTGGTGTTAAATTCCTATCATTCACATAAGTTAATACCACATGAGAGGAACTACACAACCCATGATCTTAAATTTGTTTCATTGATCATCACATTGAAGATGTTGTGATAGTAACTAATGGGAGAGTGAGATATCATATACTCTCACCACAATAATGTCATGTATATAATCCCTTAGTGTGAAGATGACATGAGATTTAGGTGATGGGTATATCTTCTCTAAGACAATGACATATAGATGGTCTATACTCATAAATAGTGAAACATGGTGGAATACATTCTCAGCCAGAGATCTTATTCATAGCTACTGGATAAGGAATTATATTAATTAACCCCATTTAAATTTTCCTCAGTGTAATAAGATGGATCTTCATATCTCCAGTGGATGGTTGTTACCCCATCACATTTACGGTGTTTCAATGATAATTATCATGGAGATATTGATCATAAGACCTGATGTAAATTAGCTATCCAGTAGATGTGATACTATTTCTCATTCAAATTGTGGGGATGACTCTATCATTTTCAGAGGATGGATGATGGTAACATTTCAAATGTAGAAGGTGGTGGCATTGGAGTTTCATACACTCACCTTTTTGATATTTCAAAATGTGTAAATGATGTACTATGACCATAAATGTTAGTTTTAGTGGCCAAGTATGATGATTGTAATTAAAAAATATATCTTTTGATGCCTGACATGGATAGAATGTGATGGTCGAGCCCATCTAGCTGAATTCTAGGTCGGGGACACTTTTATTAGTGTAGTGGAAATGTATCCATACAGAAGGACTCTAATCACCTACCTTTCAACATGGAACATATAAGCATTTTTTTAACTAGAAATAGGTAAATTCATCATATAGAAATGGGTTTGGATTCTATTTCATTCTTCATTTAGCTCCATAGTTATAATCTCTGATCATGGTACATATATTTTTATTTCTAGATGCCTTTATGATGAAAACCATTCTAAATTCCCTTACTTGATGACGAATATGATCAACTAATTATTGAGGAATAATTAACATATTATATATAGGAGAGATATCAAATGATTGGTTTCCCCAAAATACCACCAATAATTTAAAACATCTATCACTACAAATGTGAGTTGAGGATACACACAGGCTGAGTGCACTAGATGAGTGCTAAATGCAGTGACCTCCACCATTTTAGGGTGATCCAGGACCCTGAGTATATGAGGAATAGATAGAGGAAGTCCATAATTTTTTTTCAGATGTGGATGAAAATAGATCAGATGGTCTTCATATCAATGGGTCTTATTTAGAGTTATGTTGGGTGATTATGGAGTTTAGTGACTCAGTCAGACGATGAGATAACTCCCTCTTGGTCAGTTTATCAAATTTTTAAGAAGAATTTTTACCTGGAAACATTGTGATCAGTGCACCTATATGATATTTTATATCATCAATAAGGTAGTTTAACCCCGGTAGAGTATTAAATGAGTCATACTGATATCTCATGATACACCATGGGTATGATTCATGATATTTTTTCAGTGCTATGTCCATTAATCTTGGAATACTCATGGATATCTAGGATTCAGTGATATCACTTCGCATTTCCATCTATGGTGGAATGCTGGAGTGAGTCCTAGTAGTGGAGAGATTCTTAGAGGATTATTTACACAATGTGTGTGATGGTAGTGGTAATCCTAGAGTAGAGACCATGGAATAATGTTGTTGATGTTAGTTATAGGGATCTCAAAATGACAATAGAATCAGGAGGTGTTCTATGACACATGGTTAGGGGTGTAAGGATCATAGGATGGCTAGAATAATTCTCTGGAGTGGTTTTATTTATCCCAAAATGGTTAGAAAAAACTTGTTGTTGGATTATCCCTCCTTTTATTCAACAAATTGAGAGATAGTTAATGGACCACATAGGTTGAGGAAGAGGAAAAAGTGAGGTGGTTTTCAGGGTAGTGAATATGGAAGAGTTGTAAATAGAGCAGCATGAGGTGGTCTGAGGATGCAACTATTACCACATCCACACCTACGTGTTCCACGCTATGTTCATGGAGATATTGCTCCTGAATGAGGATGGCTACAATATGTGGAGGCTGATGAGATATGTGCATTACATGTCACACGTTATCGACTAGGGTGATATGAATATCAAGGATGGGGATACCTTTACCTAGTATACAATAGTGATCATGGATTAGATAGAAGTGGTCCTTTTCATGAAATAAATTCCCCTAGTTCATTTACGGTTGAGGAACACGAATCATAATTAGAGAACATGAGAGTGGTACCCCAGATGTGAGCATGTTAAATTCTTATATGTTGATGGGTTTTTCTCTTCTCATAATGAAAATCCCCAATGTGTGGATAATTTAATTAATCTAATTTTCCATGTATTATTTTTTTATATTTTATGAATGATTTTCTAGACCATGGTATGTGACACCATGTGATTCTAAGACCCATAGATCCCTGAATATATTATATATATATATTAATTATATTATAATCATATGCATGAAATTTTACAATAAATGTGGAATAACTCATGAACGGGGTTCCTGGTTAGACATTTGAGGGATCCCCACAATTTATAACTCATGTACTTCCCAATGTGTGGTATTACCTTTTTCGGTGTAAAGAATTTTATGAAAATGTATTTGAGGGAGAGTAATTAAATAAATTAATTATATTATGTTACATAATTTAATTTATTTGATGAAATTACATAGTTCCACATTAAATACTCATTTCAGATTAAGTATCTAGGATGGACTCTAAAAACTAAATATCTAGAGGACCATTAGAGGAGAGTGTTCTTGGAATATGAAAACAAATTAGGATCAGATCGATGATCATTTCACCAACATATTTCTTGGATCATGTCATCAATGGAAACCAAGAACCTTTCTTTGTCAACAATTGATCCAAAATCAAAATAAGATGTTGATTATTGATTTTACATCTCATTTTTTGTCTCGGCTAAACATGAATCAATTATATGAAAATAATTTATTCCTACTTTGGATTTATATTTAATTATGATTTATTAATTTTATATATTTTTTTACTATCCTCTTCATCTATTAATTAATGTGACACAGTATCGAGGTCGAAAGAAAAATGGAAGAGGTCCACTATTCACTTTTTATAGCCTATTGATTTATCCCCCTATTGTTATTATTTTAATCTCACAAAATGTCTCTGGTGAATGGTTTAATGAATACATAGAATTCAATTAGTTTGTAATTATTATTTGAAAAAATAGATTGATACTGTGTGTGAGGATTGTGATATAGAGTAAAATAGAGTTCCAATGAAGATATATAAAGGCTTGAGACATAGTAGAATATAGTTTTTTGTACATTTTCATCATGGTTTCGATGGTTGGGATATAAATAAAAAAATGGTAGTTTCGAGAGAAAATTCATATAACAAATCTATGTTCTTCACTGATGGAAGGGTCATCAGACCCAAGAACTATGTTTTACAGTGTGGTCTGAAGTGAAAGAGACCTATAGAATGACATAGAAGATATCTCGATGGTTCTGGAAAACCAATGATTACACAGAATGTAAATCATCCTTACACACCATGTGGTACCCCTGGTGATGGAAATAGGGTTTATATAGTGAGTGAAATATAAATTTTCATGGGACATGTGTTTGTATATTAGTGTGTATATTGATGGATAAATTGACTTCTATAGGATAAACATCAAGAATATGGTTGTGGACATGTGTACATGGAAATGACTAGGTGTATATGTGTTGGCACACAGGCACCACCAGTAGTACATGGATAGGACAAGATAGAATGGGAAAGGAACTGTGTGATCCCTACAATATTTTTACTACTTCTATACAATGTGTATATGGTGGTTTACACTGGATGTGAGGCACCACCACATTAGACATCAATGATTATCTATACTTGTAATATACTAATATATAAATTCCTTGTATCCAATTAAGGATGTTTGTATCCCTTTTTTTCTTTCATTCTAGGAAATTCTTGGTTGAGTGTGTACTCTTGGTCCTTTACATAATTCGTATAGTTTACAATGGCATCCACATCTTATGATTTGAATCCTATCAAGGGGTTTATTCTTAGAGAGATTGGAGGAGTCCCTCCACTAGACTACTGTGTGATCCTATTCCATCCTTATTCCATAGGTTGGGTTTGTTGAATTGTCATGACATCCTTGATAAAGAATTTGGTCCTCCATCAATAAGGATGTATGGATATGGTTTTACGGTATCATTGTCATTCAATCCCCAAGATAGTGGGTTGATCCATATTGGGTTCCAGGTGTGCCTCAGCTGTCTTGGGTATGATACCATATCTAAGTATCGTGGTCTTTATGACCAATGAGATTTCAGGGGGGAAGTTCAATGGTATTTAATACATAGATGAGTTCCTTTGAAAATATCACTACTTATGGATGGAATTATCATAGAATAATAATTTCCCCATGAAAAAACATAATACAGTTAGTTTGTTGTGACCACATCATGGTTTGGTGTCATTCTATTGTATAATAATGTATTTTTTGGTATAAATTTATTTCAATATAAATTAAATGAGTTTCATACTCTTGGAGCTTTATATTTTGTTATTTCATGGTGTCTAAATGGGAATAGTTATACTCACACCTGTATGGTAACATCCCACATGTGTTTTGTATTATATAGATGATGAACCTTATGATGTTTTCTTATAATTGTTGGGAGTGGGTGGATCCTATATTGAGATTGACAGTTTGAGGTGATTTTTATTTTATTTTACTTGATAGTACTCCTCACCAATAGTGCATATTAGACACTCTACCATTTTTCATAGGTATTTTATATGACCTCATTTTCAATTTTACTACTTTATTGTCGTAATCTAATGCCAGATATTATATTCATGAATTAATTAGATTTAGTTATTTTAAAATTAACCATTGTATGGGATTGGAATGTGTGTGTGTGGATATGTAATTTATGATAATCCCTCCCATTAGTTGGATATACCGATTCGAAACTGGTCACCAACCCCTTGCCTATTGGAAGTGGTATTTTGGTAATCCTATGTGGGTCCCTGTGTAGTAATGTTGTGGAATCCATGTTTATATTAAAATTAAAAAACTCCATATCAACCTTTTAAACACATAAAATAATTTTTTTATAAATTCAAAACTCATGAGTAACAAATGTAAACTACCTACATGGATTTAATCTTGAAAAAAAGTCAATGAATTTTAACATAATGCTACGGATGAAAATTTTGTACATACAAGGTCATTCGAGTAAAATGGATACCATTTAATTTATATTCTATGTTGAAAAATGTATGAATATAATCATTTAGGAAAACAAACATAAATTATGTTCAGTATATAAGACCAATCTCATCATTACATTTAGTATTCAAAATATATTATCACCACTGATTAGATTCAAATTAAAAATGATAAACGGATTGAGTTTTCTTATGATTCTCATAATATCTCTAAAATTTGAATATCATCTAAAAATCAAAGTTCCATATTTTAGATACAACTCATTTTAATCGTCCTATTAATGGAATGATGGTTTTTAATGAAACAATATACTATATTAATTTTTCTCGGTATATAATTTTGTGTCATCTTTTCAAGATCATAACCATTAATTTGATATCCCAATTTAGTTAACACAACCAACAATTGGTTAGATCTGAGTCCATTTATTTTGGTTTGATTTCTTATAAAGATATTATCATCCAGTTTCCTTCCTACCACATCCTCAATGTTTTCCTTATGAATGACCATTTGGAATAGAACAAATACTGGATGATGGAATATAGAAATTTAAAAAAAAATCTCATTATTGTAAAACCATAAATTATAACATTCTATGGTGTATTTTCATAATATCATATAATCTAATCTTATATATCCATTTTAACTAAAACCCCAAATAACACACCATTACATAATAAACCGATAATAAATTTATTTATAACAAGGGTTGTAATTTCATATATTTCTAGGATTTACCTCGTATTTATTATAATTGAATTGGAAAAATATTTAATAGAAAAGAAAAAACATCCAAAAAGTTTTCATTCTTTTCACAAAAACATGATCATAAATTTATAGCATTGTTTTTCGTGAATCTATTTTTTAGTTTATGATGAGTCACCATTGCAGAATGATTGGCCTTTTTTTAGTTCATACGAATCATGAGATCCTATGAAATAAATTTTAAAATGTGGGATGAGAAAAACCAATATGAATAATAGATATAAAATAAATGAATCTCATTAGTCTACTAAAACAAAATGGAAACAAATAAGTGTGTTTTCCAATTAACATAAATTGCATTGATCTCAAATAATCACTAACATACACATAAAATAAACTAAACCTGTAAAAAACATAAAAAATTTTATAATAGAAAATTATTAAAAATTATTAATCATTATAGATACATGATAACACATTATAATTCATTTAAAAATTTCCTCAAATAATTAAACTTTATGCTGTAGAAGATCAAAAATAATCATTATTAATAAGCTCATTTTCATAATTTATGGAATAAAAATATATCGTTAAAAAAAATTCAGAATTATATATAGTTTTTTTCATGGTAAATTATATTATGAAAAAAACAAAAAAGGAATGACCATTAAGGGTAATCCCAACATTTCAAATTGAATTAAATAATATCTTGTTAACATGGTTAAATTATGCAATTAATTGCAGTTCTATATCATAATCATCCATTTTAGAGCTATATGAGGTTTATTTATCATCATATAAAATGTTTAAGAATTATATCATGATAAAAAATAGATGATATGATTCATTTACATTCTAAAATACATAAAACTTATCAGGATATCCCCTTGAAACAATTATATTCATATATATCCCAAGATGATAATTAATATCCATTACTTTCGAAAAGTGTTATAACTTCCAAAATTATTGGATCATTATATACATTGAAAATTCATAGAATATTATGCATGATGTATGATAATGAATATTTTTTTGATGAGGGTAAATGTTATTCATGTAGTGAATGTTAAAAAATATTCTTTTGTAATTGTTTAAAAATAGAAAAAATGTGTCTCATATATAGATTTCTAAAATGATACCTTTTTGAAATATTGGTAATGAAAGTAATATATTATTTAAAATGAAATTAAAAAACTATAATTTATAATAATATAATTTTTTAGTCATGTTAAATAACACGGATATACATGAATGTAAATTAATTCATAAAAAATGTTTCAATGTAAAAATCATTACCTTGTGTTATTACATTCCATGTACACATTGTAATTTCTTAAATAATTATGTTGTATTGAATATATACTAACTGTAAAATATAACTAATGTTTATTCAATTAATACTATTGTTTTATTTTTTCCTTGTTTTATTTAGTTACTAATCATGATCAGTTTACATCAAATCATTTGGGATGTTTTGATGATAATATATAAAATTAACTTTATTGTATTTAATATGGTTAAAATATTCATGGATCATTTTTATCCAGAATATTAAACATGTTAAATTATATTGTTTATACATTAAATATAATTTTAGAAACATCCATTTAATATTGTAATGAAAAAATTAATATTGTTATCTTATTGAGAGGGTAGTCCATATACACATAAAAATTACATATCTATTTCCAAAATGGGTAAAAATGAAATAAATTTAAAAAACATCCCATTAATGATTCATTATAATATTTCAAATATAATATTTCTTCATTAAATCCATTTTTGTGTCCATCCTTGAAATTTATAAATGACACTAGAAACAAATCACTTTATAGATGTTGTAGTCTACATGTACACACATGTGAAGCTGTCATTTAACAAATTAAAGCAGAGTTAGAAGTTCTATAACATCAAATCAATATAAAAACAAAATAATAGAATAAATATAATATATATTAATTAAATATATATTTATAACTATCTATACGATGAATTAATGAAAAATGTAACATGTTACATCATGAAGGTGGTGGTCCACATGTATAAATGAGAGATATTTTGATATCCCATAAAGTGAAAATGTGGTTGGGAATAGTTTTTCCCTGTTTATAAAAACATTTTTTATTGTAATTATAGTAATTTAAATATAATTTTATTTTTAGAAATTATTTCAGGGATATATAAGAACAAATAATATTGAAATATATCAGTTGATACTTATAGATCCTCCATGAATATCTTCCATTGGATTACAACTTAATCCTTCCAAGATTGGCCTTTCAGTAAAATATTTTTATATATGATATAGGGTTTAAATTTTAGGAGGAATATGGGTATATTTTAATTAAGATAGATATCTCAACACTTATTACGGATTAAATTGATAAGGCTCCAATTTATAAGGGATGAGAGTGGCACTCTTGTAAATTTTCAAAGTTTTATGTCAATATAAATTCATTTTCAAATGAATGTTGGTCTAATTTAGTCTAATATAAAAAATATGATATTTTATGTTTGAAATATCATTATATAGTAATGTTTAAGAATTTTAATTAGATATTTCAATCCTTATGTCTACTATAACCCCACCTTTTCATTTAACCATATTTATCATTATTATGGTGATAATGTTTTCCCTTGGTAAAGAATTATTACATCTAAATTTGAAATTTAACACATTATCCCATCTGAATATGTTGATTTTAAATATTTAATACATATTCTAGGACTCATTTTATAGAATTGGGAGAAATAATGTCTAATATACGAGAAAAAAATTCATAATAACGATTCAAAAATATTTTAATGTATAAGAATGATGTTATAATTATTTACGATAAATCATATTTGGAATTAGTTATTTATACTGATTGATTAGCTTATTAAAAAAATAATAATTATTTTTACATATGTTGTATTCCAAAATTGGAGGAATACATTCACCAAGATAATGAAATACTAAGATCCATATTTTAATTATAATATTAAAATACTACTTGGGTTCTTAAATTCATTCATGGATTTTAAAATACAAAAAAAAATTAAATAAATTATTTGAATCAAATATTAGATTTTTTTCAGGATAAAGGATTCATATATATTTTTCAATAAAACTTTAATCATAATTATATCTAAAAATTATTGATATTTGTAATGTTATAATTTCTCAATATTTAACAAAACAATGTACTATTAAAAAAACACAACATTTTGATGTAAAAGAATTCAATATCATGATATAAAAAGTGTTATAAAATAATAATATTTATAATTTAAAATATAAAAATTTAATATTTAGATAAACTAAAATTATTCATTAATTTTTTTAAAAAACAATATTTATTTTATGATAAAAAATGCTTAAAATTACTATAGAAATATGACCAAATGAAATAAATCCTGAATATTATTGATTCATGAATTTGAATCATAAAAAATATTAAATTGGTAATCACATTTAACCCCTCTTACATGACCACATAAAAACATATTGACAAATCCCCATATAAAATCCATCTACCACATACCACAATCAAATTACAACTTCAACGTATTAGGCTATCATGAACATGGTGGGCATAAACCACATCTTGTCATCCTAGAATGATTGAATTCCAACAATTTTATACATAAAAATGAAATAACTATGTAACACAATTTAAATAAACTAAAATTTATATACATTATGACTCATATATATATTTCATACATGAGATATAAAAACCCCATTGATGTCTATAGGGGAAGAGTATAAAATGGAATATTCATCTAAGAATTCTTTTATATCCTGGAGTTTTCAAAACACAAACTAAATAAAAATCCAAAATTAATTATATATGATTAAATTATATATATATGGTTTTATAAGATATATAATTTAAATATTATTTATATAAATCCCAAAAATATTAACCCTCAGTAACATAGGATAAAAATTAATATCATCAAGAACACCCCCCCGCAATGTAAACTACCTCTCACTAACTATAACATCCAAAACTATTTAATAAACCGGCTCCATATATTACCAAAAATACTAAAAATGAACATTATTATCTTACCATTTCAATCATCATGAAAATTTATGGAGTTACAATAACTAATATGTTTTCAACCATTTAGAAAAAATTGATGTTCAACTAATTATTAAATAAAATTCCTCTAATATCCATTGCATACAGGTTCATCAAATTTATTCTAATAATTACCATTTATTAGATATAAGATGTATCTATATTGAGATTAATCACTCAATATATCATCATTATTCAATTCAATCCCATTACCCATCACCAATTTCATTTATTCTGACAATGTCACATGCCACATAATGATTTTAATGCAACCCCATGAGATCTTAACCCATCATCCCTAGTGAAATTATATATCCCATTCCAACATCCCAAAAATAAATAGAAATATCCATCACTTCAATAAAATATTCCATTATAACTCAACCACAACATCATGACAACTCATAGTCTAGCCCCATTAATAGTCAATAACTAATCATTAATTTTATGATAAATGAGCCACCATTTACACTATAATTATGTAATAAAAATCAATATATAGAGCATTAAAATTTTGTAAACATAGTTGATATTCATAATAAATAAGAAAACATTCCTCATACATTCATATAAAATAAAAAATAATAATTCTTTAAAAAATACAATAGTATAGTTCATTATATCCATAAAAAATCCATTTCTATAATTAAGAGATTAACCGTTCATGATATGTTCTTTTGAAGAAAATATTGTACCAAGAAAGATATAATATAATAAATGACATAAATATATTCTTAAAAATATTATAAAACATAAATAAATAATAAATATAATGGATTCTAATAAATTACATGTGAATCCTCTTCTTCTAATTCATTTTAAATAGTCTAATTCATTATTTCATTTTGGATGATACTTCTCATTCACTAAATACCAAGATATTTATCATAATTGTTGGTAAATAATAAAGAAATAGTCTTGAATACACTACCTTAAACATGGTTTCAAATAGGCTTTTCCTGTTAATAAGGGAATGAATTTCCACCCTACTAAGAAAGGATAATAAATACATAGATCAATATTTTAGATACAAAACACCATAAAAATATTTTTCTGTGACCAAGAGACCCAAATCCAAATTGTAGTCAGAACATTCTTCAAGAACAAAAAACATGAAAGGAATGAAAAATTATAAAATATGACCTCACCTTAGATCACAAAGTGGATGATCATATATTATAAAGGGCTAAAAAATAATTATGTCACTAAATATATCAAAATCTTACCCTATGCTTTCATAGAATTTCAAGAATGTTTTTTGAAATAGTCTAGATTAAGACAGAATTCCATAATTTACAATCACTACATAAAAATAATGATTAAAACTCTGAAATAGGCTATTACATAATAAATGAACATTGGTTCCTAAAAAATGATTTTATATTATATGAATCTTATTAGTCAAACCTCAGTAAAACTAATATTAATAACAACTTACATGACATAACTAAGAGTATAATAATATAGAAATAAAATCTTTTTAGTTCATGGTTTAGTCCTGAACATCTTACATCAATCTCAAAAAACCATAAATCATTAAATGATATAATATATGTCTTGTAATGCACTATGTTTTTTGAAACTCAATATTTTTAAATAAATACTAAAGATTGATTGAATGTTTTACATTCGACAACATGTTTAATCAAACCACGATATATTATAGAATTATTATTGTTTAAATATTACTATTATTCGTCGACATTTGAATAGCTAGTTAAAATTGGAATAATCACATTATATTAATAATGTTTAACTTTTTTCCATAAAAAAATTTATTGATCAATTCCAATGTAATATGTAATCAATTTAAATTGTTATAAATAATATAATTTTAAATTAAATAATGAAATTTTAATTGTATTATAATTCTCCATTTGATATATATTTACCCATAATAAAATATTATTTATAAAAAGTGAATTAATAGTGAATATAAAAAATATATTTTTTTTTATTATCAATTGTTTAGATGTAGATATAAAATCACTTGAATTTAAATGAGTGGTTTTTTCAAAAAGAGTTTATATATGCGTAACATATTTTTATCCTACTAAATTTAATATTTCACTATTGAAGATTTAGTTTAATTAAAATTTTAGAATATTTATTAAAAATATATTATTAATCATCTATGTGCTGTAACAAGGATTTTAAAGAGAGTTAAATCATTATTATGCATAAAATTTCTATTTTTCTAGAAAAATTCTATTCGTTTTCTCTCTGAATATCAAAATTAATATCTTTCTAATATAAAAATATTATCATTCTAAATAGATTCCATAGTTTGAATTAATATAATTAATTTTTTAATAATTCCATATTTTTTTTGAAATAATTAATAATAATGATGGATGAAATTGAATACCTAAGGAAAGGTTAAAATTAGATAAACATGGTTATTATTATGGTACAATTATTCCAAATCCCAGAAAGACATTAACTAATTCTTTAAGGATGTTTTTATTTCATCCACATTAGACATAAGTTATAAATTTTTTAGAAAACATGTCCACATTTATGTAATTATAAGCATCAAATTAAATTTTTCAACGAATAAGTAAAACATACACCACCTTTCATTTCAACCAAATTATATGTTTTTTCATGAATAAAAACATTTTATTAATGTTTTTAAATTTATATTTTTCATTTGAATAAATATTTTTTATTATTGTTTTTTATTATTATTATTTTATAATTCTATAATTAACTTTAGCATTTAATCATCACTGATTGAGTGCTTTTATCTGTGTATGGGAAAAAAAAATTGTTAAAATATTAATATTTATTTGATTTCGATAAGATGATTTATTTAATTATTTTTATATACCCAGATAAATGTTATTTAATTTTTTTTAAAATATATATATTCAATCATCAAAATAATATTATTTTATTAAAAGTAAAATTATGCTAACATTCTACAAAAGTTATTGAACGATATTATACATATGAATATATTTAAATAAATTATTTAAAAATAATAAAAATACTATAATTTTTCATGTGAATGGAAAATGGTCTAGAATATCAATAATGTTCCACTTATTTTCTACACGGCTGTTATTAATTACATTGTTGACAACTAGTGTCTATGTATTTTGTTACCACTATTATGTTTAAAAGAGTTTATAAGGGGGATAAACTATAAGACGAGGTTCCAAATTATGAATAAACAATTATAAATCCAATTGAATAAAATTAATTCCACTTTATACTGAATTTAATTATTATATTGAACATTGGAAAAATTTAACTTGATATTTGAACATAAAATATTATTATGACCATGGAGAAACTCCACGGTCACTGAAATTTAATATAAAATAGATGAGACATTAGAAGAGGAATGTTTTAGGTAAATGTGAGAGACACCCAACAAATATAAAAGAAAGATAAAACAATACCCATTATTTCTACCACCCTATCCATGAAATCTGCCCTAGCCTCTTGGGTTCTTTCCCCATCATCGTTGTTTGGGAGACTTCCAGTCACCACACTGATCATCAACATCCATAGGATTATCAACTGTATCATTATTCACAAATTTATCATCCAATGGAACCACATCATCACCTTTCACACATCCAAATGACCCTCCTTGATCCTGTACATTCTTAGCTACCTGTCCGTATACCCGATCAACATATTTTGGACCAAAGTCATTAGCTACTATAGAATATTAAGGATTTTTAATTTTAATTTCCATTAACTCCTAGTATAATGAAGCAAATTAGGGGGAATTGATCGGCATCATCATGGTGAGGAAGTTACGATTAACATTATCAGACAATAGTATACCCTAAAGAAGATGTTAGCATTAGAACTGTAATTGATGTTGTAAGTGAATCTTGAGGGGCTAAAGTCATAGAAATATTTTATATGGAAACATATTATTTTTTCAATGTACTTAGAACCATATGTATGCATATATGGACCAGTAGCCTACAAAGGATGGTTGATAGCATATTATATAGGTAAAACTAGCCACCCATGGGCAGAATCAACAATACCAACCCGCTGCCCAAGGGACGAGTCACCCAATGCTATAGGAGTGGAGGTAGGATAAAAAATCTGCACATTCTACTGAAAGTAATGAAGAGGTTTAAACCTCTGCCTATGAGAAGATATATTGCAACCTGAATCAACTAGAAACCCTAGGGTTGGTTAACTAAATGATGTTGAAGCATTGATAAGATTAGAATAATTCCCTTGAGGATTCGTATTAGAATCATTAATATGTGTACAAGCTGATTGATTTGATTTATTGGGGTCAAGAAGAATATATTATACTTTCTTACCAACATGAAGTTGAGAGATCCTTTTAACATGGATGCTATCCATTATCGCCTTAGATAGAAACTGCTCCTCCAATAACATATCAGGATCATCAGTACCATCACTACAGGAAACATCCCCCATATAGATGTTCCCTCCATCAGATTCTGATGAGTAGCTTGTAGTGGGGGATGTATAACCATCACATCCCCACTATACACTACATCACATTGGTTAGGATCAACCATTTTCTCATCCACCAATCATAATAATAGGGATCTCTCTCATTCAATGAAACATCATTAATAATAGGAATCATATCCACCTTATATGAAGAACATACCTTCCTATTATCCTTACTCATTTGTATAGAATGAGTGGTGTCAAAAAACACTGGAAACATAAAAACACCCTTATATATAATATGTTCACAACTCTTGCAAGTGGATGTCCACAAACCTCTATTCCCACATTCATGTACATGTTTGATAGTTGAAAAACTAACGCAGAATTCAGGGAAATGTTCAAATTCAATGTCAAATTCAAATTTAAGCTCACAAGAAATAAAATAATGTATCTCAACCAGAGGGAAAGACATATATAAAACAATCATATGAGTTAAATGACCATAACTAAATAATAAAGTTTCTTTTCATAGCTTAATAGGGGTAGCCACAACCAAAGAAATATCATGGAGTATTCTTGAGTGCCAGAAGACCCAATTTAAGAAATTAACACAAATCCAAGACCGTGAAATTGTATGTCTAATTTAAATAGAGATAAACCACAAATCATTGTTTTCAAACCTCAAAACACTGATCATAAGACTAACAAAGACAAAACTCCATGATTTTAGTTTCAATTCATTCCAACTATATGCAATGTGGAAATAATTCATACCGATGGAATCAGTTTTTCAATTACCGATGTCTTTCATTTATTGAGGATGATGCCTAAAATCATCCATCGTCATATTAATTTATTGTTCTCAGAGGCACGGAATAATATTGTGGTGACATGAATCAACTCATTCTTGAAATAATCACGTTTATTATTCAACTACAACAAGTAAATAATTCCATGAAATATTTTGATAATGATTTTCGTCATCACAATATATCTGATAATAATAACATGGATATTTACAATATAGAGATTCTACTCTTTGCTCTGATTCCTCACAAACATAACTCTTCAAGGGGTTTTGAAGATCCATAGGATCCATAGCATCATATGTGACATGTAGCATGCGAGATCTACTACCACCCTTTCTCAAGGTGCCAATGAAAACCTCATCGGGAAGAAAGTATTCCCTCATAAAAGATGAAAACAATATATTCCAAAAAGATAGTGTGAGATACTCTTGACTCATCCAATCTTATATCATTTTTCCACATATTATATATTATTATTTCATGTACCTCCAAGATTTACACTACCCTCACTTATAAAAAGGGACTTCATATCCTTTTCAAAACACATCGTATTAATATACATATCTCAAAAAAACTATAACAATTTTTTTTAATTTTCCCCTATAAATTCAAAATATTATGGTATTCTTTAACGACCATCCTAATTCTGCTTTAGTACAATAAAAAAATGTTTTTCAATGATGTTTCAAACATCTTTAATGATTAATTTCATGTAAATTACTTCTTTTACATCTTATCAATACTATTGTCCATAATAAAATATTGAAATCAGTAAAATTATATTATGGAGAATGTATTATTTTAATATTAAAAAAATTTATAATTTGTTATCCACAATAATGGTAAATTAAAATGTTATCATCCTTGCGAATGTAGTCCCATATCCAAGGCTAATTTACTTTATTCTTCCGAACTAACTATCTTTCATGGATATATATACGGATTTAAGTATTATTTTTGATTTTTATATTACTATTATGATTAAATAAGGATAATATATTTTATAAATCATTACCCAAAATGTTTGTATAATGATAACCCAGGTTTTGTGGATATGTAAACTACTAACCCAACAATGTGATGTGATTAATTTTACATTTTATAACAATATAAATGGTTATTGGGATAGATTGACATTATATATGTTTTATATGTGATATTATTATTATTCTATTATTTGGTAGTAATATTTAAATATCCTTTGATCTATCAATTGATAAGTGAAAATATCACTCGAGCGTAACTATAGACAACCATATTCACAAAGTGATGTAATTGTTTTCACATTGCCATCATATATGAATGGTTATAATAATTTTTCTAATTAACATATATACTAAATATTATATCTTTAAGATTTTTTTAAAAAAATATGTCAAATGTATATGCATGAACCACTATACAAATTCATACATGTAAAATGTTATACATGATCCTCGTTAAACTAATTTTAGTGAAGAACTATTGAAAAAAACGAGATAATATGTTATATGTGAATAAAATATTGTATTATATATTTAAATATGGTTATTATATAAATATTTAATAAATCTAAATTCATTAAAAATAACTTTAAGATAAATAGATAATCGAGTTAGGAGTTGATATAATGGATTTTCATCAAAATTTTATTTCATTGTGACAGATTACATATTCAACAGTGGATTCATTTGTAGGGAGTATATATTATCCATGAATATATATTATAATTGGTATAAAAAATATTTGTATTAAAATTTCTATAAGTTTTATTTATTTTTTTTGGATTTTGATTCAATGATTACTAGAAGAATATGGTTTCATCGCATCAGTATTGTTTCATTGAGATATGATTCTTTATATACATCTATTTCTGTTTATATGGATTATATTAAAGTCCATTAACATTTTATATCATGAATATATTTATATGCAATGATTTTTATTTTTAATTTAATGATATTTACTTCATGGTATTATTTATACAAATGTAACATCCCATATATATAAAGAATAAGAAACTTCTCAAATTTATTAATATTTGTAAATTAAATATTCATTTTACATTAAAGGGGATGTTATGTTTGATGGCGTACCCAATATGGAACAATGGGTTTCATTGAAATCTTACGTTGCACACTAATAATATAATTTTATTATTTGAAATGGTAGTTAATTCCTAGTAATTGTATTTTAAGGAGTGAATATAAATAACTAAAATATGATTATATATTTTTTTTAAATGTTTTTACAATTATCCAATAAAATTTAGGCGATTATAATATGAATGAATCTAATTTTAAGCATGAAAACTCTAATATTTATGGAAAGGTCGATTTACTACATTTTGATCGAAAAGCCTAATTAAATATAGTTTTTTTCATTTTTATATGTTAAATTTGACAAAATAAAATTCTTTTTTTGATTCGGGACATCAAAATTTAATATGGGTAAATTTTTGGTATATTTCTGATAAAGTTCATTTTTAATGAATATTAAAATATACTGTATTTTAATTCAAAACTGTATTTTAATATAATTTATTTATATAGTAATATTATCTTATTATTCGGTTGAAAAGTGTAATTATAATATACTCTTACCTTTTAATCTAATGTTTGTCATTAGAAATAATTTCATTTTGAAATTAGACATATACAAGTTTCAATCTTTTATTAGTTATTATTACTTAATAACAAGATATTTGTTTTGACAATGAGATTGAACTTTAAATTAATTAATGCAATGAATATGTTGTGAATTTTTTAAAATAGGCATCATTTTTTGAATTCGTAATATCAAAAATATCTTAGGCATAATTATTGGTATTTTTCTAAAGAACTTAAATTTTTGATGAAGAGTGAAACAACTTAGTAATAGTTAAGAAAACTAAAATTTTCATTTAAATGAAAGTTTACCGCATATGTGAATTGAATTTCCAAAATCCAATATACATGGTTGTTATTATTAAGTAAAGTATGGTTCATTAAGATGAATTTTTTTTTGTGAATAGTAACTTTTGACTTTTGTTTATCGTGGTTAAAGGTAAAAAATGAAATTTATGGTAAAAAGATAATCATAATAATAGAAAATTACCTTAACACATGGAATAACCTTATTGGAAGAGTCATGTCTAACCATGTGCATCATTGGGTCGATTTTGGGACCCCATGGAGCCACTTAAGAGTGATAATGACTCTTTAGATTAACTAAATTAATGTAAATGACAAAATGACACAAAGAAATATCTTTTATTAAATTAATTTTTTACATTGTATTATATAAGTCTTAATTTTTACTATAAATATTCATTGGAAATATAGAATTATTTCCAACATCATGGAATTTGTTTTATAATTTTTAGACAACATATAAATTAAATTATTTATGAAAAAATAATGATGCAGTATATACCTCATTAATAAATGATTTGAATAATTAAGTTTATAAATATTAAAATAACATCCATAACCTATCCAATTATTATTGGATTATTTTTATTCGATCATGAGTCATCTTATATTCAATGTTAATTAGCATTGGAAATTTAGAAACTGAATATAATTATATAATAATATAATATTTTCACACTTTCCTAAAGAGTCCCTCCTTCGCTTTATAAAAGGACACCACTTCTAACCAATTTCTCAAAACTCTAAAACATTTTGGGTCATGTAATCACTGCCCAATTAATATAACTACATCCCTCTCCTATTCCTAGAAGCCTTACATTAGATGTGATTCTATTAAAGAAGTCATTTTTGTTCAAACCATAGAAATTTTCCCAAATTAATGGAAACAGTTCCTCTTAACAACTTTTCTTTTTTTTTTACATCTCCAACCCCTAAACTCATTTTATTCATTTATTTTATAACAAAAACAGTATCCTCAATATACTAGTATTTTTATGAGATTCATTTTATCAAGACCTACACACATCTCAATTTAATGGGTGAAGAACATACTATTTCCATGGATAGGAAACTAACGCCTCATAGAACGATGATTGTTCGATTATCTCCTAACACCTCTCATGGTGGACATTAAGATAGAACTATATTTATATATGATATATATTATGATTATATTTTCTTTATTCTTATCTATTTTTCATTTATAATTTACCTTTATTGTTTCCATAATGGGAAAACTCGATAATTTCATTTGAGGTAGTGCGGACTATATCCCTCTCAAAGTGATATGATTCGTTAATCCCATATTTGGGATGTATACAGATAGTCTTAATGATATTATATATGATATTATAATATAATTCTTATATACCTATGTATAATTATGTTTTAATTCCATTAAAATAGGAATCAAAATTTAAAGTAGTATTCATGTGTGCGTACGACTTACTGTCTCCATGAACTCTGCATTTCATTTAATATCTCCAAAATGTTATGTATTGTTATAAATAACTAAATATATACTATATATATATATATTATTTATATGATATCTAAATAATTAATATCATTCTAGAGATAATGTACTATTGACCACCTGCACAATTTGTAATGATAAGGTGTACATTTTTTACTCAAATACCAAATATCGACAAAAAGATCATTATAAACTTAAATGAATGCATAATGTTTATAACGTGGTAATAAATTATATAAATATAATAATAAACTTTAAAATTGTTATTAAGAAATTATAAATTATCTTTAGTATATTATGTAGTAAGAACAAGTATCAAACATGTTTTGTCGGACACGATGTAAGGGATTTTCTTATCTCAATTTTAATTCTGTGACATTTCCATTATTTTCCACTTATTCATTTCATGTAGTGTATTATGTAATGAAAATTTGATATATATTATCATGATTACAATTATATTCATGGTATTACGTGATTCATTCAGTGGTTGTTAACATTTTGTTATTCAACCCAGTTGATTACAATGTGATAAACAGTTTCATCTCACTTTTTATTCCCATGAGATTCATGCTATATTTTCGAATATTTTCATTTGTGTGGTGTATGTACTATCCCTGATTATACTTTTTGTGTTATATACATTCATTTATGAGTATTTACATCTTCAATGTATGATACTTCTTTCATGTGATATATGTTTTTTATGTTACCAAATCGTTAAGGGAACCTTTCACCCTCCTCTTTTAAAAAGTCTTATTTTCGTTAGGTCATTTAATTTACATCTTATTATATTGGGATATGTTCCTATATATCATTATTGATCTAAAATGTATTCAAAATTGATGAGATACCAATTTTATCTCATCAAATCGTTTTATTAATATTAATGTGATGTCGTTAAGCTGCCGAATTTTTATGAGGGAACTTCTTATCCCAATTTTAATTATTTGGGTTGACCTTGTACTTATTGAATATGTCATCCTTTGAATATGTGTGAATGTACTCTGATTGTTTTAGATTTATTATCCACTAATATTTGTGGTATATATATTTTCAACACATAATTTTGTTATTGATTTATCATTCATTAAAGGATACCATCTTTATAATGGATTTCATCTTAATTTACATTTCCACTGAGACTTCATTTGTTGTTATGCACCAATTCACTCTTATATGGTATATATAAACTCCCATGACATATTATATCATGAATACCTTTATTCTCATTATATTATAATGTTCTTATTAAATGTCATTAGTCAATTATTTGTATTCAATTGTCCCTCATTTTTCTAAAATACTCTTTAACTATAACATAGTCTAAATGTTTTAAATATTTATTATTCTAAATATTTATAATTAATGTCCATTTTTTCAAAAATGTTTTTAGAATTTAATAATATTTACATAAATTTTTCCTTTATTATAATTCATTAAAAATATTCAAAGTTCTATGGGAAACATTGATTCAAAAATCTATTTTTAATTGATTTTGAAAATGATTTTATAAAGCATTGATTATTTCAATATCTTGATTTGATATACTGGAACATGGAAATGTTATCTTTCCTCTATAATTGTGTTATTTGTTATGATTATGTTGTGGTTATTGGGAATTGTTTATGTATACAGGTGGCTATGTGATAACCCTACAGCAGGTAAGTTCGAGATACCTCTCAAAAGCATTATGTAACATGACAGATGTAAACATGATGTTTATCCTAAGAGATTTAAAGAATATACTGTGATGGGTATTCCAAGTGTAACTCCCTAGGTAGTTGTGATAGCTACAATGTATGTTTGATATGGATTCCATAAGTATACTTTATGATTTATGATTTATGTGTGTTATTCATAAATCTAATTATTTCTTAAGGTATGTTATGATGTAAAAGTATAGTTTCATTGATTTGTATTTATAGATGGACTAATGTTTTCCTTCCTTATTTTATAACCCTTACTGTGATTTTTATACATATCCCATGTTTTTGAAATTTTTTCCACATGAAATAAAGATGAATAGTTTCAAGGATGGGATCATGGAAATGTCATGTGGTCTAAAACATATAACCAGACATGTTCTTTTTCAAGTGTTTTTATTTTATAAAAAAATGGACACTGAGTAATAGTTTCTACATGTAACATTCATGTTTTTATGTAATAGTTTTGGCCTTATTCTATATAACTCTCAACCTGAAAAGATCCTCAATGTGAATTATTTATTTAACTCAATATTATGTAATTTTTTTTGGCCGAGTCATTATAGTTGGTATTAGAGGTTGATTGAGACAACATTAGGGATTATGAGGTTTCGTTAATCACATGGTTAGTCCCTAGGTCTATAATTTCTATTAAATCCTTATTTTATTACTTTTTCAGATCATGGAAATTCATTTACAAATGGAAGGAGGAGGATGTAAAATGACATTCATATCTCTTCCTAATGACTTGCTTGCAGTAATTATTGCAAAGTAATGTTCAGATGATTGTGAAACATTCTCCAGCATAAAACTCACTTTCAAGAAGTTGTTTGAGATATCAAACATCTCTAGTATACCTCGTTATAATCGTGTATCATGGTTCGTATTTAGAAAAATCCTATTTTCAAAATATTCTATTATTTTTAAGAAAGGTATATATTATCGACGCATTAAAAAATATTTTTCCTTATCACAATATTTTAAAGAAAATTAACATTTTAAAAAAGGAGCCGAATAAAGATATGTTTGTAAAACCTATTTCAATTTTATTTTACAATATAGTCTCTCAACACATACTTATGGTATTTTAAAAAGAACTTTAATTGAATGTTTCTACTCAAATTCGATATGAATAGTCTACAGAAATCATGTTTGATCAGATGTTTGGAAATTATATTTTATACATGATTATTTTCCAAAACTGTTTTTTTGTGAACACCGATATGAACCATGATGTACAAGGTGTACTTGGATGGATGAAGCAAATGATTTTCAAGGATATATTAATCATTATTGCAATGTATGGACCTTCTACCTACATGATGAAGAACCACCCTTCAAAATTTCCTTACTCATTTGTATATAATGAGAGGGGTCACAAAACACTGGAAACATAAACATACCCTTATCCATAATATTTCCTTATCTCTTGATAATGGAAGACCACAAACTATAATTCCAAATTCCATGAACATGTTTGATAGTTGAAAAAATAAACGTCGAATATGAGAACTTGTTCAAATTAAATATCTAATTCAATTTTAATGTCACAATAAATAAAATAAATTATCTCAAGCAGAGGGATAAACATATAAAAAAACAATCATATGTGTTAAATAACCATAACTAAATAATATAGTTTCTTTATCTAGCTTAATTGGCGTTCCCACAGCCAAAGAAATATCATTGAGTATTCTTGGGTGCCATAATACACAAGTTATGCAAATGACACAGTTCCAAGACTGGGAAATAGTATGTTTGATTTGAATAGTATTAAAGCACAAATCGTTGTTTTCAAACCTCAAAACACCGACCAATAGAAAAATAAGGACACAACTCCATGATTATAGTTTCAATTCAATCCAACTGTATGTAATGTGAAAATAATTAATTCTGAGGGATACAATGTTTCAATGACCAACGTCTTGTATCTAGTGAAGACGATGCCTAAAATCTTCATGCGTCAAATTAAATGATTGTTCACAGAGTCACAGAATAATATTATGGTGACATGAATCATATCATTCATGAAATAATCACGTTTTTTTATTCAACTAAAATACGTACATCATTCCAAAAAATCATGAGAGAAGTATTTTCATCATCACAATAAATAAGAAAATTATAATCTTCATGTTTACAAGATGGAGCTTCTACTCTTAAATTCAATTTTCTAAAAACATAACTCATTAAGGGGGTTTGATGATCGAAAGGATCCACAATAGCATCTGTGACATGTAGTAAGCGATATCTATAACCAACCTTCCTCAAGGTGTCGATGAAAACATCCACAGGATGAAAGTATTCCCTCATAAAAGATGAAAACAATACATTCCCTAGAGATAGTGGGAGAGACTCTTGAATCATCCCATTTTATATGATTTTACCACATATGATATATTATTATTTCATGTATCTCCAATATTTACACCAACCTCACTTATAAAAAGTGACTTCATATCATTTTCTAAACACATCGTATTACAAAACTTATCTCAAAAAATCAATAACAATTTTTTTTAATTTTCAAATATAAATTCAAAATTATATGGTATTCTTTAACAACCACCCTAATTGTGCTTATGTATAATCACAAAGATGTTTTTCAATGATGTTACAAACATCTTCAACGAATAATTTTATGTATATCACTTCTTTTACATCATATCAATACGTATTATCCATAAAAAAATATTGAAATGAGTAAAATTATATTACGGAGAATTTAATATTTTAATATTATAAAAATTACTTATTTATTATCCACAATAATGGTAAATGAAAATGTGATCATGCATAAGAATGTACTACCATCGCCAAGGCCGATATACATTATTATAGAAAACTAACTATCATTCATGGATATATATATGGATTTAATGATAATTTATGATTTTTATATTACTATTATGATTAAATAAGGATAATAATTTATATAAATCATTACTCAAAATCTATGAAAGATGATAACCCAGGTTTTATGGATGTGTGAACTACTAACCCAAAAAATTGATGTGATTCATTTTACATTTTATAATTATATAAATGGTAATTGGGATAAATTAACATTATATATGTTTTATATGACATATTATTATTATTCTATAATTTAGAGTTAATAGTTAACTTTCCTTTGGTCTATCCATTTAGAAGTCAAAATCTCACTCAGTCGTATGTACAGACAACCATCTCCAAAAAGTGATGTAATTTATCTCACATTGGCAACATATATGAATGGTTATAATAATTTTTATAATTAATATATATACTAAAAGTTAGATACAATAATGTTTTTTTAACTTATGTCAAACGTATGAGCATAGAACCACTATACAAATTCATAGATGTAAAATATTTTACATGACACTCGGTACACCAATTTTAGTGAATAACTACTAAAAATAATGAGATAATATGTTATAAGTGAATAAAATATTTTATTATATATTTAAATATGGTTATTATATAGATATTTATAAAATCTAAATTCATTAAAAATAACATTAAGATAAAGAGTGAATCACGTAAGGAGTTGAGATAATGGTTTTTCACCTAACTTCTATTTTATTGTGCTAGATTTCATATTATACAGTTTATTCATTTATAGGTAGTATATATTATACATGAATTTATATTATGATGGTTATATAAACAAAATTTGGATTAAATGGTCTATAATTTTTCTTTCTTTTATTAGATTTTCATTCAATGATTACTGGAAGTATATGGTTTCATCGCCTCATTATTGTTTCATTGGGATATGATTCTTTTTATACATCTATTTCTATTTATATGGATTATATTAATTTCCATTGATATTTTATATAATTAATATATTTATATGCAATGTTTGTTATTTTTAATTTAAAGAAATTTTTTTCATGGTATTATTAATATAAATGTAACATCCCATATATATAAGGAATATGAAACTTTTCATAGTTATTAATATTTTTAAATTAAATATTAATTTTTCAATAAAGGGGACACTATGTTTGATGGCGTACCTAATACGCAATAAAGGGTTTCTTTGAAATCATACGTTGCACACTAATAATATAATATTATTATTTAAAATGGAAGTTAATACCTAGTCGTTGTATTGGTCAGAGTGAATATAAATAACTAAAATATGATTTTATATGTTTGTTAAATGTTTTTACAATTATCCAATAAAAGTTAGGAGCCTAAAATATGAATGAATCTAATTTTAAGCATGAATAATCTAATATTCAGTGAATAGTCGATTTATTTCCTTTTGATGGGGAACCTTCCTAAAATATTGTTTTTGTCATTTTGATATGTTCAATTTGAAAAAATAAAATTCTTTTTTTGATTCGGGACATCAAATTTACATTTGGTAGATTTTTGTTATTTTTCTGATAAAGATCATTTTTAATTAATAGTGAAAGTACAATATTTTAATTCAAAAGTGTCTTTTAATCTAATTTATTTATGTGGAATGATTATCTTTTTAATTGGTTTAATGTGTAATTATAATATATTTTTACCATTTAATCCAATTTTCATAATTGGATATAATTTATTTTGAAATTGGACATAAACAAGTGTCAGTCTTTTGATAGTTATTATTTCCTAATAACACGCTAATTGTTTTGACAAAGAGAATTTATTTTAAATTAATTAATGCAGCTAATATGTTCTGATTTTTTTAAAAAAGACATCATATTTGAATTTGGAATATCAAATATATATTAGGCTGAATTTTTGGTATTTTTCTGAAAAACTTCAATATTTTTTGAATAGTGAAACCACATAGTAGTAGTTAAGAAAACTGACTTTATCATTTATATGAAATTTTACCTTATCTGTGAATTGAATTTGGAAAATACTGCGTACATTGTTGTTATTATTAAGTAAAATATGGTTTAATAAGATGAAAATAATTTTTGGTTAATAGTAACTTTTGACTTTTATTTATAGCGGTTAAAGGTAAATAGGGTAATTCATGGTAAAAAGAAAATAATAATAATACAAAATTACCTTAACACTTGTCGAAACATTATTATATGAGTAATTTCTAACCATGGAAATCATTGGGACTATTTTGGGACCCCATGATGCATGTAAATAGTGATAATGACGCTTTGGATTAATTAACATTATGTAAAGGACAAAATGACACAAAAAAATAACATTAATTAAATTAATGTCTACATTTTATGAAATAAGTTATCATTTTGACTATAAATAATAATTATAAAGATAAAATTATTTCCGACATCATGGTATTTTTTTCTAATTTTTAGACAGCATATAAATTAAATTATTTATGACACAATAATGATGTAGTTTATACCTCATTTATAAATGATTTAAATAAATAAGTTTATAAAAATTAAAAGTAAATCCCACACCTATCCAATTCTTATTGGATCATTTTCTTTTGACAATGAGTCATCTTATCTTCCCTGTAAATTTGTTTTGGACCTTTAGAAACAAAATATAATTATATAATAAAATTATATTTTCACACTTTCCTAAAGAGCCCCTCCTACCTTTTATAAAATGACACTAATTCTATCAAATTCATCAAGCCTCTGAAGCTTTTTTGGTCATAAAAACTCTGCCTAATTAAGCTCCCTAAATCCCTCTCCTCCTTATATAATCCTTACCTTAAGAAGAAAGAACTTCAAGAAGTCCATTTGGCTCAAACAATAAGATGTTACCCAAATTAAAGGTAAATGTTCTTCTTAACTTATTTTCTTATATTTTACATAACCAACCACTAAAATATTTTTATTCCACTCATTTATAAAAAAAACAGTTTCCTCAGTATACTAGTATGTTTTAATGAGATTTGTTTTATCGAAACCTACACACTCTTGCCTCTAATGGGTGAAGAACATGATGTTTCTGTGGATGGAAAACTAACACCTCACAGAACGATGATTGTTCGATTATCTACTACTACCTCTCAGGGTGTCCATTAATATGGAACTATTTTTATAAATGATATATATTATTATTATATTTTCATTATTCTACTTTACTTTAAATTTATAACTTACATTCATGGTTTCCATAGTGGGTAAATGCGATAATTTCATTTGAGGAAGTTTGGACTACCGCCCCCTCAATGTTATATGACTTGTTAATGACATATATGGGATGTAAAAAGTATATAGTTAATGATATTATATATGAAATTATAATATAATTTTAATATACCTAAGTATCATTATGTTTTAAATCCATTAAAATATAAAATAGAAATGAAAGTTGTATTCATTTGTACGTAGGACTTACCGTCTCCATGAACTGTGAATTTCATTTTTTATCTCCAAAATGATATGTACTGTTATAAATACATATATATATATATACATGATCTTTATGATATATATGATATCTAAATCATGAATATCATTTTGGAGATAATATACTATTGACCACATGGACAATTTGTAATTATAAGGTGTACATTTTTGACTCAAGTACCAAATATCAACCAAATGACTATTTTTAATTGAAATGGTTACATAATGTTTATAACATTGTAATGTGTGATATGAAAACTATAATAAACTTTAAAAGGTTATTAAATAAGTAGAAATTACATTTATTTTATTATTCTGGAAGAACAATGAACAAACAAGTCAATTCGGACAAGAGGTAAGGGATTGTTTTATCTCACTTTTAATTCATTGAGACATCCATTGTTCGCCACTTATTCATTTCATGTGGTGTATTGTGTATTTCCTTTTGATATATATTATCAATATTCAAATTATATTCATTGTATTCTATGACTGATTTGGTGGTTATTACCTTTTGGTTATACAACTCAGATGATTACAACGTGGTAAATGGTTTCATCTCACTTTGTATTCTCGTGAGATTCATGTGATATTTTTCACTATTTCCTTTTGTGTGGTGTATGTACTACACATTATTGTACAATTTGTGAAACTTACATTCATTTATGGGTATAAACATCTTCAATGTATGATCTTTGTTTCATGTGGAAATTTTTTTGTAAGTTACCAAATTGTTAAGTGAACTTTTCACCCTCCTCTTTAGAAAATACTTATTTTGGTTATGCCATTTAATTTACATCTTATTATATTGGGATATGTTCTTTAATATGATTATTTATTAAAAAATTGTGTATAAGTTATAAGATACCCTTTTTATCTCATCAAATCATTTCTTAATTTTAATGTGATGTTGTAAGGCTGTCGAATGTTTAAAAGAGAAATTCTTAACCCAATTTCAATTCTTTTGGTTGAACTTGTAGTTCTTGAATATGTCACCGTATGAATATGTGTGAATGTAATATGATTATATTAAACATAATATCCACTTATATTTATCATATTTATATTTTCCACACAAAATTATTTGATTGATTTATCCTTAATTTAAGGATACCAACATTATATGGGATTTCATCTCTATTCATATTTCCACTCAGACTTCATTGTTGTTATGCACTAATTCACTCTTATATGGTGTACATATTGTGCATTGAAATATTATATCATAACTCACTTTATTCTCATGATATTATAATGTTATTATTAAATGTATTTACACAATTATTTTAATTTAAGTGTCTCTATTTTTGTTAAAAACACTTTAACTATAATATCATTTAAATGTTTTAATGATTTGTTATTCTAAATATTTCTCATTAATTTCCATGATTTAAAAATGGGATTTAGGATTTATTTATATGGACCTAAATTTTTTCAAAATATAATTCATTTAAAATATTCAAATTGGTATGGGACACATTGATTCAAAAATCACTTTTTAAATGGTTTTGAAAATTATTTGACAAAGAATTATTTATTTCAATATCCTAATTTGATATATTGGAACTTTGAAATGTTATCATTCCTTTATACATGTGTTTTGGGTAATGATTATGTTATGGTTATTCGGCATTGTTTATTTATACATGTGGTTCTGTGATAACCCTAGGGCAGGTAAGCCCGAGATAGCTCTCCAATTAATTGTGTAAAGTGATAAAGTTAAACATGATGTTTCTCCTACGAGATTTAGAGAATATACTGTAATGTGTATCCCAAGTGTAACACCCTAGGTACCAATGATAGCTACAATTTATGATTGATATGGATTCTATAAGTAAACTTTCTGATTTATGAATTACGTATGTTATTTATAAATCTAATGATTTCGTAAGGTATGTTATGATTGATTTGTATGGTTTCATTGATTTGTATTTATAGATGGGATAATGTTTTCCTTCCTTATTTGATAACCCTTAATGAGATTTTTATGCTCGTCCCTTGTTTTTGAAACTTTTTCCATAGGAATTGAAGATAAATTGGTTCAATGATGGGATCAAGAAAAGTCATCCTTTCTAGAACATGGAACAAAACATGTTTCTTTTTTAGAGTTTTTTAAGAAAAAAATTGATACTGAGTAATAGTGTCTACATGTAATATTCATGTTTTTATATAATAGTTATTGCCCAATTCTCTATAAATATAAACTTGAAAAGACCATCAATGTGAATTATTCATTTAACTCAATATTATGTAATGTTTTAAGGACGGGTCATTATAGTTGGTATCAAAGGTTGGTTGAGACAAATTTAGGGATTAAGTGATTTCGTTAATCACATGGTTAGTCCCTAGATCTAAAACTTATACTAAATAATTGATTTATAAAATTTTCAGATCACGGAAAGTCATTTACAAATAGAAGTAGGAGGATCTCAAAAGACATTTCTATCTCTTCCTGATGACTTGCATGAAATAATTATTTCAAAGTCATATACAGATGATTTTGAAACATTCTCTATCATACAACTAAATTGTAAGTAGTTGTTTGAGACATCAAACACCTACACTACACCTCTTTATCACCATGGAACATGGGTTGTATTTAAACAAATCACATTTTCACAATATTCTTATATTTTCCAGAAAGGTAAATATTATCATGGAATTTACAAATGATTTTCCTTATCACATGATTTGGAAGCATATTATAATTTTAAAACAGGTGATGAAGAAGGAGACCCTTGAACAACATATTAAATTTTCTTTTACTATATACTCTATCAGCACATACTTATGATATTTTAAAAGGATCGTTAATTAAATGTTTCAACTAAAATTTATTCATAATATTTTATAGAAATCATGTTTTATTAGATGATTTGAAATTATATGTTATACATGATTATTTTCCACAAATTCTTTACTTCGAAAACCCATATGACCCATGATGTACATGGTGTACTTGTATGGATGATGAAAATGATTTTGAAGGATCTCCAAATCATTGTTTCAATGCATGACTTTCTACCTAACTGAACAAGATGACTATGAAACCAAATGGACACTATGATCAAGGTATGATGTTCTTCATTTTGGGGATCATTTTATTTTATCATATGGTGGTGAAATAAGACTTTAAGAATTAATATGTTGAGATCATAATGATTTTTGGATTAAAATGAGATGTATAAAGATACCATTGAGATTAAAACATGTGAGGGTTATTTTTTGAGTTTTATAAAAAGAAAACCCATAGGTTGGGTGACAACTCGTCGCATCTGGCAGGGCTGCAGAAATCAAACCCACAACCCAAGGGAGACAAGGGTGCATCCCCTACCACTATCTTACATGAAGTCCCTGGATATTATGACTTATTATTTTAGTAAAATTATTTTATAGAACAAGAATAATTTTTTTTGGAACATATGTTTTATCAAATGGATATACTTAGTATATAAAATTTATTTAGTGATTAAGTGATAAATGTTGTTGTGGAAGACATTCTCTATTTAGAGGAAACATTATATGCCTATGGAAGACATAATACTACAAGATTTCAATTGTTGAATAATGGTTGAAATTTTAGTTTTGAAGAACCTATGTTTCTTATGGACATATGATTATTTTATTTATTATAAAAAATGATTAACCTGTCATGGAGAATATGTGATTAGGTTAATTACTTTAAAATAAGAGACTTTATGAGTAACTGGTGTTATTTGGTGAAAAATGTTATGATTTATCTTGGAAGTCTATGTAAGTAAATAATTATGATATTTGGGTTATAATCTCAGTTTTGATTACTTTTTATGAATTTTAGGGATAGTTGTTTATTGAATGGTCTATGTAGATCTTTGGGTTTTTTTGACAAATTTTGGAGATTAAGAGTAGTTTTTCTCATTGTAAAAGATTTTACTTTTGGGTATTATCTAAATTCCCACTAACCAATTTGGTTTTAATTTATGTCTAAAGACAAGGGAAATATATATTTATTCTTATGTGGATTATGATATTATCTAAAAGTTGATTCTTGTACTTTTGATGTGACCATGTATTTTTTAATGCTCATTGCTTGGAGAGATGATTAGTTTTTGGTAGAAATTATTGTATGATGAAACTCTACATGAAGGTAAGTATATTTCATTATGTTCTTATTCTATACAGTAAATGAATTCCTAAAAATAATGAAAAGGTGCATAAAAAAAACACATTTGTTTTACATTTCTTACAATGTAATCAATTACCTTTTAACACATCATAAGATTGTGATTTTCTAGTGCTTAAAATTCTCCTAATGATGTTTTCTATCACTCTCCATCAAAACTTGACCATTTTTTCTCTCTTCCATATCCATGTTTTCCTATATGGAATCCTATTATGGGTTATCTAGAGGGACCTTTGTACTTATATTTATTTCTTTTAAAGTCAGTGGTTTTACTGAAAGTCTTCCGATGTGGGGATTTTAATAAAGTTTCCAAGCCCAGTTTTAAAATTGCGAGGACGCAATTCCCAAAAGGGGGGAAGGATGTAACATCACAGATAAATACGGAATAAGAAACTTTTCATATTTATTAATATTTGTTAATTAAATAATAATTTTACATTAAAGGGGACGCTATGTTTGATGGCGTACCAAAAACGCAACAACAGTTTTTTTAAATCATACATTGCACACTAAGAATATAATATTAATATTTTAAACTTTATTTAATATCTAGCCGTTGTATTAATGGAAATGAATAGAACTAACTGAAATATGATTATATATGTTTGTTAAATGTATTTACAATTATCAAATAAAATTTAGGGGCTTAAAACATGAATGAATCTAATTTTAAGCATGAAAACATAAATATTTAGTAAAGGGTCTATTTAACGCCTTTTAATAGATAACCCTATTTAAATATAGTTTTGGTAATTATTATATGTAATATTTGACAAAATAAAATTCTTCTTTTGATTCAGGACATCAAAATCTACTTTGGGTAAATTATTGCTATTTTTCTGATAATGTTTATTTTTTAATGAATACTGAAAAATATTGTAGTTTAAATCAAACTTTCTTTTTGATATAATTTATTTATATGGCTAGGTTACCTATTTTATAGGTTTAAAATTATATTTAGAATATATTTTTACAATTTAATCTTATGTTGGTCATTGGAAATAATTTTATTGTGAAATTGGACATAAACAAGTGTCAATCTTTTAATAGTTATTATTTCGTAAAAACACGCTACTGGTTTTGACAACATGAATTGATTTTAAATAAGTTAATGAAACTTATATGTTTTTAATATTGTGAAATAGAAATAATTTTTGAATTAGGAATATCAAATATATCATAGGCTGTATTTTGGTATTTTTCTGAAATACTACAATTTTTGAGGAATAGGGAAACCACTTTGTAGTAGTTAAGAAAAAATACTTTTTCATTTAAATGAAATTTTACCGCTTCTGGGAATTGAATTTCGAAAATACGACATATATGGTTGTTATTATTATGTAAAATTTGGTTCGATAAAATTAAATGTTTTTGGTTATTAGTTACTTTTCACTTTTATTTAATGTAGTTTAAGGTAAATAGGGTAATTCAAGGTAACAAGAATATCATAATAATACAAAATTACCATAAACCTTTTCCTAACCATTTTTTATGACTTATTTCAATCCATGGTCATCAATGGGTAGATTTTAGGACAGGAAGGAGCTATTTATGAGTGATAATGACACATTAGATTAATTAATTTTATGTAAAGGCAAACAAGACACCAACACATATCCTTTAGTAAATTAATTTTTACATGGTGTTATATAAGTTATATTTTTTAATATAAATATTAATTTTAAAGATAAAATTATTTCCTACATCATGGTATTAGTTATATAATTTTTAGACAACAAATAAAATAAATTACTTATGACAAAATAATGGATCATTATATACCTTATTACTAAATGATTTAAATAAATAAGATTATAAATTTTAAAATAACATCAAAATCCTGACCAATTCTAATTGGATGATTTTATTTCTTCCATGAGTCATCTTATATTAGTCTTTAATTAGTTTTTGACCTTTAGAACCAGAATATAATTATATAATAAAATAATATTTTCACACATTCCTAAAGTGCCCCTCCTCTCCCTTATAAAAGGACACCACTTCTAACTAATACCTCAAACCGATCAAGCCATTTGGATCATCCAAACTCTGAACATTTAAGCTCCACACATCCCTATCATATATTTAGAAGCCTTACATTTGGAAGAAGGAACTTCATGAAGTCTTTTTGGTTCAAACCAAAGGAAGTCACCCAAATTAAAGGTAACAATTTCTCTTAACTTCTTTTCTTTTATTTTAATTCTCCAACCCCTAAAATATTTTTAATCCTTTATATTATTACAAAAAATGTGTCCTAAATATACTAATATGATGTTATGATATTTATTTTAAATATAATTACACACACCTCCATATAATGGGAGAAGAACATATTGTTTTGGTGGATGGAAAACTAACGCCTCAGGAAACGATGATTGTTCGATTATATCCTACTACCTCTCATGGTAGACATTAAAATGGAAAGTATTTTTATATGATATATATTAAGTTTATATTTTCTTTATGTTTATGTATTTTACATTTATATATTACCTGTATTGTTTCTATAATGGGTAAACACAATAATTTCATTTGAGCAAGTGTGGACTACCGCCCCTTCAAAGTGATATGACTCGTTAATTCCATATTTGTGATGCATAAAGGATAGTGTTAATGATATTATATGTGATATTATACAGGAATTATAATATACCTACATATAATTATGTTTTAATTCCATTAAAATTCTATAATATAAATGAAAGTAGCGTTAATTTGTACGTACAGCTTACTGTTTCCAGGAACGGTGCATTCCATTTCTTATATCCAAAATGTTATGTACTATTATAAATACATATAAATACTGGATAAGTATTATTTATATGATATCTAAATCATGAATATAATTATGGAGATAATGGAATATTTACCACATGGACAACTTGTAATTATAAGGTGTTCATTTTTGACTCATGTACCAAATATCGACCAAACGACCATTATTAAATTAAATGATTGAATAAAGTTTATAACATGTTAATAAGTGATATAAAAAGTTTACTAAACATAAAAATGTTTCATAGGAAATTATAAATAAAACTTATTTTATTATTCAGGATGAACAAGGAACAAACGAGTTAAGTACTACATGAGGTAAGAGATTTTCATTTATCACATTAAATTCCTTTAGATTTCCTTAGTTTTCCACTTATTCATTGCATGTGGTGTATTGTGTACATCCATATTATATATGTTATCATGATTCTCATTATATTCATGGTATTAAGTGATTCATTTGGTAGTTATTTACTTTTTTTCATACAACTCATTTGATTACAATGTGTTAAGGGGTTTCATCTGACTTTTTATTCCCATGAGATTCATGCAGTATTTTCCACTATTTCTATTTGTGTGGTGTATTTACATCCCACTATTTTAAGAATTGTGTAATATAATTTCATTTATTAGAATATACATCTTCATTGTATGATCCTTCTTTCATGTGGCGTATGTTTTGTTAATTACAAAATCGGTAAGGGAACCTTTCACCCTCCACTTTTTAAAAAACTTTTTTTGTTATGTCTTTTAGTTTACCTCTTATTATGTTGGGATATGTTCTTCTATATCCTTATTGAACTAAATATTATTTCCAAGTGATTAGATACTCTTTTTATCTAATTAATTTTTTTTTTAATTTTAATGTGACGTCGTTAGGCTGTCGAATGTTTACAACGGAACTTCATAACCCAATTTCAATTCCATGGGTACAATATTTACTTCTTGAATATGTCCTCCTATAAATATGTGGGAATGAACTATGACTATTTTACACATAATATCCACTTATATTGGTTTTATTTATATTTTTAGAACATAATTATGTGATTTATTTATCCTTAATTTAACGATACCATCATTATTATGGATTTCATCTAAATATACATTTCCACTGAGAGTTCATTGTTTTTATGAACCGATTAAATATTATATGGTGTATATACAATCCTTTGACATATTATATCATGAATCCATTTATTTTAATGTTAATATAATGTTCTGATTAAATTTTTTTCCTCAATTATTTGTATTCAAGAATCTAACTTTTTGTCAAAAAACTATTTAACAAAAATATCGTTTTAAATGTTTGAAAGAATTATTCTTCTAAATAATTCTCATTATTTTCCATGTTTACAAAAAGTGTTTTTTGATTTATTTATATGTAAATTAATGTTTTCAAATGATAAATAATTTAAAATCTTCAATATGGTATGTGACACTTTGATTCACAAATCTCTTTTTAAATGGTTTGAAAATGATTTTATAATGAATTATTTATTTGAATATCTTGATTTGATATGTTGGAATGTGGAAATGTTATCTTTTATTTGTACTTGTGTTATTTGTAATGATTATGTTATGGTTATTGGGAATTTTTTATGTATATGGGTGGCTCCATGATTAACCTAGGGTGGGTGAGCCCTAGATAGATCTCCATTGCATTGGGTAATGTTACAGAGATAAACATGATGTTTCTCCTAAGTGATTTAGGGAATATAATGTGATGGGTATTCCAAGTTTAACTCCTACATATTTGTGATATCTACAATCTATGTTTGATACGGATTCCATAAGTAACTTTTATGATTTATTATTTAGGTGTATCATACATTAATCTTATGAATCCATAAGGAATGTTATTATTGAAATGTATGGTTTTATTGATTTGTATTTATTGATGGGATAATGTTTTCCTTATTTATTTTATAACTCTTAATAATATTTTTATGATCATTCCATATTTTTCAAATGTTTCCCACAAGACTTAAAGATGAATAGGGTCAAAGATGGTATCACAGAAAAGTCATGTTTTCTAAAACATGGACCTAGACATGTTTCTTTTTAAGAGTTATTATTTAATGGAAAAAATGGATTCTGAGTACTAGTGTCTACATCTAATATCCATGTTGTTATATAATAGTTATGGTATAATTATCTAAAAATCTAATCCTGAAAAAATTCTCAATGTGAATTATTCATTTAATGCATTATTATTTAATACATTAAGGCCAGATCCTTATAATAAATAACTAATTTAGTTATAGTTTATGTTGTAATGTAATTTCTATTTGAGATTGTATATGTTAAATTTTACTTCAATGTAATTAAATAAATATTTTTTTTAAGAATCATAAGCCTTATTAACCTCTATATTTTTATATAATTTTTACATTTGATAATATTTCTTACTTTTTGGTAGATAAAATTATTGGGAAAACATTTTTAAGAAAAACCTACAATATTTACCATTTTATTGAATAACATTTTCGTCACTATCCATGTTCATAAAAATGTTTTATAAAAGTTTTAATCGAAAAATAGATGTTTGAGAATTAATATTTTCATATATTTTGTTTTTTATAAATTATGAAAATGAATAATTTCATATTTTTTACATACAAATACTTTTGACTTTTTACAAATGAATTAATAACATATTCTCCATCAACATATACAGGATCAATGAAATTTATATATATATATATTAGAATCTGATTTTTTAGATGTTTCCAATTCAATATTCCATTATTATATTCAAATACATTTTTTCTCAATATGCATGCAATTTTTTTCTTTTCTGAACTGAAAATTTCATTTTTCCCAATTTTCAAATTAATTTTAAAATTATCTATTAAATTTATATATAATCTCCATAAAAAAATATATAAATTGTTATGGAATAATAGTAGGATGGATATACTTTTACATTCATTTCGTTTTTTCATACATATTCTGATGATGATGTTTTATGGATGATTATATAAAAATCATAACTACCACAACGTTTAAGTGTGTTTTGAACAAATAATTTTGAAACAAATTAATTAAAAATGGTATAATATTATTATTAATGGAATTATGGGTATTTATATATATAATTAATTACTTCATGTTATGGTTTTTGGTAATTTTGAATTTTTTTTTCTGATAACTATATATATGTATATACAGGGTGTGCACGATATAACTCATGATTGAATGTGAGCCCAATATAACTCTATATTTCATCAGGTGTCATGGATGAGTAAAATGGATAAGGATATTAACATAAAACTAATTTTATGGAATCTAATTAAATCTTAAGAGATGAGGGAGTTAACTAGATTAATTTCACTATAAATAGATTTTTTAATTATCATTAATATGTGATTCAATTACGTATGTATGATTTATCCTGATACCAAAATGAATTAAAAATTGTTTTATGTTATTTATTCCTTCATATAAATAAGATAAATTTTATATGACACATTATTTCATACACATAAAATATTATATTTTAAAAAATATTTCTTCATTTACATTTGTTTTACAATATATTTTTTGAAGGGAATATATTATACGTAATTATTCTCATGAGAAAGGATTATTCACTCATATACTTATACATATGTTATGTTATATATGATAATCAGTTGATATTTCCTTTATTGATACTTACTGATCATCAGAGCTCACCCATTATTGTGTTTCCATTTCCCGAGGTTATAAATAACAATGTAATTTAAGATGTAACTAGAAGGGTATCACGAAAGGATAAATTTGTGGTAGATGTTGAAATATTATTATGGAAAATGAAAACCTATGAATATTAAGACATGTTCCCATTTTTATAGAATAATATGTGGTTTTTTACTAGATTTTGTTTTTTCAGATTCATTAAATACATAAACATAAAAGGCCTTGGGTGTATATTTCAAAAAATATTGGATATTTATAATGTCATTATGGATGGTCAAAATTTAAATGACATTTATTGGTATCATAGGCATAATTTAAAGAGTGTTTTTAGCACCATATACATTTTTAATAGTATAAGGATTCAGACATAGAATATACCTAATCAGTTGTTTTTTTCTAGAATTCACATTCATTCAATATGAAGAACTTTTCCTGTTTAGCATTTTAGGGAATTATTTCATAACAATTACATAAGAACCCATATAATACAATGTCTTCACATCCAATTAATTTATATTTCCCTCATAACATAAAACATTTAAAATATGGAATGATTTTTTCTATATAATGTTCATGAAATTCATCATGACCACTTCCTTTCACATGCCCATAATTAGTAAATATAAAAAACAATTTAAAACATGGTATGTGTACAAAAATCATAGAAAGGGGCATAAAAATTGAAAGAGATATTATACTAAAAAACAATGAAAAACTACAAAATACATTACCTTTATCACTATATTCCTTGAGTTAACTAATTTAATTATTTTCACCCTGAAAACACACATTATTTTCACAAATAAAATCATTAAAACCCATATAAATATATTAATACCATTTTGAAAGCGTAAGGAATCATGTTAAAAGTAACCCCTTAAAACAATTTAATTAAAATATCCATACCATAGTTTCAAATATATTAATTACCCTCTTCTTGGGAGCGCTATAATGGTACTAACCATTCATACTATCTATATCTGGTTTACTCATTTTTCAAGAGAAATAATTAGGATCAACCCTTCATATATGATATATAGAACTCAATGTGAGATATAATGTGGATCATCCCATCATATAAGGTTAATCAAGAACATTAATTATTTCAATAATGATCTTGTACCATCTAATGAATAAATTTTGTTTATTCTTTCACATTTTAATCATAAAACAAAATGAATGAAACTTTTAAAACCATTTCAAAAACACAACCAGATTTTTAAATACACATTCTTTTTAAAAACATATTTTCAAGATTAAAATACTCAGTAAAAGAGAATTTTTTTGTTAGAATATAAAATAAAATATAATAATTGAATCCCAACATCAAATAATGGTCCCATGGGTGGGAAAGTTCATTTTCAATGTGTTTTTTGAAATAGAAAACTCTTTTTATAATTTGTAGAATTGTTCATTCAATAACTCATAAAAATAATGTTTTTTTAAATCCATTAATAAAAATTAAAGTGAGTCATAAAATGAAATTTATAAATCATGTATTTACATATATAAGCATTCATATAATATTTTCAAATTTATGATCATGGAAGAGAATGTATTGAAAGGAAAATATTACAAATTTATTCTTTTTAATGAATAGCCCCTTGTCACTTGGGAATCATTTGAATTATAATTCCCATGGAATTATAATATTAATAAACATTTAATATAATTATAATATAGAAATTAAATATATATGATGTTAAAAGTGTTATACAAACAACTTATATAATATTATAAGTGCATAAAATCAAAACATTGCTCACCTAAAGTAAATTGAGATGAAGTCTGAGACCTTGTTTATGACATGTGACTTACAATATTTAAATTAAAAATTAAGAAAAATATTTTAGTAATTTAACTACTTGGGAATACTATTAAAATTTATTATTCCTTTTATTTTACTTGTTACAATGTTATACAAAATTAATTTTTCAAATAAATTTATGTTTGGTGTTTCGATGATATTTTTTATGGATCAAAAATTAAATCAATAGGAATAGTATCGGTTAAATTAGTCATTATTTAAAATCTCCATAATAATAATAATGGAATAATTATCGTTTTTTAAATCATTTATTTATTTTAAAAACAACTGTGATGGATGATTGGTATAAATTATCTATGTTAAAATCAAAGAGATGGTAGGTTGTACCTAGGTAATAGTAATATTTCCATTTTTTAATTATAATTATGTAATAATGGTAACAAAATTTTATCTATATATAGTGGTCATAGTATTATAAATATGATATTATTTTATTAAATTTACATATTTATGTGATTTATAAATTTTGGTGATGAGAGGAATATTCACATGACTTCATAGTGGTAGTAGACAACATGTACACAAACATGATTATTATTTTTTATTATAATACTCAAAATGATATCATTTAATAAAGATATATATGTCATTAATATCCTTAATATTTCATTAATATTACATATATTCATTAATATAGTTATTATTGTCTATACATAAAGTGTTAATGAATAAGGAAAAATATCACCTTGTAAGGCACTATTAAACTGTACACACTAGTGATGTTATCGTTTGACCCACAGAATGAAAGTGATAGATGATATGAGAAATAATAACTAAAAAAGTGAATATATCTTACAAATATCATTTATATACTTTAAATTGATAATTTTATCTATCCATGGTTTACGATTATGGAAAGAAATTACATCTGTTCGGGAGGTGATAGTCCACCCTACACATGAATAATGATTTTAGATCACATTTTATGGAGGAGGAGATTAATTTAGTTTATTAAATTAATATAATTATTACTCATTACTTGGGATATATTTTTTTTATTATTTAAATATAAGTAAATAATATTTAATTATTTTCAATGAATAAATAAAAAAGGATGCTCGGTTAAGCATGCCACCTTTTAATGGAAAAATCCTTAGGTATGAACAAAGAAATATCTTTGGATGGAGTTTTGATAAAAAAGATTAGATATATGTATAGAGAAAGGATTTAATGAAGATATTTTGGTTTCAAATGGCCTATCTAACCAGAATTTTTGGTGTGAAGAGTGTATGAAAGGGTATGAGCTTTTATAAGTGAGGTGAGTGCCATGCTTGTAATATTTAAAAATCAAAAGATGTACCCATGATTTAAGAATAAAGAACTCATCAAAAAAGGGATATTATAGATCCTTAGATATTATAAGGTCAAAATATGAACATGAAATTTTATTTCTACCCGTTGTTAGGTCATTTTAATACATATATTTTGAGATTAACAAATGGTAATTCCATTTTTACCTTAACCAAGGTAATTAATTTTTAAAAATTCACAATTCATTAGGGATAAACATTATATTGAAATTATTAGATTATATAAATTATTATTATTCTAAATATTGAATTCAATTTTTCCAATAATATATATATATATATATGTTTAAATTTTTATTATTCAAAAAATCCCAAAAAAATGAAAACTCAACTTTCAAGAAGGATATTTTTCAAGAAAAATATTATTTTATATTAGCATTATTACAAATAAAAATCATTCACTAATAAAAAATTTAATATTTGTAGTACTATAATTTATCATCACAATAGAAAATATCTAAAAAATATTTCCTTTATCAGTGCATTATTATTTACACATGGGTCTGTAGTTGAGCAGTTCAGCACCCCCTTTGGTGCATCTGGTCGATTGAGTTTCAATACCTAGACACATGAATTATGACCCCCAATAAAATTGAGGATCTAATAGTGTTTAGAGTCAACTAACACTATTATGTTAATGGGCCCATATATTTTTGAGTGGCTTTTGTTGGACCCCTCTAATCCAAAGGGTAAATATGTATGGAAGACGATAGAACCAACGAGAGGAAATGATCCCATCACATGAGTTTGGGTTGGATGCAACTGGGGGGGGGGAGGATTGTTCAGTTTGAATCTATGATGGAAGATTGTGTGTGCAGTAGGTGTGACATGTATGTAGGGTGATTTTTATAGATTCTTATGGGTAGGCTATTGCAACAATGTAAAAATCAATTTTGATGATTAGTAAGGGGTGTCGATCTAATGGCAGGTGATACATGATGTTTGACTAGATGGTGTTCATGTAGGTGGTTCTTCACACCAACCCATTTGGAAGGCATAATGCATAGTGGATCTGTGGAATCAACCGTAGAAGAGAAATGACATAACCATGGATAGCATTCAGCAATATACCTTCATGTGGCTGTTATAAACCTATAATCCATTACTAGACGACATTGAGTGTTAGGCCTGTGTGGTGGAGGGCCACCTCATTTTATGTCAATGGAGCTTTTACAAGACGATAGATGCCAAATATGATGAAATATATAGTTTAAGTGTTTGTAGCCATTGACATCAATGCTTGGAGTTGACCATTGTGGATATTTATGACATATTTTGAAGGGCTTGGGGGCCATATAATAATATATGTAAGGGATGGATTTGTTGGGTTACACCCTGATAGGTGTGGTTATGACATTCCTTTTCCGGAATGTGTGTCTTTGGTGCATGTGTGTTTAGTTTTAATTGTACACCAATTAACCTGATATATAATATTTTATACCCTAATAGAGGTTATCCTATTTTAGTAGATTTTCTAGGGTTGATAAGGGCCCCAATGGTGAGTTCCACAGCCACCTCAGAATTAGATAGGTTAACCTTCCCCTTTATAAATGACTCTACCACATCACGACCTCAAAAGCCTATGGTCGGGACATGCTCTTGAATACACTTTCCACAAATTTCCTAATGGTCCAACATGAGTCGAGGCCCACCCTATTCTTTCATCAGGCATTTTCCCTCACTCAGACACATATCCATGCCTTACACATCCTAGACGACCTAACATATGGCCCTACACATCCCCCATTGTGAAATGATTACTCTATCTTTTAACTAATAAAAAAATAAAGCATTAAAAATATTAAAAAAATTAAATAACGAAATAAATTAAAATTAAAATATTATAAATTCAAAAAAAAAATTATAATTTAGTTTATTAAATAAATTGTAATAAAATGAATATACATTAATATTTTAAAAATTATTAAATAGTATTATATATATATATAATGAATAAATTTAAATAGTGAAATATACAAGAATGGAATATGAATAAATTATATTAAATATCAAAATTTTTATTTATTTATTAATAATTATTATAATTGAGTGAATTTAATATATATTTATATATATTTAAACAAAAGAATAATCACAATTTTTAATAAATATAGTTATATAAATTGAATAAATTTTAATAAATTTTAATAAACACTAATAATGAAAAAAATAAAAAAAATATTAAAACTTAATGAATAAAATAATTATTTACAAAACATAATAAATTTAATAAATTTATATATATTAAATATTTATAAACATTATATATAAAATATAGATATATTAATTGAAAAATATAAAAAATTAAGAAAAAAATAGATATGAATAAATAATACTAAAAAATAAAAATCAGTATATTAAAATTTAATTAAAAAATTATTAATTAAAAAAATTATAAATATAAATGAATTGGATTAATAAATATACATATACACATATATACATTTCATATTAAGAGTAATGTTAAAATAAATTTAATTTAATTACTATAATGAATAAGATTTAATAATTAAAAACACATTACTTCTTAGTTCATTTATAATTGTTTTTATTCAGAATTAATTGTTAATAATGTAAATGTCGAAACATATTCATATATATATATATATAATATATATATAATTATGATTTATATAATATAAAATATATATTATTACATTAAATCATTCGTATATTAATGAAAGAATGGTTTATAATTAAAAATTATTATTAATTAATATTATTTACTAATAGTATCATGTAATGTAAATTAATTGAATTAATTTTTATTATTCAATTAGACATATTTGAAAAAAAAATTCATTTATTTCACACATACATATCTGTTATTAATAAATTTTTATAAACAACACGTACACCCAAATATTTTCCTAATTAATGAAATCTTATGTAGAGGAAAATATGACTATTACTTATGTGATTTAATCATATTTTATAATTACTGTTAGAATTAATTTTAATAACATGATTAATTTAATATGTTAATTTTTTAGTTATTAATTGTTTAAAATTATTATATTTAGCCATTATAAATATTTTAAAAAAAATTTAATAATTTTAAATTTAATGATTGTATAATATTTATTTACTATGATTAAATGTATTTTATATGTATTAATTTTCAATATATATCCTCATTTGTTAAATAACGAATATTTAGTAAATAAATATTATATTATTTTCAATATATTTATTGTGTACAAATTTTTAAGGAGTTAATTTTGCTCATTTTTTACAGACATGAATTTAAGATTATATATTTGTTAATAATGTTGAAATTATATTTTTCAATAAATATTTTTAAATAAATACAACTATAAAAGTATAATTAATATATTTGTAGATATATATATTAAAATTGTAAAATAAATTTATAATATTTTAGTGAAAAAAATATATATATATATATATATATATGTGTGTGTGTTAATAATAATAAAATTATAATAAATATATTTAGTATATATATATATATTATTTTTATATATATTTATTATATATTCATATGTTAGGTTCCTAGGGGTATAAATACATAAAACACACAAACCTCACACACATGTGGGAAAGGCAGACCTTAGCCCCACTAAGGGATAGTCCATCCATCAAGCTTCTTTTATTTTTTATGAATGAACTGAAGACCAAGTAAGAATTAAGCCCAAATCTATATACCAAATCCATGGGACCATAAGACGACCAGTGTCCTCACATATAATCCACAATGAAAATCATAATATTTTCATTAGTCACTTATTCCCATTTGGAAGGTTGTTTCCCAGTAGCCTCACCCCTATGTTCTATTCACACAGGCATAAGACCTCTCATCCATCTCATTGGTGCATCATGTTCTCCATTGAATGCATGGCATCATGCATCCCACTAGTGTTCCATCCCATATTGAAGAACCTACCTCATAAAAACTACTGGCGCATCACCCTAATAAAATCACTGATAATGCTATATTTTATCATCACCTATTATTTTGGCATAGATGAAAGGAATCCATAATAGTGCTTTATGGAAATAATTGATTTCAAACTCTATGATCTATTTAAAATAAACCTAAAAGAACATAGATAAGATGTTCCTCTTATGTTCTAATGGATTTCCACTGCATCTATTTCTACCCCCCTTTCATTCTCTTATATAAATCAATACTCTAATCTATGGTATGTTATATTTTATTCCTTTGCTATCTTTCATGATATTATGATTTCCATGATGTACATTAGTTTAACATTTTCATTTTTTGGTGCTGTCATGGGTTCCATGTTAACGTTTCTATAACTCCTAATTTTACTCTTATTTATTTTTCAATCCATGATGATCAAAACCTCTCCTTTCAAGTCAAAAAACCCCCTCTAAATAGTTTGGGATCCTTCATTAAGAATATCAGGCCTAGAATTTGTTTGATCCTATTATTTTTTCTCCCATGTGAAATGAGTTGTGGCATGAGATATACCTTTTATTGGAGAATAATCCCAAATATAAGGAATGAGTATCACTCCACATAGAATAGTATAAATGGTCATTATTCTAATGGTTTTTGAAATTTTGAAAAAAAAAAGTTCTTTAGAAAAAATATTATTAATATAGTTTTTTCATTTTTATATGATTTTTAAAAGACTATTATGATTTTTATTTAACAGATTAATGAAATCCTTATATGATGATTTTTTAATTTTTTCAATCCATTCAATTCTGAAAACTCATAGGTGAATCTAATATATTACAATTTTAAAGGATAGTGTATTTTTTTTCTTCAGATTTTACATAATATATGAATTTATTTGTAATTGAGCTTTATTTGGTTCTTGATAATTTTTATATTCATTTATAAAACTATTTTTTATTGTTTATAGTCATCAATAATGTTTTTCTAGAAAATTTATTTCATTTTTGTTAAAATTTATGAGAATTTATAAAAAATATCTTTTTTAACGTCAAACTATAGTTTATTTTTTTTTATAAATCATTGTCATTATAAAATAATAATACTATGAATTATTTTAAAAAAATATTTACATTTATAATGAAAAAATTGTTGGTAATTATTTTATAACCCAAATGAATATTGGATGAATTTGTCATGAAATAATTTAATATAATATTTCTATTTTTTAAACACTTATTTTATAAATGATTTCAAAATAATGTCTTGAAAAATCATCTAAACCATATTTTGGTGGATTAGATATTTATAATTTGGGGAAAAGGCCACACCCAATGTTTGGTATAATAAATGATTATAAAGAGATTCAAAAATTCCATCTCTACCATTGGTTTGGTAGATTCAATATATATATTTAGTTATTAGAGTTTATTTCCATTTCAGATTATAATAACATTTATAAATATCGTTTTATATTTGAAAATTTGATCATTAATATAGTTTAACATATATTTACAATGGGAAAAATTATTCAAATATGTTATTCGTATAAATTAATTCCCAGTAAACTACCAACTCTTCCCCATTCGTTCTCCAACATAGAAAAACTGCTCCATTGGTTGTCCAATTATTTCAAACATCAACATCATTATTTTTTTTGAAAACAGTATCATCCATTATATTGAAAACCTATTTACAAATAATATAACATCAACCCTTGGAAACATCACTAATAAATTTAATTTATTAGGATAAAAATTTCAAGTACATAATAAATATAATTCTATAACGAAAAATATTTTTCATACTAAATAATACTATCCATATCTTATAAAAGTTATTTATTAATATTCTAATCATTTATCCAATGTTGTTTTCTAACATAGTTATTAGTGATGATTAGAATATTATATGTTTGTAAGATATTATGTTGACCAAGAAATATATTTCAATTACATTATTAATAATATATTTTATAAATATTCTTGCAGTAATGATTTGAAATCCATTTATTAGTGATGTATAGTGTATGATAACATGGTAAATGATAATAAATTAGGGATAACAATTTATTCTTGAAATCTCTACCTATAATTATTAATATTTAATAATTAATGGAAATACAGATCAAGGGGTATTATACAAAAGTTAATTGTCAAATGTATTTTATTATTTAAATTTATCAATTGTTTTTTTTGGTTCTTTGAATTAATTTCACGTGACAATTTTCCATTGTTAGTTGAAAGTCACATGACCTTTCCCACCCCCTTAAAGATCATATTATACTATCAATAAAATACCCCCAGACCCACCATAAATCATTCAAAGATATTAATAAAAATAAAATTCTCCCACTTATTAAACTCCCACATATACATTTTATTGAAATAATGTTAGAATAACATCTTTTTTCCTTGAAAGAAAATAAATTTTCAAATTTAGTCCCCTAAACATAATTTTTTTCATTTTCATGGAGAAATTTTTGGATTTCATTGAATTATTAATATAAAATGGGTGTATAAAAATTATTGTGTGTAAGACAAGTTAATAGATCTGTCTCAGGGCCACATAACTCAAAAATACCATTTTATGGATCATGTTATTATTGTTCTTTTTTTCATCATCAGATATCAAACTAAGAAATTTGAATGCAATATCACAAAATCCTCGCATTGGAACATTTTTATTTTAAGAGACAACTATTATCCCCATAAACATCATCTTCTAAAGAGTAATTATATCATTGTTTTTCTTAGGACATTTCCACCATATCTTGTGTACATGCACCTATGATTCTTAAAATAATCTGAGCAGCACTCGTCATATACAGGGCATTGGAGATCATTTTGGGTGAATTCGGAGGATAAAACCTACATTTGGGGTAATTCATTTCATAAATTAAATTACACATTTCTTTCAATTAATAATTAAATAATTTGAAACAATCAAATTCTTAGTTCCACTTATTAAAATTACCTATAACATTCACATTTGAGAATTAATATGAAAACAGTATTTGTATATTTTTTTTAAAAAAATATTCACTAATCTTAATGTGATGGAAATGAATATAAAATAGAACAGTGCTAGTCATGTGCTAATTGTTTTTGCGATATGGAGTTCAAGAGTCCATTAATATTATAATAGATCATGCATAAAACCCTTCAAAAATAATAATTTTGTGTTTATGATGATGTAATTCAACATAATGTAGTCTAAAAGAGGTGGATAAATATTTTATATTTTATGGAATAGATTAGATCTACAAATCATTTAACAAACATGGGGAAAATAAACATTCACACTGATTCTAATGATAATGTGGTTTAAGTATTATTTGATATTAATAAAATTGTAAATAATGTATCAAATCACATTGAAGAGTTGTCAATCATAATTGAAGCAGAAAATAATAATTTTCATAATTTGATTAGAATGATAAATAGTTTTTCTAAGAGACCATTGTATATATTTGGAACTAAATACCCATCATTTTTAGTTGTATTTGAGTAATATAATTTGAATTTTGGATGTTGATGGAAAAACAATAGCTTTACAAAACTACATTCTATTTTGAATGATATGCTACCACAATAAAATTATTATTTTTATCAAATATATGATGATAAATGAGTGAAATATTCCAGGGTTCTGATAACTAAAAAAACATTTTTTACCAAATTAGTTCTTATTTTTTCACAAGGAATATAAATCAATCATAAAATACCATGTGTTTTCCATGGATCAATTCATGAAAGATGAATCAAGTCCATCAAATGATATATGGTACATTAGTATCATTCAATGATCTATAAGACTATATATATGTCAATAAACCATAAGAAAATTAACATTGAATGACAATACAAGAATTAATTATTGGAACCTAAGTTGTCCAATAGATTCTGCTTAACAAAATAAAAATGATTATGAGTAGATTCAATTTGGAAATTATATGAGAAACATCTTTCAAGAATTAATTATAATTTGAATAAATATTTTTTTTGTACAATTTAGCACTCATTGAATATTTCCCATCATGTAAGAAAAATGTTAACATGCCTCTATATTTTTTAATTAAGTAATTAAAATTAGGTTTACTCTATTTATATCTAGATCAATGAAACATGGTATAAATATTTGATGTATATTTTTATCCAATAATAGAAGATCTAAAATTTATGTGGGATTTTGGGGTTAAAATGTATGATTCTTAGAGAAGATAAGAATTAAAATTTATGTACAAATTGTATTGGATGATTAATGAATTATTAAATTATGGAAATTTGTTATGCTATATCATTAAAGGAATGTTGGGGTTTTTATTTTTTGAATAATACATACACACATTTTTTTGAAACATTCCATGAATATGGTATTTTTATAAAATCTTAAATATTTACCTCAATGACATTAATACTGGTCCTGGATGACTGCATTCGATGGTAAGACCGAATAGAGAACAATATTATCTCTACTAACATGTGAAAAACTATTTTTTAAAGTAATATATATTGATATTAGTTTTTGTAAACCATGATTTAAAAAACATTCAACATTCTGTTGTAAAAGTGATTATCATTCTTCAAACTACCCTATTAGAATCAGATGTATTTTTGAAATTTGTTTGATGTCAGTTATGTAGAAAAAATGTGTGTGATATTTTTTTAGATCATTAATGAATATTCCTTTAAAAAATATGACATCAATTATAGTGTGGATATGGAGGATATTCATATAATATAAGAGTTAGAATTATTGAAGTGTAAATGTATTCTTTTTTTCTTCTACATGTTTACACTCTATCCAGATAGGGGAAAAAAATTTCCCTTTCCCTTAATACTGTAAATTATCAGTATGAAAATTTAGAAAATATCAATAATTTCATTTCAATGAAAAATTTGATGTTACATGGACTATAATAAAATGAATATCATGTTTTGTTGCATGTTTGATAAATTTTTCATTCCATTGCATTATGTCTAAAAATGTATGAACAAAATTAACAGGGCACGTATTTTTTATGATATCAATATGCTTTAATTTTAGGAGATTTTTAAAATCATGAATAAGTAGGTTACAGTCATACAATGTTAAATTGAGATGATATTCCCCAAACATTATTTGATTTAGCGGTACACCTTATGTTTAATTTGTTTATAGTGGTTCAACTATGTAACATTATCCATTAAATATTATTGTACCCCAATGAAATGTATATGATGATTTTGAAAGGGTTTGTAAATAATCAAAATTTTCCAATAGGTAATATTGTTGAGTGAAATTTTAAAAAACATCCTCAGGGTAATGTTGTATGTGATTTCTATCCCCCAACACCAAAAACCTCTTTGTTTCATGTGGTATAGTGTATAATATACCGTGATAAAAGGTGTGTATTTTATGGTTTTTCATGTGATGACTTATGAGTTACCTAGTCTACATGATGATCTAGATATTACAATAGTTCATGATGTCCTTGAGACTTTTATAACATGGATGTTGAATATTATAAAGAGACATGAAATTTGAATCTAAAAAATCTTATCTTATGAAACCCCTATTACAGTTCGATAAAAATGATTGATGTGGGGAATGGTATTATAGATGGATAAACTGATCCGGAATCAGATGGTTGAATCATGATAACTGGGTGAGATGACCAAGAAATCAAAATGATCTATCAGGAGTACATTCTCCCTACCATTTCCAATTTAATTTTTATTATAAATAAGAATTCATATAAAAAACACTTTCAATGAATAAGATATTTCATAAATTCCATATGATGATGAAATATATGTATCTTATATTATTTCCACAATTGGCCTTGAGAGCATAAATTTGATTTTTATGTTTTAATGTATATTACTCTCAGTTTTTAATTCATACACGAGGTAAATTTTAATTTTACGCATAAATAAAAAATTGCGTAGTATGATTATTAAGGTTAATAACTCTTTTTAATTTCACTTGGTTTTTATTTTTAGATAGTATCAAAAGAAAACAATAAAAATAAGGAATTTGATTTAGTAACAAAGATATCATTTCTACGTAAGAACCTTTATAAGATAAGGAATAAATTTATAAGAAAAACATCTGAAATAAATAAGAGATTTGAGAGAAAATAATAGATGATAGACTCTTTTGGATGTATATAATGATGTGGTAAAACACTTAAATCTAATCACCTAAAATGTATTTATTTTTTACATTTATAAGTTTTATAAAGCAGTTGATGCTGATTTAAATCAATAGAGATATAAAAAATATTTACCTTTTCGGATCCAATGCATGGATTTCTAGAAAACTATAAAATATGATGTTTTTTTTGAATTTTTAATGCACCATAATAAAACATTGGTAGAAGAACATAGAAATATATATTTTATGAAATTTTTTAATTGTAATTTTTTTGATCGGGAGATCTTAAAATCAATGCTAACTCATTGAATGAAGTTAGTGACTGTATATTATAAAACTTTTTATATGTTTAAATGGAAATATATTAATGTATATATAAATTAAATTAAATATAAAAACATATATTAAAAAAATTTAGTTATTTATAAAAGTTTTTTGGTATAATATTATGTAACATAATGGTAACAATTGTTGATATTATGTTTGCAAATGTATGATAGATTTCCTAAACAATGAAACAACCAGTATCCCTAAATAGGTAATTTTAGAAAGAAATTAATTTTAATTTTTAAAAAATATATAATTTAATGTTTGTCTATATTTTCATTGTACTACCATGATTGAAAACAAACTATATACTCAAAATAAGAATTAAATTCGTGTTGAGATGATTTGACATCATACATGGTTTTTTAATGATTTCTGACACCAAATTATGGAGATTAACTTCTATTAATGTGATTTAGTATGGGATATAAACATATTTATGTACTTTGGGTTTGATTAATTTGTATGATAATTTTTATATATTAATTTTATTATATTTTTCAAACGGATATAAATAAGGGTGAAATAATTTTTTTAGAAACGAATGTGAAGAATTCAATGTGTCAAAATTTATATAGGAATCCTGATGAGGTGAACTACTACTACTAATTTAGTTAATTTTGTCATCATATTATCTAAATTTTTAGTTAATTTACATATATTTTTTATGTGAACTTGTTTTTTTAAAATTACATGTTATTTCAAAACACACATCACAAGCTTAAAATAGATGAAATTAGTTACAATTCGTTTGAAAAAAATATCCAAAGATCCATATGTAATTTGAGACATGTAGTAACTCGGAGAATATTTATCTTATGCATGGTTTTTTTAGGTTCACTTGATATATTTATTTTTATTAAAAAGAATTCATTTCAGTTTAAAATATTCACAAAAAATTCAAAACTAAGAAAAAAAGCTCAGGTTGGTTTCAACCAGTAGGAAAAGGATATTTATTTAATTTTACATATATAGGAATTGGGTTTAGATCATTCTGATGTGATATTTGGTCGGTATAACATAATATATGTGTTTTCAATAGAGTAGTGACATTTTAGCTTAAAAGATAATTCACAATGTAAAAAGTAGAGAAAAATAGCATGTATTATTTGAAAAAATTATTAAAATTATCTACAATTCATTTGTCATGTTATGAAATTGTCCTCTCCTCAATTTTAGACATGGTGTTTTCAATATAATAAGAAGTATGTTTTTGAACTGAAATTTACATTTTACATTAAATATCATGGAGAAATAACCAAAACCATGAAAATGAGAACAGATTGTTTTCAATTAATTTTAAAATGACCAATAATTCATTTTCTTAGTGTATAAATTAACATCGCAAAATTATGACGCACATTGTGTTTAGAATTACTCAAATTGTGTAGTTAGAGTATAATTTCTACATTTTTTAAATTGACATGTGGAAAACCAAAAACCATGAAAATCATTTATTATTTCCTTAATAATTTTGGATAATTACTCCTCATTCATTATTGACATGTATTAACCAACCATATGTCACTATAAATAGATTTTACCTAATATTACTCAATTTTTGTGGTTTCATTCTACAATTCAAATTTTATTAATTTATTGATTCATATATAAGTTTAATTTATTTATTATTTGTATTATTAACATAATTTTATTATTATATAGCCATATTATTTCTCTCAAGTTGTTGTGGATTTTTCTAAGTTCTAGGATCTTGAGAGATTGGAATATGAGATATAAACTAAGATAATGAATATAAAATATTATGTAAATAATATATACATACATCAAGAAAAGATGAATTCATAGAACATATTTAGATAATGTTTTCACCATTTAATAAAATATTTTTATGCAAATTTTCATATCTGAGTTATATATTTAATATTTAATTTTCTACATGATTTTTTATGTCATGATTCTTAATAATTTATTTACAACATGAAAAAATGATATCATGTTACTTTTGGATGGGTCATGTCAGGTAGTTTGGTGACTCATATTACCTCTAAAAGGAATATTTTCTCTCATTTATAGTTTATTATGATATTTTAAATCAAAAAACACATCACATAATAAATCATTCACACATTAATTTGATAGAATGTTTTCATGGTATGACAATAATAGTATGAATTTAAATTATAATGTATATTTATGTTTAAAACTGACATCACATACTCAAAACTGAGAAAACAGATTCAAATTGTTTTTATACTTTCTAAAATATATAGATATGTTATTTGAGAAGTGTAGGAATCATATAAAACTCAATATGACACATGGTGTGACCAATATGACTCAAAGTGTGGTTGTTTAATTAAAATTTATATTAATTTTAGTACAAACACAACTGACATACTCAAAAATCAAGAAACCCAATTCATATTGTTTTTATAATTTAGAAAAATGATCCATAACTCATTTATAATTTCTCGATATAATCCATAAATAATTATCATACATGGTATTCATAGTATGACTCAAAATGTGTCATAATATTTAAAATTGTCATTACTTTTATATAAAAAGAAAAGTGACATACTTAAAACCAATAAAAATTATTCAGATTATTTTGATAATGTTTTAAAATGATCGATATGTCGTTTTTAACATATTTTAATTTGAATAACCTCAATATAATTCATCATATTATAGGTATAAATCTATAAATGTATTTTTATTTAATATTTACCTAATTTTTTTTAAATAAGATAAGTGAAATTCTCTAAAAAATAATAACTACATCCTGATTGATTTTATACTCTTGTAAAATGATCCATAAGTCATTTTTTATATGAATCATACAAACCACAATATGATACACAATGATCCCACTATGACTCAATGTCAATCTTATCTGTTTAAAAATTATATGTTTGTTCTGAAATTGTATAAGTCACTAAAAACTGAGTAAACACAGTTATATTATATTGATAATTTTGAAAAATAAGAAATAATCATTTGTGATAGTTTGGAATCTAGCTCATTAGAAAACACATGAACTAACAGATATGACTAAATGTGTATCTTTATAGTTTAAATTTACATTTTAGTACAATTAAGTGACATACAGAAAAATAAGAAATCATAATCGGACTATATAGATAATTTAAGGAAGAAATATATAAATCATTTATGAGATATAGAAATGTAATACAAGACATTATGAATCATCATGTTGTTAGTACAATGCAAAGTGTGTGTTTTCAATATATAACTTCCATATTTGATTAAAATGCACATCACATCCCCATAACAGGGAAAACACAATTCATTTTTTTATAATAAATTTACCTTCTTTTACATAATTAATTTCTATAACATTTTTATCTTATTCTTAATTATTTAATTTTCTCAGAGATAATTCTTGAAGAAGAATAATAAATGGTTTGGAATGAAAGATTCGTCCTAAAATCAATTTGATAAATTTTATTTCGGGTATGACTCAATTTTTGGTTTAAAATTGACACAGTCTTATTAACTTATTTAATAAGAGTATTACTAACATATTATGGTTTTCTTAAACATGTTATTTATTTTCCTTAGACGTGGGTAGTTTTTTCAGAAGTAGAATGACTAGGGGTCGATAGCCAAATACAATAGAACAATGGTATTTTTTAAATTCACTGATAATTTGTACTTAATCATGTAATTTTACAATTTAATTTTTAAATTCATATAATACATTTTTTTGTCTTGTATTTGTGCATCAAAAATTAGTTTATTTAAATTAAATATCTGTGAAAAATGATTCCATATTCTCTTTGATTTTGTAATGTGCTATAAATTTATTACCGCAATGTAGTATACCCTTTTATGACCGCATTTATATGTGCTTATGGGGGGTCACGTTATTAGTAATGTTAAAGGGGATGATATATGTTTTTTTATCATTGATAATGATATTAATAATAATGGATCCCTTCATTAATGCTAATAATAGACCCCATTTTTCATCGCATTTATAACATTGATAACTTGTGCCTTTATATGTTATTTTTTAATTCTGGTAAAAAAACCTATGTCTTTTAAGCATGCAAAGTTACTTAGGGTTTATTTGTTACACATAAAATTGCCAATTATAGCAATGATAAAGTGACAATTTATAGTATTAACAATAAAAATATCAGTTAATATTTAATTATATATAATATTCACATTAAATATAAAACATTAATAATCCGTTATACTTTTAATTAAATAAAATAGTAAAATATTATGTCGAATAAAAAATACTTCATAAAAATACATTTTTTATAGAAACAAACTTACTCTATAATAATTTATAAATGTGAAAAAATATAATTAATTAAATTAAATATAAATAAATAATACATATTTTACATCAAAACATATTCAAAACATAATGTGACATTTAAATTGAATGATTTATTGAGAATAAATGACATTTTATGAAAAACGATATCCACCACTATTCATGGGAAAAAATTATATTTCAAATAATAAAAAAATTTCACTGTTAGTACCCTCGGATTGAGGTATGTAGACTTTAATTGTGTATTTATATGTGTTTAAATTGCATTGATAAGTTGAGAAGGTGTTTGGAGAAATTGGAATGGTTTTGAATGAGTTTGGAGGCTTTTCTTATGGAGAACGGTTTGAGAATAGTTAGAGGAAACCATGTGCGTGATCCAGGAAACAGTGAAGGGAGAAACAGTAGGCTTTTCACTACCTACGCACAGTTTGTCAAACTGTTCAAGGAAACCGTTCGGACCCCTCCTCTCAAGAGAGTAGCATCCACACGATTAGCGCACAATTTGCCAAACCGTGCGGGATAATCGTGTAGCCACATAAATGTAGCGTTTTATGTTCTAGTCTCCCTCGGGATAAACATTTTACTCTCCAAATTCTATCCCACTCGAAACACTCTGGGGATTTGTGGCTCTCAATGGTTGGAGGGACTCTCCCACACATTTTGGAAGCAAATAGGAGGGTTTTCATGGTGGTTTGAAGGTGATTTCTCTCGGGTAAGTCCTGTCTCATGGTTCTATTGGGTTTTCTATAGATTGTTTATTCTCCCTTATTTAGAATTCTAGATCTACATCTGTATAATGTAGATCTAGGGTTTTGGATACCCTGGATGTTGATTTTAAGGCTTGTGGATGTTTGGGAAGGGGATCTAGAGAGGTTTTGGTGGTGCGTTTTACGGATTTGAGGTGAGATTTCTTGTGGGATGATTTTTCCAGAACCCTAAAGGTAGGTGGCTTCTCTATCGACAATACATAGTTATAAATAGTGGGTTTCAGTTACAATTAATTTTTTTAGGCTGAAAATTAATTGTTTCTTGATGTGCGAAATGGATTGGAAATCCCAAGGGTTATTTTTTGGGGATTATTGGGAAAAAGGGGGTTTTGTGATGAAATGTTATTGTTGTAGATTTTAAAATATAGATTTTAAAATGTGTTGGTAAAAATTATTTGGGAAAAAGGTGTGCTAAAATGGTTTCTAATCATGTTTTTGTTTTATTGAAATGTTATATGGCATTTAAAAGTATTTTCAAGAAATGGGTGATTTATTGAAGTGGATTGATATGTAATGTAATTGCTTGATTGCATGATGTTGTGGCCTTGGTGGGTTATTTTATTTATTATGGCTTTATTTGAATGTTGTGTGAATGTGGTGAGACATACCACTATAACAGGGGATGGATAGTGGATGGAAGGGCCACCATCAAAAGATAATTGGGCGGAAAGTGAAACTAGTTGTGAATGGGTAAAACGGGTTGGACGGATGCTCCCCCGTGATGGTTTTTTTGTTATGTGTTACTTTTCATAGATAGAACTAAAGTTTTAATGGGTGAATGGGTTGGATGGATGAACTGCCATTATGTTTGTTTGTGTGCATTTTTTTCAAGATGGAAATTGTGGTGCTAATGTATAAATGATGAAATGGATTGTTTAACACCCCAGGTAAATAAAGAATATGACATTTGCATATTTATCCATATTTTTTAATAAAATGTTAATATTACTTTAAAGGGAATGCTATGCTCGAGGTCGTACACAATACGCAATAATGATTTTCCTTGAAATCATACCGTGCACTCTAATAATAAAATAATATTATTTTAAATGGTAGTTAACGCCTAGCTGTTGTAATGGAGAGAATGAACAGAACTAACTACAAAATGATTTTATATGTTTTTCAAATGTTTTTACTTTTATCCACTAAATGTTGGATGCTTAAAATGCAATGAATCCAATTTTAAGCATAAATCTTCTAATATTCTTTAAAAGGTCGATTAACCGCCTTTTGATTGAGAGCCCTTTTTAAATATACTTTTGACTATTTTATATGTTGTATTTGACAAAATAAAATCCTTCTTTAAGAATCTGGACATCAAAATTTACTTTGTGTAAAATTTCGTTATTTTCCGATAAAGATCATTTTAATTGAAAATGTTGCATTTTAATTTAAAACCTTCTTATAATCTGATTTATTTATATAGATAGATTATATTTTTAATTTATATTAATGTGTTTTTAGAATATATTTTTACCATTTCATATAATGGTGGTAATTGGAATTAATTTAACTGTGAAATTGGACTTAAACTAGTGTCAATCTTTTAATAGATATTGTTTCTTAAAAACACGCTATTTGTTTTGACAGTGGGAATTATTTATTAAATAAATTAATTCAACATATATGTTTTTAATTTTTTAAAATAGACATAATTTTTGAATTCGGAATGTCAAATATAGCTTAGGGTTAATTTTTGATATTTTTCGGAAAAACATCAATTTTTCATGAATAGTGAAACCACTAAGTGGTAGTTTAAAAACAGATTTTTTCTTTAAATGAAAAGTTACCACTTCTGTGATTTATATTTAAAAAATCCCACAAACATGGTTGTCATTAGGATTTAAAATGTGGTTAAATGGGATTAAAATAATTCTCGGTGAATAGTCACTTTTATGTTTTTAATCGCGATTAGAGGTACTTATTCTAATTTAAGGTAAAAAATGATTTAATAATATGAAATGACCTAGACACATGTCCTACCCTAATTTGATATGTCATGTCCGACCATGAAAATCCATGGGTCAACTTGGGGACCCCATGGAGCCACTTTGGATGGAAAATGACAAAAATAACTTTTTATTTTAAGTTAAAATAAAAATGTCACAAGCAAGAGTTGTTTTACTAAAACAATTTTTAAATGGGTTAATTCAAGTCATATTTTTTACTATAAATATTCATTAGAAAGATAAAAAGATTTCATACATAATGATATTTTTTTTATCAGTTTTAGATATTAAATAAATTAAATTATTTATGACATCATGATGATGCAGTGATTACCTCATTAATAAAGGATTTAAACAAAATGAAAAGATAATTATAAAATTATAACATACACTTGTCAAAGACCTATTTGATGAGTATATTTCGAACCCTTACCAACTTATACTCTAAATACATCAATGTGGGACCTTTAAAATCCGAAACGCATTTGAAAATAATGTAACATTTTGTAACTTTCCAAGAGTGCCCCTCCTCTCCTCTTATAAAAGGCCCCCACCTCTACCACCTTACCCACAACTATCAAGCCTTTGGCTCGGCCAAACCCTGCTTATTTTGCCTCTCCACATCAATCTCTTACTCCTAGAATCCTTACCTTGGGCATATGTCTTCCCAAGGAAGCCTTTGATATCAAATCAAAGAGAGAAACCTGATTTTAAGATAATGTCTTCACTTGTGTTCTTTTGTTTTATTTTGATTCTCCAACCCCCTAATCTCATTTTATTCATTTATTTTGTAACAACTCCAGTATAATTAATATAATAGGATTTTGTTATAATAATTATTCAAGATACACTTACACACCCCTACATCTAATGGTTAACGAACATACTGTTTCTGTGAATGGTGAATTTCAGCCTCACGAAACGATGATTGTTCAATATTATTTTATCACCCTCAAAGGTGGCCATTAAGATGTAACTATATTTATATATTACATATAATATGATTATTTTTTAATTAATATTCTTTATTTTTCATTTATTACATACCTTTATGGTTTCCATTATGGTTAAACACGATATCTTTTTTTTAGGAAGTGTGGACTACCACTCCCTCAAAGTGATTTGATTCGTTAATACAATATGTGGTACATATATAGGATATATTTAATGATATTATATATTATACCATACTGGAATTATAATTCTATTATGTTTCACTATGTTTTACTTCCATTAAATAAGAAATAGAAATGGAAGTATCGTTCATGCGTACGTACGACATACTGTCTCCATGAACGGTGCATTTCATTTCTTAACTCTAAATGTTATGTAATATTATAAATGCATGTATATAATGTATATATATGATATATATGATATCTACATAATTAATATAATTATGGTTATAATATATATTTTACCACATGAATATCTTATAATTATAAAGAGTTTACTTTTGACTCAAGTAGCAATGATCTACAAAATGAAAATTATTAATTTAAATAATTACATAGTGTTCATAGGATGATAGTAAGTGATAAAAAAGGAATAATTAACTTGAAAAAGGTTCTTATGAAAGTAGAAATTAACTCAAGTTTATTATTTAGAAGGTTAATGAACGATCGAGTCATGTCAGACCCGTGGTAATGGATCCTACCCCTCTCTTTCTTTTTAAGTACACTCTTTATTGTCTTTTCTTATAAGATCATATTTCTTTTGTTTGGGGATGTTATTTTATATTCCTAATTCTTTAATTTTTATGTTTATATTATGAGAGACCCTATTTGATCTCAAAAATACATTTTTGGAAGTTTTAATTGGCGTCGTTAGGCTGCCGAAATTTCATAAGGGGCTTTTTATCTCACTTTGTGTTTTTGTGAGATTCATGCTAAATTTGCGAAATATTTCCTTTGGAGTGGTGTATGTACTGTCAATTATTCTACAATTTGTGTAACATACTTTCATTTATGAGTATTTACATCAATTTTTTATATTCCTTCTTTCATGGGGTGTACTTTTCAAAAGTTACCCATATCAGTAAGGGAACCTCTCACCCTCCACTCTTTAAAAGACTTCTTTTGTTATGTATTTTAATTTTCATCTTATTATTTGGGGATATGTTCTTATATATCCTTATTAAAGTAAATTTTATGTCCAAGTGATGACATACCCTTTATCTCTCTCATCAACTCTTTTTCTAAAATTTAATGTGACACCGTTTGGCTGTCAAGAGAACATTTCAACCCAATATCAATTTTTTGGGTTCAACATGTAGTTATTGAATATGTCATCATTTGAATAGGTGTGAATGGCCTTTTATTATTTTACACTTAATATCCACTTATATTGGGTGTATTTATATTTGTCACATATAGTTATGACATTGATTTATCCTTAATTTAAGGATACCTTCTTTATAATGGATTTCATATCATTTTACATTTCTATTGAGACTACATTGTTGTTATGCACCAGTTCACTCTTATATGGTGTATATACTATCCATTGGAATATTATATCATGAATCCCTTTATTATCATGATATTATAATGTTTTTATTAAAATTTATTCCTCAATTATTGTATTCAAGTGTCTCTCATTTTTTCAAAAACCCTTTAACTAAAATATCGTTTTAAATGTTTTAATGATTTATTCCTATAAGTATTTCTCATTAATATACATGTTTTCAAAATTGTTTTAAGTATTTATTTATATGGATATTAATGGTTTAAAATATTAAAAGCTTCAATGTGGTATGGGACACTTTTATTTAAAAACCTCTTTATTAAATGTTTTAAATGGTTTTGAAAATGGTTTTCAGAATGGATTCATTATTTAAATATCTTAATATGTTTTATTATTATTGCAATATGGGAATGTTGTATTTAAATTATGCTTAAGTTATGTTCTATGATTATGTTATGGTTCTTGGGCATTGTTATGAAGATGGGTGGTTCCGTGATAAACTAAGGGCGGGTGAGCCCGATATAGCTCTCCAATGCATTAGGTAACGTGAAAGAGTTAAACGTTAAGGTTTCTATGAAGTGATTTAGGGAATATACTGTGATGGGTATTCCAAATTTAACCAAGAGGGTTACTCCCTACGTAGGAATGTTATGAATTCCTCAAGTTACCTTTATGTCTTATTATTTCTATGGTTTATTCATGATTTTATGAGGTATATTAAAGTGCTTATGTTTTATGGGTAAAGTATGATTTCATTCTTATGTATATATTTACTCATATTTCATATCTATATTTTTTATAACCCTTACTGAGATTTTTATGATCATTCCAAGTTTTTTAAATCTTCTTCATAGGTCAAGGGAATGGTACATGATATGATGATAGTGTCAAGGAAGTGTCAAGAAAGAATCCTTGTTTTATTTCAAATATGTTTCCGTTGATGGGATAAATTAATACTATCTTTTATGTAACCACTTTGTTTAAATGTGGAATGTAATACATGTTTTATGATCTAATTCTCTAAAACTATAAACCTGAAAAGATCCTCAAAGTGTAATCTTTTAATAACTCATGATTAAGTAAGGTTTAAGGCCGGGGCCTTATAGTTGGTATCAGAGGACGGTTTAGATAACTTTAGAGGTTAGAGTGTTGTTTAAGAAAAAGTGACAAGTTTTGTATAACCAAAATGGTTAGTATATTAGATGGAGTCATCATTTTTTTAATTTAGAATTAGTTTGAGATAACATGGATAAGTATATCTTGGTCTTTATCTTCCTCTTTTTTATTTGATGATTTTACTGATATACTCACACTGACCTTTTTGGTTTTAGTAAATGGCTGGATCTAGCAGGCACCAAAGTAATAGTGGATTTGAAGAAAACTGTGATGGTTTTATGAAAGAACAACTGAATGATATGGGAGCTGCAATGAGAACTCTTGTGGTTATCCTCAACCAACTATTTGGAGTCATGATTGACCACCTGAACCTTAGTTATTTTTATAAGGCATCGTATATGAGAGAAACAAATCCCTACGGAAGATGAGGTAATAATCATAAAGGTAAGTATGTTAAAAAACCTATCTGTCAAATATGTGGAATGAAACACATAGGAAAATGTTTCAAAGGTACAAAAAGATGATATAGATGTGGAAATGAAGGTCATAAAGCAAGAACCTTCCATGGAAAAAATGAAGCCTCTAGTTGACTCTAAGAAAGGGAAAGAAGTTCTTTCTGAAGGATCAATTGGATGTTTTAAATGTGGTGTGCATGGTCATTATGCAAAAACATGTCATACGAAGAAGTTTCGGGAATGGGGGCACCAAGATCATAGAAATATTCATTTACCAATACCAAATTCTATTCTGATTGATGATGAAGAAACTGACAATGAAGAATGAAAGGTATGGATTATTTCTTAACATATGTTTTCCTATTATTGGAATCTTAAGATATGATTCATGATTTTGTTTGTAGGAAATAAGTATTTCAGAATAAGTTGAAATGGAATGGCTAATGGATAATGAAGAATTTTTAATGAGTAAGAAGTCATCATATAAGGGATTCAAGAGTTATGGTAGATTTTAGGATAGTGAAATTCTAAGATGTATTAAGTCTCTTTTGATGATGGGGTTACATTAGAATAATTTTTATAGTAACCCTGATGTATGATATACAAAAATTTTATTCAAGGAATAATTATCCTTTCTTTTGTGGATATAGTTATAAAGAACCATTTGGGTTTATATGATCCTTGAATTTTAGGGAATTACTGGTTAATACATTTTGGGTTGCAAAATGGAAGTTCTTAGATAACCTTTGTGGTTAAAATATGTTATGGTTATTTTTGATGAATTTATCTCTTTTTGAGGAATGTTATAAAATTATATATTTTTTGAAAAAGGACAAATCATAGACCGTGTGACAACCCGTCGCGTCGGAAAAAGCTGCGGGAATCGAACCCACAACCGAAGTGCAACTTGTATTTATCACCTACCACTGGACTACGTGAAGTCCCAGGTTAGTTTGAATGATTCTTTTTAGTTAGATGATTATATGAATTAAGGGTATATTGATTTTTGGTTATTATTGGAAATTATTAGCCTATCATGGAGGATATGTGATTAGGTTAATTACTTTTCAGTATGATACTATAAGAGTAATTGATGTTATTTTGGAGAAAAATGTTAAAATTTATCTTAGGAGACTATGTGATTAAATCCTTCATAGAATTGGGTTTCAATCATAGTTTGGTTTACTTTATAGAAATTTATGGATAGTTGTTTATTGAGTGGTCTTTGTTGAACTTAGGGTTTTGTTTGAAAATTTTCGGAGATTAAGAATAGATTTTGTTTTATATAAAGGATTATCATTTTTGGGTATTATCTGATCTCATACTAACCTTTCTGGTTTTAGTTTGGTTATGGTCTAAAGACATGGGAATTATATAGTTCTATTTTGTGGATTAGGGTATTCTCTAGAAGTTGATTATAGCTCTCTTAATGTGAACAAGTCATCCTAAATACTCGTTTTTGGAGAAAATATGAGTTCGTGTAAGAAATCTAGTAAAACTTGAATGTCAACATGACAAGTACGTGTGCTTCCTTATGTTTTAGTTATGCTCATAAATAAATTCCTCAATGAAAATAAACTTAAAAAAAATTGTCTATTAATTTTTCCTACTAGGGAATCAAATACTGTTTAACCCATCACAAGTTTGTGATTTTCTTGTTGTTAACTTTCCGCAAGACATGTTTACTATCACTGTCCATCAGAACATGACCCTTTTTTTATTCCTCCATATCCATATTTTCATAGTTGGAATCCTAGTATGGGTTACCTCGGGTAACATTTGTACTTCTCTCCCATTCTTTTAAAGTGATAGTTTTACTGACTCTTGTTTTGATGTGGGATTTTCAATGAAGCTTCCAATCCCAATTTTAAAATTTACGAGGACGCAATTCCCAAAAGGGGGGAAGCATGTAACACCACAGGTAAATAAATAATATAACATTTCAATATTTATCCATATTTTTGAATAAAATATTAATATTACTTTAAAGGGAATTCTATGCTTGAGGGCGTACCCAATACGAAACAACGAGTTTCTTTGAAATCCTATGTTGCACTCAAATAATAAAATAATATTATTTTAAAAGGTAGTTAACGCCTAGACTTTGTAATGGTGGGAATGAAAGGAACTAACTACTAAATGAATATATATGTTTTTCAAATATTTTTACTTTTATACAATAAATGTTGGAGGCTTAAAATGCAATGAATCCAATTTTAAGCATAAATCTTCTATTATTCTTTAAAAGTTCGATTAACCAGCTTTTGATGGAGAACCCTTTTTAAATATACTTTTTACAATTTTATATGTTGTATTTGACAAAATAAAATCATTATTTAAGAATATGGACATTAAAAGTTACTTTATGTAAAATTTCGTTATTTTTCCGATAAAGATCATTTTAATTTAAAATGTTGCATTTTAATTCAAAACATCCTTTTAATCTGATTTATTTATATGGATAGATTATATTTTTAATTTATATTAAATTGTATTTAGATTATATTTTTACCATTTAATTTAATGGTGGTCATTGGAATTAATTTCACTTTGAAATTGGACTTAAACTAGTGTCAATCTTTTAATAGATATTGTTTCTTCAAAACACGCTATTTGTTTTAACAGTGGGAATTAATTATTAAATTAATAAATGCAACATATATTTTTTTAATTTTTTAAAATAGAAATCATTTTTGAATTCAGAATTTTAAATATAGCTTAGGGTGAATTTTTGGTAATTTTCTGAAAAACATCAATTTTTGATGAAAAGTGGAACCACTAAGTGGTAGTTTAAAAACTGATTTTTCGTTTAAATGAAACTTTACCACTTCTGTGATTTGTATTTCAAAAATAAAACAAACATGTTTTCATTATCATGTAAAATGTGGTTCAATGGGATTATAATAATTTATTTTGAATAGTAACTGTTAAGTTTTTAATCGCGATTAGAGGTAATTAGTGCAATTTAAGGTAAAAATAATGTTTTAATAATATGAAATGACCTAGACACATGTCCTTCCATAATTTTATGTGTCATGGACGACCAAGACAATCCATGGGTCAACTTGGGGACCCCATGGAGCCACATTGGGTGGAAAATGACATAAATAACATTTTATTTAAAGTTAAAATAAAAATGTCACAAGCTTGAGTTGTTTTAATAAAATAATTTTTAAATGGGGTTATACAAGTCATATTTTTGACTATAAATATTAATTATAAATATAAAAATATTTTCTACATCTTGATAATTTTTTTATAATTTTTAGACATTAAATAAATTAAATTATTTATGACATCATGATGATGGAGCGATTACCTAATTAATAAAGGATTTAAATAAAGTGAAAATATAATGATAAAACTATAACATACACTTTTCAAACACCTATTGTATGAGTATATTTCGAACCCTTACCACCTTATCCTCTAAATACATCAATTTTTGGCCTTTAATATCTGAAACTCATTTGAAAAAAATGTAAAATTTTGTAACTTTCCAAGAGTGCCCCTCCTCTCCTCTTATAAAAGGACCCCGCCTCTACCACCATACCCACACATCTCAATCCATGGCTTCGCCAAACCCTGCTCATTTTGTCTCTCCACATACCTCTCTTACTCCTAGAAGCCTCACATTGGTCAGATGTATTCCCAAGGAAGCCTTTGAGCTCAAATCAAAGAGAGATACTCTATTTTAAGGCAATGTATTCACTTGTGTTCGTTTGTTTTATTTTGCTTATCCAACCCCCTAAACTCTTTTCATTAATTTCTTTTGTAAAAACTCCAGTATCTTTAATATACTAGGATTTTGTTATAATAATGATTCAAGCTACACTTACACACACCTACATCCAATGCTTAAAGGACATACTGTTTCTGTGGATGGTGAATTTCTGCCTCACAAAATGATGATTGTTAAATATTCTTTTAGAACCATCAATGGTGGCCATTAAGATGTCACTATATTTATATATGATATATAATATGTTTATGTTTTACATAAGATTCTGTATTTCTCATTTATGAATACCTTTATGGTTTCCATTAAGGTTAAACGCGATATCTTCATTTTAGGAAGTGCGGACTACCGCCCACTCAATGTGATTTGATTCGTTAATACCATATGTGGTACGTATAAAGGATAGATTTCATGATATTATATATGATACCATACTAGAATTATAATACTATTATATATCACTATGTTTTAATTCCATTAAATAAGAAATATAAATGGAAGTAGCGTTCATGCGTACGTACAACTTACCATCTCCATGAACGGTGCATTTCATTTCGTACCACAAAATGTTATGTAATATTATAAATGCATGTATATAATGTATATATATGATATATATGATATATACCTAATTAATATAATTCTGGATATAATATATATTTTACCACATGAACATCTTGTAATTATAAAGAGTTTACTTTTGACTCAAGTAGCAATGATCTACAAAACGGCCATTATTAACTTAAATAATTACACAGTGTTCATAGCATGGTATTAAGTGATATAAAAGGAATAATTAACTTGAAATTTTTTTTAAGCAAGTATAAATTAACTCAAGTTTATTATTCATGAGGTTATAGAACGATCGAGTCATGTCGGACCCGAGGTAAGGGATCCTACCCCTCTCTTTCTTTTTAAGTACACTCTTTTTTGTATTTTCTTTTAAGCTCATATTTCTTATGTTTGGGGATGTTATTTTATATTCCTAATTCTGTAATTTTTATGTTTATATTATGAGAGACCCTATTTGATCTCATAAATCCATTTTTGGATGTTTTAATTGGCGCAGTTATGCTGCCGAAATTTCGTAAGGGGGTTTTATCTCACTTTGTGTTTTCATGAGATTCATGCTACATTTGACAATATTTCCTTTTGAGTGGTGTATGTACTGTCCCATATTCTACACTTTTTGTAACATGCTTTATTTTATGAGTATTTACATCAATGTTGTATAGTCCTTCTTTCATGGGGTGTACGTTTCAAAAGATACCCAAATCGGTATGGGAACCTTTCACCCTCCTCTCTTTAAAAGACATGTTTTTTTATGTCTTTTAATTTTCATCTAATTGTGTTGGGATATGTTCTTATATATCCTTATTACCGTAAATTGTTTGTCCATGTGATGAGATACCCTTTATCTCTCTCATCAAATATTTTTCTAAAATTTGATGTGACACTGTTAAGCTGTCAAGAGAACTTTTTAACCCAATTTCAATTTCTTTGGGTTCAACATGTAGCTATTGAATATGTCATCCTTTGAATAGGTGTGAATGACATTTTATTATTTTAAAATTAATATCCACTTATATTAGGTGTATTTATATTTGTCACACATAGTTATGAGATCGATTTATCCTTAATTTAAGGATAAATTCTTTATAATGGATTTCATCTCATTTTACATTTCTATGAGACTCCATTGTTGTTATGCACCAGTTCACTATATGGTGTATATAATATCCTTTAGAATATTATATCATGAATACCTTTATTCTCATGATATTATAAAGTTTTTATTAAATATTATTCCTTAATTATTTTATTCAAGTGTCTCCCATTTTGTTAAAAACCCTTTAACTAAAATATCATTTTAAATGTTTTAATGATTTATTCCTATAAGTATTGATAATTAATATCCATGTTTTCAAAACGGTTTTAAGGATTTATTTATATAGATATTAATGGTTTTAAATGCTAAAATGTTCAATGTGATATGGGACACTTTTATTTAAAAATATCTTTATTAAATGTTTTAAATGGTTTTGAAAATGGTTTTCAGAATGGATTCATTATTTAAATATCTTAAAATGTTTTATTGTTATTGTAATGTGGGAATGTTGTATTTCATTTATGCTTATGTTATGTGCTATGATTATGTTATGGTTCTTGGGCATTGTTATGAACACGGGTGGTTCTGTGATAAACCAAGGGTGGGAGAGCCCGATATAGCTCTCCAATAAATTGGGTAACGTGAAGGAGTTAAATATTAAGGTTTCTCAGAAGGGATTTAGGAAATATATTGTGATGGGTATTCCAAACAAAACTAATAGGGTTACTCCCTACATTAGAATGTTATGAATTCCTCATGTTACCTTTATGACTTATGATTTCTATGGTTTACTCATGATTTTAAGAGTTATGATAATGTTCTTATGTTTTATGGGTAAACAATGATTCCATTATTATGTATATATGTACTCATGTTTCCTTTCCATACTTTTTATAACCCTTAATGTGCTTTTTACTCTCATCCCATGTTTTTGAAATTTTTTTCACAGGTCAATGGAATGGTACATGATATGATGATAGTTTCAAGGAAGTGTCAAGAAAGAATCCATGTTTTATTTAAATATATTTCTATTGATGGGATAAATGAATATTATCTTTTATGTAACCACTTTGTCTAAATGTGGAATGTAATGCATGTTTTATGATCTAATTCTCTAAAACTCTAAACCTGAAAAGATCCTCAATGTGTAATATTATAATAACTCAAGATTAAGTAAGGTTGAAGGTTGGGGGCTTATAGTATGTGGCATATTTGTTTTTTTCCCTTGTTTTCTTAGTTTAGGTGAGATGGCTTGGTAAGGGTGTCTTTTGATTATGGTAATGGTTGCACATGTCACTATTTTAAATAAACTGTTTCATATAAATGTGCTAAAGGTTTTATCCCTTTATTTTGTGTAGGGAAGCCATTTGGGGAAAACCTACTGAGTTTTAGTACTCACCCTCAGCTTTGGCATTGTGGTGTCTTTGCAGATGTTCTGTACTATGATATGGGAAAAGGTGATGCATCACCCTCCGTTAGTATTGCCTTATGATATCTTAGTGGAGCATGGAGCTTGGAGATTGGAGTGAAGCCGTGGGGGTATCATGTATCCCGGTGTTTTATTGTCTAGTCTTACGCATTGTACTTTGATGTTTTGTGTACATGTATAGTTGGATGGTTTTGGGGTTTGTAATGGAATTGTTAGTATCACATGGTTGGGATTGAAAGTTCATGCATCATTAGTTGTTGGTTTGGATACTTTTGTATTAAGGGAAAATCATAATCCACTATTCCTTGAATCCTTCGGCATTTATTTCCAGCCTTTAGAGCCGTGTGAATGTCACTTAAGGACCAGTATCCCTCACAACATCTTTAATCCAATGAGGTATGGGTGGGGTGTTACTAGTTTTATCAGAGGAAGTTTTGTTCCTTTAGAGTTGATTCTCGGATTTGGAGTTAACATTCGTTGTGGAATATTCCTTGATTCAGGATGGTAGCAAGGTGTAAGAATGTCGGAACATGGAATGTATAGTAGAAAAAAACATATCTTAATGTCATATGATGAAATTCAGGTTACTAGGGAGTATGGGTACATAAGTGATTTAGAGAGACTTTTGGCATCAGAAATCTCATTTTCATGGGTGTATCCAATGAGATGTGCATGAAATATATAGTAGAAATGAAATCCCTCTTGGATTCATATTTAATTAGAGTTTAATGATTTATTGGATGAATTGAGAAGTTTTTTTTCTCAAATTTTTGAAATTGTAATGTGAACAAATTTGGTATTTTAAGAATGGGTTGATTTTAAAAAATCATGAAACATGGAAAATGTGGGAGGTGGAAAGCCTCATTGTTTTAGTGTTGTGTAATTCTAATGGAAATTATTGATATCTATGGAAATGGGAATTAGGATTGTTTTTTCCCTGTTTAATGAAATGGCACCGAGTATGAATCGTAGAATCCAACCTGAAGTGGCCGATGAGAATGTGGTTTCACATGAGCCTCTGTTGAAGCAGTAGCTAGTGAAAAGTATAGTGCAATCTTTCCAAGCTATGGAAAGTGGAAATAAATTGGATGAACCAAGGCATGTGGATCATGATATTATATTTCATAAGCAAAATCCTCCCACAATCATGGATAATTCAGATCCAGATAGGGAAGAGGCAAGGTTGAATACAATGAACAAGATCTTCGAGTTCTTCGGAACACCGTTAGAATTGAATGTGATGTAGTCCACGTATAAGTTCGAAGATCATTCCCTTCTGTGGTGGGAGTTGGTAGTCTAATATAGGAAAATATAGGGTGTTATGTGGGAAGGCTTTGAGGAATTGTTTAATTAACAATTCTACCCATATATGTTTATAATTAAGTGCACAGATGATTTCATAGGTTTGAATCAAGATCATATGTCTGTGATGGAGTTTTCTTTTATGTTTATGAACTTAGTGCGGTTTGCACCTGAGGTAGCGGGTAGCACGTCGTTGAAGGTGACGATCTTTGAAGAGGGTTAAGTCACGAAATCCATTCAAATATAGTGGTGTTGTGTATAGATGATTACATAAAATTAGTTAATATAGCCTCTGTGGCTGAGAATGATCTGTTGGGTGCTCCGAGTGGATAAAGCATGGTGGTACCCCTGGGGAATAATATAAAATCTAATGCTGAGTTCATCTAGAGGAGGTACAATTATTCCCAAGGTGAGAGTATGGAAAATAATCCAATGTTAGGATCATTGAATCTTCCTCCGATGCCCCAGAACAATCTAAGATGTTTTCAGTGTGGTTTTATGAGCTACATAAAGCAGGGTTGTACGACAAAACGTAGAGCATGTCATAATTGTAAGTAGATGGGGCATCTGCAACGTTATTGTTGAAATGCTCCAAGGTCGCGAGCATGTGACACTCTTCATGGATCACAAATATTATAAGCTTCGATGGGAAGGGTGCAGCAGTATACCCCTCAGCAGCAGAGTAAAGTGGATCACAGTGATTCTCGGAATACCATAATGCCTCAGTAGGCTAATAAAGAGCATAGTGAGGTATGAAAAAATGTGTTTGGAGCTAAACAGCTTGTGGTGGATGATCATTTAGGACCATCCAAAGTGCAAGGTAATATTATTTTTAATTATTACATTATACATCTGTTGTTTGATACAGGTGATTCCCAGTATTTTATTGTTGCGCGTGTGGTTGATTTTCTGGGTTTAACAGTTAAAATGATGCCTCCATTTTTGAAATTTCATACTCTTATGGGTAAACGAGAATGTCAATCCTTCTTGTGGAGGGTATGTTGTATCGTTGTAAGTGAGGTTGAGATAATGTGGAATTTCTCAATACTTGAGATGGATGGGTATGATGTAATACTAGGAATGGATTGGCTGGTGGCTTTTACGGCCTACATCAACCGTGATATGGGAATAATTGATTTCACAAAACATTTTGGCATTAGGAGTCTCTTTAGAAGAGAGTGGCATGAAAGGCAGGGTGCAACAGGTTTGTTGGAACCAGAAGTAGGCATGTTATCATATCAATTGGAAGTGTTGTCATTGAAATCAGTAGAGGGTGTTGAGCAGAGTGTTCTTCTTGCAGTGGTGGATCAGTTCCTGGTTGTCATTCCCAAATAATTCTTTGTGTTACCTCCGGTAAGGGAATTGGATTTTACGATCGATCTCCTTTCGAGGACTAGCCCATTCTCATTTTTGTCTTATTGGATGGCATGAGCTGAATTGCAACAATTGATGGTCTAGTTGGAAGAGTTAGAAAAAAAGGGTTTATCCGTCCTAGCATGTCTCCACGGGCAGCATCACTGGTTTTTTTTAAAAAGGTGGATGGAACTTTGAGGCTCTATGTTGATTATAGTAGACATAACTAATTTATGATAAAGAACAGATATCCACTTCCATGAAATGATTATTTGTTCATCCAATTGAGGGGAGCCCAGTGGTACCACAAAATCTACTAGAGGTTGGGAAATAACCACTTGTGGATGAGGAAGGGAAAAATTTCTAAAACATATATCAGAAGTTGATATGGCCATTATGAATATTTGGTTATGCCCTTTGGACTAATGAAGGTGCCAATGGTGTTCATGGAATTGTTGAATCAGAAATTTCAGAGATATCTGGATTCATTGGTAGTGGTGTTTGTAGATGATATTATGGTGTATTCAAAGACAGGGGTGGAGCATGTGCAGCGCTTGTCAATAGTGATAGGGATCTTGAGGGATCATCGGTTGTTTTCCAAGTTGTCAAAGTGTGACTTTTGGATACATTATGTTCATTTTCTTGGCCATGTGATTTCTAAAAAGGGGGTTTTCAATGGATCCAGAAATGATAGAGGCTATTATCTCATGGAAGACTCCAATAAATGTGTTTGAGATACGGAGTTTCCTTGGTCTAGATGGGTATTATCGGCATTTTGTTCATGATTTTTCATGTTTGTCTTCATCGATGAAATATTTGACAAGAAATAATGTTCTATTACATTGTAATGAATAGTGTCATTAGTGTGACGAAGAGCTAAAGGATTGACATACATAGACACGAATATTCATTTTTCCAAAATGAAGAAAGGGGTGTGTAGTGTATTGTGATGCATCGGGATCAGGGTTGGGGTGCGTTCTCATGCACGAAAATCATGTAGTTTTGAATGGATCATGGAAGTTGAGGGTGAATATGCATAACTACCCAAATAATGATTTGGAATTGGCAGCAGTGGTGCGTTCTTTGAATGTTTGGTTTCATTATATGTTTGATGGGAAATTTTAGTATATACAGATCATAAGAGCTTGAAGCATATATTCTCACAATGAGAATTGAACATCAGCAAAGGAGATGGATGGAATATCTCTAGATGTTTGATTTTGACTTGATGTACACACTAGGAAATGGAAATTTGGTGGAAGATTCATTAAATAGAAAATCATATGCTTAGGTTGTGAAACAGGTTTTAGACCAGTGGCAGTTGATGTCAGTTATAGCTGACATCCAGTTAGAATATGAGGACATGGGCGATAAAGCGCCCTTCATTACGGTTTTGTTGATTTCTGACTTGGCTGGCCTTGTTAAAGAGGCATAGGTATCTGATTCTGAGTGTTTGACCATAGGGTCAAGACTCAATAGTTGGGAGACCATTGATGGTTGGCAACTGAATGGAGATTCAGTTTTGTGTTTTCATAAATGGATGGTTGTACCAGTTTATTTTTATGAGGATCTTCTAAGGTCACATCATCATTCCAAGTGGGCCGGTCGTCCTGGAATTCAGAATATGTATAATATGTTGAAAGTGCATTTCTGGGGGCTGGTAGGAAAATAAGAGTGGCTGAGTTGTTTCAATAATCATGACTATCCAGAAGGTCAAGACAGAGCATCATAGGCTAGCATGAATGTTTTAGTCTTTACCAATACTTGTTTGGAAGTGGGAGAAAATAGCAATGGATTTTTTCACAGGTATCCCAGGAATGGTCATAAATCACAATTCCATTTGTGTGATAATTGATCATCTATTTATGTCGTCCCATTTAATTCCAATTCGTGAATCTCACACAGTGGAGGATTTTTCCAAAATCCATATCTGGGAGGTGGAAAAGAGGCATTGTGTTCTAGTTTCGATTGCATCTGATAGAGATCCAAGATTTACATCTCGTTTCTATAAAATCTTGATAGAAATCCCTTCGAGCTATGTTGACCATGAGTAAGGTGTATCACCCTCAGACGGATGGTCAATATGAGGGGATTATAAAATCATTGGAGAATATGTTGCGGGCTAGTGTCACGGATTTTGGTGGCTCATGGGAGGATCACAAGACTTTGGTTGATTTTTCATGTGAAAATAGTTATCAGGCATGCATAAATATGGCTCCGTTTGAAGCATTGTATGGGAGGTCGTGTCATTCTTTACTATGCTTGGTGGAATAGGTTGACACAACGATGGTGGGACCGAGCCTTGTCCATGAGACTATGAAGAAGATCAATCTAATCAGAAAGAGAATGGAGACAGCTCACATTTTTCAGAAATCATATTTGGATCATCTTTGACAGTCGTAGTCATTCGAGGTTAGTGATCATGTTTTCTTGAGGATCCCTCATAGGTTGGGACATCGTCGATTTGGAAATCATGGGACGTTATCTACAAGGTATATTGGACCTTTTGAGATTCTTGAGTGGGTTGGTGTGGTGGATTATTGTTTTGTTTTGTAACATATGTTTAGGGCGGTGCACAATGTGTTTCATGTGTTGCAGTTGAAAATGTATCCGTGGGACAGTGACCATATGATTGGATGGGATCACGTTGAGCTAGAACTCGATGATTCATTAGTGAATGTGCCAGTGCGAGTTGTGGATTGGCAACAAAAGTTATTTCGTGATAAAAGAATCTATTTAGTTCTTGTTTTGTTGCAGTATGGTCATATCCAAGAGGTAACTTGGGAGTGGGAGAAAGATATGGTCGAGCAATGGCCTGAGATCTTTTGGAAAACGGTGGTTTTCTACATTCTGAGGATGAAAATTCCAAGGGTGGGGAGAATTCTGTACCCCCTGTTTGAGGTAAGTAGCCTTTTTTATGCATTTTTATGTGTTTAAATTGTATGGGATAATTTGAGATGAGGTTTGGAGTGTATGAAATAGTTTATAATGAGTTTGGAGGCTTTTCATAGGGAGAACAGTTCATGGAAACCGTGCGGGTGATCCTGGAAACCTTGCATGGGGAGATAGTGGGCTTCACACGACCTGCACATAGTTTTCCAAACTATTTGAAGCAACCGTGCAGACCCCTCATCTTGAGACAGTAGTGTGTGCATGGTTAGCGCACAATTTTCTACACCGTGCAGCCACATAAATGTAGGGTTTTATGTTCTGGGCTTCCTTGGGATTATTCTTTGCCTCTCCAAATTCTATCCCACTCGAAACTCTCTCGATAATTTAGGATCTCAAGGGTTGGAGGGACTATCCCACACATTTTGGATACATATCGAGGGTTTTTCAAGGTGTATTTAATTTTGTTCCACCTGGGTAAATCTTCCCTCATGGATCATTTAGGATTTCTCTAGATCATTTCTTCTCCCTTATTTAGTTTTCTATATCTAATTCTATTTCATGTGGATATAGGGTTGTGGTTTTCAATGATGTATGGTATTGAGATCTAGAGAGGTTTCGGTGGTGCGTCCGCCAGATTTGATGTGTGAATGCTTGTGGGTCAATTTAGTCGGAACCCTAATGGTAGGTGGGTTCTCTCTTGACCCCACATGGTTACAACAGGGTTTTTTGTTATAATAATTTTTTTGGGCTGAAAATTAATTGTTTCTTGATGTGCGAATATGATTGAAAATCCCTTGGGTGATGATTTGGTCATTTTTTGGAAAAAGGGGGTTTTGTGATGAAATGATATTGTTGTGGATTTTAAAATGTAGATTTTAAAATGGGTTTTAGAAATTGAATTTGGAAAATGGTTGATGATATTGGGTTTCAATAAATATGTTGTTTTATTGAAATGTTATTTGGCATCAAAAATGATTTTCAATAAATGTGTGATTTATTGATGTGAATTGATATGCAATGGAATTGGTTGATTTCATGATGTTGTGACCTTGGTGGGATTTATGCTTGGTTATGGCTTGATTGGAATATGGTGTGAAAGTGGTGAGAAGTACCACTATAAAAGGTGGATGGATAGTGGATGGAAGGGCGACCATCCAAATATAAGTGGATGGGAAGTGAAACAAGTTGTGAATGGGTGAAACGGGTTGGACCAAAGCTCCACGGTTATGGTTGTTTTGTTTTGTGTTGCTTTGAATAGATAGATCTAAAGTGTGAATCGGGAATGAGTTGGATATATGATCCACCGTTATGGTTGATTATGTGCTTTTCTTTGCAAGATTGAAATAGTTGTGCTTATTTGTAAATGATGAAATTTCTTGTGGCATGTTTGTTTTGGGTTTCCCTTGGTTTATAGGTTTGGGTGAGATGGCTTGGTAAGGGTGTGTTTGGTTTATGGTAATGGTTTCACTTGTAATTATTTTATATAAACTGTTTTATATAAATGTGCTAATGGTTATATCATTGTGGCGTGTGTAGTGAAGTCATTTGGGGAAAACCATCTGAGTTTTAGTAGTCACCCCCTGCTTTGGCACAGTGTTGTCTTTGCAGATGTGGTGTACTATGATGTGGATAAGGGTAATGCATATCCCTCCTTTAGTGGTGCGTTGTGATGTCTTGGTGGATCTTGGGGCCTAGATATTGGAGTGGAGCTGTGATGGTATCATGGATCATTGTGTTTTGTTGTCTAGTCTTCCACGAATTACTCTAATATTTTCTGGACATGTTTTGATGGATGGTTTTCGGGTTTATAATGGAATTGTTAGTATTACATGGTTGGGATTGAATGTGTATGAATCTTTAGTTGTTGGTTTGGTTGGTTTTGTCTCATGGGAAAAACATTCCCTACTATTCCTTGAAGCCCTCTACATTTATTTCCATCCTTTAGCGCCTTTGGAACGTCACTTAAGACCAAGTAGCCATCACCTCCTTCTCAAGCCAATGAGGTAGGGGTGGGGTTTTACATCACTATAAGTAAATATTCATATTTAGATGTAAATATAATGGTTAATATTGATATTTATTTTTATGAATAATATAAAAATTATAAAAAACATTTCCTTATAAAAATATATACAATTCTTATTTAAATATAAAATATTTTAGAAAAATTTACATTAAAAAATTATTCATTATTTAAAATGAATTTATCAATAATTTATATCGAGAATGATATATATATATATTACATAAATTAATTAATTAATAATATCTATACATTATAATTTAATATCTTGGCTATAATGATTATAAAATTCACATTTTTATTAATCTCAGTTTTTTCTGTTGAACACGCTATCGAACATAATTTTATCTTCCAAAAAATAAAGGTATTATATCGCCCCTTTAATAAATTATGTCTGATAAATTTGAATATTATATATGTAATCAATGGTTATGAATCTCTAAATACCTCTCTTGGGAACCCACATCATAAAATGGGTCTCTAAAACATCCTTTTTATAAGAGAGAAATAGAAGTATGGAGGTCATCTAGATTAATGAAAAACTAGGTTTCAATGTAGAAGAACATAGGTGGGAAGTGGCAATTTGGATTTTTATAAAATCATAATTTCCCAAAAACGATGTAGAATGATATATATCATTGATCATTAGGAATTGATTGATAAATAAAACGTTAAGGAACTAAAATCCATAAACTTTTAAGGAGTTAATTGAACATTTTTCTTATTTGAAAGAAAATTGCAACCTAAAATATTAAATTTAAAGAAGAATTTCATAGAGTTGAGAAATTAATTTACTATCCTTGAAAAATGTTTAATGAAATACACATACATTTCTAGTATTATTTCTTCCATTAATCTATTTTTTCTACACTCTTATCTTTCTCCAAGTTATGAATATACAAGATGAATGTTTATTTACTAAAGAACTAAAATAAACTTATATAGAACTATGTAATACCCAAAATTAAAATAATTTAATCCCAATAATATTAAATTTTACTATAATTTTTTTTATCACAGGGTAATATTATTTCTGATGTAATAGGGTTCTTCAAATGGAACCTCATTAATCACATAATCACTGAATCAGTTTTTAATCCCATGGTATTCTATAAAATAAAAAATATGTTTTAGAAGTTAAATATATTAATATATTTCAAAATATTTAATTTAAAATAATGATTTCATACAATCCAAGACATCAAAATGTAAAGTGGAATACATTACACCCTATTTGACTGTCGGTTACACATTCAATCACCTTGACCATGAAAATTGTGATGGGTTTTCACCTGTCCATCGAGATTTAATTTTTAATAAAATTTTATCCATATAGAATTCCAATAAAAATTATTTACATCCTTCAAATTATAAATATAAATAATATATCATATAAACCATTAAGATAATCAATACATTAAAACTAATTTCCATCAAATGTAAAGGCATAAATTTTGTTCCAACAAATCTTTATATATAAATCAACCCAAAAAATTTTCTCCAAGAAAATAATAAATCACTTTGATATATCATCTCATGAAAACATAAAGGGTTGGATAAAACATTGATCTTATTATTTACCATCGAAAAATAATGATCCCCATGAGTTTCCACCATTTCACTAGATGGTCTAACATTAACAGTACTAACAAAATATTATTTTCGTACCCCATTTTTTCTACCCTGATGAATTATACTATGAGTAATAAACTTCAGACACACAATAGCACAATTTTGCCACTCGTTAAAGAAAAGAATCTCATAGTTGACCAGATATCTTTAATCTCATTATTTGATTATTTCATTTTAGTGTTTAACCTTGTGGAAAAACATCACACAATGGTAATGCATTAAAAATACAGAAAATTATTATCTAATATTTATATAATAATCATATTACATATTTTGAGGTTACCTCACTTCATCATAGTTCATTTATTCTAAATTAATTTATTCCTTAACTATTTCGTAATCATTCAATATCATTTCACATTATTGTTGGAAATATCTTATTCAAATTTGACATCATATTATATAATATTATAATTACTTTGAAATTATGATGCATCCAATGCTCTTCATAATTTTTTTAATACTGAGAAAAACCGATCTATTATAATATCAGTTTCCTGATTATTTTCTGGAATATTCTTAAAAAATATTCTGAATTTTTCATCATAATTGACAGTGAATCAGTTTTCATTTTCATCAATGCCAATAAATGGTTTTAAATCCAAATAAAAAAACCCTAGGTAATTATTTTTCAAGGAATATATTCATAACAATTAATTATTATATGCACTCAAGATCGTAATTTCCTCTTGGATTCTATATCAAAGTCCAAAATATATCTTTATCACCATCCAACATATGAACGTAATCAGTTACATTTTCTACATTTGGAAAATCCCATGACATCAAAAATATTTTCTAACGCATTGTTCCATTATTAAGATACCACCAGTTAAAATGATCTACTAAACGATGGACAATGATTCCTCAGGAAATTCGTCAATATAGACATGTTCCAATTGGGTATATCTATTTCCTATCAGTCATGGATACCAAAAAATTTATTATATTTTCATTTATAACACATCAATGAAACAAACTATTATATTCCAACTCCAATAATCTCAGTATGAAAATTTGGATGGATATTTTTATATCGGTACCTTCCCACTATATCTTCCATGTTACCTCTATGGAAAACCCTTCTGAACAATCATAGTTTACCTAAACCAACATTGTAATTTTTAAATTATATATAATTTTAACATAACTATATATTGGAATATTTTAAAGGAATACTATCATAATAATATTGAACTCTAATGTTATCTGAATCTATTAATGATACAAACTATACATACAATGACAAAAACATAACATAATCTAGAGTACTAGTCATGAATTCACATTAATTCATGTTGAGAATATTTTTAGGTTTCTTATTTTAAAGAATTATGTCGTAACTAAACTATAATTGAACTATATAGTATAAAGTGGATTCATTTGATTAATTTCATTATTTCGATTGTATAAAAATTATAAAATAATAAATTCTTTAATTTCATGTAAAATATTGACAATATTCAAATTGAAATATTCATTTCTCATACCAATAGTTAAAGAATTCAAAAAAACACAAAACATTGAATTATCATAAAAGTCTCATTAAGGAAAATAAAATTAAAAAAACTGATTACTATAGTGTAAATCATGAAAACCTGCGATGTGATTTACCATTATCTCAATGTTCTTTGACTGAAGTAAATAAATTATTTTAATATAAAAGACTAAAACTTTTTTTCAAGGAAAATCTGTAAAAGTCATACAAATAAATTCCTAAACAATTTTTAAAACATATTGAATCCTATTCATAAAATTACTTAAATATCATTTTAATTGGAATGACCTTATGGATGAATTACATTAAAAACATTACATAATTAATTGGGGATATATAATGTGCATCACCCATTATATAACCTAAATGAGTATCACCCATTTTTTTGAAATATAATGGTATTCAATAATTTGGGGAAGCTATAGTTTTCTCACTAATTTCTATATTTGGGATCAACCAATTGTATATGCTATATGTTTCTCACATATTTTTCATATAATTATCATGTACCATAAAAAAACCTTTTTATTCCCATGATTTTTCATTATAAAATCCATTAATAAACATTTGAAACCATATGGAAATTCATTTTATACATCAAAATATAATTCCTTTAATAATTCAATCATCAAAACAAAAAAACTCAGAAAATGATAAATATGATTTTTTAAGAAAATAATATAGAATAATGGTAATGATGTTGGGTAAATAAATTGTCATGATATATGTTAAATTGGATAATCATTTTTTAATCTTTCAATACAACCCATATAAAACACATACAAATGTTACATTTGAAAATATTTGAAATAAATTAAAAATAAATTAAAATTAAACCTTATAAATATTTTATTCCCATATAAAAACTATAAAAACCCATTTTAGAAACAATAATATTTATGTTAATGATGTGGAATTAAAACATTAAAAGAGGGATTTTAAAAGAAAAGCCACATACCACATGGGGAAAAAATTGATCTTATTCCCCATAAATGAATAACATGAAATGATACATTAAATTTCATTAGAATATATATATATATATATATATTCATTATGTAACATGAAAAAGGTATGTATATAAAACATAAAATAGAAAATAAATGCATATCATCATAGAATCCATCAATGAATAGAAACCAAGATGATGTCTCATATAATGTGTTTGAGTAATCATGTATGTTATTTATCATCCTAATTATTAAATTTTGATAACTATTTACACTCTTGTTATAATTTTTTAACTCTGTTATTACAATTATTTAAATTATGACACGGTTATACACTATTACATAATCATCTAAATTTATATTGACTGTTTTGATGATATTATTCATAGGTGTCAAAATTACATCGGTGGTTTGTCCATTAGTCAATGAGGCCATTATTCAAAATATCTAGAATAATAATTGAGGAATTATTAAAATATTTTTACACCTATTATACACTCTAAAGTCAATCCAAAATGAAATTAATCAACATTTTACTATTTTACAATCATAGAGATGGTTGGTCGAATATACACATGAGAAACATTCCCCTTTTCAATGAACATAATTAAAAGAATGTAAGTTTTATATTTTATTTAAAAAATTATAATAATATCATATATACCATATTTTTCATTAAATGTAATTTTATATATCATCCATATGTGCTTCTCATGAAAGAAATAATTGCATTAGTTTGTGGAGGTGGTATTTTGTACATACTTGAACGACGTTATAATTATTTGGTGTAATTATAGAAATTATATATTATAGTTTCAAAATGATAATAAATTCATGCATTTAATTAGTATAAAATTTATATCATTGATATTTATTTACTTCATACTTATTAAATATTATTTAATGAATTAGTTGAAAATTAATCACATCACATCGTGAGGAGGTAGTCCACCATACACTTATGCGACATTATATTATCCCCTACATAATATATGGAATGAAAATTTACATCATATCATTAATAAATAAGTTTAAATACATCAGTAATAACAAATAAATAATTTATATCTATCATTTTAAAAATTTATGATAGGTGATGATGGAAAATAAATGACATCAGTTCTAGAGGTGGTAGTCCAAATTACTCATGAATAATGGATTCATATCCCATTTGATTGAAAAGTAGATGGATTTTTTTTACTACATAAAATAATAACATTTTACTATATTTATTATACTAAGGTTATTATATAATTATAATTATAGATTATATAAAAGTGAAAAAAATAAAAAATAATTTAAAGATGATAGGTTAAGCATGATACATATTCCTCGTGAACCTTCTTATTTAATGTGAATATTGGAGTATATATTGAGGCCTTGAATATATGATGATGGGGAACACATAAATTTTTTAAAATAAAAATGTGTACCCACAGTTTTCACATACCAAATTCACATAAATGGATGATTATCGATAAAAATACATAGAAAGGATTCATCATATCCAAATAATATCTTTTAGTCATGTAATTATACTATTTTGACTATACTATTTTTAGTTTAAACCCTTAAAAATAAATTTTTACCTTGACAAGAAGATTATTGAAAATTTTAGTGTAGAAAAAATTTCTATTAGGGGTATTGTGATAAATAGAAAATACTTGAAAATGACCATATAATAAGTATTTTAGAAAAAATCTATGGGTATATGTCACACTATATCCTTGGTAGGAGAACATTTAACTGGACGATCCTATAACAACCTTCACCCAAAACCGTGGGTATAAGAATTGATATCCCCAACTTTTTTTGGAGAACCATGGGTAAAGGATTCTTCAAGAGAAATTATACCCATTATCCTCTAAAAAACAGTGGTATCTGGGTTTTTATACCCATATATTATGGAGAACTATGGGAATAATTATCATGGGGAAAACCCATTATGTAGGAAAAACCTATACCAATGATTAAAAAACCATGGGTATTGGTCACCCTTATTATGATGATTTTTGTAAATTGTATCAATATATTTTTTATGGAAAAAAATTAATGGGAAATCTGATACCCACAGTTCTATCAAAAGGATAGAATAGGTTATCCTATTATTATTCCATAATAATAATAACAAACAAATAAATATTAATGAATTTTTTACATATAAATATTTATATATATGTGTATGTATGAACATAAAAAATGTTTTTAAATAATATTATAGTAATGATCCTATAGGTTGATGGTGCGGGGATAAAATCCTAGTAGAATTATTTTATATAATAAACACTTATACCCACATTCAGACAAAACTATGGGTATAAGAGTTTCCATTGAAATTTTATTTCCCCACAGTTTATAAACCATCGGAACAGGTCTATACCAATACCTCAAGCACCCATGTTTCATTAAAATAAGGGGTATATCATATACCCAAAGGTTTTTGGACTATACCCATGCTTTTGAACCATGAGAATAGGTAAATTTTCTAGTAGTACGAATATTAAACATGTAATCAAACACATAAATTTTTCAAAATACATATGTCCATTTTTTCATAAGAAACTAAACTAATACGAGTATTTCATGAAATTTTCATGATCATACCCTCTTTAAACGCAAAATTTGGGATTTTGTCTTAGGAAACATTTAATCGCTCACTTAATAAACAACTGGTATGACTAATCATGTAAAAATATATATCCATGCTCTATTTTACAATCATCGTCTCCTGTATCCATATTGATTTTGTGGGGGGAAGTATAGATATTTGGATTATGAATGCAACGTTGAAGTCATTCCTAATTGCAAGAAATTAATTTTTGAGAAGTAGAACAACCAACAAATTCAAAAGAAGCGATATCTATTTACACACTATAACTAGCCAAAGGGATGTCAAACTAAGATTAAAAATCAGATTTCTCATGTTTCATCATGAAAGTGGTGGTGAATCCTTGAATCCAATTCTCAAAATACCATCCCCACACTAAGTAGGACCCATGATCTAACATACACTACAATCATCCAACTCATCCATTTTGGAAGAGGGATTTTTCTTTACTATTTTCCACTTAATCCACTACAAGGGAGTAGAACCATCATTAAATCCATCCGTTTTTTCAATTACTGACTAATTTTCTTTGGGAATCCATTGAAACTAAATATAATTACAACAAATCATGCAAGGGGAATACATGTCTAACCCACCTCCTACATGAAATTTTTCATACATGCACCTCATATTAGGGAATACCACACTATTAATATGATATGGAACTATTGGACACCATAATGATAACAACATAATAGCCAATCCTATAATAAGTTGGAGAATATAGTGATATCCATGGATCCTGTGGGATGATTTGTTTTACCCTTTGAGCCCTTTTATCAGCTCAGATCCCATGCAGAACGATATCCTCATTTATTATGAGACTAGGGTGGTGTATTCATGGTAAGAGCTCTGATAGAGGTGGAAGCCTATGCCTAAAAATGAAAATAGCCCTTAATTGAACCATATCCCATAGATTAGTAGATTACTCTCCAATATTCTTGATATGATTAATTAACAATGTAATGATGACCTCTACATAAAAAACATTTGTATTTATAATTCCCTTGGATGATAAAAAATTATGAAAAAACAACAATGTCAACATAGCTAATCTATTACTTCATGTTGTCCTCACCACCCATTGATATCTAGATATGATCTATATGATACCTTGAAAATTACATTTCAATGAATACTCAAGCACACTAATGGAATAACATACTATATACAAGGTAATCATCATGAAAAAACAATCATCCTGATCTCTTATCCCCTTTATGATTTTAGGTTCCTAAAAAATAAGTGGATGATAGGGAAGCTTGATACATCAGGGCGAGAATTTATAATCATATCCAATGTATAAATACATAGTTCAACAGAACAGGAGGAAGGGGATAATTCTGCACCATTGTGAATCACATGACATTTCCTATAATATATCCATATATAAATGAACATAGATAATGAAATTGTAATGAATGAGGATCCCACTATCTACCACTCTCTAATACCCAAAATAAAATTTCAGATACCTTTCAATGATACCCACCGGTGACTTGTATAGACTAAACCATTCTACCAAATACTATAATGAATCATAGTATCTTCATATAATTTTGAAGGAAACAAGGATAATGATTGTGAACCCTTACATGACGTTGCTTAATTCGACGATATACTAACAACATGTAACTTTGGGAAAAGTGATGATATGAATAAAGGGAAGACATATTCTCTTAAATGATCCAGTAAATAGGATAAAATGGGTACCATCAACACCACCAAAGAAGGTATCACAACCTCCAATATAGGGATAGAAATTACAAAGGGTGGTTTTATGGTTTCCCCCCACCTTAGAGGGATCTCACTCCCCATCATCTATGAAAAAGATTCATTTTAACCTTAACTTGGGTAATTAATTTTTACTATTTTTACAATTCATTATGATAGAAATTATTTTTAAAATATTATAAAATATAAAATATGAATATTTGGAATATAGAATCTAATTTAACAAATTTAAATCACAAAAGTGGAAATTTTTAATTTTATACAAATCTTTTAGAACGCAACAAAAAATTACATTTTTATGAAGTACAATTTAAATCTAGGAATAATAATGATTATTATTTCAATATCAATTAATATTAAATCATATTTAATATATAATTTTAAATAAAAAAATCAACATTTTGGAATAATTTAATTAACTAAAATTGACATATATTTTTCTCATTATAAAACTCTTTATACAAATAACATTATTTAATCAGAAAAAATATTTTCTATTCATAAAAAATAAATTATATTAATAAATAGATATTTGTATTTAATATTACTAAAAATACTTATTTTAATAAAAATAAATTGATATCCCTCTCTTCCTTATTGGCTTGAAAATGTAGTGGAATTATATTAGGTCTTATGTGAAATCCCCAAGTCTCCAATGGATTGAAATAAATGTTTAGGACATCATGAATAGTGGTGGACAATATTCCATTCGAAAAGAAAAAAACCAACCAAACATAATAGTAAAAAAACCAACTACATGATTAATGTAAAAAATATGTTACAATCATACCGCATGCCAAAATACTCAATGGAATGCCATACTAATACCGAAATAGATTACCAAGGGGAAGACTACACATATCGAAGTACACAATTGGCCAATGTAATAACAAACCAAAGAATACATATATAAAATTGAGATAAACATGATACAATATCAAACCAACAAAATTGACCAATTAATCATTAAGTAACTATAATGTGGGGAGATGCTATGGTTTGTCCTCTTTCATGGAATACATCATCTGCAAAAGAACCGACGTTCCAATGTAGGTGGTGAGTAATATTACATATTCGTATTTCACAAAAAACCCCTACATAAAAAATATTATAGAATAAGTTAACAAATTTGCAAAGAAAAATAATATAAAATAATTTAAATAATGAAACATTGTCGATGAACCAAACAAAAACTTATCTAAAAACAATTTTGAAAAATCCATACAATTCATAGGAAAAAAACCATCAATGAAATGAATCCCATCATTAATAAAATCTACAATCATGTTGGCATAACCCAATCCATATCATGTGGATGAATGTGAATCCAAACTATATAAATCATATATAAACCCACATATTAATATGATATTCGTGTTTCCATTGACGGTGGATGTTTTCGTCCACGATCTGTCCCATTTTTATAACGATACATCACAGAGCTTCATACCATTTTTATTGTGGCACTACATACCAATATCGATCCTATATAACACATTGAATCAAATAAATCATATAATAATACTAAAAAAATAAACAGAATTATATCAACATGCTAATAAATATTTACCAACAACAAGATGAATCCTCATAAACAAATCACCCATTTTTTAAAACACAATTAATTTATTATATATGATAAAATAAATTTAGATGAAACAATGGTTCTGTTGAAACCCATTTTCAAGAAACATTTCTATAAACCAGAAATATCATCCTATCTTAAAATAGTATTTATTAAATTCGAAAACAAATCATGTTTCCCAATAATAACATCTTTTTTAAAAATAAAAAAATCATTACAATGTGAGTTTAAACCAAGTTTAAAAAATCACATTTATATTAAATTTCACAAAACCAAAATAAATTATAAATTAATATTATAGTCCTAAAATAATGGAGTCCAGATTGAATCCAGCTTCCTTAGGGTTTCGACAAAAAAGTCCTATAATATAATTGAATACCAGATTAATGTGAAAAATAAACAAAAACTACTTAGATCCCTCTTCCTGACATAACAAATCCAACAAATCTCCATTATTATCAATATAAACCATTAATCTAATTGTGATGGAAGAATATAAAGAAAACCGAGAGAGATACAGGGAACTATATCAAAAAAAAATCACTAAAACATCAATAGAGGATACTTACAGAGTGAGATTCCCCTTCAAAGCACCTTAAAATCCATACAATAAAAAATGGGTGGGAGTGCCTTCAAAACCATTGATAAAAAGGAATCCAAATTTTGGTCATTCAGGGGGATAAAATAGATATTTAGGGTTAATCCTAAATAGTCCCTATTTTTTTGATAACCTACTTTGAAATTGTGCATGGTTTAGTAGCACGGTCATGAAAATTGTGCGTTAAATGTGTGAATGAAACTATCTTAAGAGTGTTGCTCTCTCTTTTTCCCTGAATGGTTAGAAAAATTGTGTGTCGATGGTGAAGATTTTCACTATCTCAAGTTTGACAATTTCATGATGAAGCTACATGGTTTTCTCTTATCTTACTCAAACCATATGCACATAGAAAATCCCCAATACCACCCCAAAACCCACTGAACAATCACAAAGACAACAAAACCTTTTTAGAAACAAAAAAGTCACCGAAATGGTTACATAACTAAAAATGAAGGTGCTAAAAATAATATTCCAAACCAAATTATAATTTAAATTTAAATAATATATTAAATGGAAATGACATTTTGAAAAATATGTACTTTCATTTATTAATTAACAATCAATATTCTCAAGTATATATAAAAAATTTAAACTAACTCAATATTGATATTATAATTTCAAAAATGAATTATTTTTTATTTTATACATTTTCTATAATTCTTAAAACATAATTATAATATTTAATTACTTAATAAAAAAATAATTTTGTGACGAAAACCTATTTTGAAAAAGACAATAACAATACTAAAAATTGATTGATTATTTACAATGAATTTTTCAGTAATTTATATTGATTAATTAATTAATATATATATATATCATAAATTAGTTAATATTACTGATACCCAATAATTTAATAGCATGGTTATAAATGTTATATGTGTCATGTTTCATTTAAACGTGGTATTTGTTCTTGGACACAATACAGACATAGTTTTATTTTTTAAAATATTTTGAAGATACAATGGTTATGAGGATATATTATTTCATATCAATGAATGATTTTGATAAAATTAAAGGATCAATATTTATCATACAAACATAATTTAATATTAAATAAATCCATTATGGGTCGATATGTTTAAGGATGAACATATGATTATTGACATAGATAACCATTGATGTATTATGTTGTTGTATTTTAAATTAACTAATAATATATTTTGAAATTATTTTTAGGTTATAATATATCATTGTGGTTACTGTAACCGTAATTTTTGACATATTAATTAGTTTTATGTCTATTTGGATGAATTTTATTCGGGTCATATGTTGAAGAAAACTCATAACCCTCAAGGTTAATATCTTCGTTGATGGTGATGTTATTATAGACTATGTCTATAAAGATGTTATCATATTTTAAGAATACTATTTCAAAAACCAGTGGGATTTCATGTATATTTCCTTATTAACTGAATAATGATTTTTTGATGATGATCCCTATATTGGGAATATTTTATGATTACGTTAAACATAATACAATTTTTCTGTATTTAGTTTTATTAGAGAAATAAAAATTGAGTAACCATGATGAAGAATATTTTTTTATTATGGTGATTCATGTTATTAATGAAAATATATAGTATTTTATTTAGAATACATGATAACAATATGTATATTTTTTTGTAGATGAATACACAAGTGAGTAATTTTATTCAAGGATAATTATTAAGTTGATCATTGAATAATTTGTGATCAAATAATTATAATATTGGTTTTTGAATATGTTTAATCATATTTCTTAAGATTAGTAAGGTTAATAAATTGTGTAATTATTTATTTTTAACGCTCACTATTATTGTTTTCATTTTATATATTATCCACATTGGACATTATATTATTATGTTCTAACTATTTTCAATTTTCGCAATGAGTAGGAAAAAAAAGAAATATTTATTTATCAATTTTTAGATCTTTTGTTCATTTTGATATTAATTTTAATGCTTCATTCATGAAATTTTTATACTAATAATTTATCTAATGACATGAATAAATGATGGAATTAATCTCATAGAATAATAAAAAGTTGATGTTTTTGGATAAATCATGTAATTTTATTCTCTAACTATCTTTATATCATAATTAATATAATTCTAAAACCAATGAATGTGGAAGAAAAATATTTGAACTTATTTGTGGAAAATATTTCTCAGGTGGAAATTTTTACCTTATGAGACACGTTCAAAAGTTCAAATCACCAAATATTACATAATTGGATTAATAAATAATTATAAAATGATATTTTTCAAAGTATGATCATTGATATTAAATTAATTTTTAAATATAAATTATTTTTTATATCAATTTAAATATACACCTTTCTACCGAGGTATATTTATTTTCAACTGATTGGTGTTGATTTTGGAATGTTTCAATACATTTTTATAGGCTCATGATTAAATTTAAATGGTGAAATTTAATTATTATGTGTATAATATAACACCATGATATTTTAGATTTTATTTTATTCTCAATTAATATAATGTTCTATAGAGTGGACCACAAGAAACCACAAAAATAAAAAACATTATATAATATAGATATATAATTATTTAAATTTTATTATTATTACCCTTCATTTTGAGAAGAGATTGTGAATTAGAAAAAATGAAATATGAAAAATATGTATAAAATATTTCCATAATGAAAAAATATTCATTTATTCCTCGTAAATAAAAACACTATTTGAAATGTTAAAATTAATTAATATTTATGTCAAATGAAAAACATTTAATGGTATTGAATTTTATTATTTTTATTATCTTGATTTCTATTATACTATGAATTTAAAGATATAGAATGGTAATACGTAAATTTTTTTAATAATATTAGGTGTATGAATTTTCAATTGGTTACAAGTAATGAAAATATCTTTTGAAGGTTAAGAAATTTTAATCAGAAAAATATTCTATATGGATAATGTTTTTTATATTATTAAATAAAATTAAACAAAATGGAGGAATTATTTTAACATAATTTTTATATTATTTATTCAATGAATATATTAAATGTTATCAAATTTTTTTCATAAGGAATAGAATAAGAATAATAATAATTTTATGCTGAAAAAAACATTTCCTCTAAAAGGCTTTTTATATGTCTTTTAAAATATACTATCTTTAATTTCTCATGCATTATTCAATTATATCTTGTAAATTGTATTCTACATTTAGAATCATTAGAGGTAATATTATATAACGTTTTCAACCAAATTTTTGTTCATATTTAATAGTAATAATGGTCAAATTTTAAAGCTTTTGTAATGAGTAAAAATGGCATAATATGGTTAAAATTATTAGATAATGATTCAAAATATCTCAAAGGTGAATTTTAATATATTTATATCTATTTATATTTCCCATTATTATTATAACTTTTTAAATATTGCATTTTTTTATTTTATTCTTGTTATTGGATTAATATAATGAAAATGTACATATTGTCACACTTTATTTTTATATCTATAATAAGTTTTTAATAGACTAATAAGAGTTTTTAAATAATTATAAATATTTATTTGGTTTATAAAACAAGTAATTTAATGATGTTATATTTTTTTGGAAATTGTAAATTAACATAAAACATATACGAATCACCAATGAAGTGTTTTTTAATATGGATGATAAATAAGTATATATATTTTTAAAATATCTGAGCCTATGTAATTTGGATAATTAAAGTTATTTCCTAATTTTAAATTATAAAAAATAAATTTATGTAATTTTTCCAAAAATCTTATACTAACTCCACTTTAATATTGTTGTTTTTAAATAAAATTATGTTAATAAACTAGAAAATGAATTTAATCATATTTTATAAAAATTTGTATATAACTATTTTTCCATTGTGATTAAAATCATACCTTTAACACCCCATGTATTTATAATTTATTTTTTTATATACATTAAATATCATTCAATATATGTCTTACCTGTACTGTTATGTTTTTTATTACATTACAAGAGGTGATGTTTTCTAATATACCATGATATATTAGTAAGAGTATTATTTAAATGATACTGTTATAACCTCTCATTCATTCTTAGTTGTATGAATAGTAATAACAATGATTTAAATATTTTGTATATCAGTTTTATTCAAAGATAAAATATTGATTAAAAATTATTTATTTTTAAAAACACTTAAAAAGGTTTTAAAAATAAAATTTTTTAAAAAATTATATTTATTGTAATTTGTGAAGAAATAATAAATAAATTTTTACGCATTTTAGAAAATATATTTTGAAAATATTTAATCATCTTTTTATAAATTCATTACAAAATTATCATGGAGTGAAAATTTGAGGTTTTTTCCGAAATGATATATTTTATTTGGGAATAGAGAATTGTAATAGATTTTATTAAGAATTTGGTTTTCATTTAAAACATTTAAGAATTTCTTAGTTTTTATAATATTATTCTCAACGTAAAATTAGTTCAATAATATATTTATAAATAAAATAAATATCATTTTGAAAAAATTATATATTGAATTGAGAACATAAAACCTTCTATACTTATGAAGAATAGTTCTTTGGAAACAAACTTCTTCATCACCTCAATAAATATTAATTTTAAATTAAATTCTACTTATTATATGTGTTTAATTTAAAAAAATGGGTCCCATTTTTAGAATTATAATAATTTAAACATTCTAGTAAGGTAATATTATTTTCATCACACTACGATGAGTAAAATCCATAAATATTAATTATCATGGTTATGATTTAAATGGGTTTACCATGGGTTAATCTAAAAAGGATAAGGGTTAAAATGTATTAGAAACTATTCGAAAACCAATTATATGTCTATATTTCAAACATATGTCTTCTATTATCTATAATTTTCAATTCCAAATCATTTTATAATGAGAAAAATTTGGGCACATATTTATCTATTATCATGTTCTTTTATGTCCTCTCTCCAACTTATAAAAAGAAACGCCTCTTTTCTTTTATCCACACATCCAAAATACATTGAATCCAAAAATAAAATCCCAAATAAATTTCTTATTTTCATCATCTCTTCCATGATTCATTTTTACGATAGAAAAACCTATACTAGGAAGGGTTTTCATGAAAACCTTACTTGAAGAAGAGGTAGCATTGGACAACGAGCTTTTTTATTTTATTTATTCCTCCACCTCCATCAAATATTAATAAATAATTATAATATATAAATTAAAATATATTAAATATATAGAGTTTTTATTATGTTATTGGAAATAACTATATATATCTACTCTTCCACAAATGTAAAATGATAATTGTACTTATTTTTATGTTGGTCAATCACCTCGAAAACTAATGAGAATCATTTTCCAGAAACAAATATCGTGATTGGGTTTAATGAGGGATATAAATTACATATATTATATTTATAACATAACAATAAATAAGGAAATAAATTATAACATATTCCATTTTAATTTCCATTATGGGGGGATATTATAATGTTGATCATGTGTATGATAGACTACCACTTCATGTTGCAATGTGATTCAATTTCAATTACTTTCTATATGGAATGTGATGTTGGATAAATTTAATGAATAAATATGATATATAAAAAACCATAATAATTCAAGGGGAATAGTTTTCTTTTAAATTTCTTTTATTCCATCGATAAATAAAATGGAAAAGAAAATTAATGTAAAGCTATGACATACCATATCCATGAATGGTGTTATTAAATGTTTCCCTAAAATTAATATATTAATATAAATTTGTATATAATGAATGTATTTAATTTTTATTTAATGGATTAAATTTTTTAAATGATATAATCCTGATTAATATAAATTGACCAAAAATATCAAACCAATATATATGTGATATATGAAGTAATTATTAATCAAAACATAATTTTTCCAAGGAATTATTATTAATATGGTTATAAATGTTGAAAAGTAAATAATATATGACATTATATATATTATTATGGTCATTTAATATATGTATAATAAATTTATATTTATAATAAATTAGTCCAACATTCTGTTGATGTAAGTGAATTCCATTATATGGTATTTGTAACTCAGTATTTATATATATGAGATAAATTTCATGTGCACAAGTTGATCTGATGGACTCCTCATGTGTCTATAATGTTTCAATGATCTCAAGTCCTATACATTTTGTAGTGCATGTTTATCCTGTTTAATTGATCTAAAATAATTTTTTTAAATGATGAGTTTCATTATGTGTTAAATAATCATTGGAAACTATTTTTTCATAATGAAATTATATTATGAATGAATATATTTTATTCATTCTATGAATATCATTGTTTAAGTCAGTGTAAAAATATTTGGCTATGTGTGAGACACTGTTATTCTTCCATCGGTTGGGTTCTTATGGAAAATTATCCTGTCACCAGGACCAAACATCATGATAGGACATTGTGACCATCCAGACACCGTGACCATCTAGGAACAAGGACCATCCAGACAGTGTGACCATCAAGACATTATGACCATCATGACACCATGACTAGACACTCTGATTCCAACATCACATCTGTACAATCAGTTCCAGATTTCTATAAAATTGTACCATCATGCATTGTTTCACTGATCAATGTCAAAGAAGGATACACCATTTCCTGGAGACTCTATTTCATAGAGAAATCATTTCTAGAAAATATTGTGGAACTGTTTCTTAATTTCTTTTGTCATTTTTCAATTTAATTTCTAATAGTTATATTTGATGCTTTTAAATATACTGCCAGAATTAATGCATCTTTGTAGACATGTCACCTAACAGTATGAGGTATGAGGAGCAGAATACATGCATCTTGTCAGCTCCAACATATGAATTATATGAATAAAAAGAACATTGTCGCCATAAGAAAATTTTTTGTGCTATGAGTAACAATAGTGGAAATAGAAAAACGAGTCTCTCTACAATAACAAACCATCATAAGCATTCATGAAATAAGAACTGACACATGAAACCATACTATACATTATAACACATGAAGTATACTCGAATCCTAGAGTCGAGATAATTTCTACAGTATCAACTTCACGAAGAACACGATCCAGATCTAGCTGACTTATGAAATGATATTTTCCATGAGAGGGATTGATTTCGATATCTACTTCATCCCAGATGTGAAGATTTACATAGAATAAAACTCATAGAACATCTAAACTTATCTCATCATTTCTGCTCTATTGTGAATTAATTTTTTATCTTTTGAGTCTTGTGTGTGTGTGTCTGTATAAAAACACACACTGTCTCTTACATCCAACTGAAGGATACTAGATATACTTTATCATACATCATTTTACACATGTGTATTCCAACATATATGTGTGGAAGAGGTCCATGAGGGACATGTTAGTTTATACCGATGAAGAATTGTGGAAGAGGTCGTGTGACGTTGGAATTTTTTTGTACTATTATTAACCGTGATCTAGGGTGTGGATCAAGTTTATTTATATATAGTTATTGGTGGAAGTTGATCAATAAGTTGAGTAGATTATGTCTCAGCTTCAGATTGGACAAGTTGTCTTATATCCATTGGGTTGTTAATTTTAGAATTTTCTATTTTACATTTTAATTCTGAAATTACTAAATTTACATTTATAGGTAATCTTGGAAAGATAGTATTATTGTTTAGCCTTATTATAATAGCATCAAATGTATTTTTATTAATTTTTATTAATATTAATAAGAATTAATCAATCCTCTCATATGGTATTTTAATAGTAAAACTTTCATAACAGTATGACTTGGATTTATCAGGCATTATTTAAATTTATTTTGGAACTTTTTAAGAATAATATTTGAGCATAATTGTTTATAGATACTCAATTCACCCCCACCCCCATCATGATAACTCTACTCTGACCAACATTTGGTACCAATGGATTGAAAATTACGTATTTTTTTGACCCATTTAAAATGTGATCGTAGTTTTACTTTAAAGATTTGTAAATTTCAGTTAATTATAAATTTCTTGCTCTTTTAAAGTATATATTTATTATGAACAATATATTGGAAGGTTCTACAACCAACAAAACTCCAATCCTTAAGTGATATAATTATGCTCAATTGAAAATTAAAATGAAAATGCATTTATAATGTATGACCATTGAAATCAGGTCTTCAATGATAGTTTAATATAATATTCCTGATACTGTTAGAATCAAGTGGGATGAACCTACCAAAGTTGAATACAATAATAATTGAAAAGTTATGAATTCTTTATACGTGTCTTTAAGAGATGAAGAATTTAATCGGATATCTTTATGTAAAAATTCCCATGAAATATGGGATACCTTCTCCATTTCACATGAAATAAATTCTAGTTTGAATTAAATAAGACTTAATACTTATACTATTAAATATGATAACATAAAAATGATTTATAATGAGCCTATTTATGACATGTATCTCAAGTTCAATGAAAATTTCCACACAATTATTTCTCTTGGAATAGAAGTCACTACCAAATAAAAAATCCTGAGAATTCTCAGATTCCTAACAGAAAGATGGGGAAGAACCTATGTCTCTATTAATGAGTCATGCTACCTCAGCAAGCTATTTATAAAAGAACTCATTTGAAAACTGATGATGTATTAAGTGGATAAGATTATCGACAAGGAATAGGAGGATCAACCCAAAAAAATCTGTTGTGTTCTAGACCACCACCTCTAAACACAAGGAAAAATTGAAATTGGATGTTTCTGTAGAATGTTCCAACAGTGAACAATCATCACCTAACAGTGATGAAAATATGGTTCATTTATCTAGAAGGCATAATAAATTTTACATAAAGAATAATTTTTTCCAAAGTCCTATCATAAAGGGATGATATGATAAAAAAGGATGTATGAAGAAATATTGGAAAATGTGTGACATGTCTGATAAGATTGTATGATATTAATGTAAGGGAAAGAGACATATCAAGGAAGACTGTCCCAAGATCATGTACTAAAAGAAATATGGAGAAAAATATAGAAATTGTAAAAAGGAAATGATGAAATCATGGCGGGCATCTGATGATAGTTCAAGTGACTAAGAATCTTCACATGATGAGAAGGATAACATAGACAATATATGTTTTATGACAAACACATATAAGGTAACACATAAATCTTTTAGAGACAAGTCATATGTTTAGGAGTTGAGAGTGAATCTAAAAATATGTATAATGAATAAATTATTGTTTATTGTAATATTCATGATGAGACATGCAATAAATTAAAAGGTAAATATACGTCTTCAAAGAAACAACATACTCTTACCTAAACTATTGAAACTAAACTCACTGTGGAATGAGAGAAAAATGATATATTACTCAAAATGAATAATAAACTAAAACATTCTAATGTGAAATTGAAAATTTATCTTGATAGGTTTACAAAACGTAATGATACCTTGATACAAATGCCTAGTAAATTTGTTTCCTAAATATACTACGATCATTATATGTAAACCTAGTAAAAGAAATTATGGATGAACTAATTTTGTTTCTATGTCTAGGATATATTGATATAAGCCCAATTCTAGAAAATATTAAGGTAGTTATAGTTGTGATATACTCTCTACTGTTTCAAGCATTTATGGTCCAAAGAGAGTTTATTTTTCAAATATTTTACAAAATTCTTTAAGGAAACCTATGTGGCATATACGGGTTCCTAAAACACAGTTCACTAATTTTAGTTGACCCAAATAGGTATGGGTAACACTATCTGTTTTTATTTTATTATTTTATAGTAAATTTTCAGAAAGATATCCACTAAAATAATATGGTACTTGGACATTGCGTGTTCAATACAGAAGGAAAGTGACTATTCAAGCATCAAAAATTTAATAAATATTGATGGTGGACATATCATCTTAGGTGACAATAAAAAATGAAATATTATCGGACTTGGAAAATTGATAACTCTAACTCAATTTTAATTTACAAAGTCCTTTTTTATGGATTGAAATATAATATTATTAGTATTTCACAACTATGTGATGATGGATTTGTTGTCAAATTTGAAAATGATGCTGGTAATGTTTTAATTCTATAAATGATTCTGTGTTTTATACATTATGAATTGAAAATATATATTCTATTAACATACATTCATTAGCTTCTAAAAATAATTCATTTTAAGTGTATTTCACAAAGTTTCTTGGATTTTTCATAGGACAGTAGGATACTATAACATCCACTACCAAATAAAGATAACAAGAAAAATCATTGTCGTAGAATTATCCAAACATGTGTTTCCAAATGACAATGCATGTAAACCTTAACAAAATTGAATGAAATTTTTTTTCCTTCAATCCAAATAAATTAGATTCGACTTATCAACCACTCAAATTGTTTCACAGGGATTTCATTGGACCCACTAGAGTTTCTATCATAAATTTGAAGAACTATGATGATTTTCATGTAGATTAATTTTCTATATATACTTTGACTTTCTTTTTGGCTCACAAATGTGAAGCCTACACTCATTTTACAAAATGTAACAAAACTATATAAAATCATAGTGTATATAGAATTAAATTCTTAAGAGGTGATCATGGCTGCGAGTTTGAAAATCAAGAGATTGAATCTATTATATCAGAAAATATCTATAGTCATAATTTTGATTCCCCTAGAACACCTCAACCACATGTAGTTGTAGAAAGAAGAAATATAACTCTAAAAGAGATTTCTGGAAGCATTCTTAGTTAATATGACCTAGATATTTACTTTATTGTTTAATTTGTATATACAACAAGTTATATTATCAATAGATTATTTATTTGACATATTCGTAAAAGTACTACATTTGAGTTGTGTAACAATATAAATCCCAGAGTTAGCAACATTATTGTACTTGGATGCAAAGTATATAACCTTAATAATAAAGAAAACCTTAAAAAATTTCCATCAAAGAGTGATGAGGGAATAGTTTTAGTTTATTAAATATATAGTTAATCCTATTTTTGAGTTTAATTAGAAGATTAAATATGTGGAAGAATATGTACATTAAATATTTGATAAAATAGATCCACATGAGCCTAATACTAATCTAGAGAAACTGGAGGATGATGTATCAAATATGGGCATTCATTTAAAATACTCAAACCATCCTATAATAGAATATGTGAAAACATCAGGTTCTGGAAATTCTCTAGACACATGTCATAATGAACCTATCCTTGATGAAGATCTTGAAATCACCAGCCCTACTTTATTTAGTGCTATTAGAACTCTTATGTACAATCCTTTGATGCTGTTTTAAGACACATAGGCAAAGCAACTCAAACTAGAGCTTCCCTTTTATATCAACATGAACATAAAGTCTTCTTTTCACATCATGAACCTGAAAACAATAATAATGACATCAATGATGATTTTTTGGTGATGGATATGCAACAAAAACATAATCAATTTGAAATAAACAATGTTTGGAAACTTATTGACAGAACCAAATAAAAATTCACCATATGCACTAAATGAGTGTTTAGAAATATGGTTGAGGAAGCCGATAATTTATTTAGAAATAAGGCTACATTGGTTGCTCAAGCCCACAATGAAAAAGAGGGAATTGACTATTAATAGACTTTTGCACTTGTATCTAGACATGAAGCCATCCGAATTCTTATTGCATATGATGCACATCTAAATTTCAAACAATATCAAATGGATGTCAAAAGTGCATTTCTAAACGAGTATATAACTCAGGATGTCTTTGTTGAGAAAAACCATGTTTTTTACAAAACACATTTTCCTAACCATATATTTAAAATATCAAAAGCATTATACTATTTAAAATAAGCTCCAAGAGCTTGGTATTATATATGATGTACTTTTCATATTTGCAAAGGATTTACAAAGTAATAACTGATCCTACACTTTTTATGAAACAAATTTCCAATGATTTTTTAGTTATTCAAATCTACGAAGATGACATTATTATTGGATATTTATAAAATTATTTATGTATAGAATTTTCATTAAAATATGTAAAAAGAATTTGAAATGATTTTAATGGGTGAACTCAAATTCTATCATGGATTTCAAATATTTGAAAATAATTATGGTATAATTTTAAATCAAATAATATATAACTGAGATATTATAAAACATTTGGGAATGGATAACACAAAAATTAGTGACCCTCCAATGATTACTACATTAATGTTGGATCATGATGAAGATGAAAAATGTGTTGATCAAACCACTTTTAGAGGAATTATTGGAAGCTTACTCTACATAACTGCTAGCGTACCTGACATTATGTTTAGTGCGTGTATGTCTGTTCATTATCAAGAAAATCCTAAGGAATATCATTTAAATTATTTGATGATTATATTCAAATACCTCAAGCTCACACCTAATATATTATTATTCTATCTCATATGATAATCATTTGATTTATTGAGTTATTTTGATGCCAACTTCTATGGTTTTATGTTAGATAGAAAAGTCACCCTCGGAACATGTTATTTTTTTGGTATGTCACTAGTATCATGGTGTAGTATGAAAAAAAAACCTACAACATTATCTACTATATAATTTGAATAAATAGCTGCTGGAAGATGTTGTGAATATGTTTTTTGGGTGAAACACACGTTACTAGATTATGGATTTCAATTAAGACATGTACCTATAAATTTTGAATATAAAAGTGCTATTAACATCTCAAAAAATCGAGTTTCACATTCTAGGAAATAACATAATGATGTATGACATCAATATTGAAGAGATCATTATCAAAAAGGTGATATCACTTTAGAATTCATTAGAAAATAATATCATCTTGCAGATATATTCACCAAACCATTAAATTATGAAAGAATATATTATATCACACATTAATTGATAATGATAAATCTTAAGTAGTATGTTTACTATTTCAATGTATATGTTTTCATAGCATGCTGTTTCAAGTTTATGGTCACAGGGTTACTATTTCTTAGTTACTGTCTAGAACATACTATCTCAAACAATATAGTCGCATAATAGAGAAATCACATTTTTACGGTCTCAACATGAATAATTGTTACGATATCACAATGAATGCTTGTAAAAGTATCACCGTGAAATCCAATTACAGTATCACCATAATTTGTTTTATGTATTATAACATGTATCCTGGAAATTAATTTTTTTATTCATTTAACGTTCTTGTTATTTTGATCCCATGAAACTTGATATCATTAAATGATAAAATAAATGTTGTTTCACTTGTTCTTCACTCGAGCTATCGTCTCTCAAACTGTAACCCCTCTTTTAAGAATTCTCTCTCCCAAACCATCTGTGAATTCACATGATGGAAATCCTCTTGTTTTTCACTCCAGATATGTATTGTTCCAAAAATAAATTGAAACTAATGGAAAAGTTACCTTCCAAAGGACCTCGAAATATGAATCTGGTGAAATGAATAGAGGTGCACGAAAATGAGATATGTTGTAAGTGTCTTTTTTCAATTATGTCTTTGGTATTAAATGTTCTAATAGTGAAATTATGGATGGATTGGTTCAAAAAGGGGGATATGACTATTTACCCCAAATAGTTTCACAATTTTACTAGTATGATCAATTATTTTTTGATTCTGAATATGGATATATTGTTTGAAGTTGCATCAATGGCCATATTTATACATTTTCTTACGGGTAATGGGATGCATGCCTTACGATTCCTCATGAGGGTATTTTTGGGGCCTACATGAGAGGTCCTACACCTCCAAGTGTGTTCTTTGTTTTGGAAGATGCATTGAGATTTTTAACTAGTAATGAAACTAAAAGGAGAACCATAGCTGCCAACCAAGATGGTGAATCCAATCTTCTGTTTAAGATTTCTCAGAATTTTATTACCCCTAGAAAAGTCTATTTTCCTATAAAATATTATTAAGATGCATTTTGGATACTTATCATGAACAATGGATATAAGATCAACCTATGATAGTCTGTTATGAACCATATGTGTGAGTTGATCCAAACAACCTCCATGTCATCTGTCCTGATTTATTCATGTCTTATATCAGCTATGCTTCATGAAAAGGGATTGGTTGGACATGATGAATAATCCATTAAGAATTATGAGATATATCATTCAAAAAATATAGTATAGAGAATGAAAATAAATTTAAATACAAGGAGAAAAGATTTGGTGGAAGATAATGACAATGTTTATGAAAAGTTTAATCTGGTGGGTCAACCTCATAACATAAGGATTTTTTTTATCTTGGGTTAGAACCAGATTGAAATGGGAGAGTATATTGATGAGGAAGAAGAGGAAAAGGTTGTTCATCTTACATGAGAAACCATTCTGATTGAGGTATAAAATTAATAATTTATTATTCTTAATTGAAAAGGAAATATTTGTTCATGATGAATTTCTTGATCCGGAGGAACATATTTCATCCAAAGAAGAATATTTTGAAATGGTAAGTGAAAAGGATGTTTTAGAGGATCATATAGAATTAAATATTTTTGTTCAACAATAAACTGCTCTTGAGGAACACCCAGAGGAACAATCTGTTCATGAAATTATTCTATCAAACAATGAGTGAATGGTGAAACCCATTCAGTTTTCTAAAAAGGAAATTGGTGAGGAAATCAGTGATGAAATCTTGGAAGAATATCAGGGATTTAAATCTATTAGTCCTGAGAATAAATAACCAATATAGGGGAGAAGCACCCAAATCTATAATCTGTTGAAATACCATATCCAATTTATCCATGATATGTGGACCCCTAGAATGAATTACCTAGTTATTTTTATGTGACTGATTCCCAGGAAGTCTCAGTTAAATGAATTGAACTAAATTCCCTATTTTATTGGAACTTGGAATCTGATCGTGATGATATCTCTACCGAATAATTCAAGAATGTCTCAACTTCTATTAATAAACCATAACAAGAACCTCCAATCATGGTGAATAAGGATGATATGAAATCATTTGGTGCTACCATATTCACTGGAGTTGAAAAACTGACTAATAACCAAGCAGATCTTGTAACTAATATAAGTGAAATAGTTTCTCTTCTGTCATTGGAAAAGCCATATGGAAGATTCAATCAAGATGCATCGAGAAGTTCAAACACTTACAATTGAGATCAGACAACTCAGTGATGAAGTAAAGACTATCAGAGGTATGGTTGAAGAAATGTAGAGAATGATAACATCAAGACCAGAACTTATTTCTAATCTTATTGAGGATATTGTTATTCAGACTCCACAGGATGTAGCCTCATTGATTCAACCAATTATAACATCCTTAGCAGAGAAGTTAGTTAAAAGAACAAGAAGATAGTTCAAGGGATGCATGATCTCGTTATTGGTCTTAACTAGTTAAATGATGAGTATAAGGGATGTATGCATAATCTTATCCATAAACCGAAATCTCATACCCCAGCTATTATTACTTCTTGTACTTATAGACAATCATCTCAACATTCATTACATAGTGATCTTCCATGAAAAATTATCAAAGTAGAACATCATTCTGTACTCTGTGGTTTTGAAAACAAATCTCTATTTTACGTTATCATGAAATGAGACAGAGTTCCTGATCTGGTGATAATTCATTCAATTATTACCAATGATGATCAGTAGAAAATTACTGAGAAGGTGGACTTGAACATCAACCGGATATTTCATATGAATGACCTGAACAACCCCATCAAGTAACTTGTATAGAATATGAGGATTCCTCCTATCACTCATGCCTTCAAAACTGAAGTCCAAAATCTCAAAGATTTAAATATATTGTTGGATAAGTTTATGGAGAATAAGGATGACATAGAGAAACCCTTGTAGTACGGAGGAGAGATCATTACTGACTTCATAATGCTTTTAAGGCCTTATCTTCATGTCCAGGGTACTGCAATTTTCACTCTTATAGCTGCACCCATGAGATATGGGTTTCCTACATTCTCATCATTTTCCCATGACATTACATATATGTCTATCTCTAAGGATCTGAGTCATATCAGGCATGTTATCCATGATCAATAGTTTATTGAGTCTTCCAGTACACCTACCTTGGCCTATTCTATTTTTGAAGGACTCCCTTTACCTTTAATGCCCTCTGGTTTACTCCCTTATTCCACTTCTACCTCGGCTCCTATGGCTTCTTCTTCAGATTATTATACCAAGGGAAAAGAGATGACAATCAAATGTTTAAGAATAGTGACTACTATCTTTTTATATGGTTTTTTCATATATCCTTGTTACTTACTGTTTGTAATAACATGTTTTATCCATCAAATTCATTGTCCACTTTTGTTGTCTATTTTATATTTACTATTTAGGATAATCCAAAAGGGGGAGAAATATGTATTCTAAATGCACAGTAAGGAATAGGAACATTCACTACGATTAAATTTTTCACTCACATGATTTGCGATCATCAAAGGGGGGAATATTGTTGGACCCCTCATTTTTTAGTAACGTTTTTAATGATCAAAAATCATATACATTCAATAAATCTTATTAATCCTATTTAATATATATAAAATCATGTGTAGAGATGTTTAGTTTCTTTTTGCCTTAAATAATTATTGTATCCTTTTAGGTTTATAATTAAATTCTCTTATCAGTGATTATGTTTAATTAATTTTATAAATATCATTGTTTATGTATGTGATCAGATATTTGGCTAAGACTTAGACACAGTGAGTCTGTCACCAGTTGTATTTTTCTATAAATGGATCCAGACACCGTGACCAGACACCATGATAAGATACCGTGACCATCAGGACAACGTGACAATCCCAACACCGTGACCATCCAGACACTGTGACCATCCATAATCCATGACCTTCCAGACACTGCGACCCGACACATTGATTCTAATCTAACATATGTTCTACCAGTTTCTGATTTCTACACAACTGTACCATCATTAGATGTCGCACCGCTCAAAGACAAAGAAGGATACAATATTTCAAGGAGACACCGTCTCATGGAGACACCCTTTACAAACAGACTGTGGCACCATTTCTTAATCTGTTTTGATGTTTCTCAATTTAATTTGTAATGGTCATATTTGAAGCATATAAATTCACTAACATAATTAATGATTTATCGTAGAAATTTTAAATTATATTAAGTGGTAAAATGTATAGAATACATTCATTCTATCGGCCCCAACACATGCATTCTATGAATAAAACTAACAGTGTGGACAGAAGAAAAACATTTGTTTGACAACCGATAATAGTGTTAATAGAAAAACAAGTGTGTACCTGATAACAAAGAAGCACATGCATTCATAAAGGAAAAACAGACACATGAATTGTGACACTTCTGAAGAATAATTTTAGAATACTCGAATACAAGTTGCAAGGAATGTTTCACACTATCAACATCATATTGAAGACGATCCAAATCTAGTTGACTTACAATACTCTGTTTTTCATTAGAAGACTCTATTTCGGCATTATCTTAATCCAAAATGTCCCATGTTTCATAGACAAATAGTCATAGTACTCTAAACCTTACATCCAAAAATATACTCTATTGTGTATTATTTTTTTATCATTTGAGAAATGTTTGATTGTCTGTTTAACAACACACGCTGTCTCTGGAATCTTACTGAAGGCTACAAGATATCATTTCTCTAACATAATTTTACAAAAGTGTATTCCAACAGATATGTTTGGAGGAGGTCCATGTGTGACCTGTTAGTTCATACACATGATGAACTATGGAATATGTCATGTGACCTAGATAGTATTCTATTATTTTTTTAACCCCGATTCATATTGTGGATCATGTTTATTTATATAAACTACCTAGTGTCAAGATATCACTAAGTAGAGTGGAATATGTCTCATCTTGAGATGGAATAACTTGTATTATATCCACTGTGATGTTTATTTTAGTTTTCTCTATTTTAATTTTAATTTCAAAAATTACTAAATGTACTTTTATAGTTAATCTTGGAGAGACGTTACAATTTTTTTTCCCTATTAGAATAAATTCAAAAGTTATGCTAATATCTAATATTAAGATTACTGAGAATTAATCAACATTTTGAGATGTTATTAAAAAAATCAAACTTTCATAACCGTATGACCTTTATTAACTATGAGGTACTTAAATTTATTAGGGAACCATATTAAGAATACCTTTTAAACTTTAATTAGTATAGATACTAAATTCACCACCCTCTTGATTAATATACTATGACCCAGATGTTCCTTTTATGTGTACATATTTCCCTATAATTTCTATAATAATGATTATCGGAAAAATTATAGGGATTTAAATTTTCATTTTGTTATACCACTTTTATGGGGTTTATGGTTCAAAAGATTCCAATGTGTATAAGTACATGTATTGTAATGTCTTTATTTATTAGGTTTAAACATGAGAAACATTTCATTATTGATATTTAAAATATATCTCAAAAGAATACTAATAAAATATGTTATCCTTGAATTATGTAATTAAGATATAATTTTTACTATAATTTTTATCCACAAAATTAATCTAGAGATCAAAAATATATATTTGCCCAAAATATTACTATATTTCAATTTTAAGTCAATTTTTTTTTCATTCCACTCCATTTTTTATAAATATGTTTTAAAGAATTTTATTTTCAATGTTCGGTAAAATTTATTCTTATACATATTATAATTTATACTATGTTTTTAAAAATCAATCAACATCACATTTTATAATCAAGGATATTTTGAAATTTATTGAAAATATTAAAGGAGTATTATTAGAGCTTCTACACAATGATGTTAATTTTTTTCTGTTATTATTTAAATTATTCCATTATGTGTTTTCAAGGTTATATTAATAGAATTTATTTCCATATTATTTCATAAATATATTTATTTTTAAATTTTATAATAAAAAATAATTATTTTCATCCAGAATGTTAATTGTATTTTTATTTATCAATGACTACACCATTTTTGGTTTCTTATGATTTAATAATAATAAGATTGAATAACACTTTCATTATTCTATATTTGAATGATTAATAATTATGTTGATGAAATTATTACGAAACCCATTTTTTCATGTTTTATAATCTGTTTAATTTGTGAAATGTTTTTGAAATTAATTTTCTTTTCATGGGTTATGATTTTATTAGGTTATGATTGTTTAGTGAAACTATTGAATAAAAAATTATGATTTTTGTAATTATATGGGTGGGACCTATACACCCCCCCCCAATTACTGGTTAAATATCATGAGATAACAATGGGATATAACTCAATGGTCTTGATAAACAATGGGAAATATGTGAGTAAGGATACCCTATTTAAAAATTATCATTTAAATCCTAAATTGGAATATAGGATCAGTCTCGACCCACTGGGTTCTCTATATGGGGGGTAACCATTAAATGTGATATGGTATTCTACATTTATGTTGGTTAAACTAATTTATGACATAATGTTATGGTTCATTATTGATATTGAATGATTTATCACTCTTATGGATCAATTTGTTTTAAAATAATTTATGTAAACATACATGTTTATGGTATATGATATTTGGGTATAAACATTATATGTTTCATTCATAATCACTTACCATTATCCTTATATTAGGCTTTCATATGATCATAGACTGAGATCGTCTATGTTTACCATTAATGAGAACATGAGATCACCCTTTCTTCTTTTTCCATCCCCAAGTTAGGGAGAATGGTTTAGGTTTAGTATTCCTTTGAAGAGTACAATATGATAAGATATTTTTGGGATATGTTGAACGAAATTTCATAAAATAAATTTATTTTTTTCCAATATAAAAAGTATCAAAACTATAATTGTCCATGTCTGTGTGTTTATTAAAAGTAAAAAAAATTAATAAAAAATATTTTATATTTTTGTACGAAAAAATATGATTCATAAAGTTGGTATTAGTGGGAATTTATTCTTAAATTTCTGGTGACTGTGATTAGAAAAAAAATAGTGATACCGCAAATTATTAGTCTATGTATTTGAAATGTGAAAAGGTTTTTGTAGGAAATATATTATATAGTTTTTGTACCAATAAATCCATTTTTATATAATAATTTCACATGATTGTAGAATAGATGTACAACGGGATGAAAACAATAAAAATGTGAATTGTTTCAAACTCCATAATTACAAGGTAAATGACAAAAATACATAATGCACACATAGTTTGGCACTGAAGGAGGATATGTTTTTGTTACATGAATTATTATTTATGAATAAATATGATTGATTTTTATAGAAAATGATCTTTTATATACTATGTTAAACATAAGGTGTCATTGATTGGAAAGAATGTGTTATGATTTGGACATGTTATAATTTCATTAATGATTATGAGGTTTTCCACAACGATTGGTGTTTTTAAAAATAATCATCTTGGTTTAATTCAATGTCTAGTAACTAATGGTACCTAATTAACAATGAATCTAATTGAAAATTGAATGTTTTTACACCTAATAAATGAAATCTGTTTGGATATTGGATGTAGAACCAAGATTATATTCTTCCCCAAATTTATCATGCTAGGATATTGGTTTATATTCCAAATGATACATAGAGGGAAAAATGTTATTCTAAATCCTTCATAAGGAAAAATCTATATTAATTTACTGGTTCTTCTGATCCACGAGTATATGATTGATGGATCAAACCCGATGATAACATATTTTTTATTCTACCTTGAGACATGAAAATATTATCTTATAGATTTTTAGTTTTGAAGGTTAATCTAATAAATGGTGTATTTTTATTATCAATATGAGAAAATAATATGAAGTTGATAGTGTGGAAGGGGATTAGTTTAGGAGGATCTTTTTCAATAATTAATTTCATTATAATCAATGTAGAGGGATATAAAAGAATTAATCGAGCATTAGAATATGGATGAATAATCTATTTGTACCTATAAAGATAATTTTATGGGGCTTTAAAGGTTGGATTTGGGTTTCAATATGGTTCAGGTAAGATAAAATGATCGATTATTGTGTAGCTTAGAAAAATTCCCCAAAAGGCATTTTCTATAAGGGAATACATTTTAAATGGAGAAATATATAATTGGGAACTCATTGAAAAATTAAAAAATATATATTCCCAACATTATTATGGATTTTATATGAAAATAATGATCAAGACACATAAAAAATTAAAAAATCACATGGTGGAAATAAATTCAATACATATACATACCATGAACATTGGAAGAAGAATCAAAATAATTTATTTAATGGAACTAGGTTGTTTTTTATATTTATAATGGAGTATATTAATTTACATGAATGTAAAAATGTGGTTAATGTTATGTCTATTGAAATCTAGGAATTTAGATAGCCTACTAATGAAACACCCATATCTAATTCTTCAAATGAAAGGTGTGTGTGGATTATTCTGACTACTTCCTAAATATAATGGTATTTTATTATTAATGTAAACTACCTCATAAGTCTAATGACAAAAGGGAAATTCAATGAGATCACATGTTCTTATTTATAATATGTGATTTGGGAAGTGAAAGATACACTTATGATACATTATATAATAGCTAATATCTTATCTGAATTTGGATCTAACCACTCATTAATATATATAGATTTTTTCAATGGTATTGGATCTCCAAATCAATGCAATTATTTTTAGTTATATGTCAAATATATTAATATTAAAATGGCCACCTCACATGTCTATAGTTCCAACATGATTTTATTTTATGAGAATGTGATTCTGGAAAATATTGTGAATCACCCATTAGTTTTATTTGATGTAAATCTAGGGATGGATTTGATTCCCTTGTTTGGATCCCATATTAATTTATGAGAAAAAAAATCACATCATGTATTCTGAATGACCCCATTTTCATTAACCATAGTCAGGAATGTTAAAAACATCTAATGTAATGTATCCCAACATTGTCGGTTTCAGTTAATATCCGTGAATGATATTTTTCTCATATGGCTGTTGAAAAAATAATCATCTAAGAGATACCTATTATATGGGAATTAGTTGATTTATTTCCATATTAATTTATTGTTCTTCATTATATTTAGATTTTTTTTTTCAAAATAGAACTCATACATACTATTTCACTAATATTGATGACTCTATATAGAATGGATCTAGTTGATTTCCATTGATTGATGTAGGTATTCTAGTAGAATATAAATCAGGTATTTATATTTCCTTTAGTCTCACCATGGTGTGCATCTATTCTCTATGATAAAAAGGTTCATTTTTTAATTTCCTAAACCATGAATAACATAAAAATATCATCATCAATATCATGTACAACATAACACATTAAAATGATTGTTTGATCAACTATATTGAGATCAAAAGATTTCCTAGACTGATCCTCAACCTGGGTTCTATTTTATTGCATCATAAGTGAATTCATCCACATAAAATCCTTCACTATGAGGTTTTGATACTAATAATTATAGTGATTCAATTTTGACACACAAATTCCTTTGATATACTTAGGAATTTATTGAAGATATAATTTAGATATTATCTTGACCAATTTTTGGAAATTTTTATCGAATATATTATTATATATTTAATTGAACATTTTGACCATGGAGACCATTGGTGTATAAATTTTTGGACCACACAACATGAAAATAGGTATTCAAAATTGAAAATTTTTAAATTTTGACATCAGAATGTTTTATTCTGGTGAAATTTCATCTCATGCTAGGTAATTTTGGTGGATATTTAAAAGATTGATGTTATTGAATTTTTTCCTATAACATCCTTTCTGATTAAGATCCATAGAATTATTGGTTTGGAAAGTTATATATTGATGATTTTTGGAGAATGTTTCAAGGATATGATGTTGACTAATCAACATAACTGGAAAAGAAGCCATGTTCCTTTAGATTGATGAATATAAGGATAATTTCAAAGAGCTGAAGAGATGAATCGTTAGTGAATATTTTCTCAAAATAAATTTTATTGGATTATTTTTTGTAATATATAGTGATATATTCAAAAAGTAATTAGAATTTTTAATCATGTATAATGACTTGGGGATAGCATTTTCTACATGTCAATTGATTGCTCGTGAGAAAAGTCACACAACACGTGATTAGTAATTATCTATTGTACATTATTCATTATTGATATAGAGTCATTGTTTTTACAAAGCCTGTTGTGAGATGTATATATATAGAAATAAAAATCTATATATTCACATAGATTTAATTGATTATGTAAAAAAATTAGGAGTTGATCAATGATTTTGACATCACAATACATTACCACCCTATGAAGGTGAACAAGGTGGTCGATGCATTGAGTCAAAAGGGACATTCTTGATTATCTATGATAAGTGTCTCTAATTATAATATATTTATATATTTTAAAATGGTTTATATCAATATCTTGATTTAAGGAGATATATAATATATTTTTCATATTATAGTTGAACAATATATCCTTGTGAAAACTAAATATCCATAGATGGAAGACATCAAGCTATAGAAGAAAGTCAAAAATGTTCCTACAAAAATTATTGAATTTTATACAATGGTATTGTTCATGAACTGATCATTTTATCCATCCATATCCTATTTCATGAAGGATCTATGATAGGACGATCACATTTCTTCTTTCTTTATTTTTCTGCTGAGTCAAAATTTATATAGAGTTTTGAATGAGTTTTCTAGTGGGATTTAATGAATATTGATATTACAATTATTGTATATTGGTGTTTGGTAAATATGAAAGCTAATTTTGAGAGAAAAAATATGTGTGTATGTTACAAATAATAACTTCTAAAAAAATTGAAACGGGAAACATCACCCATGATTTTGATGTTGAAATCCCCGAAACACTGAAATGGAATAATTGTATTTGAGATTAAATAAATCACCATAAAAAGAGTACACACATTATATCAATTTTATAAGAATCATAACTTGACTATCATTCAAGAATATTATTTAATTTGGTATAAGATTACATGTAGAACTGTATTATATTTTATTTGATTGGAATCCAATGTTTTCCGTGATTTTATGATGAAGTCTTCAATAAGATATATATATATATATGAGTTATGTTTCAATATTACAAATCATCCATTGATATTTAGTCCACAAAATTGAATAAATCAAAACCTATATGATATATAGAGATCTTTTTCTTTGTATTACATTGTTTTTTAGGATCATTACCGTCCTCTAGTTTATTTTTCTTGAAACTACAAATCTAAATAGGGAATTCATTTATGTCCTTTTCAAACCCTCTATGGAGTGAAATTTAGAATTAAAATGGGTCAGAATAACAATGTATATAGAAATATATTCTCTCCCATGATAAATGATGAAATTTTATGGAAGTATTGAGATATTCATAAACACATCAAGGGATATCCAAGTCGTAGAAAGAGGATTCTGACAATCACTAGTGTGACATAGAATTTGTAATTGATGATTAAATATTACAATTATTATCTCCATGGAAGAATATTTTCATGTTTATAAATTAGTAAATTTTATTCCCTATGTACATCAACCAATTTTATATTCATAATTATATCAGGATAGTTGAGTATCATTTGTTTCCTCTACCACATCTCTCCCATGATCGTGATGTGTTCCATGTATTTCTCATAAGGATTTACATACATGTAACTTTACAGGTAATTAAAACTATTGTAGTACCACTGGAGTAGGTTCTTTCTTGTGTGGGGAAATATGTGTTGATTCTATATTTTAGAGGCAATGTGATACGAAAAGAGAACTCCATCTTTATCAATGTGATAGAGTGAAACCACCCATTTGGAGAATATATGTAGGAATACTAAGAAATTATGAGGCATAAGATTCCCCATGTTTTATATCATAGTGAAAATTTTTGAGGGAGAGAATTGTTTTAAAGATTATGGATTTTAAATCCATGTGTTTTTATGGAAATGTTTTTAATTAATTTAAATGATTTTGTTATCTTTATTTACATGGGTCAATGATTTTATATTATATTACTCATGACACTGAGGAGAGGTCTTCTACAGAGCAAGGTGGGCTGAGCAGCAAAGGGTCTATGGTGGGTTCGTGTCCCCCTGGTGATACGGTGGTTGTGAAGCCGGCTGCTAATGCTCAGTTGTGAATGATGATGGAGGACAGATCAACTATTAAGCGAAAAGAGAAACCTCATGGGGTCCCTATCAGCTTGACTCATGAATATCATCCCTCTACATATTCGCCTTCCCACATGAGGGACAAGGGGAAATATGTTGAAAGCCTTTCTTTTGAGCTGCCTCATGCCTCAGATTCCCCTGTTCAAAGCCCAGGGATACACACTCGCTATCAACATAGACTATACAAGGAAGGATATCCTTTCCCATATACCAATACCACGATGACGGGGGCCAATGTTCGGTCACCCTCTGTTAAATATTGAATATTCTAAAACGGAACGCTTGATGTCTTGGAGATCGGGTAAAGACAAACCTCGTTTGCTCTGAAGTTAAGGGGAAAAATGTTAGTATTGTCACAGTCCTGGAGACGAAATAGAACCTGAATAAAATCAAGACCGTTTGTTGTTATGTTCACATTCATGGTCACATGCACGCAGATCTGACAAACAATAATGTAAGGTATTCTAGAATAAGTAGGTGTCCATGGATTTCATTGATGCAGGAGATCAACATATCACCATGAGTGTTATGAAGGGATAGGAGCGATTCTATGTTTTTTTTGTGTGTGGTAGTTGTGATTCCTAGGAAATAATGCGACTGTGGTAGGGCTTGGAAATTTTTAATTCAAATGATCTCCCCTGGTTTGTGGTGGGGGACATCAATATTGTCCTGGATCCAGATGAGAAGAAGGGGAGAGAGGTCCTCCCCAAGAGAGCCAGTGTGGACATTGCACAGTTTATGGTGAGGAAAGGGTTTTATGACTGGGCTACAGTGGGGATCAGTTTACGTGGTGCAATAATCAGGGTTGCTGAAGGAGGAGTTGGAGTAGGGTCGACGGTTGATTGTCTAATATCAATTCTCTTAATATCTACCCTTTGCCTGAGGTCAAGAACCTTGCTTGTGGAATTTCTGACCATTATCCACTAATGGTCTCAGTTTCCATTAAGAAGTCTTCTCAAGAGTCATTCAGGTTCTTCCAGTTCTGGCTTGGATTGGATGGATCTCAAGAGAAGCTAAGGGATCTGTGGGTGGATCCAAGTCAAGGGTACTCTTTGGTGACAATTCATAATAAGATAAGGATGTTAAGGAATGTGCTTTTGGAGTGGGCAAGGATTATTCCTCCATTTGATAAAAGGCTCGGTACTCTCAAACAGAAGGTAGAAGAGTAAGAAGGGAGTCTGGAGGAGGAATGGAGTGAGATTGTATTCAAAAATATCAAGACCCAGATGATGAGTTGGGAAGTGGAACATCACAAACAAGAACAGATGGCTCAGGACCAGTCTAGGGTGAAGTGGCTTAAAGCGGGTGACAAAAACATAGCCTTCTTGTTTGATGTTATCATAGAAGGGAAACGTTGGATCAAACCAAATATCTTGTAGGAGGATGGATTCATCACGCATGATATGGATACTATTGGGAGGATGGATCATTCATTCCTTTTTGACCTCCTATCCGGATCGAACCTGAGGATAACCAGTGTTTATCTAGCCGACACCTCGGCTCTATGGGAGGCGATTCCGAACAGAGTGTCTTTCATGGAGAAAAATTCAATGGAGGCCACTTTTAATGAGGAAGATATTTTCAATGTCATGCAGAAGCATAACCCGAAAAGTGTCCCCGACCCTGAAATTTTTCCTCGAGCCATTTATACAGGGTTGTGGGAGATTGTCAAAGAAGATATTGTCTAAGTCCTACAAGATTTCTTTTGCGGTGAGTCTCTTCCTCAGTTTTCCAATTCAACAACACTCTGCATCATCACCCAGGTAAAGGATTTTCCCTCACATTCCCATTATCTCCTAGTGAGTCATTGCAACTTCACGTACAAGATCCTTTATTGCCTTTGTAATTAGAGGCTTTCTAAGTTACTTCCCAGATTGATTTCTATTGATCAACATGGCTTTGTGGAGGGCTGCTCCATTCAGGGGGATATAGCTCTCACCCAGGAGATGGTGAGGGACATCAATTTACAGACCCACATTTCTAATCTTGCGATAAAAGATGATATGACCAAAGCATACGACATGATTGGGTGGAGTTTTTTTAATAGAGTTATTGCGGTGATGGGATTCTTAGTCATGGTGGTTGATTTCCTTTTCATGTGTGTAAGATCTTCATGGATGAGGGTATATTTTATGGGGAATGTACATGGTTTTTCAAGGTTACCAGTGGTCTGAGATGGGGTGACCCACACTCCCCCAACTTATTCATCATGGCCCCAGATACTCTCAGCATCCTCCTCAACTGCAACATTCATCAAGGGGGAATTCTCCCCTTCAGAATGAAATAGATCCTCCCCTATATATATCGTCTAATGTTTGTAGATGACACCATTATATTCATCAACTGTGGGTGGAGATCTGTTCATAAGATCAATGATATCCTAAGGGACTACTTCTTCTGGAGTGGAACGGTTCTAAGAGTCGACAAGAGTGAATTATTTTTCTCTCATAGAAGCTCACCTTGGTGCATGTCTTCCATGTGCATCCGACTGAATAAGAATTGGGGGTCCTTCCTGATGGAGTATCTGGGTATGCCTATCTCCTCGGGTAGACTCCGGATTTGATATATCTACCGCATTGTAAGTAGATTCAATGGTCGAGTTCTCATCTGGATGAATCACCTCCTCTATATCGGTTGGAATATAGCTATGGTTAATAGTTTATTTTCCACCATACCTATACATGAAATGTCATCTTCGAACATCCCAAAAGGAGTCATAAAATTATTTTACTCGATCTTATGTAGTTTAATATGGGAAGCGAAGTCTAACGATTAGAGGAACTAGACCTCGTGGGAGGGGATGGAAAGACACAACCATGAATGAGGGATCAACTACACAATCTTACAGAGCACTCTTCAAGGCTTGCATTCTAGTCTTGGTTGGGAAATTATTGATGATCATACTCTATGGGGATAGAGGATGTCTCATATTAGTGGGATTAACATGGTGGTTTGGAGTGGCTATGTTTCTATTCTTTGGTTGAAAATCTATCCCCTGCTTGTAACCCTGAAACATTGCTCGCGATGGATAGTGAGTACAAGGGATATTCTATTCAGGCACAAGAATTGGGAAGGATCGGTTCTGGCCTTCCTAGGGTGCCTAGCTCCTATGATCACAATCACGGAAGCCTGGTGTCACCCTAATTTCACCAAGGTGGTTCTGAGCAAAGACCAGCAGGCCCTGTTTGATTCCATAGAGCTGAATGATGAGAAGTACAGATGTGTGTTCACTCCATCCTCATCAGGCGTCTTCAATATCAGAAATTTTTGGAGGTTTCTACCCTCACAGGGTTTTCTAGATCGCTAAAACGATGTGGCCTAGTGTCGCAAGATTCCATTGAAGCTTAACTTCCTCACCTAGTGTATCAGGAAACTTTCTATCGCGACAGATGAGAATATCAAAAAACTGGGGATCACTATGGCCTCTGGATGTCCTTGCTATAGAGAGCAGATGGAGGAGAGCATTGTGCACTTGTTTTAAGAGGGTGAATGGGCTCATGCAATGTGGTCGTTTCTAGGAGGCTACATGGATTCTTCTTCTAGATAGCAGGACGAGTCTTCTTTCCTGGAGAGATAGTTCAACGTTTCATTTGGGAAGGAAAAGGATCAGTATGCTCGTGATGAAACCCTCAATGAATGATGTTGGTGTATCTAGAATGCCAGAAATCAAGATTGGTTCGAGGTTGTAGTGCCCATGGTGAGGTCCATTATTGCGCATATTCGCTTCCTGCTCCAAGACATGATTTCAATCAACAAGGAATTACATTAGGCTTCTCCTTTCCCATGAATGTAGGGGTATGTGTCACGTTTACCTCCCTCATTTGCTAGACCCTATGGTAAATGGATTAGATGGATTTCCCCTGCCTTTGGCTATAAACTCAATAATGATGGGGCTTGTTCTGTAGGGGTGATGTCGGGAGGGGGTGTTGTGAGAGGAATAGGGGGAGGTGTGGTGTTGGCCTTCTCATCCTCCTTTAGCATCGGTTACGCAATCCAGGTTGAGGCCTAGGCTTATCTCACAAGGCTTTCCATGTGCATCCAGGAGAATGTAGTAATTTCTGAGGTGGAGGTTAACTCCTTGATTCTCCATGATTCCTTGAAAGGAAATTGTTCAATACAGTGAACTATTGCCTACAGTGTCAGGAAATGCCTTTGTATACTTTGACACAAAATTCAAGTGTCTCACACCTTCCACGAGGGGAACAAGGTTGTAGATTATTTTCCATCTATGGCTGATCATAGGTCTACCAATAGTTGTCTTTTCCAGTTTAATAGCTTAAAGATGGAATGCATTAATTATATCCGAGGGGATTCCCTATTTTTGCATTACTATAGACCCCCTAGTTACTCTTATTTTATTGTTTCACTCATTAAAAAAATTGATTTTGATGGAAGGATTGGTGTTAATATTAATTACTATTTATTATATATAATGGAAAATATTTTCATACAGTTAAAAAATATAGACAAAAAGTATCTATATTTTATAAATATCTTTATATTTTCTAAAAATACTATTTAATTATAAAAAAGTTTTATTGCATTTTGTAAACAATAAATAAAAGTATTTTTGTCTTAAATAAATATATATTATAAATTAAACTCTATTTTTGAAATCAAAATGTAAATATTATATTAAGGTGATTTGTTTAGAATATATTCTATATAATTTTTTTAGTGAATATAGAATAATTCTAGTTTTTATTGAATGTTAAATTTTTATTTACAACTTCTAAAAATAAAAATTATTTTATGAAATGAGTAACAGTAATATTAATTCTTATTTATACTAATTAAATAATTTCTGTGGCATGAATATACCGTATATTGAATTTTAATATTAAAATCTTCGATACTTATGAAAATATATTCACTGAAATGTTTTTTTCATCGCGTTTGTGAGTATAATTTTAAATTTTATTTCTCTATATCAATGAATATAATTTTAAAATATGAATGTAATTTTGGAATATAAGTAATTTATACAATCTTATTTGGTCTATTTTTTTTTAATCATAAATTTTAAAATCAAAAAAAATTATTTATTGTGTTTAGGTTGAAAATGCATTTATCATTGGTTAAATTAAAATGATAAGTTGTAAAATGACTAGGAATCTTCTATAACACCAATTTTATTGATATATTTTTACCCTATGTCTTATTGATTCGATAGTGGTCCATTTTTCCATGATTCATTAGAAACATTTGGGTACATGTTTTTCTATTCAATAAATTCCATGTTTTTCCTCTCCTCTAATTATAAAATGTAACACCCTCTCATGTCCAATTTAAACCAGAAACAATTATTGCGATAGACTGATAATATCCCAATACCATTAAATAATTCAATCCTATAATGCTATAAGCCTTATTATAATCATAAATCCACCCTAGTAAGCCTATTGGTTCAAATATAAGGAGGGTATCCAAATAAGAGATAACATTCTTCCACAAGTGTTTTTATTTTATTTCATCACAAAACACCTTTGATATTTATCATAACAATGATAATATATTATCCATATTATATTAAATATTATGAGAGGTTATTATGGTATGGGATGTCCAAAATTTATATCTTTTTCCCTCAAATGGGAAATAATGTTGTTGCTCATGTGTACGGAAGACTACCGCCTCATGAACTGATGCCACACAATTGCCATGAACACTTCTAATGATTTCTTATGATGAAAGATATTATATATATATATATATATATATATATTATTTTATAAAGATATATATACTTATTTATTTTCTTATGAGATATACTAGTTTACTTTCCATTAAACAAGGAATAGGATAATGTCAATCTTGTATACATCAGATTACTACCTCGCTAAGTGATGTAAAAAAATTTCGAGTTACTTATTATTGAAATTAATAACTGTATAATTTAATTAATAGATGTTATATATAATAAATAATTATTTTTATTGTGAAATAATTATTATTAATATTCGTTTCAGTCAATACATTTAAAAAAATCGAACCATCTTTCATGCCTGAGTATGACCTACGATCACCATGAATATTTTAATTCATTTTTGATATGTAATGATATTAAATTAATCTAAATACATATATAAACAATTTATATTATATTTATTTCATGAAAAATATTTTGGAATGTATATATTTATGATCACAGAAAATGGATTGAAAATACCAAACTAAAAAATATGTGAAACATGAATTAGTGGTTACTAAAAATTGTAATTTTGATAAGTAATTAATAATAAATTTGTAATAAATGGGAATAATAAATAATATATTACATTATATATACTAATAGAGTCTTAGAATATATTTTTATAAATATTTTTTTATACAGTATTCTATAGTTATTTTTCCACAAGAGGAATTCTTTTAACGGATCCTCATCTGGCATTTTATATCTATGAAATACAAAATTATGAGCCTACTTTTACAAGTGTGTAGTGTATAAAACACACATTAATATATTTTATGACGATTCCCAGAAAAAAATATGGTAAATTAAAAAACCATTTTTGGATCTCACTTTCATGGGGATTATAATTAAAATTAAACCAAATCGGTAATGCATATATATCGTAATCACAATATATTTTATAATTACTAATTATTATGTTTCAAATGATGAAATTTTATTTTCTACATATAATAAATTTTCATGAACTATTTTCTATTTTGATTATTCCTATATTATACATTCATTCATATCATTTTCATCTCCTTATGCACTCAAGAGATCAATGCTATTTTTTTTAATAGGAAATCCATCATTATTTATCTCTTTGGTCTAAAATAATTTTCTACTATATCCTTCTACTACAAAATTTGTTTAAAGAATGATTTCATACAATGATGGTTTAATTATATTTTTTCCAATGTATGAATTTTTTTTAAAATTATTTAAATTGAATCTCTATTTTTTCCAAATGAATCTCTTTTTAAATTTCTATAAATGTTACAGGAATCTTTATAACATGTCTCTAATGAAAATAATTTATCCTATAATTGGATTGAATCATCCATTAACCATTTTAGAGGTTAATTTGAAATAAAATCTATTACATATTTTTTAAGTATATTTATTTTGAATAGTGATGTCAAAATGGAAAGGTTATTTTCCTCAATAATGTTTTATTATATTTATATTTGTCAATGACAAAAACTATTAAGGTCAATTATTCATTACATTTGAAATGAATGAATGATTATATCAATATTATTTAAATTGATGATTAATGATTATATATATTTTTTTTAGGAAAAATATTTAGGCTTTAAAGGTTATGATATGTGTAATTGATGAAATTTTTACGAAACACATTTTATTTACGTGGTTTATAATTTGATGATATGATCAATGTATGAAGATATTGTGGAAATCATATTTATAGTTTTCATTGTGAAATGTATGGGACCTATATCAACCCCAAATGAACTTGGTAATGAATTATATCTAATTAGATGATTGTGGAAAACAAGACGATGGGATTCATCTTCCATGGGAAACATGTGATTCATGTTCAATTATATGAAACAGAGAATTCATGATCCATATTAGGAAAAAATCCACGATTCTTGAACTACGATATTTATGGTAATGGTAGATAAAACTGAATCTTAGTTTTTTATCTACATTTATTATAGTGTCACATTATTATGACATGATATTATTTTTCACGTTTTATTTATGATGATTTGTCACTTATGATGACAATATTTTTAAACCATAAATTTTAAAATCGTAACTACTCTTTCTGATCTATGATAGGACGTTTATGAACATCGTATGTTATGTTCATTATCACAAAATATTATGATTGTTTTATTTTTTTCAAATGATTACATAATGATATCTTCTATGATTGAACTTAATGAGCATATGATATTAATTTTTATTCTCTTTACTTCCATAGATTTGGATGAATGTTTTTGGTAGTGTATACATTATTGGAAAAATAAGTGAGAAGAAATTTTTGGGAGATATGGAATATATTTCATGAAACATTTGGTTTTGATTTTACTCCACATAGACACTAAACTATTATAGTTATCAATAATAGGTTTACAAAATGTATTGTAAATTCATTTAAAAATAAGTGTATTTATGTATGAAAGAGTAGTTGTTTATATTAACCATTTTTATGATAAAGGTAATTTTATTTCATATCAATTGTTATTATTATTATCTATATAACCATTTATAATGAAAATATTTTCCCTTAATTTCTACAATGTTTTTTCCACATTTATGTTTAAGTGGTTTAACGAGAAATTTAAAAAATGATATATTGTTTGAAATGACACATAAAATGTATAAATATCATTTTATAAATTTATTTCATCCTTATTCATTATATAGTAATATATATTTCACATTTTCAACAACTTATATTAGTTAATCAAATATTATATATTAATATTTCATGTATTTACATGATTTGCACCCGCCTAGCTTATAAAATGTCACCTCACCTAATCAATTATACATAACATTTGAGAAAAGATTAAAAATAACAATGTACATTAAATTCCAAAAAATTTACCCAGAAATATCATAGAGGTTCCCATATTCTTAAATTACCATCCTAGGAGTCCATAAGAATATATTAGAAAAGGGGTTCACAAAGAATCGGTAATCCTATTAACTGGATGATTTTATGTTTAATTAATATGATACAACCATTAATTATTTTATATAAATATAAATATAAATAAATTAAAAATACTATCTATGTTAAATTTTATTATGTAATTATAATATATATTATATATTAATCATCCATGCTAATAGAAAATGAAAATGTTGAGGTGGGAGAGTATAAACAGCCATCTCCATGACTGATGTATTTTGTTTTTTATAACTCAGTCTCATGGTTGGATAAATAAATAAATTTAATGATTATAATTTATTTTTATATAATTATTATGATAATATTATAGTTCAATATTTAATATACTGAAAATTTTACATCTATTTTAAGTAGATAATGACACTCGTGTGTGCGAGTGGACTACCACATCCCAAAAGAATTAGGACTATTTTACCTTTTACATGCTATATCGATTTTCATAAGGTTTGATTTTATCATTATATTTGATAAATATTATATTATTATTATTATTTAACATATAATTATAATTGACCTTAAATTTTATCCATCCATTAAATATTGAAAACATCACATGTGCTTATATATAGACTATGGCCACATGAAGTGATGTACTTCATTTCTCATGACCACTATATATGATTTTTTATAAAATTTTATATATTCAATAAATATGATTACTATGAATAGATTACTATTTTTAGGATGAACATTCAAAGTCAATGGTTCATGAATAAGATCTTGCAAACAAAACATTCATGCTAAACGAATAGTTAACACCTAGAACCACGATTTTGGTGAAAAATACTAATAAATAGATGATAAGATTGTATAATTGAATATTATATTGTATCATAAATATTTTTTTGTGTTAATTTTTACAATTATAATTTTTAATTCATTATACATGAGGTTAAGATTGTTTTTGAAGCATATTAGTACTTAAGATATTGGTTTCTCATCTCTGTTATATTTCAATGAGACAAATTCTATATTCATTACTTTTATTTTATATTTGGTTTATATAATTACAATTAATGTATTATATGATAATTTTAAGGAAAAGTATTAGAATTTACATTTCTATCTAGGGTTTTATCATTAATGAGATTATGATATAAATATTACCTAAATTGAAAGGGTTATTTGTCTCAATTCAATTTCTTTGAAAAATGTTCAATGTTATGAAACTATTTGTATTTATATGTTTTATAAAATTTTACATTGATATTATAGATAATGAAAATATTTAAATTTTTTTAATATTTTGTTTTAAAAAATTTATTTTCATCTATTATGAAGAAAATTTTACAAAAGTTCTATGGTTTCATGTTACAATGTTAATTATATTAAGAATTATATCTGATAAATTTTAGTTGAGAGAATTTATATGATATATATCCATTAAAACTATTATATATTCATCAACTATTTTTATTATTGGAATTATTTTTTATTTTTAAAAATATACAATATTCAGTTTTTAAACTAACCAAGAATGTTTTTTATGAAAAACCGACCTTATTTTCTCCTTGGTCAGTACACTTATTCTTTGTGGCCCTTGTTCATCCAAATATTTCATGGATATTATTTTCATTTAATAATTCATTTGATTAATCTTATTTTTACAACCATTCAATTTCATAAAATTTGTTAAAAGATATGTTTTCTAATATTTCCATTTTATTTAATTTGTATTTTTTATAAAATTTTGAAACGAATGTTCTCTTTTATCGAGTATAGTAAGAATTACATTTTACACCATATGAAACGTTCATTACATGCTAACGTACAATATTATTTTCTATTAGAATATTAAAGTAATATATTTTTTACAATATTCTAGGAATTTTTTTTAATGATACCAAAAGAGGGAAATATTATAATTAATTGATAGAAAAGGTAAAATTATCATTTAATTTTTTTCAACAATTCCAAAATATATTAATAAATGCTAGGATTCAGTGTGGATATGATCTTGTGGTACCATACTTGTAATTTCTTCAGATGGTTATTGATTATCATATTATAAGTATTATTATAGGAAATCAGTTAGTTCATTCTGTATTAATTGAGTAATGATTAGATCATTATGAAAATGATTTCTTTTCAGTGTGATTATAATTTAATTAAAATATTTTTTGAATTTTTAATAATTATTACCATAATATGAAATCGATATGTAATTTATTCATGTTATGGTTCGTTAAAATTGATTAAGATCAAAGGTTGGTGCAATATAGCTCATAATTATGTGTGATATAGACATATATCTAGATTACGATTGATCATGACATATCTCTCCAATTCATTGGGTAAATAGATATATCTAACTATATTGAATTAACTCATATGAAATAATCAAATTTAATATATATATATTAATATATATCGATATAAAATGTAATGCTACCTAGAATGAAGATTCTTTATAGAATATGTTTGTATTGCATTGTTTGTCTAATTAAATAATGAATGTATAATGCCCTAAGATACCAACACGGATTACCTATGCTTACTATGACTTATAATGGTTCATTTAAACATGATTGATTTCACATTGTTGAATATTATTAACATGTAGTAATATTATATTATGTTTATGTGTGATACAATGAATCATGTTTTATGATCACGGTTTTATTGGCTCAAAAATATATTATTTATTGCTCTTCATTGATAATTATTCTATAATACCCATATTCCAATATTATTATTTAATCTAATCATTGATTTGTACGTCAAATTTTTACACATTTTGACAATCTCATCTCACATAGTATATTGTTTAGACATTGCTAGGTAATGAATCATTATATTCTAAATGATATGTCTAGAAGAGTATCTTAATTGAATAATTTTGTGGGATATGTTAATGTATTCCTTTCAGAAAAAATATCATTGAATAATGGTAATAATACAATTTTTATTGAAAATATGTGTTTTACAACTAAAGGAGATTTTATTAGTTATGAAAAACTATAATTGTAATTAACTGAATCTAATACCCTAAAAAATTAGTTCATGGGCCATAACATACCCAGAGAGTGTTCTTTATCTCCTTGGAATGATTAGTAGAAAATGGACATCAAAAAATAGAGAGAATGTTTTAAAGGAAAGTAATGTAACATCATGCAACAAATGAATAACTGAGACAACATATGAAAACATAAATAAATACTATAACTGAAACAAAATAATGGAATCCAAAATATAAAGAGAAAACAAATCAAGTTAATGTAACTATAACCAAAATGAAAAAAAAATAAAAAAAAAACTAATCCATGTGATATTTTTTGAATAATCCCACCATATCACCACCATATACATTACTCAGCTGCTAGAATACCATGTTACCTCATTTTGGTTCTTTAGCTCTCCCTGTATTGAATGGCACAGCTAGGTCTATTCACTACCAATTAGGTATGTAGAGTGTGAGCTAATAAGCTCAATAGGGTCTCACTATTGTCTTCTATATCAATTATTTGTATTTATTGTAAGGTATGACCATCTTTAATAAAAACAAGGAATGATAATAGCTAAACCATTTTTTAAAATTCATATAAAAATAGATTCACTTATCCTTATTCTACATTTCAAAATAATATAAGTAAATAAATTTCAATTAATTTAATATCCATATTCATTATAAGATTTTTCAATTCAAAAAAAATCATATATCATTTCTCATATAGAGTCTATATAAGTAAAAAAACAAAAAAAAACTCAAAAAGAAAACACCAAATCAACCATGCAGCGTAGGTGACATCCATCCAATGATAACATTTTTTAGGACAGTTAGGGAAAAAGAAATATTTTAAAAAATCATGTATGCATCCAACCAATAGACCAATACATCGAGTCTAGAGAATATAGTAACATTGAAGCAAGTGAACCTACCAGATGGTCTAACATTTCTCTAGAATGATTGGCCTAGATAAGACAGGAATTCCCCATGATAGAACCTACCAATAGTGTGAAAGACCTATTAATATTCCTTTAGCCAATCTAACCAATAATTCCCATGTTCTATAATTTTAAAATATGTTCATCAATCCATTTTATCATTTGATACACTAAAACCCATTTCCTAAAACCATTTCAAAATTCTATTAAAACAGTATCCACATACCAAAACTAGTATAAAATAATAATTTATAATAAACCAGTTCATACTCACAGAAAAAATATACAATGTAACTAACATACCCCGGATTCCCTCAAAACTAGAACCCTATCCATTTTGTAACAATCGGAAGGACGTTCTTGATCCCCATGGGTAGCGACAAGCACCATGACATCAAACAATGAACTAGAGGTAATGATTTTTCCCAAACAAGTCAAAAAAATGGAATATTTGTACTAAAAAATGTTATAGTAGATGACGAACAAGATATATATTCCATAATAGAAATAAAATAGTGGAAATTGGAAACAGAAAATGTAACTAAAAGCTCTAAAGGACAAGTCCAACAGCATATGTCTCAAACAAAATAGTTACTCCAATTGATGTAATGGACAACCACCAACAATATAACCACCAGTAACCCAACCAGTTGACACAAACCATTCAACCTCACTATGGTGCCTAACCATTCACCAAACAATATGAAAATAATTTTCTACAAACACCTAAAGAGGTGTGTATCATGTCAGCTAATAGTCTCAATAGGATCCCACCTAGGTGTTCTATAACAATTATCTCTATAAAAATTCATGTATATTCATCTTAAATAAATAATTTCATGATAAGACATAAAAAAGTTTCATAGAAAATATGGTAAAAATTTTCCTTTTCCCTCAGTTATAAACAAATGTAGGTATATCAATTTCAAATCACAATTTCCATATTAATTTTTCTTAAGAATCATAAAAATTAATATTAAGGATAACTCAAAATTCTAAATAACACAAAACTGAATAACATGTATCAAATGAACAAGGATTACTATAGGTCCAGGTTGTAGCCTGCTCCTACCATAATAATCATGTACACAATCCCGTAATTAAAATAATGGCCCTATGATTTAGAGAAATATATTTTTAGTAAAGCACCCAAAACAACGTTAATATTGTTTCCCTAGTACAACAGGCTTAAAAAATTGAGCTAATCCCCCCGAAAAACTTCATTGATAATAAAAAAACAATGGCTGATGGCCTCACCTAATCCATCCACATATTTACCCATGTTAACCACTATTTTTTATTCAAAATTAATTTCAATTTCTTGAAATTATCATCAAAACCATTTTAAATTTCATATCAATGAAATGAAAATACATTTTTCACTTAAATTTTTCAATAACAAAGGAAAAATCATTTTTCAATGAAAAATATTTTCAAAACCCAGAAGAAAATAATATCAATTGGTCATTATGGTTCTTTTTTTTTAAAAAATTAAATCCATTATCATAGGCTAGAGTTGAATCCACCAATCTCAAAGTATGGGTCATCCATGCCGATAATGGGACACACCAATAATTAAAACCCAATGATGAAGATAAAGGTTGGAGAATCCGATCCACATCACATGGTTGATCTTAATTTGAACAGAATGGGTCGGCCTAAATGAAGAATGATACATACATCATGAATTAATGCATGACACACAATGATTGACTAAATAAAATTCCTCTAAGAACTATTTCACAACAAATATAGAATAAAAAAATAAAAAACAAAATCATAATAAAAAAATATTCTAACACGCCACCCAATGATGATATGGTGATCAAAGGAAAATGAATATTTCAAAAAATTAATTACCTAGAGAGATTCCTCAAAATTGTGATAGAGAAAAGATGTTGAATTGAATGAACTAGAAAACAAATGTGTCTTTTAAAAGTGCCTTAGAGAGACATTGAGTTGAGGGTGAATGTGTATTGAAAGAATGGACTAAGAACCACTACTAAGTGCATGTTTTAAAACTGGGTGTGGGGAATTTCATGGAATGAAACCCACATTCATGTCATGAGGTCCACTCTGCATAATTATGCCAAAAACTAGTTTTATTAGATTAAAAAAATGTTATTTATAAAATTATTTATGTGAAAACTTCATTCACAACATTGAATCATCAATACATGAATCTATTTTAATGGATTCAACATAAGAGAAATTAAATAGTTAGTAACCAATTTGCAAAGAGTTAAATATATTAACATCCAATAGAAAAGGATAGTCAATGCATAAATTTCTACAAATATCGGAATTTTCCAATGTAGGTAACCTCTCAATTACTTCTATTCCATATTCCAAAAAATTGATTTGGAAAAGAACAATGGAGATAATGGTTTACATGGTAGATCAGTAATGGGATGTTAGAAACTCCACACCATAATGACTCCTCGTCCCTGGAAAGACACATGGAAGATGTAATCCATTGAAAAAGAAGAGGACATTGCTCCATGAACAATGGCTCACATTTCCAACTCTCCTGATAATTTGTTCCTTTTTTTCCATTGAACTCCGACCAATGGAATTGACATCCAACGCAAGAAATTCCCTTTAGAGTAAACAATATCATCTCACTACTCCAAAATTGAATCATCTATCTCTAACTCAATTTCATACAAGATCAGAATGTTGGAAGGTTCATGGTGATACTCCCTAAGATGAGATATACAGAAATCATCATAAATACATATCAATAAATATAGTAATCTTAACCAATAGTAAAATTGTGCAAGATTCCTAGTGAATCCAACTATCCAATATATATTTGAGCTGACATTCCATGTTTACCATGTCGACGGTGACCCATGAGTGGAGAAACATTCATGAACACCCAGTCAACTATAGTAATATCCAATACATGGAATTATCAATCCACAAATTATTTAGGTTGAATCTGGTCAGTTTTTAGATGTTGTTGTACATCCAAAATAATCCCAGACATCTCCTAAAGAAAAAATGGTCCAATTAATGATACTTCTCCCACCTCAACCCAACATAAAGGTGACCTACACATGGAACCATACAACACCTAAAAGATATCCATTATGTTTGATGAATGATTACTATTATTTTAAAAAAACTGAATCAGTCCCAGATGAATATCCCATGATCTCACAAAATCATAGACTAATGTGCAGAGCATATCCTCAAATATCTGAATCACACTCTTCATATGTATCTATGTATTTGGAGGTTATATTTTACATAACATGATATGAGTTCCCATTTCCTCTTTAAGACTCATCAAGAACCTTTAGGTGAACCCAGATTCTATTATTTGAATAATCCTTAGAACGATTCCAATATATCCTGAAAATATTTTTCAAATACAGCTGGCCCAGATCTTCAACTATATTGGTTTCTTTGATTGGAATGAAATGAGATGACATCATTACCTGATAAACCACCACCCAGATAGCATCCCTCCCATAAGGTTTACATGGTATTCAAACAAAATGCATCCATAGATACCTCATCCTAATTCTAGATAGGCACCGGATGAGGATGACAAAAACAATAAGGATTCAACTAAGCTTCCTTTATCCATTAGTAGGCATAACAGTGAGACAAAAACTCTAAAATGTATCAATTAATACCCAACCACAAGAATTTCAACCTATTATCATAATACATATTTGTATTGCCTGGAAATACATCCCATGAAGATCAATAAAAATTAAACAAGGCTAAGAAACATAGAGGCTGGGATGAAAATCCTTTCACTAAAGTGCAATATATCATCTATAGAAAGAGGCCAACCCAAAATGGACTTCCCACCATAACTATTTTCTATTGTCTTATGAAACTCATCATAAGGCTTCTAAATCTAAAAAATAGACTATAGTATAGATGATGATAACAAAATAATGGTTAGAACCATACCAGAAACACCATCCTAATCATTTAACTTCAACTTAGTGAAAATACATATAAGGTACCTCTCCTCCTTCGATTCCAGAATAGCCAGTGATGCTAATTTCATAAAAAGAGCATATTCAATGACATTTCCCATCCTTAGGGTGATGAAAATATAAATTTCAAATTTACAAATGTATTCTACCCATCACCTCTTCATGAGATTTGATTCCTTTATAGAAAATTTATAATTCAGACTCTTACAATCAAAGAAGATCGCAGATCATTCTCAATAATTATAGTACAACAAACATCTAAGCTCATTCATGACTTATAAAAGCTCTAATTCACGAGTTGGTCAATTATTCTCAGGTGTTAATAGCTAAAAACGATCCATAAGCATACACATGGTCATCCATTATAGGCCTACATCAAAAAATATCACCAAAAAAATCACCAAAAATCAAGAACCCCTTACTTTAATATGGAAAGATATGTATAGGAGCTGATGTTAAAATTCATTTCATTTCATCCAATGAAAATGGAAACAGTATATCCCAAGTGATTTTATTCACCATCTTGGTATGAGCAGTCAATGGTGATGCAATCATAGAGAAGACCATGAAAACTTGTCGGTATTATCCAACAAGAATATGAAATCTTCATATCTGAAACAAATTTTGTAGTTCTGTCCATGAAAAGGTAGCCTTTAAATTTTCTTGAGCAACTAAAAATTCATGATTAGAGATTCAATACTATATAAACATCACTTATTGAATCCAAAAATTACATTTTGAAGGCATTCGGTTATTTTCAATATTTCTCAAAATTTCAAAAACATAACTAAAATGGTTATCGTACTCACATTCAGATTTCATGCGAGTATAAAATCCCTCAACACTACAACAAATTTGTCATGATGTTGATGGACTGTATGATTGATCAAATCCAATAAAACTATAGAATCATTAGTCATACTGAAGGCATCACAAAATAATAATAGTGTCCAAACATGATCGTTAAAGTTGTCATTGTTTTATCATACTACCGAACTCGGAGTTGATGATAACCCCGACCAGATATCAGTCTCTGAAAACCACTTCAACCGATTTTACTACTCAAATTTATTATTAAAATGAGGCAAATGATATTTATTCTTAGTAGTTACCTGGTACAACATATGACAGTCCACACACAACTAAAGTGAACAATATTATTTCAAGGAAAAGATCACTAAGCATTATAAATGGAACATTCTAGGGAGAACAAAACCATTTTGCTACAGGTTCTCCAACAAAATCATGAGGTCTTTTAGCTGTACTGGTGCCATTTGATAAGAAGGTATCGATGTAGGATGTGTACTTGGAACCAAATCAATCGTAAAATATACATATCTCTCTTGAGAATGATCGAAGGAATCAGTTGGGAAAATGTTTTGAAAATATTGAAGTACAACATGAAAATAATCGACATGGGAGATGTACTCATGATAAAACACAATAGCAGACAACTGCCAACTAACTCTTGAGTTATTGGTGGGAAGGTCCTACATGACTAGACCTCGTGTGCTAATCCTATTGAAACACATGAGATCTCCCATCAACAGTAATAAATGAAACATTTTGATGATAAAAATTAAACTCAGATCGATGATAGAGGGGAATATCCTTATCGAATATGATGTCAAATAGATCCAAATCAAGAATGAGAAAATATCACACCAACTCTATATCAGCTATCATTAAAGAACAAGAAGGACACCAGAAACCATTTTCTTTTATCCTTCCATGATGTTGTTATAACCCTATTGTAATGGAAATAAGTTCCATTTAAGGTTTAAGAATATCAAAAAAAATTATATATAAAATGAAAAGAAGAACCAGTGTTGAATAATGCAATTATTACAGAATATTCATTAAGGATAGTACCTCTCACTATTTTTGGAAAAGCATCATCTTCGACTGGACACTCTTCTATAACATGAAAATGCTTCACTCCTGAGGCATATGGATGTAACCCAGTTGTCTTTAATGATTATCACTACAAAACGGTCTCCTTTTGAGCAGACGAAACCTGTTTATAATAAGACATATTGATATACTGACAAAATCACAGTCGATGACCAACACCTCCATAATTGTTGAACGCGTTTGTGGGAATATGAACTGAAAAAAGTGTTTATATCATTTCCACATGGATACAAATTCATTTTCACATTACTTGATGTAATAGGGAATGTATAGGAGAATTGAAACTGAGATCCACCTTCATTGCTTTTGTGATGATATTTTGACTTCTTCTTTTTCCCATTTGTAACAATTAATCTTCTAACAGATGGAAGAGAATATATGGAAAATCCAACCATTAGATCAATATTAATTACTTCCATGATATTTCTATATTCTATCTCTACATAAGTATAATGTTTCAATAGAAAACCCTTCAATTTAATATCCAACTGCAATCCCTATAGGTATTTTTGAGTCTTTAATTGGTCCTTCAACACGTCTGCTAAAAAACAGACAACCATCAAAAAAAGATTGGTGTATACAGAATATGAATGCTCTCCCTATTTTATTGCTTAGAACAAAACATAATTATACAAAATATGTAGCTATGTGAAAAACTTCTTGATGAATAGGGTTTTGAAACCCATCTAATCCATGACCACATAACGGCAAAATCACGATTTAGCGGGTTTTTTTTTCATTTCACAGTTGTCTAAACCGCCGCTAAATAGATTGCTGACGGTTTTGAAAAACCGCCGTGAAATCATGCGTTGGGAAACTATTCGTGGCGGTTTTTAAAACCGTCACAGAACCTTTTGCGGTGGTTTAAACTGCCTCTAAATGATTTATCGGCGGTTTTTTTTTTAAATTTTCATTTAATTTTTAAATTTTTTATTTATTTTTAAAAAATTTATTTATATTATTTATATTATTTATTTTAATTATTTTAATTATTTTAATTATTTTAATTATTTTATTTATTTTATTTATTTTATTTTTTTGATTTTTTTTATTTTTTTGGTTTATTTTTTTATTTTTATTTCATATTTATTTTATCTATTTTATTTATTTTGTATTTATTTTATTTATTTTATTTATGTAATTTATTTCGTATTGATTTTTTTCGTATTTATTTTATTTATTTCGTATTTATTTTATTTATTTTATTTAATTCGTATTTATTTTATTTATTTCGTAATTATTTTATTTATTTCGTATTACATTATTTACTTTATTTATCCACGCATGCACATCCAATGCATATGCCCATGCACATGCCCATGAAATATAAAGAAATATTTCTTTTGGTGAGATTTGAACCACTAACCTCTTGCATATTTTCCAAAGACTTTACCACTTCAACAAGCTCATCTTGTGGTTAATTAATAGAATTTAATATACTTATATATATTAATTGAAAAAAAATAATAGATTAATAATAGATATAAACTCAATAATAATAAATAATAACAAATAAAAAATAAAAAATATATAATGATTAATAAATAATAAAAAATAAATAATACATAAATATAAATAATCAATAATAAATAAATATAAAAAATAAAAAATAAATAAATAATAAATAATAAATAATAATAATAAGTAAATATAAATAATAAATAATAAATAAATATAAATATTAATAAATATAAATAATAAATAACAAATATTAAATATTAAATATTAAATATTAAATAATAAATAATAAATTAAAAATTAAAATAAAACTAAAAAATAAAAAATAAATAAATATAGATAATGAAAAATAAATAAATATAAAAAATAAAAAATAAATAATAAATAAAAAAAATATAAAAAATAAATAATAAATAATAAATAAATATAAATAATAAAAAAATATAAATAATTCATAATAAATAATAAATAATAAATAATAAATAATAAATAATAAATAATAAATAAATAATAGATATAAATAATAAAGAATAAATAAAAAATAAAAAATAAATAATAAATAATAAATAATAATAATAAATAAAAAATAAAAAATAAATATAAATATAAATAATAAATAAGAAATAAATATTAATAAGAAAAAATAAATAAATAATAAATAATAAATAAATATAAATAATAGATCATGAATAATAAATAATAAATAAATAATCTATAATAAATAACAAATAACAAATAATAAATAATAAATAATAATAAATAATAAATAATAAATTATAAATAATAAATAATAAATAAATATATATAATAAATAATAAATAAATATAAATATAAATAATAACTAATAACTAATAAATAAATATAAATATAAATAATAAGAAAATATATATAATAAATAATAAATAAATATAAATAATACATAATAAATAAATATAAATCATAAATCATGTATAATAAAAAATAAAAAATAAAAAATAAAAAATAAATAATAAATAAATATAAATAATAAATAATAAATATATAATATATAATAAATAATAAATAATAAACAAATATAAATAATAATTAATAAATAAAAAATAAAAAATAAAAAATAAAAAATAAATAATAAATAATAACTAAATATAAATAATAAATAATAAATAAATATAAATAATAAATAATAAGGTAATATAAATAATAAATAATAAATATAAATAATAAATAAATATAAATACTAAATACTAAATAATAAAAAATAAAAAATAAAAAATAAATAATAAGTAATAAATAATAAATATAAATAATAAATAGAAATAATAAATAGAAATAATAAATAATAAATAAATATAAATAATAAATAATAAATAATAAATAAATAATAAATAACAAATAAATGTAAAAAACAAATAAATATAAATATAAAATAATACATAATAAATAAATAATAATTAAATAATAAATATAAATAATAAATAAATATAAATATAAATATTAAATATAAATAATAAATAATAAATAATATTTAATATTTAATAAATAACTAGTAACAAATATTAATATTAATAACAATATTTTATTATTAGTAATAATAAATAATAAATAATAATTAAATATAAATAATAAATAAATATAAATAATAAATAATAAATAATAAATAATAAATAATAAATAATAAATATCCAGTTACATATAATATATAATAAATAAATTAATGTATATTTTAAATAATAAATAATAAATAATAAAGGAAACACATGAAAAAGTATGAAAATACGTGACAAGGGATGAAAAATCATGAAAAGGCATGAAAACGGATGGAGAAGCATATGAAGAATGAGGCATTAGAAAGAATGAGAACGCATGATAACTCATGACAACTCTAGAAAACCCCTTAATGATTCAACATAAGCATCATAATAACCCGCAAAAAACCATTGATAAAGATAACAAGTCATGAAAACCCAAATAAACAGTAATAAATGGAGCAACTGTTAAAACCCGTCAAAACGGTCCTAAAGAGACAAAAACATTTGACTCACATTAACGAAGATAACTTATGATCCGAGAGTCTGTTTTAGATCCACAACCTGTCATATCAATGATCCTAAAATGATCTTCGACCTAAATGGATAAAGAGTCAGAATGGACAGGCAGATCGGATGTTACAACCATTTAAAGAAAAACTAACGGGGAACGGGTGCTAGAAACAAGGCATCAAAAAACATAACAAACCTGATACCCACTCAAAATCCAAAAACATATGATTCATGAGTGCATGTGGGAACCGCAACCAGTCAAACTGAAGCTCATGGAATGAGTTATGATCTGGCAGGTGGAGGAGTCCGAACTGACACACGGATCGAAAGTTAGGTCTGTTTGAAGACAAGTTCGATGGGACACTAGTGACGAAAACGGGGTTTCAGAGGACTTTGGAGAGGTTTTGTGGTCGAAAAACATTACAGAAGCTTTCATCTGTCAAACTGGTGTGTAGCTCTCTTCGCTGGCTTCGATTTGATATGTGGTAGAGCCCAAATGGACACTCGGAGCGTATGTCATGGCCGTTTGAGGTTGGAGAAATTTTTTCAACTTTATTATAACTCTAATATCTTCTGCATCATTGATCGTCTCATAGTTGTGATTATTTGTGCCTCTAAATCTCCCCATGAGCTTCGATTTGACTGGTCATGGCGCTCCAACGGACTCCCAGATCAAATGTTATGGTCATTTTAGTGATTTTGGGGTTTCTCATGTTTTTTTTATTTTTTCCATTCATTTCGCGGCAGTTTTACCGAAACTGCCTCTATTTCGCAGCCGTTTTTATAAAAACCAGAGCTATTCCTTGAAAAAAAAAATTAAAAAGAATTAAAAATAATCATAAAAATATTATGGCATTTCGCGGCGGTTTTCATGTAGTGCCATGTGTTGGTTTTCTAGGACCATAGAATCCCACCATCACTTATTAAAACTTTCATCTAGAACACTACACACATTACCATGATATTATTAGGTTTCTACAAAATGTTTAATATTTTATCGATCTTATCTTTCCATCCCCCAACCACTTGAGGATCTATAATTACTTAATGGGATAGTGGTTCCCATCCATCAACTCCCACGATGGATCTATCTCTCCTCCAGCACCATGCTATACCTCCACCACAACATTTGTATCTCATGGAACATCCTACGCAATAGCATGAAATGAAAATAGGATATTCTTCTTAATATTATTATCAATTTGTGGTTTCCCATGAGGATAATCAGTTTCACATTCTTAGAGAACACGTAGATGATGACTTAGAGGCATACTACTACACACTGACACATAAGGGAAATCAGGCAAAATAAAATCATAGTTCAATCTAGAAATCCCATAAGAAAAATATGAAATTTAAAAACAACAAATCAATACTAGAGTCAGACATCCCAAAATATCATGGAAACTTGAGTCACACCATTATAGGAGATGGACAAACACTTATCACAACATATCACTCTAGTCCAGACAAGACTCTCTCTTGTCTAATAGATTCCCCAAGACATGGACTCTTCAGCACATAACTACTCTGATACCAATTGTAAATGAACCAACTATGCTTTACCTAAAAAAACACCATAACCATTTTGATACTTACATGATGGGCATTTAGAATGCCTGCTGGCATGATACAAGCACCTGAGCGTCGAATATTGAACTATTGGGAACAATTTCAACCATCGAGATCAAACAGATGACAATATTGTACTAAAAAAAGAAAAAATGTTGAAATATATATATATTCCATAACTAAATGAAAATTGTGGAAATAAACAACCAAAAATTAATCTAAAAATAATAAATCCCATCTCCAAATACAAATGACCAAAGCCTAATAGCTACACCAAATGATGGTACAGATGAACTCCGCCATCACTCAACCAGCTACCTAACTAGTTGACAAGAATATAACCACCTCACTATGGTGCCTCGACATTACATTCACTGGACGAAAAATAATGGTCAACACACTATCATAGAGGTGAGTAGTTTGTGATATAATAAGACCATTAAGATCCCACCAAGGTGTTCCATATCAAGTATCTTTAAATAAAATTCTTATTATCTAATTTTATGTAAAAACATGGCATAATAAGTAGTAAATATGTATAACTGAAAACATTGTAAACATTTCCCATATTCCACAGTTCAAAATAAATGAAGGATTATAAATTTAAAGGAACATTCCTTATATCAAATTTTCATTATAAGCATAAACCAGCCTATCAGGGATAACTCAAAAATCCAAACAATAATAAACAAAATAACATGAATCACAACAAACTGGAATTCTACAGGTACAGGCTGTAGTTTATTGTGCCATAATAATTAGGTGTACAAACAAGATTCTCGAACACTTTTTCTACGAAGCAAAGAAATACCCCATCATTAAACCTTGAATAAATGTAAATATCTGTCTCCTAGAATAACAGACCTATGAAATAGAAGAAATCACCAAGACATTCCTTGTTGATAATAACCAAATAGTGGGTGATATTTGTATCTAAAAATTACACCTATGGTCCCAAGGTAATCCTTGTGATATTTTCACATTTAATTTTAATTCTTCTAAAACAATTCCAAATCCATTTTGTTTTTAATTTATCTACATAAAAAATATCACATTTCCATTCAATCTATCAATAAAAAAAGGAAAACTATTATTCATTATAGACTCATTTCAATGAACATAAAACAATTATTCCAGTATTTAATTATGATTCAATTTTTTACGAAAAACAATAAGATCCATTATCATAGGCTAGATACGGAACCACCAACCTCAATTCATGGGCCACACATGCCCACAATGTCATCCAATAATAATATAAATCCATTAATGATGATGAAGGTCCTTGGATCCCATCCACATCACATGGTTAATCCAAATCAGAACCCAAGTTGATATTATAAAGTAATAAACCTACATATATCAGGAAAAAAGGCCCACAACACCATGACCAAAAATGGAAAGGACCTCTACAGTGAGATTACACACTGTATATAGATGAAAACAATAAGAATAACATTATTAACCCATCGGATCTGAATAGTCCACCCAATGGTGATGTCAAGATCAAAGGACTTGAAGATGTGGGAGGATGACAAAACCAAAGGGACGCACCACAATTCCAATAGATATCGTACATCGAACAGATCAATCTGAAAGAAATAGTTTCATTGAATAATTCCTAGGAGAGACTCTTTGTTGAGGGTGAAGGTGTTTGGAATGAATGAACGTATAAAAACATCCAAACATCTGTTTTAAAACTGGATGTGGGTGGTTTCTTGGTGTGACACAACAATTCTTGTCATGAGGACCATGCAAGATATGTACACCAAATAACCCCTTGTCTGAGATAAAAAAATTTATATTTAAAACATTTGTGACATGAATCTACAATTCACGATGTTTATTACTTTACAGTGTGAATCCCCTCTCACTGCTGGTACCCAATTTTGACTACACAGTGCATAACCATCTTACACAACATGAAATGTTTATGTATCCTATAAAAAAGGCTGGATGAAGTTAAAATTCCAACAAACCTATGACATCTAAATTATAGGTATCCTCCCAATTCATTTTTATCCCTAATCAAAAAATGAGAGAAGGAAAACAGAACTGGAGATTAAAAATTTTATAATAGATCGGTAATGGGATGTCACAAATAATATCAATATATTTTATATAACAAACTATTTTTTAAATACAATATCACTGCGGTTCACAAAAACAGTCTACATATAGAAACATTACCTCAAAACATAGGGGTGAAATTGCATACAAAAAAACCACCACAAAAAGGATTCAAGAATTAAAAAAGTAGGCCTTAGAAAAAATATTCACATCATATAATTGATTTAATTTATGACATATACATATAGAGACAAGTAATCAAAACACACATCAAGAACAGACACACGCTGAACCATGACCAAAATAATGGCTCGTAGAGAAAGATTTCACAATAAACTTCGAGATAAATAAAATGAAACATCACTACGGACTAATGGATCAGATAATAAAATGCAATGATGTGAAGGTGACAAAATAATAGAATAATATGAAATATTTTCTAACCTGGAGAGATGTTAACCAACTAAAATAGTGATCGATTAATGTATAGATCAATTCAAATCAAATGGAGACTCCCAAAATTAATTGATTAGCTTTTTAGGTCAAGAGAAAAAGGAGATATGGAAAAATGAAATAACATTTCATCCAAACCACATCTTAAAACTGTTTTCCTTGAAATTTACTAAGAGTTTAAAAACATTAAACCATGTGTATGACTTGGTACTACTATACCTCGATTAACCTCTTGATATTTTATTAAAAAATTACTAATTAACATTATAGGATGTGTAATATTCAAAAGGGATGTAATCCATTTACATGGTTTACCATCTTCATGACATCAACCTTGTAGAAGATAAAAATTGTGTAATGTCATTAAACAACATTTAATTCTCATATAGATTGAAAAAACATCATATTCATTCATGAAATGGCCAAAAATCCATATATAATCCTTTGAACTCTGTGAGGACCCCACAAAATTGTTACCACATTTATTCCAAAACTCGATTAATTCATGAAACATACATCCCTGATTTTTTGTTTAATTTTATTCAACAAATTCTTGATATCCAAGAAGTCCCAGGATGCAGAAAAATTAATAAGAGAATCATTTAATAAAATTAAATTACATAAAATAGAAGAACATTATGTTACATACTCCCCACCATTTGACTTTCCATCCTAATGAAGTCATGTGGAAGAATAAATCCCGATAAAGACGTGGAGACACTTATCCATCATCAAATACTCAAGATCCAATGTCTTATGGAAATATGATTCTTGCCACCATAACACTCGGTCCAATGAAATCGACTTATCATGAAATAATTTCACTTGGGAGTTATCAATCTCTACTGGATAATAAATATTGGAAACATATTAATCAAAGTAATTATCTTACTAATCCTGAATTTGAGAGGGATCAAGATGATTTTCAATAAGCTGTGATACATTGAAGACATCATGTATTATAATCAATTAATCAAGAAATTCAAAATTATAATCAAACTACCCAAACAATAATGTGAACTCAAACGGTCCTGTATTTATCAGAGTGAACATTCCCAATTTTCTAAACCAACGATGTACCAACATAAGAGAAACTTTCATGGTAACCCATTCACCTATAGAAAAATTCGAATCACATCTAAATTGAACTTCATAAGATTTTTTTGGACTATTTGGTGTAACCATACACTAACTTATATCCCTAATCATCATAGACATCTCATAAACCAAACTCAGTACCACTAAAGAAGCTTTTCCCACCTATGCCTAACAAAGAGGTTAATTAAATTGGAATCAAAAAAATGCTTGAAAGGACACATTATTATTGATTAATAATTACTATTATTATCTTAATACACAACAAAACCTATATAAAGGTACCAATATCCACCAAAATCTGTTATATAACCCTTAATCAAATCATTTAGATGTGGAATAGAATGCTTTGTCTGAACACCTTTTTGTGGATGATAAGCTATACTTAATCTGACCTAATTTATTTTTCAACTGTGAAAATTCTCTAGAACCACTATGTAAACCTCAGATCCTCTTCTAATACAATAGAATAAGGAACCAAATGTATCATCTAAATTTTTTATAAATGAATATTACCATATCATCGACTTTTATGGTGTCTTTCATTAAAATGAAATATGCAGAATTTTTTGATCGATTAATGACAACCTAGTTATAAAAAATAAATGATGGAGTCCATGTGAGTATAATATAAAAATCCATGGATTCCATGATCTATTTTAAAACTGGAACTAGAATGTATTTGAGAAAACTAGATGGTTTCAAATTCTCTTCCTTTATCAGTGGCATGTGTTACCGCTATATACATAATCAACAATTTCATGCTTCATACACATCTACTAAGATTGTAATCACATGTCAAAATACATATTCATATTTTATAGATTAATGAAAAATAAATAAATATTCCATAAAAACCATGTTTCTCTTAGATTTTGGGATGAGTGATCACAAAATATGAGAATACCATCCTTAGATAGTGACAAGCCAAAAACAATCTCCCCATAATACAGGGTTTCTTGAATTCTTATGAAACTGACATCCTCCTTCAAAATATATATAATAGAAACATAGGGAAAAACTTTAATTGTAAACTAATCAAAATCATGCTTGAGACATTATCCTAATAATCTAGATGAAATCGAGTAAAAATACAAAAAAGGTTCTACACTTTCATTGATTTCATAATATCTTGCGATGGTACATTCTGGCTAAGATTGTCTGCAAAGACATTCCCCTACCATGGGTTGTTATTAATGAGGATGTCATTGGTATAATGGTTTTCCAACCCTCATATAAATCTAAAAATTAATTCATAAAGAGAAAATATATATCTCTAACTACTACGCACATAAAAGACTATAAAACTTTTATCCAAAAAACTAACACTACCAACACATAAGAACATTCATAACTGCATAAATTCTTTATTTCATGTGTGGGTTAATTTTTTCCTGTTGTCGAAGAATACATGAACCATAAGATACCACAAGACCATTATGCATTAGAACACAACCAAAAAAAGTTCCAAATGCACCCAAAATATCACATACCACATACTAGGTTCTGGTAAGATCAAAATAGGATTTAATATAAATTTTATTTATTAGTCCATCAAAATAATACTGAAACATTTCATCCCATGTGGATTTCACCCCTTTCCTAGTAAGAGTGGTTAAAGGTGATAACAACATTGATAATTTATTATTTGACCATTGACTATATCTTACATGACTGAGGAACCTGTGAATCTCAAAAATATTCCATGGAATCTCACAAGGAAATAAATAATTTTACAATATTGGATCAAAAAATAATTCATCCTTAGAATTCAAAATCCCTATGAATTTAACTTATTCAATCTAGATGTTGGATCCTGAAATATTTTTATACAAATAATGACTTTTTGGATTTTAATAGCTAAAATAAAATTCATCTCATGATAATTATCATATCTTGAATAAACCGAATTTTCATACAAAAACATCACCTCGAATGTGTTAAAACACTGATAGATTATCGATGTCATAAAATACCTGAAACTAATTGCGACTTATTTAGACCAAATGACATCAATAGTTATAAATAATGGACATACGTACTCTATAATTCATTTTTTCATACATCACACTCTTGAACTCGAAGCTAATGATATCTAGGATGATGCTTAAACTTCGAAAGGATTTTCTCCCACAATAACGGATTAGAAAAATTAACTACATGATGCAATGTATACATGTTCTAAAATGTTTCATGGTTAAAATACTCATTGTCTTCTCATAATCTGTATGAACCTTATACATTTTTGGAAATTTGAACTAGGGTTTTCCTGGGTAGAATGCATGGACAAACAAAACCCTTTGCACTAGATTTCTCAATTGAATCACGAGCTATTTTGGTACCACTAGTTCCCAATGATAAAATCATATTGATATTGGCTACATACCTGGAACAATTTCAATTGTAAAATATTCTTCCCTCTATGTCAGAATCCAATTGAAATATCTAGGATAACATTGATGAAATCACCTAACAATGGGGGTAATATCAAAAATATATTAAATGGAATCACGGTCATTTAAAAATACAAACAACGAACTTTTGAGATCTAGTTGAGAAGGTCCTACATTGTCATACATCAGATCCCACACTCTAAAAAACCCATGAGATTCAATCAAAATCCATAAATGAGACACATATATGATAAAAATAAACCTCAACATGATGGATAACTTGAATTTTCGTCGCAATTATGATTTCAAAAGATTCTACATCAAGAAAAAGAAAATCCCACATAAAATCCGCATCAACCATTTACAAAACACAAGAAATAATCTAAGACACCTAATCCATCCTCCTCCCATTATGTTTCCATAAATTAATAAAAAATTCACCACTATGTGTTTCATACAATTAATGAAACTACTAGATAACAATGACTGGGGTGAACATGAATCAAATAATAAAATCTCTACCAAGGATGTAATAAATAAGGTAAATCTCAATGTCCAAGGACCCACATATACCTCCATTGGAAAATATTATACTATTTTAAGGTTCTTCAAACAAGAGGCATGTCCATATAGCCTTGTTGCCTTTTAATAATATTACTATTCCACTATAGCCTTTAGATTTCATGATCCCTGAACATATCAAGTGGTAGACATAACCTGATAGAAACGATGTAGATTACTATAATGTCAACAAATATTTCACATATTTTTAGGTTAATGTTAAAAATTTCTTGTATTTCTATCGTTTACACAGTAATAGTAATTCATAGAAACAGAAGTAGCTAGAACATGAGGGTTCGAAGATTCCTGTAACTGAGAACGACCTCCAATACACTTGTGATGATCCTACCACTTCCCCTTTTTCCTTATTGTGCCACTGATGCTTCTACTTGGTGAAAAATGAGGGTCAGAATATCCATCATTTTATAAAGCATTCACCACATCCATTATAATCTTATACACTTTAATCATATAGGTCTAAACTTTTTATTTAAAAAAAAGTGATATGATATCTAACCACAAAAACTAATTTCACATTTGAGCTTCTGGTAGGATACTCTTCACAACCACAAGTTAAAAAACACACCATCTATATAGACCAATTGGTGTAGGCCAACCCTGAAAATATATAGTTGGTAATGATATGAACTCCAAATAATTTTCCATCATCAGCAGATCAAGAAAAAAATTCTTGATGAAGAGAGACTACAAACACTACTAATATATTTTAAAATAAATATACTATTATACCATATAATCCTAGAAACACTAGTTTAGACACTCATATCTAAATGTTGTGCATGTCACCATGATACTATGAGGTGTATCCCTGATGTAAAATATACTATCTATATTTTGGATCCATTACACTTCCACTTGACTATAATGTTATCCTTTAATAGAGGTTGTTTTTTCATGAATGAACTCCAATGATCGATCTCGTTCTCCTACATCTCTAGGTTTTACCTGATAAACTATGTTCATATCTTGTGAAAAATTATGATCAACATCATGGACATCACAGATGATATACCTGGTAGAGTTTTGATACATTAGTGGATTCCCATATGGTGCATTTGCTACATCCTTTCGAGGAACTCACATAACACATCTTGGAGGCATATTACTACCCTCCAAAATAAATAATTGACTAGAAAACCTATAATCATAGTTAAAACAATAAAATATATAATAAAATAATTGTATTAACAAGATAAAATATTGATTGTAGACACTCATCCCCACATCCCATAGTAACTTGAATCACATTACAATAAGAACTTTTCAGGAAATCCTTGTAATATACCTCTCAAGTCTCAACAATCCCATCATTAGTCTACAAAACCATCACATACCTAAAGGGAGTTCATGATCCCCATGGGCATGCGACTAGCACTTCGGAATCAAAAAAGAAAAAAATGTTATGATTTATCTCAGCTTGAAGCAGTAATATAAAAAATTAAAATCATAGAGAAAATAACTGAAAAGATATATACATTCCATAACAGAAACCGAATAGAAAAAACCTAAAAACCTAAATATGATCAAATCTACAAGTACATGTTCGAAATAGAAATACATCCCAAATAAGAGAAAAAATTATTACATTTGATAGAGTGAAAATACACTCTCTATCGCAATACCAATTACACAACTAAACTAAAATAAATCCTCAATCCATCACAACGGTGCCTTTCATGTGCTTGTATCAAAGACATAATCGGGTCTATGAACCTTTAATGGGGTATACATGGTGTGAGCTGCTAAGATCCGTAGGGTCTCACACTATTTCTCCATATCATGTAACTAAAAAATCTTCCATGAATTGTCATCATTAATGAAAACAAGGCATGATAACAGTTTAACAACATTTATATGCAATGCGTGGAGAAATAGTCTAATTTCCCATTATTCTTCATTATAAATTATATAATTTAAATCAATTTCTATATTTTCATATTTAAATATCACAAAATATATATCAATTCCAAAAAACATGTATTATTTATCTTATCAATTCTATGGTTGTACCACAGAATAGTAAAAACCAATAGTAGAAGCCCAAATTGCCTATGATGCACAAGTAACATCACACCAAGGATCAAAATAGGTCTAGATTTATAGTACCATCATACATAACATAGAAAATCCCATAAGAATAGATCCACTAAACATAAGAATTGAGTCAATAGGGTTGAATAACTCCCCAACATGTGAACATCCCAACTGTTATAAAAAGTCCATAGAACAACAGTCCTATAAGGTAGATGAATCCCAATCAATGAACCCCATGATAGTGGATGATGCCAATTAATATAATATCTATATTTTAATTAATTAATTACCATGATATCTACTTTCAATATCAATTCATAAAACTATTTCATCCTAACCATTTTTTTAAAACCAATTCATAAAAACATTTCATAATACTTGGAAAATGATTTCCATTATTCAATACTTTGGATAAAAATATTTTATAATACAAATATTTGATACACATAAAAAATCATATCATTCCATTTCATTTAACTAATAAATTTATTAAAAACAATAGTAATGCATTTCAGAAACATGTGATAGAGATTAAAACACCTACAACAAAACATGGGGTCTCACATGTATTCAAGGAAACCCATAATAGAAGCATTAATCAATAAAAATAGAGTACCTATAATTAATATGAACATCATTCAATTGATTAAATTGATTAAATTAATTGGGATATTATAGGAATCAAAACATACCTCAAGAACCAACATCCTCCGCATAATGACCAATAATGGAAAATGAACCTCAAAATTGGATCCTACAAAATATATTTAGAGAAACTAAAGGAAAAAAATATTTTGAACAATTGAATTTTATACTGAAATAATAGAGCACTATTCTAATCATGAAAAAAATAAACAGAATGACTTACTCATCCTAAGAGATGAAGATATACCTCAATTACCATCAATCTCTGAATTGATAAATATATGTTGAGTGGATACTCACAAAATCGCTAGAGAAGCCTCTATGTTAAAGGGCCAAATGATATATAGATGAATTATATGATATTCCATCCAATGTGCATCCTAAAATTCATGTATTTGACTTTTATGTGTAATGTAATCCCATTACACATTATGAAATACTTGGTACACTTATACAGTGAAAAAACATATTCTTTTTATTAAAGACCTAACTTTTGTCATTTCGTGGAATGTTGTATTTACACAAAATGTAATCCATTCACACTATGTACCATTTTCATAGAATAACTCTTACATACCATACATGTAATGTATTTTCATTAAAAAATGTGTATTTCCCATCAAGACTATGAAAAATATCGATTCGAACAACGAAATGAAAAACTCCTCAGGCATTCTTTAAATATATGGATTACACCAAAAATCAATCAATAAATTTTCACATCAAATCCATTAATTCAAAAATCCAAAATCTCCAATAAATAAGTCATTTACCCCATAAATAATAATCAACCAAATCAGTCCAAAGATACACCCAATTAATGAGGAAAACATGCAATGAGATGTTAATTACCTAATAGTGGGTAACATGATGTTACAATAACCATTAAAAGTATTGGGTATGAGTATGTTATAGCTTTTTACATTGATATTGAAATTATTGATGGTAAAATTCTGGTCACATTTATTTGTGTCCAAACTATAATCCGAAGAGTATATTTATTTCACTGAATCTATGTCTATGTATCTTTAATATTACATGGAGTTGTATGATTAAATACATAAGTGAGACATAGATGATAAATGACACCCAAGAACCTACACATAAGTTTGAATAATTATTCCATAACTCTCTCATGTGTATGACTAATAGGATAACTCATATAAAATTAAATTTCAAGGATCCTCTAAATTATATTACATAATGGGTTTTCATCCAACATCAAGAACTAATAATTTTGTAGTTAACATAATATAATAATAAATAATGTGAATTAAATTCATATTGAATCACATTTAAGATGAAACCAAAACATAGTGGGACACTTCATTTTATACCACCATACACCATACCAAATTTAACCATCCCCTTTGAGAAATTGCATCACCAAAACCTCATGAATTCTATCATAATTGACACCATAAATCATCATTTCATAATTAATACATCAAGGAACAACAAAAAATACTAATTCAATCCCTATTTCACATGACTATAATTTATAACATTATCCATGGTTCTATAGAAACTATTTTGAAAACATTGGTTTTAGGGTTTCTACTACAAAAATTGTTGTTAAACTGTGGTTTTAGACATATTTGGTATATCCTATAGCCATGGTTTACTCAAATGGAGGATATATGTGAACCAATAATCATAATTTTCAATAACTGTGGTGTTATATGGTTATGATAAGGTGGTCTTAACATCGAATGTTTCATAGGACGTTGGAAGGAATACCAATTTCCATGGTCTAAAATGATATATTCTAAAATCACCAATGTGGCATTACCTAGGCCCATGATCATTAAAACATTTGAAATATTTCCCATGTTGCACCACCTATGGTCATACTCTTTCAAATTCTGAATATATGTACAAAAATAAATCACTGATGTCCATGTATTTTCAAACCATAGCTATTTGTCCAATTTAGAAGCACCAGAAAATATTATTTTTAATATCATGGTTGTAGGTCAATCATGGAATAACCAAAAGCAACATTTTTTTGTAACATTGAATATAAACCTTCCCATTAAATATAATTTCATTATTTTATAAAATGATGAAATTGTATAGTTATATATATATATATATATATATTTATATTGAATAATATAGTGTACTGGAATTTGGTTTGTTGTAATATAGAACATGTGTCATGGTCAAATCCTAGTTGTATCATGTATTATTTCAATGCCTATTTCAATGTATTAAAATTTGGTTATAGGTAATGAATGTTGGAATATCCTAGGGCTAGATATTTTTAAACTATGTCATTATATACCCTATGGTCATGTGTTAACCAACGAAATTAATAGGTAATCCTCATTTGAATATACAATAGGCACACTTTTTGAAAACCTGGTAATAGGTACTCTAAGGATAGAGTTTAAACCATGATCATATGAAAGACACCAACTAAATCACATAAGTATTCTATATATTTGGAAATTATTTCCATGTCATAAATATTTTAAAATGGGTGATTTTTCCTGTTCTTTCCTCTAGTATCCCCATAATGCTTCAACACATGAATCTTTGATTCAATTCAATTCATTCTATTAATTTTTTTTTCTAACTCAATATATAAACCTCTAACCATCTATAAAAATATTTATTTTTTTAATTAATCAATATAACTATATAATAAATTATAATCCATTACACTATACACCTCTCAATTTTTTCTCATCGCCAAAATTAATAACAAACCCTGAAGAGAATACACTATCAGAAAAACATATAAGATGATACATATAAATCTAGAGAAATTCCATACCATACTAAAACCAATTAAAACGTACCAAAATATAAAAATTCTTTAAAATTTTACATCATATCATCTATTCAAACCTCCCTAGTCTATGACATGGAAGACATCATAAAGACATCAATTAATGTAAAATACTTCATAAACAAGTTTTATCTGATCACGTTGTAGAGGAATTATTAATCAATATATTAACTCTACAAACACACCAATATCTCAAAAAGAAAAATATATTAATGATTGAACATAATCAACCTATCTCCCAACCCCCAAAACCAATGATTAGGGGAAACATTCAAGAACACACTCTATACTCCCTCAAACCCCAAAGTTATATGCCTCTATTATGTATATTATTTTTTATTTTCATGTGCTTCAATTATCAATTCTCATAACCAAATACACTTTCATGGTAAATTTTATTTCTACGACTAGACCACAGACTACTAAATCCCTAATATATATTCATTAAAAGAGATATTTACATTTTTTTGGTCATAAAAATTCAAAAACAAATCCATGTATATTGGATTGGTAAATATTAATATAGGAAATCTCATCCCATGTTATGTTATTCAAAATTAGGCCTCAAAAATATAGAATACTAGAACACAATATTATTATTGATATTTTTATCATTCACACTTTCTATTAAATATTCCATGAAATAAATAATGGACTAATATGTATAATATAACAAAAAAACAACGAATACATACCCAAACATCTGAGGTAAAATAATCACCCCATTTAATGTTAATAATTTATGAAACCAGTTGAATCTTAAAATTAAATTTTACACAGCACATTTACAAGTCATTTATTTAACTCATCTCTTCAATTTCTATGAAATCATTTAACACAATAATGTAATCTCGAATCACAAAAATTATATCATTTCATCATAGATCTATTGGAAAACTAGGGTTGAAATCCATTATATTGCATTAAAACTAAAACATAGGGGATATACAATAGAAAAAAAATATCGTCTATTATTGTTATCTATGTTCATGTATATACATACCATGATTCCAAAAACTAACTATTTTCCTTATAATATCATCATTGTATTACAAAATTGATTCTTAATATAATGATAAATCTTGTATACACCTGAATTATGAAACATCTATAAGCCATGAATCCTGTGAAGAATCACATTTTGCATCACATACTGAATAGAAAAATTTATCGTGATAAAATATTATGTTCATAATCCTTCGTGAATTCATTATGAGAATCATAATGGAAAACCTGATCTTCTAACACCTTAACATCCATGTCACCCCACATGAAACTACATCTATATAAAAAAAGAATTACCACACTATATTAAATAATATAAAGACTCTAGAACAAGATTCCTCTATATGAATATATGGATACCACATCCATAACACTCCATACATTCTTGGAAATCTAAATGGTATCTCCACATATTAATTTACATATGTAATATGTAAATAAAATATTTCATACTCTCATAACCATAAAATCCATCATTGTAAAATATATCTCTAGGTTTAGTCCAAAAACTACTAAATCCCAAATATACATTAATCATAAGAGATATTAACATTTTTATACATAAAAATAAAAAAAATCCACGTATATTGGATTGATATATATTAATATAAGAAATCTCATCACAAGTTCTGTTTTTAAAAAATAAGCCTCTAAAATATTTATTAAAATACCACAATATGCTTATAGAAATTTGAATCATTTAAATTGACTACTAAATTTTCTATGGAATAAATAATTAAATATTGTGTATAATGTAACAAAAATGATCCCCAAATACCAACTCAATCAAGTGAGGTATGACAAGGATCCCATTTAATGTCAATAATCTATGAAATCCCTGGATGCTTTACATTAACTTTTACACAACACATTGCCAAATATTCTATTTTATTAAAAAATTCAATAGCTATGAAATAATCAAACATATCCATTTTATCCCTAATCATCAATATTACATAATTTGTTCATATACCAATTGGAATACTAGCTATGAAATCTATTATAATTAATTTCTAATAAAACAAGGTGTAATACAATAGAATCAAAAAACCTCCCCAACATAGATGTCTAAGTTCATGTATATACATACCCTAATTACCAAAACTAACTATTCCACTTAAAATTTATTCATTGTATTACAAAAATTATTCCTTATATAATGATAAATCATTTATACACTTGGATTCAAAACCATATATAATCTATGAATCTGGTGAAGAACCTCTTATTACATCACATACTGAATAAAAAATATATCATGAAGATATATGATTTTCATAAACTGTCATCAATTCATTATGATAATCACTATGGAAAACATGATCTTGAAGCACATTAACATACAAGTCACCCTTCAAAAAACTGCATCTTATTATAAAATGAATTAAAATACTATGTTAAATAATATTTATACTATAGAATAAGATTCCTCTACATCAATATAAATATATCCCTTACATTACACTCCTTACATCCTTGAAAATCTAAATATAATATCTCTGCAATCTTCTAAATAGAGAATCAGTAAATAAATTATTATTTTCATAAGGCATAAAAGGTGTTATATTAATAATCCAACAAGAAATACTTCCCCAATCTCTAATATTGCAATAAATATTTCATTAAAAATATATAACTGATTATGAAATTTCCTTCAGGGAAAAAAAGGCATTCACCTATAAATATGTAAAACAATTATTTTTTCTAATATATTATTCCTCTGTTCCATTATATCATTATGAGTATCTTATTTATTCCATGGATGGGTAAATTTTTTTATCATAATGTAGAATCTATTTTTTCTATTGTCCATTTTGATCAAAATTAAATATTTCATGGTCTTGTTCAATTTGTTTGGTCCTTGGTGACAATATTTCTAAAAATGGGTTGAAAAAATAGTTATTATAGGGCATGGCCTTGGTTGAGTGGGGTTAAGGGAGAACCTATTTGACTGGACCCGAGAATCCTAAGCAAACCTGTGGTGTGGGAAAAATTTCCATAAGATAGGAAAAATATAATGGGGTGTCATTTGTTCGGTATCCTTGTTCAGTATGTTCCATGACGCATAGTCATTGGGGAAACAAGGAAAGAAGTTATGTTTAGAAGAAAAATTGTATCAACAACATCCATTCCTCGTATCATGATCAGTTGAATTTGGAGATAATATTTTTTAATGAGAGACATTTATGTGATTTAATTCAAATATTCCTTGTATTTGGTTGCTAGGAAGGTTCAGGCATAGCACTTTTATTGAAAAACAAAGAAATTAAAAAAGGACATGGAAGGGGTCATTCAAGCATCATCCCATCATGACAAGATATACCATAGTAGATTAAATATCATAATAAAACTCATAAGAATCATCATAATCACCATACAATTCAAAATAAGATTCTAAGGGACCAAGAGACATGGTAAACAATTCTGGATTTAGTTAGGAAAAGTATTTCCTACATCTCCCTTTTGTGAGAGGAACATGTTGAAAACCATCATCTTCCACAAAAATATTTTTCTATTTGTACAGTACCTGACTATAGGATGGTTTTTTGGGGAATCATCCTCGATATCTTCCCACCTTCCATGGATACCATTGGTTGCAATCAATTTATTAATTTCCTCTCGAATCAATGAAATATTCCGTACAACACTCAGATTTTGAAAACCCTCTTCAAATGTAACACATGGTACAAGGCCATCCTCATCTATTTGAGCCCTCACTCTGTCCCAAGACCCATGAATCTATAGTGTATGTCCCTTGGTCGAATGTGATGAATCACTACATACTACATATCTCCTTTGTCAAAAGTAGGTTATCTATTATGAAGGGGGTCCACATTGTGTTGTTGGATCCTCGCTTTCTTTCTACAGGAGGCTTTATGATGCCCTTTTGTACAAAAAAAGAGAAAACCACTGGTGATTCATTATTATCTCTTGATAATTCTTTTTACAATGGTTATTATTAAAATGCACCATGGGTGGGATTGGTTAAGAATTCATGAAATGATGTTCTTGCCATAGCTAATCCATGTTCTTCTAAGAGATTTTGTGCTTTATTTTTTTTGAATAAAATAAGATGGCTTATTGAACAATATAGGATATTGGAAATTAATGTTAAACTAAAATCATATAATCTTTATTTCTATTCCCTAGTTATTTATCTAGTACGTGATCATTTATTTCTCTTCCATGAGACTTGATTAATGTTTTTGATAGTAGCTGACTTTTGGTATACATTTGATTAACACTATTAAAGCATTATTTATTACTATTAGTGTTAATTATTTTTTGTTACATTAGAAATTTAATTTCGTAACTCTTATAATTAAATATTGTTCTTAATGTGGTGAAAAATGGTTTGGGTAATGTAACTATGAAATTTACAGTAGAATAATTAGATAAGGAAGTTCCTTACTATATTAATGTCCTGTATATGATTTTTCATGATGTTATATTTTTCACATATACACATCAGAAAATTCATTAGTTTGATTGTATTTCTGTGTGAGTGTATCCCATGCACCTATGCGTTATGTTTGATAACATGTGACTGCACATGTATATCCATTGAGATCCATGAATGATTTTTATCACAAGTTTTTGTGTTTAGATTATAATTATCACTCCTAATATGATATATTGGGACTCTTTATGTTATTTACTATGTCCATGTGTCTTTTTTGGTATACACTATATTGTTTTTTTCTCTCCATGGTTCTAAAGTCACCTATTGACACAAGATGACTTGGTGGCCCTAGAATGGGAGTGTGTTCAAAAGTTGTATGTGACAAGGTGATTGGACTTTTTTAGTCAATGGGTAATGATAAACATGGGTATCCTAACCTAGGGTCGTGATGATAATGTATTACCTGACATGACACACATTTTGTGGATAAATATTCCTTATGATCTAACATGAAGTAGTATAAGGATATGATGGCCGTGTGCCTAATTCCTAGGTTGTCGTGGAATACCATGACATTATATCCAATTTATGAGAGGGATAGGGCATGAATATCATTTATCATGACACAAAAATCATTATACACATTGATATTATTGTATTCATGTGTTGAAATTGAGGGTAATCATTATTCATATCTTCATTGATGAATATGTTTCTTGTATGAAGAAGAAGAATTTACAATAACGGGGTTTGTGGTTGATCGGTTAGGGAAGGATTTTTCTGAATATGATTGTTTATTATTTTTTAGGATTTAATATATTCATTATTATTTCATACACATATTATGAATGTGTGATAATGTTATAGATGGATTTTTGGTCTCTTAAATGGTATATACTCACACCGAACATTTGTAACTCAATGCATATACATACTTCATGATATGGGATATATGAAAGGGTTAGGCTCATTACATAGTTAGCATTGTGATTGATCATGGTGATAGGACTATGTTATGGGATAGTTTATAGATTAATTCAATAGTGTATTATTTATTGTGTTTTCATGATACACGTTTTCTTGACCGTACACATTGTGGGTCCTTGAATTATTATTACGCATGAATTGAGAAACAGTCAATTTCATATATTGTATCATGATTTTTTATTTATTCCATGGTCTGAACCTATGATAATATTTATCAATGTTTTTATTAACATTTATAATATTATATTCCTAGTAAAAACATTTAAACCCCTAGTAATATTAATAATCCTCTTTTTTATTTTTGTTAATGGTAGAAAGAATATGGACAGTGTGGGACACATTATGGGGAGTTTTCATATACCATGGATGCTCAAATTTATTAGGCTTATGAGTGTTTGGTGATGTGGTATTTGTTATAGTTTTATGAGATTTGGTTGTGTTCATGAATAATTATTTTTCAAATTGGAAAAAAATTTTATATATATCAGTGGTGTGTCCTCCAAGTTATTTCACTAATTATATTTAATAACATTTTATTTATGACTTGAGATTTTTCAATTTTAAAAACTTTTGTTATATATGATTTATGGAATTGTTTAGTTGAACATATACTTGAGGTAATTTATTATTATATTTAAATTTTATTGTGAAAATGTACAGGTATAGAGGATATGGATTGATATATGATTAGTTCAAAGGGGATTATAATAATTTACTAAATTTAATCTTTTATGTTATGGATTCTGGTGAAACTCTTTATTCTAGAAATAAATGGCTTATAGGATATCATTGAATGTTGATATATATGATCTATGTGTACATTTGAATGTTATAAAATTGTACCACAACACAATTTTAATGAACACATAGGGAAGTGTACTAGGACACCCCTATAAGGTATAATGTCCTTACTCTACTAAAATATGTTTAATAGAACACAGTTGAGCACACTATTGAACACAATATAGTGGTTCCTTGAGATGTGATTACTTAACAATGAGTCATTCTCTTATTTCATGTTCTAGGTGAAGAAGATTCCATGAATACATGTTATTATACTCGATAAAATTTTCTAAAACATCCTATGATCTACATGATTGTTTCAAGAACATGGAATATTTTATACAAGATTGAAATAATTTTTTGAATATTTAATTTAGTGGAGACTCTAGAGGACCATCAAGTAATTTTATTTCCTTCATGTTTATGGACCTTTTAGGATGTGTTCGGGATTTATGAATCATGCATATAATCAAAATGGTATAACTTTGGTTACCATTATAGAGATATTCTTTGTGAAACCATTCCCAGAAACACTAATGTTTCCTAATGAATAAAATTGTATTGAAAATCACTAGGTATCTATGATGTTTTATTCATACATGAACTGTTTCATTGATTTAAATTGAATTACACCTTTATTGGTTTTGAATAATTTTTATAATTCATCAATGTTCAATATCAACCTCTAAACATATTTGAGTCATTATGTTAGTACAATTGACTTGATGTCATATATAGAGTTGCTTCAAAAGTATACAGAGATTGAGAAGGTTCTATATGAGGATGTAGCAATGGTAATTCATTCACCATTTATCAAAATTCGAAGTTATTCTTCATTCAATATGAAGCGGAAGTTTGATTAATAATGAATTATTAGTTCTATATAAAATGTATAATAAATAATTTACTTATCAACTTCTATGTTAGAAGGAGATCATCAATGATTTAACAGAAGAATTAGAGTCTATTATCATAAATTTCTACTATGTTTGAAGATCAACTATCATTATGGTGGTATGATATTTCATCCTCATGTGTCCTGTGTGTGGTCCATATGGATATCCTATCAATGAAGTGAAAAATAGATGATGTATTCTACATTGTGGTATTCCTGGGGTCTTTAGTTGTATCATTAGACCCTATAGAAATCAGAGAACTCGACTATTCATGTTCCACAGAGAATGGTCATGGTCTACAAGTAAAAATGATGAATATAGTTTACTTGATTATAGCTATGGGTATTGGCGGACAATCTATATTTTGGGGTATCATATTTGTTACATTTATTCTTTCAACATTATTTATTGATATAGGTTATTCAAATCATATATATCTACTCTAATTCTCATTGTTATTGAAGTAATTGTCAACATATCCTATGAACAGATGGATCATTATATAACTATAGAAAAAAAGGGGATCATCATTTGGGATGCTTATGGTCTCCCATATTAGTTTCTAGATTGTAATATCTACAAGATTTCAGCACACATAAGATGATTTTCTTCGTTGAGATCCTCAACAAGGACAACATGACTAGTTATCTAGGGAAAAATTGATTTTTATCTGATTTGTATACTCATTACTATACAAAAAAGAGTGAATATATTTGATGACTAGTGAATGTGATATTAGAAGAGAAATAATTAGTCTAGACCTACGATGAATACGGAATATTACAGTGAATATGATGTAGAATTAGATTTTACTGTGGAGGTTCTTGTAACTATTTTTTCTCTTCCTCTTATAGTGGTCCTTTTTTTGGATGTCCTTCTAGATTAAATTTTAGTTCCCCATCCTGTTTGAGGAATTTACAATTAGTTAGAACTCGTTATATAAGTATTACCTATATCAATTCTAAATATTGATTTTAACTACTTTTGTTAAATAAACATATGTTACAACTCGAGTATTTGGAGGTTAATGGATTATTAAAAAAATCTCACTGGGGTGATATGGCATTATTAGAAGATATTTCAAAAGGTTGTAATTGGTTTTGTGAGGACTATAGGAAGAGTAATAAGAGACCATAAATAATGTATTCCTAATGAAAAATATAAATGATTTATTGTACTATTTGTGGGGAGGTCTGGGGATCATCATGTATAGCATGTTGTCAGGACACAACTATCTTGTGGTTATAAAGAAATATATTCCAATAATTGATTTATAGTGTAGATGTAGAAATTGTGAGTATATTTTTATTCCCATTAGGTTTAATAATAAAAGAATAGTTTTAATTTCTATCATAACAATATTTACCTTCCATATCATGACTTCTACATCATTGTTTTCATGGAATATATACTACTAAATTCATGGAATTCTGAAATTTTTCCATGTATACATTATGAGTTCCTTTTATTACCATTAGGATAAATAATAGACTAATAGCTTTCATTTCTAACATGAAGTATATTTAAAATGAATATCTGGAATCCATAATTATTTCATGGAATATATCTATCTATATTCAGGGAATTCAGATATTAATGCATGGAACCTAGAGATTGTACGAAGTACGCTTAAAGAAAAACATAATCATTCCGAACTATTAAATTTAACATTTGTATTCATGAGATGTGGTAATGTTAGAATATGATCTATTATATTATAATTAACGTGTAATAACAAAATAAATGTATTTTATTTATTATCCACACCATATGAATTTGATTAAGATCAAGTGATTACATTGTATATTTTGGTTTAATAGATTGTCTATAAATAACTTAAACTATATGATATTACCTTTGAAAAATAATATAAATAATGGTGTTATGATCTACTAGAGAGATCATTGTGAATATAAATACCTAGAGATAATGATAATATTGACAATTGAATCAATTTCAATATTTCTAGATCCAGGGATTGGATATCAAGTTTACTATAACTCCTTGGGAATTATTTTGGGAGTTTTGATATATATAGAGGCACAAATTAGTTTCCTATAGGAATAACCAACTATGAATTAATTAGTATAAATATAAGATATATGAGTTTGTTTGAAAGTTGTGGTCTACACACAGAATTAATGGATTCATTATACCTTATGTGATATTTTTTTAAATGGTAAAAACAGCATATGATATGTATTTTGTCAGTGGGAGAAGAACAATGGGAATATGTTTTTTATAGACTATCTTTAAAATTTTGATGTTGATATCAATTATTTTCCATGTAATGTTATTTTTATTACTGGAGAGCTCATGAGGAAAATGAATAACACACAAGAACTTGGATATCATCCTTCATAGGATGACTGATAGCTGATGTCTTTGATGGTAGTGTCATATATAGATTCATCATATGATATTATAGTTATTACATTTCATCATTTAGTATTAAATATACATCATATTACGAAGTGAATACAATCCAAGATATAGATAATGATCGTGTGGTGATTCAAGATCGATTTAAAAGTAATGATCACTTCCCATGACAGAATGTAGTGGATGGCGACGTGATCACCATTCATGAGTGGATGGTGGTTCTAGTGTCCAGGAGAGTTGATCTAATTAGGGAATCACATTATTTAAACTGGGTAGTGCATCATTTTTCAATATTTTTTTTATAATTTCATATTACGTGTAAATGGGTGTCCTTGTATAAAGAGATACATAACATGTTTTTGCCCATTATTTCTCACCTACTACAAGGTAACAATTGAGAATACCCATTATTAGGTTTTTCTAATTCCAAATTATTTTCCAATATGAAAATGGGATTAGTTTGTAATGTAAATCATGATAGGGATACCTATGGCACTATGATTATATGATTTTGGTCATGAGATAATTTATCATTAGATGAAGCTAGAACAATTCTTGATGACCTGAGAGACTCACTCTATAAATGGGTTGGGAATGATATATATCTAAAAGATTATATGACAACATAGAGGGAACTCAAGTATCATATCATTGATGTTTTTTTCATTTCATGTCACTATATTGGAAAATCCTACAAAATTCATTGAGGAATCAGTTGAAGTTGAGTATACAATGTCACTCACAAACTAATTGTTAATCATATGTGATGATTTTGATCCCTAAAGATATTGTTCCCCCATGAATACTATAGTTTTGTAGAGTATAGATTGAGAACCTAGACCCAGAAGATATATTAGACAACAATATTTTCTGAGAATTTATATAGATGTTACCTTTTATGTATCTCAGTGGTCAGTTCTTCATCCCAAAACTATTTTGGATTGAAGAATGTGAAGATAATTTTGTTGGTTATAGAATGTTGAATGATACCCCTCATATTGTAAATATGATTATGATGTGTGATGGTTACAATTATGGTAAGTTATGGATTATATTTTAACAGTAAGACATTTCCTTTGGAGTTAATTGTTTATGAGCATGTTTTCTTCCATTTTTCACCTCAGTTAGGGCATCATCATTTGCGAAAGAAATGGAAGTTACACTCTTGTCTGCTGGTGTATTTGAGATCATAATGTATATTAAAATTATTGTTTTACTATTGTCCCATATTTTAAATTATCTTTGTAATTATTAATATATTCTATTTTTTCAGCTTCAGATTTATTATCCTAATACTAACCTTAGGATCAACTATAAATAGATTGAGTTGAAACTATATGCATATTTTAGTGAACATGGGGCTAATTGTAGACTGGATTCTAATGGATATACATTGGAAGATAATTAGAATTTTCAATTTTTTTTGGTATCATGGATGAATATATGTTGCAATATTGAATTGAGAGGCCAACATGTGATCATATTTTCTATAATTTATGAAATGGGAATACTAGAGATAGTTCTCTAAGATTATTATCCACGATGGTGTATTGGAATTCTGTGGCTTTTTGTGCGTTCAAATATAGGCATATTTTTTCCATCCTATTCATATGAGTGTCTATATTTTAACATTATTTGGTATTTATTAAGACTATTGAGTATATGTTGAGTATCTCAAGACCTTTTGCATCAATAAAACAAAAATTATTCCCACGGTTCAAGTCCAGGTGGTTGGTAGAGGGACTCTATTTAAAAAACGAATGAGGAAAAAGATGGGAGAGGTTCGAGCTATAGGTGATAAGATTTTAGGGATCTTCTATGGTCTATGGTTTCTCAGACATCACCTTACCGAATATAGAGGGCATGGTGAGGTTAAAACACCCAAACTCTTTGAAACATCCCATAGGGTGTGTCTATTTCAAGAAACCGGGGATATTATGTTGAAAACCCCTGACTGTGGAAGAGCTTATGAAGATGGTTATACAAATATCCAAATATCCATTACACCTATTATTCTTCCTAGATCATGACAGGTTCATATGAGAAAAAAATTAGATGATATTGGGGATTTCCATGGGTACATAATTAAAATTTTCCCCATATTAATTGAACCATTATCATCCCTTTATTATTTATTTGACTTGAGAAATTTTCTATATTATCCTTGGGTGATATTAGTCAACCACTATTACAATGATGATCCTACCATGAAAAATCAATAGTCTTTTCAGCATTTCATTTCATGAAATTTTTCAAACCTATCCTAGGAGGATTGAACCATGGAGTATTGAGGTGGTTCTTGTGGAAGAAAATTTTTATGGGCTATGATACACTTATATAGTAATTATTCTTGGAAGGGATGACTTCATTCACTTCAACCATACATAATGAAAATTCATGAATGTAAACAAAATTTTTTTATATGCCAGATCTATGCTCTAGAATTGTTATTTATCATTATCCTTATAAAATATTTGTTACTCCCTGTTGGAATCGGTTCTAGGAATGTAATGACACAAGATTTCTCTACATATTTCAATAAATTCAATATTATTCTCTATAATGTGTGTTCTAAGCTAAATTGAATGTTATAAAATAAAAAATATATTAAGAATTCATTATTAATAAACCAATAATAAATAATTATATGTAATGATATTAATAGTTTTTATCATTAGAAGGTAAATAGTTTAAATAAGTTAATATTGATAACGATATTTTCAATAAAAAAAATTTTCATTACATTATATATTTAATTTAAAAAATATAAATTATATTATTTTTATATTTAAATTATTATAATTGTAAATTCATTTTGTAATTCCTCATGACAAAATTAGTTTACATTTTATTTTTTATATTTTCCTATAGTATTTATTTTAGTTTCATAATGGAAGACACTAATTTTTTTATTCAGGTCAATTTTATATCGTGTAGAAATTATTGAAATCATTTTTATGTAAAAAATATATATTTCAAAAATAAAAAAAAAATTAATTAAAAAAAATTAAATTTATAAAACATGTGAGTATATATTTTCAAAATCATGTAATATTTTGTAAGTATTATTTTCATCAATTCATCTAATTAAATTTACACATAAATAAATTAGTTTTCCATTCCATTTAATTTAAAATAACTGTATTTTTAAATAAAATTAATCATTTTAATATTATTAGACTCTATAAAATTGGTAATGATTACTTTTATATAAAACAATATGATTTATATACACTTTTATTAAAAAATTGGGTTTTCATGTTACATATGCTAATATTAAGATTAATGTTTGTTGAAATAGATGTTTATCTTGACAAAATAACATATATATTTTAGGTAATAATTTTCATATTATTTATTATTTTAAATTTTATTCTAGTGTAAAATATTTATATTATTATGAATAACTATAATCATCAAGATAATGGTTTAAGAAAATTATAAATTTATAGTTTAATTAATATCATAGAAATTATATGAAGTCAATTAAATAAAAATAATTTTAATATTGAATCTAATAATAATTCTAGAAACATAAATAAATATATTACCACTAATTTAATTCTAAATCAATAATATATAATATTAACAATCCATAATGGTAAAGAAATCACTTTTCTACTAATAATTATTTTCTACAAATTATAAGTTTTAATTTAATTGATAATTCCATAATTTTTATAAATTTAATTAGAATAAATGAATTTTAAATTAAAATATATAAAAATGAAATTTACTTATATGTATTATTTTATATTTTCTAAAAACTAAAAATCACCACATTAAAAACTAATAAGGTAATCTAAAAGTAAAATAGTAAAACATTGAATATTAACGGTAAACATTAATTAATATTATTAAATCATGTTTGGAAACACATGGATGAGAATTTACCAACCCAAAAATAACCCACAATCAATTATTTATTACCATTTATTCCATTATCCTGAGAATAGTGTCTGAATATTATTAAAATATAGAAGGTTCTTCCAAAATATTCTTTTACTCTCTAATAAAATGGGGTCATTTATATCCATTTAACTAGAAACCTAAAATTTGAATTAATTCATGAAATGATACAATTTTACTCAAAATAGAACCCTATACCACTAACATAAGCGTCTAGTCACACATTTTTAAGACATTCCCATCAATTTGAATGATAATTCCAAGGAATGATTAAGTCTCCAACGTAGATATTTTTACCTTTTAACGAATTTCTTCACAATATTATTCTTACAGATATTTAATAATTATAATGATATAATGATTTTTTATCCCTATAATATATATATATGTGTGTGTGTTGGTATATTGTTGGTACAAAAATTATATTTTCATTTCTAACCTCTTAAAAAATAGATGATCACCAATCTTACTTGTGTGAGGACTACTACATTAATGAATACCATTTTTCTTTATTCAGATATTTTTTATTCATTATAAAATAACTATCAAACATGGTTAACAATTAATATAATTTAAAAATAATATAATTTTTACATAGTTATAAAAATATTATGACAAAATAAATTCAACTACAACAGTACACTCCAATCAAGTTAAGCTAGCTCATGGTTGAGTCAGTTTAACATCCAAGATTAATGAATTAATAAAAACGATAATAGATGAATAAAAAAAATTAAAAAAAAATATTTTATAATTCTAGTAATTAATAACTGATTGTTATATATTTAATAAAATATTATGTTTTGTATTTAATTTTTTAATTATTTGAGTTTTGTTTGTAAAAAATCCCAAAAAGATTCATTATTTAATCCCATTTTAACCAAAATTAACAAAAAAACATTTGGAATTATTTTATATATTAATAAATAAATATTGGATATATATTATATTATATTGTATTTTATATTAAATATATATTTTTTTGTTAAAATATGTGTAATAACATCAATATTGTAAAACATGTTAATATAGTTAAATTGTTTAACACACAATGGTTGAAAATATTTTATAACATAACATTATACACCTAAAAAATTATTATAAATGAGGGAAATAAAAGACAAGATGTATGGAAAATGTTTTTGAAATAGTATATTACATTTTTTTGGTTTTCTTATAGGAGGTTATATTGATGTCAACTATGAAATGGAAAAGGTAATAGAATTCATGTTAATCCCTTTAATATTATATAGTTCATATTTATCCTACAATTCATATATAATTGGTGTGTATGCTATTTTTATATATAACATACCTTGAATAATATTTTATTCAAGGTACGTTATGCTTAATTCCATGATCTCCCTTTTTTTGGGATTTTGATTATAATTTTACCCAGGTCAAACATATTTATTTCTCTAAAATTATAATCCCATGGGACACGTTGAAACTATAATCAATGGTTCCATTACAATGGTTTAAATAATATCTAATTTTAATTATTTTCATGATCCACATATATTTCAAGATATTGGATGATCCAATTAAATCTATATATATTGGGGTTTTGATAATATGTTACAATGACAGAAAGTGGTTTTCATACAATAATTATTTTCCTTGGTTCATAATCACACAACAATTACTATTATAATTAAATAGTTTGTTTCATATCGTATGGGAATGTTATTTTTTATTTTCACCATTTTTTCCTATGAAATCATGTTTCCCATCAAATATTTTTTCATTAGTTATTCTATTGTTTCGTTACAATTACATATGATGTAGGTAAATATGATTACATTTTATGTATTTTTATTCAATTTCTATGTTTTTACTTCCATCCAATGATCTATTAACATTTTTTATAAAATAAATGTGAGTTAGTTTTTTTTATTGTGATGATTCTCTTAAACCCTTTTCAGGAGGTAAATTTAATAAACTTTGTAATGATATGGGGTTTCAATTAGGATTTTTAAAAATATGCCAACCATTTTTTCATCCTATTGAATAATTATTTTATCATCCACTCTACATTTTATTTTCATAAAATTTATATCTTTTCAATCCTATATTGTTAAATATTATTTTATTCTTATGTTGTTTCAATGTATTTTCACTTTACTATTATAAAACAAATTATATCTCATTCAAGTCTCTATTTTGAAATATAATTTTAAAATTAAATGGTTTCAATGTATTTTCACTAACTGTTGGGAAGAAATTATATATTCATCATTTATACATTATTAAATAAACTTCTAGAATTTAGTGTCTCCAATGTACTCTCTCATCCATTTTTAAATAATTATATTTTTTTCATGTATCCATTATTAATTATTTCATTTAAAGAAACAAGGTCGTAAATTATTTTAAATTATCATTTTAAAACCATTATGTATTATTGAATAATAATTTATTTAGATCAATTAATAAATTAATTTTCAAAATTCATCACTTTTCCTTTAAAAACATTTATGTTTGAATGTAAATGTTACTAAATCGTTTTAGTGTTTTTGAAAATTTTTTATTTCATCTTCATCCTTAACAATATGTTTTATCATTATTTAATTCATGTTATCGACACTATCAATTTATTATTTGCAAAATTATAACATTTGGAAATGGATAGTTTTGATATTATATGATTTTTTATGTTCATATCATGTCATATTGTATAATAATTTAAGAAACCAATTACATTTTCCATATTTTCGTAATGAGTTGATGAATGTTGAATTTTCAATGTTTCACACACAAGCATGAATAATGATATTGGGTGTCCTATGTCACCATCTAATTAATTAGTGAATGTTTCGTTATATTTGTGTTGATGAAATGGGGTGTGAATGAAATGCATAATTTTTTCCCAAATATTGTTACGTGAAAGAGATGACGAATTTATTGTTATGAGTATATAGTATGACTAGGATTCGGGAAGATTTGTTCACATTATATTATGTAAATAGTATGTAGATAGAATTGTTTAGAATCTTTTCTAAAAATATAGTTGTTATAAATATCTTTTTTTTCATTATGTTATGACAAATCATATAGTGGAATTTTATTTCAATAAAATTATATGATTTCAGGATTATTCCTTTTATGTATTCTATATTATTATTCCATGTCCACATATTATATAAATTACCTTTTATGTATCCTTAAAATTTATTTTATAATATTATGTTTATCTAATTTAATATTATTATTGTTGTTGTTGTTGTCATATATGGTATTTTTATATGGTATTAGGAAATTTATTTCTTCATAATGTTATCCTCAAATTTTACAATCTATTACACAATGATAATTTTTCCCTTAATAATAGTTTAAGCTAACCCCTTCCATATATTTCAAATCCATAGATCCTGATAATTATTATATCATGATAGATATCTATAAAATGGGTTATCATTCAAATAAAATTTTCATTTTAATATAACCATTTAAGGTGATCAGGAACTATTATAGACATGAGTAAGAAAAAAAACATGAATATTATATAATAATATTTAATCATTAAATAAAAAAAAAGCCACACCCAGCATGGGCCATTATCACTACGGGAAAAATGAGCAATTGCGACGGGTTATTTGCGACGGTAATAAATCCCGTCGCAAATAGTCATGTTAAAAACTTATTTGCGACGGGGGTATTTCCCCGTCGCAAATAAGGAGGCTTTTGCGACGGGATTGCTTTCCCCGTCGCAAATAGTTTTCCCGCGATGCGCGCCAAATCGCGAGAAACTTATTTGCGACGGGGAAATATTCCCGTCGCAAATAACCGGCGGCGGTAAAAGGTATTTGCGACGGGAATATTCCCCCGTCGCAAATACTATGTCGGCAGGGATTATTTGCGACGGGACCCGTCGCAAATTACTATTTACCGGTTGACCGTAATAAATGTTGGCTAAGGTATTTGCGACGGGTCCCGTCGTAAATAATACTATTTGCGACGGGAATCCCGTCGCAAATGGGCCCGTCGCAACTAATCTAACCTATAAATACCCCTATCCATTTTTTTCATTTCATTCTCATTCCTTATCTTCTCTCTCTCTCAGAATTATATTTCTAGAGTTGAGTTTTTCTCCAGTTTAAGTTTTTTCTCCGGAGCTGATATTAAAGTTTTGAAGAACGATCAGAACAGGTCAATTTTCAAGGTATTTATCTTCATTTTAATTTTTTATTTATTTTTAATTTCTTATTAGTTTCTATTATTATTAATTAGTTGTAATTTAATTATGTTTACATTGTTTTATTACTTAATAAATTTAAATTATAAGTATTGTTTATATGGTAATTAGGAATAATTAGTAATAATTTTTAGTAATTAAGAATAAATATTAATAACTAGTAATAAATACCAATAATTAAGAATAAGAACATTATTACATTATTAGTTTATTTTATTATTAATATTAAAATAATATAATTTTTTATATATATACAGTTCTTTTTTCATCTGTGTGTTTGCTGTCTTCAAATGTATTATTTGTATGTGGAGATAGAAAACGCACAGATGAAAAAAGAACTGTATATAAATTAGAAAATTATATTATTTTAATATTAATAATAAAATATATTAATAATGTTATTATTTGTAATTATTGGTAATTATTTCTAATTATTGATAATTATTCATTTAATTACTAATAATTATCAATAATTAAGAATAATTAGTAATAATTACCAATAATTAACAATAATTAGTATTAATTACCTATAATTAGTATTAATTACCAATAATTAGTATTAATTACCAATAATTAGTATTAATTACCAATAATTCGTAATAATTAGGAATAATTAACAATAATTAGTAATAATTAGGAATAATTAACAATAATTAGGAATAATTAACAATAATTAGTAATAATTAGGAATAATTAGGAATAATTAGGAATAATAAGTATTAATTAGGAATAATTAGTAATAATTACCAATAATTAGTATTAATTAGGAATAATTAGTATTAATTAGGAATAATTAGTATTATTTACAAATAATTAGTATTAATTAGGAATAATTAGTATTAATTACAAATAATTAGTAGTAATTACCAATAATTAGTCTTAATTAACAATAATTAGTATTAATTACCAATAATTAGTATTAATTACCAATAATTAGTATTAATTACCAATAATTAGTATTAATTAGGAATAATTAACAATAATTAGTAATAATTAGGAATAATTAACAATAATTAGTAATAATTAGGAATAATTAGTATTAATTAGGAACAATTAGTAATAATTACCAATAATTAGTATTAATTAGGAATAATTAGTATTAATTACCAATAATTAGTATTAATTACCAATAATTAGTATTAATTACCAATAATTAGTATTAATTACCAATAATTAGTATTAATTACCAATAATTAGTATTAATTACCAATAATTAGTATTAATTAGGAATAATTAACAATAATTAGTAATAATTAGTAATAATTAACAATAATTAGGAATAATTAGGAATAATTAGGAATAATTAGTATTAATTAGGAATAATTAGTAATAATTACCAATAATTAGTATTAATTAGGAATAATTAGTATTAATTACCAATAATTAGTATTAATTACCAATAATTAGTATTAATTACCAATAATTAGTATTAATTACCAAAAATTAGTATTAATTACCAATAATTAGTATTAATTAGGAATAATTAGTATTAATTACCAATAATTAGTAATAATTAGGAATAATTAACAATAATTAGTAATAATTAGGAATAATTAGGAATAATTAGTATTAATTAGGAATAATTAGTAATAATTACCAATAATTAGTATTAATTAGGAATAATTAGTATTAATTACCAATAATTAGTATTAATTACCAATAATTAGTATTAATTAGGAATAATTAACAATAATTAGTAATAATTAGGAATAATTAACAATAATTAGTAATAATTAGGAATAATTAACAATAATTAGTAATAATTAGGAATAATTAACAATAATTAGTAATAATTAGGAATAATTAGTATTAATTAGGAATAATTAGTATTAATTACCAATAATTAGTATTAATTAGGAATAATTAGTAATAATTACCAATAATTAGTATTAATTAACAATAATTAGTATTAATTACCAATAATTAGTATTAATTACCAATAATTAGTATTAATTACCAATAATTAGTAATAATTAGGAATAATTAACAATAATTAGTAATAATTAGGAATAATTAACAATAATTAGGAATAATTAACAATAATTAGTAATAATTAGGAATAATTACGAATAATTAGTATTAATTAGGAATAATTAGTAATAATTACCAATAATTAGTATTAATTAGGAATAATTAGTATTAATTAGGAATAATTAGTATTAATTACAAATAATTAGTATTAATTAGGAATAATTAGTATTAATTACAAATAATTAGTATTAATTACCAATAATTAGTCTTAATTACTAATAATTAGTATTAATTACCAATAATTAGTATTAATTACCAATAATTAGTATTAATTACCAATAATTAGTATTAATTAGGAATAATTAACAATAATTAGTAATAATTAGGAATAATTAACAATAATTAGTAATAATTAGGAATAATTAGTATTAAATAGGAATAATTAGTAACAATTACCAATAATTAGTATTAATTAGGAATAATTAGTATTAATTACCAATAATTAGTATTAATTACCAATAATTAGTATTAATTACCAATAATTAGTATTAATTACCAATAATTAGTATTAATTACCAATAATTAGTATTAATTACCAATAATTAGTATTAATTAGGAATAATTAACAATAATTAGTAATAATTAGTAATAATTAACAATAATTAGGAATAATTAGGAATAATTAGGAATAATTAGTATTAATTAGGAATAATTAGTAATAATTACCAATAATTAGTATTAATTAGGAATAATTAGTATTAATTACCAATAATTAGTATTAATTACCAATAATTAGTATTAATTACCAATAATTAGTATTAATTACCAATAATTAGTATTAATTAGGAATAATTAACAATAATTAGTAATAATTAGGAATAATTAACAATAATTAGTAATAATTAGGAATAATTAGGAATAATTAGTATTAATTAGGAATAATTAGTAATAATTACCAATAATTAGTATTAATTAGGAATAATTAGTATTAATTACCAATAATTAGTATTAATTACCAATAATTAGTATTAATTAGGAATAATTAACAATAATTAGTAATAATTAGGAATAATTAACAATAATTAGTAATAATTAGGAATAATTAACAATAATTAGTAATAATTAGGAATAATTAACAATAATTAGTAATAATTAGGAATAATTAGTATTAATTAGGAATAATTAGTATTAATTACCAATAATTAGTATTAATTAGGAATAATTAGTAATAATTACCAATAATTAGTATTAATTACCAATAATTAGTATTAATTACCAATAATTAGTATTAATTACCAATAATTAGTATTAATTACCAATAATTAGTAATAATTAGGAATAATTAACAATAATTAGTAATAATTAGGAATAATTAACAATAATTAGCAATAATTAGGAATAATTAACAATAATTAGGAATAATTAGTATTAATTAGGAATAATTAGTATTAATTACGAATAATTAGTAATAATTACCAATAATTAGTAATAATTACCAATAATTAGTAATAATTACCAATAATTAGTATTAATTACCAATAATTAGGATTAATTACCAATAATTAGCAATAATTACCAATAATTAGCAATAATTACCAATAATTAGCAATAATTACCAATAATTAGCAATAATTACGAATAATTAGAAATAATTACCAATAATTAGCAATAATTAGCAATAATTAGAAATAATTAGCAATAATTAGAAATAATTAGCAATAATTAGAAATAATTAGCAATAATTAGAAATAATTAGCAATAATTATAAATAATTAGCAATAATTAGTAATAATTAGTAATAATTAGGAATAATTAGTAATAATTAGGAATAATTAGGAATAAGTAGGATTAATTAGGATTAATTAGGATTAATTAGGAATAATTAGGATTAATTAGGAATAATTAGTAATAATTGCCAATAATGACCAATAATTGCCAATAATTACCAATAATTGCAAATAATTAGGAATAATTAGGAATAATCAGGAATACTCAGGAATACTCACGAATACTCACGAATACTCACGAATACTCACGAATAATCACGAATACTCACGAATAATCACGAATACTCACGAATACTCACAAATAATCAGGAATACTCAGGAATACTCAGGAATACTCAAGAACACTTAGTAAACGAAATCTGCTTGGATAATGAAGGGAAAATTTATAACCATCTCCACAACGATGATTATCAAATTTCCTTTCATTATTCAAGCAGTTTTCCTTTTGCTAAGTATTGCTAAGTATTGCTAAGTATTGCTAAATTAGTAATAAATAGTAATAATTAGCAATAAATTGTAATAATTAGTAATAAATTGTAATAATTTGTAATCCTTGCTTGAGTGTTTTTTCTAACAAATTATTCAAAACCAGTAATGCTTTTATATTTTATAGAAAAATATGGAACAACGAGGTCGTCAACAGTCATTATTAGATGACCGCATATGGATAAATCAACGTAGAAATCCAAATGGTTCTGGTTTAAATCCAGTATATATAGAGGGTGTGGAGATTTTTTTATCATTTGCGGCATAAAATTCAGAATTTGTTTCAGAAGGAAAGATAAAATGCCCTTGTAGAAAATGTGCATTGAGAACGTTTGACACGTTTGACAAAGTGGGGGAACATCTCTTGCGTTTTGGTTTTCAAGCAGATTATGTTTTTTGGTATCAACACGGTGAACGCAGTTCCAGAGCAGATGATACCAACTTGATTCCGGATCCATCCCAGTTTCAAGATTTAGTACATGATGTTGCAGGTTCATCTGTTCAACATACAGAAACTCCGGCTGATATAGCTTCAAATCCTGAGTTGGGACCGTCTGAATTTTATGAGTTGTTGAAGTCTGCTGAGGATGCATTATATCCTGGCTGCAAGATGAGCAAATTAGAAGCAGTTGCAAAATTTATGGCTATCAAATCAGATAACGGAATGTCAGACACATGTTTTGACCAGATATTTTCTTTGCTGAAAACACTGTTACCCGAAGGAAATGTTTTACCTGCAAATTACTATGAAAGTAAGAGGTTGGTTCAAAATTTGGGACTTACTTGTCAGAAGATTCATGCATGTTCAAATGACTGCATTTTATATTCAGGGGAAAATGAGTCGTTGGATAGTTGTCCCACATGTGGGCAACAGAGATATAAAGAAGGACAACACGGGAAGTCTGGTTTGATTCCTGTAAAACAGTTGAGATATTTTCCGCTTACATCCAGACTTCAGCGTTTATTCATGTCTAAGAATACAACGACAATGATGTCATGGCATAAAGAAAATATTTCAACCGATAAAAGCTTGAATCATCCAGCCGATGGTGATTCATGGAAACATTTTGATAGAGTGCATCCATCATTTGCTTTAGAAGCTAGAAATGTTCGACTGGGCCTTTCTACTGATGGTTTCTGTCCGTTTGGATCTTATGGTAGTCAATATTCATGTTGGCCTGTTTTTTTAACTCCGTATAATTTACCTCCATGGATGTTGATGAAGGAGCCATATATCTTTTTGACTTTACTAATTCCAGGACATCCGAAGAAAAATATTGATGTTTATTTGAAGCCATTGATTGATGAATTAAATTTATTGTGGAGTACTGGTGTCAGTACATATGATATTGCAACGAAACAGAATTTCATACTGAGAGCAGCATTGATGTGGACAATAAGTGACTTCCCGGCTTATGGGATGTTATCTGGCTGGAGTACACGTGGTCAGAAATCATGTCCTTACTGTATGGGAGAGAACAAAGCATTTATGCTCATTCATGGAAAGAAACCTTGTTATTTTGACTGTCATCGCAGATTTCTTCCAGCTGATCATCCTTTTCGCAGAAACAGATCTCATTTCAGAAAAGGAACAGCTGAAAGGGATGGACCTCCAAAAATTCTATCAGGTTCGGAGTTAAAATCGGTTGTATTTTCATTACCTCCCATCACTTTTGGTCCCACAATAAACCAACAGAAAATTTCTGGTTTTGGGAAAGAACACAATTGGATTAAACGTAGCATATTTTGGGATTTGCCATATTGGTCTAATTTGTTGGTCCGACACATGTTAGATGTCATGCATATTGAGAAGAACTGTTTTGATAATTTGTTTCATACAGTTTTGGATACGCCAGGAAAGAGCAAAGACAATGTAAATGCACGTTTAGATCTTGCCCAAATTTGCAGGCGTCCAGAATTGGAACTATTTGAGAATGTCAGAACAGAAAGGTTACTGAAACCAAAAGCAGCTTATACACTGTCTAAAGAAAACCGTTTATTATTTTGTTAGTGGATTGCAGATTTGAGACTTCCAGATGGCTGTGCTTCCAATTTGGGTAGATGTGTAAAGAATGGTCATATTACTGGATTGAAAAGTCATGATTGTCATGTTATAATGGAGAGACTTCTACCCATTGGATTAAGAGGTCTGTTGAATTCTGTGATTTGGGATTCCATAACAGACATGTCTCATTTTTTTCGGGAAATTTGTGCGGCTACGGCAGATTATGATGCTCTAGGCAAACTTGAAAAAGATGTTGTTGTAATTATATGTAAACTGGAAAAAATATTTCCGCCGTCTTTCTTCGACTCAATGGAACATTTGATGTTACATTTGCCATATGAAGCCAAATGTGGAGGTCCGGTACAGTTTCGATGGATGTACCCATTTGAAAGATGCATGCAAAAATTGAAAAGAAAAGTACGCAACAAAGCATCTGTTGAAGGATCTATTGCAGAAGCTTATTTGCAAGAGGAAATATCTGTTTTCTGCTCCCATTATTTTGAATCTGAGTATCCTTCAAAACACAACCGAATGGGACGGAATGAGAGGAATATTGATGAAATCGACAATCAATTATCTGTTTTCAACCAGCCAGAGCTTGGTTTTGGTGGAGTTTCTGAACGCTGGCTTTCAGATGATGAACATCATAGAGCTCATACGTATGTTCTGCTCAACTGTGAAGAGATGAAATCAGTTGTACTGTAAGTGTTTATATCACTTATTCAGTCATTTATGTTATAGTAAATAACTTTGGTTTTTATAGGTTGTATGATAATCATATCAAGAAACAAATTCCACAAATTACAGCAGCTGCTCTCGAAGAACGGCGACTGAAAAATTTCTCTCAGTGGTTTCAAAAACTGGTAACATAAATTCTTTATCATTTAGCAACTCATTCAATGTATAGTTTACTATATTGATAATTATTTCAAAAATCTTCAGGTGTCTCGACATGCTGATAAAATTGACAAACGGCTCTGTGTATTGAGTAACCCACCTTCCAAACTTGTTAAAACTTATAATGCATATGTGGTGAATGGATTTCGATTCCACACGCATGCATATGGGGAATCGAAAAAAACAATGAACAGTGGAGTTAGCTTGAGAGGATCTCATCATCGAGAAAATGAAGTTGACTTTTATGGCATGCTTGATGAAATCATTGAACTCTGTTATCTTGGACAACATTACATAACCATGTTCAAATGTCGGTGGTTGGATACAGAGAGAGGCGTGCGTGTTCATCCGACTCATGGAATCATCGATATTAAATGTAAAAGTGTTCTCGCAGTAAATGAACCATTCTTATTGGCTCAACAGGCATATCAAGTTTATTATGCAAAGTACTGTGCAACATCAAGAGACTTGACTGATTGGTGGAGTGTAATAAAAATCAAAATTCGAGACAATCAGTTTAGTCAAAGTGAATGTGCTTTCACTGATGTGCAAAGAATTGAAGTTTTTCAAGAGAGTACTCAAAATCAATCTTTTTTACAAAGAGATATGAGTATCGATGACGACACCCCACATTTAAGAGTCGGTGATGACGATGATGTTAATGATGTCACACATGAATTTGAAATGGTAAGAGATGAAGCAACTGCAACTCGAATGGATATCGATGATGTTGAGGAGGAATATGAAGATGACATTGACATATATGAAGATGATGATGAAGATGAACACTTATAGAATTCCATGGTATTTATATACAATCATAATATGTATATATATGTATATATAATAGTAATTATCAATTATTTGCTAATATTAACATTTTCTGTTTCAGATGGACGAGGCCACATTTCGTGAGTTGGCGGAGGCTGACCTGCCTTTCGATGCGGATGAGTTGCTGGCAGATGACCCTCAGCCTGCAGGCGCTCCAGGGAGTACGCGGAGGGGGTGCGGTCTTGCACGATTGATGATTGCTGACCCCGTCCCCGAGCGACGTCCACGTCTTGGGTTTGATCCGCGCACCCGGAGGTGTGATAACCTGTGTAATAACCTGTGAATTTGACTAAGATTTCATTAATCTATTCACATAACAAATGTTTATTATTTTTTCAGTTTTTCGCATATAGCAGTCGGACAGGGCAGCGCTATTTTGCGCAACTATTTCTCTCAGCCGTGGACCACATGGGAGCAGATTCCCATTGATGTGCAGCAGGCCATGTTCGGCCATTGGTTGGTACGTACGTAAATAAATAATTTTTATTTTGAAAATTATTTCATTTCTAACTTGATATTTTGATTTATTTGTAGGGTTTATGGTATCCGATCGAGGATACCATGCGTGACGCCATCCACGAGGCATGGGAGGTGGCCATGTGTGATCGCCTTCGTCAGTTTTTGCACAATTTAAGAAAAGCTGCGATGAAGAAAGTAGGAGTGTCAGATTTTGAGGAGTCATGTAGAGCACACCGACCAGAGTACATTTCATCCCATGTATGGGATGGATTATGTGCGCACTGGTTGAGTGGTGCCTTTCAGAGGAGATCATCGATGGGGAGGCAGAATCGGGGGAGGCAGGAGGTGACTCATCGAGCTGGGAGTCGTTCTTTCAGTACTCATAGACAGCATCTGGTACGTACATTATTTATAAATATTTTATATAACTATAAATATTAACCGTTTATTTTTTATTCTTATAGGCTGTCGAGCATCCCGATATTACAGAGTACGACGTATATCGGAGGATGTATAGTGATCCTGCTACTGGGGAGCTCAGAGGTGATCGTCAGCATCAAATCGTGGTCAGTATTATTTGTTTTCAAGTTTAAAAATTAACTGCATATAATATATTCACAATTTTAATTTTAAATTGCAACTATAGGAGTCATATGAGGCCGCAGCGGCACAGGCCCGGCCTGAGAGTCAGGCCGAGTCATCAGATCAGACCACTGCCCGTCAGTTTGATGAGGCGGCATGGATGCAGGCCACCCAGTATGCCTTCGAGAAGGGCCGGGTAGTTGGTATCGGCTCTCGACTGACTCCCGAAGATTATTATGGCAGTGCTGCGATGTCGGCGTCCAGCTCGAGGGGAGCTCGTGCATCTTCTTCTACACAGTATGAGGAGCAGTTGCGATCTCAGACTGCACAGATAGAGAGTCTCCGATAGGAGCAGGAGCAGATACGTCAGCAGCATGAGGAGGAGCGTCGACGCCAGCAGCAGCTGTACGAGGAGCAGACGAGTCGATGGCAGCAGCAGCATCAGGAGCAGATGGAGTACATGCGCCGACTCACTCATGCTTTAGGGATGGAGTTTCCTCCACCACCATCTGCAGATCCCCCACCTCCCCCCCCTCCTACAGATTAGAGTTTGTATTTCTGTTATAAAATTTGTGAAATCAAAATATATTTTTTTTCTATTCGTAGTTTCTGTCTCATTATAAAATATTAATAATATTATATTTTTAAATAACAATATTAATATGAATAATAATAATATTTATATTTTATAATATTAAATTTTATATATATATATTAAAATTTTATATATATATTAAAATTTTATAATATTATAATTTAATTATTTTTTTGTAATACTTGAATTATTTTAATATTTGAATGTAAAATAATTCTATTATTTTTATATTAATTAAAATAACTTATTAATATTTTTTTTATTTATGAATTATAATTATAATATTATTATAGTAATTAAAATAATTTATTATTTTCATTTGTAAATTATAATTCTATTATTATATTAATTAAAATAATTTATTAATAATTTATTTTTTTTATTTTTTTTATAGTATTTGCGACGGGATACTATGCCCGTCGCAAATACTAGTATTATTAATAATTTTTTATTTTTTTTAAAAAAGAGTAATTGCGACGGGTCCCGTCGCAATTACTATGAATAGTATTTGCGACGGGTCCCGGTTCCCGTCGCAAATACTAGTATTATTAATTTTTTTATTTTTTAAAAAAAAACGTTATTGCGACGGTCCCGTCGCAAAAACAATTTGCGACGGGTACCGTCGCAAAAGGTATTTGCGACGGGCCCGTCGCAATAACTGTTTAAAAAGTTTTTCACAAAAAATACGGAATACTATTTGCGACGGGGAGAATGCCCGTCGCAAAAAAAGTCTGTAGCGACGGTCCCGTCGCAAATAAGTTTAGTTGCGACGGCATTTTCCGCAACGGGCTATTTGCGACGGGATCCCGTCGCAAATAGCCCGTCGCAAATACCTGTTTTTCCAGTAGTGTATCCCCGACCACCAGGATGCTTGAGGACGAATGCCACCATATCTTCTAGAGTCAAATACTATTGGTCTTATATTAATAATGTGTCATTACCAAAAAATAATGGATAACTAAATGTGAAACCCCAAATCTATATAACCACATCAAAATATATATCACCTTTATAGAAAATCAATAGAAAACATCCTCAAAATTACACCGTTGGTAAAATAAATCTAATCTACCAAACAATTAAATAATCAAAATAATAATATTATGATCTACGAGTCGATCAAAATCTTTATCCCACTAACATCACTAGATCCAGGCCTTACTGGATGTGACATCCATCCCATGTCTATCATGACCACTAATCTCATTTAAATAGATTCAACTATCTGTAGAATCCTAGAAATTTGATCATATGGGAGATAAAATGAAAACAATAAAATGCCAAAACTTTGTGTGTCCAAAATTGAAACATTAAATGAACACCACTTATAGACCACACTAGAAACACCATGATTCAATTAGCCAAAATTCCATAGCATGATAATAAAAAATTAATATTTAGATAAACATTGACCATCAAAAAAATCAACATAACAATAGATTAAACTATACAATATTCTTGAAGAACCTCCAATTGATTCTACAACTATTAATATCATAAGCCAACAACACACCAAATTACAACTAATGTTGATGATCCAAATGAAACATGTTTTATATAATAGAATAAATTCAATATAGGTAAATAAGATATATTGAATATATCTAGAATCACAACCTAATGGTTGTCCTAAGACTAGATAAATATGGAAACACCTCTTTCGTTTCAGATCCTCCCAAATATAAATACATGGGGGAACTAAAAACAAGGATCAAAATATTATTTGGATAGAAGGAGATTCAGACAAGGCAAAATGTAGGGGATGAAGCTAATAGAGATGTTCGAACATCATGGAATTCAAAAATTACAACAATAAATCACCAATGTGAGTAGAACCATTATGGCATGTAACAAAACAAACATGTATACATGAAGAAATAATGGGGAAAACCACATGAACCATGTAATGAGGTATTAAATCATTAATGGATTGAGCTCCCCCTTCAGGTTTCCATTAGGAAAATCCTATCATTGTAGTTGAGGGATATTTCAATAGTCTGTACACTAAAAAAGTATTCATAAGATTAATATATTTGAGAAATCTATATATGTTTATATATATAATATCTTGGACACTAAACCATTCCATCATTGGGATATGTGAATATTATCGAATAATTTAATGAAATAGTGAGAATATGTCTATAATTTATACCTTATTTTTACTATATTTATTCATGTAAATCGTTCACTATAAATTGTTTAAAAAATAAGATAAAATAATTTGATTTGAAGAAGAAATATAATACCAAAATAGGTTATTTTGTGAGTTATTTATTTTTATTTTGATAAATTAAATGAATAACTAATGATAAATTATTTTTATGCAATATTTAAATCATTATATTTTTTCAAATAAATTAATAACTAGAAAATTGTTTCTATTAGGTAAAGAAGGAGAATAAATTAATTTCAAGCTTCAATGTAATTTTTTTTCAAAAATGGTTTTTATTATGTTTTTAGAGGGATGATATATTTTATATATACCACCATTATCAATTTTATTTGATTATTTTTTCCATGTTTTATTTTAGTAAATTAAATTAATTCATATTTTTAATTTCATTTTCTTTGGGAAGGAATATTTTTCATAGCATAACTTTTCTTCCAAGGAAACGGTGAAATATGTATATAAAGGGTTAAAACAAATAAATTTTATAAAAGTATTTAAAAAGCCTATATAAAATTGTTTGTATGATTATGTATTGACCATAACTTATCCCATCTTTAATACATTTACTTTCACTATAACATTATTTTATTTGAACATTTATTTTATATAAAAAAATAATATATACCAAAATGAATTTTTTTCACAAAATATGTTATAATGATTATCATAAGTATATATAAATTATAAAAATTTGAATACAATATTACATATCATTAATATGTTAAGTTTATGTTTGTAATTTATTTTTAATATTATATTTTTTTATAATAATCTCAAATGCTTACTTGTCGTCGACATAATTCACATGCCTGCAGTATAAAAATCAAAATAACTGAAATTAAAAACATTAAATGTTAAATGGATGAGAGTAATACTCGGTTAATAAGACATTAATGAATGTTTAGGATGTGAAATTGATGTATTGGTGTTTTTATTCAATCTCCATCATTATCATGATATTTTTGTATAAACAGTTATGTTAAAACTGTTGATGATTCCATTAAAGCATTGTTAATATGAGAAAATATATTATTAATTGATTTAAAATTAATAAAAATGTTATATATAGTTATATGTTTATTAAATGTCATAAAATATCAATCATGGTCAGTATATGTGCCCCCTTTATTTTTTTTAAAACACTATTTACTATTTAATATTGATATTTATGAAAACTCTATGCACTTTTTCCCTACAAAATGGGACTAAATATTTCCTTTTTAAAGAATCACATGAGATCATATTTCTATCAAAATACAATAAAAAATACTCACTAATATTCCCATGCCATGTCCCCAAGCCACTATTGTGATCATAGATCTCTCATCTAATGAACTTATTTTCAAACAATAAAAATAAAATTAAGGATGAGGATTTCAATGAATATGTACGTAAGGGTTAATATTATCATTAAACATTATATCGAGATTGAATATCAATCAATTTTTATTGGTCTAACTATACGTTCATTTTCTTTAAAATCAAACTATTTTTTCTCCATCGGTTACATGTTAGTATTTCTACATTTCAATCAATGTTATTCTCTTTTGGTACATGGACACAATAAAAAAATTTAAAAGTTAATATTATGATTTTTTGTTTGGTAATAATTTTCATCAAAAGCATGATTATTTATTTTTTCTCAAAAATTTTATACTATTCAATAAAATTACAATTTATGAAAATTCTTAAATTACATTTTCAATTATTCAATGATTTAAAAAGATATATTTTAAACATTTTTTCATATTGGTCGCAATAAAATCATATTACAGTAGTAGAAAAGATTTTTTTCATTACATAAAAAATGACCACCTTTTTCAAAAAATCATTAACATTATTCATTATTATGATTTGCTTCTGTAATACAAGAGTTTTTCAAAAAAAATCACCATCGCATTATTATGTGTATATTTAATTTTATTCCAAAAGGAATGAATATTATTTTCCATGAAAAATTTTAATTTGTATTTAAATTCACATTTCCTTTTTATTTTCATCTTTTTATTTTATTTCTTTATCAATGTTTATTTTTAATAAATCTATAATATAAAAGCATTAAAAATAAAATTTTTCCACATGAATAGAATTATGGATGTGGATTTGAATTTATTTTTTATCCATTATAAGAATATACAAGAATTTCTAAGTCAATGATTCTATAATATTTTCCACTCAATTTTTATTATGAAAATAAATTTTCAGCAAAAAAAATCCTCTTCTGATTTTATTATCTCAATTATTCCCTTTTTGATTTATGGTTTATAAATCATTTTAAATATATAAAACTAATATATTATCCATATGAATCATGATCATAATTTTCACTTTATATTTATCTTTCATGTTGGTATCATTTTACATAATGGATATATTTGTTATAAACTAAATCTTGAATAATAATAGTCTCATTATTATATTCATTTGTAATTGATAGATGATGACACATAATGTTATTAAGTTGAGTTTCAAATATTGATATTCTATATACATGCTTCACTAATTTATTTATTAATTTAAATATAATAATTATGATTAATTATATTGTTCCTTTAAAATATGTGGACTTCCATTGGAATACGTATGTAATGAGTGGGGGTTCCATGATATCCCTTCGATGAATTAGGTGTGTCTCATACGACAAAATTTAATGGATACTCTTCTGTATTTAATCCCATATAATAGTGATGTCTTAGAATGAGGAATCAAAAATATGTAAATTACATGGATTTAGTCCTTGTATGTTTGATCACGATAAAATTTATATATGTTTAACATGTTTTACATTAATCATTCCATAATTTTGAAGTCAATTTTTTTCCTAGTGATTCTTTTGCATGACAATATTTTTTTTTCATTTAATTTGGTAAATGAGATATTATTTATATTATAATGATTCCATGATTTTTATTCCATAGGCATCCATGATAGCTTCTATTTTATATAAACCCTTATTATAAATTTAATTTCCTTTTTTATATTATTAATTTCTCCAGAGTATCTATAAGGGAATATTAAATGATCTATAATATTTAATTAATTAAAAATAATGTTTTCAATATGTATATAAGCTATGATTTATTTTTCCAACGTAATGTAAATCATTTATCTATTTGTTGTCTATATATTTCTATAATCTTCAATCATTGGGGATTTATTTTATATTTTCCTGTCCAATGTAATAATGAAATCAATATCTCTTGATATAAGGATTTTGGGCTATAATGGTTTCCATCATATAATTTTTAGTAGGAATATATGGAATTATAAGGAATTATAAGGAATTATAAGGAATTATAATTTTTCGTAGCTATAAGGAATTATATTTTAGAGATGAACATATCTAGAATAAGAATTTGAATAAATTCTTATAATGTAGATAAAAATTTCCTAAACATTTATTTTAATTTAATATATCATAATTAATAATATTTTTTACCTAATTAGGAGTATATAAATTTTTGGATATGTTAACTAGTAGATGGAAAGGAAATTTTTTTAAATTCCATAATCTAAGAAATGATGTTCCTCAAAGGTGAATTATTACTTCTATAGTTTGAGTTGATCATATTGTAAATAAATTTACTATTATGTGTAACAATATTGGATTTACCAAATAATATTTTCTCTAAAATTTGTAACAAAAATTATAGTTCACATCATGAGACAAGAAGTCCAACATTTAACGGAACAATTAGAAAAAATATAATGGTCAAAATCTCAGTAAATTATATTTCTATTTTTGAGATGTAATATAAGGGAGATGGTTTTCCTTGAAGTGTATTTTATAAATAATGATATTTATTAAAAGTGGCAATTGATTAAAAATACAATGGTGATGGAGGAAATAAATTGAATAAAATGGGATAAAATTAATGAAATAATATATAAAAAATATTTTCTTTATGAAAAATTCATAGACATGGAAAGTTAAGCATTAATTATAAGACTAATGGAAAATGAAAAAAAAATTCTATATGGGTTTAAAATTACAATATTATGATGAAATTGTTTTAACTACTTACATAATCAAGTAAGATGGTTTTATTATTTCTATTATGGGTTAAATCCAAGACATGATAATGAGTTACTCTCTAAAACATATGATATATATAATAATATTGTATCTTGTTCTACCAATAAATATTAAGAATTATAAAATTTTACATTATGAAATGAAAGTAATAGAAGAAGAGGGTAACTGACCATTACATAACTATGCGTAAAAATGGAAGACTCTCAACATATAATAATTATGAAAAGATAATTCATGAGGACATGAAAAAAAAAGAAAAGATATTCAGGTATATGTTTAGAAAGAACAAAAATGAAGCACATGAATTTAATGTAAAATTAAAAATATTGAATAAAAAAATATTAAACACTATGAAGGTAGTGAGTTTTTCTGAATCAATCCAATGATATTAATAGGAACTCACCTCAGAATTGTCTTTGGGAGTAAGGAGAAATTTAATGATTTTTTTAGTTAAAGATGATGTATATTAATTTTTATTTTACATAATTCAATAATATATAATTTTGTTTCATCTCATTATGCACAATATTTTGTATTTTTAAGGATATTAAATAGTATATTAAAACTAAAAGGAAGGATTTTAAAATAAGGTAAAAAATGGGTAATTAAACTAAAGGAATATTTCTACTGGTCTTTGTTAATATGAATACTTATTTTATAATTTCAGGTGGTGTTGTCATTCATATTATTAACAAAGACAAAATATTTATATTTTGATTTAATTTCTTTTTTATAACAAATTTATTAATATATAGTTTATAAAATAATTCATTCTCAATAAGTTTTACTTTTATAATTAATTATTTTTAATTTCTTATTTCATTGGATTATTTTTTAACTCACTCTCGTAAATTTTTTCAGTTTGTGACAAAATTATTGATAAATAACATATCTTTATTTAATAACTCATATGATCCACAAAAATTATAACATTGATACTTTAATTATACACAATTAGTACTATTCATTACTTATTTAAAGAATAAATATCAATAAATTTATTTAAATCTAATCAAATCACATCTGGAGGATTAAAAAACTCTTTTATAATGAAAGAAATAGTGTAAGTATATTTTCCAAAATTCTAATATTTAATGATAAATTAATTCTTTATCCCCTCACAAGAATAAGATAAAATTTTCATGTCTTACGTAGGAAATACATTTCAGCTGTTAAGGTATTTCATTTTGTAACACATTTCAATGTATGGTTCATATAATGGTAAAGGTTAGGTTTTATAAGTAATTAATTTTGAAAAATATAAATCATAATAATAACCTAGTAAATAATATCATTGTTATAATAATCATATGATATTAATAGTATTCCAATATATATTATTTATGCTAAATAAAAAATAATGATTTCTAGGATGTAATTATTTTATTAGAGAGAACATAGTCTCACAATATTTTTCATTTTTGTTTCCCTAAAATATAATTAAAATAGTTAACGGCTTCTAACTCCTGAATCATCTAACTAATTATAGTAATGATTTATAATAACAAAATGTGAAATAAATTATAATGTAACTAAATGAAATATTATTAAATATTAAATGATAAAAAATTAAACTGGTTTATAATTATACCATGAAAATACAATGAATTCAAAAGAAACTATTTAGAATAAATTTTTTATTATAATTTGTAAAAGGATAACAAAAAATTGACCAGATAAATTTGAAATTAATGATTTATTTATTTCAAATGGATGTCTAGTTCTCCAAATATTGATTTCATGGGTTTATTTCTGTTCTATCATTTAAATTAGGTTCTCTACATTCTAATGTTCGAGATAAAAATGTTCACATGGAGCTAAAAAAACACAATGACTATCTTTTCCATGACAACTCAGGGAACTAATTTATTAAGGCATTTATTCCCTAGGGATGTTATCCAACAACAGTTTTTAATCCACATTGGTTCGGTGTATGGGAATTCAATCTCATCACCAACACATGGAGGAAACTATTTTCTATTTTGGGGCGCTCATATAGTTTTAAGATATATACATGAATCCACTATTCAATCCCAAGTATATACAAGTGGATAAAACAAAATTAACAACATTTTATGAATAATAATGGGTTTGGAATCTCCAAATATTTATATAAGGTTATCCATTGATTGTGATATTTTTATTTATCTAAGGAATTTAATTAACTGAAGCCCTTTATGGATGGATTTTAGATTCATTTTTCATTCATTTGGATGATACTAGTTTGAATCCATGTTGTGATTCACTCTAACATTTACTTTCATAAATGATGATATTTATTGTTTTGGTATAAGGATCAGACACATAATATGGGTTTCTGTGTATCCTCTTGAGTGGAATATGATATCACTTAGTTCTGTTCCACATAACAAGACACATCACCTTTTAAATTCATGTAAAAAGGATCTAACAGTATATTTTAATTTCATATGGTTAGGACTTATAGGATATATGTTCCTAGTCAACATTTTTTGGGGCATATAGTAACGTAGCTAGAGGTACCTGGAAGAGATATGGTCTCCCATATGGGTATGACCCTACCAAGAATATGGACTAAAAAAATTACGGTCAATTTGGTTTTGGGGTAGAGAAGTTAATGAGGATCCCTGTATATCCAATTTATTTGGGAATCCAAGCCCATATAGTTCATTAAGTTAGGGAATAATTCTATGATAATTCCCACTTTGTTAGGGTTTTTTCATGTAATATTCCTATTTGAATAGATGTTTTTGATTTTATATACAATTATAGGCCATGTTTTAATTGATTAAAATTAGAGGGATGCCCATTCGAAATTAGGTTGGGAATTACATTAATGAGAAGGACCATTTGAATTTTATTTTGGTTTAGGAATACACTCAGATGGATTCCAATTTGAATCGGGTGTGTGTGGATTTCTGTAACAGCACAAGATTTCATAGTGCGTTATTTCATCAAAGTAATTCAATAACCTGCACTACACGCAACAATGAGTTTAAGTGCACCACAACATTCCAAAATAGGCGTTCAAAAGAGGTTATGAATAATATTAACTAAAATTTTAACTTTATATAATCCTTATAATTTTAGAAACCATATTATGTGTTTCTTAGGCATAATGAAAAAAAATCTTTTTTTCAGATAAAAGAAGTATTTTTGTAATGAAATTTGCCACCTTTTAATGGAGAACCCTTTTTAAATCCAATATTTGAAACATTTATATATTCAATTTGACAAAATAATCATAATCTTTAGAATCGGGACATAAGAATTTAGTTTCAAATTTTATTTGGTGTTTTTCTTGATAACTCTCATATTTGGGTGAATAGTGAAAAGTACTATATTTTAGCTAAATTTTTTTTTATTCAAAATAAATTATAATGTTTAATTATACATTTTAATTTTTTGGAAATATAAATAGATTATATTTTTAACAATTAATTCAATGCTAGTCATTGTACGTGATTTCACATTGCGATTGGACATAAACATGTGTCAATCTTTGGAGAGTTATTGTTTCTTAAAAATAAGCCTTTTGGTTTTGACAATGGGAATTAATTTTAAATTAATAAAAGAAACATCTGTGTTTTGAATTTTCTAAAATAGACTTCATTTTTGAATTCGGAATATCAAAATTATATTAGGTTTAATTTTTTTTATTTTTCTGAAAACTTTTAAATTTTTGATGAATATTGAAAAACTATGAATTAATATTTTAAACTAAACTTTTATTCAAATAATTATTTATTTTATTTTAATTTATTTTAGGTCCAAATAGATTCTTAATACATATTCATTTTCTATGTAATTCATTCAAGTAATTTTGTAATAATATTAGATATATAAAATTTTATTGAACATTTCACCCTCTTTTACCCCCCTCTTAGGAGAATTTTAAAATTCACATAAAACATAATTTTACCACTTTCGTGAACTGAATTTCAAAATTCTGTGAAACACGGTTGATATTAGTAAAAAAAATGTGGTTCATTAAGATGAAAATATTTTTTGGTGAATAGTAACTTTTTACTTTTCTTTACCACAGTTAAAAGAAAATATTGTATTTAAGGGTAGTGATTATATTATTATTACCCTAACACATCTCATAATTCTATTGTATAAGTATAGTTCGACCAAAAACAACCATTAGAATAAAATATGAACTGCTTTTGTCTACATTGATTAGATTAGGATACTTATTATTATTTTATTTAAAGAAGAGTTAAAAGTGTTAAAATCAATGTTTAATAAATAAATGATTTTTAATATAGGGTAATACATAAGATAAATTAGACTATAAATATTCATTATAATTATAATACAATTTCATAAATAATGGTATTTTATTTATAATTTTTTGACATTATATATTTCTATTTATTTATGACATAATGATGATGCAGTAATTACAGTATTAACAAAAGATTATAAAAATTGACATTATAAATATCCAAATAAATGTAATTTGGGACTTTTTATTAATTACACTAATTTTCTAGATTACTATGACATGTTAGGGTTGGTTAGATCAATTTTTATCGATTTAATAATACTTTGAGGATTTTATCAAAAAACAAATACCAAATATTGTCAAAATTTAAATAAAATAGTTGTAAAAACAAATATAATATTATTAATTGATATAATAGCACAAAAAATATAAGGATTGGAAATAGGACTTATATAATGATATATATTTTATTAATGAACCTATTGGGGTTCTATTGACTTTTTATATTATTTTTATTAACCATACAATATAAAAATACAATGAAACATGGTAAATGTCAAACTATTTAACTAAGAGTTAAATATAAAATGTAAGGTTAATATGGTGACCTAAACTTGTCTAAAATATATTGGTTGAGTGTTTTTAGACCCATAACCACCATATCCTTTAAATAATTTATTTTTGAGCCATTATAATATGATAATGTAATTAATATAAAGTTTATTTTTAGAGTTTCCTAAGGTGCCCCTCAACCCTCTTATAAAACGGATCTTCCCCTTCTCTAACATTCACACCTCCAAAGCCTTTTGGCTCGGATAAACCATGCTAAAATAGCCTCCCAACTATCCTACCATCATCCTAGAGGCCTTACATTGGACATAAATCCAACATATTGATATTTTTTAATCAAATCAAATGGACGAACACGAAGAAGAGCTAATGATTTCACCACCGGCTTTCAATTTCTCTTATTATTCCACTTAATATTTCATTGTTGATTCAATTAAAAAATAATAAATCTTGTACCATTTATATATATTTATGTTATTATAAATATGGAAAATCTATTTTCATTATTTTATCAATTTTATGAATGATATTGTCACCAAGTGTGCGTGCGTACGGCTTACCGTCTCAATGCAATGGTGTAATTTGTTATTCAACACTTTGTTATTTGGATGGATATAAAGATGAGTGATATGTATATAAATAATGAATATAACATTCTAATGTCTCTGTAGAATTATTATACGATCTATTTCCACACATTTAAGGAAATGATAGTGTCGCTCGTGCGTACGTATGGATTACCGTCTCCACAAGGCAATTGGATTCATTTCCACGTTCACCACTCATTGACGATTATAAAAAATATATATTAGTAATAAGTATGTAATATATGAAATAATAATTCTACTGGATATATATATATATATATATTTGTGTTTGTGTTTGTGTACATACATATAGAAAATTCACTTATTTTCGTTCAATACGATATGAAAACGGAAACAACATTTATGCGTACGTAAGGACTACTGTCTGCATAAATAGTGTTTTTCATTTCATATATATGCATATTAAAAATATAAATATTCTAAATATATATGATATATAAATTATGTTTTATATTCTTGATGTATTTAAATCTTGATCTAAATGATACAATCAAGAGTAACAAGTTCAAACACGTACGATAAAGAAAGTGATTATTACACGAAATGTTAATTTAACATTGAAATTATTATTAAATGGGTAGTATAAAGTAATAAATGAATCATGTATGATATCATAAATATTAATATGGTTCTGGTATAATTTAAAAACATACTATTATATTCATACAGTATGTTAAACGTACCCTCATATAAAGGAAAGTGCAAGGTAAGGGATAATTCATCAATCTCATTATTATCTGAGATTGTTTATGTGTAAGTATTTACTGGGAAATTTATATAATCCATGTCCATTTTTCATAAAAAATATTTCAAAAGGAATATTTTAAGTATTTTTGAAATGTACTCATTATCCAGATCAGAATTTTAATTGTTTTAATGCTTTATCTTTCTAAATATTTTTAATTAATGTCCATGTTTTAAAAACTGTTTTACGTATTTTTTATATGGACATGAATATTTGGAAATATTATTTATTTTAAAAAGTTTCAAAGTGGTATGGGACACTTTTATTCAAAAATCTATTTTAAATGACTTATTTTATAAATGTGTTACATTCAAATGATTTCACAAAAAATGATATTTTTCTCAATGGTTTTTAATGATTAATCTCAACTATGTCAACATCCTTTTTCGATATTACTCTTGATTGAATTTGATTTATTAATAAAAAAATATTCAATATTGTATTGAATTATCTATGATATCTTTGATTTTTAATGTATTATTTTTATACCATTCAGGGTTTATGTTTATGTATTGACATTTTGTATGATAGTTTTAATACAAATGTTTAGGTTATGTTTCAACATTTTCATATGAGGAATGTAGTGGAATTTTTAAGTGATGGGTGGTGCATGGTATAGCTCCTAATGCATTGGTAGGTCTTGTGAGACAAACCAGTGTCTTGGAACAAGGTCTTGAAAAAAAATATATTTTTAGTCTTGGCACAAGGCCTTGACTATTTGGTAATCATGTCCGGTGTTAGGCATTCCCTCATTATGAAATTAGTTATTACATGTGATTATTCGACTAGTAGAATATCCATGTTCATGTTTATATGTATAGTGTGTCATTTATTTTTTCTATAATATGTTCAAGTTTATGTTTAAAAAGGAGGTTCTTTTATCACACATATTTCCTTCAAGGTTTATATCTTCCACTAAATTATTTACCCTTACAGTGCATTTGAGCTCACACATTTCTAATGTTTAATTTTCCCAGGATTACAAGAAGTGTATATTGGTTGATATGTAGGATTAAGATAAATGGAATAAGGGAATTATCAAAACAATATATATTTTGTGTTTTATGTTTGAAATTTTAATGTAATGATAATGTATGTAATATATTTTCCAATATTGATAAACTGATCGGTCCTTCGGCACTTGATTCCTTGTAATTTTGAAAATGAATTAAAATATTGCATAGGCTCTAGGTAACTATGGTCAGGGAATTACAGTTTCATGATCTCCACTAAATTATATAACCATTTGGTGCATGATTAGTGTGAGGAAAAAGATGATGTGGTTGATAAAAAGATCACATGATCAACTTTTTCCATTGATGGATGAGATTCTATAACCCAATAGGATAGGGATATTGATTTGAGTGTGCCTATCTCCTCATTTTTTTAGGTATCTAAGACTGTAACATATAGTGATACATTTTTCTATGTTCAAGGCTAAAGAATATGACAAAGGGTTCCAGATCCAACAAGAATAACCATGAGAACAATCTAGAAGGGATTCCTCGCTGGTCTTCGAGGAGGAGTGTAATGTCTCGAATTGATTTATCAATGTGAAGTGTCAATGGCTAAATGAATCTATAAAATATAGTGGTTCCTGTGAGCACCTATATGATTGTAACCCAAATTGCCATGATAATTTAGACTTTAAACCATTATGTTGTCCACCTTGTTGAAGAGCTTAGACATGAGACTCAGCTTAAGAGGAGTATATAGATTCAAGAGGACATGCCGATGTTCCCAAAAATCTAATCATATATGTTAGTTGGATTTGGAAGAGGCCATGGCTTGATGAAATTACACTAGTTCACATAGGGTTGAATATGGGTCCTGATTATATGATTGAAGAATATAATGGAAGGTATATAATATTATTCACTAATATTTCCCATTATGTGTAGCATGTTCTTTTGTGAGATGGGGTTCCCTTCACAAAGCTTGTTTCAATGCGGATGAAGCTACCATCCCCATAACACTATGATATGTGGACATAATAGTAGAATTGTTCTATGAGGGACTTGGTTCAATCCATGTAGAATGTTACTATGCGGGGCTGAGTTCCTCCCAGGTAGTACATTGCTACATTGAGCCAAGTTCCTCCCACATATCACATTGCTACATATGGAATGGTTCTACCCACATTTTTGTTCTATTTGGGGATATGGGAGGCATTGGATCAATCCATTTATGCCACAATAAATGGTTTCCAAAATATTTTTTTATGAATTTGGATGACTGGACAATTTATAATTTCATCCATGATTCTATATAGTATATTATTACCAAATGGTAATAGAAATTTATATGTTTCAACAATCATGCCTGCTCTCATCCTTTGATCACCGTTTTTTACACCCACTCCTTCTGGGTCCCCTTTGTGATCATTTATTGAGGAATTGAGGGGTTTTATACCGACAAAATCTGTCATCCACAGCATGCCACAAGTCATTTTGAAACGAACCTATGGTAGATGCCATGTCCCATGATTGGTTTCACTCATAGATGAAGATATAACTTTCCCATCCCACAAAAATCTTGTTTTCCTTCATAAGTCCATTGATATAGTCCCATCACATAATTTAATTCATTCACATGGAATTCCATCCATAGTGGTAGAAATTGTATTCCAGAAATAGAAATGAGTGATCTTTTGTTCATGAGCATAACTATTTTGTCCCTCCCTATGATCTATTTCATTCCATGGGTACCTCAAGAAGTGGGGGAACGTCATGTGAAGCGGTGGCCCAAAATATAATTGTCACGTCTCCCGATCAATTTTCCTTCACAGATTCGTTGACATTGATCATTTTTAATTAAATATTATTATGGCTATAATTTATGCCTTTTTCCGAGTTTGATGTGATTCAATACTTCTTCTATGTAAATTTTTCCGGAACCGTAAAATTCGCCCATTCATAATGGGTTTTGACCAGGATGAAGTGTATGATATTTTAATTTATAAAGTTGTACACTTTTGAACTAGTTCATGGCACTCACATGCAAAGACATAATGGGAACATGTTTATAAATAGGGGCCCATGTGATTTTTCATTTACAGAATCTATATACATCTTATATCCCTCCCTAAAATCATTTATCAAGTATTACTCTTTCATAATATTTCATTTTCATAATACTTTTCCACGAACTAAACTTCATCACCTGGGAGCATTAATTCTTTAATTTCATTAATAATGTCATGAATCATCATGGATGGATATTACCATAAATAGAAAACTATTTGGATGATTCCTCATGGGATGACCACCTCACATGATGATCCTTTTTTTGCCAACAATTTAGGGGCCACCTCTTCATGAAGTGGCGGGGAAAGGGAGAGGTAGCATCTTTCTTAGAACATTAATATGAACTTTTTCAATGGATCACATATAACATTTACTGATCTTATAATTCGGTTAAAATATCTTTATATTTCAACTCAATGATTATTAATATGATATGAAGAATATCAAATACATTCTTCAACATCACATAATCCCATAAGAGGGAATTTTGACAAACCACCTTTCACCAAATATTCTGTTAAACCTTTATTCCAACCATATACAATTCTATATCTTTATAATTCTATATGATGCTCCCCTTCAACTGGTTGATCAGAATCTCAAATCTTGATGGTTCAAAATTTCTAAAAATTGTTCCTAGGTGGGCATCCATTCTATATGGTAGATTGTCTCTAGGTAATGTAAAAAAGAGAACTTTTATTATAAAGGTTTATATTTGGATTCCAATTAACAAACAAATTCATGATATATCCTTGTTTTACACCAATCGATATTATCCATACATTTTCAACTACCTGTTAGGTGATACCATGGATGGTTGGAAATCTATGTGGAAGTTGTTGTCTAGAGGTATTTTCCCATATTAATGTGCTTGGTCAATCATGTTACAGCAGAATTGTAGAAATTGTTCATGATGATTGGAGTTAATTTGAATATTTCAATCCATATGTGATTCATAATTATCCATTTCCTCAATGACCACGATATCAACTAAATTGATTACTTGATGGTTTTAGATTACCAAAACATTATTACACATACATGGTGATGATGGGGTTAGTTTATGGGATGTCAATAAGAATGGGAGAATCCCCAATCTTGGTAATATTTATGAATAGTTTATTCCCTCTGACAATATTTTGGGAAACAATAGGAAAGTATCTCCATTGGTGAGGAACCCACTAACCATGAAAGTGTACATTCTTGGTCATTCCATTCATTCATAATCAATTATTCTATTCAATGGTTGGATAAAATTGTTTCCATAAGTTAGTAGTCCATGGACAAATTATTTTTGGTACTAGGACTCATCCAACTCAATAATGATGAGGAATTCCGGGTATATACTTGTAAAATCGTATTGTAGTCCAACATACCATGTGGGGCTACTAAATCTTTCCTAGTGTATATCCTTACTGTTATATGGTAGGAGTTTTCACCATGTTCATGAGTGGATGGATCTTACCATTCCATCCATTATATACTAGAGTTTGTTTATATAAACTAATGATGTCTACCATGATATAGTATGGATGTCCAATATACTTATTTGTACCCACCCATGATCGTATTTATGAAATTTTGGGCCATATGGAAGAAAATACAACTCCATATCTAATTATTGGGAAGTTATAATTCAAATATGACGTTGTGGAGTAACACTATCAATGTTATAAATATTAGCATGCCATGATGATATCTCATTCTTCATTTTCCCCAAAACTACTCAATATTGGTTTTGTTCACCTGAATACCCTAGGAATTGATTGTATTGTCAATATGATTAGTGATATTTCTATCATTACATTCATCCCTCACTACACACCTTTGGGAATTGTTATTGATAATAGTAGATGGAATTTGGATAAACTATGATACATCATCAAATTTTGAGAGAGAATTATAGGTGAATGGTTAGATGGAGTGAGCATATGAAAACTCTATTCCCCATAATGACACATATGATAGTTTTTATGTATGGAACATGTTTCTTCTTTTCGACTTCCATGGATTAAGGAGTCACATATAGTAATTTTCACCAGCTATGGCTTATGTTGATGCACAAATATTATGGCGTCCAATTTCCATACCTTGTGTAGAAACTCCCATCAATTTATTAATGGATTTTTCTTGGGATGTGAATGTATTACTATCCCAGTGGTGTATTAGTGAAGGAAAATGAATGGTTACTACACAACTGGTTTCTCCCATATAGGTACCTAAAACACTAACCATGGTTGGTTTAGGAGAAAACACCATAAATCCTAATTATCTAATCCCCATAGGGTAGTATCTTCCTACATCTCCATAATTTATAAATGTGGTGATAATAGGATGATTTCAAATGGTACTATAAAGAAACCTATGGTTGTTGGTCCAATTGTAATATCATTGGGATCTCCCCCAGTTGACCATGGGCCTATCATCCAGGTTCCTGAGACCATATTTGAGGTAGATAATGAATATTTTACCACATTGTGTTCATTTTTATGGAATAACTTTTACAATGTGTTTTTAATTTGCGATTACAGACCCACAATCTCTATTTATTAGAATCAATATACCAACACTATTATCAAACCCCATGATGTGTGAATATGGGAAAGGCACCAATTTTGTTCTATCATCATAGAGACCCTTAGGCGGAAATGGATGATAGGAAGGACATCCGCTCCAACTTCTCCATGTATTAGTCTATGGTGTGTTTGATTACCAAAACCAACATATCCTTGCACAACGTATCCATATTTTTCAAGAAGTCATAACTACATCTGAATTGTACCAAACTAAGTTTAATTCTTCCCAACATCAATCATGTGTCATAGGTGATATTACTAATATTCCACACCACATGGTTTTAAAAAACAAAATATCTTATGATAATGTAGTCTTGTAGACAATGCATCTATGTGAATTTTGGGATCATTTTTATAGGTTAATGGTTATACTATATTCAACCAATGCTTGATTTGAATCCAACAAGAAAGAGGGATGATATCATAAAGTCGTAATTAAATATATTTTGTTGATATATGAAACAAAATAGAGCAATGAAAAAAGTTTATAATGGGTCCTTAACAGATCACGTGAAGTGGTAGTCAATTTAATGACTAAATGGAGTTTGGTTCATTATAGAAATTTCTGCTGTCAGGTTCTCCTTAATTTTGAATCATCAAGGAGACACACCAGGATGTGGATGTTAATAAATTACTATTCAATAAATAAAAGAAAACATACTATCATTTTAGTTTTAATCCATTATTTTACATTTATATTCCAATTAATCACAAATGTTCATATATTGAAACAAAATCACCAATAGATATTAATTTTAACTATAACTTTAGAAATCCAAATTTAGATGATTATGGAACGATCTAAAATTTTTGTTATATGAGGGACTATATGAGTGTAGTTTTTGACTACTTCTTATGTATGATGGTAAACCCTACAAATATTATGGATTTTTTGTCATCAAATTAAATTTTCTTATATCCACTATGTTGTGATCTTAGTTGGGGTAACCCATATATTTACAATCCCTCCTGTTGGATGTTTTTAACCAGACATATATTCTATATCATTTTATTATATTTCCTTATTTTTTCGAAAACCATGAAAATCATGGTTATAGTGTGGTAGATCTATAATTTTATCTATGGTTCCATTTTTTTCCACTATGCTAGTTTTGTGTCTCTTTTTATTGTATGTTTAGAGTCTTGAAAATTTTACAAATGAAACTCATCATTTAGGCCAATAAACATTAACCATTAATCATGGGGGGGGGGACACTAGTATGGATTACTAGATGACAAATGTACCAATATTATTTAGAAAAGTTTAAGTGATTTGTGGACCCTTGGTATTTTTATGATTGAATACGAGATATAATATGGCCAAAGTTCATGTGTAGTTACCATGATAATGGTTTCTAGCATGATGATTTTTTGGGTGTATGGAAGTAGAAAAATCATCTACTAGGGACAATTTAGTCTTTGGTCGAAAGGACATTTTTTATGGAAAATTATGAAGATCCAACTAAGGAATATAATTCAACTAATATAATGGCTTCCTTAGGATATTATCCTTCTATTTCTGATGGATATCTAATTTTTTAAAATATTGATTTATCATGACCATGAAGAGTGCATTCATATGGGAATGTTGACAGAAAATTATGAGTGTTTATGTTTCAGTACTATCAATGAATGAAGCAATACTCCCAAACACGTTAGGATAATGTAAAGGGATGGTCCATTGTGGATTTTACTATCATTCAACTATGACATGGATTATATAGATTAACATCATATGAAATTAACATTTGAGGTTCAAGATTTAATGTCACTAAGATTTGATTGAGGGATAAAATATTATTTCTTCCATATAGTAAAATATCAAATAATATAATATAATCTACAGTAATGTAGATGATTGGTTATAAGCTATAATATAGGGGTTTGGGAATCTAGGGGGTGATATGGGGAAATTGAATAAGGAGTAAGAGTTAGATTAGTTTCAAGCCAATGTTTTCGGGGGCGTATGGATGTAGGGTACTCCTATCATGGGGTAAATTTTATTTACTATATAGTTCATTTTATAGGGTGACTTATGAATATACATTGAGGGAATATTATTCATAGTGAAAAAATGTTGTCCCCAAAACCCAATACCATTATTTACAATGGCCAGTGAGGATAATGGAGATTCAGACTTCCCCCAACACAATTTTTTGATTGTAAAAGGATACTTACTAAAATTGAAATGAACATTCCATGTAAATATATTGAAAAATTGGGTAGAAGTGTTTCCCAAAAGTAGGTTAGAAAAATGGATAGGAAGGATTTTTCCATGATGTCATGGCATGAGACATATGTTTTTGGTTTCACTAAATATCTCATCAAAATTATAATCAATTCATACGTAGTTTTGAAAATGTTTTCTCAAACATAAATTGAATTTTAATGTGGATATTGTAAATTTTCCTTCAAATAAAAGATAAAAAATTAGGTGAGGTTCATATTAGACTCTAATATATAGATGTTGGTCATGTTTAGGCAAGATCGATTTTTTTTGTTTAGACTAGGATATATGAACTCAAAATCACTATTTATAAATTATGGTGAGAATAAAGACATAAGAATATATTATACGGTTCCTTATGTATCTCTAACTCGTGTATAGATAAATTAAATTTTTATATTATTCCATAGATAGAGCCAAGATTGGATATTTTTTGTCACACTATATCCTGTAATGGAGGGGGATCAAGTCACAAATTGTTATATACATTCTGTATTCTATTTATGTGATTAGGTCATCAACCGTTTAGTTTAGCAGTATGAAATGAGTTTGGCATGAGGTCTTCCAATTTCAGGTCATGATGTAATGACCATTTTTCCTAAACATAATGAGTAATATGATGCTCATCATGACTAAATGTTTTATCATTCCATGAATGTGAGGGTAAATGAATTAGTAAACCCTTTTTCTAGGGATTATTGGATAAAGAGATATGATATAGGAAAACAATGCTTTTTGGTCTTACAAATATAAAATATGCCTCTATGGGGGATGAATTTTCCTTTATTTGAAATTCATATTTGGTGGAAAAACATATAAATAACCAATTGAGGGATATTTTATATATTCAAACATAGGTGTCCTCAAGTCACTAACCCACTTCATCTTTTATGGTTATAGGAAGATTCTAAATATCCTAAAGTTTCTAAGATATAGATTATGATGAATTGAAGTAATTTTTTTATGTAATTGATAAACATGTAGACCATAATTATCCATGTAGTGTGAAATTCCCTACATTAATCAGACTCATATATAGGGTTCATTTTTATTTCATTGATATATAATATAATTAGGATACCAAAATTTTGATCTCCTCTATAATTATTTATTTTTATATAAGAGATTGGGACCTTTTTCATTTTCAATACATACTGTAGGGACTAGAATAAATGTTCTAGTTTTCACTATGTATCTCATCAATATGGGAATCAAGACATCATTTTTCATGAGGTAAAATAAGTTTTAATGTCATTATGTCATGAAATTCCACAAGAATGATAATATCATAAAATGTGGAAGAAGGTGACACAATATGAAGAAGGTAGAATTTTGCGACTGGACCTGAAATAATAGTTCAATGTGTCACTAAGTGTCCTATGAGTGTAGGAATAAGTCCACATGTAAATATAAATTGAAACTCTATATGTATTTATGACATGTATATAGGGTATTTTATATATTTCACAACTGGTCCTATGACATAGGGTCTATACATCACTTCATATTCCATTTAAATGATAAAAAATCCACAAATAGTTCATGATGTTCTTCCCTTCACAGGTATGACACATGTATAGGGACATAGAGCATTTTATGAAAAGACCCTATAAATAGATCCTACATTGGATCCATATTGTTTGATTGAAGTTTTAGGAATTAGATGGTACGTTTCCTCTATTTTACATGTATTCCCATGACGTGAGGTTTTCACATCACTACATATCGAATAGAATGATAATCATGCCACACTTATCTCTTGATGAACCATATTGTTTATAGTTTTGTGGTAAAGATGTGGGTCACTCAACGTTAACAAAATGTCATCATATATGTGAATTTGAATATAGATATGAGAATCACTACATATCCTACTAGGTAATGAATCATGCAATTTTGGGTTATTGATAGAAATATCCCTACATAGGATTATCCCATATGTAGTTGATTTTTTTTAATTTTGGGGTTGTTGGATAAGGATATAAATTCCAATCATTGGAATATATCATATGATGACATCATTCATGATATACACAGTCCCTGAATATGGCATGGTAGATGACCACTTATGGGGGATGTGTTAATCAGGTGAAAACATTATGGTGTCTCATGGTTTAAATTCATACTATGAGGATATTGGTGGGATACTATTTATTGTCTTATGACATGAATGATGTTCTATATGGTAAAATTTCAGAAAATAATGGCGATGGTGTCTTGTACTTATGTGAATGATGATTTTTATACAATCAACAAAACATATCACAGACATGAGAAGAGCCCTTGAGGGCATAGACAGGTAATAAAATCATCTTATGAATGGATGTACATTTATGTCTATGGTTAACACATGGGGTCTAGGAAATATTACTTATCCTATGTTCCGTGGAATCAAGGAACACATGGTTCATTAGAAAGAGACTCCCTACATGGATCTGAATTTCTTTTTGGGATTGGTGAATTTCAAATTCTCCAACACAGGTCATGCTCATGTGTAACGAAACATTTTTTGAAACAATGATTCTCGTGTATTTTTTTCATCATAATGAAAGGTCATTGATTTCTGGAATATTATTATAGTGTTCCATGGAATACAATGTCCATTCAGTTAATTTCATGGGACCATGGACAAATATATATTTTAACTCCATTTATTTAGGATTGATTAAAAATGAAATTTAATGGCACATGATCATGAAATTATACCATTCAATTTAACATAATGTGATTAGTATGATTATATTGTGATTACACAAATTACTTCTTCATGAACATTTTGTTGTTGGGTTCATTGTGTAGGTGCCCTTCCATTAAGATCAAAAAATAGGATACATTGTATTAGTCCTTATGTATGGTATTGTGTCCCTCATATTAAAGTTCCCACATTAATGGTTTCATAATGAGTATCATTTGTGTCCTAGGGAATAATACAATTGCTCATTCAAGGAATGAATAGAGGAAATACATTTTGTTAAATAAACATGTGATCTACTTTTAGTGGAATTCCAAGTGAAGGAACGTAGGAAATATATTTTCATCTATTCAATCTGATTCATCTAGAAATTTTTATGATTGATCATCTATAGATAACTGATCACAGATGAAAATGAGGATTAATGGAAATAATACATATTTGTGAAGGGATTCCTATGTATTATATAATAATTAGTACTAGGTCACCTATTTGGTAGTGTGGTTTGTATTCTAAATATCTCGAATAACATATATGATCTTGTTCATCCAAATAATTTTACTCTTATATACCATTATCTGAAGTATATTTGACCTGGAGTTGGTGAAGTCCTATATCAGTCTATTAGGATATTCATGATAGTGCAATGAATATTGGGGTGTGATTTCATACTCACAATATATCTTCTATAATTCAACATAATATAAATTGTTGTTGTTGATTATTAGTGTTGTATGCTGGACAAAAAATCTAGTGAATATGTTTTCTTTCACGAAGCTATCAATGTTCCCTTTTCTGATATCCTGGAGGCATATAGCTTCACCGAATATAGAGAAGATAATGGTTGTATTAAAAAGGTACATGACCTACATAGCCATAGTGGGAGGATATTGTCCCATGAGATCATTTCTCTATATGGAATGATAACATGAGTACTTGTATATGTGTACAAATCCTAAGGGCTGGTGAATTAATATTTCTAGAAGTATATAAGAATGGAACATTTTGGTGAATTTTGTAAAGTCCAAAGTTATAAATGGAATGTTTATCCCAAGACTTCATATTTTTTGGGCGGAATAATGAGTATTGACTGGTGAGTTTCAATGGATCTGATGTCTTCCTCCTTCATAACAGTGTCGGTATATTCTCTATCAATTCACCAAAGAGGGACCCCATTAATTTTCCTATTATAAAATACTTTATGAGAATTTTTTCCATCATATAGAACATAATTAATTTCACATATGTATATATTATCTATATTATATCTGTCTGAGAGGATATATCCCTTCTAAAGATAGTCCAAAATGGGTGTCATACATCCAATGGTAATAACATATAGTTTGTGAAAGACACTATCTTCATTGATATCTTCAATATTTACATGAATTGATGGTGGGACAATCGAGTATCATGAAATGACGAAAACAGTTTCATCCCAAATTGGTTTAGCTAGAGATGTGGATTCATATTCTAGTTCATCTACCTAGGAATTGTTTTACTATAGGATGTGACTAAATTTCCTTTATAAATGTTATTATTCCATTAGTCCAAATTCGTATCTTAATATGTGATTAACTGAAACTTTTGGATAGAGTAATAATTATTAACATTCTTGATGGAAATTTCAACATCTCATTTTATCTTCCAGTTCATTACTGGTACCTAATGTTAAGGCTCTATCCCTTCAATGATAAAATAATATTAGGATTTATTATTCATTCACCACTCAAACAACATGAAAGAGTATTGTATGAATTCATTTTCAAGAGATGCATGAATATGAGCCCCACATTGTTGATTGTGGGGTCGTCTATTCTATTCCCTATATAATGTTTTGATGCACCATCGAAATACATATCCCATTTCAAGGATATCTTTTGAACATAAAAAAATTATATATAGTAGTAAAGAATCTAATTAATCCATTTCTTTCATGGTATTATTATTTAGGAAATCTGTTAAATCATATCCTTTGATATCATTATGTGGCATGAACTGAATTTCAAACTATTGTAGGATTTTCACCCACCATATCAAATCTCAGATCAAATTTGGATATCTAATAATATATTTGAGTTTGTTTCTATGAGATACTAGATAGATGTTGTGATGATTCATGTAGTTCCTCAACTACATGAATGGAAATATTAGCTCTAAACAACTATTTATATTATCCTAATAATGAGTCTCACCATACATCATTGTTCGTCTATTATAATATTGGATTATTTGGAAAAAATACATTTTATTTTTTATGAATAAGGCACACAGTAATCGAATGAAGAAATTAACAAATATAATGAGTGACTCTACAAAGATTTGTGGCATCATTTTTAGTGAGATTAATAGATATTTATTGATACTAATAAATGATTTCTAAAAATAAACAATCCCCTGATATATAATCCCCTTTTTCATCAACCAGTTGGCATGCAATTGTTTTCAAGCAAGGATGGATATGAAACACTACATGTATTATATAGGTCCATGATTTCCCCTCATTTCTATGAACATGTGAGGAGGGTTCATTCTAAGGATATCCACTGTATTTTCATGTTATACTTCGATGTTACGATTTTTTATAGGGAAGGTGAGAAATTTCCAATGGGTAGAACAAAAAAAAATTTAAGGTGTCAATTTTTAGGATGTAATTTCATAATTTTTAAATAATGGTTTTATGGATTACCAGTTGTTTTGTTCAATTTTTCGATTTAATCACCTATTCATCAAAATAGCATTGGAAAAAAATTCTCATTAAGGGTTTGGAGATGCAATGAAATAAATTATGGTATGAAGCAAGTATATTCTTCATGAGAAATGGAAATAACCGATAGAAAATAATCATGTTTAGAACTGAGGGTAGTATCATCATTATTATCTAAGGCCATTTAGATATTATTGTATTTTTAACAACAATCCAAGAAGGATAGATCCTAATATATAGTTGGAGTATCGATCAAAATTTCTTTGAACGAGTCTGGAGAATATTTCTTCGAGAAGTGTTGGTTTGGATCCATAAAATCAATGAAGTCTCTAATTTTATGATTCTTCTTATTGAATGTGTCAATATTGGATTCCCAATTGGGATATTAGACTTATTGAATGTTGTTGAATTTTATGATCTTGTCAACTTATTCTTAAATTGTGGCATAGTGTGTCAGGTACATCTTTCAGCATGATTTTTTAAATCCCAGGAGGTCCCTTGGATGGAGCTAATAGTTAATTTCCACTATAGGGTAAAGGCCCAGAATTTATATATAGTTACATGTCAATACATCCCAATGATACTTACAGAAAAAGGTATATAAATATTTTTCATTAAAATAAATTTCCATACTAATCATGGTGTGGTTTGAGTCTTCATTTGCCCCAATATTTATTTATTTGTGCTCATCAATGGTTGTAGTGATTCTCTCCTAATATTCTAGAGTGGATTCTATATGGTCCTCCTCCTCTTCATCTTCCACCTATTCAACTTTACCATATTTTTTAATAGTGGTAAAAATTATATGGGTATATTCTTCCATGTTTGGAGAAGATATTATATCTCGATATTCAAATCATTAAGATAATTCCTTATTGTAGGATTTCCTTGAATCATCAGAGATGGTGGAGTGAGAGATGGATAAGAACTTTCTTCCTATTAATTAGGTTATGTGACTACCTATTCCTTCATAACTACTGAGGTAATTATTTCATGTAGCTATCTGATATGATGAATGTATTTTCATCCAAGTATTCACCACTATCAGGTGAGTAATAAAAAATTTCATCATTGCTTGAATTATTACTCTTGGATGAAATCATAAATATCATTGAATATGAGCCTTTATTGGGGATCATATAATCATCTTGATTGATGGGAGATTCAAATTCTTTGATGATAATCTTTTTTTGATTTTCTACATTAATTTATAGGAAATTTGTGGTGGTGAACCATGAAAAACCATCTACTAGGGGTTGTTTCCTTATCTCAAATTGAATCGTGAATCAATATAATGCGACTCATATGTATCAAACATGGAATTATCATCCTGTAATGTCCAAATTTATCAATTAATGAACTATGTGATCCACTGAAAGAATGATGAATGGATTACATAGTGTAGATTAATATAGGCATGTCAGTGCCAAGGGCCCCGATGGCTTCACGGGCTCCTTCTATAGAGCCATGTAGGACGTTGTGATGTTGATATCATCTCTTCTATCCACGACTTTTCTAGAGGTGGAAGCCTTCCAAGGGTTGTGAGTGCCACCTCCATGGTGCTCATTCCTAAAGCAAGAAACCCCACGTTGGTCATAAAATACCACCCGATGAGTCTCTGTATCCTCACATACAAAATCATAGCTGGCCTCTTAAATGTTAGGATTGCTGTTCATCATCCCTGATGGATTGCTCAAGGGAAACAAGGATTTTTATGGGGGAGGTCAATTCAAGGTGATATAGCTCTTGACCAATAAATGATTAGGGACATAAACTACAAAACACGTGGTGATAATGTGGTGATTAAGCTGGATATGAATAAATCATTTGATCTGATAGAGAGGGGTTTCATAAACAGGTTGTTACAAGGTATGGGTTTCTCCCCTTAGAATGTTGATCTCTTTTTCAGATGCTTCTCCACATCATGGATGGAGGTTTTTTATGGGAAAATCTTATGGGTTCTTCAAAAACACCTGCATTCAGACAGGGAGACCCCATCTCCTTGTGCCTCTTCATCATCTCCCAGGATATCTTGAGTCGTCTCATCCAGAGGAACTACAATAGTGGTGAGTTTCAGCCCAACCGAAGGTCAAGGGGGTCTCGGTCTACCTCCCCCCTTATGTTCAAAGATGACACCCTCCTTTTTATGAATTTCGGTAGTAGATTTATCAAATGCCTGAATGTGGTGATGGATGATTACTGCTTATGGAGTGGCCAACTCATTAACAAAAACAAGAGACATTTATTTCTCTTGAACAATTGTTCTCCCGGCCGGATGTCAGCAGTGCATACTTCCCTTGCCATGCATCAAGGAAGCTTTCCTACTGAGTACGTAGGGGCCCCCATTTCTACAATCAATCTTTTCATTATATATTTAGACATCCTCACTAGAAATATTGTGGATCACATCCACAACTAGAAGAATAAATACATCTCCTTTGGTGGTCGTAATCCTCTGATCAACAACATGCTCCTCACTTCCCATGTTCATGCACTTTCTGCTATTAATGTCCCAAATATTGTCCTTTCCAACATCGAAAATATTAATTCCAATTTTATCTAGGACCCCAAAGTTGATGTAAAATGTCACTGGTCCTCCTGGAGTAAAATGGCAGCACTGGAAAGTGATGGGGGAATCAACGTCCATTTCCGTGCCAATACTCTGCAATTCATGCATGCAAAAATGGCCCGAGAAATCCTCAAAAAATGTACCTTGTGGGGTCAAATTATGAATACATCCCAGTTTGGAAACATCACATTGCTCGAAGTCCATGGCTCCATGTTTTGGGATTCCATATCCCCCCCCCCGTCATTGAGCCTCAAGTGCATGCGCGCTGGATAATTGGGAAGGGCATCATTTCGTTCTGGTATCATAACTAGGTTGGGGAGATTCTCGGTTTCCCAGGATATCCTACCCCCTCAATATCATTCAGGGAAGAAAGCAGCCACCCCTGCTTCATTGTAGCAGTGTCGAATTATTTCCATCAGAGCTCTTTCAACCTTATTGGCACATCCTCTGATAATGATAAATGTGTTTTCACCCCTTCATCCTCTGGGGTCCTCACTTCTCGGGACATCCACCACTCGCGAGGCTTCCAAGACCCTCCTCAAAGCTGTAATGATACCTTGTGGTGTAAGGTCATGGCTGCTAAGTACAACATCCTCATTTGGAGAATCCAAAATAGATCCATCCCAACTGATGAGAACATCAAACTCTGTGGTTTTTCTTTGGCGTCTCACTGCTCATGTTTTCAAAGAAGCAAGGAGGAGAGTGAGGACCATCTTTTCTTCGAAATTGATTGGGAAAGTGATGTCTAGCGCTACGTTGGTGAGTTCATGGGTCTCTTTGTCCCTCACATAAGCAACCATCCATTCATGGAAATGTGGTTCCATGGATCAGGAGATAGAGGCCCAGAGAATATGGCTCGAGCCATGATTATGCAGGCGGGATGCTGGAGTTTATGGCAGGACCACAACAAAGCTAGGCATGAAGGGGTACAAGCTAATTCCTACACTGTCATCGTCAAAACCAAGATGATCCTTATGGATATAGCAAAACACGTCTCTATTTAGAATGATGCCCCCTCTCTTCACAAATTTCAGGTCAGACCCCATATCCCCTAGCATATTAATAGTAACAACAAGGGGAAATGGATCTGTTGGTCCCCGCATTCCAGTGGTCTCAAATATAACACGGATGCGTCATGAATCATGGGGACCCTCTGGGGTGGCAGGGTTGTGTGTAATATCCATGGCTCGGTGGTGCTGGAATTATCTACCAGGTTAAGTCATGGTACCTCCCTTCAGGCTGAGGCTAAATCATTTCTCATGGGTCTTTGTATTTTCCACCACAAAAGTGTCTGGGTTGGAGAGGCGGAAAATGACTACAAGATTCTTCATGCCGTTATTAATGTCTTCTTTCAACCTCCATGGTCCATCAAATACATAAGCTGAATGTGTAGGGCTATGCATAGTAACAAAATCAATGTCAATCATACTTGGAGAGAATGAAACCAAGTCGCGGACTACCTTGCTTCATTGGAGGTTACATGCCCTAATCATATCTTCCATAATACAGTGATCTCCTTAAAACATGAGGTTATCAACTTAATTAAATGGGATTCCATCATTCTCCACTACTTTTGGCCCCATTAGCTTCTTTTTGTTGTTTGGGTTTTGTCTTGTGATGGGTTTTCTTTTTTTTTCATTAATAAAAATTTTAAAATGATGATAATGAATATAGCCCCATTCTAGAAACATTTTGAACACCATGTTCTACCAAAACACTAGAAACTCGGATTCAAATATATGGTACCCAAATTAAAACTTGGTCATGATTTTCCACAATGACTTCTTCTCAAAAAAAGTTTAGACCTATAATGTAATGCTTTAACAGTCATGGAAATCCTTGTTATAGACTAGCTATTAATGTTTTCATATATGAATTAGGTTATGTATAGAGCCATTTTTAAGGAAGACTATTTGTACATCGACACTATTTATACTATAAAAAACATATAGGGTTATGATGTGTCCTTATATAACAGCATAATCAGTATGATATGTGATGGAGATAAATTTGCAGAATTATGATGGATTAGTCACTATCCAATAGACCCCATAATCATTATCATCATCATAAAATTCATTATGGATGAGAAAATCCACCATGAGTACTTCCCTGGGGTCTTTTGTATTACTCAGGGTATCCAGGATCGATATGTTTTCTGATACCAAGGAGTACTATTTTACAATTTCATACTTCTATCCTAATGGACAACTCTTCCTTGGAAGGGGATTCTATTTCACATGTACATTATAAGATTGTGTATTTTATTTTGATATATTAATCCTCGTGATATGTGTTGAACGCCCTCTTATTCGTATTGTATTATGGAGAGTAGGTATTCCATTACACTAGGGGTGATATTACACTTGATCATCATTAGATTAATATTCTAGAGTGATAGTGTTATGGTGGATTATGTACAATGTTGTAGGATTTTCATGCACCTGGAAAACTAGTTGAATGTTGTTCCGTGTGTTTCAGCAATATTGACAATCCAACTAGGTGTGTAGGTAGAAGTATGTATTCTTCATTGTATTAACCTTCCCTTATATCCTTGTATCCCACATACACTTAATCTAGTTCCCCAATAATACATGGGCGACTCACATTTATAGACATAATCATTATTAATGAAGGGATCCATTAATGGAACTAAATATTTACTCCTCATCTAATTATGAATCTTCCAAATTGAACATTTATGGTAGTAACATTTGGGGGTTTAGGGAAAATTGTATCATATTTGAGGTTATTCATTATTATAGAGTTGAATCCTACTATATCCATGATGTTTGTTCAAACTCCTTCAACACCACCTTGATTTTTAGACAAGGAAATTTTTTTAAGTTCTTGATTCTAGAGGTTTGTGGTCCAAATGTTATTGGTTGAGTTTTAGTGGATGTGGACATGAGAGTAGATGGTTGTTCCAATTGATCATGGAGGATATCATGGATATAGTTGATTGACTTCTGAGTCATCCAACTATCAAAATTAGGTACACCCTTTCAATAAAATTCATTCCACACTCCTCCTTCAATTGGGCAGTGGTGCAAACAAATTCTACTAGTACATGTGGGCTTCCAAATAATAATTTTCTATAATTTACCATATTATATTAAATTTAATTGAATATGAAGAATTATTTAATTGTGTGTTCTTGTATCCTATGAAATGGAAAATAATTCTGCCAATTGGCAAGAACAACCTCCTCCTCGCTTTTATGTTCTAATTGGTGAAGAAGATCATTCTCTAAAGTGGGTAAAAAATATTTATATACATGATCATCTAGAAATTAGTAAACCTTAAAATTATGTTCATCAAATTTAGTTTTATAGGGTTACCTCTTATCAATATGTTGAAGTTGGGGTTTATGATTGCACCTTGGGGGTGCTACATGATACTTTGTAGGTTTTAGAGATGGAACAATCATCCAGAGTAGTTTAATAATGATATATTTTTCATCCTTATTTCATTCTATTTTCCTAGGGACTATCCGAGCTATCTGGTAGTTGAGACTATTCTGCTATATATATTCTTCTATTCTATGTTAATGTTGGAAAAATCCCAAAACCTGTATGTATATTTCACCTGGATGAGTGGTGTTCACATCTCATCAATATTTTAATTGATCCCTTGAGATAGAATATCTTCTTGGGGAATGATTCAGTTGAGGGAGTATGATTTCCCTTTCTATCTGGAAATGAAATCTGAGACTCTTTATTTTATATGATTTCATGTCGATAGGGAATTTATTACTTCCATATTGTAGGGTTGAGTTTAGAAGAAATAATAATTTCCAATAGAGATCCACTAATCCCATTATCAACCAATATGGATGAATGTTATACCAAATAATGGCAGGCCCTTATAGGGTTTGTATGAAACATCTGAGTTTAACTACTACTAGTTTCTTATAATATCCCATTATGGGATGATAATTAGACACATAGTTCATCATATATTGTTCCTAGTCTTCAGATCCATTGATTATAAAAAAAATAGGACCACCAAATATTAGAGGTGGGGGTATCCCTCACTCAGTTAGTGTATTGCATCCATTACTCATGTACCATCTCACACCATACATCCACAACAACTAATTGAGTTTCTTAAATATCAATGGTTCCAATAATCCGTTAATAGGTGTTCTGTTCAACATGATATTGGATAGGATCAATAATCCGAAGGATTTGGTTTACTAGTTCAAATGTCATTTGAGGCTTATATCCAGCTGCAAACATATTATTTGGGTTTTACAAAATCGATTTTGATTGTCTTCTTAAGGGAAGGACTGTTTGATATCAATCAATGAACATGTCTAGGTAAAAAAATGTTTTATGCACTGTGATGGGGAGATTTCCATTCACTACTTCCATTTTTTATATGTCTTTATGGTTAAGGTCCACCTATTACAAGTGAACATTGTGGGTATATTGAGGGAGAATATTTTAAAATAATTCCATATAAAAGAAACATAGGTTTTATTTCCCCTAACTCTTTCATTTATTCCTTTTACTATGTGTATCATTATTTTATCATAGGGATATTTTAAACATTGATAGAGGAATAATGATTCTATATGGACATTCCTTTATTTATGTAATTGATTTAATGAGGAGAATGTATAAAATTAATCAATAGAGAAACAATGGTTAGGCTGATTCTCATTTTTGGTGAATGGACACCTTCATCTTTTATCTCGGGGGGGGGGGGGTGCTCATAATGGAACCATCCAATACCTCCTCCTCCTCATGTGCATCATTCCCAGTTCTATCTATAACATTGATGTCCATGATTTTTATTGATGCATAATACATTATAGTCATTGTTCTTCTGTCAAAATATGTTAAGGTCATTTTTTCCCTTTATTGGACATCTTTTTTCCATTTTAGAATCCTCTTCAAGTTTCTTGGAGAATAGAGACTTAGAGTGAACATCTATGAAGACTGGTTGAAGGCCTCCCTTTGTGAGAAATTGGGCTAGTGGATATGTTGTTATTGGAGACCTTACCTCTTATCATCCTCCCTAAAAGGTAATATATTAATTTTTTTTTGTGGTGCATGTGGTAAAAATTCCTCCAGTGCAATATGCTTGGGTTTCTCCCATTCTCTTGTTATTTTTCCTCAGTTTAGACTTTTTGATCTTACAGGGTAATATTGTGTTGAAAAATCCCCCAGCCTTGTAGAAATGTGGTAATCAAATAATTTAGTTATTGTTTCAACTATCCCCAACCTCTTGGACATACGAATCCCTATTCGGGGGTGATCCATGTACAATGTTGATTCCACACATGAACATATTTCTTTTAATGAAATTAACAAATCTTTATTATAGGATTCACTTTAGTCATAATCTAACTATGTGTACTCTGTCTCATGAATCAATATTTTTTGATGCATTTCAATCATTGAACCTACATTTTTTAGGGTTATTTACAAATTATTCTGGTTGATTATGCCATATTTTTTATAACTGGGTTTTTCCAAAAATATTATTTTGAATAATAAAATTACTATAGGAATTTTACAGTGGGTTTTACCCAATGGGGCACAATAAGAAATTAAAATATTCATGTTCTCCCATCCCTATATATGAACACAATGCTATGAATCTATAATTATAGGAGGAAACTTTTGAATGGAATTGAAGCCTTATGATTGAAGATAATTCCATAGCTTCACTAATCATGGTCACTGCCTGTTGGGATGGGATTACACATTTATTTATCACCAAAGCACATTTAATACAATGACTTGGTCTCTATACACATCATATGAAAATAATTTTTTCGTTTTTGTGGTGTATAGTGGTCCAGAGATTCAAGAAGGATGTTGTGTATGTATGTTTTTGAAAATGACTCTCAAATATTGAACTGAGAAGTGGTTAAGTTGAAAACATAATGGTTATTTCATCTTTGTCCAATTTTATTCTCATATGAATCAAAACATTTTTTCTTCTTCCATAGACTCATCTAAATTATCTTATAGACATGGGTTCGTCTAGACATTTTTCGCACATGTATTTTGGATAGTGTAGTCCTAGTTCATATGGGATTGGTCTAGGGTTGGTTTGGGTGATGAGTGTTTCCATGGTACATCTTATAATTGAAAATTTTTGTTTCTTTTCATTGATAGGGTATCTAACACATTTGGATCCAACCATCCATGTGCCTCAAAATATGAGGGATTTCTCATATTTGACTCGGAAAGGGGAGGACCCTCTTATCAAAATGAGTTTCCATTGTGTGGAGAACCATCACATCAGGTGATAACATGGAGAGGACTAAGATCATTGCATGAAATCTCAATGTAGGGAAAATTTCTAAACCATATACCATTGTGAGGAACCTCAGGGAAAATTACTGCAATGGGAGGAACTTATTACTATTTTATATCCAATTCTTAAGGAGGGAAATAGTGATGCTCATCACAAGATACTCCCTTCTGATTGATCAGTTTTTTTCATGAAGGAAGCCATAATTGTATGCTATCTAAGGAGAACCTCCAAACCAACTGGTATAAATGTTTCAATGTGGCCCATCACAATTTCTATACCCTCTTCTAAAATTTGGTACCTGATCTATAGGATTCTGATCATCCATTAATATATGTTTGATGGAATAAAGACTCAAGCTTTATGTATAGAGGGGTTATAATGTTTCACATCGCATTACATTTTCATTTAGTTAAAAATATTTCTAATAATAATCTTGTGGGTGAATTTGGAAGCTTTTTGTAAGTGATAACCTTTATATATAGGTTTTTGCTTAATGTTTTCTGTGGTTCTTCCAATATATGATGGCATGCTTCTAGAATTCTAGAAGGGATATATTCTTACACTAGAGAGGTCACCAATGAGGAATGGTGTCCCCTAGTTGAAATATATATTTTTTATTGAAATCATTTTCTTTTTGTCATGATATATTTTAGATGACTTTATGGGATGGGAGCAGTGATGTATGTCTTCTCCAAAGTGACACCACATTGATTGGATGATTCACCCCACATGAGAAGGTAGGGTTTTGTTCCTGACTCCTATGAATTTAGGAAGGCTCCATTACTTATTGTAATATCTTTAGGATATGTCCATGGATTAATATATGATCCATCATCATTTCAAATATATTGTTTCTGATATCCTTCTAGAGAATGGGAACATATTACCATTCGGGTCTTAGAGAATGTATATATACATGCTCCGCTCCTCCATTTCCTTCATATAAGTACTAATATTCATCTTATATAGGGGAAGTGATATTAATCTTACACTAATTTAAAATAGGCATAATCCAAAATAAATCTCCATTTACAATAATAATTGCATGGTGGTCATGATATGAACAAGCATGAATTTGTTTCTTCTCATTTTTTCCATTATATTTGATATATAGCATTAACATGCAACCATATAAATTTTCATCTTCTTGTATTTGGTGGCCACCATATTATTCTACAAGGCATAATATTTGTGTGTTGTTTTTGGAATTGAACCTTATTTTATTGTCATATTTGCATTGAAGGCATGATATTAATCAGAATTAATATTAATCTGTTGATGGTTGTACATTGTATTTTTACAATGTGCTTACCATGAATAGGTTGGGATATATGCATTTCTATATTATTCACTTGTATGTGGATGATGAGTTTTCTAAATGTGATAAGGGACTTATGTGAGATAGCTTTCCAACATATTTGGATGATAAGATTACTATGAGTGCGTAGGGTTATTCATCTTCTCATAGTCAGTTTCTACCATATTATAATAGATGTTCTGATGTCTATTAGAAATAATATATGTCTAATCATGATTTCCATTGTATTAGATTGATAAGATTAATGTTCATTAGTTTGTATATACATCTACCTATAGTTTTCCTATATATTTGGGGTAAAGGATTAATATTTTTAATAAAAAAAATTTTTCTACCCATTTTCCATCATATTTGGATGATGGTATTAATGAGAGTGACTAGGGATATACATCTTCTCATAGCTGGTTTATTCTATATTTGACTGGTTGGCTTGATTTTAATGAGATATAATTTTTGAAATCTAATTTTTATTCATTTATGGCTAGCCTTCATGAAACTAGTGGTCCTAAATATACTTATTCCCATAGGTTTCCATCATATTTATTTGGAGTTCTTCTCTACCAGGAATAAGGATGATGTCCTGTTAAAAAATTTAATGTCACCCTCCATGAGTTGACATGGGTACCTGGGTTTTTATAAATTCATATGGAGCCCACTAGAAAATATCTTCTATATGGTAAGGATAATGAGTCTTATAGCATTTATGATCGCGATTTCCACTCAGGGCCTTTGGGAGGAACCCCTGATCTGCGAGGATTAACATATTGATGATTAGTTTATCAATATAACTATGGTAAAAGATGAAATCATTATCATGCAATTTGGGTTTTCTCGTGAAATGGATTGAGATTGGTGTTTTGTCTATCTAGTTTTGGACAACCAACTGTAGGGGGGTGGATATATGGTAGGGCGTCATGGATTAGAGGGCATACTAGGACCACTCTAGGTTTGGGAGTATAGAATTATGGTTATACACTAAGACAAATCCATTTTAATCCCATAATTGATGATGATCAGTGGGAGATGGAATTCTCTTTTTGATTGATCCCTCAATTTGTGAGGTGACTGATGTGTGTGTATGCAAGACCTTATGAAACTTCCTTGGATTAAAGAGAGTTATTTTGAAAATTGTCTTTAATATATGTGATAAATCTAAACATAAAACCTCTACAAATAATAATCTCATGAGAACATGCATTATTGATGGGTTCATTTTGACATATTCCATTTTTATGTGAATGATTCCTAAGTCAGGGTTACACTGCCACCTTGGTAAAGGATTCACTGTGGGTTCAACATTTTTTCCACTAGAAATCTAGATTTCCTGACGATTGATTACTAGGGTTTGAGTTTTGAACGATAGTTTATATCGGGTTCACTAATTTTTAATAGTATCTACAATGTTTTGTTCAAAGATCTAAAAACACATAATGACACTTACACTCAGGAATACTCATGGGACCACATTCCAAAGGATGGGGTTTGTTAGGGAACATGGCCAATAAAACTTATCAACTAAAACTGGTCATGATGATGGGATGTCGAACTCATCAGACCATTATAGGTGGAACTATTTCCAATTCCAGTACCCTATTATATGTTTATGATATGTTAATGAAACACTTGTTCATTACCATGTTTATATACATGGATCACCATGAATTAACAGTCTATTGTGAATAAAAATGTGTTTAGAATCATCTGTATATATTTATATGTGATTTTATCCATTGATTGGGATATTTGAATTTATATATAGTTTTACATAAATTGTACCCATTTATGATGGGATAATAAATTCCTTGGTCGTTTTATAGGATGATTCTTGTTTTAAGCCACATGGTTGGGAAATCTAGAGAATATTTCCATCTATTGAGATGGAATTTGTTTTGATATAAAGATCAAACCCAAACAATGGGATTAGAATAAATCCTCAAGATAAGAATGAGATAACACATAATTCACTAAATCATAAAAGGACACATCTCATTTAATGGTCGTACGATAAGGATTAAATCTTGAATTTTAATGTCATCTAGTAAGGAAATCAATGATAAAGGAATACATTTATTATTTTGTTCAATAATTATGCCTAAGATATATGAGGTACAATGAAGTGATATATTCCCCAGGTGTATATTAACCTACTGTGAAGGTGTCTACAACAACATTAGGTTGAATTGTATGGTTGGGATTACATATTAAGGCAGTTTCCTATATATCATAATTATATGGGAGTCAAATCTCATATAATTTGGTATGTTTGAACAGACACCTACAAGGATTCCCATGATGTTGGGGATTACACATTGAATGTTATTTTTTGAATAGAGGATGAGATTATCATCTGTGGAGAAAGCCCATTTTGATGGGTGCTAAACTCATAGGGATAATCATTTGAACTGAGTTTGGTGCGTACATCTATAGAGAAGGCTTATTTGGATTTGTGTATGGAAGCATCCATCACTCAAAGGGATTCCCCTATTAAATTTCTACCACATGGATTTCATGATCTCCAATAAATACTAATACCATGGGGTCATTATTAGTGTGAGAAAAATAAATTAATTGGTGGATCTGAAGATTTCTACTTCCACTATATCCACTAATGGATGAGATTATGGATCCCAATGGGAGAATGAAATAGATCTGAGTGAGACTATCTACACATTTATTTTGGAATCATGGATATTCACATCTAGAGATCCATCGAGGTACATACCAGCCTAGTTAAAGGGAAAAATAGAAAGGCCTCCCACAAGAATGGTTAGGGCATTACATATTTAGAGATTCCCAATGTGTCCTTAAGGAAGAGGGGAATGATTTTTAGTATTACACATCGAAGGAAATGGAAAATGGTTCCCCTAAATCCCTATAATGGGATAGTTTTTGTATGGACCTCCATTGTTTAAACCCTCATCCCCATGAAAATGTATACATGAAAACTTTACAAGGGTACGCCTTTAGAATGAGGTTACTCACATGACTCATCATTCCATGGGTATATAGACTATAAAGGACAGAAATTTGATCTTGAACATCATATAAAATATTTAATGTGAATTTGGAAGAGGAATTTGGATGATTTCATTAGAATGGTTTTTACGTGGTCTAATGTGGGGACGAATGATATGATAGATACGAGGAATAAGATCTGGATACATGAAATATTTAGTTATCATTTTTATTGATAATAGTTTATGATGTTGTATGGGGATCCCTCTGAATTGAATGTTTTGATATGTGTGGGGAACTATCTACGTTGTGTTGTGTTATGAAGACTAGATTTCTACCCACATAGTTCCCTGTTATGTTGAACTAGGTTCCATCTGTGTAACGTGTTTCTACATGTGGAAAAGTTCCTTCAGCGTTTTGTTTTATATATGAGGCCAATTTCCTCCCTTGAAGAACATTTCTATGTGGGGGAACGGTTCTATATAAATATCATTATTATATGTGGGGTATCGGGCCGCAATGGGTCAATCCATTTATGCCCCACTAAATGTTTTCCGAAAAAATGGTTTTATGGTCCTAGATGAATGAAAGATTTATTATTTCCAACAAAAATCTTTGCGGTGTACTTTAAACTTTTTGGAATAGAATGGTCCAGGTTTGGGATCTCATTTGATCCTTCCTACTATGATCTCCATTTTTTATTCTTCTCCTCTAAATTCCACTTGGGGTTCTATAATATTAGAATGGAGGGATAAGTTACTAGCATGTTCAGTCATCCATGGTGAGTCGTAAGGCTTATCTGAAGGATCCCATGGATGGTGACCCATCATGTAAAATATATTGTTCCCCTGGGGAGTTGTTTCATGGGGTGAAAATAATAGTCTGCCCCTATAATAGGCTAGGTTTCATTTGCGGGGGTTGGCAGTTCTATCCCATCCTGCATAAAATTTCATTCATATGATTAGTCATTCACGAGGTCAGATATCATATTTTATCCCAAAAAAAACAAATCTGGTTTTCATCGTGACTTCTAGAGTTATTTCCTATGATGTAAGCAATATCATTTGTTGGGTTCTTTTCTATGTTGTGGAATGTTATGCAGAGTGTTAGTCCGTGAATTGATTTTCACGTCGTGGTATCAATCATTCCATCATGGCTTCATCCTCATTGAACATTTTTTTTCAGTATCAGTCATTGTTTATTTATACACATCTCTATGATTGATGTAATTCTATTCTTAATGTCTGCGGAATTTCTAAGACCCAAATGAATTATTGATATCAATGTAATTATTATATAATTATATATAAAAAATAAAATAATTCATTGTAACATATATGTTTTTTTGAAACATTGTTTTATTAAAAGCTATATGATTTATATAAATGGTAAATTTTAATAATTGAGAGTATTACTTTTTTATAAAATTATTGGTTTCAGAAGTAAAAAAAATTAATAATCATTCATATATTTATTTTCAAATAGACATAAATATTGATCAAATCATTTGAGTAGAAAAGATTATTATTTTGAAAATAATTATTAAGTCCGTAATATATATGTACAAGAATAAACTAAATTAATCAATATTGAAAAATGTTTATGGAAATATTTTTAAATTTTTTTTAAAAAATAAACTTCCAGTCTTTTAATAGTTAAAAATAGTTAAAGAATTTTAATAAATTCATTTTAACTTCTAGAATACAATTTTTTGAAGTTTAATTTTTACATGTTTTGTTCTAGATTATTTGAATTTATTTGTTGTACCTATATAAATTGAAATTGATAAAATGGTTTCCATATTTGGAGTCAAGATATTCAAATTTTTAATCAAAATAATGTCATGTTTTTTCATAATGAAATGTTATCATTGTATGAATTTATCATCATGTTAAGGGTTAAAAGATTTAACTAGTGTGTTAAAATATACCATGGGACACAAACATTAGAAATATTTAACTAAATTTTATTATATGAGTGGATATTTATTTATATATATATATATATATTAAAATTTATCCCATATTTATTTTTTCACATTTGGTTCCATTTTTACTGATTATGGCATTGATTTTATATTATAAAACTAATATTAAAACATTCCAGTCTCTATCACTTAGTACCTCAAATAATTTTTTTATCATTTTCTGAATAATCCACTTTAAGGGTGAGTGGGAAATGCATAATACATATGCCAAATTTAAAAAAACCCAGAAACCAATATTCAAACATCACAAATAGGTTCCAAGATACACCCTAAAAACATCAATATTTAGATTCAGATTTAAAATTTAAAAAATAGAACACAAGACACCTCGGACCGTGATCCGACTCGAGCCACGCTTCAGGATTCGCTGTCCAGCCCTCATCGTCATCACATCACTAGAAACAACATCAACGGATACACCTTTATCTGCTCCATCCTCACCCAAAAAACTTCTTCATACAAAATTGGCACATCAAAGATGAAAAAAACTGCAACAAACAATAGGCACAACAACAACACAGATTGAATCCGGTGAAGGACGCACCAACCAGATTATCGACTACAGAATAGGTAGAATCAAGAGCCTTCCATACCAATATGAGAACCTTCACAGACTCAAAAAGCATGCCAAAAACATCATAAAGTACAAGAAATAGAGGCAGATTCGACATCACCCCACCACTACCTCGATTATCTTCAAGTGGCATCCACAAAAACCCGAAAAAGACGATGATCCAGGGAGAGAGAAGTTGGTTCAATGTCACCCAGGACTGGAAGAACTAGAATCACCTCAAGGGAAAGTCACTATTGAGGGGATCCTAGCATATCATTGGCTAAAACGCCACTCTGGGATAGATACGAACAAATCGCTACCACAGAGTATCCCCCAATGGGTTCTTAAATGAATGATCCATGGAAAGCTAGAAGAGCCAAAGATGCAGAAGGGAAAATCGAAGAGACATCGATGCGCGAACTCGAGAAAAGGAGCACACAAATTAAACTTCAAAAAACCTATAAAACAAAAACCATTAAATCCCCTGCCCCCTCCGCACCATACCGTGGCTGACCTCGATGCACACCAGACCGAAGTCATCACCCGCATCCACCAAGCCCTAATCTGCCACCAAAACGCCTCCACCCGCCAAACCGAAGCCTTTTCTCATATAGATGAGACGAAGACAATAGCTGATCCACTGAGGAACACTGAGGAAGGGGATGATGAAGGTGAGCCGACCGAGGTCATAGGAGGGAAGGGAGTGAAGCCTTGGAAGAAACCCTAGCTCTTAAGAGAGAGGATACATCACCGCTCCAAGGACCTCAATTCAAGGGTCCATCCATATGATCCTTATCGTAATAAATTTTTTCCTTTACACTTAATACAATTTATTTTTAATGAAATTGAAAAAAACCTCCGTAGTGGTATGAGTTCATAATATTTATGTTAAAAAAATGAATTCTTTATATTGTTTTTAAAATATTAAATAACATAAAAATTTATGCACTATGGACACAATACATATTGAATATATTAAAAATAATGTATGTGATATTAAAAATATTAAATTTTTTATGGTTTACATCGATAATTATGTTACACTACTTTTATAAATATTATTTAAGGGTAATATATGACGTAATATTTTTAGTCAAACTCCATTGTAATCATGAGGTTTCTATAATGACAAGTTACTTTAAAAGTCCTCAAAATGATATTAAATAATATTTAATCATAAAATTTAATTCATTAGTTAATTTTAAAAGCATATTAATATTATCATTAATCATGTCATGTGTTCAATATTGTTAATACAATATATTTTAAATTTATTAAACACATTAATTTTTTAAAATTTCATTCGTTTCTCTTAAAGAATTAATTTTCCATAATTGAATTTTGATTTATGAAAATAAAATTGATTCAATCTATGATTTTATAAAACTAAAATGAGTTTATTTTTCTATAAATATTATAAAAAAATATAAAAAAAAATTCCATATAATTTATACAATCCCATGGGGGAAAAATAACTTCTCCTTGAATTGATATATGTTCAGTTGAATGGATGACATCAAAAGACTAGGTCATTGGATCATGTTCATCAAGGAGAATGTTTAAGGTAAGTGTTTGTGATAAAACATTACATTTTATTAAGATTATTTAAATTTCAATTTAAATTTAATTTATTGTAAATTATTTCTCTCTTAATCAAAAAAAATTATATCCACTATTATATTTTGGTATTATGATATTAATTTTTTTACTATTTCTAATATTCAGAACAATTGATATTATGTTTATTGTAAATGCTGTCATTTTTTATCCTTTTAGTTAGAAAACATATTATTCTTCATTCATGCTTCAAAATCATATATATATATAAAGAAATTATTTTTAAGATCATTCTCAAATATCTCTAATCATTTTAAAAATTTTAATTAAGAATATTTTTATCATTTTTCCATATGGGTCACTTTTGACTCAATGTATAAATATTGGAAATAATTTTTTTATGTTTAATTCATCACCATATTTAACGATCATAATGGAAATTATTCATAAATATATTTCTCTTTATATTCATTTTTTTGGAAGGAAAATCCATTTCTCTATATTATTTTTTATTTTTGTTTTTATTTTATATGAAAATGATAAATTTTTGTTATAAATTTTGAAAAGTAGATTCACTTCACATATTTATATATTAATCTTCAATTAAACGTTTTTGGAAATTTTCATCAAATATTTCCTCTTTTTTATTATTTTAAATATATTTTAAAATATATAATTTTTAATGTTATACGATGAATTTATTAAATAGAGTTTTGAAAGATACATTTAACATTAAATTTTAACCATGATCCCAATTTTCATATAATGTCATTTTCATATTTTAGAAAGTATTTTGATCACGAATTTCCATAAGATAATGAATTTACTAAAAAAGATTCTTTTTTAAAGAATTTATTTTCTCATTTCATCCAATACAAATATATGGTTTATAGAAAAATATACACAAAGAATTATTTTATGTTCTCTATCACAATTCGTCATTTATTTTGGAATTATTTTTCAATAAAATATCCATGTTCTATTATAAAATAGATAAATTTGGTATCATATCTATGTTGAATACAAATTTTACACATTATTATATATAGTTTCAATCAAATTAATCTTACTAATATTTTTTTATAAAAAATATAAAAATACTAATGTTCTATATACTTTATTCAATACATTTTTTATCGATATCTATGGAATAAAAATATTGAATTTTATATTTCATTAAAAATAAGAAGGATGTGTTGTACATGTGTAAGATATAGTCGGGTTATGTTTTTATCTATAGAAGAATTGATTAGTTATTTTGAGATAAACTGTAATGTTTTTAACAATGTTTTCGTGGCCATATCTTTATAATATCATTGACCAAGGAATTTATTGTATGAAAAATGGAATTTAAAGAGGAATTTGAAAAATGATAATCATTAATGGAAAGATGACTTCATATTACGATCAATATTTCTTGTCTTGATTATAAAGATATATGAAATTATGTATACTATCATTTTCAAATCCGTAATTATTTTGAATGCCATTATTTTTATCCATGAAAATATTTAATATTGGTGTCATTTAATATATGGGATCTTCATTGAATATTCACTTTTATATATTTTGTATTACACTTGTATCAATTATATTTTATACTTTTTAATAACCTTTATATGGATTCTACGATCACCCCTTTAGTTTTTCCATTCCATTGGATATCTATAATAGAAATTTGATTGATACCCTGGATATACATTGATCAATAATAATGATTTCCAGAATTTATTAGAAAATAATTATTTTTGAAATTTTTTATGAAAATAATCCTTTTATATAGTCTTCATAGTCTTATAAATTATTTTATCCATTGGTATGTGATATCAATATATTATACAAAAGTAATAATGTAAACATAATAACAATGTGTTATGATACTACGGTTTTTTAGGTTCTCTTCAATAAACTACCTTGATCATGGATGTATTGACAACCACACCTGTCAAAGACAAATATTATAAAAATATATTGCCCATGAATCAATATCTTACACATTAATATATTTCATTCGAGATTATGTGGATATATGACTTATAATAAAATCCATATGTTCTCAAAATGTTTTACCATTGACATTGAGTATTCCAGGATTTGAATGATGAAAACTACCATGAATATTACTAAGTACTAATTATTCAATAATTTCAGGAGTCCCATAAAAATATTCGAGAATTCAGGACACCAAATGACATAATAGAAAACTTGATGTTTTTATAATAAAATTTACAGTAGTTTTATTGATATCATCATAATTTACCATCAATAAGTAAAATCTAAATGTAAATAGATATCATTGAACCATTTAGATAAAAATAAATAATATAGAACATAATCTATACTCAAATGGTGGTATTTATTCATGAATGATATATTATTGAACTACTTGTATCCCATTAAAAAATAATTCTAAAATCATCTTCTTATTTGGATAAAACTATAACATTCCAAGTGGATGAAATAGGTAAGATGAAACCCCTATACATAAAATCATCAATTTCAATATCTGGCTCCCAAACTAAAAAATGATCTACATAATAATGATCCAAAAAAATCATAGTTCTTCCATGTTGAAAATTAATATTGATCTCAATATTACATTAAAGGGGTAATGTCACAGTCTCATCTATGAAAACATTAGATTACACCCAAATAATAGTAAACAAAAACAAGTGGCAAAACCTATTTTAGAAAAACATTAATACTACTATCTAAGAGGAATATATATCCAAATAACTATATCCCATAGAATGTTCATTATAAAAAATTCATATAGCACCCTGTCCTATTACACTAATGAATGTAAATATCCACTATATATTTTAAGGAATAAAAAATATAATTCATCCAATCCATTATATGAATGTCCTATATTTAATATACATTTTCTATGAATAAATCCACCAACAACTTTTGCTACAAAATAATTATATAAGAACCCTGAAAAATGTCAACATTATATTACATAATATCTAATTGGAATAGTAAACAATAGGGTTTCCAAAAGCCTCTCCACCTTGAGTCCCAATATATAGACCTAAGAGAGTGTAATAGTATTATGTTATGCACTATATTCAATGAAATAAATTTAATATGTAGAATATAATAAGATAATAATAATAATGATCTATGACTCATCCACAAATAGTCACACCTAACATATAAATTACTAATCCCTTATCCTATTCCTTGATACCCATTGGGAAACCCCCTTCATAACTATAATAATAATGAATCCATTATTGACGAGGGATTTAATTGGTGTATCATATACTAACCTCATCTCACATATGATATCCAAAATTATTATTCTGTCATTGAAGATAATTCTTTAGAGGCAACCAATTTTGATGATTCATTGGAAGTGGACCACCTAGAATGGTTTATAACATGAATTTCAAATAATGGTGTTTTCAAAATGTGATTTTATGGGGAATTGATCTTAATTTAATTAAATATGAACTATAAAATCAAGAAAATTGTATATAATTCTACTATTATTGACATCATGCTACTTAAATCACTAACCAGTCTCACATTAAGGATACTTCATCCCCAGTTACACTCTTCTATAATTGCTGAAACATCTTTTCGTATAATTTTCTAGAAAATTTATGCATCCTTAAAATTTATTGTTTCATGTACATAAAATCTAGATATAATTGTAATTTAAATGGGGAGATTTATTATTAATATTAGGATACCTTGGGTCTTCTAAATTCCAGGCATTGGCTTCTTATCATGGAAAAAAATTGGGGGAATATAACAGAATGTCCTTGAACCAAATTCCTAGCTACTACAATATCAAGATCCCCTAAAAATAAGTGGAATATCAAGTTAAATAACTACATTTACTTTCAAAGATAGAATCTTTTCATATAATTTCGTCCAAAAACCCAATATTGAAACAGTGTACACATTAAATTCTATAAAATTATAGACCGCCCTATATATATTACTCTTCATAACATATAGACTACAAAAATAATATAATTGTCCCTCCTGTTAGGTATTAGTCTAAAAAAAATCTATAGTTACTCCATTAAATTTATTTTATTATTAGATACAATCTCATTATAAATCACCAATCTAAAGCACATAAACTCTTTGCAAAGACATCGTCCATGTTGCATCCTCCTCTGCCAAGAAAATATTAATACGGTTAATTAGTCCACTTTATAGTAACTCTATATCATTTAACACACATACATGTTGAACACTATAAATATCTATAACAATATTATAGAATCACAGTCCTTATGAATATTACTCTCATTTATAATCATTTAGTTTTATTCATTTCATTTTCTAGTATTATTCCCAATTAATCCAAAAGTGAAAAAAATAATGATATGTATACTTATCCAAGGTATCTATCTCACAATCAAGGTCATCATAACAGTATGGTTTACAAAAAATTATGTTTATTATTTCATATCATAGTTTTCTTAAATTTTGATTTAATTATCTATTCCCCCTAATTAAATCATCTAATGAAATTTGAAAAAATTAATTCCCTACCACACATATACTATCAATATCAAATAATATCTAAAAAAATCTAAACAATCAACCAAATATCTAATAATATACTTTTAATACCCAAACCATATATGAATCTATTCGGTGTTGGATTTAATTTTAATATCTTATCCATGAATCCAAAATCCAATTTTACATGTATTTTAGACATTCACCGAGGGTATAATCCTAAAAATAGAGTTATTACACAAAACAATTTGATAAAAGGGAATAAAAATACTCACTAAAATGATATAGTATAATAAAAAACCAAGTAGGAACTTTTTTTAAAATATTTCATATAAACATGTTAACCAGAATATATCTCCCATATAGAACCCCTATGATAGTGCCTCTAAAAATGACCTCAACCATTGATTTTGTAATTTCTATATTTGTTGAAAATTACACATAAAAACAAATAAATTAGGTACATAAATATATAAATTATCATTCATGTATAGTCGATATGACCCTAACCAAAACCTCGAATAATAACCATTAAAATAATATTAATACCTCTATGAATAACTATTTAATCCAACTTGCACGTATACTAGTTAAATTATCACAGACACTCGTCTTGGATCACTCATCCTATATCACCTCCATTTATTTATTGATAGTATTGAAACAATATATGTTCATTGATAAGGATACTCCCATAACCCAAAAACATGTTAATTTTGATTCCATCACTCAACACTATAAAACTATAGTACCATATTTTCATATATCAAAAAAAATATAAAACATACCACAATCATTTCAAAAAATCATCTTCTATTCCCATCATAGAATATAATCATGAACCAAATGATCATCAACCTCATTCCCCACCCTACTAGGCAAGCCACTACAATATATCAACTACAAATAATATAACTGTATTTTAATTATATATAAAATGAAAACATAATTCTTATACCACCAATATTAATATTATGTGGTCCATCAAATATTTTAGGGTTTCTCATGGGGAGTGAGGATGAGAAATCAGTCTACAATTTGTTCCAAAAAATTTGATCTTTGTGAAATCACCCAATCCCAAACTCATATAGTCTTCAATATGGTTATAAATAACCTTTAAACCTATACATAGGGTTGTGATTCAATGTAAAGGTATTATAAATAGACATTATCATCAACAATGATGGAATAAAATAGTACACATCATTTTATATTATATCTCAAAATTAAAGGAAAAATTGTGGTCCCAAAGGATTAGTACATTTGGATATTAACTACATAACATTTTTTTTAATAATATTTTTTTTACCATATCACAACAAATTCCCTATACCTGAATTCTTAATAAAAATATCATTGAATATAAATTCATTTGGAAATGGGGATATATAATGAATGAGTAAAATCAAATGACCAATAAGAGAAAACAAATTAAAATTAGTCATAAATGATTCAATCAAGAACATTTGAGAAAACCTGATCATATAATATATACCTAATATAATAATATATTATAATGAATTGATTATAAATAATGTGGAATAATCATAGATCAGGACAAATAAATATTGAATCCTAATAAAAATAATCAGCATGGAATAAATTTTACCATGTAATAAAAACATTAAATAATTATATAATAATAAATATCAATGAAAACATATGTTTATAGTTAGTTTGTAATATTTATAAACTATAAAACATTATATATAAAATAATTTCATATGTTGACCTTAATTATTGATACAATCATCACGACATGCAGAGTTTCTGATAATATAGTGGATTGAAATCACTCCCCATTCCCAATAAACACATTGGATTTTATTCAATACCTAGTAAGCAGTGACAATGTGGATTGGGTTCATTACATAGTCATTTAGATTCCATAAATTTTTATATCAATCATTAAAAATATATAATATTTATATTTAATTTATATCCCACATATCACAAAATTAAAAACCATATTGATTAGTTCCACACAAATCAATACAGAGTAACATCATGATCGGATCATTAAAATAAAACTAGTTCCTTATAAAAATTAATTCTATGAAAAGTATGCATAATAATAGAACTTTTATGAATAAATTAATGAAAATAAACATAATAGTATCTATATTATCATTAAATCATTGGATAACATTGATTATTTGATATAATAAATGTATTTGTGGTCACATAAATAGTTTACCAAATAAATAAAAAAGTATTTATTATACATGTTAATACCCTATAATCGTAAGAGTGAAATATAAGAAACTAAAAATGTAAATGATATGGAAGAATTTTAATATTTAAGAAATTATTTTAATAATTATAGAAAATTATTGATATGTATTGATCCAGCCATTTAGACCTCTGCTGATTCATGAAATCATTGGTGAAGAGTCGATGAATTATATCAAATTAAGTGTTTCTATGAATATTATATAATTAAATTGAAATAAAAAAAGTGGGATTCCAATTTTTAATTATAAAATCATTTAAAATTATGTGAAAAAATAAAATGAATATAAGATATTATTGTCTATTTTATAGTGTCATTTCATAGCCGTTATGAATCATATATGTATGTTAAAATAAATAAAAAACATTATTAAAACCTGTTTAAAAATAATATTATAAACATATGTTAATTTGAAAAAATGTTATATTTAAATTAATATATATATATATGTTCATTAAAAAGGATGTGAGATAATAAAAATAGTAAAAATGAATACATATCATGAAAAAAATTTCTATTATGTTTTGTAAAAAACAACATAATAATAGTGTTTTACATCAAAAATAAAATCATTTTCCTTAAAATGTGAAGATATAATTTTTAAAAATTATTTCAAAAACAATATTTTATGAAGAATACTTGAAAAATATAAAAAGGTAAATTAGATGTAATGTTATATTTAAGATTTAAAATATAAAAAAGTTGAAATAAATTGAACAGTAAACATTTTTTATGTTTTAATGAAAGCCACATTTATGAATCACATAAATAATATACATTAAAATAAAGATATTATTAAATATGAATTGTAGATATGTTATTTGTGTTATTATTTGAAAATAATAAAATAGAGCATCTATGATAATTATGAATAATTTCATTGAGGAGAGAGAGTCCATGGATCAAATTAGAATTACTCGTGACAATGTATTATTTTTAGGATGAGTGAAATACATAATAAATATGATTTTGAATAATAAATAATTTCCAAAATAGATAAAAATTAAAAAATTACACTATAGTGAATAAGATAAAGATTTAAGGGAAATAATGATATAGTAAATGTGGAATGATAATTACTCAAAGAAATAATTTAGTGTTAGTAAAAATTCATAAGATATTAGTAATATAACAACCAGCTTTTTATTTCACAATTAAATAAGATTTATTACATTAAATATTCACTTGATACAACATAGATGATCTAGATGTCTAGTTTAATTGAGGATTTTGAATATTAGATAACAAATTAGAACACAAAACACAACACCTTTATTGAAAACTTCTTTTACAAGACCACAACATTCATTTAAACATAACAATGCATGGAATAACCTGAGAACATGCTTAATAAAAGGTTGAGAAATAACTCCCGTTAATGGAGTAAACAAGTAAAAACGCGAAAAATATAGTACACTATAGGGAACAAACATATAATTGGATAATAAGATAAACATAAACATAAAGGCAAGATATAGAATTATTATCCTGACATGGAAATGTGGCAACAAAATTTACCAAGATATTAGCATAATCCAAGGATTGGTTCACATAGAGAATGAGTAAACCATAATTTCAAATGAATTAGCATGAGTAAACCCTCATTTCTCTGAAAATATCATGATCTTAATCATTACAAAATGCATTTGAATGCTATCAGGGTAAAAAATTCATAATTATTTCATTTCATACAGAAGCGAGACAAATATATAATTCAATAGGGATTCATTAAAAATCACCATTTATTCAAAAATAATGGAATGTGGAATTAATACATGAAACTATATAATAAATATTTTATAATGGTGAATATCGTTGACAGATAAATGGTCATTGTATTCACTACACAATGGCTTTTCCTTGGAAAATCGAGGTGAAATTTCAGCAGTATAGTGGTGAGACATAAGGATTCATAAAAATGGATGATGATATATAAAGTATTATATCATCATATTTACAAAAAATTGATAGTAATGGTGTTGTATACATACATTTTAAAATATATTTAATTAAATATAGATGCCTAATTTAAAAGAATTTGTAGAGAGGAAATGAGAATAGAGAAATTCATTAATGAATTTTGGCATGGTAAGAGGTGTAAATGGGAGGTATTAATGATAGATAAAGTCGTATCTCATCATTAAAATATATGTAAGGAATCATGGGGGATGTGTGAAATCATAACCCCATAATTTATAACTAAAAATAAAATGGAATAAAAACATAAAGGAATATTGGAATAAATGAGAATGAAATTAAATCCCTTACAAGGACGTGTGATTCAAAAGGCTTGGGATGGGATTTAGAGAGGCCTCTTGGTTGCTCGGACTACCTTGGGAAGATTATTGTGAAATTATTGATGACTTTAGTAGATATAAAAATAGTTTTAGTGGAGTGTAATACGAAATCGAGTAGGATTATATAAGAACTGGGAGGGAATTCTTTATCATGTAGGTTTGAGACACAACATATTAAACTAATCAAAACAAAAAAAAACCAATGGATGTCCCATGATTTTTTCTAAATACAAGTGGAAAAAATTATATTATAATTTTAGTGGACTATCTTATTAAAATATTAATCTAGATTATGTGGACGTGAGTCATACTATCAAAGAAATCATTTTAAAAGATAAAATGTATTCTATGTCTTCGAGCATTCACTATGGCACCTTTTAATTCACAAAACAATTCCAATATCACGGTTTTTTAATGGAAAAAACATATATTTGATGATAATCCCTTATATAGTACATTATTAAATGACTATTGGGTCATTCAAATGCAATAAAACACATTACTTATTTAAATGAGATGTAATTTTACCCTAAAATTTGACTATCATGAAATATTATGTAAAATTCATCTTTGAATTTTTTTTGATATTATAATTAAATGGATAATATTGTATTTATCTAAATAATATTTTATATATGATAATTTTTATATTTAAAATAAAAACCGACATTTATCGAAAATTCATGGGTTTTTACCAAAACATCTTTCAAAACATAATAAAAATTACAATTGAATTTATAAAATTATGTGATCTTATATATTTAATAAAAATAAATTTAGTAATAATATTTTATTAAAATATTATTTAATTAAAAATCCATTAATTAATCAAAATATATTTCATAATTTAAGGTGTACCCAGGCATTTTATGATAGTACTAGTTTCCATATATGAAGAATGAAGTGGAATAAGAGATTAGCCACTGGAGACGGAGAACCTTGGAGTTCGAGGAGGGAGAACATGTATTCTTACGGGTCTCACCAAAAGGATTATTGAGTAGGTTTGGCCGAAGGGGAAAGTTATCACTAAGGTTTATCAATCTTATTCTGAACCTTCGGAGGATAGACGAGGTAGCATACAGCTTGGCTCTTTCATCGTAGTTGGAGAGGGAGCAAGACATCTAACTTATTTCCTAGATGAGGTGATATGTGCATGACCCATCTCATATCATTGACCACATCTAGATGGAAATAGATTCTAGGATGTCGTTTATAGAGGTTTCACTGGAGATTGATGATCGACAGGAGTGGGACCATTGTGGGCGGTTGATACCTTGGGTGAGCATATGTTGGCAGCATGAAAACCTCCAAGAGACCATTGTGGTTCCCATTACTATTAGAAGAAGCCGAGTGATGAAATCACATATCATAGACTATAGATATAAGGCCCCTGCCATAAAAATTACTTACTCTTGAGATATTTTAAGAAAACACCTTGAGGATCTTTTCAGGTTTAGAGTTTTAGAGAATTAGATCATAAAACATGCATTACATACCACATTTAAACAAAGAGGTTACAATAAAAGATAGTATTAGTTTTTACCCATCAACGGAAACATATTTAAAATAAAACATGGTTTCTTTCTTGACACATCCTTTACACTATCATCATATCATGCACCTTTCCCTCGACCTATGAAAAACATTACAAAAACATGGGATGAGCCTAAAAAGCTCAGTAAGGTATATAAAAGTACGAAAAGAAAACATTAGTCCATGTATGAAATCATACTTTACTAATTAAACATAAGCAATTTAACATACCTCATTAAAAATGAATAAATCATTGAAATCATAAGGCATAAAGGTAGACTGAGGCATTCATAACATTATTATGTAGGGAGTAACCCTATTGGTTACGTTTGGAATACCCATCACAGTATATTCCCTAAATCTCTTAAAAGAAAAACCTTAATGTTTAACTCCTTCGCGTTACGCAATGCATTGGAGAGCTATATCGGGCTCACCCACCCATAGTTTATCACGGACCCACCTGTCATCATAATAATTCTCAAGAACCATAACATAATCGTATCACATAAAACATGCATAAAGGAAACATAACATTTCCACTTTTCAATCACAAGATATCAATACAACAGATTGATATAAAAACATTATGAAATCCATTTTCAATACCAAAATAAAAGAAAAGTAAACCATCGCTTTTTTCCTTTAAAAAAGGTATGGCTTGTAGAGGAAGCCGAAACTCAAATAATGGTCACGATGGCGGAGAATTCATTGTCGCCACATACGTACGACAAAAACATTCCCTTTTGTCGTTTAGTAAAACACTTTGTATAAAAAAAGATTTCTTTTTGGATAAATGTAAAAGTCAAAGGGGTTTATACACTGTATAAAAGAAGGTTGTGTATAAAACAAAATATGCCTCAATGAAAGGAGATTGAGACGAAGTCCCATACAAAGATGGTATCTTTGGATTAAGGATAAATCAATTACATAATTATGTGTGACAAACAAATACACACAATATAAGTGGATATTAATTGTACAACAATCAGAGGACACTCACACATATTCATAGAGCTAAATATTCAATTAGTACAAGTTTATCCAAAAAAATCAAAATTGGGTTAAGAAGTTCCCTTGCAAAAATTCGACTTCCTAACGGCGTCACTTAAAACATCATAACATGTGTTGATGAGAGATAAAAAGGGTATCTCATAACTTGGAAATATAATTTAAAACAATAAGGATATATTAGAATATATCCCAACATTACAATATGTAAATTAAAAGACCCAACAAAATAAGTCTTTTAAAAAGAGGAGGTTGAAAAGTTCCCTTACCTACATGGGTATCTTTCGAAACATACACCACATGAGAGAAGGACAATAAAACATTGATTTAAATAATCATAAACAAAATTATATTACACATAGAGTAAAATAATGGGCAGTACATATACCACTCAAAGGAAATGGTGGAAAATGTATCATAAGTCTGACAGGAATAAAAGTGAGATGAAAAATCAATTACAAAAACTCGACTGCCTAACGGCGCCACTTAAATCATCCAAAAATGGATTTATGAGATAAAAATAGGGTCTCTCACCATAATAACATAAAAACTAAAGAAATACGAATATAAAATAACATACCCCAACATAACAAAGTTGAGATTAAAAGAAGTGACATAAAGGAGAGTACTTAAAAAGAAAGAGAGAGGTTCGATCTCTTACAAAAACTCAGCAGCCTAACGGCGCCACTCAAAACATCCAAAATGGATTGATGAGAGAAAATAAGGTCTCTCATCATATGAACATTAAAATTACAGTAACATTAATATAAAATAACATCCCAATCATAAAAAATATGATCTTAAAAGGAACAACATAAATGAGTGTACTTAAAAAGAAATAGAGGGGTAGGATCCCTTACTTCAAGTATGACTTGTCTTGTTCGTTTATATATATTCATGAATAATAAACATGGTTAAATTTATAATTTCTTAATTACCTCCTTTAAATATTATTATTCAGTTCATATCGCATATTATACTGTTATAATAATTGTTTAATAATGTTAGTTCATATCAGATGTGTTTTGCCGATGTTTGGTACATGAGTAAAAAAATGAACTTGTTTGAAAATGATTTACCATGTAGTTATAAGTAAATAATTTAAAGAATAGTATTAATGATTAAAATATCATATATATCCAGTACATATTTATTTTTTACTATTCCATAACATTTGGAGATAAAAAATTAAAAGCACCATTCATGGAGACGGTGGGTCGTACGTACGCATGAACGCTACTTTCATTTTTTTGTCATATTAATGGAATTAAAAATAAATGTGATATATATATATATATTATAATTATATTATAATATATATTTTATATAGGTCAAATATGTTCATTAATTTCATTCTTTATACATTCCATGTATTTCATTAACTAGTAACATCACTTGAGTGGGCGGTAGTCCACACTTCCTTATATGAAATTATCGCATTTACACAACATGAATAGAATAACGGTATGTTTTAAATATAAAATACATAAGCATATAGTAAACATAAAAACCATATATATCATAAATAAAATATAGTGACATCATAATGTCCACCTTTAATGGTGTTAAAGAAATATTGAACAATCATCGTTTCGTGAGGTAGAAAATTGCCAACCACAGAAACAGTATGTTCTTTAACCATTAGACGAAGGTGTGTGTAAGTGTAGCTCGAATCCTTGACATAAAAACATCTTATTATATTTAAGAAACTGGTTTTGTTACAAAAGAAAAGAATAAAAATAGTTTAGGGGGCTGGAGAAGAAAAATAAAACATAAGAACACAAGAGAAGACACTACCATTAAATCGGGTAACTCTTTTTGATTTGAGATCAATGGATTCCTTTGGAAGACTACTGCCCAAAGTGAGGCTTCTAGGAGTAAGAGAGTGATGTGGAGAGAAAACATCGGTAGGTTTTGTCCAATCCAAAGGCTTTGGAAGTGTGGGTAAGTTGGTAGAGGTCTAGGCCTTTTATAAGAAGAGAGGAGGGGCACTCTTGGAAAGTTAAGAAATGATATTTTGTTATAAAATGATTTTCTGATAAAAAAAGACCCAAAATTATAACTTTCGAGGATAAGGTGATAAGGGTTATAAATCTACCCATCAAATAGGTTTTTTACAAGTTTAGGTATTATATTTTACATTTTATTTTCATTTTATTTAAATCATTAAAAATGAGGTAATCGCCGTATCATCATAGTGTCATAAATAATTTAATTTATTTAATGTCTAAAAATTATAAAAAAATATCATGATGTAGGAAATATTATTAGATTTTCAATGAATATTTATAGTCAAAAATATGACTTGTATAACCCCATTTAAATTTTTTTTAGTAAAACAACTCATGTTTGTGACATTTTCATTTTGACTTTAAATAAAAGTCATTAATGTCATTATCTTACCCAAGTGGCTCCATGGGGTCCCCAAAATCGACCCATGGGTTTTCTTGGTCTACCATGACACATCCAATAAGGTTAAGACATGTTTCTAGGTCATTTCATATTATTAAAACATTATTTTTACCTTAAATTACACTAATTACCTCTAATCGCGATGAAAAACATAAAAGTTACTATTCATAAAAAACTTTATTTTAATCCCATTGAACAAAATTTTACTTTCTAATGAAAACCATGTATGTCAGATTTTTGAAATTCAAAACACCGAATTGGTAAAGATTCATTTAAACGGAAAATCAGTTTTTTAAGTACCACTTAGTGGATTCACTATTCATCAAAAATTGATGTTTTTCAGAAAAATACCAAAACATCACCCTAAGCAATATTTGATATTCCAAATTCAAAAATGATGTCAATTTTAAAAAATTCAAATCATATAACTTACACTAATTAATTTAATAATTAATTCCTTTTGTCATGACAAATAACGTGTTTTTATGAAACAATATATATCAAAAGATTGACACTAGTTTAAGTCCAATTTCAAAGTGAAATTAATTCCAAAGACCACTATTGGATTAAATGGTAAAAATATATTCTAATTTAACCTTAAACCCAATTTAAAAGATAATATAATCATATAAATAAATTAGATTAAAAAGAGGTTTTGAATTAAAATACAACATTTTTCACTAATCATTAAAAAATGAACTTTATCAGAAAAATACCAAAAATTTACACAATGTAAATTTTGATGTCTCGATTCTAAAAAAGAATTTTATTTTGTCAAATATAACACATAAAATTGTCAAAATGTGGATTTAAAAGAGGTTCTCCATCAAAAGGCAGTTAATCGACCTTTTACAGAATATTATAATCTTTATGCTTAAAATTGGATTCATTCGCATTTTTAATCCTCTTAAATTTATTTTAAAGAGTAAAAATATTTGACAAACATATATAATCATTTTCTACTTAGTTCTGTTGATTCCTGCCATACAACAGGTAGGCGTTAACTACCATTTAAAATAATATTATTTTATTATTAGAGTGCAATGTTAGATTCCCAAGAAACTCATTGTTGTGTATTGGGTAAGCTATCGAGAATAGTGTCCCTTTAAAGTAATATTAATAGTTTATTCCCAAATATGGATAAATGTGAAAATTTCATATTCTTTATTTTTCTGGGGTGTTACATCCTTCCCCCCTTTTGGGAATTGCATCCTCGCAATTTTAAAATTGGGCATGGAACCTTCATTGAAAATCCCACATCGGAACCAGAGTCAGTAAAACAATCACTATAAAATAAAGAAAGAGAAGTAAAATGGTCACCTGAGTTAACCCATACTAGGATTCCATGTAGGAAAACATGGATATGGAGGAAAAAACAAAGGGCCATGTTTTGAGGGAGAGTGATAGAAAACATGTTTAGGAGAAAGTTAACCACAAGAAAATCATGTACTTGTGTTGGGTTAAACAGTATTCGATTCCCCAGTAGGAAAATTTAATAGACAACATTTTTGTTTTAAGTTACTATTCATTGAGAAATTTACTTTTGATCTTAAGGAAACATACTTACTTGTCATGATGACTTTATAATTTTACAATATTTCTCACAAAAACTCGTAATTTCTTCAAATGATGAGTATTTAGGAAGACTTGTTTACATTAAGAGAGCTATAATCAACTACTAGAGAACCACCTAATTCCACAAAAGAGAACTATATACTTCCCATGTATTTAGACCTTAACCAAAACAAAAACCTAAAAGGTTAGTATGAGATCAAGTAATACCCAAAAAGGATAAAAAATCTATTCTTAATCTCCAAAATTTGTCAAACAATACCCAAAGATCAACAAGGACCATTCAATAAACAATTTGTCCATAAAATTCTTCAATGTAAACCAAACTAATATTGAATCCCAAATATTTGAAGGATTTAATCACTTAGTCTTCCAAGGTATAAATTAACACTTATCTCCAAATAACATCAGTTTCCCCTAAAGTCTCATATTGAAAAGTAAATATCCTAAAAACATATCCTCCATGATAGGTAAATAATTTCCATCGATAACCCAAAATAAACTTACTCTTAATTCATTAAATCATCTAACTAAAAAGAATAAGTCATACTAACCAGGGACTTCACGTAGTCCAGTGGTAGGCGATAAATACCAGTCACACTTTGATTGTGGGTTAGATTCCCGCAGCTTTGTCCGATGTGATGGATTGTCACACGGTCTGCGTGTTGTCCATTTTATAAAACTCCAAAAGAACCCTATCATGTTTTAACCTCAATATTTTTATTATACCTCTCATTTTCATCCAAATTAATTACGATCTCAACTTCTTAATTCTTGAAGTCTTATTTCTCCACCATTAAATAGAACGATTCCCAAAATGAATAACACCATACCTTGATCATGGAGTCCACTCGGTTTCATCGTCATCTTGTTCACGTAGGTAGAAGTACCATGCATTACAACAATGATTTAGAGATCATTCAAAATCATTTGCTTCCTCCATCCAAATACACCTTCTAAAACATGGGTCATATAGGTGTTCATATGAAAACAGTTTTGGAAAATAATCATGTATGACATATAATTCCAAAACATCTGATAAAACATGATTTCTATAAAATAGTCGGATAGAATTTGAGTTTAAACATTCTATTATAGGTTCACTTAAAATACCATAAGTATGTGATGAGAGAATATATTTTAAAAGAAAATATAAATAAGTTGCGCAATGGTCTCCTTCCTCAGCACCATTTTTAAAATCATAATGTGCTTCAAATTCTTGTGATAATGTAAAATATTTGAAAATACCTTGATAATATTTACCTTTCCTAAAAATTTGGGAATATTTTGAAAATAGTATTTTCCTAAATACAACCCATGACCCATGATGATAACGAGGTATAGTGGAGGTGTTTGATATCTCAAACAACTTCTTGCAAGTGAGTTGTATTCTAGAAAAGGTTTCACAATCATCCGAACATGACTTTGCAATAATTATTGTCGGCATGTCATCAGGAAGAGATAGGAATGTCATTTGATATCCTCTTCCTTCCATTCGTAGCCGACTTTACTTTACCTGAAAAAAGTTATAAAACAAGGATTTAACTGAAATAATAGATATAGGCACTAATCATGTGTCTAACAAAAACTCTTAATCCCTAAGGTTGTCTAAACCGACCTCTAATACCAACTATAAGGCCCCAGCCTTAAACATTACTTAATCTTGAAATATTTCAAGAATACACCATGAGGATCTTTTCAGGTTTAGAGTTTTAGAGAAATAGATCATTAAACATGCATTACATCCCACATTTAAACAAAGTGGTTACAATAAAAGATAGTATTCGTTTTTCCCCATCAACAGAAACATATTTAAAATGAAACATGGTTTCTTTCTTGACACATCCTTGACACTATCATCATATCTTGCACCTTTCCCTTGACCTATGATAAACATTTCAAAAATTTGGGATGAGAATTAAAATCTCAGTAAGGGATATAAAAGTACCAAAAGAAAACATTAGTCCACGTATAAAATCATACATCACTCATAAAACATATGTATTTTAACATACCTCATCGAATCATGATTAAATCATAGAAATCATAAGGCATAAATGTAGATTGAGGCATTCATAACATTCTTACATAGGTAGTAACCCTCTTGGTTACGTTTGCAATACCCATCACAGTATGTTCCCTAAATCTCTTCAGATAAACCTTATTGTTTAACTCCTTCACGTTACCCAATGCATTGGAGAGCTATATCGGGCTCACCCACCCTTAGTTTATCACGGAACCACCCATTTTCATAATATTTCCCAAGAACCATAACAGTATCGTATCACGTAAAACATGCATAAAGGAAACATAACATTTCCACTTTTCAATCCCAAGATATCAATACAACACATTGATATAAAAGCTTTATGAAAACCATTTTCAATACCAAAATAAAAGAAAAGTAAAACATGGTATTTTTTTTTCTTTTAGAAAAATTGTATGGCTTGTAGAGGAAGCCGAAACTCAAATAATGGTCACGGTGGCATAGAAGTCATTCTCGCTGCATACATACGACAAAAACATTCCCTTTTGTTGTTTAGTAAAATGATTCATATAAAAAAAAGATTCCTTTTGGATGAACATAAATTTCAAAGGGGTTTATACGCCATATAAAAGAAGGTTGTGTATAAAAAAAACATGCCTCAATGAAAGGAGATTGAGATGAAGTCCCATAAAAAGATGGTATCATTGGATTAAGGATAAATCAATTACGTAATTATTTGTGACAAAAGAATACACCAAATATAAGTGGATATTAAGTGTAAAAAATCAGAGGTAATTGACACATATTCATAGAACGACATATTCAAGGAGTACACATTTATCCCAAAGAATCAACAATTGGGTTAAGAAGTTCCCTTGCAAAAATTCGACTGCCTAATGGCATCACTTCAAACATCAGAAAATGAGTTTATGAGAGATAAAATGGGTATATCATCAATTGGACCTAAAATTTACAACAATAAGGATATAGAAGAACATATCCCAACTTTAAAATATGTAAATTAAAAGACCCAACAAAATAAGTCTTCTAAAATGAGGTGGGTGAAAAGTTCCCTTACCGACTTGGGTATCTTTCGAAACATACACACCATGAAAGATGGAAAATACAACATTGATGTAAATACTCATAAAAAAATTTATATTACACAGAGAGTAAAATAATGGGCAGTTCATATACCAATCAATGGAAATAATGGAAAATGTAGCATAAATCTGATAGGAAAAAAGTGAGATGAAAAATCCCTTACGAAAACTCAGCAGCCTAACGGCGCCACTTAAAACATCCAAAAATGGATTGATGAGATAAAAATAGGGTCTATCACCATATTAACATAAAATTTACAGCTAGATGAATATAAAATTACATTCCGCATCATAACAAAGAGGATCTTAAAAGAATTTACATAAAGTAGAGTACTTAAAAAGAAAGAGAGAGGTTGGATCTCTTATGAAAATTCAGCAACCTAACGGCGCCACTCAAAACATCCAATATAGATTGATGAGAGAAAATAGGGTCTCTCATCATATGAACATAAAAATTATAGTAAGAGTAATATAAAATAACATCCAAATTATAAGAAATATGATATTAAAAGGAACAACATAAAAGAGTGTACTTAAAAAGAAAGAGAGGGGTTGGATCCCTTATCTCAAGTCCGACTTGTCCCGATCGTTTCTTTATATTCCTGAACAATAAACATTGTTCAATTTATAATTGCTTAAGGACCTCCTTTAATTATTATTATTCAGTTAATATCACATATTATAATGTTATAATAATTGTTTAATAATGTTAGTTCGTATCAGATGTTTTTTGTCGATATTTGGTACATGAGTAAAAAAAATGAACTTGTTTGAAAATGATTTCCCATGTAGTTATAAGTAAAAAATTTACAGAATAGTATTAATGATTATAATATCATATATATCCAGTACATATTCATTTTATAGTATTCCATAACATTTGGAGATAAAAAATTAAAAGCACCGTTCATGGAGACGGTAGGCTATACGTTTGCATGAATGCTACTTTCATTATTTTTTTTTCATACTAATGGAATTAAAAATAAATGAGATATATATGTATATATTATAAATCCATTATAATATATAGGTTATATAAGTCACATATGTTCATTAATTTCATTCTTTATACATTCCATGTATTGCATTAACGAGTCATATTACTTGAGGGGGCGGTAATCCACACTTCCTCATATGAAATTATCGCATTTGCACAACATGAAAAGAATAAAGGAATGTTTTAAATATAAAATACAGAAGCATAAAGTAAAAATAAATACCATATATATCAAATATAAAATACAGTGACATCATAATGGCCACCTTTAAAGGTGTTAAAAGAATATTGAACAATCGTCGTTTCGTGAGGCAGAAAATCACCAACCAAAGAAACAATATGTTCTTTAACCACTAGACGAAGGTGTATGTAAGTGTAGCTCGAATACTTCACATAACAACATTCTAGTATATTTAAGATACTGGTTTTGTTATAAAATAAAATAATAAAAAGATTTTAGGGGGTTGGAGAAGCAAAATAAAACATAAGAACACAAGAGAATACACTACCTTTAAATCGGGTAACTCTTTTTGATTTGAGCTCAAAGGCTTCATTGGGAAGACTTCTGCACAAATTGAGGCTTCTAAAAGTACTAGAGGGATTTGGAGAGACAAAATGAGCAGGGGTGTCCGATCCAAAGTGTTTGGAAGTGTTGGTAAGGTGGTAGAGGTGGGGGCCTTTTATAAGAGGAGAGGAGGGGCACTCTAGGAAAGTTAAAAAAAAAAGATACTTTTTTATAAATTGATTTTCGAATAACAAAGGTCCCACAATTATAAATTTCAAGGATAAGGTGATAAGGGTTTTAATTCCACCCATCCAATAGGTTTTTTACAAGTGTAGGTCTTATATTTTACATAATATTTTCATTTTATCTAAATCGTTAAATAATGAGGTAATCGCTGCATCACCATGGTGTCATAAATAATTTTATTTATTTAATCTCTAAAAATTATAAAAAAATATCATGATGTAATAAATAGTTTTAGCATTCCAATGAATATTTATAGTATAAAATATTACTTGTATATCCGAATTTAAAAATTGTTTTAGTAAAACAACTCATGTTTGTGACATTTTCATTTTTACTTTAAATAAAATTCATTAATGTCATTATCGTACCCAAGTGGCTCCATGGGATCCCCAAAATCGACCCATGGGTTGTATTGGTCGGCCATGACACATCCAATAAGGTTAGGACATGTGTCTAGGATATTTCATATTATTAAAACATTATTTTTACCTTAAATTACAATAATTACCTCTAATCGCGATTAAAAACATAAAAGTTACTATTCAACAAAAAAAATTATTTTAATCCCATTGAACCACATTTTACTTCCTAATGACAACCATGTATGTCGGATTTTTTAAATTCAAAACACAGAAGTGGTAAAGTTTCATTTAAACGGAAAATCAGTTTTTTAAGTACCACTTAGTGGTTTCACGATTCATCAAAAATCGATGTTTTTCATAAAAATACCAAAACATCAACCTAAGATATATTTGATATTCCGAATTCATAAATGATGCCTATTTTAAAAAATTCAAATCATATAAGTTACATTAATTAATTTAATAATTAATTCATGTTTTCATGACAAATAGTGTGTTTTTATGAAACAATATATATCAAAAGATTGACAGTAGTTTAAGTCCAATTTCAAAGTGAAATTAATTCCAACGACCACTATTGGATTAAATGGTAAAAATATATTCTAATTTCAATTTAAAACGAATTCAAAAGAGAATATATTCATATAAATAAATTAGATTTAGAAAAGGTTTTGAATTAAAATACAACATTTTTCACTATTCATTAAAAAATGATCTTTATCGGAAAAATACCAAAAATTTACACAAAGTAAATTTTGTTGTCCTGATTCTAAAGAAGAATTTTATTTTTTCAAATATAACACATAAAATTGTCAAACAGTGGATTTAAAAGAGGTTCTCCATCAAAAGGCTGTTAATCGACCTTTTAATGAATATTAGAATGTTTACACTTAAAATTGGATTCATTCGCATTTTTAATCCTCTAACATTTATTGTAAAGAGTAAAAATATTTGACAAACATATATAATAATTTTATAGTTAGTTTTTTTCATTCCCGCCATTACAACAACTAGGTGTTAACTACCATTTAAAATAATATTATTTTATTATTAGAGTGCAACGTAAGATTCCCAAGAAACTCATTGTTGCGTATTGGCTACGCCATCGAGCATAGCGCCCCCTTTAAAGTAATATTAATATTTTATTCACAAATATGGATAAATGTAAAAATTCCATATTCTTTATTTACCTGGGGTGTTACAATAGAGTAGTTATTCATTAGTATAAACATGAGCTCATACCCACATTAATTAATACAATTTTCTTTACACATATAATTCCCACACTCACCTACATAAATGAGAATAATTCCCTTTTCAAAAATCATCATTGAAAAGCAGAAGAATTTAGTAATTCAATTTATGGGATTATAAAAATAGTTGATAATAAAATGTTCCAACCGAGCACTCTAGAATCATCATTTTTAAATCATGTTCTTCATTTGAAATCGATAGTTAAAATTGTATTCTTAGAAAATTCTATGAAAAAAAATTATAATGATAAACAAACAACTAAACAATGAATAAAATTCAGGAAAATGCTATATAAGTATAAAAAAATATTGATAATAATTAAATCATGAAGTTATTTGAAAACATGAGTCTAGAGTATATATTTTATGAAAAAATATCCCTTTTTTAGATCACCGGTGTATAACAATCTATAATAAAGTACAAAAATATTTAAAAAGTAATTTTAATTATTTAATAAAAAAAATTCAATCCCATGTGGAAAACATATCATGAATCAAACCATTTCATTTAAGAAAAATAATTTCAAATTAGATGCCAAAACCATGCTTAATTTTCCTTGTTCATCAATGAAAACCCTTTAAATGTCTTTTATAAAAATTAGAACAATCATAGAATAGAAAATTTCAAAAATGGAGGGGGAAATAATGATCATAATAAGTTTATCCTTTCCAGGTATAGATAATAGAAAAGTGTATTAAAGAAGTTTTTAAGAAGAAATTTAGGATTAAAATTCATAAATTACATACTAAGAAGAATAAATACATGTCTATGAATTACCATTAAATAGTTAATTACATGACGAAATAAAATTTATAACCAACTACAAGGATTTTACAATATCAAACCACAATAATATTGAGGTGAGTCATCTATAATGAAAAAAACTAAATCAAATAATATAGATATGACGAGTGGAAAGAGGATATCATACAACCACAATTACTCATCATCCATTATAGTCCCAATAAATTCCCCGTCTTGAAGAGACTCTATGAAGAAAGAATCAAGAGATGAAGAGAGGATGAATTACAAGAATTACAATTACTAAAATAATATGAATCAATAATTAAAATCTAATATTTTCTAACTAAGAGACAATTTTAGGATATCATTAAACATTATAGAGTCCATGATGGTTTCTGTGCGTTTAATTAGGTTTGAGGGAAAAGAGATAATAAAAATGGTTTTCATTGTGTATTTATAATGCTACCACGAATCGAACTCACATACAATGATACCATCAGATAGCTAGTGACCCACATTGGCTGGTCAGTTCTACCCAAAAATTTATAAAGGAAATTTGGTATAACACCAATAACATTACAAGCTATATTTCTGTTTCCATATAATCAAAGCAAGATTTTGTTCATCCTGCAACTCGTTAAGCCTCCAAAAAACAATTACAGAGAGAGTTACATTAGGAAAATTAAAATAGGGATTGTACAATTTATATACAAACATACATATATATATATATTCAGATAAATTAATATCCATTAAAATAAATTTATAATTTATTATCACAAAATTATATAATAAAAAAAATTAATGATTTACAGGATTAATACTCCTGCATATATAGACATTTGATTATGATTTTATTCCAATAAAAAATTCATTTTAATATTATTAGATATATTCATAGAAAAAAATATTATTATTTTAATAAATAGTAAATGTGTATTAAATCCTATTCTATTTTATTATAAATATACTAATCATGTGAAAATGATAAGGAAATTAATATTTCATTCTAATACATTTTGGGAAAATAACAAATGATTATGAAAATATTGTCAAAATTTATTCCAAATTAGTATCTTTTAATATACAAAAAAATTATTATTACTGATATATATCAATTTGAACATGTAATTGCATACTAATCCTATTTTTAATAATCAAAATGGATTTTTATGTCAATAAGTGTTTCGTTTTTATTCTATACTAGACCTATTAATCTAACTTTAATGGCATTTTATAACATAATCATATAACCACTCTCTTGAATATTCGTTGTTTTTACACATCTTTTTATTACATTATATTATAATATTTACCCCCTATAAAAAAATTTCTATTAATTGATTGATGTTATACATTTCTTCATCAATGAATCATCAATTTGGTAATGAGTCAATATTTAGATATTATGTAAGAATGAAATAATAAAATATATAAACTATGAATGAAACCAAAAAAACATTTATGGAACCTATAATAAAGATTAATAAATAAAACTATTCATGTATAGTAGAATCTTTTTCAATTCATTAATAGTTGAAGTTATTTTCCACCTTTTTTTATTGTAATCCAAAATCAATTTGTTCCTCATTTATATACAATACAACTTATATTAAACATACTCTATAATTAATGAGATATTACAATGAAAGTATCATCCTCATGTGAATTTCCATTATATGTAGTATTTTTTAATCTTTTTAATTAATAGTGGAACCATTTCAATTTATCCATGTAGTTTTATAAAATACATACTCTTTGTTGGATTCCATTAATAGGGTTCAAAATTCTATAATTATTTAGTGATATTTTATTTTATAAATTATGATAAACAGTTTTAACTACAATCATTGTATAAAATAATTTTTATTGAAATAAAAACATAAAATCACATGACATATGAATCCCATAGTATTCTATAATGGCTAAGTAAGAATTATTAACATAATTTGGATTTCTGTCTCAAATATGATGTACCCACATTACTAACACCATAAGAGTGAAAATATTATTTTTTATAATATTATAAGTATTATGTTATCTTTTAACAAATGCATAACTAGTAATTATCAAACTATTGTAAGATAATGAAAATATGTGGTTATTTTTCAAATTACAATACTATATTATAAATTCATATGTTTATTTTCCTACAACTCCATAAAAATACAATCATAAATTTACTATATAAATTATTGAATATACATATATGAATGTTGAATATTGCCTATATTCGATTTCCAATGAATATACTTTTTAATTAGTATTTATATTTCAACCATTAATCAATTATATAAAATTTTCATGTGATAATTCCATAAATATCACTATGTATTATAACAAAAATACTTCTATGTTTTTAACCCTTTATGCACCTGATGTACATAGACATATAGACCTTAAATATATATATATATAATATATATTATATAAAAAATATAATTTATAATTTAATAAGATAACCCAAAATAATTAAAGCTTTTAGTTTTTATAAATTTTTAATATACCAATCAAATATTTTTTTATTCAATTCAATGGGATAAACAATTAATTAATTGAAATGACGAAGGATGTGTATCTCTCTTCCTATATGAAATAAGTGATTAAAAAAAGTAAAATAAGGATTTTTATAATAACATTTACATTCAATAAAATAGTAAATCTATTTCTCATTACATTGCATAAAAACATCTCAATGTAAATAAAATTTCAATATATAACTTTCATGAATATGTAAATCATTTCCATCATGTGTTAATTTTTTAGTAAAATATTATTATGTAGCCTCCAACATTAATAAATTTTAAAAAAAATAAAATCCATTTTATTTTAATCACATCGAGTCAAAAAATTAATCAATACAAGAAAATTTATATTTTATTAATATCATTATAGAACTGTTACAACATATATACATATATAATTCTAAAACATCCCTTTTTTACAAAGAGTTTTATTTTATGGTAAACCAAAATTATTTCTTCCCTCCCATAATGGTTGTGATTATTATCATAAAAAATGACATTAATGTCTAACATCTCAATGATTCCACCATTATTCTATATAGAGTATTTAATAATGGTAGAATGAAAATAACATACGTTATTTTCCAATAATCACAACATCATGATAATGTGGTATTTAAATTGAATATTAATATAGTATTGAAATAAAAAATATTTAAATTTTTCAATAAATTATCATTAGGTTTTTTGAATTTTTTCTTAAAAACATGTTAATACCATTTACATAAGAAAATATTCATCACCTACTAATAGAGATGTAAAAATATATTTTTTATACATTCTATAAAATTTCATTATCCAGTTTTTATATTTATTTCATTAAAGAAAAAATTTTAAATGTTATAAAAATAATTTTTCATACTATGATTTAATGTAGCTCAGTATATAACATCTGAAAAATAGGATATAAGAGTTTCAATTTAATGGTGATTCCTGAAATAATATCATGTGTGTTTGTTATATATCACCAAAATACACATGGATATCTTTGTGAATTATTTTTTGTTTTATATATTATATAATTCAACACCTTTCTATGACAATAATTTAGTGGCATAAATTTGTGCATCCATATAATCCCCACTGTCAATACATGGGTTTTCATACCGTGAAATAAGTAAATATAACATAATAAACTTATTAAAATTTATTAATTGTGATGGAAAATTATAATTTCATAGTAAAACTGATATTATAATGTGAGTATTCATTTCAATAACAATATGATTCAGTATATTTTTAGAAATTACATATGAGGGGTTGTTATGTCCTTTCAAAATTTTAGTTTTTGAGTTTTTTCATCTAATTTCTTCCATAACATATATTTTAATGTTATCAACATGAATTATTTTTTCAATGTTCCCCCATAGACTATGTAATACTATAGACACAATTTTATATCTTCCTAAATTAAATTATTATTTGAATATATTTTATATATTCTAATAGAATTAATTAATTTTTCTTATATTATCACACATTTCACTTATGAACACTTTTACTTATTCTAATTTTATTTAATAATAATATGATAATTATAGTTAATGAATGTATTTTTGTAAAACTCATGCACATGGAACATAATATTCATTTAAAAATAGATGTTCAATATGAATTCTCATTATAATTTAGAAAACTATAATCCAAGATACATGTCAGTAATATAAATCTTACATTACAATATATGATTCTATCGTAAATATTATATAGTAATAGTATGGATAATAGTGTTTCATATTTGGTATAACCATTATGAAGTGTTACTTTTTCAAAAATCATAAAAATTGTAAACTTATTTTGATAATATAAATTATAACAAACATTTTCATTTCATAAATAAGAACATTTTAATTGTATATAGATGAACGTATATAAGAAGATCAATTTCCACATCTATTATTTTTGACACGGGGAATATTTATATCATCAAAACATTCCTCCAATATTAATAATTCATATCCTCTCAATTATATAAGGAAAATTCTTATAATTCATCAATATAACATCACTTTGAGTTGAAGTAACATAAACATAGGAAATTAATTATAGAAGTGTAATTTATATGCCTCATTTCAAGCATTACAATCAATTTAACAACATCCTCATGCTCTTCAAACAATTGATTATAATAATTCCACATTTTCTTTATATGTATCATATTTAGTCAACAATATTCTTATTTTATAATATAAGAATACTATAAAATATGAACTCATTTATAAAATTGGTAATGATCACACAATGTAAAATATACATATATGAACTCACAAAATCTCAAATATACACATTAAAATCAGATTATATGTTCATCTAAAGATTAATTTAAACATATCTAAATATTATAAATTATACATATGATTTAGTACATATGTAATATAATTAAAAATAATGTCCATATATATTATAATTTATACATACATATTTTTTAAATATAAATTATAGAATAAATTAAGAAAAAGAATTTATTTAATGTATATCATGAATAAATATATAAATGTGATATTAGATAAATATATAAAGTATACATATGAATTATACACATATTAAAACATATATATATATATATATATATGTAAATATAAAAGTATATATATTTTCATAATATATTTATCAGAATATATATAAATGAATATATAGTTTTATTAATATAAATATCCCATGTATATATATAGTCAAATATTGAAATATCTGGTCACACATAAAAACATGTATAAGAATGAACAATTGTTCTAATAATATGAGAGTATTAAAAATATTTGACTTCTAAATAATAAAAATAAATTATCTCAATAGAATACCATCTCTTTCAAAATTAATTTTAGTTTTAAAATATTATGGTATTAAAATTTCACCATAGGTATTTTGATGATTTTAATATTTTTACAAATATGGAGAATTTATCAAATACTAATTTTAAATTAAAATCAAATTAATATTAAATGATATTATTTAAAAAGTTCTAATAGATAAACACATTTTTTTTTTCTAGAATAGGTGTTCCTTATAAAAGGGGATTTCTCTTTCATTTTTTCATCACTGATAAATATACCATATTTGGAACTAAATCATCAAACATATATAAATATCAAATAATATAAACAATCATCAACTATAAGAGTTTGAATGAATTTTTACCTAGAAACTCGCGATATTTAATTCTTAGATAACTACTTTACCAATCAAACTCATCCCACTTCTATTGTAATTGACACAAAGACACAATATTACACCAGATACGTTTAGTATATATTTAAATAAATAATTTGATCATTATATGTTATAATTAATTCTATAATGAGCTAAAATGAAACATGATATATTTTGTAAATATAAAATATATCAATGATTTATAATATATTTTAAAGGGTGTTAAATAATTTAAAACATCATTAAAGTAACAATTAGATATGTACAACACAAAGAATATAAAATTAAATGAATAAGAAATATGTATCCTCAGGGTTCACATTGTTGATTACACTTATTGATATCACTTTGGAAGAAAGGAATAACATGAGAAATCAAATATGCCTTTCGAGAATAAATTTAATGAATTATATGAATTATATATGGATATATGTAAGGAGTTATATATACATGTAATTTTACCATTATATATATAAAAATGACATTTGAGCAAATAGAAGTCAAGAATATAGTAATTGGACATATACCCATTATATATATATGTTAGTAATATATTATTATATCTAATAATTTAGTTAATGTTTTATAATTACTCATACAATAGTAAATATTATATACTTCCAATAAATACATTAATATATGAATAAATAAAAATATAATAAATATATAAAATACATAATAAAAAAATAAGTGTTTTTAATAATTATAGATTATTGTTATTTTTAATTATTATTTACTTATAAAAAAATTCAAATGATTATATTAAAAATAAAAAAATTAACATAATTTTTTAGGATAAATATATGATGATAAGTGTTTAAAATAATTTCCCATTAAGAAATTATATTATTTTACAGAATTATTTTCCAGTAAATTGTAAAATATTATATTAAGAAACTATACATATATCTATTAATGAATTAGTTAAATTATATTATATTTTAACAAATATATATACTCAAATATTAAATATTCTTATATTTATTTTAAATTTGTGGGGAATAAGAATGAATGAAATTTTTGATTAAAAGTTCCAATTAATTATTTTAGTTACATTTTATGTTCCCCAATATTAAAATTAATTTTTATCACATTAAAATTTTCAATACAATAAGATATTTTCTTATTTAGAATCAATATTTGAAGATTATGTTCTAATATCATATTTATCATTATTCATAAAAATAGTATATAATATTGAAAATAATATATAAAGGAATTATTAACAACAAATTATTGTACATCAATTATGTTTCATCATTATATCCAATTTTCATGAAATTCTACATTAATTACTCATTGTGAAATGGGTATTTTTGAAAATATAAATCAATCTCGCCTATAAAATAACCCAAACTCCTCAAACAATAACACTAACATATATATTAAGATATAATATAATACTCAACCAAATATCGCCTAAAATATATCTATAACTTTTTGGAATGTTTATTCATAATATGTCTAAAATCCCTCATTTCTTAGAGTCCATATATATGAAAATTGAATTCTTCTATATATATGTTATAAAATCTATAATCGTTCTCCATTATGTTATATATCCTCTTATTATTATAATATATAATTTATTACTTTAATAAAAAAATTAATATATTTTTTCTTCCACAAATGTCATTTTATTACTATATAATAATAGATTCTTAGTAATTCATTTATTAAAATGTGTTCTTTTTTACTGTGTTGGTTTCACACAAACATGAATGAGCATAATAAATTTAAAAAAAGAATTATAATATTTAATGATAATTTTTAGGATGTACTTGTAATTATATAGGTATTATATGAAAACCTATATTTACATAAAATTTCAATTTCTTTTATTAATTCGTTAATTAGGGAAAACAATATTTTTGTTTGATTTAGTGAAAAAATCACTATTTGTTCCAAATAATGATAATTTCTATGTATACTAAAATCCAAAAAAAATTAATTATATATGAATATTTTTGTGGAAATAAACCAATCAAAAACAGAAAAATATTATAATTTAAAAGATAATCTTGATCAGAAAAAACGAATAGATAATAGTTAAATAATAATTTTTTTAAAAATATTTTTATTTAAGAAATATGAAATTGTAAAATAATGGTTTGAGAAAAAATAAATATAAATATGGTTTGAATATATATGAAAAAACCGAGAATTTATTATACATGGATTTAGTGATTGTATGCCCCTGTGAATTTCTAATGTAAGTATTCTTTCTCTTCAACATTCGATATTTTTTTAATACACAACCCAACATAAGTAAGAATTCATTTTAGGGAATATAAAGAATTGTGTTTAGAAATATACGATAAATAATATTATGGAAAACACATGTATTTTTCATTCGACTATTTTTTATGATTTTTTTAATTTGTAAAAATTCTATTTTTATGTTGCACACTATATCATTAGAGTTATTAAGTGATGTTTTTTGTGAATTTTAGTGAATCTAGGTAAACAGTATAATGCATAATTAATAATTAATTTATATAAAAATTTATTCAATCATGTTCATTCCATAGTTGGTGTAAATGTAATCATATTCACGGAATATATTTGAAGATAATGGATTGTTTTAAAGATATATTAGCTACATTACTAGTGTAAAAATTATAGTGCTTGTATTAAGAGTAAAGATTACCTAATTTTTAATATAACACAACATGATATAAAATGTAATAGGATATAATGATAATAAAAATATAAAATAGATGGGATTAATTGAAAAATATAGACAATAAATTAAATTGAATTCTACTGATAAAATAACTAAACTGATGATAATAACATGAAGAATGAATCAAAACCTAATGACCACACCTATTGTTGATCTATATTTTATCCCGGTGAGGAATCAAGAAAATGAATAATTATATTTGTAGTTTTTATTCCATAAATAAAATTATGAAATAAAATAATGATTATAATGACTACCCATATGATTTTTAGTTCATCATTAATAACCAATTGTAACACATTTAATGAGTCATGTTAATCTCTTATAGATAAACTCATTGATTATATATGACCCTTTGACTATCCATTTATAATGAACTGTGAAAAAAACATAAATTTTCATTTTAAATTTTTGAATTCAAAAAACATAAGTCTATGTGATGATTAAAAGGTTTGATTTATTTTTTCAAACATGAGAATAATATATTGGGAAAAATAAGTAATAATATATCACAGTAACTACCGCCATTGATTATGGGACCTATTATCATAATAATTGATATTATAGAATATACGTTATTCATTGGTTAATATTTTCATAAAATATATTTACTTTTGGAACTAAACGAATGATATAGTAGTTCCTTTGATGGATGTAAAATCTAGATGTGAAAATATCATTGATTCTCAGTAATAATCTACTGAACATGATGTTTTCTTTGATGAAATATGAAGAATAAATGTCAATAATGGTATATGAATGTGAATAATTGAGTCAAATATGAATAATTTTGATATTGATTCTTTGGATTACACCGATTTATTTATATATTTAAATAACTATATATTTTTTAAATAAGTTTTATAAAAATTATAAATATATATTTTACCATAATATATTATATTTATGATAGGTATGAAAATTAAAATTCAACATAATTAAATGTTTTACACAATATGATTGATGGTTTTAGGATGACCATTATTAAAATAATCCAAATATCATTAACATTTCTCAAAATTGTTTTAATGATTTTTTAAGGAATTTGTTACTAGATTGAATATATTGATAATATTTAGAAGATCCTAAATATATTATATTTATATAAAATTCAAATGTATTGATACCGAAGGGAATAAAATACTAACATGGATTTTGATGATCTAAAAATTATGATGGTTGATTATAAAAAGAATAGTAAATATAATGGAACTCTTAATAATCGCTAGACATTGAATGGATTCAAATACATGGATAATATGGTGGTTTATAATGATTTATTAATTGAGGAATATTTTCAGTAGTGAATTTCTACAATTCAAATTTGTAAATTTCAAAATAAAATTATGACTTTATATGAACTAACTTATTATAACTTAGGAAATGATAGTCATATAGTAGTATAATGTCTAATAAATGAAAAACATATAGTTGACTATAATTTTTCATTGATATAAGAAAGAAGTATTCCCCAATTATGAGAATTTAAATAATGAATTTCAGTATAAAATAATTCATTATATAAATATGTATATACTATATAAGAAAGTTATGATGAAACATGAATTGAATTTGATGAAGATTATTTAATCTTATATAAAAATTATTTTATGAAAAAAATTATTGAATGATTAAAGGAAATATTATAAGAATAATGATCATCCAATCATATCTATTAACATGATATTTGGAATTGAAGGATCCCTTGATTATTTGGATATTATAGAAAACAAAACCCTAAATATATTTGGTTTAATAGATGAAATAATACTTTATATTAATTGTGATGAGTCAAATTTAAATTATTTGGTGTTGAAATATTTAGAACATTGTACCCCTCAAATATATCCATAGTTTTGATTAATTTATAAATAGAATTATAATAGAATTAAAAATTTAATGGTCACCAAAATAAAATATTTTAATAGGGATGAAAGGTGGTCGACTATCCATTTTTTGATTTTGTAAAATAAAAAATAATACTATGGAATTTAATTATAATGGATATTAATGAAAAAAAATTATAAATTCTAAAACATCACTATTGTGTATTCTATAAAAATTATAAGAATATATATAACAACTATTTAGAATATAAACCATGAGATAAGGAAAAGTCCAACTCCAAACTATTTACTCCAATAAGTTATTAAGACATCTATTTCTAGTGGGAATTTTGTATTGAATATGGGAAAAATTATTTTTGTTAAAACTCTCAATCACACATGTTTTTTAAACATTTATTAATATACTCAAATTATGTATATATCTATGTAGTTAGGGATAAAAAAATTATTTGATTAAATTCTATTACAATGAATTTCATCGCCTTACAACAACAAGGTTCTTATAGGAGGAAACACAACTGATATGTAAAGCTACGCAGAAACAATGATAATGAATAAAAACATGACTTATATCACAACATGAAAATTATCATCTTATATTCTCTTACAAATAATAAATATATGTATCTATGAAAATATATTAAACTAAATATAGTGGTCAACCAAACTCAAATAAAATAAATAGGATAAAGATATCAAAAAACATTATTGAATTCTCTGGATTTTTTTATCATTGTCTTAAAATATGTATAATCACATGTATTTTTATTATTAAAAGGAAGAGACACCAGCATTTATCTCAACTAAAAACAAAATATCCTAAAATGAGTATTTAAATAATGTAAAATATAAAATAATATTTATTTATCTCAATGAATCCAAAAATAGTTGTACCAATATCAATAATGGTGTAAGTTCATACCATATGATCATAAATGTAAGTCTATTGAATCATATGTTGAGGTATATTGATATATGTTTCATATTTTAATGATTTATTAATTCAAAATAATTGGATATTGGATGATGATTTTAGAAATATATCAACCTAATATTTGAATATTTAATTTTTTTGATAGACTTTGATGCATTATTCTCATATTACGTAAACATTCTAGCTCTTGGTATAAGGTATCAATTCATTGGAATAAATAAAATATCAATGAAATAACTATTAAATTTTATAAAAGATATGTATAACTAGTGGAATTCATTATCAAGTATATTTTATTGAAAACAAAAATTTCAACATTATATAGTAAATATAAAATATCCTTTTTAATCAAATTCATTGACTTATTTAAAAAAAAAATTGGAAAAAATATTCATTATAAAATTATCAATTCAAAATACTCATTATAGATGATACTAATATAATTCATTTTATGACTATTTTATTGATAAATTATGATGAACAAAATATCAGTTGAATAAAATGATGGATAATTTTTTTTTGATTTCACATCAAATTGTGTCATAATATTATTTTTCCAAAGACACAGGTTGAGGGTAATAACTTATATGTCATTGATTATTATTGTATAATTTTTTTATCATATTTATTTTTGTTAATAGGGAATTCAATAAATAAATAAATTGGTTTTAGAGGTGATCTATGAATGAAAAAAAATATTATAAATAAATATTCATTGATATAGTTATACCACCAAGTACAAATCTCTTTGGGTAGAAAAATACATGGGGATTCACTTGATTAGGTAAATATCTCTATCAAATTTTACACTGAAAAAATATATGGTGAACATTTGAAAATAAATGGTCATTAAAATGAATGAAAAATATCTAATTAAATGTCTTATCACTTTCCACTATTTTATGTAATATTTACTAGTAGTCATGTACAAAAAAATTTATTTAACATATCCCATTATGAAAGACAAATATATAGAACATGTGGAATTGAATAAATCTAAAATAGAATTAGTTGAATATTTTTGGTATTATGGGTTACAAGTAGATCATGGAAGGAAACTAAGTTATATATAGAGATTCCTTAGATAAATATATATTTTTATCTAAATAATTCTAGAGTAAGTCTAATAAGTGTCTTAAAAAAATTGAACAAATTTCTAGAAGTTTGTGATTTAAAAATATTTAATGAAAAATCAAGGGGGAAATTATGAAATATTTATTGTCTATTTGTGATGAATAAATTGGAATTAATATTTATTATTATAGTGTAAAAGTTATTGAATATTAAGATTACTTAGTGGGTAGGTAATTTTTTTTAAAGGATACATCTAGTGAATCCATAGAGAAGAATTTGTGTTTTGGTCAATTTTTCAAATATCATCGATAATAAAACAACACCTATATAAACATAGTGGATGGAATGTATAACAGGAACAACTCTACATTGTCAATTGAAACTAACAAAATTATATAGATGTAGTAGGAATTAGTCATTGAAAAATTCCATTTATAAGTAGTTAAATAAAATTTAGATAAACAATACATTGTAGCTCATTTATACTCTAATAGATCCCAATATAATAAGAACAATGTTGTTGTTCCAAAAATACATTAATGAGGAAAATATAATGACATGAAATGAAGTATAATTTTTTTTGAAATATAACCACACAATTATAATGATTTAATGTGGAACAAAATTTAGAAATATTATTTTGAAATCAATGATTACGACTATTACAGTTTTTATAATTCATCAATAACTAAATTTTATAATGAATAATTTTATATAATATTTGTAAATAATATTTTTTTCAAATTTTATTCTATAAGAAAAAATTGAAATTAAGTAACTAATATATTTTTAATTAATGATTTTGAATAAAAACTGAATAGGTTGAAGAAGGCTATGCACTACTGGAAACTATAACAAAATGCCTCATATCCTTGGTTGGATAATTTTTAAAGATAATGGATTCTAAAAAAGATGAGATGACAATAATATTTATATAAAATTGAAAATTATTTCTTAGTTATTTCTAAATAATTGTGTTGAATAAATCATAGTTGGATGAAAAAAATATAAATTGATGAATGAGTTTGAATGGTTCATGAGTTTGATGTTAAATGTAAATGACTAAATATAACACACTCTTTTCCAGAAATTATGTGGGATAAAAATTGGGATCACATACATTTCTAAAAAAATAATAAAAGGGTCTTTCCAGTTGTTTTTTGAGACATAATATAATACTCATTTGAAAAACTATAATGGTTAAAACAATGATTGAGTACTATTATAATGGAATATTGTTCAATCAACACCTTATTGTAATATGATTGGAAGCCTGTTATATCTTATTGAATGATTATTAGATATATTTTTTGAAATATTCGTGGTTTCCACCATCTAAATAAATTCCATTAAAGAACATATCATTGTTGAAAAAAAGATTATGGTGTATATTTTAGGCACACAAGATTAGGGTTTGGTATATTATGGGTGGAATATTATATATTTATATTAATACATTGTTATAGCGTGGGATGATGATATAATGTGTAGAAACTCCATGGTTTGATGATCCTTTCTCATTAGATGCATGTTTGTTATACTATTGAACAAGAAGAAATAGAAAATCTATCTCAATATAGACAACATAGATTAGAATTAATTTATAAAATAATGTTCCCAAAAAGAATTTATAAAAGAAAAATATTGGATCATGGATTTATATGATCAAAACAGTTATCAGTTTACCCGAATAGGGGAATATGGTGAATTATATATTATAAAATAAAACAAAAAATGTCCACTGACCTCTAAATATAATATATTTGGAAAAACACTATCTATAAGATAATGGCATAATGTATGAAATTTTTGAACCGATATTTTCTAAATAAATAGTTAAGGAAAATTTTATAAGAATAAACCATTTCGTAAACATTAACAACATAAAACTAACCTTGTAAAAAAGTATTGTGAGAATTTTAGCATCATTATGATAATAATAATGATTATTATAACAATGATCCACATAATAACTTTCAGAATTGAGGAATTATATAACAATAATTTAATTATCTACAGTATTAACAAAACTATAATAGTTTGTCACCTTTATGTAATAAATCCTCTAATTAAATTTGTGATAAAAATTCAATTTTACATGCATCAAGAAACATCAATAATAAGGAAAAAATATACAATATCTATCCTATAATTACATAATTAAAAACAATATCACAAAACCAATTACAAACAAAAAATATATTAAGGAATTTTTTTCCTTATATTTTTTCCTTAAATAATCATTTATAATTGTTATAATGATTCACTAGAGAAACACGACATTACAAAAGATTATATGTACCTTCATATATTTAGTGATGAAAAATATCCTTCCTTTTTGAATGTGGCTTCTATTTATAATAATTTGTTCAATGTTCATATTTTGAATTTCTAAGAGATGGGTTCCATGACATCAGATGTAATCTTCATAAACATGGAGTATTCTTCACATATTCCACATCTGATCATTTCATTAATAAAACAACATTAATATTATTTTTTATTCCATTATATAGATTGAATTTCATTAAACCAGGAAAAAAAGTAATGTTTGTCTGATTGGTCTTTATAAAATATCATCTAATGAGAATTTTAACCTTCGTATGATATGTTTTTAAGGTATAAATTTTTTACTTCATCATATAATAATTTTCATACGTCATATTATTGAATTAATAGACCTTCAACCAATTAATATTGAAATAATCTACCCATTGAATAATGTAATTTTCAATCGAATTCATGATATTTATCCTAGTTTGTTTTACTAGAATATGTAAAAAACATTCAACCTGAATTAAAATTTTTATTCAAATGACAATTGTATGGATTTTATATAAAAAATGTATAATAATTTAAAATATTAATTATTAGAAAAAATATGTATCTAATGAGTTGTGTTGTGTTTAAAAAATGGTTAGAAAGTGTTGAAATTATTCTTTCAGCACATCAATATATCTAATTTTAAAAACTAAATAAATAAAAATGTCAAATATAAAAACTGATACTAAAATAAATTTAAAAATACATTCTCTCTATGTATTACATATGTTATATCTTCACCTATTTTATTTATTTCAATATTTCTCCCTCTAAGTAGATTTTTCCATCTTTCATGAACAATTTTTTTTCTTTCTTTGGAGGTTAGGTAATCCCAATATTTATGCCACTATGTTATTTTATGTAATATATATATTGTGGTATAATTTATTTGAAAAATGTTAAGTATGAAACCATTTCTATAAAAATTATAAAAACAGTCATTCATTGATCAAAAAATAATATTACCTTTAATATATCTAGTGAAATTAGAATCAATCATCAAATTATTATCAAGTAACCTAAAATCAATTTTTATAAATGTGTATTATTTATTTTAAAACATTTAAATAGTTAAAAATAAAAGATTCAATCATTCATTGAAATCATTATTTTAACAACCATCAACATCATCAGGTCATCTGGATGCATTTCTGATTCAACAACAACTGATTTTAGAATTTCAATATTAATTTCAAATTAATGAATCATTATATTCACATTATTAAATTTTAATATTTTTTCCATGAAATGTTAAATATTTTTTTAGATTTCTAAAATCATTATATCCTACTACATTTTAAAATATTTTATGTTATCAATTTCTCTCATGCTTTAGTTTAATTTAGAACTCGTATCTATGGTTATGTTCTAAACTAATATTGAATATTTTACTATAACATGGATTTTTTCATAATAATATATGATTTAACAGTCGACCTGATTTATCTGTCTAGGATTTTTTTAACTTCCCTAGTTTGACTTTCAATTATCATTTGAAATCATTTAAATTGAATTCATTTTGAATAATTGTTTATCAGTGTAGTTTTAAAGGAATTTAAATTTCTAAAAAAATAAATATGTCTATTGTTATACATGAATCACGAATTAATATAATTAAAATAATGAAGATAATATATAATCTCATTAATAACATTATTGAAATAATTTATCCTTATTTCAATTCACTAATTACATGTGATATGGGCCCAGTTAGTTAAATCAGATGGAACTTTTAGAATGGGTGGAGGTAGAGGTCTTGAAGTATTAACATCATCATTAATGTCCATTTTTTTTTAAAATATAACTCTTAAAATTATTTACCTATAACACCTAAATATTATAAATAATAAGGAATCGATACTTAATAGTGTACAGGAAATGCAACAATGAGCTTCAATAAAACTTGAAATAATGTTATTTTAAATATTATTATTATAAACTATAGAAAAATTGATAGATATTACTGGAATTAATTAAATTATGATATATATATTAATAAAATTAGTTTTTTTGATATATTATTATTAATATATCTATCAATTTTTAGTAATGTAAATTTATTATTCAAAAATATTTTGTCATAAAAAATGTTTTTATTCATTGTTTGTGGTAAATCTAAAATTAATATCAATATAATTTAGAATTTGATTTTTAATAAAATGTATTCATTTTTTCAAATTTTAATATCATATAAAAAATAGTTTCTAATTTTTCTATTTTTTAGAAAATAATTTTTTTTACTGAATAGTGAAAATTTCATAATTTGAAAATCAATTATTGTATATAATTTAATAAAGTAATTTAAATGGCACATTATTTTTTAAAAATTACATAAAGTAAAAATAATAATATTTTTTATTTTATAAAATAATTTATTTTCTTAATCATCATTATATTGGATTTTAGTATGAGTTAATTTTTTGGTTTGAGAACTTGGTTTTTGAACTATTTTAAAGATAATATTTTTTTTCAATTTAAATATATTGAAATAACCCATATTAGTTACTTATTTTCATAATATGTATATATATATTATATATCAACAAAATTTATGTCTAATTCCAATAACTTTTTTTAGTATTCATATAATTATTATAAAATCATATTTTACTTGAAAAACAAATATCTCTGAACCCCACTCTTACAAGACTTATGTGGGTTTTATTATAAAATAAACTATTTTAATTCTGTAAAACTTATTATATATTTTTGATAAAAAGAATATATATTATTTAACAATCTCAACATAAATTTTGATCATAATGAATCATGAAAATTGAAAAAAAAATTACAACGATTATTGTGAATACAGGTTTACCAAGGGTTAAAATAAGAAGATACGGGTTAACATCACATATCAACTTATAATATTATATTTGATATCCATATTTAGAGATTATATCATATAGTTATCCATATTTTTCAATTAATGTCGCTTTTAGAGTATGATAAATTTGGGTATATCATCTTCTTTTCATAAATTAGAAGTGTTCAAATAACCTCACTTGTAAAATACCATCCTTCTTTATTCAACTTTACACCTTGAAAACCATTTGGTTTAGAAAATACCTATCCTAATACCTTGTCTAATTCAAAACACATTACATATATCCTTTATTTTGATCATTATTTTATAACAAAAGTCTTTTGGTCCTAACATATGGTCATTGTCCAAAGTAGAGCTATTGCGCTTAACCAATATTTAAATTTCCTTCTTCTTACAACAACATAAAATACTCTTCTACTATACTGATATGATGAAAACTATTTCTCCCACATGATATATATTTTTTTTCAATTAAAAAACAAACAACAATACCCTATTCCATCAATTTTGATTAAAAAATTATCATTGATGTGTAGTGTGGACTACCACCACGTAAACCGATATAATACATTTTCCATGATCGGATCTCATTATTATTTATATCAATAGATTTGGAATATATAAATATTTTTTTTCAAAATTAATTATACTTATTTAAATATTAAATATCATATATCATCATAATTTCCATCCCGTAGGGGATATGAAAACGCCGCTTCTGTGTACGATATATTGAAACCTCACAAAGAGATCTGATTTGTTTTTCACTAATGAAATACATTGAAGGATGTAAAAGTTTTTTTATTTTATACCCTTGTTATATGTTAAATAGTTTTTATATTAAATAAATATATATCATTATTTTATTAAAAAACTTTTCTTTCTTATCTTTCCACTAATTAAAACAATGATCAAATCATTTTTCTATACGCGTGACCATCCACCTCCATGAAATGATATAACTAATTTTTCATAACCAAACGAAATAGATTATTTTTTAAAATTTATTTTATTAAATAATATAGAAATATAGAAATTATGATCAATATATAAAATAAAATAATACATTGTTTTTTCAAAAATTATCACTGTGAAATGGAAATGTTACACATTCCTACTTATAACATAAAATCTCCTTGATTGTAATGTAGTTCATTTTTTTAAAATTTAATTCATGGTTAGATGTAATAGAATAATTCATTTATAAATATTATAAATATTTCATTATTATTATTCTAAAAATGATTTAACAAGGATCATTTTAACCACATTCATCATACCGAAGCTATTTTGAAATAATGAACGGAACATCCTCAATACAACTGATGTGGAATTCATAGATTCAGTATTTAAAATTGTCAATTAAAATTATTTCAATAACTAACATTTTATAATTTATTAGTAATATAACATTTCCTTATGAAATTAAATTATATTTATATCTATTTTCAATGTATTTAATGGGAATACATTGAATATCTGTGCTTGAGGAAAGTGACCTCATCATAATATTAATTAATTGATTATTATGATTATAATATACATATAATTTATTTAATGTGAAATATATACATCCATTTTTAAGATAACATAATGAAATCCTCATGAATCATTTTATTATATATTTATATTCTCATTATTTTATCTTTTATGATTTGAAATTATTATTACCAAGTGGTAAAGGGTTTTAAAAATTAATTTCATTTCTTTGGGTTATAAATCATATTTAGTGACCCTAATATGATATTATTACATGTGAATTGATCTATAATTTTTTTTCACTTTTTTTGGATTTATATTTTTTACACATAATATCACGAATTAATATATCTCAATTCAGTTATATGATTATTCTGGTAAATCATTCGAAATTTCATTCTTTAAAAAATTTGATTATGATATGAATTATCTTAATTTATTATGTATATATATACATCCCCATTCAAATTCTATATCATTAATTTCCTCATTTTTATGAAATTTAAGGTTTGATTTCAGTTTATTCTTTCATGGGGATTATGGTTGAGGAGTTATAAAAGTTACATAGGCTTTATGTTATGATCACCCTTTTCAATATTTTTTATGTTCAAGTTTCCACTATATAAAATCATGTTATATAATTTTCGTGAACAACATATCTTTATTTTATATTTATTTTTAATTGGGTAAACATGTTTTATGTATATTTCATATGTTAATAATTGAAGAATTATCAGGAATGTATTATTTAAGTGATACTTCTCAGGAATCATTATTTTATATTTGGAATAATTCTCTTCCATATAATTTTTTGGTAAAATGTTTTCAAAAGTTTTATTTTATAATCCTAAATTATTTCTTAAATTTATATTGAAGGATCATTCAACATCATTCTATTTTTGTAAATAAAGTTTCATAACATTTCCATAGTAGGTCAATTTTACTACCTATAATAAATATTTGGAAAGAATAATTAATTTTACAATTTATGACCTTAACATATTATACCATAAATATAACAAATCATTTTTAAATATTATTTATTATTTTAAAAATATAACTTATCATGAAAATTATTTCATTAATTTTTTTAAAGAAATTATTTTTAAAATAATTGTTTTCTAAATGGAAATGATATTTTCTGCATGAAATTTTCTAAGTGTTCATTCAAAATCATTTTATACTGAAGACGACATCATTGGATATTACTCAAAATAATATGTTTATTCTTCTAATTAATTTTACTAATAGTATTTTTTTTACTTCCATTAATAAATATTAAAAAACCAATGAAATTACTTATAATCAATTGGAATATATTTAAATGATATAATCCCCATTATTTCACTCGATGGTTTTGGCTTGTTTCAAATAGAATTTTGTGAAAACAATTTCTTTTAAACAGATTATTCATGTATTTATGAGATTGACCTATAAACCTATTATTTTCCTTGGTTAAAACATGATATTAATCTAATAAATACTGTTTTTTAATTTTTCATGATTAGAATTATTTTCTCCGTAATTTATTAATGTTAGAGTTATTGGATATTTTTTAGTAATGTTTGAGCTTCATTATATCTAACAATTAATCTTGATATTGATTAAATGGTGGTTGATCTTATATAGTGCTTTAATTCTATTAGGAATGAAGTTCGACTATATGGTTATTCCATTTGTATGTGTGTTCATAGGGCTCGTAAATTTTCTAGAAATATTATGTTTCCAGATAATATAACATTTTAAATATGATATCTAGAGGTTATAAAGGTTTGATTTTATTTAAATTAAATTACAATGTCTTTTGATTATAGATCATATGATTCTAACCTTAGTTACATATTTATTATATAATTCATGATTGATTATACATATATTAGTGTGTATAATTATTATGTAATGATCACGCACATTGACCATGTCATCATTCCCTTATGTTATTCTTATTCACAGTGATGTAAATCAATTTTTTTTTCTTTTATTTACTTTAACTAAGAATTTGATCTCACACCTACTATGATTCCTTTTCAACCGGTTACCATAAATAATGTTAAATGGATTATTTCTTGAATTTTTTCATATGGTTAATGATTGTGACTAAATATATATTATTAAAATAAGGGTATATTGAGGAAAATAATATCTTTATAAGTATAGTTATAGTATGTTTATGGATTTATCCTAAATTAATCACACTATAAACATTAACAGTCTTTGGAAGTGATCTCATATTTCATTTTATAGTTTTACTTTTTGTTTGGCTAAAATTTGGTCAACATCATTAATATCTAAGCCAAAAATTTACATTTTATTATTTCATTATAGGAACATGGAGTGTGTCTATAGATCTGTTATAATTATATAAGAGTAGTGATTATATAACTATAGATATTATGATGTATTTATGATAGGATTAATTAAGTGATATATGTTTTACAATTTTTGCGGTCATATGTTTTACAATTTTTGTAATATAATATGTTTATGTGACGCTTAATATTGATGTTATTATATGTCCAAATGATTTATCATATATATGATCATTGAATAATAATGTTATTTGGTGACTAAGTGATTGATGTTATTTCAGAAGAAGATGGTTAAATTTTGGTGAATTTAATATAAATGGTATAATATAAATATTAATTTTAAAACACTCGCTAATGTTGAAGTTGGAGGTTTTATTTTGGATATTGAGACACTTGTACATGGAATTATATATTTTGAACATTGGGTGTTATTGTTTAGTTATATAGATTAATATTATTTTAATATAGTACGTTAATAAATTATGGAAATTAGCATAAAAATTTATATGTATTGTCAACAGATTGTCTATGAATCATACAATAAGATTTTCTATTGCTGTAATAGATAGGGTTATAGTCCTATGGAATGTTAGAAGAAGGATCCAGGATCTGGTGTGGTTGATCCCACTGGCCTGTCTATTTGGCCCGATTCCCAGGCGGATGCTTCAGGGGATGCTCGTAAGGGGGGACCTCTGGTTTTCCATGATATGGGAACCCAATCTACTTGAGATAAGACTAATCTAGGAAGGGTCCATTAGGCACATACTAGGGGTACTCTTCAGTTACAGTCAATAAAGGTGGTCCTGGGGTTTTGGGGCCACTAGTTTCATTTATATGATATGTCATGATCTCGGTGCACGCAGGTTGGGTGATGACATACAGGGTTTGGAGGATTGAATTGCGGTGATGCCGCTTCCATGGTTGCGGGTCAGGTCAACCAAAGGGTGGTGTAGGAAGTGAGGGAGATCCTCTAGGATTCTCCACAGGTATCTCTAGATGATTCTACAAAATTAATAGATCATGCTAGAATGAAGGTTGATAATAAGGGTAATGGTTCCAATGAGGCCTCACAATGCATGGAATTGGAAGACAGTCCCATCCATCTCCAATATATCGGTCGTGGTGTTGAGAATATATGATTCTCGAGAATGACAAAGCATTCAAATTTCCTCCTATAATGTTAAGATACTATTATCAAGTGAAATTAGGACCCCCCAAAACCGGTAAGCAATGCTAGGTGAAGATTATTGCCATAATAGTGAGGAAACTGGTGGGGTGGCTCACGGTCCAGAACCAATGGTTGAAGTGGAATCATACCAAGAAAAAATGGTCAAGGATTTAGACTCTAAGGATCCCAAGGAACATTCCATAGTGGAGAACTATTTTTTATCCTCTATGCAGAAGGTCAATAACCAAACCATGGATTCAGATGGCTTCATTTCAAACAACAAAAAGGTGAGTAGATGGAAGGATTACCCCATCCTCCCTAGACCTCTTATTAATAGATCTACTCATAAGGGAATGTTTTCTTCAAAGGCCTCATCAAATGTTGGCAGCCCAACCCTAAACAAGTCCAAAGACCTTGTCCATTAGAAGGTGGCCACCATCTCTATGGACCTGGTTCTCACAGGATGTGAGGATGCTTCTCTAGCTTCTTCTACAGGTGGTGTGGAGTTGAGTGGTCATGGGTAACTTCATGAAGATGGTTCCAAAGCTGACTCCTGGTGCCAGATAGTCTCTGTGCTGGATCATAGGGATCTAATCATGATTTCAAATGAGTAAATATTTGAGGAAACTTTAGAAATCAATGATTTAAATAATATGAGATTGATCTAGGTGGCCACTACAAAGGAGCAGGGCGAGTGGGATGATAAGTAGGAACACATTATGCTTAGAGGCTTCAACATGGTGAAGATTAATAAAGAGTAATACAAGAAATAATGGGATAACATGAAACTTATTTTTGAGGGCACCTTGAAGTATTTACTTAGCACGAAGGTAAATGATACTCCATGGGTTTTATTTATGGATGAAAATTTCAAACTACTCACTGTATTCATTAATAGAATTGTCCAATCCTTTGGTACAAAAACTAGTTGTTTGTGAGGGTTCCCACATTCCCTTAAATGTTATTATATTTTAATAAAAAATTAACGTAGGATGGGTGTACATGAAACACAACATGAAGCTGAAACAAACCATGAAATAATTTTATTTTAAATATATATGTTATAACATATTCATTACATTTTTCTATAAATTTTTATAAATTTTTTTACCAAAAATATATATGAATATATATATCCTATTCAATAATTTTTTTTTTAAATTATTAGTGAATTATCATTGAAATTTTAGAAAAGTAATATTACACATGAAAAATATGTTATCATAAAAAATGAATTTTTCCTTTTGTGATTAAACATTATAATTAATTTATAGATATATTATTATATTTATTGAAAAAACTTAACTTCATTTCTATATTGGTAAATTCAATATTAACCAAGTGTAATTCTATAGTATTTTTTTAGAAAATATTTATATTACAGTGAATATTCTAAAATATCGATTTTTGTAATACAATCATTCCATTTCATAATATTACGTAATGTATATGTCCTATTAAATTTATAGCATAATATCAGTAAAATAAATTATTTATTATTTTTATTTAACTTAAATACTTTTTAATAAGTTTAATATTTTAATTTTTTTATAAGTTTATTAATGAAAAACATAAAGTGTATTTAATAAAAACATTTTTAATTTTATTAATGTTTTTATATATTAATTAATTAAAATAAAACACAAATTTTAAAGATTTAAATGAACAATATATATAATATATATGTAAATATGAATTTAAATTAATTTAAATTTTATTACATTTTATAGGTGTAATATTAAATCATTATTTTCCTAAGAAATAATTATTTTGAATACTCACTTTCTCTTCACATGTTCATAATTTATTTTAAATTAAATTCTTCCACATCAGTGAGTTGAATTTTATAGAAATAGATTAATTTTTTTTAGTTAGCATCAATTATGTTAGATTATATGTTGAAATTAATATTAAGTTGTAATGACTACTGAAATAAAGGAAAGTATATTACAGTGGTTTTGGTGAAAACAGGTTTAGTCAGGGTTAAATAAATATTAAAATAGTTTAAATTATCTATTAACACATTTAAATTGTATTTTATTGACATACTTATACATTATATAATTTAATTCCCTATAATGGAAAATTTTGAAGCAATTTTAATTAGAAAAATGTTGGTACTCATTTTTCTTTTCTAAATATAATACTCTGTCATTTACCTAATTTGTGAAGGACACATCCTCTTTACTCCCCGTGATAAAATAAAAAAAAATCAGACAAATTTCTTATTTATAACACTAAAAACAATTTTGATTTACTGGATTGATCATAAATCCATCAAATGAATTCTTATGGTTCTTTCTGAAGGATGTTGTTAGAAGAAGTGGTGTTTTCCAAAGCTGGGATTTTTTATTTTATTTATCCAAACACCTCCTTGTAATAAAAAAAATTATAATGATATAATATCCAAAGTATATTCAATATACTAAAATTTTATTATATTTATGATATGACTAGGATAAACTCATCTTGCATCAAATGGGAAACAAAAAAGACATTCATATTTATATTATACTATAGCCTCACTAATCAATGTAATTTATTTGAAATCATACCCTTTAAAAGATTATTATAAAGATTTATTTTAAATATATTATAGATATTTTCTTCGTATTTATTATTAATTAATTATTAAATATCATATACCATATTAATTTCCATTTTTAGGCTATATAATAAAATCACTCATGTGTATGGTAGACTGTCATCTCATGAATAGATGTGACTTGTTTTTAACTAACACCTTACATGTAAGGTAACAAGTGGAAATTTAAAACATATATGTGTTATATGTAAAATTAATTTTATATGAATTAAATTTTTTTAATTTAAATTAGAAAATATATCAATTTATTTTTTATCATTCCTCTCAATAAAAATGATAATGTTGTTCGTGTGTACTAGTATACTTTCCCTTCAACGAAGCAATGTGTTTCTAGTTTAATCACCATACCACATGGATGATATATATGTGTGTAAATTTAAAAAATAATTACATATTTATGATATTATTATAATTTTTTAATTATTAAATAATACCTCACTTCATTCCATAATGATCGTTCAAAAATAGGAATGTTTCTCATGGGTACACACAACTTACAGTCTCCACAATTGTAACATAGATATTTATTCACAAAAAAAATTCAAGAATGGTTTTATAAATATAATTTATTTATAACTATAAAAACTATTTAATTATTAATATTCCTAATATTATGGAACATTTAAAATTTTTCCACATTCAACAAACAAAAACCATTTAGAAATAATGAACTCAATGTTAGGAAAACCCCGGACCTAGAATTAACAAATTCATTATATAAATATTTAATTACAAAAAAATAAAATAAATTATTAACCTATGTGTTATTAAACCTATATATAGTATAAAAAATAATTTATTTTATATATTTTTTTTGAGTTGGAGTTCATACATTGCAAGTCTGGGCATGACATAACTGACATTGTCTCCATTGTAAGTCATTAAGGAATATTTTGATGATATACTCCTGATTTATTTTATATAGTGTATATACATATGAATTGGAAAATAATATCATGAATAATCCATATAGGTTTGTATTAAATATTTCTATTTTAATTATTTTATCCATTCGAATTAGATTTGAAAGTTACCAGGTTTTAATCAGTTTCTTAACTCAATTTCATTCTATTTAGTTATAAATCTCTATTATTCATTCTTTTATGAAATTATTTACTGTGAATTATTATATAAATTATTTTATTATTAATTTAATTTTTTTGGTATTTAAAATTTTAATCATAATTTCTCCATTTATTAACTCTTAAATTAGTGATATGAACATTGTATGGGTTAATCATCCTAAATTTCTTTCTTTGAGACATTTTTTTTATTATATTAAGATATTTTATTTTATGATATTCATATATACATACATTTGTATATTCTATATAATTAACCTCCATTAATTAATTCTAGTTAATGTATCATTTAAAGTTATTAATTCATGGGGCTTGTGATTGAATTGTTTCCAATTTTGTAAATGCTTTATGTTTTAATTTTCTTTTTTCAATATTGTTTATGTTGAAGGCTCCTTTGGAAAAAATTATATCCTTTTACATTATTAAGATAAATCTAATTCTTTTACACTAGTTATTAATGTGTTTAAAATTTTTTTTCTATTAATTTGTTATTTATTGAACAATTACCAATAATTATTTTACAAGTGATGCCGATCTCATATATTTAATTTAGATCTGGAATCATTCTATTCCATATCAATTTTTTCAAAAGTATTTTTTTTAAACATTCATTGTTTCCTAAATCAATTTTCATGATAATTTTTCTTCTTTTAAATATTTTATATTTAAATTTCTTAATTTTTTCCTAATGTATCACTTTTACTACCATTATAAAATGTATAATTTTTTTTATTTTAAACAATAAAAACATGAATAGATTTTCGGATCATAAATACCAAGAAATATTTTAGAGAATCCCATTCATGATTCTAATGATATTTTCAATTAAAATAATTACATTATTTCTCAAAAATCTATTCTGTTTTAAATAATTGTTTTCTACATTGAAAGGTTATTTTCCTCATAAAATGTTCCATGTGATATTTGTAAATAAAATTTCATCCAATATGAAATTCATTGATGTTACCCGATGTGAAAATTTTATTTAACAAAAGAATATTTTTAATGATATTCTAATGGTATTTAGATTAATGAATATCATAAACCATATATATTTCTTAGGATATAACTAGATATATTAAAATAATACAAGCATTATTAATTATTTACGTGTTTTATGATTGTTTTAATAATATTGGTGAGGATGCCATTACATAACATGGGTTAATTATGTTATGAAATGTATGGTTTGTTTTTTACTATTTTTATTTTTAGATTCTTTCTATATGGATATTATTCATGTATGGGTTATTGGATACTGGTTTTTATGGTATTGACCCCATTATAGCTCATGGGTGAGCCCGATATAGATTATACAGTATAAGAAACAAGATATCAATCAAATTCATTAGTAATGTAAGTAAAATGAAATGTTCATTTATTTAAATTGTTCTTTTATAGTTAATTGAGGGTTATATGATGATTATCTTGCATGATAACAATACTTTTTTTGTTATTCAAATTTTGGTATATAAATGTGTCCATTTATCAAAATAGAAATCACAATTTTCATTGTTATTGATTCTTATAAATCAAGAATTTATTAAATATTTATCCCATAATTAAAGATTATTGATCCATATATTAATGGATAGTCATATTATTATGTTTCATTCATGCACTTACATAATGTCGTAAGATTCTAATTCACATATTATTCACACAAAGAATATTTCATTGTATGTGATAATGTTTACTCATACAAATGCTTTTATTGCACCCTTCTCATATTTCGTTTTACCTAGTTTACCATGAATTGTGTTAAATCAATTTTGTATTTGGGCATAATAAGGATGATGATAGTTACATAATATGTTATATAAAATATGGTTATAGAGGATAACATTCTCTCCACATAATTCATAGGTAAAAATTATGTAATATTACCTTATTTATATCAAAATATAACACTACAAGTATCTTGGGATTTTAAGTGATCCAATATTTCCATATTAGGAAATTAAATTTTAATTATTTTTGCACTGGGTCATGTATGGTGGTTCTAGTGGTGTTATATTACCCAACTGATGTTTTTTCTGAAACAATATATTATGGTTTTTAATATTATTTTTTAATCTTTCATCGCATTCTAGTACACATATATCTGCATCCTTCTGCAATTATTATTATATAGATATATAAGTTGTTGATGCAATCTCTACATGTTTTATAGATTTATCTAAATACTAATAATGTTCTTATTCAATTTTAGACTTCCATATTTTTAGATTATTTATGTACATTAAAAAATTCATCATTGTCAAACTATGATTTTTCATAAACATATTATTTCCCTTTTTCCTTTCAAATTTATTGAAGAGGTTGAACATTTTTTTCTTGGGTTCCTTACAATGAATCATACTGAAATTTTTTAGGTTAAATATGAGAAACAAAAGAAACATAGAGTGGTTATCCTTATATTTTTATGTCAATTATGGCATGTAATTTCTAAAATACATTTATGAAGATCCTCTCTAACTGATCATTGATATATTTTTTCTATTAATTTTTCTTATATTCATTAACATGATTATTATTTTAAAGATCCTATTTAATAAGTATGTCTTTATCCCTATACTATTGAAATTAATAATCTCCATAATTTTTCATCTAATTATATATCATGAAGATACAAAATCATCTCCATTCATCGTTTTTGTTTTCTTCATTTTTAAAGGGATGAAAAATTATGCTTACTTTCTCTTTTATAATAACATATCTTTTAAGTTTTGATATTATTCATTGGATGTATCTTTTTCTGATGTTTCGAAAATCTTATTCATCTTTTGATAAAATGGAATCGTTTTGAAAATAGATTTCTCCCAGATGGGAGATACTATATCTTTTAATGTGTTTACTTTTTTGATGTTTTTAAATTCAATTATATTAAATAAAACCGATTTATGAATCTAAGAAAAATGAGAATATTTAGGTGTATAAATCATCACATAATACCCTAAATGTAATGAAATATGAACATCACATGATTCCACATTATCACATTACAATGAAATCCCAAACACATATATCTTAAAGTAATTGGGTATACATATCCCCTTTTCATAGAATTATATAATTCTATATACATGTCCTCACTATAATGGAATCTAGAGATAGATATTTAAGATTCCTTACTTTCTTGGAATAATTAAATAATTAACTCTAATATTTGTATTTTTTCAAAAAATCCTTACATTTCTGATATTTTTTGAGGGACCATGTAAACCACCCATTACATGGGTACTCTGACCAAATTTTTAACATACTGAGTATTTATCTTATAAAAAATTTAAAAATTATATAAGTACTAACTTTTTTATTCTCTTAATGAATTAATATAATAGAAATATATAATTCACTTATAATCATTGGAAAATGAAGATCAATTTATTTATTTTCTACACATAGATATTTATTTCAATTTAATGTAATAATTTTTTTAAGAATATAATCATACTTTTATCACAAAAATACCCATATGACTACTTATTTGTCTATAATTTAGTTTGAAATATCACCAAAAGATGTCATTCGAAAGATTAAATTAAATATGGAAAAATAAATATCCACAAATAAACAAAGAGAACTAGATCTGGAAGGATAGTCATCTTATTTAAAAATATATATTATTGACATATTTGTAACCCACACCAAATTATATAGTATTTAAAAGAGAGACCATTCATATTCTTGAAAATTAAAATTCCCACATTAATTTTTTTCTAGATAAACACCAAATTACATTATTACAATATGAAATAGATTCATTATACTATAAATATTTTTTTTAATGTCGGGGTAATATTTATAAGAGTAATATTAATTATAATAACCGTAATTGTATGTAAATTTATTTGAAATTTATAATGATTTAAATTAATAAACAATAGAAAAAATATTATTAAAAATTATGGTATAGACAAAATATTTAGAAGTTACATCTCATATAAGAAAATATATATTTAATAATAATGTTATTTATATTGTTGAAACTTCATGGTTCATAAAATAATTATACAAATTTATTGGAAAATATTTTTCTTGAAGATATTTTATAAATTATTTTCTAGAAAATCAAGGAAATTGTTTTTGAAATTATAAAAACATAAGAAATATAAAAATGTTACTAAAAGATATAAATATTATGCCCCTAATTTATGTGGGTTTTAATATATAAATATGATTTTAATTTGGAGTGTACTGACCGGTCATTTTATGTTTACCATTCCATGATTCATTTTAATATATTCAAATATATATTAATTTAGAGGTTTTGTTAAAATTAGAACAAGTTGTTCTTGCTCTAGGAGGAATTGAAAAAACATGTCTAAGTTTTTCGATGATCTAGATGGAAATAGTGTATTATATTTATGTTATTAGATCAGGATTGATGTCATGGATTGTCATATAATGTTATGATTCCAATTTATTCCAATGAAATATGAGTTTTTCTAAAATTCATTATAATGTTTGTGAGTGTCTCTTGGGTAAACAAAAATTGATCACAACATCAACTATCTAACACATTCATAACATTAACACTTGAATGTTTTAAAATTTTCTTTTTCTTATGATAACATGACACTGTAGTCTATCATAAAAATAAAAATATCAATATGTACTTTTTCTATCAATTTGACATCAAAAAAAATTCAGCAACTGAAAAAATTAAAACAAAATAATAATTAATTTAATTATAACATAATTTATATTATTTAAAAAATTTATAAACCCCGATTATATTTTTAAAATAGTTTATTCTAGCTCTCAAATAATTATAGTTTGTACAATTGAAAGTTGGTTGCCACCTATGATTCATATTTTCATGTATCCAAAAATTTAATCCTTCCATCATATAAAATATTTATTCTATTTAGTAAAATACACATATGTTTAATAATGTATAAAAATATAAAATATGTAATAACTAGTTCTGATAAAAAAATATGGATTGAAAAATTATTCAGACTACAAAAGGGTTAATTTTTTTTTTATAAAATACAAAAAAACATAAATTGCCTCATCAGATGGACTACCATTAAAATAACTATTTGGTATAGAATATACTAATTAGTAAATATACTATACATATAATTTATAAAAATAAATTTTGAAATGATTATGATAATTATCCTCTTAATTAATATGCACATAAAAAATTTGTACTACTATCAAAATTTTTGAAAACATTGTAAATTTAGTAAGATATTTATTTATAATATTATAAAAATATCCACCATTTAATATTGATCATAAATAAATTCTATAACCCTAACATTACATATAATTTTTTTAAAAATACAATAGTTGTATTCATTCCTTATTTAAGGAATCCATCGATAACAATATTTAAATGACATCTCATTCCACAGCCATTAGAACCCTCATTCTGAAATATTGGAATAATATCTATCATCATATCTTATAAATTCTTGGATCTAATATATGTTTGGATATAAAATTAAAAAAATATCTAAAAGAAATTAATATATACAAATGGTGTTCATAAATAAAAAACACATTAATGATTACAATGAAGACAATGAGTAACAAGATTTTACAAAAGTTTCAATGTAACATTAGATAGATAGTGATGAAAAATCTTACCACTCATAGAATTCAGCTATTAGTGATTGGAATTTATTCACTCTTCCTATTCATTATTACACAGAGTTGGTTTCGACAACTGAAAACTTACTCTCTCTTCACCTGAATATCCAAAATAACTTTTTTATATGATGGAAAAATTAATTAAAAATTATTATAATTATTTTGGATTCAAATAGATAGAATTAATTTATTTCATGTATAAAAATTTATACGGTTCATCGAGATGGATTATGAAAATATTATTCAAATTTTAACTGTGTTTTATTCTTAGTAAAAATGTATATGTTAATCAATTTTTAAAAACTATGTACGTGTAATGTTAGTAAAATTATTTAATTAAGGAAGACTATTGTGTTTTTGTAAGATATGTATATAAAATAGTGAATGTACACATTAAAATCAATTGCAGGCATGATATGAATATCATTATAAGTCTATTCCAATGACTAATTTTTGATTAATATGTCTAATAATATGATATGAAATTATTGACAAAAAATATTAATATATAGAATAATTTAATTTTGGGAAGGGTTAGAATGTAATTTTTTAAATATCACTTGTCAGGTTTGGAAAATTATTTTATATATAACAATTTTATGTTTATTCAGGATCCTAGATCATTCCATGAACTATGTTTGAGTTTGGGAATCAAATAATTGAAATATAACATAGTTTTGTTTTTAGACATAGACTATGACCTAGTTGAGTGATTGGAATGATGGTAAATGGTTGAGAAGGGTCGGGTGGCTATTTAGCCAAAAAAATATAACTACAAGAAGCCACCATAGATTATAAATAGGGGCTAAAACATGGTCCATGTTAATAGTTATGGAAATGGAATAACCCTAAAGGAATAACAAAAAAATTTCATACCATTTTGTAATTTTTTTTAAGGGAAGGGGGTCATGATGCATCCCATGAGAAACTATATGGTGGGAAATGTGGATTTGTAACATGTACGGGTGATAAAAGTGACCCCTATGCAAGAGAATATAAAAACATAAACTGAGAGTTTATGGCATGGATGGGCATAATATTATAGGGGCCAAAGTACATAATCCTTATAGATCTATGAGGACAAACTGTAGTGTGGACTTGGTAGTATTGGCTGAGGAATATCCATATGGATATGTTGTAGTGGTTAAGGAGTTGCACGGTGGACCTCCCCCAAATCTCTACCTACGTCGTGGCCTATGAGACCCTTCAATTTTGTATTCTGGTGGTGATGCTACATAGAAACCCCATATGGTTTTATTATAGAGGGTGTTTCCCAAAGGGTTTCGGGATGGTGGAGGGGATTCTTATACATTTCCATAACATATAAAATGTTACACAAGTGTAAAAGTTGGTGTAGAATTGTAATATTGTATTGATCACCTCCTACAAATTTTTGGAATTGTATGATAATATTGGGAGGACATTTAGTCAGACCTCCCATCCATATGTATCAATTAAATCCAAAATTTTATGGGATTTTTTATGGTTCCATTTGATAGTGTATTCTAGTCAGTATTTACAATCATCCACCATCATTTATTTTACATCATCACCAACTCATGTCTTTTTTATACTGGTTCGGGATTTTTTTGTTGATTTCCCAACAAATAGATAAATTATCATAATTCGATATGGGAAATTCCATACAATGATTGAAGGAAGCTATAAAGTATGAATTCCTGTGGTTTCATGTTGTTTATCTATAATTATGATTTATTATGAGTTTTAAAATGATTATTTCTCTTTGGATAAAATTGAAAATTAAAAAATAAATCGTTATAATTTAATATCTCAGTGATTTAGTGTTAGATTTGAGCTCAAATGGTGGTATGATCATTAAATAAGGATGGAATGTATTTTGTGTGTTTTTTCAAAGATTTTTGCGGATGGTAACCCAATTTTCTAGGTATGGGGTACCTATAATAGAATCACATACATGTATTTATGAATTATTTAAAGCTTGAATATATTTTTTAGGGATCTAGGTTGATGGTTGTGTATAGAGAGAACTATAGAAAATAAATTGGATTAGGTTGATCCATTTAAAATGGAAAAGTGAACTATAATAATTTATGTGTTTTCGAACACATATTCATTATGCCTCATAGTAATGTGCATGTTCTGGAGTGGGGGAGATAACTTGGGTTGTTATTATGGTAGGAGTTCTTAAAAGAAAAACATACGAATGTTTCCCATGGTCATATTGGTTCGGGGAGTGGCTCAGACCTATGGGATATGGTGATATTTTTAATCACCTCATGAAAATGTATCGACAACCTTGTTAATTTGAATTTTTATTTAATAATTATTTTTTCGGGTATAATTACTCAGATACTAAATGTATTGTGATAGATAGGGTTTCATCTGAGTTATGGGTTGAGGCATATGTTTTAGAATATGTGAGATGGTACCAAAGAGTAACTTATCATATTAATTTTGAAATTTAACATAGTTTCTAAAGGTATTACAATGAGATAGCATGGGATAATACATGGGTAGTTAAACAAGGGGGGATGAGTAGATTTGATGTGGTTAGAATTGGAATTTAATTATTGATCAGTGGATCCATCATGATGTATTGTAAATAATGGCTGATATATGTGATTTTTTTCGATTATTTGTTATTGTATATGATATTAAGGATATATTAGATTCCATGATTAGAGATATATTAAATATTCATGATGAGTATTTATGTATGAGTGATTATCTCTCATCTATTTTAATAGGGTGTTAAGCGATAGGCTATGTGCCCTACTTATTATTTCATGTGTATTCATGATATAAATATTTTCATAGGAATCATAACTAGTTTGGGGAGAAATTTTTAAGTCTTTACCCATCATTGATTGAGATGGTATCAGTTGGACTATTGTGGTTGAGATGGGGTGCTAGTTTACAAGATGTATGACAGCATATATGGATTCTTGGGGAATGTTAGTTGTCCTTTCTGTGATTTGGATTGGTTTATGATAGTGGTCCACACATACTGAGAGGATTGGGTCATGGTATGATGTAAAAAAGTGCATTGATCCTCGCCTAGGCTTATAAGGTAATGGGATGAGATTTTTATGGGATTTTATATCATGTTCTCTTAGGTGTTGGGTCTGGGCCATGCATAAAACCTACCATCAATATTTGAATATGGTTGAGTTTTTGTGTTTGTTTGATAGAATTAGATGAGTTGGTGATTGTATTTTTTAGTGACATAAAATTATGTATGATCAGGTGTCATTGTTTCGAATTTAGGACACGGTGAAATTGCACATAAAGAGTCATGTTGGTCGTGTTAGTACACGATATACAATAATCATTTGTGTAATGATCACTATTTCCACCCATAAATACGATGTTTTGTATATGATATGGTAATAAAGAAAAGACCCTATATACATATATTTCTCACACATGATGTGGGAACTCTACTACACATAATGTTGTTATGATTACCTTCAAGTAAATCACATGACGTATATGGGATCTAGATAAAGCATCATGAGGGTATTTAGATAATGTATTATATTAATGGATAGAGATTCTAATATGTAAATTGTGGTTATTTTATATTGGATTCATTTATTATACGATCAATACAATATGGAATTTATTTTTTACCAAGTATAACCATGTGTTCGTAATTTGTATTTCATTTGAAAATGGATTTGCTTTATTTTATTATGAGTACTAAAATTATGGGTTGTGGATGATTTTTAAATATATATATCTTTTATTAATCTAATTAAATTGAATACTCTCTAAATTTTATACATTAATCCTTCACAACTAGTCTCAAGCCTCTGTCATTTGTGGAGGTGATCTGTTGTACACAAGGAATAGTAGATTGAATGGATTATTTTGTTCTGGGATCTATAAGTGGTATCATATCTTATCTAAATATTTATAGATATAGTAGACAAAAAATCATGGAATTTTTTGAAACATGTGATGGATATTGGACTGTTGTGCCCTGAACAACATTTTAGTGGGTACTCATGGTTACTAAAAGTAAACGAGTGTAGTGAATGATTTTCTATTTTATGATTAAGTTGACTATTAAATTGGATAATTTTTATAGAGATTTGTATTTAGATATTTGAGTCTTTTACCATGTGAAAAAGGCTAGGGCAAGGCAAGCATTTTAAGAACCTAGGACTGACATGACATTTGGGTGATTATGTGTAGTTGATTTTTAAAAATAGTTTTTTATGTCGCCTAGATTGATAAAACAATTATATAGAGTTTGAAAATTTAACCATCCATATTCAATTGTTCTCATTTAAAAATGAATATTTCTCCAATAGAAATTCATGTGGATCCTAGTGTTAATAATTCTCTTACAATGACTATATAGTATCATAGGAAAAATATTTATAGGATGATTTAATGATCCAATACATTCATGTAATAATTAAAGAAAGATATTGGTATTCATTTTTATGTTCATGATGACATGGTACATTAAATTAATTATTTAAAAGTAACAGGTATGGTTTTTTTCCAAATAGACTCTTAGTGGTACTATACTTAACAATATCTGGATTCTAAGTATTGACAAGATAATGCTACATGTTTTTATGATAAAAACTAATCCAACTACTTTTGATAATAATGAAGTGTTTTTTGAGTGTAAACTATATTTTATAGATGAATATATTTGTTTAGGAAATCTGTATGGGTATATAATAAATATCATGTTTATTAATTTGTGGTTTTCAAGGATTATTGGTTGATGGGTGATCATGTGGTAATCCATGGAATGAGTGAAATTCCTTAGGTATTCGGATGGGTTGACATGTATATGGATCATGACCAGTTGGCTAGAAATGTGACCCAATGTTTCATGGAACTTGGATAATAAAATTAGATGGGATAAAGAAACTTTTAGACCCTATTGAGATTGACTGGGACCACATGGATGAAAAAATGGATAGTTCATAAAGGATTACAAATTATTTAGTATATGGGATTGTGAATTCAAACAAATATTCGTAGAAAATCGTTACTATTTAAATGATGGGTATATGAGGTACCCATTTTATTTTTCAATCATGGAATGGTCATTAGTAGGATGGGGATTTGTGGGGATAGTGCAACAATCATAGGGATAGTGACATGGGGTTTAGTGAGCTAGATGATGTCCCTCAGTGGTAGGAAATGACCTCATAGATGGATTGTGGTGTTACAAGACTCCCAGTGTGTTTGTTGACACTTAATTTCTAGATGGTTTAATGGAGGTATCTGTTTTCACCATTCATCATTTACACGACGTGGTAATCCACATGGTGGTGTGTTCAACATCAGTTATTTTATTATTTCCTTATTATTATTTTAGTAATGGAAAATAATGTTTTTTTTTTGTTGGATCCCTGGGTTTGGGTGATACAATGACATCCAGTCCTTACATAAATTTGTTGATGGATAGCGATGAATGGTTATCAGTTTATTGTTAATTAGTTTAGAAATGTGGAAACTCTATAATATGAAACATCATATCAGTCATTGTTGATTGAACATCATATTGTGTGTTCATGGTTGTGGCGACACTAGTTAGTGAATAGTAACTATGAAACAAGAATTTTGGTGTGAGTGAAAATAATATCTCATTCCCTTCCATGGTGAATACTTGATTCATTATTTATTTATGATTTTAGGTAGATATTTTCTTTTGGAATCTTCCTTAGGATAAATGGGTTTTGATTTTATTGTGACTCAAATTATAGGTTATCTAGGCTTGGTGTGAGAACATGATTTTTAGAGTTAGAAGTTGGTAGTATAACTACTTTTTTTCACAAAATTACATTCCATGAGGTGTAAATCAAACCGAGAATGATTTTGGGAAACTAAAAATAAATTAAAAATTTTGATTGGGTGTAGAATCATATCTTGGAATCATTAAATTGTATAGAGACTTATGGAGGGCATCACCATGGGCCTTTGAATGAATTTTTCATTGTTATTGATGGAACCTGAAATATATTGGTTGGTTTAGAATCATATTAATAATTGAAAATATAATTAGGTGGTGGATTTGATTCTAGTGAATATAACTCTTTGTTATTGGAGTATCATAGAGTATCTGCTTATAGAATTTATAGTTGTATCATAGTGAGTTCATAATGAATTGAAAACTAGGATATTTTATTATTTTTGAATTAGGGATATATGAGTCACTCGGGTATAGTTAGTGTTATATTTGGGGCATTCTATTCCCCCAGGCATTTTTGAGTAATTACATTTTTTGAAAGATAGAATTATTACTATTAAGTTAATCTGATTCTAGGAATAATTTTTTGGATCAATAATATTATCATTGGAACATACCTAAGAGTTGATTATGATATTCAATGAGGGGTAGTTGGATGTCCAGGTGTTGAGTTATGTGGTGGATATGGTTTGGGAATCCATGAATATGAAAAATGAACCTATATGATTCCACCGTGTTACAATAATTGTCATTACAACATGATGGTATTCTTCAATAAATCTAATGTCTGAGCCCTGATGGGATGTAGTATAGAGTTGTGTAGCTTTAATAATTATATAAATGGTGGGATGGAAAAATAATATATAAAGGGACACATAATTGATTGTTCAATTTGAGGGTAAAAAAGTTTCCCTTACATGAGGGGAGACCACGTCATTTCATTAGGGGATACACCACATACAGGAGAAGGGTATGGTGGTATTCTTACCTATTCGAGTCTGAATATACAGCATCGTGTCTTGGATCAATAGGATAAACATCTAAAAAATGAGGAAATGTTATAGATGATAAGGGGATAAATGGTTGGCCTACATTCTAATTCAATATATGTTATAGTATTAAAGGCTATGATTTGGATTGGCATGGCTGGAAGGTTATCATGAAACCATAGAGATAATAGATGGAGGGTTTGTGACTCCCAAGATACCTTCCAATTGGTTACATTGTAAACCCTTCCTCGCTGAATCTCAGTGTTTAAAGAATTATTGATTGAGGGATAAAGCTATTCATGGCCACCTTTGATCCGGAGTGCGAGAAATCCTTCATATGGATTGCATCTAACACACTAGCAGATCAAAGTCTTCCTAATGATTTCTCTCATCCTGCCTGAGGGATGTCTTTTATTGAATCTCTTTAGGTTTCAGACCTTCAAATATCATCCACATCAATGTAACCTTTGTTCAAGAAGCATGGTGATGGATGCTTTACGTCAATGCATATCTTAAATCTCTTCAACAAATAGCACAAAAGTATATGTTCACAGTGCTTGGTTGAATTTATTATTTAAATGGAGACAAACTGTGGAACATAGTAGACATCAAACCATGAATTGATTACTATTGTAGAACATCCAATTGGAAATAATTTCAATGGGTGATGGATTATTTCATATATTTTTAAAATCCGAGGATGTCCAAGAATAGAATAAGGAAATTAGGAATTATCCATCTAAAACCTTGCATTATATGATTATCAGTATGAGATTTTTCATTCCACCTATTTACCCATAGAAATTCTGCTGCACAGATTTGGGTGAGAATGATGTGACATAGTCTGTATTTTTGGCACATTAAAATCTGGAATGATATAACCACTTGCAATAGAGTCCCCTTAAAGATAGATCCAATAAAATTGAAAATATATTTGGGTCCATATGAAAGAGTTATGGTTGATGAAAATTTGGGATTAAAACTTCCTCATTCCCACACTTTCAATGTTAATGAATACATAACAATGGTTAGAATAGAATATAAACATATCCTACATTTTTTTATTATTTCAAGACTAATGGACACTATATCATGAAGGGTAAAGTGGAGAAAAAGTAGGTCAATCAGCCCACTAATAAGAAATGGACTGAGATCTAGGGTAAGAATAAAAAAACATGTTTCGGATAATACCAAGTGCCCCATAAAAAGAAATGAAATAAGGGTGAATACAGTTTATGACCCATACACCTCAAATGATCCTCCTAGAAAATAATGGGCTATACTAGTTAATGGGGGAGATTGAAATTGAGGAATGTGGTATTGTTGATGGAATTGTAATGCTTGTCATGTATATTGTAAAGAAACCACAACATGAATAAAGAAATGATGATCAAAAACCTTGAAAGGAGTATAATGATAATGAAATGAATGATAATGAAGGAATACCATAGGGAAAAACTTTGCAATCCACTGTGATTAATGCTACTACACAGGTAAATAGAATAACTTCTATCATTATGATGACTATAATTCTTCACTTACCACTAATTATAAATTAGAGTTTTCATGTAGCTCTGCATACAACCAATAAACGAATCACCAATCAATATCAAAAATGAAGTCACTGTCATTAATTTTGGGGCTGACCAAAACCCATATATTGAATTAAATATTTCTTCTCAAACTGGAAAATTCAATGACATTATAGTGGAGTTTCATGTGTCGTACACCATCATCTCTATGCTCTTGATGAGACATAACAATTTGGCGTTTGTTGATGTCCACTTAAATGAAGTAGATGGAATAAAAAATAGGGTATAGGCCTCAAACAAAGGTAATGAAAATCATCTCTAGGAGTTATATTTCTTCACAATGGAGAAAAACCTACCTGGGAAATTCAGGGGAACAAAATCAGACCTTTCAAGCCTGTGAAGATAGTTTGTAGACAAAATATTATAGGGCCTACTAAAGTGGTTGGCTTAGCTATTTAGGTAACAGATGAAAAAAATCCCCCACAAAGATAATAAAAGGCACACAACACACGAATAGACTTAGGTTCATATGCAAAGTAGCACAATGGAACTCAAAGGAGATATCTACAAGATGCATGTTAGTGGTGATGAAATTAAAAATATGGGAGAAAAAATTTCACGTAAACATGATAATATTACCTCACCTAACATTCCCATGATCAAACAGGTTAGTGAATCACCAAAAATATACGATACATCTATTAAAACTCCCAAGAAATCAATAATGAAAAAATAACTATCGAGGTAAGAAGATAGGGTGCCAATCCATAAACATAGGTCTAAATGAATATTCTCTATTGGAACAGTTAGGGTATTTAACTATGACACCACCACAATATAAAAAATTATTTTATTCATATATAATCCAATGTTTATTGAAATCTATGACACTAATAATAAAATTTCATATAGTTTTTCTATCATATATAAACTTGGTTACATTTTTATTGGTGCTGCTTCAAATAATAGTTCTGTGGATTCTCGTAAGAACTTTTTCATAGTCTTCTTTATGAAATGTGCATTTTTTATAGTGACCAAAAATATTTCAGCTGTGAACTGAATTTTTGAACATTTTATATTTTTCCATTATTATATATGATAATAACAAGTATTATGATAGGATATCTATACATAAAATCATGTCTCTTTTAAACATCAAGATCTAAGAACGTTTGACCATTTCTATAGTCTTCAATTCAATTCTTAGACCTATGAAAAAATTGTTCCTTCCCACTCTAACATTTCACCAAATGAATTTAAATATTGTCTTAATAATAAAAACCTTTTGGAGATAAATATCATAGGAGCCAAATATACTTGGTATTGAAGACAAAAAAATATGGTAATGGATAGAAAAAATTATAAAGCATCAACAAACATTTATGCCCTTGAAAACTCTGTCACTATTTCAGGAATCAACCTACATTATCCTAAATCGGATCATCACCCCATTTTAATCAGTATAATTTTTTTTGTTTCCAATCCTATACATCCCTTTATATTTAACAATTCCTTGACATTGGGGATTTAATGTGATAAGTTTGTAAAAGGCACTAGAAATTAAATGAATTATAACAATGATTCTTCTCATATATTATAAAAATAAAACATTTAAGTAAAAATCTAATGTCATGGTGAAATGAAATATTCAACCAAACTAATAATGAAATTTATTCTCTTAAAAAATATCAATTAAATTAAAATTGGCTCTATCAATATTGACTTTTCTAATGATCCCAAAAAAGAAATTGATCTTTTCACTAAACTAAACTCTTTTCTAACCTTAATAGATAATATGTCAAAACATTATATTAAAACTAACTTTCTCAAATATGATGATAGGAACACTAAAATATAAAATTCTCTAAAAAGTGATAACAATATATTTTAAACCATTTACCTTCATTAAATATGGGGATAACATCATTTAGAATGAGGAAGGTTATACTATTCACGTTGCCTCCTACATCAATAATTTCATGAATGGTGATGATTTTAATAAAGACATAATATCGGATATATGTCTTATCATAGTGGTTTGTATGGAAAACATACTCTTTACCAGTGTTGCAATAGAGAATTAGATTGAAGAGGTGTTCTTTACTTAAATAATGAAAATTCACCTAGCAGTGATCATTTCAAAATTACTTTTTTAAATCTATTTGGATATCGTTTAATATGATGCTTGTAAACTTATTAAATCACTTTTCACTAATTGATACCTTTTTAATGGGATTAATGCTATATTACTCTCCCTTATACCCAAACTATATAATTCAATAGAAATTAAACTAGTTAGACCCACTACTCTAATTAAAACTACATATAAAATCATCCCCATACATTTATCTAATATGCTTCCTCCTATTCCAAAAACAATTGTCTCTCGCAACCAGTTTGGATTTCTTAAGGGATGAAACATTCATGACTACATCTATCATTACTATTAAAGAAATAATTTACAAAAATATTATAATTGTGGAATAAACTATAGCATAAAAAATGAAATTAGGAAACTTTTGACAGAATGGACATGAGTTTTCTTTTCATGGTCCTTACCATATTTGATTTATTGATAAATTCAGTAACATAATTAAAACACTAATCAGTTCTTCTCTCATTCTGGTTTTGATTAATGGTTCTCCAAAGGGATACTTATATTTAACAAAAGTCGTCAGATAGGGAGACCCACTCTCTACGATCCTTTTTGTTATTGCTGAGGACTACCACATGAGACATATAAATAAACTGGTCAACCAATGTAAAATTAATCTCATTATTGGATCTAGAAACATGATTATTTCTTCTCATATATTATATTCGGATGATATAATTTTATTCAATAGAGGGTACAATTATAACATAATAAATCTAGTTGATTCCCTCTCTCATAATGAAAAAGTATCAGGGCAATCTCTAAACATGGGAAAATACTGCGTTTTCATCCCCAAAATATTTCCTATAACCAAAATGGTTTCTATAATAAACTACCATGGATTAAAAGACAGATCTCTCCCATTCATGTACCTAGTAGTTCCCATCTTCTGGAAAAATCCTAAATGAAATTTCTTCTCTAATGTTGTTGAAAAAAATAATCAACTCTCTACATAGAACTGTAAATCCTTATCCATGGTAGGTTAATTCGTCTTGTCAAAAAAAAAACAATTCTTTTAAATGGTTTACTCCCTGATGGTTTATAAATTTTATTTTGAATTTATTAAAATGAATAATATTATAATGAACAACATTATCTAGAGTATAATTACTCATGAGGGAAAACATGTCACTATCCCTTGGAATAATGGTCGTAAACCCATTTACAATGGTGTTCTCAGGATTAAGAACATTTTCCTCTTTAATGAAGCCCTTTAAGCTAACATCACATTTAACTTTATATATATATATCAATTCCTAAAACTTTTATTTTTATAGAGGTAGAATGTTTAACAATCTATGAAATGGTAGGACCTTGAACATCGAATTTTCTATGTGGACATCCATTAAGAATTCTTTTTCAAAAATCATGTCTCACTCTAGATGGATTGTCATTAAAAAATCCTCAAAAATATATTGGCTGGATAACTATAATGGGTTCTCACTTCCCTTATTGACCAATTCCTGAAAATAATCTATTGAAATTAATATATCCATTAAGGATTTTATTTACTATTTGGATGTGTATTTACCTAATGGGATTAATGTAATTATTACCAATTACAATAGTGTAAATAAAACTACTTTTTTTGTTTGGGAACCATCTCATAATGGTGTAATAAACACTAAACCCTAAATTAATAAAAATCTTAGTAATGATATCCAAGATTTATCATAGATAAAAATGTTTAACAAGATATGGGGTGGACCCTCTAGATTCACTTTGTTTTATACAATAGCTCACAATAGAGTACCCAGAGATTGTTGCCTTCAGATATTTTGCATTCAACCCTATTCTAAATGTGTTATGTGTAATAAAAATATAGAGGATGAAGACCACCTATTAATAACCTTTTATATTAAATCTACAATATGGAAACACAGATTATAAATTTATATATCTCAGATGGATAGGTTTGTACTCTATTTAATAACAACTTCAATGATATAGAGGTATGAATTCCTCTCTTAAAGTTGATCAACCTTCTTTTCTACTGTTACAGAAATTGTACATGTCATCTAGTCTGAGAGGAATTCTATAATTCCCAATAATAATACATTGAATATTCAGAAATCATGGGTGAAGATATTAATTTTTATCAAGGAAGGTGGAATGATTTAAACAATAACCTACCAAACTCCATCAAGGATTGAATTGTTCTTCGTTGGATCAGAATCAAAGAAATATTCAGTCACATTTAAGGTATTTTGTATGTCTTCTCGAAACCCTCTATCCATGGCAAGATCAAAATAAATGTGGATGGTTCCTCTATGGGAATCCCAGGACCGACTATCTATAGAGTAGTTTTCAAGAACCATAATGTGAATATTTTTGGATGTGGCTATGGAACATGTATTTTCACGTCTTACATAGAAGCTGAAATGGAAAATGGCATTATCATCGTCAGTCTTATTTAGAAAAAAATATGAATTAATATATGGATTGAAAGTGAACCCACTACCATCATTTAAGTTAATTGACTTTGGTTGTTCACATGGAAAGGCCCCTCATAGAAATATAGACGTCATGCAAAAAAAAAATATGATTGAGCTCAATCATATTATCACTCATTCATACCATGTGGCGAATAGGGTGGCATAAGGTCTTCCAACAATAGAGTAAAGAATGATATTCCTTGGATGGATGATATTTCAAGAGATCTCCTCCATCACCATGAAACATATTGTAATAAATTTCCTTCTTTTAGACTTTTATAATCTTGTTTTCCATATTTATATATTTTTATTCTTTTTTATATTTTCAATAGCATCATCATTTTAAAAAATGTAACCATAGAGTGTTTCATAGTAGTGGGGGTTCCCTCATGAGGAGGGATCATTCCTATCCTGATAAACGGAATAGATGACTACTCCATGATGCTAAAAATTCATCGCTATGTTTTTTAATTTTGATGAATATTTATTATTTACAAATATACTCTCCAGTATTTTAGGGTACCGAGGATAGCACAATATGCCATTATATCCACCATATAATCCCTCTTTGGAACATGAATATGTCATGGTGTGAGATGTTTTTGGAGTGATAAATTGGTGGGTTTCAAAATTTTTTCTACTAATCCTCATATTATGGGTTTTCATTATAATGAGCTGATTTCTATTTGATTTGGGATCGGGTTGTGGTCATGATTTCGCTAGGGCATTATGAAATATTCTTGATTGGATTGATATTTTTATTGGAATGACTATAAGTTATTCTTAGAGGATGAAAACATGAGGTCTCATATAATTTCATTTAAATGATGTTAGTTTTTTATTACAATGATGATTATTCATATTTTTATTAAATTAAAATTATTAATTAGAAAATTTTATGTGTTATTATTTAACTAATGATGGATGAGAGCAGAGGTTAGGTTGTAGTACTTGCTTTAATGTGGTTTGAATTATCAGGTTTACGGTTGATAAGTTGCGTGAGTGGATAGTAACTCAACATTTGAGGTAGGGGATACATATTATATATGGTTATACTCTTAGTAATGAATTATTTTTTTCCTTATAGAATACATCATGGGATCATGTAGAATATTAGGGATATAGATCACCAAATAAAATTATTTTGGATAGCCTTGGGGCTCTTTATAGTAGAATAACTTCATATTTTAAATTTAGTTTTATTATATTTTTCTGATGAATATATAAATAAAGGATGAGGATGTTCTTGACTCATTGATGGACCATGGATAGGTATTAGGGTATAGTAGGGGACACTTGTAGCATTTTATGGGTTCTATATGGAAGTTTTGGAAGGCAGGAGCCTTATGTCCAGTGTGTAAAGTGATATGTTCCAACATCTCATGTTGGGTGGATAACCCTTCTTAATGTTGGATTAGGGAGTTTATAGTGTTTTGAGAAGGATTGGTCCATCATGATATTATGTTTTTCTGATAGATTTGTTTTCCAAGAGGTGACATGCTATAGTTATCCCACAAGAGATGTGTGATGAGACCTAGTTTAGAGTCAAGGGATGTGATTGAGAATTAGACTTGCGTTACCAATAGGTATATGGTGATATTTATTATGATGGGAACTTAGTAGAGGTTCCATACTTGTCGATGGGTTTTGATGAGGTTGGATAGGGCCATTAGGTCAATGTTAGTGGGGACTACAAAAAGTGGGGGAAATGAAAAGCGATATAAAAACTGGATATTGGTAATAAGTGACCATAATGGGAATAAAGGACTTTGTTTATACACAAGTGTAAAGAAAAAAATTAATTATTAGGGGATAGGTCCGGGTAAATCACTCTCATATAGAAAGGTATATGGAAGACCACTGGTCTTTTCTGTTTCAATTCTATGCTCAATTTCATTCTTGTGATAGGAGACCAACACAATGGGGGAGAGGATATAGAGGATTATCCAGGGCATTATTGATATAATTATGGATATACGTTTGATGGTGAGAGGTGTCCCCCTTATTAATGAAGTTATAAAATTCAGTAAGTCAACATCTTCATTATTGGGGACCTTAATGTGACTAGTGATGGGTTTTGATATTGGAAAAAATAAACTAAGTCGGTTGGGTCATGGTATAATTGTTGTTTAAAATAATTTTCCCCACCAAGATTGATAATGTATCAGGTCATGATTTTAAAAAATATGATACAATGTTCTTGGGTGTATATGGTTTATTACTTGGACAACACATATCCTAAGCCTTTGTGTATATGGTGGGTTTTGGTATATGTTCAATGGAATGCGATTATATGATGAAGGAGTTTCATCATCGAGCCTATGATTCTTTGATTAAGTATCTTATGGTCATAGGTAGCACAAAGTGAAATAAACAATCGAATTCATGGTGGACAAATTATAATAAAATAGTAAAAATACATGATTGACATGTTTAATTTCCTCATTCATATATACATACGTGTGTTAATGAGGGAATGCATTTTAGACCATACTGATATATATTTCTCAAACATTTCATAGGCACTTTGTACATTGTGTAGAATATGTTCCATATTTTAGTTCCTACAATGGTTATATAGTGGAGTAAACTGGACCATCCTATAAGTATTTACAGACTAGGCAAGGTTGAGTGCTGAGGATTAGAAATGGTTTTATTTGTTAAATTTATTTTGTATTATTTGAATATTTTATTAGACCAATGAGATATAAATTTTATTCCTTTAATGATATGGTTTTTGAATTTGTAATTTCAATTATTATAGATTCGGATTTAAATATTTATTTATACTATCATTATGGTTAGTGGACGATTACAATGTTTCCATCATTTTATGAATCCTATTATATGGAATATGAATTTTTTTTTATTGTGTAGGACCGAATCACTTGTAGGTTTCCTCTAGAATAATCTTAGTCATTCTTGAGGACATGTGGAATAGTTTTATTGATGGGCATTTGGGGATGAGCTCTTACATTATAAAACATGTTCACGTGTGTATAAATAAACAAGTGGAGAAAACATTTACAAAAATATTCTCCATTAAAGTATATAAAATTCATTTATTTAACCTTGTTGTTCAACCCCATCCCCTATCATGAAGTTTCCTTGGTAACCCCCCCCCCCCCCCGGCTTAATTGAATATGATTAATTATTTAGAAGTTGTTTAATCATGATATAATAAATCTAGTGTTTAGAGTATAATAAATGGGTTGATAGAATATAGAGTAACATACATGTGGGGAGAGAATTAACCTATACTAATTCTTTATAGTATTGTATAAATTAATTATATAAATTATTTGAATAAAATATCTTTGAGTAAAATAGTTTTATATAAATTAATATAACATTATTTTATAGATTTTGGAATAGTTTTAATTTCAAGGATTAAAATGATTTCTAATAATGAATCTTGAAATACATTTAAATTTTATTTTGAAATGGGGAGAAATATTTAAGGATATGATTAGAAACAATAGGTGGATGTGTGAATGAATAATTAAATATCATGAAGAGATATTAATTATAATATTTTAATATGGAGATGTAAGGATTGAAAAATACAAAAATTCATGATAATATTGAATATATTTTATTTTAATGATTTATTTGTTTTCAACATGAATTTGGTTTGATGTTTTGTGATGAATATTGACATAATTAAACATGATAAGAGGGATATTATGTAGACTCTATAAGTAGATATATCTCACTAAAAATACAAGAGTGAAACCACTATTGATGTTTTAAACCGATATATGGGAAATTAAATACATTATTATGGTTTATTATAGAATATATATTATTTCTAATTATAAATCAGAATGATTTATCATTTTTCTTTATTTATTTTATTTAACATTGTGATCGAATAAAAGATGTCATGGAGTTGTAGTTTCTAAATTCATCTCACTGTTGAAGAAAATAGAGATTCATATGACAATGGAAAAAATTATTATTTTTTCACTCCAGAATTAATATTTTTTCATACATTTTATATTTTAGAGATTCTCCTTACATTCAAAAAAATAGATGATACCTAATTATGATGGGTAGGAGAATTTTAGTTCATCTAATGATCAAAGAGGTATAATTATGATTTTTTTATATTTAAATATACGTGATCATGCTAATTCTATATTTTGTAATACATTTAATTATCTTGATTGAAAATATGGAATTCTAATGTACTATTTTGAGAACCCATTTAGGGGGTAATATGTGGTATATTTATCATAATAATTTTTAGATGAATTACTAGATAATACAAATGGACAATCATTAGGTGGAAATAAAATAGAGGGAATACTGAAAATATTAAATATAAAAAATATTTTTCTATATATAAGAAATCCCAAAATGAAATTAAATAAAACTATGTCATTGAAATAACTAAAATGATGATATTGAAATGGTGATGGAATTGAATAAAATTATCAATAACCTTTACATGTAGAGTGTTCATCTATGTGATGAATATTTGGTTGATATCATTATAATAAATAAATTTATTCCCTATCTAAAATATATGTGTAAATTTATATGATTAATAATTTCCCTAAGGACTAGATGTGAACCATTCCTTAACAATTTTAAAACATATAGAGTGTTATGTCTATCCAATGATTACTTTCATATTTTCTGTGTATACACATTGAAATAAATGTTTATGGTGAAAAGGTAAAATAATTATAACCCTACATCAATCTCATGATCTGATATTTGAATATAAACATCAATATTTATATTTTATAATTGTGATTTAAATTATTTGAATAAGATCTAGTTGATATTATAAACAACATATCATTTTAATTCACCCTAAAACTCACTTAGGTTTTTATGGGACTATGGTCATGAAAAATTAATTATATTTTACATTATATTGATTTTATTATCCTCATCTTTTTTCTATGCAGACATATTAATTTTACCATTTCACCTTCAATTGGTTGAAAATTATACACCACATATGCATATTTGTAATGTCAATTTAATCTCTTATTTTCAAATGGGACTATTTCTCCAATATTTCTATATTATTTGTATGGTTTTATAGTTTTACTTCAATGTGAATTTATAAATCATTCCTGTAATTTTTTACTGGAATTTAGATTCATTATCAAATAATGAATGGAAACATTTTTTATCATATTATATATTAATCATTTGTCTTTATTTTAAAAATTTACAATTTCTTTTATTATTTATGTTTTGTGCATTTTTATAGTATCAAATGCTAAAATTTAATTTAATTTATAAGTCTAACTTTTATATTTTTCATATAATTCATATAAAAGGATTATTCAAAATTTTTTATGATTTATTTCCACAAAAAATTAATTTTATGAAAAACCAATCGATATTTATTAATATTTTCTAATGAAATATTATAATGCTCATAAAATTTATTCCAATGTAAATATCATCCAGTTTTTTAAGAATTAATTGTGCAATAGTATAATTTTGGCATCCAGATGAATTTACTACATTTTTTATGACATTTTTTATATAAATAATTTTATAACCTCATTCATTTTTACAATTTTATTATGATATAATTGTTTAATGAATGTTTTTATGTTTATCATGTAACCATATAAATTCGTATCCTTATACAATGTGTGTAATTAGTATTAAAGATCCATATGATAAACTAATAATAGATTTATATGTGATAAGATGATATTGAATAGTGAGTAATCTGAATCCCCTACAATGTTTGTGGAATATGAATTTTATATCCCTCCAACTCTTTGGGTAAACAATTATATCATATGATCTTTAATGTTAGCAATTATTAACAAATCCCAATATAGTTTTGGTTTTCTTCCATAATTTGATGAATATATTTTCTATAAAAATCTACATATATATTTTTTATCTTTTTTTATTTTATTAAAAAATTCATAATTACTTAATATTCCGAATATAAATTTTAATAGAACATGATTATAGACACATGTTACCACACTCAATTAACTCAATACATATGATATGGAAATAACCCCATTTCATGATTCATTATTTCGGATAAATTATTTTTTGGGTATTATTTTATCATGTTATGATAATCTATTATCATTATAATCACATTCCCAAATTTTCATCTTATACACATATTTGATCATGGGTTAATATCTTTTATTTTTTCCCTTTACTGGGTACCTATATCACACCTTTAGTAGGATTCCATTCTCTATTATATGATGAAGATAATTATATATGATATGTTAAAATTGATATAATGTGTATAGATCCTTTTTGTAACTGTTCATGTTATATTTTTTGATGATTATTATGTAGTAAATCCCAAAAGTAAAAAAACATATTGGTTCTAGGGTGTTCTTTATTTTATTATATATTTAATATTGATATGAAATGATGTAATATGGATTCATTATATTGTTTTGTTATCTCATTTTGAATTAAAGTATGGTTTAATGGTTTTAGGGGAATATGGTATAATAGTTATGATCATTGAACATCAAACAAAAAACATGAATTCAAAAGTATTATAGGATGATCCTAAAATTTTTAATGTTGAACTAAATGTCTCATAATAATTGAATTATTTTGATCGATTTACCCAAACATTTGATTATTCACTATGGTTAAAATTTTATGGTAAATTCATTAATTTTTTTGTTTTTTAAATGGATATAATATGGAGGAATCAAGTTAAAAATAATTCAAATAGATAATTAACTGATTTTCTCAATGAGAAAAAAATATGATAGGATATATAGTGAAATATATAATATAAATTCTTATCCATCTATCTCAATGTTTGAAAAATAAAATTAAAACAAATATCTCATAGATGATACAATGATGGATAAACTCCCCATAGATTCATTCATTTAGAAACTACCACTCTTCATTAGTTAGTCATTTAATAAATTAATTGTTGATTAGTGGATTATAAAAAAATAAAATGCTAAGTTTCATGTGTGTGAAAAATTTATTTTACTCATCATTCATTTGAATGGTGATGTAGATAAATTCTGGACTATATAAAAAAACATGTAATATGAAAAATTCAATAAACTCTATGAAATAGAAACAATTTGTATTTCTATTTTGTTTATTAATATTCTACCTAAACACATTATAAAATAATATGGAAATCATAACATTAGCTGAGAGAAATGGATGATAAATTAAAAAGTATATATGAATAAACAAAATTCAGGGCATGAAATGTTTTATTCAGGTTTTATTTATTTACCCAAGAAGAAAAATAAATTAGTTTTATTGGGAAAAAAGGAATTCATTAAATGTATATATCCATAAGGGAAATGTATATATAAAATTAAATAGTCTGATGTTATATTAATATTCAAATGGAAATTGGAGACTCATGTTATTATCATGGTTTTTTTAGAGGAATATAAATTTATTATTTCACATAATATTAAATTATAGAACACATTGTGGAATGAATATTTAAATTATTAAATATGAACATATGAGAATACACCTTAGGTGAATTATAATAATGAATCAATAAATGCTTTATGTGTATAATATAAGGAGATCATGAACATGAATAATGAATGGAAGTGAAGATGGAAGCCAATAAAATATAAGGAATCAAAGAAAATCATAATACACCACCCACACTAAAAACTTTTAATTATAATGAAAATATACATTAAACCCAATCCTTAAATAATAAAAGAGTTAATAATTTAAAAAAATGTCAAAATAAATTATAATCAAGTGATAATATTAAAACAATGAATCCACAACTATGGAAGAGTGTCATGAATAAAAATAAGATTGTTACATTCATTAAATAATATGGAATTGAATTTTTTTTATTTTGTTTCTACACTCACGTAAATATTTCTTATGTTAATGAGGTAATCAAATAACCAGCCCAATAGATGGATATTTATTTATTGGTGAATATAATTAATTGTGTGATTATTTTATTACACATCTAAAACTAATATGAAATATAATTTTGTTCCCTATATAATTCTCTCAAATTATATGACTGTCTAATTAGTCAAATTTGATTTTAGTTTCAGCATGGATTGGATCTCTCCACATAGAACCGATATTGACATCAAAGATAATAGAATCACATTTCATATAATAAATGAATATATGATCATTTATCTATGCATGAATAAATATGAACTATATATATAAATAAGTTCCATTATATGTGCCTTAAAATATAAAAATGATATTTATATAGCTCTACTGGTTAGGTATAAACTCAATATTGATGATATACATATGGTTAATGAATAAATTTATTTTTTTATGAAGATTTATCTTGTATACCCATGGTAATGAGGATTGGTTCTCCTTATAATTCATACAATGTATCAATATTTCAATGAACACTCATTTTAGAAATTTCATGCGTGAATTGAATGAATTAAGTCAAATTTAAGAGAACATGGATATGGTTTTTATATTCCCAATTTATTTCCTAAGGGTGATAATTATCATATTTTTTAGGATTATTGATAGATCATTGATACACTTATTTTGATTTCATGAAGATAGAAAACACAATAAATAACAGTTATGATCCACTTAATACTAGTGATATACTCAATCCAGAATAAAGGGATCAATACATCCCACTTTTGGAATTTTATTTGGATATGATCAATTACCAATGAAATTTTATCATTTACAATCAACAATTTTTTACATGATATTGACTTGATAAATTCATTATGATTCCATCAATACAAAAAAATTCTCATTCTTTATGTATTAATATCAAGTACAAAGCCTTTAGGTATTACCTTATAAATATTGTCGAAGAATTTATAAATTATTAATACATATAACTATAGAGAAATTAAAAACAATGGAAATAATTTTAAGACTATAATGAAGACCATGATAAGGAAGAAATTTTTTTCCTTATTTACAAACTATGATTTTTTTATGAAAAATTATAATTATTTTGTCATTCAATCACAGGAAAGGGAATATATATGGATATTTCAATGAATGGGGTAATTAAATAATAAACCAGATAATCAATTAAAATAGAGATATACTTTTTTTCATGAATTTTGTTTATACTATGAAGTCATTGATTTATTTTTATTTGGATAGAAAAATAAACTAACTATATTATCTTATAGATTATTTTAATTAATCTAGATAAATGAATGTTAACAAACATTCACGGAGTATAAGAGAAGGTAGGATAATACACTTCTACAAAAAATAAAATGAAGTGTAAATGATATATATACAGTGCTTCCATATATAATGGATTAATATGTTTCCTCATAGAAAATCCCTAGTTATTTCTTATTACAACTTTATAATAATGGTTCATAATAAATATTACACAATGCATGATCTTGATCTTTTATGTGTAATCTTTTTGTTAATGATATTGGGGAATTATAACTATGTTTTTACTGTTATATATATATATAAATATAATAAAAATAATCAGGTATATATGAATATAGAATCCAATTAACAAATTCTAAAGGAGTTGGTTGGATTTGAATAGGGAACAAAACTACTCAACATATTACCTCCCAATTAAGAAAAATAATTATAATAATACTATCAGTAGAAAGAATAATACTACCATATACATGATTTGGAAAGAAAACACATAATACTCATTGATTGTCTACTAATGTACTATGAAATGAAAAGAGAAATGTGGATTTTCTTCAATTCATAAATTAATGATAAATCATTAATCCATTTAAATATCACGTTGGAATAATAGGTGGTTATGGATCTATAATAAAGTGTACAGAAAACTAATATGTTTAAAAAACTAAATAATTCAATTATAAAATTTTTAAAATTAGTATGTCTCTACTATATACATGAATTAATAAATGGGTTGTTTAATGGGGCACATAACTCATCATTCCTTTGACATCCTTGATGGAAAATGAAAAATAAGGATCTCGAGGTGAAATTTTCATGGGACAGCATAATGTTTGATATTGAAGATTACATATATCAATTATTGGTATTCCAATAAGATATGGATATATATTATTAGAATAAAATGATGAAAATCCATTACAACATTTGAAATACAAATAGTAAAACATCACCTTTAATTTCACCATAATACTTCCAAAAAAACTAAGGGTATTAATTCCAACGGGTTTTTATATGATTTAAATTTGTAATTTGAATATATTATTTATATTTGTGAATATTTCTTAATAAATCAAGTATCTACTATATATAAAATGAATGAAATAATTAAATAAATACTACACGACACTATTGTCTCTACTCAATGTCTTAGGATCATCAAAATGGTCTAAAAGAATTTTTTTTAATAATTAGATTTGGTCTTTACATCAAAAAATAAACATATTCTAAAAAATATGGAAAATCTAAAAACATCATTCATCCTTTAGGTGATAGGATGATATCCTAGTTAATATATATAAAAGGAGGTTAGGGTTAACACTTTCCCTTGGTAGAGTTCTTATATAACATATATTTCCATTATAGATATCATATGGGACTATATGATGATTTATATTGGACAATGCATAAAACATCACCATGTTATTATGATTTTTGAGAATATAAGTCAATAGGACTATAAAATTTATAATAGATATAATAGAATATTCAAAAAATTCGTGAAACTTCCTCGAACCTTATCGGGGTGCAATTCCACCTGACACCCGACTCGGTCCATTGGATGCCCTGAAGGGCATCCTCGATCCCCAAGGATTGGAAACAAGTGCATGGGGATCAAAAATTCATCATGGGAATGATTTAACTAAATTTCTTAAATATAAACAACCTGAAATAATATATAAAACAACACTGAATTACCATAACGAAACATTGGATAACAAATTATCTTATTCAAATTTTTTGTCATTAAGAAAAAGATAAATTTGGTTACAACAAATTGGAATAATGACATTATCCAAAAAAACACTTTGAAATTATATGAGCATGTTCCAATACACACCACCACCCAAACCTATAATAAACATTCCACTAGAAACTCAAACCACCATTACGGTACATTCATCCATTTCTTGAGTCAAACATAACCAAGTCTACATATAACCATAGGAGTAAGTAGGGTGTGATGAAAATCCCGATATTATTCCACCCAATAATACCTATTCCATTCCAAAAAATTATAATACAAATCCACATTAATGATTTATAATCCCAAATAGTCTGAACATTTTTATTGAAAACATTTAGAATGAACACATGATTTCTATTATAAATGTTCAATTAACTGCCATTTATTTTAGTGGTTAATGTGATATCATATAAGATAACTAAGTAACGAGGAATCCCTATGGGCCCTAGGTAAAAATGGGGTACAATGAACCTTTACTCTAGGTCAAATGTGGAATAGAAACCACAACCAATAGTGATATCATGAACGAGCCACTGGGATAGAACATCCCACAGGGCTAGAAGACTCCAACAATCAATACAGTTTAGTTAGTGTTCTCATCATCAATACTAGTTGATTTATATATGGAAATGAAAATAAAATTCAACAAAAATACTATTTATAATTCACCTTCTCAGATACCTGATATTTTGATTTTTCAAAATTTTTCATTTCATGTATCACATAAGTCACTACATTCACATTCCCATATTCCACTCCGAATAAAATCACATTATATGTCACCACTTTCATTACCAAATCCACTTTCAAAATATGAATCACACCAAATCCATTTCAAAATATATTTTCCACCACTTATATATTTTATAAAACACCTATAAGTGTTAAAAAACGAAAACATACTTTTATCACACATGTATCATAACACATTTTCGTTGAAAATCCTATTTTCAACAAAAAACACCTTTAATGATTTTTAAAACACATTTCATAACACATAGAAAATACATATAACCTATCTAAAAAGTTAATAAACCATATTAAAATGTCCAAAAAATGTTTAATCATTGAACTATCTAACTCCAATTAAGAAACTTCTGGATATAGGAGATAAATAACATCTAAACTACCAAGGGATTATATAAATGAAATATAGAGTGAAAAACATCATGATATATCCCTAAAAAACAATATACAATACTTAAAATGTAACCCTACCTATTGGAAAACAAAACCATTGAAGAAGAAGGTTTGAAACCCTATAAATGTGTAGAAATATTTAGGATAACCACTTAATTAGGGATATATAGAGAAATACCCCCAAAATCACTCAGAAATATAGGTCATGAGGAGAAATAGGGATGGGCGGAGGTGGTTATGGCAGAGGAAGCCGAGTGTAGATGTTATGGGGGGTAATTGTTAAAAATTGAAAGGGTCATTAATGTATAATAATATAATTTTTAATGATTTGGACATAATAAACATTTTCCCCACAAGGTTTTCAAAAGCATACATCAACTATGTTCCGATTAGTATTCATGAAGGACAGGCTGTATTGTTAGCCTGCACAATTTATAAATTGCGCACTAACCCAAAAATAAGCATTCTTCAAAAAAAAAGTACTTGGTTGCACTATTACATGCACAACAGCTCATGGTTTGGAAAATTGTGTGAATCATTCTATAAGTTAGAAAAAATCCTTTCTCACAAAAATAAACTGGTAAAGGTAGGGATTAAAAAAATGATCTAAAATAAATAGGCTATAAAAATGAAAATGAAGACACATGTGTGAAAATTCTCCCTACATTGAAAATAATTGTACCCTAGAAATTAATCTTATATCATGATCAATGAAAAAAATGGATACTTTTATTCAACCTATGTCTTCCACATATATATACCATGTTCATCATTTCAATGATTTTAATGATCAAAAACAAATATAATAGAGTCTCGATGGGGAACATTCTTTTGGGAATCTAGAATCTACATTGGCAGTTCAAATTCAAGAAAATACAGATCTATTTACAACGCTACCCAATTAAACACATGTGACAAATCTGTATTATACTTCTTCAGATGGGATACATAGAATACATCATGGATTTATGTCAACTGAGACTGAAAAAAATAACTTGAAGGCCACCCTAATGATATTATTGGTAATATTGAAATATTCGACATACCTTGGTGTTAGCTTACTTTATTTACCCAAACAATAATGACACAAGAATGGTACCACAATTAGGAACACCTAGTAACCCAGAGAAAAATATATATATATATAAGTGTCTCTATTTGACTTAATATTATTGGAAAATATGACTTATCAAAAACCACAACTTGATTAGTTTTACTTTATTATATGTCTCTTTCACTAATATTAGTCCTAAAAATGTGTTCACAACTACCTCATCCCTACATAAAGGGGACTAATACCACCAACCATAGAGAACCTAAAAAAGATCCATTCAAATCGATGATTGGTAATTTTTGTTAATTAAAACTCTAATAGTCCCCAATTTATATCTGAGAATCCATGGAAATAAAACACCCATGCTATGAGCATGGCTTAAAAATATTATTATCCAACTCTATCGTACTTTTAGTTTAATGATGGTATGCCATGCTCAATTTGACATGTGACACCATCTCCTCTATATATCCTTTCTAAAACCGAATGGATAAATGGGGTTACCGATTATAAATAATTGATTTTGGAACACCATGTAGGCTCACATCCTCTTAAGAATATATTTGCCCCAACTCATCCACCTTTTTTGAATGTATGATCAGAATAAAATAGGATAATTTGTCAAATGCTCAATCACTAATCAAATGGTATTCATTCCCTCAAAAGATTGTGGAAAGATAATAATTATTTCTATGTAAATATATTCCCCCATCACATAATAATGGGCAGTGGTTAAATTAAATAGGACGGTCTTTGAGGCTCTTCCCTAACCTACTGACACATAGAACAACTCAGTATGAAGTTAGCTACGTCCCACCTCATACCTAGCCACCAAATATTCCAAAACACATCATAATACATTTTCGTAGATTTTGGAAGAATGAAACAATAGGAATGGTGGTATCCCATACCACTATATTTGTCAGAGATAATGATGCAAAAGAGTATCCCTTAAACCCCAAGATTCCCTTAGAAGAAAATGAAAAATCACAAAGAGTCACCCATCCCTGATGTAACTAAATTGAAAGCTTGAAAAAATAATCGATAAGATTATACCATGGAATCAACTCAATGTGGGAAGTTTACAACTAATAAATTTCCAAGAATACACCTCCAATGTGCTTGTTAGTATCTATGTGCATCTTAGAAAAATCACCATCATGGTCCACACATCACATGATTTCCTATACCCCTACACTATAACCTTCAATCTCAAGGAATTATCCACAACATTAACATTGAATGGGGTATAGACTATATCAATTCCAAACCCATCATGGTACTCAACCCTATAACATTACCTCAAATTCAAATCATTATTGGTGAAAATGTGTTCAAAAATTTTATTAAAGAAATATTATAAAAAATTATGCCCCAAAATTATAATTATGCCACATCTTTAGTGAATAATTCACCACTTCTAAATTCATTTCTTGGTTCTGTAAATAGTTGTCATCTGGTCAATGTTCCAGAGAACCATGTGCCACTACATGATAATCCAGCATAAGCACACACCTGAGACCCATACATGAAGAATCATAATATACAACATACCCTTTTCCAAACACTAAAATACTTAATACAAGAGTGATATTAAATTGAAAAAATATTTTCACAAAGGTTTCCTAACACACTAGGCTTTATTCAATCATTACCCCTTTATATGTGAGCATTGTCATGGGCAAGGCATGCTGAGAAGAATCTTAACCAAACCACCAGAAATACCATACAAATTCCAAAAGCATCAGATATTATAATTGTGATCCACATATTCCAATTAGATCACTATACTAATCTTCTATGGGTCCCCGTAATGTCCTCATTACAAGATTATATTGCTAAGAAATATTACCACTTTGATCCATAAGTTGTACTTAGAAAATATAGAACAGAGAATATAATGTCAAGGAGCTCCTAACACAATAAAAAAAGTCAAATCATACTTTTGTTATGATTTGAAATAAACTATGATTCCATCCATGAATACCTTGACAAAGGAGACATGATTATAGTGGAACACCCTTTTCATAATCACAATAAATTTCTTGGAGAATCTATCAACCAAAAAGGCATGAAAAAAAATCCAAATTGACAAATCTACTTTGGAATGAAATTTGATGGACATACCCTTCTCCCACATAGACATGTTGATAAGTAGAATGTAGGTAATTCTTGTAGAACCATCAAACCCCTTTTAACTGGTCAACCAATTCATCAAATAGGGGAAAAAATAACTTGTTATTGATCATTACCTTTTTTAGATTTCTGTAATCAATAAACAACTAGAGAGATATGCCAGCGTTCATTTCAAATAGAACATGGGCATCCCATTGTGAGATTCTTGGGAAAACAAACACTTTACATTCAAAATCATTGTGTTTTACCTTTATATTTTCATATCCTTGGGTGTAAAATGGTATAAGGGATGAGTAATCATCTATGTTCCTAGAAAAAAATCAACATAGAACTCCACATCCTACTCTCAAGGAAAATCTAAAAAGTTCTCTATAAATAACTCTAGGAACTCATCCACATAAATAGGTTGTTTACAATTTAGAGACCCACGGTCTTCCACAAAAATACGAGATGATAACTGAAAAACAAGATTACATAATTCTGGTTGTGGAGGTCCAGCCTGACCCAACTAAGGATCCAATTCTAAATAAAAGATCAGGGTATTGCCCTCATGTTCTTGAAAGCTCACTCTCTTTTTATAATGATCAATGTTTTCGGGAATTTTCACCTTACAATATGTACCAATGGTTATGGAAAATAGGTCAATATGGAATCTAAGGATATTTTAATCATACTCAACCACTAATATGATGAGTGAAAAATATAGACACCTAAATTTCTAATCTCACTTTTGGCAATCTTTCACGACCAAATTCATCACATAAAACATATTCATTGTTGAAAATATTAAGACGTCGCTAATAAATGTAGAGATAAATGATATGGAATCAATGGTTTCCATAGAAACAACAACTAAAGTTGATTCAATGAGACTGGAACCTCGAATTATCACATGCACTAAATCTGATTTCTCTGGTTCTTAGTACACCATATGATGCTACCCAATCTCATCCTGATATTGGGAATGTGCATTGGCCTATGGAACTATCATGAACTAAATCATCACAATAGATGATCGAATCCTACCCCCATAACATCAAAACTAAGGGCCTACCCAATTCTTTAGTTCAAACTAGGATGACATCCCACTAGAACCCATTGGCATCACACCACTATAATATGGCCACATCACTTTGAAAAAGTTATGAAAATATTATAGATCTTAAAATTGATGGAATGGTTTGGGAGGATTTGTTCATGTAGATTGTATATTCTCTACCTTTCCAAAACGATGTCACACATCCAATACAACATTAAAAGCCCCTAAAAAAGCCATCCAGGATGGGTGGCCCAAATTACCACCTCCGATAATCCCTTAACAATCTCTCTACCTCCTCTTATCTAACGAGCTGTCAATACCCACTGTTTTTACCACACCAGAAGAACCATACATACCATTAGGATTAATCTCTAAAATAAAATCGTGTTCAACCACTTCATAATTGGTTTTTATATTAAATAGATTAACATTATAATATATCTCCTAGATAAACCCTTTTTGAAACTGTTGATCCCTAATTTTCTAAATGTGAATTAGATTATATGTGTACCAAACTAGCTCACTAAACAAGTTTTCATAATTTATCATGGACCAGACTCTCTGACCATTATCCTTAAACACATTGGATATGATTTATACCAATACCACAAGATAATAGTCCTCATTTATAATGAAATTATTTTCTTTCAAACCCAACCTTTCATGCTTTCAAAATTTCACCAAATAGTCCCACCTATCTCAATGATAATTGTATAACAAGAATGAGTCACATTAAACCTTGTTAGGCTCAGCAGTATCAAGGAACTCAAAAATCTAGTCAATCATCACAATCCACTCCAAAATTTTCTATGGTTTTGTATTCTACTAGATTGAAGGAGGCTTGTTCTTGAGAAATTCTTAATCATTGTACTTACATAGACCAATTTTTCCTTCTTGAACTAGAGTTAGATGAGAATCCCATGCCTCAATCAATGTCCAGACTACAAGAACCAAAACATAAACTAGCCTATAATCAATTGGTGAGGAAGAAAATTCCTTAGCCTCTTGACATGGTTACATAAGAATTATCCATGGAGTAATTTTCTCAATATGAAGAAATAACCATTTGAAGAGCAACCAAAACAATAATTTTAAAAAACATTTATAACAATAAATACCAAAATTACATATAACGAAACAAATCAAATCTATAAAAATATTTTGAAAACTGAATACCCCCTACCTCCACCTAGTTTCTGTTTATAGTCTTCATCATGTATGTCTCGCCTATGGGAGAAATCAAACAAAATACAAATACCCTGTAGAAATTCTATTTTGGTCGTGAGGTGTGCTGGCCATACACCCTACTCATAATGAGAACATCATGTCCTGATAGTCCTTGACCTTATCTATCAATATAAATCAAGAATTTTATATCACATAACATCATTACCTCCGTAAATACCATGTTTTCATGAACCAAGCATGTTTACATTCAACCTAGCACCTACTAAGGTCCATAACAAGGCTGGAAGGCCATTCCCAATCTCCATAAGCTAAAAAATGTCTTCGGTATCAAAAATACATCATGGGAATGATTTCACCAAATATCATAAATATAAGAAATCCATTAATAATTAGTAATACATACCATAATAACCATATTGAAACATGGAATAAAACAAATTCATATTCATAATTTACTTCATTATGAAATAAATAAAATAGGTTATAACCCAGGGGAACAACGACATTATCCCGAGAACCATAATGCAGAAAGACGATCATCATTATGTAGCCACTACCACCAATACCTAAAAGAATAATTCAACTAGAAACCCAAACCACCATCATGATACATATTTTCTTTACCTATGTCAATCATAACCAAGTATTCATACACCAAAGTTATATGTAGTGTATGTTCCAAATCCTCGTATGATTCCACCCAATAAAATATATTCTATTTCGAGAAATTATGAGAAAAATAAACATGATTATTTCATTAATAAAATATATATATATATTTATATAGGAAACATTTTAAAGGAAAACAAGATTTTCTTTTAAAATGAAAAACTGAGTGCATTGCATTTAGACAATAATTGTGATATTACAAATGTGCAAGAAGTCATGGGAAATCCCAATAGGCACTAGCTAAAATGGTTCACTAGGAAAATAATATATGGATGAAACAAGGTATAAAAACCCCAAACAACAACGTTCTCTTACATGATCGATTAGGAGGGATCACCCGACTATCCTACTGGTCTTGAAACATCAACATAGCATTGTTGGGGTTGTCATATTCAATCCTACTAAATGAATCTTGGATAATTAGATTCTGATTTAACTAGAATTTTAGTCATAGTCCACCAGCATATATTCCAAATTTTGCCTTTGTGCTCTATTTTTCATTTCACATATCACATAGGTCACTAAATTCACATAACCGAATTCTATTCAATATAAACAGACTTCGTAAATCACCATTAACACAACCAAACCACATTCAAATTTTAATACAACCAAAAAATTTCTAAAATATATTTTACATAACTTAATCATTTTATCAAACACCTGTAGTGGGAAAAAAATAGAACACACATGAAACAAACTACTATCACAACCCATTTATATTCAAAAACCTATTTTAATCACAAATATATTTGAATACATCTTAAAAAACATTTTTGACCAGATACAGAATACATAGAACATATACAAGAAGCCAATAAAAAGTATAAAAATCACCAAAAAATATTTTATGCATTGAACCACCATCCAAAAATGAATAATATCAATAAAATTGGTGCTAAATCACAGGAGCATCTACAAGGGATCCAATAAAGGTAATATTGAACCAAACACATCAGTAATGATCCCCAAAAAACTATATCAAACCCTAAAAATTATACCATATCCATTTGAAACCAAAAACCCAAAATATGAAGGATTGAATCCTTATAAATGTGGGTAATTGAAGTTGATAACCACTTACTTGAATATTTATTCAAGAAATACAACCAAACTCAGACCAAAACTAGTGGTCTGAGGGAGAAAGAATACTAGGGGTGGTGCATAGTGTGGATAAACACATGCAAGGAGGGTTTTCATGGGATTAGTTTAGAAATTGAACATAGAAAGTAGAAATCTATTTTTTAATGACATGGATGGGCTACATGGTTTTCTTACGTAGTTTTTTAATGAATGAGGCCACTGTGTACCACTAATTGTAAGGACCTAACCCTAGTTGCTCAGATCTGGTTCTTTATTTTATTATATTAGAATATAAACATAGAATATGAATCCCATAGTACCAAGTGGTTTGGTATCTATTTGAATCAATATACATAAATAAGATTAACATTTCACCATGGAGGGAAATACAACACTAAATTATTCCTTTTGAAAAATCCAAGCATCCTAGATTATGTCTAAATGCCACTCATAACTAACTTCTTCATATAGTGGGAAAATGTAAAATTAAAATTGCTGAGCTCAAATGATTAGTAAGAGTATGAAATGAAATATAACATAACCTAAATGTTAGACACGGTGAATAATTCAAAAACATGTGAATTTAAAAATAACCTTAAACATAATATGGCAGGAATATGAGCAATGTAAATAATTCCATAATAAAACATATTCATGGTTATTCTACTAGTCGAATAATTAATAAAATATCAATTAATAACTTCATAATGAGGGATGATCATGTTTTGGGCATTCAAAAACACTTTTTCATGGCCTCATCCAAGACGTCTAAAATGATTAATCTCTACCAAAACAATATATCAAATTGGGAAAGGCCTCGGCTAGTTCCATGTCTATTTGTCTCAAGAGACCTATTGATACATATAGGGGTAGAAGCAGGCACCACCATCACATAATATGTCCAATTAATTCCTCATATGAGTTGGGATAAAGCATAAACAACATATTCAGTCATATTGAAATTATCTTATGACATATATATAACATTCCCCCAATCATTAAACCTAAAACACTAACCGTTCCTAGTAATATGGTGGATGGTTTTAGGACAGATCACCTACAATATCATTAGTCAAAAACCATTAAATCAAATATCTTATATGACTTCATAAATTATAAAACCCAATAATACATAATAATCAACAATAGTATTGAATCAGATAAAAATACTTTTCTAAAATCATTAAGAAATTTATGATATTAATCCTCTTTTATTTTGAAAAGAATAGTTTGTTTGGAAAAAGAATTGTATAAAAACAGAATTTAATTAATATAGTATTTTAATAATATAATTACTGGTTTTATAAAGATAATATTTTATATAAAAAGATTTTATAGTTCCGTTGAACATTGATAAGAATTTGACAAATTCGCATTAATTAGGTTTGAATTTGGGAAACAGTTTTGAATATTTATTTAAAACGTGTAAATATTCCTAAAATAAGGAAGGATTTTTTATGGTGTTCATATATAAAATATTGACACATGTATTGGGGGTATTACATAATAAAACAGAATAATTTAATTTAGTTAATTACACAATGAATCTAACCCAAATGAAAATGGATGTTTAGGTAGTAAACCATTACCTTAAGCCCGAATGTGTTCCACTCTTGAATGAAAGGTCCTAGAATATGAAATTAGAATTATTAATATCTTCTTTCCGAACCTAATAGATAAGTATTTTGTTGATAAAAATTATATTTAGTTTATTTATGTTATTATTGATAATTTATTATATTGAATTACATAGTTTCAGAGGTTTTGTTTTCATGATTTTCATAATCGGTACATATGTTTTTAAGTAATAAAATCCATGTATAATGGTTGTAAATACCTATAATTAATATAATATATTATATTAGAACATAAAAAAATTTAAATAGTAAATTCTTTTATTTTTTACATGTAATGAATATGAATCAATAGCTAACAACCACTTCAATTATTTTGCAATATTTGGATTATTATGAAGTAGTTCTTCCATATAAATTAATAATATATATATATATAATGGTTCTTGAATATTCATTATTTTATAATAGAAATATTATAGCATTTTTAAAAAATATATATGGTTTTCATGACTAGTAATGAAACCCTTTTGAGTAATGAATCTTCATCGTCAACAATGGTTATAAATTAGAACCTCATGGATGTTGATTTAATGTATAAAAAATAAAAGGCAGGGATTAAGAATATTGATGGTAATTATTCCATTAAAAAGATGTAAATTATGTATATTAATGATACTAGAGTTATCATTTTCATTTTTACAGAGGATGTGAGAAGATAAAATGAAAAGAGACGAACTTCAAAAATATTGAGAGATCCCTTTTGAAAAATTATGTTGCCTAACGGAGATGCATAAAATATCATAAAATGAATTGACGAAAGATAAGTTGAATCTCAAAAAATTTATTCCAAAAGGACAGTATGATTAATAAATAATATCAACCCCATCATATGAGAATGGAAATTCAAAGAGATAACATAAAATAATTTTTGATTAAAAGAGGAGCCTGAAGGATTCCCTTACCTTGAAGAGTAACTCATAGAACATGATAATTGGGTCATTGGGTGCTTAAGGACATCTTCAGTGGACTACTGGAGAGGTAAAACCAATATATATTCGAGGATGAGGGATTTAGAATGAATTGAAACGAATTAATGGGTGGCTATTTATAGTAAAAAATTGAATTTTTTATTAATTTAAACAGACACCTCATTAGTGGTTTTGGTATAACCATGGGCTTGCACATTGTATTTACCCATAGAATTAGTCACTTGGGACACATAATGTCTTATTGTACTATAAATAAGTCTACCATCCCTTTTATTTTAATTATTATGTCATTATTATATCATTAAACTACATAAAACTCAAAACTGTATTTTTATTATTCATTAAAAATACATGTATTTTAGATAATTCCCCAAAATTAAACCGTACCATTTTTTGATGTGTAGAAATAAAAAATGAACTCCATTTTTCAAAAATAATTCCCTAAATATTATTAATGTAATTTTATAAATAAAAATAAATGTTAATTCAAAAAACAACAATTTTAAGTTATAATTTGTTTTCTAACAAATTGAAAATTTATTTAAGATATCATTATATTATTTCCATGAGAAAATAAAATAATCACATTAGTTACTATTCATAATGGTCATATTACTATTCAAATTAATATTCTAAATTATATGTTACTATTCACCAATAATCATGTTTGTTTTATCAGACTCAAAATGACATAGTGGTCACAAAACTAGATAATCATATTTCAAAATTAAAAACAAGGTAGAGGAAAAGATGTGTTTAATGGATAGATTATAAAATTAATTTATGTTAAAAAATTTGGTGTGTTGCATCCCCCCTACAAAATTTCCATCCTCAAAATTCATAAAATGTTATCTAAAAAGATTTGGGTATGTCTTCAACATAAGATCCTCTGGCTCTAATGTTGTTTTCTCCATCTTATAATTCCTCCAAAGCACCATTACCATATGAGTTGTTTGATTTATGTAGATTTTTTATACGGTATCATGAATGTTGATAGGATTTTCACAACAAGACAGTTCAAGCTCATGTTCTGCTTCTTCCTAGGTTAGTACATGTGTAGGGTCCGGCATGTATTTTCTTTACATTAACATGTGGAACACATTGTGAACAATGGAGAGACTTGGTGAAATTTCCAAATGGTATGAAAAATATTCAATTTGGTCTAGAAATTCAAAAGGATTGATGTATATAAAAATTATTTTTCCATTGTTGTCAAATCATATTATACCATTCAATGGAGATTCATTTATGAAAACATGATCTCCTTCTTGAAATAACAAATCCTTCCATTATTTATCAGTACAGATCTGTTGCGTACATTGATTAGTTTTAATATGGGTTTGTATAAGATTTACCTTTTTTGAAGTTTCCATAATATGTTATGAGCCACAGAGCTTTCGCTCACCAACATCATACCAGAAAGTTGGTGTATGGAATCTTATACTATATAATGCTTTATATGGTGCCATATAAATCCTTGAATGGAAACAATTGTTATAGGAAAATTCTATGAGACGTAAATAGTGATCCCAAGTAACTTGATTGTCCAATGAAAAATACCTCAACATGTCTTCTAATGTTTGAATAGTTCGTTCGGATTGTCTATCAGTTTGTGGGTGGTAATTAGTTCTTAAATGAAGATCTATATCTCTGGCCTTCTGAAGTCATTTCTATAATTTTAATGTAAAAAGGGGATCCCAATCAGAAACAATTTATAAGATTAAACCATGAAGCCTTACAAAATCATTAATATATAGTCTTTCTAAACATTCAAGTGGTTAATATTCACTAATAGAATTTAAATTTACTGATTTTGTAATATGTTCAACAATGAACCATATAAAATAATTATTTCTTGGAGTCTTTAGAACCCACATGATAAAGTCCATTATAATATCATCCCATTTCCCCATATAAATAGGAAGGTGCTACAAAACTCATCTAGGACGTTGTATTCCAGCATTCACCAATTGACAAAAAAACATCTCAAGACAAAATCACCAATCTCCCTCTTCTTGCTTTCAAAAAAAACATTTAGTATCTGTACATCTTTGTGCAACCAAGTTCTATAGAGAAATTACAGCAATGAGCATCATCCAATAGTTCCCTCTTTAGCTCATTAGTAGTGGGAACACAATTCCTATTTCCAAATTTCAATATTCTATATTCATATAAGATTTTAGTCAACTTCAAATAATTTATATCTGTAATTTTTTTTGAAACACCTCATCATCAGCATGAGAAATTATTATCTTTTCCAGTAATTAAGGTTCGGGAACCATTTGAAAATGATGTGATGTGTTACCTTCCATGATAATTCTCATATCCGTATTTACTAGATCCATGAACCAATGATCCCATTCAACTCTCATCTTAGTCAGAATTACATGGTCCTTACAACTCAAATAATATTTCACCTTATTTTCCATCCTTGGCTGGTAGTATATTGTGCAATCATAGTTATTGAGTAGCTCAATCCATATCCTTTGTCTCATGTTGAGTTCTTTTTGTGATGACATATATTTCAAACTCTAATGATCTGTGTATATCTCATATTATTCACTGTAGAGTTAATGTATCCAAATCATTAAAGCAACGACTACCAATGTTAACTCTAGATCATGAGTTGGATATTTTTTTCATTAATTTTTAAATACCTAGATGCATAGGAAATTACTTGATCATTCTATATAAGTACACAACCAAGTCCTTTCATTGACGTGTCATAATAGATTACAAACCCATCATTCCTAGATGGTAGGGATAGAATTGGATAATTCACTAGTATCCTCATCATTTTTTCGAACCATTCTTTAAATTCCATTTCCTATAATAACATATCCTCTTTTATTATTAGATTGGTCATTTTGTTGGATAACCGGGTGACGTTCTGAATGAAACACCGATAATAACATGCTACGAAAATAAAACTACGTGCATCAGTTATGTTCATTAGAGTAGTACATTATTTCAAAACCTTTTTCTTCACAGGATATACATATATTACATCAATAAAGACAATGTGGTCAAGAAATAAAATATATTTGAGCCAAAAATCATAGTTCCTAAGATTTACAAATAATACATTTCATCAATGAGTCTTTAGAATAGTTCATATGTTATTTTCATGATGTTCTTTGATTTTAGATTATACTAGGATATCATCAGTAAACATCACCACAATGTCATCAATATATTTCCTAAAAAATATATTCATCAGATCCATGAAAAAATTTGGTTCAATAGCCAGTCCAAAAGAAATTACTGTAAACTCATAATGCCTGTACAAGGTTCACAATGCAGTTTTTTGAATTTCTACCTTACAAACAAGCAACAAATGATATCCAGATAAAATATAAATCTTTGAAAAATATTAAGCTCTATGAAGTTGTTCAAATAAATTTTCAATGCAATGTAAGGGATAAATGTTCTTTATTTTTATAGCATTGATATCCATGTAGTCAATTCATTTCCTCATAGACCCATATTTCTTCCTAACGAAATGAATAGGGGAACTCCAAGGAGAAACACTAGGGAAAATTAATCCATTATCAATCAATTCGTACAATTATTTCTTACGTTTCGCTAAATCTAACTTGAAAATTGTATATGGGGTCTTTGATATGGGACTTTTACAAGAATTAAGTCAATGGAAAAGTCAATTTACCTTTCTCGAGGATGTCTAGGTAAATCCTCTAGAAACACATCATCATATTTTTGAACAACAAGTACATCCTCTATATGTTCATTTCATTCCACGCCCATATTTAATTCACTCCCTTCCACCCCAATAATTTAATTTAGTAGAGCTATCAAGGGTGAATATATATGAGAACCTAATGTAGTTTTTTCTTAAATAAAGATATGAAATTTCTTATTATCGTCAAATTTAGTATCCTCTTTCTTCTTACAATGCATTTTTGTATATTGATCTAAAATCCAATCCATATAGATAATTACCTAAAATTCAATCATGTGTATGAAAATAAGGTCAATAGATAAATAACGTTTATATTCTACAATGGTAACTGATACACAACACATTGTTGAAAAGATACTTTCCATTGGAGTTTTGACTGACCAATCCCTAAATATATCAAATTAGAAATGTTTAATTTTCATGAAAAAATGGGAATATATTAAATAATGTGATGATCCAAAATCAAAAATATCGTTGGCTAATTTTGATGAAATTATTAATGTACCTTCCACCACATCTTTCATAACTAAAACCCCTACACTTGTGATTCCATAAGAATATCCCTCCTCCCTAAGCCTTTTCGATTTCATGTATCCTTGTCTCTTTGTACAATCATTGGCATAGTGTCCCCTATACTAAAAATAGTATCAGTGAACATTAATAACTTCTTTCTTCCCCTTACAATAACAATAATAATGGCCCTATTGTCCACATTCGAAGCACACTGATTTTCCCTTCACGTAGACACCAGGGGGTTTCGTTTTACAATTATCCTATGGTGTAAATTCAAATCTTCCCTTCTTCCCTATTTACTTTTTTCATTTTCCAATGTTTTATGCATCCCACTTCTTCTATTTAATTACCTTAAATTCATGACACTTAGATAATTACTTTTCTATCTTGATAGTGCGTGAAACTATATCTTCATATGATGAGAAACTCTTGGAGACCAGAGCCCACAAGAGAAATGGATTCTGTCCATCAAAAAATTGATCAATTTCTCTACATGGATTTATTATGTAGTCCACATCCTATATTGGAAACCATGTGAAGTAAACTATATACATTGCAACATAATCATCTTCTTTTAGAATCAATCTTAGAAACTTCTTTTCCATATATTCTCATTGTTCACAATGAATGTATTTCTCAAGGAATGTTTCTTTAAAGTCCATCTATTCAATATATTTTATCTCTTAATCTTCCTTCATATTTTTATTAACAACCACCATTAATCCACATCTCCCAATTGGAGATAATCTTCGATGGTGACCTTATCTCTTTTGTTACATCCCAAAGTTTGAAATATGTTCTCTAGGGAACTTATCCACTGCTCAGCAACAAATGGGTTTGTAGTACCATTGAATGATGGAGGTTGTTGTCACTTAAAGAAATATAACATAGCTCCTATACTTGGTGGATCTAGAATCTCTATATGGGTAAGGTTATTATTCCTAACCTGAGTAAGTTGTCCTAGTATAGTTATAACTTGCTCAGCACCAGTCACAGCGCCAAAGCCAACATCATTATCTTCCATATGAGGAAAATCCTTACATAGGACATGTGCATTCATGCAGTTTACATTTCTTCAATATGATCCATTCCGAGATTATTATATAGAATATATTAGGTTTTGAATCATAATTTATAATCTTATCTTAAAAGAATACATAGAATAAATTGAAATCATATGCATAGTTAATCCCATTATCTCAAGAACATTTTCTTTAATAAAAAATTTACATTTTAGTTCATCGTAATGTATTGTTTAAAAATTTGAATTATACTAAGAATATCCACTGAGTGTTTCATAACCAAGAGTGCAAGAAGGATCATTGTCGTGTACCATGAAACCCTGGGTAAACCCTAAAACTTTATATCGAATCTTTCACTCCTAGGTTCATCTGTGCCAGAGCAACATGTATCTTCTCGTATCCAGATATGGATGTATTTCTTGAATGATACAAATAATATATTCTATACCAATATACAAGGAGATTCATGTATTCTTATCTTCAAATTTTATGTTAGAGACTCTTCCCTAATCTACATTTTCAAAATCTAGATTTTTTGTTATCTACTAAACTTCCTTTGATTCCAACTGTAAGGACCCAAACCCTGAATATGCATCCCAAAGGAAAAAGTAGTTTAGTATCTCTAGGAAATAATATAAATATATAATTTTAATATTACATCATGAAGTGAAATAAAACAACAAATTATTCCATTAGAAACATCTAATCCTCCTAGGTTAAGCTTGTAAGTCACTCAGAACTAACTTCATCATATACTTTGAAAATGGAAAATTATATTGGGTAGTGCTCAAAGGCTCAGTAAAAGTAATCAATATAACTAACGATTGTATAAATATTAGACATGCGGTTTAATTTAAAACATGTTCATTTAAAAATAAACATGAACATAATATGGTAGGAATTTGAGTTGAGTTAATATTTCTATAATAAAACATAATCATATGTATTATATTATTAGAATAACCACATTAACATTCAATTACTATATTTTTAATCAGGGAACTACATATGTTGGACATTCTGAAACATTTTTTCAGGGCCTCGGCCCATACCATATATCAAATTGGGAAAGGCTGAGTCCAATTCTACATCTATTTGAATCATGAGACCAACTGATGCATCATGGGAATATAGCAGGATCCACCCATCACAATATAAATCCAATTCATTCCTCATATTATAAGGGATAAAACGTAAAAAACATATAAATTAATATTGAAACTATCATATGACATATAAGTAACATTCCACCAATCTTTAAACATAAAACACTAACCATTCAAATAATATGGTTGATAGTTTTGGATAGAAATTTCACAATAATGTTATTAATTAACCATTAAATCAAATATGGTAGATGAATTCATATAATATTAAACCCAATATGACATAAGATTCAATATGTGTGTTGAATCAGAAAAAAAATACTTTTATAAATTCATTAAGCAATTTTTGATATAAATACACTTTTATTATGGAAAGATGTCTTATTTAGGAAAAATATTTGTATAAACCATGAAGTGAATTAATATATAATTTTAAAAATATAATTAGTTGTTTTATAATTATAATTATTTCCAAAAACATATTATATAGTGTCATTGAGGAATGATAAGAATTTGACATATTCCCTTGTATAAGGCTTGTATTTTGGAAAAAGTTATCAATGTTTCATTAAATTGTGAAACTATCAAAAAAATAAGGAAGGATTGTGGTTGGTTTAGATATAAAAAATACTCAGTAAAATTTTATGAGGGGTAGATAATAATACCTATGAATTTTACTGATGAAATGAGACATTGAATGAATCCCGAATGAAAATGGATGTTTGGGTTAATAAACCCTTACCATAATCTTGAATGTGTTCCACTTTTTAACATAAGGTCTAAGAATTTGAAAATATACTAATTAATAACATATTCCAGAACCTAATAGGCCAATATTTACTTAATCAGAATTCTTTTTAGCTCATCTATGTTCTCATTGACATGTTATTATATTGAATTCTGTCGTTCCGAAGTGTATGTTTTCTTGATTATCATAATCGGTTTACAAGTTTTTATGTGATGAAGTTCATGAGGAATAGTTAGAAATATCAACAATTGAAATTAAATATTATTTACAAACATCCCGAATTTTTAATATTAATTTCTATAAATTTGTTTCATGTAATTAGGATGAATCATTAGATGACAACCACTTCGATTATTTGGCAGAATGCAGATTATTATGAAGTAGTTTTATCATAAAAATTATTAATATGTAAATATAAAGGTTCATTAATATTAATAAAGTTATAATATATATATTATAGTCTCGTTCAAACATATAAATTTTTTCATTACCAGTAATGAAATAGAAATTGAATAATTAAACATCATCATCCACGAAGGTTATAAATTAGAACCTCATGGACGTTGATTTAATATATAGAAATAAAAGGGATGGAGTAAAGATATTGATTATGGTACATAAATTCACATTATATAATTATTGAACAAATAAGATACTTGGATTATCATGATCATTTGGAAAGAGGAGGTGAGTAGAGAAAAATAAAATAGTTGAACTTGAAAATTAATGTCAAATTGAAAGATCCCTTATGAAACATTCAACTGCTTAACGACGCCACTTAAAATTTTATAAAATGACTTGACGAGTAAAAATGGTTATTACATCATATGGAAATAAAAATGAAGTAACAGTAGTATATAATATCAACAGCAACATATGAGAATGGAAATTCAAAGAAATAACATAATAGAAGTGTTGACTAAAAGTGGTGGGCAACAGATTCCCTTACCATGTAGAGTAACTCCTAGAACATGATGGTTGGGACCATGAGGGCTTAGGGGAACTTTGGTAGGACTCCTAGGGAGGTAAAACAACTAGAGATTAGAGTATGTGGAATTTTTCATGAATGAATGCGAATGGATGTGTGGGTATTCACATTAAAAAAGAGATAACTTTTTTTATTAATTGAAAAAGACACCTCATTAGTTATTTTGGTAACACCATGGGAATGTCCATCGTATTTACCACATGGGACACAAAATATCTTATTTTACTATACAAAATTCTACCATCCCATTTATTATAATTACTATGTTATTATGAAGCCATTAAACTACCAAAAACTCATAATTGTATTTTCTCTATTCATGAAATAATGATGTATTCTATAACAATCCCTAAAAATGAACCCTACCATTGTTCATTTAAAAGAATTTAAAATTCAAACCCATTTTTCAAAAATAATTTTCTAATTATTATAAATTTAATTTTAATATAATATCAATGGTAAATGGATAAATAACAATTTTAAGGAACAATAAGTTTTTTATCACATTGAAAAATTAATTAATATCTCATAATGTTATTACCCTAAGAAAAAAAATAACATCATTATTTACTACTCAAAAGGTTCATATAACTACTCATAAAGGTATGTTACTATTCAAAAAAATAATGGTTGTTCTATCATACTTCAAATGAACAAATTTTCACAACTCTAGATGACAGTTTTTCGAAATTCAACCAATAGTAGATGCAAAGTTGTGTTCAAAGACAAGATTATAAAATGAATTTATTTTGAAAACCTTGGTCTGTCACACTTACTATCCAAGAAATAAATTCCCCATGGTTAGCATGCATAGTTTAGAAACTGTCCACTAACCATGTGATAAGGATCTTTCCAAAAACACCACATGGAGGCACAGTTACCTGGGAAATAGAATACTTCTTGAAAATCCTTCCACCCACCTTGTGCACCATGATCTAAATCCCCAAAAACGTCCATTATCAAAAAATCAATATATCTATGGATTAAACATGGGATAAAAAATAAATATAGTAAATAACTAAAAATGATGACTTGGGTGAGACATAATCATTAAAAATTAATAACGTCGAAAGATTTTCAATGATTATTGTTGACATAGAAATACATGAACCATGGGAGTGGTTATGGAAATTACATCTAGCTCTATGAAAATATGATCCTAAATGTCCAAAAATTCCCTCAACGAACTATTATAAAATTATCTCCACATTCATGAATATTTGAGTCTTGTGATGATCTACGGTTTTTGAGCTCTTTTATGTGCACGTGATGGCCATACAACCTCATATGTGCATTTTATAGGCCGAATCGTTGTGTGCTTCCTGGTCACATGAAGCGTTGAAGGTAATATCCATGATTCAACATTAGGACTCGTGAATCTCACTGAATCATGAAGCTCATAATTCTTTCATAATTTACCAATAATCTATAAAACATGATTCCAATAAATACTACCTTATGTATGATATTTAAGAGGACAAGAAACCACGTGACATCATAAAATCACTCCCTATCCATGAATCCCATGAACATTATGAGTGAAACAGAAAATGGATAACCCAAGGTATCCAAACATCTACAAAACCCCCCTTACCTTATTTATATATTCCACCCAAAGTGGCTATTTCTTTTTCAAAAACTTATTCCCTTCATAGAACGTGATTTACCTTTTGGGAACATCACAATTCAAAATTTTTCAATAATTTTGAAGCTATCCACCTAGGATTAAAGGCTATATTATGAGTTAGGGGAAACATATTTATTAATTCAAACCACTTTTTGAACCCCATTAACTATTTGATGCATCTCAACAATGCAATCCACCTATTCGTGAATACATAGGCTTCAAAAAGAATATATTATAGGCCACTCCTTGGTATATCCCTTCTACTAACACCCCATCGTAATGGTTGGCTCCAATGGAACCCCTACCAATCTAGGACCGGTTTAACCGCACCCTAGACGCCTTTGTGTGAAGCAACATCCACTACTATAACTTCCCACTTTATATCATATGTGTTCTATCCTACATATTTATTATAAGAATATGTACCATAATGAAAAATTATTCCTATCATAGGGACACAAACATCTTCCACATGAATGAAAACTCATCCATAGATGTGATGAATGCATGCCTCGCATAGAGGCACATGAGGAATAGTCACGTAAGCAATAGTGATGAAGAGTTATTCCCCACACGTCTAAGATGCATGACATAAAACCTCTTAGTGCTAGGTCTTATTCATATAACATTAATCTACATGAAAATGTTCTCTTCATGCTATGTAAAATTATAGCATTAATGTATATGATATACATAGTGGGCCCTATATACGAATGTCATGGGATAACCCCACACCTCCTACATTGTGTGTGAAGTAGAAAACTCCATATGTATAAATCTAATAAAATGATATCTCATCTCCCATCATGGGATGAATATATATAGAGGCCAAATTTCATTTTTAATCCACACACTATTACTCATGTAAGATATATTTATGACACAATGACATGATATAATAATCATTACCACTTGTTTTTAATCCACATGGATCACTCCAATCTTATAACCATAAATTCTTGTAACAAACTACATGGGTTTTTATCCATGTCTTCTAAACATGGTAAATAGTATAACTCCTTGAGGTTAAATCCAACCATTGGTAGACTCATGTGTTCATTACTTGGGCTGCACCTTTGGGATACACCTCTTCGAGTAGTTCTAATCCTTCACTCTTGATGCACCTCAATGGGGTGTTCGAAACCATTGGTATACTCCAGTGTTCCTTCTGTGGCATTCACATCTTGGATCCACATACATGGGGAATTCAGATCCATAACTCTAGATCTCCTTCCATGCGGAGTTCTGATCCATCCATAATCCTAGGTGCGGCATATTCCATCCTAAGGAAACACATCCTAAATCCGCTTCCATAGGGATTTATGATCTACAAAATCTAGATCCACCACTATGAGGTGGTCGAATCCACAACAGATGATCTTCCACTATGGGTCATTTTGATCCACACTTCCTCATACCCCCTCCACAGGTACTTTTTATCAATTACCACATCAGGTCAAGACTATAAACCTATGCCTGTAACAAAAATATATATACGCATTCCACAAACTGTATCAGTGATATAAAAAATAGCTTTTTCCAACAAGGTTATATTTGTTGGAAAAAGTTCCATTTTAGTTGGTAAAGTGTTTTACAAACAAAAATTGACCTGTAACTATTTTTTTTGTAAAAATGCAATCGGTAAATGTTGTTGCGAAAGATAAAATAGTTCTATTGGAATTATTATAATACCAATAGGTAATATATATGTTGGTGAAAATGGTTAGCTAAATATTAATACAAAAAATATATATATTATTAATATAATCAACAATTACAATTCCATTTAATATTAATTAATATTTTTTGGAAATTATATATTGAATAAATTATTATGTGCATATTGAAATATTTTTTGCAAAAAATTTATATTTTATTTATTAATATAATTATGTAAAATATATTTATTTTATTTATTACATAATAATTATAAAATTAGCTTATATGAACATTTCTAACACTTGATGAGGCACCTAGAAAAATGATTCCAATATATTTAAATGTATTCAAAATCCTAGAGATTTTACGTGATACTCCAAACTCCCACACATCATTTGGCATTCCATAGTTCACACTAGGAGTGGGTCTTTACATGATGTAATCATCCGCCTCTACTCCATGACAAGATTGATCATGACTTGCACCCCATACATGTTCCTGTCACCTCTTCTCCATGACATGCTCTCTATTCCTATTCCATGCCGCCTCTCTTCCAGGACATGATCCCCTCTCCTCGATGACATGCTCCACCTGAATTTTCAATGTTGCATCTCCAACATAACATTCGTGTTAGATGTCAGGACAACCCCACCCATGAGTATGGGTTAGTCCTCTGACATCTTCTTCTCATGATTGATGACATTCCAAAATAACAATTATTCTCATAAACCAACACCTGAATGATAACACCAAAAACAAAGCATGCGCTTCTTCTCACATGATAGAATATTTTAGTCTCTAGCAAAATATATTCGTAAAATGTCATAAGTAAATGTGTACATGTTAAATTAAATTATCAATTTAAATTCATAATTCCTTCATCCACTTGAATGATTCATTGATTGTCATAAAATTATACACCTAAAATAGAAGATAAAAAAATGAAAATATGAAATGAGAAAAATTGATTTATATTTTCCTCCTAACTGGTTATCCAAAAATGAAAATCTAAAAGTGACATAAATACAAATTAATATATAAAAACAAGGTAAGAAAGTATAAAAAACCTTACATTTGGGAGGAACAAAATCTAGGAATGTGTAACCTACACACAACGAAATCTCCATAAATTGTTAATTTCAAGATACTAATTTAGTGTTAGATGTTCTCTGATTGATTGGTATTCATTTTCATAGAGGCATCAATGATTACACCATACCTTAATTTTTCTGTTTCTCTCACACATAGGGTGTTGCTACCGTGCAGGGATTATACACATGTTGTTTACTCACATAGCCATGACATAGACATAATTTATGGTAGTCATTGATTGGAATGAAATAAAAAAAACCAAAAAAATTACCGAGTACCAAAATAAGAATAATGGAAATTGAAAGACCGCTCATGTATAAAATTATAAAGAAGAAGGGTTCATCTGAGTAGTATGATCCCTATAATTGAAATGACTTCTGGAATTATGAGAACATTGAATGTTCATCCATGATCTATAGATTCTCACCTAAAACACATAGGAAATATTAATATTGGAACTTGAATTAGTTGATATTCCAAATAAAACCTTTTATTACACAGAATAATTATCAAATAAATACACCATTCTTTTTCAAACTCACACAGTTCATGTCCATGATGCCCATTGTAAATGTCTAGATGTTCTTGAACAGAAATAACAAGAACCATACAAAGACATTTATAATACAAGACTGTAAGACTCCAATTATCCTCATCAACAACATGCTCTCCAATCTCAACTGTTGAAAACACACTATAAATAAATATCAGATTGAACATATCTTGTAAATATTACCAAATTCCCATTATATATTCCCACAATTATATTTTCATCTCTATATTCGATAATATAATGTTTTATGAGGTCTAAAAATCTAATAACTAATATAGAAACATCACAAGAAGAAAAACCTACCAAAAAACAATCAGTTGCATCGTCATTAGGGGTTTGAACACTGCTTATAAAATCACAAACACACTAGTACTAGTCCTCAAGGAATCTTCAACATGGGAATCTGTGAAGAAGGATCACCTAGATAATATCAATATAAAAAAGGCCATAGCTAAATTAATTTTCAATAATACGGGTCTACATTCATTTTTCAAGCATACAAAAAAATATTTTAATGATGAAATTTAGTGATTGACCTAATTACGATGCATATCCATGTGAATTATCATGTTGTAATAATTGGACAGGTTGAGAGTTACATTTGTACAAAATTTACTAGACAATTTAGAGATCTAATATCAGATTTATAACTTAAGGATGTTAATATAATAGTTTTTGTAAACCATGGTTATGGTTTGGAAGAGGCCTATATTAAGAATATAATGGTTGAAAAAGTCTTTGGCAACCAATTAGTGGATTCCAATGTTCATAAAGGTGCAATGTTTGACAAAGTCATTTTTACCACTAGAAAAATGAGAAAAGGGTTCTGAACCCCAACATCATTCGTATTGATTATTCTCTTGAGAACAGGAATTGATATGAGGAAATAAATGTTGATTTGGTGAAATAATATGATTGTGGAGTATGATGAATTAAATCTACATTGATAAAATTTACTTACATATCCAAAATTTCAAACCTGATTTGGCTCTAACCATGAGAGGTCTGGGAGAATTGGCAAGCAATTAATGAAAATTCGGATTCAGTGATGTCATGTGAATGAGAAAAGAATATTAAAATTTACTGATGTCTTATTAAACTATTTTTGTAATAAGACTCGAAGAACCTCAAGAATCATTTTTGGGGATAAAAGCTGGGATTTTTTATGTCAACAGGCTATGTGACCAATTTTTACCTTTTATCGTTGAGTGTTCAGAGCCCAAATCTTGTACCATTATTCTAACGGTTTTATCAAGTATCATCTAAATAATGTGTAAATGAAGTAGCATGTTTTTATTCCATAGGAAGAAAAATCCTCATGATTACAATGCTGATACCTATTGGTAGTGTGGGGATACCATGTCTTCTACTTTGATGTAGAATACATTTTTTATTAAATCATTGGGAAGTGACCTTATAAAGAAACTGATATTTCTTTTGCATCATTACCCAGAAGCCGAGAAAAAAATCATATTTTATTGTGATTTGGACAATGATTGATCTACATGTAATGCATTTCAAAGGTGAAATTGCAGGTATCAAAAAATATGGGAGTACAAGTGTCATTGATAAAAACAAAGAGCACAATATATGGGTTACTTATAAGCTGAAGGTGAAGAAGATATGGGATTATTGCATAGAAAAGGCAATTAAAAATGGAGAGAATATAACAATTATAAGCTAGACATGAATAATGAAGTGCTTTCCAGGAAAGTGCAGTAACATGAGCCTAATAGTATCTAATTCAAAGAAACCATATTAATAAGATAGAATCATAAAAAACACCAAGAAAAACATTATCATATAATACATCATATAACATCCATGTCATCCTATCATCAAGAGGCCACTAAACCAACTCTCATCCAGCATAAACATCGATTCATTGACCACCTTAAATGAAATGTGCATGCAACCAATAATTTCTAAAATCCTAAATTTAATTAAAATATAAAACACTGAAAAATAATAATTAAAAAATTAAATAGAACTAGATAACAAAGGGGCTCCCATCCCCATCTTCTCATCAAACAACTATAGAGAAAAAGATTTAATCAACCCATGTGTACCACCACAGTGTACCATAATTAACAAGCATGAGAAATCATATCATAACAAAAAATATAGGAATGAACCAGAATATAACCTTGACAAACCAAAAAAACAAGAATGAAACAAAAAGTGAGATACATAAAATTTTGAATCACTGTTATGATTCCCATTTCCAATGGAAACTAGAAGACATCCAACTTATTTTACATCAAAATCATGATGAACACATGTTCCTCACCATGAACTGACTTACTTCATCCCAAATTATACAAACCACGACTAAATATGTAGCCAAAACAACAATATATAAAAATAAATAAGATATCATAAAAATATTAGAAACGAAAAATAAATAATGATCATATCATATGAAAATGTTACCTTTATGATTTGAACTGTGAGAAAATATACCCATATATATAGAAGAAATCTGAACACATTAGGATTTTTTATTAGATATAAAATTGGCATGTGGGCCTTATTTATTACATGATTGATAGGGACCAGTACATAGGTACCAAAAAGCCTTTAAATACTCTAGAAATTAGATAGAAGTCCCCTAACAAGTGAAATGATTATCTGGGAGTGAATGTTCTATTATTGGGTACTTGAATGATTGGTTTCCAAAAAAAGAATTATTCTATCTAATGATTTGTTGAAGGGAACATGCATACTGATTTATTCCTTTCAGATGGGATGCATACATTCAATGTGCTTTTTCATTGTGAGAGTTCACTAGCCATGTCTAATGTTCATGGCTCCATCCATCATGTGAGTTTTTCCATAATGTTCAGGGAATTCATTTCTCCTTGATCTTCCAACATGCGAAGATGTCCACCACAAGTGATGTATTAATAAAATGTTGACTTATTTATCTCACCTACACTACACATCATTCCTAAAAACCTGAAACACCTGAACCCACTAGTTGAACAATTATAGAAAATATGTAGAAAATTGACCCAAAATTTGTAGGGGTGGTGAATTGAACCCCCTCTAGATTTAGATTAGCAGCTAGTTATTCTAGCTAACCGATTACTGATCAGCCTCCTCATGGATGACCTTAAGAATCCACATTGAAATCATGTCAAAACATGTTATAAATTAACTTCATAAGTTGTAATAAATACTAAACATATTTTTTCATGTACATTATTATATGCATTATTCATTAATTTTAATGGATTAGGGTTGTTATAAATCCTACCAAAATAACTATGGGAACTCATATCAAAGGTTATATCATCAATGTTCATCAAAAATCTTGTGATTGTTGTGAGTGTAGTCTCTAAAATTTCCAGTCTGGCCTAAAAATGTAACAACACATACAAATTGTTTTCCCCACCATAATAATGTAATATTAGTTGTGAGCACAGGTCATTCATCTCGAGGATGGTAATTTAGTTACTCTTCAGAGGTTTTTCATATTATCGGATAGTTCTAACAATGTAATGCATATAAAAATGATATGATAAAAAAACAAAATAAATACAACTAAAATATAATGAAAATACTTTGATTCGTCCCCAATGAATTAAATATATGACATCAAATAGGCTTTAATGATATACGAGTTGATCAAAATAAAAATTATCAAATCTAAAAGCCCAAAATTCTCAACTTTTTCACATATAATCCAATGTTAGAGATATGCGTCACATTATTTTCCAACTTTATTCAATAATATCTCTTTGATTTAGGAATATTGTTTTGAATTAATTTAAATAATCAATTAAATAAATTAAATATTCCAGGAATAATATCAAAAGACAATTAATTAATTAAAATTAGATGATTAATATAAATTCATGGATGAACTTTTGTATTAATTAATACTAAACCGTGATGGAATTTTAGGTGACAACAAAATCATATAATAATTAAAACAAGAGAACAAATTATACTTACAGAGGATAGAGGATTTTAATGCACCAAGAGAACATATTATACATATAGTTGATGGAGTATATGAAAGAATTCTTTGTTTAGTAGAAAAGAGAAAGTGGACTTGTGAAACTATAATTAATCTATAGTTTATTCTATTGAGAGAAAGATAGGGAAAAAACTACCTAAAATGGGCACATTTCACAACATACTACTACAAGGATTGAGAAATAAATTAGAATAATAAAATATATATGAGGAATTACTATAGCTTACTAGAAAATCACTACCGAGATGACCAATACTATAAGATGACTCCACATACAACCTAATCGAATAGAGAAAAATAGGGGGAAAATAACATACTAATGCTTTCTCTTGAATCCATACTATGCTACCAAATCACATGCCTAACGGTCGAATCGTTTTATTAACATCGATAATAGTGACATTTCCGAAATATTCCTCACCATTAAATAAAACATTATCTTTTTCTGGAGTCTTATTCAATGATCTTTGTATCCAAACGAATAACACTATCAAATTAGACGCTCTCTCAACAGGAACTGTTAATTGAATATGGAAACCAACCATTTTTAATAGAACTTCATTCTTCAAGAACCTTATATCACACGATGGCGACTCGAACTCATCAGAAATTGATAGTAAATAATCAAATTACATCCATAATCGCAGGTTGAATTCTTTAAATAGGAACTGGAATCCTATCATGTACCAGTTGATCGAATAATTTGATCCTCAACAAAATGACAAATTTATCCCTTCATATGGATTTGGTGCGGTAGATGAAGATGGTAACGACAAAGGGCACACAGATTAAGGAAAAGGATGAACAGAATTTGAAATGTGGGCTAGAAAATGAACTGATACAGAAGAATAGTTTTTGAATTTTCATTTTTTGGGGTACTACAAGATTTGGAATATTTAATTTCATTAGGTTCTTCAAAAGATGATATAGATTTGGGAATTAGGGATCATAATATATATATATATATATAATTATTTTAATTTACATTTTTTTTGTAATAAAAATATATTACATGAATATAATTAATTTATATGTGATTAGAGAAATCAAAAAGATTATAAAAAATTATGTATAACATATATATATATATATATATATATATATGATTTTTATAGGAATATGTGATATTATAAATAATTTAATGCAACAAATGTTTATAATCATAATTTTTTTTTATAAACAAATAATAATAACATATACATTTATTGATTAAAGAATTGTCAATAATACTATGATAAACAAACAAACTAATGTGTTAGTATAGGTTTTTTTGTTTTACGATACTAATATAATCTTATATATTTATTTGTAAAAACAATTTCCATTAATAATAATTAATACGAAAAGAATTTAATATCTATTGTAATTTCTCATTTTTACCAACAAATATGTTATCTGTTAGTAATTTTCTATTGGTATAATTCTATTTTTATATAGTTCCCTACACCTCTCGATCTATCTTCATAGAATGTTGAACTTTGGACTTGACCCCCAATACCTAGAACATGAAATTAATGTGGGGATCCTGAGTTAAAATTCCATATAAGAATTACACCCATAGAATAAATTTCCTTATGATAGATATGGGATTCATTAGGTTAAGTGGATAAGATACCTCACATGAGATAAAATCATAGGAGACAGATTCATAGGTGACTAATGTTCCCAATGTGTATATATGATTACAAGTTCCCAGTGTGACTAATCATCTGACCAATGGTTACTACTCTATTGAGACATAAGTAGTGTAATTAACCAACATCCTCATAGGGATGGACCTTGGAATGAGTTCCATGTGCATGAATTAAACTTTGTGGGAGACATATAATAGATGAAGAACTCTAAAGTGGATTCCACATAAAGATGAACCAAAATTCAATTATCCTATTTTAATAATGCAGAATTCATCTCTAAAAAATAATGATATATTCCCACTAATGGAATATTGAAATGTGGGCCAATAAGTATGTGATACATGTGGCCCCTTCTAAAGCATCATAAGGAGAAATAGTGAACTAGATGTGATTTTCATACCCTCTAAACATGGGGACCAGTATCATCCATGGATTCATCATATTATAATTTCACTGAATATAGACATTCATTGGTGGTCCCCACCAATCCAATAGTGGGCCCATCAAGAATATCATATGCACTTTATGGTAGTTAGTGTTGCTTACCCTCCCACACTAAATGGATGACATTGTGAAATTAAAAATCAATTTTCTACCACCAACATTTATATTTAAGTACACATGAACTTTATTACTCAATATATAGAGAATTTTTATCCCATATTACATATGTTCTGTGGGTAGGAGAATAATTAAAGAAGTAGTCTTGAATAACTCCACCTTCACTATGAATTCTCATGGGACACCAGATATTGTGATTCCAAACTATATCTCACCCCATGAGATCATCTATAGGAGGGTGATCGAAACACTCATACAAAAATATAACCATGATGGGATCATTCCCCCAAGGACATTCCCATTCCACACCTGGAAGAATCGATCCTTCATCAACACCACTACATTGGAAGGACATGTTTGGGGAAACAACCCCATGTTTCATTGATTATCCACTTTGGTAATCTCTACATAGAGCTCTATGATGTCTTGTTCCATTAAAATGAAGAGGTGGGGTAATTATGAGTCTCACTAAACATTAATGCCCAATAGGATCCACCAAAAAGGGCTCTAATGAGGTTGAATTTTTGAAATCAACGACCATTAACTCATGTCAAAGAGTAGTTTTAATTAAATCATCCTTCACCAGCCACAATATGAATCAACCCATTTCAACATAGGGGGAATTATCATGATGCTACCTTTAATGTGGCATATTCAATGACTTTAGTGTCCCCTATCAACTCCTGAATACCCCACTTGATCCCTATAATATGTCAACATATATATGTCTTTTTTAGATTATGATTGAGAACCCAATGACTATATAATAATTTGGGGTTCACTCTCTCAATTTTGGGCATGATTAATTGAAGTTATGGCCCATAAAATTATGAGGAAAGTCACTCCAGATGTCCTCCATACACAATAATTGACCAAAGTGGAGTTCCTCCTTAGACTTTCAACAATCATTCTAGAGGACCTCTATATTACATTGTCACCACCATCGATGGTCCTTCCCTCTCAAGTAATAATTATATTTTATGTCCTCTATACTTCATTAAAAACAATCATGGTTAACCTCATTGTAATCCTAACATTCTGAGTGGTGTTCCTCCCCACTACATCAAAAACTTGTACAGAGGTCCTCCTGACACTCTTGATTCTCAAAAAAGAGGTCATACTCATGTCACTACCAACCAGCATGAAGACCCTCCACATGATCCTTCCTCCCAGAGTGGACTTATTCCCTAAATTATCACCAGTTATAGTAGAGTTTCACCTCACTCCATTTGATAGTCATCATAAACATCCTACTTGTTTCCCAACCAAGAAAATAAGAGGTTCTCCTCATGTAAAAACCATTCCACACAGAGTTCCTCCCATTGAAATGTGGGGACCATCCCAAAAAAATTCCCATGTAAAATGACAGAATAATAAATATCAATGAAAAAATCCCAAGAAACACCATTCTGTTGTTGAACTCATTGGTATTTCATATTCTGAGGTGATAAACCACTCGATAATGGAGTTTCCACCCCATCTACTGGTGTCTAGGGAAGCAGTCTGACAACTACGATTCACAATATAGTAAGTTAAGGTCCACAAGATCCCCCAATCCCCTAATATGTACCAATAGGAGGAGAAAATTATTGATCACTTCCATGGAAACATATTACAGTTGCCTCCATCAACGATTATTTATATCCACTCAACCTCTACAAAATATTATTGAGAGATTTAGGGTCCTAGTATGGAACCATTAAATGGATAGAATTTTGTTAAATTTAATATGGACACCTCCTTCCTCTCAAATGAAGTAATGGTGAATTCCCTATAATATATGGATATGGTGATGAGGGTAGAACCACCCCTAAGATACATTCTGATATGTTATGAGAATTAGACTCATACAGTCACTCCTCAACCTTTCAAACACCAATAGAATTAATCAACACTAATTTCAACTTCCATCTCCCATCCAACCTGATCGATTCATCAGATGACCGTGAGAATGACCCTTAATATATAACAGAGGGCCTAAGGGAATTTTTCATGTCAATCAATTGTCTGTGGGGTTCCCAACACATTTCAGTTTAAACATTAACAAAAAAAAGTCCCTTACTATATTACACGCAATGATTTTCCTCATAATTATTTTTGAGGCATTTAAAACCCTCAAATATCACTTTTTACCTATCCAAGGTGTGAGGAATACCTATTGGCAATCAAGAAACAATCCTGATATTTAGTTATTAAAAAACACCCAATGTATCATCTCCGCAATTAATATGGCTATTTCCAAACCGTTCAATAGACATGCATCACAATACTCGGAGTTCTCCATCATGTAATTAATGGACCATCTCTAGATGTGTAGATCAAAGGATGGGGACTGTATCCTTGTTTCCATTTTAGCCACATTTTGCAGAAGCACATCATGTCCCCTGATGACGAGGGTTCCCCCATGACTACCATTATAGTGAATATGGTCCTCACTAACATAATATAGAAATATAGGGATAGTGTAATAATTTGAAGGCTTGATATGGATGTTCCTCCCAAACATATAGCATATAAAAAATAATACATTACATAGGTTTTCCTCACACTTCAATATAGGTAGGCAGTAGGCATTGTAGATCCTTCCAATTAGGGACTTCTAACTACCCATCCACACGTCAACAAGGTAAAAAAGAATCATTATCCTTCTAATCCAGTCAAAGATGCACCGAAGAGATGACATGCCTATATCTGTCAACCTACTGTAGTTTCTCAATGATTAGAAGAGGATCATTAATAATCTCTTTATAGGTTTGTTGAAAAAATATGGCACCAACCTATGAGACACCATCACTTCATTAGTGAGGAAACATGTCGTCCTTATCTGATGGAACAAATATGTGGTACATGGGCCCACCAATACATTAAAGATCTAGGAAAATGATATGATATTCAACATAAGTAAGAGTCCTTAATCCGGCATGAATACATTACTTATTCTATTTGTGATTTAGTGCATGTTGACAACAGAGTTAATGGTACTATTCCCCATGATTATGGATTTATTATTGAATTTGTACCCCACTGACTATCTCTATGATAGGAACAGACTCTATGATTATCTGGCAGCCATTATCACCACTGACCTTGAGGATATGGAGACATGATAGGTGTATGTCATTCCTGATAGAATTTCATACCCAGTATGGGTGGGAAACATCCAAGAATCCATAGAGTTTTAAAATACCATATTCTCCTAGTTAAATGGGATTTGAAAAACATTTTAGATCATAGATATCATTGTTTTACTGTGTAGAAATATCTTATGGACTCTATAGAAATAGGGGGATAACAAGATGCACTTTTTTATGCTAGAGGGACCTATGTTTGTCTAGTACAATAAGAATCCAATAGGGTACATTACTATTTGGAAAGAAATTTTTAAATTGTTACTCAACTATTTCATATACACCATGATCAATACTTGTATGCGTAAAATATTTATGTGAAAAGTCATGATGAGCGATTCACATATTTTATTCCCTGATGGAAAGGCCTCAATTGTTCCTTATACATGAGACTTCCCCAATAGAAGCATCAAATGATTTGAATGGGGAATTTTTGGGGAGAGATGGTCCCTACCCACATAACCTAGAACTTTTTGGGGTTGTTCTAGGTGCTTTTTTATAAAGACCGACATCTAGAATAGTCTACTCAATATTCTATAAATTCATGCTTGTTTCTCCTTCCAACTCCCATGATAAGGGATAAAAAATCATAAAATTCATATATTATTCATTGTGAGGTTCCCAAGATATTACATTAGTTAGATACCATTTTAGAGGATACCCTATATGTGTAGTTGTAGCAGATGAATCCTCTCACAATAAACAACTGATAGGCACTGTCACAACAAAGACATTCTACTTGAGTAGAAAATGTGGCTTTATCCCCTCATTAAGGACAGGCTATCAAAGTTCCTTTCCTTAATAGAAAGAACAAGATATATTCCCTCAAAGATTCATTTGACCGAGGATTTTATATTTTTTCCTTAGGTAATAGAATTATAAATATTCAAAATTGAAATATTCCCTTGGAATCTAGACTCACTTGTTACCCGGATAAACCCACATAACAGAAAATCCTCAAACACTCAATAAAATAGTTCTATGTGTTCAAATATTTTCTATAGAAATAGGTGGATTTTACTTTGGTAATGTTGGGTTATGTTTTGGTATATGTGAAAATGGGTTATCTACCCATTAAAATGAAAGTGAGGGCTCAGGAGAATTGAATCAGGATTCATTCATTAGAAACAGAAATATGAGGACGAGTGGGATTGCAAGGATGATTCCACTACCCATGGTATCATATGTTCTCTCTTAGGCATGACATACCCTCATATTGTTTCATTAATTCCCTTGATACTACCTCAATGTCCGCATCACAGTATTCAAAATCCCATAAAAATTGGTTCTGATGGAACCAGGTAGATCAGACACCCCACTGATGTTTAGGTCGTCACAAACTCTCAACAACATCATTCCCTAGTGAGTTGGAGGATATGCCTATGATTAAACTAGAATTGGATGACCAAACATATAATGAGATGGTGCCACCTAATTTAATTCTTTAATGTTAGTGTAGACTAATTCATAACTACCAGTAGTACGAAATACCATGCAAAAAAACCCTCATGCCATTCGTTTATTTTATCGAATGAAATGATGAGGATATGTGGGATAAAACAATTATTAGGATGATGTAGATGTTTATAAGATTTAGGATACATATTAGTTTTTACATATAAATCAATAAGAAAAATCTTCCCAACCATCTCCATTATAAATTTTCTTGTATTTCAATGTGTAACATGATGATTTAAATAAACATTGACTTTGTGGTGATCAGCTACATCCATAATGTGCCAGACCAAACCAAAATGATAGTCTACATGTATTGGTTCATGGTGGGGGTATCTAGTCAGTATGATATTGTTTCAATCAAAATCCAGGAACTTGTGGTTTATCATATGCAATATATTTTCCCCCTTTTGAAGGGATATCCTATATAATAAAAATATTCTTTTATATAAGAAATATGATGTGTTGAAAGACCTCATCAATATACATGTTTGGATTTTGATCATTAAAGCTTTCTTCCATTAAAATAAAATGAGTGTGTCCCTAAAGTAAATATTTAGAATCCTTATCCAATTCGATGCTGAGGTAGCATCCACAAAGTTATACTATATACAGGAGGTTAAGATAGTGGAATGTGAATATATTATTCATTCTTTATAAATGATTTAGGAATACTCATGTATGGGAACCAATGACCAAACTAAATTATAGGCCAGTTCAATGTTGTTGATGTCTAACACTAGATGGAGGAAACATGTTATGGGATTTTCCATATTTTATCCAAATTCTCAACAAACTATTAGTTAAAGTAGATTTATCTCCCTCCAACATGAAAATTCATGTTTATGATATGAGGTACAAGAAACAACATGGAAAAATCAATCACAATTCCTAGTTTTTTGGAATTAGATCAATCACTGAATTCATTGTAGTCTCATAAAATATCCTAAAAAATTCACTACTAGGTAGGATATATAATCATTTATAGGTGGTGGTCCCCCAATCCTATCCAATGTGCCTCAAATTATATCATTGGTGGAATGGGAGTACTAAAGGGGGATACATCCCACTTTGACACATGTTAGACCAATTAACTTATTTTTGACTACTTTGAGTGATAGGGGAAGAAGGTTTAGTCCCATGGGTTTGAGTACATCAATGCCCCCAACAATCTAAAAGGCACTGTCGTATCTTCATCGTCATTCATGAATGATGACATAATTCTCCCAATTCGGTGGTTGGATCCCACAATGTTATACCAAGGAGATTTATTTTTTGTCTCCAAGAACAAGTTTTTATATACCAATGAAACAAATATTTCCCTCAAATTACCTTATACTCATACTGGGAAAATGACAACATGTTTCTAGAATCCCCAACATCCATGATGTAACAGTAGGATAGACCTATGGTTATAATTTCATGAAATTCCCCCATGATCCACTGATATTGTTTGAATCCCAATAATCCAACTCACCACCACAACATTGGAATCAAGCATGGTCCTCACTGTTAGATTCTAGATAGAAATGGCCTGACGACATCATTTTCCAGTCTTTCTAAATGGAAAAAACCCCTCAGTGATTGTTTTGTGTCTGGACAAGCATGCACCAATTCTCTCCCAAAGTCATATTTCCAAGAAGATACAAAACCTCCCAATGATTCTCTTACCTCAGATGATGAAAATGATTAGAACGACTCCCCTCTTTTAATTTAAGAGTTTGTATCCACCACCTAAAATTTATTGATCAAGGGGAACCTTAGTACTGAGGTATATCTGAGGATTATGTTGATCACTTTGTCCATGTATCCAAAAGTGATGAATAGGTACATTCCCTCCTTTAAATGGAACCATTACATATTCTATTGGAGTTAGAGAAATATTCTAGGACATTAAATTCTTGTTCTTATTCATCATCTCGACCACCCACTGAGTCATCATGGGTTGATGATACCTCCCTTAAAAATTATCCCCTCTCATGGTATTGTGATTATGGTCTATGTTGTCATGTATATCAAATTCTACTTCATCTAGGTAGTATAATACCCCAGATTTCTACCAAACATCATCCCAGTTATAAACAATAATGGATAAATCTGATTTTGTATTGATTTCTAGGACCTCAACTAACATTGTTAAAAAGGTGATTTTCTCATTCCACTAATAGATCTGTTGATTGATTCTATTGTTTAGTTCTTGGACCTATCATTCATATATGGATTAAGTGGATACAATTAGATCTGGATGGATCATAATGATGTGGAGTCAATTACCATACGTTCACCCCATGGTATTTTCTACTATAATATATTTCTCCTTCATCCAAAAAATTCAATATCCACTTATCTATGAGCTATGAACCACATTTTCAATACAATACATACGATAACAATATAATTCTATGATGATGACATTATGGTCATAGATCTCCATAATCTGAACTATCTCAAATACATTGATAAATTATTTGGCATCCTTTTATCTTGGTACTTTATGATGAACCCCTTGATGTGTTCATTCAGGGTTACCTCAACAAAATTTCTTAGCCTCATTTTCAAACATAGATGCATTTATATTTATGTGATGATTTTGAATGACATAACCATTTATCCTCACTCATGTATCATCTTGGATCTATGGAACCTCCAAGGTCACATATCTTATATTATAAAATTTATTTCAAAACTATCCCACATATGTGACCAATTATCCTATATTTTGAAGAAAGGAACGGATTACCTATGGGATGATGAGATCAATAACACATTCAGTGAAATGATGTAGTATATTCTATAGCCACTTGTTCTGATTCCACCTATCATAGGGTCCCATCTAGGCTGATATTTGATCATTCTAGAATTGTCCCTCAACACCCTTCATTCCCATTAAAAAAAGGAGTTAATAGGGAAATATTTGTTCAACTTTAGTCTCATTACCCTCAACATGGAGAAAAAATAATCCACCATAAAAAGAGCTACGTCATGATAGTTTTTATAGTGTATAATATGGAGAATTATTTGTGTCATCATGAGATATATAATGTGTTCATAGTGATCCTATTAATGTATATCATGAATCGAACCATGCTGATGGGATCATTAGAATAAGGGGTAGTAAAATTCCTACAGTTTGACATTAGGTTCATTCCCAGAAGCTCATCAATGGCCATGAATTAAAATATTTACTTGCTACCCTTCTAGAACCTAAAATATTCATTAATATTCTGAATTCCCATATGAGGTTATTCAATCATTGGATCAAACTGTTCCATGCTAGATAATTCATTACATTTGTTCATTCTACAACTTTATTGGTAAAATTATCTTTAATCCCAATCTAAATATTGTGGGTATGGGAATCATCTTTTTCACACATGTGTATTTAATCCATAAATACTAAATACTACTGTTATAAGTATGCACCGACAATGAGACATACTATTCTTCTATCATTACTACAGTTGACTTGGTTCATGCTATTTGAGTTCCTTGATATCATGTGAAGGGGGACTCTGATCTAATCATCAAGCAGATCAATTAGGAATATATCATTGGGAAGAACAAACAAGTACCCCCATTGAAGTGCACTCGTTAGTTCATGGACCATTTCCCTTCTCATCCACTGGTGACACATCTCCATAGTTAATGAATGGTTGAGTTGAATCATTGGTATCCCTCATGCATATCTTTATGAACATAACCAAGATGACAAAATCATCTATGTTTCACACTGATGGATCATCCCCTTTGATATTTTTTATGGTGATGATATGAAATATGTAAACCAACAAGATGAATATGATTATGTTTCAGGAACCTCTGGTCCCCACACAATTGAATTAATTCTTAATTGGAGAACAACATTCATTGATTATCTCTAGCATTATATTTTCCATGAAGACTAGGGAAAGAATGAGCAGATATGTCGGTGGGTAGTAGTGTTTACTCTACCGAGTGGACTAATCCTAGAGAAGAAACTCTAAAGACAAGTTCTTGATGAAATTATTCTTTGTTTCGTATAAGGATACAAAATATGTCATATTTTGTAGGAATTTTTTTATAGGTCATGCTGTACCCATTAGGTAGGTATGAGGATCTTCCATAAGATTCATAGACTGGGATGCATCATACCCTCCATTTTTTTGGAAAAAAATAATGTTCTCTATGAGGTTTCACACATGTAAGATCCATGGAAAATTTGTGCGTCAGCTGTCAGAGCACATCCAAAACACAAAATTCTATTTTCAATTTGATGAATTGGGAGTTGACATTGTGTGTAAATACCACTAGTAGCATCTCTCTAGTGCATATTTTTTATGGCTATGATGGATTTATTCTATAAGTGGGAGGAATCGATTACATCAAAAGAGGATATATCCCAATCTATGACCATGTTCCAATGCTCTTACATCATCAATCGATTCAAAGTCTCTCACAAAATTATCACAGATAATGTCACTAGCTTTAGGGCTTCTATGAAGTTGATATTTTACACTGTTTACACCACCCAGTCAATCCAAAAAACATTCTACCACACACACGTAAAATTAAATATATATAGGTGTCCAACAAGATGATCTATAACCTATAATAGTATATGGTTGGATAAAATTATAAAATTGGGATTAACAAGCACTCTGACACCCTCTAGACCTATTGGATGATGACTCAGAATTCCACTTAGGTAACCCCATACTCAATAGTTTATAGAACATATGCATAATTTTCTATTGTGGTTCAGTTTCCATCACATTGAGTATTTTTATATGATCATAATATTCTATAAAAATGAATGGAGTCAATCAATATGATAATTAATGTCTAAAAATAAGTGTCTATAAGGCCTGCACAATCTCTATAATAATGGCAACATGATAGTAAGTGTATTAAACAAGAGGGTTCTCTTATACTCCATCTCATAGGGTGACATGGTGATGGATATTAAAGTGATTATGATAAACAAATATTATTCATCTATTATAATATATTATACACTTTTTTATCACTAAAGAATATAATATAACTACACTTCCAATTGAATTTTTATCAAGAAGTAATTTTTGTGAGGAGCCTAGTCCAGAAATCATCCCATTAAACTGATTTTGGGTTCCCCTGGGGAATGTGTTTCCTAGTGTTTGATGATTTTATCCCCTCATTACCATCATAATTTTTACCCCATCACAGTACACATATCCATTATAGATACCCATTTTAATAGTTCTAACTCTATGTACTTAATCTAACAACCTATTGGTTGTTCCCAATAACCTTATCATAAGAGATTCAGTCTAATCATTATGATCATAAACAAAAACCCATAGGGTAAGGAAGAAGACCATAAACATTTTTTAGTTAGTCCAAGAATCATGACCTCAAAATATTTTCATTATATATAGTCTCATTTATATGACTTTAAATTTATATATTAAAAATCCTCCACACATGACATTAAACAAATCTTTTCGCTATGAAATATATATAGGTTTCTCCTAATGAGATATGAACATAACAAATAAAACCATGATACCTCATATAATAATAATTGTATGATCCAAAAAGTATTATCTTGTTGTGAAATTAGGAAGACTCATGTCTTATGAGATAGAAAAACACAATCTTTATCATCATAGAGTGTAAAAAACAACCTTACCCCATGGTATGGACATGGGATCTAGTGGAACTTCTTTGTCTCACATGAAAATTAAATGATTTTAATAAAAAAAATATTAGCATTAATGAAATAGGATCCCATTATTTATTGAATTTGGGAGATTAGCCATATACAAAACATGTGAATAACAAAAAAGAAATAATTATTTAAAAACAAATTTTTTATGCTTCTAATTATCACATTATTCTATACTCATGTGGTCATGTAAAGATATACGTCAAGGAAATGGGTGTTCTAAATGCATAGTAAGAGAACAAATAAAGGACATGAAATAATATAACATAAGTGAGATTAATAATTATCACATAACTTAATAATGGGATGAATATTAACATCATAAGGGAAACATAGGATAAAGGCAAGGATTGTGTCATTACATAAAAATTAAACATAATATCACATTTTTCAAATACCACACATAATTGGGAATAGCACTTTCATCAAGATCACAGTTAATGTATATGTAAAATCATAACATCATCATTATGAATAACTATTGCAATATGTTCACACACAATGCATGTTATCTCATGAGATAGATCAAATTACCTTATTTAGTGTACAAAAATATTATTCTTAGTCCACCCATCATATGATAACATTTACATTATCATGCTAGAAACATATATTAATAAAATTTGGGATGTACCCCATTTAAAGGAAAATGTTTAATAATTGTTTCAACATTCATGCTTACATTAATAGTCTTCTTTTTCCCAAATGTAAAAAACAACCTAATTATTATAAGAATCATCATTACGGAGAAATGTTGAAATAATTGAAAAGGAATCAAGATGTTTTTTAGAAAGAAAAGTTATTTTGTAAAATATATGTATTTGAAAAAAAATGATAATGGAAACATGAATATCCCTTAAAACAAAATGGAATAAAAATGAAATTTTATTTGAGTAATATTATAAAAATATCCACTTATAAATATGGAATGAAATATGAATAACACAAATAAAGGGAGTTGGATTCGACAATGAAATAGCCTTAAGTCTGAATGCATTCTTACCATTCACGAAATATCATGAATAATTAAATTAGATTCATTAATAATATAATAAAATTATCATTGTCACTTTATTAAATTTATTATAAATTTATTAAGTATATTTGTATTCATTTTTTATGAGTTATAGTGTTTGATTTCATCATTTCAAGAATGCTCATTTTCCAGATTTCATGGTCGGTTTATTAATATATATTTATAGATATTCTTGTATAATGAGAATTATTCTACAAAAGATAAATAATGTGTCAGAAATAAAATTTTAGATAATTAAATTGTATATTATATTATTTTTTCATGATTCAGGGATAATTAATTTCCAAAAATATTAATATTATATTTTTAGCTTATTTTGGAGGTATTTTTCATCCATCAAAAAATAGTTCATTTTTATTAAATATTATATTTACAAAATAGTTCTCAGAATTTTTTAAAAAAATTAACATGAATATTAAAATATGGATTATCTATATTTATAGTCCTTTTACTATCCTTGAATGCATTAATGTAAAATTAAAACTTATTATCCACGAAGGTGGTGACTCATCCCATCACAAAAAATGTTTTTGTTTTTAGAATAAAAATAAGAGATAAGAGATTTTCTTATGGTTATTCCATTGAAATAATGAAATTTCATGTCACGTATTATACTTCCATATACATTACAGTTTGGATAAGGTGAGATGATAAGAAGATACAAAAAATTTAATTAAAAGTGAAATACATATGATCATTCCTATTGAATATCATCTACTTAAACTTCCCGTCTAGGAAAATGGGTTTGTATGTTTGATTTTAACATAATTTATTGAACATGAGAAAGATTCTGTTAAGAGCATTGGAATAATATTAATCAATCATCAATGATAAAAATATGGGGATGAATATGTGGTGATCATCTCTATTTATATCGGATGATGGGGTTTTTTTGTTATTTAATTAATTTATTTATTATGTTGAATCAATTAAATCAATAGTATTCATTCCCTTAACTCAATAATGTAACATGTGATGGATAGTTCTATATAATTGTTCTTATATAATTGTTCTGTCAACCATGCAACATACATTCATTTGTTTAGTTTATTTCCTAAATTATTGAATTTCAGTACTCCAACAAAATAAAATTATTTTAGAAAAATCCAAAAAACTGTTATAATTTTTTTGACATGTATATTTAAAATACGTACTGAATTATAGGAAAATTATTTTTTTACTAGGATGATTTTAATCTTAAAATAGTGATATCATTTATTCAAAAAAAATCAATTTTGAAATTATAAATGATTTTATGACACGTTGAAAAATTAATCAATGATTCAAAAAAAATTCTTCCAATTATAATAATATTAAATATTAATTGATGAATATATTTTAAAAATATATTTTTTATTCCAAATCATTATATTAATTATAATATTTTAAATAAAAAAATAATGTTTCAAAAAAATTCATATACTTTATTAATATTATATAAAACATTTTTTTACATATACAATGACATAATTATATAATATTTTCATTTATGAAAAATATAAATATTATTTGAACATTCATAGGTGAGGATGAAATTATTTTGGTTGGAATAAATTTTCTAATGGTTATATTACTATTGAAACAATAAGGTTATTATTCCATCGGTATAAGATTCTTAATTTATATAAATGACACATATTTGAGAAACGCTCAGCCAGAGGCAAGCCTCTATCCATTTATTAATAAAAGAAAATAATTGCACATACCGGAAGTCCAGAAAAATTACATATTGTAGAGACCATACTCATCACCACGCCCTTTAGCGACTCAATCCTCTGTGTTATCAGTTTCCCACTCTGAGGGTTCATATTGATTAAGAACCGTGGCATATTTCCTTCTGAGATTCGGCTTCAACAAGGCCCTAAATTACATTGAGGATTGCATAGTCCAGAATTCCCTCCCCAAAGAAGATCTAGTAGAAACTGTCTGTTGAAGATAAGAATAATAATTCTTCGCTCTATGCCATGGTAGGGTGGTATTAGCACCTTTCTATCATTTCTGTTTCATCCTTGCACCCTTAAAAACATTACAGTAAGAAGTTCGTACCACCCCACAATCCTTTTCCCTGTCACTATCCAAGATATCACCCCACTATCCCAAAAGTTTCACATCATGATAACCATCCTCCAATGTATACCCCACATCCTCAACCATAGACTATCTAGAACTCACCATAACAGCAGCAGCACGACTCACTCCCTGCAAGAGAACTAGATCCGGCTGCTCCCCCATTACTGCAAAGCCGATACCATCCTCCTGCTCAACCTGACTGTTATCATCCACTAAAGCAAGACAGTTTGGCTGATTCACAAGGTTTTGCACATCTTCCTCATCTACAGCAAGCTGCAATAGACCACCTTCCTCTCTTTCATCATTCTCCCCGTCATGTTGTTTTGTTCTATATGTGATGCATCTATTTTATGAAATAATTATAAGAAGTAAAATTTCATCTATCAGTGTTGTTTCATTACATATAATTCCTCCAAAAAACATGGGATGGATTAATTCTCTCACTGGAGGGGATTTCTCTTTCCAGTTTTGGCCTACTATCATTCAGTGTTCTGGAAATACTTGTGGAATGATTCTTATCTTTAGGGGATACAGACCGAATCAAAAATATTTTTTCTCTAGTTAGAGAAACTTATTCAGTAACCCTTTAGACCCATGACCAATTATGATCCAAACATCATAGACAAAAATTGTGTGTTGTACATCTCAGTGTGTTCATGTTGTGAATGAACCTCCATGGATTTATTTATGTAGGGTTTTATCTCATTCACTCCTAATGAATACCCTTGAGAACAACATATTTTTTATATAATAATGATGAATTTAAAATTTTTTCCACCTCCAATATCGTTCTGGCTTTATAACCATAATCTATGTGGAAGTTTCTTCACAATTTGGATATGGTACAAAGGCCTAAAATTCCTCCTTCAATGTATGGATATACCTCTTTTGTACCATCAAGAAACACTTGAAAAAAACTAATTCATGAGTCCAAACATCATAACTTTATAAGATACGATTTGGTTCTTGAATTATGATCATAATCTATTTTCAATTTTTCTTAGCATTATGCCCCTAATCAATGTGCATTCTGTAGGATTGAAATGATGAATGTAGATACTAAATATAAAAGAGTGTGTGAATTGTGTACCTTAAAAATTCCTTTGGGACCAAAACAGTTGTTCAAAATCTTTCATGTTTAACAAAGATAAACAAGGTGAAATCACAAGACCTCTATGTTCTACAAACATGCTTGATTATGCAAATTTTTATCCAAAAATGAAATTTCAGAAATGTGGATCTGAAAATAAAATAGTTCTGCAAACTTACTAGATTCAGGAAATGTAGTTCTAGAAATAAATCATAAGAAAGGTTCAAAAAAACAATGATTCTAACATAAAGCATATAAAATATTATTTGATCAGATTATATGTATAATAATGTATAAGACGGTTATACTTTCCTTATCAATCCAAATACAACTAAAAACAAACTTCAATTAATATAAGTTACAAGTATATGAATATTTTAACCCAAATAGTAGGGTATCCAAGAGCCGTGGATAAAGGTCCATGGATTTATAATTTTAAGAAAGTTTGTCTTACCCGCACCGGGGTATGACCTTGATACGAATATCAGAATCTGTCTTCCTACACTAGTATGAAACAGAACGTTAAGGTAGTCGACACCTCTTTACTCCTATCCACATAAGACCTCTAACTTCAACCATGTAAAAACCTCTATCTTCTTATCCACAGAATCCTTAGAATTTACTCAGAAACATTCAGAGTTTCACGATGCAATTCATAACAGGATGTTCAATATAGAAAAAGCATGAGAGTCTCTCTTTAGAAATCACTTCAGAAACATGTAATCCCTACAGTCATATAACTGTATATCAGTTGGGAGCTCATTCAAATGATATTTTATTTATACCCACATCTTCAACGGTCAGCTCCCTTCTCCAATTGTTATATTTTTCCTTGAATTTCGTACGAACCTATATACGTGTCACTCAATCAAAGCATAGTAAATAACAGAATGCATGACATCGTTTTATAATTCAAACAAGTGAAATAAAAAATATGGTTGCTCATCCAAATTTATTTTTCAGAGTCTAAGGAAATATAGAATTCATAGCCTATGTATGATAGCCATCGGTGTATATATTACAAGGATATTCGGATTCTGTTTCTCAGGAATTACATATCAGAATTCTAAATAATTCAGTGGCTAAATTAAAAGGAATTTGGAATCTGAATTTCATAAGAATTAAAAGTATAAATTCTTAAGAATTCAGAGTTTGAATGTTTAAGGTTTGTATTCTGAACATTTAATTTTTGGAGTTTGAATTCAGAGAATTTGGAGTTTGATCTTTTAGAGTTCATAGATTGAACATGGAAAGTTCAGAGTCTGAATTCAGAGAGTACGAAATCTGATATTTAGAATGTTTGGTGTCTGAACTAATAATGTTTGGAACTTGAATTCGGATCCTGAAAACAGAATGCTCAATATCTAATTATTTATAAGATTCCAAGGTTTTATATGTGAAACCAAATTTTACTCTTAAATATAAAATGGTTTAGATTATGAATAATGATATAATGGTATGGATAAATTTCCCATGGGGATGGAAAACATTACTTATTAAGGGAAATCTTAAGGAAAATGATGTTTTCCATAAGATAGGTTTTTTTGTGATTTTAAAATCATAAAAGAATGGAAAATTCATAAGTAAACCTTATTTAATCAACAATATACCCAAATCATGAAGGAATAGAAAAGTCATAATGAAACATTATTTACTCAAATATCTCCCCCTTTTTGGAAAGCACAAACATCCTTATGAAAAAAAATATAAGGGATTAGAAATTTTAAAGACTGGTAAATAAAAATAATCTCCCTAAACACGTGGTAAATGTTTAATACGACTAACTCCCCCATAGGCATTGGAAACACAATGGATCATATTCTTGATTTCCAGATTGAGACTTATCATTTTATTGCATGAAAAAATCTTATGTGATAAGAACTCCCCATAAGATTATCACTCCCTTACTTAGGGAAATTTCTTCTCTTAATTTGTATACATTTTTAACATTCCTTTCTTCCCCTTTGTTATTTTCAAAAAGTATTAAAGGTAATGGAAAAGAAAATATGTTACCTGAAATAATAGTATTAAACAACCAAAATACAAGAAACCAAATATTTCAATATGAATGGAAAAAAATTATACAAGGAATAAATACAACAAAAAACCATAATTGAACAATATTATCCTTCTTTCTCCTTTGGCATAAACTTCTTCGCTGTGGTTTTGAGCTTTTTGGGATCCTTGTGATTCTCCTCTAGTCATATGAGAAGATGATCTCGATCTACTGTTTTCTTTTTTAAGGCTTTTATTTTTTCTTCCTGAGCCTTAATAACCTCTGCCTGATCCTTTAAGACTATTTATTATTTAGCAACATTCGCTTCTATCTCAATCATAATATCCCCTTTCTCTTTTCCATCTCTAAGTAATTGAAAAACATTTCTTATTCAGATCTTTCAAATTTTTCTTCTGAGTATTTTTTTCTAGAGATAGTTATTCATCAAAAGACATGGTGAGATATTTGAACTTACAATCATTGGTTTCAAATGAATAGTTGAAATTTTCTAGAAACGCATTAAGAATTCTCATGTCTTCCACTATTTTCATTGACTTTCTAGAAAACTTCATGCTAGCTATTTTGTGGGATTCATAGTTTATGAAAAAGGTATTTAAATCAGCCTCAATCTTGGAAAACTTATTCATCACCAAGGATACAGAATCTGATTTTTTATTTAATGTTTGTTGAAGCATCTGGTATCTCGAGTTTATGCTAGGAAATATTGGAATAATCCCATCAATCTTCTTAAATGACTAGACTATGAAATCATGTCCAAGAGAGGACGATTCCAAATCAAATATTTTGTTGGGTGATGATTCTTTTTAAATATCAGCAGCTTTCCTCATTGAAGAAGCGACCATTTATTTCTTCTTCACCACTGCTCTTCTAGTTGTATCAACAACCACCTATTTTTCCTTATCAGGTTTTTGGAATGACTTCTTCTTTATTGGGTGATTGGTGCTCACCATCAGATAGTTTCACAATTTATTCTTCATCTATCTCTTCCTTCTCAACAGCTGTGTTTACATCCTCTGGCTAAATGAAATCAGGGTTATTACTATCCTCTTCCGAAAATTTGTTCACTTCATCCTCACAGTTCTCATCTATTCCTGGTGTAGAAATTTTTGAAGACTCAGGTTCAGAGGTTTGGAATTAAAATTTTTCAGAAGGTATTTACTTCTCATGAAAATCCTATACTTGATTTATCATGTCTTCGGTATCACCACTGCCTTCTTATCCTCCTCCTCCTTCTTCTTTTTATTCTACTTATTTATATTCTAATTCTTTTTCATGTTCTTTTTCTGTAGACATGAACTTTTTTCCTAGAGTCTCTAGTAAATGTTCTATGATGAAGGATTCTTGTACCAGAATATTCTACGATGTTTTCTCAGTATCCTTCAGATGTGATTGGTCTATTTCTACCTTAGACAACTTTTTCTTCTACTTCTTCTCTTTCTCTGACTTCTAATGATTTTCAACTTCCTTTTCCTCCAAATATTATTCCTCTTTAGTGTTCAAGCCATTCTTAGGATCCCCTTCTTTCTGATACTTCATGTCTTCCCTCCACGTAGCCACAACCTCACGAGGATATTCATATTGTTTCATAGGATTCATGGGTGTATATTGAGTTTCCTTTGCTATTGGGGTTTTTATTTCTCTTCCACATACTTTACCATCCTCTGAATTCCAACCTTTTTGGAGGTTTTAGCCACATCTTGTTTCTTTGAAAAAGCTTCAACATCCTCTTCAGGAAAATCATAGAATTCTTTGGATCCTTTGCAAAATCCAACTATCTTCTTTCTTAAGGTGTCATCACTTAGCAACATGACTTTTCAATTTCTTGACATATATTGGCAAGAAATTTTGAAGGATTATAAACACTGAAAAATCATCTATGATAGAATAGCTGGATACATGATAATATGAGCCTTCAGATTTCTATTCTTTATGTTCTCAATCGTAACCAAGATATTTTTATTCATGTTAATCTTTCATAAGTTTACCAAGATATACAGAATGTATATCTAACTCTTCTTTAATGAATCCTTATCATCTTTTAATGGAATGATGATTCCTTGAACCCACAATTCATGTATCCAGAAATTTGTAGATAGGTGATGAATATTTGGAGTATTTTCCTATGAAATACCATGACATGTCCTGGAATTTCCTTTAATAAACCTTCTATGAACATTACATAGCTTGTGTGAGTAGAACTATGTTTCTCCTTCATAAGGAATTTCAATCAAACTAGAATCCCTGGTATATGAAAGGGAATATGTCTTCCCATAACACATGAAAGAAAATTATCTCCTGCATTCTTCCTTGAAGAATGTTATTGTCTCATAGAATTCAATCATCAAATCTGGATAAACCGAATCATGTGCATTTGGTTTCAAAATTCAAACACTCTCCCACCCATTCATCATTATATTCTTATGGATAATGGAATCATACATTGTGAAGACATTTGGAAGAACCAACCATTAATTTTAAACATTCCATTAAGTGATTTCCTTTATGTACGACATGACATTATGACGCGAAGCTTCAACAGACATTCAGAGGAATGGAAACCATGAAGTTTATGAACGAGCTTATGTAGGAGGGTCAAATATTCATCTTATGAAGGCTTTACTTTTGATGTGGGAAAATCATCGGGAGTCCTTTATATAGGCATTTTAGGTGACAGTTCAACTTATATACTCAATGTCATAGTTGAAAAACATTTTAATCGGATCTTACAGCTTATAAAATGATTGAATAATAATTTTGATGGATTATGATCTTTTGAGGTTTTTAATAAAAACATTCGGATTCAAGGAAAAGCGAATACAAAATTTTTAGAAACAAATGAAAATACCAAGATGTAAAATCTAATTATGAAAAATTGACAAATTAATATTACCTTTCGGGTTTAAAGGAAGATTATTTGTATTGTCTAAAATTCTTCATGAAGCATATTAGATTCTAAAAATATTGATTATAAAAACATTGACTATGGAAATCAATATTATGAAAATTTTATAAATGAAACATTGCATTACGAATATGTTTTTTACAAAAATCATCATTACAAAGATTTAATTTTGAAAATTATCATTATGAAAATTTTAAGTCCAAAAATCATCATAACGAAAATTTTAAGACTACAAAAAATTTATACTACAGAAAAACATTTTACTATAAAAAAATTTAGACGACAAAAAAGTTTTAGAAGCTAACAAACAGATGTACTCCCCCTATAAAAAGGAGTTCTTTATTATAAGGCGATAGGTTTCAAAATGATGTTAACATGGAATATGAACATACATTTATCATTCTTAACTTCTGTTTAATGTATTCAAATCTATATGAGGGTAATGATTTTGGAAAATATCTGCAAGTTGATCTTGTGTTTTGATAAATTGAAGAATAATATCTCTTTTTTGTGTGTGATCCCTAAGAATGTGATGTCTATTATCTATGTGTTTTTCACGAGAGGGATGTGCAGGGTTTTTACATAATGAAATGGAAGATGTATTATCACAAAAAAATTTTGTTTTGGTAAAACTAATACCATAGTCTGTGAGTATGTGTTGCATCCCCAACACTAGGGCACAACAACTTAAATCTGCTACATATTCATCTTCAGCAGTGTAAAGTGCTACTGAGTGTTGCTTTTTTCATTTCCAATAAGCTAATGAATATTCTATGAAATTAAATGTTCTATATATAGTTTTCATATCCATTCTACATCCACCATATTCAGCATCTAAAAAATATTTTAAAGCAAAGTCATTTCCATATTTATAAAGGATTCCTAGATCCATGGTTCACTATTAGTAGTGAAAAATCCTATTCACTTCCTTTAAATAGGATTCCTTATGATTGGATTGATATCTTGAACTTAATCATACTCAAATCATTATGTCTCTTAGACTAGCTGTCAGGTAAAGTAGACTTCTTATTATACCTCTAAAATATTTTTGATCTACTGGTTTCCTAGGTTCATCATGCTCAAGTGAATTTTAGATACCAATAGGAGTACTTATACTCTTAGTGTTTTTATATACACACTTTTTAAGTAAATATTTAATATACTTATGATGGGATATATAGATTCTTTTTGGTCTTTGAGAAATTTTAAAACTATGGAATAATGTTAACTCACCCATCATACTCATTTAAAAATCAGATTTCATTAGATCCACAAAGGAATCAGTTAAGGATTGCTGATTTGAACCAAATATAATGTCATCAACATAAATTTGAACAATCAGAACATTTTTCTTATCATTCATTATAAAAATTGATGGATCTTTATATCCCTGAAAATAATCATTTTGAAGAACAAAACTTGTAAGCCGATCATACCAGGTTGGGGGCTAGTTTGAATCCATAAAATGATTTGGAATGTTTGAAAACATGTGCAGGATGTTTTGAATCATCAAAACCAGGATGTTGTTAAACAAAAGCTTCCTCTTGATCATAACCATTAAGGAAAGACCATTTAAAATCCATTTTAAAAAGTTTGAAATTTTTGAATGATACCAAGGCATGTAAAATACGAATTGATTCAAGTCTAGCTACTGAAGCCACTGTTTCTACATTGTCTATTCCTTATTGTTGATTATTGACTTTAGTAACTAATCTATCTTTATTTCATACTATGATTCCATTTTCATCACATTTATTTTTGATGACCCATATTACTCCAATAACAGAAGTTTCCTTAGGTGTTTCAATCAAGTTCCATACTTTATTCCATTAGAATTCATTTACCTCATTTGGCATATCTTTTATCCAATCATTATAACCTAAAGCTTCATCAGTGCATTTTGGTTCTAATTGGGAAACGAATGATGGATGTTCAACTTCATTTCATAAGTATCTTCTAGTCCTTATAGGTTTATTGACATTACCAATGATACAATCACTGGGATGATTCTATAGAAACAACTGATTTGAGTTTTTTAAAACCTATTCATCAACATCGGGTAAAAATTCATCTATAGTAAATGCTTCAAAAATATTTTCATGAACATTTTCCTTATTATAATGATCTTCTATCAAAGGATGATAATCAATTATTGAAAACAAAACTGAAGATGTGTGTTGGGGTTGTTTAAAAAAAGGATCTGTTTCATTAAATATAACATGTACTGTTTCTTGAATAGTACAAGTATTTTTATTGAAAACTCTATAAGACATTGATGTTGTGTAGTAGTCTAAAAAAATTCTTACATCATAGTGTTGTGCGAATTTGTGTATATTATCGTTAGTATTCAAAATAAATTCTTTGAAACCAAAAACCATGAATTAAGAATGTTTGGGTTTTCTACCATTCCAAAACTCATAAAAAGATTTATTAAGAAAAGGTCTAATCAAAACACAATTTATAGTATAACAGGTAGTACATAAAACTTCATCGCAAAAATGATTGGCTACCGAATATTCAATCAATAGGGTTCTTGATTTCTCTTGAGGAATTATAATTCTTCATTCAAAAACCACATTTTGTTGAGGTGTTCCGGGTGCATAGAAGTTATGAGTAATTCCTTTTCTACTACAAGAAGATTCAAAATCAAAATTTTGAAATTCTTCTCAATGATCACTATGAATAGTTTTCAAGGGATGCTTTTTCTCATTTTTAACATGGGCTCTAAAAGATTTGGAATATTAAAAATCTTCAGATTTGATTTCTAGAAAATAGACCCATGTAAATCTAATGTAATAATCAACTAAGACAAATAAATAGTATTTTCCTCCAATGCATATAGTGTGTGTTAGACCAAAAATATCAATATGCACTAACATTAATGCATCGTTTGTTGAGACTTCACTGACTAACGTAAAACTGGATTTATGTTGTTTTCCATAATAAAAAGGATCACAAAAATTTTAGGAATCAAATCTATGCTCTGGTTGATCATTAACTAGACTTTTCATAGAGTGTTTTCATAGGTTCCTATGTTTACAATTTCCTAACCTTATATAAAATAACAAATATTGAACTTCCATTTCACGTAGACTAGGCAGATCATGGACTTTATGGTCTTCTGAGATTAGTTTATAAACAATTTATTGCCTATTGTAAGAAATTATAAATTCTTACTTGGAATTGTGTACTAAGTACCTGTCATTCCAAAATTTATCAAGGTAACCATCATCACAGATTTGACTTATTCTAATGAGGTTTTTCTTAATAACATTTACAATTAATACATTTGAAATCATTTTTTTAAATAAGAACAATATTATATATACCAATAATTTATCCCTTAGCCTTACCTCTGAAAGATAATTTTCCACCTTTCATCTTGATAATCATTTCAAAGATGTTTTTGTTACCATTCATATGTCAAGAATATCCACTATCTTTTTACACATTATTTTTGTTGGTACTATCATTATTTTCCACAAAATAAAAGTGTTAGTCTTTTGGAATCTAAACATTCTTGGATCCGGAATTGTTAGACAACAAAATTTGGGGTATCCACATTTTTTAGAAAAGTAGGCTTTATGAAACCCAAAATATTGAACATTATTTAATGATTACTTCTTCTTCTAATTCCCACAACATTGACATTTAGTTCAAAAAGGAGATCTAGGAGGAACAAAATAATTGTTTATAAAATTGATGGTTTTCATGAGTAAAACCAAATCTATGATTATTACCCTGATGTCGAATTTGAAAATATATCCTCTCAAAATTTTCCTTAGCTGAAGTAAAATTTGCAACAAGTTTCTTCAAAGAAAAAATTTTAGTCATTAGCCTAAGGACTAAATTCCCATCCTCTGAAATAATAGACTTAGAGTTAAGTTTATCCTCCAAAACATATTTTTCTAAAAAAAATTCTATGATCCATAGAATGCATATCCTTATTAGAATTAGTATCCTCATTTTTCTTAGAATTATTTTTTAAAACATCATTTTTTTATCAAGAGATTTGGTATGATCTGTTATTTCTTTGGTTAAAATAAATTCTCTAGAATGTTATTTTTCGAGTTTCTTAAAAACATTACAATTTCTTATCTCTAGGAATTTGGAATACCAAGAAACATCATCGTAGAAAGGAAAAACATTATTATTATCTAATGGAAAAGATTCACCATTTGAAGAAAAATCATTATCAAGAAAATTTTCTCTCAAAGACATACTGGTTAAAGGTTTAGAAGTTCGTACCTTAGCCATAAGACTTTAATTTTAAAATGTGTCTCAGGCTATTAAAACGATATTCTTTTTCTCAGAATATTCATAATCTAAAAAATATCCATAAGAATCTCCACCACTAGCACTCCATGTGTCATTGAATTTTAGGACTTTCTTTTGTTTTTATCTTTTGATCTCATTCTTGTTTCTTTTAGAATTTGTGCCCTTCATGTCTCTTTTTTTTGTTAGGGGAAATCAGGTCTGGTATGACTAGTTCCAATACATTCATAGTATGTCACTTCTCCATCTTTCTTATCTTTTCCAACATTCTTCTTGTATCTATATTGAATGTTCTTCTGTCTTATAATATTGTTCATCCTCTAAGAAAGATTGGATGACCCATTTTCTAATGTTTCACTTTCACTATATTTAGATTGAACAACAACATTCATGGATTTAGATCTTGTTAATCTCTCAGGTGTCTTAGCTTTCATATGTTTTTATGTAGATGTAAAATAAAAACTTCCATTCCTATTATTCTTCTTAACATTGTTAGCATATCTCTTCATTACAATATCATGTTGAAGAAGAGTTCCAAAAAGCGCATCAAGAGTGATCTGTGAGACTTTCATATTCTCATCTACGACAATTCTCTATGATTCCCACTCATTAGGCATGATTCCTATAATCTTGTCAAAGGAGCTTTATCATCCATACATTTTTAACCCATGGATTTTATGCTATTTAAAATATTCATAAATCAATGTTGTACCTTACATATAGGTTCTCTATAAGGAAATAAAACACCATTGTACTCTGCTCTACGTATAACTCTTCTAGATTCAATAACATTGGACATTCAAAAATGAGTTACTTCTTATTTCATACAAATACAACGTTCTTATTCAAAAAATGAAATATGGATATATATATTCCCGGTCAAGGAACATGAAAAATTATTGTGTACCTTATAGTTATGTTTATTTTTTGACTTCTCTTGATTAGTAAAAGTTCTGACTTCTTTATCAGGAATATTGTATTCTCGAGTCTACATAAAAAATTTTCCACTCCAGTATTAATGAAAAAATTCATCATCTGATCTCACCAATAATTTTAATCATTCTAAAAAAAATACGTGGTCAAGTAGGATTAAGATTGTCAATTGAACCAATATTCATTCATTCCATCTTAATATAAATATATTTCCATACAAACATGTCAGTAATAAAATTTTGTAAACTAGATAAAAATATCCTATGAAAGGAAAAAAAATAGAACAATACAAAAACGTGTTCAAGTAAAATTATATGTAAATATAAGTATTTCTGAGACCTCCTCTGATACCATTTGTAGGATCGAAATGATTAATTTAGATTCCCAATATACAAGAGGGGAGAATTTTATACGTTACAAATTCTTTTGGAACCTATAAATTTGGTTAAATCCTTTTATGTTTAAAAAAGTTAAACAAGGTAAATTCACATGACTTATATGTTCTATAATCTTACTTGATTCTAGAAATGTAGTTCTGAAAATGAAATTTCGGAAATGTGGTTCTGGAAATGAAACTAGTTCTACAAACATACTAGATTCCAAAAATGTATTTCTAGAAATGATACTTAAATAAAATTCAAAAAAACAATGATTCTACCTTAAAACTTATAGAATCTTATTTGATCAGTGTACATGTATAGGAAAGTATAATATTGTTATACTTTACTTATCAATCAATATACAGTGGAAAACAAACTTGAAACAATACAAGTAACATGTATTGAAATCATTTAACCAAAATAATTGGGTATCAAACAACCTTGGATAAAGGTTCCTTGATTTAAACATTCATGAATGTATATCATACCCACACCAGGGTACACCATCAATACAAATATTGGAATCTGTCTTGCTATCCCCGCGAGCCCTAGAACATAAAGGAAGTCAGTAACTCTGACTTTCTATCCTCGGAAGCCATCGAATGTACCCAGCAACATTTTGAGTTTCACGAAGATATTCTGAAAAATATGTTCAGTGCACACTATGCAAGATAGACTCTATCTAGAAATCACATCAGACGAATGTAATCTCTAGAGTCGTAGAAATATTCATCAGTTGTTAGCTCGTAAAAATGAGCTCCAATTTATAAAAACATATTCAATCGTCGGCTCCCTCCTCTAACAATCATATTTTTCCTTGAAATATAGAGGGACCTATATATGTATAACTCAAACGATGGTTAGTAAATAACAAGATGCAAGAAATCATTTTATAAATCAAAATATAGTAAGTAGAAATATGGATGCTCAAACAGAATGATTTTTTGTAGTATGAGGGAAAATAGAATTCAGAGTCTATCTAAGTTAGTCTTCGGAGTCTATATTACAAGGATATACAGATTCGATTTCCCTGGAATTCGGAATTAGAATTATATAGAATTAGAGTCTAAATTATAAGGAACTTGGAATCTGAATTTCATAAGAATTAAAAGGGTTGAATTCATAAGAATTTAGAGTAAGAACATATAAGGTTTGGAGTCTGAACTTATAAAGATCAGATTCTAAATTCAGAGAATATGTAGTCTGATATTTTGAATATTTGGTGTCGGAACATAGATTGTTCAGATTTTGAATTCAGGGAATTCGGAGTCTGATCTTTAGAATGTTCAGAGTTCGAACATTAAATGTTCGGAACCTGAATTCGGATCCTAAAAACAAAATGATCTATATCTAATTATTTATAAGATTCTGATGATTTAGATGTGAAACCAAATTTTACTCTTAGAAATAAAATGGGTTAGAATATGAACAATGAAAGCATGGTAAGGATAAATTTTCATTGGTGAAGAAAAACATTCCTTTTTAAGAAAATATTAGGGAAAATGAATTTTTCCATAAGATTGGGTGTTTTGATTTTCAAAACATAAAGAATGGAAAAGTCATAAGGACACCTTATTGACTCAACAATCTCCCCCAATCATAAAAAAATGGAAAATTCATAAGGAAATGTTATTGAATCAACACATTAACTCTTCACTACAATGTATTTCTTGACTCACATTCCAATGGAATACGTAGTTATTCCTAGAAATTATTTCCTCATAAAAATACATACATCCAAATCATTTACATTCATACCCCTGATTCTATCACCATAATGTTCTCATATGTGCCTACATTATGGAACATGATTAATTCCCATTAATTTATATTAACCTGTAAGTGGCTCGTGATGACCTCATAGCTATATATGAGTGTGGAAGTATTGGTTAAATTGATACATGTTCCCCCACAATTTCCTCAGCACATGACTAGTAAATTTTATATTACACAATGTATGACTAGAATACATCCGGATTATAGATGAGGTTCCCCTAAATTAAACTATAATGCACCCGTTGAAAAAATGGGATGAAAATCACAAACATATTTAGCACGCGATATTAAAATATACCAATACCCCTTATATATCTATGATTCCTCTTATCATAGTATTATAATATTTAATATCCTCATTTGAGAGGCTATCCCACTTCAGAATTATTCTACTGAAATACCTCATTTTATAACTATAGGGGTCTTGATTCCCATCATTATGGGATAAATATTTATTCCTCGATATGTCACCTTGTTCTCATCGTCTTCTCAAAATTATTTAGGAGATTTCCATTCAATGGTGTGAGAACATCTATCTCAGGTATGAATTTGTTAGTTTAATATAGAGTAGCTTCCATTCGACCTTCCATTCATGTCAGTTTACCACTATTTTATTTCCTTAAAACATCTTCAAGGAAACATTACCGTAATTTGGTCAATGATATATGACCTAAAACCAGAAACATCACCTACAATTAAATATTTATAACATTAATCTAATCACATCCGCTATCTATTTTTCATGAATTTAAACATATAATCCCAACATCCTCTATCCAGTATGTTAAACATTATCCTTACCGATTGAAAAAATATACAATTTCTCGTGAAATAAGTATGATAAGTTGGAGAATACCCCACATAATGATATGATGACTCATATTCCAATAAATAATGATTATGAACCATCACCAGAGAGGTCGTCACTCTTCTTATGTCATTTTGACATCATTTTGTGTTCTATATCTATGTGACGTTTGATTCACATCGACCTGTGATATTTAGTGGTACTCAGGTATTTCATCTTATTCCATTCCCTAACATCAGCTTGGTTCTAGATAATTTTTCTTTTTTGGTACCCACACATTATACATTTTCAAATTTGGATAATCATCTACCTCCCAATATAAATATGATACCTAATATTTGGGTGGATGGCCACACTGGATCACATAGAATCATGTTATCATTCCTTGAATGATCTTATTCACCAAAAAATGGTTCCCATTTTTTGAACATGGACAAACTTATATCCTAAATATTTTTCCCCATCCATGACTAAAGAAGGTATAAAAAATAAGTTTCATGAAGGATCAATGATTCTTCCCTTCCACTCAGTCAATCAACTCTCTCACTATCTTCTCTTGATTGTCAAAATCTTCATCATGGGTTGTCCCTATCAACTTCTACAACACATTTAAATCATTATTATGAGTAACATGTACATCACATTACCTCATTTCACTAACTAATAATGAATTATGTGATATTATGAGTGAGTATGGGGTTTTCCTTAAGAAATGATGAGGAACTATGGAGAATAATATTCAAGAATATTTACCTTAATCTATTTTCCATGGTAATAGATCTATGACCGTAAACTCGGTGTCTGAGTCCATTAATCATGACATTAAAATATGTGTAGGTATCCTTAGGTATGTGTTTTGTTGTGTTGTTCCATCTTTGGCCTCCATTCATATTGGGTTTTTCACTCAACCACACTACATGTATCAATTTGAGATACTCCGCTATAGGTAAGAAATTATGACCTTAGGAAAATTTAAATAGTATACAAAATGTCAGATTAATCAAATATTGTAAGTTACATAATAATTACCATAGAAAATGTCCATCCTTACCCTTATTCTTTAAGAGTTACTATGCTTCCTAGAATTAATTCACATCAGGTTACTACAAATTCATTCCATGGAAAATGATTTATGGTGTGCATGTTATGAACTCTTTTTCCATTTTATGTGATCTCCGGTCCAAGAATCATGATATTAAATTTTTTCGATCATATAAAGAAATATGTAGTTTGGAGTAAGTTCCTCCTAGGACCCATGATCACAATAGGTTGTCACTCTTATACAATACACATACCCATATTAAGATCCCCACTCCATGGTCCAAAATCAATGAAAGTATACTATAATCCATGTAATCCCAAAATATTCACATTAAACTATATTCATTTGGCCCCTATGATTCATTTTTATGACATTGCGTGTACTCTTAGGCCCCTCTATTCATGTAGGGTCATCGTTCTCGTGTTTTAATTTAGGAGACTCACTCTATAGTCCCGGAATCAAAACCTTAAATTCCATGTGAGTTTTCATATTTTATATTGGTGTAGAGTGCTTTAATATTACCTTAACTTATCAACCTCTATAGGAAGTTAACCTATCATGAAACCCTTGATCATCCCCCACCACTGCTATTGGGTGAGTTTTCATCATGTTGGTATGCACATTTCAGCAGCAACATGTAAAATTCTATATCCTTACATTTCAATGAAATGGCATTAAAATATATGATACAAAATAATCACAATAAGATGCTAAAATTCATGTCTATCAGCCACATTAGATGATGTAAAAAAACACAACATACCATACCCTTTCCTGAGAAGACATTCTATCATGACCCATCCCATGGGGCTCGTGCTGTGACAACCCCAATCCCGCCTTGCATAGGCCAGGGGTTGGTGACTAGTTTCGAAGTCATATTCCCTAAAACATGGAAGGTATAAAATTTATAACATGTAACACACACAACCAAGAACACATCATGAAACAAACTCAAGTAAACTGAATCGTATATAGATTGAGTACATTCTGTAAAATGGGGCCAGAATACAATCCCCAACTAGATGGTACAAGGAAAAGTGGAATGTACAATAAAACTGATATGTGGAAAGCAGATCCTGGATCATCCTCCACAGATCCTACCTAATGGGTAGGTACAGCTCACAAACAGACATCTCTACAGTTTGTCTCGTCTAACATCCACCTCCGAACTACATCCAGTCTTGGTACCCTCGTCCTCAATCTGCGATGTCCGACGATTGAACCAAACACAACAAAGTGTGGGCATAGCCCGTGCAGGATTGAGTATAACGATAATTAGTAGGGACCCTGAGATCCTAAAGGCCTCACAAAAAACACAAATGATTACCCACCATGATTGGAAACAAATTATAATCTTAATTAGGTATATGCCCATATTTATACCTATGTTATCAAATAAACCCATCTAAATCATGAGGAAAACACAGAGTCCATATCCAAAGCTACAAGATCAACTGTTCAACAAAAGTAGAAATACCATGAGGACATGTACAACACAGGTATGCCATATAGAAGAATAACACCAAGGTATTACCACGAAAGAAAGTACCACATAGGTACAAACTAAACTCACAACAGTTAAAACATATGTACTATAGTAGAGATGATTAGATGTAACTACTGAATCCTCTTACTTTGTTAATAGGCTGACCCACAAAAGATCTCTAGTTACTGACCCACATAGAATCTCAAGGTTCTGACCCACACAAGATCTCCAAGAGCTAACCCGAAAAGGATCTCTAGGTGCTGACCCACAGAGGATCGTAAGATGCTACCCCACACAGGTTCGCTCTAAGTGTTAACTCACACAGGATCACTCTACATTCTTCACGTCACAGCCAGCTACTGGTCGATACTCCAACTAACAAAAAGTCCCACTAAGTAGTATCTCAATGGACCGCCACGTCCTCAGGGTCTTAATTCAATAGACAGCACGTTATTCGGACACTCGGTATGTGAGTTATTATCCTTTTTCCCAAGGGCTTGATTAGATTCATGCCTGATGCAACCCGACTATTCCCCAACATTATCCATAAAATCAATGGGGTATACTAATGAGACTGTCCCACTCAACGGTTTATGGCACTGCTGACAGTCCATCATTCAGGCATCTGGTGCCAAAGTTATCCCCCATGTAATGAATAGGGTCATATCTGGTCCGGGTCCCATCTGACCCGGTCAGACAGACCTGGACCGACCGAGCATTGGTCGACCCAATTCAGGTCCACCTGGCCCGTCCCCCTATGTCTATCCCGGCTACTCGCGAGGACCACAAAGTTGCAGGGGTGCCACAAGGGCACGGGGTGGCACGGCCACGGTGGGTTCCATGATGGAAATGATGCGAGGCTACTCTGCGGGAGTGGCTCAGACGAGGTGTGCCTTGAGGGTGCGACCGCGGATGTATTCTCCAGAGCGGCTCAGACGGAGGGTGACATGGGGGGAGCAACCGCATAAGGCTTCACCGGAGCAGCTTAGGCATTGATTGTAGCTAGGGCACGACCACAAACGGCACAGCTGGAGCAACTCGGCCATGGGGTGCCCCGGGGGCACGGTCATAGGGAGGGTCAGTCAGAGCAACTCGACCTGGGGGAGCTGCAAGGGCGCTTCCATGGATGGATCAACCCGAGCATCTCGCACGTGGGGTTCTGCAAGGGCACGGCCGCAGGCGACTTGGTCAGAGCAGCTCTGTCGCGAGTGTTATGAGGGCGTGACCACGGGGCAGCTCGGCCAGAGCGGCCCAGCTATGAGGAGCCGTGAGGTTGCAGCCGTAGATGGCTCAACCAGAGCGGCTCCGCTGGAGGGTGCCATGGGGGCGGGTGCCGCGGGCGGCGGTGGCCATGGAGTGGTGGTGGTAGTGGAGAGGCAGTGTTTGGATAGCGCCTTCACCGTGGCCGGCGGTGGTGCCAGTTGTTGTTCTCGTACCCCTTATTGGTTGGTCGATGCCCTCCTGCAATGTGAAGAAAAACATAAAACATTACAAAACAAATACATTGGGGAAGAACAAGGTTTGTTTGGCCCCCACTCTCTGTATTAGAGAACTAACAATAATCTATAAACTCTCTTTGAATTACGAAAATATATCAAAGAAATAAAAAAGGACGAATTTAAATCAACCATCCTACATTATTCATTTGATTCATTGAAGATCGTCTATAGGGAAAGAGTTGATGTCGATGGGAATAGATGTATGTCGGTGACATCAACGTCTCCTCATTCGTCGGTGGAGATGTTCCTCGTTCGTGATCCTTTGACATATTTTTGAGAAGAATTTGACAAAGGGGAACCGTTCATCGTTGGCGTTATTCATTGGAGGATGTATTCCTCCATGTTCGCCCATGCTCCAACCTTTGCAAAAGATTAATTTCCCCCAACCCAACTAAAAGAAAATTTTAGTCAATAGAATTAATTATTTTGGCATAATTTTAAAATGGAGTAATTAATTAACTAGGTTGGCATAATAAATGTTCAAGTAGATTAAGAGGCTCCCCCACATTTAGTAAGAAGTTTTAGGGTTTCTTCATTAAAAGTGTGTTTATGGGGGTCTATCCTCGGGTTGTCCGCTCCACCATAACCTCTCAGGGGAGGATTACTTCAAGTGGTCCCCACCACCAGAACCTCTCCTTGGAGGTTTAGATCAGGTTTTCCCCACCCATGAAGCATCCACATGGATTATCAAAGAAATTAAATAAAAATACTTTACAATTTGTATTTTATTTTAGTCATTCATGAGAAACCCAAAATCTAACACTCACCCCCGACCTACTGCGGTTGAGGTAAAGGTCTATTTAAGAGAATAGTGGTGTTGTGAGTTCAACGGTGCCCTCAAATTTCATTTCTGAACACCTATTCAAAAGTTAAAAATCCCCACTCACACATTTTCTGAACGTACCTAAAATAAAGATCATAAATTCAATCTAGGCACTCCAGGCCTCAGATTCACATGCTATCAATTTTTTTAGAATCTTAAAATTCCCATTTAATTAAAAAAATACATGTAAATTATTGGTTTTTATATTATCCCCACTTCAGAGCTTTAAATCCCCATAATACACAACTCAAACAAATGGAACAAGTTTAGGTATTGAGCATGCATCTGAGCCTCCCGCTCCAATGTTCTCTCTTAGAGGTTCTCGTATTGCTAGTAAATGCCCACCAGAGGCATAAACCATCCCTGAAAGGCCCACTATTTTCAATCCTCAATTTCTACCAGATCCTCGGTAATAGTTTCCCCATTTTGGACATATATCTCACCATGGTCGATGATGTGAGAAGCGTCGTGCATGAATCTCCCATGCTGGGATATGTGGAAGACGACGTGCACCTGGTGCAACTGAGGATGAAGAGGTAAGTGGTATGCCAACACTCCCACTCTACTGAGAACCTAAAAATTTCCAATGAACCTCAAAGATAACATTCCACATCAGATAAATCTCATCAAACCTCATCGAGGTGAGACTCGTAGAAAGACGTGGTCTCCATAATCGAACTACAGAGGTCTTTGTCTCCTATCAGCATGTGACCTTTTCTTTCTCTATGAAGTTTGTATCCTCTATTGGGTGATCTGAAACTTCTTTGTGGTAGCATGTACCATCATTGGTCCCACTACTACTGACTCCACTAAGTTAGTCTAGCACAAAGGTGATCTGCAAGGTCACTCGTACAACCCCTCAAAAGGTGCCATCTATATGGTGGATTGATAGCTATTGTTGTATGGAAACTCCACCAAATGTACGTGATCCTACCAGATGCAACTAAAGTCGATGATAGAAGCTTGTAGCAGGTCCTCAAGTGTTTGAATGGTTCGCTCAGTCTAGCCATCCGTCGGATGATGGAAGGTGGTGCTCAAACAAAGCTGCATCCTAAAAGCCTCCAGCAACCCCTTCCATAGTAGTGATGTAAAATGTGCATCACAAATGGAGTAAATTGTCGAGGGTACTCCATGTAGCCACACAAAATCTTACACATAGAGGCATCCCATGCTCTCTAATGAAGCATGCTCTCTGATCAGTAGTAAGTGGGTCGTATTAGTGAGTCGGTCGACGATCACCCAAATCGATTCGTGACCCCTGGATGTACATGGATAACCTATCAAAAAGTACATGGATATGCTATCCCACTTCTATATTGGTAACACTAAAATCTGATCCAATCCTCTTGGTTCATGATGCTCCGCCTTCACTTGGTGACAAGTGAGGCAGCAAGAGACAAACTCTGCAAATTCTTTCTTCATCCTCGGCAACAAGTGCTATCATCGGAGATCCTGGTACATCTTCACCGCACCTAAATGTACCACTAGAGGGGATGTGTGGAACTCCCTAAACACATCCTCCTAATGTGTCACTAGTTCCATGGTACATCTTCTGAAGATACTGACATGCTATCCACTTTCACCCTGTGGATATCTGAGCACATTGAGCCTCGCAGTCAGCGTCACCACACTGCACCACCCTGACTCGCTGAAGAAGTGGGGGACTAACTATAAGAGACGGAAGAAAATTATATCCATCCCGATCCAAAAAATATATCTAAAAAGTAGCAATTTTCTTCATCGCCTCGCCTTGTAGCTATATAATATACCTCCTACTGAGTACATCTGCAACAACATTCCCATTCCCGAATGTATAGAATGTATCGAATTCAAAATCCTAGAAGAACTCGATCTAATGTCAATATCCCTAGTTCAGGTCCTTCTAAGAGAATATATACCAGAGTATCTTGTGATCAGAGTACAATATAAAATGTTTTCCCATCAGATAATGTCGCCTCATCTTTAAGGTTAAGACCACTGCTGATAACTCTTTATCAAGTGTAGGGTAGTTCTGATAATGTAGTTTCATATATCGAGAACCTTGAGTGATCATTTACCACTCCTGCATTAGGACACATCCAAGACATGTCCCAGATGCGTTGCAGTAGACTACGTACCATATGCCATCCATTGGAACCCTCAAGATGGGGCACTAGTTAGCCTTTTCCTCAGCTCTTGAAAACACTCCTGGAATCTCTATGACCACACGAAGGCTTTTCCCTTCTTCTTCAACACTGATATAGGTGATGAAACGGTTGATAAATATTTCACAAATCTCTAGTAGAATCCAAACAAACCCAAAAATCATCCTACCTCCATCACACTCTTGGGTGGCTCCCAAGCAAGTACTGCCTCATCTTCGCTGAATCTACTGCATCTCCAGCCTCTGAGATTATGTTACCTATAAATTGAACCTCTCAAATCCAAAATTGGAACATCCAGTGGTTACCATAAAGCCAGTTCTCTTCGTGTGTGTCTAATACTACCTGCAAATGATAGGCATGCTCCCCCACAATATCCAAGTATAAAAAAATGTCATTGATGAAGACTACTACAATGAAATCAAGGTATGACTAAAAGATCATGATCATGAGTACCTTGAACACTGCTGGAGAATTTGTTACACTGAATGACATAACAATGAACTCTTAATGGCCATACTGACATCTGAATGTCGGCTTAAGCATATCATTATCTCGTACTCTGAACTGGTGATAGCCTGATCTAAAGCCTATCTTCGAAAACTATTGTGCTCCCTTCAACTGATCAAAGAGGCCTTCAATCCATGGAAGTGGGTACTTGTTCTTAACGGTCACCTGGTTAATGCATCGATAGTCAACAAAATGCCTCATGCTCCCATCTCCCTTCTTGGCGAACAAAATCAGGCTGCCCAATGAGATACACTAAGTTGAATGAAAGAATTCCCCTACAAGTCCTCTAGTTGTACCCGCATCTCACGAAGCTCCGTGGGGTCCATCCGATATGATGGTGTAGGTATCAGTGTCATCTTGTGGTATATTTCAATGAAAAATTCCACCCCTATACAAGAATGTTGACCTGAAACATCATTAGGGAAGACATCCGCATACTGGTCCACAACTATAGGATATCTCAGACTCTCTACATCATCTGCTCTGAAGGTATGGCTAGCCAACTAATTATTTCTCAGCTGCACTCTCCTCTAGGTAAGTCCATCATGTTCATCAAAGCCTCACTTATCACCGGTGAAGGTAATCCTCATCCCATCCATGCGGACATACCGCTCTTTCTTCCTAATACAGTAAATCTGATCATGGAGTATATATAAGTAGTCCATACCCATGATGTTGTCATTAGGCCTTGACGCTACTACTAGGATATCCCAGATAATGCTCTGGACTCCAAAAGTAAGCTCTCACTACCTACACAAGTGCATAATCATCAAATACGCTCCCGTATGAGTCTCTAGACGTATGGATCGAGCCAATAACTCAATTGGAATCTCCGAGCTCAGAACGAGGGTAGTGACAATAAAATAATGATTGATACTTGTGTCTGTAAGTACTGTATCTAAGTTGGTGTAGACATAGATCATATCTCGTATCATATTTTGAGTGTCGTGATTATAGGCCTTAGCTTCAAGGAGCTGAGCTACCCCTTGTCAACATGATCCCTATGGATAGGGAGGACATCCTGGTGGTGGTGGCGGTGACATTTTGAATCTTCCCCCACCGCCAGCTATACGGCCAGCTCCTATTCCACGTCCACATACTCCCTACGGACCACCATGGTCAAATATCTGTCTCTTCTTGGGAAGTCCTTTGACCATCTACTGATCATCTGTATGTCGGGTCGGACAATAATGATCCATGTGACCCTGCCTGCCACATTCCTAACACTGACTGCTCCTGGTATATCTGGCTCTATCTCAAGTGTCTAGCACCACCAACCCTTAATTATGTGGTTTTACACCTATAGGTCTGGTTCTCTTGGACCTCTGTGCTATTTTTCTGCTTCCTGCTACAGAAGACTCTGGTACATGATGTCTGGTGGTGGGTCTCACTGTGGGTGACTGCACAGCAAGGAAACTCTCTACTCGGAATGATGTTTGTAACAACCCCACCTGCATCGGGATGATGACGGAGATCATAGAATCCCTGATCTCCCTCTTGAGTCTCTCCTCAATGGTCCGAGCCATAAAGAATGGGTCATACACCATATCATTAGAGTAGCATGAGAGGTCTGTGAACTTCACAAATACTGACCCACAATCATTCTTCCCTACTTCAGATGAAGATGCTCTTGCATGCACACAGTACAAAGAGTCACTGGAAAAAAACCTTCCCAATACATGCTCTTCAAGTGTTCCTAGAGAAGTGTCACCCCGTCCTGAACCTGGATCATCAAGCTCAACCATCTTCCTATTGATTCCTATTGAATGATATTGGTAAGTATGACTGTGAGGTCAGTTGGTGTCCCTCCTAGTTAGAAGACTCTCAGTATAGCCTCCATCCATTCTTCAACCACATGTGGGTCCGTCTCTCCCCTGAACTTGGGTGGCCTCTAGCACTGGAACTCGTGAAACATTCTCTGACAGCGTGCACTCTTTGAAGTTGGGGCAGGTGGCATTAGTGTACCAACGAGAAATGGTAATTCTTGTGCGTACGATGGTGCCTCTACTAGAAGAGGACCCTGCACCGAAGCCTCGTCGCTCAGTGGGCTATCAGTGTGTACACCTCTCAGAACATTAGCTTGCTGTCATCATAGAGTCATCCTGAATAGAAATAGATGTTCCATGGTCCAAAATTAATATTTGGTGAGCTGAATCAATATATCATTATGAAAACTCTGGAAAACACACACACAATTACTGTTTTCATGCACTGAGTCAGAAATCAGAATTCAGGGTCCTGGTGTATGGATAAGTCGGCAACTGCACAAACTCTTGATTCCCTAAACTTATATCCATACTCACTACATTTGACTCTATTTTTAAAAAAAATCACACTCTTATGTTCTACGGTACAACCGACTCCTATGATACCAATTTGTCATGACTCGTCCCTCGGGGCCCGTGCTGTGACTACCCCAAGCCCGCCGTCCATTGGCCAGGAGCTAGCGACTATCACCAAAATTGTATTACCTAAATCTGGGAATGCATTGACTTTATAACCTGTAACACACACAACCAAGCACACAACAAGACATGAAATCAAGTTAACTGAATAGTAAACAGATAGAGTACAATATGTAAAAAGGGGCCACAATACAAACCAAAACTGGTTTGTACATTGAAAACTAGAATGTAAAAGGAAACTAATATGTGGAAATTAGATCCTAGATCATCCACCACAAATCCTACATGAAGGGTTTGTATAGATCACGAACAGTCGTCTCTGTGGTTTGCCTCATCTGACGTTCACCTCCAAGATAAATCCAGTCCTGGTACCCTCATCCTCAGTCAGCGTTGTTTGTTCTCTGCACCAAACACAATGAAGTTCGAGCATAGCCCATGTAGGGGTGATTATAATGAAACTCCTTACGAACCCCAAGATCATTAAGGTCTCAGAAAATACAAAAAGCATAAACAACCATGAATATAAAAAACTGATAATCCTACTTAGGTATATCCCCATATATATACCTAAGATATCTTGTAAACTCATCTCAATCATGAGGAAAACACATAGTCCAGCTACAAAGACCCGATCATAGCTATTATAAAATAATGAAATACCATGAAGTAAGTTACAACACATCAATAAAATTGAATACCAGCATGGTATTACCATGAAAGAAAGTACCACACAGGTACAGACTCAGCTCACACCAGGTATAACATAATTACAGTAGTAGAGATGATTATAAGTAACTAATGAATCATCTAACTCTATTAAGAGGCATACCAACATAGGATTGCCAGGTGCTGACCCACACAAGATCACAAGGTGGTGAACCACAAAAGATCGCTAGGAGCTAACTGACACAGGATCTCTACGTGCGGACCCACACAAAATCTCAAGAGTTTAACCCACACAAGGTTCCTAGAAGCTAGCCCACATAGGATCACTAGGTGTTGATCCACATAGGATCATAAGGTTCTGACACACACAATATCGCACTAAGTTCTCACCCACACAGGATCGTTCTACATTCTTCATGTCATAGCCAGATATTGGTTGATACTCCAACTTCCATGATGTCCAATTAAGATGTATCTAAAAGGACCACCACGTCACAGGGGTCTCAAAGAAATAGACAACATGTCATTCAGATGCACTGTCTGTGAGTTATTAGCCTTTTGTTCTCGAGGGCCTGGTTGGATTCGGGCTCAACCCAACGTGACCATTCCCCAACATTATCCAATATTCTAGTGGGGCATTCCAAAGGGACCCTCTCACTACATGGTTTCTGGCGCCGTAGACCGTACGTCAATCTGGCATCCAGTGCCAAAGTTACGGCCCATGTAATGAATAAGGCCTTATCTGGTTCATGTCCTATCCAACATGGTCGGACCGAATTGTCCTGGGTCCACCTAGTTCAGGTCGACCCGGCCCAAACTGCTGGGTACGACCCTACCTGCCATGAGGGATACAAGAAAACGGGGGTTTAGTGAGGCCGCGGTGGTGCCGCGAGGGCGCGGGGCAGCTTGACCGTACGTGAGTCACGTGGGCAATGCAATGGGGAAACTCGGCCAGAGTGTCTTATCCATGGGTTACCATGAGGGTGCGGCCATAGATGGCTCGACTAAAGCATCTCGTTCATGGGGTGTCTCCAGGTATCGATGCAGATGGTTCCGACGTAGCGGCTCGGAAATGGGGTGCCACAAGGGTGTGCCCACAGAAGGCTCGGCTAGAGCGGCTTGTCCACGGGGAGCCGCGAGGGCATGGCTACGGGGAGCCTTGAAGTCATGGCGGCGGAAGTCTCGGCAGAAGCATCTCAGCAATGGGGTGTCGCGAGTGTGCAACGACAGGTGGTTCGTCATGAGCAGCTCGACCACGGGGTGCCGCGAGGGCACGACTGCAGGGTGGCTCGACCAAAGTGTCTTGGCCGCCGGTTGCCGCGAGGGTATGGCCGCTAATGGATCATCTAGAGAGTCTCAGCCGCGGGGCGCTGTGATGGTGCGACCACATGCAGAATTGTCTGTGGGCAGTAGTGGCTATGAAGCAACACAATTGCACTGTCACCTTATTCACGGCTGAGGGTAGTCCCGAACGCTGTTCTCATGCCCCTGCTTGGTTGGTCACCAACCTCTTCCATCATGATGAACCCCATAAAATAGTAAAATGAAATACGGAGAGGATGGACCATGTTTGTTTTGCCCTCACTCTCTACATTAGAGTGGTATAAATAGGTTATAAACTCTCCTTGAATTACAAATACTTATCAAGAATGAATAAGGGATGAATTTCAAACAACCACCATACCTCATTGGTTTGGTAAATTGAATCTTATATGCAGGGAAATTGTCGATGTTTTTTGGAATGGATGGATTTCGGTGAAGTCGGCATCTCCTCATTCGTCAGTGGAGATGTTCCTCATTTCAATTAGTAGATGGAGATTTGAGGAGAATTAATTGAAGGAGAAGCGTTCTTCGTAGGCGTTCATTGTTGGAGGGGGTATTCCTCCATGTTCCCCGATGCTCCCACCTTTTCCAACGATTAATTTCCCCCAAACCACCAAAAAGAAAATGGTATCCAATATAAATAATTTTTTTGAAATAATTTCAAAATAGAGTAATTAATTAAGTAGGTTTTCATAATAAATGTAGGAGGAGTTGAAGAGACTCCCACACCTTTAATAGGATGATTGTGGGTTTCTTCATTAAAGGAGAGTTCAAAGGGGTTTATCCTTGGGTGGTCCCCACCACCATATCCTCTAAGGGGAGGTTTAGTTCAAGTGGTCCCCACCAACTTAATCTCTCTTAGGAGGTAGAGTTTAGGATGTCCCCACCTATGAAACATCCACAAAAAGCTCAAACAAATAAATTAAAACAGTTACACAATTTTTTTTTTTCATTCAAAAAAACCAAAACTATAGCATTCACCCCCGGCCTACTGTGGTCGATGTGAAGGTCTCTTGAAGCGAATATCAGCACTGCAAGTTAAACAGTGCCCTCAGATTTCAATTATGAGCACCAATTCAATAGTAAAAAAATCCCGCTCTGTCACGACCCGCCCTCGGGGTCCGTGCTGTGACTACCCCAAGCCCGCCTTCTATAGGCCAGGGGCTGGCGACTAGCACCAAGGCGTAAATCCCAGAAAAAGGGAAGGCATTGCCTTTGTAAGGAAAACAAACACCACAGAGTAAGCAAGCGGAAGTAAAACACTAAGTACAAAAAGAAGAGCTGAAAAGTAAAAAGGGGCCGGAAATACAAGCCCAACTGTAAAGTACAACTCAAAAAGGGAAAACAGCGACTGAAAAGTAAAGCTGCTACGCTGAGATGTCCACTGGAAATCCCACCTGAAGGGTGGGTACAGATAGCTCCTCTGCTCCTCGGGTCCCGCCATCCGCTCCGAGTATGTCCCGCCCAGTGGTCCACCTCCGGGTACCGCCTCGTCGTATAGTCCACCTCCAGGTACCGTCCAGTCCTCGAACCTTCGGCTTCTGTCAGCACTGTCCGTCGTCTGCAACCAACACAACGAGGTGCGGGCATAGCCCGTGCAGGTGTGAGTATAGCGATACTCAGTAGGGACCCCGAGACCCTCAAGGTCTCACTAAAACCAACAAGGATAAACACAAGAAGATCTCAACAGATAAACCCTACTTAGGTATATGCCCATACATATACCTAAGTTATCAAGTAACCCATCTCAATCATGAGGAAACACAAGGATTGTGAAACGACGGATAACCACTACCCGGGTATATGCCCATACATATACCAAAGTTAGCAAGTGACCCATCTCAATCATGAAGTAAACACAAGGTCAAAAGTCTCAGCTCAAACCAGGATTTTCATTATCGAAACCGTAACTGCTGAAGAGCTCCGTCTCTAGAGTGTACAGTGGTCCTGTCACGACTCCGAGGTACTGCTCACTAACCTAAGACTGCTGAAGTACTCCTCCTGTCGAGTACTGCGGGCCAGCCACCCAAACACAGTAGTGCTTCCCGCCGAGGTATGTCACCCAAACACCGTAGTGCACACCCCCTAGTAGCATGCTGAGGTACTCTCCGGACGAGCACCGCGGGTCTGCACTGTCACACAGGTAGTGCTCCGTCCGCCATGGGTCTGCACCTCAGAAAGTAGTGCTCCGTCCACTGGGCTAGTCGACTCACTCCAAGTCGAGTCGGTCAAGCAGTCGTCAGGTCTCAGTCAGCTACACGGTCTCCGTACTTCGCACGCTCGTCACTGGGAGGGTCCGCTCCACGAGCTACAGGTCGATACTCCAACTATCTCAAAGTCCCACGAAGAAGTGTCTCAAAAGTCCGTCTCGTCACAGGGGTCTCAACGCAACAGACGACGCGTCGATCGGACGCCCGGTCTGTGAGTTATTAGCCTATTCGTCCCAGGGGCCCGGTTGGTTTCGTGAGCGAAACCAATCCCGGCCGTATCTCAACTGTACCCCGAACTCCCATAGGGTATACTCATAGGGACCGTTACTAAACGTAAACACCAACGCCGCTGACGGTTCGTCAAACGGACGTCCTGTCTAAAAGATATCAGCTTTCCCGTTCCAGGGGCCCGGTTGGATTTCGGGTACAATCCAACCCGGCCATACTCCGAATGTATCCAAAACTCGGGCGGAGTATGTCAAAAGTTCTGTCTCATCAAGAGGAAGTCAACAAAACAGACGGCGCGTCAATCGGACGCCCGGTCTGTGAGTTATTGGCTTTTTCGTCTCCGGGGCCCGGTTGGTTTTTAAGGCAAAACCAACCCGACCGTACTCCACCTGCGTCCAAACCTCGGGAGGAGTATGCCAAAAGATCCGTCTCATTAAGAGGAACGCAACGCGACTGACGGTGCGTCAATCGGACGTTCGTGGCTCAAGATATGAGCGTTTCCGCTCCGAAGGCCCGGTTGGTTTCGTGAACGAACCAACCTGGCCGAACTCAAGGTAACCCGAACCCTTGAGTGCGATATACCGAAACGACCGTCTTGATCCAAGGATCGCGTTGCCATAGACGGTTCGTCATTCGGAGGTCCGAGGCTCATGTTATGATCCAAAAACCAAATCTGGTTCGAAACGGGGGGGTCCGGGTCCGGGCCGACCCGGCCCGACCCCCCCCCTGGGGCGGCGCGGCGGCCGGCGGCGGCGGGCGGCGGCGGCGGGCGGCGGCGGAGGACGGCGGCAGCGCGGCGGCCGGCGGCGGAGGACGGCGGCAGCGCGGCGGCCGCGGCGGCGGGGCGGCGGCGGCGGGCCGCGGCGGCGGCGCCTGGCGCCGCACGTGGGTGGCACGCGGGGGCTAAGCCCCCGCTCCTTGGGTGTCGGCGCGGCATATAGCCGCGCCCCTTTGATTGAAACCGCCCCCCACGTGGGGGCCGGTTTATTTAAGAGAACCAGGGGGGCCGGCTGCCCCCCTCCTTCAAGAACCGCCCCCCCCTCTTTAAGAGGGGGGTTTTTATGGGAAGGTCGGGGGATTAATTCCCCCGGTTTTTAAGACATCCGGCCGGCCAGCTGGCCGGCCGGTTTTCTCAAACGGGACCGGAATTTCCGGTCCCCTTCTTCGGCTTCCGACGCCGGCGGCCCGGCCGCCGGTCTTCACATCCCGCCGCGGCCCGGATCCGGCCGCGGTCTCCTCGTCCCGCCGCGGCCCGGAACCGGCCGCGGTCTCCTCGTCCCGCCGCGGCCCGGAACCGGCCGCGGTGTTCGTCGTCCGGCGCGGTGCGACGACACCGCGCCCCTTTCGCCGCACTTTAAGTTCTTTCAACGCGGCGCGACGGCGTCGCGTTCTTGATGTTTCTTCCATGGTGTGCGCGCGACGGCGTTGCGTAAAAATAAACGAACAATCATCCGCGTGGTGCGACGGCACCACGCCACTTGCTTCCATCCGAAAAAATAAACAAGAACGATGGAGGGGGTTCGGCCGTGTTCGTACGGTCCGGCCCCCTCACGTTAAATTAATAACGCAACTTTAAATAAACAACATCCTCACGTTAGTCATACGAACCACGAGCAAGAATGAGATAAATAAATATTAAATCAACATCCCCTACCTCGGGTATAAGTTCGAGGATTTGACTATGTCCGCGGAAGTCGACGTCGCGGAGATCGGGCGTCGCGGAAGTTGTTCGTCAATTCCGTTGACGAAGAGATACGTCCGATGAGGCACGTCGTTGGCGAATCCTTGTACGCCGACGAAGGTTGTCCGAGGAAGGTGCGGTGTTCTCTCTCGTTGACACCGAAGACGAAGAAGAGCGGAGCGACGTTCTTCGTCGGAACTTGAGCGTTCTACGTCAAGTCTTGAGGAAAGTCAAATAAAAAGGAAACAACAAACTCAAGAACCCCTACCTCGATAGTCGCACGTTGACGGAGTTGTGGAATATCGGTGTCAATTCCTTTGACGTCGGAGGAAGAGTCGTTGTCGAAGGCGTTCGTCGCGGAAAAGATGATGCGGAAGAAGAACGTCACGTCGCGGATATGGCGTCGCAGAAAGACCGTGTTCTTCGGCGAAGGAGTTCTTCGTTGAAGAACGGCGTTCTTCGTGTTCTTCGTCAAGGTTGAAGAAGAAAGAGAAAAGCTTCCAAAGCTCTCAAGAAATCCTCCCAAGGTGGTAAAAGAATCCCCTAGAATAATATAAGCTTTAACTTATATTATTACATAACTTAACCACAAGAATTTCAAAGGTTTGAAATTCAAAAAGGGTTTAACTCCCTTAATTAATTAAGTAACCCAAGTTGACAACATTAAAAGAAAAGAGTTAAAGGGGAGGTTTTGAGAGAATTTGAGGAGTTGGGGTTCGTGTGGACCCCACCTCACTTAATCCTCCCAAGGGAGGTTAAGTGGATGTGGGTCCCACTCCCAACTCCCTTTGGTAGGACTTAACTAGTTAAAAATAATATTTGTTCCTTACAAATTTTATTTAACTTAAACTAAAAACCCAAAAACTAACTTTCAACCCGTAACAAACGCAACTCCCGAAAAGGTCTCTTTAAGTGAATATCGGCGCTGCGAGTTCATCGGTGCCCTCAGATTTCAATTCCGAGCACCGTATCAAAAGTTAGAAATTCCCGCTCGTTCGTTCACTGAACGTACCCGAGCCAAACTTCGGAAATTAATTCCGGGCACTCCGGGCCTCGGAATCAGGTGCCGTCTGAAACCGCGCTCTTGTAAAATTCTAAAGAAAATTAAGAAAAAATTTCCCTTGAATTTTACGGGTCTTTACATTACTCCCACCTCAGGGCTTTACGTCCCCGTAAAGATACATCAAAAACTAGGGAAACAAAAGAGGGTACTGAGCACGCATCTGAGCCTCCCGCTCCCATGTGCTCTCCTGGAGATTCCTGTGCCGCCAACTGTTGCGCACAAGAGGAATCGATCGCCCATGTAGGACCCGCTCCTATCGATCCTCTATCTCCACCGGGACCTCCGTAAAAGTCTCCCCATCGTCAACGTCAAGCTCCCCATGGTCAAAGATGTGCGTCGGGTCGTGCACGTATCTCCTCAGCTGAGACACGTGGAAGACGTCGTGCACCCGGTGTATCTGAGGTGGTAGAGCCAGGCGATAAGCCACCTCACCAACCCTGTTGAGGACTGGAAGGGTCCGATGAAGCGCGGAGATAACTTGCCGCCTCGGCCAAATCTCCGAATACCACGTCGAGGTGAGACCCGCAAGAAGACGTGGTCACCATCCTCGAACTCTAGTGGCCTCCGCCTCCTGTCAGCGTATGACTTCTGCCGGCTCTGTGTTGTCCTCATCCGCTCCTGGATGACATGGACCTTCTCCGACGTGGCCCGGACCATCTCTGGTCCCACAAGAGCTGCAAGATTTCTTCTTTGCCGATAAGAGAAACCTGGTCTCATCCCCTGGATGAACCACATTCTTTGCCTAAAACAGTCAATCCTAACATGGATGATACTAATCCATACCAAGGATGACGTTGTAAGGCCTCGACGCTACTACTAAGAGATCCAACCGTTACTCTCGCCTCCAAGGGTTGAGTCACACTGTCGGCATCAGTGTGTGGTAACTGGGTCTCCTCCAGTAGATGTCTCACAAGTGAGGGTCACGTCAACAGTCAACTGGAACCTCTTAGTAACATCACAAAAGAGGACAGGAAAGAAAACATCACAAAGGTATGCGTCTTTTATTATTGCAGCTCATATTACAAGACGCTACACAAAAGCAACATCAACATGGAACTAGAAGTACAAAAGACGTATCCACTAGTTCCTCCCCTGTCCACCTGCTCCCAGAGCTCTAGCATTTGTCGCTGCCTCAACCTCGGTGGCTCCCTCCAAGCCTGCGGATCGAGGAGTCGGACAGTCACGTGCCAGGTGACCCTTTCCGCCACAGGAGTAACATTGTCCGTTTCTGGCACGCCTGGCTCTGACCCCACCTCGGGTGCCCCGCACCACCAGTCCTAAAACCCGAGATCGCCCAACTGCTGGTATGGTCCTCCTGGACCTCTGCATCATCTGTCTACTGCCCACAGATGACTCGGCTTCTGATCGAAAAACACGCGGCAAAGGCAGAATCTCTTGTACACGCTCGGGGTGTAGAGATACTGGCACAAAATCCACCCTGAAGAAGGTCTCGAAGTCTTCCCATGCGAAGTTCATCTCATCGCAAAACTGAAACAAGTGGCTCCACCACGTACCTACTGCTGCCTGAAGGAGGCTGGTAGCAAAGATCACCATGAAGTCTGCCGGCGTCCCCACTAGCCTGAAGACTCTCACCACAGCCTCCAGCCAAACCTCAGCCGCCTGAGGGTCCGTCTCTCCCCGGAACCTGGGTGGCCTCTGGCGCTGGAACTCGTGCAGCGCGCTCAAGCGTCGTGCATCGCCTACTGCTGGGGCTGGTGGCATCGGTGGCCCAACGTATGGTAGTACCGCTGGTGCCTCCGCTGGTGCCTCAACTGCAAGAGGGCCCTGTACCGAAGCCTCGTCGCTCGACAGACTGTCAGCACGCTCATCCCTCCGGGCTCTAGCTAGTCGTCTGAGAAAAGACATCCTGAAAGAAACAACGTAACACGATCAAACGATTATACCTGGTGAGCTGACCTGGTTTGAGCTGTTTTAAGGGGAAAAACCTTTGAAAACACACACGCAATCAGTGTTTTCGTGCACAAAGTCGGAAATCAGTTGTCAGGGTCCTGGTGTATGGATACGTCGGCCGCCCGCACCATCACTGGACTCCCTGAACTGAAAACCACACTCGGTACCCTTAACACTATTGCTTCACAGAAAGAAAGATCAGAGTCTGCGGTAGAACCAACCACCTCTGATACAAATTTGTCACGACCCGCCCTCGGGGTCCGTGCCGTGACTACCCCAAGCCCGCCTTCCATAGGCCAGGGGCTGGCGACTAGCACCAAGGCGTAAATCCCAGAAAAAGGGAAGGCATTGCCTTTGTAAGGTAAACAAACACCACAGAGTATGCAAGCGGAAGTAAAACACTAAGTACAAAAAGAAGAGCTGAAAAGTAAAAAGGGGCCGGAAATACAAGCCCAACTGTAAAGTACAACTCAAAAAGGGAAAACAGTGACTGAAAAGTAAAGCTGCTACGCTGAGATGTCCACTGGAAATCCCACCTGAAGGGTGGGTACAGATAGCTCCTCTGCTCCTCGGGTCCCGCCATCCGCTCCGAGTATGTCCCGCCCAGTGGTCCACCTCCGGGTACCGCCTCGTCGTATAGTCCACCTCCAGGTACCGTCCAGTCTTCGAACCTTCGGCTTCTGTCAGCACTGTCCGTCGTCTGCAACCAACACAACGAGGTGCGGGCATAGCCCGTGCAGGGGTGAGTATAGCGATACTCAGTAGGGACCCCGAGACCCTCAAGGTCTCACTAAAACCAACAAGGATAAACACAAGAAGATCTCAACAGATAAACCCTACTTAGGTATATGCCCATACATATACCTAAGTTATCAAGTAACCCATCTCAATCATGAGGAAACACAAGGATTGTGAAACGACGGATAACCACTACCCGGGTATATGCCCATACATATACCAAAGTTAGAAAGTGACCCATCTCAATCATGAAGTAAACACAAGGTCAAAAGTCTCAGCTCAAACCAGGATTTTCATTATCGAAACTGTAACTGCTGAAGAGCTCCGTCTCTAGAGTGTACAGTGGTCCTGTCACGACTCCGAGGTACTGCTCACTAACCTAAGACTGCTGAAGTACTCCTCCTGTCGAGTACTGCGGGCCAGCCACCCAAACACAGTAGTGCTTCCCGCCGAGGTATGTCACCCAAACACCGTAGTGCACACCCCCTAGTAGCCTGCTGAGGTACTCTCCGGACGAGCACCGCGGGTCTGCACTGTCACACAGGTAGTGCTCCGTCCGCCATGGGTCTGCACCTCAGAAAGTAGTGCTCCGTCCACTGGGCTAGTCGACTCACTCCAAGTCGAGTCGGTCAAGCAGTCGTCAGGTCTCAGTCAGCTACACGGTCTCCGTACTTCGCACGCTCGTCACTGGGAGGGTCCGCTCCACGAGCTACAGGTCGATACTCCAAGTATCTCAAAGTCCCACGAAGAAGTGTCTCAAAAGTCCGTCTCGTCACAGGGGTCTCAACGCAACAGACGGCGCGTCGATCGGACGCCCGGTCTGTGAGTTATTAGCCTATTCGTCCCAGGGGCCCGGTTGGTTTCGTGAGCGAAACCAATCCCGGCCGTATCTCAACTGTACCCCGAACTCCCATAGGGTATACTCATAGGGACCGTTACTAAACGTAAACACCAACGCCGCTGACGGTTCGTCAAACGGACGTCCTGTCTGAAAGATATCAGCTTTCCCGTTCGAGGGGCCCGGTTGGATTTCGGGTACAATCCAACCCGGCCATACTCCGACTGTATCCAAAACTCGGGCGGAGTATGTCAAAAGTTCCGTCTCATCAAGAGGAAGTCAACGAAACAGACGGCGCGTCAATCGGACGCCCGGTCTGTGAGTTATTGGCTTTTTCGTCTCCGGGGCCCGGTTGGTTTTTAAGGCAAAACCAACCCGACCATACTCCACCTGCGTCCAAACCTCGGGCAGAGTATGCCAAAAGATCCGTCTCATTAAGAGGAACGCAACGCGACTGACGGCGCGTCAATCGGACGTTCGTGGCTCAAGATATGAGCGTTTCCGCTCCGAAGGCCCGGTTGGTTTCGTGAACGAACCAACCCGGCCGAACTCAAAGTAACCCGAAACCTTGAGTGCGATATACCGAAACGACCGTCTCGATCCAAGGATCGCGTTTCCACAGACGGTTCGTCATTCGGAGGTCCGAGGCTCAAGTTATGAGCCACAAACCAAATCTGGTTCGAAACGGGGGGGTCCGGGTCCGGGCCGACCCGGCCCGACCCCCCCCTGGGGCGGCGCGGCGGCGCGGCGGCGGCGGCGCCTGGCGCCGCACGTGGGTGGCACGCGGGGGCTAAGCCCTCGCTCCTTGGGTGTCGGCGCGGCATATAGCCGCGCCCCTTTGATTGAAACAGCCCCCCACGTGGGGGCCGGGTTATTTAAGAGAACCAGGGGGGCCGGCTGCCCCCCTCCTTCAAGAACCGCCCCCCCTCTTTAAGAGGGGGGTTTTTATGGGAAGGCCGAGGGATTAATTCCCCCGGTTTTTTAGACATCCGGCCGGCCAGCTGGCCGGCCGGTTTTCTCAAACGGGACCGGAATTTCCGGTCCCCTTCTTCGGCTTCCGACGCCGGCGGCCCGACCGCCGGTCTTCACATCCCGCCGCGGCCCGGATCCGGCCGCGGTCTCCTCGTCCCGCCGCGGCCCGGAACCGGCCGCGGTGTTCGTCGTCCGGCGCGGTGCGACGGCACCGCGCCCCTTTCGCCGCACTTTAAGTTCTTTCAACGCGGCGCGACAGCGTCGCGTTCTTGATGTTTCTTCCATGGTGTGCGCGCGACGGCGTTGCGTAAAAATAAACGAACAATCATCCGCGTGGTGCGACGGCACCACGCCACTTGCTTCCATCCGAAAAAATAAACAAGAACGATGGAGGGGGTTCGGCCGTGTTCGTACGGTCCGGCCCCCTCACGTTAAATTAATAACGCAACTTTAAATAAACAACATCCTCACGTTAGTCATACGAACCATGAGCAAGAATGAGATAAATAAATATTAAATCAACATCCCCTACCTCAGGTATAAGTTCGAGGATTTGACTATGTCCGCGGAAGTCGACGTCGCGGAGATCGGGCGTCGCGGAAGTTGTTCGTCAATTCCGTTGACGAAGAGATACGTCCGATGAGGCACGTCGTTGGCGAATCCTTGTACGCCGACGAAGGTTGTCCGAGGAAGGTGCGGTGTTCTCTCTCGTTGACACCGAAGACGAAGAAGAGCGGAGCGGCGTTCTTCGTCAGAACTTGAGCGTTCTACGTCAAGTCTTGAGGAAAGTCAAATAAAAAGGAAACAACAAACTCAAGAACCCCTACCTCGATAGTCGCACGTTGACGGAGTTGTGGAATATCGGTGTCGATTCCTTTGACGTCGGAGGAAGAGTCGTTGTCGAAGGCGTTCGTTGCGGAAAAGATGATGCGGAAGAAGAACGTCACGTCGCGGATATGGCGTCGCGGAAATACCCTGTTCTTCGGCGAAGGAGTTCTTCGTTGAAGAACGGCGTTCTTCGTGTTCTTCGTCAAGGTTGAAGAAGAAAGAGAAAAGCTTCCAAAGCTCTCAAGAAATCCTCCCAAGGTGGTAAAAGAATCCCCTAGAATAATATAAGCTTTAACTTATATTATTACATAACTTAACCACAATAATTTAAAAGGTTTGAAATTCAAAAAGGGTTTAACTCCCTTAATTAATTAAGTAACCCAAGTTGACAACATTAAAAGAAAAGAGTTAAAGGGGAGGTTTTGAGAGAATTTGAGGAGTTGGGGTTCGTGTGGACCCCACCTCACTTAATCCTCCCAAGGGAGGTTAAGTGGATGTGGGTCCCACTCCCAACTCCCTTTGGTAGGACTTAACTAGTTAAAAATAAAATTTGTTCCTTACAAATTTTATTTAACTTAAACTAAAAACCCAAAAACTAACTTTCAACCCGCAACAAACGCAACTCCCGAAAAGGTCTCTTTAAGCGAATATCGGCGCTGCGAGTTCATCGGTGCCCTCAGATTTCAATTCCGAGCACCGTATCAAAAGTTAGAAATTCCCGCTCGTTCGTTCACTGAACGTACCCGAGCCAAACTTCGGAAATTAATTCCGGGCACTCCGGGCCTCGGAATCAGGTGCCGTCTGAAACCGCGCTCTTGTAAAATTCTAAATAAAATTAAGAAAAAATTTCCCTTGAATTTTACTGGTCTTTACACGCTCACTTGTTTTCTGAACCTACCAGAAATAATGTTCAGAAATTCAATCTGGGCACTCCATGCCCCGGAATCACATGCCGTCATTTTTCACAGACTCATAAAATTTCAATTTAATTAAAAAAATTACTTTGAAATTGTGGGTCTTTACGCATTCCTTCTGGTAATGGTCACATACCACATCGTGCATGCTATTCAACCATCACTCAACATCTAAGATGATGCATCTCTTAAGAGATGTGTTTGACCAATGTTCAAACTAATTTTAATGACCCAGCCATAAACCTAATATAATCTTGAATGAAATGAATAATTTACATTGGGGATCTTTTTAGGATTTGAGTATTTTAGAAATTTTCCATAAATATTACATTATATCTTTAAAATTACAGTTTACACACATATACATAGTTTCCAATTAAACATATAATAAAAATTGATGATAAAAGAGTCATGTCGAGTACCATATTTTAGATAGAAATACTTTTCATTGATCTCATCCTTGACCCTATTCATCTTTATGTCCTGTGAAAAAACATATAAAAACTTGGGATGACCATAAAAATCCATGTAAGGGTTATAAAACAAATAATGAAAACATTAGTTCATCATTGCATAAATAACATGAGTTCTTTAACATAGCTAGTGAAATCATAATATTTATTTATAACCCATTGTAAACCTAAAAACTAAAGGTAACTTATGGAATCCTTATTATACATACATTGTAAATATCATAGTTACGTAGGGAGTTACATTTGGAATAACCGTCATAGTATATTCCCTAAATCGATAAGGAGAAACAATCACGTTTACCCTTGTCAAGTTACCCAATGAATTTGAGAGCTATCTCGAGCTCACCTGCCCAAGGATTATCACAGAACCACCAGTATATGTAAACAATTCCCAAGAACCATAACATATTCATAACATATAAACCAAACACAAGGGAATGTTAACATTTCCACATTTCAGTCACAATATTTCATTTAAATATATTGAACTGACATGTCCATAACAAAAAACCATTTTTAATACCAAAATACGTAAAAGAGTATATGGTATTTACGTTCCTTTTAAAAACATTACGCCTACATAAGGATGCCAATGATCCATAAATACTCGAGGCGGCTGAAATTTTAATGTCACCACTTACATTAAAAATAACCATTATTTTTTATCATTTAGTAAAAAGGTTCATTGAAACAAATTCCATTTGAATGAAATGATAATTCAATGTTGTTTATATTACATATAAAAAAATTTTCTGTATTAAAACAAAATATGCCTCAATGAATGGATATTGAGACAGTGTCCCTAACCTCCTGTCCGACATGACCCGTTCTTTATTTATTCTCCTAAATAATAAACTAATGTTAATTTATACTTTAGTAAGATATTTTTTCAGGTTTATTATTTCTTTTATATCACTTATTACCATGTTATAAACATTATGTAATCATTTATGTTAATAACGGTGGTTCTATCGATATTTGGTACTTGAGTCAAAAATGGATTTCTTATAATTACATTAGTTCATGTGGTCAAAAGTTCATTATATACAGAATGATATTCATGATTTAGATATCATATATATAATATATATTTTCAGCATATACATTTATTTATAATAGTACATTACATTTTGATGTATGAAATGAAATGCACCGTTCATGGAGATGGTAAGTCGTACGTATGAGTGAAAACTTCTTTCATTTCTATACAATATTTAATGAAATGAAAACATAATGATACAATGATATTTTATAATTACATTATTAAATAATATATATAATCTTAGTAACTCCATCCATTATACATCCCTCATATGGAATTAACAATTCATAACACCTTGAGGGGGTGATAGTTAGCACTTCCTAAAATTTAATTATCTCGTTTAGCCATAATGTAAATCATAATGTTATGATATAAATAAAAAATAAAAATATAAAGAAAACAAAAACATAATATGTATCATATATAAATATAGTTCAATATTAATGGCCTCCAAGAGTGGCGGATGGATATAATTGAACAATCATTGTTTCGTGAGGCGTTAGTTTATCATCCAAAGAAACTGTATGTTCTTTACCCATTATATAGAAGTTTGTGTAAGTGTTGTTTTAATACCTCTCATAAAAGATCCTAGAATATTGAGGATTCAGCTATTTTTATAAATTATATGAATGAATGGAGTTTTGGGGATTTAGAGGTAAAATAAAAGAAAACAATTTAAGAGAAACAATTACGTTTAACTCAGGTGACTCCCTTTGGTTTGAACCAAAAGAAATTCATGAAGTGCCTTATTCTTATGATAAGGATTCTAAGTGGAAGAGAGGGATATTTAGAGATTATTGGTCTTGGGTTTTGATGAGCCAATGGGCTTGAGAGGTGTGAGGAAGGGGTTAGAAGAGAGGACTTTCTATAAGGTAGAGGAGGGGCTCTTTAGGAAAGTGTAAAAATATTATTTTATTATTTAATTATTTTTTTAAAGCGATAAAACATATTAAAGTCAATATTAAGATGTTTCATGGTCAAAATAAAATCATCCAATTATAATTGGATGTGTTTTGAATAATATTTTTATCTTTATAATATTATTTATTTACATCATTTATTAATGATGTAACCACTTCATCATTATTATTGCGTAAATTATTTTATTCATTTAATGTATAAAAATTATAAAAACTATCATGATGTCGGAAATAATTTTAGAATTCCAAATAATATTTATAGTAAAAATTATAACTTATATAAATCTATGTAAATATTATTTTACTCAAAGATAGTTGTTTATGTGATTTTTATCGCAACTTTAAATTATTTAATATAAAGTGTCATTATCTCTTATAAGTGTCTCCATGCGGTACCAAAATAAGCCCAAATATTCCATTTCTCCTCCCTGACTCATCCATTTAGGATAGTAAAAGTGTTAGTTAATTTTGTATTATTAGAATAGTCTTTTTAACTTGAATTACCCTGTTTACGTTTTACCATGTTAAATAAAAATCAAAAGTTTCTATCCGCCTAAAATTTTTATCAACTTTTGGAAAAATAATTTACTTACTAATAACAACCATGTATATTAGATTTTTTAAATTCAAGTTATAGAAGTGGTAAAATTTCATTTAAATTAAAAATTCTATTATTACTACTACTGAGTGGTTTCACTATTCATAAAAAATTGATGTTTTTCAGAAAACTACAAAAAATTAAGCAAAGAAATATATGATAATCTGAATTCATAAATTAAGTCTTTTATTCCAAATTAAAAACATAGAAGTTGCATTAAATAATTTTATATTTTTTCTCATTTTCAAAACATAAAGCAAGTTTTTAAGAAATATTAACTATCAATATATTGACATTTGATTATGTCCAATTTCAAAGTGAAATTAATTCCAACGACTAAAATTTGATTAAATGGTAAAAATAAAATCTAAATACACAATAATAAAAATTAAAAAGATAATATAACCATCTAAAAATTTAGATTAGATTACAGTTTTGAATTAAAATAATGTATTTTCCATAATTCAAAAAAAATTGAATTTTATCAGAAAAATCACAAAAATTTACCGAATGAATAATTTTGAAATCCTGATTCTGATGAATAATTTTATGTTTCCATAAATAACATATAAAATTTACTAAAACTAGATTAATTGAGGGTTCTCTATTTAATGGCGGAAATTAAACTTTTAATGAATATTTGAGTACTTACGTTAAAAATTTGATTAATTTACATTTTAGGCCACTAAAATTTATTGGATAAATGTAAAAACATTTAACAAACATGTATAATCATATTTTAGTTAGTTATATTCATTCCCTCCAATACAATGGTTAAGTGTTAACTACATTTAAAATAATATTGTTATATCATTATTTTGCAATGTTTGATTTCAAAGAAACTCGTTGTTGTGTATTGGGTATGCCATTGAACATAGCAACTGATATTAAAGAAAAATTAATATTTATTTAAAAAATATTAATAATTATGAAAATGTAATAATTGTTTATTTAGATGGGATGTCACATGCTTCCTCCATTTTGGAAATTGCGTCCACAGAATTTTATTCCCTTATCAAATAAATTGAAGTATTTATCCATCATAGAATTTTCATCTTCCCCTATTGCCTCATCAACCATATAGGTTTTTCACAGAACAATTACATAGTGAATTAACATATTCTACAACAATTTCTATTAACGGTCAATAATCTAGACTATTATTTCCTCATAAGAGAGATTCTCTTCAAACTGGACAACCTATGGACATAAATCATGAGATGGATCTAGAATATACATTCTCAACATTGAAATATGTAAAACATTGTGTATCTGGGATAAAAAAAGAGGTAAATCCACTCTGTATGCAACTGATCCAACTTTCTCTTTGATTTCATAATGTCCAATGAACCTTGGACTCACCTTTGCCTTATTACCAAAACAAATCAGACTTTTCCATGGAGAAACATTGAGAAGGACATCATCACCTACCCCAAAAGAAATATCCTTCCACTAAATATTGGCGTAATTTTCTGCCTGCTCTGGGAAGTTCTCATGTGCTTTTGAATCAAATAAACCTTTTCTGCCATCTCTTCTACCAATTCTAGTCCCATCAACTTCATTTAACCTACTCGTCCCAAAAATATGGAGTTTGAAATTCATTCCATTGTAATGATTCTAATTTATGCATCTGTATACTATAATGTAAACTGTTATTATTAGAAAATACAATGAAAGTAATTTTTTGGCCCTAACATCCCTGGTAATCGTGTGAACAAGCACGTAGCATATCCTTAATGGTCTGAATTGTTCATTCTGATTTCCCATCTGATTGAGAAGTAAATGCTGGAATAAAATTTAATTCAGTACCCAACGACTTCTGAAGGACTTCCCAAGTTAGAAGTAACCATGGGATCATGATCAGATACAATTGAGAGGGGAACTCCATCCTTCCTGACTATCTCTTTTACATACAACTGAAAAGTAGATCTACAGACTAAGAATCTCAAATATGAATAAAATGATAATATTTAGTCAACTGATCAACAATAATCGAGATTAAATTATTACCTCGAGATGTCTTTTGTAATATGACTATGAAGTCAATGGATATATTTTTCCATTTCAACTATGGTACCGGTAAAGATTGATGCAGCCCTTTCTATAAATACCACTCTGTATTAACCTACTAACAACTTAAACACTTCACAGTAAAATCAACAATATCTTTTCTCATTCCATCCCACCAAATATACTCCCAAAGATCTCTGTACATCTTAGTACATCTAGGTTAAACTGAAAAGAAGAACTTTGAGTTTCACATAATATCTCTTTCTTTAAATGTGAATCACTAGGGACAAATAAACTTTTCCTAATCCTCAAAACACAATTATTATAAATGTTAAAACTAGGAAACTTACCCTTCTGAAGAAACTCTACCTTTTTATTCAACTCATTTTCATCCTTTTTTCCATGATAAATTCTGTTTGATAGAGAAGATTTCACTGACATGTGAAACAAAGCATAAGAATTTTCTACACCAACAACATCTATGAAAATGTTTATAAAATAAAAAACCAAAGGATCTAATTCTAAATGTATCGTGGTTAATGAAGCATTACTTTTTCGACTCAAATCATCATCCAATTTATTTGCCTTTCCTAGATGGTAATGGATTGTGAAATTATAATCCTTGATTAATTCTAACCAACTTCTCTGCCTCAATTTCAATTATTTCAGAGTGAATTTATACTTCAATATTTTTTGGTCAGTATATATTTCACATTTTAATCCATAAAAATGAATAATTCAAATTTATAATTCAAAAACAATAGCATCTATTTTGAAATCATGTGTTTGGTAGTTTAACTCATGAGGATTCCACTGACATGATGCATAATCAATTACCTGATTATTCTACATAAGGACACATCCCTCTACTTTCAATGAAGCATCACTATAAAAAAATGAGCATTTCTGGAGGTAGATCCTAAAATTGATCCTTCATCAATATTTTTTTCAATTCCTAAAAAAATCATATAATTCATTTGTCAAGATGAACTTAACACCATTTTGAGATAACATAGTCATTAGACTAGATCACCATGCAAAAGATTCAAAAGAAATCCACTAATAACCTACCATACCAATAAAACTACAGGTCTTGGTATTATTTGTGGGTCTTGGACATTCTTCCGCAACATTTTTTAGTTGTATCAACCATTATGCCATTTTTTCAAACAATGTAACTGTAAAAATAATTTTTTTAACCAAGACTCAACCTTGGTATATTTATGAATTAGTATCTTTTTTTTGGTTTTCAGAACAACTCAAAAATGACTTTCATGTTATACTTTTCTTTTAGAATAAACCAAAATATCATTCATGAACATGGTCACAAACAAATCCACGAAGTCATGGAAAATTCTAATTATAAGATCCATGAATACAGCAGGTGTATTGGTTAAACCAAAATTAATAACAACAAATTCATAATGGATATATCTAGTAGGAAAGGTGGTTTTCGGAATGTCTACTTCCTTTTCCTTCATCTGATGGTGCCTCAACATCAAATAAATATTTTAAAAATAATGAGGTCCTTGGAGCTGATCAATCAAATCAACGATATGAGGCTAAGGATTCTTGTTCTTAATAGTGATGTTATTTAATTCTCTATTATCAATGCAAAGTCTCATTAAACCATATTTCTTTTCAACAAATAATATAGGAGCACCACACGGGGTTGTGCTAGTCTATAAGGGGGTTTTGAAATTGTTATAACATCAGGATCAAAGTAAACAGTATATTCATCTTCCAAATCTGGTGTAATACCTAGCAACTCATCAGGAAAAACATCAAGGTATATATTTACAACATTCACTTCATTAATGTAAATAGTCCCCTTGTTTTCTTCAATCAGTGCAAGGTAACATTAATTTCTATCATCTAATATATTTCTAGCTACCTTATATGTTATAAAAAGTAAGGGGTCATTCTCATACACAAACAAAAAATCATTCTGAAAAGAAACCACTTTAGCTCTGAATTCAAGCATAGCCTGATAGGCAAAAATCCCATCTATACCGATAAAAATATCAAACTATACTAGAGGCAAAACAATAAGGTTTGCAGGTAGATTCATTCTCCACCGAAAGACAATAAGGTTCTTATAATTTCTTTTTGTTTTAACATTTCCTCCAGGTATTTTTACCATACGTTCAAGATTCATATATTGATATGGAATTCCTAATTTACTAGAAAACTCCTTAGAAATGAACAAATGTTTAGACCACTAATCAAGCAACACATTAGCATAATCTTAACAAACCAACAGTGTACCTGATACAACATCATTTGAAGGCCCAACATCTACTAATGTAGTTGCAATGGACTTCACCACCCCTTTATACTTGTAGTCAGGTTTCTTTCCCAATGTCGAGTTTTTCATTGGATACCCATTTTCATAATGATACATTTCATTTCACATAAAACATTTTACTGATTATAAATCAGATTTTTGTTTTACCATTACCCTTCTCTTTCAATGTTTAATTAGGAGCTTTATGTAACATTTTACCACATCGGTAGCACTTACATAAATTCAAAAGTAATTTCCAATAATAATTTTTACCACAATTTCCACAAATTGTAATCTTAAGTTTCTTACCATCAGATTTTTTTCAACAATTATTCCCCTTCGCCTGCCACCTTGACCTCTTATTCTGTTGTTTGTCAAAGAAGAGATGATCATCTAATAACTCCATTTCCTCCTTCTCCACATATCGAATAAGTTTTTCATAACATTTGAACTCATGAAAATATAAATACCTTCAATACATTGGCTTTAATCCTAATTAAAAATGGTTTATTTTTCTCTCAAGATCTCATATGAAATTTGGCGCATACCTTGCCAGTCATGTGAATTTTTCTACATAAGCATCCACTGAGTCATCCTACTACCTTAATTAAATGAATTGTTTTTATTCTTAAGATGAATAACATCAGGAAAATATTTCTTGTGAAACATTCATTTTAAATCATCCCAATTAAGAGCATCAATGTCCTCACTATCCCCGATATTTTTCACCATCAACCACCACTGATAAGCTTCTCCTTCAAAATGGTAAACAATGAGACTAGACAATTGATGTTCTAAACACCCCATAACATTGAAAATTTTCTCTAGTGATTTAATACACCCCTAAGCTGGCACATGGTCAGATGATCCTTTGAATGATGGAGGATGTTGCCACATGAAATTATCCACTACTAACAAGTTCATATATAGTTGATTTATGTGATCTCACACATGGATACCACCACCTTTTATAGCTAGATTCAACTGTGGAATCACTAAAAAAACTGGTTAGTTCTGATTCTGACAATCTCTGGTTGCGGATTTGTTTGGTTTTCTTCCTACAGATGTTGTCCCAACATGGCTACCCTATTTCCTATATGGAAAAGCATTATGAACATAGAGATATCTTAGGTGAAGTATAATGGTAATCATTAAATGATATCATTAATATATTATCATAAATTAATTTGTGGATATTTATTTAACAATACCATAACTCCTAATGTTATCTAAACCGACCTATGATACCAACTAGAAGGACCCGACCTTAAACATTACATAATCTAGAATTAAATGATGAATTCACATTGAGGATCTTTTCGGGTTTATAATTTTTGGTAATTAGACCATTACTATTACATAATATCTCAAAAATTACATGGTAGAAACTTTTACTTAGTATCCATTTTTTTCATAAAATAAATACTATTTTAAAAAAGGGTCATGTATTGTCCAATATTTTAGGCAACAAGAAATTTTCTTGATCTCCACCTTGAACATATTCAACTTTTTTTCATATAAAAAAATTTAAAAACTTGGGATGAGCATAAAAAACTATGTAAACATTATAAAACAATGAAATAAAACATTATTTCATCATTACATACATAATATATGCTCTTTAACATACATCATGAGTTTATATGGTTTACAAATAACTCAAAGAAAACAAAAATTATAATGGTAACTAGTGGCATCAATATCATACATACAATATAGCTATCACAACTTTGTAGGGAGCTTCATTTGGAATAACCATCATAGTATAAAACCTAAATCTCATTGGAGAAACATTCATGATTAACTCAGTCACATTACCCAATGCATTGGAGAGCTATCTCGGGCTCACCTGCAATGTTTTTATCATGGAACCACTCGTATATGTAAACAATTACCAAGAACCATTACATATTCTTAACATATAAAAAAAATAATGGAAAGATAGAATCTCCCCATCTCAATCACAATATATCAGCTAAATATAATGAATTAACAAATCCTTTACCAAAACCATTTTCAATAACAGAATACCTAAAAGAGTATATGGTATTTACATGCCTTTTAAAAACATTATGAAATGTTAGAAAAACCAAAGATCAAATAATACTCGCTGCAGCGGAATGGTCATTGTCACCAATTACATTAAAAAGTAACATTATTATTTTTGTTTAGTAAGAAGCATCATAGAAAAGGATTAACATTTAATGAAATGAAAATTCAATGGTTTTTACACAACGTATAAATGAACATCTTGTATTAAAACAAAATATTCCTCAATTAAATGATATTGATATCAAGTCCCTTACCTCACATCCGACTTGACCCGTTTGTTCATTAATCTCCTGAGCAATAAACAAAAGATAATTTATACTTTCATATGATCCTTTTTAATTTTTATTATTACATTTATATCACTTGTTACCATGTTTTAAACATTGTCTAATAATTTAATTTAATAAAAATCTTTTTGTTGATATTTGGTACTTGAGAAAAGAATATACTTCTTATAAATAAAATTTTCATGTGGTCAAAAGTTCATTATGTCCAGAATGATATTCATTATTTAGATATCATATATATCATATATATCCTTCAAATACATGTATTTATAATTGTACATAAAATTTGGAGGTAAGAAATGAAATGCAACATTCATGAAGACAGTAAGCCACACGTACTCATGAACACTACTTTCATTTCTGTATCATATTTAATGGAATGAAAACATAATGATACATAGTTATTTTATAACTTTAGTATAATATAATATATATAATCTTAGTAACTCTTTCCTTTATACTTCCCACATATTGCATTAACAAGTCATATAACTATGAGGGGGCAGTAGTCTTCCTTTCTAATAATTAAATTATCACGATTACCCATAATTGAAACAATAATGGTATGATATAAATGAAAAATATTTAAGAATAAAGAAAACATAAACATAATATATATCATATTTAAATATATATCCATATCAATGGCCTCCATGAGAGGCAGTAGGAGATAATTTAACAATCCTCACTTTGTGAGGCATTGGTTTTCCATCCACAGAAATAGAATGTAAATTACCCATTAAGTGGAGGTGTGTGTAAGTGTAGGTTGAATAAATCTCATAACAAATTTATAGTATTTTATGGATACTGTTTTTTTTATAAAATAAAATAATAAGAAGTGTTTTGAGGTTAGAGAGGTATAATAAAAGAAACAAATTTATGAGAAACTATTACATTTAATACGGGTAACTCCCTTTGGTTTGAACCAAAAGTACATCATGATGTGCTTTATGCCTACATTAAGGATTCTAGGTGGAAGAGTTGGATCTTGAGAGATTATATGGTCTGGGTTTTAATGATCCATGGGGCTTGAGAGGTGTGAGTAATTGGTTTGAGGGAAGGGTTTTTTATAAGGTGGGGGAGGGGATTTTTAGGAAAGTGTGAAAATATTATTTTATTATATAATTATTTTCAGTTTCAAAAAGTCCAAAAAAATTTAAAGTTCTATATAAGATGACTCTTAGTATAAATAAAATTAGAAAATAATAATTTTATAGGTTTTGGATATTATTTTAATCATTATAATATTATTTATTTAAATCTTATATTAATGATGTAAACACAACCTCATTATTGTGTCATAAAAAATATTATTTATAAGATGTATAAAAATTATAAAAATATTACAATGATGTAGGAAATATTTTTATATTTCAATAGAATATTTATAGTCGAAATGATAACTTATATAACCCTATGTAAAAAATAATTTACTAAAAAATATTTGTTTATATCATTTTTGTCTTTACATTAAATGAATTAGTATAATGTGTCATTATCACTCATAAGATGATCCACGGGGTCCAAAAATAGACCCAAGGATTTCTAAGGTTGGACATGAATCATAAACAAATGTTAGGACATGTGTTAATGTAATTTTTTTTATTATAAGTTTTTTTCTTTTGAAATACCATATTTACCTCTAACTGTGGTTAAAAAAGTCAAAAGTTACTATTCACTAGATATTTTTTTATCTTATTAAACGAAATATTACATAATAATAACAACCATGTATGTCGGATTTTCAAAATTCAATTCACAGAAGTTGTTAAACATTTTTTAATTGAAAAAGACAGTTTTTAACAACTACTTAGTGGTTTCACTAATCATAAAAAATTAAAGTTTTTCAGAAAACTACCAAACATTCAGCCTAATAAATATTTTATATTTAAATTTTAAAAATATGGTCTATTTCACCAAATTCAAAACAATGAAGTTAGATTAATTAATTTAATGTAAATTCCCAATGTCAAAACAAAAAGCAGGTTTTTACAAAATATCATCTTTCAAAAGATTGGCAATTGTTTATGTTCAATTTCAAAGTGAAATTAATTCCAATGCCTAAAATTGGATTTAATTGAAATAATATAATCTAATCACTCTTTAAAACTAATAAAAAGGTAATCTAACCATATAAATAAATTAAATTAAAAGGTATTTTTAAATTAAAATACAGTATTTTCCACTATTCATCTAAAATTAAATTTTATCAGAAAAATAGCAAAATTTTACCCAAAGTGAATTTTGATGTCCCAATTCTAAATAAGAATTTAATTTTATCAAAATTAACATATAAAAGTGACCAATATGTTATTTAATGAGGGTTCACCATTAAATGGTGGTAAATCGACCTTTTAAAGAATATTATAGTATTTATGCTAAAATTAGATTAATTCACATTATAATCCTCTAAAATTTATTGCATAAATGTAAAAACATTTAACCAATATAAATTATCATATTTTAGTTAGTTATGTTAAATCCAAACAATATAATGGCTAGACATGAACTACAATTAAAATAATATTATTATATTATTAGTGTACAATGTATGATTTCAAAGAAACTTGTTGTTTTGTTTTGGGTACCCCATCAAACAAATAATCCACTTTTAATGTAAAATTAATATTTAATTCAAAAATATTAACAATTAGGAAAATTTATTATTTCATTATTTACAAGGTATGTTACACTAATACACCTAACCAATGTTATCTACATCATGTTGTTGTAATTATAGATGTTTTGGTACCCATTTGAACAATATATCAAATAATCTTCATGCTTTGTGTGTCCATTTATTTGTACCCTCATCCTACTCAATGATCGAACATTCTCCTAATGGAAATGGTTCCTGTATATAATTATTCACATACAACCTTGTTCAAACACCTCATAATACGTTGGAAAACATATTAAAACAAGAATTCTGTTTCCAACATTGGTATGGGTTGAACACCATTTTCATGAACCAATTACCAATTAAATTGTATGGATTATATGTTTTGAATAGGGATATCTGTTATCCAACATTTCATCACCAATCCTAGTGTGTTTTAATAATCTGGAATCATGATTAACGATTTTTAGTCCCCAATGATCTGGTAGAATTCAATTTCCCTTACCTTACACAATTCATAGAGTATAACATTTTAGAAGGTATTGTTATCTCTTCATGGATCCCCAGTATCCATTCACATCCTCTCTTAGCTTGAGTATTTATAGTGTTAAGAAAATATATTCAAATCATGAGTGTTTGATAATTGTTCAAAACTCTCATATAAATTTTCAATCACATGAACATCAACAGATTATCACGCCGGTCATGAATCATGTAAGGTTAGGGATTGGTCATCGGTAATCACGAATGTACCATTTTTATTCAATAATAATATTCTATGAAAGGAACATGTTCTATAATTAATATGTTTGAAATAGACCAACTGATGATATAAGTGGTTGTATATAGATTTGAACCTCTTATTTAAAGGATTCTGTAATTCTTAACCCATGTGATCAATAATATGAGATCATACAGTCCCTGTTGATTGGCCTCTAGGACCCCCCTACAACTATTCTAGGTTATCCACCCCAATATGGGATTTTTGGTGTTAAAATTCTACACTCTTCTATAGTTGGTTTTACTCAACAAGACATGCAACCACTAATTGTGTCGCCTCCACCAAAATTGCCTCCGATACCACCAACTAAGACCTCAAGTGGTTGATTTATTTCTATTGAGAAACATAGATGGACAGATTCTCTCGTTTTGTCTCTTCTATATAGTCAATATATGATTCAGTTGACTTAAGTTCCTTGGATCCTTCATCTTTGTGCTTATTCTTTAAAATTTCAAGTTACAACTATTTATCATGATCCTAGTAAATAAATATGTCTTGACCCAACATGTGATGGTTACAAAAGTCCACCCCATAGATTCCTATGATGAATAGATAACGATTGAGAGATCCTGAAGGGATTGAAATGTAAGATATCATTGAATTATAAATGATCATATGAACAAACATCCATTCCATTAGAAAAATAATATGGTTCTCCTTGGGGAAATCTATGAAGGAATCCATGAAGTCATGGAGTTATACATGATCAAATTCAATAATACCACAAATATATTAAAGTAAAAATCATCCATGTTCTTATCCAATAGCATGATCATATGGAAATATATTCATGGTAAGGGATCTTAATCTATATATTCACAAAGACTAGAATCCTCTACAACCCTCTATGGAACCTATGTGGTGGATGGGACCATCATAGCCTTCTCATCTTCCCTGGATGGTCGTATAATTTTGAACATAGTTCTTCAATCCACTATTGATAAAAATTATCTTACATGATCCTCCAGTAAAGCCTCCACCTCATTATATTCTCCTACTAGAATAATGTATACATATTCTGTTGCATCTTCACCCCCAATAGTTTCCACAATGGAAAGATCATCAACTACAGCTCTGTCATCTAGGATGATTTTAGGAACTATCTCTCCAAACTCTATTGGGGACATGGTATCAGTGGTCCTTTCCAGTGGAATCTCCAGATCATACCGACTACCATGGACTCCCCATCCATTTCCGTGGTAATTATAGAACCTTTAGTGACTACCTCAACATTATTTGTTTTTACATGGATGCTATCCTTGTCAATTGATCATAGAAAATATTTTGAACATTCATTTCAATGTTAATATTAAAAAAGAAGAAATGAATATTTTTAAGAGATAATTGTTAATATGGGGATTGTCTAAAATGAGTAATATAGTGGAATGAGGAGGTCACACTAGTTCACAGGCAATCCCCTAGAAATAGAATTCCCTCTTCATCTTCCTACCCCTTCAGTTGTGCTATCTCTTCCTATGTTTTGAAACACATCGAAATAGAGTTACGGTGGTCTCCTACACTATCCACAACAATAGTTGAGGTTCCCTAGAATACTTCTCAATGTCAATCATGAACCACCCACTCCTTTGTTCTCATCAATCTATTCACATGTGCGAAAATTGTTAGACTGGACTCTTAGGATTTTTGTGACTTCTAACACCCATGGAATTAGATTATTTAATTTATTGAAATCAATGAAACCTTATATGGAAGTTTTCATATTGGTTTAACTCTCCTAGCACTCTTATGAGTCTCCCTATATAGGTGCTCGATTAGTTAAGCCATTGGATGACAGTTCAAAAGAGGTGGTTATTCCTAATAGAATATTTTCCTATGTGCTCTGTAGGATTGTCATTCCCTAAGAGAAGACCAGATCTAATATGTCTCTAATTTCTAGAACCAAATCCTCCTAATTCACCTGAAAAATATTTATAGAATTGATTTATCCGACGAGGAATGTCATATCGTGGTTGAGATCCCACCACATCATGTGTATACATTTGATATTTCTAAAGATCCCCAAATTCCCAACCATCTAGAAACACCGCATCTCCAGGAACATTCATATAGTGCAAAAACTACACCGGAGATTGAACTTATTCTTTTAGAACTTACCTAGGTGTTTTTACATCCTCTCATGAAAATTTCACCATCATAGTCAGACCTATTTCCCATCCTATTCATATGGGACTACCTTTGTTAGTCCAAGGATTATCGGCTCCACAGTTAACGTGGCTCTGCCAAAGGTCTCATTTTACTTCCAAAATTCATTCCAACCACCACTCACCCTAACCCTCATGGTTTTATAGCCTATCCAACATATGAATCTTATATTATTTGAACCATTTCTTGAATTACATTTTAATCAAGCCTAACATATGATTGTATGTCCCTTTCACCATATCCATCAGCCCCTTCGATTGGGTCAACTACTCCTCCAGGTCCTACAACAAGTTCTCTCTCTGGAGGAATTTGTCATACATTTCTCTAACGGTTGACAACAAAGAGATATATTGAAGGACCCATCCGAAAATTCCAAATTCATGATTATGTGGATGGAATATGTTGGCCCCTAGATAATCACATCTCTATAGATCCAAGGTGATTTCCAGGTGGTGGTAAACATAAAACATTGTAGAATATACTACCTCATAGAGCCCCACATTCATTAGATGGGCCCGGAATACATGAATGATGTTCATTTCTAATAGTCCTAGTCATATTTCATTGTTAAATTTCTAACGTAGAATATTTCATAGTTGTCCATTCATATTTTCAATGGAACCCAATAACTCACATTGAGAAACATCTCATATATAGGGGATGTCACATCCTCCATATTCTATACTTCAACATTGATTATGTTGTTCTTATTAGTTTATATTGAGATTTTTGCATGGTCCTCCTAAATCTGGTCCCCATATTCTCTAACACACTATTATTTTTCTAGAAAGGGTCTAAACATCTAATAGGTCTCATCTCATCTTTCCATATAGATGAATTCATTGACCAAATACAGAAAAAAGTAAAGATAAATCCTATTTCAAATAGAGATATCCCTTTGAGGTTCTGTTAGAATGTCAATGAATGTATCATGGTACGAAAAACTCCTAATTATCCCCCTAATAATTTTTATCTAATCCATTTCTTCTCAATAGGTAGTAGTAACATTGGATCCTTTAATGGCCATTTTTTTTAAATACATAGTGGTTTTTCTGGTTCGGGTTCGGGAAAACCTACTCATGGATATCGTTTCGAGAAGTATGGGTTCACAAAGGCTATTTTATAATGAATAATCTCTTGGAATAATATTTATGGTGAATGAATTTAATTACATGGATCATGGTGATGGTAATATTCTTATCAAATAGTGATCAAAATCATATTGTTCTCCTGAAGGGTGTGACCTTCATGATAAGGGAGAGAATTCTTTCACTTTGAAAATGTATGGTGATGTTTATATGGGGATCATATAATGTTTAATGTTGTATAACTTCCCATTTATTTGATAGGTTTTTGTGATCTGGGAATCATGAATGGGATCCGTTAATTTTCCTCAGGAATATTATATGCTTTCCTATCTTTTATGACTCTCCCTTTGAATTTGACCCCCCTATTTCACTGTGGGGTTAAATTATAACAGGAAATATTTTTTGAATACAAAATAATTATACTATTGGAGGGATTCTAGAAAGCATGTATAATGAAAATAAAATTGATGAAGAAATATACCAAAAATCCATCAAAGGGTTAATATCACCAGACTCACCACCTTTATAAATTGTCGATCCTGATGAAGATAATGTAAAATATATATCCTTCACGAGAACGTGATGGAATGAAGATGACCTCCTTGAGAAATCAATGATATATCATGGAGTTATATGTGACTATACGTTGTGTGTTTTGGGTAATCTCTATGCCACAATAATCATAACCACATTGCTCACCTAATCATAATGTTAAGGATTTGTGATATCCTACAATAACAATAAAACCCATATTTCTATAAATACACTATACTTTAGGTAATTTATGGGATGAGAGACCTTTCTATTTCCAGATATCACTCCATGCTCACAAACTAGTTAATATTTATGAGGGAAAGTGAAATAGGAATACCAAAAGTTATTGAATCATCATGAAACCCCAACTTTTTTGTTGACATCCTTTACCCAATTTGAAGATTCATTTCAGAATGGAATATTCACTTGATGAATGAATAAGTACTTGAGAGGTAGTTGATAATTTTAATAGAATTAAACCTTCATATGTATCTACTCATATATATCAGATCATCTTTATTAAGTAAGGGAATCATGTTTCATGATGTCTTTACCTTAATGATCACATGGACCTCTGCAATTCCCTTTTTATTTGTGATCATCTCTCTGTGATACCCTAATGCATTTAGAGAACATCTAATTTTCCTCTACATGTTTTCTCACTTCTTATAACACCCCTTATTGAAGGATGTATTCCCAAGGCCCTCATACCAATCAATGATCAGTTCAACGACACCGAAAATCCCAGTGTGTCCAGTACCACCCTCACTTGTGTCCACCAACTTCACATCAAGTGAAAACCAATCCCCTATACTACATATTGATTCTATGAATTGGTTTCCAAAGGTTCATATATTCTCTCTTTATTCTCTATAACATTTCCCTCTAGATTCCTCCACAATAGTTACAACAACATCCCCTCCAAATTGCAAATGATTGGTGGTCTCATAATCTTTAGGGATGAGGATTGATTCCCCGCATGTATAATATGCATGACATAAATATTCATAGTGTCACTTCCATGTTGTAAGATGATAAACTATATAATTTTTTTTTTCATAAATTGAATTTAAACAATATCCTCACCCTATATGAGGAAAACACGATTCCTCATGTAAAATTGAAATGGGATGATCCCACACCTCCTACCTTTTGTAACAATCAATGGATTCCACATTTATGTGTCATGCAGGACAACATTTACTATCCAATATATGAATTAACTTATATAGAGGGAGGAATCCACATTTATTTCTCACACAACCCTCATATATGCTCTATTCAAGACACGGTCATCCATACCAAATGATTTTAATCTACATAGAGTAGCCAAATCATATAACCTTAATCTATGGCATTGAAATTCGTGGGTTTTGTTCCATGTCTTCGAAAAAGGAAATATAAGATGCCATCTTCTGGTTAAATCTTGACTCTAATAAAAATACACGTTCCCACCTATGGGAATGCCTCTGATATCCACCTATATAGAGTTTTTAATCCACAACTATGGAACCACCTCCATAGGATGTTCAGATCCTTCTTTAAACATAGGTTATCTCTCATATCAATGAACCTACCATATCCATCTACATGGGGTTATAATATAGAACCATAGATTCTCTTCTCGAAATATTTTTGATCAATCTCTAAAACTAGGTGTGAAATCTTTCCTCTAGGGTATACAACTCGCATATCCGCCTCCACAGAGTGTTATGATCAACACCATCCTGGTCTGCCTCCATGGGGTTTTCTTATATGAATCATCAGATTCACCTCAATATGAAATTTTGATCCAAACCTCCATGAATGATATCCATGGGGTGTTTTGATAACTACCATGTCCCCAATATACATTAAACATGTTCCCGTATGCACAAGACATTTAAAATATTACCTTATTCATTTCGCCATGATGTCATGATCTGTCTACAATGGATATAAATTATGTTACCTTACCAGGAATACTATCCCCATGTAAAAAACTCGATATACATGATGTAAAAATACATTGATGGATTACACTCAATCATCAATTACCTAATGGTCAATATTGGATCCATTGGGATCTGAAGTTATGATGCATCAAATGAGACTTTCTCCAAATGAGATGATTAATCTGTGAACAATTCTGCCATTGTCCATACATTCCCACATGTTCCCAAAATGTCCACTCTCTTGACTGGAGGTCATTTCCCATTCGAGATAGAACCATCATAATTATACAGTATCCACAAAGATATAACCCTATGAATGTGTTCCATAAACATGACAAAATCATTGATACATTCCAGAATTGGCGACGAACACCAATGAGAAATCCATGAAAGGAGGAACTGAGATTCCATTGTCTTTTTTATACCATAGATCATACATCATAGATAAATGAGATGAAATACTTATGCCTTTTTAATGTGGGAATATTGGTCAAAGAATTTTCACATCGCATGGCCACAATGAATGAATTAAAAAATTATAATAATCTAAGGTATTTATAGTTTTATGTTTGAGTGAATTTCTTACATTAATTATCCATACAAAATAGGTATACAATATTCACGAAGAAGGGAATATTGATACTCGGATAGAGTGTCTCATTATAATTCCTTGAAAATGTGTGGATGATAACATATTATCTAAAACATCGATATAACCTATCACATGTTCATTATGTGTTCCTTGTATTCCATTTAATGAGTCTAATAAAAATATTTTTACGTCATTTTTCGCATAATTATCCATAAAACAATACCAATAAATCTACAGTTTGGGATTCTTTGGTTAATTAGATACATTAAAAATAAACATAAAATATTAGAAATAAATATTTATTTCACTATCCTTAATATATATATATATATATATATTCCATTGATATTTTTTACTATATAGGATACATGGGGATATAAATTAAAACAAATTTGTGATATTAATCCAACAAAATGTATAAGAAAGATCGTGATGAAATTATTATGATTATAAAGGAATAAAATGATACAATTGAAGATCATGGTAAAATAATAAAAAATTATTAATTGAATAATTAAAATGGTATCAAAATATGATGGCATAATAATTATTTTTCAAATACATAAGACATTGATTCATAATAAATATCCTAGTATTATATCCAAGAAAAAAAATCATGGTATGTTATAATTATTTCATGTCCATCATATTTGATATCTCATAAGATGGTAACAGTACCCACTTCATCTAGAGATGTATAAATCTTATACCAACCATTAGTGATTTATATATGAATGTATATTTACGCAACATTTAAAATGAACATCATTATAAAAAGTAATAATGATAAGAATCATGATGTGTAATGGGGTAACATAGTCATATCTCAAAGGATAAAAAAATTATAAATTCTAAAAATTACTATGAATATTGAGACTAAATCCTTTGGTATAACCATACCTTAGTAAGGAATCATAGATCATTAATATGGATTTTAGGTTAAGAAAAATCAAATAAATTTAGCGGTTATGTTGGTATAATAATTTTCCTCTAAAATAATATTCCTCATTATAAATAAATAACATTTAATGAAATTAATGACATTATATATTTCTCAAAATATAAGTAGAAAAAAATAGTTTCGAAAACTGTATATTTTATTTTTTGAAATCATGAAGTAGAAATTACATTAATAGAATTATTCGTCAATTAAATAATGGAATATAAACATTTCATTTAATAGGTGTTGCCATTATGAAATAAATGAGAAGTGATATTGGAAATGTTATATATCCCAAATAAAATTGGATGAAAAAATGATTTTAGGGAAATGAAAATATATAAATTATAAATTTAAATTATATAGGCTGAAGAGTGTAATAATTAGTGGAAAAGAGAGAGGAACCATAACCCAGATGAAATGGAGCCGATTGGGGTGTCTCCTTAACACTAGTATAGAATCACATGGTATTTGTGTGTACCCTCTTCAATAATGAAATTAATTTGTTAGAAAATTTATTTTGAATATTTCTCATGTATATGTTTCTTAATTTATGTCCATTTTTTATCTTATGTAATTCATTTAATTTTTTTAAATGGATACATATAGTTTTTTGTTCAACCTTAAAAAAATTGTTTGAATTCTTTATCATTTTCCAAGATGTATTATTTTAGTTGAATGGTCTCCATAACATTAACAGTTATAAAATTAATATGTTTATTATTTGAATACAATTTTTTGAACATGATATTTAAGGTTATTATATATATTTTATATTATCAACATTAAAGGTGGTTAAAATCATCCATCAATGGATATGTTTTTTAAAAACCTATTATATTGATTTTATGAATTAGATGATGAAAATATCCTATTAGAGAATTATTATATTCGTAATTATATGATGAATAAATTTTTAACAATAAATAAATATAGTATTTTTTAGGAATAACTAATCAAAATTTATAGGTGTATGAAATAAAATACTTACTCTATCACTTTGACGCGGCTACAATGGACGACGCTATAATCTTGTTTGGATAAATATTTTATTAACACTAATAATTCAATAAAAAAATTGATATTTTGTGAGGCATGAAAATATTTTTTTCAAGGAAGTATTTTTTAAATGCAATGATAATGGTGTGGATAATGGTAGTATTTGAAAGTGTGATGAGTTTAATTTTATATAAAAAATTATGAAATATTTCATTTTTCAATTATCTTATTTTCACTAGTACTCCCCATAGATCCCTATTATTTCTATTCAGGATACATTAGAATTTCTAGTTTCAAAAATGGTAAAGCTCAGTAAATTGAACTTGTTAATTATTTATTATATTTTTGTGATTTTATATTTACCAAATTTCACCATATTTATTCATCTTTATTATTTTTAACAACAAAAATACAAAATTTGACTAATTATTGAATTGAAACATAATAATTCCAAATAAATAATAAATTATTATAAATTATTTTCTATATAATGAAACTTTTACATTTATATACAATCATTCTTTGATAAAAAAATATATTATTTAGGATATAATACAATTTCTAACTCATAGAATAATGTTATATATTATTTCATAAAATAAACATTTAGTTTATATACATTTGAAAATTTACCATTAATATTTTTTATGAAATAATATTATTTTAAAAATATTAAATCTATCATAAAAATATTTTTCATGGAGGATAAAAAATAACGTTTTTATAAAAATATAATTATATTTTCATAATGATAAATATTTATTTTTTTCTCATATATATTCTAATATAATTGTACTAAGGAAGAAGTTCCATACAGATTTTATTTCATAGGATACCAAAATATTATTTTTATATTAGAATTTAAAAGATATAATTCATTAGAGTTATGTTACTATTTATACATTCATATTTATTATTGTCAACTCAGTTTAATAAATTATAAAACACATCATCTCTATATATTTACATAGTCTTGTTGATATTTATCTAATATATATTATCAATATAAAAAAAATATTACATTTAAAATAATTTTTTTCTTTTTATAGTGTTTTTCTTGATTGTGATTATTTTAGGAGATGAAAATGATCTAAAATTTAAAATTCTATTTATTTTAATTTTTTTGGTTTTCACTCTGAATTTATTAGAAAAATGTTTATTTTTTATTTCAATCTTGAAAATTTAATGTTTAAAATTAACATAACTTTGTATTGTGTTTAATTCTAATTATGTTTTTATTTTTTTTATACTATATAATATTCATTATTATAAGAAACATGTTTAATTAAGAATGAAATTCAATTAAAATCTAAGTTATTATATTCTACTAACAATGTGAAATTTCATCCTTAAAATAAAAATTCACATGATAAGATGTAATCGTGATAGGTTTCATCTATTTCATTTCATTTTCATGTTCCCATATTTCATCTTTAAGATAATGGTTACTCTAAAATGATGTTGACTTGGCGAGTGTTTTTATTTTGTTTAAATTTTTATCCATAGTATAAGATCATCACATTTTTCTCCTTCTAAGAATGATATTTCTCAATCTATAAATTTTTTGGATTTAACACATTTTAGGGATCTGGTATATAATTTCACAAGAGGTAAAAATGTAAGACATCATAAACCTGATATTGGTTTTGGGGTGTTCTAGTGGATATTCCACGGTTTTGATGCAATCAAAACTATTATAGGGGTCAATATAATACATAATAATCCTTCATTCTTCACAATCCTCATAAATATCTCCTTTATATATTTGAAAATAAACTCTTTCTCTCTAATAAAACATTTACAGTTCAAAATTAAATATTTCATCAAACCCCTGTTATTTACACGACAATATTATAAGGTATTATTGAATGAATTTTTCTTTCTCCCTCTAATTATAAAATATTTTGAGTCCTATAAGATTATATTCCCTAACATCTTCAAAAATTTGGGGTTATATATTTCTTCATATTTAAAGATTAATTTGGATTATTTTAAAAGAATGTCACGACCAGTACCCCAAGGCCCGTGCAGTGACTACCCCAAGCCTGCCTTCTATAGGCACTGGGCTGGTGGCTGGCATCGAAGGCATATTCCATATAACTAGGAAGGAATTTCCTTCATAACATATAAGCACACATAACCATGCATACAGCAAGATAGAAACTCAATTAAACTAAATTGTAAACAGAGTGAGTACAGTAAGAAAAAGGGGTCAGAATATAATCCCAAAAGGAATGTAAGTACAACTGTGATAAAATACAATTGAAGAAAAGGTAAATACATCTGCTGGGTTATCCCTTTAGGTTCCTACCTGAAGGGTATCTACATATCACCACCTCCAAACTCCACTTCCACCCGTCTCCTCTACGTACGGACACGTCATACGGTCCACCTCGAGGTACTATCCAGTCATAGTACTCTCAGCCTCAGTAAGCGTTGTCTGTCTTCTACATCTAACAAAGAAGGTGTGGGTATATCCCGTGCAGGGGTGAGTAAAACGGTACTCAGAAGGGACCCCGAGACCCTCTAGGTCTCCCATAATTCATCAAGGATAAATGAAAAATTATGAAATCAATATATAACCATATGCTCATACATATACCTATGCTATCAAGTAATCCATTTCAATCATGAGGAAAACACAGAGGTACAGACTCAGCTCACAGTAGGATTTATTCTATGGGTAGTATAATGTAACATTGCCAATCACAACGATGAACACCTCTACTACTGGAGAAAACTAACTCTACCGAGTACAGTGGTACTTCCACGTCAGACAGAGCTACTTCCCACTATCCTTGGAATGATGGCGTGCTCCTCCTGTCGAGTACCATTAGTATGTCAGGTCATCAAGGCGGTCCCAACCGTGGGTTTTCCGCATCACCAAGGTGCTCCCCCTTGTGACCTGATGAGGTAAACCTCCTATCAAGTACTGTGGGTTTGTCGTTTCACTAAGGATCTCCCCACCATGGGAATGACATGTCACCAAGGTGCTCCCCACTAGGCCTGTCAAGTCACTCTGAGTCAAAACGGTCAGCAGTCGTCAAGTCTCCGTCAGCCACTAGGTTCCCACACTATGCTTCCTCGTCTCAAATAGGATCTCCTCCATAAGCTACTCTCCGATATTACAACAACCACTAATTCTAAAGAAGATGATTTTCAAAGATCCATCACGTTATAGAGGTATCAACGTAAGAGAAAATGCATCAATCAGATGTCCGTTCAGTGAGTTATTTGCATTTTAGTCCCGAGGCCCGGTTAGATTCATGATCCATCCCACATAAATTTTCCCCATTTTAATCCAAAACGGAGTGGGGTATCGCTCAAAGGGATCATCTCTCTCCCAGATTTCCATCACCGCTGACGGTTCGTCAAACAGACATCTAGTGACAAGGTTATGGATGAAAAGATGTAATTGGGTCGTAGTGGGCTCAGGTCTCGTCCGACACTGTTGGAATGTCTTTGGATGACCCGACCTGTGCCATCTAGGTGCGGGTAAACCTGGAAGGACCCATTAGGTTCAGCCCAGCCTACTAGGCAACTCGACCTGCTAGGTCCGGCCTGGCAGGCCGCACGGTGCCGTAGAGGGCTGCAGGTGGTCGTGAGGCCTGGGAGGGTGCCGCGAGGGTGCGAGACCTTGGTCCGACTCGGTCGGGATGGCAGTCCGTCCACGGGGAGGTGGTTGGGACGTGGGGCTACATTTTGGTAGCGGGGCTACGTTCTAGTGGAGTGGGGGGGTATGGTCGTGGTGGGGCGGTCCGGCCGCGGGGCGGTGGCTTGGTCGCCGGGCGGTGCGGAGCCATGAATGGCGATGGTGGTCGCGGTGGGTGTGGTGGTCGGGGGGCGACATCGTTGCACTGTCGCCATCATTATGGGTGGCAGTGGTGTCGACTTCTGCTCTTGTTCCCCAACCATGAATGGTTTCTATTCTCCTCCATCACGAAGAAAACCACAATATATGACGAAGGGTTTTACAATGTTGGTTTGTCCCATACCCTCCGCATTATGGTGGAAGCATATGGTTCATAAAAAACATGAACATGAACGTCAAATCATATCATACCACAATTATTTTTCCCAACATGCAAAATAAATATAAGGGGTGTACATGGTAAGTGATAAACAAATAGAAATAAACCACTACCTTTGATTTTTCATTGATGTTGGAGCGAGAAATAAGTTGAAGTTGTCGATGTTCATCTCGTCCGCCACACACCTCCAATCCCGATCACATGCATTAGTTCATCGTACTCGAGGATGTTCCTAATTGGATTGTGTCCTGAGGAAGAAGATGACCTTGGTATTCTTTGTTGGAGGTGCATTCTTCGTGGATGAAGTGTACCCCTCCAAGGGTTCTCCTCTCCCAATTCCACCCAAAAAATGAAACAGGTTCCACTATCATTAACATAAGAAGAAATTATATTGGTACAGTCAAGTAGGCATAATTAATATACCACATTGGTACAATTAATTATCTCAATTAATTTATCCAATTTAATGGATCAATTTAATAATTCAATTTAATTGGAGGGGTGGAATATTGGGTAGTTGTGAGGATTCTCCCCATTTAGTATGGTCGTGGGGTCCCCACCTCTAGAATTCAAAAAGGGGGGTTTAGGTTCGGGTGGTCCAAACTGCTATAACCTCACAAATGATGTTTAGTTACAGTGGACCACACCTCTTAACCTTGAAAGGGTGGTTTAGTTCTAGTGGTCCCCACCTCCCAACTTCCACATGGGTGTTTACCACAAAAATAAAATTTGATAATTTTGTTTTATTATTTCATTGAAAAACAAAAAAATTAACATTCATCCTCAACCAACTTTCATCGAGTTGAAAGTATTTTTAAGAGAATACCAATGCTGTGAGTTCAATGGTGCCCTCATATTTAAATTCCGAGCACTGGTTCAATAGTTGGAAAAACCAACTTGCACATATATTGAATGTACTAGAACAAAAGTTCAGAAATTCATTCTGTGCACTCTGGGCCTCGGAATCACATTCTGTTAAATTTAATAGACTCATAATATTTCCATTTAAAAAATGAAATTTCCATGGAAATTCCAAGAATTTTTATTCTCCCCACCTCAAGGATCTATGCCTTATAAGACACAGCTCAAACTAGGTAAACAAGTGGGGGTACAAATCTCGCATCTGAACCTCCATCTCCTATGTGCTATCCTAGAGGATCTCATGCTACCAGCAAATGTGCACTAGAGGAATCGACCATCCACGATGGAGCCACTCTTATCGATCCTCAATCTCTACTGGAACCTCTGTAATATTTCCCAATCGTCGATGTCCTGCTTTCCATGGTCGATGATGTGAGAAGGGTCATGCATGTATCTCCTCATCTGGGACACATGGAAGAAGTCATGGACCAGATTCAATTTAGTTGAAAGAGCTAAGAGGTATTCAACCTAACCAACTCTGCTGAGGAACTGATATAGTCTGATGATCCTAGGAGACAACTTTCCACATTAGCGAAATCTATGCATACCTCGCTGGGGTGAGACCCGTAGAAATACGTGCTCTCCATCCTCAAAATCTAGAGGTCTCCATCCCATGTTGGAAAACGACATCTACCTACATTTTGTAGTCTTCATCCTCTCCTGGATGATCACCACCTTCTCTATGGTAGCCCATATCATCTTTGGTCCTACTGGTGTTGACTCCCCCGGGTCAGTTCAACACAAAGTGATCTGCATGGTCACTCTTATACTACCTCAAAAGATGCCATCCTAATGGTGCACTAAAAGATATTGTTTTATATAAACTCCACCCAATGAATGTGATCCTCCCAGCTATGACAGAAGTTGATGACAGAATCACGCAACATGTCCTCATGTGTATGAATGATTCACTCATTCTGGCCATACGTCTGAGGATGAAAGGTAGTTCTCAAATGAAGTTGCAACCCGAAAGCCTCGTACAACCCCTTTCATAGAAAAGATGTAAAATGCACAACACGATCAGAGACAATCATCGAGGGTACTACATGTAGCCTCATAATCTTTTGCACATAGAGGTTTCTCATGCTCTCCACTATACCTAGCTATTTGATAGGTAGGATGTTGGCCGACTTGGTCAGTCGGTTGATGATCACCCAAATCGAGTCATGTCCGCAAGAATGTATACAGAAGTATTATCACAAATTCCATATATATCCCATCCCACTTCCACTCTATAACCTATAATTGTTGATCCATGCTTGCTGGTACCTGATGATCCGCCTTCACTTGGTGTCAAGTGGGGCACCGAGAAACAAACATGGCTATTGCTTTCTACATTCTGGCCACCAGTGCTGTCGTCGGAGTTCCTGGTACATCATCTCTAATACTAGATGTACTACTAGAGGGGAATTGTGGAACTCCCTCAACACTTCCTAATGAAGTGACATTGGTACCATGGAAGTCCTCTGAAGAGAATGACGTGCTCCCCACCTACAAAAAACCCATAATGAGCCTCACCTGTGGATATCTGAGCACGTCGAGCCACGTATTTAGCGTCTTCACAATGTACCTCCCTAGCTCAGTGATGAAGTGAGAATGTGACTGTATGAGACTGATGAAAAATTGCTCCATCTTTATCCATAAAGGATATCTGCAAAGTAGCCAGCTGCTTCATTTCTTCGCCTATCAGTTGTATACCAGATCTCCTGTTGAGTGCATCTGCAACATCATTCCCCGTCCAAAGAGTATATACAATCTTGAAGTCATATTCCTCAAGGAACTCAAGCCAACATCATTGTCTCAAGTTCCATTCTTTATGAGAGCAGATATACCTGATACTCTTGTGAGTAGAGTACATTGTAATGCGCTCGCACATCCGATTACGTCGCCACATATTCAATGAGAAGAACACTACTTCTAACTCCAGGTCATGGGAAGCATAGTTATGCTAATGTTGTATAAAGAAATAACAAACTCTTGGAAACAAACACTAAATCAGTGTTTTCATGCACTGAGTCATAAATTCGAATTTAGGGTCATGGTGTATGGATATGTCGGCCACTGTACCAACACTAGACTCCTTGAACTGAAATCCACACTAATTAAAGTTTACACAATTCCATCATAGAATTATCAGAGTCCAAGTTCTTCTATAGAACCGACTCCTATGGTACCAATTTGTCACAACCCGTCCCCCAGGGCCCGTTCTTTGACTACACCATGCCCTCCTTCCATAGGCCTGGGGCTGGAGACTAGCACCGAAGGTGTATTTATTAAAACTGGTATGGCATTGCCTTTATAAAATGTAAGCACACGTACCCATGAAAACACCAAGATAGGAATGTAGGAAAATTTAACATCAAACTGAGTGAGTGCAGTAAGATATATAGGGCTGAATATAAGACCAACTGGAATGTACAAGTACAACTATGATACAATACAACTGATGAAAAGTGAATGATAGTTGTTGGGTAGTCCTTCGAGGTTACAACTTGATGGATAGGTATATATTTCCTCCTCATCACTCCACGTCCTCCCTTATCCTCTACATACTGACATTCCATATGGTCTGCCTCCAAGTACCATCCGGTCCTGGTACTCTCAGCCTCTGTTAGTGTTCTTCATCGTCTACATCGAACACTAGAAGGTGTGGTCATAGCCCATGCAGGGATGTGTATAACGATACTCAGTAGGGACCCTAAGACCCTCTAGGTATCACAAAATCCATCATGGATAAATAAAAAATTATGAAATCAAAATACAAAATTACTTAGGTATATTCCCATACATATACCTATGTTATCATGTAATCGATCTCAATCATGAGAAAAACACAAAGGTACAGACTCATCTCACACTGGGACTTATTAAATGGGTAGTATCAAGTAAAATTGCCAATCTCACCATCGATCACCTCAACTGCTGGAGAACACATCCTCCATTGAGTATAGTGGTCCTTCCGCGTCATATAGAGGTGAATCCCACTAACATTAAACTACTGAGGTAATACTTCTTTCGAGCACCACGGGTATACTGTGTTATCAAGGAGCTCGCCACCATGGGTCTGTTGCATCACCAAGGCACTACCCCTCATGGCCTGCTGAGATATTCCTCTTATCGAGTATTGTGGGTCTGCCGTGTCACCAAGGCCCTCACCACCATGGGTCTTCCGTGTCACCAAGGATCTCCCCACTAGGTATGTCATGTCACTCTGAGTCTAAACATTCAACAGTCATCATGTCACTCTCAGCCACTGGGTTCCCACACTATGCTTGCTCATCACCATGGGGATCTCCTCCACAAGCTACTAGTCGATATTCCAACTACCAAAAAGTCTCATGAATAAGATTCTCAATGGTACACCATGAAATAGGGGGCTCAATGTATTAGATGTCACATCAATCGGATTCCCAGTCTATGAGTTATTAGTCTTTTAGTCCCGGGGCCCAGTTGGATTCATGCTCGATCCCATATAACTATTCCACATGTTAATCCAAAACAAAGTGGGGTATCGCACAATGGGACTATCTCGCTCCATGATTTCTAGTGCCGCTGATGGTTCGTCAAACGTACATCCAGTGCCAATGTTATAAACAAAAGAATTTAACGGGGTTGTTGTGGGCCCAAGTCCAGTCTGACCAAGTCAGACAGACATAGCCCGTCCCGGCCTGGGCCGACCCGGTGTGGGTCAACATGTCTGGACACGTCCTGGATCAGTTATGACCCGTTAGATTCACCCAGGCCAGCTGGGAGACACGACCTACTGGGTCTGGCCTGGAAGCCTACATGGGGCCGCATAGGGATGTGGGTTGCTGCGTGGTCATGGAGGGTTCTATGAGGGCAGGAGGTCTCGGGTTGGTTAGGCCAGGGAAAGCAGTCCGGCCACAGGGCGGTGGTCCGGCCGCGGGGAGGCGGTTCATTCGCGGGGCTGAGTTTTGGATGCAGGGCGATGTTTTGGCCGTGGGGTGGCGTTCAGGCCGCAAGGGGGGGTCTGGCCGCAGTGCGGTGGTCCATCCATAGGGTGGCGCCTTGGTCACGAGGCCATGCCTTAGACGTGGGGCAGTACAGAGGCATGGACGGTGGCAGTGGTCGGGATCGGCACGGTGGCTGCGGGGAGGCACCATTGCACTATCACCTTCATCGCGGCCAGTGGTGGTGTCGACTACAATTATCGTACCCCAACCAAGGATGGTTCCCATTATCCTCTATCGTAAATAACACCACATGATTTAAGCAAGGGTTGAACCATGTTGGATTGGCTGATACCCACTGCGTTAGGGTGGTAGCATATAGCTCATCAAGACCATGAACATGAACGTCAAATCCTATCCTACCGCAATTATTGTTCCCAACCAAACAAATTGAATGGGTGTACATGGGAAGCAATAAAAAATAAAAATAAACCCCTAACTTTGATTTTTCATAGACTTTGGTGCGAGAAAGATGTTGAATTTGTCGACGCTCATCTCATCTGCCACACACCTCAAATCACGGGATCCTAAGTCAATTCGGCACAGTCGAGGACATTCCTTATTGGATTCGTTCCTGAGGAATAAGTCAAAGTCAGTGTTTCTTGGTGGGGAGTATTATTCATTGATGAAGTGTACTCCTCAAATGGTTATCCTCTCTCAATTCCACCCAAAAAAATGAATCATGTGCCAATATAATTAACTTAAGAAAAAATAATGTTGGCACAACCAAGTTGGGGTAATTGATGTACCGCATTGGAAAAATTAATTATCTCAATTAATTTTCCCAATTTAATGGCTCATTTTAATAGCTCAATTTAATGGGAGGGGTGGAATATGGGAGAGTTTGGAGGTTTCTCCCCATGAAGAGGGGTCATGTGGTCACCTCCTCTAAAATTCAAAATGGGTGTTTAGGTTCGGGTGTTCCCCACCACCATAACATCACAAATGACATTTAGTTCAGAGTGGAACCCACCTCCTAACCACCAAAGGGTGGTTTAGTTCTGTTGGTCTCCAACTCCCACCATCCACATGGGTGTTTACAACAAATATAAAATTTGATAATTTTATTTTATTATTCCCTTGAAAACCCAAAAAATTAACATTCATCCTTGACCAACTGCCATCGAGGTTAAAGTCTTTTTAAGTGAATACCAGCACTACGAGTTCAACGGTGTCTTGAGATTTCAATTCCGAGAAATAGTTAAAAAGTTAGAAATATCAACTCACACGTTTAATGATGCTACCCAAACAAAAGTTCATAAATTCATTTTGTGCACTCCGATCCTCGGAATCACGTTCCGTTAATTTTAACAGACTCATAAAATTATCATTTACTTAAACCAATTTACATGGAAATTCCGGTTCTTTATTTTCACTAGACCACAGGGATCTACGTCCTTGTAAGCCACAACTCAGGCAAAGTAAAAATGTGGGGGTACTAAGGTCACATCTGAGCCTCCCACTCCCATGTGCTCTCCTTGAGGATCATGTGATGCGAGCAAACGCACACCAGAGGTGTCAACTTTTCATGAAGGACCCTCTCTTGTTGATCCTCAATCTCTACTGAAACCTCCATAAATGTCTCCCCATCATAGAAATCCTACTCTCCATGATAGAAGATGTTAGAAGGGTCATGCATGTATCTTCTCATCTTGGTCACGTGAAAGACATCATGCACCCGGTTCAATTGAGGTGGATGAGCAAAGTGGTATTCCACCTCACCAATTCTGCTGAGGAACTGAAATTGTCCAATTAACCTCAGTGATGACATTATGCCTCAACCAAATCTCTGCATACCTTGTTGAGGAGAGACCCATAGAAAGAAGTGGTCTCCATCCTTATACTCTAGAGGTCTCTATATACTACCGACATATAACTCATGCCTGATTGGTGTAGTCTTCATCTGCTCATGGATGATATCTACCTTCTCTATGGTAGCCAGTATCATCAATGGTCCCACTGAAGCCGATTCCCCAAGGTCATTCCAGCACAAAGGTGATCTGTACGGTCTACTGTACAATGCCTCAAAAGATGTCATCCCAATGGTTAAGTTATGGATGATGTTTTATAAAAACTCCATCAAAGGAAAGTGATCCTCCCAACTGAAAATGAAGTCGAGGATACAAGCATGCAACATGTCCTCATTGGTATGAATGGTTCGCTCATTCTAGCCATCCGTCTGAGGATGGAAGGTAGTTCTCAAACGATGCTTCGTCCCAAAATCCTCCTAAAACCCCTTCCATAGCCAGGAAGTAAAATGTGCATCACAATCAGAGACAATCGTTGAGGGTAATCCATGTAGCCTCACAATCTCTTGCACATAGAGGAATCCCAAGCTCTTTACTTTTCGATGCTATTTGATTGGTAGGATGTGGGCTGACTTGTTGAGTCTGTCGATGATCTCCCAAATCGAGTCATGTCCCCTAGATGTATGTGGAATTCCTATCACAAAGTATATGGATATCCAATACCACATCCACTCTAGTACCTATAAAGGATGAACAGAGATTGCTGGTACCTGATGCTCTACCTTCACATGGTGATAAGTGAGGCACCGAGAAACAAACTCGGCAACTGCTTTCATCATTCCCAGCCACCCGTGCTATCGTCGGAGATCGTGGAACATCTTCACCACTACTGGATGTTCTGATAGATGGGGATTTGAGGAATCCCTCAACACTTTTCAATTTAGTGACATTTGAACCATGGTATGTCCTCTAAAGAGGATGACATGCTATCCAACTTCAGAAAACCCATCATGTGCATGCCCAATGAATATCTGAGCATGTCGAGCCTCATAGTCAGCATCCCCACGTTGTGCCTCTCTAACTCGCTGAAGAAGTTGGAAAGTGACTGTAAGATACTAATGAAAAACTACTAAATCTCTATCCACAATGGATATCTGTAAATCATCCAGTTTCCCCGTTGCTTCGCATAGCAGCTGTATACCTGATATACTATTGAGTGCATCTACAACAATGTTTCACTTCCCAGGAGTATAGACTATCCTAAATTCATAGTACTGGAGGAACTCAAGGAAATGTTGTTGTCTCGGGATCAGGTCCTTCTGAGGGAAGATATACCTGATAATCTTGTGATCAAAGTACACTATAATGCCCTCTCCCATAAAATTGTGTCAACACATTTTCATGGAGAAGACCACTGCTGCTAACTCCATCTCATGGGTAGCATAGTTATGTTAATGTTGTCTCAATAGATAACAATGAAAACTCTTCGAAACACACACACAATCAGTGCTTTCATGAACAGAGTCAGAAATCAGAAGTCAGGGTCTTGGTGTATGGATATGTTGTCCACCGCACCCACACTAGACTCCATGAACTGAAAACCACACAAATTACACATAACACTGTTGCATCATAGAATGATCAGAGTCCTAGTTATTTGGTAGAACTGACTCCTATAATACAAAATTGTGACAACCCGTCCCACGGGGCCCATGCTGTGACGACCCCATGCCCGCATTCTATAGGCTAGGAGCTGGAAACTAGCACCGAAGGATTCTTCCCTAAAACTCAGAAGGAATTGTTTTAATAACTTGTAAGCATGCCTAACCAAGCACACTACAAGATAAGAATACAAGAAAACTAAACATTAAATTGAGTTATTATAGTATGAAATAGGGGCCAAAATAAAAGACCAACTGGATAGTATAAGTACAACTGTGATAAAATACAACTGAAGAAAAGGGAAAGACAGCAGCTGGGTCATCTCGTGCAATTCCTACCTGATGGGTAGGTATAGGTCGCCCCCTCAGAAATCCACGTCCACCCATTTCCTCTAGGTACTGACACGCCCTATTTTACATCTTCGAGTACCATCTATTCCTAGTACTCTTATCCTTTTTTATTATTGTTCGTCATCTACATCAAACACAATAAGGTGTGGGCATAGCCTATATAGGGATGAGTATAACAATACCCAGTACGGACCCCGAGACCATATAGGTCTCACAAAATATATCAATGATAATTAACAAATTTTAAAATCAACTGATAACCTTACATAGTTATATTCCCAAACATATACCTCTATTACCATGTAATATATCTCAATCATGAGGAAAACAAAGAGGTACAAACTCAGCTCACACTATAATTTCTTCTAGGTGTAGTATCAAGTAACATTCCCAGTCACAACGTCGAACTCCTTGGATGCTATAGAACTCCTCATCTATCTATTACAGTGGGCCTGACACATCACACAGAGGATCTTCCCACTAATCATGGACTATTGAGGTACTCCTCTTGTCGAGTACTGTTGGTCTACCGCATCACCACGTCGCTCCCCGTCGTGGCCTGTAGAGTTACTCCTCCTGTCGAGTACTATGGATCTTCCATGTCACCATATAGCTCCCCACCGTGGGTTTTCCATGTCACCAAGGCGCTCCCAATTGGTCCAGTCAAGTCACTCCTAGTCGAAACAGTCGGTAGTTGTCATGTCTCAGCTTGCCACTGAGATCCCACAGTATGCTCGCACCTATCTGGTAGGATCTTCCCCACAAGCTATTAGTTGATATTAAAACTACCATGATATATCATTAAGAAGAATCTAAAATGTATTCCATGTCATAGGAGTCTCATCATAACAGACGCCATGCCAATCAGATGCCCAGTATGTTAGTTATTAGCCTTTTAGTCTTAGGGGCCCAGTTGGATTCATCCTAGATCCAACCAGAGAGTTCCCCATCATAATTAAAAACTCATTGGGGGTATCACTCAATGGGACCCTCTCACTCCACAATTTCTAGTGCCACTGACGGTTCTTCAAATAGACGTTCGTTGCCAATGTTATGGACAAAAGGATGTAATTGAGTCGTAGTGGGCCCAGGTCCGGTCCCACATGGTCGGACCGACTCGGCCCGAACCGGCCTGGGCCGAGTCGGTTTGTGTCAACTAAGCTATACTAGGTGGGTCTAGCCTAGCACGCTAAGAGGCCAGGCCCCTTGGGTTCAGCCTGGCCCACTCGGCTGCCCGTCCTACTGGGTCCGCCTCGGCAGGCCACGAGAAGCGGCGGTCTGGCCGAGTGGTGGGGGGTGGGGGTGTACGGCTACATGGTGGTGCCTCAGATGTGGGGTGGTGCCTATGTCGTGGGGTGGGGTAGAGCCATGGATGACGGTAGAGGCCTCAGTGGCGTGGAGGCCATGGGGTGGCGTCGTTGGTTCATCGCCTTTGTCCCGGCCAGCGGTGGTGTCGGCCACCGTTCTCGTGCCCCAACCCTAGATGGTTTCCATCCTCCTCCATCGAGAAGAACACCATTAGATTTTAGGAAGGGTCATACCATGTTTGTTTTTCCCATACCATCCAAATTTGGTTGCTTGAATATGTATCATCAAGAAGGAGAACAAGAACGTTAAATTCTATGCTCCTACAATGATAGGTCCCAACCCACAGAAGAAATAGAAGGGGTGTACATGGTAAGTGATAAAAAAATAGAAATTAACCCCTACCTTGTATTTTTCTTTGATTTTGTGATGAGAAGGATGTTGAAGTTTTAGATGATCGTCTCATCCGCCACACACCTCCAATCCTGGGCTCATGTGTCAGTTCGTTGTACTCAAAGACATTCATTGTTGGAGGGTGTCCTGAGGAAGAAGTTGAAGTCAGTCTTCTTCATTAGAAGAGCTTTCTTTATGGATGCAGTGTAATCATACAAGGGTTATCCTCTCTCAATTCCACCCAACAAAATGAAAGAGGTGCCCATATAATTAAATTAAGAAGAAATTATGCTGGCACACCGATGTTGGCATAATAGATGTACCATATTGGCACAATTAATTAGATCAATTAATTGACCCAATTTAATGTCTCAATATAATTTCTCAATTTAATGGGAGGGGTTGAATATTTGGGAGTTGGGAGGTTTCTCCCCATTAATAGGGGTCGTGTGGTCACTGCCTCTAAAATTCAAAATGGGGGTTTAGGTTCGGGTGGTCCCCACAAATATAACCTCACAAGGGAGGTTTAGTTATGGTGGAACCCACCTCTTAAACATAAAGGTGTGGTTTATTTCTATTGGTCCCCACCTCGCAACATCCGCATGGGTGTTTAGAACAAAAATAAAATGTTATAATTTTATTTTATTTTTACCATGATGAACCCAAAAATTAACTTTTACTCGAGACAAACAACTGTCATGGTGAATGTCCTCATAAGGGAATATCGATGCTGCGAGTTCAAAAGTGCCATTAGATTTTAATTATGAGCACTGGTTTAAAATTTAGAAAAACATGCTCGCACATTTACTAGAAGTGCCAAAAAACATTTAGAAATTCATTCCAGGAACTCCTGGCCTCAGAATAACATGTCGTAAATTTTCGTGGACTCATAAAATTCCCATGTAATAAAATAATTTACCTAGAAATTTTGGGTCTTTACAAAGAATGATTAAAATCTATTATTATATAAAAACTCAATTTATTAAAATACATTCTCAATCTAGATTTCATGTCGAAAAATAATTCTTTGAGCATGTATTAATGATATAGAATTGTACTAATAGAATAAAAATTTCTTGAGTATGATATGATATAATTATTTCTTCTCAATGAACAATGAATATTGAAGGCATTTAGAGAAACTTTATATAATCAATAGATCTCTATAAAATATAATTGATAGGGTTTTCCTACATAACATATAAACATATCTAATGTGTATCATGGAATGATTATTGATTGATAATTCATTTAATGTGGGGATTATGTGATAAGACATTTTAATATGACCTACTAGAACTCATGAAACAATTATTTCCATTGGTTTTTATCAGCATATCTATGATAAACTACCAGGTATGTTCTCCCATTTATATGAATGTATTGGTAAATGTCTAATAATCCAAATAGAATTTTTAATTTTAACATTCACTCATTGGAAAACAAAAATATTATGCATATTATGAAATTTCCATCATTATATTGTCCCACTAAGAGTGTTGTTTGTGAAAATTGTAAATATATGTGCACATATAAAGGATAATAAAATACATTTTAATGGAATCGTATACTAGCTAATCCTTTATCATAGGCTCTAATAGTACGTGTTATTGGTTTAAATTTTTACAATTATGCCTTTATATAATATGTACTTTTTGATTTCACATTTACTTATTTCATCCTCATTTTTTACTATCACAATATAATACCACAATTTTATCATTCTCTTTTGTTGAAGAGATTTTAATCATATCATTTGAGAAATATAGGAACTGATTAGTAATTATATGATTCCAATTTACATCAATTTATTATAAAAGAATATTTTATCTGTAACCATGATAATCATATATATAGTTTCAGGATCATTTATACATAGAAATGAAACCATATCATTCATCTTACAATCATGGTAATGGATTACAAATCCATCTCCCTTTATCATCTTTACACATCCTCATTAGTGATTAATGGGATCCTTTAATATGAATATATAATTTAGGATTTTCTAAATTATTTTTCTATATCAAATCAATTTTTAATTTTAATTATGCTATATAATTATATCTTATATTATTTCAACAAAATTATGTTCATGCATCATATTTTTCCCCCAGTTCAATTTGTTACGCCAAAGAATATTCAATTAAATAATCATGTTTCAAGGTTAAAAAATAGTCCCTTCGTAAAGTCATAAATTTTTTGAACAAGTCCACCCACACTTGAGAGATGGTTCCTTAGAGGTGTATTGATTAGCATTTTGACCAACCCCATAATATCCTCTCTACATTCATTAGTCCATAAAATCATTTTTCACTACCTAGTTATGTTTCATAGTGGGAATGATAATCCTGATATGTTCCTTAAAAATTCATAAATATAATCCATATAATATATGTAATCTCTTGGTCAATGATAGATATGTTAAACTGTGATATTTCTAAATCTCTATTATATATTATGGACAATAATATATCAGAATTTATATGAATACAAGAGGCAATAATGTTAGATTATCCACCCATAATTCACATTTTCGATACATTTAAAATAAATTTTATTTACTCAATATTATTATAAATGAGATAAATTACTCTTAATTTTCATTATTAATAATGATTTATATTATAATTTCATCTATAAATAACACAAAACAATATTTATTTAATTTCTAAAGCCCTTATTAATTGTGTCTCAGAAATTTATTAAATAATTTAATAGTATGAATGGATCCTCCTTTTACAAATAATTATGTTCCCTTTTGTTTTAGCTGGTTTTGGCAATAACATCATTTTATTCCTTCAATTGGTGATATCATAAAAGAAGATCTACATTTGAGAAGTATTTATCCCTAATTAGATGATTAAAATATAATAAAACTATGTCGAGGGAATGCGGATATATATCATGATATTTTTGAGTTGTTGATAATTAATATAGGTATGAATTGTCCAATAAATATTCCTAAGAGACTGGATTATCTCATCCTTTGGTGAAGAACATATGAATATGAAATAGTTTTCAATATTCCATAATACGATTTTGTAAATTCATGTATATGATCAATTTTAAAAAAAACACTCAATTATAAGGAAGTATAATGAATAATAAAATGTAAAAATAAGCATAATAAAAATTTCTGGGAATTATTTTCAATTTTAATATTCTCATTTAAAATCGTTTCAAAATGATTAGATTTCTCATTAGAAAAAAAATCTATTCTAGGGATGTATTTTATAATGGAATTTTTATTCTCCTTAGTCTAGTATATATTCAAATAATGTTTTGGAATATCGAATGGAATTTCCCTTTTTGGGTTGATGATGTTGTATATATTTAGTGACACATAATACATGACTACTATAGAATTAAATTCAACTAAAGTGAGTATAAAATGGTTTCATAGATGTTTCATCCCACAATTAGTATATATATATTACATATAAATTTGAGGTTGTGTAATTTCAAAAAAAAAATCTTTTATAAATAAAAATTTTTATATGAATTGATGTGGTGGTAGAATATTTATTCTAAAAATTAATTAAATAAATTTATGTTTTAAAGTATCATCATATAAGCAATATAATGTTAATTAAATGATATTAAGAATTATATTCTACATTTCATTAAATATATATTTAATAAATAAATAATTCATTCATTTTTTAAGGAAAATAAATAAATTATTAATAATATGAAAGGGAAAACAATTATATTATTAGGAATAACCCATAAATAACATTTTTATATTATATTATGAATTTAATTCATTCACTATACTTTATTTTTGTGGTAATTTCTATGAGATTATATATCATAATCCCCATGAATTAGAAAAAAGTTCTATAATACCACCAGAAAAATCCCATGTTCCATACACATATTTTAATCTAATATTTATGATAATGAGCAAGAAAACAAACCCAAAAATATATATAAATGGAGGAATTATATGATTGGATATATAAAACATAAAATTTGAATAAATTTAAACTAAAAAAATACTTCCTTAAATGTATAAAATTTTATAGTAAATACCTCAATACATTTATTAATAAAAATTATACCATTGGAATAAATCATAGAGAAATGTTTGTTGTATAATGTGAACTAGTGGAACAAACATGATATTTATGTAGCTTCAATTCTTCCAAATCTATTTAGTTATTTACAAAAAGATAATGATAAATTAAGATAACATGTAATAATGGAATAATGTATATGATATCTAAATATTCTAAAATAATTTAATTTTTTTTTGAAATATAACATGGGGGATCATAATTATATGTTAAGGCTCAATAGTAGGTGAACATTACAAAGTGTTTGAGGATTATTTCTCATGACCCATACATTTTAAGTCATATTATAGAAAAATAACCCATTACATTAGGAGAAGTATAATTAAAGGAAAACTTATAATATCAATTTAGGATTATTTATATGTTTCCACATAAAGAAAAATAAATCATCCAAAAATTATAAGTATAAAAAATTCATTCTAAAATAAATGGTTCTGTAGTCATATCTCAATGAATAGTTGAAGTATATTTCAATGAAATTCTATGAGAACATTGTATGAAATCATTATAGATTATTATAATTTAGTAAATAATCATAGGAAATCAGTAAGGATATAAAATTTAGAGAAATAATTGGAATGTATTGGAAACATTGAGATATAAATAATCCTCTAATATCATTTTTACAGAACTAGTATTGAAAATTTTTAGAAGCTGTATGCAAACCGTTTTTAATAAAATAAGAACAAAATCAATATATTTTTCAATAAATTAGTTTTTATGAAATCCTTATATAATTTTCTTTTTTTATTCAAGAATATATATATTATTTTATATTTACTACATTTCAGAATATATCCCCATTTTAGTGTATTTTACTACTTTTAGAAAAATCTCCAAATTAAAACCCTATACCAATTTGAATGTCATGATTTTTAATTGAAAATAATTTTTTATTATATTATTTTTAAAATATGATTGTTGTAATACTATAAAAAAATTATATTTATTGAGAAATACTATTTTTTATGAAATAATGAAAATTTTGGCTCCTAAGAAAAATTTCTTATAATTTCATACAATTATAGATATCTAATATCAATATAAATAATTCTATTTATAACCAATTTTATTAAATAATTTTTTTTTAAATTTATTTTAAAATTATATTTTAATTTTCATAAATCATATTTATTTTCCATAAAAATTTTATTGTTTCATTGTTTGAAATATTTATTTTAGCATATCTAACAGTCATTTTCAGTCATATTATGGTATAAATATAATATATTTTTTCGTAATAGTCCCAAATATTATTTATCTATTCCAATTTCTACTTTATTATTTTGAATTACTAGTTTACTATTACTCACAGTTAGGTTACTATTCTAATTGTCATTATTTTTATAACTTTATGTTAATACATCTTATTTCATTTAAAAATCATTCACATAGATTTATCTCAATAATATATTCTTGATTTCGAAAATTTAAAATAAATTTGTACTATTTTGAATTTTTTATAGAGTTTTTTAGGTTTGATAATAATTTGAGATCATAATGATAAAAATATTCTAATTATTGTTAATTTATAATTTTTTATTATCCCATTTAATTTATTTTCATTATTATTCTGTATATTTATCCTTTGAATATAATTTTATAAGTTAATATAAAAATTTATTTTTATTTTTTATTATGTGGTTATGTTTTTTATAGTATAATAAATTCCAAAATATGGTGTGAATGTTTATTAAAAAGGAAAATTATATAAAAATAAAATCCATTATAATTTATTTTTTTAATATCATATATTATAATTAAATTTTACATATCATAGATGTTGTTCTAATGGAAAATAATCTATCATGTGAGGATCAACTTGTAGAACTCCTTGATTGTAGAGATAAAGTACTATAACATATGACTACTCTCTTAGTTAACTATCTCTATATAAATCACAAATTAAATATAAAAACCTAGAATACCAAGTATGTAAATATAGAAATGTGCTAACATTTCATCATCATTGTAATGAAATTTCATAGATGAAATTATTTTAATAGGACTTCAATAATGACATTCAATTTTTCTATAAATATAAATAATTAATATATGTTCAATTTACTTTAATACAAATTAAAATGAACTAAATTAATAAATTGTATATTTTATAGAGGTAATATATTTAAATATAATATAATTATTAACACTCTGGGAATATAAAATGAAACAACATTAAGAAAATGATTATTGGAATAAAACAACATGTAAGTGAAAATATTAATAAGATTAAAACATTAATTTTAATCAATTAAATTATTCTATAGTTTTTTTAAAATATTTTATATTTTTAAAAGATAAATATAATGATTATTATATAATTTAATTTCTAATGAATAAATTTTAGAATTTAAATAATTTATTGGATGTGATTAAACACATTTAATGTTGGTGAAGATCGTCATTCGAAAACATATTTTTAACTGTGTGGTGCATTTTAATATTAATAAATTCAATTATTCACTATTAAAGAATTATTTCGATGAAATAAATGGTTTTTATATATATTAATAAAATTGATATCAATATAATGTTTTTTACATGGTTAGAAATAATAGTAAATTCATTTTTCGTCTACAAAATACGATTTTATAAAAAAAATTATGTATTGTTATATTAAAATATTTTTTTTGTAAAATTATGAATAGAGAAAAATAAAATGCATTAAATATATTGAAACATAATTTCAAAAGTATATATTTAGATCATTTTAATTTTTAGGATAAAAATATGTTTTCATGTTAAAAAATAATTTTCCAAGATAAATCTAAATTGAAGTAAAAGTGTTTATATATGGGGTTGAGACGTAAAACAGTGTAAAAACATATAATTTAACTTATGAGGTATTTCTATGCAATTAATTCTTATTTCATAAGTTTTACACACTTGTGATCAACATTTAATGTGAAATTTCATTCATCATTCATTAATGGAATGGCTATTTGGGAAAATTCCAATCAAGCTCACTAATAAATGGATATATCTTATAAGAAAATCAATACAAATAGTTCATTATGTTTCCTATTGTATCTGACTATAAATTATCTTCCTAAAATGATAATTAATGATTCTTTTCATATGGTAAAAAGGTGTAAGAAATCACATATTTCTAATAGTCTATCTAAGAGAAGATTCATGTAATCAACATACATGTTACTCTATCAATAATAATTATTCTATATTTTATTCATACATTGATTATAAAATATTATTTTTTAAATTTAAATTTATTTTTAAAATTATTATGATTATTTGATTTTAAAAAATAAGAAGAGTTTTTTAATCTTTCATTCATTAAAACACGATCATATTCTAGTCAATTATCGGACTTACATGAATGTTGTTGAATCACATTCCACATGAATGGATAGAAACTATGAACAATATTATTTTTTGAAATTAATAATTTAATATTTTATAATTATTTTTCATTTGTAATATTCCAATATATATTTTCAAATAAATTTAAATCATTACTAATTCCATAATCCCATCAAAGAATATTAATAAGTCTTTATGAGAAATTTATGAAAAATTAATATGAAATTATAATGGGTCTCTAGAACAATATCACTAACCTAGCTATTAATTAATATTTTGGTGTTGTTAAAACATTTATTATGGATCAATTATTGAATCTCACAAAAAATATTATTCATTAATGGGATATTTAACACATAAGAATTTATTTTATAATTAAACAATTGATATATTGGCGAAATGAAATTATAAATGAATAACATCAAGTAAAATTAGAAATAATATTATCACTTATACAGCGTAATAACAATAATAAATGATATATATAAATTTAATTAGGTCATGTGTAACTATGCCTATTTTAGTGGTAATGGTTTTCTCATCTCAATTTTAATTCATTGATATATGGTTAATATTGACAAATTATTTTTATGTGGTGTTTATAATCCAAATATAATCCATTTATATTACCTTTCATGAAATTAGATGGACACAAAATCATTCTGGGGTACCCTATTTCAACGTATTTCATTTAAAATGTCCCAAATGATATAAGGGTTTATTTTTCAATATCACTTTATAATTAATAATGATTATAAATAAATATCTATTAATGTAAAATACATATTATTTCCATTTAAAACCCATGTACTGTTTTCCATGAAGTTATTTTTTTGGGTTTTTGGGATGACCCAACATTAACATGGAAACAAATTGCATCAATTTTCATGAATATTCATTTCTTATGAAAATAAATAACACCCCAAAACAAATATGTTTCATGAATATTGAAATTAGAGCCCTAAAAACCTAAATTATATTACTATGAAAATTTATTCATATTTTCTCTACACTAGAATACCTTTTATACATATCATAAGACCTAATATTATTTATATTCTAGGAAATTGAATTATAATAATGGGTTTGGCCATCCACTTAATTAAGGGTAAATATATGATATTTAAATTTAATCATATAAGAGATATTAATGCTAAAATGTTTGTATGTGGACATAATCAAATTAAATTAACATAATATATGGAACTCATACAAAATGAATATAGAATAAAAAAATGGTTTCATGACATGATTCGTCTTGAATTACAAAAGAAATTTGTCGTAAGAGTTGAAAAAATGAGTGTGAAATCCTTGTTCTTTACAGTGCAACATATGTACATTACATAACATAAGAATGTGTAATAATAAGTGTATAAATTGTAACATATTTTAACCTTAATTACCAAGACATTTATATAATAATTGACTATGAAAACAACATTCATGTACCATAGAGAAATAGCGCTAACCACCCACTACCCTAACATTTTAGACATAGAATATCCACCAAGTACATTAACTCATTCATTGAAGATCTAAATTAGACCCCCAGTAACATAATGACAATCCATATATATGAAAATTTTCAAAATCTCAACATAAAACGATTACCCTATTATAAATAAATAGGTTTCATGAGGATTTTCATTAATGTTTTTCATGATCTATCAAAATAATTATTTTGGACATTATTATAGTATAATACCCCTAGTAAATGCTATTTAATTCTAACGGATATTATCAAAGATAAAAATAAAAATGAAAAAAATAAGAAAAAAAATTTCTTAAATAAAACAAAAACATATTTACTCTTTTTAGTAATAGTAATATCAAAGTATATATTTTTTTATATTATGATAATAGAAATAAAATTTGAAAAAAAAATATAATAATACAAATGAATATTCATATATTATTCCAAAAAACTGTGGAAAAATTAATTCATGTAAAAAAATAAAAAATAAATCATTACATTATTTGTATAGAGAAATTAAATGAAAATATAATACGTATATATGAATTATTATAATTATAGATAAATATATTTCTTAAAAAATAATTATGATTAATATATTGGATAATGATTCTTTAAAAAAAATAATTTATTTTCGGCTTCACTTATAGGAACTCTTTTTGATAAATTGATAACCTTTGGAAGGTGAATTGGTTAGAAGGCATATAAAACCATAGTGAACCAAATGAAAATATATTATATGTCTGGTAGACATAAATAATTTTTAATTTCCATTAATATATGATTAATCATAAAAATTATCAATTCCAATGTATTAATAGGAAAAGATGAAAGTATGGATACAGAGTATTTTCAATTAAATACACTCAAAATATATAATATTCAATTTATTTGTTAATGAAATTTATTTCAAGAAATATATTGTAAAACAATTATTATGAATTATGTAAACTATATAAATGAATATAGTTACATTATATGAATCACCTCATAATGATAGAAAATCAAATCAAAACCCCCTTAAATTAGCTTCATGTGTTTGTATAGATGATATAAAATAAATTGTAATATTTTTTTCTTCATTAATCATATATATTATAACAATACTTCTATGTAATATAATTAATATCATTCTGTAATTATAGAACTCCTTTTCTGAGGTGTTCTAACTATTTTTTCGTTGTCCTTTGGTCATTGGGATAGATTTTTTATGTGATTGGAGGTTGAAAATATTATATAATTGAGACTACCTACAAAAAAAATTTAAATAACAATTTAGCGAGAAAATTAATTTTTTAATACGTAAATTATTTTGACTCGATATAATTATAAAGTTTTAGGGTGTAAAAATCTATTTACACTGTAATGTTGATTTATATGACTAGAAATTAGTTTTTCATGACAAATAACTGATTTAATGTGTATTTGGGTGTATTTAAATTTCGTTGAATTTTTAAGGTTACTTCTCAATTTAAAGCATAAATTTTTTGGTCCAAGGGTTTTCTATTATGGAAAAAAATTGTAAATCATCATATGATTACTTTATTCATTCTCTCAATATACAAAAATAAACTATGTGATTCTGGTTATCGTAGACATCGATACTCTATTGGGAATGAATCTCTATGATTTCAATTGTGAAAATAAATATTTTGGGTTCTATTATTCTATCTCATTTTGGATATTAGTGGGGTTTATCACGTTTAATAACATATAATGGTGTAAGATTGAATATATGTTTTTGGTATTCGATTTAAAAAAATACTTATGTGTTTTATAAATTGATTAAGATGAAGTAGCTGATTCAGGGAATCATTTAAGAACCATTTGGAAAACATAATCCTGGTAAGTGGATTTTACCACATACTACTATTCTAGAAATTTTCATCTTGAATCTTGGTAAATTGTACTTTGTCATTGATAGGAAATATATTGGGTAGTTAGTGAGGAATAGTCGTATTCTATTGTGATTTTAAATGAGATTGTTTTGAAATATGCTAGTGATATATTTTGGAAAATTATTTTTAAAGGATATGGATGTAAAAAATTTATTTTGATGAAACATATTTAATGTTGTTAATGGTCATGTCATACATGGTAGAATTTATTCATATTTCATTATACATGTCTTTGTTGAAACTGAATATATTGATGGTGTCATCTAAAAAATCAGAAGGGGACATCACCGAATGTCAACTTGGTGAAAAAATAATTTCCATTTACCAGTTTACGGATTTTTATTAATAATGGATTTTAATGTGAGAATAGAACATGGAATTAGTACATTGAGATTAAATTGAAATGGTAATTTATAGTTGACTACATTTTTATATTTCCCAATTTAACTATTTTACATCGATAAAATATTATGTTTTTCATACCCTGTGGTTTATATAAAATTTTATATCATAAAATTTTCTTAGTGAAGTGTATTGGAAAGTAATTTAGTGAATCATGATGAGTAATTTTGTCACCACATTATAGTTACCCTTGCTTAATTTATATATAAAATATATAGAGATTCATGTAAGGGTCAGGTTTTATACTTCTCTATTGGTGATCTTTGCTGTCTTGGTTTTGTTTGTGAAGCAATAATAGGGGAGTGTCTATATCTATGATTGGGATGGTGCCACATTTTTCAAATTTCATTATATATTAATTCCAATCATTTCTATATTATTACTTTCTCTAGTGTACTCTTATATTGTGTGGATACATTTATTTAATCTATGTATGTGGTTTATTCACAAGATTTTTTAAAGTATGATTTTTTTAATATTACTTATCAGTTTGTTTGAGGTTTTATGGAAAATAATACCCTAATGATATATTTATTTCTAAGTATTTATTAATATAACTTGTTTTTTGGTGATGTCAACTAATGTTAGTAACTCTTCTTCTAATTTCTATGAAAACAGTTTACTGTAGTGACATTAAAAATGTCATCAATTTGTTTCACCCTTACATCAGGATGAAAGAAATTAGATAAGAATGATAGAATATTAAATGTATATCATAAAAAACAAGTATAAAAATATTATGATTAACATCATGTTACCAGTATGTATGGGTATAAAATTTTAATGAGATACTTATTGTTGTTTATTCATCTAATTTTCATAATTTTAGATGATGAGTATTGCAAATCCAGCTTTAGTAAATAGACTTCACATTTGTGATACATTGATTATCTATATTTATGGTTTTTTTACAATGATTATAGTGCATAAAATGAATATTCTAATAAAATTGAAGAACTATTTTTTCATTATTGTAAGGATATTTCATTATATTATTTATGGATTTTTTTCAAACCATTATTTCCATGATATAAATGGCAAGAATTGTCTATTATTTGATTATAGTAAACGACAATAAGAAGTCATCAATTAAATGAGTTAGAATATTCACTTATAAATGATTTTTTACCTCTCCCATTGGTTAAATGGAAAATTATAAAAATAAATATATGTGTATCTCATGTATTTTATAGAGGTAATTGAATTGATTAACTTAATAATGAGAACCATTAGACATATGTTTATAAGAAATTTATTCCTTTGTTTCAAGGATATTCAAAACCTGAAGAAGAATATTTATTCAGAAACTGACTGAATTGAATATTCAATTTTATTATACCAGAATATCAAGAGAATAATTTTGAAACCTATATTTTAGTATATATTTTGTTCTAATAATGTTATTTATCTATCATAGATAAATCCAATAAAGGATATATTCGAGAATATTTTGGGGATTTTTTCAAAAAAACATATATCACCAGAATTTTAAAATAGTATAAATAAAAATATTATTTATTATGAGTATATATAAACATCTATGATGTATTATGAATCTATGTTTACATACATAGTTCGTTTCACCTTAAAATTGTTTGTTAGTTTATCCGCGAAGGATCGAATATCTGGTTTGTGATTTTGACCAGATATTTGATCCATGAGGTTTGATATCTATTATGAATATTTTATGGTTATGGTTTACAAGTACATAGTATAATAATGGGTCCTTGTTTTGATACATATAGGTGGTTGTATATTTTTATCATGTCGATAGATTTTAGCACTAGTGCGGGGATTAATAGAATGATGAATTTCTACTCTCATGGAGATGGTGAAACTCACAATCAGAATAAAAAATAGTTAACATTCCCAAAATATCTAATAAAAATGTTTTTTGTTTTCATCATAGTTCCTCAATTAATTGGATAAATTAATTACCATAATTATATATGAATTTCAATTTTTGTGGATATAAAATACATAAAATTGTTTTTCACAATCACCATGGGCCATCTAGTGAAATAAGCATGAACTCTCTCAAACATTTATATTCCAAAAGGAAAAAAGTCCAATAATAATAGGTTATGTGCATAGACAAATGTGAACCTATATGATTCCCAATAAACATCTAATTTATGATATATATATTTTAATATGTAATAGATATATTGTGATAACATAGATACAATTAAATTGAGAAGAGCATGCTATTGTGAGCGAGAAATGAGCTTTATCTATGGTGTGAGTAACCATACATATGAAATCCACTCTTATGCATGTTTTGATTCAAACTGATATTTCTAAATATTTCCTTTCTTTACATATTTTTTAGCAAATGTATCTATTTGTGGTGATGATACTTCATTTCAATAGTTTCAATGCCACTGATGAAATACATTTTCTCTATGAGATTATAGTATTTGAGATAGTTGTTTTGGATTTAATATTTTTCATGTACTACGTGGTGGGATTTCAATATTATATTAAATAATATGAATGGTAGATATTGTTTAAATCATAGTATATAGTACATCACATGTTCAAGTTGTATTGGGATATAAATATATGAATAATAATAAATTTATTGTTAGTTACTATAACCATCTCTACATAGTTAGAATTAATGACCATGAGGGAAGTTGATGAAATATAGACAGATACTATTGTAGAAATAGTTGATTGATACATGGATATTTTCCTGAATTATTTCTATTGGTTACCACTCAAAATGTAAATCAAATACCCCATCAAACTACTCCATTGAAAAATACATATTTCACAACCATCATATAAAATATCTCTGATTCACTTATGAAAATTAATAGGTCATCTAGAAGAGTTAGAAAGTAAAGGCATTATTTGACCTCGAATATCACATTAAGATTTCTTCGTTTTATTTTCAAATAAATATATTGGTACTCTCCAAAAAAAATAATTATCATAAAAAGAATAAATTATCAATTATGAATATGTTTCATCACCTTAGAAAGGATGATATATCAGAACAATTAAGGGGATAAAACTGGTTTATTAATATATATATATAAGCTCAAGATATCAATTTCAACGGTTCAGAAGTGATGATATTCGAAATTCAAAATTGTATAATCACCGTAGACATTATGATTATGTCATCGTTTCATTTGGTCAAATATTAGAAACTGAATATTTCATGCATTTGGTGAACCTTCACTTTCACAGTTATCTTGACTATTTTTATGTTTTATATGTTTATTATAGTATTATATACTCTATTAATTGGAGTGATCAATATGATAATTTATAAATTGAACTGCATACATTTCGAGAACACCATCTGTATTCGATATATAATAAGTGTGACTTATGCATCCAAGAAGTTTATTTATTCAAGCATGTTCTTTCCTAAAAAGGGAATATAGTTTCAGCCTGTAATGATAGAATCAATATTATTTTGAAATAAATTAATGATTTTTCTTGTGGTATATACTATTAATTGATTATTAGATATTATCATAACATTATTCATGATTTCCCGAGAAATATTCTCTCATGAACATTACATAAAGAATGGTTTTCCCAATCAAATGGAATGATGAATATTAGAAATAATTTTTAGAATATAAATATCATCTCACCTAAATAATCATAATGTGATTTATTGAAATAATTAATACCATTATTGTATATTTTGATTAATCAAGATCCATTTTTTGTTTTATTAATATAAGAATATCCAATGTTTCTTCCTATGGTTCCAGGAAGTTGGGATTTCATGAATCATGAACTTTAATTAGATAAGGTATTAAATTTCTTATAATAATGTTAAAATTACTTATTTATAGAAAAATAAATAGTTTTCATTTTTCAAAGTGACATGATCCTGAAGTGAAAAATATGTTTCGTTTACCTCTCAGTGTTATATTTCAACTTGATATAAATACTTAATAATGGAAATTTAGTAGAAGATGTGCTGGGTTCCAAATTTTATATAAACATGGCTGGAGAATGTCATGACCAATGGATATTAATGAGCGTGGTTAGTGATATTCATTTATATAGTGCAACAGAGGGTAAGAATGAATTTTACTTTATAGTTAGTCATCTTGTAGACTTGGTAAACATTACTAAATATGAATATGTTCCTAATTCATATTGTATTAGCATTAGCTCAAACATAAATTTATGGTAGGATTATAATGGTTGGTTAGAATATACAAAATCGTTTAAATATCATAAGAATCAAAAGTGTGTGCCATAATATTCCCAGAAAAAAATCCATTTTATATACAAACATTCAAAATGGTCAATTCATCATTGTTTTCAGAAAATATACTAGATTATTAACGAATATACCCCATTAGAAGACACGAAATGTAATATTACTTGCTATGTGATGAAATGTATGAAATATTTATAGCGAAAGAATACACATTAATGATCTTATGGTATGTGGTAGACTCTTCCATTATCTATTTTAAAGTGGTAGAAAATAATGATAAATTTTTTTCATAATCCTCTTAAACATGTTATGGAAACATTATGATATATAGGGAGTAGTGTATCATCATACTAATTCAGAACCCTTATTCACAACCAAATAATTCAACATTGTAGTGGACATTAATAAATTATATATCTGAGATGTTTCCAAGATAAATTTAGTTTTATAATTGATTATATATAATAGATATGCCTATTTATTAGATATATTTTCATAATTGTTACAACATTATCTTGGTAGTCAATCGATTAGGGGCACAACATATCATTGAACGATGAATGGGCTCTAAAATTTCAATATTCATAAATTAGAATATATTATTAAATCATTTTTCATGGATATTGGTGGATCATGGGAGGATTATGTTCTATTGGAATAATTATACTATTAAATTTAATATCAGTAGACTATACTGATGGCCCTGATTGAGAATTTCTTTGGTCATCCTTATCATTATCCTTTACATTGGGTAGGTAAAATATAGTCATTTTCTATTAGAATAAGTCAAATTGGGGATTCTATAGAGAAATATCAGCTGATCTAGAAGTAGATGGTAATGAAAAAAGTTATATTGTTTTCATATACATATAATCCTCACCGACATGTATCATTTGATATTATAGATCATGAATTTGTGAATTTATCACTAAAATAAGGAAAACATATTCTTAGAGAAATATGGGAAGGTATCACCATGATATGATAGAAAAATTAATTGAATATAAATTACTTTTATTGTTTCAAAATAATGTATGTTACTACCATGATTAATTATTTTCTTTAACATATTTTAGGTTTTCTAACTGAAGAAGAAACGTCAAAACAAAAAACCTGTGATTACATTGGATAATGTTACTCTTGATCCAGATGAAACATTCTTCCATGAACTGATAAGGGTTCTTTAATGTTAAAGAATTAATATTGGAAAGAGATTTATTTACATGGTGTGAGTATATAATCATCCTGTTTAATTTCAAGAGTAATATTTGGAACATGATACATTTAAAATAGGGAATTGGACAACCTGTTTAAGAGCAATACTGATATGAAAATTTTAATGATCAAAAATCCAAATGATTGGAAAATGTATAACCACCACCAATAGGTAAAACAAAATTTTATTATTTTTTCATTCTTTTAGTGACTTTGGGATAACTTCTGGATGTGTGTAGAGGTGTAAAATGGATTTTTCTGAAGTCTAGATATTGGAAAAATGAATATGAATAGTTTAATAGAAAAATATTGGTATTATGATGTAATTTTTTTGGCTATATTGAATTGAAAATGTTGGGAGAATAAAAAATATTTTTATATAAAGTATAATTTAGTGATATAAATTATTTTACCATGGATAAATACATGAAAAATAGGGTATTTCTTTGTAACCGACACCTGATGAATTTATGATGTAAATTATCATTTATCACCATAAATTGTTTATTCATAGTGATTTTTGTTATAGCCAGTGTTTTTAAATTCTAATATGTTGAATTTTATATTTTTATAGCTTATTGGCTTAACATAAAAATTTGTATTGATCATTGAAATCTAGAATAATTTTTTTACCAATCATTGAGCATCCTAATATGGAAATAAATTATTAGGGTTCCTTTATTCTTTATATTATTAGATCTTATTATGTTTCCTCACATGGAACCACAGATTGCTGCTGAAGATTGGATCTATGGGTTTGCAATTCATTTGATGCGAACATTTGGGATTTTGATAATATAATGGGAAAAATAGGTTATATCAGGGAATCATATAAGATCTTTTGAGTAAATATAATAGATGAAGGTTCCAGCTCTCCCAATTTAAAATTCAACACTATTTTTGATTTAATGTTAAATTTTATTTCTAATTATTTAATTGTAAATATATTATGTATATTATAAAAACATAGTTTGGATGTTATTATTGTAAGGGGTAGAAATAAATGATTCTTTTGAAATGTTTAAATTATATATTTCTAAAGAACTCAAATTTTAATTGAAATGATTTCTATATAATACTATTTGATATGGATGGTGGTCTTGGAATACATGGTGTTGTGTGTTCAGATTTCATTGTAAGAGGCCTTTTTAAAATATACATGGCGTTCAGTTCTTACTGGAACGACACAAGGTCATATAACTATGATATGACTTAGTGAATGATGAATTTTCACTCACAAGTGTTGTAATTTTAATTCACTAGGAAAGTGTGTTTGAGTATAGAACATTGAATGGGTACTCCCAATGTAATGTGAATGGGAATTTGGAAGTAATTTTTTTGATAAATTTCATTCTTTTTATAGTATTCCATTGAAAAATTATTTTCATTATCCCAGACTCTATTTTATATAAAATGTGATAACTTATTCTGGTACTTATGGTGTGTGTTGGGATCTATTTTGGGGGCATCCTAATGAGTGATATCATCACCCTATTTTTGGTAACCTTGATGAATTTTGCTATATTTTCATCCAATACATGGCGAATGGTTTGTTTTCAATCTTTTATAGTGGTGATACTTGACAAAATGGTTTTGTTATTGATGTTGGAGTCGGGGAGTGTCTACATCATTGTTTATGATAGGGCCACATTAGATCCAATATATAAATATTTATATTCTAAGAAATTATCTTTTATTTATTTTAACATTGATATCTAATATTATGTGTATACTAGTATTTCAATGGGATATGTAGTTTATTCACCTACATCAATTAATATTTTTTTTAGATATTTCCTGATAGGTTATATGAGTTATTAGGGAAAATCACTTCCACTATACTCTTAATCCATTGGAATTATTTTCATGTTTTTGGTTTTTGGGGCATGTCACCAAAGGATAGTAAAACCTCCAAGAGATTCACAGACAAATGGGTGAGATTCAAGGACATTAAATTTCTTATTTCTTAATACTCATTTATGAATAATTAATTCTTAAAAATATTATTTGATCATTAATTATCCTATTTATTTCTTTCAACTTTAGGAATATAAGTTCATGAACAAAATACATAATAAGATTTTGATAACCACAATAATTTACATTGTGGTAAAAATGGTGTGTTTCATGGGTTTCATGCTAACACACAATAACGTGTGGTTATACAATCCTTTTTTTCAATTTATATTCAATAATATATTTCTTCTTGCTAATGAACATTCTTAAATACATTACAATAAAAAAATTTGATACCATATTAAATGAATAATTATTATATAATAATACTTATAATCGTGTTATATTATTCATTCATGATAACATTATTATGACATTTTTCATGTAGATTGTAACATTCCCCAAAAAAGTACATGTGATAACAATTTAAAATTCCAGACAATTAAGTTTCATTTTGATAAAAATATTTTTAAAGATTAATAATGTTGCTATTATAACATAAGTAGACTAGATAATGAGATTTATCAATTTTGTAAAAGAGAAAATAAATTAAATGAATGAATATGAATTCATTACATTATTATAAGAAATCTCATCATCTTACAATGTCTTCATTTTAAATGAAGGACTATAACGTTCTTCTAGTGACTAGAACCTACAAAATTTGTTATATTACATTATAAGAAAGAATTTCGTAAGGGATTAAATAGAAAATTGATGGTTAAAGGTTCTTTTTATAAGGTGTATGCTACCTCATTTTATAGGTCAAATAGAGGGTAACTTCATTAGAAAATTCAATTGGGTATGGGGAAAATATATAATCACATGGATGTTAGTTGAGTAAAGTAAGATAACTTGTTCATAGATGTAGTGTTGACTCCAATAACAGAAATAGGATTTATAAAATATATTGATATCATATTAATTACAGAAAAATTGATCCATTTTTATTAAACTCATATTAAAACATTTTAACTTGTTTAAAAACTAATTATGGCCTTTTAAATAAAAATTATGGTTAAACATCATAACTAATATCAATGTGATTATTCAAATTTGGACCCAAATTATTCAAATTCAACTTTAGAATAAGAATATTCTTAATTATAAATGAAAAAGTAAAATATCTGGAATAAAATTTATTTTTTAGGAAAATAAACTATTAATCATTCTCTATTATCATTATTAATTAATATTAATAAATAATCATCACATGACTGGTAAACAGTTTTTCTACTAAAAAAATATATTTTAATAAAATCATTATTAAATAATTATATATTTTGTATGTAAACGTAAAAAATAATAACAAAGAATTTTTTTTCTTAGAACACATATTTTTTTAAAATTAAATGATATTGTTATTATTTTTTACCTTGTAATGGTAATTAGTTTAATAAAAAAATTATTTTAATATATCTAAATGGTTATTTTAAAAAACTAGCAGAATCCAAATATTTGAAATTTGACCATAAAATTATAATTAATAATATATAAATAAAATTATCTGTTTAGAGAAGTGATTTTTGTTAATCCACGAATAACTAAATAAATATTTCATATTTTACTTAATTATTCAATTAATGTTATTACTTATTTTTACGAATCAATCAGTAAATATTTTTGAGAGATTTAAATTATTACAATTTTTAAAATGATAAATATTTTTATAATTATTTGTTTATGGAACAATGTTATCTAATGAATAAATTTTTCTAACATGAATTTTTATTGTTACATTATGTTAGGAAATTATTAATTTTGTTCTAAAAAATATTTATAGTAAAAAAATTCATTAATAATTATTCAATAATTTCTAACATCAACAATATAATGATAATTCCATCCTTGTAACAGATTTAAGATCATTACAATAAAAACATATATACCATTTAAAATTTTAATGTAATGAATATATTTCAATTTCACATCAAATAAATCCATGATATTAAAAAATTAAAATTTTAAATTCATATTTCAATATATTCCATTTTTAATTTTATATGCCTTTTTCACCACTAATTATGATTTTTATCATTCATTTTTTTATAATAATGGTGATTCATAAGGATGAATATACACTTAAGGATTTCTAATTTTCAGATATAGAATTATTTTAACTTTTTTCCCAGTTATAATTTAGACACATTAAATGTAAGAAATCATTAGGGTTTTTTATATTCTATAGTATGTAATGTATCATTTCATAAACTTTTTTTGAAATGTTAAAATTTGTGGGATGTATTTATTTTTATTTTTATTCACAAACTGAATGATTTATTTTTAAGTAACACAATATAAATTATTAATAAAAATGTAATTTAGTTAAATAAAAGGGACACATAAATTTGGGACGTTCGATTCATTACATTTTAATAAATTACACCCTAAAATTTTATTTCACTAAAAGATAAGGGTATTAAATACATATTTATGAATTAAAATAGAATTTGTAATGACATATCTTCATTAACATCATATATAACTTTATGAAACTTTTATTTTTCAGAATAATTTACATACAAATAGATTTCAAAATTTCAAAATTGATTATAAAAGATATTCCAACATACTAATTGAGAAAATATCCCCACCACAAGATAAAAATAATTCAGTGGGTAATTTCCATCATAGAACCTAAATTGAAATGAATCCTATGAAACAACTACATAATTAACCCTTGGGAAACAACAAAATCCCTTCTGTGAAAAAATAACTATATATAATAGACACTTATCAACTATATGTTATTATAAATATATATCTAGTAACTACCATTATAATAAGAATATTTATGTTTTAATCACATTAGTTAATAAAATGGAACATTATTCCCTTTCATGATAGCATAGTTAGTTGGTTTTAAAACTAATAGAAATTTATCAAACAAAAACAAGAATAGTCACAATATAATCTAATAAAACAATAGATGACTATTGTAGTTTTCAGTTTTGGCCTTTGTTTGATCACCCATATGATTGCTGGATACCATAATATAGCCTCTCTTGTTATAAAACACATACCTTTTAATTTATTTTAATAAAGTTTCACAATGTGAAATTGAGGCATATAACTTCTTTTGTATCATGGATTGTAAAATAATTCTAAAATAATATTCATTATCATCCTTTAACATAGAATATATGAAAAAATATATAATTTCTATCACAAATTGATCAATGTAATATCAAAACAATATAATAATAAGATCTATAAAGATAGTGGGGTGATTAATTATGTAAATGGTATCCATATGAATTGTTATTGTCCATATATTGTTTGAAAAAAAGTCATTTTGTATATCATCAATTTTTAACCTAAATAAGGGATTCTTAATACTATGTTCAATATTTGAGAAGTGTTGTTCCCCTCACAGTTGATCAAATAATCTATAATACTGGGTTTAGGATACTTTTTAATGTTTTTAATGATTTTTTGTTGAATATTAATATATTGTCAACTTGATCCATATATCATCACAAAAAATAGAATAGTAATACATTTTCATCAAACACTTAGTTATGTAAGACCCATTTTATGTTTCTCCCATAATTATTTCAGAAACTATTATTATTTTAAAAAATATATTATATAATGTTTCATGTATATAGACCAAAAGCTGGGTATGATATCTATTGAAAACCAGACATCCTAATCTAAAAGAAGATATTATACCCATTCTATAAATTCATCAATGTTGAAATTTACAATATGAATATCTTCAATGTTGAGTTTTTCATAGAAACTTTTAGCTTAATACTTCTAATTATTGGGTATATAAACCCATATAAGGTTACTCACTCATTTTTTCATATTAGACTATGAAGAAAATGTAAATGAGGGGATTTGGGGATATCAATTTTTCTTTTCAGTTCCAAAAAATAGTTATCATAATTTTATAGTGAGATCCATTGAATGTATAAAATCGAAAAACATTTGGACAGAATAACTATAATAATATTAATATAAAGATAATTACAAAAGAAATATATCAGGATGGAGTTCTACAATATAGATTAAATCATCTCATAGGTAGAAATTTTCACCAAAAATACGATATCAATAAATTAAGGTGGTGATTAGAATTATATAGGATGACCACTAGATTTAAATTATAATTTAGAACTAGAATAAAATAAGATATTTTTTTATTTTTGGATTATGAGGGTATATTAAAACACATTATTTTTATTACCCACATTGGAGTTTTTGATTTATTAAAACCTCCTATCTCTAGTTGGTTAATAATTATTTATATAATGATTTTCTTTCTTAACGTTTTTTTTGCATTGGCCTACATTATTCGAAATTTCATAAATTTTAAAACATTTAATTTTTTAACTATAATAAGTATATTATTTAGCTTCACCACGAAAATTTTCCTCTTCTTTTTTTCATTGTAATGTTTTATCATGGTGATCTCCCTTCCCAAACATAAAACATTCTTATGTTTTGTTGATAAATTTCCCAAAAAAAATAACCCAGCTTTATTGACATATAAAAAATTGAAAATTCATTCCTATAAAGACTTATAAACAAAAATCCACTAAAATGTACTTTTCTATATTTTTATGGGTTTTATAGATAAAATTGTATTGAATATTTTAACATTAACTCAATTTAGTGGGGAAAATATAATCATAATATTTTTAATACCAACACATATATCATATTGATTCAATTCTAGTTACTATTTTATTATTCATAGAACACCATGATAAATATATTTCTCTTGGATTTATCAACTAATAGAAAGGAAAGTATTCATATTATCCAACAACAATTAGAGTAATCAATCATCTATTAATGTAAATAATTCTAATGTGTTTCAAAATTGTGTAATATTCATTTCACTACATTATATTTTATGATCATCCTACATCACATTTGGTTTATCATATGTTTTTATTGTTTAATGTTATTATTAAACCAAATATAAACTAAAAAAGATAACAAATCATGAATTTGTATGATATAAGATTACATAATATTAATTTACATACATATTAACAATTTTAATTGAATATTCATTATATATCATAATAAATAACACCCCAAAACCTATAAATTTGGTGTCTCTAGATATTTTAAATATGAAAATATTTATTTACAACACTAGTAACATTTATCCATAATCATAATATAATATACCAACGTCACGAAATATAATATGATAAAATCAAATTCAAAACCTGATAATGAAAACACATGAGTAGGTTCAGCTCAGATTCTTAGTATGTCATGAATATAATACATTTAAATGGATTAAATTAGAAATAATACTGTAAAAACATAGAATATAAAATAATGAAAAAATAACTAACAATTCATTTATCAGAAAACATTTATCATCATAAGAGGTTTTTATTGGTACATTGTAAATGAGTTAGAGAAATTTGTAAATAAGATTTAATAATCATGAGTTATGATACCTAAAAAATTGGTAGCTCCCATAACATAAGAATATTGAATTGAAATAATCATAGATATCATTACATATGTCAAGTATAACCAAATATATATTCATATCATAAAGGACTGGGAAGACAACCTAAAAATAATATAATGGTATTGGGAAACAAAAATGAACCCTATAACAATTTTGACACAAGACCACATCATTCAACCAAATTGATTTTTAATATGGGATAAGAAAAAAATTTCAATGAAAATTTATTTCTATATAAAACAATACCCAATTGAGTATATAATTAAAATACACCCACCTATAATTATTGATAAATCTTGAATATGAAAACATTCATAGTCCCATAATAGAATAATTAAACCAATATAAATAAATTTATTTCATGAATATTTCCACAGAATTTGATCTTGAGATATATAGAAAATAAATATGGATTTTATAAATTGATAATGTCAACGATAAATCCCAAGAAACAATAATGGACATTTAAATAGATAAAAATATCATTTGATGATAATTGAAAATTTATTTTAAAAAATAATAAAAAATCCTTCATTTTCACAATATCATTTATTTAGAAAAATGTATTTTATAGAATAGTTATTATAGAAAATAAATTATAAAACCATTATACTAATGAATTAAATGTTGTTAAAGAAAACTAAGGACTACTGTGGTTAAATATATTCATGAGGAATGCATTTAAAATAGATTCCTTTAATATTTTTTAATGAATGTCAAGGGTAATAAAAAATACTTTATGAAAAAATATTATTATAGACAAATAAATTTTTAATCAATATAATGAATGTATACATGAAATTGAATGAATCAAGAAAAAATGAGATAATGTCGACTCCACTTATAACAATCCTTTATTATAAATTATTATCCAATAAAATGTGAAATGGTAATAAGAAATGTAAAAATCATAAATAACCATATAAGAATAAAATTTATATCCTTTTTTGAGAGAAGGATCATATAATTTCAATCAATAAATATTTTTCTTAAAAACCTTAATAATGAATCTCAGTAAAAAAGTGGAAAGTTATCAGATCAACTAATAGAAAAAAATACTGATATATCATTATCTGAATGTAAAGGAATTAGTATGAATAAAATTAATACTCAAAAATAAATATAAGAGAATATAATAATTTATGGTTTATAGAGAAATAACATATAATTTACCTCGAAAGATATCTGTTATACACAATCATGATTTCAATGTGATATTTGAAAAAAAATTAAGGAAATATTAATTAAGGAATCAAACCCCCTCAAATATTTGGGAAAATATTATTTATAATCAATTTAATAGAATGAATATTTTAATTAAAATACATTCACTAGAGGTATGTACCTCATATGATTGAAAATATGTGCATAATACAAAACATTACTCCATGAAAATGAATTCATTAAAAAAACCCCTGAACTTGTATTATTTTTTTATCATACACTCTATATCCTCCCATATTATCAATTATTTTATTATTCAACTATATTTTAATTTATTTATTATCTATTATAATCTATACAATTCATTAAATATTTATCATTTCATAAATATTTAGCTTTCTTTATAAAATTTAAAATTTGAGATATAATTGTGTTGTTTGTTCTATTTCATTTTTGATATGTGGTTCTGGTCCAAGTTATTGGATCATGTGTTCATAACCTCAAAAATTTACTAAAAGGTTCTAAATTTTTTATTGAATTTTTTTTATATCTAATAGTAAATCTATTGAATTTATGATTATGGTCTGTAAATAGCTGTTAAAATATCATTTTCTGAATATTTACTCAATAAATAGAGTTTGTTATATTGATAATTATTCACACATATATATATATATTACCATTAGATAATAATTAAGTAATCAGAAATTAATTTTTATTAAATGAAACTTATATTATTTATGATACCTTATTCATTCATGATGTAAACATTATAACATCTTTCATGTAGTTTACAATATTGACAATAACCAAAATGCATTATATTTTATAAATTAGAAATAAAATTGAGTTTTAAGAATAAAATATCATATTTATAGAAAAGTAATAATTTAAACATTAAATAATTATAGTGGGTAATTATTTTTACTAATGTATTATATGATAATATTAAGGAGTGGAATGAGAAGTGCACATTACTTCGAAAAAATTTCACCTTCTCGTAACATGTTCCTTAAGAATTAAGAACATATACAACATTGTTGTTATAAATGATTAACCAAAATGTTGGATGAAATTATTATTGTGGATTTATTAATTACTAAATTAAAAAATTAATTATATAATTTGTTTTTAATGGGACATGGAAAGCTCCTTTTATATATAAAAATAAGGGACATTTACAGGAAAACCTAATTTAGTTAAAGAGTGCAAATAGAATCATGTGTGAGTTAGTTGAGATATTGAAAAATATTTTTTAGATGCATACAATTTAATATCAATAAATATTTTGGGATTTTTTATATTCCAAATTTTATGTTAATTACAAAATAATCAATAATTTTTGATATACCATATTGTACCCCCTATCACCTTATTTAAATATTTACCCTAGAAATTATTATGGTACTAAAAAAATAATATGACCACTCTCACCAAATTTATATATATTAATTATAAATTTGGATAATATTAAATATAAATAAATATCTTAATTTCTGAAATTTTACATTTTAATAAAAATAATTAAATATAGTCTTTTAAAAAAATTACTTTTAAAATAATAATTATTTTTATTATTATTTAATGAATATTAACAATAATAAAGGTTGTGATAATTTTTTTTAATATTTATAAATATTAATATTTATGTCTTATATTCCTAAAATCATGTTAAATTTTGTTTGTAAAAATAAAAATAAATAATATATATGTTTTTTGAATATAAATACAAATAATTAACATATTCATATGACATAACATTTAATTGTAATTAAATAAATTATAATATATTTTTGTATATATATATACTATATGTTTATGGAAATTTAATGTTTCAAAAACTATAAATTTAATTTGTAAATGGAAACAGATAATATAGAAAAAATATTTTTTAAAAAAAATTGGTTGTGAATAATTAAATTGGTAATCGTTATATTTACATAATTATTTTGAGGATTCCATTAATTTATTTTAATTATCATTCTCTAAATATTATAAATATATTTTAATGATATCATAACTCAAATGTGTAAATTTTTAGAAAAATACATAATTAATAAAATTTGTTCATTAAGAATAAAAGATATTTTTCCACGTGAAACAATATTTTTTATTTCTATTATAAAATAATTTCATTATTCTAAAGAAATATATTTATAACCAAAATAATTATTTACAAAAAAATATACATAATGTATATCCGATATATATCAATTACTCTAAAATTGTTATTTTTTAATGGTAATATACTAATAATTATATACCCATTATAACTTTAAGATATTTGTTATATTACAACAATTATAGAAAAAAATCATTTAATAATAAATTTATTACGAACACTTATCATTCTAATTGTTTTTTTCCAAATTCATTATCCTTTCAGGATATTTTACCATATTATATATTTATTCTAATAAATTTGACATTCAATGGAGATATAGATCAATATAATTTCATAGAAATAAAAATATTATGACTTGTTATTTTTTAAAAAAATTTAATATATTATCCTTTAAGAGAATTCATCACCCATGTTATCTATCATTCCATAGAATGTAATACATTGTTTCACATACTTTTTTTAATATGGAAATTTTATTTAATATATCATTATTATTTAGATTCTGGATTTGTATTATTTATTGTATTATATTTTTAATTATATTATAATAAATTAAGTAATTACTTAAGATAAATAAATTGCACTGTCATATTTGGGATGTTATTATTTAGTTGTCTTCTTTTTAATTTTCCCATTAATGAAAATAATTCATCTAAATATATTATTACATGTATTTTAGGTCTTATCTCTTATTTCCAATCTAGAATAATTTCCACCCTTTTATATATTAAATAAATTTTAAATAGATGATTTTTTTTATACATCAACGGACAAATAAAGAACTTTTCTATCATATTTGAGTTTCGTTAATAAATAAAAAGTTGAATAATAATTTTAAAATTTCTACAAAGTTTATTTTCTATGTTCAATGAATTTATTTTCCAAAGCATGAAATGTGTGTATTTTTTAATAGTTTCCAAATGATCACTTATTCAAATCATTCAATTATATTTTATATAAAATGCATTCATTAATTTTTTTTATTGTTTTACAGATTTATTTTTATTCTCTTTATTTTAGAAATATTTCTTTTTAATGAAATTAATCAAAATATAAATGTTATTTCATACAATTCTTCTACAGAAAATTATATATACAATATTTTTCATTTTTTATACACAAACATATTTTAATAATTTTTAGGATTCCTTATGGATACGATCTAATGGATCCAACTTTATTCATTTATTAGAAATCTAAAAATCATTCTGTATAGAAATATATATGAAACTCGTTTCACTATCATTGGTTATTTTATTGCATTTATCAAAGACTTCGTGTTCATATAAAAAATCACACACATATATTTTTAATTATTATTTGGAATGTAGTTTAGAAAAATTATATTTCCTTCTAATGATTTTTTTAGATATTTATATCAAGTTATATTGTAGAAAATTTAGAGAAAATCCAAACCTTATGAGATTTGATGGCCAAGAATTATATAAACTCTAAATGAAATTTTTAAATCCTTATAACTTATAAGATGAAATGTAAGAGACTAAGAATTAAACTCTATGGTCAACCCCCTATTATGTGGTGATGGTCTTGTTTGAGTACCGTAATATAATACATGTTTTATGCTATTTTCATGGAATTTTTCTATGTTATGTGGTATTCCAATGTAATTTTTTATGTATCATTCTTAAAAACACATTTTACCACTCTCCTAGGAATAATCTATTATTATAATAAAACAATCACGTCTTGATTCAAAATTTATGATCTATTAATTTTTGGGAATTATTTATTTATTTTAGGTTCATTCACTTTGATTATTTTCTCATGTCCCCACATTCATCTAATACTAACATATGATCTCTGATTAATATAAATTATGTTCAACCCTTTATTATGTTTCCATTCCTCATGTTATGATAATTTTTTTTATAATATGTATATAAATTAATTATCTGTGTAATTTTCATTATAAATATTGAATACATTTTGTATGATCAAAATATTTTGTATTTAATATCCAATGGAACAAAATCAATAGGTTACGTGGTTTTATTTATAGTTTTAGGAAATTAATATCATAATAAAATTATTTTATATGTATTTATTTTAATGATGGATCATCCAACATGAACACACACATATAATTAAATATATTTATAAAATTTGTTGAATCCTATATAAAAATTTATATGTACTTTGTGATAAAAACCACACCCACACACCCACACACCAATTAAACATATTTATATATTTAAATACATCTCCTTATTATAATAAAAAAATTTAAAATATATGTATAAATTACAATATTTTTAAAACATATATTATTTTATAATTAACTATATATTTTTTTTAATAATCCCAATGTATTATGTATGATTTATTTATAATATGCTGGTTGATGAGACGATTGACCTTGGATTCCAAATGAATATTATTTGATTTGCTGAAAATAGAACTTTTAAAAACTCATTGACTATGGATCAAGTGATAATGTGATTTAATCACACATTATCTATATTTTAAGAGGTGGGAAAACAAAATCTGTGATAAAACTATTTCAAATATGGGAATGGTCACACCATAGAAGTGGTTATGTTGTGCCTTAAGATGAATACATGATTTGGACAAGCCAATTGCAGAGGCTTTGTTTCCCTAAACCTGACCAACATGAGAAACTGATATAGGGTCAGAAATGTAGTTTTATCTATCTAGAAACATGTTTAGGCCGACTATGGTCCTATTGAATGTCACATTCTATGATTATCACTAATTGGATGTCCAGTAGATTGATTATGTCCAAGTAAAATTAACCATGCATGAGCTGCAGTCCATACAAATTGGTGAATACATTTATGAAATGAGAAAATAAAAAATTCGTGTAGATAATTTAAGGAATATGTGGTCAATTGGTGATAAATAATAGTCAAGGGAAGACAAAATGGACATCCCTACACCCATGGTGAGGGAAGTCATAGTTGATTGGTAGATTTTCAATATTAAATATAAATAATTAGATGACCAAACATAAACTGTTTGCTAATATGATGGATTAACAATCATATATTTCTCACAAGTCCATAGTGGTTGTTGTGTCAACTGTGATGGGAGAAACATTATCGAATACATTATTGTTATTCTTTAATGATCTTGAATACATCTATAATCTTTGATTTTTATATAAGGATATTATTTTATAAAAAATAGTAAGAGACTTCATCATAACATTTAGTGTGAATAAATATGGAACTATTCCTTATTATATATATTATAGACAAGGCCCATGAGTAGTTTCATAGCAACTATTATGGATAATTTCAGGGTGAGTTTTTGTGTAGACAATGGGTGATTTATGGAAACCATTATGGTAACTCAAGTATTACTTTTGAATGATTCATGGAATCCCTTTGTGATGTATATGAATCATGCACTACATAAGGATATTTAATATAACATATATTTGGGGAGACTCCATGCATTATATGAGGGATATACTCCATGAAAAATTGTTTTTTAAGGCGATTACACATGAATCTGGGAACATGAGGAATTACATATTCATGAATTGGGGAAAACCAGATCACATAGATCATGTCCAATATTTTGAGACCAATAGAATGGGAAATAAAATTAGACATTTATGTTATTAAAAATATGTACAATTTTCGAAACACAAAATCTTTGTCATTTTCTTGAGGATAAAGAAAAACAAACTAGAGTTGACCACTGGCCATATTTTAAACATGGTATATTTCTGAAAATGAAATCAAAAATAAAATGGGGTGCATGCCCTATACATTTGGAGGCATTGTGTGTAATGGAACCATGTCATAAAAGGGTGTACATTATAAAATTGAGGATGGTATGGATCTGCATTGAGGGGAATTTAATTCATCTATATGAGGTGATGAAATGTTTGAATATATTTGAAAATTCTTATAATTATCCCACCATGCATATAATCACATTGGGTAGGTGATTTAGTCTGTAATAATGAATGAATCATCTTATAAAGAGAGTATCATCTTGGACACTGAGAGATGGTTTAATCATATGAAATATTCAGTAGATTAATCGCATAAATTTAACATTATTAGATAGGGATGTGGGATCATAGTTTACAATCAAAGTGTTCATAAAATTATCTCTTACATTTTGTTATTAGATTTCTTAACATGGCCTCATAGTTTTAGATCATAGGGTTCAGAAATGTAATTTTCCTGTCATGAAGAAAAACATATAGTATCTAAGGATGATTATAAATAGGAAAATGTGGGTCCTAGGTGGATAAACATTTCCACAATACACATTTCCATGACACATGTACATATTTTAATGTCATGATGCTCAGACCAATGGGTTATCATCCCGTTGAGGATACATGTAGTACAATAGATTGAATATGCAATGTGAATTAATGGATATTCTGAACTGACAATGATGAACACATTCTCCTAGAGGCTCAGACACGGTTTAATGTCATGATTCCATGAATTGAGCTCCAGTATTTTTTTATTGAGTTTGTACCATGGGGATAATTCATCTCAAATTGATATTTGTGGAATATAATGGAAGTTCCCTAATGTGAATTGGGGGATTTGGAGACCTCGTGCTACATGAAATGTTCCTATGATGATTTTCACATAGTTTTATGTCATGATTCATGTACTTAATATTTTTGTTCCTGGTTATAGTGTTTTGAAAAATTTAAAATTTTATATAGTTATGATTACCGATATATATGGTCTTTTATTCACAATGAGACATGTATCATTTAATATATTTATTACCTGACGTGAATGGAGGGGCCTAAGAGCCCACTAAATTCCATAAAAAATAATACTTAGTGAATTTATAGGGATGTTATGTTACCAATGCTTTGACCAAGGCTCATAGTATATTGTTGTAGAGTTTAGACCAACGATCAGAGTTTAAGGCCTTAGAGTGTATAACATAGTGTGGTGAGCCCACGAGGACATTTTTATTATATCAGAGTGACATCCCAGTGTGAATTGAGGGACAAGAATGCCTAATACAACAGAACAAAATCCCTAAGAGTCAGGCATAGTTTTTAAGATCTTGATTCCTGGACCATGGGCAATTTTTTTATGGTCATAATTCATAGAATAAAAATTGACAATCACATGTGTCATAATTATTTGAATAGATATTCCTCAAAACAAATTTATCCCTCTTGATACATGCCTAATTACAGAGATATTGGGCATCGTGGATTTCCTATTTTTTCTGAGGAGAACACAATAATTAGTGAAAGTGACTGAAAAATATCATTCGTGTCCCAATAAATTAAAAAACATGTAAACTAAAAATTAGATTACTGATGAGCATATAAATAATAATAGAAATGTCTGAAACAAGGTTCTTATTCACACGTTAGTTTAGGATGGTGTGAACAAATTCATGACTGACTATTGATTGAGTTAAAAAATTCACACTATTTTTTTCCTATGATATTTCAAAAAATATGAATATGAATTTAAGTAATCCAATATATCATAGTTTAATTTCTATTAGGGATCCAATTCAGATCAGGAGGATGATCATTATTCAAATCGGAGAAAGAAGAACGAAAATAAGTTGATGTTTGAGATGTCCTAGAGGTATTTTACTGAGGATCTATACAACCATGTTCTAAAACATTATAGATGAAAATGTTAGTGGGAGTGAATCATTCCTATCCAAAATAGGAAATACCCCAATGTGAGTTCTTAATAGGGTTCACCCATTATAAAATATATTTATGTTACTATGTATCCCATGAGAAAGGGAATCAATCCACATATAGTTCAGAAAAGGTGTGTGGAATGAGACTAGTGTCAGAGGGGTAAAATCTTCTCTTAAATGAATTCCAAATAATCTCAAATTAGGAGGAATAATCATGTAATAAATGTTAATTTTTTCTTCCATCCCATACTTTTCCGATGGAAAATCATTGTTTCTTACAGGTAATGATCTTGGATTAACATATTTTTTAGGGAATATTGTTTATGGTTCATAATATGTTCATTATAAGATGCATCGAAGATTCATAAAGGGTAATATTTTTATCATCATACCACTCTTCTAATATGATGCATCTTTCATTAATTTCAAAAGAAAATGATGATGTTTAGCAACATTCATTGAGGAAAATGGTAGGGTTTACATGTTGATCCATATGTTATATTCTTCCTCATGTCGTGTAATGAGAGAATATCATCCTACTAATGGATAAAGGGAAATTAATTAGGATTATCCCGGTTGAAGAGGGTAATGTGATAATTTTTTGGTGATAGTACCATGGGTAAGGAATAGTTTTGTGGTGAATTTTTTTCAGGGCTTATAGATATAAGTTCTAGGTGTTAGAACATATTCCTTGTAATGGGTATTCATCCATAAATAATTATGGAAGGATGTGACGAAATATGATAATATTAACACCTTGGATAATGAAAACCAATCTAATGAGTTCAAAATGAACATAGTTTAAAGAAATTTACCATTGAGTAGGGTTTATGTTTCAATAGTATGTGCATGGAACAAAATAAGTTGATGATGACATGGAATGGAGGGACTTCAGGCCCACATACCACATGAATACCTTAAAAATGGAAAATAGTTTAATTAAATGATTCATGGAATATGTGAAATTTGGAAAATATATTATATTCATGATACACAAACTGGGAATATGTTTCCCTCAAGGGTATCTTAGTGAAAGGGAATATATAAACCCCAACATAAAAGGATACAAGGAGGCTCACATATTATATGAACAACATGAGATGAACCACAAATAGACTAATGTCATAATTATTATACCATAATGGGTCCTTGGGGCCAATGGGTTAATGAATTATTAGATAAGTCCTAGATAAAGAAAATATAAGTGTTACTACATATACCAATAAAATGGGAATCAAGGAACACATAGTTTTAGAAGGCATTGTAGTAGAGGAAGAACAATAGAAGTAATAGTAATCCTCTCTGATGAGGAAATTGAGGCATCTTAGTATTTTCATGGGGATTCATTCTATTATTAGTTGGGTTAATGAAAAAAAGTTTAAAACCTAATGTTGAGTACGTATTACCTTTATGGTCATCCCAATGTTTTTGTATGAGTCATTAGGCATTTGTTCTATAGGGTATATTTTCATTTCAAAATCATGTTTCGAGTATGTTGGGATTTACACATTAAAGTCATTAAACTCAAACATTGCTTTATACATTATTAATTTAAAAGACTTATGACTATAGTGGATACAAATTTTTTATAATAAAAATATTAAACTAACACTCCTTATATAAGGTATGATAGTTTGGAACAATGTTACTAATGTTTAAGGCCAAATAGCATAGACCAATTACAATGTGATTAAGTCACACAACTGAAACCATCACAGTTTTGTTTATTTGAGGTTGTAGTTAATGAATCATTGAAAGATGTTAAATGGTATGGTGTATGGACTATGATTGTCCTCACATTATGTCATTCCTAAGAAATAGGGAATTGGTGGGTGGGTTGATACCCTATTTATCCATGGTGATCAAAGAGTATGGTCCATTATTACATATATTGTCGATGATGTAATGTCCTTTCAAATTGGGATCCAATATTTTTTGTATTTTTATCGAGAGTCAATAGAATTCAGAGTTTCCATACCATTTCACCATGTATGAAGAATTTGAGGTGATCCTACTTGTTTAATTCTCTCTCTGTCCATTATTTTTTATTCTCAAGGTTATTTAAGGCCTGAATCAAACACTATTTTTGGGTCTCCATATCATACTGGTTGTATTATTCAATTCTATCCAACATATTACTATTATAGATCAATATGCAGAGTGATATTAACTAATCCTCAATGGTAAAAACCTACTTTGATCCATGCACAAATAAATATGGTGTCGCATAAGTGGAATTTCATGTTGTTGTCTGATAGGCCTAGATGGTGTTGGGGATAATTTCATGATAACAAATTTTTTTCTTCACCAACTATATTATATAACTTATTAGAAAAAATACAATTTAATTGAACTATATATCTCTTATTATTTTTATTTTATAGTTAAGTATTGTTATTTCAGATGTTCTATGTAGAATACATTTTCAACAGATCATCAACCCAAATTTGGGAGTCGATTTCTGTGAGAATATCATGAGTATATTCCAATAGATGGATGATGTGTGAGATCCTGAAATAAGAAATACAATAGAATTTTATTTCCATTAGAGGAACTTATTATTACTTTTGAGATTCGAAGTTAGTTTTAGTAGAATGATCATAAAATATCAATCTAGTACTAAATGGTATGACCCCACAACCTTGGATTGAAATACTAAAAATGGATAAGAATATTGGATTGTGTAGGGAATATCAAGAATTCATTGAACAAAATTACCTGAATTCGATTGGCAGTACACCTCTTGGTGAACACAATGACGTTATAGACCACAGTGGGCCAGAATAAACGAAATATTGGTATTTTTTGGGAGATCATGAATCCCACATAATGGTTTCCATGTGAAGTGGTATATATGTATCGCATGACCTAAGGAATATTATCTGCTTGGATGTAAATTAGAAAAATTCCATCAAAATGACATATGTAGATTTTGTTACTCTATGTTATGCCCACAATAGATGGTAATCTAAGCTACACATCAATGGATTCTCTCACACTCATCTCGGTCTAATGGGAGACATCCATGCTGGGGATAGATATCAAAGAGAATTGTTCATATGTGTATTTTTTCGTCAATAGAGATACCTAATGAACATATAATATATTTTAATGGAAGATATGTAATTTACATATTGTTTCACTCATATCATATATTAAGGGAGATAACTCACCAATATCACACATAGATGATAAGGTCACCCTAGTCAAGTTATATAGAAGACATGAATAAATGATCCAGGGTTTTCCATTTTGTGATTGAGGAATATTAGTCACTTCATGTTGGGAAGGGAAATGGGCCATTATCTGATTAGAGCATTCATTAAGGGGAATAACTCTTCAATTCAGATTACATAGTCACCCTTGATCTATTTTATGTCTAGTTCGTAGTCTCCCTTAACATGTAAATTGGAGACATCAATCATGAGGGTATCTCGAGACCAGTAATGGGTTCCTAATACTCTACCACATTATGTAGTCATATTAATAAAAATATTAAATAGTATGAGAATATGACATCTTTTGGGGTGATTATTAAAATACACAAGAATACTATGTTGTACATGTGGGTTTTTATCCTTTTAACAGTCATGCTCATAGAGGTTCCATCAATATTTATCTTATAACACAGCTCATCATGATCTATTAAGAGAAAATATTTTTTCTTTGAAATCAACATCCATGGGTTGTTATTCATAGGAGTGATGTGCGGCCATAAATTCTTCAAATGAATGGACATTGGTGGCATTTTTTGGGAAACATGATATAAAACTACTAAAGTATCACCTCCATGTTTTCTAATCACCTCTTCAACATTGTATGATTAAAGATATATGTCAGTGGGTAGATAATGGATGTTGGGTTTATCTCATGATGATGAATATATTTTCATATTTTATGAACTAGAAATATGGCTGGGAGTACACTCTTCTTGATGTGGAATAATATGGTCTCTTTGTTGAGGATTGTTTTTTTGAGATAGTATAGGTGGGTTTCACTACACATATTTTTTTGGCTCTAATGTTTCTAATGGATCAATCTAGGGTTGTCATGTAGATGACCAAAAGCATTCCTAAAATGGGTTTCATCAGAACTAGATGATATAGATGGAACTCTATGAAATCCTCAAATGTTGTTTATAACTCCTCAACCAACTGATAAATAGTTACTAACCCTTGATCATCAATAATTAAATATATGTTCCAACAATATTTGAAATCAAATTGGTTCATATATGACATGTGTCCATAGAGACCCCTCCTCTCTTAGAGAATTCATTATGTAGATATCCAATTTATGTCTCTAAACTTATCTATGTCAACCTAAATAGACTTTACCTTATAATGATGTCTATAATCATTTTATCGGTAACCATGAATGCAATGTTTAATGGGTTTATCATTAGATATTCAGACAATAGTAAGGTCAAAACTTTCTTAAGATCATTGGGATGTTCATGAAATTGTATGGATTTGATCACCATGTCTTCTACATAGAATTCCACCAGTGCCTCAAGAATATTATTGAATATGTGGGGCATGGAGAGAAAATATGTGTCCCATGAATTATTTATCACTAAAGAAATCACATGATGGAAAAATGTTACATGAAGAACCATTAATTTTATAGACATCTCATCCTCCGGTCCCGTCTATATATGGTTTTACTATGAGTATTGATCCTAGACTGAGGGGCCCTAGAACCTAGCTATTACATTAGTCAATAGTGTTGTAATTGTAAGGGTAAATTATCCTTTATAAAAATGCGGTTGTGGTCCCTTATGTCAATGTAGACTCTAATATAAACATTTATCTTCATCATTGGAATGTTATTTTCTAGCCATTCATTGTACATGACTTCCCAGTAGATGTTGGATTTTATAATATTCTCAACGTTGGCCATGTCTTAAACACCATGAGAGGGGTTAATAATTATAGGATGTTTCCTATATTCATGATGAGTTTTTGGGATCCCTATAGGGTGAAAATAATCTCAGGGGTCTCACCCTAGAATCATTCAACTGATTCATAGAAATATATCATGGTTTTTGTTTTTGGAAGGAATTAGAATTATACTTTTCATATGGAGACCTGGATGGACTGATCAACATTGACCACAAATCCGAATCAATTCCAAATTCCACAATATTTTACTCATCATCCATAATGGAGATCCACTCATAAAATATAGGAGGGATATCTTCCAAATCATTTTCACTGTCTCATAGATGAGAAAATAATCATGAGGTGGTTCTAGGATAGTCAATTTATGGTTTAACTTTTATGGGCTATGAAGGGTATAGAATCCTCAAGGATGGAGTCATGTTTCACTGATATTATAGAGACATAATATTTTCATTCAATATTATTCGGTCATAGACCATGTGTCGTAACAATGATGTAGAAAAATAGTAGATCCATGACTCTTCATTATGTTATCTCATCTTCATAGAACATGAGGAAATATTACATATTGGTGGAAATTTGGATAATGTATTGATGCATCACTGGAGATTAAGCATCCAGTTTTATCAGGCCATGTATAGTGTAGAAGACATAGTTAATTTATAGCATCTATTTTTTAGATGAGATGAAAACCCCATTTTTAGATGAAATGAAACAACCCATAGGCCTTAAATTGGTGTGATCATTCAGATTAATCAAAATAATACTGAATGACTATATGAAGAGGTTATCATCTCATTATAATAATTTATGTACTCAACCCTGTTAGTATCAAATTGATTTTATTATCTCTCGTTGTGGTGGAAAACCATGTTATATACGTTACAACAATCTAAATGTTATAGTTCCACATGGAATAGGAATTATCAACTATTAAGGGAGTACTTCAGGATCATGTGGTATGAATAAGGTAATTCCACATTAAAATGGTTTTTGGGACATCCCAACAGTACATTTTAATCAGTTTCCTACAATACAACCACGAATTCAAAGGATGATAACAGACCACTAAATATGGTCTTCAAAATAAAATTTCGATGTGGTTACAACTAATTTTATCATAATCCTAAATCATCAGGATGGATGGTGTCATTTATTCTTTATTCAACCATAGCACATGGAGTGATTTTGTATGGATAATTTTTTTCCTAGAACTAGTATCTACAGTGTAGAGTCACATTTCCAATCAATTGATCTAGATTTTGATGTCTAATATGTGAATGTTATACTACCTTAAATTTCCCTCATCTGAATGTGAAAATGATATGGTGCGGTAACACTACTCTTTCTTAGTCTATTTTTCATAGAAAGGCTTAGCAGGAGCAATGCTAGAATCGAATAGGAGGTGTCTTCTCAAAGAATTGGAATTTGCATCATGTATTTCACTCAACATGTATATATTATTGAGGATTGCTAACCTCATGGATTTTCCAATGAGGTTCTTTTGAATATAATACAACATTACCTATGGAATACTCTTTCCTGCTGAGGGTATTTCTTTGGAAGGGGAAAAGATGTTGTGGGATAAATTGTTTGGGCCTTGATGGTGACGATGATGTTCGTCTACATACTATAAGGAATACAATGAAAAATATTCATCTAGATATTGGTCAATTAATTCCAATATTGGGTGGGCCATGGCTAGCCATGGCATGGTCACATCTAAGCCACATGTTCAAATAATATGGTCAGTTTTGGAGGCTTACCAAACAATGTTTGTTGGGAGGAGAGTTCTTTCTAAACTCTATGAAAAACATGCTTCCTAGTCTTAGTATCATTAACATACTACTTATCATGATAATTACGATTGGACACATTTCCACTTCCATTCCTTTTAAAACATTGTCTAGTGGCACCTTATGTGTTTATATGGTATTAATCAACATTAGTCATTATTATTTAGTATACAAGATCAATGAAATTCACATCAAAATAATTTCATATTTCATTTATAAAATATACCTGAGATGGGTGGACATTGGGAGAATCTATTAAATCTGGAGGCTTGAACTCTCATTGTGTAAGAAAATGATTTTTAACTAGTAGGGGAATAATATTTTCCTTATTTCATAGTTGTTTACTCCTCGAGGCATGGATTTATACGGAAATAATGTGGGGGTGGAAGCCCAATGAAGTGAATAAACCATCAGATGTTTTGTCTTTCCCATGTGGGAATTGATAATTCCATGGGTATGAGAAATGATAATAGAATCCAACCATTTAACACACATCTATATTCTAAAACTGGGTTACTATATCTATTCACATGAGACCTCACTGTCACTATTAGTGATTTAGGATACATGTATTATCTATGATAAAACATCACCCAAATATACATGGTCATGATCCAAATGGTCCAACATCCAATAATTTAATATGAATCATTAATTGATGGTGTGTCTCAGGATCCTTTAATATGTGCAATGGTTGGGGAGAGAAGTGAATCTAGCCTCCTGGGGTCTTTTACGATCTAGAAATTTCATAATCTCCTTCTCCAGGGTATAATGATGTGTTCTATTTCATATGAATCATCGAAAGAGTAGGTCATGTCACTTCTAACTATGAATTTATCCTTTTCGGACCTGAATTAATGTGGTTTAGAAAAATATTTTTTTTAACAAAACTATACATAGTGAGTCCGCACCTTGTGGTTCTATGTTGGTTGCGGCTATCCCTGATAGGTTTCCCATGAAGAGGATCATTCTGAAAGGGATCCAGTTGGTGCACCATATGTGGAACCTATGCACGAATGATGATTGAAGTCCATTATTTAATATAACTTCTCATTGAAGAATGAATGGGTCATTGGATTGATTGTACATAACTCCGATGTAAGGATTATTCATGATGCTAATATATTTTTGATAATTCCTAAAATCTTGTATAGTAATTCAATGAAATAAGGGTAGGTGATATATCATTCCTAAAATATTCTATTAACATTTATGAGAAGTTATTATTTCTATAACTTCATATTAAGATAGTATGTGAGACCTCTTTGTTGGGTGATGATGTTAAAAACTCATTCATCAGGATTCTCATTGAACAAGGAAAGGACATTAATGTTCATCTAATTATTTCTATATATGAATTGGTATTCGAATTTACATCATGGATCCTCCCACTGGTAATAGAACCTATGGGTTTCTAGTTATACCAGATGAATGCATGTCCATAAAATATATGAATGAAATATCAATGCTTGATGGCCTCTTGTTGATCTTGATTCTGAAAAATTGGGTGGAACATTCATGTAAAGGGGGGTCAATAAAATAGTAGATCATCCATCCCATCAAAGTTAGTGAATCTTGGATTACCAAATATGGGAGGTTCTTAAACATTTCCATGCAAGCTAGGTGCGACATTAAACCATGAAATATTACCACATGTCGTGCCTCCATGGACTCAAAGAAATTAGTGAATGAAAATATCACATAATTTTGATGGGGTTTTTTAGACACTAATGAATTTATAGGCTCCCTAAATATTTTAGCGACACAGTGCTGATCTTGAGGAGGATAATCACGCTTCTCTAGCAGGGAGGGAGAATCGTATCATCTAAAATTTCCATATCATCTGGCATGTTACCTGGATGTGTGTATCAGAACACCAGAATTGAATTGCTAAATTAGGATGTTGATGAAGTGATTCCATACTAGAGGATAGTTGGGGTCCATTAATTAATTGTTAAATACCGAGAACCTTTCAAAAATGAGATCAGTTGGGATATTTATTATATTCTTCAATCTTATTGATCAAGGATGATACCATGGGTTCTACATCTTCAATTGATCCAATATCATATATATTTGAACATTAAACATATCTCGTACTATTTTTTATGTGTCAATTAAAATGGTAATAATGTCTTATTGGGGGGACATCTAAGGATGAGTGCATACATCTTCTCAAGGGTGACCACACCTAACAAAGGGTAATCCTAATACTTTTTCACCCATCAATGTGGGTCTCCCAATCACTACAAGTGTTAGTACCACTATTCATTATATTATTTGGAGGGTTTGTGATGAAAAAATATACCATGGAGGTAGAAATAAGGGATCTTTCATCATCAACAGATAGGCCAAGCCACCACAAGAATATGATGAAATGAAAAACATCATATTATCCCCATAAAATAATAGATATATATAGATACGACTATTATATAACATAAAGAATAATTATGGGTGTCTGGATTCATGTATTCTATAGATTATTTAGGTTGCGATATGATACATAGTGCTTAGATACTGGCTAAAATGTTCTACTATAATGTATTAACAACTGGCTAATGGAATTGAGGTGCACCAGGATTCCGATATAGGTCATCTAGCAATCACAAAGGTGTTGATATGTATCATAGATTACATGGAATAAAATCAATCCCTAACCATTTTTATCGGACTACATGATAGAAATTTATACATATATATAAAAGAATCCAAAACACCGCTAATCAATAATTAGTATATAGAACCTACCATAGCCCTTCATTCATAGATGAAGGGGTGTGCATTTTGGCGCCTCATTCCCTGATTAACATAGGATGAGACGTTGGTGGTTGCATAGACCTATACATGATTTTAGATACTATACCAAACATAGATTAACGCATTTCAATTTTATACTCTATTTTGAGACATACATTGATGTTGGAGAAATTCATCTGACCATGTCTATATAAGAAAAAGATTCAACCACTTTATCATGTGGGATTGTGTAAAAATCCATTTATCACTTGATAGAGTGCTCACAGTTATATGATTGTGTCAGTCCAGACCTGTACATCTCTTCAACATCTTATAGAGAGGTATATGGGAATGAAAGTATTAGAAACTGAGATGGTTGCACTATGAGTCACTAGATTGGGTTTAGAACATACTAAACCTCATGGTATCTAGGGAGGAATTTGGGGATCCTTTGGACCTTATCTTTGGGAGTGGTAAGCCTCAATTGTTGGATATCTTCCTTAGACTCTTGAATCTAGGGTAAAGATTCCATCATTAATTTATCTATCATATAGGACTCTGAGAATTCAATGATGTTTTTATTTTCCCAAGGATTTTCCATCGATGAAATGCCTGATTTATCCTCAAATGATAGGTATCAACATGGTAGGAAATATTTTAGGTTGGTGGAGGGTTTTCATGATGATTAGAATTCGAGTGTAGAGGAACTCTTATTCGATTGATAGTAAAATTGTGATGAAATACCTATTAACAAGTGGGGATAAAAAATGGAGGACTTCCATAATAGATGGTGGAATAATCATTTGGAGGGCCTCCAAACGTATTTATATGAAACTTATACCAGGGATATATGTTTGTTAATGGGATACTGAGATGGAACACTATAATTGATGATGGAAGTGTAGGGAGGACCTCCACACTAATTTTAGACATCACGAGATAACCTACATGGTAATTGGTTGTTCCATTGTGTGATCAAGTCAACCCTTCATACATTAAGGGTGGTTGTGGTCACTATACCATGTGGAAAAAGACAGATCCTTGTTCATATAGTAATTTGATTTGGAGGGACACACTATTTGTGGAAGTTTCCACATCGTTTAGAGATGATTCCCCTCTTCATGCAATGTCCTTAGTCTCCCCTCTATGTGAGCATTGAGTGAGATTGATTAGGCCTTTGCAGACTATGTATGAATTTGAAAAACTCTTCATCCTACTATACTATTGGATTCTAGGATTAATGGGGCCTAGTGGGTGTCTTCCTTTGGGGTTCTTGCGACGTGGTTGTTGTGGGTGTGGCTCCAATTTCCCCTATCTCCTCAACATAATAGTGTTTTATGTGCACGAAATCTGGGGATAGACACCAAAATTAGTTCACTTTCATAACTAGAAAAGGATTTAATTTATGTGGTTCTTGAGTGTGGTAGTATTGATGAGGCATCAATACCTCCAAATACATGTTGGCCATATCACCACTTGGAATAAACCCACATGCTATTACTGGTGCACCAGGGTAACAATCACTATCATTTAGATGATCTAAAAAGGTGATATAGGGAATTGAAGCCTACCAAAAAAATGTGAGGTTGATGTCATGGTTGAGGTTTGGTTTTGTAGGGATTCCACATCGAGGTTTCAACTTACTCATTGACTACAAGTTCTAGGTTACTAATTCACTATATATTGTGTCATGTAAAGAATTCAGGTTCACCAATCACTACAGGTATAGAAAAAGTGGTCCCCAATCCCCCATCATTGTCTAATATTTTTGTTAGTAAAGGTGGATCTATTCATAATATGTCATATACTATATATTCACGATGTTAATGTCCCCAATCCATAGTTGGGATTCATACTAGGCCCTCATTTTTGTGGTGGTACTCGGTGATGAATATCTTGATCTGGTGACATGAAAATATGATTATAATCTAAATGATACAAGCCCTGATTAATAAGGACAGTATTTTCACATCATGATCACCTTTTCTCTATCAAATGCTTTCATTTGGGTATGCCAGCGTGTTGCGTACTAGTTGTGTGTCGCTGTATTCTCACATTCGAATGTTTTGTTCCATTCATCGCTTCCATCGATGATGTAAGCTCCTTGATCAAAATGGGAATATTGTATATCATTTCCACCATATATTTATTCTTCCATAGATACTTTTTACTCGTATGAATCTTCTTCAAATAGTATGTTTCTTTCATGGAACTCATTCCCATTTCCATCTTGAATAGGACACCAATTAATTACTTTGATTTTATCTAGACCAGGAAAAAACTATTGATCAGGATGAGTAGTGAAATTGGGAACATATTAGTATGTCTATAAATTCATTATATTTGGATCATATGATGAATTTATTTTTTAATGGATGCTCATTTATGAGGAATATTATGGCCGGATCTTGATTCATTGTGGGTCAACCACATGGGATTTAATGACATGGGTAAATGTCCTTCATGTTATTGTGAACTTGGAAACCTATTTTTATTTAATGGGTTAGGGATTAAAGTTCATGACATGATTTTAATGTCCTTTAATGATGGACATAGTTTTAATGTATACAGGGGACTGGTTTGGGACAAGATTCAATTCTTGGGGGGATATGATTGAAACATGATTAATTGTCCTATAGGGATAGGATGAGAATAAGTTAACGTCTTGTATATACATGATAGAGTGTTTAAGTGTGTCCCTATAGGGAATAGTTTAATACTTTATTGCTATAGAGTGTACCTAGGAGTGAAGAATTCACACTTTTATCATGAAAGTACAGATCCTCTAGGAGGTTCCCTACATATCCTTCCTAACAGACAGGGATCTATAAAAACATAGTTTAATATGGCAACATAAGTCTATAATGGAGGACCCATCTATGAAATTTCACATTGTAAATTAAGGAAACTCATTTCATTTGAGGGGAATTTATGAGTGACGGTATATGAATTATATGTGGAAGGTTATTGGAAAATTATAAGAGTAGTGATGAAATTTTATTGAATTACATGTGGATTTTAACATGGGTTCTTCTTGAAGAAATGATGATGTTGTTGGGGATTACACATTGAATATTCCTCTAGAAAGAGGATCACAATATAGGTCATGGTGTGGGGATTATGCATATTATTTTTCTTTATAGTATTTAATCAGATGGTAGTTATGTGGTTTCTTCCCATGTTAGTTATACACAAGGTATCATGTATTCCTTTAAAATTGTTAGAGTAGTGGAGTAATTGCATGTCAATCATACATGGGGTATGATTTATTCGTCTCACGAGGGAAGGATAAATTTTACAACATGTGTTAAGGATGTTTTCGTGTAGTTTCAAATCATATAACTAGAACTAGGATCTAGGAATGTTTAAATTACCATTAATGGATATGGTAAGGGCTTACATCTCAAGGGAGACAATGTATAGGTGAGGGGAATATCTGAATTAAAAACCCTCTTCCAAGAAAGGTACAATATTTGGCTCAGATATTCCTCTTATATTTTTTACGTGACCACCACTCTGCAATCTCTAGGAGTGACATAGAATTGGGACTTCAAAAGTGGAGATTCAATCACGAGGAACATAATTAGCGAACCTCTAAATATGAGTAATAGAAATTAGGGTAACCATGTAGAGGATAAATAGGTAGGGTAATTGGTTAATTGGAAGAATTAGTATCATCCTGTATGTGTCATAAAATCGGATTTCCACAAAATCATTTTGTTCTGTCCATGATCTGAGTGAGAAAGGGGCTCCATCTCACGGGAAACTCATGTATTCAATATTCATAGATTTTTCCAAAAGTTGGAGTATCACACAAGATGGGGTCTAATGAAGGAATATTTTATTTTTTTGAATATAAAAAACACATATGAATAGTTGTGAGGGTATTACTCCACTATAGGAAAAAAATTAGGAGCATGGGAAGTCTAAAAATTAATATCTCTTAATTTTACTGTCTATTTTATCTAGTGTTTTTCATTGTCATGAAAGTGAGTAAATTTGGCATATTAGAGTGAAATTTTATCTTTTAGAGATCCTCTCCAAGGTCGAGGTGTGGTTCTATTTATAGTTTGAATCCTCGACATATGTCACACAAGTTCACTAGGAGTGGAACATGGATTCATTCACTTATGTCCTTTGTCATTAGTGCTTTTCCATGTAACATGTAGAGCTATCATCATTATTCAAAGGCCACCATTTGGCTACCAAACTCAATACCGTATGCGAAAGTATCATCATTATTCAAATTGGAGACATAGATATTTTGAAATATTATTATTTGACTATCAAACTATATATTTTAATGTAATCATTTTTTTTGAATTTCATTGATAATAATATGTAACTATAATCTCTTCAATTTTCTTAGTGATCTACACAATTCATTCAACATGTGTTTTATGTTTATTTCCTCTATATTGATTTTATATTTTAATAATCATAGTTTAATATTATATTTGAATATTATCAAACATTTTTCTATACATGGATATCCAAAAAAGTTGTATTCTAATAAAGAAGATGAATTTTATTTAAATTCATGTGAAATGAATTAATTTTTTATGGGGACATTTCTAAGATGAATTTAATCATGTGTAAAAATGTTATACGGATTATTATATATCAAATACTATCACTGTTACATATAAAAGAACATATAATGTTATGAAAATAATATACAACTTTGCAATGTTAGAATTTGATAGCTTCAAAATGTATGATGGTCAGAGAATCACTCCGATGGATGAAATATTAAATGAAATATTCAATAGTGTAACAACCTAGGTAGATTAATTTACATAACAATTTAATGATGTATTTGTTGTAAGAGTATTAACCTCTAAACATAATGGAATATGTGCTGCATTGAGACAATCCACTCTTATCAATAAGATGGAAATTAAAGTGTTTTTAGACACTCAAATGATGCAAGAAGTAGAAAGGAAAATGAATAATAATGTATTACGATAATGAAAAGGTAAAATAAATCCCAAATTTTTTTATAAAAAATATGAAAAATAACTAAAATGGGGGATCTGTAAATTTAAATAATTCATAATTAACAGATTCTATAATAGAGTTGACACATCTATCCAAAAGATTTATTAAATTTTATATGAAGAATATATGATTTAAAAACCCATTTGATGAATTAAATATATATTTTAACGTAACTAAACATGTAAGATGTTTTCAATATTATAAAATGAGGCCCAGATGAACAATTTTCCACAACTAAAAAAGGATAGATGAAATATGGAATTGAAATAAAGAAAGTAACAAATAAATTTTGACTATGGTTGAAATGTTAAGAAAGCTATCATGGATACATAAAGTAATTATGAAAACTCAAGTAGCTCTTTTAAATATACCTTATAAATGGAGCCAATCAATATGAATGAAAATATGTTCATTATGGATAACTTTGATAAAGTGGAACAATATTATAATTCTTTTGTCTTGGACTTCGATAGTTTTTCAAATAGAAAATTTTCTACATACTACACAATGTCTGATGAAAATATGTATTTTATAGTTGAAATCATAAATCATTAAATTATATTAAAATGACATCTTAAGTGAAAAATATTCCATGTTACAACAACACAAGGAATTAAAATAATTTATTATTAAATAAACGTAAAAGGTAACTATTGGTGAAAGTGTAATTAAAGTGTTAGAAGATGAAATTAAATAATTTAAAAGTGATACTATAATATTTACTAAGATAGTGGAATCAATAAATCATATTTTTGGAATAATGATTCATAAAAAACTATGTTTATGTAAATTGTCTTAGTGATGAAACCTCAAAATTATATCAAAATTATTTTTTACATTGTTCTAAGAAAAACATATTTTCTAATGTCATGTGTTCATTTTGAATTAATGTCCATTATTAAAAACGATTTTTTTTAATTTTATTCAGACAATGATTCAAAAAAATCTAGGATTTGTTAAATATTTATAAGTCTAGTTCTATAAATTTATGTAACATTTTATAATATTGGTTAATGAGATCCATTTCGACTGAGAGAATTGGGCCCATGAAAATTTAGGTAGGAATGAAGGCTTTTATTTAATGTTTTTAGGTAAAAGGTCAATGAAACAAAAAAATCTATGTTTTACGGATAGTGGGTACTCTAGAAATTAGATTGTGGGTATCTAAAAATGATTATAGATTATAAATATTATATTGAGGCCTCATTAAAATGAATGATAATGAAAAAGAAATAATAATTGTTGTCAGATCTGTTGAATATCCAAAATCAATCCTCATAAAAACTATAATATATGTTCAAGTGTTGATGCAATGTCTAAAAAGAGTCTCTTAACTCTATGATGATGGTATTTATTTTTGTTCCCTAAAAATCTATGCATTATTCTAAAATATAAACTTCTTATGTTCGGATTTCCACGAACTAAAAATGCTTATACATTCGATCTTAGTTTCATTTGTGAACCAAGATGGAATTGATTAAATATTTAGGAATTTTTATCCATGATTTAGTATAGGATTCATTGAAAATATAATATATTTTCTATATAAAAATTATATAAAAATTTAATTATTCTCTTATTTTCCATTTCTTGTGTTTCACTAGGATAGATTTTACAATTCAAGCCAAATACAAAAGTATTATAAAGAATCATTTAATTATATTAACTATGTATCTATATTTAAACCATTAAACCATAGCCACATATAATTGTTTTGACCATCCATTGTATGTAGTTTTTCTAGATGAACATATGTTTATTTATTTTTCCATATTTAAATTGGTATATTTCCAAAAATATAAAAGTGTGGTTTTCCCAATTCGGGTAAGCTTTTGTAAAATTGTCCATTATGAAAAATTTATTAAATTAAATTCCCTGAGATATGATCTTGGTGGAGAGTTTAGGAATTGATAATTTTATTATATCTTCATATACATGGGTATTACACATTTCTTGTCTACTCTAAAAACACCTAAATAATTGTTACTTGTAGAAAGAATAAATATGACTATTCGATAAATTGAATGAAAAATGAAAAATGAGTATAGTATTTCTACCTATTTTTGAGAAGAAGGTTTCGTAATAGTATTCAATATAATGAATGAGGTTTTACTATAAAACATTATTAAAATGAAACCATATGTGTTTTTGAATAATTAATGATTACATTTTGATACTATAATGATTTCAGATGTTTGGCTTTTACCTTGAATATCAAGGAAAACCTTGGTAATATTGATCAAAAGGATGAAGAATGAATAATTTAGAATATTAAACTACCTCTAATGATAATAGAGTGTAAAACAATTCTAGGATAGATAAATTTTATTCTCATGTAAGTTTGATGAACTTGATACTTTTTATGAGAGAAAGAATCAAATACTTGATATTTTTTAATTTTAAACAAAAAGTGAGAGTCAAATATATTAAAGATGAATTAGAAAATAATTTTGAACAGGTTGAAATTCAGCCCAGTTCAAAAATACATGAAACAGGTGAACCTAGAGGAGACTTATATAGAGATCATAGAACATTAAATGACTATACTATATAAACGATTTTGAGAGATATAGATATAGAACATACGAAATGGGGGATTGTAGTAGACCAAAACTAATAATCATATTTCCTTTATCAAGTGGAACATTAAACATTAGATTATGAATTAGAAGATTAAAGTTAAGTAATAGATTTTCAAGAATAATTCAACCAGTTAAGGAGATACAATGTTTGGGAATTAGTTAATAAGAAATCAGATAACACATTTCTAGTAACCTAATGGGTTCTTAGAAAAGATAAATATCATTAAGGGGTAATTATATGAAATATGTAATGTTTGTTTTCTAAATGATATGATTATAAAGAAGGAATATATTAGGATGAATCCATGGTTCTTTTTTATACATTAGAATCCATTATAATCCTTTTAGGTAATTTATAATATATGAAATCTGAATTATATCATATATATATATCTAAACCATTTTTAATGAATATTTAGTGGAGGAATTATGTACTGAAGAACCAGATTGTTTAGAAAATCATCATCAACCAAATTCAATTTTCAAACATACAAATACTCCTTATATCCTTAAATAATAACAAATAGCATGGTACGAAAGATTATTATTGTTTATATTAAGGAGTGTATTTTATGTAAAGCTGAATGATCCTCCTAAAATTAATAAAACTAATTTTAATTATATTTTATTAGAAAATATTTAAAGAGATGATATAATCTTGGGCTAAAATAATAAAAATCATTGAAATTATTTTTCATAACATATGAAAGGATAATTTGAAATGAGTATGATAGGTAAATTGAATTTCCTTATTTTTATTGTAATAATTCCAAAATATTTTGTAAATTGGTTAAATAAAATTAAATATAATAATGATTTTCTGAAAATGATTGGACATGAAAACATTATGTCATGTACAACTAGTAATTGTAAATATATAATCTAGAATTTATATAATTATTGAAAACCATTTTACAATAAGTATTATAGGGGAATTATTATTAGTTTTCTATATCATACTCATTGTGAAATAATTATAATATTTCTGAGGAATCGTTGTGCAAGATTTAGAAAAAATAAGAATGAATCCAATCTAAAGTATATTTAAATAGTTATTTTTATTTGAAATAAATTATTTTTATATGTTAACTTTACACAGAAATATGATTTTTAATTTATTTTATATTAAAATACTGATTTTGGAGGGTTTAGGAAAATAGAAAGAGTAACTTAGAGATATTTACCTTTATATATAAGTCATCAGTTTCATGGATTAGTACGAAACAATATTTTATTACATTATCAATATATGAGTTAGAATATATTTTTTATGGTAGTTGTTAGGCACTTCTGTTGTTGATGAAACACACACAATTGGAATTTGGATTCTTTATTTTTAATTTTACTATTATATGTGGAAATATATATTCAGTTAATATTGAAAAAAACATTTGACTTAGTCAATATAATAATAATATTTATATAAGGTATCATTTTAGAAGATATAATGTCAAAAAAGTGGATATAACTTTATAATTTTTCGACAAAAAATATCAACATGATAATATTTTCACATGACATTTTATTATGAGTATATTTTAAATTATTATGTTGGGTAGAAATACATAATTTTAAATGAATATTTATTTTAGTCAATGAATTTATTTTTATTTGACAATTAACCATACTAAATTTTCATTTATTTTATTTTATGTTATATGTTTTAAACCTATATTATGCATTATTTATTTATGTTGAAATAGTTTATTCCATAATTATAAATTTCATAGTCCTTTTGTAAAGGTATATTTTCTAGTTTAAAATTCATTAATTATTACCCTAGATATTATTTTAGAAGCGGAACTAAAATTATGAAAACTATCATATATTTACTCCATCCCTCTCTACCATCAATCTATCAACCATTATACAACCAGATATCTATATTTTTATTCAAATTCTTAAATCCAAACCCCAATAAATTAGATTTTATATACTTTTGAATTCAATGAAAATAGACAAAGGTTGTATGAGTGAGTCAATGTATTTGGGATTTTCAAGGTCTTAAATATGATTCCATCAATGAAATTTTATCAATTTTGAGTGGTTATTTCAATGGAATACACTATATGTGAAATAATTATCAATTTTTGGATTTTAATTTATTTTAAATAGTGAAAACACATTGTACATTTTTTCAATTCATGGGAAATAGTATTATGAACACATAGTTTTTGTTATTGTTGATATTGAATATGTAGTCTCCAATAAGAAATTTAGTGTTTCCATTATCAATTATAGAAATTTCAATGACTTTTTAGTCTCCCCATGATTTATATTTTAAAGAATTCAATTTTAAATTTTTTATTAATAGAATACATGTGAATATATTATGTTTTGAGTATTTTGATATAACCGTGTGATGATATTTTTCATTCAATATCATGAGGCCAACAAGAAGGTGTTGGACAATTTTATTCATTGTACAGTTGTGCAATGGATTACTGGTTATGTGAAAATAATTTTGCATGATATGTATATCTTGATTTTTTATAGTAAATTAATTAGAATTTATCTTCTTCTATTCGAAATTATATGCATTAGTATAGTCAAAACGAGACTAAAATTTACTTATAACTGCATGGAAGGCTTGATTATTTACTATTGTAAAAAAACTATTGATTTTAAAATATTAATCAGATGTCACCACAACAACATTCATTAAACTAGAATGGAAAAAATTAATTGGTTACTTTTATTGCAATATATAGGTAATGTTGATGCCAATATGTGTGATGATAAGGAATAATATTCTTCTAAGGATTATAGGGATCATAGAATCCAGAAAATATATTATTTAAGAGAGGTTTTATGTTCAAATAATTAGTTAATGAATAATAGATGGAGTTGTTGAGGCAATTGAAAAAAAATGATTTGGTTAATGTGAGTGACCCAACTAGATAAAGAGGTGTTCCACAATATCTTAGAAGATAATAATGTGAATCTAGTTGTCTAGAACATATTTAAGGACCAAGAAAAAGAGTTGAAATTATGGTTTAGGTAGAATATTAGGTGTTTTGAGAAGTAAAAATACTAGTTTTTATTGGTGATTTTTAACTATAATGGGAAGGGAAAAAAACTCACAATGAGAAAGTGACTCAAATAGAAGATCAAGATGACTAAATTTCTCAATAATGTAACCATTTTCATAGATCATTTGTTGAAACAACTTATAAGATTTAGAATCATATGAATAATTTTTTTTTATTTTCCTTGGAGAATATGGTTAGTGAAGATGTAGTGGGAAAATATTTTCATGAAAATTTATCTTCACTATCTAGAGAAAATATTTAGGAGAATTTTATTTACCTAGTTTTAGCTAGATTACTCTCCAAAAATTTTGGAGTTCAATATTTTTATTCTATATATTATTATAATGAATATTTGGTGTAAAAATTAAATAAGATGATATAATTCAATACTGAATTAAAATATGATCATGAGGTTTCATGAAATTCATTTCAGTATTTAAAAAATTAAAATATTCCTAGAGTACATTTCGAATTAGGTAATAATTATGTGCGTTTTCTAGGGTAAATTTTGATTTCTATAAGATATTTTGATGCATTTTAAAGTTATATAGATGATTTGATAGGGAATTTCAATGTATATTCTGTATACAAGACATATTTTCAATTATTAATGAAGGACCTAGAATGTCATTCGGAATATGACAATAGTATAAAATATCAATCAGTGGAATATGCTTCTCCTAAACTAACATCATGAGTTTTATTAAGAATATTTGAATTAATTATATATTTTTTCAGCAATAAATGATCATATTAATTAAAAAATGGGTTATATTATTCCATTAAACACTCAATTAGATAATCAAAATTATCATATTGGAAGGATGAAATCATATGAGCTCGGTATTATAAACAGTTTTATATTGTTTGGATAATCCTATTTTTAATGTTGTATTGTTATAAGATAGTATCCTTGTATTTTTTAATGTGTATTTGATTGATAATATCAATTATATGGTAATCTATGTTCTAAATGAATCAATGGGAAATAAACATGAATCAATATTTTGGGGTTCTAATGAATGAAAAAATATTTCTCATCATAGAAATCATTATTATTTTTTATCTGAATCCATTTCTAAAGAAGATTCTTCACCCCAGTCCAATAATATATAATAATTGTTTTGAGAAAAATATTAAATTATAACGAAGGAAAATTTTATTAAAATAATTTTATTTATTATATTATATTTATTTATTTCATGATTATCAATCCAACTTACTAGTTTTACAAAAATTATTTTGTTATAGATTAACAAAATAATCAGTCCTAGTCTTATGCAATATTAATTGTGTTTTATTCGACATTTAATAAGTACTATTTTTGGAAAAATTTGTGGGAGAAATTTCAGTAAATAAAAAATTCCTATTAATCTGATTTTATTATTATGTGATATTATATCTGTATAAATTTATAAATTTTAAAATGATAAAATTATGGAAAATAATTATATAGTTTATGGAATTAAATTATTAATATAATTCATATTGTATCACTTTAAAAATTTATTCTATTTATCTTTTTATTTCATAGACATTTTTCTATATGGGTTTTGTTGTCATAAAAGAGGGTAGATATTTGGGAATATTTTTTTTGAAAAAATATACATTGAATTATCATTGTTTTTATGATCACAAAAACCCTTTTTTTATAACTAAACTACATTATTCGATTTTCTTGATTGTATATCATGAGTTGTTTATCAAATTTTATAGCTATTCTAGGTTAATGTTTTATTTAATCATTTTCTATATTTGTTTTTATGACTTCTGGAAAAACAATTTATACACTACATTATAAGTATAATGTATGTATAGTAAAGATTATGTATATACCCAGTGTTTGGAGAGAACATATAGATTAGGTACCCAATGATGTGTTAAACAAATATATCAAAAACCCTATATTTGGAAGGGACATTATGTTTTAGAAACACTCATATAAAATAGAAGCCAAAATTTTGAATTAAACAATATGTTGTAAACTATACTATGATAGTATACCCTACATATGAGTCAGTAAATTTTGGTGTTAAAATTATATGTATTTCCATTTATTTCTAAAATGGTCTTGTAGGAATCTAATATCTCTTTAATTATTTTTAATGTCCAAATGAAAGGTCATTTTTCTATAAATTAATTCATTAATATTTCTATGTGATGAATCAATATACTGTATTATTTTAAGTTTTAAATTCTCACAATTTATAAGGTTCAATTTTGGATCTGATAGACTGAAATCAAGTAAGGTATTCTTCTTAAAACTCGTGATTTGTATCATTCATAGGGTGTAATTATTTTATGTGTCATTAATGTAATAACATTTGAGAGATTTAAACATTGGAGAAAAATATTTTTCGACCCTTTACTATTTAATTATTGTTTTTTTCTATTTCCAGAAGATTTATTTTGAATTTCATTGAACATCTTTAACAACTACATCTACTCAAAATAATTTATTTTAAGAAAAAAATTCATAGAAGTTGATATATTTTCTTCCGATTTCTAATTGATGTTTTAGTAGAATTTTAATATAAAAAAGTTAAATAATCTATTTTTCCTATAGTATCATGTACTCATACTCAATCATGGTGCAATGTCATATTCTCTCACTATGGAAATTATTTATTAGTTCCCTATGAATGTAAATCTATCATTATATGACTTCAACTCCATGAAATCTTCTTTTGAGGAAACATGATAAGAGGAACAATTTATTCTAATTCACTATGTTCTATTAGTGAGTGTTGGTAGAGTGGACTAGGGGATCTTAGTTCCCAGAACCATATTGAAACGTTTTCTATTCCTATTCTATGTATTTCCACTATATCATTTCATTAATAATATAACATTTTATTTGTTTATAATATATTAAAAGGAATAAATTATTATTATATCAATGTTTTTAGGACATAATTTTAACCCCCTTGTGTATGTCTATATTATTTTGATGTAAGAAAACACCTATAAGAATATTTCTTCAGGTTTAGATTGTAGTGTGTCGAGCTCATGAGGTATTATATCATCATGAATTAATTATCAGTAGAACACCAAAATTTTGGGGTTTCATTGAGACCAATACGATGCGAAATGAAAGCAACTATTTATGTTTGTGATAGCTAAGTACATATACTAAGATGTAGAACCACATTTCAATATAAGAGGGGAATCATTATGTGATGTGATCACCAATTCTTCTCTTTTCTAGTTGGATAATGACTTTTTGAGACATTATATCATTATGGGTATTTTTGATGTCTTTTTCGGGCATATTAAGTAAAATGAGTTATAAAACCTATAAAAAGTTAGTCTTGCATAGAGAGTAGTAGTCAAGTGTTTCAAGCCTTTTAAATTTATTTTATTTTTATTTTATTTCTTTTTTTCCAAAATATTTAGGTTTTAGATACTATATTAAGTGGATGGGGAACATTCAGAAGTTCATGAGTTTTTGATTCAGAGAGAGAAAATCATAAAATAAAATGAGGATAACTAATTCACCCCCACCCCTCTAATTGATCCAATCAAGCGAGTTCTTAACAATTATATATCAATTATATTTAAATTTAAATGTTATTTTGTAATTATTTAGAAATTTCATGTATATATCTCATTCGTTTCTCCCTCTATTTTGATTAATTCAAATATTGAAAAAATCATTCAAGTATTAGGAATAATATGGATGGTTTTTGAGGGTTTTATCAGAATTAAAGTTTTTTCATAGTATTTCTATAGTTTGCGAAAATTTATGGGCTCTTCCTTGTAAACTAAGATGCTTAATAAATATGTATATTAGATGTATCATGTTTGGAGAATAGTTAAAAATTACCCCACAAAATTTTCTAGAAAATTTTGTGAATCTAGATAGAGGTATAGTCGCATTTTCTTCACATTTTATATAAACATGACAAAAAATAGAATGTTCCTTGAAGAGGTAGTGTGACTCACATGGTTTGAACATGATTTGACAAATTATGACCCCAAAATGCCCAGAGAAAATAAATTACTTAAAAAATAATTGTTTTTAATATAATACCTCTCTAAAACCACTTATTAATGATCCTATGCATTATAATATCAATCAATGGGATTCCATTTGGGTCAATGAGAATTATTATCCTTTAAAAATATAATTCATGTAGATCTACAGGCCTTAAGTCATGTTAATTACGGGTAAGATGTATTTCACAAAATATTATTCTTTTCCCCTTTATATATCCTCCACTCTTCCTATAAAGAATCATAGATATGGGCATTAATTTCTATATCTACTAATTTTATTATGATATCATAAGGGATTTTTAATTTATCAATTAATTTGTAGCTAAATCTATATAGTTTTTATTTCTCCTTGACTAGACCTAGATCCACCATTATGCTCCTCAATAAATGTGTAATTTGATCTATTACTATGATAGTAATGTTATCCATATTAAATCATTATTCTATAATATTTAATAATTGAATCTAGTATAGTTCATGAAATCATCAGTGTGTGCACTTTATTCGTGTAACAATTCAAGGTGTATGGAATCGAAACTCATGAGGTAGGAATTCCATAATTGATATGACATTTTTATAAAGATTATTGGAATGATAGGAATATTGGTGTATGTGTGTATAGATATAATGAACATTTTGTGGTATGATATGAAAGTGATTTTACATATTGTGTGTGTGTATCCCATAAAATATATTGATTTAGTGTTATTATTATGACTTCTATACTATGACCTTTTATATGTGATTTATTAGCCTATTAAGGATTGTATCTGGCAATATTGTGGAAGGTAGATAATCATTTCTTGTTTATGAATTGGAGTGGGACTATTTCATGGTGATTGGTGGTGTCGTTGATGACTATATGACATTGATACCACAAAGGGATACAAAAACCTTATAGTCTTACCAGAGATGTAGGACTGTGTACCAAAACCTTATTCTTCATCATCATGATATTCTTTAGTTATGTGGGCCAAATTGAATAACCATATTTGGTAGGGGAATGAATACCTCGTGTTCTAAGATGATGATGACCTCAAGTTTGAATAATTTATTTCCACACAGGGGGCTTTGTAGGATATGTGCCTTAATATATGACATGTGATGTTATTTTTCCATACTCATTATTTGATTATCTCATTCATGGATAGATGAAAAAGATGTATAATTTAGCTCATTTTATCCGGGTTAACATTAAATCACATACTATATGATTAGTTTATGGTATTTGTTTGTAAGTGAAATCATTTATACTTCCTATGAACTTATTGAATTTATGTTAATGACACATTTGTATTATCATATTGTGATTTTAATCACACTAAACAAGGGAATATCAATGCACATTCATATTTCATTGTAAGAGATCCACCTTATGAATGCACCCTACATCGGGGAGATGAGTTTTTGGAGATTAGAGGATTTAGGTAATGTCGGTACATAATTCATACTATTGTAACACTGTCTCAGTTTATCAGTATTTCTTATCATGCATTGGATTATTTAGAACATTGGTATTCATTTTGTTTATTTTAAATTCTATGCCCTATTTGAAAATCATTATTTCCTGATATTTGTTATTGTATTGTTATGGAATAATTATTATTACCCTGAGTGATACTAGTGAATGATTGCTATTATTGATAGTATATTCATCCAATGGAACCATTAACCCCTCATTTCTAGTCGTTATCCAATGTCAAATTTTAATACGTACAATATTTCAAGTGACCATCAGCCATACCAAATTATTCGGTTGGGGTGTTACAATGTTTCAGTAGAATATGTTTTCTATTTTTTCATCTTTACTAAGTTTGAGTACATTTAGAAATAAAACCTGTTGTGTGGAACTTGTGAATGAAGTCATATAATTTCTTAACCACCTTTTATGTAATAGAACTCCATGTAATCAGTGATGTGATTTTTATTACTGAATTACAAATTTCATTTCAAAATAGATATTTAGTATTATTGGGATGTAATAGTTTATCATATTTTAATGTATCATGCATCATGAGTTTGAACATAGGTACCAATTTTCATGATTATAATTACATTTGATAGATATAAGTTCAAATAGTCTTGTACAAGGTACAATTTTTGTGTTCTCTACATCTTGATATTTTATTGCTAATAGTGAATTATTTGAACTTTGAAATTCTATATAATCTTTTATAGATGTGTGAATATGACCAATGTATATGTATTAAGAGAATCAACATGATCCTTGAGTATATAATGTATATCATGTTTTCTTTTTGTTTCTGTTATCTTTCATTTTTTAAGAATTTTATATGATTTAAACAGACATAATTCTCTTTTCAAACAATTTGGGTAATTAGTTTCAATGGATATAAGATTCTTAATGAATTTTGAAAAGTGGAGTGATGATGAAAATTAAAAAAAAAATAGTGGAATTAAATTGTCTATAATGGTTGAATATTCTAACTGTTTTCATAATAAAATGGAGTTTTGATTTTATATTAGTATTTAACTAAATTGGGGATAAAACGTGAATGAATATAAATTTATGGTATTCAATGTACTATCAATTAAAAAAGAGGGTTTATACAATTTTATGGATTGGATGTGATTCCAAAATTTTTTTAGATGAAAAATCCTTTCAATTAGAATTTACAAAGGAATAAATAGAAGAGTGCACTAAACTAGATTCTCGATAGGCATGTATGGAATATAGAAACACATGTTTTATTAAAATACCTATGCTACCTAATTGAATGGATCTTTTTTTCTATATTAATTGTTCCCAAATGGAATCATTCAATCTTTATCTTTTCCCAACATGAGATCTTATGAATGTTTGGATTGGTGAACAACCTCCCCTTAAAATTGATCATATAATTGGTTTACAGATATGAGATGGATCTTATTCTAGCAATGGACCCTTGAATGTTGTGTTTTTTTAAGATGTTTAATAATATGAAAATTATAACACTGTAATGTTATTATATCGGGCATCTGGGATGTAGATGTAAGGGAAAACAATATGTGAAATGAAAACCCCTTCCATGAGTGGACTAGTAGAGTGTTTATCTATAACAAACATTTCAGTTATAATGGTTGATCTGTGATGGCACCCCGGAGTGTTGATAGATAGATCTCGGTGTGAGGGTTGGACTTGTAGTTGTTGGAGGATGATAGATTCATTTGGAGAACATTATATGTATAATGGTAAATATAATTATTAGGTCTCACAACCCATTAGAAGAAATTACAATTTCAGTTACCCTTGCATTATTTGGAAAGATAGATAGTGTTGTGGTGGAAGTTTTATTATTGTGTTTTCCCAATGCTATGCTACACTTTACTACTGATTCATATTTTATATAATAATTTTAACATCACTTATTTAGTGGTTCATCAGTGTAATATATTGTGATATAGTGAATTATTTTCTTAGGTGGGGTTGGTTTAAATACATATTTGTGAATATGAATAAACTAAAAGTTTATGTAAATCCTTCTATTGTTGTTCTTAATGTGAACTAGACATTCAGGAAATTAATGAGGCCTTTTTAGTATCTTGCAATGATTCATCGTATGGTTTCATCCTGAAAACAAATATAGTCATTGTAGTTGGACATGACCATTTTTTATTCCATTGAATGGAAGAGATCAAGTACGATATTATAGTCTTGAGTCATCAATAAATATTTCATGTATGATAATCATGTGTAAATTACTTTATAGATTATTGTTTCATGGTTTGGTAAATATAGGGTTTTTAAAAAGGATTTTCGATGAATGGAAATGAAGTGTGACATTATGGTGGGTATTTAATGTAACTAATAAGTTTCATATTGAATATTAAGTGTGGTATATAGTGTCTCTAGTTTGAAGTTCATTAATATAATAACCTGGTAGTGTGTGTTTCATTTTTATTTGAAGACATTTTTGGTGTTGAATGTTGAGGAATGCGACATATTACCTTTTATAGCCCATTGAAATTATGTATGGTAGATGAATATTTTTAGGAAAACATTGATGTTTTTTGAAAAATATATAGTCGAGCAACGAGGACTTGTTGATTCCCAAAAGTAATGTTGGTACCTAAAATATTAAATTATAACTAACGTATAATGGATTGTTCATAGCTGATGATGATGTTGAATTTTCATGCATTGGTTTGGGATAAAAGGTTAAATATTGCGAGACATGGGATTTATTGGTAATCTATTGGTAATTTATGTGGTGGTTTAGTTTTGTTATTTATATAGAGTCATTATACAATATATTGAATACTATTTTAACATGATAATGATTTATGTTGATCAAATCATGTAATTAAAATTTTTTATATATTATTTTTGGGAGTCTAGTCATTTATAATGTTGGGTTGAGGATACTAGGTCTCTAAAAAATAACATTTTGAGGTGCACCCCAAGAAATTCTAGAACCAATTTGAAATTTTATAGGAAATTTTGGATAGTTAACCCCATAATATTAGGTATTATTGTGGATGATTACCCATTTTATAATAAAAATAATGACTTATGGTTTTGTTGTATGAATTGTTTGTAGTTGAATGTAGGGATCAATTGGTAATAAAATGTCCCAATTAGATAACATATCTCCCATCATGTACCGGGTAAAGTCCATATAGGAGTTGGTTCCTAAATTCATAGTTATGTGGTAATAGTTGGTGTGATGTAATATAGTTCAAGGATGGTTAATGAATAGTAATTACATGATCTAGTTTTTTGGGAGTGTGGTGGTTTCATTCTTCCATGTTTTAATAGTTGATTAGTGACTCCCATGACTCTCAGTGGGCAGTGCACCCAAGGTCAATGAATATATATCATGTTATGAATACATAATTATAATGTATGTGTAGGAAGAGGTATAATGAGTTACTCAGCATGTATATTATTAGATATAATATGATTAATATAATTCATTAGTGAATATTTATATTTATTAACCTATTATCCTGTCTCTAATGAAGTTTTTCGAAGTATTGATGAACATTATTATAGGATTACCCATGATCTTGGGCAACAAAAATTTTTGTGGGTCATGGATGACTAACTTTAAATGGTGTAACTATTCTTAAGAATTTTTTAGACTAATTTCATAGATGAGTTAGGAAAATGATTCTTGAGAGATTTGGTCCCTATATGGAGTGACTAAGGGAATGGTGGCATATATATTTGTTTATTTTATATCACATTTTTGTAAAAACCTTTATAAGATGAAAAATAATATGTTGAATATAATTATATTATATAATACATATATCAATGGTAAATAAATCATGGAAATGTATATTTTTGAAGATGTTCCTCATGAATTTGTTCTAAAATTTTGTAGTGTACAAGATGATCATTGATATTTATAAGTGTCTTAATAAAATAATAGTTACGAGTTTTCAAATAATATAGACGTTTTTAGGATCTTTTAGGTCAGTAATGTCCTTCATTGTTATTTTAGTAAGAGGTATTTGTGGTTTTTATTGAGGTATGACTATATATAGGATACCTGTGGTCTGGTCTAGTTATTTTTTTTGGTTAGTAAACTCTTATAGTAAATATAAATCTTATCCTAAATAGAATTGAAGAACATTATGGTTTGTTATGGGATACACGTTTTTCATTGGGGTGATCCCTCATTTCGTTCATTGAAATTTGAGGACTAAAGGGAAGATTGTATCATTATTTGTGAGATACATTGATATCATTGAATGTATTTGAATAGTACCCAAATGATCAATTCCCATATAATAGTAATGAGGTGTGAATATTGTGATACATGTGTCTCATATTCAGAATTATGATCTTAATTCTATTCATGTGATCGACAAAAAAGGCAATTAGTTAGAAATAGATTCATTATTTGTGGATAAACCGATATGATAAAATGACTAGAGTGAGATGTTGTTGATAATAAAGATAAAACCAATTGTTTTTGATCTCAGGAAACATTAAAAATTACAAGAGGATAATTATAATTGATAATATAATATATGTGATCAATGGCCCATATAGTTTCAAAGGAAACTCAAGACACACATCAAAAGGATTATAATACCTTATAGGAGAAATGTAATTACCTGGAGTATTTATGAATAATATAACTTTCTTTAATCCCCTTATTTACTTATCTTTGTTTTATGATTGTATTATATAAATAAATTTTTATCATCTTGATAGATTTGGAGTGTTTTAGAGTTTTATAATGGGTTCACGATTTCACCATAGTTTTAGAAGATTATGTAGTTCCTCAAAGGAAACCATGTGGCTTGTGGAGACCTATAGAAGATGACACATGGTTGGAGAATTATTAAAAGTAACCATACAACATTCTCCATAAAATATTTTGAATCGGGATATAGGAAAATTAATGGTTGGTACCTACTTTACCAAACCATTTTCCAAATAGTGTGGGTTATCATATGAGGTAATTAACTCTTGATAATTTGTGCATTGTATGGTAAAATATGTGGTCATACATTGTAGGGAAAATTAATTACTCCAAAAATTTGGTTATTAATATGATGCATCTCAGATATGCCTTATTCTTCATCTTATGTGTAGGGATTTCAAAACTAAGGACTATTGTGGTGATTATTATTAGTTCCTCTCCGACTATTCTCTAATTATCATAGATCTAGAGGAATTTTCTAGGGATAATTATAGAAAAAATGTTGTTTACCCTTTATTATATATGTTCATTCAATATATCCCATTATCTCCCGCAAAGTAACAATAAATCCATTTTATCTATTTATGGTATGTTAGATATAATGAATTTTCATTTTCCCTTGATCGGATAGAGCTCTATAATATATGTTATATATTATTGGTTAATTTTTTCTATCACTATCCCATTTCACAAAATAATTCTAAAATCATTATTGTAGAATCCAAATGTGTATAAAGGGGGGTGGTTCTAAGAAAAATTATTATGTAGCCTTAATCTGGGTGATAGATCATAACCATGGTCTAGTTTATTGGCATGATTTTCTTTAACTTGAATGTGTTTGAATACATGATAATATTTTTTATTTGATATATTCTAGGTTTTCATATAGTTTGAATTTATAGACAATAAGACCCATGCATTGTGTGAAATAATGATGCCTAATATATTTTTCCATATTATGTGTGGTTGTATAGCTCATTGGATGTTTGATTCAAAAATAAATGTGTAAGTAAAACCTCGTGACTTTGATATCCTCTGAGGTTTATAATGGGAGGGGTTAACATGGTTCAAATTATGATGATTGGTCTTAGAGACAATGTAGAAGGATGACTAATATGTGACCCAACCATAGAAAATATTTATGGATAACCACCCTCCTGGCCCAAGCTAAGGATGATCGATGCGTAAAATTCACTTATAGGATGACCTAGAAGATGAATATGAATGAAACCCTTCTGGATCAACCCAATTCTAAGACAGGGGTGTAATGTCCTTGTGGAATGAGCCATGGCTTGTTTGGATATAGGAATCTGTTTGAGATATGTGATATCATACTATCCTGCTATATATGTGATGATATATGAGACTCCTTATGACATGTACTTGAATCTAGTATGGACATTATTACTTTATAATTTTAAACACATGTTCTCTACACATAAGATTTATTCCATGTCTAATTAGTTGCATCCTATCATGGAATAAACTTTGTATCATATTTCACATTTGGTAAATGACTCAATGGTGGTATCATACAAGATTTATAATCACACCATATAAGGTTATCAAAATGAATGTATGGATTTATTGGTCATGGATCTAGATATGGTAAAGAAACCTATATTGAGGAGATAACCATGTAGATCTAGAAAGATAAATGAAATATCTGTAGGGACTCTGAATGAATATTACAGTGTCTTAGATTATCTCTTTTAGTTATCATATATGTGTTCAAATACAACTTCTAGACTTCTTTGGATTATTTTCTATTTTATGTACTATATATTATTTAATTATAGTTTGATAGTTTCATCATTATTGTTCAAGAATATATATATATATATATGATAGACAATATTATTTAGGTGAATGGATATTGTAACTAATGGTTTAGTTTTCTCATGGAATCCTTCTGAAACTCACCATCTATCCACAAACTCTTCCATATTTGAAGATGCATATAATTTCACATGAAACATTTGTAAAACATGGTGACTTAGTTATTTAAATAAAATTTTATAAATAAAAATTATAAAAGTAATTTTCTTAAGAATATATTGTATTTTGAAATTATTTATAAAAAAAATACATTGTGTCGAAATATTATAAATTTATAGATCTAATTGTATATTACATAAACTGAAAAAAATACTATATTAAAGTTTTCATTAAAATTTTCATTTTAAATTATTTGTATGATTATATCTAACTGAATGATTTATTTATTTTCAAAACCAAATCCTTGATCCCAATTAATATAATTAGAAACAAATAGACAAAAAAATGATTAAATATTCAACATAATAAAATATGATAATAAGAAAAAAACATGTTTTAAAACATCCTCAGTACATTAAAAACTAAATATAAATTTCAAATATTCTATATATTCTTATCTTTAAGGATAGTCACAACATGTTTGGAAAATTACTTCTAGACATAATAGAGTTAACATCCTAGATTGAGTGAGCATGTTATGGCATGCCTACCTACAACATCCATGACTATGTTCCAAATACCATCAACTAGTATAGAAGAGGTCAACAATATAACCCATCCAAGAAACATACTATTAGATATAGACAATATATGCTATAATAATGGTTCTTAACAAAACATTACCCAGAAAATGATGGTTTTTATCATTGAAGATTTTCCTATTGGTCCATATACGCCATAGAATTTTTTCAATAATTAATCAATAATGTGAGATTTATTGAATGAATAACATAATAATCATTGAAATTAAATTAAATATTAATAGATTAATTTAAAAAAACAAATAATACTAGATTGTCAAAAAGAATTTATAATTTATTTTATTTTGTAAATAAATACCATGTGATTAATTTTATTCTGTTTTATTGAAATGATAGTAAAGATATTTTTTTATTATGGTGGAAGGAGGATTTATGTGTATAATATATCTAGTGGTCATCCAGAAGATCACGAGACATCTTTAAAAATCACAACCAAAATCATTTTGGTCTAGAAAGAATATGATGAGACATGCATCATCCATCGATGATTTCCAAGTGAGATGCTTAAGGTGGAAGGTCAATTCATGAGCTTTCTTGTTTTTATAGGTTGGTGGAGGAAGAAAACACTCAATTATTTAGAGTGTTCAAGAAATAAACTATAATTTTTTAGATAATTTTATCTTGAATTTAAATGTTTATAATGATTATTTGGTTTATAAGTGACATAAGAAGGTTTAAACAGAATATCAGATAGACAATTACTAATTGATCCTAAAATAATTTTACTTTTCTAAATCCTACACTAAAAAGATATATAATTTCATATTATTTTTATTATTTACAAATATGAACGAAACATTTAGATAGAATTATTATTATTTTTTAAAATAAATGAATCAATATTTATTTAAATAATATATTACATGTTTTTTGTCATTATGTCATTAACATATCATAAATCCTTATCGATATTTATTGGGACTCCATTAATGAAATTTTATTCAAATACATATATGTTATTACATTAATAGATTTTAAATAAATATATATTATTTTATTTAAAATAAAAAATAAACATTTATTGATTATTTAACTCACAAATGTTTTCTATTGAGTTTATAGAGATTGTATATATATGAGGATTTATTCGGGAATAATTATTGACCAATGTAAATAATAATTTTATATTTGCATCATAAATTTATTTAGAACAGAATTGAGGATACTAATACATAATGTGTGTCAGACACTAGTTCCCTTCATTATTTCCATAAGGATGTTACACATAATGTCCAGAAATTACATCTTCAAAAATTAATAATCAAACCTAGAGAATGAATTTGAAATTAACTACAACAATTAACACATAATAATGAACACCATCTAATATATTCCATGTATCATGATATATATAGTCAATATGGTCACATTCATGAGTCATTAAACTGTGTTCTCAATGCCACCTCAGTTGTATTTTAAAAAATTAACAATCTAACATAACTCCATAAACATGGACATAATCAGGTAGATCCATTTCTGTCTAAGGGATTTTGGAATAAAAAAATCTATGAAGTGAATAATCATTTCTCATGTTATTTTTTTATTGTAATATAATGTTTGGTACACCCAATAAATCAAACCTCTCCATTATAATATTTCATAATGGTTTTAATTAATATATAAAATTATAAAACTCATGATATAAATTAATTAATATATTATATTCTAAGGATCATTGTGCATGTTCATAGAGAGATACATATAATCATTGATAAGACTAAATATTTCCCATTTATGGGTTATACTCTCATAACATAATTATCCTAGAGTTTTCTAAGGATTAAAATCATGATAATAAGTCATAATGACATATTTTCCCCCTCGTTAAGATAACCAATTTTATGATTGTCTTGTAAATGATGTCATCATATTATAGAACATGTATTAATGAATATTTCCATTAATCTTATATTTTGAAATCAGAGTAGGGAACTATTAATCTCTATTAGAATGACATGATTTGTTACAACATTATTACATAATATGTAATTATAATTAACAATATTAATGTAATAGGAAAATTATTGATAATCAATAACATGGTATATAAGAAATCATTAAATTTATAGATGTTGACTCTAGGTAACCAACTCTAATAGATACTCACTTACACTAGAGGCCACTTCCATGAACATTTGTCTATCTACCTCTTAGATTAATTTAATGTTTATACTAAGATAATGATGTTTTAAAATCATCCACCACATTATTCTCCATGGGATCTCTTCTGCCTGGGACATCATCCAACTAATAAATATCTTTAATGAGGTGATACTATCAATGATTGTTGTAATTTATGTACCCCTAAATATTTTCACAGAGCCACCACATAATTATTACGATAGTATAATTTAATTTTTTATCTAATATTTGGAAACACTTTAATCTCTAAAAAATATATTCATATCCAAATAGTATAATTTTCATTATTAAAAGTCAATATAAACACATAATCTATTGTATTGTTGTTGAATGTTGGTTTTGTTTCCCTCTTTTAGATAAAAAATCCTCCAATATGGTAGAAGTCATTTCACCATTATGAGTTAGTAAATTTATGATATATATAAATCATATAATATGATAAACACATGAACTCTAACTTTTTTATCTTCCATATACCAAGAAAATATCTTCAATTATCCTCAGATACATGAGGTAATCCATAACAATAGACAAATGTGGTTAAAATAGTTAAAATTCATTTCATCCAACCATGTTTTGGGTGTAGGAAACAACACGCCTTGTTTAAAAAATTGAGAATATTATTCATCATAATAAAAAATAATATAATATCATACATATTCTTTCCCTTTCATTTTATCTCTGTATAAACATTATCCATTTACAACCAATACAATTTTACACTAAAACTAATCCCCTATTATATTATATATTATTAATATATTTAGTATCTAGTAAATTTATATTCCTTAACTAGAAAAAATATTTATATGGTATCTATTAGTAATCATAATGATACCCATGATACATGTAGGATTTCCAAATTCCATTATAGAGAACTATAGGTTCAAAAAGTCCATAACTAACTGTTAGATAATAATACAATTTACAATAAGTATATCCTAATTGATATATAGTACTAGGAAAATTATATCACACCTAGTAAATGGTTTATAATCACATTTATCTCATTCATTCATTACATTACCAAATTCTATTATTTCACCATTAAACCAAATTTTCCATGACCAATATGCTTTCTCCAATCCATAACTAGAACTCTACAACTTGAGTACCTATATTAAATTACCATGAGTCATAATCCCATATTTTAGTGTCATATATAAATAGTTATAAGGGTTATTATTTAGTAAATATGATTTAATATCCATAAAAAACTAAAAATTTATTGAAGGATAAAATAGAACATAAAATTATGTAATGTAAAAACATGCATACTAGAGAAAATGGTTTTTTATGAGATAATTACATGATGATTATGAAAAAATTTATCAAAACATCATGATTTCTATGATCTAACTTCACATACCTTGTCCTTATATTTTTTAAAAAATATTCACCTAACATGCTCTAATTCAATTTCAAAATCAATATAAAAATAAACAAGGTTCTGATACATTGAATATATTTTATTATTTAATGATACGTTCTATCATTGAGATTATTATACACATAACATTAGCTTTTAGGAATGAGTTTCATTATTTTACATTGATAAAAATCCTTCATCCTTGATGTATAGAATAATATATATTTCATCATCCCGAACAAATCTAGTTCTCTAACCTAGTAGATTTGTTTGAAGAAAACAATAATCTGTGGGGAATTATGGAATGTGTTACTTCTCTGACACATCTATATTATGTGAATCAACATTATTAAAATAAATAATTATACATCTATAACTACTTTGGATGTTATCCCTCTCATGTAATATGTCATATTGCGCCACTACAAATTTTTTGTAAGATGACTCATATATATCATGTCACTTTATTTCATTTTGATATCCAATAAATAAACTATTTATTCATTTAGATGTTCATTTATTTACTAGATTGTCCTAAATAAACATGTCTCAAACCTATGCAAATATATATTTTATTTTTATACAATTTTCACTCCATAAATCAGATTGGATTCAATTTTATGCTCTAGTGGAACATGGTTTATTGAATCGAAAATCGTTTTTATGAATATCTCAAAAAGATAATGGATGATTTTTGTAACTAATTATCAACCAGACCATTTATCATATTTTATTGTTCTTTATATCGCTAAGAATATTCCACTATGGTGTACATGTTATAGTGGGATATGATACAATCCTATACACCCATAAAAAGTCAATAAAATTCGGTTAATATATTCCCCACATTGATTATATTGAAAATTATTTATCTAAATTCCCTAATGATTCTATAAAACACCCATGAGATCTTTGAAATTAAAAATGTGTTTTTTAATTATACATCATCATGTATACATAACCATACATACTCATTGTACCAATAAATTTTTGGAATTAATAACAATATACTATATATTGTATGTAAAAACACCCACACATATTACTGTATTCATATTCTGAAATCTATATGTCCCCTTAAACCTTTACGTCAAATTATGGATTAGTTATTATAACTTATAATCATTTATGATGTATATCATGTGTTATTAGCACATGATACTCCAATGAACCATAATCATTGAGTTTTTTCATATATTTCTCATTTACATGTCAAATATGGTGAATTCATTATAGGGTATGAAATGAGTCATGTGAATGTTATTCATTAAAAATATCCAATAATTTATATTAGTAATCTAATAAATAGTAACCGTTTTTAAAAAGTACCATACCATAACATAAGTTTTATTTGTAAAAGTACTATATCTTATTTCCTAGAATTTAAATAAACCACATATATCAAGGAAAGATAATTAAATTATGTTATGGTAACTATATGTAAAAATTAAAAGAACATAAAAAATTAACATATATATTGGAAATAGATGTTGGTAGCCTCATATGGACAAGGTAACAAGTAATGAACTATTGGTTTCTCGATTGTCCACCTCTATTTTGGAAATCATATATATTATTCTTGGTTACAAATTTATAATATATATTTGTCTACCAAAATTGGTATCCAGTCCCCAATAATTATAATATAGAATTATTGAGCTAAAAAGTGATTATTTCTGATGCATCACATTTCTTCTTTAACAAGGAATAATCTCTCATCTAGTGGGAAAATTTGATTACTGTAAAACATACTATACTTTCTAAAATTTACTTTATTTGGACCATTAAGGAATAAATATTGGATAAGATTTGTGAACAACATATGAGGGTTCTTGAATCTCGTGTGTTAAAGCAGTAGAGACCTAATGCCTTGAGACATATTATCACTATATTTTTAAAAATAAATATCAAATATTTACATCCCCAATGATCACATGGAGCAGTTTCATTGTGATAATATGTACAAAATACATCTAAAGAAAATCTAAAACATGAAATCATTATTTATATTATATATAATGAGATCATAAATCCATTTATGGTCCTAGAACTACATATGATAACCTAGGAAATACATGTAAGAAAATTGTGAGAAAAAAAGCATAGTAATGGAATAATATTTTTAAACAAACATAAAATGCATGTAAATAGTCCAACATGATATTATAAAATATAATGATCACGATTAATCACATGAAACCATAACATAATGAACATTTTATTATAATTTTTAGTAATATATCAAATTTTTAAAAAACAAATATCATGAAATTGGAATGTTTCAAGGATAACTCCATTGAAAATATCATTAATTTCATAGAGTCCCATATGGAGGTCTGTTTTCTCATTATTCACATATATAAAATCTCACGAGACATAAGAATAAACTAATGAATTGGAGGGGTATCTAGGTGGAACCATAATAAATTTTTATGATTTTTTATTCCAAAAAATTAAATCATAATTGATAAACATAATAATTACCTGTGGAATGAAATTTGGTTGACATTTATATCCTCATATCATAAACAATGGAAGGTTCCTAATAAAGGGCTATTGAGAAATGAACAAAAGTAATGTATTGCCTCATAAAAGGAAGGGAGAATAGTCCATGTATGCATTTTTGATATATATATACACTTAATTTTTTTGTATTACATAATTGTAATGAGTGGTAGAATGTGAGTTATATTGAAAATGGCCAAAATTTGAAGAAATTATTTTTTAGAGAGATCCCTTACCTTAAAACTGATTCTTATTGTATTGTATTTATATAACTAAATTAAAAATTATGTAAATTATATAATTTTTTAATAACCTTATCATGTTTATAATTAATTATATTTTATTATTATCAATTTATATTAAATTACATTATCATTTTTTTCAAGTCATATAATTTGATGATGTTCAGTTCATATGTCCAAAATAAGTTTGAAAGGTTGATTAAGATTAAATTTATTATTATTTCAATATATCAAGAAGAATAAACACAAAATAATTCCAATTTTTATACATGAATTATTATTTTAAAACAAATCTTGAATTACAGTTATCAAAAAAGAACAACATTATAGCCATAGAGAGGGTATGTTATAAATATGCTTGAGTAATTCTCAGATTATTTAATGATCATTAAAATGTAGGTAAGTGTAATTTTAAATTTTATTAATGATAATTATAACATAAATATTGTTTCACATATTTTAATATGATTATAAATACCATCCATGTGATTTGCTAATTAAAAGTTAATTACAACAATTCATAGAGATGGTGGTCCAAACATATGCACAAAAACAGTTATCATTTCCCTATAGATGTAAATGTTGGAAAATATATGATTAAGTAAATTTATAGAATTATTAATATGTAATTATAATTGTATATTTATAATTAAAATACATCATAATAATTATCCATTAGAGGAATTTATTGAAAACAAATTTAATCCATTTATGTGGTGATAGTCCTTTATACACACGAATGAAGGTTTTATTTCCCATTATATGGAAGCAGATAAATATTTTTTTTATTCCATTAACATAATACGATATATTTTTATAGGATATATAGATTATATTATATAATCAAGGTTTAATAATTTTTTATGGAGGTAAAAGATGTAATAAAAGAAAACACTAAGTCAAGAACGATAACTTTACCTTGAATACCTCTTTAGAATTACACCTAAAGCCATCCAAATAACATTTTATAACTAAAAAAGGCCTTTTTAATGTGGTAATGGAATTAATGATGGTTTAATTTTGGGTATTTTCTGAACCAATGGAGTTTTTTGGTGTAAATAAAGGGGTAGATTTTGTTCCATCTTATATGTAGTAAGGACCATAATTTCTAGAAATACCCAAAATTATTCAATAAAGTTATAAAAGTGCATAAAAATAGTTTTATAAATTAATGGAGGGTAGAATGTGACTTTACATGTCTGAAACATGAAACATAAACATATTTTAAATATTTAATATTCTTTACCTTCATTTTTACTAACATTATCATTTTTAGATATTTACAACATCACTATTAAGTTATCATGAAAATTTATCATTTAAACGTAAAATTAAATTGAAAATTATTAGATAATTTATAACCAATAATTATAAATATTAAATTTATTTTATCAAATATAATTTATATATTTTTGGTTATTTAATTTTAACACAAGTGGATGTAATGAGGAAATCTCATTTTAACCTTAACAGCGAAAATTAATTTTAAATGTTTTTAAAAATTATTATGATGGAATATTATGTTGTAGTTCTTTAATAATATTAATTTTGATGGTTAAAAATATGAAAAACATTTAAAAATATTTAATTTATATATTTTACATCATTAAATTTATAAATAATCATGCAGAACGTGTCAAAGAATTTTTTTTAAAAAAATGCAGTTTTCAAAAATAGGATGATTATACATAAATTATGTGAATATTAATTATAATTATTTGAAAATAAATTCATATAAATTGTTATATAATATTCATATTTCACTGATATATTTTTTTATTATATTTTTTTTAAATACATTAATAGGATAATCTATGTAAACATAAATATATTATATTAGAAACTGTATTTTTAAGTATAATAATAAACTTATACCAAAATCATAAAAATTGATTATTCATATGAAATTTATTATATTTCTATATTTAATGTGGATAATATGTAACTTTAGTACCAAATTTAAAAATTAATTTTAGATTTAAATTTCATTTTTGAATAAAAATAAATTCCTTTATTTGAAAGATGATTAATTTTAAATGTTTACTAAAAATCAGTCATTAAAGAATAATACCTAATATTTAACCCTTAAAAAATATAGATATGAAAACAAAATAATGGGTGATCATTTTATAAGTCCGCATTTCTAAAATTTAATTATTTATTTGTAATATTTTCGCATAAAAAGCAATATAGGTCATTTCCGATGAAATTTTTTTTAAAGATTGAATTAATTAAAAATTAGTTACTTATTTCATAAGATTTTATAAATTAATTTATATAACACATGGCCTTTATATTTATTTTATAAATACATTAGTACTATTCATATGAGTATATTTTATATATAGGTAATAATGTTCATAAACAATAAATAGTTTATAGGCTCGATGTTGCATGTCATATAGGCTATTGAACATAGTTTTACAAATCGAAAAATTGGTGGTGTTACATTATTCACCCAAAAAATAATTTCACCATTAAAATTGTTTATTTCATAATATGTTTAAAACATGATATGTCTTATATTTTTCATTTCATCATTAATTTCCCATGTTCACTCTTCATATTTATAGTTCTACATTGTACTATCACCCGGAGTGTTGTCTTATTGTGAAAAACATTATCATTATAGTCTATGATCATCTCCAGATTCTTCTCATTAGAGAAATCATTATCTGATTGGACCATCAATTAATTTAGTACATGTTATGGATTTGGTATCATATTTTTTAATTATGATACATTGAATAAGCCATGCACTATTGAAAGGGTTGAAGGGATATGAAGTCAATAATTCATAGATTTGATGTGATTGATAAGATTTATGGGTATGAATTACCTATCTCATATCATTACCTTCATTATAAAGATCAATTTTCTCTTCCATGGACATATATGGAGAAACCGTTTATACCCAACAAAAAACTCCATGTCATAAAGATGATTTTCCACAGAGATCTTTCACTGACTCTGACCTCTACAGATGTGTCACATAATACTATTTTACATTTCCCCCATATTTTTAACAAATTCTTCTTCCTAAGTCATTCCACACCTACTTCCTCCCAAAAAAATTACAAATATATTCACCTAAGGGGATTTATATAGATTCATTTGGATTCCTGGGTGGAAGATATTATTATAAGATAACTCTACAAGAAGAAGATGTTGATATCGTCAACCTCTGAAGTATATCAAAAATGGTCGCAACATTCCCACCAAATCCTGTATATTCCACTCATATTTTCAATCCCCTTCATGGCGATAAGAAATAATTAAGTTCATATTATTATTTATATCATTTTTTAGGCTCTTCTAGAAATTTGATGTTAATATATAATCTCATTCAGATATAATATACTGTGGTGTTCCCTATAATCATACCTCTACACTAATATATATCCATTATAGATGATCAAGTTATATGACTTATCTTATTTTAATGAATAAAGATGTATTTTTAATAATATATAAAAAACATTATGCAACATTGTTTCCTCATGATGTATATGGATGACTAGTGAAAAATTCCATTGTATTTTTTCCCATTTCTATGAATTTATGTGTAATTTTAGCATCATTCCCTCAAAAAAATATTTAATACATAACATTATGACATACCAAACATCTTTAGTTATTTTCAAATATCACCTTCTTTAGATTTCCCCCACTAATAGTGATCTTTAGTTTCTCGATTAATCATTGTGATCCCTGTCCTCATGGAGAATATTGATATATATACATTATATAATAGAACATTATTTATCATATTATTATATGGTTCACATAGTTATGACCAAAATATTACTATTAATTCTACATCAATTTTCAATTAAAAATATTTACCATTACTTGTAGCTTCATCCTTCTTCTAAATTTCTACATAATCTCTTTGAGTGTCCATTATCATATTCAAATCAAATGGTTGATCAATCATGATTTTAATGAAATTATTATGTTAGTATATTTATGATTTCATTTTTCATTAATTTAAATCAATGAAAATTGGAGCCTTCTCAATTCTAATAACAAATAAGGTAGCTAGATCCTTTCTAAATAGATCACAAGCCAATTTGTTTCCTTCCATGATTAGTAATGGAGTGAGTTTTCAATGTCCATGAACTTAGCTGATTATATTTTATAGTTCATATCAATATTTTTATATGTGAATATATATATTATCGTCTTATGGTATATATATATTTTTAATAAATTCCCATAGTGATAATTTCCCCATATTTTTAATGATATGATTACTACATTGAAATCCAAAAATGTTTTAGATAGTTATTCTCATAAAAATTCATGTTCATTTAAGTTTAGTGTATCACATAATTATTATTCATAATTACATATCACAATACCTTTTTTTATGCTTCACTATATAACATTAAATTTTCCCACACATGGAGGAAATGAGAGGACCGAAGTAGTGGTAATCATTTTTTGGAACTCATTCAATAAATTTTTTTAATAACTAATCAATAATAATTATTCTCCCTTTCATGTTATCTTGATCAGTGGGTTTGAATATTTAGAAAAATACTTCCAAACGTTTCTATAATTACCATCTATAACAAATAATGTATGTATATTCATCACATAACCATGTTTTGGCTATTTTGAAATTATCTTTATCATGGAAGTATTAACAAATATATGTTTTCCTTATAATAATTTTACACTAAATTGACACTTCCTTTCTATAGAACTCAAATATACATTATGTTACAAATAAATTAGACTTTATCAAATCATTTAAAATGTATAAAATTTATCCTCATTATACTCCTAAATTTTGGAGTAAATCAGAATTCTCTTTGTAAACACTGCCATAAAACTGTCAAGGTAATAGCTAATGACATTATTTACAAATTCCATAAATATTTATCAATAATTATTGATTCCCAAAGCTGTTAATATTAAATCATTATGTCTATTACTTGTTCTAAAGTGAGTTGGTATTCAGAATTTGTTTTTTAATCTATTTTTCTTTTTATTTGGTTTTTAAACAATTGGTTTCACACATTCACATAAAAAGTGTCTTTGATAATAAAAAAATTAATTTGGAGGAGGATAAAAATGTTAAACCTTATAAAAATACTATTCCATTTGTAAATGATAAAATAATTCCTATATCCTTTGGTTGGGATACTTGTTTATTATTTTTATTTTATCAAGTTAAAGATAATAAATAAAGAGGAATAATGACTCATTCTTCATCTTGATAAAGTGCAATGGTTCACCCCATTTTGAATAACATGGTCATAAAATAACCTTTTATAGATTCACTTATAAATAATTTTTTCTCATCAAAAAAATTTGTTTCCATTATGTAAGGAGTATTTTATTTGGTAATATATCTATGTATATATATTCAATTATTAACTCATATTATGTGAACATAGAAAGACTCAGAAACTATTTGAGAAATACATCAGTATAATATCTCACAACAAGCATGCCATCCAAAATTATTCCATCCTTTCTCGCAATCACATAATCCTGATATTAATTCTCATAACGAAATAATATACATAATGGGATAGAATATTATATTGTATATTTATCCCCATCCTTATACATGTATAGAACTAGAGGATGACTAGTGATGCGAAGATTTATCTCAACAGCTTAACTGTAGATGTCAGATTTATTTAATGACAAACAATCTATGTCCAATATATCATCTAACCCCATTAATGTAAGTATGATGATATTTTATGGAATATTTTGTCTATAAGTATTGACTGATGAGGATTTATATTCCTGGGATGAAACCATTGCACTATTAGTATTTCTTATAGATAACCCAACCACATGATAAAAGTTGGTTCTAGAATATTTCTACAAAACATTCATGATATGAATGAAATGCATAAAAATATAATCAAAATATATTTTTCTTATTCTTAAATATTTTACTATTACACATATCATTTCATACTTTTTGGGATTATTATCATAAATAGTTATTAACTGAGCCTTTTATTGTACTTTAGTGCATGGATTTTGTTGGGATCAATTTCCTTTAACAACTATTTGATCATGGAATTGGATTGAATAATTCACTTGTTTCATAAAAAAGAAGAACTACACCACAATATAAGTGTTGATTATAATCTTATTTTATTCTTTCAGATAAGTGGGTTTCATATTATCCTTTCAGCACTAATTATTCAAATGGCCATATTTTCCACATTTTAATCTACTCTTGGATCCCATTAGAATATTCCATGATTCCTCTTCCCACACTCTTTATAAATGGTGCATTGTGTGTTAATTAATTCACAGGATTAATCTATTGATACTGTTAAATAAATATACATTTATACGTATTCCTCCAATCCCATGACGCAAAAATGATGCACCAATTCTCATCACATTTTTCTGACAACAACATATAATCTCGTGTTATCTATCAAATTCGGAAATTTCATTTTCGTTTTTAGATTCATCATTAACCAACTAGATAACTGTTCAACATAAAATACTATTTTATTGATAATGAATTATGACCATATTGAAAACCTTATCACTTTTTCATCATATTACCTGATATACTCTTATTAATTTGGTTTTATAAATGGAACTCCCACTCCATATTATCGTAGAGATTTTGGGGAAATCATTAATTTAAAATACTTTTCTGATTTCCTATCATTCAATAGAATGTATATAATATTTGGGAATTGAGTTTTTCATCAGTTTATACCATTGTTTGGATTCAACAAAAATGCAACAAATAACTAGTAAAACATTTTATTTCATTTCAAATTTTATGATATATAACATCATCTTAATTGATATAGTTCATTATTTTGAGATGAGGGGATCAAAAGATGAACTAATAATATAAGGAATTTTTAACATGAAAGTATTGAATCTAGCATGATCATTATTAAAATTAGGGGCATTATATATGTTTCTAGTTATTAATCATAACTTGAGGTAGTTATTATAGTTTTTTTTATATTCTTAACACCATCTCCCATGAGGTTAGCCCTATCATTATTGAAATAATCACATTTCATATCATAGTTTTTATGGAAAAATTTCTATTATTACCATTCATTAACAACCATATGAAATTAAATATTAAAATACATTAACTAATAATCAAAAAAACATAATCTAATATTATTATGATGAATATCTTATAAATGCTAATCATATCCTAAATTATTAGTCCCTAGGATTAAATATAGGTTATCCATAATAATTTATTTATTAGGATCCTAAATGTTTATTTCATTAGATATTGTTAGTAAGGAATTTTTGATTCCCAAAAACACATACCCCATGAGTGAAAAACATGTGTGCCAAATGACCTGTCTTCATTCACAATGTGACAATTGGTTCAAATCTTATTAAACCATTTTTAATGTTTTATCATTTATACAACATTGAATGGGACACATCTATTATTATTTTCCATACATGGATATAATTTATTTTGAACCAATAACTCTATAATTCAACAAACTTCTAGTATATTTTCCTATTCCAAGAATTATCTCATGCTTTCTCCCTAATGTATTCTATTCCACATCTTCAGAAATAACATTTACATTCTGTAACATAAACAATTTAAATAAAATAATTTAATACATATTATTAAATTACATCATTAATTTAATAACTAAAATATATAAACCCACTGATCAATAGGATAGTGTCTTTGGGAGGGTAGATTTATTATATATCAAAAGGAAGCATCAAACAAAAAAATCCTCATTTTTTTCTCAATAATCATCTCCTAAATAATTATTTATTATCCTACAATATAGGATAACTTGTGGTATATATAAATAAAATATGTGAGTTAAAAATCCCAATATGGTAATAAATATTATAAGGAAACAACATGTCTATGTCAAAGGTATAACATGATATCATAAAAGATAAGGCTCATGATAAATCATATGGAAGAACGAGATAAATAAAATGGTATTATAATATCGTGGTAACATAGGAACTATTGCTACAACATATTACACAAATAAAGAAATATTGATGGATTTCGTTCCATATAATATCACATAATGGAAAAAGTACCATAATGGATACGGTTTAATCCCTACTCTCATTAATAACATATAATGAGACTACCAAATACATTAGAGATCTTGATATGAGAAAAATAATAAAATGATCATGATTTATGTGTTATAGAAAATATTAATTCTATCCTAATAAATATGAAAAAATTTACCATTGAATGTTATTTTGATACATTATCTTGCATCATATCATAATAAAGGGAACTTTTATAAGGATGAAATTTGGAAATGTACATAAAGAATTTATCACCCTATAAAAAGAAGGATGAATAAGATATTTATATATGTGAGAGACACACACACATATATATATATATAATTTTTAATAATTCCAAAACATTAAATATATATATAAATTGTTAGTTTGAATGAGTGCTCTTAACCTAAAGAAATATAGATTTAGAGAGATCCCTTAACTTGAGCCCAATTCGTCACATGTATTATTTATCATGATAAAAAATGTTCTCATGTTTTTTAAATAGTTTCCTAATAAAATATTTAATGTTTATCAATCCTTTTGATCTATTTATTATTATATTATTTTAAATTAATGAATCATTCATGATAAATTTGGACTATTTGATTATGTTCGACTCATATACACAAAATTACATTTGAACGTTGAATAATATCTAATAAATTTTTATTCAATCATATTTGATATAACAAATCATGAAATTGTAATAATTTTTATACAGAAATTATAATTTTAAAATTTACAAATAAATATGGTTTAAAAACAATTATGGCATTAAAATAATTTTTATGGTAGTTCATACATATGCATGAGTGAGGATTCCATTTTTCATCCATCATGATAGAGTTAGGGTATGTGATATTTTTTCATTAAAAATTTATAACCATATAAATAATAAGATATTAATTTTTCAAATTCATTTATATATATCATCTTTATGGTGAGGAAATTAAAAATATATCACATGGATTTGTAAAGGTGATAATCCACACATACAGATGAATGAATTTATAACTATTATATGAATGCAAAGTTAAAATAATATGTTATAATTTTTTTATCCAATGATAATTATGTAATCAATATTATATATATTTCAAATTAATAATCATAAAAACCATGAAAAGAGATGATGGAAAATGATTTATATTAGTTCCTGAGGTGGTATTCCATCGCACAGATGAATCATATATTAGTTTCCCATTTTATGGAAGTTTATATTGATTTATGTTATGGAATAAATAAATAAAATTAGAATATGGGTGATAATAATTTTTTTATACTATCATGGCTAGTGAATATTTTAATCTGCTGGAAGAATATCTAACACAAAATGTTCAGTTAAGAATAATACCTCTTCATTAGAAAACCAAATTGGGATTGTCCGAAAATCTCTACATTTAGATATTTATAACCAAACAACGATTCTATGATGTGTAAAGGGAATTAAGGAAGATATTTAGGTCGTTAATGGTTGAATAATTGATTTTATGTTCAATAGAAAGAGGAGAGGGGGTACCCCCTTATAATTAAGAAGGATTTTTTTTAAAACACTCATTACTATTCAATAATGGGAAGTCACTATAAATACAAGGGACATTAAAGTTCATAAATAATTGATTGGTTATAATATACGGTCGATTAATACCTCAAACCATAAATTTATTCTTTGTAATGTGTTAGTCCATTTATCTTCAGGTTTACTCAAATATAGCATTTATGTTTTACACATCATTATCTAGTATTTTACCTTTGAAATTTATTACATACACATAAAATAAAATGATCCCAATTATAATGTTTGAAAAAAAATCACTCTAAATATTAAAGCCTATTTATCATAAAAATTCCTATATGTTTGATAATTTAATTCTAAAAAATCGCATGCAATGTGTAAAAACTCATTATAACATCAACACCTATATTTAAAAGTTATAGTTTTTACAAATCATTATAAAAAATTAAGATTGCATTATTAACAAATATTAATTATCCTGGTTAAAAATATGGAATAAATTTTATCAAATATAATTATCATAAGTGGAATAATATAATTCTAAAATAATCAAATAATAGATTTTAGAAAATTTGGTTTTTAGGACTTAATTTTTCATGAATAAGATGATCCGGCATTATATATTCAACTAGTATTCATAATTTAATGAAGGTAATGAAATATAAAGTCATATATGTAATCTATAAATTTTATTTAAATATTTCTTTATTTGTGGCAATTTAATTAATCCGAAAATTAAAAAACATTATTTCATTTATTTCATAGAATCATGTTAAAACATTTAGATCAATTTAGACCCTTATGTATATTTAATAAAGAAGATAATACTACTAATATCAATAAAATATAAAATCTATGTCATAACAGACATAAATAATTCTCATTCATTTTGGATCTCTATTACATAACATATATAATATCAAACATAGTTTTGTTCATTGAAAAACATATGGTGTTACAAATGAAATCTAGATAGAAAATCATCTTGACTACAAGAGGCACATTTAAAATAGTCTCCCCATGATTACACATGAATTATGTATTTGATATCTCGTATATAGCTTATCTCTCCATTAATTGATAAATATCACAGTGGTGGGAAGTCATTTTTATGATCCCATTTTTTTATGATTCTTTGTGTGCTCACTAGATGTTTATGATATCATGATTCTATTGAAATATTTGGATTAAATTTCATGTTTTTAACAGATAAAACATTCTTATTCATTATCCTTTTTAGTATGAATCTCAGAGAAGAGGGGTTTCAAGTATATATGATTTCCCCTCAAGGTGTTGTATAATGTGTATTTATTGTTAACATTCATATAAATTCATTTTTGTAAGATGATTATCATTTTCCAGTATGGAGCGTAGTCATATAGTATTACCGATCTCACATTAAATTTAAATAATAAATATTCTCATAATCGTATAAATTTACTTATATTACCTAAATATCTGAAAAATATATAAATTTTTAATCCCAAAAAATGTAATGACCCACACCCTGGTAGATCTTCCTTTGTGTGTTTTGAGAGAGGAGGCCATTGGTTTTGGATGTAATTAATACCTGAGACAGTGAGATTCATGGGGATACCCATGATGGTGTCAAATATGTAATTGGTAAAATGGAACCGATTGATTGATAAATTACCTATTAATGTGATAATGATGGGATACATTATTGGGAGTGAATTGATTTAATGGTTAAAAAATATGATAATTTTTATCTGCATTTATTTCCCCACTATAAGAGGTAGATGGATATTATATGGTACATTTATTTTGTTTTTAGAATAAGATTTTTCCCAATAGATCCTATATTTATGAAAAGGTAATAATTTCCAATAAATTTCAACCACATGGATTTGGTTCTAGATTTGATGTGGTGTTATTGTTACACTTGAGAAACTATGGACTCAATTTTATAAATTCCCAGAGGGAATGGAAATAAAATGATGATTGAAGGAATATAAAATGTAAAAATTTAAATTAATGTAGAATAAATTAATTCTTGATAATTTAAAAGTTAAAAGAATATAATTAACATAATATATTACCATAAATTATTTGGTTTTTATAGGATATGTAGTCCCCTGTAGTGACATCCATGTATTAGTGGAATGATATCTATAGTTGATTTTATGACTAAATTATACCTATATTTTTTTGGGCTATATTATATCATATACATATATTATTTATTTAATATGAAACCCAACCCATCATAGTTATGGAAACTGACACCAATTGGACTATAGAAAGGTGTGATCCCTAACTTATTGGTTGGTGGGAATGAATATTTGCATATTCCCTCTATCCCTGCTTTACTCCCATAGTCGTATTTTGTGATGTTATGCATAGTGTTCAGTTTTCCCATATAATTATACATAGTTATATAATGAATTATAGTTATTTCAAACACATTGATGTTTGGATATAGAATCAAATGGATTATTAGATATATGATGTAACTAGTTTGCGATAGATTTAGGTTCCTTACTTTTTTAATGTTTTGTGATTGGTTGAGGTGTAATAATTTATGTATAATACATGAAATATGAGATATGGTAGCTCCCAAAAATTATATAGTAATTATATATGGATACATTGATTGGAAAATGTGATTATTTGACATTTGAAGTGATTTTTGAAACACTATCCCTTTGTTTTTCAGATGGATTACTTTTTTAGAGTGATAGATTATGATATAGAAAATTGTGGAAAAGAGGTAATGTAGTGGGGATGTGGTAAACTAGTACCATTGTTTTTTCTTATTATAATAAATTCTCTCTTGTAATAGACACTTTTTATATGATAGATACAGTGAGTTAGGAAACATAGTATACCAATTGTTTTGATTAGTTACTTTCACTTATTGTTCACTTTGATTTATTATGCTTTCATTATATATTTTATAAGAAAATATAGTGAGGATCCTACTGTTTATCTATTTATAATCACCAACGTATATATGAAAATATTTTTTAGATAGATTTGGTTGGATATTTGGTATGATACTAAAACAATGTGGTTTTGTTTGTGTTTTTGGAGATTCATAGTTAATATCGACTCTATATTTTTGGTACTAATAGTTTAACTTTCTAATTTTTCATTAATGTATGATACGATTTGTATTGACTTTTTATTTACTTAATTTTATTGATATTGATTTAGGTTAGTGTGTCTATCATATCAAACTTTTCTCTCATAGTCACTTTGAGGTTAATGCCTCACATTTGTTTGTTCAATATACAATGGGTGGTAGTCACCATCTTAGGGACTACTGTTTGTTATACTCTTGGGGTCATTACCTCCATTCCTATATTTTTGTCTGATTATGGGTACCATGGGTGAGAATGGGTCATGGATGTTTGTTAATAGAGGTTCAGGTTGAGGGGTAAGATGAAGTCTGGTGTTAGGCCCCTGATAGATTTCTTGGAAAGGTAAGGTAATAGTGTCATATATGTTTATTAAGTAATGTATTCATGGGATTATAAGAGAGATATTGGTATTTTGGCCTCCCTTTGATCTGATGAAATAACCTTTATGATTGTTGACAAAATTAAATGAAGTGATGCTAGTAATGGGGTGGAGACAGAGGAGAGGATAATTTACCATTCTTCATTATTCCTCTGATTGAAATGAGTATACAATGGGAATAGGCAAATCATAAAAAAAATAATGACATATTATTAATAAATTATATTTTATTATTCAATATTCTAGACATAATGGGTTATATTTTTTTATTTTTTAAGGAATGGTTGTAGGTCTACATCCTCATGACCTTTTCACTAATGATTTTCAAAAGGTTGTGCATGATGATTTCGCTAGAGTAGAGGTTGATGATGAATATGATTTTATGTTGACACTCTATGTTGTTCAGTACCATATTATATATAATTATGATGCCTCAATTTCAGACTTAGTTAAAGTGTACAATTAAGAGGAGGTTTATATAGCCATTAGTTTTATCTATTCATGGAAGGAGTAAATGGTTTTGTTAGCTGTGATGATGTTCTGTAGGGAATGGATGTTTTGTTTGATTTTGAACATCGTGGATGAATGTGATTCATCAGTATCATGTGAGATGTTTCAACACCAGTTCCATATATAATCTCAATCTTCCATCATGAAGTATACTAATACCAATTCTCAGCTTACTGTTAGAAAGAAAAGTTATCTTGTCTCGATATTCATGACCCATTTTTAAACCCTTACCCAACATGAATCAGAATTCATTCTTGATGAATAGGATATGGATATACATTTTAAGGGGAATTTGCATCCAAATATTAATCACTAGGTTAACCTTTTTATGTTTTCAAATAAACTCATGGTGTTAGTAGACAATATTTTATTGAGAGGAAATTAGATATAACCATGTATTTATGAGAGTGGAGTCATCAAAGGGGTTCCCCAACTTCCAGATAGAAGATCTTTTGTTCATAAAGTGGTAGATTTTATCCATTAAAATCTCATTTATACAGGGGTTTAATCACATAGATTGTTTCTAAGTAATCATATGTATGATTATCATGTGGAGGACGATGACATCGGTATAGAGGGTGCTATAAAATTCGCAACATGTATCATACACCAAATGTTCTACTTCAAGATCTCCCATAAATATAGATACTTTTGAGGGTGTAGAAAGACGATAATCAATCTTAGGATCAAAAAGTATTTGATGCGGAATTTATAAGACCTCCCAAATATATTCTCCCACCATCTACAATATATCCCAACCTTAGAGGTAGCCATCATCCAGGTCAAAAGGTTGTGTAGTAGGTTTTAGTTAGCATTGTGCTGTAGAATTGCCTACATAAGATGATCCAAACAAAAATCAAGGTACCCTTTTATTTTTATTGTAAAACACTGTTGTAATTTTTTGAATCATGGAAGAAAAACTCATATATATATATATATATATCACCATACCTATTTCATGTTTTCTTGACTTGAGGTAGAGGGGATTCTAGTTCCCTTGTTGTTGACTACCCCATTTGGCGGTCGACTTTCATTTTATTAGGTTAATAGAAACTACGATCAAGTTTTGGGGTAGCATGACTCATTGGGAGAATGCATATATTTTTAGATATATAAATAAAATATTATCTCCATCATGGATTAATTTTATTTAGTATTGGGCAATGTTGATTTCTTAAGGATTTAGGCTATACTCTATGATTCCGTTTAAGATCACATAGAGTTCATTTTTGAGAGATCCCATTGTATGGTTTCAATATATATACCATCCTTGCCTTTTATTATGGCCGTTTTTAGGTATATATCTTCATAGGTTCAACCATTAGGGTTTATCAGGGTTATAGAATATTATTTTGGTATTTTTCTTGATAATAGAATACTATTTCTCCCTCAATGAGAGATTGAGTTTGAGATTGAGCTATATCTAGGAATTTATTGTATATAAATATCATTTTATATGATTGAACATTTTATATTTCTATATATTAGAGTAAACCACAATGATATATTAAAATATGGTTTTGTTCGACCTAATGTGTCTTGTTTTAGTGCCACATTTTTATTAATGAATAAGGATAATAAAATCATGTGAAATTCTATCAATTATATTAACCTGAAATGAGTGATATTGATGAAACACTAGTATATTTCATGGATCTATAATTTACTCTAGTAGATGAAAGGATAATGTAGGTTATAAAAACTCAATATGTGGTCAATGTATCATCAAATGTGTCTAAAAGATGCAAATGTTTTGAAGACCTCTTTCCTATGCGGTATTAGGGATTATGATTCATTTTGGATATTTTTTAATGTAAAAATATTCCTTCCTTGTTCATGGAATTGATGAATATTGTATTTAGTTAGTTATTGGATTGGTTTTTTCTTGTTTTAATCAATCAGGTTCATTTGTACTCAACATCTAAGGAGGAGTTTGCAGAGAATCTGCATGTCATTTTAGGAGTTATTCAACCTCAGTATCAATTAATGATGTTATACATGTTTGAGTTTAGGGATCAAAAATTTTATTTCATGGTTAATTTAACGTCTCGGTAGGTAGTAGTTGCGTATGCATAAGATATATAAGTAGTCAGTTCCTAGGGATCCACAATGACAGTAGTGGAGAAATAGAGTTTCCATCATTTTATAGGATAATTTAGGATTATTGTAGCTAAAAACTCATAAGATATGAATCCTTTAAAAACATTAAAAATATTGATCATGTGTTCGTATATATTTAACAATGTTATATTTATTTTTACTGCTAAATGGATAAGATGGTTAGTGATCATGTTCTTTGTCTTCCAAATGAGGGAGTTCATCTTGAGGTTTTCTGTGATTGTTTTCCTCTAGTATTAGGAAATTTTTTAATGCACAAAATAACATTCATCTATTATGTGACTTGGAATATGCATAATCATTAGACTAACAAGGCCACCCATGATCTTGAGTTATTTGTTGTTGTGTTTTTTTGAATGGTGTTGTGACATTACCAAATGAGTAAGTGCTGAGTAGATTTTTTTTGATCATATGAGCCTGAGGTATGTTATCTAATATCATAAAATTCCCATGTGATAATAATTATGTGTGGAATTATAATATTATTATGAATTTATAAATTAATATTCCCCATAAGGGGTATTATTACAGTTCATACATTAAGTAGGTTGTCAAGTAGTGATACCATTAATGAATCTATAGTTTCATTGAGACTAATGGAAGATATCACTATAATGCCTATTTATTTGGGATTTTTTTGTTGATGATTTTTTCTTTTCTGATAATTTTAAAATCATATTTGGTGTACTACATGTAGGATTCCTCTCTAGGGGATTCTAAAGTGGTGTTTTTCAGTGACAAAATTTTATATTGATATTCACTTAATGGCTGAGAAGTGGATGAAAAACATATTGTTTTATTATAGGAGAGGATTTTCATTAACTTGGATTTGCATGATTTGTATCTCTATGATATTCATATCACGTTGTATCTGATGCGATTCAAACCTACATTGATTTAATGTAGATGAATAAATGCGTTCCAAATATTGGAGGTCCACTAGATTTATCCAATGAGACCATTATAAAATGAAATGTCTTATAGGATGTGAGGATGGTTTAATTTCATCATTTTGGGGGAAATTATTCCCTAATCAGCACCCATTATTAAATTTTTTAAGAATTTATGAAGAGTTATTAAATCCCAAGTAAAATATAGGTCTCATTTGTATTAACAATAAAATGTTAACATGTATTGATTTTAGAATCATCTAAATGAATATAAGTATCTACATCAATGGAAAATCATATATGCATCCACAGATACCATTCAAAGGAACCATTTTCTATGAAGACAAATAAATATTTTCTTTTTCATTATTGTGATAATGGTTTTAATATCACTAAGAGGGGTCCCCATGAATTTATCATCATCTATAAAGATAGGAGTTGTTTAGATATATGGATCAAGGAATTGATGTGTGCCTCTTATGTATCCTTGAGATCAGAATCATAGCCCACATAGATTGTTTACACATAAAGGGACCCATAAATGATTTTAAGGTCATTTTATTAGGAAAAAACTAATCACATTAATGTCATGGAGGAAGGACAACTTGGAGAAAGTTTCCTAGTAAAGGATTGGTGTGGGAGTTACACTAAAGTTGGCCAAAGTGACTAGAAGTTATATGGAACCCTATGTGGGGGCATAATATTACATTGAAATTATCCACATAATAATTGTATGAAAATGGGATAGATGGAATACACCCCCCCCCATGATTGATATGATCTTAATGGAAATATTTCTAAGAGAGCATTAGTGTGAATTTGTGATCATGGGTTTGCAGAAAACTGAGGATTCCAATGTATTCCATTTATATGGTATCCAAATATGACATAGCTCTGTAAGATGGAGGTGAATCCAATGTAGGTGTAAAATGTGGCTTTCCAATTTTTAAATATCGCACATTAAGGTGGAAATAACATTTTTGGGACTTATATAAAATAGGAGGCCCATAGGTGGTGAGAGGAATATCTGGAAATTGAATCGAATATGGGGAAAAAAATGTGATAATGGGGTTTTCAATATCATAATTTTCTTCCAATTCCATGTCAGTAGTGATTGGTTTTAGAAAGAAGAGGATGTATAATACCTAGTTAATTATATTTTATCGTTCATCTAAAGGAGGATAATGCTTCATTTATGGGATAAAGAAAGGGTCAGGTGCCTATGTTTTCCCTTTTTTCATTACTAGTATAGGGTCATAAACACCTATGCAGTTTCAACCCTATAAATTGTCTAGGGTATAACATCGGAAACTATTCACTACTCATGTAATTTCCAATGGTGAGAGGGGGATATAAAATTATTTTTCATTGAAGGGAAAAGAAATTGGTTCCACTTAATCTTTAAAATGGGGATGTTCCTGGAAAAACCTACAAGGTAGTAATTCCTCTTACCATTATAATATATGATTTATTTATTTCATCGGATATCCATTTTTTAGGCTGGACTCCAAAATATCACATTGACCAATGGAATGTTTGATTGAGGGGATGCACAGGTGTTCCCTATGTTATTATTATACATATCTACCATCTATTGAATAGACATATCATGAACGATCACAATGGGGAATATTTTAGAAACAAATATTTTAATGAGAGGTCAATGGTGAGGTTTGTATAAATAGTTTTTGGAGGAGTCTAGATAAGGTTGAACACTATTCCAAAGGGTAGTGATACTGAAGGACACCAGCCTACATATTCAATTATTTATAGTATTTTCTGTAGATATTATATTATATTTGGATCATGGAGAAGTTGTCTAAAAAGGACTCTTTTATGTAGATGGTATTCAAAAAGGACTCTTTAATATTATGATCACTCTCTACATGGGATGTTTTCTACGTTGACCACCAATTTTCTATAATGACTGATCCTTGTTATTACATTTAGTTCTCAATATGTGATAAATGATTTCCAAATAAAAATTTATTTCTAATAAAATGTATCCCTTTGTTTCTCTATTAGATATATCAAACTCTAATCTCAAACATAAAAATTCCACCCCTCAGAAGTCCCATTGTGAGGATTGTGTAGAAATATTTCTATACCCACTCTCTATGATTGATTCGAAGAAATGAAAACCCACTTCACATGTGGATAATGGTTTGTGGGCTTCTTAAAAAACAACAAACCCTGTAAGTAGAAAATTCATTCTCGGGGGGGGGGGGGGGGAGGGGGGTGTGCCTATTCACATAAATGAATTTTCATTTTCATGGGGGGTATTGGGATGAAAATCATTCCTCACCCAATAAATGATAATAAATTTTTTGGAAGGTAATATTACTCAATTTCCAACAATTGAATGTATCTTTATAGTGGTCTGAAATATGAAACCTTTCATAGTAAATGAACATTCTTTTCTGAGGGCTATGGGTGGAGGAACTACATGAGTAGTGAGAATTATATCCTAAAGTAGGGGATCCTTTATAGATAATTATGGTACCTAGTACATTAAAATTATAATATTCTTAAATTCACTCAATTGATTTTAAAGAATTAATTACAAAACACTTAAAATACTTTTGATATTCCATGTTAATGATTTTGAACCCAAAAAGATTCTTCCCATTAGAAAGGGGTCTGATATGATTAATGATAAGTCTATTATGAGGTAGAAATCAGTTAGGTTGAATGTTATTTTGGACATTTTTTGACCCAACTGAGGGACAATGACTAAAAATTGGTACAAAATTGACTAAGATTACAGTTTGTGAAGTCCATTGCTTTGTGTTACATCTTGAGATATAAGCTTCTAACATTTATCACATAGTGTTCTTCATTGTGGGAGGACATTCTATAAAATGAAAATATAATTTTTGAACATTAATTTTCTATAATCTATCTAATATTTCTTATAGTTCAATAATTCATTTTTTAGAATTTATTTATTATACAAATTAAATGAAGTGATACCCTGACTACATGGTAGTTTTAGAGCTTATTAGTCCACATTGAAATATATGTGGTTCAATAGGCATTTCACTGTGGTTTGTCATTGATAATTGGTTAAAATATACCTCTCTGATTATGAAGAAGACAAGAAATGGGTGTTTCCCAAGATTTTAATTCTTCTATTGATGAAAATATAAATGATAGGGTTGAATTATAGAATAAATACATAACAATACATCACCCCACATCATCAATATTTAGTCATACTTATGGTTTCTATACTATGAGGGTGTCCAATTAAATATAGGATTCCTAGCAATGGATTCTGATATCCATCAGATGCCCTTATTCAAAAACCACACCAGAAAAATAAACTGCTATCATGGATAAACCATTCCAATGTTCTATCCAAATAAAATATCTCATCGAGTTGGACTAATATCACGGTCACTGACTCTGAGGAGTTTTTTTGAATGAGTTCAATTTTTCATTACAATTAATAATTGAGGCACTAGAGTTAGATGTTCATTTCTATCATTATATTGTAATGAAATCCAAGGATGATGAGTTGTTTGAGTAGTCATCCAAAAGCTTTCTTTGTATCAGGGGATCATTTATTTTTGAATGTCAATGGACTTTCAAGGCACACCATATTTGTTTCTTGTTTAATAGAGAACTACATGTGGATACTTGGATGTCAAATAAGTTTTATCCTAAAAACGAATTCATAAACCATTTCCTATTTATTTAGGGGATCCTAGATACCAACACATTCTGTTTATTGCATAGGGAAGTTGGTATCATCAATTAAAATTATTATATAATCTCAAGGTGGTTATTATTCCAGATATGAATAAAATATTATATCCACCATATTTAGTGTGGGATGATCCTTAGAGGAACCCTCCACATGTGAGTGAACAACTCAAAATGGATTGTAATATTCTAGTGGTAAATAAACACCCAAAACTATATGTCACTTATTCTGATTAGATTTAGATCAATACTGTCATGACCCGTCCTCGGGGCCCGTGTCGTGACTACCCCAAGACCGCCTTCCATAGGCCAGGGGCTGGCGACAAGCACCAAGGCTTAAATTCTGGTAAAGGTAAGGCATTGCCTTTGTAAGTAAACAAGCACCACAGAGTAAGCAAGCGGAAAAAAGTAAACACTAATTAAAAACTGGTACAGCAGTAAGTGCGGAAAAGTAAAGGGGCCAATATACAAACCCAAACTGAAAGTAAAGTAAAACTCGAAAGGGAAAACATCAACTGAAACGTAAAAGCTGCTATACCGATCTGTCCACTGGAAATCCCACCCGAAGGGTGGGTACAGATAGCTCCACTACTACTCGGGTTCTGCCGTCCGCTCCGAGTACGTCCCGCCCAGTGGTCCACCTCTAGGTACTGTCCTGCTCTGCAAGCCTCAACCACGATCAACGTTGTCCGTCATCTTCAACCAACACAACGTTGTGCGGGCATAGCCCGTGCAGGGGTGAGTATAAGATACTCAGTAGGGATCCCAAGACCCCTGAAGGTCTCCCAAAATCCACAAAGGATAGACCACAAAGGAAAGATACAATCACGAAGTAACAACCGACACTGCTTAGGTATATGCCCATACATATAACTAAGTCATCAATTCCAACACGCTCCAACCTCCGAGCCCAAGTACAACTCAGTCCACACAGGAAAGTATATGTATTCCACACATGAAAGCAAAATGTAATCCACATAGGATAGCACAAGACAATCCACACAGGAAGCAAACGGGATTCAGCTCACACAGGTATACTTCTTCTAAGACGATAGAGATGATCACTGAACCATCTAAGTCATTGGACCCACAAAGGATCGATAGGTACTAACCCCCGCAGAGACCCACATAGGATCGGTAGGAAACTAACACCCGCGAAGACCCACACAGGATCGGACCCACACAGGATCTGTAGGTGCTGGCTCACACAAAACCACTGAGCGCTGACACACACAGGATCAGACCCACATAGGATCGGTAGCACTGATCCACATAGGATCGCTGAGTGCTTTAGTCTTCGCCGTCGAATCCACTGAGGATCTCTGTACAGTCGTCGTCGCAGTCACAGTATCTGTCAGAGCCAGCACTAGGGTTCCGACACATAGCAAGCTCGTTCGGGAGGGTCCGCTACATGACCCGAGAGGCTGATACATCAACTGACACATATTCCAGAGTTGATGTATCCAAATGTTCCATATCGTCCACAGGAACTCAACGCAACAAGCGGCGCTTCAATCGGACGCCCGGTCTGAGAGTTATTGGCTTTTTAGTCCTAGGGGCCCGGATGGTTTTTAAGGTAAAACCAACCCGACCGTACTCCACATGTGTCCAAACCTCGGGTGGAGTATGCAAAATGATCTGTCTTACTTAGAGAAAATCAATGTAGTGGACGGAATGTCGATCGGACGTCCGTAGCTCAAGATATGAGTGTTTCCGCTCCGAGGGCCCGGTTGGTTTCGTGTACGAACCAACCTGGCTGAACTCAAAGTAATCCGAAAGATTGAGTGAGAAATGTCTAAATGACCGTCTCGTTCCAAGGATCATGTCGCCGCTGACGGTGCATCGATCGGAGGCTTGTAACCCTAGTTATGGGCATTTGAACCCAAATGGTCCGAAAACGTGGGTTTCGGGCCCGGACCGACCCGGCCCGACACACCCTGGTCGGCCCGAACCGGGTCGATCCACCCCAGGTCCGGGCCGGCCCGGCCCGGCCCGGCCTGGCAGACCGGCCAGTTGCCGGTCCAGCTGGGCCCATAGCGCCCAGCGCGCTGTAGGGCTCGGCCTTTGGCCGAGCCGTTTCAGCAAATGGGGGGGCGCCTGCCCCCCTGTGTAACCGCGGCCCCTCACAATTAACGAGGCCGTTTGAAGCCGGCCGGGGGAATTTATTTCCCTCGGCTCCTCCATGTCCGGCCGGCCCGACCTGGCCGGCCGGTTCCTACTCAATGGGACCGGCGGTGGCCATTCCCCTTCCAGCACCGACACCGGCAGCCCGGTCTGGCCGCCTGTCACCTTGCTCCACCGCGGCCCGGAAACGGCCGCGGCCCTTGTCATTCGGCGCTGTGCGGCGACACCGCGCCCATCCACAATGGCCCCACTCCGGCCGCGGCGTCTTCGGTTTTTTTCGACGCGGCGCGACGGCGTCGCATTCTTAAACTTCTTTCCACGGTGGGGCGCAATGGCGCCACGCATTTCCTTCTGCATGAATCCGCATGGTGGGACGGCACCACACTCTCCCGTACCAACCCCAAAGGAACCAATACGAAAATTAAGGAGGAGGGTCGGCCGTGTTTGTGCGGTCCGACCCCCTCGCGTTATTCGATAACAAATGGTTTAAATCCACGAAGATTGTCATGTTGGTATTCACAAACATATAAATAAATAAAACTCCTACCTCGGTTTCAGGAATGGTGTACGTCAGCGAGCCGCAGAAGATGAGCGTCGCGGAAGTCGAGCATTGTGGAAAACGAACGTCAATTCTGTTGTCATCGAGGTGCGTTCGAAGAGGAAACATCATTGGAAGAATACATCGCGTTCTTCGGCAGAGATGTTCTTTGTTGAAGAATGGCGTTCTTCGTTGAAGAATGACATTCTTCGTTGAAGAACGATGTTCTTCGTCGGAGGTGTTTTTCATTGAAGAACTGTGTTCTTCACGTTCTTCGTCGATGTTGAAGAAGAAGAAGACTTCAAACTTATCCCTTTCTCTCCCAAGTCTCCACCACAAGAACAACTAACCCCAAAATAAAATAATCCTCCCACTTATTTTGTTAACCCAACATAGTTTTTGAATTTTAAGAGTTTGAAAATTCAAAACCCACATTTAACTCACTTAAGATATTAACATAAGATGTTATAAAATTAATGAGGTGATATGTTAACAAAACATAAATGGGGGGTTTAGAGGGGTTAGGAAAGTGAGGGGTTGGGCTCGTGTGGGTCCCACCCAACCTTATCCTATCAAGGTGGTTATCAAAAGTGGGTCCCACCCCCAACATCCTTACTTAGGATAAAACTACAAAGTGGGAAAAATAAAAATTGTTAAATATTTTTTTAGCTACCACAAAAATTAATAACTCTCCTCGTGTAAATGAAACACTGAAACAAGAGTTCCTTATCAATTACCGGCACTGCGGTTCCATCAGTGCCCTCAAAATTCGATTCCGGGCACCTGTTCAAGAGTTAAAAATTCCCACTCATTCGTTCACTGAACGTACCCGAGCCAAACTTCGGAAATTGATTCCGGGCAGTCCGGGCCTCGGAATCTCGTACCGTTAGAAACCGCGTTCTTGTAAAATTCCAAAAAAAAGTAAGAAAAATTTTCCCTTGAATTTTACGGGACTTTACATTACTACCACCTCAGGGCTTTACGTCCCCGTAAAGATACATCAAAACTAGGGAATCAAATGAGGGTACTGAGAACGCATCTGAGCCTCCCGCTCCCAAGTGCTGTCCTGGAGGTTCCCGTGTTTCCATCTGATGCGCACTAGTGGAATCGACCGTCCACGTAGGACCCGCTCCTGTCGATCCTCGATCTCCACCGGGACCTCCACGAAAGTTGCCCCATCTTCAAAGTCTATCTCCCCAAGGTCAATGATGTGCATCGGGTCGTGAACGTATCATCTCAGCTGAGATACGTGGAAGACATCGTGCACCCAGTGCAACTGAAGTGGTAGAGCCAGGCGATAAGCCACCTCGCCAATCCTGCTGAGGACCTGGAAGGGTCCGATGAAGCACGAAGATAACTTTCCACCTCGGCCAAATCTCCGTAATCCTTGTCGAGGTGAGACACGCAAGAAGACGTGGTCACCATCCTCGAACTGTAGTGGCCTCCGCCTCCTGTCAGTGTATGACTTCTGCTGGCTCTGAGCTATCCTCATCCGCTCCTGGATGACCTGGACCTTCTCTGTCATGGCCTGGACCATCTCCGGTCCCACAAGTGCTGACTCCCCAGGGGCTGTCCAGCAGAATGGAGATCTACACGGTCGGCCGTACAATGCCTCGTATGGCGCCATCCTGATGGTGGAGTGGTAGCTATTGTTGTACGCAAACTCCACCAAGGGTAGGTGGTCCTCCCAGCTACGACCAATGTCGAGGACACATGCGTGGAGCATGTCCTCGAGAGTCTGAATGGTCCTCTCCATCTGACCATCCGTCTGAGGGTGAAAGGTTGTGCTCAGACGTAGCTGCGTCCCGAACGCCTCCTGCAACCCCTTCCAAATCCGAGAAGTAAAGCGAGCATCTCGATCGGAGATGATAGATGATGGAACACCGTGAAGCCGAACAATCACCTAAACGTAAAGTCGTCCCAATCTCTCCACCGAGCCCTGCTCTCTGATGGGTATGAAGTGAGCCGACTTGGTGAGTCGGTCGACAATCACCCAAATGGAGTCATGACCTCTCGATGTGCGTTGAAGTCCAGTCACGACGTCCATAGATATTCCGTCCCACTTCCACTCTGGAACCTCCAAGGGCTGTACGAAGCCTGCTGGTACCTGATGCTCAGCCTTCACCTGCTAGCAGGTGAGGCATCGAGAAACAAGCTCTGTCACAGCCTTCGTCATGCATGGACACTAGTTTTGTCTTCTGAGATCCTCGTACATCTTTACCACTCCGGGATGTACCGCCTAGGGAGAACTGTGAAACTCCCTCAGTACCTCCTCCCGTAAAGAAACTGGTACCAAGGTACGTCCTCTGAAAAGAATGTCGTGCTCTGTTCTAAAGGAGAAACCATCAGGTGCCTGTCCTGAGGATATATGTGCACGCTGCGTCTCACAGTCGGTGTCCCCATGCTGTGCCTCTCTGACTCGCTGCAGTAGTGGAGGAGTGATTGTGAGAGACTGAAGGAAGGCTTCCCCATCTCTATCCATGAAGGATATCTACAAAGCAGCTAGCTGCTCTGTCGCCTCTTCAAGTAGCTGAATGCATGTCCCCCTGCTGAGGGCATTGGCTACTACATTTTCCTTCCTAGGAGTATAGACTATCTCAAAGTCATAGTCCTGGAGGAACTCGATCCATCGCTGTTGTCTCAGTTTCAGGTCATTCTGAGAGAAGATGTACCTGAGACTCTGGTGGTCAGAAAAGACTGTAAAGCACCCGCCCATCAGATAGTGTCGCCATGTCTTCAGAGCGAAGACCACTGCTGCTAACTCCACGTCATGGGTAGCATAGTTCTGCTCATGCGGCCTCAACTGACGTGATACATATGCGATCACTGCCCACTCCTACATCAGGACACAACCGAGGCCGGTCCATGATGCATCGCAGTAGACTACGTACCCTACTCCCTCCTCAGGCAACCTCAAGATAGGTGCGCTGGTCAATCTCTGTCTCAGCTCCTAGAAGCTCTGCTGACATCTATCTGACCACAAGAAGGGTTTCCCCTTCTTCATCAAAGATTACAGTGGTTCCGCAACTCTGGAGATGTCTGGCATGAATCTCCAGTAGTTTCCAGCTAGTCCCATGAAACTTCGCACCTCCGTCACGCTCTTGGGTGGCTCCCAAGCCAGCACTGCCTCGATCTTCGCAGGATCCACTGCAACCCCCACCTCAAGGATGACGTGCCCCATGAAGTGGACCTCACATATCCATAACTGACACTTAGAGAGCTTTCCATAAAGCTAGGGCTCTCGGAGTGTGTCTAGTACAACCCGCAAGTGGTAGGTGTGCTCCTCCTCAGTCGTCGAGTAGATCAAAATGTCGTCGATGAAGACCATGAATAATCGATCGAGGTATGGCTGAAAGATCATGTTCATGAGGGCCATGAACACTACTGGAGCATTGGTTATGCCGAATGGCATAACCAAGAACTCATAGTGGCTATACCGACATCTGAAGGCCGTCTTCTGCACATCCTCGTCTCGAACTCTGAGCTGATGATAGTCTGACCTGAGGTCTATCTTCGAGATCCACCGTGATCTCTTGAGCTGATCAAAGAGGTCATCAATCCTCGGTAGTGGACACTTGTTCCTCACTGTCACCTGGTTCAGGCAACGATAGTCGACACAAAGTCGCAAGCTCCCGTCCACCTTCTTGGCGAACAATATCGGGCAAGCCCAGGGTGAAACACTGGGTCGGATGAACCCCTTGCCCTGTAAGTCCTCTAACTATACCTGTAGATATCTAAGATCTACGGGGGCCATCCGATATGCTGGAGTCGATATCGGGGTTGTCATAGGGTACAGGTCAATATAAAATTCTATCTCTCTGTGAGAAGGTGACCCTAGAACATCGTCGGGAAAAACGTCTGCAAACTAATCCACCACTGCAGGAAAACCAGGACTCCGCATGTCAACTGCTCCTAGGATGAGTCTAGCCAACTGATGAGTGATGGGTTATCCTCTCCTCCATGGAAGTCCATCCTGTGTTTAAAAGGCACCATTCTCACCGGTGAAGGTGAACCTGCTCTCGTCGGTGAATACACATCGAACCTTGCGCCTAAAACAGTCAATCTGTTCATGGACCGTAGATAACCAATCCATGCCCAAGATGACGTCGTAAGGCCTCGACGCCGCTACAAGAAGATCCTAGCCGAAGCTCTCACCTCCTAGAGTAAGCTCACACTGTCGGCACTAGTGCGTAATCGTCGAGTCTTCTCCTGTAGGAGTCTCTTACTATAAGGATCGAGCCAACAGTTTTGTCGGAATCTCCGAGCTCCGAACAAGGGTAGCAGCTATGAAAGAATGACTTGATCCTGGGTCTATAAGTACTGCAACAACGGTGGAATAGACGCAGATAGTTCCTCGAATCATCTCGGGTGCGCCGTGGTCGTAGGCCTCTTCTGCCTGGAGATGTGCCTGTCTCTGCCCGCCATTTCAATGTGGCCGGGGTGGACCTCCTGGTGGTGGTGGTGGTAGAGCCTCAAAGCGTTGCCCACCACTTGCTGCTCGGCTAGCTCCTCTGCCTAATCCACCTCCTCCCTGCGGACCGCCACGGTCGAACCTCTGCCTCGGTGGTCCCTCAACCGTCTGTTGCTCCTCAGCACGACAGATCGGGCAATCACAAGCCATGTGGCCCTGCCCGCTGCATGAGTAGCACTGCCTGCCTCTCGAAAGACTGGCTCTGCGCAGTGTGCCCCGCACTGCTGAGCTAGTGTCCTGAGGTCATCTGCCTGAGGTTCTGGTCTGCCAGGACCCATGTGTCATCTGTCGAATGCCTGCTGCGGAAGACTCTGCTACGTGCCGCCCTGCGGTGGGTCTCGGCACTAGTGTAGACTGAGCAAGAAATATCTCGATCAAAAGGGTCTGCTCCAGTACTCATGTCTAAGTTGGAATGATGAGGGAGATCATCGATGCCCTGATCTCGTGTCTCAATCCCTGCTCAAAGGTTCGGGCCCGGATGAATGGGTCTCGTACAATGTTGGTCGATTAGCGCGAGAGATCGGTAAGTCTCGCCGAGTACTGGGCGACCGTCATGCTACCCTGCCGTAGCTGAAGAAGCTCCTGAATGCGCACTGCACAGAGGCTGGCTGGGACGAACTACGAGCGGAAGAGGTTCTCAAAGTCCGTCTAACGTAGAGATGCCCTATCGTGCACTTGGAGCATCAAGCTCCTCCATCGGCCCGCTGCTGCGTGTAGTAAGCTTGCAGCGAGGATCACCATGAGATCTGTTGGTGTCCTCACTAACCGAAACACATGTACCACTACCTCCAGCCAGTCCTCGGTATCCTGGGGGTCTGTCTCCCCACGGAACCTAGGTGGTCGCTGGCGCTGGAACTCGTGCAGTGCGCTGAGGCGACGTGCATCGTCACCGGCAGGAAGTATCGGTGGCTCGGCGGGTAGAGCTACCACCGGTGCCACTGCTGACAAAGGGCCATGCACCGAGGCCTCGTCGCTCGATGGGATATCGTCACACTCAACTATCGGAACCCTAGCTGGCTGCCTTCGTGGGGCCATCCTGAAAAGGAAAGAGGTGCGCCACCGTCAGAATAGTATACCTGGTGAGCTGATACAATGTAATCACAAAGAAAACTTGAAAAACACACGCAATCAATGTTTTCGTGCATTAAGTCGGAAATCAGAAGTCAGGGTCCTGGTGTACGGATACGTCAGTCGCCGCACCAACATTGGACTCCCTAGACTGATAACCACATCCAATACGCTTAACACTATTTCTTCAAATAGAAGAAAGATCAGAGTCTGCGGTAGAACCGAACTCCTCTGATACCAATTTGTCACGACCCCCCCTCGGGGCCCGTGCCATGACTACCCCTAGCCCGCCTTCCATAGGCCAGGGGCTGTCAACTAGCACCAAGGCGTAAATCCCGGTAAGGGAAGGCATTGCCTTTGTAAGTAAACAAGCACCATAGAGTAAGCAAGCGGAAAAAAGTAAACACTATGTAAAAACTGGTACAATAGTAAGTGCGGAAATTTAAAGGGGCCAGTATACAAACCCAAACTGAATGTAAATTACAACTCGAAAGGGAAAACATCCACTGAAAAGTAAAAGCTGCTACGCGGAACTATCCACTAGAAATCCCACCTGAAGGGTGGGTACAGATAGCTCCACTGCTCCTCAGGTTCCAACGTCCACTCCGAGTACGTCCCGCCCAGTGGTCCACCTCGAGGTACCGTCCTGCTCTGCAAGCCTTAACCACGATCAACGTTGTCCGTCATCTGCAACCAACACAACGTAGTGCGGGCAAAGCCCATGCAGGGGTGAGTATATGCTACTCAGTAGGGACCCCGAGACCCCCGAAGGTCTCCCAAAATCCACAAAGGATAAACCAAAAAGAAATATACAATCACGAAGTAACAACCAACACTGCTTAGGTATATGCCCATACATATACCTAAGTCATCAATTCTGACACACTCCAACCTCCGAGCCCAAGTACAACTCAGTCCACACAGGAAAGTATATGTATTCCACACAGGAAAGAAAAACGTAATCCACATAGGATAGTACAACACAATCCACACAGGAAGAAAATTGAATTCAGCTCACATAAGTATACATCTTCGAAGATGATAGAGATGCTCACTGATCCATCTAAGTCGTCTGACCCACAAAGGATCGATAGGTACTATCCCCCGCAAATACCCACACAGGATCAGTCCCACACAGGATCTGTAGGCTCTGGCTCACACAGAACTGTTGAGCGCTGACCCACACAGGATCGGACCCACACAGGATCGGTAGCACTGATCCACATATGATCGCTGAGTGTTGTAGTCGTCACCGTCGAATCCACTGAGGATCTCTGTACAGTCGTTGTCACAGTCACAGTAGCTGTCGCAGCCATCAGTAGGGTTCCCGCACATAGTAAGCTCGTTTGGGAGGCTCTGCTCCACGAGCTGAGAGGCTGATACATCAATTGACACATAGTCCAGAGTTGATGTATCCAAAATTTCTGTATCGTCAACAGGATCTCAACGCAACAGACGTCGCGTCAATCGGACGCCCGGTCTGAGAGTTATTGGTTTTTTCGTCCCAGGGCCCCGGTTGGTTTTTAAGGCAAAACCAACCCGACCGTACTCCAACTGTGTTCATCCCTTGGGAGGAGTATGCCAAATGATCCGTCTCACTTAGAGAAAATCAACGTAGTTAATGGCAGGTCGATCGAACGTCCGTTGCTCAAGATATGAGCGTTTCCGCTCCGAGGGCCCGGTTGGTTTCGTGTACGAACCAACCTGGCTGAACTCAAAGTAATCTGAAACCTTGAGTGCGATATTTTTAAAGGACCATCTCGTTCCAAGGATCGTTTCTCCACTGACGGCTCATCGATTGGAGGTACGTAGCCTGATTTATGAGAATTTGAACCCAAATGGTCTGAAAATGGGGGTTTCGGGCCCGGACCGACCCGGCCCAACACCCCCGGTCAGCCCGAACCGGGTCGATCCACCCCGGGTCCGGGTCGGCCCGCCCTGGCTGGGCTCGGCCCGGTTCGGCCTAGCAGACCGGCTAGGCGCCGGTCCAGCTGGGCACAGCGCGCCCACCGAGCTATCTGGCTCAGCCTTTGGCCGAGCCGTTTCGGCAAGGGGGGGGGGGTGGGGCTTTCCCCCAATGTAACCGCACCCCCCCCCCCACAATTAAGGGGGCCGTTTGAAGCCGGCCAGGGGAATTTTTTTCCCCCGGCTCCTCCCTGTCTGGCCGGCCCGACCAGGCCGGCCAGTTCCTGCTCAATGGGACAGGCAGTGGCCGGTCCCCATCCAGCTCTGACACCGGCGGCCCGGTCTGGCCGCCGGTCACCTTGCTCCACCGTGGCCCAGAACCATCCGCGGCCCTTGTTGTCTGGCGCGGTGCGACGACACCCCAACCCTCTGTCGCGGCCCCGCTCCGGCTGCAGCGTCATCGGTTTTCTTCGAAGCGGCGCGACGACGTCGCGTTCTTAAACTTCTTTCCACGGTGCGGCGCGACGACATCCCGCATTTCCTTCCGCATAAATCCGTGTGGTGTGACAGCACCACGCTCTCTCGTACCAACCATAATGGAACTAATATGAAAATTAAATATGAGGTTCGGCCGTGTTTTTGCGGTCTGACCCCCTCATGTTATTCGATAACAAATGGTTTAAATCCACGAAGATCGTCAAGTTGGTATTCACGAACAAATAAATAAATAAAACCCCTACCTCGGTTTCAGGAATGGTGTACATCAACGATCCGAGGAAGACGAGCATCGTGGAAGTCGGGAATCATGAAAAATGAATGTCGATTACGTTGTCGTCGAGGTGTGTTCGAAGAGGAAACGTTGTTGGAAGAAGATGTCATGTTCTTCGGCGGAGATTTTCTTCTTTGAATAACGGTGTTCTTCGTCGGAGGTGTTTTTCGTTTAGAAATGGTGTTCTTCATGTTCTTTGTCGATGTTGAAAAAGAAGAAGACTTCAAACTTAGCCCTTTCTCTCCCAAGTCTCCACCACAAGAACAACTAACCCCAAAATAAAATAATCCTCCCACTTATTTTATTAACCCAACATAGGTTTTGAATTTCAAGAGTTTGAAAATTCAAAACCCACATTTAACTCACTTATGTTATTAACATAAGATGTTATAAAATTAATGAGGTGATGAGTTAACAAAAAAAAAATGGGGGGTTTAGAGGGGTTAGGAATGTGAGGGTTTGGGTTCGGGTGGGTCCCACCCTACCTTATCCTCTCAAGGTTGGCTATCACAAGTGGGTCCCACCCCCAACACCCTTACTTAGGATAAAACTACCAAGTGGGAAAAATAAAAATTGTTAAATTTTTATTTTTAACTACCAAAAAAATTAATAACTCTCCTCGTGTAAACGCAACACCGAAACAGGAGTTCATAAGAAATTACCGGCACTGCGGTTCCATCGGTGCCCTCGGAATTCGATTCCGGGCACCGGTTCAAGAGTTAGAAATTCCCGCTTGTTCATTCACTAAACATACCTGAGCCAAACTTCTGAAATTGATTGCGGGAACTCTGGGCCTCAGAATCAAGTGCTGTCAAAAACCGCATTCTTGTAAAATTCCAAAGAAAAATAAGAAAAAATTTCCCTTCAATTTTACGGGTCTTTACAAATACCATTACAAATTTTCATGGGCCTCATGAAATGTGGCCATGGAAATATCGTACTATAAGCACTCAGAAATTAATAGGTACTTTATTTCTTATTCATGAGGAAGGTTGCTTAAATTTGGGGTGTAGAAATGTTGCTATGAATTTTTTCCAATTCAATTTACATGTAACCTTATTATAAATGTATCACAATGGTTTCATACTACCTGTGTGTGATTGAAACATCAGTATTGGTGTTGTAAAATTCATGATGGTGGCTCAGAAGGCCACAAGTAGGTGCATTGATCTTGCACTCACTGTACTAGTGAATATTTATCATTTTATAGGGCCCAAAAGTATGAGGTTTTAACCTAATGAATCGTGGGATCATTTCATGTTCTATGGGGATATTCATCAACCAACATAAAAGGAAAATATTTCGACAATTATTAATAGATTACACATTATTTATTATATACTTATATACAATAAAAAAGTGCAGTGACCCCACTAAATTTGATATAACAAAATATAATGGTCCATCTTGATCACCACAACCTATTTTTATATACCTTTTATTATTCCCCCACTAGAAAACTAAAAAATAATGATTCTGTTGAAATAACTCGATGGGGGTACCTAATTTCTTAAGGGTAAGGTGTTCGATATTCAAAAATAATTTGTAAGATTATATAAATAGGGTATTAACTATGTATATTTTGAAGTCAATTTCTTTGAATCCATTAGAGGCTCCCTCCAACGATTAATTGTGAATGAAAATAAAATAATCTAATGGATTATTGTCAAATTTGGCTAATACTAATACAGAAATATATAGGTAGTTATATTGAGTTTCTTTCTTTTGATATTTAGCCTCAACTTACCAGATGTTATGTCTAATCATATATTTGAACATACCCATATGGACTTCTAGAGAAAATGGCCCCTATTTTTTAGTTCAATCTATTTTTAATTATCAGTGAGATAAAGAGAATGTAATTATGTTAGTTATTATATAAAATGGTATCAATCTATGTAAGCCCGTCATTTATAGTATTCCATGGAAATGGTAGAAGAATAGGGGTGCATCCCCTCAAAATACTAGTTACACCATGCCTCACAAGCTATTGATCCATCTCACCAATTTTCTATCACCATAATATCTTGATAATCATTTTCATTTAGGGAGTGGTATATATGAAAGAATTACATTACCAATTATTGGATTTGGAACATTATTCAGGATAAAAAAAGATTATTTTAATAGGATATATTGGTATTTTGGTTACCTGAAAAACATTATTACATGGATCATCGAAGCATTATGGAAGACTACATAAAGGACCTTGGAGATTCCATTAATTCACATTACGGTCCATAAATATTTCTATATTAGGTAATTGAAATTATTAGTCCATAAAAAAGTAGATTAGAGATAATTGAATTGATTCAAAAGGGGGATGATGATGTAAATCTACTTGCTCCATCTGACATAGAAGATATTACATCTTTCTCATGATTGGGGCCTCATCCACATAGCTCACTTAGTGGAGAGTTACCATAGATTCCATGAAAACATGTGAAACAACTTGATCTCACTCTACCTAAATTTTTTTCCTCTGCAATGTTACCCATCCCAATCCTAGTAGACATTCCAAAAGCTTATAATGAATGAAATTCTTACTGTAGGAGTTCCTCTACTGAGGATAACTTTGTTTTTATTTAATCTAAAGAAATTTGTCTTCAATAAATACAAATAATAAAAAAACATGAACTCATTTTAGAAAATGAAAACACTATAGAGGTTAGTGTGTATATCCTATAAAAAAAATGCCGCCATTGATTCGTTTAATGGAAAGATTCATTGGGTTGATTGAGTGTGGTACATGGGGGTAGCAGCATGATATGATGTTGACTTTCGTGAATTGGTAATACAATATCATGAATTGACTCTCTTTTTTATTCCGTTGTAATCTTTTAACAATTTTCTCTTTCCACATCCCCCATTTTTTGGAGGTGAGGGGCGATACATTTCCCATTACTTCATCATAATATATAAAAGGAGGAACTATTATTGGCTTGGTTGCTCCTAATGGTGGAAGGGTCACTGAAAAATGATCTCTTGGGGTATCTGAACAAATATGTTCTTTTATTTATAATCCTATAGGATTATTTTATACCCCTACTCTATCATCTATTTCACCTGAGATATTATCTTCAAATTAGATCATGATACATAGCTAAGCCAGAAATTTGGTCGTTCTTATCATATATAGGTCAAAAAGTTTTCATTTAATCTTATGTGCTTAATTCCTATAAAATATGTATATTTTTTATGATTTATCTATTGTATAGTATGACATATGTTATACATGTTATGAGGTTCCAACTACATGAGACCAGTAACCCCTTGGTATGTGGATCCATATGAAATGTGAATAATGGTTTAATGGAATTCTATGATTAATGATTACTATGGACCATAATGTGTTGTTGATGGAGACAATGTTAAGAAGACTAATGCATTATTTTAGGGTTGATTTATAATTGTTATTAAATCTAAATAGTGGGGGAAGAATTTAAAAATGAACCCAAATTATTTTAGTTAAAAAGTTTCTTTTAAATCACTCAAACTCATCTATATGAGAATAGAATCTATATGTGACATTATAGATGTTACTGAGATAAAAGAACACACACCCAGTACATATACTACCGTTAGATTGTAATCTACTATCCACTATAAACATACTGATGTGGGGTCACAATAAATTACTAGTATTGGGGAGGTGAGGAGTGAGGAGGTCGGTGCCTTAGTAAACAAAAGTGTGAATCTCAAATTCTCAGCAACTTTGTATTTATCCTTACCGTGTATTTATTTTTGGATACATATTTCAAGAGAACTTGTACAAGTATCTAGAATCCAAAATAATATAAATTTTTAATCTACTAGAGAGACAATTTCTTAAAATTTAGTAGAGCCCTACCACTTGAGGAAAGATGAAGAATACACTTCCATTGTTGATATGGTCCCAAAAAATTTCCTTTCACACAAGAGGGATTTTTAAGTAGACCACGAGACACTTGATAAATTTCAAAACAACTAGATGATAGTGTGAATAATATATGGAATCAGATTTCTCATACACCTCTACTCAATCGGCCATCAAATTTTACAATGATTCAATACATGTTTTTTGTGCGTGGATATGGAGGTTTTACTACTGTTCCATACATTACAAGGTGATTAAGTTGGTTTCTATATGATAGAGGAACTGATTGTTTCTATATCAACATAAAATATCAGAGACCACATACCCTTTTTATTTAATCCATAATACTATGCTTAGTAAACCATTAATGAAGGCTGGAATAATAACTCATCCCTGGATTTGTGTAACATAATAGATGACCTTTAATGAATATATTTTTCAAGAGATGGATATTTTAAATCATAAAATGGAACATTTTGATGAACCCACTAATGAAGAGTACATGAAGGTGAAATAACTATAGATAACATTGAATGATAGTATTGAGAAGGTAGAATAACAGCATGATGGTTTCGATGTAGAGGCCACAACATGATCAAAGATATGTTTATGAGTAGCTATTTCTTATCATGTAATGAATCATATCTTTGAATAAATCAAATAATCTATTTAAGTTGACAGGATCATTTATAAGGAGAGAAACTTAATTCTTCATTCTCCCCTACCTTCTTAATATTTTAGATGAAAATGAATTGGTTCTAACCCTTCTATCTCTTCATTCCCTATAAATTATAATGTTAATAATATATTATAATAATATGATATTTTTCCAATGTATTAGGTTATTTCACATTAAATAATGGAAATAAAAAAATACATTACATTTTTATTAGGTCATATGACATGGAGAGCTGAGACTTGACTTTTTTTAGGCCTCTCTTGGTGAGTTTCCACCATGATGATTGTTACCTCTCTTTTCATTGGCAGCTTAAAGGTATTCCATGACCGACCAATGTAGTTTGTATTTTACTTAAAATATCATTGACGAATACTTGTGTGGTAAATAATCTCAAAATAAGTTTATAGTCTCAAAATATAAAACTCACAGAATAGATCAGACTCATATGTAAAGTGGATAATTTTGTTCTTAGAATGTATCCAAAAATCTGAGAACAACTTTCCTAATATTATATATAGATTTAATTAATTTAAAAGAGATTTTATATAAATATTTTATTTCCTAAATTTTTTCATGATAAAATATTATATACATATCATGCTCGCATGCAGGAAAAAATTATTTTATATTAAATTCTAAATGGTGTAATGTATCATGAATTTTTATAATGAAATACATTACTAAGTTATGGTTATAAAATTGTCTTTATGGGATCTATAAGATCAAATGAGTCATGATCGGAGTAATAAATTAGATGAAACTAGAAAAATAATTTATATTTCCAAATGATGGAATGTTATGGAATAATTAGATTTATTTCTTTCCCAATTAGATTTTAGGGATAGATATAATTGATGTCACTGAAAACTCTTAGTTGGGATTTATTTCCATGACTATTGAATCCTTGAAATTTGATAGGACCCTATATAAATTAAATAATTATATATAGTAATCATATTTTCATATTTTATTTTTGAATGGGTTTTGAATAATGTGAATATCCAAAACCATTACATTGTAAATCTTAATTGATTAAGAACACATTTCTATAATATATCATTTATAAATGATCATGCATCATGAAGAATAATGTAATGATATAACGATGTATTATTTTTAATGTTTTGGGTTATGTGAAAATGGCCTAGACATCACATTTTAATGTCATATGGTTTATATAAGTGTAATACCATTTAATTTCATTATGATTGGGGCATTTCAGAACTATTTTTCATCATGTTGTTTGAACATATGATTGTTGTCAATTAATTTAAAATGCATTTGACCATTATATTGATGATTTCCAATTCTAAGGTGATCTAACCACAAATGTAAAATCATAATTTAGACATGAATATGGTATGTTTTAATATATAATCTATGGGACATCCAAATATTAGAATAGATTTGGTGAAAGTATGCATAGAATGACTATAGAAATTGTTCGAAAAGTAGTTTGTAGAATTTTTCATTGAAAACATAATGAGATAGAAGAAGTTTCTCCTGAGGATTTATTTTACTCTAATTGAAAATCTTTTTAAGGGTTAGTTTTATAGAGCCATATAATTTCATTTTATGACAATTAAAAAATGAAGACTCCTTAGGAATAATATATTCCAGCATATATGGATAAAAGAAGCTTATAGAGATTCTTATATTCCTTGGACTATTATATGATTTATGAAAAAAATAATCCAAATTTTAAAAGGATATTTTTATTTTGAAATCAGGAAATAATGGGTAAAAGGATTCTTATGTTTGTATGAATCATACCAAGGAAAATGATTTTATTTTTGCTAATGGTCCTGTGACAAAGAGTCCAGGTGTTGCAATATATATTATCCAGTATAAGATCAATCCATATGTAGTTTAGGAACTATCTCGACACTAAAATATAATTATTGTGTGGGGAAGTATAATTTTAGTGTTTAAATATTAACTCACTAGCATGGTGGGAACCCATAGTGGTCCTCCTATATAGGCCATGATCATATTGAAAAGAGTTGGTGCATTTTTTATTGTGACATGAACAATATTTTGGATTAGGATATTGCTACATATCTCTTCTAGGAGAGAATAAATCCATACTTAATTCTCAAAATATTGCTGGTGGGATACAAATATACATAAAAAGTGGGACACTTTGGTGAGGTCTATATAGGTCATGTAAGAGATGTCATCCATGTTGGTTAACATAATGTGGAAGGAATATTTGGGAAAAAAATTGGTAATGAATCCCTGATCATGTTAACCATAACATTAATTGATATGTCTTTATCATGTAGGTAATCCCCTTACAAAAAATGATAATCCCACATGATATGTGCTCTGTGTGTGAAATGTGGAATAAAAAATAATTCTTTCATGACATGGATGTGATTAAAATCATTAACATGGGTTTTATAATATATAGTGACTTTAATGGGATGAAAGATATAGGTTTTTCATCATATATCAATAATGTGAGAATGAGGACATATGTATTTCTTCGAAAAATGTGTAGTCTAATTTCATGTATCCCATATGAAGGTTAAAGAATTTCTTGGAAATGATTTGTGATATTGTTTGTTGGGTCATTGAAGTTCTAACGTACTTCAAACATGGGGAAGTATATGGTAAACCATGATATTTGGGGTTATTGGATCTTGAGAAATGATATGTAATGATTATTCATTGATTGATTGTAGACCATGACTGAAAGTGGTATTTTAGAATGATGTTTTTTTCAGTTTATGGAGATAGACAAGTCATATCACATTAATTATAATTCTATTTCTTGGCATGATTTTAAAGAATGAAATTGGAAGACCAAAAATATGTTATTATATGTATAGTAATGATAAGGGTTTCTTCAAGAATATGACATACGATTACCAAATGCCATGAAATGCTTATGGATTTCTGATTTTCAACAAGACATAGAATATGATGTATGGAATTAATGAACTAAAGTTAAAATTAATTATTTTAGATGGAATAGGCCATGAATGTTTGAGTTATAAAGCATATATTGATTCGTGTATGCATCTATGAGAGGCTATTATGTTAACTTCATTGTTGGGCCTAGAAACTATGCTTGAGTGTCACTATCTGTCTCATATGGGTGAGATTCAATTCATGTTTAGTTCTAAGAGTGATCTCCAAATAATTTAATGACTCTTACATAGGGTGGGGAATTTTATGTTTTTTTTCTAGACATGTTATTTGAGATATCGGTGTCATTCTGTTTCTTTTTATGATCAAAATCAATCCACAAGTAGTTCTTGAATTGATGTTTTTTGGGAGAAAAACACCAATGATAATGATCCCATAAATAACATATTTGAATGATATGAAATTTTAAATCATTGAATGAGTACATGGACCATGAAGTTTCATGTTATTTAGTGAGAAAATAATAATATAGGTTAATGTATTATGACTCAGATGTTTGGATTTCTAGATTATAGTCATATAGCTCAGACTATGGTGACTTATTTTCCAGTCATATGAGTAGGACCATAAGTTTCAAATTGATTATGTTCATGACTCTTGGACCATTATGAGGATAAATATTACTCATCACTAACAAAATAGTCACAAATACAACATGGATATTGACCGTAGGTGCCAATGGTTGGTGAATCAAATCATGTAAATGGATATATTTTAGGCCAGTCCTAAGACAATGTTTCTAGGAATTACTAAATATCCAGTTTTCATTGGAATTATTCCATATAAAATTATTGTTATATGATGGTTGTTGTTATGGTAGTATATCAACACTAATATTGAGACACTCTTATGTGTGGACCGAATTCTAACACAGTTCTACATCATCAAATGGGGATGTAAACCATGTTTTTTGTTTCCCTGAGGCAACAATGGTTTAATATGTTTTATAATATTCTGATTAAGAACTTTTTTATGTATTCTATGGTCAATCATACATGACCAACACAACTATTTTAAATAACATAATTCTTCTAATATATAAGAATAATGGTTTAATGTCACTGTAACAAAGAAATCACCAAAATTTTAATGCCAAGTTTTGAGGATGAAAACCCATGTAATTTAACGACAGATGTTATGGACATATTTTTGGGGCTTACACCTATGTAAGAGGACTTACCATCCTATCAAATGATTTATTTTATCAGAAATCATGCACTATTAGTGGTAATAATTTATTCCCCATCCATTATTATTAATAAAAAACTCCGATTTGATTGAATTTTTGTATGATGTATGGTACATCCCAATTTGGTCCTAGTGTGGGGGATTCATCAGTGGTATCATTGGATTCATCAATGGAAAATAAAAATTCACCCTGAATGAGAAAATACAAAAAAATTTATTATTAAATGGTCATGCTATCTAGTTTTGGTATATTAAAAAATGATGTATCTTATACAAGATTTTCTCATCAATTAATTATAACTCATCATTAAAATACATTATATGTCCATTTATCTCTTTGTGGTAGTGGAAAGAATGGTTGGATTTGAGGTTTTCCTCCAAGTATAACTTTAATTCCGAAGAACAAATGTTGGTGTAACATTCCTTCAGTATTTTGTGAGGGACACCAAATTTGGTGAAGATGTTAGACATCACTAATTTGATGATACATTTGAATTCCCCTTCATTAAGAGTTATTTACTCATCCCATTTATATAATATGTTTTTTTGTAAGGATATACTTGGACTTCTATTCCATAGATTGTTACACCAAGAGATTTTATAAAAAATATTTTTTTTTATTTCATTAATGTCTTGTGTTGTACGCTACACCAAAAAGAGCTTTCACAACACACATCCTTGACTTTTCTTGCTTTACACTCAATCGCGACCTTCCTCAATAGTGTGTGTAGTACGCAATAACGAGTTTCACTAAATAACATTATGTTATTAAAATATTATTAAAACTAGTCATTATGAATAGTAATAACAACTTTTTGAAATTTTGTAAATTTTATTTTTTAAAATGGACTTCATTTTTGGATTCGTAATATCGAAATTATCTTAGGGTGAAATTTGGGTACTTTTCGGATAACTTTTATTTTCAGATGAATATTGAAAATTACAGAATTTTAAATAAAAACAACCTTTTTAATCGAAATATTTAATAGTGATAAATTATTAATTTGAGTGGTTTTAAAGTATATTTAGAATATATTTTTACAATTTTATACAATGTTGGTCATTGGATGTAATTTCACATTTAAACCAAACATAAACAAGTGTCAATCTTTTGATAGTTATTATCTCTTAAGAACACGCTATTTGTTTTGACGACTGGAATTAATTTTTAAATTAAGTAATGAAACTGATATGTGTTGAATTTGGTAAAATAGACATCATTTTTAGGTTCATAATATCAAATATAGCTTAGGCCTAATTTTTGGTATTTTTCTGGAAACCTTCATTTTTTGATGAATAGTGAAACCACTAAGTGGTAGTTAAAAAAATGAATTTTTCATAAAATATAATTTTACCGCTTCTGTGAGTGAAATTTCAAAAATCCGAGAGACACGGTTGTTGTCAGTAAGTAAAATGTGGTTCAACGAGATGAAAATAATTTTTGGTGAATAGTAACTTTTTACTTTTTTTACCACGGTTAAAAGTAAATAGGGTAATTAATGATAAAAATGATATTATTATTACCCTAACACATGTCCTAATTCTATTGCATAAGTGTAATTCGACCAAAGACAACCTTAGGAATAAAATATGACCATTTAGGCCCACATGGATTAGATTAGGACATTTATTATTAATTTATTTAAAGAAGGGATAAAATAGTTAAATTCAATGTTTAATAAGTATATCATTTTTAATATAGAGTTATACATAAGATAAATTCAACGATAAATTTTCATTAGAAATATAAAACTATTTCCTACATAATTGTATTTTATTTGTAATTTTTAGACATTAAATAAGTTAATTTATTTATGACACAAAGATGATGCAGTAATTATCTTATTAATGAAATATTGACATAATTGATTATATAAATATCAAAATAAATGTAATTTGAAACTTTTTATGAATTACACAAATTTTATAGGTTAATATGACATGTTATTATAGATATAATTAACTGTTTTCGAATTAATCCGTGTTTTATGATTTTCACAAAAATCAATTTCTAAATAGTGTCAAAATTGACATAAAATAGTTTTGAACACAAATATTATATTATTATTGGTTATTATATTCCTAAAAATATAAGGATCAGAAAAATGACTTAGATAAGGTTATATATATTAATAATAAACAACTTGAGGTTCGTTTGGCTTCTTATAGTATGTTTATTAACCTTATAGTGTAAGAACACAAAAAGACACAGTAAAAGTAAAATTATCTAACTTAATGATAATTCTAAATGATAAGGTTAAAATAGGAACCTAAACTTGTCTAAATTATTTTGGATGAGAGTATTTTGACCCATACCTACCTTAGCTTTGAAATAAATAAATGTTGAGCTATTTAAAACTGAATTCGGTTTTATAATAAAATAATATTTTTAGTTATTCCAAAGGTGCCCCTCTCCTCCCTTATAAAAGGGAACCTCCTCTCTCTCTTCCTCACACCACATTGAGCCTTCAAGATCAGAAAAACCCTACCAAATTCTCTTCTCCACTTCCCTAGCAATATCCTTGAGGTCCTGCTCTTCTTCAAAGACCAATTTTAGTGCCCTAAGAGGAGGACTCAAAAAGGCGCTTCAAAGAAGAGGTAATGTCCGTTACCGATTCATTCGACTTTATTTCTTCTTCCACTTCTTCTTCTTAGGTTTTTTCATTATGAAGTAATAACATCAGTATCACTAATATACTGATATGTTATTATAAGTATGAAACAACCCTATTTCAAAATCTATCCATCCTACGGAAAACGAAATCACCGCGCGTGCGTACGTACAGAATACCATCTCCACGCCGTGGTGTAATCTATTTTCCACCACCACCTTTAATGGATGGGTATAATGATTACATAATAACTATATATGATTATTGTAATGTGATATTGATTCTTAAATATTATACATACAATCCAATACAATTCCACGATCATGAGAATGATATCATCTCTCGTGCGTACCATAGGACTACCGTCTCCACAACGCAATGAGATTCATTTTCCACATTAACCATTCAGGAATTATTATGAATTATATATAATAAGTAATCATGAAATATATCAAATAATAATGATACTGGATTTATGTGTGTATATATATGTGTGTCGTCTACTTAATCCCATTCAACTCAATAAGGAAACAAAAACAGCGTTCATGCGTACGTACGGCCTACCGTCTCCATGAACGGTGTATTTCTTTCCATTTACTGATCTTTAATATATATGTATATTCTGAATATATATATTATATATAAATGATGTTATATATTCTGGAATTAAGTAATCATGATCTAAGTAATCATATAAATAATTACAAGTCAAAACACGGATGACAAATGAAACGATTTTACCCAAAACACTCTTTAACATGGAATTTACAAAAGAACTGGTAATATAAAGTCATAAGTGAATCATAAATGATATCATAACAATGAGTATGATTTTGGAATAAGTCAATGACATTATTTAAATCATTATAGTGGAGGTTCGGACACATACGAAGCAAATCGGACCTAAGGTAAGGGATAATTGTGCAAATCTCATTTTTATCTGAGATTACTTATTCATAAGTATTTACTGGGGTTATTTCTATCATCCACGTCCATGTTTTATAAAAGTGTATTCATCTATGTCTAAAGTCCATTTATACCAATTTTGAATTTTACCCCATGGTATGGAAGGAATCATTCTTTTGTTTACCCTACGAGGTACTTTTTTTACTTTTCTAACAAAAGTACAAGAAGAATATTTTTTAACTTATACTGCACGAACAGATTTTTACAGTTTTATAAAGGCTTATTTTCATGATGCCTCCGAAAAATATTTCATGACTATTTTCAAAAAAATCTCTTTCTTTTAAAATACCATGAAGTTTTGTGAAAATAAATTGATTTTGAAGAAGAGAGGATATTTTCCTCAAGAATTCATTTCAAGTGTTTTATCAAAACCTTTTTCCATATAAGATGACATTATTTCATATGTGTATGTTTCAAGTATAAAGTCTCTATTATTTACATGGTTTCGCTTTTCTTATTATGAAATGATATCCATTTCTTTTATATAGATTATGTGATTATGGGATGATGTTTATGAAACCCATTTTATTTATTGGGTTACTATGAATGATGTATGTTTATTTTGTGGCACAAGTAAGAATGTTTTCATTATGAGATGGGTGGGACCTATATCTCCCTTAAATGCACTGGGTAAAGATTTATATCTCATGAGATAGACATGGCTGGAACGGCATGTTAATCCGGTTCAGTAATACAGGACTGGAACGAGTAGTGAACTCGATTCAGAAAGGGACTTTGTCCACTAAGATGGTCTTGGCAGCAATGCCTTGGCTACTATGGAAATCATATCATGTGAGTAATGGTTTCCACAATTACATGTTTTATTCCCATGCTATTTTATCATTCTTAATGTTTCTTTATGATCTATGCCTTACGTACTTCCATGTTTTGTGCCATTTCTCAAGCTTTTTATTTTTAAACATTATGTTCATGTTTTTAAGTTCAAATGTATATGGTATGTTTTATTTTATCCATGGATACCCTTAATGAGCATTTGAGCTCACCCTTTTCATGTTTTCTTTCCCCCAGGATATAAAGAAAGGTTTTAGGTAAGAAAGAAAGGGAAGATCTTTATGAGAGATGTTGATGATCATTCACCATGATTAGAAGATTACGTTCTAAGTTTCCAAAGACACTGAACTATTACAGTCCTTGTGTTTCTATTTTTGTTATGTAATAAGTATTCCGCTAAAGTAATGTAATGTCCATGTACGTGAAGCTTTGGGTCTCTACAGTTGGTATCAGAGAAAAATTTTAGTCAACCTTTGGAAACTAGGATGCGAAAACGTTAGTGGGATCTCTAGAGATATTTCTAAGGTATGTCTAGGGATGTTCCTAAGGATAAGTGTACATATAGGATATAGTCCTTGAACTATGGTAACGATGTTAGATTAAACCAAAGATGTTAGATATTGAAGTTACTCCCCCTTTATTATGATTTTTACCTCTCACACTATTCTTTTTGGATTTTAGAAAATTGCTGGAAACAAGATGATTCACCATAATGGAGGATATGAAGGACAATGGAATGATATTCTTCATGAGAAACCAAATGAAATGGGAATTGGAATTCCAAACATCATTATTATGCCGAATCAACAATCTCATAATATGATCAATAAAGTAAAATTTGGTAAGTTTGCTGACTCGGCTAATAAGAGAAAGACGGAGTTTCATGATGATCATAGAGGAAAGAAAGTTCAATTTCCCCTATGTAAATCATGTGGGAAGAGGCATCAAGGAGAATGTTTCAAAGGAACTGGAAGATGCTTTGGGTGTGGAAAAGAAGGACACAAATCCAGTAAGTGCAAAGGAAAAGGTTTAGTTAACACCAGGGATGAGGATAATTGTATTTCTACGACATCAACAATGATTAAATGTTTTAAATGTGGAATGTACGAGAATTATGCAAACCAATTCCCTAAGGGAAAGTCTGATGAAGGGAATCAGTATGGTCTGGTAGTATTTATGTTGATGATAATGAAGAGACTAAAAATGATATGTGAGATGAAATAATTGTTGAAGCTCGGTCAATGGTTTAAGAATGTAGTGGAATTATTAAATATTTATCACATTTAATGTTGTATAAGTAATCACATGGTACTATGGAATAAAGAGACATCTAAGGATTGTTACACTATTTTCTTTCCTTGAGTTTTAAATGTGTATGATTAATGGTACCAGTATCCATGAAAGGTTATTCAGATATTTTTGGAATGTAGATGATATGGGCATAATGAAGGGATAAGGAGAAAATTAAATGTCTGATAGTATTCATGAGCTCATTACTGATATAAGGAGAAGGTTATATCATGGTTTGAGTATACAGATTTTTTGGATTTTGGTATGTGGAAAGAGTTAACTTTTGACAGTATTCATGTTTTCACTAAGGTTTAATGGGTATTAATTTTTCAAGAGAATACATGATTAAGGTATTCACATGATTGTAATCTGACCAACGAGATATATGGGGGATAAATGATGGTATTCACATGCTTGGTTGATGACATTTCAAGTAATCGTTTTCTTTATACTATGAGCTTGGACCGAAGAATTTTAGATAAGCCTAAAGATTTAAATAGATTATGTTGGAAATATGTTAGTATTGTTTAAGGATAAAACTTTTTTTTTGATATTATTTATTGGATGTTATAGTAATGTAGTTTTAGAAAAAGGACAACCTGTAGGACGGGCGACAACCCATCGCGTCAGACAAGGCTGTGGGAATCGAACCCACAACCGAAGTGTGACTGGCCTTTATCGCCTACCACTGGCCTACAGGAAGTCCCTGTTTAGTAGAAACTAGTTTTATTATATTAACCAGTATGATATATGAAGTATAAGTCCATTTTAGGAACCATATATGATTAATCTCACTATAGATGTACTAAGGTATTTTTGATAACATTTATAACCTTTTGTTTGAGATAGATGGAATGACCCATCATTCTATCACATGATCTACTAACACATCACGAATAACAAATTCAACTTCATTTCATTAAGGGATGAAGTGGAAATTGTTCAATTAACGAACAAGAGTGAGATTGTACCAAAATCATGTAAGTATTTCTTTTAATTCATCAACTTTAGGGAAATGATCTTTAAAACAAAAATGTTTGTCCTAGTGCCCTTATATCTGATAAATCAGATGGTACCTTAGATCATCACAAATCTATGGATTTGTGATTTCTAGCTTTTCTATAGCCATGTTCTCTACCACTCTCCATCAGAACATGATGGTTAGATTTCTCTTCCATATCCATATTTTCATCTATGTGGAAACCCAGTGATTAGTTTATTTGGGTAATAGTTACGTTTCAAATTTTTTTTTTTAAAGATTGGTTTTGGTATTCCTTTTTATGATGTGGGTTTATATTAAAGAAACATTCGAGGAGTAAACCATTTATAATCCCGACGAATTTCGAGGGAAAAATTCATTTTAAGGGGGGTAGAATGTAACACCCCGAGATTTTATGAAAAATATTCTTTTTAATTTCATTAGTGTCTTGTGTTGTACGCTACACCACAAATAGCTTGCACAACACGCATCCTTGACTTTCCGTTCTTTACACGCAATCGTGACCTTCATCGATAGTGTGTGTAGTACGCAATAATGAGTTTCACTAAACAACAATATGTTATTAAAATATTATTAAAACTAGTCGTTATGAATAGTAATAACCACTTTTTGAAATTTTCTAAATTTTATTATTTAAAATGGACTTCATTTTTGGATTCGGAATATCAAAATTAGATTAGGGTGAAATTTTGGTACTTTTCGGATAACTTTCATTTTATGATGAATAGTGAAAATTACTAAATTTTAATTAAAAATATCCTTTTTAATCGAAATAATTAACAGTAATAAATTATTAATTTGATTGGTTTTAAAGTATATTTATAATATTTTTTTCAATTTAATACAATGTTGTTCATTGGATGTAATTTCACATTTAAACCGGACATAAACAGGTGTCAATATTTTGATAGTTATTATCTCTTAAGAACACACTATTTGTGTTGACGACGGGAATTACTTTTTAAATTAAGTAATGCAACTGATATGTTTTGAATTTGGTAAAATAGAAATCATTTTTCAGTTCATAATATCAAAAATAGATTAGGATTAATTTTTTGTATTTTTCTGGAAACTTTCATTTTTTGATGAATAGTGAAACCACTAAGTGGTAGTTAAAAAAAATGAATTTTTCATAAAACATAATTTTACCACTTCTGTGAGTGTAATTTCAAAATTCTGAGAGACACGGTTGATGTCAGTAAGTAAAATTTGGTTCAATGAGACGAAAATAATTTTTGGTGACTAGTAACTTTTTTCTTTTTTTTACCACAGTTAAAAGTAAATAGTCTAATTAAGGGTAAAAATGATAATATTATTACCCTAACACATGTAATAATTCTATTGTATAAGTGAAATTAGACCAAAAACAACCTTAGGAATAAAATATGACCATTTACACCCACTTGTATTGGATTAGGACATTTATTATTAATTTATTTAAAGAAGGGTTAAAATAGTTAAAATCATTGTTTAATAAGTATATCATTTTTAATATAGGGTTACACATAAGATAAATTCGACTATAAATATTCATTATAAAGATAAAAATATTTACTACATAATGGTAGTTTATTTGTAATTTTTAGACATTAAATAATTTAATTTATTTATGACACAAATATAATGCAGTAATTATCTTATTAATGAAATATTGACATAATTGATGTTATAAATACAAAAATAAATGTAATTTGAAATTTTTTATGAATTACAGTAATTTTCATGGTTAATATGAAATTTTAGTATTGATATAAGTAAATTTTTAGAACTAATCAGTCTGTTATTATTTTCACAAAAATCAGTTACTAAATAGTGTCAAAATTGACATAAAATAGTTTTTAAAACAAATATTATATTATTAATTGTTATTTTATTCCTAAAAATATAAGGTTCGTCCACATTACTTATATAAGATTATATATATTAATAATAAACAACTTGGGGTTCATTTGGATTCTTATAGTATGTTTATTAACCTTATAGTGTAAGAACATAAAAAGACACGGTAAAAGTAAAATTATCTAACTTAATGTCAAATCTAAATGATAAGGTTACAATAGGAACCTAAAATTGTCTAAATTCTATTGGATGAGATTATTTCGTCCCATCCCCACCTTAGCTTCGAGATAAATCAATTTGGAGGTATTTAAAACCGAATTTGACTTTATAATAAAATAATATTTTTATTTATTCCAAAGGTGCCTCTCTCCTCCCTTATAAAAGGGAACCTCCTCACTCTCTTCCTCACACCACATTGAGCCTTCACGATTGGAAAACCCCTGCCTAATTCTCTTATCCACTTCCCTAGAAATATCTTAGAGGTACGTGTCTTCTTCAAAGATTAGTTTTAGTGCCCTAAGAGGAGGACTCACAGAGGCGCTTCAAAGAAGAGGTAATGTCCGTTACCGATTCTTTCAGCTTTATTTCTTCTTCCACTTATTCTTCATAGGTTGTTTCATTATGAAGTAATAACATCAGTATCACTCATATACTTATATGTTATTATAAGTATGAAACAACCCTATTTCACCATCTATATATACTACGGAAAATGAAATCACCCCGCATGACTACGTACGGAATACCGTCTCCACGCCGTGGTGGGAACTATTTCCCACCACCACCTTACATGGATGGGTATAATGGTGTACATAATAACTATATATGACTATTGTAAAGTGATATTGATTCAGAAATTTTATACATACACTCCAATAAAATTCCACGATCATGAGAACGATATCATCGCTCGTGCGTACGTACGGACTACCGTCTCCACGACGCGATGAGATTCATTCTCCACATTAACCATTAACGAATGATTATAAAATATATATAATAAGTAATCATGAAATATATGACATAATAATGATACTGGATTTATGTGTATTATTATGTATGTCATCTACTTAATCCCATTCAACTCAATAGGGAAACGAAAAAACGTTCATGCGTACGTATGGCCTACCGTCTCCATGAACAGTGTATTTCTTTCTATTTACTGATCTATTATATATATGTATTCTATGAATATATATTATATATAAATCATGTTTTATATTCTGGAATTATGTTATCATGATCTAAGTAATCATATGAATAATTACAAGTCAAAACACGGAAGACAAATGAAACGATTTTACCCAAAATGATCTTTAACATGGAATTTACAAAAGAAAGGGTAATATAAAGTCATTAGTGACCCATATATGATATCATAACAATGAGTATGATTCTGGAATAAGTCAATGACATTATTTAAATAATTATACAGGAGTTTCGGACACTTATGAAGCAAATCGGACCTAATGTAATGGATAATTGTGGAAATCTCATTTTTATCCGAGATTACTTATTCGTAAGAATTTACTGTGGTTATTGCTATAATCCATGTCCATGTTTTATAAAAGTGTATTCATGTATGTTTAAAGTCCTTTTATACACATTTTTTCTTTTACCCCATGGTATGGAAGGAATCATTCTTTTGTTTACAATACGAGGTACTTTTTAACTTTTCCGACAAAAGTACAAGAACAATATTTTTTTAACTTATACGGCACAAAAAGATTTTTAAAGTTTTATAAAGAGTTATTTTCATGAATCCTCCTAAAAAGATTTCATGACTATTTTCAAAAAAATATCTTTATTTTAAAACAGCATGAAGTTTTGTGAAATGAAATTGATTTTCAAAAAGAATGTATATTTTCTCATGAATTCATTTCAAGTGTTTTATCAAAACCGTTTTCCTTCTAAGATGACATTATTTCATATGTGTATGTTTCAAGTATAAAGTCTCTATGATTTACATGGTATCACTTTTCTTATTATGAAATGATATCCATTTCTTTTATATGGATTATGGGATGATTTTTATGAAACCCATTTTATTTATTGGGTTACTATGAATGATGTATGTTTATTTTGTGGCACTAGTAAGAATGATTTCATTATGATATGGGTGGGTCCTATATCTCCCTCCAACGCATTGGGTAATGATTTATATCTCATGAGGTAGACATGGCTATAACGGCAAGTTAAACTGGTTCAGTAATACAGGACTGGAACGAGGAGTGAACTCGATTCAGAAAGGGACTTTGTCCACTAAGATGGTCATGGGAGCAATGCCTTGGCTACTATGGAAATCATATCATGTGCTTAATGGTTTCCACAATTACATGTTTTATTCCCATGCTATTTTATCATTCTTAATGTTTCTTTATGATCTATGCCTTACATACTTCCATGTTTTGTGTCATTTCTCAAGCTTTTGATGTTTAAACATTATGTTCATGTTTTTAAGTTCAAATGTATATGGTATGTTTTATTTTAACCATACTTACCCTAATTGAGCATTTGATCTCACCCTTTTTATGTTTTCTTTCCCCCAGGATATAACGACATGTTTTAGGTAAAAAATAAAGGGAAGATCTTTATAGGAGATGTTGAAGATCTTTCACCATGATTAGAAGATTACGTTCCAAGTTTCCAAAGACACTAAACTATTACGGTCCTTGTGTGTCTATTTTTGTTATGTATTATGTATTCCGCTAAAGTAATGTAATTACCATTTACGTCATGCTTTGGGTCTCTACATAGATATATTGTATGGCCCTTAAAAATCCATTCCCCATATAGAGAATTACCTGTAGTATTTAGATGTATGCTGAATCTCCTGGGGATTATGGATGATGAAATAAATCATTAGGAAATAATGAAATTTTTGGAATGATTTTGGGTGATCATGCATCATCAAAGGCACTAAATACCATAGTCTCTTTATTGGGAAAGATAACATTGTTCCTATTTTTTAACCAAATGTGATAGCATGGTGTTCTTATAATGTGTATGTTGTCTCCTCTCCTTCAATAAATTTAAAGATAATTTCATAAATTATTTACTTGTAATGAACCTCCATATGGATTGCATTATTTGAAAGAGTGAAATTGACTACATGTTATCAGATCTATTCCTTTACATCTTTTTATAATAGAATTGACACACTTTGTAGGTATTATAGGATGGGTTTCATGTACACATTTGCATCATTATCAATTTTAGAGGAAAAATTGATTTTGTTGATCTCTTCTATACCACATTGAAAACCTTTAATCCCAGTTCTATCATAGTAAATCGTAATGACCATTTCATACTTATCTAAATCATCCATAGTTGTAGTCCCATTTTATTATACATATTCATAAGCATTTTGTGAGTTATGGACACAATATTCAATTGAAAAATATATGAATTCATCCATAAACTCCAAATCATAATTTAAAATTGGTATTAGGTATTATTAATTGATGGAATAATGACCATTTATATTATTAGTTACCAACATTGTATCATATTGTATTCTCATGTAGTTCACTAGTATCTCCAATTATAGCTCCAAAATGTCAATGAGAGATTATTATACATCCTCTTTATTAGTGAATCCTTCTAATATTAGAAATCTGTAAGATAGAACTAAGTTTTATGGAGAAATGGAATAGATTCCCTACCTGACATTGTGGTGCATGGGGTTTTCCTTCCTCTTTCCTATTGGGATTATAGTTGCATAATCAATGTAAATTGACCACATTCAGTTAGAATCATGAATGAATAATACTTATTCTTATGAAAACATGGTAATAAACTGAACAACATTGATAGAGGGATGTTCTTATAATTAAATTTCTTATATAATGTTATTTAAACTTATTCTTTAGTATGAATTGATTGTTGTAAATTTATATAATGATCTCCCAATGCACCAAATATCCAGTCAGCATGGATAGATTATGGAATATTTGAGTGGATCAATTCTAGTGATCAAATGGACATTACGGATTTATAAGTAATTTTTCAATTTGTAAGTTGATAACATCAATACTAGATAGTTATTCTCAGTATTTGAATATTGATTCATAGTATAAATCATGGTGACATAGAGATCATGATGGTTTTTTTCACTACCTGATTCATTTTTTTTGTGCTAGGAAATCATCCAATCACTATTATAGTATCATTACATATAGGATTAAAAGACCTCAATTATCAAGTGGAATAATCACAAGTGAAATTAAGATATATTTATTGCATATATGGATTGATTTTTTGTAGTCATCCTTCAATTAGAACAAATTAACTTTCTTCATAAATCTACTTAAGGGAAAATACTTTTTGGAGAGTTTAAATATGAATCATAAAATGTAGTAAATGATCCCATGTAGTCCTCTAAACTATTTGAGGTATTGAGGAGGTGACATACCCAGAATAATCTTGGTATTCTTTGTGATTACATTTGATTAAATGATTTATTAAGAACAATCCAATAAATTTTAATGAACTAACATCCAGATCCCATTGTAGTCGAGAAATATTTTTACTAATTTACCTAGTTTTGGACAATTATTTCAAAATAGACATGGTTATCTAAATATTTCCATGACTTTTACCACCAAATCCTTGAAATAATAATAAACTGACTTTCATAATAACATTTTGAAGATGTTATATATGGATTATTGATATGTAGCACTGATGTTCATAAAGCTAAAATTCATCACCCAATATATAAGTACTCAAATGGTGTATTTAATTTGATTATTTATTCCAATTTTTGTTTCATTTAATATTTATTGTACCATAAATAATAGTCCATGAATGAATGGGCTTAAAATCCATATGTTTCCTCAATTTAAAGATGCATGATTAAAACAAAGAAATTACCTTCCAAAAAAATACTATATGAGGATCATATAGTTGATGGCAACCCTAATCTACCCATTAATTTTCATGATATTGGCAATGTTGGTAATCTATTTTTGTATTTGACAACCTGAATGAAATTTACATTTTTTCAATTTTTCCATAAACCTTGGAATCATGAGTAAGAAGTTCACTTATCAAAGCCTTATTCTAACCATGATTGTACCCTAGAAATCATATGGGATAGGTATCCTTATAAGGAAAAAAAATCCTAGATTCCATTTATAATTATACGGTAACACATCACAATTATTTTTCAGAAAAGAGGTGTACAATTCTTGTTAAATGAATAAAATAGCTTTATTGATCAATATTAGTCACATATCCTCCACAATACCCTAATTTATTTCTCAGGATTCATTGATAATGATGGAGTCTCTTTCCTCAAATGTTTGAGGATAATATATGATCTCATTTTATTTTTAGCCTTATATTTCATATTTAAAATTTTCTATATCAATTTAAGGATGGATTAGAGATGAAGGGGAATAATTAAGAATAAAAAAGGCCAGTGTCCCATTAGAAATATTCCAGCATAGATATCATGAAAATCAAAGGTCATATGGGGGGTGTTGTGGCCTACTGAAATTATTAGAATAATGTTGGGTAATATTAACTTGAGGTATCACTGTTAATAGAGGTATCAAATATTTCTTCATTTAATTCAGGATTAACTAACAAGAATAATATCCCGATAACCAATGTTCATGGCTATGAATCAATGATTATATCTTCAAACTGAGAGACATTTATCACATATTCTTCAATAAGTTCTTTGAATAGAGTAATTGGGATCATTACTATACCAGCTTGTATAGTATTGAAAATGACACCATCCATTATGAGTTTCTTTAAATCCCTTCTATAGAATCCATCATCAATATATTGACTTTCCCAATAATTGAATAGACATTTCTCACCATGTAATGTCCCAATATTTCCATTACTACAATATTTAATGTATTTAAGGTGTGATGATGGGATAACTATAGGCTTATATAAACAAGGCCTTACTAGAAAGACATTGAAAAGAAATATCTTGTTGGAAGACCAATACCTCGGACACTAGATCATATAAAAAAGCTCTGATATTGTTTCATTTAATGGTATTTTATTCAGTTTTATCATACCCTTGGAGTGTTAGATTGGATGTAACAAACTATCTTCAGTTTATCCTAGTCTTCCAGGTATCCTAATAACAATGAGGTTGACTGTGATACAATGTTAATGAAGACATAAAAAATGTCATTGTCATCCAATATATCATATATGTATAGTTTCCTATATTTTTCAAACAAATGTCATATTTTTTCTTTTTTGAGAAATATATAACAACATGTAATTCTGAAGAGTCAACTTCTTTCCAATATACCTTACTGGCAGATAATTTATCCCTGATCTCTTGAGGGAAAAAGAGAACATGTATTTGTACTTATCATATATCCATTTATTGATTGAAAAATAAAAAATTCAATGATTTTCAAAAAATGTGGCTAATTTAATCCTTTAAAGTTTTTATATAGAATAATTATTTAATATATTTCACTACTATCAATTGTATAAATGATTGGGTATACTAATTAGTTACCAAGAATATGAAATAAGAATGTTGAGTTTGTATAATAATGGTATGAAATGGTTATTGTTTTAACAGATGAATGAAATGAAATGTATTTGAAATATTAGTGGATTTCATGGTTGGTATACTAATGGTCTAAAATCAATTTAGATTCCTTGAATGTTACTCATTGGATCATGATGTGGTAGTGGATGCTTATGATGGAGATTTCTCATTAGGTCTTGATTTTATGAGATGTTGTGGGCCTTGCTACCCCGTGAATTGGGATTTTTTGGACTCAAATAAGAACTGTTCAGTGGACTTATTCTTAGGACCCCAACCATTTCCTATCCGAGATTCCATAGAGATGATCCAAGGACTCAATGAGGATGCATTTGTCTTCTACACCATGGAGCCGACCCTTTGTGGTCCAAAACATGAATATATAGAGAGATTGGGAGAAATATGAAATGTGTTGTTTAATGGATCAATTGATGATATTCTGACATTTAATGTCAAAGAGAAAGATCTTAGTTGATATAATTCTATGGTTTTATGGTGATTATGTGATGATTAAATTATTTTACTTGTATTAGTTTGGGTATAAGAAATGAAACTCTTTTTATAGAGATACTCTTGATTTTTTTTGGTATGTATTGTTATACGTATATTCTATGGGCATCATTACATTAATTTAATACATAGAAATTACCCTACACATTGGTTGGATAATTATATTGAACATACAAGATTTGAATAGATCTTCATGTCGTTACCTATGTGTATTGAATTTCAAACATTTTCTAGTAAATCATTGGGTACTTGAACAAACTATTTTGATGTAGGCAGAGACTGGGGAAAGCTCCCATAGTTGGATGGTTGATATTGTGCCATACATAAGAGTCGGGGAGCGTGAGACTAACCTAAATATCATGATGATATTTATAGATAATTTTTTTAAAACATTTTGGTATTTTGGTATGAGTATTGTATTGAGATGTTATATAAATATTTTTTTATTTTTATCAGATAAATGTATCATAATTATTGTATATTACATATTTCTCTAATTTTTATATATTACTACACAGTATCTTCAGTATATATGTATCACTACATATACTATTTATTGTAATTGATATTCCACTATGATACACTCTCGTATTGACAAAATTGTCTCCCCAATGACATGCCTAGTACCCTGAGTCTATTCAAATACCTTTAGTATTTTTGAAGATATGCATGAGTCCATGTGGGAGAACGGGATCAGATAAATGTTGAGTGCTAACCGACTCTAGGATGATACAAAGTGGAATCAGAGGATTGTTCTTGTTTTGTTCTACTTAGTGATTATAGAAATAGATTTGATGAAATATTTGTTTTTTTAATGAGTTCTTCCTTAATGTAGGTACCATGCATAAATGAAAATATCCAAATTTCATAGAATGAAATTACACATTTGTATATTTCAGTAATTACAGTTTATTTTACTGCATTTTATGGATTATAAAAATGGATTATAATATTAATATCGATATGATTGTTGAAATATTCTACTGAAAGAAAATGATATTATTGTATGTCTCCTTTTTCACCATTTTAGTAACTTTGTTGAAATCACATTCAATTCATTAATCCATGCCATTAATTATGTATTAATTTTTTCATGTTGTTGTGATAGGAGTTATGATAACTGCACATTCTATTTTGATATACTTTTATATAATGGATAGAGAATGTGTCATCATCATTTAATTCATAAGTAGTATGTGACCTTATATATTGTGAATTGATACACATTTTTATTAAACATTTTAAATGGAAATGTGAAATCAACACGAAAATAAATTTTAAATGGAATATAAATGTAAATATTAACTTGGAAATAGATACTTGACCTAGACCCATCATTAGTGTGGATAAGAGGTAGTGCACCTAGTTAATTTTTTAGACTTATCCTTTTTGTATGGAAGAATTAAGAGTAGGTAGTTCTGTATGACCTATTTGTATGATTATTTTGACCTATCATATTATTTTTCACTATAAACAATTATGTAATTATTCTTTAAGACATTTTTAGAATTTTATAGACATTCAACCATGATTACCTCAAGTCATATTCCAGGAGGGTGGTGATGACCATCCTCTATTGGTGGTAGTCCATTTTCTATCGGTGGATCTTCCATTAGTTCTAATTACTACACATTTAATTCATATGAAAAAAATTGTCAAGGAAATGTTTCATGATGGGTTTTATCAATTCATTAATACATTTTAGGGGCCCTATTTCCCCCCTTTTATATTACTAGGCTGGAATGTGTGTTTCTGTAGTAGCTTCCTATAACATTATCAAAGGACTGTGGTACAAAAGATACTAAGAGGTGGCTCGAGACTATTATTGCGTTATTTTTGAATTTTGAGACACCTCCTTAGAGGAGAGTGAATCTCACGACTAAATGCATCAGGGAATAGAAGAGTTTTGGTGGGTTGTTCTAAACGAGGATAACAGGATACAAGATATGGTTTAGAAATATTTCCTACCAAGTTTCTATGAATACATTTTCCCCAAGACACAGTAGGAAGATAAAGTGAGTGTATTCATACATTTTTAGAAGGGTACGATTAAGATTAAGTTGTAATAAAAATTACGTATAATGATGTAGCATTTTGTGTCTATGTATCTTATTGTTGAGATATTAAGAGATAGAGAGAGAAAGACGTCATTGTATGGTATATGACTTGCTATATAATCTCAAGTCAACGTGTTCATATTGGTCTCTTTTACTAAAATTATGAATTAGGCACTAATTTTAGAGGGAAACATAAGGGGTTATGGTGGTGTAGAGCATAGCAGGGCAGCCTCTTGACCCTCAAACGTGACTTCCAGTAGCATTAAGTGACCTTTTAGGTCTCTACTAAGATGAGTACAAGTCATTCAATGTGTACTAGAACATTAGTGTTCTATCATCAGTGTAAAAGATGAGTCCACATGATGAATCAATGAGATTGTATCCTAGTCTAGTGTAGAATTACTTTCTGGATAGGCCACTTGAATCATTTTTTCAGAACTTCTCTCCAGGAGTGAGTTTTAGAAGTTCAACTAAAAACATGGTTCAGGAGAGGGATTCTCAGTTCCACATCAAGAAAGGATTTTGATCAGTGTCTTTCAATATGGATGAGGAATTGGTGGTTGTGGCCTTCGCATCAATACACCACCTACAAGGGGACATTAAATTGTCCATAAACTAGTTAGTGAGGTTGTTTCACATGTCCATGGTTTAATACTTATCTATTATGTACAACCTACCCACGTGGAATGGGGTGTCAGACCATCTTAGGTGAGATATATGATCTTAATACTCTATAATTTTTTCATATTCTCTTTTTGATATAGGTGATCTAAAAGTTTCATAAATTCACTTTTGGTGAAAATTATTGGGCTTATTATACTGTGTATTAAGAGTGTTATGATGATAGACACTCCATTCGGAATTAACATATATGATTTATGGTAGATAAAGGATTTCCCCTTCGGAATGGTGGGTTTCACAATGTTGTTGGTCTTTTTTCCTTCTAGATGATAGAGTTTGATGATATTCTAATAATTGATTGGCTAGTGGCTTATTTTGATTATGATGACTATTATTATAAGATAATGACATTCACAGTACTATAGGGTATAGTATACAGTCAAAAATGTTGAATGGAATTCCAAAGTGAGCTGAGCTAGACCAGATAATCATGGGCTGGGATGGATGATAGCCCAGATCTCTAGTAATATATGGATGATCCGGGAGAACATAAAGCATAATTTACTCCATTAGTCACTCATTTAAAGGATGTTTTCCCAGATGAATTTTTTCGTTTAACTCTTTATAGAGAGGTTAATTTATCTCTGTATCTTATGTTTAGAGCTGCATTGATATCCATTCTTCCATATAGGATGTTTAAGACAGGGTTTTGGGAGCATAAGTGGCACCTAGAGGATTTGGAGGCTAAGTGGTTTATTCAACCAAGTACTCTTCATGGGGTTTACTAGTCCATTTTGCAAAAAAACTCAATGGAACTCATAGGATATGTGAAGATTAATGGAAATTAAACTTGTAGATTGTTAGAAATGGATATATGTTTCAACATATTTTAGGCTTGTTTTATCAATTTTGAGGAGCTTAGGTCTTCAAATAAATTTAAGGATGGGATATCACTAGGTACTTGTTCAACCTACAAACATACATTGTAAAAAGTTTTCTAGTTGGTATAGTCTATATGAGTATTGGTTTTTGTAGTTGGGTCACATGAATGCCTATTAAAGATTCATTGTATTGATGAATAGGGTCATCCATCGTTATTAGGAATTAATTGTTGTGGATTTTATGGTTGATATCATGATGTATTCTCATTCTCCAGATGACCTTTCCAAACATCTGGAGATAATTATTGATACACAATGAGAGAAAAAGTTATACGATATGTACATAATGTGCCACTTCATGATGGATTATATTCACTTCTTCGATCATATTATCTCAGTGATATGAGTATTAGTTGACCTAGAAAATATGAGTGTTGTACTTCACTTAGTGCATCCCAAGAATTTATTTTAAATGAAGAATTTCTTAAGAATAGATGATGACTCAAATAATTTCATAAAGGAGTTATCATGATTAGAAGTGCCATTGACGGGCTTGACTAAGTAGGATGTGATGTTTTTATGGACTGAAACATGTGAGGCAACCTTTCAAGAGCTAAAAGGGAGGTTGAATTCTACACCATTCTAGAAATTTCTAGAGTTTGGTATGAGAAATATTGTGTATTGTTACACATCAGTTATTATGCATGGAATTTTGAGGATTCAAGATCATGGAGACATTGTGTATGGGTTTCGACAATTAAGGACACACAATAGGAATTACACAACACATGATATCGAGTTAGATGTATTCCATCATGTTTTTCATTGTTGGTGACATTACATACTGGAAGAGAATTATTTTTGTTCATGTAATACTAAATCCTCAACTAAGATTTACATAGCATGACCTGAATCTGATATAGGTAATATGTGTCAAATACCTATATTCATTTGTTTTCGATATGATCAACATATCTAAGAAAGGAAATGTAGTGGCCGATGCATTGAACTGGAGGAATCAAATATAGGCAGTGCATGAGGCTAGTAGTGTGTTTTCGATCATGTATTTGTTCTCTAATATTCAATTAGGGGTTTAGAATAGTTATGGGTAGACCCTTCCATCATCGTTAGTAGTGACCTCTACCCAATTGGAAGGAGTGGGGATGAAAATTTTATCAGACTCAGAGGGCCTAGTTATATGGGAGAGTGTATATTGTGAGGAACCACGAATAGTTTGGGCCATAGGTGAGGATTAAATATTTCATATTAATGATCCTGTTTTGGTTACATTGTACATACCTGCTGAACTTATGTGAGAGTATCGTGCCTCATTTTTGGTAGTGCACCCAGTTGCCACCAAGATATACCATGACATATGCCATTAGTAATGGTGTTAGGGTATGAAATGGGAGGTATTTGGTTTAATTATGATGTTCTCCGTAGATAAGATGTAGATGATGGAACATTAGTGATTGTTAAAAATTCTATAGTAGTTACTTATTCATATGTGGAAATATGATGAGGTCGCAAAAGATTTCATGGGCTATTTATCGAGGTCACCTTCAGATAATGATTTTGAATGGGTTGTTGTTAAAATTCATTCAAATGATTATTATATAATTACATTGATAATTTTAATGTAGATGATCATGAGAGGATGTATATCTGTGAGATAACATGACTCTAATTGGTCTAATAAACTATTGATTAATTAATGATTCCCATTTTATCTCTCATTTCATTCATTTTTTGTAGAGTGTGTTGGTTACTTAAGATATTCTTAGCACAACGTACCACTCTATGACTCATGGTTGGTTAGAGGATATGATATTATGTCTAGAGAACATGTTGGGAGAATGTATCCTTGATCTTTGGGCTTAATGGTTGAGACATATACCACATGTTGTGGTGGACTAAAATGACTTCAATCCGAAGATTATACATATGGAACTTATTTGGGATTTTATAGTGGTCCATTATAACCAACCCTCTACTAGTTTGAGGCCTGTGATGTAGAGAAACAATGGAAAATTATAATGTAAGATAATTTGGAGTGGGACCAGGTTATTTTGATGTGGATGGAAACTGTTTAGTCTCATCAGAAATCATACAACAATTTTCAATGATTTTTTGGAGTTTGAGGTTTGGGATTGGGTATTCTTATGCCTTTAATTGATTTTGAGACACTACAAAATCAAGATAAATTGAAATATTTCCCAATGATATGTTGATCCATTTGTGATTCTGGATAGATTCAGACCGGTATCCAATTCACTAGTTACTACAGAGGTACCGAGAAATGCACGACATATTCCTTGTACCTCAGTTTCAAATACATCACTGAGCCCCAGTCATGATTTTCAACCTGAGGAGGTTGAGTCATATGTTGATGTGTCTATTGATGGGTATATGATTCGTATCATTAATACGAGAGATAGGTATCCCAAATGATGGAAATATCCTTTAGTATGACTGCTTTAATAGCCAGTTCAATTTTAAAATGCGACATAAGAAGGGATTTGGAAATACATTATTAGTTTGTGGATTATTTCTCAAAATAATATTGACCACACTTATGATATAAATTAATTATATTAAATGGTGTGATTTTAATAACCATCGATTTATTTTATGATAAAAAACCTTTTTATTTTGGTTTAAATGTTTTATTATAGCCTATTGTCAGTGCACAATTTTATAACAATTGTTTTAGAGGTGTATGGGTATTGTTTGGAGTCCATAGTCCATTTTTGTGATGAAAATTATTAAATTCCTGGTTTTTTTCAAACTATGTGAGGTAGGAAACACGGTCTGATAAACCATGTGAGGTACTGTCATAGAGAAAAATGAGGACAAATAGATAATGAAAATCGTGTTTTTTGGGTTATAGGGAAGGGTGGTATCCTCGGTACTAATGATAGTGGAATTTGGAAGGGATTGATCTTGGCTATTCAATCCATTAATGGAAGCCATGTGGGTTCCCTCAGACTATTGCTAATCATAGATTATTAATGCACAATTTAGGAAAATTGTGTAACCAAACCATGGGCCCCTTCAATTTTTGGTAAAATGAAAAAAAATTCTTCTATATAAATATTTATTTATAAAACTAATTCCCCTTTATTCTCCCATATAAAAACATTGTGATTTGAGATATATCAAGGGTGAATAAACATGGATTTGAGGTAACTCCTCTTTTTGATCTCAAATTTACACATCGTTTATATCATCTCTTCCACATCAGGGAGTAATTGATTAATTTTTTCCATTCATCATTGTTCTTCCTAGAGGTGCCAAAATTTAGGTGAAATCTAATTTTCCTTGATTTAAGGTTCTTCATTCGTTATACATTTTTATCCCTCTCATAGTCAAATCAAATGTTGATACAATATGAGAACTATAATACCATGTTACTGTAGAAGGTATATACTTTTCTGGTTGGTTTTTGGGCATTATAAACCTATCTTCAATTGTGTCGCATGTCATACCTTCAGGAGTGGCCTCAAAATTGAACTTTGTAATTGAAATAAATGAATTCTGACCAATTAGGGAATCCCATAGGTGCCCTTGAGATGTGCTGGTGGTTGTTTCTCTAATAAAGGAACCTTATGGGGTGTGACCTTTTCATATCCCACATGTTGAACAAACTATATATTTTGATTTTGGGTTTCATAATTAAGATAAGTATAGCTGTATTTAAATTCTATTAAATTATAAATATAAGATAAGGGTTACCTTATTTTCATATTGATACCTTAGATTAAATGTTTTATATTGAATATGTATTAATTATCTGGATAATCAATAAATTGTATAAATGAGTGGGAATACTCTTTGGTTTCAATGATGATTATGTATGGATGATGAGTGTGTATATTATTGGTGTGAAATGGTAAGGGTTTTGGTTGATCATCCAAATAAATGCATTTTAATTTTTAGTTGAATACATGGTTGTTATACCATGAGACTTTATTCTATTTAAATTCCTTAGAAGTAACTCACTGGGTATTGATGTGGTAGTAGATGCATCAGATGGGGTTTTATCCTAGGGTCTTGATCCTATGGGATTACATAGGCCTTGCTACCCCTTGATACAGATTTCTTGGATTCATGTTGGATATGATCAGTGTTCATGATCCTTGGACTCCAACTAGTTCCTAAACGAGTTTCCACCAAGATGCTCATGGGAATCAATGAATATTTTGTGGCCTTCTATTCATTGGATCTATCCCTTCATGTTCTGACACTTGAATATATATCACAAACATGAGAAATATTTAATGCTTGGTTAAATGGAATGTTTGTGGATATTCAGACACTATGTGTGCTACATAAAATTCATGGTTGTTATATTTTTATGGTTCTACGGTGAGGCCATCGTGTTTAATTTCATTAACTTGTAACTTCCTTTTTATAGGAGATGACACTTATTTTATAGGTATACTCTTGAGTGTTTTTGTATCACTTTTAGTAATTACTTATCTTAAGCATCATTACATTCATTTAATACATACCTATTTACCTTCACATTAGATATATTATTATATTTGATAGCCTATATGTTTATAGATTTTTCTATGGTTACCTATTGGGATTGTATCTTATACCATGTTTATTTCATCATTAGGTACCTAAAAATCTATTTTGATGATGTTAGTGACCAGGGAAAGCACCCACAATTCTATGGATGATTCAATTCAATGAATATGTAGAGGGAAGCACGGGACCGAGCATAGAATCATGATATGATTCATAGATATAACATTTTTCACATTTTTGTATTTGATAATTTTTTTATATTTATCTTATATATATATATATATGTGAATTTTTAATTTTATATATACATGTGTCATCGTCATTGTATATGAGACACTTCTACCATGGTTATTTATTCCTTCCTAGTATCTATTTTCAACATTTTTAAATTCATTCTCTATTGACTGTTAATAATTTTCCAATATGTCACACTCTAGTAATGAGGGCATAGTCTCCCCACTATCACACATAGGCCATTACTTCTTGTTGGAAGCCTATGGAAATTTTTTATATGCTCTAAATGACATGTCTCCAAAATGTACATGGGCTCCATTGAGTAGATCTTGAGTCTAATACATTACAAATTTTTCATCTAACATACTTTCTTTAAACTTAGAATTCTATTTTTGTGGTAGAAACAGACTATACCTTTGTTAGTGGATGAACTAGTTTCACCTGCGTAGATTCAACCATCAATTATAGGACAAAATAAAAAAAACATTCCCAGATGGTCTTCGACAACATTCCATGAATGGGGATATTATTCTAGTGATCTTCAAGACTAAACTGATATGATCTTTTGAGTTTTTGTGGTGTTCTAAGGATGTCCACCATGGATTCAGTGAAAAAATCCAGAACCATCGCGTCTCATAAGTGTGGAGTTTTTTCTTATATTATTCAAACTTTGATCAATTTGGATCCATAATTTCATCTATATGGTGTTTTTAATTTTCCATCCCAAGAGGGTGTACTACACGATAGGGTGCAAGATTTAGAGTAGGATCTAGTATCAGGGATGTTTTTAATCTGACAATTTCATTTTTTTCTATTTCATTCCCTCTTTATCTTGGCATCTGGTACTGATCTAAATTTGTATATGATACAAATTATATAATCTTCCAATATTTTATAAATCTATTCAATGTCTCAGATCCAAACCATGTACTTTATCATAATTATTGGTATTCTAAAATCATCAGGGTAGTTATATATGCAATGTCACATTACTTTTACATATAGTATCTGATTATTTTGGGAGTAATTTAGACACATCCTATTAAAAATTTTATATCGTACTCACTCATTTTTAACCTTTTTTATATTATAGAGTCTAAAGAATTTTTTATTACCTTATGTAAACTAAAATGGAAAATAATTTTTCTACAGAGGTCTTCCCATCCGTTGATTAATCCTATTTTTATGTTTGTGTACCATAAACAATTGGGTCCCCATAAGGTATTAATTGAACAGAAGTGTTTGGAAGCCTCTTGTTGCAAAATATATCCCATCATATGGACAATATAAGAAAAATAGTTTGTTATAATTTCATTCAGATCACATGAACAATATAACTTCAGGATAATATGATTTAAAAATTTGGTGGATGAACAGTCAAATCTTCCCATTAGGGCATGAGTTTTCTTTCCTACTTCACTAGAACATGTTGTCACTCAATAAATTGAAATCAGGGCATTCAATGATTTATTTGATTCCAAAAAATCCTATTGAAATTCTCATTTAAGTAAGGATTAGAGCATGTGGAATAATTGGATGAACCTGATCTATCGATCATATTTTATATGTTGTTTGAGATAGAATGCCGTAAAATGACTGAAAATGATATAGTTTTCTATCTAATCTGAGGAAGTATCATTATTTGGATGTCACTGGTTTCTAATAAGTTGGATTTCTTTTATATATTGATTAAATATTGTGAATATGTTTTCACAAGTATGATGAAATATTCTTCTCTTTGGACATCTGTTGGATGAGTGAAATGAGGTTCTATTAAAAGAACACATCTTTCCGGTATATGACCTTTATGATGTTTTTCATTAAAAATATTTAGTTCTCCAATATCGTTATTATATGGGGCTAGTATTTCCTTCAGTGTGATTGGATCAAAACCCTTAGGTAAAGGTTGTGATTGATACAGATCCTTACCCTATTCTTCGGTTGATTCTCAACGAAGTGAAAGTTGCTGTTTCTAAGGAGTTCCCAAATTTTGGTAAATCTTGTGATTTTTGGAATACACACCTTCTTCAACTATTTTTGTGTATACATGATTATGAATGTGTATATTCTCCTCTTATTCCCATCAATGGACCATATGTTCTCTAGTATTTTTATAATAAATGATAATTTAATTTACATATGCTAACTTCCACATGGGAATTTCATCTATCACATACTAATGGGTTAATCGGTTGCTCTTGGAGTATATATTAGAAGAAAATTGATTTTTGAGAGTGTATCTACTCCTAGTAAGTCATTTTATCATCCATCAGGGAAACTCATCCTTTATATTTGGGATCCCAAAAATGTTGTTAGATAAAGGGTGATATAAAGTGAAATTTTCAAAAAATTGGTATTTTGTGTCCTAGATGGAGACACTATGTCATGGTCTAGGGTCAACTAGGTAGATTAACTTTGTATTAGTTCATCTAAATAAGAGAATATTGACTTTTAGTAAGGATGATATAATAATATCCCCTACCTTACGGCCTAGGAGTTATCCTATTATACTTACAAAATTATTTGTGCATGATTTGATGGGTTTGAAGGATTCTCTAAAAATTCCCTCAATTTGTGGGTGTGGTATCCGCATATTATTTATTGGATGAAGTTTATATTTCCACACTTCTATTTTACAGAGAATTATCCAGACATGATTTTGGTTAACTAAAATATCAATACCCGAACCACCAACTTATTATGTGATAAGAATTATCTGATGATTGACTTTCATTATATGGGGGGATTACTATGTATTTTTATATTCGTGATTTATAAATATTTCAATTGATCTATATAATCTAGAATGATGCCTATGACAGCTGTTATGTGACTTTTCATGGTGATCACACCATCTATAGTGAGAAGATTTTGTTTCTCAAAGCCAACTCAAAGCTATGACGTTACTAGACTTCCCCTTTGGCAGTCCTTGATGATTAGGGAGAAAGGTGAAACAAAACACCCCTTGTTATACCCATAATTAGATTCAATCACCTGATTGGGAATAAGTAATCAAATTAATTAGTTTTTTTATTTTAGTTAGACATGTCCGATGGAGGGATCCTTAATGTTATCCATGATTCATGTGATATGCTTCTAGTAGGGCCATAAGGTCAAATTTTCATAGTATTTCATTTTTTACCTAGATGAAATTTGGGTATTCATTTTAAGGTAATATATTATCTATTGACTACTATTGGACTATATATTTAGGCCAACATAGAGCACACAATCATTTTTCTATGCCTCAGTAATGTTGATCTGGGGAGTGGATAAAGTCAGAACATTATATGTATATAATCCTTCCCTGATTGAATCCTCATAAAAAATGTTCCTCTTTTATCTCCAAATTGTGGTTTCTCAGCCATGTTTGACCAATTTGGACGTTTTTCATTTCATTATAATACGAAACATGGTTATAAGCTATTTCACTAATTGTATTAGAAGACAAGTGATCTATGACTTATTCAGAGAATGACCACTACCTTAGGTTGTATTCTATTTCAGAAAAAATATCACTTGTAAATGATGAGGATTCATGTATGACAGACCACATTTTCCCATGTTCCATGTGATAGGATGGCATTATCAAATTTCATTAATCATGGGGAGTAGCTTCTTGATGAAATGAAATATCTTTATTTGGATGACATTCAAAATGAATTCCATCATGTGGAGGACTACCATCATGACCTAATGTATGATTTCAATGATAATAATAGTACCTAGATGTGGAACTTCATGGAGGATGGTAAAAAGGTGAATAAATCCTTTCAATATGATACTATATCCCTACAAAGTCATTACATGATAGTCATTAGGATATAGGCTCTAGTGGGTGATCAAATTCAATAAATGAAGTATTTCTTCATGGTATGATTAATGGGGAGGTCAACTAAAACTGGTGCCATCCAAATTTTAGGGAGGACCTAATCAATTTCATATACTATCTCCAATATTTTGTGATTGATTTGTATAATCTTGAGCCTACATATATATCATTCTGAGGGATTCAATTAATATATATTTTATAAAACCAATTTAATGGACTAGCTATTCATTTAATAATTTTCATTGATTATGATACCATACAGATGTCTTCCTCTAGGTGATTGAATTTTTTTCTGTGGATGATAACATTAATATAAATAATCCAATTACATTATATCCCATTCCATTTTTTGATTTTTATGACACGTATCAGGAATATTGGATTAGATATGTGCATTCTTCAGAGTGGCCACTATGATTGTCCAATGACCACTTATTGGAATAGGGATTTAAACCCAATATATTTACCCATTTATCATGGGATTTATATGATCCTCATGGATGGTAATTGTAATATATTTAGGTTATGTTGTAAATCATACATTATTCTAGTCTGTTACATAAAATAAGGTGTTCGAGATTTGTTCATGACTCTAAGTCACTGTCAATTCTATCATTCAACCTTGAAAACATTTAAAATGATAGAATTAATAAATACATGTCCTTCCATCATCATCAAGATATAAGGAGTTACATATTATGTTATAATGAGAATATACATCCATTCAGTGTAGGAGAAGGGATATATTACTTCTCATATACTTCAATTGATTTTGGGACATGTTAAAAATAATTTGGTGTAGAGGAAGAGATATGGGTCTCCAAATTATTGGTAGCTTGGATCTCTCAGCTAGTTTCTCTAGGTGACTCCAAATTATGTTGGGGCCATGTTGTGTGCAAGATGGGGTTTCTGACTTCTCACTGATTTTTTTCTATATATGATGGGTGGTATTCATTCGGGTGAATGTCAGAAGGGTCATGTTTCCAATTGTTTGTTCCCCACTCTTAGTAGGTAGTCCTCAGTGCCTAGGTCTCAGTTACTTAGGCCAGACACCCAAGAATGAAACCCCCATCATGTTGAATGCATAATGTCATTCATAATTAGAAGTTGTTTATATTTATAGGATCTATTTTGGGGGACCCCTATTCACTTTGGATGTGTCCATTAGTGACCTATTTATAAGCCTCCCTATGATAAGGCAAAATTTGATTCAACATTTTTAGGATTGGATTCAGAAAATATTTGACATAGAAACTTGTTCCATCTACTTCTAGACGACCAAATGTTATTAAAGGGATTACTGGTGGGTTTTCATGAGGTTGAGGTCCTGTCATGATACCTCTAGTGTTGGTATGAGGAAATTTGGGTGTTACATCCCAAAAATCTCATTTGTGACTAGCTGTTATAGATGCTGGATCAGTGATAGTGTCCTTTAATTTTTTGATGACCCTACAACTGATAAAAAATTTCCGATTAGTTAAAAGGATTCCGTTAACTTTGATTGAAGTGAGTTAACAGATAAAAACCCTAGATTCATAAAAAAATGAAAATACATCATTATATGAAGCCAATAAACAAACACATTAATAAATATTTTTTAGGGATCCATGTCATGGACCTATTTTTTTATCATGAAGGGGCCAAAAATATGGGTTAAAGGGACATCTTTTGGCTAAAGATTCACCTTAGGTTCACCTTGTTTTTTTGTATAAAATGATTTCTGCCCAAACACACTGGGATTTGATGCATACATTCATTCCAGAGTCATGTAGTAAGTTAGATTTATATAAATAGACATTTAGATATTGAGTTAGTTGAGATAACCAATGATCCGAATCATCATACCCTTTTTGGATTAATTATTTCATAATTTAGAACAATCTCATACATTTTTGACGTATTCCTTAATACATTATTAAATTAAAAATATAAGATAAGTATCCCATTAAATAACCATAAATTATATTCATGTGATTATTTCAGAATCATCTGTATGTTTCTATGTCATTCTTTAAGGAATACATATATATGTATCCATGTTTCAAAATCGATGGTACCCATTTGATTTCAGATGAAATATTCTCATATCCTATATTTTTTTGATTCATGTATTATTCCACTCAACAGGGTGATCTAGAATTTATTTTCATCCTAGAAGACTTGAGTAGTTTTGATATCAGGATTAGACCGCTGAGAAGGGCTTCCATGATATCCCTAGGAAAGGAATCTGAAACCAGATAGTTTAGTTCTATTAATTGGGATAGATCATTCCTTTAAGAGTCATGTAGATAACACCATCCATTGTGGTTTTGCATCATGTGGTAATGAATTATAGGCTAAACGTGGCAAGTCAAGGGCTTGTGTGGGTCTTATTTCAAAGCTCCCTAAAGGACCTGGAAGAAATATTGTTACCCAAATGGGGGAATGTAACACCTCAACCTCAGTTACTAAGAGTCGGTGCATTATTAAAGACCTTTTCATGTTCATAAGGGATCAAGTCACAAAAGACTGATCGGTTTGATAAACATGGAACTATTAGATACATACATAAGTTTTATATAAATTATGAAATGAAAAAGTAACATTGTGTCATTGTTTAACACACTCATATTCCTTAGTTATCTATATAGGTCTGTCATAACATACTTCTTCACATGCTTATAAAAATAAAACATAAGAATTTGGTGATCTCAGTTTCTATGTAAGGAAAACAATATAGCGGAAACAGTCCAAAATAAGCATAATCATTTAAGAAACTTTATTAGACAAATCCACAGGACATTTAAAAATAAACATCATCATATTATGGAAAAGATCAGTTAAATAATTCCATTTACATATTCACATTGATATTATACTATTTAAATAATCACATGTAATTTCAATAACTATTTTTATAATGATGGACTGCAGAATTCTATACATCATAACAACATTTCCAAGGCCTCGTGCAAAGACTAAAAATAAAAATATCATCAAGGGTTTGTTTCAAGACACAAGTTTGTCTCATGAGACCTACCGATATATCAAGGGGCTATATAGGGCTCGACCAATCACATTATATGTCCTATATATTCCTCATATGAAAAGGGTGAATCATATCATAATCATTCGTATCAAACTAACATACAAAATGTTAATACATTAACCGTAATACATAAATTACATAAAAATAGAACATCCATAGTAAAAAATTTCATAAAACGATCAATAAAATATGGAAACGTTTATCATAATAAATAAACATCAGTTAAACATTAAATCCAACAATAGATGTTTACATTGATGAAATCAATCCAAAAAAAAAATTGAGAGAAATATATCTTTCTACTATCAAATCATTTAAAAAGTGTTTAATTATAAAAGAAAACATAGTTTTTGAAAATATTCATATAATATTGAATGTTAATCTTCGAAGGTGTTATAATGGTGGAAAATAGCATCACCCACCATTTAAGATAAAAATACATTATTTCCCTAATTTTTCAAAAAGGTCATAAAGTGCCTTGTTTGGAAAATGGGAGAAATATTCCATTCAAAAAAATTTATAATGATTCAAAAAAGGGTATAAATGATGTTATCCCATAGTCTCAGAAATAGTAATAATGGTTTGAAATACATTTTTAGAAAACAATAATGTAGATAATAAAGAAATCCCAGTTGATACTTACGTATAAACAACTTCAGATAATACTGGGATTTTAAAATTAACCCAAAACCTGTATTATTCATTAGTCGAGAGAACATTAACCTCCTTTATAATGGATAGGTAATTATTATTAATTTATAAAATAACACCATTCATAAATATTATATCATATATGATCCTCTAATATTTCTTGGTTTATAATATATAGTATTATCATTGTTTGAGGTGTGAAGTGATTTTTTTGGATTTATATGTTTTTAGATTTTGCAATTTAGGTTATTTATGGATATTATGTATTTTATTAATATCCAAAATGATATTAAGTTCTTAAACATTACATTTAATTATCAAATTAAAATTATTCTTTAATAGTTATGATGGGGTATGAATCTCAACACGTCGTGGAGACGATAAGCCGTATGTATTCACAGGTGAAGATATTATTCTATTTACAGTGAGATTGTATTTAAATGAATTTTATATTATACATACCGAATCAATAAAATGTTTTATTTATAATTTATTTCAATTAAACTCATCATGATACCCATCGAAATAATGAAGTATTGAATTACAAACTACACCACGATGTAGAGACTGTAAGATGTACGAACGCAAGTTTGATGACTTTTCCATTTATATGGTGGATATAATAATGAATATGGTTGTACCATATTTATAATATCATCTTAGTACATATAATGTAATGGATTAATTAATTTAGTATGGATATAAATAATAATTAAGAAGTAGATGATGAAATGTACATTGAAAGAGGTGATGAAATAATTATCTCTTCTTTAGGTGATTCATTTTGATTTGATCAACAGGGCTCCATAGGTTGGCCTTATCAAAAAAAGGCCACTAGGTTGAAGTTAGGGTAGTTAATATAAGATTTTATCAGGGGTTTGCTGACCCAAATGGCTTTGGAGGATTGAATTTAGGGTAAGGGGATGTACCCATTTATAATAGTGCTGAGGGGAAGTTTAGGAAAATAAGGAAATATTAATTTATTATAATATTATTTTCGGATGATAAAAGATTAAAAGTAATTCAATAATAGGTTAATATATTTAGGGGTCTAAATCATTTATACTAATAGGTTTCATACTTTTTTGGGTCTCTATATTAACATTATCTTTTACATTTAACCCTTAGTTAAATATTTTTAACTTTTACCATGTATTCTTGTATTTTTCTACTACATGGATAATATAGTTTCTAAAAAATGCAATGAGAACCAAAAGTGGTCCATTAATGACATATGTAACATTATATAAGTTATTATTTTGAATCACATATATTTAGTATTGTTATATAATTTAATCAAATTTTATTTTTTAAAAAACTCATTTACGTCAATTTTGACACTATTTAGTATTTGGTTTCTATTAATGCAATAACTACTTGATTCCTTTGAAATAAATACATTGAATAAACCCTAAAATGTCCAATTCACCTATAATGTTATTGTATGGAATCAAAAGGTTCAATATTAATTCATTTTAATATATATAATATCAATTATTTTAATCTTTCATTAATAAGGTAATTACTACATCATCATTGTTTCATAAATAAATTTAATTAAATAATCTTTAAAAATTATAAAGAAAATATTATGGTGTAGATAATATTTTTAGAATTATAATTAATATTTATAGTCGAATTTATCTTACATATGAACCAATATGAAAAAATGATTAGTTAATTAAAATCTGAATTTAACACTTTATACTCAACTTTAAATAAAATATAATAATTGCCTTAATCTAACACAATTGGATAAAAATAATTATCCTTAGGTATATTTAAAAAAACAATTATCCAATATATTTAGGGCTTGTTTTTGGGTAATACAATATTATTATAATATTATTTTTAACTTCAATTACCGTATTTACTTATAACCATGGTAAATAAAATTCAATAGATAATATTTAGAAAAATATTATTTTCATTTTATTGAACCAAATTTTACTTACTGATGAGAACCATGTCTATCATATTTTTTATATTAAATTCATAGAATATGTATGATTTTGTTTTATGAAAATTTCCAAATGATCATAGATGGTGAGTAAAAGATGTTAAAAAGTTCAATAAAATTTTATATATATGATCTTATAATAAAAAGACTATAGTTAATTAAATTTTACTAATATAAGTATATTATAACTATTTCAATTATTAAATAAATTTAAATTAAAAATAATTATTTATATAAAATTATGGTCTTAAACAATAACATGGTGTTTTTACAATTCATCTAAAATTGAACATTTTCCAAAAAATACCAAAAACACACCCTTAGAAAATTTTGATATTTTGAATAAAAAAAGTCCATTTCGAAAAATAAAATTGATCAAATTTCAAAAAGTGGGAAATACTATTCATAAAAACTTTTAAATGGCATGTTTGATTGGACATGGTGTGGTTGAACTCGGAGCTACGTACAACACAAGATATTTTATTATTCAAGGAGAAGCGTAGAATGGAAGACAAGGGTGTTACATTTTTCCCTCCTTCAAATAATTACATCATCAAAATTTATAGAATATTTATGCATAAAATTATTCATGTGTTTCTTTTTCATAACATCTATAGGTTCTAACATTTAATCTCTCATTTTATGGTTTCTTCCAAGTACATTTACATGATGATTCATCAAGTTTCTCAAAACATTTTCTCTTGTATCCATAATCTGGATAGGCTCTTTAGAATAAGATAGATAAGGTTATAGTTCTATTTCAACATAGGTGAGAACATGTGTTGGGTTTGGAATGTATTTTTTCAATAGTGATATGGGGAACACATTATGAACATTAAGTTATTTGGAGATATTGCTAAATGGTATTTTACAGCTCTAATTCATTATTGAATTTCTAATTGTTTGATGTACATAAGAAATAATTTACCCTTCTTACTGAATCGTATAACACCCTTCCATTGAGATATCATCAATAAAACATGATATCCTATGTGCAATTATATATCCTTCATTCGGTTATCAATATATATTTTTTCTTATATTGATCTGATTTTATGTGGGTGTGGATAATTTCCACCTTTTCCATTTTTTCCCTCAATAATTTATGGGTCTTCAATATTTTGTTAACCAACATTATCCCAAAACATTTATGTGCATCATCTCTTACTATATAATTTTATATATGGTACCATATTAATACTTGAATGTAAGATATTTTTATAGGAAAAATTCTACCATAGGTAAATACTGATCCCACATACCTTGAAAGTCAAGTGATCATGATCTCAACATGTCCACTTAGGTTTGAATAGTCTGTTATGATTTTCCATTAGTTTGAGGGTGGTAGGTAGTTCTCAAACAAAGCTAAATATCTCGGGATTTCTGAATAAGTTTCTATAATATTGATGTAAACCAGGTATCACGATCATAAAAAAGTCAGTAGGGGTACACAATGAAGTCTTAAAACAACATTAATATATAATCTTGTAAAACTATCAAGTGGTATATCTTCTCTTAAATCATGAAAATGTGCTGACCTAGTAAGATGATCTATAATGACACATGTTGCATCATTCCTTCTAGGGTTCTTTGGTATACCCATGAAAAATTCCATCATAATATCATCCCATTTATAGTCAGGTATGGGAATAGGTTGTTTGAGTCCTCTAGTATGTTTTCTTCCAGCCTTCACCTATTAAATAACCCTACATTATGATACATAATCAACAATCTCCCTTTTCATATTGTCCCATGAAAAATGTTCCATCAAATATCTTTACATCTTCGCGCTTCCAAGCTGTATAGATAAATTGTTGCTATGAGTATCATCCAACAATTCGTTTTTTAGATTAGGTATATCCGGTATAAAAATCCTCTTCCCAAATAACAAAATTCAACCTTCATATATGATGTCAATTAATCTCCCATTATTTACAACATTTATTTTCTTCTAAAACACCTCATCATCTGTATGAAAACTTTTTATCATTTCTAGTAAATATAGTTTGTAATCCATTTGAAAAGGTATTAATGTTTCACCTTCTATGATTATTCCCATATCGATATTTACTAGATCAACATACAGAGGATCACATTCAACTCATTTCTTTTCCAAAACTCCATGAACCATTCTGCTCAACAAATCACCCAACTTATTTTTCTTCCCTGGGAGGTATTTTTTTGTGAAATCATAATACATGGGTAGTTTGAGACATCGTCTTTACCTCATGTTGAGATCATTCTATGAGAAAATATACTTCAAATTCTTGTGATCAATATATATAACATTTTTCACTATAGAGATACTGTCTTTATATAATTAGAGAAAATATTATATATCATAATATAATATCATTATTGGCCTTGTTTTCTTCATGAATTTTTAGTTATTGTTCTTTATAGGAAACAACTCTATAATTTTTGAAAATGACACAAACAAAGTCCTTTTTTTTAAGTATCACTATAAATAACAAACTCCTCACTCCCAAATGATTGAGTGAAGGTTGTAGAATTGACTAATCTTATCTTCAATTATACAAACCATTTTTTACACACTTTTTTGAAAACAAATATAACCCATTTATGTGTGATCATGGTTAATAGAATATCCAATCTGGAATAATTCTAGGAGGAATTAAAATAGTATCCTCCTAAACAAAATATAATTGCGTACCACAGTTATATTCATCAGTGCAGGCCATTCTTGTATTACCCTTGTCTTTGAAGTATCAACATAGATGATCTCCTTAGACACAATATTTCCATGAAAAGAAATATCCTGAAGCCATAATTCAAACTTTCTATACTTCCCAAATAATACATTTGTTCTAAGAGTATTTAAAATAGAAGACATATTATTTTCATGATATTAGTAGCTTTTGAAGTATACCAAGATATCATCAACTAATTCTACTATAAATTTATTTACTTATTGTTTGAAAACTATATTCATTAGATCCATGAAAACAGAGGATTCGTTAGTTAGTTCAAAAGGTACCTCTGTGAACTCATAATAAACACACCTAGTTCGAAATGATTTCCATGGAATGTCTTCCTTCCACGTGCATAATTGATGGAATCTAGATCAAAGAATAATCATTGAAAAATATTCGCCTCCATGAAGTTAGTCAAATAAATCATAAATGTGATTTATTGGATACTTGTTCTTTTTTTTATAGCATTGATCTCCCGGTAGACAATGTATAACCTAGAAATACTAGGATGAATAAATTCTCTATTACTCAACTCCTCTAGTTCCTTCTTTAGTTCCCCTAGTTTCACAGTGCCCATTCTAAAGGGATCATTGGTATGGGACTGGAATAAATAATTATGTCAATGGACTATTGAATTTCTTATTCTATAATATGTACAATTAAATCATATGGAAACACATAAACATAATCTTTCACAATAGGTACATCCTCTATTTGAACATTCCTTTCTTCACCCATAGTTATTTCAATCCCTTACTACCAAAAAATTCAATTTAGTAGAACTACTAGGGGTGGATCTAGATGAGAATCAGATGGTGATGTTTTTTCTCTAATGATAATGAATTCCTTATCATCATCATAAATTATAACCACCTTTTTCTTATAATAATTTTTCGCATCATGGTTTAAAATCCAATCCATACTGAAGATTATATCAAATTAAATCATGGGTATAAAAAAAAAATCAGTAGATAAAGTAGGTTTATATTCCCCAATGGTAACTACTTTACAAAAATTTGTTGTAATGATAGTTCCCTTATGAATTTTGACTGACAACTCACTTATTATGTAAAATTGTAAATATCTAATTGTAATGGAAAACTGGAATGATATATAATAATGCATTGATACATAATCAAATAAGGTACTGGCTACATTTGAGAAAATGATTAATGTATCTTCCACTACTTCACTAGGATCATAAACCTCAGTAGTAGTGGTCACATAAGCTTATTATTTCTCTATTTAATTTTATGGGGAATATTTCCATGACTATTTGGAAAATAATTTCCATAATGTCCCATCGATTTACAATTTTAGAAATGAATATTGGTATCTTCATTATTACAATTTCATTCAAGAGCATGGTGGACTCTTTCTCTAAACATGTAAAAACTCCCAATTCTCTTTAGGCATGTAACAAGGTGTTTCTTCACACATTTACTATTGGGTGGAAATTCAACTTTTCTCGTATTCACCTATTTTCCTTTTATATAGTGTTCAACATATCTCTTATTCTCATTCTTTACTTCAGATATGTATATAATCTACAACATGATTTACTAACCATGTAATGTTATCTTCATAGTTTGTGACAGTCTCATCATTTTATTTCCTCAAACATTGAAATTTCATTTCTATATTCGATCGATATTAAAGAAGAAATTATTTTTGTAAAAAAATCTATTTAAAATCCATGCATTCTATATTTTATAATTCTTCGTCAACCATTGTGTTAAGAATTAATTACCATAATTGATCTACATCACCATAGAGTTTATAAAAACCCATGACCACTATTTACCTTTTAGTACACCCCAACGAATGTCATATATTCTCTATGGAACTTATCTTTTTTCAGCTTCAAATATATTTGTATTCTGATTGAATGATGGTGGTTTTTTCCTCATAAAGCGTTCTAGAATTGATCCTCCACATTGTGGATCAGGGTTCTCCATACGGGTAAGGTTATTATTCATTACCCGAGTGTGTTTTCAAAGTATCGTTATAATATTTTCAGCAGTAGTTACATCAACAACTCCATTATAATTATCTTTAATATGAGGTAAATCCCTACATGGATTATGGTCATTGGTATAGTTCCCATTCCATCAACTATGTGCCAATTATAAATAATGGAATACAATAGATTAGTTTATTAATCTAAATGCATAATTCATGAAATGAAAAATACATAACCTAAATTGAATAGTTTTGGAATTTAATCAATAATCATAAAAAATATTTTCTTTTGGGTTGTAATTGCATGTAAATCCTTAACATTGGTTTGTAAATAAAATGTGAATTATCCAAAGAATATCCCCCAGGAGTTTCAAATCACATTCACAGTAAGGCTTGATGTTTTGTACCTGGACACCCCAGGTCAAGCTGATTACTCTTTGTAATATTTTCACTCTTAGGTACATCTGTGCCATAACAACATCCTCTTGTAGTATCTAGATAGGGATTTATTTCTCGGAAATCACACAAAATATCTACATTATTAAAAAAATTGAATGTTCATATATACTAATCCACAATGTCTATCTTAGTGCAATGTTCTATAATCAATGTTTATCTAAATCTAGTTTCAATGAAATTATTCTAATACCAGCTGTAACACCCTATTCCTAGTTTCATAGAGTCGATGAATTGTTAAATTACATTGCCATAATCATAAGAGATCAAGTCCTGAAAGATTGGTTTTTTTAGTATACATGGATGTACAAGATACATACATAAGTTTTACGTTACATTATTAAATGATAAATAAACATTGTTTCTCCCTTGGACACACTCATATCCGATAGACTATCCCTCGAGGTCATTCATGATATATTTTTTCACATCCTTGGAAAAAATCCAAAGAAAGGGGTGAGATTAGATGCTCAGTAAGGATAACAGCAAATTACAGACATTAATAAAAAAAGAATAAACATTTTATTCAATGTATAAGACTAAAACACTGGACATTTAAACAAAAAATAAAGCGTTATATTACAAAAATAAATCAAATAATTCCATTTACATATTCACTTTTATATTTCACAAGTCGAATAATCACATGTAATGTCAATAACTAATCTCATAATGATTGAATTTATAGTTCCAGAAAGCATAAAAACATAGTCAAAGCCTCATGAACAGATTAAAAATAAAAATATTGTTATGGCATAATTCCAAGACAGTACATTGTCTCATGATACAAACTGATACATCGAGAGGCTATAACGGGCCCCGACCGTCACATACTATGTCTGATGAATTCATTATATTAAAAATGTGAATCATATCATAAAAATTAGTATTAAACTAACATAAAAAATGTAAATAATATAACCATAAACCATAAATGACATATAAATAGCACATATGTAGTCAATCATTTCATTAAACTATCAATACCATATAGATTATTTTATCAAAAAAATTAACATTAGTTAAACATAAAATCCAATTATATGTATTGACATAGATGAAATAAATCAGAAACCTATTTGAGATTAATATCTCTTTCTACATTAAAATCATTTAAAAGTTGCATATTTATAAAAGAAAACATTTAAATGTTTCATAATTATAAAATACAAAATTTATGTTGTCAAAAAGCTCAGAAATTACATTGTCTCGAAAACAATGGAATGATTCCTTTCAAAAATAATTATAAAAAGTAAAAAAATATATAATTGTCTTTAAACCATAGTATATGAAATAGTAAAAATGTTTCAAAATACATTTTTATGAAACATGGATGTGGATGATAATGAAATCATAACAGATACTTACGTATAAACAATCTCGTATAATAATGAGATTGTAAAAGTAACCATTACCTTGTACTTTTATATCATGGAGGGTATCTTAACCTCATGTATAATGGTTAAATCATTGTTATTATATTATAAAATAACCACAAACATAAATATGGTATCATATATGTTCCTCTAATATTTCATTATTAATAATATTATAGTATTTTCATTGTTTTTGGAGCTAACAAGTTCTTTTTCCTTTATATGTTTGTTTTGTTATGTAAGACGTGATTGTTAAGATAGGATATATTTGATTCATATCCAGAATGATATTATGTTCTTAAAAATTATTTTAAATCATCCAATGATAATTATTTTTTAGGGTAAGAATGGGGAACAAATCTAATCGTGCTGTGGAGACGGTAAGCCGTACGTACGCACGAGCGATAATATAATTTAATTGATGGTGAAATAATATGTTATTAGATGTTATATTAAATGTAGATAATAATTATCATGTTATATTTATTATTTACATCAGTTTTAATCATTATTATACACATCCAAATAACCTAGTGTATAATTACAATCTACACCCCGAAGTGGAGACGGTATGTCGTACATATGCACGTATGGAGAATTTTCAATTAATAGGATAGATAGAATAATGAATATAGTTGTAAAATATTTATTATAACATCACAGTATATAGAAGGTACATGAGTTATTATTTTAATTTGGAAACAACAAATAAATAGGAAGTAGTATAAGTAACAAAATTTGAAATAGGTGATGAAATAATTACCTCTTCTTTAGGTGCTTCATTTTGATTTGATCAAAAGGGCTACATAGGTTAGATTTATATTCAAATTAAGGCCTATAGGTTGAATTGTGTTTAATTGGTTGGAGATTTTAGTAGGGGTTGGCTGATCCAAATGGAAATGGAGGTGTGAATTTAAAAGAAGAGGAAGTACCCATTTAAAAGAGAGGTGTGGGGCACTTTATAAAAAGATAGAAATATTAATTTATTAAAAAAATTTATATTCTTATAATAGCTCAAAATGGATTTATTTCGAGGATAATAGGGGGATGTGAATAAATACTCTCAACCAATAGGTTTTAGATTGGTTTATGTTGCTATATTAACCTTTTAATTTAGATTTAACACTTCGTTAAATAGTTTAAATTTTACCATGTCTTCTTATATATTTTTACCACATGGCTAATATAGATAAAATTAATTACCTTGAGAAACTCATGTGGTTAATTAATGACATATGTAACATTATCTATGTAATTTTTCCGAGTCTTATTTTTTTATGACTATTATATAATCTTATAAAATAGTATTTGTTTTAAAAACTCATTTATTTCAATTTAGACACTATTTAGTATTTGGTTTTTGTTAAAGTCAAATTAAATTGATTCCATCAAAAATGAATAAAACATTACATGTCATATTCACCTAAAAAATTCTTGGATGGAATAAAATTATTAAATATACATTTATCTTATTATTTTAAATATCAATTATTTTTATTTTTCATTTATATGGTAATTTTTGCACCATCATTATGTCATAAATAAATTTAATTATTTATTGTCTAGAAATTATAAATAAATACAATGATGTAAGAAATAATTTTATCTCTCAATTGAATATTTATAGTTGAAATATTCTTATTTATAACCCAATATTAAAAATTATTTAGTTTATAAAATTATAATTTAAAACATTTAACTCTTACATTAAATTAAATATAATAAATGTCCTAATCTAACCCAACTGGATCAAAAAATCTTATTTTTGTCAAAAGGTAGATTTTTTTCAATAAAACCTATACAATAGAATTAGGATATGTGTTGGGTTAATTTTATATTATTATAATATCTTTTTTCCTTAAATTTCCATATTTACATTTAACAGTTGTAAATAAAATTCATAATATAATATTCCACGAAAATCATTTTCATCCTACTAAACCACATTTTACATAATGATGATAACCACATGTTTTTTATTTTTTAAATTCAATTCACTAATGCGGTATAATTTTGTTTTATACCAATTAATGAAGGTTCCAAGTAGGTTGGAAAAAGATGTTAAAAATCTTAATAAACATTTATATATGTAATCTATAATAAAGTTACTCAGTTGAATTAAATTAGAATTATATAGTCATTATGTATCTTTTACTAATATTAATGAAATTTAAATATAAATTACTTATTTAAATAAAATTTCATTTTTAAACAATAATGTAGTGTTATTCACTAATAATCAAATATTAAATGTTTTCAAAAAAAAATCTGAAAATATACCCTCAGCTAATTTTGATATTCTGAATCTAAAATCAAGCACATTTGGAAAAATAAATTTTTTTATAATTTTAAAAGTATTTATTATTATTCATAATTTCTTTTTAAAAAGATTGTTTGATTGGTCTTCATGTGATAGAACTCGGTGTATCATACATCGCAAGATATTTTACTATTAAAATAGAAGCTTACTATGGAAGCTTGGTGTGTTATAGTGCATCCTCATACTAGTAAATTATCCCAAAAAATAGGGTGATGTAAGTTTACTAGATGAAAAGTTATCCTTTGACGCAAATATGAACCAAATATGTATGTGACCTAGATATCATTATGGTGAAATATTAAATGTTGGGTTTACACCTCAACGAGGCATCCAATTTTTCCCAATTATGTTGTTATAAATGACCATGTATTACACCATGTTGTTGATTACACCTATATTGGAAGAGCATATGGTTTATCTCATAAATAATATGGACCATTGAAGAAGCAATAAAATTGATGGGGTGTATACAAAATAGGAGTCCCATATATGGTGGAAGGAAGATCTATAAAGGTATTTTCCTCATGATTTAGTGATGTGATCAAGAGGGTTTCGTGATCATTACTAGCCTTTAATATTATGTGATTCATGATTGAATTGAGAAACAAAAGTAATTCAGTGATATAAAAAACTAAGGAATCATTTCATCCTCTGTTGGAAAAGGTCTTGGTTACAAGGGATAGAACGGGTTATAACACTTCCCTCACCTCTTGTTTTCATAAATACGATATGGACATATACACCCAGGTGAATACAAATCTATAATAATGGATGTATTCTTACTCAAAAATAGATTCCCTTCTCTTGATTTCAAAAAATATGAGGGGAGGAAGTGAAATTATCCCTCATTAAAGGGGAAATAACTTATTTTACCACAATATATGAAACACATAAATTCTTCTAAATATATATTTGTTTTAGATCCTTCTTACTATTGGAATTTATCGTTTACAATATTCTGAGGATACCCTTTTATAGGATTCTAATAAGACTTTTTCCATCATAATTTAAGAATTATAGTTTATTTTAGTGTGCCATTTGACTTGATCAGGCATATCTAGTAGGTATGGAAGAGGAATTGGCATGAAATATCATTAAGGGGCCCATTTGATAATTAACACTTCACAAAAGAGGGTAATAGTGTGGATTGTTAGAACATTTCATGGAGTGAATGGGAAAATTACAAAGACTATTTGTATGTATACCATGACTGAAGGACCATATCTCATATACTGTTTTCCATGCAGGATGGTTTTACATTGAGATTTTATTTATATAATTTTCATAGAATGGTTTTCTACAATGAACTCTAATAAATATAAGGTTGTTTAGAAAAGATACCATGTTATTTGTATTATTTCATGATATGTAATTATTCTACGAGGATTATTATTTGTATATTGACACTGAATCTTATTCCTCATTTTATTTAGAGATATGTGGTAAATGATGACCTACTAAAATTGCTTACTCATACTATCTCTCTCTATGTTTCTCTATTTATCTCACTTATTCTAGTCTTTCATGTATGTATTAAAACCCCCATCAGTAACTCTGTAATTATTTGACATGGGTATGCATATAATCACTCTCTTGGTTTGATAGTAAGTGATGAAAAACCTCTTCCCAGAAGGGTTTTTTATTTTTTTGCAGTATGAAAATAACACCTCACCACGTAAAAGTGACAATTCATTTGTGGGATAAAAGGGATAATCCGCAACCTAAAAATGAATATTTTATTTGGGGGTGATAAAAACAAGGCTTGATATATAATTTTATTTATTTGTGTGGGCCCAAAAACTGATGTCTCACCCTACAAATGAATTTTCAAGTTTGGAATTAAAATTGGAAACCTGGCCCTATAGAAAAACCTTCATTTTTGGGATCCTAAATGAAGGATATATGGAGAGGAACTACTCATAGAGTGATTATGATATGTGACATTCATAGTCCAATTTAATATCCATTGTGGGTCAGGATATTTTACCATTTTAATCAATATGAAATAGACTTATTTATTTTAATCCATTTATTCTATATTGTAAAAAATTATTTTGATCTTCCATGTAAACATTTCATGAGAGAAAACCCTCCATTTGTAGTACAACCTAGTGAAAAAATGATAGACCAAGCTTTAACATGGTAGTTTTGATGTCTTGGTATGACACATTAGGTTTAATAACATGTGTTCTAATTAATTGTCTTCCATTAGGTGAAGGAAAATCCATATATTCTCTTTCAGTTTTTATATCCATTACCTGACCCCCAGTTGATGTGGGGGGATATATATAGATTTTCTTTTAACAATTTAACCCAATATCAGGGTATTGTGATTCTATATAGGTGATCAATGTACATTTTATGAAATCGTCAGACGTCATAGCATTTAATGAGTCATGCATTGAGAGGTTTAGTAAAAGAATTCTTTGGAGGAGGTGGTGAGAATCCATGAGCTCACATAGACAATCATCATTGATCATTGTCTATTTGTACCTTCCATGATGCAGGGATGCATTTAGAAGGCTTTTGGATATCACTTATTCTTTAGAACTACTTTTCAACCCTAGAAGAATGAATGATAGAGTGTAATATCAATTCCCTTTATTAAATGTTTCATTCTTATTTCAAATATTTTAGAGATTGTTGGATCAGGCACATACATTTTGTTGAGTTTTCATAAAAATGAATTTTAATTCCAAAATTTCAATATTTCTATTTGATGTATTTTAAGGAATACCCTTAATTTAAAAATTATGATGTATCCGGGTTGGAGTGTCAGAAATTCTCAGCACATAGCTAATGCATAACCCGACAACAATAGTTCATGAAATTTCTGATAGGATGGCGAAATAGCATGATGATAAAAAGTTATATTTTTATAAAATTACAATACCTATGGGGTTTATATTTATAGTAAATATGTTCATGTAAGTGACTCACTGTCATGTATTGTGAGAGGGTAGGTCTTGGGAGGAAGCATTCCCAAGTATTTGTAGCCATTTGTGGTGTTGGGAAATGATCAAGATGTGGCCTATCAAAAATCACATAGAATATATAATAATAAAAATATAGATTGTTATTTAATTATTCTAGATCTGTTATTATGTTTTTAATGACTATTACTTCATTAATTGGAGTGAGACTGATGTAGATGATAATGTTAGCATAGAGCATGGTCCTATAGTGATCCAATGCCGCCTAAAGAAGGTGTGGTGTGTGCATTTTTTATTCTCTTGGTTATTTCCTTGTAGCATCATTATGATGTGGAGGGGAGTACTGGGAAATTTGAGTCAAAATTCATGATCATAATTTCGAGATATTTTGTTTTTATTTCATATATTGTAGTGTTTTTGGTTTTTGGTCTCATATATATTCAATTTCAGGGGATAAGTGTCTTATTATACACTTTTTTGGCGACTTTACTCTTATTTGGGAGGTATATTCACTTGAATAGAATTTTGGATGGGTTTTATAATATTGTGTGGGTGCGTTCTCTACTTCTTTTAGTGAGGTGGTAATGCTTCTATGATGTTGTGATCCATGAGAGGTATATCCAAAATGGTTGTTCAAAAAATCATATTCCTTAATTTTTTTCTATTGTTTTGTTTTTCCATTTACATGTATGAAAATAGTTGAAGTGTTATGTGATCTAAGGTGTTAGACACTAGTATCTTCCAATGTTTGTTTTTAGAGGGGCGGTACAAGTTTGTGATAGTATTTTATTCTTCTAATGGGGATATTTATGGTGACATGCTTTCTAGTGTCAGTGATAGAACCAGAATAATAAAATGGTTTGATGTTTGGATTTATCATTGATGTGATAATTAAAATATACTTTATTGTGAGTCGATCATTTTAATAGTACAATAATTGGGATAGTTATTTACCTATATTCAATTCCCCACATCTTGAGGTAACATGATGTTATTGGATTTATCACTCTAATTAGTAGATTATGATATTTTCCGAAAGTAGATAGAATTATTTAATGGTAATATTAATTGTTAAATAGTTTACCCATCTATATTCTTCTTGATGGAATGAAAATGTAAATGTTTCTCTTGGGAAATTTTCAACTCTTATTAGATTATTCCTTAATGGAAGAATCCTCGCCTGATGGTTTTTGAAATGTAATTTGGAATAATTTAAATTAAGGGTTGATTAATTAATTATAGATAAGTTAAATTTTAAATTAAATAATTAATAAAAAAATTCCCCTTAAAAATTATTTTGTTATTATAGGATATTTAGTCGAATTCATTGGTAATCAGGAGTCTGAACAAGGATTGATAAAGTTGATCCTAGGAAATGTTTTTTCTCCAAGTGTTATTGTCTACTATATGATATCCTATATTTTTGGGATTTATTATTCTAACCCCAAAATAAATATATAGGTCCTATTTTTTCCTAATAAAACTATAGAAAAAACTATTAATTAATTCTGAGCTAGGCACTAAAACGAAGAGTGATTTCAATGCTCAGTTTTCATAAAATACATTTCATAAAAATATTAAATATATTTTAAATCACTCAATAACATTTTCCTAATTAAAATGTTAAAAATCTATAATATAGTCATTGATCATGAATATAAGTCATTGGTTGAATCATGAACCTGGTGTTTACCCTAGGTGCAACCAAAAACACGTTGGTGAAGGGAATTTGGATTAAAGTTTCCATCAATGGGTTCTTTTAGTTCATACAGTAATTAAAATAATCATTGGAATTAAATAATTAATATGTATAATAACTCTATAACTATAATGTTATGTAGGATCTCTAGGGTTATCCACATTACCGAAGGACCGTTGAGAGGAGATTCCTTACACCTTCCATTGGAAAATTGTGATCAAATGAGAATGAGATATTGGTTCTTGAACAATTGCGGTTGTGTACATGAAGTGACATATTTTAATATTTTCTTGGATAGGTATTCAACAATAAATGATCTTATTGTTACGTTGGACTCTCCCATTTTTTGATTTACTCCACAATTTATAAAAGTTTTGAGCATGATCTTAATTTTTAATTAATCTGTTTTCTAGTCTAGCCTTTTCATGAGATCATGAATGTGTTTAAACTGTTTATTTCATTTGGGACATGTTTATAACCCCCATGAATCACAATCATTAACTTTTTCCAATAAATCTAGTCTAATGGTTGTGGAATATCGTCTTCTTATAATTTTATTCCTCTGTTCATGGTGTTATTAATCATAGGACCATATGGTAATGATTTTACATTATCTGGAGGGAACGAGCTTAATCAGATAGCTAGATTCTTGGAAATTTTAAATCCAACATAAATGTATAAAATATAAATGAGTGATTTAGATAATTTGAAGGGAAGAAAATGTTTTTTTCATGGATTCGTGATTTTATGTAGAGGTAGCATGACATGAGATGTGTAAGAGGTTTTTATGGGCATTGGATCAATGAATCAAAAATCTAATTTTAATCCACCTGATGGAAGGAAATGAACAACGGAGACAGGTTCCTTTTATTTCGAGCATCCTAAAGAGGATATTCATTGTATAAAGCACAAACAATTGAAACATGGAATACAGTTTGAGATTATGTTAAAATACAGAGTATATGAAGTGTTTTGGGATGAACAAACCTACATTAGTACATCAATAGTTGTGGTTCTATGGTTTTGGAAAATTTTAACAATCCAATGCCATGTGGAAGAGACACATGATGTGAAACCCTCACTCGTTAGGTCCATCTGTCAAAAACAGATGGGCTAGACCCCATGTGGGAGGACATGTTGTTTACCGTAGTACATGTGCACATCAATACATACACGAACATGACTAGGAGTTCAATAATGACTCATAATATTTGAGGCATGTTTTGTAGTCCCCAAAAATTCCATTTTATCTAAAATGGGATGTGATACATGTATTAAAAGGTAAAAAATGAATCGTAGGAGGACTGCATGCCATGTGGGTCCTCCAACGCATTGTGTACCAACAATATCATTTTTTATAAAACATATATTTCTCATATCTATTTCATTTGGACTCATATATTGTCATATGGGTATCCTATATAGTTATGTTTTCAACGTGTAACATGATGATATCATTTGTGGTGGATTTTATGATATGATGAGAGAGGATTCCATCATAACTTTCATTTATGCAATGTTCATTAATAGTTGTGATCGAGAAGGCTCATTAAAGAGATTAGGGTGGAGCCATACTATTGGTAAGGTTATGAATCCTATATATACTATTAGAGTGAATACCTCATGTTGCTTTGGGTTTGTGTCTTCAAACTTCTTTTCGAGTGGAACCATCCTATTGTATAGGGAATGGGTCTTCTATTAACAATTTTAGTTTCACTCTCTAGATAAACAGGGCACCGAACCGCTACCAACCATCAGAGTGGAACCCTCTACTAGAGATATGGATTAGTTCATATATTAATATAGTTTCACCCTCCTTAAGAGAATGGGAATGTGAATTTGACCAAGTATAGTGTGACACTTCTACTTATTAGTTCATAAGTCCATTATATTCTATACTAGTTACAATTTCTTATTGTATCACAGTGTGGGTCCTTGTCCACTAGAGTGCAGCCCTCTAGAAAAATCAGCGCTTGGGTCTTTAATTGACTACTTGAGTGTCACCCTCAAGTGGATTCAGATCATTAGTCCTCTATTGACTACTTCAGTGGCACCCTATTGTTATTATAGGGAATTATTTCTCTACCTGGATATTGTGTGCCATCACCTATGTAGCACAATGGTGAGGAATGGATCCACACTGATGTTTCCTTTGGATATAAATGAATGATTATAGGTTTCATTAATGGGTGTTATACACCTTTTATACATTCCAAGGATGGGCTTTGATATGGAATATTGAATTGTAACTCTTAGGATAAATAGAGTGTTGTTTGTGTGCTGACCATTATATCCAAACATCAAGAATCTCACAACCTTCTAGTTCACTCATAATATTGAGAAATCAATTGCCTAGATCCTTGGTACATTCATCATATATGATTTAGTCTATTGAATTTACATCTTAAGTTATCACACTATATATATATTTATATTCTCATCAGAGCATGGTCCATCGTGATTAAATTTTCAGGATTCCTCAATAATAATAGTTAAAGATGATACATATTATAGATCATGAAGATGATCTGAGGGGTGATGTGGGTTTAGTTCAACGCACAACATATGATATCTTCCATTATTAGGTTAGTTGGAAGCCCCCCACCTATTGAAATGTATGCCATACCAGCAAAGCAACATGAGGGTGCATGCATGTGTTGTGAAATTTGTAGGCCATAAATTCATAGGTTGCTATGGTTCTATGACGAGCCAAATCCCAAGGTAGTTTAGGAATTAATAGAGCTAGTTTTCCATGTTTTCATTCTTATTCGGACATCAATAAATCATATGTTTTCACTAAAATATAAAAATTTTAATGCACCATATGTGTTCTTATGGAGTCCAATTACATGAATTCATAGTGATTCCACAATCTCATTGACTGAATTATTGTATCTATCTCATGAGAATTAAAACATGTAACTCCCTGACCCCAGTTACCCAACGTCAGTGAAATATTACATAACATTGGTATAATTACAAGGAATCAACTCCTGAAGGACCGGTCATTTTAGAAGTCTTGGAAAATAGATTACATACATGAATATTACATTAGACCTTATAACATACAAAACAACATAAATAATAATTTATTAAATCCATTATTCCCTTATCATAAGCTTGTATATTAATCACAATACACTTCTTTGAATCCTGAGAAAAATAGAACATAGAAAGGTGTGAGCTCAAACGCTCGGTAAGGGTAAGCAATACAGTGGAAGATAAGATAAATATTAAGCATGGTGAATGATTGAAACCACTTGCCTTTACCAATAATAAACATGAATACTTTTATGGAATGAATATGAGCTGAGTAAATATTTCCATAATAAAACATAATCATGGGTATTCTACTAGTCTAATTACCACCAGAACCATAAATATTATTTTCATAATGAGGGAATGTATAATGCCGTAAATTCTGAAAAATTTTGTCAAGGCCTCCGGAATGACATCTAAAAATGATTAAGGCCTCGGAAAAAACCATATATTAAATTGGGAAAGGCCTCATCCAATTCCTCATCTAGATGTCTCATGAGACATACCAATGCATCGAGTAGCTATAGCGGGATCAATCCTTCAATTACTAAGTCCACTGCATTCCTCATGTGAAAAAGTTTAAACATATCATAAACATTCATATTAAAACTATCATACGAAATGTCAATACGTTAACTATAAACCGTCAATGGTATAAAAATAACACATCCATAGTCAAACATATCACAAAACCTTCAACACAATATGGAATATTTGTATTATATTAAATCAACTTCAAACAAGTTAAAAATCCATCAAAGGATGTTGACATAGATGAAAATTATTTGTAAAAAACTTTGAGAGAAATATCCCATTTTCTTGAAAAAATTTAAATGTTACACAATTTTTAAAGGAAGAAATTTAATGGGATTTTTGAATCAAAGTTTCCCATGCAACTTTGAAACTTTCGAAATGAATTAACATTTTTAAAACATTCATGTCGATATAAGTAAATCCTTATAACCATTTTGAAAACACAGACATTAATGAGAATTATTTAGAAAAAATAAATATTTATAACATTTAAAATGTTGTTTTAGTAAAGAATTCCCTTAAAAAGAATCGCTTTGAAAACTATATAATGACACAATTACATGGATAGTAAATATTTCCCAGTAGATACTTACATAACTACAACCTCAGATAATAATGAGATTGTGAAAATAACCCTTACCAATTTGGTAACATACGAAACATACACCCCATCAAAGAAGTATCCTACAATGAATATTTAAATTCACATAAATTAAAGTGTTTATACACAATGAATACAATTATGGGCAGTACATACCCCACAAAAAAGGTAATTGTGGCAATATGGCATGAATCTCACAGGAATAATGACTGAGATGAAAACCACATACCTCGTGTCCGACTTGATCCGTTTGTTCTTTAATATCCGGAATAATAAAATAAAGATACTTTATACTTTCTTAAAACCCTTTTTCAAGTTTATAATTCCTTTAATATCAATTATCACCCTTTTATAAACATTATGTAATCATTTAAGTTAATAAAATTCGTTTTGTCGATATTTGGCACTTGAGTCAAAAATGAACACCTTATAGTTACAAGTTGTTCACATGGTCAAAAGATCATTATATCCAGAATGATATTTATGATTTAGATATCATATATATCATATATATCTAGTATATACATGTATTTATATGAGTACATATCATTTTAGGGTAAGAATGATATGCATCGGTCAAGGAGACGGTAAGTCGTACGTACGCATGAACGCTAATTTCACTTCTATATCTTATTTTAATGGACTTAAAACATAATTATACATAGGTATATTATAAGTAAAGTATAATATCATATATAATATCATTAAATCCATCCTTTATACGTCCCAAATATGTTATTAATGAGTCATGTCACTTTGAGGGGGTTGTAGTCTGCACTTCCTCAAATTAAATTATCGTGTTTACCCATAATGGAAACCATTAAGGTATGCTATAGAAGAAAAATACAGAAGCCTGAAGAAAACATAAACATAATTTATATCATAAATAAATACATTTCCATCATAATGGACACCATGAGAGGCGATATGAGGTAATTGAACAATCATCATTTCGTGAGGTGTTAGTTTTCCATCCAAAAAAACATTATGTTCTTCTCCAATTAGATGGAGGCGTGTGTAAGTGTAATTAGAGTCTTTCTCATAGAAACATCCTAGTATATTGAGGATACTGGTGTTGTTATAAAATAAAAGTAATAAAACCATTTTAGGGGTTGGAGAAGTAAAATAAAAGAAAAGAAGTTAAGAGAAACAATTACCATTAATTTGGGTAACTTCCTTTGTTTTGAACGAAACGGTCTTATTGAAGTGCATTCATCACAAGGTAAGGCTTATAAGAGGAGGATAGGGATGTTAGGAGCTTAATATGCCAGATTTTGGACGAACCTAAAGGCTTTAGAGGTGTGAGGAATTGGTTATAAGTGGTCTCCATTTATAAGGGGGAGGAGGGGCTCTTTATGAATGTGTGAAAATATTATTTTATTATATAATGATATTCGGTTACAAAAGGTCCAAAAATAATTAGAGTCAATGATAAGATGAATCATGGTCGAAATAAAGTCATCAAATAAGAATTGGACATGTTTTGGATATTATTTTAATATTTATAATCTAATTTATTTAATCATTTATTAATGAGGTAAATAATGCATCATTATTGTGTCATAAATAAATTATTTTATTCGATGTCTAAAAATAAAAAAAATACCACGATGTAGGAAATCTTTTTAGAATTTCAATGAATATTTATTGTCACAAATTTTACTTATATAACACCATATACAAATTTTTTACTAACAAGTTTTTGTTTATGTCAATTTTGACTTTACATTAAATTAATTAATCCAAAATGTCAATATCATTCATAAGATGATTTATGGGGTCCCAAAATCAACCCAATGATGCCGATGGTCATCCATTACTAATCCAATTAGGTTAGGACATGTGTTAATGTAATATTTAATTACTAAAATATTCTTTTTACCTCGAATTACCCTATTTACTTTTAACTGCGGTAAATAAAAGAAAAAAGTTACTATTCAACAAAAATCATTTTTATCTTATTAAACCACTTTTTACTCCTTGATATTAACCATGTCTCTCATAATTTCGAAATTCAACTCACTGAAGTAGGAAAATTATGTTTTATGTGAATTTTCAAATTCTTCTTGGAGATGGGTAAAAGACGGTGAGTAGTTCAAAAAAAATTTATATATCTAATATTATTACAAAATGACTCCAATGAATTAAATTGAAAATATATAGGTATTATGTATCTATTATTGCCTATAATAAATTTAAATAAAATATATAAATATTTAAATAAAAATTCCATTTTAAACAATAACTCAGTGTCATTCACTATCGATAAAAAATTTAATGTTTTCAAAAAATTACAAAAAAATTACCCTAAGCTAATTATGATACTCCATATTAAAAAATAAAGTCTATTTTACCAAATTAAAAACATAGAAGTTGAATTAATTAATTTAAAATTCACACCCGTTGTTATACCAATTAGAGTGTTTTTATGAAACAATAACTATCAAAAAATTGATAGTTGTTTATGTCCATTTTCAAAATGAAATTACTTCCAATAAACAAAATTGGATTAAATGGTAAAAATATATTCTAATTACACTTTAAAACCTATTAAAAATATAATCAAACCATATAAATATGTAAAATTAATGGTCCCTTTTGAATTAAAATACAATATTTTCAATATTCCTTAAAAAATGAACTTTATCGTAAAATTTTCAAAAATTTACACAAAGTAAATTTTTATGTCCCCATTCTAAATAATAAATTTATTTAGTCAAAATGAATATATATAATTTTGAAATATTTGATTTAAAAAGTGTTCTCCATTAAAAGGCAGTTAAATTGCCTTTTTAAGAAATACTTCTTTAATCCAAACAAATGAATTTGTTCTTACATTATGTCTAAGAATCTCATAATATATATTCTAAAATTATAATTATTATATAAAGTTCAAAATACTATTAATACTATTCATAACTGCTTTTGAACGACTAGGTTGGTATGTCGTGGTGCACTTGAACTTGGTGTTGCATGTAGTGCATGTTATTGAATTACTTTGAAGAAATAACATACTATGTAATCTTGGGGTGTTACATTCTTCCCTCCTTCAATAAATTGAGTCTTGACATTTTGAAATTGTACTTTGAAAATAAATTTTTGAAAACAGAAAATACCTTTGTGGGAAAACCCACATCGGAGATTGGGTTAGTATGATTTTGTATTAATAAGAGGGAAAGGGGAAAAAAGTCACCATCAAATTATGATCTCGATTAGGAAAACATTGGTTGAAATTAGAGACACATAATTGGATGAAAAACGTTAATATATATAGAAAGTGATTCAGTTCATCAGTCACAAACAATTGTACAATTGAGGCCCTCAAATCCATCAATTTATGATGATTTAAAATATCATCAGTTTAACAAAACATAATTTATTTGGATAACACATTTTTAGATTTAAGATCCCTTACCTAAAGTTTAAGAATTAATTTCTTCATGTAATAAGAGAACAAAAAAATTATATATATATATATACCTGACATGTAGAGTTCCATCCATTAATTAAATTCTACCACAAACTCATCTTTTACTCAAAATAATAATATAACTAAAAAAATATTCCATTTACCCTATTCGTATAGGGTTCCCAAAAAATGAATTTATGATTCTCCTATCAGACCCTTTTAAAAAAATAAACTACATTATACAATCCAGGGACTTCACGTAGTCTAGTGGTGGGCGATAAATCCCAATCGCACTATGGATATGGGTTTGATTCCCAGAGCCTTGTCTGAAGCAATGGTTTATCACATGGTTTGCATGTTTTCCATTTTATAAAAATCCAAAAATAACCATAACAATATAATAAAATTTCAAACTTAATCCATACCAACCTTTAAACTTATTCAAAATACTTCTGTCCAAACTCATAGTCCAAAATTTATAAGGAAGGTAAACATAATGATGATCATTTTTCTCACAAAATAAAATGTGAACACCTTTATCATGTATTCTATTAAAACGCTGCAACATCCTAAATTATCATAAAACCTTATTTATTACATTCATGCTCCCTTATTCCTTATAAAATACTGGATGTAATCCTTCTATCCAAAAATGTTGTAAACTCCAATAATGATGGAATATACAAATCATTAATTAGATTCAAGGTAGTCAAAAAAATCCAATATAATTTATCCAAATCAACCATCTCTTATTCCAAAATCACTACCTCATTATCAGGACCATTTTAAGGATTACATTCCCTTCAACCATGTATTTTTTCAAAAATTTTAGCTTACTATTAAGTCACTTTTCATAGAACCATATAATCTCAAATCCTCAATAAAATAGTACTATAGTACAATCCTTATTTATCTCCATAATTCATATAAAAAATATATTGTAGATACAACAGTCAAATGAAATAATTCAATAATAACAACATAAGAACACTAGTCATTCATCTCCATCTGGGGTAGTTTCATAACATTTTTATTATCCAATCACATCATTTTCGGTATACCATTATGACTGGAACATTGATTCACGTAGTGTCTCAACACCATGCAGACGAATCATTTTATATTTGAAAACTTTTTCTTACCCTTTCAATCACGTACTTGGTGTCCTTTTTCTCCACACTTATAAAAACTCCCATCTCCATCAAGCATTTACCAAGGTGATTATTTCAACATTTATCACATATGGGAAAATCCTTCATTCCCCTATTCTCGTTATCCATCTTTCTTTCTACCATCCTTTTCTTCTCTTGCTTCCCTTCAAAGCCATAGGACTCAAGGAATTATTTACTTATCTTACTAACAAAATATTTTAATTCTTCATATATTGAGAATACATGGTAGACTATTTCACATCTAAATATTTTTTTAATACCATTAATGATAAGACCCATCTTACTCTTTGGATCATACGTATTGATGGAGTTCTCATTCCTTTTATTGGGTTCCATTTCTAAATAATGGAATACACTAGGTCAGTTTATGAATCACAATTCATAATTCCAAACATGTAAAATACCTGACGTAAATTGAAATGTTTATGGATATAATCTATAATCACAATAAATGTTTTCTTTGAGGAGATATATACTTATAAAACATTCATAGTGGTTTGTAAATAAAACGATAATTATCCTAATCATATCCCCCAGGAGTGTCGTAACCAAGAGTGCAGCAATACCCGTTATCATGCACTAGTTCCCATTAGACTGTAGCTCAAAGCGGTGTTTTTGGGTTTTACACCTAGGTAAATCTAGGCCAGAGCCGCCTCTACATGCTTGTATATAGACAGGGATGTATTGCTTGGAAAACTCATAAAATCGTTACAGTACCAAAATTCTAGGATCTTCTTCTATACAAATCCTCAAAATCTATCTTTGGGTAATGTGATCTAATCAGAGTTTATCTATATCAAGTTTACAATGTTATTTCTAAGATTCCTATGATACCTACTGTAATGCCCCGACCCCAGTTACCCAGGGTTGGTGCATTATTACATAACATTGGCATGATTACAAGGAATCAAGTCCTGAAGGATCCATCGGTTTAGCAGTATTGGAAAATAGATCACATACATGAATATTACATTACACTTTATAACATACAACAAAACATAAATAATCCTTTACGAATGCCATTATTACTTTATATTAACCTTTCATATCAATCACAATACACTTCTTCAACTCCTAAGAAAAATAAAACATAGAAATGGGTGAGCTCAAACGCTCAGTAATGGTAAGAAATACAGTGGAAGATAACATAAATATTAACCATGGTGAATAATTGAAACCACATGCCTTTACCAATAATAACCATGAATAATTTTATGGTACGAATATGATCTGAGTAAATAATTCCATAATAAAACATAATAATGGGTATTATACTAGTCGAATGACCACATGAACCATCAATATTATTTACATAATGAGGGAATGTATAATACCGGACATTATGAATCATTTTTTCATGGCCTCGGCCAAGACATCTAAAAATGATTAAGCCTCAGCCAAAACCATATATTAAATTTGGAAAGGCCTAGGCCTATTCAATGTCTAGTTGTCTCATTAGACCTACCGATTCATCGAGGGGCTATAGCGGGTTCCACCTGTCATTTACTTAGTCCGACACATTCCTCATATGAAAAGGTTTAAACATATCATAAACATTCCTATTAAAACTATCATACAAAATGACAATACTTTAACTATAAACCATTAATGGTATAAAAATTACACATCCATAGTCAAAAATATCATATGACCTTCAATACAATTTGTATGTTTTGTGTCATATTAAATCAACTTCAAACATGTTTAAAATCCATCAAGGGATGTTGACATGGATGAAAATGATTTGTAAAACTCTTTGAGAGAAATATCCCATTTTCATGAAAACATTTAAAAGTTATAAAATTTTGAAAGGAATACATTTAAAGAAATTTTTGAATCAAAGTGTCCTATACCACTTTGAAACTATTGAAATGAATTAAAATTTTTAAAACATTCATGTCCATATATATAAATCCTTAAAGCCATTTTGAAAACACGGACATTAATGAAATTCATTTAGAAGTATACATATTTAAAACATTTAAAATGATGTTTTAGTAAAAAAATTCACTTAAAAATTATCTCATTGAAAAATCCTTTATGAAACATGAACTTGGATAATAATTATGTCCCAGTAGATACTTACGTAAAAACAACCTCGGATAATAAAGAGATTGTGAAAATAACCCTTACCAATTTGGTAACTTACGAAACATACACCACATGAAAGAAATATCATACAATTAATATGTAAATACACATAAATTAAAGTGTATTACACAAATAATAAAATTATGGGAAGTACATACACCACACAAAAGGTAATAGTTTAAATATGGCATGAATCTCACGGGAATAAAGAGTGAGATGAAAACCCCTTACCTCGTGTCTGACTTGACTCGTTCATTCTTTAATATCATGATTAATACGCTAAAGTTAATTTCTAATTTCATAAAAACCTTTTTCAATTTTATTAATCCTTTTATATCTCTTATTACCATGTTATAAACATTATGTAATCATTTAATTTAATAACATTCGTTTGGTCAATATTTGGAACATGAGTCAAAAATGAACACCTTATAGTTACAAGTTGTTCAAATGGACAAAATATCATTATATCCAGAATTATATTTATGATTTAGATATCATATTTATCATATATATCCATTATATACATGTATTTATAATTGTACATATCATTCTGAGGTAAGAATGAAATGCATCGTTCATGGAGACGGTAAGTCGTACGCACGCATGAACGCTACGTTCATTTCTATTTATTACTTTTAATGGACTTAAAACATAATGATACATAGGTATATTATAATTAATGTATAATATCATATATAATATCATTAAATCCTTCCATTATACGTCCCACATATGGTATTAACGAGTCATACCACTTTGAGGGGGTGGTAGTCCGTAGTCCTCAAATGAAATTATCACGTTTACCCATAATGAAAACCATTAAAGTATGATATAAATGAAAAATAAAGAATCCTGATGAAAAAATAAACATAATTTATGCCATATATAAATACAGTGCCACAATAATGGCCACAAGACGAGGCCGTAGGAGGTAATTTAACAATCATCATTTCGTGAGGCATTAGTTTTTCATCCACAGAAACATTATGTTATTCACCCATTAGATGGAGGTGTGTGTAAGTGTAATCCTTATCAATCTCATAACAACATCCTAGTATATTTATGATACTGATGTTTTTATAAAATAAAAGGAATAAAAATATTTTAGGGGTTGGAGATGTAAAATAAAAGAAAATAAGTTAAGAGAAACATTTACCTTTAATTTGGGTAACATCCATTGGATTGAACAAAAAGGACTTCTTGAAGTGCCTTCTGCCTAAGGTAAGGCTTATAAAAGGAGGAAAGGGATGTTGGGAGCTTAATTGGGCAGATTTTGGATGATCATAATGGATTGAGAGGTGTGAGTAATTGGTTATAATTGGTCTCCTTTAATAAGGGGGGGAGGGGCTCTTAAGGAATGTGTGTAAATAGTATTTTATTTCATAATGATATTCGGTTCCTAAATGTCCAAAAATAATGAGTGTCAATGATAAGATGACTCATGGTCGAAGTAAAATCATCCAATTATAATTGGACATGTTTTGGATATTATTGTAATATTTATAATCTATTTTATTTAAATCATTTATTAATGAGGTATATACATGCATCATTATTGTGTCATTAATAATTTAATTTATTAGATGTCTAAAAATTAAAAAAAATACCATGATGTCGGAAATATTTTTATCTTTCCAATGAATATTTATTGAAAAAAATATTACTTATATAACACCATATAAAAATTAATTAATAAGAGGTGTTTTTTTGTCAGTTTTTCCTTTACATTATATTAATTAATCTAAATTGTCAATATCCTTAATAAGTTGCTCCATGGGGTCCAAAAATCGACCCAAAGATGCCCATGGTTGTCTATTAGTAATCCAATAAGCTTAGGACATGTGTTAAGGTAAGTATGAATTATCAAAATATTATTTTTATATTGAATTACCCTATTTAATTTTAACCGCGGTAAATAAAATTAAAAAGTTACTATTCACAAAAAAAATATTTTTATCTTATTGATCCATATTTTACACCTTGATATTAACTGTGTCTCTCATATTTTTGAAAATCAACTCACCGAACCGGTAAAATTAATTTTTATGTGAATTTTCAAATTCTCCTAGGAGGAGGGTAAAAGACGGTGAATTGTTCGATAAAATTTTATATATCTAATATTATTAAAAAATGACTCCAATTAATTACATTGATCATATATCGGTATTATATATCTATTATGACCTAAAATATATTTAAATAAAATAAATAATTATTTATAAAATTCAGTTTTAAATATTAACTCATTGTTTTTCAGTATTCATAAAAAATTTAAGGTTTTCAGAAAAATATTAAAAATTTACCATAAGCTAATTTTGATACTCCAAATAAAAGAATTGAAGTATATTTTACCAAATTCAAAACATTTAATTTTCATTAATTCATTTGAAATCAATTCCCTTTTTAGAACAAATAGAGTGTTTTTAAGAAACAATAACTATCAAAACATTGATACTTGTTTATGTCCAATTTCAAAGTGAAATTAATTTCAATAAACAACATTCGAATAAATGGTAAATATATATTATAATTACACTTTAAAACAAATTAAAATGATAATCTAACCATATAAATAAATTAGATTAAAAGGCACTTTTGAATTAAAATGCAATATTTTTACTATTCATTAAAAAAATTACATTATCGTAAAAATTCCAAAATTTTAAACAATGTAAATATTGATGTCCCCATTCTAAAGAATAAATTTATTTAGTCAAATTGAATATATATAAGATTCAAATATTGTATTTAAAAAGGGATCTTTATTAAAAGGCAGTAAAATTGCATAAAGAAATACTTCTTTAATCCGATAAAAATGAATTTGTTCTTACATTATGTCTAAGAAACTCATAATATGGATTCTAAAAATATAAGGATTATATAAAGATCAAAATTCAGTTAATACTATTCATAACTACTTTTGAACGGATATTTTGGTAAGTCGTGGTGCGCTTGAACTCTGTGTTGCGTGTAGTGCAAGTTATTGAATTATTTTGAAGAAATAATGTCCTATGTCATCTTGGTGTTTAAAATACCTCTCATGATTATGAATATGTAGGATTTAGGATCACCCTTAGAGGATGTATAGGAGAGATAAAAGTGTACTACTGTTCTATGAGATTCACAGACCTTACAATGGAGTCCCATGACATGATTGAAGATGGAAACATCATGGATCAAATGTTTGAGTATGGTCTCTTTAGTGATATTCATACTAGTGTAGTACCATTATGAATATCTTTCTATTTACAGGTATTAGATAGGGATTTGTTAATGGATATATTTCTTTCATAGGGATTACATGAAATAGTAGGTAGAAGTGGTAGTCATATAGTAGTGTCATCCCCAAAGTCTTCTAGGTGTTGGTCGACAATATATATAGAAATAAGACATTCCAGGGATCATACTCGTGAATTTGATCAAGGATAGTCTAGAGGAATGTGGATTTCGAGAGAGGGTATTAGCTATGCAAGTGATGGGATAGGTCGCATGGTGGGTGGTGGCCTATCCAGACGTGCTGAGGAGGGATGGATGATAGAGGATGAACAGTCGTGGTAGAGTGGTTGATGTGATAATAAATCTCCCAATTATGGGAAAGGTAGTCCACAGTAATCTGGAGCGAGCATAGAATCAGCTGGGGATCTAGGAGATGTCGATGAAGTTCTTGGATGATATTATAAGATCTTCTCACTACCCATTCTAGGCATCCCACTTCGGGCTCAGGGATCTGGTAGTTAGGGATGATGACAACTCCAGGCTATGGAGGAGTTTGACCCAATATAAGAAAAAATGATTAGAGGTAAAATATATTTTTATTCCAAAATTGATTAATTTTTATTATTATTAGGATCAATTTATTACCATATGTATTTAATCTTTATTCAAGAGATGTATCTCCCTATATAGGAATTATCACAACAATATTTCCTGGAGATTCCAACTAGGAATGCTTCTTTTATATCTTTTATTTATCAGTAGTGTGAGAGGTCACTTTGTGGAGAGAGGTTCTAATGGGACATTTTTTTATTCATGATGGGATCAATAAACAATATCATTTGTATGGATTGGTTTTCCAAGGTTTGAGACTAGATAGAATGTAATCACATACATGTCATATACCTTCACAGAAATGGGATTAGAGTCTCCATTATGGGTTAGAGAGATTTGATGGTTGGATTAGTGGATTTTGTGAGAATGATGTTTCATTACTTCTCCTTGGGATCAATAGGATCTATAGAAAAATTGAGTCATTTAGTCATGGAGTATTTTATGGATGTGTTCCCCATGATGTTCCAAGACATCCTTTTGTGTGAGGGATTTCATTTTTCCTTGACTTGCATTCCAAGAACACTACAATATATATATATATATATATATTGAAAATTGAATACCCCCTACTGAGGTCTCGTTTCTCCTGTTGTATTTGGAGGACCTTTTATAGAAGGTTTTTAACTAAACTAGTGTGTCCCATGGGTAAACTACAATTTTTATGAAAAGGTAGATGTGAGGTTTTAGCTTTGTGTTGACTATCGTTGCCTTAACTAGGACACAAAAAATAACATGTTCCCCTTTATAAGGATTTATGACCTCTTGATCATTTGTGAGGCCAATGATGGATCTTGAATGTCAATATTAGGTTCAGATACCAGTTGTTTAAAATTTTTATGAAAATTTAATGATGTTGGAATTCCAATGAAGATACTGAAACTAGTGTTTGTGGTAAATATTTTGATTTTCAGGTATTCCCATACGTTGATTAATGATTATATAAGCCAGATATTTCTGCCATACTCTGAAAAATTCATTGTTATCTTCATTGATGACATACTAATATACTCTTGATTATATGATTGGATTTTAGTGAGCTTTAGGAAGGTCCAATATTTTCTTTGGGAGACATAATTTTTTGTTATGATCATTAATTTCCTATTATCAATATTGGATGATCTCTTTATAGGGAATGTAATTTTTTTCATGGACATCATATGGACGCAATGAAGGTTCTGGTAGTTCTTTCATGGGCTTCATTGAATTTAATGTCATAGGTGAAAAAGTTTCCTATCTTGGTGGGGTATTAGGGAAGGTTTATGGTATACATATGATGGATTGAAACCTCTTCAACCGCCCAAATGTAAAACATGAATATTCTTACCATGACTGAGTAGTTCCAAGGTATCTTCATGGATTCATGTTGAGGATGACTAGTGATCCTATATTGAGACTACCAATTGAGGGTGTGGATTATGTAGTATATTGGGATTCTATATGAGATAGACATAGATTTGTGTTGATGTAATGATATGATGTTATCAATATTGTTTTAGTCTAATTGGGAAACCATGAAAATAAGTTAATTAATCATGACTTTTAGTTTTTAGCATTAGTCATGTATATGAAGATGTGGATGCACTATCTTCTCAGAGAGCACTTTTTTGTTTAATCAGACAATCTGAGACTCAGGTATGTTGTCACAAAGAGAGACTTGAACATGAGATAGATTCATTTTTTGAAGTTCCTATAGTACTATGACATTGAGATATTATAAAATCCTTAAAAAGATACATGGTGCATGATATCCTTAGTGGGAATTCTTAGTCTGATTTTGTGAAAAAAGTCTCAGAGCAGTTATTTCTATTGCATCTGGCCCATGTTGAATGGGAGGGTATAGATTTTATTCGGTCTATGTAGTTGAAACCACCACTTCTACCATGTTTGATAGATTCCCTATTTTAATACATTGAATCTGAGGTATTACGTGGGCAGATATACTATAGATATTTAATAGACATATATACATAATGAGTTAATCATGTAATCATTTTCTAGGTATGTATATTGGCCCAACTGACAATATGGTAGGATTTGATGATAGAGATTCAGACATCCTAATTAGTAGTACATCCTAGTGTGGTGGAAATGAATATAGATCATCACAATAAAATGTGCTGGCATGAGATAAAGCGTGGTGGAGTTCATATCATACACACTTGTCTGTTAGAAGATCAAGGATGAGCACTAGGTTTCATACTTTTTGTGGTTGTACATGAGATAATAGTTTGAAAATAGGATATGATACCCATCTACATTATCATATGACTTCCATGGACTAGAAGATTCAATGATTCCATCTAGGATAATGATTACTGACTCATGAAGTCATCATATTCCATGCTTTTAGTGAGAAGACTTTGATGGAGAGTTTTAGGTAATTTTATTTATGGGAGATTGGTTTTCCTTTATGCAGTAACCATGAATATTCCCTCTGTCCATGATAAAGAATTAACATAATGGTTCTAAAGAGGCTTGTTGGAGGTATTCAGAAACTATATAAGGATGGGCATGAAGATTCACCACTAGAAATATGGATAGGCTGAGCACACTATGTCTATGAAGTATGTTATTTTGAGAGATTTCATATTATAATTTGAATTTATTTTAGAGGAATACTTTCCATTTTTAATGTTTTTTGAAAATTATAGCTACTTATCATCTATCGGCATTAAACTATTTGTTTACCTATTTGTAAGACCCTGTAAGACACCCTTATACTAGACTAACATCGATGGGGAATCACTTGTTGGGATAAAGATGGCGCAGGTGATAATAAATAAGTTGCATGTCCTCAATAATATGATGAGGATAAGTCTAATATGGATGAAATCTGATGTAGATTGACATCATTGGCCTTTGGATTCTAATAAGGGAACAAAATTTCATGAGACTCTAACTATTTTGATTATTATAAACATTCAGCTAGAGTGGAAACCTATACCATAGATTCATCAGGATATTCAAGATCTTATATATGTTTGGGGATGTTTCTAACCTCATCTACATACCCCAAATGATGGATAATGTTCACTACATCTATATTTTCTAAAAATGATGTGATAATTTTGTTACATTGTGCATATTATTGATTTTGGAAACATACATCAGTTATGGGGGAACTTTTACAGACAACCTGATTGAGATTAAGGAACTATAGGAGAGGACCTTCTGTGGACATTTCATTCCATTTTTTGGTGAGTAGTGAAGGAACAAGATCTTATAGGTGAGCTCATCGGAAATGATGATCTATATTTTCGCTTAGTATGTGATGATTTGTGTTTAATTTTTTCTTCTCACGAATAAAAATCCAGATGGAGGGAATAATGTAGAGGCCTTTTGTTCCCTTATAAGACTTCATATTATATAATTAAAAATTTTCAAATTCAGGTGCTGATATGGAATATGATTCTGAAACCTAATGTGTCCATAATTAAATTTTAAAAAATATTAAATATATTTTATATCATGTAAACATGATTTCATAAATAAAATGTGGATAATCTCAGGTAAAGTCATGTATCAAAAATTTGAGACAATATTTAAATCAATACTACAGGTTTTACCTTAGATGAAAGAAAAAATTGATTAGTTCCAGATTTTTGGATAAAAGTGGTCACTGATGGATTCATTTAGTTAAATAAATAATTTAATTATTGGTTTGAAATAATTTCCTAAAATAATATCCCTTTATAAATAATGTTTTATATACGATCTCTATGTTTATACATATAAATATGACACCATTATGAGTATATTCCTTACACCCTGCATTGGAGAATCGAGATGAGATGAAAAAGAGATTCAAGATAATGGTGAATTGTGGAGCAACGAATGTAAAAACTTCTATTAAACATTATAGAGACCATTATTCATTAAATAATGATTCAACATCAATATAAAAATCATTAATATTTGGTTTCTACAATAATTTATTCAAATAATGATCATGATCAAATTTTGTTTTATTATGAGATCAAATTAAGCCTTTGCGTGATCCTGTGGATATGTTAAAATTGTTTCTTTAGTTTATTTCATGTTTTCAACCCTATGTAATCCATATTTGTGTCTTTTTTCAAGGAGATCTTCTCCAATTTTTGTTTCACATGTGCTTTATTTTAATTTCACACTATGTTCTTCATATAATTAATAATTGGATTATGATGCCTTCATTTGACATTGTCACGCTGGACGAATTGCTACCAGACCCTTGTATTCATGGTGGATTCACATTTGTTAGCATGGTTGAAAAATTAGGGATGGATTCCAATTTTTTTTGGAATTGTAGTTTTTTTCATTATGGTTCTAGTATATGATGCACAAATAGTGAAACATAGTAGACTTTTGAGGCTTGTATGGGTATTTTATGGGTCAATAAAAAATATAATTTTTGTCCACTGAATGTTTGGAAATGATGATTGAAGACATTTTATATTGATTTGGGATGAAATTTATATGAGATTCATAGTAGAAAGTTCATATATAGAAATTTATAAGCATATATGAGATTCTCTAATGTTACAGACTATATAAAGTGTATTGTAATGAACACACGTAATGTAATACATCAATGGCTGCATCATTAGGGTTTTGGAAAACGTTAAGGATCACAATCCATGTGGCGAGGCTACACAATGTTTGACCCCCCTTAGGTAGACTGAGCATGTAGTATAACCACATAGGCAGGAACCCATGAGGGGGACAAGCCATTAAATGTAGTACATGGGCATTGGAATTATTTCACACACATGGCTAGGAGCACAGGTAGGACCCCAGGTGGAATAGGAACACTATATAATCCCCTAATATGATATGTTGGGGTAAGTGGGTTGTAAACCATGGTATAGTAGGTACTTGAGCATGGAGTAGATTGGGAACACACATTATGTGTATCCCCTTACATTATGGGTAGCCCTATTTCTTTTTTGAATAAAATTCTACCTCTCACATCTCCTTCATTTAGACACAAATGTTGGCCCACGAGTAGCCTATTATGAATTTTTTCCATTGTAGAATATTATTCTAACCTTAGTGTTGAATTTTATGTTAATAAGTGAGATTCTCCAAGTGTGATTCTTCTTTAAGAAACATTCAATGATGATAGTGATCAGTCAATATCATCAGAGATGTTAGATTGACACCCTCATATTTGGTAGGGTATAGGCCCTCTATCTATTATTCGAGTATACCCTTATTACTAGGTATGGAATGGGGACTCTATATAATATCTTGATGGAACCCTGATGCTGGGCATGGATGGGGTCTTTAATCAACTATTTGACTAGAACCCTTCTGCAAGTTGGGGTTGGTTCCTATATCAACCATTACTGTGGTACCCACCTGTAGAGACAAGTCATGGGTCCTTGATCATCATAGTGTATCTCTATAGATATGACTAGTTATGGGTCCTCTACAATTAGAGTGGATAACTCCTAATGGGTAGGTTAGGTTCATCAATTCATTATCCTTGTGGCACCCTCCTATGATATCAGGGAATGTTTCCTCAACAACTATAGTTGTACCCTCTTACAGATTTAGGTCATGGGTTATCTATTTACTAATTTAGTGGTATACTACAATTGTAACATCAAATTAGTTCTATTGACAGATATTTCCTCCACTTGACTATGTGGCATTCTGGCGAGCCATGTGTAATGCCCCGACCCTAGTTACCCAATGTTTGTGTATTATTACATAAAATTGGAATGACCACATGGGATCAAATCTAGAAATACGGATGTGTTTAGTATCCTTGTGATCATGATACATACATAAGTTCAACATGTCATCATGAAATGAAATACAACACTAATTTATTCTATTAGAAACATCCAAGCCTCCTAGATTATTCTTGCAAGTAACTCATAACTTACTTCTTCATATCCTAGTAAAATTACACATAAGAAAGAGGTGATCTCAAATTCATAGTAAGGGTAAGAAATACAATGGAAGCTAACATAAACATTTGGCATGGTGAATAATTGAAAACATGTGCCTTGGGAAATAATAAACATGTACACATTATTGATGGAATAATAGCTGAGTAAATAGTCCCATAATGAAACAATGTCATGGGTATAAATATAGTCATGTGTATCATACTAGTTAAATAAACAAATGAACCATCAATATTAATTTCATAATAAGGGAATGTATAATATTTTACATTCTTAAACATCTTTTCAAGGCCTAGGCGAAGACATATAAAAATTATTTATGCCTTATCCCAAACCTTTTATAAAATTGGGAAAGGCCTCAGCCAATTCTCAGTCTAATTGTCACATGAGATCAATGGTTTCATTGATGAGCAATAGCGGGCTCCACCCCTCAAATACAATGTTGAACACATTCATTATATGAAAAGGATGAAATATAACATAATCATTCGAATTAAAACTAGCATACGAAATGTCAATACTTTAACCATTAATTGTATAAAAATAACACATCCATAGACAATCATATCACAAAACAATCTATTCAATATGGATGATTTGTTTCATATTAAATCAACATAAAACAAGTTTAAAATATATCAATGGATATTGAACTAGATGTAATGAAAAATATTTGAAAAAAATTCCTCTTTATATTTTGATACCATTTAAGAGTCATATAATTATAAAAGAAAACATTTAATTTGAAAATATCTTAATAGCTTGTTTGGGAAGATTTGATGTTACAATGGCTGAAAATAGCCACACCGACTAAATATGTTAAAAAACATTCTTACATAAATTCTGTAAAAAAGGTCAAAAAGTACCTTGTTTGGAAAATGAAGGAAAGATTCCTTTCAATCCATTTTATATAAATCCAAACATTGGTATACATGACTTTAGAAATAGTTCAGTAAATAGTAAAAATGTTTTGAAATACACTTTTAAGTAACATGGATGTGGATGATAAAGATATCCTCGTAGATACTTACGTAAAAACAACCTTGGATAATAAATAAATTGTGAAATACACCATTACCTTGTGTATGACATGATCCGTTATTTCTTTAGTCTCTAGAATAATAAAATAATGTTAATTTTTTCTTTCTTCAAAGCCATTTTCAAATTTATTATTCCTTTTGTGTCAATTATTAGTACGTTATAAACATTATTAAATCATTTAAGTTAATATCTGTCTTTTTGTTGATATTTTGTACATGAGTCAAAAGTAATCTTCTTATAATTACATGTTGTCCATGTGGTCATAAGTAATTTATATCCAGAATGATATTCTTGGTTTAGATATCATATATATCTTACTTATCCAATATATATATATATATGAATGTATTTATAACAATAAATAACATTTGGAGATATGAATTTAAATGCACCGTTCATGGAGACGGTAAGTCATACGTATGCAGGAAATGCTACTTTCATTTCTATTTGGAATATTAGTGGAATTAAAACATAATTATTCATAGATATATTATATTTATAGTATAATATAATATATAATATAATTAAATCTATCCTTTATATGTCAAACATAAGGCATTAATGAGTAAAGGTATGATGTAAATGGAAAATACAGAAGCATAAAAAAAACATATACATAATATATATCTTATATAAATATATTTTCATCTTAATGGCCACCATGATAGGTGGTAGAAGATAATAGAATAATCATCATTTCATGAGGAGTTAGTTTGCCATCCATAGAAACAGTGTGTTCTTTCCTTGTTATATGGAGATGTGTGTAAGTGTAGTTTGAATCCATCTAATAAAAACATCCTAGTAAATTTAGGATATATTGATTGTTAAAAAATAAATAAATAATAAGATTTTAGGGGTAGGAGAAGTAAAATAAAATAAAAGAATTTATGAGGAACCATTATATTTAATTTGGGTAACTCCCTTTGGTTTGAACCAAAAAGACTTCTTAAAGAGACATATGCCGAATGTATGGATTCTAGGTGGAAGAGAGGGATCATGAGATATTATCTGGGTAGATTTTCGGTGATCCAAGGGTCTTGAGTGGTGGGAGGAGTGGGTTATAAGTGGTGTGCTTTTTTAAGGGATAGGAGGGGCTCTTTAGGAATATATGAAAATGTTATTTTATTATAAACATATCATCAGTTTCAAAATATCTAAAACATAATAAAGTAAAGAATATTATGAATAATGTTCAAAATAAAATCATCCAATAAGAATTGGATAGGTTATGAATATTTATTTAATATTAATAATCTTATTTCTGTAAGTCATTTATTAATGAGTTGAATACTGCACTATTATTGTGTCATTAATAATTTAATTAATTAGATGTATAATAATTTTAAATAAAATAAATAACGTAGGAAACAGTATTCGCATTAAAATTAATATTTATAGTTGAAATTATGACTTACATAACCCCATGTAAAAATTTATATTCTAAAAGATATTTGTTAATGTCATTTTCTACAATAATTTATGTTAATTAAAATAAAGACTAATTATACCTATTAAGTGTCTCCATGGGGTCTGAAAATATACCCAAGGATTCCCATGGTCGTCCATTAATAACCAAATAAGGTTAAGAAAATTTTTAGGGTAATTTGGTGTTATTATAATATGCTTTTTACTATGAATTACCTTATTTACCTTTAACCGCAATAAATAAAAGTCAAAAGATAATATTAACCAAAAATTAGTTTCATATTATTGGACCAAATTTTACATACTAATTGTAACATACCAAGTAAGTAATGAATAATATAATTTCTTATCTCTATCTATTTATAAATTAGATAGTGTTTTATAGGCTTAAAATTAGAATAAATCCAATCATAAGCGTAAAATTCTCTAATATTTTTAAAAGATTGTTTTACCGTCTTTTGATGGCGAACCATTTTTAAATCTATATTTTGACAATTTTAAATGATTTATTTGTCAAAATAAACTTATTATTTATGATTGGAACATTTAAATTTAATTTGGATAAATTTTTTATATTTTTCTGACAATGTTCATTTTTTAATGAATAGTGAAAAATACTGTATTTTACAACAAAACTGCTTTTTCATCTAATTTAATTATATTGTATTATTATATTTTAATTTTGTTTTAAAGTGTAATTAGAATATATTATTTACCATTTAATACAATTGTGTTCATTGTAATTAATTTCACATTGGAATTTCACATAAACAAGTGCCAAACTTTTCATAGATATTGTTTAAAAAAACACGCTATTTGTTTTGACAACGGGAATTATTTTTAAATTCATTAATTCAATTTATATGTTTCGAATTTGGTAAAATTGATTCCATATTTGGAATCCTAAAGTCCAAATTATGTAATTAAAAATCTTTTTTTGGACATTATGTATAGTAACGACAATATTTATCATTAATTATCTTGATTAATTAGTAATCTGGTAGTTAAGGATAATAAAATAATATCATAATAATAACAAAAGACCCCAACATGTGTCCTAATGCTACTAGTTGTGTCATGTCCGAACATGGGATTCCTTGTTCCAAACTTTGGGACCCCATGGAATAACTTTTCTGTGATAGTGACTTTTTATCTTTTTATTTTTAAAGAATGTTAAATATAACAAAGTATGTATCACCGAGGTAAAACATTTTTAGTTTTGTCTGTGTAAATGATCTCTTAGACTATAAATATTCAATGGACAGATAAAAATATTTCCTACATTATAGTATTTTTTTATAATTTTTAGAAATTATATAAATTAAATTATTTATAACATCATGATGATGCACAGATTACCTCATTAATGAACGATTTAAATAAAATGAAATGATAATGTAACATATAAGACATAAATTTGTCAAAAACCTATTGGATGAGTATATTTCGAACCCTTATCACATTATCCTAGAAATATATCAATGTGGGACCTTTTAAATCCAAAACACATTTCAATATAAAGTAACATTTTATAACATTCCAAGAGTGACATCCTCTCCTATTATAAAAGGCCCCCACCTATACCTCCTTTCCCACACTTCTCAAGCCATTGTCTCAGCCAAGATCTGCTCATTTTAACTCTACAATCCCTATATTCATCCTATAATCCTTACCTTAGTCAGAAATCTCTTCAAGAAACCCTTTTGGTTCATACCAAGAGGAGTTACCCAATTTAAAGGTTAAGTCTTCTCTAATATTCTTTTGTTTAATTTTACTTCTCCAACCCCCTAAACTCTTTTTATTCATTTATATTGTAACAACAAAAATATCTTCAATATACTAGGATGTTTTTATAAAAATAATTTGAGCTCAACTTACACACACCTACATCTAATATTTAAAGAACATATTGTATCTATAGATGGTGAATTTCTGCCTCACGAAACGATGATTGTTCAATATTCTTCTAACACCGTCAAAAGTGGCCATTAAGATGTCACTATATTTATATATGATATATTATATGTTTATTTTTTACTTAGGCTTCTGTATTTTTACATTTATGGCATACCTTTATGTTTTCCATCATGGGTAAACGTGATATCTTCATTTTAGGAAGTGCGGACTACCGCCCCATCAAAGTGATTTGATTTGTTAATGCCATATGTGGGATGTATAAAGGATGGAGTTAATGATATTATATATGATGTTATATATTAATTATAATATACCTTTATATCATTATGATTCTATTCCATGAAATAAGAAATATAAATGAAAGTAGCGTTCATGTTTATGTACGGCTTACCGTCTCCATGAATGGTGCATTTCATTTCTTACCTCTAAATGTTATGTAATATTATAAATGCATGTATATACTGGATATATATGATATATATGATATCTTAATCATGAATATAATCTTGGATATAATGGATATTTTACCACATGAACAACATGTAATTATAAAGAGTTTATTTTCAACTCAAGTATCAATGATCGACAAAAGGACCATTATTAACTAAAATAATTACATATTGTTAATAACAGGGTAATAAGTGATATACAAGAAATAATGAACTTGAAAAAGGTTCTTAATCAAGTATAAATTAACTCATGTTTATAATTCAGGACGTTAAATAACGATCGAGTCAAGTCGGACCCGAGGTAAGGTACTTCGTCTCAATTTCCTTTCATTGAGGCAAATTTTGTTCTATACACAACATTCTTGAATATGGTGTATAAACCCCCATTGACTTTTATGTATATTATAAAGTAATATTTTTTAAAGGATGTGTCTTACTAAACATCCAAAGGAATGTTTTTTTGTCGTACGTATGCGGCGACAACGACTTCTCCGCCGTCGTGACCATTATTTGAGTTTCAGCTTCCTCTACAAGCCACAACTTTTTTTTAAATGAAAAATAAATACCATGCTTTACTTTTCTATTATTTTTGTATTGAAAATGTTTGTCATAATGTTTTTATTATATCAATGATTTGTATTGATATCTTGTGATTGAAATGTGGATATGTTATGTTTCCATTATGCATGTTTTATGTGATACGATTATGTTATGGTTCTTGGGCATTGTTATGAAGACGGGTGGTTCTGTGATAAACTAAGGGCAGGTGAGCCTGATATATCTCCCAAATGCATTGGGTAACGTGAAAGGGTTAAACGTTATGGTTTATCCAATGATATTTAGAGAATATACTGTGATGGGTATTCCAAATGTAACCATGAGGGTTTCTCCCTACATAAGAATGTTATGAATGCCTCAAGTTACCTTTATGTCTTATGATTTCTATGGGTTATTCATAAATCTTATGATTTCATGAGGTATGTTAACGTGATTATGTTTTATGTGTAAAGTATGATTTCATTTATTCTTACATATACATGTACTAATGTTTCCATTCCGTATTTTTATATCCCTTACTTATCTTTTGATACTCATCCCTAGTTTTTGAAATATTTTTCACAGGTCAAAGGAAAGGTACATGATGTGATGATAGTGTCAAGAAAGTGTCATGAAATAATACATGTTTTGTTTTAAATATGTTTCCGTTGATGGGAAAAAATGAATACTATCTTTTATGTAACCACTTTGTTTTAATGTGGAATTTAATGCATGATTTATGATCCAATTCTATAAAACTCCAAACCTGAAAAGATCCTCAATGTCAATTCTTGAAATAACTCAAGATTATGTAATGGTTACGGCTAGGGCCTTATACTAATAACAACCATATATGTCATATTTTTTAAATTCAATTCACATAAGTGGTAAAATTTCATTTGAATGGAAATGTATGTTTTTTAACAACTACTAATTGTTTTTATTATTCATAAAAATTGATGTTTTTCCGAAAAATACCAAAACACTAACATAATATATATTTGATATTCCAAAATAAAAAATTATTTCTATTTTAAAAAAATTAAAAACATATACGTTTCATTATTTGATTTAAAATTAGTTCTTTATGTCAAAACAAATAGAGTGTTATTAAGAAACAATAACTATCAAAATATTGACACTTCTTTATGTATAATTTCAATGTGAAACTAATTACGATGACCCAAATTGGATTAAATGGTAAAGATATAATGAAATTATACTTCCAAACCATTGAAATGTATAATTTAACACTATAAATTCTTTTGATTAAAAAATTTGTTTTCAATTAATATTTACTATTTTTCACTATTCACCCAAACATTAATGTTTTTAGAAAAACACCAAAAAATATTGTAACTAAATATTTATATCCCAATTCTAAAAAAGAAGTTCATTTTTTCAAATTGAATATATAAAAGTGTTAAATAATCTTTTTAAAAATGGTTCTCCATTAAAAGGATTTAAAATTTCATTTTTAAAAAATACTTCTCTTATCTAAAAAAATTAATATGTGTGTATATTAGGTCTACGAAACACAAAATATGAATGTTAAAATTATATTGAATATATTTTAAATTCAAAAAGTGTTTATTTCTATTCATAACCGCTTTTTAAATTTCTAGTTTGACAGGTCGTAGTGTTCTTCAACTCGGTTTTCCGTATATCGTATACTATTGTATTATTTAAAGAGAAACATACTATGGAAGGTTGGGGTGTTACATTAATTCCTCCTTCAATAAATTGCATCCTCGTAATTGGATGTTTTTATTCAAAAATACAATGTTAAAAATAGAAAATACCTTTATGAAATCCCACATCAGAAATAGGGTTTATAATATTTAATCTTAATAAGAGGTAAAGGGAAATGAAAAAGTCACCACCAAATTATGATCTTGATTAGAAGAACATTGGTTGTAATTAAAGACACATAATTGGAGTAAAAATGTAAATATTTATAGTGAGTGATTAAGGTCATCAATCACAAACAAGTGTAATATTAAGGGCCTCAAATCCATAAATCTATGATGATTTAAAATATCATCAGTTTAACTAAATATATGGTATTAGGATAACACATTTTGGGTTTTATGATCCCTTTATTTTTGTTATTGAATTATTTTCATCATAGAATAAGAGAGAGGGAAAAATATAATTGACATGTAGAGTTCAATACTTAACAAATTTCTTCCACAAATCCTTATCACACATTGGTTGTGGGTTCAATTCCTGCAGCGTTGTCCGACATAACGTGTTATCGTCTGACCTACAGGTTGTCCATTTTCTAAAACTCTAATATTATAATATTTCAAAAATATTCATATGAAATACTATCCAAAGATCAACTTAATCCATTCCAACCTTTATATCTATCAAAAATTAATCTGTCCAATTTCTCTCAAAAAGATCTCCAAATACTAAAATCAATTTTAACATCTGATTACCCAAACAATGTAATGTTTCTCTTACTGTCACATACTATAATTATTATTACCTTCATTATATTAAAACCATAATGAAAACAAAAAGTACTGCAATACAATCCTTATATATATCACATTTATCTTATACCAAGAAAATAATTCTTGAATCCAAAAAGTCAAATACATTTATTATTCCACTTCAACTGTAGTAACAACATAAGATTGTCCTTGATCCCTTGTCCTTTTCTATGGTAATATTCCTTGGATATTAGAACATTAAATTGCATAATGACCCATTTCACTATAATTTTAATATTCAACATTGACAGCCTCATTCTTTCCCTTACATTGACTATCATGATGGCCTTTCTGTCCAAATTTGTAGAATACTCTTTTTCTTTTTTGAAAGTTTCTAGGGTGCTTTCTTCCACGATTATCACCGGATGGAAACAAAACTCTTACCTTCTTCACTATTTCTTCATTTTCATTACAATAGTGTTCAATAGATCTCTTCTTCTCTATGTTTTCTATAATGTCATAAGACATAGATAATTACTTTTGTTTATTGGTTGCACATGAAAAAATATCTACATATGATGATAAGGATTCTGAGACTAATGATTGATGTAGAAATAGTTTTTACCAATAAATGAATCAATATATCTAACTCTGTGGGTTACATATATAATCTGCAACATTCCTTTCAATCCTTGCAATGTTAGCTTTATACTTTGCGATGTTATTATCCTCTTATTTCCTCACACTCAGAAATTTCCTTTCCAAATCCATTCAATGGTGACGAGGAAATTATTTTTCTATGAAATTCTAGTTAAAATCCATCCATTATATACATGATACCTCTTCATCCTCCTTTTTTTTGAAATAATAACCACTATTGATATGCATCTCCCGTGAGGCGATAAACATCCATGATAATGTTATCCCTTTCGCTTCTCCCCAATGCATGAAATGTTTTCACTATAGAAGTTATCCATTGTTCAGCAACATGTGGATTTGTATTCCCATTAAATTTTGGTGGTTTTTGACTTATTAATTGGTCAAATATTTATTCCTCCACGTTGTGGATCAAGGAGCTCCATACAGGTAAAGTTATTATTTATAACTAGACTGAGTGGTCTTAATATGGTGACAAGTTGATTACCACATGTTGCATCAACAGATCAAATATAATTATCTTTAGTAGGAGGGAAATCCTACTTGGATTACGTGTGTTGATATGGTTTCCATTTATTCCACCAAATTCTATATCTAAACAACTACATACACTATAAAAGTTTATGAATAGAAATACATCATTCAAAACATGTAAAAAAATTAACATAAATTGAACAGTTTGTGGATATAATCCATAACCATAAAATTGTTTTTTTGAGGAGGTATATACTCATAAATATTTCGTAATTGTTTGTGAAGAATATGTGAATTATCCTAACCATATTCCCCAAGAATATCACAACCAATAGTGCTACAAGGCATGTTTTTGTGTACTAGGATACCCCAGGTCAATCCCGGAACTCATTGTAGAAGTTTTAACTCCTAGGTACATCTGTGCTAGATCCACCTCTATCTGATCTTATCCAGACATGGATGTATTGTAAAAACTATACACAAAATATAAGGACCCGACCTTAATCCTTACTTAATCTTGAATTGAATTGAATAATTTACATTGAGGATCTTTTCAGGTTTAGAGTTTTAGAGAATTAGTACATAACTATTACATCTCAATGATTAAAAAGTAGACACATCTAATCAATTTCCATTTTTTCACAAAATAAAAACTCATGAAATAAAAAAGAGTCATTTCTAGTTCCTTGTTTTATATATCCTGACATTTCCTTGATCCCATCCTTGACCCTATTCAACTTTATGTCATGTGAAAAAAATTTCAGAAACATGGGATGAGCATAAAAATCTCAGTAAGGGTCATAAAAATATGTAAAGAAAACATCAGTCCATGTATACATAAGAATCAATGAAATCATACTTTACTCATAAAACAAAAGCACTTTAACATACCTCATGAAATCATAAGATTTACGAACAACTCATTGAAATCATAAGACATAAACGTAACGTGAGGTATTCATAGCATTCTTACGTAGTGAGTAAACCTCATGGTTATGTTTGGAATACCCATAATAGTATATTACCTAAATATATTTGTAGAAACCTTAGAATTTAACCCCTTCAAGTTACCCAATGCATTGGAGAGCTATATTGGGCTCACCCGCCCTTAGTTTATCACAGAACAACACTTCTTTATAAACAATGCCCATGGACCATAACATAATCATAGCACATAACTTAAGCATAAAAGAAGTATAACATTCCCATATTGAAATAACAATATAACATATTAAGATATTGAAATAATGAATACATTCTAAAAACCATTTTCAAAACAATTTAAAACACTTAATAAAGAGATTTTTGAATCAAAGTGTCTCATACCACTTTGAAGCTTATAACAATTTAATCCATTAATATCCATATAAATAATTACTGAAAACCATTTTGAAAACATGGATATTAATGATAAATATTTATAAGAATAAATCATTAATACATTTATAATGATATTTTAGTTAAAGGGTTTTTAACAAAATGAGAGACATTTGAATACAATAATTGAGGAATAACATTTAATCAGAACATTATAATATCATGAGAATAAAGGGATTAATGATATAATATTCCAAAGGACAGTATATACACCATATAAGAGTTAAGTTGTTCATAATAACAATGAAGTCTCAATAGAAATGTAAAATGAGAGGAAATCCCTTATAAAGAAGGTATCCTTAAATTGAGGATAAATAAATCTCATAATTATGTGTGAAAAATATAAATAAACTAAATATAAGAGGATAAAAATTTTAAAACAATCATATGTCATCCACACATATTCATAGCATGACATAATCATGAAGTAGAGGTTTAACCTAAATAATTGGAATTGGGTTAAGAAGTTCATTTGAAAAAAATTAATATCCTAACGACGTCACATAAAATTTTAGAAAATTATTTGATGAGAGAGATAAAGGGTATCTCATCACTTGGACATATAATTTACATCAATAAGGATATATAAGAACATATCCCAACATTAGAAGATGTAATTTAAAATACAAAACAAAAAGAAGTCTTTTAAAAATAGGAGGGTGAAAGGTTACCTTACCGACTTGGGTAACATTCGAAACATGCACCCCACGAAATAAGAACTATAAAAAATTGATGTAAGTACTCATAAAAGAAATTATATTACACAAAGAGTAGAATAATGGTCAGTACATACACCACTCAAAGGAAATGGTGGAAAATGTAGCATAAATCTCACAGGAATACAAGTGAGACGAAAAAATCCCTTATGAAAACTCAGTAGCCTAACGACGCCAATTAAAACTTCCAAAAATGGATTTATGAGATCAAATAGGGTCTCTCATAATATGAACCTAACAATTGCAGATTGAGGAATATAAAAGAACATCCCCAAACATAATAAAGATGAGCTTTATAATAAATGACATAAAAGAGAGTACTTAAAAAGAAAGAGTGTGGTAGGATCCCTTACCTCAAGTCCAACTTGTCTTGTTCGTTTCTTTATATTCCTAAATAATAATCTTTTTCACATTATAATTTCTTAAGTATCTCCTTTAAAGTTTATATTCCATTCATATCACATATTATAAACTTATAATAGCTAGTTAATTATGTGAGTCTATATCAGATGTTTTTATCGATGTTTGGTACATGATTCAAAAATAATCTTGTTTGAAAAGAATTATCCATGTAGTTATAATTAAATCATCTACAAAATAGAATTAATGATTTATAAGAAACAAAAGAACATTAGAGAAGTCATTACCTTTAAATCGGGTAACTCTTCTTGGTTTGGACCAAAAGGGGTTCTTGAAGAGATTGTTTCCAATGGCACGGCTTCTAGGATGAATCTAGTGATGAGTAGAGATAAACATTGTAGAGTTTGGTCGAGCCAAAGGCTTGTGAGGTGTGGGTAAATGGGTAGAGGTGGGGGCCTTTTATAAAAGGGAGGAGGGGTACTCTTGGAATGACTTGAAAAGTTACTTTATTATAAAATGATTTTCTGATCTTAAAGGTCCCAAAATTATATATTTCGTGGATAAGGTGATAAGGGATAGAAATCCACCCATACAATAGGTTTTTGAAAAGTGTATGTCCTAGATTTTACCTTATCTTCTCAATTTATTTAAATCGTTTATTAATGAGGTAATCGTTGCATCATCAAGGTGTCATAAATAAATTACTTTATTTAATGACTAAAAATTATAAAAAAATACTATGATGTATGAAATCTTATTATATTTTTAATGAATGTTTGTAGTAAAAAATATGACTTGTATAACCCCATGTAAAAATTGTTTTAGTAAAACAATACATCTTTGTGACATTTTAATTTTAACTTTAAATAAAATGTTATTAATGTCATTTTCCTACCAAAGTGGCTCCATGGTGTCCCCATGTTTACCCATGGATTTTATTGGTCGGACATAACTCATCCAATAAGGTTAATATATGTGTCAAGTTCATTTAATATTATTATAACATTATCATTACCTTAAATTACACTAATTAACTTTAATCGCGATTAATAAAATTTATAAGTTACTATTCATAAAACAAATATTTTAATCCCATTGAACCACATTTTACATCATAATGACAACCATGTATGTCAGATTTTTGAAATTCAATTCGCAGAAGTGGTAAATTTTCATTTAAACTAAATATCAGTTTTTTAACTACCACTTAGTGGTTTCACTATTCTTCAAAAATTGAAGTTTTTCAGAATAATACCAAAAATTCACCCTAATGTAGATTTGATATTTCGATTTCAAAAATGATGTCTACTTTACAATATTCGAAACATATAAGTTACATTAATTATTTTAATAATTAATTCACATTGTCAGAAGAAATAGCGTGTTTTTAAGAAACAATATCAATTAAAATATTGTCACTAGTTCAAGTCCAATTTCAAAGTGAAATTAATTCCAATGACCACCATTGGATTAAATGATAAAAATACATTCTAATTTCACTTTAAAAACAATTCAAAAGATTATCTAATCATATAAATAATTTATATTAAAAAGAGGTTTTGAATTTTAATACAACAATTTACAATATTCATAAAACATGAACTTTATCGAAAAATTACCAATAATTTATACAAAGAAAACTTTGATGTCCCGATTCTAACAAAGAATTTTATTTGTTCCAATAGAATGTATAAGAGTAACCAAAACTAAATTAAATAGGGTTCACCATCAAAATGAAATAAATCGACCTTTTACTTAATTTTCGAGTATTTATGCTTAAAATTGAATTCTTTTCTTATTTAAAGAATTTATCTTTTATTGGATAAATTTAAAAACATTTAACAAACATATATAATCATATTTTAGTTATTTCTATTCATTCCCACCAATACAATTTCTAGGCGTTAACTACCATTTAAAATAAAATTATTTTATTATTAAAGTGCAACGTAAGATTTCAAAAAAAACTCGTTGTTCCATAGTGGGTACGCCATCGAGCATAGTGTTCCCTTTAATGTAATATTAATATTTTATTCAAAAATTATAATAAATATGAAAATGTAATATTCTATATTTACCTGGGATGTTACATCCTTCCCCCCTTTTAGGAACTGTGTCCTCACAATTTTAAAGTTGTTCTTGGAAACTTCATTGAAGGCCCCACATTGGAAAAGGAGTAAATTAAACTGTCACTTTAAAAGAATGAAAGGGAGGTAAAAAAGAACACCCGATATAACCCATACTAGGATTCGATGTAGGAAAACATGGACATGGATGAGAAAAAAAGGGTCATGTTCTGATGGGGACTTATAGAAAACATGATTAGGAGAAAGTTAACCACTAGAAAATCACAAACCGGTGATGGATTAAACGGTATTTGATTCCCCATTAAGAAAAATTAACAGACAACATTTTTTTAAGTTACCTTTCATTGAGGAATTTATTTATGAGCCTAACTAAATCATAAGGAAACATACATACTTGTCGTGTAGACTCTCATCTCCTACTATATTTCTTACAAAAAATCATATTTTCTCCAAAAGACGAGTATTTAGGATGACTTTCTCACATTAAGAGAGCTATAATCAACTTCTATAGAATCACCTAATATAGAAAATAAACTATATATTTCCCATGTCTTTAGACATTAACCAAAACAAAGATTGTTAGAACAAAATCAGATAATCCACAAATGGATAAAGTTGGATTTGGTGGTCTAGAACCATCTAATTTTTTACTTTATTCATTAAATAAAAACCTTATCACGTCTTGATTGTTCTTTTGCATGACATGTCATGTGATAATGTCCTATGGATAGCTGTTGCATTAAAGGGTCGTACTGGATCCCTGCTATGATGAGAACCCGGAAGTGCCACAACAATGTTCTTGAATGTATATTCTATGGCCGGATGATATTATTTGAGGGACACAAACAATACAGGTCATTAGGGGTGAGGACTCATAAAACATTGAGCTACTTTCTCATGGTGTGCGCACTTGGTAATATCCAAGAGGATATTATGAGAACGAGACCCGCCAGTAGGAAATCCACATTTCATAGTGTCATTGGATGTTCCTATCTGCGGACGTGTGTATTGATCCTTAGACTTTATGATTATTATTAATGGGTATTACAACACGCTCACTTAGATTTATTGACAAAAACTGTGACGATACACTGTTCGCAGTGAGGTAGGATAAGATGGGTGCATCACGAGTAATACCGCATTAATAGATAATGCGAGAAAGGATTTTCCCTTCCATTCCATAACAGAAGTCGATATCTCAGGCCCTTTGATGGAATTTATATAGCCTCAATAAATCCATGGCCATGGTAAGGTATGGGCAAGTTCAATTATGGGCAGTCAAAGTGAGATCAATCAAGCACATGGTTTGATGAAACTAGCATGCAACCCGCTTGATTGGAGATATCGAGACGAAGGGATTATATTACACGGTAAATGTTCATTGGAGGTGACACGTCATTGCGGCGCTAACTTCATTCTCTATGGGAGCCTTGGCGTATTTATAGATGCTAACCTTGGACTTTAGGGAGGCTCAGCCTAATTCCCATGAGAAAGAGGCCTAGAGGGCCACACACTAAGTGTGTCCATGTATCTCAGTTAAATATTAATTTAACAAGTTAAATAAATATTATTCTCGAATGTGGTGTAATCATTATTTAAGGATGTCTGATCGCATTTATTTTAACACTAGTTATTCGAGGGAATATATTGTGGACGAAATTATATATTTATTAGCGAGTAATGCAGTTACATTTATTTAAGAAATAAATAGTCATTACTCAAGGTCTTATAAATGTGGTGGAGAAAAATGGAAAATAAAAGTACACGCTGTGTATATTAAATATACACGCCGTGTAGTTTTATAGAAAACAAGTACACACCATGTATTAATTATTTCATGCCGTGTAGTTTTTCCAGTTGAGATTTTGAGGATTTAATATTATTTTATTAAATAATATTTATTATAATCAGCGTGGGCGCATGTCAAGGAATTAATAATTCGACATGGGGATCTTCAATAAGAATTAATGAAATAAAGAAAACGCGTAACACGTTTCTTTATTGTCATAACTCTGTTAACCTCAAACCTGATTATAAATATCCTCACAACCCCAACATTTTAGAGAGCCATTGTTGTGCACAATAGATTTGGAAATACTGTCAATCCAAGAGAGAATTCCCTCTCCACCAAGAACGCACTCAAGTTACGAGAGCAAGATCCTCCACCGGATCAAGGTGGTCGTAGGCGGACATCACTAGTAAAGGTTCTTCCACGCTAGCACTCGACGATCCCTTCGGCGACGTCCGGAGATAAGTGACACACGTGTGGATCACCGCTAGAGGAATCCTACACTTGGATTCTACGATGCAACGACGGATCACCGAATCGTGACCGAACACATCAACGAAGAAAGAATTCCAAAGAGGTAATTCTTATGCATTAATTAAAGTAATTATAATCAACATATTATGATCCTCCGCAGGGGTTCCAGGACTCTTATTTTCTTTTTTCGTTCTTCATTCTATTCCGAAGATTTGGCATTTTCTATCGTGGCAGATCTCAGTTTGAACATTGATTAATGTTAAAATTAAAGCTGGGTTAACACACCAATGCGCTTCTGCTGCACCCAGAACCTACAAGTGGTATTAGAGGGGTCATATCGTTGATTATAAATATTTATTTTTTCATTGGTAATTTACGGATTTAATAATTTAGTTATTTCAGTTCAAGTTTAATCGTTATGGAAATCTGAATATCGAGATCTATTCCTCCCTCATTTCTCGTTCACCTCACAGAAATGATTTTTTTTCTTTTAATTTCGATTAAAATAAAATAGAGGAACTCATCCGGAGGAGCCAAATGTTTCTGGCCGTATAACACCAGAATACACGGCGTGTATTCAGAAGTACACGCCGTGTAGTCTAGGTTCAATGCATTGACTGATCCGCCAAATCAGGCAGTGTATTGGATTATTTCTAATAATTTAAGACACCGTGTGTTGTCTAGAAATAGGTGGCATACGATTTCCGAAATACACGACGTGTGGTCCAATTAACACGGCATGTAGTCCTTTCGGGTCAGGGTTGGGTCGTGTACTCTGTACATGGCCTGCCCGGCTGGAAACCGTGCAATGCAGAAACTACACGATGTTTGTCCCACTGTACATGTCTTGTACTCTGAAAATTTCCGAAGTACATTAAACACGCCCTATCCCCGGGCGTGTACTTCAGATGGATGGTGACGATATGTACACGCTGTGTAGTTGGAAATACATGCCGTGTACTAACCCAAATTATGTAGATTTATTAATATTTATTATTATATTATACAAACCCTTGAGATGTGTACCATGGTGCAGGCGTTAAGCTGAGGCACAACATGTGATAGGTGTTTTATATATATGTGTTTAATTTAACATATGCGTAATAAATGGGATTTCACCGGGTTGCCTCCAAGGTACAAGTTACATACAAGGATAATTTTAAATGAATTTATTTGTATAAAATTATGATGGATGAGAATCTCAAGAAAATTCAAAAAAGATATTTAAGATAAAAGGATTGATTAATTAAAGATAATTAATTGATTCGAACTTGATTTATCTTAAACAAAAATGATTAAAGAATTGAATGCTAGTTTTATTTATGAGTAAATATCGTTTCATGTATGGATGATCATGAGCTAGACCGAGACCTTTCTATGAGAATGGTTTCTTTTTAATTTATTTATTTAAATTAAATTTGTTGGCCTGTGAGCCATCTCCTCATTAATATATAGGGCATGCGCTCCCAATGATTCTTTTATGTAAAACCCCCTTTTTACCCCACACCTGCGTCTGAGATAAATTCATATTTAATGGATGGAGCTCCCAAGCTAGTGGAGGCGACTCAAGTCAGGAGCCAAGGTGAAACCAATCCATGGAGATACAAAGGTGGGAATCTGTAAACACGAACCCGAAAGGTTCAAGGTGTTTTTTCCCTAGGTCTTGGGATAGTTTATCAACCGATAGATAAACTAACCAATAGAAAAGATCATGATCATTCCATTTATTTTATTTCTGTCATTTTCATGGATTATTTATTGTGGGTGTGTTATCAAGATCACACAATTAATGAATCAAATGAGCATGCAAGATAGAACTAAAATAAAATTAGATTATACATAAATATTATCTTAGACATGGTTAATCACTTAAGTATATCCCACTTAATATTAACAAGCATGTAATCAAAGATAATAAAATGGAAATTTACATATAAGGTTAAAATCCATCAAAATAAATAATAAGTCAGCATAGCCTTCCATAATATTGGTTAGAATCGAACCATAGTTCAAAGTGATTGGCCAACCCTAGTTGGGGTGCATTCAATTATCGGGGAATTCTAATTCATGGTTTTGGGTTGACATGACTTGGTTCACATCAAGGGTTGACTTCCACAGCAGGACTTTGTGTGACCAAGAGGCAAAGGTTGAGGAAATCCAAAAAGGATTTCAGGATTGGGGAGTCCACTCAGCGGATCAAGGAGCTGCGAGTTAATGCATTAGGCATTTGTAATGCCTAACTAAAACCCTTCAAGTTGCTTGAACAACCCTAGTTGGTGTAATGCGAAGGGAAATATGGATCCTTGCCACTTGAATATTCACACAATAGAATATTCCGAAGAAAATTGTGAGGGCTATTGGATTTCGATAAAATAGTGGGAGACTAATAAGTATTAATTTATTTATTTGTCTCAATTTTTGTAATAATGTACTAAACCTTTTCTCATCTTTATCTGTAGAAACGACAAGAAAATTACTTCAAATATATCATTGCACGCCATACTTGAAAAAGAAAACCTTCTCACCAGCCCCAGTTTCCAAGAGTGAAATAGGCGTTTACACATCGTCCATCGCCATGAAAGGAAAATATATGTGCTGGAAGATCCTATTCTAGTTGTTCCTGGGAAAGAGGATAGTGATGAGGAATTATCTATCTACATGAAACACATGGATGATGCCACAGATTTCTAGTGTTTCCTACGATCGGCCATGTCTAATGAGCTATTGAAGAAACATGAAAACATGGACGCATATAGCATTATGTCTCACCTAAATTATCTCTTACAAGAGAATGAGAGACAGGAGAGGTATGAGATCTCCAATGCTTTGATTACCACAAAGCTTGGAGAGTCTGCGCCAGCTGGGCCTCATGTAGTCAATCTTATTGGCTACATTGAACGCCTGGACATCATAGGGATTAAATTATCAGATGATTTGCATACATATCTCATCCTATCATCACCACCCAAAACCATATATATCTTTATTGTGAACTATAACATGAGTGGAAATGAGAAGAGTCTATCGGAGCTTTGGACCATGATTCTCCAGGAAGATAAGGACGTGTGGCGTGACAAACTCACGGTCCTTATGGTGAACAAGAAAAGGAAGGACGAGGAAAAGGGTCCAAAGACTTATAAATGGTCTGAATCCCCCGAGCACCATCCCTCCAAGAAGGGGAAGATCCAGAGGCAGGGCAAGGAATGGGAAGCATTGTGTTTTTCATGTGGCAAGCAGGGGCACTGGAAGAGGAACTACACCCAGGAGCATGGGAACGCTAAAGGTGCATTTGTTATCGAGTGAAATCATTCTATTTCTACACATTGGGTATTAGATATAGCTTGTGGGGCTCACATCTATATTCATATGCAGTAACCAAGTAGATTTAGGAAGATCTCCAGAGGAGAGGTGGATCTTCGAGCTGCCAATGGCACAAGGCTGGTTGCTTTGGCTATTGGTGACTACAACCTCTCATTGTCAACTGGGATGGTTTTGGTTATACATGACTAGTATTATGTGCCTAGTGTTACCAAGAACATAATTTCTATATCTTGTTTGTATATGGATGGATTTGTTTTCAAATTTGGAAATAAGGGTTGTTTCTTTTATATGAACAACGTATTTTATTGTATAGAACATTTAAATAATGGTTGAATGTATTGAATTACGAAAACCAAGTATTGGAAATCGATAACGAAACAAACTCACATGACTCATACATCACCCAGTTATGGCATCACCACCATGGTCATGTGAATGAGATGAGTTTGACAAAGCTCTACCAAGATGTCTATTTAGACTCTACTGAGTGAAAACCAATTGATAGATGTCACTCGTGTTTACAAGGAAAAATGACCAAGCCGCCATTTGGTGGACATGGTGAAAGGGCCACAGAGCTTCTAGGATTGGTACACACAGATGTGTGTGGAACATTTCCAGTAGAATCTAGAGGTGGATATTCTTACTTCAGTAATTTTACTGATGATTTGAGTAGATATGGCTATGTATACTTAATGAGGTATAAGTCATAGTCCTTAGAGATATTTAAGGAATTAAAGAATGAAGAAGAGAATCGTCTTGGTAAGAAGATAAAGAAGTTTCGATCAGATCGAGGTGGAGAATATCTGAACCAAGAGTTCATCAATCTTCTATGGGAGTCTAGTATTCTATCTCAACTCACTCCTCTTTATACACCACAGTGGAATGGTGTTAGTGAAAGGAGGAACCGCACCTTGTTGGACATGGTGAGGTCGATGATGAGTCATGCGGATATTCCATTACACTTTTGGGGATATTTCTTACAAACTGCAGTATACACATTAAACTGAGTACCAACTAAGGCGGAAAATGGAATTCCATCCATGTTATGGAATGGATGGAAACCCACTTTGTCGCACACATGTGTATGGGGATGTGAGGCGTTTGTTAAGGCCTTCACAGGAAACAAACTAGCACCCCGAGGCATTAAGTGTATCTTTATAGGATATCCTAAGGAATTGAAAGGATATTACCTATAAAACCCTTAAGACAAGAAAGTGATTGTCACCAGACAAGCCGTCTTTCTTGTGAGGGAGAACATCCTCAAGAAGGATAGTGGGAGCAAGATTGACTTCGATGAATTTGATGCTCAAGATACACAGGAGTTGGTACACGAACAAGTTCCATAGGTCCCCATGGAAGATGTTCCAGAAACACAAGTACTATGTAGGAGCTCAAGAGAGGTAACAGAACTAGAGAGATTTGGCTTCCTAGTCACCGAGGATGGTGAATCATTATTGTTGGACAATGATGAACCTCTATCCTACAAGGAAGTAGTAGAAACCTCAGAAGCTGCAAGATGGCTAGAAGCTATGAATTCTGAGATGGATTCCATGTATCAGAACCATGTTTGGGTTCTGGTCGATGAGCCAGTTTATGTAAAACCTGTTGGATGCAAATGGGTATTCAAAAGAAAACTGGACATGGAAGGTCAAGTTAGCACCTATAAAGCAAGGCTAGTAGCTAAAAGATTCAGACAGCGTCAAGGAATTGACTATGATGAAACCTTCTCGTCAGTTTCCATGTTTAAATCCATAAGAATCATACTTTCCATAGTAACTTACCATGACGACGAGATTTGGTATATGGATGTCAAAACAGTATTCCTTAATGGGAACCTTCAGGATGATTTCTATATGACACAACCATAAGGGTTTGTGACACCAGGTGAAGACAAATGGGTTTGAAATTTTTAGAAATCCATTTAGGATTGAGGCATGCATCCAGGTCATGGAACATTCGAATTGATGAAGCCATAAAGGAATTTGTTTTAATTAAGAACGAATGTGATCCATGTGTTTATAAGCGGTTTAATGGGAATGTGGTCGTTAACCTAGTGGTATATGTTTATGACATATTGCTTATTAGAAATGACGTACCAGCCTTACAGTCAGTTAAGGACTGGTTGAACAAGTGTTTCTCCTTGAAGGACTTAGGAGAAGCAGCCTACATTCTAGGGATCAAGATCATTCGTGACAGATCCAAGAGGCTGCATGGACTAAGTCCGGGTACATACATTGACCAGATACTATAGTATGGAAACATCCAAGAGGGGATTGGTTCAAGTGTCACATGGCATACATATTTCTAAGAAAATGTGTCCCCAGACACAACAGGAAAATGATAGGATGAGAAAGATCCCATAAGCTTAGGCTATAGGATCCATCATGTATGCCATGTTATGTACCAGGCTTGATGTTGCCTACGCACTGAGCATGGTAGACAGATATCAAGAAGATCCTGGAGAACAGCATTGGACTGCTGTTAAGACTATCCATAAGTATCTGAGAAGAACTAAGGATATGTTCCTGGTGTATGGTGGAGATGAGGAGCTTGTCATCAGAGGGTATGCTGATGTTGTTTTTCAAACAAATCAGAATGATCTGAAGTCGCAATCTGGATATGTTTTCTTCCTCAATGGAGGAGTTGTGAGCTGGAAGAGTTCAAAGCAGCTAGATGTCACCGATTCTACAACGGGTCCGAGTATATAGCGGCTTCTGATTTAGCCAAGGAAGCCGTCTGGATTTGAAACATTGTCTAGGAGCTTGATGTGGTGCCTAGCTGTAAAGATCCCATTACATTGTATTCTGATAATACTACAGCGGTGGCTCTTGTAAAAAAACCAAGGTCACATCGACAGACAAAGCACATACTCCGGAAGTATCACCTCTTGAGGGATTTCTATCAAAGGGTTGACGTTGCGGTGAGCATAGTGTCCACGGATGAGAACGTCGCGGACCCCATGACTAAAGTCCTATATCAGCAAAAGCATGAATATCATGTGAGAGCTAGCGGGTTAAAGGTAGTTAGCAGTTGACTCTAGTCCAAGTGGGAGTCTGTTGGAGTTAGTGGTCTAAAACCAACTACTTTGTAATTTATTCATTAAATAAAAACCTTATCACATCTTGATTGTTCTTCTGCATGACATTTCATGTGATAATGTCCTAAGGACAGCTGTTGCATTAAAGGGTAGTAGCAGATCCCTGCTATGATGAGAAATAGGAAGTGCCATAACACTGTTCTTGAATGTATGTTCTATGGCCGGATGATATTATTTGAGGGACACAAATAATACAGGTCATTAGGGGTGAGGACTCATAAAACATTGAGCCACCTTCTCATGGTGTGCACCCTTGGTAATATCTAGGAGGATATTATGAGAACGAGACCCGCCAGTAGGAAATCCACATTTCATAGTGTCATTGATGTTCTTATCTACAGACATGTGTATTGATCCTTAGACTTTAAGATTATTATTAATCGGTATTAAAACTCGTGCACATAGATGTATTGACGAAAACTGTGATGACACACTATTCGCAGCGAGGTAGGGTACGTTGGGTGCGTCAAGAGTAATACCGCATTAATAGATAATGAGAGAAAGGATTTGTCCCTTCCATTCCATAACGGAAATAGATATCTCAGGCCCTTTGATGGAATTGATATAGCCTAAATAAATCAATGGCCATGGTAAGGTATGGGAATGTTCAATCACGGTAAGTCAAAGAAAGAATAATCAGGCACATGGGTTGATGGCACTAGCATGCTACCCGCATGATTGGAGATATCGAGACAAAGGATTATATTACATGGTAAGAATTCGTAGGAGGTGACTCGTCATTGTGGCATTAACTTATTTCTCTATGGGTGCCTTAGCGTGTTTCTAGACGCTAACCTTGGACTTTAGGCAGGCTCAGCCTAATGCCACTGAGAAAGAGGCCTAGAGGGTCACACACTAAGTGTGTCTATGTATCTCTGTTAAATAGTAATTTAACAAGTTAAATAAATATTATTATTGGCTGTGGTTTAAAAATTATTTAAGGATGTCTGATCGAATTTATTTTGACACTAGTTATTTGAGAGAATATATTGTGGATGAAATAATATATTTATTAGCGAGTAATGCAGTTACATTTATTTAAGAAATAAATAGTCATTACTCAAGGTCTAATAAATGTGGTGGAGAAAAATGGACAATAAAAGTACACTCCGTGTATATTAAATATATATGTCATGTAGTTTTATGGAAAACAAGTACACTCCATGTATTAATTATTACATGCCGTGTAGTTTTTCCATTTTTGATTTTGAGGATTTAATATTGTTTTATTAAATGATATTTATTATAATCAGCATGGGCGCATGTCAAGGAATTAATAATTCAACATGGGGGTTTTCAATAAGAGTTAATAAAACAAATAAAATGAGTAACGCGTTTATTTATTGTCATAACTTTATTAACCTCAAACATGATTATAAATATCCTCGCAACCCCAACATTTTAGAGAGCCATTGTTGTGAACAACAGATTTGTAAATACTCTCAAGCCAAGAGAGAATTCCCTTTCCACCAAGAATGCCCTCATGTTACGAGAGAAATATCCTCCACCAGATCAAGGCGGTCGAAGGTAGACATCGCAAGCGAAGGTTCTTCCGCGCTATCACTCGGAGATCCCTTCGGCGACGTCTGGAGATACGTGACACACATGTGGATCAAAGCTAGAGGAATCCTACACTAGGATTCTACGACGCAACTATGGATCCCCGAATCGTGACCGTACACATCAACGAAGAAATAATTCCAACGAGGTAATTCTTATGAATTAATTAAATTAATTATAATCAACATTTGATGATCCTCCTCAAGGGTTCTGGGACACTTCTTTTCTTTTTTCGTTCTTCATTATATTCCGAAGATTCGGCGTTTTATATCGTGACAGATCTCGGTTTTAATGTTGTATAACATTAAAATTAAAGATGGGCTAAGCCACCAATGCACTTCCGATGTGCCTGGAACCCACAGATAATCCTTTATAAACATGAAAATCTATTCTTAATCACCAAAATTTGTCCAACATAACCCAAACATCAATAAAAATCATTCAATAAACAATTTTTCCATAAAATTCTTCAATGTAAACCAAACTATGATTGGAACCCAAATATTTTAAGGATTTAATCACATAGTCTTCCAAGGTACAAATTAACATTTATCTCCAAATAACACTAGTTTCTCTTAAAGTCTCATATTGAAAAGTATTTAACCTAATCACATATCCTTAATGATAGGTAAATAATTTCCATAGATAACCCAAAATAAACATACTCTTGATTCATAAAATCATCTAACTATAATGAATTAGTCAAACTAACCAAAGACATAATGTAGTCCAGTGGTTGGTGATAAATACCAGTCGCACTTTGGTTCTGGGTTCGATTCCCGCAGCTTTGTCTGACGCGACAGGTTATCACACAGTCTGCGTGTTGTCCTTTTCCCGAAACTATATAATTCATAAAATATTCCCCAAAATGAGATAAAATCTTTAAAAATAATTGTAACATATTTTAACCTCAAGTTTATCTCATGCCATTCATTTTCAATGATAACATATTGTAATATATAATTACCCCAATAGTAAGGATAATATAAAGCCTAATGGTTACCTTTTCAATTATTACATGAACTTCCGCATCGAGTTGGTTGTCTCATACAAGATGAATTAGAGAACTCAACATGGTTCAAGTGGTTGATCATGACTCCGGATAGTTGGTTTATAATAACCACGTGATTTCTCATTGAATCCCACATTTCATTTAGTCTCTTAATTAGAGAACCACCAAAGTCTTCTTCAAACCCATTGTCACTTTGGTGCCTACTAGATCCATCCATTTACTAAAACCAAAAAGTCCAGTGTGAGTATATCAACAAAATCATCAGGTACTAAAGAGGAAGATAAACACTATGATATAATTATACAAGTTATCTGAAGCTCTTTCCAACATTCAAAAATAACAATGACTCTATCTAATATAATAACCACTGTGGTTATACACAACTTGTCCCTTATTCTTAAACAACAATATAACTTCTAAATTTATCTAAACCGACCTCTGATACCAACTATAAGGACACGACCTTAAACATTACTTAATCTTGAATTAAATTTAATAATTCACCTTCTGGATCTTTTCAGGTTTATAGTTTTAGAGAATTAGGACATAACTATTACATCTCAAATATTACAAAGTAGATACATCTACTCAGTTTCCATTTTTTCACAAAATAAAAACTCATTAACAAAAGAGTCATGTCTAGTGCCTTGTTTTAGATAGCCTGAAATTTCTTTGATCCCATCATGACCCTATTCAACATTGTGTCATGTGAAAAACAATACAAAAACTTACAATGAGCATAAAAATCCCAGTAAGGGTTATAACAATACAAGAAAGAAAACATTAGTCCATGTATACATAAGAATCAATGAAATCATACTTTACTCATAAAACATATGCACTTTAACATACCTCATGAAATCATAATATTTATGAATAACTCATATAAATCATAAGACATAAAGGTAACATGAGGTATTCATAACATTCTTACATAGGGAGTATCCCTCATGGTTACATTTTTTATACCCATCAACGTATATACCATAAATCCCTTTGGAGAAACCTTAGCATTTAACCCCTTCACGTTACCCAATGCATTAGAGAGCTATATCGGGCACACCCGCCCTTAGTTTATCACAGAACCACCCATCTTCATAAAAAATTGACAAGAACCATAACATAATCATAGCACATAACTTAAGCATAATGGAAAGATAACAATCCCATATTTCAATAACAATATAACATTTTAAGATATTGAAATAATTAATCCATTCTAAAAACCATTTTCAAAACCATTTAAAACATTTAATAAAGATATTTTTGAATCAAATTGCCCCATACCACTTTGAATATTTTATCATTTTAAACCATTAATATACATATAAATATATACATAAAATCATTTTGATAACATTGATATTAATGAGAAATATTTATAAGAATAAATCATTAAAACATTTAAAACTATATTTTAGTTAAAGGGTTTTTAACAAAATGAGAGACACTTGAATAAAATAATTGAGGAATAACATTTAATCAGAACCTTATAATATCATGATAACAAAATTATTAATGATATAATATTCCAAAGGACAATATATACACCATATAAGAGTTAATTGATTCATAACAACAATGAAGTCTCAATAGAAATGTAAAATGAGATGAAATCCCTTATAAAGAAGGTATCCTAAAATTAAGGATAAATAAATCTCATAATTATGTGTGACAAATATAAATACATAAATATAAGTTGATACTCACTGTAAAATAATCATATATCATCCACACATATTCATAGCATGACATAATCAAGAAGTAGAGGTTTAACCGAAATAATTGGAATTGGGTTAAGAAGTTCCTTTGAAACAATTCGATAGCCTAACGGCATCACATCCAATTTAAGAAAAAGAGTTGATGAGAGAGATAAAAGGTATCTCATCACTGGGACAGAAAATTTACAGCTATAAGGATATATAAGAAAATATCCCAACATAAGAATATGTAATTTAAAAGACAAAACAAATAGAAGTCTTTTAAAAATAGGAGGGTGAAAGGTTCCCTTACCGACTTTGTTAACTTTCGAAATGTACACCCCATGAAAGAAGGACTATACAACATTGACTTAAATACTCATAAATGAAATTATGTTACTCATAGAGTATAATAATGGGCAGTACATACACCACTCAAAAGAATGGTGGCAAATGTATCATAAATCTTACGGCAATAAAAGTGAGATTAAAAAATCTCTTACGAAAACTCGACAGCATAACAACACCACTTAAAACTTCCAAAAATGGATTTATGAGATCAAATAGGGTCCCTCATAATATGAACATAAAAATTACTTAATGGGGAATATAAAATAACATCCCCAAACATAAGAAATATGAGATTTAAAAAAATGACATAAAAGAGAGTACTTAAAAAAGAATGAGTGAGGTAGGATCCCTTACATCAAGTCCGACATCTCTTGTTCGTTTTTTATATTCCTAAATAATAAACATTATCAATTTCTAATTTCATAAGGACCTCCTTTAACGTTTATTATTCCATTCAAATCACATTTTATAATGTTATAATAATTAGTTAATTATGTGAGTCCATATCAGATGTTTTTGTCGATGTTTGGTACATGAGTCAAAAATGAACTTGTTTGAAAAGAATTGTCCATGTAGTTATAATTACATCATCTCGAGAATATTATTAATGACTTAAATATCATATATATCCATAATATATTCATTTTATACTATTCCATAAAATTTGGAGATAAAAATAAATGATATGCACCCTTCATGGAGACTGTAGGTCGTACGTACGCCTGAACGCTAAATTTATTTCTTTGTCATATTAATGGAATTGAACATAATTGATAGATTTATATATAATAATTATAGTATAATATATATGTTATATAGGTCACATAAGTATATTAATTTCATTCTATATACATTACATGTATTGCATGAAAGAGTCACATCACTTGAGGGGGCGGTAGTCCACACTTCCTCATATTAAATTATCGCATTTGCACAACATGCAAAGAATAAAGGTATGTTTTAATTATAAAATAAAGAATCGTATAGAAAACATAAATACCATATATATCATATATAAAATATAGTAACATTATAATGGACACCTTTAATGGTGTTAATAGAATATTGAACAATCATCGTTTCGTGAGGCAGTAATTCACCATCAACAAAAACAGTATGTTCTTTAACAATTAAAAGAATGTGTGTGTAAGTGTAGCTCGAATACATCTTATAGAAACATCATAGTATATTTAATATACTGGTTTTGTTAAAAAATAAAGGAATAAAAAGAGTTTAGGGGGTTGGAGAAGCAAAATAAAACAAAAGAACATTAGAGAAGTCTTTACCTTTAAATCGGTTAACTCCTCTTGGTTTGAACCAAAAGGGGTTTTTGAAGAGATTTCTATATAAGGTAAGACTTATAAGTTGAATAGAGGGATGAGAAGAGATAAAATGAGAAGATTTTGGTCGATTCAATGGCTTGAGAGGTGTGGGTAAGAGGGTAGAGGTTGGGGCCTTTTATAAGAGGGAGGAGGGGCACTCTTGGAATGTCTTGAAATATTATTTTATTATAAAATAATTTTCGGATATTAAAGGTCCCAAAATTATATATTTATAGGATAGTGTGATAGGGGTTCTAAATCCACCCATCCAAAAGGTTTTTTACAAGTGTAAGTCTTATAATTCACCTTATCTTCTCATTTTATTTAAATCGTTTATTAATGAGGTAATCGTTGCATCATCATGGTGTTGTTAATAAATTAGATTATTTAATATCTAAAAACTATAAAGAAAATAATATTATGTAGAAAATCGTTTTAGATTTATAATGAATATTTATAGTAAAAAATATGACTTTTATAACCCCATGCAAATTTTTTTTAGTAAAACAATACATGTTTTTGACATTTTAAATTTAACTTTAAATAAAATGTTATTAAAGTCATTTTCCTACAAAATTGGCTCCATGGGGTCCCCAAGTTGACCCAAGGATTTTCGTTGTCGTCCATGACTTATCCAATAAGGTTATGACATGTGTCATGGTCATTTAATATTATTATAACAGTATCTTTACCTTAAATTACACTAATTACCTTTAATCGCGATTAATAAAACATAATGTTTCTATTCACCAAAAAATTATTTTAATCATATTGAACCAGATTTTACATAATTATGACAACCATGTATGTCATATTTTTAAAATTCAAATCATATAAGTGGTAAAGTTTTATTTAAATGAAAAATCTGTTTTTTAACTACCACTTAGTGGTTTCACTATTCATCAAAAATTGAAGTTTTTCACAAAAATACCAAAAATTCACCCTAAGCAATATTTTATATTCCAAATTCAAAAATGATGTCTATTTTACAAAATTCAAAATATATATTTTTCATTAATTTATTTAATAATTAATTCCCGTTGTCAGAACAAATAGCGTGTTTTAAAAAACAATATCTATTAAAAGATTGACACTAGTTAAAGTCAAATTTCAGAGTGAAATTAATTCCAATGACCACCATTGTATTAAATGGTAAAAATATATTATAATTTAACTTTATATCCAATTGAAAATATGATCTAGTCACATAAATAAATTATATTAAAAAGAGGTTTTGAATTAAAATAAAACTTTTTACACTATTCATAAAAAATTGAACATTATCGGAAAAATACCAAAAATTTATACTAAATAACTTTTGATGTCCCGATTCTAATGAAGAATTTTATTTGGTCCAATAGAATGTATAACAGTGACCAAAACTATGTTAAATAGGTTTCACCATCAAAAAGTGATAAATCGATCTTTTAGTTAATTTTAGAGTATTTATGCTTAAAATTGAATTCTTTTCTTATTTTATGCCTTTATATTTTATTGGATAAATGATAGAACATTTAATAAACATATTTAATCATATTGTAGTTATTTATATTCATCCCTTCCAATACAATGCCTATGCGTTAACTAACATTTAAAATAATATTATTTTATTATTAGAGTGCAACGTAAGATTTCAAAGAAACACATTGTTGTGTATTAGGTACGCCAATGAGCATAGCGTTCCCATTAAAGTAATATTAATATTTTATTCACAAATATTAATAAATTTGAAAATGTAATATTCTTTATTTACGTGGGATGTTATACAAAATCTCTTCATAACAAATATTCTAGGATGTTCCGTTATAGTAATCCTCAGTGTCTATCTTAGGTAATGTTCTCTAATCAGAGTTTATCTAAATCTAGTTTTCATGATTCGTACTAAAAATTATCTGATACCAACTGTAACGCCCTAACCATAGTTACCCAGGGTCAGTTCATTATTACATTATATCGGCATGATCACAAGGGATCAAATACAGATAGAACGACCAGTTTAGTAGCCTTGGAAACAAGATACATACATAAGTTCAACATTACAACTTTAAAAGAAATAAAAAAACAATTTATTCTATTGGAAACACCAAGGACTCTTAGATAATTTCAGAAATTCACTCAAAAAAGCTTCTGCTTATCCTGAGAAAATGAAAAATAAGAAACGGGTGAGCTTAAATTCTTAGTAAGGGTAATAAATATAATAAAAGATAACATAAATATTATGAATGGTGAATAATTGAAAAAACATGCCTTTACATTTAATAAACATCAACAGTTTATGGAAGAAATTTGAGTTGAGTAAAAAAATTCCATGACAAGATAGAGTCATGGGTATTCTACTAGTGGAATAACAACATTAAAAATAAATATTAACTTCATAATGAGGTAATGTATAATTCCATTCATTCTGAAACATCATGCCAAAGCCGTGGCCAAGATGTCTAAAAATTGTTTTCCCCTCTTCCAAAACTATATATCAAGTTGGGAAAGGCCTTGGCCAATTCAATGTCTAAATGTCTCATGAGACCTACCGATGCATCATGGAGATATAGAGTCCTCCACCTGTCACATAATATGTCCAATACATTCCTCATTTGGAAAGGTTGAAACAAAACCTAAACATCGTATTAAAACTAGAATACAAAACTTCAATACTATAACCATTAATAGTATAAAAATAAAACATCCATATTCCAACATATCACAAAACCGTTATTAGAATATGAAAGATTTGTATCATATTTAATCAACATAAAAAAGTGTAAAATCCCTCAAATGATGTTGACATAGATGAAATGAAAACTATTTGAATGAAATACCTCTCTCTATTTTGATACCATTAAGGATTCACATAATTATAAAAGTAAAAAAATTATTTTGAAAATATTATTAAAATATTATTAGGAAAGCGTCGAAGATGTTATAAAGGTGGAAAATAGCCACACCCACCATATAAGATAAAAACATTATTCTTACTATATTATTGTCAAAATGGTAATAAAGAACATTGTTTAGAAAATGAAGGAATGATTCCTTTCAAACCATTTCATAAAAATTCACACAAGGGTATACATGCATTCAATCCATAGTCTAGTAAATTTTAAAAATGTCTTGATATACACTTTTAAGAAACATGGATGTGGATGATAAAGAAGTACTAGTAGATACTTAGGTAAAAACATCCTTGGATAATAAAGTGATTGTGAAATTAATCCTTACCTCTTGTCCAACATGAAATTTTCATTCTTTAATCTCCATAATAATAAAATAAAGTTAATTTATACTTTATTAATAACTTTTTCAAAATTTATTACCCCTTTTATATAACTAATTATTACGTTATAAGCATTACGAAATCATTTAAGTTAATAATGGTCACATTGTTGATATTTGGTACATTAGTATAAAGTTAACAACTTATAATTACATGTTACCCATGTGGTTAAAAATAATTTATAACCATAATGTTATTCATGATTTATATATCATATATATCATATATATCAATTATATATATGTATTTATAAACATAACATTTGGGGATAAAAAATGAAATGCACCGTTCTAGTATACGGTAAGCTGTACGTACACATGAATGCTACATTCATTTCTATTTAGTATTTTAATTGAATTAATACATAATGATGAATAGATAAACTATAATTACAGTATAATATCAAATATAATATAATTAACTTCATCCTTTATACATCCCACATAAGGCATTAATGGGTGATATCACTTCGAGGGGGCGGTAGTCCGCACTTTCTCAAATATATTTATTGCCTTTAACCATACTGGAATCCTAAAGGTATAATATAAATTGAAAATAAATAAGCATAATGAAAAGATAAACATAATTTCTATCATATATAAATACATTTATATCATAATGGGCACCATGTGTGGTGGTTGGAGATAATTGAACAATCATCGTTTCGTGAGCTCTTATATTTCAATCAACAAAAACATTATGTTCTTTACCCATTAGATTGAGGAGTGTTTAAGTGTAGTTTGAATACTTTTCACAACAAAATCCTAGTATATTTAGGATAGTGGTTTAGTAATAAAAGAAATTGATCAAAATAGTTTCGGGGTTGGGGAATTAAAAAAATTAATTTAAGAGTAACCATTACCTTTAATTTGGGTAAATCCATTTGGATTGAACCAAAAGGACTTCTTGAAGTGACCTATACCTAATGTAATGTTTTTATCTGGAATATATGTATCTTTAAAGCTTATTTGGGCAGGGTTTGGATGAGCCAAGGGGCATGAGATGTGTGAGAAATCGGTTAGAAGTTGTGTCCTTTTTATAAGGGAAAGTAGGGGCTCTTTTGGGAAGTTTGAAAATGTTATTTTATTATAAACTTATCTTAGGTTTCAAAAGGTCCAAAACTCATTAAGGTCGAATATTAGATAACACATGTTTGAATTAAAATCATATAATTTTAATTGGATAGGTTTTGGATATTATTTTAATATTAGTAATTCTATTTATTTAAATCATTTACTAATGAGGTTAGTACTATATCATTATTGTGTCACAAATAATTAAATTTATTTGATGTCTAATAATTATAAAAATATACCATAATTTAGGACATAATTTTATCTTTACAATGAATGTTTATAGTCAAAATGATGACTTATATAACATAATGTAAAAATTGATATACTAATGGATATTTGTTAATGTTTTTTTTGACTTTAATACAAGTTAATTAATGAAAAGAGGAATTATCAATCATAAGTGGCTCCATTAGGTCCCAAAATAGACCATAGGGTTCCCATTTTCGGAAATGACTCATCCAATAAGGTTATATCAAGTGTTATGGTAATTTTTTATTATTAAAATATCATTTTTACCTTGAATTACCCTTTTATCCCTTAACTGCGGTAAATAAAAGTCAAAAGATACTATTCACCAGAAATTATTTTCAACTTATTGAACAAAATTTAGTTAATAATAATAACCATATATGTTGTATTTTAGAAATTAAATTCCCAGAAGTAGTAAGGTTTCATTTTAATGAAAATGATCGTTTTTAACTACTAATAAGTGGTTCGACTATTCGTCAGAAATTGATGTTTTTCAGAAAAATAAAAAAATTCAGATTAACATATATTTTATATTATAAATTTAAAAATGATGTCTATTTGACCATATTTAAATCATATGATTTTCATTAATTAATTTAAAATTAATTCTTGTTGTCAACACCATGAGCGTGTTTTTAAGAAACAATAACTATCAAAAGATTGACACTAGTTTAGGTATAATTTCAAATTGAAATTAGTTCCAATGACAAACATTGAATTAAATGGTAAAAATATAATCTAATTATAATTCAAAACCATTAAAATGTATAATTTAACACTATAAATTATTTTGATTAAAAATGTTGTTTTCAATTAATATTTTGTATTTTACACAGTTCACCCAAATATGAATGTTATCAGAAAAAACACTAAAAATTTATCGAAACTAAATTTTTATATCCCGATTCAAAATAAGAAGTTTATTTTGACAAATTGAATATATAAAAGTGTTAAATATTTGGTTTAAAAATGATTCTCCATTAAAAGATGTAAAACTTCATTTTTGAAAAATAATTCTTTTATCGAAAAAAAATTAAATTTGTCCTTATATTTTAACTAATAAACACAAAATATGAATGTTAAAATTATATGAGATATATCTAAAATTCCAAATGTGGTTATTAATATTCATAAAATATTTTTAAATGGCTAGTTTGATAGGTTGTGGTGCTTTTGAACTCAGTGTTGCGTACATCGCACGCTATTGTATTAATTAAATTGAAATATACTATGGAAGCCTGTGGTGTTATAGCATGGCACTACAAGAATGGTTCAACATAATATATGTATGAGATTTGAGGCATTATTAGTGGATTCTTGAATTTTCGTAACTCTTAGTTATTCTATGATGGAATATTGAGATCTAGTTTTTGTGTCAATTGGAATTGTTAAGCATAGAATATATATATATATATATATATCTATTTATCCGGATTTGGTTACTCTAATTACTATTATTTGATATTTCCTTTTCATATCATTTATTTTATTTCTCCCCCTTCACCTTTCAGAGAATTCTACTGGATATGTTTATACTCACTACTTAAATGTTTTTTAAAATATTTGTGGGATCTTATGTAGATGATAGACATGTCGGTTGTGATTATTGAGGTTATAAGTGATACCCTAGTGAATTAAACACCTATTCAGGTCGGTGTTTAGAGATTCAGAGATGGGATTTCTTGTCATTTCATTCCTGTTTTTTCATGTTGGTGCATCATTTGTGTTTAGCATTTATTTTTTACATTATCCCTTTTTAGAGCTTGATATAATAATTTTGTACATCATAGAGGTTTTAAAGTAATTTTTTTCATCTACATATTGCATCATTCAATATTAGGCATCTTCACATCTATAATGATATGTTCAGGTTCATTTATACGATTATATTAGGAATATGCCTCTCATATTAGTAATGCGTTCTAAAAATTTCCACCAACCACAATACTATAGAGGTGGTTTAATAATATTTAAAGTGTGATCCCCATTGGGTTGGGTCGTGATAATTTTGTTTATGGTGATTGATTCCCAGTGGACTCTAAGTGGGTGTGTTCCCAAATATCATTGTTGGATAGGATAGACAGATGACTATCACCTCTATCCCCACTATATTCTCTTAATAGAATTATGTGCTAGTATGAACAATGTTCATTTTCCCAATATATGTGTGTATATGGTTTTAATAGATTTGGTTAATTATATAAACATTTATATCTAGATATATTATACAAAATATAATAATTTGTATGATTATTATAGGTTGTGTTGGATTGATCTACATTACATATTTTATGGGTTTTGAACGAATGAGGAGTAATACGTGATGTACGGTATACATCATATGAGGTAAGGTTGATTGAGGAAAGGAATCAGTTACTATATTTATAGACATGGACAAGATAATATGATTATCTAATGCATTTGACTCTAGTTGTTATACATATCCTAGGCACTATCAGGTTGTAATAATTATTCTGAGATATAGATCTGGATGAGTGTCCTAAATATAGAGAGGAAAACCAATAGGAATAGAGTAGTGGTGTACCCTAATTCTGTATTAAAATAATACATTGTCTGTTTTTTGAAATACATGGTGAGAGTTATCCATGGTGAGGTTGGGAGATTAGTAAGCCATGTTAGGTGAAAATTTAGGTTCATTTATTTTTAACTGGAATTTAGTACATATTCATTATTTGAAGAAAAAGATGTTTTATGTAGGATCCTAAGGAGTATAATTCTCTTATACTGCCCCCCCCCCCTCACACACAAACACACACACACACACACACACAGATATATATATATATATGTTAATTTTCATATAAGCTAAAGATTGATGGATATTGGGTTGGATACTACTAGAATTAAGTTCTGTATATGATTTTTGGACATCATATTTGATTCCATGTTTCATGTTTTGTATAAATTTTAAAAATCAATTTATTTAAATATATATAACATTTCATGTATATAAATTTGATTTCCTTAATGTATTTGAGTAGGAAATGATTAGTGTAACTATATTATCATTATCTTATCTTTGTTATCTTAGAATGTAATGCCTCCCATTAGAATGATAATTTACTCTCAGTGCTAGTCACCAACACGGGTCTTACTATATGCGGGACATTAGGGCCCTTATCTATCCACTTTTTTCCATCTATGAAGATGTTTCTTTATGGGCTTGTCATGAAACATCAATTTATCCAAATTCTGTACCTCTTAACATTATTTTAAAACTGTAATTTTTCCAGGATATTCTTATAACAAGGGTCCATATTTCCTTTTTCATTACCAATAATTTTCACTAAAAATTAATTTCAAGAATTATAAATTGGATTAATTATCCAAATAAATTAACAGATTTGGTCTTCACCAGTAGAGTAAAATATATAATCTCGATACAAAAAATTATATTCTCGACGCATTCTTATTAGTAACACCACGTCATTCATGGGGAGTAATCTCTATTTGTAAAATATGTTCACCTAATTCATGTATTCAGTTAAATATCTTAAATAATTTAATGAACCATAAAATTAGATAAATATTATTATTATAAAATTATTTTATTTTTTTTCTTCAATGGAAGGTGACATTGAATAAATATTTTGAAAAATTCATTTTTAATCTACTGATGTATATTTCAAATGTAATCTATTTAAATTCCTAAAGATATAATGTTAATTGTTTTTTGTGATTAACAATGTATTTATACAATTATACAAAATTTTATTGTATAATATTTTATCTTGTTATATTGATAATTCCCTAATTTATGTAATCACAAAAAAGTATAAAAAATATAATTGAGCATAAAATTTGAGAGTAATATTGTAATAAATACGGTATGATCATGGGAATTTAAAATGGAAAATTTATATAGAAAATGATTATTGACCCATGAACCTGTTGAAAAACACCTTCAACCATAATGTAGTCTATAAAAAACCACACATATCCACCAATGTGTCTTCAGGACTAGATTAATATTAGACAAAACATAATATATAATATCTCATGAATTTATAAATAATATCTATGTTTAATAGTATAAAAAATTTAAAACACTCGATGTAATAGAAGGGTGAAATATTTCTATATGAAAATATTAACCTAGTAGTTAAAATAAATTTTGTGAATATAATTAACTAATATTTGAAATATTTTTGTTAAGGTTCTAATAAACACAAATTCAATTTATTTATTCTTCTGAAACAACACCTCATTTTTTTAGTGAAGTCATTTTATTCATCCAAGATTTTATTTCATAAAAATGATTATTACTAATTTTTTTGAGTGGGTAATATAATTAACTTGTAAATTTTTTAGAAATTATCTTTGAACAAATAAATATTATTTTTAAAATTATCAAATAAAAAATACCTTTGTGTAGAATTTTTTTAATTTTTTTTAAAGATATAATATTTATTGAATAGGGAAAAATAATGATTTTTATTGAAAAACATAGTTTCTATTAAATTATTTAGTTAGTTAAAATATATTCTATATTTTTTATAAAAAAATAAATTTTTAAAAAAAAATCTAAATATTGTTTTTATAAGAATTTTATACTATAATTTTTCATAAAGAACCATTTATATTTTAAAATGTAAATATTTCTAGGAAACCATAACTTATCCATTTTTTGTAATATTTTAAACTAAATTATATAATTTTTTGAGTTTTTTAAAAATAGATTACATTTTTTGAATCAATGGTTCTAAATCTGGTAAATATGTCCATTTTAGTTTTGGTCAATTCATGTACTAGATTTAGTAATTTGTGTAATAATGGCAAAGGTAATCTCATGCAATAATATTAATAATAAAATGATAATAATTATAAAATAATTCTTCATGATTCATTATTAATATTTTATATTCTAGTTCACCCATACTCATGAAATACTTGTTTATATATCCATTGTTTCAATTTGGATTTGATTTTATCCTTCTTATATTTTATTTAATGCATGGAACAATATACGCCTCTCTTTTTTATTTAATGGAAATATTTTAATTAGGGGTATAACCAAATGATATGTTCCATTATAAATATTATTTTTTATGATTAAATTCTAATATTCATCTTCATCATTATTTTTTAATTTTTTTCGATAAATAAGTACCTCAAATGCATACACAACACTAGCATGTTAATTATTATATTATTGGAAAAAATGTAATAATTATACAATAATTATTAAATGAAATAACATGTGGTATAATTAAATCCATCCAAAGAATATATATAAAATACAAAAATTAATAATGTGAAATAATATTTTTTTTCTAATTTTACTTCCTTTCCTGATGTGTCAATGTCAACGTAATGAATAGTTTTAAAAATTGACATTAATGATATTTTAAAATATTTATTATCTAATTAAATGATATAAAATTCCTAAAAATATTGGATTTTACTATTTTATTATAATCTTTTCTATAAAATCAACATACAAAACTTTATGGAACATATTATCCATTTATATTAACTATATCTACCTCTAGTGAGTAAAAACCTTGTTGTCGCATTAATTTTGAGAATTGTAATTGATTGAATTATAACCCCAAGATAATGGTAAAATCATATTCATGAAATGTATATTTATTATAGGATAATGTTAATTCTAGACTTATCACCATATCATCAATCATTATTTATTTAATAGATAATTTTCTATGTAAATGATGTATATATTATTTCATTATAATAAAGTTATAAAAAATAACTCTCTTTGTTTTTTGGTATAGCATATGTTCCCACATAGGGAAAGAGATATTTATAAACCAATATAATAATATATATTGTTATTAATGAAATTATTTTCATGAAATAAATTTATTTCTATATTTTATAATTATTTTATAAATTTAATTTCATATGGAAGACCGATGAAATATTTTCCAATTATTAATAATTATAATAAAAAAATTAAATAATTTAATTAAATATAAATTTTATTTGTTAATATATTCCTTGAATTTTATTGGATTATATTATTGACTATAGTTATATTAAATTATTAGAATCAAATTTAATATTTATTTTGATACATTTTATATCTAATTATAGTAATGTTTTAAATAATTAAATTTTATTTTAATACTATTTTATTAATTTACTTAAAATCGAAAAAATCATAAAAATTATGAAGGGGATAATATAGGGTGTTAAAATTTGTATATTTTCTAATATTTTTTACTTTTTATCTATTTTTAATTGAGAATGAATTCATTTAAATATAATTAGCTTTAGTTGGGGTTTGGCCTAGTGGTAAGCACCCCATAATTCATGTATGTTTTTCCTTTTTTGGTTGTTTTTGGGAAAAACATGAGAATCATTAAATATTCTATGTACACATCATGTTCATTATAAGTACATGTTGTGTACTTTGATGCCACTCGAGGTCGTGGGCTGGCCATGTCATGGCCACACACACCACCATGTAGGGTTGATGTGGAGGACGCATAATGCAGAGTACAAAAAAGCCTATTATATGTTGTGTACTCCAAATGTACACACCGTGTACTTTCTTTTTTTCATTAAACGGACTGGGGTCGTGTCTTAACCCCAAAAATGTCTTCTTCTCCAGATTCTTTGACTGAGACAGAGGGTACGACCGAAGATCTTCTCCGAGCCGCTGATCCGTCACTAGTTATCTAAATCGAATACTGTCAGTTGCAATAGAACCGCAACGGTGAGTTCTTGGTTCTTCTTTCGACACATTTCCTGATTGGTTCTGCTATGAGACTTATTTAAGGATGAAAGTTCAAGACGTTATTGCACATCTAGTCCTTTTTAGGCCAATTCACAGGCCGAGGTTCAAGTATATAGATATCCTAGTATATAGGTAGGTGGTTTGTTGCCTTATGTTGAATGTCTTGGAGTTTTTGTGAAAAAGTGTCGGATTCCCATGTTTTGGGTATCTCGGGTTAGGGTTTTGATCCTACATTATTATCTTCGTTAGATTTCTTGTATGCATGAAGTTGTTAGATGAATAATGGTTGCTTGTTATCATGTTTGAGGATCACCCCATGGTTTTTTCTGTTGTTTTGGACGTTTATCACCATTTGGCTTAGGTTCCCTATGAGGAAGACCTTGTTGCATTGATTTCCTACCTTGGTATAATTGATTGCATGTATTTCACACTGTTTATTTGATTTTGATGCTTTGTCTCTATTTTCCATGTAGTTCGTTGAACTTACTTTGGGATGCTGATATTCTATTACACACGACTAGACTGCTCAGGGATGTGTGAACCTGGTGCGGTAGACTAAAGAAGGAATTGACGATTAATGTCTTCCATAGAGAGTCTGTAATAAATTACTATTGTTTTCAGGACCTACGAGAATTGGACTTTGTGCTTTCTTATAGAGTCATTACTTACATATCGAGACTACAGGGGGGAATTAGATATAAGTGCTTCCTGAGAGAGTCTATAGCTATCCATGTAATACCATAGTGGAATTGATCGTGAGATATTCCTAGAGTGTCTGTGCCTTTGTAGGATTACTTTGCTATAGGGTTATGCTTGTACGATCCACCCAAGGAGTTAGTTTGAATATTGTTTGGTGGGTTGTGCAGCAAGCCAAATAAAAGGCTTGGTTTTTGTACTACTTATTGTTTAGGTAGTCTACTGTGATACCTTTTGTGTTACATGCTATGCCTTTGGAATATATAGATGTTTTATAGATTCATTTTTTGATAATTAAATGACTGAATTAAATAAATAAATAAAAGTAAATGGAGATTAGTATGATTATTTACTTTCATGTACTCTTGTTTCTCTACTGAATTTATTTCCTTTACTAGTCTCACACCCTGTTTGGGTCCTGCTTTTTGGCCGAAACAAGTTATATGGTTGTAGGTGTGTATAGGTATTGTTTCCCTTCTACTTCAGGTACATGAGTTTTGGTTGGAGCTAGAGAGCATATGATCAAGATTAGGCTTGCGATGATGCGGGAGTTGCTATTAACTTTTCGTACTTTATTTCTCAGTAGTATTTCAGCATGATGTTTTGTTTGCTTTTTTCCATAGACAATTGTACATGCTCCATCATTATCATCATTTTAATAGATTCATTACTTCCTCTATTTAGTTTTAGTTATTGTATTCTATTTACTGCTTCTGCTATTGACTGTAATTTCCTTTCCCATGTATACCTTACCAAATGAGGGCATAGTTTCCCAAATGTCTCACCAAGGCCCTCACTGCTAGTCGGAAGCCTTTGGCATTTGGGGAATTGCACTTGAGGTCATGTGGTGAACCAAGTACGGGTCACCAGTTGAGTGGCTCCAGATTCGGGTTAAAACAATGTGGTATTATAGGAGGTTATTTTCATATCTATTGACTTACTGTTTAGCGACATTATACAGGGATGGGATGGAATATGTAATTGGTAAATAGCTGTGATCGAGAGATGTAGAACCTATCTATAGGGAAAAATCTAGGTTATCTCGAATAATGAAGTTTTTGAGTTTTGAAAATGATACAGTTTAATTGACTTCACCATTGGGTGGTGCACTAGTTTTGTGTTGTTACTGTTTATATGATTGTGGTTCTATTTTTTTGCAGCCGGATGAGATGAAAGTATGCCATATCATGCATCATATATGAAATTGTTAGAAAATCACATGTCATGCATTTCTCCATGCCATCTAAATTGAATTATAAATTTCATGCTTTTGTTATATAATTTTTGATAGACTATGCATGCTGTTGTGATAGCTACTGTGATAGAATACCTTCTTTGTTGAAGGGTATCGTTTGTTTAGAGATTCATTATCATGGACGCAGAACTTTGGTATTATAGGAATTATTGGACCTCAAGGATAGTAAATTGGTGGATCATGAGTTTGTTATACAGTTTACTAGATATATGCATTGTATAAGATGCCATGATTTGATTCTTGGGGAGTATGGGTCCTCGTGGATCGGAATTTGGAACCTTAACTCTTGTTTTATGTGTTTTCTAGTATTTAGAGAAATTTTTGAGCTACTGCCTATGAAAAACCCAGAATACATGGCGTGTATTTTATTAATACAGGCTGGGTAGTTTGAAACCGTGTCACTGACTTTGTGATCAGAAACACGGGGTTTTGAAAAATCATGTAGGAACACGCCATGTACAAGTTTAGCACGCCGTGTCGTATGAAATAGGTACCCCGGACATGTCATGAACATCATGTGTAGTGTTATCTTTTCACATACATGGTTTGTATGAATCTTAAATGCCATGTATATTCAACTAGGTACTTGGTCGTGTCACAAAAGACACAGGTCGGTGTTACCCTTCCTCGTGCATGTCGTTTCCATCCGGAACATGCCGTCTAGTTCAGCCGTGTTTCAGGATTTTTCACTAGCAACATGGTACAACTATGGCATGTCTAGTACACTCTGTTTCTTCTTTGAACATGTCGTGTAGTTTTGTCTTAGAGGGTCCTTGTGGATTAACTATGTAGAAGGACTCTAGTAGGGAAGAGGATTCAAGTACATGTCGTGTGTTAGGACAACACGCAGTGTATTTGGGGTGTTACAGGACCAGTTTAGGTGGAAGTACATGCCCATGTGAATGACCTAATGGAACAGAATGTGTAGTAATGTTTATCACAAATTAAATGACTTCTTTTCCATATTCCTCTTTGTGACTTAAGTTAATATATCATTGTTAATCCTGAATATGAGCTGGGATTTTGACCTTTTAGAGCTATGGAACTGTGACGTCCTCCAGTTGACCGTCAGTTGTAATGTAGTGACTGTACGCCTGATACGGCAGATTAGGGACTACCAGTATCCACCTATCATTCTGGATATGGCATGTACAGTGATTCTAGACACTAGTGCTCACACTCAGTTCAGAGAGCATTTCAGGAGATTTATGTGGACCTTCCATGGAGCTCAGCATCCTACCCCTTCTATGGAAGAGTTGATGCGGGTTTTTAGGAGCATCTTCGTCCCCCTTTCACAGCGGATGGAGGACCACAGGCATAAAAATCATGGAAATATGCCATGGTATCCTTCTTCGAGAACCTAGAGACGCCTCCAGAGAGGAGAGTGAAGATCGCGACATATATGATGCGAGACTCCACCAAGAGATGGTGGGATGTTGTTTCGCTGGTAGGGATCCAACAGGTTATGTCTTGGGACGAGTTTCAGCGTACGTTCTATGAATACTTCTACCCGATGACACTGAGGGCTGATAGAGCTAGAGAGTTCATGAACCTGCAATAGGAAACTCTCATGGTTATGGATTATTCCTCTCGCTTCACAGAGTTATAGAGTTTCACTACGTTCTGGGGAATGACTAGTTGTTTTTAGAAAAGAAGTTTGGGGAAGGCCTCAGACCAGACATCAGATCACAAGTGAACGTATTTCAGTTGACTTTTATTACTCTGATATTCAACCGGGTGCTTATCACGGAGAGAAATCTAAGGGATACTAGAGATATGGACTAGGGTGGTTTATTATCTAGGGTTGATTAATTACAGATAGACAGCAAGTAGCTCCACATAAAGTATGCACGTGGTGACCCGCTGAAGCAAGGTATTCCTTCTTGTAGATGGGGTATTTCTTCTGGAAACCATGTGGGGTGATATCAGTGTGTAAAAAGTGGTAATAATAATCCTAAGTTACAGAGAGACCTAGTGGATTGCCTATCTTGCATCAATATGGGTCATCTGTATCATCTCTGCAAGGTTCTCCTTCCAGCAGCTTGTGAAGGAGGATCATTATTGACACTGTGTACCGGAGCAGGATTACCAGTTCCACGACTGACTGGGGGATAGAGTTCTTCAAGACATTCAGGCCAGGGTATAGGTCATTGACGTAGTGTTCATGCTCATGGAGGGTTAGCTCAAAGATCTCAGGCTGCTACACAGGGCCTCGGCGCATGCCAGACTTTTTCGGTAGAATAGATTCATTATGAGAAGGATCATGGACCATATACAGTTCGAGGTATGATTTTAGTAGCCTCGGTTTTTTCCTATGAACTTTTTGATACATGATATTATCATAGCTTTATTTCTGGGCATACTATGGAAATATGTAGACTTATTGTTTATTCTTCTGAGGACATGTTGACACTAGACACATCATTGTGAACTAAAAAAGATAGTGTACGATGGTGCTAGGAGTTACCTCAAGTGGTGGTTGGGTATCACTTTCTATAGGTCCTCTATGTCCTAGAGATGACATTCTATGATGTAATTATTTTAATAGACTGTCTCATTCCCTTCCGATTAGTCGTCGACTGTTTTTGCTATAGGGTGAGTTTCATATCACTAGAGGGTGAATCTTTTCTTCATAAGGGTGGGTGGGATGTCCAGACGAGTAGATGAGGACCAGAGCATCATGGAAAAGGTGGTGTTACAACTCATATTTCTAGTTTGTATCTAGATGACCAGGGGACTTCATAGTTATACTTTCATCCAGTGGTGTATCGTTTTAGGTATGTCTTTCCAAATGAATTTTCAGTTTTTCCTCCGAAGCGTAAGGTAAAATTTTCTATTGATCTTGTCAAGGAGTGGCACTGGTGTCAATTCTTCCTTATAGTATGGCTATAACTGGGTTGCAGGAGCTCAAGATGCAGTTGGTGGAGTTGTATGAAACGGGTTTCATCTAAACCAGAACTTCTCCTTAGGGATCACCTATCCTATTGGTGAAAAAGGAAGACGACACCCTTTGGAATTGTGAGGATTATCGGAAGTTGAACCAGTTGATGGTCAAGAACTGATACCCCTTGCCTAGGGTTGATGACCTATTTGATCAGATTTGAGGAGCCTGGGTGTTCTCAAAGATCTATTTGAGGTCTGGTTCTCATCAGTTTCATGTTAGTCCATCTAATATACCTCTTATAGCTTTCCGGAGCAGGTATGGTCTATATGATTACATGATTATGCCATTCAGCCTCACGAATTCTCTTGCGATATTCATGGCATTGATGAACAGAGTTTTCCATCCTTATTATATTCTTTCGTGTTTGTTTTCATGAATGATATCTTGGTGTACTCTCACAGTTGACACGACCATGCTCTGAATCTTGAGATTGTTTTGAGTACACTGAGAAAGCATTAGTTATATGCTAAGATATCAAGGTGCCACTTTTGGATGGACGAGATTCACTTCTTGGGTCATGTCATCTCAGATACAAGAGTATCAGTAGACCCAGAGAAGGTGGGAGTAGTAGTTACCTGGGGGTAGCGGAAAAATTTCATTGAGGTAAGAGGTATCTTAAAGCTGGCTGGTTACTACAGGCGATTGATACAGGACTTTTCACATATAGTAGCACCGTTAATGGGACAAACTCAAAAGGGGGTGAGGTATGTTTGGTCAGAAGCATATGATTCAGCCTTTCAGGAGCTGAAAGGTAGATTGACTTCTTCACCGATTCTAGTCTTTCCATAGTCGGGCAAGAGATATACAGTTTTTTGTGATGCATCAAGAATCGTTCTTGGAGTAGTTCTTATGAAAGAGGATCTTGTTTTTGCACATGGATCTTGGCAGTTGAGGTCACATGATAGGAATTATCCTACGCACGACCTGGAGTTGGCTGCAGTTGTTCATGCTTTGCGTTGTTAGAGACATTATCCTCTGGGAGATACTTTTGTGGTATATACTGACCACAAGAGCCTCATGTATATCTCCACACAGGGTGAATTGAATCTGAGACAACAGAGGTGGGTTGAGTACCTATAATCTTTCAATTTGGAGCTTGCTTATATTCCATGGAAAGGCAATGATGTGGCAGACACATTGAGAAGGAGGACACAAATACAGGCAGTTCAGGAGGCCAGCATCGAGTGGTAGCTTATGGCTCAATTCTCCCAAATGCATTTAGTGGTGCACGACAGACAGGGTTATACTTTTTTTATCCTATAGTTTTTACCTCTACCCTTCTAGACCGAGTCTGAATGAAGCAGCAATCAGATTCTGAAGGCCTAGTCCTACGAGAAAGCGTGTCAGTAGAGGACCCTCTTCCCAGATGGACTGTAGGCGGGGGTGAAATCTTGGGTTTCTAGGGACGCGTATGGGTGCCAACAGATATATGTGAGGAGATGATGTGATACTTTAATTTTTCATTTTAGGCAGTACATCCTGGCATCACCAAGATGTATCATGATCTACACTGTCAATATTGGTGGCCAGGTATAAAGAGAGATGTTGCCGGTTTTGTCATGAGGTGTTCCACCCATCAGCAAGTGATGGCAGAGCCCCAACGACTAGAAGGGCTTTTACAGCAGTTACACATTCTAGAGTGGAATTGAAATATGCCGTGATGGTCTTCATGATAGGGTTTCCAAGATCACCTCGATGGAATGACATGGAATGGGTTTTCATCGATTGGCTCACGATGGTTGCTCGCTTCTTTTTAATTAAGGAGACCTTCGGTGTTGATGATCTTCGATGGTTGTACATCGGTGAGATTGTACGCTTGCATTGGGTTCCAAGTACTATCATTTCAGATAGGGATTCCCACTTCATGTATCATTTCTGGAAAGGGATATAGAGGGCTTTGGGTACACATTTACTTCTTAGTACATCTTACCATACCCAGACAGATGGCCAATCAGAGCGCACGATTCAAGTGCTTGAGGACATGCTACATGCACACGTCCTTGATTTTGGAGGTTCTTGGGTGAGACATATACCTCTAGTGGAGTTTTCCTACAATAATAGTTTTCAAGAAACTATTCAGATGGCACTTTATGAGGTTTTTTATGGTAGGTCATTCCGATCACCGTTGTGTTGGTTGGAAGTAGGAGAGGCAACTATGCTGGGACCTCGTCTTGTTCAGGAGACTATAGAACAAGTAGAGTTGATTCTGGAAAAGATGGCTACCACACAGTCTCGACAGAAAGCTTATACTGATCAGAGGAGACGACATTTGGTGTTCAAGGTCAGAGATCAGGTTTTCCTATGTGTTACCCTGAGGATGGGGCAGAAGAGGATCAGGAGATAGGGCAAGCTTTAATCAAGATACGTCGGGCCGTTTGAGATTCTGGAGTGATTCGGGCTGGTTGTTTATAGGTTGCATTTACCTCAGATTTACTAGGCTATGGACAATGCCTTACATGTTTCTCAGCTATGACACTATTTCTCAGCTATGTCTCATGTTTTTCATCTGGATGAGGTTTAGCTGGAGTAGGATGCATCATTCGAGGAGCATCCTATCAGGATTGTTGGTCGTAGTGCAAAGGTACTCCATGGCCAGTTTGTTCCTCTGGTACGGGCGCTATGGTAGCTCGACCATGTACAGGACGACACATGGGAGAGGGAGGCCGATATGCGATCACAGTGGCCAGAGTTGTAGAGACCCAAAGCATGACGTACATGGAAATTACATTACATTTGCAGAATACTTAATACATAACAAAAACAGATTCCCAAAGACCGTATTAGTTTAGTGTCTTTGGAAACTCGAAACATAATCTTCTAATCATGGTGAATAATCTTCAAAATCTCCCATAAAGATCTTATCCTTTGGTATTATTACCTAAAACCTTTCTTTATATCATGGGGAAAATAAAACATAAAAGGATGAGATCTAATACTCTGTATGGGAGAGCATAGATAACATAACACAATCCATAAAACATTTGAATGAAAAAACTTGAACATAAAATCTAAACATCAAAATCATGAGAAAAGACATAAATCTTGGAAGTACGTAAGGAATATATCATAAAGGAAAATCAATCATGATAAAATAGCATGGGAATAAAACATTTAATTGTGGAAAACCATTAAGCACATGATATGGTTTCCATAGTAGCAAATGCATTGCTGCCAAGACCATCTTAGTGAACAATGTCCTTTTCTGAATCGAGTTCACTCCTCGTTCCAGTCTTGTATTACTGAACCAGATTAACTTAACATTCCAACCATGTCTATCTCATGAGATATAAATCTTTACCCAATTCATTTAAGGGAGATATATGTCCCACCCATCTCATAATGAAATCATTCTTACTTGTTCCACAACATGAACATAAATCATTCATCATTACCTAAAGTATAAAATGGGTTTCATAAATACCATCCCATCATAAAATAATGCATACAAAACAAAATGGATATCATTTCATCATAGGAAATGTGAAACCATGTCAATCATAGAAAAATTATACTTGAAACATACACATATGAAATAAATCCATCTTATAAGGAAAATGGTTCTCATAAAACACTTGAGATAAATTCTTTAGGAAAATATCCTTTCTTATTCAAATTCATTTTCTTTTTACAAAATGCAATGAAATTATAAAAGAAAATGATTTTGTTGAAAATAGTCATGAAATCTTGTAAAGTATGCTTCATGAAAATAAGGTGTTATTAAACCCTAAAAATCTTTTCATTCCGTATAAGTTAAAAAAACGTTCTTCTCGTACTTTTGCTGGAAAACCCCAAAAAGTACCTCATATGGTAAAAAAAAGAAACATTACTCACATACCATGTAGTAAAAGTAAAAAATGGTTAAAAGGACTTTAAAAATACATAATAACACTTTTAGAAAACATGGAAATGGATGATAACAATAACCCCTGTAAATACTTACGAATAAACAATCTCGGATAAGAATGAGATTGGAATTATTATCGCTTACCTTATGTCTGATTTGCTTCATATGTATCCAAAACTCCTGTATAGTTATTTATAAAGTGTAATTGAATTATTAATGAATCATATTCATTGTTATGATATCATATATGGTTTACTTATGACTTTATATTACCCATTCTTTTGTAAATTCGATGTAAAAGCAGTGATTTGGGTAAAATCATTTCATTTATTTTACGTATTTTGACTTGTTGTTATTGATATTATTACTTATATCCTGATTTAATTAATTCTGGAATGTAAAATATGATTTATATATAATATATATTCAGCATATACCCATATATATATATACTATATATCGATATATGTAATGAAATACACCGTTCATGGAGACGGTAGGCTGTACGTACGCATGAACGCTGTTTTCATGTCCTTATTGAATTGAATGGAATTAAGTAGAGGAAATACACACACATATATATATAAATCGAGTATCATTATTATGTAATATATTTCATTATTATTCATTATATATACTTTATAATAACTCATGAAGGGTTAACATGGAGAATGAATCTCATCACGTCATGGAGTAGGTAGTCCGTACGTACGCACGAGCGATGACATCATTCCCATGATCGTGGAATTATATTTAATTGTATGTATAATATTAGAGAATCAATATAAATTAAAAATAATCATATAAATTTATTTATTTACCCCATTATACCCATCCATGTAAGGTGGTGGTCGAGAACATATTACACCACGACGTGGAGACAATATTTCATACGTACGCACGCGTGGTGATTTCGTTTTCCATAGGATGGATATGAGGTGAAATAGGGTTGTTTCATATATATAATAACATATAAGTATATAATTAATACTTATGTTATTACTTTATACTGATACAACTAAAGAAGAATAAGTAGAAGAAGAAAAAAAACTTGAGAGAATCGGAAGAAGAGATTACCACTTCTTCGACGCACCTCCTTTCAGCTTCCTCTAAAAAAAGTAGAGTTGGAATTTTGAGAAGAAAAGAACCTCCAAAATGTTTCTAAAGAAGTGTATAAGAGAAATGTGTAGGCATTGGACGATCGTCAAGTCTCAAAAGGGTGTGAAGAGAAGAGGTAAGGGGTGCCCTTTTTATAAGGGAGGAGAGGGGCACCTTGGGAAAAACATAAAATATTATTTTATAATAAAGTCATATTAGGTTTATAATAGCTTCAAATTGATTTATTTAAAATATAAAGTGGGTAGGGTCGAAATACTATCAACCAATAGGTTTTATACAAGTGTAGTTTACTATTTTAACCTTATCTTTTAGATTTAACTCTATGTTAAATAATTTAACTTTTACTGTGTCTTCTTGTTTTCTTACAGTATATGGTTAATAAACAAACAATAACAAGCCAAAAAAACCACAAGTGGTTTATTATTAATATATATATATATATATCTTTATCTATGTTATTTGGAAGCACCTAATATTTTTAGGAATAAAATAACAATTAATAATATTATATTCGTTTTAAAAACTATTTTATGTCAAATTTGACACTATTTCGTACATGATTATTGTGAAAATCATAACAGCATGATTAGTTCGAAAAAAGTTCATTAAATAAATTCTATCATGTCATATTAACCTATAATATTTTTTGAATTCATAAAAAGTCTAAAATTACATTTATTTTTCTATTTATAACATCAATTATGTTAACATTTCATTAATAAGGTAATTACTACATCATCAATGTGTCATAAATAAATTAAATTATTTAATGTATAAAAATTATAAATAAAATACCATTATGTAGGAAATAATTTTATATTTCTAATTAATATTTATACTAGAATTTATCTTATGTATAACTCTATATTAAAAATGTTTTCGTTATTAAACTTTATTTTAACTATTTTAATTCTTCTTTAAATAAAATAATAATTAATGTCCTAATCTAATCCAAGTAGACCTAAATGGTAATATTTTACCCCTAAGGATGTTTTTGGTCGAACTACCCTTATCAAATAGAATTAATATATCTGTTAGGGTAATAATAATATCATTATTACCCTTAATTACCCTATTTTCTTTTAACGGTGGTAAATAAAAGTAAAATGTTACTATTCACCAAAAATTAATTTTATACTATTGAACCACATTTTACACCTTCATATTAACTTGTTTCTCTAATTTTTTAAATTACTCCCACAGAAGTGGTAAAATTAATTTTTATGTAAATTTTCAAACTCTCCTAGGAGGTGGTTAAAAGATGATGAAAAGTTCAATAATGTTTTTATATATCTAAAATTATTATAAAATTACTCCAATGAATTACATTGAACTTATATAGGTATTATGTATCAATTTTGACCTAAAAAATTAAATTAAATAAATAATTATTTATATAAAAAGTCGGTTTTTAAATAGTAACCCAGTGTTTTCACTATTCATCAAAAATTTAATGATTTCGGAAAAATACCAAAAATTCACCCAAGTCTAATTTTGATATTCTGAATCTAAAACTGAAGTCCATTTTGAATGATTAAATTCATAAAATTTCAAAAAGTGGGTATTACTATTCATAACAGCTATTTTATATAATATTTTAATAACATATTGTTGTTTAGTGATGCTCGGTATTGCGTACATCACATGCTATCGTGGAAGGTTGTGATTCCGTGTAATTTAAGACAAGTCAGGGTTGCGTATAGTGAAATACTCCATTGTTGTTGTGTTTAACAGAATCCAACCATATTTCATTTATACATTGATTATTTATATATATATATACACTCAATGTTGCGTAGAATAACTACTATCAAACGAACTTGAAATTGTGTGTAACACGATCCAAGAATAGTGTTGCGTATACTACAAGCAAATACAGTGTTGCGTATAGCACAAGATAATCATGATGTAGAATACTACAAAAGATATGAAAGAAATTAAAAAAAATATATCTTATAAAATCTCAGGGTGTTACACTCTACCACCCTTAAAATGAATTTCATCCTCGAAATTCGTCGGGGTTATAAATGGTTTTCTACTTGAAAGTTTATTTAATCGAAACCCACATTGTAAAATGGAATACCAATATTTAACTTTAAAAACTAAAGTATGAAATGTAACGGTTACCCAAATTAACTAATCCCTGGGTTTCTACATTGGAGAACATAGGTGAAAATATTTATATGGATGAGAAATATAACCATCATGTTCTAATAGAGAGTGGTAGAGAACATGGCTATGAAAAAGCCAATGATCACAAAGCCATAAATTTGTGCTGATCTAATGTTCGATCTGATTCATCGTATATGAGGATACCAGGACAACATTTTTGGTTTTCATGGTCATTTCCATAAAGTTGAAGAATCGTAAAAATACTTACTTTATTTTGGTATAATCTCACCGTTGTTTGTGCCTTGAACAATTTCCACTTCATCTCATAAAGAAATGAAGTTGAATTTGTCATTCTTGAAGTGTTAGCAGATCATGTGATAGAATGATGGGTCATTCCATCTGTCTCAAACAAAAGGTTTGAAAAAGTAATAATTCCATCTTATAGTGGCATTAATCGTATATGGTTCCAAAAATGGACTTATACTTCATCTATCATAGTGCTTAATAAAATAAAACTAGTTTATACTACCCAGGAACTTGCTGTAGGCCAGTGGTATGCAATAAAGGCCTGTCGCGCTTTGGTTTTGGTTTCGATTCCCACAGCCTTGTCCGACGCGACGGGTTGTCACCCGTCTTACAGGTTTTCCTCTGTCTAAAACTACACTATTATAGCATTACAAAAATAATTTCGAAAAATAGTTCTATCCTTAAACAATACTAACTGATGTCTAACATAACCCTTTCCAATCATTAGATTTATCCAAAATACATTTATCAAATCTCATAGTATAAAGAAAACGATTACTGGAAAGGTCACATAACAAGAATGTGAATACCATCATTTATTATACAATATATCTTTTTGGTCACATTCCAAAAATTGTGAATTCCATAATCATGTATTCTCCTGAAAAATAAATACACCTTGAACCTTAGTGAAGACATGAATGCAGTTAAAAATTAACTCTTTCCACATACAAAAATCCCAAAAATTATATATACTCAAACCATGATATCACTTAGTCCTTATATCAATCATGAGCTCATGAATACTATCAAACATGTTATTTTCTCTTTATCCTTTCATTATGCGCGTATCATCTTCTTTCCAAAAATATCTGAATAACCTTTCATGGTTATTGGTACCATTCCACATATACTTTCAAATACTTTAGGAAAAACAATAGTGTAACAATCCTTAGATGTGTATTTATTCCATAGTATCATTACCTATACAACATAACTCTTGATAAACATAAATCATTCCACTACCTTCTTAAACCATTGACCAAGCTTCAAAACTTATTTCATATCAAATATCTTTTGTATTCTCCTCATCATCATCCACATAATTACTACACATATGACCATGCTTATTCTGTTCATGACATTTTCCCTTAAGGTATTGGTTTGCTTAATGCCCATACATTCCACATTTAAAACATCTAATCATTATTGATGTCGTAGCAATACCATTATCCTTCTCCATGGTTTTAACTGAACCTTTTCCTTTTCACTTACTGGATATGTGTCCTTCTTTTCCACACCCAAATCATCTTACAGTTCCTTTGAAACATTCTCCTTGATGTCTTTTACCACACGATTTACATGAGAGAAATTGAACTTTCATTCCTCTATGATCATCATGAAACTCCATCTTTCTCTTATTAGCTGAGTCGGGAAACGTAACAATGTTAAGATTATTGATCATACTATGAGATTTCTAATTAGGCATAATAATGATATTTGGACTACCAAATCCCATTTGATTTGTTTTCTCATGAATAATATAATTCTATTGTCTATCATGTCCTCCATTATTGTGAATCTTCCTGTTTCTATCCATTTTCTAAAACCCAAAAAGAATATTGTGAGAGGAAAAAATCATGCTACGGAAAACAACATAATAAAGGGGAGTACCATCAATATCTAACATCTTATGTTAAATTATATGATCGTTACCATAATTCTAGGACTGTAACCTATACGTATACTTATCCTTAGAGACATCCCTATACATACCATACAAATGTTTCTAGGGATTTCACTAATGTTTTCACATCCTAGTTTCAAAAGGATAACTAAACCTTCACTCTGATACCAACTGTAGAAACCTAAAGCTTGACGTACATGGATGTTACACTACTTTTTCAGAAGACTTAATACATAACAAAAAAAATACGTCCAAAGACCGTATTAGTTTAGTGTCTTTGGATAGTCGGAACATAATCTTATAATCATGGTGAATGATCTTCAACATCTCCCATAAAGATCTTCCCCTTTGGTTTTATTAACTAAAACCATGCTTTATATCCTGGGGAAAAGAAAACATAAAAGGGTGAGCTCAAATGCTCATTAAGAGAATGCATAGAGAACATAAAACAATCCATAAAACATTTGAATGAAAAAACTTGTACATAAAATCTAAACATCAAAATCATGAACAAAGACATAAATCTTGGAAGTACGTAAGGAATATATAATAAAGGAACATAAATCATGATAAAATAGCATGGGAATAAAACATGTAATTATGGAAAACCATTAAGCACATGATATGACTTTCATAGTATCCAAGGCATTGCTGCCAAGACCATCTTAGTGGACAAAGTCCCTTTCTGAATTGAGTTTACTCTTCATTCCAGTCCTGTATTACTGAACTGAATTAACTTACCATTCCAGCCATTTCTATCTCATGAGATATAAATCATTACCCAATTCATTGAAGGGAGATATAAGTCCCACCCATCTCATAAAGAAATCATTTTTTACTTGTGCCACAACATGAACATAAATCATTCATCATTACTCAAAGTATAATATGGGTTTCATAAACATCATCGCATCATAACATAATACATAAAAAATTGGATATCATTTAACCATAAGAAATGTGAATCCATGTAAATCATAGAGATATTATACTTGAATCATACACATATTAAATAATTCCATATTATATGGAAAATGGTTTTGATAAAACAGTTGAGATAAATTCTTGAGGAAAATATCCTTTTTATTCAAAATCATTTTTTTTTCACAAAATTCCATGAAATTTTAAAAGAAGTTTTTTTGTTGAAAATTGTAATGAAATCTTGTAGAGTAATATTCATGAAAATAAGGTGTAATGAAACTGTAAAAATTCGTTCATGCCGTATAAGTTAAAAAACATTCTTCTCGTACTTTTGCTGGAAAAGTCCAAAAAGTACCTCATATGGTAAAAAAAGAAACATTCCTCACATACCATGTAGTAAAAGTCAAAAAATGGGTAAAAAGGACATTAAACATACATAAAAACACTTTTAGAAAACATGGACATGAATGATAACAATAACCCCAGTAAATACTTACGAATAAACAATCTCGGATAAGAACGAGATTGGAATAATTATCCCTTACCTAATGTTTGATATGCTTCGTATGTATCCAAAACTACTGTATAATGATTTCAATAATGTCATTGACATATTAAAGAATCATATTCATTGTTATGATATTATATATGGTTTACTTATGACTTTATATTACCCGTTCTTTTGTAAATTCGATTTAAAAGCATCGATTTGGGTAAAATCATTTCATTTATTGTACGTGTTTCGACTTGTTGTTTTTGATATTATTACATATATCTTTATTTAAATAATTCCTGAATGTAAAACATGATTTATATATAATATATTCATCATACACACACACACATATATATATATGATATAATGATAAATGGAATGAAATACACCGTTCATGGAGACGGTAGGCCGTACGTACGCATGAACGTTGTTTTCGTTTCCTTATTGAATAGAATTGAATTAAGTAGATGAAATACATATATATATACATAAATCCAGTATCATTATTATTTCTAATATTTGATTATTATTCATTATATATACTTTATAATCAATCATGAATGGTTAACATGGAGAATGAATCTCATCACGTCGTGGAGAAGGTAGTCCGTACGTATGCACGAGCGATGACATCATTCCCATGATTGTGGAATTGTATTTAAGTGTATGTATAAAATTTCAGAATCAATATAACTTTACAGTAATAATATATAGTTATTTATTTACACCATTATACCCTTCCATGTAAGGCGGTGGTCGAAAACAGATTACACCACGACGTGGAGACGGTATTCTGTATGTACACACACGTGGTGATTTCGTTTTCTATAGGATGGATCGAAGGTGAAATAGGATTGTTTCATATTTATAATAAAATATCATTAATTAAGTAATTATGATGTTATTACTTTATAATGAGACATCTAAAGAAGAAGAAGTAGAAGAAAAACAAAACATGAGAGAATCGGAATAAGAGATTACCTCTTCTTCGACGCACCTCCTTTAAACATCCTTTTATGGAAGTAGAGTTGGTCTTTTGAGAAGACCAGAACCTCCAGATTGTTTCTAGGGTAGTGGATAAGTGAAAAGGGCAGGGGTTTTCCGAGCATCAAGGCTCAAAAAGGTGTGAATAGAAGAGGGAAGGGGTGCCCTTTTTTAAGGGAGGAGAGGGGCATCTTTGAAAAAACGTAAAATATTATTTTATAATAACGTCATATTCAGTTTATAATAGCACAAAATTGATTTATTTCGAAGATAATGTGGGGATGGATCGAAATCATATCAACCATTAGGTTCTATACATGTTTATGTTACTATTTTAACCTTATCGTTTAGATTTAAATCTAAGTTAAATAATTTAACTTTTACCATGGCTTCTTGTTTTATTACACTATATGATTAATAAACTCACTATAACAAGCCAAAAGAACCCCAATTGGTTCATTATTAATATATATATCCTTATATAATTCATTTCTATGATCCTTATATTTTTAGGAAAAAATAACAATTAATAATATAATATATGTTTTAAAAAACGTTTTTGAGTCAATTTTGACACAATTTGGAACATGATTTTTGTGAAAATCATAACAGCATGATTAGTTCGAAAAAAGTTAATTAAATCATTATTAACATGTCATTTTAACCTATAAAATTAGTGGAATTCATAAAAAGTATAAAATTACATTTATTTGGCTATTTATAACATCAATTATGTTAATATCTCAATAATAAGGTAATTAATGCATCATCATTATGTCATAAATAAATAAAAAAATTTAATGTCTAAAAATAATAACTAAATCACCATTATGTAGGAAATATTTTTATATTTCTAATTAATATTTATAGTTGAATTTATCTTATGTATAACTCTATATAAAAAATGTTTTGTTTATTAAACATTATTTTAACTATTTAAATTCTTCTTTAAGTAAAATAATAATAAATTCCCTAATCTATTCCAAGTGGACCTAAAGGGTAATATTTTATCCCTAAGGTTGTTTTTGGTTGAACTACACTTATCCATTAGAATTAGGACATGTGTTAGGGTAATAATAATATCATTTGTACCTTTAATTACCATGTTTACTTTTAACCGTGGTAAATAAAAGTAAAAAGTTACAATTCACCAAAAAATATTTTTATCTTATTGAACCACATTTTACTCCTTGATATTTACCGTGTCTCTCAAATTTTCGAAACTCCACACACATAAGAGGTAAAATTAAGTTTTATTTAATTTTAAACTCTCCTAAGAGGTGGGTAAAAGATGGTGAAAAGTTCAATAAAGTTTTTATATGTCTAAAATTATTATAAAATGACACCAATGAATTACATTGAACTTATATAGGTATTATGTATCAATTTTTACCTAAAATTAATTTAAATAAAATAAATAATTATTTATATAAAAAGTCAATTTTTAAATAGTAACCCAGTGTTTTCACTATTAATCAAAAATTTAAAGTTTTTAGAAAAAAACCAAAAATTAACCCTAGGAAAATTCTGATATTCCGAATCTAAAAATGAAGGCCATTTTGAAAGATAAATTCATGAAATTTCAAAAAGTTGGTATTACTATTCATAATGGTTATTTTATATTTTATTTTAATAACATGTCGATGTTTAGTAAAACTCGGTATTGCGTACAACACATGCTATCATGGAAGGTTGTGATTGCGTTTAATGTAAGACAATTCAGGGGTGTGTGTAGTGAAAGACTCCTTTTTTGTTTCGTATAAGATAATCCAACCATATTTCATTTATACATTGATTATATATATATACACTCAATGTTGCATAGAATAAATACTATCAAACAAACTTGAAATTGTATGTAACACGATCCAAGAATAGTGTAGCGTATACTGCAAGATAATACAATGTTGTGTATAGTGCAAGATAATCTTGGTGTGGTGTACAACAAAAGATATGAAAGAATTTAAAAATAATATATCTTATAAAATATCGTGGTGTTATAAGAGTTGTTTGGGGAATCATCTTCTGCACTGCGCTATGGAAATTTGGGGATGAATTTCGTTGAGGGGGGAAGTTTGTAAGAACACTGACCATCTTTTCAGGTATGTTTTTCTATTCTAGTCATTTTTGGGAAAAAGAGGAGAACCTTGATATTTTCTAAGTACACGTTGTGTACATTATAAGTACATTCCATGTACATTGATGCCGCTCGATGCCGTGTACTAGACGTGTCATGGCCACACATGGGCCCATGTAGGGGTGATGTGGTGGCCACTTATTTCCGAGTACAAAAATTCCTAGTACACATCATGTACTCCTAAACTACACATTGTGTACTTTTTTTCATGTAACAGACCAGGGTCGAATCTTAACCCCAAAAATGTCTTCTTCCCCATATTCTTCGACCGAGAGCGAGGGTACGTCCATCGATCTTCTCCGAGCCGTCGATCTATCACCGGTTATCTGAATATAATGTAGTTGGATACAATAGAATCACAACATTGAGTTCTTGGTTCTTCTTTGTTGACGTTTACCGATTCTTTCTCTTATAGGAGTTATCTGAGGATGAACGTTTAAGACATTCTTGCATATCTACTCCATTCTAGGCCAATTCATGGGCCGAGGTTCATGTATAAAGATCTCCTAAGATCGAGGTAGGTGGTTTGTTGCCTTATGTTGAATGTCTTTGAGTTTTTGTGAAAAACTACTGGATTCCCATGTTTCGGGTATCTCGGTTTAGGGTTTTGATCCTGAAATATTATCTGCCTTAGATTTCTTATATGATTTAAGATATTAGATGAATAATGGTTTCCTATTAGCAAGTTGGAGGATCACCCCATGGGTGTTTCCCTTGTTTTGGTTGTTTATCGCCATTTGGCTTAGGTTCCCTGTTAGGCAGAACTTATTGCATTGATTTCCTGCCTTGATATAATTGATTGCATGTATTGCCTACTACTTATATGCTATTGATGCTTTTTAGCTATTATCCATGTAGTTTGGTGAATTTACTTAGGGCTGCAGACAGTCGATTACAAACAAATAGACTGCATAGGGCTGTAAGGACCTGGTGCAGTAGACTAAAGATGGAATTGACGATTAAGGGATTCCCTAGATAGTCTTCTATAAATTAGTATTGTTCGTAGGCCCTATGGGAATTAGAAATTGTTCATCATCAGAGTGTCATTAGTTATTTATAGAGACTACAGGGGGAATTAGACGTAAGTTATTCCTCAGAGAGTTTATAGCTATCATTGCAAAACCACAGGGGAATTGATGGTGACAGATTCCTAGAGTGTCTGTGCCTTTGTCGGATTACTTTACTAGAGGGGTCTTCCAGTACGATCCACCCCGAGAGTCAGTGTGAATATTGTTTGGTAGGTTGTGATGAGTTCACCCAGCCAAAGAACAATCTTGTGTTTTATACTTCTTGTTGTTTAGGTAGTCTGCTGAGATATATGTTGTGTTACTTGCTATGCCTTTGGAATATAGAGTTGTTTTCTAGATTCCATGGTTGATAATTAAATGATTTAATTAAATTAATAAATAAATTTAAATGGAGATTTGTAGGATTTTTTACTTTAGTGTACTCCTGTTTCTCTACTGCATTTATTCCCTTTACTTTCGCTATATTGCTCACTGACTGTAGGGCACCAATATTTTGGTGGTTGCCAATTGGGACTAGTCTCACACCCTGTTTGGGTACTGTCTTTCGGCCCAAACAGGTTATATGGTAGCTGGTGTGGATAGGTATTGTAGACCTTCTTCTTCATGTACATGATTGCTGGTTAGAGCTGGAAGGCATATGACCGATCTTAGGCTTGTGATGCTGCTGGAGTTAGTTGTTTACTTTTCGTACTTTGTTCTTCAGTTATATTTAGCAGATTTTTGTGTTTACTACTTTCCTTAGATACTTGTAATTGCTTAATCATTATCTTCATTTCTATATATTCATTGCTTCTGCTGTTTAGTTTCAGTTATTGTATGTTGTTTACTACTTCCCCTATTGACTGTTATTTCATTTCCCTTGTATACCTTACCATATGAGGGCATAGTTTCCTGAATGACTCACCAAGGCCCTCGCTATTAGTCATCATACACTGGGATTCAGGAAATGTTTCTTTAGTCCTTGTGGAGAACTAGCTACGGGGCACCAGTTGAGTGGCTCCAGATTCGGTCCGTTACAGGATTAGTGGTAAGAACCCCTTAATTTACACGAAAAATTGGGGTTCAAAACCCAATGAGGCATAGGGTACTGTAGCAGTACTGTAGGAGTTGTGGAACTGTAGCAACGATAGGATCTATAGCTACGGCTGGTCACTGTAGCAGTGGCAGAGTACAGTAGCAGCAGCATGTACTATACAATACTGTAACAACGTGGGTACTATAGCAGCATAATTCACAGAATGGGCTTTGGGCCAAAAAAATGGGCCTAAGGACCATGTAATGGGAAAAATGCCCAATGGGAATTCAGAATATGTAATGGGTCTCCCTCGACCCAGTTAAAAAGTTATTTTCTTTTATTTAATAATAAATGATGCTTCAGCCCCATCCTTTGAAAAAATATAATCTAATCTTCTATAAAATTCAAAAAGTGCCCCTCACCTCAATTATTAAAGATAAAATCATCCACAACTTATATAAACAACATTGTGAATTGTACATCAACCAAAATATACCAATTTACATAATTATGTTACCTATTCATATCCTATTGGTTTTTGGATTCCTAAAATACCATCCCTTGAGCCCATTATTGGATATATAAAGGAGTTGTTTCAATGAAGTGGTAATCGCCCTAACAGATCACATTCTTTTTCAACCCATATTTACCACCTCTAAATATTTTTTATTTTCCCTAAAAAATAATTTAAGAATATTAAATACTCATAAATTTTATTATTATAGTTTAAACACCAGTATAATTCCCTTTCTAGTCTAATTATAATTGAATGTAACGATTGGGCATACGTACAACACACCATCTCTACATAGTCATACAATTCATATTTCATCACCATATTTTATTCGTGGGTATTATTATGGGTTTCATTTTATATATGATATTTATGAAACAATTATACATTTTTAATGATGATATCATTTCAACATTATGATCTTACAACCATTGTAAAATTATAATGTCATTTGTGCATACGTGTGGACTACCTCCTCCATGAAGTGATGTGATTCATTTTAATTTATATTTTAATTTGATGATAATGAGGACTATTTTGATTAATATATTTGATATATATTATATAAAAAATATACTAGATTGATGAATTAATATTTACGATTTTTCGCTACTTCCATTGAAAAACAAAAACAACATTCGACATATGTACGACCTACCATCTCTATGAATTTTGTAATTCAATTTTATATCTGAAAAATTGATTGATGACTATAAATACATATATGAAAAATATATATATTATATTTATATCTTAATTAATATTATCACAATAATATATATCATATAAATGTAATAGAACAAGAACTGCTGATCATAATTACTTATGATAAATGAAAATGTTAACACTGAGAAATGACAAGTTTTATAATTATTTATTGATTATATGGGGACTTGAAATCATAAAAAGTGACCAGATATGATATTATATTTATTAAAATTATCATTTTATATATTTATAGAAAATTTATATTTATTACACAGGTGGTTGTAGTAAATTTAAATCTAGGAAAAATAGATGGAAGAAATGTTCATCTCACTTTTATTATTGTATGATATATGCCAGTGGGGTCTTGAAAAATCCGAAAAGGGAATTTTACCCAAATCTCCTAAATAATTAGGGTTAAATAATCAAAGAGGATACACAAAAGGACTAGTTCGCAAACCGGTCCATGGAAGCACAACGTGGCCAGGCGCCACGAGGCACCCCCTCTGTTAATCGGTCCATGGAAGTACTGCGTAGAACCCAGGCACCGCGAGGCTCCACCCTTCATGAACCATTGTCGTTCGCAAAATGGAGGTGGAGGCCCTCTGTGGTCGCGAGGCAGGATGTGCGCCAGTCCAGTTCACCATCGCAAACTGCCCCAACCGCGGACTGTGTCGACCAGCTCAAGCCGCACCCACTGCCGTTTGAATAATGGAGGCGGAACCCTCCGCAGCCGCGGAGCACACCCTGAGTTCGCCTCGCGAAGGAGGGGAGTGATCGATAACCAACGCGAATCACAGATTGACCATGTCAGCTATGAACCTGGTATTTTTTAATGGGCCTCCGAAAAAGGTGCCACATGGCCACAGATACATTCCGTTCCCTACTCTATAGAAAGAGACCAAGGGGAAAAAAATGGAGGATCGAGGATCGAGGATCCGATCGGATTCAGAGAAAGGAGATTGATTTAAGGAAGGCTTCAGATTTCGCAAACAACGAAATTCCCACCCGCGAACCACAGTAGGTATATGAATTAAAACTGAATTGGAAAACGCATAATAATTTTGTGAACCACAAACATAAATAATAAAAAGGAGAATCTTGAACCATACAACCTCCGCATATGACTTCCCCGCAGACTAGGGAGTTTATGACTCTTTTCCCATTCGTCATACCTCGTACCACCCTCCTCCGCGGACGAAGCCCCAACCAACGAGCCTCTGATCGGCGCCGCCCTAGGCCGCCACTGCCCGACGTTGCCCGCCTGGAACCCTCTGCGAACCACCCTGGTTCACATATTGAACCTGAAGCCGTGAACCATCCTGGTTCGTGAATTGAACCTGAATCCACGAACCACCATGGTTCGCGAGATGCCCATCAGTCTGCAGACCACCCTGGTTCACGGACGGCCTCCCCAGCCACGTGGAACATCCCCACACGAAGGGAACCACCACCCATATCTCTCAGTGGCTAGCCAAATAATTTGGTGTTCTCATTTGTAGAGCTAGGTAAAATCCTTCAGATCCAGCCAGGTCCTCCACGACTCCCTCATTGGTCTATTCATCGGCCCCGAGCCAAGGCCTCCTCCAGAGCCATCGGATCCGCGTGGTATAACATTCAGGCCCATCAGTGAGCCATTTTGATTTCACATACCCATGGTAAAATGGAGAAAAGGGGTTTCCCCGACCATTGGGCGGATTCGCGAAGCATGTCTGGGTTCACATTCCCACTATAATGCAGGGTCCGAGCCCGAGAGCCCCCTTTCTGCCTCTACTCATTAGGATGGGGGACCGCACGCTTCGGCGATCGGGCACTTCTCCCTTCCCTAGAGAGGGTGAGGCATATCCGTCTAAATGTAGCCATCCCCATAGACCTCGGTACTTCCCCCTATATCTCCTTGGGGAATAAGAGAGGTGACAAGGACATGAGCACCCCCTTTCCCTCTCCCTCCGGGCTTTGACCTTGTGGGCATCCGTCTTGGAGTAAGCCCCGACCATGCGGGCGTCCATGTTGAAGTAAGCCCCAACCTTGTAGGTATCCATATTGGAGTAAGCCCCAACCTTCTGGTCCTCCTCAGAGTGTAAGCCCCAATTCATCACCTTCTAGGCCTCCTAAGAGTGTAATCCCCAATTCATCACCATGGGCCGCCTTCATGTGTTAGCCACATTCCACTTCTCATGGACGCACCTTTCACGAAGCGATCCTTTGGTCCCTACTGCCTCTTGTTTCTCACACCGAGCATGACTGACGTGGGCTTAGAGTAAGCATCGACCATGAAATTCTCCTATGGGCCTTCTCAGTGTGTAAGCCCCAATCCATCATTCTGGGCCTCCTCAGAGTGGAAGCCCCAATCCATCATTCTGGGCTTCCCCAAAGCATAAGCCCCAAGCCCAAGTGAACTACGTGGACTTTGATCCATTCCTCCTAGACAGGGTACGTAGGAAGCCTCCATGATGTTCAAGCCCAACAGCCAGTCGATACAATCATCTCCACATCGGTTCGCAACGACACTCCTAGAGCTTCCTCAATTGAGTTCCAACCCATCGGGGTCATTAATCCAACGAGGGATGGTAAACCTTGGGCATAAATGATCTCGAACCCCTATGTCCAGTTGACCGTTTCCCACCAGGGTTGAATCCATGGATACTATGTTTGGGTATAAACTAATGATTCGAGAACATATGAATACGTCTTAAATCTATAAGAGAGTCCTAGAACAGGCAATAATTATTCCCCAAAAAGGGTGTGATGAGCCCGACTTTCCATCCTCTCGACCAATGTGTGTTCTTTAGAGTCATTGGTCAGACCATCCAGCGAATGCCTGCCTTTGGAAAGAAGGTCCATCAATCATTGGACACCGAGCTGTTGGGTGTTTCGTGGCCGAAAGACCAAGAACGAGACAAAAAATGGTGATCCCTATGTGAATCATTAACCAAACATGATAGATTTAACCTAATATCACCCAGTGCCCCCTTATGCTCTAATGGAGGGCCAAGAAAGGACATTAATTAAGCATGGAATTGGGAGATGCTTCTATGACAGGTTTCCTGCTTGTATTTGCTAAAATGTTTCGCATACACTACATTCAGAACTCCCTTCAATCCAATGGAATCACAAAGAACTCACAAGTTCATGCTTTCAACGATGCAAGGACGATACTTCCTCAACAACGGGGGACCCCATCACCCACTCAGCGTCTTCAACGCTGTGTTTATGACACTCTGATCAGATAGTACCACCTGAATGTTACTCTCCCAATGGTGGAGGCGGCCATGCACACCCTACAATTTGTCAGGACTCGTCGGTCGCCTACCGAACAGCGACCGCGAAGGCGGACCCAGACAGCCGATGTTGCTGTCTCCAACCATTTCTGGATCCTATCCCCAGAATGGGACAATGCATACCTCCCTTATCTTAGGGTGGCGGATGAGGTCGACATTGATGACTTCATCCCTGTCGATCGGGGGTTCCGCCCTAAGGCACTCGCCGAAAGGCGTCATTGCTGTCACGACGTGACCCAACATCCTCGCACCAAGGAAGATGTTTCCCGGAGGATTTAGGCCCACGGTCCCCGAGATCTGGCCCCTCGGACCGCCCAACAAGGGCGTTAAACATACATTCGGGGACCGGTCATCACCCTGGTCCCAAGGAGGAGCTCCGCTGCCCAGCCATAGAGACGTACCACGAACAGGAACCTACCCTTATTTGCTCCTCGCAATCCCACCATCTAGACATGGCTGCATCGCATGAGCCATCACGCATCCCCGCCGAGCTTCATCAAGCTCGTCGCTCACATAGGACGGGACTCACCAGGTAGGCAGCTCTCCCTTCCCAGGGTGGCGAAGCCCACCAACTCGACATGGTGGTGACTCGGCACCTGTAGGACTAGTTCATGGTAGTTGCATGAGATGCCTGCCATCCTGACATGGTGGCGATCAACAAAGCCTACCACCCAGATGTGGTGGAAAATCATAGGAGGGAACATCTCCCCGAAAACAAATTCCATTGACCCGATATGGTGGGAAACCAATATAGGCAGGTCCAGATCCCTGCAGGTTCACGTTAAGTCCGCCACCCGATGTGGCGGAAAATGGAGTGAGAAACCGGCGTATCCTGGTATAGGGGCAGATTATTTCACCTGCCCCGACACAAGAGATTTGTCATTACCCACTGACCACTGGAGGACCGTAGCAGGATATTCGTACTCCGATACCGGAATGGGCCTTCATACCCGTTTCAGCCAAAGATGTCTCTATACATATCTTGGAAATGATTGAGGAGCAGGTATCAATCCCAGATCATATCTTGCAGACATTCGATCATGTAATTACATCGGTGGAAACAACAAGGACTCAGGCCCGTGAGCCCATCTCCCCAATTGAGGCGACTCATCTAAGAGCTGAGATAGCCACCTCGGAGTAGATCTACATCCCTGCTTCAGCCCAGGAGGGTCGCCTGCTATATTCTGTGATGCAAGGGCAACCATATCAAGAGGCTTCACTCATTCCAACCGGGGGACACCCGTCCATCACGGTGGATGCTCCATAGTAGGAATATATCACTGATAAAAGTCAATATGTTTTTCAGCATATCCTGGAAACATCACGGGGCCCAATTAGACAGGGACCAAAAGGAGGTGGAGGTTGTTTTCAATAGAAGATGGTCCCCGATGCCCACAAAAGAGCGCCTCGAATGTGCGGAAAGAAGCCAGATAATAAAGAGTGGGTTCATGACTCCACTCTTCTAGAAGCTAGGGTTTCTGATGCTGCCAAGTGCGCATCAAAGGCTTGAAACCCTACCCATCCATTTCCATATTTTTGGAGTGTTAGTATCAGTTGCGATTGTCCTCCCCGTAATGTCGTTACCAACAGCTCTGAAGGTCCTCCCCAAAGCACCCGTGGGGGCCTCCCCCACGGGCATATGACGATCGGTCACGAGATCTTATCTCCTGATGCGACTCACGGAAACCCTCCATGTGACCAGAAGATCGAGTAGCAAGAAGGTCCTCCACTTGCTGTGGTCCACCCTGAAGGTCCTCCCAGGGGTATACACTATAATATCTCTCCATGTAGTGAGACCACAGATTGTGATAGTAGTACTCTCTATCATATTCGCAACTACGGAGGCCCACCCAGTAGTGACGTCTCATCACGACAAGAAGGCCATCCACTTGTCGTGGCCTGCCTTGAAGGTCCTCTATAGGGGTTACGCTACAACGGAACTCCATGAAGCCAGGAATCAGGTCACAGTGGTAGTCCTCGCCACACTGATAAAGGAGGTCCTCCCCGTAGAGGCTTCGAGCAACGAGAATGTCCTCCCCTCGTTGCGGTACATTCTGGAGGCCCTCCCCAGGATGTATCCCGCAGATATTTTCCCTGCGACAACAGTAATGGTAGTCCTCACCATTGCCACAACTGTGATGGTAGTCCTCGCTACCACGTCCGCCATTGCGAAGGTCCTCCCTGCAATGGCCCCAAGGAACAAGAAGGACCTCCCCTTGTTGCGTTGTGTCCTGAAGGTCCTCCCCAGGATGTGTGTCGAACTTCAATCCATGATGGTCATCGTCACCATGATGGCAGTTGTTGCGATGGTCCTCCCCGTAACAACGGCACGCAACCAGAAGGTCCTCCCCTTGCTGCAACATGCCTTGGAGGTCCTCCCCAGGGTGTCCACTGCAAAAGTCCTCTATGTAGGGAGGCATCATGCAGTAATGGTATTCCTCGCCATTACGGTCGTCATTGCGGAGGTCCTCCCAGCAATGACATATTGTATCAACAGGAAGGTCCTCCCCATCCCAAATCAAGAACCAAAAATCCATCGTATTCTGAGGCACTCAGAAGGACGGGATCGAGAATTTCATATTCTCATCTGGTCAATAACAGCACCCTTCTTCAATCAGGAGATGGTCTAGGGCCATGTTCATCTTCTGAACCACATCGAAATCACTTACATAATGATTTAGCACCTACCGATCCCACTGCCTCATATCACTCTTGCAGTGAGCGCCTCAGCTGGGCTGACCAGGTAGAAGAATCATAGGCAGAAGAGTATGCCGATATGCTGCACTTGAGGAAACTATGGGCCATGAATTATATACCAGTCATGTTTTGGCCCACGACCATCTCTCAGTACAACATACCCAGGGATTTTTCAGAAGAATGCATGCACAGCATCCGCCATAATATATGGACGACTCTCTGCTGGCTGAAGTGAAGCTTCTTGCCCTATGACGGGTATGCAGACCACGTCTTGATGATAGGGGACCTCCTACGTCACATTGAACTCAAGGCCATTTCCTCGACGTGACAACAACGCCCCGAGAGGTGCAAATGGAATATGGTGGTAGCCTGCCTCCATGCACTGCAAGAACTGCACCGCCTCATCGGTGACGCTCCAACGGGAGTCCATATCAGGGGATGGAGGGAACATGGAGCTCTTCATTTCACCCCTCTCACTTCCCAAAAAAACCTGTTCGACATGGTATCAGGTAACATCGTCACATCGAGACGTCAATCAGGGTGACCCCCTGTTCCGGAAAGGAAACACACCCAACAGAGTTGGGCCTCGAGTAAGTCCTAGAAGCGTTAGGCCCAGTGGGAACGAGCCATTCAAAAACTGCAGAATCAGGCCACTAAGAGCATACAACAGGCCTCCTGCCTAGGAGAGGACAATCAACGATCTATGCCTTCCTCCCCAGAAGGGACTGATCCACAGGTGAATTTGGCAACAGATCCAGTTCACCCCCAGATGGGGAAACATGAGATCAGGAAGGTCACGATAGCCTCAGCTACTACCACCATCCAGGGTCAACCCAAGCCTGCAGGGCGGGAGTTCATTTTTAACAACAAATGCCCCCGTAAGACCAATGAAACCGGGAATAGACTCAACATCCAGGGAACGGAGCCAGCCCCAGCCCTCAGGGCTGGGGGCATTTTTAACCCCTCATCAGCAACCACCCCATGAGAATCAATATTCTCCCTTCTATGAAGGACAATCAGATGAGGAGGTTCCCGTCCTATCCTGCCTTTCAAATCATCATCACCACTGGGAGGAAGGCGCACTGTAAGGTCGCATCAAATAACTCTCTTTGTCACCCTTCGTCAAGAAGTCCAAGGGCAATCACAGGTCATGAAAAGGATTTCCAACTGAAGACGCAGGAGATCCTCTTCCTATTTGGAAGATGACATCCCCACACCCCCACCCCGCAATATGCGTTCATCAACGCCATAGAGGCTAACCTCGCGGGTGACACCAGAGAAAATGAAAATCAGGAGGGATCGGGAGACGACGGTTCTGGTCAGGCTGTGACTCACTATGAACTACCAGGTGTGCACACCCGAAACCAGAGGTCTTCTTTAAATATGGCCACCCCTTCAGCTGACCTCACTCCACCTACCCTGCGAGCTTCTTGTAAGGATAAGAACAAAGGACTCGTTACCCTTAACCCATCCCCCTATCTCGATAAAAAGGAACCACTCACGCTCGAAAAGAGGTTCACTCTATAGTATGAAGAGATGAAAGAATTTAGGCTTCTTAACATCGAGCTGCTCCAGAGGAACCACCTTATTGAACGTGCGTCCCAAGAAGAGCCACTTCATGAACTCCCAGTGGGTGCACCTCAACGTCTAAGGCTTACCCCAGAAAATGAACCACGATTAGGGCTCCTGCCCAGTGAGGAGCCTAGTCTGTCCAACTGCCTAAATGTGGATGATGAATACCGGGATTTCCCTCCACATAGGAGGCAACCGGAACAAGTACGCCCTAACCCCTCAAGGGTACCCCGAACGGTATATGAACCCTTGGTGTCGGCCGATCCAGATCCTCAAGGAATGCATTGGGCTACGTATGCCCAGGATCGGGCCCAACAGGATGTAAACCAGTGACTCACCAATACCATCGAGGCATTAATAGCTCGATTGGAAGAAATGGATGGTCGACGCACTCCGATACAGATGGAGCGAAAACCTTACCCATATTGGGTGACCAACACAACACCTCCACCCAATTTTGGGAGCCCTATATTCCACATATTCAACAGATTAGGTGATCTAGAGCAGCATTTCATGCACTATGCGTCCTATTGTGACCCTATGATGGGGACTCCAGAACAACAAGAAGCTGTGAAACTCAGATGCTTCATAATGAATTTTCAAGGATCCACCTTCATCTGGTATAGAAGTTTGCCGGCCTAGTCGATAAAGAGGTGGGAGGACCTCCAGCAGCAGTTCCTGTTCCACTCCAGTTAAATGCTGCCTAAAATAACGGTTAGTGATCGCATGAACTGCATGCCGAGGGAGAATGAGAGGGTATCATACTTCATCACCAGATAGAAAGGTCTGACCTATTCTCTGAACAGGACAATGCCTCAAGATGATATGTCAGCCATATGCATCGATAATCTTAGAGACGAGCTGAGAACACAACACATACCGGTGGAGTGCACCCCTGGATTCCGTCATCTCTCGGCCATTGCCCAGAGAATTAAGGACTCCCTGTAGCAGACTAATTCAATGTACCGAATAGACTTGCAAGCTGCTACTAAGAGAGCTCCTAGAGCTGAAGCGTCTGCTGTCACACTCAAGTTGGCTCCTATTCCTGCTCCACCGCTCAAGCCTCCAATGAATCATCAAGGGCTCCCTGCATATCAGGGGCCACCCCCGCTTAAATGGGATGATCAGAGAGGACCGAAGAGGAACCAGTTTGAGGAGCGAAGAAAAACATTATACTTGATCCGAGATGATAAAGTCAACGACTAATTCATCGCTTCCATGAACTGCAACTTTCTCCACCTCCCGGAGCTGAGGAGACTTGAAGAAGTCGGACGCGATGATTGGCCAGATTACTGCCCCTACCATCAGATGTTGGGGCACAATATCCGAGAGTGCTTCATCTTCAAAGACCTCTTGCAGAGGATGGTAGATTCCGGACAAGTAGAGCTGGGACCACCCCCAACACATGTGGAATGTATCTATACCACCGTCTCTAACAACGAAGAGGGTGGAAGAAAGTCACCAGCAAGCAGGGGCAGAAATTTGACAACTGGATGACTTAGAAGACAATCAACCGAGCCCAGGGCATACTCCGAGGTCAACTACAGTAGCACGTGTTTCCACCATAAGCCCCTAGAACCGTAGAGCTGACCACATCAGCCTCCCAACCCACCACAAGTCGGTCATCTGGGTGGAGTCAAAGGAAGAATCAATCGAAATAGGGGAAGTCTATGATGGGGCCAATGTTAGTCCCAACCCTAGCAGATTTCATGCCCTCGAATTTGGCATCATGGGCACCGACCCACCAAACGACACCATCACAGACAACCGACCTAGTTGACCTGTCAGAGGATGAGGAGCCAATCTTTATTAATATCAACGTCATCCATCTAATGGAACCATTCCCTGACGAAGGGTATTATTACGAACCTGAGTTTTCTGCACGAGGAGCCTGGAGTAGGAATCACAGAGGCAAGGGATACAAGGAAAGGCACAGCCGCAGCCGAAACCAACCCTATGGTTATACCCCATCCCAGACCGTCAATATCGTGGAAACCTGTGGGAGGGCCCTTCAGCGGACTCAGCAAGAGAGGTAATTCCCAACCATCTCCACAAGTAGCCATTATGGCCCTGTTGTTCTGCGATACCCACCAGAGGAGGAGCAAGTGTTTGGTCACCTAGTGCGTACAAACAGACCGGCCAGGACAAGCCCTCAAAATGTGGGAACACCATCAACATTTGTCCCTGCATTCGGTCCCTCCTCGTAAAATGCTCTAGCTCCCAATGAACCCACTATGCCTTTCCAGCCAATGGAGAGGCGTCGACCGTTGGAGAAAAAATACGACATCCTTAAGTAGCTGGCATCAGTACCAGCCAGGTTTTCAATCCTGGATTCCCTAAGTTTGTCAGTCGACCTTAGGGAGGCGCTTATTGAAGCTTTGATCATCCTCTAGGAATTCCAAGCAGAGGTAGCTACCGCCGAGACTTATCGGGCAGAGACTAGCCCGACTGAATGCAATTCGGTGATTTCCTTCACCGATCAGGACAAAGATGCCATCATGAAAGGACACATCAGACTGCTATATGTTTCTAGCACCCTGAATGGGGTTGAGATCCAAAATTTTTTTATAGACAATGGTTCTGGAGTTAACCTCCTTCCCCTACGGACACTTCGTATGTTGGGCTACAGTGAGGATGATCTAATTATCTCAGCCACAACCTTGTTAGGTTATGTCAAGAGTGAGTAGAAACCAATGGGACATATTAAGCTAAATAACCATTTTGGTGACCTGTTAGCCTACATAGAATTCCAGGTGGACCGGCAGAGCACGTCATTCAATGCCCTGCTGGGAAGGCCATGGCTCCATAAGAACATGGTTGTTCCTTCATCCTACCACCAGTGTATCAAGTACTGCGTCAACGAACAAACTGGGGCGTCTCACGCTGACAAGTCCCCTTTCGAGCTCTCCGAGTCACATTACATCGACCCCAGGTTCTATGAGAAAATGAAGAATAAGCCTTTGGTCGACGACATCGACTGGATCCCCGCTCCAAATGGCCTGGAAATGGTCCCTCATGACTCTCTGAGGCATCTTAGCAGAGATTATGTCCTACCCATCTACTGTGTTGAGAGTGGGATTTCAGGTTCAGACACACATTTAGATGTCCTCAGGACTTCATCCACGATGGCTAAGCACGACCACATGGGAACGTCCACCAACCCTCTATTTGGGGACAAATACTCAAGCAAGGATGCCCACGATGCCTCTCCCTCAGACCCTCGAAGGCTCAGACTGGAAACTCTCTCCTAGTAAGATCAAGAAGACGAGGACTAGGGAGAAGAAGAGGGGTAAGATCTCAGAGATGCACCTCATGCATTTGAGGAGGGTATCTCCACCACTGTGGACGAGCTTAGGTAAATAAACCTGGGTACCGAAGAAGACCCGAAGCCCACTCTCATTAGCATGGCCATGTCTCCCGAGGAACACGAGGTATATACCTCCTTCCTAAGGAAACATTTGGATGTCGTTGCACGGAATTACATTGATATTCCAGGACTCAGTATCGTGGTAGCAACACATCACCCAGGTCTCCCAGAAGGCCACTGGGGCTACAAACAGGCCGCTAGAAGAACACACCCCTCACACGCTGCCAAGATAGAGGCTGAAGTAGATAAGCTCATTAAATCAAGCTTCATCAGGGAGGTCCAATACCCCATATGGTTGGCCAAAATCATCCCTGCCATGAAAAGGAACGGGAATATCTGCTTTTTCATTGACATCAGAGACCTTAATCGGTATTTTCCGAAAGATGACTTCCTGGTTCCAATCACCGAGTTGTTAATTGATGCGACAGCTGGATATGAGGATCTATCCTTCATGGATGGCTATTCTGGATATAATCAAATAAGGATGGCCTGAGAAGATGAAGAAACCACTTCCATCAGGGCCTCTCAAGGGGTATTCTGTTATTGGGTCATGCTCTTTGGTCTCAAGAATACCGGTGCCATGTATCAACATTCCATTCATCAGATCTTTAATTCATTCCTGTGGAAATTCGTTGAATGTTACATGGATGGCCTAGTAGTCAAGTCCAGACAACGCTCGAATCACCTATCAGACCATGACACTGTCTTCAATATGCTCCGACTTCATAGAATGAAGTTGAACCCCTTGAAATGCGCATTTGGGGTTACCTTAGGGAAGTTCATCGGCTTCGTCGTATGCCATCGCGACATCGAAGTCGACCCTGAGAAGACGAAGGCTATCTTGGGCTTGCCACTCCCTCGAAATCTCACTGGGCTAAGGGGATTTCAAGGGAACCTGGCCTATATTAGGCGGGTCATATCCAACATGGTAGGCAAATATTTTCCCCTCAACAGGTTGATGAAGTAGGGGGTCACATACCAATGGACAGACGACAGCCATGAGGCGCTTAACAACTTGAAAAAGTAACTCTTAATCCCACCGGTTCTCATGCCCCCGGTCGAAGGAAGGCCTCTCATTATATATGTGAAGTCCCTAAAACGGTCATTGGGAGCCTTCCTCATACATAAGAACGACGCTAGTAGCGAAACAAATCTCTATTACCTCAGTCGAACCATGCTTGGTGCTGAGACACGTTACTCAAATATCGAGAAGAGCTTTCTGGACTTGGTCTTCGGTGTTCAAAAGATGCTACATTATCTACAGCATCATGATGCCCATTTGATCTCATGGAGTAACCTGCTCAAGTACACCCTCAGTCGCCCGATGTTAACCGAACACCTATCCTGACGGGCGGTCATCTAGTAGCAGTTCGACATCCGATTTGTGCCTCAAAAAGACATCCGGGGCCAGGAATTAGCAGACATTTTGGCAGATCACCCTTTAACAGGGACCACTACACTGGACGGTGAACTACCTGATGAAGATATCTTCTCGGTTCAAGAGATGTTCCCAGCATGGGAAATGTACTTTGACGGCGCGTCCTAAAGCCCCACCGGGAAGAGGATGGATGATCCCAGATACAACAAAGTGGGTCTGGGGATAATACTCGTGTCCCCAGAAAAGGATATTTTTTTTATTCCTTCCTCCTGTCAGAGGGATGTACGAATAATGAAGCGGAATATCAAGCCCTAATTGCAGGCCTGGAGCTCGCACTCTAGAAACAAGTACAACACCTTAAGGTAAAAGGGGACTCGGAGCTGGTCATCAATCTATTCTATGGGGACTATGTTATTAAAAAAGAGGAGCGGATCCCCTTGTTTGACCATGTCTGAGATTTAATGGTCGAGTTCTCCACAGAACCGACATTGTCTTATATTCCCCGGTCCAAGAACGCTCAGGCTGATGCATTAGCCAACCCGGCCACAACCCTAGCCGACCCAGACTGGGATGAAACGGTCATCTGTATTGCTCACCGTTGAATGGTATTTCTATTTGTTTACGATAAGACGGAAGAGATCCACGATGTCAGTCCTGTCCTCAAGCCATATGCTCCCTCTACCGGCTAGATTATCCCCATCATGAACTACCTTCAACAGGGAGAGCTTCCATCAGACAGGGCTGAACGAGGGCAAATAAGGAGAAGAGAAATCAATTTTGTCCTATATAGTGGCGTAGGTCAGCAAGAGGTGCTCTACAAACGAGGCCTCGATAGAGTGCTCCTAAGATGCATTGACGGAGAAGAAACTGCTGCCGTCATGACTGAAATACATGCAGGAGCATGTTTAGCAGATCAACTAGGGACCAAGATTTCCCATCAGGTTCAAAGGACTGGGTACTACTGGCCCCCAGTGGCATGATACTACGAGCGTTTTACCACAAAATGCCACTCATGCCAGATTCATGCCAACTTCATTCACCAGTCCTAGAGTTACTTCATCACACTAAGTACTCCTGGCTTTTTCCGTCTAGGGGATGGACGTCGTGGGACCATACCCTTCCGCCACAGCCAAACAGCTGAAGTATATCCTCACAGCGACCAACTTCTTTTCCAAATGGGCGGAAGCCATACCCCTCAAGGAAGTCGGGGCAAGAAATATTTTCAGATTTGTGAAGACCAATATCATCAATAGATTTGGTGTCCCTCATACCATATTGATGGAAAACAACACCAATTTATGCTCTAATGAGTTGGAAAAGCTCTACCAATAGTATGGTATCAAGGCTAACCACTCATCCCGCTACCATGTAGTGGCCATCAGACAGATAGAAGATTTCAACAAGACCCTATCCAACATCCTCCAAAAAATGGTGGACAAAGACAAGAATTCATGGCCAAATAAACTCCTCCATGCATTGGGGGATTATCGAAACACAATCTGCACCGCTAATCGATCTACCCCGTACTCATTGGTGTTGGACACAGAGGCGGTCCTGCCCATTGAACTCCACCTTCCCTAACTCCGCATTTCCATATGTGATCAGTTATCCGATGATGAGCAGTCGGTAAAGCAGCATGGTGAATTTGAACAGCTAGACAAGAAGCGGTTGCACACACTGCACCACCTGGAAGTGTTCCAGAACCGGATCATGCGAGCCTTCAACAAAAAGGTCCGCCTCCAGTCTTTCTTGGAAAAAGAATTAGTGCTGCTTCTCTGGACCCCAATGATACCCGGTAAGAATCCTCCAAAGCTGGAGCCCAAGTGGGAGGGACCATATGTTGTGCACAAGGTCTACTCCAATGGATCATACGCCCAGATCTTAATGGACAGGAAATTCACTACAGATCCTACCAATGAATGATTTCTGAAGATGTATTACGCATAGAGACCGAAAAGTATTTATGTTTTCACGACATGTCTTTAAACTACATGGAGTTCTTCCTTACCGTACGATGATAAACTGCTCGGATAAAGAAAAAATAGATATGTACACATCGTCCGAGTTGTATGACACTAAAACTGCCAAGCACCTCGTCGTAATAAAAAGACGTTAAACTGTACGACCCTCGTCCTCGATTCATGACGTTAAAATGCATAGAAACTTTCAAAAATCCCACCCTCCTTTACCGCATGACGTTAAACTACACGGATTTCATCTTCCCGTCCTAGTCGCATGACGTTAAACTGCACGGCTCTCACAGAACTATGTATGACTTGATACCTACCCTTACAGGATACGTAGCGACGATAGGATTTCCTATCCTGGCCTAACCACCTCAAAAAAAAAATGCGCTCTACCCCTGTGAATGAACCAGACCTGCACATGGTGTATCGTCTTTCACAGAACTACGTACGGCTTGATTCCTACCCTTGTAGGATACGTAGCGACACTGGGATTACTTATCCTAGCCCACCCACCTCAAAAAAATTCCCTCTTCCCCTATGTATGGACCATACCTGCACAGGGTGTATCGTCATTCAGATAACTACATAAGGCTCGATTCCTGCCCTCACGGGATACGTAGCGATGCCAGAATTCCACACCCTGTCCCAGACACCTCAAAATGATAAACAAAAGTGCCCATTACCCTGTGTATGGACCAGACTCGCACGGGGTGTATTCACACCCTCACCACATGACTTTAAACAGCATGGAGTACATCCTTACCACGCGATGATAAACTGCACGGATAACAAGAATTAAGAATGCCCCTCCCCTCGCGTATGAGCCAGACCTACGCGGGCTGTACTCATTCTAGAGAACTACGTAAGGCTTGATTCCTGCACTCATAGGATACGTAGCGACGCCAGGATCCTCAGTCATGGACAAGCCCATAAAAATTAAGAATGCATACTTTCCCCCATGTATGGACTAGACCTGCATTGGGTGTACATATCGTCTTTACCGCACGACGTTAAACAACAAAGATAATGATGTTAAAATGCCCCTTCCCCTGTTTATGGACCAGACCTGCACGGGGTGTATATCTTCTCCCATAGTGCATGACATTAAACTTCATGGAAGTTTTCCTTACCACATGACATTAAAATACACGGAATTTCTCCCCACCGCAAGACGTTAAACTGCATAGACCCCTTTTTATTTCACATCGGGTCACTTTCGTCCTTACCACATGACGTTAAACTGCATGGGGATTGTCCTCACCACATGACATTAAATAGCATGGACTATGTCGCAACCCACCCAGGACACATGATGATACGAGATGGAGATAATCCTTACACATTTGGATACATCCTTTCCATACATCAGACTACACAACTCAGATAATTATGGATCTTCATAACCACTCATGGCCATCAGAGGTCGAAAGTTATCGACCCTTGGACACCTTTGCATGACTATGCATATCATGCCCTCAGCGGCTCTGCATATTGATATCCCCTGGCCCGTCTACCAAAGGAATTATTTCCATAGGAAACACTCTTCCTAGCTCCATACGCTTACCAGCCTCAGATCCCCCATACCATACATCTTGACCCATAATTTTATAGAGAAGTGGTTTACACGTTCATTCCCCTTTTAACATCAAGATGCTGCTAGGATATCCTTATCTGGCTAGACTATGTGATTTTCAGTGGATCACATAGTGACCTGCATCAACAAACATCAAGACAAGACTAGGCTACTTTAAGTCAACGGATAATTTCGGTGAAGTTGTTTTCTATATACCCGGACACCATTATCCCCACATGTCGAACTCTGCACTGGGAGCAATCACGGATCCTCATAACCATTCATGGCCATCGTAAGTGGAAAGTTATTGACCTGGGGACACCATTGTATGACTATGCATACCATGCCCTCATCTGGTCTGCATAATGATATCCCTTGGCTCGTCCATCAAAGGCAAGATTTCCTCAGGTGGAACTCTTCCTAGATCCGTACACATACCGGCCTCAAAGCCCACACACCATGCCTCCTGAATCGGGAATGCTCAAAGTTGCAGTTTACAACCGTCATCACCTGCCTTATTCTAAGTATATCAGGACATGTTGACCCAATTACCCTTCCAGTGACTGGATTAATAGTCACCCAATGGTCCGAGCTCTATGACTGATAAACTAGGAGTACATCGTCCTCCCCGCACGACATTAAACTGCGTGGAGTGAAGGCACACCCCCACGAGAAAGATAAATCAGAGCAGGGGATCTTTGAAACTCAATAAGAAATTGAGGACGGATATCCCGACATGTCCAGGCATTCCCCTGCCAATGGACAGACTTCATGGCCCAGATAATTGTGGATCCTCATAATCATTCATGGCCATCAGAGGTGGAAAGCCATCGACCTATGGACACCTTTGTATGACTACGCATACCATGCCCTCAGCGGCACTACATAATGATAGCCCCTGGCTCATCCATTAAAAGCAAGATTTCATCAGGAGACACTCTTCCTAGCTCTGTATGCTTACCGGCCTCAGAGCCCCCATATCACCTTTCCTGATCCAAGAAGCCATGGAACCATGATTTACACTCTCACCCCCCCTTCCATGTTTGGGGCATGTTGAGGTATTCAAAACGAGTTATATTCTGATGAAGAGAAGAATTCGCAATAATGCCCCTTGTCCTCACCACATAACGTTAAACTACACGACACCCTTTAAAGGTTTCCCTGTCTTTACCGCATGACGTTAAACTGCACGGAAGATGTCCTCACTGGATGACGTTAAGCTGCATAGAAACCATTAAAAAAATGCCCTAGTCCTCGCTGCATGACGTTAAACTACACAAAAATCAATTAATAATTCCCCTAGTCCTTACTGTGTGATGCTAAACTACACAGAATATGTCGTAACCACATGACGATAAACTTCATGGTCAAACCCATCACGGGTTCAGTAAGGAACAGAGGCTTTTCTATATCTTCCATTGCATGGGTCAAACCTACATGAACCACCGCCTCACACTAGCATGAGAAATAATTACTTCACATGTTCTCAGGAAGTTTGGTCTAGATATTTCCCCTGTATTCAGGCACATTCTCATCATAGACCACACTCTGTAATCAGGAAAAAAAGTCGAACTCTCATAAGCCACCCCTGGTGGTTCCAAATCTCAAACTTCCCTGAAGATGCTCGGATATCGGAAGTGGATAGTCTTTGACTTAAGGACACATTTGTATGACTATGCATACCATACCCTTAGAGGCTCTTCATATTGATTTCCCCAGGCCCGTCTACCAAAGGCAAGTTTTCTGTAGGCAATGCTTCTCTCCGTATGCCTCTTAGCCCTTGAGCCTCCATTTCTATCCCGGGATTCGGAAACACTCTGAGCTAGAGATTACCAACCTCTTCCACAATCCTACCTGAATGTGGCGGAACGTCTTTGATGAGATTGCTGAGAACCTTGACAAGTCGTTCCATTTTAGATGATGTCCCATCTGCATGACTTTAAACTTCTTCAAGACTCAACCATCCCTTACGCTAATTAAATGCATAGGGAGGTAGTCTCCAGACCATGCTTCTGATTATTACAGATGTTCCCAAAACCCATTCAGATGTCACACTCCCCTTCTGTGCCACCCCTGGTGTTTTTCAATTCTTCCCACACCACCCATCGTGGTTTCCATATTCCAGACTTCCATGAAGTCCCCTGGCCATCAGAAATGGATAAGTGTTTGATTTAATGACACCATTGTATGACTATGCATACCATGCCCTCACCGGCTTTGCATATTGATTACCATTGGCCTATCTAACAAAGGAAAGTTTTCCTTAGACAATGATCTTCCTACTTATGTACGCCGACACTGCTCCCATGCCTTGAGACATGCCCTGCATGATGCTCAAATTCAAACATGTTTCCCCCCACGTGCATCTGAAGTGTATTAGGACATCTTTTAATCAGTTGAACCCCCTTGGGGCCCTCGCCCCACCATATTTGGTCAACGTTGTTCGACCTAAAACATCATTAATAATAGTCTTATCGGTGGGACTTTAAACGGCTCATAGAAGAAAGAGGCACAAAGCCTGTTAGGCCAAAAACCTAAGAAGGGAAAACTGAGAAAATGACGGGTTATACCCGCTGGGTCCACATTATTGGGCCCAGGAAAAATCAGGGCATTTAAAAGAAAAGACAAAATGTATGTGGGTGTTTTCTTATAAAACCGTAGAAAAAGTCGAATTGTGCTCGCTGAGTCTCTTGTCTTAGGAAAAATATAGAGCATTGTCCAATCAATCATCGATTTTCAGGACCACTCTACATCGGAATAGTCTCCTCTTCATTCCAATCGGACCCCATTCCAATGGGGGGCATTTGTGGGGTCATGAAAAATCTTCATAGGGAATTTTACCCAAATCCCCCAAATAATTAGGGTAAAATAATCAAAGAGGAGACAAAAAAGGACCGATTCGCAAACCGGTCCATGGAAGCACAACGTGGCCATGCACCGCGAGGCACCCCCTCCGTGAACCAGTCCATGGAAGTACCGCGTAGAACCCAGGCACCGTGAGGAACCCCCCTCTGTCAACCATTGTCGTTCGTGAAATGGAGGGGGAGGGCCTCCGTAGTCGCGAGGCAGGATGGGTACCATTCTGGTTCACCATCGTAAATCACCCCAACCGCGGACCATGTCAAATGGCTCAAGCATCACCCACTGTCGTTCGCGGAATGGAAGTGGAACCCTCCGCAGCCACAGAGCACTCCCTGAGTTCGCCTAACGAAGGAGGGTAGAGGTCGATACCCACTGCGAATCGCAGATTGACCAAGTCAGCTGTGAACTGGGTATTTGGTAATGGGCCTATACAAAAGGTGTTGCATGGCCACAGATACATTCCTTTCCCTACTCTATAAAAGGAGACCAAGGGGGAAAGAAAAATGGAGGATAGAGGATCGAGGATCAGATCGGATTCGGAGGATGGAGATTGATTGATGGATGGATTTGGATTTCACAAACATCAAAATTTCCACCCGCGAACCACTGCTGGTATATGAATTAAAAAGGAATTGGAAAAGGCATAATAATTTGGTGAACTGCAAACCTATATAATAAAAAGGAGAATCGTGAACCATACCCCCTCCACGAATCACTTCCCCACAGACCAGTGAGTTTATGCCTCCTTTCCCATCTGTCGTACCGCTTAGCACCCTCCTCTGTGGATGAAGCCCAGAATGACGACCCTCCAATCAGAGCCGCCCTTGGCCGCCGTTGCCTGCCTGGAACCCTCTGCAAACCACCCTAGTTCATGGATTGAACCTGAAGCCTTGAACCATCCTAGTTTGTAGATTGAACCTGAAGTTGTGAACCACCTTGGTTCACGAGATGCCAATTACTCCGTGGACCACCCTAGTTCCCAGATGGCTTCCCCAGCTGCGTGGAACTTCACCACACGAAGGGCGCCACCACCCATATCTCTCGGTGGGTACCCAAATACTTCGGTGTTCTCATTTCTAGAGCCAGGTAAAATCCTTCTGATCAGGCCAGGTCATCCTCAACTCCCTCTTTGGCCTATTCATCGGCCCCGAGGCAAGGCCTCCACCAGAGCCACTGGATCCGCTTGGTGTAACTTTCAGGCACTTTAGTGCCTCGTTTTGAGTTCACATACCCACGGTAAATAGGGGCAAAAGGTGTTTCCCTGACCCTTGGGTGGATTCCCAAAGCATGTCTGGGTTCACTTTCCCACGGTAATGTGGGGTCCGAGCCCGAGAGCCCCCTTCCTGCCTCTACTCGCTAGGATGGGGGACCGCACGCTTCGGCGGTCAGGAACTTCTCCCCTCCCTAAAGAGGTGGAGGCATATCCATCCGAAGGTATCCATACCCATGCACCTTGGTACTTCCCCGGGTATCTCCCCTTGGAATAAGAGAGGTTACGGGGACAAGAGCACCCCCACCCCTTCCCTCTCCCTCTGGGCTTTGACCTTGCGGTCTCCATCATGGAGTAAGCCCAGACATTGCGGGCATCCATCTTGGAGTAAGCCCCGACCTTACGGGCGTCCATCTTGGAGTAAGCCCCGACCTTATGGGCCTCCTCAGAGTGTAATCCCCAATTCATTACCTTATGGGCCTCCTCATAGTGTAAGGCCCAATTCATTACCATGGGCCGCCTTCATGAGTAAGCCCCATTATGCTTCTCACGGATGCACCATTCACGATGTGATCCTATGGTCCCTGCTGCCTCTTGTTTCTCACACCGAGCATTACTCACTTGGGCTTAAAGTGAGCATCGACCATGACATCCTCTTATGGGCATCTTTAGAGTGAAAGCCCCAATCCATCATTCTGGGCCTCCTCAGAGTGTAAGCCCTAATCTATCATTATGGGCTGCCCCGGATCGTAAGCCCCAAGCCCAAGCGAACTACTTGGACATTGATCCCTGCCTCCTAGACATGGTACGTAGGAAGCCTCCATGAGGTTCAAGCCCAACAGCCAGTCGATCTGATCATCTCCACATCGGTTCGCCACACCACTCCTAGTGCTTCCTTAATCGAGTTCCAACTGTTCAGGGTCATTAATCCAATGAGGGATGGTAAAAATCAGGCATAAATGATTCTGAACCCCTGTGTCCAGTTGACCTTTTCCCACGAGGGTTGAATCCATGGATAAAATGTCTGGGTATAAACCAAAGATTTGCGGACATATGAATACATCTTAAATCTATAAGAGAGTCCCAGAACATGAATTAATTCCCCCCAAAAAGGGTGCGATGAGCCCGACTTCCCATCCTCTCAACCAATGTGAATTCTTAAGAGTCACTGGTCAGACCATCCGGCGAACGCCTGCCTTTGGAAAGAAGGTCCATCAATCATTGGATACAGAGTCGTTGGGTGTTTCGTGGCCGAAAGACCAAGAACGAGACAATGCCATATATACACCATGTTTTTTTATGTGGTGTATATACTACCCATGAATATTTTTTTTTATTTTTATCATGAAAATTATTGGATTTATATATCTATCTAGGCTTATATATTTCATTGGGTTTATGATACATATGATAGAAAAGTTTTAAGTGTTTTATTTCACAATCTAATCAATTTTTTAGGATTGTTCATGTTTATGTCTCTATTTGGGAATATTTAACTATTATATCCATTTTTTCTAAAAATTATTTCATAAACTATCACAAATTTCATATATTATGTTTAATATTATTTTTATCCATGTTTTACATTTAACAAAATGATTTGATATGAATATTTTTCCAATCTCAAAAATTAGTAAATTTAGAAAGAATATTTTTTACATATAAGGAATGAACAAATTTGTACACCATAATGAATAATAATTTTTTTCTAGTATAAATTTCTTGTTCCGATTTTTATTTTAAAATAAAATTATTTCCTTCATAACAATATAGTTTTAAAAAAATCTCTGATTTCAAAATGAAATGTTATTTCCCTCAATATTTTTATAAATGGACATTTCAAAAGAACTTTTCTATAAAATATAAAAACCTTGGATGTTAATTTATACTGGGATATGATCTAAGGGTAATATATTTATTATTTAATTGGATAGATTATTATTAATATAAAAAAATTAAAATATTACGAAATCATTTTCTTTTCCCTTTGATATGCTATGATGAAATGATTATAAACACATTTCTTTTCTTTTAGTTATATTATAATGAATGTTTTATCGTATTGTAGAAATAATATTTATTATTTTAAATATTTGATTTTTGGTACCTGTAACCCCATCTAATTCATTGAGTTCTGACTAATATCTCTTAGAATTAGTAGAACTGGAATTGAGAGTGATCCTAGATCAGTAAGGGACTTTGTTAGTTATTATAATTTTTTCAGTGTACCTAACAACAATGATGGTTAAGGGAGTGAAATCATTAAAATATAATAGTTTTCAAAAATTTCATTTATTACTAAATAATTATTTTCCATATTTAATTGTACTCCATATTTTCATGTTTTATGCAAATGTTATGAACTCATGGATCATGTTTTATATTTCTTTAATGATTCTTGTGTAATAAAATAATTTGGTTTATTCCACTAATCATGTTTATGATCTATAAAATTTGTGTATAATATTTTTCAGATATATTCATAATATCATACACTTATATTTCATTATGAAATCTTATTAATATGTATTATTATCTCTAGTGTTTACCCTTATGAAGCATCAGAGATCACACTTTCTCATCTTTCAATTTCTACTTGTTATGAATAACGATGCAAAATAATTTATTATATTTTGGATTTAGATTTGAGGAAATTTAAGGGAGATACTGAAAATATAACATGGAATATGGAATGATGGTTGTTGTTGGAGATTATGGTGATCATTATGAATTAGTTGTTTATGAACCCATTTTGTTAATAGTTTGTCATACTATTCAAAAACAGTAAACGTAAATGTCCTATGTTATGTAATTAATCCAATATTTACTTTTTATGATTTGTGTTTTGTATAGAAAAAATGTCTCATTTATCACTATCAAAGTCATAAATTTATTTGTTCTTTTTCAACACCAGATCTAGAAATGCATGTCACAAGAATTTATTTTTGGAATCAAATTAGGGTTTAGATAAATTCTTATATTTCAATTATTTCATGTGAGGTTGTCATAATAATTCTGGATTCAATTATGGTATTGAAATTTTATGTTTAATCTTATGTTCAATGTATTATTCAATAATTTTGAGGTTGTATGTTATTAAATCGTATGGTGGCTAATGAAATTTAAGGATAAAATTATTTTTTGAGGTATATGTCACCATTACGCATTACTAGTCAAAAATTTATTTGTAGAAGAATTATCATTTCATTTTTACTGAAATAGTTTTTAATGATAGGATAATATTCAGGATTATCTGATCTTTTAATTTTATGTAATTATGGGTTGTTACATTTTAGAGTATAAAAAATGAAAGGTATGAGATAGAATTTCAGGATAAAACATTTATTAAATGTTGAATATATTAAATCATTTAATTATTTTTACCAGAATTTTGTGTTTTTTATAATTATTATTTTGATACAGTTTTGTAAAATTTGAATACCTCAATCTGGGTGACAACATGTTATAACTGACAGGGAAACAAAGCTTCAACTCCCAATCAATGCGTAAAGAGGTTTCCTTGCCTACATGTGGCTTATGTGATAATCATGTCAGTATCGCCTTGTTTTTTATTATTTTAAGTATTTGATCGATATTTGTAATGTCAATTTTAAAAAATATGTTTTCTTTTATAGATAACCATGATTTTGAAAGTGTTTTCTTGATTATGTGATTAATGTTGTTTCAGAAAACGTTTACTACTTTGGGAAAATTATATGACATGTTTTAAAATAATACTATATAATTTTTGGAGGAATAAAGTTTTAATTTTTCATTTTTAAGCCTAACTTATCTTAATTTATCTATTTGGTGGTTTAGATAATTTATAAAAATTATTCAAATATCTTTATGATATATGATATAAATCATGGAAGACAATGTTAGATAATACTTATGATTTTTGTTTATCACAATTATAATATAATATTTAATGGAATTTTACAGATGATTATTATTTTATTGATATATTGTAAACATTGGGTATTACTATTTAACTTGTGAAATTAATGTATTTTTTCTTCATATGATGGGTTTTTATTTTTATTCATTAATATATTAATTTGGATCAATACTATGCATAATAGGAACCTTATCTCCAAATATATTAAATAAATAATGATATTTCCTAATTATTGGCATACATCAGCCATACATCATCAATGAATATATAATTTAGGTATTTGATATATAACAAATATTATCAATTTACATTTTTCAGAAAAAAATTTATCTATTTTAGGAAATTACAAAAAATTATCCCTAGAAATCATTCAATATTTAAAATTAAAAAATGAAATCTATTTTATGAATATATTTTTTTAATATGAGAAATTTAATTTATAATTATAATCCTCATTTACATAAAAAATAAAAATTTAAAAATTATAACTAATTTAATAACACATTAAATAATTAATTAATGTCTGATAAAATTACCCTATAATCATTTTGGAAAAATATTATGTTATTAATATATTTTATGAAATTATATTTTTATTTAAATAATTATTTTAAATTTACAAATTTAAATAAATCCTTATGTTTTTACAAAATACCAACACATCATTTATTCTTTTAAAAAAGATTTATTTACTTATAGATTCATATAATTATATATTATTATGATTCATAAGATGGATAGATTTAATTTATACATTCATGGGTATGTTTACTATTAAATTTTTTGTATTACAATTCCTAATTGTAATGTTACTGCTCTAAGGGTCAGGCTACGATTCCATTATGAAAGGTTCCTTAATTTCATTAGGTATTATTAATTTATTTTTTAACTTATGATAAAAATATTTTTATTTGGATCTTCATAATTTGTATGCGTTCTATAGTATAACATAATTATAATAAGAGAAACAATTTCCTTGATAAATGTTTGGGTCGTTGCATATAATTCCAAAAAGTCACCCCTCTCATACCCTATAAATACCACTTATCAGCACCTATTATCCACAAAAAATCATACCCTTGATGCTTATAAAATTATGTCACTATAATCTTCCCAATCACATCTTCTACTTACAATATCCATTTCTCTCAATTAAATTCCAAAACAAATTTCCCTAAGTAGGTCCTTAATGAGAATAAATCAAGGGGAAAATATTTATTTCATGTTTTTTATTTATTTTCAAGTTTTTTATTTTATATGAACTTTTATAATCTCTATATACAAGTGGAATGATAACTGTAGTATCTTATATGAACAATAATTTGAATTGTTTAATTGAATAATTCATCATCAAAACTCTTATCCTCTCCCTTTTGTTCTAAAAATGATATAATAATTCATGATGTGTCAATTTACCATCATCATGGATGATCCATTTTCATTTTATTGTAAATTATTAAAGTATTTTCATAATACCATTATTATGGTTTATAATGTTTTTAAAATATACTTTGTATATTTTTTTTATCGTTATGGAACTAACATTTTTTACATAACATTAATTAATAAAACAAAACAAGTTTGTTGTGATTGAAAACAACCAATATTATTTTAAAAAAACATTATTAAAATTTTATCCTATTAGTCATCATCAAATAGGTAAAAAGTTAATATATAATACCAATTAAAATTATTTAATCTTCCATACATTTATATAAGTGATCCGATCATGAAAACCAAGAAATAAAAATCTTATAATGATATAAATGAAATCTAAAACTCTTAAAAATAGACATAAACCAAATTAATCAAATTATAATGAATCCAATACTTCTAAAATAGGTTCTGGAAATAAAAATTAATTAATCTAATTTTATTTTCAAGGATATTACAGTGAAAAAGGAATTTTATTATAAGGTAAATAAATTCTTGAACAAAATTTCTTTTATTTGGTTATTCTCTCTTCTATGGTATGAATGTTCATATAATGTTCATAAAAATTAAATTTCCTTTCCTTTTTGAGGATATACATTTTTCAAAAACTAATTTATTAGAAATACAATTTTTTTTCTAAAATAACACTTCATTCAAAAATAAAAACAGCTTTTTTATTTCTCTTGATAATTTTTCTACTTTAATTGTTATAGATTATTCTAATACCATGTATATTATGCCATTTTATTTTGGAAAATGAAATTTGTATTCATGAATTTGTTATTTGTTAAATTATTATTTAACACATCTCATTTCCATTTTATATATACGTCATTGGATGATATAATTTATATGTGGCAAGGAAGATTATGTAAATGTAATTATTTTACAGTTGTGGCTAGAATTATATAATTCTTCAATGAATTATATATTTTGAGGTATCTCATGAGGTAATGTAAAATATTAATAAACACGAATCTATATTTGTTCAAAATGATTATTTTATGAATATACTCATATTTTATGAGGGAAAATGATGATATATTATTTCAAAACTATGTCTGGGAGTTAACAACTAAGACGTGATATTTCATTTTTATACATTTTGACTTTACATGAATATGTATAATTAATTATCTCATGATTATAATCATGATAATAATATAATGGTATGATGATGATAATTATAATCACACCATTTTTCACTAATTCATGTACTTATCTTTCCTATTATATGGATTTTGGATCACCACATTCTTTGAATAATTTCGTCAGGCGATTACATATACTATATAGTACATGAGGAATGTTATAAATATAGAGAATAATGAATTCAATAAACTATATGTTTAATTATTAACATTTAATGTTTGAAAATTATTTTCCTTTACCTCTAATCGATTATATCAAAGAATGGTAACACTATTATATTGTTTATCATAAGAAAATCTTAATAATGCTGTGAGAAATAGTATAGTCACTATTGTTGGTATCATATAATAATTTATTTAATTTTGGAATTAGCGTTAGAGAATATTTAAAACACATATTATGAGACAAAGTATATTTCATCACCCAAGTATATTTTTTAGGAAAATTTAAAATTAAGAGACCACACATGATATGACTTTAAATTTCATTTCACAAAAGAATAATTAATTTATTAGTGGCATGTAGACTATTTCTTTCTTTAAACATTTCTTATTTTATGAACTTTTTGGAACTAGGAGAAACCAGGCGAAAGACATGGGTTAGGGAGAGTGAATTGATTTCCTAAGAATTTGCCGCAAATGTCGTGGGATGTGAAGTTGAAATTTTCATGGAGATACATACCCATTTGACTCAATTTATGAACAATAACCTAAATAATGGGGAATTTTATACTTTATATAAGTGGGATCTACTAGATATCATGAATATTATGAAACAATGACCATTTCTGTTTAGTATATCATCCAATCCACTAGTTAATAAATAGTGGGTTAACACAATAGAGAAGACATTTTCAATGATTTGTTATTCTATGATGGAGATGTTATCCCTGGCACTTAATCATTTAAATTGAGTGTCTAAACAATGATCGATGTTCATTAAGAACACCATGTGGAAGGAAAAAATTAATTATATAGAGTAGGATGATTTATGAATATATTTATTAATAAATATTTCCCTTTAACTATTATGAAAAATTTGGAGAGATAATGTAAAATAATAATGAAAAATAATATGAGTATATAACTGTGTAAAAAAATTTTTTTTACATAGAAATACAAAGCACTCCATGGGTTTTTTGTCAATAATGATATAAAAATAGATATATTCGTTAGTTTTTTATAACCATACCTTCAAAATATTTACGGGATTCGAGAATTTTCAAGTTCTGATGAATGTTTTTGATATCTTCTCAAAGTTGAGAGGGTGTTTATAGAATTTTACCCTAGCTATGGAGATAATAAATGAAAGAAGGAGTTTCACAATATTAGATATAATGAAATTTTTGGAATGCAAAGTCAACCAAAATCAAGTCAAAAATGTGGGAGGAAGTGTCATGGGAAGTTCCTCCATTGGATGGGGAAATGATTCAAGTGTGGGAGAGAAGTACACATAACATATGAATGTAAATGAGACATGTAAAAGAATGAAAATCTCTTGAATGAAAGGATAAAACTGTCCTGGGTTCAATGTTTTGACTCCAGGGGGACAGGGTACTATGTATTCTAGAGCATTAAACACATAGTCCTTGATGGTAATCAACATTAATTTCCACCACAACCAATGTATTAACAAAAATATTATTCCATCATTACTAATGAGGTGGATCCTGAAAATGATGTTTTAGTAGGTATTATGGATATTCATTCTACATTACTGGACTTACTATTTGACTATAATCCTATTAATTATTTTATATGATTCATGTATCGTGTAACTGTAAAAACACCACCACCAAATATGGACATTAAGTTATCATTGAGAACAAAAATTTAAGATATTGTTTCATCAAAAGTAGTTAAGTACTCAATGGTTGATTTTTATGGACTAAACAACCCAAATAATTTTATATATCACACTTTGGTGGGGTTTGATGTTATATTGGTCATGGATTGGCTATATTTATACAAACAAACATCAATAGTTAAGAATGGGAGATCACTCTTCACAGTCCGAGGAATCCTCCAATTATGTAATAGTGTTTGTAAGAAGAGGAATTTATATCTGATTTTTCATCACAATTATGGATATTATTACCTTATTGGAAATAATATATAGCTCAAATGGTTTATATAATAGACAGAATAATTATTGAATACATGCCCATTGTATGGAAATACACTAATATGTTTCCTGAATAATTGTTCAGTCATCCTCATTACTTGGAGGTCGAGTTGCCAACTGAACATATACATGGATCTCGTATAAATCAAATTTTCCATGAAGAGTTAAAACCAATGATTTTTATGAATTGAGGAAGAAATTTCATAAGAATATAGAAAAGGGTTTCATATTCTTGAGTGTTTCAGATTAGGGTGAAATAGTTATCATCATCGTGAATAAAGACTGATCAATGTGCCTCTATGTTGATTATCATGAGCTCAATGAAATCATGAAAAAGAAAAATTATCCAATTAAAATAATGGAATTTTTTTTGATTATCTAGGTTTGGACATGTATTTCCTTAAGGTGGAGCATTAGTAAGGATATCGCCAATTAATGTTGAGGAATTAATATATTCCAAAAACTCCATTTAGAATGTGGTTTGGACACTATGAGTTCATAGTGATGCCTTTTGGGATCAATAATACTCCATAAATATTCATGTAATTAATTAATATATTATTTATATATTACCTCAATATTGTTTTGGCAGTCATTACAGATGATATTATGATATACTTATAGAAAAAAGATAAAAATGTGGAGTATTTGAATAAAAATTTAAAGACATTGAGTGGGGTGAAAGTTTATGCAATTGAAAATAAATATGAGTTCTGTATGGAATAATAATAATTCCTCGGGCATGTCATATCATGGAAAGATATATCTGTATGCCCTTCCATGAAAAATGAAATCAATGTGTTTTCTTTTCTAACATCTATAATGATGATCTGTAATTCTATTATTCTAGTAGGGTATTACTGATGATTTCTAAAGAAAATATCACAGTTTTCAATCCCACTAACAATGTTCATTAGAAAAATAGAACATTTTTTACTCAATAGGGAAAATAAATACTTCTTCAAAGAGTGAAAAAAGAGGATTCTCACTGCACTTGTACTCACACATATTTCAAGAGGGGAACACATTTTAGTATAGAACAATTCTTCAATGAATGGATTATGGTATGTACTCATTCCAAATGATAAATTAATAGCTTATAAATAAAGGTAGTTTATAATTCATGTGAAAATCTACCCTTCACAATATCTAGTTTTGGTGTTTTTGATCTTAATGTTGAAATTCATTTCGTATTATAATTATTGTTACAAGGGTAAAATATATACTGATCAACTGAGTCTTAAATATATATTCACAAAAAAATTATCATATTATGTTTTAGTGAAGTTGTTAAGACCTCATTAATTATTTTGATAGCGCTATCAACTCCCATCATTGGAATGAGAATAATTTTGAGGATACTCTAAGTAGAAAGGATCCTACAACACTATCAAGGATGAGAATTGAGAATGATCAAATCTTCATAGAGTTAAAAATGATAGACATGGGATCGTTAAGGAAGAAACAACATCAATCCTTTCCCAAATGATTTCTCAACATCCCCTCATAGTGAAAATAAAAAATAATCAATGAAATTATGTTCAATAATAAAAAAAGATTGATGCTCTCAGAGGAGAGAAATCTTTAGAGTTAAAAGTTGATGGGGAAGGGATCTTATTATTAGGTCATGACTATGTGTACCTGTTATTCAGGAGATAAAAAATATCATTAGAGTGAGGTTCATATCTCAACCTTATCTATTAATCTAGGGAGAAAAAATATATTGATATCTCTGATAGAACAATTTTTGGGATAATATGTAGAAGGAGGGGGTGAATATACATTAATGTTCTTGGTATATCATCATGTGAATCATGAAATGGAAAAGTATAAGTGGATGATGAAACCATTACCCATGCCAATATAGATGTGGGAAAACATCACCATTGGAATTGTTATCATATTTTCAATGAAATCTAGTGGAAATAGTGTTATATGGGCTGTTGTGTATAGTCTTACAAAGACACATTTGTTAATCACAATTTTGGATGACATATCATATGTTTATCTTGTATTGATATACATTAGAGTAGTGATATGTACTTATGGATTACTACTATCAATTGTATCAGTTTGAGATTTTATATTGACCTCCAAGTTATAAAAATGCCTTTAACATGCTATAATCATTGATCTGGACATTATTCCATGTTATCATCCTCAAACTAATGCAGAATTTGAGTGGAAAATTCAAACACTAGAATTCATTTTACGAGCATGTTCTCTGGGCTTCAATGTTGTATATGACCAATATCTACCTCTAGTTGATTTCCCATAAAACAATAGTTCCACTCAAGTGTCCAAATGGATATATATGAATTCCTTTATGAGAAATGATACATAACACTTGCATGCTAGGATGAGACCTATAGTTTGAAGTAAGGGATGCGATATTCCCCCATATATCTACGTGGATTAGGATTGTGAGATTCAAGAAGAAATGAAAGTTGAGTCCCAAATGCATTGTCCCTTAGATATTAAATAGCATGTTGGGATTGTATCATATCAAAAAGAACTTCCACCTACCATGTATCAATTACATGATATATTTCTTGTATCATTATGGAAGAAGAACATACTATATCACTCACATGTACAAAATCATGAGGTGATATAGATGAAAATGGTCGATTTAATGTGGAGTATCCCATGAAAATGTTGGACCATAGAGTTAAATTTTAATTCAACAAGACTACTAACTTTTTCAAAGTACTATGGTTGTACCATATCTAAGAACAGGCAACATGGGAACCAGAGGAAGAATTGAATATAAAATTCCCTCACCAATTTAGGTACAATGATATTCTGAGTATGAAATTACCAATAGGGGGATAATGTAATGACCCAAAAATTTATCAATGTAATTGTTTCTCATTATATAATTCTGTTATAATATAAAAAACATACATATAATGGAGATTACAATAACAAAATAATTCCCATAATTGAAAAATCAAAATAAGTACTATTTAAATAAATTAAAGAACCAATCCTGATGGAATAGTTACCTAACCCATTGAATAGTCACATGACTATAAAAAATCATAATCCATATAATAGAATAGTAACCATACCCAATAATGTATAAATAAAATATATCCATATTCTAAATGATAATATCAAATAATTATATCATAGTATAAGTAAATAGATTCTATAAAAATGGTAAAGGATGATTTTAATTAAAAGTTAAATTACTATTATTTAGAAAATTATTTTCATAAATTGGATCACCTTCTTCATTTCTAAATCTTGAAAAATGTTTTGCATGAATTTTTTGGATTTTTCTATAATAGATCATTTTTTTGGTGAATTGTGAAATACTTTAATTTACAGAATTTAACAAATATTTTAATTATTAAGTCATAGATAATGAATAGATGGTGTAAGTTATAAATATTAAAATATAATTATTTATTTTCATATATATGTGTATAAAGTTCAATATATTCATATTATTAGTCAGAATAATTAATAAATGAAAAAATAATCAAAAAACACCCTTCACATTCCCTATAAATACCAACCCGCTCCACCTATTCTACTCACAACTCCAAAGCCTAGAATATAGTATGATGTCTACTGATTCAACTTCACAAGAATGTACCTCACATTCTAAATCCAATTTTCTCAACAAAATAGAATTCCTAATTTTCCAAAGGAGTTCATGAAGGAGAATAAATTAAAAAGTAAAATCCTCTTTCATTTTCATTTAACTTATTTTTAATTTATTTTCCTTTATTATTATTACCTCACCTACCCATATCCAAGTGTCATACAAACTCTATTATAGTACATATAATATAATTTTTTTAGTGGAATAATTTTTCATCAAATTTATTCTCCTATGAATGTTATTATAAAAAATGAAATCGTAGTTCGTGATATGTCAATTCACCACCATCATGGACATTACATTTTCATTTTCTCTTGCCTCTTTAAAGGATATTTATAAAACCATTATAATGGTTGAGAAATATTTTATAATAAATTTTAGAAGTATTATCTTATGTTATGGATCTAACTTCTATACATTATAATAAATAATAAAACAAAAAGTGTTTATTTTGATCAAAATCTTCCAATATTAATCAAAATATTTATCTTGAAAATCTTATATGATGAATCATCCTCATATCTACAAAAAATAATATATAAGATTAATTGAACTTATGTAAACACTTAATAACCTATAATTTCAATTTTGGATAATTACCAACAATTTACATGATCTTCCACATATGTATACAATTGAAAAAATCATAAAAACAATGAAATGAACACCATAAGAATGATTGAATTGAACTCTAAAACTCATCAAAATGAACAAAAAATAATTAATAAAATTATATTGATCAAAATTTTAATAAAATTATTCCTAGATTTTTTAATTAATTAATCTAATTTTATTTTATTTTCCAGGATATTAATGTGAATAATAAATTAAGACTTAATATATAGGGATTCTAAAACCCAATTCCTTTCTTTGGGTTATTCTCTCTTCATTGGTATGAATGTTGATATTATATGCTTCAAAATTAACTTCCAATTCACTTCTGAGGATATACCTGTTTCCAATCTTTTTTCCTGAAATATCCAAATACTTTTTCCAAATGGCACATCATTCTTAAAGAAACACATATTTTTTCATATCATGAAAATGATACTTCTTCACTAAAGAATGATGATTATTATACCACTTATGTAATTGAGTTTTTATTCTGGGAACCCGGTTTATTATTCATAAATTTAGGATTTATAAAATTATCATGAAACCAATTTCATTTCAATTGATTATTTTTTTTCTATGGTTGATATCTGTTTTGGGTGATAAGCATGAATATGTAAATGTTATTTTGTAACATGTGCATCTAGAAATATGTAGTGCAATAAGGAATTTTTTATTGTGATATATCCCATTAGACAGTGTCACATATGAGTGAACATGATGATATATTTCTTCATAATCATAATATTATTATGATTCACATATGTTATGCATTAATATGATTCTAGAATTATTCACAACTATGGGTGGTACATAACAACTAAGAAATTATGTTTCATTTTTATGCATTTCCACATTCCCTAACTTTATCAAATTATCTATCTCATTATTATGTTGATGATCAAATGATTTTGTTATGATGATTATGATTATTTTCACTCCGTGCTACATTGATTCTTGTTCTTATCCTATCTTTTATGGGGCTTTTATCTCACCACTTTCTATGATGTAATTCATCAGGTGATTACTTATACAAAGGAGGACTTGTGGGCTAATAAAATGCTATAAAATAAGGAATTAAATAATTTTAATTTTTCAATATGTAAATATTTAGTATGGGCTTAATAATCTCTACACATTAAACCATTGGATTCAAGTTATTTAACACTATCAAATTGTTTTTCTTCATAATGATTTAATAGTATTTTATGAAATAATAGGCTCAGAGTATTATATTATCTTTTTATAACAATTACGGTGTTGGTAACTATATAAAACTAGAACGAATATCCTGATATATTTTTTGGATTGTGTGATACAATGGAAGTTTATTATATTTCATTATGAATAAAAATCTCATATTCAATTCTCGTCATTTGTAGAAAAAATATTTGTTGGTTTTGTAATTTTATTATTAGAATAAATAATTCTTGAAAAGTAATATTATTTCCTTTTGATTTTATTATTGATGAAGTATGAATTAATCTAAAAAATTTAAATGATATTAAAATTAAAACAAAATTCATTTAATTTTCATACTGATAAATTAATGTTCATTTAACCCAATATTTATTAATGGTTTTTGTATTGTTAAATTTCATGTGGCCATTTCTCTATTAATCTATATTAGTCGTAGAATATTATATTAAATTCTATATCCATGATTTCAAATCACAACAATATTTTTATAAATAGAAAACTAGTTATATTCTATTTTATAAAACATTTTTAGGTCCCATTAACTATTTTATAATGTCATATTCTATTATAAATTTTTAGGATTTTAGATTTCGTAAAAACATATTCTTATATCTCTAAACCCTAGTTAATGAGGATTAGTTAAAATGATGTGGATGAAAATTTTTAAAGAGGTAGACTATAATATCCCATGATTGAATAAATTTTTTTCTTCTCAAAAACACTTTTATGGATTAAGTGTGAACCCTCCTGTAGAAGTTAACCTTACCATATACAAACAATAACACAACATAGAACAAGTCCAAACATCAAATTAAATGTAAAAATTACAAATCCAAAAAATTAAATTCCAAAATCACCTACGAATTTCATATTTCATATCGAAGACCACAACATTAGATTTCCTTACCACTATTTTCTTTTTTGATTACATGCCTTCCAAAAATGTTTTAAATCATAAATATCAAAGAAAATATGGATCAGAAAAATGTTCTGTGTCGTATTCCTTAAAGATAAAATCATAACATCTCAACATTAAAAAATCGATCGACACTCAATTGGACACCATGGAGGAGTTAAAATAGAGAGTAAGAAATATCACCATCACCATGTACACCATGAAATAACTTGAATTGAAGGAAAACAAATACATAATCTAGAAAAAGGTCCACCAGTTCCAACACCTCCATCGAAAGACTCACATATTTTTTGGGTTTTTTGAGGCTGAAGGAACGTGAACCTCCATAACCATAAATTAAATACCCCAATCATCATCATTGGGGGGAAATGATGAAAAAAAGGCCATAAATTTATCAAAACATGAGAAAATGCAAAAAACAAAGACCAACACATGAGTAGCTGAAGCCTCATATCAGCACTCCACCATCACCAACACATAACATCTTGGTATACCTCATTATAGACCAATATAGTATCACTCATGATGGGAATGGAGAAAAGGTAATATGATGAGTAATTAAAACCCTCAGTTTATAATACCACTAATTAATCCCGATAGGAAAAATCATATCGAACGAAACTAACTACAAAATCTCAATCCCCCCATGTCTACCAACAAGATGACACATATTTGGGTGTCGCATGGTGTGACTATCAGAATGTGTCGTGGTTGATAGTGAATATTATTTATACTACATGTGATGTGAGAGAAGAGACAGAGGTTGTGTGACTTGGAGGGGCTCCATTGTCGCAAGGAGAGAATCATAATTACAATAAATGTATGTGGGAAACATGAATGAGCTCAAGGCCAGTAGAAGAAGACAACAACTTAGAAAATTACTAGAGAAGGTTATATAGGATGGAATCTTAGGGTAGAAAACTGAAGGCTCCTAGTATAGATCTCTCCCAGGATAGAGAATTGACATCATTACTATAAAAACTAATTATTTTAAGAATAATTCTTTTGTTTGACTTTGTGAAATATAAAAACCCTTAACACAATCGAATTAAAAAATATTATTATATGATAGTTATAACATTAATATTAATGTTTTTTGAATAAATATTTTCAAATACAAATTAATAAAATAAATTAATTGATTATATTCAATAAAAATTATTGATTGATCAGTATGAATTATGCACTCATTTTTTTATGTAAATACATTTTAACTTACAAAATTGCTTTTTATTTCTTTTTGTGAGTGATTATGATAATTAATCTATGGATAATTTATAATTTTTTTCTTAAAATATATATTGGTTATTATATTTTCATATCAATTTTATATTTTTATGAATTTTTAGAATTTTTTTTAAAAAAATTATTTTTCATTGAAAATTTTAGAATAAAAATATTTGTAATGGCCCGGACCTGTCCAGTCCATTACATTGTGAAAATGCGGTGTTATAGGTGTTCTAGGAGGTCAAGGTTACTTGGGGTTCGTTTGGGGGTACTTTTAAGGAAATCTAAAGGGTAATAGCTATTTCACGGGCGGCACATGGTTTGTCTAAACCGTGCAGCCAAACTGTGCATAGTTTGTCTTGTAGGTAGTAGCCTTTGCACGAGAGGCGAACAATTTTTATAACAGTGCGGCCAAACCATGCGAGTTGGGTGAATGATGAAGTATCTTACTCATGGTTAGCGCACGGTTTTTCAAACCATGTGGACTAAATGTGCAGGCACTTAAATTAGATCCTTAAATTGTGGATCTAACTCGTTTGGCCTCTAAAAGGCTCGCATAAGCACCTAAGAGTCCTTAACTCGAGATTTTTCTTCTCCAAAGGTTAAGGATGGTTCTCCCATCGTTCCAGAGGTGATCCAAAGGCTTCTCTCTGGAAAATCAATGCCAGATTCATGAGGTATGTGTCCATTCTTGTTCGGTTTCATAGATCCACTTGGATCTACCTCTCCTCTTTTCTCGATTTCTTAATCCTACGTTCGTTATTGGTAGATCTAACTGTTTTGATGCCAAATATGATGAGATTTTGTCTTGATATTTCTAGGAGAAGAGATTTAAGGTGGATTTTTGGATAATTGAACTGGGTTTTTTGAGCATTCTTCGACCATTGTGGTTTTCATCAAAAACTATTGAGGTAGGGGGTTCATTGCTTCTCTTTATCTTACGTGAAACTGTAATGTTAGAATTTTTTATCCCACTGGATGAAAATTGTAGTGACATAATAAATAATTTGATTGGATAAATAAATTTATATCGATCGTACGTTTTTCCCCTTGTTTTAATAGATTGTGTGATATCTATGCTTGTTCCTGATAAAAATCGGTAAAGAACATAACCCGAGATTAATTGATAATTGTTTGGATAAAGATAAAGAGGCATGTGAAAATATCTGGTTCTTTAGGTAATTTGATGTTAATCTATTTTGGTTAGTAATCTTGTTCAATCACTTCTGATTGCTTTCTGTTTAGGCTACCATTTAGGGAACCAACGACTTATAAATCTGTTAATTAAAGATTAATTAATTAATTTATTGTTTGATAATTACTTTAAGGGTTCTTAGTTACCCTTTTGATTATTACAGGTCCAATATCCCAAGTGATGTGATATTTGTTTTTTCCTACTACTTGTGTTGAGAAGTCATCATGGATTGGTCTTGTGATATGTGGGAGTAGGGAGTCCATTTGGTTGTGGTAGCAGATGATTCCTAAAGTGGCCGGATGCATCGGTTTATGCATGTGGGTTTCAGAGAGGACAATAGGGATGATGGGGTTGGATGGATGTGATTGTTGGATGCTTTCCGGTTCTTTGGTTGTTTATTTTCTTTACCGTTCCCCACTGCTCAAGGCAGCTGGTCTTGATTAACTTTCTTCCAAAAGAGGCGATGAAATGTGTGGTATGACACGTGCGTTCCATGTTTAGATTTTCCAGGGAGGATGGGTCTACGCTCTTGTTATAGGCGGAAAAGACATGACGGGTAGTACATTTACTCACCGTGTTGATCCCCTTGTGTTAGTAGCATATAATGCTTATCTAGAATGCCCGGGAATATGTTAGTGTGTTTCTGTAATAAATATTTCAATAAATAGTGATAACTCATGAGGTTGGATTTCACTGGAACATAATGATGAGGCAATAATTTTAAAGGGACTCTGGACTTTGGGTGTGATTCTAATGATGTGAAATGTGGAATTTTCATGGTTAATTAATGTTTAATGACTTAATTATCATAAAATGGAACTAATGAAAAGTGAATGGAATAATCCAATAATTTTCTTTAAATGGTTTTGCAATTATCGGATACCTAGTCTTAGAAGTAACAGCCCGGAGTCTGAGAGACGTTAGCTACAGCGGTGTATAAGACTACGTTATTCCCATAGTGTGGATGTGATATATTATATATTCTGTACTTTTGTGTTTCTATACACTACTCCACATTTTTAGTAAGGGAAACTGACACCCTGAGGAGTTTGAGCCCTGGGGGTGTTTTCCCCAACATTATGATTGGAGGTTGAATGGCTGACTTCCACCTTTGGCCACACTCTCTTCTCTTGGTAGATACTTGTGCTGGTAGGCACAACAGTTATTTTTCCCCATATATGTGTGTAGAGGGCAACAATGGATTGTGGTTATTCACACACATATAATCTAGATATAGTATCCTATGGACTACTCTAGGTGTAACGTGTATAGGCTATGATGGGTGACAGATCCTTACTCGGTGTATGGGCTGTAATGGCTTGAGGTATAATACCCGACATATGATACACATTATGCATGTTATGGTGGCTCTCGGAAATGACCTGGTAACTTTTGGTTGTGAGGATGGAGTAGTGCTTCGCCCAGGTGTCTGCGGGCAAAACTTTGTGTGGCACGAGGTGCACATTGTGGTGCTTCACCAAGGTGTCTGCGGGCATGCATTTTTGGAGAGAGATGCTCAGGACGTGCGACATTGGGGAAAAGAATAAAACCAGTGGGGAAGTAGTAGTGGGGTACCCTAGATATTATTTTCTATATGCTATATTCTTGTATGTATTACTTGGTTAGAGTAGCCATGGTGAGGTCAGGAACTTAGTATACCTGCATAGGTAATGAGTTAGTTTCAATTGTTGCTCGCTGTGTTTTATCATGTTTTCATTACTTCTTACAAGAGGCCTTGGGGAGGATTCTACTGAGTATACTGTTATACTCACCCTATGTATATATAAACTGTATTTCAGGTCACTTGGAGCAGGTTGAAGATCAGGCTGGTGTTTACTAGCATGTGGTTGCAGGAGTTGTTTGGGCTTGTGGTTGCTGTTGTTTTTACTTTCTTTTGGGTACTTTCAGTTTTTCCCCTGTTAGTTGTAGTACTTTTGCATTAGATTTCAATTTTGCACTTGTATTTTTCTATTATATTCCAGTTCTGAGTTGGATTTGGTTGGTTTCTATATTATCTCTATCTTCCACCTGTGTTCCATTAGAAGGTAATGCCTCAAATTTGTGAGTTATTATACCCTCGGTTCTAGTCGCATACCTGGGGCCTACGGAAGGTGGGACTCATGGGTCATTATCTCCCTTCTCACATTTCCGGCCCAAGAGGGGTACACTTTGTGAGGAGGGGGTCATGATAGAGTGGTATCAGAGGTCTGGTTGAGGGATATGATGGAGATTGGAGTTAGGCACAGGTGAGGTTGCATGGGTTGGAAGGGAAACAGTCTCATTCATGTTTAGAAAGTGGGGTAAACACTAGAGACGAGCTGATATATAGGTATTTAGGGCCCCCTATGATCGAATGTACGGACCTTTAAGTTTACAATGGCTACTAAACAAGGTGATACTAGTTGAAGGGTAGAGACCTAGGAAAGGATCATGCATCATTCTTCTTTGTGAATGTGTTTTAATGGGAATACCATGGGATAGGTTTACCTAAAATGAATATAAGAGAACAATTAATTAATTAATTTTGAGTCTTCCATATTCCGGGTTTAGGAACTCTAACTGTTGTTATTTTTCAGGTGTAGCTCCTGGTCGACGTCCTCGCCAGGTTTGTGCAGAAAATGTCTAATAGCCTGTTCCAGAAGATTGCCTCAGGGTAAAGGTTGACGATGACGACACTAGTAGGAAGACACTCTGAGAGATTCAATGCTAGAGTCTTCAGAAGTATGAGCGCTCTATTTTAGATGAAGTCAAAGAAGACTGGTTAGAAAAGGTTGATATCGACGTCAGCTTGATTCATGCTCGGAAGGAGTACTAGGTGTCCTTGGTTGTGATGACTCTATGTGGAGCAGCGAGGATGTGGTGGTTCTTGTTCCTCGGGGATCGTGAGGAATCTGCGATCTCATGGGAGGAGTTCCGAGACTTATTTAGAGTCGAGTTCCATTCATCAACTATGAAGGTGTCCAGTTTCTAGGAGCTTCTTATCCTTCGACAGGGGAGATATACAGTTCAAGAGCATGGAATCTGTTTCAGGAACCTTTTACAATATTCTTCGAACTTGTTACAAGATTAGGAGGCCAGGGCGAGGCATTTTGAGGAGGCCTTGCATCCATAAATGCAGCGCCAGGTCCCCCCAGTTATGTGGAAGACAATTAGAGAGGTGCTGGTGAGGACATAAGTTTTCTAGAGGACATTGGCCAGGACTGGATAATACTGAGAGGGGGATCATCATGATCCCTCACGAAGTAGAGCTATGGTCTATTGTTCCTGGTTTTCAAGGAAGAAGAGTTTTTGTTCATCATAAGGTAAGCCCCAGCCCTTCACATCTCATTTCTTGAGAGGCAGCGACTCTTAGGCCTATTCCAAGGGATCATGAATATGTTTTTCTTTAGGTGGTCGTGGTCATCGCCAGTGGGAGTGCCTGACCTTTCAGAGAAATGATCATTCACCAGGATCTAGGCTCCCGATTCCTCTTTTGAGGTAGTTCCAGCCGAGGAAGCATCAGCAGTAGGTTTCACCACCTTTAGATCACCAGAGGGTAGATGAGGTAGGCAGAGGATATCTCCATGACGCTCCACATCCTGAGATAGAAGAGTGTGGTCATGGTGGTGGTGGTGGTCGTCATCAGGGTCAGACAGGTCATAGAGAAGGTCATGGTCAGCTTCATGCTCTAGCATTTCCATCTCCATGCGAGACAGATGTCATTAGATATACCCGTTTCATGTTTTCTACCTTGGTGTATGCCTTTTTTGAGTTAGGAGTGACACACTCGTTCATATCACCTACCCTTTTCCATGCTTTTAGACATTAGGTAGAGAGGATTCCAGTGCCCTTGGCATTGACTATGCCAGTTGGAGGTCGAGCTGACTTGTTTAAAGTATGTAGAGACTTTGAGCTAGTGTTAGGGAAACATCGCTCTTGTGGAGATTTCTTATGTTTATGAATACAACCATATGATGTCATCCTCATCATCGATTGGTTGTATTCGGTGCAGGCTTTCATGGATTGCTTTAGGAATTAGGTCAATTTATTTGGTGCGGATGGAGAGCCAGTGGTGTTTATTGGTGAGAAAGATCCTCAGATAGGTCATAGTCACGTTCCATCCTTATTATCCATAGGGGTTGATATGATGTTGAGTTCTTCATAGGATCTGCAGTTGGCATTTTCTTGGGTCATAGAGGAGTACCATAATGTCTTTCCAGAAGAGGTTGTAGCATTACCCCCTCGACGAGAGATCGAGTTTTGGATTGAGCTATAGCCATAAGAATCTCCCACCCCTATATCTTCATAGAGGATGGATCTTTATGGGTTGCGAGAGCTATGTATGCAGCATGATGGTCTATTAAAGTGCGGTTTTTTTCGGCCATGTGTGTCACTGTGGGGTGAACCAGTTTTTTTTGTAAAGAAGTCCAATGGTAGTTTGTAGTTGTGTGTCGATTATCGTTGCTTAAACAAATTGACAATAAAGAATCACTATCCTCCTACATGGATTTATTATTTATTCAATCAACCGATGGGTGAAAGTCAGTTCTAAAAGATTTACTTACGGTTAGGATATCATCAGATGCTTGTGAAGGTTGAGGATATCCAGAATAATTCTTTCTGTTGTCATCATGGGCATTATGAGTTCTTTGTAATGCAGTTTGGAGTGAAGAATGCTCTAGATGTATTCATGGGATTGATGAATGATGTGTTTGGTGAGTTCTTGGACAATATTGTGGTAGTTTTCATCAACGACATCCTTGTGTGCTGCAAATTTGAAGAGGATCATGCACAACATCTACCAACCATTTTGGATGTTCTTCGTCAACATCAACTATTTGAGAAGTTGTCAAAGTGTGAGTTTTGGTCTCGATAAGTCCATTTTGTGGGGAATGTTGTGTCCCAATAGGGAGTTTTTGTGGATCCATCGAAGATAAAAGCAGTTGTGTCTTCGGCAACCTCCAAGACAGTTTCAGAGGTGCCATGTTTCCTTGGTCTTGCAGGCTACTACAGGAGGTTTGTAGCCAATTTCTCACGAGTTGCAACTCCTTTGAAAACTTTGAACCGGAAGGACCGGGAATTAATATGTATTGATTATTGTTATGATGATTTTGAGTATCTAAAGGATAATTTAGTAAGTTCCCCAGTCCTTTGTCTTTCAACTGATGGAGTTCAGTTTGATATTTTATGCGATGCTTTACATCTGGGGTTGGGCTGTGTTCTCATGCAGCAGAGGTCAGTTGTTTCTTTTGGGTCTCATTAGTTATGTCTCCATTAATGAAACTATGCCACCCATGATCTTGAGTTGGTATACGTGGTGGTTTCTCAGAAGTTGGGGAGACATTACCTCATTGGTGAGCGCTTTGTGGTTTTAACTAATCAGAAGATTTTGAGGTATGTTTTATCCCAGCATGAGCTGAACATACGAAAAAGTCAGTGGATGGAGATCATATAGGAATACGACTTCAAAATATCATATACACATGGAAAATGGAATGTTATAGCTGATGTGCTGAGCTGAAAGTCATGTAGTGATGCTGTGTGTGAATCTGGTGATTCTCGGAGAGTAATAGAAATAACTTTCAGCATTACATATTGATATGGGAGAAGTTTGGGGTAGAGGCTATCTTTTTTAGATGACGGTACAATCATCCTTGTTTTAGAATGTTGAATGGTCCCAGTTGGGAGATCTATAGGTGGAGGTCTGGAGAGACCGAGTTGTTTGTGGCGAGGCCCTTGATGGTTGGACTGAATATGAACAACACCGAGTGTTGTATCAGGGAAGGATTTTTATTACATTTATGATGGGTGATACGGTCCTCAGAGAGTTCCATAGGACTACTTTGGCAGTGTATCCTAGTGTGAAAAAGATGTATCGAGCCTTAAAGAGCCAGTTTTGGTGGACTAAGATGAAGCGTGCCGTTGCAGAGTTTTTGTCTCGAAGTTTAGTCTTCCAGATGGTGAAGGACGAACAACATGTTCCTGGTGGGCTTCTCCAGCCATTATAGAATCCTCAGAGGAATTGGGATGACATCTCTATGGACATTTTTTTTTGGTTTACCTCGACCTCCAAGATTACATGATGCTATTTGGGTGGTAGTGGATCGTTTAACAAAATCGTCCCACTTCATAAAAATAAAGGAGTCAAGCTAAGTGGAAGCATTGTCGAGGCAGTATCTAGAGGAGGTGGTTAGACTTCATGGAGTCCCTAGGACGATCATTTATGATTGAGATCCTCATTTTACCTACAGGGTGGGGAGAGGTCTCCAACATGCTTTTGGTTCTCAAATATGACTTAGCACTACTTTTCATCCTCAAACGGATGGTCAAACAGAGCGAACGATCTTGAATTTTGAAGACATTTTACGATATTGTGTTATTTATTTTGGAGGCTCATGGGAAATACACTTACCCTTGGTGGAGTTCGTTTACAAAAATGGTTTTAACCCTACCATATGTATGGAACCTTTTGAAGCATTTTATGGTCGACCATGCCGTTGTCCATTGTGATGGACTGGGGTCGAAGAGTCAGCAATTCTCAGACCAGAACAAGTGTAGAATATAGCAGAGATGGCTTAGGTGATTTGTGTGAGGATGAAGACAACACTAGATCGTCCAAAATTGTATGCCAATCAAAGAAGAAGACCCATAGAGTTTAATGATGGGGTTCATGTGTTCTTGAAGGCGACTCCCCATCATGGGTAGTGAAGTTTTGGTCATGTAAGTGAGATTTATCCCTAGTTTTATGGGATTTTGAGGTGTTAACTCGTGTTGGTGATGTGGAGTATCTAGTAGCACTTCCCCCTCAGATGAGTCAGATACACAATGTTTTCCATGTATCACAACACTGTTATTATCTTCAAAATGACTCTCACATTATCGATTGGATAAATATTGATGTTGATGATGATGCAACCTTGGAGGGGCGACCTGTGGAGATCCAATACCACATGGATAAGGTGTTTCGCGGGCATTCAATTACATAAGTTCCTGTCTTGTGGAGACACGGTGGCTTGGAGAAGAGTACCTGGGAACGTGAATCACATATACAAGCTCAGCACCCAGATCTGTTTTATGTTTAACTCTATTTATGTTTTTATTTAACTTATGTGTTTATAAAAATTTCATGTTCATTAGATAACTTCCTTTGTTTCTTTTGGGGCATGTTCTCTTTTGAGATGTATGTTGAGGGGTGGTTTTTCAGACCCTATTTATTTTTCACTTTAGATGGGTTTTGTTTTCTCGATGATGAGAATGTTTTGAGAGGTATCTGATGAAATGGACTGAACCTCTCTAGTCCATTACATTATGAAAATGCAGTGTTAGAGGTGTTGTGGGAGGTCAAGGTGACTTGGGGGAGCGTTTGGGTGGACTTTTAGGAAAAACTAAAGGGCAACAGCTTTCGCACGGGCGACCCATTGTTTTTCTAAACCGTGCTGCCAAACCATGTGTAGTTGGTCTTGGAGCCAATGGATTCCACACATATGGCACACGATTTGACAATCCGTGCTGCCAAACCATTCATGTGGGGTGGAAGAGGTAGTAGCTAATGCACAGTTTGTGCACGGTTTGTCAAACCATGTAGACTAACCATGTGGGCACATAAATTAGATCCTTAAATTGTTGATCTAACTCGTTATGCCTCTAAATGGTTCTTTTAAGCTCCTAGGCGAACCCAACTCATGATTTTGCTTCTCCTATGGTCACGGAGAGCTTTCCCATCATTCTGGATGCAATCTTAAGGCTTCTCTTGGTGAATCAAAGCCGGATTCTTGAGGTATGTGATCGTTCTTGTTCAGTTTATTATATCCACTTGGATATACTTCTCATATTCTCTCGGTTTCGTCGAAATACATATGTCATGGGTAGATCTATGTGTGTGGTTGAAAAATATAATGAGATTTGGTCTTGATCTTACTTGGAGAAGAGATCTAAGGTGGGTTTTTAGAGAATTGAACCAGGTTTCATGAGCGATCTTTGACCATTGGGGTTTTCGTCAAAAACCAATGAGGTAGGGGATTCATTACTTCTCTTTCGTTTACGTGAAACTATAATTTTAGCATATTTTATCCCACTGGATGACAATGGAATTGACATCATAAATAATTGCACCAGATAAATAAATTGATATCGATCGTACATTTTTTCCCCATGTTTTGATAGATAGTGGGATATCTATGATTATTCCTGATAAAAATCGGTAATGGACATAAACCAAGATTAATTGATATCTGTTTGGCTAAAGATAAATAGTAATGTGAAATAATATGTTTCTTGTTTTAATGTGATTTTAATCAAATTTTCGTTGTAAGCATGTTTAATCATTTATGATTTCTATCTGGTTAGGATTCCAATTTTGGAACCAACAAATTATAATTCTCTTAATTCAAGATGGATTAATGAATTGATTGTTTGATAATTCTTGGAAGGATTCTTAGTTACCATTTTTATTGACATAGGGCCAATATCCCAAGTGATGTGATGTTTTTTTCCTACTGCTTGTGTTGAGATTTGATCCTAGATGGGTCTTGTGATATGTGGGGGAAAGGAGGCCATTTGGCTGTGGCAGCAGATGATGCCTAGAGTGGCGGGATGCATCGGTTTATACATGTTGGTGTTAGGGAGGACACTAGGGATGATGGAGTGGAATGGATGTGATTGTTGGATTTGTATTGGTTCTTTGGGTTTTTATCTAATTTACCTTTCCCCACTGCTCAAGGCAACAGGTCATGCTTAACCTTCTTCCAAAAGAGGCGAATACGCATGGGGTATGCCACGTGCATTCCGTGTTTTACTTCTCTATGGAGGATGGGTCTACGTTCTTGCTATAGGTGGCAAAGACTCGATGGGTAGTACATCTACTCACCGTGTTGATCCCCTTCTGTTAGTAGCATTGAATTCTTTTCAATAATTCCTGGGAATATGTCAATGTGTTTCTGTAATGAATATTTGAATAAATGGTGTTAACCCATGGGGTTGGAGTTCGCTGGAACATAATGATGAGTTTATAATTTTAATGTTATAGTGGACTTTGGGTGTGATTCTAATGATGTCTAATGTTGAATTGTTCATGGTTAATTAATGTTTAAAATATTAATTAATGTAATGTGGAAATTATAAAAAGGGAATGGAGTAATCAATTAATGTTCTTTAAATTGTTGTGTGCTTATAGGATTTTTAGTCATAGAAGTAGTAGCCCAGAGTCTGAGAGACATTAGCTGTAGTGGTTTCTAAGACTAGGTTATGTCCATAGTGTGGTTTTGAGATATAATATATTCTATAATTTTTGGGTTTTTATACGCTACTCCACCCTGACAGTAAGGGCAACTGACACCCCGGGGATTCTGAGCCCTGGTGGGTGTTTTCCCCAACATTCTGATGGGAGGTTGAATGGCTATCTACCACATTTGGGACTTCTCTATTCACTTGGTAGATACTTGTGCTGGTTGGCACATCTGTTGGTTTTCCCCGTATATGTGTGTAGGGGGATGTAATGGCTTGAGGTTACTCACACACATATATTATGGATATTGTATCCTATCGACTACTATAGGTGTAACATGTATAGGCTGTGATGGGTTGAGCATTCTTACACAGTGTATGGGCTGTAATGGATTGAGGTATAATACCCGACGTATGATACACGTTATGCATGTTATAGTGGCTCCAAGAAATGACCAGGTTAATTTTGGTTGTGAGGATGGTGTTCTGATTCACCCATGTGTCTATGGGAAAGCCTTTCTATTGCACGAGGTGAACATTGTGGTGCTTCAAACAGGTGTCTGCGGGAAAGCCTTTTTGGAGAGAGATGATCAGGACATGGGACATTGGGGAAAAGCAGAAAAACAATGGGGAAGTAGTAGTGGGGTACCCTTGATATTCTTTACTATATGTTATATTCTTGTATGTGTTACTTGGTGAGAGTAGCCATGGTGAGGTTGGGATCTTAGTATACCTGCTTAGGTAATGAGTTATATTCACTTGTTGCTAACTGTGTATTATCATTTCTCTTTACTTTTTCACGAGAGGGTTTGGGGATGATCCTACAAAGTATACTATTATACTCACCCTATGTATATATAAACTTTTTTTAGGTCAGTTGGAGCAGGTTGGAGATCAGGCTAGTGTTTACTACCTTGTGGTTACAGGAGCTATTCCGGTTTGTGGTTGCTACTTATTTTACATTCTTTTAGGTACTTTCATTTTTTTCCCTTTCAGTTGTAGTACTTTTTCATGACATTTCATTTGTGCACTTGGGTTTTTCATTTATATTTCAGTTCTGAGTTGTAGTTAGTTGGTTTCTATCTTATCTATCTCTTCCGCATGTGTTCTCTTAGAGGGTAAAGCCTCCCATTTGTGTGTTACTACACCCTCGGTGCTAGTCGCCATCTTGGGGCCTACTGGAGGCGGGACTCAGGGGTCATTACCTCCATTCTCACATTGTAGGCCCAGGAGGGGTACACATTGTGGGGAGGGGGTGGTGACAATATTTTTTTGTAACTATATATTACATTACGTTATTTCTTGATTAAAATAATATTTTTCCTGGATTTGAAAATTTCATTTCATATTTTTTAAAATAATGTAATTATATGGTTTTAAATAAAAATTTTACATTAATTTCATATAATTACATTTTATAGGTTAAAAGGTAAGTTATCGATGAAATTATTTTTTATTGAGTTTTTCAAATTTTATTTGAAATTAAATTATGATATTTTATAATTCTTAATTATTAAAAATTTATATCATATTTGTGACAAATAATCCCAATTTGGTAAAAAGGTTCCAATTATATTTTTTCATTATTTATAAAAACCTTAGTAATTTTTGTTATAAATGTAATGGGTAAATTGGGTGGTTAATATATGAAATAAAAGAAGAAATATTATATAATGAAAATAAAATAATACTTATTATATTTTTGATTCATTTTTATATATACTATTCATTAAATCAATCACATGTCCTCTTTTTACATCTTAATGTGTTTATAATCTTTATAAATTTTATTTCAAGAAATGTCAAAAATATCTCCCTCATGATTTCAATAAATATCATATAGTAAACATTGTGATAACAAGAGGATATGTTTGTTGATAAATTATTCATTTAAAGATAATAATTTCATTTTAACAATTTTAAGTCTTTTTTTATATTTATTTGTTATATATTAATTATAAATATTAAGAAAACTCAATTTTAGAAATTTTTCAATTAAATAAATATTCAATTAGCTAATATTGAAAATATTACATGAAATACAATTTATTTTAACTAATATAGTATAATAATTTTATAAAAGTGTAGGTCCTATTATTGTAGTGTTAAAATATCTTGTTTTAATTTTACTTGTTGTATTGATGATATTAAAGTAAATTTGAAGAATAGTTCAAAATTGATATTAATTGTATTTGAAAAAAATTATATTTTATTAAATGATATAAAATTATTTAAAATCTTGGTTTAATAAATATTACTATTATGTAGTTTATAATATCATAAATAATTCATTTATGGTTCATTTGGATATTTATAGTAACTATATTGATCACCAATGTTTGAAACCAATGTTTTCATGTTATGTTTGAAAATCCTAAATGAATGGTTAAAATGAAAATAAAAAGGTAAAATCTTAGTAAAAACATGTCTAACTTATATTCGATAAATTAACTTTTACCCATATAACTTTTTTCTCAAAAATGATTTTCATAATAGTATATTCTCAACAAAAATGACTTATATATAATTTAATATAGTGAATATTACTAAATACCACATATATTGTTTTTCAAATATCTTATGTGTCTTAATATAGATAAAATATTATAATTAATGAATATAAGTGTCGATATTAAATATAATTATTTTTTTCAGGATATAACATTATTTATAATTTTTAGAAATGATATAATGCCCTTAATTGTGTTTGTAACACTGATGTAGTATATATTTAATAAAAATATATAATAAAATATATTAAATACAATAAAAGATATTTAATTTCAGTGATTTTATATACAAAAATTAATGTATATTTTATTATTTTATATTATTATAAATTATAAATTGAATATTCTATATTAATAAATTATATAGGGTCTTTTATGAAATTTTAATTGAATAGTTTTAAATTTAATATAATGAAATTATATAAAAATAATATTTCACAAAATAATATAAAAATAATAACAATCATAAAAATAGATAAGGGGATAAAGTATCGTCTAAAATGAAATCCATTTTCTATTTTTATTCCATATAGAACCATTTTAGTTAAGAATAAATTTATTGTAATTTAATGTTTTGAAAAATTTCAAGTGTTCTATTTGACTTAATTATAAAAGAGACCCCCCCATATTTAAACTACATTGACCCTTCTAGCTCTAAAAAATCTTCTACTATACCTTATAATCCTTCCAATACATATCATAGTGATTTTTTCCTTCCCCAAATGCCCTGTTTGATGACATCTAATGGAGTTGTTTCGAAGAAGAGGTAATAACCATAAAATTTTATATTAATTTTCTACTATAATTTATCACCTATAAATAATTTATATTTATAATAAAATAATAAGTTAATAATATTTAATATTTTTCAATTTATTATGATGATAAATCACCATAATACAACATCTATCTCATCAAATGAGAAGTGAAATTATTTCTCCTGAATACGTACGAAATATTATCCCCATATAGTGATTCATTAATTTTTAATCACCATGATTTATGGTTGGGTATTATGATGGGTTTAAGGTATTTATATTATGCTTATGAAAAAAATAATCTTTGATATTTTTTTATAATGTCTACCTTCTTATCAATGATACCATTGGAAAATGATGAACTTTGTTTGTGTCTACCTATGGACTACAACCACTAAAAAGATATTTGATGCATTTTACATTTATATTTTATATGTATAGTAATGAAGAATAATTTTAGGAATATTTATGATACAAATGATATTATAATTATCCTTTATAGTTAAATTATTATTTACCTTCTTTCATTACATCCATCAAAAAAAGTAAAACACCATTCTTGCATATGTATAATCTACCATCTATATGAACACTCTATTTCATATTTTTTTACATATATTTTATTTATGAATATAAATATTTATATAATTAATATATGATATATTTATAACATGATTGAAATTATGGAGGTTGTGGAAGCAAGATAAATTTAAAATAACTGAAACAAGGAAACATAAACACTCAAGATAAATTAAATAGTTATCCCCTAGAAGTGAAAATTTTAATACGAAATTATTAAAAAAGGGGTGTTGAAATGTTATTAAGGGATTATATAAGATATTGTAATTATGAATATGATATTTTATTTATTAATAAAAAATTTAAATTTTTCATATATTAGTTAATATTACATTTTAATCTTGGTTATCTCTTGATATGGATTGTTTATATCAATTATATTTTTATCAGACATTTGTCTTGTAAGCCACTATTTTTTCATTTTTTTGTGTTGTATATACTTACCTGGAATTTATTTCATGATTATAATCTAGAAAATTTTATTATTTAAAAATCCATTAATGTTTATTTCTTTCATGGTTATTATGAATCAAACTACACAAAAGTGGTCGGGGTTTTATTTCTCAATATCATCAATTTTCGAGATTATTTATGTTTATGACTTCATTTGGGAATACTAACATTCTATATCCATGAATTTTTTATAAAAATTAATTTTTTTACCACTCTAATATGATTTTATTAATTCATATTTACCATGATTTATTTTTTCCCGAATTAATTAAAAGGAATCATTTTTTGATATTCCAAACAAGGGAATTTATGAATCATTCAATAAAAATACTGATGGAACATTTTCATCTTATATATAATGAATTTACTTTCCTATAGTCATGAGTGTCCTATTTTTTTAAAATTTCCAGAAATTTTCTAATGGTTATATTCAATGAAAATTATTTCCTTCATAATTTTGTGGTTTTTAAAAAATGATTTGATTTCAATATGGAAGAAAATTTTCATTATGAATGATTCCGTGTGATATTTATGAATCATTTTCCCATCTAATATGAAATAATTTGATGTTACATTGGATTTTATTGGATATTTTCAAAGGATAAAATATTTATTCATTCTATGGAGGTATTATGTTTGCGAGAAAAATGTGAAATGTTAATGAAACCCATTTCTTTTCCTTGAGTTATGAAATGATGATATATTTATAAATCCCATTTAATTTAATAGGTTCGGATTTATTGAATGTTTTATAATATTATGTCACAAAAATTTATTATTTTTAGTATGTGACATGAAGGACCGATATCTCCCTCAAATGAATTTGTTAAATATTGATATCTCCTGAGATAAAATGGACTGAAATGTAGGGTAAATACAGTTTAGTAAAAGATTTTTTCCACATTGGTAGTCTTGGTAGTGTACCTTAACTACTATGATGTTTTAGAAATAGAAACCATTACACTATGATAGTCATGTAATAGTTCCATGACAACTAAATAAATTATTTTCATTGATTCTTTATGCCAAAATTTCTTGTTTTATTCCAATGTTAATTTCTCATCCTTATTTTTTTAATTCCTTTAGGAATATTCCTTATGAAATACCATTTTTTTTATTTTGTGGCTCTTATTTATGAAATATGGTTGATTATTAATGAACATTGTATGATATGTTCATGATATAATACTTTAATACATCCATTATGGTTTCATATGGGAATATATTGAGATCACCCATGTTTACCCTTATTAGGCATCTGAGATCACCCTTTATTATGTTCCCATTTCCCCACACCACGGTGGATTTATTAAATGGGTTGTTCTTAGAGACAATTTAATATGTGATGGTTTTATGGGATATATTTAATATTTAACATGAAATTTCAAATGCCTTTTTTATTTTTAGATGATTGTAATCTTCATGAATTAGTTTTTTATTTACCATTACTGTTAAGAGTTTTTATTAATTATCAAAAAATATTAAATGAAAATTTCCTTGGGTATGAATTTTATCTTAAATATCATTTTTCTGATGTATTCATTGAATTGGTATAAGGTGTGTCATATTTATCAATATAAATAAAAGAATTGAAAAGTTGATATTTTAAGAACTCGATCCGGATGTGTGGGTCATGGGATTATATATTTGGTATCATTGAATGGATTACACAACTATAGATTTGGGTTTATTTAGTATTGTATAAAATAAATTCTTGAAAAAAAACTGATAATTGTTTCTTTTAATAGTTCTAAATAAATGCTGATAAAGTGTTACCTTTATCAGCGCGTTGTCTTTAACACTAAAACATGAGAACATTATCAGAACTTATTTTTATAACTTAAATTGTGTAAACATTACCACCACATTTTCTATCACTGATAATTGTTGTGATGAAATGATTAAGCCAGTCATCAAAATTGAGGATGTTCAACCACTTCTTAATATATGATTGCAGTGCATTGCAATGCTAGAAGACATTAAAAATATTATAAACTTAAATTAATTCACAAAATAAAAATTAAAAAATTGACTAAATTATTAATATTTTAAAATTTTTTAAATAAAATACTATTAATAAATTTAATTGATATAAATATATAAATTAAACAAAATAATAAATAGATTTTATTAAATAATGATATATAAATTGAATAAATTAAAATAAGTAAGAAAATTAAAATTACTAAATATACAAACTAAAAATATATTAATTTTTTTAAATTACATTATTATCAATGTAAATGAATAAATTTGATATATATATATATATAATAAATAGTAATAAATATTATATATTAAATATATATATATATATTAAACAAATTTTAACAATTAATCAAAAGAGCATAGAAATGAACAAATTAAAAAATTAAAAAAATTGTTCATTAATGAAAAAATAACTGATAAAAAATAAAAAAATAAATAAATATAAATTAGTTATTAATAGTAATATATAACATATCATAAATATTGATATAATAAATGAATAATATGTAAACAATAAACATGTATTAATGTATTATTCATATTTAATGAGGTTTATACATAATTATTCGATAATATATTAAATATTTCTAATATATAATTATATTTATATATATATATTAAAAAATATATTATTTCCTAAAATATGATTTATATAGTACAAAAGTTTTGTTATTACAATATATGTGCCATATATTTAGTGAAATTGGGTTTATAATTAGAAATTAACATTAATTAAAAATATTTACTATTTGTATTGAGTACTGTAAATTTAATAATGGGTGAGTATTTGGATTTATGGGTCTCGCCATGGTGATTCACCAATCGATAAGGGTTTTCAATCATATATGTTCATTCCACACATTTTAGTCTTTCATGATCTAATGGAGAATGGATTTGCAGATACAGCATAACCAAATAATAATTCATGTGTGTCTTAGGCTATCAATATGGTATCTTTATATGGATATTCTATAAGAGAAAAAAAATATATTCTTCCAATGATAAATGATGTGACCCTACATCATGATATTAAAAATTGTTTGATGCTTTATTCTAAGTTTATATGAAGTTATATCCATGACGCGGGTTCAGATGTTAGGTCTAAGGATCCCCAACTCCTTATATTGTTGAAGGAATCTACTATGTAAAGGCTCATAAAAAATGGTTCAATTGTACATGTAGCATCGAACCCATAATCCATATTTGAGAGGAATGAGATGATCATTTTCTCCAATAATTCCCAACGCATCCTCTCAAAAAAATCTAAGCCATGTCATTTTAAAAAATTTGTAAACTGTGATTTATTGATTTGTGGTTGTTCTCGTTAGAAATTTATTTCAATTGGCTAAGCATAATTCCACTATCTATATCTTTTAATGAGTTACTATTAATGAAATATTGTTCTATTATACTATACATGAAAGCATGGCCTTCCCAAATTCATGAATGTTCAATTGATTTCAGTCCATTTTGAGATAAAAACGCAATCACATAGTTGTGGAAAAGGATCTATGGTTTTTCTTGGATCATTTGACATCTTAAAATATTTTATAACTTAAAAAATGAAATAAGATCCTCATTTGAATGGAATGAGAGACCATAATATGAAGATATCTTTATTTTACATGGAACCAAGTTGAGATGGATATAAACAATACATGTATTGATGAAGTGGTAATTTACACACACAATAGGGATATTAATTTTTTTGATTAAATATGAGTGGAATACGATTCTTTTTAAATCATTCCAAATTGAAAAATATTCCAACTACATATCTCATAGATCATTGATATTTGAAGACTTATTCAAGAATCGACCCTTTAATGTAAGATTGTAAAATTAAATATAATAATGTTGATGTTTCTCAGATTCCAAAGACCTCCTCAATTGGTGAATAGGTACATGAACACCAGTGTAATGTTACTTGGACAGTTTCTACTATAGTACCAGATAATTATAGTCTCATTGGGACTAAATAAAATATTTTTTAGGGTTATAAACTTGTATGTGTTATGGATTATACTCTTTCTAATGGTATATATAATGAGAACAAGGTTGTGATTGAGCTTCCAACTAAACTAGTACATATATGAAGGGAGAATACATACTAGGGTATGTTTATGTCAATGACTCATTTGTCATGTATTTATTAATTTGATGATAATTTGGAACCATTTTATATGGTTATTGATATAGGAAATATTTTTCTTAAATCAGATGGGGACTATAAATTTGAAGGTCCTCTCCAATGGAGGTTGATTAAAAATTAATAGAATATAAAAGGTTATCCTCCTACATATCTCCTATGGGAAAGAATAATGATTATTTTTTGCCTCCGATAAATAAAGATATTTTAGAGTGAAGGATATGCTCATTGCAACGAAAAACATGTGTAACATAAGGATTCCATTGTGGTTCTTATATAAGATATACTTTCTTCTAGAATTTTTTATAATTCTAATCCCATTTATCGGTAAACCAATTGTTTCAGTGCAAAGAAATCATCCATATTGTTTTCTAAAAAATTCATGGAATTCAGAATTGGTGCACTTGATTCTAATTTCATTATTCCCACTATAGTGGCACCTATATATCATATGTTAAGGATTTCAAGTGGATGACTATTAACTATGTAATTTTATGTCTTAGATCATTTCAAATGTGCTAATGCAATGCAATAAAATTTGGTTAGTGATAACATTTCTATATCAAATTCATTTAATCTTTGAGAACATAAAATAATTACTGAAGGACTTTAATTATATTTTTCAGAAACTGGTTTTGTTCCCTCTAATAAAAGAGTGAACTATAATTTAGCATATGAGCAGGTTCTTCCTCATATAATGAATGATTCATCTACAACTACTAAAACATTTCTAATAGAAAAATATGAGAATATATGAAATTGCAATTTGTAATTATTGAAAATTGTTGTGATCCCATAGGCCATGCAAGAAGTGAATCTTATGACATCCAAAAATACCTTCAGGGATGCCAATCCTTTAGTTTTGAATTTTTCTCATGTGTTCTTAGGACCTATAATAAATCATAGATGATATTATATAGACTACAATTATAGGTCCTCATAAGAAAATAAATAACGAAGTTAATGGTTATACTCATATAGAGAAAATAAATTTGACCTTATTGTCTCTGAAAATATTGAGGGGAATGGAAAAACGATTGATTGATGATTCTATACATGAAGAAATAAATATTTCATCATATGCATAATCCACTGATGATGTAGGGACCCTGGTAGTGGGCTGTGTCATTGATCATGGGAATACAACATCATAGTCTCGGTTGGAGTGATTCTCAAGACAATATGAGCACTCACTCTTTTGTGGTATCAGTGGTTTTACGCAAACAAAAACATGGGATTTCCCAAAACCCAATGAACATGTTTGGTTTATTCCACTTTTTCCTATTTCAATTTTATTATCGGTGTCTCTTCTTGATGAGGGAATGTTTTTTCTATCCCCATCCTTACTTAGTTATTATGTTCTTTATTTTCATAATGTTAATTTGACCCCAAAAAGTATATAATAGAAATTGACATCTAATTAAATGTTATTTGAATTTTCAATTTGACATATATAATTAGTTTGTATCATTGATTTCACACATACATAAAAATGATTAATTCATATTTATATACAATACACACACATAATATTTCTGTAATTTATTTAATTTTTATATTCATTTTAGAATTATAATTATTAAAAAAAATTATTTAATTTATATTATGTATCTATATGGTAAATTTTTCATTCTTCGTGTTTCTTTTAAATATATATTATTTATTATTTGTTAATATTTTTTATAATTTATTTATTTATAGAATTTTTTATTCATTAATAATTTTAATTTTTGTTATTATTTAATAATTTATTCATTTATAATCTCTCAATTTTAAATTTCTTTAAAATTTTATCCGTTTTTAATATTTATTTATACTTTTTTATTCATAAACATTGAATTTTTTAATATAAAGGGAATTTAAATTATTAATATATATTAATTCAATTATATCATCTATTAAAATTCATTTTCAATTTTTTTTAAATTATCTATATAATAAATAAATGTTATTCAATTTTTAAATTAATTATTTCTTATTATTGTTTATTTCACTAATGATGATCTGTATTATATAATTTCATTCTTTAATTATACATTTATCAAACTTTTATGTGTATATGTATATATATATATTAATTGCACATGAAGAAATACTCATTATAATAATGAAATTGTATATAGAAACACATACACATAATATTTATAATATTTATTAAAAATTTAATATTAATTTTATAAGTTAATATTGAATCAATAAATATTTAATATATTATTTTTTCCATCGATAAATTTTATTTTTTAATTTTTAATATTATTACAGTGAGTAATATTTAAATATTCATTATATATTTATTTAATTTTTATTTATTATAGAATTTAGTCATTCTATAATATTTATTAACACTTATTTATTTACTATGTTACTATTGTTTAAATATATATTCATCTTTACTTAAATATATATATCCATATATTTTTATTAATTTGTATACATAATAAAACATATAAATTTTCCTTATTATTAATGTCTACTCATTTATATTTATTTAATATTTCTCATATTTGACATTCATGAATTTAAGACAATATATTAGTTTATTATTTTAATGATATATTTATTAGATAAATATTTTTAACAAATATATCAATATATATTTACAATATATTTTAAATTATATATATATAATTACATAAAAAAAAATTATTTTTTAGATTTATTTAATAATTATAAATAAGTACATATAGAGTTTACTGAAATGACATAGAACATGGATTAACTCTATGTCCCCATAGAAATATTATATTTAAAACAGTGTATATGAAAGGATAAAAGCATTTTAAATTTAAGATGAAGTAAATCCAGATTCATTACATTTTCATTTTCATCAATGTCAACCACCCCTTCCATGGGAGGCACCTTGGCCTCTCATGTGACTTCCACTTTTCCATTTATTAAGATATTTCATGTTGCACCTAAATAATCCTTTCTTAGTGATTCATCTTCCTCATCATGTATATCAATTTTCCCAAAGCGATAAGTATTGACAAATTCAACATGAGGAATTTCCATACTATTAGATCTATTAAGAATTCCCCACAATGGAAATGATTTAAACTGTGATAGGAAGCTGATGTGTCAATCTCTGCATTCACATTCATATTCTTTATTTCCCTAATAAAAATAGAATCTCCTACATTATCAGGGACAAAATATTACTTATCAGTAAGAACATTGTTTGGTGTATATAGGGGAGTTTTATATTTCCTATGTGTCCCCATCTAAAATCAATCTTCATCCATATTAATGTAGACCCCTTGAGCTAGGGTTGTAGGAAACATTGGTAAATTCTGAAAAATGAAATATGTCAAATATGAAATAAGAGTTTCAATGATGTCCAGATCCATCAATGCCCCTAAATAGAGGGATTCATCCTTGAGAGGGGGGATTTTCTACTTCTTATCCTTCCAATAATCCATATGTTCACTCATGTGTTCTTCCTATGGAGTAGGAGATGAAGATAGTTTTTATAACATTACTGATGGAGGAAATGAATTTTTTTCATGAATCAAAATATCATACTCAATTCAATACACCTCTTGTTCTATGTATTGTTGGTTATGAGTCTACTCTCTACCATTAGCATCATCCACCTCAACATCATCAGCTTATGAACATGGTTTCTCTGGGATAAATAGTGGGTTCCCCAACTATCTTGGAACTATCTTCTTCTGAGAGTAGTTGTGCAGTCCTAATATTTTAGGAACCTTCACGTAAATGTATTGAATATCATTATTCTTACCCAATAAAGGCTCACATACATAAAACAATCCCCTAAATTCTAGAAGAATGGTATCATATGATCCATCACAACCATCACTACTCTTATTTCCTTCTTTAATAGAATTCCTAATAGGGTCAATATCTATTTTCCCAGCCATATGCAATGTAACCTTCACCCTTTGGAATTCTCCTTCTGGGTTCCCCCACATACCACACACCCTGAAATTGATTAGTCTTTAACAAGAATTATAATGATGCTAAATTAAACCAAATTCCTCACATAGGTGATGGATTTTTCATTTTCAACCCCTTGATTGATCTCTTAATCACATGTTGAGATAATTACATTGTCTACATAGGGCGCACAATAAAAAAATTTCACTATGATTTTATTATAGTGGATGAATCTTACCAATTTTCTCTCTCAGTGGAGATAGATCCATAGCCCAATGAATACTACAAAGTCATGTTGGATTTTATGGATCTATAAAATCTAGTTGAACCAATATAAATCAATCAATAACTACACAAATTTACTCTTGAAATTGGCTATATTAAGATCTTAAGACCATTCATGAACACTAAATAATCCAAGATTGGCTTCAATCCTTTTTCTTCAAATCTTTTGAGGAAATGTTTTTGTGAAATAAATCTCTTCCATGTGATATGCACATCCTAATAAAAAATACCCTAACTTCATAGACTCTACATTCTAGTTCTTCTAGTCATGGTGGATTTTTATCCAATGTAAGGTCCAACCTTCCAGTATTGGAGTTCTTAAACATCATGACTCTTTCATATATAATATTTTATTCTACATTTCATGAACCATATATCATTACATCATAGTTAAAACAATAATTTATTAATTGTAGGAAACAAAGGGTTGAGATCCAAAGTTAGCTCCCTTCGTCGTATTTTCTCTGGGAACATCATTTTCTTAGATATCACCTTTTTCATAGTTTGCTTCTTTCAGACTTTGATATAAGGAATATATTTACAATATATATATATATTTAATTTTATTAAATTTATATAATTATATAATTATATAATTATATAAAATATTAATAATTATAAATTAATAATTTTATATATTTAAAATTATATTTATTTATAAATGTAGTCATAAATTTATTTATACTATATTTATAAAATATGTACTTATAATTATAAATAAATAAATATTTTTTTGAAACAGGTATTTATAAAATTCTAAATAAAAAATTATATATTTAAATAAATATAAAATTATAAAATATATATTTATAAAAATAATATATTTAATATATTTATATTAATATATAATATATATATATATATATAATTTTATAAATATATATAATGACATTATTATATTTATTGTTACATAAGAGTATTTTTAAATATATTTAAAAATATAATTAATTATATATATATATATATATAATTATATTTACAAAAACATATTTCAATTATTTAGTATAGTCATAATTACTTACATTTATATTTATATATTTTTTTATAAATATATATATTTTAAAAAATTAATAATAATTATTATATAAGTATTCATGAGGGATTTCCTTGTAGTAATAAATATGTATCATTATCAGTGATTATTTTTTTAGCAATGATAAAAACCATCTTTATTAGCATTGTTTTGGTTTTGCTAACAAAACCCACCCTGATCATTTTAAAAACTGAACTAAATAGATTTACATCGAGTCATTGAGGATCTTTGGGAAGCTAATCTAAGATTATTCACCTACTCAATAACTTATCTAATGAATCAAATCTCAAATATGACGTATGTTATTTTTTATCCTTCACTCTCATTTAATGTATTTTTAGGTTCAATAGTGTGTTATAGTGCAACATTATCATCACTTGGTGGTCACATGGTTCCATGCTTAGGGGATCTATATATGATGTCTTCACCATTGTTCATCCTCTTCCGAGGGTTCCTTATTTTTGGGTATTTTACTAATTATTTTTCCATAATACTTCTTGAAATGGCCCTAACTAGATGACATCTGATCCACGGTGTGGCGTTTGGGGTTTTTGTGTTCCTAGTTTTTAGATTTTGTTGCTCTAGAAACTCACCTTCCATATTGTCCTATCTCCGTCCCGCATGTTACTATTTCAGTCATACTCATTATCTCGAAGGATTATATTGTATGGTTTTTTGGGGATCCTCTGATAGAAAACAAATATCAATATTTCTTCCATCCTGGTTTCCCATGGTTTTTGATTTCACCCTAATCCCATTCCAAAAACAATACTCTGTATTACACACCTAAACATGATTTGTTACTTAAATTGGCACCTCAGGAACTCCGACGATCAATAGGTCTTGTGTCTTATGATACTAGGAACATTACATAAAATTAGAACATAAAATACCACTTATTTAATGACAACATCTTTTACATGACCCCAATAGTCCTATGTACTTAACATTTCTTGGGATAACCTGAGGACATTCATATGAAAAGGGTGATCTATAAATCAATGTAATGGAGTAAAAAAGGAATACCATGAATAATATAGTACATTTTTGGAAATATACATATAAACTGAGAATAAGATAAACATTATCATAAAGGAATGATATACATTGATTGTCATTACATGGAAGTGTGGCACAAACATACAACACAATATTAGCATGATCTAAGTCTCATTGCCCGTTGATTATCATGAGTAAACCATCATTGTATATGAATTTTCATGATTAGACCGTCATTTAAATTGAATTATCATGATTAAACCCTAATTTCACATGGTGTATCAGGATACATAACATTATTCAATGCATTTGATCACTATCAGGGAACACTATTTTTAACATTTCATGTTATGAATAAGTGTGCACATGGATCATCTAAATAGAATCATTCATCATGATTATTTATTCCATGATAATGGTATGTAAAATACATAATCATATTTTCCCTTTAATATGTATATGTGCATAATGGTGAACACCCTTGACAGAGAAATGGGAATGATATTCACTACATGATGATTTTGGCATAGAAAATTGCAGTACAATTTCGGTTACATAAAATTGTGACATATAATTTCATAAAAAATTATGATGAGAGAGAAAGGGGTAACTCATAATATTTACATGAAATGGAAATTATGGGGGTCATATAGATACCTTTACTAACACATTTAATTTGTAAATAAATGATTTAAAATAATTCAGAAACATAAATAAATAGGAGAAATTGAATAACTCTTATAAATTTCGGCATGGTAACCGCTGTACATGGGATATATTAATGAGATATATTGGGGATTATAATCATTAAAAAATAAGTAGGGTAGTATGGGGGAGGTTTGAAATCATAAAACAACATAATTAATTGAATAAAAAAGTCTATAACAATATAAACAAACTTGGACAAAAATGAGAATGGAAGAGATCCATTACATGGATGTGTTATCCCAAAGGCTTTGAGTGGATTAAGAGTGGCTTCCTTAGAGCTTTACATACCTTGGGATATTTATAGAATGATGAAGCAAGTGGTTGGTCAGGATCCAAGTGGTTTTAGTGAAGAGTAAAGGGAGGTTGAGTGGATTTATATATGAAAGGAGAGGGAATTTTTTATTATTTAGGTTTTGGACACTACACATTAAACTAATCGAAACCACAATCCATCCAATGGGTTTTTCCAATGGTTTTTACCAATGTGGGGTGGAAAATATTATATTATAAGAACATTGGACGAAATTATCAAAATGTTAGTCTTTCTTATGTTTAGGTGAGTTACACTCTCATGGAACTCAAATTAAAAAGTAAAAATATTTTATAAGTCATGGAGGGTCCACTATGGCATTATAAAATTATTATAAATAATATAAAATCAAATTATTATAATGTTAAAAAATATATTGGATGAATATACCATTAATTGAATTTTATTAAATCACTATTGGGTCATTATGATGTCTTAAAACACATTTTATATTTAAACGGTATTTAATTTTTACACTAAAAATCAACAGTCTCGGAAAATTAAAAAATTTCACTGTTAGATAATATTGACATCCTAAAACCAAAAATGATATTTATTTAATCTAAAAAATATTCTAAAAATGAAATTTCGTTCTTTTAAATTAAACAGCTTTATTTATAAAAAATTCATCAGTTTTGATAATAATAGCTTTCAAACCTTAATAAAAATTACAATTTTATAAATAATATATGATCATTTATATTTGTTAAAAAAAATAGTAATAATATATTTTTAAAATATTATCTAAAAAAAATAATTTACCAAAATATATTTCTTAATTGAATATTGAAAAAAAAAATTGAGATTTAAAACCCATTTACAAATTAAAAATAATAAAATAAATGTGTATTAATTAATATATGGAAAAAATAATTCAAATAATTATAGTTCTAGGGTATTCTTACATAACCCCTTGTGACACCTAGAAATAACCTAAGGTTAAGGAGCGTGACAGTGATAGATTCTTGGGAGGGCTTAGGAAACATCGCTTAGGTGGTAATCTCTATTAACTTCAACTTCTCAAGTAGGTGGTTCCATTCAAGTGAAACTTGTTGAAGCTTGGAATGGGAATGTTCAAGAGAGAAACCCAAGGATGCTACCTCCTTTATGATCTCTAAGAATGGGCATCTTATGGACCAATTATACCGGATGAGGCCATCAAATCCTTTATCTGAGTAAAATGGATTTGTAAAAGCCATATATTTACACTAATGAAGTGGTAAATGTTCATCAACAATATTTTTAATGGTTTCGATTCATAACAGTATTATAAAATCCAAAATCATAATACCAAAGAAATTCATATGTTTTATATAACCATTTATCAAAATAAAACATTTAATTATATTAAGAGGAAATTTTATTATTGAATTTTTGGTTCATTTCAATCATCCCCACTTAAGAAATTTCACCTTCAATTTTTTTTCTGACGCTAAAATAGATGAGGGATACTATGCTGCATCACTTACTCTAATTCTCACGATGACTCTTTATACATTTGGTTTTTCCACAACTGTTGAATGAGGGGCGTTATCCTATTTCGTAGAACATTTTCACAATGATCTTCAATCTTCACTAGCTTCCCATCATATGAGAGTTCATTCTACAATGGTACCACCTATAGATTCAATTCATGAAAAGGTTCAGGTATTTACTTCCTCAAGAGTTCTACATGGAATACATCATGATCATGAGAATGGTTCATTGGGTGTTCTACTCGATAGGCAACTACTCATATGTGATCAATGATCTCAAAAGTTCCGATTTACCTTGGACTAAGTTTTACCTTCATCCCAAATCTCATAACTCTCTTCCATGGTGATATGCAAGAGGAATACCATGTATCAATAATCAAACTCTAGGTATCGTCGATGTTTATTAGCATAGAACTTTTTTCGACACTGAAAAGAAATTAATGTGTTGTTGGATGGTCTTATCCTTATCCATCGTTTCATCGACCATCATTTGACTTAGGAGTTTTCTCTCCCCAACTTCATCCCAACAAGACAGTGTTCTGAACCACATCCCATAAAGGGATTCATAAGGATCCATTTGAATTCATGAGTGGAAACTATTATTGTTTGAACTCCATCAGAAGAAGATGTTGATACAATCCTCATTTGATGTCCACTGAGCATGCTATCAAATTTTCCTTGAGTGTTTGGATAGCCCTCTCGTATTGGCCATCAATATGAGGTTGAAATTCCATACTGATGTTCATCTCAAAATTATGAGAGTGTAGAAGAATATTCCAGAACATAGAGATGCATCATGGATCTCGATAAGATATAAATGGTTTGGATACTCTATGAATCCTTACAACATTTTTAATGTATATCCATGCCGGTGGATCCATTGTAAAATCCAGTCAAATTTCAATGGAGTGTGTAGTCTTTCTAAGATGATCCATAATAACCCAGCTAGAAATGATTCTTTTGATTGTCTTTGGATGTCTGGTGGCCATGTCCATGGAGATGTTTTCACACTTTCATGTTGGTATCGGTAATGGTGGCATCATACCCATATACTTCGGCCACTCCGCCTTCACTTTATAACATAACATGCAATATTTTTTATACACAGTGATCTCATTCGTCATGTAATCCCACCAATTATTGCCTCAGATATCTCGAGACATATTTTTGATTCCTAGGTGAATGAAAAAATTTGAACGATGTGCATCATCAAAAAGTACATTCTTTAACTCCAGATTTTATAGAACATAAAATCTTGACCCAAATCTCACAATTCCTTCTTCATTAATATTGAACACTGAGGATTTCACATTTATGATTGTTTCCAATTTCTTCTGAATTATCATATCATCATTTTGAGCATCCTTTATCGGTTACAAAAGGGATAGTTGGGCAATAATTTGTGAATGTATTGATGATGTTCCCTTCTTTATGATTTCAATTTCTAGCTTTATCAAATCTAATAATTTTGGATAATTTTAAATTCTCATCTATTAAAGAATCATTAGGACAATTATACTTATAATATCTTCCAACATGTTCACTTTTCCCATGTGGCAATGGATTGAGATTTAATAGTCTTTGATTAGCTCTAACAATCTACATTGGCACATATACAACTCTATCAGTGTGATTTTAAACTTCTAAATTTTGTGATCTGTATAGATTTCATAATTCTCCCAGAAGAAGTAATCTCGCATAGTTTTTTAAATTGTAGATCACTATATCCAACTCAAGATTGTGTGTTGGATAATGTTTCCTATAAACTATTAATTTCCCTGAATCATAGATAGTGACATTGTCATTTTTCATCAACAAAAAACGTAGTCCCTTTTCTGAGGCATCACTAAATACCTCAAAAAGTCCTCTACTTTTGGGTAGTGTGAGAATGGGTATGGTGATAAGCCTCCTTTTCCAGAATATGAAGCTCTCTTCACATTAATCACTCCATTAAAACATGACACACTTCTGAGATATCTCGGTAAGTGGGTTTGATAAATTTTGAAAAAATTCTCAAAAATCAGTGATAATATCCATCTAACCCTGGGATGATACGGATATCCATCACAGATTTTGGAAATAGAAATCCCTCAATTGCATTTTTCTATGAGGCATCCACAGATATCCATTGGTTGTGATGACATAAACCGAGAATGAGACTTCCTTCAACAATAATTCACACTTGTTGTACATTTTATAGAGATTCTCCTTCCACAAGGTCTCTAGTACAGTGCATAGATTCTCCTCATGCTCTAAATTAGTTTTGATGTATATTAGAGTATCTTCTTTAATGATTACCAAAAATTTGATGAGGTAATCACTAAAGACACAATTAATCATATTCATGATGATTTCTGGAGCATTAGTGAGTCCTAAAAGCATTACTATGAATTGATAGTGCTTATACCATGTATAATAATTATCCTTGGGATATACACCTTCTTCAAGCTTACAAAGTAATATATCTACCGCAAATCCACCATGGAGAAGTATTGTTCCCCATATAGCTGATCAAAAATGTAATCAATTACTGGTAGATGATACTTTTTCGATATTGTTATTTTCTTGAGATCAATATAATCAATGAAAAGGATTGATGATCTATAATTTTTCTTGACGAAGATGATAGGTGCACCCCATGTGGAAAAACTTGAGTCAATAAACCCTTTATCTAGATTATTCTGTACTCGTATCATTAGCTCCTTAGGCTCCACAAAATCTATTCTATATAGAGTCTTGGATATTAGAAATTCTCTAGGTACATGATAAATCAAAAATTCAACATCTCTTCTAGGAGGAAGGCTAGTAAATTCCTCAAGAAACACATTTGTGAATTACCACAAAATAGCCATGTCAACAAGGATGGATTCATCCATAAAATCAATCATATGATAATTATACATGAGCTCACATGGAAGAAATATCCACTCTTGAATTGATGGTACTATAAAAGATTCATCCTCCTCTATTTCCTTGTATAGAATCAAGGGTAGATTCAGAATATGAAGATTGATTTCCCTATCACAAGAATTTTATGTAGGAACTATTTAGGGAAATCAAATCATAGCCATGAAATGAATAAAATATTACCATAGAGAGTATGATGAGGTTCTCTGGGATGTTCAATCTTCAAATTCTGATAGGGAGTAGTTATATTTATGGGATGTAAGGATTTACCCATTTGTTGTTCTCATCTGAAACACTACATACATGATTTTTAGTGGTGTTTTGATTGTTCTAATAAATGTTATATATATAAATGAATGCATAGAAAAAGAATCCAAAATTGTGTTCACTATTCATTAATGAATTTCTAGCGTACCAGTCACCCATTCATTGTCATGGTTCTCATCAGGATTAGTGTTAGAAAATGATCACGCTTTTTTCCTTTGAGGTTGTTGTTTGACACAATAAACCCTTGTATTAGGATACTGGTTTGAAAAGTTCTCTAGTTCATTACGGTGGAAGCAATGAAAAATGGGTTTGATGGTCAAATATAATGTTTTCCTCGTCATTCATTATAGTAGGTTGTTCTTTTCTGTAATTAGTGGATAGGTTTCTTTCTCTTCTACACCTAATGCATTTTCTTATAACCTTAATGAAATATTTGGGGTGATTCTATCCACACCATATGAAAGTGGGTTCCCGAATTTTGTACCATAGTTGATTTATCCATCAGACCACCATAATTAGAGTCCACTTTACACTTCTTATCCCCATGATAACATTGAGAGATTCCGATCTCCATTTTAAATTTGACGGAGCATTGTAAAATCTCCTCATAGATATCGATGTCACTGTTCACTATGGTTATCTGTCGGCAATATTTTAGTCTACCAATGAAGAGGTCAACCATACTTTCAGGGGAAACGACAATGCTAGAGGCATATCATACAAACCTTGTGAAATTTTCTTCATATGCTCCAAGGGATTTGATTTCCTTTTTTTGTAGCAAAAAAGTCCATTTCCATCATAAGTTTGAGGGTGTGTGAAATATATTTATAGAAAATCATTTTATATAAATCCTTCTAATCTAATTCCTCTACCACTTCCTCAAGCTTTGTATTATTAATCAATGTCCACCATTGATCAGCTTCACAATCCATACAATGAGAATCCATAAGATTATTATCATATTAAGAACATTTAATTATGGAGAAGATCTTATCAATGGAGTAAATCCATTTTTTGATGATTTTGGGATTAGATTATGCATTTAATGTAGGAGGCATTTGACTCATGAGGCTCTCGATTGCAGATTTGACTTTATTGGGGGGGGGGGGGGGTGAACATTTCACATGACCCATGTTTCTATTCAAAAATTTAGTTAGTTGAGAGTGTATAATTAAAAAGAATGTGATTAATGCTCCCATTGGATTGGGCATCTCGTTAGAATAGGCATCACATTGATCTTTACATCGGTTGTAATCCAGAATCCTCCAATTACCAATAATTTTCTAAAATAAAGGATAGTTTGGGCTATAAAATAAAGGGGAATCAAAATGAAAAAATAGATAACTTGTAAATTACATTTATTTCCTTAACTTATGAATTTGTAGGCTTCAATCTATGTTATTCATGATCTACCCCCTAACAAATATTCTTTGGGGAAATTTTTTATTTCCTTAATAATGGATCAAACTATGTTAATAAATTTATGAAAGAATATCTCATGGGAGATTCATAACCAACAGTGCAGCAAGGCATGTTTTCATGCACGAGTTCCTATCTGAGTCTTACTCAAATCAGTGTTTTCGTGTATTAACTTAGATACCTTTGTTCTAGATCCACCACTACTTGTTTTTATCTAGAAAGAAATATATTTTCCTAATAAAAAACTTACTCTATACTCACCAATATTTAGGGATATTTTTATTTTAATTAGTCATATCCCTAAATATTTCAATAGGGTTTTCTAATATTAATCCCAAAAATTACTAAATATCACTCTGCTACCAACATTAACAACCCTTATCATTATTACACGTTTAAAAATGATTTATTACATAAATTTTCACTTCTAAAAAATATTAGTATCGAGAGTTCTAGTTTCTTTTGAAATTATAAACATTACATAAGATATTATATAATAAAATAGAATATCTTTATTGAAAAATTCTTTTACATGACCAAAAAATTCCTTCATACTTTTCATTTCATTGGATAAGCTGAGGAAAAGCATAAGAAAAGTGTGAGATGTGAAGCCTTGAAAGGGAGTAAACAAGGAATAACAGGAATTATAGAGTAAATTTTAGGAAATAGGAATATCATTATAGAACAAGGGAAACATTATGTAAAGGCATGATATAGCAAGATTATTATAAAAGGGAAAAGTGGAAACAACATATAGAATGATATTATCATGATCTAAGGCTCATTCCACATGGACTAGCATGGTTAAACCCTTGTTGCAATTGAATTATTTTGAGTAAACACTCGTTGGAATTGAATTAGTTTTCATAAACCCTCATTTCTCATGGACTATAATAATTGAAAACATTACACAATGCATTGGAGCACTATCTGGGCACATCCATTATAAACATATCACCTCATAAAAAAGTGTTCCACATGGATCATATAACATGGATTCATTAAAAATCAACATTTGTTCCATGAAAATGAAATTTGGAATACATAAACGTAAGTAAACTCAAATATCTATATGTTAATAATGGTGAATAGCCTTGATAGATAAATGGTTGTGGTATTCACTACACAATGATTTGGGATTCAAAATTGTGGTGTTATTTCAGCAGCATAACGACGTGATATTAGAAAACACAAAAAAGTTTGATGAGTGATAATGGGGTATCTCATAATATGTACATGAAATGAAAAGTAAGGGTTAATATAGAAACTTGTCAGAACACATGGTATTTGAAAATAGAAGGAGTAACCTAATAAAAAACATGAAGAAATAGGAGAAATGGAATAACTCTAACAAAATTTCTTCATGGTAACATGTGTACATGAGAGTTATTAATGAGATAGAAATATGTCTCTCAAAGTTCAAACATAAGAATATATGTATGGGGTGGATCAAAATCTTACCCTGAACATTTTTAATTGAAAACAAAAGAGTATAACAACATAAATAAACATAGACAAAACTGAGATCAGAAGAAAAACCTTACTTGGAAATGTGTTACCAAAGGCATGGAAGAGGATTGAGAGTGGCTTATTGGGAGATCGGGGTGACATTGGTGGATTCTATAGAGAGGAGGTTAGAGGTTTGTCGAGCTCCGAATGGTTTGAGTGAAGTGGAATGGGAGGTTGAGTGGGTTTATATAGAAATAGAGAGGTAATTCATGGTAATTTAGGTTTCAGACACCACACATTAAACTAATCAAAACAAAAAACCATTCCATTGATTTCACCCATTTTTTTCAACAGGTGGTCGAATAAAATAATTCATAAGGAAAAGGGTCTAACTTGCTAAAATATTAGGCTTACTTATTTGGAGGTGAGTCACAGTCCCAAGGATATCATTTTAAAATGTTAAAGTATTTTATAAGTCATGGAGAGTCCACTATGGAATTGAATAATTAATCAAATAAATATAAAATAAAATTATTAAAAATGTTCAACATTTATGGTATGAATAAAAATTTTATAGTATTTTATTACATCACTATTAGGTCATTATGATGTCATAAAACAAATATTATACATCAATGGTATTTAAATTTTTCCAACAAATTCGATTGCCTCATAAAAGTATTAAAAATTCACCAATAGATAATATTCCCATCCTGAATCCAAAAAATATTATTCATTTTATCTCAATAATTTTATAAATATTTTAATTTTCACTTTTAAAATAAAAACCAACACATATTCAAAATTCATGGATTTTGATATAAATAGTTTTCAAACCATATTAAAAATTAAAATTATATAAAAATTATATGATAATTTATATTTCATAAAATGTAAATTAGTAATGATATTGTGTAAAATTTTTATTAAATTCAATAAATACATTAATACATCAAAATAGATTTCATATTTGAATATTTACTAAATATAATATTTTTTCTTTAAATCCCATTTTCAAAGTAATAATAAAAAAATGAATGTATATACTATATTCTATAAAAATAATAACGCACATAATTATAGTTCTAGGTTCTTATTACATAATACATTATAACACCAACATAATACGTAAAGGTATGGTGCGCGATGTTGACATACTTTTGGGGTAGCTCGGATAGCAATGATCTAGTGGTACTCTCTATTAACATCCTCTTTTCCCATAGATGGTTACTTTCAAGCTTAATGTTTATAATCTCAACATGGACATGGTCAAGAGTGATGACTAGTGAAACAACCTCTTTTATGAGATCTGAAAAATTGGATTCATATATAGAACTTCAACTTGATGAGGTAATCACTTCTTTTTTCTGAGTAAATTGGATATGTAAAATCCATATATTTTTTTGATCAAAAGGACGCATAGCATTAATAACGAAGATCAGCAGAGGTACAAATTAACAGCCATGAAGGTAAATTGGCCAGCCATAGCTGGTTGGCATCGAAGGGGCCTGAGGCTGCCAACTGATGGGTCGCATTGTTTCATTCCCTTTTGGTAGAAGAGATGGTACAGTAGGGGAAGCCTTGGCGAAGCGAATGAATATTCCTGGTAATGAATCTAAATGACTAGAGTCTGCCTTCGTTAGGATTAATAGCATCGATAACGGTGAGGCAGTCAGACTCAATGATGATATCATCCCATCCATGATCCATAGCGAACATCATGCCTGCAATAATGGATGATGATTTAGCAACTGCAGGTTCCCAGAAGGCATGATGTGATTCATATTTCGTAGCAACGATTTTCCCCTGATGATTTCAGGCCAAGAGGCCAAGCACAACAAGCACATCCTTGGGGTGATACGCGTCCACATTAATCATAATAAGCCCATCTGTTGGGGGACATCAATGAGGAAGAAAGGATGGGGTAACACTTGTAATATCATGTCCTTTGTGGTCCTTCCAGTTCTTGATCCACGAAATAGCCCGTTCAATCCATAAATCGGGAGGTTTATGAATGTGGTTAAAAACTGTGTCATTATGCCAGACCCAGATGATCCAAGCTAGAGTGAAAAGTGAACCAGCGTAGTTTGATGAGAGAGAGGAGCACCAACACATCAGAAGATCGGGGTGGTCAGAGGCAATGTCCAATTAGGCTTCAGAAGATGGTCCCTATTTATTCCAAATTTCATTAGCTCCCGGGCAGTGAATGATGGCATGCAAAGGGGTTTTAGTAACATTCGGGCAGAAAGGGCAGGTCTCAACACTGACCATATGACAAAAAATGAGACGACTCTTGGTAGGGAGGGTACATGTACACACCATCCACCAAAAGTGGATAATTCTTGGGGGAACATTGAGATTCCAAAGTGATTTCCATGGTCCCTCTCCCCAATTGGCTGAAAGGATTCCAAGAGAAATTCTATAACTAGATCTCACCGTGTAGTCGCCTAACATGTCCTTGGTCCAGAAGAGATGGTCAGGGCCTGCATCAGGGACCCAGGGAATGCTCAGGATAATTCTTTGGCCTCTTTATTTAAACCATTCATGGATCTTTTCCATGCCCCACCCAGGTCACTGGTCTGAAAGGAGGCAGCTTACAGTAGCGTCCTCAAGGCCTGGTTGGGCGGGGGATGTCGCCTGCATCCCATTCTTGTCGATTACCCATGGATCGGTCTAGATTTTGAAAGATAAGCCATTCCCTATCCTCCATACCAAAACTTTTTCTAGGAGATTACGGGCCCCCCAAAGGCTTCTGCAGAAGAAGCTAGTACGAGGGACAAGAGATGAACCACATAAGTCTGTTTGGGGAAAGTACTTCACTCCGAGTACCCGCGCGCAAAGATATAATGGGCAGTTAATGAGGTTCCACCCTTGTTTGTCCAACAGTGCTTCATTGAAGAGGATAAGGTTCTGGAAACCCATCCCTCCCTCCGATTTGGGTTTGCAGAGTTTCTCCCAGGACATCCAATGGGGTCTATTCCTTCCATCATTTTCTCCAACCAGAAGTTGGTAGTTCGTGACTGGATCAGATTGACGACGGTCACCAGGAGCTTAAACATTTTCATAAACTAGCTAGGGATAGACTGAATGACTACTTTAATGAGTATTTCTTTTCCTACCTTCAAGATTCTTTTTGGGGTCCATCGTTGAAGTTTTTTCTCAATCCAATCAACCAGAGATGCAAAGAATTCTCTTTTCGACCGGCCAATCACCGTGGGAATCCCAAAATACTTCTGGTGTTTATCGACCATACAGATGTCTGCTGATGCACAAGGTTCGTCTCTCTTGGAAGAGGGAACCCCTGCGCTGAAAGATATTTCTGATTTCTTGTGGTTGATAGAATATATAAGAGCCCTATCATAGTGCTGGATCGCATGGCTGATCACTCGACATTCATTAGTAGTAGCTCTGGAGAAAAGGAGGTAGTCATCGACGAAGAAGAGATGCAACACTAGTGGGCTGTCATGGCCGACCCTTGCCCCATGAATAGAGTTGGAGGATGCAGACCTGGAAATAAGGTTAGAAAAAACATCAGCCACTAAGATGAAGTGAAAAGGGGAGAGTGGATCTCCCTGTCATAGGCCTCAGGTTGGGGAAAATCCGCGGGTGAGCTCCCCATTGACCTTGAATTTGAAGGAGACTTTCGAGATGCGTTTCATGACAATATCTGTCCATTTGGTGCAAAAACCCATTTTCAGCATCACGGCTCTACGGAACTGCCACTCCACTTTATCATAGGCATTGGTCATATCCAGTTTCCAGTCCATGGTTCCTCTTTTCACAGCAGATAGTGTTTTCATAGAGTGGTACACTTCCTGGTCCACAATTCAATTATCAGTGATCATTATTTTAGCCACGAAGGCGCTCTGGTTTTTAGAGATAATATCTGGAAGGAAAGGGTGCAACCGATTTACAAGGATCTTGGAGAAGATCTTATAAAAGACATTGGAGATACTGATAGGTATAAAATCAAGGATCTCCTGAGGTTTCTTTATAATTAGAATGAGGATGAGGAAAATTTCGTTGATGGTGGACAAATTATTATTCCATGTCCAGATATTTTTTTTATAATTTTGTAGATGTCAGGACCGATGATGTGCCTATATTGTTTAAAAAATTGGGCGTGGAATCCATCCGGTCCTGGGGCCTTAGTGGGGTGGATGTGTTTCAAAGCTAGGAAAATATCTTCATTTGTCACATATTTAGTAAGTTGTTAATTTATCTCTTCGGTTATCATAGGTCTGATGCATTTTTCCAACTCACCAGACATGAATGGAGTTCATGAAGAGAAGAGGTTCTGGAAGTAGTAGGTCAAAGCATCATGGATCCCCATGGTGTTAGAAACTTTTCTTCCATCAGGTTGTGAGATGAATGTGATAGAATGATTCCAGTTCCTTGCTTATACTCTCTAGTGAAAAAACCTTGTATTTTCATCACCTTTATTAATGTGAATGTCTAGCACCCGCATGGCCCAGAAGAATTCCTTAACACACAGGGCCACGTCCAAATCTCATTGAGTGGCACTAATAATGGAGATATTTCAATTGGATGGGGGTTTCTTGACAAGGTTGTGTAGTTTCTTTTCAAGGACATCATAGTGCCAATCAGGGTGGCATAATTTCTTGTTGCTCCAAGGTTTCATACCTGATGCAACCTATTGGAGATTGAGGACAAAATCATCATTAGAACCCTTCCAGCTCGAATGAACAACCTCTTCACATTCCTGGTCTTTTGACCATAATCTCTAAAATCTAAAGGGTCTGCTAGAATGCCTTTGACGTTCTCCTTGATTGCAGTCAATGAAAATTGGGAAGCGGTCCGAACAGTTGAGCATCATGTGACTAGTACGGTACATGCTGAAGAGATTTATCCAGTTAGTCGAGCCCAGAAATCTGTCAAGACGCTCTTCGATGTGGGTTTCATCTGTGTTACCTCGGAACCATGTGAATGGATCACCCGTGTATCCCAGATCGACCAGTTCCGCCCCAGAGGCCGCATCCTTAATGTTTTACATCCTCGCATGGGGTAAGGCCGTTCCACCCCATTTTTCCTAGTGGAACATAATATCAAAGAAATCCTACCGAAGATAATAGGGCTCGGTAGATCATGACACAGCTTGTAAAGAAGATCCCATGATTTCTTCTTCTCCTACTCGGACGGCCAACCATAGAATCCCACAAAGGTCCAAGGCAGGGTGTGGTCTGGCTGAATGGATGCAGGCACATGTTGCGAGGAGAAGGAAAAAAATCTTAACATCGATACTATCCTTCGATAGGAGACATGGTACCCCATAATGGCCTTGTGTGGAGATCGGGAGATAGCCATGGAAGCCGCATTTCGTAGCAATGCCAGTGAATTCCTTGCATTCCAGTATGGTTTCGGACAGGAAAACCATATCAGGGAAACATTGGGCGTATTTTCAAAAAATTATACGAACCGTTCAGGGGTTTCCAAGCCCACAAAAGTTCTAGCATAATACAATAATTGGTCTTGGCGGGGTTGGGTCTCGCCTGCCTCCACCTTTGAGCTCTATGAATAGGGATTTCCATCCTTCATTTTCAATATTTTTGGGGAATTACCCATTGATTGGCTTGTTTCCATTCATCGTTTTGGTTCCCCTGGTTTTGGGTATTCCTGTATACCATTTCTATCATCATGTTGTGCCATTTTCCAGGTTTTAAGGGTGCTTGGGCTAGGTGGTGGAGTTCTGGTCATCCCCTATTCTCTATGTGGTATTATGTCTTACTTGGACTTCATTGGATCAGGGACGGGATCAGGTGGTTCAAGGTGCATCTGATTTGGCTTTGTACTTTTTCCTGGTAGTTATTTTGGTGTCATCCCTGTTGGGTGGAGAAAGAAAGGAAGTGATGGCAAGAGGGGGGTGAATTTCCTTTTAAAAATAAATTAACAATTTAAAATCAAAGTAAAGAATGCAGCGGAAATAAAGGTGGCAAAGAAAAAAAAACATGATAACGGAGTTCGGCTTAAACCCAAGCCTACGTCTCCGCTCCCAACTCAACCGTTGAGAGATTTACTACCGCTTGCTTTTTAATGGTTTTATCAAGAAACCCACTAGACTTTAAGGTTAGTCTAGAACCTATTACAGCTTGCTTTTAAATGGTTATGCAAGAACCCACTTGCTTTCAATGGTTGAGCAAGAACCCACTAGACTTCTTACAGGTGAAGGCTAGCTCACCTATGACACAATCCTTTTAAAGGGAAGGCTTGTCTAACCTCTTCACACCTTGAAGGTGGTGTGAAAACCCAAAAGAGAGGAGGATGAGAGAAATTGGAGTTTGTAGGCACAAACTCAATTTAATGATCAAAATGAATAAAGCAATGAAAAACCGTAATGGGGAAGTCTTGGGCGCCAATGGATTGAAGGAGTTGATGAAAAGCGCTCCCAAGCTTCTTTAGTGGTGCTCCTTGGATGAGGAATTGAGTTGGAGCACTTTGAGGTTCCTTGGAGAAATCCGCCGGAGGTTCGCCAAATGAAGAGAAATGTGTCCCGTGGGCTTCCGTGGCTTGGTAATGGTTCCGGTATTAATCCTTAGGCTTCCGGGGGTTCCTAGTCCTTTATTTATAGAGGGGGAACCCTCATATGGCCTTTGGAGGTCTTTGGAGCCGTTGGAAAAGGCTTCGGAGCCGTTGGGAGGCAAGTGGACAGGTCTGGTCAAAGGCCCAACGACTAGTTTGACTGGCTCTACCGGCTGACCGGTGCTAGGCCACCGGTTGGCCGCTGCTTTGTAAAGTGGAGACTTGTTCTGCCCAGGCGCCACCGGCTGGCCGGTGAGCAGGCCACCGGTTGGCCGGTGAGGAGGCAGTAGCTACCCCTTCTGTCTGGGTGCCACCGGCTGGCCGATGCTGAGGCCACCGGTTGGCCGGTGCTGAGGCAGTGGCTCAGCCTTCTGTCCAGGGTCCATCGGCTGGCCGGTGGTCTTCCACCGGTTGGCCGGTGGACTGAATTTCAGTCCACTTTTGGCTTTTTGCCTTCATGGCCCAATTCCTTGGCAACCTGAAATTATGTCTATCATCCAAAAACACTTAAAACAAGATTAGTAAAATAAGAGAGTGATTGTGATCATGAAAATTAAACCACGAGGGGTACGAGAGGTACAACAATCTCCCCCTATTTTGATGATCACAATCACCAAAACAAGCAATGTAAAAATGAAATGAAAGGCATGCTTTAAAAGATAAATGGGAAAGTAAAGCAAAGCACGAGAGAAAGATTTCTCCCCCAATCAATCAAGAATTTCTCCCCCTTTGTGATTATCAAAATAGCACGGGGCATAAAACTTGATTGAGGGAAACGTTGAAAAACAAGATAGAGTTTTTTAAACCAATTGAAATTTTTGAAATTTGAATTGAAAGTTTTGAATCTAAAATTGAATTGAGACTTTTTAATTGAATGTTTTGAATTAAAAGAATTTTGAATTGAAATTTTGAAATGAAAAACTCAAAAAGGTTTAAACAATCCTAACTCCCCCTAAATAAAAACAACAAATCACCGGGGAGAGGTTTTTGGAACCGAGACAAATTTTGGTCCGGAGAGACTCGCTAAGAGGGATTTTTCAATCCACACTTGTCTAGTGGCGGGTCTTCTCCTAAAAAATTCATCATTTAAGAAAATAGTTTTGGGCCTACCATACCGGGCATTTTTGCAATTGCACTCATAAATTAAGTGCCCGGGTTTTTTACAATAATTGCAAAATTTAAATTGGGAGCTCCCCCTTACAAAAATAGTGGGTTCATGGGAAGAGGAAGCTTGCTTAGAATATCCAAGCCCTTCGGTGGTTCTAGATATGCGTTGGGAACCAAGCAATTTGGTCAAATTTTGTTCACCTTGGGTGAACTTAGCTAAGGATTCCCTTAAATCTTTGATAGTTGATTCCATGGAATCAACATCGGGAAGGTTTTGGATTTTGAGGGACAACTCTTCCTTCTCTTTGAGAAGTTGTTCTTTTTCGGAAGAGAGTTTTTTGAAATTCTTTTTTAAAGAAACAAATTTGGAAGAAAGTTCGTGAAAACCTTCCTCCAATTGATCTCTAGCGTGTTGGAGATCCTCGTAGGAAAGATGATTGAATGAATTAGAAGAACAAGAGGATGAGGAGTCGGAAGATGTTACCACATGAAATGCCATTCGGCATTTTTTACCGTTGTCGCTCGAGGAGGAGGAGGATGTGGAGCTATCACTCCATGTGGCTTTGAATGCCTTCTGCTTCTCCTTTTGCTTGGCCTTTTTCTTGTTGAGTGGACAATCGAGCTTGTAATGGCCTTTCTCGCCGCACCCGTAAAATGTTACCTTGGGCTCGGATTTTTCATTGGGTTGAGCCTTGCGGGATTTCTTCTTCTTGTGCTTCTTCATGAATTTGTGCATTTTGCGGGCAAGATTCTCCATTTTGGAATCGCCGCTTGAAGAGGAAGAAGAGGAGGAGGAGGAGCTATCTTCTTGTTGAACTTTGAAGGCGATGTTCTTTGGAACATTGATCGATTTGCCTTCCTTTTCAGCTTGCCTCCTCATGGTGATCTCATAGGTCATGAGGGATCCGATGATCTCTTCGACCGGCATTTCTTTTAAATTTTTCGCTTCTTGAATTGCCGTGACTATCGGTGCCTATGAGCTTGGTAAGATCCAAAGGATCTTCTTTACCATCGTTTCTGCAGAAATATTATCTCCAAGAGACTTTCTGCCATTGCAAACGTCAGTAAATCGAGTAAACATATCAGAAATAGATTCATGTGGGTGCATAGAAAATAACTCAAAATCTTGACGATACATGTCCAATCGAGTATCCTTGACTTTGTTGGTCCCCTCATGGGTAACCTCCAAAAGTTTCCAGATTTCATGTGAGGAGGTGCATGTGGAAACTCGATTCAATTCATTACGATCAAGGCCGCAATGTAGAGCATTCATGGCTTTGCCATCAAGCTCGAAATTTTTAATATCGGCTTGGGTCCATTTGGATTCATCGGGAGAAGAGAGAGTGTAACCATGCATGACAATTTTATAAATGGGATAACCTATACTTCTAAGAAAAGTGGTCATGCGGGGTTTCCAATATGTATAGTCAGTTCCATCAAAAAATGGACACGACCCAAAGAATAGCCTTCGGGGGAAAAAGAAGTGGAAGCCATCAAAAAAGATCTTGAATTTGAAACCGGTTAGGGTATTACTCAAATTTTCCTCTGATACCAATTGTTGGGGGGAGAAAGAAAGGAAGTGATGGCAAGAGGGGGGGGGGGTGAATTGCCTTTTAAAAATAAATTAACAATTTAAAATCAAAGTAAAGAATGAAGCGGAAATAAAGGAGGCAAAACACAAAACTTGATAACGGAGTTCGGCTTAAACCCAAGCCTACGTCTCTGCTCCCAACCCAACCGTTGAGAGATTTACTACCGCTTTCTTTTTAATGGTTTTAGCAAGAAACCCACTAGACTTTAAGGTTAGTCTAGAACCTATTACAGCTTGCTTTTAAATGGTTATGCAAGAACCCACTTGCTTTCAATGGTTGAGCAAGAACCCACTAGCCTTCTTACAGGTGAAGGCTAGCTCACCTATGACACAAGCCATTTAAAGGGAAGGCTTGTCTAACCTCTTCACACCTTGAAGGTGGTGTGAAAACCCAAAAGAGAGGAGGATGAGAGAAATGGGAGTTTGTAGGCACAAACTCAATTTAAATCTCAAAATGAATAAAGCAATGAAAAACCGTAATGGGGAAGTCTTGGGCGCCAATGGATTGAAGGAGTTGATGAAGAGCGCTCCCAAGCTTCTTTGGTGGTGCTCCTTGGATGAGGAATTGAGTTGGAGCACTTTGAGGTTCCTTGGAGAAATCCGCCGGAGGTTCGCCAAATGATGAGAAATGTGTCCCGTGGGCTTCCGTGGCTTGGTTATGGTTCCGGTATTAATCCTTAGGATTCCGGGGGTTCCTAGTCCTTTATTTATAGAGGGGGAACCCTCATATGGCCTTTGGAGGTCTTCAGAGCCGTTGGAAAAGGCTTCGGAGCCGTTGGGAGGCAAGTGGACAGGTCTGGTCAAAGGCCCAACGGCTAGTTTGACTGGCTCTACCGGCTGACCGGTGCTAGGCCACCGGTTGGCCGCTTCTTTGGAAAGTGGAGACTTGTTCTGCCCAGGCGCCACCGGCTGGCCGATGAGCAGGACACCAGTTGGCCGGTGAGGAGGCAGTAGCTAACCCTTCTGTCTAGGTGCCACCGGCTGGCCGGTGCTGAGGCCACCGGTTGGCCGGTGCTGAGGCAGTGGCTCAGCCTTCTGTCCAGGGTCCATCGGCTGGCCGGTGGTCTTCCACCGGTTGGCCGGTGGACTGAATTTCAGTCCACTTTTGGCTTTTTGCCTTCTTGGTCTTCGTGGCCCAATTCCTTGGCAACCTGAAATTATGCCTATCATCCAAAAACACTTAAAACAAGATTAGTAAAATAAGAGAGTGATTGTGATCATGAAAATTAAACCATGAGGGGTACGAGAGGTACAACAATCTCCCCCTATTTTGATGATCACAATCACCAAAACAAGCAATGTAAAAATGAAATGAAAGGCATGCTTTAAAAGATAAATGGGAAAGTAAAGCAAAGCACGAGAGAAATATTTCTCCCCCAATCAATCAAGAATTTCTCCCCCTTTGTGATTATCAAAATAGCACGGGGCATAAAATCTGATTGAGGGAAACGTTGAAAAACAAGATAGAGTTTTTTAAACCAATTGAAATTTTTGAAATTTGAATTGAAAGTTTTCAATTGAAAATTGAATTGAGACTTTTGAATTGAATGTTTCGAATCAAAAGAATTTTGAATTGAAATTTTGAATTGAAAAACTCAAAAAGGTTTAAACAATCCTAACTCCCCCTAAATAAAAACAACAAATCACTGGGGAGAGGTTTTTGGAACCGAGACAAATTTTGGTCCGGAGAGACTCGCTAAGAGGGATTTTTCAATCCACACTTGTCTAGTGGCGGGTCCTCTCCTAAAAAATTCATCATTTATGAAAATAGTTTTGGGCCTACCATACCGGGCATTTTTACAATTGCACTCATAAATTAAGTGCCCGGGTTTTTTACAATAATTGCAAAATTTAAATTGGGAGCTCCCCCTTACAAAAATAGTGGGTGCATGGGAAGAGGAAGCTTGCTTTGAATAGCCAAGCCCTTCGGTGGTTCTAGATATGCGTTGGGAACCAAGCAATTTGGTCAAATTTTGTTCACCTTGGGTGAACTTAGCTAAGGATTCCCTTAAATCATTGATAGTTGATTACATGGAATCAACATCGGGAAGGTTTTGGATTTTGAGGGACAACTCTTCCTTCTCTTTGAGAAGTTGTTCTTTTTCGGAAGAGAGTTTTTTGAAATTCTTTTTTAAAGAAACAAATTTGGAAGAAAGTTCGTGAAAACCTTCCTCCAATTGATCTCTAGCGTGTTGGAGATCCTCGTAGGAAAGATGATTGAAAGAATTAGAAGAACAAGAGGATGAGGAGTCGGAAGATGTTACCTCATGAAATTCCATTAGGCATTTTATACCGTTGTCGCTCGAGGAGGAGGAGGATGTGGAGCTATCACTCCATGTGGCTTTGAATGCCTTCTGCTTCTCCTTTTGCTTGGCCTTTTTCTTGTTGAGTGGACAATCGGGCTTGTAATGGCCTTTCTCACCGCACCCGTAACATGTTACCTTGGGCTCGGATTTTTCGTTGGGTTGAGCCTTGCGGGATTTCTTCTTCTTGTGCTTCTTCATGAATTTGTGCATTTTGCGGGCAAGATTCTCCATTTCGGAATCGCCGCTTGAAGAGGAAGAAGAGGAGGAGGAGGAGCTATCTTCTTGTTGAACTTTGAAGGTGATGTTCTTTGGAACTTTGATCGGTTTGCCTTCCTTTTCAGCTTGCCTCTTCATGGTGATCTCATAGGTCATGAGGGATCCGATGAGCTCTTCGACCGGCATTTCTTTTAAATTTTTTGCTTCTTGAATTGCCGTGACTATCGGTGCCCATGAGCTTGGTAAGTTCCAAAGGATCTTCTTGACCATCGTTTCTGCAGAAATATTATCTCCAAGAGACTTTCTGCCATTGCAAACGTCAGTAAATTGAGTAAACATATCAGAAATAGATTCATGTGGGTGCATAGAAAATAACTCAAAATCTTGACGATACATGTCCAATAGAGTATCCTTGACTTTGTTGGTCCCCTCATGGGTAACCTCCAAAAGTTTCCAGATTTCATGTGAGGAGGTGCATGTGGAAACTCGATTCAATTCATTACGATCAAGGCCGTAATGTAGAGCATTCATGGCTTTGCCATCAAGCTCGAAATTTTTAATATCGGCTTGGGTCCATTTGGATTCATCGGGAGAAGAGAGAGTGTAACCATGCATGACAATTTTATAAATGGGATAACCTATACTTCTAAGAAAAGTGGTCATGCGGGTTTTCCAATATGTATAGTCGGTTCCATCAAAAAATGGAGCACGACCCAAAGAATAGCCTTCAGGGGAAAAATAAGTGGAAGCCATCAAAAAAGATCTTGAATTTGAAACCGGTTATGGTATTACTCAAATTTTCCTCTGATACCAATTGTTGGGCGGAGAAAGAAAGGAAGTGATGGAAAGAGGGGGGTGAATTGCCTTTTAAAAATAAATTAACAATTTAAAATCAAAGTAAAGAATGCAGCGGAAATAAAGGAGGAAAAACACAAAACTTGATAACGGAGTTCGGCTTAATCCCAAGCCTACGTCTCCGCTCCCAACTCAACCGTTGAGAGATTTACTACCGCTTGCTTTTTAATGGTTTTAGAAAGAATCCCACTAGACTTTAAGGTTAGTCTAGAACCTATCATAGCTTGCTTTTAAATGGTTATGCAAGAACCCACTTGCTTTCAATGGTTGAGCAAGAACCCACTAGCCTTCTTACAGGTGAAGGCTAGCTCACCTATGACACAATCCTTTTAAAGGGAAGGCTTTTCTAACCTCTTCACACCTTGAAGGTGGTGTGAAAACCCAAAAGAGAGGAGGATGAGAGAAATGGGAGTTTGTAGGCACAAAATCAATTTAAAGCTCAAAATGAATAAAGAAATGAAAAACCGTAATGGGGAAGTCTTGGGCGCAAATGGATTGAAGGAGTTGATGAAGAGCGCTCCCAAGCTTCTTTGGTGGTGCTCCTTGGATGAGGAATTGAGTTGGAGCACTTTGAGGTTCCTTGGAGAAATCCGCCGGAGGTTCACCAAATGATGAGAAATGTGTCATGTGGGCTTCCGTGGCTTGGTTATGGTTCCGGTATTAATCCTTAGGCTTCCGGGGGTTCCTAGTCCTTTATTTATAGAGGGGGAACCCTCATATGGCCTTTGGAGGTCTTCGGAGCTGTTGGAAAAGGCTTCGGAGCCGTTGGGAGGCAAGTGGACAGGTCTGGTCAAAGGCCCAACGGCTAGTTTGACTGGCTCTACCGGCTGACCGGTGCTAGGACACCGGTTGGCTGCTGCTTTGGAAAGTGGAGACTTGTTCTGCCCAGGCGCCACCGGCTGGCCGGTGAGCAGGCCACCGGTTGGCCGGTGAGGAGGCAGTAGCTACCCCTTCTGTCTGGGTGCCACCGGCTGGCCGGTGCTGAGGCCACCGGTTGGCCGGTGCTGAGGCAGTGGCTCAGCCTTCTGTACAGGGTCCATCGGCTGGCCGGTGTTCATCCACCGGTTGGCCGGTGGACTGAATTTCAGTCCACTTTTGGCTTTTTGCCTTCTTGGCCTTCTTGGCCCAATTCCTTGGCAACCTGAAATTATGCCTATCATCCAAAAACACTTAAAACAAGATTAGTAAAATAAGAGAGTGATTGTGATCATGAAAATTAAACCACGAGGGGTACGAGAGGTACAACAATCCCTAGCTCTGTATATTTTGGGATATTTCCCTTCAAGGAGTTAGAGTAGATTCCATTTTCCCTCTGTGTGGATGGTCCCGCTTTATGGATATTTGGTTGTCCAAGTATAAAGGCTTTTTGATGTATAGATTCCTCTTGTCTGGTATGGTCCCATGTGAGATGATTGTAGTATTTTTGATTCTCCGTCTTAGGGATGAAGGCATATTTAGTTAGTTTGGTTCGGAGCCATGGGCCATACTCAAGAAATAGGGTACCTAAGTCATTCATTTTCGTTCAAATACTTGCTCTTTCCAGATGGTTGAGACGACCACAAAAGATGCAAAAAATTGGGAGTTTCTCAAACTCGAATGATATCCATGTATTGGTGTTATCGAATTTCAAAAAAATTCCACTCATCAGCAGATCTAACACATCAATTTCAGCCCTAATTCAAACCTAGGACCCCCATTGGATAGGGTATGAGCAGTCCGAATTTAGGAAATATCCAATGTTATCCCCGATTTCTCACATGATGCGTTCCATTCGTGCGTGAAAAGGTATTCCTTTGATACGTATCCAAAAGGGGGATCGAGTGATATTGAATTTCTATATATCATCCCCCCATTGTATTCTTCCATGAGGATAAGTTGATTGTCGAATGGCCATGTTCTACCTCTCAGGATTTTATCACTATCTTTCTCGCTGAAGAACTCAAACACAAAGCGGTAGTTTCCTACCACCCGAATAGCAATGCATGCTTCCATTTTCCACAGTTTCTGTAGGGTGTTTTTTAGGGCCCCCCTTATTAACTGACACATTATCCATGAACATACCAACCACAAGTAGAGAGATTAATTTTTTCAATCGTGTATCTTCATTTTCCCGAGCCTCGATTTATGCCTTCTCTCAGTCCTTCAAGTACAACCTCCTCCATTGGATCACTAAATCCGCCTCCATGGATCAATGCACGTGGGTGGGGAAAATAAGCCCTGGCCGAGTTCAACAGACCCACTTTCAAGGCCCGATTCAAACAAAGGCCCTTTTCTGGGATCCCCCACCATGACCGATCCAGTGAAAGAAAGTCGTTCCCGAAAAATATTCGTGATCCGCTGTAAGGACTACCGCAAACTTTCTCCCTCTACGTTTGGGTTTGCCGAGATTCTCTCCCGGATGCGCGAAGCAGATCAACGCGATATGCCCTTCAAAGTTGGATCATCCCGACAGCTTGTTTGCGAGACAACCACAAGCAGTGGGTACTTCGTGAGCACCGGTTCGACGTGACATCTTCTTCGCGGGAATACCCCAAGCAGTGGGTTCTTTGCGAGCACTGGTTTGTCACGACATGTTCTTCCCGAGCAAGAAATGGTTCATCGTGGAAGCTTCTTTGTGAGTCAACCCAACATGGAATCCTCTATATAAACCTAGTTTCGTCGCACCGCCATTGGTCAAGAGAACAATCGTCGTTCATCGCTGGGAAGGTCTGGTTGTGTGTTTGGGATCCAGTAACACCCTCGGTTTCCAGATCTGGCCGTAGAGAGGGGAGACATCTTAGGGAAAGTCCCTGCCAGAACGGGGAAGAATAGAGATCGCTGTCTCCAATAAAAATAGTGGAAGGATTCCCAAACCTTCTTCGATTGCAGGTCCCAGAGTTCTGATTTGAGCAGTGATCGGCCGTTGGAGGTGAAACAAGAAACGAGGGAACCAGAGGAATACGTGAGGAAGAAACCGGGGGCAAGGGCTCAGAACATGAACGGGACAACTGGATGAAGATGGTACATGCCTGCAATTGAAGGAAAACTGGTCCACCACCCATCGCCATGTGTAGGTCAAGAAGGAGTGAACTCAAAACCCAAGAAACCCTAGGAGTGATTCTCTTAAGCGCGAGAGACATCATTGTAAAAGCCTTATATTTATACTAATCACGCGATCACTCTTCAATGACGATATTACCAAAGGTAAAAATTCATAATGGAATTTTAAAATCCAAAAACATAAAACCAAGGAAGTGAATATGTTTTATATAACCATTTTACATAACTAGACTTTTAATTATATCAAAGAAGAATATTCATTAATAAATGTTTTGTTCATTACAGCAGTTAAAATGGGTGGAATACAACAGTACCCTTCATGACTCATAAAAAAGAATCATTTGTTGTTTCCCAGTTAACCATTTTTAAAGGGGATATATCAAATAAAAAAAGGGATTCTAGGCAAAAAAATTTATGGTCATCATAGTGAGCCGTAAATTAGAGAAATAATGTATAGGGTAATTTGATAGTGGAGAAATGGTAATAAATAGTTTTTATTAAAGAATCATACAATTGTGTCATTAATTTTGGAAAATACCTATATAAATATATAAAGGAATCATAATGAACATGTCATATATATTCCTCAATGGAGAAACCATAGGATGTGTAATAGTTGTATGGAATGCTATAAGAGTTATAAATGTACCACATATCTCAAAAATAAAAATTCTATCTAAAAGTTCCCAACAGAACATTTATTTCAGGTTAATACAATGATGTAAGGATTTTATTAGTTATATGAAAACAATTTGGTTATAATTTCAATCATTATGAATGTTTTTGAATTTTCTAATGAGTTATATAATGTTAAATCATTATGTCATAATGTTTTTTGGACATTGGGTTTTATATTGAATTACTAATCAAAAATTTGTTGCAAGATGTTTTAGGGGTAATGATTGGTACAAGAATCATATTGATTTATAACAAGTAATTCATGATTTCACCATGTTAATATTCTATCATGGTCATTCAGGGTATGAGATTGATTTTTTTTTTAAATTATGAAATTATGATATCTAGTTTAAGAATTTTGATGATAATTTAGATGTATTATAATGAAAAAATTTATATAATTGGTAAAGCACATTAAAACACGTTTCTAGAATATAAACAACACCTATAGTATGTGATTTCAAGTGTATAAAGTGTCTGAGGAACTGTTAATGTTATAATTTTGATATATGAGCATCAACTGGGAAATTAAGGTTGAGGAATGTTCTACCAGATACATTTTAGGTAGTTTAAATTATTTATTTAGATTAATCCATATGCACTTTATAGTTACTATTTTTATGTACTGGGTATCATTAGGAATGGTTTGAGTTTTTTCTGTAGAAATTTATAATTGAAAACACACTTATTTCAGACATATATTGGATTACATGATAGTGGAATAATTTTTTAATGTTTATTATAATATCCCATAACCATATACATGGTATATATTTTGTATGAACGGTAGAATCTTCTAGAAATACCTGTGATGATTTTTACTACTATATATGAGAGATAAATTACTGTGACATGTTACATTGTTATATGTGAAATCTGAATTCTTTGTTTCTCAATGAATTGAAATACATAATAACATAATTTTCTCTACATTTTATCAATGAAATGTATTTGTGGTGTTTTAAAGAAGTTTAAATAGTCGTTTTGGATATTATAGGATATGGAAATATAGTTATGATTGATAACACTATTATTTCTCCTATCGGGGATCGTTAGTGGGGTATAGAATAAATATAATTGTCAGTGTTCCAATAATAAATAGTCTAGAATATATATAAAACAAAATATGACTAAAGTGACAATTAACTTCATTTACCAATAAATTTTTCAACCAAAATTTTTATAAAAATCTGTTCTACATTCCCATATTTCAAAATCTATTTATTACATAAACTTGTTTGTTTTGAGGAATAATATTTTCACAAACAATCTCAAGAAAAAATTAAATAACAATAAATAATAATAATTTAAAAGGGTATTCCTCAATAAAATACTAAATATATTATCTTTATCAATATAATCATTACCACATATGGGATAACACAACATAAAATTGAGATCCAAGAAAAAAATCCACACATTCACCCCATGTTGTTTCTTTTCATGTATCCCTTCTGTAAAATATCTACATATCAAGATTCATAACCGATAACATTAAAATGTTGGTTACAAAAATTAGAATTTTCAATAACTCTTTTATTTGATTATGAGTATCCTATATGTATGTATTAATTCTTTTAAAAAATTATAATTTATAAAACTAATATTAGAAATATGAATTGAAAATTGATACATCCTAATCACATGAAAAAATATTATTGAGATGTAGTAAAATATATCATCATTTGTTCAATAAATATTGTATAAAAACCTTATCAAACACTATTATTGTACTAACATTCTTATTATTAAAGAAAACATAGTTATTTTGTTTTGTAAGAACATATTATTCATCACATAATAAATCAAAGTTATAAATTTTTGACTAAATATGGGGAAAACCTAAACATGTGCAAATATAGGGTTGATATTGTTGTTTATTGATCATTCGATATGAATACCGTTGTAAATTATTATAGAGAAATTATGTATGAAATGGAAATGGTAATTGAACACGGCCTGCATTATTTTCATAACATGTTTTAGAAGATAAATAGTCAATCATGAATACCGTTATATACTAGTTTTAATAAATACACAACATTTTAAGCAACATTGAAGTTATATAATTTGAAATATAGAAGTCTTTAGAGAGATACTATCATTAATGTACTAATTAGTATCCTAAATTATATAATACTAGAATAAATTGAACATCCCTATAAAATATTTTATTCTAAACAATTTTTATTTTCAATAGGAATGATATTTATAAAATACATTCTTGTCTAAATGATTTCATATTTTAGTTGACATAAATTACTTATTATGGTCAATTGATCGATTATATGAAATTGTTATGGGATATAGGTGTTATGTTATATGATTCTCATAGAAGTGAAAAAATCACATTGAGGTCCCTATTGTATGGAACACTAAATGACTTTATTGAATACAAAAATTTGTTATGATATATCATGAATGTAATGTTGAGTTGTCACATTTGTTAATAATTCACACACTCAGTTTTTTAAACATTCCTAAAAGTTTATTTTTTAGGGAGTTAGAAATTTTTACCTTAGCTATATAAATACTGATCATGGATGAACACATCTAATGTGAATATTGAATAATTTTAAGCATATATCATCTATTGAGTGATCATATTTTTTTTAATTAAAATATATTGATACAGTTTTCAATAAACTATTTTTTAAAAACAACATGAAATCATGTTGGAAAAAATATTAGTTTTATTGTAATTAACATAATCAATTTACATTAAATTAAACCTTTTTTATGTAATATATGTATATAAAAATGTATTTTAGATTGCTATTAGAATATTAATAAATGTTCCTAGAAAAAATATGGCATTAAGGCTTAGTTGGACATGATTAGAATGAGGACAATAAATGAGTTGGATCCAATGAAAGGTAAAATTCATAAATTTCTTTTCCCAGTTGCAAACAAATTATACAGACAATAATATTTTTAATTTTTAATTTTCTTTAAAGATATAAAAGTTATAGACGGGTCTTCATAAAATATCATGAAGGCCATGTCAAGGAACAATTTAAATTTTCAATGACTTAAATCACACAAAATCAATGTTGTTATACATCATTTGGTACTCATTTATTCATATTTCATTCTTACTTTAACAGTATGACAAACATTATCCAATCTATTAATTTTTTTTAAATCCATATGTAATAATGTAAATGACTAGATGATGCTTTGAATCATGAATATGGAGGTTTTGACAATATTATGTGAATGGGATAGTTCATCCCACCTTCATTCTTTGATATAATGATCTACCAGATTGATATATTGGTTAGAGAGGTTCAACCATGTGGCCTTGTACAATACAGATGGTTATACACCATTTATCTCTATTTTGTAATTTTAAAGGTTACTCCATGCATCGAAGTCATACAGAAGGTTGTATTGAATAATGATATAATAATAAAAAAACAATGGATTTATATTCTGATTACATATTAGATTACAATGGAATTAGTTACCCCAAGACTTATCACAGGGGACGCCTTTTGGGTTATGATATTTCCCAATGACATGTTGTTAAAATTTCCACCATAAAGATACATAAATATTACTTTACACTTTAAAAAATATTCATGATTTTTCTCCCTACATTGAATCCTTAAATTTAATTTTTATATATTTTTATCCATCAAGGTATGAACTATTCATATCAAATATATAAAATAAAAAATTATATTAGATTGTTATGAAATATTATTTAAATGGATTTATCATAAAATCAATATTCAATTAAGAAATGAATTCAACATCAAGCTATGGTATTAAATGAAAGTGATAATTATACAATTTTTTTTAATTCATTATAATATGGTCTACAAGAAATAACTTGATGACCATAGTGTGATAAAAACAATCACGTTTAGATTGTTATGTAAGTGTGGAAAAATTTTTGTTACATGGATCAAAATATAATTTGTTTGAATATGTCATATTTCAGAATCATTTAGAATATATACGAGTGAAATTATACAAAATTTCATATAACAATATTCCATTCCAAATTTTACAATAGTAGAAGTGTAGTCAATATAGATGAAAATGATTCCTAAAGCTTAATTTCTTAGTGGAAGGGGTAGATAATGAACCATTCATATTGGTATCATAATAAATATTAGTATTTTATTGTTTATATCCAGAAACAAATTATTACTTTACCTACTGGTGACTAATGTTAATATTGAAAGAGATGAAAATTCAATCAAGGATGACCTTTTCATTTATAGATCACAAACATTTCATGGAAGTCTCAATGTAGAGTATTTATTTAAAATTATAGGGAACCAAAAATATGGTATTTGGGTTCTCCATATAAGATCAAAATCACATCGACATTTAATGAAAACAAAGTGGGTTCAATGATTGTTTTAATCAGTTTTTTAATATAAATTTATTTTACAAATATGGTTAGGGGTTCTTAACTATATTTATATAATATGATTTCCATTTTTTACTACTCAGGGAGAAAATGACTTCTTGACATTTTTGTCTTACCAATAACGGGAATGAATGGTTAGATGATGATAGAAATAAAATAAATTTGGGGATCGACACCATGATAATGAAAAAGATAAAGACAATGAAACATCATAATATTGATTAAAATTATAAATTCATGAAGAAAGTGTGTAGAATTGGAGGTTGGATGGAATCAACATGGCTATCCTATGGACCCCAGAAGGACAATGCGCATTATTTATGTTGGTTTCACAATAAATATGAATATAATAACATATATATATTTAATGTGCCATCTCAAAACTGTAATGAAGCAAACCCATTTTTATGATATTATTATAATGTTATGATATATTTTTACTTTTGACTGAAAATTAATATGAGGAAATATTGTTTTTAATTTAATTTTCCATTCTATATATTAGTCATTTCATATTATTTTCAAATAAATATGTTTTAGATGAAACATTAAAATCCAATAGAGGATTACAGACAATTCTCATAACGTTTTTCCATTATGATACTGAGTACAAACCGAAACCCCACTAACCATTAACATATTCACACAATAAATAGTAGGAAACATAGAATGATTTTATCTTTCATCATGATGTGAAATCATTTTAGGTAAATTTATTTGGAAATATATAATTTTAAGTTATTTATTTAATCTAATTTTAATAAAAAATATTAATTTATAAAATAGTAAAAGATTGTTGAGAATTAAAATCACACATCAATACAAATTTACCCCAATTATAGATCCATGATAGGGTAAAATTTACTAGAGAAGAAAATTTTAGTTATTTTTAATCAAGAATAATTTTTTTTGATATTAAAAAATATCTTTTATTTTATTATTTTACATTTATGAATCAAAATATGAATCCGCTTCCATACCATATCTTGTGTAATGGAAAGAGGCCGCCATAAATATGATGTGTAAAGTAGTTGATGGAAACCAAAAAATATTATGGGAAACATATGTAAGTAAAAAAATAATAGTTATTATTTATTATTTAAGAAATATTATGAAAAAAATATATTTAGGTTAATATTTTATTATTTATTGTTTATAAACATGAATCGGTCGAGACTGTATTATGATTAAAAGTTATTTTAGTGGATTTGATGAAGCAGAAGCAATATGGTCATGTTAGAGGCGTAGGATTTGAAGTGTATCCATGAAAATATTTTTTGAAGATACAATGGTAAGATGATACATATCAAATTAGTAATGTATTATTGTTACAAATAGATTATTTTCATTATATAATTGCTCATTATTGTTTGGAAGACCAATATATGAAAAAAAAAATGAGAATTAGTGGTGGGAAAATGATCATCCCATGAACAACCAAATGACATCACTAGCATTGATGCTATTCATTCCCCTCAACCACGTAACATATATAAATTAACCAATATTTTCATTACTCATTATCTTATATCTGAATCAGAAAACTTATAATAACATAGCATTATAAAATAATATATATTGAATTTTTTTTCTATTTATCAACATCCTTGAACTTTATTATTTTGAGTGGTATAGAGTATAATATCAAGGGATACGTAATACACAAAAATAAACACTCAAAATATCACATGAGAGTGGTGATTGATGATTCACAATATCTGAACATATAGTTCCTATTCAAATTTATGAACCATATATTTTCAACATTCTATGATGTTATTATGAATTTCATTACATGGACATAAAATCATAAAAATTTACATGTGGATTTTCATTATCAATTTTTTGAAATTAAATACTATAAAAGTTGATGAAAAAAGTACTCATCAAAGGTATGATATTACAAAGAGATAAAATTATGGGGAAAAAGAATGTATGATCAAGAGAATATAATGAATCATCCACGAATAAATGACATTCTAGTATTATCTCCTCTTCACTATTTCCACTGTAACATATATTATCATTACATGTCCATTCATACACCACAACTAATAATAGAGATGTGTCATATATTAAATATGAAGAAAAAATAATTGAACATTCAATATAGAAGTTGTTGGTCTTCAGAGTATAAATGAGATTCTCATGTTTGAATGGTTTTGAATTTGTTTTGTGAAGACATATATATGGAACATTTTCATAATACATATTTCCATAAAATTATCAAGTATTATAATTAATTTTAATATAAATTAATATTTTGTATAGGAATTTATATTACTACTACATGAAATGGATCCCATGTGAATCAAGATTTCAATTCATTATTCCCTTTAGCATTTATATTTAATAAATTTCATTGGAGTTGAAGGAAATTTATAAAAATAAATATGTTCCAAATAAGGTGTTTAAGAAGAAAATAATAGATTAAAGGCTATTTTTTAAGCCTATAATGATGGGGTAAAACTCTCTAATATAATCATAAAAAATATATTTTTTTTATTTCATAACATATTTGTTTTTTAGGAAGAACATGATAATGATCACAAATAAATCTCAATATCCCAATAAATTATTGTTTCGATCAAATACGAGGATTTACCTAAAAACAACCAAACATTATATATATTGTAAATTTTTAATTTTCTATAATTTAAATTTAATAGATTATTATTGACTTATATATTTCAAACTGTTTTTTATAATGAATATTTTTATGGTTGGGTGATTAATAAATGTGGTATAAATCATGGTATGTGGTAGGTGATTTAAAATAATAATCCCATGGATTACATAAAAGTGATATAGATTAAGGAATATATTGAAATATTTTTCAATCCAAACATTTATAAAAAAAGTACTATTTTTGTTATCATTTTTGTGGTTCCCAAAGTAAGATAAAAATAATTATTATGTATATTATGTCGGATAATTCAAGAATGATATCACATACCATCAAAAGACTAGATTCCCCAAACATTTAATTTAATAAGGAAATTAAAATTTTATTGAAAATATTTCTTAATAGTTTGTTTCTATATATTTTCTTAGTAGAACTAATATTTACATCAATATATGTACTCTAAAAGAAGATGTAATTTTTTTGGATATTAGTGGAGAGTGTGCATGGTGACAAAATGTTAATCCTCATCAGTTTTAGGTTATTAAAAATGATATTTTTTATTATGTATAGGATATGTCCACTATTATATATTTTGTTATGAATTATTATTTTTGAATTGTAATATATTACATTTGATCTATTTATCAAGGAAAATTATAATATAGAAAATAAAGTTGTCTAGAAATAAATGGGAAGAATACATGGCGAAATTAAACTGTAATCATGATGTTCTTACTTCATATTTATTATGTAGTTAATTTAATCTTCATTTTGTTGAAATAGTGGGTTCCCTAGAAACAACTATGTCATAATTTTGATTATCATATTATTTTTATTCTGATTTATACATGATGTACAATTACAATTATAGTATGGATATTTTTTCATCCACTATATAATGGAAATATCCATATATTAATTTTCTTATCAAGAGGATATAACATTCCGCAGTTTATAATGAGAACCTCGAGATACAATGACATTAATCTTAAATGTATGTTGATTGGTCTAGATAAATCTTACTAACTAGGCACAATATATTTTTGACTAACAGGTGCTGGGGTCTCATAATCATTTAGACTTCTTGTCATTATGTTCACACATTGTGATCTCCATTTGTGAGATCATGAGGAAAGACCAACCAAAATGAACACCACTTGGTTGGGGTGTCATTGGTTGTTCCTATCTACAATCATTTGTATTAGTCTACTAGAACGAACCATTACCAATGTGTATCATTTGATTAGGTACTTTGATGAAAATCAAAAACCATTGAATTCAAATTGTGGTGAGGTATCTTGTGTTGGATGCATCGTTGGTTGTATGACATTGGTTAAATGGTCAAGAATGGATTAGTTGTTTCCAAGTTTAGGATGTTGTATATCATATGTCTGGATGATTATGATGGTTCAATATTTATGTGCATTTTTAAAATTGAGTTAAAAGGTTTATCTATTTGAAAAGAATCAACAAATAATAAATAAAAAAATAGATGATGACAAAAGTGTGTGCCCTGTTTTATGAGATATTTAATGAAAAAGAGATTATAGTACACAGTCATTGATCATGGGTTGGGTTTCGATGCTATGAATCCTGTTATCTCCATAGGGGCCTTGATGGGTATCTAGACTCTTCTCTTGGTCTATGAGTTATATTCACTCCTATCATGATAAGGGCCTAGAGTGTCACACACAATAGAGTATTCTAGAATCCTCCCAGTTTAGTTAAATATGAATATTTGAAATGGTGGGCCCCATATTAGGGTCTGTTTCACATTCTTGATTTCATTTAAATTTATTTTTCATTTAATTTCAATTTTTTCCTTGTTTTCTAGGTTTACCATTCATTTTTTTTGGAAATGGAGGTATTTAATAATTTGATCCAAACAATGAGTACTTTTCCAGATATAAAAAATATATTATTTATTTTATAAAACCTTAATTTTTCAACAGTTTACACCCATTTAACTTCCTAGTTGGAATAACGATATTTATTAAACCACAATATCATTTTGAAACCCATTGGTAACCATAATAATGATAGATTTGAGTTTTTTATTAAGGTGTCAGGCCAGTCCAAAAGCATATTTCCTGCTTTAATTTATTTTTTAATTCTGTAATATCTCATAAAATATTTATTATTTTTCTATGATTCCAACTATCATCAAAGACCAAATACCCAAGGTGCGCTCCCATACTCACTTCCCCCTCATTAGATCTCATTATCATTTCTAATTTGGGGTAAATTCTATGAATTTCTCAAATTACACAGATTTAAAGAGGTAAATTAATTCTTTCATAACACTTTCAATTTTGACACTTTTTCTCTCAGTCTAGATTCTACATGACCTCCTAATAACTTTTCAAACTCCAATTTCATTTATTTATGTTTTTAATTTCATCTACTAGTGCAATTTGGATGTTTTAATCTAGATTTTTTCAAGTAAGTGTTTCTCTCTTTTATTTCTTCCCTTTCCTTATGGTGTTTTCCACCCTTTCATAATGTTTTAAAATTACCAGATGTTCGCTTTTGAATCTAGGTTTTGATTTGGTGTCATTTTGGTGTAATTTTGATGTTTTTGGTTTCTCTTCACTTCCTTATGGTGCAGCGGTGGTGCACATGATGTTTCCAACCAAGGTTTGAGGGTTTTGACTCCATAGTTAGGTGGTTCAATTTGTGAACAATTATTGATGAGTTAGATTTCTATATTTATACATGTTTTATATTTCTCATATGTTGTTATTATACCAAAAACTATTTATGAATGATTTGGTTAAGCATTATATTTTCAAATATCATTTTAGCTTGAAATTGGGTGTTGTTCATGTGTAAGTCTTAGAGTTTTTTTTGTGTGTATTTCATTTCATATTAAACTACTTTACAAGATCTTGTTTGGGGTGAAAATTCAACTCTGGTAGGGTGTTGGTGTGACATTGTAATTGAAAGAGGGGTTTTTGATTTGGTTTAATGTGTAAATCCATGTTGGACTTCTGGAATGTGATTTATGAAAACATGTGATTTTAATGTGTAAATTTTGTGGTAAAATTTGAGGAATTTTTAGAACACATGGGGTTGGTTTAAAAGATTTTTTAGGGCTGAAAATTCTTTTTTGGATTTGTATTGGTATTATTGGGGTTTTGAATGCGGGTTTTAAAATTAGTTTTGTGTGCAAAACATCGTTATACCACTTGGCTTTGTTTTATAAAAAATGAAAAGGATTTAGTGAGTTAAACAACATGGAAAAATGGTGAACATGTATTGTTTTGGTTATTCTATTCACATAAGACGGGTTTTGGAAAGTTAAATAGGTGATTTAATATGTCATACATATTTGGAATGTTTTTAAAATTTCTATTTTTTTTTATTAAATCATGATATCGGTGGGAATCATGGTTGGGGGATGTTTCATGTCAGTTTGATGATAAAGTGAATTTTGAACGTGAAAATGGAATTTTGTGAAATGTGAGTGGGCTGTTATGTGATTTTTAGAATATTTGGAAATGATTTCTAAAATTATTAATGGGATTGATGAATTTTGAAAGATATGAAAAATGTGTTGTGGGTTATTTTTTGTGTGAGTATGATTTCAAAATACAATTGAATGATAAGGTGGATTATGTGACATGTGTGTTGTACATGTGGGATATTTGGTGAATGTGTTATGTGGAAGTTATATTTTCATGAGAAAATAATATTTCTCTTTTTTAAACATGTTTGAGCTTAGAAGGGAAATATGGGTATCTAGGTGGGAGGATGCGAACAAGTTTGATAATGATTCCTTCAGGGATGGCATCACATTCAAGTAGCATGATTGACACGTACAACACTAACTAAACTATGCTGATTATTATTATTATTATTATTATTGGGGACTACTAGGTTATTTTTTTAATCTATACTTGGGGCTAGTGAATGAGAAATAATATTTGTGATAGTTACATTCATCGTAGTATGAGTTACCTGGAACCCACTACGAGCTAGTGTCATGGGGTTATTTCATTTTGATTCTTCTCATTAGATGATTTGTGCATAATGTAAACATATGGTATGATTGGTTTAATAAATTTAGCATCTTTGGATTTTATTTTAAAAGTGTTGATCTGTTAAAATATAACACTTGAAAAATATTTTTATTTATTGTTTCATCATTTAGAAATTGCAACTAGTTTTTCGTGTTTTGAAAACATGCATGATTTTAGTCCCTAAATGTTTATCAAATAAAATCTCTTAGTGGTGGTATACTAATGAGCTATGTCTTGCACCCAACATACATCTTTAGGTGTATATAGATAGTTTTATTTTTTTTGTGTCACATTGGGTACATTTTTTGGAACCACTAGTTCATGTTTCAAGTAGTTCCTTGGTGGTGATGCCTTTTAAGGATGTCTTGAGGGTAGTGCTTCAAGAAATGGGGGTTCTTGGGATTTGTTTTGTTTTGTATCTTTTTTATAGTCTTTTTGACTTGATTTTAACTATGTAATTCAGTTCTAAATTTTAATAAAAGACTGTTTGATTTTAAATATATAGATTTGTTTTATTGGATTCATTTGTTGTTTTATGTTTATAAACAAGAGTAAATCATTCCCAAAATTCATTTAATGATTTCTGAGAACTTGTATCTGCCAGTGGGGATCAGGAATTCCATTTGGAAATTATCAGGGGCCAGGTTTGGTGCTGGTTATGATTGAGACCAAATCTAGTTCGTGATAAATTTGTATCAGAGGATGTTCAAGTCAGCTCTTTGGTTCATGATATTTGGTAAACAGTCAGGATAGTCTGGAGTTAGGATTGTCGATACTGGGCATTCTGGTTAGAGGTAGTGTTATTGATCACCACACCTCATGATGCGATTGAAGTCTCTAGGGGGTCAGGACTTATCTAAGTCCTTTGGTTTTCTAGGTTTGATGATGATTAGGGGAAATGAAAAGATTTTTTTTAATGGTCTCAGTGAGATCATAGGGCCAAGAAATCCATGTGGAGTAGGGGATATTTCCCTCGAACAAAATATATTTTTGTGTAATGATTGGTGTATATAATCCAACAATATTTCCATGTCACCCACCATATATAGTTTTCCCCAGAATTGTCATGTGTCCTTTAGTTATGAAATCATGGTAGTTCAGTTTTAAAGGAAGCATTTTATTTTTTAAGATGCCTAATATTTTGAGAAATGGTATTATAATAAAGAGGGAATAATATGATTAATGAAATTGTGGAAAATAATTTTTAAAATATTCTTAAAATAGAAAATGATGTGCTTACACCTCTTTTAAAAGCATGAAATATATTTATGTTAGATTTGTAAAAGAGATTCCCATAGAGTTTTCTAAACTATGAAAGACATTTTAATGGGATGAGCTATTTAGAATATGATGTGAATAAAATAAAATTTAGTTCATATTTGAATGGTTGTTTTGTTATGAATAGTTTTGTATGATGTAGACTAGGATTTTGAACTTGTGGTTTGCGGTCTTGAGAAAATTCTTGTTTTGGTTGACTGTTTTGGTTTTGAAAAGTGTAATTATTTTTTATTTAAAAATTTCATATTTCCATAAGCAGCCACATCTATTGGGTTTTGTGCGATGATGGATGGTTGATGGCATGTTTGGATGGGAGCAAGGATGTATATGAGGAGGGAGCCCGACGTGGCATTTAAACATGAATCTACAAGGCCCATGGGGTACAATTGGTGGATACACTTACTTCGAACCCTGAATTTTCAAATAAACGATTTTAAAGGAAAATATTAGGTCATGATGACTAGTTTAATATAGTGTTTCATATGTGTTTTTGAAAATAAATACGTGTGGGATGTTTTGATTCCAAGAACCGCTCTTGTTTGAACGGTGTTAAGATTTTGTCTTCTGTCAGTATGCGGGAATGAAGGGCTGGATAATGGTCTCTTCTGAAAAATGTTTCAACATGCCTTTATAGTGGTTCCCATCATGTGTTCAGATATATTTTGTTCCTCATATTCACCAACAGACCATATTGTTTGGTTCCTTGGGTTTTCTCGTAGGATAACATATGCCAACCATAAAAGTTAGTGCACTACTAAAGTGAAACCAAGATTGTTTCACTGTTGGAAAATCCTCTAGTTGATGAATATAATGACTCTTTTCTCAAGTTCTATAGAATGAGTCTACACCCTTTCTATTTCAGTTTTGAGGATCCTCTTGTATTAGTAGTGTTCTCATGGAAGGTTTAAAAATACCTTAGTTTCTTAACCTACTTGATTCATCAATGGTGTAAATGGTTTGTGGTTGTTAGTGTGGATGAGTTCTTGTATGGTGACTAAGAGGGCTTCAAGGTCATTAGTTGTCACTCTAAATTAGGAATTTACGTTAAACCACCAATGTGGGAAATTTAATCATGAGAGGCTATTAAGGCCCTTATCTAGAATTGTGTGAGGTTTGGTGATGTGGCATAAGCCCCCCTCCCCCTCAATTTATTGTTTCTATCAGTTTCATTGGTCATGTTCGGTGATATGTTTATGTCGCATGATCATTTGATTGTAAAGGTGATGTAGTACAACATTTTTTGGGTCAATGTTTTGTCATAAGTGGGTCTCCATTTGGTAAAACTCGAAATTCATTGTTTAGAGAAAGGTGTTTCTATATATTCTTCTCACATTCTGTTTCTCATGTGGTGAAACAAGGGGTTAAGTGTGTGAATCTTCTAATCCCTTCCTTTAGTAAAATTCCAGGTCAAGGCAAGATGATATTGTAGTGTTTTATGGAATTGTGATGATTTCTGGTATTGCAGAGTAGTTGTCTATGGAATTGAAATAATTGGTTCTATACAGTGGAATCCAAAGCCTAACTGTGAGGCAGAAGATGCTTTATTCTCTTAGGCTCAGCCGTAGTCCCCGGAGTGATACTATCTTGTAGTTAGGAGATGTACTAAGGTTATTCAAGACCTTGTACAATGTCTAATACTTAGTATGAAATATGGGAATAGTTTAAACATCTATCGGCATCGTCATTCCATTGTTGTTCCCCATCAATGGAATGATGTAGATGGCCTCGTGCCCATGTTATTTCCCAATTTCATTCTTTTCCCCTTTGGTTTCCAAGGAGTTTTTATAGTATGGTTTGGAATTTTTCTTGATAGGTTGAGTGCAATTTTCTCACATGGTTAGTAGTAACCATGCCTTAGAAAACCTTGAATGTTGAATGATAAACATGGTTATCCCATTATTTCTCCAACTGTGCAGATTTACTGTGTGGTCATCCCAACTATTTAAATTTGTCCTCTTCCTATTCCATCCCATGTTGATCTGTTATGATGGATGATTTTTATATTGGGCATACCCATAATGATTCCTGTGAATTTTACATTGTAAATTTTGAATAATGGTTGACCCCTTATATCAGAGAGGTCGTTCGGGCTTCCCCATATTTGATTCCTGATCTTGTGTCGAGAAAATTTAGTTGTCTCTTATGGGGGGGAGCCCATTTTTGTCTCCCATACAAGTAACTGATATTGGTCGTTGGTCTTGGCATGGTGGTAGGTATTCTTGTTCAGATCTATCTAACTAACTACAACTTCTTTTGGTAACTATCTTTAGCAAAAAATTCGCAAAGGTCTAATAAAAGCATGGTAAGTGTAAACTTGTTCATTATTGTTGTTTGTTTGGGTAAATTTACAGAATCATGTTCAGATAGTGTTTGAGAAGTTTTTTTAGGGGAAAAATCTGAATATACTTGATCATTTCAAAAAATCGTGTATGATTAGTTTGGGGACAGTATTTGTTCCTTTATTGATCAATTGGTGGTGTTTTGGCCATATGGGGGTGGGAAAAACATGGTGAAGGAGTCTATTTTGGCATTTCTATTGGGTTTGGTTTTTTCCTTTGGCCTTGTTGTGGCTTTCTGAGGGTGGAAACTTTTATGAAGGGAAGAATTGTTCAATTGATGACTCATTTTAAATGTATTTTTCATTTAATTTCCATTATGGCCTTGTTTTGGGGGTTTTCCATTCATTTTTTTTGGAAATGGTGGGTTATCAAAATTTCATATAAATCGTGAGACCATTTCCGTATTTAAAAATAGATTTTGATTCTTTTATAATGCCTATTTTTTTACATTTTACACCCATTTTACTATTCAATTGGCATACCTCGGTATATTAATCTACTATATAAATTTGGACCCCATTGGAATCCATAATAATAATGGATTCAGTTTTTTTATTAAGGGTTTGGGCCAACCTGAATGATCCTTTTTTTGATTTAATTGTTTTTTATTATTTAATGCCTCACTTCATATTTATGCTTTTTTGGTGATTCCAACTCTCACTAGGGACCTCTAACCCAAGGAACGCTCCCATGGTATCCTAATCCTCTTTGGAGCTCATTTTAATCAATAATTTGTGAGAAACTTCACTGAATTTCTCATATATCTATGATTTAAAGAGGTCTATCGATTCTTTCAAAAATCCATCAATTTTAACTCTATTTCTCCCATTACAGTTCCTACATTACTACATCATCCTTGTTCGAACATCAATTTCATTTATTTATATTTATAATTTCACTTACAAGTGTATCCAGGTCATTTTCATCATGATTTATTAAAGTAATTTCTTCTCTCTGTGATTTCATCCCTTTACTTATGGATTTCTTTAACCCTTTCATGTTGTTCTAAAATGTCAGGTTGTTAGGGTCTAAACCTAGGGTTTTATGTTGTGTAATTTTTGTTTAATAATCAGGTTTTGGGTTTCTTTTCACATCCTTGTGGGGCAGCAGTGGAGCGAATGATGTTTCGCACATAGGATTGAGGAATTTCACTCAAAAGGTAGGTGGTTCCATGTGTAAACAATTATTGATTAGTTATCTTCATATATTTACAAATTTTCAATATTTAAAAGATCTTGTGAGTGCCGGGAAAACCTTTTTTGATTGATTTGGTTAAGCATTAAATTTTCTTGTTTCATTTTAGCTTGAAATTGGTTGTTTTCATTGTCTAAATCATGGGGTATTACTTGGGTGTATTTTATAACATATGAAAATGGCTTAAAATATCTTTTCTAGGATACCAATTCTGATTTGGTAGGGTCATGATGATCTGTTGTGTTTGAATGAGGGTTTGTGAATTGGTTTAATCTGAAAAATCATGTAGGACTTCTTGAAAGTGATTTATAAAGACGTTTTATTATTCATGTGTACCTTTTGTAGTATTATTTGAGTTACTTTTATATCCCTTGGGTTTTTTTAATGAAAAGTAGTTAGGGCTTCCAATTCTATTTTGGATCTGTATTCTAATTATTTTAGTTTTGAAATGGGGTTTGGAAACTGGTTTTGTGTGAAAAACATGGTTACACCTCTTGGGTTTGTATTTTGAAAATTGAAAATCTTTTTGTGAGTTAAAAAAGGTGGGAAATGGTGTACATATAATGTTTTTGTTACTTTATTCAACTCAGATGGGGGTTTGAAAGGTAAAGAGTTGATTTAAAAAGTCATACATTTTTTTAAATGTTTATAAATTTCTAATGTTTTTTATTAATTCGAGATATCGGTGTGAAACATTGTTGTGGGTTGTTTCATGTGACTTTGATGATAATATGAATTCAGAAGGTGATAAGGGAATTTTTTGAAATGTGAGTGGGATGTTATGTGATGTTTAACATCTTTGGAAATGTTTTATAAAATTGTAAAATGGTTTTTTTAATTGTGAATAAATGAAAAATGTGATATGGGATATTTTTGGTGTGAGTATGATTTTAAAATACTTTTGAATAAAAAGGTGGATTTTTGGACATGTGTGATGTACTTGTTTTCATTTTGCGGAATATATGATGTTGAAGTGATATTTTCATATGAAAATTATATTTCTTATCTTTATTGATATTGTTTTAGTACTGGGTGGAAACCTTGTTATCTATATTGGTAAAAATGTACTAGTATTCTAGTGATCCCTTGGGGTTCTCCCTTAGTTTCATGTTTCAAGATTGACACTTAAACCACTAACTAAAAATTGATAATGATGATGATGATTTGGGAACACTAGGATATGGGTATTTTCCCTTCAAGTGGCTTGTGCAAGAGCACTGATTTTTGTGATTGTTACATTCGCTGATATTCAGGGTACCTTGGACCCAGAATGAGCTAGTTCATAAGGGTAATTTCTTAATGATTTAGCTCATTAGAAGATTTGTTCTTACTGTCAGAAAATTGTATGATTGGATAGAAATATTCAGAAGCATTGACTTTTATTTTAAAAGTATTGGTTCTTTCAAATTAGACCACATGAAAACACTTTTGATGTAAGATTCATATTTTTGAAATTGTAACTATTTTTTCATGTTTTGAAAACATTAATGATTTTTATATCTGAATGATTAACACAAGTAATTTTTTAGTTGTGTTATCCTACTGGGATTTGGGTCACACCATATATACATATTTCGGTGTAATTATACTTTGTTATTTTGTTGTCGTATGTTTTCTACAGTTTTTGGTACCAGTGGTTCAGGTTTCTAGCAGGTCATTAGTGGTGGTTTATTTGGAGATGGCTTAAGGGCATTGTCCCTTTCCATGAGGGTTCTTGGGCTATTTAATTTTGGTTTTGTACGATTTTTATAGACTTTTTGAGTTGATTTAAACTGTGCAGTTAAATTTTAAATATTTGTACAATACATTTGGTTTGAAAAATCCAGATTCGTTTTGTTGGATTCATTGGTTTTTTATTTTTATAAAATCAGGTAACTCATTCGTAAAAATCATTTTATTATACCAAAGCACTTTTTCCAGCCTTTGGGGATTGAGTACACACTTGGGGCCTTGTTGTGGGCCATGTTTGGTATCGGTTTTGAAGGCTGGAAGATCTGGTTCATGACAGAGTGTTGTCCAAAGTATCAATCATCTATAATTAAATAAATTCATTATTATTCATGTTATGAATTATTGGGATTTAATTTATTTAATTTTTTAGTAAATATGAGAAATCATTAATTGAATTAATATTATGTTAATATTCATTGACTCTTTAATATTAAGCGGGATTGTGAGTCTAGTTAAATGGAACAGTTTTTATCATAATGTATATTTTATATATATTATAAGTATGTGATAAAATAATAAATATTACTGACACAGTTTAGTTCTTCAAAATTATTTATTTACTGGATGTTGAAATAAACAGGGGGAAGGGAACCCATCTGGTTATTTAGCAACAAGACTATAAATAATAGAGGATTCCCTCTGTCAAGTAACTATTCATTCATTTTGTTGGAATGAAAATGAGATCCCCTCTCTCAACCCAAATCATTAAGAGAGAGGAAGAAGATTCAAGAGCTCGGATCACGTTCTTCCTCAAGCATCGAAGGGATCTCGTTGTTGTGATCACTGGGACATCTAAGACATCATCGGAACACCGTGATAGCAGCTAGAATTCAGCGATCAAAATTCTAGTGGATTTTAGATGTGAGTGTGGACGATCTGGAGGGATCCTACAATGGATACCTTACAGAAACAATCAATGATCAATGAGGGATCCTTCATATTATTCGAGATCTAGTATATTTTCAGTTTATTTTTTCACACATTATAATTTAATCAATATCAAAAGATCTTACAAGGGATCAGATCATTATAAATGACCTGTTCCTTCATCCAATGGATGAATATATTATAAACCACGTCCCATCAGTTTCCACTACAGGCCTAAGAACCTTTCAATGGTATAAGTTTGATCATTTTGTTTTTATAATCGTAGAAAAATAAATTTTCTTTTTAATTATCTATAGGGTTCAAAATAGGTCCCAACGGTTCCAAACGCAAGTCGATATAATGCTCAATGACTGAGTTATGTCTATTTTAAATTTTCTCATTAGATCGATATTTTTCGGATCTCATCTCAGGTATTAAATTTTTCATGCCGAAGAACTAAATATGATTGAATTGAGGTTATTTTATCGGAGAAAAATAAAATTATGTGAAAATTAAAATTTTACATTTTATAATTTTCATGATAAAGTTATAATAATAATAATAATAAATTAATAAATTATTATTTTATTATAGTTATTTTTATATTGTTACATTAAAATGCTATTGGGTCTTTAAGAAACATTTTGTGTATGTAAAAACACACAAAAGAAATATTGGCAAGGGGTATGGACATGAATATAAAAAAATGGGGAGAATTCTTTTTTTAAAAAAAAGAGGGAATTAAAAAAATAGGGGAAAAGGGGATTTCAGGGGACCCCCTTCCTTATACCCTATAAAGTGTTACAAGCAGGCACACGACCTCCCTCACTAGGCCACCGATGGATCGGTGGCATCACCGCCAACCACCTAAATCCCGGCTACCCTCCATCGGACTACCTAGCCTCCTCTCAATCCATGGTCGATGCAACACTGCACCCTTGCCTAGTCTAGAAGTAGTCGTGGCCCACATCTCGACCATCGCATGGCCCGACGCTGCTGACGTCCACCTAACTACCGCCCCACACTACTCTGTGACCTGACCATTAGGGCTCTGCTACAAGCAGGCCACCACCAACCTCTATTTCACTCTGAATCAGCCGCCGTCCTCCCACAATAGTGTAGTGTAGCTGCCACCCTCTTTAATCACCATGCACAATCCTCCAGCCTCCTATAGTGGTGTGGAATGGATGCCCCCCACCACATTGTGTTGATCATACCGCGATATCACCTGTATATCCTAGCAGTGACTCCATCTACTTTGGTTAGAGATGAATACGGGTGGGCACCGTCGTCCATGAATGGATAGGTAACCACTTAATTTTTCTATAGGGTCTGGTATGTCTCAAAACAATACTGGTAAAATCATCGTGACCATGTTTGGGTCTTGGTGGACCTTCCTAGCCTAGATAAGCCATGAACGGGCTATGGCCAACCTGTTATTGGTCTGCGTAGGTTCAGCGCAACCATCAACAGGTCAATGTGGGGTTTCAAGACTTGAGTAATAATTAAATTACTATTGTTAGTCTATTTAATTTTCTAAATTAAATTAAATTTATTAATATATTAATTATTGTACAAAATAATAAATTTTAATGCTCAAATGAAATTAAATCGATTTGATTATTGAATTGAAATAAATAAATTAATTTAATATAGATATTAAATTAAATTAACATGCGGATCAGTAAATAATAACATTATTTCATATTATTAATTTATTTATTTTTATTTTATAACCCATTTACTTATTCATTGAAAATTTATTTTTATCACGCATTGATTTTTCCTGTGTAATACTCTTGAGAACCAATGCTTGTATGTCTGCTTTTAATTAATTAATTATTTAATTATTTAAATGTGTGTGTTGACTGAAATTAATAAAATGATGGTATGTGCATCATATATGATTTCATATAAAATGTATAAGGAATTTCATGTCCAAATTACCTGATGAACATTTATACCCCTAGTCCCTCTTTCATGCGCATGCGTATATTTGTATTTTGGACAATGATGATGAAAGTCAAGACGTGGACCCCGCCAAGATGTGGCGATACACCATGTTGTGACATGGACCTCACCAAGATGAGCTGATACTTCAGAAGAGAAGCGAACGTACAAGACGAGGAAAAGTAACATTATGAATCAAGTTTCACCTCAAGTGTGATTCCTTAGGTTGTTTAGATTCTCAAGACTAGTCAACTAGTAGTTTACCATTATTCATTTATTTATTACATATTCATTTATAAACCGTAATAGGAATACATAAAATAATAGATAATAAAATACATTGAAAAGAGACATAGGCTTTTCTACTAATGTTCAGTACTGAGCCTGATAACATATATAAAAATGATTACTAGAAATGGATTATATTTTTTGAGTGAAAAACATAAAACCCTCAATGAAACATTTTGTCACAATATCCTTCCATCATTCAAGTTTGAAAAAAAACTGGTTGTTTGGGGTACTGGTCATGCAATAGCTAAGGGTGCCAGTTACAACTAGGGAGTTATTTTGAGGGTGGTGGGTTTATTTAACTAAAATTGCAGAAATGAAATAGATATAGATCTCTTGTTTTAATTTTAGACTCAAGCATTGTGTAAATAAATTAATGATTTTAGAAGCTGTTACATCACTCAATAGATAAAAGAACCCCGAGTTTATGTGGTTGTCTAACAAAAAGCCTTCCCTGAACCCTTTGAGTAGTGGCATAGCCATGGAATTTATACTATGATGAATGTTCATAGATCTTTTCCACTAGATTAATCAAACAATTGAGTATTCTGAATCTAGTATAGAGGGTTCCTAAAATTCAAAAAATTATTGGGTGACATTTCATGTTTAAATTAATCTATAATGTCATATTATATAATCAGAATAAATGTATGAATCTGATAATATTTATTTGTAGGAAATGGAATGTAATACCACAATTAAACTGTGATAAATATTGTACAATGTTGATGTACAAATTATCATGAATTTCAAATTTTGTATAGACTCTTTGGCATAATTTTACTATATTTGAAATTAATGATGCTTTTGTCTCAACCTGTTAAGACACCTTAGAAAGTGAGGGTCGAAATGATTATATGAGACTCTTGAATTAAGAATATGATGGTACTGTCATGATGCTATCATCAATATCTGATGATATTTGTGGTCTCTTCATCATGACATGGATTTTGTTAAATGTAGTCTCATCTCCATAAAGTTTATAAAGAGAAATCTTAGAATGATTTGAATGGGATGATTTCACTTGAATTGTGTAAAGTGAGAGAAATATCATAATCATTTATGGAATACCATTCTTATTTCTTTTACACCCTATTTCACTAGTTTCGTTTAAGGATACAAACAGATCGTATAGAGTGAGAACTCAATTACCATTATGGTAACATTCTCCAAGTAATAATAATACTAAAAAACTATTATCTTTTTATCTAATGGAGAATAAATTTAAATATAAGGTGAAAATTCATATGGAATGTTATGACAAAGGAACCATTATAATTCTCATAAAATAATAGAAGTTTGTTATTTAATAAGAGGATAATTTTATCATATATAATGAAATTAATTTATGGATGTTTTAAAATTAATCGAACTGAAATACAAGAAGAAAATACCCACTTATCATTCAAGTATACTCATCAATATAAATTAATATTTTTAACATATTTCTTGGCTATTGAATACAATATTAAAATAACATATGTGTAATTAAATATAGTAATAAAGAAATTATAGGAACATTATAACAATTAATGTGTCTTCTTCAAGTATCTGATCACGGGTGATTCTTAAGTAAGCGGAGAGAAATACAGAACTTATTATTTCCATGTGAATGATTTTTTTTAACACTAAGCTTAGTATAACCAAAACATTTATCTCATATGATCATTTTATCATAGTGATACATTATTCCATGGTTAGGAATGAATGCGGTTTTCTAGTGTAACATACTCGACAAATTGTTTACACATACATGAATGAAAGGCAACACATGATGAATAAAAAATTTAAAACATACCCAGTTATGGATATATAATTCTTTGTTAAGTAAAACAAATAATGAACGTAATGAATACACCATGTATGGTTTATAGGCTTAGTACAACTAAATAACTATAGTATTATAAACATCCTTATTTTTGACAAAGAAACATTCAAAAAATGAAGGTCTGGAACAATTATTTTGGAGTTAGTTCAACAAGTGAGAATGAATTATTCCAAAGGAAAGGTAGAGATAAAGATACATTATAAGATTACACTTTGAAATTAAGGAATATAAAAGTGAAAAATGTTCATGGATAAAAAATATGAGTTGCATCAAGCTGTTATTCCAAATAATATCTCGACAATACAAACATTGATCATTATAATGTATCGTGAAGTAATTCATTAATTCACATTACCTTATCTACATCCTAATAATTATGTTCATAAGTAAGATCAATGATAATGTATTACAGTTCATCATAGATCAGAAAAATGATGGATGGAGTAATTCATAAATGTACATTTTATACTTATGAGTTGTGATGTTTGGAGTATCAATCATTAAACATCTAGAAACATTCGTTATATTTCAATATGTTCTTTGTAAATAATGGTGAAATCCCATAACCAATATTCCATCTAAAAAATGATAAATAGATATATGGTGAGTCATAGTAAGATGAAAATTCATTATGTCATTTGAAATGTGATAAATATGCAAACAATTTGTTATGGAAAAATAATCAATAATGCATCAATCAAAACACATGGTTCATCTATGTAAATATCCTTAAAGTTTCTTAAGATATTACCTAAATACATAAGATAGAAATGTTTTTGTCATGTCTTTGACAAAATTTTTATATAAGGGTGCACATATATACTTGAGATAGTGGGAGAATGATTTACATGAGCTTAGTAAATACATGAGATGCATAAATGTTATATATAGGACCAAGTTTCATAGGTTTATGTGGAAGAGGCATGTACCGGTGACACAAAATGCATAGTTGGATGAAAACATTGTGACTGTTTTATGTTCACTATGGTCATTGATAAATTATTCATTAATAATATTAAATCATACATGTAATCATTAAATATAAATTTTATAAGATTGACAATACCAATTAGAATCCAATAATGGATTCAATGTATCAAATTTAAATTTGGAAAATAAATTGAATACTACGTTGGGTATTCATATGATATGATAAATTGATTGTAAAATCCTGGTACTAATAAGGCTCAATTGGTTACACCAAGTCTGTATGCCTGAATCGATCTAGATTTTAGAAGTCATAGAAAAACGTCTAAGATCATTCTATTGGTCATTGGGTCTATAGATAATCTTTCATGGAATGTAGCTATACGACACATATAGAATGGGATGATGAGACCATTGAATTCCAATGAAGGATTCAAGATATTGAAATCATGTTTAGGATTATCTTAAGCAACATGATCATAGGGAATTCACTTCAAATGATTTTTTTCACTATGTCAATCGAAGGGTACTGGGAGCGCCAACATTTTCCAAGAAAAAATGTATAATATATGGAAAAAATACTTTGGTATTTAATTTAAATAATACAAGATTAAAAGTAATTCTCAAATGATTGACCTAAATTAAAAACCTAATTTCTAAGGAACTAGATCGTTCGAGATAGATATAAATGTTTTTCAGAACTAGTCAATCATAAAAAGAGTGGCATTGTATTGAAAAATACATGTTGAAACAATTCAAGTTCATAATTATTTTCAATATCACATGGAATAATTATTCAAGGAAGAATTGTTCAAAACATAGGAAGAGATTAATGTTTTGAGTTTAGTTCTATATGATTCAAAAAGAGTTCAATCACATATTCCATAATATGTAGACCAAGTGATATTGGCAAAATAAACTTTATAGTAGGAATATATGAATTATATCCAAGAAAAATTTATGTGATACAGTAAAAACAATCATCTTGTACTTTGTTGAGTACAACTGATATGTACCTGGTATATAGAAAAGAAGGTATACCAGTTTTTGTGGGACACAAACTAGTAATCCATAGATCAATTTGTTCTAATTAAATAGTTAGGCTATGGCGATAAGAGAGTAAGGCTCATAAAACCCATTGGTAGCCATATCTATAAATACCAAGTGACTTATAGCTTCTACGGAAGATAATAAGAAGTTATCAATTACAACGATTTGTTCTAGTTCATGGAATCACTCATAGAGAGAAAAATATTATCATAACGTCAATTATGATATTTTTACAAGCCATGATGTATTGTTTTGACAAGTTAAAAAGAGTAATACTCAGAGATACCTTATCTTGAGATGATTTACTCAAGTATATAAGCTTGCATAGAGTAGATATTCCATGTGGTGAAAACATGGAATTCCCAATAGTAAAAGCTAAAAATCAATAGAAGCATGATCATTTTCATGTGAGTAGCTAAAAAGTTTGGTTATAATGTTGGCACCAGTACAAGTGGGCGTGTTGAAATAGTGGGCGCCCATGACCCAACATTATCATACTTTTGATTACCATATCATGTGTAACCTTAGTTATACTAGAAGAATTATTACCATTATAGTGTGGATATTTATGGATCTACTATACAATGGTAATACCCACAAATTAATTGTCATGTCGATTGATTATAGCCAATCTCAGGCTATAATAAGAACCCCAAGATATTATTACATTAATTTGAAATATATGATCTATGTTCTAGATTCATTTTGCAGACATGACATATTAGATTCTTGATAATTATGTTCTGGTGGATTATAAGTATTGATGCATCTTATCATGAAGTTATCCCTTGGGGATCTCCTGTAGAAAGATCATTAAGACATACCTACCAATAGTAAAACCACATGTTTTGGGTGTTATTGATCGTTCCTATTTATAGAAATGTGTATTGTTCTCCTGAAATGAGACTATTACCAATTTGTATCATTTGATTTAATATTTTGTTGAAAATAAAAAAAACATGGTAATAAAATCGGGGCGAGGTTACTTGAGTTGGGTGCATCATTGGAAGCATGAAATTTGTTTAATGGTCAAGAAATGATTTGTAACATCATAATTTAGGAATTTTTATATCTCACTAATGTTTGATCTGGATTGCGTGACCATTATATGTCTTTCGAAAAAGAATTCAAAAGTTAAATCCATCTAGAATGATCAGAAAATAATAAAGAAAACAAGGGATGATGACATGCGTGTGTGTGTCTTACTTTATGATATATTTAATGAAAACTTGATTATTGTACAAAGTCATTGTTCGTTTGTGGGTTTTAATTTCTATTACAATCCCTATCTCAATAGAGGCCATGAGGGGTTACCAGACTCTACTTTATGTCTATGAATTTCATTCACTACTGTCAAGATAAGGTCCTAGAGGGTAACACACAACATTGTATTCAATAATACGCCATATTCAAATTAATAGGATTATTGGACATGGTAGGCCCCACCATGGGGTCAATGTTTTTGCATAAGTACCAATCACTGAAAATTAAATAAATTCCCTATTATTCATGATATGAATAATTGGCATTGAAATTATGAAATGTATTTACCTATTTATTATATACTGGGAAATAATAATCAAATGATTATTATTTTAATATTAAAAGTAAATTTAATATTATGTGGTATGATGAGTCAAGTTAAATGGATTAGTTTTTTATCACATATTATATTGTATATATATTACATGTTTGAGGTAAAATTATAATTATTATTGATGCAGTTTAGTTCATCAAATATATTAATTTAGTGGATGATGAAATAAACAAGGGATGAGGAACCCAACCGGGTATTTAGAAACACCACTTCAAATAAAGGAGGAGGATCCCTCTCATGTAATTTTTCATTCATTTTCATGGAATACAAATGAGAGCCTCTCCCTCCTCCCACTTCATATAGAGAGAAGTAGTTGACCCAAGAGCTATGATCAGGATCCTCCTCATTCATTAAAGGGATCTCGATGCGGTGATCAATGGGGTATCAAAGACATCATCATATCAATATTCTAGAACCTAGACATTGACTATTGAAATTACATGGGATTTTAGAAGTGCGTGTGGAAAATATATAGGGATCCAACTATGAATCCATCAAGCGACGATCATAGGAGAGGAGTTGCAGTCCACTTTGTATTTTTTCGAAACATGAATGTTTTCAATTTATTTTTATGCGCATTATAATTTATGTGATATCTGCATACCATACATTGGCTTAGATCATTGATAAAAACATGTTCTGTCATCCAGTTGGTGAAAATATTAAAATCCTTAGCCCTTCAGCTTCCACAGCAGTCTCCAAAACCATTCACAATTTATCTAATTATTTAATTAATTTACTCACTATTTTTATCTGATACCTATAAGGTTAATTTTAATCATAGGTCCAAAACAAACATCACAATATCAAAATGAATAAAAAATATATTTTTAGATTCATTAGAGAAAATATCCATACATTATTTTTGACATGTTTGAACTAACCCTACATCATTCGGAAAAACGATGAAGTTCATATGAATAAATGTGCATGTTTTCAATAGAAAAGTTTCTTTTTAGTTTGAACAACATCTTATTTTCAAAAATGATAATGAAAGATTATATTTTTCCTAAACAATGGTAAAATGATCCATATATAAATTTTCAGGTTTACAAATTGACCACAAGATAATTCAATACATGATGTGTTCTATATGAAAAAATTATGTGTTTCAAATATATAATTTTTAATTAATTTTAAAACATCTGTCACATCGCCAAAATAGAGAAACCGATAAACTATTTCATTCCATCATTATGAAGAAATATTTAAATCTTTTTCTCATGTATGAATAAACTGCTCATAAATCTATCATCAAATGTGGTCAGTATAACTTAAACTATCTATTTTCAAAAGAATATTGGAATTTTATTTTATAACAAGCATCATATTTCCAAAACTAAGGAAATTATGTTTTATGGTTTTCTAACATTAATAAAAAGGTCTGTAATTGATTTTTACACACACAAATTGACCACACATCAATTCGAGATAGCATGTCATGGACATGACTCCAGGGGAGTGTTTCGAATAGAATGGTTTCAAATTAGTATAAAATTATTTTCACATCCGCTAATGTGATCAACTGAACAAATATGGATTTAAAAATTTATTAAAAAGATACATAATTATTTTTTCACAAGTAGTAATTGACCATATAATAATCTGGTAGACGATGTGGTCGATATGATTCAAAATACCCACATTCCATTTAAAAGTTTCATTTTAAAAAAAACACATCATTGATTGAAATCCAATAAATGGAATCACATTGATTTCATGATATTTTAAAATGGCATATAATTACTTTAGGACTAGTAGGAATTTACCACACATAAATTTGACACCTAATGTGGTCAGTATGACTCTATGAATTTATTTTCACCACAAAAATGCCATTTATGATCTAAAAACCCATCAACATGCTAATATATATTAATGGATCTTGGATTGTTTTCACACATTAAGAAAAATTCCGATATATCATTTTTACATGAAAAAATATTCCACACATCTATTTGAGAAATTATTTGATTGATAAGATTCAATGTGATTTTTCAATATAAAGGTTCCTTGTTTTGTTAAAAACACATGTCAAATTTCCAAAATTTTAAAAATGTTACGAACTAAGAATGGTCGCCATCAAACCTGGTAACAATCCCAGTTCGCGGAAAGTCCTGAAGGGAATTCTGGATCCCCATGCACTGGAAAAAGTTCTCTAGTGTGAATAAAAGTTGGTGGGAATGATTTACCCATACATTCAAACATTAGACAATCCACAATATAAAATAAACCAATATTTGAAAAAAACCAAACATGCCTTTTCAAGGATCATGATTTATGTATACACGTTAATAAATAAACAAAAGAGACCTACTACAAAAAGGGAATCCAAAACCATCACCAAAAAAGCACCATAAAGAAAGGGAAGCATCTCTCTTAATCCATCACTACAACACCACCCAGGATGATCACTAGAATCCCGAACCACTGTCCCAAAAATAATTACCTTTAATTATAAATGACATAACAATGTTTTCTTTCACCCAAATGTGTATGAAGGGTGTGAGTGGATTCCCTTTAGGATGTAACCCAAAAATTTTCAATGCTGAAAATGTTAGATGACAAATAACTTGTATTTTTAGTCAATGAATTGGGGCTCTAGAAATATTTAATTGAAATCATTTTTATTAGAAAATTAATTCTATAGGAATGCAATTTTAAATGAAAATCCCACTACCATTGGAATAACATATATCCAGATAATATGTCAATTTCTAGAACATCATAGTCAAGGAGAACATTCATGGGAGAGGCCCTATGGGAGTTAGAAATGAAATGGGAACATAGAACCTTTTTTCTCGGTTTAATGTGGTATAGGAAACACAACCATCCCCTTTCTTACGCACGAGACACTAGAGAGGATAAGCATCCATTATTTTGGTGGTCTCCAATCACCATAAATGTATAGATTGTGTAGCCATCGTCAATCCTGCAATGTGAAACTGGGTTTTAGCTAGTTCTTTATCACTTGCACACTATTTGTAGTCTACCCTCCAAGCTACCTAAGATTCCATTAGTTCTCAATCAAAATTTTCTTTCCATAATATACCCAACAATCACACCCACTAGCACCACATGGCATTACACCCACATAAACCAAATATTCGCATACCAAAAACCTCTTTGAAAAACCAACTCCCCCAAAAAGCTTTCCAACCAAGATTCACATTCCAAACACAAATTAATATAACATTTTCCAAATTCATAAAACATTTCAAATGCTCAAAATAAGGCTTTAATCACGGATTACTCTAATTTGACATGAAAAATCTATTATAAAATCAATTGAATATCAAATCACATAAACAAATACTTTCACACCACATTTAAATTCACAAATCATGATAAAGAGCACATGAAATCCTGAAAAATAAGTTAGAAAACATTTAATAATGGAATCATCATCCATGGATTTTGAAAACCCCAAAATCTGGTGCGAAATTTCCACCACAGCTCAACCTCACTATAACTACGAACAATCGATCCCTAAATCAAGAGATCTACCCACAATGATTAAGAATCAACCCTAGAATCATATCCAAAATGTTGGAGAGAAAAAACCCCAAAAGAGGTGAGGAACCCCTAGAATAGAGGTGGAATCAAGGAGAGGATATCCTTACTTGATGATTCATGGAATAATGAAACCAAATATGGAAAAAAATAGAGTCCCAATGTAGTTGGAAGGAGGGTAAGGTCTCATAGGAGAGGAGTAGATGAGGGAGGATAAATATGAGGGGATTTGGGTGTTAAAACCTAGTAGAGTGAGAAGAAAAATGAAAATTTTAATGGCCTGGAAGATCTGCACTATTAGTTTGCACAATTTGGGAAATCATGCTCTAAGTGTGAGAACCACTCTATCCAGATAGAAAACTCCGAAAAAACAATGGAAAAAATAGAGGAGAATTCAGAAGTCCTGAGAAAGGTTATGTCTCCTATAACATGGTTAATTGGGTGGGCACACAGTTACTACTAACCATGTGACAATTGTGTGTAGGGATCATACCACCCAAAAACATGAAATTTCATCTAAATGTTTAATGAAAAAACAAGGATATACTATAGAACAAAATAAAATAGAATAATACTTGATAAAGAGATCAAAAATGTGAAAATTATCCCCAAAATTGACACTTTCTATCCTCGGAATGTCAAACCAATGAATGATTTGCAATAAAAAATAGGTACTCTTTCTTGTCCCAAGACATTCACTCTCAAGTATCATGTGAATCATTACCATTATTCCTAAGGAAAAATACTAATGGAATGCATTTCACTGGATTAAATTTCTCTTGGCAGTACACTATCTGGAAAGGCTTCTCAAACACTAATATTCCATGCTATATCAATAACTCTTCCCAATTCAGTACAAGAAATGATTTTTGAATATACATCTTTTATTAGGAGCCATGAATCATGCCATGAATCGTCATCAACTGAGAGGGAAAATCTAACAAATTTTCACCCTTCCAATATGCTCATTAAATTCTATGGCTTTGACATACATCAGTAATAGCTTCCCTTGCCTCCAAAAATGATGGTGACTCAAACAAGGGGCCAATTTTATGAATACCTGATCACCCAGAGCAAACTACACGTATCAATTCCTATGATTAGAATAAGATTTTTGGAAACACAGAGCTGCAAATAATAACTTCATGTGAATATTGACTTTCTCAAATGTCTCATGCACAAGGCTTGGTCCTGAAATTGAGGTCTCACCCACCTTGTCCCAAAACTATGTAGACCAAAAAGGAAAAACATAAAGTGCCTTAAAGGGAACAATTTGAATTGAATTTTGGTAACAGTTATTATATGATAATTCGACAAATATCAAATGGTTATCCCACAAACCATCGATGTCATTGACACATTCATTGAGAATTTTTCATAGAATCTTATTTGACCACTTTGTTTGACTATCCTTTGGAGGATGCTATACCATACCCATCTTAATTTGAGACCCCAGAGCCCTTTCAAGTCCCTCCTAGAATTGAGACGTAAAATGGGGGGTCCATATCAGATCCAATCAATGATAGTACACAACGAAGCCTAACCAATTCAAGAACATACGATTGTCCCATATGATCCACATTAGAAGTATCTCTAAAGGGAAGGATGTGAGATGATTTGGTTTTATGATCGATTAATACCCTAATAGCATTACTTTTTCAAGGTTTATGAGTAAATACAATAATGAAATCCATTGTCACCTCGTCCCACATCATTGTGGGAATGGGTAATGGCTGAAGAAAACCAGAGGTCCTTTTTTACTCTTCATCCATGTGCTATGAAATATAGCATCTCAATACAAAGTTATCTATATCTTTCCTCATACGTGACCATCATAACCACTGATGAACATCATTAGACATCATAATAGCACCATGATGAATGGCCCACTAAGATTATGGGCTATCCTGCATCACCAACTTCTATAGAACTAATGTCAACATGAAAGGGCACTTGTAACACAAAATTCCATGAGGATACAATGAAAAAATAGTGGTTGTCTCCCCACCGTGAGAAAAAAACATAAAACCACTGACACAAATCATCACCAATATTCTCTCAATAAACTAACTTTATAAGAGATATAACCAACTTCATTCATTCCTAAAATGAACCTCCACTACACTCCTTAGCCTCTACGTACATCTAGAAAGGAGTCACATCAACGTCCACTCTTCAATGGATTCCCTTAATGCCAGTACAGACACATTCTTTCATAAGGCATCAACTGAATGATTATCCTTTCCCGGGGTATAAAAAATGTAAACAATGAATCCCTTAAAATAATCGATCACACGGAACTAACTTATATTGAGATCCTTCTCGGATTAAATGTATGCCATGAACTTATTATCAGAGTAGACCAAAATATTCTCCCCATATAGGTAGTGGTATTTTGTATTCAATGAATGCATCACTACTGCTAAGTACAAATCATTATTTAGGTAATTCCACTCATATGGATAGATTTGGAAAGAGCCACACACCACCACATGTTCATCCTGCATAAACACACACATGAGACCCAATACTAAATCATTATAATAAAAAACATACCTCTTTTATGATTCCAAAAATATCAACACATATGTTGTAGTCAACTACCTATTCATCTCTTCAAAAGACTCTTGACATTTCGGGATCCATTCATACATAATCCCTTTTTGGGTGATGGTGGTCATAGATGAAGCTATTCATGAGAAATCCTGAACAAACCTCCTGTAATATCTTTCCAGGAAAAGAAATCTATTTTTCTCAAACATGTTCTTTGGTTGTTCCCATTATAGAAATGAACTGATCTTCTTAAGGTCCACTGATTCCTCTCTCTCTGAGATGACATGGGAATAAAACATTACATCCCTAATCTTGAGAGTTATCTTCGATGACATAAAATAAAGATGAATACACCATAAGGGGTCCATCACATTATGGAAATAATGCACATTATCTTCAAAAAATAGATAGTTGACCATGATATCATCCACAAATACCACAATGAAATATTTTAGATTCTAGTGGAATACTGTATTCATGAGTGAAATAATGACCTTTGGATCATTTTCAACTTGAAGGGCATGACCAATTACTCAAAGTGGTTGAACCTACTTCCAAAAGCCATTTTTGGGATATTTTCCTCTTTCACACTAACCTGGTGGTGACACGAACACAATTTGAACATGAAGAACCACATTTCCCCATTCATCATGTTTTAGAAATGATCAATTTTTGGAAACATGTATTTATTATTGATGGTTACAATATTAAGCATATGGTAGTCGACACACAACCTAAGAGAACAATCATTCTTTTTCACAAAAAAAGAGAGCGGACCATGGAGAGATGATTTGGAGAATGAAACCTTTTTATTCAAAATTTTGCAGATGTATATTTAATTCTATCCAATATTTTGAGACCAAATGATATGAGTGAATATATATTAGTGGTGTTTCCAATGCTATATTAATGGAGACCTCCACACCCCACTTTGTGAGTAATCCCAAAAATTTAGCAAGAAATAGCTCTAAGAACACATAAAATACATGAATTAATCCTCTCTCTAGAGCACAAAAACTGTCCTCCAACACGAGTGATGATAATTGATAAGAATGTTTACCCAACTCTGGTAGTGGAATTCTAGCATGTCCTAACCACATATCCCATTATCCGAGGAAAACCTAACACTTCCTTCTAGTTCCCTGAAACAAACTCATTACTGATAACAATCATTGTGAACTAGGAAATGCAACATACGTTCCATGACATGGATAACATAATATAGTTCCATATATAGGAACAGTAAATCCCATTCCATCTCAACCCCCTGACAAAGAGAGTGCACACTATAGTCACATGATGCCCTACTCCATCATCTACTCCAACAGTGTCACCACTCCATCACAAAGGATATAATTTTGGTTGGATAATTCAATAGGTTCAAAATATGGGATGATATATAATACATAGATTCACTCAAATCAGATAAAACTATAGCCAAAAAAGATGCATTAAGAATGATACCTCATATAGTTGAGGTACGTACATCTTATCCCACCAGTTCCTACTCTACAACATAAATATGCATGGAATCTATCTATGTCTTAACATGACCACTATCTTGCAACTCTTCTCTATGATGACCATGACTATAAGAAGATCCAGTTAGTCCCCCTCGATCACCACAACATGATCCCACCATCATAGATATTTATATCTATGATTTCATTTACCTACAATCCAATGATCCCGCATCTCCCTAACAAGAACATGTAGCTCTGCTGAGTCATTCTAATGACCAAACACTCCACAATGATGATAGGTTTTGGTAGGATACTGGAAAATAGGTAGAAATGTCCCACCATTACACATTTTTGGTACACAATGGTCCTATCATTAGAATTAATTGAGGATGGCTACCTTGAAGGTTAGCCTAAGATACTTCCACCCTTCTTCCCTTTCTCCTTATGCTTCATCTTCTTTTTGAAATAACTGCCACTACTCATTGCAGACATGGATCCAAAGCCACCTAACCTTCCAAAAAACTAAATCTCCTCCATACATGATTTTTCAAATACTTTTTCATATTTCATATGAGAGTAGATCTAAATATAAAATCCCTTTTCAAACCTGTGATCTGTCATCTACTTCTTGGATACAATCTTAGGGGCATACCGATCCAGATCAGCAAAACGATTGGCTTACTCAATCACTGATGGTCCCCCTAGATAAGATCCATGATTTCATATGATCTTTTGTACGCTAAGACCTCATAGTACCACTGGTTAATGAATACCTCATTGAAGACATTCCAGATCATCTTTTCATTATTCACAGCCTAAATCACAGAGTCCCAACAACTTCTCCTTGGACCCTCTATAAAAAATGAATCAAAATTCACCCTAGCCTTTCTGGAGTGTCCATGAACTCGACAATGTCAATGATATTCTCAAACCATCCATCTGGTTCTTATGGTTCCAAGATACCTCAGAAAGAAGGAGGATTATTCTTCATGAATTATTTGGCATTATTCTTCTGAGATCTAGGGTTAACTTCCATAAGTGTAGTATGAAGAGGACCCGCTCCATGTCCCGAAGCATGAATGCTCTAACAATAACATCTACAATCCTCTTATCAAGTGGTGAGGGGGAAACTCTCCGACACCTTCCCTCCATTGTTGGGGAACTTTTTGGTGAGGTATAATGATGCCAAAATTAACAGTCACATCATGAAACTCAATAATACCACATATTTGAAAAATCACAGAATGAATAACAAACATCATTAAACCAAATATTCCAAAGCAACAAAAGGACCAAACCACATCAACCCTCACCCAGTATCCATGCAGAGTCTACAGGCTACACATCCCACCTGGAGGAAAATATAAACAAGTATTCCAATAACCCATGGTGACTCGAGGTCTATTACATGGTGTGCTAGCCATGCACCCTACTCGCACCCAGAACATCAATCCACGACTACCCTTGAAACTATCTAACCACACTCTTCCCAGCTCACAAGAGAGAATGAGCTAAAAAAACTATTGATAAATTTTTTTCAACAACCAATCTTGGTCTCCATATGACCTAGGGCCTAATATAGTCTGCAATAATCCTTAATGGGCATTCCTAATCCCCATAGGATGGAACAAGTGCCCATGTATTAAAACTAGCAGGTGGAAATGATGTATACAAAAATTAAAACATAAAATGTTTTATAATATAAAATAAACCAAAGCTATAAAAATAAAACCAAAAAACCCATTACAATGATCTATATTTATGTCTACCAGTTAATACAAAACAAATAGAATGTTACTACAAGATGGAACAAAAAATAATCTCCAAAAACAACCACAAGTCATGGGAATCATCTCCCCCAAGCCATCACCATAACACCTCTCAGAAAGATCACTGTAATCCCGAACCACCATCACGAAAATCATTCTCTTTAAGAAGACAAAACATGACCAAGCCTTATTACACCCAAAGGTGTAAGTAGGGAGTGAGAGAATGATCAGTACAATGCCACATTAAATGATTCATTGATCTAAACTTTAAATTAAATATAAATTTATAGGTTTAATAAATTTAAAGAGGAAGAAGAAAAATATAATGAAAAGTAGTTTTAATGAAAAATAAATTTTAGTGTAATGAAATTCTAAATGATAATACCATTAACCATGGATTAAACTAGATCCCTATAGTATGTAGATGAAGAGAGCATCATAGTCAAAGAGATCTAGCATGTGAGAGGCCCTATGGGTATTAGCTAGAAAATGGGACCCAATAACTGCATGTATCTATGTAAATTGGTAAAGGAACAACAACCACCCATTTTCACATGCACGAGCCACTATAGAGGAGAATCATCCAATATTCTAGTGGTCTCTAGTCATCTTAAATGCTTAGATAGTGTTGTAATTGTCAATCCTGCTATGTGAAATCTGGTTATATCCACTTATGTTTCACTAGAATAGTATTTTATGTCATCCCTTCATGTAACCCAAGATTCCCCAAGTGCCTAGTCAACTATCACATGCCATTTTATACACCAAAATCACACTCAACATCCCAACAAGGCATTACCCACACTAAAACCGACATTTTTCATACTCAAAACCTCTTTCAAAAACCAATAATGACCAAAACATTCTTGTAAATATTAAAATTAAAAAATAATAATTTAACATTTTTTTCAATTCATAAAACATATCAAATTCACTTGATAAGGCCTCCCTCAAAGAATACACCAATTTCAAATGAAAATTAAATTATAAATTCAATATCATATCAAATCACATCAAAAACTACTCTCATTCCGCATTATTAATCCACAAAACATGCAAAAGAAAATAAGAAATCCTAAAACATATTCATCATGAAATATTTACGAATATAATCACCTAACATAGATATAGAAACCCCAAAATATGATAAAAAATTCCACCGCACCACGACTAAGAATGAAAAATCCCTAAATAAACAGTTCAACCCATAAAAATGAAGACTCAACCCAAATATCCAAATCCTAGGGATAGAGAAATAATCCACCAAAAGAAGTGAGAAAACCCATAAATAGAGGAATACTTTTGAAGATGAGACAATTACTTGATGATTCATGGAATAACCACACCAAATATAGAATAAATATTGAGTCTGAAATGAGGTGGAAGGATTGAGATTTTCTTCGAGGTGAGGAAAACCTAATTGAGGAGAAAATAGATGTATATAGGTGTTAAACCCAAGTGGAGAGAGAAAAAAAATTCATAACCTGGAAGATCCGCACAATTTTTCTGCACTGTTTGGAAAACTATGTGACAACTGCACAAACCATTCTACCCGGATAGTGAACCATGCATTGTTACCTGGTCTATGGTACATGGATGTGCAAAAGTCATGAAGTAGGTTCTTTCTTATACTGCATGATTTTCTAGGTGGGCACATGGTTACTGCTAATTTTACACCAACCTTGTACAGGGCTCCACAAACCTAAAAATATATATTTTCTTCCAAATTTTAAATGGAAATCAGGGAGAAAATATAATGCAAAATAAAATTGAATAATACATGAAAATAGGACAGGGATGTGACAAGGAAGATAGATCATATCATTTTCGAACATTTGGAAAATTTTCCTTAATTCTTTTTGTGATTAGGAATTAAATATTTTCCCATCTGACACACAATGTGGTAAACATAACACAAACTATTTGATGTAAATATGAAAATAGTCATATTTTTTAATGTGTTCTACATATTCTAATCCTAAAAAAACATGTTTACATTGTTTCCAATTATTTAGAAAATGGACTAGAATTATTTTCTGTCCTATAGGAACCGACGACATGTAAATATGATAATGATTTGGTAATTATGACTCAATGTGAGTGTTTTCATTAAAAAAGTATAATTTTAGATTAAATCATAGATCAAGTTTCCAAAAGTAGGGAAAATGATTATTGATTGTTTTCAAAATTTTAGAAAATGTCCAAAATTCATTTTTGACAATTATAAATTTCTCGCATGTCAATCTATGATATGATGTGATATGTATGACTCCAAGATTATATTTTCAATACAAAGGATCCATTTTAAATTAAAATGTGTGTCAGATATTCCTAACTATGAAAATCAGTTAATATTGTCTTCAATCATTAAGATAATGGCCTATAATTAATTTTTCATTTATAGGAATTATCCCTAGGGAAATCGGACACATGATATGGCCTATAAGAATTGATGTTTGGGTTTTAATATATAAATATTAAGATAACATAAATTTAATCACCAAGATAAAACCATGAATATGAATTTGTAATTTTTGAAAAATTTAGAAAATTAGTCCATAATTTATTTTTCAACAATAGGAATTGGCCACATTTCATTCATACACCCGATGTGTTTGGTAAGGCTCGAAGTGTTTGTCTTCAATACAAAGGATTCATTTTAATTAAAAAAATTGATAGAAAAAAACAACAAAACTGAGTTCATATTGTTTTAAAATAATTATGAAATATTCCATAATTCATTTTTCATGTGTAATAATTGATTTCACATCACCCTAACACATGATGTGAATGATTTGACTCAAAGGGAATGTTTTAAATTAAAAGGATCTATTTATGTTTAAAACTTAGGTCATAACACCATAACCAAAAAAACTAGCTCATATTCTTGTAAGAATAATTATAATGATCCATAATTAATTTTATAAATGAATTAATTTACCTTATAACTATAAAAAACATGATTTATTCAATAAGAATTGATATTCTGGTTTTCAATTAAAAAGATCCATTTTATTTTAAAAAAAATAAACCGAAAAAAGAATACAATACTAGATTGTTATGAAGCATTATAAAAATTATCCATATTTTGTCTATCATGTTTTTGAATTGATTTCATGTCAATATAATAAACGATGTACTCTATATGACGTCAAGTGTCTATTTTCAAAACAAAATTGAGTATTTAATTCAAAACAAACATCCAAAATAAAACACTTGGAAACATTTCAAGGATGTTATGGTTTTTTTCTAATAATAATCTATAATTCATTGTTCACATATAAAAATTAACCACATAATAATACAAACCACGATGTGGTCGATACGACTCAAAGTGTGTTATTTCAATAGAAATCATCATTTTTTATTAAAAACATGACATATAGGCAAAACCAAGAAAATACGCTCAGATTTTTTTCAAACATAATTAAAAAATCCATGATTCATTTTTTATTCGTAGGAATTGACCTCAATAAAATCTAAAAAAATATGTGGTCATTATTAACCGAAGTTTGGTGTTTTAATAAAAAAGTCCCATTAATGATTGAACACACATGACATATCCAATCCCCAAGAAAACAAGATCATATTTTTTTCAAACATTAGGAAAAGGATCCATAATTAATTTTTCACATGTAGGAATTAACCTCATATTAACATGACACGTGATAAGATTGATATTAATCAATTTTTATGATTTCAATAAAAAACTTCCGCTTTTATTAAAAACCTCTAAAAATTAACAAATTGATTGAAAATCAAGGATATAATTCAAACATTCGATTAACAATCCTTAATTATTTGTTCATGTAGAGTAATTTACTTCTCCAAAATCTGACACATGATGTAGTCGATCTGACATGAAATGTGTGTTTTTAAAACCAAAGTTTCATTTTAGTATAAAACAGATTAAATATAAAAAACCATGAAAATGAACTTATGTTGTTTTAAAACATTAGGATGGAAATATATGATTCATTTCTAAAATTTATAAATTTACCTCACATAATCTGACACATGTTGTGCCTAATATGGATCAAAGTGTGTGATTTCAATAAAATGTTGTCATTTTTTTAAAATGCATGTGAGAAGAAACAACTAATAAAATTAAATTGTATTGTTCCTATGTATTAAGAAAATGTTCCATAAATATTGTTTTATATAAATAATTTGTGTCAGTGACAATATAGCATGTGATGTGGTCATTATGACATCATGTATCTATTTTTAATAAAATAGTTCCATTTTAGTTTCAAACATGAAACACATAGCCTAGACTAAGAAAACGAAATTAGATTATTTTATTAACATATTATATCGTATTAATTAATTATTTTCCTTATCATTTATATCATATAATTATGATGATAATTTTTAAAATGATAATTTTTTTATGATAAAGGCTAAATTGTGTGTAGTTAATGGATTGTTCTCAAAATGTATGTTCTCTGGAATTGTGTCCCACCCATAATGTGTTTTTTATCCCCACATATGAGATACAATTCATGAACAGTATATTTTGGTAGCCAAAATAAATTGTGCAATGTTAAATAATCAACCACATCACAATCAGATACACAGTGTCCTTAGTTTGACTAAAAGTAAATATATTTTTTCTTAAAATTGAGACATGTATTTAAAAAATTTCTTTATAGTATTACTAATTTAAGAATTGTATTCTTCTACATGTTCATTATTTTTCTTGATATAGCATGTTATTCTTGATAACTAATAGTATGAAAAATATTCAAGGGGAAAAATAAAAAGGAACATGGATGTTTTTTAATTTATTTTAATGCTTATACATACTCTTCTATTTTTAAAAACCAATGTTTTAAATGTCTATAATATAGTGATTTTTTAGGTATTTGTGTCTTAAATTGTATTACAATTCAATTTTGAATTTTTTTCTACTAATTTCTCATGTATTTTATATTTTTATTCTTCATTGTGATGCAATTTAAATAGCTCAATGTTGGTGTATCCCATTTGTCAACTATATTAATATTACTAATAAATGGATGCTTTATAGGTGTTGGATGAATTTTTGACAATTGGTTACTTTATTATCTCAAAATAAAATCATTAATAAAGGTAGGACATTATCAATTCTTAAAGAAGAAATGACAAAGATTCATTTATCATCATTTCTTAAAGTATTGATAATGTTTTCTATTATTAGTTATTTTCTAGTGTGGATAAAAGACTGTGGATTTTAATTACACTCTAGTAGCCACTATTGTTTTTGCACCGACAAAGGCTGATTTTGGTGATTATAAATTTCAGATTTGTATTATTGTCAGAAAATTTTTGATATTATTATGCTTTCCTGTGAGGTTATATTAAGAGTTATAGATACCATAATTGGTCTAAAATTTTATTGTTGATCACATGTTCAAAGTATTATACACCCATTTCTGAGTGTTTAAGTTGTGAAATTTTATGGTGACTTATTAAATCTTGGATGAAATTTATTCTTGAGATATATGTAACATTTAATCATAAAATGTGAAAATATTATTTGAGGAAGAAATAAGTTTTAATTTTTTATAAATATGTTTAACTATATGGTTAATATTTACGGTTTATATTATATTTTATTCTATGGTAATTATTGGTTATTACATTTTAATGGAACCAATATTAATGATATGATAAAAAATTTGGGGTTAAATCATTTATTTAATGTATAATATCATAAAATTGATATTTTAGATTGTTTATAACATTTCATGGAATTTTATAATTATTATATAAATACATATTTAGAAAAATGGGAACTCGTATGCTTGGTGACAACCAGTTGCATCTGGTGAGGCCGAGAGGCATGATCTCACAACTGATGGGAGATATGGTTTCAAATTATACTAGTTTCTTATGTGATTTCCTGGTAGCCATGAAATTGTTTTTATATATTAAAACTATCTAATAGATAAATGTTATGTTTATTTTTGGCCATATTATTTATTTTATAGACAACCAATAGATTGATATTTTCTAGTTTTTTTAAAGGTTGCGGCCGAAGCCTCATATTATTTTGGAACCTTATATGATTATGGTATGTAGTATATAATATATTCCTATTTGAGAAATAAATATTGAATAAAACATTAAAAGCATTAATGATTTTAATGTCTCATTTTAGTGATTCAAAATATTTATATATAGGATTAGTATATCTTGGAAATTGTTTTATTAGGAAATTAAATTTTTCTAATGATACATCAAGAGTGATTGATGTTATTTGATGTTAAATATTAAATAAATATTGAAAAACTATATGATCTAATACATATATATTTTGGGTTTAAATCCGAGTTTGGAATATTTTAAATAAATTTAAATATTGTTATTTACTCATTGATCTATGTAGAATTTTTTGTATGACTATTGAATTTAATAAATTTGTGTAATTATTCATTATAAGAAGGTTTATTGATTTTTGGATTTAAATTATCTATTACTAACTGTTTTGGTTTTTTAATTTCCAAATACAAGTATAATATATTGTTAAACTATTAATCATTTTTTTGTCAATTGGTAGAAGATTATAATGCTTCTTCTATAAAAACAACCATCATGACTACTTATTGTTTGGATAAATAATACGTGTTGGTGATCGAAAAGTATTGAAAGATGAAATATTTGTTATATTGTAATTAAATTTCATTGTAATTTTAGTTTATATGGTAAAATAACTCATTAACTCCAATAAAATGATCTTAAAATAAAAAATTGTCAATTTAAATTTAATACCGAGAAATAAATTGTATTTTAAAAAAATAATTATTTATGGTTTTGTGATGGTTAAATATAATCTAACTATGTTCTCTATCAGTCTTTATCAATCCGTGGAATAGGGGGTTTTCTTAATTATCAACTTTTTCACTTCTCACCAATTTTTTCCTTCATAGAAATATAGTTATGTGTAATTTCAGATGACATTTCCATCCCTTTTAAAAATATCAAATGGTGGTTTTATAAACCCTTTTTTGACGTGATATTTCATCAAACCTATTTTGTAATGTCATCCTCCATGTTATAGAGACATGGTTCTAGTTATGATAAAAATTTTTAAAAGATTTAAAATGTAATATATTCTGATTTTTAAAAGGAACAATATGTTAAATATTATTCAAAACATATAGAACAAAATGTAATAAAGCTTCAAAATATTATTATATGAATTCTATAACCTAGTTGTTAAATTTGATTGTACGAATATTATTAAATTATATTTAAAAAACATTTTTAAATGTCTGAATCAATATAATTATATTTATTAATTCTTACGAAATTGGGATATATTTTTTTAGTAAATTAATTTTATGATTCATAATTATTTTAAATAAAAAATATATTTAATGTATAGTTTTCCATTAAAATCAAATAAATATTATTTTATACCAATAATGTTACATATTGTAACCTTTATTATTTTTTATATATCTTATTTGTTCAAAGAGGGAAAAATTAACTATGAAGAAATATAAGTTTCTTATTTTATCTTAATATAACCATTTTCATGATAAAAATTTATTTTTATATTTTAGTAGTAATATAATGAAATTATTTTATTAGTCAACATCAATGAAGTATATCTAAAATTAATAAAATATATAATAAATGATTTTATAAATATTATAAAAAATATAATTCCAATGAGTTAATATATTACATGTATTCCATTATTTTAGTTAAAACAAAATTATAATTTTTAAGGATAGTATTAGAATTTTACCTCTATGTTTATGTCTTTTAAGTCAAATTATGTGAATAATGCATAATCTAAAAATAATGTAATTTTATGTAATTTTTTTTAAAATTGGATAAAAAATAACACATGACAATGGGGGTAATATATGATCTATTATGTAACCATTTATCCATTTTTAGGTCATTTTTAACCATTTTGATGGAAATTTAATTTATTATAATTTAATATTTAGAGAAATTTCGAAATTATACCAATCCTAAATTATAATAGGTCACCTCTTCCATTACATCATTACCTCAATTGGATAATTTTATTTCATAAAATTCTCTAAAATACCTTATCAAATTTTCTATACATATCAGACATGTTTTTTTCTTCCTGAAACACCATCCCTTGATCCCATTATATGAGACATAGTATTTTCATTTCTACCAATTGGTAGTTTTCTTAACTGATGATGTTTTTTATACTCCACATTACATTATATGAATCTATGGTATTTATCCTAAACAATTATCATAAATATACTCAATATTATGAAATGTTATTAATATAATTTAAGTAGTATTATACACACACTTTCCAATAAAATTATAGTTAAATGTATTGAAAGTTCATACATATGGCCTACCCTCTCCACAGAGAGATACAATTAATTTTTCATCCCTGTATTTTATGGATGGTTATTATGATCAGTTTAATGTCTATATATGATATTTAGGAAACAATTATTCTTATTTAATTATTATATCATTCTTTCCTTCTTATAATACAGACCTTTGGAAAATGATAATTTCATTTCTGCAAACATGTGGACAATGACCTCGACAAAGTGATATTATTTGTTTTTAATTTATATTTTACATAGATGGTAATGAAGAGGAAATTGATAAATATATGTAATATATATGACATAAAAATTATCATAGTATATAGAATTAATTTTTAAATTTCTTTTCATACATCTATTGAATAATTAAATGATGTTCATACATATATACAGTCTATTATCCCCATTAATATGGTAATAAATAAATATATATAAATATATATATATATATATATCAATTTTGGGGGATTATAAAGTTTTATAAGATTAATATGTGTATATATATTTATAATATTTATATCATCATTAATCTTATGGTTGTTAAGGAACCAAGATGAATTTACATGGATTGGAACAACTAGATAAAAATAATCATGATTAACATAACAGTTTACACATAGAAATGACAATTTTAATAAGTAATTGTTGAAAAAAGTTTGTGTTGAAATATTATAATGTGATAATATATGATATTATAGTTATGAAAATTAATTTCTTGTAGATTTATTATCTTTTTTAGATTTATTATACATAATTTTAATGTACATTAAAATCTAATTGAACTTGAGGATGGAAGTGTTATTTTCACTTTTATTTATTTGGGACAATTTTATTATATTCCATATTTTTTTGTCTTCTATTTATATCCCACGAATGTATTTTATCATTAATATCAATAAAATTATTTTTGTTAAATTTTGATGTATTTTCATTTCATTAATGTTTCATATGATTGTATTGATATTAATGCAGAAATTTTTATATTTTAGAATCCACTCTATATCCATGATTGTTTAGTTTTATGTCTCCACTAGGGAATATTTATCTTCAATATCCATTCATTCTAAAATCATTCCCAGAAATTATTTTACCGTTCTGATATGAAATTTAATATTATTTTGTACACATGTTTTACATATTGTAAAAGGATTTAAAGGAATCATCTTTTTACTATTACAATTGAGGAACATTGTGACCTTTTGGTAAAAAATATTGAAGAATTATTCTTAATTTATATATAATGAATTAATTTTTTCACTATAAAAAACAATATTTTATTTGAAGACTAATTTAAAAGTCCCACAATTATTTCCAATGAAAAATATTTATTTTATAATAGCACTTATTTTCCAAAAATGAATGGATTTCAAAATAAAAGGTTATTTACTACAAGAGATATTCTAAATGATAATTCAATATTATTTTTCAACCTAATATGACATCCTTTTTGGTTTCATGGTAATTAATATAATATGATAAATTGTTATCATATTAGTTTTCTCTCTAGATGATTTAGGTTATATGCTGTAATGATAAAAAAAATTGAAACCTATTTTTATCCTAGTGTTATGCTATGATGAAATGATTATGAAAAATATTTTTTCATGGGTTAGAATATTGTTATTGTTTTTTTGATAATTTGGAACACTTATTTATTATTTTCAATATTTAATGGATGGTACCTAATCTCCGTCCAAAACACTGGTTGAAGATTTCTATCTCATGAGATTAACAAGACTGAATAGTTAGTGAACCTTGTTCAGTAAGGGATGTTCCCATTATAAGAGTCCTGATAGTAAAACATGAAAAGTATGATACATTCAGGGGTGAACCCCTTCCACTATGATAGTATTAGAGAAGATCATTGTCCATTAAACATAATTTTATCTATGAATACGTTTACCCCAGAGTTCCTTGTTTTATTCCAATGTTTTTCTCACATATCTCATATTATTTGATTCCTTTATGATTCTTGTATTATAAACTAACTCTTTTTGAATAATAAATCATTTTTATGATGTAACAAAGATTTTTTAGATATATTATAATATATTTTACAAATTTTAATACTCTTATATTGTTATTATGCATTCATATGATCATGGATTGATATATCTCATGTTTACTCATACTGAGAAATGGATCTCATCCTTTCTTATGCTAATTCCCTTGGGCATTAAGAAATATGTTATATGATTTTTTAATAAATGTGTTTTGTATGTAAGTATTTTCATTGTATATATTGAAGACATAAACTATAACAGAAAAACATATGTATGGTGGGAGTTGATTTTGATATCTATGAACTAATTATTTATTGACTAATGTTGTTATATATTTTTCCAAGATCTATAAATCACAAAATATAAAAGAACCTTGGGTATGAAAGTGATCCCAATTTTTTTTATGTGTAATGTTTTTAATGCACAAAATTGAAAAACATTATCATTATAAAATCCCAAAATGCAATTTTTATGTTATCAACATATGATCCTGGAAAGGGTTTCATAATATGGTATATAAACTACCTCCATTATCTTAGGATCTCTATTCATTATATAAGAATTTCTCACATGAAGTAAAGGTAAACCAATGTATTGTCTTAGTGTTGTTATTATAAAAAAATATTTTATGTATATTGGACCAACAACGATAAGAGGTGCACGAGATGAGAAATATGCCAATTTTTCTTATAAAAAATTAAAAAACATTATAATTAATTGGACAGATCATATTCCACGATCATCTACAATGATGAAATGGGTATATATTTACAATCAGACTAGAAATCACCTTAATTTTCACATTAATTAACCTCAACCACTTTTAATTTTACCATTTTAATATTAGGATAAATAATTTATTCAATATATTTTAATTCCAACCACACCGTCGTAGATATTTCAATCATAAATAATTTCTAAATAAAATTAACATTTTATCAAATTAATAAATTAAAAATGTGTACATTGAGTAAATTGTATATAACCATCAAAAAATCATATAACATTTATTATAGTTCATGGATTTTAATGGAAATAAATTTAATGTAAAAATAATTAACCTATCATATAGATTTTAAATATAGTAAATGACACATATCAAATGCTAATAGTGTTTAATTATATAATTAATTTTAATCCTTACATGATATGTTATGTTAGGTACTATAAGGTAACATATTTATGAATCCCAACACATTTATTTTTTCCATGGTGTTGGAAATTTTATTAGAGAGTATGTAGGGTTTTGGGATAGTTTTATCCTTTTAGAGTCACTAAAAAACATCAGTCAGTATGGTTCTGGCTATTTTGAATCATTGTAGGATTCTATATCGTGGGAAAGCCTTTTTGTTCATATGTGTGTGGATGTTGGACGTGGAGTTGGTCATTTAATGTTGTAGATCACCCCATCAAGTAAATTGACATATCTAACTACTTTGACACAATTAATCGCGTAATGAAACTCTTTTGAGAGTCTAGGTATAAGAAATATAATGGGAACCATTTTGGGTAGTGATAGAAGGGCATTTCACTCATTGGGCCTCTCTACATAAAATAGTGGTTACCTCCCCATTGCGTATCATACGGTCAATATAAATATCTATTTAACCAAATATGTGGTATTATGATCATGAAAAGTAAATTTTTCACTTACAACTATTTTAATTGGAATTCAATAAAATTATTTTGAAAACATCAATGTGAGTAAATAGACTGAACGAAGGTAATCAAAAGAAGAATGGATGGATTGTTTAAAGACACTATTAGTCTTTCCCCATATACAAATTGAAATATGATTCGAAAACCACCATTATAAGTGAGAGAACTACCTATAGATCTATAGAACACACTGACTACTCGGTCAAGATCACTTGTCACCTAGCTGAGTAATAAATAGCCCAAAAATCTGATAAAATATAACAATATAACCTGTGTAATATGGCTACTACATGTGGGATTTGATCAATATTTTTAAAAGTTAATTAAATTTTATATTAAAAGCATTCACTCGTCCCATTAAAAACATATCTCAAACTATGGGACCTTTAGTTAATTATGAGGACAATAAAGAGATATCTTGGAAATTTTGTATCTCAAATTCAATCATCCAAAACAACCAGTTTCCATAAGATAATGTTATGAAGACCTCTAATGTGTATTATTAATGGTTCTTTAATTTTTATCCAAAAAATGAAATTATTCTTGAAAAAAATCAGCCAATTTCATTTTTTATTTTCTATTTGATGAAGTTTCAACCCATGTTATAATTCATATAATAACATATTCTACATTCTCTATAAATATGCCATTTATATTCTTTTATGACATCAATAAATAATAGAGTTTTTTATAATGGTTTAATTATAACAAACAAATATCTTCTTTACCTTTTTCTTTAGGTTATCTCAACTACTAAATTGAGACATCATAGTTCTTAGTTTCCATTAAAACAAACAGTATTAATTTTTGTTCTTGGTTTTCTTAAAACCTAGGGTTTACTTTCATATTTTATGGATTAGGGTTATATATTCATACTAAGGGAGCAATAAAATTTTCCAAATCTTTCTTGAGGGGATTTGATGTAGGGTCTTGGCCTTAATCTCCTTCCAAACACCATTATGAAAGTGTGCCTTTTTAAATTTTCCAATTTATTATCATTTATGTTTAAATTGAAAAATTTACACTATTATAAAAATCCATTGTTTGAATTTACCTGAAATTAATTTAGTATATATTAATATATTTTATTTTATTCATTCAGATTAAATTTTTTTAGAAAAATTAACTGCCACAAAAAAATATAATATTTAAAATCAAATTTTAATTTTAAGGAATCATTGTCAATTACTCAAAAAATATTAATGTTTTAAAATAATTGTTTTAATTATTAAAATTTTATGTGATTTCAAAATATTTTTTTTATAATTAAATCATTTTCAAAAAACATTGTTGGATCTGAAAGAATATTTTATGGTTTTGGACCTTTTTTAATGGTTCTTTCTACTGTTATTTTAACACATAGATGTACACCATTTGATGAAGTATATGATATAAATTTTTGTATATTTTTTGCATGGTTTTACATATAATAAATTATCAGAGGAAAAATGAAATATTATGGTCATTACTGAATTTAAAATATAAAAAAAATGGAATGAATTATTTACATTGTGGTTTATATCATAATGAGTTCAATATCATTTATCAATATAAATTTGATGAAAAAATTTAAAAATTTCATTAAATATCTCACATAAAAATTAATAAAGTTAAATATACTATGATTGACATTTATGGAAACAAATGAATGTATTACTATGCATCTGAATGAATCTATTGCTGGGATTATTACATGATTAACTAAAATATATAATGAAAAGAATTATTTTGGTGATCATTTTTCAACGAAAATATATGTAAAAATGAATTTTTTTCCTAGGTCATAGTATAATGGCCCAAAGTTTCTATATAATTTTTAAATAATTTTAAATATAATAAACATTTTATAGTTAAAAACCCATTATCCAATGTTTTAGTATCTTTAGAATAATTGGACCATGTGTAACATGACAAATAATTTAACATAATAATTTATTAAAAATATTCTTAGTTATCCCCTTAAATATCATGTTCACCGAATTAAAAGTCGTCACCGGATTATATACCTCATATAAAGAGGTGGTATAAAATAGTATTAATATGATAAAAAAGGACAATAATTAGTATATCATGGGTGATCATAATCATAATAATCATAACATAATCCTAGTATCATCTTCTGAATCATGAGATGAATCATTGAATGTGGAAATTCATAAAAATGAAACATCGTGTCTTAGTGGTAAAATACCACACACAATTTTGAATAAAGCTAGAATCACTTTCATGCATATCCAATTTTTATAATAAAATAATTTTCATTTTTATCAAATATATAATCATGTTGATGCGTATTACACATTATCTCACGATATACATCATATTACGCAATGCATTAGAGTGCTATATAATTTATGTCACACCCATTACATCATCTCAATTAAATAATCATACATGAAATGAAAAGTTTATACTAATGAATTTCCTGAAGTTACTCATGTAACCGAATACGTTTTAAAATAATTTCATAAATCAAGAATTTTACATGGTTTTTACAAATGAATGAGGGAAAATCATATTTTTATAAGATTAATCAGTTTTGAGTGAAGATGATATGAATCAAGAGGAGTGAAAATGTATTTTGGAATAAAGAGTTCTTTTGAAAAATATTAATATTTTAAATTAAATAATACTGCAAACATGTATATAAAATAATTTAAAAAGGGAAAAATGAAATTATATTTAGGAAATATTGAAGGAATATCATCATTTAAAATTGGCCTGAAATATTGATATCCTTATGAAAATGAGTTGAGTTTGCGAAACCCATTACCTTTTGTCTGAATGTTTTATTCACTTTAATATTTTGTATAATAAAATGAGATTCAGGAATAAAAAAATAAATGAACTCTTCCAATTTTTTTATTATAGTTTTATTAATTTTATTTATGGCCTTTTTGATAAGTAATAAATTTCAATTTCATCATTCTTTTTTCTTGGATTTTTGATTTGTTATCTTTTACATATGAATCTATGTATTTGTAAAGTAAGAATAATTATATATAATTGAAATTAGTTTTTATTACTTATAATCTATATGTATTATTTATCTTATATATATATATATATATATTTAATTTTATGAGAATTATTCATTAGATAAAATGTTAATTGGAATGAATGAATTAATTTATCTATTTTTACAACCATCACAAAATAATGTAACATTATTTAATATAACATGTAATTTTAATATTATACTGTTCGGATTATTATTCATGATGGTCGTGTTACAATTCAAAGGGTCAAGTTACCATTCCATTGGCATGGGTTAATTAATTTTTATAACTATAACTTAATTGATTCTTCATTTATGAGAATAATTTTTTTAATTTTATTTGTGTGATATGTATGTGTATGATACCATATTAAAAAATTATAATTATGGATTAAATTCCATTGATAAATGTTTTGTTTATTACATTCATAACCCCATTTAAATTTTCACCCTCAAAATTTCATTTTACATAATCATGTGAGGGTATTTCTCCTTCATTTCTTTATATGGTTCCCAAGTCATTTATTTATATTTATGATTACTCCACAACACTTTGAAAATGTGATTTTTATTTTGGTGTAGTAATGGGTCTCTTTTTTCTAATATCTTTAACAAATTCTCTTTAAAAAATATTTCATTCTCTAATTGTACAACCCCTAGATTTTTTACATGTGAGGGGTCAAATATATACATCATTAGGAGTAATATGTGGAATAATTCAAGATATTATGACATAGATGATATAAGTGTTAGTTATTATTCCAATTATCTTATGAGATCAAGGATCTCAAATGTGTCAATATACCATCGGATAATCTTATGTTTCTTTCTGAATTAGAAGACTCCTCTCCATGATGATTTTTAGTGGTAGAATTTATCTCCAACATCAAACTCCAAGTCACATAAATAGTTATTAACATAGTTCTTTTTTCAAATATCAGAATCATTGATAAGTTTTTAGATGGATTTAACCTTATCTTTAACCTCATAAATATGTTATGGTCTATGTAGCTTTAGTTTTTCAAATTCAACCCAAAAGGATAGAGTTCTACATTGCTTTACTAACAGTGCATCATATGGTTCGATATGAATACTAGAGTAGAATATATTATTTTAATTGAACTCAATCAATTGGAGATTCTGATCCTATCCACCATAGAATTTCATTCAATTTGATATTCTCGTTTCCTTGAGTCTCTAAATAGTCCTTCCAAATTGTCCACATGTTTGGGGGTGATATTCCAATATTAAAATCAATTCAATACTCAATGAATATTGAAGAATTATGCTGAATTTAGATGTAAACCTTATATTATGATCATAGAAGATCTAATGTGGAACCCCATGATTCCTTACCAATTCTTTTATATATATCCATGAAATTGATCCTAGAGATAGATCTTCTGGCATGGTAAAAAAATTGGATGTTTTGTTGATTCGATCCACCACAAAGAATATCTTTTTGTTTCCTTGGGATGTATTGGGGAGAAAAGTTGAAAAAGTCTATTATGACATTCTCTCTTTTTTACATGGGTATATGAATTTTTTGCATCATCCCTTTTGACTTCTATATCTCTTAATTATCTTTTTGCAACACCAAACATTGTGGGATATATTCCACAATATTCATCGTCATGTTATACCACAAGAAGAGTTCTTAGAGATCACGGTACATCGTGGTACTTCTAGGATTTATGGAGAAATGTTATTTATGTGCATTATCAAATTGCTCTTGAATTATCATAGGTGATAAATGCACAAAAAACCTTTTTCCCAACCTAATCACACCATTATCATTGATAGTGAACTCCTGTATTTTTTTCCTTTACTATATTCACCTTATTTCGAATCATCATATCATCCCTTTGTGCCTCCAGGAATTTCTCTAGATATATTATTATCAAATAAATTTTTAAAGGTAGGTAGTATTTCATGGGTGTATGATTTCTAAATCCATATTTTTCATTACCATGCAGATTTATTCTTTATCAATCTGTGTCGTGGAAAAAGTAGTGGGTTATTTTCTACTAAGAGTAGCATACACCATGTTTACCTTCCATGTATGATAGTTAATAGAGAAATCATATTAAATGATTAGAACTAACCACATCCATTGATTCATATTATCTTCCTTTTATAAATATATATACTTGTAATAAATTTTTGATCATTATATATCTCACTCAGTTTACCATAGAGGTAGTGCTTCCAAATTTTCAAGGAAAAATCATATATGCATGCTTTATATCATGAATAAGGTTTTTTTGATCATTGATCATAAACATTCCTGAAGATTAGGCTATCACAATAACATTCATCCATATTAAAAAACCCAATACTTTTTTTGAACCCATATTTTATATCACAAAACATTCAACACTTGTTGGAAATATGAATACAGGTGCATTGATTAGCCTATTCTTTAGCTCCTTGAATCATTCCTCACAATATTCTATCAAACAATACTTTTCGCCTTTCCATGTTAAAATAGTTATCCAGAAACAAAATGAGTATAAATTTACACAAAAATTCAGTATTACCCTGTAATTCCATGAAAAATGTGGATTTCAGTGACAATAATGGGATTGGTACACTCCACAATTACAATTTTTATTTAAGTGTTCACATAAATTCCCCCACTATTGATATCATTTCCTATGAATGTGACTTTATTCATCCAAAATTCCAAATTGATGAACTTTTAGTACAAATTATCCTTCATTAATATACCCAAAATAATACTTAGAAGTTTTTCATGTTTCTCATTGATCTTGGAGAAGATGATAATATCTTTAAAAACATACAATAAATAGTTTTTCTAGGTAGTATATAAATACTATATTCAATAAATACATCAACACTTTAGGTTCATTAGTAAGGTAGAATAACACCACTAGAAACACATAGATCCCATACCTTGTGTAGAAAGCCATCTTCCGAATATATTCCTCCTCCACCTTCAGTTGATGATACCTAGAATGAAGTTCCAACATTAATATTTATTTATCTGAACATTGTTTATTGAATAATTATTTAATTCTTGGAAAATAACAAAAAAAAATTATATTCATCATCATAACTACCCAAAAATCAATACACAACAGCATTCATACATCATATTTTATTACTATGAGCATGGTTAACCCAAATGTGATTCACTAAAGGGTATGAACCCTTTATCCGAATTATCTTGTAGATTATTCATTAAATTCCCCAGTTCGATAGTGGACATCCTATTAGGATATTTTGTGATATGAGTATCATCATGTATGAGTTATATTTAGAAATATTTCTCACAATTAATGTTATGTAAAATTAATTCATCTGGAAATGAATCACTGTATTCCTCTAAAATATACATTTCCACTAGGTTGATAAATTCCATTAACTCGACCATTTGAGTGAGTTTTGATTATTTATTGGGAAAAAACACCAACAATGTTGAGCAATTTTATAAGGGAAAATAATGGGTATCCATGAATTTTTAGGGGATCATATGATGGTTGTCAATTTTGAAAGTTTTTATTTGTCACTATAGTTTATATGTTCTCTATATAATGAGAGCCAATTCATGCCTGTTATAACATCAAATTCCACAAAGGGAAGTATCACAATATTCACTAGAAGAGTCGTCCCAGAAACACCAATATGAGAGGATTCCATCAATTAGGTTACATTGATATCAACACTAGGTTTTAATTATTAATATATCTAATTCAAGGTTTTATGGTTTAAATTCAATAGTTATAGAAAACTATCAGGATATAAAAGAACACATAATACTAGAATCGAATAATTGTTTTTCCAATCCAGAGGGAATATGATGTGAACCATGTATGAAAACATTTTCTTTCTCAATATCAATAGTAGTGAGGGAATAATTATTATCTTTATCCATCATATTTTTTGTCTACTAATAATGATTACCCTCTAGGAATTAAATATTAGTGCAATGGTAGCATATTTCCCTTTATCCGTATAGTTGAAGCATTGAACCATGTTTGATACTCTCCATTCATCCATCACATTGGCGAAATTTTTCTTATATATTAAACATTCATAAATATTCTATCCTTCTATCCCATACTTATTAAATTACATAATACCTTTTTGTTTTTTCTCATGATTCTTCATCGCACATTTTGTTCATGTTTGTGGTTTCTATTTCTATCAACCTTTTCCATCTGATCCTCCATCTTGAAACACAAACTTTTGTTTTTTATCTCCAATGTCCTGGGACCATTATCTAAACTCTTTATCTACATTGATAGTACCGAGGGCAATGTATTCATACTAGACAAAGACTCAAATAGATATAGGTTTTTGAATATGTGGTTTTAGTACAATAATGAGTCTATCTGTTTTTCTATAATTGTTTATGATAAATATCTAGGCTTACCATACACGTCCTATGATGTTTTCTTCATAATATATGATTTATCTACATTCATTATTCTTAAGAAACATAAATTCTCACTACATCATTGTATGATTAATTTGAGGGAAATACTTATGATAAAATTTTTACATATAGTCTTCCCCCTCCATCTATTCAATTTCATCCTTCATCTTCGTGTTCAAAATGAATTCCAACCATTGATTAGAATATCCATCTAAATGATAATATATATATCCCCAATATTGACATACATAGATTTCGAATCATTTTAGATGAATATTCATCACATTTAAATAAATACATGTCCAATGTCCGTAATAGTATTGTTCTTTTTAAATCATGCAACAAAATATTCTATCATTGGGAAATACTTTCTTTGTTTCCCCAAAAAATAATTACAATTATTTATTATAAATAAAATAATTCAACATAACATTGTTAAGGGAAGCATAAGTAATTGAAGAGAGCATATTATTTGTAAGGGTAAAAATAAATACAACAAATTAACATGACCATAAGGGTGTGAGAATATGATAATAATATTTGAAGATAATACCATACATATTAAAGATCATATAAATAATTATGGAATAAATATTGGAAGCTCATAATAAATTAATCATAATTTATTAAAGAGAATAATCAAGGATGAAATAAAATAGGAATAATACATATAATTTTTGGTAGACACATAAGAATGTAATGTTATTTCCATTTTATTCAAGGCATCACTACCAAGGCCATCTTAGTATATTGGGTTCACTCCCCATATAATCTTATTAGTTATGGATAAATACCATATCCATATTATTAGACAAGGATCAATCCCAATACTATCATAGTAGTCGAGATTCATTCTGATGACTATCATTGTTTTCAAGGTCACTCCTAATGCCATCGTAGCGAAGAATGCCCCTTACTAAACCGAGGTCACTATCCATTCCACCCATATCTATCTCTTGAGGCATATATATTTAACCAATTAATTGGTGATGATATAGGTCTCACCCATATAAAAATGAAATCAGTTATAAATGTTCCATAATATCATTGACTATCATTTCATAACCCATGAAATGAAATGGGTATCATAAACATGTTATAATATCCTAACATTTGAAAAAGTTATTGGATTCATAATAATTTCATCAAATTATAATCCATAAAATCAATTGGTTTTCATAAACATACAACCATTGAAAAAGAAAAATGTTTAACAGACTTCATTTGATCAAAACCTAAGCCGTCATGAAAAATATAATGAATGGAAACTTATATAAATTTACAAATAAAAATTGAGTAACACCAACTAATTTCATAATAGATGGAAAAAAATTCGGAAATATTATTTAGAACCATTAATTGAAGAAATTTGTTCTACAGTGTGAATATTTTTTAAAATATATCATTTAGAAGTCAATTTTTCATGAAAATAACCACATGAAATTATAATTAATCATGAATAAATATTGAAATATATTTTCCATGAAAACATATAAAATAATCCTAAAAACATTTTTGAAATCCTTTTTACGCTAATATTTATGAAAAACATTAGAAAATTTTTTCAAAATCACTTAAATTGGAAATAATTTGAAAACATATAAAAAATATTTCACATCATTGAAAATATTTTCATTGAAAACAACCTTTTGTAATCTTATTAAGTGAGATTTATAAATCATTTCAAAGGATGTTTAATGATAATTTATTTTGGATTACCATTTTTCAATGAAAATTATATTAAAATAAATAACTTTTTAGAAGATTTGGTAAAATATTTTCCTTCAAAAAATAACTACATTAAATTAGATTTTAATTATCATTGAAATAATGGTCATGATGACAGGTAAGACCATAATTGATGAACATTACTTTTTCTTACCTTAATGGTTTAAAAAAGTTCCTTGATTAGAAAACAACAAGAAAAATTTATTTGATGATGTTTTCTAAAAAGTTTCTATATTGGTAAAGTTTTACATTAACCATAATTGAATAATATTAAATTACTTCATCAATAAATTATTATTAAAGGAAACATATTTCTAACCAAAAGGGGAAATAAATTCGGGTTTTTATAAAAAAACATTTTCACAATATTTATATGTACAAAACATTAGAAAAATGGTTCCATTAAATGTATATAAGATGAATAAAAATTGGGTAATAATATTCATGAAATATTTTTAGAGAAATCATATTATTTCATCTATGGAAGCATATTCATAAGAAATCTTGATAAATGATGAGATTATAAAAGTACATAGTTATCACTATATTATCTTTTAATTAGAATAAAACGGTGAGAAAAAAATTAAATGATGATTAAAATACCCTTAAAATAATTATATTCATTATATAAAATTTCAAGGGTAGTATATACACCTCATATAAATATATATGTGTATAACATGGAATCTATCACAATGAAGGAAAATTGAGAAGATAATACTTTATTTATTTTATAACTTTTGAAACATAAACCCCATGAAATAAATATCATCAAATGAATATGTATATATCCTTATATTTAAGTATAATTTTCATATAATACATTTGTGGGTAGTATATACACCACATTAGAGAATAGAGTTGTGAATATGGTGTGTATCTCACTAATATATGATGTGATATTAGAAAACCCTTACCTTAAGTCCTGAAATTCTTGATACATATTCAACACAACTATTGATGAAAAAAATCAAAGAAAAGCCTATAAAAAGTAATGGATTAGGGGTTTCGTTGAGATGAATGCTCGCGGAGCCCCCTGTAGCCCCACAGCCGACACGGAGCTCCACCTTCACAAACCTGCTACAGAGTAAGGAGGTGTGATGCTCCACGAACTGATATGATGTTCGCGAACCCATATTGGTGAAAGGACGCAGGATGCTCTATGAACCACATTGATGTTCGCACACCTACCACAGATCATGGGGCGAGATGCTCGACAAACCCCTTTGACATTTGCGAACCCCCCATAGTGCAAGCTTCATCTTTGCTCCGAGAGAGCTCTACATCGCGGTGCCTGTATCCTATAAATATCGGGCTCCCCGCTATCCTAATTAAATGATCCTCTGACCATTCACCTTCTGAGATCCTACATCATGAAGAAATTTCTACTCCAAGAACAATGAACTTTTTAAGGTAATTTTTCATCATGAAGTGTCTTCCCCTTTGAGTGAATTCCTCCCCTCTTCAATGGAGAATTCCTTTCATGGGTCCTATGGGCCTTTGAAAAGGATAGAGACCCCCAAGGGGGCTCAGGTCATCAGATAGAATTTATTCTTCATGATGTACCCTTCATACACATGTTAAACACCTACTAAGGCATGGTTAGTGTTCTTCGCGAAGCACATTGCTTCCAAATATTATGCCTCACAAGGCTCTCGTGCTTCACATGGCATTGCTCCTTGAATTCCATTCCACTTCATGAATCACCTTCCATATGGACGTATTCCCTATTCCTTGTCTTGGAGACATCTCTTCGTGAATCATTTCCCTTTACGAAGCCCCTCCACTTCATGGAGAATCAGATCTTCACAAGGTTGCTACCTATAAAACCCTTTCCTCTGCAACTCCTTTTCTCCATGCGGCCCTTCCGGTTGGCAGGAAACAATTTCAAAGTCCCTTGGGCTATGCTTCTTGTTGCGTTACATAACCTCAGGCTTCTTCATGTAGGCACACTAATGACTATTTCTTCTTCTCATGCCCACGATAACGTGGATCCCCCCAATGTATCACTCCATATCACCCCCTCGCCATGACATTTCCAATGCCTCCCTTCCCAGATGGGAAGGTGGGTATCACTTATGTATTTCTTAGGGGTGTATAGTGCACCGACCTCATATGACCTGTAGGATGTTAAACTACCAAGCACCATTTTTTGCAGCAAATGATGTTAAACTGTGTCCTCTCCCCATGCATCAAACATGGGGTGCCCCGTCTCAGACATTCTCTATGCCCACTGGTCTCTACAGGAGTGACATCATTCCTCACATGGAATGAGATCCTCTTTATGGTAGTAACATTATTCCAAGGGGGAAGGAAACCACCTTGATTTAAGCCCCTAGATTTTCAAGTAGGAGGTAGCATACCTACTTCTCCACTCATCCATATTGCATAACCCTTCTCTCTTCGGGCGTTGTCACTACCTGGGCCTCCACCCTATAATATGTTTTGATCTCTATCATCATGGGTTACCTAACATGCATAAGCCCCTGTTTCTATATTGTGCCACTAAATATGTGTAAGCCCCACTAAAATTCCCATGGACGCACATTCAGCGACGTGATCGTCAGGCCTATACTACCTCTAGTTTCTCACACCGAGAAAGAATCACTTGGGCTTGGAGTAAGCATCGACCATGAAATCCTCACTAGGTATCCTAGAGAGTATTCCACACAACCAACTCGAACAATGTGGACATTAATCCTTTCCATGGAAATATACGTAAGAATCATCCTTGAGGTTCACGCCCAAAAACGATTAGCCAGACTAGAGTATAAGCTCCAAAACCTTCTTGAACTACTTGGACATTGATCCTCTCATTGTCATGGTGCTGAGGAAGCCTCCTTGATGTTCATGGATAAAAGCCATCAGGCATCCAAGAGTGTAATCACCATAACCATCCTGAACTATGTAGACTTTGATCTTTTCCAAGGCAATGTACGTAGGAAGCCTCCATGAGGTTCAATCCCAACCACCATCGTGAATCCTAGAGTGTAGGCCACAAAACCATCCCAAACTACGTGAACATTGATCCTTGATAAGGAAAGGTACGTAGGCAGCCACCCTGAGGATCAAGATGAACAAGTATAGGGTTTCATAGAGTGTAATCCCCACAGCCATCCTAAAATATGTGATCATTGATTCTTGTAAAAGAAATCCACGTAGGAAGCCTCCCTGAGGTTCTAGGACAAAACCCATCGGGCATCCTAGAGTGTAAGCCCCAATACCATCCCAAACTAAGTGGACTATGGTCCTTGTCAAGTTAAGGTAAGTATGAATCCTCACTGAAGTTCAAGACCTATAACCACTAATTCTGACACCCTTTACGTCGGATCACCATCATCTCGCATGACATTAAACTGGATGCCTTCTTTTCATCCTACACGACGTTAAACGGCATACACCAGCCCAAAATATGTGTTTTCACCTAGAAAGGGTACATAGGAAGCCTCCATGAGGTTCATCCCCATGCAGTGATAAGCTGTTAGGATCCCAATCCAGTGGTAAGACATTATGTCCCCACAATTGCGTCCCACATTTCTTGTCTTCCCCAATATCGTCTGACCAACTCTCTGGATGCTAATCATGTGTAAGACCGAGCATGTCAATGGGTCGATGCCATTTTCATGCACCCCCATTTCATTCCCCAACCTGTATGTTTCACTTCCTCTGGGTCCCCGTCATATGGGTTTCCCCTTTAGGTGTCCCATAACTTCACAAAATACATATACTATGATTCTATGAGACATGGATATGTTGGAGGTCTCTTCACAGCTCAAGCCTAACACCACCATTTTCATCAAGTCAAATTCATCTCATTCCCCATCCACTTAATTAAACAATCCATCACCCGTCCTGATTCTTATATGGGCTGCCACATCCCAGTGAGATCATGAAATTTCCCTCCTACCATCAGTGTTTCCTCTAGTGGTTAGACCCAACTAATTCATTATAATAAGAATTAGAATTAGTCTATTCTGTCTCCACTAAATGATAAACTCACAGCATACCCTCTGATAAACATGGGAATCTGTGGAAAACCTTAGATGCATGAATGTGGCATAAAAGTTCTCACATATGACGTGGGATGCCTTGGGAATCTGTGCCCACGAGAAGCCCTATTTTAAGAGGGGTGGAACCCAGATGCACTAGTGATGCATTGTCCAGACATGCCAGTGATGTCCAACACGACTACTCCCCTGAATGAATGTTTTTCCATGACTGGACCCCTTGGAATGTCCTGATAGAAGCATTGTAATTAATTGTTGTCCATGATGATATGGAACTGGGAAGAGTTTCACGAACAACATCATATGTATTTATGGGAGACCCAGAAATGGTGATTAGTTCCATATAAGAATCCATGGAAGGAAGAACAGACATCCCATCATCTAATTTCGATCATGTAGAAAACATCCTCGAATAAGCGACATATGTCACCATCTTTGGTAATGTGGGAATGCGGGGCAACAATCAGCGTGTCCTCCTTGTCCTCAAATAGAATGACATGTATTCCCTGGTTAAAGTGTTAGAAATAGAAATGGTTAACCCTAAGTGAACATATTCAACTCAAATTGGATATTAGTAGTGCATGAGACATCAGTGGATTAGCTTGTCACCAGATCCAGATATCAGGCACTTTGTCCCACCAAGAAAATAGTGAGCCTGGCATGAAACTCACCAGAAGTTGGGGGTAGTCAAATCATTTGACATCCAAGTATACGATGATTTCAGCATGGATCTATATAACCAGCCATGGAAGACCAAATGTCCAAGGGGTAGTGGTTGTCGATTATTTTTCTTACAGCACTGATGGGTTAATCTCTTTGCTTTTTAGGAACCAAGCTGTTGTTGAAATTCTATAACACTTGTACACTGATTAAGGGTAATGGGAAATGAAAATGAGGAAGTCTCGTGTGAAATCACCTCTTTTGTGACAATATCCACATCTAGATATGACAATCACCCATGCCCCATCTCCCTGTCTGAATTAATTTAGTGTAGGATGATCAATGACTTCATACGCCTGTACGAGGATGAGTGGATTATCACGACACATGATATTGACCATCAGGATATAGATTCATCATCACCACATCACCACCATCATCCCAAAGGGTCGTGAAGGGTTCCACTACTCCCCACTCTACCTTAAAATCATTTCAGGAGCCTCTCCCCAGAACGCTTTGATGACTCTCTGCCCTACGCTGATGAGGTAGAGGATGTTTGGGCCAGCCGGTTGGGATTCTATACCAGGGCCCCCATAGAGGTCTCCCACTAGGCTGCACCAGCGCTTCCATCTGGTCACATGAGTCGAGTAGTAGGTAAGCTAAGCGCCTGCACAATTGACACTAGTCAGGTTGACCCAACTCCAAAGTCGGGAAAAGGACGAAGAGTACACCCGTCAAGGGGCATCAACATCAGCGACTTCTAAGGATCGTGACAGCAACTACATATATAATCAACCCCTTGTGTATTCATAGAAGAGAGACTTTTATACCCGTCCTGGATCGAGGCCCCAACCTCCCCAAGGGTAGGCTGAGTCGACTCTCTCAGCCGTTGGTGTAGGTTGGGATGCTCTAGTAAGGAGGCCCTCCCTGTACTGCCACCATGGAGAACACGGGTCCTCCCCGTATCCATGATCGACATGGAGGTACGTCTCAATCTACCCTTAGCCCAAATGATAGACCTCCTTATGATAGTGACACTTAGCAAGGAATCCTCTCTACTCCTCATTACATATTGTATGGAGTCATCCCTCCTGCCAAAAACCGTTGTTGTGGGGACGTTGCACATCCAGTAAATCTCATTAATGGGGGGGCCTTCCCTTGTCCTCACAATAGCCAGAAAAGCTCATACTCACCTTGCAAATCAGAGGGGTTAAATCCAAAATCGCTTCACCAGTACCCAGCATGGAGGTCCTATCCGTGTTCGAGTTAGCCTGTATGAGGACCTTACTCGCACTAATGTCTCTAAGGAAAAAAATCATGGAGGCCTTTCCTGTGCTCCTATTGGATCTAGTGGAGGTCCAACCCACTCTAGAAATCCCCTCTGAGGTCCTTCCATTGTCCTCATTGATATCTGTCCCAGTGCTCCTCGCTCTACGGCTTGTCCAAGTAGATTTCCTCTCCATCCCAACACTAGTATGGGAAATGGTCTCCCGCGTTCCAGAAATCCACCATGTACTAAAGAACCATATCGGGGTAGGAGGGTGGGTTGTATCCTCCGTAAAAATAATGATGAGATGATTCAGACTGAGATCAACATGTTTTCTTCTCATATTCTGAAGTGGAATACGACTCAGCGATGGATCCCCCTCCTAGATCCTTCGTGTACTAGCTGGGGCAGGAAAAGGGCACATCAACCAAATACACCCAGAATGTGAGGTCCATTGGATTACCGCCTCCCTCGGAAAGTATAACTAGGAGGAAGAAAATTTGGCAACTCAATAGGTCACGAATATGCAATCGCCGCCATCATCACCATATGCACTCTCTACCTTGACTAGAGACCCCGAAGAGTAATTATGGGGACCAATGGTGGAAAAACATTAGTGTGTTCCATCGCGAGCAGCCATAGTCCCTAAACAAGAAATTGTGGAAGTCTTCCCATCATACCAAAATTTCATGGAAAATTCTCTTCACTCATTAGAGGATAGCCCATCAAGCGGTAGTTGGTTAGCTCACTCATCGTATTCTCCATCGGCCGGCCTGGAGTCCCAACGGTCTGCATCGGTACCACTATCGGTTCTTTAGACACAACCAGTAGATGAGTGGGGAAATTAAGTGCAAGAACCTAAATTCGAGGCCCGTATCTTATGGGATATCCTCATAGTAGACCACTTCCCTGATATGTTTTTTCATGTTTCAGCACTAAATTTTTCTGCATTGAAGCCCCTCACCCAAGAGGATGTCGAATGTTTCCATCAAACCTTCTAGGAAAATCATTTCCATCTATGTCTTCATTAGGATACATGCCCTATGAGCCATGTGAATTTCAAGGACATTGGAGAACAATGTCGTCTAGCCCGCACTCCCTGTGACCCAGCACCCTTAGTAACCATGTCACCGTAGGGTCCTCTAGCAATGGTGCGTTCAGAGCATCAGGGTACTCCACAGAATTATCAAAGTGGCTTCTCCCCATATAAAAATCCATGGTTGGGGGTAGTATGCTGCCCACCTATTCAGTCATATCTAGTGACAACTATAATTTCTAGGTGACATAAATAATATGCATTCTAGAAGGGCCACGATTAATATGGACGACCTTCTAGAGGGCGAGAACAAGCTAGATCTTCTTGGAGAGGACCCACCCACCGAGGGAGTTTAACACTTTTTTCATATATTGGGAAGGATTACTCATCATCATTGGAATCTCTTGGGTCTCCCTGTGACCACTGAAGCACTAGTCCTCAACTGGAATCGCAAAAAGGTCATGGAACACCTCAGAGTTTCCAAAACCTTAAACTCTTCTGGCATAGTTTAGAAGAAGATGAAAGTCCTTGAAAAAGCAGTGTTGCGTCAGCAACTCACCGAACAGAAGAAGATGGTCAATGAACTCCTTGCTAAAAATGTTCCAAATCGACAATAGGACTATGGTGATCCTAGGCTGGGGTAGCAGGGGAAGGAACAACTTCCCCTCAATGAATTGCCTCTAGTTGTCCCTGATCATCCTACCCACGCAAATAGGTTTGAAGCTGGAACATACTACAAGAGGGAACAGTTTGTCTCTCCAAATCCTCCTGAATGGCTTGAAAACCCTCGAGACCCATCTCAGGTTCCCCCAGATGCTCCCACGGTGATCCCACTAGCCGATACATGAGCCAATAGTCATGATTATAATGTTGAAGAACCCTCCAACGCACTGGTGGTCAGGAATCCCTGTCCAGACTAGAATCCCCTCACCGATGATCCAATGGTGAAACTCATTGCTGGTTTCAAGGCCTTAGAGACTCGACTGGTGACAATACTACCTGATGGAAAGCCATACCCAGCATTGGAGGATGGTATTCCAACACCCCCAAGTTTCGGGAATCCCACCTTTTCCCACTTCAATCAGATAGGGGTCCCAACACAACACCTGGCCCAATTTATCTCATGTTGTGGCCCCATGTTGGGAACTCCATCTCAGGAGGAGGCAGCCAGGCTCTGATATTTCATACAGTCATTAGAAAGGCCTGTGTTGCTTAGCTATTGCTAGCTCCCATTGGATATGTGGCTAGCTGGGAGGACCTCCATAGGAAATTCCTTTTATGACTAGTTCTACCACTCAGGATACAAGTATCACCGACCTCTTCTAGTGCATGCGTTGGCCCGATGAGTTTGATGCTGACATTATCGCCCGGTTGAAAGGACTCACATACTTTCTTGACATGTCGTTGACTAATGAGAAATTTCTTATGTTGTGCGTAGGGAATGTCAATAAGGAATTGGTCCCCTCCTTGATCAGCCAAAACTACCCTAGGGGATTATGAAACTTCTCTGATAAGGATCAGTGCTAGAAGAAAACCTTACAATATGCTATGAAGGCACGTTTGTTGCCTCTTGAAACCCCCACATGAAGGGCCTCTAAGGCCAAGCCCACATTCGTGGCTCTGATACCCCCATGGAGACTAGAGTTATTTCTAGTAGACCCATATCTAAATACATGTAGAGGCCTTCCACATTAGGCACAACCACCGGCCCAGCAACGTCCACCTCAGAATCTGTAGGTGCCCCCAAGCAACGTGCCGCCACCACCTAGGCATGGTAACCAAGTTCCACCTCCTCAACTGGCTCCTCCAACCCAACATCAGTATCAGGCTCTAGGGGCCCCTATCTGGATAAGAGAAATTAGACCTACTCGTTCAACGACACACAGGTCCTAGGTTATATAGGTAGTTCCTTGGAGCAGGGGATTCTATGTTTTCTTACATGTAGAAATCATGAAGAGGCAAACCTCATTGATCTCCATAATTACTGCCCCTATCACAGAAACCTGGGGCACAATCTCATACATTGCTATGTGTTCATAGTCTGGCTTCCTAACCTAGTAGATAACAACATAATCTATTTGGGACCAGCTCCGCCACACATAGAAAGTGTCTTCGTGTGGCCAGATAGCAGCATCAATAGTGAAGGTGAGTTGCATCAGGTTTCTAGCAGCTGGTCTCAGATGTATGATGACGAGATGGCTCTTAAATCATTCACCCATTCCCATGGTGTTTTCTATGCCCACCTAAATCGTTCAGAGACTTCCAAAGCCACAAAAACTACTTCAACATCACAGTATCATCCATTCTCCACCCAGGAGTGCAAACACCTGCGGCCTAAGGTAAAGAAATTTCCCTATCCAATGTCATCTTCATCCCATACTCTCAGTAAATTCATTGACATATATATGGATATTCATCCTTGAATACATCCTGTAGTGGATGAATCTCAAGTGACGGTCCAGGGTATGGCTCAGTTAACACCATAGAGATGGGAAACCCCAACACGATTCTTGACAATAAGGAGCACCAGGTAGATCCTCCCAATGTCCCCAGTTGTCATCAGGATGGATGGAGTCGCTAATATATGGGTCATCGAAGTGCCTCGGTCAATACATTGTGTAAGGCTGTGCACGCAACCAAAACCAGACATTAGACCCAACGTAGAGCTCAACATATGCAACCTTCTCATCTAGTGACATTAGGCATGTGTTAGCCACCTTTGGGTTATTGGATTAGGAAGAGCCACCATAATCATTTTGTGACCAGCCACACCCTGCTGCAGGATTTTCTCAGTCGTCTGACCCCCATCATGTAGCCACTCATCCTACTTCGACTAGTGATCAATGGGATATTCCTAGTACTAGTCAGTCGTTGGCCCAGTCAGTAGGTCCCACCATACCTCCTGGCATAGATCGACCACTTTTAAAGAGATGTTCTTTCCTTGTATAGAAATAAGATGTTCTCAAGCATATTTCCATCATTCTAGTATGTATCTCCATTATGGAGGACTATCTATTGTCATTAGATATGGGTCAGGACCTAGCCTAGGCTTTAATAAGTCATGTCTAGTTTGAGACAAATGTAGCAGCTGCAGAAGCCATTCAAGCTGAGGTGATCGGGAATACTGAATTTCAGGCCATCAATTTGTTATATAGATAAGATGAGTTCTCTCCCATACATGATACATTATCCCACTATAAATCACCATCCATTTCAATGGAATTGGGTTTTGTCGTTTTCGTGTCGACATAGGCTCTAGAATCAACCAAATCCCGACTCCGACACTCTGAAAACTGGGATTGTCCGACGATGACCTGAGTCCCTCCCACATGAGAATACAAGGCTATGATAGGACACAACAATCACCTATAGGAATGGTCCATTTTAATATGTAGTATGATGGCCTATATTCCAGCACTGAGAACATGGTTGTCTCCTTGGACACCGCCTACAATGCATTGGTTGGAAGGTCATGGCTCCAACTGTATGTGGCAGTTCACTCATCATATCACCAGTGCCTCATGTACTCCTATAATGGTCGAGTGGGTGTGCTACAAGATGATGTGTCTCCCTTGGCCTCTTTTGTATCCCATTACCTGGATGATGACTACTATAAGTGAAAGGATAGGAAGATTAAGACTAATGAGGAAGAGCATGACGTGGCTGCGACCGACCCAAGGATAGATCTTGATGACACCGACATCTTTCGAATCAACCGATTGGAGGATACAACCCTAGAAATGGGAAAATTATTCATTATTTCTGGAATTTGTGGGGATCACATTCCCATGACTATGTGACACAATAATATCACCTCTTATTTTTATATGAATCAGGCCTCGGTGATCCCAGAGCCTCCTACTCCCATAAGATATCGGGATGTCCTCCCCATGTAAACAAAAAAACATCATACATGATTGTATCATCGGGCCGCAATTAACCAGCTCAAGATGATGCACCACTATTGTTTCGATATTATCATGCATGGCCCCTTGGGATGAAGGCCATATGAGATTGGATCGAAAACCATCATCACTACGGTGGCGGAAATACCTGAGTCCTCTAATGGAGTGTCCATTGCCGTTCAGGTGGTTACCAGCCTCCCATCTAGATCTGTGACTCATAAGAGACTCCCACTGACGAGGATTCCCCCTCCTTAGGTGATGAATAGAATTTAGAGGATACTCCCCCAGCATTTAAGAATGTGTCCTTTCCTCAATAGACAAGTTGGTACCAGTGAACTTCATTAGCAAGGCAGTCCCGAGACCCACATTGATCAATTCCACCACACCCCTTGAGGAGAAACATCAGTACATAGACATCCTGAAACAATACTATTATGTGTTCTATGGGAGTTATGATGAGATAACATGACTAGATCCTCATGTAGTCTTCCACCTCTTTGGTATCCCATTAAATCATCATGGGTTCAAGCAGCCTCTTAGAAAGATGCACACTTCTCACGGTTCTCTGGTTAAGGTAGAAGTTGATAAGCTCATCAGAGCCAAATTTTTAAGGATGTCCATCACCCCAAATGTCTTGACAACATTGTTCTAGTAAGGAAGAAGAACAGACATATCAGAGTCTGTATCGACTTTCGAGTTCTCAACCCTCACTGTATGAGTGGTGATTTTCCCCTTCCTATTATAGAATTTTTGATCGACGCTACAGCTTGGTTCTATGCCTTCTTTTTAATGGATGGCTACCTCCGGTATTATTAGATCTGAATGAACCCTAAGGATGAGGATTCTACAGCCTTCAGGGTGCCACATGGTACTATATGTTACTGATACCTAGAGAAAGTGATTGGTGGAATGTTATGCAGATGACCTGGTGTTCAAATATCTCCAGTGCTAGGGACCGTGAAGATACCATGAGAATGTGATTGGCTACCTCTGTTCCCATCACCTAATGTTAATCCCATCAAAGTGTGCCTTCGGGGTTACCTCATAATTTTTTTTGTCTTCATTGTCAGATACAGTGGAATTGATATCGACCAAGAGTAGATTAATTCCATTTTTTAGATGTCTCCTCCAAGTAATATTCAAGAACATATAGGTTTATATGGACTCATAGATTACATATTCCGATTCTTTGTGAATTTGGCCGACATGTGTAAGTCCTTTTCTCGACTCATGATGAAAGACACCATCTATGAGTGGGAGGAAGATTTTCGGACTACTTTCATGGAAATCATGAAGTATCTGCTCCGACCTTCGATTTTAATGCCACATGTCAACGGAAAGCCATTGGTCCGTTATGTGACCTCCCTAGAATGACATTTTGGTACCCTTCTTGGCTAGAAGAACAATGAGGTAATAGATAATATACTCTACTACCTCAGTTGCATGATCCTCTATATGAATACCAAATACTCCCTTAACGAAAAGTGCTACCTTTCACTGGTACTCACAGTACAGAAGCTGCAAAATAACTTGTATCATCATGAGGTACAGCTGGTGTGACATGTAGATACCTTGACGAACATCCTGAATCGCGCCATGTTGACAGGCCATGTATCTCAGTGGGTAGTGATCCTCCAGCAGTTCAACATCAGGTTTTTCCCTCAGATGGATATTAAGGGGAAAGTGTTGGCAAACATCCTGGATACCCATCCATCACCTGATGAATAGTCCTTGGATCTCGATTTTCCCAATGAAGTGATTCTCTCGGTAGACAAAGACATGTCATTAGGGAAAATACACCTAGATGGCACTTCCCAGAGCCCAACCAGAAGGAGGCTCAATGACCCCGGAATCAACGGATTAGGCCTAGGTATTGTATTCAATACCCAAACACATTCCATTCTATTGTAGACATTTCTGTTGTCAAAAAGCTGCACCCACAATGAGGTGGAGTATTAGGCTCTCATCATCGGCGTCGATTTGGCCCTTGAAATTGATGTGTACCAGTTTTATATAAAAGTGGTCTTCAAACTAGTCATCATGAAGATGAAAAGTTACTATGTCATTATAATTCCAGAGATCTTTCCATTGTTGGAGTGCACTCTCCTATTAATGGACCAGTTCCCATCGAGTCAAGAATTTCCTCATGTCCCATGATCATAGAATTGTCGAGCTGACGCCGTGGCTGACCTAGCATCATCACTTGCAATGTATAAGCTGGATGATCTGATTATCCATGTGTCACACCAAAGTGTTATTGCTCTTATCACTTCAGATGATGATTCTGGCATGATGGTGAGCCACCTTACCACCGAAGGCTCCATGTTAGAATCACCAAATCCTCTGGATGTAGTGATTGAATTTATTCCTACCTAGAGAGACACCATTTTGAGTATCTCATGAATGGTAATATTCCTATATATAGGGCCGTTCGAGAGAAAATACAACGACACATGCTACAGTTTACCCTACAGGATGGTCCCAGTTTTGAGAACATTCTCTACAATCACAGGTTTGTGGGGGGGGGGTTCTACTTCATTTCATTCAAGGAGTTGATAATTCCAAAGTTATATAGGAGGTTCATGTTGGTTCCTAAAGGGTTCACCAAAATGGGAAAAACTATCTCACTAGATCCAGAGATTGGTGTAGTTTTGGACCTCTATGATCCATGACTACATCAATTTTTCCAAAAGGTTCCATACATTCCAGATTCAGTCTAACTTCATGCTTCGGCTACTAGAGCCTCTCTACTCTATGATGTACTCTTGGCTATCTTCCGTATGGGGACTTGATGTCGTGGGACCATATCCACCGGAAATAGATCGATAGAGAAAATTCATCCTGACTACTACAGATTTATTCTTCCAGAGGGAAGAGTCAGTCCCACTCAAGGAGGTCAAGAACTATTCCATAGTTGACTTTGTGATCTCCAACATCATATATCAATTTGGAGTCCCTCATGATATCGTCACTGATAATGTTATGAACATCTGAGAAGATGAGATAAAGAAATTGTATGTTGTGTACATTATGTATTCTAACCATACCTCCTACTATCTTACCCAATCAAATGGGCATATCAAGGTGTTCAACATAAAACTCTATAACAATATATAGAAAATTTTTGGCATGAATATGAGGAGTTGGCTGGAAAATATCCCCAACACCCTTTGGGATTACTGGATGACAACCCATAATTTCACCATGTGACCCCATATTCCCTGGTATATGGGAAGAAAGGCATCATGCCTATTGAGATACAATTTCCCTAATTGTATACATATGTCTGTGATCTGAAAGCACCGAATAAAGTATCCAAAATCCATATGGATGATTTGGAAGAAATAGACATAAATAGGATTCATGCTCTGCACAATCTAGAAGGGCACCAGAACAAGACATCTAGAGCATTCAACATGAATGTACTCTTTCACTCCTTGCTTGGAAACATGGTATTGGACCTCGGGGCACAAATTATATGTGGAATTAAACCACCAAAGTTGGAACCCAAATGTGAAGGATGTTACATTTTTCACATGGTTTACTCCAATGGAGCATACTCGCATGTCACAATGGATGGATTGAATATAACTCCTCCCACCAATGCCAAGTTCCTCAAGAAATACTTTCATGATCCCCTCATTCCCCATGGTCCTGCATGACCTTAAACTATATTGTCCTACATGATCCCAAACTATGTGATGGTCCTGCATGATCCTAAACAACATTAAGGTATTGCACGACATTAAACTGTATGGTCCATCAAAACCCCAAATGCAAGATAGTCCCAAATGACCATATTCTCCATTACAGTCCTACACGACCATAAACATTATGGTCTTACAAGACACCAAATTGAGTGATGGTCCCACATGACCCTAAACAGCATTACGGTCCTGCATGACCATAAAACATCTGGTCCTGCATGACCTTAAATTATAGGGCCCTATAAGACCATAAACAATGTATCATCATGAAATATGTTAAACTACAACTCTTTAACTATGAATGGTTTGATTTACATCCTTATGAGATATGGAAGAATGGATGTAAATTTCATCCGTAGGCCCAGCCCCAAACATCGGGACCTCACATTAGGATGAGGCACATGGTGTGGTGTGTACTTTTTCACTCATTCACGTCAAGTTCATCATGGTCGTACCATGTATCCTTCCCCCATTATGATCATAACTATTCCACTTTCTAACATTATTTTGAATTGTGCATGTACATTTATGATCCACACAAACCATCACTTGGGTTCCCATTATATTTCCCATTAGATGGGTCCCCCGAATTCCAAAGATACATCGCCAAAGGGATCTCATATAATTTCACGCCAACTCCCTCAAGAGTTTTAGAAAAAAAATCAATAGAAGTCATGCATTGTAAATATGGTCAGTTGTCGACGCTCATTTGTTGTTCCCATTTCAAGTCACATTACATAAATGATGTGTTTCGAATCTGATTGACAGCTATCTTTCGTTGTTGTCACCACCCCCATATGACTTCAACAAGGATTGTAGTGGTTTATTCTGCCCAACCATATCTCCAAATCATGGTCTGCCTCATGTATAAGTGTGATTCCAGATGTAGGACCCTTTTGTAAGTGGAGGAGCCTAGTCCTACTCTATGTTTCCCACATCGAGCATTACTCATTTTGTCTTAGGAGATGAGGTAAGGAAATATCTACCTGAGGGATCATATTTAAAAAAGTAAGCTGTGATGAAAATCCTTAGGTCCCTCGACCCTTTCGGCCCCCTGGCCTGAGAATCTCATTTTGGATTTTGCAGGGTGGTATGGACTCACATACTTATTATCGTCAGGCTATTCAGAAACACCGCACATAACCCTTTTGAGATGGCCCTCTATTCATTGTAATTTCCATGATCACAGGCCCATCCATGCTTCTTGATCCCCATAATTGAGTTTCCATCAGCTTATATATCCTAAAGGACCCCCTAAATGGAATGGATGCTCAGACCATGGGCTATCCTACCATTATAGGCTAACGTCCTTGAGGATTGAAGGTGTAAAATTGGTTCAAGTCTCATACTGAGAGTATGGTCAACAGTCAATGCTCTATTTTCTACCTATAATTCGTGTCACAAAAGGGTGGATATTGTTTTGCGAATCTAGTCAACAATGGTCTTCTAACATCTTTTGTCGTTTTGTGGTCTTCCATAGGAACGATGATTCTCCCAATTCGACACACACATATAAAATTAAACTAGGAATACACTATATACGATATATAACCCTAAACTAAGATCACCTTATTCCTCACCACAAGACGTTAAAAAACAAACTGGCCTGGACTTTCCATTCAAGGCCCACCCTCAGGTCCCTTGATGTTTCTGTCCATGGCCCATGTTCTCAATTAGGATTGTATGGTGTGGTATGGTATTATTTCCTCATTCATGTGGGTTAATCGTTGTTCCATACACATCTTTGATGAGATACCTTAACCCTATCTTCATCCTTACTACCCTAAAATTATACTACATGACACCCATAAAACTATGTATGGAATAATTCCCATCCTCATGGGATACGTAGGAACGCCCGATCATTTTGTCTTCAAGTCCCACCCCATCTCATAGAAAACTCCCTATCATTTTGTCCCCTTGTACCACATTCTTCCATAAGGATTTATATGGTGTGGTATGGGATTGTGTCCTCATTCATGTCTGGTTTATAACCACCACCCCACTTTCCTTTCTCTCCTGAGTGGACCTCACTCCCCTTCCCTGATATCATATCTTAAAATCAGCTTCCCCTACTTAAATTTCCCCAGCCTTCTCTGGTGATTCACCAATGCGACCATGAGTACTCTGCTCTAGAACCTAGAGTGTCAGATTTTTACCTGGACATGCTTTTAACCATTTTTTAAGATTCTTGTTCCCCTTCATTTTGGATTCAAATTATCTTTCACATCTGATGGAAACCCCAAATTGCATGGATTATAGGACTAAGGTCTCTCCTACCATTACAGGACAATGTCCTCAATGGTTTCAGATAACAAATAGACACATGTCCTACTCTGCGAATTTGGTCAACAGTCGATAGTCATTTGTTGTTCTCATCTAAGGCCTCATGATATGGATGATATGTTTTGAACATGGTCAACAGGTATCCTCCATCGTCATGCCAAACCCTTGATGCCTTCAATGTTGGCTACTTGATTCACATCATTTACCACCACATCATGTCCAAATAGAATTTCCACACTCCTGGCACTATCCCTCAATGCACATTTGAACGTTAGGAGAACGATGCTGAGGTGAGGGATCATTCAGATCCCCGCACCAACATCCGTTTGGTGTGCCATTGAGGTATGGGAAAAACCCTCTTCCACCCTTGTTTCCCACACCGAGTTAGACTCATGTGGGATTAGAAATTGGATTTTGGTCTATGCCTACATTGATGAATTCAAAATCTCTAGTCCAATCTCAAAGACCTTAAACTAAGATCTATTTTAGAACTATGTTTTACTTGATTCCCATCCTCATGGGATAAATAAGAACCCCCTGGCATTTCATCTTAGACTGTATCACAACTGAGGAATACCCTCTCCTATTCCATTTCCACCAATCCATTTTGGCCCCTCGGTCTGAGGTTTCCTCCTTATAATCAAGAATGCTATGATGTGGAACTTTTCTTCATTCACATCAGGTATCATTATTAAATCCATGAACATTCCATTTCGATCCTCATATTTTGTGTATATATCTAAGCCATATGACTTTAAACTATGCTTCCTAATCCCACAAGTCCAAAAACTATTGTTTCTATATATCACGTTGTAAAAAATGCATGGATGGTCCCATGAAATGACCCTAAACGGTGATATTATCGTCCTGACCGCACAACAAAAAATGGAGCTGAATCTTGGTGCCCTAATTCAAGGGTACATCATGTTTTAGTATCGGTCACACACTATACCATTTTTCAATTCTTGCACATGGATTGATTCTTGTACCAATGCATGGAAATTCTATCCCAGGTCCATCACTTTTAAAAAAAACCATTCATCCAGAAGTACAAAAAAGAGCTATCCAATGTCGCTTCTTTTGTTGCAGGGGATAGACCCGCACAACCTTATTATATTTGGGACTAGTATCTTTCTGTTACTTTCCTAGAACTGGGTTTGGCATGATTCCAATTTCCATTGATACGTGGGACTACCCCGAAATATTGTCTTCGGGTCCAACAATATATCCTAGAATCCTTCTTATCTTCTTGACCCATGGCCTAATTCCTCCACATGGGAGGTTATGTAGTGTGGTATGGGCTAATATCCTCATTAAAATTGGTTTATAAAAACCATTCCACATACCATTTTCTCCAGAGAGCTCTCCATCCCCTTGTTCTTCACTAAACATTTTGAGTCAGATGCTCTTAAGATGAGCCCCTAGACCATCATTGGAAGTTCAACAATGTTCCCAAGAGAAATTTGGATTAGCACCTGAGGTTATGAATCATGAATGGACATGATATCACCCTTCCTCAATCTTCATGCTCTTCTTTATTTGTGTTTCCATCACCTTTCACATAAAAAGCCCCCTCAAATGGTACAGAAACATATCCTTAGAGTTTTCCAGTCATCTCGGTCCAACGACCTTAGGGATATTTAACAACAAATTGATACAAGAACCAAGTTGTGAATATGGTTAGCGGTAGATGCTCATTAGTTGTTCCCATTTAAAGTCACATGATATAGATACCGTGTATCGAACATGGTCAACATTTAATATCCATCGTCACACTAATATGATGAAGCCCAAATATTGGTTACATGATTCACATTGTTTTCCACTCCATCATGTCCAAGTGGAACTTGGAAACTCTTGGTACTGTCCCTCAAGACAGATTTTCACATTTGGAGAACAAATCCATGGTAAGGCATCATTGAGGGTTTGTACAGATTTCCACTTCACGAATATTCCACGTGTTGTAGATACCTTATGTGCCTCTATTTCCCACATCAATCATAGCTCACATGGTCTTAGGGATTCAGTTGAGGTTTGTGCCTGTTTGAAAGAGTTTCATTCCTCTTTTGTCTGAGTTCAACGACCATAAACTAACATCACTTCGCATCCTTGCCTAAAGATGTTAAACAGCAAGACATCACCCAGAACTACGCATGGCTTGATTCTCATCCTTTTGAGATATGTAGGAACGTCCTGACAAATTGTCTCTGAGTCCAACCCCATGAATCTAATATAATGTCCTCTCTTTCAACATTTTATCCAGAACCCTATTGTGAACATGTGGTGTAGCGAGTACCTCATGGGTTCTCATTTACGTCGGGTTTGTGCAATATCCATACCATGGGCGACCCCAATTTCTATTCTCAACCCGGTTTGATTCACATTCTCCTAAACTAAGGTCTCCCTAAGGGATCAAATCTTTGAGTTCAACTACTTTTTCGCCCTCCTCCCAATCTATTCAATCAAGGCCCCTCAATTGCTCATCCAACGTCCATTAAGATGGAAATGTGCAACCTCCAAACACTTGTCCTTGGAGGAGGTCTTGACCACATCCATATGATATGTCTAATTTTCATACATAGATGCATTGTTGTAGTGCCTAATGTGTTAAATTTTTATAGGGACATTCCCTCATTCCATGTCCAAGATTCTTGAGCTCGTCATTTGGACCGTCATCATCATCCATGCTTGAAGGGACCCCCATTATGACCGGGTCTCATGACACATTGTCTTACCTACCGTCTTGGGCTAATATCCCTAAGGGCCTCATATGACATTTGTGACATGTCCCTTGTTTCGAATATGGTCAGCTGTCGACCCTCATTTGTTTTCCCCACATCCAGGATTTCACAAAACAGATATTGTGTTTCAAACATGGTCAATATTTATCCCCTATCATCACAGCACCATCATTTTGGTCCATATCTTGAGAATCATGATTCACATATTTCCACTTCCATATGTTCACATGGACTTCCAAAATACATGGCATTATACCTCCACACATCTAGGTGTGTTATGTAGGCGGTTCAGCATCATTGGGATGTCTCTCACCTAGAGTCCTATCACCCCTAACTTGTTCCCTCATGTGTCAGGAATGTCTGATCACTACATATTGATTCCCACATCCAGCATGAGTCACATGGGCTTAGTATTTCTGGTAGGACATGTACTAGCGTAACCATGTCACACATGCCTTTCATCATCCCGTTTGACGCTAAACTGCACTCTGAGAATTATGTATTGCTTGATTCCCAACCTAATGGGATATGTAGGAATGCCCAGGCAGTTTGACCCGGGCCAAACCTTACATTCACTATTGGTCATTTGACATAAATAACTTCCTCTGGGGACACATCGTGTAGTGGGAACTTCTTATGATATCATTCCTGATGGGTCTACAACTACCTCACCACATTCTCCCTTACTGGAATCTACCCTTTCACTTTTCTTCCTATCATATGAAGTTAAAATGAATGAGCCCACTAGTCCTTGACACATGAAACTAAACTATGGTTCTAAATAGAAAAAATTCTGGATGCCCCATGATAATCATGGGATGGACCAAATCCCTTGCAAAAGAAGTCCTGCTAGGATGTGTGTTTGATCCATTATCAGACGGATAAACCCACCTAATGTTACTTCATCGTGGTGGAGTGAGTTCAATAGTGTTGGACTCAATTCGAACAACCCATCCCTCCAACTCCACTCGTTGTGTTCCTTTAATTCATACCCATTCCTCTTTCAGGTCTAATTGAACCCCATAATAGTATGGATGTTCAGCCTATGGCTCACCTACTATCTTGGGTCAACATTATGGAAGACAAACAGATGACATTTCAAGGCAGGCCGTATGTTTTGACCATTGTCAGTGTTTATCCCTCATTTGTTATCACTATTTCAGGATAACACAATAGGATACTATGTTTTGAACATGGTCAATTGATATTCGTCATTTTCAAGACATACTACAGTGTTGAGAATTTTGGGTATATTGATCCACACATTTCACTACCCTATGATGGGATTAATTCCAACGCCCCTAGAATTATGCCGCTCGTGCACTAGTCTACATTGGGGAAGTGGTGATTTGACTGTTATGAGGTCCTCATCCTCCAGCCAGGCCTCTCGCCAGTTTCTTTCTAGAAATCCATATTTTTTCTTCAAAACCCTCAGATGCTCGAAGTTTGGTTTTCACAGATACATTTGGGTGGAGTAATAAGGTGGACATCCCTTGTTTCTCACATCGGGACCAACCCATTTGAGCTAGGGATTGATCTGTGGATGCCTCATGCATTGGACAGAAACGCAGTAAACTAATACAAATAACAGAACTCATGCGTGCATTTGGAATTAAACAATAAATGCATGAAAGTACTTCTGAGGGTCTGTAATCATTACAGTACTCGAAGGTCAATCCCTCCCATGGACAGTTTATCCTCGTCAAATGAATGTTGCTGATCCACCACCCACTGGCTTGTGGAATCCAAGATTTTATGTTGCATGTAATTATCCCTCTATTACTCAATAGTGATGGGGCACTATTCGTGAACCATGATTTGGGCTCACTCAACATAGGTCTGGATGAAGGTTATACTAGAAGAGACTTTCATCATATGCTCATCAGCCACTTCCAGCTAGGCCTTCAATCAAAATATTAGATCTGATTGCGCATTGAGGGAGGCTGAGTGCACATCCACCCAAATCTATATCTTTTGAACATCATTTTCGGCCTCGTAGATCCTCTTAATGTTTTCAGCTTTACACAGCATCCATCCCACATCAAGGCCACGGTCATACTCTCGATTATTCTCTGCCAGTAGATATCATTTGAGAATGTGGGGACACTGCGAATCCACTCCCCCAGGACATTGTTCACACAACCGCGAACAATTTCTATCCAAATCATCCAACCATTTTACTTGGGGGTGTCATCAGTGAAGCACTTGATTAGCTTCCATGATCGGCGACCGACTATTTTTCTAACCTCTTCATCTCAGGTCATCTCATCTTAGTTGGTCTTGTTGGAAGCCTCATATGCAGGGAATTCCCTAGGAACTCGTCATTAGGGTCCACATCTAATGTTTTATCAGGAATGGTAGGTCATGGGATGTCCGATCAATCTGCATCATCATATCCCACCTCAATGATCTCTCGTATAGCCCCTCTAACAGTTCGACCAGTGATTAGGAGTGCCACCGCTTGGTCAGTTTGTATCTCCACCACCACGATAATAGGAATTACACTATGAAAGGCACCTCCATTGAGTCCCATTCATCCTCTTGATGGCGGCCCACACCATCTAAAGATAATTACATATCAAGATGGGCATAGATTTCTTTATTATGGTCAATGAGTTGTAGTCATGAATTCTGTGATAGAAGCATAAAGATGTCGAACATTTGGTATCATTCATGTTCTGTTCCTGTGGGTACCCCATGAAGTGTCCCTCCATATATTATAGGGATGTCTAAAATCATTAGGGGATCCATCTCGGGTGCCCTATCCACCGCAAGTGAACTAATCGTCATAGCAGCATGCATAGAACCCGAAGGCCCTACATCTGTATCTTCCATAGGGTGGGAGCGGGTTCGATGTATGATGTTATTCGGTACAGTTCATATATTATTCCGGAATCCAAAAATACATGGAAATGGACACAATGAATGGGGCTTAGGATATTAACCCAAGGGCCTCTATAAATCCCATAAGATCCTAGACTTGTTCTCTAACTTCTCCTTCCTCCAATGGGATCCCTCTACTGGCCACCTCCCACTTGGAGGTCTCATCCGATTCAACTGGTAGAGGAAAGATCTATATCACATTAGAAGCGGATAACTACAGAGGGGGAGTTTGATCCAACAACACATTCAAGCTGTCTTTCATTGGATTCAGGGCACCTCGGGAGTGGAAAAAATCCTCCAACTCTGTTCGGTATCACTCTATCTCCTCCTGGGATACACCCAAGCCATCACTAACATGTACAATTCCTGGAATTTCCATCCCTGAGATGGTTCAAGAGTGGCCACTTCTCGTATGGGCCATGTAATTTCCTGTTGACATCCCAAATGTCCCAGGCTTCCAAGAAGGCAGCATTCCCCAACATGTCTATATGGAATAGATGCTTCCTCGGTGCCTAGGTGGATATTTTATGGAATCGTCTAGGTGTCGTTCCCTCTAGATAACTCTATTATTTTGGGACCACCGGGTCTACTTCCATATCTAGATCTACTGTTGCTGCCTCCACATCAACCAGTATGGGCCTCACCACCACGGCTGCACTGCCACATCGGGATGTCCTTGTGGCCTTCCGACGCTAGCCTCAAGGTTGGGGAGGCACACCATCACTAGCCCGAAGAGTTGACTACTTCATCATCTCCCACGGGTAGGCCACCTCCCATCTTTTGGAAAACACCCTTACCAACCCGAAGAGGACTGTGGGTAGAGGTAGCTCATTTGGCTTATTTCCATCGTCCCATGTGAAAAAGAGCCACATCATCCTCATCACACACAGATGTTCCACGTGGATCACCCCTAAATTGACCTGTGGGGTCTGCCGCTGCAGACATCAAAATTGCATGGAAAATATGTGTGGGTTGTATGGCTCACAAGGAGGATCATGATCTACTCTTGTCACGAGGACTCCACATTGAAAGGAAATGAGATATTACATTTTCTCCTATGTTCATTTTACATCATTAGTAAAAGCAGCCGTTGGAAGTGGGAATGGATGAAAGTTGAATTCCTCTATCTTCTGGATGCAGTTCAGTACAGCTTGAATAGTCCGTTTGTCTAGAAATCTCCCAGTGGAATTTAGAATGGACAGGTAGATGTTTAATCTCATAGGTGAGATGGGGTTCATATATTCATAAACCCCCCTGATGTGAAAATCTATCCCCCCATACAGGAGGTTGAATGATCTTCATATCCTATTTGGGTTATTCACCTCATTGATTTTCCACAACAGCTTGTACAGTTGGGAGAGCATCGGAATTCCTGGGTTCTCCTGCCCTCCTGTCACTAACATAGACGACATTATAAATGAGCCTGGACGCATACCCATTTTCGTATCACTCACCAGATGGATCCAAACCCAGATGAGAGAAGTGATGAATGCTTCCATGTTGACTATAGGTTGCTGCTCCATGCTGAAAATAAACCCCCAGGTTTTCCACTGGCAATCCTCCAGGAACTGATAGTATGAGTGCTACATGACTTGTTGATCCCCCTTCAGGAAAGTATGAGGCCTCACTAGACACTGTCTATTTTTAAGGATGTTCTGTAACTATTTGAACCACCATCTGAATTGTAAATCTCTCACTACATCATTATCCTCTCCCAGCACCTACTTTATTAGTTCCATCTCATGCGGTGGAATGTTATTCATATCCTCCCATACACCCATAACATGGAGGAATTAATCATATATCTCCCCCAGTATCGGGATCCGCTGAGACTTGGCACACGTCCCATAATCTGATGCCAAGCTACCCGCGGTGCATCTTGAAGGTATTGGTCCTTGATGACAACCTTCTCAACAACTGTGAAAATAGTTTCTTCGGTATGTTGATATAAAATTCGGAGGCCCAATTTAGCTCATACGTGTCCACTCTCCCCAGATCTACACTGAACTCTACACACGAGGACCCTACATAGTAGGCCTAGGCCCAATCATCTGTATCATTTCCACCCAAGAAATGATCCCACTCATCATACCATACCTTCCCTGGGATACAAAGATCTGCCTCCAAAATCATCTAGTACATAGGGGGGGATGTCTCCAACTAAAATTCATTCTTATCAACATTTATGATATGGTTGTATATGAAATCAGCAATAATAGGTGTGAAATCCTCCCAGGCTTTTCCATCAACCGCCTTGAACAACTGGCATTGGCCCAACGTCCTCTTAAAATTGTATGTTGGTTCATACCTACTTGCTTAAGGGATGAATATGTCATCCAAAATCCCAAATACAAATAGTGGAAACCCCTTACATGCTCGATAGTTCTTCTGGAATTCCGACAGCAGCTCCACCAGTGAATTGTGGTCAGAGTGGCTCTGTATAAACACCCATAGACCTAAGCAATTTTTCATCTTGTCCCTTGGGGCAGCGTCTGCACGGACCAACCAGGAAACCTCCAGTTGGGCCATTCACTTTTTATGTTTATGTGTTCCTAGGGTTTGTTTCAAGATTCTCATTCGCAAAAGCACGTTCATGGAGCTCAGTAATGAAGGATGTTCTTGAAGTCCTTCCCCAGTCTTCAAACACAGTTCACAGAGGGAACCAAAGAGAAGACATATAATTGTTGTTCTGTACAATGTGGAAGGCCCGATTCTTGTAGAGAAATCATGGAGTACGAGGTGCATCACGAATCAAGAGCACTACATGCAAAAAATTAGGTGAAGAGAAAGGAAAAAAGAGAGGTCATCTCTTCTATTTATAGGTGAGCACCCCAGGAGCTTTGTGGTGCATCTGATCTATGGAGAGCTTCTGGGCACGCTAGCCTACATGTGCTTCTATGTCTCCCAAGCCCCCTTCATGAGTCACCATTGTGGTTGACTTAATAATTTTGGCATTTGACCCCCTAACATTGACCATAGTTTTACCATAGGCTCATAATCTGAGGGGGGGGGGCATTTGTTGATGCCAAAATCAAGGAAAAACAAGAACCAATGGAATGAATTTAAGGATTACTCATAAAGACTACTCACGGAGCCCCCCATAGCTTCGCAAATAGTGCAGAGATCCACCGTCGCGAACCTTCCAAGGAGCAAGGAGGATAGATTCACTATGAACATATTTGACATTCATGAACCCATCGCGAAGGAAAGTGGTGGGATGCTCTTAGAATCTCTATGTTGTTCATAGAAAGACTTAGGAGCAAAGAGGCGAGAAGTTCCGCGAACCCCTTTGACGTTCGTGAACCCTCTACAGAGAAATCTATGTCTTCGCACCGAGCACGCACTGCTTCACAGAACCTCTTTCCTATAAATAACATGCTCCCCACAAGCCCAAAGGATGGTTCTTCAGACATTTCTCTTTCTATGATCCCACGTCACAAAGAAATTTCTGATCATTGAACAATGATCTTTTTAAGGTTCTTTTGAATCATGAAGTACCTTCTCCTTTGTGTGAATTCATCCCCTCTTCAAAGAGGGATTCCCTTTGTGGAGCCTACGAGCCTCCATGATGGAAGTAGATCCCCAAGGGGGCTAGGGTAATTACAGAGCATTTATGATCAGTGAAGTACACTTCACACACATGTGGCCCACATGCTAAGGCATGGTCACTGTGCATCGTGAAGCACATTGCTACAAAATTTTATTCATCGCAAGCCACCCTTGCTTTGTGTGGAATTTCTCCACAAAAGCCACTCCACATCATGAATAAACTTGCATATTCACCTATTCCTTATGACTAGGATAGGTGACTCCACATCACCAAACCCATCCCATTACGAAGCCCCTCCAATTTATGGAGCATCAGAGCTTCACAAGGCTTCTACCTATGAACCCCTTTGCTCTACAACTCCTTTTCCCATGCGGCCCTTTAATTTTGCACAATGAAATTTCAAGATCTCTTGTGCAATGCTTTTGTTGTCTTACATTGAATCATTCATCTGTATATAAGAATGCTAACATATATTGCTTCTTTGCATAGCCATGCTAATGTTGACCCACCCCCAATGGATCACTCCATATCACCCACTCGCCATGTCATTGCTGATGCCTTCCATTCGGCAAGGGAGGGAGGGTATAGGTTATGTAATTCCTAGGAGTGCAGAGTACACCAACCTTGTCTGAACTATAGGACGCTAAACTTCTAAGCACCGTCATCCCCAGCACATGACGTTAAATTTAGGCCTCTACCAGTGAAACATAAGTGGGGTGCCCCATCTTAGACATTCTCTATGCCCACTAGTCTCTATGAGAGTGAAATCATTCCTCATATGGAATGAGGTCCTCTTTATCAGTGTGGTGTTTTTCCGCGGGGAAAGGAAGAAAACCATGTGGTAAGCCCCTAGCTTTTCTTATAGTAGGTAGTATCCCTACTCCTCCTCTCTTCCTTGGTGCCAAATCACTATCTCTTTGGTCTTTCTCACTACCTAGGCCTCCACCCTGGTGTACATCCTTATCTACAATACCCTGGGCTTCTAACCACATGTAGTCACATGATTCCTCTTTGGGATGATAAATACATGTAAGCCCCACTCTACATCCCATGAATGCACCTTCCATGACGTGATCGTTAGGCCTTTGATGCGTCTTGTTTCTCACACAGAGAATGAATCAAGTTGACATAGAGTAAGCATCGACCATGACATACTCTCCAAGAATCCTAGAGTGTAATCCCCACAATAATCCTAAACTTCCTAGACATCGATCCTTTCACGAAAAGGTATGTAGGAAGCCTCCCTCAGGTTCATTCCAAACAACAATCAAGTAGCCTAGAGTTTAAGCCCCACAACCATCCCGAAATATATGGACATCGATCCATTCCATGAAAAGGTATGTAGAAAGTCTCCTTGAGGATAATACCTAACGTCTATCAGGGCAAACTAGAGTTTAATCCCCTAAAATCATCCTGAACTAGGTGGACATTTATCTTTTCCTAGGAATGGTATGCAGTAATCCTCACAGAGGTTCAAGCTGACCAACCATCAGGAACCCTAGACTATAAGCCCCACACCCATCCAAATTTACATGGAATTTGATCCTTTCAAAGGAAATGTAGATTGGAAGCCTCCCTGAGGTTCAATATGAACAAAAATCAGGCAGCCTAGAGTGTAAGCCCCACATCCATCCCAAACTAGGTGGACATGGATCCTTGCCAAGTCAATGTACGTCAGAATCCTCCATGTGGTTCAAGCCCAACAACCATTGGAAAACCTTGAATTTAAGCACCACAACCATACGAAACTACAAGTAAATTTATCCTTTCCAAGAAAAGATACATAGCAAGCCTCTCTAAGGTTCAATCCTAGCAACCACTAGTTCCGAACCCCTTCACGTCAGATCATAATCGTTCTGCATGACGCTAAACTGCATGCCCCCTTTTCATCACGCATGATGTTAAACTGCATCCACCAGCCAAAAATACAAGGGATTTGATCCATTAATCCTAGAAATGTTATGTAGGAATCCACCCTAATGGTCAACACCATCTAGCGATAAGCCGTTGAGACCCCTGTCCAGCGGTAAGCCATTGTAGTCCCCTCAATGGAGACCCAAATTTCTGGTCTTCCCCTCAAGTGTCAAACCAAATCTTGCGCCACTAATCATGTGTATGTCCCAGCACGACATAAGGTCATTTTACTTCACACAAACCCCAATTTCATGCCACAACTTGGAGGATCCACTTCCTCCTTCTCCCCTTTATATGGGTCGCCTCCATAGGAGTCCCATCACTTCATGAACTACGTAGACTTTGATTCCCCACCGTGGGGATATGTTGGAGGTATATTCGAGGCTCAAGACCAACATCGTCATAATCCTCAAGTTGAATCCATCTCATTCTCCACAAACTTTTTTAAACCATCCATAATTTTCCCTGATTCTTATCTGAGCTACCACATCATAGTCCAATCATGCAAATTCAATCCTAGCATCAGTGTTTCCTCCAGGGGTTACACCCATATAATCCACTCTAATCAGTGTTCTGATCTATCCAATCCATCTCTAATAGACGTTAAACTCATGGAATACCCTATGTTAAAAATTGGATGTAGGGAAAAACCTCAGATACATGCCTATGACATATAATTCCCCACATTAGACGAGGGATGCTTCACGCTTCCGCGCCCTCGAGAAGCCCTATAATAATGGGAAGAAAATCTGATGCATGGGTTTTCCAGTTTCTAGACATTCCAATGATATCTAACGCAACTACACCCCCGACCTAAGGTTGAACCCCTTAGGATTCCCCACCAGAATCAGTGTAATTAACAAGTGTCTATGATGATAGGGCACTTGGTAGAGTTTCAGCAACAACGTATTAATTCTATAAGGGTGACCGGAACTAGGTGACAAGTTCCTATGAGGAATCCATGGATGGAAGAACCAAAATCACATCATCCTCTTTAGATCATGGATAAAATGTTTCCGATTAAGCAATTTATGTTGCCTTCCTTTGGAAAGTGGGAATGATGGGCAACAGTCAACACATCATCGTCATCCTCCAACAGAAAGACTTGTGTGCCCTGTCAAAAACATCAAAAAAACTACTATATAATATATAAAATTTTATGATAAATCTACCAAAGAAAAATATAATTATATATAAAACCATATATTTATTTATATTACACTATTATTAACAATTATATGTTAATGTTACCCTTTGTGTGATATCTTCTTTGATTTTCATATATGGTTTCGCTTATTATTCATCATTCTATTTCCTAGATAATTTTTTTTATTTAGAGATTATAAAACTTTAAATAAATGTCATATATAATCCATATAATAATATTTTTAACAATTTATGAATGATAGAAATATTAAATAGAATACCCCTTTAACGGATATGATAGGTCATATGTAAACACATATGTTGTTTCCACTTAATTATCATTTTAAAAGAATGAATGTAAAAAAAATATGTATATATTTATATATATCAATTGTCATTATAGTAGAACTATTATTTAATATATATCATATAAAGTTACTAAATCCATTTTTGATATGTTCCATGAATAGTGTGAATGAATCCCATCATATTGAGGTGGTGGTAATCCATAGGTCCAAGAAAGAATATATAATAAATAAAAAAATGGAAATCATGAATATATGTTTAATATAGTAATTTCAGAATCCAAAATACATCAAAAGTATAAAAAATATAAAAAAAAATTTTCCATTCTAATTCCTGAACATGATAGGTGGTAATAAAAAAAGGAAAAACATCTTTTCGTGAGGCGGTAGTTCTATGTACAAAAGAATGGTATGTTCATTACCTTTTAGAAGGAAGTGTGTGTAAGTGTAGGTATAAAACATAGAATAAAATAATATAGGTATAATCTGGATACTTATTTTATTTAATAATCCTATAATCAGATTTTTGTGTGTGTGGATAATGAATATAAATAAAATGATATTGAGGACTGATGTTTCCTCTTCTTTGGGTAACTCTTCTTGGTTTACATTAAAGGGCTTCCTCGGTTGTATTTATTCACAAATGGAGTATTATATGATTAATTTAGAGGGTTTTGGTTCTTTTTTTGAGTATATTTATGTTGTGGAAAAGGGTTTTAGTGTTTTGAATATGTGGGAGGGTTGAGTGACTTTCCTAGTGGAAGAGGAGTGGTGTTTTCTAGTAATTGTTCTTGTTTATCTATAATGATAACCAAGTTATCGTGAAAATGAGTTAAATTAGTCTGGATAGATGATTGATATGGTTGTTTTCATGAATTTTAAAAAATATTGGTGAATGCTCCAGTTTTGGTCTTGACCTCATGAAATAGTGATTTTATGATCAATAATGATGATTCAATTAAAGGAATTTGTTGTTTTCTTGATTCATAATGATCATGTAATTTCACATTCTTCAAGACAACTAAAACCTATTTAGTTAAATTATCCTATAAATTATTTTGAAATAGCTATTGTGGTTTTTTATTTAAAAATTTTGAGTCATCATTTATATGGATCGAAGATTGAATTATATATGGATCATAAAATATTAAGGTATATATTTACTCCAAAGGAATTGAATATAAGGTAGAGAATATGGCTAAAAATAATTAGGTATTTTGATTTCATGATCAACTACCATATAGGAAAAATGAACAAAGTGGAAGATACCTTGAGATATAAAGAATCATTTGACATTAACCATGTTAAAAGTGGAACATGGACCTTTGACTAATGAATTGATAATGTTTAGTACGGTAGTTATTGGTAAAAGAAATTCCACTATTTTATTTCAAGTATTTTTGATATATTCCCTATTAAATATAATTAATATGGCCTAGAAGGAAGGCTGGGAGTTGCTCTAATGGGTTGAATTTCTTATGAAATGAAATATTACCCGATTTAATGTTCTAAAATACTATGTCTTGATATTTGAAAATATATTATGTGTGTATGTTAATTCCTAGATAAATAAAAAATTCTAATATGAAACTCATAGTTCTACATTTTTAGATCAACCTAGAAACAGTAATCTATATAGATAAATTTGATTGTATTACTGGTGGTATGGAATGAAAATATATATTACTAATTTTACCAAGAAATGTATTGCTTTTGAATAGGATGATGTTGAGTGAAAACTAATAATGGGGATTCTCCATCCTTTTCCAGTTCCATAGTGTAAATGGAAAAATGAATCCATGGATATCATGGGGGGACTGCCAAAGACCTCATGATTTAATAATGTGACTTGGGATATCATTGATCAACTGACTAAATGTGATAATTTTCATAAAATTAGATATATTATATTTGTAGATCATCTTTCTCAATTGAATATTGAAGTCATGGTCCAGTTATATGGAGTTCCTCTCTCTATTGTATCTGATCGTGATCCAAGGTTCAATTCTATCTTTTGGAAAGGCCTTTAGAAGTCATGTAAAAGTCAAAAAAAATATCAAAACGTTTTGTCATATTCAATATTATAGACAGTAATATCGAAAAATTTATATATTGGATAATATAATATTATATTTTAAAAATAATTATCAGGGAATTTTAGATCCATATCTTTCTTTTGTATAGTTTTCATATAATAATAGTAATGATTCTAGTGTACAAATGGAACTTTGGAGGCATTATATGGATAGTGATCTTGAACTCTTATATTTTGGGATATAGAAAGGATACTGTATATTACCATTGCTGCCGTAACAACTTACACATTCCAATAGAGATATTTTTAATAAAACATGATCTCCTACCTCGAATGAAATGCCTTTTCTCCAATTATTTTCATATCATTTCTGTCTTCTCTGAGCTATGATCATATTTTTAGGGATCATACTTATTTTTTCAACCACTCCCTCTACTAATCATTGTACCATATATGTATAGGGTAAATTGGATAAAATGAAATCCGATAGAACCTGAGAGTAGTTTCTTACCCAGTGGATTTGCCTATGAGTTTGTCCCAGGTACACAATTTTTTTTTCATGTTTCAATGTTATGAAAGTGTGTACTAGATTAATATCATGTTTGGAACCCATAATTAGTTCAGTTGAAAGAGAAACATTCATTTTAGTATAAGACTATTTTGATTGTTTATCATATATATAATGTATTTTATAATAGGTTAATTAACTAGGTTAATGTTTTTTAATACCACATGGTTGAAGAAGCAACATAGGAATCTGGAAAGGCTATGAGTGAAAGGTATACCCATTTTTTAATAACTGAATAAAATTGTGAGGTTGTAATTTAAAAAGTTAATGTTTAGAGTATAACAACATAATAACTAATAAAATTATTTTATATATTTATTAGTATTCATGAATTAAACTGATAAATTCACTATGTTATGTAATTTTTAAAATAAATAATTTTGTCAAACTAATATCATATATGGTTATATTTAAATAATTATGTTTATCATTATATAATTTTAATTTGAAAACAATAGTTTCATTTATAAATCTAATATGTCTAAACTATCATATTATGATTTTTTTTAGAATTTTAAGAAAATGATAATTTTTGGGTGAATAGTAAATATATTGTTCATTTTAAATATACTATTTTTTCTGATATTGTAAGGACAAAATTGTGATATAAAATTAATTAAAAAATGTAATGAATAAAATATGATATTAAAATATAAATACAGTACCAAAATTATTAGGAACATGAATATTATAATTCATTTTAGGATAAGTATAAATATCATTGATGTGTTGACATAGTGCATGCGCGACACTAAAAAAGTCAAATTTCATTATTTATAGATAATATTAATGTGATTAAAATTATTTTCATGAAAGTTTTTATTAATAAATATGTATAATTTATGTTCTTGTATTTATTTAATAATTTTAGAGTTATATAATTTGAATCTAATCCAAATTCCGGTGAAATTCATGTGAAGGAATGAAAATCCAAATTAACATATAAAAGAAGTTTTCTTAACATGGATATGAGTAAACATACATAATTAAAGAATATAAAATAAAATATTGGACCAATTTTATTTATTTTTATGATAGTAACATATTTATAATTTTAAATTTGAAATAATTTTATTTCATTATTATACAATAGTAATGTTGTTCTTGAGTAAATAGATGAAGAAAAATTTGGCCATTATATTATTCATATTTTAATTTGGGTCCTTTTGGATCGATATGTGTCACAGTAATCTATATATAATATTTTATTTAAAAGAACGTCATTTTTTTCTCACTATAGTTCTCAATTAGTATAGCTTTTCAATATAATGTTTTCATGAATATTTCTTCAATGAAAATTTTTTTTATATAAAATATTATTATTAATTCTGATAATTTATTATTAATTTTTAGGAAATAAATAATTACATTTAAGGCTTGCAAAATGATAATGGAATAATTATTAACATGATGGAAAAATTAAATAAATGTTTTAAAAATATTAAATTGAAAATAATATCAGATAATTAAAATGATTCATTAATTATATATACAAATATGAAATGTCTTATATATAATAATATTTTTAATTATAATCATTTTCTATGTTCTTAAGGTCAATGTTATGAATACTATTAAATTTGAAAAAACAATTATATTTCGTGAATAAAATATTTCCTTAATATGTATTAGAACAAAAAAAATGAACCAGGAAAAATGGGATATCATTATGTATAAAACATAATCCCATAAGCCTTTTTTTCTTTTTGGAAGTCTTTACCACTATTTTAGAATTATTATATTATATTATTTTATGTAATTTCTAAATTACGCCCACCTCAATTATAAAATAGGGCTTATTTGTTCACTTAATTTCATCACCATGATCCTACATTCATTACTATAATCTATTAAATTCTATTCTCATCCCTGTCCACACTCTATTATTGCTGGTATCTCAAAAATACTAATTCCAAGTTCCTCAAGGAGGTTTACAAGGAGAAATATTCTAGATTTAAATTCAGCCTTCTTTTATTTTAAATTCCATATCACTTCTAATTAATACTTATATAACACTTCAAAGTCTCATGATATCTCCAGCATCATATATAGATTATAATTTTATTTTTATATTGGTACATCCATTATAAAATCTATTATTTTTTCAATTAATTATTTAAAATAAAATTGTCATCCATGGTGTATCAATTAACCAACTTCTTGGATAGTGTGTTTCTTATTTCTCAATACCACATTCATGGAGATTTTAAATTAATTTATAATTGTCTAATATTACCTATATATACATGTTCTCTTCTTTGGATTATTAATTCCATTTTACAAGAAAATCCAAAATGAACTGAAAATGAAACAAACGATACTGAAACATTGGAAATAACAAAACATCGTTAATAAATGGGTGGAAAGATAATATAAATGATAATAGAATGCATTAAAAATATTTTTATAGTTATAAAATAAATTAATAAAAATTATTAAACCATATTACTAGAGTTTGGAAGATGTTTGATGGGGGTCATACCATAGGTAAGAGACTTTTTTTTAATCATATTTAATGTATTTGTAACAAATTTCAAAAATAATGTTTTTTATTGAGTGGAATTTTTTCATTCATGATGCATTTTTTATGTCTTATTAAGATTATTTCATGGTTATATTCAAAATAAATCCATTTTATGTCCTCATAATTCTTTTAAAATAAGTGATTTTCCACAAGGAATTGTTTTTATGATGCAAATTTTGAGGTTTTATGATTATGTTCTGGTTTATGGGAATTGGATATGATGGTGAGTTTTTCTATTATAAACCAAATCTAGGTGGGTCCTTCATATCCTTCCTTTTTATTTTGTATGTTATTAGTTGATCATAATGGTTATTCCAAGTGTAATTGCAATACCTACGTCAATACGTAGTCTCGATGGGTACAATGTAAGATAGTTTTGAGGGGTACCAATCATATAGTATTCGTGATGATTATAATAATAAATAATAATGGTAAAAAAATGATTCCCCATGTTGTCTTAATGTTTTATTTTATTCATTCAATGTTTTATAGTAACCCCATGTTTTCAAAACATAGGTATATGCTCCATATAATGGTAAGAATTATATTGTTCATGTGTTTGTAAGTATTCATGGAATAGTGGATTATTTCCTTTTTTATGAGTCATTCTAAGCTCTATGTTCATATTCCATGGGTTAAAATGGTTTTCATATGTTTTAATGTTGGGTAATAAAAAATAAGAAGCCAATATGAATGATTTGAATATATTTCCTGAAATAAATCATGTTTTATTTTTATCAATTGTTGTATTTGTGAATAATGTCTACTATTTAAGAAGCATACACTTTGTATTGATTTTCAGTTTTTATGTATGGATTATGAACTAATTATACAAAACTCTATTGGTGAATGATCCCCAAATATAATAGAATCATTTCCTGACATTAAAATAAAAGATTATATAATATTTAAGGTCGGGTAGTTATAGTTAGTAACATTCAGAAAGGATATTGGGATGACATTGTGACTCATGATGGACCAGAGACATAGGGGATTGAAAGTGTCATAACAAATATTGCAAGTCTTTTCCTAGATTTCCAGGGTTTATGACCCACTATTTTTTCTCACGTATCGGAGGATTTCTTGGATCTATTTCATGATGACATACCAATCCTACCTATTCCGGGATAGATATAATTTACCATTGATCATGTTCCAAATAGAAGCATGAGTGACCATAACTCATTATAGGATAGTACCTATGGGGATTCTAGAACGTAAGAATAATTTAGAGGATTTGGAGGGTAACAACATTATACTATCTAAAACATCTCCTAAGGGTTCACATGTCATTTTTACCTATAGTAAGATAGTGTCCTAATGTTTTGTGTGGATTAACGTCAATAGAACTAGGTCACAGTAAAGAATGAGTTTGTAATTCCTAGAATAAAAAACATATTTGATCAGATCATAGGATATAGAGTATTAAAAAATATAGATTTTAATATGGGCTATCATCATGTTTGTGTATGATTATGATACATAACTCACAATGACTTTAAGAGAAGGTATGGTCTATACGAGTACCTGTTCAAGACCTTCAGACTCATAAACTCAGATGCATTATGTAAGGATCTAATGAATCTAGATTTCCACCAATATCTTGATTAAATTATTGTAGTATTTGATGATGAAATATTATTTAATTAACACTCAATAAAAAATCATTACTCCCATATTAATATTGTGTTGAGTATAACAGGAGGTCATTAGCTCTATTCTATGCTTATTAAAGTACACTTTTGTATAGATAGAGCTGACTTACTAGGTAATATCAACTGTAATTCATCCCTTTTAGTATACTCAGGAAAAGTGAGAGCTTATGTTTTTTGGAGAATACCAAGAACATAATTGAAATGAAATGTTTATTGGGAATAACTAGATATTAATCTTTCTTTATCCATGATTTTTCATATCTAGAAGCTTCAATTAAGGTCTTCACAAAAAAAATTGTGAATATTTTTATAGTAAAATCATGTGAAGTGGCCTTTCTACTGTTGAAGGGACATTTGACATTAGCATCAATATTGATTTGTCAAAATCCATTCAAAAAATATAAATACTAATGTGACACATCATGTATTGGTATTTAAGTATTTATCAAGAACGATAAGTAATTTCTTTCATATGGGTCTTTTATAATGAGTCCTCTTATATAGAATTACCAAATAAAGGACCTCAAAGTAGCTGTTATTGATGATGAACTATTATATTGGAGTTTTTGTCTACATTGATTTTGATTTTTTGTATTTACCAACCAAAAAAGCCTCAAGTACATTTTAAAATGTGATATCTAAATTTAATTTAGTGTAGGAGGGTTGAGCACCTTGAGTCGTTTGATTTTGAGCTTGCCTACATGACTAGTAAAGGTAATGTTTTAGATGATTTTTTGAGAAAAAATTCTCAAATTAATGATGTTCTAGAATCTAGTAGAGAATAGAATATTATGTATTTATTCTCATAGATTAATACTGTAGTTTAGTATGATCATTTCTAGCCTATCCTCTCATCCTAAGATGTGACTTCTACTATTTTGGAACGAGTATGTATGAGGTAATATCTAAACATGATAGCATTTTCCTAAGGGAAAGCATCTCCAAAGATGATACATATTTTGTTTACACCAAGGATGGGGATGATACCATAATATTTTTTTGGTGTGTATGGGTACTATAATACATCATAGAGAAGCTAATGTGGAAATATAATTCCTCATCATGGGATATTCGACCCAATGTAACCAATATGTATTAGCATCTATAGTGCCAGTATTCATGGCCTAGTTTGAAGACTAAGAGTTTTCAATATATCACTCAATTTTTCACCTATTAGAATGTGATGGAGAAACAGCAGCATCTTGTATGACATTAAGAGTCTTTTTCCATTCCATTGTGGAAATGGGATGGTGATTCGATGGATTATGTAACCAGTTTACCCATATCACCTCATGGAAATAATATAATGTGGGTTATTGATGATCATTTAATAAAGGATACACACTTCTAACCTATTCCAGAGACCATATTGGTAAAAATTATATGGAATTTGTATCTTATAATGGTAGTATATATTTATTGAGATCCATGATCTATTTTTTTTATAGAGATTCTAGATTTATGTATCAGTTATGGTTGGGGTTTAAAATAGATATTTGTACAGAAATGATTCTTTGAATATATTATAATAATAATAATATTGTATAAAAAGATTGTATGACTCAGGTGATAATGTAAATTCACCAGGAATGTTCCCTTTACATTGGTGGTTCTTATAATAAACACATTCCACACATTTATTTTTCTAATAAAATAAACTTTCAAGCTACCACTGAGATAGATCATTGTGATGCTTTATATGGTGAGAATTTTCATTCACCTATGAGTTGTATTGAGGAATGGGAGGTAGATATTCATAGACCATGTATAATGTATGAAAATATATAATAGGTTTCATTCATTAGAAATTCCATTATGATAGCTATGTCCAGACAGTAGTTGTATGCCAACTAATTCTGGGGAGCTCTTGAGTTTGTGGTTAAAGACTGGGTTTTCTTTCGAGTCTCGCCTAGGATGGGTAATAAATGTATTAAAATGTAGGGTAAGATCTCACATATGTTTGTGGGTACATTTGAGGATGTGAAATAGATATAACCAATGGCATTACAATTAGAAATGCATGGGATATAAAAGAGTATGTATGATTTTATATTCACATCTCATCTTCGCCAATATCATCCATAACCAGCACACGTCTTTCATCCAGATGAGGTTGAATTGAATGTATATTATTACTTGGAGGAGTGAGACATTCATATTGTGGATCATAGAGCAAAGACACTCTGAGTTAGGTTAGTTCTATTGGAATGGGTTCTATGTAAGAATGATCAATTATTGGATGAGTCCTGGGGAAGTGATGATGATATATGATCTCAGTAGTCCGAACCCATTGCAGACGCTACCTCTTTACCCTCAAAAAGCCATCTCAAGGGTGAGTTTCAATTAATAGGGGTGATTTTAATGCCCCATATTTTCATGAAGTTATATATCACTTGTTTTTCAATTTAAAGCATAGGTTTAATTATTTATATATGATATATGGCCTTATAATGTAAAAAACGTGCCTAGGGATTATTAGAATCCTAAAGTTCTTGAAAACTGGAAAACTTATGGGGTCACATGGTTATAATAAACCATGAAGCATAGCCCGCATGGTTTGTGAATGGTTTGGAAAATTTTTTCCTTATACATATAAGGAAACCCTTATATATTTTCATGATCATGATTTGGTAATGATTTATTAAAAATTTTACCTTTATTATGAGCCTATTTATTTGGAGGTGAAATGGAATTTTCTCCCTTATTTAATATTAATACCCAATTAACATTTTCCCTTCTTCCTCCAGGTTCTAAAATGGGTTTCTTCCACTCTTATAGCTTCTCCTCCTCCTCATTCAATATATTGCGGTTACTCACATGTCTTGTATAAAATTCATTGTCAAATAATGAATTTGATATACTAATTTAATCTCTCTAGTATGTTCCATTCCTAGTTTAGTTTATCTTCATATCCATTATACTATTTAGTTGTAAATTTATTTTCCCTATTTTTTAAAAAATGCACTGTTTCATTGATTTATCCCAACCTACTCTAAATAAATGGCCAATATTGATCAAGGAGTTAACTATAGCCTAGGGGTAGTAATTCTCTTCATTTTCATGATGTTTTTTCTATTGAATCTATGTCGTTGTGCTGCATGCCATATTTTTCTGAGAATCATCATTTAATTTAGTTAATTATATCAACTTTATCAACACACCATGATACATTGTTATAGAACCTTATTTAGTTGTTTATATAATTATGGCCTCATTTATAGATACCCTATAAGTGTGCCAGGTTGTTTTCACTTCTTTATATAATTTTTCATATGTCTAGGATGCCTCTTAAAAATTTCGATTGGGTTGTAATTGGGGTTTCCCCCTACTTTATAAGTGATTACAAACATATGACACCACCTAAGTGTTAATACCAATATATAATTTGAAATAACCCTATAGGTAATTTCCTTATTAATTATTCCACCTTATATGTACCTTTTTGAACCTTAATATGAATTTTCATGCATTTTTTATTTGAACAGAATGAATTTAATTAAAGGGATTGTTCATGATGGCTTCACCCTAATTAATTTAATTTAATAGATTAGATAAAATGGTTTTTACAAGAGTTTTATATTACATTAAACAAAGTAAATGGTTGAAATGAAATTAGGTGGAATGGCCACACCTGTTGTTGCATCTACAATTTAATTCTTATATGAATTGTGATGTCTTATTATAATTGGGAATAAATATTCACATACATAAGAGTTAATTCCTCGTGCATTATACTATAAATATTATTACTTATTGATATATGATTTGGTACAAAAACCGTTCTCTTGATTAAGATGGTATAACTCTCCCTTACATTAGTTGTTGATTATGACATCTCACACCATTGAAACTCGTTGGATGGTGGGATTTATTCCCCACACACCATGTTTAGATTTTTTAAATGACAGAACTCATACCATATAGAATTATGATAATTATTTCTCCCACTAATTATGATTTTTAGTGAATGTACAATTTTTCTTGAGCTCATAAGCTCATTAGACTGGTTGATGATTTCTAAGATATGCTCTGGTCAATCCAGCGACTAGTATTTTAGTTATATGTCCACTTCGTTATAAATATACATTGTTCATATAGGTGTATTAAATATATAAAAACACTATATATGTGTAAATTGTTTCAATATATATATTAAATGATCAGACTTCTATATCGTACATGAGCTTAAGCATGTAGATCATTATGGTGTGTTTTTAAAAATTAATCATTTGGTTATTTATTTATTCTGAATTGTTAGTTAATTACCTATGCATGAACACTGAATAGTTTTGATTACTTCTTGTATTACTTCTTGACACATTTAGTGGTGGTCTACAAAGATTTTATCTCACACCCAACATGGGATACCTTTGGTACCTGAGATCAATTTTTCAATCGGTACAATTAAGGGAAGGATCCATGCAATTGGTCTTCCATATGTCTTACCTATTGTTGGATCATAGTAGTAGAGGGACAATTATTAGATCGAGATTCTAATGGAACAATTTTTTTTGTTTTATTTAAATAGGATGTTTGAATTTTAAATTCCCCTATTCGACTTTTGTATATTAGCATGCCATGAATTGATGTATATGACATTGGCTACTGTCCATTGATTATTATTCAGTCTCGTAGTTACTTATTCGTTCACTACATAATTATGATTTTTGGTTATTAATATTCAATGTCTTTATGTATTTATGTTGGTATCATATATTTTACTCTGATAATAGTGATTAGTCTTCCCATAGTACCACCTTTACATCTTTGCTACCTGACAGCAGACTCAGCATTATGTGAGGTGAGCTTGATGTTATGTAAACTACTGGCTTAGGACATGGGTTTAGTGAATTTTGGGGTGGAATTTTATAACAGTCCTAATTTATTTCACTAACCATCTAATTTTAGCTTCATACATACTAATATTTTTCTCTTCCTTGTTGGGTCGGAACAAACGAGGAAAAGACGGCAAGAGGGGGGGTGAATTGCCTTTTAAAAAATGATTAACAAATTAAAATCAAAGTTGAAATGCAGCGGAAATAAAGGAGGCAATCACACAAGAAATTGATAACGGAGTTCGGCCAAAACTCGGCCTACGTCTCCGCTCCCAACTCAACCGTTGAGAGATTCCTACCGCTTGCTTTTCAATGGTTTTAGCAAGAAACCCACTAGGCTTTGAGGTAGCACTAGGACCTATTACAGCTTGCTTTTGTTGGTTAAGCAAGAACCCAGTTGCTTTCAATGGAATAGCAAGAACCCACTGCCTTTTTAACGGGTGAAGGCTAGCTCACCGAAAACTCAAGCCTTTTAAAAGGAAAGGCTTGAAGAAACCTTTTCACACCTTAATGGTGTTGTGAAACCCAAAATAAAGGGGGATGAGAAAAGGGTTTGGGGTTTGTAGGTACAAACCCAAATTTAATCTCAAAATAAATAAAACACGAAAAACCGTAATTGAGGAAGTCTTGGGCGCCTTTGATTGATTGGAGATGTTGAAGGTCGCTTCCAAGCATCTTGGGTGGAGCTCCTTGGATGTGGAAGTTGTTGGAGCAAGGAGGGTTCCTTGAAGGAAGTCCGCCGCAGGTACGCCAAATGATGAACAACGTGTCCGTGGGCTTTGGTATGGTTCCGGTAGGTGTCCGGGGCTTCCTTGGCCTTTATTTATAGGCATGGAACCCATTGGGGGCCTTCGGAGCCGTTGGAGGCCAAAAGAAGGTTGACTGGTCAAACCCAACGGCTAGTTTGACTGGGCTACCGGCTGGCCGGTACAGGTCCACCGGCTGGCCGGTGCCTTGGCAGAGGAGGAGAAATCTGGTCCAGGCTCCACCGGCTGACCGGTGGAGGAGCCACCGGCTGGCCGGTGGCAAGATAGTAGGAAACACTGTTGCATCTGGGTGCCACCGGCTGGCCGGTGACAGAGCCACCAGCTGACCGGTGGAACCTGGCAGTGGGCAATGCCTCTGCCAGGTTCACCGGCTGGCCGGTGCTATCACACCGGTTGGCCGGTGGACTGAGTTTCAGTCCACTCCTTGTCCTTTCTTGGGCCAATCTTTTGGAAATCAATTGCCTATCATCCACAACACTTAAAAACAATATTAGACAAAAATGAAAGTGATTGTGATCATTAAAATTAAACCACGAGGGGATACGAGAGGTACAACAATCTCCCCCTATTTTGATGATCACAATCACCAAATCAATTAATGTAAAATACTGAAATTGAAAGGAAATGCTAAGCATGATGAAAAGGATTCTCCCCCAATCAATCAAGAAATTTCTCCCCCTTTGTGATTATCAAAATAGCGCGGGGCATAAAACTTGATTGAGGGAAAGGGTTTGAAAAACTAGATTTGAGATTTGAAAATCAATTGAATTTTTGGAAATTGAAATGAAAATTTGAATAACAGTTTGAATTGAATGTTTTGAATCAAAAACCAATTGAAATTTGAAATTTGAAACCAAATGAAATTTTTGAAATGAAAAATTCGAATTGAATATTTTGAAATGAAAATTTTGAAACCAAGTGTTGAAATTGAAAGTTGGAATTGAAAATTTTGAATAACAAATTTGAAATGAGAATTTTGAATGAAAATTTTTAATTCACAAAAAGGCTTAAAAGATCCTAACTCCCCCTAAATAAAAACAATAAATCACCGGGGAGAGGGATTTTGAAAAGAGACAGTTTTAGGCCCGGAGAGACTCGCTAAGGGGGATTTTTCAATCCACACTTTCCTTGTAGCGGGTCTTCTCCTATAGAATTCATCCGAATAAAAAATCGATTTGGGCCTACCATACCGGGCGTTTTTGCAATTACATTCATATATCATGTGCCCGGGTTTTTTACAATAGTTGCAAAATTTGAAACTAGAGCTCCCCCTTACAAAAACAGTGGGTGCATGGGAGGAGGAAGCTATATTGGTGTAGCCAAGTCCATTGGTGGTTCTAGATACTCGTTGAGAACCTAAGAGTTTGGACAAATTTTGTTCCCCTTGGGTGAACTTGGCTAGGGTTTCTCTAAGGTCTTTGATGGTTGATTCCATGGAATCAACATTTGAAAAATTTTGGATTTTAAGGGTGAGTTCCTCCTTCTCTTTGAGAAGTTGTTCTTTTTCGGAGGAAAGTTTTTTGAAATTCTTTTTTAAAGCAACAAATTTTGAAGAAAGCTCATGAAAACCTTTTTCTAGTTGGTCTCTAGCGTGTGAGAGTTCTTCATAAGAAAGATGATTTAAAGAATTTGAATTTGAAGAACAAGAGGAAGAGGAGTCGGAAGAGGAGGAAGATGATACCTCATGATTTGCCATTAGGCATTTTTTACCTTGGTCGCTCGAGTAGAAGGAGGAGAAGGAGGAGAAGGAGGAGCTATCACTCCATATTGCCTTTGAAGCCTTCTTCTTTTTCTTCTTGGCCCTTTTCTTGTGAGGTGGGCAAATGGGTACGGATTTTGCCTCGGGTTCTTGCTTTCGAGAGGGTTCTTGCTTTTGAGCCGGTTCTTGCTTTGGAGCCTCGCTAGTACCTTCATAGGTTAGTTCTAAAAATTTCCAAAGATCGTAAGAAGTAGAGCAAGTAGAAATACAATTAAATACATTTCTATCTAACCCACAATGTTGAGCATTCATGGCTTTGCCATCAAGCTCGAAATTTGCAATGTCTACGGGGGTCCATTGAGATTCATCTTTACTAGAGAGAGTATAACCGTGCATGACAATTTTAAAAATAGGATATCCAATACTTTTAAGAAATGTGGTCATGCGGGTTTTCCAAAAACTATAATCGGCTCCATCAAAGAATGGAGCACGATCCAAAGAATGTCCTTCGGGGGATTGAGAGGAAGAAGCGGTAGAAGCCATCAAAAAAATAGGATCTTTAATTTGAAACCGGTTAGGGAATTATTCAAATACGTGCTCTGATACCAATTGTTGGGTCGGAACAAACGAGGAAAAGACGGCAAGAGGGGGGTGAATTGCCTTTTAAAAAATGATTAACAAATTAAAATCAAAGTTGAAATGCAGCGGAAATAAAGGAGGCAATCACACAAGAAATTGATAACGGAGTTCGGCCAAAACCCGGCCTACGTCTCCGCTCCCAACTCAACCGTTGAGAGATTCCTACCGCTTGCTTTTCAATGGTTTTAGCAAGAAACCCACTAGGCTTTGAGGTAGCACTAGGACCTATTACAGCTTGCTTTTGTTGGTTAAGCAAGAACCCACTTGCTTTCAATGGAATAGCAAGAACCCACTAGCCTTTTTAACGGGTGAAGGCTAGCTCACCGAAAACTCAAGCCTTTTAAAAGGAAAGGCTTGAAGAAACCTTTTCACACCTTAATGGTGGTGTGAAACCCAAAAGAAAGGGGGATGAGAAAAGGGTTTGGGGTTTGTAGGTACAAACCCAAATTTAAGCTCAAAATAAATAAAACACGAAAAACCGTAATTGAGGAAGTCTTGGGCGCCTTTGATTGATTGGAGATGTTGAAGGCCGCTTCCAAGCTTCTTGGGTGGAGCTCCTTGGATGTGGAAGTTGTTGGAGCAAGGAGGGTTCCTTGAAGGAAGTCCGCCGGAGGTACGCCAAATGATGAACAACGTGTCCGTGGGGTTTGGTATGGTTCTGGTAGGTGTCCGGGGCTTCCTTGGCCTTTATTTATAGGCATGGAACCCATTGGGGGCCTTCGGAGCCATTGGAGAAGTCCTCGGAGCCGTTGGAGGCCAAAAGAAGGTTGACTGGTCAAACCCAACGGCTAGTTTGACTGGGCTACCGGCTGGCCGGTACATGTCCACCGGCTGGCCGGTGCCTTGGCAGAGGAGGAGAAATCTGGTCCAGGCTCCACCGGCTGACCGGTGGAGGAGCCACCGGCTGGCCGGTGGCAAGACAGTAGCAAACACTGTTGCATCTGGGTGCCACCGGCTGGCCGGTGACAGAGCCACCGGCTGACCGGTGGAACCTGGCAGTGGGCAATGCCTCTGCCAGGTCCACCGGCTGGCCGGTGCTATCACACCGGTTGGCCGGTGGACTGAGTTTCAGTCCACTCCTTGTCCTTTCTTGGGCCAATCTTTTGGCAATCAATTGCCTATCATCCACAACACTTAAAAACAATGTTAGACAAAAATGAAAGTGATTGTGATCATTAAAATTAAACCACGAGGGGATACGAGAGGTACAACATTCCTTTTGTTATATAATCATGAATTGTCTCTTTGTGTCCTGTCATTGTTCATGAAGAAAATATTTTTCCTCGAAAATTTCTTGAAAACATTTTCCACCCACAATTTATATTTCATCCTCATATTTAGTGTTTTTGATAGACGGCCAACAACTATTTTCATCACCTGTTAGATGATAAACTACATTAAAAACCCTATCCATTTCATTACTTCCAAAACCAATAAATATAATTTAATGGTATATGCCCATTTGTCTACTACAATTGGATTTATAATCAAACTAAATGATGGAATTTTTTAATGCAGGATGCCATATTATATTGTTATACCTCATTTGGTATTAAAACGATACTTCATATAGACATTTTTATTGGTTATAATCTTATTTATAACCTCTTATATTTTAATAATTTTTTCATCTATAGCACAGGACACCTTATCATTCCCAAGAGGGAAATCCTTATGTGGATTATGCACATTGATATGGTTTCCAATATTCCTTTTAGGTTAAACTTCTTTACATTTTCACACATAATATTAGACCCTGACAATATGAATAATAATGTATAATTTCAAAATATAACATAAATTGTAAATTTTTGTATACCTAATTTGAAAGTCACAATATTTTTTTTGATTGGAATTTTATCAAGGTCCACTAAAGGATTATGTTCCCAAATCTAGTTTTAACTAAATATGTCACTAAATGATTCTAGTAATATATATTTGATATCATCTTTAAATACACTATCCATAGTATCCCAATGCATCATTCCACTTTATTTCATATTTACTAAATAATAGAATTCATATTACAAAGGGCTGAACAATATTCTATTAATGGAAAACTAGATACACACATCAATCTAAAATTACATTTGAAAACTAAAAATATATCATAATATTTTCATTGGGATCATATTTATTACCTCTAGAATATCCATTTATTTCATTCATCAAAAATATATTGTAATCCAAGAGAAATAAAACATAATAATGTGGGGAGGTCAGATGCCAATAAAGGAAATTTATATAGTGGAAGATAATAACAATAGAAAAATATATAATGAAATAATTATAATAAAATAATATCAAATTATAATCAAAAGAGATTTAAACTTATTAATGTATATTATAATAATTCAAATAATCTCATGGTCATTATTAAAATATGACATAATTATGTAATGCATACAATGGAAGTTAATAATTAATGAATAATGTAAGATCCCTTCTTTTATCAGGTATGCATCTCTTTGAGTTTTTCATCAATATTTTATTTTGGAATTTTTGACATGAAACTATATCATTTGAATAAATGCAGTATTGGGTTCCTAGGAAACATAAAAAAGTTTAGAGGGTATCTATGAGGGTAGCTTATTAGAAAATAAGACTTATACTTCCGGTGAAGAATTATTGTTATAACTAATGGATTCTGGTTATAAATGGGTAAAGTGTTTCATGGGTTATTTGTGAGTTTATAATCATTAAAATTTGTTTGGATTATTTAAAAGGAATATGGGTTGAGAAAAAAACTGCAAAACATTAACACATATAATAAAGGGATTACACATCGTGTGATTGTATAAGTGTTTTAATGATACAAATGTGAGGCAACAAGTTTTCAGGCATATTCCATGAAAAACATTTTAACAACATGTTATAACATTTGCAATCCATTTAAATTCCTAGCCTTTTATTTTAAACATGTTGAGAAAATGAATTCCCATTTGTTTCGGCTACATCACCTCTCCATTCAACCCTATTGATTTCTCCGAATGATTTTTTGAGACAAATTCGCTTATAGATGCCATGTTTTTGGAGTCATACTGGGTTAGGTTTATTAACTCTCTTCCTTATTCCCTAACCAATGTGGTGAAATACTGTGATTGATTGTGTAGCGAACTGAAGCTTGACGTACATGGACATTATATTACATTTTCATAATACTGAATACATAACAAAAATAGACACACTAGGACCTTAATAGTTTAGTGTCTTTGGAAACTCGGAAAAAATAATCTTCTAATCGTGGTGAAAGATCTTCAACATCTCTCGTAAAGATCTTCCCCTTTTTTTCTTACATAAAACATTTCTTTAAATCGTGGGGAAAAAAACATAAAAAGGGTGAGATCAAATGCTCATTAAGGGTAAATATGGAGAACATAAAATAATAAATTAACATTTGAATGCAAAATCTTGAACCTAAAAGCTAAACATCAAAATCTTGAGAAAAGACATAAATCATGGAAATATGTAAGTCACATATCATAAAGGAACATCAATCATGATAAAATAGAATGGGAATAAAACATGTGATTTTAGAAACCATTAAGAATATGATATGATTTCCATAGTAGCCAAGTCATTGCTACCAAGACCATCTAAATGGACAATGTCCCTTTCTGAATCGAGTTCACTCCTTGTTCCAGTCCTATACTACTGAACCGGATAAAATTACCGTTCCATCCATGTCTATATCATGAGGTATAAATCTTTATGCAATGCATTGGATTGAGATATAGGTCCCACACATCTCATAATGAATTCATTCTTACTTGTGCCACATTATAAACATTCATCTTTCATAATAACCCAACGAATAAAATGGGTGTCATAAACATCATCACATCATAAAAAATCCATATAAAAGAAATGGATATTATTTCATAATAAGAAAATTGAAACCATGTAAATCATAGAGACATGATACATGAAACATACACATATGAAATAATTTCATTTTAGATGAAAAATGGTTTTGATAAAACACTTGAAATGAATTCTTGAGTAAAATATCATTTTTTCATCAAAATCATTTTCTTTTCACAAAATATCATGAAATTTTAAAAGAAAAGGATTTTGTTGAAAATATTTATGAAAAAATTTGGAGGAAACTTCATGAAAATAAGGCTTTATAAAACTGTAAAAATCCTTTCATGTCGTATGCGTTAAAAAAACATTCTTCTCGTACTTTTGTCGGAAAAGTCAAAAAGTACCTTATAGGGTAAATAAAAGAAAGATTTCATCCATACCATGGGGTAAAATCCAAAATGTGTAAAAAGGACATTAATCATACATGAATACACTTTTATAAAACATGGACAAGTATGAAAGCAATAACCCCTATAAATACTTACGAATAAGCAATCTCGGATAAAAATGAGATTTGCAAAATTAACCCTTACCTTCGGTCTGATATGCTTTGTATGGATACGAACCTACTATATAATGATTTAAATATTTTCATTGACTTATTACATAATCATATCCATTGTTATGATATCATATATGGTTCACTTATGACTTTATATTACCCATACTTTTGTAAGTTCAATGTTAAAGCAGTGTTTTGCATAAAATCGTTTTATTTATCGTACATGTTTGGACTTGATGTTCTTGATATTATTACATATATCCTGATTTACTTAATTCTAGAATGTAAAAAATGATTTATATATAATATATATTCATCATATACATATATATTATAGATCGATAAAAGAATGAAATACACCGTTCATAGAGACGGTAGGCCGTACATACGCATGAATGCTGTTTTCGTTTCCATATTGAATTGAATGGAATTAAGTAGATGACATAAATATAAATATTCATAAATCCGGTATCATTATTATGTCATATATTTCATGATTACTTACTATACACACTTTATAATCATTCATGAATCGTTATCATGGAGAATGAATCTCATCGCGTTGTGGAGACTGTAGTCTATACGTACGCACGAGCGATGATATCATTCCCATGATCGTGGAATTGTATTGAAGTGTATGTATAATATTTAAGAATCAAATCACTTAACAATAATCATATATAGTTATTTATTTACACCATTATACCCATTCAAGTAAGGTGGTGATCGAAAATAGATTACACCACGGCGTAGAGACGATATTCCGTAGGTACACACGCGCGGTGATTTCATTTTAGGTAGGATGGATATATGGTGAAATAGGGTTATTTCATACATATAATAACATATAAGTATATGGGTGATACATATTTTATTACTTCATAGTGAAACTCCTAAAGAAGATGAAGTAGAATAAGAAATAAAGTTGAAAGAATCGGTAACGGACAGTACCTCTTCTTTAAAGCGCCTCTTCTTATCCTCCTCTTAGAGTATTAAAGATAGTGTTTGAAGAAGACCAGGACCTCTAGAATGTTTCTAGGGAAGTGGAAAAGATAAATTTCCAGGGGTTGGCCGATCTTGAAGGCTCAATGTGGTGTGAGGATGTGATGGAGGAGGTGCCCCTTTATAAGGGAGGAGAGGGGCACCTTTGGAAGAACAAAAAATATTATTTTATTACAAAGTTATATTCAGTTTTTAATAGATCCAAATTGATTTCATCTGAATCTAAGGTTGGGATGGGTCAAAATCCTCTCATCCAATAGAATTTAGACAAGTTTAGGTTTTTATTTTAACCATATCATTTAGATTAACTTTAAGTTAAATAATTTTACTTTTACCATGTCATCTAGTTTTCTTACACTATATGGTTAATAAACTTACTATAACCAGCCAAAAGAACCCCAAGTTGTTTATTATTAATATCTATAATCATATATAATTCATTTTCCGAAAATTAGATTTTTAGGAATATATTAATAATTAATAATATAATAATTGTTTTAAAAACTATTTTATATCAATTTTGACACTATTTTGTAATTGATTTTTGTGAAAATAATAACAGCATTATTAGTTAGAAAAAAGTTAATTAAATAAAAACTAACATGTCATATTAACCTATAAAATTAGTGGAATTTATAAAAAGTATCAGATTACATTTATTTGGGTATTTATAACATTAATTATGTCAATATTTAATTAATAAGATAATTATTGCATCATCTTTTTGTCTTAAATAAATTAAATTATTTAATGACTAAAAATTATAAATAAAATACTATTATGTATGAAATCTGTTAATCTTTCTAATGAATATTTATATTTGAATTTATGTTATGTATAACCCTATATTAAAAATGATTTACTTATTAAACTTTGATTTTAACTACTTTAACCCTTCTATAAAAAATTAATATTAAATGTCTTAATCTAATCCAAGTGGGCCTAAATGGTCATATTTTATTGCTAAGGTTATTTTTGGTCGAATTACACTTATCCAATAGAATTAGGACATGTGTTAGGGTAATAATAATATCATATTGACCCTAATTACCTTATTTACTTTTAACCGTGCTAAATAAAAGCATAAAGTTACTATTCACCAAAAATTATTTTCATCTCATTGAACCAAATTTTACTTACTGAACTCAACCGTGTCTCTCAGATTTGTTATATTCTATTCAAAAAAGTGGTAAAATTATGTTTTATGTAAATTTGCAAATTCTCCTAGGAGGTGTGTAAAAGACGGTGAAAAGTTCAATAAAATTTTTATATATCTAAAATTATTATAAAATGACTCCAATGAATTAAATTGAACTTATATAGGTATTATGTATCAATTTTGACCTAAAATAAATTTAAATAAAATAAATAATTATTTAAATAAAAAGTCAGTTTTTGAATAGTAACCCAGTGTTTTCACTATTCATCAAAAATTGAATGTTTTCAGAAAGATACCAAGATTTCACCCTAGGCTAATTTAGATATTCTGAAACCAAAAATGAAGCCCATTTTGAAAGATAAAATTTATAAAATTTGAAAAAGTAGGTATTACTATTCATCACGGCTAGTTTATATGACATATCGTTGTTTAGCGAAACTCGGTATTGCGTACCGCACATGCTATCGTGGAAGGTCGCGATTGCATGTAATGCAAGCCAAGTCAGGGATTACTTTTGTGCAAGCTCCTTTTGGTGTAGCGTACAACACAAGACATTAATGAAATTAAAAAGAATATTTTTCATAAAATCTCGGGGTGTTCAATTCTACCACCCTTAAAATGAATTTCGCCCTCGAAATTCATCGGGGGTTATAAATGGTTTACTACACGAAAGTTTCATTAATATAAACTGACATCATAAAAACGAATACAAAAACTTGTATTTAAAAACTAATGTATGAATCATAATGGTTACCCAAATTAACTAATAACTGGGTTTCCACATAGGAGAACATATGTAAAAATATGTATATGGAAGAGAAATATAACCGTCATGATCTGATGGAGAGTGGTAGAGAACATGGCTATGAAAAATCCAACAATCACAAAGCCATAAATTTGTTATTATATAGGGTACCATCAGATTTTTCAGATATAAGGGCACTAGGACAACATTTTTGGTTTTCAAGATCATTTCCCTAAAGTTGAAGAATTTGAATTAGAATAAATACTTACTTTATTTTGGTATAATCTCACCGTTGTTCGTGCCTTGAACAATTTCCACTTCATCTCTTTAAGAAATGATGTTGAATTTTTCTTTCGCATTGTTTTAGCAGATCATGCGATAGAATGATAGGTCATTCCATCTGTCTCAAACATAAGTTATCAAAATAGATATACATAATTCCATCTATGGTGAGATTAATCATATATGGTTCCAAAATGGACTTTTAATTCATCTATCATCATGAATAATAAAATAAAACTAGTTTCTACTAACTAGGGACTTCTTGTAGTCCACTGGTATGAAATAAAGGCCTATCATACTTTGGTTGTGGGTTCAATTCCCATAGACTTGTCCGACGTGACAGGTTGTCGCCCATTCTGCAGGTTGTCATTTTTTTTCTAAAAATACAATACTAACTTATGTCCAACATAATCCATTCCAATCATTAGACTTATCCAAAATGCTATAGTCCATTATCATATTATAGTGAAAATGATTACTAGAGAGTTCATATAACAAGCATGTTAATACCATCGGTGATCCCCATATATCATAAGATATGTCTTGTTGGTCACATTCCAAACATTTGAAGGCCTTAATCATGTATTCTCTTGAAAAATGAATACCCATTGAATCTTAGTGAAAACATGAGTGCTGTCAAAAGTTAAATCTTTCCACATACCAAAACCCCAATATTATATATACTCAAACCATGATATAACTATTTCTTTATATCAGTCATAAGCTCATGAATACTGTCAAACATTTCATTTTCTCCCTATCCCTTCATTATGCGCATATCATCTTCTGTCCAAAAATATCTCAATCACTTTCTATTTTTACCGGTACCATAAAATTATCGAAAACCATAATAGACCAATACATAAATATTTCAATATTCCACAATACTATATACAACATTATTTTGGAGTCCCATTACATAATAAATTAATCATTCCACCACATTGTTGTCATATTAAATATCGCCAATAGTGATCACATGTGACTTCCCTTTGTCCATTGCCTTAAGTGGTTGCTCATGTCGATCATCATTAACCCATGGATTAGGGAATTGATTAGAATAATGCCCCATTTCATTGCACTTGAAGCATTGAAGTGTTGTTGATGCGTTCTCTGCAGTCTTTTCTTTATTCACATCATTAGCAACCCTTTTTCCATTACTTCAACACTCAGCTGCTCGATGACCATCTTTTCCACGCTTAAAACATTTTCTAGTCCTTTTAATACAATCTCCACCATGATTCTTTCCACACATTGAGCATAAGGAAACGTTCATCTTTTTTTCACCATTATCTTGAAATTTCTCCATGAACTCTATCTTTCATTTATTTTGAAAACCATGAGATGGATTATATTTCTACCTTGATAGCACAATGCAAAATTTCGTCATAGCTACTGAAGTCTCTTATAGCTAATTCCCTTCGAAGATTTGGTTTTAAGACACTGAAAAATCTATCAACTTTACTTTTAGGTTGGATGATAACGTCGGATGCATACCTTGCAAGCCTTATAAAATTCGCTTTGTATATATCAATAGATTCATCATCCTTTTGCTTTAGTTTAAGAAACTCCTTCTCCATCTATGTTCGAAGAATACAAGGGAAGTGTATATTGAAAAATAAGTTCTTGAACTAATCCCATTCCATGGACTCAATTTCATCTCTTGGCCTTGTATTATTGATACAATTCCACCATTGATCAGCTTCACCTTCCAAACGATATACTGTTAAGATGACATTATCATGTTCAAAAAATTGAAGAATTGAAAATATATTTTCAGTGGTACTGATCCATTGTTCAAAAACAAGTGGATCAGAAGACCTTCTAATAGAAGGTGGATGTTGCCTCATAAAGGACTCAGTAGAATATTGTACCCTTATCTGCTCATTTGGAAGTCCAAGATGATTCATAGCTTGCGTAAGTATAAAAAAATATTTTTCACTCCATCTCCCATAACATTTGTTTGTTCAGGAGGACAATCATTGAATTTTCCAATACATTGATCAACACAGTTCTTTCAGGTTCCAGCTATCGTCTAAAACCCAAAAAAGAATAGTGTGAGTGGAAAAAATCATGCTAGGGAAAACAACATAATAATGGGGGAGTACCCTCAATATATAACATCTTAGGTTAAATTCTAAGATCGTTACCATAGTTCTAGGACTATATCCTATACGTTTACTTATCCTTAGGGACATCCCTATACATACCATAGAAATATCTCTAGGGATCTCACTAACTTTTTCGCATCCTAGTTTCCAAAGCTTGACTAAACCTCTCCTATGATACCAACTGTAGAGACCCGAAGTTTGACGTACATAGACATTACATTACTTTTGTGGAATACATAATACATAACAAAAACAGACACACAAGGACTATAATAGATTAGTGTCTTTGGAAACTCGGAAAAAATAATCTTCTAATCGTGGTGAAAGATCTTCAACATCTCCCGTAAAGATCTTCCTCTATAGTTTTCTTACCTAAAAACGTTCTTTAAATCCCAGGGGAAAGAAAAAATAAAAAGGGTGAGATCAAATGCTCAGTAAGGGTAAACAAAGAGAACATAAAACAATCCATAAACATTTGAATTCAAAAGCTTGAACATAAAATATAAACATCAAAATCTTGAGAAAAGACATAAATCTTGGAAATACTTAAGACATATATCATAAAGGAACATAAATCATGATAAAATAGCATGGGAATAAAACATGTGATTGTGGCAACCATTAATCACATGATAATATTTCCATAGTATCCAAGGCATTACTGCCAAGACCATCTATGTGGACAACGTCCCTTTCTGAATCGAGTTCACTCCTCGTTCCAGTCCTGTACTACTGAACTGGATAAAATTACCATTCTAGCCATGTCTATCTCATGAGATACAAATCTTTACCCAATGAATTGGAGGGAGATATAGGTCCCATCCATCTCATAATGAAATCATTCTTACATGTGCCACAAAATAAACATACATCTTTTATAATAACCCAACGAATAAAATGGGTGTCATAAACATCATCACATCATCACATAATCCATATAAAAGAAATGGATATCATTTCATAATAAGAAAAGATAAACCATTTAAATCATAGAGACATTATACTTGAAACATACACATATGAAATAATTTCATCTTAGATGAAAAATGGTTTTGATAAAACACTTGAAATGAATTCTTGAGGAAAATATCCTTTTTCTTCAAAATCATTTCCTTTTCACAAAATGTCATGCAATTTTAAAATAAAAGGATTTTTTTGAAAATATTCATGAAATATTTTGGAGGAAGCTTCCCGAAAATAAGGCTTTATAAAACCGTAAAAATCTTTTCATGCCGAATACGTTAACAAAACATTCTTCTCGTACTTTTGTCGGAAAAGTCAAAAAGTACCTTGTAGGGTATAAAAAAGATAGATTACTTCCATACCATGGGGTAAAAGTCAAAATGGGTAAAAATTACTTTGAACATACATGAATACACTTTTATAAAACATGGAAAAGGATGATAGCAATAACCCTAGTAAATACTTACGAATAACCAATCTCAGATAAAAATGAGATTTGAAAAATTATCCCTTACCTAAGGTATGATATGCGTTGTATGGATTAGAAACTCATGTATAATGATTTAAATAATGTTATAGACTTATTACATAATCATATTCATTGTTATGATATCATATATGGTTCACATATGACTTTATATTACCCTTTCTTTTGTAAGTTGCATGTCAAAGCAACATTTTGGGTAAAATCATTTTATTTATCATACATGTTTGGACTTATTATTCTTGATATTATTACTTATATCCTGATTTAATTAATTCCAGAATGTAAAACATGATTTATATATAATATATATTCATCATATACATATAAATTATAGATCGATAAAAGGAATGAAATACACCGTTCATGGAGACGGTAGGTCGTACGTACGCATGAACGCTGTTTTCGTTTCCTTATTGAATTGAATGGAATTAAGAAGATGACATACATATATATATTCATAAATCTAGTATCATTATTATGTCATATATTTCATGATTACTTATTATACATACTTTATAATATTCATGAATCATTATAATGGACAATGAATCTCATCGCGTCGTGGAGACGGTAGTCCGTACGTATGCACGAGCGATGATATCATTCCCATGATAGTGGAATTGTATTTAAGTGTATGTATAATATTTCATAATCAATATCACTTCAAAATAATCATATATAGTTATTTATTTACACCATTATACCCATCCAAGTAAGGTGGTGATCAAAAAGATATTACACCACGGTGTGGAGACGGTATTCCATACGTACGCATGCGCGGTGATTTCATTTTCTGTAGGATGGATAGATTGTGAAATAGGGTTGTTTCATACTTATAATAACATATCATTATATTAGGGATACTGATGTTATTACTTCATAATGAAACAACTAAAGAAGAAGAAGTATAAGAAGAAATAAAGTTGAATGAATCGGCAATGGACATTACCTCTTCTTTGAAGTGCCTCTTCTTATCCTCCTCTTTGGGTACTAAAGATGGACTTTGAAGAAGACCAGGACATCTAGGATGTTTCTAGGGAAGTAAAGAGGAAAAATTGGCCGGGGTTGGCCAAAGCTTTAAGGCTCAATGTGGTTTGAGGAAGAGAGGGATGAGGTTCCCTTTTATAAGGGAGGAGAGGGGCACCTTTGGAAAAACTAAAACTTTATTTTATTATAATGTCATATTCGGTTTTTAATAGCTCAAAATTGATTTATTTCAAAGCTAAGGTGGGGATGGGTCGAAATACTCTCATCAAATAGAATTTAGAGATGTTTAGGTTTCTATTTTTACATTATAATTTATATTTAACATTAAGTTAAATAATTTTACTTTTACTGTGTCTTCTTGTTTTCATACACTATAAGGTTAATAAACTAATATAACTAGTAAAACGAACCCCAAATTGTTTATTATTAATATATATAACCATATATAAGTCATTTTTCCGAACCATAGCTTTTTAGGAATAAAATAATAATTAATATAATAATATTTGTTTTAAAAACTATTTTCGATCAATTTTGACACTATTTGGTAATGGATTTTTGTGAAAATCTTAACAGAATGATTAGTTAGAAAAAGTTATTTAAATAAATACTAAAGTTTCATATTAACATATAGAATTTGTGTAATTCATAAAAAGTCTCAAATTACATTTTTTTTTGTATTTATAACATCAATTATGTCAATACTTCATTTATAAGATAATTACAACATCATCTTTGTGTCTTAAATATATTAAATTATTTAAAGACTAATTTTTTTTAATAAAATATCATTATGTAGGAAATGTTGTTATGTTTCTAATTAATATTTATAGTCGAATTTATCTTATGTATAACTCTATAATAAAAATGATTTAATTATTAAACATTGATTTTAATTATTTTAACCCTTCTTTAAATAAATTAATAATAAATGTCCTAATCTAATCCAAGTGGGCCTAAATGGTCATATTTTATTCCTAAGGTTGTTTTTGGTCAAATTAAACTTATCCAGTAGAATTAGGACATGTGTTAGGGTAATAATAATATCATTTTTACCCTTAATTACCCTATTTACTTTTAATCGTGGTAAATAAAAGTAAAAAGTAACTATTCACCAAAAAAATTCATCTCAATGAACCACATTTTACATACTAACATCAACTGTGTCACTCAGATTTTTGAAATTCAAATCACAAAAGTGGTAAAATTATGTTTTATGTAAATTTTTAAATTCTTCTAGGAGGTGGGTAAAAGATGGTGAAAAGTTCAATAAAAATTTTATATATCAAAATTTATTATAAAATGAATCCAATGACATAAATTGAAATTATATAGGTATTATTTATCAATTTTGACCTAAAATAAATTTAAATAAAATAAATAATTCTTTAAATAAAAAGTCGGTTTTTGAATAGTAACCAAGTGTTTTGACTAATCACAAAAAATTTAAAGTTTTCAGAAAAATACCAAATATTCACCCTAGGCTAATTTCGATATTCCAAATCCAAAAATGAAGTTCATTTTTAAAGATAAAATTTATAAAATTTCAAAAAAGTAGGTATTACTATTCATCACAGCTAGTTTATATAACATATCGTTGTTTAGCGAAACTCGGTATTGCATACAACACGCGCTATCATGGAAGGTCACGATTGCGTGTAATGCAAGCCATGTTAGGGATGCATGTTGTACAAGCTCCTTTTGGGGTAGCGTACAACACAAGACAATAATGAAATTAAAAAGAATATTTTTCATAAAATCTCGGGGTCTTACAGATTGAGTACATGGTTTGTATCTTGAATAGTTTTGATCTAGAATCCTCTTTGAGATCATCTCCTCATTCTTCCTCATGGGCGTAGGCTATTGGAATAATTCTTGCATAGTCTGTTAATGTTAGGAAGTCTAAATAATATCCCCATGGTTTGATAATATCTGTGTTTATTCCATACAGTGACTTCACCATCATGGTGTGTGACCAAATTAATTTAACCAACGACTGGACTATTTTCCTGAAGTACTTTGGTTTCCAATGGATTTTTTACTAGCTCATGGCTGCCCATTTTATAAATTAAACATGATTATAATTGAATTTTAAATAGTATAAGGAATGTTTAGAATGACAAGTGACCATGGGTGATTTCATTTTATAGAAACCATAAATTGTGTCTTATTACATATTGATATAAATTTTAATCATATTTTAATTAAATTAAAAGTGGAATGTGAAATAAGATTAGAAATTCTCATAATTGACAATTTATATTTGTGATGTGATATTATAATATATATGCTGAATGATATGTATAATGTTCGATGATATAATTATTATATAACAAGTTCAACCCTAGATCTTTCACACACATATGTTGTAATTGTGATATTGAGCATGGTAAGTCTAGTTCCATGTTGTAATTCTTATAGAGAGCAGGCTATGTGGAATCCCTATGGTAATGCTTATAGGGGTTTTCCACAGATTCTATAATTCTTATTAGAATTGACACAGATTGTTTTGGATATAATAATATTATATGGTTATTGGCACAGTTGTAAGGCATTCTTAGAGATACTCTATTATGATGTTGAAGGAAGTTATTTTACCTTGGATACATGGTTTCAGTTTCCATGGTTGTGACACATGCTCATAGATATTCTCGCATATCACCAAAGTAGGTTATTTTCCATTGGTTATATTTTTGTGGTTGGAATGATTGAAAGGAATGCTCAGATATATTATTATAAAGAGATTAATAATTTTCTTGATGAATATTATTAATGTTTAAATAAATTGATACAGGTGGTTACCATTTATTCCATTCACTTTTAATATTACTAGTATTTCTAGTCCTAGTGGTATCATCCTACTCATTTAAAATCACACACTATTTCCTCCACTTTTTGGTACCTATAAAGATTATCTGGATGCCGATTTGGATAATTGAAAAGAACATTGCTAATGATTTCTTGATTGTGGATGGGGTAGTGTTTAGAGATGGAATCAATATGGTTTCTTGACCCAAGAAAATTGAGTTTTCATTTTTGAGTCCTCATGTCATTTTCTTGTATATTTATATCATTATAATTAGTCACATTTCATTATGTGATTAAATTAATACTTAATTATTTATTATTTTAATTATTTGGATTTGATTATTTTATTCCATTATGACATTAAATTGAATAAATATATATTTTTATGAATTATTTCTACTACTATGATTGTCCATACTAGGTGGTATCGTCTCTCCAATTTATATTTGACACTCCCACAGCTAATTGGTAGCCACTTGTGTATGGGGATTCACACTTTATGTCCCATAACCAACCCTTTTTGGCCACGTGATAGAGTTCTGGATTGGGGAATAATGTGGTATTAGAGGAGAACATTTTCTATGTTATTTTTCCATACATTTTTGGAAAGGTAGAATGGATACAAGGATTTTTTTGGACATAGTAATGAGATTACGCATTGGAGTGTCTAAACCAATTATGTGTGAAAATTGACATTCACAAGGATGGGATTGTTGTTTGTGATATGTCTCTATTACAGTTTAGGTTATTTCAACATAGTTAATTAACATGTTCTGTGTGTTTATTGTTTTATGATATTATTTTTTGAGGAAATTTTTTATTCTTTTTGAGTATTGAGTGATATGAGAATACATTCATCGTAATATTAACATAGGGATTTGTTTACATGCATTTTTCATGATAGTGGAATATCAATTTGTTAATGTAACATATAATTGACTGAAGAATTGCCACAGTAGATATCATATTCAATAGATAAATGAAATGTGATGTATTTGAATTCAAAAAAACTTGTAAGCTATATCAAGATTGAACTAGAGTTAGTTATTCACTGTTTTAGTCACATGTTGGGTTGACCTTGTTGTTATCTACTTATCTAAGGTGTACATTCGTCTTGTTAATCAAATGTTTCATCATCTTCGAATATGGAGAATGTAGATTGGAAATTATTATGATCTTAATACAGCTAAACTAGAGCATACTGTAGTTCGTATGGTGTAACCAGATGTTCAGATTCACAACTGCTGACTGAGGGTCCTATGATCCATGGAAATGAAGACTATTTGTACCCTTACATCGATTTCTAATATGAGAATGAATTTTTTTTAATAGCATCCACCGAAATCTACTAGGAATGTGGGACCCCATGAAGTCGAGTTATGGATTGATTCAATCTTATTTATCTTCAAAAATAACGAGAAACTAGTGAATATGATTGATAACCTGTTGTGTATATTCTTCTTGGACCTTCAAATAATTGGTTTGAAATTCTGGTGGAAGAAGGGAATTAGAATGAGCAATCAGGGAAGGGATTAAAGATGATGTTAGAGATACATTTCTATCCCAAGACCTTGAGGGATGAAAAAACCATTAATTTCATGCTTCTGATGCGGTTGGGTTTGGTAGTGATGGAATATAGTGGATGTTTTACTGACCTAAAGTGCATTGAGAAATCTTTGGTAGCTAATAAGATATCTAGGATGAGATGTTTATAGAATGTTATTACTTATGATATTAGGTTGTAGGTAACTTTTTTTCATTATTGATGCATTAATGTTTTTATTAATCAGGAACTCATCACAGAAACAAGACTGAGGGAGGCCCTAGGAAATGTATAGGTTGTTTCAACAGGGTGATATGGTATTTTTTATTAAGGGGTAGAAAGAAATTTAATGATAGTTTCTACCAAATATTAGTGGGAATAGTATTTTGTGTAGTAGAATGTCTTCCCAAGATCATGTTCTATTCTATTACTATATGTGTGGAATGATTGGCCATATGCACCCACAATGTCTTTACCCTATAGTCTATTTTCGAATTTGTTGAAGATTAGGCCATCTACAGAGGTTTTTTCTGAATTTCTAAAAAATACCAGTGGAAGAGATTCATGATCGACACTATATTTATGGATGAGCTAAACTACCCCTCAGTAGGTGGGTAGTTGGAGTTCCAATATCCAATCAGGTTGAGTGAAGGCGGCATTAAACCCCAGTGCATGAGAAATATTACCATGAAAGGTAAATAGCTCAATTTTATTAGACTAGATCAATGAAAATTTGGACAAGTGAGTTTCATAATATGAATACTACTCTGACTAATATGGATGCATGATCGTCTACTGTCTGGGGTATGAATCTTGTGGAATCCACATTATCATGTGTTTTTTATATAAAAGAGTCACATTCCTTTCAAGATACTGTTCTTACAAATGGATTGGTCATGGATGTTGAAAGCATATATGCTTCATTAGAAATTGGCACATAGTTGGGAGTGTGGTTAGTGAATATAAAATATGTCAAGGAAATTTGTCTAGATATTAGTGGTTACCGATTCATTTTGGAACTGTTCATACTAGAAATGACTGGCATCAACTTGATTCATAATACAGATTGAATAGTTCTATATCGATATCATATCAAATTTTACATGAGGTATTTTTCATTACAATCTCTATAAGGAAAAATACATTCCCACTAAGGTGATGGGATCTTTAGTCTACTCATGCTGGACCAATTCAATTCAAATTAAGATGTCCAGGGGCATAAAACATCATTATTTCTCTAGGTAATGGTGGAATGGGGAAGGATTATATTAATTAAAATGTAGAATGTTTACAAGATTTCATTCATTATGAGTTCTTCTGTTTTCCTCCCAAATGAGTGATTAATTTCATGATCGAGTATGTGGTGGGAACATATCCAGTTTCAATCACTCCTTAATGAATGTCACCAACAGTGAATTAGGATTTGAATTTTTAGTTGGAATATATAAAATCTAAAACATAGTGATGTCTTTTTGGGGAACTAATGAACCTGTAATATTCATGAACACAATGAAGCACATATTTAATACTTTTAGGGATTAGTCTATCAGGGTTTTAATTTGTTATATCTTTGTTTTCTCATTGTTATCATATGACCATGGAAAACATATTGACATTATATGTATTACATTGAGAGTGCATCATCATTACAATAGGATAATCAAATTTAGTTTCCAGATTAATGATGTCCACTTCAATGGATATGTCATATCATAGAAAATTGTTTCATTTGACACATTAAAAATCACAGTCGTGATATCATGGGAACACACTATGGAGTACATTCAAATGTGGAGACTTTTGGGATTAGTGGGTTAATACATGTTTTTGGTCAACGATTTGTCATCATTAAATGAACCAGTGTATACATTGACCAATAAATGGATAAATGTTTTTTGGTTATATGATTGTGAGAGAGAGTTTTGGGAGATTAAAGGAAATATACTCTCAACACCTATCCTCACATTACATATTCCAGGTAAACCATATTTTGGGTACAATGATGCATATAGAGATGGACTCAAAGAAGTTATTACGAATGAGGATGGAGTAGTTTCTTATTCCTCTATGCAGTTGTGAACACATTTTATGAATTACATTAATAATTTTATAGAGATAGACAAAATGGTATATTCTTAGAGATGATGGAGACACTATATCATGGGTGATAGGTTTGTCGTATGAACAAGTCACATGATCCTTAAGTGTATCATTTCCTAGGGGGCTTGAACCTTTGGATGATGTGGTGGTTCGAGTATCTACAATATTATGGCTCTGATTAAACTTATACACTAGTTAATAAAACTTTCTTACCAAAACAACTACTTGAAAGACACTTTGAGAGGTATTATACGAGTCTTGTGATGAGTGGTGGATAACTTCCTCCATGGTAGACATATATCTAAATAATTATCTATCGTAGGGGAAAGTAAAGTTGACTTCAATAACTATTATACATAAGATTTTGGACTAGATTAATATAGAATAGTTTTCTGATCTGGATGGTTCATTTCTTTGAGATAAAATTTTATGGGGGCTGATACAATTAGGATGGCCTCTCGACTATGAAAATTCTCAGATATTTTTGGACAATTATGGGTTTATACTATCTTCCATGAGAATATGATGAGCTATTTTCTGGTTTTTTATTTGTGGTGCTTCCTATTTTACCAAAGAGGTATTATGATATTTATAAATAGTACTGGTGGTTTGTAATGAATTAGATGCCATAAGAATCATGGATAGAATATTAACATTTTAGTAGATGAATGTCGATCATCCGAAGCTAGTAGGGATTTTATAGCCTTTAACCATTATTGAGTGGAAATAGGATGATGTGAAAATGTATTTTGTGATATTTCTACAAATGATGTCCAATAAGAATGATGTTTAATGTGTTATATTAGATTTATTGACAATGTTATCCAACAATTACCCTATTAACGAAACCTTCACATTGGATTATCAGATAAATATTTACATGCACCTGGTGGTTCAATTTCACCTCATTACATGTACTGTAATTTCAGACAGAGATCCTCATATCACATTGTGTTTCATTCATTTTCTTCAGAAATCCCTAGGATTATGGTTTTTTAAGAACAACCTATCACCAATAGGCTGATGGTCAATTTGAGCAGACTATTCAGGTTCTGGAGGATATGTTATGAGCCTGTGATTTATATTTTAGTGATTCATTTGGGAAACATATGTCACTCATAAAGTTTTCCTATAATAATAGATTCTATTAATCGATAAAAAATTGACCATTTCAAGGTTTTATATATAAATTAATATTGTTCACCTCTTTCATGGCTAGATGGAGGTGAGTCAGCACTTGTTGGGCGTAATCTAATCTCATAAAGGTTACATATGAACATGTTCAGTTGATCAGAATGTGGTTGATTATCATGTACAGTAAGAAGATATCATATTCCAACAATTAAATATGTCCTCTAAATTCAAGTTTGGTCATCACATTTCCTTTCGGTTCTCTCATATTTTGGGGTAACTCCATATATGGAAATAGGTTAATCTAAGATCTAGTATTGTTGAGCCATTCAAAATAGTCGAAAGGGGAGGTCCAGTGGTGTATCATTGAGCACATCCATTTCACTACAATTCCATTAAATATGTTTTCCACATGTCACATCTAGGAGGATATTATCCATACCCTTCCCATGTGATAAAAATATTTGAAGTCAATATTGTGCTGATGCATCCTTTTTGGAGAATCCGATAAGGTTTATGGATAATAGTGAAAAATATCATCAGGGAAGGACTATACAATTGGATTGGGTGATGTTTCTACATGATCGAGTTTAGGAGGAGACCTAGGAGAGGGAGTTTGAGATAAAAATATAATGGCCAAACTTGTTCACTAAGACCACACATTGCTGCTTGGAGTATCTCTAGGAAGTGATGTTATTAGGTTAAGAGGTTTTAAGACCCCATATTTTTTTAGTTACGTTACTCTATGTGTTTTCCATTTGTTATTTACTTCTGTAGTTTCTTCTTCATGAATGAATTTCATTGGAATAAATGTAGTATTAGGTTACATGAAATATTTAATAATACTATAGAGTATCTATGAAGAGTGCTTGTTGGAGAAAATTTAATAATGAATTGGGATGTATTGTTGTTTGAATTAATGGAGTCCATTTAAAAATGGGTCAAGCATTTCATGTGTTCATGGTGAGTTGAGAAACATTAAAAAATGTTTGCTTTGTTTAAAAGGAAAATGTTCTAAAAAACTATATAAAATTTAAAAGACGTGTAATGGGATTACATGTCATGTAATAGTCCAAGGGGTTTTATACTATAAATCTGAGCTGCTGGGTTTTTTCGGCGTATTTCATAAAAATAAATAATGCATTGTCTAATAATATTAAATATCGTTTCAATGACTAAACTGACATTTTAAACATGTTTTGTGGCTGAATTATCATTTTTTTCGGCATCATCACTTCTTCTCTTAACCATAGGGTTTTATCTAGGTGATTTCTCGGTTCAACATCCCTTTTAAATGTCCTATTTGTTTGTATGATCCATGTTATGAAATTTAGTTTAGGTTTCTTCCTTATCTTCATTCTTCTCCAAACGGTGTGGTGAAATACTTTGATAGATTATTTTGGTTTTGATCTTCATCATTTTTCGATCTAGAAACCTATTTTCAATCATCCACACCATCTTTATTAGGGTATTGGTTGTTGGAAGAATTATTGGATCATCAATTAAAGGAAAGGGTCTTAATCACAACCCTATAGTCTGATAATTTACAAGATTATTAAATATTATGATTGCAACATAGTTTTGTGTAACCAAATTATTTAAACAAATTTATGGAATTTTCCTTTGAATTATTTTGGTATTGTATTGTTTTTAACTACAATATGGTAGCCATTGGGTAAGGAAAACCATGATTATAATTGAACTAAACAATAGTTTTAGGTCTTTTTAGTATGAAATGTTACCAAGGGTGATTTATTTTTATAAACACTATACATTTTAACTTATTACATAATTATATAATTTTTAATCAAATTTCAATTAAATTGATAGTACCATATGAATGAATAATGGTAATTTAGACAATTGACCAATGATAATTGTTATGTGATATTTTTAGGACCATGTTATTTGAAATGGATTTTCTTCTATACTATAATGTTTTTATATTGGGCTTGGCTTTAGCACTTCCACAATTATATGATTTAATATAGATATTGTTAGGGATCCACCCATTCCCAGGTTATAATGCTTATAGGGAGATTGATTTCCCCAGTTCGATGTTGTATTGTTTATAGGGATATGATCTGAATGTTGTAAGGTTAATAGGGCTTGTCCTATATTGTTTCGTCTATAACATGGTCATATTGTTGTAGTTTCCATAGTCTTAAGTCATTCTTAGAGAGATTCAATCATGGTGGCCAAGTAGTTTACTTTTCCTTGAAAAAATGTTTGTGGTTGGTGTCATCATAAGAAATTTTTGGATATATTCTGACATGTCACCTAATGAGTTTAATTTATACTGGTTATATGGTTATTTCTGGAATGGTCATATGGCATGCTCAAAGAAATTATGTAATGTAGCTGATGGAGGTTTTTGTTTAATTTTTTAATGTATTGATTCATTAATACACCATCTTGTCACTTTATTGGATACACTTATTGTATTACCTGGATTGTTTAGAAATGGAGGTGTTGTTCTACTAAGTTATACTCATGACTTATGTGGGAAAACATTTGGCACCCTAGGATATTATTTGGATGTCCATTTTGATAATGGAAATGGACTCAGATGTAAATTTCTTGATTGTGGACGGGTTAGAGTTTTGAGATGGGACTGACATGAGGTTCAGGGCCAGGGTATTTGAGTTTTTTATTTTATTCTTCTTGTCTTTTTATATTATATTATTTTTGTGACATTTAGTTATATTCAATAATTTCATTACAGTATTCCTTATTTAATTATTGGATTATTCAGTACGATTTTATTTTTGTCATCTATTATGTCATTACATTGAATAATTCCATTTTGTTGTCAATTATTTCTTCTGATATGACACGTCATACCATGGCGTATAGACGTCGCAATATACATTTCACACCCCTTATTCTATTCACCAACCAATATCATATAATGTTATGCAATTGAGGTGTCATAACTGATCCATTCTAACAACGTGAGAGAGTTCCAGATTAGGGGACATTAAAAATAATATGAATAGAATTAATTATTCTAAAATAATTTGATATAAGTAATAAATTGAGTTAAAAACATTTACATGGATAGAATTATTTTTAAAATAATCATATCATGATCAAAAACATATTTCATAATGGTGGAGTTCATAATACTAGACATATAGAATTATCGTCATGGCCTCATTCCAAGTATTCTAGGAAATGGTAATTCCTCACATGAATATATCAATATAAATGGGAAATGTCTTGACCAAATAAAAATTATAGTTTGTCTCATGATACATAAATAATAATTGAGGGGCTATGTAATTATGGTCTACACATTTGACATAAAAAATTCCAATGCATTTATCATATGAATATAAAAAGACAACTTAATTAATATTCCTTAAAAATAAATTACTATCTATATTAGAAAAATTAGTACATATAATATCAATAATTTTCCCATCTATGTTGGTAAAAAACCATATAGAGAAATATGAAAGATGGTGTCAAAAGTATATATCCTCAATAAACAGTATGTTTCAACAATGGATGTTTACAAAAATAGAAATATTTTCAAGCCTCAAAATATAACATCTTGATGATGATAATATTATTCACATTGATGAACACTTATTAAAATTTTATAATTTTTCAAATGTAATAGAATATTTTTTCTTTTAAATACCACATGTAATAGTGTTAATGAATTTTAAAATACATTATAATTAATTAATGCGGTAAATTCTATTCATGTTGTATATGGTAAAAATATATATTTTCAGATATTTTTAAAAATATTAAAAACTTCATCATTTAGAAAAATAAGATGTTTCTATTTAATACATTTAACAAAAATTTAATCATTAGTAAAAATTTATTTAGAAAAACATTATAATATTAAAAATATTCATTAAAACATTGTTAGGATACATAGACATGGATGTGAAAGGATTTATGATATAATAGATAAATAAATATGATTTTCATTTAAAATATTTTCATTAATATATATAATACTTATAGATAGGTAAATGATATAAAAATTATTTTCAAAAAATAAACTAATTACAATAATCTATATAATTTATAATATAGTTATATCAAATTTTAATCATTTCAGAAACATTAAAATAAAAAATCTAGAATAACGATGACATTATGAATGAAACCCTTCACTCAGGTTCATCTACCTTCAATAATGTAAGAACAGAAAATATAATAAATATAGATCAATTATACATATATAATAAAACTATAATTGTCACGACCCCTACTCAGGGCTCATGTCGTGACTATACCAAGCCCGACTTCCATAGGCAAGGGACTGGCGACTATCACCAAAGGCGAATCCCCGATAAAAAGGAAAGGAATTTCCTTTAAAACTGTAACACACACAGTCTGAACACAAGATGTAGAAGCAACACGTACTAATACAACCCCAACTGAAGAACAAGTACAAGTACAAGTAAAAATGGGAAGAAACTGATGGATCGTCCACCAAGGAATCCCACCTAAAGGGTAGGTACAGAACTCAAAAAACTCATCCCTGATGTATGTCCCGTCTATTCCAGCTCCGAGTAGCCTCCTATTCGTCACCCTCAGCCTCGATCACTGCTGATCATCATCTGCAGAAAACACTACCAGGTGCGGGAAAAGCCCATGCAGTGGTGAGTATAACTATACTCAGTAGGGGACCTTGAGACCCCCAAAGGTCTCCCAGAATCAACTAAGGAGAAACCAAAGAAAAAATATACAATCATGAAGTATCATCCAACCCTACTTAGGTATAGGACCAAACATATTCCTAAGTTACCAGTCATAGTCCAGCTCCAAATCTCGTTCCCAAGCACAACCCATGTCACAAAAGAAGTATTGTCAATCACCTCGATGATAATGACTGAAAAAACAGACTCAGCTCACACAGGAACCCAACACATGAAGATGGGTAGAGATGATTAGATGTAGCCTCTGAATAATCTCCTCTGTCGAACCCATGTATGATCCTAGAACAATATCAGCACTGTCGAACCCACATAGGATCCTAGTATAGAAGTCTTCACTATTGAACACAGAGAGGATCTCGGTATAGAATTCAATATTTTCAAACCCACGGAGGATCCTGATACAGAATTAATCATTATCAAACCCACTGAGGATCCTGGTATATAATCATTGCTGTCGAACCCACGGAGGATACTATCATCTCAGTCACAGCCAGTCATAGCATTCCCACATACAACATGCTTGATTCCGGTAGGTTCATCTCCTCAAGCCATATTTCGATACCTCAACTTCCTATATGTCTCGAGTTAATGTATCACGTAGTTCCGTCCCATCATAAGGAACCCAACGCAACAGACGATATGTCAATCGGACACCCGATTTGTGAGAAATTGTAATTTTCATTCCAGGGTCCAGTTGGATTTGTGATCAATCTAATCTGACCATACTCCATCTCAAACAAAATCTCCTGTGGGGTATACTCAAGGTAACGCCTCACTCCAATGATTCCAGCACCGCTTAGGTTTCGTCACTCGGACGAACGGTGCCAATGTTAGGGAGGATTGTGTAGGGGCATATGGTTTGCACATTGTCTAAACAAACAATGCGGCCAGACCGTGCAAAGTCTCTGGGTGTGATAGAAGAAACCACATGATTGGCGCATGGTTTGACTAACTGTGTGGCTAGGCCTTATGAAGTCCCCAGGTGGGACAGTGGCTACCACACAGCTGGCGGACGGTTTCGCAAACCGTGTGGCCAAGCCGTGAGAAGTCCCCAGGTGGGATAGTGGCATCCACACATTTGGCTCACAGTTTTCCAAACTATACGGCCAAGCCATCTGAATTCCACAGGTGGAAGAGTAGCTACCACATGGTTGGTGAACAGTTTCCCAAACCGTGCCGCCAAGCCATGCGGCCACATAAAAATATGGTTCTATGTCCGGGGCCAGTCAGGATTTCTCATATTTCCCCCGTTCATCCTCCCACTAGTGCCTCATGCGGGATTTCCCGTTTTTCAGAGATTGGGGGAGCTCCTTAACTCATTTTGGAGGCACATCGAAGAGGTTTCTTGGTGGATCGAAGGGGGTTCTCCATTTTTCACCGCAATGCAAAGCCTCCACCTTCCATCGTGATGAACAAACAATTCAAGAGGGATTGTAGAGGGGCCAGGCCATGTTAGATTGACCTGTACCCTCCACATTAGAGAGGTAACTAACGACTCAAAAAGAACTTAAAAGAAGATCATAACACCATAAACTCCCGCAATTATTATTCCCAACCCACAAAAAAACATCTGAGTTCTTTGATTTTAAAAACGAAGAACATAGGAATATAATCATATTCAAAAACCAACCCCTACATATATCATCGATGGAGGTGGTGTGTAGAGGAAGATGAAGTCGATGATATTGGTGTTGTCGGCATACTTCACCCCTACAAGACGCTCCCGATCTGGGCTTCCGCATCGTCCATAACCTTTTTTCATAAGTGGTTCTTCGTTGGAGGACAATACTCCATGGTTTGTTCCTCTACACAATGTTCATACCAAAGGATCCACCAACAATAAATAACGGGTTATGACAACCCATTATTTAAATTGTTGGACAAAAATTCCAATGATTTCAAATAGATTAATTAATTCTTAGGTGAGCTAGAACCATAATGGGAAAGTCCAAGAGTTTCCACCATTTATGGGGAGATCATGGGGTTTAAAAGAGTTAAAGAGTTCGGGTGGGCCCCACCTAAAAATATCCTCCCATGAGAGGTTATGTGTAGGTGGACCCACAACTAACCTCCTATTGAGGTTTTTACCACCAATACAAATAAAAATATGTTACACATATTTTTATTTAATTTAATTAGAAATATCCAAAATTAACTTCCGCTCTTGTTTGAACGCAACTGAGGTGATGGTCTCATGAAGAGAATACCAGCATTGTGAGTTCAACAGTGCCATGCGATCTCAATTCCGATCCCTAGTTCAAATGATATAAAATCCTGATCCTAAATTTACTAAACGTACCCAAACAAAACTTCATAAATTGATTCCGGGAACACCGTGCCTCAGATTCAAGCGCCCTCAAAAACTGCAGATTCATCAAATTCCCATGTATTTCAAAAAATAATTTCCGGGCCATTACATTCTCCCCACATCAGGGCTTTACGTCCTCGTAAGCTGCAACTCACACTAAGGAAATATATGGGGGTACTGAGCATGCATCTAAGCCTCCAGCTCCCATGTCCACTCTTGGATGTTCCCATGCTACAAGTTAATGTGCACCAGAGGTATCGACCCTCCACACAGGACCCTCTCCTATTGATCCTCAATTTCCCTAGGAGATTTCATGAATGTCACCCCGTCATCGATGACCAGCTCCCCATGGTCGATGATGTTGGATTATTCATCCATGTATCTCCTCAGCTGAGATACATGGAAGATGGTGGGCACCCAGTGCAACTGAGGTGGAAGATCCAAGAGGTAAGCCACCATGCCTACTCTGTTAAGGACCTAGAAAGGTCCGATTAAACTTGGAGATAACTTTCCACTTTGGCCAAATCTCTGTAGACCATGTCGATGTGGGACTCATAAGAAGATGGGGTCACCATCCTCGAACTCCAGAGGCCTCCATCTCTTATCATCATAGGAATTATTCATGCTTTGTGCAGTCTTTATCCACTCCTGGATGATCTGCACCTTCTCCATCATAACCTATACCATCTCTAGTCCCATGAGTGATGACTCCCATGGGTCAGTCCAGCATAGAGGCAATCTGCAAGGTCAGCCATAAAGTGGCTTGAAAGGTGCCATCCCAATGGTGGATTGGTAGCTATTGTTGTAGTCAAACTCTACCTACATAGAGTGGTCCTCCAAACTACGACTGATGTTGAGGACACAAGCACGAAGCATGTCCTCAAGGGTCTGTATATTACGCTCGGTCTGACCATCCTTATGAAGATGGAAGGCGGTGCTCAAGTGAAGCTGCATCCCGAAAGCCTCTTACAACCCATTTAATAGCTGGGAAGCAAACCATGCGTCATGGTCTGAGACAATCTTCAATGGAACACCATGATGTCGTATGATCTATTTCACATAGAGGCGTCCCAAGCTCTCTATGGAGCCCTGCTCTCTGATCAGAAAGAACTGGGCCAACGTTGTGAGTCCTTCGACAATCACCAATATAGAGTTGTTTCCATTTAATGTACATGGACATCCCATATCAAAATCCATGGATACCACATCCCACTTCAACTTTGGGACCTCTAAGTGCTGAACCAAGGATGCTGCAACCTAGTGCTCCGCCTTCCCTTGCTGATAAGTGAGGCATCGAGAGACAAACTCTGCTACTGCCTTCTTCAAACCTGGCCACCAGTGCTGTCATCAGAGGTCCTGATACATCTTCGCCACTCCATGATATACCACTAATGGAGATTTGTGGAACTATCTGAACTATTACTCCTAATGTGAATGTAGTACCATGGTATGTCCAATGAAGAGAATGATATGCACCTCGCCTTCAGAAAATCCATCAGGTGACTACCCTATTGATATCTGTGCACATTGAGCCTCACTATCAACATCCCCATGCTACGTCTCCTTGAATCTTTGATGTGGTGGAGGTGTGACTGTAAGAGGCTGTAGAAAGGTTTCTCTTTCTTGATCCACAATGGAAATCTGCAACATGGCCAGCTTCTATGTCGCCTCCTCTAGCAGTTGAATGCATGATCTATTGCTGGGAGCATCTACTACAATGTTCTCCATCCTAGGAGTATAGACTGTCTCGAAGATGTAGTCTTGGAGAAACTCATGCCAATGCCACTGTCTCAAGTTCAGGTCCTTCTTTAAGAAGATTTACCTGAGACTCTGGTGGTCAGAGAAGACTGTAAAACACTCGCCCATCAGATAGTGACGCCACATCATCAAGGGGAAGACCACTCCTACTGACTCCAATTCATGGGTTGTGTTGTTATGCTCATGCTTTCTGAACTATCGAGAACCATATGCAATCACTGCTCGCTCATATATCAGGACACACCCGAGTTCGGTCCCTGATGTGTCACAGTAAACCACATACCAAATATCCTCATATGTATCCACATAAAGGGCACAATATTCAACATCTTCCTCAGCTCCTGCAAGATCTACTAGAATCTCTCAGACCACACAATGGCTTGATCCTTCTTCGTAACTGCTGAAAGTGGTGATGAAACTCTGGAGAAGTATAGAAATAATCTATGATAGTACCCATCTATTCCCAAAACACTACATACCTCCATCACAATCCTGGGTGGATCCCAAGCATGTATTGCCTCGATCTTCGCTGGATCCACCGCAACTCCAGCCTCCGAGATGATGTGTCCCAAGAAGTGAACATACAGAATCCAAAACATGCACTTTGAGTTCATACCATAATGTTGAATCCCTCAGAGTGTGTCATGTACTACCTACAATGGTAGGCATGCTCCTCCTTAGTAGCCGAGTAGTTCAGTATGTTGTGGATGAAGACTACGACCAAGCGATCAAGGTAAGGCGAGAAGATCCTATTCTTGAGACTCATGAACACTGCTGGAGCGTTGTTTATGCCGAAGGGAATAAGAAAGAACTCATATTGGCCATACCGACACCTGAAGGCATTCTTCTGCACATCCTCATCTCAAACTCTAAGCTAATGATATCCTGAACTAAGGTCTATCTTCAAGAACCATCGTTCTCCATTTAGCTGATCAAAGAGGTCGTCAATCCTCAAGAGTGGGTACGTGTTATTAACAGTCACGTGATTCATGAGACGATAAAAAAAACACAGTTGCGAGATCTCATCCGACTTCTTGGTGAACAAAATCAGAGATTCTCAGGGTGAAAAACTGGGTCGGATAAATCCCATCCCCTGCAAGTCTTCCAACTATACCTGCAGCTCACGAAGCTCAGTGGGAGCCATACGATATGCTGGAGAAGATATCGATTTCATCCTGGGGTACAGGTAAATGTAGAATTCCTCCTCTCTGTGAGGAGGTAGTCTTGGAACATTGTCAAGGAAAACATTTGCATACTGATCCACCACTACCAGAAAATATGGACTCTGCACATCAACTGCTCCGAGGATAAGGAAAGCCAAATAATGTGTGATCATCTAGCACCTCCTCTGTGTAAGTCCATCGTGTGCTTCAAAGGATCCCTTCTCACTGGTAAAGGTGATCCTTGTCCCATCCATGTGGGCACAACACACTTTTCACCTAATACAATCAATATAAGCATGGACTGTGGATAACCAATCCATACCCAAGATGACCCTGTAAGGCCTCGAAAAATCTACAAGGAGATCCCGACTGAATCTATCTCCTCCTAGAGTACACTCACACTGCCAGAACCAGTGTGTAATCATCGAGTCTTCTCCTGTCGGAGTCTCTAGCAATATGGATCGAGCCAACGGCTCTGTCAGAATCTTCGAGCTCTGAACGAGGGCAGTGTTAATAAAAGAATGACCTGCACCTGTGTCTATAAGTACTACAGAAAGGGTAGTGTAGACACATATAGTACCTCCAATCATCTTAGGTGAGCCATGGTCGTAGGGCTCCACTGCCTGGATTTGACCCCTTTCCTGTCTGCAAGCTCCTTGTGGTTGGGGTGGTCTTCCAGGTGATGGTGGTGGTAGGGCCTCTAAATGTCACCCACCACCCGCTACTCGACCAACTCCTCTACCACGTCTGCATTCTTCTGAGGGACCACCATGGTCGAACCTCTACCTCTACCTGGGAGGACCCTCTACTGTCTGTTGCTCATCTGCATGGCGGGTCGGGTAGTCACAAACCATGTGTCCCTCACCACCGCATGCAAAGCACTTTGTGCTCCTCGTTTCATTGGCTCTGTCTCGTGTGCCCCACACAACCGAACCTATATCCTAGGGCCACCCATCTGATGACCTAGTTGGCTTGAACCTCTATGACATCTGTTTTCTATTAGCTGTATAGGATTTCGCAACGTGTCTCCCTATGGTGGGTCTCGCCACTAGTGACTACTCAGGTAGAAAACTCACCAGAAGAAAGGCTCGCTCCAGCACCCCCGCCAGTGTCTGGATGTTGAGAGAGATCATCAAATCACTGATCTCATGCCTAAGTCCGTAATCAAAGGTTTGGGCCCTAATGAATGGGTCTCGTACAATATCTTTGGAGTGGCGTGAGAGGTCGGTGAAACATGCTGCGTACTGAGTTACTATCATGCGGCCCTACAGCAGATGAAGTAACTCACGAATCTGCACCGCACAAAGGGTGGCTTGAAAAAACTCTTACCGAAAGTGACTCTCAAAGTCTACCATTAGTTGTGATGCCTCATCATGCACCGGGATCATTAGGCTCCACCATATTCCTATTGCTGCATGCAGGAGACTCGCATCAAGGATCACCATGAGGTAGGATGGTGTCCATACCAATCTCAATATTCTCACCACATACTCCATCCAGTCCCCAGCTGCCTGTGGGTCCATCTCCCTCCTAATCCTAACCAGCCTCTGGCACTGGAACTCATTCAACACACTCAGGTGGTGTGCACTCTCTACTACTAGGCCAGGTGGTATCGTTGGCCCAGAGGGTAGTGGTACCTCTTGTACCTCCGCTGTAATGGGGCCCTACATCGAGGCATCATCACTCGGTGGGCTACCATCTCATATGAAACTCGGAACCCTAGCTGGCTGACTAGGTGGGTCCATACTTAAATAAAACAGGTGTTCCACAGTCCAAACAATATACCTGGTGAGATAACACAATGTAATGAGTGAGAAATCTTTTAAAATGGTATAAACACATAATCAGTGTTTCGTGCACTGAATCGAAAATTAGAAGTCAGAGTCATAGTGAATGGATACGTCAGCTTCCGCACCAACACCGGTTTCCTTAAACTGGAAACCACACCCAAAACACTTAACACTATTTCATTTAAAACAATCAGCATCTAATTTATAATTTATAACTGACTCCTCTGATACCAATTTGTCATAACCCGTCCTCGGGGCCCATTCCGTGACTACCCCATGCCCACCTTCCATAGGCCAGAGCATTGCGACTAGCACAAATGGCGAATCCCCGATAAAAAGGGAAGGCATTGCCTTTAAACATGTAACAGACACAGTCTGAACACAAGCAGTAGAAGCAACATGTACTAATATAGAAAAGAAAAGTGTGTTGAAAGTATGTGGCCCAGAATACAAACCAAACTGATGATCAAGAAAAAGTACAATTAAAAAATGGAAAACAGCTCCTGAATCGTCCACCAGAGAATCCTACCTAAAGGGTAGGTATAGTACATGAACAACACATACCTGAGGTACGTCCCATATAGTCCCGCTCCATTCAGCCTCTCGTTCGTCACCCTCAGCCTCGATCACTGCTGACTATCATCTTCACAGAACACAACCAAGTATGGGCGAAGCCCGTGCATGGGTGAGTATAACAATACTCAGTAGGGGCCCCCCTAGTCCCCCAAAGGTCTCCCAGAATCCACTAGGGATAAACTAAAGAAGAAAGATACAATCATGAAGTATCATCCAACCCTAATTAGACATATGCCCATACATATACATATGTTACCAATCACAGTCCAACTCCAACTCTCGATCCCAAGCACAACCCTGTCCACAAAGGAAGTAAAGTAAATCACCTAGATTGTAATGATTGAAAAACAAGATTCAGATCACATATTATACAAAAAATGAAGTGGGGGGTAGAGTTGATTAGACGTAGACTCTGAATCATCTCCTCTGTCGAACCCACATAACATCCTGGAACAATATCTATGATGTCGAACCCACATAGGATCCTGGTACAAATGTAGTCATTGTCGAACCCATGGATGATCGAGGTATAAAAGACACCGTTTTAGAAACCCACAAAGGATCCCGGTATGAAAATCATCATATTCATACCCATAGAGTATCCTGGTATATTATCGTCGTTGTCGAACCCACAAAGGATCCTGTCATCTCAGTCGTAGCCATCCATAGGGTTCCTGTACACAGAACACTCGATTTCGGGAGGGTCTTCTCCTCGATCAAATTGTTGATACATCAACTATAACAAAGTCTCATGTTTATGTATTCCATTTTTTCATCCCATCATAAGGAACCCAACGCAATAGATGACGCGTCAATCAGACACCCGGTCTGTGAGTTATTGGCATTTTCATTTTAGGGTCCAGTTGGATTTGTGATCAATCCAATATGACCATACTCTATCTCAACACAAATCTCTAGTGGGGTATATTGAAGGAACTGTCTCACAATAATGGATCCAGTTCCACTGATGGTTTTTTAATCAGATGCCTGGTGCCAAAGTTATGGAGGATTGTGAAGCGGAGCATGGATCATGCATGGTCTAAAAAAACTGTGTGGCTAGGCCGTGTGATGTGTCTGGGTGTGATAGTAGAGACAGCAGTATTAGCACACGATTTGACAAACTGGGCGGCCAAGCTGTGCGAAGTCCCCAGGTGGGACAGTGGCTACCACATGGTTGGCGCACAGTTTCCCAAACCATGCGACCAAGTCATGCGAAGTCCCCTGGTGGGACCGTGGCTACCACATGATTGGCGCATGGTTTTGCAAACCGTGCGGTCAAGTCGTGAAGCGACATAAAAACAGGGTTTCATTTCCCGAGCCACTCGAGATTTTCCATATTTACCTCGTTCATCCTCCAACTCGTGCCTCTTGTCGGATTTCCAGTTTTTCAGTGATTGGGGGAGCTCCATATCTCATTTTTGATGCACATCAAAGATGTTTATTGGTGGATCGAAGGGGTTCTCCATTCATCACTGCAATGAAAATCATCCACCTTCCATCACGATGAACACACCATTCAAGAAGAACGAAAGAGGGGTCATGCCATGTTAGTTCGGCCCACACCCTCCGCATTAGAGCAGTATCATGCGGCTCAACAAGAAAATAACAAAATATCATCAAACCCTAACCTCCTACAATTATTATTCCCAATCAACAAAAGAAAACATATGCATTCTTTGTTTTTAAAAAGAATAACATGTGAATATAATCATACTCAAAAACCAACCCCGACATCGATCGTCGATGGAGGTGGTGCGTGGAAGAAGATGATGTCGATGGTGGTGGTGTCGTCGGCATACATCACCCCAGGCAAGACGCTCCCGATCTAGGCTTGAGTGTCATCCACAACCTTGGTTCGGTTGTTTTTCGTCATTGGAGGAGAATTCTCCAAGGTTTCTCCTTCTCCACAATGTTCTAACCAAAGGATCTGCCAACCAAAAATAATGGGTTATGACAACCCATTATTTAATTTGTTGGCCAATAATTCAAGCGATTTCAAATAGATTAATTAATTGGCTTCAATTAATTCTTAGGTGAGTTGGCACCATAATGGGAATGTCCAAGAGTTTCCCCTATTTATGGCGAGCTCAAGTGGTTCAAAGGATTTAAAGAGTTCTGTTGGGCCATGCCTAAAATCATCTTCCCAAGGGAGGTTATGTGTGGGTGGAACCACCACTAACCTCCTCTAAGAGGTTTTAACCACCAATACGAATAAAAATATGTTACAAATATTTTTATTTAATTTAATTATAAATCCCCAAAAATAACATCTGATCTTGTTAGAACTCAACTGCAGTGAAGGTATCCTTAAGAGATTATCTGCGCTACAAGTTCAAAGGTGCCCTCAGATTTAAATCCCGATCTCCTGTTCAAAATATATAAAATCCTGCTCAAACGTTTACTAAACGTACCCGAAAAAAACATCAGAAATTGATTCCGGGCACACCGGGCCTTGGAATCAATCGCCATAAAAAACTGCAGACTCATAAAATTCATATGTATTTTAAAAAAAATTCACAGAATTTCCTGGTATTTATAATAATCATATATATCATAACATATATTAATTACGTTTAATCATTTAGAAAACATTTATTAATAATTATGTATTCAAATCACTCTTTAGGCTAATTAGTACATCATTTTTCTTATCAGTTTTGGTTAAGAATTTTTAGTACATTCAATTATATAATTATTTAATAATTTCTGTAATGTTAACCATAATATTAATATCATATATATATATATATATTTAACAAAAAAGGATAGGGATATTATAATTAATTACCCCATTTATGGAGATATAAGGTTGTACGTACAAGAGAATGTTGTTTTCATTTATCAATCAATTGAATTAACGAAAGGTAAATAATAGTTAAAATTTATATAATAATTGTTATATGTTATATATATTTCATATTAATTAAACAAATCATAATTACAATCTTTTTCTAATATAAATTAAAAAAACACATCGTATCGTGCTGCTGGTGGTCCACAGGTACTCACAACCGAGGTTATAATATTATAGTAAATTGTAAGGTTTGATGGATGATGTAATATTATAATTCTAAATTTATGATTATTTCAGAAGTATAAAATATAAACATTAAATCTTTCATAATAACAATACATGAAATATTTTTTGTAGAAAATTAATTGTATTGTTAGGTGGAGATAGTAATCCACGCGTACGCATGAGCGATACATTCAGATTCCATTGAATTGGAAATACGGTTGGAGATGATTATTCATAATAATAATAATATGTTATAATATTTATGATAATTATGTTATTAATTTAAAGATTTTATTTTATATTTCGATAAGTATCAACAATAATTATAAATAAAGAGATCGGTTAAAGCGATTATCAGGTCTATGAAGTAACTCATTTAGATCTCTATTTAAGGGAACTATATTTGGCCTAATAGGAAGAGTGAAACCTCTAAAATGTGTAGAGTGTTGTATATAAAAAATTCATTGGGGTTTTTTTGAACAATAAAGTTTATGGTTGTGTCATGAAGTGAGGGGGGGGGGGGGTTCCCCTTTATGATTGATATAAGGGGAACTTTTGAATTTAATAAAAGTTTAATTTTCAGTAACGTCATTATGAATCCAAAATCATCCAAATAGATATATTATAATCTGAAATAGGATTATATTTTTACCACATCATACAATAGAATTTAAATAGTTTTATGATATTTTTTAATCCATATTTGTGGGTTCGACCTATTAGTGATCAATTTTCAACCCTTACCAGAGTTACAATCCTTTTAATATTATATTGTTATAATTTTATATATTAGACATATATATAATAATATATGGCCAAGTGATGATATTTCCGACCAAAAACTCTATCAATTATACACTTTCAATAATTTTGTTATTATAGAGTAACTTAATAAAATATCATATTAGTAAAATATCATTAATGTCAATTTTGACTCTATGCAATTAATTGGACATTAAAAACAATAATGCAAAGGTGAATGATGACTCTAATCCCTTTAGACAATTTTTTTCATATACATCATCCAAATTGAAAAAACTAGATAACTCTTTCAAATTATATGAATATTAGAAATTGTTATTAATTTGTTTTGTTGTTCTATTAATTGTAAAAAGTTTATGTCTACATGGTTTATGAATTTATAGTATTTAATCTATACAAAAAATATAGTAATAAATTTCCATCAGGATAAATTATTATATTCTCAAAATAAATTTGGATATTCCTTCACCACTTGTTTTTGTCCATATGTGGACACATGAGATATACTAAAAATAAAGAGGGGGGCATTTTGTAATGTTCTTTGCTTCAAATATTATAAATGTAATTTTAATGGAAATATTCCCATTAATCAAATAAATTTAAATCCTAATGTGATATTGGTAAAATATAATTTATCGAATAATAATTTATAGTAAATATTTTTACCTTATCACATAATCATAACTAGAAGTACACATATTTAACCTTTACATAGGTGATAATTTTTACCATGATTACTATACATAATGTTTGAAAATAAAATGTAACTATTTACCAAATAAGAAAAACCTAATTCTGAATAGTTAATCATATTTTTGAAATTAAATTACATTATATGAATAAAATTAATTTTAAAATAAATGTTATAATTTCACTAAAATGAAATTTAGAAAAATACAATTTTTGAACATACAAAATAATTTATTCTTATCTAATATCTCGAAAACTATAAGATTAATGTTAAATTTTCTTATTATATTAATATATATATCATTAAAATCACTCACCAAGATTGATTAATTATATTTATTAAATTGGAAATATTTTTCATGAATAAAAAAAATTTATGAAAAAATCTCTTTTATTTTTAATTGTTTTTAATTTTGTTTCTTACAAATTGATAATCTATGAATTCATTTTATAAATATGTAAAAATTAATATTTCATAATTTAGTAATTTATACACATACCCAACAATGTAATATCAGGGAGATACTTTTTCAATAATAATTAAATATTATATTTTTGCTCAAAAATATTATTTATTGAGTGTAACATTAGCTGTAGAAAAATAAAAAACATATTAAGGAAAATTTATTTAAAAATATCAGGGTGTTACATAAAATATGATTGAAATTTTTAGACTATCAAAAACAATTATACTAAGAATTTTAAATTTAATATGATGTTATTGAAGGAGTGAATAATATCATGATTTCTTATTAGTTCTATATTTAATCAAGGAAGAGAAAAATAATTAAGGAAATGAAAATGTGAAGATCATTGGTTAATTAATATATGATTTTGATGAACGAAATGAAAATTTAATCTGTAGATGTTGGTATTGTTCTTCATTGATTCAAAAATAGTGATCTCATTTATGATTCATTTTTAATATTAGGAAATGTGTGTTGTTATGATTTCTTAATTTTTAAAAATCAATTTAAAGTCTCTATTGGTTTTTATTTATTATATAAATCCATGAACCTTACCACCATGCTAAAAATTTTAATGATAGTAAATTTAATACATGAATATAGAATGTTTTCATTGAGGAAATTTGTGGAAGTGTTATGATATAATGAAACTTGAATATACTATATTTTTATAAAATATATTTTATTTTTGTAAAAATTTATTAATAAAATAAAAAATAATATATTTAGTTACACGATAGATATGTGAAGTTGAGGAAATAAATAATGTTTTTGATCATGAGGACCACCACACATGTTGTCCTTGAAAAAAAGTAGAATAAATATCACATAACCAATTTTTATTGTAAATATTATTTATGAATAATATAAAAAATATTTCCATAGAATATACATATAAAATGAAACATGAAAGAAGGATAAGGGTGATCTATTTGGATTATAATGAGAGGATAAATAGATAAGGAGAGAAAATTGGCATCAAATAAGAATAATAAGATTACATAATTCTTATTCATCATGAAAAAGACTTTGGTATTCGTTGTAGAAGAGGATGAGGTAAAAATTAACATGTTTCTACAAAATTTACTTACTTAGAGATTAAGAATAGAAGGAAAATCATTTCTTGATACTAGGTAATGATTAAATTCTATCAACGTAAGAACAATAAAAGAATTTGAGTGATATACTAATACATATATATATTATTTATTATCTACTTATAGAGGATTTATATTTGTGTAGTTGAAGGGTCACTAAAATAATAAGTTCATAATTTTTGAAAACCATTGATAATATTCTGAATATGACCTGGATGTTTTTCTTTATATAGAGACCAATAAATGGAATTTTATGTTTATACTAATAAGGAATGGGGTTTTATTTTTAGATTCTGTGAAATCAAGTATACAGTTGATATTGAATCCAATAATAAAGACAAAAAATTAAAAACAATCTACTGATTTAAGAATATGTGATATTGTATAAAAAATCATCACATGAATAACACGATAAAGACTCACTATTTTATATAGTGAACACAGATTTATGATGATACCGAGTTGAAAATTAGATATTCATTAAAATATTTTAGTGGTAAATTTATGACTCAGTAAAACCAAACCATTGAAAGAAAAAAATTCATGTATATGGGATAAACATTGTAAAAACATTTATCTAATGTTATCTATTTATATTTTGAATTTCATTTTTCTTTATTGGATGGGACAAACTATAAATAATCCCTTTATAACTTAAGAGGTAACAAGGATTAAAAAACCATAAGTTGATGATGTTAAAAGAATATTTTGAATTTCATATGACATATTTTTCACACGCATTTTACTAACCCTCTTAATTATCTACACTCTCTCATTGATCCAAATACATGCCAATGGAGATGACAATATTACCTCTCTTTGGTTTGATATTTTAACTCAAATGTTTTTAAATTGAATATACGATTTCCTGATTGGTATAGTACATCAATGAACCTCAAATATATAATTTTTTTTTCAATTGCAGATAGTATTGAATTGAATTTTTGGGAAAAGACATTGATTAGTTGAAAGATAACAACAGTAATTTTTTTTAAAAAGAAATAAAATTTAAGAAAGTAACAATCAATTAGAAATGATATTCCATGATGTAAATGTTTTGAGAAATGTATTGAAGATAATTCTCCAGATGAATAAGAACAAACTATAAAGCATACAAATTCAATCAATAACTAATATATTTCAATTAATATATAAAATACTATATAAATTAGGTTCCTAGTTGTGCTCAATCATATATATTTTCATATATCAAAAGAATCTTTGGTGAAATTTAAAAAATGTAGTTCATATAAAATGATATGAAATATTTTTTATAAAAGAAGTTGATAATATTTAACACACACAAAATAATCGATTAATCCAAGGAAAATATGGGTCACGTTGCAATGAAAATGTTTATATGATTGATTAATAGTTACAATGTTATGTTTATGAGAATGTTTTATTTATTGTTGTTATTATAGAAGGTGATAATGCATATGGAAAACTATGGAATGTTTCAATTGGTATTAATTTCATTGAACAATATAATAATGGTAAAATTGTAACTAATCATGATATTAACTTATTAGAAAGTAAAAATCATCATTTATATTATATTCAAGAAGTGAAGAAGGATTTGGATGAAATTTGGAGCTTGTTAGTGGATAAAAAATACTACCATGAAAATGTTTTTTTATAAGTGTAATTGGAAAAAATGGATGAGGACATACCAATATAATTTCAATAATCTGATATAAGAAGTGATTCAACATATGATTCAAAATAGTTTCTTAATTTAAATAAAATAATAATTTTTTTTAAAAATAAACAGGGAGAATTTCTTGATAAAAACTCAATAAGATCATAGAATTAAGTAATCCATTTCATTTATATAACTATTTATACAAATATATTTTTTAATGATGATCAAGCATTCATGTCATTATCTATAAAATTATCAGTAAAAATATGTTTCACAAAAACCCCCAACATATTACAGGTGCACGTATATATATCGAGGAAGTTAGTCACCACAATGGTTTAAAAATAAAGGGTGATCATTAAAAAACTATAAAGGTAAAAATTAGTACTTTAAAACATTACTAGTTATGTAGGATTGTTTGATACATTTACATAGTGTACAGATACAACATTTCAGCATATTGAAATTATATAAGTACAATACATGTCGGAGAAATTAAAAAATTCACAAGAAACTAGTTATATATAATAATATTTCATTAGAAAAACATTATTTTTTATATAAAAACATATTACTAACACATGCTATCTTCATTTATATTTTTGAAAATGGTGTCAATATTGTGAATAGTTATGGTTTAAACTATCGAATCATAAATAATTGAATGAATTAAAGAAAAAAATCACAAATAAAGTGTTTGTATTTGAAAAAAAATAAACAGTTTTCTCTACTTTAAAAACAAACAATTTTTTTAAAAAAAAATTCTATGGAAAAATCTCAGAATCAGTTGAAAATAATTATAATGGAAATATAAACCCATTAATAAAAGTTTTTATTGCAGTATTGATGGTCACATCTTCTTTCATTAAATAATTTCAATAAAAATTACTACTACATAATGTATGGTTGAAAATAAAAATATTGAATCAATACAGTAATGAAATTGGATTATTTTGTGTGGTTCATTATAAAACCATAATATTTTAATATATTGTTATATAAATTAATACTATGTATGATATATTTTATAATAGGTAACACTGAACTAAAATTAGCTATGACATATTAGGAAAATATTAATAATAAAATATGGGGAAAATAAAACATCTTGTAAATGAAAAATTTTTATCAATTAGAAATGAATCACAAATAGGGTAAGTAACTCATAATGTTTATAATTTTTATTTTTCTATAAAATAATGTTTTCTTTATATATTTCTATTTAATATAAATGATATTTTTAAAAAAATTAAAATTATTATTTTTAAAAAAGATATTATTTTTTAGTCATCATTTTAAAATACCTATGAGCGTATTTTTATATTATTCTAAAATAGTTGATATTTATTTGAATAGTGAAAAAATATAAATTTTTCTCTTACCGTATATTTTATAATATTATAAAAATACATTAAAAACATAAATATTTCTAATATATATTATTATATAAAAAAAATTTAAGAAGTCAAATAAGACATGTAATAATACTATACTATTTTATAAAACTCATGTTTAATGTTTTTGAAACATAAGACAATTTTTTCACTAAAAATATATTTTATTCACAAATAAAAGCTCTTTTTTTATTATATTTATAATTTAAATATAATTTTTTTTTAAAATTTTATAAACATTTTAATTTTTTTATTAAAATCAAATTCATTTTTAGGTATAAAATTATGTTTACAATTATTAATGTTAATGACCATAATAACGCTCAAATGGTGATATTCAATGAATTATTTATATAATTTTATGTAATTTACATATAATAAATTAAAATGAAATATTTTATATGAAAAATCTATTATTAATTTTACATATATATTAAATTTTATTTTCAATCATATATATATTAATTAATTTTATATAATATTGGGAAAACTAAATGCTTAGTACCTCCTTTTTCATGGAAAAACAATTTTTCAATATATTATAGGTTTTAAAAACAAATTTCTAAAATATTTAAAAACAAATTAATATAAAATCTTTGATTGATATAGGATCATAAAATTTAATTAAAAATAAAGTTTTTTCTTATTAATAATTTTAGGAATATTTTTTACATTAGTAAAACAAGTTAATAATGAAAAACTGAAAAAGTAAAAGTAAAAAATTTAATTTTAGTTGAACTAAAAAAATTTTAAAAATAGAAAATCAATATTTTTTGTGTATTATAGTCCTTACAATATCCCAAACTCAATTATATTAAATTTATGGTCCTTTTATAAAACAAAAGTTTACTTAAATATTTGTAAAATAATGTCTAATAATGATAATTCTAATTAAATACATTATAATGTGATATCAGATACATAACATTTAACCAAACATTTCCAAGAGGTAGCTCAAAAAAGAAGTTGATATAATATATACTCAAATATTATCCAATTTTCTTGAATCCTTTTTATTTATAAAATACCAAACTATAAATCCTTAATGGTTCGCCTAAATAAGAAAATCCAAAAGGTGAGGTAATATTCTAAATCAAGGTCCCTTAATTCATTAATTATTCTACATTCTAATATATATTTAATCCATGAAATTATGAAAAAAAATATGTATTAATAATATTAAAACCTATATCAAAATAATGGAATATAATTTTATTAAATTCCTTTAAAACTATTTGAAAACATTATATAAATCCATGTATATGAAGAAACAATAATTTCATTGAAAAATGTGCTTGATATTTCATATCTAGTTAATTAGATATTTATAGAGGTGTATTAAAATAATTAATATTGTATTTATAAAATTATTAATAGTTATAAATCATTAATTTTTCCCTATATTCCTACCGATCTAAAGAAAAAAATGTGTCTCTCATGCATACTTGTGGACTACCACCGCCCTAAAAGAGACATATTACAATTTTCACACTAATATTTTCTTATACAAAATATTTTTAAAAATATAGTAATCATAATAAATAAATAGAAAAAAATGTCATTAATACTATTTTATTAATACATTATATCCAAATAAAAACATTTTTAACCATACCCACCAGTAGATTGCAAATTTGACTTGTTTGTGATGGTTTAATCGCTTACATGAATAATACTATAAATTCATATAAGTAATAAGTATTTAAAATTTACTACTATATTTATTTATAACTAATTTTAAAATAATTTTTTGTTTATGTTTCTCTAATGGTTACACAATTATTAAACATAATATTATTAAAACATATTTATCATTATTAATTATAGAAATAACCACATCACAAGCTTCATAATCATGAATAATAGTAAATTTAATTAGGAAATGAAATTAGAACATTATGAATCCTTATAAAAAAATTATACTTCCTATGATAATACCAAAAAAAGAACATATGAATATATAAACACAAATTGACACCTCCATTATAGAGCTAGTAAAAATAATATAATTGAAGCTACAGAAATCTAATAGTGTATATAAAATGTAATCCACAAATTAATTTGTAATAAATTATATTATTTGAATATTATTAAAGTCTATAGTTATTAATATATTACTAAAAAATTTGGTGACAATATTTTTTTTCATATAGTAAGGGTCAGAGAATGTTATGAAAAAGTAGTAATAAAGGTAATAATGTTTTTATATCAATTTTTATTCATTGAGATATGATTCATATTAACAATTTTTTTAATTTTTTTGATATATATATATATAATATCAATATATATATATTTTCATAATTTTCTATTCAGAATAATGGATTAAGAAATTGATATCATATTTTACCTTTAATGGGTCTTCAATTCGAAAGGGAATGATGATCTATGGGGTTATTGACTCAACGTCAATTATTGAGTAACACTAATTCCTCTACGAAAACTTTTTTACATTAATTTTTTATTATGTTTTAAGATGATATTATAATTCGTTTCATAGTTGATTTTTGAGGAAGTACAATTTTTTATTTTAATTATAAAATTTTATTGTGTCATGAATGATCGGAACAACCTCATATTAAAATCCATTTAATCCATATCCATATTTTCTCATTATAACAATGTTACCATTTCTTATCATAAAATCTGAATACGGTTTTTTGTGCCATTAAAATTTATTAATAACTCTTTATAAAATTTTTTCCCACACCTTTTATGAAGTTCATTTTAGTTATGGTATTTTAAAATATAAAAAATATTTTCCTTCTATAATGTTATGTTCAATCATCCACACTAAATTCCCATTAAAAAACACCATTATAATTTTTTCAAGGATATGTTACTAATGATTATTTTGGAATTTAATTATATATAAATATTTCTTTTCATTATTTAGAAAATGAAATTTTAATTTGACCTATACATTACTAATTTATATATATGAATTAACTGTTTTCAAAAAATCTAGTTTACTATTTTTTCACCCATAAGATAACTTTTTTTTAAATATTCCTATTAATTATTTTAAAATAGTATTAAAAATTAAATAAATTCAAAATGGTTTTGAATAGAAAAGGGGATTATTTTATATCCTAAAACTAAATTATTTTAATTAAGAAAGGAATTACTGATTTGAATAATTGATATATGTTTTTGTTTTCCATAATGAATCATCCAATAATATTAATGTGTGTTTTTATCTATATTTTCTTCTTATGATGTTAATTATGTATTAATTAGGATGTGTTCATATATTCCTATAATTATAATATATTTCATTCAATATGGGGATGAAATTTTAAAAAATTTCCATCAAACTTGTCTTTTACTTGTAATTAATTATGCTATAATGAAATGAGGAATTTATTAAGATCATGCTGAAAAATTATATTTCTCTTTTAATATGAGATTTATTTGGTGTGATAAATGAAAATTTTTTTTTTAGTCCTTTAAATCCCAATATATAATTGATTAATGTTTTATATGACAAGTGATAATTATGTTGAGTGTGGGATTTCTTTCAAAGCACAAAGAACAGATATTTTTGTACAAACATGAATTTTTGCCAAATATTTTTTATCACAATATATTGTTAGAGAATTGTTTTTTTCCAACCTATAATATGGAAATTGATCTCACAGAAATATCTTAATGGATTGTTTTTCTTCATAAATGGAATAGTGTTATTTTTTATAAAAAATGAAATTTGGGGGAATGATTAAATGAGGTCCCAAAGTAATAATTTCCATATTATGTTAATAATTTATTTTTATCTTATATTTAAATGAAAATTTTCTTTTCCAATATATATACCAATAATTATGATTTATGTCTCATGTTTATTATCTAATGATTCATTAATATTTTATCTTGTTATGTGTTTGATAATAAGAGATTACATGTCCTTCTATCATGGCATATGGAAAACCATATAATTTAAGGTTTTTAAATATGATATTAATCCCAAGATAATGTTTTACCTAAACTTATGATCTAACCATAGATGATATTTGGATGAGTATTTCATTTAATGTTAATTTGGTTGCCCCATTTTTTCTGTTTACATTCACCAGTTTAGAATGATGAGTTTAACATATGAGAAGAATAGAAGCGATTAAATTATAGAATAATTATGTGGGAATGTATAGACTTTTCATAAAATAATTTACTGTTATAGTTTATCCTAAATGAAAAAAATGCACTCTAGGGATTGTGTGTTGGGTGTGAGATTTGTTGTCGAACTTATGGATTTGATGTAAAATTAATATATTTTTAACATATGTCACCTAAAATTATATTAAAGATAATTTTTCATGAATGGTAATGCCACACCATACTATGGAGTCTATGTATAAGAAGCCTTAGTTGTAATTCTAGGAAATGATAGTTATATCTGACATTAGAATGATGAAATTTTAATGGTAACTCTAGGGATGAAAATAAGTATAGGATGTAATCCAAGAATTTATTTAAATATTTTATTATGGGGTATTCCTATCAATTAAATTTATATATAGATAATATTAATATAATAGGATATATAACGCTTTATTTTTTTAACAAAACAAAAAATTATCATGGATAACATAGGTTAAACTGTAGAAGATATACATTTATCAAATTATTTTGTACATAAAATAAATTTATCATAGGATGAATTGAATATTTCATCAGAGAAAATATATTAAGATTGTGTTTTAATATTCATAAGTTTATTTAATAAAATTTAAATTGATATTATCAAATTCATTTATAGTTTAATATTAGATAGGAAATATGATCATGAAAATGTATTTCTAAAAGGTATGTCTTCAAACCTACAAAATATAATTTTTTAGACAAGAATACTCAATTTCATACCAAAAAAATTTAGTTACATAATACATTAGAATTTATATATTGAGTTATAATTGAAATATGAAAAACCATATCTATTTTCTAAAAGGTTATAATTAAAATTATTAGTATTCAATATCTTTAATAGGGAAATTAAACACCTCTAAATTTTGGAATATATTTTCCTCTAAATTTATATAATCCTTCATAGATTTGTCAACATAAAACCACAAAATAAAATTATCAATTAATTATTATGTGATTTTTATTTATAATTTTTTTGATTAATTGAACCACTAATAAATATAAAAATTGTAATAAATTATAAATGCAAAAAAATACTATAAAAAAAGTTATGTTTGAAATTATAATTTTTTATTAAAAGTGTATTTATTTAATATTTTTTTCATCTTGATAAAACTAATTTTTAAATTAAATAATTTTCATTTATTTAAAATGAAATTTATTAATTAATATAAATTTAATATTTTGAATAACTTTGATTTGTTAGGTTTTTATAAAATAATTTTTTTATATGAATCAGGAAAAAAATACATTTTTTATGATAAAATAAAATTTATTACTTAATAATTATACAAAAAATTATGTGAAATTATTTATTATAATAATTATATCTTTTCAAAGTAAAAGAAATCATTAAAAATTACTCTATTGAGTATATAAAACCCAAGATTCACAATTTTGAAACAAAAAAAATTTTTTACTATAAAACTTATTTTTTTAAAACTTTAATTAAAAATATTTATTAATCTCTTTTAAAATTTTAATATAAAAATATATATAATATTTTATACTATTGTTTTATTATTATATAATATGTTCAATTTCATTTTAGGCCAAAATTATGATTAAACTGATTAATGTGAATGAATGTAATGGTGATATTGTGTTATTCATGTATTAATTTATAATTTTTGTAATATATTTTTCATAAAAATAAAATGATATAATTTATATAATATATTTTATGTGATATTTTCACATAAATAACAATATATTATTACAAATATACATTTTAATTAATGTTTTCTAAAATTAAAAATACAAAATGGTAAAAAAAAATTCTTACTAATTTTTTTTTGTTTTTATAACTTAGTATATAATTTATAATTTTTTTAAAATTTATTTTTAATAAATTAGTCTATATAATGGTTTATAACATCAATATTTCATACGATTTTTAATCTTAAAATTATATTAAATTTTTTATTACAATAGTTATTACTACATTCCAAAAAGTCCAAAAAAATGGTAATAGCGAAAAACATAGTAGTAAATTGCTAAAAACATATTTAAAACATGGAATACAATTATTGTTAGTGATATAATTAATCATAATCCACCCCAACAACTTATAATCAATCATTGAGTCTTTTACCTTGTAATAGTTTCATGACCTTCTATTAAAATGACGAGTAATTCAAAAATAAGTCATTTTCATAAATAATAAAATGATATCACTTCCACTAAATTTATCCATATATTTCAATGATTTATCTAAAAAAATACCTTAGTCTCCCCCAACTCTCTTTAGATTGTAACATCCCAAGAAATAATCGAATAAGACATTTTCATATCTATTAATTATTATAAATTATATATTAATTATTATTTAATAAGGACAATATGTGAGATGGCATACCCGACATGCAACAATAGGTGTCTTTGAAATCTAATTATGCACAAAAGACTAAGCTATACAGAAAAATAATACAATATTGATATTATTATTTTAAATGGTCATTAACGTCTAGTTATTGTATTAAATGAAATGAAGAACACTAAATATATTGTGTTTAATCATGAATATTAATTGTTTTCACAATCGTCCAATATATTTTAGGAGCATAAATTTAGAATAAATCCAATTTAAGGTAAAAAATAATATAATATTTTTTTACATGTTGATTAACCACCTTTTGATGGGGACCCCTTTTTAAATATATTTTTTATATTTTTAAATATTCTAATTGAAAAAATAAATGTATTCTTCATAAGAAAGTCATATAACATTACATTGGTAGAAATTTTGGTATTTATCTCATAAATTTCATAATTTAATGAATAGTGAAAAATACTAAATTATATTTCAAAATATTTTTTCATCTAATATATTTATATAGATAGGTTATCCATTTAATTACTTTTAATATTTAATTGAATTTTTTTATAATTCTATAAAAAGATTAATTAGAATAATTTTAGCACTAAAATTTTATATAAACACATGTCAATATTTTGATGGTTTCTACTTTAAATAATAAGTTCTTTCTAATCATAACAACATGGATTATTTTTAAATTAATTACTACTAATTCTGGGTTTTGAATTTGTAAAAATAGAATCAGTATTATTAATCATAAGGTACAAATTATGTAAATTGTTCCCTTTTATTTTTAGGCATTATAAATAGTAACTTCAGTTATAATTTTTATTTACCATGGTTAATGTTTTAATCAGTTAAATAAGGGAAAAAATAATAATATTATAATATAAAACATCGCAAACACTTTTAATAATGTTATAGGATGAGATATTTCGGAGCAAGGAAACCCTTGGGATGAAAATTTGGCCTTTGGATGCCACTTGGGAGTTATTATGACACTTATAACTTTTAATTTAATGTGATGTAAAATATTTTATAAACATATATCTTATAAACAAATAAATTTTAATAAGAGTTTTTATAATTGATCTCTATAACTATAAATATTCACAAAAAATATAAAAATATTTCCTACATCATGGTATTTTATTTATAATCATTAGACATTAAATAATTAAGTTTAATTATGACATAATGATGATGGAGTGATTGCATTTTTTTAAGGAATCAAATTAATTATATTACATATATTAAAATAAAAATTATTTGAAACATTTTTTGTCCTATAAGATATTTCTAGGTGAATGTGAAATTTTATGATACTATTATATGGTTTGTTTGAAATTTAATTATATCTTTATATTTTATTTAAATTCAATAAAATGAATTGTGTAGAAATTGACTTAATTTATGTTTTATAAATATAGTCATTAATTAAATTATTTAGAAATCTTAAGAATATATTAATATCTAATTTGGAATATAATAAGGTCAAAAATTTCATTATGTTTCCAATTATTCATAATTTAAGCCATATATGTTAAATTAATAGCCTCTAAATATTTAAAAAAATCACTAAAATAAAAGTTAAAATAGAATAATTAATGGTAAACTGACTCAATAAATTTTAAAATATTCTCCATACATGTCTGAATAATATTTTATAAAATTATTATTAACAATCCACATCTTATGTTAGAATTAACTCATGTTGGATCCTTTTTAATTAAAATAATCATTTATATTAATTTATTAAATTTAAAGTTTTCAAGGGTATATCTTCCCTCTCATATAAAAAGGATCCCTATCTTATCTAATACTCACACTTCAAGAACCATTTGGTTCGGCCCAGACCTACTCAAACCTCTTCCTAGAATCCATCCCTTTATCTACTAATCATCCCTTATGGAAGAAATCCACCCAAGGAAGCCTTTTGGTATAAACCAAAAGAAGTTACCAGATTAAGGGGTAACACCCACTCTCATACTTTTTAGTTTTATTTCCATTATACACTCCTTAGACTACTATTATTATAAGATTATATAACAACACCAGTATTCAAAACAAACTAATAATTTTTATGGGTTATTTTTTCTATCTACACTTACACTCACCTCAATTTAATGGGTAACGAACATATTATTCCTTTGTATTGAAAACTAATACATCACGAAATGATGATGTTCAATTTTCCCCTTCCACATCTCTCGGTGGCCATTATAATAGAAAAAATTTATATATAAGATATATATTATATTTATATTTTATCTTTTATTATTTATTAGTTATTTTTAAAATTCCTATTTTCTTTCCATGTTGTGTTACTACAACAATTTTGTTTGAGGAAGTGTGTACTACAGGCCTCTCAAAGCGACATGACATGTTCCCTCTATATATAAAAGTTATAAAGAATGGTTTAATTAAAACTATGAGAAATATATGAAATTAATAAATTAATGTTATTATAATATAATTTCATATTATTTAATTATTATTCTTATAATATGATAAATAAATGAAAGTACTAATTATGTGTTTGTACGACCTACCGTCTCCAGGAACGATGCATTTAATTTTTTATTCCCAAATATTATTGATTATAATAAATAGATATGTAACATATATATATATATATGATATTTAAATTATGAATAATATTCTAAATATGATAGAATTTTGACCACATGGGAGATTTTCATCAATACATGTTTAATTTTTACTCAAGTACCGAATTTCGACCAAATGTCTGATATGACCATAATAATTTTATAACATAGTAATAAGTAATATAAAAGAAATAATATACATGATAAATGTTATAATTAAATTATAAATCAATCTAATTTTATTATACAATAAAATGAAGAATGTGTGAGACAAGTCATACTCAATGTAAGGGAATTCATCTCAATCTCTTTTATTGAGGTGTAATTTGATGTTATAGACCTCATTCATTTATACTATGTTTAATAAACTCCTTTGAATTTTAAATTTATGAAATTGTTTTTAAATAGAATCATTTTCTATGAAGAAATATACTAAAGTAAAAAAAAACAAATCCTTTTTTTAACGTGTGTGGCGACAATGACTTTTTTCGCCACCATATGCATTGTTTGATGTCTGGATTCCTCTACAAGAAAAAAAATTTTTAAAGAAAAATAAATACCATATTCCCTTTTCATTTGATTTTTAATTTTAAATGGTTTTTATAAAGGAGTTATTTTGTCAATATCTTGAAATTATCGCTTGAGATTGCAATGTGGTAATGTTATTTTTCCTTTATGATTATTTTATGTGTTGGGATTATGTTATAGTTATTGGGAAATATTTATGTATACTTGTGGTTTTGTGGTAAACCGAGTGTAGGTGATCCCGTGATATATCTTAAATTCAAAAGGTAAAATGTAGTGTTTTATGGGTGAAATGTATGATTTTGTGAAAATGTATAAAGGGGATTATAATATACATGGTGTAACGATTTTATTCTTTATTACATATTCTTTATTGAGTTTTTTATGCTCATAAGAATTTTTTGAAATTTTTTCTATAGGATATAAGTATGTGTAAGATAAAAGAACTCAAGATGATTTTTATCAAGAAAATATATCTGTTTAATTTTTAAAATTTTTTATATTATGAAATAAGTTAATATTACTTTAGTTGTATACACATTGTAATAATTTGAGTTTTTATATAATAGTTATGACCTAAATCACTAAATATAAAAACCTAAAAAGATCCTAAATATGAATTAATTACATAACTTGATATTATGTAATGTTTAATGTTGCGGTCTTATATTTGGCATTAGAGGTCAGATTAGATAAATGTAGAGGTTAGGATGTTATCTATCTGTCGGATAAAGATTCCACACAACCAAGAGGGTTATTATCATATGGAAACATTTTGCGGGTTATGGTAAATTATGTTGACAAGATATAATCCTAAAAAATATATATGGAATTTATTGTATTAGAGTATTATATAAAAAACTTTTTATCATTACTGTAGGGTCCTGAAAATTCCACAAGGGGGAAATCAAATTACCCCAAAACCTGGAAAAGGACCGAACAAGTCCGCGTGCCGGCTCCCAGCAACTGCACTCGGCCGGTCCGGCAGACCACCCTCCCGCAATCCTGCAGATGCTGTCGTTCATAAAATGATGGTCGGGCAACTCCACAGGCGTGAACTAGGAAGACCGCCGAGGAATCCAAGCCGGTACACCACCATGAACCATGCCAACCGGCCCCTGATGTGTGCACCATCGTTGGCGAAATGAAGGCGGAGCGCCTATGTGGCCGCGGACCACTATCATCCGCAGAATAGAGGCGGATTAGAGTGACGCCGCGAAGTAACCCCACATTTCTCATCAAATATCCCAGTTGATCGAGTCATCCGCGGGTGGGAATTCCTTCATGGCCTTCTGCAAAGGCCGTGTGCCCATCCTATTCGTGGCTCTATAAATTTTCACCGAGGGGCACCAGAAGAGAGATTGAGAAAATATGGGTGAAAACATGTGGGAAGACGCTGGAGAAATCGCTCCACAACCATCCGAGGACCGCATATCGTCTGCGGATGAACACTTTCGCATAGAGGAGAGACCAGTCTGCAAACCACATGCTGACAACTCCTCAGTGGCCAGCCCTTAGTGGCCATATCTTCGTGGAGGGCCATCTCCTTCGCAGATGGCTATCTCTTCTGTGGACCAGTGTCGTTCGTGAAATGGAGGCAGAACACCTATGTGGGCGCGAAGTAGGACGGGCACCAGCCCCATTGCTGACACCCTTTGCAGATGGCCATCTCATACACGGACAACCTCCTTCGCGGACAGCCTGCTTCGCGAAAATCATCATTCGTGGACATCATCTGCCGTGGACTTTCATATCCTCCACGGAAAAATCCTTCACAGACACCCATCTCGGAGAACTAAACTGCCAACCACATGCAGCCAGTCCCTCATGGCCAGTCCTTCGCGGAATGTTCCTCAGTGGCTACTCCCTCGCGGCCGGCACCTCGCAGCCAGATCCTTTGTGGCCAGCCCCTTATAGAAAACCCCATGCACTCGTTGCTCCATACTGTGGGGGATGCGCCCCCGCCCCCTGCTTGGTATCACTACTAGGCTGTGGTCCTGGACTTGCGGTCTGGTCCCTTATCTACTGTTACGGACCCCCATGATAAATGGATAGTCGCACCGTGAACTTTTCAGGCTGGGTCAACAGTATTTCACATTGCACCCTTGCGCCGCTCCAACATCCATCCTATAAATGCCTTGTGTCGGGATACTCTTCATGAGACTCAAAAAATACCATTACCTAGCACAAATGCTAGGATCATCCAGAAAGGGCCGCCCTTGCGTAAGTCCCACACCATCCATTGCTAGGAATCTCCTACCTAGTCGTCCTGACCACATGACGTTAAACCGTATGGCCTTCGTCCTTTCCATATGATGTTAAACCTTACGAAAACAGTCCTCTATACATAACTATAAAATGTAGCACACCCATTTTTCCAAACAACAGATTCCTTATGCTCCAAGAATAAGATGCCTCATTCTATGATCACAGTGGCAGAATCTCAAGAGCGCTGGAATCCATTCAAACATTCCATCACTCTACACCAAGCTTTGCGTGTCCTTTATTCGGATCTCTATCCTATTTCATGTCTGAAAGGACCCCCTAACGGCCTGGCCTCATGCAGCATCAGCTCACCTACCATCCTGGGACAATGCATTGGAAGACATTGGACAACACTTCGAGATAGGTCCTGTGTTTCAAATATGGTTAGCAGTCGACCCTCATTTGTTCGTTCATATTTTAGGATAACATGATATGAATGCTGTGTTTTGAACATGGTCAACAGTTATCCTCCATCACCATACCACCCTTCAATGGCTTCCGAATATTGGGCATGTAATTCACTCTTTTCATCTCCCTTTGTTTGGACTGATTCCAATGCCCTTGGCGTTATCCCGCTTGTGCACTTGTGCATAGGCGTTGACCCCCATTATATTCCACAACCCACCAATGGGTTGGGATTACATAATGTCCAGATATGTGGAAGTCACTTCGGGCATCCATCTTGGAGTAAGCCCCAACCTTCTGGGCCTCCTCAGAGTGTAAGCCCCAATCCATCACCCTAGGCCGCCTTCATGCGTAAGCCCCACTCTGCTTCTCACGGACGCACCTTTCGCAACATGATCATCTAGTCCCTACTGCCTCTTGTTTCTCACAATGAGCATGAATCATGTGGGCTTAGAGAAAGCATCGACCATGACATCCTCCTATGGGCCTCCTCAGAGTGTAAGCCCCAATCCATCATGCTAGGTTTCCCCAGAGGGTAATCCCCATGCTAAAGCAAACTACTGGGACTTTGATCTGTGCTAAGGCACGATACGTTGGAAGCCTCCACGAGGTTCAAGCCCACCACCCATCAGACCATCGGGTCTCTCTTCACGTCATTTCCCCAACAGCTATTCGAACTACGTGGACTTTGATCCCAGCTTCTTAAGCAGGGTACGTAGGAAGCCTCCCTGAGGCTCAAGCCCAATGGTCGGTCGATCCGATCATCTCCACATCGGTTCACCATGCCACTCCTAGTGCTGCCTCAATTGAGTTACAACCCTTCGGGGTCATTAATCCAATGAGGGATGGAAATACTCAGGCATAAATGATTCTGAACCACTGCATGTAGTTGACCGTTTCCAACCATGGTTGAATCCGTGGATGCTAAGTTTGGGTATAAACCAAAGATTCACGAACATATGAATACGTCTTAAATCTATCAGAGTGTCCTGAAACAGGAAATAATTCCCCCCCTAAGGGTGTGATAAGACCGATTTCTCATCCTCTTGACCAATGTGAGTTCTTAAGAGTCGCTGGTCAGACCATCCGGCGAACGCCTGCTGTTGGAAATGAGGTCCATCAATCATTGGATACAGAGCCGTTGGGAGTTTCGTGGCCGAAAACCAGAATGAGAAAAAAAATGGTGAACCCGACATGAATCTTTAACCAAACCTGACAGATTCATCTTAATCACACCCAGTTCCCCCTTATGCTCCAAAGGAGGGCCAAGCAGGGTCATTAATTACGCATGGGATTATGAGATGCTGCTTTGACGGGTTTTCTGCTTGTATTTACTAAAATGTTTCGAAGGCACTACTTTCAGAACTCCCTTCGATCCAATAGAATCACAAAGGAACTCACAAGGCTACCGTATGAATGGTACATTCCCTATGGTGGTGGCGGCAATGCATGCCCTCCAATTCGTCAAGATTCGCCGGTCACGTGCCCAGCACCAACCGCAAAGGCGGATCGAGATAGCCCATGTCGCTGTCTCTAACCGTTTTGAGAGTCTATCCCCATAACGGGACAATGCGTACCTCCCTTATCATAAGGAGGCAGATGAGGTCGACGTTGAGGACTTCATCCCTGTTGAACGGGGGTTCCGCTCTGAGGCCCCCACCGAAAGGCATCATCGCGGTCACACCGCGACTCAGCATCCTTGCGCCAAGGAGGATGTTTTCCCGAGGATTCAAGTATATGCTCTCCGGTCTCCGGCCCCTCAAACCACCCGACGAGGGTGGTAGATGTACAATCGGGGACCGGTCATCACCCTGGTCCTTGAAGAGGAGCTCTGCTGCCCAGCCCTAGAGATGTACCACGAACAGGCACCTACACCTGTTCGCTCCTCCCGAGCCCTCCATCCAGGCATGGCGACATCGTTCGAGTCGGTGCGCATCCCCGCCGAGCTCCATCAAGTACATCACTCACGCAGGAAGGAACTTAACAGGCATGCACCTCTCCCTGCCTAGGGTCGTGAATCGCACCAGCTTGACGTGGTGGCGACCTGGCACCTGCAGGACCAGCTTCCGGCAGTTGCTTCAGATGCTCGCCATCCTGATATGGTGGCGATCAACAAAGCCTGCCACCCAGATGTGGCTGCAAATCATCGGCGGGCATGTCTCCCCCCCAACAGAGGACATAAAATCGATAAAGTGCGAAATCAATATATGTAGGGCCAGCCACCTGTGGATGCATGTAATGTCCTCTAGACCCGATGTGGCGGCAAACGGAGAAAGAAACCGCCGTATCCCAGTACAGCGGCAGATTCGTTCACCAGCCCAGCCATAGAAGAATTGTCAGTACCCACTGACCACTGGAGGACCGGAGTAGGACATTCCTACTCCGATTCCGTAATGGGCCTTAATACCCGTTCCAGCCAAAGATGTATCTCTACATATTTAGGCAATAATGGAGAAGTAGGTATCGATCCCAGATCATATCTTGCAGACTTCCCAGCATGTAATTTCATCATCGGCAACAACAAGGACTTGGGCATGTGATCCCATCTCTCCAATTGAGGTGACTCATCTATGTGACAAGATAGCCGCCTTAGAGCAGATCGGCATCCCTGCTTCATCCCAGGAGGGTCTCCGACTATAGGCCGCAACGCAAGGGCAACCAGATCGAGTAGCTTCACTCGTTCCAACCGGGGGACACTCCTCCATCATGGTGGATGCTCCATAGAAGGAATATATCCCTGCTAAAAGTCAATATGTTCGTCAGCATATGCCAGGAATGTCACGGGACCCAATTATACAGGGACACAATGGTGAAGGTCATTGTCAACAGTAGATAGTCCCCGCTACCCATAAAAGAGCGCCCCGAACGCACCGAAGGTATCCTGAAAATATAGAGCGGGTTCATGAATCAGCTCTGCTGGAAGATGGGGTTCCCAATGCCTCTAATAACATGTCAATGGCTCAGAACCCTGCCCACCCATTACTATATTATTGGACTGGCAGTATTAGTTGCGAAGGTCCTCCGCCTAATGTCGCTACCAGTAGCTCTGAAGGTCCTCCCCAAAGCACCCGTGGGGGCCTCCCCCATGGTCATATAACGATCATTCATGAGAGCTTCTCTCTTAATGTGAGTTACGGAAACCCTCCACATTACTAGAAGATCGAGCAGCAAGAAGGGTATCCAATTACTACGGTCCACCGTGAAGTTCCTCCCTAGTGTATACACTGCAATCACTCTCCATGCAGTGGGGCGACATATTGTGATGGTAGTCCTCTCTATCATAGTCGCAACTACTGAGGCCCTCCCCATAGTGATGTATCATTACGACAAGAAGGTCCTCCCCTTGTCGTAGCCTCCCCTGAGGGTCCTCCCAAGGGGTTACGCTGCAACAGCACTCCACACAGCCATGCATCGGTCAACGGTGGTAGTCCTCACCACACTGAAAACGGAGGTCATCCCCGTAGAGACGTCGAGCAACGATAAGACCCTCCCCTCATTATGGTACATTCTGGAGGCCCTCCCTAGGATTTATCCCATATATATTCTCCCTGTGGGAGCAGTAATGGTAATCCTCGCCATTTCCGCAGCTGTGATGGTAGTCCTCAGCACCACGACCATCATTGCGAAGGTCTGCCCCGCATTGGACCCAAGAAACAAGAATGTCCTCCCCTTGTCACGGCATGTTCTGAATGTCCTCCCCAAGATGATTGTCGACCATCAAGCCATGATGGTCATCCTCACCATGATGGAAGTTGTTGCGAAGGTCCTACTTGTAATAACGCTACGCAATTAGAAGGTCCTCCCCTTACTGATACATGCCTTGGAGGTCCTCCCCGGGGTGTACACTGCAAAAGTCCACTATGCATTAAAGCATCAAGCAGTAATGGTAGTCGTCGCCATTACGGCCGACATTGCGAAGGTCCTCCCCACGATGACATATTATATCGATAAGACGGTCCTCCTCCTGCCGAGTCAAGCATCGAAAAGCCGTCGTATGCCGAGGCACTCAGAAGGACAGGATCGAACATGTCAGATTCCCAGCTTGTTACTAACGATGCCCTTCTTCGGCCATGATATGTTCCAGGGACACGTTCATCTTCTGAACAACCTCGAAGTCGCCCACATGACAATTTGATACCTACCGGTCCCACTGCCTCCGACTACAGTGAGAGCCTTAGCTAGGATGACCATGTAGAGTAATCACTCGCGGATGAATATGCTGATATACTACACCTGACAAAAAAACTAGCCAAGAATGATATACCAGTCATGTTTTGGCCCACGACCAACTCTCAGTTCGACATACCTAGAGAATTGTCAGAATAATGCATGCACGACATCTGCCATAATATATGGACGACCCTCCGCTTGCTGATGTCAAGATTCATGCCCTATGACTGGTATGTAGACCACGTCAAGATGATAGGGGATCTACTGCATCACATTGACCTGGAGGCCCTCTCCTTGACGTGACATCAACACCCCAAGAGGAACAAAGGGAATATGGAGGCAGCCTGCCTCCGTACACTACACGAACTGCGCCTCCTCATCGGTGACTCTCCGACAGGAGTCCATATCAGGGGATGGGGGAACACAATGCTCTTCATTTCACTCCACTCCCTATCTAAGAATACCCATTCAACATGGTTTCTTGTAATGCCGAAACATCGAGATGGAAATTGGGTGGACACCCTGTTTAGGAAAGGCAACACACCCAACAGAGTTGGGCCTCGAGAAAGTCCCAGAAGCGGCTGGCCCGGTGGGAACGATCCATTCAAAAACTCATGAATCAGGACACATAGAGCATATAGTAGGCCCCTTGCCTAAGAGAGGCCAATCAATGATCTCTTCCTACCTCCTTAGAAAGGACTGATCAACAGGTGAATTTGACACCAGATTCGGTACACCCCAGGATGGGGGCACGCAAGATCAGGTAGGTCACGATAGCGGCAGCCACTGCCACAATCCGGGGTCATCCCCAGCCTGTAGGGATGAGGTCATTTTTAACAACAAATTCCCCATAAGACAAATAAAACTTGGAAGATACTCAACATCCAGTGAACGGAGCCAGCCCCAGCCCTTAAGGATGGGGGAATTATTAACCCATCAACAACAATCTCCCCCATGAGAATCAGTATTCTCTCATCTAGGGAGGATAGTCAGAAGAGGAGTCTCTCGTCCAATCCCGTCATTTGAATGATCATACCATCTGAGAGGAAGGCGCACCGTAATATTGCATCAAAGAACTCTCCGCGTCACCCATCATCATGATGTCCGAGGGCAATCCCAGGTCATGAAAGGGAAAGCCAACCAAAGAAGCGGGAGATCCTCTTCCTATTTGGAGGATAACGTCCCCTCCACCCCGCAATATGTGTTCATCAACCCCATAGAGGCTAACCCCACGGGTGACACTAGAGAAAATGAAAATTCGGATGGATCGGGGGATGACGGTTCTGGTCAGACTGTGACTCACAATGAACACCTAGGTGTGCACACCCGGAACCATAGGGCTGCTTTAAATATGGACGCGCCTTTAGCTAAACTCTCTCCTCCTACCCTGTGAGCTTCTAACAAGGATAAGAATAAAGGAACGGTTACCCTTAACCAGTCCATTTCCCTCAAAAAAAAATGATCCAATCATGCTCGAAGAGAGGTTTGCTCGATAAGAAGAAGAGATGAATGAATTGAGGTGGCTTAACGCAAAGCTACTCCAGAGGAACTTCCCTATTGAATGTGCATCCCATGAGGAGCCATGTCATGAAATTCATGAAAGTGAACCTCAAAGGCTAAGGGTTTCCCTGACAAATGAAGCACAATCAAGGATCCTCCCCAATGAGGCGCCTGGTTCGTCCAACTACCTAAACGTGGAAGATGAATACCAATATTTCCCTCCACTAAGGAGGCAACCGGAGCAAGTACGCCTGAACCCTCTGAGGGTACCCCGAATGAAATACGCACCCCTGGTGCCAGCCAATCCTGATCCTCAAGCAATGCCCCGAGCTATGCCTGCCCAGGACCGAGCCCAACAGGATGTAAACTAGGGACTCACCAATACCAACAAGGCATTAACAGCTCGATTGGAAGTGATGTAAGGTAGACGCACTTTGATACTGCTGGAGTGGAAATCCTACCCAGATTGGGTGACCAACACACCACTTCCACCATATTTCGGGAACCTTGTATTCCCCATATTCAATGGATCAAGCGATCCAGAGCAGCATTTGATTCACTATGCGTCCTATTGCGACCGTATGATAGGGAATCCAGAACATCAAGAAGCAGTGAAACTCAGATGCTTCATATGGACCTTGCAAGGATCCTCCTTCGTCTGGTATACGAGTCTGCCGGCCCAGTCGATAAAGAGTTGGGAGGACCTCCAGCAGCAGTTCATGTTCCACTTCAGTTTAACGCTTCCTAAAACAATGGTCATCGATCTCATGAACTGCAATCAGAGAGAGAATGAGAGGGTCTTAGATTTCATTGCCAGATGGAATGGTCTGACCTATTCTCTGAACAGGCCAATGCCTCAAGATGAGATTCTATCCATATACATCGATAATGTTAGAGATGAGCTTTGAACACTACTCATACATGTATAGTGCACCACTGGCTTCCTCCGTCTCTCTGCCATTGGCCAGAGAATTGAGGACTCCCTGCAGTGAAAAAATTCAATGTCCCGAATAGCCTCGCAGGATCTAGTGAAGAGATCTCCTACAGCTGAATCGTCTGATGTCACACTCAAGTCGACCTTAGGGCCCGCTCCGTCGCTCAGGACTCCACCAAATCATCAATGGAAATCTGCATATCAGCAGCCTCCCCCACCTAAATTAGACGATTAGGGAGGAGAGAAGCATATCCATTTTGAGTAGCGAAGACAAAAAGTATACTCATTCTGAGACGATCAAGTTCGTGGATACTACGATGCCATCAGGAACTGCAACTTTCTCCGCCTCCCGGAGCTGAGGAGACCTGACGAAGTTGGCCTTAATGACAGGCCATATTACTGCCCCTACCATTGGCTGTTGGGGCACAGTATCCGAGAGTGCTTCGTCTTCAATGACCTCCTGCAGAGGATGGTAGTTTCCGGAAAAGTCGAGCTGGGACCACCCCCAACACATGTGGCAAGTATCTCTACCACCGACTCTGACAAAGAGGAGGGGTGGCAACAAGTCACCAGCAAGAAGGGGAAGAAATTTTCCAACTAGATGACTCGGAATACTATCAACCGATCCCATAGCATACTCTGAGTACAACTACAGCAGCCGGCGTTGCCACTAGCATCCCCTGGAGCCGCAAAGCCGACAACATTGGCCTCAAAACCCTCCACAAGACATTAATTTGAACTATGTCGAAGGAGGAAACAATCACAAGAGGATCAGTCTGTGACGGGGCCAAAGTTAGTCCTGACCCTGGCAGATTTCATGCCCTCGAATCTGGCACAATGGGCACTGACCCAACAAACGACACCATCACAGACAACAGACCAGGTTGACCTGTCAGAGGATGAAGAGCCAATCTTTCATTCTATCAACGCTATCCATCTCATGGAATCATTTCCAGACAAAGGGTGTGATTACGAACTAGAGTTTCCTGCATGAGGAACCGAGAGGAGGAATTGTAGAGGAAGGGGATACTAGGGGAGGCATAGCCACGTCTGAAACCAACCCTACGGTTGGACCTCGGCCCAGACCGTCAATGTTGCGGAATCCCGTGTGAGATCCCTTTATTGGAATCTGCATGATAGGGAATGCCCCTCCACTTACACAAGTGGACACTCTGACCCTGTTTTTCTGTGATACCCACCATAGGAGGAGCAAGTGTATGGTCGCCTAAGGTGCACAAAAAGACCGACCAGGCCAAGTCTCCAAAATATGGGAAAACCATCGAAATCCAACCCCACAGCCTGTCCCTCTTCATCAAATGCTCCAGCTCCCAAAGCGCCTGCTAAGACTCTCCCTCCAACAGAGAAGCGTCGACCGCTGGAGAAAAAATATGACATCCTTGAGCAGCTGGCATCAGTACCAGCCAAGTTGTCAATCCTGGATGCACTACATTTGTCATCCAACCTTAGAGAGGTTCTCATCGAAGCTTTGATCAGCCCCAAGGAATTCCATGCCGAGGTAGATACCACTGAGATTTACCAGACGGAGACTGGCCCGACTGAATGCAATACGGTGATTTCCTTCACCGATCAGGATGAAGATTCCATCATGAAAGGACACATCAAACCACTATATGTGTCTGGCACACTGAATGGTATTGATATCCGAAAATTCTTTATAGATAATGGCTCTGGAGTTAACATCCTTCCGCTACGGACACTCCATAAGTTGGGCTACAGTGAGGACGATCTAATTCCCTAAGCCACAACATTGTTAGTTTACAAAAAAAGTGATCAGAAACCAATGGTAAAGATTAAGCTAAAGACTTATTATGGTGACCTGGTAGCCTACATAGAATTCCTGGTGGTCCAGCAGAGCACAACATTCAATTCCCTTCTGGGAAGGCCATGGCTCCATAAGCACATGGCCCTTCCTTCATCCAACCACCAGTGTATCAAGTACTGCATCAACAGATAAAGCGGGACGTTGCACGCCGAAAAGGCCCCTTTCGAGCTCTCCGAGTCACATTACATCGACTCCAGGTTCTATGAGAAAAAGTAGAAGAATCCTTTGATCAATGAAGTTGATTGGATCTCCGCTCTAAATGGCCTAGAAATGGTCCCTGATGACCCTCGCAGGCAGCTTGGAAGAGATTATGTCCTTCCCATCAACCGTGCTGAGAGTATGAGTTCAATTATGGACACCCATTCGGATGTCCTCATGACTTCATCCATGATGGTCAAGCACAACATCGTGGGAATGTCTACCAACCCTTGATTTGGTGAGGAATACTCAAGCAGGGATGCCCATGATTCCTATCCCTCAAACCATCGAAGGCTCATACCGGAAACACTCTCCTTGTCAGATCAAGAAGATGGGGACTTGGGAGAAGAAGAGGGGGAATATCTCTGAGATCCACCTCCCGCATTTGAGGAGGGTATCTCCCCCACTGTGGACGAGTTTAGGGAAACAAACCTGGGTACCGAAGAAGACCTGAGGCCCACTCTCATTATCACAACCATGTCTCCCACGAAACATGAGGTATATAACTCCTTCCTAAGGAAACATCAGGATTTCTTGGAATGTAATTACACAGAAATGCCAGGAATCGATCCTGAGGTAGCAACGCATTACCTGAGTCTTCCAGAAGACCACCAGAGCTACAAACAAGCCACCAAAAGGACCCACCACTCACACGCTGCCAAGATAGAGGCTGAAGTCAATAGGTTCATTAAATCTGGATTCATCAGGGAGGTCCAGTACCCCATTTGGTTGGCCAACATCATCCCTATCAAGAAAAAGAACGGAAAAATCCTTGTCTACATTGACATTAGAGACCTTAATCGGCATTGTCTAATAGATGACTTCCTGGTTCCAATCACCGAGTTGTTAATTGATACGATAGCCAGTTATGAGGCTTTATCCTTCATGGAAGGATATTACGGATATAAACAAATCATGATGGCCTGATAGGACGAATAAGACACTACCTTCGGGGCACCTCAAGGGGTATTCTGTTACAGGGTCATTCCCATTGGTCTCAAGAATGTTGGTGCCACATATTAGCGTTCAATGAATCGGATCTTTAAGTCGTTCCTAGGGAGATTCGTTGAATGTTACGTGGATGACCTAGTTGTCAAGTCCAGACAGTGCTCAGATCACCTGCCGAACCTTGAGACCGTCTTCAATAAGCTCGGACAGCATAGCTTGAAGATTAACCCCTTGAAATACGCCTTTGGGGTTACCTCAGGTAAATTACTTGGCTTCGTCACACGCCATCGCGACATCGATGTCGACCCTTAGAAGACGAAGGCTATCCTGATCCTGCCACCTCTACGAAATATCACTGAGCTGAGGGTATTCCAAGGGAACCTTGCCTATATTAGACGGTAGATAGCTAACTTGGTAGGAAAATGCTTTTCCTTCACCAGGTCGATGAAGAAGGGGGTCACGTACTAGTGGATGAATTACTGCAAAGAGGCATTCGGCAACTTGATGAAGTACCTCTTAAGACCACTGATGCTCATGCCCCCGGTCAATGGAAGGCCTCTCATTCTATATGTTAATGCCCTAGAATGGTATTTGGGAGCCTTCCTCGCATAGAAGAACAACGCCGGCAGTGAAAACAGTCTCTGTTACCTCAGTCAAACCATGATTGATGCTGAGACTCGATACTCAAATATTGAGAAGAGCTGCCTAGCCTTGGTCTTCAAAGATCAAAAGTTGTGACATTATATGAAGCATCATCAGGTCCATTTGAACTCGTGGAGTAACCATTCATGTACATCCTCAATCGCCCGCTGCTAACCAGATGCCTATCCTGATGGGCGGTAATCTTACAACAGTTCGACATCTGGTTAGTGCCTCAAAAATACATCAAAGGCCAATCATTAGCATACTTTCTACCAGAGAACCCTTCAACATGGACCACTGCAACGGATGTTGAACTACCTAATGAAGATATCTTCTCAGTTCAAGAGAAGGTCCCGGCATGGGAGATGTACATTGACAGCCTGTCCCGAAGCCCCACAGGGAAGAGGATGGAGGATCCCAGATTCAACAAAGTGGGTCTGGGGATAATACTCATGTCCCCAGAAAAGGCAGTTTTTCCGAATTCCTTCCTCTTGTCAGAGGGATGTACAAACAATGAAGCAGAATATCAAGCCCTCATTGCAGGCCTGGAGCTCACACTCTAGGAACAAGTACAACACCTTAAGGAAAAAAGGTGACTCAGAGCTAGTCATCAAGAATGTCAATGGTGAATATGCTATTAAAAAATAGGATATGATCCCCTTGTTTGACCATGTCCGAGGGCTAATGGCCATGTCCTCCACAGAACCAACATTGACTTATATTTCCCGGTCCCAGAATTCTCATGCTGATGCATTAGCCAACGCGGCCACAGCCCTAGCCAACCCAGACCGGGATGAAATGATTATCAGTATTTCTCACCTTCGAATGGTATTTCCATTTGTTCAAGATATGATGGAAGAGATCCATGAAGTCAGTCCTGTCCCCGATCCATATGCTCCTGCGACTAACTGGATGACCCCCATCACAAACTACCTTCAACGGGGAGAGCTTCCATTAGACAGGGATGAACAAGAGAAATTATGGAGAAGTGCAATCAATTTTGTCCTATATGGCGGCACGGGTCAGCAAGAGGTCCTCTACAAATGAGGCCTCGATGGAGTTCCCCTCAGATGAATTGACAGAGAAGAAACTGATGTCGTCATGACTGAAGTACATGCAGGAGCATGTGTAGCACATCAACCAGGTACCAAGCTCTCCCATCATGTTCGAAGGCTTGGGTACTACTAGCCCACAGTGGAAGAAGACTGCAAGAATTTTACTGCAAAATGCCACTAATTCCAAATTCATGCCAACGTCATACACCAGCCCCCAGAGTTACTTCATCATGCTATGTACACCTTGTCGTTTACCATCTGGGGGATGGACGACGTGGGTTCATATCTTCCCGCCATGGCCAAACAGCTGAAATATACCCTCACAGTGACCAAATTCTTTTCAAAATGTGAAGAAGCCATACCCCTCAAGGAAGTCATGCCAAGAAATATTGTTAGCTTCGTGAACACCAATATCATCACTAGATTTGGTGTCCTTTATACCATACTGATGGACAACAACACCAATTTCTACTCTGCTGAGTTGGAAAAGATATACCATGAGTATGGTATCAAGGAAAACCACTCATCCCACTACCATGCAGCGGCCAACAGACAGATAGAAGTTTTCAACAAGACCCTATCCACATCCTCTAGAAAATGGTGGACAAAGACAAGAAGTCATGTCCAGATAAACTCGTCCATTCATTGTGGGCGTATCGAACCACAATCTGCACCGCTACTTGGTCTACCCTGTACTCATTGGTGTTTGGAATGGAGGCGGTCCTTCCCATTGAACTCCAACCTACCTCACTCTGTATTTCCATCTGTGATCGATTATCCGATGATGAGAAGTCATAAAAGCGGTTATGTGAATAGGAACAGCTAGACGAGAAGCGGCTGCACACTCTGCACCACCTGAAAGTGTACAAGAACCCAATCGCATGATCCTTCAACAAAAAGGTCCGCCTCTGGTCTTTCTTGGAAGGAGAATTAGTGCTGGTCCTCCGAACCACAATGATACCTCGAAAGAATCCTCCAAAGCTGGTGCCCAAGTGGGAGGGACCATATGTTGTACACAAGGTCTTCTCCAATAGAGCGTATTCCTTAATCTCCATAAACGGGAAATTAACTACGGCTCCTACCAATGCGAGATTCCTGAAGAAGTATTTCGTATAGAGACCAGGGTGTATTCACATCCTCACTGTATGACGTTAAACTGCATAGAGTTCGTCCTTACCGCATGATGATAAACTGCACATATGAAAGAAAAAATTAGTTGTACACATCGTCCGAGCTGTGTGACACTAAAATGCCAACCACCTCATCCTAACCACAAGATGTTAAACTGTATGGCCCTCGTCCGAGCTGTATGACACTAAACTACCAACCACCTCATCCTAACCACATGACGGTATACTGTATGGGCATCGTCTGAGCTGTATGACATTAAGTTGCCAAGCACCTCGCCCGCACCGCATGACGTTAAACTTCACGGAATCTAACAATGCCCCCCCGTCCTCGCCGCATGAAGTTAAACTACACGAAATTCATCTTTTCGTCATGACCACATGAGGGTAAACTGTACAAACATCGTCCTTGCCGCATGATGTTAACCAGCACGGATTTTATAGAACTACGTACATCTTGATTTCTACCCTTACAGGATACGTAGCGATGCTGGTATTCCCCTTCCTGGACCAGCCACTTCAAAAAAAATTCCCTCTTCCCCTGTGTACGGAACAGACCTGCACAGTGTGTATCGTCTTTCAGAGAACTACGTGAGGCATGATTCTTTCCCTCGCAGGATACATAGTAATGCCAGAATTCCACACCCTGGCCCATCCACCTAAAAAAACCAAAAGTTCCCATTCCTCCGTGTATAGACCAGACTTGCACGGGGTGTATTCACGTCCTCACCGCATGATGTTAAACAAAATGGAGTTTATCCTTATCGCATGACGTTAAACTGCACGGATTCCAGAGAACTACATATAGCTTCATTCCTGCCATCACAGGATACGTAGTGACACCAGGATCCCCATTCTTTGGGCCATCCCTTAAAAAAGTGACTTATTTTTTCCATGTATGGACCAGACCCGTACGAGGTGTACTTATCATCCTAACCGCACAACATTAAACTTCATGTACAATGATGTTAAAAATGCCCCTTCCCGCATGTACGGACCAGACCTGTGCGGGGTGTACATCTTCATCCTTACTGCACGACGTTAAAATACATGGAGTTTGTCCTTACCGCATGACATTAAACTGCATGGAGTTCGTCCTGACCGCATGACATTAAACTGCATGGAGTTTTTCCTCACCGCATGAAATTAAACTACACGGACATTGTCGCGACCCTACCAGGAAACACGACAATACGAGATGGAGATACTCCTTGCACATTTGGATACATCCTTTCCATACATCAGGCTCCACGACCTGGATAATTATGGATCTTCATAACCACTCATGGCCATCAGAGGTGGAATGTTATTGACCCATGGACACCTTTGTACGACTATGCATACGATGCCCTCAGCAGCTCTACATATTGATAGCCCTTGGCCCGTCTACCAAAGTAATTATTTCCAAAGGAGACACTCTTCCTAGCTCCATACACTTACTGGCCTCAGAGCCCACATACCATACCTCTTGATCCAGATGTTTATGGAGATGTGGTTTTCAAGTTCATTCCCCTTTTCACATCCAGATGTTTCCACGTATCCTTATCTGGCTAGAATATGTGTCTGTCAGTGGTTCACATAGTGACCTGCATCAACAAACATCAAGCCACGACTATGCTACTTTGACTTAATAGACAACTATAGTGAAGCTGTTTTTTGTATACCCAGACACCATTATCCCAACATGCTGAACTCTATATTGGGAGCAATCACTGATTCTCATAATAATTCATGGCCATCGAAAGTGGAAAGTTATCGACCCGAGGAAACCTTTGTACGACTATTCATACCATTACCTCACCAGATCTGTATAATGATAGCCCCTGGCTCATCCATCAAAGGCAATATTTCCTCGGGCAGTACTTCTCCTAGCTTCGTAAGCTTATCGGCCTTAGAGCCCCCACACCATACTTCATGATCTAGGAAATCTCAATGTTGAAGTTTACCACCATGATCCCCTCCCTGTTCTAAGAATATCAGAACATGTTGACCCAATTATCCATCAAGTGACTGCAGAATTAGTCACCCAATGGTCTGAGCTCAATGACCGGTAAACTAAGAGTACTTCATCCTCACCGGATGACATTAAATTGAGAGGAACGAAGGAACACCCCTACGAGCAAGAAAAATCAACACAGGGGGCTCTTTAAGCATTAATAGAATCCAAGGACGAATATCCTTGACATGTCCGGATATTTCTTCACTAGATGACAGACTTTGTGGCCTGAACAATCGCAGATCCTCATGACCACTCATGGCCATCAAAAATGGAATGTCATCGAAATTTGGACACCTATGTATGACTATGAATACCATGCCCTCAATGGATCTGCATAATGATATCCCCTGGCTTGTCCATCAAAGGAAAGATTTCCACAGGCGATGCTCTTCCTCGCTCCATACGCTCACTGGCCTCAGAGCCCCCATATCACCTTTCCTGATCCAAGAAGCCCTGGAATATTGATTTACACCATCAACCCCCCTTCCAAATCTGGGGTATGTTGAGGTATTCAATACCACTTATATTCTGATGAAAAGCAGCCTTCATAATAATGCCCTCGGTCCTCGCCGCATGACGTTAAACTGCACGACAACCCTTAAATATATCATCGTCCTTACCCCATAATGCCAAACTGCACGGAAGTCGTCCTCACTGCATGACGTTAAACTCCATAGCTTCTTTCAAAAAAAAATTCCCCCATCCTCACTGCATGACGTTAAACTGCATAGCGACCTTCAATAATGCTCTTCGTCCTTACCGCATGATCTTAAACTGCACGGTCGAACCCATCACTGGTTCAGTGAGGAACAATGACTTTTCTCTATCTTGCAGTGCATGGGTCAGACCTACACGAACCACCGCCTCACACCATCATGAGAAAAAATTACTTCACCCATTCTTAGGAAGTTTAGACTACAAATTTCCCCTGTATTCAAGCACCCTCTCATCATAAACCATACTCTGTACTCAGAAAAATCCAAACTCTCATAAGCCACTCCTGGTGGACCCAAATCTCAACTTCCCTGATGTTGTTCGGCTATCAGAAGTGTATATTAATTAAATTAAGGACACCATTGTATGACTACGCATACCATGACCTCAATGACTATGCATATTGATCACCCCTGGCCCGTCTACCAAAGGAATGTTTTCCTTGGGCAATGCTTCTCTCTATACGCCTCTTGGCCTCTATGCCCCCATTTCTATCCTTGGATTATGAAACCATCTGAGATACAGATTACCAACCTCTTCCACAATCTTACCTAAATGCGGCGAACATTTTTGACATGATTAACAAGAACCAAGAGAATTCGTCCCATTTCAGATGATGTCCCAGCTGCATGACTTTAAACTACGTCAAGGCTCAACCATCCCATACGCTAACTAAATGTGTAGGGAGGTGGTCCTCGGACAACGATCCTGATTAGTACATATGTTCCCATAACCTTTTCAGATGTCACACTCCCATTCTGAGCCACCCCTGGTGGTTTTCATTTTTTTCCATGCCACCCCTCATGGTTTCCATAAGTCGGACTTTCATGAAGTCCCCTGGCCATAAAAAATGGATTAATCTTTGACTTAAGGACACATTTTTATGACTATAAATACCATTGCCTTAGCAGCTCTGCATATTGATTGCCCCTGGCCCGTCTACCAAAGGCATGTTTTCCTTAGGAAATGCTCTTCCTGCCTCTGTACACCGACACGACTCCCATGCCTTGAGAAATGCCCTGTATGCTGCCCAAATTCAAACATGTTTCCCCCCACGTGCGTCTGAATGTTATTAAGACATCTTTTAATCAGTTGAACCCCATTGGGGCCCTTTCCCCACCTTATTTTCTCAATGCTATTTGACCTAAAACATCAGTAATGATAGTCTTGTCGGTGTGACTTTAAACCGCTCACAGAAAAAATAGGCACAAAGCCTGTTTGGCCAAAAAACCAAAAAGGGAGACCTAAGAAAAATCCAGGTTATTTCCACTGGGTCCAAACCAAATGGGACAAGGCAAAATTAGGGCATTAAAAGAAGAATAAGAAAAACATTTGTGGGGTTTTCCTATAAAACCCTAAAAATTATTAGACTATTCTCACTGAGTCCCTTGGATCAGGCATACTATAGAGAATTTTCCAAACACTCATCGATTTTAACGACCACTCTACATCGGAATGGCCACATATTTGTTCTGATCAGACCCCATTCTGATGGGGGGCATTTGTAGGGTCCTGAAAATTCCGCAAGGGGAAAATCCAAATACCCCAAAACCTGGAAAAGGACGGAACCGGTCCGTGTGCCGGTTCCCAGCAATAGCACGCAGATTGTCTGACAGACCGCCCTCCCGCAATCCTACAGACGTTGTCGTTTGCAAAATTATGGCCAGGCGTCTCCACGGGCATGAACCAGGAAGATTGCCAATGAATCCAGGCCAGTCCACCACCACAAACCACGCCAACCGGCACCCGCCACACACACCGTCATTTTCGAAATAGAGGTGGAGTGCCTATGCGGCCGTGGACCACTGTCGTCCACGGAATAGAGGCATATTAAAGTGCTACCGCGAAGCAACCCCACAGCGACTCATCAAATATCCCAGTTGACCTAGGCATTTGCGGGTGGGAATTCCTTCATGGGATTCGGCAAAGGCCGTGTGCCCATCCTATTCGCGTCTCTCTAAATTTTCACCGAGGCGCACCAGAAGAGAGACGGAGAAAAGATGGGTGAAAACCTATGGGGAGACACTGGAGAAATCGCTCCGCAACCATCTGCGGACCACATATCATCCGGGGATGAACTCTTCCGCATAGAGGATAAACCATTCAGCGAACCAAATGCGGTAACTCCTTCATGGCCAGCCCTTAGTGGCCATCTCCTTCACGGACGGCCATCTCTTCCACAGACCAGTGTCATTCACGAAATGGATGTGGAACACCTCTGCAGGCGCAATGTAGGATGGGCACCAGCCCCTTTGCAGACCCCCTACGCGGATGACCATCTCATCTGTGGAAAACCTTCTTTGCGGACAACCTCGTCCACAGAAATCATCCTTCACGGATAGCATCCTTCGTGGTCTTCCATCTCCTCCACGGACAACTCCTCCACGGACACCCATCTCAGAGAACAAAACCGCGAAACACATGCGGCCAGTCCCTCACAGCCAGCCCTTCGCAAACAGTTCCTCCTTGGTCGGTCCCTCACGGTCGGCACCTCGCAGCTAGCTTTTTCATGGTGAGCCCCATGCGGAAAAACCCATGAACTCGTTGCTCCATACCGCGAGGGCTGCGCTGCCGCCCCCCTGCTCGGGGTCATGGCCGGGCTGTGGTCCCGACCCTCCAGGCCGGTCCCTTCTCTACCGTCACTCAAACCCATGATAAATGGGGAGTCACACCGTGAATTTTTCAGGCCGGGTCAACAGTATTTCACATTGCACCCTTGCGCCGCTCCAATATCCGTCCTATAATTTCCCTAAGTCGAGCTACTCTTCATGAGACCCCAAAAATCCCATTACATTTCTCCCATGCTAGGATCTTCTAGAAAGGGCCTCCCTTGCATAAGTCTCACACCATCCATTGCGAGGTATCTCTTACCTAGTCTTCCTGACTTCATGACGTTAAACTTTATGACCTTCATCCTATCCATATGTTGTTAAACTATATGGAAATAGTCCTCTCTACATGAATATAAACTGTAGCACACCCTTTGTTCCAAACAAGAGATTCCTTATGTGCCAAGAATTAGATGCCTCATGCCATGATCACAGTGGCATAATCTCAAGAGCACTGGAATCCATTCAAACATTCCATCACTCCACCCCACGCTTTCCGTGTCCTTCATTCGGATCTCCATCCTCTTTCATGTTTGAAGGGACCCCCTAACGGCCTAGCCTCATGCCGCATCGGCTCACCTACAGTCCTGGGCGAACGCCCTGGAACACATTGGACAACACTTAGAGATAGGTCATGTGTTTCAATTATTGTCAGTAGTCGACCCTCATTTGTTCATCCCCATTTCAGGTTAACGTGATATGAATGATGTGTTTCGAACATGTTCAATAGTTATCCTCCATCACCATGCCACCCTCACTGTGTTCCGAATTTCGGGCATGTAATTAACTATTATCATCTCCTTTAGTTTGGATTGATTTCAACGCCCTTGGCGTTATCCCTCTTGTGCACTTGTGCATAGGCGTTGACCCCGATTATATTCCTCAACCCACCAATGGGTTGGGATTCCCTCATGTCTAGACATGAGGAAGTCACTCCGAGCGTCCATCTCGGAGTAAGCCCCAACCTTCTGGGCCTCCTCAGAGTGTAAGCCTCAATCCATCACCCTAGGAAGCCATTATGCGTAAGTCCCTCTCCGCTTCTTACGGACGCAACTTTCGTGACATGATCCTCTGGTCCCTACTGCCTCTTGTTTGTCACACCGAGCATGACTAACGTGGGCTTAGAGTAAGCATCGACCATGACATCATCCTGTGGGCCGCCTCAGAGTGTAAGCCCGAATCCATCATTCTGGGCTGCCTCAGAGTGTAATCCCCAAGACAAAGCGAACTACAGGGACTTTGATCCATGCTAAGGCATGGTACGTAGGAAGCCTTCACGAGCTACAATCCCACCACCCATCAGACCACCTGGTCTCTCCTCACATTGGTTCCCCAACACCATTTCGAACTATGTGGACTTTGATCCCTGCTTCATAAGCATGGTACGTATGAAGCCTCCCTAAGGCTCAAGCCGAACGATCGGTCGAACTGATCATCTCCACATCGGTTCCCCACGCCACTCCTAGTGCTCCCTCAATCGAGTTCCAACCATTCGGGGTCATTAATCAAACGAGGGATGGTAAAACATGGGCGTAAATGATTCTGCACCCCTGCATCCAGTTGACCATTTCCCACCAGGGTTGAATCCATGGATGCTATCATTGGGTATAAACCAATGATTTTAGAACATATGAATACGTCTTAAATCTATAAGAGAGTTCCGGAACAAGAAATAATTTCCCCCAAAAGGGTGTGATGAGCCCGACATCCCATCCTCTTGACCAATGTGAGTTCTTAAGAGTCACTGGTCAGACCATCCGACGAGCGCCTGTCTTTGGAAAGCAAGTCCATCAATCATTGCATAAAGAGCTGTTGGGTGTTTCGTGGCTGAAATACAAAACAAGACAATTGGCCAATAGAGTATTATTATTATAATAATTCATTTTAGGTTTAAGTGATGATTATTTTTAGCAAATTAATGATCATTTATCAATATGGAAGGAAAAAGATATGTCACAATATTCTAATCTCTCTTTAATGATTTTATAATCACTATTATAGAATAATATATTTCAAATAATTTTGATAGCTTATTTGGTATTCAATTCACCTCTACGAAATGGCTGGATTTTTCCGACACCTACACATTTATAAAATAATTTTATTTGTTATGGTATCTTTTTCATATGATTTCAAGATCTCAACTTTTCCAACTCTATCGAAAAGTGAAATTACATAATTTTAGAGAATAATTGATTTTTGAATGTAGGAAAACATACTTAAAGTGAATGGGAACATAAAGAAGATCATGATTTCTTGATTCGTTGTATGATTTATTTTATTATTTATAATGAATTAAACATTATTGGAGTGATATTTATAGATGGTAATGAAATATTTTATGTAGGAATGATGTATTAGTAAATAATTTTCCAATGCATTTTTAATGGATTATGAATAATTTTACATGACCAAAAATAATACATATTAAGGATTCAAAAGTTATGGTAGATTGTAGGAAAATAAAATATATAAAAGTAGTAATTCTTTTCTGATTATGGGATTCCTTTCGTCTAATTTTTATAATATTTGTAATCCATTAGTTAGCTATATAAAAATTTTATTCTTGTAATAATTATCTTTTCTTTTTTGGAAACAATTAAAATTAATTGATACACTTTCTGTGATGTTTGATGTTCATGTAATAATATGATATTAAATGTTTGAGATGAAAAAAATAAGGACATGAGATAAATTTGGATATTAAAATATTTTATGGATATTTTTAAATATTTTATCTCACTTTGGGAAAGATATATGAATTATATAGGTTTAGAAATAGGATAACTCGTAGGAATGGTGAAAACCCTCCACATCAAACAAGGTCATGGGATTGAACCCACAACTGAAATGTGACAAGGCTTTATCTCCTACCAATATCCTAAATTATGTCCCTAGTTAGTAAAACATATACGATTTAGTTAAACATGTTTATGGAATCATTTGATTTTGATTTTGTGAGCATACATTTTATCAAATATATATCAATTTTTTTTTTTCAGAAAATGGTTTTGGTATTAACTGATTAATATTATTTTGGAAGATATTCACTATTTATGGAACATTATATGATTAAGTTAAATATAATACAATTTCATTTTAATTGATGAGTCATGGTTTAATTATACTATTGAATATTTGATGATATTAGTTGTTGACCAATTGGAATTTTGTTAATTATGAAAGTTATTCACCTATCATAGAGAAAATGTGAATAAGTTAATTGCTTCTTGGTATGGGACATTATGAGTTGATGTAGTTATTTGGAGAGAAATGTAAAATTTATATTGGAATACTATTTGATCAAATTAATTTGATTTTTGGGGTTCAATCATAGTTTGGATAATTTGGAAAAATAATATAGACAATTATTTTTTGAATGGTGTTTGTTGAACTTTGGATATTACTATTGAATTTTGGAGATTAAAAGTAGTTTTTATTTATACAATGGTTTATTATTTTATGGTAATTATATAATATTGTACTAACCGTTTGGTTTTGGTTAATTCTTAAAGATATTAGAATTAAATAATTGAACTTTTGTGGATGATATTGAATGTTATATTTTTTATAGTACATTAGGCATGGAAAATTCATCTTCAATACTCATTACATGGAGAAACACATGATTTTGTGGTGGAAATTGATAAATGGATGAAACTCTATATTTCATGTAATTGTATTTCCTTATGTTCTTATTCTATGTAGAAAAATAACTCATAAAATTATAGAAAGGATCATTAAATAAAAAAGTTTCATTTTTTCTTTTCGTACTATGAAGTCAAACTCCATTTAACAAATCATAAACTTATGGGTTATATTGTTTAATTTTTCCTAAATGTAATTTCTATAACTCTCCATCAGAACATGAAAGTTATTTTATTCTTCCGTATCCTTCACATACTATAGGGAATCCTAATATGTGTTATCATAGGTGACCTACATACTTCCCTTTCATTATTTTATCATGTAATTTTTATTAACTATTTTTCTGATGTGGAATGTCAAAATGTAATTCGAAATTTTATTCCATAGTTACCAGCCCCGAATTAAAATTGTAATGACGCAATTTCCAAAATGGAGTATATTGTAATATCCTCGGAAATTATAGAATAAGTATTTTTCATATCTATTAATATTTATGAAGTGGATATTAATTTTAGTTTAAATGGTACTCTATTTCTGATAGCATACCGAACACGAAATAATGGGTTTATTTGAAATCATACGTTGTACACCAGACTATGTAATACTGAAAAATAATATAGTATTAATATTTTTATTTTAAATGGTAGTTAAATACTAGCCATTATATTGGTGGGAAAGAACAGAATGAACTATATTATATTTACACAAGTTTATTAAATGTTTTTAATTTAATACTATAAATTTTATAGGCAAAAAATTAGAATAAATCTAATTTTAAGTATAAAATACTCTAATATTCTTACTAAATATAGTTTTATCACATTTAATTTAAAACCCATATATATAGTTTTTTGATAATTTTATTTGTTTTACTTGAAAAAAAAACTTCTTGTTTGAAATAGGGTCATAAAAAATTATTTTTCTGACACGTTTGGTATTTTTCTGATAAAATTCACATTTAATGAATAGTGAAAAATATTGCATTTCAATTTAAAATGATATTTTCATATAATTTAGTTGTATATTTAGGTTATTATTTTAATTCGTTTTACTATTTAATTTAATTTTTTTTGAATTTAATAATTTTTTTGTTATATTAAGTATTTTCACATTGTAATTTGATATAAAAACTTGTAAATATTTTTATAGTTTTTAATTTTTAAAACTCGTATTATCTATTTTGAAAATATTGATTAATTTTAAATTATTTAAAGAAACATAGGTTGTTTGAATTTTGAATCAGAAGGTCCAAATTTTATAAATAGGTCCATTTTATCTATGTAAATTATGTATAGTATCTTTATTAGTTATTTTTATTTACAATGGTGAAAGGATAAATTATGTAAATAAGGAAATAATAATATTATAATAATTTAAAACAGCCTCAAAACTGGTCCTAATTTTATTGGATAAGATATGGCAAACAAACAAAGCCATTCAGATAACAAATTGGCCTTTGTATGCCACATGGATGTGATTATGATACTTATAGATTTTAATTTAAATTAATGGACAATATGTTGTAAACATATATCTTCTTACTAAAAAAATTAATATAGGTTTATATAAGTGATCACTTCAAATATAAATATTATATAAAAATAAAAATAGAGTTTCTACATAATTCTATTTTGTTTAAAATTTTTATATTTTAAATAAATAAATTTAGTTATGAAATGTTATTATACTATTAATTGGATTGGATCGATGTAATCTCTCTTTTTAGATGTTATTTAAATTCAATATATTTAATAGAGTAAAAATTTACAAAATTTTTGATTTATATAAATAGAAATTTATTAAAATATTTAAAAATAATAAAAATATTTAAAAACCACAAAGTTTCTATGGAAAGGTCAAAACGTTCATCAAGTGTCCAATTATGGAATATTTACCCCATATAATAAAAATTATTATCCTTTTATTATAAAAAAAATTTACAGCAATTAAATTCTAAAGAGAATAATTATGGGTCAAAGGAGAATATAAGGATCAAAATTAGATCAATACTTTTTCAAAATTATTGTATGAGATTATTTCTATCAATACTAATATTATAATTTACATTTCTCAAGTTGTATACATTTTAATTAAAATATAAATTAATATTAATTTCATAATTTATGATATTCCAAGGGTTCCACTTCCCTCTCAAATAAAAAGGTACCCTATCTTCTTTAATAATCACATATAAATAACCCATTGGATCAACCAATACCTACCCAATCCACTTCCTATAATCCCTCACATAATCATTGAATACTCCATTGTGGCATAAAACCTCCTAAGGAAGCCTTTTGGTATAAACCAATAGAGGTTACCTGATGAAGAGGTAAGACCTTCTCTCATACATTTTAGATTCTGTTCCATTATCCACTACCTAAACATATTTTATTATATGATTAAATAATAAGAACAGTATCCTAAATACAGTAGAATTTTTTATGCAGTGTTTTATATCTATAATAACACACACTACCATTTAATGTGTGAAAAATATATTTTTTCTTTGTACGGTGAAATATTGTTTCATGAAATGATGATAGTTCAATTTTCCCCCATCAACAATCATGGTGGTCATAATTTTGGCCACTATTTTTACATATAATATATATTATATTTATATTTTATGTATGATTCTTTTATTTTTAACTAGAATATAATTTTATTTGTTTATTGTTATGTAAATATGATAATTTCGTTTGAGGAAGTGTGGACTAGCACCCCAAAAAAGAGATAAAGCTCATTCCCACTATACATAGAACATATAAAGGATGGTTTTACTTAAAAAATGTGAAATAAAGGAAATTAAAATAATATTTATATTGTAATATACTTTTATGTCATTTAATTATTATTCTTTTAATGTGACAAGGAAATGAATTTAATGTTCTTGTATACGTACAACCAACCATCCCCATGAATGTTGTGTTTTATTTCTTATATACAAATATAATGGATTATTTTAAATACATGTATAGTTGATATATATGATATTTAAATTATGTATATTGTTATGGAGATGATTTACTTTTGACAACATGTATAATATACATCAAAACAAGTACATTTTTTTATTGAAGTACCGAATATCGGCAAAACGTTTCATATGAACTTAATAGTTACACAATTCGTATATCATGGTTATAAGTGATATAAAAATAATAATAAAAATTAAAAATGATCTCAATCAAGTAGAAATTAAGCAATTATTATTATTATTAAAAAAAGGAACGTACAAGAGAATTAATACTTAATGTAAGGGACTTCGTCTCAATAATTATTCATTGAGGCATAATTTGATATTATAAACCACTTCCTTTTATAAATTGTATTACAAACCCTTTTGAAATTTTAAATACATTAACAGGATTTTAAAATTACTCTTTTTAAATGATTTGATTTACTGTACGAAAAAATAATTTTATTTTAATGTAAGTGTTGAATATGAATTTTTTCTCGGCCGTAACCATTAGTTGATATTGGGTATCCACTTCAAGCTGTAATGTTTTTAAATGAAAAATATATACCATATTCAATTATCATGTATTTTGGTATTGAAAATGGTTTTGATAAAGGATTCATTATTTCAATATTTTTAAATGATCACATCTGATTTCAATGTGGAAATGTTATTTTTCCTTTATCATAGTTTTATGTGTTATGCTTATGTTATGTTTCATGGAAATGTTTATAGATATGGGTGATTACAAGATAATTTAATGGTGGATGATCCTTTGATATATTTTCAATTCATTGGGTAATGAGACCGAGGTAAACATTAAGATATAACCTATGATATTTAGGGAATATACGGTGATGGGTATTCAAAACATAACCGTGATGTTTAATCCATATGTAATGGTGAAAGCTGCAATATGAGTATGATATGGATTGAAAAAGTTACCTTTATGATTTATTATTTCAAAGAAAGTTTTTATGAATCCTGTAAATTCATTAAATATGTTAAAATTTTTATGTTTTATGGGTGGAAATTATCAGTTTGTGAAAATGTTTTCAGGTGTTTACAATATTCATTGACTAATGGTTTTATTCATTATTTTATATTCCTTACAAGAGTTTTTATACTCAACCCTTGTTTTTGAAATTTTTTCCACTATGTAAAAGGATAGTTATGATAAATTAATAAGTCAAGAATTATTTTATAAATAAAAAAATCATGTTTATTTAAAAAAAATTATTTTTTGGAAGATGTGGATACTGTTTATGTTTTATCCACATTGTATAAATTTTATTTTTTATGTAATATTTATGGCCAAATTCTATAAAAATATAAACCTGAAAATATTGTCTATGTGAATTCTTATCTTGACAAAATATTATGTAATTCATTAAGAGTGCAATTATATATAAAACTATTAATCCTTGATCTTTCAGAAATTCCATTCGAATGGGAATTTAGTTTTTACCAAAAGGGGAATATCCAAAGGGAGATGTAATATTATAAACTAACCCCTTATAATTATTATATTATAATTACATATAGAATATATTACATCTATAATATAATGATAAAATTAGTATTAATAATATAATTAAATTTTATTATAATAATATAATATCACTTTTCTTCATTCCTCCAAAACCATTCAAAAAATTATGAAGTCTCCATGCGTAGGATCAAACTACCATCTCTATAAAAGACCAATTTGGTTTATCCAAACCGCATAAAAAGAATGGATTTAAAATTTTATTTAAATTATTAATATAATATTTAATACATTTTATCATTATATCATCATAAACCATTCCTCATATTCCTCCTCATTTATGGATGATAAATGTGTCACCTTTGTGAACATGGGGACTATCACATCCATGAAATTGATGCATTTTATTCTCAATCTGGTACCTTTTAATTAGTAAATCTATTTTATAACATGATTAACCACCCAAAACCAGTATAAATGACATCATGTTTTTCTAAAATAATGATATTATTCTTATATAATCCCTTTAGAACCATACTAACTCAATGATTTTTCCTAGTTCTTGTTTGGGTTGGTTTAACCACTGAATCCAACAATGATGTTCATTTATATCATGTAAGAATATCGAAATATAACTATTATAATTTTTTGAAATTAATAACAAAATAATATTTTTAATTTTCTGTCAATGGTTATAGATAAATTGACTATAATATGATTATATCACCTTTTCCAACAATATATATATTCAATACATTATTTTCACTAAATATGTAATCATAGATCATAACTAAAATACCCATGAAATATAATTTTGAAATTATAAATCAATATAAATAAATATTACATTTCATATAATAATAATATACTAAATAAATTATAATCTATACTCCGAATTTGACACCTGTATTACCAAAATAGTACTAAACAGTCAAATGATGTAAATAACTCTTGATAAAAAATAAAATGTAACCAAAAATACATCTAAATTAAGGGATTATAATTTAAATTCATATATGTATAAAAGTATGAATAATGTTATACAATATTTTATTAATATAATAACTATTATTTTACCGGATGACATATCACGATTTTACTAAGTGGGAATAAAGGCATGTGTGTGCGTTTCTCAATTTTACTCTATTGAGATATAATGTTTAATCATAACATGTTTTCTTTTTTATGGATATATGATAGCTATATATTTCACATATCATAATGCATCTTTAAATATAATATATTTTCAAATCCATCACATGTTTTTCCATTCATGGGTTTTCATTTTGAATGATAATGACGTGGTAAGGGGTTCTTGTGACTAATCATCATTTTCTGAATCATATTGGTTCATATTAAAATATAGTTTTACCAAATATTTTTCTTCTTTTATATCAAAAAATTATAAATAATTTCCTCCATTTTAATTGGAATTTAATTTATTGGTTTATTTTAAATAATACATGAATAAGTTGACAATGATTCACATTGTCTACAAATAACTACGTTATCCTCAATGTCTATATTTACACTTCCTTAAAATTTTCTACATTATAATCTTAAAATAATGATATATTTTATTTTTGTTTAACTTAAAATTAATCTATGAATTTTTAAATATTAAATAAAATGAAATATTTTATAGTTTTGTTTTTTCCAAAAAGGTATTATAAAATATTAAAAATGTTTTCCTTTCTCAATCGCTTATTTATCATCTAGAACACTTTTTTGTCAAATAAAATATTTATTTTTCAATTACACATTAAAGTTTAATGTATTTGAAATCAATTTTATTCAAAATACCCCACATCAATTTTTTTAAAATTAATGTATAATGTGACAGAAAATTTTAATTCACGATAATGGTAAATTTTTTTTCAAAAAGCTCTTGCATTTTCATCCCCCATTATGAGAATTAATATTAATGATGATTGGTTAAATTTTAATAAATGGTTTTAAAATTATTTTTAGTTAATAATATTTTTAAATGAAAATAAATATTTTTATTATTCTCAAATGTAATTTTTTTATTTTTAAAAGGAACTATTTATATCAAAATGGTTTATATATTATTTTTTCAATGAGATTCACCCAATAATATAAAATGCTTATTTTAATATATATAAATATTCTTACATATTCCATATAGTCATATTGGGATGTGTCCATATGTTAGCATTCACCATCTTTTTATAGATTTATTGTGATGATAATTTTATGTGGATGTTTCCATAAAAAATAATTTCTTCCAAGAAGACAATTAAGTTATAAAAAATGATAAATTTTTTATGATCTTGTTCCTTAATTATTATAAGTTTTCATTATGATAAAGTTTGGGATAAAAATATGCCAATTTTGGATTAAGAATGTTATATCCCTATAATAAATTGGATAATTAATCACATAACTTGTGATAATGATAGTGACTACATCAATTTTTTCACAACATTTACAATGGGATTTTTCTTATTCACAAAAAATAGATTTTTATTTATTTTTCAAAACATGAATCCTGGATTTTATTTTCAACATGATTGATGAAAAATAATTACCGTCATATTTTATTGTTTTGGAATGATTTAACTAGATAACATTATTATAATCTCTCTATTATATTTTTTTAAAAAAATTTCATTATTATGCTATATTTCTATTGGATTCTTAATTTTCATGACATGTGATAATAATTACACACCCAGACTCATGTTTATTACCCCATGATATCATACTGTTTTGATATGGTATTAGGTTGTACATTTGAGATTTCAACACCTTTGATCATAAAATATTTAATATCTTATTACTCCATGTTCATAAAATAATATTTTTCATACATCCTAATGCTTTCTCATATTATTATAATCCATCCCTTGATGACATGTTAATGAGATTATCTACCCTGATGTAGTTTTCATTAAAAATTTATTTTTTTACAAATGATATTAATTTTTATTTATAATTTATTGATAACTAATGAATTTATTCTATATATGTGTACCTCACATATTATTCAAGATATATTTAATCTTATTCATACTCATCAATTTAATGACTAGGTAATAAATTATACTATATTATGATTTATTTGGACTCATGGTTTTATGTAATAAAATATAATGAAGATGTTTATTTTATTTAAAATTATTATACTGTAAAATATATTAGTATTTCATTATCTCCACCTTTGATAAATTACATTATGAAAATTTCATATTTCCCAAAAAAATCAAGTATTTTATCTCTAAAAATACCATTTTTGAAATCACACATCAAAATAACATTTAATAGTACTTATTAATGATAAAATATAAAACGAAGTAAGAATGACATTTATATTAACACATAACTGGGATTATATATAGGAAACATTAGTGGCATTTCAAAATATTGACATAGTATAAAAAAGTAAATAATTATAAAGATTGATATCCCCATAATGTTAATAATTAAGAGAATGTTAATAATTAAAAAACAATAAATAGAAAATATTTCAAAAACCATTTTATTCATGGGAAATATAGGTAAATGTATTATATTTTTATTTCAATATAATTTACTCTGGTTAGGGAATTATTTTACTATCAATATACATATCCTTGTATAATATAATTACTTGATACATTTTTATTTCATTATCACAATTCCATCATTTGATTGTGCTTTTATCAATTTTAAAATCATTTATTTGTCTAATAATTTAATATCCAATATTTTTTTATGTATAAAGAAATTAAAATAGACATATATCCATAAAAGAGAAAAATGTTCTTCAATATGTATATAAATATACATCAAAACCAAAATGGATATCACAAGATGTCTGATACAATAAATTATTCACTAAACCACAATTATAACACTCAAATATCAACATAATATTTACCTGTAAAATAGTTTTAGTAAAAACATAGTCATATTAACTAGGATGTCAAAAAGTCGGCTCTAGGTGTTGCAGCCTTATATCCATTCAGTACTGATTTAATGTACCATGTTCTTTCCCTATTCTATGGTTTTTCAGCTATCACATGGGTTTTCAATTTTTGAGAACAATGATATTATAACACTTATAATGTTTATAACAAAACAATGAACATCTTAAAAATAACCTTATTCATAAAATCACATCATTCCAACTAGGGGTAATACCTACGAAATCCACCTCTTATAATCCCTCACATTATAATTTAAGACTCCATTATGGCATAAAACCTACTAAAGAAACCTTTTGGTATAAACCAATAGAAGATACATGATTAAGAGGTAACACCTTCTCTAATGATTTTTAGATTCCTTTCCATTCTCCACTCCCAAAACATATTTTATTATAAAATTAAATAATAATAAAAATACATAAATATAGTAGAATTTTATATTTTATGTTATATATCTACACTTACACGCACTACCATTTAATGATTGAAAAACATATTGTTTCTTTGTACGGTGATCTATTGTCTCATGAAATAATGATAGTTCAATTTTCACCCATCACCACTCAAGGTGGACAAAATAATGGACACTATTTTTACAGATAATTTATATTATATTTATATTTTATATATGATTCTGTAATTTTTAACAATAATACACTTTTATTCTTTCATTGTTCTGTAAATATGATAATTTCATTTGAGGAAGGGTGGACCACCACCCCCAAAAAAGTGATAAGGCTAATTCCCACTATAAATGGAACATATAAAAGATGGTTTTTATTAAAAATATCTGAAATAAATGAAATTAATGTAATATTTATAATATAATATAATTTTATAACATTTAATTACTATTATTTTAATATGAAATAGAAATGAGTTTAATGTTCATGTATACATACAATATACCATCTCCATTAACAGTGTGTTTTATTTCTTATCTCCAAACATAATGGATAATTCAAAATACATGTATAATTGATATATATGATATATAAATTATGAATCTTATTATAGAGATGATTTAATTTTGACCACATGTATAATTTACATCAAAACAAGTTTTTTTTATTGAGGTACCAAAAATCGACAGAACGTTTGATATGAACATAATAGTTATATAATTATTATAACAAGGTTATAAGTGATATAAAATGAATAATAAACATGAAAAATGTTCTCAATCAAGTTGAAATTAACATATTATTATTAATTAAGATTATGAATGTACGAGACAAGTAATACTTAATGTAAGGGACTTCATCTCAATCTCTATTCATTGAGGTATAATTTGATATTATACACAACATTATTTTATAAATTGTATTATAAACCCTTTGGAATTTTAAATACACTAAAAATATTTCAAAATTACTCTTTTTCAATGATGTGATTTACTGAACGAAAAAAAGAATGTTATATTAATGTTCTTGTTGAATATGAATTATTTCTCTGCTGCAGCCGTTATTTGATATTGGCAATCCACATCCAGATGTAATGTTTTTAAATGAAAAATAAATACCATATTCCCTTATCATGTATTCTTGTATTGAAAATGGTTTTCATAATGGATTCATTATTTAAATTTTTTTAAAAGATCACTTGTGATTGTAATGTGAAAATGTTATTTTTTCCTTTACCATTGTTTTATCTATTATGATTATGTTATGGTTCTTGGAAATGTTTACGTATACAGGTGGTTCCATGATAATCCAAGGGTGGATGAGCCTTTGATATATCTGCAATTCATTGGGTAATGAGACCGAGGTAAACATTAATATTTATCCTAAGATATTTACGGAATATACGATGAAGGGTATTCAAAACATAACTGTGATGGTTAATCCCTACGTAGTGGTGAATGATACTATATAAGTATGGTATGGTTTCAAAAAGTTTCCATAATGATTTATAATTTAAAAAAAATTATGAATCTTTTTATTTCATTACGTATGTTAAAAATTTTATTTTTTATTATTGGAAATTATGATTTTGTGATAATGTTTTCATGTGATTAAAATATTCATTGACTAATGGTTTTATTCATTATTTAATATTCCTTACTAGGCTTTTTATACTCATCCAATGTTTTTGAAATGATTTCCACTAAATAAAAGAATAGTTAAAATAAATTAATATGTCATGAATAATATTATCATGAATGAAATCTTGTTTATTTAAAAAAAATAGGAATATGTAGATGCTATTTTTGTAATATACACATTGAATAAATTTTAGTTTCTATGTAATAGTTATGGCCAAATTCTGTAAAATTCTAATCCTGAAAATATCATCAATTCAAATTCTCAACTGAACAAAATATTATGTAATGCTTAAAGAGTAAAATTAAATATAAAACTATTATTCCTTGATCTTTCATAAATTCCATTCCAATGGGCATTCAGTTGTTACCAAATGGGGAACAACCAAAGGGAGATGTAATATTCAAAACTAACCCCTTATAATTATTCTATTATAATTCCATATAAAATATATTTCACCTATAAAATAATTATAAAATTAGTATTAATAATATAATTAAATTTTATTATAATAATATAATATCACTTTTCTTCCTTCCTCCAAACCCATTCAAAAAATTATGAAGTCTCCATGCTTATGTTCAAACAACCATCTCCATAAAAGAACAATTTGATTTATCATAACTGTATAACATGAATTGATATAAAATTATATTTTAATTATTTCTATTATATATATTACATTTTATCATTATAGAATTATAAACCATTCCTTATACTCCTCCTGCTCTATGGAACATAAATGTGTCACCTTCGTGTACTTGGGGACGATGACATCCATGAAAGTGATGTATTTTATTATCAAACTGGTATTTTCAAATTAGTAAAACTATTTTATAATATAACTAACCACCCCAGATGAATATAAATGAAATCATTTTTTTTCTAAAATAATGATTTTATTCTCAAATAATCCCTTTAGAACTATACAAACTCAATGATTTTAACTAGTTCTTGTGGGGGTTGGTTTAACCACTGAATCCCACAATGATAATCATTTATATAATTGAAGAATATTGAAATATAACTATTATTATTTTTTGAAATTAATGACAATTGTTTTAATTCTATGTCAATGGTTATATATTTATAGAACATAATATTATTATGTCAACTTTTTTCATAATATATATTATCCAAACATTATTGTCAATAAATATGTAATCATGGATCATAACTATAATACTGATGAAATATAGTTATGAAAATATAAATCATTATAAAAAATATTATATTTCTTATAATTATATTATGCTAAGGAAATTATAATCTTTACTAATGATTTCACACCTCCATTAACAAAATATTATTAAACATTCAAATGATGTTAATAACATTCGATAACAAAAATAAATTATAAACAACAAATAAATTTACATTAAGGGATTATAATTGAAATTTATATAAGTTCACAAGTGTGAATAATGTCCTATAATATTTTATTAAGATATAAATTTTATTTTACCTGATGACATATCATGTGTTTACTAAGTGGGAATAAAGGCATGGGTGTGCATTTTTCAATTTTACTCTATTGAGATATAATGTTTAATCATAACATGTTTTCTTTTTTATGGATATATTAAAGATATATATTTCACATATCATAATGCATCTTTAAATATAATATATTTTCAAATCCATCACATGTTTTTCAATTCATGGGTTTTCATTTTGAATGATAATGATGTGGTAAGGGGTTCTCTTAACTCAACATCATTTTCTGAATCATATTGGTTCGTATTAAAATATAGTTTTACAAAATATTTTTCTTATTTTATATTTTAAGATTATATATTATATCATCCATTGTTTTTGGAATTTAATTTATTGGTTTATTTTACATTAAACATCAATATGTTGATAAATATTCACAACGTCTACAAATAACCACATTATCCTCAAAACCAATATTCACACTTACTTAAAATTTAATACATTCTTTTCTTGAAATAAATATAAATTTTATTTTTCATGACTTAAAATTAATCATTAAATTTTTTAATATTATATAAAATGAATTATTTTAGTAGTTTTGTTTTTTTCCAAAAAGTTATTATAAAATATTTAAAAGGATTTGCTTTCACAGTCTCTAATTTATCATCCACAACACATTGTTCTAAAAAAAATTATTTATTTTTCAATGGAATATTAATGTGTATTGTATTTAGAAGAAATTTTCTTCAAAATACCCCACTTTAACAGTTTTAAAATTATTATTTATTGTGACATTTATAATTTTAATTCACGATAATGGTAAAATTGTTTTAAAAAAGATCTTGCATTTTCATTCACCATTATGTGAATTTATATTATTGAATATTGATTCAATTTTATTTAAATGGTTTTAAAATTATTTTTAGTTAATAATATTTTTCAATGAAATTTTTTTTTTCAAAATTATTTTTTTTTATTTTTTAAAGGAAATTATTTATATCAAAATAGGTTATTTCATCTATTTTCAATGTGATTTACCTAATAATATAAAAGGATTATTTTCTTATATATAAATATTCTTAAATATTCCATATAGTCTAATTGGGATGTGTCCATATGTTAACTTTCACCATATTTTTATAGATGTATTATGATGATAATTTTTTATGGATGTTTCCATAAAACCTGATTCTTTCCAAGAATATAATTAAGTTATAAATGAATGATAAACTGTTTTATGATCTTGTTACAAATTTATACTTGGTTTTCATTATGATAAGGTTTGCGATTAAAATATGAAAATGTTGGTTTAAGACTATTATATCCCTATAATACATTGGATAATGAATGACATCAGTTTTGATAATGATAGTGACTACATCAATTTTTTCAAAACATTTACAATGGGACATTTGTTTGTTTACAACAAATAGATTGTGATTTATTTTCCAAACATGAATAACAGATATTTTTTTTCAACATGATTCTTGAAAAAGATTGATTTTCAAATTTTTATATTTTGGAATGATTAAACTAGGTCACATTATTATAATCTCTCTATAATAATATTTTTCAAATTTTCATTATTATATTATATTTCTGTTAAATTTTAAAATTTCATGACATGTGATAATAATTACACACCCTGATTCATGTTTATTACCCCATGATATCAAACTATTTTGATCTGGTATTTGGTTGTGAAATTTAGATTTAAATAACTTTTTATCATGAAATATTTAAACTCTTATTACTCCATGTTCATAAAATTTGATTTTTCGAACATCTTGATGTTTTCTCATAATATCATAATCCATCCCGTGATAACAAGTTAATGAGATTATCTAACCTGATCATTTTTTCATTAAACATATATTTTTATTTCAGATGATATTAATGTTTAATTATAATTTATTTATAACTAAAGAACTTATTATATATTTGTTTACCTCCTATATTATTCAAAATATATTTAATCTTATTCATACTCATCAATTTAATGAATAGGTAATATATTATACTATATTATGATTTATTTGGACTCAAGGATTTATGTAATCAAATATATTGAAGATGTTTATTTTATTTAAACGTAATATACTATAACATCTCTTGGTATTTTATTCTCTACACCTTTGATAAATTACATTATGAAAATTTCATATTACCCAAAAAAATCAAGTATTTTATCTCTAAAAATTCCATTTTTGAAATCCCACATCAAAATAAGGTTTAATAGAACTTATTAATGATTAAATATAAAAGGAAGTAATAATTACATTTAGAATAACACACAACTAGGATTATATATTGGAATCATTAATGAGATGTCAAAATATTGACCTAGAATAAAAAATTAAATAATTATATTGATTGATATCCCCATATTGTTAATAATCAAGAGAAAGTTAATAATTACCAAACAATAAATAGAAAATATTTCAAAAACCTATTTATTCATTGGAAATATAGGTAAATGTATTATATTTTTATTTCAATATAATTTTTCTATGGTTGGCGATTTATTTTACTCTCATTATAAAGAACCTATGAAAATATACTTACTTGATAACTATTTATTTCATTATCACAATTTCATCATTTGATTGTGGTTTTATCATTTTTATCATTATTTATTTCTCTAATAAATGAATTTCCCAAATTATTTTTTATGTCTATACAAATTAAAATATAAATTGATCCATAAAAGAGTGAAAAGTTCTTCTGAATGTCTCTAAATATACTTCAAAACCAAAATGGTTATAAAAAGTTGTCCTGTATAACAAATTAATCACTAAAACACAATTATAACTCCCTAATATCAACAAAATATTTATCTATAAAATATTTTTAATAAAAACAATGTCATAATAACCAGGTTGTCAAATAGGCTGGTTGTAGGTGTTCCAACCTTATAGACCTTCAGCACTGATTTCATGTCCCCTATTCTTTTTGGATTCTATGCGTTTTCACCTACCACGTGGGTTGTCATTTTTCTAAAACTATGATAATATAACACATATAATGTTTATAACAATACGAAGAAAATCATAAAAATAACATTATTTTGAAAATCAAATCATTACAACTAGGCTTTTATATATATCCTTCATTACCAAAAATCATGAAATCTTAATTGACTATTATTGCCATAACTACATTTATTGTATAAACCTTAAATTTTATCCACACATTTAATATTACGATGAGAGAATTATTCCTCAAATATTACATCAGGATGAATCTAATGGTTATATATAACTCATCCTAAATAAATTTATACCAAAATTTAAAAAATCGCAAGATAATACAATCATTTTAAACCTAAAAAGTTTTGTATAAGACTTTGAACATAGAAACACCCTTAAACTAATTAACCAATGATGGTATATATAAATCAAGAGTTAATATTATATGAATAGATATATTATTCTAGAAAAATACATCACAATCCATAGATATTTGTGATTCTTATAACTGAAATATAATTGATAAAAATACCAAAAAAAATATAATTCATGAATAACCATACATAAAAACATCAACCATTATATTTTTAAATCATTAATTTCTTCATATATGATCATACCTCTAAATGATACAAATTAATTGTATAATTCCTAGGTTTCCCACATTCATCTAAAGAAACTAAAACTATTTATTTATGATAAAATTTATTTCTAGATATTGAACTCCATTTTCTAAATGAAAAATTCTTTTTTCTATGACCATCAATTCCACAAATAAATAATTTTACTATTCTGTCACATAATTCCCATGGGATTATCTTTTTACATTTAATGGATGAAGAAAATCAGTCCTTCATTCCTCTATAGATTCCACCACTAAATCCCTTAGTGGACTCCATCCTTCTCTTATTTGGTTAGTGGAAGAGTTGGTTATGAAATACGTTGTTAATAATATATATACATAACAGACTATAAAATATCATGATATATTTCACTCTAGACATCTACCGATTTGGTTTCTCATAATCACCACATTTTCCATCATATTAAATTCCGACATGATTCATTTGAGTAAAATATTCATTAAAACCTAAAATCATGATGTGAGAAAAAATAATCATCGAGGGAATCATTAAATTATTAAAAAATTTACAAATTATAAAACTATTTTTTAAATGATTTAATTTTACTGATGACATGAATATTGTTTTCTTTCTAATTCTTTTCACTTTTTCATTAAAAAGTTATAATTAAGTTTTTTTTGAAATGGACAATAAGATTCCTTTATAAAAATTTTGGTAAAAATTTAATCATGGGGAAAATTTATATAATAAATCATTATAGAATATTAAAAATAGAATTAATAATATTTTATAGTAAATATGGTTGTGGATGAAATATATTTTTTGATATGAAAGATAAATAATGTTTATTTTATTAAAAAACCACATAACCATTTTACATATGTATGAGTGGAATATTTTATTATTAATTTAATTTTTTTGAAAAAATATAAGTGGAAAAAAGTAATTTTATTTATTAAAAAATGATTTCATATTTTTCATTAATTTAAATTCAAGCATAAAAAATAATAATAAAAATGTGATTAAGTCCATATACCATAAAAACTTTGGTAACATTCGAATCATAATTCAAAATATTCCCAATTAATTGTAAATTTAGATGAAATCACTTAAAATGGTAATACCACTTAATTTGGGATAAATACATTAATTTATAATTTTTATGAAATGTAAATCCACATAAAAAAGTATAAATATCGAATAAAATATTCAATATGAATTAGATACATGATATTAGAATATTTAGGACAATGAAGATGTAAAATAAAACTATCAAAATAAATTGAGTTCCGAAACATCTTTCCACATTGTGAATTTATAATTATATCAAAATGGATGAAAAAAATGAATTTTATGATAAACATACAATGTATTATGGTATATTAATTATATAATATTTATAATCATAATTATACACACAATATAAATATAATTAGGTCTATAATATTAAAAAATATCTTATAGAAAGGAAATTATGATTGAATCCCTTAACTCATTTTTCCCATTATTTTATCATGAGTTAATATCTTGTATAATGGTATAAGGAATGCTATTAATATATAATTTTTCCACAAATATATTTAAAATATTATAAAAGAACATCTTATATCATATTACCACCGATTCGTTAATTATATTTCATTATTACAATTATTCCATCTATTAATTTCATTATTTTAAAATTTATGGTTTGTCATTGATGTTATAGTTATTATAAATGTAGAGGTATATTAATGTTATAAATTCACATTAATTTATTTTATTACTAATTATAACCATTCATGAATGTTTGATAGGTAAAATTAAACACAAGTCTTTATAGGGATTGTAGGACATAGTTATTCACGAGCGGTGATATCATCCCCTAAATGGGTGAAATGGTAAATATGTGAATGATATATTAATTTTACATTATTAATATAATGACATATTATTCATATATATTAATTATTGACATCATTATGACCATATGATTGATTTTTTACTAAAAACAATTACATCAATTTAAGAGGTAAAAGTTCTCCATAATAAAGAGTAATGACTAGGTTTTAGTCATGCAAGAGGATGATTTGGATAAATATTATGACATATATATAATAACATCTAATTTAATTGTTGATACTATTTTTATAATATTTTAGTTATTAATAAATATTTTACATTGATAAAGGATGTTGTTTAAATAATGATCTTAATGACGATGACAACCTTATATTAGAAAAACCTCATTTGGACCTATTATTAAGGACCACATTATTGGTATTTAGGGAATATAATGAAATATATAATGTGTCTAAAAATTATTTGGAGATATTTTTCTATTGTATTGTTGCATTAAATTGCATGAGAGATGTGAATAAATAATAGAAGGGTTTCCCTTATATAATTGAGGAGGATGGGTATTTTTGTAAATACCAAAAACTATTCAATAAGGGATGTCACTCAAAAGAAATGTTCCTCCAAATTTGAAAAAATCTATAGGTGGAAGATTTTAATCTATATCGATACATACGATGAAAAAAACATTTTTAAAACATATCCTTCCCTAATGCACTAAATTTACATACTTTTACTATTTTAATTTTCACCATGATAACTAGTTTTTCTATATTTACCTTGGTAATTTATTCATTAATACTAAAAAATTAATCAATGTTAAGTAATTTAGAAACAATAATTTTAAATATGGAATATAAGTTATAAAATTAAATTTCTATTTGTTTAAAAAAATTAAACTTGTCACAAGTTTATTTTACACATGAAACATCGTTTTAACCGCAATCGCAAAAATAAATTTCTAGTTTCCATTATTTTAACAATATTATAAAAATAAATTTACCATATCACCCAATATTTATTACTATGTTTTTAAATATATAATTTATTTTATCTAACTAAATTCGTAGAGGTTTCATAATATTATTTAAAATCAAAACAACAATTTAACAACTGGTGTCTAATAGTATAATATTTTAAATTAAATTTATACTCATGGTAGCATGTATCATAATATTTTCAAGATATTATATTAAATTTAATGTAATATTCAATAAAATAGTTCAGTGTTATAGTTTAATATATAGATTTAGTACAAAATTATTATATTTTTAGCTCATGTAATCTAACATTATATGACATCTAGTGTTTATATAAAGTGTTTTAATTACTCAATGCAGGAGTGTTGTCATAGATTTCACCATTTACATACAAGATGATATAATACTATTGTTATCCAAAAGGGAAACTCGATGGCTATTGAATGGGTGTGTTGAAGGTGCAATAAGTGAGAGAATATAGCTAAAACAATTATAGAATTGTACTATAAAAAAGTAGTTTTATTGAAGAACAAATGGAAGGGACAGATTACATTTACCATTAATGTTATTTCTACTAGTAATTAGTTCACACAAAAGAAGAGGGTTATTCCATACAAAAATGAATGGTTAATAATATAACTATTATACTTGTAAATGGGCATGAAACTATCGGTGTCCCAAATTAATGAAAGTGTGTTGGTAAATTATGTTATGAATGTTGTTCCCAAAAATGGGAAATATAATTATAAAAATAAACTCATGATTCCATAATATATAAAATTATATAATTATTAATGTAATGAAATCATTTTGAGTTTTAGACCTACAAAATCATCCAATGGAGTTTTTTAATTTGAAAAAAAATCATGAATCTTTTTCTCAAATTAATAAGATAATAAATTCCTACTTTATTCCCATATTATATTGGATTAGAATATTTGAATATGTGATTGAAGTTTGTTTTTTAAAAATGATATATTAGTAAAAATATTGTTTTAATAGAACTAGAGAACCCCCACTTTATGTACTTAAATTATATTATTATTTAAAATCATCATTATAAAATCATCGATAGGTATAAATATTTAATTGGAATCATAATTATTAATATTATTTCTAAATATAATTTAATCCCACATTAGTATTTTTAATTTTATCCCATGAACTAGAGGTAAAAAAATATAAGGATACTAGAGATATTTCATTTCATAACCAATATATAATTAAAGAAAACCCATATATAGATAATTTATGTTGAATAATATTCAGTTTATCATCTCAATTATTAAGTATTAAAATGTTATTTAAGGTAGTAAATATATAACCAATAGGTGAAAAATGAAACATTCAATGATTTACTTTTTGATTTTCTGTTGATGTTTAGTATAGGTTTATATAATTTAGTGGAACATTTTTTGGAAATCGCCAAAATATTAATCTTTTTAGTTTATATCACATTGTGAGTATTTTATTGACATATCTGATATGTAAATTAATGATAATTATTTTCAAAACATTTTTACCCTTTGTAGACTTTGAGTTCTTTAATTTATAGCACATTGATATGAAAATTATTTTGAAACCCTTCTCTTAAATAGAATTTATTTTTTCTTCAATAAATGGAGTGAAAATAGAAAAAAGGTTAGAATATGGTTTAATATATTCATCCCAGGAATGGGAAGAAAAATGATAAAATAGAACCCCCTATACCAATGGTATCAATAAGGGGGTTGATACATTTCTCCTTTATAATTAATAGCCATTAGGGGGAAAATAAATATTGAAATACATTCTTGATTACATTAATTAGTATTAAAAACAAATATAAAAGGGGATATTTATGTTCCCAAAGGTTTTAATTTGATGCATTTATTAAAAATTATTAACAATATTTATTCTTTTTGATGATGGGTGATGGTGGAAGTATCATCTCTTGCTGAAGATTCTAAAAATAGGTGGGTAATCATGTTTGAATCATTTGTTTCATATAAAGTATAGAAATAGTCTTAAGCTAGAAAACAATTATTTTATGGTAAATATATGTTCCCCAACCCATTTAAAATTTCATGATCTTTGATATGGACCACATATTATTGTATTATATAAAAATAAATGAATAGTTATATCTATAATAGTATTGAGAATATAAAGAAACTGACAATTAAATATTATGTGAAATGTTTTGATAAATGGTGTAATTAATTTTCAAAGTTCGTATAACTCATTATTTTGGAATAAATATTAAATGTTATTAAATTATTTAATTAATATCACATAAATGAATGTATAGAGAGGATAATATTTGATATGTAAGTTAATAGGCAATGATAAAATATTTTATTGTTCTATCAAGAGTCATTCTATGATTCAATGTACTTTTGAACAAGATAAAGATGCTTTGATATTTTTTTATGATTCCTAGAATAATTTGATGATGTTATGAGGTGATTGAAATTTTCTTGATAAGGGTTTGAGGTAAATTAAATATCATATAAATGATGTTTAGTAATTGGTGTAGTATTTTGACCTATAAAAATAAAAAAATTTGTATATGTTGGAAAAAAATATGACTTATTATTTAAGAAAATACTCCAAGTAGTCATCTCAAACCCAATGTATGAATGATTACGATAGATAACTACAATTTAATTTATTAAAGATATATAAATGAGTGATTAAAAAAAATTTATTAGTCACTTACTCATATAATAATTATTAATGGAAATGTAGTTATTTATTTATTTATATATGACTAATCCATCTCATCATACATGATATTTATAGATTTCATATGATTCATTAGATTCAATGAATCCTGAAAATATGATTCATGGTACTCTATATTCCAGATATCAAATGATATCTACATATGAGTCATCAAAAGGAGATCAACATCTATGTGATTTAATTAATGAATATTGGTAATTAAAATCAATGCATATTTATTCTATAGAATATATTAAATTCATTACATAGAAAAAATATATTTTAGCTAATGGATGAAGAATATATGAATCCCGAATAATAAATATAAATAATGAAATTAATATAAAATGATACAATAATTTTTCATCGTTTATTTAAAACATTAGAAAACTCAAAGGGTGTGTGATTTAGGTAGAATGGTTGATGAAAAACAGATAGCAATAGAAGGAAGATAAAATAAAGGATGGATTAAATAATGAGATATAAAATAAGTCTAAAAATTTTATAAATTCAATTTTAATTATTCGTAGGAATAAAAATATGTTTCTAGGAAATTTTTTATATAATTTATTAAAGATCAGGATTCCACTTTAATCCCTACTTCAATTTTGGATTGTGAGCAATAACGATGAAGAATAAGAAGTGTGTATCAATATATTGGTGATATTTTAGTTTTAAATGATAATATATGAAATAAAAATAGTGATTTAAATTAAACACAATACTAAATATCCATGTATTGATCATAATTAATTTAATTATCAAATTTTCTCTTGGGATTTATTCTAAATATGATGTAGTTTTTGGCTAAGGTTTAATATTATTTTAACAAAATCATTATGATGTATACCCTAGTTTTCATTAAATCTCTCAATATGTGATGTATATTTCCATACAATAATTCTTTTATTATTATATGATTTTAATTTATCTGTATAGAATATGTTGTTTTATAAAGTAATATATTATTTTTGATAAGAAATAACACAGCAATATTAAATTCTATAAATAATATTTTTTCAACCAATATAATGTGAGTAGGAAAATGGTAAAATTAATTTTTTGAAAACAAAACTATCTTCCAGTTGAGAATATTTGGGATAATGGTACAAAAAATGTATTTTTCCTTTGGAAAAATTAAAATTTAGATCATTTAACTGTTTATAATGTGGTATTTACTTATAAAAATTTTGTAAATATTTTGTAGCGTTCTAATTATAAAAGGTAATAATTTGGAATGATAGAGATGGGTGATTTGTCTAGAAGATATCTAGAGGATGATCAGTAGATAATGAATATAAAATGGCTCATCAAAAATAATAATAATAATTATTGTTATTATTATTATATAACGTGATATTTCCCAGTTAATAAAAACTCATTAGGTAATGAATGCATATAAAAATATAAGTAATATAAAATGGTTTAATTAAATAGATCTAGATAAAGATGAATAAAATAATAAGAAGTGTTTCCTTATATATCTATCTAGATGATGTAGTATGAAATCTATAAGCATATATAGATCTAAGAGAGATAATATAACTAATTATTTTATTTAATATTTTTTTTTGAAGGAATTATATGTGGGGATACACTATGTTTCTAAAATAATATTATCTCATGTTGTGGAGGCAAGGGATCATATTCTGAAAAAGATATGGAGGTTATGTTTATAGAAGTGAAACAATTCCATAATTTTCTTTATAATATTGACTGGAAGACAAGGAATATATAAATGAATAAATGAATCTTATTTTTATATTTAGTGTTATCATCTATTTATATGAGACCAACATAAAATAGCTGAAATAGAATTATAAAACCATTTGGTAGATTTATGACTTTGTGATATAGTATAAATACCTCCTTAAAAGCACCATATAGTGAAATATCGCCTATATAATATGATTAATATGGTTTAACATTGACACCAGGGTGAACCATTAAAATTGATGATAGTGTTTTAGTAGTAAATCTGTTACTTGGTGAAACGTAATCGCTGTAATGAGTAGGCTTCCCACATTTTCTTGGAATCTTATAATATAATTTTATGTTGATATTAATTTATATTCATTATTGAATGTGGTATTATGGGTCAGGTAGAACATAAATAGATTAATTAACTTCCAAATAGGTGTAACGCCCCGACCCCAGTTACCCAGAGTCGATGCATTATAACATAACATTGGCAAGATCACAAGAAAGATCAAGTCTTGAAAAACCGATTAGTGTAGTAGCTTTGGAATAACAAGATACATTCATAAAGTTTTACATTACATCATATAAATAAAAACTACAACAATATAGTCTCCATAATCCACATTCTTATCCCCTCATATTATCCCAATGGGTCATTCATAATTTACTTCTTCACATCCTTGGAAAAATAAAACATAGAAAAGGGGTGAGCTCAAATGCCTAGTAAGGATAACATTATAGTGGAAACATTCATAAATAAGAATAAACCTTTAAGGCAATGTATAACTAAAACAAAATCCTTTTAAACATGAACTTCAACATTGTATGGAAAATATAAAATGAAATAATTCCATTTACTTATTCACAAGGATATTATACTAGATTAATAATCACTTGGAATATCAATAACCACTTTCATAATGATGGAATGCAGAATGCCAGACTATCATAACCACATAGCAAAGGCCTCATGCCAAGACTACAAATAATATTTCATCAAGGCCTTATGCCAAGACACTAGTTTGTCTCATGAGACATACCCATGCATCGAGGAGCTATAGTGGGCTCCACCCGTCACTTACTAAGTCCAATTCATTCCTCATATAAAAATTTTTAAATATGACATAAACATTCGTATTAAACTAGCATATGAAATGTCAATACATAATCGACAAACCATGAATGGTATAAAAATAGCACATCCACAGTCAAACATAACCCATTCGATACAATATATAAGATTTTATTGTATCAGATTAATCTCAATCATGAATAATGAATGATATCGACATAGATGAAAATAATCTTTAAAACTATTAGAGAGAAATATCCTCCTTTTTCTTGAAATCATTTAAAAGTCGCACTATTTGTCAAGAAGCCATTTAAAAATAGATTTTTGAATCAAAGTGTCCCATACCAATTTGAAACTTTTAAAAGGAGTTTAAATTTCAAAACTCTAAATTCCATATAAATAAATCCTTAAATCCATTTTTAAAACATGGTCATTAATGAGAATTATTTATAAGAATAAGTCATTAAAAAATTTAAAAATGATATTTTAGTTAGAGTTTTGAACCAAAAGACAAAAACTTGAATACAAATAACTTAGGTAATCAAAAAAATTTAATATCATGAGAATAATGGGATTCATGATATAGTATTTCAAATTAAATTATATACACCATATAAAAGTGATTTTGTGTATAACAACAAAGAAGTCTCAATGGAATGTAAATTGAGATGAATTCTTTTATAAAGACCATATCCTTAGGTTAAGGATAAATCAACAAAATAATTATGTGTGAAAAATATAAATACACTAAATATGATTGGATATTCAATTTAATGAAATCAAAGGACATTCACACATATTCTTGTAAAAACAACACCAATGAATTGGATGTTTATCTCAACAAATCGAGATTGAGTAAAAATTACTCTTATCATGGTCATACCAATGACTTGAAAATTTATCAATGGAGTTATTATGTGTATAAAAATTATATCTAGAGAAAGGGGAGTGTAGATTATGACAAAATCAAATGAATAGTGATTCCACACATAATCTTGGATAAAAATAATCAATGAAGAATGCATAAAGCCGAATGAGTGGAAATTGAAATTTCAAATTCCCTTATCGATTTGGAATCTTATGAAACATGAACCCATGAAAGAAGGATAATATAATGATGATGTAAATTTCCATAAATTAAATTATATTACAAAATCAATACAATCATGTGCAGTAAACACACCACATGCAATAAATAAGTGGTGAATAATGGAAATCTCACGGAATTTAAAGTGAGATAAGAAACCCCTTACCACATTGTAATCAGCTGAGTCGTTTGACCAAAAGTTAATAACCACCAAATTATTTATATAATAACATGAATATAATGAGAATAATCATAATATATATCAAATGTCAGTACACAATACACCACTTTCAATAAATTAGTGGCGAACAATGGAAATCTCACGGAATTGAAAGTGAGATAAGAAAATCCCTTACTTTGTACTTTTTCCTTGGTCGAAGGTAGGTTAAACTCTTGTATAATGGTGAAATAATTGTTATTGAATTATAAAATAATAATTTACATTAATATGATTTCATATATTATCTTTTAACATTGATTTCTTAATAATATCTTACAATTATCGTCATTTCGGGTGTTAACTTACTCGTTTTCCATTATATTCATTGTTATGTAAGCTGTGTTTTTTAAGGATAAGTTGTATCTTATTCATATCCAGAATTAAATCAAGTCCTTAAAAATTATTTTTAATCATCATATGATAATTATACTTGAATTGATATGATGGAGAATGAATCTCATCACGTTCATGGAGACTGTAGTCCGTACGTATGCACGAGTGACAATATCATTCTTTTGATGTTAAAATAATATATAAATGAATGGTATATCATATAGAAAGAAATATTATCATGTTATATGTATTATTCACATGAATTTCACATCATTTGTATACCCATCCAAATAATAATTTATTGAATGACAATTACACCATGACGTTGAGACGGTAAGCCGTACGTAAGCACGTATGGTGACATGCCATCCAAATGATGGATAGAATACTGAATATTGATGTACCATATTTATAATAACATCACAGTATATATAAGATACTAGATTTATTATTTTATAATATAAATAAAAAATAAAGAAGATGTGGATGAAGAATGGAACTTGAAAACGGGTGGTGAAATTATTACCTCTTCTGCGGGTTCTTCCTTTTAATTTGATCAAAAGGGATCCTTAATTCGGCTTTCTGACTAAAGGAATGCTTCTAGGATGAATTGAGGGATGTTGAGAGATTATTTTGGCAGGGTTTTTTGATCCAAAAGGATTTTAAGATGTGAATTAATTAGAAGGGGTACTTCCATTTTATAAGAGGGGTGAGGGGCACTTTTGGAAAAGCTAGAATTATTATTTTATAATAAATTCATATTTGGTTTCTAATGGCTCCAAAGTAGATTATTTAAAGGTTAATGTGGGGATAGGTCACGAACCACTCAACCAATAGGATTTAGATAGTTTTGGGTTACTATATTAAACATATCTTTAAGTATTAACTCTTAGTTAATTAGTTTTACTTTTACAATGTCTCTTTGTATTTTAATACTATATGGTTAATAAACAAACTATATACATTCAGGAGACCCCCAAGTAGTACATTAATGATAAAACTATCATGATATAAGTCTCTTGGCCGAACCTTATATTTTTTAGGAATTTAATATCAATTAATAATATAATATTTGTTTTAAAAACTCTTTTATGTCAATTTTGACAATATTCAATAATTGATTTTTGTAAAAATCATAACAGAATGATTACTTCCAAAAAAGATGATTAACTCATTACTAACATGTCATATTAACCAATTAAATTTTTAAAAATAATATAAATTCTCATATTATATTTATTTGGGTATTTATAATATTAATTATTTTAATTTTTTACTATTATGGTAATTACAGCATCATTATTGTGTCATAAATAAATTAAATTATTTATTGTCTAAAAATTATAAATAAAATATAATTATATAGGAAATCGTTTTAGCTTTCTCATGAATATTAATAATTGAAAATACAACATATATAACCCTATTTAAAAAATGAATTTCTAAAAGATATATGCTTATGTAATTTTAGTATTTATTTTAACTTAATTAATATAATGTGTCATTATAAGTTGCTCCATGGGGTCCCAAAATCAACCCAAATATTCCCATGGTTGGACATGTATCCACCAATATGGTTAGGACAAGTTTGAGGGTAATTTAGAATTATCATAATATTATTGTTTAACCATTATTTACCAGAATTACCCATTAACCATGGTAAATAAAATACTTACCGAAGTAATTATTCAAAATTTATAAAAATAAAATTTACCTATTTACAAAATTTGGACATCCTTATTCCAAATATGGAATCCATTTTTCCAAATTCTGAACACAGATGTGGCAGAAATTAATTTAAAATTAATTCTCGTTCTTAAAACAAAAAGCCTGTTTTAAGAGATAATAACTATCAAAAGATTGGAACTTTTTATGTCTAGTTTAATTGTGAAATTATGTCCAATGAAAAAAATTGAATTAAATGTTAAAAATATATTATAAATATACATTAAAACCACTCAAATTCATAATTTATCAATATTAATTATTTCGATTAAAAAAGTTGTTTTTAATTAAAATTTTGTAATTTTCTCTATTCATTAAAATATGAAAGTTATCTGAAAAGTACCAAAATTTAACCCTAGGATAATTTCTATATTCTGAATCCAAAAAAAAAGTCCATTTTGAGATATAGAAATGATAAAATTTCAAAATGTAGGTATTACTATTCATAATGGCTAGTTGGATTGGTTGTGGTGTGTTAGAATCTCAAAGTTGCGTACAATGCACGTCATTGCATTATTCAAAGGGAAAAGTATCATGGAAGCTTGGGGTGTTACATTCTCCCCTCCTTCAATAAATTTCGTCCTCACAATTTTTTTTAAAAACTGGGCTTGTGAATATAATGGAAAGTCCCACATCGGAAAAAGAGTCAATAAAACTATCACTTTAAAATAAAGGAAGAGAGTTATAAAGGTCACCCAATATAACCCATACTATGATTCCAGGTAGGAAAACATTGATATGGATGATAAAATAAGTGTTATGTTCTGATGGAGAGGGATAGAAAACATGATCAACAGAATGTTAACAATAAGAAAATCAAAAACTTATGTTGGGACAAACGGTCATTAGTCTCCCAGTAGGAAAAGTAAACACACAACATTTTTTTTTAATATACATTACATAAGGACGGGGAATTCATTTATGATATTGAATAAGAACATAAATAGATATACTTACTTTTTAATTAGAGTTTCATTTTTTAATAAATTTTTACCACTAACTCATTTTTTTTGAACAATGAGTATTCAATAAGACTAGGTCACAATGGAAGAGCTAGAATAAACATCTATAGAAATACATGATCTACATAGGATGAAATATATATTTACCTTGTCTTTAGAGATTAATCAAAACCAAAATGGATAGTATAATATCTGATGATCCCCTAAATGGATATTCCATTAGAGAAAAAAAAACATTAATCATAATTTCTAAAATTAAACCATCAATACCCCAAAGTTAAATAAATACCATTCTATAATCAATTGTACTTAAAATCCTTCAATATAATCCAGACAAAGTTTGAAACCCAAAACTTATATGAATGTATTCTTTCATGTTAAATTTTATCTCTAAATGACATTAATTACTCTTAAAGTCACATACTTAAAAGTAATTAACCTAATCATTTCCATAAATAACTCAAATTACTAAAAATCCACAATAAAAACATAGATAAAAATCCACCATTACTCCTTAAATGAAATCCAATACTATTCTATTTTCCTTGGGCATATAGTTTTCACAATAAAGGGAACAACATCCAATATAAAATTTATCACTTAATCACCAAATTATTTTCCTATACTAAGGGTATTCATTTGATAAGACATAAGATCCCAAATTAAATAATTATTGATCAATAAAATCATTTAACTTAAAATAATATTCACACTAACCAGGGACATCTCATAGTCCAGTGGTAGGCGATAAATCCCAATCGCACTTTGGTTGTGGGTTCGATTCCAACATCTTTTTCTGACGTGACGGGTTGTCAAACGGTCTGCGTGTTATCCTTTTTCAAAAACTATATTTTATAACATTAACAAAATGAGATAAATTACTCAAAATAACCGTAACATAATTTAACTACCAATATTATCTCATACCATGCATTTTCATCCCAAATTATAATAACTTATAATTGCCTCAAACCCAATTATCATATAAAACCAAATGGTTATTTATAACTATATCCACAAGAGAAAAGACAATTCTTCCTCAAATATCATTCTCACATGGAAAACTGAAAGGTTAAAAATATTAGAGAAAATTATTCCAAAGTAAACCCATCAACAAGGTGCACTAATACTTTTTAAACATTTCTACAACTATTTATTTCCACATAGATTTTTCTTTGACCAATAAAATATCCTATAGAATAGGGAATTCACTTGGGAATGTCCAGGTCCCCTATATTTACAACAAATGATTGTAAATGGATTCTTGGGACCATTTTTATCTTCTTCCATAGTACTTTTCATTTTTCATCAGCAATTCTTCAATTTATGTCCATCCATCCCACATGTAAATCATTTCTTTTCCCCATTGAGACACTTTCCTGGGTGTCTCCATCCACATTTCCTGCATGATGGAAATTGGGGATTCCATTCTCCATGGTCTCCACTACTGGAGCTCTTATCATTCATCACATTTATCTTTTTTGTTGAGTCCGGGAATTGGTTAATATATATATTGTTGATCATATTTTTGGAAAATTTCTTTGGCATAAAGATGATATCTTTTATGCCTATCAACATTCCATTTTGTTACTCATTTCCACCACTGTTCCCACCTTATACATCATTCTCAAAGTCACTATGACTTCCTTGGAATCTAGCCATTGACTAAAACTAGAAAGCATTGTGTGAGTAACAGTATTAATAAAATCATTTAGAGATTAACATGTAACTATATTCTCAATTTGAAACACATTAGTATTAACCAAGGTAATTTACTCACATCTTATATATATAATACTTCAAATCGGTTTGTAAAGAAAATTAAATTATCCTATGCACATCCCTCGGGATTTTCGTAACCAAGAGTGCAGCAAGGCCCATTTTCGTGCACCAGTTCCCATTCGAGACTAGCTCAAAGCGGTGTTTTCGGGTTTTACCCCTAGGAACATTTGTGCCAAAGCCGCCCCTACCTGCTCGTATCCAAACAGGGATATATTACTTGGAAAACTCACAAAATCTCTACAATACCAAAATTATAGGAAGTTGTTCTATACTAATATTCAAAGATCATCTTAGGTCTGCGTGTTCTAATCAGAGTTTATCTAAATATAACTTCCAAGATTTGTACTAAACTTCCTCTCATACCAACTGTAACACCCCGACCCCAGTTACCAAGAGTCAGTGCATTAATACATAACATTGGCAGATCATAAGAATGACCATGTCTCAAAAGACCGATTAGTTTGGTATCATTGGAATAACTAGATTCATTCATAAAAGGTTTACATTACATCATAAAAATGAAAACTACAACAACATAGTCTCCATACTTCACACTCTTATCCCCTCATACTATCCCTATGGGTCATTCATAATTTACTTCTTCACATCCTGGAAAAAATAAAACATAGAAAAGGGGTGAGATTAAATTCCCAGTAAAGATAACAATATAGTGGAAACTTTCATAAATAATAATAAACATTTAATGCAATGTATAACTAAAACAAAAGACTTTTAAACTTGAACTTCAACATAGTATGGAAAAAATAAAATGAAATAATTCAATTTACTTTTTCACATGGATATTCTACTAAACGAATAATCACATGAAATATCAATAACCACTTTCATAATGATGGAATGCATAATGCCGGACTATCATAACCACATAGCCAAGGCCTCATGCCATGACTACAAATAAGATTTTGTCAAGGCCTTGGGCCAGGACACTAGTTTGTCTCATGAGATCTACCGATGCATCGAGGAGCTATAGCGGGCTCCACCCATCACATACTAAGTACAATTCATTCCTCATATGAAAAGTTTTAAATATGACAGAAACATTCCTATTAAACTAGCATACGAAATGTCAGTACATAATCGACATTCCATGAATGGTATAAAAATATCAATCCACAGTCAAACATAACTCATTCGATACAATATGGAAGATTTTATTGTATCAGATTAATCTCCATCATAAGTAATGAAGGATATTAACATAGATGAAAATAATCGTCAAAACTATTAGAGATAAATATCAACCTTTTTCTTGAAATCATTTAAAAGTCACACGATTTGTCAAGAAGCCATTTAAAAATAGATTTTTGAATAAAAGTGCCCCATACCACTTTGAAACTTTTAAAAGGAGTTTTAATTTTAAAACTTTAATGTCCATATATATAAATCCTTAAAACTATTTTTAAAACATGGACATTAATGAGCAAGATATAGAAGAATAAGTCTTTAAGAAATTTAAAAATGGTATTTTAGTTAGATTTTCTAACCAAATGAGAGAAACTTGAATACAAATAATTTAGGTAATAAAAACATTGTAATATAATGAAAATAAAGGGATTCATGATATACTATGTCGGAGTACATTATATACACCATATAAAAGTGATTTGGTGTATAAGAACAAAGAAGTCTCAATGAAATGTAAATTGAGATGAATTCTCTTATAAATACCATATCCTTAGGTTAAGGATATATCAACAACATAATTATGTGTGACAAGTATAAATACACTAAATATTATTGTATATTCAGTTAAAACAATCAAAGTACATTCACACATATTATTGTAAAAACAACCCCAATGAATTGGATGTTTATCTCAACAAATCGAGATTGAGTAAAAATTACTCTTATCAAGTTCATACCTATGACATGATAATTTATAAATGGAGTGATTATGTGTATAAAAATTATATCCATAGAAAGGGGAGCGGAAGTTATGACATAATCAAATGAATAGTGATTCCAGACATAATCTTAGTGTAAAATAATCAATGAATTATGCATAAAGCCGAATGAGTGGAAATTGAAATTTCAAATTCCGTTATCGATTTGGTAACTTATGAAAAATGCACCCATGAAAGAAATATAATACAATGATGATATGGATATCCATAAATTAAAGTATATTACACAATCAATACAATCATGGGCAATACACACACCACATGCAATAAATAATTGGTGAATAATGGAAATCTCATGGAATTTAAAGTGGGATAAGAAACCCCTTACCGCATTATAATCAACTAAGTCGTATGACCAAAAGTTAATAACCACCAAATTATTTATAGAATAACATGAATATAAATAAAATCATGATAATATATATCATATGGAAGTACACAATACACCGCATTCAATAAATTAGTGGCGAACAATGGAAATCACACGGAATTGAAAGTGAGATAAGAAAATCCCTAACTTTGTACTTTTTACTTGGCCGATGGTAGGATACCCTCGTGTATAATGGTGACATAATTTTTATTTAATTATAAAATGTTTATTTACATTAATATGATATCATATATTATCTTTTAACATTTATTTGTTAATAATATCTTAGTATTATCGTCATTTCGGGTGTTAACATACTCGTTTTCTTTTATATTCTTTGTTATGTAAGCCGTGTTTGTTTTTGATATGTTGTATATTATTCATATCCAGAATTAAATCAAGTCATTAAACATTATTTTTAATCATCAAATGAGAATTATACTTGAATGGATACGATGGAGAATGAATCATATCGCGTTCGTGGAGACGGTAGTCCGTACGTACGCATGAGCGACAATATCATTCTTTTGATGTTAAAATAATATATTAATGAATGGTATATCATATAGAAAGAATAATTATCATGTTATATGTATTATTTACATGAATTACACTTCATTATTATACCCATCCAAATAATAATTTATTTATTGACAATTACACCACGATGTGGAGACGGTAAGCCGTACGTACGCACGTATGGTGACATGCCATTCAAAGGATGGATAGAATTATGAATATGGTTGTAACATATTTTTAATAACATCACATTATATATAAGATACTGGAGTTATTATTTTTGAATATAAATAACAAATAAAGATGAAGTGGAAGAAGAAAGGAACTTAAAAAAGGGTGGTGAAATTATTACCTCTTCTTCGGGTTCTTCCTTGTGATTTGATCAAAAGTGCTCATTAGGTTGGCTTTATGACTAAAGGAAGGATTATAGGTTGAAGTGAGGGAAGTTGAGAGAGTATTTGGGCTGGGGTTTTCCGAACCAAAAGGCATTGAATATGTGGATTAATGAGAAGGGGGAGTTCTATTTTATAAGAAGGATGAGGGGCACCTTTGGAAAAGCTAGAAATATTATTTTATAATAAATTACTATTCGGTTTCAAATGACTCCAAAGTGGATTATTTAAATTTTAAGGTGTTTATAGGGCTAAAACCACTAAACCAATATGATTTAGACAGGTTTGGGTAAATATATTAACCTTATCTTTAAGTATTTACTCTTAGTTAATTAGTTTCACTTTTACAATGTCTCTTTGTATTTTTATACTATATTGTTAATAAAGTTATTATATACATCCAAGCGACCCCCAAGTGGTCCATTAATGATACAAATCTCATGATATAAGTTTCTTGGCCGACCCTTAGATTTTTAGTAATTTAATATCAATTATTAATATAATATTTGTTTTAAAAACTCTTTTATGTCAATTTTGGCACTATTCAATAATTGATTTTTTTAAAAATCATAACAGAATTATTAATTCAAAAAAAGTTAATTAAATCATTAATAACATGTCATATTAACCTATAAAATTAGTTTAATTCATAAAAAGTCTCAAATTAGATTTATTTTGGTATTTATAATATAAATAATTTTAATTTTTCACTATTATGGTAATTACTACATCATTATTGTGTCCAAAATAAAATAAATTATTTATTCTATAAAAATTATAAATAAAATAACATTATATAGGAAATAGTATTATATTTCTAATTAATATTTATAATATAATATCCAACATATATAATACTATGTAAAAAATGCTTTTCTAAAAGATATATGCTTATGTCATTTTTGTATTTATTATAACTTAATTAATATAAAGTGTCATTATAAGTGGCTCCATGGGGTCCCAAAATCAACCCAAAGATTCCCATGGTTGGAAATGTATCCACAAATATTGTTAGAAAACGTTTTAGGGTAATTTATTATTATTATAATATTACTTGTTAACCATTATTTACCAGATTTACCCTTTAACCATGGTAAATAAAATATTTACCAAAGTAATTATTCAAAATGACTAAAAATAAAAGTTACCTATTTACAAAATTTGGACATCCTTAATACAAATATGGAATCCATTTTTCAAAAATAAAAACACATAAGTGGCAGAAATTAAATTAAAATTAATTCCGGTTGTTAAAACAAAATGCGTGTTTTTAAGAGATAATAACTATCAAAATATTGGCACTTTTTTATGTCTGGTTTAATTGTGAAATTATGTCCAATGACAAACATTGAATTAAATGGTAAACCTATATTCTAAATATACATTAAGACCACTAAAATTCATAATTTATCAATATTAATTATTTCGATTAAAAAGGTTGTTTTCAATTAAAATTTAGTAATTTTCACTATTCATCAAAATATGAAAGTTATCCGAAAAGTACCAAAATTTCACCCTAGGCTAATTTCGATATTACAAATCCAAAAATGATGTCCATTTTGAGAGATAGAAATTATAAAATTTCAAAAATTAGGTATTACTATTTATAACAGCTAGTTTGATTGGTTGTGGTGTGTTAGAATCTCAAAGTTGTGTACAATGCATGGCATTGCATTATTCAAAGGGAAAAGTACCATGGATGCTTGGGGTGTTACAATAGGTAACAACAATTTGTATAACTACATCAAATAAAGATAATAAAAAATTGGGAATTTTTTAGAATATTTATTCATTAGATAAACAATTAGTTTAACCATCCACCAATAATGAATGAGGTTCTATAATGAAAATGATAAATCATTAATGTATAATTATTTTATTAGGGAAGAAATAAACCATAAAATATTTAGGTACTAGAAAAAAAAAATTAATTGTAGGGTTCACTCGAATGATTTGGGTAACTATGAACCTTAACCATTCACATACAATATTTTCTATATAACATGAAATATACATTCCTACCATCATAATATCTGGTAAAAATAATAAACAAATATTTAATATCTACGAGAAACAATATGGATGTCAAAATAATAATAACATTTCATGTATAATATCAATTATTACATTCCAAAAATTTTAGGTAATGTCATCCATCAATAAATGTGATATAATTTTCCCCCATTTCTTGTATGGACTATTGGTAGTAAATATAAATTTACCCTCTTTAAAAAGAATGATTGCTATAATACTCAATGAATATTTTATTGTTTGATTTGGGAGTTAGAGTAAATGAAATTTTATATTTACTTATTATAATATATTCTATTGAAATTAACATTTGGTTATAAAATTTATGGTTAATAATAATCCATATAGACCCTTAGAAAAATACATGATCCAATAGTTAATGGTATTGAGAAGAGACATTATATAATATGACATGACATGATCATTGAGTAGGGAGGTGGTGATTCAAGGACCCCCCTTATTTTATGATATCCCCCACTTATGAATTCGACCTATTAAACTAATGAAGGTTCACAATCCACCCCTTGTAATCTTTAAATATTTTCTCATATTCATAAATAATGATAAATCATAACACAAAATATGTATAATGATTAATAAACATAGCTACTCCTTTGATTCATTGTTAGTTCCACAAATCAATGAATTTTACATGAAATAACTAATGTCATTACAACACAGAGTCTACACTCTGTTCACACACAAATTATATAATTTACTAGAAGATAAAAAATCATCTAAAATATATTATCTAACAATAAATAAAACACATGATGATATCTTCTCCCAATTTATCAATTCACATTTTGATGCTCTTAATAAATGAATAGATGGATTAATATATGAATGAGTTTACTCTTTATTTAAGATATTATGCAAATAATTTCATTTCTCAGGTCATTAGTATTGAAACTACCACAATAATCAAAGATATCTTGCTATATCACCTTAATATAGAGGATATTAACTTCTCTGAAAAAAAATATGAGTGATGGATACTTCTCATGATCTTCTCTAATATTCACATAGTTTCTTCCAACTAAATATCCTTATTCAAGTATGAATTTCATGTTACAATAAAAAAGGAAACATATGATATCCAGAATGGTATATCTAAAGTAACCATTAACTCCAAAAAAAATACCATGAATTTTATCTATTACTAAAACATCTTATATCCTCATGGGCCCTACACTCTTTGCTTAAAACATGGAATAATTCCACATTATTCAATATTTATTCTATAAAATATAATTTTTCATAATATTATAAATTTTTTTTGAATCATGTAATTAAAAAATATATAATGGTCAAGGAAGAATTTAATTATTATCCAAAAATATCCACATTTTATTCCCTATGTTTTTCTTATGTTTCAAATATCATAGAATGATATGTCTTTCATCATATCTTTTTACGTAATTATAGATTAATGGACCTAAAAACAAAAAAGTGCACAAACTTGGTCTCTTTTATATATTATTTTTCTCATATATATCAAACTATCAACATGATATTCCTTCATTATGTAAGTGGGGTTAGCTACTTTGTCTTTTTTGGTACTTTTTAACCATGGCTTCTTTCAGTGAACAATGGATTTTTTGGGTATCCGTATTTCTGTATAGTATACATCAAAAGAAGCATGGATAGAACCATGGGTGTGGTTAATCCTATTTTTCAAATATGAAACTCATCTTTGTGTAACTCCCAGATCATAACCTTCTTAATACGCATTTTTGGTATAGTCATGTTGCAATGGTGAACAAAGTGTTCACTAAGGGGTGAAACACAGTCCTGAACTCATTAATGTTTACATTTTTGGAATTTTATCATCACTTGGAATTATAAAATTGTCATGTACATTTCATAGAACCTTATATAACTTCACCACATCAACCTACTTTTTTTTACATTCTCATATTGGGAAGTCATTAACACAACATCCATTGTGCTAAGGAATTGTCTTTATCTACCATCTCTAATATTCTTTCCAAAATAGATGGTCATTAATATGACAAACATCAATCATGTGATTTCAACATTGATATTATCAAAAAATAAAAAATTCTTATTTGATGTTACAACACTTGTATTTTTATTAAAGTTATTATTTTCATTAAATCCAACATCATCCATTCATATTTCTAACAATCCCCCCATTTGGATTTTTTGAAAATATTCCTCTTCATTATATTCAATTTACAAATATTTTAACCCCTATTATTGATAATGTGACTAAAAGGTCCTCAATTAATGTTCATCTTTATGTTATCAACTTAAAATCATCATCTCTACTAATTTTCACCATATAGTGTTGCATGAAATCATATGGTCCTTCAGTAAAGATCCATTGATAATTTCTCTCTATGTATACATAGGCTATCTCAATATTGAAAAAAAGTTAGATATACCCTCATTGTTCAATGTTGTCCATAAAAACTCATTATATGATAACATTCACCCAAAAAACCACATTTTTCCCATCAATGAGATTATAAGAAAATAAAATTAATATCCTTCAAAAATACTAATACGAAATTAAATTAATTCAATATAAACCATTATTTTGAAAAATAGATTAAATTTAGGGATTTTTCAGACCACATTCCATATTTTTATATTTTTTCACGAAATATATGATTTGATAAATTTATTCTTAAAGGTGATCCCCCTAAGGTTATGTACATATATATTCTTCATCATTGATATGTACTCCATGAACATATCATCCTCTTCATTGAATAGAAATGGATGCCTGAAACATATTATTTAATTTCTTACATGTTATAAAAGCACATATAAATTATTAAGGGAAGAAAGAGTGACCAATTTATTGCACTTGAGAAACCATAAGTTTGAAAGCATACTCGTGACCTATGTCATTCTTTAATTTTAATCTATAAATTAATTAAAAATAGTGAGTTGTGTCCTCTAAATTTATTAAGGAAAAAGTAATATCATGTACAATAAGATAGGTGAGAACACAATTTCAAATAGAGGGTGTAAAAGAGGAACACCCATTAGTGGGTAATTATGGAACCCATGTTTCTAGGGTAGCTGCATCTACTCTGAGGATATCTCCCACTCCACCTCGATTTGGATACCTCAAGGGTCATATGATCATCACCTGGAAGTGAATCAGAAGCATCGATACTTTTCATATATTTAGATGAGTGATCACACACATAAAATTCCTTATTATTTTGAAAACTCTCTTCCATATTGTCAGATTAATGGTTCAACACTATGAGATAATCATTGATGTTGAATGCATATCATTATATTTTATCAAAAATTATTTCAGGATATACAGTAAACCTCTTAGATTCCTAACTATTGAGTTCTATTTGAATTACTTACCCTTCTAATATCTCACATACAATTAAAATATTTTTTTGAGCTTCTATAGCCTCACATTCCATGTTAGAAGAAAATTTAAATGTGTGAAATTAATTTCTCATAAATTAAAAAAACTAAGGAGGAAAATTCCCTTTTTTTGTTTCCATTAAATCTATCATTTTGACAATGAGAAGGTGAAACCACCTAAAGACTATAGGGGATCATATATTCCATATAGAGAGTTGGAGGAACCTCTCCATTTTATTTTGATGGCATAGTTTGTATGAAATTAATCATTCAGAAACCATCTTCATCCACAACCATGTCATAAATATACACTTTAATTTTTTCAAGGCCAATGGAATATAATTTTTCAAAATCTCTTTGATCTCCCATATGTATTTTTTGTTCATACATTACTTGTTGATTAGAATTTTCTTATATCATAGCCTTGTCAATTGACTGGTTTGAAATTTATACCTCATCCTTCTTATAAATATGTGTATGGAAATCATTTGAAAAGTTAAACAATACAATAATATATTATTATTAATCCTCCACCAACCCTTTATGTTTATTGATGAACACTAAAATTAGATTTAATGTTCATTTCTTCGTAAGAAAGAGGTATTTTATTACCCATGGAATGAACCCAATTATTGTTAATTTTTTCTGGGATGATATAATTCTCCTCAAAGTGAACAAGATCTTCAATAGCCATATTGGCACATATTTTATATTTGGATAATACATTAAGATCAAAAACATTATCATCTACCCCATGAAAATATTTATCAAAGGTTATAATATATGCATTTATCATAGGATCCACATGGAGATCACTGTCAACCTCAACTTTTGGATTGATGCCACCTTTGATAGTTTCTTTTTTCTTCAATAATAAAAAAAATGTCTATTCGTATTACAAAAATTGCATAATATGTCTTGCTTACATCCCTCTTTATAATTCCTATAATAGATTCTGTATAATCAATTTATTTGAATTAATTTTCTTATCCTTATGAATTAATATGTCACCACTTCCTTGTGATTGATGTTTCTTTGGTGAAAACACTTTTTTATGACGTCATTCATAAATGTTTTTCTTACCAGTTTTGGATTTTAATAGAATTACCTTATCCCCTTCATTCAACATAAAATTCGTATTTTGTTTTTATTCCTCAAATTCTCTCTAAAAATACCCCACTATTATTACCTACTCATAGAAAGGTACATGTTGAACTAACATGATTTTGATTTTTGTTCATACCTTCCACAACATCAACAATATCCCTGGAATTCATATTTCTTTTTCTAATTCCATACATATTCAATATGGTGTACATGTTCTCATCATTAATCATTTTTTTGGGGATGTTGTTTTCATGGAACTGAAATTTATTTCTCATATATAGATTTTTTATCTCAGTATTTATAGATTTACTTTTAAGACATTCATTGTTATAAATATATGTTTTATCTTCTAGTTTAATTGGTGTAGTCTTAACTTGTTCCTTTGACCCCCAATAATGATATTATTATCCTCTAATATCAATAGAGTTCATTAAATATTCTATAATTTAATTCAAATCAGTTTGATCTAAAATATATATATACTTTCATAAAGTCCTATTAATTTTACACATAATATTAAATTATTTTTTGATATAAATATCTAATAAGTAAAAAAATATCATGTATCTATGTTTCATTGAATGTATAGGTATAGAAAACATCAAATTAAACTAAACCATAAATTCATTATTTATATACACCTTAGTGCTATCCATAATATCATGACTATCCTAAAACTATATAGGATTTCCTTGGAAATACATAAATGAACGGGGATAGTAGTAAATTAAAAAAAGATAATATATATAGTATTGGACATATAGTGTGAGACAATTCTATAACATGATATTATAATAGAGAAATAAAAATATTAATCACAAAAAATAATAACATAAATAACATTATAAAATAAGATCATATCATCATCAAAATGTCGTAGAAGCATATAAAATGAAATCATCATTATTCAACTTGAACATCCTAAAAAATATCAGTTGCTGGAAAAAGACTCATAATGGATTATATTTACTCCCTAATCCCATTGAAATTTATAATGAGAGCAAAAATATTATCTAATTAATTGGAGTGATATTTGGGAACAAAAATCATTAAATTTAAAATATTATGTGTTCCATTAAAAAAATTCAATATTAAGGAATAGACGTAAATATTTTCAATAGATAGATAAGGGTTACAGAATTGTTCCATATGTAGTTATCAAAAGAGAATTCATAATGAATACATTTGACAAATCAACCAATGGAATGAATAACTCTATCAATAGAACGAAGTATGATCTACATGAATATTTAATGGAGGTATATAAAAAATATTTAAACAATTGTTAAAATAAATGGTTTAAATCATTGATCAAATCATGTTTAAATGGTAATATTGAATATTTATTAATGAAAATACCTTCTTCACATTAAAATCAATTCATTATAATATAAAAAGTTCCCAAATTTTATTTTAAACGACTCATTCAAAAGAACCATGGAATTATATAATTTCAGATTCAATTCATTATGTGGTCATAATTTATAGAAATTATTTTCATGTTGTTTATGATAATAGAAATAATTTATTCTGTACTTTCATATTAAAATGTCAATATATACATTGATCAAAAAATGAATAAAATATTCATTTGAACTGTTTTTGTAAAATACATAGCACATGGGAAACAATGTCTTAAATATGTCATTTTAGAATATCAAATACATTTTTTAAATGATTTTAAGGAAAATATATATGGAATTGAAGGGATTCATAATTAAAAGAAGATACTGGATTTTTATTACATAGAAACAAGCTTCCTGCTGATTATTTATTCAATATGGAGAAAATGGATAGAAAATTGTAAAAATATTAGAAATTATTTTCATAAAAGGGTTTTCTTTCAACAAATTAATTATATAATATTTCATTAAAATGAAATGTAAACATAAAAAACACAAAAATAAATAATATTGTAATGTAAAACATTTACTACATTGGTAACATTCAAATAAAATATGTTTGGATGATATAAAATTAATTTTAACGTAGAATTTTCAGTTTTATGAATAATTCCTGATATGATATGTGAAATGTGAATCATATAATCCATATAAAAAAATTAGGACATTGCCATTAATATATGACTCATTGAAGGGAAATTGTTATGATGTGCATTACAAAAAACACACTATTTATTTAATAATTAATTAATTAATTGATTACATGTATAAAATTTAAATACACATAAAACAAGTTGAAATACTAAAAAGAATTATAAAAATTAATTACATATATAATCAAAAAATTTCAATGAAAATTAATATTTAATATAACACAATGACAATAAATTGAGTCATGAAACACCTTAACTTGAGTTCTACTAGTCACAAACACAAAATTTTTCATTTATAAACAATAAACATATTTTAATTATTTACATTAATAAAACCCTTTCTCATCATTATTATTTATTTTATTTCATTTATTTCCATGTTATTTTCATTTATATATTAAATTAATTTCATGGAATATGTTTTAAATATATTTGTTTCATATGACCAAAATGAAATTGGTGGGATGAATTTGGTAACATAATTTATTATCCCACCTTATAAAAAAAATAATAATCCTAACCTAAAAATAATTTGTATACATAATTTAAACTCTAAAACTGAAAAATTAATTATGTGTAGAAGAAATGGTCTACGTTACAATCATTTAGATGATAGGTCATACATATGAATTCAATGATCGTAATGGGAATAAGGGAAGATTTATTTTATCTTTTAATAATTTTCAATATATAATAATTTCCATATTATTTCAATAAATATACATATATATACTGTATATGTGATTAGGTGATGAGAAATAAATCTTATCACTTCTGGGAGGTGATAGTCCCCACGTACAGACGGATGACATTGTAATGTTTTAGTGAATGGAAATGTAAGAAAATATATGAAATATTAATATTATATAATGAAAAATTTATCTTTAAAATATTATATTTATTATCAAATTTTTAATAAAAATATATATGAGGTGACTATGAAAAAATAATTTCTTTGATTACTAAGGGGTAGTCCACTCTACAAAAAATTACTGTTTCATTTCCAATTTAATAGAAGAGAAGATAGACGTATTATTATATATTAATCTAATAAAATTTCTGTGTATTTTAGATATTTATTCTATAATGGCATAAAAAATTAATAATTTCATTAATTACTTTATAGAAATAAAAATGAAAAATTTTTGGTTAAAAATGATACAATTTTTTCTGACAACCTCTTTATTTTTGCACCACAACTCTTCCTATGAGGGTATCTTTATCAAACCAATGAATCAAGGACATTTGAATGGTATTATTTAATTTATTATTTTAGGTTCTAATTCAACTAAAATGATATATAATTTTTAATAAAATAGGAATTGTTGTGTTCATTAATAAGGTAGATGGAGTGATAACTTTGTAAATACCATATCTTATTTATTATTGGGAATTAAATATAAATAAAAGTGGATAATAAATTATAAATTATGTATTTGAGGGAATATATGGTTGATTAAAAAAATCTAAACAAAATTCATGTTTTGGGAATTGGAATCCTTTTAATATTACAGTTACTCAATTTTACTATTTCAGTTTTTAACTTGTAATCTTGTTTTTATAGCCAAGAAATTTATTCATCAATAATAAAAAAATATAGTTATAATATAATTAAGAAAAAAAAATAAATATAAATTCCAAATTAGCAAATAAAAATTATATTTATGTGTGTAGTTTATTTTATCAAAATTCCATGTAACTAACATAACCTAGTTTTAACATTAACTATGGTAGTATATTTTTCACTGTTCTTACTTGGTCTTTATAAAAATCATTATTTTGAACATATTACAAAAAATTAAAAATTATTATTCAAAATATTGAATCAATTTTATTGAAATAGTAATTTAATTTTTTGTTGATTTAATCTTAAAAATAATCATACAAAATAACTTTAAACCTCTTTTTCTAGAGAATGCATTTTTCCAGAAATAGATGACTTATTATTAAGTATATGACTAGAAATAATCATTATATAAATTTAAATTCATATAAATTTATGTATAATATATATATTTTCTATTATTATTTATTTAATATGGGTTTTTCAAAATCATTTTAATGTAAATGATTTATTCATTTGAAAATACTTCCCTGAAAATAGTGTTTCTAAGTATAAAAATACCCTGATTCCGAAATAATGAAAATTAATATTAAAATGAAGTTAATTATATCATTATAAATATAATTATATATATATATCACTTTAACAATGAATAAATAATATAATCTAATTTTTAAATTTCATTATATATTGAAAATAAATTATAGTATTTTAAAACATGTTAATTTTCACAATTAAATGAAATATTAATAATTTCTAAAAATCCCACAAAATTCCCCCTTATGTTAATTTGGATATTATTATTTAAGAATGATGTTTCTTATATGAAATTAAATTTTAAAACTGTTCTTAAAATTTATTTAAATAAATTCACCCAAAAAGTAACAAAAACATTGTTGAATAAAATTTATTTTTTGAGAATAAAATGTATTCATTAAAAATTTATCGTTTATTTAATGATAATATTACCATTAAAATTAATTTATTATAATATTTATATGTATTTAAAAAATTAATTCATCATATTCGTGACCTCTAATTAGCATGATAGGTTTCGATGCTCATATTTAAATAATAAAAATAAATTATTCAATGAATGAACCTAGACATTTACACAAATAATTACATTATTTTGGTAACAAAAACATCCATTAATTATAATCCAATTATTTTAATATTTGTCTATAAGAAATAATTGGGTTATAAATATATCAAAGTGGGGATAAAGAATTATAAAATTTGTTCTCCATTATGATCTCAAAAATCCATTCAAGAATCTATAAAATATCATATAAAATAAATAAATACGTAGAAAAAGGGGTTAGTAAACAAAATCCAAATAATTGACTAAATATGGTAAGGAATAATAATTTATTATTCAATGGTATAACATGATTTTATGAGAAAATAATTCATGTGTCTAACCATAAAGAATGATATCACAAATAACATTATATCATAAGATCATAGTACATGGGAAATGTTGAACCACTATATAGAATGAAATAAACATGTTTCATGAATAATTTCATATAAGGTATCACATGGAGGAAAATATCCCAAAATTTATTTGGATTACTCCCTATTCCCATATATGTTTCCAAAAGAGAAAAAAGTTTTAGCCAATTAATTTGAGTTTTATTTGGGTATACCCATCTAATAAACTACACTACGCTCACCCAGAGCTACTTGGGTGCACCGATTATAAAAATTTCATGATTTCTATCTTCCAAAAAAATGTAATCAATAAAAAGTTAAAATATATGGATAAACAATGGATATAAAATGTATTTTATAATATTGTGTCATATAATAATGAGAAGATATTTCATAATGAAGGCATTTGAGAAATAAAAATATTTAATATATTTCCCTATAAATACAAGGGTTAATATTATAGGTCTATATTTAATTTAAATATATTAATAATATTTAATTAATATATAGTATCAATTTTTATCATCATTGATGAAAAAAATTAAAATATTACATAGGATACATATAGATACAAATACTCTTTTCAAAATGATATCACTTCTCAAAAGTCTAGAAATTAACAAAATATTATATAATGATGTTTTATTTAAAAATGTCCATGGAAACATATAAAACAATTAAATTAAATAAGTGATCATTTTGGTTGGTAATTCCATATGTTTTATTTAATTTAAAGGAACTAATAATTTCACACTATTGTAAAAATATTTAAAAGTTCCTCGTTCGGAAAAGGAAATGAATATTCCATTAAATAAATTTTGTGTAAAATTTCAAAATTGATAAAAAAATTTCTAATAAATATCATTGGGAAATTCATACCTTTTTTTGAAATATTTTATGAAAATATTGACATGGTAGAAAAAATGTATTTTTGATAAAAGAATTTAATGACAGTTAAAAAATAATTCTTCATTTATTTATTGTACCAAATAGATGAAAATTTTAATAATACTTGAATAATTAATGAATAATGAATGGATAATTAATGTAATTGTTTTATTACATTTTTATCAAATATGTTCCCAAAATAGAAATTCAAGCGCAAAAAATCATGCTTAATATGAAATTAAAACAGAAACACTTTCTGATTTTGTAACATTTGAATCGTAAATCCCATGATTAATGTAGATGAATTTTAACTAAAATTGTCATGAATTATGAATGATTAATGATATTATATTTATATTTTTATTATATAAACCATTTAAAATATATTAGGTGCCAAAAATAACATGTGTCTAAATAAAGAATGTTTTGAGATGAAAACGTTACACCGAGTACAACCTTGTCATATATGTACCTTATAAGTTGTATAACAAAAATAAATATATTATTATTTTTATTTTGAAAATTTCATTGGATTTATAAATTTTACATTAATCATTTAATTAATTTATTTTATTGACACATATCATTACATATTTAGTTATGACCACATTAGGTTTTTTGAGGATGCATAGTTCATAATTTCAACAGGGCATCAATTTATTGATCATGTTCAATTGACTAAATGTAAAATAAACTACAGAATATAAATAATTAAATAATTATAATTTTTATATATAATTTACACTTTTAAAATTATCCATGAAATATTGTTATCAAAAATGAATTATGTTACTATCATGTAGATAGTGGGTCATACGTACATAGGAGAAGCATTTCAATTTTTCAAAATATCATTATGGAAATTACGTCATTTATACTCTGTCAAAAAATAATTACAATTATATCATAGAAATATTATTATTTTAGTGAATACACTTACGTACACTATCCATCTAATGTAGTAATGATAAATGAATCACATCACTTCAAAAGGCGGTAGTTTGTCATAGCCAAAAATGATGTTATAATTTTTCAATGAATGATACAGTAAGAAGTAATATGATACTTAACATTAAATAAGGTATTAAATATTTATTAATATCAAATATGTAGATTTTCTCCATCATCATGAATAACTATGATATGTGATTATGGAAAATGAATTACATCAGTACATGAAGCAGTAATCTTCCTTACAAATATCTTATGGTTTTATTTCCAATTTTGGGGAAGTGAATATGGGTAAATAATATTACATAAACATAATAATGTCTTTTTATATAGGATATTATATTTATATTATTTTGGAATTTTTATGACACAATTGATGTTTTAAAACGAATAAGTAAAAAGATATAGCTCGATGAAGATGATTACCATCATTTATAGGAACCTCTTTTGTATCACTTAAGTGGCCTATGAATAGTATATTGAGGATCCCGATATATATATATATATATATATAATGAGTATAAGAATTTTTTTTATATTTTTTATATTTTTTCATAAAAAAATTGGTTTTCTAATGTCGAAATTAGATGATATGCGTATTGTTTTATAAGGGAGGAGGAGTGTAGTTCTTGTAAACACGAAAAACAATTCAATAATATGTGGTCACTCTAAAGAAAATTTTCTCCAAAATTTATAAATAAGGTATTATAGGATAAATAAATACTATAAATACATAATAAATTAAAAAAATAAATATAAAAATTATTCCATTAACGTTTTAATTTTTCCACATGGTAATATGATTTTAACATTAACCGCAGTAACAAATTTTTTATATTTTTCTCTATTAATTAAAATAGAATATTAAGTTATAATTATTATAAATAATTATTTAATATTATTGTAAAATTTATTCATTTATAATATTTAATTAATTAATTTTAATAATTTAATATAAAAAACCCTACAAGCGGGATGAACAAACAATTTTATGAAAAATTTTATGAAAATTGATTAAAAAAATCATCCATATACAGTTTTCGGAAAAAAATGTTTTTAAATCCAATGAATAAATATATACCAAAACTTGCTATAATGATAATTAAAATAAAAATAATTTTATTAAAAATAACTATATAATAATTATTCACCATTTAAATAAAATTAAAAGAATAATTATAATTTCCAATTTATGAGTTTATTTATAGGAAATGATAATTTAACAAAAATCAGTATTTTCAATAATCACTAAAAATTTATATTTTTTAGAAAAATTCTAAAATATCAATTTATTTAAATTTCCATATGATTATTTCATAAATAATGTTAATTTTATGAAATAAAATTTCTAAAAGTTTTAAAAATTAATTATAATATTTTATAACAAAAATAATTAAAGTCATTTTTTAAGAAAGAATAATTTTAAACCATAAAACTATCAAATAAATATGGGTAATTGTTATTAAAAATTAATAATTACATTTATATTATATATTTAATGTAGTGATATTTTTCAAAATATTGTAACTCCTATTCCTATATCCAATTTGAAAAGTTGTATTATAATAACCATTTTTAAATAATAATTTTTAATAACGTATCATGGTTCATTTAATATCAGTGTTGCATATTGTATGTGTTATCAAAAATATTGTTATTTTAATATATCTGGGTGATAAATTCTACACCAACAAAAAAATTGTTACCTTTTTCTTTGTTTGGTTTTAGAAAATTTTATTGCACAAAACCCATATCATAAAAAGGTTTAACACAACTCTTAATTAAAAGAGGGAAATTTAAATATGAAGCTATATTATAATAACACATAACTATGTTTCCGTGGCAGAGAAATTGTGTGGGAGGTGAAATTATGGATAAAGAAAAATATAATTAATAATTATAGATATTGATAGTGATCACTAATCATATGAAATTGAATGATCAATATAATATTGAAGACAAAAAACATAAATATATGATTCGTTAAAAGACAATTGATTAATTAGATAGACATGTAATTTGATAAAAGTTTTGTTTTTAACAATTTTTCTATAATTGTATGATCATTTTTTCATATAACATAATAATATATGAAAATATTCTTACTAGTAAAGTATAATTTCATCTATTAATCATTTTTAACCACAATATAATATATGTAACCAAATGATTATTATTCATGATGAAAATTTAATGTAGGAAGGTATTATTCCAAAAAATGATATCAAGGTGTTCCTATTATCTTTATATTTACCCCAAACTATAAATGGTTATCCCTGGTGTTAATAAAAAATCTGTCAAGATGGTGATTTTGGGTAAATTATATTGGTTGATAAGGTTTGAATTTGTTGACAAAGGGTTATTTTCAAAAAAGTCTTGAGAAGTGTGAATACTAAACTAAACACTCAGAGCACGAATATCTGAACTAATCTCAACATGTTATCAAATGTTTCACTTATATGTATAACATCCCAGGTAAATAAAGAATATTACTTTTTTATATTATTTAATATTTGTGAATAAAATATTAGTATTTCTTTAAAGGTAACGCTATGCTCGATGGCGTACCCAATACGCAACAACGAGATTCATTGAAATCTTATGTTGCACTCTAATAATAAAATAATATTATTTTAAATAGTAGTTAATTCCTATCCATTGTATTGGCGGGAATGAATATAAATAACTAAAATATGATTATATATATTTGCTAAATGTTTTTATATTTATCCAATCAATGATAAAGTCTTAACATAAGAACAGAATTCAATTTTAAGGATAAATACTCTAAAATTAACTAAAAGGTCGATTAATCACCTTTTGATGGTGAAACCTCTTTAATATAGTTTTGGTCACTTTTATACATTCTAATGGACCAAATAAAATTCTTCGTTATAATCGGGACATCAATATTTACTTTGTATAAAGTTTTGGTATTTTTCCGATAAATTTCATTTTGTTTAGGAATAGTGTAAAATGTTGTATTTTAATTCAAAACCACTTTTTAATATAATTTATTTATATGATTAGATCATCTTTTGAATTGGTTTTAATGTTAAATTAGAATATATTTTTACAATTTAATCCAATGGTGGTCATTGGAATTAATTTCACTTTGAAATTGGACTTGAACTAGTGTCAATCTTTTAATAGATATTGTTTCTTAATAACATACTACTTGTTATGACAACAGGGAAATAATTATTAAATTAAATAATGAAACTTATATGTTTTGAATTTTGTAAAATAGACATCATTTTTGAAATCAGAATATCAAATATAGCTTAGGGTGAATTTTTTGTATTTTTCTGAAAAACTTAATTTTTGATGAATAGTGAAACCACTAAGTGGTAGTTAAAAGACAGATTTTTCGTTTAAATGAATCTTTAACACTTCTGTGATTTGAATTTCAAAAATCCGACAGACATGGTTATCATTAGGATGTAAAATGTGGTTCAGTGGGAATAAAATAATTTTTGGGTGAATAGTAACTTTTATGTTTTATTAATCATGATTAAAGGTAATTAGTGCAATTTAAGGTAAATATAATGTTATAATAATATGAAATGACCTTTACACATTTCCTACCATTATTGGATGAGTCATGGTCGCCCAAGACAATCTATGGTTTAACATGGGGACCTCATGGAGCCACATTCGTAGGAAAATGACATTAATAACTTTTTATTTATAGTTAAAATTAAAATGACTCATACATGTATTGTTTTACTAAAACAAATTACATGTGGTTATACAATTCATATTTTATACTATATATATTCATTCGAAATATAAGAAGATTTACTACATCATCGAGGTTTTTTTATAATTTTTAGACATTAAATTAATTAATTTATCTATGACACCGTGATGATGCAGTGATTACCTCATAAATGAACGATTTAAATAGAATGACAAGATAGGGTAAAATCTAAGTCATAAACTTGTCAAATACCTATTGGATTTGTGTATTTAGAAATCTTATCACCTTAGCCTTGAAATATATCCATTTGGGACCTTTAAAATCTGAAAAGCATTTTATAATAAAGTAATATTTTATAACATTCCAAGAGTGCCCCTCCTCTTCTCTTATAAGAGGCCCGAACCTCTACAACCTTACCCACACATATCAAGCCATTGTCTCGGCTATGATCTGCCCATTTTTTCTCTCCACATCCCACTCCTCATCCTATAATCCTAACCTCAGGCATAAAGATCTTCAAGAAACCCTTTTGGTTCAAACTAAGGGGATTTACCCGATTTGAAGGTAAAGTCATACCTAATGTTCTTTTGTTATATTTTGCTTCTCCAACCCCATAAACTATTTTTTTCCTTTATTTTGTAACAACACCAGTATCTTCAACATACTAGGATGTTGTTATGAGAAAGATTCGAGCTACACTTACACAGCTCCCAGTCTAATGGTTAAAGAACATACTGTTTCTATGGTTGGCGAATTATTGCCTCACGAAACGATGATTGTTCTATCTTATCCTACCACCTCTCATAGTGGACATTATGATGGAAATATTTTTATATGATACATATTATATTTATATCATCTCTATGCTTCTGTATTTTATTATTAAAACATACCTTTATGCTTTGCATGTTGTGCAAATGCGGTAATTTCATAGGAGGAAGTGTGGACTACCGCCCCCTCAAGTGATGCGAATCATTCATGAAATACATGGAATTTATAAAGAATGTGATTAATGAACATATGTGACCTATATAAAATATATATTATACTGGAATTATAATATATATATATATATATCATTTATTTTTAATTCCATTAATATGACAAAGAAATGAAAGTAGTGTTCATGCGTACGTACAGCCTACCGTCTCCATGAACGGTGAATTTCATTTCATTTTATCTCCAAATGTTATGGAATAGAATAAATTGAATATGTATTAGATATATATGACATTTAAATCATTAATACTATTCTGGAGATTATGTAATGATAAGTACATTGACAATTCTTTTCAAACAAGTTCATTTTTGAGTCATGTACCAAACAATGACAAAAACGTCTAATATAAACTCACATTATTATCCCATTATTATAACATTATAATATGTGATATGAACTGAATAATAATATTTAATGTAGATCCTTATGAAATTATAAATTGACCAATGTTTATTATTTAGGAATATAAAGAAACGAACAAGACAAGTCAGACTTGAGGTAAGGGATCTCACCTCACTCTTTCTTTTTATGTACTCTATTTTATGTAATTTTTTAAGCTCACCTTTCATATGTTTGGGGATGTTATTTTATATGAATAATTATGTACTTTTTATGTTCATATTATGAGAGACCCTATTTAATCTCAGAAATCCATTTTTGGATGTTTTAAGTGGCATCGTTAGGCTACCATGTTTTCGTAAGGTATTTTTTCTTCTCACTTTTATTCTGGTGAGATTTAGGCTACATTTTCCACCATTTCCATTCAGTGGTGTATGTAATTCCCATTATTCTAATATTTTTGTAATATAATTTTGCTTATGTGTATTTACATCAATCTTGTATAGTCCTTATTTCATGGGGAGTACGTTTCGAAAGTTACCCAAGTCGGTAAGGGATCCTTTCACCCTCCTATTTATAAAAGACTTCCTTTTGTTTTGTCATTTAAATTACATGTTCTTATATTGGTATATGTTCTTATATATCCTTATTTCTGTAAATTATATGTCCAAGTGATGTGATACACTTTATCTCTCTCATCAACTCTTTTTCTAAAATTTGATGTGACACTGTTTGGCTATCAAATGTTTGCAAATGAACTTCTTTACACAATTCCAATTCATTGGGTTACACCTCTACTTCTTGATTATGTCGTGCTATGAATATGTGCGGATGATATCTAATTTCTTTACACTGAGTATTCACATTTATTTAGTGTATTTATATTTGTCACATATAATTATGAAATTGATGTATCCTTAATTTAAGGATACCTTCTTTATAAGGGACATCGTCTCAATCTCCATTCATTGAGGCATATTTTATTTTATACACAACATTCATTTATACGGTGTATAAAACCCTATTACTTTTATGTTTATTCAAAATGAATCATTATTATACGAAGCGTTTTACTAAATGACAAAACGAAATGTTTTTGTCGCACGTATGCTTTGACAACGACTTCTCCGCCACTGTGACCATTATTTGAGTTTCAGCTTCCTCTATAAGCCATAAATTTTTTTAAATGAAAAATAAATACCATGTTTTAATTTTAATTTATTTTTGTATTGAAAATGGTTTTGATAATGTTTTTATTATATAAATGTGTTATTGATATCTTGTGATCGAAATATGGAAATTTTCTGCTTCCTTTTGCATGTTTTATGTGATACAGTTATGTTATGGTTTCTGGACATTGTTTATGAAGACGGGTGGTTATGTGATAAACTAAGGGTGGGTGAGCCTGATATAGCTCTCCAATGCATTGGGTAACGTGAAAGGGTTAAATGCTAAGGTTTCTCTGAATAGATTTAGGGAATATACTGTTATGGGTATTCAAAACACAACAATGAGGGTTACTCCCTACGTAAGAATGTTATGAATGCCTCAAGTTACCTTTATGTATTATGATTTCTATGAGTTATTCGTAAATCTTATGATTTCATGAGGTATGTTAAAGTGCTTATTTTTTATGAGTAAAGTATGATTTCATTGATTTTTATGTATACATGGAATGATGTTTTCATTCCCTATTGTAATAACCCTTACTGAGCTTTTTATGCTCATCCCATGTTTTTGAAATGTTTTTTCACAGGACATAAAGTTGAATATTGTCAAGGATGGGATCAAAGAAATGTAATGCTATCTAAAGCAAGAACTAGACATGACTCATTTGTTCAAGAGTTTTTATTTTGTGAAAAATATGGAAATTGATTAAATGTGTCTACTTTTTAATCTTTGAGATGTAATAGTTATGTTCTAATTCTCTAAAACTCTAAACCTTAAAAGATCATTAATATGAAATATTCAATTTAATTCAAGATTATGTAATGTTTTAAGGATGGGTCCTTATAGTTGGTATCAGAGGTCGGTTTAGATAACTTTAGAAGTTAGAGTGTTGTTTAATCATAAGTGAAAAGTTGTGTATAACCACATTGGTTTTTATATTAGATAGAGTCATTGTTATTTTTTGAATGTTGGAATGAGTTTGAGATAACATGGATTAGTAGATCTTAGTGTTTATCTTCATCTTTAGTACATGATGATTTTGTTGATATACTCACACTGACCTTTTTTTTAGTAAATGGATGGATCTATCAAGAACCAAAGTGACAATGGGTTTGAGGGAAACTGTGGTGGTTCTCTGATTAAGAGACTGGATGAAATAGGGGATTCAATGAGAAATCTCATGGTTATTCTAAACTAACTATCATGAGTCTTGATCAACCACTTGAACCTTGGTGAGTTCTCTAATGCATCTTATACGAGAGAACCAACTCGATGTGGATGTTCATGTGATAATTATAATGGAAACCATTAGGGTTTTAATGATCCTTACTTTTGAGGTAATTATGGGTTACTATTTGTTATGATGGAAAATGAAAGGCATGAGATAAACATGAGGTTAAAATATTTTATGATTATTTTTGAAGATGTTATCTCATTTTGGGGAATGTTTTAAGAATTATAAATTTTTGGAAAATGTACAACATGCAGACCATGTGACAACCCGTCGCATCGGACAAAGCTGCGGGAATCAAACCCACAACCAAAGTGCGACTGGTATTTATCACCTACCACTGGACTACGTGAAGTCCCATGTTAGTTTGACTAATTCATTATAGTTAGATGATTTAATGAATCAAGAGTAAATTGATGTTAGGTTATTTATGGAAATTATTAAACTATCATGGAGGACATGTGATTAGGTTAATTACTTTTCAATATGAGACTTTAAGAGAAACAGATGTTATTTAGAGAGAAATGTTAATTTGTACCTTGGAAGACTATGTGATTAAATCCTTAAAATATTTGGGTTTCAATATTAGTTTCTTATACATTGAAGAATTTTATGGACAATTTGTTTATTAAAATGGTCTTCGTTGAACTTCGGGTTTTGTTGGAAAAATTTTGATGATTAAGAATTGATTTTCTTTTTTATAAAGGATTATCCATTTGTGGATTATCTGATTTTGTTCTAACAATTTTGGTATTGGTTAATGTAAAAAGACATGGGAAATATATAGTTCTCATTTGTGTATTAGCTGATTCTCTAGAATTTGATTATAGCTCTCTTGATGTGATCAAGTCATCCTAAATACTCGTCTTTGGGAGAAAATATGAGTTTGTGTAAGAAATATAGTAGGATATTAGAGTCTACACGATAAGTAAGTATGTTTCCTTGTGATTTATTTAGGCTCATAAATAAACTCCTCAATGAAAAGTAACATAAAAACAACAATATTTTCTATTAGCTTTTCCTACTGGTGAATCAAATACCGTTTAACCCATCACCAATTTGTGATTTTCTAGTGGTTAACTTTCTCTTAATCATGTTTTCTATCACTCTCCATTAGAACAAGAGCCTTTGTTTTCTCTTCCATGTATATATTTTCCTACATGTAATCCTAGTATGGGTTAACTTGGGTTACCTTTGTACTTCCCTTTCTTTCTTTTAAAGTGACAGTTTAATGTACACCTTTTCTGATGTGGGGCTTTCAATGAAGTTTCCAAGCCAAATTTTGAAATTGGGAGGACGCAATTCCCAAAAAGGGGAAAGGATTTAACATACCAGGAAAATAAAGAATATTAATTTTTCATATTTATTAATATTTGTGAATAAAATATTAATATTACATTAATGGGAACGTTATGCTCGATGGCATACCCAATAGGCAACAACGAGTTGCTTTGAAATCTTACGTTGCACTCTGATAATAAAATAATATTATTTTAAATTGTATTTACCTCCTAGCCATTGTATTTTTGAGAATGAATATAGATAACTAAAATATGATTATATATGTTTGTTATATGTTTTTACATTTATCCAATAAAAGATAAAGGCTTAAAATAAGAAAAGAATTCAATTTTAAGCATAAAAACTCTAAAATTAACTAAAAGGTCGATTTATCACCATTTGATGGTGAACCCTCTTTAATATAGTTTTGTTCACTCTTATTAATTCTATTGAAACAAATAAAATTCTTCGTTAGAATTTCGACATCAAAATTTACTTTGTAGAAATTTTTGGTATTTATCCGATAAAGTTTATTTTTTATGAATAGTGTAAAATGCTGTATTTTAATTCAAAACCTCTTTTTAATATAATTAATTTATATACTTATACCATCATTTTAATTTGTTTTAAACTGAAATTATAATATATTTTTACCATTTAATCCAATGGTGGGCATTGGAATTAATTTCACTTTGAAATTGGACTTATACTAGTGTCAATCTTTTAATAGATATTGATTCTTAAAAACACGCTCTTTGTTCTGTAAAAGGGAATTAATTATTAAATTAATTAAAGAAACTTATATGTTTTAATTTTGTAAAATAGACATCATTTTTAAATTCGGAATATCAAATATAGATTAGGGTGAATTTTTTGTATTTTTCTGAAAAACTTCAATTTTTGATTAATAGTTAAACCATTAAGTGGTAGTTAAAAAACTGATTTTTCATTTAAATGAAACATTACCACTTCTATGATTTGAATTTAAAAAAACTGACATACATGATTGTAATTAGGATGTAAAATGTGGTTTAATTGGATTAAAATAATTTTTTTGGTGAATAATAACTTTTAAGTTTTATTAATCGTGATTAAAGGTAATTAATGTAATTTAAGGTAAAGATAATGTCATAATAATAAGAAATGACTTTGACACGTGTCCTAACCTTATTGGATGAGTCATGGCCGACCAAGAAAATCCATGGGTCAACTTGGGGACCCCATGGAGCCACATTGGTAGGAAAATTCCATTAATAACATTTTATTTATAGTTGAAATTGAAATGTCACAAACATGTATTATTTTACTAAAAAAATATACATGGGGTTATAAAAGTAATATTTTTTACTATAAATATTCATTATAAAGGTAAAAAAATTTCCTACAGCATAGTGGTTTTTTATAATTTTTAGACTTTAAATAAATTACTTAATTTATGCCACCGTGATGATGCAGTGATTACTTAATAAATGATTGATTTAAATAAAATGAGAAGATAACATAAAATCTAAGCCATAAACATGTAATAAACAAATTAGATTTGTGGATTTAGAAAACTTATCACCTTAGCCTTTAAATATATCCTTTTGGGACGTTTAAAATACGAAAGGCATTTTATAATAAATTAATATTTTATAACTTTCCAAGAGTGCCCCTCCTCTTCTCTTATAAAAGGCCCACACCTCTACCACCTTACCCACACCACTCACGCCATTGGCTCGGTCATTATCTACACATATTTCCTCTCCACATCCCTTTCCACATCCTAGAAGCCTTACATTAGGCAGAAATATCTTCAAGAAACCCTTTTGGTTCAAACTACGGGGAGTTACCCGATTTAAAGATAAAGTCTTCCCTAATGTTCTTTTGTTTTATTTTCCTTCTCCTACCCACTAAACTATTTGTATTCCATTATTTTTTAAAAACACCAATATCTTCAATATACTAGGATTTTTTTTGAGAATTATTCTAGCTACACTTATACACACCTCCGTCTAATTGTTATAGAACATACTCTTTCTGTGGATGGCAAATTACTGCCTCACGAAACGATGATTGTTATATCATCTCCTACCACCTCTCATGGTGGCCATTATGATGGAACTATTTTTTTATGATATATATTATATCTATGTCTTCTCTATGATTCTGTATTTTATATTTAAAACATGCCTTTATGCTTTTCTTGTTGTGCAAATGGGGTAATTTTATACGAGGAAGTGTGGACTATAGCCCCATCAAGTGATGTGACTCGTTCATGAAATACTTGTAATGTATAAATAATGAGATTAATTAACATATGTGACCTATATAACAAATATATTATACTGGAATTATTATATATATTTCTCTCATTTATTTTTAATTTCATTAATATGACAAATAAATGAAAGTAGCGTTCATTCGTACGTACGGCCTACCGTCTCCATGAACTGTGCATTTCATTTATTTTTATCTCCAAATGTTATGGAATAGTATAAAATGAATATTTACTGGATATATATGATATTTAAATAATTAATACTATTATATAGATGATTTAATTCTAATTACATGTACTATTCTTTTAAACATGTTCATTTTTTACTCATGTACCAAACATCGACAAACACGTCTGATATGAAATCACATTATTAGCCAATTATTATAACATAATAATATTTGTTATGAACAGATTAATAATATTTAAATGAGGTCCCTAAGAAATTATGAATTGAAAAAAGTTTATTATTCAGGAATATGAATAAATGAGCAAGACAAGTCAGACTTGAGGTAAGGGATCCCACCTCACTCTTTATTTTTAAGTACTCTCTTTTATGCCATTTCTATTAAGCACATATTTTTTATGTTTGGGGATGTTCTTTTATATTCCTCATTCTATAAATTTTATCTTCATATTATGAGAGACCCCATTTAATATCATAAATACTTTTTTGGAAGTTTTAATTGGCGTCGTTAGGCTGCCATGTTTTCATAAGGGATTTTTTCACCTCACTTTTATTCTCATGAGATTTATGCTACATTTTCCACCATTTCCTTTTAGTGGGGTATGTAAATTCCATTATTCTACTCTTTTTGAAATATAATTTCGTTTATTATTATTTAAATGAATCTTTTATATTCATTCTTTCATGGGGAGTACATTTCGAAAGTTACCTAAGTCGGTAAGGGAACCTTCCACACTAATATTTTTAAAAGTCTTTTTTTGTTTTGTCTTTTTAATTACATATTCGTTTGTTGGGATATGTTCTTATATGTGATTATTGCTGTAAATGTTATGTCCAAGTGATGAGATACCCTTTATCTCTCTCATCAACTCTTTTTCTAAAATTTGATGTTACGCCATTAGGCTGTTGAATTTTTTCAAAGGAACTTCTTATCCCAATTCCAATTATTTGTGTTAAACCTCTACTTCATGATTATGTCATTCTAATAATATGTTTGGATGCAATATTATTTCTTTACACTGAGTATCCAATTTTATTTAGTGTATTTATATTTGTCACACATAATTATGAGATTGATTTTGCCTTAATTTAAGGATACATTCTTTTTAAGGGACTTCGTCTCAATCTCATTTCATTGAGGCATATTTTGTTTTATAGACAACTTTCTTTTATACGGTGTATAAACCCCTTTGAATTTTACGTTAATTCAAAATGAATCTTTTTTATACGAAGCGTTTTGCTAAATGAATAAAGTGAATGTTTTTGTCTTACGTATGTGGTGACAATGACTTCTCTTCCACCATGACCATTATTTGAGTACCGGCTTCCTCTACAAGCCATAACATTTTTTAAATGAAAAATAAAAACCATGTTCTACTTTTCTTTTATTTTGTTATTGAAAATGGTTTTGATAATGTTTTTATTATATCAATGTGTTATTGATATCTTGTTATTGAAATGTGGAAATGTTATGTTTCCTTTATGTATGTTTTATGTGATACGATTATGTTGTGGTTGTTGGGAATTGTTTATGAAGACGGGTGGTTCTATTATAAACTAAGGGAAGGTGAGCCCGATATAGCTCTTCAATGCATTGGGTAACGTGAACAGGTTAAACTCTAAGGTTTCTCTAAATAGATTAAGGGAATATACTGTGATGGATATTCCAAACGTAACCATGAGGGTTACTCCCTATATAAAAATGTTATGAATTCCTCAAGTTACCTTTATTTCTTATGATTTCTATGAGTTATTCGTAAATATTATGATTTCATGAGGTATGTTAAATTGCTTATGTTTTATGAGTAAATTATGATTTCATTGATTCTTATGTATACATGGACTAATGTTTTCTTTCCGTATTGTAATAAACCTTACTGAGATTTTTAAGCTAATCCCTTGTGTTTTAAAATGTTTTTCACAGGACATAAAGTAGAATATGGTCACGGATTGGATCAAGGAAATGTCATGCTGTCTAGAACAAGAACTAGACATGACTGTTTTTTTCAAGAGTTTTTATTTTGTGGAAAAATGGAAACTGAGTAGATGTGTCTACTTTGTAATCTTTGAGATGTAACAGTTATGTTCTAATTCTCTAAAACTCTAATCCTGAAATGATCCTCAATGTGAAATATTCAATTTAATTCAATATTAATTAATGATTCAAGGATGGTTCCTTATAATAGGTGTCTTCATAACGTGTAATGGGTCATGAAAAGTAATTTATGACAACAATACTAACAAACAAATGATTGGATTGTGATCTCGAGATGAGATTTTACAAAACCCATGTTAGAATTTATGTCTATCAATAGGATATCGTGAAATTCTCATGATTTCCTTTTGTCCTTGTGGTAGGATCTCAGACAATGTTCATGATTTTCATTAGATATCATGATGGGAACTCAAATAACAATCATGATTATTTTTGGTAATCACGCCAAAATCTTTTGCAAAAGGAAAACATAACTCACGGCCAACTCTCATTATAGGAAATAAAGATACTGAAATGTACTTCAATAAACTGGTATCATGTGGTCATTCATGATCTCTCAAAGTGAATGATTGTCTTTGGTACTCATGTTCATATCTCAAACAAAGTGTGAATGTAGACTCGCACAAGGGACTCAAGTAAAGCATGAAGGCAGACTAAAGATATAAAACAACCAAGAATTTTGAAAGTGGAAACTTTCTTAGGTCTCAATAAAATCATGATCTGATCTCTCAAACATATCTCTTTTTTCACATGATGCCGATGAGGTGGATGGATTTCCATGATTTTTTGAGTTTAAGGTGGTGGATTTGTGCCTCTAAAGTCCCCATAACACATACATTAATATTAATGAATTTATTATTAAATGATTGATCTAAAGAATTGTCTAAGAAAGAGTCTAATAGAGGGAAATCATGAAAGAGGTTTATAGAGAGGTATCATGAAGGATTATACACAATTGACATCATGTTACTATTGGGCTTGATCTAAAAAAGTTCTCATGTAATGTTAACTTGTGCCAATGGTTTGTCTTTGGGTTTTATGCTAGGAGGCTTGGGGAAAGTGGGAATAGGGTTTTCAATAGACGAATTGTGAACATGACTCACACCATATGTTAATGATAGGGGTTTTCTAAAAGGTAATCTCACAAATCTAAAAATAGGTCTCACAACATGTAATCATGTTGAACTTGAAATCATACATGTGAACAGGGACTCACATAATGGACTTAGTCTATGGATTCACACCAAGTTCTTTGACTATGTTATTGTTCCAGGGGTTGTGCTCCATAATCTCATGCGAGAGGATAAAATATTGGGCCCCACACAAGAGTATCAAACTAGAATATTTTTCCTGGAAATGCACACTTTCATTTACATATGAATAGTATCATTGTGCTATTATAATTTTGAATGAGAAAATGAAGATAAACATTCTACATCCTTAAACAATACTTGAAGGAGGAGTTAATTATCTTATATATTCAATGATGTTAATGTAATAAATTGAATCACTTGAAGATCTTTCCAAAGTGGAGGTATTTATTATGTGAATAGTAAAGATTTGTCTATTTTAGTTGTATAGAAAGTAAATGTGATGCATCCGAGATTTCTAATAGAGGTGATGAAGAAACAAAGAAATATCTTCAATTTATAATCTACATACAATTGGAGACGTATTCCATGGGGATATGTAAGTTAACTTTATGTCTATAAACTTTGGTTGAATCCATTCCATGAGACGTAAGGAATGGTGGGTGAATAAAGAGATACATTAACAATAATTGTACTAGAGAAGCAGACAAATGGTGTGGCCCTTAAATAAGTAGTGATCTAACCATATTCCATGCAAAGTCTCTAATCTTGGGAATTTATGTGATCTAGAAAAAACTTTGTATTCAAAAAGTTCCCATTATGGGATTTTGTACATTAGTTCATCATTTTTCTAGACTCCTTAGATATAGCCCAGTTTGGTTAACTGAAGTTAAAATTTATGTTTCCAAGTGTTTTATTTCCTTCTTTACTTTTTATGCATATTTATTTGAAAAATTTGTAAATGATAATATTAATATAAATAATAAAATCTCTCCATCTCTTAATTTTCTTGAGAAGGTTGGATGATGCTAATAGGACTTAATCGACATCTCAAAGATGCCAAAAGTTGAAAAGAAATGATTAATGGTTACAATACACGTTGGGGACGATTTAGGTGTTATGAATAAAATAGATAATCCAATACAACCAACCCCCAAAACACACTATATGATTCATAACAAAAAGAACTAAAACTCAACCAATTCATTTATATCAAAACCAACCAATGTGTACTATTGTGTAATATAACTAATAAAACTCCAATAAGACCACATGACTCCATGCACTATATTTTCCATTCATCAACATAACCAAAAAGTTTATGTATCTCAAGGTAGTGCTAAAGACATGTGATACATTACCTTTTCCCATGTCCCAGTAGATGACATCTATAAGATAACCAATGTACCAATGAAAGGGTAAGTATAAAAATCAATAGGATTACCCCCAATGACTTCCCAATTCATGCCACTAGGGTTCAAATGTAGCACCCCGAGATTTTATGATTTTTTTTTTAATTTCATTAATGTCTTGTGTTGTACGCTACACCAAAAGGATCTTTCACAGCACGCATCCCTGACTCGTCTTGTATTACACGCAATAAATACCTTCCTCAATAGCGTGGGTATCACGCAATACCGAGTTTCACTAAACGAGATAATATTATAATATTATTATAAACTAGCCGTTATGAATAGTAATACCCACTTTTTGAAATTTTATATATTTTATCATTCAAAATGGACTTATGTTTTGTATTTGGAATATCGAAATTAACATAGGGTGAAATTTTGGTACTTTTCAGATAACATTCATATTCTGATGAATAGTGAAAATTACAAATTTTTATTAAAAACAACATTATTGATTGAAATAATTAATAGTGATAAATTATTATATTGAGTGGTTTTAAAGTATATTTAGAATATATTTTTACCATTTAATACAATTTTTGGTCATTGGATGTAATTTCACATTTAAACCAGACATAAACAAGTGTCCATCTTTTGAGAGTTATTATCTCTTAAAAACATGCTATTTGTTTTGACGATGAGAATTAATTTTTAAATTAAGTAATTAAACTTTTATGTTATTAATTTGGTAAAATAGATATCATTTTTTAATTCATAATTTCAAATATAGCTTAGGCCTAATTTTTGGTATTTTTCTGGAAACTTTCATTTTTTAATGAATAGTGAAACCACTAAGTGGTAGTTAAAAAACTGAATTTTTCATAAAACATAATTTTACCGCTTCTGTGAGTGGAATTTCGAATATCCGAGAGACACGGTTAATATCAAGGACTAAAATGTGGTTCAATGAGATGGAAATATTTTTTGGTGAATAGTAACATTTTATTTTTATTTACCACAGTTATAAGTAAATCGGATAATTAAGGGTAAAATGATATTATTATTACCCTAACACATGTCATAATTCTATTGGATAAGAGTTATTTGACCAAAAACAACCTTAGGAATAAAATATGACCATTTAGGCCCACATGGATTATATTAGGACATTTAATATTAACTTATTTAAAGAAGGGTTAACATAGTTAAAATCAATGTTTAATAAGTTAACCATTTTTAATATAGGGTTATACATAAGATAAATTCGACTATAAATATTTAATAGAAAGCCAAAAATATTTCCTACATAATGGTATTTTATTTATAATTTTTATACATTATATAATTTAATTTATTTATGACACAAAGATGATGCAGTAATTATCTTATTAATGAAATATTGACATAATTGATGTTATAAATACCCAAATAAATGTAAATTGAGACTTTTTTTATGAATTACACTAATTTTATAGGTTAATATGACTTTTTATTATTTATTTAGTTAATGTTTTTTTGAACTAATCATTCTGTTATGATTTTCACAATAATCAATTACCAAATAGTGTCAAAATTGACATAAAATAGTTTTTAAAACAAATATTATATTATTAATTGTTATTTTATTATTAAAATTCTAAGGTTCGGACAAATGGATTAGATATGGTAATATATATTAATAATAAACCACTTAGGGTTCTTATGGCTTGTTATAGTATGTTTATTAACCTTATAGTGTAAGAAAACAAGAAGACACGGTAAAAGTAAAGTTATTTACCTTAAGGTTAAATCTAAATGATAATGTTAAAATAGAAACCTAAACTTGTCTAAATTCTATTGGGTGAGAGGATTGAGACCCATACCCACCTTAGCTTCGAAATAACTCAATTTGGACCTATTAAAAACCGAATATGACTTTATAATAAAATAATATTTTTCGTTTTTCCAAAGGTGCCCCTCTCCTCCCTTATAAAAGGGCATCTCCTCCCTCTCTTCCTCAAACCACATGGGCCTTCAAGCTCGCCCAAACCCTGAAAAATTCTCATATACACTTCCATAGAAACATCCTAGAGGATCTTGTCTTTTTCAAAGACCAATTTTAGTGCTCTAAGAGGATGTCTCAAAGAGGTGCTTCAAAGAAGAGGTAACGTTCGTTACCGATTCTTTCAACTTTATTTCTTCATCCACTTCTTCTTCTTTAGTTTTTTTATTATGAAGTAATAAAATCAGTATAAATCATATAATGATATGTTATTATATGTATGAAACAACCCTATTTCTCTATCTATCCATCCTACGGAAAACGAAATCACCACGCGTGCGTACTTATGGAATACTGTCTCCACGCCGTGGTGAAATCTGTTTTTCCACCAACACCTTACATGGATGGGTATAATGGTATAAAGAATAACAATATATAGTTATTATAACATAATACTGATTCTGATATATTATACCATCTAATCCAATTATATTAAATAATTATGGGGATTATATCATCGCTCGTGCGTACGTTCGGACTACCGTCTTCACGACATGATGAGATTCATTCTCCATGATAACCATACATGAATGATCATAATGTTTATATAATGAAAAATAATGAAATATATGAAATAATAATTCTACTAGATTTATGTATATATATATGTATTTCATCTATTTAGTTTCATTCAATTTAATAAGGAAACAAATACAGCGTTCATGCGTACTTACGGCCTACCGTCTCCATGAACGGTGTCTTTTATTCCTTTTATCGATCTATAATATATATATGTATATGATGAATATATATTATATATAAATCATTTTTTACATTATGGAATTATGTACATCATTATATATGTAATAATATCACGAACTACAAGTCGAATCACATATGATAAATGAAATTATTTTACCCAAAATGCTGCTTTAACATGGAATTTACAAAAGAACCGCCAATATAAAGTCATAAGTGAAACATATATGATATCATAACCATGAATATGATTCTATAATACTTAAATGACATTATTTAAATAATTATACAGGAGTTTAGGATATGTACGAAGCATATCAGACCTAAGTTAAGGGATAATTTTGAAAATCTCATTTTTATCTGAGATTGCTTATTCTTAAGTATTTAATGGGGTTATTGATATCATCTATTTCCATGTTTTATAAAAGTTTATTCATGTATTTTCAAGGTCCATTTAACCCATTTTGACTTTTAACCCATGGTATGGAAGGAATCTTAATTTTATTTACCCTACAAGGTAATTTTTGACTTTTTCGACAAAAGTACGAGAAGAATTCTTTTTAACGTATATGGCATGAAATGATTTATATGTTTTTATAAAGACATATTTTCATTAAGATTCCTCCAAAATATTCCATGACTATTTTAAAAAAAATCTTATTCTTTTAAAATTTCATGATGTTTTGTGAAAAGAAATTGATTTTGAAAAATAACGGATATTTTCCTCAAGAATTAATTTCAAGTGTTTTATCAAAACCATTTTCCATATAAGATGACATTATTTAATATGTTTATGTTTCAAGTATAAAGTCGCAATGATTTACATGGTTTCACTTTTCTCATTATGAAATGATATCCATTTCTTTTTTATGGATTATGTGATGATGGAATGATGTTTATGAAACCCAATTTATTTGTTGGGTTATTGTAAATGATGTATGTTCATTTTGTGGCACAAGTAAGACTGATTTCATTATGAGATGGGTGGGACCTATATCTCCCTCCAATGCATTGGGTAAAGATTTATATCTCATGAGATAGACATGGCTGGAATGGGAAGTTAATCTGGTTCAGTGTTACAGGACTGAAACAAGGAGTGAACTCGATTCATAAAGGGGCATAGTCCACTAAGATGGTCTTGGCAGCAATGCCTTGGATGCTATGGAATTCATAGCATGTTCCTAATGGTTTCCACAATTAAATGTTTTATTCCCATGCTATTTTATCATGCTTAATGTTTCTTTATGATGTATGCCTTACGTACTACCATGATTTATGTCAATGCTCAAGATTTTGATGTTTAAATATTATGTTCATGTTTTGAAGTTAAAATGTATGTGATTTGTTTTATTTTATCCACGCATACCCTTACTGAGCATTTGAGCTCACCCTTTTATATGTTTTCTTTTCCCCAGGATTTAATGAAATTTTTTAGGAAAGAAAACAAAAGGGGAAGATCATTAAGGGAGATGTTTAAGATATTTCACCATGATTAGAAGATTATGATCCGAGTTTCCAAAGACACTAAACTATTACGGTCCATGAGTGTTGGTTTTTACTATGTAATAAGTATTCAAAAAAATTAATGTAATGTTCATGTACGTCATGTTTTGGGTCTCTACAGTAGGTATCAGAGAAAGGTATAGTCAAACTTTGGAAACTAGGATGCGAAAACATTATTGAGATCCCTAGAGATATTTCTAAGGTAAGTCTAGGAATGTCCGTAAGGATAAGTATACGTATAGGATATAGTCCTAGAACAATGGTAAGGATCTTAAAATTTAACCTAAGATGTTAGATATTGAGGGTACTCCCCCTTTACTATGTTTTTTTCCCTAGAATGATTTTTCCTCTCACACTATTCTCTTTGGGTTTTAGAAAATGGCTGGAAACAGGAATATTCACGATAGTAGACTATATGATGGGCAATGGAATGATATTTTTCAAGAGAAACCAAATGAAACAGGATTTGGAAGTCCAAACATCATTATTATGCCTAATCAGCAATCTCATAATATGATCAATAATCTCAACTTTGGTAAGTATCCCGACTCATCTAATAAGAGAAAGATAGAGTTTCTTGATGATTATAGAGGGAAGAAAGTTCAATTCCACTCATGTAAATCATGTGGGAAGAGGCATCAAGGAGAATTCTTCAAAGGAACTGGAAGATACTTTGGGTGTGGAAGATAAGGACATAAAGCCAGTAAGTGAAAAGGAAAAGGTTCAGTTAACACCATGGATAAGTATAATGTTATTGCTACGACATCAACAATGGTTAAATGTTTTAAATGTAGAATGTACGGGCATTATGCAAACCAATGACCCAATGGAAAGTCTCATGAAGAGAATAAGTATGGTTGTATGGGTAGTATTTATGTTGATGATGATGAAGAGACTACAAATGATATGTGAGATGAAGGAATTGTTGAAGCTTGGTCAACAGTATAAGAAGGTAGTGGAATGATTACATGTTTATCAATTGTAATTTTGTATAAGTAATCTAATGGTACTATGGAATAAAGAGACATATAAGGATTGATACATTGTTGCCTTTTCTTACGTTTTGAAAGTGTATGATGAATGGTACCAGTAACCATGAAAGGATATTCAGATATTTTTGGAAAGTAGATGATAAGTGCATAATGAAGGGATAAGGAGAAAATTAAATGTTTGAGAGTATTCATGAGCTCATGACTGATATAAGGAGAAGGTTATATCATAGTTTTAGTATATAGATTTTTTGGATTTTGGTATATGGAAAGAGTAAACTTTTGACAGCATTCATGTTTTGGCTAAGGTTTAATGGGTATTCATTTTTCAATAGAATACATGATTAAGGTATTCACATGATTGTAATGTGACTGACAAGATATATGGGGGATAAATGATGGTTGATTGATGACATTTCAAGTCATCGTTTTCATTATACTATGATCGTGGACAAAAGTATTTTAGATAAAGATTGGAATGGATTATGTTGGACATAAGTTATTATTGTTTAGGGATAAAAATGTTTTTCGATATTATTGATGGGATGTTATAGTAATGTAGTTTTAGAAAAAGGACAACCTACAGGACGGGCGACAACTCATCGCATCAGACAAGGCTGTGGGAATCGAACCCACAACTAAAATGCGGCTGGCCTTTATCACCTACCACTAGCCTACCAGAAGTCCCCGTTTAGTAGAAACTATTTTTCTTATATTAAGCAGTATGATATATGAAGTATAATTCCATTTTAGGAACCATATATGATTAATCTCACTGTACACCGACTTATGTATATTTAATAACTTTTTCTAGCCTTTTTTTTTGAGATAGATGGAATGACCTATCAATCTATTACATGATCTGTTAACACTTCACGAATAGCAAATTCAACTTCATTTCATTAAGAGTTGAAGTGGAAATTGTTCAAGGCACGAACAACAGTAAGATTGTACCAAAATAAATTAAGTATTTATTCTATATTAAATTCTTCAGCTTTAGGGAAATGATATTGAAAACAAAGTGTTTTCCTAGTGCCCTTATATCCGATGAATCAGATGGTACCCTAGATCATCACAAATTTATGGCTTTGTTATTGTTGGTTGTTTCATAGCCATGTTCTCTACCACTCTCCATCAGAACATGATGGTTAGATTTTTCTTCCATATCCATATTTTCACCTACGTTATCCTACGTGAAAACCCAGTGATGAGTTAATTTGGTAACCATTACGTTTCATAAATTATTTTTTAAAGCCATGTTTTGTTATTTCTTTTTACGATGTGGGTTTCTATTAAAGAATCTTTCGAGTTGTAAACTATTTATAACCCCGACAAATTATGAGGGCGAAATTTATTTTAATGGGGGTAGAATGTAACACCCTGAGATTTTATGAAAAATATACTTTTTATTTTCATTATTTTCTTCTTTTGTACGCTACACCAAAAGGAGATTGCACAACACGAATCCCTGACTTGTCTTGTATTACAGGAAATAAAGACCTTCCTCGATATCGTGGGTAGCACGCAATACCGAGTTTCACTAAATGAGATATTATTATAATATTATTTTTAACTACCTATTATGAATAGAAATACCCACTTTTTGAAATTTTATAAATTTTTATCATTCAAAATGGATTTCATTTTTGGATTCGGAATATCGAAATTAGCTTAGGGTGAAATTTTGGCACTTTTCAGATAACTTTCATATTCTGATAAATAGTGAAAATTAATAATTTTTAATTAAAAATAACTTTTTTAATAGAATTAATTAGTACTGATAAATTATTAATTTTAGTGGTTTTAAATAATATTAAGAATTTATTTTTACCATTTAATACAATTTTGGTCATTGGATGTAATTTCACATTTAAACCAGACATAAACAAGTGTCAATATTTTGATAGTTATTATCTCTTAAAAACACGCTATTTGTTTTGACGATGAGAAGTAATTTTTAAATTAATTAATGCAACTGATATGTTTTGAATTTGGTAAAATATACATCATTTTTGAATTCATAATATCAAATATAGCTTGGGCCTAATTTTTGGTATTTTTTTGGAAACTTTCATTTTTTGATGAATAGTGCAACCACAAAGTGGTAGTTAAAAAACTAAATTTTTCATAAAACATAATTTTAACACTTTTGTGAGTGGAATTTCAAAAATCTGAGAGACACGGTTAATATCATGGACTAAAATTTTGTTCTATGAGATGAAAATATTTTTTGTTTAATATGAACATTTTACTTTTATTAACCATGGTTAAAACCAAATATGATAATTAAGGGTAAAAATGATATTATTATTACCCTAACACATGACCTAATTATATTTTATAAGAGTAATTTGACGAAAGACAACGTTAGGAACAAAATATGACCATTTAGGCCCACATGGATTAGATTGGGACATTTAATATTAATTTATTTAAAGAAGGGTTAAAATATTTAAAATCAATGTTTAATAAGTAAACCATTTTTAATATATGGATATACATAAGATAAATTCGACTATAAATATTCTTTAAAAAGATAAAACTATTTACTACATAATGATATTTTAATTAAAATTTTTAGACAATATATAATCTAATTTATTTATGACACAATGATGATGCAGTAATTATCTTATTAATGAAATATTGATATAATTGATGTTATAAGTACCCAAATAAATGTAATTTGAGACTTTTAAGGAATTCCACTAATTTTATATGTTAATATGACATGTTATTTTTTATTTAGTTAACTTTTTTTTGAACTAATAATTATTTTATGATTGTTACAAAAATCAATTACCAAATAGGGTCAAAATTTACATAAAATAATTTTTTAAAACAAATACTATATTATTAATAGTTATTTTATTCCTAAAATTCTACGGTCCACCCAAATGACTTTTATAAGGTTATATATATTAATAATATACAACTTGGGGTTTTTTTGTCTTGTTATAGTAAGTTTATTAATATTATAGTGTAATAAAACAAGAAGACACGGTAAAAGTAAAATTATTTAACTTAAGGTTAAATCTAAATGATAAGGTTAAAATAGAAACCTAAACTTGTCTAAATTCTATTGTATGAGAGGATTTAGACCCATCCCCACATTAGATTCGAAATAACTCAATTTGGACCTATAAGAAACGGAATATGACTTTATAATAAAATAATATTTTTAGTTTTTCCAAAGGTGCCCCTCTCCTCCCTTATAAAAGGGCACCTCCTCCATCTCTTCCTCACACCACATTGAACCTTAAAGCTCGGCCAATCCCTGCATAATTCTCTTCTAAACATCCATATAAACATACTAGACGTTTTGGTACTCTTCAAAGACTAATTTTAGTGCCCTAAGAGGAGGTCTCAAAGAGGCGCTACAAAGAAGAGGTAATGTTCGTTACCGATTCTTTCAACTTTATTTCATTTCCACTTCTTCTTCATCAGTTTTTTCAGTATAAAGTAATAAAATCAATATAACTCATATACTAATATGTTATTATATGTATTAAACAACCCTATTTCACCATCTATCTATCCTACGGAAAACGAAATCACCAGGCGTGTGTATGTATGAAATACCGTCTCCAGGCCATGGTGAAATCTATTTTTCCACCAACACCTTACATTGATGGGTATAATGGTGTAAAGAATAACAATATATAGTTATTATAACATCATATTGATTATGATATATTATACCATCCACTCCAATTCTATTCAATAATTATGAGAACGATATCATCGCTCGTGCGTACGTACGGACTACCGTCTCCACGACGCGATGAGATTCATTCTCCATGTTAACCATACATGAATGATCATAATGTTTATATAATGAATAATAATGAAATATATGAAATTATAATGCTACTGGATTTATTTAGATATATATTTATGTCATTAATTTAGTTTCATTCAATTCAATAAGGATACGAAAACAGTGTTCATGCGTACGTACGGCCTACCGTCTCCATGAACGGTGTCTTTCATTCCTTTTATCAATCTATAATATATATATGTATATGATGAATATATATTATATATAAATCATTTTCTACATTCTTTAATTATGTAAATCACGATATAAGTAATAATATCAAGAATGACACGTTGAAACACATACAATAAATGAAATGATTTTACGCAAAACACTGCTTTAACATGGAATTTACAAAAGAACGGGTAATATAAATTCATAAGTGAACAATATATGATATAATAACCATTAATATGATTCTTTAATAAGTCAATAACATTATTTAAATCATTATACATGATTTTTAGATACGTATGAATCATATCGGACCTAAGGTAAGGGATAATTTTTAAAATCTCATTTTTATCTGCGATTGCTTATTCTTAAGTATTTAGTGGGGTTATTGCTATCAGCCATGTACATGTTTTATAAAAGTGTATTCATGTATGTTTAAAGTCCATTTTATACATTTTGACTTTTACAACATGGTATGGCAGGAATATTTCTTTTATTTACCATATATGGAAATTTTTTGACTTTTCCGACAAAAGTACGAGAAGAATGTTTTTCTAACGTATACAACATGAAATGATTTTTCTGGTTTTATAAAGTAGTATTTTCATGAAGCTTCCTCCAAATTTTTTCATGACTATTTTAACCAAAATCGTTTTCTTTTAAAATTTCATGACGATTTGTGAAAAGAAATTGATTTTGAAAAAGAATGGATATTTTCCTCAAGAATTCATTTCAAGTGTTTTATCAAAACCATTTTCCATATAAGATGACATTATTTCATATGTGTATGTTTCAAGTATAAAGTCTCTAGTATTTACATGGTTTCACTTTTCTCATTATGAAATGATATCCATTTCTTTTATATGGATTATTTGATGATGGGATGATGTTTATGAAACCCATTTTATTTGTTGGGTTATTATGAATGATGTTTGTTTATTTTGTGTCACAAGTAAGAATTATTTAATTATTAGATGGGTGGGACCTATATATCCCTCCAATTCATTGGGTAAAGATTTATATCTCATGAGATAGACATGGATGGAACGATAAGTCAATCCGGTTCAGTGTTACAGGACTGAAACGAGGAGTGAACTCGATTCAGAAAGGGACATTGTCCACTAAGATGGTCTTGGCAGGAATGCCTTGGCTACTATGGAAATGATAACATGTGCTTAATGGTTTCCAAAATTACATATTTTTATTCCCAGGCGATTTTATCATGCTTATTGTTTCTTTATGATCTATGCCTTACGTACTACCATGATTTATGTTAGTGATCAAGATTTTGATGTTTAAATATTATGTTCATGTTTTGAAGTTAAAATGTATGTGATTTGTTTTATTTTATCCATGAATACCCTTATTGAGCATTTGATCTCACCCTTTTATATGTTTTCTTTTTCCCAGGATTTAAAGAAAGGTTTTAGGTAAGAAAACAAAAGGGGAAGATCATTATGGGAGATGTGGAAGATCTTTCACCATGATTAGAAGATTATGTTCCGAGTTTCCAAAGACACTGAACTATTACGGTCCTTCAGTGTTGGTTTTTACTATGTAATAAGTATTGCGCAAAAGTAATGTAATGTTCATGTATGTCATGTTTCAGGTATCTACATGAAATGATTAAAATATTTATATATAATAATTTATATAAAACAATTCACAAAATATTATAAAAGAAAATATAAAAAACATCTAATAACAATTTATAACTAAACAGAAATAAGATCCATTTCAGCCAATTTTTTTTTTAAAAAACCTATTTTTCATGAAGACAAAAAAGCATTTCATTAAATAAATTTCTCAATATCCTTTTTGGATTAGCCATTCTATCTGTCCACACATCCAACCATTCATATAACCTAGACATCCCTATAATCACTTATGGTTATTCATCCTTTCACTAAGCTGACACATAGAGACCAATATTGATGGGGGAGGTCCCTACCCCTTGTTCATCCCACTAATGATGTGTGAGACTCCTTGCACTTATCTTTCTTGAACGCACCAGATCACAAACAAACATTATGAAAAAATAAAAATTTCATTCTTTTCAATAAAATAATTTATTGATAACCTATATCAAATCTAAATCAACTCAACCATCCCAATTTATTTTCAACAAAATAATCCCTTTTATTGATATTATATTGATTAATCTATTTACCAAAATTTTTGAGAACATACTCAATTTAAATCAACATTTTAAAACCATGAACCAATCCACAAATATAAGAACACCCAATTACCATGATTCTAAAATTTTCACTCCAAATAGTTTTCAACAATCATTACAAAACCAATTCAAAATCAATTTAACAAAAAAATTGAAATTAGGACAATCAGTTATATCATGAGTAGCCAGAAGTGAATCCACCCACCTCGATAGTTTTGGTGAAAATGATAAATAAATGAAAATGTCAAAAAATAGGATAAATATCCACAAACCTACATTAGATATATTCCCTCATCAAGAAACAATCCAAATATAATCATATTAGGCATTATATAATGTAGATATATCCCCATAGAGAATATATCTAAGAAAACAAAAAAATTAACGAAGTAGATCTAAGAAACAGATGAAGGACAATGAAGAACAAACACTTACCTAGAGGAATGAAATTCTAATCACCCAAGAGAGACATTGGATTGCCTCTAAATCAATGGGAGATTATTCTTTAACATTTGGGGAAGAAAAATACCATGTTTGAGATATTTGGTGGGGATGAGTGGTTAAAACCTAAATCTGACATATATTAAATTTATAAGGATATTTGATTGACAATATGCATTGTCTAGTCACACTATTAGAAATATTGTTTGGTATAAACTACCTTGAGGATGTCCTTTGAATTATTTCCTTGAACAGTCTCCAAAACAATTTGATATCCATGCCGAAGTCACAAAAACATTTTTCCGAAATCCATCTTTCATTTAACATGGTTACTACTAGGATTTCGAATAGTTTGGGGGAAACATTTCATATCCCATGAAAATCCCCTTTAGATTCATTAATATGGTGAATGGTTTCATACTAGTTTTCTTTGGTTTCTACAAACCATTTTCCACCTTTAAACCTGTAGATAATCCCCCAAAACACTAAAATTGTTCTCGTAACTCTCCCAACATTCTCCCTTATACATTATATAAATAAAAATAATAAACAAGGATTATATAACACCAAATATGAGTGCTAAATTCTCCCCACCATAGGCCTTTCTATCCTCAAAATGAATAAAAACATCATTTATTTATAAGAGTTTTGTGTATTTCTAATTGATTTCATTATCATGTGCCCAATTTTTTCCTGAATCTGACGATGTTTCTATGAAGCCACACTAGACCGTTGCCTTCTGAACACAAGTCTTTATCTTTCCAATCCACAATCTAAACTATGATATGCAACCAAGGAAAAATATTCGTCTAGGACAATGTGATACCTTCTGATCACAAGGTTTGGATCAGAATGATACTTTTTCATGTGTGATACGTAGAAGACATTATCCACTAAACTGAACTATGGTGGAAATTCCAACTAATATGCCAACCCTCCAACCTGTTCCTGTTTCTCAAATGCACTAATGTTTCAAGGAGATAAATTTCCATACATCCCCAAATGATTATGTCCAATCATTGGAGATCTCCTAAAGAAAACATGATCACTCCCCATGAAAGGAAACTACCGTTGACGATGAATAACATATAATTTCTAACGACTTAGAGTTGTCTCCAACCTCATTCAGATAAATTGAATCCTCTATATTTTTTATTGGAAATATCCTGGCTTAAACAGGGTTTTCACACATGTTTCCACAAAACACAGTGGATAATGATAAGGACACTAATGTAATGCTTCAAAAGGATCCATATGTAACGAGGCCTGATATCAGTTATTATATGAGAACACCACCAATGGAACCTGCTCTTCCCAATATCCACTGAAATCTATCATACTAGTGTGTGACATGTACTTCATAACTTGTATCATCTTTTCAGATCTACCATCTATCTGGGGATGATACGCCATATGCAATATCAACTATGTCCAAAGGGATTTCTTTAAGGTTTTCCAGAAACAAGACGTCAATATCATATATCGGTATTAGACTATAAAAAATGGTATTCCATGTATCTTAAACACTTCTCCGATATATATTTTAGATATCTCCTACACAATATGTGATTCAAAAATATGGATGATTTGTGCTAACTTGGTAATTTGACCCACTACGACTCATATGTATTCATGTTTTTGAAACATTCATGGGAGTCCAATATAAAAATTGTTAGTTATGTGTAACCATTTACATAGTGTAATATGTATAAACATGAACATACCTATAGGTCACAGATTTTCTTTTTTAAATTGATGACAAGTTAATAATCCTGAGGTAAAATAATCCACCCTTTTTTTATGATGCTCCACGGAAACTAATCCTTCAGAGCTTTATAAATATTTTTTAATCTATGTTGAACGGCCCAAATTGAATTTTGGTTTTCATAGAGATGTTATTTTTAACCATACATAGGTCTATCAATCCAATTACTAAATGACAACATTTAACTATAATTAAATTTATAGCCTTCAATTTTCTCCCCACTATTAAGTTTTGAACTAATTGCAACACATTTTACATCGAATGATTGTGCCACTTTTCTATATTTACGTAATCTGGAACCATATAAAATGATTATAAAATAGAAACATCTCCTTTGTCTTCAAATTAAAAATTCATTTCATCTAGGAATGACATCTACTACCACCCTTCTAAATCGTACTTTCCTAACTAAGCATATGAAGTTCTTTTTAATGCATTTTCCAACATATTTCCTTAACCTAGTGTATATATTAAGTCAATGTAAAAATTCCAGAGATATTAGATCCAAATACATTGCCGAAAATTAAAATACCATTATTAGGAAATATGTTTCGACCTCTTATGATTCGTGGAAATAGTAAATTTTTCACCAAAGTGATAAAAACCACAACCCTTCAATGCATGGATGAAAACATCTAACTTCAAAGAGTGTGTTGGGTAATCCATCTCATGAAATCTTAATTATAATGAACCAGAAGTGACAATATGGTCTCCTATCATTATAACACATCCTATCCTAGTTATCAGATCCTCATAGTACACAACCTACCCCTATGTAAATTTGGGAAAAATCTAGATTGGTGTGGATCTAAGACGAACATTTTGTTCTTGTAATGACTTCTAGCATTCGTCAGTCCATAGGAATAGAATTTTATTCTTTGTAAATGATTTCATTGGTGAGTATTGTAGTGAGAATCCAAAAACATCATCGGTAATAACCAAATAGACAATGAAAACATCATATCTCGATGATTTTCATTAGTGGTTTCCATGATATCAGTGTGTCAATATTTTATAGATCTATAAAAACCCCTTTTCACAAATCACATGTCCTATAAAGAATAACTCTTATTTCCAAAATCACTATTTGAAGATTTTTCGTAAAAATGATAGTCTTTTATTATTTACAACATTGTTACAAAGTGTTTCTCATGTTCATCCCTTGTCCTTGTAGACACCAATATATCGTCCACAAACACCACTAAAAATGAATCCATATATATTTGAAATTTCTGATTCCTTAATTCTTTAAAACCGACTGGTGTATTCATAAGACCCAAAGGCATTACCACATATTCATAATAGCTAAATATTATTTGAAAATATAATTTTAAAATATCCTCCTTCCAAACTAAAAATTGGAGATATCGAAAGGACAGGTCATTTTTTGAGAACAACTGGGCTACCCTTAATTTATCAAATATATCCTTAATATGTGGAAGTGGATAGTGATTATTTGTCATAACTTAGTTAAGATTATGATAATCAACATGTTTTTTTAGTGTTCCATCTTCTTTCATCACATATAATAATGGTGATGCACACATAGATGTGTTTGGATGAATGAAACCACTTATTTCCAACTCTTCCAACTACAATTTCAACTCGATTAAATATTTTGGTTACATATTATAAGGCATGATGAAAGTGTGACTTTTCATTGAATGAAATCAATTTTAGACTCCACATCCCCTATAGGTGGTAACCCTAAATGTTATTGGAAAAAAATTTAGAAATGAATCCATGCCTAATGGAAAACTGTTATCCCAAATATCTTATATTGAGGACAAAGTCAACACCACAAACTGGTAATAGATAATTCTAATTTGTGGTGGAAACAAGATCATTGCAATTATTGTTAAACCTTTTTCTCCTCTGAATATATTATTGGTGTCATCATCAGCTGTGAAACTAGATTTTTTTTATAAATATTGATGTGAGACTTGAAAATTTCCAAAAAATCCATACACATGATTGCATTATAGATATCAATCTCCAAAACCGAGAGGTCACATTTTAGTTCAGATCCATCAAAAATTATAGAACATGTTCTTCACAAAAATTCTCGGTATTCAAATTTACCAAGAAGTGTATAATGTTTTAATATAGAAGGAATTTTATAATATTTTTAACCAAGTCAATAAACCGCACAGAATGAAATGAAGGAATGTGATCAACTAATGTAAAACAACAACTGCATAAGGGTATATTTCTAATAAATTGTACATATTTCCATATATGGTCTAACCTAATCTTACACAATCATCTTCTCAGTCACATATAATTTCATTATCATTTAACTCTTCTACTTGTTTCTATTGTGAGATTTTCCTTCCTGAGGAGTCATTGTATTCCTAGAATCTTTATGGATATCTCTGTTATGATGATTTGATTGATTTTGTTTTCCTCTCCCTTTAGAAGCATATGATGCTTACGGCACCTGATAATTTTCCAGATCACATAACCTTAGAGAATTGTGACAATAGGACTGAAGATGTCTCATATATTGCATGTGTTCCCTACTCTAGGTGGTGTAGTACACTGCCACATCATGTGGTCAAACAAACCACATTGAAAGCATCTAATATAGATCTTTATTTTTAGAGGAATATTCAGTGATATAGATATTTTATTCTAATTCCTACTCCAACCTTGTATGTAGGATTCCCACTTCCTCTTTCCCAGAACATTAGAGTTCCCACCATTTCCTATTGGTATCATGATACTTCTTCCTCCCATATCTCCAATGATGTCTCATACAAACAAATTCACTCTATTTACCATAATTGTATAATCAATAATACATTGCATGGAAATCATCTAGTGAATCTCCTAAATTCACCCTAATTCATAGATTTTATCTTTCAAGAATTCATTTTCCAGATCCTCTGGTGTGAATCACATTAAATTAGTGTATTTAGCTTCATACTCTGTGATAGAGAGACTTTCTTTTTTCAGACTAATGATTTTCATTTTCCTATGATTCTTTAACGTATTTAGATAGAATTTTTTGTTGAAAAATTCTTCAAAATCATACCAACTACGGTATTTTTCAACTCTATCATGCACTAGTAGATCCCACCACCAGAATTCAACATCCTCTAGCATACAAATCACTAGATTCAATTTAAAATCTATTGTTGTGTTAATGAAATCTATTATACGGTTCATCGTGTTATTCCATTCTTATGCTCTTTTGGGTTCAAAATAACCCCATAATATTGGTGGATTATATTTTTTGAATATGATGGAATGATGTACTTTTCATGTCTCATCCCTCTTGTTCCCTGTGTGCTCATCCTAAAACGGTTGGATGATACTCAGAATGAGTTGTTGGTTCACAAGTTGGTTAGGTGTACCATCATTATCTAAATCTTCTTCTAGTTGGATTATATGACTCCAACTATGTGAAATTTTCTATAAAAAAACAAACTGTATATGTATCTCCCTCTAGAAACATATGGTTTATGATTTCTAATTCTTTCACATCAACTATCACAAAATTATATTCCAGAATCAACATTTTCCACATTCAACAATCATTGAATTTTTTTTACTGAATATTGAAAATCAAAACATTTTTAAAATATTCCTACTATGCTCTTTTCAATTATTCTCATTTGAAAATCAAATTGTAAAACTTTTCATAATTCAATACAGTGCATCAAATCATATATTATAACCCAAAAATGAAACAATAAATCATAGTGGTAAATCCTTCCTTTAATGTATTCCATGCTCATCCCATTTTCTAATCCGAAGACAATGAGATTCCAATATACTATATGTGTCTCCAAAACAATTTTGTACCCAAATACCTGGTGACATTAATCACAATATTAAATTGTTAGATAAATCTTTTTATGATCTACATTTCATGTCCTAACAGTCCTACTCGTTTATATGATCATAACCCCAGGAATAGACAATAATGAATTCAAATAGATAACAAAAAAACTGATGACTATTGATACCATTTATCTCAATCTGGATTTTAGGACGAACAAAATTGATATCATCTGTTGCATCCCCCCTTCCCATCATTATCTTAAGATGGTTGGTGGGTTCTAATAGGCATTAAAAGACATCCCCAAGACTTCTAAGTTTGATACTAAATAGTAAAGGATTTCAATTAATGTGGGGATGATTTACCCTTTAAAAATAAGGCATCTAATCTAATACAACCTAATCAAACAAACCACTATATAATGACTGATAAAAATAATGAAATCTCAAATAATTATTTTATATGAAAACCAACCTCTGTGTACTAAAGTAGAAGCCTAAATAATGTCAAATAAAATATCATAATATAACTAATAAAACTCCAAGACATACACAGGAATCTATGATCCACAAGCTATATTCTCTACCATCACCAAACATCCAAAGTATCATGAGGTACTACTAAAGAAGAGTGATAATTTTCCTTTTCCTATGTCTCGGGAGATGGTATCTGTAAGAGCACCAAATTTACAAATCATGGTTGAGTATAAAACATAGTAGTTATTCCCCAAAGAATTACCCAATCTTGACACTTGGGTAGAAATGTTATAAATATTTATATAAAACTATTCCCAAAAGAGTTTTTAAACTAATATAAAAAACATCTAAAAACATTTTATAACCATTTATAAACAATTTCTATATCGCCTAAATTTTGTAGAAAAATCTATTTTTCAAGAAGAAAACCATGCAATTATTTAAATTTATTTTTTAATATCCTTTTTGAATAACCATTCCATCTATTCACACATCCAACCATGCATGTAACCTTGAAATTCAAATATTCCCGAGTTGTGAGCGATCCATTCACTAAGACATTAACTAGTGAACCATTTTTATGGGGGATATCATTAATCCATATCCACCCCACTAATGATGTTATAGTCTCCTTACCTTTATCCATCATAAATGCACTTGATCACACACAACCATTATACCAATAACCAATTCCCAAAACAACCATTTCATCATTTTAAATAAAACAATTATTTTTTTGAAAACATATAAATAAAATAATTCCAATCAACCATCCCCATTTCATTTCCATAAAATCATCAATTTTATTCAAAACATCGTGAATAATTTATTTACCACAATTATAGGAAATTAATTCATTTAAAGTCGTCATTTTAAAAAAATATCCAAATAACATTTTACGAACAACCAATTCCCATGTTTCCAAAAATAGTCACTCAAAAGGGTTTTAAAAATTTACTACACAGTATATTCACAATAAATATAACACAAAATAATGAATTTGAAATCATGTCAATCGGTTCTAGATTGAGGAGTCTATATTGAAACCACCTACCTCAATAGTTTTGTTGAAATTGATAAATGGCATGAAAAATGTCACAATAATAGGTTGAATCCCCACAAACTCACCTAAGATATCTTACCCTATCATGAACAATGACAATACAATCATATTTGGCATAAAAAACGTAAGATCTATAGAGATAACATGTAGATCTATGCAATTAAGAAGAGAAATGTAGTAGATCTATTAAAGTGATAAAAATGATGATGAAAAAACAATTACCATGAAGAATCTGCTTCTAATATGTATGGGAGGTCTTTAGATCGCCTCTGGATCTATATGAGAACAATATTTGACCTTTGTGGATGAAAAATGCAATGATAGAGCCATGTTGGTCGAATAATAGTTGTTAAAAACCTAAGGTGGCATGTATCCACTTTTTAAGGATATATGATTGACCTTGTGCACAGTTTAGTCCAAGGATAGACAAACCATGTACTAACTATACCTTAGGAACTATCATGAGGATGACCTTCACATGGTTTCCTTACACGGTATTCAAAACCATGTCCCATACATGCTGAATCTATGGCCTCATTGCTTCCAAATCCATCATTCTAATTTCATGGTTACTATTATGTCTTTTCACGGTTTGGACAAATTATGTAAAACATGTGCCTAACCACTTAAACATTTATCATAATGTTCATAGGTTCTTACAAGTGTTTCCTAAATTGTAAAAATCATACTCTTCTAATGAACCTATATTAACGATCAAAAGAAACCCTAAAATGGTCATTTATACTCTCCCAACCTTCACCCATATACTTTATATACATGAAATGCCTAATAAAAGGTTATATACTAGAAACTGAGGGGGTTGTATAAAAAATAAAGGTAAAATTATGTGACCGTTATAATAAATAGTTTACGATCTAGTGGGTTATGATGAATTTATTAAACTATATTCATACCCTGATTTACCCCCACCCCCACCCCCACACATTTCAGGGTTTCTATTCCACTTTTGGTCCTATGTTTTCGTAATTGGGAATTTCATACCATTGTTTATTTGTTCACACTAAAAAAGATTAATCTACTATTGGAATTGATGTTTTAATTTTCTCTAAACATGTTCTTCCACGGTAAAGGTAATAATTTCATTGAAGAAGAAGAATTATTGTGGTGTTCCTCTATGTGGAAGTGTCTAAGTAAAAAAATGTGATTCAGTTTAATGAAATAAACAATGTACTAAATAATGGGTTGGTTGAATTAGTCAAATAAAATTTATACTCACAAAATGAGTCTACATGATTGAGTGATGAACCTGGTATTGCAATGGATGTTTAAAATAATGACATTAAAGAAACTCAAAGAAGTAGAAAAGTATAATTAGTCGATAAAACAAAGGAATTGGATAAAAAATTAGAAAATATAATTAAATCAATAGATATCCAGATCCATATGCATGAAATGTAACTCAACAAGCTAAAAGGAATAAACAAAAAAGGATTATTAATTTTTCTATTAATTTGAGGGAGAAAAATGATTCCCAAAGTGAAAAATTGAAAATCATGTCTTAAATGATATAAAAACTCATTGATGATGATAAGGTAATGAATATGAATTATGAACAAATTCATAATATGAAATAAAAAAATGATGATCTTACAAAAATTTTTTCTAATTATGTTTAGGAGAATAAGAGGCTGCAATTGGGGAATTCATGATGTAATGACTTGGTAACTCATAGAAATTCCAAGATAAAGTATAAATATGACATGATAGATAGTCTCTCTCATGAATTGGAAAACGAGATAACCAGAGGGAAGATTATGAAGACAGAAAATAATTCTCAACATGTATCAATGTATAATATGATTCAATAATTGGGAGATGATACAGAACACATCGTGAAATAATGGTTGTCAAATAATTCCAAAGGAAAGCCATGTTTAAGGATTATTTGAACTTACTATTTCATTATCATTCGATATGTGATAATTAAATAAAAATCAAATATGATAATTTATAATAAAATCATGATATTTTTGTCTCATCCCAATGGATGTTCAGTTTTGGAAAATCAGTTCTTGGATATGATGAACACCCTCACATTCATGAAACAATGATATCTATGAATAGTTCAATAAATATGTAATTTTTTGAAGATACTCGAAATAGACCTAAATATAATTTAACAAGAATTAATGAATACATGTCATATTTCTATGGGTTTGATAGACATATTTTTTTGATGCATTGGCATGTATTTCATGTAGTGATGATAGTTATATTGCTAAATTTATTAATAAGAAGAATCCTTATAAAAAAAGTCTAATATAAAATTCACTCTGAAAAAAGTAGTTGTAAAATTATATTACTATAAAAGATTGGGAAACACTATTATTATGTGTCAAGAATCCTCAGGGTGCAATGTTAGGAAAAGAACTCTGGTTGAATCAACATCTCAGACAAGAAATGTTGAAACAAGATAAGTCTGTAATGAAATATGGTTTATATGTTCTATTCATGGGTATTTGATATGAAAATATTGTTGGAAGAAATAAAAGAAGGAAAAGGAATCTATAAGTGTATTTCCAACAATGGAAGTGTATAATGAAGAATCCAATATTGGAATACAACATGATAAGTGAAAAATAGCTTTAAAGCCTCCTGTGTATTGGAAGGAGCACAATGACAGATGTATAAATCACCTCCATGGTGATACTGAAAATAAATCTATTGGAAAGAATTTGTAAAATCATGGATGAAAATGAGAGGATATGCTTTTATTATCTTTAAGAATAAATTAAATTTATTAGAAGACTCAAAACCAAAAAGCAATCGAGGAAAGACATAGATAACTAATAAAAAATGAATAAATAATTCCATAAAAAATTCACATGTCATGACATGTAAATAAGTGAAGGAATGATAAAGATTCATCTAATAGAGGAAGAATCATGTTGAAATGGCCATATAATGATTCCTACTCAAATATAGACTCATGAAAAATGGAATATCATCGTAGCATAAAAGAAGGAAATATCTAAAAATGGGGATAAACCTAGAATTGTGATAAATGCAATCATATAAAATCTAAAAAATAGTAGAATACTTAGTATATTAGAAATGATTTTTTTCATATGTGAAGATTAGTTGAAGTGGGAAGGTATTTGGGACAAGAACAATAATAGTATAGTGATTTTCGATAAATTATTAGAAGAATAATTAGAATATGGTTAATTAATGTTTATTCAAATGAGAATAATAGGTAATTTCAAGAGGGTAGTTCGTACAGGCACAAAAATATTATATTGCTTCACAAGAATGTCTCAGTGTTTGGATACATTAGTATCCACCCTAATTATCTTCTTTATGATTCCATATGTTCCCCTATCCATATATGTAAAAATTATTTTAATTTATTTTTATGGGTTTTTTGTTCAATTGGATATATAATCCAACGGGATATGGAATAAGAAAATGTAATGTGGTTGTATTATGTGCTCCAAAATATCAACTGATTTAAATTACTTAATTGATTGGATGAATAAATTTGAAATAATTTCCTGAAAGGAGTCAATAGATTATGGATGATTGATATGTATGGAATTAATTGAGTATAATGGACTTTGGTTTTATTAAAAACATTATATCTTGTTTCATACGTTGATTTAGGAGAAATTTGTCTTAAAGGATTTTTTGATGACTCATAAGAAATACCGCATGTGAATAAAATTTATATGAGAAGAAGAAATTTTGTGGGTCTAAATGGTGGTCTTAACAACTATAATAGTTTTACATAATATAGAGATTATTCAATCTCTTATGTATATAAATGATATAAATTGTATATAAAATATGAACATTTATATTGTATGGCATAAAGAACGCCAATTGAGGATATAAAACAAATGTAATCTATTTCAGGATTATCTATTTTTTCATAACAATATGGTATCTAATGAGTATTTTTGGATACTAAGAAGCTATGGATAAAGATTAAATTTGATCATAAAAGTGGTCAAACCATTCGAAAGAGTAATTTAGCATAAAAAATTAGTATAAAAAATTGATATTAATTATTTATATCAATTAATTTTTGGATGTTTTCATTGATATTATTTCGAGACCAATAGTTATGAATTTTAAGTGGGCCCAATGGGTCATTTGAAAAAATATTAATGAATAAGACACAATGATTCGAAATAGAAAATGACAAGTGTGACAAGGGTACTCATTGATAGATGGTATTGATGTTGATGAAACATGTGCACCTCTGGAATGGATAGAGACAAATTGATTATTCTTGGCCATAGTAGTGCAAAGAAGGTTGAATGAATTCCAGATGGATTCAAAGATAATAATTATGAATGGGACCTTGGTAGAAGAAGTTTATATTGATAAGTCATATGGTTTTCTCATTAATGAAGATAAGAATAGAGTTTTTCAGCTGAATAAGGCGCTAAACGGGTTGATGCAAGCACCAGTAGCATGGTATTTAAGATTAGATTAGTTTTTAAAGAAGATCTATTTCTATATTTGATTACAATCTATATGAAAACAATGAGAGTGATCAAATTATGATGGTTCTGGTATATGCGGATGACATAATATTTTGTTGACCATATGAATCACATGGGAATCATTTCATGGACATCATGAAAATGTGAGTTGTAAATGTCAATGATTGGGGAACTGGTGTTTTTCCTTGTTTTACAAGTTACACAAGGAAGGAATGTAACATTAATTTCTCAATATATATATTACAATGAGGTTCTGAGATAATTTGTAATGGATAATTCCATAGAGATGACGACTACGTTGGATACCTAAATGAAATTTTCACAAGATGATGAAAACAATGTTTTTAATGTAACAACATGTAAGAAAATCATTGGATGACTTTAGTAATTACAAAAACATGATCTTATATTTTATCCACATGACAAATAGAACGTTACCAATGCAATCCCATGGAATACCAACTGATTTCAAAGAAAATAATACTTCAGTATAATGGGGTCTTGATAGATTTAATTTTTTTACAGTAAAAAATCTCAAAATGATTTATTAGGCTACATAGATAATAATTGTGTTGAATCAGTAGATGTTATATAATAAATTTCAATTACATAATTCTCTCTAGTATAATTTTGTATTTCATGGTTGTGAATGAAAAAATAATACATTTCATTGGGACTCCAGAAGCTGAATACTCCTACTCAAGCATAAACAAAATTATTGTTGATGAAGCATCAACTTGATGATATAGGAGTTGAAGTGTATTTTACAATTTGAGTACACTATAATAATTTAAATGTAATAAATTTGAGTAAAATATCAGTGCATCACTCAAATACAAAGAACATTGAAATCAAGTATCATATTATCAAAGATAAGGTTGAAAAATGGCTTGGGATGTTGGATTATGTGCATGTAAAACTACAGGTTGTAGACATTCTGATGAAGGACTTACCAAATAATCATTTGAATTCCACTGAATATATATTGGAGTTTATTTGACCCCGTGACTTGACAAAATAAGGATGTGGGACCCCCGATCCCTGAGGAATGATTTTTTTACCATATATGTTGATCAATGGTCTTTTCTATCTTTCATACCACAATGAAGTAACCTTCAGGTTCATTTTAAAATGGGGGGAAATTTTTTATATAAAATGGGATAAAATGCCTTAATCCTGTCTGGGGAGAATCTGTTATTGGGATCGATGAAGTAGGGTCATCTTTAAATCTTATGATGTGATGTATGATCTATCAAAATGTTATACATCATGAAAGATGTGGTTCATGATGAAATAAGTTGTGTAGTTTTGGAATGAAGTGGCTCATTGATGAACTTATCATACTAATCATGTTTCTCATGATGATCATTGATCATGTGGTCTTAGTGTGTGTGTTTATTAAATCTTTGATCAAAATTGGAATAACATAAATTGAATTTTTTATAGAAGATGGATGATGAATTAATGTGGTGTCTAAATAGGATGTGTTGTCAATAAACCAAGAGGGGGAGATTGTTAGGAGGAAATATCATAGGATGGCGCTTTTTGGTTAATTTTTTTAAAAGTTATGTGTTTGTTGACAATGGCTAGTTGTCAAACAAGGCACGAAAACTGTGAATGCTAAACATAACCAGTGGATCATGAAGTTATGAACTATTCTTAGGATATGATCACGTGCGGAAATGATAGATTTTTTATAACTCATGATAGGTAACGAAAATTATTTTAAATAAAAAAACACTAAAAATCATACGACGTAATTGTGATCTCACAATAGGATATTCCAAAATTCATTATTGTATTTAAGTCATGAGATTGGATCTTGCATAGTTCTCATGATTGCATTTATGTCTCATGATGGGATCTCTTGCAATGATCATGATTTTCTTTATATCACGTGAGGGTATATCATGCAGAGCTATGATTCCCATTTGTAGTTTTGACCAGATCATGTGAGAATGGAAATTAGGACTTCAGAACCAGATCTCATGAAATCATATGAAGATAACGAGAAATATGGAAATAATGGAGGATCACATGGATGATTAAGATCTCAAGAATTGTGTTGTTGTATATGGTACTCGTGATCAGATATTGTATAATGAGGGAATGTAAAATTGCACTTGGTACTCACACAAAGAGAGAATATAGACCAATAAAATGCACAATGAGTTAATTATGAAAGAGGAATTGTGCCCGTATCATGGGTAATGCATCGTAAGATCTCAGACCTGAATCTTGCAGATAGCATGATATCGATATGGTAGATGGTTTTCCATGATTGTTTGAGATTAACATGTTGGGAAAATTCCTATAAATACCCCCTAACACATCCTTAAATATAAATGAAATTATTATCAAAATATTGATCATAAACATTGTTTAGGAAGGAGTCTCACGGAGATAACTCTTAAAAGTGGTTTTTGGAGAGTTCTTACAGTGGATTATATGATATTTACATTGAATAAATGTTGATCACGATCTGAACAATGTCTCTAAAAAAGAGTACACGTGCCATTAATTTTCACCAGGGGTTCATGCAAGGGGACTTGTGAAAAACACGAATATGGTTCACTCTAGGGGACTTACAATCAGGTTTCATGATATAGGTTTGTGGCAGAGGTTTGGACTAGGTTCATTCACCAATGGACTCATACAAAGTGAAAAGGTGGACTCAGACTAGGAACATGTGCTCGGAATGAATTTGGTCTCATGAATGGGGACTCATGGATGGGAATCAATTTAGGTACTCAAGCTAGGGTCTCATACTAGGGTCTTTTATAAGGGGAAACATGCCAGGAACTGGAGAAAGAGTTCACACGCTAGGGACATGCACATGGGTATCACAGTATAATACTATGCATGGATAAAATCTCGTACATTAAACTATGAATTGTATCAATTTTATATCTAAATGATAAATTATATAATGAATATAGAGGGTTTGTAATGTTCAATAACACATACAAGATGAGTTCATTCCTTTTTACACTCAAAGAAGTGAATACAATAATTGTCATCACTAGATGATCTAGAAAAATAAGATGTGATTATTGTGTTGATATAAAAAAGATGAATATTAATGTTTTCTAAAATTTAGAATTGTTGGCTCCAGCTGTTTTTATTGAAATGAATAAAAAACCCAGAATGAGATTCCATAGAGTATGTAGTTAAAATTGAGGTTGTATTCAATAGTGATAATTAAAGGACTTACATGTCCAAAACTTGTGGGTGAATATCATCCAATAAAAATGATCAAAGGAAGCGGAATAAGGAGGTAATTTACACAAGCTATGTTATAGATAATGAAAAAATGAGTGACCTTTGTGAATGTAGTGAGCTAACACTAAACCTTATAATGGTAGTTTCCTAGGAATAAAAGTGATCTTTGCAAAACCATATAATTTGGAAGTGACCCTTAGTGTATTCGGGAAAACAACACATTGTCGTTTTAGGCTCCATAGATGTATCCAAGTGAGGGTTAACCAGGTAAAAATCATTGTGTCCTTATTTTTTAAATACTTCTTCTGTTTCTCTGTTTCATAATCAGATAATGTTTGAAAGTATATGATAAATATAAAAACTAAAGGGAAAACAATGTGAGACATATAATAAATAGTTCAAGATATATTGGGGAATCCATAATTTTTAAAACAATATCCATACCCTTATTCACACCCCATAGGGGTATCTAGGACCTTTTTGGACCTATCACCGGGGTAATATAATACTCAAAATGAATATGAATATTCTAATCTACAGAATTAAATAATTAATCCAAATGTTTAATATAGGTCATAAATAAACAGTTCCTTCGATATATATCTCCCAAAACATAATATAATTCTATAAAAATAATCCTTTCATTAAATATAATGTATATATATATCATCAAAATAAAACATTCCCAAAATATCATTAATCTAATGAAAATATGAATAATTTATAAATATGTGATCATCTAATTTGATTCCCAAATTAACATAATATTTTTCCATCAAATCAGTTTGTTAATAAGAATTTCATTAAAAATTGTACGTCTCATTGGCTAACAGTAGGAATTGAACAATTTTCGATCTTTAGTTATGGGTTTATGCCCATCATATATGATGAATTTTATGATTTACCACCCAACATGTATGTTTTTATTTTTATATTACATTATTAATAAAAATTTAAAAATGATCTAAAAATTTTAAATAACATACTCAAAATAAAATTATTCATATAATTGGATTTTTAACACTATGGTTTTTTATACATATTATTTTTTTCATAATATAAATAATATTAATTGAAAATTATATCCTTAACATCAAAGAGAGTATATTCATTCAAGGTCACCAATACTATTAAAAGTTTTTCCAAAAAATATAAAATAAATATTATTGAAATATTTGGTTACTAAAACCGTTACAAAACCCTATATTAATTCTTTCATAATGGTATTCTAATGTAATCTTACTCATCTTAGACATACATAATATATAGCCTCCAAAGGGGTATTTATACCAGTAAAATTATGAACAACCATAAAACTATCATCCCAAGAAACTTATAGTCTAATCTATGTCATAAATGATTATTTTCTACTCAATTATATCACAATAATTCATAAAGAGTGTATGAATTTCTAAAACATATCCCATGGGTATAACAAAGCAGGTGTACAAAACATCCTCTAGTGAGGAACAATGTGATAATAAAATTAAATCCCAATATGTAAATTTTGGAGTTAATACCCCTAGGTACAAAAGTTCTAAAGTCACATCACCATATTGGATCATGAAAGAGATTTCATTTATTTGAAATCAATTTATCTAAAATGCACCAAAGTAACAATATATATTCATATAGATATATTTATCCTTATACTTTTGTATTGGGTTATCAATAATGTATTATAATAATAATCTTATAAAAATAATAGTAATCCACTTTAATTAATAAAATATATATAAAATCTCTTTAGAAATATTATTACATGAATTTTCAAGATGAACATACATTTATTTTAAAAAAATTATAATCTGGCCTAATTTCATTGGTAGAGTATTTTCATAAATACCTAAATGTTAGACTAAAATAATTTATTTTATTTTTAATATCCATAATGAGATCCCAAATCCTTTGGATCACCATGACTGCATAGGATAACCATGGAAAACAAATTGAAAAAATGGGTGTTCTAATAAATCTCAATGATGGTAAAACATTATAATGAATCATAACATGTGAGTCAAATTGATAACCTGATGTCATAAAAAATAATGCTAAAGAGTGATCATGTGGGATCATAATATGAACGACATGGTATCATAAAATCATGTAATCATACGAGATTAGGAACAAAAATTTATAAATAGAAAATAATGAGTCGATTTTATCTTCTGAGGGAGTGTCAAATGGTGGAAAAAATTCTCATAAAAGATTTAGTATACACCCTATTCACATAAAGGATTCCTAATAAGTTTAATGAAATACCCAACAGATTAGAGTTCAATCTGGGTGCAGTTATTATAAAATCTATATCAGACTTACTCAGGGCTTTTTGGGTGTACGCAGAATTAAAATTTCAATATTTATGTGTACCAAAAAAATTAACTAATCCTAAGGAAATGCATAGTAATTACCAATTTAAATAATATGGGATTTATAATATTTTATCTTATCATAAAAAAAACTAGTTTTTTAATGATGTAATTTGAGAGATGAACATAATTCACGTATTTCCCTATCAATATAAGAGATAATATGATAGGTATACATGAGAGAGACATATATACATAATTTATATGTAATATATTATTTCAATGTTTTCACTCATTAATGAAAATGTTTTCAAAAGATTACATAGAATATATCTTGCAAACAAATACCCTTTTAACTTTGAAACAACTACATAAAAATATAAAAAAATCAAAATTTTATAAAAAAAAATTTCTAAAAAAGAAACAAGGAAACTTCTAATGTCATATTCAAACATTTGAGAGTTCATGATGGCCGTTAATTCCATAAATCTCATATAAGAAAACTAATAATTCCATCTAATTACTTAAAAAAAGGTAAACAAGATTTTTATTTTGAAAATGAAGAGATCGTTCCATTTAAACCATTTTGTAAAAATTAAAATATTATTAAAACATTTAAGTAAAAAAAAAATTGGTCAATTTTATATATATTATTGAACATATTTTTCTATAAAATAGATTTGAAAGAAATATTGATTTCATCCGAAAGAGGAAAATGATGTCAGTTGTTCTTAAGAATATTTTCTAATTAAGGTTATGTACAAAATAAATGATAATAGTACTATTACTTTAGAATTTAACAAATAACAAGTAGAGAATAAAATGAATGGACATTACTATATAATGATCAAATAATTTTCTAAAAAGGATATTCATGAATAAAAAATATCGATGAAAATGTTATTTAATTGAAAAAAATTACCGCTTTGGTAAATTTTGAATCCTAACTCCTATTATTAATTTTTAACGATTATAATATAATATATTATTTTGTATGATAAATTTATGGATGTGTGATTACGTTTTCTAGAGACTAAATGGACACTGAAGGCCTTTAAAAAAGTGTGGTGGGTAACATTGATGTTGGTGATAGGACGGTGATAACACCTATGGGTTTCATGATGATTATTATTGGTGACAAGACTCAACTAACATGTGTGATCTCGCAATGTGATCTCGCAATGTGATCTTCTTAGGTTTTGTGGCTTATATGGGGTGTTTATTTTTGAAATTTGAATCGATCACCCCATATTTTTGTATCCCTCTAGTTAAATTAAACCATAATGAGGATTATTCAAAAAAAATTAAATATTGGTGTTCAGTTATATATTGAAATTACTTATTTAATTAATTATTTATTTATATCCAGGTCATGTGTTTTGAGGATTCTCTATTCATAATTTCAAAATTGACTAGTATTGTTGGTCAGGTTAGTGGTCATAATTACATCATATCCATGATATTATAAATGAAATAAATATAACTTTTATACATGAATTATACTTTTATAGAAAACCCTTGAATACAGTTTTGAAAAATGAATTATCTTTGTGTCTTGCAGATGGAATATCATATTTACACATAGGTAATGATTACATTTTCAAATTATCATGAAGAAAACATGAAAACGGTTATTTAATACATCCCTAATTATAGTTATATCATATATTTCATATAATATTATTATATACAATGAAATATACTATCCATGTTATAAGTAAATAAAAAGTGAATCATATATCTTCATTAGGTTGTACTCCACCATACACATGAATGATGATATCATTTCTCAATTTCTTGTAAGGTGTGAAGTTATATGATTTATAATATTTCCATAATTATTATTATTTCATGAATATCAATTATAAATGTTAAATCCATCATCTTGAATTCATGTGAGTGGATATGATGGAATAATAATTACCTAGGTTCACGAGATGGTTGTCCACCATACAAAAAAATGATTGTTTTGATTCCAATTTTATAGAAGAGGATGTGAATATATATTATTCCATGAAAATAATAGCATTTAATTATATATTACATGGAAATGATATTATATTTTAATTTTTAAGAGACAATTAAATGTAAAAAATGAAGAAGTGAAAATAAGGAGCTTATTAATGATTATTACATTCTCTTAGGGAAACCCCCTTTTGATGACTTATTCAAGACCCTAATGATATTTGTTTTAAGATAAAATGACTATATTGGGTATAACTTGTTTTGGGAGATATTTGTGTAGGTTTTTATTCATCAATATGGGGTTTTATGCACAAACATTTATAGGATATGGGTTACTTTTTATAAGGGTGGAGGAGTGAAAATATTATAAATAACAAAATAAATTAAACAATGTGAAGTCACTAATGATCCATGTGACTCCAAAATTGATAAATAAATGAGTTGTGTTTATATAATATTTCTAAATACCACTACCATTGAAAATAAACATGTTTTAAATATTTTATTCCATTTAACGATTCACTTTAAACCCACGGTAAACCTCTTTTAACATTTACCACAATAATAGATTTAATATATTTTTACTGTTAATTATTGAAAAAAATCATTTGACCTAATTATATGTTATTAATAATTATTTTTTTAAACAGGTATAATTTAATTTAACATATAACCTGTAAGCGTGAGAAAAAATTGTTTAAAAAAAATGCTTTTTTAGGGAAAATGTTCTTTTTAAATTAGATTTATAACTCTTAATATTCCTTATATAAATGTAAAATAATAATAGTATATTTTAAATCTATAAATATTATTTTATTTTTTCTTCTTTATGGTTTAATATTTGTTTTTAAAATAGTTTAACATTATGAACATTTAAAAAAATTTAGAAAAAAGGTCTTTTAATAATAATAATAAACCTATAATAAAATTTGTATAAAAATTACAAAAATTTAATTAATTTTTTAAATATATCTAAAGAATATAAATCAGAATCAAAATATAATATAACTTTTATATTACGTAATTTATTAAAAAGAAATGATTATTTTACCAAAATCGTTAATCACTATAAAAATCAATATTATCCAAAAAATAACAAAAGTTCTACAAGAGTAAATTTTTATATTTTTTTTTCCTGAAAACTAAATTTTAATGATATTTTTTCAGTAGTTCTAAAATTAATTATAATATTTTCTCACAAAAAAATATCATTTTTTGAAAAAATTGATTTATTGAAGAAAGAAATTAACTTTAGGAAATTTGAATAATTGTTATTAAGATTTAATCACAGAATTTATTTAATATAAAACCCTTATATATATTTTTCATTATATAGTTATTCATATTCATATAAAAAATTATCACATAAATCATTTAACTTTTGTTATAAACAGTAATATTTTTACAATACATCATGGTTCATTTAATATCATTGTTTTATTTTTATACACTATCAAAAAATGTATTGTTTTAAAATATCATGATGTGAAATTCCAACCCCTTAAATAATTTCTATCCAGAAAATATTAAATTTTATTATATTGGTTTTTAAAATTCCATTTCCGAACATCTACATCATAAAAATGGTTCATAAAACATAAACTTAAATGAGTCAAATAGAAATTTTATTTTCATCTTGAATATACATATCATTGTTATCATGTAAGATGAATTTGGATTGAAGTTAAATTATATAAATGACAGAGAATTGTAAATTATTATGTCGACTCATATAGATTAGTGATTATAAAAAATTTAATGATTAAGAGAATTTTGAAACCCACATAGCCATAAATCAATAATGAGTTAAAAGACCACAAATTCATTGGTTATAAAGATAATAATAAAAAATTTATTTCAAGGTACTTTTAATATTTTTTAGGGATCTTTTTATGATATTTATTAATTACATATGCAAACACACTTACCTGAAATTTTATAATTGATACATTTATGATTTCTAACAATAATATCAATGATTTCATCAAATGATGGGTATTTATGATGAATTGTCATTACTCAAAGAGATAATAATATCCTATAAGAGGTCATATGTTAAAAAATGATATTAAGATATTCCACATTTCATTATGCATTATATCAAACCGTAAAGGGTTAGAAAATCATTAGATAATTCAAAAAATAAATATGAATATATTATTCCCAAAACATCGAAACAATCCAATGGTTTAACATAGATCACAAAAAACCCTATATCCCAAAAAACCTAATTAACATCCACCTGAATAATGGTTTTATACTAAAAGGTTATGTTATACAATTAATAACATATCTCAATAAACAAAATATCATTCTTCCCAAAAAATTATTTTGTTAAATCTTTATGTTATATATATATAAACTCTCAGAAAAATTTTCCGAAAAACCTATAATCACATAAAAATTCTAAAAATTAAAAAGGATTTGATCCAATAATTTGTTTCCCAAATTAAATGTCATATTTTTTCACCAAATTTTATAATTAAAAACAATATTATAGAAATTAATATACCATGTAGGTGAGTGGTATGCATTGTACTATTGTCACCCTTTCGTTGTCAGTTCGAACCATGTAATAGTGCTTAATATATTGACTTATCACCTCAAATGATGATTATTTTTCTAAAAAAATATTAATACAATTCCTATAATTTTCCAAACAATACGATAAACATCCTAGAAATAACATTAATCATCAAATAATTTATTAACCACTAGGTTTTTCTATACAACTTATTTTTACACAAGATCAAATACTCCAAATTTAATGTTATTACCATATAATTAAAGAAAAGTTAAACCCCATATTATAACAATACCACTAATCTTATATCCACTAAATTTAAAATAAATACCCCTCAAATTAATTTTTCATAAGAAAACCTATACTAATCTCAAGGTTTATATTATCACAAAATTCTCCTCAAATAATCATAATCATCATAGAAATTAATATAATAAATCATCTTAATTGGAATTTATTCCAATAATCGTATGAGTATACATAGACATATCAACATAATACAAATTAGGGTTAACCTAGTCCATCCATGATTATAATCTATTGACATCCATTAAGAATATTTATAATGAGTATGTAAATTTACAAAATATATCCCTTGTGAGTGTTAAAAATAGTGTGTAACATGGGACATCAAAATACCCCTGGTGATGATCACTTAAATATTCAATACACCCATTTTGGTTTTATTACCACTATGTATAACTACATTATAGAAAAATCCATTTGTAGTATCTATATTGGTATGTTATTTCATGGAATTCAACCACTATAAACGTCAACAAAAATCAATTGTAACATACTATAGACATACATATCATTTTACTTGTATATAAGGTTATCAATAATGTATTTGTGTGTTAAAAATGAAATGTAATTGGACCTTACAATGATACTAACTATAGATACCCATGATGTTTACACATATTATTACATTATATTTTTAAATGAAGATATCAATTAATTACAACACAATTATTGTGAGATCATATGTATTAGGAAGTCTATATTCATAATTACATCATAGTGAGACTAATTCCATACCAAATGAATTGGATAGTTATATGGGAGCACCCATAATATAAGATATACCATGCTCACTCAGAACTACCTAGGTGAACCCATCAAAATATGTTCATAAATTTTTGTGTACCCCAAAATTAAATCAATCATATGTCATTTAATAATAATTACCCATGGATTGAAAATCGGTTCTATAGTATTTTCTCATATCATAATAAAATAAAATTTTATAATGAAGGAATTTGAGTGATTAATATAAGGAATGTATTACCCAATCAAATTAAGGTATAATAATCTAGGTAAATATGTGAGGGAAATATATAAATTACATATAATAAATATATAACATTAAATGTTGTCTTCACAGATATGAAAGATTTTAAAATATTTCATATAATACATTATAATAAAAATACCCATTAAATTTTGAAATAAAATCTTATAAATATAAATAAATTCATGATATTATTGAAAAAATATCTTCAAAAAGAACAATGAGAACATATAAACCAGGATTAAAGAGTTAAGTGGTCAAGTTGGTGGAAATTTCTATACATGTCCTATATGTAATAAAACCATAATATACCCAATTTTAAAACTGTAAAAAAGAACATTATTTAGAAAATTACAAGGATATTAAATGAAAAAAAAATTTCACAAGTAAAAAACTAGTAATAATTTATTTAATATATTTTTTCAAGAGTTCTGAAAATATTATTGAATTTTTTTTAGAAAACATGTATATGAAATAAGAAGGTATTTTTTATGGGAAATATAATTGAAGACTAGTTTTCATAAAAAATATCTAAATAATTTCAAGTACCAATGAAATAGAAATTGTACTATAAATTGGAAATTCCATGAATAAACATATAATAATTGAATGAATGTTCTATATTAGAATGTTATCAAATAATTTAATACAATGTAAATTCAGGCATAAACTATCTTGACTAATATGATTTTGAAATAGAAACCACAACCACTTTGATAACTTTTGATTCATAACTCTTATGAATGAAGTAGATTTATTGTAGCTTAAATTAAAATGAAGTATTACAAATTAAGGTTTTAATATATATTGGGGAATTATATACACCATTTTAAATATATTAGTTGCATAGAAGAACATGTGTATCAAAGAAGGATTTTAAAAAAAAACACTTACCTAATTTCCATACATGGCATGTATGTCCATTATCCCCGTAATAATAATGTTATATCAATTATTTGTTTTCATCAGAACAATTTCTTATTTACTATATTATACATGAAAAGTTTACTTCATTTATTTTAAAAAAATATTTAATTACATTTTAGTTTTTTCCACGTCAGGTTTTTTAAGGATGGTCAGTTCATAATTTTAACATAATATTTTTCTTTTTTATATGGTAAAATATCTCATAGTTATATCATATATAGAATAATAATACTAAATAATTTTAATTTTTTACATGAATTATATTTATATAACATAACATGATATAAAGTTATTATAAAAAATTTGTTGTTATAATCATAGGGTTTTTATTTCGTATGTACACATGAAATGATCATGGGGGAAAGAAGGTAACTGTTATTTTACATTTCCTTAAGGATAAATATACCATTAATATCACATTATTTCATAAAATTGACTTACATAAACAATATATTTTATGTTGTATTAATAAATGAATTATAATTTCCTAAACAATTATACATTCATTTTATAAATATTATTTAATAAAAATTATAAATGCACATGTGATAATAGAATATAACATAGTAAACATAAAATTAGGTAAAACATTTTTATAGTACTATAAATAAATAGGTGAAAATAATATCATATATCAAAATTGAAAATCATAAAAAAAAAATTGGAAAACACCTTATCGATACAAGTGCTAGGGTACTAGAAATTCGTTTTTACGAATTAGGGATTTCACTATTGTATAAGGAAACTGATACTCTACTGATCAGGTGGAATATAAATTTCCATGTCTAGTGTAATCAATACACGACTACAACCGATGCTAGGGTGACAACATAACTAGTGGGTTTGAGCCCTATATGATTTATCCTATCTTACATAAATACTCAATAATCTTATATGATATGAATACAAAAACACATATCACCAAACATATCATTCCTTTTAAAAAATTCATAAGAAGTTTTACTTTCTCAATAAATCATAAGATCTCCATTTTCCAAATCATAAAGGAATAATTTATTTGTAATTATAATAATAATATAACATTATAATATATAACTTCAAAATAAAAAATTGTTCTTTAAAATATATATTGAAATACCATACTAAAATTCCACATTAAAATCATATTGTGAAAAAATATCAAATGTCAAATTAAATTTTAAATGCTTCATTTATTTTTATAATCATATAAAATTAAATATTTACATCAGCATCGCATTCCACTAATTCACATATTATCATATCTATTTACTCAAATGTTAATTAATACACTCACATATATATTTATAATTACCAATAACATAAATGAAATTAGAAATACAAACATTTTTATTCCAAACCGATCTCAAGCTATTCTATAAATACATCAAATTTCATGTTTCGCATAAAATGATTTTTAAATTAAAATTACAACAAAAAATTCATTAAAAAACTAATACAGACTTTAAAATATAAAAATTGATATTTACAATCAAGTTTCTAATTTTTCCAAATAACTTGGGTACATTTTAGTGGTTAAAAAATTTAAAATAAATAATTTTTAACAGAATATTCCATAATATTGAAAGTAAAAAATTAAAAACATTTCCACATTAAATAGAAAATTAATCTTGAATATTAAATTTATTGTCCATAAATACATAAATTAAATGTACAAGAAATCATGTATAGAGTGGTTAATTACCCAAAACTAGGAACCATGCCTAAAATGAAGAGAGGTGACTCACATTAAATGAATGAATCAATAATTTACCTCAAATAATGTCTCATGAACCCTAGGCACCAGAAATTGACAAAATTAACAAAATGAGTTATGTTTTTTCTATGTAGGTAAAAATGTAAGGGATATAATATGAAACAATGAAAAAAAAGAGGACAAGAGAGGAGGATAATTCACCAAAATGATATGGGATCAAATCACAACCCCCCATGGAATTATGATCTGGGAGAGAAGAGATGATATGGGTGATATATTTCTATAGGGGGGATCCAATGGGTTGCTAATTAGGGGGAAATATAGGGATAGGGGACGCATGAGATAAAATGAAAGGGAAGCACATTTTTCTAATTTTCCCATTTTTTTATTTCCTTGAAAGTATACATGGTTTGGCTCCATGGATTAAGAAAACATGAACTAACCGCGTGCCTTCAATGTACGGTTTTGGAATTACCCACATGGGATGTTATCATTGTTAGACTAAAAATTCATTTAGTTTTCATTTTAAATCTATACTCAATTTCAAGAGTTTTTCATGATTTCCACCAATCGTACACTGATTATACGCATGTGTAAAAAATCAAAAAATTAAAAAAAATTAAAGTGGGATGGAATGGAATTTGATAGATTGATTAAAATAATTTATTAAATAAATTAATAATAAAATAATCTGGTTATGGATTAAAAAACTCCAAAACATAATTTATTCTTCCCCTGGAAAGCCTAGGTAAATTCATTTGCTCAAAATAATGGACAATGTCAATAATTTATTCTCTGATACCAAGGAAATCATGGATCACCAATGAGATAATATTTTCAAAAATAAATGAAATGAATTATAATATTCATCTAAAATATATTATTATCACATGGAATACCTAAAACTGTTACCAAATACCATCCATCCTCACTCAATGTGGAGTATCTATTAGGGATTCAAAATCGGATCACCAATAAAATCATGGAGAAACTACAATATTTGCATCCCAAAAATTTTAGAACTCTCCTATAACACTCATTTACAATTTTACAAAAAACTAAATTCCCAATAATATCTAAATACAAATAAATTTCTTCCATCTTCCGTAAACCCTAATCTCTCATAAACTCAAATATAATGGCCAAAACCCATAGGGGATAACAAATGGAAAACTATGAAAAATACATCATCTCCTTATCATAGAGACTTTAATTACATAGATGTCTAACTAAATGAATCAACACGCTAAAGTAAAACACTATGTCTATGGTGTGATAAAAAATGTGATCAATAAAAATTATTAATTAAAGACACATCCATGATTTTCATCGAGATATGTATATATTTGTAAAAAATAAATATCTATGAGTACTCTCAATATGAAAACTATATATCAATAAAAATTAATAGAATTGATCAGATTATTACCCAACATTGTATATGAGTTTCCAAATCCAAATGACATTAAAATAACCCAGCATTTCTAGATGATACCTGATTTGTAAACTCAAAAAAAGGGAAATTGTACTACCTGAGAAAAAGACACTAATACATATAAGGGATGTTCTCTTATAAGGATGTAGGAACATTATAGAAACAACATAACGTGGTTCATAAACCATTCTAGGTTGCTGCTTTCAAAATAAATTCACCTCTTTGATACTAGTAAACACATTCATATATAGATAATAGTTACATGATAATAATCCCAAACTAGGGTCGAGTAGAATAACTGTATAAGAAATAAAACATTCAATGATCCCTCGTCTATTTATTCAAGAGGAGAATATATTAACAAAAATAATAAAATAAACCAATCAAAAACAATTTAAAATGACCAAATATTGAGAATGTATTTAGAATTACCATCCCCCTTTAGTCTCAAAACATAGTATTTATCAAGATAATACACTCCCTAATCATAAGAGTCACTACTCTAGGACATCCTCACACACAGACATCCCAAAATATATAATAACTATTATTGTGGAAATATAAATATTAGAATAAAATAAAAGTGGAATCGCATGGAATGAAAATCATACTCATCATAAATAAAGAACCATTAGAAAAAAACCAATTCATAAACAAAAAATAAGAAATACTACCACCCATAAAATCAATACCCATGAAACATAAAGCTAAATTAAATCACTTCAACCTAAATTTTGAAACATGATTAAAAGTAATTAAAAATATGAAATGTTTTCCCTAAAAATTGAGACTTTAAAATTGATAGTTTATTATTAAAAACAATCCATAGCATTTAATATTCAAGAAACGTACATTTTAATTATACATGTAACAGATATCATTTGAAAATTGGTTTTCTAATCCAAAACTCTATTTAAAATCTCAATATAAAATTCAAATTAAATAAAAAAATCAATTTATTTGAAAAATTAATTTATTATTCCCAAATCAGACATTAATTTATTTATATTTTCATGAATCCTTATTCAAACCATTTTGAAATCCAAATAATTTTCCAACCTTAAAATCATTTAAAAAAACATATTTACCACTTCCAAATAATACTATTATTTTTAAAATAATATATTAATATTTAATGAAAAAAATTAATTACAAAAAATTAATGCCTTATTTGAAAAAATAACATACCTACATAAAACCCCTTTATCAATTTTGATAGAATAATATTTTTTTTCTTTTGAAAACTAACACACCCCAATAAAAAAACTTTATATAATATTTCAAAGAATCATCAATCCATTTAAATAGACTAGTGGGTTTTTATTACATGGAAAACATTGTTATGAAAACCTAATAAATGCATACAACCACAACTAGATATTATTTTTTACCATTCATTGAGGTTCTTTATGTGTTTCTAGGCGATGTGAGCTTAGCATTAGACACTAGTTCAATCCAATTTTCATCCCAAAAAATATAAATCGATTAAAAATACAAAAAATAAATAAATAAATCATATAAAGAAAGAACCATGTCCTGTAATATCTTATAAAATCAAGGATTTAAATGAGTATGAGATAATGTAACTCTTCCTTATCTTGTATCATTAAACTTGATACTCATATATACATCAACCAAAAAACCCATAAAATAATGGAATTATATAATATTATTTTATCATAAACAAACCCATGATGTCCCTCTATATGATTCTTAATCTTGAATGTGGCATACCTGATGAGTGTTTCCAATCACCTTGACCGTGATACTACAATATGGTAACCAAAATATAAAGAATGGGAACGGTTTTTACCCTAAAATAAGTGTGTAATAAGAGAAAAAATGGGAATCATCAATCATTACATCATATGTACACGCAATAGAAAATAATAATCAAAATTACTATATTATAAATTTAAAACTATTTAACTAATCAATAATTCCTCTAACTCCAAACTCCTTCACTTTTATAAATAGATACCACCAGTATCCATGGTCTCCGAAATATTGTGTGACCTATTATGTGAAATATGTATATATATTAAATATTCATACATGATTGATAGAGTAAGGAAATATAAATAAATTAGATAAATCATATACCTCTATTTGACTTAGTGAGTCCCTATCTATATAAAACTAATCAATTGTCAAAGAGTGTCTTGGAGAAAATAAAAACCAATATTAATATTATAAATATAGTATTGATCAGAAGAGATACATTGAAAATATAAATGTAACTACTCCCTATGTGATGTATTTATTGAAAATATCCTCTTATGGAATATTTAAAAACAATATTAAAAAAATATTTATCACATAAAAATATGAAAATTAATTTCATTTTAGTAATTAATTTTTAAATCATACATTTTATTTTCTTAAATAATAAAACCACCATGAAAACCATTTATATGTAGAACCATTCATCATTAAATATTCCATTTAAAAAGAACTATTCATAAACCTTTCTCAAATATACTATACAATTCCCATATGAAATCATATTTTATAAAAATAGAAATGTTGCCATAGAATGATAGAATAAAACTTTTTAGATTAAAAATATAAATAATAAAGGATGATACTAGCATAACTAAATGGTTACAAATTATATTTATAAACAATACTTTAAAATGGAAATCATGAAACAACACTCTATGGTTATAATGAATTAGAATCCTAGATCACTAATTTGGGAAACCATTAATTAGTGAAAGAAACTATAAAAACACTAGCTTCGTGGAATATACATCTCATTAGACAGTGAAATGTGAATAAATATATAAAACAAGTCATGGATACATTGTAGCTACTAGGTTCAGACTCATCTAATCCAGGATAACATTATCTAGTACTGTGGATTCCAATGGGTATTGAAAACTAACACTTTGATCAATAAAAAACATTCCAAAAAAAACATATATAGTTTCATATTCTAGATAAAATATAAGATATATATTTTTCTAGACATAATATAACAATTTAATTTAAGTAATATTTATAATAATATTAAAATATATTCGATAAACTTATTTTTTTAAATACCAACTATGACCTTCAGTTAAATAATAAATTTGAAACAAAAAACCATTTGAATATATCTTGAAACAAAAATTAAAATATCAAACATAAATTAAAATGTATCAATTATATATTATACCCATATATATTAACATATATAAATATCTTTATAACATAAATTTTCATATGTTTTCATGTCAATTTTCAAATTTATATATAAAAACATATGTATAAGTTTATAATAATTAATTTCTTCAAAAACACTCCAATCCTCCAAATTTTATTTCAATCCTCATCCTAATTTGTCTTCTAATACAAGTAATCATGACTATTACATGAAATTCCTTGTAAATTTAAATTTTATATTTAAAATTTGTCTAGAAAACCATAAAACCTTCTTAAATTTTCAAAAACCAGGAATAAAATCCATTTTTAGTATTTGATTAAATATATGATGTGAAAGACATAAGTAACATTAAATAAAATAATATATTTTTAAATTAAATTCATCCCCCAATAATGAGAACCATATATAACAAGATTCTATTTTTAAAAAGGCTTACAATAATGTATAATAAATTCAATGGTAAATAAGAAAATATAAATAAATTGAACAATAAATTGGGAGTAGTTAATTTAAAGCATGATACAAGAGTAACCATTAAAAAAATATAGAGTTTCTCATCGCCTTCTTTACAAATCCTATAAATCAGCCTCAAATCAAGCCTCACAAATTTTCAGCACCAAGAATTGACAAAATTAAACACTATAAAATAGTTAGGTTTTGGAAAATAGGGGGTCATGATGAGGAATAAAATAATAAATAAACTAAAATAATAGGATAATAGATGATTATCCATTAATAAAAATAACAAGACCTAAATAAAAAAACCCTATGGAATTGGGATATGATGTATAAGAGAGGTGGAGGGAGTGGTATGTTTGGACGGGTATCTTGGTATTGTTATACAATAGAGAGAAATAGTTAAAGAGTGTTTATTTTAGGTAAAACATAAGGGGTATGAATTTATTCAATTTTAATTTTCTTATAATGTTATGCAATTGAATGGATTGGACAGATGTTTAGACAAAATATGCCCTAACTATGTTCCTCTTACATATGGGTTGGGAACATTCCAATTTATGAAGGATCATATTCTGAAAAAATACATTATTAATTTTTGTTTTATCTCTATTATTTAATTGAATCACTCACATGGTATATTAATGATTTCTATTTTCCATACACCAAACATGGACATATGAAAAAATATCAATATTCTATAAATTCAAAAAATATTGGTCTGGATTTTGATAGTGTGATTAATAATTATATATTGAATAAAATAATAAAGATATAATAGAATTAGATTATGGAAACATTCATGGTCAAATAGAAGGACATGGATATATCCCCATCCCATATAACCATTCTACCTCAAAATTAATACTATTTCATGGTTTCTAGAAACATATAACAAATTTTTTTATATTTATAATGACATTGTTTCTAAATATATGTAATAAAAAATTTAAAATTACTACTAGATTAGAATAATTTATATTTTCAAAAATAGACATGAATATTTCTAAACTATAGATATTAGGGCTTGAGAAGCACGAATTTTCTATTCTTGAGAATGACATAAGATAATTAGTGAACATGGAATTGATTATTAAAACACCATTACCTCTGAAACATGATTTAATAACCTATTTGTTCTTAAGGATAAATGTTCTTTAATTTTTTTTAAATTTCCTTTACTTTTACCATAATATATTTCTCCATGGTAGTAGAGGGTGTTTCAAGAGCATTTAAGAAGCTATATAATGTATCAGTTATTGTCATGTTAGAGGATATTACATGGTAAGCACATGATTTATTCTATCCATGAACCTTGGACATGAATAATTAAATGTGGAATAGTGTGGTTTTTTAATCCATGAAAAGGGGATGAAATTTATATAATTTTCTATATTTTTTTCAATCATGTCAGACACACATTTCCAATATTTTGAAAAACTATTTACGGTTTAGGCCTCTTGAAAATTTATTTTACCTATTTATCACATGGTTTTCCAACCCATGTGATAAAATCGTGTCCCTATTTTAAAATTGAGAAACATATAGTTTTTATCTTCTTTACAAAATAATTCACATTTATCGTTTTCTCACAAACAAACAACATCCACTGATTTTGTCTATCATCTCCTTCCCCACCAAAAATGAGGGATCTCATTTGTGCCTCCTCAAATTTCAATTTCATCTTAATAATTTATATCCCTGAGGTAAATATAATTGTCTTCATTCAAAAAAAATTCCTTAAATTTTTTTATGTATTTAACTTAGGATATTATACAAATTTATTGGAATTTATTACCTCTTCATCATTTTAAATCATTTTTTCTTAAATATCAAGGTGATTCCAAAAAAAATTCATGATCCCTATATAATAGGTATACATGAATTTAACTAAAATTCTTCTCATTTAAAAAATGATTCATTTTTCAATATGTTGGTTTTTCTATGTATTTACCCAAGATTTAATATTCAATTAAATTTTCTCATATATCATGACTGAGTAATATCATTGTACACCCATACACCATTTTTGTTTGGAAACTAATACATATATAACCCCTCTATGTGTTCATGGCATAACACCCATGGAAAACATACATTAAATGTTCAGAATGAAAACCATTGGGATATTTTGGATTTAAAATTAACATGAAACCCAAATTATATTCAATATTACCAATCCTACACCCTTAAGGTGTGTTTTTTGTTTCAACTAAAATAATATTATTATAATATGAGACTTTCTGATACCATTTTTAACATAAATCATAGGTAAAACAAACATTTATCATTCCTATATTCTAGGGACAAAACACCATAAATTTCATGTAATTCCTAGAGGTTTGGACTAAATAATATTTAAATTATATGGGTGTCCCATGGATAGTATTGAGAGCCACCTCCATGTATTGGATTTAGATTATGATAAATGATTAACATTAGGGTATACTATCCATTTATGGTATATTAAAAGAGATTCCATAATTACTAATTTTGGGTGTTGGCCAAACCGTAAAATTTGTGGCATACCTCAAGCCAACCATGGGTTTCCTCCATATAATTCTTCGAAAGAAATCATTTGATTTCATCAGATTCATTGATATAAATACCAAGGTGTATACCCATCTTTGATTATTTATATGTCTTACACTCTTGAATTCCTCAGTCCTCGTCTTTTATTTATCAGAAACTAATAGAAAAATAGAATTCATGGTGTGATATCCATGGTTCATTACTAGTTCCATGAATGAAGAACCCTATGGGTAATCTCTTTGGATACCAATCAAGGACATCCCCTAAATTAAATTATTTTTTTCCATGGTTCTATTATAAACATTTATTACTAGAATTATGAGGGTTCATCTATTGTATTCAACAAAAAACCCATGTTTGGTACGTCATGTATTGATCACCATATGTTAGACCAAAACCCAAATGTAAATAATTAAGTGTGTCTTACCACAATTTGATGTGGGTGTAAAAAATGTGAATTCATGATAAATTCTATGGTTTCATTGATGTTATGTACTCATGGATTCCTTGTTCATATACATTGAGTCCCCAGTCCAATGAAAAGATCAAATGATCATAGAAATCCCTTATATGCCATGGTAGGTAGGTTCTACTTGGAATCCCCTAGAAATTCCATGATCAACATATATTATATTACATTAATAGTTTAAACTATTATATCTATGAATAGTAATATTTTATTTTAGCCTACTGTAATTTCAATAAAAATAGTTGGTGGTTTTCTACTAAGTTATGCTCAAAACGTACTTAAGTTATTCTTCTCACTCCAGTCGATTTAAGAGTAAGAGAATTGATGAAAGAAGGTTTAGTGTAGTGGATGACTGAATTCTATCTTAGTTTAAGAATATAAAAATAGATGAAGGAGGTGGATCTCAGGATACTCATATAGAAGAGACCTTTTACTTTTGTTTTTTCAATTTTTTATCCTAGTAATGCTTGTATGCCTTATTTAATGATATTATTGACATATAGTTTTCACCAACCTAATATCATATAAATGTAGTTCCCCTTTGCATCTTCTAATCAATATTATTTATTTTATTGTAAAATTTTTTAGACTATATTTTTGATGTGCTTCACTCAATTTATGTGGGTATAGTATCTTGAATATACATCAATACCCCTAAACATTCATTCAAAATCCTATAGACTATGGGTTGGTGTAATTGAGTCTGTGGAGACTGAAATATTGTTAACTTATTTATAAACTATGTCAAAGACATAGAATGTTTGTATCATATATTTTTTTCCCATTTGTCTTACAATTCTTTTTAAAAGTCAAAAAAATAGAGAGTGTCAAAACATATTAGTAATCATGTTCTGCAGAATATATCACCTATATGTCAAGGAGTGAAAAATGTTCTAGGAAAGGGACGTTTTGTTTTGGATTTCTCTTGATATAATTGTACAACTTTATCCTTTGTGTGATTATTATATGTATTGTTTGGGTTATTAGAAATGTTCCCTAGGAATCTATGATAAGGGAGTATTGACATATGTATCATTACATGCATGTAGATATGTATATGTCATTTATATTACATGCCATACATATTTCATTTTTTATACTACCTATTATATACTTTATATGCATCAATTTTATTGTTAGTCATTTTTATCATTAATTACAGAAAATGATTGGTTACAAATTGTGTATTCATCATCCTAAACATTCTTCTCCCAAATACAATGAGGCTCTTATTTTATTAAACCAACAATTTTGTAATAAATAACTGTAATATATTTTTATATATGTAGATAATATAAAATAAATATAGTTAAATTTGGTATCATTTTTGACATATAATATGTATACTGTAATAACATGGTGAGGGAGTCACATCAAACTAAAAAAATATATATAGACATGTTATATTCTAAAAAATGAAGTTAAATGAAATATTATGTAATTCAAATGTAATTAAAATATAAACATAATAATTGATTACATATATAACATGGGATTTACAAATTGTATTATTGAACCACTATGATAATGAATTTTAACATCACTGTATATCCTAACCATATGAATGGGTTGTAGGTACTAATTTAATCTCCCAATTTTAATATTTTAATGAATTTATTATATATTATATATTATAGAATTGAGCTTTTTAATGTTTTACCTATCTGTAATTCCATATATTTTTTATTTTGTTATGAGGATTTCATTTTTCATTTTAGACACAAGCTTCTCAAAAAACCTTGGGTGGACTACAAGGATGGCGATAAAGAACATGCTCTAAATTTGGTGAGACCTAAACCACTAGTAATATAACCTATAGTTCCCCCATTGTATAACATATTTTATAACCTTTTATCCAATAAATGGGAGCTGATTCATTTCTTAAATTTTGTTTTCAACGTCTTGAGTATTCTATTTAGGGATATCTGAAGGCTACACTGATCATTTATGAGTTGTCTTGGGAGTTCTTATAATAGCACATGACTTCATTTCAATGGGAAGGTGGACTACATTAAATGTAATCTTGGTTTTATTATATGCATATGATATTAAATTATTTATAGATTCATCATGTTATAAGGGAGAATCTAGTATCCTATATCATTTCAATATTCCAAAAGATGATGTGATGTTCTTACACAGGCACATAAAAATCAAGGAATTCAATTGAGTGACTTATAGACTAGATACAATGATTACGTTTTATTATAGTCTTTGATGGATGGCTGAGATAGATAATTATTTCATCAAGAAATTTTTTTATTTCTATCTTAGATTACTCAACACATTTTACTAATAGATAGTTCTTTTCATCAACTCTTCAGGGAAATGATTTGATCATGGAAATATATTTTCCATGATGGATTTAGAGATGATATAATATTGTAGGTGATCATATAATGATTATATAATTTCAATGAGATGGATAACAATAACCTTATCTCTAAGAGGAATCTAAGAGATTTTAAAATTTACGGTCAAGGTGGTTCGCCAACTATGTCTAGAAGTGAAATTTCCAGTATAAGGAAGAGTTTACATGAAATTATTTATAGGGGTGAGATTGCCATTGTGTGAGAAATGTATGCTATTTTAGGTTTTATCATTGTGTATGGGAATTTTGCATGAAGCATCTATGTGAAAATGACTGAATATATTGATGACCAAACATCAATTAGGGATATCTCTATAGGTTATATACAACATTTAGACTAGTTTAATTTGAGAGGGGATTTTTAAAATTTCATAGTTCTTATGTTCAATATGTTTCACCACTCCATAATTTAATTTGTGTATTACAATTAATATCATCTAGGGAGGTTTTCATATTCATGGAAGACAAAAATAGGATGTACAGTTCCATCAGAGGGGAATAGATCAAGGATTTAAGGCTTTACCTTAGGGTTGTATATATAGCATGTTACATGTATTACTACATAAAAATGTTTAGTAGGGAACCATACCATATAAATGTTGTGGTACGATATTGGATTATTTGACTTTAGTTTAATCCTTTATTGACCAAGATGATTTTCACTAATTTATATCTATTCCATTAAAAGTAAGATTGGGTTTATAGATTGAGTCACTAGATGAGGTAATTTCATTCTTCACACCCGTCAAAATATTGTTATAGTGAATCTATTATTTCTAATAGTGTCCCCTAATGATAAGAGGTTATATATTTCTATTGGAGATTTTCATCCTTGAGTAGGTAGTATTTTATTTAATTCTTGTAATGGACTGGATTATACCCTTTTAAGAACATATTGACTGTTATTACCAATGATATATTTTACATCATCCTAGGGTGGGATCTATTTTCACAAGGGAGAATAGGATTTCCATAAAGGTTATAATGAAACTAATTATTATTGGTTAAGAAGCATGTTATCTAATATTTTTTCCACATACATGGAGATTAGAGAGTTTAGTAGGTTTCCTTTCCTTTAATTATGGATATTTTTTATGATATATTTCTTGTTGTATTTCTCATAAAACATTATAACAGTGTTTTTTAATTTAATATTGAAAATATTATAGAGGTAAAAATAGTATCGATTTATTCATAATATAAGGATACATTTGAGCTCATGAAATTAAGAGGTTGTACGAGGATCTAGAATCAAATAGGTTTATTTGACCGAGTGAATCTCTATGGGGTTCACCTATAATTTTATCATAGAATACTCATAGTACATTGTGATTATGATTATATTATTAATATATGAATAAGAATATAAGAAAACACTAGAACACATATCCTTGAATAGAGGAACATTTCTACTATATTTAGTGAGATAAACTCTTGTAAATGATTGATTTAAGATTATTCTATCATGGGGTGAGTGTTAAGACCTCAGATATTCAAAATATATCATTTTTAAAGAGTTAGGTATTATATGAGTATTTAGAAATAGGTTTTAGCTTGATGAACATGTATTCAATCATTATAGACATAATAAATCAATTATTTCACATTTATATGGATTCCATCATGGTCATTTTTGTTGAAGATATCTTTGTGTACTTTTTGTCACTAGAGGATCATGTATGGAATATAGAAGTTATTTTGAAAAAACATAGAGAAAAATAAATTTGTTAACAACTATTCATTTTTAGGTTTTGGATCAAATGATTAAAATTAAAGGATCAAAATATATTATATAAGGGGAATCAGTTGAACGAGGTTGATTGAGAGTAGTTATTTCAGGGGCGACATCAAATAATGTTTTTATGCTTCTTGGGTTAATATAATTACTACCATTGATTTTTTCAAACAATTTATCACCTTGAAACAGTAAATATGGTATTGAAAAAGAATGTTCTATGTAGTATATTTTTTGATGATTTTGAAATTGATTTTAATGAATTTAAATTATGTCTAAAATTAGAAGTGATGGTTACTTTTCTTCATCCTTGAATGGTTAAAATGTTTTTCATAACACAATAGTTGTTGGGTTAGGAGCTATATTAATTAAAGAGGCATGATTCATGGTGTATGGGTCATGGTATATGATACCTCATGAGAAAAAAATACATGATTCATGACATTGAGATGGAAGATAATTCTAACTCTCTATGTAGTTTGAGACATTACCACTAGGGGAAATGGGTGTAGTATATACAGACTATAGAATCCTAAAGTAAAAATTTTAACAAAAAAATATTATAGATGATATGTGTTTAATTTTTTTTATCTTTTTTACTTTGATCTCACAAATATTCTAGATGTGATTTCCTAGACCCAGATACCACTTCAATCATGCCCCAAGCCCAATTGTCCACATGACCCCTAATGCATCTCCCCATATGACATGGGCTACTGACAAGAAGTGGGGGTGTATAGGAAGTATGGCAGTAAAACAATATCCCTTAGGATAGTGTAATGAATCAGATACAACTAATATTAAATATTTGTAGAAGTATAATAAATCAGACATATATGGTAATTTCAGTTGCATAGATAGATATAGTGGAAGACTGAATAAATGAATAACATTGAAAAATCTTTATAGGAAGTTTCTGAAACAGACATGCATGAAAGTCATTCTAATAAAAAAAGGTAATAAAAACATGCATTGTTCCGGATAAACAAAAAGTTAAAAATGAACAAAATAGAAAAGAATCTCTGTTGCATATTTTACCGAAGCCTGTTCCTCTTCTTCTATGTTCCATCTAAGAAATTTGAATCCATAGCCTGATAAAATGGGTTTTCACTATCTATACTTTTAGGCAGAAAATATTCATGGGTGTCAAAGGAAGCCTAAGTAGAAGGACCTAGCCTTGAAACATTACATAATCTTGAATTTAATAAATAAATCACATTGATGATCTTTTCAGGATTAGAGTTTTATAGAAATAGGCTATAAATATTACTTATCAACTTGAAAATTACATGCAGACACTGCTAGTCCGTATGCCATTTTTTATAAAATAAGAACTCATAAAAAGAAAAGTGTCTAGTTCATATTTTTAGACAGCATGACTTTTCATTAATTCCATAAGTGACCCTATTTATTTTTAAGTACCATGATTAGCATTTAAAAACTTGTGATGAGCATAATAAATTCATTAAGTGATATAAAATAATGAAATTAATCATTTTCCAATCAATAAATACAAATCAATGAAACCATACTTTTCAATCATAACTTACCTCTTGAAATAGTATGATTTATGAATAACACATAAAAATCATAAATAAAGAAGGTAAATTGTGGAATCCATGTACTATATACATTGTATCTATCACAACTACATAGGGTATTAGGATTGAATTCCCATCACTTTATATTCTTTAATTCTCTAAGGATAAACATTATCATTTACCTCTGTCATGTTACACAATGCATTGGAGAGCTATCTTGGGATCACCCACCCTAGATTTATCATGGAACCATCATTATTGATAAATAATGACAAAGAACCATAATGTATTCATAACACATAAAACAAGAATAATGAAATGATAAAATTTCCACATTACTCTCACAATATATTTTTTCAAGATATTCATATAATCAATTCTTTATCAAACCATTTTAAAATCTATTTAAAACATTAAATAAAGTTATTTTTTAGTCAAAGTGTCACATACCACTATGAAACATTTAAAGTAATGAACATTTTAAAAAATTAGTGTCCAAATAAATAAATCCTTCAAATCATTTTTATAACATAGACATTAATGAGAAATGTTTAGAAGAATTAATATTGAAAAAAAAATATTTTTGTAACAGAGCTCTCAAACAAATGAGTTATGCTTGAATACAAATAATTGTGGAATGAAAATTAATCAAAAAATTATAATATCATGAAAATAAAGAGAGTCATGATATAATATTCCAAAGGACTGTATATACACCATATAATAGAAAATTGGTTTATAAGAACAATGAAGTCTCAATGGAATCTAAATTGAGAAGAAATACCTTATACTGGAACTGTTGGGAATGACGTGTCCTTGATTCCTAGATTTCATAGGTTAATCATAAAAATAATTTCGTCTAAATTATTATTCAAATAATAATTTCATCCAAGTTATAATTCATATGGCCCCCCATTTGGATCTATGTGGTTGGTCCTGCATATCACCTATGTGCGGTTTTGATGAATGGGAGGTAGTGATTCTAGGACTGAGTCTCATTCAAAAGATGTCCGAGAAATTATAACTAATTTAGAAGCATATTAGAATAGTTCAGTCACAGTAGAATGCATATTCTAGTTTACATCATCGACCTCTAGAGATTATGGTCTCGGTCAGTACATGATATATGTTTTAACTAGATTGGATCAAATATATATTCATAGGCATGGAAATAAGACTCCTTGATTATTTGGTCCATTTATGTTTTATGATAAGGTCGATCAGCCAGATTCCTATTTTTCTAATCATCATTGGTACAATGTTATTCATGATATATTCCACATATCTCGTCTATAAAATTAATATACAGTATATTATCAATTTATTGAATCTGAGGATGTCATTTTAGAGGATCACACTTCTTTTGAGAAGTATCTAATTTTAATTACCAATTATTTCTTGAAGACTCTATGACATATAATGGTTCCTTTAGTTTATGTATATTGAAAATATACACATATTCATATAGATATATGTGAACAATAGTCAAATATATGTACCCAATGGATTGATTTATTATTTGATGTTTCTCAACAACACTATGATGTATACCCCCCAGATCAGTTATCTTAAAGAGATGTATTTTATGATTTATTAGTTTACAAAGGTACACAATTCATTAAATTTATAAAATATCCCTTAATTTTACCATAATGGTAGTTTCTAAGGTAGTATCAAATGTTTAAAAAGTAGTTTGGAAGCTTCTATCACATAGTTTTAGTTTTTGGGAGGAAGGTAATGGTGCATTGTTTTCCTACAAATTATGTGAACTTTAAAACATTTTCATGTTTCTTAAAAATGGGAGGATCAATGTTTATTAAATAATTTGATGGGGGCCTCAAACTATGTAGACGTTTTATTTTATAAAATAGTTATTACAAATGATTTGATATAAACTTGAACCAAAACTTTTAAAGTGTGGGATTTTAATTAATTACATTCACATAGTTAGAAGATAGTTTGGCCAACCTTCTCTCAAGGCCATCTACCTAGATAAAATCGGTAAAAATGCTTTTATTCCCTTATGTACTCATTGATTCTAATTTCCTCCTTATATTTCCTTATTCATAGAGTATCCCCCACTATTCATTCTCATCTCTTTCTCCAATATGTTTTAGGAATATACCCCATCCCACATTTTATTTGAGTTCTCACTAAAGCAATTGAATCCCTAAGGTATTGTATAGATTCTGAACAACTCATTTATCAATTAAATGTATTTTTTATTAGGCATCCAATTTTTATTGACATTATAACCTATTCTAAATTATTAATTAATGTTTTTCTTATTCTATCATTCCAACTCAAATATGAGGATAATATAGGATGAGGATTCATCCACGTGCCTTAGGTAGGTGGTCTACTATATTTTTAAATAATAATTTACTGATTATCAAATGAGTCATTTTTTCACTGGAATGTCTTTCTTGGAACTGATCATATATTTAATATTCCATTAAATTATCCACTACAACCTAACAAAGACATACTATGGACATCCCAAACAAAAATTTTGGTCCATTACCACAAAATAATCCACAAAATACAATGTTTTTGGTATAAGTCAAAGAAAAACCATAATTTAAATATATCCAAAGAAAAATATTGGTGGTGTTTGGATTTATATTTTTGAAAAAATCCAGTTTTTCTAATATATAACCAAACCATAACCCTTGTGGTTTGTATATAATGTCACATAAAAGAATAAAAATTTAATATGATCCTTTGTAATATCATAGGATAAATAAAACAAAATGAAAATAATTGGGTTTATTAGATTAATGCTCGAGTGAGAAAACATTAAATTTCATTACAATCCAAGAGAAATGAACTACATTTATTTGAATTATGTGTGAATATCATATATATTACAGGGATAAATGATCTGGGATATGAATTTTAATATCATAAAATAAATAAATTAATGTAAAATTATCCCATATGGCTTGTAATTATAGATCCATTTTTTATAAATTTTGGATCTTTGTAACACCCCAAGGATTTAAAAGGAAATTTATATGCATGAAATGTTTTTTTAATTGGATAGTTTTGAAAAATCCATTAAACATACTTTTTTCTTATTCTATGATTTTAATTTAAAAAAATAGTCATATTTTGTTTTGATCTATAAGTTATTTTGAGTATGACATAACCAAATTTTTTTGATGAATATCAACATACCCTTATGAATATTAATATGAATAATAATATGACCATAATGAATAAAAAATCATATTATTATTTATTTTCATATAGTGATATGATTATTTGATATTGGATAACTTTTCAATGTGATATAAATTAAGAAATAGTTTTTTAATTTTTCTTTTTTGAATTAATTTTTTGTTTATTTAAAAATTAAATTAATAATATTTATAAAATTATTTTCATAAAATGTAGTTCATTTTCTAATTTTACAGGTAATAAAATGGTATGGTGAGTTTTTAGTATTTTTTAGAAAAATGATAATTGTGTTGGAATACTTAAATTTGATAATTCATGAAAAATGCTAAATAAATGATTTTTTTGCATCATGATTGAGTCATGGATGATGTAAATGGCCATTAGTTCAAACTCACATGGAATTGTTACTATGTTCGGTCACATGAATCAAGATTATTTCATAATGAAAATAAATATTATTCTAATGATTAAAATAATTGAAAACCCCTCCCCTCATCCATTATAAATATCACCCCCTCGACCCCCTCTTCCATTCACACCAATCAAGCATTGGGAATTTTATATTTTCTACCCAATACCCTTAACAAAGATATTACCCATGTATAATATGTTATGGGATCACAAAAAAAACCAAGGGCCCTATGGAGGATCTCAAGGGGAAGAGAACATGAGGTAAAGATCATCTTTCATTTTCTTGTGTTTTTTATTCAGTTAATTATCCTTTCTTATAATCTATTACCCTCCCCTATACAAGAAGAATTAAAGATATATAAAATTATATAATCCTGATTTTATCTTGTTTATGGAATATTAATCATCATTCTCACTCTCATCATAAATTTTTTCTAAAAATAAAAAACACAGTTAATGATGTGATTATTTAACAAAATCATTGATGATGTGTTTTCAATTTCCATTACTTCCTTAAATACTAATTATAAAACCATTTTAATGGTTTAAAATGATCTTAAATTATATTATATATACTATTTTATATTTTTTATTTAACACATATATATATTATTATTTTTTATGACAAAAGTATTTCATAATTATCAAATTTAGCCCCAAAATGATCTAATCGGACATCACTCTTGATTTATCTAATGATTCATGTTCATAACATATAATAAAAATTATTAATTGAATCATATAATATTATAAAAACATATTAATATCATTTCTTCCACTTATCGTTTTTCTCTTCAATTCGAAAATGATATTCTTTACAAACCGACCATAGAAATCATGTAAAGAACGCACCCAAAATATTGAAAAGAAAGAACTATTTAAAATAAATGGGTGAAATGATGTTATAAAATGATTGTAAAATGTGTTGAAAACATTAATATGTTTCTTTAATATATTAGCAACACTTCTTAACCATTATACATGAGTTTTAATCATTTTTTAATTAATATGTACCCAAGACAAGGGAATTCATTAACCAATTTCCATTCTTTGGGTTAACCTTCTACATCATTAATTATATGGTACTAATAATTATTTTTTGTAATGGTTTTTTATATTATATTATATTTTGTGTATTTAAAGTGTATAAACATATTCATTTCATTCCATATGATTCTCATATCAACAATACATGATTTGTAAGATACTGTTCTTATAAAATTTTATATTAATCGTCTAGTTTTACAAAATTCTAAGTGACAGTTTTTATGAAAGTGTTATTGTTTGATGATTATGTTATGGTTCCTGGGAATTTTTTGTGATGAAAGGTGGACCTATATCTTCTTCTAATGCATTGGGTATGTGTATGTTGGAAGTTGTTCATATGGTTACTCTATGTGTAACTGTGATGGTTACACCATAAGGTAGCCATGTGGGTTACATTGTAAGGTAGTCGTCTGGGTTACATATCATAAGTTATCCATAAGGGTTAAAAAATTACGTATTTAATTACTCATATTACCATTATTATATCTTTATGTTTTATATGATATATGGAAATATAATGATTCACATGTAATTATATGATTCTTTATAAGTGAGAAGTTTGTCTCGGTGAAATGATTTAATATATTTATATGTAATCAAGGACTAATTGTTTCTCTCTTTTTTATATACCTTACTTAGGTTTTCTGCTCGTCCAAAATTTTAAAAAGTTTTTTACTATGATTAAGTATGAGTACGAGAAATGAAGAATCCATGAATATTATTGTGAAGACATTTATAGGAAATATTTCTTATTATACTAAAAACTTATGTATTATGACAAAAATGGATATTTTTTTAGTTTTACCCACATTGTGTGCATGTGGGTTGATAGGTATGATTTATGTCCAAAATTTCAATAACAACCAACTAAAAATATCATTGGGTATGTAAAGAAGTGTAATATTGTTTAATTATCTAGATTATGTAATGTTTAAGGTTGGGTCCTTATAATCATGTTCACCTTGTCAATGATGTGGAATGGATTAATCAATACATGGATTCCCTCTTTTTAATGTATTCCATGAAATAATAGGATTCCACCTGATTCATTGATGTAAATCCAATGTTGGAAACCCATTTGGATCTATTCATGAACTCCATTGATAGACAAAATAGATTCATCTAAAACTATAGAAAAAAAAACAAGAACACTAAGGATGATCCCTTAGGTTCTTCTTGATGTCGATGGGAATTGATCTCCTTGGTTATGGAACATATATTATATTTGAAAATGAACCATAATTTATGTATTGTTTTCTGTTGTTTTTATTAAATTTAAGAATGTATTTCTAAGGGTTCATCAATTAGATTCCACTAAAAACTCATGCTTTGAACAATTAGAATTGATCACTATAAGTTTTCATGATATCTATGTTATTAAATTCCAATAGTCTACCATTGATTCAACATGTGTGTATTATGTGGTAATTTAGAGACCAGTTTTGTGGATTTATTTAGATTATTTACTGTTGTAACCCTTGTCTATATGCATTGGTTCCCCAAACAAATAAAAAGGTTACATGATCAGATAAATCTATCTTTGCATGAAGCAGGCAGGTTCTATTAGGTATCCCTCGATGAGTTTGAGATCAACATGGGTTATATTACGTGAATAATTAAAATTATTACATCTTAAAAATATTGTTTTTTACTTTCAAAGTGTAAAATTTAATTATAAATAGGTTGTGGTTGCCTACCGAGTTCTACTCATAGAAAGTTTAGTCGTAACTTGCTTCCCATGACGATTTCATTGAGGATTGAATGGAAATATTAAATGAAATTATTACTGATCCCATGTTTTTGCATTATGTTGGGAGAATGCTAGTATATGACCATTTTTGTATTCATTATTCTAATGAAGATTAGTGTTTTTATCATTTTTTTCTCTTTAAATTAGTTTATAAGCTCTTGTATGATTACTTCCACTACATTATTAACATGTGCATTTCACCCCCTGACATCACTTGTATCCAGTGCTACTTTATTTCCTATAGTAAGTTTTATTTATTTTCTAAATAAAATTATTAGTCTCTATTTAATCTTTATGTCAATCTAATAATGAAGTTATAGTCTATCTTCTATAGAACACTACACACTCACTACTAGTCAATATCCTCTAGCATGTTTGGAGAAATGCTTTGGGACCCATGGCCTCTATGACCAGTTTCTTGTTGGCGATCAAGGATATGGACATAATAAATTGAATATATACTCTATAATGGATTTAGTAATATATTTACAAGAGTATATACTTTACCCTAAATAATCATTAATAATTTCTAGTATAGAATGAAATAAAAGTTTATCTTTAAACTTATTACTATTATAAAATAAATGATGCTCTATATTTATTATGTATGTATCTATTCAAAAGAAAAAAACCTATTTCTAATGGGTAAGTAATTTATATTTTTGATTATGGATAAATTCACCCACTATAATTTCATTTTCATTACATATAAAAAATAAAAAACATCGATTTTTTAAATAGATATTATTTAAAATTAATATCCCCATCAGAACTTATCTATAAAATGTTTTTATATAATTAAATTTTAAAAAATATTATTTAATTTTTTTTATATAGAACGTATGGAATCAAAATAAAAATCAACAAAATGAAATCCACACAAATAATTGTTATTTACCTAGTAGAATAAAACCATTAAGTAGATCATATTAATAAAATTATTTGAATATAAATTATCAGAATAAATTTTTGAGGATGTTAAAAATATAGTTTTCTAAAATATATATTTAATTTTACAATGTAAATATTTATTGGAAAATCATTATGATATATATAATTTAATTATGATATTGGTTAGGTAATTTTGTCTTTTTAGAGAAAAAATATTTTTCTCAAAATGGTAGATAATCTCATAATGATAAATACAATATCAAATTAACAAAACATCTTTAGTAAAAACACTGGAATTAAGGACCAACATGTCATCAATAAAATCCCACATTTATTTAATGAAATAGTTTCATTTAATCATGATAAATATATGGCTTTTTTAATATTTATTTAAAATTTTTTATATAATTAATATGATCTTGTAAATATTTTGAAAACTCAAAATATTTTAAAAAATTATATGATTGAATTTCTATAATCTTATAATGATTTATTTTAATTAGAAATATATAATGTGTATAATTAATTATAATTTTTACCTAAAATAACAATATATGTCATAGATTATCCTATCATTAATGTTATTCATTATATTGATCAACAAAATGCTACAAAAATATCGTTGTAGAATCATTATGACTATCTTTAAAAGATATCCTGATTCCAACCAAAAAATAAATATATTAGGCTGATGAAAAAAATATGAACACAATACTTAAGGAATATAATATACTTTAGTCCTTAGTAAAATGTATTAGAAGGTTTTTAGGAATAGGTACTATATGGGTTTTTAATGTGTTCAAAATGAAACAATTATCTATAATAAACCAAAAACTATTAAAAGAGACAATAATGATTAAAAAATAAGTTGTGGGGAAATATTTTCATCAGTGGAATGATGTGAGTCAATCAATGTTATAATTTATATAACCAAACAACTAAATTTATTTCCTTTTGGAATGGATGTAGAAATGTATTTTATTAATTTGTATTCTCTAAGAGTATATTTATATTTATTGAACTCTTAATTTTTTATGTCAAATCCATATAGATTATGTTTCAACATATTTGAATGATTTTTATTAAGTAAAACAATTTATAAATTAAAAAGATAATCATTTTAAAAATATCTTTTTCTCATAAAAGATTAAAAAAGTAATATAAAATTCTAGTCTTTATTGAATTAAATTATTTATTGATAATCTGTCAATATTTATGTTTCTAGTTTTCATAATTTTTATATATTTAAATAAATAACATTTCTAAAATATTTTGAATCCTATAATAAATGAAATATAAATGATAAGGAGGAATAAAATAGTTTCTTTTATTGGATTTATAATTTAATAAATACATAAAATCCCATTTTAAAATGATATATTGTGGATTTAATATAACATTTTGGTTATGAAAATGTTATAAATATTTTTAATATAGTATGTAAGTAATCTAAGATTAATCCAAATGAAGATTAGTAAATTCTAATTAGAATATAAATAGATAAATGATCAATTTTTTAATAAATATGGAATTTTTGTTTAGTATAAATAATGTTTTTAAAATGATTTTGTGTGCATTTTCAAATAAATAATAATAATATTTCAAAATAGTATTACAACATCGAATCATGGTTTATTCTATCTTCCTATATAAATTTTCAATAAAAAATAAATTCAAATGGTGATTTTAGATGTTTTATACTTGATATAAAATGTTTTTTATAAAATATAATTTTATTAGAGACATAATATTATTTATTTAAATAAATAAGATACAATATAAAGCTATATCAAATACTAAAAAAATTATATAAAAGATAAATTTTGTTATTTATTATTGTTCTAGATGAATTACATCCTCACAAATATTGGATTAAAAAATATACATACTTTATTTATATGTTCATACATAGAATTAATTTATCTATAAAAAAAATTTCTTAAATCACACATATGAGAATCAAATTCGATTTAAGAGGAATTAAATTCAAGAATACACATTAAAAAAAGTTATTTTTCTTGTATTTATTTGATTTAATAGTCATCTTTTAAACACATTCACTAAATCAATATGTGCTATGATTTGGGGTTTTATCAAATGGTATTTTTAAATGATAATGTAATAGTAAAAAAATTTCATGTTAAGATATTATTTAAAAATAAAAACAAATTATTCAATATGATGGATTATATATAGTCTAAAATAATTATAATAATATCCGTTAATATAGATGATATAATAATATACACCTTCCATTTACAAAAACTGAACACATAGACAATTAGTGTTTTTAAAAATTATTATTATAATCATTATTAATGAAACCCAACATTGAATATATTATTTAAAATAAAATCATTGATCTATTAAGACTATTCATGTTTTTTTCGTTTTTTTCTTATATATGAATAAGTAATATTATTTATCAAATCAATATGTTGATCCAAATTCATATGTCAAGAATAACATTTCAAATCACAAATTATAATATAATATGAAATATTGTAGGAAATAAAATACAATGATATCTCATCTCACAATTGATTAAATCATTATATGATGGATTATTGGATTTCTAACCCTTTATCATTTCCTATATTAAAGGGTACACACATCTTATCTTTTTTACTGAGTTCTAATATCAAGAGTGTATATCACTCCAAAATATTCTACATCATCATCATTTTTCTTTTATTATTCTATTAAATAAAATGGATTTACATTAAAATTATGATATAGAGACTATAATATAGTATTTAATTTGGCCATTAAATATTGACAAAAATTATATGAAACATTTATATTATTATTAAGGTACTTAATAAATTTCATTAGTTTTAAAATTTTATTTTCCATAAGAAAAATAAAATGTTTTTTCATCCCGAGTATGTTACAGTGTTCTTCAATAACCTCTATAGTTTGGAATAAAATATTAATATATATTCAACCTTATATAAAAAAGGGAAGAATTTATGGGTCATTCAACATTCCATTTGAAAATATATATATGATATTTATTGAATTAATGAATTATTTATTTAAAATAATATCATTCCATAAGAGTATTAATCATATATATATTGTATAATTAGTCATAGATAGTATTCTATAATCTGAAAACAATTAATGAAACGAAAAATATATATATGAATGGATGGATTTTCTAATAATTATTGTCGATTTTACCCATTATGAGGGAATGGTTCATGAATTGTCTTATGGTAAAATATTTATTTATCCTTTATTATCTTATTGGAATGTGAAATCTCAAAGTAGTCAACTTCATGTGGGAGATAAAAAACTAAATTCTGTAACATTAGTTAAAAGTCAATATTATACATTATTTTAACATTTATATCGATTATATAAGTAATGATATTATGAATCCAACATCTACATAATATGATAAACATAATCATTGAAAAATTCAAAAAAAAGTTGAGTAGTGAGGAGTTAATAAAGAAGATATGACATTATTACATTATTAAAAAAGAGATGTAACATTGATCTATAAAATATATCCAAAAGTGTGGATTATATGTATTTTTATATTTTTTCAATGATTTATTATTTGATTAAGGGGTTAACATACCATTAAATTTGATTCAATTTGAATTAGTTATAATATCATATGAAACATATTTTTATGAATAGTCACAAAATATTCTAGATAATGTAGAGTAATACATATTAAGGATGATAAAATAAATGGTATTATATTTTTTGTAAAGTAAAGATTAAATAAAAAACACATTAAAAAACTATTAGATGATTCAGTTTATGTGAAATTTTTTCATCATTTATTTAAAAATACCACCTAAATATATGGTGAACCATTCATCATCTAGTATAATAAGTTTTTGTTAAGAGAATAATGAATAAAAATAGGAAAAGGATTTCAAAAAGAGTAAGAAACCAAGAATATTTGTCAACACACTAAAATGGATGTAAATAAAATAAAAAAGTACCTATACTAGGTTAAAGGATTTTTTTAAATTTATATCCTTTTGGATTCAAATTTCCCCTAACAATATTGATAGATCAAATATCTCAGAATCCTCTCCCCTCACATAGTATCGTATTTTATACTATTACATAACATTTAATATATACATTCAATGATATATTTCTTTCTAAACTCTCCAGATAAATACTTTTCAAAACATCCAATTAAAATGTGAAAAATATAAAGAAATGTGTTTCAAATAGAGTTAATATTGAAAATTTATTTGATCATTAAGGGGGAAGTCATGAATGGAAATAGGGTACTTTTCGTTAATTTTTAATTTAGGAATTATCCTTTCTAATATTATGTCAATCTCTATAAATAAGGGAATTTAATGCTTTGACTAATTGGAATCTAATTGGATTTCATCTGTAAAATATTTCAAACCACCAATATACATCTTAATTGTTCACATTCCCTATACATATTGTGGATTAATTAGATATACCTTCTTATAAACAATGTATCTTCTCTTTTCCATAGAAAATTTATCTATTATATATTTAATGAACTAATGAAGATGATTATCATGACGTGAATCTAGTTGACTCTAGATATACTATTCATGTATAGATACCAATGTACAAAATATTTTTACCTTATTAAGTAGTTATTAGACATGGAAATTATAATTTTTAGATAGTATTTGAATATATTAAATCTCAATTTTACTTTATAAATGATTTTTTCGATGAATTATAGATGTTAATTGAGGTATCACATTGAAAATTTTGTACATAAAATATTATTGGAAAAGACATTAAGATGATTGGAGATAATTAGATGTAAAAAATAAAATTCAATGTAATAAATAATAAAATATATATAGTATTAGGAAACTCAAGCAGTGTGATTCATTTAAAATGCCATTATTTGTAATGTAAATTTATTTTCATTACATGTCAATTTTTGTACTACTTACCATTACGTAATTTGTTTACTTTTACTTATATTTATGTACATATATTCTTATTAAAAGTTAATATACATATACTATATATTATCTCATAAGTATGGATTACTATGAAATGTTGGTAATTATATGCCTTCCTTGATTATTTATATAACACACGATAGTCAAAAAAATATAAATCTATATATTTTGACTCTAAATATTTCATTTCATAATTATAAATTGATTGTGGTTTCGAAATTTGTTTCAAAAGAAATTAATGTGTTAGGAGAAGAATTTCTCATCATTTATAAATATAATAAATAAATATTTTTTGATATGTATTTTAGTTGAATGAATTTTTTATATAATATTATTGTATAATCTATTATGTAAGAGTGGTATAAAATTTGTTATATTTTATATTCTCTTCATATATTTAGTTGTTTTTATTTTGTTCTATATTATATATAGGGTTTAATTTGATTCATTATAAATTCTTATATTTTTTACAAATATCAATAAATTTATCTTCTTATTAAACATTTTTCTAATAATAATAAACATATAATTAATATTTATGATATAAATATGCTTATTTAGTGTAATTTAAAAGACCTAATGAAATAACATATATATATATTAATGAAAATATAAGTTTAAAATATATATTATGAACTAATTTATAGATATCTACTGATAAATGTTTTCAAAAATTAATGTGTATTCTATCAAACGTGAAGTGGTGATACTATATTGAATTAATTCAATCAAACAATGGGGATACTTATAGAATTTTTCTCATTGTATTCCCCAATTTTGGATTCATACTTTGTTTAGTAATGAAGAATAATGCGACCCTCGAGACCCGACATCAATATGCACTAGTTTGTAAGCATAAACTAATAGTATGAAACATGGAAATGGGATTCATTGAACTCATTCAAACAAAGAACATAAAGATATAAAAAACAATCTGAATCATAAAAAAAATTCAAAGCCCACAATAAAAAAAAATTCATTATATGTCAGACAAAAATAGATCTCAAAAATAAATATATTGAATACATGTAATATGTATGAACACAAGAAGAACTCCTAGTCTCCAATAAAAAACATCGAAGCATAGTCACAAAAATCGAAATATAGACCATATAATAGTTTATATGTATATATGGGTGAGAATAATATGTATACAAAAATGGATCATACCCAAGACCTCTCCCACAACTATGAAAGCTGAAGTCAAATTCTCTATTGATTATGTAGAAGAACCAATAAGAACCAACATGTTCACCTACCATTTACTTACAAAACCAAGGCTCAGTAAACAATTAGTACAACCAATAATAATAAAAAAGTATTGAATAATATAATAATAGAGTTGATGAAATCACTTCCAACCCAATTTCTCACTCTCCCACACCGATATTGTACATCTTGTACTCCCAAACAATTATATAGTCAAGTCAAAACACACAATATCTCATATCTACAACATAACGCTCACCCAATCCATATCATCCTCACCATCTCATGGATGATACAACTTATCTAATATAATACGGTATCTTAAACATAATGTAAATAAACAACTATATATACTCTTATCGGGTGTATCCCCCATAATATATACCAACATTAACATCACTAAATCACATCTCCTAAATTCCATCTAGTGTTTTCAGGGTTAACATATCTCATGCCCCCATCTCAATACACAATAGCCTCTATATGATCATATGTACTTTTTCCGTGAAAAAATTCCATCTCGATGTAATATTATGATATTTAGGTTATTTGGTTTATTGATAAAGCTGGTTGAAAATATCGATTATCAATGTGTGGATGTGATTGTTGAAAATGTTCCAATATGGAATTGACATGGAAATATTTAAAAACATTAGATCTAAATGATCTTAAGGGTGTTTTAGAGGATGTATTGGAAAAAAAATTATAGGAATTATTTTAGAGAATGTGAAAATATTTATTAACATGTGACATGTTCCATAATTATAGTGATTCAATATATATTCAATCATATGTGGAAATGGAAATAATTTCATGAATTATATACTTATGGTATGTAGATATATTTTTAAAATGTTAATGAAATATAAGTGAAAATTGTTGATAAATGAGACATGTTTACTATGTTTAAATAATAATTGTGTGACATATGGTTACATGAATGATGAAAATTATTAGAAATTTATTGTAGGTGGAGTTATATGAAGTAGAAATTCCCAGATCCATGATAGGTTGATGGTGATGATTTATTATTCATAAAGGGTCCAAAATTCCGGTAAATAGGTTGTTACCCCTTAATTTGAATGATACATGACTTAGAGAATATCAAGGGTTTGTTTCAAAAGATTCTTATGCCATTAAACTTATTGAATAAGTATTTTATGAAAAAATTAGTTACAGGATTAAATTAAAATTTGAATATATGAACAAGTGGGGATTTAAAACAATTATATGTTTTGATAATGTTAAAATATTAATGAATGCTGAAAATCATTATGAAGAATGGGTTGTAGTATGAAAAAAATTATATTTCTGATAACTGAAGTATAATTTAATAGAATTTCGATAATAAATCGGTATTGATAATTTAGATGAAATAAGAGCTTCATGGAACACAAGTTATAGAATATCATTTCGTAATTATATAAATTTATATCAATAGAATGATCTATGAGTATGCTTTATCCAGTAGAGAAAAATGATATTTCAACCCATGATTATTATTGAACCAAAAGAGATAATAAATACACTCCATAAAATTTAACAACACATCACTGTTAGGTATTTTTCTATAATGGAACACTTCATTTGAAGGATCCTTACACATTTCTAGTTAGTTTGATCCTTGTAATATTTATGTGTCTCTTTCATGATTTTTTTTATATAAATATTATCGATTGAATAAATGAGAATATAATTCTATTTAATGTGGAAACAAAAGAAGAGATAAATGCTTTTTCATTCAAAAATTAACCCCCCCCCCCCCCCACTAGGATATTTATCCTTCTAGGGAAAAAATTTTCATCATAGATAAATGTAATAGTATGTTAATTTCGTTGTGTTGTATCCATGGGTGTAGTTGATTAAAAAGGTATTCTAAATATTAAAGGCAACCCATTTTAACTATAAATGAATCAAATGCAACAATAAACAAGATTAATAATTTTTAATGATTTTATTGAAGTCCTTCCTGGTATTTTGGTCATTAATTATTCTTGGGATTTATAATATTCATATTGAAGAAAACATCATGTTAATGATATAATTGTTAATTCTTTAGCGGAAATATATCAAACATAATATATATGATGGTGATTCCATCTAAATTTCCACATTTTAGGTTGGAAATGATCATGAAAACCTATTATGGAGATTCAAATATTCATGTTTCTAAATAATAGGTTCTATGGAAACTGTATTGAATACTTTTTTATAGACCCTAATAAATTTATTAATTTATTAATGGATTGGGTTAACATTTTTAAGAAGAAATTATGACCTCAAATAGTAAACCTTGATCATGTTGAGATCATCAACCATCTACTAAGAAAATTTACACATTGGTTCAATCCAAAAGTCTCGGTACATGAGGTTAATGATCCAATTGATATAAAAATATTTTTTTATAATTTTAAACATGTTAAAAAATATATTATAAACATTTTTATTATGGTTACTATATTTTATACATGTATAGATTTTTATTTTTACCCCATGAAGAAGTTCACCATGGAATATGACTAGGAAGAAGAAGAATAATTGTAAAAGGTATATATTATCATTAATAAAATATTTAATGTTGATAATGAATTTTAAATTGTAAACAACCACATCAATGATTTTTATTCGGAACAAATGTTAATCATACAGCTAATTTTCCAATGAAATTGTAAAAATATTATGAGTATGAGGATGTTAATGTTTAAAAATATTCATTCAATGTTGAATAAATGAAATGTAATAAAGTAATTATCATCAAATTTTTTTTTAAAAAAGTATTTACAGTTCTGATGAAATGGATATAAATGAAATTCAATATTTTATTGATTAAAGGTAAAATTATACGGTCACGGTTGTGGAAAAGTTATAGATAATGAAATCAACAATGATGAAAATGGATAATTGGATGGAATATTTTCTCTCTAGGATTATGTGGAATCAAAGCATATAGAGATATAAGTTTCGATATCCAAATAGAACTAATACAACTAATCGGTTAATGATTTGAGGATCTATATACATATGTAAGAAGATGAGATGCCTTTGTTGATGGAAAATAATAAAAATATCATATTAAAAAAGACAAAAACCCAATAGATGGGTTTTTTAAAATATCATGGTTTTATAAAAATTGATATTTTGGATGTTTTTTAAGACATTATAAGATTAGGTTAGATAAATCTATGTACTATAAGTAGAGGTTCTCATATAGTGTTGCAATGTTAATGATAATGAGAGACTTTTGAATCTTAGTGTAACATTGGAAAATCATATCACATAGCCTATAGAATAACTAAATGTAGAGATATATTGGTCTAGAAATATAGGGAAAATTGTATTAGTAGAAGAAAATTTTGAATCCAAATGGAATTGATGAAAAGGATTGATCATAAGAATAAATTTTTAGTTGGTTATTAAATAAAAAAACACCTACTATAATGTTTATTGATGATTTATGTATGACTAAAAATAATATAATTTATTTTTCCCAACCGAAAATATCTACAGTAAAAATAAAACAAAAGATTTAACCTTTAATTAGGTGATATTTTTTGTAAAATATGGGATATTCTGAAAACGTTTTCCCATGTATAAGAGTTATTAAAGGGAAAAGTGTAATAGAGGTATCCAAACATAGTTCAATATTTTAGGGATTCTTTTGATGGTAACTTATTTTTATTAGAGGGTTTGGGAATATACCTTAATATTTCTCATCACCAATTCGGTGTAATGTTTCGATGAAAACCCAAAGTGGTTGTTCATATCAACTCAGGTAATCATCCAACCATCTAAAATGAATTTTTTTCTAGAATTAAAATATGATTTTGTCCCATCATAAATTGAATAACATCCAGAAACAGTATCAAGACCTTATGTAATGAAAAATCAATGATCATGATGAAAAATGTTAAGAATTTCATGGTAACAGATATTTCAATTAAATTATCTGATGATAATATTTAATTCATCATTATTAGGGGATTCACGTCCCATATGATGAGAAATAGGGACATTGAAATTTGAAATAAGTATGATATAGTGTATTTATATTTTGAAATGTTGAAGGATGAAAATTACTGTCTTGGACAAAACATGTTTTAGTTAAATTATATGAGATTTTTGGATTTATTATTAGTTTACAGTCTTTTTCATAAATTATGAATTGTCAGCAAATCGTGTGACTCAGGATATGTAATGGAATTATCTAAAAAATTAATGCCACCTTGAGAAATGATTTTGTAGTTGTCATGATGTGGAAATATGCCAAGGGGGTCTACACTATTCATTGGAAAAGATGATATGTGAGTTCAATTCAAGGAAGGGGAAAATTGGTTACGGAATATACCTCATATATATTTTATCCAACAATACATATATGATCTTGTGAAATGTTAAGAAATTCATGATATCAAAAATATATCATGTGATAGTACACACATATTAAAAACTTATCAAAAGGTGAAGTTTACTAAAAAAATATAATAATAAAAGCGAATAGAAGTTAATTGGTATAAATAAATAAGTTCTTGTTGATTTTTTATACATATGTCATCAATATCAAAAAAATTGAATACTTTTTTTGTTCAATTTATTTAATATGTCATCAAGATAGTTTTTTTAATGGCTATCACTAACAGGTCTACAGTGTTCGGTTATATAACACAATATAGAAGGGTGCTAAAATGATTCGTCAATAGAAAATTCAAATATTTTAAACTAGTAATGGGGTATAGATCAAAAATACCCAAATAGAGGATTATTTATATAAGAATGGGATATCTCCCTAGTTAAGACTCTTCAATATATCATTGTTGTAGAGAGGAGGAATTAATAACAACATTTATTGAATAATTATTTTTTATAAAAATTTATCAAAAAATATTTGGAAATAAGTTGTACTATAATCATTCTACATTTTAAGTAGATATAATTTTATTAAATAAATTAATGACTCCAAACATGTTGATTTTTGTAATGAATCAAATGATATAGTATATTTCAATATTCAAATTTAACTATTTAATTATTAATAAAGAGAAACAAAAAATTTATAAATACCGTAGATAAAATTAAATATTCAATGGGATCATTGGAATATATAAATTATATAAATTATTCAACTAGTATAAGGGTTGTATTTAGTAGAGAAATTATTTCACTAATGTGGAAAATAAGAAAGATTAATGGAAAATCAGTGAAACTTTTCAACAGGATATTAATGAACATGTGAGAAGATCATTGTGAGATGACGTGTGTGAAAAATATTAAGATGATGAAACTAATAGTAAATATAATGAATTTGGGCCTCTATATATACAAAATCCAGTGGGCCAATATATTAATTGATATGGATAAGAACATTAGTAATTAAACAGTATCAGTGTAGATGAGGGGAATACAATCTTAGTATATAATAATGATCAATTCATAGGTATATCCAAAATGTGCTTTAAAAGATGAGAATTGGGGCCATGTGAGGAGTGAAGAGATTGAATAAATCTAGAATAATCCATCATTGGGGTCTTTTTGATAATAGATTATTTATACATCATCATAAAAAAATGGGTTTTATATAACAATAATAATGAATATGGAATAGTGATTTGAAAAAAAGTAAGAGTTGTTTTCAAGGGACACTCTCATTATGAGGTCATTGATGATGGTGAATCATTTTCACCCATGAAAATACAAGTTAATATTTATATTAATTTATCAATTATATGGTAAAGGATTATAGAAGACATTGTGATAGACATGATGTTGTTATATTAAAATGGAGTTCTAGAAAAGGATACAAACATTTAATATCTAATCGGTTTTGTTGTTTTTCAAGATGAAAACAATATTCATTGATAAAAGGATATTTATGGGATAATTAAGGAACCAATATTTTGGTATTCAAAACTCTATCATTACATGACGAATCTCAGTTTTTAATATGGTGGATTTTATTAAAATCGTTATGTCTATAATAAGAGTGATCATTGGATGCTGGTGTTGGTGTATGTTGGGGAAATATTTTTTTATAGATTGAACGAATCAAAATGAAATAATTATTTTTCAGACATGTAGTGTTAGATTTAATGGTATACAATTAAAGAGATGATGTAATTTCATTTTATATAGGTTATTTAAATAATTCAGGTAATATTTATTTCTCAAAAAGAAAAAGATTAAAAGGATGTAAGACAATTTATGATATATGATTATAAGAATATGAGAAATTTGATTACAATTTGAATGAAATTTAAAATGTTTTACTAATCATTCACAACCATAATTTTATATTGAAACTCCACATCAACAGTCTGAGAACTGTTCATCCATTGTAGTAATGATGGATAAGAAAACATCTGAAAAATTATTTACGTTTCACCATCAATGATTTTTCACATATCCATCTTTACAAGATCTATGAATATAAGATCCCTTCCAGCTCTAATCGTGTTCTAAAATCCATTAAAAATTCATCTCAAAACATATTCCACCTTATTTTCATTCCCCTTATTGTAGTGTTTAGTGTAATCATATTATTCGAGTAGTTTAATCCATCATCATTGCCTTATGCTGAGTTATTTCTATGAGATAATATACAACAAACTCTTGTGATCAGGATATATCTCTCATTTTTTACCATATATATAGTGTCTCTATATCATCAGATAAAATATTACAACTAAAAATTCAATATCATGATTATGATAGTATTATTCATGATTTTTTATCTATTGTGATGAATAGGTAATAACTCTACCGTTCTGCAGAAGTACACAAACACGTCCTTTCATTGAAGAATCATTATAAATAACAATCCCATCATTCCCTAATATTAGTTTCAAGATAATAGAATTAAATAATATTCACTTCATTTCCTCAAATCATTCTTCACACTCTTTTTTCCAAAAAAATTAATCCCTTTACGTGTGAGCATGGAGAATGGGATAGCCAATTGGGAATAATAATGGACCAAACACCTATAATAACATACTAAACAAATAAAACTACATAACTCAGTTATAGTCATTGGTGCATGCCATTATTATTTTACTCATGTCTTAGAATGATTAACAGAGATTTAATCCTTATAGACAATATGGACATGGAATGAAATTTTCTGAATCCGTAATTCACACTTGCTAAACTTCACATATAATTAATTTCATTTGAGGGTTTTCAGAATAGTGCATAGGTTTTTTTCATGATCTTTTTATATTTTGTAGTAATCCCTAATATCATTAACAAATACCACTACAAAGTCATCAAGATATTCCTTGAAAACAATATTAATTATATCAATGAAAACCAAGGGTGCATTAGTCAGTCCAAAAGGAATTATTGTAAACTCGTAATGCCTGAACCTGGTTTGAAATGCTATTTTCAGAATGTCTTTCTTCTTCACACAAAACTGATGATATCCAGATCAAAGGTCAATCTATGAATAATATTGATAATCTTGAAGTCGGTTGAATAAATTTTCAATTCGTGGTAGGGTATACATGTTCATTATTTTCATATCATTGATCTCTATATAGACAATGCACAACCTCATAGACCCATCATTATTCATAAAAAAAGAAGAGTAGATCCCCAAAGAGAAAAAATAGGGCGAATAAATCTTTATTAATCAATTACTCTAGTTGTTTCTCTAGTTTCACTAATTCCCCCATGACCATTCTATAAGGGGTCTTTAGTATGGGCCTTCAACTAAGAATTAAATCAATGGAAATCTCAATTTCTCATTCTGGAGAGTTCTAGGTAAATCCTCTAAAAACACATAAACATATACTTGTAAAATAGGTATTTCCTCTATTCGGATATTCTATTCCTCACCCAATGTTAGTTCATTATCATCCTCCCTAATAATTGAATATACTAGTGCTATTGGGGGTAGATCTAGATAAGAATTAGATGGTGATGTTTCCTATCTAATGATAAAAAACTGTTTATCCTCATAGATAATTATAACCTTTATCTTCATAAAATAAATTTTCAAATCATGGTTTGAAAGACAATCCATAACAAGGATTATATCAAAATCAATCATGGTAATGACGATGATATCAAAAAATAATGAACGTTTATATTCCAAAAAGGAACTGATTCACAAAGCATTGTTGCAATGATACATCCCCTAAGATATTTGCCTAAAAACTCCCTTGTTATATCAAATATAAAATATCTAATTTTTAATGATAACTGGGAAGATATGAGACAACTCGAAGATACAGAACCAATGAAAGCATTTTCTAAACACGAGGATTCCATTAAATTACTTACCACCACATCTTTTGGAGTTTCAACCTCAGCAATAGTGATCGCATATGCTTGGTATTTCTCCCTTGACCTTTTCTGAGGTAAATTACCATGGAAATTAGCACATCTATTTTAAAAATGCCCAATTTCTATAAAATTGTAGCATTAAACATTCACATCCACTTTCTTTCCCTTGAAATCATGATCCTGGTTGTCTTTTTCAACACACTTGTAACGGAATCCCATTCCCTTCAGGAAGTAACCAGGGTGTTTTTTCTAACATTTACCACAGTAAGGGTACTCAACTTTTCGCTTCATCACCTAATTTCCATTTCCAGATTGTTTGAAAGATATCTTCTTCTTTTCATTGGCATTAATGTTGTAAGACATGGAGAATTTATTTTCCGTCTTTATAGAACTTGAGACAATATCATTGAATGATGACAATGATTTGGAGAATAATGCTCGACGGAGAAATGGATTTAACACATCAAAGAATCGATCAATAATATTACTTGGGATACGTATATAATTTGATGAATTCCTTACTATACTTGTAATGTTAGCCTCATACTTTGTGACATTCTCATCCTCCTTTGGCCTCAGACTCATAAATTGTCTTTACATATCATCATGATGTTCACCAGTAATGTATTTTTCTATGAAAAGTTATTTAAACAACCACCATTCCATATTTCATACTTATTCTTCTTTCATTGTGTTTTGATTTAATGACCACCATTGATTTGCATCTCCCATGAGGTTATAAACTTCCCTGACATGTTTTTCCCTTTCGCTACTCTCAAAATCATAAAATATTTTTTCTATGAAACTTATCCATTTCTCAGATACTAATTGATTTGTAGTCCCATTGAATATTTGTGTTTGTTTCCTCATGAAGTGATCTAACATTGATCATCTGTATTGTGTATCTGGGTGTTACACAAGGGTAAGGTTATTATTCATTACCAGAGTGAGTTGTCCCAGTATGGTGAAAAGATGATTAGCACCAGTTTCATCACTAGATCCACTATAATTATCTTCAGTATGAATGATATTCCTACATCGATTACGTGAATGGATACAATTTACATTCCTTCCATTAGACAACATTTCTATACAATTGAATTAATTACATTAGTTTATGAATCACAATACATAATTCCAATCTTGTAATACACATAACATAAATTGAACAATTTATTGATATAATACATAATCATAAAAATATTTTCTTTGAAAATGTATATACTCATAAATCATTCAAAATGGTTTGTAAAGAAAATATGAATTATCCTAAGCATATCCCCTATAATTGTCGTAAACAAGAGTGATGTAAGGCTCTTTGTTGTCTTCTAGGATACCTCGTGTCATACCTAAAACTCATTGTCGATGATTTGAAACCGAGGTAAATCAGTTATAGAGCATCCTCTACCTACTCATTTCCATACAAGGATATATTTCTTTGAAAAATCACAAAATAAACACATTACCTAAATTTTAGGAAGATTTTATATACTAATCCTCAATGTCTATATAAAGTTAATTTTCTCTAATAAGATTTTATCTAAATATAGCTTCAATAATTTTTATTAAACTTCCTCTGATACCAACTGTAACGCCCTGATCCTAGTTATCCAGAGTCAGTGAATTATTACATAACATTGGTATGATCAAAAGGGATCAAATCCAGAAATATTTATCAGTTTCGTATCTATGGATGTACTAGATATAAACATGAGTTTTATGTTACATTTTGAATGGGAAAAAAACATTGTTTCCCCTTTTAACACATTCATCTCCCTTTGACTATCCCTTTTGGTAAGTCATAATATACTTTTTCACATCTTGGTAATATTAAAACATATAAATGTTTGAGATCAGGTGCTCAGTAAGGATAAAAATACAGTGGAAACATTCATAAATATGAAAAACCATTTAATGAAAAATGTTTAAGACTAAAACCCAATACTTTTAAACATAAATTTTAGATTTATTTTGAAATGATAATTCATATAATTCCATTTACATATTCACATTTATATTCAACTAATCGAATAATCTCATGTAATATCAATAGATAATTTCATAATGATGGAATGCATAATGTCGAACATCATAACCACACAGTCATGGCCTAATGCCAAGACTAAAAATAAGATTTTTTTCATGGAATTGTGGCAAGGCACTAGTTTGTCAAATGAGACCTACTGATGCATCGAGGAGATATAGAATGCTCCATCCGTCACTTACTATGTCCAGTTCATTTCTCATATAAAATGCTTGAAACATTACATAAACAATTGTATTAAAAATAGTATTCAAAATTTCAATACATTAACCATAATCCATGTGTAAAGACCCATAAAATTCATGGAAATGTTTTTTCTTAATTTGTTCTGAGATTTTACATGAACGCAGTTTTTGAAGGAACATGATTCCTAGGCCAGGTGTGCCCGGAATTCTTATCCGGAGTTTAGCTCTGGTACGTTCAGTGAACGAAAGAGCGGGAATTTCTAACATTTGAACCAGTGCTCGGAATCGAATTCTGAGGGTACCGATGGATCCGTAGCGCCGGTAATTGGTTTGGAATGCCATTTCCGTAGCTGCGTTTACACGAGAGAAGTTGTTAATTTATGTGGAAGGTAAAATAAAAATTATGCAACAATTTGTATTTTTACATTAAGTGGTTTATGTATTGGGTGGAAGTTGGGGAAAACCACCCAACTTCCATTTGTAGGTTATGAAGGTTGTGGGGCCCACACGAACCCTACCCCTTCACCTTCCCTATCCTACCATAACCCTTTCATAAATTATGACAACTTGTGTAATTTAATTTTGTGGTTTAATTCAAACTTTTGAATTTCAAACCTTTTGTGGTGTTAATAAAATAAGTTAGTGTCTTATTTTATTTTTTTGGTTGGAGTCTTGTTTCTTGGAGAGCTTTGGGACAAAAAGCTAAGGGAGTCTTGAGTTTCTTCATCCTCTTCATCGAAGAACATGAAGAACGCAAAGAACGCGAAGAATGCCGAATTCCTCGGAGGTTGATGTCTCTTTCACGACATCTCCTTCCGCAACGCCTCTTCCCGTGACGGATATTCCGCGATGAATCCTCGTACGAAAAACCTCCGTTCAAGCTACTCTCTAGGTAGGGGTTCTATTATTTATTTTGTTCTTGATTACTACTTTGACGTTCTTCGTGTAATTTGACCAATTGTTATCGATTAACGAGAGGGGGCCAGACCGCACAAACATGGCTGTCCCTCCTCCATTATCCATGTTGGATTCTATGGTGGATTGAAACAGGAATGGCGCGGTGCCGTCACACCACGCAGAATCGTGCGGCAAGGAATGCGTGGCGCCGTCGTACCACGCCGTGAAATCGAACAAGGACGTGATGCCGTCGCGCCGCATCGGAGAAAACTGAAGACACCACTGCCGGAGTGGGGCTGTGGAAAAGAGGCACGGCGCCGTCACTCCGCGCCGGACGAACCAAGGCCACGGCCGATTTCGGGCCGTGGCGGAGCAGGGTGACCGGCGGCCGGTTCCAGGCCGCCGGTGTCAGAGCATGGGGGACCAGTCTTCGCCGGTCCCGTGGTGGCGGAATCCGGCCGGCCAAGCGGGCCGGTCGGACAACGGAAGTTCGGGGGTTTCAAACCCCCAGCTGCCAGCTGAGTGGCCCCCATTAATGCGGGCCGTGGTTACAAATTCTATGGGGGCAGGCACCCCCCCCCCCCCAACGACTCGGTCGTTTGGCCGAGCGCCTGGCCGGCGCGCCCAGCGCCCCACTAGCCATGCCGGGACGGGATGCACCGGCCGGTCCGGGCCACGCCTTCCAGGTCGTGCCACTATCAAGAGGGCTGGACCCCAACCCGGTTCGGGCTGACCCTGGGGGTATCGGGCCGGTTCGGATCGGGCCCAAGCCCCTTAATACCGATTATTTTCCAGTCGGATGCCCCTAACATGTGCTACAGGCCTTAGATCGACGCACCGTCAGTTATGATGCGATCCTTTGATCGAGACGGTCATTTCGGTATATCACACTCAAGGTTTCATAATACTTTGGGTTCTGCTAAGTTGGATCGTATACGAAACCAACCGGGCCCTCGGAGCAGAAACACTCATAACTTGAGCTCCGGACGCCCAGTTGACGGGTCGTCGACTTTGTTGGATTCCTCTATGTGAGACAGATCTTTTGACTTACTCCGCCGAAGGTTTGGACATCGGTGGTGTATGGTCGGGTTGGTTTTAACATAAAAACCAACTGGGCCCCTGGGACAAAAAAACCAATAACTCTAAGACCGGGCGTCTGATTGACGCACCATCTACGACGTTGAGTTCCTGTTGACGATAAGGAACTTTTTGGATGCATCAACTCTAGAATTTGTGTCAGTTGATGTATCAGCCTCTCGGTTCGTGGAGCGGACCGTCCCGAATGAGCTTGTTGTGTGCGAGAACCCTAGAGCTGGCTGCGACTGTGACGACGACTACTATACAGAGATCCTCAGTGGATTTGACGACAACGACTACAACACTTAGAGATCCTACGTGGATCAGTGCTACAAATCATTTGTGGGTCCGATCCTGTATCGGTTAGCGCTCAGCGGTCCTCTGAGGGCCAGCGCCTACAGATCTTGTGTGGGTCCGATCATGTGTGGTACTTTGTGGGGGTTAGTTACCTATCGACCCTTTGTGGGTAAGATCCTTTGTGGGACATTGCGGGAGTTAGTTATCTATCGATCATTTGTGGGTAATATCCTTTGTGGGTCATTGCAGAGGTTAGTTCCTATCGATCCTTTCTGGGTCCGACGGCTTAGATGAATCAGTGACAATATCTGATCATCTCTATCGTCATACGAAGAAGTATACCTATATGAGCTGAATCATGTTTTGCTTTCCTAAGTGGATTGTGTTGTTCTATCTTGGGTGGATTTAAGTTTTTCTTTCCTATGTGGACTGGGTTGTACTTGGGATCTGATGTTGGAGCCGAACGAGAATTGATGACTTAGGTATATGTATGGGCTTATACCTAAGCAGTGTCGGATGGTACTTCGTGATTGCATATTTCATTTGTGGATTTTAGGAGACCTTCTGGGGTCTCGAGGTCTCTAATGAGTAGCTTATACTTACCCCTGGACGGGTTATGCTCGCACTACGTTGTGTTGGTTGCAGACGACAGACAGCGCTGATTGTGGTTGAGGCTTGCGGAGTAGGACGTTACCTGGTGGTGGACCACTGGGCGGGACGTACTCGGAGCGGTCGGCTGGACCCGAGGAGTAGAAGAGGCTCTCTGTACCCACCCTTCAGGTTCGATTTCCAGTGGACAGCTCGACTATGCGGCTTTACTTTTCAATTGCTGTTTTCCGTTTCTAGTTGCACATTACTTTCAGTTTGGGTTTGTATACTGGCCCACTTACTTTTCCTCACTTACTGTTGTACCTAGTTTTTACTTATTATTTACTTCTACTGCTTTCTTGCTATGTGGTGTTTGTTTACTTTACAAAGGAAATGCCTTCCCTTTTTACCGGGATTTACGCCTTGGTGCTAGTCGACAGCCCCTGGCCTATGGAAGGCGGGCTTGGGGTAGTCACGGCACGGGCCCCGAGGACGGGTCGTGACAAATTGGTATCAGAGGAGTTCGATTCTACCGCAGAACATTGGACTCTGATATTTTTCTATGTGAAGCAATTTTGTTATGCGTATTGAGTGTGGTTATCAGTCCAGGGAGTCCAGTATTGGTGTGGTGGCCGAAGTATCCGTACACCAGGACCCTGACTTCTGATTTCTACATAATGCACAAAAACATTGTTTGCATGTGTGTTTCAAGTTTTCTTTGTTATTATTTGTGTCATCTCACCAAGTATATTGTTCTAACTGTGGCGCACCTATTTCCTTCAGGATGACCCCACGACGAAATCCAACTAGGGTTCCGAGAGTTGAGCGTAACGACAGCCCACCGAGCGATGAGGCCTCGGTGCAGGGCCCTTTGACAGCAGAGGCACCGTCGGTACCTCTACCCACCGAACCACCGATGCTTCAAACCCCATCCGCTGATGATCCACATCGCCTTAGTGCACTGCATGAGTTCCAGCGCCAGCGACTACCTAGGTTTTGCAGGTAGACGAACCCCCAGGCAGCCAAGGACTAGCTGGAGGCGGTGGTATGGGTTTTCATGTTAGTGTGGACACCATCAGACCTCATGGTTATCCTCGCAGTGAGCCTACTGCACGAAGCAGCATGCAGATGGTGGAGCTTGCACGACGTGGCATCTCTCCTCTGGATGGACATTGAGAGCCTCTTCCGCTCAGAGTTCATCCCATCCACCCTCCGTGCGGTGTGCAACCAGGAGATTCTTCAACTGTGGCAGCGTAGCATGACGGTCGCCCAGTACTCGGTGAGATTTACCGATCTCTCGCGCTACTCGACAGACATGGTACGAGACCCATTCTTCCGGGCCCAGACCATTGAGCAAGGATTGAGGCATGAGTTTAGGGCATCGCTGACCTCCCTCAGCATTTCGACCCTGGAAGGAGTAATGGAGAAAGCTCTTTTGATCGAGAGCTTTCTTACTGAGCCTTCATCAGCGCCGATACCCACCGCGGAGAGGCACGTAGGAGAGACTTCTGTAGCAGGTAGTCAACAAATGACTCATGGGTCCAGGCAGACCAGACCCTTAGGAAGACGACCTTAGGACAGTGGCTCAACAGTGTGGGGAACACAGCGCGGATCCCGTCATTCGAGGGGAAGGCAGTGCTACACATGCGGCCGATAGGGTCACATGGCTTGTGACTGCCTGACCGACCATGACGAGGAGCAGCAGATGGTTGAGGGGCCACTCAGGCAGAAGAAGAGGGTCGACTGTGGCTGTCCGCAGGGAGCAGGCGAATGAGGCAGAGGAGCTATCCGAGTAGCAGGTGGTGGGTGACGCTTTGAGGCTCTACCACCACCCCACCAAGAGTTCAACCCTGGCCATAGGGAGCTGGCGGGCAGAGACAGGCACAACTCCAGGCAGCAGAGGCCTATGACCACGGTGCTCCAGAGATGATTCGAGGTACTATCCGAGTCTATTCCACCCTTGCTGCAGTACATATAGACACAGGAGAGAGTCATTCTTTCATAGCCGCTGCCCTTTTTCGGAGCTCAGAGATTCCATCAGAGCTGTTGGCTCGATCCTTAAGGATAGAGACTCCTATGGGTGCAGACTCAACGATTACGCACTGGTGCTGACAATGTGAGCTTGCTCTAGGAGGCAAGAGCTTCGGCTGGGATCTTCTTGTAGCGGCGTCGAGGCCTTACGACGTCATCTTGGGCATGGATTGGTTTTCTACAGTCAATGCACAGATTGACTATATTAGGCACAAGGTGCGATGTGTACCCACCGAAGGGAGCAGTTTCACCTTCACCGGCGAGAAGGGAACCTTTGCAGCACAGGATGGACTCTCACTGAGGAGAGGACAACCCATCACTCATTAGTTGGCTAGACTCATCCTAGGAGCAGTTGACGTGTGGAGTACTAGTTTTCCTGCAGTGGTGGATCAGTATACAGACGTCTTTCCCGACGACGTTCCAGGGCCACCTCCTCGCAGAGAGGTAGAATTTTATATTGACCTGTACCCCGGGACATCACTGATATCGACTCCAGTATATAGTATGGCCCTCGGCGAGCTTCTAGTGCTACGAGTATAGTTAGGGGACTTGCAGGGCAGGGGTTTCATCCGACCCAGTGTTTCACCCTGGGATTCCCCGATTTTGATCGCCAAGAAGGCGGACGGGAGCTTGCGACTTTGTGTCGACTATCTTTGCCTGAACCAGGTGACAGTGAGGAACAAGTATCTGCTATCGAGGAATGATGACCTCTTCGATCATATCAAGGGAGCACAGTGGTTCTCAAAGATATACCTCAGGTCAGGCTATCATCAGCTCAGAGTTCGGACGAGGATGTGCAGAAGACGAACTTCAGGTGTCGGTATGGCCACTATGATTTTTTGGTTATTCCATTTCGGCATAACCAATGATATAGTAGTGTTCATGGCCCTCATGAACAGGATATTTAATCCATACCTTGATCGATTTGTCGTCGTCTTCATCGTCGACATTTTGATTTACTCGACCATTGAGGAGGAGCAAGCCTACCACTTGCGGGTTGTACTAGACACACTCTGAGAGCACCAGCTTTATGGTAAGCTCTCGAAGTGCCAGTTCTATATATGTGAGGTCCACTTCTTAGGGCACGTCATCTCTGAGGTGGTAGTTGCAGTGGATCCTGCGAAGATTGAGGCAGCGCCAACATTGGAGCCACCCAGGAACATGATGGAGGTGCGGAGTTTCTTGGGACTATCTGGATACTATCGAAGATTTTTTCTAGACTTATCCAGAGTTGCGGCACCACTCTCAGCTATTACGAAGAAGTGGAAACCCTTTGTGTGGTCTAACAGATGTTAGCAGAGCTTCCATGAGCTGAGGTAGAGATTGACCAGCGCACCTATCTTGAGGTTTCCTGAGGAGGGAGTAGGGTACGTAGTTTACTACGATGCATCAGGGACCGGACTCAGATGTTTCCTGATGCAGGAGCAGGAAATGATCGCCTATGGATCACGTCAGTTGAGGCCGCATGAGCAGAACTACACTACCCATGACCTGGAGTTAGCAGCAGTGGTCTTCGCTCTGAAGGCATGGCGACACTATCTGATGGGCGATCGCTTTACAGTCTTTTCTGACCATCAGAGTCTTAGGTACATCTTCTCTCAGATGGACCTGAACCTGAGACAATGAAGATGGCTCGATTTCTACCAGGACTATGACTTTTAGATTGTCTATACTCCTGGGAAGGGGAACGTGGTAGCCGATGTTCTCAGCAGGAGGACAGGCATTCAACTACTTGAGAAGGTGATAGAGTAGCTAGCCGCTTTGCAGATATCTTTCGTGGATAGAGATGGAGCATCCTTCCTTCAGTCTCTCACAGACACTCCTCCACTACTGTAGCAGGTCAGAGAGGCACAGCTTGGTGACGCTGACTGTGAGATGCGGCGTGCGCAGATATCCTCAGGACAAGCACGTGATGGTTTCTCCTTTTTAGTAGAGCACGAAGTCCCTTTAAGAGGACGTACCTTGGTAACAGTTTCATTATGGGAGGTGGTGCTGAGATATTTTCACACTTCTCCTTTGGTGGTACATCCTGGAGTGGCGAAGATGTACCAGGACCTCAGACGACAGCACTAGTCTCCAGGCATGAAGAAGGTTGTGGCAGAGTTCGTTTCTCGATGCCTAACCTGCCAGCAGGTGATGGCAGAGCACCAGGTACCAGCAGGCTTGGTACCGCCTTTGGAGGTCCCATGGTGGAAGTGGGATGGGATATCTATGGACTTCATGACTGGACTTGCACACACTTCGAGAGGTCACGAGTCCATTTGGGTGATTGTCGACCGACTCACCAAGTCAGCTCACTTCTTACCCATCAGAGAGCAGGGCTCAGTGGAGAGCTTGGGACATCTCTACATTCAGGAGATTGTATGGCTTCACGGTGTGACATCATCTATCATATCCGATCGAGATGCTCGCTTTACTCCCCGGCTTTGTATGGAGTTACAGTAGGCGTTCGAGACGTAGCTACATCTGAGCACTGCCTTTCAACCTCAGAAGGATGGTTAGACAGAGAGGACCATTCAGACTCTCGAGGACATGCTCCACACATGTGTCCTCGTATTTTGTCACATCTGGTATGACCACCAACCCTTGGTGGAGTTTGCATACAACAATAGTTACCACTCCACCATCGGGATGGAACCATACGAGGCGTTGTATGGCCGACCTTGCAGATCTCCTTTGTGCTGGACAGACCCTAGAGAGTCCGCACTTGTGGGATCAGAGATAGTCAAGTCCCTGACAGAGAAGGTTCAGGTCATCCAGGAGTAGATGAGGACAGATCAGAGCTGGTAGAAGTCTTATGCTGACAGGATGTGGATACCACTGGAGTTTGAGGATGGCGACCATGTCTTCTTGCGTGTATCCCCTCGACGAGGATTATGGAGATTTGGCCGAGGTGGAAAGTTATCTCAGCGCTTCATCGGACCTTTTCAGGTTCTCAACAGGATTGGAGAGGTAGCTTATCGCCTGGATCTACCACCTCAGTTTCACCGGGTTCAAGACATCTTCCACATATCACAGCTGAGGAGATACGTGCACGACCCGACGCATATCATTGACCATGGGGAGCTAGACGTTGGAAATGGAGAATCTCTTACGTAGGTCCCAGTGGAGATCGAGGATTAACATGAGCAGGTCCTATGTGGAAGATCGATTCCTCTAGTGCACATCAGATGGAAGAACGGGAATCTCTAGGAGATCACTTGGGAGCGGGAGACTCAGATGCGTTCTTAGTACCCATATTTGTTTCCCTAGTTTTCGATGTATCTTTATGGGGACGTAAAGCCCTGAGGTGGGAGTAATTTAAAGACCCGTAAAAATCAATGAAATTTTTTTCTTAATTTTCATTGTGATTTTACATGAAAGCAGTTTCTGACGGAACTTGATTCCGAGGCCCAGTGTGCCCGGAATTCCTATCCGAAGTTTAGCTCGGGTACGTTTAGTGAACGAACGAGCGGGAATTTCAATCTTTTGAACTGGTGCTCAGAATTGAATTCTGAGGGAACCGATGGATCCGTAGCACCGGTAATTACTTAGGAACTCCATTTCCGGAGTTGCGTTTACATGAGAGATGTTTTTAATTTATGTAGAAGTTAAAATAAAAATTACGCAACGATTTGTATTTTTACTTTAAGTGGTTTAAACTTTGGGTGGAAGTTGGGGAAAACCACCCAACATCCATCTATAGGTTATGAAGGTGGCGGGGCCCACATGAACCTTACGCCTTCACCTTCCCCAACCTCCCATAACCCATCATAAATTATGAAAACTTGTGTAATTTAATTTTGTGGTTTAATTCAAACTTTTGAATTTCAATCCTTTGGTTGTGTTAATAAAATAAGTTAGTGTATAATTTTATTTTTTTGGTTGGAGTCTTGTTGCCTTTAGAGATTTGGGAGAAAAATATAAGGGAGTCTTGAGTTTCTTCATCCTCTTCGTCGAAGAACGTGAAGAACGTGAAGAACATGAAGAACTCCAGATTCCTCGGAGGTCTACGTCTCCTTCATGACATCTCCTTCCGTGACGCCTCTTCCCGCGACGGATATTCCGCGACGAATCCTCGTTCGACGAACCTCCGTTAAGGATATGCTCAAGGTAGGGGTTATTTTATTTATTTTGTTTGTGATTACTACTTTTACATTCTTCGTGGAATATGACCAATTGTTATCGATTAACGAGAGGGGGTCGGACCGCACAAACACGGCCGACCCTCCTCTATTATCCATGTTGGTTTCTATTTTGGATTGAAACGGGAATGGCGTGGTGCAGTCGCACCGTGCAGAATCGTGCGGAAAGAAATTCACAGAGCCATCGCGCCACGCCATGAAATCAAACAAGGACGCAACGTCGTCGCGCCGCATTGGAGAAAACCGAAGACACGGCTGCCGGAGCAGGGCCGCAGTGGAGAGGCGCGGCACCGTCGCGCTGCGTCGGACGAACCAAGGCCGCGGCCGGTTCCGGGCCGCGGAGGAGCAGGGTGACTGGCGGCCAGTTCCAGGCCCCCGGTGACAGAGCAGGGGGGATAGACCATCGCCGGTCCCGTGGCGGCGGAAGCCGGCCGGCCATGCAGGCCAACCGGACACGGGAAGGCCAGGGGATTCGAACCCCCGACAGCCAGCTGAGCGACCCGATTAATGGGGGCCGCTGTTACAAAATCCAGGGGGGTAGCCGCCCCCGCCCCTTCAATGGCTCGACCATTTGGCCGAGCTCCTGGCCAGGCCACACCGTCCGGGCAGCGCCCAAGCGGTCCGGACCCAGGCCCGGTTCCGGCCGACCCTGGGGGTATCGGGCCGGGTCGATCCGGGCCCGAACCTTAATACTGAATCTTTTCTGGTCAGACGCCCATAACATGTACTATGAGCCTTCGATCGATGCACCATCAATTGCGATGCGATCCTTGGATCGAGACAGACGTTTAGGTATATTGCACTCAATGTTTTGGAATAATTTTTGTTCGGATGAGTTGGTTCGTATATGAAACCAATCGGGCCATCAGAGCGGAAACACTCATAACATGAGCTCCGGACACCCAATTGATGTGCCGAAGACTTTGATGGATTCCTCAAAGTGAGATGGATCTTTTGGCTTACTCTTCCTGAGGTTTGGACGCAGGTGGAGTATGGTCGGGTTGGTTTTAACTTAAAAACAAATCGCGTCCCTGGGACGAAAAAACCAATAACTCTCAGACCGGGCTTCCGATTGACCCACCGTCTACGACGTTGAGTTCCTGTTGATGATACAGAACTTTTGGATACATCAACTCCGGAATTTGTGTCAATTGATGTATCAGCCTCTCGGCTCGTGGAGAAGACCCTCCTGAATGAGCTTGCTGTGTTCGAGAACCCTAAAGCTGGCTGCGACTGTGACAACGACGAATGTACAGAGATCCTTAGTGGATTCGACGGCGATGACTATAGCACTCTACTATCCTACGCGGATCAGTGCTATAGATCCTTTGTGGGTCTGATCCTATGTGGGTCAATGCTCAGCGGTCCTGTGTGGGCCAGCGCCTACATATACTGTGTGGGTCCGATCCTGTGTGGGTCTTGGCGGGGGTTAGTTACCTATCGATCCTTTGTGGGTTAGATCCTTTGTGGGTCATTACGGGGGTTAGTTACCTATCGATCCATTGTGGGTCAGATCCTTTGTGGGTCATTGCGGGGGTTAGTACCTATCGATCCATTGTGGGTCTGATAGCTTAGATGAATTAGTGGAAATATCTGAACGTCTCTGTCGTCATATGCAAAAGTATACCTGTGTGATCTGAATCTTGTTTTTCTTTCCAAAGTGGATTGTGTTGTGCTATCCTGTGTGGATTTATGTTTTTCTTTCCTGTGTGGACTAGGTTGTACTTGGGCTCGGATGTTGGAGGCGAATGATAATTGATGACATAGGTATATGTATGGGCATATACCTAAGAATTGTCAGATGTTACTTCGTGATTTCATCTTTCGTTTGTGGATTAACCTTTGTGTATTTTGGGAGACCTTCTGGGGTCTCGGGGTCTCCATTGAGTATCTTATACTCATCCCTGCACGGGCTATGGCTGCACTACGTTGTGTTGGTTGCAGACGATGAAGAGCACTGATTGTGGTTGAGGCTTGCAGAGTAGGACGTTACCTGGATGTGGACCACTGGGCGGGACATACTCGGAGCGGTCGGCTGGACCTGAGGAGAATAGGAGGCTATCTGTACCCACCCATCAGGTGGGATTTCCAGTGGACAACTCAACGTTGCAGCTTTACTTTTCAGTTGCTGTTTTCCATTTCTAGTTGTACTTTACTTTCAGTTTGGGTTTGTATACTGACCCACTTACTTTTCCGCACTTACTGTTGTACACAGTTTTTACTTATTGTTTAATTTTACTACATTCTTGCTTTGTGGTGTTTTTTTACATTACAAAGGCAATTCCTTCCCTTTTTACCGGGATTTACACCTTGGTGCTAGTCACCAGCCCCTAGCCTATAAATGGCGGGCGTGGGGTAGTCACGACAAGGGCCCTGAGGATTGGTCGTGACACCATGAATGGTATAAAAAGCATTTACATATACAAACATATAAAAAAACCTTCAACACAATATATAAGATTTTATTATAATAAATTAACTTCAAAAACGTGCAAAATCCATCAAAGGATGTTGACATAGTTGAAATAGAAAGAGTTTGAGAGAAATAGATATTTATTTTTTGAAATCATTTAAAACACTTGTAATGAAAAAAGAAAACATTTATTATAAAAATATTCTTATAATATTGTAAGGGATGCTTAAAAGGTGTTATTATGGTGGAAAATAGTCACTCCCTCTGTATATGTTAAAAAAACATTCTTTCCTTAATTTTGTCGAAAAGGTGGTAATGGATATTATTTGGAAAATGGCAGAAAGATTAAATTATAAAAATCATATAAAAAGTCAAAAAAAGGAATAAATTAAATTAAACAATATCCAATAAAATATAAAAAATGTTTTGAAATACATATTTACGAAACACTGATGTGGATGATTACGAAGTCCCAGTAGATACTCACATATAAAAAACCTCAGATAATGATGATATTGTCGATTTTACTACTACTTTTCACTATTCCTTGGTGAATGGTACACTAGCCTTCTATATAATAGCTAAATCATATTTATTAAATTATAAAAGCAACATATCAATAAATATGATATCATATATTATATTATAATATTTCTTTGTTAATAATATTTCTGTTTTGTCTTCATTTCAGATGATAACTGATTCATTTTCCTTTATATGTTCGGTTACATAAGAGATTTTTATTATGGATTGGATGTATTTTTTTATTATACATAATGATATTATGTCCTTAAACGTTACTTTTAATAATAAAATAAATATTACTTTTGAATTGTTATGATGGGGAATGAATTTCGTCGCATACATGAAGACGATAATCCATATGTACGCACAGGCTCCCATATCATCTTATTAATGGTGAAATAATAATTAATTGGATTTTATATCATATATGAAGAATACTTATCATGTAATATTTATTATTTACATCAGGTATACTCATTATTATACCCATACAAATTATGAAGTGTTTGAAAAAAAACTACACCATGACGTTGAGACGGTAAGTCCTACTTACACACGTATGGTGACTTTTTATTCATTGGATCGATAGAATAATGAATATAGTTGTGCCATATTTATAATAACATCCCAATATTTATAAGGTACAAGAGTTATTATATTTTTATGGAAACAACCATGAATGTGGAAGTGGAAGAAGAAATAAACATTGAAAGAGGTGTTAAAATTATTACCTCTTCCTCGGGAGTTTCCTTTTGAGTTGATCAAAAGAGCCTCATAGGATGGCTTTCGGATCAATATATTGCATGTAGTTCTAAGTGAGGGTATTTGGGAGTATATTTTAGTAGGTGTTGGCAGTGACAAATGGATTTGGAAGTGTGATTTTGAGAGAAATGGAAGTACCATTTTATAAGAGAGGTGAGGGTCTCTTTAAGAAAGGCTTGAAATATTATTTTATAATTAAATCATATTAAGTTTTTATGGCTCAGAAATGATTTATTTGTAGTATCAGTAAAATATGGATAGAAATTATCTCATCCTATAAGTTTTAGACCAGTTTAGGGCTCCATATTAACATTATCATATAGATTTAACTCTTTGTTAAATAGTTTAATTTTTACCATGTATTCTTGTATGACAATAATTAATGGTTAACAAAGATACTATAAAAATCCAAGAGAACCCCAAGTGGTTAATTATTAATATATATATCCTTATCTATGTACTTAAAAATGATCCTTAGATTTTTAGGAATATTATATCAATTAATAATATAGCATTTATTTTAAAAAGTCATTTATGTCTAATTTTTATACTATTTGGTCTTTTGTTTTTGAGAAAGTCATAACAACTTTATCACATAAGAAAATTCATTTAATCAACCATAAAAAGTCATTTTTACCTATAAAATTAGTGTAATTTATCATATGTCTAAATTTAGATTTATTAGGATATTTATAATGTCAATTATTTTAATCAATCATTAATAAGGTAATTACTACATCATCATTGTATCAAAAATAAATTTAATTATATAATGTCTAAAAATAATAAAAAACCCATTATGTAGGAAATCTATATATATTATGAATGAATATTTATTTTGGAATTTATGTTATGTATCAACCTATATTAAAATTGGTTATTTATTATTCTTTTAATATAACTCTTCTCACACTTCATTAAATAAAATAACAATAAATGTCCAAATCTAATAAAAGTTGACCAAAAGGATCATATGTTACACCTATCATAGATTTTTGTCCAAATACACTTATCCAATATAATTACAACATGTGTTAGGTAAATTTTAATATCTTTTTTTACATTTAATTACCTATTTTACAATGAATTGTGGTAAATAAAAGTGAAAATTTACTATTCACTAATGATTATTTTCAAATTATTGAACAACATTTTACTTCCTGATGTCAACAATGTCTCACGAATTTTTAAATTAAAATTCATATAATTTGTAATATTATGTTTTATGAAAATTTTCAAATGCTCCTAGAAGGTGGTTAAAAAACTGTAAAAAGTTCAATAACATTATATATATATAATATAATTATAAAATGGAACCAATGAATTAATTTGAACATATATAGGTATTAGGTATATATTTTTACATAATATAAATTCAACAACAATAATTAGTTATTTAAATAAAATGTCAGTTTTAAATAACAACAATTTTTTTTCCACTATTCATAAAAAAGTGAATGTTTTTAGAAAAATAACAAAGATACAGTCTAAGAATATTTTGATATTCCGAATCCAAAAATGATTTCCATTTTGGAAAATAAAATTTATACAATTTTAAAAATTTTGTATAATGATTAATAATGGCATGTTTGGTTTGTTGTGGTGTGGTAAAACTTGATGTTACATACAACACAATTTATTGAATTATTCAAAGAGAAGAATATCATGGAAGCATAGGTTGTTACATTGTGATGTAAGGTAAATTTTCTATATAAAAATTCATTTCAGTCACAAAATAAAATGTTGGATCATTTAATCCATTTGATTTCTCAATTGGTTACAACAAATATTTCTTTCCAAAATTTCATAAATAAATGTCACAAGAATTCCTACCAAAACACATGCTTACAACATACGGTTGTATGAATACTTCAAAAATAAAATCAATCCAAAAATAGGTAGCCTATTATTCTTGAAAATATTTCTATATTAAACGTAATTATAAATAAACAATATGTTCATTTTCATATATTTTATATTTTAAATGTTAAAAAAAAATTAAAACAATTTCATAACACATTCAAATGACAAATTACAAATGGAAAGAAACGCAAGACATATATATTTACTAGGAAAATATAAATTCTTATAATCATAGTTTCTTAATTATGTATTTTATCATGCATGTGTATACTCTTCTTTGGGGTAACATGATTCATAATGTTTTTCAAATTAAATAGTTGATCACAACAAAATACATGAATCAAGTTTCTATAAAAACTTCAAACTTTAGAAATACCTGATTTAGTGGAATATGATTTAAAGATGGAATTGAAATTCCAATCATTAAGTTACATTATATATCAATAATGGAAAACAACACATTCAAACCTTTAGAAGGTTTCAAACAAAAAACTGAAGCCATTTAACCATCATATTGCTCTTTTCTATTGGTAATAAGAATGATTCATTTAACAATTAATAAATTTTATTATCAATAAAAGCATTGGAATTGTCATAGAAAAATGCTTAGAACATCCTGATTCGTTAAATTTTTTTAGCTTTACCAAACTCAATTAATTGAAATAAGAAAAAAATTCCTTATGATGCATGTACCCCACATAGGTCCCTAACCTTCAAGTAGTGTCGAATCACTTTTTCCATTGGTATGCTCAGAGTCCTTACAACTGATCATGGGGGGCCCTAAAATCACGTGTCCTAGCATGTATTCCCTGACATATTTCACACAACATGATTTCCTAACACTATTTTCATATCATCCCAAGCAATCCTCAATGTGACTAACCCCAAACTCCATCCTATCTCTCAACAATCACCTCTAATACCTTTCTGTCATGACCTGCCATTATGAAGATGAGGGAAGGGACATAGTACTGCTAGACCAATCTTTCTTCATGTTGAAGGTGAGAAAATGACACCTAAGTCCCCCCTTTAATTGGACCCAATGTGGCGAATATGACCAGGGGTATAGAATCTCACATAATATGGAAGGAATTAACATTTTTAAAAAAAATAGGAGATAAGATGGTAAATCTCAAACAAATCCAAATACAGAATGTGAAAGTATAGCCTAAAACCATTTCTCTACGTTAATGTTCAAAACAATGTGCTATGATGTAAAGAAAACAACCAAGTGATGTTAAAAATAATGAAAGCAAGCTATGTAGACTATCCTGATTCCCAATCTCGGATGGTCCAACACGACCCTCAAAGTCTTCCTGGAAACCTGAAAGCAGTTTTATATATGAATGGTGATTGTACTAGTATACTTTGTAGGGAAAACCAAAACCACTCATTCACATGTGGGGAGACATTCTAATGCGCTATTAGAAAATATAGGTAACCCAAACAATTAGCATGGAAACTATATACCCAGTCTCATCAAGACACACTCCCCAAAAAATGCAAGTCGGTTAAAATAATAGTAAGAACACATCGATATTTTTCTACCCCACTCAACATTCCCACTGATTATTTAATACATCTGATGTATCAAATCTCCCTCTCCATTGTCAACATAGACCCACTACCATCCCATGCCTGCACAAACCAGGGCTACCACAACCACACATCCCACACAAACACACATGGGCCACAACAAATACAACCACACCCAAAGACCCCAGGTCCATACCAGCTACGACCATGCCCAAAGACACTTGGGCCTCATCCCAAAGACACTTGGAAACAACCTACATGCACACACCTAGGAAAACCACCACCACTACCCCTCCTGTAACACACGATACTTTTATAAGAAATATTTTGTTAAAGGAATCTATCATTACCCACAACACTAGCTTGGATTTCTTTACACGAAAATGTGGCCTTCCTTGATAGCTTGTGTCATACGCGAAACCATGTTTCACTAAACAACGATATGCTATTAAAAAATTATTAAAACTAGCCGTTATGAATAGTAATAACGAATTTTTGAAATTTTGTAAATTTTATTTTTCAAAATGGACTTCGTTTTTGGATTCGGAATATCAAATTTAGCCTAGGGTGAAAATTCGGTATTTTTGTGGAAACGTTCAATTGTTGATGAATAGTGACAACACTGGGTTACTATTTAAAAACTGAATTTTTATTTAAATAATTATTTATTTTATTAAAAAAATTTAGGTCCAAATTGATACATAATACCTATATAATTTTAATGTAATTCATTGGAGTAATTTTATAATAATTTTAGATATATAAAAATTTTATTGAATTTTCCACAGTCTTTTACCCACCTCCTAGGAGAATTTGCAAATTTACATAAAACATAATTTCACTGCTTCTGTGAGTATAATTTCAAAAATCTGTGACACATGATTGATGTCAGTAAGTAAAATGTGGTTCAATGAGATGAAAATAATTTTTGATGAATAGTAACTTTTTACTTTTATTTACCACGGTTAAAAGTAAATAGGGTAATTAAGGGTAAAAATGATATTATTATTACCCTAACACATGTCCTAATTCTATTGGATAAGTTTAATTCAACCAAAATCAACCTTAGAAATAAATTATGACAATTTAGGCCCACTTGGATTAGATTAGGACATTAATTATTAATTTATTTAAAGAAGGGTTAAAATAGTTAAAATCAAAGATTAATACGTAAACAATTTTTAATATATAGTTATACATAAGGTAAATTCAACTATAAATATTAATTAGAAATATAAAAAGATTTCCTACATGATGGTATTTTATTTGTAATTTTTAGACAATAAATAATTTAATTTATTTATGACACAAAGATGATGCAGTAATTATCTTATTAATGAAATATTGACATAATTGATGTTATAAATACCCAAATAAATATAATTTGAGACTTGTTATATATTCCACTAATTTTATAGGTTAATATGACATGTTAATGTTGATTTAATTAACTTTTTCCGAATTAATAATTCTTTTATGATTTTCACAAAAATCAATTACTAAATTGTGTCAAAATTGACATAAAATAGTTTTTAAAACAAATATTATATTATTAATTGATATTTTATTCCTAAAAATATAAGGTTCAGCCACATTACTTATATAAAGTTATATATATAAATAATAAACAACTTGGGGTTCTTTTGACCTGTTATAGTATGTTTATTAACCTTATAGTGTAAGAACACAAAAAGACACGGTAAAAGTAAAATTATCTAACATAAAGTTAAATCTAAATTATAAGGTTACAATAGTAAATTGAACTTGTAAAATTCTATTGGATGAGAGGATTTCGACCCATACCCACCTTACCTTCAAAATAAATCAATTTTTAGCTATTTAAAACCGAATATGGATTTATAATAAAATAATATTTTTAGTTTTTCCAAAGGTGCCCCTCTCCTCCCTTATAAAAGGGCACCTCCTCCCTCTCTTACTCACACCACATTGAACCTTCATGCTCGGTAAAACCCTGCCAATTTCACCTCTCCACTTCCCTAGAAACATCCTAGAGATCCTGGTCTTCTTCAAAGATTAATTTTAGTGCCCTAAAAGGAGGTCTCAAAGAAGGGCTTCAAAGAAGAGGTAATGTCTGTTACCGATTCTTTCAACTTTATTTCATCTTCCACTTCTTCTTATTTAGTTGTTTCATTATGAATTAATAAAATCTGTATCACTCATATACTGGTATGTTATTATAACTATGAAACATCAGTATTTCACCATCTATCCATCCTACGGAAAACGAAATCACCGCGCGTTCTTACGTACGGAATACCGTCTATACGCCGTGGTGTAATATATTTTCCACCACCACCTTACATGGATGGGTATGATGGTGTAAAAAATAACTATAAATTATTATTGTAAAGTGATATTTATTATGAAATAGTATACATACACTCTATTACAATTTCATGATCATGGGAACGATATAATCGCTCATGCGTACATACGGAATACCGTCTCCACGATGTGATGCGACTCGTTCTACATGATCTTCATTGCATAATGGTTATATAAATGAATTTAATGATTGAATATTATATATATTACACTAATACAATTCTGTAAATGAGGTATCTATAACCTAAAAAGAAGAATAAGAATTTATTTGACAAAACACGCATAAGAACAAAAATTAATAAACACCCGAATAACAAGTATCAATGAAATATTACTAATAATAAGCTATGAATATGACCATATATGATATCATAACAATTCTTATGATTATGGAATAAGTATGTGACATTATTTAAATAATTATAAAGGAGGTTCAAACACTTACGAAGCAAATCAGACGTAATGTAAGGGAAATATCACAATCTCATTTTTACCCGAGATTGTTTATACGTTGAAATTTACTTGGGTGTATTTTATCATCCACATCCATGTTTCCTAGACATGTAATATTATTTCTAGCCACCTACAATTTTTTTAATCCATTTTTACCCTTCGGTGAGTTTTTAGTAAAATATATGAAAGGAATATTTTTTCATTTTCGTACGAGGTACTTTTTGACTTTTTCGACAAAAATACAAGAAGAATGTTTTTTTAACTTATACGGAATGAATGGATTTTTAAAAAATTATTTCCAAGAAGATTCCCTTACAAGTTTTCATGTTTATATTTAATAAACTTCTTTTAGTTTAGAATTGTATGACATGTTAAGAATGGAAAAGTGTTTTTGAAGTAGAAAGGATATTTTCCTCAAGAATTGAGTTCAAGTGTTTTATCAAAATTATTTTCCATCTAAGAAAATAAAGGGTTCTGTTTATATCCCTATAATTACATTTATTTTATTATGTTGTGATGGAATTTTTTTTATGAATTCCTTTATCTTATATGAATTGTTTTATGATGTCACGATGCTTATGATTCCCATTTTTATTACATGGGTTATGCTATGATGTATGGTTTATGATTTTGTGACACACATAAGAATTGTATCATTATGAGATGCGTGGGACCTATATCTCCTTCCAATTCATTGGGTAAATATTTTACATCTCTTGAGATATACATTGCTGGAATGGCATGTTAAACCGGTTCAGTGAAACAGGACTGAAACGAAGAATGAACTCGGTTCATAAATGGACTTTGTCCACTATGATAGTCTTGGCAATGAGTATTGACTAATAAGAAATGATTCTATATGATTATGTGTGTATGCCACAAAGAGTAATGTTTTAAGTTATGATTTTTGTGATTAAATTTCACTACCATGATTTATCCCATGTTATGAAATTATGATATCTTTTGTAGGGTATGATTTCTAAACTATTATGTTCTTATGAATATGATGTGATTGATATTTCTTTTATTTACCCTTACTGAGTATTTGAGCTCACCCTTTTGTATGTTTTCTTTCCCCAGGTCAGGAAGAAGGATATTAAGTAAGATATGCCAAAAGGGACTATAGATATGATGAAATAAATGGGAGACCGTGTAGACACATTATGAACCAGTTGTTTATATTTCCTAGTTTCTAAAGACACTATACATATACAGTCCTTTCATGGTTTTGTTATATGTTGTAATAAGTGTACTTCAATTTTAAAGTACTAACAATGTTTGAATAGTATGGTTTGTTATAGTTGGTTTCATAGGAAAGGTATAGTCAACCTTTGGAAACTTGGATGTGAAAGCCTTAGTAAGAATCATAAAGATAAGTCTAAGCATAGAACACTATCTTAGTGTTTCAGAAATGGCCATGAATAACCTATTATAAGACCTTAAGTGTGATGTTTTATTCTTGATTATGTGGTTTTCCTATTATAATTTGTGTTTCTCACACTATTCTTCTTGTTTTTAGTCAATGGCTGGAACCCGAAGGAATCCGTGTTTATGCGGAATGCGACGGGAAATGCAATGATTGTCCCCCTGAGCAACCAAACGTTATGGGAGCTGGAATGAAAAATCTTTTAGCTATGATCACACAACATTCTCAAGCTATGAATCATGAAGGACTTCCAAATGAGCAAAGGAAGGATCAACATTCTGTTGAATCGTTCATGAGGCAGCGTCCACCTTCATTCAACAGGTCTACTGATCCATTAGTTGGAAGATATTTTCAGTTCTTCAATGATCTGAACATTAAAAAGTCATCTTATTAGTGTATCAGTTAGAAGGAGATGCTGATAAATGGTGGAATCTTATTAAGAATATGAGGAAATGTGATGAAATTGAGTCCATAGAATGTGAGGAGTTCAAGAACATATTTTTCAATAATTACTTCCCTCGTATTCTCCTAACAAAGATGGAGAAGGAGTTTCTTGCACTAAAGCAAACGGATGGTGATTTTGTTGGTACCTGCGAAGCAAATATTACAAGACTTTCAAGGTATTCTTCAGGTATTATTATCCAACCTAAGAGTAAGATCGATCGATTCTTTAGTGGCTTAAAACCAAGTCTTCAAAGGGCGTTAGCCATAAGGGACTTCAATAGCTACGGGGAAATCATTCGATGTGCTCTCAAAGTTGAGATGGAGATTGGAGTAACCCATCAGTCATATGGGTTTGATAAGAAGAGGAAAATGGAATTTAAAGGAAAATCTAAAGAGCACACTGAAAAAAAGATGAGCATTCCCTTATTCTCAAAGTGTGGAAAGAAACTTGGAGGGAATTGTCTTAAAGTGAAAAGTAAATGTTTCATGTGTGGAAATGAAGGTCATCGGGCATTTGAATGCCGCAATGATGGGAAGAAGATGTCTAGTGATGTGAACAAAGAAAAGGCTACATAGAGTGCACCTCCTACACTTCAATGTTACAAGTGGAAGGAAATGGGGCATTATTCCAATCAATGCCCTAATCCAAGGGTTTTTGGTGATGATCGGCGTCAATAATATCTTATGGCTAAAGACAATGGAATGTCACATTAAATTTCTATCAGCGATGTGGAGTACGATAACTAAGTGGTGAATGGTACACATACCATCCACTCTAAAGTAGCAAATTTTTTATTTGATTCTGGATCCACCCACTCTTTTATTTATGAAGAATTTTCTAAGGGTATCACCATATTTCCTCACCAATTAGATGTTGAGTAATCAGTGACAACCCCTAATGGCACAGAAGTCGCATCAAAAGTTTATAATTCTTCTCCGATTGAAGTTTGTGGGAATGTGCTTCCTGCAAATCTTGTGATCCTTCCTATAGTGGAATTTTATGTGATTCATGGAATGGATTGGATTTATCTATATGGAGATCATATCCTTTTCCAAATAAGGGAAGTCACATTTCATATTCTAGATCAATCTATGATTGTCTATTGATGAAAGGATGAACATAACCTTCCGGTGGAAATTTCTTCCATCTTATGGGTCTTGATTCCACAAAATTAAGGTTATTTATCTCAAATGGTTGGTGAGAAACTCATGATTAAGAATATTCCCATTGTACGGGAGTGTGATGATGTCTTTCCAGAGGAATTTCTGGTTCTTCCACCAAATCGTGAAGTTGAGTTTTCAATAGAACTCGTACCAGGTGCTTTACCCATTTCAAAGACACCTTATAGAATGGCCCCAATTGAGTTGCAGGAATTGAAGAATCAACTCCAAGAGAATCTTGATAAGGGATTCATATGCCCTAGTGTGTCACCTTGCGGAGCACCTGTTTTGTTTGATAAGAAGAAATATGGATCAATGAGACTCTGCATTAATTATCGAGAACATAACAAGATCACTATCAAGAAAAAATATCATCTCCCACGCATTTATGACTTATTTGACCAACTACGCAGAGCTCAATAATTTTTCATTATTGATTTTCGTTCAGGGTATCATCAACTAAGGGTCAAAAGGGAGGAGATACCAATGATGGATTTCCGTACAAGATATGGACACTATGAATTTATAGTGATGCCATTTGGTCTTACTAATGCCCCTGCTATCTTCATAGATCTGATGAATATAGTGTTTAGAGACTATCTTGATCAGTTTGTGGTAGTCTTTATAGATGATATTCTTGTATATTCAAATAGAAATGATGAACATGAAGATCACTTGAGAATTATATTGAAGGCCATGAGAAAGGAGAATCTTTATGCAAAATTTACCAAGTGTGAAATTTGGCTTCAAAAAGTTTTATTTTTGGGTCACATAATCTCAAAATAGGGGATATCTGTGGATCCCGCAATAAAACGAGGTTATCGAAAGATGTTCAAGACCAACAACAGTAACTGAGATCCGAAGTTTTCATGGTTTGGCTAGATATTATAGACGTTTTATGAATGATTTTTCATGATTATCTAATCAACTCACCATGTTGACTCGGAAAGGAGTTATGTTTGTTTGGACGGAGGAATGTGAAGAGAATTTCAAAGAGTTGAAAAGAGGATTATCCAGTTCACCTGTCCTCACACTTCCTTGTAGTGGAGAAAGGATTGTGATCTACAGTGAATCATCCAAGAAGGGATTGGGATGTCTTTTCATGATAAATGATATGGTGATATCTTATGCCACACAACAGTTGAAAATCCATGATAAAATTTACCCAACTCATGATTTGGAGTAAGCTGTCGTAATATTTGCATTAAAAATTTGTATGCATTATCTTTATGGAGAAAGGTGTGACATTTATACTGATCATAAAATTTTAAAGTATATTTTCACACAGAAGGAGCTGAATATGCTCCAAAGAAGATGGTTGGAGCTGATTAAGGATTACGACTGCTCAATTCATTACCACCCGGGGAAAGCAAACAAGGTGGCAGATGCATTAAGTCAACAAGACCATGCCAGTTTATCCATGATGTGGATCACACAAGATCCAATATTTATGGATTTACAAAGGATGTATCTTGGAATTAAAATGAAAAGGGGGAAATTGTATCTTTCTCAAATGAATGTTTAACCATATATACATATTATGATTAAAGAGGCACATAATGAAGATATAGAGTTACAAAAGAAGGAGAGAAATGTTCTGGAATTCAACCTTGACTGTGATGGGATAATAATGTTATGGAATCGGGTTTGTCTTCCTCCCATCCCCGAATTAAAGAAGGAGCTGCTGGATGAGGCTCATAGTTCTTCATTCTCTATTCATTCTGGAAGCACGATGATGTATAGGGACCTGAAAGAGTACTTCTGGTGGGATGGAATGAAAAGAGATGTTGCTGAATATGTCTCTCGATGCTTGGTTTGTCAGCAAGTTAAAGCTGAGAGACAAAAGTCTAAGGGAATGTTACAACCATTACCCATAACCAAATGGAAATTGGAAAACATCACTATGGATATTGTCACCGGACATCCTAAAACATCAAAAGGAAATAATGTTATATGGGTCATAGTTGATTGTCATACAAAGTCTGCACAATTCATTTCTATTAGAGAGGATTTCTCTCTGGATCAGCTTGCCATGATATAAGTAAAGGAAGTTGTAAAATTAAATGGAGTAACACTTTCTATTATGTATGATCGGGATCCATGATTTACATCAAAGTTCTGGTGAAGTCTTCAGTATACTCTAGATACAGAGTTCAGTTTCAGCACTCCTTATCATCCTCAGACAGACGGTCAGTCTGAGAAGACAATTAAAACTCTCGAAGATATGTTGAGAGCTTTCTCTATGGATTTAAAAGGTGGTTGGGATAAACACCTACCTTTGGTGTAATTTTCTTATAATAATAGCTTTCACTCCAGTATTCAGATGGCTCCTTATGAAGCTCTCTAGGGAAAGAAATGCAGGACTCCAACTTGCTGGGATGAAGTTTGGGAAAGAAAGCTATTAGGACCCGATCTTGTTGATGAGATGGATGAAAAGGTCAGATCTATTCAACAACACATTAGATCATCTCATATTTGACAAAAAAGTTATGCAGAAAACCAAAGAAAAGGCTTAGAGTTTGAATTGGGTGATAAAGTGTTCTTATGAATATCTCCGTGGAAGAGAGTAATGAGATTTGGAAAGAAGGGAAAGCTGAGCCCTTGGTATATTGGTCTTTTAGAAATACTGGATCGTGTTGGGAAGGTAGCTTACTGATTGTCGCTTCCACCGAATCTCTATCAAGTTCACAATGTGTTCCATGTATCTCTCCTGTGAAAGTATATACCTGATCCTTCACATGTACTGAGCTCAGATGTTGTACCGCTGGAGAAAGATCTTTCTTATGAAGAACAACCGATAGTGATTCTCGATCATAGTGATAAAGTCTTATGGAACAATACCACTCACTTGGTGAATGTTTTCTAGAGGAACAACCAATTAGAAGAAGCTACATGGGAGCTTAAGGATATGATGAGGGAGAGGTATCCTCATCTGTTTGTTACAAGTGACGAATTTTGAGGGGGAAATTCATTTTAAGGGTGGGTAGAATGTAACACCTGAGAATTTTATATGAAATATTTTGTTAAAGGAATCATTCACTACACACAAAACTAGCTTGGTTTGCATTACATGCAAACGTGGCCTTCCTTGATAGCTTGCGTCGTATGCAATACCGAGTTTCACTAAACAATGATATGCCATTAAAACTTTATTAAAACTAGCCATTACGAATATTAATAACCACTTTTTTTAAATTATTTAAATTTTATTTTTCAAAATGGACTTTGTTTTTGGATTCAGAATATCGAAATTATCCTAGGGTGAAATTTTGGTATTTTTCTGGAAACTTTCAATTTTTGATGAATAGTGAAAACACTAGGCTACTATTTAAAAACAGTCTATTTATTTAAATAATTATTTATTATATTTAAATTTATTTTAGGTCAAAATTGAATCATAATATCTATATATGTTCAATTTAATTCATTGGAGTAATTTTATAATAATTTTAGATATATAAATTTTTTTTTGAACTTTTCACCATCTTTTACCCACCTTCTAGGAGAATTTTCAAATTTACATAAAACATAATTTTACCGCATCTGTGAGTATAATTTCAATAATCCGAGAGACATGGTTGATGTTAGTATGTAAAATTTGGTTCAATGAGATGAAATTAATTTTTGGTGAATAGTAACTTTTTACTTTTATTTACAACGGTTAAATGTAAATAGGGTAATTAAGGGTACAAATAATAATATTATTACCCTAACACATGTACTAATTCTATTGGATAAGTGTAACTCGACCAAAAACAACCTTAGGAATAAAATATGACCATTTAGGCCCACATGGATTAGATTTGGACATTTTTTTATCAATTTATTTAAAGAAGGGTTAAAATAGTTGAAATCAAAGTTTAATAAGTAAAAAAAATTTAATATAGGGTTATACATAAGATAAATTCGACTATAAATATTGATTAGAAATATAAAAATATTTCTTCATATTGGTATTTCATTTGTAATTTTTATACATTAAATAATTTAATTTATTTATGATACAATGATGATGCAGTAATTATCTTATTAATGAAATATTGACATAATTGATGTTATTAATATCAAAATAAATGTAATTTTAGACTTTTTATGAATTACAATAATTTTATAGGTTAATATGACATGTTAGTATCGATTTAATTAACTTTTTTTGAATTAATCATTCTGTTATGATTTTCACAAAAATCAATTACTAAATAATGTCAAAATTGACATAAAATAGTTTTTAAAACAAATATTATATTATTAATTGTTATTTTATTCTTAAAAATCTATATTTCGGAATAATGACTTAGATAAGGTTATATATATTAATAATAAACAACTTGGGGTTATTTTGGCTTGTTATTGTAAGTTTATTAACCTTATAGTGTAAGAACACAAAAAGACACGGTAAAAGTAAAATTATCTAACTTAAAGTTAAATCTAAATGATAAGGGTAAAATAATAAAATAAACTTATCCAAATTATATTGGATGAGAGTATTTCGACCCATCCCCACCTTAGCGTCGAAATAAATCAATTTGGAGAAATTGTTAAACCGAATATGGCTTTATAATAAAATAATATTTTTAGTTTTTTCAAAGGTGCCCCTCTCCTTCCTTATAAAAGGGCACCTCCTCCATCTCTTCCTCACACCACATTGAGCCTTCAAGCTCGGCCACCCCTTCCAGTTTAACCTCTCCACTTCCCTAGAAACATCCTATAGGTCCTAGTCATCTTCAAAGACCAATTTTAGTGCCCTAAAAGTAGGTCTCAAAGAAGCGCTTCAAAGAAGAGGTAATCTCTGTTACCGATTCTTTCAACTTTATTTCTTCTTCCACTTATTCTTATATAGTTGTGTCATTATAAATTAATAACATAAGTATCACTCATATACTGATATGTTATTATATGTATGAAACAACCCTATTTCACCATCTATCCATCCTACGGAAAACGAAATCACCGCGCGTGCGTACCTACGGAATACCGTCTCCATGCCGTGGTGTAATCTATTTTCCAACACCACCATACTTGGATGGGTATAATGGTGTAAATAATAACTATAAATTATTATTGTAATGTGATATTGATTCTTAAATAGTATACGTACACTCCATTACAAGTTCACGATCAGGGGAACGATATCATCGCTCGTGCATACGTAAGGAATACCGTCTCCACGATGTGATACGACTCATTCTACAAGATCTTCATTGAATAATTATTAAATAAATGAATTGATTAAATTAATATGATATATATTACACTAATTCCATTCTAGAAATTAGGTATCAATAACCCAAAAAGAAGAATGAGAATTTATTCGAAAAAACATGCATAAGAACAAAAAGTAATAAACACCTGAATAACAAGTAGCAATGAAATATTACTAATAATAAGCTAAGAATATGACCATATATGACATCATAACAATGAGTATGATTCTGGAATAAGTCAATTACATTATTTAAATCATTATACAGAAGGTTCGGACACTTATGCAGTATATCAGACCTAAGGTAAAGAAAATATCACAATCTCAATTTTATCCGAGATTTTTTATACTTTGGAATTTACTGGGGTGTATTTTATCATCCACATCCATGTTTCCTCAATATTTAATATTATTTCAATACCCATACAATTTTTTAAATCCAATTTTACCCTTTGGTGATTTTTTAGTAAATGATATGAATGGAATCTTTTGTCGTTTTTCGTATGAGGTACTTTTTGACTTTTCTGAGAAAAGTACGAGAAGAATGTTTTTTTAACATATATGGAATGAATGGATTTTTAAAAAATTATTTACAAGAATATTGCCTTAAAATTTTTCATGTTTTTTTAATCAACTTTTTTTAGTTTAGAATTGTATGACATGTTATGAAAGGAAAAGTGTTTTTGAAGTAGAAATGATATTTTTCTCAAGAATGGAGTTCAAGTGTTTTATCAAAATTATTTTCAATCTAAGATAATAAAGGGTTATGTTTCTATCACTATAATTACATTGATTTGATTATGTTGTGATGGAATCATTTATATGAATTCCTTTATATTATATGAATTTTTTAATGATGTCACGATGTTTAAGATTCCCATTTTTATTACATGGGTTATGCTATGATGTATGGTTTATGATTTTGTGGCACAAATAAGAATGGTATCATTATGAGATGGGTGGGACCTATATTTCCCTCCAATTAATTGGGTAAATATTTTATATCTCATGAGATAGACATGGCTGGAATTGAAGGTTAAACTGGTTCAGTGAAACAGGACTGAAATGAGGAATAAACTCGGTTCAGAAATAGACTTTGTCCACTAAGATAGTCTTGGAAATGAGTCTTGACTAATAAAAAATGATTCTCTATGATTATGTGTGTATGCCACAAAGCTTCTTGTTATAAGTTATTATTTTCGTGATTACATTTCACTACCATAATTTCTCCCATGTTATGAAATTATGATCTCTTTTGTAGGGTAAGATTTCCAAAATGTTATGTTCTTAGGAATATGATGTGATTGATATTTCCTTTGATTACCCTTACAGAGCACCTGAGGTCACCCTTTTGTATGTTTTCTTTCCCCAGGCCAGGAAGAAGGTTATTAAATAAGATATGCCAAAAGGGACTATAGATATGATTAAATAATTGAGAGACAGTGTAGACGCTTTATGAACCAGTTGTTTATGTTTCCCAATTTCTAAAGACACTATTCCTATATGGTCCTTTCATGGTTTTGTTATATGTTGTAATAAGTGTACTTCAATTTTGAAGTACTAACAATGTATGTAATGTATGGGTCATTATACCTCTAAATGAATAATGGGCTATAATATAGCTCAGGTCATCATAGCCTCCCTGAAGAGTGATTGGCTACTCAAGAAGGGAAGTAGAAAAAGGGCTAATAACCAGCCACTCATATGAGTGTTGGGAAAAACACTATCCACCATGAAATGGGGGTGTTCAGAATGAAGTGACAACCTTGGATGAGGCACGAATAAGAAACTAAAAAATAAAATTATACATATAGGTAAATGAGTGCTCTTCCCATACTAGGGGTTCCAAAACCAACCCACACACAAACTCCCTCGTTAATATTCATTCATATGAAGCACTACAGCCACAACAAAGTAAGATTTCATTCCCATAAAACAATTCCCCACTGAACACATTCTTTTTTCATATTCATGTCATTCCATTTAATATAATTCTTTACTACTGGGAAAATGAACAAGAAAATCCACCATCCAAGGAAGGAAAATAGCAAAGTAGTCATTTAAGCATTCACACCCGGTTTTATAGCAAAATCCTAATAGCTAAGGGGATCCGCGAGATTCCTCGAATTACTAGATCCAATCCGAGCCACATCTTATGAACCCACATGGCCTTAGGTACAAAACCTATAACTCATCAACTGGGGATCTCATACCTGTCCACATCACCCCAAACGACATCAAGCTGTGCCACCTCACATATCACCAAAATAGTGCAAGTATGTATTTTCTATATTTAACAACTACATTCATTATGTTATGTTTTTCATTTGGTTACCCTGGGTGACCACACAAGGATTCCTATTCATTGGTCATCCATTTAATCTACAGATGTTTTGTCATTAACTAGTTTCCATGATATATACATTCAATTATTGAATTATTTGAAAAACCTAGCATTATTAGTGTGAATTAATGGAAAAACAACAACCAAATTTTTTAGTTTAAATATTATCATATAATTCAAAACATATTAGAAAAGATAAAAGAGTACAACAACACCATAAAACACACCCTTTCATTCATAAAAACCATTTATTATCTTCATTATGGTTTGGTTTCATTCATCACCAATGGAAACCATATCACACCTACCATGCATGAGACACACTAAAGAGAGACGAAGGAAGAACCCTACCTCGATTTGAAGACCCGATAAAGATGATGATCAATGTGCTCAAGGTCCGGCACAAAGGTATAATTGTCTGATTCTCCATCTTCGATAATTTAAATATATGAAATATGGATTTAATTAAATCTGGAAATGATGGAATCATTTACTCAAAAAAAACAAATCACATACCTTATACTCCTCATAAATATTACATCAAAATGGATGGTGGGAAAATCCGATTAATATTGAGTGTGATATGGCATAAATATAGGGTATATATACAAAGTAATTAATTACCCATTTTTAATTGTCAAAGGGAATTTTCATTATTCCCCACATTAGATTCCCTCATTTAGTTATCTCATTTAATTCATGACATATTACCTAAGTTAACATTTAATTTCTATGTTTCAGTTTAACATATTTTAAATTAATAATTTAAACCATGCATTTATTAAAATTCCAACAATAATTTTATTTAATTACATGATTTGTATTTTATAATATATAACCCATATTTAAATATGAGGTTTCACTATTTAATTATAATTTAAAAAAGTGAGATAACATTTATTTACCCCTAATTTTTTTATTATCATTATTTTAATTAATGATTAATCTCATTTAATTTAATAAGACCTCTGAATATTTCACATTGGAAAACATTCAAATCTAATTATTTCTCCTTATATACTAAAATAGTTATTATTTTAATTACATAGATTTATTATTTTTATTATTATTATTATTATTATTTCAATTTATCCCAAATATTTATCATCTCAATTAAAGTCTCACTGACACTCTCTCTACACACTTCATTTTTTTAAATTCCACACACAAGATTCTCTCCATTATTTTATCCTTTTCTTAGTTATTTTTATCATAAATTATTCTCTTTATATATTCTACTATTACACTTACTCACCTCTCTCCAATCTCTTATAACACCACAAACATCATCCCATTCTTTCATCATCTCTCCATTCTTTATTTTAATTTCTTTATTATTATGATTTAAATTCATGACTTTAACTCTTTTTAATTTGTACAAATTTTTATTCTTTTTTTAGAAAAATGAAATTATAAATGTGTATATATATATAATATATTCCTATATATATAAATGTTAATATATATATGGATAACACAAAACATATGATATATACACATATAACATTTCATTAATAGATATTTTTTCCATGATTAAAAAGAATCATGTAAATATATATATTTAAACACATATATAACATGTCAGCAGATGTGTGACAATATTTATTTCCATGCAGAATTTTAAAATATATCAAACCCGTATATGCTAGGTCTTTATTTTAAGTATAAAATATTTTTTAATTTTCAATAACAAAACCATATAAACAATGAATAAATATATTTTGTGAAACTAATGTAATAATTATTATATGATAAATTCATTGAACCTCTCAATTTTGTTTCTTTTAATGATTATCTCTCCAATTTATCCATTCATCAATTTTTATCCCGTTAAATTAATAACTCTATATCACCCTACATTCATTATTATCACATTTAATCTATCATGTCTCTCCCTTAAATTTAATTCAAATAACAACATATATCATTATGACACCTCACAATTTGTACATATTATTTTTATAATCATTTAATATACACCACTTTTTTAACCTCATATATATATATATATTACAATGCACGTATATGCATTTATATACACATATAACAATACTTATTATTCATATAATATCATAATATATACGTATGGTAATTTAATATATATGTATACATACATGGATATAGAGATATACACATGTTCATGTATATATATATATCACATTTTATAAGACAAGTAATTTATTTGAAATTTTTAACTACAATATGACACATATAAATATAAATATTTACAAATTTGTATAATATATTAAATACATTTCATGTAATTAAGAACTTGAAATATAGATTTAAATTAAATAATATTGAATTACTTACTATTAAATAAATCCCACTAAATTAAAAAAATTTAAAAAAAATCTATAATAAATTTCAAAACATAAAAACTAATTTTAATAAATCATAAAAACCATTTCATACTCCTTTTAAAATTTTTCAAGATAACCGAACCTTGAAATTAATAAGAAATGTCCTCCAATGACAATGTAAGGCTTTAAAATTTTTCAGGCCATTACATTCTACCTTTTATGATATCCATAATAAAATAATTAAATCAGTATCTTAAATATAATTATTTCTGATTATTATAATTTGGAAACCATTATAAATCTAATATCCATTCTATGGGACATAAAGGCATCGCTCATGCACATAGGTGGACATCCACCTCCATAAAGTGATGCATTTTGTTTTCACATAATTTCTTCACTATGGTAGTTATAATGATTAATTTATAAGATATTTTTTTATTTATTTTTTAATTATAAATATAAAAATAGGAATTCTTATTTACTTTTATTTCATTCCATCCATCAAAATTTGGAATCACCAAGTGGTCATACAAACAAAATGGCATCCCCAAATTGTGATGTAATTTATTTTTCATCACCTATTTGTATGAATAATAATAAAAATGTATATATTATTTAACTATTTTACTCATGAAACTATTAAGATTCTATATATGTTTGATCTATAATAAATTCATATGGATGAGGACAGGAGAATTGAAACAAGCATAAAAACCCATGTATTTATCCCTTGCATTTGTGATTTTAATAATGAATTTTTAATAAAAGGGTTATAAAATTTGAAAATAAAATATTGAATGATATGATATTTATTATTATAGTTCTATAATTTATTAATAATAAATCATAATTTATTTTATATTCTGTTTGTGTAAGTAGTAATTATAATGATAAATGACGTGATTGATTTAGGTTTCAATATCATTTTAATCAATATAATTTATGCTTGAATTTCCATTATTGGAAATTAATTGATAATTATCTCATTACACTCATATAGTATCATCCCCATTTTTTATTTTTGGAATTTTTTTGTATTTTAAAAATATTTATCTCCTTGGTACTCAATATGATTAAGAAATGTTTATTTGGAAATGCCTACCTTATTTCTTCTCTTATTATCTTGAATATTTCTCCTGCATGAAAATGTTCTCTAAATCATTTAAAAGAATGTTTTTATATGATCTATTTACACTAAATTAATTTTTTTCTAATAATTTAAATTCTATAATTTACCTTATAGTGAATCTTCTATTCATTTTTTGAACGTGGTATTTTATACCAAAGTGTGAATAGATTCCTTGTACATAATAATAGTGGAATGAACAAAATTTTCTTTCTTTCATGAATGATGAATGATTTTAACCTTAATTTATAGTGTTCTATGATTTTTTAATGAAAATAATTTCCATAATATTTAATAAATTATTAGATTCTAAATATTCAATTTCAAAATGAAAAGGTTATTTAATTTAATAAATATTTTTATGTTTTTAAAGCATTATTTATCCCAGATAATATAATTTTATGTTAAATAAAATATATTGGAGATATGACCCCATGATACCATCTTTATACATTCTTTTCATGGTTAATGATTATTATGATATGATTTTTATGAAACCCTTTAATTTACCCTGATTATTTTCTGATGTAATGATGAATGATTTATTATCTTTCAGAATAAAAATGATTTGATTATTCTTATGTGGTGGTTAGACCTAGAATTTTCTATCACTCTAATTATTTGCGTAATGATGATAGTGTTAATAAAAACATAATAAATGATGGAGTGAATAAAATCTTAAGTGATGAAGGGATTAATAAACTCTTAATAGATGACATAGTTCCCTAGATATAAGTTACTCCTTCGAGTGTGTTTTAATAATTTTGTTTTTTAAATTCATTGATGAATGAATAATGCATGATATATTATTATTGGTATGGTAATAATTGAACAAAAAAATTCTGATAAAATTTTTAAATTATTTGGATATTATATCATAGTTAATGGTTTATTTAGGATGGTTCTTCATTAATATGATTCATGGATTACTAAATTTTATACTATTATTCCATGTATCATGATAATGATTTATAAAATATTCGATATAAAATTTTTATTTTTGAATCATGAAATCATTTCTGTGTTCATAACTTATACCTGCACATGGTAATAAATTTATGTCAACCATGTTCACACATACAATGAATTGTATCTCACACTTTATTGGGTATCCTTTCCATAGGCATTGATAAATTGTTTTATGTACAGAATGTATAATAGGGTTACTATGTGAGAGGAACGTTGTGGGAGATATTGAATATATTTATAAAAATCTGTTCTATGGTAACCAAACTTTAAATACAATAAAAAGTTATGGTTTTGGGAAGTTATTATGAATTTTATAGAATATTAATCTAATAGTATGTAATATTTTTGTATGTTATTCTTGAGTAACGTAATATTTTATCATATTAGGGATTTGTTAATATTTAATATTTACGATTTTGGATCTTTAGGTAAAACCTTGGTGATAAGAATTTGTATTCGATAACATGGACATTTTTTTATTAAATTATATATTTATTTGTCTTATTAATAAATTCATCGCAATACATATTTTGATATGTGGATACGGGTGTTACAAAAATTCACATAGGGGTATCAACTCTGAATGGGTGGATTGATTGTTAACGTGATCATCATTGGTGCTTGATGAGTGAGCCTAATACAATACGCAAATATATACACTCTTGAGGGATATACTTGGGTTTATTTTCATTTTTGTTAAGAACCATCATATTCGATTGGAATAGACAATGAAAATGGATTACCAAGATTAAACCAAAAGATTCATATATTTAAAAGAAGGTATCATGATTTAAACATAAAACGAATAATTTCCATGATTATTTAATTTCTCACAATTATTATTGTGTCTAGAACTATGCCTTTTTGTATTCAATTGTTGTATGTAAGTGGGATTGGGTTCAATTATATTTTCAATACTAATCAAATGACATTCCTACTAGGAAATTTAATTTTATGGAATGAGGAATATAATATATTTTTGTGATGATTACAAAAAATTATCCAATATATGAAACATGCTAACTTACAAATGGGAAAAGGAGGTAATAATGCACTACCGAGGATTTTGTGGGTGAAAATTCCCCTTCATTTAGTGGGTCTCTTGATCCCCCCAATTTTTGAACAGTATATCACTACCAATAAAAAAGTATTCTATTTATCTAATTTTCAAGCAATTAAAAATTGTATTTTTGTTTTTATCATATTAATGTTGATCAAGATAAATGATATAATCTAATAAAAAACTATGATGCAAGAGGGGAAAATATATTCTTTGATAGGGTAAGTGTTAAAAATGATTTCTTCAAAACTAATATTTTATAAACCCTTAAAAAAATAGTTATAGTTCCTAGAACTAGAAAAAAAACATAACGAATCAAATAGTACAAAGGAGGAAATGTTCAAAAGACTTCAAAGGTTTGTTATTATTATTATAATTATCCTAGAATGAAAAAATAATTACATATTTAGTGTATTGAGTCCAATAATCCAAATGTAATTGTTAATAATAGGCTTTTGTAACTATATTGAAATCATTATATATGATCACTAATAGAAAAAAGAGATGTGAGACCGCCATTATTCTCATGGTTTTGGGTATAATAAAAAAATTTAATTTCAATGAAATTATAATAAGACACACAAAATGTATTGATAAGTAATTCTCCTTCAAAACATAATTATTTAATAAAGCCTAGAGAAATTCTCCATATGGGGTATGGTAGATTTTTCAATTGTAAAATGGAAGGACATCAACAAAATTAATGTCAATGTAATGTTAGTAGTCTACTAAATAAAAGGATTTATGAGAAAGAAGATATAAATTTTATACACCAAATCCAATGATATAATTATAATAGTATGGATATTGTGGAGATATTTTCATAAATATTAGTATTAATGATAATAATATGTATTGGTAATCACTTAATATATTATCCAAATCGAAATCTCTTATGATAACAGCAACTAACATTGTTCATTAGAATGATGGGGTGATGGGTACACTTATTATCCACTCTAGAACTGGAAATGTTTTATTTTATTCCATATTTTCCCACATTAATAAATATGATGAATTTATTATTTGTAATATTTTTCCATGTAAAAAACTAGATATAGAGTTAGAAATAAAAAATATAATGGTATTATTATCATTACTCTAGTATATAGCTATTCTTTGATAGACATCTATTTGAACGAACATCCTAAAAATATTTAGATTCCACCTATAGTTGAATTTGATGTGAATTAGAGCACTGGATGAATATCTCTATATAGAGAAAATTCATTTATTAGTGAAGGGAAATAATGTTTATTATTCTGAATGAACCTGTGATGATTTATTAGATTGAAGATGAATACAAAAAAAATAAAGGTTCATATATCTTATGGAAAATAATTTATATACATAAATTGTATCTACATTTTTTTTTAAAAGGGAAACATTAAATTTAATATATGCCTATTTTTCTGGAACACATTGATGTGTTTCTGGATTATTTTCTTATTCTTCCCCTGAATTCTGATGTTATGTTTTTAATAGCACTTATATTTGGTTCAAATATATTTTAATTAATATATATGTAATGGACAGAATTTAGTTTTAGAAGTTAATGAAACAATTACAAAATAATATTTAAAAGTGAATCTTTTTCCCTTGTTTATCACAATAGGTATCACATTTGTTTATGTACAAATAAGGATTGATGCATCCTAGAATTGATTATTGAGAATTTAACTTGTTTCCCATGATGTTCAAGAATAATTTTGCATATATTGATGAATTTTTTGATCAAATTTTCATGGATAAATACTTTAAAAACATTTAAATTCATTATGGATTTCATCAATTGAATGATAAGGATGATATTCCCACGACATCATTCCAAATGAGGTTCACATATTAGTAATTTTTTTTGAATAAATTATTATTACTAATTACATTACAATCAAACTTTATTTAATGAGAAGATACATTATAGATTAATTTTTTGTAGTTTTTATATATTATATTATTATATATTAAAAATAGTATTGAATATCGTCAAGATTATTTGGAAAAAAAATGATGATCTGTAAGAAGGAGCAGTTGTGTGATTAAGTTACTAGGTGTTATTTTTTTATTCAATAATATTCATTTTAATTTCATATAATATCATGAGGTGGTAGATCGCTAAAACCTTCTAATATAGATGTTATTGTGAAATGTCCAAGAATAACCATGGTAACTACGATCCATATTTTTCTTGGGATCATTGGACACTACTAAAACGTCATGAGAAAATTTGAATGAAAATTTATTCCACAAAAAATGTCAATGTGGAAGGGAGTACTGTTCTTATGGATAGATGAATTTTCATATAATTTCACATAGTTGAAGAGATGTTTTTTACTACACCTATACTCATAATAATGTGTAGTGGAAAGTGATTTGTGATTTATAGTGATGTCTCACAGAAGCTATTGGAAAGTGTACTTAGGAAGAATGAGATGGATATAGTATATTCCCCTTACTAATTGAGATTACGTGATACAAATTACCAATACCATGATTTAGAGCTTGCACCAGAAATTTTTTAATTGATGATATGGATAAATTATCCTTATTGGGGATGGTGTGACATATATACAAGTAAAAAATTCATAATGTAATTGTTGATGTAGAAATATTTTAATATTCTTCAAATGTATTGGTTGGAATTGATTAAATGTTCTTACATCCCAATACACTACCACCTATGGATGGAGAACAAGGTATTTGATGCTTTGAGGAATAAATACCATGATATTTTTTCAATGCTGGTGATATTTATGGATTTGAAGAATATATATATTGAGATTGTGTTAAATGGTGAAAGGTCATATCTTGATAATATAAATGTTTAATCATCCAAAAATGTGTTGAATAAAAATAAATATAAGAAGGATGTGGAATTGTCGTAGGAGGATATAAATTCTCTTGAGTATAACCATGATTATAAGGTAATGATAAAATATATATTCTGTGTTTGAGTCCTATCAATAAAATATTTGAAGAATGTGTTGTTGGACAAATCTCATGTCTTGTAATTCTATATTCATAAAAAATTATAAATATGTATAGAGTTTTAAAAGTTTATTTCATGTGGGTTAACATGAATAGGGATATTTCAATGTACGTATAATGATTCCAATTGTGTCAACATGTGATGAAAATAGAATTAGGTTGGAGGGAATGATTCACTATTTACCCATACCAGAATGAATGTGGGGAAACATTAAAAAATAGGTCATTATTTGACCCCCAGATGATCTAAAGGGAACTATAATTCTTTTGTTGTAACGAATATCCTTAAAATCATCAAATTTCATACATATTAATAAATATTTTTCATTATACAATTTTCTAGGATATTCATTGAAGAAGTGGTAATGTTTCCATGAGTACCGAATTAAATTTAATTTTTTAGGGATCCAATGTTTACCTCGAATTTCAAAAAAATTAATCTACAAGATTTGGAAAAAATATTATGTTATAATTACTTCATGTAATCCTTAGTTAGATATTCAGTTAGAGGGGACATTGTAGATTCTAGAAGACTTATTGACTTCTCTCTCTATGGATTTATAAGTTTATTAAGACTAAAACCTTCATTTGGTGGATATTTATTAAAAAAATATTTTTCACTCGTACATTTTGATGGATTATTATAATAAAGCTCTACCTAAATTGAATAAATCCATTGTGATGCAATGATGTTGGATAAAAAGGCTATTGGGACATGATATATCTATTGAATTGTAATAGAATGTTATATCCATACAACGTCACATTAGGAATTCTCAAAGTTTAAAAATTATATATTTATATAATTATAAATGAAATATATTGTACAAGGATGGTGATAAGGTACTCCGATAAATATCTTAATGAATGAAGGATATTTGATATTGATTGAAGAGAATTTTGAGCACTGGATATTTCAGTCCCTCCAAAATTTTATATAATATCAATATGATATATAATCTTGTAGTTCTACTATAAAAACTCCCTTGTGATGATGATGACTTCTATGTATCTCTCCTAAGAAAGTGTAAACATAAACATTCACATGTACTAAAATCCATGTTCATAACACTGGAGAATGATATCACTTATAGTGATCAAATGATAGAGATTATGGATCATGGATAGAAATTATTAATGATCAAGTCCACTAACATGGTGAATGTTTCATATAGAAACCATGAATTTGTGAATGAAATGTTGTATCCCAAGAATGTGATGGGGTATAACTATCCTCTGTTATTTATATCATTGTAATGGAAATTTAATGGCCAAATTCAAAAATGGTAGTTAGAATGCTACAACATAACATTTCATTACATACATAGCTTTAAATTAATTCATTTCATAGATTTATTTCATGAAAACCTATATTGGTTTTAAAGAAACCATTATATACTATGTATTTTTTTAGTTAATGTGATATTTATCTCCTACAAATTGGATTAGCAGTTATGAGTAGGACTAGATAAAATTAAGAAATATAATTATTTACAAAATTATAGAAATAATTCATTAGTTATCTATAATGGACCAAACCATTATTAATGAAACTAATATTGGAATATTAAAATTATTTTTTATTTAATTTATTAATAGAAAATACATGAAATATATTTATTTTTTTAGAAACCCAAAAAATATTTCCATAATTTTATGATTGGATTAAAAGACCGATAATCATTATAATCATGGTCATTATTGTCATTATATAGTGACTTTTAGGATTATTATATATGGAGGGTTATGATAAAATATAATTTACCCATTATGATGATGTGATGGAATTGAATAGTAGGATCATACCATATGAAGAACTTTTAATAGATATTTAGAGGGATATAACATCACTAACATTTTATATTAACAAATACCAAGATGATATATATAATTTTAAACATGAGAGAAACTTGTTAAGGGTGGAGTTAAATTTTATTTAGAACATGAAACAAACCTTGTTAACTAAACCACTATAGGAAAGTGCCAACATATAATGTTTTACCGTTAGGGCATACACCAGTGTAATAATTGATTAAGTATCTAGTCCCCATTAGTAAAAATTTTAAAATTATATTTTCAATAAAATAATGATTATATTTTTTTTCTTTTTCATTATTTCCTAATATATATATATATATGAATAAATAGTGAAATTCATAAAAATGATATTTTGATATGAAGAAACCAAAATTGTATTTCTGGGAAATATAAATTCTCAATTAGAACACCTTTTTGTTAAATGATATAATAATATAATTAAATATTATACATTCATGAAATTTTGTTGTTAAAAAATATTTATTTAAATATAAATGATTGTATAATATAATGGAGACCAATGAAATTTTAATAAGGGTCAGAAAGTTGTTACTGTACTAAAAAAAGTATTTCTCTGTTAATAATGATTTTTCTTTCAATGAGTAAATTTTAATATTTAGAAAAATATTTTCAAAAAATATTTTTTAAAATATGCACATCCAAACTATCCTAAGTTTATTTATTAATAATTGTATAAGGCACTCAACTATTTTTATAAAAAATAAATATGGTGTAGGTAGAATATATGTATTATGAAACCAAAATAGTCCAAAAATGATGCAATAAATACTATAAATAGAATAAATGTCCAAAAATATTAGTTACCATTAAAATAATTTTTTATGGTATTTTATTTACTATACAAACATTTAATGAATCCACCCAAATCGATATTATCTTTTAATGTTTCAAAAACAAATATTTTGTACATTCATCATTAAAACATCAAAAATGTAAATAATTTTAGTTGTTAGGTTACTAGGATAATAATATATAAAATATCACTCATATTTGTTCGAAACCATGGGAAAATTAATTTGAAGGTTTTAATTTTTTTATATATTTATCACTTAGAGTCCAAACCAATGTTTTGTAATTACTAAATAAATATCCTCTATTTTTTTGTGAATACCCACTAATCCTACAACTCCCTTTAAATTAGAACCCATATAACATGATGTTAATAAACCTATAACATTATAAATACCTTCAAATTTGTTCTTATTCTTGAAATAAGCACCTCTTGTACTTTTAGGAGACTCTCTCTATGTTAGTGATTCAATTTCGTCACCATGTTACTCAAGAAATTTCTTTGTATAAAGCATTTATGTTAACAATTTCACTTTTTATACTTTGTTTTTAATTCCCCTTTATCATCCATATGATTCCATGAAGATTTAAAACCATCTATCACTCCCATTAGTCACTTATATGATCCATTAGGTACACAAATTATGCTACTGAAATTATCCTAGGATATTCCATGCTAAACATCAGTGTTGTTAATTCATATACCCCTTTTAACTCATTGGAATTCACCAAGACAAACATATCATTTAATTATTTGATACATCAATTTATTTAACCTATACTTCATTAAAATTTTATTAAAATTTATGAAATAATTTTCTTTGTTTTATGATTTATGTTTCACATTTATACATGTAAGTAATTTTCATATGAATGGTGCCCCAAAAATTATATATCCCTCAAACGAAAAGGGCTATGTATTTATCTCATGAGTTATAATATATGGTACATAGGTAGTTATCCTAATCACACTATGTTATTATGTCTCAGATGTTATCCACGACATATGCTTATGATTTTTTTGTTGAAATGTTATTTTATTTCATTGATATTATCATAATATATCTTCCATTGATGTGAATGTTTAATATTATCATGGTTTTATGTCACCTTTTTATGCCTCTTGACTCACATGTATTACTTTCATCATCTGAAGATTTTATTATTCCATTACTGGAAATTATATCTCTATAAATTCACATGTATTCTCTTATGTTATCTCATGCAATTATAGAATATAAAAGGAATTATAAGGGAATGGTTTGATGTTTTAATTAATGTTTGTGTTTAACTACTATAGTTTATTGTGAATTATATCTAATTTCCCAATGAATGCAGTCCTATAAATATATTTTATTTAATTATGCATGTCTTTATGAAAAAAATCATAAATTAAAGTGTATAAATATATTGTTGGACTTATCCAATTTAACACCCCAAGCTTCCATTGTACTTTCCCTTTGAATAATGCAATAACTTGCATTGTATGCTACTTCGAGATTCTAACATAGTACGACCAATAAAAATATCCATTATGAATAGTAATATTCACTTCATGATATTTTATAAATTTCATTTTCTAAAATGGACTTTATTTTTGTATTCTGAATATCGAAATTAGTTTGTGGTGAATTTTTTGTGCTGTTATAAAAATATTCAATTTTTTATGAATTGTAATAAATACTAAATTTTCATTAAAAACAACTTTTTTAATCAAAATAATTTATAGTAATTAATTATAGATTTTAGTGGTTTTAAAGTATATTTAGATTCAATTTTTATCATTTAATATAATTTATTTCTTTGTATGTAATTTCACATTTAAAGTAGACATAAACATGTGTCAATCTTTTGATAGTTATTATTTTTTAAGAACATGTTTTTTGGTTTTACAATAGAAATTAATTTTCAATTCATTTTTTCCACTTATATGTATTGAATTTGGAGAAATTTATTCCATATTTGGAATCTGGAGTTCCAAATTTCGTAAATAGGTATCTTTTATTTTTATACATTATGAGTAATTACTTCGGTAAATATTTTATTTACCGTGGTTAAAGGTTAAATCCATTAAAAAGCTAAAAAATAAAATTATAATAATATTAAATTACACTGACATGTATCTTATTCCTAATGGTTGATAAATGTCATATAATGGGCATCCATGGGCCGATTTTGGTACCCCAAGGAGCCAAATGAGAGTAATAGAGACACTTTATATTAATTAAACTAAAATAAAGTCAAAATGACAAAATACATATATCTTTTAGTAAAACAATATTTACATGGTTTTATAAATTTTCTAATTTCAACTATAAAATATAATAAAAAAACAAAAATATTTCCTTCATAATGGTATTTTATTTATATGTTTTTTACAAAAAATCTTAAAATTTATTAATGACATAATGATGATGCAAAAATTACATTATTAATAAAAGTATAAAATAAATGGTATTATAAATATTAAAATAAAAATAATTTTAATGTTTTATGATATCCACTCATTTTTTTATGTTCATATGGAATTTTATGGTTGATTAACTGTAATTGGTTCGATATAATCATGTTATAATGACTTTCACAAAAACAAATACATAATAGTGTCAATATTGACGTAAATGAGTTTTTAAAACAAATAATATATTATTAAATTATATAATAGCCATAAAAAACTAAGGCTTCGCCAATGAAATTATATAATGATGGGTATATCATTAATGAACCAGTTTATGTTTATTTGGCATTTTATTGTAGTTTTATTAACCAATTATTATAATAATAAAACAATACATGGTAAAAGTTAAAATATTTAACTAAGAGTTAAATATAAACGAGATGGTTAATATGGTGAACCAAACTTGTCTAAAACCTATTGGTTGAGTGGTTTTCATCCAGTATTCAAATTTTTCTCTAAATAAATTATTTTATAGCCAATAGAAACTGAAAGAAAGTTTATTAGAAAATAATATTTCATTGTTTTCCTAAGGTGCCCCTGGATTATTTTATAAAAGGGAACTTCCCCTTCTCTAAAAATCACACATCCAAATCCATTTTTCATAGCCAATCCTAATTAAAATATACTCCCAATTTCCATCACTTTAACATAGATTCCTTAGTCTGATCAGAAAGACCACATAAGGATCCTGATTGATAAAATCAAATGGAAGAACCTGAAGGAGAGGTAAATATTTATCACCTCATTCATGTTCTATTTCTTCATACACTTCCTCTTTATTTTTTGTTTCCATTATATAATAATAAATCATGAATCTTCTATATTATTTTATGTCTTCATTTAAATGATACAACCATATTCATTATTCTATTCATCGTACGAATGACAATGTCACCATACATACGTACGTACATCTTATCGTCTCTACGTCGTGGTGATATTTTTATTCAACACAATATTTTCTTGGATGAGTATAATAATGATGTATAATGGATTTAAATAATAAATATAACATATTAATTATTCTATATATATGATATACCATATCTTTACATATGATTTTTATATCAAGAGAATGATATTATCGCTCGTGCGTATGCACGGATTACCATCTCCACGAACGTGATGAGATTCATTTCCACATCGTAAACATTCAAGAATAATATTAATTTTTTTATTTAAAATTATTTTTAAGAACATAATAACATTTTTTATATGAATCAAATACATCATATCCATAACAAACATACCTTTTCAATCAAAAAATTTAAAGGAAAATGAATCTGTTATCACCTGAAATGACAATAATTATAAAATTTTATTAACAAGAAATATTAGCAGATCATATATGATATAATATTTGTGAATATGGTTCCTATATAATTAAATAACAATGAAATAACTATTATAGAAGAGTTTAACATTCGATTGACCAAGATAATTTACAAAGTAATGGTTAATTTTACAATCACAATATTTTCCAAGGTTGTTTTTATGTATCTACTGGGACCTCTCTATCATCCACATCCGTCTTTTAATAAAAATGTATTTCGAAACATTTTTATTATTTTCTAGACTATGGTTTAAATTCAATTATACCCTTATTTTACCATATATATTTTTAAAGGTATCATTCCATCTTTTTCCAAACAATGTAATTTATGGCATTTTGTACAGAATTTAGGTAAGAATGATTTCTTTAACTTATATAGATGGAGCATCTATTTTCCTCTTTTAATACATTGTCGATGCTTCCCTTACACAATTCTATGAATATTTCCAAAATAAATGTTATCTTTTATAATAATGTTATTGTCAAATTATTTCATAATAGAAAGATATATATCTCTCACAATTTTTTGATTTCATCTATATCAACATACATTGATAAAATATACAATTGTTTGAAGTTTATTTATTTTGATACAAATCGTCCATATTGTATTTAATGTTTGCTGGTATGTTTGAGAATGGATGTGTAACTTTTATACCATTTAGGGTTTATGGTTAATGTTCTGACATTTCTTATGATAGATTTAATATGAATGTTTATGTTATTTTTATACCTTTTCATATGAGAAGTGTATTGGACATAGTAGGGGACGGGTGGAGCCCAATATATATTGTTGGTGCATCGATTGGTCTCATTATACGATTAGATGTGGAATTTGATGAGGCCATTCCCAATTGTATATATAGTTTCGGTCGAGGCCCAAATCATTTTTAGACATCGTGGCCAAGGCCTTGACAAGATGTTTTAGAATGTTCGGAATTTTACATAAACTCATTATGAAGATTATAATGATGGTCCATGTGGTTATTCAACTATTAGAATATTAAAGACCATGTTTTATTATGTAATTATATACTTAGATCATATTCCAGCCAAAGAGTGTTCATGTTTAACATTTCTAAAGGCATGTGTTTTCAATTATTCAACATGACTAATGTTTATATTATCTTCCTCTGTGCTTCTTACTCTTATAGTGAATTCTGTCCCACCCCTTTCTGAAGATTCATATTAACAGGATATGAAAAATATAGTAATGAGTGACTTGTAGTAATAATTTAGAAGGCTTATATTTTTTGAATAGAACAAATAAGTGTTGTATATCTTCTCAGGTTGTAATTTTAAACTTAGGTATGTATCATATTTCCAAAAATACTAAACTATACAGTATATCAGGACATGATTCCTTATATCATGCCAATGATATGTAATAAATCATCGACTCTCAGTAACTGGGGATGGAGAGTTAATGTTGTTATTAGAGAAAGATTATTACACACCTTGGAAACTAGATTTATAAAAACATTAATTAGAGAACATTACCCTAGGAAAGACTTTGGAGATTATTATAGAATAATTTCTGAGAATTTTGGTAATGTATTGATTTTGTGTATTTTACAAGAAATATATCCCTATGTGGATACGGGCAGATAGTCGCAGCTCTCGCACAAATGTACTAGGAGTGAAAACTTCGACAAGGAGTTTCAAGATTGAAAAAGGGTATCCTGGCGCATGACAATGAGCCATGCTGCACTCTTAGTTATGATACTCCCAGGGTATTCTCTTAGGATAAATCAAATTTTTTTTACAAACCATTAGGATAGATTTATGAGTATATTCCTCCTCAATGAAAACATTTTTTTATGATTAAATATTATATCCATAAATTGAACAATTTATGTTTGGTTTTCTTCAAGTTTGGAATTTTGTATTGCGATACATAAACTAGCCTAGTTTAGTCCATTTTTAAGAAATGGAACCTAGTAGAATGAATGGAAACCATATCAACCCACATAATCCTTGTAGTTATTTCCCTCAATCCCCAGATAATTATATTGGAGGTGGTGATGCAACAGGTGTTGATCTGCTTATCACCATACAGGGACAAATCACTCAGGTTATGAATAATAACCTTACCCATCTTGAGCACCCTGGTCCACAATGTGGAGGATCAACGTTAGACAGATTCATGAGGCAATAAACACCAATATTTAATGGGCATAAAAATCCATTAGTAGCTGAGAAATTGATAACTTCCTTTGATAAAATATTTCATTCTTTAGGGAGTAGAGAAGGGGAAAGAGATTTCATGGTAGTTTATCACCTCATGGAGATGGAGATCAATGATGGTCATTAATTCAAAACACCAAATATGATGAATATGTATGAAGTATAGACTGTTGGTAGTTTATATAGATTTTTTGTAAAAAAATACGTTCCTCATTATCATCAAGCTGATATGGAATGTCAATTTATGAGTCTGAGAGAAAAGGAGTATAAGAATATCTCAACGTATGAAGCTAACTATACAAGGTTTTCTAGACATGCTGCAGAATATATATATAACCTAATAAGTATGATTTATCATTTAATTGATGGGTTGAAACCATTTCTCGGGTGAGATTTAGTCTCTCAATCATTCTCATTGTATTAGTAAATTTCCTCATGTCCAATCGAAGAAGAAAATGAATTCTCTATGTCTAATGACATTAAAGTAAAGCAAGAGAAGAAGAGATCTGTTTAACGCTCTATGAAAGGTAATAAAAAACCTAGAATAACAAAAGTGTTGAATTTCCACAATATTATAATTGTGGAATGAAGAACCCTAGTGCATGTCTAAAAGGAAAAATTGTATGCTAAAAATGTTGACAGAAAGTCCATATCCATGGTGATTATAAGGGGAAGAAAGAAGCTACCAATTTTCAATGCTATAATTTTATGGAGATGGGACATAATGAAACTGAATGTCCTATGCGTTAGGGAAACATACCTCAGAAAAGGCCAAGCGATCAAGGCCAGATTATGTGATAACAACTCTTGAGTTTGATGCTCCAAAATATGTGGTGGAAGGTAATTTAATGGTTTCCACAAGTTTATCCATTGAATTATTTGATTCTGGATCATCATATTATTTCATATCTTCCCTGTTTTCTATGATAATTAGTTATTTCGAATTTGATTTAATAAGGGGGTTGTTAGATGAAACTCCTAGGGGAATTATCATTGAAATAAAATTTAGTGAATCAATCCCCATTAATGCATTTAAACGATATTTATCGGTTGATCTAATCACCATATCCATGATTTAATTTGATATAATCCTCGATAAGGATTGGATTTTAGACCATGATGAGAAAATCTATTTTAAGAAGAATGATGTTACAATTCACTATGATGAAAATGAGTGACTTATCTTTAGTGAAAACATGTCACCATCTAATTCTTATTTTGATCCACCCAAGTAGCTCTACTAAATTCAATTATTTCAGATGAAGATAATAAAATAGTAGTGGGTGAGGAAAGGAATGTTCCAATAGAGGATGCACCTATTGTTCAAGAATATGGTAATATGTTTCCATATGATTTACCTAAACATCCGCCAGAATGAGAAATTGAGTTTTCCATTGATTTAATTCATGGTTCATGGCACACATCAAAGACTCCTAATAGAATGGACATTGTGGAATTAGTGGAACTAAATAAACAACTAGATAAATTGAGTAATAACGGATTTATTCACCCATGTATTTATCAATTGGGAGACCCTGTCCTTTTTTTTAATAAGAAAGAAAAATATATGAGGTTGTGCATTGACTATAGGGAGATCAATATATATAAATAATGAACAATTATCCCCTACCTCACATTGATGATTTATTCAACCAACTACATGGATCTCAATATTTTTCAAAGATTGACCTTCGATCTAGATAACATCAGTTGTGAGTGAAGAAGGAAGACATTTCAAAAACATCATTCCAAACTAGGTATGAGCATTACGAGTTTATAGTAATGCCTTTTGGATTGAATAGTACACCGTTTTTATTATTGGATTTAATTAATATAGTTTTTAAAAAATATCATAATGAATTTGTAGTGGTATTTATTGATGAATGTTTTAGTACTCAAAATTCTATGATGATCATGAAAATAACTTGCACAGTATTCTGAAAACTCTTAGAAGAAATAAATTATATAGGAATTTTAGCATGTGTGAATTCTGGAATTAAGAGATATAATTTCTTGGACATAATTTCTACAAAGATAGAATCTATTTTGATACTTCAAAGACCAAGGCAATCCATGAATGTCCAGCAACGACATGTATAACTGAGGTACACTATTTTATTTAATTAGCTAGTTTTATCAATGTTTATTCCTGAATTTTTCCAGGTTCACTAACCCATTAACCAATGACACATATAAAGGGGTTAAAATTGTTTGGTCCAAAGAGTGTGATGAATGTTATGAGGATATAAAGACAAGATTAGTCAATGTTCTTGTCTTGACTCTACCATCAGGGAACTAAGGAATTGTTATTTATATTGATGCTTCAAAGAAAGGGCATGGTTGTGTCCTTATGCAGAATGATATAATTATATCCTATGCATCACGACATCTAAAAAATCATGAGAAAAACTATCCCACTAATGATCATGAGTTAGAAGCTATAAAAGTTTTTCTGATGACATGGAGACACTATCTCTATGGTAAAAAATGATAGATATATACTAATCACAAGAGTTTGAAATATATTTTTACCCCAAAATTACCTAACATGAGGAAAATTTTATGTCTTGAAATACACAAGTATTATGATTGCACTACATACTATCACTCGGGGAAGGAACATAAACTGGCAGATACATTGATTAGAAATGATCATGGAGTTTTGAACAAGATGAGAGTTGAAAGGGGTCCTATTTCATAAATCTAATAAAGATGGATATTATAATAAACATGGAAGGTGAAACATAATGTTTTTTAAAAATTGTTACCAAAAAATAATTACTGGAAAGGGTAAAAAGATCTCAGACTAATGACGAGATGTTTTAAAAGAAGATTAAAGCTGTAAATGATTGTAGATTATGTGACTTAATATAAAAAGTTTGATTTTTTAAATTTGTGAAGAGACATTGTGTTCTCAATATACTTGATCTGAAAACGAAATTGTCGGATTATTCTCTATAGAACAATTTTTTCTATACACCCTTGGAGCACCAATATGTATAGATATTTGATGAAATGTTTTTGGTGGGACAACATGAAGAGGGATATTTTTTATTTTGTGTCATGATGAATTGATTTTCAATATTTGAATGCTGGAAGACAACATCCTAGAGGAGTCATTCAACCTCTTCCCATTTCGGAGTGGAAATGGGATAATATTACAATGGATATTGTCATGGGGTTACCGAAGATTCATAGAAAGAACGATGAAATATGGGACATTGTTGATCTTCTTACCATGCTTGGACATTTTCATTCTATATGATAATATTAATCACTTGAACGTCTAGAATGACTAAATATTAATGATATTGTAATACTTCATGGATTACCACTATCGAATGTTTCTGATAGTGATCCCCATTTCCTTTCAATATTATAGAAGAGCCTTTAAAAGGCCTTGGATATTGAATACCATTTGAGTACTGCCTACAAACCTCAAACTGATGGACAATAAGAACACACTATTATATCCTTAGAATACATGTTGAGATCATGCTCACTTTACTTTCAAGGTATTTGTGACCAGAATTTACCTCTAGTATAATTTTCCTATAACAATTGTTTCTATTCTAGTATTCAAATTGCACAAAATGAAGCTTTATATGGAAAGAGATTACACACACCATCTTTTAGGGATGATGTTGGTGAACGAAACCTCATATGTCTAGAACTTGTTGAGGAAATGATGGAAAATATGAAGGTAATCCCAACCCACATCAAAGCAGCTCAATGATGGCCGAAGAGCTAAGTCGATAACCGAAGGAATTATTTGGAATTTCATGTATGAGATCATGTTTTCATGAAGGTATCTCCATGGAAGGGAGTTATATGATTCAGAAAGAAGTGTAAATTAAGTCCTAGGTACATGGACCTTTCAAAATTCTTGAATGAATTTGGGTTGTAGCTTACCAATTTGAAATAATTCCAAGTCTCTCCAAAGTTCACGATGTGTTCCACGTAACACTGTTAAGAAAATACATGCCTATCCCAACACATGTACGTACCTATGAAAAAATTGAACTGGATCCTGATCTATCATATTATCAAGAGCTTATCAAGATTCTTGATAATAGTGAACAAGTGTTGAGAAACCCGGCGACTCATCTTGTAAATGTTCTATGGAGATACCTTAAGATGAAAGAGGCAACGTAGGAACCCAATGAACTTATGATGAAGAATCATCGAATTTTTTGTGTGTGTTGGTATTCTAGACATTTGGAAGGAAAAATTATTTGAAGGAGAGAATAATGTAACACCCCAAGAATCCATGGAACATTTCCCTTTAAATAATTCAATAGCATGCATTGTTTGAAACATCAAAATTATAACACCCCACATCCAATCAAACTTGCAGTTATGAATATTAATACCCACTTATTGAAATTTTTGAAATTTTATATTTCAAAATGGACTTCATTTTTCAATTTGGAATATTGAAATCAGAATTTGGTGAATTTTTTGTACTTTACAGTAAACAATAATTTTTTTTAAAATATTGAATAATAATAAATTTTAATTAAAAACTACTTTTTAAACTGATGTAATTTGTAGTGTTAAATTATAAATTTGAGTGGTTTAAAAGTATAATTATATTATATTTCTATCAATTAATATAATTTATGTCATTTTAATCAATTTCTCATTTAATCCTGACATTGAAAAGTTTTAATCTTTTGGTAGTTATTATTTCTTAAAATTAATCTTTTTGTTAACAACGGGAATTAATTTTAAATTAATTTCTTCCATTTATGTGTTTTGAATTTGGAAAAATGGATTACATATTTTGAATTTGGAGGTCAATATTATATATATATGTAAAATTTAGTATTATACATTTTGAATCATTACTTCGGTAAATATTTTATTTACCATTGTTAAAGGGTAAATCAGGTAAACATGGGTAAAATAAATAATATTGTAATATTATTAAATTACCTTAACATGTGTACTATTACTATTGGTTGATACATGTATGAACATGGTCATCCTTGAGTCGATTTCTATATCCCATGGATCAACTTGATAGTTATAATGACACTTTATATTAATTAATTTAAAGTAAATACATAAATGACATAAACATATATCTTTTAGTTAATCTCTTTTTACATGGGGTTATAAAATTTATAATTTTGACGAGAAATATTCATTAAGATGATAAAAATAATTCCTACATAATTTTTTTATTTATAATTTTTAGAACCTAAATAATTAAATTTATTTATGACACAATGATTATCTAGTAATTACCTTATTAATTAAGGAATAAAATAAATGGTAATATAAAAAGTAAAATAAATATGATTCAAATGTTTTTATGAAATCCACTAATTTTATAGGTTAATATGTAATGTTAGAGTTGATTCATTGTATTTGGTAAGAATTAATCCAGTTGTTATAACTTTCACAAAAACCAAATAATAAATAGTGTAAAAAATTAACCTAAATGAGTTTTTTAAACAAATTTAATATTATTAAATTATATAATTTTCATAAAAATATAAGGTTCTACCAAAGAACATTTATAATGATATATATATCATTAATGAACCTAATTATTTTCAATTTAAATTTTATATATATTTTTTATCGAATTATTATAATAATATAACAGTATATTGTAAAAGTTAAAATAATTAACTAAGAGTTAAATCTAAAAGATATGGTTAATATGTTTACCCAAACTATGCTAAAACTTATTTGTTGAATTTATTTCTACCCATTAAAACCTTATCCATGAAATATATCATTTTTTAGCAATAAAAAATAGAAAATTATTTTATATTAAAATATTATTTCAATCGTTTCCTAAGGTGCTCTCACCTCTCTTATAAAATCGCACATTCCCTTATCTATAAATCACATCACCAAATCCATTTGTCCCAGCCAAAACATACCCAAATATACTTCGAATTTCCATCACATAATCCTAGTAGAATTATTTTGATCATAAAGCAAACCTATGGAGCCATTATGATCAAATCAAAAGAAAGAACCTGAAGAAGAGGAAAATATTTCCTCACCTCAATCAAGTTCTTTTTCTTCTTCCACATCCGCTTTCATATTTATTTAAATTATAAAAAAATAACTCCAGTACCTTCTATATACTTTGATGTTATTATAAAAATGTAAAAACCATATAAACTGTTCTATCCATCATATAAATGACAAATTCACCATATGTGTGTAGGTACAGCTTACAGTCTCCATGTTGTGGGGTCGTTGTTATTCAATTCGTTATTTTTTTGGATGAGTATAATAATGATGTATAATTGATTTCTATAATAATCATAACATGTCAATGCTTCATTGCATATGATATTCCATTTATTTACATACGATATTAATTTAAAATGAATGATATTTTTGCTTGTGAGTACGTAAGGATTACCATCTCTACAAATCAGATGAGATTCATTTCAACATCATAACCATTGTAAATTCAATTTCCATTGATGATTTAATGTAATATTTCAGAACATAATATCATTATGTATATGAGTAAAATACATCCTATCCATAAAAAACATGCCTTATATAACAAAACATATAAACAAAAATGAAGTAGTTAACATCCAAAACAACGATAATAGTAAAATATTATTAACAATGAAATATTATAAGATCATATATGATATCATATTTATGTATATGGTAATTTTATAATATAATAACAATTATTTAAATATTATACATTTATTTAACATACCGTCGACTGAGGAATAGTTCACGGTAAGCATAAATTTCACATTCTCTTTATTATCTGAGGTTGTTTTTATGTATGATTCCACTCGGACCTCCTTATCATCTGCATCCTTGTTTTCTTAAAAATGTGTTTCAAAATATTTTTATAGTTTACTAGACTATATGTTAAAGTCATTTATACCCTTATTTTACCATATATGTTTTGAAATAAATCTTTCTATTATTGAACAAACTAGGTACTTTATGACCTTTTCTTTAAAATTACGGTAAAAATTATTTTTAACTTATACGGTATGTGCGGCTATTTTCCATCTTTATTTCATCACTGATGCATCACATATAATATTATAAGATTATTTTCAAAATAATTGTTTTCATTTATAATATTTTTCTCTTAAATTCTGTCAAAATATAATGAGATATTTCCCTCAACGATTTTTGATTTCATATATGTCAACATTTTATGGTAAAATTATCACTTTTTTGAAGTTTATTTATTATGATACAAATTATCCATATTGTATTTAAGGTTTTGTTATATGTTTGACTATGTATGTGTTATTTTTATACCATTCATGGTATATGGTTCATTTATTGACAGTTTCTATGCTAGTTTTAATACGAATGTGTTTGTTATATTTCATCCTTTCCATATGAGGAATGCATTAGACTTAGTAAGAGATGGGTGGAGCCAGCTATAGCTTCTCAGTACATTGGTAGGTCTCATGTAAAAATTATACATCTAATTGGGTGAGGCCATTCAAAATTTTATATATTGTTTTGGTTGAGGCCCAAATCATTTCTAGATGTCTTGGACGATGGTCAGACAAGATGTTTCAAGTAGTTCGACATTATACATTCTATCATTATGAAAATAATAATAACGGTTCATGTGGTTATTCGAATAGTAAAATTACCAAGACTATTATTTATTGTGGCAATATTTAATCATCTCATATTCCACAAATAATGTGTTTATATAAATTATTTTTAAAGGAATGTGTTTTGAATTATTAAATATGCCTAATGATTATGTTATCTTCTGCTGTGCTTTTTACTCTTACTGGGCGTTTGACCTCACCCATTTCTTATGTTTCATTTTCCCAGGATATAATGAAGTTAGTTACGAGTGACTTTCAAGCATAATATAAAAGGATTGTATATTTCTAATGGAATAAATTAGTGTTGTTTTTTTTTCAATTTGGAATGTCAAACATATGTATGTATATTGTTTCAAATAATACTAAATTGTTCAGTTTTTCGGGACATGATTCCTTGTATCATTAGAATTCTATATAATAAATCACCAACATTGAGTCATTGGGTATAGGGATTTACAACCGATATTCGATGAATTTTTATTCTATTTTAGTGGATTATAATTAGAAAATTATCGAAATCTACTCTAATAGGAATAATCATAGAAAAAATCTCAAAAATTCTATTAATTAAATAATTCTTAGTTTCCAAGGAATGAAATTCATTTCTAGATAATGCAAGTATATGTGTCTCTATAAAAATTTTACCTAGTGTAAATAACCCTAAAAATTAACATTGTGTATTAAATCTGTCATCACTTGGAACAAGAAAAATAGTTTATATCTTAAACCTAGGTTGACACACCTGGGGAATGTGTTTTTTTAAACTCAAAATCTATTAATGAATTACATTAAATGGAAAAAAATTACTATAAAATTTACAATTCTTAAATAGACCATGTATAAGAAAGATTAGATCCAAAAAAATTATAGTGTGAGGAATATATGTTATTTTTGGGTTATAATTTTAATGTTCACACATATACTTTTATATTTTTCATTGTTCTTATATTTTCAACCCAATTTCTATCTCATATATAGTAATGTACATGTACCATAATCAAATTATAAATGGTGCACTCATTCTCCATTAATGAACATCAGTTATATTATATGATATTAGTTCAATAAATTATTTCATATTACACATGTTTAGTGGTTCAATTCAAAAAAACCTCAAAATATAATGGTTGAGTTAGTGATGAAAATTGAAAATAGTTTAATTATTTCATCCCAATAAAATAAATTATCCACAACCAAAATATGTGTGAAATACTTCTCATAGAACATTAAAATACTCCCTTTAGTGAAATTCAATTCCATTTGGGTTATGCATTAGATTTACTTATATAGGATGAATATAATTTTTTGGGAAAAGAAAATAACCATCTATATCAAGAATAACCCACCAATTATATACAAGCATAAGGAAAAGGATGATTCTTCATTAGAATAATCATCTCGTGAATGTATATTACATCCTCATCATCTACTATATCTATCATAATTTATTGAGACTATTTAAAAGATCATACATGATTACATTATAATTATAATGTAATATTATGATGTCTTCCATGAATAATTTCAAGAACTTCATCCTAGTGGTGAGGTTGAGTTCTCAATCAAACTAATACTTGGAGCATTGGAAATATCAAAGACTCCAAATATAATAGACACAATTGAAATCAATTTATATTAAAATAAACTATGGGAGAATGTAGATATATAGTTTTAATCCCATGTGATTCATTTTGGGGTGCACATGTCCTTTTGGCCAAGAATAAATATGGGTCAATGCACCAATGCATTTATTATTTTGATATAAATTAGATCATGAGAATGATCGTGTATCTTATTCCAAAAAAATGATTAATTTTTCTATTAGATACATGTAGACCCATAATTATCTATATTATAACATTTGTTATTATATTATCAACTAAAGGTGAAAAAGGTGGCTTCCCCATAACAACATTTCTTACAAGGTATAGACACTCTGAGTTCTTGGAGATTCCATTTGGACACACTAATGTCAAATATATCATAATGGATTTAAGGAATAGAGTCTCTCACAATTACCTAGAAATTATATTTGTAGAATTTATGGGTGATTTTCTCCTCTCATACAAGATGAAGGATGAATATTCGGTGAATTCAAATTTTGTACTAAATACTGAGAAAAAATAAAATTTATATGGAAAATATAGAAATTATTTCTGGATTGAGTGAATAACATTTGTGGGTCATTTTATCACTAGTAATGGGATATCTATGGATCCTTTTATGAAATTTGCAACTGAAGGATAGCTCTAACCAACATATATGGTAGATATTTGTTGTTTCCATGTATTACATGTGTAGTATCATTTAATTTAAAAAAACAAATCACAATTTTTCGGCCCACTAACTAAGATAACACAAAACAGAGTAACATTTATATAGAATTATGAATGAAATGAGAACATTAACGACTAATATAAGAGGCTAATAACTATACCTATGTCCATATTAACCACAATAAGTGAAGTATTTTTTATATATATCAATGAATCAAAAATACATTATATTTAGTATTCATTTATAAAGAAAAATTTATATCATATGCCTCCTTATAATTAAATATCCATGAGATGAATTACCCAAAGCTTTATTTGGAATTTCATATAGTGATCTGCACACTAATGATGTAGATATATTTTCTCTAGAAACAAACGTTTTACATCTACAATTAAGAAAAGATACTCAATTATATATTCAAAATAAATGAGCACAATATGAACCAATAAAAGTGGTAACTCTTAATCAAGGATTATGACTATTCAATCCATAACCATCTTTCGATGGTGAAAAAATAGAAATATGATATAATAAAAAATGATCCCATAGCCCTATCCATGATTATGATTGAAAGGGATTTAATCTTCATGAACATTATAAGGGTTTACACTAGATACATAAAATATTCTTTATGCAACCTTGATCAAATAATTACAAAACTATCCTTTTTAAAGAGGTTCAGGGAGAGAAAATAATATAATTTTATTCTATCAAGAATAGTAGTTTATATTTTGGATTTAAAAGTTTCCAATGAAGTTTTAATATTGTTTAGAACCTGGAATTGTGTCCCATAAAAATTTAATTAAGAACTTATGAATGTTGTGCATAGATCATCCATCCATAATCATCTAGAAAGTATGAAAAATGTATATAGATATGATGAAATAATTCTTTTTGGAGAATATTAATATAGATATTGAAGAATACATATATCAATACATGATATGAAAAGTATTCAAGGATGAATTTAATATGTCTAATGGTATGATGAGACAATTTCCAATAATATTATGGTAATGGGCAATCATAAGCAAGGATTTTTTATAGGACTCCACATAAATTGTAAATGAAATAATCATAATATAGAGGTAGTTAATCCCCAAAAAATTTCAGCACATTTTAATTGTATCAATGATTATTTATCTCAGTAAATAATCATAATGATATACATAATTGAATTTGTAAGGCAGTATGGAATACGAATCCCAACTGTATCTATTCAGGATTAGAGGTTCACCTCATAAATCGATATACAAAATAAATATTTACTACACTTATGGATTAGTTTTAGTAATGAATATAACCTCATATAGATGGTTAGTATAATAGAACCATTAAAACTATAGAGTATATTTGGTGATCTAGTTTATTGGAATTTCCAAGATGATGGAATCAAATCATTCCCCTCATAGAGTCCTCATATACAAATCTATTTTCTTTTAAGAATTGAAAAGAATCCTTTTGAGTATCATAATCGGAAGAGTTGTCAGAATAAAAAATTTAGGGATTTATATGGGGAAACAAATTTTATTTGACTAGATGTTTTACAATATGTGACAAAAATGGTTAAAAGCATTCATTGGAATATAAATTTCATGAAAATATAAAATAAAATCTACACAGATAGTCATTAATGAGACTTTTTTTTATGTTAGAAAAATTAAATTCTTTAATATATCACTATGAATGAATTTTATTAGGTTTTGTAATAATGCAAGTCTAATTCCGAAATATATCTTCTCATCTTTTATCCATTATTACATTAGAGTTGTGTCCAATCGACTAGAACTCCCACATAACCTATCTCATGTACAAGATTAGTTCTCGTGTTCCTCTTAATGAAATATAAAACAATCCCTAACCTATATTAAGCACAAAGTTGACACCATTATAAAATTATCTTTTGAATATGAAATTTCTAGTGAAGATCATATATCATATTGACAATGTTTTATGAAACAATATAACATTAACACATTGAGATTTTGTGGAGATAAAATTCTTACAAATTGATCTAATCACATTGATATTATCATTGAATGAAACAAAAAAATAGTTTATTTTATTTTAAATCACTATATTTGTATTGTGTTATAAAAACATCATGTTTCCCATGCACTACACTAAATATTAATTTTAGCTTTCTCTACACAGAACAATGATGTTAGCTTATGTTACACAGAAGACTTACCTTCCCCAATGTATTATATAACACACAATACTCTATGTTATATAATAATAATTCATTATTAAAATATAATTATAACATGTTTAATAGATTTGAGATTATAATATTTATGAAACTATAAAAATATATAGTTTAATTCAATGACTACCTATTAAAATGAAAAGAATATAGAAACCAAATGAATATAATTGGACTTATTTTATATGTGTATTTTTTTGTGAAAAAATAAAATTATTATTCATATGATTAATTAATTAATTATAATGAGAAATATTTTACAAATTCATATGTCATATATTCAAATAAATAATATTTATCATCATCCAAAATATATGATAACTATATGATAAGAACAAACAAAATATTAGGATTAAAACCCTATATTTTTATATAGGTAGTTTTAAAACCTTTTAATGGTGAACCAATTTTAAATAATTTTTCTTGAAAATTTCATAGAAAAAATATTTAAAAATAAAACATATATTTTGAATAATTTTATAAAACTTATCCTACGATAAATGTTTTCTATCTTTCTATAAGGTTTCATTTTGTAATGAATAGTTAAGAAATTGGATTTTATTTCAAAATTGTTTTTTCATCTCATTAATTTATAATGTAAAATTATATATTAGATTCTGGTAAAAGATTAATTAAATAATATTTTAATAAATTATTCCATTTTTGGTCATTGGAACTAATTTCACATTAAAACTGGACATAAAAACATAGCAAACATATGGTCATTTTTACTCTAAAACCACGAAGTGTCGTCCCGTCAATGGGATTTATTACTAATTAATATCTTCCACTTTTGTGATTAACATTTTCAAAAAAATATTCTAAATTTGGAATAAAAATAATGTATAATTCCTATTATGTTTTACATAGATTTCTTAAAAAATATTAGTGAAGGTGATTAAAGTTATTTATAATGGTTAAGGGAACAATTATGTTAATAAATTACAAAACATTAAATTTATGACCCAAATGACCTATAAACATGTCAAAACCCCATTTTATGACCATTATTCAGAAATGAAACTTAAAATATTGAGTTTTTTTATTTCTTTATGAATAGTTTTAGGTTAAAACGTGGATACACATAACTTGTTTTCAAAAATTCCAATTGTTCTCTTTCCCATCATTATAAAAGGACACAACCTCTCCCTCTACATCACACCTCTCAAACCACATGGGATAAGAAAATATCTACATAATACACTTCAAAAAATCCCTCACATACTCATATAATCCTACCCCAGGTATAATTCAATCAAAGTAATCGTTTTGGCACAAACTAAAAGGAGTTACCCAAATAAGATGTAATGACTTCTCACAAATGAATTTCTTTTATTTCATTTAACCACCCCTCCACTATTTTATTCCAATAATGAATTGTTAATAGTATAAAAAATATACTATTATGTTGTTATTATAAGGGTGTTACCGACACTAACACACATATCCATTTAATGGGTAACGAACATACCAATTATGTGTACAATGAAATATTGCCTTAGTAAACGATTATTATTCATTTTCCCTTTATATCCTCTAATGGTAGAAATTATGATGGTAAATATGTTTATATATGTAATATGTTATATTTATTATCAAATTAAGATTATTTTTTACATTTAAAACATGTAGCTTTTTAATTTGTATTTTTTGAAAATATGATAATTTAATTTTGAAAAAATATGGACTACCACCCCCTCAAAGTGATGTGATTCATTGACACACTACATGGGTTGTATTAAAGATGGGTATAGTGTAATTATATGATATTTATGATATATATGATATATATGATATACTAATTATAATTTAATAATTATATATAAAAATATATAGATACTTATTTGTAATTTACATTCATTCTTTCAATACAGCAATAAAAACAGAAATAGTTTTCATGTGTACATACGGTTTACAGTCTCCTTGAATGGTGTATTCCATTCCATAATTATATATTATATAGATTATTGTAATAAAAATATAATTTATATACATGAAATTTATATCATTTTTTACATTCATTGAATCATTATATAAGTATAATGACCAATGTTATAAAACTTTATGACAGATGCGAAGCCCAAAGAAAATATTACTCAATGAAACCTTAAAAAGGGATTTATAAAAAGAGTGTAATACAATGTCCTAATCAAAACATATATGGTATTGTATATAATTATATGGTTCTGTAAAATATTTATAGTAAATTTATATTTATTATACTAGTGGTTTGAATGAGTATGATGGGAGTCAAGATACAAGTTATGGAAATTTCTTCTCAATTTTATTTTCGTGAGATACATGCCTTAATCATCACTCATTTATTTTATGTTGTTTATTCAATTCCCATTAATTTAATATATTTATATTATATATTAATTTATGGTTATTCACAAATCCATTAAATAATCTATTATTCATGGGATTTATTTTACAAATGTTACCAAACTAGAAAATTATTTTTATAAAAATTTTCATTATTTAAGAGTAAAGTTTTATTATGATCCTAAATTCTTTTATTGAGGTGTATAAAAAACAATTTTAAATGCTATATCATTAATAAACTTCATTTAATGATATTTTTAACTTAATTTAATTTAATTTTCTTACATGGATAGTATGATCTCAAGTTACCAAGTGATATTAGTTTATTGAAACAATGTCATCAAATTCCATGATTATTTATAATTATTCTTCATTGATAAAATATTATGATCCATATCTCAATAACACTCTAGAGCATTATTATACTCTATTTATCCAAGATAAATTAATTTATTCTTAAATATTTTCCACTATTTGGTACTTATGATAATTATGAAATTTTTTTTAAGAAAATATGACTATATTTCTATCTTCGGTTGTAAATTGGATTTATTAGAAAAACCATGTTTTAAAAAAACAATAATGTTTTAAAATAATCAATTAATATTATCTTGTAAGGAAAAATGATTTTAAAATTGATTCATTTTTCAATCATTAATTTTTTTTCAATGTATATTCAAATAAAATGGTTTTCAAATGATTTCTAAGCACATTTCATACGTTTTAATGTTAACGGTTTTCAAAATATTTCCAATATTTATTTATAAATTTTAAAATTATTTCAATAGAAATATTTTATATTAATTTTCATGGAATAGGGTTTTCAAAAGCTTCTGAGTTTTTAAAAAATCATTTTCAATGAAGAAAGGATATTTTTTCAAGAACATTATTCAAAATATCTTTCAAAATTATTTCCCATATAAGATAACATTCTTTGGTTCAACAAATATATTTTTTGTTAAATATTTCAATGATTCCTTTCATATTATTTCTATAAATGGCTTATGATTTTATTTCAGGATATTTATGAACCATGTTTCACTTTCATGAGTTATATGATTTGGAAACCAACTTATTTTCAAGGTTGGTGATTATGAGACCTTCCTCATTTACATAGGTATTGATCTGATAAAATTTTCATGATGTCTATCTCATTATATGGGTTATGATATGATTAATGATTATATTCTTATGGAACACTAATGTATAATTTTGATATATCTTGAGTTGGATATATATCTCCTTCCAATTAATTAGTAAAAAGATGGATGAATCATGAGTAAATATGTTATGCATGAACCTGATTTCATGTTCACTAGGTTATGTCTAAACCATATTACATGTTTATATTGTTACACATGGACCATGTGTGATTTCTATAATATTATGTGTGGAACCATTTATATGTTAATAATTTTATGAATAGACCTTATTACATGTTCATAATTTTATTCATGGACCAAGATTCATGTCCATAATTTTATACATGAACTCGATTACATCCTTGAAATGTTATCCATGAACCTGATTACATGTTCTAAAAGTTAGGCATGGACCATGTTTCATGTCCATAAGTTTATGAGTGAACCAAATTAGGGATTAAAAATGTTATTCATAGACATTATTTCATGTCCATAATTTGATTTGGGGTCATGATTTCAGGTTCTTAACTAAATGAGTGAATATATTTCAACTTATACATGTTCACAATTTCAAAAACCAATGTGCATGATAGAAATTCCATGTTTTATTTGTATGTTATTCTTTCATGGATTATGTCATATATTTCCTTATGATTCATGCATTATGAGCTACCAATAATTATTATAATCTCTAATATGTAGTTTAGTAGCTTGAAATGTTATTCACAAGTTCCATACACTTTTGTTCATTTTATTTTTTGGCATTTCCATTACCCTTACAGAGAATCTATGTTCACTCATTTATTATATTTCATTTCCATGGATATTAATAAATGCTATAGGTATATGTAAATAATTTGATATCATTATAGTAGGTGTTGTATATCTTTCAGGGAGATAGGAATTTTTTTTCCCTGTTTACAAAAACAATATACAATTTCTGTCCTTGGGCACACATTTTTATAATGTACTGAATATTCATCTAAAATGATATAATATCCAAATATGTTAAGCCTAGCTCTCTATAGTTGTTATAAAAGGAAATTTTTATTCAACCATTGAAAAAAAATCTGAGAAAACCTTTATGAGATCCCTAGGTATATTTCTAAGTATATGTCTAGGGATATAACGAAGGATAAGTATACGAATAAGTCATCATTAAGGAAATTGTCATTGAATTTATGTAAATGATAAAGAGAGTGGTTTTCTAGAAAAACATCCTTGTCTTGATAATACAAGTTGATGTGGCTCTCCCACAGATGTACCTAGGGGTAACAACTCTAAAAATTCCTCTTGGGCCAGACTCAAGGTTATTTGGTACCTGAGAATGGGCCTTGATACACACCTAGTTTGGCACTAATGGGAGATATTCTTTAGAAATTCACAAACCCTTCGCGTACTATTATGAATGATTTAATTAGAAGAACAATATGAATAACCTAGGGTAAGCCTATGTTTTCCTCTATTAAAAGGTAGGTGTCATGATTTTGATATCATATATGTAATTTCATATGTATATATGGCTTTCTTATATGATACATGTTTCTCACCCTGTGATTTATTGTTTTAGAAAACAGATTGAACTATAAGGAACATGGTTTACATTTAATGTTTCATATGTGGAAATTATGGGAATTATAAAAATTGATTTCCCAACTAGAAATCTAATAATGTGTATCAAAAAGGAGGTATTAGTATTGGTTGTACATCTAAATATAAAGATAATGAAAACGACATGTGAGTGGTATGTGATGTTCTTCTAGTATTGTTTATATAAATCATAGAAGAATAAAAATATTCATATTGAGGAACCTTAATAGATTATTAATATTTCATAATATCAAAAAGAGGAATTATGGAGTAATTTTGTGATGTTAGAGTAATGGTTTATAAATAAATTTGAATGAATGAAGTACATCAGTTTTTCAATATATAAAAATTATTTAATATGAATTTAAAAATATATATGTACTTTCATTATATGTTTTCATTAATTATTAAATAGTCTATGTTTAATGGTGATAAATCCATTAAATATTGATATTTTGATTAAGATATGGAAACCATTAAATTTATCAAGATATTGGGAAATTTTTTTTCTTTGGTAAAGGGATGATCAATTTGGATAAAGTAAATCGTATAGTTTTGATTGCCCTAGATCTGATTATTATTTGGTTGAAAAAGTTTTTTATGTCATCATGGATGAATTTTACAACTTTTTGTATTCGAGAAACATATCTAGTAACCTTTGGGATAAAGAAGAATGCATGTTTTTCAAAACTATTTATAGTAATTCTGGTTATTTTTAGGTTTCAAGAGAATATACGATAATGGTATTCACTTGTTTGAAATGTGACAACCAAGAAAATGTTTCTAATATATGAGGAATCCATGTTTAGATTATTTTTTTGACCTTATTACAAATTTTATGGATTTTCATCTTTTAAATGGGTTATATGGTTAACCATTTATTGGATGTTACTGTTAAACATTAGAAGAATTTTGTGAGATTAAACTATTATCTCACCACATGAGGATTCGTTCACATTAGGAAAGACTTCTCTGAAAAATTTGTGTTGATGGTAACTGAAGAGAAATGAGATTACATATCATGGATATCATGATCTGTTAGTAGATCAGTAATGAAAAATTCAACTCCCTTATTAGTAAAATAGGTGAAGTGGATCAGGTAACAACCTACAATGAGATTTTGCTAAATTAATTCAAGAATATCTTTCCTGGAAATTACTCATCTTATAGAAAATTATCTATAATTAAAATTTTGTCCTATTACCTTCTTTTTGGATGAATCAAATGGTCCCTTACAAAATTACATATATTTTTTATTTCTAATGGTTCACTTTTTCTTGAATATGTTCTCAATCACTCTCTATCATAACATAATGATTATATTTATATTCCATGTCAATGTTTTCACTTCCAACCTATTTTATCTTATGTGGGAACCTAATTATGAGAAACTACAACTAATCCTTAATGTTATAACTTTTTTTAAGTATGTTTTATATTATATTTTTATAATTTCTGTTTCTGTGAAAATAACTCTCAAGTATTTAACCTTTGATAACCCATAAAAATTTTGAGGGCGAATTTCATTTTAAGGTGGGTAGAACACACCACTCGAATTTTTTTGAAAAACAAATTAATATAATGTAATATATTTGATAATTTTTATTTCAAGAAACATTTAAAAAAGATTTTTATAGTAATGAAGTATTGTTTCCATGTGTTATATGCCACAACAAGTTATGTGTGCACTACATGCTGTATAAAATTTTTCATTCTCTACATAGAGCACCGAGGATAGATTATGTTACACGAAAGTCTTACCTTCATCACTGGCTTGTGTAACATGCAATATTTACGGTTACAAAACAGTAATTCATTATTAAAATTTTATTATTACATGGACATTAAATTGAAGATTATAGTATTCACTAATTAATTAATATATATTGATAAATTCTTCTATTACCTATTAATTAGAAAAGAATATAGAAAAGAGATGAATATAAAAGAACTAATTTAATAGTTGATTTTTTTCTGAAAATATTATTTATATTAATAAGTTAAATTAATTAATAATAGTGAATGATATTAATTAAATTTATATTTTATATATTATTACATATAATTTATCAATCATCTATTAGATTTTATAAATATAAGATATGAACAAACACAATTTTATGCATAAAACACTCTAATTTGATAAAGGTATTTTTTCCAAATTATAACGGTGAACACATTTTAATACCAAATTTTTTAACTTATTTATATTTAATATGTAAAAATAAACCTTATCATTGTAATAAAAATATAAAAAATGTAAGAATACATTATTGGTTTTTTGTATTGTTATATTTTTCCTCAAATAGTTAACAATACTAGATTTTTGTTCAAAAGTACTTTTTTATATAATTGTTTTATTTGGATATATTATATAGTAAATTGGGTTAAATGATTAATTATATGAAATATTTATCAATTAATACAATTTACTTCATTTTATACAATTTCACATTGAAAATGGATATAAAAACATATTAATCTTTAGTCATTTTTAATATACAAACTCACAATGTCGTCTCATCAGTGATATTAATTTTCAATGAGTTTCTTCCACTTATGGTATTATAATTTGGAAATAGTTATTTGTAATTTGGAAAATGTATTATTTATAATTTATAATAATTTTAATTTATTTTTTACCAAAAATATTAGTGAATGTTATTATAATTTAATACAATGGTAATGAGAAACATTATGTTAATAAAGTACTGAACATTAAATTGATGAGCAAAAAGGACCTATAAACCTTCCCAAGAACAATTTTCTGGAAATTAATCATACAGTAACCTTAAATTATATATATTGGTTTATGTTTTATGAATTTGGTTAGGTAAAAACGTGTGTACACCTAACTTGTTTTAAAAATTGCCATGTCTGTCATTTCCTTTCCCTATAAACAGCCACCTCCTCTGCCACTTCTCATTCCTCTCAAAACACATAGGTTTATAAAAAATATTCCCAACATAACTACTTTACATACCACCTTCCTTATATAATCCATCCCTTATATAAAATCAATCCAATAAATCCTTTTATCATAAACCAAAAGAAGTTTCCCGATTAAGAGGTAACACCTTCTCTAAATCTCCATTATTTTATTTTCTTTATCCATCCCTCCACTAACATTATTCCATTATTGTATAATAAACTAGTATAAAAATACACCAGTATTTTGTTCTGATATATTTTTTACCTATACTTACACACATCCAACTAATGTTTAATGAACATATTGTTTATGTGAATGACCAACTATCACCTCGCTAAATGAAGAAAGCTTATTTTCCTTTATCACAACTCTTGGTGGACATAATGATAGAAAATAGGTTTACATATGAAATATATTTTATTTAAACTTACTCTAAGCTTCTGTATTCATTTTAAAATACATACCATTCTACATTCCATGTGGTGACAATACGATAATTTTGTTTGAGGATGTCTGGACTACCACCCCAGCAAAGCGATCCAATTCGTTCACAAACTAGATGGAATGTATTACGAATGGGTTTAGTTGACATATATGATATATATCATATAATAATTGTACAATATTAATTATATATATACATATATAGAAACAAATATATCATTTTTTATTTCTTTTAATACAAAAAAATGAAAACAACATTCATACCTTTGTATGGAATACCGTCTCCCTAAATGGTGTATTCAATTTCATAATTACATATTATATATATTATTATAATTAATATATAATTTATATAAATAAAATTTATATCATTTTTTACATTCTATAAATCATGATATGATTATAAAGACCAAAGTTATAAAAAATTATGAGACATGTGAAGAACAAAGACAATATTACCTGAAGTGAAAATATAATATATTATTTTTATAAAGAGGTTAATCTAAGGTCATTTTTAAAACATATATATCAATAGATATAAGAATATTTTTCTTTAAATGATATATAATAAAATTTATATTTATTATATAGGTAGTTTAAATGAGTATGACGAGAGTCATGATACAAGGTAAGGGAATTTCATCTCACTTTTTTCAATGAGATACATTCCATTATCATCACTCACATATTTTGTGTAGTGTATATCATGAAAAGGAATGTTTTCAATGTCCCTTATACTTAAATTTATTAGTACTCACATTTTCATTTTAGAATCATTATTTCATGTGGTTTATAATGAAATATTTACCAAATAAGTAAAATAGTTTTTTCTTAATTTCTTTATTTGAAATTCATGTTTGGTTATGAACTTAATTTTTTTGATGTGTATATACATCAAATTTACATGTTATATCATTAAAATAAATATTTTAATTGTATTTTATGCTTTATGTAATTTTCTTTTCGTAAAATTATATTATTATTCATCGTTACCATGTGATAAGAGTTTATTGAAACAATCTCATCGCTTTTCGAGATTGTTAATAATTATGCTTCATTGATGAAATGTTATAATCCATATATAAAGAATAATCATGAGTTTCATTCACCCATATTTATTCAATATATATCTGGGTACTAGTAACATTTTCCTACTCTTTGATAAATAATATAATTATGAAAATGTTTTTAATGAAATATTAACATATTTCTCTCTTCGGTCGAAAATATATTTTATTTTTGAAACCATTTTTCAAAAATTAGTTTTTAAAACCATTTTCAAGTAATATATGAAGATAATTTTCATGTAAAGTTTATTTAAAAAATGATTCATTTCTTCGAGATTGATTTATATGATTTCAATTTATTTCCAAAAAAACCGGGTTACAAAATCATTTCATGCTTCTTTCATAAGTTTTCCTTTAAAAGAACATCGAAAAAAATCATGATTTATTTATATGATTTTAAATAATTTCAAAATAAATGGTTTTCAAAACATTTCTAATCTTTATTATATTTATTTAAGGAAAATGTTTTTCAAAATGTTTTATGTTTATTAAAATTTATTTTTCTTGATGGATGAATATTTTCCTCAAGAAATGTTTTCAAATGATCATTAAAAATTATTTCCCATTAATGATTAAATACATTAGTGATACACCTTCTTTTTTTAGAAATGATTCAATTATTCCTTTCATATTGTTTCTATGAATTTTTTATGTTTTGACAGCATAATGTTAATGAATCCAATTTCTCGTTCACATGTTATATGATTTTGAAACCTGTATCTTTTTACAGGTGGTGATTATGACACCTACAATTGTTTCTTATGTAATGATATGATTAATTGTTTTTGATAAATATCTCATTTTATCATTTTTTATGTGATGATTTTATATAATTTTCTAGTGCTCATATGTATAAATCAGTTTTTTATTGGGTTGTATGTATATCACCCTCAGATTCATTGGGTAACAATGGATTACTCATGAATATGTATGTTATGTGTGAACCAGAATTTAGGTTCACAATGTTATAAATAAACATGATTAAGTTTTCAATATATTATTCATGTACCTAGTTTTATGTCCATATGTTTATATGTCAACCTTATTACATGTTTAAAATTTTATGATTGGTCCCTATTACGTTTTCAAGATGTTATGCATGGACATGGTTTCTTGACCATAAGTTTATGCACAGTCCTGATTAAAAGTACACAATATAAGGAGTGAATCTAATTACATGTTCACAATTTTATGCATGGACCTGGTTTCATGTCAATAAGGTTATGAATGAACAATATTACATGTTCCCAATGTTTTTTATGGGCTTGGTTTCATGTACACAAGTAGTTGTGAGGTTATGATTTAATTTCCTTAACATAAAGAGTGAACCAGTTGGAACTAATACATGTTCACAACGTTATAAACCAATGTGCATTCCACAAATTCCCTATTTTATTCATTGGTTAGGATTTCATTGAATGTGTTTTATATTTCTTAATGCTTCATGTATTATTTTCTTCTAATCATTATTATGTTCTATAATATGTTGGATAGGATCTTCAAATGTTATGCACAAGTTACATATCCTTTTATCATGTTATACATAAGCATTTACATTATCCTTTTGAGCATTTGAGCTCACCCTTTTCTTATGATTCCTTTTTCTATGATATGAAGTAGGGTTTTAGGTAAAAGTACTAAATGTGGAGGTATTTATGGGAGATGATGATGATAATTATCCAAGATAGTTGTATTCATTTCATGTTTCCTAAGACACTAAAATTTTATGGTCTTCAGGCATGTATTTTTGTAATTTACTAAACATTCATATTAAATCTTTTAATATCCATGTATTCTAATCATGGGTCTTTAAAACTCATTATGTTAATTTTATTTTCAGGATCCAAAAATTTAATTTGGAAACATGGTGACATAATTATGAAATGAAACATAACAAGCCTCGTCTATTTTAGTGTAGAAAATGAAATTTTGTGTGTGAAAATTTCGTAGGGGGGAGGATGTAACAACTCAATAATTTATAAATTAAATTCCCTTTTAATGAATAAATCCCTTATTATTTAAAGAATTCATAGAAGATGTATTCACTATTCCACATTTAATAGATTTTTACATTATAAAATATATTGAATGAGTTTTCATGACACATAAAATTTATTATGTTTTTACGGATTATTTATAGTCTATGGAAAACCATAGGTCATCTCTAAAAGAGCGTTGATAGGTTTTGTGGGTGTATTTTTAATAAGAAGAACAAAAGTGGGGGTGATTATGTAAACAATTTTATGAAAGTAACAAAATATAAAGGGTTATAAAGTTGAATGAAAAATTTGATTTTGAAAAAATGTGAGATAAATAAGAGATAATTGTTATGTTACTACTTCACTCGAAGAGTTCCTTGTTCCCAATTGGTTATATGGTTTTTTTGTAATCCTTTGGTTGTGGGTTGACCATTATCTTTGTTCCCCTCATTCCTCTTAAAATGATTCAAAACAAAACCACCCCTTGAGTCAATAATCACATTTTCAAGGATTATACCTGAAGAAATGATTTAGGTCTACCAAAGAATATGAAAGTCTCATGTATTTGTGAGTTAAAGAGGATTCATTTTTAGTCCAATAGAACAACCCAATATTCCCACTTTAATCTCAACCCAATCGGTATTGAAATGAGAAATTTTTCAATCAATTGAACCAAATAATTGCATTCATAAAGAATCATATAATGATTTAGCATAAGTGAAATAATCCAAACACAAATTACACAAAAATAGTATAATATAAGGTGTCAGAACTACCCCTTCATGTGTGTAGAACCCTCACAATGATCACTCACCATTTAGCTCAACATTGGGAGAATGAGGTAGCTCATGTGGAACTCATTCTTCCTTATTGATCCCTTTAAGATTATAGGGGCCTCTAGAACATCAAATGCAAGGACATGACTCCTCTAAAACCACAAATTGATATAACATCACTCCATGTACGAACTACCAAATGGAGAAGACAAGGTTCTAGTTTATAGGAAAATGGGAAGGTGATTTTGAGCCCACAGATATTTTTAAGACCACCTATCACATGGTTCTAGACCTCTATAAAGCCTTGTCTCACATTTTAGAAAATAAAATAGTTATATCCACACCACCTTAATATCAACACTGATTAATTAGATTCATTTGGAAAACTATATCTAGATATATTGAAAACATATAGAACACAAATTTTGACTTTCTGCTGATTTTATTCTTTGGACAGATCAGTTCAGATGGGAATCATAGAGGACGATAGTGGATTTGTTTACATAATATTAAATGTATACTATTATATTTTGACTAGACCGAAAAATTTAAGCCTGTGAGGATGCACTATTTAGTAGTAATATTCGATTATGTTCACTGGTGTGCATGGATCTTGCACAGTTTGGTCCATTTTTCTAGGGGATCATCATGGTCCCTCCAAATCACCTCCACCTTCAATGAGATTATCCAAAAAAACTATCATTTCCCCTTTTTAATAGTAATAAATAAAAAATAATTTAATAAATTATGAAGTAAAATTTGTTATTATTTTTATAATTTTCAATACAAAACTAGTTCAGCACAGTGGTGTAATGGTGAAAATGAAACAGTTAATCGTAGTGTGATCTTATCCATAATTATCTAATAGGATTAAATCATCCTTAAAAGTTATCACTATTTTCAATATTACAATTATATGGTATCCATTAATATTATTATATATTTAGGTTTATGATAATTTATATTTAAAAAAATGAAATAATTTGTGTCCAAAATTAGTAGGATAATACCCTATGAATCCCATTTATCATAGCTTCTTATAGAGATTGAATATCTAGGACTTTACAATATCCAATACCAAGAATAGATTTAGAAACTAAAATAATATCAAACCAATTTATGACAGATCTAAAATAATAATGAGATCAGGTCCAAAAACATGTTCGCCAAACCATAACAAGAATTTAACACCATCACACACATTATTCTTAGTTTGTATGATGGGGTATTCAGGGTATATGTATCCAGACCCTAATAGTATGAATTTTTGTGATACGTTTTAAATAAAGTAATGGTTATATTTATCTTCTTTCATTATTATTTAATATATATTTGATTATATAAATAGTTTCATTAAAAATATATTCTGACATGATGAAACTAAACTTTTATTTTTAAGAAATATAATGTTTAAAATAAACACCCTTTCTATTAAATTCATGAATTTTAAACATAAGGTTTATTTTCGTTAATAATTCATATTAGATAATATATAATTAGAAAAATTTGATAATCTAATTTATTTAGGCCCAATGAATATTATATAATGTTCATAAATTTGTTACTTTCATAAAAACTATAATTTTTCCGTAAATAATGATTTTAAATTAAAATTGTAAATTATCTTATTTATAAATTATTTGGGAAAAATAAATAGTTTTTTGAAATCAAAACGTCTAAATTACCCAATGGATTTTTTCATAAATTTCAGTGGTAGTATATTATTTTCATAATATTTAACTATGTTATAAATATATGGCATGTATTATAACATCATTTCATAGAGAAAGTGGTGTAATAAATACAATAAAGGGAATTTATGACAAAAAATATTTTTCCGGTTCAAAATTAGGATTTTTTGATATTATTTGATTAATTTTACAAAGCATTAATTAATCCTCCAAAAACGATGTCATATTTTATGTTTTTATGACTATTTTTTATAAATAAGACTCACTGTCATCATGGATGGTTTTATTTTTAGTTATTTATTTATTACACAAACAGCATATTGAAAACCAATCATATTTTTTATAAACTATGGGAAATCCATGTTAATGTTTTTGGTTTTAATTATTTTTTCACATATATTCCAAAACCTTTGTTTATAATTTAATAATCAATCCCCCTCAATTTCAATATAAATACCCACCCATCCTCCCACTCTGCTACACTCAAAACCAAATTAGAATAACATTCCTCTAAGTCTACCCCTATAAATTCATCACACATATTTATCATGATCATAATAATATCCTCTTAAACATTAGAATCACTCTATCAAGGTAATGTATTATATTCCTCCTCTTATATATTGATTTATATTATATATATTTATACATTTTCATTAGTTTTATTTTTGTTTTCAAAATTGTTTTCACAAAAATTTACTATCCTTATGATTCTTGTAACACTCCGTTACTGTTGAGATATTCCTAAAAACAATTTTGTTATATTATTAATTTAATAAGTTGGAATAATGTTTTATCATTGAAAAGTTTCATTTTTGTTAAACAAGTCACAGAATGGTTAAACACCAAATTCATATTCTAGAAAATTCAATTATTTATTTTATAAGTTAATCATTGAGTATGAATGAGTTTTTATGGTACGGAATTCCTCGGTAAATGTGCAATAAAACTATTAAATTGTAAATTTTAAAGGGACACTTTTAATTCATAATATTTAAATAACACTAAAATGATGCATTATTTGTGAAATATGATACCATTGTTTTGTTAGTAATGTTTTTTTACCCAAGAAGGGGTATGACATTTAAAGGTGCCAAAAATTTGGAAGTCTCACTCATGAGATAAAGATATTAAATAATATTCAATATATTATTTATTATATATAATTAAATATCTCTCTCTAATAGTGTGTTTTATGGGAACATTGAGACCATCGATGGGTCTGGAATGATGGGTTTACCTTTGACAGGGTATAAAATTTCTAAGCATCAGGTGTTTGGATGTGTCTCTCTCAAAAAACAATCCTTTTAATTTTAATTAATTATTTATTCAAATATTTTAATAATAAATTATTAATATCTTTTAAATGGTGTGTCATATGAGAAATCTTTGACAACTATTTGGTCCAGAATGGGGTGTTTACCCTATGAGGGGCATAACTCTCATAATAAGTGATCGCCTGGTCATGTCTCTAATTAATTAATGTTATTAATAAGTACATTATATAATTAATTATATTAAATTAATTTATTTATTAAAAAAATAGAGTACTATTAATCCATTTATCCTTTCACACTGCTCCATATTCTCCACAAACTAAAACACCATTTTCAACCGGTGAGAAATCTTGAAGCTTATGTCAGGACCCCCTCCCCAAAATGTGAACCCCTCCTGGGCCAACAATGTCAGAATGGTGATAATGACCTCAAGTCCTTCCATCAATAGGCCCCATTTTGGTGACTAGAACTGAAGGTATATTACATAAATAAATTAAGATAATACCCTCTAAGAGAACCCATGCGAAAAAAAGAGATAACAAATTCACAAACCAACTCCACATCAAACTGCAATATAAAAGAAAATCCAAGTACAAATATGTAATATGAAGCAATACTATAACAACTAGAAGGGGAAACCTGCACGTACCCATACAAAAGTGAAAATAGCTGTGACCATGAAGCCCAAATAGGTATGGGAATCCCATGCTAGTGGAAACTAGTACGATCTCCAACCTTCTCCAAGTGACTTTAAAATCAATTTATATATACATAGGGTGAGTATAACAGTATACTCAGTAGGATCCTCCCCAGAGCCTCTTGTGAAAATGTAAAGAAAGAATGCTAAAGCATAGTGAACCACTAGTGAAACTAACTCATCTCATTAATAGTTATACTATGTTCCAAGCCTTGGTAAGGATACTCTCACCAAAATACACATAAAATAATATATAATATAATAATGAATATCAAGGGTACCCTACTACTACATCCCCATTGGTTTACCTCTTTTCCCCGACATCGCACATCCTAATAATCACACTCCAAAAAAGATTGCCCGCACACACGTTGGAAAAGCACAACAGCATGCACCTCGTGCAAAAAAACACCATGTCGATGTAAGAAAGGTAACCAAGGAGTTTTTGGGAGACCCCACATCTCACATAATGTGTATCATACATCAGGTATTAATCCTCAAGCCATTATAGCCCGTACACCATGAAATGATCCGCAATACATCATTGCCTATAGACATTACATCTATAGTAGTCCATAGGAAACTATATCTCAAATATGTGTGTGTGAATAACAAGAATCCATTACATACCTCTATGCACTAATATGGTGAAAACTATCCATTGTGCTTACCAGAACATGTAACTACCAAAAGAAGAGAGTGTGGCCAAAGGTGGTAGTCATCCATCCATCTTACAACTTGAATGTTAGGGACCCCCCTCCCAAGGATATGAATCATAGGGGTGTTAGTTACCCTAACTGATGGGGTGGAGTACCATATAAAAACAAAAAAATTACAGAACATACTATAGCTTACAACAACACCATGAAGCTATCCTAGTCTCCCACTCATCATCATCTAAAATATCTCAGAGTTCAGACTTTCACTTCTAGCACTATGAATCCAATTAGAACACAACCATTTAATGTTCTATATTACAATACATCAATCCCATTTTATTAGTTTCAGTTTATGTTAATTAATTCATTAAACATTAATTAACTGTTAAAAATTTAGACATTATATTTAATTTGCAGCACACACAAAGTCCACTGTTCCAGTAAATTGAAACCTCAGTATTTCATCCTAGCAAGCTCCCACCCCATGTGTTTAGATCATTTATTCAATAATTTATTAACAATATTATTTCATTCCAATATTCCTAGGAATTATATAAAATAATTCAAAGCTACATAACACATGGGGGATCAACTGAGTGAGTATATGAACTACTCATCCAATATTTTCCTCCTATAGAAATAGCATAGACCAATCCTATCTTAGGATTCTATACATGGAATGAAGGTGGAAAACCCCATGCATATTCACCACTTTTTGGAATTTGGATAAGGAAGATCAGTTGCCCTTAGCATTGGGGAAATAAAAGCAGATGAACAATCAAAATTATTCTTCATGTATCCAATTATCCATATCCATCCTTCTTCATCATCTATGGTGTCCTCCCTGACACCCACATGCATAAATTGATTCATCATTCCACTTTAGGAATGAACTAATTTGATATCCAATGGACCTACCATCTCTTATATATCACAATAGTCATCAAAACTCACATCAAAACACAAGAAGTGGGGATAAATCAAATCAATTGGTCTCCTTTCCCTTAAACAAGACATTCTTCTTTCATACATAATGACCTCTCACAACACCAAGAATAAGTCTCAATGCCTTTATAAGAAATATGTTAACTCAGAACTCTATGATGAATTATATTGTTTTTTCAAAAATAATATTCATTAATCAATCTAGAATTAACCGATTTATTATTTTTAGGTTCCATATATGGGTAACCTAAACATTATGTAATCACAAATAATTAAACATGATGGCAATATCAATTCTACAAGCATAAAATTATAACAACAACAAATAGATTCATTTCCATTCTTATTTATCTTTATCCAAAGAATTATAAATCAATTTCAGCTTTAAATTTATTACCAATATCAATCTGGAATGAAATTATAACAAAGTATGCATAGATACCACACTATCTAGAAAAAAAAGGAAAAAACAATGGATTGATATCAATTTATTTATCTAGTTAAAATATATATTATGTCAATTACATTTTTATTTTCTAGGTTATAACATGTTAACTCTATAGTTGTAAATAAAATATAAGAGAAAAAATGAACCCCCTACCTCAAAACGTTTCTGATTCACTTTGAACATACTATCCCAACAGATCACGATCACCCCTCTTGGGGGACTACATCCACCCACGGATGCAGAGACACCACCACAGAAGTCATAACCAAATAATTGTCTAGTATGAACATGTAGATAACATTCCATAACATGGAAAGTAGAAGCATGAGATGATGAACACAAAAGAGTGATGATAAAACATACCATATATGAAGATTGAATAATACTGCTTGGTTGCAAAAAAATAGATGGTGTTCATATAGTAAGAAGAATCTTCAATGGGAACCAATCCAAAGATTATAGAATGATCACACAACTATTACAGGATGTAATGAATGGTTCGAGCATCTCAACCATGAGAAGGAGGGATAACAAGTGAGGAAGATATCTCAACCCTTTAGATTATTTAATAAAGAAGCAGTTTAAGATAAGATAGATTTTCTATTAAAATTAGATCACATTAAACAATTCGGTTTGACCAAGTAAAATCATTCCAAGACATAGGATAAAATAATATATGAGTAATGGAATTTTATTCTCGCTTAAATCCCTTAAAAAGGCCTAAAATACGTTTAATGTCAAAGAATATTTTAAATCTAAAAAACTAGATACATATGGAAATTTGGAAAGGGAAATATGAAATAGTTTTAGAAACATTGTTCATGAGATGTGGCACCATTTCTATGACACCTTTTTTATGAAACAATGTTGGTGACACCATTTATGTGACACAAAAACAATGACACCATTTCCGTGACACCATTTCAGTCCCACTGTTTCTATGACACAGTGATTGTGACACCGTTTCTCTCACACTGTTTCTGTGACACCATAACTATGACATTATTTCTGTGAAAATATTTTTGTGACACAGTTTATGTAACACAATTTCTATGACACCATGCAATTTTTTATTAAACATTAATCAATGTTAAAAAAATTGTAAATTTGGAAATGTGTTGGGGATGAGTCACCTTGACATCCTAGAACAACTCAAACACCAGATTTGAAGAAAGGAATGCATCAGGGAGGTCTGGGCCATTACATCAGAAACCTATTGAAACATTATCATCCTTGAGAATCCCAAAAAAATCCCAAAAGCAAACAAAAAACTGTTCTGAACAACCACATCTCGAGATACCTCTCAGAAGAGAGAAATCCATAAGATGCAATAAAATAAATCAATCTTGTTAACACGAAAGGTCTTTAACCACAATTCACACATCATTTCCTGAAATATAAGTTACACATCAAACATATCTAGTAACTGGGATAGTATATGTGACTAATGTTCCACTGTACACTCCTCCATTCCACCGTATCTTCCCAAGATTCGAACCAAGGGAATATAACCCACACACAAAACCTTATCATTGTGGTCTTAGATCTCCGTAGATCACTCTTCAAAGTTTGCGTCATAATAAACATCAATTTCTCCCCAATCGATGACATGATAGTCATCATGGAGATAACTACAGGGCTTTGTCACCTAAAAAACATTGTGTGTCTGTATCATCTATGGGGGTAGTGCTTCTCGATATTCAATGACTACAACATGAGACTACCCCATGAAAGGCCCAAAATATAGGGGAGAAAGCTTACATCCACAACCAAACCTTTGCTTCCCATGACGGGGAGTCACTTTTAGAAACACATGATCCCCAACATCAAACTCTGATTGACTCCTCCTTTGATCGACATATGATTTTGGACAATCCTTCTTGAGTTTCATCCTCTCATGAATCACCCAAACCATCTCTGTTGTATTTTGTACTAGTACTGGTCTGAGAAATGATGGCTTTGCAACACTAGTCCTGCACAAAGAAGAATGAAAATGTCAGCCATTCAAGGCTTCCAATGGAACCATACCGATGGTGGAGTGAAAAAAAAAATTCATAAAAGAACTCCCCCAATGGTATGTGCCACATCCATGATCCTCAAATATTTAGGATAGAAGAGGGCAACATATATTCATGAGTCTAGATGGTCTTCTTTGTCTGACCATCCATTAGTGGATGAAAATGGTTCTATGGAAATGATGAGAACCAAAGGAATTCTAGAGACTTATCCACTCTCTAGAGGTAAAACAATCATATAAATATGAAATTATCATCCTCGGGACTCTGTGGAGTCTCACAACCTCCTACTGATACTGCCTAAACAAAACATCCACAAAGATTGACTCCTCGATCTCTATGAAGTGGAATAATTTTGTTAAATGATGCACTAACTCCCAAATTCATTTATGTTTTCCCTGATCATGAGGTAAACCAGTAACAATGTACATTGATATGCCCTCCCACATCCACTGAGGAACATTTAATAACTCAAGGAGACCACAAAAAACACAGTATTTGACCTTCACCTTCATTTAAACCAATCATCGAGAGACAAACTCTGCAACTACATACTTAAACCCAGGCCACCATAACTGATGCCTCATGGATAAATACATCTTTTTCATGATAGGATGTAACACTAATTTAGAACAATGGAACTCTCTACGAGCTATATCATGCATCCCAAAAGAAACAAAAAGCCTTACATGATACAACACTTGGTGTAGTTCATACTCAGACCAACTAATAGGGTCCTCGCTACAATGAACTTGTTCTCTCTATACCCCCACCTCAAAATACCACTACTGGAACTCTTCCACTTGCTGCACCAGAGATGACTGCACTATCATCTTTAAAATACAACCTCTTCCCCTATCTTCCACAATATCGAGATTTAATGCTGAAATTTATTCCATTACACATTATGAATCACCATATTCATGCACATCATCACTACATGACTTTTGTCTCAGTGCATCTACTAAAACATTACCCATTATAGGGTTAAATGATTTTTCAATGTAATGTTACTATAAGAACTCAATATACAGATGCTGCCACATGTTTAAGTCATGATGGGAGAAAATATAACTCAGGATCTTTCACCGGGGCGCGCGTGCGCATTTGTCATGCAGGGGAGGATGCGCAGCATGGGCCCCTGCATTCCAACTTTCCAAAGGCGATCGACATCTGTTCCTTATTCTGGGATTTCTACTCATTGATCGAAACCGGGATGATGGGATGTCAATTCGTCCTTCTGTGGATTCCTCCTCAGAGCTCGTCACCTAGTCCGGGTCTCCCTCATAGATTTTAGACATATTCGTAAATCTAATCCCCGATGCCATATCTTCATGGACACTAGTTAATTACGCTTCTTCCGTTGAGATGCTCTAAGGGGTATGGTCGGGGCAGAATCCTTCAGTTAAGAGAGTGGTCATGCTGAGGCGTCATTGGAGTGCCTTGATGCTGGGGGATTGGCATGTATGTCTTTTGTCCCTTCTTATAGGGCTTATATAGGGCGCGAAATCCCATGGAATCCCACATCAAACACTGGGAATTGTTTGTCATATGAAAGTATCTGAGGTTTTCCTTAGCTTCACATGTTTAACATGGTGTATTCCACAAGTTTAACGTCCATCAGAGATGGATCAGACTGATCGGAACACTGAGAGTGGATCAGATTAAAGGACCCACTGGAGGGAACACCAAAGTAGGGGCCACTGCATCTGTAGCTTCTTGGATATTGTGGTGTGGAATGAGGTGGCATGATCCTAGTGGGATGTGGAGGCCCGGGTAAGAATCATGATGGGTGATGAAGTGAAGGGGCTTGAACCTCATGGAGGCTTCTTACGTATCCTCATGGTAGGGAATCAAAGTACGCATAGTTTGATGATACGGTGGGACACCTGAAAAGGTGACCTATGACAATGAATGCAGGGTGGGACCTAGAGGGAGTAAGGCATTTGGGCTAGGTCATGATCTTACCGAGGCACGTGGGCTCAAGGGATCAGTCAGGATTAAACGTGGGTATTGGGCTTGAAACTCATGGAGTCTTCATACGTACTGTGCCTTAGCGCGGATCAGAGTCTCCATATTTCAATATGGATGGGGCTTATGCTCAGAGGCGTCAAAAGGTGGATACAGGGCTTACGCTCTAAAGCGGACCACTATGGTGGATATGGGGCTTACGCTCTGAGGCGGCCCACAATGGTGGATATGGGGCTTACGCTCTGAGGCGGCCCACAATGGTGGATATGGTGCTTATGCTCTGAAGCGGCCCATGATGTATGTTTAACTGACACAAAGGGGTCAAAATGACCAGGTGATGGTCTTGTACCTCGTGGAGGCTTCCTACATATCCTCATGATAGGGAATCAATGTCCACGTAGTTTGGGTGGTGCAGTTTAACGTCTGGCGGAACTGAGGCATACAATTTAACGTTGTGCTATATGGGGCATACATTTTAGCGTCGTGCTGGATGGGGCATACATTATAATATCATGCTGGACGGGAAATCTGGGGATTATTCTTCTGAGGCGGCCCAAGGTGACGGCGAACCAACATGAAGGGGTCGAAATGACCAGGTGGTGGGCTTTAACCTCGTGGAAGCTTCCAACGTACCACACCTTGGCACGGATCAAAGTCCTCGTAATTTGCTGGAGGTGGGTTTCTGGGTCAGTGCTCACTCTAAGCTCACATGAGTCATGATCTGTGTGAGAAACAAGAGGTTGTAGGGACCTGACGATCATGTCGCAAAGAGTGCATCAGTGAGAATCGAAGAGGGGCTTACGCGTTGAGTGGCCAATGGTTCCGGGACTTACTGCAGGATGGAGTCCTGATGTGAGACAAAGCGTAGAGGGAGAGGGATTTTGGAATGAACAAAGGAGATGCCTCGTTCCCTATCACACCCTCAACTGGCCTTGGAGGTGGGTAAGAATGGAGGTACATTGGTGCTACCTTACGGGAGTGAGGCTTGGGGATTACACTAAGGTGGTTGCCCTTCCCCCGTGGACAAACGCCATTCCGAGAGGGAGGATATCATCCCATGTGAGGGGTGATACCATACCCATAAAGACGAGAGGCGTAAAGAATGTCTGAGCTGGGGGGACCCTGGTTGTGAGGCACGAATCCCGATCACAATTTAACATCATGTGTCGAGGACGAGGCTCCTGGTATTTTAATGTCTTGCAACTTGGATGAGGTGGCTTCGCTCCACACCCCTAAGGATTACATGACCGGTACCCTCTTCCAGTTTTTCCAGGTAAGTCATCGACAAGGTCATGGTGAAGGGGGGGTCTCAAAGTGAACCATCGAGGGGTCTACGTTAGTGTGTCTATGAGAAGAATCAATAGCTGTTAGAGTTCCTATGCAAAGAAGCATGTGGCAAAGAAACGTAATGGGAAACACCGGCCATGGGAACTTGTGGTTACATCGTACAATACTGGAAGGCCACACGGGAAAACAACGCATGATTTGTATTCCCAGTGAGTGTACCTAAGGCATACAAAAGGAGGACACCTAGTGCCTACGTAGGGAGGTACCTGGGGGCATCAAGGTGAGGGGTCGCGTGGTTTGCACGCAAAGAAATTGTTTGCACGCAAAACACTGGGATGGCACGTAATCAAGGGCAGCGATATTGCGCGTGTCTAGGGGGATTGGGTGCAATGGATGTGAATTGCGCATGAGAGGAAAAGGCCCCACCCCAAGGCAAGGCCGCACCCAGCAAAGGGATTGCACAAAATTTGACAGTTTTGCATGCATCAGAAAGAATTGTGTGCAACGTAGGAACCGTGAAGGGTTTAGAATTCTATTTAAGCCAGTGAGATTCTATACAAGGTGGATCCTAGAGAGAGGTGGCATGAAAAGGATCAGTACCTAAAGGTCATCTTGCGCATGTGGATGTCCTATTTCGCGAACGAGAGCCGGTTAAAATTTTGCAACGTAGAAATAGAAGCGGTATCCTTCAATTTATATCCCTCTCGTGTCGCAGAATCCAGGAGGCTTGCGAAATTTGGGCGCCCAAGACGGCGGCACAGAATTTTAGCAGCGTGGGCGCAGGCGTGAAATTATTGCGCGGCTGTACCAGGTACCTCTTGCGAATCGCAAACCCATTTTGCGTGGCACACATTTTTTCTCTCGCATTCTCCTTTATTTCACGCAACAATTCTGGGCCCTCTAGACCGGGCCTCCGGGTCCGAATATGTCATCTCTTTTTCATTTAGAAACTTCCTTTAGTAATTACGTACTTTTCGGCATCTATAATGCCAAATCAAGATCATGTATGGAATAATAACATTAAGGGGGACGCAACTGGTGAGACCCATAAGAAACAACTGATCTCTGCTACATTAGAACACAGCATAACCCCAAATAGGAATCATTACAGAAAAAATCAAACTGAACTCCACCTGCTGGATGAAAAAGAATAAGATAACTTACTATCTTCTCCTTCATATACTTAAAAGATACCTGAACCTGATAAGTCCACATGTATTCATGATCTCTCTGGGTCTATGTTGTCAAAGGTGTTGCAACTTGAGGGAAACCAGCTATGAACCTCCTGCTGTAGTTTCCGAGACCAAGGAATCATCACACCTCTACCACTATCTTGGGAGTTACCCCAAACACAACATATTCTATAATTGATAGATCTAGAGCTACTTCTGTCATGGGCAGAACATGCCCCAAGAAATGGACTTCCTGAGCCAAAAACTAATACACCATTAACATTTCGAAAAACCGTTGTTGAATAAGAACATCCAAAATGGCGTGAAAATGCTCTGAATGATCCTCCTCAGAGGTGGAATACACAAGGATATAATAGATTAAAATCACCACAAACATATCCAGTAACTCACGGAACACATCGTTCAACAATATTATGAACACAAATAGAGAATTCGTCCCACCAAATGACATCACAACGAAATCATAATGCCCATGAAGACAACAAAAAGAATTCTTCGGGATATCCTCATCATTCACACGTATCTGAGGATATGCTGACTACATGTAAATTTTTGAGAATCAACATTGACCCTTAATTTGATCAAATAAATCATAAATCCATGGAAGAGTTTCTTGATTCTCTAAATTAAGATTGTTTATGTGACGATAATCAATATACTACCACAAACTTTAATCATCATTATTAAAAAAACTAGTTCCCCCCAGGGTGTCATACTCGACCAAAAATAACAATGTAATAGACCATCACACTACATACATAGTTCTCGTAACTCAGAAGAAGAAATATTATATGTAAACATGAAGGTAGGAGAGGCTCCTGGTTGTTGCATGATCCCAAATTCGATATCTCGTCGAGAGGGGTAATCCTATAGCCACTTTTCTAAATACATATGTGTACTCTTATATGACCCTAAAAATAACAACCATTGATCCTCTGAAGAACATATCATTAGATAATCGATCATGGATATTAATGATACAAAAATCCTCTGACCCACCAGAGTACCTTGCTCAACAACAAAAACCATTGGATCTCCATCCTTATCAAAGAACACACACTGCCTCCTAATTAAATCCATGATAGCCTGAACCGAATACAACCATTACATACCAACGATGACATCATGTCATTGTATCCATAAAAATAGGAAATCTCACCAAGAGAGGTGTTGCACCAACACTAGCTTATAGTCTCTACAAGTTTCAAACAATTCAACTCGACCTCCAACTGGCATATTGAAATCCAAGGGCACTGGAAGCCTCTCTACCTCATTTCCCAAAGCATAGAAAAGAGAAGATGATATGAATAATTGTGTCTCTCCAGAATCAAATAAGGCATACACCAATGTTGAAAATAAGAAAAGGGTAACTTAAACGACGTTCTTCTTGCCTAGAACTGGAAATGCTAATGTCTGAAGCTGAGAAATACCACCTCGATAGCCTCAATGATCCTGATGATGATCACCACCATGGCTGCGCTCTACTCTCTGAGGATGGTGAGCATCATGAGGCAATCCTATGCATAACCCATCTACCATTTTTTGATCCAAATATGGTGAAACCTGCTATTTCTTCCTCGGCAGGAACTGCCTTAATGGAGGAACCTGGAGTGGGACACCTAGTGCACAATGACTACTCTAAAAGGATGGACACTGTTGTTTCTTATTCCATAGACGACTACATAAAAAAAAGTTTTTGATACCTTGGCATATTCCTGGGAGCCACTACCACTGGAGAAATGAGATACTAAGGGATGGGACCTACCCCTGGCCGAACAGAAAATCATAATCCCTATAATTTGGTAACCCTAGAACACAGGTCTTCTTCATAAAGAATCATGGTGACTCCCCTCTAATGGTGATCCAGTTATGGCCAATGTCCTCACGAAGACCTCTACCATCACCAGCACCTCATGATATTTCTTTCGGGTAAATGGGTGACCTGACACTAGATCTTTGGAAAAAAACCTAATCGAAAGGGCTCGGCCTAGCCTCCTCATCTAGAAACAGGTCCGATGCATGTCATAAAAAGATCCTGAAAATGATTCAAAACTCTTGTACATTGCATCTCCCCTGTCGATAGGTATGAAGCTCCTGGAGAATGGTTGAATTCACAGATGATGAATGAAAAGAAAATCTAAACATGTCTCGGAACTCATCCCATGAGATCACCGACTCATCACACTACCTGAGGAACAAGAACAACCATTTCCTCACTTCTCCATGTAGTATTGTCAAAACCAATGACACCAAGTCCTATATCTGATCACGTATCGAATTGAAGCCTATCTCGAACTAGTCTAACTATTATTTAGGGAATGCATCCAAAACAGATCCCCCATACATCTGCATTCTCTAGAACTGAAACTCTCTTAGTGTCCTCCTCCAATTGTCTACATTTTCGACCTCTACCATGCGGCGATCTGCTTGCACTACCTGCAAGACATCTTCTATGAAAACCTGATGAGGATGTTGACCCAAATACATACGTGTGAAATAAAATAAAATTAGAGCTCCTAATCCTATTATATAAAATACTCAACATTGATTTATTAATTTTTTATTTTATTAATATTAGGTAAACCCATACCTATGACTACCCATTCAAACACATGAACTATGAGGAATGATGCATGATCCATTCCTTAGTCTCTATCCTACAAAAAGTATCTACTTTTTTAGTAGCCATTGTAAACATAATGTTTCACATTTAAAATCCTATGGGACCTAAATGCCTATGTATCAGATGGTTCCTAGTGCTTTCATCAATTTCTAAACATTATTGACATAGTATCCCTACCAACCCATGAAACCTCACATGAGCCTAACACCCAACTCCATCTAATCCCTCAACCAATTCTTTGATACCACTATATCATGATCCCATTCTTACATGGCATACCGCTTATGGGTCTGAAATATGATAATGGAGATAATGAACCCATAGTCCCACATCCAATATGCCCTAGGTTGGAGACTAGAACCAAGGGAATAATTAACACACAAATGAGATGCATTCCCCTCTTAGAAAACACATGCCAAAGAGAGAGATAAGATAGACACCATCCTACTCCCACCCTGACTAATATATAATAAATCCCAAGTAAACATATCTAATTTCATTCAAAATAATTACAACTAGAAGGGGAAAACTGCATGTACCCAAAAGAATGTAAAAACAGTAGTGACCACGAAGCCCAAATAGAAATTCTAACCCCATTCTATTAGAAACTATTATAATATCCATCCTAATTGAGGTGACCTGAATAATAGTTCATATATACATAGGGTGAGTATAACAGTATACATAGTAGGATCCTCTCCAGTGCTCCTCTAGAAAATGTAAAGAAAGCATGCTAAAGTAGAGTGAACAACAAGTGAAACTAACGCATCACCTAAACATGTATACTATGTTCCCAACCTCATCATTTCTACTATCACCAAGTATCACATAAAACAGTATATAATACAATAATGAATATCAAGGGTATCCCACTACTACTTCCCCATTGGTTTGTTCATTTTCCCCAACATCACACGTCCTAAGAATATCTTTCCCAAAATTCATTCTTGCATATAGTTTGGGAAAGAACCAAAACATGCACCTCGTGCAACATAACCACCATTTCCACGTATGAAAGGTATTGAGGTAGTTTCTAGGAGCCACCTGGGCTCGCATGATGTGTATCATACATCGGGTATTAATCCAAAAGAAATTATAGTCCATACAATGAGTAAGGATCCTCATTCCATCAAAGACCATAACTGTTACACCTATAGTAGTCCATAAGAAACTATATCTAGAATATATTTGTTTGAATAAAGATAAGTCATTACGTCCCTATACACACAAATTTGGGGAAAACTAAACACCGTGCCTACCTTCACATGTAACTCCCAAAATGGAGAGTGGTGCCAAAGGGGGTAGTCAGCCATCCATCCTCCCACCAGAATGTTGTGGAAACCACCCCCCCCCCCCCCTCAGGGCTCATAATCCCCAAGGTGTCGTTTTCCCTAACTGAAGGGGTGGAGTGGTTTATAGAAAACAAAAAGTACATAATATACTAAATGTCATAACAATGCTATGGGAATAACCTAGTCTTAGACTCAACTATAGATAATGTCTCATAGACTCCTGAAATCCACTTCTAAGACATGGTATCCTATAAGAACACAACTATTTAAAGAGTTTGATTACATTAATTCATTCCCATTTTATCAGTAAACAATTATGTTAACTAATTATTTAAAAATTAATTATCTATTATCAGTTTCCATATTTTATTTCATTAGAATCACACCTAAAGTCAACTATTCATTTAAATGGAAACCACTGCACTGCGTCGTAGCAGGCTCCAACCCCATGGGTTAACATCATTTATTAAATCATTTATTAACAACATTATTTCTTTCCAATATTCCCAGGAATTCTAGAAAAACATTCTACGCTACTAAAAACAAGGGGGGTCGACATAGTGAGTACATGAACAACTCATCAAGTCTTTTCCCCATATAGCAACAACGTAGACCCATCCACCCTTAAGATACTATACATAGAATTCAAGTGTCATACCTCGTGTGTCTTTACCCCTTTTTGGAAGAATAGTAAGCGAGACCAGCTACCGTGAGAAGTGGGGAATGTAATGCAGATAAACAATCAAAAATATTCATCAAGTATTGAAACATCCACATCCAACCTGATTCATCATCTCTGGTGTCTCCCCTGAAACCCACATGTACAAACTGATGCAACTCACCAGTCTAGGTGTTAACTGCAACCACAACCAATGTGCCTCCCTACCCCCACATATCACTACATTCATCCAGAATCTCATCACAACACAAGAAGAAAAAAAACTACTTCATATATACATGGATCTTAGCCCTTAATCAAGGCATTATGCCTTGATACCTAATGATCTATCATGTCTCCAAGGATAAGTATCTTTCCCTTTATAATCACGAGGTTAACTCAGAACCTAATGAGAGTTTATCTTTTTATCAAATATCCAGTTCTTTAATCCATCTGTAATAAATCGCTTTATTATTCGTTGGGTCCAACTATGGGTAACCTAAACAGTATGTTATAAAAAATAATTAAACATGCTTACTATTTCAATTTGGCTAGCATAAAATTTTAACAAAAAATAATAGATTCATTATCATTCCTCTTTATCATTCTCCAAAAAATTATAAATTAATTTTTCTTTACATTCTTAACCAATTTCCATCAGTAATGAGAAGCTAACAAAGAATTATTAGATATCATACTATCTAGTACAAAAAGAGGAAAAAACATATGACTGCTATCGATTTAAATATCTAGTTTAAATATTTATTATGTTAATTCCATTGTGATCTAGTGGGATAAAACAAGCTAAATCTACCGTTGCATGTAAATGAATAGTGAACCGATGAATCCCCTACCTCAAATGTTTTTTGATTCCAATTGAAAAAACTAACAAAATAGTTCATGATCACCTACCATGGAGGACTACATCCGCCTGAGGATGTAGAGAGACCACCACATATCTAAAATGGTTCAAAAGTACCTTAAAAACAAGGAAGTAAAATGTTATAAAAATGTAAGAAAAAACATGAGAAGATGAACCCAAAAGAATGATGATAAAACACACCTTATATACAGATGGATCGATACTGCTTGGTTGCACCATAATAAGGGATGAGCATGTAGCTGGAAGAATCTTCAAGGGGAACAAATCGAAAGAAGAAAGATTTATCACACAAATCATATGTGAAGAAATGAAATGTTGAGAATCTCACACCTGAGAACAAGGAGGAAGAACAAAAGCGGAATATATCTCATCCCTTTAGAAGATTTAACGGATAAGTGGTTTGAGAAACACAAGATTTTATATAAAAAGAGAATTTAATTAAACCATGTGGATTGACCCAGTAAAATCACATAGATCCTTTGGAAAAAATAATATAGGATTTTTCGGATTTTATTTGGCCTTAAATCCTATAAAACAAGCCCTTAAATGAATTTAACGTCAAAGAAAATGAAAAATTGACGAAACTGGAAAAATCTATAAATTTGTAAATGGAAATTTGAAACAGTTCAAGAAATATTGTTCATGAGCTATGATACTATTTTAGTGACAATGTGTTTGTGAAACCGTGTCTGTGAGACCATTTCGGTGACACCATTTTTGTGAAACCATTTCTGTCAGACCATTTTTGTGACACTATAAATTTAACTTGATTTCTATACAACATTTGTATGACACAGTTTCAGTGACACCATTTTTGTGACACCATTTCTGTGACACCATGACACTATTAATAAAATAGGAAACACTTTTCCTAGAACTAGAAATTTGGAAATGTGTTGGGGGTGAGTCAACTTGACCTACTAGAACACCTCAAATAGTTGATATTAGAAATGGAATGGAGCATAGTGTTTAAGTCCATTACCTCTTCCATTTATTTACAGTTTTAATCAGTTTTAGTTAAAATTTAATAATATAGTGAAATTCATGAATTTGTTTTTATTTTTCGGTTGAATCATGGATTAAATGAGGTGTTTCAATTGATGGTTAATTTTTTTGGCATTTTTTGGGGTTCTATGTTGCCGAACGGTTCTGGTTTGTTTTTCTATATTACATTATGTTAGGGTACCCCCAAAAATTGACCTGTATAGGATTGGGAGACCTCAAACAAAATGATTCGATATACTTCATACGTTGGACATCAGACCGGCCCCTTCATCCCTTCTGGGTGCTACATGCAGGTGTACCTATTTTATTATATTATTTATTTTATTTTAAAATATAATATATCTAATGAAAATAATTGTGGGTTTTTAATAAATCGATACATAACTAAATTATGGAAATATAATCCCTAAATTATCAATTGATAATTTAAAAAGTTTTTTTTATTTTCGAAATATAGTTTTTAATTAATTGACAAGGAACAATTGTGTCAAATTATTGAATGATAATTATGAAGTTCAATAAAATGATAATTTCATAAAATTATCAAAATATGTTTATATGAGTGATAAAAGGATAAATACATATCTATTAAAGATAATCTTGAAGTAAATTATCTTGTGTTAAAAACTCTAAATAATTAATGATAATTAGATCAAAAAGTATTTTATCGAATTTATCATACTATAATTGCAAGGATAAACAAATTAAAGATATTAATATTATCAAAGTATTATTTATTGAAATTATAAAATGTTAGTTATTGATGAATTTATCACTAGATAGATTCAATGTTTTATTAAATGATAATTGAATTGTTGAATTGTATTTTTTATATGTATATATATATATTTACATACCTACAAACACACACTCATATATATATATATATAAAAGAATAATTATGTGGAATATAACATTTTTTCTCAAATTTTCATAGGGATATAATTATCAATATAGGTTTATAATTATTCTTATAGATTTTTCATGTGATTGTAAGCATTAACATATAATTATCATCTAGAGATTATCCAAGATAGATAAAATATAATTTCATGTAATATTTTACTTATTTGTAAGATATGATATATGTTTTGGTTCTATAAATCCATGTCGAATTTCAAGTATTGATGTGTCGACACTTTCGATAATAATTACATAAGAAGGTGAATTAAACCCCACTGGATGGATTATCGTTGTCATTGGAATCCGAGACATTGAGGTAAGAGGTTCCATTCTGATTAGACAAATTTATTATCCTTTTATTGCTTTATTTATTTCAACAACAAAATTAAATTAAATTGCATAACATTATTTTAATTTATTTAATAAATTCAAATACCTTTGAATTATGTGATTTGAATTTTTTTAGCATGAGAATCTAGAAAACAAACAATTCCATTGAATTCATGTCTATTTATAAAAATTGTTTGATTTAAATTTTTGAATTTAAATAGGAGTTTTGACATAAAAATTTACAATTACATTTAGAAATTTAATTCTGGAAATAAATTTCTGAATTGATAGAATTGGTTTCAAATTTACTTCAAACTATAAAAATATGACTTAAAATAATTATGATATAATCCTAGTGGTTTTATCATGTGAAATGTCCTTTTTTTGAATAAAACTTGTTTGGGTTTTAAATGGAAAAAAATTGAAATTTTAAAAATGGAAGAATGAGAATGATCGTATTTTTAAGCAGTCTTAAATTAGTATTCCCATCATGTAAGTGTGCATTATAGCCTTAAGTAGTTAATAAGTTATTTGGATACACTCTAATCATTGATAACATTCAAAAACATAATTTTAGGGGGTCACATCTTCGACGAGTTAGTGACAAGTCTCCTTAGTCTAGAGTCATAGAGATGTGTGTACACACTTTTTGGAGAGTACACATAGAGATTGTGATATCCTATGGATGGTTAATACCATTTTACCTTTTGTAAGAGGACTATGCTTCTCAATTGTTTTTTTATATTTGAGATATAAATGTATGCCGGTTTTTTTGTCAATAGATTACATGACTTCAGAATTTATATAAACTAATTTATCTAAATGTTTTACATGATCCATTACTTTAGACATATCCCCTCATTTGTAAACTAATTTCGTAAAATATTTATTTCCATCATTTGAAAATGTATAGCATGTTCATTTTAAATATTCATTAGAATTACTGAACTTATTTATATTAAAATTGAAATATATTTTTTGGATACTCTCTGTTTGGAATTTGTTATAAAATCATTGGTGGTATCCTACTGGGAATAGTCTCAGATCCTACTTTTTACTTTTGGTATTTGCAGACTTTCTTCTTCTAGGTTTGAGCAATGGGAAGGGATCTCTTGGAGGTCGATCTAGCTATTGAGCTTTGTTATTGGTGATTTGTATCCATATGGACCATGGGACTATTTTTTTATTTTACTAATTCATCTTTAATGACTCTTTTTATTCAAATATATTACTCCTAGTGGAGCTTCTTTGGTTATGTATACCATCATGTCTCTTTTATTTCAAATTGTTGTTGGAAAAATCATTCCAACTTGCATGTAGTGTGATGTAATTTAGTAGTCATGGGCTACTGGGGATCGGGAATTCCCTTAGGGTTATGTTAGGGTCGGCTCAGTTATCAGGTTACTAGTGTATCGAGGCTGGACTGTGACACAATGGTATCAAATAGTTGATAATCATATTTCCATGATGACAATATTCATTTAAGTATTCTTGTGGGGACATATGAGGTAGTTGTTATTGAGTGTTTGACCAACACTCTACAAAATGAACCTTATGTCACCAAGGGTAGTTAGGGAAATATGTCTTCAAGATTAGTTCTAGTATTTTCCCTATTTTTATTTGGATAGTGTGAAATCCAAATCATGTATGTTCTAGCAGTTGAGATCATGTTTCCCTCCTTGCTATGTACGATCATTATCTTATGTCCGCATTATTGTCTGCTGCTGTTTTGTAACATCATGCCTCTGAGAAGACCTGCAAATCGTATTCCAGAAGGGGATACTGTTTAACCTCTAAAATTGAATCCTCCAGTGGACCTATGTCTATTTGAGGTGATTTTTCACGTTCTCTAAGATCTTGGATAGTCACCACTAATAGTCCATGATCATGCTCTAGCTGTGAATTTAGTGGGATGCTCTTTGAAATTGTTCTCAAGAGTTTGTTCATTAGAAACAACTATTTTCCAAAGGTTCAATCGATCCTCAACATCCTAAGGAATGGATTGGAAGAATAGAACATTTTATTGAGTTCTTGTAGACACCAGATAAGATCATGGTTATGTGTGCGACCTTTGGGTTGGAGGGACCATGACAGAGATGGTGGGACACAATAATTAAGACAAAGAAACATGAGGGCGTATATTGGAAGGACTCCATGGTTTATTTCACCAAATAGTTCTATATAGATTCCATGTTGTTTGTCAAATTTGTGGAGCTTTTCAAGCCTGAGAAGACTAATAGAACTGTGGATCCTGCAATCATTGGGGGGACTTACATAAGTTCCTCCACAATATCCCCACTCAATGTTGTGGCATGATATCGTCCATACCTTCAAAACTATTGGTCAATTAAATTCTTCACATACAAATGGTTTCCAGACACATGAATCTAGAATGATGCATTCTCACGTAGTGGAAATGTATCCAAAGGAAGCAGATACTAGTCCAATGACCATTTGTGGTACTATTACTATAGATTTTTTATAGTGAATAGTCTTTTTATATGAGTGCATCTTGAGAATTTATTTCAACCCATATTTTTAATATATTTAATCTTCATATTGAGCAATTATCATGTGTAATGGATATTACTATACCACTCTGTATAAAGAGAGAGAAGGGTCTATGTAATACATCTTGTGCCTTTTCTCTAGCAGTTGTCAAAATTTCTTGATGTTTTTTGGTACTCAACATGAAATCACTTAATGTCATATTTGAGATGGATTGTATCATTACCAACAAATACTATATGGATTGTTACCATTGACGGGATTAAATATTTACACCTAGTAGTCTGCCTCTTTTCTGTCAAGAAGAATGTGACCCAAGGTCTAGCAGAGTCTTGCCATCCTATCTGGATTTAGAGAAAGTTATACTACTGTTAACATTGGATCTGGAGCATGATTCAATGAGTGTTGATATCCCTCAATTCATCATTTAGATCCTAGATGTGTTTCTTTCTTGCGTCTCTGGTTTTCTACCTGTAATGGAATTTATATTTTCTTTTGACTTGATACTCGACACTCAACTAGTTTCTAATCCCTATTAACAATTTTCTACCTCTATACTGATAGAAATAATGTCATAGTTAGACATTCTTCGTAAGAATGCCTTTATTAACCAAATGATTCACCTTAGTAGGTTCCCATTATCTCTACCATGAATGATGATGGTTCTATGAAATACTTTTTTCTCAAGATATCATTTAGGAACAAAAGGATTATGTCAAATTTTGTATGCATTAGAGGCACTCTATAGTGTGGGGAGACTGATTCCCAATGTTTGTTCTCCAAAGAGATTGTTGCATGTTATCAGAACTATTATGTTGCACCATTATCGACAAGGAAGGCTATAATTGGGGATTTCTATAATTTCCAATGGGTTGTGAACCCAGGAATCACTAAGTCATTATGCCTCATGATGTAATGAATTTGGTGACTTTCTATTTGTAATTGTTTCACCTCGGTTGGGTCATTGGATACTTGGGATGAAAGGGAAGCTTGCTTCAGGTTTTGTGGGATCTTTTGAGGTTTTTGATTATATGGGTAAATTTATTTACCATTTAAAACTACCACTGCATCTGACATCGATACATAATTTGTTTCATGTATCTTAGCTTTGAAGCCATTTATCTGACTCGTCTCAGGTTCTGATATGGGGTGATCATGAAGTGGAACATGTCTTATTAGTGGCTGAATGGACAATCAGGGTTGTTGATTCTGAGAACAATATACTTCATGGGAGGATGGTAACTCTAGTCTATATTCTATGGTAGCATGGTTATTTTTCTCTGAACGGTGGGAGTGGGAGACACTAATGACAGAGGAATTTCTTCATCTTTTAGACACTGAGGCTTTTTCATGGACATTCTGTGGAAAAAACAGTTATTATGATTGGGAGATGATAACATACTGTTACTGATCTGATATTCTTAAACTATCTTGTGTTAAATTATTAATTTAGTAAGTGGGAAAATGGTTTATCAGTGAAAAGGAATATATTTGAATCAAAATTGGTTTGGTTTTAAATGAAATGAAATTGACATTTTTAAAATTGTAGAAAAAGAGAGATTTTATTTTTATGTGGTCTTAAAATAGATTTCACATAATGTATGAGTGCATGCAAGCCTTATGTATTTAGTGAGTTGTTATGATACTCTCTACACTATGAAAACATTCTATAACAAACATGTGGTGTGTCACATCCTCGATGGGTTGGTGGTGAGTCTCTTTTGGCAATTGTCATAGTGACGTGTGTATAAATATTTAGCTGAGTGCACATAGAGAGTGAAAAATTCTATAACTTGTTTATATTATCATACATTTTGTAAGTGGACCATGATTCCAACTTTTTTATTTATATTTGATATATAAATGTATTCTAATATTTTTTTGAACAAATTATATGATTGATGAATTTATATAAATTGGTTTATATAAATGTTTTATATAAGCCATTTTTTAGGAATATTCCATCTTTTGTAAAATCATTTCATAAAATATTTAGTTCCTTCATTTTAAAATTTATATAATGTTATTTTAAATATTATTTTGAATTTATTAACCTTTTTATTTGAAAATTTAAATCTTTTTTTGGATAATTTATATTAGGAATCTGTTATAGAATATTTGTTGGTTTCTTAATGGTCTTAGGCTCACACCCTACTTTTTCATTTAGGTGTTTGTATACTATCTTCTTATAGGTTCATGCAATGGGAAGGGATCACTTGGTGATGGATCCAACTGTTGAGCTTTGGTCTTAGTGAGTTGTGTCTATAAGGAACATGGGGATATTTTCCCATTTCAGTACTTAGGAATTTAGGCCTTTTTGTATTCTAATACATTATTCTCAGTGGAGTTTATTTTTTTATTCATACTGTCTTGTTACTTTTCTTCCAAATTATTTTTTGAAAAATAATTCTCACTTGCATGTAATGTGTGTCCAGGTTCTAATCACCAACCCATGAGGATCGAGAATGATTTCGGGCAATGTCAGGGTTGGATCACTTTTCAGGTTACCAAGGAACCTAGGATGGTTTGTGACTATTAATAAATAATTTGACACCACATTTCACTCTCATTAATCCTTTCTATGAATCTTCATATAAAATTTTTATGATACAAATAATATTCTATAAATTTATATGAAAAACATTTTTACTGTGAATACCCGAACCCATTTCAACCCATATGGAGTCACCTAGATGTACCAATCCTTTAATTATTTGGTGCATCTATGTATCGACCCCACCAAAATTAAATTTTGGAGTAAATATGATGATTGTGATTTTTATGTTTAATGGTCTATATAGCACACTAAATACATATAAACTATCTGATTGTGAATGATGGGACTATAATTATATAGTCATACAATGAATTGAAAAACATTTTTATCTAATCAAATTATTTCTATAGTACATAAGATGATAGTCATATCAAACTATGTTATGATTTATTGGTGGTTATACTTATCATATGATTATTATTTCATGTTTTATGTTATTCCCATATTCATATATTACCTTGATATTATCATCATATATAATTTCTTGATTTTCTGGTTTAGGATTCCCCCCCCATTTATATCACCTTGATGAATATCAGGACTCACATGAATTAGATTCATCTTGTTATTATTTCATTAATCTATTATAGGGATTTTTATAACACCACATTTTTTTGTATGACCATAGTTTAGATCATTTGATTTTAGAAGATCATGGATATTCTAAGAGAATTTTATGATGTTTTAATCAATATTAATGTATCCATATTCCTGGTTATAGTGATATATAACTATTTACCCAATGAATATAGGAATATAGATCCATATAATTTTATTATGTGCTAATTTCTATAAAAAATTATAATTTAAAAAAATAATATAAATTGGTTTTTATTTTTTTATTTGATAAAATAATTTTAAGGTATAGAATAGATTATTTTCCCAAAAAGTGTTTTTATTATAATGATTTGTTTTTGTCATAATAATTTAAGATAAATTCTAATAACTAAATATTTTAATCAAATTTACATATTAAAAAATAAAAAAAGGTTTAACATTAATCTAGTGTTTTTAACTATGCAAGATATTAAAAAAATCTCGCTTTATGCATGAAGCACATTTTATAGAAACCATTTTTTGTTTCACTTTGTACACATATTCCAAAATGTATTTCAACTAGTTATGAAATAATAATCAAGGAAAATTTTTTACTCAATATAAATTAGGATGATAACTTTTTTTTAATATTACAATATTTTTTTAATTGTGAATAATATCCATGATAATTATTTCTCATCCAGGTATGGGTAAAATGGGTCAAACAAGGTTAAAAATATTGTACAATGCTTATAGATCTCCAAATTTAAAATCATTTAATTCATAGTATATATTATTTCAGAACATAATAATCTTATCATTTAGGTTATTGTAATATATATATCTTTTCCATATATAATGAAATCAATATTATTTAAAGTAATGAGTAAATAGAAAATTCCACCAAATTCATTTTGATATCTACAAAAATTATTCATTATGATGGAAAGATTTTATATTTATTAATATATTGTTATTTTAAAAAAAATTATTTTTTCCATGTGAAATTATTTTAAATTTTTAGTTATGGAATAATTAAATAAAAATATTATGCAATGTTGATGGAGTAATTTTTCAATTATTAGAAAAGTATATTATATCAAATTGAAAATATTTATTGTAATTAAATTGGAATGAATTATTGGGTTAGAAAAATTGTTCAGATAAATATAACATATTATTGATGATTTAAATAATTTTATTGTAATTATATTTCTATAATATTTCCTTTAAATTAAAAAAATGTGAAAATTAATAGCAATGAATTTAATGGTATCTTATGTTAAGGAATATTTTTTAATTTATTTAAAATTCATTAAAATATATATTTGGCCATGTGAATGTGATATGGGTAAAAATATCAACCATTTTCCTATTTTTGGTCAGTTGTATTTTTATATTTACTTTCAGGACCCCCCAAAAAATAAAAAATTATTGATATCATGACAATCGTCAATATGGTTAATGTGTATTAATCTAACAGATATGTGTTAAAACATAGCCTAAAATTTTCAAAATATTATTGTATGGGTGTGTTTCAACAAATAATAATCCTAGATTTCAAATATATCAATTTCTACCACTTGAAAATGATAAATAATTTATTTTATTTTAATACGTTAGGTAATTACATTGGTATCCCTACACACAAATATAAAAGGGTACCTCCAATTTCAACTATATTCACAAATTTTTATCCTTATATATTATATAAGAAAAAAATAATACCATTAAAAATTCCCATAAAACAAACTCTATATTACAATGCATTAAAAATACAATACATTCAAGGATTAATGTGTAATACCAAGGAATTTTCAAAATAATGAGTTTTAATTGTTAATCTGTACTTTTAATTTTATTTATTCTTTTACCCCTTATACATATATGTTGTATTTTATAATATAATTAACATTGGATATTAAAAATATATATATAATTTTTATTATAATTATGGAACAACCATTATACAATAATTTTACATTTTATGGGAAAATAAAACATCACTTGTGTTTACATATGGACAACCACCTTCACTAAGTGATGCATGTTGTTCTTCATCACTACATCCCATTGAAGGTTATAAAGATGGATTTATTGAATATTTTTAATATTTATGAAATATTTATTGACATGGAAAGGTGATTTATTATTTAATTATACTTTATTACATCCATTGAAATTTGGAAACACCACTCATACATACCTACCCACTACCGGCTCCAAGAAATGTGGTAATTAATTTTTTTTAAATGATTTATATGAATATTTATAAAGGTGTATATAGTTATTAGATATTATACTAAGGAAAATATTAAAAAATTAATTATTAGTTAATAATGATCAAAGAGATAATATCAGAACTTTCGATCAAAAACATGTTTGAAAAATTTAGCAATAATCACAGGGAACAAGTATTCTATTAAAGAGCAATTAATAACATGTTATAAAATTTTATATATAATGAAAATATGGTATTCTATATTTATATAGTTATGTGTTATTTTTATAATAAATATAAATTTATTATGTATCAGGTTTGAACATGTACAAACCCAGATGATACATGACTTCATGGATTTATATTTCAATCTCATTTTCATGAGGATTATTTATACATGTATTTCCATTGAGGTAAGTTATATTATACTTATATAATAAAACCATTTAATATTTATCGCCACTAGTTATTTTAGGAAATTTTATGATTTATTACATTTTACCCTCTTTGGTATTCTAAATGGAATATAGAATGTTTTTGGAAAATGCTAACCTCATCGTTTTTTTTTTCAGAATAATTCTATTTTATACCAATGTTCTCTAAAATGTTTTCAATAATTTTAATAATATGACCCAATGATTTTTAAAGTAAATTTTACACACATTTTAGTTTCAATAAAAAATTTTATATAGAGTCTTCTAATCATCTTCTAAACGGGGTACTTTTTTCCATTGGTCTGAACAGATTTTTTATTTTTATTTATTAATGTATGAACAAAATTTATTATCACCATTAAATCGCAATTAATGTTTTATTACTTTATATCTTTCTATGGTAAATTTCAATGAATTATTCTCCAATATATTATTTAAATTTTTATATTTTAAATATATGATTTCCAATTGAATAATGGATTTTCAAAATGAAATATAGATATGATTTTGGAAATGAATTTATCGTCTATGATAACATCATTTGATGTCACATAATCTATAAAAGGGGTATAATAAAATTATTTTGTCTTTATTACTTCATGGTCTGATTTATGATTTTGATGATGAGATAATTATGAATCCTGTTTGTTTTCCAATGATGATACAATGATTGTTGTATAATATTCATACATTTATATAAAAGTATTATAATTATGTGACTAATGGGCCTGGAATTACTAATACATCCAATGCATTTCCTAATGATGTTGTAATTATGAAAATTATAAGTGATTAAACAGTTGTTTATCTCCCTGAAATGATGGAGTAAAAAAATCATAAATATAAAAGAGTGAACTAAAAATAACATACTCTTATGTAAATGATGGAATTATACTATTTATATAAATCTATGTTGGGGTTTTAATGTATAATTTATTATTATAATTATTCATATGTGCAATTTAAAAAATATATTTAGTTTTCCATGTTCCTATGATATCATACCTTGGTTCATGACTAATTTTATATGTTATTTCACTCTTATAATTTATGATTTCTAAAACTCATCGTTTTATTCCATAACAAATGATTATGATGTATGATAGATTGGGTATGAAAATTTTACCCTATGATTATCATCTAATATCCTTATTATTAACTTATTCTTTTATACGATAATAGAATTATAAGTCCCATATAAAACATTACTAAGTATCTAGGCTCACCCTTTAATATATTCCCCTTTTCTGAGTTATGTTGAAAGGTTTTATGAAGGGTTTTTATAAAAAGGTTACTATGTGAGAAGAAATTTTGTGAAATGTTGGATATCCTTTTTGAAATAATTGGTTCATATAACTATTCCATATGAAACTAAACATTTATGATTATATGGATTAAACTATTTTTAGATGTATAGAATAGTCAACTAAAATAATTTAATATTTATGTATTTTATGATCAGTTCACCGCAATATCTACACTCTCTTCTGTATCATGTCAAAACCCAATGTTACATTGCAAGAGTAATTGAATGCTTAAATCACACCCCTCCATCATCTCCTCTAATATACAATGACAATTTGCACTAAAAAAATCTCATTTGGGATGTTAAGTGATGAATGAAACTAATATGTATATAACAATGCCTTAAATTTACTACTAATTTCTATTTAATGTGTTGTATCCTAGAATAATTTGAATAGAAACCATTGATATTTTCCCTTTATACCAAAAAAAATTTATATACCTCTACAACATTATTGGGTGTTTCCTATGAAATAAATACATCAATCATCAACAAGTATGATGCCGCACCTTACTCAGACACCCCATACCCCAAGAAGTGAACCACAAGAATTGGAAACATAATATTAGATATCATCCCATATTTATAATGGTGAAAAAGTATTCTTAAAATATCCTTAAGGTGGTCAGAAAACATCCCTCATGAAGCCGAGTACTTGAGAATGTCATCAGCAAACAAAATCACAAACTATCCAATGAACTCAAGGAACAAAATGTCAATCTGTCCTCCAAAAATAGATACTATATATTTGACACTGAAAGGAAAAAATAAAAACGCAATGTACCAATATAGTTATAAAGGATATGTTTTTAGATATCCACTTCCTTCTATCTAATCTGATTATATTCATAAATTAAATCAAACATCTAAAATTAACTACATAATTATTAATGATAAAAAAATCATCAATCCATTGATGATAGTAATAGTTCTTGATTTTCACCTAATTAAATCACAGGTAGTATATACACAACTGCAAGTTATTCTTTTTATTCATGTTTAATAACATATGATCATCCCAGATTGACACTTTGATCTAGGTAGACCCCTTTTGTATCAGATAATCTATCTAAACCCTCAACTACTTCATCTTAGAAGGTTACATATAATATTTATCCATCTAAAATAGAGAGTAACTCTGTGAAAAATATTTCCCAAAAATAATTTCACTTTTAGGGAGTAAATCAAAAGAATTATTTGTAAAAATCAGGTAACTCCTCTATGAATTTAGGAAATTCCACCACCTATTTTTTATGCAGAATATAGGTGAATCATTAGAAGATGAGACAATAATATCTCTATACATCTACAAAGAACCCAAGGATCCCACTTGATATTGAAAACTATATGGTGTCCGTCTATAACACAAGACATGAAATCAGTAAATTTAAATGTAGAGTATTACCATGTGATTCTAATAATGAATTCATATCATTGTAACTGAAATAAAAATGAATCCATAGAAGACCAATGATTCCCCATATGTAGCTCAAAACTCTAACACACATCAAGAAGACTTATATTCACTTCACCAAAAATAATCAACACTAAAAGAACTAGATGAATTTCATTATAATTTCACAAAGTGTGGATCATATTGGGTTTAAAAAAAATGTTTGATTCAATATAATCAAATAAATCATAATGCATTATGGAAGATGAGAATATAATATCATAAAATAACTCTAATGCCTTTGAAATTGTAATAAAAATAGTATTATGTTTCCCATGTTTGGATCCCCTTCTTCAATAATAATATGAACACAAAATAAATTCTTATCTCTATCTCTATATGGGTGAGGGATATCATTGGATTTAATTCTACCATCTCCATCTGCACATGATATAATATCGTATTGTTTAACCGGCTATAGATATATTGTCTGAGAAAACTACTCCCATTGGTTCTTTTAATGTTCTTAATTTCCTACACCACACTGATCCCTATGGGTCCTTAAATTCCAGAATAACTGATGATTATATCTCATATGAGAAAATAATAATGTCTTATAACCCATAGAAAACTTAAGTGAATTACTAGACCTAGATGAATGAGGGGGTAAATGATGAGTCATACAACATTCCAATAGAATCATAAATAGTATGGATTCCTAATGTCCATAGATAACATCTCTAATTCATTATGAAATTTGAGATATCCTCTCTTGATATAACCATGGATGAACATGTACAGTCTCGATAACCTCATAAAACAAGCACACCTCTATGTACATTGGTAAACTAATAGGTAAACTTTAAGTAAAATAACATATCACAACACCTCCTACATATGTCAATATCTATTATAATTATATAGAAATATATCTTGTTTTATGTGAAGGAGGTCATCGATCCTAATACCAATCTACCAGAAGCTAATGCTCGTATTTTCATGATATGTAACATCATATTTCTATATCACCCTTGTCAATTATGAAAATAATTATACAAAAAACTACCTTAGAAAATATTACAACATTTTATATTATTCTTTATACACATTTTGAGACAAGATTAACCATTTTCATACTGCTCCCAATTATCTAATTACGGTCTAGAATTACCTTATACTCAACCCAATCTTCAGATTAAATGAATGTTATCTATAACTCCATCATCCAGTGATCTATCTCAATTTCATATACAACCCCCTCAAATATCAATAATCCCAAATGTCGTATCTCACAAATCATCTTTCTTATCTACTAATCCACCTCAACCAAGTCAAACATCCAATGCTTAGTTGGGAAGAAGTGTTAAACATCACTAACTAGACTCCTTTGATTATTTCATGTTGTATGTTTAGATAACCATTTTACCCAACCAATCCATTAATAGTGTCATATGTTCCTAACTCCATACTTCTTCATTAATCACAACTAAATCTCTAATACAACTCAATTATGACACACAATAACTAGTAACCCCTCCGTTGGCATACAATGAAGATGCTAATGACCTTCAAGTTGTAACTGTAATAGGCACAATGTTTTCGACCAACACATATTGTATAAAACATGTAAATGTGAGATATTACCATTCTTTAAGTCAAGAGTATAAAAAGAGACCCACCAATTGACACCACAATTTAAAATAAGACAAAATATTTATTATTCCACAATAAAATATGTGATAATAGAATAAAAATTACCAAAAAATTACAAAATTAATTGCCTTGGTAGAAACACAGTAGAAAAACAAAAATTAAATCCTATATCTATCTTGCTCCATCACCAAACCCTTCGTAGAACTATAAAAATTATTATACATATAAGGGTGGGAATAATATGTATACTCAGTTTGATCATACCTGATAACTATCATGAAAATAATTAAGAATCATAATAATTTTTCAGTGAGTTAGAAGAAGAACCAATAACAACCTACCTAGACAACTATCATTTTCTAATCACCACAAGGATCTCTCATCAATCATCGCATCCCATAATAGATAAATGGTATAAATGAATATATTTATAATTTACAATTTAAAAACTTAGTGATCGGTTTGTCTCTTTCACAACATAACATAAAACATATGTTTCTCACAATCACATTGAGATGAAATATATAGCACACCAGATCTCTTATAACTACCATATCACATACCCCAAACATAATATACTTATAATTTCATATTCACTAACACATATATAATATATTTTTGTATTGTGAATAAGAATCACATCAATTACATTCCATCCTCCAAAAATGTATGAGCCACCCCATAATATCCTCAAATAAATATTATCAACGTCACATCTCTTCAAACCCATATTGGATTTTTTAGTGCATGTATCCTGCAACCTTGTCCCAAAACCCTATAGGGAATATATTTTCCCATAAACATATCATTAACCCAATACTTTATATGTTCTTCTAGTTTATAGTATTCTATGGTTGAATAATAATACCTAGCCTATTCTATCATAATGTTGAAAACACCTTGAAATGAGAGAGAGGATGTTGGAGAAGTCAACTATATATACCCTCAATAACTGTGACATTAATAGAAAACACATGGTAGATAAAGCATATTGGGTATTAGTAAGGGTTTCAATCTCTAGTTGTGTGTGTATATAAATCATAAAGAAAATACCTAATATATTAACTGAATAAAGAACCCAATCAAGATGTTTTACACCTAATAAAACTACCACAACATGGACACCCTAATACTTCTAATTTTTTCACTAGAAATTGATACGATATGACAATAACCACTACCATTTACTATACTAAGAAATGAAAAATATTTCCCATGAAAAATAAGTATTAAAAATCATGCAAATGATTATTTTATTAAGTCATTTAACCATTTATAAATTTAACTATTATCAATAATTTTATTTTTATTATGACATTCATATTCATGTTTAATAAAAAACGATTTTGAGTAATTTCCCAAATTTATTACCAGTTATTTTTCAGTCATTTCAGGCATCATTATTTCATTACAACCCTGATTTAAATCATTTAAACTCACAACTATTTCATGATCTTCATTTCCAGAAACATTATGTTACTTCTCAGTAACAAAAAATCAATCCCACATCCAATATCCTAAACTTCTCCCCATGACAACCACTTTTTCGTTTTACATTCATAGAAAAGAATTTATAATACCATTTCACAAATATAATCATGATATCTATTACACTATGACATGAATGGCTTCTGTCTTAGAACATACTCCCCTCGCACCATGATAACACCCATATACAATTCAATCCCATTACAAAGAATAATTAATTAACTATAATTCACAAAATACTCCCAAACAAGGCTAACTATTTTAAAAAATTACATATAACAAATCATAACAAATATTATCCAAAATCTATAAAAAGTCAAATAAAACATGATTCTTTTACCATCACTCCATACAGCATATCAATGGACATCGAATTCATTAAAATTTTCAACACATATTTTTTCATAATTTCATTTCATTTACAATCATTAAATATGTACCTAGTTATCAAAAAATCAACAATGTTAAAAATTAATACTACTAGATCATGTACATCAATAGAAATAAGAAAACACAATAATTAAATTAACATCCACCTAATATGTGAAATAATATAAAATTTTTAAAGTCCATGTGATCCCCCTTTCCCTTAATTTTTACATTCCAATTTTTATTATTTATAGGTTGAATCATACAATATTTTAGATATAATTGTATTGACACAAACATTTACTAATGAAAATTCATCTTGATGTAATAAAATTACGTATTATGTAAAATGGTTATATGAAACATATTTAATTCCTCCTTTTATTTTTATAATTTTAAAATACTATTATTAATTTTTTAACGTTGATAATATAGTTGTTGAACAGTTACCACAAGAATAGTATAAATATAGAGCTTTAAAAATTCCAATTTACTCAGAAAAAATTAGTGATGACCTCATCTAGTATAATTTTACCATACGAAGCACATTTTTCAGAGCTCATAAAGGAGGTAACATCACAAGGATTTGCAGTGGAGAAATACTAATCTGAGCTTCAACATGTTATGCTCGAACAGAATCACCTATGGGATAAATGGAAGTTAATAGAAATTACCACCCTAGTGATGTTATCGGAGTTTCCCCAAGATTATGTCACCATCACACAACTTAACCTTAGGTCTTATGAATGATTTATAAGGGGTTATGTAAAGAGACCATATAACTATGATTATGTTCATTATTGATTGTATAAAGAATATATATTCATTTAATTGTTGTTAGTTTTTAAATGTGTTTTTAAAACACATATAATATCATTAGTTTATATTTAAATTCAATTATGAAATCTAAATTGATTAATTAATGGATTTTTTAATTAAATAATATTTTATTAAAATATTATAACTAAATTACATTTCATTAAATATAAATTATTTTATAATTATTATATATAAAATTATTTTTTTTATTATGTTTTTAAAGTTGTTTTTGTCAATTCCCATGAATTTTTTATAAATGTCATTTTTATTTTAAAAGACCAATTTGACATATTTAGAAATTTATAAAGATAAAATTAAAATTGTTTTTGAAATCAGGATGTCGAAAATATCCAATGGTTAATTTTCCCTAATTTTTTGATAGAGTAAATCTTTTGGGATAAAATTATATACCATTTAAATAAATAATATGTTTTATGGCATCATAATGAACCAAGAGTGATGTAAAGAAATTCAATAAAAGCGATATTCGGTCAATATAAGTATTACCTTTTCAAATAATATTATTTTAGTTTATTTATTACGTTTAGAATGCATTAGTGGACCCTCTATGTGTTCTAAATTTTTTTAACATTTTAAAATTATTTCTTTAAGAGTGTGACTCACCTCCAAATAAGAAACACAAATATTTTAATATGTTCGGCCATTAGACATATAAAATAATTTTTTCTAATCCCCATTGGAAAAACCCATGAAAAAAACATAGAATGGTTTGTGGTTTAGATTAGATTAAAGTGTAGTGTCAAAAACCTATATAATAAAAAAAATCTATCTCATTTCATATATAAACCCACTCAATCTCTCAATCCCTTGCACTAAAAATATTTTTTTCTCAACTAACCTCTTTCCTCATCTATCTAGAATCCTCCCATGCTGCCCAAATCTCCCTTGAAGCCTCTCTTAAGCCTGTCCCAATCATTTGGGATCACATATCCGCATAATGGATTTCTTCCTTTCTCATTTTTTTCCAAATTTCATTATGTTGATTTACCCTTTTACATTCAATTACAAATGTTGTTGTACGATTTCAACATTGCATCATACGTCCCTATATATTGTTTAATGTTATGAGACCAATTTATCTCTCAATAATGCCTCCCATTTACACTTGTTACCATGTCAAAATTTCGCATGGGATTCCTCTCTCAACATTTACATTCTTGAAATTATTTTATATTTTGAAACTAAATTCCATTAAACATGTTTGGATATTATGTTCAATTAAAAAATTACTATAAATTTAATGTATAAATGATGAGATACCAATTTACCTCTCATCAACCCATTTTATGATTTCTATTTGACGTCATTATGCTGCCGAATTTACTCAAATATTTCCACACAAAAATCATCATGTAAGTGAATACCATACCCATTTCTCTATCAATGGTATTAAACGTTATGCAGATGTACTTGTTCATTGAAATCATAAATTTATTTATTTCACATCTCATATTCATGGAATAAATTTGGATGATTAATGAATCCATAATTTATGATCTATGTGGAACACTTATGCATGAAATGAAATATTTTTAGATGGTGTGCCCTGATAGCGTTCCAATGCATTGTGTAATGATTAGTATCATTGTACGTCAAGTTAAATAGGGATTACTCTTTCTAATTCATGTGAAATGAGGGTTTACTCATGGTCCATGTTCAATGAGCCTTGGATCATTATAATATCATGTTAATTGTTGTTTCTACATTTTCATGTTATGATAATCATGTTATATCATGAAATTATGTTCCTGTTTCTCTTATTATAAATAGATATTCCTATTTCATAAAATTTATTGTATTCTTCATGTTATTCCTTTTTTACTCCCTTATTAGGCCTTATAGATCACTAATTCTTATGCATGTCCTCAGGCTATACCATGAAATGATATGTAGGAATGAATTTTGTGATCATATAAAAGATTTTTTCAGTAAAGATGTTGTGTTTTATTATTGTAAGTTGTTATTTAATATTCTTAATTTATCAAGACACGAGACCTATATATCCTTATGGTTTTATCAAGTGAATTATTATGTAATAAAACATGTTTAAGTGTTTAATAAAGAGAAGTGTTGTTATATTGGGTATCAGATAATAGATTTAGTAATTTTTGATATTAGGATAAGAAAGAATAAGAGAAAGACATAGGTATAAGAAAATGTATAATAAAAACATCCCTAAATTTTGGTGAGTATAGATTATGTAGATTATTAAGAAAATACATCCCTGACACGAAATGAATAACTAGAGGTGGCTCTAACACATATGTATCTGGGGGTAAATCCCAAAAACATAGCCTTGAGCAAGAATCAAATGGGAACTAGTGCATGAAAATGGGCCTTGTGGCACTCTTGGTTACAAAACTCCCAGGATATATGCTTATGTAAATTTATAAGCATAGTATGAACCATTATAATGGGAATAAAAAAACTCCCCTATGAATATATGTTGTGAATTAATTCATGGATAACATATATTTAGTCCTATTAATTTTGAGTTATTGAAATAATTGTAATTTATAAGTTATCAATATTTTTCATGGGATTCCCCCTGATGTATTTTTGAATACTTTCCTTTTATTCCAACAAATTGCCGGTAAAAGGAAAACACAGTATAACAAATTATGCGAAGATCAATGTGATGACTGTTTAATGAGATGCCCATTCCGATGGGATCGGGAATCACAAATATTGTCATGATACTCTCTCATTTAACCCTTGTTTTTAATAGAAACAAGGGTCATGTGGAACCTGTAACCCCCCAATGAACGAACAAAATTTAATTGTGAGATTCATGAGACAAAGGCCTCCTAATTTTAATAGATCATCTGATCCATCGATCTCAGAATAGTGGATTGATCAAAAATACCACTCCTAAGGAAGATATCGAGCCGTTTGAATGGAAGGATTTGTAGAAAATGTTTTTTGATAAATATTTTTTGTGCACCATCTGAATTTAGATGTAAAGGGACTTCCATGCCCTCTTGAAAAAATACAATGAATTCATCAGAGCATATGATCCAAACATCACATGTATTCCACGATACACATCCAACTTTTTCATTACCCCCAAATTTAAGGTTGACTACTTCTATGGTGGCCTAAAAACTGGCTAATATAAATCCATATTGATCTGTGAATTTGATAGATATTAGGAAATTGATTGCGGTGCCGTAAAAGTTGAAATGGAGTTCATTGAATATCACTGGTATCATGGGGATAAGAATTATAATGTGGATAATAATTCTGGTGGACCGAGGGATAAATCCAAGCGTGAAAATGAATTCCATAACCCCACTTGGTAACTGTGAAGAATAAATCACCCTAAAAATTTCCTAAAGTGGATGAGGAAATGATTTAGTTGTGGAAGAGATGGAACCTGTCCATTACCTGCTGAGCAGAAAAACCCACTACTACGATAGTGGAGGGGAATGTTCTTTTTAACCCAAAACTCATTGTTCATTGCTTCAACTGCAAAGAAACATGGAACTTTTCAACTCCTTCCATAATCCATGGTTTTTAATTGATACTAAAAACCTCCAAGATAGCAAAGGGAATATTTTTACATCACTACCATCGATGTGAACCCCAATAATGAATTCGTCACATGTACACTAGTTATTCATTCAATAATAGAAAAATTAGTTTTTTATTATGGTTGTAAACATTTATATACATCACAAATGTTTAGTAGAACAATCACAACACCACCAAAAATCATGGAAGTAAAGATTTCACTAAGAATGGAAAATGTAAAAATCATTGCATCCAATGAATATAACTCTTCCCATGTCATAATTTGTCTATTAAACTTCTCATAGAATCTCATTATATTAATTTTTGTGTAATTTGATGCAATTCAAGGCATGGATTGTCTTACCCCATATAGTTCCAACATAAATTTCCATTAGAGGGAAATAACTATACACATAGGGAATCCACCCCTAATTCTATACAAATCAAAGGAGTAGGATGAATATTTTTTAGAACCATCATCTCAATCATATATATTACTACCCTATGAGCATGTGTATCTTTCCTAAATGATTGTGTTTAAGGAAGAAACTATCCTTAAAGATATTTATTTTGTTATAGAATTCACTAATGTTTTTCCCGAGGAATTGTCCCGTCTTCCACCTAGAAGATATGATGAATTCACAATTGATCTTATACTTAGGGAATTTTTAATATCCATGACTCCATATTGAATTACTATTGTGGAGCATATGGATATAAAGAAAAAACATCATGGTAATCTGGATAAAGGGTTTATACACCCAATCGCTTCATCATGGAGTGCACCAGTCCTCTTTATCAAGAAGAAATATGGTTCAATGAGACATTGAATTAAATATTTTGATCTCAAAAAAATCACTATAAAGAACAAGTATCCTCTGCCCCTAATTGATGGCTTGTTTAATAAGATATGTGGAGCACAATAATTCTCCATGGTGGACCTGCAGTCGGGATTCTACCACATAAGGGTGAAGAAGGGGGATATCCATAAGACTACTATTTGTAAAATGTATGGGAACTATTAATTCATATTAATTACTTATAGACTCCCTAATTCCCATAAATTTGCATTTAAATGATGAATAGATTTGTTATAGATTTCCTAAAAATATTGTGGTAGTCTTTGTAGAAGATACTCTTATATCCTCCAAAATCGAGGAGGATCATGAGGAAAATCAAGGCACTATACAAGACACATTTCGAAAGTATAAGATCTTTGAAAAGTTGATCAATTGTGAATTATTGTTTAAATATATCTCAATCAAAGGTCATATAATTACATGTAATGGGATATCTATGGATCCCTCCAGGAAAATACCAATTGACTAATTTTTAAGGCCAATATTATAGATGGATATCTGTAGCTTCCTTGGGTTAGGTGGATATTATCGCTGATTTGTGAGAAATTTCTCACGATTTCCAAACCCTCTTACCAAGATAACTCAAAAGAGAGTCATGTATTCTTGGATTAATGAATGCGAAAATAGATTAAAGGAGCTAAAATAGTGGTTTATGACTGCGATCATGTTAACACTACCCACATGTGGAGAATACTTTATGTTATTTAGTGATGCTTTGAAAAAGGTTCTAGGCAGTGTGTTGATGAAAAATGACCAATTTAATGCCTTAGATTCAAGGAAATATATATTTCATGATAAAAACAATCCAACCCATGAATTTGAGTTGGTTGCGGTAATATTCGCTTTATAAATTGAGAGAAATTATATCTATGGTGAGAAGTGTAAAATATAAATAGATCACAAAAATCCTCATGTATATATTCACAGAGAAAGAGATTAATATGTGTCAATGAAGATGGATTGTTTTGATCAAAGACTATGACATCTAAATTCATTACTACTTGGGGAAAGCAAACTGGATGGCAGATGCTCTAAGTAGAAAACACCCAGCAATTCGATCATTGATGAGAATTGAAAGGCATCCAATATTCTTAAATTCGATGATGATGGATACGAGTATCGTAAAGAAGTGAACATCATCAATACTTTCCCAAATTATTATTCAACAGTCAATTTTGGATAGGATAAAATCTTCTCAAAATCATGATATGGGAATTCAGAAGAAAGTGAAAACTATCAGAATAGGGAAATCCTCTGAGATAAATGTTAATAAAGAAGTAATTTTGAGATTTGGGTCTAGACTATGTGTTTCATCCAATATAGAGTTAAAAAAAAGAAATTTTGGATGATGCACATAGTGTGAATTTCCCTATTCACCCATGAAAAACTATGATTTATCATGATATCCAGTATCATTATTGGATGGATAACATGAAGAAGGAGATCGCGGAGTATGCCTCAAAGTGCCAGGTATGTCAGCAAGTGAAGGCTGAGAGGGAGAAGATTAAATGGATGATGCAACCATTACTCATAACAATATGGAAAGTGGAGAACATATCCATGGACATTGTCACTAGACTTATAAAGATATCCAAAGGAAACAATTCTATCTATGATGCTATGGATCATCTTACGAAGAATTCCCACATCATTGCAATTTGAGGGGATTTCTCATTGATCATCTATCATGGATAAACAACAGAGAAGATGTAAGGCTGCATGGAGTACCACTATCAATTGTATCTGATCGAGAACAATGATTCACCTCTATTTTTAGGAAGATTCTCTTACATTCTCCGAATAATGAGATGAACAACAACATGGATTATCATCCTCAAACTCAAGTCTAATATCAGCAGGCAATCCAAAAAAATGAGGAAATTATGAGAGCATGTTAAATGTACATAAAAGAAGGATGAGATCAATATTATCGTCTATTTGATTTCTATTACAGCAATAGTTTCCACTCATGTTCCAAATGGATCTTTATACAGCCCTTTACGGGAAGAGATGTAGAACACCGGCATTTTGTGATGATGTTTGGGAGAAAAAACTCCTAGGATCAGAAATGGTCGAAGAAATGGTGGATAAGTCTATGTTTATCCATAAGCTCTGTAAATCTTCCCAGAGTCGACAAAAGAGCTATGTTGATAATCTTCAATGAGACCTATAGATTGATTTTGGAGACATGGTATTTCACCTCATATCACCTTGTAAAAGGGTTATGTGATTTTTGAAGAATGGAAATCATTTTCTATGGTACATCGGCCCTTTTGAGATCCTAGATCACATTAGTGTCGTGGCCTGTCAACTAGTAATCTCATGGAACCTGTCTCTAGTAAACGATAAATTCCATGTATCACTCATGAGGAGGTACATACCTGACCCATCACATGTACTAAATATAGATGTCGTACCTTTGGATAATGACATATCCTATGATTATAATATGGTAATGATGGTATATCATTAGAAATATGTTCTACAAAAAAACAATTCCCCTCGTCAAGGTGTTGTGGTGAAACCAAAAGTTCTAAGAAGAAACATGTGAATCAGAGGAAGTGATAATGCAGAGTTTCCCTAATATGTTTCAGTGTGAGAAAGTGAAATTTTGAGGGAGAAATTTATTATGTGGGGATTATAATAACAACTAAAAAATTTATGAATTAAAATTCTAATTGATCTAACTAAATCTATTATTATATAAAATAGATATATAAAACATATTCACTTCCATGGTTTTATGTTTTGGTATTTTAAAATATCATTAAGAATTGCTACCACTGATAATATATTTGTTGAACAGTGATCACATGATTAGTATAATATTGGGTTTTATCAAATCCAATTTACTCAGAAAACGGAAGTGATAGACTCATCATGTAGAATTTTTCCATACAAAGCATATTTTTCGGAGCTCAGAAAGGGGGTAGCATCACAGTGCTTCGCTCTAGACCAAGCCCAAACTGAGCTTCATCATTACACTCCATACCCTTGGGTCTTTTGAGAGTGTTATAAGAGGTTATGTAATGATACCCTAAATATCTGAATATGTGGATTATTTTTTTAAAAAGAATATACATTCATTTTATTATTGTTATTTTGTAAATGTTATTTCAAAGCAGAAATAGTATTTTTTTGTTATTATTTATATTCATTTAATAGATTTATTTTGATGAATTAATGGACTTTTAAATTAAATATTATTTTAATAAAATATTATTTCCAAATTGTAATTTATTAAATATAAATTTTTTTGTAATTTTTATAAAAACAATTGTTATTTTTATTATGGTTTAAAAGATGTTTTTGTAAAAGCCAATGAATATTCGATAAATGTATGTTTTTATTTTAAAAGTGAAATTTAGATATTTTAAAAAATATATATAGATAAAATATATATTTTTTTCGTATCAGGACATCAAAATTAACAAATGGTGGATTTTTCATAAATTTATAAGATAGTTGAATTTTTGGGTAAAAAATGAAAACCTCTTAAATATATAATGTGTTTTATGACATCATAATGAACCAATAGTGACGTAATAAAATACTATAAAAGGGATATTCAGACAGTATATTTTTTAACTTTAAAAAACTATTATTTTTGTTTTTTTATTAATTTTACAATGCATTAGTGGACCCTCCAAGACTTATAAAACAATTTAACAATTAAAAATGATTTCCTTTAGAATGTGACTCACCACCAACTAAAAATAATAATATTTTAATAATTTCATTAATTGACATTATAAAATATTTATTTCCAATCGACATTGGAAAAAATTCTGTGCACAAGCCATAGGATGGTTTGTGGTTTTGATTTGTTTAATGAGTAGTGTCCAAAACATAAATAATAACAAATTCTCTCTCCTTTTCCAATATAAAGTCACGCATTATCTAATTCTACATCACTAAAAACATTTGAAGCCCAACCAAACACTTCCTTCATCTATATATAATCCTACCAAGGTGCCACAACATCCCTTGAAGCCTCTCTCAAGCCTCTTCAAAACCATTGGGACAATAATTCCAATTATGGGATTTCCTCCTTTCTCATTTTTGTAGATATTTTATTATATTGGTACACACATTTATTATCAATTACAAATGGTGGGGTATGATTTCAAATCTCCCCCATATTTCTGTCCTTATGTTTGAATGATGATATACTGCTTTCTCTCTCATTAATTCCTCCCATGTACACCGGTTACAATACTAAAATTTCGTAAGGGATATCTTTATCTTCACTTAAATTAAATAAATTATTTTTAATTATGAATATAAATTCCATTAAATATCTTGGGATATTATGTTATTTGAACCCCATATTGTCTATTTAATGTAATAATGATGAGAGAAACCTTTCTATCTCATCAACCCATTTTACAATTTCTATTTGATGTCATTATGCTGTAGAAGTTTCACTAAAATTTCGATGCCAAAATCATTGTGTATGTTAATACCATATCCTTTTCTCTATAAATTTTATTCACCATTGTGAACATGTACTTTTTGAATGGGGACATACATTCATTTATACCAGATCATTTATTTTTGGAATAAATAATGTATTTTAATGAAGCCATGTTGTATGATCTATGTAGCACACTTATGCATAAAAGCAAAAGTTTTTAAAGGGTGCTCCCTAATAGTGCTCCTATACATTAGGTAAAGATTACCATAATGATGCATCAAGTGTAATGAGGGTTTAGTCATTTTGATTATAGTTAAATGAGTGTTTTCTCATGCTCCATGTGAAATGAGCTTTGGCTCATTCTAATATCATGTTACATTTGGTTGCCACATTTCCATGTAATGATAATCATGGTATATCAATTCATTATGATCCTATTTCTCTTATGCTCTACTGATATGCATATTTCCTAGCATGTATTTTATATTTCATGTTATGACTTGTTTACTCCCTCACTACTCATTATATCTCACTTTATCTTATTCATGCCCTCAATTTATCCCATGCATTGTTATGTACGATGGAATGTTTTGGTCATTTAAAAGAAGTTTTCAATAAAGATGTTTTGTTTTAGGATATATGTTGTTATATAATGTTATTAATTTCCAATGAAACTAGATCTCTTGAACTTCATAGTTGTATTAAGTGAATTTTTATGTAATAAATCATGTTTATGTGTGTAATAAAGAGCATGTTTGTTTTTAGAACACTAATGAATGATAAGCCCATGATTTATACAATGTAATAGAGAGGCCCTTGAGTCACCTACCTTATAAGATTATTGAAAACCTTATTATATAATAACTCACATAGATAGAGAGGGAGAGAGGATGAGTATGGATGGGGATTTCATATAACTTGTTTGAGATCGATTATATAGGATTCCTAAACATGAATATAAATAAAATGGACACTATAAATCGAGGAAAAATAAAAAATATTGACCGATAGAGGGGATTACTATTTTTAAAATAAATAATATCAGATATCATATTGGATTCGTTAAAACAAGATTAAATTTACCCATCATTAATTATTATCACATAAATTATGGATTAATCCTATCACATAACCCATTTAAATCTTCTACATATCAACCAATGATATATATGTGATAAAAGATATACTCATTCTTGTAACAGGTGTCAAATTGAATTTTTTTAATTCTTATTCCAATTAACAATGTGAAAATATTTTTCCTAACAGGTAGGAATAAAATTTATAATGCACATAATTAATCGTATTCATGTCAAAATTATTCTAATGTAGTTTACAAAACTGATTTATTAACTCGTACTCTAGTCTATTTACTCAGACAAACATAATATTAAATGTATGTAGAGGAAGATGACTTATACATTGATGTTTTTTACTCTAAAATTGAAGTAAATGAATTGTACACACAACTAGACGACTCGAATAAAGAATAATAAGACTCATACATAGAATGGGATGACACATACAAACACTAAAAACAAATCATATGTGTAACATATTTACCAAAAATTTATCTAAATTACAAAATGATGGGTTTTAGAAGAAATATAAAAATTATTTACAAAATCCAAATTTTAGTTTTGAAATCAAAAAATCCACTATTATAAACCCTAAATATAAATAAAAACTTCTCAACCAAAATTATTCATAAGAAAACATCTCATACATAAAAATTTTGAATAATGAAAAATTATGTGGCCTGCAAAACATGGGATCTTAAATTTTGACATATTAATGTTTAATAAGTGAAGTATAATTAATGGATAATTAAATTTCTCCATGAATATTAACAATTACCTCGAATAAATATCTAACCAATGAATGGGGTAAATATTTACGTACTTTCCAATTGGAAAAACATTAAAGGTAATATTTAAGACACAAGTTTAACAACAACATGAAAATTTCATCCAACAGTATGACATTTATTCTTAACAAATTAATTTATAGAAGTTTTTCCATTTATTAACCAAATGGAATAAATAACAAAATGATATTCATAGCAGAAAATTGTAATGAATTATTAGTTATTACAGTATCTGATATTTCGAAACCCCTTGAAATAATTTATTACATAATCCTCATTTATTCCCTTTATTAAATATATTTTTAAATGATTTTAATCTAAATTTAATCCTTCACAAGAATAACCTTTTTATTTATTACTATACAACCATCAATTTACTCTATGAATAAATTTGAAGATAATATGTTGATCTTAAATTTATCTATACATTTGGATACTAACTATATAAAGCTTTTTCTCCTTCTATATTAGGGAATAATATCCTCATACGATTTTCAATAAAAAAATGTTTTTTTATGTTTACATTGTTTTTATTCATTTTATAAAATTATAAGAGATTATGAATATCTTATCAATGAATTCTTAATAAAATTTATTTTTTCATTATCATTTTTATTCTTTACTATGTTTAGTCTATCTAATTCAACCAAAAAATTTCACACTTAATTATGTTTCATATTATATTTATGACTATGAAAGCATTATTATTTGTTTGATGTTTTTATGAGCGAATATATATTTACTGTGACTAATTTTAGAAATATCTCACTCATAAAATTTCTTACCTGGCATAACATTTATGAAACAACCATTTTATATAAATTTTAATCATATTCTAATGGATCGATAAGACTCAGTGATAATATTGATGTTTATCTCTAGTTTCATATTGATTAGATATATAAATAATTAGTGGACAGTGGGATAAAATTTGAATAAGATACTAATGATATGTTTAACATGTGGGAAACATTTTAATAGCCAATATTTGAATTTAAAACATACCTATGTTTATCATAATAGCGTAAAAAAGAACAGTTATTATCCACGATTAAATAAAATTAAAAAATATAGACACAAGAACTAAAAAAGTATGAGAGCGTTGATTTCAAATAATATTTTTATCTGCTTCATGGTTTAGTAAAATAATATTTCCTGTTTAATGATCATATAGAACACATCCCAATTCCAAAAATAAAGACATAGAATATGTAGGATTATTCCATCACCTAATTATTTTAATGATCTATAATCATGTTTGATATAATTCTAATTACTTCCAAATTTTATGATATTAAATCATATTCTAGATTTTTTTTAAAAAATTTAGATAACTGTTAATCAAATATTAGTTGAAAAGAAATACTGCCTATTATACTAAAATACCATTAAGATGTTTAATCACTGAGTGGGGATTCTATTATGCATTTCAACCACCACTATCATTCACTGTAACAATTAAGACCATCTGATTCCATAATAATATAACAACAAATAGTTCCTTCATTGATATATGTTTTTGACATTTCAAATGCTACTACCAGTGGAGTGAATCTACCATTCTCGGGAGATATCATTAGACGGGTCTGGAATTGATGGAATGTTATTAATAAAATAGATCTACTTCTAGGATGATATATCACTAGATCAATGAACTTCTATATCATGCTATTCACATGTTGTGTTACCACTACCTTCACAATATTATTACAATAAATGATTCTACTATTAGTTCCAGATACTGTCATTTTAGCATCTTCCAATAGTTGTGCTATGAGGGATATCCATAGATAATTTCAAAATTAATTCTCCTCTAAATATTTTTAGTAATTTAAGTCTATACATAAGAAATTGTATTTAAGACTTATTATTCTTAAATAACTCCACAATATTCATCAATAAAAAATCGGTCATTCTAGATCTGGTTTTCATAAAAAGGATCAATATTATATTATTGATTTCCAATGGATAATCAGATCTTCAATAATTAAATATATTCAAAATATCCCATCCATTCATGAATGAATATGAGGTGTTTTGGATTTATAGAGAATACGTGAAAAGTGCGAGATGCTACTATTAAAACAAAATGTTAGGAAACAAATGATCTTCCAATGAATTTATGACAGTATATTTCACTACACTTTCTATGAAACCCATATGTAATATTATATATAATATTTTTTTGACACTCACAAATAACATGTTTTATTTAAAATAAGTTCTATAACAATTTTTTATCACTAATATCATACTATTTCTAATTAATAATTTTTTAGATCAATGTTTTTAAATTGTATTTATTTAAAACAGTTGTTTTGTTCTAAAATGGAGAGTTCTAGACCATCTCTCTCAATTTCCCTTATATTTATTCCCATAAGTAAATGTATAAGAGGTCATGTGTGACCTATGCCTATTTTATCCCACAATTAATTATTGAAGAGTCGTTGTTCCTGGGCAGCATTGTGAGTTATTGTTTATCAATACTAATCTAGTTTAATGGTCAATATAATTTACAATAAAAAATATATGACATAAATTTATTTCCATGTGGAGTGGATTATGTATCGAAATGACAATGAAAAGCTTTTCAAATTAGAATCTGATATATTTACTATAACATGTTTTCTAGTCTTTATCGAGTATTTTACATGGATTTACATAAGTCATTTTATTATTTTTCATAACCATGTAACCAAATATAAAGTCTAATATTCAAGGTCAATTGGTTTTTATATACTTTTTTATTCATGTAAATTTGTTTTTAATGTTTAAGTGTTTCCAAAAGTATTGAAAATAAGCTATAATTAAGCACTTGAAATTTTTTTCAGAAGTTATAATTATATATATCTACTGGAATAATGTTTGATTGTTTCCTATTGATTTTTAAGATGTAAAATGACATGCTGATATATATAGTGGAACTCGGGGTGAATCCTCACCAATGTTATTATTCCTGGAGTTGATTTTTTTTTTATTGTTATATTGAATGATTGGTTTGTTTGAAGAGAAAAATTGAATTTATATATCAATTATGTTTGATTTAAAAACTTGAAAAATATTATTTTGAGTTTATTATTATAAATTTTTACATATCATATCCTTGATATTTTTTTAATGTTACATTAAATTAACAACCACTTCAAATGACGATTTTGATCAGAATTCATAACTGTTGATCAATTAATCCCACCCTTACATTACCATGGGTTGTGATCTCAATGAATCCATGTTTATGGTATTTTATTTATACTTTAAATAATACATAGAATCCACACATTAAATAAAACATTTCAGTAACCCTGAAATTATAATATTTACCTAAATTATTTAAACCAAGAGAATATTCAAAAAGGAAAAGATCTCAATCACATAACATCCCAAAATTTATACTCATGCCATGGAATGATTTAGTTAACCATTGAGATGGTAATTAATCTAGTTTGTGTGGTTTATTGTAATGATTTAATAAATAATAAAATTAACACGAGAATATATGAGTAGTGTGTCGAACCCACACACGAAATGTGAGGAGAAGTAAAATTCACACTTTTAATTGAATAATACAGAGAAACAGGGGAATGGTATTCCAATTTATTGAAAAAAAATTATTAAAATTAATATTATTCAAAATAGGTTGGATGATAATAACATATAATTAATAAGAAACATGCATTAAAATAAAATTGCAAAAAAAAGTTAGGAGATTAAAATTAAATAAGAATACAATGTGAATCAAATGAAAGCATGTAGGTAAGGTCTCCATTGAAGAAAAATGAGATTGTAAGATCCTCACAGGTCTTTGGAAGGAAATTTTTCATGAAAATATATCATTTTACGCTCCGAAATGGTGACTACTATCATGTTGACAAAGAGTATCTTTTTAAATCAAAAGGGAGTGGACTGTTTGCCTTCTAAAACTGCCCCTCATGTTGGCTAGCCAATTTAACAATTCAGACAGCTGAATCAGGATAACTATTATTCTTTAAAGTTTTATATATGTATTTTAATAGTAAACCCACATATTTGGGGCCAGTATACTTTTATAGCCATAATTATTCTATATTAACATATATTGTTTTGTCGTACATTTTTGTATCGAATTTCTCCATGGTCTAAATGTTAAAGAATTTATGTCAATGATTATGACATCCAGTTTGATCCGTTTCACCAAAAAAAATCCTATACCATGTTGCTTTCTATATAAAATCTCCACTTAATTTGAATCCTAGAATGGGAGAATATTTGAGGACTGTGTGTGGCTATTAAATCCCATACAGAATTGTGGGATAGACATAAAATCATATGTTGAGACCCTTTTGGTGGATATGTAAATTTATGTTTTTATCAAAAATGGTTTTGGTTATTCACGATCATATTAGTGAGTTTCATCAAATTTGTGCTTCTATATTGATCCCATAAATTCAATATTCATGGTTGTCCCAGTTTTATTAACAGATTTGGTTGTCCATCTTGTATGTTTAATATTACCCTACAGATGGACGAATTTTTCAATTATTTAGTCTAATGATACGTTGGAATTTTAATGAGGAACATTAATCAAATACGAGTCACATTATTTTGATTACTATTATGAATAATATAATAAAAAAAATAAAATTATTGTTAGATAAAATGAATTTGAAAAATGATCATTATATATATTTATGATCAGTACATGAACATTGAATGGAAAATAATCATATTTGTCTAAAAATTCAATAATATGATTAATGAAAATTCATTATTTAATATTTAATATCCCTTATATTATTTATATTGGGTATTTTATAAAAAGTGGGACTTTAGTCAACAAAATAAATAAATAATAATTTTCATTTCCAACGCAATTAACCTCCTCTCTAGCTGTCCATTGAGACCATTATTTCATATTTAATTTGTTTCAAAAATATTCTTATAAATATATTTTCTAATTTGATGATAATAAACTTATATTTTATCAAAATTTAATTTTTTAAGGATTATAATATACAACAAAGATCTACCACAAATAGACCACCTTATTTTAAAGGAAATAAATATGATCAATAGAAAATTAAAATGAAATTCATATAAAGAGAAAGTTTTTTGATATTTTGAAATTCATTGAAGATAAATATGAATTACCAAAATATTATATAAGATTTCATATTGATTTTACCCATACATTCTATGATTGTAACTGTAAATCTATGAATGCTTTATATTTTTTCACTGAATATTAAGAATTCAATGGAGTATGTTCTTTGACAACTGCATTCGATATTTCAGATAAATTATTTTTTTCTCATGTAGGAACTACAAATGTTAAAGGAATGAACATTAAAAATTACACTATAAAATATGATACAATTAAGATGAATTGTGACGAGAATAATTTTGATTGGATTATCGGTTTCAATGAATGTTTAGACATATTTTATTCACATAGAAACCCAATCAGTTGTTGAGAACAAGTGAATAGACATCATAGATATTTACTTAAAAGATGGATATGAACGTTAGATTCAATAATAGAATATTATCACATAAATAAGATACTCGTGAAAGATATTATTATAAATATCATGATGTTTGAGGATTATTTTTATGTAAATGGAGAATAAGATGTTTAACCGATGAAAAAGTTGGGATCCTTTATGAATTCTGATTCAATGAAACAAAAAAGAAAAGTTCCAGGATAAATGTTTTGGTTATGGTAAATCATCATCAGACCAGGATGAATATATGGTTAATTTAACTAGATATATTATGAAATTCAATAAAAATAAGAAATTATTCTTGAAAACTCATTATATAGGTATTTATTATAAAAAAACTTGATAAAATTATTAGAGAAATGGTGAATCAACCAATCAAATATTATTATTTGAGTTCAAGAGGAAAATATAATAAAATTCAGTATGTCTGAAGCTAAAATATAAGAAAAAGTATGAGAGAATATAAAAGTTATTTAAAATGTTTTTTAAAGCCACCAAGAGTTTCTATGAAAATTTCTTAAGTGATTTAGACTCAACAATGGATTAAAAAATGATAATGATGATATATTTTATGACAAGCATATTAGTGGTATTAATTTTTTTTTGTTTCAATATCTTAGTTATAATGGAAATTATTTAGAGATTGAAAATAATGAATAAAAATATTACTAGTGAATAATAATTTTAACACTATAATAATTTGGAAGAAAAATGAAATAAATTAAAAGATAAATATATATTTTTAAAAAGGTTAATGCTTCATATTCTCACCATAATACTAATAATAAAATAATAATGAGAGAAATTCCCAGTAATTAAAGCAAAATAAGGGTCTTATGATTTTATTTAAAAAACATATAAATTTTATTGGAATTTATACTAATGGTAGTGAAATCAGTACTCAAATACATGGTTATAAAATTTCTCTGTTATATACACTATGAATTGGATATCTACATAGACTGAGAAGAATTTATAAAAATGGGGTTTCCCATGTTCTAGATCCATAATAATTTCATTATTTCTTGTTCAATAACACCATAGTAAGTGTTTATATCATAATTTATTTGGAATGATTATAGGAAACAATTTAAATAGTTATTGATTTCTAAAAGACTTATTATTGGAAACATTGGACCTAAGATAATATGGGTACTAATGTCATTTTTTAACATACTTTTTATAAGAAATTTTCATGAAATCTTCTAGTAAGTACATATGGTATCAAGACATTATATGTTCTAGAAATATGACTGGAGACTAATATATCTTCAATAATATGATCAATGTTGATGGTTCACATACCATATTTTGTGAATAATCTAAAGGAAATATAATTAGGCTCAATCAAAGTGGAAAATATAATAATATTTTAATTCCTAATGATTTATATTTATATTGATTAGAGAATAATCAGTTAGCATTTCAAAACTATTTGATGATGGTTTATATATAGTGTTTGAAAATTATTCTTATAATGTGTTTTTTTGCAAGAATACATTAGTTTTTAATACATAGAGAAAGTAAAATGTTTATAATTTAGATTTTATGTCCAGATTTTCTAAAAAAACACTTATTTAAGTAACATTCATAAAGAATATTATCTTTTACATAAGGCACGTGGCCACTATAAAATTCACTAAAATAGATATATAACTAGTATTGGTTTAGTTAAGGATCTACCCAATTAATAATTCACAAAATGAAAAGTATCTTATCCCTTTAAAAATGGAGAATAACAAAAAATCGTATTTACAATAAAGAAAGAAGTCTCAACTTCTCAATCATTATATTTGGTTCACATAAACTTTTTCATACCCTCTGGTGATTATAGTTTATAATAAAAAACTATTTTCACATAATGGATGATAATTCCAAATATTCATTGGTATTTTTCTTTGGACATTACATTTAAAATCATTTTTTTTCAAAGGTGATAAATATTTTGGGAAACATAGTGGACATATAATTAATAACTTAATAATAGAACATGTTCGTGAGTATAAGAAAATAGGAGTACGAATAACTATGATCAAAACATAGATATAATAATAAATATTATACTCTTAAGACCCTAAAACAGAATACAGATTTATATAAAACCCTCACTGAAATAGCTCGTACCATGCTCGATGTCTATGACTTAGATATTTATTTTTGGGAAGAAGCAATAAATAAAATATGCTATATATTTAATAGAGTTTTTATTAAATACATTATAAATAATAATCCTTATGAATTATGGAACTGTAAAAACCCTATGGTGAAGTAAATTTTGTTTCTTGTTGTAATTTCTTTATACTCAATACAAAATTGAATTTATAAACATTTCCTTCCAAGGGTGATGATTGAATTTTCCATCGATATTATAAATCCATTAAACCATATTGGATATTCAATAAAACTACTAATTTTTTTTAAATATTATTACATATAATGTTTAACGAGAGTGATCAACATGATACTAATTACTCTTTATAAGTTCTTGAAGATGAAATTTCCAGTTTAGACATCAATGCTAAACCAGGTGTCAATCTACTATGACTCTAGAGAAGAACTCTCCTAGTTCTGATGAAAAATAAAAAACCAAACATAAAAATAAAATTTGGTTTCAAACCCTTGTATTCCTATAGGTTTTATGACACATATATATCAACCCTATGATTCAATAGAACATGAATTAGATAAGTACGAGGAAACAAAATATTTTCTTATATTCCAATTTGACCATAAATATTTTTTGTCCTATATAAAACCTACTAACAATAATGAAATAATTAAAGAGGAATTTTAGGTATTTGAGATTAATTATGAACATAGACAGTTTAAAAGAAATAGGGTCTGGAAACAAGTTTAGAGACCCAAGGACTTAATAAATATTGGAATTAAATAGTTGTTTAGAAACATTTTTAATGAGTTGTACATGACAGTTAGAAAAAATGAAAGACTGGTTAAATAGGGATATAGTAAAGAAAAAGGTAATCATTTTGATTAGCCCATTTGCTCATTATTCCAAGATGAATCAATTATAATGTTTTTTTATATACAATACATTTTAATTCGAAATTATAGAAAATGGTCATTCAATGTGAATTCTTAAATGATTATATATTTCAATATGTTTTTGTTGAAAAACTACATTTATTACAAAACAATCATTTTCCAAATCACGATCTTAAATTAAAAAAATATTTATATTGTTTAAAAAAATTACCTAGATCATGGTATGATAAGCTCATCTAATTTATTATTGAAAAATATTTATATTATGTTCCCACTAAACATACTTAATTTGTAAAAATAATACCAATAGGTGTTTTAGTTGTACAAATTTATATAAATGATATTATTTTTTGATCTTTATGAAATTATTTGTGCAATAAAATTTCAAAAAATATGAAAAGTTAATTTAAAATGTGTTTGAAGGAAGAAATTAAATTCATTTTAGTTTTCATATATTTCAATATAAATATGGGATTAATTTAATTCTATCCAAGTACATTAATGATATTTTAAAACATTTAGGCATGAAATTTAGTAATGTTTTTGATATTCCTAGATCTAATATCAATATGTTAGACCTTGATGAAACTACAAAACTAATTTCTGCAAAAAAAATATGTAGGTGTGATTTGATTTCTACTAAACCTAAATGATATACTATAAATGTGTGTATGTTTTCCCATTTTCAAGAAAATCCATTGAATTAGTCTTATTTAATGTTAAAATAATTTTTGAATACCTAAAAAATACAATTGATAAAGAATTTATTTATTCTATATGACAATCATTTGTCTTTGTGAGTTATTAAGATGTATATTTTTGTGGATGTATGTTGGATAGTAAAAATAATTTTTCAACAAGTAACTTTTTATCCATGTATCTAGTGTGTTGGTTTACTAAGATAGATAATTCAATTTCAGTATCCACTACTGATGTAGAGTATGTAGCTATAATTAGTTATTGCTCATAGATTCTATAAATGAATCATACTCTAATAGAATATTGATAATGATTTCAGTAGGTCCATATAAATTATTTTAATTCAAGAGTGATTAATATTTCTTATAATCCTATATCATTTTTAATAAGAAATGACAATGGTATATGAAATCACTTTTTGATAGATCATTTCCAACAAGTTGATATAACTCTTATGTTCAGTGGTACTGAGTAACAAGTTGTTGACATATTAACTAAGAAACATAACTTTGAGATCATAGGTAATTTTGAACATCAAATAGGAAGGATAAAAATTGGTTAGTATCATGTAGCTAAGTTTCATTTATCTCACGTGAAGAATTATTTAGACGAATGTTATCATAGATGATCTAACATTAGTATCAATCGTCATTTGATCAAATGTTAGCTATGCTATAGTTTTCCCTACCATTATTATCTTTGTACCATTAGCTATCATACCCTTATCTATGTTCTGTTATCTAGGATACCATTATGATACACCATTGTAATTTAACCAATTTTTGATACCATATGCATGATACGATAGGCAATCCACTAATTATATTATATTTTTATTATATTTCATTTAATAATACCATGATCACTACCATAGGGACCTACAACCCTTGTGATTCCATTTTTTATTCCTGATATTACCATCCTCGAATAAAAATTATAATTTTATTGATTTTATTTATACGTATTATGTTTATTTAAAATGTATTTTCAAAATTTGAAATCCCAAAATGATAGATTTTATAAAATATGATTTTGGGGATCTCCTACTCATGTACTCATTCTTTTAAACCTCTCCCTTTCTCTCATGATGTTCAATGCATATGACCTTCCACATTTTAACCATTTAAAAAAGTATGAATGTGAATAATCTATTCATTTAAACTACTAGGTATCGTCCTTCAATGAAATCAAGAAGAGAATATATTCAGTCATGGGAATAAAAAAATCCAAAACATGTGTTAGGTGTTACCATCAATGAAAAGAAAAATTATGGTAAATGGTTATCCTTAAAAAATACAATTTTACTTAAATTGATCCAACACTAGGGTTGGATCAAATGCTTATCATGGAAAAATAAACCATTATATCCTATGTTCATTTGTATATATTTTTTCTATCATAGGACGTGTTAATAGATGTGATAAATATTATCATGAAAATGATTGATACTAGAGATCTTTTTTTCATCTAAGCTATTAACGAGATTTATGAAATTTCCTTACCACAATATATATAATGACAATCAATTTAAATTTTCCATTCTAGTAGATTTTTATATCTTGGATACCTTTCTGGAGATAAATGGGGATGATGTTTTAGGAAGACAAGCTACAATTGACATGAATAGAGTTTTATGTTTAGGTTTATTCAATAATCATTATGTCTAATGAATTGAGAATTTACTAACATTGGGTACTTAAATAACTTTTTATAATCTCTTATAAAATGAATAGATAATATTTACCAGTGTAGATATTTTATAGTATATATAATAGAGCTTTGAATATTATCATCTATGTCAAGCTACTTTTCTAATATAAAAATCATATCTACTTTTTTAGAAGCTAATGGTAATTTTCATGAATGTAGAGAGAAGATAACTAGCTGTTGTGGTTCTTTCAAGATTCTATAAACAAAAAAAAATCTAAACTGGAATCCTTGGATTAGAAATTGATTAATAGATAATGGAAAGATGTAAGAACTTTTCAACCCTGTAGACCAACATATTACACAATGAAATGTAGGAAACCCTATCTTGAACCTGGATTAAGTGGTGGAAAATTATACTGATGAGGAAGCTGAGGCTAATTTTTTAAGGATATTGATTTTGTAGGAGAAGCATTTAATCCTATATCAAAAGAAGAGAGATGTGATACTAATTTTGTTGAAAGACGCTATTTATGTTATATATCTACAAAACATCCATTTTATATTCTTATCAATGTAATCCTTATTAAATAAGGTGATGATTATAATGAAACAAGAGTGTACAATTATGAACATATAGAGAAGTATTCTTTTTATGAGTATCTATAAAAATTAGATTAGGTTTCATATTTAATTGATTGTGATGAAAATCCTTTAAATGAGAGAGAATTAATCCAACCCTTCTTCGTGATGCACTGAATATGGGGAGTCCATAGGAGATGAGTGACCTCATTCTACATAGTATGTTTCACCAAAATAAGAACATGATCATAGAGATGAACTAGATTTATTGTTACCTAGACATAACATATATTGATATTACATCATTTTTTATGAATATTCTACAAATTAAAAAATTACAATATTGGGGACTATAATAGTTTAGTGTTTTGGGAACTAAGGAACACAATTATCCAAAATGGTGAAATGTCATAATTCATTCCAACATAGATCATCCACTTCTGTAATCGTACTCAAAACCTTTTTTTCCTAAATTTGGGAAAGGTATAATAAAAAAGGGTGAGCTCATATGATCAATAAGGATAACCAATGGAGATATATAAATATAACCATAAGAATAAGGGTATGAGAACAAGATCATAACATAAGTAGATCATATCTGGATTATCATAGATCAGCATCTAGTTTTGTGGCCTAAATATTTATAGTTTATTAGACATGAATTAAAAGTTAATCGAGAGAATAATCCATGGAATAAAAACATATTAATTAGACATATAATTGTGGGATACACATAATAATATAAATAAAAGTTTCATAATAGTCAAGGATTACTATGAAAGACTTCTTAGTGGAATAGGTTCACTCCCCAAACCATCTTAGTCGTCAGGGTTAACTACAATCACCATTTTAGTAGTCATGATTCACTCCTAATACCGTTTAAGTGGTCAAATTCCTTCACAGAATTGAGATCAATCTCAGTCCTTATCATGTCTATCTCTTGGGATATAAATCTCTTCCCAATAAAATAGAGGAAGATATAGGTCACAACCATCTCAAAATCAAAACATATATATGTTTTCCACAAGATCATAAACATTCATTTCATAACCCATGTTATGAAATTGATATCATAGACATGTCATCATATCATAACATATTAAAAAGAGACAAGTTTTATAATAATTTCATCAATGAATAACCCATTAAATGTATCACGTTTCAGAAGCATTTAAATTGTGAATGAGAAATGGGTTACATAAATATATACCCTTGATATAGAATCAATATTTATCATTATCTTTCTATAAAAATATAAACCATTAAGAGAAATAATTTTAAAGGAACACTTAGAACATATTATGAGTAAGGAATGAGTAACACCAATAGAAATCATTATATTTGTAACATAATTTCAATAAATCTTTTAAAAACATTCCACGAGGAAAATATTCATTATTCTTTTTTAAATATTTGATTCATAGATCATAAAACCTTTTAAAATCCAATTTCATAGAAAATATTTTTGAAACATATAATGGACGCATGAAATCATTTAAAAAAACATTTTTCAATAAAAATTATAGATTATTGAAGATAATTTGATTTCATTTTTCAATAAAAACTAATTAAATAATAAATGCACCATTTTTTAAAAATGTTTCCCCGAAGAGATATAAAGTAGGCTTAATTTTTTTTTAAAAAGAATCATTATCATAAAACATATCAGAAAAAAAATTTATTTGAATAAAATAATAAAAAAAATTACTTACCTATAATATTTTGATTGAAATATTTTTTTAAAAAAATTAAATATTAAATTTTATCCTCAATGTGATGATGATCGTGACTCTAGACAAATTCATACATGGGAAACATTCGTTTTTCATTTAAATTTTTTTAGAACATTGCCTTGAAAGAAAAATAAAAGATGATTCTTTTTTTAAATCCATTTTTTATCCAAAACATGTGTAAATTTTTTTAGATATCCTAGGATAATAGTAGATATTTTTTAATACATAATTAGAAAATATGGCTTTAAAAGAATAGTGAATTCTGATAGAAGAGAGTTATAATGTCAGATTTTCTAAATAATCATTTCTCAGTTATCATAAGTACTAAATATTTGAAAAATGGTTCCAATACTATATGATTTCATGAATATCTATATAAGAATAAATTTCATGATATTTCATGAGATATAGACCATAATATTTCATAAATGGAAGCATAACCATAAATAATCTTGATACTGATGAGATTGTTTTAATAAACTATTAACATATTGGTAACATATAATTTTAATATCCATGAGATAATGTTATTAAAAGATCGTAAATATCAGTAAAATAATGATGTTAATTATACAATAGTTATATGGTATGTATATACACATCGAAAAAGAATATTGGTGCGTAACATTACATGAGTCTCAAAGAAGGTAAATTCAAACAAAATTACAATGCAGATTTGGTAACATAGAAATGGTAATCCTCATGAAAGAGATATCATAATATGGATATTTAAAAACTGATATATTTAAGGATAAAATTCATATAATAAATTAATGCACAATATATTAACAACTCCAATGAAATGAGTGGTGAATAATGCAGAATTCTCGCAGAAATAAAAGAGAGACTAGGAATCCCCTTACAACTATTATAACATTTGAATCGTGTTATCCATGAAATTTTAACATAAATTGAGACAGTTGGAATCATTAAATAAATTATATTAATAATATAACATGTCATGTAACGGCTCGGACCTCCCTGGTCCATTACATTGTGAAAATGTGGTGTTGGAGGTGTTCCGGGAGGTCAACGTGACTTATCCCCCAGCCGCTGCCTACCGATACCTTGGTCTACCAGTAGCTGCTGCCTACCGGTAGCTACTGCCTACCGGTAGCTCGGTCTACCGGTAGCTTCTGCCTACAGGTAGCTCCGTCTACCGGTAGCTGCTGCCTACCGGTAGCTCGGTCTACCGGTAGCTGCTGCCTACCGATAGCTCGGTCTACCGGTAGCTGCTGCCTACCGGTTTCTCGGTCTATCGGTAGCTTTTGTCTACTGGTAGCCGGTCTACCGGTAGCTGCTGCCTACCCATAGCTCGGTCTACCGGTAGCTGCTGCCTACCGGTAGCTCGGTCTACCGGTAGCTGCTGCCTACTGGTAGCCGCCGCTTACTAGTAGCTGGGTTTACCGTTAGCCATGGCGTACTGATAGCTCGGTATACTGGTAGCCACAGTCTAGCAGTAGCTTGACTAAAACATTGCCATATTTCTAGTTCTGGGAACAGTGTTTCCAGTTTTATGAACACTATCTGTAGGTGAACAGTGTTTCTATCGGTGAGGTTCTATCGGTGGACTTCTATCGTTGAGGTTCAGTGAACAGTGTTTCTATCGGTGAGGTTCAGTGAACAGTGTTTCTATCGGTGAGGTTCTATTGGTGGACTTCTATAGGTGAGGTTCAGTGAACAGTGTTTCAATCGGTGAGGTTCTATCGGTGGACTTCTATCGGTAGACTTGAACAGTGTTTCTATCGGTGAGGTTCTATCGGTGGACTTCTATTGGTATACTTGAACAGTGTTTCTATCAGTGAGGTTCTATCGGTGACCTTCTATCGGTGGACTTGTACAGTGTTTCCAGAATCCTAAGAGCTATCGATTCCATACTTTGCCAAATTTCACGAATGAACAATGTTTCCAGACTTCGTGAGAGCTACCGATTCCATACTTTGCCAAATTTTGAGTATGTGAACAGTGTTTCCAGCTTCATAAATTTGACGTATTCTTTGACGTAAAATATTTTTAAAACCTTATTTTTAAGGACTTTAATACCTATTCAATGGCCATAAATTCTATATTAATTATTCCTAAGGTCGGGATGTTTTTACTTGGTCAAACCGCGTGGGTTAATGAGATCCATTTTTAATGGAGAATAAATCAGATCTTAAACCGTCGCCCCATTAAATCATCAAAAAGGGACAAGATATCATTCTCCCTTGTCCTTTCCCTTTGTTCTCAACTAAGAGGCACTAGAACCGTTCAATCCTTTCCGTAGGATTTGCACAATCAATCTTTACTCCTAGCATTGGTTCTGCTCTGTTTTGGATGCAACTGAGCCGTGTCGATCAATCTTCGATATAAGGTGTGTTGTATCATCATTCTTTTGGGATTTATCTTCTCCTATCCTCCTTTCCATAATTATACCATGTAATTTCCAAGATTCTAATGGGTTTTCTTGGGGTTGGTTGGTACTGTCGTACCACAGCATCCTCCGGTGGATGCAGTTGTCGCGAGGGGAGGATCGTGACCTGTTGTGTGGATAAAAAACATGAGGAACTGTTTGAGGTAGGGGATTCATGGCTTCTGTAATTATGTATTTGCAATCTTAGAATTAGCATGATTTAGTCCCTTGGATCACAATAAAATTGACCTAATTAAATACTTGAACCGGATTAAAACAATGGGTTGATCGCATTTTGTTGCTTTAAACCGCGATAACGGTTTGCCTCATGTTAACCTAGATAAAGTGATATCTATGATTTTCCTTAATTAGTTGCCCATTCATTATGGAAATTGATAAAGAACATAAAGCTGGAATTATTTGTTAAATAATTGGCTAAAGATAAAGAGGCATGTCAATGAATCTGTTAATTCAAAATGGAATAAATAACTATTAGTTCGATAATTTCAAAAGGGTTCTGAGTCACCCGCTTGCTTGTAAGGCTGAATGCCTTGTGGTTTGGAGCTCTGAGTGCTCATTTTGTATGAAGGCTGAATGCCTTGTTAAAGGTCCGAGAGCCCATTTTGTGATCTTTGATTTCCTGCTGCTTGTGATTTTATGTGAGCCTGGATGGCTGTTGTGATATGTGGAGGTATGGGGACTTGAGTTTGTGGCAGCGGATGATGCCTAGTGTGGAGAGATGCATCGGTTTATGCATGTGGGAGTTGGGGAGGACACCAAGGATGATGGTATGAGATGATTGTGATGGTTTGATGTTGGTGGTTTGGTTTGGTTGTTTATCTTCTTTACTTTTCCCCACTGCTCAAGGCAGCTGGTATTGCTTAACATCTTTCCGAAGGAGGCGAAGACACGCGGGGTATGCCACGTGCTTTCCTTGTTTATCCTCTCGATGGAGGATGGGTCTATGCTCTTGCTATAGGCGGCAAAGACTCGACGGGTAGTATATCTACTCGTCGTGTTGAGACCCTTTGTGTTAAGTAGCATAGGATGCTTTTCTAGAATGCCTGGGAATATGGGAAAGTAATTCCATAATGAATGTTTGTTTAAATGGTGATAATCCACAGGGATTGAGAAACTGGAATTTAATAGTGATGTGAATCCTAAAAAGGAGCAGTTTTTGAATGTGATGCCAATTTAGTTTAATGTGGTAAATTGTTCATGGTTAATTAATGTTAAAGAATTAATTAACGTACAGTGGAACTGATAAAATGAGAATGGAGTAATCTAATAAAGCTCTTCAAATGGTTGTGTGCTTATAGGATGACTAGTCTTAGAAGTAGCAGCCTGGAGTCTGAGAGACGTTAGCTGCAGTTGTGCCTATGACAAGGTCATTCCCATAGTGTGGTTGTGAGTCATATATATTCTGTACTTTTGTGTTTCTATATGCTACTCCACCTTTTCGGTAAGGGAAACCGACACCCCAGGGATTCTGAGCCCTGGGGGGGGGTGTTTTCCCCAACATTCTGATGGGAGGTTGAATGGCTGAATACCCCCTTTGGCCCCGCTCTCTTCTCTTGGTAGATCTTTGTGCTGGTAGGCACAGTGGTTAGTTTTACCCATATATGTGTGTAGAGGGATGTAATGGCTTGTGGTTATTTCACACACATATATTTTGGATATAGTATCCTATGGACTACTATAGGTGTAACGTGTATAGGCTATAATGGCTTGAGGATCCTTACTCGGAGTATGGGCTGTAATGGCTTGAGGTATTATACCCGATTATGATACACGTTATGCGGGCTGTGGTGGCTCTCGGAAACTACCTGGTTACTTTTGGTTGTTAGGACAGTGTGGTGCTTCGCCCAGGTGTCTGCGGGCAAGCCTATGTGGTGCACGAGTTGCAGATTGTGGAGCTTAGCCCAGGTGTCTGTGGGAAAGCCTATGTGGTGCACGAGGTGCAGATTGTGGAGCTTAGCCCAGGTGTTTGTGGGAAAGCCTTGGAGAGAAATTCACATGACGTATGTCGTTGGGGCAAAGCGGAAAACCAGTGGGGAAGTAGTAGCGGGGTACCCTTGATATACTTTACTATATGCTATATTCTTGTATGCGTTACTTGGTGAGAGTAGCCATGGTGAGGTTGGGAACTTAGTATACCTTTTTTGGTAATGAGTTAGTTTCACTTGTTGTTTACTAGGCTATAGCATGCTTTATTTACTTTTGCACGAGAGGCTTGGGGAGGATCCTACTGAGTATACTGTTATACTCACCCTATGTATATATAAACTATTTTTCATGTCACATGGAGCAGGTTGGAGATCAAGCTGGTTGCTACTAGCTTGCGGTTGGAGGAGGAGCTGTTCGGGCTTGTGGTCGCTGCCGTTTTACTTTCTTTTGGGTACTTTTAGTTTTCCCTTTCAGTTTTAGTACTTTTGCATGAAATTTCATATATGTACTTGGGTTTATTTTATATTTCAGTTATGAGTTGGAGTTGGTTGGAGTCTATTCTATCTCTCTCTTCTGCATGTGTTCTCTTAGAGGGTAATGCCTCCCATTTGTGTGTGTATTATACCCTCGGTGCTAGTCACCAACCCGGGGCCTACTGGAGGCGGGACTCGGGGGGTCATTATCTCCCTTCTGACAATGCCGGCCCAGGAGGGGTAAACTTTGTGGGGAGGGGGTCATGACAGAGTGGTATCAGAGGTCTAGTTGAGAGATTGGATGGAGTTTGGAGTTAGGCACATGTGAGGATGCATGGTATGGTAGGGTAACGGTGTCATTCATGTTTAGAAAGTGGGGTAAACACTGGAGACCGGCAAGGACATAGGCGTTTAGGGCCCCATATGATCTGTTGCACGGACCTTTAATTTTACGATGGCTACTAAACAAAGTGATACCGGTTGCAGGGTAGAGACCTAGGAAAGGATCATGCATCATTATTCTTTGCGCTTGTGTTTGAATGGGTAGACCATGGGTTAGGTAACCAAAAATAAATAAAAAAACAATTAATTAATTAATGTTGAGTCTTCCATATTCCAGGCATAGGAGCTCTAATAGTTGTTATTTTGCAGGTATGGCTCCAGGTCTACGTCCTCGTCAGGTTTGCACAGAAGATGCCCATCAGGCTGTTCCAGCAGATCGCCGCCTAGTAGAGGTTAACGACGATGAAACTTGGAGGAAGACACTTCGAGAGTTTTAGCACCAGAGTCTACAGATGTATGAGGGATCTGTTTCAGATGCAGTCACAGAAGACTGGTTGGAGGAGATCGAGATAGGATTCAGTTCGATTCATGCTCGGAAGGAACACTGGGTGTCCTTGGTTGTGACGATGCTGCACGGAGCAGCGAGGCAGTGGTGTTTCTTGTTCCTCGGTGATCGAGAGGAGTCAGCAATCTCATGGGAGGAGTTTCGAGACAGGTTTAGAGTCGAGTTGCTTTCGTCGACTGCGAAGGTGTCCAATCGCCACGAGCTTCTCACCCTTCGATAGGGGAGAGCCAGTGTTAAAGAGTTTTGAATCCATTTCAGGAACCTTCTACGATATGCTTCAGAACGTTTACCAGATGATTAGGCCAGGGCGAGGCATTTCTAGGAGGCTTTGAGTCCATAGATCCAGCGCCAGGTCACCCCATTTATGCTGAAAACATATCTTGAGGTGCTGGAGAGGGAAGAGGTTATTGAGAGGACTTTGGCCAGGACTGGATCGTCATGAGAGGGGAATCGTCATGATTCCTCACAAAGTAGAGTTGTGGTCCGGGGTTCCACGTTTTCAGGACAGAAGAGTTTCCATTCACCTGGGGGTAGGTCCTAGCCCTTCCCATCTCGTTTCTCTGGAGGAAGAAACTCTCAGGCCTTTGCCAAGGGACCAGGCACTTGTTTTTCTTGTGGTGGTCATGGTCATCAACAGCGGGAGTGCCCGAATTTTCAGAGCAGTCATCATGCACCGGGCGCTCCACTCCAGGTTCCTCCGTTGAGGTAGTTCCAGCCAAGACAGCAGTAGCAGGTTGCACCAGTTTTAGATCACCAGAGGGTAGATGGAGCAAGCAGAGGACAACCCCATGATGCTCCCCGTCCTCAGAGAGCAGAGCGCGGCAGTGGTGGTGGTCGTCATCAGGGTCAGAGAGTCCGTGGAGGAGGTCGTGGTCAGCTCCATGCTCTAGCATTGCCAGCCCCAGGCGAACCAGATGTCGTTCGAGGTACCCTTTTCTTGTTTTCTACCTTGGGGTATGCCTTGTTTGATTCAGGAGCAACACACTCCTTCATATCACCTACCCTTGTCCATGCTTTGGGACTTGATGTAGGGAGGCTTCCAGTGACCTTGGCGTTGACTATGCCAGTTTGAGGTCGAGCTGACTTGTTTGATGTTTTTAGAGACTGTGAGCTAGTGTTGGGGCAACACCACTCTTGGGGAGATTTCCTATGTTTGCGAATACAACCATATGATGTCATACTTGGCATGGATTAGTTGTATTCGGTGTAGGCTGTTGTGGATTGCTACAGGAAGAAGGTCGTTTTTTATAAATATGGAGAGAAAGTGGTGTTTGCTGGTGAGAGAGATCCTCAGATGAGTCATAGACGAGTTCCATCCTTATCATCCATGATGGCTGGGATGACGCTGAGTTTTTCAGAGGTTCAACAGTTGGCGTTTCCTAGGGTCGTAGAGGAGTACCCTGACGTTTTTCCAGAATAGGTTGTATCCTTACCCCCTCAACGAGAGATCGAGTTTGGGATCGAGCTACAGCCAGGAGCGTCTCCTATCTCTATGTCTCCGTATAGGATGGCACATTCTGAGTTACGAGAGATATGTATTCATATCGACGGTCTGTTGCAGTTTGGTTTTGTTCGGCCAAGTGTGTCACCGTGGGGTGCACCAGTTTTGTTTGTGAAAAAGGCTGATGTCAGTTTGCGGTTTTGCGTCGATTATCGTCGGTTAAACAAAGTGACAATAAAGAACCGCTATCCTCTCCCGCGGATTGATGACCTATTCGATCAACTGAAGGGTGAAAGTTAGTTCTCAAAGAGAGACTTGCGGTCAGGATATCATCAGACGCGTGTAAAAGATGAGGATATCCCAAAGACTGATTTCCGCTGTCGTCATGGGCATTATGAGTTTGTTGTAATGCCATTCGGCGTGACGAATGCTCCAGCTGTTTTCATGGGGTTGATGAATGTTGTGTTCCGTGAATTCCTGGACAAGATTGTTGTGGTTTTCATCGACGACATCCTTGTGTACTCCACATCTGAAGAGGAGCATGCAGAGCATCTACGAGCCGTTTTGGGAGTTCTTCGCCAACATCAGTTGTTTGGGAAGATGACCAAGTGTGAGTTCTGGGCTCGAGAAGTTTGTTTCTTGGGACATGTTGTGTCCCAACAGGGAGTAGTTGTGGATCCTTTGAAGATAGAAGCAGTGGTGTCTTGGCCAGCCCCCAAGACCGTGTTAGAGGTGCGAAGTTTCCTTGGTCTCGCAGGCTATTATAGGAGGTTTGTACTAATTTCTCCCGAGTTGTGACTCCTCTGACAGCTTTTACCAGGAAGGATCAAGTGTTCATATGGACTGATCAGTGTTAGACAGCTTTCGAGTATCTAAAAGAGAAGTTGGTAAGTGCTCTAGTCCTTTGTCTTCCAGCAAAGGGAGTCCAGTTTGATGTTTTTTGTGATGCTTCACATTTGGGGCTAGGCTGTGTTCTCATGCAGCAGAGGTCAGTTGTTTCTTATGGGTATCGGAAGTTTCGTCCCCATGAATGAAACTATGCCACCCATGATCTTGAGTTGGCAGCCGTGGTGTTTTCTCTAATGTTGTGGAGACATTACCTCATTGGTGAGCACTTTGTGGTTTTCACCAATCATAAGAGTTTGAGGTATGTTTTCTCCCAACGTGACTTGAACTTGAGGCAGCATCGGTGGATGGAGTTCCTGTAGGAATACGACTTTGAAATATCGTATACACCTGGAAAAGGGAATGTTGTATCTGATTCACTAATCCGAAAGATACGTAATGATGTTGTGCGTGAATCTGGTGATTCTTGGAGAGTGATGGAAGAGCTATCAGCTTTGCATCTTGATATGGGAGAAGTTGGGGGTAGAGGTTGTCTTTTCCAGATGACGGTGCAGTCATCCCTGATGCAGAAGGTGGAAGAGTCTCAGTTGGGTGACCTAGAGGTGGAAGTTTGGAGAGACAGAGTTGTATGTGGTGAGGCCCCTGATGGTTGGTCGGAGGATGAACAACACCGATTGTTGTATCATGGCAGGCTTTTTGTTCCCTTGGTGATGCATGAGACGGTTCTCTGAGAGTTTCATTGTTCACCCTTGGCGGTACATCCTGGTGTGATGAAGACGTACCGATCCTTGAGGAGTCAGTTTTGGTGGCCTGGGCTGAAGCGTACAGTTGCAGAATGTGTGTCTCGATGTTTAGTCTTCCAGAAGGTGAATGCCGAACACGGTGTTCCTGGTGGTCTTCTCCAGCACTTAGAGATTCCTCAGTGGAAGTGGGAGGACATCTCAATGGACTTTGTTACAGGTTTACCTTGAGCTCCGGGAGGACATGATGCTATATGGGTGGTAGTGGATCATTTAACAAAATCATCCCACTTCATAGCGATCTAGGAGTCGAGCTCAGTGGAAGTTTTGTCGAGGCTGTATCTAGAGGAGGTGGTGAGACTCCATGGAGTACCCAGGACTATCATTTCTGATCGAGATCCTCGTTTTACCTCTAGTGTGTGGAGAGGTCTCCAGCATGCCTTTGGCTCTCAACTGTGCCTTAGCACTGCTTTTCATCCTCAAATGGCTGGTCAGACAGAGAGAACCATCTAGACTCTTGAAGATATGTTGCGCTGTTGTGTTATTGATTTTGGAGGTTCATGGACGAAGCACTTACCCTTGGTAGATTTCTCTTACAATAATAGTTTCCACTCTACCATCGGTATGGCGCCGTTTGAAGCCTTGTATGGCCGGCCATGCCGTTCTCCGTTGTGCTGGACTGGGGTCGGAGAGTCAGCAATTCTCGGACCAGAACTAGTGCAGAATACAACAGAGATGGTTCAGGTGATTCTTGAGAGGATGAAGACAACACAGGATCGTCAGAAATCATATGTTGATCAAAGGAGGAGACTGTTAGAGTTTAATGTTGGGGATCATGTGTTTCTGAATGTGACTCCCCGCCGTGGGCAGCGAAGGTTTGGTCGTGGAAGTAAGCTTTCTCCCCGATTTGTTGGGCCATTCGATGTGTTGGCTCGTGTTGGGGCTGTGGTATATCGAGTAGCACTTCTCCCTCAGATGAGTCGGATACATGATGTTTTCCATGTATCACAGCTCTGTCGTTATCTTCATGATGAATCTCATATTATCCACTGGGGAGAGATCAATATTGATGATGATGCAACCTTAGAGGAGCGACCTGTGGAGATCCAAGACCACAAGGAGAAGGTGTTGCGTGGGCGTTCTATTCCATTAGTTCGTGTCTTGTGACGACATGGTGGCATGGAGGAGAGTACCTGGGAGCGTGAGTCACAGATACGTGCTCAGTACCCAGAGTTGTTTAATGTTTAACTCTTTTCATGTAATGACGTTTCCTTTATGGTTAGACCTTTCATGTTTTATTTATGTACCTTTTTTTTTGTGTGATGTTATGATTGAATTGTTTGGTTATGGATTGTTTGTTTCCATATTCTCGGATGTCGTTGTTTTGTTCCATCTTTCAAACATCTCATGGTGGTTTTCTCATGAGAGGTATCTTATAGGGTGGTTGTTCGGACCCCTATGTTTCTCTGGCTTGGTTTTTAATTCTTGAGGACGAGAATGTTTTGAGAGTTATCTAATGTAATGGCCCGGACCTCCCTGTTCCATTACTTTTTGAAAATGTGGTTTTGGAGGTGTTCCAGGAGGTCAAGGTGACTTATCCCCCAGCCCCTGCCTACCGGTAGCTCGGTCTACCGGTAGCTGATGCCTACTGGTAGCTCGGTCTACCGGTAGCTGCTGCATACCTGTAGCTCGGTCTACCGGTAGATGCTACCTACAGGTAGCTCGGTCTACCGGTAGCTGCTGCCTACAGGTAGCTATTGCCTACCGGTTTCTCGGTCTACCGGTAGCTGCTGTCTACTAGTAGCTGCTGCCTACCAGTAGCCGGTCTACCGGTAGCTGCTACCTACCGGTAGCCGCCGCTTACGAGTAGGTGGGTTTACCGGTAGTCGCGGCGTACTGATAGCTCGGTATACTGGTAGTCGCAGTCTAGTAGTAGCTCAGCTAACACTTTGCCAAATTTCTATTTCTGGGAACTGTGTTTCCAGTTTTATGAACTGTATCGGTAGGTGAACAGTGTTTCTATCGGTGTGGTTCTATCAGTGGACTTCTATCGATGAGGTTCAGTGGACAGTGTTTCTATTGGTGAGGTTTAGTGAACAGTGTTTCTATCGATGAGGTTCTATCAGTGGACTTCTATCGGTGAGGTTCAGTGAACATTGTTTCTATCGGTGAGGTTCAGTGAACAGTGTTTCTATCGGTGAGGTTCTATCAGTGGACTTCTATCGGTATACTTGAATAGTGTTTCTATCGGTGAGATTCTATCGGTGGACTTCTATCGGTAGACTTGAACAGTGTTTCTATCGGTGAGGTTCTTTCGGTGGACTTCTATCGGTATACTTGAACAATGTTTATATCCGTGAGGTTTTATCGGTGACCTTCTATCGGTGGACTTGTACAGTGTTTCCAGAATCCTATGAGCTACCGATTCCATACTTTTCCAAATTTCACGAATGAACAGTGTTTCCAGACTTCATGAGAGCTACTGATTCCATACTTTGCCAAATTTTGAGTATGTGAACAGTGTTTCCAGCTTCGTAAATTTGACGTTTTGTTTGACGTAAAATATATTTAAAACCTTATTTTTAAGTACTTTAATACCGATTCAAAGGCCATAAATTCTATATTAATTATTCCTAAGGCCGGGATGTTTTTACTTGGTCAAACCGCGTGGGTTAATGCGATCTATTTTTAAGGGAGAATAAATCAGATCTTAAACCACTGCCCCATTAAATCTTCAAAAAGGGATGAGATATCATTCTCCCTTGTTATTTCCCTTTTTTCTCAACTAAGAGGCACTAGAACCATTCAATCCTTTCCGTAGGAGTTTCACAATCAATCTTTACTCCTAGGATTGGTTCTGCTCTGTTTTGGATGCAACCGAGCCATGTCGATCAATCTTCGATATAAGATATGTTGTATCATCTTTCTTTTGGGGTTTATCTTCTCCTATCCTCCTTTCCATAATTATACCATGTAATTTCCATGATTCTAATGGGTTTTCTTGGGGTTGGTTGGTATTGTCGTACCGCAGCATCCTCCGGTGGGTGCAGTTGTCGCGAGGGGAGGATTGTGACCTGTTGTGTGGATAAAGAACGTGAGGAACTGTTTGAGGTAGGGGATTCATTGCTTCTCTAATTATGTATGTGCAATCGTAGAATTAGCATGATTTAGTCCCTTGGATCACAATGAAATTGACCTAATTAAATACATGAACCGGATTAAAAGAATTGGTTGATCGCATGTTGTTGCTTTGTACCGTGATAACAGTTTGCCTCATGTTTTCCTAGATATAGTGATATCTATGATTTTCCTTAATTAGTTTCCCGTTCTTGATGGAAATTGATAAAGAACGTAAATCCAGAATTATTTGTTAAATAATTGGATAAAGATAAAGAGGCATGTTAATGAATCTGTTAATTCAAAATGGAATAAAGAACTATTAGATCGATAGTTTCAAAAGGGTTCTGAGTCACCCGCTTGCTTGTAAGGCTGAATGCCTTGTGGTTTGGAGCTCTGAGTGCTCATTTTGTATGAAGGCTGAATGCCTTGTTAAATGGCCGAGAGCCCATTTTGTGATCTTTGATTTCCTACTGCTTGTGATTTGATGTGAGCCTGGATGGCTGTTGTGATATGTGGAGGTATGGGGACTTGTGGTTGTGGCAGCGGATGATGCCTAGTGTGGCGAGATGCATCAGTTTATGCATGTGGGTGTCGGGGAGGACCCCAAGGATGATGGTATGAGATGAATGTGATGGTTTGATGTTGGTGGTTTTGTTTGGTTGTTTATCTGCTTTACTTTTCCCCACTGCTCAAGGCAGCTGGTATTGCTTACCCTCTTTCCGAAGGAGGTGAATACACGCGGGGTATGCCACGTGCTTTTTGTGTTTAGCCTCTCGATGGAGGATGGGTCTATGCTCTTGAAATAGGCGGCAAAGACTTGACAGGTATTATATCAACTTGCCGTGTTGAGCCCCTTTGTGTTAAGTAGCATAAGATGATTTTCTAGAATATCTGGGAATATGGGAAAGTAATTCCATAATGAAAGTTTGTTTAAATGGTGATAATCCATGGGGATGGAGAAACTGGAATTTAATAGTGATGTGAATCCTAAAAAGGAGCAGTTTTTGAATGTGATGCCAATTTAGTTTAATGTGGTAAATTGTTCATGGTTAATTATTGTTCAAAGAATTAATTAACGTACAGTGGAACTGATAAAATGAGAATGGAGTAATCTAATAAAGCTCTTCAAATGGTTGTGTTCTTATAGGACGCCTAGTCTTAGAAGTAGCAGCCTAGAGTATGAGAGACGTTAGCTGTAGTTGTGCCTATGACTAGGTAATGCCCATAGTGTGGTTGTGAGTCATATATATTCTGTCCTTTTGTGTTTCTATATGCTACTCCACCCTGTCGGTAAGGGAAACCGACACCCCGGGGATTCTGAGCCCTGGGGGGTGTTTTCCCCAACATTCTGATGGGAGGTTGAATGGATGACTACCCCCTTTGGCACCGCTCTCTTCTCCTGGTAGATCTTTGTGCGGGTAGGCACAATGGTTAGTTTTACCCATATATGTGTGTAGAGGGCTGTAATGGCTTGTGGTTATTTCACACACATATATTCTGGATATAGTATTGTATGGACTACTATAGGTGTAACGTGTATAGGCTATAATGGCTTGAGGATCCTTACTCGGAGTATGGGATGTAATGGCATGAGGTATTATACCCGATGTATGATACACGTTTTGTGTGCTGTGGTGGCTCTTGGAAACTACCTGGTTACTTTTGGTTGTGAGGACGGTGTGGTGCTTTGCCCAGGTGTCTGCGGGCAAGCCTATGTGGTGCACAAGGTGCAGATTGTGGAGCTTAGCCAAGGTGTTTGCTGGCAAGCCATGGAGAGAGATGCACAGGACGTATGTTGTTGGGGCAAAGCGGCAAACCAGTGGGGAAGTAATAGCGGGGTACCATTGATATTCTTTACTATATGTTATATTCTTGTATGCGTTACTTGGTGAGAGTATCCATGGTGAGGTTGGGAACTTAGTATACCTGTTTAGCTAACGAGTTAGTTTCACTTGTTGTTCACTGGGCTTTAGCATGCTTTCTTTTCTTTTGCACGAGAGGCTTGGGGAGGATCCTATAGAGTATACTGTTATACTCACCCTATGTATATATAAACTATTTCTCAGGTCACTTGGAGCAGGTTGGAGATCAAGCTGGTTACTACTAGCTTGCAGTTGGTGGAGGAGCTATTCGGGCTTGTGGTCACTACCGTTTTACTTTCTTTTGGGTACTTTTAGTTTTCCCTTTCAGTTGTAGTACTTTTGCATGACATGTCATATATGTACTTGGGTTTCTTTTATATTTTAGTTATGAGTTGGAGTTGGTTGGAGTCTATTCTATCTATCTCTTCTTCATGTGTTCTCTTAGAGGGTAATGCCTCCCATTTTTGTGTGTATTATACCCTCGGTGCTAGCAGACAACCCGGGGCCTACTGGAGGCGGGACTCAGGGGTCATTATCTCCCTTCTCACATTTCCGGCCCAGGAGGGGTACACTTTGTGGGGAGGGGGTCGTGACATGTCATATATATGTATATAATATAGAAAATAAGAATACGTGGTGAATATAACATATGTATCATAGAAATAAAAAATTGGATGAGAAAACACATATCTTAATTCTTATATTTATACATACATGTTCAAAAAACCTATAATAAAATTTTAATTTATTTTAAATCTACAAAATAACTATATTCTTATATATAATATCATTTATGATTTTATTGTGACTATATGACCCTTTTTTTAACAGATTCTTGTTTATGTTACGTTTCAGGTAACATGGGCATCATTTATTATGTTTAGATTTGTTATTCTTGATCCTCTTACAAAGATAACCATTTTCACATTTAAATAATTTGAAACATGATTTAAATATCATATATATTCGGTATATAATTATTTATTAGAATATATAAAATATTAAAACATTAAATGGAATACATAGTTCATGGAGATTGTAGGTTCTACATACACATGAATGTCATTTCTGTATTCATATCATATTAAAAGTGAGAAAGTATATGAAATATATATATATTTTAATTATAAAATAATGGATACATTATATATATCATATATGTTTTGTAAACATGTCCTTAATATATTCTATGTAGTGTGTGAATGAATCATGTCACTTTGTGGAGGAGATACTTTACACATCCACAAATGTAGTAATCAAATGCCCAAAAAATAGAAAACATGAAGGTATTGGTATATATTAATTATAGAAATATATAGAATTCATAAATATCATAAATTTTATATAAAATATTAATTCCATCATTTTTCCCAACCTTGGATATTATTAATGGAAGAACGAATGACAACAGTTCGTGAGGCGGTAGTCTGTCGTACAGACGAATGATGATTGTGTATCCCGTTTGATAGTAGTGTGGTGTGAGTTTAGATCAAAACATTAAAATAAAAACAAATATTAGAATATTTAAGAAATAATAGTTATTATATAATTATGTAATAATAATACTTTACATGGTGGAAAATTAAATAAAATAAAAGTATTTATTGAAGGATGTTACATCTTCTTTGGGTTACACATTTTGGTTTCCACCAAAGGGCTTCATTGGATGGATTTCATTCAAAAGTGATGCCTCCAGAATGAATTTAGATATGTTGGGAAAAACTTTTGGTAGGTTTTGGCTAATTCAATGGGCTTCAGATGTGTGTTCTAGTAAAGTGTGTGTCTTTTCTTTTATAATGAAGGAGTGGAAATATTTTATATATAAAAAAGTAAACACCATTGAGAGGTCACCCTTATATAAATTTATACAAATAATGGATCATATTTTATAAAAGGGTGGATATGGTAAAATATGTACAGAATAAATCTTTTAAACATGATTCTATGTTATTTGGAATCATATGTTAATGTTTATCCACTATGTAAACTCGTTTTTTACATCAATTATTGTAATTACTTTAAACTATTTTCACTTACATTTCTATTAATACTTTATGTTGAACTTAGTATGAATTATAAATTATTATGATTCCAAATATGGAATTAATTTTTTAAAAGTATTATTACATCATTTTAATAAATGAATTTAATATTAATCTCACATTTGGTATGAAACAAAAGGTTTTTAATTTGAAGAAGTTCAAAAGTATGAAATGATTTTGTTTCCAATTTCATTGTGTAATTGATTAAAATGTCCCAAATTGTATAAATAAATTTATAATAAATATAAATACACTCTAAAACCAATTTAATATTTAATTAATTTATAAAAATAAATTAGAAAAATGATGTTTCCATTAAAAATCAATTTTCTTCACTATTAATAAAAAATGAAACCTCTTAGAAAAATAATAAAATTGTACACCAAGAAGATTTCGATATTAAAATTTCCTGAATGATGTTAGTTTTTACAAATTAACATATTAATGTTTCAAAAACTGGATTAAAAATATGTGCACCCATAAAAAGCGGTTAAATAACCTTTTAAAAAATATATATATCCTTATGCGTAAAAAGGGGTTTATTCTTTTCTCTTTCCTAAAGAAAATATAATATGAAAATTAAATTAAATAAAGCATATTTATAATTATATTTATTTATATCATTAAATTTTTTTTATAAAAAGTGTTTCAATTATTTTATTAAGCTAAATAGAAATTTCTTGCATAAATATAGTTCTCTATCCAAAGATTTCCAATATTTTCAAAAGGGTTTTATTTGTATTTATTGTTAATTGGTAACCAAATAAATATTATGATATACATGTGTAAACAATTTATTCAAAATTTAATTAATCTTATTCATAACCATCATTCTATTAGCTATGTGAAAACTATAATACAATTTTAGTAATATTATTAATAGTACATTTATTTTTGGTAAAACATGGTCTTGGGTGTCACACAGTCTATCAAATGAACAATGCATTGTGTGACACAGAAAAAAGAACACAATGTTGGTTATAGAAAAATATAATTTAATTATTCTGTGTTTCATAGGATTAATAAGGTGTTTCATGAAACTTACGCCAAACATAATTCTTTTCTATAACATAAGCCATATTTACTATTTAGTTATAATGAAAAATAACAAAAAATAAAATCATACGGAAAAAAATTGACCAAATCTTATAGTGTTATATTCTACGCACATGAAAATAAATTTCACCCATGATATTTTTTTGGTGTATCAAAGGATTGATATTTGAAAGTTAATTTCATAGAAACCAACATTGTAAAAATTAATACTAAAAATTCCAATATAATGGAATGTAGGAAACATAATGGTTACCCAAAGATAGTCATAACTGGGTGTCCACATAGGAGAAAATGTGTGGCATGTGAAAGAAAGGTCATGAAAGAGATATCCTACTATCAAGTTATGATGGAGAGTGATAGAGAATAAAGTTATTAGATATTTATTGAGAAAAAAACCATTACTCAAAGAGGATTCATAAATGAAGTTCATGTCATAATAAATTATGATAACGGGAAATAATTTTATTCCAAAAACCTCTTCCTAAAGTTGAATAATTTTCAAGAGATGATACACTTACATGATTGCAGCATAATATGACAAATTGGTTGTGTCATAACTAATTTCCACATTATCTATAACTGTAAAAAGGAAGTCTAATTTCGTATTAATAAATCTCTAATAGATCATAATATTCATATGTAGAACAATAATTCATTCCATTCATCTTTAGAAATCATTGTGGTTAAAAGGACATCCACAATTATCCAATATGCATAAATCTTCATTTAGTGAGATAATTATTTAATCTCTTACACATCATATAATGCCTAACATAAACAATTCCATAAATTTCAATCATAAACCAGGTCGAAATGATGAAATCCAAAAATTTAGAAAGACGTTCACTAAATCATTTTAACATTTTTCCTCCATATATCACCTATAGATCATGAATGACACAATACATGACATGTGAATACCATTATAATGTATTGTATTAAATAATGGTAATAACCTAAATTAACATTAAACCATATTGAAAACATAAATGATTAATTTTTCCAAATATTATCAAATATTTGACTTAAATAAAAAATGATTTAAACTTCATCCATGATAACATATTACACTTTTTCAACAAATCAATAATCATTTTCAAGTTAACAAGTACCATCCAAATTACATATACATATCCAACTTATCTATATCATAACATTATTATCTCAATATCAGGAACATTTTATGGTAAATATTTCCCTTAATTATATGATTTCTATGAATATCAATTTTCCATTATACCACATTTCTATTACATCATAAATTAATCACCATATTCTTGTAAATTATCAATTAAAAAACATCAAGTGAAAGATCATAATATATTTCAATAATTCATAATTCTTGTATAAAAGTACATAAATACTTTGATTACTACATCCTTAACCCAATAACATGACAAAATGATCCAATTTCTTAATACCTATTTCAATTCACATTTCACATGGTGTCACATCATCTGTAGAAATATAACCACGACTCATACCACATTTCCAATTATCATGATTATCTTTTCATATTGGATATCAACTTTCATAATTCCCATTCATTCCAATTTTATAGAATTCAAATATCGATGAAGAATTTGGGATTCCATTATTCACATCCTTTGTATTAATTAATATATATTTTTTATTTTTATAGTTACTTTGTTTTTTATATTCTTTTCTAAATATAAACATATTTATGATCCTCTAAAATATTCACTAGAGTTATTCTAAGATTCTTGACATATAAGAAACTGAATCATATTTCCTTTGTGGTATACATGACCCGAATTATCAGTGAAACCATTCCTTCTTTTCTTTATAGAGTTTGATAGTTGATTTGGGTACATGCAATTAATAATGTTCCATCAAAACTAAATAGGTATTATCACAACTTCCTTAACACCAATCATAATTTCATTTGACTACTCATCATCAATTTATTCACCACATTCAATGTTGACTCAGTTCTTTCTGGTTCAGGTCACTGACTAAAACCTTAAATCATAATGGGAAAAGAACATAGCATAACAAAAAAACCACATTAACTTCGCATATCACTTATAGTATGTAAAAATTATATCACCGTCATTAATATATGACACCTTAGGCTTGTCCTTAAATATATCTATATAAAAATAAATAGAAATATCCCTAGGTAAATAAATAATGTTTTCTAATCCAACATTCCACTTTTTGATTAAACCATCACTTTTATACCAAATCTCATTCACTATAAGAAACATACATTGATATTATATCATTTTTGGATAAATATTCAGTACATTTCAAAATTAAATGCTGGAGGATCATATAATTTTAATGTCCTTGGAAACATGGAAAAACTATTTTAATATGGTGAATGATATTCAATTTTTCACAAATTGATCTTCCCCTTTATTATTCTTACTGAAAACATTTCTTCATAACATAGGGAATGATAAAATAAAAATGAGAATAGATAATAATTATGCGTAAACAAGGGTGATATGTAATCATAATAATCAGTATAAGAGTACGAGAACAAGATAATAACTTTAGAAGATTATAACCTGCATATCAAAGAACAAAATTAAGAGTCATGGAAAAAATATAGATTCTTCATAAAAAATAAGTCAATATTGAATTAAGATCATAAGACATAAAAGAATAACATATAAATAAGGATTGGGATTGTGGTAGACATCTAATCATATAAAAATTATTTCTACAGTAGTTATGTATTACTACCAAGGCCAATATTGTTTAATGGATTTAGGCCTTAAAATATCATGGAAGTCATGGTTCACCACTATTAACTTCATAGTATCCAAGGATCACTCTAAAGACCATCATAGTGGAAAACATTATTTACTAAACTGAGTTCACACCCAATTCGAGTCATGAATATCTCGTGCGATATAAATCATCACGCAATGCATTAGAGAGAGATATAGGTCATTATCATCTCATAATGAAATAATGTATACATGTGTCTTAAGATCATAAAAAATCATATCATAAACCAATAATTAATTTGTGTTTCATAAACATGTAATCATATCATAACTATTGTAAAAGATAAATGTTTTATAATCATTTCATCAAACCACAACCAATTATAAGAAGCGGGATTATGAAGAATATAACACATGAATGAGTAACATGTTTTATAAACATACAACATAAGAAAGATAACTGATATTTATAAAGATCATTTCATATAATCATAAAAAACTCAGATAAAGAATATTAATGGAACCCTTGGATCATATTCTTAGAAAGGCATGAGTAACACCAATATATGTTATCTTATATGAGATATAATTTTGAGTAATTTTATATAAACATTTCTAGAGGAAAATATCCCTTATTCTTTAAAAAAAAAAAAAATTAAAACCTTCTTAATATGGTTTATTTTTTATATAATAAATAAAACATATTATGTAAGCCTGAAAACAATTTTCAATACAATATTTCATGAAAAAATATTATGGAATGTAAAAAACATTTTGAAAAAATAATCTTCAAATATTATATAGAATGCCTGGGATCATATAGAAATCCTTTTTCCTTAAAAACTAATAAAGTAATCATGAAAATCATGTAAAAAACTTGTTAATCGAAATACCTTATTCAAAACCACTATATTTGAAAACCATGTTAAAAAAATAAATTTATATAATAATAAGAATTTTTTTTAAATACATAATCTTGAAAACATTCAATGGATGAATCCAAGAGAGGATGGTCAGGATGATGGATAATGTTTTACACACTGAACATACATTTTTTTGGCAAAATGTTTAGAGAAATTCCTCGATAAATGAAATAGATTCTTCTTTTAAAACACTTTTTTAAAATGTAAAAAATGGGTAAAATATCTTCTAATGATAATATGAGAAATTTGGTACATTTTTTAACAGAATTCATGAAGAAATGGTTTTTAAATAACACGAACATCGTACTAATAATAGATAAAGATGGATTTTCTATAAAAAATTCACTTATCAAATGATCAAAATATTGTGTAAATGGTATCAATACATGAAGATATCATTAATAACCAAAGGAAAATAAAATCCACAAGAGTTCTGGGAATATTGATCCTAATATTTCATCAATGGTAGAAATATTGTAATTAATCACATGATAATATGACAATTTATGAATAAATTATTACCACATCGGTAACATTGAATCATAATCCTCATGAGAGAATGATATTAAAAGAAGCATACAATATCATGAAAATAAAGATATTCATGGAAAAAAATTTCAAAAAGAATGTATATAATCATTGTAAAATAATATAGGTTCAAAACAATACAGAATATAGGTTCATAAAATAACATAATATAGGTGAATATAGCTTCATAACATATCATTTGACTCATAGAAGAAAAATAGATACAAAATTACTTTACCGATTTGGAAAATATAAATTGAAAACCCATTAAAGAGGTATCATAGAATAGATATATAAATACTAAAAACATTAAGGATATTTTTCATAGAATTCAATAATGGTCATTATATACTCTACACTAAAAAATGAGGGGGGAATAAGGCATATGTCTTGCAAAAATCAAAGTGAGAGTAAACATCTCTTTACTACATGAATAAATTTTGAATCATGAGATCCATGAAATAATAACCAAAATCGAAAATTTTAATATCTTTAAATAAATTATATTCATGATATTAGATGTCATAGGGACATATTGACACCACTCAACAATAATATATGATGAATATAGAACCTACATCACAGAAATAAAAGTGAGATCAGAGAACTCTTATCTTAAGTCTTCTCAATATATGTACACATTAAAAAACTACGTTAAAATAAATATAATGTCATTAAAAATAATAAATATGTAAATATTCTAAAATATCATAACATATTTGATTTCATTGTTTCTTTATATTACCCATTTATTAATAATTTCACATTAATGTTGTGTTTCGGATTATAATAGCTTTGTTTTCTTGTATGTGTTTTGACTTGTTATTATTGATCCTCTTACATAGACGATGATTAACTTATTTAATGAAATTAAAAAATAGTGTAATTATCATATTTATTAAATATATATATATATATTTATAATATAATAAAAATGATAAAATAAATTAATGGAATACACCATTAATGAGAAAGGTAAGTCATACATCTGCATCAACATTGTTTCCAATTTCTTATCAAAAAAAATGAATGAATGTAAACGAAATATATGTATATATATTATCATTTTAGTATAATTATTCTTTCATATATATCATATAATTTTAGTAAACTCCAATTTAATTCACCCTACTAGAAAAATTCACTATACGCATGGTTTGAAACTGTTGGTACAAGGTATACCAATGGTTTCATGAACTGTTGGCTCCTGAGGCATCGGGAATAGCCTATACCCACGGTTTTGTAGAAACTGTGGGTATAAACCACTAAAATTTCATATTACCCACGGTTCATGTAAACAATGTGTCTAAATCTAAACACATGATTTACATAACCGTTGGTATACATTTTTACAGCACAAATAATATATCCGTGGTTAAGTAAATTGTGGGTATAGAAAGTTTTTTTTCACAAAACACATACCCACGGTTTGTTGAACTGTGTGTATAGATAGATTCGCAGCCGCACATATACAGATAGTTTAATGAACCATTTGTGTAGATGGTTTTCATAAAAATAGCATATTCCCAACTTGGTTTCACCATGCCCTTAAAACTAGAATGCAATGTGAAACAATGTAACCACTGTCAAAACCACACACCCTCCACCTTAGCACACCCCCACACTCCCCCTTGAGAAAACCCCCTTGCACCCCCTAGACACCCCTCCCCCATAGACACCCCCATAAGCACACCAACGTTTTGACACCTCCCACCCTGAACACCCCCCTCATACACCCCCGAGACAACACCTACTAGACCCCCTTGTACCACCCCCCCCCCCTACAGACCACTGGACCCCCTGAACACCCCTGGACCCCCCTCCCCACTGGACACCCCATAGACACCCCCACAAGACCCCCTGGACCCCACTTGACACCCCATGGACACCCACATGGACACCCCCGCCCCTAGAAACCCCTCCCTCCTTCGAACCCCCTCCCCCCCCACCGGCACACCCACTCCCCTTTCCTAGACCCCCACCCCCCCATCCGTACAGCCACTATCCCATGCACCAAGCCTCCACCCCCCCCCTCTCTGCACCCATCCCCCACTCCCTACACCCCTATCCCCTACACCCATCACCCATCAAACAAAACAATTAATGAAACTAATAAATAAATCAACAAAGCTCAAACCATGCCAGAAAAATAGTTGGGTGAGAGAAATTCTCAAACTAAACAAAGAATATCGACTCAAAATAGCAAAAATGAATAACTGAATCACCAAAAAAATTAGAAAAATATTAACCCAAAATGAACATGGAATCAAATAACCATCCCAGAAAAATGAAATTTTCCTACGCTGGGCTATATCAGTAACCATAATAGGGTTTCTAGAGTAACATATATTATCCAATCCATCAATGGGAACAAATGATCAGGTATGGTTTCTATGTAATGATAAAAACTCTTAATGAATTTCTTATTGCCACTATAGTTGAAACTGGGCATCCTTAAAAGATTAAGGTTCCCATAAAGAAATAAAACATTTGGTTTGAAAATACTAGCCTTGAAACATGTGGTTAGAGGATGAGAATTATGAGAAATGTAATGAGTTGTGACTGGCCAGAAGACCGCTCCTTTAATGCAGGAGCATCAATAAGAGGTTGTCTAATATAATTTTTACTATGATTATGTCGATGAAAACTACACTGAGGTGGGATGATCACCAAGAGACTCATCAAGGGAAACTGAAGATGCAAGAGGTGAACTAGGCTGAGGAGAATAGGAGGAACTAGTAGGCAGAAAACCATAAATTTAAATTGATGAACCAGGTAAATTACCTACTTTAGTGATGAGACACCAATAATAAAATAAAATAAGAATGAAACAAGATTTGTATCTAGTTGCAGAAAAACATTTGATGATAAATATGAGTGCCAATGCTAAAAATAAAATCTTGATTGTTCAATGACAACATGTCGTGAGATAAGAACACTTCCAGTTGAATCCAAACACCAAAATCTATTGAATACACTTTATGTATATTTTTTATTTGGTTTTAATGAAGGAGGAAATATGCATGATGTCAAAAGGACATAAAGACAATATTTTTGGAAAATTTTTGGTGTTGCTATGTTAGTTGATGAGTGAAATAGAGTTCTGAACTCTTGATACCAAAATGTGATTAAGCATTGAAAAATGAATGAATATTGGTGATTCATTTTAAATCTTGGATGTAGGAAGGTGTCATCAATTTTTATACCAATTCTTATGTGATAGAGAAATAAAATTAGGTTTTTTCCATTGGAATAGCGGAGATCAATCATATTAAAATGTAATGATGTTCTACCACACTCTCCTACCCTCTCTAGCCCCATGCAGTACCTCCCCCACCCACGCCACATCACTCCCCTACCCCCTGTACTGCCATCCCCCCAGCACTGCCTTCCCTCTCCCATCCCTTCTCATACCCTCCCCCAACCCCATGCACTACCTCCCCAACCCTCCCCCGACCCCCCTACACTACCCCTCCCTCAAACCCCCATCCCCTGAACCGCCTCCCCCACCCTCCTCCCAGCCCCCTACATTGTCTCCCTCGGCCCTCTTCACTGCCTGCCCCCTCCCCTCCCCTCCCCATCCTTCATTATATCCCTTGCACTACATTTCCCCCTCCCCTCCCCAGCCCCATGCATTCCCCCCTCCCCTCGCCTCCCCTCGCCTCCCCTCCCCTGCCACGTGTACTACCCCCCCATCCATCCCCCAACCCCCCTACACTATCAGCCACCTCCCACCCATCCCCCTACATAGCCTAACCTTCCTACCTGATATCCCCCCATACTAGGGTTTCATTCACCACAACTGGAAATAGGATATACTCATAACAACTATAGTGCTTCTTCTAAGCTCTATTCAACTTTGGTATGTTCCACCATTATTTACATAACAAAGAAACGAAATTATGTTTTTCCATTGGAATATATGAGAACAGTTATATAGAAAAAAATGATGTTATACCTTTGGAAATCTAAGATCAGTCATATGACTATATTGGATCAAAATATTTCTTGGAGTTCATGTGCAGAATTCATGGTGACTGGTTTGATTTAATAAAGGAGTGTTGACCCATCAATTGTGAATGATGTAGATCTTATTATCTCTGCGATGCTCTTGTGAATTATCATCTACGATGATTTTGAATCCAGATCGAAATTAAATAAGGAAAAGTGCTGATGAAATGGTTTCAGTGGTTTCCACATCATATCAGAAGTGTTGTCGGAAAACCTTTTGTTGATTATCTCCACTAAAACATGGAAGCAAATTAATAATTTATTAAAAGTTGAGGCCAAATCCTTAGTTAATTTGGGAAAATGGGTTACATTATAATGAAAAATGGGAAACATACACATCAGGGATGTACTTACAGAGACTCAAAATCAAGACCTCATAGAGACCCACAAGAGAAACTACCACTAAGCTTCCCCTAGGGGGCCATTATTTATGAATAACAATATATATTGTAATTTGTACTAATGATGTTGGAGAACAATAATTAGAAATTCTATTTATGGGAATGACCTAGATGAAATTTATCAGATGACTCTTAAGAAAACCTCAATGAATCATACACAATCTACCTAATGAATTGAACTCTATCAACCATCATGCTTGAAGATGTTTTATTGCTGGAGAATCCATCGATGGGAAAAAAAATCCTTTTATGGTGTTTTGATGAATCTGAGAATGCCTTTATGTGATTCTGAGTTGACTAGATGTGAGATAAATCAAAAGATAAATTTTAATGCTGGAGTTGAAAATCTTCAAAGAAGTCATACATGGAAATACATATTAGTCATTCAGATTGACCAAATATGAAAAATGTTTAGCCAACGTAAGTTTCATGAATCAATATATCTGTGGATGAGTTATTATTTTTACCAAGGATCGATATAAGATTATTCAAATTCACATAAGAGTCTTGACATCGACATAAGGATCCACTATCTTCTGTCACTTGGTTGCTATAGTAACCCAAACTTGGTTTCTAGGTCCAATATTTATAAAATATTAACATTACATAGAAGATAAATCATTAAATAATTTTTCCAAAAGTTACAATATTTTTTATTGGTACTAATCTAATGTGAATATATAATATTATAGATGAATGAAAGTGCACATTTGGAAGATATGTTGATGTTAATAAAGATTACAGAAACATTTTCCAAAGATAATTAGTAGACAAAAGCTATCATTTATCTACAAGATAGTACCAATCACTTGAAGTAGGGGAATTAATGGAAGCTAAATGAGGAAACCTTGAAAATGATCATATTACTTGACTTGAATATAAAATATCTTCTGAACTTGGAATGAAGAAACTTCTCATAATGATACATAATATTAACAGTTTCTTATGTAATAGTTAGGAAGATAATATGTATGTATTACAACCAATGTGATACATTCAGTTAATCATTTTTGAATAATTTTAGGATTCATGAATGATATTCTAGAAGCTACATAAGACAATTATATACAAATTATATAATGTAAAAGTAATCATGACTATTAGAAAATAGTTCATGGCTCATGCTAATTATGGAAGATGGATTTTTTTTGATTAATGGAGAAGAATATGAATTCATTAAATCTAAAACATGAAAAAACAAGAGAGATATAGATTTTAGAATGTGAATCTATGAATTTAAAAAATGGATTCATTGATATCTTTTTGAGAATAACGTACTAGAAATAAATTCATAATGGTGACGAGGAAATTGAAGTAGTTGATGTGGAAGAATGGAATTAGCTGAAGTTAGAAACTCTATTTAGACCCTCACATTGTTCAGTGATACACTATAATATAGGAATAGTATAATGGAATAAGGTGGATTGGATATTCCACAGGGATGGGCACAATTGTCCATGAATAAATGAAACGCCACTCAGGAACTATTTCACCCACATAAAATTAATCAAAAAAACAGATAAAAATAAATAAAATTTCAACATGAACCATCTGTTTATCGGATGTCCACACCAAAGGAAATGAAAATAAACAAAAACAACACATTAAAAACGCAGAAAATAAATAAACACTCTATTTAATTTCTCCACTTCCCCGATCTCCCTCCCCTACAACGAAAACAATGTTGCTGCCTCTAGTTCCCTTCTGGCACCCCTTGGCAATATATAACTAACCTACGTCTATAGAAATTTGTAAAAGGCCTATGTTTCTGATGTGACAAAGAAAATAAAATAAAAACTAAACTAGAACATACTTGTCACTTGTGAATATACAAGTAATTGTCCCAATATAAGAACCACAACACCGCATTGGTCAAAACATGTTCTAGCAAGAAAGGTGGAAACAGATTATCTAGAAAACACTATTTGGAAAAAAATTCACTTTATACCTCTACCATGAGATTATAAACATCTTCCAATAGAATATTGTAGATGTCTTGCGGCAACGAGATCAAATACCCTTGAAGAAATAGAAAATATTTGATGAGTAAATAAGAAGAATAATACCCTTCCTCAAGCTACTAATTAGTGGACTAATCTCTAAATAAAATCACAAATTCCATTTAATATGTAGAATTTCATCAAAAAAACCATATAACTGAATAAGTTGTAGGGTATGGAAAAAATATATAAAAAATTAACATATCTATGATAGAGGCTATAATTTAATTAAATAACATGTTTAGCAATGAAGTTATAAAATTAAATAAAGATGATGGGATGAATGTTAAACAAAATGGGGAATCTCTAAAGGGATACAATAAAACCTTTGATGTGATCAACAAATTCAAGATGAAGGTTACTGAAATTATAATCATAGGGTCATTCTCAGGATGTGTATAAATATTTGAAAATATCAAATTACCAACAATGAAAGCATATAATAAATTTTCATGTAATTTATTTCAATAACATTGAGTAATTTTGAATTTTGAAATATTATCATTTCTCAAAATAAGTGTAGTATTGGGGGAGATAAAATTTGAGCTAAACTTCTTGAGGATTGTTTCAACATATTTATTTGTAGGAGAATACATGATTATCATAGGACCTACTATTATGATTTTGGATGCCTAAAATAACATAATCATTGGCATATATTTTTATTTCAAAGTACTCACTCAACTAATATTTTTTATCATTAAAATCTTTTAAAATACTACTAGCTAAAAATATATCATCAATATAAGATACATTAATTATAAATTTTCGTTAACTAGATTGTAAAAAAATTCATTAATTTTATGATTCTTTTAAATAAATAAAGTTATCTTAATCACTATATTTAAAATAAAAATAATATATCACCTATATAAAATTCAGATACCATTGTCCTAAAGTATATTTTATCAGATAAATGGATTTATTTACTTATAAACCAAATTTCAAAAAATATTTTTAATAAAATAATCAGGATGAACCCTATAATATTTTTTCTAAAATCACCATTCAATAAATTTTTTTTGACAATCATTTGATGTTTCTCTAAATAAATATGAGATGTGATGAACATATTAACTCCGAATTCTTCTTCACTGGAAACTACTGAAATTTATTTGTGATAATAAATAAAATTTATTTGATTATATACCTGTATTCTGACTTATATTTTTATCATTAAATATTTCCATTTCAATCACACTTTTTTTTAATAAATCATTATCATATAACAAGATTAAAACAATCTAGCAATTCCTAAATATCCCATTTTCTATAATGTGTCAAATAAAACATCTAATCTTGTATCTAATTTAATCTATATAATGTTTCAAAACTAGAATTATCATCTCTAAAAGTGACTGGATCATTTTTATTATTCAAATTAATTTCATTCTCTTAATGATACAATATATTCATTAGGTACATATGTCTTATGATTTTTTTGGTATTTTCTCAAGATAATTTGTCCAATAAATTCATTAAGTTCCCATTCACCCAATTATAGTTCAATGACACTATATTATCCTTTAATAATGTATCTATTGTGGTAAATATAGATGGGGATTGAAATATCACTTGGAAATTAATTATGTGATGCAATAATTTCCACAAAATCCACATTAAAATATATTAGGTGAGAAGAATAATTAATACCATCTATATCATCCTCAAGGATTAGGGAATGATCAAATTCATTGATTCTCATAGAGTGGCAATGATAATAAATTATTATATCTCTTGAAACTTATAATTTTGTTTAATAATGAAAAACATTATTTTTTAGGATCAAATGAAACATTTGTCTATATTTGTATCCCACCTTCTACTTGTGTGTGTTGATTACCTCTCCATCAAAGAAGAAATATCATTGTTCAAGATAAAATATAAAATATTGAACATGATAATGTGGATTTACATATGGAAAAATATTTTCTTATTTTTATTGCCATTAGGATGTTTCCAAATCTATCTTTGATAGCCCTCTATGGAAAGAAGATATTATACAACCCATGAAAGTAGAGTCGACCAACACAACCGACCATAGATAACATCACCCAATAGGATTAACTAAAACCTCCATCAATAAATATGGGTTTTCAAGTACTGGGATATCCACAGTCAAATGATCCAAAAAGTCACCTAGTATAACCTCAAACATGTTATCTTGGTCAAATTATTATATAATTAAAATAATCATATGATGAGTTTTTTGAGGTTATTACCACTCGATTATAGGTTATTGAAGTTTGGTGTGAACCAATATAGATAGAGTAGAAACCATATCATGATATTGTGTACTGGACTCCACCTGTGTCCAATTTTGAAAATCCCAATTTCTATATATTTAATGTCATATGATATCTAGAGAAACATCTAACACAATTTTCTTCCCATTGGGGCTTGATATTGGGAAATCCTGATCAACAAGATGAAACTAAACATAGTTAAATCTCACTCACTATAGAATTTGTTGAGACTAATGTGAATTCTGATTATACTATCATATGGTATGCATATAGAACATAAAAGGTGGAATCAAATTACTAAAATAAACCCAGTTAATGAACAAGATCATAAATATAGACCATCCATTGCAAACATGTTGTTCACTATAGAAATGGTCAAGTGTTTTACTATCGAAGAAAATATTTTGGAAAAATAAACACATTATTTTTGTTAAAACCCCTTCATGAATATTATCTCCTTATACCTTCATCATCCATCCACATTTTCCCTCTGCTGATAACCCAATTTATTCTAAAGAACATTATTCTTAGAATTCTATTTCATTATATCCAATTTTTGAGACACATTAAAATAACCAATATAATCCCACATTGTTATATCCCACTAATTATATACTTTTAGATTCATAGAATCTTATATTTTATCAATTTCTCGATCATTTATAGTAATAAAATAATACCGATCACTATGATACCTCTGTACATACAGAAAAATCCTCGAAAAACACCAACCATAACCCTATGGATTTGTGGTAGGTAGATGTTGTAACACCCCGAGCTTCCATGATACGCTTCTCATTCAATAATGCAATAGCTCGCATTGTACACAACTTCGAGTTCTAACACACCACAACTAATCAAAGTAGCCATTATGAATAGTAATAACCAATTTTTAAATTTATAGAAATTTCGTATTTCAAAATGGACTTCATTTTTGTATTCCTAATATTGAAATTAGCCTATGTTGAATTTTTTGTAATTTGTTTAGAACATCCAAATTTTTATGAATAGTGAAAAATACTTAAAACAACTTTTTTAATCAAAATAATTTATAGTGATAAGTTATACTATTGAGTGGTTTTAAAGTATATTTAGAATATATTTTTACCATTTTATCCAATTGTGTTCATTAGAATTAATGTAACTTTGAAATTGGACATAAACAATTGTCAATCTTTTGATATAAATTGTTTCTTAAAAACACGCTATTTGTTGTGACAGCAGGAATTAATTATAAAATTAATTAATGAAACTTATATGTTTGGAATTTTGTAAAATAGACATCATTTTTGAATTCAGAATATCAATTATAGCTTAGGGTGAAATTTTTGCATTGTTCTGAAAAACTTCAATTTTGATGAATAGTGAAACCACTAAGTGGTAGTTAAATAACTGATTTTTCGTTTAAATGAAATATTACCACTTTTTTTTTTGACTTTCAAAAATCCGACATAAATGGTTGTCATTAAGAAGTAAAATGTGGTTCAATGAGATTAAAATAATTTTTGGTGAATAGTAACTTTTACGTTCTTAACCGCGATTAGAGGTAATTAGTGTAGTTTAAGGTAAAAATAATGTTTTAACAATATGAGATGAGCTTGACACATGTCCTACCCTCATTGGATGTTCCAAGGCCGACCAAGACAATCCATGGGTCAACTTGGGGACCCCATGGAGCCACATTAGTTGGAAAATGACATAAATACCTTTTATTTAATGTTAAAGTAAAAAATGACACAAACATGAAATGTTTTACTAAAAAAAATTTTACATGGGGTTATACAAGTCATATTTTGGACTATAAATAGTCATTGGAAAGATAAAAAGATTTCCTACATCATAGTTTTTTTTATAATTTTTAGACATTAAATAAATTAAATTATTTATGACATCATTTTGATGCAGCGATGACCTCATTATTTAACGCTTTTAATAAAATGAAAAGATAATGTACAATCCAAGGCTTACACTTGTAAAAAGACTATTGGATGGGTATATTTAGAAACCTTATCATCTTAGACACGAATTATATAAGTGTGGGACCTTTAGAATCCGAAAAGCATTGTATAATAATGTAAAATTACCTTACTTTCCAAGAGTGCCCCTCCTCTCCTCTTATAAAAGGCCCCCACCTCTACCACCTCATTCACACATTCAAGCGATTTTGTTCTGCCAAAATCGGCCCAAATACCCTTCCAACATCCCTCCATTACTCTTAGATGCCTCACTTTGGGCATAATTATTCCCAAGGAAGCCTTTGGCTCAAATCAAAAAGAGTTACCCGATTTTTAGGTAATGTCTTCTCTAATGTTGTTTTGTTTTATTTAGCTTCTCCAACCCATTAAACTCATTTTATTAATTTATTTTGTAACAAAACCTGTATCCTCAATATACTAGGATGTTTTTATAAGAATTATTCGAGCTACACTTACACACACCTACATCTAATGGTTAAAGAACATACTGTTTCTGTGGATGGCGAATTTCTGCCTCACGAAACGATGATTGTTCAACACTCATATAACACCTTCAAAGGTGGCCATTAAGATGTCACTATATTTATATATGATATATAATATGTTTATGTTTTACTTATGCTTCTGTATTTCTCATTTATAGAATACTTTATGATTTCCATTATGTGTAAACGCGATAATTTCATTTTAGGAAGTGCGGACTACCGCCCCCTCAAAGTGATTTGAATCGTTAATTCCATATGTGGGATGTATAAAGGATGGAGTAAATTGTATTATACACTATATTATACTGGAATTATATTATACATTTATATAATTATTATTTCATTCCATTAAATACGAAATAGAAATGAAATTAGTGTTCATGCGTACGTACGGCTTACCGTCTCCATGAACGGTGCATTTCATTTCTTACCTCTAAATGTTACGTAATATTATAAATTAATGTATATACTGTATATATATGATATATATGATATATACATCATGAATATAATTCTGGATATAATGGATATTTCACCACATGAACAACTTGTAATTATAAGAAGTTTATTTTTGACTCAAGTAACAAAGATCGACAAAACGACCGTTATTAACTTAAATAATTACATAATGTTTATAACATGGTAATAAGTTATATAAAAGGAATAATGAACATGAAAAAGGTTCTTAAGTAAATAGAAATTAACTCTAGTTTATTATTCAGGAGGTTAAAGAACAGTCTAGTCAGGACAAGCCGCATGGTAAGTGAACTTCTTAACCCAATTTCTATTCTTTGGGTTAATCTCCTACTTTAAAATTATGTCATGATATTATTATGTCCTATCTTGTATTTGTACATTATTTATGTGTACTTATAGTGAATACACATTATAGATGTACTTTATTTAAAAAATGTACTTTTTAAGGACTTCGTCTCAATCCCCTTTCATTGAGGCATATTTGGTTTTATACACAACATTCTTTTATACGGTGTATAAAGCCCTTGGAATTTTACGTTTATTCAAAAGGAATCTTTTTTATATGAAGTGTTTTACTAAACGACAAAAAGGGAATGTTTTTCTATCCGTACTTATGCGGAGACAACGACTTCTCTGCCATCGTGACCATTATTTGAGTTTCGGCTTCCTCTACAAGCCATCATTTTTTTTAATGAATAATAAATATAATGTTTTAACTTTATTTTATTTTGGTATTGAAAATGGTTTTGAAAGCATTTTTATTATATCAATGTGTTGTATTGATATCTTGTGATTGAAATGTGGAAATGTTATGTTTCCTTTATGCATGTTTTATGTGATACGATTATGTTATGGTTTATGATATGTTTAAACCTATTCATATGAGGAATGCATTGGACTTAATAACTGACAGGTGGAGCCCACTACAGCTCCTCGATGCATCGGCTGGTCTCATGAGACAAACTAGTGTCTTGGCACGAGGCCTTGACTAAATCTTATTTGTGGTCTTGGCACAAGGCCTTGGCTCCGTGGCTATAATAGTTTGGCATTATGCATTCCATCATTATGAAAGTGGTTAATGATATTTCATGTGATTATTTGACCAGTAGAATATCCATGTGATGATTTAATGGTATTATCTCATTTTACTTTTTCCATATTATGTTGATGTTCAAGTTTATAAGGCTTTTGTTTTAGTTATACATTTCTGTAAATGTTTATGTTTATTTATGAATGCTTCTGCAATATTGTTATCCTTACTGAGCATCTGAGCTCACCCCTTTCAATGTTTTAATATTTTCCAGGATGTGAAGAAGTATTTTAAGAATGACCTGCAGGGATAGTCAGAAGAGGATATGAGTGTGGACTATGAGGACTTTGTTATTGTAGTTTTCCACCTTATGTTTTAATGTAAAATTTATGAATGTATCTAGTGTTTCCAAGGCTACTAAACTAATAAGTCTTTCGAGACTTGATCGTTTGTGATCATGCCAATGTTACGAAGTAATTCACCGACTCTGGGTAGCTGGGGTCGAGGCGTTACAGTTGGTATCAGAGGCAGTTTAGTACTAACCATGGAAGCTAAATTTAGATAAACTCTTATTAGAGCACATAGCCCGAAGATAGACTTTGGGGATTAGTATAGAAGAACTTCCTAGATTTTTGTATTGTAGAGATGTTGTGAGTTTTCCGAGTAATACATCCCTGTCTGGATAAGAGCAGGTAGAGACGGCTCTGGCACAGATGTACCTAGGGGTAAAACCCTAAAACACCGCTTTGAGCTAGACTCAAACGGGAACTGGTGCACGACAACGGGCCTTGCTGCACTCTTGGTTACGACACTCCCGGGGGAAATGCTTAGGATAATTCTCATTTTCTTTACAAACCACTATGAAGGGTTATGAGTATATACTTCCTCAAAGAAAACATTTTTATTTATTATATCCATAAATAGTTCAATTTTTGTTAAGTATCTTACACGTATGGAATTATGTATTTTGATTCATAAACTAATATAGTATATGCCATTGTTTAGAAATGGCGCCTAGTGGAAGTAATAGAAACTCTATCAATGCACGCACTCCGTGTAGGGGTTGCACTCCTACTCAATATAATTATTGTGGAGCTGGAGATACAACTGGTTTTGATCAACTTATTACCATACTGGGACAACTCACTGAGGTTATGAATAATAACCTTACTCGTATGGATCACCCTGATCCACAATGTGGAGGATCAATGTTAGACCGCTTCATGAAGAAAACAACCGCCAAAATTTAATGGGGGTACAAATCCATTAGTAGCTAAGCAATGGATAAACTCCATAGAGAAAATATTCCATGCCTTGGGGAGTAGCGAAAGGGAGAAGGTTGTCATGGCAGTTTACCGCCTCACTAGAGATGCCGATCAGTGGTGGTCGCTGATTCAAAACACAAAGGAAGATGATGACGTATCGAATATGGAATGGAGGGAGTTCAAATATCTTTTCCTAGAAAAATACTATCCTCGTGACCATCGAGCAGATATGGAAAGACAATTTTTGAGTCTGAGACAAAAGGAGGATGAGAATGTCGCAAAGTATGAGGCCAACTTTCCAAGGTTAGCGAGGCATGCTGCAGATTACATACGTAACCCAAGAAGTAAGATTGATCTTTTCGTTGATGGGTTAAAACCATTTCTCTGTCGAGCATTAGTCTCACAAACCTTCTCGGCATACGAAGATATTGTCTCGTGTTCTATCAATACAGAAAATGAATTCTCTAAGTCTTCTGACAACAAAGTAAAGCAAGAGAAGAAGAGAACGGTGGAACAAGAGACAGATAAATGGAAAAAGGGAAAGAAGGATTTTCCATTATGTGATAATTGTGGGAAGAATCACCCTGGTACCTGTCTAAAAGGAATGGGAGTTTGTTATAAATGTGGGTAAAAAGGTCACCAGGCGTGTGATTGCAAGGGAAAGAAAGAGGTTATCAATGTTGAATGCTACAATTGTAGGGAAATGGGTCATTATGCAAATGAATGTCCTAAGCGTCAGGGAAACTTATCTCAGAAAAGGCCAAGGGATCATGGATAATCTTATGTTGTTACTATAGTTAAAGCAGAATAACTAATGTATTGGTGCTTTTGGACTCATGGATTATATTCTGGTTATTAGAATAATGTGATATATATATAAGGATTGTACTGCAGTACTTGTTATTTTCAGTAAGGTTTTAATATGATGAAGGTAATCATATTTTTAGTATGTGACAAAAAGAGAAACATTAATTTGTTTGGGGAATCTGATAAATTGATTTTGGAATTAAGAGACCTTTTAGAGAAAGTCTGGACAGAGGTATTTTGGATAACTATAAAGGTTGGAGTGGATTAAGTTGATCTTTGGATTGTATTGTTTAAGGTTAAAAAAATTATGAAGATTATTTTTGGAATATTATAATACTATATTTTTATGAAAAAGAAAACCTGCAGGGTGGGGCATAACCCATCGCGTCGGACAAAGCTGCAGGAATCGAACCCACAATCATAGTGCGACAGGCCTTTATTTCCTACCACTAGCCTACAGGAAGTCCCTGGTTATTACAAAATAATTTTACTAATCTAAATAGTATGTTTTAACATTTGTAACCTCATACAATTAGGATAAGTATAATATTTATGAGTTCTATTATCTTTTTGAGTGAAAGTTGAGTTGATGGTTGAAACTCTAATTGTCAAGCATAAATATATATATATACCTATCTCGTATTCAATGAATAAATTAATTCATAAACTTTATTAAAGGGATATTAAAACAAAAAAATGTGTTATCCTAATACCTTATGTCTTGTTGAACTGATGATATTTTAAATCAGCATAGATTGAAGGATTTGAGGACCTCAATTTGACAGTTGATTGTAATTGATGACCTCAACCACTCCCTACAAATATTTACGTTTTTCCTCCAATTATATATCTCTAATTTCCACTAATGTTCTCCTTATCGAGATCATAATTTGGTGGGGACTTTCTTATTTCCATTTCCCTCTTATTAAGACTATATTTTATTAACCATATTTCCAATGTTGGTTTTCCACAAAGGTATTTTCTATTTTCAACCTTTTATTTTCCATGAAAAATTTCAAATTGTGAGGACACAATTTTTTGAAGGAGGGTAGAATGTAACACCCCGAACTTTAATGATACGCTTCTCATTCAATAATGCAATAGCTTGTATTGTACGCAAATTTGAGTTCTAACACACCGCAACTAATCAAAGTAGCCGTTATGAATAATAATAACCACTTTTTAAATTTGTAGAAATTTTATATTTCAAAATGGACTTCATTTTTGTATTCCTAATATTTAAATTAGCCTATGTTGAATTTTTTGTAATTTTCTGAGAACATTCAAATTTTTATGAATAGTGAAAATTACTTAAAACAACTATTTAAATCAAAATAATTAATAGTGATAATTTATAATATTGAGTGGTTTTAAAGTATAATTAGAATATATTTTTACCATTTTATCCAATGTTGTTCATTAGAATTAATTTCACTTTGAAATAGGACATAAACAATTGTCAATCCTTTGATATAAATTATTTCTTAAAAACATGCTATTCGTTGTGACAACGGGAATTAATTATAAAATTAATTACTGCAACTTATATGATTGGAATTTTGTAAAATAGACATCATTTTTGAATTCGGAATATAAATTATAGCTTAGGGTGAAATTTTGTCATTGTTCTGAAAAACATCAATTTCTGATGAATAGTGAAACCACTAAGTGGTAGTTAAATAACTGATTTTTCGTTTAAATGAAATATTACCACTTCTGTGTTTTGATTTTCAAAAATCGGACATACATGGTTGTCATTAAGAAGTAAAATGTGGTTCAATGAGATTAAAATAATTTTTGGTGAATGTTAACTTTTAAGTTCTTAACCGCGATTAGAGGTAATTAGTGTAGTTTAAGGTAAATATTATGTTATAATAATATGAGATGAGCTTGACACATGTCCTAACCTCATTGTATGTGCCATGGCCGACCAAGAACATCCATGGGACAACTTGGGGACCCCATGGAGCCACATTAGTTGGAAAATGACATAAATAACTTTTATTTATTGTTAAAGTAAAAATGAATCAAACATGAAATGTTTTACTAAAACAATTTTTTCATGGGGTTATACAGGTCATATTTTTGACTATAAATAGTAATTGGAAAGATAAAAATACTTCCTACATCATAGTATTTTTTTTATAATTTTTAGACATTAAAAACATGAAAGTATTTTTGACATCATAATGATGGAGCGATGACCTCATTATTTAACACTTTTAATAAAATGAATAGATAATGTACAATCCAAGGCTTAAACTTTTACAAAGACTATTGGATGGGTCGCTTTCGAACCCTTATCACCTTAACCACGAATTATATAAGTGTGGGACCTTTCGAATCTGAAAAGCATTGTATAATAATGTAAAATGCCCTTACATTCCAAGAGTTCCCCTCCTCTCCTCTTATAAAAGGCCCCCACCTCTACCACCTCATTCACACATTCAAGCCATTTGGCTCAGCCAAACTCTGCCCAAATACCCTCCCAACTTCCCTCACTTAATCTTAGAAGCCTCACATTGGGCATAATTCTTCCAAAGGAAGCCTTTGGCTCAAATCAAAAAGAGTTACCCGATTTTTAGGTAATGTCTTCTCTAATGTTGTTTTGTTTTATTTAGCTTCTCCAACCCCTTAATCTATTTTTATTCATTTCTTTTGTAAAAAAACCAGTATCCTCAATATACTAGGATTTTGTTATAAGAAGGATTCAAGATACACTTACACACACCTACATCTAATGGTAAAAGAACATACTATTTTTGTGGATGGTGAATTTCTGCCTCACGAAACGATGATTTTTCAACACTCATATAACACCTTAAAATGTGGACATTAAGATGTAAATATATTTATATATGATATATAATATGTTTATGTTTTACTTATGCTTCTGTATTTCTCATTTATAGCATACTTTATGATTTCCATTATGGGTAAACGAGATAATTTCATTTTAGGAAGTGCGGACTACCGCCCCCTCAAAGTGATTTGAATCATTAATGCCATATGTGGGATGTATAAAGGATAGATTAAATGGTATTATACACTATATTATACTGGAATTATATTATACATTTATATCATTATGATTTCATTCAATTATATACGAAATAGAAATGAAATTCGCGTTCATGCGTACGTACGGCTTACCGTCTCCATGAACGGTGCATTTCATTTCTTACCTCTAAATGTTACGTAATATTATAAATGAATGTATATACTGTATATATATGATATATATGATATCTACATCTTGAATATAATTCTGGATATAATGGATATTTCACCACATGAACAACTTGTAATTATAAGAAGTTTATTTTTGACTCAAGTACCAAAGATCGACAAAACGACCGTTATTAACATAAATAATTACATAATGTTCATAACATGGTAATAAGTGATATAAAAGGAATAATGAACATGAAAAAGGTTCTTAAGTAAATAGAAATTAACTCTGGTTTATTATTCAGGAGGTTAAAGAACGGTCGAGTCAGGACAAGACGCAAGGTAAGGGAACTTTTTATCCCAATTTCTATTCTTTGGGTTAATCTCCTACTTTCAAATTATTTCTTGATATTATTATGTCCTATCTTGTATTTGTACATTATTTATGTGTACTTATAGTGAATACACATTATATATGTACTTTATTTAAAAAAATGATCTTTTTAAGGACTTCGTCTCAATCCCCTTTCATTGAGGTATATTTGGTTTTATACACAACTTTCTTTTATACGGTGTATAAACCCCTTTGACTTTTACGTTTATTCAAAAGGAATCTTTTTTATACGAAGCGTTTTACTAAACGAAAAAAAGGGAATGTTTTTCTTTCCGTACTTATGCGGCGACAATGACTTCTCCACCGCCGTGACCATTATTTGAGTTTCGGCTTCCTCTACAAGCCGTCATTTTTTTAATGAAAAATAAATACAAAGTTTTAAATTTATTTTATTTTGGTATTGAAAATGGTTTTGAAAGCGTTTTTATTATATCAATGTGTTGTATTGATATCTTGTGATTGAAATGTGGAAATTTTATGTTTTCTTTTATGCATGTTTTATGTGATACGATTTTGTTATGGTTTATGATATGTTTAACCCCATTCATATGAGGAATGCATTGGACTTAATAAGTGACGGGTGGAGCCCTCTACAGCTCCTCGATGCATCGGCAGGTCTCATGAGACAAACTAGTGTCTTGGAACGAGGCCTTGACAAAATCTTATTTTTTGTCTTGGCACGAGGCCTTGGCTACATGGTTATGATAGTCTGGCATTATGCATTCCATCATTATGAAAGTGGTTAATGATATTTCATGTCATTATTCGACCAGTAGAATATCCATGTGAAGAAGTAAATGGCATTATCTCATTTTACTTTTTCCATATTATGTTGATGTTCAAGTTTAAAAGGCTTTTGTTTTAGTTATACATTGCCTTAAATGTTTATCTTTATTTATAAAAGCTTCCGCAATATTGTTATACTTACTGAGCATCTGAGCTCACCCCTTTCAATGTTTTAATATTTTCCAGGATGTGAAGAAGTATTTTAGAAATGACCTGCAGGGATAGTCAGAAGAGGATATGAGTGTGGACTATGAAGACTTTGTTATTGTAGTTTTTCACCTTATGTTTTAATGTAACATTTATGAATGTATCTAGTGTTTCCAAGGATACTAAACTAATCGGTCTTTCGAGACATGATCTTTTGTAATCATTCCAATGTTACGAAGTAATGCACCGACTCTGGCTAGCTAGGGTCGGGGCATTACAGATGCAGATGCAGACACATAGGCAGGTAGGGTGAGGGAGGGAGGTGGGGGCTGGGAGGCGGAGGTCGGGACATCGAGGTGGAGGCAGAGTCTGGGATGTCTATATGGAGGTGGAGGTCGAGAGGAAGCATCCAGGAGGTAGAGGCTGAGAGGTCGACATGGAGGCGGCAGTAGAGGCCAAGTTGTCGATGTGTAGTCAATTGCTGGGAGGTCGACGTAGAGGCCTGGATGGCAAGGTTGGGGTGGAGTCATGGAATGTTGGTTTGGATGGGGAGGATTGATCTCATAGGAGTGGGTGATTAGTGCTCGTAAAAGTGAAAGGAGGATGATATTCCCAATTTAGGGTGGATATGCAAGGGGTTGTACCAACAATTTTTTTAAAAACCATGAGAATATGTTCAATTAAATTCCATATACCCATGGTTTCTCTAAAACATGTGTACTGATTTATAGGCTTAGAACCAATTTCTAGTAGTGTCATTTCATGTAATTTGTGATCAATTCACATCACTATGAGGAGGCGACAGTCGATGCATCCACCAAAAATGTTATCGTATTCTCAAAAAATGTAAATCATAAAGGTATGAGTAATATAATAATTGAAGAATATTATGTAAGGGTTGTTGTCCTGAGAACCAAATGTTTTGTACTTTGATTACATGAATTTAAACATATTATATATTGCTTATTATTCTTCATGACTATAATATAATAATGTCCTGGAATATTTTTGCATGATAAGGTCATGTAAGATCCCTGCTATGATGAGAAATATGAAATTATATAACAATATTCTTAAATAATGTTCTGAGGTTGGATGACATACTATGATAGGAAACATAGTATACAGAACGTCAAGTGACTGTACTTGTAAGAAGATGAGACTATCTCTCATGGAGTTCACACTTGGTAATCTCTTATAAGGGAGATTATGAGAATAGGCATGCTAGTAGTAATCCTACTTATTTTGGTTTAATCAGACATTACTGTCTCTGAACGTGTCTACTGGTCTTTAGACTGAATGATTATCATTAAATCAGGACATGACCCACACACATATATTTGCTAACGAAAACCACCATGAAGACAGTTGGTTGGAAGTAGGGTACGTTGTGTGCATCATGAATGGAATGTTGTTAATTGATAATATGAGGAAGTATTTTTCCCTTCCAGGAATATGAAAGTAAATATCATGGGACCTTTGATTGAAGTAGAACTATAAAACAATTTCCATGGCCATGGAGTCATGACGAGTTTATTTTTAGAAGTCAAAAATGATAGATCATGCATGTATGTTTATGACACTACCATGAAACCTTCTTGATGTGATATTGAGACAAAGGGATTAAATTACACAGTTAGCGTTCACATGAGGTGACACGTCAATGTGGCATCAAATTCATTCCATTGGGTGCACTGACCTGTTACTAGAAAGTAATCTTGGACTTTAGGATAGCCCGCCTAATGCCAATGAGAAAGAGACCTAGAGGGTCACACACTATGTGTATCCAAGTATCTCATGTAGAATAAAGATTATTCTTGTACGTGTTTTAATAATTATTCAAGGAAGCCTAAATCGTTTTAATGATGGAGGATGAAGGAAATAAAAAAAATATACACACAGTGTATAAATGATTACACGCCATGTAGTTATTCATGGAAAACAAGTACACTCCGTTAATTAATTATTACACGCTGTGTATTATTTATTTTGAAAGGAAATTAAAAAAAGTAAATTCCATGTATTAATGATTACACGCCATGAAGATTTATGGAATACAAGTACACGCTGTGTATTAATGATTACACGCCGTGTCGTTTTCCAGTCAAAATATTGAGGGTATAATATTATTTTATTAAATGATATTATTATAATCAATGTGGGTGCATGTCATGGAATTAATTATTTGACATGGGGGATTTCAATAAAAGTTAATTAAATAAATAAAATGAGTAATGTATATATTTATTTCATAACTCTATATCCTCAAACCCAATTATAAATATCCTCACAACCCCAACTCTTTTCTAGAGAGAATATTTGTGCACAAAAATTCTGGAGAATTCTCTCAAGATCGAAATAATCCCGTCCTCCAAAGTATACTCTCCACACCGAGAGAGATCCACCTCTACCAGATCAATGGGTATCTAAGGTGTACAATGTAAGAAAATGATTCTCCTTACTAGCACATGGAGATTCCTTTGGTGATGTCCAATGATACGTGGTGCACATATGGATCACTGCTAGAGGAAGTGTACACATGGATTCTGCGACACAATGACGAATCACATCGAAACATGATCAGAAATATTAATGAAAAAAATGCCGTTAAAGGTAATTTTTTGTAGTTAATTAAATTAATTATAATCAACCTGTAACGATCCACATTTATTGTTCTAGGACTATTCCACTTCTTTGCCTATTTCAGTGATTCGATCCATGGAGTCTACTGTTTATCGCCGTATTAATCAAAGATTGATCATTTCTAATGAAAAAATGCCAAGTGGGCACATCCACCCATGAGTTTTTGCTGCTCCAAAGACATTCAATTTGTATCAAAGGGAGGATACATCAATGATTGTTGTTTTTTAATTGTTCTTGATAATCTATGCATTTATATTTGATTCAATTCAATATAAATCATTTTATAAAACTTATTGAATGAGATATGTTCTTCCTCATTCGTTTCACAATACACATAACAGAAATGACCTTTTAATGTAAATTTTGATTAAATTAAAAACGAGGATATCATCCGGAGGAGCCACTGTTTCTATCTGTACAACACAAGAATACAAGGTGTGTAGTGAAAACTACAGTCCATGTACTTAGGATCAACAAAACGGTACTGGTCTGCCAAACAATGCCTTGTGAATTGAGTATACTTGAGTGTTATTACACCCTGATGACTAGAATTGAACGGCGCAAGGAAACCGGAATACACGGCGTGTATATTGAATCAGCATGTCGTTTATTCCTATTTGGTCTAGGTGAATCTGTGTACAAGGAGAATCCTTGTTCCACGTACATGGGATTTCCAGGTCCGTAACTGCTGAACAATGAACTACACGTCGTGTTAGATTAATCTACATGTCGTGTACACCAAAATTTCCAAAGTACAGAAAACTCCCCAATTCCCATGGCATGTACTTTGGATAATGGGTGAAAAATACATGGCATGTAGGCTATATTACATGTATTTTACTTTCCAGAAATGGAATTTCACCAGGATTCCTCCAAAATTACTAAGACCTGTACAAGGAATATGGATGAGAATAATCTCAAGGAAATTTAGAAATGAATTCAAGATACATAATTTATTATTTATAAGATCATATTTAATTGAATTAAAGTGCGACGTATCGTAAATAATAGAACGATTAAAATAATTTGAATTCTAAAAATTTGTAAATGTCATTTCATGTTATGGATGATCATGAGATAGACCAAAGTGCCATTGTATATTTTTATGGTTTCACTTAAATATTTTTAATTTAAATTCGTTTTCCTGCAATATTTCTTCCAATAAAATGTAAGGCCTGTGTGACTATGGATTCTTTATTGTAATCCCCATGTAATGGAGGATCATCCAACCCAGTGGAGATGGTTCAAAAATCCGAAGCTAAGGCGAAACCAACCCAAGAATATGGAAATGTGGACATATGGGAGATACAAAACACAAACCATCGAGTTCATGTTTTTTCCCTAGGTCAGGGTAAGCTTATCAAACCACTAGATACGGTATCCAATAAAAACTCATTATCATGCCATCTTATTTTATTTCTGTCCTATTTCATGGTATATTTAATATGAATTTTTTGTCATTATCACAAAATTAATGAAATAAACAAGATTTCAAAGATGTAATTACGTAAAAACTGGACTATGTGTAAACATTATCAGAACATGGTTAATCTCTTACGCCAGAATCACTTACTATTAAAAATCATGTGATAATGAAAAACTACGCGTAAAGAATAAAATCCCTCAATACCAATATTAAGTCAGACCAAACATTCTGTTGCTTGTTGAAGGGTTAATCTCAGTAAAACTATGTGTTTGACCAACCATTGATGGGACACTTACTTTTATAAAGGAATATCTTCTGAATGTTTTGGGATGACATAAACATTATACATCTAATGGAGTATCCCTTGCTAGAATTGTTGTAAAATTGAGGCAAGTGTTGAGGAAATCCAAGTTAGGATTTAAGGATTGATGAGTCCATTCAACAGATCATTGAACTGTATTCTCATAGTTGGAAAAAACCTCCCAACCTAAATACCTTAAAATATCTTGACGGACCCTTGTTGGGGTTATGTGATGGAGAATATGGATCCTTGACACTAGAATGTCAAAGAAATTAGAAATTCCAAGTTCAATGGTGAAGGCCATTTGGGCTTGATAAAATAGTGGTAGAATTTGTAAAATTTATTATTTCTCATAATACATAACCCAGAAAATACTGATAAATCCAATGTTTTAAATTGTAGAATCAAATATGATAAGCTCATCAACCACATTTTCTCTGCGATCAATTCTAGACAAAGACAATATCCTCACTATTAGTAAATTTCAGAAATGTTTTAGGAACCTTCAGGTTATCCTACACCATGACCGAATGTTTTACGTGCTAGAGTCCTCACTTCCTAATTCTACTGCCCATGGGGCGACTGATTAGGATTTCCTGATCTTTGATCAATATTCGAATGATTCACTTGACGTTCAATGTTTGATTCCACCATTAATGTCTAGAGATCTCATGATGCCTTATTAAGATATGGATGACTATAGCATGATCGAGCACCTCCATGGTCTATACCAGGAGAGAGAAAGACATGAAAGGTTTAAGATCTACAAGGATCTACTTCAGAGAAATCTTGGAGAGAGTGCCCCAACTGGGCCTCATGTAGTCAAGCTCATTGGATGAATTGAGCGCTTGGATGTTCAAGGCATTAAACTCCTCGAAGAACTGGGTACTGATCTCATTCTCACATCACTACCCCAGAGCATCTATAACATTGTTATAAATTTCCAAATGGGAAAAGTTGAGAAGTCCCTATCTGATCTTCTTATCCTTATTCGCAAAGTGGACAGTGATATGAAGTGTGATAAACCTTTTTTCCTTATGGTGAATAAAAGTAACGGGAATGAGAAGATCGTTAATCGCAATGCTTCTTCAAGGCTTTCTAAAAAAAGTATGATCATAGGGGAGGAAGAGAAAAGGATGTTATTTGTTTTGCATGTGGCATGAAGGGCCACTAGAAGAAAAACTGCACCCAGCCAAAGAAGCAAGGGGAAGCATTAGCTGCATTTGTCATCGAATGAAATCTATATGTCTCTACAAATTGGGTGTTAGATATAGCTTGTTGGGCTCACATATGTATGCAAATAAAGGAACAAAGTAGATTCAAGAAGATTTATCGAGAGGAGGTAGATCTATGAGAATCCAACAGAGCTAGACTTGTTACTGTACCTATCGAGGACTACGACATCACATTGACAACTGGAATGATCATGGTGTCAAGGGTTTTTTATTATGTTCCTTATGTTAATAAAAACATTATTTCAGTATCCATCTTAGATATTGATGCATTCATCTTCATGTTTTGAAATGAATGTTGCTACTTTTAAAAAGATATCATTGGTCTTGGTAGGGAACATTTATAAAGTGGCCTTTATGTGTTAGACTACAAAAACCAAGTAATGGAAATCAATGACTAATTTAATTCCAACGACTCAAACCACACCCAACATTTCCATAATTTTCTAGGACATTTCAATGAGAAATTTTTATCAAAATTACATCAAGATAGGTATATAGATTAATTAGAACTAAAAACATTTGGTATATGTCATGCATGTCTACAAGGAAAAATGACTAAAGCCCAATTTAGTGGGAATGGTGAAAGGGATAAAGAGATTCTATAATTAGTTCACACTGATGTGTGTGGACCATTTCCAGTTGAAGCAAGGGGTGGATTCTTGTACTTCATAACTTTTACTAATGATTTTGGTAGATATGGATATATTTTTATAATGAGGTATAAGGCAGATTCTTTTGATTGGTTCAAAGAATACAAGAATGATGTTGAGAACCAGCTTGGTAAAATAATTAAGAAACTCCACTCAGACAGAGGAGGAGAGTATCTTAATCTGGACTTCATTAATTTCTTATGGGTTTTTGGGATCCTATCTCAACAAACTACTCCTTACACGCCTCATTGGAATGGCGTAAGTGAAAGGAGGAACTGCACCCAATTGTATATTGTTAGATCAATGATGATTCATCTGATTCTTCCATTACCCTTTTGGGGATATGCATTACAAACAACAGCAGACATGATAAACCAAGTACCAACTAATTCGATAACTGGTATTCTATAAGAATTATGGAGTGGACACAAATCCATGTTATCAAATTTACATGTGTGGGGTAGTGAATAATTTTTAAGGCTTCTTCAGGTAACATGCTTTCACCCCAAGGGGAAAAGTGTATATTTATAGGATATCCCTTGGAAACAAGGGGATAATACCTATTCAACCCTTCATATAAAAAGGTAATAGTTGAAAGACACGACATATTCCTTAAGATGGAGAACATATCCAAAATAGATTGTGGGAGCGATATAGACATCGATGAAGTCATGGATGAAGATAAAAAGGAGTTGGTATAGGAACAGATTCTTCAAAGCCTTGTGGAAGAGTAATATGTTCTAGTGACATAAGAATATCATAGGAGCACGAGAGAGGTTTGAGAACCAGAACGATATGGTTTTCTTGTCACCGATGATGGTGAATAATTATTGGATGACAATGATGATCCTCTTACCGACAAGGAAGAGGTTTATAGAACAGACGCTACCAAGTGGAAAAAAGCCATGAATTCTGAAATTGATTCCATAATCCAACACCATATCTGGATTTTGGTAGATCCACCAGTTGATGTAAATCATGTTGGTAATAAAAGGGTATTCAAGAAGAAACTGGACATTGAGGGGAAAGTCGTCACCTATAATGCATGACTGGTTTTATAAGGTTTTAGACAGCGTCATGTAATTAACTATGATTACACCTTTTCACCAGTTGTGATGCTGAAATCCATTAGATCATATTGGCCATTGCCGCTTACCATGACTATGAAATTTGGAAAATGGATTTCAAAATAGCATTCCTCAATGGGAACATCCCTGAAGATGTCTACATGACACAAACCGAAGGATTTGTGACTCCAAAGGATGCCAACAAGGTATTCAAGTTGCAGAAATCCATTTATGGAATAAAGCAAGCATCAGGGTCAGGGAACATTCATTTTGAGGAATCTGTAATGGAATTTGTCTTTAGTAATACAAATGTGAGCCTTGTGTCTAGAAATAGTTTAGTGGAAGTGCTGTTGTTTCTTAATAGTATATGTTGATGACCTATTACTAATTGGAAAAGAAGTAACTTTATTATATTAAGTTAATGCATTAGTGGATAAATGATTCTCTATGAATGACTTGGGGGAGGCAGCATTTATTATTGATTATAAGATCTATCATGATAGATCTAAGAGAACTATGAGCCTATCTCAAAGTACCTACATTGACAAGATACTGATTAGATTCAGCATGGAATAGTTCAAGATGGGATTGTTTACAGTGTCACATGGCATTAATCGTTCTAAGAAAATTTTTCTTTATACACATGACGAATGAGATAAAATGGAAAGGATCCCTTATGCATCTGTGATTGAGTCAGTCATGTATGTTATACTATGTACAAGGAAATATGTGTCTTATGAATTAAGTACAGTAGGAAGATATCATGCTAATCCAGGAGACTGCCATTGGATGGCAGTCAAGACTATCCATAAGTATTTGAGGCGTACTAAGGATATGTTCATGGATTATAGAGGATATGAGGAACTAGTCATCAGAGGACATGTATATGCTAGTTTACAGACTGATCAAGATGACAAGAAGTCACGGACTGGATATATATTCTATTTGAATGGAGGTGCACTGAGCTGGAAGAGCTCAATGCAAGGTGTGGTCGTAGATTCTACAGCAGAGTCCGAGTATATCCCATCTTATTTGGTAGCTAAAGAAGAAGTATGGATGCGAATCTTCATCCATGAACTGGATGTAGTAGCTAGTAGTAATGATCCTATCACACTCTATTGTGATAATACTGCAGTGGTGGCACATGCAGAAGATCCATGGTCACATCATCAGGAAAATCAAAAACATCAGAAGTATCATCTTTGGAGGGATTTTCCCATAGAGGTGAAGTTGAAGTGAGTATTATTTCCATAGAAGACAATGTGATGGACCCCTTGACTAAATCCTTGACTCAGCAGAAAATTGTCACCATGTGAGGTATCACAGACTAAAAGTCATAGGCAGTTGGATCCAGTCCATGTGGGAGATTGTAAGCATGGGTGTCTTGAAAACCAACTGGTTTGTACTTTGATTACATGAATGTACACTTATTATATATTGTTCGTTATTCTTAATTAATATAAAATAATAATGTCTTGGAAAATTTGTTCCATTTATAAGGTCATGGAAGATCCCCTCTATGCTGAGAACCTAGAAATTCTATAACAATATTCTTTGTTCATGTTCTACGGTTGGATGACATACTATGATATGACACATAGTATACAGACCGTCATGTGAGAGTACTCGTAAGAAGATGAGACTTTCTCTCATGGATTTCGCACTTGGTAATCTCCAAGATGGGAGATTATGAGAACAGACCCATCTGTAGTAATTCTGTATGTTTTGGTATCCTCAGACATTACTATCTACGAACATGTGTAATGGTCCTTACATTGTCAGATTTCCATTAACTCATGTCATGACTCGTGCACATAGATTGTCTGATTAAAACCGTCATGAAGACAGTTGGTTGAATGTAGGGTACGTTTGGTGTGTCACGAATGACATGTTGTTAATGGATATATTGAGGAATGATTTTTCCCTTCCATGATTATGGAAGTAAATATCTCAGGACATTTGATTTAAGTAGAACTGTCCAAAAACATCCATGGCCATGGTGTCACGAGGATTTTATTTCTGGAATTAAAAGAATGATAGATCAAGAATATAGGATTATGAAACTACCATGAATCCTGGTTGATGAGATATTGAGACAAAGGTATTAAATTACACAATAAGCGTTCACATGAGGTGACATGTCAATGCGGCTTCAACTTCTTTCTCTTAGTTTCTTTGACCCGATGCTAGATAGTAATCTTGAACTTTAGGCAATCTTGCCAAATGCCATCGAGAAAGGGGCCTAGAGGGTCCCACACTAAGTGTATCCAAGTATCCCATGTAGTATAATGATTATTTAGGTATGAGGTTTAATAATTATTCAAGGAGGCCTAATTCTTTTTAATGATGGACGAAGATGAAATGAAAAAAAAGATATACATGACCTGTATTAGTGATTACACGCCTTATAGTTTTTCATGGAAAACAAGTACATGTCATGTATAAATGATTACATGTTGTGTAGTATTTATTTTTGGAAAGAAAATTAAAAAACATGTACATGCCATGTATTAAATATTACATGTCATGCAGTTTCATGGAAATCAAGTATACACTGTGTATTAATGATTAGACGTTGTGTAGTTTTCCAGTCGGGATTTTGAGCATATAATATTGTTTTAAAAAATTATATTTATTGTAATCAGCATGGGCGCATGTCAAGGAACTAATTATTTGACAAGGGGTTATTCAATATTAGTTAATGAAATAAATAAAATGTGTAACACGTATATTTATTGTCATAACTCTATAACCTCAAACCCGATTATAAATATCCTCACAACCCAAACTCTTTTCCTAAGAGAATCATTGTGCACAAAAATTCTGGAGAATTATCTCATAACCGAAGGAACTCCATCCTCCAAAGAACACTCTAAAGACTGAGAGAGATCCACCTCCACCAGATCAAGGTGATCTAAGGTGGAAAACACAAGCAAAGGCTTCTCCATGCTAGCCCCTGAAGATTCATTTGGTGACGTCTAGAGATACGTGGTGCACGTGTGGATCACCACTAGAAGAAGTCTACACTTGGATTCTACGACGCATCGCTAAATCACAATTAAACGTGATCCGGAATATCAACAACAAATGAAAGCCATAAAAAGTACTTCTTTTGATTTAATTAAATTAATTATAATCAACATGTGATGATCCACATTTATGGTTCAGCGACTATTCATATTTTTTTCTATTTCTGTGATTCGATCTGTAAAGTCTGGTGTTTATCTTTGTATTGATCCCGGATTTATCATTGCTGAAGACAAAAAGCCAACTGGGCTCATCCACCCACGAGCTTCCACTGCACCAGGAACCTTCAGATGATATACATCATAAATATAACACACACACACACACACACACATATATATATTAATTCCTTAATTAGATTCACCCATGAATGGAAGAAAATGAAAAATGAACAACATTGATTTGTGATGCAGTAGTCGGCTGTATGCATGAACGATGATTCTATATCTCATTTTATAGAAGTGTGTGTTAGTGAAGGTTTAACCCTTAATATAATAATATATCATTATGTATAAGATAATGATGTTTCTTATATAATTATGTATTATAAAGAATTTAGTGGGTCTAGAAATAAATAAATTAAAAGTGGTTCTTGAAGGATGTTACCTCTTCTTTGAGTAACTAATTTTGGATTGCACTAAAGGGCTTCATTGGTTGGATTTACTCCCAATGTGAGTGATCTTAGATGAACATAGGGAATTTGGTAGGAGATTTAAGAAGGTTCTTTCTGAACCAAAGTTCTTGATATGTGTGAATATGTGAGGGAGATTGTTCCTTATTATAATAGAGGAATGACATTCTAATAAATATAAAAATGTAACCACTATTGAGAGGTATCCCATAACATATTTACTTCTAATAATGGTTATGTTTTGAAATAAATTGATGGTGTTTTCTAAATATAATTTGAAAATGTATTTTATGCATTTTCAAAGGTTATTTTTCCCCTTATGCAATAGTTTAACCACTAAGTAATGTCTTTATTACCCTAAATGTTGTAATTAAATTTAATTTGATTCACTAATATTTTTCCTAAAAAATTCAATTGAAGAGACTAGAAATTATAAACTATTATGACCCCAAATATGGAACTATATTTCCAAATTTTATTCATAGAAGTAGAAAAAATTAATTTAAATTTATTCTTATTGACGAGACAAGAGAACTCATTTTTAAAGTGAACATTTTAATAATAATGAAATATTTTATATAAAAATTAATTTTGAAATTTATTAAAATGTTGAAAGTTATTTTAATATAATTATAAATGATAAATATATTAATAAAAACAATTTAAAATGTAATTCAATTGTAATAATGAATTATATAAAAATGGAATTGTTAATTAAAATTAATTGTTTTCACTTTTATTTAAAAAATGAAACATCTCATAAAAATATATAATATTTACCAAAAATAAATTTGTTATAGTCAAATTTCAAAAAATAAGTTGACTTTTTCAAATAAAATTTATAATTGTCAAAATTAGAATTTAAATTTTTGTTCCATTGAATGTTGTGAAAATAAAATTTCTAAAAATATATATTTATGTGTAAAATCGAATTTACTTTATCTAATTTCTCAAAGACATATAATATTGATGTTTAATATATATATATATATATATATCATTATTTTTTATCAAAATTTGTGTAATAAATTAATTGAGTAAAACATGTTTGATTTCATAAATAAGGTTTTCCAGCAAATGATTTCCAATATTTTCAAAAGGGATTTATTTCCATTTCTTATTAATTAGTCACCAAATAAATCTTCCTACATATATGTGTTAGATATATTTTAATAATATATTTAATCTTATTTATAACCATCATTTCAAAATCTTGGTGACAATAATAAATTTTTTTATAATAATATTAATAATACATTTTAGTTGGGTAAAACATGGTCATGTCTATCATACAAGTTATCATAGGAACTCATCATTGTATAGAAAATAATCCAAACATAGTATTCTGTGCTCAAAAACTAAATCTAACTGTTGTGTGTAACGCAATATTAACTTGGTGTTGAATTCAATTAAAAACAGAATTACTAATTTCATATAACATAGAATATTTTCAATGATGCATGAAATAGAAAATATCAAAAAATGTTAAATTAATATAAAAAATATATTTCACCAAATCCCGAGGTGTTACATGTTTTCCCATGGGTCTGGACATTAAGAAATCATATTCAGTAAATTGTTTTAGAAAAAGGTAGTGATGAGGCACCAACCAAAGCAGACCAATCTCTTAGGGTTGAGTTGTTTGGTATTATATACCCTAATTCTAATAGTGAATATGTGGTTGGTGAATATGATTCATCCATCCAACTTGAGTATAGTGGACATACAATTTTGTATTAATGAAGAGATCTTAAGGGATCCTTAATTGAATTGATTTATCTTGTAGAAAGGATGGTGGTTAATCCTTCAAGTGACCAAGGGGATGATACTAAACCTGAGAAGGCTACCATGCCTAGAAAAGAGAGTATTTCAACTCATACTCCACCAAATCCTCCCAATTATATGAATAAAAATGATATGGATACCTTTATGGAATACTTGTTTTCCTATCTTAGTGGGATTCTCATATCCTTACATCGAGAACCCAAATACATAAAATCTGATACCCTGATATTATCATTTTTCATTTGTCACATAAAACCTAAGATGAGTATGAAAATGTATTAAATAGAAATTGTGAACATTAGGATTATGATAAAACGTTTTAACTTATGTCCATTATGCGAAAAACAAGAGAGAGATCAGATAAGAAATAATTATCTCTTCTAGATATATTGGAGTTAATGTGTACTATTTTTTATTACATTTCTAGGGATCCACAACCTAGTAATTCATTGGTTGATTCTGGTTTTGATAAGACCATTGTGAAATAGGATATAATGCCTTCTATGGGTTCATTAAAACGTTTTAATCTAGAAGAACATACAATGATTAAATCCAATAGTGATCATATTTTAATATTGGTAAGAGAATTATTGAATGAGGATCATAGTGATATAGAAACTATCAATAAATCTATTAAAACATTTCATTCATGGATTTATACAATGCATGAGATAAATTCTCACTATAAAATTCCTGATAATAATTTTGGAATGCAACATGTAACTACGGAATTCTTGGAAGAAGTGGATAAATTAATGGTTTTTACCCATGTATTAAATATTTTAATGGAGGAAGATAAGTATTTCATCAATGAAATAATGTTTGTTAATAGGATAATCCTATATTTCATTAAGATGATGAAACCATTACTTCGTTCTTCTGGTATTGAAGTCATAGAAAATTAATATATACCCTTTTATGCTCTCACATATGCACGTTCTTTAAACCCCCTTCCTACATGTTACTAATATTTTGGAATGACACAAGTTTGAAGCACTCAAGAACCTTAGGCCGGTTATTATTTGGGAATCAATAGATCCACTTTTTTCTATCATGTATCTTCTTCCTCCTATATTGTACCTACTTCCACTATAAAAAGAAAAGAGACGGTGGATCATACCTCTCTCTGGTAGGTTGAATCCACCTCAGAATATGAATCAGATTTGATATGGAATGTCTTTTTATATTTTTATTTCAATTAGACTATGTACTATATTTATGCTAAATGAAAAGTCTCCCATTTTATTCATTTTTCATTCTTTGGTTATTTAATTTCTAATTATTTTTTACATTTTTCATAATCCTAAAAAGTGGAGTATGTGAATTTCATTTCATATGGATAATAAAAAAACATATCAGCCAACTTATTGTATGTTATTTGTTGACATCCATGAATCACATGGATTAACAGAGCTGTGAAGATTATATAGTATGAATATTTTACTCATTTGTTAAATCTTTCTATAAGGTTATAAATTCAATGATTTCAGACTTAAAAAAATGTTCATGTTGTTAGGTTATCCACCACCTCATTATTTTAATGACCCCATCTCATGTTTCTGAAAATTCTTATAATTTCAATGTTTTATGATAGTAAATCATATTATGGTCAAATTTTTAAAATTTATCGAAGTATTGATCTACTATTAGTTAAAAAAGAACTACCACGAGTTATACCGAGCTGTCATCATGATGTGATACAGTTTCGTGGAAAAACTATATAGTATTTCTACCATAATGATCAGTCACTACTATCTTCAAGACCTTATACCACTAATAAAATATACCAACATGTAGTGACACCATCATATCATCAGAGTGAAGCTATAGTTCTATAGAACTACCATTATAAGGTTGTAAACATAATATCTTTCTTCCAATAGAACAAATCTACCTCTAGTATGATCTACCACCATGAAGATCTACCGCAAGATCGTGTTACAATAAGATTGTGTTACAGTTATCTTCACATCATTTCTATAACCTAAGGCGTCTACCACTAGTTCAAGATTTCATCATAATGTAATCTACCCATAGTGGTGATACCATGTATATTCATAGTTAATTTCAACATTAATTCATCAATGGACTGTTTAAATTATTTACTATTGTACAAAATCATGTGGATTTAATAGATATTATTCCAAAATAACTCCATATAAGACTTATAGACAAATTTAGTTTTTCATGATCTTATTCTTAGAATGTGGTTACATATTATATTATAAAATTTCAAAGGATAATTTTTCTCTTCTAGAATGATATATATTCCAAAGATTCCATTGAAGAGGAGGTGGTTTGGATGTATGGTGAATACATTAAAAGTTTGAAAATATACAATAAAAACTAACAAGAAAAAATTGGATTTCCCATAAAATTTAAAACATATGTCTCACTATACCCGAATCCCATGAAGAAGCTTCTCATGAATATTTTCAAAGAATCATAATCAAGTGAAGATATTCATATTAATAAGAACATTCTTTAAACGTCACTTATGTTTTCCTCCATTTGTATATGTATTAATTTTTATTTGTGTCTGGTTTTCCAATATTTTCTATACATCAAAGTTATATGGTCTAAAGAACAAAGTTATATACAATATCCCTTAGTTTTCATGAATTATATTCCATCAAACTATGTATTAGGTCTTATGTGGCATGTGATTGTTTTTTCCCATGATTAACTATGAAAAATGCATTATTCCTAGAAACACTTATTAGTTGTTTGTAAATACTTCTCCTTGTTGTAGATCAATTTATTTTAAAATAAAATTCATGTAAGTACGTGATTTGAAAGTGGATTTCATTAATTCTCTTCTTGAGACTAATCCTATTTTATAATTCTGATGGTCTATATTAGTTTCATTTTTTTACTACACTTTATCTTTTTTTCATTTTTATGTCAAATATAATTTTATTTTTCTAAAAATTTAACGTATACATACGATTGATAGTTAACTCATTTTGATATTTTATATATTACGTTTAATATATGTATACTTGTTTTGAATGTAGGTATTTCCATATGTATTTTAATTAAGCTGTTATTGAGATTTAAAGAAACCATTCAAAAGTTCAAATAATGAATTTATTTTTTTTATAACAATAATAGTTTTTTAAATTTTGGGATTTAGTTTTTAATTTTTTAAACAATAATTTATAATTTTAAATCAATAAATCCTCGGCTTGAGTTATCCACTAAGACCAACAGATAAACATTTTAACATAACATGATCACGATAACAATGAAGAAGCATATGATTATAAACATTTTTGGCACCTATATTTCATACAATTCATTTTATAAATATACAGTGATAATATTTGTTTTAAAATTTTATTAAGATAAAATTAAAAAATAATGTGTGAGAAATTAAAATTTAGAACATTTTAGGTTATCATAAGAAATGAAAAATATAGTTTCAATTTATTAAGTTACTTTCAAGAAATGGATTTGAAAAACCTAAATACTTATAATTGGATAATGGAAACAAGTCATACATTTCATCAACCCCACCCACTATGTATATAAAAGAGAATTCTTAATTACTTTAAATTTCAAAGATATCCATGGTTTCATAAAATTACCATTATAATATTTATAAGAACATGAATAAGATGATAATAACAATGAATGGATTATGAAGTCATGAAAATAAAATTCTACATCAATATTTAATTCCCATTATAATTCATGGTTGTTTACCTCCAATGGTTTTGGTGCCATTGATTTTTGTTTTTATCTTTGTATAGAAAATCAATTAAAAAATTGATACAACTATTATTGGAAAAACTATAAAAATTATATTGTAATAAGATTATTTAATTTAGGGAGACTCATTATGTATTTATTTTTTAGACCAATTAATTGTACTCGGATAAATTGAAATAATATATATATATATAATTATTTGATCAATAAAACAATTATTTTATGTGTAGCATGTCATAATTATTTTTAACTTTAATATGGAAAACCAACCCTATTTTTGAGGGACTAACATAAGAGGGAACATTTTTTATGTGGGAAACATTGATATGGTTAAATATTATAGATTGGTGTTAGAAATTTAATTTTTTATTCCATTGATATAGTATATTCTTTTAAAATATTATCTAAATTATATTATTTTTTATTTATTTTGGAGGTGATCATTCATATATATTATTAAATATTATTAGACAACGGTTATTATCCTGAAATAGTATAAAAATCATTCTACATGTTTTTTTCAACAATCATAGTTGAAAGTGGTAATATATTTATACATACAATATTTAGATTTTACTATAGTATAATATAGATTTTTTACTATAACTAGCATTTGAATTAAGTTAAATTAGAATGTTTTCAACTTTTTGTATTCATGTTATCATACATTGATCAAAAAATTAACTAACTAATTGATAGACCATTTATTATGACATATTGTAACAGTTATATATATGTTAATGAATTTTTTTTTCACTTCATATATTTTAATGTGAAAAATTAAATTCAAAATAGTGGTGTCAAATATCAATCATTGTATATATATAAGCTAGTTAGTTAAAAAATAATTGTAAAACTTCTAATATCGTTAATTATAATAGTGAAATAATGTTAAAAAATTATATAAAATTTGTAATATTTAATAATAAGTAATATTTGTATGAATGAGTACAAAATGAATACTTTGTTTTGAATTATTTAGATGAATTGGTTAAACTTTTTGACATTTAATGTTATTAAAATAAAAATTTTATAATAAAAATTTTGGGAAGTGGTTTATTTTGAAATAAATTATAAAACCATCATATAATAATATTTAAAAATAAAAATATTTCCATTAATTCTATATTTATATGTGAAGAGGATATTTTATGCATACTAAATATTATTGAATGTGATGCCATTGAATTTCTTTTTCAATAGAGGAATTCATGTATTATGCACTATTCCATTTTATTTATTGTCATTTTATTACTTCATAAACTTTTATGAACTAATTATTTAAAGAATCCACTAATTACATTAAACACTATAAAAATAATTGTTTTATAATTTTTTATGTTTTATCAAAACCCACAAATAGTGGATCCCTATGTAGAAATATCAATGGTTAGGGGTATGTATGAGTTATTTTTTAGGTATAATAAATTAATTTTCAAAGTGAATGTTTTATATTGTAATTAAATTAAATTTACATTAAATGAATCTTATATATTATACATAATTATTATATTTCCTTCCACACAATCCAATCAATATTTTATCAAATACAGGATCCCTTGAAGCGTGTTTTCAACTTGGATCACTATTATGCAACCATATATAAAAAATACGGACTTGGGGTGCCCAAAGCACTATCAATTGGGATATATTATATGAGACCCCACAAAATTCTACCTAATGACACATGAATGAGAATCCTTCCCTTAGGACACTGCAAATTGACATTGAATAGTGCTTCATGTAATATGATACATTACGATTTATGTTCCATTATATAATTAGTTTTAACAAATGATTTTTATAAGAAAATATAATACATTGATATAATTATATTTTTATTATTTGAACTACCTTTCATAGAAAAATATTGAAAATAATTAGTGAATGAGATTTATTTTTTTTTTCGAAAATTTATAAAAATAATAAAAAATTAATTAACACAATTTTAAAACAAACCACACAACAATCTCGTATTAATTGGGGTAAAATGATTAATGTTTTGATTGTAATTATAAAATTGATTATTTAGTTAAAAAAATGTATCAAATGATTTATACTAATAAAACTATGTTAGTTTTTTATGAAAATATTGTCAATTGATTTTTGATTAATTTTCATCCTAGTAAAATAAAACTCTTTAAAATCTAATGTATGTCGTGATTACAATATCTAGAAGTTCAATTTAAAAAAAATTATAGATTTCTATATTAAAAATATTTGTTAAAAAACCATTAAAAATTAATAAGATCCCATAATATCACAAAATTATGAATGTAATGATATATTAATTTGAAACCACTTAGAATAAATATAACATCCTTCAGATATATGTAGTAGTTATAATTTAAAAAGGGAGTTCATAGAAATGAAAGTTTTCTAAATGTCACAAATTTTTATTGAATAATACAAATGAAACAAACATAATCTTATTTTTGTAAAAAACTGAATAAATAGAATTGATTAACTTGTAACTTTTTCAGAAAACACACATTAATATAGAATGTGGTGTGGTCAAAATGAATTATAGTGAATTTATAAATGAATAAATTTTTATAAGATATGTCGATAAACTAGTACTTATAAAATTATCATATATTTTAATAAAGATATATGACATTTATTGTTGACTAACTTTATTATTTTATGAATAAACCGCACAACAATTTATCATGCGGTGTGGTCTAGATGACAGGAAATATTTGTTGACAAATTAAAAAAAATTAAAGCTTATAAAAATGTGAATTTTTTTTATTACCATATTTATATGGGAAAATAATATTTATTGAAAATTACTTATATATTAATCATAAGAAAAACATATATCCCCAATAGAGTTACCCATGAATTGAATCCTAGGCTCTGAGATCACCTATTTTTCTAACCAGTCTACGACATATTATCTCCCTAGTGATACATAATCCATCCACATTCAAATTAATCCCATATCAAGAGGATTAAAACTAACCCAACATACCTAATAACATCATCTATGATCTATGTTAATTCCAACTCATTTAATAATCCTTATATAAAATAATAAATAATCCTACCCCTAAGATCCTTCCCAAGATCCACAACAATAATTTTCACACTTAACTAAATGAATATTGACAAATTTATTTTAACTTCTCGTTCCATGTATATAGCTTCCCAGAGAGTCCAACATACTGTTGTAAAAGACATAACATGGATATTACAATCCAGAACATGAAGGACATCCCCATAAAACCATGAATTTAGAACATCTAGTAAATAGTCCTCACAATCGATAATATTCACACCCTGGAAAAAGAAATCATAGATCCCACTCGCACATCCACATTAAAAAAATGTTCCATGAATTTTATGATTTTGGCCTTACACATTTTTGAAAGGGGGAGGCCAACACCACACACTTATTGTGAATATTCACATCTATTGGGAGTTCATTATTCGTACCCTCAAAACCAGAATGTTTATTTTGATTGGTATATCCTTAAATTATAGCTTCAAATCCCACTAATCATCCACGATACATGCATAGACCGTTTTTCAATAGTCCCAAAAGTTGAAGTTTTCTAACACCGAACACATATATAGTCAATCCATCCAATTCAACCACCAACCTGATTTACTCATTCACAAAATTCTAATTATGTTTCAAAATGGAATAAAAAACTATGGGTAAAATTTATCCTATTTAAGAAAAATGTTTGAAACCAGACTCCCTATATGAAATCGTGTCTCAGCAACCCAGTTTTTCTATCATAGGTTATCTCTCATACCCACATTCTAGAAGTCTTTTCCATGTAGCTCTTCTATATGATTCACCATGTACCGTGAAAAACTAGATAGTCTCCTTGAATTCCACTCCAAATACCTTCATTCTCCTTATATCTATCTCATATGAAATTCACCCATAGTGTCCTACTTTAAATGATGTCCCATTCCATCCATTCTTACATGACATGCATTGTAACATCCATAATATATAGATATATTCCACCTTCCTCAATTGGTCTTTCAAGGTGGTTTCATTAAACCCATTATCAGTGACCAGTCCAGTCGGTATCCCCTAGAAATGTTGTCATGAAATTCTCATGCTTGGTGATAGTCCCTTTTGGTGGTATGATGATGGAAAAAATTTCATTGGGACAGAGGAAAGTATAGTGTTGATTAACATAATCTATACTCAAAATGAGAGATACATATTTATCTAGTATCAAATTTCACTAGTTATCCTCTATTAATATTTTCAACGAATAATTCCTTTTTGACCATATCATTTGATATTGGTGCTCTGAGATAGGTCATTTGTTGTTTTCTCCTATGCATTCCCATAAAAGAAATATATCAATGGTGAAGCATAACACCTGAAGAACAAACCACAAAACCATTCTTGAAATCCATATTTCCTCATAACCCTTATAATGAAACCACATTTAATACTATCATAATATTTTTCCATGTCCACTTAGATAATCACATTGGTCCCAGTTTCCATTTTATCAATAACCACCACCATCACATGATCAATTCCAATTTCTACTTATAAACTAATCCCATGAATAAAACTTTTTTTCTCCTCTAATCTATTCTTTGTTATAACATTGTTATGTCAATTACTAATGATACTTGGAAGAATAATATACGAAAAATTATACTGGAAAATTTTTCAATACTGGTTGATACTAGTACGACCATTCACCATTTGAATGAATACTAATCTTAAGGCACAAGCAACTCTGTTTATACCAACACCCCTAAAGGAATCTTACCCTCAATTCCTAACTTTATCCTTCACAATACCCTAATAAAAAACATAAAAATATTCTAGGAATGATTCCAGATCAGGAGCACTCTGCAACATCATGATGATCACAAGATCCTTGATATCATGTACCACCGGAATAGCTTCTAAGGATAAATAATCAGAATCATTCACAATTCATAGTATACATTCCATAATCACAACCTTCCCAAAACACTATAATTTTCTTACATAATTATTGCAATTTTTCCCCTTGAGAATCCCCTCATATTAATTCAACACAATCTACCACAACACATTAATATATCTAGGGATGTTCAAGTTACGTTTTCAACCTATTTTAGAATTATTATTAATTTGTAGATTTTTTTATTTGAAAATAGTTATTAAATGACCATTACTCGTTAATAATTTGTTAATTATTAATTAAATATTTTTAAAATTATTTTCGAATACATTTTTACTAAAAATCATATATAACATGTGTAAATTTCTATTTACATTATCTGAAACGTATATTAAAAATATATTATATTTATATATTAATGTATAGTTTTCAATTAATTTTTCGTATTAAAAACATTATAATCACTAGTAATAAACGTTGATAAAAATCCTCATTTTTCAATGCTGCAAAAAAAAATGCTGATAAAAGGGATCCCATTAGTAACGAAAAAAAGTACTCATAAAAAAGTATTTTAACACAAATTCTTTTAGCACTATTCAATCCTCATTTTATTAGTGCTTTTGATAGCTCTGATAAATATACCACTTTATCATTGCCTTTTTTTAATTGTCGATGGATGATGACATGTAATGATGTTCTTGTATTTTTGTCTTTTATGTGAATTTTCCTCTGATGATGGTACTTAATGAGGCCAACCCATTTATGTGCGTTTTCACCTGATGAAGGAATTTAATTAGTCCTTCCCATGTAATGCCCCTCTTCGAATGTTACCGTAATTCTATGTAAATCTGAATGAATGTGTCCATTTGGTGCCAGAAAACTTAATAAGAGAGGGTACCTCATATATTCCATTTTTAAAATCATCATTAGTGGAGCATGGTCAGATAGGTCCTTAGAATAGTGTGTAATGATGGCTTGAGATAATGAGTCAACTCCCTAATGATTTGAAAGACATCAATCCAACCAGATCCAAATATTGTTCCTCCCTTTCTGATTGGTTCTCGGTGTATAATTACTTCTTGATATTCGAATGCCTATAAGTACTTTAAAATCCATAAAATCATGAAATTAATTCATTTAGTTGTTAGAAAATCCAACTACTCCACAGTTATCTGAAACACCAGTAATTTTTTAAAAATAATCCCCAACAAAAAATGAAAATATTCCTTTCAAAAAGGAAAGAAGTTTCTACCATAATACGGTGCTCATTGTAGTCTCCCAACTAGCATAGAGAGAGGAGAAGAAAACATTCAAACCATCAGAATCTATTTTGGTAGTAATATACTATTAATATATTCTAATAATTCAAGATAAAAATAGAAATAATCAGACAAGAGACGAAAATGCTATTTAGGATAAAGAGTACCTGACATAGAAGGCGATCAGGAGGCGCACCCCTCCTTAGTCGTGTCTTAGGTAATGGAACTGCTATCATCCACATACAATACTATTTTTGAATAACCCCTAGGCATCACACCTAAAAAGAAAAGATCCATAATAGCACCAACTGGCTCCCAAGAAAATAAAACTTATTGAACAAGTTCATCAAGGGGGATAAGAATCAGGAGAATCCCCCTCCAAAAACAATGATTCAATCTGCATCTTATTTGGTGAAATATGTGATGCAAGAATCTCCTCCAAATCATGCTCTAGGATTTCCTTATTAGAAGAAACGACAATGGCTGCCAACAAGATTCTCATTTCTGAGGTGATGTGACCTAGTTGTGTGTGGTTATGTAGGAATGAATAAGTGAGTTTTTAAAATAATGATTATTTTCTATGGTCATATTTTTCATAAAAAAATAATTACATAGAAAACAAAGCTAAGTTTTCATCAAAATATAAAAAATATCAATTTTTAATTTTTGTTATTTAATAATAAGCCATATTATAATTTGATAAGTAGTTTGTTCAAAATGATATACAATGTTTTTTAGAGTTAAAATTATCTCCCATATATAAAACATGAATTAAATTATCAAAAAATATTACAAAAGATTATATTATTAGAAAACTTTTAAATAATAATCATTGATTAATATTTTAATTTTATGATTTACATTTATTTCCAAAATATATTTTGTCTTACAACAATCAAACATTTTTATATTTTAAATATTAAAAATATATTACATGATAAAAATGTGAATCAAATGAATAAAACTAAGAAAGTCAAATTTTAATATAGTTAAAATATATATGAATGATCCTTGATTAATATTATTCTTATAGGATCAAATTTTAATACAATTTGGAAGTGCAGTGTTGTGAAAATAGAAAAAGTCTGTTATGGTGACTAATATTATTTTATATGTTCAAAATATGTTCCAGATAATCTAAATCTAAAAAACATGGTTTCATTTTCATGAAAATATTTTACAATTATTATAAATATATATGTTTGTGTAATTTTTCTGTCCTCTCCAATCCATTTTTTTGTTGAAATCTGGTGTTTGAGGTGTTCTAGGAGGCCAATATTACTTTTCCCCAACAATTTGCCAAAAAAATATTTATGTGAACAGTGCTTCCTTTTCGTTGAATAGTATCCTTTGTAAGCCATATGTTGTTGAGTTATTTATTGATGATTCATCTATTACTAAGACATTGGTCATTTAGCCATCACTTGGTGAGTCATCTATCAGTTAGTAATTTTTCAGTGATAAATATGTGAATAGTGTTATCGGTGAGACTGATGTGAACAGTGATTCCAACATCCAACAGTTTCACCCCTTTTTCATTTTCATTGAAATTAAATTAATTCAGAAACATTTTTAATAGATTTATGGACAATTTAAATCCCATAACTCCATTCATTAAATCCCCATGGGTTTCTAGGATTTCACCTGGTCAAACCATGTTGGTTATTGACATCGTAATTTAATCGAAATTCAACATTTTCACATTCCGTGAGTCTCAAATCTCATTCTTCTGTACTAGGGACCATCCCTTAATTAGTTTATTAATCTTCTTCTTGGAATGAGTTTCCTATAACCTTTCATTCTCAAGGCGATGTGTGATTGCATTGTGGACCATGGATCTTGTTTTTCATGTAGTTCTTCATACTTCATGTGCACCCCCTATATTCATGCAAATAGGAAGTGTCTATCCTTTATTGATATAAGGTATGTTATACCTATGTTCTTTTGGGTTAATTGATCTGTTTTATCTTGATAACCTTCCCATGTTACGACATGTTATTCCCATATTTCTAATGGACCTTTCTTGGGTGTTTTTTGATGTGGTTGTGTTGTAGCATCCTCGGTTTGATGTAGTAATCGCGGTAGAGCTGATCATGATCCATTGTGTTAGACCGTTCTCATGAAGATAACGTCGGGATGCTTTTGATGTAAGGGATTTTTGGTTTCTATATTCATTTTACATGTATTCGTATATTTAGAAAGATTTACCCACTAGATCATAATGAAATTTAAACAATAAATATTGATGTGGTTAAAAGAATTATTATTGATAACATATTATTGCATTTTAACATCATAACAGATAGCCTCTTGATTTTTTAGATTGTGTGATATCTATTCCTTTCATTGTTAAAATATCGTTCTTGAAGGAAATTGGTAAATAACATAATGTTTGATTAATAATAAACTTATTTAGCCAATGCTGAAGAGGTATGTTAATGAATATGGTTGTTGTTGTTGTGCATGGTGATAAATCAAATGGATACAATTATACATGTTGAAATTAATTGGTTAATTTAATATGGAATAAAGGACTATTTTTGAAATAATTATAATGCCTTCATGGGTTTGGGTTAACCTATTTTTTTTAATTTCCATGTGTATTATTCATTGGAGATGTTAGTTCATGTTTGGTGTGAAGACTGAATCCCTTGATTATGGCCATCACCCCAGTTACTAGGTCGTTTGTTTCCTACTGCTTCTATTTTGGCGTGACCCTGGGATGGATGAACATGGAGGGGTATTGTGGTATGTGGGTGAAGGGAGTCCTAGTGGTTTTGGGGGTATCATTTGACACTTATAGAGTCATGATGCGTCAGTTTATGCATGTAGGTAACGTGGAAGATACCAATGATGATGAAATGGGTTGGAAGTGAATGTTGGATGCTTGTTGAATATTATTGTTTGTTTATCTAATTTACATTCCCAATTTCTTTATGTAGATGGAATTATATACCATCCATCCAAAAGAGACAATTATTTGAGGGGTATGCCATGTGCATTCTGTTTTCACCTTCTAAATGGTGGATTGGCATATGCCCCAACTATAGGTGGAAAAGACTGATGGGTATTTTATCTACTCACCGTGTTGAGCCCTCTAAAGTTTAGAATCCATGAATTTTTTTTCCAGAATACCTAGAATTTTGATAAATATGTAATGTTTTAAATAAATGACTGAATAATTGATGTTCACCCATGGGATTAGAAATTGTTGGGATTCAATGTTGAGGTTGTATGTTTAAAGGAACAGTGGACTTGGTTTGGTTATTATTGAAGGGTATGGATCATGGTTAGAAGGACAATGAAATGTAATGTGGGAAATATAATGGTTAATTAATGCTAAAATATTTTTTAATTCTATATTGAAACTAATGAAAAGGGATAAGGTAATCTAATTTAGCTCTTTAAATGGTTGTGTGCTTGTAAGAGACATAGTCTTAGTAGTGTAAAAATAGAGTCTGAGAGAAGTTTTGTACAGTTGTGTCTATGAATAGGTTATATCATTAGTATGGTTATATGATATATTATATAATGTAACATTTTGTGTTTCTGTATACTACTCCCCCTATCGGTTAAGGAAACAACACCTTGGGGATTCTGAGCCTTGGGAATGTTTTCCCTAACATTCCAGTGGAATGATGGATGACTGACTACCCCCTTTGGCCCCACACTCTTCTCAGGGTAGTTATATGTGCAAGTAGTAATGACAGATATCTTTCCCCATATATATGTGTAGATGGTTTTAATGGCTTGTGTTTATTCACACATATATATTCTAGATATAGTTTAATATGGACTACTATAGTTGTAACGTGTATAGGCTCTGATGGAATGAGGATCCATACTTGGTGTTTGGGATGTAATGGCTTGAGGTATAATACTGGATCTATGATACACATTATGCAAGATGTGATGGCTCCGAGAAACTAACTGGGCACATTGGTTTTGTGTATGCAGTGGTTGTGTTTCACATATTGTAGGTTGTGGTGCTTCGTCTGGGTGTCTACAGACAATCATTTTTGGAGAGAGATGCTCTAGAAGTACGTTATTAAGGAAAATGTGTAAAACCAGTGGGGAAGTGTTAGTGGGGTACAATTGAGATGCAATATTATATTATATTCCATTGTATGAGATACTTGTTTAGAGTAGTCATGTTGTGGTTGGGAACTTAGTATACCTATTTAGGTGATAGGTAGTTTCACTTATTGTTCACATTTCTTTACCATTCATTCATTACTTTTTCACGAGAGGCTTAGATGGAGATCCTATTGAGTATAATGTTATAATCACCTTATGTATGTATAATCAATTTTTCAGGTCACTTGTAACAAGTTGGAGATCATGTGGGTTTCTACATTTTGGGGGTTTCAGGAGCTGTTTGGGCTTCATGGTCGTAGCCAATTAATTTTTTTGGGTATATCTAGTTTTCCCATTGAGTTGTAGTATTTTTTTTATGAAAATACTTATGTTTAATTAGAATTTATTTTATATTATTTTATGAGTCTGATTTGGTCAGGGCCACTCATCTCTCTATCTTTTACATGTGTTCACATATAGGTTGATTCCTCATATTTGTGTGTTTACTATACCCTCAGTGCTAGTCACCAAACTAGGTCCTACCTGGGGCGGGACTCAGGTGTCACTATCTCCCTCTTCTCATTTTTTACATAGGATCGGTACACGTTGATGGGAGGGGTTCATGGTATAGTGGTATCAAATGTTTAGTCAAGGGATTGGATGAAGATTGTAGTTAGACATATGTGAAGTTGCATGTGTTAGTAGGGCAATAGAGTTAGCAAAGAATAACAAACATTGTAAACCCGAGATATCGGTTGAGACACAATTATTTTTTCTCTACTCTGTGATCTGGTCCACATAACAGTTTGTTTATGGTGGCTACTAAATGAGGATGTTATTGTTGCAGGATAGAGGCCTAGAAAATGATCATGCATCATTCTTCTTTGTGGCTCTATTTGAATGGGTAGACCATGTGATGTGATAACCTAAAATGAATTAAATAAAATAATTAACTAATTACTATTTAGTATTACAAGTTATAGATTGAGGATCTCTAACTATTTTCTATTTTTCAGGTATGGTTCCTGATCAATATCCTTGTTAGGTTCACGCTGATTATGTTCAACAGGTTGTGGCAACTGATCGCAGTAGAGTAAAGGTTAACGATGATGAAACATAAAAGCAGACACTCCAAGAGTTTCAGTACTAGAGTCTGTAGAAGTATGAGGGATCCATTTCAGATAAAAACATGAAAGAAATGTTGCAGGAGGTTGATATTTCCTTCATTTCCATCCATGCTCAAAAGTAGAAATGAGTTTCATTTGTTATTACGATGTTGTATCGAGAAGAAAGGTAGTGGTGGTTCTTATTCCTTGGGGATCACGAGAGGTTGATAATCACATGGGAGGAGTTTTGAGACTAGTTTATAGTGGGGGTTCTCTCTTCAACCATGATGGTTTCCATTCTCCAAGAGGAACGTACTATTTGACAGGGGATCTCTAGTCTTTGAGAGTTTGGAATCCGTTTCTGGAATCTTTTACAACATGCTTCAGAATAGTTTTAGATGTAGATGCTATGGTGAGAAATTTTTAGGTGGTATTACATCTATTGATCCAATTCCATGTCACCCAATTTATGATTGATAAATATAATGATTTGTTGGTGAGGGTGGAGGTCATCAAGTGGATGTTATCATGAAACATATCATAATGAGAGGGGAGTCGTTGAGATTCCTCACAAATTAGAGTTTTGGTATGGGGTTCTCGGTTTTTAGGGTAGAAGAGTTTTCGTTCGGCCATGGGTAGGTCCCAGCCTTCAGTATCTCATTTATATAGGGGCGGACACTCTTAGAACTATGACAAGTGACCGTGATCATTTTTTCATGTGGATGCTAAGGTCATTAGAAAAGAGTGTTCCTAACCTTTTTGAGCAGTCATCATGCTCTACATGTTCCACTAAAAGTTCTTCCATTGGGTCATTATAAGACAAGAAGCAACAACCTGATTCATTATCATTGGATCAGTGGAGAGTGGATAATGTAGGCATTGGATATCCTTGTGATTATCCCCTTCAATATAGTGAATAGTTCAACCATGGTGGTGGTCATCAATAGGGTCAAAGAGGGCATGGATTAGGTCATGTTCGGCTTCATGCTTTAGCAATACCAGCATCGGGCAATCCAAAAACCATTCTTGGTACTCGTTGATTGTTTTCCAATTTGGTGTATTCCTTGTTTTATTTAGGCATGACACACTCCTTCATATCAACTACCCTTTTCCATACCATTTCACTTGAGGTAGAGAAGATTCCAGTTCCCTCGACATTGACTAATGTAGTCGGAGGTTGAGATGATTTGTTTGAAGCATGTAGAGACTATGAGATAGTTTTTGGGAAACAACGCTCATGATGAGATTTCCTATGTTTATGAATACTTCCATATAATGTAATTAATGTAATATATTCTTTGTATTTTTTTGTAGGCTATTGTGGATTTCTTCATGAGGTAGGTGGCTTTCTTCAATGATGACTGAGACCCAACAGTGTATGTTGTTAAGAGAGACCCTTGGATGGGTTAGATGTGAGTTTCATCATTCACATCCAATATGGCTGAGAGGATTCTAAGTTTGTTGGTGGTTAAATAGTAGTTGTTCCCTAGGGTCATGTAAGAGTACCCTGATGTATTTCTACAAGAGGTTGTATCATTACCCCCATGATAAGAGATCATGTTTGGGATCGAGCTATAGCTTTGGGTATCCCCTATATCGATGTCTCTAAATAGGATGATGACTAATGAGTTTTAGTAGTTGTGGATACAACTCAAAGGTCTATTATAGTGAAGCTTTGTTCGACCAAGTGTGTCATCATGGGGAACACCAGTTTTGTTCGTGAATAAGGATGACATTAGTTTGTGGTTCGGTATTGATTATCAACAATAGAACAAATTGACGGTGAAGAATCACTATACTCATCCAAATATTGATGACTTATTCAATCAAAATAAGGGTTCAAGTTGGTTCTTGAAGATTGATATTCGGACAAGATATCATCATATGCGAGTGAAGGATGAGGATATCCCAGAGATTGCTTTCTGTTGTCATCATGGACAATACGAGATTGTTGGGATGAAGTTCGGTTTGATGACTGCTCTAGATTTGTTCACGGTGTTGATGGACAATGGGTTTTGTGAGTTATTGTATATGTTCATGGTTGTCTTTGTCAACAACATCCTTGAATACTCCTTGTTTTAGGAGGATAATGTATATAATTTGCATGCCGTTAGGGGAGTTCATCATTGACAACAGTCGTTTGAGAAGCTGTCAAGGAGTGACTTTGGGGCATGATAAGTCCATTTCGTGAGGCATGTTTTATAACATAGGGAGTACTTGTGGATCTATTAAACATAGATGCAGTTGTGTCTTGGACATCCCCCATGTTAATTTAATAGGTGTAATTTTTCCTTGGTATTGCAGGCTATTACAGGAGGTTCATACCAGATTTTTCTCAGGTTGCAACTCCTTAGACAGTTTTGACCATAAAGGATCAAGTTTTTTTATTTAATAATCAGTGTGACCTAGCTTTTGATTATATGAAGGATAAGTTGGTCAATTTTCTAGTTCTTTGTCTACCATGATAAGGAATATAGTTTGACGTTTTTAATTCATCACATATGGGGTTAGGTTGTGTTCTGATGCAATAGAGATCAGTAATTACTTATGGTTACCTGATGTTATGTCTCTCTGAGCATAACTATGCCACCCATGATCTTGAGTAGACAGTAGTGGGGTTTTCCCTTCATTTTTTAATACATTACCTCATTAGAGAGATCTTTGTGGTCTTCCCCAGTCATAAAATCATTAGGTACATTCTATCCCATTGTGACATTAACTTGCGACGATGTATGTGGATAGTGTTCTTATAGGATTTCATCTTCGAAATATCACATACTCCTGGTAATAGGAATGTTGTAGCTGATACGTTGAGTCGGCAGTTGGGTAGTGATGCAGTGCGTTAATTAAGTGATTCATGTAGTGTAATGGAAGAATAATCAATATTACATCTCGATATGGGAAATGTTGGGGTAGAGGTTTTCATTTTTTAGATTATGGTGTAGTCATATTTGGTGAAGCAGGTAGAAGATTCCATGATGGGGAATCATGAGGTGGAGGAATGGAGAGACCTAGTTTTTTGTGGAGAGGCCCATAATGGCTTTTGAATGGACGAATAACACTAGGTGTTATTTCAGTTAAGGCTTTTCATTCCTTTTTCAATGCATGAGATGGTTCTCAAAGAGATCCATAGTTATACCATAGAGGTACATCTTGGGGTATCAAATACGTACCATGATTTGAGGAGTTAGTTTTGGTGGATTGGGATGAAGTTTGCAGTTGTGGAGTTTGTGTCTCGATGTTTCGTCTTCCAGAAGGTTAAGGTCGGGCACCGTGTTCCTGTGGGTTTCTACATCTATTAGATATTCCAAATTGTAAGGTGGAGGACATCTCAATGGAACACGTTACTAGTTTACCTAGTGATAAGGGTGGTTATTATCAAATATGAGTAGTTGTGGATTGTTTAAAAAAATCATACTACTTAATTGAAATCATGGAATCAATCACAATGGAGGTTTTGTCGAGAAAATATTTGGAGTTGGTAGTGGTACATCACAGAGTCCTGAATGATGATCATTTCTAACTGGGATCCTATTTTTACCTCCAGGGTGTGGAGAGGTCTCTAGCATGATTTTTTCTCACAACTTTGTCATAGCACAACTTTTCATCTATAGCTGGATGGTCAGATAGAGCGAACCATACATACTCAATAAGACATGTTGTGCTCTTGTGTCTAGGATTTTCGAGGGTCGTGGATGAGGCACATATTGTTTTTAGAGTTCTCTTGTAACAATAGTATACACTTCACCATCAGTATGGATTCATTTAAATCCGTGTATGGCCGACCTTCCCATTCACTATTATGTTGGACTATGGTAGAAGAGTCATCAATTCTCAGGATAAAATTGGAATAGAATATGATAGATAAGTTTTAGGTTATTTTTTAGAGGATGAAGGTAGTGCATGATCATCAGAAATCCTATGCTGATCAGAGGAGGAGGCCTTTTTAGATTTATGTTGGGGATCTTATGATTCTAATTTTGACTCCCCGTCGTGGGTAGTAATGGTTTGGTTATGGGAGTAAGATTTTTTACTGGGTTTGTTTATCCTTTCAATGTGTAAGATTGTTTTGGTGCTATGACTTATCCGGTATCACTTACACCACAAATGAGAAAAATACAAGATGTTTTTCACATATCGTAGCTCTGTCATTATCTTTGTGATGAGAATCGCATCATCTATAAGGGCATGATTTATGTTTATGATGAGGATACCTTCAAGGAAAATACTATATAGGACTATTACCTCAAGGAGAAAGTGTTTCGTGGGCATTTTATCCCATTGGTTCTTATCTTGTGGTGGCATAATGGTGTGGCGGAGAGTACGTGGGAACGTGAGTCGTAGATACACACTCAGTACCCTATGATGTTTTTTGTTAAATCTTTTCTTGTAATGATATTTTTTTTGTAGATGTAGACCTTTCCTATTTATGAGATGTATTTATTTTTTCGCTTGTTGTGTCTTGTTCTATTCTGAGAGGTATCTCCCATGGGGGAGTGTTTAGGAGCTATGTCACGACCCGTCCTCGGGGCCCGTGCCATGGCTACCCCAAGCCCTCCATCCATAGGCCAGGGGTTGGTGACTAGCACCAAAGGAGTAAATCCCGATAACTGGGAAGGTATTGCCTTTATAAAAGTAAAAAAATACCAGAGAATACTGGCGGAAGTAAAACACTAAGTAAAACTGAAACAAGCTGTGCTGAAAGTAAAGGGGTCGGAAATACAAGCACAACTGTAAAGTACAAGGAAAAAGACAAAACAACCGGAAGGTGACAAGCAGCTTCTGGATCATCCATCAAGGATCCTACCTGAAGGGTAGGTACAGATAGCATAGCTCCTGAATCATCCACCACGAATCCTACCAGAAGGGTAGGAATAGATAGCACAGCTCCTGGATCGTCCACCATGGATCCAAAATGAAGCGTAGGTACATATAGCCTCCACAACTCTCTCACCCATCAACCTCTTCCAAGTATCGCCTCGTCGTGAATTCCACCACCGGATACTGTCTCATCGTGAGGTCCACCTCCGAGTACCATCCAGTCCTCGAACACTTGGCCTCTGTCTGTGCTACCCGTCATCTGCAACCAACATAACGAGGTGCGGGCATATCCCGTGCAGGGGTGAGTATGACGATACTCAGTATGGACCCTGGGACCCTCAAGGTCTCACAAAATCCAACAAGTATAACACCAAGGATGATCTAAAAAGATAACCTCTACTTAGGCATATGCCCATACATATACCCAAGTTATCAAGTAACCCATCTCAATCATTGGGAAACACAAAGATTATAGACTCAGCTCAAACCATGATTTAATCATTAAGTCGAAACCACAAATGCTGGAGAACTCATCCTCTTTCGAGTACAGCGGGCCTGCCGCTATAACTAAGCGCGCCCCACTAATGTTGGACTGCTGTAGTACTCCACTAGTCGAGTACTGCGGGGCATCTGCTACGACCAAGAGCTCCCCCTCATAGGATCCATAGGTACTCCTTCTGTTGAGTACCACGGGTCTGCCGCTACAACCAAGCGTTCCTCCGTCGTGGGTCTGCCGCTACAACCAAGTGCTCCCTCCTCATAGCCTCCAATAGTACTCCTTCTATTGAGTACCACGGGTCTGAAGCTACAACCAAGCTCTCATCCGTCGTGGTTCGGCCACTACAACCATGCGCTCCCCAATGGGCTATCCGAAAGACACCGAGACGAGAGATTAGCAGTCGTCAAGTCTCAGCCAACTACTAGGTCTCTGCACTCTGCTAGCTCATCACCAGGAGGGTCCACTCCACGAGATACTGGTCGATACTCCAAGTATCAAAAATTCCCACAATAATGTATCTCAAATATCCACCTCGTCATAGGGGTCTCAATGCAACAGACGGCGCATCAGTCGGATGCCCCGTTTGTGAGTTACTAGCCTTTTCGTCCGAGGGGCCCGGTTTGTTTTGTGTGCAGACCAAACCAGCCGTATCTCGGCTGTACCCCAAAATCTCATAGGGTATTACCATAGAGACTGTTTCTTAATGTGATCACCAACACCGCTGACGGTTCGTCAAACAGACGTCAAGTATGAAAGTTATCAGCTTTTCCGTTCTAGGGGCCCGGTTGGATTTTGGGTACAATCCAACCCAGCCACTATCCTACTACATCCAAAACTAAGGAGATGTATACCAAAATTTCCGTCTCATCAAGAAGAATTTACAATGTCTACGGCACATCAATCAGACGTCGGGAGCTCATGTTATAAGTGTTTCCGCTCCGAGGGCCCGGTTGGTTTTGTGTTCAAACAAACCCAACCATACCCAAAGTTCTATGAAACCTTGAGTTCAATATACCAAAACGACCATATCTATCCAAGGATAGCTACGCAACTGACGATGCATTGATTGGAGGTCTGTAGCCAATGATATGTGCATTTGAACGAAACTGTCCGAAAAAAATACGGGGTTCGTGCCCGGTCCGACCCGGCCCGATACCCCCCCCCCGGATCGGCCTGAATTGGGTCGACCCACACCGGGTCCGGGTCTGACCCATTAGGGTGCGTCCCAGCCCAGTGTGGTCGAGGTGCGGCACCCAAGGACAAGGCGGCTCGACAGAAACGGCCGAACAGATGAAACGGACGGGGGGCGCGCTGCCCCCCACCCCATGATTAGAAACCACGACCCCACGTGGGGGCCGCTCCTCTGCCAGCGACGCGGCGGGTCGCCGAGTCGTCCACACCGAATTGCGCGCGACCGTGGGATCCCTCCTCCTCCATTGCATTAGCCGTGACTGCTCCTGCCGGCGGCGCGCCGGGGCGCCGCCGCCTCCGGGCGGCCGGCCGGTGCCGCCGCAGCGGCGCGGTGCACCAGCAGCACCTTCGACGGACCACCGGACATGCTCCAGTGGTCCGATTCGCCCGTCGTCTATGCCTAAGGCCCTCCAGGGACCCGTAGGTTACTTCGAAGAGTCTAAATCACCATTATGACCCGCTTCATCAACGCCCGTCGATCTTCACGTCAAATAATCAACTGTGGTGTCTTCGATTCGCCTCAGCAGCCCCGACTCCGGCCGTGGTTTGGTTCAGCCTCACCGTTGCGGCGCGACATCACCGTGATCCTTTGTCGCATTCCTTCATATTTACATGTGGTGCCGTTTCACCGCCCCGCCTTTTTTCAAGTCGCAAAGAACACACATCAAAGGGGGGGGATGGTCGGCTGTGTCAGTGCGGTCCGACCTCCTCCCGTTATTACGATAATAGGCGGCCCAAAAAGATGATAAATCGTCGATGAATGTAATCATGGACAAAATGAATATAATACCCAACCATGAGCGTTGTTTAATGAAGTCTCATCGTGGAATTGAACGTCGTGGAAGAAGGTGGATCTTCGCATCGCAGAGGAACGGTGTCTCCCTTCCTTTGTCATAGAAAGAAGGAATGAGGAGATGCGTGTCAGTTCTTAGATCTCCGAGGAACACGTTTCTCACTGTCTTCTGTCGTCAGAGGTTGGCGTTCCTCGCGTTCTTTGTTGAGGAGGAATAACTTCAACACTTTGAGCCGTTCTCTCCAAAATCCTCCCACACAACCCATACATCCACAACAAAATAAAGGTTTCCTTATTTTATTACTTACGCCAATAGTTTTAAAATTCAAAATTGAATCAATCAATTAGTTGAATTAATTGCAATGTCTAAACCGCCTAATTAATTTGGCGTTTATTAATCCACATAATCGCAAGGGTTGACTTTCATTAGGGGGGGTGCGGGTGCGTTACCTAATTAATAGTGGGGGTTGAAGAAATGAAATGGTGGGCCTCGTGTGGGCCCCACCACCCTCATAACCTCACTTGGGTGGTTTCCCCAACTTCCACTCAAAGGGACATAACAACTTAAAAGGAAAAAAATAAAATTTGTCGCTAATTTTTGTTTTTAACTTCCACAATTTTTAACAAATCCTCTCGAGCAAACACAACTCCGAAAAAGGTGTTCCTAAACATTTACCGGCGCTACGATTCAATTGGTGCCCTTAGATTTTGATTCCGGGCACCGGCTCAAAAGTTATTAAAACCCGCTCGTTTGTTCACTGAACATACCTGATCTAAACTTTAGAAATTAATTCCGGGCATACCGGGCCTCAGAATCATGTTCCGTTAAAAACTGAGTTCTTGTAAAATTCAAAGAAAATCCTGAAAAAATTTTCCTTGAAATTTCCAGGTCTTTACATTACTTCCACCTCAGGGATTTACGTCCCCATAAAAGCTTTAACACAAACAAGGGATACAAAAGCGGTACTGAGCACGCATCTAAGCCATTCACTCTCATGTGCTCACCTGGAGGTTCCCATACTGTAAGTGAAAGTGCACCCGAGGAATCGACCATCCTCGTAGGATCCGCTCCTGTCATTCCTTGATCCCCACTAGAACCTCCGTGAGGGTCACCCCATCGCCCAAGTCCAGCTCTTCGTGGTTGATGAAAAATGATGGTTCGAGCTCGTATCTCCTCAGTTGAGATACATGGAAGTCGTCGTGCACTTGGTGCCACTGAGGTTGGTGGGTCAAGAGGTAAACCACCTCACCTACCCTGTTGAGGAACTAGAAAGGTCCATTGAACCTCTGATATAACTTGTTGCCTCGACCACATCTTCATAACTCACGTCGAGGTGAGACCCATAGGTAAACATGGCCGCCTTTCTCGAACTCTAGTGGACTCTGCCTCCTGTCAGCACAAGGATTTTTGCCGGCTCTGAGCTATCCTCATCCGATCTTGGATGACTTGAACCTTTCTGGTCCTACAAGAGCTGCTGAGATTTCTTCAGTGCCGATAGGACAAATCTGGTCTCATCCCCTGGATGAACCATGTTTCTTCGCCTAATACTGTCAATCCCGACATGGATGATACTAATCCATACCAAGGATGACATCGTAAGGCCTCGATTCTACTACCAAGAGATCCAACTGTTACTCTCGCCTCCAAGGGTTGAGTGACACTTTCGACATCAATGTGCGGTCACTGTGTATCCTCCAGTAGGTATCTCAATGTGAGGGTAAAGTCAACAGTTTTTATACCGGAACCTCTTCGTAAAAACATAAAGAGGGACAGGAAGGTAAACTCCACAAGAAAGTTGTATTTTATTATTGAATCTCAAATTAAAAGGACACAACGAATCTACAAACAAACATCAACAAAGCTAGAAGCAACATGAACAAAAGTCTCCAGGTCTAGATCTAGTCCCGCCCCTATCCATATGCTCCCGGAGCTCTATGATCATATGCCTCTGCTGCCTGAAGCTGAGCTCTCCCTTTTCCACCTGTTCCCTGCGGTCGGGGTGGACCTCCTGGTGGTGGTGGTGGCAACACTTCGAAGTATCGTCCACCTCCAGCTGCACGGCCAGCTCCCATGCCACGGTCTCCTGCTCCATGCAATCTGCCGTGATCGAACCTCTGCCTCTACCTGGGAGGTCCTTCGTTCATCTTCTGGTCATCTGTATAGAGGGTTGAACTGTCACGAGCCATGTGACCAGCCCCACAGCAAGTGTAACACTATCGGCTCATGGTAAGTCGTTGTACACCCTGGGTGCCTCACACAAACGATCTTGTGTCATGCGGTCGACCACATGTAGGTTTAGTTCTCTTGGACCACTGCGTCATCTTTCTACTTACCGCTGTAGATGACTCTGTCGCATACCGGATAGTGGTGGGTCCTGCTGCTGGAGACTGCTCAGCAAGGAAACTCTCCACTATGAGGGCTCGCTCCAACTCCCCTGTCTCTGTCGGAATGCTGTGAGAAACAACTGATTCTATGATCTATCACATGATCCCCTGCTCAATGGTTCAGAACCTGATGAATGGGTCCAGTACCATGTCCGTGGAATAATGCGAGAGATCCGTAATCCTCACCGCGTATTGGGCTAATATCATGCTGCCCTGCCGCAGCGATAGAAGCTCCTGGATGCACACCTCACGGAGGGTGGCTAGGACGAACTCTGAGTGGAAAAGGCTCTCAATGTCCGTCCAAAGGAGAGATGCCTCATTGTGCACCTGGAGCATCAAGATCCACTATCTGCCTACTTCCGCGTGAAGGAGGCTCGCTGCAAGGTCCACCATAAGGATAGCTGGTGTCCCTATCAAACAGAAAACTCAAAAAAATGTCTCTAGCTAATCCTCAGATTCCTGAGGGTCCGTCTCCCCGCGAAACCTGGGCGGTCGCTGATGCTGAAACTCGTGCAGTGCACTAAGGTGACGTGCACTGTCAGCGGCTGGGGCTGGTATCATCGGTGGCTCGGCTAGTAGAGGTATCGTCGATGCCTCTACTGTCAAAGGGACCTATACCGAGGCCTCGTTGCTCGGTGGGATGTCGTCCCGCACAACGCTCAGAACCCTAGTTGGCTGTCATCGTGGGGCCATCCTGAAATGAAACAGGTGCACCACTGTTAACACAGTATACCTGGTGAGCTAACACAAAGTAATCACAAAGAAAACTATTAAAACACGCATGCAATCAATGCTTTTGTGTATTGAGTCTGAAATCAGAAGTCAGGGTCCTGGTGTACGGATACGTCGGTGGCCGCACCAACACTGGACTCCCTAGAGTGATAACCACACTAAATACCCTTAACACTATTGCTTCACAGAGAAGAAGGAGCAGGGCCCTGAGTTCTTTGGTAGAACAGAACACCTCTGATACCAATTTGTCACGACCCGACCTCAAGGCCCGTGCCATGTCTACCCCAAGCCCACCCTCCATAGGCCTGGGGCTGGCGAATAGCACCAAAGGTTTAAATCCAGATAACTGGGAATTAATTTCCTTTATAAAAGTAAACAAAACACCGTAGAGTACAAGTGGAAGTAAAACACTATGTAAAAATGAATCAAGTTGTGCTGAAAGTAAAGGGGACAAAAATACAAGTCCAACTGTAAAGTACAAGGAAAAAGCTAAAACAGCCAGAATGTGGCAAGCAACTCCTGGATCATCCTCCAAGGATCCTACCTGAAGGGTAGGTATAGATATCGCAGCTCCTGGATGATCCACCACAGATCCTACCTTAAGGATAGGTACAGATAGTGAACCTCCTAGATCGTCTACCGTGGATCCTACCTGATTGGTAGGTACAGATAGCCTCCACAACACTCTCACCCATCAAACTCCTCCAAGTGTCTCCTCGTCATGAATTCCACCACCGGATACTGTCTCATAATGAGGTCCACCTCCAGGTACCGTCCAGTCCTCGAACACTCGGCCTCTGTCTGCGCTGCCTGTCGTCTACAACCAACACAATGAGGTGCGAGCATTTCCCATGCAGGGGTGAGTATAACGATACTCATTAGGGACCCTGAGACCCTCAAGGTCTCACTAAATCCAACAAGGATAACCACAAGGAAGATCTCAATAGATAACATCTACTTATGTATATGCCCATACATACACCCAACTAATCAAATAACCCATGTCAATCATGAGGAAACAAAAAGATTATAGACTCATCGCAAACTAGGATTTAATCATGAAGTCGAAACCACAGTTGCTGGAGTACTCCTCCTCTGTCGAGTACAGTGGGCATGCCGCTACAACCAAGAGCGCCCCCACTAACCATGGACTATTGTAGTACTCCACCAGTCGAGTACTGTGGGCCTGCTGCTATAGCCAAGCACTTCCTACCATGGGTCTTCCGCTACAACCAAGCACTCCCCCTCATAGGATCCAGAGGTACTCCTTCTGTTGAGTACCGCGGGTCTGCCCCTAAATCCAAGTGCTCCTCTGCCGTGGGTCTGCCGCTACAACCAAGTGCTCCCCCTCATAGAATAAAGAGGTACTCCTTCTGTTGAGTACCGTGGGTCTTCCGCTACAACCAAACGCTCCTCCACCGTGGGTCTATCACTACAACCAAGCACTCCCCACTGGGCTATATGAAACACACCGAGACGATAGATCAGCAGTCGTCAAGTCTCATCCAGCTACTAGGTCTCTGCACTCAGCTAGCTCGTCAACGGGAGGGTACCATCCATGTGCTACTGGTCGATAATCCAAGTATCACAATGTCCCATGAAGAAGTATCTCAATGATCTGTCTCATCATAGGGATCTCAACGCAACAGACAGTGCGTCAGTCGGACGCCCAGTCTGTGAGTTACTAGCCTTTTTATACCAGGAGCCCGATTGGTTTTGTGTGAGAACCAACCCAGCTGTATTCTTAATATACCCCGAACTCTCATAGAGTATGCTCATAGGGACCGCCTCTCAACATGATCACCAACACAGCTGACGGTTCGTCAAACGGACGTACAGTCCGAAAGTTATCAGCTTTTCCGTTATAGGGGCCCGATTAGATTTTGGGTACTATCCAACTACATAAAAAACACTGGCAATGTATGCCAAAAGTTCTTTCTCATCAAGAGGAATCCAAAAAGTCGACTGCACATCAATCGGACGTCCGGGGCTCATGTTATAAGCGTTTCCGCTCCGAGGTCCTGGTTGGTTTCGTGTTAGAACCAACCTGTTCATACACAAAGTTCTCCAAAGCCATGACTATAATATAAAGAGATTCCCGTATCAACCCAAGGATTGCTACACAACTGACAGTGCGTCGATCGGAGGTTCGTAGCCCATGATATAGGTGTTTGAATGAAACTTTACAAACAAATAGAGGGTTCGGGCCCGGTCCAACCCTGCCCGATACCCCCCCTCCCCGGGTTAGCCCGAACTGGGTCGACTAGAACCGGGTCTGTTTCCGGCCCATTAGGGTGCATCTCGGCCTGGTGGGCATGGCCGGCCCCACCGGAGCGGCCCGTCCCGGCCTGGGCGCGGCGCCCGCGGACCCGTCGGCTCGGCCGAAACGGCCGAGCTGATGAATCGGACGGGGGGTGCGTTGCCCCCACCCCGCTGATTAGAATCTGCGGCCCCCACGTGAGGGCTGCTCCTCTTCTAGGGACGCGGCAGGTCACTGCGTCTTCCCAACCAGACCCCGCACGGCCGCGGGATCCTTCCACCACCGCGGCATCAGCAGCAGAGGCTCATGTCGGCGGCACGCTGGGGCGCCGCCGCCTCCGGGCGTCCGACCTGTGCCGGCGGCCCCTTCCGCGGACCACCGGACGCGCTCCGGTGGTCCGATTCACCCACCGTTTACACCTAACGACCTCCCGAGACCCGTAGGTTACTGCGATGGGTCCAAATTTCCTTTGTGACCTGATATATCAACGCCTGTCATTCCACACGTCAAATAAACAACTAAAGAGTCTTAGATTCGCCTATGTAGCCTCGACTCTGGTTTCGGTTTGGTTTGGCCTCACCAGCGTGGCGCGACGGCACCACACTCCTTCGTCAGATTCCTTCATATTTCCACGCGGTGTCGTTACCCCGCGCTGCCTTTGTTCAAGTTTCAACGGACACACATTAATGGGGGAGGAGGGTCGGTTGTGTTCGTGCAGTCTGACCTCCTCCCATTATTTTGATAACAGGAAGCCCAAAATAGACGATAAATCAACAATGAATGTAATCACAAACAAAATGAATATAATCCCCCACCTCCAGCGTTGTTGAACGAAGGTTCGTAGTGGAATTGAGCATCGCAGAAGAAGGCAGATCGTCGTGTTGCGAAGGAATAGTGTCTCCCTTCCTTTGATGTGGAAGTAAGGAATGAGGAGATTCGCATCGGGTCGTCGATCTCCGAGGAAGGCGTCTCTCACCATCTTCTGTCGTTGGTGGTCGGCATTCTTTGCGTTCTTCATTGAGGAGGAATAACTTCAAGGCTTTGATCCATTCTCTCAAAAATCCTCCCGCACAACCCAAGAAACCACAATAAAATAAGGGTTGCCTTATTTTATTACTTACGCCAAATTTTTTAAAATTCAAAATTAAATCAATCAATTAATTGAATTAATTGCAATGTATAAACTGCCCAATTAATGTGGCATTTATTAATCCACATAAATGCAAGGGTTGACATTTATTAAAGGGGGGGTGTGGGTGTGTTACCTAATTAAAATAGGGGGTTGAAGAAATGAAAAGGTGGGGCTCGTGTGGGCCCCACCACCCTCATAACGTCACTTGTGTGGTTTCCCAAACATCCACTCAAAGGGTCATAACCCCTTAAAAGGGAAAAAAATAAAATTTGTAGCTCAATTTTATTTTTAACTTCCATAATTTTTAACAACTCATCCCGAGCAAACAAAACTCCAGAAAAGGTGTTCCTAAACATTTACCGGCACTGTGATTCCATCGGTGCCCTTGGATTTCGATTCCGAGCACCATTTCAAAAGTTAGAAAAACCCCCTCGTTTTTTCACTGAACGTACCCGAGATAAACATTGAAAATTGTTTCTAGGCACACTAATCCTTGGAATCAGGCACTGTAAGAAACTGAGTTCTGGTAAAATTCCAAAAAAAATCATGAAAAAATATTCCTTGAAATTTCCGCGTCTTTACAAGCTAGTTTTGGTTTCTATGTTTTTTCTTGTCATTCTTTTGGGGAAGCGGTTGAGCTCATTTGGTGGAGACATTCTTGAGAGGTATCTTGAATGGTAGTTGTTTAAACCCTTATTTTTATTTCCTATCTTTCTTTGTTTTAGATTCTTGAAGATGGGTATGTTTAGAGAGGTATATGATGTAATAGTCTGGACCTCTCTAATCCATTACTTTGCTGTTATCTGATGTTTGAGGTGTTCTAGGCGGTTAGTATGACTTATTCCAATGAATTTTCAAAAACAAATTATAGTTCTATGAACTCGGTTTCCAGTTATGGGAATAGTGCCATTGGTAAGTCATCTATCGGTGAGTTATAAGTCGGTAAGTCATCTGTCAGTGAGATATCTTTTAGTGATTCATCTGTCTGCCAATCATCTGTAGCGAGTCATCTGTCAGTGAGTAATCTATTGGTGACTCACTTCTCAGCGAGTCATCTGTTATTGTTTCATTTATCATCGAGTCATATGTCGGGGAGACATATTCCAGAGATTTTTTATTAGTGAGTCTTCTATCAGAAAGTCATCTATCGGTGAGTCATATGTAGGTGATTCATCTGTCGGTGACCCATCCGTTGGTGAGTCATCTATCTGTGTGTCATATATTAGTGAGTCATGTATTTGTGAATCATCAATCAGTGAGTCATCTGTTTGTGATTAATCTGTCGGTGAGACATATGTGAACAGTGCCATTGGTTAGATAAATGTGACATGTATTTCCACCATCCTACAGTTTAACCATTTCGATGTTTTCATGGACGTTAAACACATTCAAAGTCTTTTTAAAAGGTATAAGGCTTATTCAAATCCCATAACTACTATAATTAAATACCTAATGGCATTTAGGTTTTTACATGGTCAAACGACATGGGTTATTGAGATCTGAAATTAATGGAAGTTCAAATGATTCACATTTTTTGAGTCTGGAATGTAATCCTTCTAAGCCGAGGGCCATCCCTTCAATCATTTATGCTCCATTATCTTGGTAAGAGGTGACCATAACCTTTCATCCCTGAGTATATTTTCAATTTTTGTGTGGATCTTGGATATTGTTTTTATTAGAGTTCTTCCTACTGCATGAGAACCCCGTATCTTGGTGTAACCCAGATGTGTCGATCTATATTCGATATAAGGTATGATATACATTAGTTATGCTGGGTTCCTTAATTTTTTCCTCCTGTTATCCATTCCATGTTATGACATGTGATCTCCATGTTTCTAAACAACATTTATTTGGTTTTGGTTGATGTTGTTTTGCCGCATCTTCCTTGGGTGGATGAATCCATTGCCATAAAGATGATCATGATCCATTATATTGCATGTTATAATGCATAGAATGTTGGAATGATTTTGAGGAAGGGTATTCATGGATTCTATATCCTTTTTACATGTAGTCATATATTAATTAGGATTTAGACACTATCCCAAAATGAAATTGACACAATAAATATTGAACTAATATAATGAATTGGTATAGATCATATGTTGTTTCTTCATACCATGATAACAGTTTTCCTCTTGATTTTTCTAGATAGTGTGATATATATTCCTTTCTTTTCTATCATGTCATTCTTGAAAGAAATTGGTAAAAAATTTAAAGTTGATATTAATTGTAAATTTATTTTTCCAAAGATGATGATTCATGATAATGAATCTAGTTGTTGAAATTCTGCATGGTGACAAATCAAATGGATATAGTTATAAATTTTTAATAGAATTGGTAAATTCAATATGGAATAAAGGACTGATTGTGTGATAAAGATAATTCCTTGAAGGGTTATCACTTACCCTCTTGCTTTTAAAGCCCATGTTTCTTATTCTTTGGTGATGAGATTTGTCTTTGTGTGTGTAAACTGAATGACTAGTTTTAGGCCGAGAGCCTAGATTCTAGGTTGTTTGTTTCATGCAGATTTTGTTGTGGTGTGAACCTGTGATGGAAATTTCTAGAGGGATGTTTGTGGTATGTTGGGGAAAGGAGGTCTAGTAGTTCTGGTTGTTGCAGTTTATGCCTAGAGCATCGTGATGCATCGAATTATTCTTGTGGGTATTGGTGAGGACACCATCAATCATGAAATTAGTTGGATGTGAATATTGGATTCATTTTTAATCTTATTACTTGTTTATCTACCTTAATTTCCACACTAATTGAGGTAGATGGTCTTGCATACCCTCTATCCAATAGAGGCAAATACAGCCAGGTTATTCCATGGGCTTTCCATGATTATCTTCTTGAGGGTGGATGAGACTATTCTCTAGATATTGTTTGAAAAGGTGGTAATGATTTTAATAAATGATTTAGTAGATGATGTTAAACCATGTTTTTGGAGCTTTAAGGGATGAAATGATGAGGTTGAAACTTTAAATAAATAATGGGATTGGTTTGGTTATTCCTGGAGGGCATGGATATTGGTTGGAATGATGATGACATGTAATATGGAAAATATTATGGTTAATTAATTATTATATAATTATTTAATGTAAAATTAATCTAATGAAAAGGGATAATGTAATCTAATGTATGTCTTTAAATGGTTGTGTTCTTATAGGATACATAGTCTTAGTTGCAGTAGATGGGAGTCCAAGTCATGTTTGCATCAGTTTTGTCTGAGACTAAGTTACATCCTTAGTGTGGTTGTGAGGTATAGTATATTATGTACATATTGTGCTTATATATGATACTCCACCCCATTGTTTAGGTTAATTTACACCCTATGGATTTTGAGGCCTGTGGGTGTTTTCCCCAATATACTATTGGGAAGATGGAGGGCTGACTACCCCCTTTGGCCCCACTCTCATATCTTGGTAGTTACATGTGATGGTATTAAAGATGGTTAGATTTCCCCATATATGTGTGTAGAGTCCTGTAATAAATTGTGTTTATTCACACACATATATTCTGGATACAGATTACTATGGGCTACTATTGTTGTAACATTTATTGGTTGTGATGGCTTTATGATCCTCACTTGGTGTATGGGCTATAACCTCTTGAAGTATAATACCTGATGTATGATACTTGTTATATGAGTTGTGGTGGAACCTTGAATCTAACTATTTACCTTGGTTTCATAGACACAGTTGTTGTGTTGAATGAGTTTTATGTCATGGTGCTTCATCCATGTGATTGTGGGTAATCCTTTTCGAAAAGATATTCTCAGGACGTGCGATGTTAAGGAAAAGTGGAAGACCAGTGGGGAAGAGGTAGAGGGGTACCCTTGAAATTTTTTTATATTATATTCCCTTGTATGTGATACTGGGTGTGAGTAGTCATGGTGAGTGTTTGAACATAGTATACCTATTTAGGTGATGAGTTAGTTTCACTTGTTGTCCACGGTGCTTTACCATTCTTTCATTAATTTTTCATGAGAGGCTCGTAGGAGGATCTAATTGAGTATAAAATTATATTCACCCAATGTATGTATTAACTCTTTTCTAGTCACTTTAATCAGACTGGAGATTAGTCTGGTTAATACTAGCTAGGGGTTATAAGATCTCTTCAGGCTTCGTGGTCACTGTCGTTTTACTTTCTTTTGGTACTTCTACTTTTACCATTCTATTTAATATATATTTCATGAAATTTTATAAGTGTAGTTGAAATTTTATTTATATTGTAGTCTGAGAATAAGTTAGTTGGTGTGTGGCTTATCTCTTTCTTTTATATGGTTTCTCTTAGAGGGAAATGCATCCCAATTGTGTGGTTACTATACCCACTATGTTAGTTGCCAACATGGGTCCTACTAGAGGCTAGACACGGGTGTCACAATCTATCTCCTCTCATTATCGTCTTAAGATGGGTATCATTAATTGGAGGGGGTCATGAAAAAGTTTTATTAATGTTCTGGTTGATGGATAGGATGATGTTTGGAGTTATGAATAGGTGAGGTTTCATGTGTTGGTACGGAAATAGTGTTAGCTATGTTCAGAAAACATTGTAAATAGAAGAAACCAATTGAGACACAATTATTTAGGGACTCATATGATCTGATACACAATCCTTTATCTATATAGATTCTATTAAATGTGGTGATACTTATTGTAGGGTACAGGCCAAGGAAATGATCATGCATTATTCTTCAAGGTGCATGTGTTTGTATGGGTAGAACATGGGATATGAAAAAATTTAAGGAATAAAAGAATAAAATTAATTAATTAATGTTGTGTCATCCAAATTATTGTTTTAGTAGATCTAAATGTTTTTTATATTGAAGGTATGGATCATGGTCGACGTCCTCCTCAGGTTCATACAGAAGATGTTTAGTATGTTGATCCAGATGATCTCTACTAAGTAGAAGTTGATGATGATGACACTTAGAGGAGGAAACACTCAGTTTTTCAGTGCCAGAGTCAGGAGAAGTATGAGGGATTCTATTTAGATATAGACATGGAAGACTTTCTAAAGGAGTTTGATATAAACTTATGTTTGATCAATTCTTAGAAGGAGTAATGAGTGTCATTGGTTGTGATGATGTTGTATAGAGCATCAAGGCTGTGGTGGTTCTTATTCATTGGGGATATTGAGTATTTGACACTCTCATAGGAGGAGTTTTGAAACTAGTTGAATGTCTAGTTTCTCTCTTTTACAATGATGGTTGAATTCATCCAATATATTCTTACCCCTGGATAGGGGAGCTCTGGTGTGAATGATTTTAGAATCCATATCAGGAACCTTTTCCAACTTGCATCTGACATGTCTCCAGATGAGGAATAAAGGGAGAGACATTTCGAGGATGCTTTACATCATGTGATCCAATTATAGGTCACCACCTTTTTTAGGAATACATATCTAGAGGTGTGAAGTTTTCTTGGTCTTGAGGGATATTAGAGGAGGTCCGTAGCTAACGTTTATTGTCTTGAAACTCCTCAGATTGTGTTGACTAGAAAGGATCAGGAATTCCAATGAAATAATCCTTGTTAGGAAGATTTTGAGTTTCTAAAGGAGTAGATAGTCAGTGCTGCAGTTCATTGTCTTCAAGTAAAAGTAGTCATGTTTGATATTTTCTATGATGTGTTACGTATGGGGTTAGGATGTGATCTAATGCATCAGAGATCAGTTGTTTCTTATAGTTCTCACCAGTTACATTCCAATTAGCATAACTATGCCACCCTTGATATTGAGATGAATCATGTGGTGTTTTTACTATCATTTTGAAGACATTAAAAATTTGGAGATCATTTTATGGACTTCATCAATCATAATTTTCTATGGTATGTTTTATCCCCACATGACTTGAAAATGCAACAACATAGGTTGGTGGAGTTCTTATGTGATTACAAGTTAGAAATATCGTATACACCTGAAAAGGAGAATTGTGTAGATGATTACCATTTAGGATGTCACGTAGTGATGCATTGCATGAATCAAGTGATTCTAGGTGTGTAATGGATGAAAATTCAATATTACATCTCTATATGGTAATAGTTGGGGGTTGATGTTTTCATTATCACATGATGGTGTAGAAATCCATTGTGAAGTAGATAGAAGATTCCTAGTTGGGGGATCTTGAGGTGGAGTTCTGGAGAGACTGAGATGTTTTTGGCGCAGCCCTTAATGGATAGTCTGAGGATGAATAACACTATGTATTGTCTTTGGTTAGGCATTTCATTCATTTGGAGATGCGTGAGATGGTTCTGAATGAGTTCCATAGTTTTCCCTTTGCAGTACATATTGTTGTAACAAAGATGTCCCGAGTATTGTGGAGTTAGTTTTTGTGGTTTTGGTTGAATTCTGCAGTTTCAGAGTTTTTTTCACGATGTTTGGTCTTCCATAATGTGAATGTAGAGCACTGTGTTACTAGTGGGTTAAACCAGCCATTAAATGTACCATAATATAAGTGGGAGGACATCACAATGTAATTTTTTATATGTTTACCTATAGATCTAGGATTCTATGATGTTATATGGGTAGTTGTGGATCATTTAACGAAATCATCCCACTTCATTGAAATCATGGATTCGATCCCAGTGGAGGATTTTTCGAGACAATATCTGTAAGAGGTGGTAATACATCACAGAGTCCTAAGGATGATCATTTTTTTACCAAGATCTACTTTTTACCTCGAGGGTGTGGAGATGTTTCCAATAAGAATTTTGTTTTTAGCTACTTCATTGAACTAATTTTCATCTGTAGATGGATGGTCAGACAGATAAGACCATCCAGAATCTTGAAGACATGTTTCTATATTGTTTCATCTATTTAGGACTTTCATGAATGAGGTTCTTACCCTTGGTAGAGTTCCAATGCAACAATAGTTTTGACACCACCATTGGTATGACATCGTTTGAAGCCTTTTATGACTGACCATTCCATTCTACATTTTTCTTGATTAGGGTCAGAGAGTCAGTAATTCTCGGGCCAAAATTGGTAATGATCTTGATAGAGATGGTTCAAGTGATTTTTGAGAGGATGAAGATAATGTATGATAACCAGAAATCCTATGATGATAAAAGGGGGATAACTTTATTGTTTGAAATTGGGGAACATAATTTTTCTATGGTGACACCCTATAATTTGTATTGAAGGTTTAGTCATGGGTTTAATATTTCCATTGGTTTATTTGGAAATTAGAGGTTTTGGATCATGTTTGAGTTACAATGTATAAGGTATCACTTCCACCCCAAATGAGATAGATAAATGATGTCTTTCACTTGATGCAGCTCTATAATTATCTTCAAGAAGACCCTCACATAATCTATTTACCAAATATTGATGTCGAATATGATGCCACCTTTTATGAGCAACCTATAGAGGTCTATGACCGCATGGAGAATGTGTTTTTTGGGCATTAAGTCCCCTGGTTTCTTGTCTTGTGGTGGCACGGTGGTGGGGAGGAGAGTAACTGAGAACATGTGTTGTAGACATGCATGAAGTAACTAGAGTTGTATTATTTTATCATATTTTCTTGTAATGATTTTCATTTTGTAGTTATAGATCTTTCCAGTTTATGAGATTAATTTATTTTATTGCTTTTTTGGGCTTTCTCCCTTTTTAGAGGTATCTCCCCTGGGAGAGTGTTTGGGAGGTGGTTGTGGTTTTTGCGCGGTTTCAGTTCATTCCATTGAGGAATTAGTTGAGATAATTTGGTGGAGAGATCCTTGAGAGGTATCTCAAAGGGTAGTTGTTTGGACCCCATTTTTATTTTCTTCTTTATATTGGTTTTAGATTCTCAAGGAATAGAAATTTGTGAGAGGTACCCGATCTAATGTCATAGACCTCTTCATTCTGTTCTATTTCTATAATTTGGTGTTTGAGGTGTTCTGGGTGGTCATGATGACTTATTCCCAACACTTTTCAAAAAAAAATTACAATTTGTGATCAATGTTTCTAGTTCTGTATATAGTTCCATCAGTTTGTCATCTGCCTGTGAGTCATTTATCAGTAAGTCATCTGCCAGCGAGTCATCTATTTGTGAGTCATCTGTAGTTGAGTCATCATTCATGGACACATCTGTCAGGGACTCATCTGTCTGTGAGTCATATGTCAGCAAGTCATATATCGACAAGTCATCTATCAGTGATACATTTGTCATTGATTCATATTGGTGAGTCTTTATTAAGTGAGGCATCTGTCAGTTAGTCATATGTTAGAGAGTTATCTAGCAGGGAGTCATCTATAGGCAAGTCATATGTTGGAGAGTTATATACCATTGAGTTATCTATTGTCTAGTCAACTATCAGTTAGTCATTTTTTGGCGAGTCATCTGTCTATGATTTATTTGTCTGGGAGACTTATTGAAAAATTACATCAGTGAGATAGATGTGAAAATTGTTTTCATAATCCTACAGATTCATCACTTTGATGTTTTCATTGATGTTAAACACATTCAAAGTCTTTTTTAAGGGGTTTATGTCCTATTAAAATCCCATAACTATTATCAATAAATCCATAATGGTCATGAAGTATTTAATAGGTCATACCACATTGGTTATTGTGATCCACCATTAATGGAAATTAAAACATTTCACATTCCAAGAATTTCATATCTGATCCTTCTATGTTGAGTGCCTTGCCTTAATTATTTTATTTTATTTCCACTTGGTACGAGGCACCCAAAAAAATTCATTCCTAAGGATATTTGTGATTATAGTGTGGACCTTGGATACTATTTTTCTTTTAGTTCTTCCTACTTCATCTGTACGCCTCTTTGGGGGAAACTAGGGAGTATCGATCCATCTACGATATAAAGTATGTTATACCTCAGTTCCTCTGGGTTTCATGATATTTCCACCCCAATACCCATTCAATGTTACAGAATGTGATATTTATGTTCATAATGGACCATTCTTGGGTGTTGGTTGATGTGGTTTTAATGAAAGGTTATTGGGTGGATGCATCTATTGTAGGAGAGGTGATCATGATCTATTATGTTGGACCATTATTGTGCAAGGAACGTCAGAAATATTTTTAGTTAGGTTATTCATAACTTATATATCATTTTTACATGAATTCATATAGTTTTTATGATTTAGCCACTATACCACAATGAAATTGACACAATAAATATTGAATCGAAGTAAGGAATTGATATCGATCATATGTTGTTGCTTTTTTCTGTGATAACGGTTTCCCTCTTGATTTTATAGTTTGTGTAATATCTATGTCTTTCTTTATTATCATCTTATTCTTGATATATATTGGTAAATAATTTAAATCCAAGATTAATTGTAATCTTTTGTCAAAGATGAAGAGGTGTGTTGATGAATCTGGTTATTTTTATTGTTCTTTGTGATAAATAAAATCGATGAAATTATGTCTTTTTAAATAAACTGGTTAATTCAATATCGAATAAACAACCAGTTTTGGGATAAAGATAATACCTCGTATGGTTCTGAGTTACCTGATTTCTTTTAAATTCCAAGTGTCTTATTCATTGAAGATATTATTTCTCGTTGTTTGTGAAGCCGGAATGCCTTTTTTATGAGCAAGATCCCATTTTATATCTTTTTATTTCATGCTTCTTGTGTTGGTGTGTGATCCTTAGAAGGATGGGACTGGAGAGAAATTTTTGTATGTAGTGGTAGGGATGCCCAATTGTTGTAGTGGACGTATTTGATGCCTAGAGCAGTGAGATGCAACAGTTTATACATTTGGGTATCAGATAAGATGCCTAAGATGATTAAATGGGTTGGATGTGAATTTTGGATTATAATTAAATATTATTGTTTGTTTATCTACTTCACATTAACCACTACTTGAGGTAGATAGATTTTATTACCCTCATTCAAAAAGAGGTGAAGCTTTATGGGGTATTACACATGATTTTAGTGTTTTTCTTCTTTAGGGTTGATAATACTACACTCTATATATTGTTATTAAGGACTCGTCAGGTTGTGCATCGACTAACCATGTTTATCCACCTTTTGTTTGGAAGAAATGATATTTTTTATTGGAAAAATGGAAAAAAAATGAAATTTGATAATACTGTTAATAAATTATTTAATACGTGTTGTTAACCAAAGGGGTTGGAGATTGATGGGTTGAAATTATGATGATTTAACTTTAATAGAACCCTGGACATGGTTTGGTTATACCTGGAGGGCAAGGACCTTGGATGGAATTATAATGAAATGTAATATGGAATTGATAATGGTTAATTAATTGTGAAATTATAAAATAACATAAAGTGAAACTGATAAAAAGGGATAATTTAATCTAATTTATCTCTATAAATGGTTGTGTTCCTATATAATACCTAGTCTTAGCAGTGGCAGATGGGTGCCCATGAGAGGTTAGCTGCTGTTGAGTCTACGACTAAGCTATGCTCATTGTGTGGTTGTAAGCTATTATATATTCTAAACATTTTTTACTTCTATATGATACTCTACCCTGTCTAATAGGTAAACTGACACCCTGGGGATTCGGAGCCCTGGGTGGTGTTTTCCCCATTCTCTCATTGAGAGGATGGATAACTGACTGACCCATTTGGACCCACTCCCTTCACTTTATAGTTACTTGTGAAGGTAGTAATGAAAATTAAAATTCCCCATATATGCATTTATATGGATGTAATAGATTGTGGTTATTCACATATATATATTCTAGATATAATTTTTTATGAACTATTATAGGTGTAACATGTATTGGCTATGATGGATTAAAGATCCTTACTGTGTTTATGGGTTGTAATGGCTTGAGTAATAATAAATGAAGTATGATACACATTATGAGAGTTGTGGGGGCTCAAGGAAACTACATAGTTACCCTGTTTATGGGGATGTGGTGGTTGTGTTGCATGATGAGCATGTTCTGGTGCTTAACCCAGGTGTTTACGGGCAAGAATTGTTAGAGAGATATGCCTAGGATGTGTGACATTGGGGAAAAGCAGAAAACTAGAAGGGATGTGGTATCAAGGTACTGTTGATATTATTTATTATATTATATACCCTCATATGTGATAATTTTTTAGGGAAACCATGGTGAGGCTGGAAACATAGAATACCTGTTTAGGTGAGGAATTAGTTTCACTTATTGTCCATTGCGATTTACTATGATTTCTTTACATTTGAACGAGTTGATCCTGGGAGGATCCTATAGAGAATACTATTATAATCACCCAAAGTATATATATACAATATTTCAGGTCACATGGAGTAGTTTAGAGATTATGATGGTTGGAACTAGCATGGGGATGCAGGAGATGTTCAGGCTTCGTGGTCACTACTGTTTTACATTTTTTTGGTACTTGTAGTTTTTCCTTTTTGATGTAGTACTATTTTCGTGACATTACATATGTGTACTTGGGATTTATTTTATATTGTAGTATGAGAAGTATTTGATTGGTGTATGTCTTATCTATCTCTTTCTTGTGTATTCTCTTAGATGTTAATGCCTCCCATTTGTGTGTTTACTATACCCTTGGTGCTAGTCAACTACCCGTGGCTGACAAGAGGTGGGAATCTGGTGTCACTATCACTATCCTATCATTATAGGACATGTATGGGTAATCTTTTCATGGATTGTGTCATGAAATATATATATATATATGTATATATACTTTATTTATAAGGTAATCATCAACTTGGTCTTTAGCTTCGTCAAAATTACTAAAAGTGGTTTTTAAATAAAAAGTATTTTCTTTGTTAAAAAAATGCATAAAATGAAAAAAAAATATAAAATTATATGGGAGTATAAAATAATTAAAATTCGAGAATGATAAGTCAATTTTTTTTCAATAATTAATTTACTCCTGCTAAAAAAATTATAATGTGTGACCAAAAATATATATAGTTAATATTTTTAAAATTTAATCTATTTATATGTTTGTTACACATGTAAAATGATCAGAATTAATTCATCAATCATAAAATGTTAGGAAAAGTTTTTACTATTATTTAGAATAATTTTTCACTTTTATGAATTAATATTATATTAATTATTTGTACAGTATAGTTTTGGGGGCTGAAATTTTATTTTAAGTGTTAACACAATTTTCAAGATCAATATATATGTTATATCATCGAAAGTAGGACAAGGATAACCAATTTACATGATATCAATGGGAAATTATTTTTTAAAAATTTATTACTTATTAAAATAAACCACATGTAATGTATTCATGTGGTTTAATCATTATTTCAAAAGTTTCCTTTTAAATTAGAACTATTCTTAACGATAGATATATTTTACCAATTATCAATACACAAAAATAGAGAATAGTGTCTCATGAAAATATTGAAAATAACTATGAATCAGTCCAATATATAGTTTTTATTGATCTCATGAAATTAAATTTTTTCAAATTAAATCTAATTTTACATTGAGACATGAACCAAATGATAAAAATCAAGGAAAAAAAACTAAAATTAGATTATATGTTATGTGTTTAGGGTTACAATATCAACTATACACACCCACAACATATATGAATAGTGAATAAAAATAGGTTATATCCCCTCAAACGGATACTCTTCGAATCAATCACTTTCTATTACATATTATATATATAATGGTTTGAAGACCCTTTTTAGTACATTTCCTATTTTTAACGCCCAAAAAATATAATGTAGTTACATTGTATTTGATAACGTGTATGACACGCAACACCATGAAAATAAGGGAATATGATTTGTAATGAATTTATAATACATTTACTAATTTAAAGAAATTAAATATAATTTATTTCTAAAATTCACATGAATCTAATTTAGCATGCATCATATGCAACAACAATATTATTCATTTTCTTGCATTATGCGAAATATAGAGTTATACCGAACAATAATATGTTATTAAAATATTATTATTTAATATAATAATACATAACCTAGATGATAAATTAACGTTAATGAATAATATATACTAACTTATGATAAAATATGATATTCCTAAATTAAAAAATAATATTTTTCCAAATAATTATAAATGAAAATATAACCCAATTGAATATAAAATAATTATATTTATTCTCACGAAGGAATTTTGTCTTAATAAATTAAATTAATTAAAATTATTGAATGATATTAATGAAATATATATGTTATATATTCAATCTAATATTTTTTATATTCATCCAATATATTTGATATGTATATGATTATAATAAACATAATATTACACATAAAAGACAATATTTTTATAAAAGAACTTTTACCCCCTTTCAATGGAGACATATTTGAAATCCATATTTCAACCCTTTTTTAATAATAGTATGTCAAAATAATATTCATATTTATAATAAAAAAATTAAAATTATGTTATAGTGAAATTATGTTATTTTCCTATGATGTTTCCATTTTTAATGAATGGTGAAAAATATAGAAATGTAATTCAAAACTATTTTTTATCAAATTTATTAAAATGGATATATTATATATTATTTTTTTTAAACATTAATTAGATTAAATATTTTTCAAGTAATATAATTTATGTAATATTAATTAATTTTACTTTGAAATCAAGCATAAAAACATAGAAAATATTTGGACATTTTTAAAATAAAAACTCGCATTGTCATCGCATCTGGGGGATTAAATTTAAATCAATTTATGACACATTAGGGATTGAAATTTTTAGAAATTGACTTCATATTTAGAATAAAATTAATTTATAATGTAAAATAGGGACACATTATTTTTTTAAAAAAAATATTAGTGAAAGTAATTGAAATTAATTACAATTAGAATGGAAAAATTAATCATAATATTAGGAAAAAAACATTAAAATAAGGGCCAAAATGACCAAGAGACTGGTCCAAAAGCCATTTAATTGTAATATTTAGATGATATTATTAGTTGGTTCTAATATTTACCATTATTTATTCACATTAAATAAAAAAATGTGGGTGGGGTTCTTTCTTTACAAAACATTACAAAAGGGTCACTCCTCCTCCAATATAAAAGGTCTCTTCTCTTCCCACTTCCTCACACACTGCTCAAGACACATAGGGTCAGCCAATATCATCCCAATTAAATCCCCAAAATCTATCCATTCCACTTAGTATCCTCTGTTTGGGATGAATGAAATCCAAGGAATCCTCCTGGTGCAAACCAAAAGGAGTTACACGATTAAGAGGTAACATCTTTCCTTATACTCATTAATTTTATTTACTTTCCCCACTCCCCCAAATATTCTTATTCCCTGTTTATATAGAAACTAAAGTATCTTCAATATAATCTTAGTTTTTTATAATGTGTCTTCTACTAATACTTACACACACCACCATCTAATGTGTAATAAATATCTTGTTTACATGTCCGGTGAACTATGACCACAAAAACTGATGATTTTTTTTATTTACCTCCTCTCATGGTGAAACGTAAGAAGTAAATTTTTTTTATATATCTTATATATGATATTAATTAGGTATTTAAGCTTATTTAATTCGTTTACAACACATATTATTATACTTTACATTTTGCGTAAAAATAAAAACATCATTTGTGGAAGTGTGGACTACTACCCACTGAAATCAATGTGATTCGTTCACACGATACATGGAAAATATAAATAATGATTTTGATTAATAATATATGAGATAAAAATAATCCTATTATAATCATTACATATTTACCTTTATTGAAATATAATATATTATTTTTTTTATTACCCTTTTACACACTTAAAAAGTGATAACTTTGTTTATGGATGTGTAGACTACCGCCTCCTGGACATGATGAGATCCATTTGACATCACAAGAATAAAATATATAGTTATATATGACTAAATTTTTTGTTATTTATTATGTTATTATCATACTGTAATGATATACTGTTACATAACATCTTTCATTAACAATCATTGAGAATATGGGAATGTAATTCATACGTATGTGCGACCTAATGTCTCCATGATTTCAACATCAGTTCATTTTTCAAAACCATCAATCATGATTTTTTTTAAATGTATAATAAATGAAAAAAATATGATAATTATGTCATATATAAATTTTTTTTATATGTTATATAATGAACCCTTTGACAGTAGATGACCTACCAAAGTTGTTTTGGATACACAAATCAAACATTGTCCGAACACTCAAAATAACATAATTTTTTAAGTAGTTTTTTTTGACATGGAAATAAGTGAAATAAGTGTTATGATAAACATGAAATATGTTATCATTTAAGTAAATAATTAACATCATTTTGTTTTTCAGAAATATAAAAACACACAAGACAAGTCGTGTAATGCCCTGACCCCAAATGCTCCGCACCAGTGCCTTATTTATTACATTGGCATGAAATAGAGGAGTAAAATCATGAATTAATAATATGATTATTACACTTGAAGATACTAGATACAAACATTTATCCTAGATTATATTGGGATAGGTATCAACGAATAATACATAACAAGAACTAAACAACTGCTTCTATAAAAACTCAAAAAATGATATTCTCTTCATAACATGTAATGGAAAGAAAATAAAATGGGTGAGATAAAATTATTTGTAAGGGATAAAAATAGTAGATGAATAAATAAAAAAATGAATCATAAGAAAATAGGCATAGTAAATATGGCATGGTGAATAAATAAAAAAACATTTTATTACTAAATTGATAATGAAACTACATCCATAGATTTTTCATATTGAAGACCTCATGGATAGTAATAACTAAAAATGAGAATAGATAATTCTTATTAATTATATGTCATGTATCTGGTACATGATTCGACTATACCAATAATACATTTTTTTGTAATTGGGTAGAAACAAGAATGATTTTAAGGTACAATCTTGAGGGGTTTGTCTCTAACTGATTAATCTAATGAGACTTGTCGATGCATCGAGGGGCTAAAGCATGCCCCACCCATCACATAATGTCCAATAAATTATTAATACATAAATTTAATATATATAAAATATGCCTTATCCATATCCTTATAGAGTAGAGGACATAGATGGATCAATTTTTCCATAGTTAAAACAACATTACAAATAAACATTGTTTGTAAAAGGGTATAAAACATAAGACCATAATCATACCCATGAATCCAAAATATTGATATATGATATATTAATAATTTCAAATGAAAAATTATCTCACATGGGCATTGGATACCCCAAATAAGAATGATTAGTGTACAATACCATGTATGTCTCAATGAAATGGAAATTGAGACAAAGTCCCTTTCCACTTTGTAATTAATTAAGTCATATGTCCCAACATTAATAACTACCAAATGAATAAAATAATAACATTAATATAATGGTAAACATGATAATATCTATCAATGGTAAGCATAAAATACACCACATGTAGTAAATAAGTTCTGTATAATGGAAATCCAATGGAATTATGTGTGAGATAAAAATCCCCTAACAAAACATTTGGAATGGTAACAAGTGTTCTAGTGAGGGATTAATGAGAGGTAAAGTAGTATCCAATCATTTTTATAACATAGGGGTAGTATATGGAAGTTGAAATAACATACCCGATCATTATGAATTAAAAATAAAAGGACAGAATATACAGGTGATTATTAAATAAAAGTGAGAGAGAGGATCCCTTAACATAAGCCCGAAGGTGTTCTAAATTGATCTAAATGACCAGAATAATCCTATTTAGAATCCTAAATTTATATTTAAAAATACTTATCAAAATTTAATTGATTAGAACAATACTATTAGGTTCATTCATTCCTTTTTTATGGGTTTAAGAGGATCACTTTTATAGTTATGAAAGTTTTTTTTTTCTTGGTTTTCAGGATAAGTTTACTGTACTCATGAGTGGAAGATAATTTGAAATGTGTCAAAAATATAGAATTTTTAATATATATTATTAGTGAAAGTAAAAATATATGAATTATATTATAATTATTATGGGTTATATATCATTATTATGACACATTAGTTAAATGTTAATTAAAAATTCTTATATTAACATATCAGTTTTGTGCATGATGAACATATTTTGGATTACATTTTTCTATTATGAGTTTTTAAGGTTTCTAGAACAATGAATATAGAAAAATACATATATTATGATATGTTTCAACCATTAATAAGGTTTCATGACCAGTCATTAATATTTTAATATAAATTGAAATCTCGTTATCATTGAATGTGATTAATTAACACATATCAGAGGGTATTTTCAAATTTTTTGGTTTAAGAGGTGGTGAAAAAGAGAGCTGATGATGAAATATTACATTATCATAATAAAATTGTAGTTGCAGTGTGGTACTCAAATTACCATAAAATTTGGATGTGGGGAGTTTAGGAGAGAACAAAAAAATAAAGGAAGATGTAATATAATTTGAATGAAAAGAGAATAGAGGTTCACCATGTAAGTAATCCCCCATGAAAATCTCATTAAAGGATTTTTTGTCCTTTTGGTGAGACCAGTAGGGTTTGGAAATTGTGGAGGTTCTTAGGTATATATTAGATCATAATTTAAGTATGGCTTGAATCGTGAGTGGTGTGGGAGGAAGAGGGGGTGACAGGTAGTTTATATAGTGGAGGGGATGCGAGTTTTCTTAATATTAAAATCATTAATTTATTATATATTTACATGACAAAATATAGTGATAATTACATTACCTAGAATTGTATTAAGTGAATGTGATTTCGTTATTTGGGTTCTTAAATCAATAATGATGCTAAAAATAGTTAATTTAAAATAAAAAAATTTTATACAGAAAATTAATGTATTTTACTATTAAAAGAAATCAGGTAATTCAGAAAAATCGCAATAATTCACCCAAGCCATTTTTAAATGTGTAGTATCCAAATATGAACTCCATTTTTCACAAATAATTTTCAGAATAAAGTAAATTTAATTTTTAATAATAATTATTATTTAATGAAAAAATACCAACACTTAAAATATTCATCTATATTTTTACGGTGCCTAAATTTATTTATACATTTGTGGGTAAGGGTAACATTAAAAATGGTAAGTTACTATTTATGAGTATATTTTACTAATCGTAAGTGTATGTTGCTATTCCCTGAAAATAATGTTGATTCTATCACACTCTAAATATCATCCTGATCACAATCATGTATTTCTGTACATCGAAAATCAAATAACAAAAGGGAAAAATTATGTTTAATGGCTATGTGATGACTATCTCTGAAATAACAATTTTTTGATTAAAAGAATCTCAATAATGTATGAAATATAGGTTATTTAATGAAAGATATTTTATTTAATAGAAAAATACCATAAAAATTTAGGGGAGTTACATTATTCCCTCTAGAAATTTCATCTTAAAAAATTTTCATGTACAATGCTCCCTAAAAATATGTGGGTGGTTCTTCTTCAAAACATCTTTAGATTTCCACATTTCTTCCTATATTTTATGGTTTCTCCAATGAATCTTTACGAGTCGATTTATCTAATTTCTAAATACCTACTCCCTTCTATGAAGAATCTCAATATTCTATTCACAATATATAAAATTAGGTTCCATATTTATTTCTTCATAGGTGAGTACTTTCACTGGGTATGTAATGTACTTCTTTAAAAATGAAACATCTATAACATTATTAATATTCGAGATACTTGGTGGAATTTCAAAATTGTAATCAACAACACCAATTAATTCCATAATTTCAAACAGTCTGATGTACCTAGGGCTCAGTTTCCATTTCATAACAATCCTTAATACACCCTTCCATGGAGATAATTTTAGAAAGACATTATCTCCGAAATGAAATTCCAAACACATTCACCAATTGTTAGTATAACATTTTATTCGCCTTTGGGTAGCTTTAATATGGGAATGAATTTTCTATACCTTTACAGTTGTCTCTTCAATAAGTTTTGTGCCTTAAAGTTTCTTCTCTCGAAATTCATCCCAACAAGTTGGAGTAAGACACCTCTTACCATATAATGCTTCATATGGATCTATTTGAATTCTAGAATGAAAACAATTATTGTAGGAATATTCCACCAAAGGAATGTATTGATCCCACATACCTTGAAAGTAAAGAGATCATGATCTCCAAATGTCTTCCAGTGTTTGAATTGTCCTTTCAGACTATCGTTTAGTTTGGGGGTGATAAGAAGTACTGATATACAGCTCAGTATCCAAATCCTTTTGGATTCTTTTCGAGAATTTTAATTTAAACTGGGGATCTCACTCAGACACAATTGATGGAGGTTCCACATGATGTCGTACAACATCATTAATATAATGTCTTTTTAGGATCTCAAGTGGAAGATCCTCTCTTATAGCAATGAAATGTGCTTATTCTTTGAGACGATAAACAATTACCCATATTTCATCATTTCATCTAGGTTTCCTCAGTAGTGCTATGGAAAAATCCATTATAACGTCATCCCACTTCCACATTGGAATAGGTATAGGTTGCATCACCCCTCTAGGATGTTGTCTCTCTTCCATAACTTATTGACCTACTAGACACCTTGACACATTGTTAGCAATTTCTCACATCATGTTATTTCTCCAAAAATTATCTTTTTGATATCTATACATATTTGTTCTACAAAGGTGAATAGAGAAATTTGAGCTATGAGCATCATCTAATAAATTCCATTTTTAGCTCACGTATTGAGGGAACACATAAAATATTTCCAAATTAATGAACTGCATCCTCAAACACAATGCCCAAAAATATTTTATCTTTAATGGATTTAATTTTATTTTAAAGGCTCACATCCAAAAAATGAGTCCATTATATCTTATCCAGTAAAGATTGTTTACCAATCATTTGAAAGAGGAAAGATGTTCCACCTTCCTAAACAATTCCTATATCCATCTATAGTAGATCCCTGAATATATGATCTCTCGTAATACGGATTTAGGTCAGATGTCTGTGATCATTCCAAATTAATGCATCTTCCACCTTATTTGACTTTCTATGGAGGTAGTGTATTAAACCCTCGTAATCATTGAATAAATGTAGACTTATCAATTGCATCATGTTGAGTTATTTCTATGTAAAATTGTATTTCAAACTCCTATGCTCTACATATATCTCACACATTTTAACATATTGATAAGGTCTCTATATTTTCAAAGAAATGATTACAGTTGCTAACTCAAGATCATGAGTTGGGTAATTTTTCTCATGAGTCATCAACTAGCTTGATTCATACGAATTAAAATTATTATTTTTCATAAGGACACAACCCAGTCCATTCTTTGATGCATCACTGTATATCAAAAATCGATCATTCTCAGATAGAAGATTCCAAATTGTAGCATTGAACAATATTATTTTCCATTTATGAACTCATTCTGTACATTTTTAATCCATACAAACTTATCCCCTTTACGTGTGAAATTAGTTAGTGGGATTGCAAGTCGGGAAAAATTCTAAATGAAATGCCTATAATAACCTACAAATCCAATAAAACTATCTACCTTAGTTTTGTCTTTTGGTGCGGGCCATTCATATATTTCCATTTTCATCATAGGATCAACTAAGATATAATCCCTAGAAACAATATGGATAAGAAAATAAATTTATTGAAGCCAAAATTCAATCTTTCTAATCATCCAATATAATGCATTTCTTCTAAGTGTTTTCAGAATAATCTGCAAGTTACTCTCACAGTCTTCATACTTTTAAATTATACTACGATATGTTTGATAAATACCACAACAAAGTGATCAAGATATTTCATGAAAAAACTATCAATTATATCAATGAAAATAGAGGGTTCATTAGTCATTACAAAATCAATTACTGTAAAATCATAATGCCCATATATAGATCAAAATGTTGTCGTTGGAATATCCTTTTTCCTCACACACAATTATTTATATCTAGATTGAAGGTCAATCATAAAAAATTCTGTTCTTGAATAAGTTTACCAATTAATCATCAATTCATGGAAGAGGATACTAACTCATTATTGTAAAAGCATTGATTTCTATATAATCCATATATAGCCTCATGGATTAATATTTCTTCATGATAAAGTGGACCTGGGACACCCATGGAGAATCACTAGGTCAAATAAATCTTTTTTCACTTCATTCCCCTAGTTGTTTCTTTAGCTCCACAATTTCCACAATTTCCATTATATTTGGATTCATTGAATCAATATAGAAATAAACTTCCCAATCTCGAGGATGTATGTGTAAATCCTCTGGAAATACATCAATGTATTCTTTCATAATCGGTACATATTCAATTTGAATATTTTATTCCTCACCCATAGGTATAATGTTCTCTTCCACTCCAATAATTTCATTCAGTAGAGCTACTGGGGGTAGATCTAGATAAGAATCCTTTGATGAGGTTTTTCTTATAAATATAAAGTATATTACACTATTATACAAAATTATAACATCCTTCTTCTTGCAATAGATCTTTGCATCATAATATGAAATCCAATTCATTAGATGAATTATATAAATTCCAATCATTGGTATGATGATAATGTTTACAACTAAATCACATTTATGTGTCATGAGGGGGAATAATCAAGAGAACTTTTTTGCATTGATACATCCCATATGTGTTTGTACTGAAAACTCCATTTTTAAATCAAATTGGCCATGTATAATTTTCTTGGAAAACTAAGAAGATAGAAATGAATGTGGTTATCTAGAATCAAATAATTCATTGGATAATTTTGAGAAAACAATTAAAGTACCTAATAACATATCATTAGGAACATTAACCTCTACAGTTGTAATCGCATAAGATTTCCCTTGCTAGTGTGGCCCTTTTTGTGGAAAATTTCCTTGGAGCTTAGGATACTCATTTTATTAGTTTTCCAAATCTATACAATTATAGCACTTAACAATGTTTAATTGTTTCATCTCCCTAGATTCATTATGTCGATGACTCTTTTCACTACACTTATAGGAGACTCCCTTTCCTTTCAGGAATTTCCCAAGATAATTCATACCATATTTCTCACACAAGGATAATTTCTCCATTCCCTTGTTTTTCTTTGTTGAATATCCTTGTTGATGGTTATCATTATAACAATTCATATCTTGGTTTCCTTAAAAAAAGTCTCTAGAAAATCCTTTCTCAATTTTGATGGATCTTAATAAAATTTCATCATATGATGGAATATTTTGATAATTTAGTGGAATTTAAATACATTGATTAATGACTTCCAATAAATAATCAATATTATCTTATGATTAATGTACATAATCGTTGACGTACCTCACTAGTCTTGTGAAGGTAACAATATACTTGGCATCACTGTCTTCTTCACTTTTCATTATGCTAATTGATTTCCTCTTCTTTTCGTTTCATTACTCATGTGGGAAATATTTGTCGAAGAATATTTCCATAAAAGTATTATATTTCATATCTTCTATTTCTTATTCCTCTGTGGTATTCTACATTTGGGACCACCATTGATCAACATCACCCATGAGACAATATTCTTCCAACACTACATTTTCATTTTCATAGCATCTTAATGCCTTGAATATCTTTTCATTGGACTTGTTCCACTACTTAAAAACCTCTGGATTATTAGTCCTACCAAAAGATGGGGGATTCTGTCAAATTAAGTGATCCAACATAGGTGTAGCGTGGTTATTTTTCCCAACATGAGTTTGTTTTCCCAATATGGTTACGTCTGATCAACTCCAACATTGACATTGTTGACTTGAATAATGGGGAAATACCTATATTTTCCATGAGTATTGACTCCCATTCTTAAATTTGGTTCTGTTTATAAGTAATGGAATTCATTATATTCGGTTATGAAACCCAATTTTTTATCTCATATTGAAAATTACATAGCATTAAATGAAATTCAATGCATTGATAATCTCATAAACATTTTTTCTCCGAGGAAAAAATTTACATTCAAATCCTTCATAATGTCTTGGAATGAAAATGGGAATTATCATTAGTATATCCCACGCGATTTTCAAACCAAGAGTGAATCAATGAATGTTTTTGTGTATTAGGATACCTCAGGTCAAGCCTGAAACTCATTGTCAATGTTTTCACTCCTAGGTACATCTGTGCAAAATCCACCTCTACTTTTTGTTTCCAATCATGGATGTATTTTCTATAAATATCCACATAATATTTTCATTACTCAAATTATAGTACGTTATTTTACTTTTATCCTCAAATAATACCTTAGGGATATGTTCCCTAGAACATATTTTCTAATCTTGTTTCCTTGTTTGCTACTAAAATTTCTCTGATACCAACTATTTCACTCTGACCCCAAAATCCTGGAGTCGGTGCGATACATATTACATTAGAATGAGAAATTGGAATGAAATCTTGAATGAATGATCAGTTTAGAAATATTAATGAAACTAGATACAAACATGTAACTCATATTACATTGGGAAAGTTGATAAAATATAAAACATAACAAAAACTAATAAAAATCTTCAATTAAAACTCAATAAATTATCACCTCTTCATTACACGTGGAAGGAAAAAAATAAAAGGGGTGATATAAAATGCACAGTAATGGTTGAAAATAGAATAATCATTATTCAAAAAAATTTGAATCATAAGAAAATTTCCAAAGTCAATATGCCATGGTCAATAAATGAAAAACATAATCCATGAATAAATTGAGAATGAAAATTCATCTTTAAAGTAGATGGGATATAGTGTCCCTTACCCATAAATGAAAGTACAAAAAATTATTTATAGATATATTTAATACAAGTAAAATAATCATTCTTAATATACCTATAGAGTAGAGGACACATATTGATCAATATGTCTACATTTAAAATAACATTGCAATTATACATCATATGAAAAATGGTATACTATTAAAAAAATAATCATATTTATGGAACCAAAATAGGTATATATACTATATTTACAATATCAAAAGATATATTATCTCAAATGGGCAGTGGATACAGCACATAAGAAATATTAGGTTCACAATACCATGTATGTCTTAATGAAATGGAAATTGAGATGAAGTCCCTTATCACGTTGTAATCAATTGAGTCGTATATAGAAAAAATAAATATCAACCAAATGAATCATTAAAAACAAAGAATTTAAAGTGAATAATGATAATATATATCAAATGGAAATACAAAATACACCAAATGAAAAATATAAGTTTCCAATAATGGAAATCTCAAAGAATAATGAGTGAGATAAGAAACCCCTTAAAAACATTTCATCATGTTAACAAGTGTTCATATGGGGGATTAATGAGAGGTAAAGGAGAATCCCATAAATAATAAATCTTAAGGGATGTATGAGAGATGTGATAAATGATACCCCGTCATTAGGAATGGAAATAAATGGACACACCATCAGGGGGTTCTTGATATAAAGTGAGAGAGAGAGAATCGATTACCTTATGCTTGAAGATGTTATATATTGATCGTAATGACCATTATAATCAAATTTAGCTTCATTACATAATAAATCCAGAACCTTGTAACCATATTATTGATTTATTGAAACCTTATCAGGGCCATTCAGGCCATTTTTATGGGTTTATAAGGTTCAATTTCATTGTTTTGGATGCATTTTATCCCTTGGATTTCATGATCGGTATACATGTATTAATGAATAGAAGTTCGTTTGAAATTTTTTCAACCATCCAGAATTCTGAATATATATTTTTAGCAACATTACAGAAACATAAATGATCATATAATGAATTTGGGTTATATTATTAGTGGTTTTGTACATAATGAAATTTTTTTGTATTATTATTTTATATTATGAGTGTTAAAGGATTAAATAATATTTCATAAGGTAAAATACATATATTTTAATATTGTTCAACCATTCTAAAGGTTTCTAGAATTTTTTGGATGATTTTAATATAAATTTAAAACCCATCTTCATAAAATGTTTAAAATTAAAACATCATTGAATATATTTTCATTTTTTGTTATAAGAGGTGGTGGAAAAGAGAGATGATGATGAAAAATTTTATTAGAATAATAAAATTCAATACAATTTATGGTACTGGAATTATAATATAATTTTTAACTGGGGAGGTGTAGAGAGAGAAACACAAGTATGTAACTTGTCATATTATTAGAAATTAAAGGGAAATGAGGTTCACCTCTTGAGTACTCCTACATGAGAACATCTATAAGGCCTTTGTTTTTGGAATTTTGGTGTGGCCAGAAGGTCATGGATGTGGGGGAGAATCCTAGGGAAATTGTTTAGCAGAATTGATGAAAGGCATGAATCATGAGTGTTGTGGGAGGAAGAGGGTGTGATGGGTGGTCTATAAAGTGGATGGGAGTTGGGTTTTCTTAATATTAAAATCTTTATTTTTTTATTTACAAACAATATTAAAAATAGTGAGTATTCCATGACCTAGAATAGTAATATGTGAATTTTAGTTCAATATTTGGGTGATAAATCACTCATGATTTTTGGAATAGTTAATTCAAATTATAATGTTTTTATAATGAAAATTAAGGTATTTTACTATTCTTAATAATTCAAGTATTTTAGAAAAAATCACAAAAATTAACCCTAACCATTTTTTATGTGTAGAATCCAAAAATAACTCCATTTTTTTACAATAATTGAAAAAATATATTAAATTTAATTTTTATTTAATGTTATTAATTTATTTAGAAATACCAACACATAAAATATAAATCTTTATTTTTAATGAGGCCAAATTTATTTATACTTTTTTGGTTAAGATTACCATTCATAAGGGTCATATTAATATTCATAATATTATGTTAATAATTATATGGGTATGTTAATATTAATAATGGTATGTTACTATTCACTGAAAATTATGTTGATTCTATCAGACTCCATATACAACCCTGATCGTAATTATGTATGTCCGTTTTTAGAAATTTAATCCACCAAACTGAAAATTTAAATTTTAATGTCTCAGTTATCAATATATCCAAAATAACCAAGTGTTTTTTATTGAAATTTAGTTCTTTATAAAATATATGCTACTTCATTAAAACTTTTTATTTAAGAGATACATACCAAAAAATGTTTGGGGTGTTATCTGTCGGGCTCAATTTAATAGATTTTCATCTCAATTTTTAAATATGTGAGATAATTTTTATATTCACCACGTACTTATTTATATGGTGTAGTTACTATCAATTTTAATATACGATATCATGAATTATTTTATCTTCATTTAAATTAATTGTTTCATTTGATTATTAATACTTTTGGGTATTTCGATTCATATGTAAGGGATTTCATCCGAATTTACATTCCATTGAGACTTATATGTTGTTATGCACCAAATAACTTTTATATGGAATATATAATGGCCTTTCACACTTAATATAATGAATATATTTATTCAAATGATATTATATGTTTTATTTAATTTCATAGATCCATGGGGTTTATGATTTACACGTTTCAAAGTTGTTTGGGTCACTCTAGAATGTTTAAATATTTTTCTCCTCTAGACCTTGAAATCACACTTCCATTTGAAATTGATAAATTTATCTTGAAATAATAAATTTATTGTAATCATTTTAAATATTAAATTTCCTTTAAAATATATATTTTCAAAATATGGATATTATTACTACTCGAACTGTATATCATCAATCACACGGTGTTTACTTTGACAGTTATTCGATTTAATGGTGAATTATTGATAAATTCATATATTTTATTCAATACGGTTATTTGATAATGCTTTTTATTTAAATATATTATTATAAATGAAGAATTATTTGGAATGGAAATCACTGGTGGGGCCCATGATTGTTATTTTCCATCAACATTTATAGGGTCTCTTGAGAAAAATAAGTTATTCATGTTAGACGAGTTTTTATTCATAGTTTTAAACTATCTTATGAACAGTATTAACAATATAGTTTTTTATGTTCCTTTAACATGACATACATAATTAATAATTTCACCCATTTAGATACATTTATTATTCATACATGATATTTTTCATTGATATATCTATCGATTGATTTCATTATCAGTTTTTTTGTTAAATGGTATTTGCATTAGTTATTCACCTTTTCATGTTGATATTTCATTATCATGATAAATAAAGGGAATTTGATCTAAGTTATTTTCCTCAACATGTTAATTATTCAAATAAATTCATTATTGATTCTGTTTTACATACCCTTACCGAGTATTTGAACTCACCCTTGTTATGTCTACATTCCCTTAGTTATGAAGAAGAAATCATTGATAAAGATTTCAAGGATGTAGTTTATTTCATTTTGTTATATATCAGGTTTTATTTTATTATCCAAATGTATTACGGATATAATTTATGTAATCTATATTTCCAAGAATAAAAAAGTGATAATTCTTTCGTGATTTTATTCCCTGTAATCATTCCAGTGTAATAAAATAATGCATCGGCTATGGGTTTCTATGGTTGGGTTGCAACAATTGATATCAAAGGAAGCTTAACATAAACCTTGAAACCGGATTTAGAATTCATAAATTAGGGAGCACAAACATGTGATAAAAATTTCGGATAGGTATACCAGAACATCCAATAATTTTTGTAAGGTATATATTATGTGGATATTGGTAGCAATAAATCATTGTTTTGATAATATAATTGGATGTGGTTCTAGTATTGATGTTCCTACGGGTAGTAATTTCAACAAGGCGGTTTTGGCCCAACAAGGGGTAACCTGGTACATGGAAACATTCTTTATTGTGCACTTGGTTTTTCAATCGTGAAAGATATGCATAAGATAAATCAAATTTTCATTAAAACCCATTATGAACAATTTTTAAAATATATAAACATGGATAAACCTAATATGTTTTAGATTTAAGACATGATGTCATGATCTAAACACCCAATAAACCATTATACTTTGTTCTATGACTATTTTAACTCACACTATTCTTCTTGGTTTTAGTCAACGGTTGGTACCCAAAGGAGTCGAGATATAATTTTACATGAAGTATAAGGTGTTCAGAACCAAATTTGGTGTTGATAAGAGTTAACTATTTCATTATTATGCCCAATCAATTTTCCTGAAATACAATTAACATGATATACCAGAACCAACTCCTGAGCACACAGAAGAAGTGAAGGAAGGATGTTGTTAAGGGCATTAGTCATGGAGACCATAAGGAAAATAAGGATTGATTTACATAATATAATAAAAAATTATGGATATACCTTGGAAATTGTGTCATGGAAATGGTAAAATGATTTATGTGTGAGATGGGATTATATAATGAAAAGAATTAATGTGGAAAAATGAAGAGTGTGATGGAAATAAATTAAACTCATCCTAGGGAATCCTTTATTGTTTGTTGTCATAAATTTGGGGAACCTCGACATTACCCATGTCAATACCATATTCTAAAGGGTAAAATCATGAACAAGGAAGTGATTTTGTGAAAATAACTGGATGAAGTATTTAGGTATTGAGTTTGTATTGAAAACCTTAGTTAAAAGGCTATTTAGTTATTTACCGTATTTCAAGGTTTAAAATCATATTTATTTTTGAAATTATAAAAATTTTATTTTAGAAAAGAAAAATATGTATGACAGGTGACAATCCATCAGGTATGGAAAGGATTCTAGGATTGAACCCATGTTCGAAAAATGAATAGGGTTTTTGACCTACCATTATTCTACATGATGGTATGTATAATGTTTAGTTATATAAAAAATTTGATAAATAAATATTAATGATAAACCAACAGTGTTACTATTTTGTTTTATAGAATAATAAATTATAAATAATATCTTGGGATAATATTTAGTGAAAAATAGATATACTTTTCACTCTTTTATGGGCCTCAAAATCAATTAAATGTATTATTGTTCTATGGATGAAAGTATATTTTGGGATACTGATTTTTCCATATAAGGGGTGAATTATAATTTGATCGATGAAAAACCAAAAAAAATTATATTGTTCTTAATAAAATTGAAATTTATCATGAAATTATATTTCTTGGTATTATTTGGTGGAAAAATAATTTCTTAATTTTTGGAAAATGATAAAAAATTGTTTTATACAAATATGATAATTTTTGTTGAACTGATGTTATACTAAATCACCAATGATTGAGGGTTATGAGGATGAATCTTTCCATTGATAATTTACATTTTTATGATTGATAAACTCAATAATTTAATATATATAATTATCATTTCCCTTCATGTATGAATTTATACATTCCCTTAATGTTCTCTTACATAGAGACCTAGTTATATATTATACCATGTGTCCTTTTTTATTTCCCATTCTCTATTTTATAGAGGATTTCATATGAAACCTTCTCATGATGTTATATTTTAACATAGTAAATAACAAAAAAAATCACCAAAATTGATATTGAATATTGGGAATGTAATTTAATTTATGTGGGAATAATTTTATTCCCCAAAAATCATGAGTATGAATATTGTATCTGATACTGTGGATGACACGCAACACTAAGTTAATTTGGTAATACAATACCCAAATAAATGATAATATATTTACTATTTTAATGAAATTAAATATAATTTATAACTTTCAATGCATGTGATACTAAGATAAAGTGAAATATACGCATCATGAAGTTTCTTCAAAGGATTTCATTACACGAAATACTGAGTTTTACCCAACAACAATATATTATTAAAATATTATTATTTAATATAATAATACTTACACTACATGTTTAAAAAGATTTTGAAAATATTATTAGCAAAAATATGAATATATATGTTTTAAGAAATTTAAAATGAATAAATAGGTTACCAATTAAATAAAAATGAAAATATTAACCAATTTAATATAAAGGATATACTATTATGCTCACTAACACATTTTGTAATAATAAATTAAATTAATTAAAATTATTGTATGATGGTGATGAACTATATATGTTATATATTAAATAAAATATTTTTGATATTCATCCAATATATTTGATATGTATAATATAATAACAAACCCAATATTACATATAAAATATTATATTTTTATAAATTGACTTTTATTTCATTTTAATGATCAGCTTATTTTAAATCCTATTTATACCCTTTAATAAATTTAATATATATAAATATACTCAATATTTGGAATAAAAACATTAAAATTATCTTAGGGTGAATTTTTGGTATTTTTTTAAGTATAATTTGTTATTGAATAGTGAATAATACTGAAATATAATTTCAAACTCCTTTTTTCATCTAATTTAATTATAAGGTTAAATAATTTTTTCAATTAATTTAATGATTAATTATATGAATTTTTTATCAATTAATACAATATAGTACATTGGAAGAAGTTTTACTTTGAAATTGGGTATAAAAACATAACAAACTTTTGGAAATTTTTACTACAAAAACTCACATTGTCATTTTGTCCGCAAGATAAAATTTTAATCAATTTCTGCCACATTTGGGAATGGAATTTTGAATAATGTATTCCGTATTTATAATCAGTATAATTTATGTTTTTTAATATTGTTATCTTAGTTTTTCTAACAAAACTATTAGTGAAGATAATTACAATTACTTACAATTATTAAGGGAAAATTAATAATAATAATGGGAAAAAACATTAACTAAATGGACCAAATTACCTACCCACATATAGAAAATCTATTGGATAGAAATAATTAGACAATATAATCACATGTGTCTAATTTTGACCATAATCGATCCACTTGTAATAAAAAACACAATCGATGTTATTTTTTTCTAAAATATTACAAAAACCCCACTCCTGATCTATTATAAAAGGAATCCTCTCCTCCCACATCCTCACACACCTCTAAATCCAATTAGGTTAGGGCATGATATTCCCAATTAATTCCATAAAATACCTCCCTTAAACATTATATACTTTCAGTAGAAATAAATCAATCAAAGGAAGCATTTTTATTCTAACTAAAAAGAGGTACCTGATTAAAATGTAACATCTTTCCTAAATCGCTTAATATTATAATTCACTATTCACTATCTAAACTAGTTTTATTCAATGTTTATATGGAAAATATATTATAATTATTATTCTATATTTTTTATGATAAGGGTTCTACTGACACATACCCACCATTCAATTGAAAAGGTAATAAAAGTTCAATTTATGTGTACGACAAACTATCACCTCATTAAATGAAGATTGATCATTTTTTATTTTACCACCTCTCATGGTGGCTATTATGATGGAAAATATGTTTATATTGTTATACATGAAATTTAATATTTCATTAGGGTAATTTTTTCAACATTATTCATTATGCTATCCATTTCATGTAAAAACAATAACATCATAGGTGGAAGTTTGAACTATCACCCCCTCAAAGCATTGCGATTCATTCACATGATACATGAAATGTATAAATTATTTTTTTAATTAAACATATGTTGAATAAAAAACATATATACTATATTCATTACTTAATTTCATTTAAAAAAATGTAATATTTTATTTTCTTTATTACTCTTTCACGCGCTAAAAAAGTGATAACGTTGTTCATGGTCGTGTGGACTTCCGCCTCCTCGACAAGATATGATTCTTCTTACACAACAAGAATCCAATATATAAGTATATATGAGTTAATAAAATTGTATGCATGACATAATTAACATTTTGGAATTATATTGTGTTACTTATCTTTTTTTCTCTAATGCTGACTAAAAAATGGGAACGTTACTCATGCTTACATACAACTTGTATTGTAAATGATTGTATCATTGGATAAATTTTCATAAACCTATTTCAATATTGGTTTTAAAAGTATTCTTGATGGAAAAATATGATTATAATGTCATTTAAATTATTCTTTAGATTATATATGATGACCAGTTCGACTATAGTTGACCCACTAAAGGTGTTTTTGACACATAAATCAAATTTGGTGAAAACACTCAATATAAACTTAATTTTTTAAGTAGTTGTATACAAAATGGTTAATATTGAATTAAGATTTATGATAATAATGAAAAATAATTTTAAGAAATTATATATTTAACTTATGTTTGTTATTCAAGAATATAAAGACACATGAGACAAGTCAGACTCAAGGAAATAGATTTTCATCGAACGTTCTAAATCTATGATATAAATGTCAAATTCACCACATACATCATTGTGGGGTTTATCTACAAGAAAATTTGATATAATATAGCTGGAATTATTTTATCTTCATAGTATCTAAATTTTTCCTTTTATTATTATTATTTTTGGTAATTTGGAATGAAATATAAGATATTTTATCTCAAATTATATTCCATTGAGACTTATTTGTTGTTATGCACCAAATCAATTTTTTATGTTGTATTTACCACCCTTTAGCACATAATATCATGAATCAATATATTATCATGATTTTATAAGTTTCATATAATGTAATACATTACCGGGTATTATAATATAAATATTTCAAATTGGTATGAGACACTATGGAATGTTTAATGATTATTCACTTAAATAATGTTCTTAATAATTATACTTACCATATCACTTCTTTTGGTTATTCCTAACATTATGTTGAAATAATAATTTTATAGTAATAATTTTTAATTATATTTTTTTAAAATATCTAAATTATTGTGTGATGGATATTATTATTTCCAAAACCATATATAATTTTTCTTAAAATGTTTATATTGATAGTTATTTTATTGATAGGGGAGTTATTGATAAATATTTATCTTTTAGTAAATAATAATATTTTATAAGGAATATTATTTATTTTTTATTATATGATATAAAGAATATTTTGGACAAGAAATTGGAGGAGGGTCTCAAAAATTATATATCCCCACAACGAATCGATAGGTTGGAAAAATACATTTTGCAAATTAAATGAGTTTCTATCCATAACTTTAAACATTATTTTGAATGGTCTTAACAGTATAGGTTTTCATATTCCCAAGACATGGAATCAAATAATTAATAATTTCCCATAGTTGGATTTAGTTATTATCCATCCATGATATTTTGTGTCAAAATATCTATTGATTGATTTCATTCTCAGTTTATTGATTAAATGACATATGTTTCAGGTATTCACCTGGCTATATGAATCGGGCCTTATCTTGTTAATTGAACAACCCATGCTCTACGTTATTATACCTTCAATGTTTATAGTTATAAAAATTTATTATTTCATTGACTTTACCTACCATTACAAAGCATTTGATCTCACCATTATTATGTCTCCTTTTCCTAAGTTAAAATAAAAGAAATTATTGAATGAGGATTCAAGGTTTCAATTTATATCAGTTTATTATGTATCATCTATTATTTTCATTTCCCATGGTAATATGGTTATAATTTATGTATTATATCTTTCCAAAACTACAAATCTAGTCAGTCATTTGGTATTTTATTTTTTATACTCATTCCAATGTTATAAAATAATGCACTTTCTCTGATCTTCAGGGGTCGGGGCACAACCCACAGGCCCAACATTAGATGGATCTAAATCTACATAGATTAATGTCTAAAAGTACCTTCTTGCATCATTACATACATGAGTCAATACCGCTTGCATGCATCATGCTCATGTGACAACCTGCCCGCATCATGCCTACATCACAGGCTGCTTGCGGCATGCCTATGTCACCACCCCTATGATAATGCCTTTTCAGCACCTATATAAAAAATCTCCCATGTGACATTCCACGATTCAATATTAGGCCTTTTGGAGGTAGTATTATGGGGTTTACCACTCCGTATCCACCACACATAAATACACTGATAATCAATTCAACATGCATTTTGGATATAAAAAATAGAATTTTTAAAATTTTTATTTATTTTCAATGTTAAAAATGTAGAAAAAACGAATAAAACAATGAAAATAAGTTCATTTTTAGGTAAACATATAAAATAATCATTAATTAATTTATAACCTTTATAAATTAACAGAACAGGAATATAATTCGTATTATAGTTAGAATGAATCTATGATATTTTGGATAATTACAACTATTTGCAATGTGAAAATATGTTTTAAAGAGTCAAAATAATGAAAATGATTCTAGGAATTTTTAGAAATATATTTAAAAGATAATGAATTATTCTCTAACAATTATGAATTAATTTATCCTAAATTTAATATGAGGTGTGGATAAAAGAACAAAAACTATGTTTGTCTAAGTAAAACTTTTTTTGATGTTAAAAACATGTTCTATGATATCAACCATATAAATGTTATAACTTATTATCATTAAAATATATGAAAATGATCATTTATTTATTCTTATGTTTTTTTTAATTTAACCATATGTGATACTGATGTGTGGGCTGTTGGAATAAATAGCATTGTGTTTTCAAAATGAATAATACCATCCATTTAAAAAAATTTGTGAAATGATCACATCCTAGAAAAAAATAAATTTATTGAAAAAATATTTTTAATGTCATATGAGATTCTTTTTGACATATAGGATGATACCATACAATAATATGATTTGTGTTGCGATCGAAATAACAAAATGTTTGTAATTAAGATTAATTTTATTTTATATGTTGAATGAATGTATCAAATAATCAATGCCATGAAAATGATCATGAATTTTTATAAGAGGTGGAGAAGTTTATCATTAATTTAATTTTGATCAATATAATAAAACCAGACATTAATCTACTATGCAATGAGCTTTTAAATAATGAAGGATAATTTTTAGAATTACGAGAAATTATAAATTCAAAATTTATGTTATACCATTTAAAAATAAAATTTAAATGTAATATATTGTTGGAATATAATTTCATCATTGTATAATGATGAAACAAATTTTGAGGTTTTTTATGTATATAATAGTAAAATTATTATATAATATTTGAAATAGTAAAAATATTTTAATATTTTAATATTTTTAATCTTCATGGGAAAAAATATTATAATTTTCTATTTCTAGTTTCATTTATAAAATATTCTATAAGAAATAAATAATCACTAATAGATAAATACAAGGGTAGAACACTCTAGAGTCCCTAAAAAATTTATAGAACACTATAGTTTCTTGTCTTTGTGTATTAATAAAATTTTCACCAACATACCAACAATGACTGTCACATTACCCATAATAGGTGATTTCTAAATATTATATATATATATATTTTTATTATTATTTTATATTACTTGAAAAACATTGATTGAAAAATAATTTATAGAAATCTAATGGGTATCGGTTGTATAAATACATTGTGATTCATATTTTTTATATTTGATGAGGTTATTCATACATTGATAAATTTTAATATTTAAAAACTGTTTTCTATATAATCCATGTCTAAATTCACCATCAACTGAAAAATCTGACCATGAAATTTATAGCCTCTTAATATTTGAAGATTATGCCTCACATTATATATAAAAAATAAAGGAGTCATTTGACATCCTATTTTTATAAAATTATGATGAATATTTTCTAATCATATCAATTGTTTGGGTGGGTGTTCAAGAGTTAAATTTAATATTTTTTCCTTTATCTAATAGTGGAATTTTTCTTATTAATATAAAATATCAAATTTATTTATTTTCCCAAAAACTAATAAAAGAATTTTTCATGGAATGTATTACAAAGAATTTATTAAAATTAAAATTATATTTATATTTATCTGTGTTGGATTTAAAGAGGGGGTGAATTTCATTTTAATAATTATATATTACTAACACAATATAATTATAAAATTATTTGATAAATTTAATAAAATATAGTGATTATATTAAATATGAGTTACCTGAGAATGTGTATTAAAAATTAAAAATATGTACAACACCATTTGATAAATCTGTTCATGTTAAATTTAAAATGTTCCATTGTGACTCCCCCAGAGTAGGTTTTATATTAATCTATTGAATTAAGTTAAAATAAAGAAACTAGAAAATAATGGTAGTTGGATTTAGCACTATCTAAGCCTCTCAAGAAGGAATATTCTTAATTTTTTATAGGTCATAGAAATGATCCCAAAAAATAAGGGATACTTTATTATTTTGGTGAATTTAGAAAGAAACCTAAATATGCTACATTAACAGTATGGATAACTTAATATTATTATAACACATAGAGTTTTTCTTAGATTAAAACCCTTAACAAATATCCCTTTAATCCCTCCAAAATATTTGATGAATTATAATTTTATAAAAAGAGAGGATTAAATGAGTGTGATGTTTAATATAACAATGTTATATAAGAAATTTCTCTTGAAAATTCACAATAAAATTTCATTGACATATGATTTATCATTTAAAAAAAAATCAAATTAGATTATTCCAATACATTATTATGTTCATATTAATAGACTAGAAAGGCCCTGTTTTTTTATAGATACAAATGGGGTGTTAATAATCTTCAAATGGAAATTCAATGTGATGTGGGATATGAATAATATAAATTTTGTTTTTCATCACATATTATCTAGATAATTTAATATGATATATATTGGGAAAAAATATAACCAATGAGAGGATATCAGTTGAATGGTGGGATTTCTAAGGTTGCCACTCCATTGTGGGATCCATTAGTAGGTTGTTTTCACAACACCCATTAAGTGATGGGATGGGTAGTGGTTTAGTTCCACTGGTTATTCCACAAGATGGATCAAGGATCTGATAGATCTAGGCACCACTCCCATCCAATGAATGTAATCAAGGCAACCATTAAAAATTTATTTGATTCCTTTATTTGATATATCTTCTCTCTAACATCATATCTAAACATTATAACTAAAGAATACTATATGGAAATGGATATAAAAATAATATGTGATTGTGATCATTTAAACCAATGTGTGGTACACCAATCTCCTACCATTGATAACCATAAAACATAAAATAAAAAGATAAACTAAATATATAATGTCTTATGAAACATTTTAATAACATATTTCCAATTTAATTTTGAAAATATTTTTAGTAGACCAAATTGAAATTTAAAAAATTATATTTAATATATTTTTAACACATAAAATTATGGCCTAAATGTTTCATTTCTTAATAATGTCTTGAAAAAATCATATTAAATATAAATAACATGTCTTCAAACATTGTCAAACTAGATGTCTGGTAAGGGCCTACTAATCATGACTAGAGTGGAGATAAGTTTAGTTCCCAACTGTCACTTTTCATTGATAATAACTCTTGGTGAATCTGTGCTAAATTGAAGTCCACTTATTTTATATAAATTGTGTTTATTTTTATGAATGTGATACTTACTATACATTACAATACTAAAATAATAAATTTCTCCCCCTTGTTGTTATTATAGTTGTCATAAATTAAGACTCAATTTTACCTCTTGAACGAAATTAAATAACCATTGTGATTATAAAAAAACTCATAAATAATCAATTCATTTAAAATATAAAAAATAAATTCATGTTAAAATTGTTGGAAATTTTTATGATTGTGAAATAATTTAAAGGAAAATTATAAATCCAAAAAAATATAAAGACATTTGAAAAAGAAATAAAATACATATATATTAATGAATACGACACATTAGAACAATTCCTAAACCCCCTGAGTAAAATCACTATGTTCTAGATTTATGTTTTTTAATGAAACTATTATATAACTAAACATCTATGTCAATAAATTCTAACACAATATCTATTTTTTGAAATTAGGCTCATAAAATGTGGAACCTAAGGAAAATGTACATAGTGATACTATTATTAGTGAATGATATTTCTATAAATATTAATTGTAATTATGTTTTCATAATTAATAATAGCATTATAATAAATATTACTATAATATAATACGGTGTTGTAATCAAAATAATTTTTTCATAATTACTCACTAAAGATAGATATTCTCAACTATCCATAGAATGAGTAAATTAATATTTATTACTACTAATAATAGAAAACAATTGATATTCTATTTTAGTTATAAGTCCCACTTGTACCTTAACAATCTAATTGACATCCACCAAAATCTATAATAATAAATCCTCTTTGTTCAAAATAATTTTATATTGGATAAAAAAACTAAGATATTTCGAACCATTAAAATAAAAAATATATATTAGAGAGATTATAAATCGTTTCATTTGGATTGTTTTGAAAATTAAAAAAATTAAATAATTTAAAATGAGTTCTGGATAGGTTATAGCTGGCAAATAAAGCTCCTAATCATACCACTATAAATATTTTTATTTATTATTTAATATGATTCATCCAAAATTAGGTTACAAGAAGTAATAAAATATTTACTTATATACATTACCTAATCCATGAAAAATTTCATTATAGTTTCATTAATTTATATTCTCTGGTTTTAAAAATTACTATACATATTTTGAGAAAACATAAACTCAATAATAAATTATAGACCTCCCATAAAAGTCAATTCAAATTATTTTCTAATTAAATCAAAAAATTTATTACATTTCGATTCTGTGGTAGAGCAAAACATAACACCATCTATATAAATTAGAATAAGAAATTAATATTTTTAAATATAAATTTAAAATATTGAATATAATTTTCCAATTTAAAAGCATTTTTAAAATTATTGTCTTTATCCATTCATGCCATTTATAAGGGGAATGTTTCAATCCAAAAGTGAACTGATTTACATAAAGAATTATTTGGATTTTTTGAAACATTAAATCTAGTTAATTTCCAAAAAAAATATAAAATAAAATAATTAAAAAAATTAATAATAACATTTATTTTATAAAATTCAAAATTTGAATTGGTGAAAAATAAAATTAAATCGTAATGGATCAAAGAATAATGACTGGGGAATAGGTCTCACTATAATAATTCTCTTCTTAAAGATTATATTTTTTTCAATGATTATATCTTTTTTATGAGTGATATTTTGTTGTACATATTCTATTTTTCAAAAATACAAGTTAGTACTAATTATTTTATGATCGGCATGTCATTCAACAAGCTTTAAAACATTATTCCTTATTAATGCGTTCAACTAAAATTTAATTAAAAGTTCCCAATAATCATTTTTAATCAATTAATAAATTTTTTTGGATTTTAGGTATAAAATAAAATCACGGTGTTCTGCCTCATTTGAAACTAACCTTTTTGTATGAGTGTTAGCTTACAAATTCCCGATAACATTTTAAAGGGACACACATTAGAAAACACTCATTCATTGGGTAAAGATCTTGAATGTGGTTCTTCCAAAACATCAATTTCATTAGGCGTAGCTGAATTATTTAAGTTCAAACACTCTAGGTCATCCTCAAGTTCATTAATTTGGGGATGAACTTATTGATGTTAATAGATTCTTCCAAGGTATTTTTCCTTTTTAAAAAACATTAACTGTTTACCTGATATATATTACCCATGAAAAATGCCTTCATGGTATTTGGGTTTAAAATATTCTATGATTTATTTGGTGTTATTAATATATAATTTACAAAAAACACAATAAAATAATTGACATAAGATTGATTTATTATACAAATATCATTTGGTGTCTTAAAAAATATTGGTCTTATAGGATCTTAGTTCAAGGAATAACATGTGGTGTTGATTACATCTACCTAGAAGTAATATAAGTGTTTATATTAATTCAAGAGAGTTCTTGAATTATCGTATAGATTCAACTCTATATTTTTAAAATCCCATTTTTATAGGGTGTTTAGAATAGTAAAAATTTTAGTTACAAACTTTTTAATAACAATGTTTATTAAAATCATTATTAACCACTTTCCCACATGATCACACTAAATGAATAAGTTATTATTAATTTTTCATTTTCAAACTTTAGAGTATATTTAATAAGGTGTTTAAATGAATTTTTTATGTGATAATTAGTAAAACCACTTAAATCTTGAATAATCCCTAACAATTAGAAAATTGTAATATTATATTTTAATAATTTAAATCATGTTTTCTCTAAAAATTTAAGATGAATAAGATCAATTTAATGATATAGGGATAATAATTTTCTCCATTAATGGATGGTTTTGTTTCTTTCTAAGTAGGAAAGTAACAAAAAAAATTTAATTAATTAAATTTATTTTATGTCAATCTCATTCAATATGATTTAGGTTTAATTTGATAAGTGTTTTTATACTATAATGACCAAAAAACCTATGCCAAATACATGAACCACTATATTTTACAATTAATCATTCAATAGTTTTACTTAAAATAGATTTTATATAATGAATATAAAAATTTTAAAAATGAGAAGTCTAAGATAATTGATTTCCTTTGGATTCAAAAAAATAAAAAAATAATTTCAAAAGGGAGATTAAAAATATTCTTTAATAATTGATTAATACATTGAAAATTGTGTTTTAAACCATCAAAAAAGAAAATAAATATTTATTACCTTTTGAATTTTCAAAACTAATCTCAACTAATTATATGATATTACTCATTGATTTATCACAAAAACTAAAATTTAATTTATCATGATTTTCATTATTGTTGAACATGGTGTAGTCACCACACATGTGACTTTTCCTCCAACAATCCATGTACCATGTTGATCCATGCGATTTTCACTTATTTAAAATTTCCTATAAAATAATATAGAGAATAATAACTTTGGTACAAAATTGTTTATCCCTCATGTCATAGAGAAATGAGATTTTTAACAAAAAAAAAAATTTATGATGATTAAGTAAACAATATATATATAAGAGATAGGAATATATTTTTTTCTCCCATAATTATAATTTTCATAATTAAATTACAAAATGAGATTCACAGTTTAATGAGAATAATATAAAAGTTTATCTTAAGGTAATCCCATTACAAAACTGGTATTTTAGAGTTACTAGATAGATTTGAACATCCAAATTGAAAATGATTTTCCAAAGACATTGGGAACACATAAATATAATTTAAATTTTTACCACCAAGGGAGATCATTGAAAGAATGTTTTTAATAACATTAATTATAGACTACATTTTTTCATCATTTTATTTCACTATTATTTTCATGGTTAATACATATTTCAGTTTACATTACTGGACTATTTAAAACATCATATGATTATATTTATTTTCTTGTTCATTAAATTTTGAGGTGAGTTTATATAACATCCATAATCTTTTATTACACACATAATCAATATTTATTACATAACTCTTCACTTCATACAACATAAAATATTGAGAGGCATTGTGACATTGGTTCTTAGTAATATTACATAACAACATAAAACATGAAACAAAAAATCATTATTGAAATATTCCATTACATAACCTCTAAATTCCCTCGTACATAGAATTGCATGGGATATCATGAGGACATGCCTAAGAAAAGGGTGATATATAAATCCAAATAAGGGAATAAACATTGAGTAACATGAGTAATACAATACATGTTAAAAAGCAGGCATATCAATGCATTACAAGAGAAACATGGACATTAATGCATGATAAATCATGATAATCATAACATAGAAATGTGGCAATAACACATAACATGAATTAGCATGAGCCAATTATCATTGCCCATTGAGCATGAGTAATCCCTAATTTCACATGAAGCACAATTAAACCCATGTTAGACATGAATTATAAATAGTAAAAAACCATTTCACATGACTTATCATGATAGTATACTTTACCCAATTCATTGGAGATCTATCAGGGCACACCCTTCTTAAATATTTCATTTGGTTCATAAGTGTGCCAGAAGATAATAGAACATGAATTCATAAAACATAATAATTTATTTCACTATTAAGGAATTTGGAATTAATAAATGAAATTATATAACCAATAATTAAATTTTCACAATGTTGAATAACCATGATAGATAAATTAGAATGTTATTCACTACACAATGACATCGTCATGGAAAATCAGTGCAATTTTTGCAGTATAACCGCCTAACATAAGAATTCATAAAATTATTGATGAGAAATAAAAGGATGTCTCATAATATATAACTGAAATGTACATTAATTGGGATATATAGATACCTGTCCCAACAATTGCAATGGAATTTATATTCATGATACAAAACAATTTATTCAATGTAAATGAGGAGAAAAAAATTCATTTCGGAATTTCGGCATAGTAACGGGTGTGAATGGAGGAATTTATTGAGAGTGAAGGGGAATCTCATGATTCAAATACAATGAGGGAAGTATGGGGGAGGTGGGAAATCATACCACAAAATTTATAATTGAAAATAAAAGGAAATAGCAATACTATAAAACATGGATTAAAGAGAAAGGTAGGAATCACTTACTTGGAGGTGTGACCAGAAAATCATGGGAGAGGCTCGACCGAGGTTTTATAGGATCTTGGGATCCTTGGTAGGATTCTAGAGAGAGGAGGGAAGTGTTTGGTCGAAATCCAAAGTCATTGAGTGTAGGGGAAGTGGGAGATCAGGTGGGATTATATAGGATATGTGAAAGAATTATTTATTATTTATGTTTTGGACACATCACACTAAACAAATCAAAACCACAAACCAGCCCATGGTTTTTGCACATGGTTTGTTTTCCAATGTGGAGTGTAAAATAATATTTTATTAATACAAGGGCCTAAGTTCTTAAAATAATATGGTTTCTTATGTGGAGGTGAGTCACACTCTCATTGAAAACAATTTAAAATGAACACATGTTTAAAATTCTTGAAGGGTCGACTAATGATTTTGTAAAATAAATGAAAAAACCCAAAATAACATTATTTTATTTTTAAAACATATACTGTCCTAAATTAATATTTATAGTATTTTATTACATCACTATTGGGTCATTATGATGTCATAAAATAGATTATATATTAAAACAGTATTTAATTTTTACACAAAAATTCAACATTATCAGAAAATTATGAAACATTCACGTTTAAATAATTTCAACATCCTAATTAAAATACTAATATTTATTTTATATAAATATTTTTTTAACTATTTGTGTTTTTACTTTTAAAATTAAAACTGAAATTTATAAAAAATTAATGGGTTTTTACAAAAACATCATCCAAACCATAATAAAAATTAAAATTACATTCATAAAATAATAAAATATTTTTTATTATGTAAAAAGTAATTTAATAATATCAATAAAGTTTTAATAAAATTTTATTTAATTAAAAAATCCATCAATTCCTCAAAATAGATTTCTTAGATGAATATTAACTAAAAATACTATTTGTGCTTTATAAAATATTTACAGTGTAACAATAATAAAATGAATTTATACTATCTATACTAGAATAATTTACACAATATTAGTACTAGGGTATTGTTAAATAAACACTTATAAAAACCCATTTTCGATTAAAGGTTATGGTGTTGGATGGTGACCGACTCTTGAGGTTTCTTGGATAACATCGCTCGAGTAATAAACACTATCAACCTCCACTTCTCTCATATGTGGTTCTTATCGAGCATAATTTATACAAGATCACCATGGTCTTGGTCCTGAGTGAAGCCCAATGATGCAACTTCCATTCCGATATCTGACAAATTGGATTATTATTGGGAAAGTCTACTGGCTGAGGCCATCACTTCTTTTCTTGGAGTAAATTAGATTTATTAAAGCCCTATATTTATACTAATCATGTAATAACTATTTAAGGACAATATTAGCAAAAGTTAAAAATTTAAATGGGTTTTTAAAGTCCAAAACATAGAACCAAATAAGTGCATACATGTTACGTAACCATAAGAAGACATTTATATAGACCTAGAGGAATTTTCATTAATGAATTTCTGGGTCGTTAAAATTTTACACCCTTAAGAAATTTCACCCTCAAATTTTCCATGTCCCACAATAAGAAAGATGTGGGTAAATTTTCTTTATCACTTTCTCATATTCCCATGTCTCTTCTTCAAACTTGTGCTTTCTCCGCGATACACTGATGAGGGGCATTGTCTTATTTGTAGATCATTTTCTCTACGATCTGAGATCATCACTATTTTCTCCTCATATGTAAAATAATCCTATATCTATATTATATATGAAGAGATACATGTGAGGGGTCTTGTATGTACTTCCATAGCGGGGAACATGAAATACATCATGTACATTGGCCATGGTAGGTGGAAGTTTTAGTCAATATGCCACAACCCCAACACGATCATGAATCTCTAAGGAGCAGATGTATCTTAGACATAACATCCCTTTCTTTCAAAATTTCATCACCTTCATCCATTATTATATGCATAGAAAGACCATGTCACCATCCTTGAATTCAAGGTCACATCGACCGATTTCTTCATATGTCATCTGGAAAATTTGTGCTACATTAATATTCTACTGAATGTTTTCACCTCCTCCACCATTTCTTCCACCATTTCAGGCCCTGTCTTTTTACTCTAACAGAAATCATCCCAACTCACTAGTGTTATGCAGATTTTCCTATAAAGGGATTCATGTGGTTCTTTTCAAATGATCGATTGGAAACTATTTTTCTAGGTGAATTCAAGAAGTAGATGATGTTGATCCCATCCTCATTTAAATTCCATTGAACATTCTTTCAAAATGACTTCAAGTAATTGGATATTCCTCTCAGATTGGCCATTAGTTTGAGGATGATAATATCTACAAATGTTCAACTCAGTATCTATAGTATGTTGAGAACACATAAAAACATAGAGGTGAATCTTGAAGCTTAATCAGATACAATATATTGTTGTAATCCGTTCATCCTTTCCAATTACCTGATATATACCTGTACCATTTGATCCAATGAAAAATCCTATAGAATAACAATAAAGTGTGAAGATTTGGTAAGACGGTCCACAAAAACCCAGATTTCATTATTGCCTTTGGATGTCTTCAGATGTCTAGTGACAAAGAACATGGTGATGTTCTCCCACCTCAATGTTGGTATGAGAAATGGTTGCATAATCCCCATATACTTATGGCTATATTCCATCACTTTCAGACACACAAGGCACTTTGATTTATATTCATCTATCACGTTCTTCATATTATCCCACCAATAATGCTTTCAGATATCACAAAACATCATTGTGTTTCATAGGTGAATAGAGGAATTCAATCTATTTGCATCATCCAAAAGGTCCTTCTTCATCTTTAGACTTGATGGAACACATTGTCCTCTCAAAAATCACACAATTCATGATTCATTAACATTGAACACTGAGTATTTTTATTCTCTGATAGCTTCCACTATCTTCATTACTCCCACATCATCTTTTTTATCATACTTTAACTATTCAAAAAGGGAAAACTAAGCAATCGTTTGTGAAAGGATTGATGATGTTCCCTTCGTTACGATTCCCATGTCTATCTTCATCAAATATATGATTTTTGGATCCTTATTATTTCATATAAATGATAGAATTGTTGGGTCCTTGGAACATAGAACTTCTGGAACCATGTTCTCTTTACTATGATGGTAATGGATTGAGCAGTCTTGGTCATTGATCAGATCTAACAATCTTCGTTAGTTCATGTTCCACTCTTTATGTGTGAATATATACATGAGGCTTTTCTGGTCCGTATATATTTTATACTTCTTCCCAAAGATATAATTTCGTCACGATAATAAAGTGAAGATCACAACAGCAAAATCCAGATCATTTTTTTGATAATTCTACTAATCAAAAATCAATTTCATTGAATCATAGGGAATGAATTTTTCATTTCCCATCAACACACAGCTCAAGAAATTCTTCGAACCATCACTAAATACAACAAAATGTTATCCACTTATTGTTAATGAGTTCACGGGCATTGTGATAAGGCTCCTTCTCAACTCCGTGAATCTTACTTCTTATTCATAACTCCAAGAAAATTGTACTCCCTTCAAGTTTTCATGTTATGAGGGTTGGAAAATCAGGAAATATTTCTCCCAAAACATTGAAAATATCCAACTAACCACAACAAGCTACGGATATTCATTATCGATGTAGGGCTCAACCATCACTATCATGGACTTTTATAAAAGGGATCCATAGATATCCCATAGCTTGCGATGATATTTCCCATGAATGAGAACTCCATCAACCATAACTGACACTTGGTACACATTGCATAGATCTTCTCCTTACGCATGTTCTCTTGTACAGTTTTTAGATGATTCTAGTGATCCTCCATTTTTTTCGAATCTATTAAAATATCATTGATAAAGGCCACCACAAATTTGTTGAGATAATCTTTAAAGACTCTATTTATCATGTCCATAAATATTTCGGGAGCATTAGCGATTCTGAAAGTCATTACTATGAATTCATACTTCCGGTATCATGTATGAATAGAAGTCTGGGGGATTTCTTCCTTCATCATCCTTACTTGATAATATCCCAAATGAAAATCTACCTTGGAGAAGTATTATGATCCACACAGATTATTCAACAAGTCATCAATTCATCGAAGAGAATTCTTGTTCTTTATCGTTATTTTTTTATGCACACAATAATCGATGCAAAGGTTTATTGACCCATCCTTCTTCATGACAAAGTGGACTGGTGCACCCCATGGTGAAGCAGATGTGCATATAAACCCATTATCCAGATTCTCATGTAGTTTTTTCTTATGCTCCTCATGCTCCACAACAACCATTATATATAGAGTCTTTGATATTTGAAACACCTCAAGTATAAGATAAATTGATAACTCAACATCACTTCAAGGAGGAAGACATGTAAATTCCTCGGAAAAGACATTTGTGAATTCCATCGCCATAGGCATGTCTTCATGGATGGTTTCCTCCTTAGACTCAATCATCTATGCTAGATACGAGTGCTCATAGGGTTGTAATATCCATGCTTGAGATGATTAAGATTAATAAGATTCAGCTTCCTCCTTGCACTTATATAGAATTGGGGGTTGATTTTTCAAAGGGAGAGTGATTTCCCATTCATGAAAATTTATGTCAGCTGTATATATAGAAAAACAATGCATGCCGAGAATTGCATCAAATTCCAACAAATGGAGTATGATGATGTTCTTCGGGAATTTAAATCAAAAAATATTTACATGGATGGATTTATATTCATGGGATGCAATGATATCCCCATTTTCAGTTCTCACACACCTATTCACTTCCATGATTTGTGTTGGTGTTGGGATTGTTCTACTAAACATTTGTGATATAATATAATGTATAGAACTATGAGTGATAACCCAAACTTTGACATTTTTATTATTGTTCTACTCTATTCGATATATATTTAGGGATGAGTGTCATAATATATTAACACATAAAGGGGAATCGAAGGACAAATATAGATGACATATAAATAACTTTTAATTCCTTAACTTTGAAATATGTGGGATTCAATCTATGTTATCCCAGATCTACTTCCCATCATATATTATTATGTGATTTTGTTATACCCTTTATAGTGGTCATCCTATGATTGTGAATTTACCAAAGCCTATCCCCCAAGAGTGTCATAACCAATAGTGTATTAAGAACTATTTTCGTCTATCAGGATATCCTGGGTCAAGCATGAAACTCCTTGTTGGGGTTTTCACCCCTTCATACATCTGTGCTAGAGCAACCTCTACTTGCTCATATCCAGACATGGAATTATTTTCAAGATAAACCACATACTCAATACCCACCAAAAAACAGGGATGTTTTTAATATACTATGTCTTGTCTCTGTGTCTTCACTATGGTTTTCTAATCGTAATCCCTAAAATTACTAAACCTATCATCTGATACCAAATATAACAGCCATGTTCTTTTATTACACACATAAACCTGATTTATTACATAAAATCATCACTTGATACCAGATAATATATCGAAAGGTATAGTGTATTTGGGTATTTGGAAAATTACATTACAACACTAAACATGAAACAAAACATCTACATTGAAAACATCCTTTACATGACCATTAAATTCCCTTATATTTAGCATTAAATGGGATATCCTCAAGACCTGAATTTCAAAATGGTGAACAATAAAGCCCTATAAGGGAATAAAAATGGAATAAAATTAGGAATAAAATACATGTTATAAAATAGGCATATCAATGGAGCATAAGAGAAACATGAACATAACGTAATGATAAATCATGATAATCATAACATGGAAATGTGGTAACAACACTTAACGAAGAATTAGAATGAGCCAAGGACTGTTGCACATAGAGCATGAGTAAACCCTAATTGAAAATGAAGCATGATTAGACCCTAATTGCCCTGGAATTATCATGAGTAAACACCCATTACTTATGACCTATTATGATACTGTATTTTACCCAATGCATTGGAGTGCTATCAGGAATCACCGTTCATAAACATTTCATTTCATGCCTATGTGTGCCACAAGATCATAGAACATGAATTAATAAAACATCATAATTTATTGGAAGATTATAGAATTTGGAATTCATACATGAATTTATATTATCAATAAGTAAATGTGCATCAATTTTAATAAACCTGATAGAGAAATTATCATGGTATTCACTACACAATGACATTGGCATGAAAAATCCGTGCAATTTCAGCAGCATAACGGCATGACGTAAGAATTCCTAAAAATGGATGATGAGAGAAAAAGGGGTGTCCCATAACATGTACTTGCAATGGACATTGAGGGAATAATATATATAAATTTCCCAACAACAGAAATGGAATTCAGATTCAGGATACAAAATAATTTCTTGAATGTAAATTAATAGAGTGAAATTCCTCTCGGAATTTTTCCAAATTAATGGGAGTACATGGGAAGAATTTAATGAGAGATAAAGTGGTATAACATCATTAAAACATAAATAGGGATGTATGGGGGAGGTGAAAAATCATACTGAAACATTTATAATTGAATATAAAATGGCATAACAATGTCATGAAACATGGATAAAAAGAGAAAGGTAGGAATACCTTACTTGGAAGTGTAATCCCAAAATCATAGGAGATGCTTTAGAGAGGATTCATGGGAGAATGTGGATCCATGGGACGATTATTATGAGGGGAGGGAAGGGGGTGGTTGAAATATAAATTCTTTTAGTGTAGTGGAAGTGGTAGCTTTGGTGGGTTTATATAGGAAAGGAGAAGCAATTTTTTATTATTTATGTTTGGGACAACTCACATTAAAATAATAAAAACTACAAAACAGACCATTGTGTTTGCCCATGGTTTTTCCAATTGAGAGTGAAAACCTATATATTATAAGGACAATGGCTTAGATTCATAAAATAATAGGGTTGCTTATGTGGAGGTGAGTCACACAGTCAAGTAAATCAATTTAAAAAGGAAAAAATGTTTTATAAGTCTTGAAGGGTCCACCAAATCTTTTGTAAAATAAATATTACAAACCAAAAATAACATTATATTGATTTTAAAACATATATTTTCAGAAAATAATGTTTATAGTGTTCTATTAAATCCATATTGGTTCATTATGATTTCTTAAAACACATTATATATTTAAACGACATTTAATTTTTACCCAAAAATTCCACTCTCTCAAAAAATTGTAAAAAATTACCCGTTGGATAATTTTGACATCCAGATTCCAAAAATAATATCAATTTTATCTAAATAATATTAAAAATATTTGAATTTATAAATCTAAAATAAAAACCATCATTTATCAAAAATTCATTGGTTTTGACAAAAACAGCTTTCAAAGCTTAATAAAAAAATACAATAGCATGTATAAAATTATAATATAATTTATATTTAATAAAAAGAAAATATATAATAATAATATTTTTTATTAAAATAATATTTAATTTAAAAATAAATAATTTATCAAAATAGATTTATTAGATGAATATTAAATTAAAATAAAATTTGTTCTTTAAAAAATATTTACAATGTAACAATAATAATATTAATGTATATACTCTATAAAATAATAATGTACATAATTATAGTACTAGGTTATTGTTACATAACCCCATATATAAATCGCATAAGACTGAAGGGTTTGGTTTGTGATGTTGATAGACTCATGCGGTGGCTCGGATAACGTCACTTGAGTGGTAATCTCTATCAACATCCACTTATCTTATAGACAGTTTCTCTTGAGATTAACATATTTAAGCTTGTCCTAGTATTAGTAAAGTGAGAATCCCAGTGGCCAAACCCCATTTCCATGCACTGACATATGGGCTTCAGAAGGGGAAGTTCTACTCGATGAGGTCATAACTTCCTTTTTCTAAGAAAATTGGATTTTTAAAAGTCATATATTTATATTAATCATGTTATCACTGTTCAACAACAATATTAGCAACAGTCACAATTTATAACATTTTTTTAAAATTAAAACCATAGAACCAAATATGTTCATACATTTTACATAACCATATGAAGAAATTTAAATAGAAAATGTGGAATTTTCATTAATCAATTTTTGGGTCATTACAATTTATATAAAATCATCCCCTAATTGATCTCAAGAAGACCTAATATCCTAATAATTTATATTACCATATGAACTACTAGATTTTTAAGTATTTACAACATCATTTACCTTAATATCTTCAATGATACATTTTTCTATCAAAATTTGTTTCCGTTCAGGAGAGGAAATCTCCACTTTCACCCCATATGAAAACCTTGAAGGCTTTCCTGATTTCCATTTTTTCCTTCATTATATTTTGAAATATATGGAACAATATTTATATTTTTCCCTTATTTTAATATTAAATGGATGTTACCAATTATTCATCTCATTAATGTTTCTATTTTGGAATGATGAATTGATTTTATATTTCAGATTAATTTTTCTCATATTCTTTTTCTAGGTTGTCAATATTTTCATCGAAACTAGAAAAATTATCATTGATTTACCAAAAGTAAATTGTACACATTATTGTAGAAAATATTAGTTATTTGTTTCATTTTGGAACCATAGATAATTAAAATGTAAAGGAGTACTTCAATTGTAATTTTAATGATGTCAGTTTATTCTTGAATTAAAGTTATCACTGGTTCCCAAGAACATGGAACAAATAAAAGTATATTTTTCATTATAATTTCAATATACCAATCAACCAATGAGATTAAATTCCATTTAACATTTCAATAAATTGATTAAAATTATTAATGATTGATTCATTATATATCATTCTAAATCCCTAAAAAAAATCATCATGCATAAGAAGTCTAGTATTATGGACTTAACTTGTGCCTTAATGAGGTACTTCAATAAATTTGTAATTTCATAAGTATTTTAAATATGTCTATATGATAAAAATTATGTATGACCTAAACTAAAATTAATATAATTCATTGAATTTAAATCAGTTTCAAGGGTGTATATTTCATTGGGTGTTCATTTTTCCTCAAATTCAGAAAAAAATTTATAAGTATTACTAAAATGTTTCAAAATGGGACCACCATATATTCCAAAATCTATAGAAATTAAATATTTTTAATATTAATAGTTTATTCCACAAATGGAATGAGATTTTCCATTAAATATCCTCTAAGAGAACCTTCAGTTTAAGGGGGAGAATCCAAAGTTTTGATGATCATTCCTAGAAATCTGTTATGGCATTTGAAGTAAAAAGTTTTAAAAAAGGATATTAATCAATTTTAACAAAAATCCATTATCTTATGCCAATTTTTTATCAAAATAATATATAATAGTAGGGAAAAATATTTTTACAAATTAATTATAAATAATATGAAACAATTAAACATATAATAGATAAATTAAATAATAAAAACCAAACCAAAATATATATGAATTTATAGAGTAATTATAGTTAAAAATAAAATTAAAGAAAAAATATATTGATTTAAATGTTTAAGTAAAACTAAAGATACATCCTTATGACTCTTTATATTAAAAGTGTGAGATTATTTTTGTTAATCCCTTGACATAGTTAGTAGTAAAAAATACTGAGAAGAAATCCCCATGGAATTTGTAGAATCTATGTCACAAGAGAATAAATATAAATTATTTTCAATTAGTTGTAGAAAGAATGAAACCTAAAGAATAAGATCTTGATTTTTTAGGGACACAAAAAGAATAAAAACTAATGCACATTAATATTATTGATCATGAAATAGAAGAATAGGATGAGGGGTTTTCTCAAGGAAAATACCTTAACAAAGAACACTATATATTTTTGACATTATTGGAAGAGTAAGAATGCGGGAATGAGAGAATAAATGATGAAAGTTAATTTGAGTATAATAAATATGGACAATAGATGACTCAAGACAAGGAATAACTATCTTCATTTAGCTTATGATTGATTTTTGAATTGTGTCCATTAATATCTTATTTGGTTCATGGCTCCTTGGGTTCTTATTTATTGGCCCAAAAATAAATTTGTTCATTCTGGAGAATTATCGAGTCTTAAAAAGCTTCAAATGGTGAGTCAATGTGGTGGGGTCTATGAAATAATGATCCATTCTATGTATTTACTAGCTAGCCATATGATCCCACCAACTAGCCACCAAGACCACTATGTTGCCATTTGGTGGCCACCACATGGACAAGGGGCCTTTCTGTGATGTAGTTCCTCTTCAATATCTACATTACGGATGGTGAATCACCATCAAGTAACTATTGGGCATTAAATATCATGGTTCCACGCATTATGTAACCAGATGGCTAGTGGATCTACTCCATATTGTAGTAGCTTCAACATAAAGAGTGTGTCCAAGGCATTCCTACAAACATCTATCAATGCAATTACATTATTTTTCAACACCAAAAATTCATTTCAAAACAATATAACTAAAATAAACTCAATTTATATGTTTATAATAGTAAAAGGTTTTTAAAATAATTTTAAATAAATTGATATATAGAAAAATTGTTCTCAAACTAGAACTATGCTAATGATATAAAAACATGGTATCATTTTTTTCGATTTTATAAGGCATTCAACATCCTACAAATATAATTTTTCATTTATATACTTATATAAGAAATTGGATATTGAATAAAGTGATTTTATAAAATAAATTTTATTTATAAGTGATTTTAATGAAGTTACCATAATAAATTTTATACAATTATAATTTCTTCTACAGTTGGTTGTGTTTTACACGAACAAAATTAGTACATAATGATGAATATTATTACAAATATTTCCTAAAAAAATTAGTACGAATATTAATCATTTATTTACCTTTATATGGGACCCTAACTTCTGAAAAACTAAAAACAATTTATAGAATTCTTTTATTTTTAAATAACTTTAATACTAATTTGTGATTGTTTAAATAAATTTCTACAAAATATGGTTTAATAAAAAATTCGTGTTGATATATTATTTTATTTATTGCCAATCCACTTTAATTATCATGAAATTTATATTCCATAATAGTTATTATATAATTCCAAGTAGTCAATGTCTGTCAAATATATAAATAAAAAATTCTTTACATATGGTTAATATTGTATATGTAGTTGTTGTAAAATATATTGAGTTTATTTAATAAACTAATATATATAGTAGTGTATTAAACCATTATTAAAATATCACCCCATGGTCTACATGAAATCTCCCAAATGTGATGTAAATATTATCTAGTATTTATACTAAATTTAGAAATCACGTGTCAATTCAAATTTAATTAAAAATAACTATTTTTATTGAATAAACCAACCTTTTATATTATGAACATTTGTTTCTTTATATTTATACTCAATATATCACCTATGTTTCCGATGCATCCAATAATAATTTAAAAATAATTTTATAAAAGGTTTCATCATTAATATAAACTTGTTTATTTAACATTCCTTCATTAAAATTTAAATATATTTAAAATAAAATTATAAAGATCTATATATTAAATTTTCGTCAATATATAAATTTAAATAATTTCATATGTTTATATATAACTAAAAATTGAATATTTCAATATATAAACAACTATATAAATTATTAATCATATTTTTGGTATATGAAATATTAGAACATAACAAATTATTTATGACTACTCTAAAAAAAATCATACCACTTTGGATATTATATCATCCTAAAACACAACATACAATGTTATATAACACACTATCTATCCATTAAAAATTAAACCATTATACAGAACATAGATCAAAAACACTAAATAAGCCACCATTAATCCATTAATCATTTAAAAAAAATATTTTCTTTAACCTCACATCTAACATAATATATAATAATTTCATATTTATATATTACGTAATAAAATCAAATAAACCATTAAACTTTCATGAAAACATCTATAAACTCATAAAATCCTATAAAAAATTTTAATGGTTGTTTATACATTTCTAAATCATCATCATCATAGAAAAATACATAAAAAAATTAAAAAAACTTTTACAAAAAAAAAATTAAAAAGGACAACATATTAACTGAAAAAAATAATTTATAAAGAAATTGTTACTAAGAAAAATATACAATTAATTTGGTGAACTGATTTTTTGAAAATAACTCATGATCACTAATCAAATACATCATCAGTTTCATCAACGCTAAACACAACATAGTATAATGATTGATAGTCATAAAACTAATTTTCAACACCAAAACTATAAATATATGTTATATATAACAATTTGTAGTACTTCAGTCTTAATTATACAAACACAAACAATGATATATATTATTGAATTTTCATTAATGATGATGTAATTAATTTAATAATAATAATTATATATTAGTCATAAATTATATTATATATTTATTTGATATGGACCAAATAATCTGTTGCTGAAATTAACGATTTCAATAATTATAATACAGACCAAAATATTTAAATTTTTCATAAAAAAGAGTGGTAAATTATAAATAAAATATTACTGATATTTTTTTCAAAATACTATTTCTTTTGAGACAAAATATTTATGAATATTATATTTTGAACTAAACCATTGAAATATAATGAAAATTTAAAAATTAATATATAAATTTATTATTATTCAATTTTTATCAGAATCATATACAAATACAACTTATAATATATTATTATGAATAGATTTCTAAATTTATATGTATTTGAATTTTAGGTTATATAATAATAATATCATTCCAAACACTCTATTCAAGTGATGTAAATTCTTACCCCATTTGGAAAAATTTTACTCCAACAGATAATTATTTTAAAGTGTCAATTAGATCATGTATCCACATTGGAATGATAAAATTGAATATTTAAATCAAAAACGGACCCGAAAATATCAAAATACAATCATTATATGTGAAAATAAAAATATTTTACCTAGGTCATGAAAAAATATTACATCTAATGATTATACATTGACAATGAGTCTTTTTTTGAATAAAATGTTTGGGTTTATATCACAATTCATACCATGGGTCACTTTACCCATATACAAAACCACGGACTTCTTCAATATAAATAAAATAAGTAGACTAGCCTATGGGTAACATGGAAGAAATATATTATTATATACATAAAAACCTGAAATTTTTTGTCTTTCCCTTATTCTACAACCTTTCAATCAAATCTGTATCACAAATAACATTCAGGATCACAAAAAAAATACTTCAAAAAATAATTTTTTTGTGTAGATTATTATTCATATTATTTTTCTTTTTTATATATCAAAAATTATATTATCTCACATAATATTTTAGTTAATTTCTTGTTTATTATTTAATATCCTGTCAATTCTATATATCACTACTTTATTTTCTTAAAAAAAAATATATATTTAAGTTAATTATGTTATAATGAATGATATCTCTCAAGAAAAGTATTTATAAAATATATTTCATATCAGTAAAAATATATCTGATCAGTGAGTTGAAATTTAAACTATTTCATGGATTTTATATTCAGTTAAATACAAATATAAAATAAATTCTTCAGGTATTTAACTCATAATATTGTCACTGATTTTTATATTTTTAATTACTTATATAAAACATACCATGAAATATTTTTCCTTAGAAAATATTATACTTTTATCAATTTTAATTCTAATAGAATCCAAATATATTACCTTTGGAAATAATCATATCTCTATCATGGTTCCTGATCTCTTCAATTTTAATATCAAAATTGGTTCTATTTTTTTATTTATTCACTTAACATTTTTTTCACTAAAACATTAAAATTTTAAATACATTCCCATAATGACAATAATTTTTTGTTATTGTCTAACATATAATTTTTTTTATAAAATAAAAGAATAAAAATATGATTTTCATCCTTGTACCAAAAATATCTCCATCATTTTATCCTAAACTATGATTTAAATCATGAAATGTTATAGTATCCCATGGACATTATTTTTTATATTAATAATGGATTCAAAAAATGTTTGGTTTTAAAATATCACAAGTATTCATAAAATAATTAAATATTACTCTACATTATACTAAAAATAAAATTCCATCAATAAAAATAATCGTCAAAATATTTATAATTAACTCTATAATAGTAATATTTTTACATGATTATATTCCTTATCATAGCATAAATTTATGATAATATCACAAAAAACAAAAAAAATCAATAAAACATCAATAATGAACCAACCATGATTATATAAAAATCCTCAAAATAAACATGGTTCAAACATTCTACAAAATAGGAATATTTTGAATCCTATGATTTATCTAGTACACTTTCTTATATAGAAATTTAATATATAAAGTGAATAATTTAGTTATCATAATAAATTAATTTGAACAATGCATAATGTTTCAAATAGATGGTCATGATATAATGTAATTTTCTTATTTTTACCTTATCCCATTACAACTATACATCTATTAAATCAAATGTAAATCCATCTAATTAATATTTATTTTTAATTCATCCATAAGACATTAATTATTCTCCCTAGGGATCTCATCTACCCTAGCATGATCTAATAATAACCCACTCCACATCAAGTGATGTTAAAATAATCTTAAATTTAAATTGAGGATATGATTCTACATATTAAGAAAGAACATCAACAAAAAAATTTATACACATTTAAAATTATACATTTATGGTATAACAAATCATAAATGAAAATAAAATTTAATAATTAATTTAAATTGTGATAGAAGATATTCCTAGACTCCGTAAACATTGAGATATGTTTGAAAACTAAAATTCCTCTCATTGTTTTCATTTGATGTTGTAGAAAATGGTTTTATAAAAACTAACTTGTTGATTCATTCAAACATGTTCTACCATTAAAAATCTATGATATTCTTATAATTATTAAAATGGAACTTTAATTAACTATTCCTCATGAGTGAAAATTGTACAATAATCCTTTTAATCTAAATAATTGATTTCTATAACCCAAAAATTACATAGGAAATATCAGTAATTTATTATGATCTAATAATTATTTCATTATAAAAATTAATGAATAACATACCCCCATTACTAAATTTTTTAATTCATTATCTATACTATGTGTAGTTCTCTCATGTTTCTTATTAATCCACCCAAGACACATGTTTATTTCTAATAATTATTCTTCACTTGAATATTTTATATCTCATATTTATCTAGCTAAATTTATATTTAAAAAATTTATTAAATCAATATCCATTTATGTATCATTACAAACCCTATAATGATGAGTACCTTAAAAATAACTAAATATTTTATCACTATGTTGTTAGTTCTAGAATTTGGAATACTTTGAAGCTTTTTATTAAAAAAATATATAGAGAAAAAGATTTATAAAATAAATATAATATAAAATAATCTATTTATTATCCATGGAGATGGTATTTAGAAAATATAATCTCTTAATTTCACACTACATGAGTTTATTTCAGATAGTGATTCGATTAGAAAATTTCTAGATATATTGAATGTATAACATTATTAAATGCTATGTTATGTATTTATCATAATATATAACAATTTCATTCTTATTGTACTAGTCATTACAATATTACACTAAAATAATATTGTTAAAATATATACATTCCATATAATATTATTCTTTTTTTGATCTCACAATGATATTATGATTAAGAGTTCCAATCCTGAATTCCATCAAATACAAAAAACAATCCATAATATAAGAAAAAATAAAGGTGTTTATTTCAAACAATATAAATAATTTTATAAATTACATACATCTATGTCATTATCTATATTAACTAATCCCCACAATTTGTTTTTAAATATTGAAATCCTCCTTGAAAACATCATTCAGTAATTATATAATCATATATGTTTCATATAGTTTAATGAAATATTGATTATAATGAACTACTAATTTTCTTATCGTGATATGTTTAACCACTAGTTTTATCCATTCTTCTTTAATGTTCCCTTTTATATGAGTATAGTCTTTTATATAATTCATCATTTTTTCAAGAACAAAATGCTATGCTATTTATGTTTATTTGAGAAAATTCAATTTTTCTAATGAAAACTAAATCATTTATCATTTTTGGGAGATTTATGTTTGATTTTTCCCTTTTTCATCTAACCCCTTACTCATCGTTTAACCCATGACTCATTCATTCCCTCTTCCACGAATGATGTTGGAACAATTTTTGATAATAGGAAATTATACAAAACACACCTCATTCATTTAGATAATAATATAAATAAATTGTATTTGATGATATTTTATTAACATATATTAACTCAATTTTCACTAATTTTGAATCATGATCTTACCCTCAATATCACTTAATTATGACTCTAATTCTTACCTTTGAATCCTTGAAATTTATTACATTTTGTAATCCTTTTTTTTCTTATCATGATAAACTTTTCCATCTAAAATTTCCACCATGTTGGGATATCCTTATTTTATTCTAGATTTTTCATCAATCAACTTAACCTCATTATTTCTCATAATCTTTTTTATCATCTTATTTAATAATCTATATTTTTTCAACTTGATGAAATAAAAATGAAACACCCCTTAATTAGTTGTATGTCCATTTATCCCTTCTGATCATTCCATGTTCATAATAAAATAATTTGTCACAAATAATCAAAATTATATAGGGGTAGATTACATCTATGAGACATATTGTTGGGTGTTTCAGCCTCACCCTGACCTAGTAAATCCTTTAATACTGTATATACTTCTATTTTTATTTTACATTATAAAACTTCCATAAAATATCACTATTAATTTCGAATATATTCAATATATTTTTTATCATATTAATTTCACATTTTCTAACTACATTTTTTATAGTGTTATACATACATAAAAATAATAATTAAAACCACATTTCTCAATTTTTTTCTCAACATATTTTAAGGTAAATTATTTACTAATTTTTTACAATAAAATCAAGGTCATTATACATGTTTTTTAGCTCTTTTATGTTACAATTTAACACACTCTATCAATTCATCATTGACTTCCATTATAATTATATAACCCACATCGATATAGTTATTAATAAACCAAATAATACAACTTTAAATTTATATTTTCCCATGATACATATTATCAAAAACATCAATGTAAACTAAATTTATTATGCTTGAGACCTTGTTATTATTTTTCTTTTAGGGATTTCACACCATTTCAACTATATTATATGTCTCAAATTTAATTTACCTTTTTTCATATTTGGAATATATATTTCCATTCTATTATTTGATACATTCTTGATTATATTTTGATAAAGATAACTAATCCCTTAATGAAATAAAATATTATTTTATATCACCCGAATAAGACATATGTTGTATATTGGATTAATTTAATATAAATTTATTTTAATCCCACATACTTGTAATATTGAGTATTTATTCATTAATTTCATATAAAAGACCATTTATTGAATTAAACACTGAATCATGAGTCACATAATAAATCTTACCCCAAATTATAGATGGACCACATTGTCAGTGAACCATGTAGAATTATTGACCTCAGGCATACATCTTGATTTATTGGAGGATTTTGAAAGAACTTTATGGGCTACACCATTCATGATGATAAAATGAAACCAAATATAATTCATATGTTTCATTTAAAAATAAACCAAAATTCAATATAACCTATTTGAATATTAGATATACCCAAACCCAATAGAAAAGAAATAGAAATTCCAGAGGAAATCCTACATTCTAGAAGAAAATGGAAATGAACTATACGAAAAAATAAATAATAAAGGAAAAAATAAAATTATATACATAATATGTCTATTTTATTAATATAAAAAATGTCTCTATAGTTTTGATAAAATGCATAATTATTAAAACAAAAATAGGACTGTCTTATGAACAACCCCAATTATAAAACCTATTGAATTATTGAAACCTAACACAAAACTCATATTGAACCATAAGTAACACTTTAATATCATACTAATATATTAAATGAAAAATAAATTTTTACACTATTAAAATGAAGACCATAATATGAATGTAAATTGTGGATGAATCCAATGAAAAAATATAATTTCACTACTCACTAAAATAACAATGTTTTTCGGTGAGGGAGAAATTGTCTTTGATTCCAATTAAATGAAATTATTTATGATGGTAATTCATAAAAATAACTCAATATTTAATATAACATCATAATATCAATTATAATTTATTAATTGTATCAATTATTCTCGGGACTATATAACTTTTGATTAAAATTATAATCCTAATGTACCATCTTTCATAAATTATTATATATTAATATTATTTATTTTGTTGGGAGACGAATAATAATGATTGGTGGAGAATTGTTTTGTGTACATCCTCAACATATTTTTAGGATTATTTTTTATTAATCTACATGGAAATTGAGTTCATCAATTAATGGATGTTTAGGTACTTACTATATCATTTTGGATGATAGTTTTTAGTGGTTGAATTGTTGGTGTAATGATATATGTGAAATAACTACATTAATGATTTGATGATCAAAATGGTCATATCCTTGGGATTTCTTAACATGATACACATATGTGTAATATTCATCTTTTAGGTTATATACACATAATTTACTTGGAGATTGTAATTTCAAAACGGAGGTATTGAGGTATTTAAGAATTATATATTGAGTTGTGTAACCATTATCTTGTTTAGCTATGTAAAAAATGAAAAAGCTATATTAGTAAATTCATCATCCAAGAATTGTTTTAATAATAATCCCTGATTGTAAAAATATAATATGATAATACAAAAAAATCATTTGATTGCATAGTAATGAATCCCTACCAGTGTAATCATAATTCAAGAGCATTGTATGGGCCAGGCTGCAAGAGTGTATTTAGTTTCCCTTCTCTATGTATATATGATATAAATATAAATTAACGTGATCTAAGATAATTTTGCGTTTTATTATCTATTGGTTTTTATGTCACCATGGAGGATTAAAAAACATTACCATGTATTTAAGAGAAAATAGGAAAACAATGACCACTATGATGTTTCATTGAGTGGTTTATAAATGATTGTATCCAATGAGAAATAGAGACATATTTATAACATGGTGTATGTTAGACTCTAATTTATTACACAAAAAAAGAATATGTGGTTTGATATTCAAAATACATGGGACCATTCCAAATTCATTTCTATGTGATCGTTTTGAGAATCACTTGATAATGAAATAATATCATTGGGATATCCACACCATAGACTATGTCGTGTTTCTATGTCATTCATATTTATGTAGATTAAACTTAAATATTGAGTACATTGGTGATATTTAGACCATTCAAAATGAATATATTTTATGATAATAAATCACTATCAATATAGATATTTTAAAGGATATTTTGACTACCATTTTCAATTATTTTTAACCTTGAAAATATCCTACTACATGTGATAAATATTTACATGTAATGTATGTGTAAATAATGTTAAAAGAGTATTCGCATGTATTTTTAGATGATTATTAAATATTTGATAATAAACACTAGAAAAAGGGTGTTGATATAATTGAGAGAGCTTGCAAAGACTATGTGAGAAGATCTTGAGGAACCAAATACATTATTTTATCAAGGAGAGAATAATGAGTTTCCAGACTATTAGTGTTAGTTACCATTATTTTATACTAATGTTCTTGATGGTTTTGTACCTTGGTAAGTTGTTTATTTTACATTCATGGAATAATATCACTATTATCTCTTCAATAATAAACTATGATCATAAATTATTTCATTCATATTATAGATCTAGATTTTTTTACTACAATGTATAACCAATGAATTGAATGATAAGTTGTTTTGGGGGGTTAATACCAAATAACACAAATATGAAATTTATAATGGTTTGTATAATAAGTTATGGATTAATTTAATTATGTTGTATATCCAAATATTTGGTTAACATCTTTCCCCTTTATTAATAAATCTATGGTGGGGTGTCTATCATATATAAAAAAGAGTTTTTTCCACATGGAAAGACCTATTAAATACAACGTGTTTATCTCTTTATAATTACTTCACACTAGGTTATATTATGAAAAATAATTGATTTAAAAATGAAAATTAATATTTCCAAGAGTATTGATTATAAATATTTAATAGAAGGTAACATATTATCCCCCTTTATTCAATAAATAATGGTGTATCAAATGTTGTATTAGAGATAATCCATGTTCCCACTAATGAAAATAGTTATTTTTTAGTATAGTTAATCAAAATAAATTGAACATACAAGGAGATCTTAAGTTCAAAAGAAATAATTACTAATGATATATGAATAATATTCTTTCATACCTCTTATCTCTTATTAAAAGTGATATATGTCGGAAGAATTATGATTACACCCATTTAAATGAAGATGTTATGAATCTTTATGAAAATTTAATTATGGGAAATTATTGGAAATAATAAAATTTTATCTTGATAACTCTTTTTGAAAAAATGAACTAAATGGTTTTAGGTCTTCAAAATTAAATGATAATTTTAGAAAAATTGAGAGGTGGTTATGAATGAAATATCAATGTTATGTAAGATCAACATAATATATAGAAAAGCATACTTGATATTACTAAAATTTATGATAATGGGGAATTTTTTTATTATTTGGAAATATTGAATGAGATTATACATAGAATTTTGGGGGTTTTATGAGAATAAAAAAGGATCCAGCTTATTAAAAAATATTATGAGGAATATTCCTCATCTGTTTGATCACAATTTCATATTTGTATGATATGGAAGGTTTTTCGCATGATTTACTTCATAAAAATCTCATATCTTAGGAAATACCTCAATTTATGATTATAAAAAAATTGGGGAAGATGGAATTCATGTCCATGACAAAAGAAACACTCTTGGAATTGAAGGATACACTAATGGATAAATTTTTTTGGTATATGCTAGATAACCATTGGTATATCCTATAAAAGTGGTTCTCCAAACCATCTGTTATAAACCTTTTAAGAATGGGATATATAATCGATTCTTATTAAACCTTTGATATATGGTGAACCAAATTTAATTTTAATAAATAGAATCTTATGAACCATTTGCTTGAGTCTTAACCAATGATTATAAATCCATCGGTTTGGACCCCCATAAAATTCCAAATAGTGTAGTAGCACCACTTCCCATAGAAAATGAAACAAAAAAAATAATGTACAATAAAACACTGGTCATCATAAATAAATAGAACCTGCATAAAATGAAAAAAACCTAACATAACATACAATGAAAACCACACAACATCATCAAAGTGCCAAAAACAATTACACAAAGGAATTATAATACAATAAATAAATTAATGCATTTAAACATTGATAACAAACTAACAAAACCTCACAGAACAAATCATAAAATCTCAAACGTCATAAATATTAGTAAGATATAGGATGAGTCATTATATCCCACATAACAATCACAATTGTCACCATAATTATCATCCTTATCATTTGCCACATCCTCGTACTCATCTTCATCCACTTCCTCATCTTCATCCTGGGCCTCATCCTCATCCTCTCCCTCTTTCTTGGCCTCTTCACCTCCATCACCATCTCCATCGCAATTTTCTGGATTTTCATTATCTCTACCACCAACATGACTACTACCTGATATACTATATAATATATGAATCATCATCATATATGAAACACAATCTATAATGGTATCTGGTATAAGTGATGGACATAAAACTTCTATCAATTTCATAAATTCAATGTTTCCCTTTAATTCTATTATTCCGCCAGTATGACCATTTTTTTATCCTTTTTCTCACTAGCATCATCCTATTCTACCCATGCCTTAGAGTTTTCCAAATTGGTTCTACTATAACATTCACAATTAGTGGGAGAATACTTCATTAGAAAAATACAATTCCCATATCAAAAATATACTCTTCCGTGGTACTCATCTCCTAAAACATTATGTGAGTAATCATCTCGCCCAAATATTTCTACTTCATGGGAATCAAGGTCCTTTAGAGAACACTATTAAAAATTTCCATATAATTTAATGTTTAAAAATTTATAATAAATTTAGAAATCAATAAAATAAAAAATATAATCTATGGTGGTTTGTTTACCACACTTAAATATTTTTTTTCTGCTCAAGTACATCATTATTTCTATGGAACACATCCTTCAATATTCAAAACCACTCTCTAAAATGATGTAGAATATGGGGAAATAAAATTGAAATTATCTTAATAATAATAAATTTCTTAACTAAAATCAAATTGATATTAATTGTAAATGAAGATGAAAATAAAAACATATGGTAGATGAATTATAACTCAGTATCAATTAATGGGTTATCAATAAATAATTAAAATATATAAGTGAATAGGTTATCACATTAATAAACAATAAGTTGGTTATGTTGTCATTATTTTTAATGATATGAATAATAGGTATCAAAATATCATAAATGAATATGTACAAATGAGTTATCATCACTATAATCATAATACTAACATAATGTAATTATAATAAGTATATATTAAAAAAAACAAGATAAATTACAAATGTGTATGTTTCAACGATCAAATATAATATTAAACAAAATAAAATAATTATATTCAATAGTCAAAAAGTATGTTTCCAATCTCAATAGAATAAAATATAACATTGCAACAATAATTCCTAACTTCCATTAAAAAATAAATAAAAGGTAGAGAAATAATATCTAATAATCTAAACTTTTAGTTAATTATCATTTTAAATAACAAGAAATTTTATTTAATATTATTTATTATTTTATATTGTTAATTAAGGATAAAATAATGTTTTGTAAAGATATACTAATGTTATGTAAGGGATATATAAAATTTTGGGTAAAAATAAAGCTACTTAAGGGTAAAACAAAGTTATTTAATTTTCAAAAAATGATAAATATGGGTAAAAAAGAAATTTTTTTGTAAAATAATATTAAATAAGAGGGGATTAAAATTACTTAAGGTTGAAAAAATTTTATGTATGGGAATAAAAAATTATGTAGAGGTGATTAAAAGTTAAAAAAGGAAAAAAACTAAAGAAAGGTAATAACAGAGTTCAGAAAGGGTAATTAAAGTTGAAGTAATGGTAAAAAATGTAAAGTACACGTTAAGATAATGAAAATTAAGGGAAAACAAAAGCTATGTACATGTAAAACAAGACCAATGGAATTGTTAGTAGGTAAGGGTAAAATAATGTTTTGTAAGTGTAAATCCAGGAGTATAATTGTAAAATTAAATCATTTATGGGGTAAAAACAGTTATGTATGTGTAAGACAACGATATGGGTAAACTATAGTTAAGTAAATGTAACCTAATGTTAAGTAAGGGTAGAATAAAGTTATGAAATTGTGAATAAATGTTATTTAAGGGTAAAATAAAGTTATGTTATGGTAAAACTAAATCTATTTAAGGGGAAAATAATTCTATTTATGGAAAAAATAATTATTTGTAAGTGTAAAATAATGATCTTTATAGTTTAAATAAATTGTGGACATTATATATACGAAAATTTAAAAAAAGATGTGGATATTGTTTTCATGGGGTGGGATCTACAGAATCATTATTTACTTTATAGATTCATTAAATGATTATTATTACGTGGGATGAGTGTTCCAATACCATGGGAACTGTGACTCTAGGATTATTACCATTGGATATGATTTATGTAAAATATAGAATTATTTCTATCAAATATATAGTTTTTTATGTATATGTTGTGTAAAATGATCATATATTCATATGTGTGATTTAGTGATTTTTAATAATATAAGACCAATTCTATGTTCCAATTGGTCTACAACACATAGATCATAGTATCAATGTTATGAGATAATATGATGTTATAATTTCATGGTTTTTTTCATAACCTTTTGTATTAATGACTACATCCCTAAAAATTGTAAAGAGAAGTGACCCATGTATTGAAACCTATTAAAACAATAGACAATTAATAAAATGATCATGGGTTGTTTAGGATCATGAGATACTCAGAAACATAAAAATTCTAATACTAAAAGTTTAGTACACACTAAATAAAGTCAATAATAATCTAATGAATACCTGATCATTTATCTTGACCAATTGTAAATTGAATGAAATTTAGAGCAAATGAACGAATTTTCCATTCTTGAGGAAAAATTAAAACATACTGGCACACTTTCTTCTTCTCATGAGATCCATAAATATAATGAATAGTCATTCTATCTATCTTTATATCAATAAAATGCTATTAGATGTTATCAAATATTCATAAATCCTTATATGAAAATATACTATTTTGTACTAAAACATTCTATAAATCATTAACCTTATTACCCTTATGAATGATGTAATTATAAAACATTAGAAATATGGTATCTAAATTTCCAAAAAAAAAAGCTTATCATGGATAACCCATATATCATAAATTATCTCTTAATTGTCACATACAATACATGTGGATAGCTTCATCATGTATTCTTTTAAATCATGATAATAACATGAATCAACAATAATCATTATTGAAAAAATTCAATTTACTTATTCAAAAGTTATTTGGATATCATTATTAAATACGAAAATGTTGTGAACATCATCAATGATAGAATATACCACACGTCAACTTGTCCTTAATTAGTTATAATGTAATCAGTACCGTCAAATTAAATTATTCATATCCCAAATATATTTAAACAAAAACATTATCTTATCATAAGAAACATATTATGGGTTATATTTCCCATAATAATGTGATTTCAAGGAACATAAAATTCCCATTGAATCAGTTTTCTTGTCCATTAAAACATTTTTACATATTTATATATATCAATAGTGAAAAACATAAATTGAACACTCCTTATATATTTCCCAATTCATATAACATAATTCATATATCCAAATACAAAAAAATAATGATAATTCAAATTCATCGTTAATCCATAATAATAATACCTTGTTCTATTACTTAATTATTTTTTACATTAACATTTCATTTGTATTCTCATCATCATCTTCAATATATACATTAACCATACCTCTTTTTTGATTTCTTTTGGGTGCTTTCCCATTATGATATCAAATTTCAAAATGAAATTTCATTAAAAAATTAATTAATTAAACTTTTAATGATTTCATAAAGAGGATAATATTCTCATCCATTTCATTAAAAGAACTCTTAATATATCCTCTGTGGATATTTGATTTGTGTCCTTCATAACAATAATCAAAACATATTCCGATTCCTCTATGTCATACACATAGTTGATTTTTTTAATCATTCATGACATAAGGGAAACTAAAACATATTTATTCCATTGTCTCCAATACATGAAAACTCAGTGAACTCCTTCTTTTTATTCCATCATGAGTTTGAATGATGGTAAATGTATAAGTTGTTAATCATGTTCTATGAAAAAATAATTAGGAATGATCACAACATCCTTTACTTTAGTGATTATCCCTTTTGACTTATTATCAAAAAAATTCCAAAACATTCAATTTTGAGACAATTAATTATTTTTATGGAATTTTCTAAAACTATATAGCATAGTGTGAGTATCACTCATTTTATCAAAAAGACACATTATAATGGAAAATTACCTTTATAATATAAAAATTATGAGACCTCTATTTGATGCTATAGGATTATCATAGGTTATTCATTTCCTTTTTCAATTTAAATACTTTATGATTATTTATAATATGTTTTTTAATTTCTAAATCATATCCCTCAGGAGTGTAAACCAAGCAGTCTAGGAATTCTTGTTGTTGTGAAACCCTTCCCAATATAGTCTAGCTCAAGACAATGGTTTTTGGTTTTACCTATATACATAATTTATATAGGTACATCAACTTCGTTTTATCTAGACATGGATGCATTTCAAGGAATACACTAACATTACCCTTTATCAATATTCCAAGACATTTCCATAAACATTAAATCATTTTTATATTTATAATTAGAGTCATAACTATACATATATTTATAAATATACCTAGGAATAACACTAATGTTTTGTTATCCTATTATTTAATGGTTGAATAAAACGTTCCATTGATACTATCTATTGCTACCCAAGATTAACATACATGAATATTACATCATTTTAGAAGAATATTCATCACATTACAAAAAGTACATTTTCAAGGACCAAATTAGTTTAGTGTATTTAGAAACATTGATCAAATTATTCTAACATGATGAGATATCATCAATGTTTCTCATAAAGATCATTACCTTTAATACATATACTTTAAACTGTTCTTCATAACCTATAGTAAGGAGACATATGAAATGGGTTAGTTATGATTCTCTATTATGGGGAAAAAAAGAAGATACATAAGCATAACATGAGAGTCATGGTATGTGAGCTTGAGAATAAAATATGAAAATCACTCCATACAGGTCAATGATTATATGCATGAGTCATGGAATAAATAATGCTACTCCGTATGAAAAGAATAATAATGGAATCATGATCATAATCTATAGACCATAATATAATAATAATACATTGAATTTTTTTAGACACATAATCAAATAAAATTATTTCCATAGTATTTAAGACATCACATCAATAGACATCTTAGTAGAATGTGTTCACTCCCCATTCAATCTTGGTATTCATGGTTCACTCCCATGACTATATTATTTGTCAAGGTTCACTGAAGAGACCATATTAGTTGTTAATGATTACACGCAAGACAATCTTCAAAGTGAAGACTCACTCCCAATACCATATTAGCAGACACAGTCCTTTACTGAATCGAGTTCACTCTTCGTTCTATCCATGCATATCTTAGAAGATATAAAGATTTTCCCAATGAATTGGTTGAAGATATAGGTCCCACCCATATCAAATTGAAATCATACATATGTGTGCCACAAGATCATAAACAATCATATAATAACCCCTGAAATTAAAACGTTATCATAAATATGAAATCATATTTTCTATAATGGAAAATGTATAGGATTAATAATCATTTCATAATATCATAACCCAAGACAAGAAGTGGGTTTCATAAAAATATAACTTTTGAAAGAGAAACAAATTTCATAAATATCATTCATCCAAAACATAATACATTTATAGAAATAATATGAACGGAATGTTTGGATAATTTCTAAAGAAAGGTATGAGTACCACCAATGTATGTCACAATATATGGAAAATAATATTGAAATATCTTTTAAAAACATTTATTGAGGATAATATACAATAAACTATGAAAAAAAATTATTACATAAAACATTTTAATGTATATTTTCATTAAAAATATACACGAAAACATATAATTAATCCTGAAAACATTTTTCCATGAAATATTATAAATGAATAATGATTTTTTTTTGAAAACATGTTTCCATCAAAACACATAATAGATGCTGGAAAACATTTGAAAAACTATTTTCCATGATGAATAATAAATTAATATTAAATATATTTTGATAAATGTTTCTTCGAAAATAATTTGACAAATTATAAACAAATCACTGAGTTCATTGATATTATTTTTATTTTAAAAAAAAGTCTTTGAAGAAAATAAAGGGGTCTTCGAAAATCATATAAATAACTTTTTAAACACACTTTTTTAAAAACCCTTTTTCATTGAAAACCATTATAAAATATTTAAATTTACAGAATATTAGGAAAAAAATTTCAGTAAAAAACCTAAGAAAAATAAAAAGGATGACACAAGGAAATAGTTTTCATGATGTTTGGTAACCCAATACATTAAAAACATTCATTTTTTTTCCTTACAAAACTTAAAAAATTATCTTCATCGTAAAATAATAAGGAAGATCATTTTAAAACCATTTTGTAAAGAATGTAAGACAAGGGTAAAAATCTAATTTAAAAATAATGGGATAATATTAAAATATTTTTTAAAACATTATTTTAAAACATAATTTTTAAAGAACAAATATTTCAGATCTAAATGAGAAATAATATTGGAATTTCATATGAATAATTCTCTTAGTTATCTAAAGTACCAAAGAGTTGGAGTAATGGTACCATTACATGGATAAAACATGAATAAGCATAGGGAAAAAAATTTAGAATAGTACCAAAGATAGATAATAATATTACATCATTAGATTATTAATAATAAAAAATCTTAATATAGTATAAGATTGTACCAATAAACTATTACCACATTTCTAACTTGGAATCATTATACAATGTAAATAATAACATTACATAATGATTAAAATTTCATAAATATTAGGTTATTCATGATATACCATGTTACAGTTAGTATATATAAACCACATAGAGAAATATAGGGGCATAACATGGAATCTTTCTCAAATAAGAAGAATTATGACAACATTACTTAATTGATTTGTTAAATCATAAATCATAAACCCCATAAAATAAATATCATAAAATGGATATGTAAATACCAAATAATTTAGTTGAATTAATTCTTTAATACATACATTGGTAGTATATACACCAAAAAAAAGAAATTAGTGGTGAATATGTAATGTATATTGCAAATATAATAAGTGAGGTGAGAAAACTATTTCCTCAGGTCTTGAATTTCTTGGTATATTTTCGAAACCTCTTATTCAATGGGTAAATCCACTTGGTATTCACCAAAAAGATTTTTTTGTTGGACTCATTCCCAAAGGGAGGATTATAGGATTATTTTTGGGATGTTGGGAGAATTTTTAAACATAGGAATAGTGATCCAATAGTCTTTAGAGGTGTGAATATATTGTAAGGGTGAGTTCCTTTTCATTGGGGAGGAGGAGTGGCATTCTTGTAAATATTTTAAAATGGAATTCCACCAAAGTGTTTCTCATGAAAAGACGCTCCAATAACTATCCAAAATCAAACCATGGATGCATAATATCATAATATGAACAACAACTAGATTTTGAAAATTTTTCTAGGTTTTTTTAGCATTATGATTTATGATTAGTTCATTGTTGAGTTAATTTTTCTCTTAATCGCTAAAATTAATTTTAATAACTTTTAGTAATATTTTTGGTCAAAATTTCAGTTGAAATTATTATAAATTATAAATTATTCTAGTTCCTAATATTGAATCCATTTTTCCAAATTACAATAATTGGAGTGATATAAAGTAGTTTGACATTAATCTAGTAGATAGAACAAAAATGTAATTTTTTAAAGCGAAATTGTCCAAATTATTGAAATGTTTTAATATCCAATTTGATTGTTCAGTTTGTAACAATGAAAATAATTAGATTCAATGATGTATAATAGATCAAATTATACATTAAAAGAAATTTTAAATTTAATTTATTTATATAAATAAAATACATGAAAAAGTTCTTTTGAACTCACATTTAATGAATTTTACTATTCATCAAAAAATGAAAATTCTAAAAACATACAAACAATTCCCTCAAAGTATGTTTTTATGTTATTAATTCAATAATGAAGTTTATGTTTTCAAATAAATATATTAAAAGTTTAATAAAATGATATTTAAAACGAGTTCTCTTTTAAAAGGTGATAAAATTACATTTTAAAATAATCATATGTTTATCCATAAAATTGGATTTATTCTTCTCTTATAACTATAAAATATATTGAATAAGTATTAAAAATATTTATTGAGTATATAAATTGAATTAAAAACATTAATAAAAAGTGGATTTATTAAATTGTCATTAAAAAATTGTGTTATTAAATAAAAAAGATATTTTCTTAGATAATTAATTTCATTATTTTCAAATAATTAATTCATTATCTTCTACTAATTTTTCATTAAAACATTCATTTTATATATATGTAAAATAAATTTTTTTAAAATTTAGTTAATCTAATGTGTGAATTCACTTTCAATGGCTAGGTGGTAGCGATAATTATTTTTTATAATAATATTAATTTTTAATTATAATTCTGAAAAACACATCCTTTTGTGTTATGCAAGATATCAAAAGAACTCAGTATTGGGTGTAATACAATTACAAAAAAATAGTTTTATGTGTACCAATAGTGAATCTAATTGCTTTGTGTTGTGTAATATTAACTTGGTGTTGGGTATAATGCAAGCCAAATTTAGTGCTTTTATCTATAAAAAGTTATATTCTGAATTTCATGAAATAAAAAGTATTTAATTATTTAATTTATTAAAAAAAAATTAAAAAATCTTGTGGTCTTACAAAATACATTACCTAACATTCACCATGACATGCAAATTAATAATATTTTAAAAAAATACAACCAACCAAACATAGTGAAATTATATGTTTTGTAAGATTTATTAATATAATTAGGAAAACACCATAGATATACAATGTGTTATAAATTTATCATACTATATTCTAGTTTTATAAACTAATTAAGTTGTTTCCAGTTTCTTCAGATGATAACCAGGTTTTAATTTTTGTAATATTTTTATGTCCCCAAAACTATATATACCCTAGGTGTTTTCAGAGTTAGTAATTTTAATGCCAAGGTTTTTTTTGTTATAATATGAAAATTTAATGAAAGTTATCCATCCCATATAGTGACTTATTGTTTCATTAATTTTGTGGTACATTGATGAATCTGTTTGTGATTTTCCTTTGTCTCATACATATATGAATATTGAGTGATTGTGGTATTCTCAAATTTATTAATTTATTATAAAGTTTATAATTATTGGTGGGGATCTTAAATGATCATTTCCTGTCTCGATCGCTGTCATCATGACCTTATTTTTATAGTTAGACATATTTTCTCTATAGATCATACAATACTTCAAATACGTTATTGGGATAGATAGAATTATAGGGGGTATAATTTTCACACCCCGATCAATATTTTTTTTTTTTATATTTAGTAATTGGTTTTTATCTTTTTTCTCAATTTATTAGTTTATTGGGTTTTATATGTTTTTATTCTGACATTGTGTTAGGAACAACAAGTGGTCTTTATTATGAAAAAGGGGTAAAACCATATCCTATCACCCCACCAAGTCTATAGTTTTGGACCTCATGAAGCTAATATCCAATATGCGGGTTGTTAAGGATATGACCTACAGTAGGTAGTGACACCAAGTTCTACTCGTGGTAATCCTACCACACCATAGGAATATAAATTAATAATTATGTGTCTAAAGTTAATCACACCATGATTAAAGTTTCACTATCATAGATTACAGGAGGTCAACATCTAGTTTTATGAAATTCCATATTTTCCCTCTTTAAATTAACACCCGCTTTTTGTATCTTTACCTCCTAAATCTACTCAATTACCTCAATCACATCCACTCATATCATCCTCCATCACTATAGTGATATCTAATAGTTTATTCAATATTCAGTGTATGTTAATCTTGTAAATGTTATCTAAATATCTATATAATTTCATATTATTCATTTCCATATTATTTCATTCTATAATAATGTCAGTCAGACCCCTTTTTTCTTTTGGTTCAAATTTATTTCATGGTTTTATTATATATAGTGTTCATGTATATTCCATAAATGTTTCCTTAAAATGTAATAATGGATTAGAACTAGGCTCGATGAAATAGAAGTGATTAAGGTATCTTCTTTTGTGATTAATATTGTATTATGAAAACACAAATTTCATTTTTTAATATATGTTATATAAAATTTAAGAAACGTATCAGGTATATTAAATTTTTAAACAATAAACTAATTATTTTCTATAGATTTGAAAATAATTATTAATGGATATTCATTTAATTTTGAGTGCCTAAAACTATTTTCAAATATTAAGGGAAAAGGGTGTCATGCAAAATATCATTTAGTAATATTAATGGAAGTAGAACATTAACTATAATACTATAAATGTTTACATCAATCATAACATTGTGATTGGTTTATTATAGGGTGTTTGAGCTACATTGATTGTTAAAGATTTTTTGACTTATATTTGATTGGTTTTTGTAAATGGTTTGTACCCATTTTTCTTAAATAATGATTATAAGGACCACTTATACTTGTCAAAAAATGTTTTCGTTGATGTTTTCCCTTAAAAATTAAAATTATATGTTATTATAATTTTAAAAAATGATATTTCATGTAATGAATTACTCCATATAAGGATGCGTATATTTATTTTGCATTTTTCATGAAGGTTATTTTTTCTTTGATGTTAATGTAGAAGTCATTATGAGATGTATTTTTATTGTGGATTGGATTATATTATATATGGTAATTTTTATCCAAACTACATTTTTTCAATGGAATATACATATAGACAGTCAGAAATTATAGGAACACATTTCATTGTAGTGTATGATCCAATATAGATTTTTTCCTCGGTTTTATACTTTATTTATTGAAATAGGTTTTTAGGTATGTCTAGTAGTGTATAACCATGTGTTTGTGTGGTTTTTTATACCTATCATTGGCCTCAATTTAATAATGTTATGTTAGATCAATTAAAGATTTTACCCAGTACTCCTAGGTATAGAAGATGCTTGACATTATGTTATACTACTATTAATTTTTTTATGTTACACATTAGTTTAAAATGAAATCGGACTATGTTCAAAAAAGTGATTATAATTATATATTTTTCCTATAATTTATGAAATAAATTTGGAAACCATTTTTCCTTGATTGTGAAATGAATCATTTATCTAAAAATCCATTAATTTCATTTCATAAGATTACAAATAAATATTTTTATATATATAAAGAATATATGTTTTGTTGAATAACATGATAATTTTTCATAAATAATAATGAAAATAATACTTTATACACATATTTCAAACTACTATTAAAAGTATTATCTATTAAATTTTATTCATGTCATATGGCCAGGAGACCTACTAGGACTTTTTTCTCATTCCTATCACATTTATTGTTTATTTGGGTGCATCATTTGTATAAAAAATATTCCCTATATTATAGTTTTCGGAGTGATATTGGTTCCATGTAATAAATACATCACCTTGGAAGATGTTTGTAGTTTGATGGAGTTTCTTATTTTGTCATTTTGATAATTCCATTATACTGTATCAAAATACTTTTAATGTCCTCACTTTGGAATCCAAATTTTTTCATAGATTTTTATATTTGTTTAGTTATGACATATGACTTATATTTTATATTATTATTGTTTTTTTGTTGATTTTTTTGTTAAATTTATTTTTTATATTATGCGGTCATCTAAAGTTTGGTATGTTAATATAGGGTTTCATGGTGGAATTTCCATGGTTGTTTGTTTTCATAAAAATAAAAATAATAATGTAACTAATAAAAGGACCTCTATGAATGAAGATCAAAAGGATGAATTGAAATCTTACGAAAACAATTTGACATATAACATTTCATGAACATTAATTTATTGTGAGACATAATAAAATTCCTGAATTAAGGATTAATTAAAAAATAACTTATATAATTAATATGTATAAGACCAGATTTACAATGATGATTATCGTTGTACCAAAATTTTCCAAATATTTTATAATTATGAAATAAATAAATATAAAATCTACAATATAATATAAAATCATTTGTATATGCATGAATATATTTATAACCATGGATAACGTTATTCAATAATAATTTTCATTCATTAATATTTACTAGTAGTATATTTTACTTAGTTAATAATGGTTTATCTAATAACTATACGATCTTAAATTATATTAAAAAACATAAAATTTGATTTAGTAGCCATAAATCTGTTATGAAATTTTCCATTTATAATATATTATCTTTTATATTCATCAGCCTTAGTTTATATCATTTGTCAGTGAAACCAAGAACTTCCAATTAAGAGATAAATTTATCATTTTATATTTTTTCAACAATATATGTCCCATTAGGAACATGATTTCTTTTGAGACATTATATTTATAGTGAAAATTTTCATTTACTTATAAATTACATTCCCCATGTTGATTGAAAAATATAATAATAATGAAAATAAAAAAATAGATAATATCTAACAATATCAACAGATTCAATTCTATGATGATAAAAATTCATAGAAGTACACTTAATTATACATTCTTAACAAATTTCTTATTTTAAGATGATAATGAATGAAATGATTCAAAAATCTCAATTATGAAAATATTTGTGACAATTGTTTTTTAATTTTTTCATTGAATTATCCAAACATGGCCTCATATTAAAAATTGATGCTTTTTTATCTATATAATTTTTTATGATGACTAAATATATTTACCTTCCAATAAATTAACAAATTAACACATTAATTTTAATGAATTTATAATTATTCACAAACTGATAAGTTTTTTTTAAAATATATTTTTATGTATAGTTTTTATATGAACTATTTTTTCTTTTATAAATATAAATGTTTTAAATGGTCCCTCAACCAGTAGTTCAAATAATTTATTCATAAAATTAAAGAATGTTACAAGAGGTGAAAACACCAGATATTTTTACAATCAGCCTCATTAGGGGAGAGTAGGTTCACTGAAAGGGTATCTATCCAGGAAAGAGGCTCACCAATTCCCATGTTCGCAAGACCATCCACAACCAAGTTCGCCTCCGGATAAACATGTTGGATGATGATGTTGCAGCTCAAAATTGTATTCATGCATTCCATAAACATTGCTACAAGCCTCCTAGAGATATGAATTTCAGAATTTCTAATGGTCTGCTCAAGGGTTGCAGAGTCACATTCCAACCAGATATTATTCCATCATTTCATTTTAGAAATTGAGACAACAGGAATGATTCCATGAATCTCTACCCCAAGAAAACTAGACACATCACAAGTTCCAAAGAAACATCCCGTAACAGAATAATCATGGGCCCTAAACTCCACTCCACTCCCTAAAGGCCATGGGTTTCCATTAAAAGAACCATTTATTTTCACATTTATTTGGGGAGGGAAAGAAGGAATCTCAAACACATCAAGAGTACCTGAAATAGATCCGAAATTACCAGGTATGCCCAGATTTTTCAAAACCATAAATTTGTGTATACTATTTTAAAAATCCCCCATAATAGAATCACACATGTCTCTTATAGCTGAAAAAATCAACATCATGACCATCTTCAAAATACTCCATCTCCCTGAGTGAAGAGATGCATTATGGGGCCACCAAATGGCATGAAGACTCTAAGCTACAACCACATAGAAGAGAGCACACACATGAGGTGAAATAAGGTTAACTGAGAAACATAAAAGAAGGGAATAAATCACCAATAATTGAAGGCCAACCATATCAAATGCTTCTTTATAATCATTTTAAATCGATCTGTCCATTACATCATTGAGGAAGAGGTGCTCTGCAACCTCCATATGCTGATGGCACATAACAGACGTGTAACAAAGATGAGGACCAAAAATTTGGAAAACCTCATCATTTGGTAACCAATTATTAGTTATACTCTATATAAGAGTTAGATGTGAAGGATTTATACATTTTTTGTTGAATAAAGATAACTAGTTGATGTCATCATGATTTCCCTATGTGACATGTAGATAAAAGATTTTACTAGTAATTACTCAATTTGTAGTCTGATCCCAAAAATGAAAATCAAGACTTGAAAAAAAAGCATAAAGATCAACCATATCTTGAAGATCATGAATTATAGTTGATGTACGAAAATCAAAAGAATTATTAATATTCATAAGCTCACTTAATGTAAGAACAGTCAGCACTGAAACCTTTAGAGAGAATAACACCAGTCCGATTATCAAAACATAACTTAAGATTACAGTTCATGTTCACAATACTTCTAGAGCATGTCATGATATTCTGAAAATATGATTTAAATGATGTGATAGAGAATATTATTTGTAAACATTTATATAATCAACATGTCAATGAATTCTGCTGTTTTAGAAATAATAAATATTTCTATAATAAGTTCATCATTTTTTAATAAATATATAAACTATATGATGACATTAATTTATTTTTTACCACTGTGTTATGATTCTTTGTAAATATACCCTATATTTAAAAAATTTATATATGAATTTATTATAATTATTATTTTATCAATAATTTTTTTATTTTTTATTTTTGTTAATTTTAAATATTTATTCATAACAATGAATAATTTTTTTTCCATTCTTGTATCACATCTTACCTGGAATCCATGATGTTCCGAGTAAAACCCCAAACATAACATATATTAGGGGGTTTCTAGAGGGCACTATGACACTATATGCGGGGGAATATTTAAAAAAAATTATTTTTCAACTCTACTTTGTATTGTAGTATATGTGAGCGTTGTAGAATGTATTAGAGAATGTTTCATTTATATGACATGAACATTAAAAAAAATTAATAGAAGGACTATTAAATGAAAATAAAATTAAACTAAAAAATAGGACCTTTGGGAAATGTTATAAACAATAATACCCAAGGGTCATTATTCTATCAAACTATAATGCGTTCGCTTGGTTATGTCTATAAACTTGGGGGAGAGCATAGGGTCAATTCCATGTTAGCCTAGCTGGTGCATTGTGTTTCCATTTCATTATAACCCCACTACCCATTATTGATCATTTTATATTGATATTTATTCAATTTTTTGTCTTTATTACATACTATTAGTCCTAAAATATTTAATTTTTTATTAATTATAATTAAAATTTTATTATTTGTAAAAAAATATTTACTACTAACATAATTTTCAGCTTATTTTTTGAATTTTGAGAAATTTTCTATATGATATTTAATAAATGATATTTTAATATTTTAATTTTAAATTAATTTATTCATTTCATAAAAATATAAAAACTATTTTACTCATTTAACTATAATAAATAATAGGATTTTAAATAACTATTTTTTATTAATCTGAAGTGGTTATTTTCAAAATTGTAATAATCACATAACTAAAGAATATAAATATAATGATTTAATTTTTACTTTTTTATATTTAAGGATAAATTTATGTAAATTAATATTTATTTATTTATTTAAAAGAAAAATATGAATACTTTAAAAAATTTATCATTTTAATTCATCAAAAAAATTAATTTATTAAGTATTTTATTTATACTAAATAACTTTATAATATTAGTAATTTTAAAATATATTTTACCATTTTAAAAATTATAATCCCTATATGTATTTATAATTTATTATTTATTTTAAAAAATATTTTATATATATTTTTCAAAAAAATAATTGATAATGAGTGGAAAAATATGAATCAGTGGCCTTGTAATTTAGGGAGATATAATTCCTATAAAAGAATATAACTAAAATGTGGATAAAGTGTTTGATTGTATTAAGTATGGAAATTGGGCATAGTTTGTTGAATCCATACCCGAGCCTATATCACCTAGAGATTGAGCTATAAAAAATATTTTAAATTTCTACAGGATAGAGTAGGATGTAGCCAATAATTTGAATAAAGAGATCGACGATGGTATTGAAGATAAATTAAAGTCTCCATCATAAACATTTAAAAATAATTGAGACACTACCTTTATAAAAGCAAGTAAATTTCTCCAATTTGAATGGTTCATGGAATGAAAGCACCTGATTATGGATTATTTATTTTTGAAATCGCAATATTATATTTGGAGGATCCTTGATCAAATATTTAATCTAATATAATTATTCTCTTTTTATGTATGGTGTTTCAATTCCATAGGAAAATGATATTATCTATATTTTATCTCTAATACATCCATAAATTCTAAAGCATAGGTATTTTTTGAGAATATAAATCCCATTATTCTATGAATATTAGATGTGGATCATTCCTTTAATTATTTAACTCTGAGTAATCTATTTACATATATTTTGATAAAAAAATAGTGTGATGAGTTCACTTTTTGTTGTATATAAAATAATATGGTAGATGTATTCTATTATATTTATACCTGTTAGGATTGATAATGATATAGAAATAGAATCACACAAGAAAATTTCACTACTATTAATTGATGTTTATTTCACCTCCCCATATTAAAACAAACATATTATTATATTATGATTATCAACATGATTAAATAGTTGGACATGAATAAATTCATAGGTTTTATAAGAGATGAAAACCCATTGGTGAAACTCCTGAAATTATCATATTGGATAATGTAAGACCACTATTAAAAGATGGGTCAAGCAAAAAATTTATACAAGAGGCAAAGGCAGTCCAAAGTTGATCTTGGCACTTCTACAGGTTTTAATGATACTAAAATTTCTTAATCTAATGAGATGGTCTAATAAAATTTTGATCCAATTACTATAGACCAAATAAATCATGTTAATGTGAAAAGTGATACTATTTCCCAACAATCATTGAATTGATCTTTCAATAAGCATAGAAATGATGGTCAAATGGGTTACTCTCAAATGAATTCAAAACTAGTGGCATAATGTACAACTACTACTTCTACTTCAACCAATAGAGACATGATTCATATTGTTAATGGGAAGGTCATATTAGATGCACTTGGAATAGTGGGTTCTTCATTTAATCATGTCATATTTGATAACTAAATAGATTATGTACAGAATGAATCAATGACCCATGTCTATAAGGTCCATATTGCTTTTTGAGGACCCATGTATCTACCATCCATATCCTATGGATTACTTGATCCCATGTGATAAAATAATCCCTATAATAAGGGTGTCTAGCAGTATAACTATTTAGTAGAGTTCACTTCTGAAAGTTTTATCCAAAATACATTCTAAAATTTTTCTATCACCAGTAGAAGGAACTTTTGATACCTTTATCAATAGGTAAGGGTGAAATTATATCAACTAAAATATTGGTATCCCTAGTAGAATAAACTCTTGTAATATTGGATGTAATGGATTCATCTATAATCACCCTATGATATTACACCTCTAATCTCAATTGGATGTTGGAAATTTCCAATTGAAATTACATTTATACCATTGGTCAAATATATGATTCTATTATAGGGAAACATTTTATTTATTTGGGGATATGTGGGAATGATGTGACTTATTTCTCCTTGGATATTTTAGATAAAATTAATGTTAACTACAATATGGTGGATGCTCTCTATGCCACGTAGGGTGTGGATGATTTAGTCTATTTGATGACCATTAAATAATATGAGTCTAAAAATATTGTGTATCACAACAAGTGGGTTAATACCTAGAGATATTGATGAAATCCATGTGGTCTAGGTGTTTGGGAAGCCTATCACAATACAAAAATTTATTCTAAAACTGGGTATTTTTAGATTTTAAGATGGGGTAAAAAATTATCATTCTCTCATTTTAGAAAAACCCAGTTAATAACGTAACATAAAAATAAAAATGAACCTTAAAAGGTTAAATTAAATTTAAAATTATTAGTATAGAAATGAAAATTTATATTAAAAAATAAAATAAAAACATTCAATTGATTTTTTTAAAAATAGAATTTTTTTAAAAATAAATTCAAATAGAAGAAAAACTCGATATCCTAGATCAAAATAATAAAATCTAGAGTACGTGATAACATTTTAGGGAGATAATTTGAAAATATTGATGGAGAAGATTGAGATTTTAAAATGGTAAGGGATTGGGAAAATTTTTTTATTATATATTTTTTGGGATAGACTACTGTGATGGATGTGACTATCAAAAAAATTCTAACATATTACATTAGATAATTGTGATGGAAATACTGATGTGTGATAGAAAGAAATATATCACAAAAGGAATACATCATAAATAGTTTTCATTCTAATATAAAATTTATTTATAATATATAATAACTATTTTAATTAATGAAATGTCATTAAATCACAAAAATTCCTACACAATAAGAATATTTATATCTGAAACATACATTTATTGAAAAAATATTTCTCACTACAATGTGGATGTTATCACAAATAATCACTGAAACAGAATTCTGGTTTTTTTAAAATATTCAAAACTATAATTATTATTTATTATGGGATTATATTTTAGCCCAAATAAGATATCTAAATATTTTTTTTGTTACCACACAAATGTTTTTTTACAACATACCATCGACTAATAATTGATTTTTTTATAGCGATTGACCATGAAAAATAGTATACTATTGATCATGTTGTTGGATGTGAAATTAAATATTGTATTGATCTCTATGATGTGTGTGACACAACCATCCCATAAATAAATCTCATTGATGAAAATATTTTTCCATATTTATGTTCCATCATATGTAAAAGATACACACACTATAGATACTCATAAAAATAGAATCCAACAAAATCTAGGTTCTACATTCTGGTAATTTATGACACATATACCAAAATACCACAATAAGGTGTATAAAAAAATCACTCACATATCATTAAACATATTCATAAAAGGTCTCCAAAAACCCATAAATACTCAATCATTAGAATCTCAACCAACCTAATTATCTTATCTCTACTTATAAATAATATAAACCAGTATTGTATTAGGAAATAGTGAAACACCTCAGAAAAGTTAAAGGAAATCATTTGGGGAACGACTATGGGTAGAAAATTTCAAATAAAAAAAGTATACATAATGTGGTACAGAACAAGAAATAAAATATTAATTAAAATTACATTATAAAGATGATGGATAACAAAAATGGATTTTGTTAAATAGAATAAAATAATAATCTCATCTCTTGTTCTCATCCATTTATATTATCACTAGTCCATACCAAACGTATATGCTAAACTACAATTATAATACCTTAACTTAAACCTATGTATTTCATGTCACCACAGAGGCTAGAACCTAGTATTGAAAATACATCCCTATGATTATATATTGATACATCATATACCAAATTAACATAATTTTAAAAAAATTAGTCAAGAACATAGACATATCATGGTGATGTATGTTGAAATAAAACGACTATAGAAGGTAATATTTTCACTTTAATAATACATACTACTCTATTCACATATATATGAACCATCGACTATAATTTATCTAGTTTCCAATGCTGAAGAATAATATTACAAGAAGAGTCATTATGAATGGTTAATATCATCAAGGAATATGACCACATGTATTACATAGTTATTCTCTAAAATTTAATTCTCACAACTAAATGTTATCCAAGAAGTCACATACCATACGTGTCATATTCAAAAAATGAATCCATTCAAAAAACTATCAGTACCTCACGGACTAAGGAATCAGTTCCACTATCATATACTATCCTAATACAACATCCCTAAGGAGAAACCCACCCTCCACTATCAATAATACAATGGTAACCCACTCCCCTCATAATCCAATATTCTAAACTGTGTTGAGGATTATCAAAACACTAGGAACACATTTTACGAATACTTCCATGGTAATAAATATATAAATTACATGGAAAATATATCAACCCAATCACTAAGGTACAACCTAGAGGTACTCCAAAAATAATTATATGTGAATCCAATCTTATTCCATTCCATTCATAAATAAAAATGATTATGAATGAGGCAATTATCTACTAATAAATCTAAATGCATCCTACATACCCATTAAGTTATTTTATGAGTAAATAACTCCCCAGGTTTCCTTACTAAATCAATGTGTCAATAAAATATATGAACAATATCAACTATTTAATGTAAATAAAAAGTCCATATAATCAATTAAATTATAAATTGTTCATTTTACAGTCAATTTAATATCATAAATTTTTTACTAGGTACCCCAATATAGAATATCAAAACATCCACCCATGGAAATGCCTCACACATATTGTTCCTATGATGTATTAACTATTTATACAACAAGATATAATAATTAATAAATAAATTATTGGGAGGATAAAAAGGATTACAAGTTTTAGAAAATCGAACACTACCCACATGAGGTATGTCATGCCAAAAATTTGAATAGAAATACTCTGTCTAATTTTCATAAAAATCTAATTCTAATAACTCTTTCATATAATTTTGCAAAAATCATATATAGACTTTGTGGATTTAGGTACCCTATAAAATATCTCACTGAGTACCTTTTTGTGTAACCCAATCATTGTCTTGAAAACCCTCGTAAAAAATTTCTTTGTAATCAATACCATTTTTTCAGTTTTATTTAATTTGATCTCTTCCCTTAAATCCCATAATAATGATAATTATTTCCCTTATATTAATGAAAGATAATATACCACTCACACCAATAATGAAGCAAAAATATGTGCGCCAACAACAATCACATAACTATAGTTCCACCAATGAATCACTTAACATGTTATGTAATCCTTATTAACATTTAGGATGGCCCATGATAATTTCTTTTATAGAGAAGTTAAATATAAAAATAAAATTCCATTGATAAAAATATTAATAATTCAAAAATAATATACCACCATGAAAATATAATTACCCCAATTTACACCACTTATAACTTATATGGGCCACCTACCTGGGATCATCGTATGTCCATTAATCCCTAGAAGGTTATATCAATTTTGAAGATATACAAAATCAATTTAAGTAATAAATAAAAACATAATAATTAGTGAATCACTCATAATTTATTAACCTAATCGACAAAAAGATGATATAACTCTTTGAGTAGAGTAACAATTGTTAAATCACAAGAAAAAGGGGTGCATTCTAATCGAAATTAATCCATAGACCTAAAAACATAATAATTAGTGAATCACTCATGATTTTATCACCTAATCGTCAAAAAGATGATATAACTCTTTGAGTAGAGTAACAATTCATAAAGCATAAGAAAAAGGGGTGCATTCTAATCGCAATGAATCCATAGATCTAAACCACCCAAACATCCGATTTTCAAACCATAAAAAATTATACATTACTATAAATTACATAAATTATAACTGAATAAAATCATTGAAGACTCCCCTCTAGTGAAAAAATTTATAAAAATGATATTTCCAGATTATTATGCCTTCTATTTTCATCAAACATGTATATCCCATCGATTTAAATTGATTATATCATTTAAAGTAGAATCATAAATTACATATCATTTTATACAATGTAAAATAGGTATAGTAATAACATAATGATGAAATTTTGATGAAGAATGATGTTTTACCTATGAAAAAGTGTTAAAACAAGTGTATAGAACAAAATTATTGAAAGGGAATGTAATACAATAGGGGGATGGGGAATTGAACTCCCTCTGTGTATAAGGGATAAAATAAACCATGAAAAAAATAAAAAATTGAAATTGGATCTACCATATGTCAATGGGAATACTAAAATTCTTTATATAGTATTGACAATGGGATAGACCAATTTCCCATGAAGCCAAACATTATGTGGGATAATGCTCGGTGTTTGGTGGGGGTTATTCTACCACCCATTAGGATTTGGGTTCTTAAAATCATGAAAAAACCATCCAATGTTATTCTCAAAGAGATACACCTTATTAAAAAATCATTATAGACTCGTAAAATATATTAAAATAATATTTATTTAGTAATAAATTTTAAAAAATTTTAAATTCATCCTCCTTGTAAATCAATGAAAATCAGACAAACAATCAAGTTTATTGGAACACATTCTATTAAAAAATTAATCTTCAACAATTCTTACTATCCTATTGAGTACATTAAATTTATTTTTCCATAAATACCAACCAATAATAGTCACAAAAAATATATATGTACGCTATGTTTTATCCCCGAATACTCATATTCAATAATAGTGAAACTCCATCTCGAAATACTATTATTAACTGATAATGTCAAAAACATATCATCGAGACTCTAACTAAAATTCCCCATGCTCACCATATATTTAGTACTATTTTTTTACTCTATGATTTCCATTTAAATATTTTCAACACATTTCTCAGCACATGAGAATGTCAAAATGACAAATAACTAAAACATTAATATACAACATAATAAAAGAGATTAAAAAGTAATTTTGGATACAATTGATTCCATGAATGACAAAAGTTCACTTTATCTACCCTAGGAACTAATTTAGTATATTATCCTCATAATAATTGTGAACAAACTATACCCATGTTGTCATACCCATTTCATGATCCTTGCATGGAATGTAAAATAGTAGTTGGGCCACGTAGAGCATTATGAACTGAAGCACACATATCCACATGAAAGATGTTTTCAACAAGTGTTGAGAGATTGGAACTACCTGTGGAAGACTATACCTTCAAGTAAAATGTATATGGTGGGAAAGTACCTATAAATTACTTATGTCATCCAAATAGGGGTATTAAATTATCTGTTACCACTTTTATAATAACTTTTATGTGAAATATACACCTATAATGAATTATTTTCTAGTCCTATAAATATAAAAATATATTCATGAATGATAAAAATAGATAAAAAGAACAAAATTAGAAATTGGATTCTTAGATGGTTTGGAATCTGTTTGTGATCGTACTCTTTATTGAATAAATTAGTTATCCATAATGTATAGATTTTATACAACATTAATAAAACATATTATAGAGGGTATGGAGGTATCATCCTTAACCTATAGTTTATATGAATTCTACTTTGATTTACACAACATCCCACTAGTTATACTAGAAAAAATATATGATAAATAATATCATATATAAAATGTGTTGGTATATAAATAGATTTTTATTTTCCTCTTTATCTTACCATAGTCCATAAATCAATAATGTGGAAAAAAGGGCTGCTTAGGACACCTCAAGCATGCATCCCCTTACACTAGTGGCTACCAACTAGCATCTGGCGTGTGAAATGTATAGTGGGGAGATAATACCCCATATTTGGAAGTGTTAAACTAGTAGAGAATAACTGATATAAATAAAGGGAATAAAATTATAAACAATGAAAAAAACTAAAAAACAATGGAGTAATACAATAAATAATGAAGTAACTATTTAATGACATGAATGAATATTAATAAATGTCATGCGAGAAACAATATAAGGAAAATACATGAAGAGAAAAATGAATAAAAAAAGATACCATTCATGAACACCATATCTGCACCACCCCCAAAAACCCACCTATCCCCCAAGAAAATAATCAACAACATGGTCCATTTCCCTTTTCCAAACAAGCATCCATGTAATATACTTGTGTAAAAAAAGGTAACATGAATACAGTGTCTGTTTAAATTAGTAGGTCGACACACCTTTTTCTAAAAAACCATTATGATAAGAAGTAAATGAAATAAATATATATACTTGGGTGTTAATTAATTAAACAATAAATTATATAACACAACAAACTTCTCTGCCTCAATATTGAAATATCTTTAAGAATGTCTTATAACAATTCCAACCATAATCATATATCCATGGTTAAATAACCAACTTTGGCTCCATGCCAGAATATATTTGAGAATTTTTTATGATTAATCCTAACAACACCATATAACCATGTAAAAATCACAACAACCTGGATCAAATACCTAAAATCAATACTACATCTCGGTCAAATACCTATAATCATTACAACATGGGACTGGGAAGATCCCCCTCCTTACAAGCATTAAAATATGGGACAATGCTGACCCAGCAAATATTATTAATATATAATATAAGTGGGATACTTATAGGAAAAAAACCATGTATAATAATTACAACATGGTACAAAAGTCATGCCATACTGCGTGTATATCACTATATCGCATCATATATCTCAAAAGATAATTTTTCAAATTATATTTCATCTTTTAATTACAACATTCAATTTAATTAATAGTTGATTATCCATATTATTAATAAGTAATAAAGCTGAAACATATGGATTCTATATAATGAAATATCTTAAGGACTTATTCCATTCATAAGACACTTTAATCCATTATTCAGTTCAATTAATTTCATGCTTAGCTCACCCAACTGGTATCCATAATCTAGGAAAAAGGAAAATTTGAAAAAAAATTATCATTGGGAATAATATCATTCATTAATAAATTGTCTTGGGAGTGTGTTATGTTGGTAATATAATAATATTGAACAAAAATGAAATTTTAAAACGAAAATGTTTTGGATTAGAGCCCAACCTTTAACTGACAATCCAATAATGCTTCCAAAGGAAATAAAGATGAGCATGGAGGTGTGGATGAACACTAAAACTACCCTAGTATTTAATAAATATTTAAACATGATTTATTATATAAAAATGGACTTAACTAAACCCATATGATTGAATGGAATCGTTTCTTTGTGTATTAGGAACATTACATAACAACTTAAACATGAAATACAAATCTTTATTGAAAACATCTTTTAAATGACCCCAATATTCTTTTGTAATTAGCATTTCATGGGATAATCTGAGGAAATACCTAAGAAAAGGGTGATCTGTAAAGCCTAGTAAGGGATTAAATAAAGAATAACCTGATGAATGAAATACATGTTAAGAAAAAACATATCAATGGAGCATAAGATAATCATGAACATTTTGTCTGGATATATCATGATTATCACAACATGGAAATGTGGAAACAACTTAAAACACTACATAATTGACATAAATGAATCATGTAAAACCCTACCTCAACATTGTGAGAAAAAAAATATATAAGGGAATCAGGTAAACTCTTGTTTCAATATGATGTATCATGATACTAAACATTACCCAATGTTTTGTAGTGCTATCAGGGCATGACCTTCATAATCATTTTAATCTCTTGATTATGTGTTCCACATAGATCAAATAACATGGATTTATTAAACATCATAATTTATTCCACAATAAAGTAATGATGAATTATTATATTTATGTAACCATTATATATGTACATGTTCATAATGGTGAATACCTTTTAAGACATAATGAGTATTGTATTCACTACACATTGATTTTGGAAAAGAAAATCACGGTGCAATTTCTGTAGAATAACGGAGTCATATAGAAATTCATAAATTGGGTTGATGAGAGATAAAGGAATCTCTCATAATCTATACATGAAATTGATAATAAGGGGATCATTGAATGAAATATCCCAACATGTGAAATGGAATGTATATTGACAATATTAATGAAATGATTGAATGGAAATGAGAAGAGACAAATCCCTTAGGGAATTTCCGCATAGTAATGGTCCAGTTTAAAGGATCATTGGGGGGATTAAAATGAGTGATAGGAATATCCCATCATAAATACACAAAATGTATTGTAAGTAGTAATGGATGAATATAACCCAAATCTATACAATTAAAATTAAATGGCATGACATAAAATATGTACTTGATGAAAAAGGAGAGAGAGATATCCCTTACTTGGATGTGTGATCCCAATGGATTGGGGGAGGCTTCTTGGGAGTTTGGGGTTGAAATGGGAGGACTCTAGAGAGAATAGGGTCAGTGGGTGGTCGATCATAAAAGATATTTAGTGGTGATGAATGGGTTATTTGGTGAGTTTATATAGGAAAGTGGGGGTAATTCGTTATTATATTGGTTTTGGACACAACATGCAAAAATATTCAAAACCTCAAACCATCCAACAGTTTTTTGCCATGGATTCTGAAAAATGTGTGTGGTGTAAATTTTTTTATAAGGCTTAGGGTTGATGATATTAATATATTTCTCTTGATTATGTGTATGTGAGTCACACTTTCAAATAAATGATTTTAAAATCTTAAAATACTTCATATGTCTTGGAGGAGTCACTAAGGCATTATAAAATAAATCAAATAAGCCTAAAATTTAATTATTTTAAAGTATAAACATATATTTTTATGAAGATAAATTTTATTTTATTTTATTACATCACTATTGGGTTATTATGATGTCATAAAACACATTATATATTTATAAGGTATTTATTTTTTACCCAAAAACATGATTATCTCAGAAAATTATGAAACATTTACCATTGGATAATTTTGATATCCCGATTCCAAAAATAATATTTATTTTAACTATATAATTTTATAAATATGTTAATTTTTATTTTTTATATAAAAACTGATATTTAGTGAAAATTAATGGGTTTTTACCAAAAGAGTTTTCAAACCTTAATTAAAATTACATATGAGTTAATCAAAATTATTTGATCATTTATATTTAATAAATGTATTTTAATAATAATATTTTATTAATATATTATTTAATTAAAAACCAATTAATTATTCAAAGTAGATTTCTTAATTGAATTTGAATAATAACCACAAATATTATTTGTGATTTAATCATCATTTAAAAAGTTACAATAATAGAATGAATGTAAATTCATTATTATATATAAATAATAATGTATATAATCATATTGCTAGGGTATTTTTACATATTCCTTTATAACACCAACATACAACCTAAGAGTAAGGCGGGCAATGGCAGGGATTTCATGGGGCCATTTAGTGAACATGGTTTGGGTCGTGATCTCAGTAAGCTAGATATTCTCCCATAAATGGTTTCTATTATGATTTTATTGTTTCATATCATCATGGCAATAGTCTAGGGAAAATACAATAAATGATATATCCCTTATAATCTTTTATATAAAGGTTTTATAGGGTAATATCCTACAAGTTCAGGCCATCACTTCCTTTGTCTGTTGTAACCTGATTTGTTATAACCCTATACTTAAACTAGTCATGTCATTACTATTCAATTGTTATATTATCAATGGGAAAGATACATAATTTAATTTTAATTTTATTTGGATAAAATAAATTAAAATTAGTTCATTTATTTTATATATCCATAAAAAATTTAATTAAAAGAATGGGAATTTTATTTGTAACAGTTTTCATCATTACAAACTTCACCCCTTAAGAAATTACTACCTCAGAATTTAATTTTCCTCAAATAAAATAGATGGGGGTAGCTCTGCCTCATCACTACCTTTTCTTCCCACACCGCTTCTTCAAACTTTTATTTTCTGCACAACACATTTATGATGAGAATATTCTTATTTTTTAGAACCTTTTATCTACAATGTTAGAACTTCATGATATACTCTTCACAGGAGAGGTAATTATCTAATGGTACCACCTATGGATTGATTATATGTGATGGGTCTAGTATTTACTTCCTTAAAAATGATACATGGAATACATCATATACCTGAGATCAGTATTTTAGGAGTTCAACTCGATTGGACACTACTCTGATTCGATAAAGGACATCAATATGGTTGATTTTCATGGGACCAGGCGTTCCCTTCTCCCAAAAAATAATAACTATTTTCGATAGAGATATGTGGATGAATACCATGTCTCAAACATTATACTCATGTTCTTATTAATGATTTTCAACATAGCTCTTTTTTCGACTCTAGGAAGCTTTGATGTGTTGCTGGATGGTTTTAACCTTCTCTTCCATTTCTTCGACCATTTATGGACCTAGAAGATTTAGTTCCACAAACTTATCATAGGTTTCAAATGTTCTTTATCTATTCCCATAAATGGAATCCTAAGGATCCATTTTGATACTTTAGTGGAAACTATTTTTGTAAGAGAACTCCTCCATAGAAAGAAGTTGGTCTCATATTCCATTAAAGTCCATTTAGTAAGTTCTCAATATGCCCTCAAGTGTCCAGATAGTCTTCTTAGATTGAGTATCAGTTTGAGGGTGTTATGTCGTGCTGAGGTTTAACTATGTGGTCAAAGTATATTTGAGACTCATCCAAAACATAGAGGTGAATATTGTTTCTTGATAGGATACAATCTATTTTGGTAATCCATGAAGCATTACCACTTCTTTGATGCATATTCGTTCTAGTTAATCTATTGGGAAATCCTCTCGAATTGAAATGAAGTGTGAAGTATTTTTAACACCATCCCCATGAACCAAGATAAAATGGTTTCCTACATATGTCTCTGAATATCTGGTGACAATGTATAGGATGCTGATTTCCCATTTTCCATTATGGTATGTGTATTGGTTTCATCATCCCATTATATTTCTTCCTCTCATCCTTCACTTGCTGACATGCCCTGCAATTTTTCTATATATTTAGAAATATCCTTCTTCTTGTTATCCCAACAATAATACCTCTCATTTCCTCAATACAACTTTGTGTTTCCAAGGTGAATGAATAAATTTTAACTATTTGGATCATCTAAATGTTAATTCTTCAGCCCTATATTTTATGGAACACATTGTTTTGGCACAAATCTCACAATTTCTTCGTCATTAACATTGACCTGAAATGATTTAACTTTTCTAATATTTTCTAATTTCTTCTAAATTACCATGTAATTTTTTTTAGAATACATTATCCTTTCCAAAAGAGATGATTGAGAAGTCATTAGTGAAATGATTTATGATGTCAGCTTCTTTATGATTCCCCTGTCCATCATCATAAAATAAAAGAATATTGGGTCCTTTTAAATTCAAATCAATGATAGAATAAATGGGTCCTTTCATGTTAGAGTATCCTCCCCAAAGAGATAATGCTACATTATTTTCAATGAAAATATCACAACATCCAAATATAGATCATGTGTGGTATAGTTTTTCGAAAGAATATTCAGATAAAATTAGGAATAGGAAATGAATTGGTCATTCTTAATCAACACATATCCTAGGACCCACTTCAAATCATCAATGAAGATTATGAAAAGCTCCCCACTTATGGGTACTATGAGGATATGGGAAGTGATAAGACTCTCCCTCAACTCCATGATTCTTTCTTAACATTCAAAATTCCAAGAAAAATTGACATCATTATATGTAATCTTGGTAAGAGGGTTTGAAAATCATGTGAAACTTCTCACAAATATATAATAATATCCAGCCAGTTCAAGGAAGCTAGGGATATCTATCATAGATGTCGGCCTCTACCATCCCTCAATTTATATTTTTGATGAATCCAAATATATACCATTTCTTATGATGAAATTCTACAATAATGAGACTTACATGAATTATAACACACATTTTCTGTAATTTTAAAATAGCATATACTTTTTCAAGGTATCTAGTACAATGATAAGCTGATATTCAAGATCCTCATTGGTTTTGGTGTATATAATAATATCATATATAATGACTACCACAAATTGGTCTAAGTAATATCTGCATATTCTATTCATTATGTCCGTGAATATTGATGGAGAATTATTGAGTCCTAAAGGAATTACTATGAATTCATATTTCCCATACCTTGTACGAAAACCATTCATGGGGATTTCTGCCTTCTTCACCCTTAATTGGTAATATCCTAACCACAAATTAACCATAGAGAATTATTCTGGTACAAATATCTGATCCAAAAATTCATAAATACATGAAAAATAATACTCGTTCATTATCATGATTTTTTTATCACATGATTATCATTGAAAATGTGCATTAACCAATCCTTCTTCTTTAAAAAGAGTACTGGTTCAATCCTTGGTGAAGCACTTGTGTTTATAAAACCTTTATCTATATTCTCTTGTTGTTGTCTCTATATCTCTTAAAGATCGACAAAATCTATTCTATGTAGATTCTTGGATATTGGAAATTCCCCTAGTAAAAGATAAATCAATAATTCAACATTTCTTTCTAGAGAAAGACCAACCAATTCCTTAGGAAATACATCAGCGAATTACTTTACAGTATACATGTCATGGAGGATGGTTCTTTCCTTAGACTCAATCATATGAGAAATAAAAATGTGATCAAAGGGTAGTAATGTCCACTCTTGAGATGATGGTGGTAAAGAAGATTCATCCTCCACTTTTAACATGAATAGAAGCCGGGGTCAATTCACCATATGGAGAGTGATTTCCATCTTACAACAATTTATATTGGCTCCATATAGAGAAATCCAATCCACCACAAGAATTGCCTCAAATTCCATAAGAGGACGATTTATGGGGTTCTCCAGGAAATCCAATCCACAAATTTTGATAGGCGAGGAGTTATATACATAGGATACCATAATTTTCCAATTTGTCAGTTTCACCAATATCTCTACTTCCAGGCTTTGTGGTGATTTTTGGATTATTCTACTATTTTTTTGGGATATAAAAGAATGCGTTGAACTGTGGATTATAAACATACCATTCACTTTTTAATTTGGGGTTTACATTATCCTATATAGACCTGGGGTGTGTAATTTTATAATTTTTAACACATAAAGGGGAATCCAATGTCATTAAAGGGATACAATACATTTTTCTCCTTAACAAATGAGGTTCTTGGATTCATTCTATGTTATCCATGATCTAATTCCTGACATATATTCTTATATGCAATGTTTTTGTTTGATTAATAATTTCTTTAATGAGATTATGAATTTACCAACAAATATCCCTTGGTAGTGTCAAACCAAGTGTGTAGAAAGGCCCATTGTCATGCACCATTTCTTATTCAAATCCTACTCAAAGCGGTGTTTTCATATTTTACCCTTTGATAGATCTGTTCTATAGTCACCTCCACTTGTTCGTATATAGACATGGATGTATTTTATTGATAAACCACTTACACTATACTCAAAAATATTTAGTTATTATTTTCATATAATAAGTATAATCCCTACGTACTTCAATAGAGATTTCTAATCCTAATCCCAAAAATAACTTACCCTATCCATTGATACCAACTATAATAACCCTAGTATTTCTTACACATTTAAACATGATTTATTACATAAAACATAAATTAATACAACACATAAGATCGAGGTTTCTACTGATTTTGGGGATTTGAAACATTCAATAAAAATGTTAAACTAGAAATACACATCATTATTGAAAACATGTTTTACATGACCACAAAATTATGTCGTACATAGCATTGCATGGGATAACTTGAGGACATACATAACAAAAGGGTGATCTTTAAAGCCCAATAAGTGAGTAAACCAGGCACAACATGGATAATCAATCATATTTAAAGAAATAGGCATATAAATGGATCATAAGACAAACATGAACATAAAGGCATGATATAACATGATTATCACAACATGGAAATGTGACAACAACTTAAAAAACTGAATCCTTATCATTAAGGAATTAGGTAAACCCTTATACCAACATGGTGGAAAATTTTACTATAAAGGTATAAGGTAAAACAATATCCAAACAAGAATCATCAAGATACTTAACATTACCCAATGAATTGGATCACTATTAGGGCACACCATTTATAATCATATCAATCTCATACTCAAGTGTGCCACATAGATCATATAATACGGATTCATTCAATATAATATTTTGTTAAATTATTAAGTAATATAGAATTAATAAAGCTATGTCACCATTTTATATGTATTTTTGCATAAATATGAATACCATTGATAGTTAAATTTATATGGTATTCCATATATGATGGTTTATGCATTGAAAATCATGGTGTAATTTTTGTTTCATAACAACGTCATATAGAAATTAAAAAATTTCTTTTATGAGAGTGAAAATGGCCTATAATAATATATACATCGGATATAAATAATGGGGATCATGTTATATAACCTGTGAACATGTGAAATAGAAATTTGATGCATAATATTAAATTATTTCTTGAATAGAAATGAGAAGAGAGAAATCGGTTACGAAATTTCGACAAAGCAATGCGTGGGTTCAAAGGATCATGTGGTTGATTAAAGGAAGTGAAAGTAAGATAACATAATTTATAAAAAAAATTGTAAATTAAGGAGGTATTCAATAAAATATCACAATTCAAGAAAATGGAAAGTTAATGGAATGACATAAAGTATTTACTTGATGAAAATAGAGAGATGGAGATTCCTACCGTGGATGTGTGATCCCAAACGATTTAAATGGGATTATTAGTATCTTATTATTTCCATGGGATGACTCTATTTATTAGAGGGATAGAGGGTGGTAGACATTCAAATATCTTTAGTGACGAAAAATGGGTTCTTGATATGGATTCTATAGGAAAGGTGGATAAATTCTTAATTATTTTAGTTTTTGACACTACACATTAAAATATTCAAAACCACAAATTATCATGTAATGACCCACCAATTATCATTTTCCTAAGAATACAACATGTCATTACTTGTCCTTAATCGACATCCCCATGGCATCAATGTTTGGCAATAAATGTCATAGGGTTTCAAAACCAGTGGGGGATAATTTACCCTTTTAGAACATACTGCAGAACCAACAACCATAACAAATCTATTCACCTAAATGATGCATAAAAAATTCTAAGACAACTGAACAATTTATTTTATCATAAACCAACCAAGAGTACCATAGCGGAAACCAACAATAAATCAGATTAAACAACTGAATGAAAGAATAAAAGACTACAAGACGACAACAAAACTCCATGCTCCGAAAGCTCAAAGCTACATCATCACTATCCAACCCATGATTCATGATGTAGTGCTATAAAAATGTGACACATTACCTATTCCTTTATCCTGATATATGACATCTACATAAGAAGCAACATGCCAATGGAGGGGGTGAGTAATAACACTTAGTAGGTTTTCCTCGATGACTTCCCATCCCATGCCTCTAGGATAAAACATTATATCACATTTGTATAAAGAAATTCATGTAAAACATTCAAAAATATTTCACAATATAACATGTTCCATGTCAAAACCATTCTCTAACAAAAACCCTTTTTCTCAAGAAAAGCAACCAAGCAATGTTTCCAATAAAAATCCCATTTCAATTTTGGCTCATTCATTTTATTTCAAAAATCCACACAACCATCCATGCATGAAACATGAAGCTCCCTATACTCACTAGTGGTGAGTTATCCTTCCACTAAGCCGTCACTTAGTGGACTACCTTAACGGGGGTACTTCATGTGCTTACACGTCCCTTTTGATGCAGTTACTTCTCTCCCTTATCTATCCCGTCCTTTTTATGGGCATACTTCTCTCCCTTATCCATCCCGATGAATATGGACACCCACCAAAACCCATGAAAATGCATTCCAAAACCACGTGTGTTCAAAACCATTTAATTAAATGTCAATACTTTTATTGAAAACCATTTCATCCATGCATTAAAACCATAACCCGTTTAAAATCACCATTTAAATTCACTTAAAAAAAATTCCAAAAACAAACAATTTCCATCACCCATTACTTAAAATGGGTTCAACCATTCTTTCACAGAAGTTAAACAAATCATTTCAATCATGGATAAAAATTTGAAAATAAGCCTTCAAGTTCTAAGAAAGGGGAATCGGGAGTGAAGCCCCCTAACACCACAAATTAGGTGAAGCCAACCAACAGATGAAGAACGCCAACAAAACAACATCAACTACTCCCCGAAACAACTTTTGATTCCTTCCACTAGTACCATCAAAACCAAAACCTGACATAAAAGTCATACAATACCATAGATCTAACCACATTGGGCATAGATCAAAGGATCCATCAAGAGGGAAGAATGAGATATAAGAAAAATAAAGGAAATAAGACATACATCGATCAACCGACCTCTAAACGCTATGGAAAACCTCCAGGTTGCTTCCAAAATTCTTGGTATGTGTTCTCCCACATTCACTAGAGAGTAATACCGAGTTAGGGCCATCTAGGAGCAAAGAAGAGTGGGTTTAAAGATTAAACGAATTAGATCCTTAAAAATAGGAACTATGTTGACCCCGCTCATGGTTAGTTTCCACGGTTAGTCAAATCGTGCGCTAACCATGTGGTAGTCACTGCTTGGAAGGGGCACTCTGAATGGCCTCCTCGCACAGTTTTCCAAAACCATGCGCACACCACGCAGTATCATCTATCCAAAGTGTCCACCACATGTAAGGCTTCTGCATAGTTTGGGAAACCCATGCGAAGCCCGTGTGTCACCACATTTTTCCCATTAACACTTTAAAAGTCTCGAAACTTTCCCAACCATTTCTTATATGATTCAAGTACATAAACAGTATGAAAAAGGGTTACATACCAGAAATATGTTGTGCTAAATTCTCCCCTCCATTGGCCATTCCATCCCTATAAAGTGTAAAACCATCGCTAGCCTGAAAGAGTTCTGGCCACTGCTCTATCATGTATTTCTCACGTTCCCAAGTCTCTTCCTAAATATGACCATGTTGTCACAAAACCTACTATATACTGACACTTTTTCCACAAAAGGTTTTCTCTTACCATTCGACAATCAGCACCAGAATATGTAAAAATAGAACATCTATCTCTAGGTCAATGTGATCCCATCTGATCACATGGTTAGGATCGGGATGATAATTCATCAACTAAGATACATGGAACACATTATGCACTACACTGAACTGTGGTGGTAATGCCAACTGATACACCACCTCACCAAACCGTTCAAGTATCTTAAAAGGGCCTATATATCAAGGAGATAATTTTCCCTACTTACCAAAATGACGATGTCCAAGCCCTGGAGAGATTCTCAAAAAGACATGATCAGTCACCGGAAATGACAATGTTTATCATTGATGATCTGCATAAAATTTCAGATGACTCTCTGCCATCTCCATCCTCTATTTTATCAACTAAATCATCTCCATTGTTTCTTGGATAAGGGTAAACCCCACTAGAGAAGTCTCACCTCTTTCCACCCAACAAAGTGGAGAATGGAAAGGACGCCCATACAATGCTTAAAATGGAGTCATGTGTACTGAGGCCTGATAATTGATATTGTATGAGAAATCCACTAAGGGTATATGCTCCTCCCATGAGCCACCAAAATCTATTACACAAGCTGGTAACATATCTTCCAATTTTTGTATGGTCTGCTTGGATTTCCCATCCATATGAGGATGATATGTCGTGCTCATTGTCAACAGAGTCCCAAGGGATTGCTGTAACGATATCCAGAAACAAGATGTGAACCTCAGATCTCTATATGAGACTATATACACTGGTACACCATTCCACTTTACCACTTTTCAGATATTGATTTTTAAAAGATCTTCCACTGTATGACATTCACAAATTGGGAAGAAATGTGCCAACTTGGTTAGACAATCCACTATCAGCAAAATGGCATCGTGTTTCCGGACCATTCATGGAAGACCTATAACAAAATCCATTGTTATATGATCCCATTTCCACACAGCGATAGGTAATTATTGTAACATACCAGTTGGTATCAGATCCTCTGCTTTAACATACTGACTTGTTAATCACTGCGAGATGAACTTGGCCACATTCCATTTCATGCCACTCCCCCAAAATAGTGCCTTCAACACCTTTTACATCTTCTGTGCACCTGAAAGTACATCCCACCTTGAATGGTGGTAAGCATGAAGGAGTTGTTCTAGATCAGTTAATGGTAAAATCATATAATATTGAAATCACAAAACTGAATTCCCATCCATCTTTTATCCCTCAATGGTCTCCACACTATTGAGTTTTGAACTCATAACAACACAGTCTACATAGGATGCTTGTGCCTCCTTTTCTATATCCACCAAAACAGGAACAAGATCCCCTGGAATGAAAACTATAACATTATCTCGGTCTTCACATTCCATACGCATGTCGGCTATGACCGACATCAACTGCAACTCATCTGAAACTTCTTTCACCAACTGAGCATACAACTTTCTGCTTAATGCATAAGCCACCAACTTTCCCTTACCCAGTATATACATCAGGTTAATGTCGAAAATTTGAAGATACTCCATCCATTCCCTCTTCCGCAGATTCCAATCTCGTTGTGTGAAAATATGATTTAAACTCTTTTGATCTATAAACATAGTGAATTTCTCAAAGAAGAGATAATGACACCAATTCTAAAAGGCATAGAAAACTGAAGCTAACTCTAAATCATGTGTTGGTTAGTTATTTTCAGGGACTCTCAACTATTTGGATCCATAAGCAACAAAATGGTCTCCTTGCTTGAGAACACATCACAACCCAGATCCTGAAGCGTCTAAATACACCACAAACCCATGTCCTGATTCAGGAAAAATCAAGACGGATGATTATGTAAGGTGAACATTCAACTCTTGAAAAGATCTCTCACATTCCTCAGTCCATTACAATGCATTGTTCTTCTTTTTCAATGCTGTCATAGGTGATGCAAGTCATGAGAAGTCACACATAAAGCATCGGTAATAACGAGATAGTCCAAAAAAATACTGTATTTAAAAGACGTTCTTCGGAGGTTCCCAAGAAAGAACAACATCTATATTTTCTGGATCCACTGCAATACCTTTTTCAGATAAAACATGGCCAAGAAAGCGTACCTATTGTATCCAAAAATCGAACTTTGATAAATCAGCATACAATCGATGGTATCTCAAGATTTCTAACACTATCGCCATGTGTCTCTCATGCTCATCCCTTGTTCTTGAATACACCAATATGTCATTAACAATAACCACAAAAAAAAGAATCTAGATATCACTGAAATATCTGATTCATCAATGCCATAAAGACTGTTGTAGCATTTTTAAGACCAAAAGGCATGACTACATATTCGAAGTGGCCATATCTGCTCCAGAAGGCTGTCTTCAGAATATCCTCCTTCCGAACTTGCAACATGTGATATCCTGACCACAAGTCAATCTTAGAGAACCACTGATCTCCCCTCAATTGATCAAACATGTCATCAATGCATCGAATTGGATATCTATTCTTTATCATAAGTTGGTTATGTTTACGATAATTTACCCATAACCCCAATGTTCTATCTGATATATTTACAAACAAAATGGGTGCTGCCCATGGAGACATGCTAGGCCGAATAAAACCATTGTTTTCTAGTTCTTATATCTATACATTCAATTACATTAATATCTTTGGTTCCATCCTATACGATGGTAGTGAGATTGGACTGGCCCCTAGAAGGAGATCAATTGTAAACTCCAGTTCTCTTAAAGGTGGTAACCCTGAGAATGTTTCTGGAAAAATATCAAGAAATTGATCTGCGACTACTAGGAAACAGTTATTCGTGATCTCGTCCATCGATTCCATGTTTAACACAAACAAATGGTAAGATATATTTTCCACTACTTGTACCAACAAGCCTATAGCACCTGTCGTCACCACTTTTTTTCTCTAAAGAGATGCTTGACGCCATCCTCAGTCGTAAAACCGACTGTTCTGCTATAACATTAGATGTGAGCCCTAAACTTTTTCAACCAATCCATACCCAGGATTATATCATAGGTATCCATCTCCATCAATGAGAAACCCCATTTCAGCTCATCTCCTTAAATGGTTATAGAAAATTCTCTACCGACAAAGTGTCTACATTTTCTTTCACCAATTGGAGTTTGATGTTTTATCATAGAAGAAATCCTTTCATGTATTAATTTCATCAAATCAGCAATACGAGAAGCAAGAAAGAATGTGATGCACCAGTATTGAACAACACTTGAATGAGGGTAGAATTCAAAATAATTTTACCTCTCACATTAATATTGTCAAACAATCAACTTTTATCTTAATTGAAACATCTATGTCATCTTCCTTCAAGATTATATCATAGAAACATTCCATCTTCACCTCCATGTTCAAATATTCCAATGTATTCACCATTATTCATAATAATGCATGGAATCCCAAAAACACTTTTGTGTTTAAAAAATAGATCTCTTTCATGAAATATTTCACATTGAGTTATATCTTAGCATGGGCCTTAAAAACATCAGTTTTGAATGTAAATAGTTGTTATCATGGATTTCCACTAAAATTAATGAGAGGGACCATGTTCAAGTAACATAGTTTTCCCCATTTCAATCATACTTCTTATTTTTCCTTTCAGAAACGCATTTTTTGAGGAGTGACTGGTGTACATAACTCAAGAATAATTCCATTATTTTCAATAAAACATTAAAACTCATCACTTTTTTTTATTCAACACCATTGTATGTTATCAAAATTTTCACTCTAGACTCAAATTACTTCTAAGATTTTCTCCTAAAACATTTAAACCTTTTCAAATAATCTGACTTATCTATCAAATATGTAACATAAGTAATTTTTGTAAATCCATAAACGAAATTAATGAATTTCTTAGCAACATGATTTTCTTATTTTCATATTTTATAATAGATATCCTAAAGAATGTGGTTCACAATTCTATTTAAATAAATTTCATATATTTATGCACATAATTGGTAATAATTCATTTATGATGAATTGTGAAACAACAATATCTTATTCTTTGCATATCACTAATTCAATAGACATATTCTCACTTTGATAAATTTCTCATGTCTCTCTAAAACGTGTCTTAGAAATTTATGTGACAATTGATTCCCTTAAATCATACATTTGTTACATATATTTTGAACCTCACCATCATGGAAAAATATTACTTTTGTATATTGGCCTCTAATAACAATCATTATTTATTCCACTATAATATCAATAAATCCATGTTTTAGGAATATAAAATATTTTTATTCTACATAATGTTGTTACACACTTATCATTTATTATTTTAACCCATCAATAAACACAATCGTCTTGGATTTAACTTTTTTTATCCAATAATAGAATACGAAAAATCATTAATTTTGAGTGATTCATCATTTCAAAATGTCAGTATTCTTTATTTTATGTCCTTTACATTAAGTAATAATTTTATGACTCCTTTAATATGAAAATAACATCCACTGTTAATGATTATTGTTCATTATGATTTATTGAATTGGAGACTGGTTTCTACAAAAATATCTTTTTTATTCCAATTATCATTATTCACTTATGGCTTCTAGGAGTAGTTTTAAAACTTTTCTTGTGATGATAACAAAACATTACAACATTTTTAAATATGTATAGGTTGGTCACATCTTTCAAAAATAGTTTTCAAAGGATGTAATCTTTTTTAAAATCTCATAGCACCATAATTATGTTTCATCAAAACTGTAACACCCCAACCCCATTTACCCAGATTCAGTGCATTATAACATAACATTGGCATGATAAAAAAAGTTCAAGTCTCGAAATACCGATTAGTTTAGTAGCCTTGGAATGACAAGATACATTCATAATGTTTACATTAAATCATAAAGTGAAAAACTACAAAAACAAATATAGTCTCCATAGACCACACTCATATCCCCTCATATTATCCTTGAAGGTCATTCATAAAATACTTCTTCATATCCTAGAAAAAAATAAAACGTAGAAAGGGGTGAGCTTAGATGCTCAGTAAGGATAAAAATATAGAAGAAACTTTCTTAAATAAGTATAAAAATTTAAGGCAATGTATAAATAAAAAAAGACTATTAAACTTGAACTTCAGCATAATATGGTAGAGGTAGAATGAAATAATTCAATTTAATTATTCACATGGATATTCTATAAGTAGAATAATCACATCAAATATAAATAACCATTTTCATAATGATGGAATACATAATTCCAGAATATCAAAACCACATAGTCAAGGCCTTATGTCAAGACTAAAAATAAGATTTTGTCAAGGCCTTGTGAAAAGACACTAGATTTTCTCATGAGACCTACCGATGCATCGAGGAGCTATAGTAGGATCCACCCATCACTTACTAAGTCCAATGCATTCCTCATATGAACAGGTTTAAACATAACATAAAAATTCATATTAAAAATAGCATTCGAAATGTCTATATTGTCTTCATAAACCATGAATTTTATAAAAATAACACATCCATAGTCAAACATATCACAAAACCATCAATACAATATGGAAGGTTTTTTATCATAATAAATCAACTTCAAATAATCATATAATCCATCAAAGGATGTTGACATAGATGAAGTCAAAACTATTTGGGAATAATATATCTTTTTTGAAATAATTTAAAAGTCACATAATTATAAAAGAAAACATTTACATTGAAATTGTTCTTATAAGCTTGTAAAGGATGCTTCGAGGATTTTATAACGGTGAAAAATAGCTGCACCAACCGTATAAGTTAAGAAAAGAATTCTTACAATAATTTTTTCGAAAATGTTAAAAAGGACCTCGTTTAGAAAACGAAGGAATAATTACTTTATAAACATCTTGTAAAAATTTAACAAGGGTATAAATGACATTAACCCATAGTCTATAATATATTATTAATGATTGAAATACATTTTTATGAAACATGTATGTGGTTGATAAAGAGGTCCCAGTAGATAATTACGTATAACCAACCTTAGATAATGAAGAAGTTGTGAAATAATCTCATACATTATACTTTTCCATGGTCAAGGTTAGGCTTAACTCTTGTATAATCATGAAATTATTATTATTAAATTATTCAATAATCAGATACACTTAATATGATATCATATATGATATTTTAACATTGCTTTGTTAATAATATCTTTGTATTATTGTTGTTTCGGGTGTTAACTGATTCGTTTTACTTTATATGCATTATTACGTAATCCGTTTTTGTTATGGATAGGTTTTATCTTATTCATATCCAGAATGATATTATTTCTTTAAAAGTTATTTTTAACCATAAAATGAAAAATATTCGTGAATGGATACCATGGGGAATGGTTCTCTTCGCGGTCGTGGAGACGGTAGTCCATACGTATGCACGAGCAACAATATTATTTTTTTGATATTAAAAGAATATATATATGGATGGTATATCATATATACAGAATCATTATCATGTTATATTTATTATTTAAATCAATTACAAATCATTATCATACTGATCCAAATAATAATGTATTGAATAACAATTACACCACGACTTGGAGATGGTAGGTCATACGTACGCGCGTATGGTGACATGTAATTCAATGGTTGGATAGAATACTGAATATAGTAGTACCCTATTTTTAATAACTTTATATTATATTTATGATACTAGATTTACTATTTTAGAATAGGAATAACAAAGAAAGAAGAATTGGAAGAACAAAGGAATTTGAATGAGGGAGGTGAAATAATTATCTCTTCTTCGGGTTCTTCCTTTTGATTTGATCCAAAGGGATCATTAGGTTGGATTTCTGATCAAAATAATGCCTCTAGCTTGATGTTATGGACGTTTTAGGGGTATTTGGGAAGGTTTTGTCCAAGACAAAATGATTCTAATGTGTGAATTAGTGAGAAGGGGGGGGGGGGTTCCCTTTAATAAGAGGGGTGAAGGGAACCTTAGCAAATGATAGAAATATTATGTTATAATAAATTAATATTCTGTTTATAATGGCGCAAAACTAATTTATTTTGAGGATAATGTGAGGATAGGTCAAACAAAACTCAACCAATAGTTTTTAGACAGGGTTGTGTCACTTTATTTACTTTATCTTTTAGTTTTAACTCTTAGTTAATTATTATGACATTTACCATGTCCCCTTGTTTGTTTATATTATATGGTTATTAATCTTACTATAAACATCCATGAAACCCCCATGTGGTTCATTAATGATACACCTATCTTTAAATGAGTCTTTTGGCCAATCCTTAGTTTTTTAGGAATATTATTTCAATTTATAATATAATATTTGTTTTAAAAACTCTTTTATGTCAATTTTGACAGTATTTAATAAATGATATTTGTGAGTGTTAAAAATTTTTTAATTCGAACCAAATTCATTTAAGCGACCCTAACATGTGATATTAATCAATAAAATTCATATATTTCATCAAAACATTCAAATTATATTTATTTTAACATTTATAATACCAATTATTTGATTCATTCGTTAATAATGAAAATACTACATCATTATTGTGTCATAAATAAAATTAATTATTCAATGTCTAAAAATTATAAATAAAATAACATTATGTGTGAAATATTTTTATCTTTATAATTAATATTTATGGTCTAAAATATAACATATATAACCATATGTAAAAAAAATTCTAAAATATATATGATTATGTCATTTTTGTATTTACTTTATCTTAATTAATATAAAGTGTCATTATCACTTACAAGTGGCTCCATGGAGTCCGAAAATCACCTCATAGATTCGCATGGTCGGACATGCATCAAACCAATATATTTAGGACATGTTTAAGGTAATTTAAAATATTTATAATATTATTTTTCACCCTTATTTACCGGATTTACCCTTTAACCATGGTAAATAAAATATTTACTGAAGTAATTATACAAAATGTCTAAAAATAAAAGTTACCTATTTACAAAAATTGGAAATACTTATTCTAAATATGGAATAAATTTTTTAAATTCAAAACACAGAAGTGTAAGAAATTAATTTAAAATTAATTTCCATTATCAAAATAAAAAGGGTGTTTTTAAGAAATAATAACTATCAAAAGATTAGCACTTTCTTATTTCCAGTTTAAATGTGAAATTATGTATAATGACCAAAATTGGATTAAATGGAAAAAATATAATATAATTATATTTTAAAATCACTCAAATTCATAATTTATATCTATTAATTATTTCAATTAAAAATGTAGTTTTTAATAAAAATTTAGTAATTTTCACTTTTTAACAAAATATGAAAGTTATCAAAAAAACATAAGAAATTCATTGAAACTAAATTTTTATGTACTGATTATAAATAAGAAGTTTATTTTTTCAAATTTAATATATAAATGTTTCGAATATTGAATTTAAGATGGGTTCACAATTAAAAGGCGGTAAAAGTGATTTTTTTTAAAAATACTTCTTTTATCCGAAAAAAATTAATTAGTTATTACATTTTGTATAAAAAACTCATAATATGGATTAAAAAATTATAAGGAGTATATAATGTTCAAAATTAAGTAAACACTATTCATAACAACTTTTGAACTACCAGTTTGGTAAGTCGTGATGCGCTTGAACTCGGTGTTGCGTGTAGTGCAAGTTATTGAATAACATTGATGAAATAACGTACTATGAAATCATAGGGTATTACATTCTTTCCTCATTCAATAAATTTCTTCATCAAAATTTGAAATTTATCTTCTAAAATTAATGGTTGAATATAGAAAATACCTTTGGGAAAACCCACATCAGAAATATGGTTTATAAAATTTATTCTTTAATAGAGGTAAAGATAAATGAAAGGGTCACCACCAAATTATGATCTCGATTTGGAGAACATTGATTGTAATTAGAGACACATAATTGGTGTAAAATGTAAATATTTATAGGTAGTGATTGAGGGCATCATTCACAAACAATTTTAGAACTGAGGGCCTCAAAGTAATCAATCTATGATGATTTAAAATATCATTGGTTCAAGAAAACATATGGTATTATGATAACAAATTTAATGTTTTATGATCCCTTACCTAATGTTAAGAATTAATTTCTTCATAGAATAATATAAGAGAATATATATATATATATATACTTGATAAGTATAATTCCATCCTTTTACAAATTTCTGCCACAAACTCATCGTTAACTCTAAAAGATAATAGAACATAAAAAATATTCTATTTATCCTATTCATATAGGGTTCCAAAAAAATGAATTTCTATTTAATCTACCATAACTTTTAAAAACACTACATTATTCAATACAGGACATTACGTGGGATAGTGGTAGTTGATACACCGTTGTCGCCCTACGATTGTTGGTTCATGTCTCGCGGCCTTGCCAGACGCGACTGGTTGCCTCTCGACCTCTGGGTTGTCCTTTTATGACAATACAAAAATAATCTCAAAATAGAATTATCCAAAATACTTGAATCCAAACACACAGTCCAAAATTTATATGGATGGTAAATATAATAAAGAACCTATTTATCATGTAATAACATTTGAACACCTTCATCATGCATTATTTTAATACACTACAACATCCTGAATTACAAGAAAGCCATAATGATTACATTCATGCTCCATTATTCTATATAGAATACTAGATATATTTTTCAATCCAAAGAATTTGTAAACTCCATAAATGCTGGAATATACAAATCATTAATCAGTTTCATGGTATTCAAGAATATCCAATATAATTTCTCCAAATCAATCATGTATTATTCCAAAATCACTACCTCGGTATCAAAACCATATTATGGTTTATCTTTCTCTCAAACAAATATTTTCCAAAAATTTAACCTGCAATTGAGTCACTTTTCATGGTTCCACAAAATCTCAAGTTCCTAGTTAAATAGTACTGCAGAACAATCCTTATATAGTCCATAATTATTATTAACCAGTACATCGTTGATACAACACTCAAATGAAATAATTATTTAATAAGAACAAAAGAACTATAATCATTCCTCCTCGTTTGGGGTAGTATCATAACATTATTATTATCCAATAGCATCATTTTGGGCATACTATGATGATTTGGAAATTGGTTAGTGTAGTGTCCCAACTCCTTGCAGATGAAGCATTGTACATTTGAAACCATTTACTTACCCTTGTTTTCACGTACTTGGTTGCCTTTTTCTCCACACTTATAAAAAACATCAATTACCTTCAGGAAAGTTCTTGGGTGTTTCTTCCCCCAGTTATCACATATGATAAAATTATTGTTTTCCCTCTTCCCTTTATCCATCTTTCTCTCTTAAATCCTTTTTTTCTCTTTCTTCCCTTCATAGCCATAGGACTCAGAGAATTGTTTACTTATCTTATTAACACATGATACTATTTCGTCATATATAGAGAATAAATGGGAGGCTATTTCCCTTCAATTTTTATTCCTTATACCGTGAATGGTATGATACATCTTACCCCATGGATCATATATATATTTGGAGTTCACATTCCTATTACTGGGTGCCATTTCTATACAATGGCATAAACTAGGCCAATTTATGAATTAAAATGAATAATTCCACACTTGTAAAATACCTAACATAAATTGAACGGTTTATGCATGTAATCCATAGTCATAAAGATGTTTTCATTGAGAATTATATAATCATAAACCCCTAACAAGTATTTGTAATGAAAATGAGAATTATTCTACGCATATTCTCCAGAAGTGGCGTGTCCAAGAGTGCTACAAGGACCATTTTCGTGGTATAGTTCCTGTTCGAGTCTAGCTCAAAGCCTTGTTTTGGGGTTTTACCCCTAGGTATATCTGAGCCAGATCCACCTCTTCCCACTCATGTCAAGATATGGATTCATTAATTTGAAAACTCACATAATCTCTATAATACCAAAATTATAGTAAGTTCTTCTATATTAATCCTCAATGTCCATCATAGGCTTATGTGCTACTATCAGAATTTATCTAAATATAGATTTCAATGTTTATACTAAACATCCTTTGATACCAACTATAACACCCTAACCCTAGTTACCTAGAGTCGGTGGATTAATACATAATATTGGCATGATCACAAAACATCATGTCACAAAAGACTGATTAGTTTAGTAGCCATGGTATCACTAGATACATTCAGAAAGTTTACATTACATCAAAAATTAGAAAACTACAACAACATATTGTCTCCATAGACCAAACTCATAGCCCCTCATACTATCCTTGCAGGTCATTCATAAAATACTTCTTCATATCTTGGGTAATATAAACATAGAAAGAGGTGAGCTCAGATGCCTAGTAAGGATAACAATGTAGAAGAAACATTCATAAATAAGCATAAACATTTAAGGGAATGTATTACTAAAACAAAAGCCTTTTAAACTAGAACTTCAAAAGAATATAGTATAAATAAAATTAAATAATTCAATTTATTTATTCAAATGGATATTCTACTAGTCGAATAATCACATGCAATATCAATAACCACATTCATAATGATTGAATGCATAAAGCCAGAATATCATAACCACATAGTCAAGACCTTGTCCCAAGACTACAAATAAGAGTTTTTCAAGGCCTTGTTCCATGACAATAGTTTTTCCCACATGACCTATCGATTAATCAAGGAGCTATAGAGGGCTCTAACCATCACTTATTAAGTCCAATGCATTCCTCATATGAACAGGTTTAAACATAACATAAACATTCATATTAAAAATAGCATAAGAAATGTCAATAATTTCACTATAAACCATGAATCAAATATAAATAACACATCCATTATCAAAAATATCACAAAACCATCAATACATTATGGATGTTTTGTATCATAATAAATCAACTTCAAATAAGATTATATCCATCAAAGGATGTTTACATAGACGAAATCAAAACCATTGGATAGAAGTATCACTTTTTTGGAAATCATTTAAAAGTCACATAATTATAAAAAAAACATTTACTTTGAAACTATTATTATAAGATTGTAATGTTATCTTCGATGATTTTATAAAGGTGGAAAATAGCCGCACCAGCCGTATAAGATTAAAAAAGTCATTCATTCCTTAATTATGTCGAAAAGTTTAAAATGGACCTTGTTTGGAAAACGATGGAATGAATCCTTTATAAAAATCATATAAAAATTCAAGAAGGGTATAAATGAAATTAAACTATAGACTATAAAATAGTAATAATGATTTGAAATACATTTTCAAGAAACATGGATGTGGATGACAAATAGGTCCCAATAGATTATTATTTATAAACAACCCCGAATAATGAAGAGATTGTGATATAATTCTTTACCTTGTACGTTTACTTAGTCAAGGGTATGTTAAAATCCTTTATAATGGTTTAATAATTGTTATTAAATTATTCTATAATCACATACATTAATATGATATCATATTTTATCTTTTATCAATTCTTTGTTAATAATATCTTTGTATTATCATTGTTTTGGGTGTTAACTGATTCGTTTTCCTTCATATTCTTTGTTATGTAAGCCATGTTATTTCTGGATAGGTTGTATATTATTCATATCTAGAATGATATTATGTCTTTAAACATTATTTTTAACCATAAAATGAATATTATTCATGAATGGATATGATGTGGAATGAATCTCACTACGTTCGTGGAGACAGTAGTCCATACGTACGCACGAGCGAAAATATCATTATTTTGATATTAAAAAAATATAATTGGATGGTATATCATATATAAAGAATAATTATTATTTTATATTTATTATTTACATCAATTAAATATCATTATAATAATCATCGATATAATAATGTATTGAATAAAAATTACACCACGACTTGGAGACGGTAGGCCTTACGTACGCACGTATGGTGACATGTCATTCAAAGGATGGATAGAATAGTGAATATGGTTGTACCATATTTTTAATAACATAATTCTATATATATGATACTTTAGTTATTATTTTAGAATAGAAATAAAAAATAAGGAAGAAGTGGAAGAAGAAAGAAACTTGAAAGCGGGTTGTGAAATCATTACCTCTTTTTCGGGTTCTTTCTTTTGATTTATCAAAAGGGATCCATAAGATGCATTTCTGATCACATTGTGGCCACTAGGGTTAAGTGAGGTAAGTGGGAGGTTATTTTGGCCAGGTTTGGGTGACCCAAATGGCATTAATGTTTTGAAATAGAGAGAATGGGGAGTGTGATATTATTAGAGGGGTGGGGGGACCTTAAGAAAAGATAGAAATATTATTTTATAATAAATTCATATTCGTATTCTATTGGCTCAAAACTGATATTTGCCTAGGATATGATGTTTATGGGTCAAATAAAACTCAACAAATAGTTTTTATATAGGTTTGGGTCACTTTATTAACATTATATGTTACTTTTAACTATTAGTTAATTAGTGTGACATTTAGCATGTCTCTTTGTAATTTTTTTATCATATGGTTAATAAACATACTATAAACTCCAAGAGACCCCCAAGTGGTTCATTAATGATACACATATCTTTATATAAGTCGTTTGGTCTATCCTCAGATTTGTAGGAATTTTATATCAATTTATAATATAATATTTTTTTAAAGACTCCTTTATGTCAATTTTGACCCTATTTATTAATTGATTTTTGTTAAAGTATTAAAAATTTAATTAATTCAAAAAAAATTCATTTTAGTGACCATAAAATTTAATATTAAATAATAAAATTCTTTTATATCATTAAAACTTTAAAATTATATATATTTTATCATTTATATTACCAATTATTTGATTCTTTTATTAATTAAAAAAATACCTCATCATTATTTTTCCAAAAATAAATTTAATTATTTAATGTCTAAAAATTATAAATACAATACCATTATGAATGAAATATGTTTAGATTTATAATGATTATTTATATTCGAAAATATAACATCTGTAACACTATGTACTAATTTTTTTTCTAAAATATATATGCTTATGTCATTTTTGTATTACTTTAACTTAATTAATATAAATTGTCTTCCTCACTTAGAAGTGGCTCCATGGAGTCCCAAAATCGACCCAAAGATGCACATGGTCGGAAATGTATCAACCAATAGGGTTAAGACACGTTTTACAGTAATTTATTATTATTATAATATAATTTTTTTACCATTATTTATCAGATTTACCCTTTAACCATGGTAAATAAAATATTTACCGAAGTAATTATTCAAAATGTCTAAAAATAAAAGTTAGTTATTTACACAATTTGAACCTCGTAATTATAAATATGGAATCCATTTTTATAAATTCAAAATATATAAGTGGAAGAAATTAATTTAAAATTAATTCTCATTGTCAAAACAAAACTTGTGTTTTTAAGAAATAATAAATATCAAAAGATTGGCACAAGATTATGTTCAGTTTAAATGTGAAATTATTTCCAATGACCAAAATTGGATTAAATGATAAAAATATAATCTAATTATACTTTAAAATATCTCAAATTCATTAATTTATCAATATTAATTATTCCGATTAAAAAGTTGTTTTTAATTAATATTTATTAATTTTAACTATTCATCAAATTAAGAATGTTATCAGAAAAATATCATAAATTCATCGAAACTAAATTTTTATGTCTTGATTCTAAAATAGAAGTGAATTTTTTTCAAATTGATATATATATATATATATAAGATTGAAATATTGAATTTAAGAAGCGGTCACCATTAAAATGATGTAAAAGTGTTGTTTTTGAAAAATACTTCTTTTATCTGAAAAAAAGGAATTGGATCTGACATTATGCTTAAGAAACTCATAATATTGATTCTAAAATTATAAGTATTACATAAAGTTCAAAATTTAGTTAACACTATTCATAACTGCTTTTGAACAACTAGTTTAGTAATTCATGATGCGCTTGAACACTGTGTTGCTTGTACTGCATGTTATTGAATTACTTTGAAGAAATAATGTACTATAAAATCTTGTGTTGTTATAAAAACATTCTTCTAAAAAATTTATTTTTAGTGTATTTAATCCCCATCAAACTTTTCATTATTTATTTTTTATAATAATTTTTATTTTTCTTATGAAAAAAACATATATTTACAATGTACACAAATCCCACACAATACCAGTAGTATCCATTAAAATAATATAAAAATTTGTAACTGCTATAGTGTCTGGTGTTGTGATCATTTTTCTCAATAACCTTCTTTTCATTAACAATAGAACTTCCTTTAGTCTAAAAATTTATACTCTAAACTAGACCATTCATCTTCAACTCAATTTACTTTTACTCCTTATACGAATAAGAAGGTGTTGGAACATTTCTAAACATGTATTTTTTAATCTAATTAATTCCAACATTATTGATTTTTTCTACATCCACAACAGTCATATATTTTTTATTCTCAAAAACAATTTCATTCTTCTTCTTACCCTTTTATGGTAACTTTTTATCCTTATCAAGATCACCATTTCTATAACTTTCTCTAACATTAGAGATAGTGTTCTTGATACTAGTAATCCTCGTATCAAATTTTGGATGTTTTTCAGAACAAGTTCTAATTCGTATTATTTTCCATTCATCTTAAATTCCAGATGCACATTCTTATATCTATCATTCCCAATATATTGTATTCATGTAATAAATCTATTGTAGAGATTTATATTTTTACATAGAAAAACATTCATGATAATTTCTTGCGAAACATTCATTTTTTAATTTCTTGATTTCATCCTCATGATTTCCAATCATTCAAAAACAGTCATTCAATTATTCATTTATATGAAATTATATTAATGTTTCTTTTTTTCCGAACTTATTCTTCATAACTATTTATTTTTATTTGATTCAATGAATGCATTCCCTCCATCATTCGCAGTAGGCCTTTCTGATTTAGCTTTATTGAATTATACATCTTATTATTTATAAAAAAATTACCTTTTATCGATTTGGACAATTTGTTTCTTTCCCATTAGAATAATATTTATCCTTATCACCCATTTTCTTCCATGATCTTCTCTTTCTTCTATGATATTCATTAATTTTGAGTTCATTCGTTCTTTGAAGGTAATCTGATGCAAATTTTTAAAAAACTCCACAATCATGAATTTTAGGGGAATTTCACCATTATAATATTATGTACCACCTTTCATATTTTAATTTTTAAAAAAAGTCATCATGATTTTTATTTATCTCATGTTTTTAATCCGAATCTCCAACTTCTTATTCTTCAAGAATATTCTTCTACATTTTCTCTTAGTATATTTGAAATACATTTCACTATAATCATTTAACTTACTTTCATACTATTATACTACCTCAATAAACAAGTTATTATAGTACTTTGAAAATAATTTAAATCATTTTTGAATGGATATATATCTTCCGAGAAGAAAAAATTTGAATCAAACATTCCAAAAAAATACATGATGTTTTCAAAAGTATGATAATCTTTCAATATTTCACCAAGACATAAAATAGTGCTAAAAATATCATTATCCTTTTTAAAGAAGTAACCAAGAGTTTTATAATCAAAATTATTGAGATCTATACACTTTAATATTCAAAAATGTAATGTTTCCTTCTTTACATTTGTACTTCCTTCATCAATTGTCTTAAGCTTATCACATATACCTTTAGTAGTGGAACCACCCATCACACAATTCTGTATTTCCATATATGCTAGTTCTTAACATCATAAACTATAATTACCATAATGTTGACATAATTCATATATAAAAAAATTATTCTATTAATAAAAATTGAAAGAGAAAAAAAGGTAACCATGGATCTAAAACAAATTTAAAAGTCCCTCCAAGGATTGTTGTATCACTGATAAGGTGTAAATATGTGAAACCCCATCTATTATAATTTTACAATATTTTGAAAAACCATTATCCTATTATTAAATAATTATCAATTTTATGAAAAATAATAATTCAATCATCTATAAGAACACAATTATTTACATGGTTCACAACTCTAAAAAAGTATTTACATCATTCGTATAGTACGGAAACAATCCCAAATAATATGATCAACTACAAAATAATAATAATGTGTGGATAAACACAAGTAGGATATACCCTTATAATTTTGTAAAAATTTTCTCATTTCTATATTGAAGGTTCGTATTTTATAAAAAATGATGCAATAATTGTTTCTTTGAAAAGTTGAATAACATTCACCAATTTCTTCAAAACATGAAACTATGATACATTATCTACTATAACATTTAATAATTGTAAATAAAAGTATTCACATTCTAACATATTAGTAGATACTAGCATATTTACACATCATAAATATGACTAGTCCAATGGCTTAGTCTGACTCCCCAATCATTTTATTTTGTCCAAAAATCATATGTCTACAAAGATTCTTTAGAAACATTTCTGAACCACCTGAAAACTCTCTCCGAAAATGTGTTTATGATTTCTTATCATTATAGGATAACATCTAAATACAATATTCATTATTCTCATATCCGAAAAAAATTCTCTTCAATACTCATTAAAAAACATTCTTCTCTAGAAAACATTCATCTACTCAAGCTTCTCCCTTTACCTCTAAAAAATAAGTGTTACAAAGTACAAATTACTTATTACTATCTATAGAGGAAAAATTTATTCTGAGAATTAATAGAAAAATATTATTCTATTTTAAAAAAATTCAAATCCTAAATTTCATTTCATTTTGACACTGTCTTTGACTTCTTCAGTGCTTCCCAACATTTCTGGATTATTCACTAAACTTCATTCATATTCTCACAACATTAATGGTCATAATAATTTATACTAATTACATAGACTAAATCAAATTTTTATTTCATTTCTTCATCATGATTAAGAAATATATATTCTATTATATTAAATTTAATTATACCAATTGATCATATGTAATGAAAATTAATTCTCATTATAATGAACATAAAAGACTGGAAAAAACATCTCATTCGGATGCTATAAATAAACATTTTTGATATAAAACATTAACAGTTTTCATACCTAAACATAGTCATAATATATAATGATATAAAAACAACATGTATGATCATAAAGATTAGTTTCCATAAACCGTTTTACAATGTCTTCCATGAAACTATACATTCAATGATTTTTACATAAGATTGAATCTATTGTGTCTGATGAAGTTATTTATATTACATTAGGACTGATGGATCTATCTCTACATCACTCTAATAAATTAGTGTTAGTGTCATCTCGATGAATTCGAACAAATTAATATATTAAAACTTTGGTCCAAACTAAAAATATACCAGAGTTCTTAATTCTTTTATAACCCATTAATATCAAACCAACATTTATTTTTACCTTAACCAAATAATATAAAACATTTGTTTAGTGAAAATAGTTGAAAACATTTTTGATATTCATATAGTTTATTGGTCCTCATACACATCTGTTTCTTCATTTCAAATGATTTTCACTAATGAAATATTCCTCTGATTGGTCGGTAACACACAATGATTGATGGAATAATATCAACAACCTCGATTTCAACAACATATTTCATTTTCTGATTATGGTAAAAAAAATTACACTATTCAACAGCTTCTTTCATTGCCAATTTTTATCTTCTGAGTTATTATTCTGACTGTAAACCTTCATATGTATCTTATCATAAATCAAAAAAATAATCTCAACCTTCAAACAATTCTATGTCTGTTGATCTCGCAATGATAAACTCGGAGTAGAAAACAATGAATTAAAAAAAATCAACTTTTGAAAACATTATCTTGTTGTCATGACTTCCTCATTACTTTTATAATATTCAAGATCAACATAAGATCTTCTAATGTATATCATATCCTTATGTAATCCTATTATTTTCCTCAATCTGATTCAAACATTCATTTCAGAGCCATGGTGAGTCTGATGGTCAATTTCACTTTAAAAAAATATCCTACATAGAAAATAAAAACAAATAAACATTCTTTTAAAAATGAGCCTAATTATTTAATTATGATTTATCCATATATACCTATCATCCATTCACCAAATCTTAAAATGTAAGGTGATTATTTTTTGTTGATAAAAATAGACAACACAATGTAAAAAAAGTATTAAAAAGTTCATTTATCTTCCAAAAACCCATCCTTGCTTCATGGTCCAAACAATCAGCACAATCCTATTTCCGCATCCAAATAAACATTGAACCATCTTTGTCCCGAAATTGGCCAATTTTGCATTAAATTTTTTGGGAAAATAGTACATTAGTCCATCTGGTCATTTGGTCATTTGTCCTTTTGTCCATTTTTCTATTTTTTAATCGGCTATTTTCCCATCTTGATATTTTCCATAAATCTATTACACCATTAATACATTATACCAATATGTAATTAGTCCACTAAGAAAATTTTCTAATTCATTATTAGAAAATTAATCTATTTGTCCAATTTTCTATTATTCCATTTGGATATTATTCCATTAGATTAATTTTCCATTTAAACAATACATTAATACATTTGGCCAAAAGTTTGTTATTCCAATTGTCCAATTTTCCATTTATCCAATTATCAATATAGAAATTTTTTCATTTAACCACATGGCCATTTAGATATTTTTTATTCAACCAATTATCCATTTACTATATTAGTCCCTTTGGAAAGTTAGACATTTGGACATTATTCCATTTGACTATATGTCCAATCATCCATTTGGCCAATTGGAAATTTGGGAATTATTAAATTTGGCCAATTGGAAATTTTTCCATTTATTCATTATTACATTTGGACATATTTACAATTAGCCATTTGTCCACATAGACATTTTATAATTTTAAAATTTTGCCATTTGGACATTTTTCAATTTGGACATTTGGCCATTCGGCCATTATTCCATTTTTCCATTTTTCTACTTAGGCAATAGTAAATTTTTCCATTTGGCCATTTAGATATTTTTTCATTTGTCCATTTGGACATTAGGTCGATAATAAATTATTCCATTAGTCATATAAATCCATTTTTCAATTTGTAAATTTTTTTGTCCATTAGGCCATTTGGCCAATTGGCCAATTTGAAAATTAGGCCAATAAGTCAAGTAGGATATTAGGACAACACTCTATTAGTAAATTAGTCTATTATGATACTATACCATTAATAAATTATTCCATTAGACCATTGGGCCATTAATTCATTAGTTCATTCGGCCTTTAGTTAATTTATTCCATATATTTTATTGGGGCATTTGGCCGTTAGGCCATTAGGCCATTAGGCAATTTGGCCCTTTTCTATTATGGAATTTATCCATTTAGGGTATTTTTTAAATTGGACCACTATCTATTTAACATTTTGGACACATTAAAGGGGAATTTGTATCATTATATTAAAGGGATTAATGATAAGAAATAATAAATTTCATTATGAAAATATGAATAAAAAAAATAAAAATTTAGATAAAAGTTTTATTTATATGATTGTACCTGGTGCCAATAATTTTTAGGAAATGTATTGCACCCCAATGATTGTTAATAAATACTAGAATCATTTTATATTTTTATCCCAACACATCAAAAAAACAAAAAAAAATTAAGTACAATTTATAATAATTAAATTTTAACTCAAACCATTAAAGGTTTTTAATATCATAAACTCATCACTCATCAAATATGACATCACTTTGATATTATATTGTGGGATAGTTGGTGAATATTAGTACACCATATATATCATAATTGACAATACTCTTATAACCCACATATGAGTCATTCTTATTTGGCATTATAACACCACAAGACCCATTAAATTTGCAACGTTACCAACTTCATTATTGGGAATTTTAAACCAATGATACAATGATCATGTTAGTTCATATAAATAGAACAATAATATAGATATAAATTAAACATATTTTCTTACTCATATCAAAATATATGCATTTCCATTGATTTCATTACTGGTATTCCTCCATGAGACTAGTTGCATTAGAATAATATCACTGTACACAATTAATGTTCCCATGATACTTCTACACTTCAAATCATTTTAACTAATCATCTAATTGCATTCATTTTAATCCACAATTATTTAGTTTATTAAATTCTAAGATACATGCATATGTGTACGACCATTCCACCTAAAACAATAACCCACTAAATAAGATAAAAAACAATTATGGTGTAATACAAAAAGAAAAAAGTATTTTATATAATTTATAACACGCGTAAACAAACTTGGTACAGGCTTCTCATTAGGCTCTAATAGATTCATGGGATGTCTTGAATTAGTATCCTCTAAAAGATCTTACTTTTCCAATGCATTTATTGTATGATCTATATGCATTGTAGTAGAATTTGATGGAATGTATACATTATATCCTATAATGATAGTAGAAAATAGTTGTGTTATAGTCCTGAAAGGATATGGGTAGTAGGGTTGGGGATACATCAAAGGATTGGAAATGGTAAATATGGGAAACTACATGGAGGTGGTGTGTGAGATGAGGAGGATAAATGGGATTATGATGGAGGAATGGGTGGTAGAATCCCAGGAGAATCAAGTGATGGATGAAAATGTGTGGTAGTAGGGGTTTCAGAAAGAGGTCTATTGTTAGAAAATGTACGGTGGGGCCTCCATCTAGTTCTACGATCACCCTCCCTCAAACCCAAACTAATAGGAATAGTAGATGAAAACTATGGTTCACCTATATGTCCCTAATTTTTTGGTAAAGCATAAAAACATAGAATTAAATTAATTATAGAATAAAAATAGTACAATAATTATAATCACTAATGTAACCATAGGAGGATACGTAAGCAATTCCATCTATCGTTCATTATCAAATTAACACTTCCTGATATCTTCATTAGTATTTATCATATTCTATATAAGAATGAAATATACTTTTTTTAGAAAATTAATTAAAAAATAATTAATAAAACATATAAGTTCAAGAAATAATAAAAAATGTAATAACATGTTTTAGAAAATATAATTTAAAACAACGTTAAAATTTAAAAAAAAAAATTTTAAGGATTATTTTTAGAGTTGGAATAAATAATTAAATGCAATTAAAAAATACAATTCAAAAAAAATATCATTCCAATCTGAAACTAAATTAAATTTTAAGGGTTCCTACTTGAGAAACCCACGTCAAGCTAAATGAAATTTTCTATGAACGTATATGGTTGATTCTATATTTACCCACCACAAAATCATAATCAATATAAAATCTCACTATCAGAAAATTTGATTAGTCAAATGAAATAATTTTTTTAACACCAATGGGGGAGTAAATGGTTTTTATTTCATCCCCACCATCATTAAAATTATGTCTTCGGATTTCATTTATAATGACACCATATTTAGGTCTTAGATGATCATTCGCATATAAATAGTTTTTTCCATTGAATAAAAAAAATATGGATCATCGGTATCTATGAATAGATTAATTTCAATAACAATAAATTCACAATCATAAATCAATGTATCACTTTATGAAATTGAATCAACAAATTGAAATATTATATTATTGAATCAACCATGACACTAGTATTTTAACAACAATATTCTCTAAATATGTCCATAATAAGTGAAATTTTTATTTTGAGGCCTATTATCTATTACAGTTGAATAATAGTCTATTATAGAATTTTCCATAAAGAAATTATGATGTTTCCTCATTTTTACCTCTATATTAGTATTAAGAAAATAATATCTATAGATTATTATATAATTTCTTTAATGAAACAATGAATTATGACAAAAAACAAATTCAATTACTTCTTGAGAGATGGTGTGAACATGTAAAATCAATACCCAAAATATATTTGAATTATAAAATTAAATTAATATCTATATTTTAAGTGAAATATATTAATGAATATACCATTGATTTCAACTAAGTTGTAAACTCTTTACTATGAAAATCCTCTCTCCATCTCCAAGGAAAAGATTGATGATATCTACTTATTATTTTTTTATGCTCCCAAAATAAAATTATAATAAATTTATAGGGTATATGTTAAATGAAATAATATAAAGTAGAATAAAAATATTCATGTTAGTAACTTGGTATAGTAGTCAATCAAATCCTAGTAAAAAAGGATTGTGCGATGTTCCATTTCCCTCTCTTCAAGGATCAATGTATCCAATGTATAAATCCAAAGAATTCTTCTTATATGGGGAACAGATTTAAATGAGGGCTCATTTACAAATTAATTCCCATCTTCAATTCTCACTATCCATTTATGAGTTCTGATCACTTCAAACAAGTACAATGAACTAAAATCCATATATTATTGAGCTAGATAACCTCTAACAATAGATCCGTTAGGATTATTCCTATTTTGATCATAATATTTCATTGTGATTATATTTATTTTAGTATTTCATATCCTCTAAAATGAAACAGGTCCCCCCCATGAAGTGTTTCTATTGGACAATAAACTATTAAATGTAGTATTCATGTGGAAAATGATGGAGGAATTATTTATTCCAACTCATACCAAATTAAGGAAACCTTTTGCTACATTTTTATCAATAAAAACTTAGATATCCTTATGTTGGAACGAACACTAAACGATTTCTTATTAAAATAATTTTTGCACTTAAATTACATTATTGAAAATGATGGATTACTATAAAAATCAATTCATGAAGAATTTTTTCATAATAATGAGTTTATAGGGATTTTAGTTTCAAATCCCTTTTGGTGATTCATTTTAATATATTGTGGGAATAGCCATAAATAACCTTGATATTATTCAATACATCTATTGATTTATATTTTGTTAAAGGTGTCATCACAAAAGAAGTACAAGGAATATTCCATCTATTTTCAATGATATAAGAGATACATTTCTAGTTGAATACCACAGTCCAACATGTCTTAGAAATATCAGATGTCATATTTTGTCTTGAACTCGATATTTAGAAGAACTAAATGAAACATTTCTCATATATTATTCCCAATTGTCATGTTGTCTAAATAATCATGAAATAAATTATTATACCCATAATCTAATCATGAATGATACATTTCATTCCCAAATTGTATGTGGCTTTAATGTCAACACTCTTCCACTTTTAGAGTTCATATAACATTTACATAATGAAAAACTAAAATCATTTAACTTATTATTCACATAAACTCTTTATATAAATTGAGGAAATTTATCAGTGTTAATAGCATTACCAAAATGCCAGTTATTCTTATTGTATTGATGATATATTTGAAGCAATCATTGATGCCCCATAAAATTGAATCTATGAACATATTTAACTCATATCTATAATATATTATTCCTATAAGTAAGACATGAAATTTTCCTTTAATGCTTCAGCAAGGAATCATTTCATAAAAATTTTAATCATTTGAAGCTTTTGTAAGGGAATCATAAATAAAAAATATATTTTTGAGGAGAATCGAATGAGTGAACACCCATATCCCAATGATTCATAAACTATCATATTAATGGTTTCAATTGGACATATATATAATTTCATTTATAATATTTTCTAGATATTAGTATACTATGAAAGAGAATGGTTTTTTCATACACATCTATATAATAATATTAATAACGTGAATAAAAATAGTTTAGGTGCGAAGGGTGGTAAGCATCTGACCAGATTGATTATAAATTTCACAAGATAGAACTAACATGAGATTAAGCATCTCATAGGAAATGTTCAGATGTTTTAAATATAATCCTAACATAATAAACCATATATAAGATGAACCATAAAATCATTACCTTTAATTATCTCTATATCATTCCATCACATATTGGTTAGTATTTCTAATGACATGAATAAATTTTGAATCCTAATAATCAATTCAATGTGCTACATGACTCTCAATGGAATGCCGAATGGTATTAAATTAGTGTTTCCTTTCATTGAGATATAACAAATATGTTTCAAAAATTTTGGTTTACTGTTTCCTCCCAAAATAAACTATAATCATTTAGACAAGCATGAAATTTATCAGTAGAAAATTTGAGCAACATAATTAACATCCATTAAATATAATGATTTTAAAGGATATTTATTCCCTCAGGAATGATTTTCTTCAAAAATATAATAATATAATCAATGGATATAGTAGAAAATCTATACATGGGTTTTCCATGATATAGCCACCTTGAATATTATAACATTTTCATTTTATTATATTAATAATATATAAGAGTTATGAAATAATTAATTAATTGAATAAATCTCTCAATATAATCATATTCAGTATTTTTCTCATGTATCTGAATATTATTACATTCTTACCATTGCATAAAATATGTCTCATGATAATGCTCAAATTGAAATATATTAAATATAAAATTCCCTATACCACTTCTTCATTTCCATTCATATAAAATTTAATATTGTATCATCTATCCGTTATGATATTATACATTATAATTTTTTAGAATATAGATTTGGTTATATGGTATATAATTTCTTCCCATGCTATCCTTGGTCCTCCATCATAATTATAACATGGGCACTATATATGACCTCATTCTGAAGTATTATTACATGAAAAAAAATCAATATTCTTCTAAAAATCATTTGAAATCTGATCAGTATGATACATCAATCATTTACCAATTATATTACTAGGGAATAAAGTTATTCCTTAATTTAAAATGTAATAAATAATCAAAAAATTCATTATAACCAATTTCAATATGAAAGTCATCAAAGCGTGATAGTAGCTATAAAATATAATGTGAGAAATAATATATTCTATAAGAGAATCCTATAAAAATGAACAAGATAAATTATAATGTATGGAATGAGAAATAATTTATTAAATTAAAATTAAAAACATATATAATTATGAAACATTTTATTAAATCATCTAGGTTTTTAATATGACAATAATCCAATTAAATACACTTTTATTTATGATGGAAAGCATAAACTCAAGAATATCAACAATTTATCCACCATCATCAAAACTATAAAAACAATGAATAATAATATCATGTCAATTAATCAATTATTGATATAAAATATAAACAAACATACAATCCTAATATCATAACAACTATTATTTATAAAATAAAAATATATATCCATAATGTAAAAAAGAGTGGAAAGCCCTAGTCTTTATGATATATTAAATGTAATACTATTTTTTTGAAAAAATTACTCATCTCTAAAAGGAGAGTATTTATTTCTAATTCCCTGTGTAATTATAATCCTAAAGTGATTTCATCAAAGGAATAAATTCTATAACTGTATAACGTGAATAATGGATATATCATATTTAATTAAGATACTCATATATTGTTTTATTCATTTTAATACAATAATTTTAATAAACTATTTAATTAATTTATCTAAATAGAAATAAATAATCATTCATTAAATTATTTAAAATTATTCATTGGTAATATAAATATATAAAAATGAGTAATAAAAGTAATGAAAAAATTTAAAATATTTTTTATTTCAGAATAACTTCTAAACAAATTTTTTTTTTAATATATAAAAATACCTAGAAATATTCCACCATCATATTTTCAAATATAATAATTTAGCGATTTAGTATATATTATATATCAATTATAGTTTAATTGTAGGCATATTCTACAAAATTATACATATATAAGAGTCTACCTACCAATACAATACAACAATGACATCCTAAATCTTTATTAATAATAAATTAATATCCTATAATGAAAAAATCAATTTCTAAGACTAATTTGTTCCAAAGAAATCAACTATAGAGAAAAATAATAAAAAATATGTAATGGAAAACCATGAAAATTACATTTAATAACCTATAGAAGTAAAATTTAACAAAATATATAAATTTCCATACCTAATAAGTTCATGATTTATAAACATATTCAATAAATCCCTAGAATAATTTATCTAACTACTTACCTCCAAAAATAACAATGATGAACATTATAAAAACGATCCACCTCAAAAGCATATGGAATCATTATCACCTTGACTAAATTTCACCATGTTTTTATAAAATTTACTCAAAATATATAGTTGAAAAGGGTGTATATATGCTTGATAATATCAACATATATTGTAATAAATATCAAAAGAAAAAATACCCATTTCAACAACATATATTCTTAATAATGAAAATGTAAAATCAAAATAATTAATCTTGAAATTAAGATAAAATTACACTAATTGGTAGACAAGGTTATACAGTGTACAATGACTTATATCAACCTCCAGCCTCTTATAATGTTACATATTATCATAATTTATTCTAGTAGTATACACATAATATCTCATAATTCAAATTCATGGAAGTAATATTTTCCATGATTTCTATTATAATAACACGCCATATAAATAAATAAGTATATATATTATAACATAAACCATCAAAGGAAAGATGTAATTTTGAAAACTAACTATTACCAACTAATTACGACATCCATAATGACTAATGTCCTAAAAAAACTCAATATCCTAAATTTCACATATATATTTTTGTCAATTTATCAATGAAAACCCCAATATATAAATATACAAAATAAAATTTGTAGTAGGAGAGGGAATATTATACATAAAATCAGGTTAGTTCATTCACCAGTTATTTTTTTTACCAAATAGAAAACATATCCTATATGGTGGTTATGAATATATAGATACTCCCATCATAGGTATAAAATGAAAAATCAAACATCACCGACAAATATTAAACAACATATTATTAAATGATCATCAAAATTACAATCCTCAAACCAAAATCCTAATATTAAAACATTACCCACATAGAACCTTAATGCATATTATAAAGAAGAAACATTAATAAGATGTTTCTTTTTTGGGTTTTCATATATAGATAAAATTGAAACAATGTTTTGCAGAATATAAGAAGTTTTTGGAACTCACTTTCAAATAATATTTGAATAATGAAATCAGTGGATAAATAGATAATGAGAGAGGAGGGTAGATATTTATCATCTATTAGGTGGGTGAATGACACACTCTACTGAAGGGTGAGATAATCATCTATAAGTGATGGGGGAGATTATGTTATGGGAAAACTGTGAGACCTATCAAAATGGTTATTAAAACAAATATTTTGATAGATTTGATATACATATATTATACATAAACTGTGCATATATAGAGACCATAAACATGCTATACCCATGGTTTCATTAAACCGTGGGTATATATCCATGGTGATAGCCCCATTTTACAATATTTTAAGGTAAAATAATTCCTCATCCATGTGTACAATAGACTACCTCATCATGAACTGAAGTAATTTATTTTCCATCCAAATAATCAAGACTGGTTATAATGATGGAATAATTTATTATATATTATATTATTGACATATTTATACATTTTAAAGATTACAAATCATTAAAATTTTTACCGTTCCATTCATAAGAAAATTGATAATGTCATTCACACATACATGTGTACTACCACCTTCACAAAGCAATGTGATTTGTTTTTCATCACAACATAACATTGATGATATATATATATGTATAATAATGAATTAATATATTATATATTATATTATTATAATTTTGTAATTATAATGAATAACACTTACCTTCTTTATATAATGTTCATTGAAAAATGGAATTTAACCCATGTGTATGTAGAGCCTACTTTTTCCATGATTGTAATATTGTTCACTTTTCATATCAATATATAATAGTTAAATTTAAATGTTTAATTGATATATAAAAATCATAATTAATTTATTATTATTAAAAATATGATTGTACAATGTCCTCATTGATTATCGCTTACTGACTGATTTATTTTTGGACTAATGAAACAAACATCTTTAAAAACTATGATGTGAGCATAAATAATTATATAATTGCATATAACATGACAATAAGATATATAAATATAATAATAATCATTAAAAGTGAATTAAGAAATTTTAAACTAAAATATTATTATTATTCATAAAGACATATAACACATGTGATGAGTCAGATAGAAGGTAAGGGACATTATTTTAAACATAACATTTTATTGTTCCTGTTAAAACACTTTATTTTCTTCCCTATTCAATTGATTTTTTAGTAAAAAAATTAAAAAATATTATTTTTATTCAAAACAATTATATTAATTTTTATCTCTATATGATATTTTAAAAAATGTTTTCAATGTAATGATTTTTTTCATTTTCTAAAAGAGGTGATTTATAAGTTTTCTAAAAAAATACATAAGGTTATTTTTGGTAACTTGTATGGAATGAGTAATTTTTAAACTATCATGGAGACATAATTCAATTAATATATATTTCATCTTTAACATGTTAATTTTCAATGTAAATTATTAATTTTTATGTGATCTAATTTTCAAAAATTTTGTTATTTAAAAATGAAAATAATAATTTTCATTAGAATGTTTTTATGATGAAAGAAATCATGATTTATGATTATTAAATGGCTCATTGGAATTAATTATAATGATAGTTGTTTACATTATAAACAAATAAAGGATAGTTTCATATATAACCAAGGATGTTTGGTTATGATATTAAAAAATGATTGGGGAATCCATGACAAAACATGGATGATTGGTTATGTTATAACCACCAATGCATCAGGTACTACAGAGGTATAAGTCAACCATATGGTTATTCCGTATATGATTAAAATTTCACCGATTAGGTTTATCCTATTAGTTAAAGGGTATATATAGAATTAATTATTCCATGACTAACTGAGATGGCCCAACCATGAGTATCTATTACAGTAACTCTAAGGTAATGTTTAAAATTTAAACATGATAGTCTTCCATGATATGCTTTGGTGGTTACTCCAATGATTCCCCTCGTTCCAAACATTTTTTTTTCTATTTTCTATATGGATTTCAAATATTTTATTTTTGAAAAATATGCATGGTTTTTATATAGAAATTTTTAATTCCATAATCCCAAATAATAATGTTTTAATTGTGTATATATTATATATTTTTGTGTTTTTGTTGGACTAATTGTTTTCTGTATTTTATATGTCAATTACTATGATTATTTTTCTCATACAACATTTTTAAAATGATTTCTCATAGGGGTTATGTGTAAGTAGAGGCATGTATGAGGTCATGATGAAAAGTTTGATGATGTATCAAGAAATGAAAAAATATTGATTTTTAATATAATTTATTGGGGGGTGTGGGGTAGGGATAATAATTATAATTGAATTATTTTTATTTATGGGTATACATTATAAGATATTATCCTCATTATAAGATTCTTTAAATATAAAAGTTCATAGGAATTTTATATTAAGTGAATCCTTGTCCCAAAAAACTAGAATATGCTATGCATAAGGTAGGGTCCTAAAAAATTTATGAAAAAACATCTTATGAGAGGATTCATAAAAAAACATATCACATGAAATACTATAATATTATGACTTCACATAACATGAAACGTAGTATCTAACAGTGAATTATATATTGCATGATCTCAATTACTTAGGAATCTATGGAAATATACCAGGCCATGTTATCTTATGAAGATATCAAGTCTTAAAAAATCCACACATCATACAAATCAACTAAAATAATAAAATATTTTAAAATCATAAAGATGAATGATATATATTAAAAACATTATATCAATAAAGACAATAGTCAACATTTTAGTAACAAGACACTTTATTAAACTAATAAACATATAGAACCTCTTCCATTCATTAATTATAATATATAAATATTTTATATATATATAAATTCATCAATAATAAAATTTTAATAACTATGTTTCACAACAACCACTATAGTCCAATCAAAATAAACTCATACAAGAATAATATACTAATCTTTAATTCTATATACTTATTTACAGTTGATGGTGATAGTCAAAACCATAACTTGATCAATCTAAATGTATACCATACCCACCCTTGAAAATTTTCTGACACAATCGTACCCCATGTTTTTTAATTATTGATGTATCAAAAGAACCCACCACCATATCATAGAATATAGGGTAACATTAATTCTACATGAAATTATCATAATTGAAATAGTACCTCCCAAAGACCAAGGAATATTTTATTATAATTTTTGATCTATACAACATAGTCTAGTTTTACAATTCCATCATCCAAGGGACGGACTCATCAATATACTTATAATAGTTTGAATCATAATAATAAATTTGAATATAACATACATGTTAGAATTAATCAATTCTCAGAAACAATAATTCTATCCATAAAAAAATGAATTCTTCCTATCTAATTTCTACTAGACCATTCAATTCATTAATAAGAACGTATTTACAAAACATTAAAATATGATATGTAAACTTATTTATAAACTCTTTCAAAAATAAAACAAATTTAATATATACCCTAATTATTATATTGTCTAAAATCATATTAAAACACTCATTGAGAAACATACACATTTTATTAATGTCCCATTTCAAAAGCCTTCTTTAGAACCAATCACATCCACTTATATTATTATTTAAATATATGTATTTTTTCATAAATCCATATAAAAAGTATTAATAAATATCCTTTACAATTATATCTCAAAATCATATACAAATTACTAAGAAAAATAATAAAAAATTCCATCGACATTCATTCAATAATATGATTACCAAAAAAACCATTTAGAAAGGTGTGAATTTGGTGTTTCCTATTAGTAAATTAAAGTTGATCTTATTTATGGATAATTGATATGTCGTAATAAATTCCATTGATGGTAATAATATATAAATAAAAATTAATTAAAATAATCATGTTTTTAAAAGATATATATCACTATGTTTACGCGTTAATCGTCACCTACCTTAGTTGTCTATATATTTGACATTCATAATCATATAGCAACCTCTACTATGAAAATGATCAAATATTTCATTAATTATAAATCAAACACTAATCAATGAAACATATAAAAATCAATAATCATCCTAAATATGCTAAAATTCACTATATAATTGAAGAATTACAATTTCATGATAAATGGCTTAATGATAAACTCACAAAAAAATATTTAACATAAGAAACAAAAAAACCATATTTTATAAAAATAAATATACTATCTTTGTAATTATGTTAGACAAATAAATAAATTTATCTTTTAAAATAGATTAATGGAAAAATCAAGTAATATATTTAAATTGATATCCTCAAGGATCCTATTCATACCATAGATGGGATCCTTAACAATATGATTTTATTCAATCATTAACAGAATAATCACAAATATAATACCTAGATGAGTAAAATAAATTTCAAAAAGGAAAATGGGGGAAAAGAATGTAGGAAGAAGGGTTGAGAGTTATCTTCAATAGAAATAATAAAAAAATTAAAATAACATTGATTTATAGGATAAGGGAGGTAGAATAAATACCAGGGATGCTTGACCTTCCCTTGTATATTCATTCATAGAGAAAAAACCCTATAGTGGTATTCATAATTATATGAGGATAAAATCAAATTTTAACTCCATAAAAATAGGATTGGGTGACACAAGACGTATGGAGGCTCTAATTAGACCCTCTATGAGGACAACTTGGTATTAGTGGATTATAACCATTAATATAGATTCGTATTCAATGGTATACCCCACTGTGCATCCCATAAAACATTCATTGGGATTCAATTAGGATTATATTTGAGTTATTCTTCCATATACCATACTCTATCTTATAATTCTATTTATGTAATCATTCAATAAAACTTCTCTATAGTCTATGAAATATATAAAATCGTAGTTTTGATTCTTAGAATTAATAAAATTTTAAAATAATAAATTCGTTTTAAATAATTAAATTCACCTTTCCACGTGATTATTGAAAATCTAAAATTAAATTTTTTGACTTTTAATGTTATACTTCCTAAAAATTTAATTATTCTGAGGTGGTTGTACTAAATTTCATACACATAGTGAACATAAATATTCATTAATACATTTAGATCCATCTGTATCCTACAACATTTTCTAATCTATTTTGCTTTAACAGTTCCGAAACAAATAATTATCTTGATATAGTTCTTTACATTATTGATATGTTCAAATTTCTAGTCATGTAAGAAAGACACCACTATAAAGAATCAAAATGCTATAAATTTTTTCACAATTAATATAACATTTAAAAATTTATATTTAATCATTTTCATTATTTCATTGATTGTCAATGAATATTTAACTGAAAATGGAATATCACTTAATAATTATTAATATGGTTATTAAAGTGTCATTCCACTTCATTAAATTGTGAAAAAGTTGTTAAATGAATTTATATAATACCTCACTTTTATAATATCATATATCCCCTATTAATATTGTTTCTGTTATTTAAAAATCATAAATTATATGATTTATTCCGAAAATTAGATTCATGAAGACAATAAATATATAGATTTATATCTAATTAATTTCATCATTAAGGTTAATAATTTGGTTGTACGCTCCATTTATATCTTTTTTTCCTATCAATTTTAATTTCTCTATTATTTTTCACTATATGTTTAAGTATAACAAAAAAATATTTAATTATAGGAAAGTATTATCCACTTCACTCTCTATGTTCATTTTGAAAAATAATTTCTTGATTCAGGATAACATGATAGGGATTGAGAGTTATGTCTAATGTATTTATTTTTATTTTTTAAGAATATTCTATCCATGTGTTTTATTATTATTCTTAAATTGTATTCATATTTTTTTCTATTTTATTATTCATTGAATTATTAAATACCATAAAAAAACCTCATAATTCTCTCAACTTTTTCCTTGATTTATTCATCAATAAATTTATCTTATGATTTTTTGGAATTTTTTTCCAACAATCAATCTAGACTCTATATTTTCTTTCATGGATAACAACACTATTTTATGAAATTATATATCCTTTTTTTACCATTAATTAAATTATTATTTTATTTTATTATATTTTATTTTTCAATGTTCATCACCTAAAAACAGAAAAATTCTAATTTAATTTCATAAATAAAAAAATTTCTCCACAAAAATTCTTTAAATGAGTCATTTTTTATTAATGTGGGTAAATATACTCTGATTACTCCTTAAATGTTCCAAAAATGATATCATTTCTATTAATTTTAGTATAACATTCCTTACGAACAAATTTGAGTTCTGCCTTATGTACTTAATATCCATTTGGTTGAATTTACTCCTCAATTTTAGATTGTTATTTATCAATAAATAAATTAATAATTTTTGTAATGTTTTAATAAATTTCACATTCACATTCATTAAGATAATGAAAAGTGTCATATTATTTATTACATTCAAATAATTTCAATTGAAACATTTATTATAATGTATTTCTTAATTAATTTTCTTTCTGAGTGGAAAGTATTTTTACTAATTTTAGTATAAGATAAACTCATCATAATCATTGTCTCATATACAATGGAATTATTATGAAATATACCTTACCATTCCACTATGAAAACATTCCAATTATAGTGTACTTAAAATTATCAATTCCCATATTTTTACTTTATTACCATGAGTGATAGGAAATAACCCATAATAATTATAACTCTATATTTATATTTATTGAATAAATTTCGTCTAGAATATATAAAATTTATATCATGTGATAAATGAATTAATATACCTTATGGAATCAAATAAATATTATAAAATAATAGTTTATATTTCAAAAACATTCAGAAATAACTCTACCATAAAATTATTTAAGCTTTAACACCATTATTTTACACAAATGTTATAATATTTATAATATATTCACACAATCTCAATATCTATTATCACCCCTTGATCATTGTTGAATTTAACAACCACATTCATACAATTTAAAAATGAATTATTATTTTTGATTGTATACATTCACATATCATCAAATTTGATATGAAAGATATAAAATATTTAATTCATTAACTTTAAATACACATTATATATAACATATCCATTATGACTTTAATCAATGTGGAGCTTATCAATTTTATTTATTTTTTGTTTGATTGTTATCTAAATAGGGATTATTTTAAAAAACGTTATTATTGAGAGATTTATACAAAATTTATTCAAAAAATACACCTTGGGGTCATAGAATCGATATGTATATATTATAGAAAATAAAATATCAATCTAAATATAGATAATTTGAGACAATATATAATTATTATAAATATGATAATTACATATATTATACATCAAACATCATCTCACATTAATTGTGTTCTCCATGTTGATGGATGTTTTTATATAGATTCATCATGAAATGAAATTGTACCTATCATACAACATATTGCTAAATTTTATTTTCAAGCAATATAAAAAGGTGGAATTATAGGTTTCACATACTTCTATATCAAAAACAAATTCCTTTCATTATCAAGAACGGCATTATCTATTTAAATTCAAATAAGCAACCATAACATCCCAATATAAATATTAAATTTGAAAAAAATATGATTTTTCATTGTTCTCAGAAAAATAATATATTCAAGGGTCATTGATCAATGATATAATAATATAATATGATTTAATTGATTTAATTTTGGTATTAAAAGTTTTTAGTCATTATTAATTTTGATTTCATGCATAAATTTAACCTTTATAAATATCCACTCATAAATTCAACATTGGAAAACTAAAGTACATGTATATATTGGATAATACTAATAAATATTAGAGAATATATGATGCAACATACAAAAAAATGAGTTTATCTCCCTCTCTAGCCTCTTGATGAAATCCAAATCCAAAATTTCATTCAATCTCAACACAATATAATTAAAAATAATATTAGAATATATAGAATATATTTTAACTCAATTATGACAAGTTATATCTCTATAATTCACTGAACATTTCTATACATACCATTAATATGTTTTTTAAGCTTTTCCTTCAATAAATTTTACTTTATACCACATATATAGTGTTCCGAGAAATAATAAAATAGATGATATAATTCTCCCATACTGATTCATATATATCACTAAATAATATGTTCATCTAGGCATTCATATCTTCTAAACTATAAAAATGTATATATCCAAAATTTTATAGTTTTTTCAATAAATTCGTTGATACTAAAATATTAGAAGATAAAATAATCATCTTTAAAGATATTTATCCATACACATGACTATAATTTTGAATCCAAACCACATGGAAATATTTTATTATCTAAAAAATCACATGGTTGTTTTATTTAGAACTATTGAAGGATGAAATTATTCTACCCTAAAAAGTAACCAAGGTAATATTCTTTATCAATATATTTTCATTGTTTTTATTAATAAATTTAGTTTATAATATTTACTGTATTATCAAAAGTTACATTAAGTGGACTTTTATAATTTTTAGTAAATTACATGATGATAATCACAACACAATATTCATTTTTTCCAGTTTTTCTAACAACCCATGATAAACGTGATCAATTCATAATCTTTATAGCAACATAAACTCAATATTTTTCTTTAAATAATGATAGAAACCATTTTTATAATATGTTGTCTAGAAAAAAAACTTTCACCTCAAAAATGATTTCAATCAATGTTGTGGACTATAGATAATATCCTATTTCAAATAACAATTTTTTTGTATAATTTATTATGGTTTTGGTTATCTATATTCCACTAAACCCTTCTTTAAAATCTATCAAATCATATAAATTACCCTAAAAGATTCATAATAGAATATTTTTCATCATTCAATTTCAATTACATTTCACTTTTAAAAAAATGAATTAATTTATTCTTGGCCTCGTTAATTAACTGAACATAGTTACAACATTTTCTGTTTGAATCCTAATAAATAACCTAAATTGAAATAAGGTTTAACAAGTTACTCTTGAGATAGAGTTGTTTTTTATCCTAAAATATTTTTGATTTATAACATTATAGTATAACATGATTATTCTCTAAAGTAAATGATAAATGTATATATGAAAAAATTTTAAATACATTTAATTAAAAAATATGGTTTAATATGAAAGGATTCATGGATTTTTTGAAGACCAAACTATCTAATAGCTATTATAAAAAAATATTTTAAGATAAAATAATTGAAATTCCTATAATATTTATCGTTATAGTTGAATTTTTAATCAATTATAGTAATAAGACAACTTATTTAATCATAAAATATAAAAATCATGGTTTATTTCTCAAATAAAAATTTGCAGTAAATTAATTAATATTTTATATTTCTATATCATAAAAATATATTATAACGTAATTACTGATTAAAATTCTACTCTACTAAAACTACTACGTAAAAAATTTGTGTTATGTATAACATCATATGAAATTGAAAATACCCTTTCAAAAAATTTGTGAGTATCCCCCAAGATTCTACTATAGGGTTATTTTTAAATTAACATTTCTCACATATTCTTATCATCTTTGGTCGGTAGTGTCATTGTTCCACTATTCCCTTTCCAAATATCACTAATCTCAAATTATGTTCCCAAACCTCATTGGTAGTGTTTCTGATTTCCTATCATTCTATCGTTTACAATAGAATATTATATTTCTTCTTCACATGAATTAATTTATGATGTACTCTATCAAGTTAGTCACATTTTGGCATTTATTTTTAAATAATTATCTCAATTTAATTATAAAAAATTCCCTTCAAAGTACCATTTTATGAGGCATGGTTTTTTATCATCCCAAGGAATATTTTTCCCACCCACGTTTTCCCACCAATAATTGTTATTTAATATACATAATATTATTTTCCATTTAAATAGTAATATTAATAATTAGAATATCTTTCTCATCTATCCTCCAAATAATTTACCTCTTTTTTATTTCATAAATTTTCTTTGTTTTTTGGTCATTGGATATTTGTTTTGGTAAATTTTAGTGTTGTTTCTCATATAAATCACTTACCATAATACAAAATTAAATCTTATCCATCATTCATGGGTGGATTCATTTATTTATGAAATAACATATGCAATGTTACTATTATTTAAATATAATTCAATATTTTAATGAAATATTATAGAAATTCCATTGGCAATGGTGAGTTCTCAAACTAAAAATTCAATATTATTCATTTCCCAATCAGTCTTCTTCATTGAATTACCCATCATTGATAATTATTTCCTTATTCAGTCATCATTTTATTGTTCCCAACATCATAGATCTCCTCTTTTATATGTATTATATACTCAGACTCCTCCTCCAGTTGCCAAAATCCACTATGATATTGCAATTTTTTTATTACTTTTTCTGGATCTTTTTATGTTTCAATTTTCTTTTGGTTTTTGTTTATGGATTGTTTTTTGGTGTATTTATATTGTTATGTAAAATTAAATATATTAAAAATATACCTTACAAAATATATTTCAATAAATCCCTAATATATTGAAAAATATATGATGTGATACAATTTTTATCACTACATTTGATAAAACAATCTAACAAAAATATTAGAAAATAGAATTTCATTCTTGATAGTGGAATATATATATATATAATGGATAAAGGTTTTCAATAATTTATTCAATAATGATTAAATATATCATTTATAATTGTCTTATACTCCAAATATTATAAGTCATCTTTAAGGTGATACATTTAAAATATATATATGCCATGATTAAATTCTTACTTCATTGTATAATGAAATTATAATTGAATTCAATTAAACAAGTCACTTTTGGGTTAAAAAATTACACATCAATTATTAGAAAAAAGACATTTGACCATAGAAACTATATATATATATATATATATTATTTTGTTCTTCCTTTCATCTAATTGAAAAGAAAAACACTTATAAGGACATGTCCTTTCCAGACTCTAATGTAGTTTTTTTAAAGAAATTTATTTTAGATATATATATATATATATATATTATTTTATTAGTTTCTTTCAAAAATAATTAGTTTGTTAAATTTGTTTAAAAAATTATATTATTCTAATAGATTTATTAATATTTTAAAAAACATATATTTATTTATTAATATATTATTACATAATTTTATGAAATTTATTTAAATATAAAATTATATTATTATCAATTATTTTCATTTGCACACTACATCTAAATATGAAATCATATAATCTATGCTTTGTTAGTCCACAACATGTGAATTTTAGACACCTATAATTGGAAAATATATAAGTATATATTTTTGAACATAAATATATGAATATGATGAATTATGTTTTTTGAATTATAAAATCTAATTTAATGTGGAATTAAAAGATTACTTTATAAAATAATAAATTATCAATTATATCAAATAAAATATTATTATTAATATAAAATATTATCTATTTTATTCATCATTTTATGCATATGTTTTGTTAAATAATATATCATTCATCTAGGATAAAATTAATTATTCAAAAAAATAATTCAAGGATATATTTTATCCCCACGAAAAATATGATTAATAAATTATTTACTCCAATAAAATAATATTAACCACCCATGATTATGATCATTTACAATAAAAAATAATATATTTTAAAGATATCATTTAATTGAAATTCATTGTTCAAAAATCATTAAAATATAGTTATTCGATAACCATACCTAATGTAACGCTGGAACAAACAATGAGATTTAATAAGTAAAAAATAATAATCATTGATATTATCCACAATAATAATTAATTTAAAAAAGTATTCAAAATTTATATAATTAAAAAACATAATTTCTATACGAACATAAAACTATATTTCATCATATAGTGAAAAAACAAAATTTTCAATACAATTTTTTAATGCGCATATATTTAAATACATTTTCAAATTTATATGTAATGAATATATTTAACATATATTTTCTAAATATTACATGGTAAGAATTTTATATATTTTCTATACTAGGGGGTTTATGGATTTTAGTAATCATGAGTTATTTCAATAGGAATGTATATGAGTGATTAGCAATTAAATATAATTATAACAAATAATGGAATCTTATAAATTTATAAAAACATTAAAAATATATATAACTTCATGATTAGTCTTCATATAATAAAAAGTATAAGAAATATTTAATGAAAATTTATTTTTCTTTTTCATTTAATTATATTTTTATATTAATTTAATTACCTTATATCATTACATTTTTAATTGTTAATTATATATTGAAAATATGATTTTTTTTAAAAAATAACTTATATATTAATTCCCATAGATAAAAATAATATTTATTTCTTATCACTTTTATTTTAATTTTTTTAATTTTTTCCATAAATAAATCAATACAATATTACAGACATGATTACATAAATTATTCTATTATAATAAATAAAAATTGTATTCAAGTTAAAAAATTATATTTGTATGATTATTCATTATGAAATTATATTCATAATTGTGTTAGAGTTGTAATTAAAAGAATAAAGAACCTAAAATATTTGTTAAATGTTATTTTAAATGTGATTTTGAATTTTGGGGTTATTTTTTAATATTATGGGAAAAAATTAAGAGGCTACAAGTATTTTCAGTAAATGGATATCAAAATATTATTTCATGTTAAACTAATTTTTTTTACTTGAGACTTTTTTATTTTAGTGAATATATATAACAAACAAGTCATTAATCAAGACTATTTGGTTGTAAATGAAAAAAATAAAGATATTCACATCTAATAAATCAATTGAGGAGAGAAAATTCTAAATCAATACCCATAAATATTCTATTTATTGTATTAAAATAAAATATTGTATTACTATTGGAAACAACTTGATATGTAAAACATAATCATTAATTAACCCCAGAATAAGTTATAACAAATAAAAGGGTATATTTAATTGATGTTTTATCGATTTATAATGATAGTGATGGTATATAAATACTTCTCTTCCATTATTCAATGGTCACATAGTAAAGGGAGTGGTTTTGAGTTCCCATGAGGTTATAATGTTTTGGGGGTAGGGTATATCTATGAGTAGGTTTTTTGATTATTGGGATGGGAACACATGAGTTTCTTGAAGAGGGATTCATCAAGGATATGTTAATGGGGGGAAATTTGGGTTTTCTTCTATTTTAAGGATACTAGTTTGGGATTGGGATATTTAGGATTGATACACATGGGGTTCATAAGGTGGAATAAATTTGGGAGTGGTTAGGTTAAATATTAAGTAAGGATTTGGATATTCATGTTTTTTTATACAAATTGTGGTGTTTTACTAAAAATCAACATCAATTACTCTTATTAGTTTTTATTTATAGAATATTTTTTCTACTAATTTTATTTAGTGGTGGTTTCAATAAGAGAGTATATTTTAATATATGGATAGTAAAAAATTAATTTTTTAGTATATTAATAATAGAATCAAAAAATTCAAATACTGTTATCTTATTCCTTGAAATTTTGTACATAAAAAGTTTTTATACGTTAAATAATCAATAATATTTTTTTGAATGATATAATTTATAGTTTGACCCAAATTAAATAATGTGGTGAAATTAAACGTGAAAAATCATAAGGGGGAATAACATATATTTAGGTGCCCCTAAATTATGGTAAACTATATACATAATAATTATAAATTGAAAATATTGCATATAACTACCTAAAAACCCTCATAGTATTCATTATTTGAGGGGGAAATATGCTTCACATGTTCACCATAGGATTATTAATTATATTACATGTTAAAATACACACATATATATATCCTCTATCTAGAAAAACAATATCAATATCAAAATCTTGAAACTATTTCCATGATAAAAATTTGATTAAATATTTATATCAATAATTTTTTATTCTAAAAAAATTTCATAACATATCAAAAAAATGAAATTCCTTCCCATTGATTTGCATCAGTCTAAATACCTTGAGAAAAATAAATTCATTCTATTCAAACAATTCACCATATTCTATATTGTTATTGGATTACATTTTTATATAATAAATTATATTTTCCAATTTATTTACTATTGGATAATGGATAACACCTTTAGTAACCCTTTGATAATGGATTTGTTTCTTAATTATAGTAGTATTAATTCCCTTAGTGGTTCATATTATTTCATTATTTTTTACAATTTGAAAATATTTTATATATAAATTCATTACAAATAGTTTTTTGAATTGAAAAATAGTAATTTACACCTAGATTATTATAGTTTATTAACAGTAAATCTAATAATATCATGAAAATGTTATCTTCACCAAATTAAAAATAAGATATTATTAAGCCATCTATAAAGAGTTCATTATTACTCTATTCTTGTAGTATGTAATTTTCAATTTAATTAAAAATTTTATCCTATACAATTTTCAAGATAGGGAAAAGATATATCTTCATAGTGTATTGGTTGATTGAATAATTGTTTAATTATAAAATCCAAGGAATATAGAATGATATAAAAATTCATTCAATTATTAATGATATTATATGGTCACTGATTTGATTAAAAATTTAGAGTATAATCTATTTATTTTTTATTTCAAAAAATAAATTTTAATTTTTGAATAAGATTATCTAGAGTAACTATAACTGTCATAAAATCATAAGGATCATACTTGATTGATTGATTGATTGTTATGGGATTCATCTCCCACTACATTTTTGGGGAAATATTTTGATGATTGTTTAATGTTATTAAAATTGAAGGAGAAATTAGTCAAATCTAAACCAATATCCTTATATGGGAATAATTAGAGGGAGATGTTTTTTCTTGTAGAGGAAATATTAAATGAAACATTTTTTGCAATTTTTTATCTATTTTTAAGGTCACTGAGGCCTGAACACAAAAACATAAATATATAAAGACAACATTATTATAACATTGTCTATAATTATTAATGCATGTTCAATAATTAAATGATTTTTTTTTGAATTTACTAAATTCAATAATAGTGAATTACCACAAAAATATTCAATGATATGGGAATAGGGGTCAATAACATGACATGACCCGTGGAGAACCCTCTTGTATAGTGTTACACTAAGAGTTATACCCTAGCCCCACTTATAATAGTTCAAGGGTTGGTGATTAGCACTGAGTAGGGTTAAAATTAAAATAGAAGACATAAGACTGATGTTATTATATATAATTTACACCACCGTTCATACCATAATAATAGAATTTCATAACAAGACAGGCTAAAAATATTATAAATGCATGAAACAATATATAAGATCCAATGGTGAAAGATAATTCATAAGTATTATTATAATATAGAAAAATAAAACCTCGATAAAAATAGAAAACCCCAACCAAACAACTGAAAGAAGGAATGTCCCCTCTCATGCCCCCAAATCTGAACACCATTACCTCACAACACATCTACATAATTATAAGGCCCCATCAACACCTCGAATACAAAGAAAATCCATGAATATCTTATTATTATAATAATTCACAACACATATTGGTAATACTCATGTGTAGGGGTGAGTATATGCATACTCTATAGGACACTCAGACAACCATATGTAGAAATAAAATAATAAAATTCATCTAATAATCATAAATCAGGAATAAAAGTATAGTTATGAATCTGAATACTATCAAAGTAGAAGAACATGATAAATTATAATGGGTCTTGTTCTTTACAACTATCCATGTAGACACCAATATCCTTAAATGAATTCAAAATAACTAAAACCATAAACTCATATGGCCTTTTGAGAATTACTATGGATTATCCTACACTACTAATATATAAAGAAAATGAAAAATCTATCGAAAGATTATAGTCCCTTATTTTCTCTTAAACTAGTGAAATGTGAATCGATATATAGTGGATCCTAATTTCATTTAATTGACGTAAATAATTAATATCTCTAAGAAATGGGTATAGGATGTTAAAATTACATGAATTAAAAGAAAAATTATCCTCAACGAATGATGTTGAGAAGAACATATATACAGATATGCTATGCAACCAAGGAGGGTTTCTATCTTTTTAAATGATATTATTATAATGTATGGACCACTAAATATATTATCCAATGATAAAGGGGAAAATATATTTGTATTAAACTATTCAATATTTCAATGATCAATGAAGAAAATTTGTTTAATTCTATAAAGTGAACCGAGTTAAATATAACCTAAAAACACATTAGTAACATGATTTAAAAATACACCGCACAAAGAGTCATACAAACCAATGACCAACATGTTTTTTTCATTGATATTAGCTATGTAAATATATTATTATGAAATGATTACATATATTTTCCCATAATTTTTATCCTCCATATCCATTTATAGATAACTCATATTCTATAGATATCTACATAACCTATGTATTGGAAACATAATAAAGGGGTTTGCTCCAACTCTTTGTCGGAGAAAAAATATCATAAAAATTGAACATAAACATAGGGGAAAATAATATGAAAACATAAATATCAAAATAAAATATCCAAATAACATAGATTAAAAAAATAAAACATGTTAGATTAATATAAAGACATAACAAAATCATTTAGGATACAAAAATGATAAAACATTAAAGATCTGAACATTCCATAAAAGTGAATAAACCCAAAAATAATGATTATTAAAACATGGAATTCATAAAAATGAGATCTATCAATAAAAGTTAGCATATATGTAGGAAAATAATGAATATTTGGATCAATAATAAGCCTATAAATTCACTTTTGAAGTAATTGCACATCTGGTTCACACAAAAACCTTTGAAGAAATCTTTTTTGTATCTCATTCATGAAAAAAAACATTTAAAAAAGCTTCTGACATATCATTCACACCACATTTAATCTTATCATGTGTTAATAAATAGTAACTTATGAATAATAGGGTGATATAGGACACCAACATTCATTATCCATCAATATATGTTCTACTAGAAAATCAAACACAATTATATATTAATAGACCCCTTGAAAAATAATGAGTTTAGTAAAACATTCAAAAACAACATATATCTTGAATCTAATAAATTATAGTTTATCACAAATAGAATTTTACAAAATAAATCATACTATTATTATATATAGTGTGTTATCAAAATAGTAAACCATTATTAATAAACCCTAAATGTTAAATAGAAGTGAAAATTAAATAATCACAAAACCATTTAAATCATTAATATATTAATACTATTTTATTAAGGGACAAATTTGACTTGTGAATACCTTATTAAAAATAATTCAAAATAAAATATCATTTTATTTTATAATGGTTATAATAAAATTATAGTTAACAATAAAACATTTTATATTTAAATAATAGAAAATCCATTTCAACAATTTGATGTATCCTAGATGAAAACCAACATCTTTAATAGGATGTTGACTCCTTTTTAAGTAATAATGGTATGAAAATAGATATTCGGATATAGAAAAAGAATGTGTTTATACCATTTAAATGTGAACAATGGAATGCTGTAAAAACATGGGTATATATTAATAATCAATTAAATGAAATTGGAATTATCATTAACATCAATGAAATTTAATGAATCCAATGAATCATAAAGGAAAAATACCTTGTTGTGGAAAATTATTTCCCCACAAAATATAGTGTCAATATAATATAGCATCAGCAAAAGTTTATAATAAATCTATCTTAAACTTTAATTGTTAATGGAGTGTGATTCTGAATCTAGGAATAAATTTGAGTCACAAAACCCCCTAACAGCCTCAGTTACATTTTGTGAAGACCCAGACCCCCCTTGGTCCCTTCCTTTGCCAAAAATCCGGTTCCTCCTACCGATCGGTGAGACCGATCGGCGAGACCGATCGGTGAGACCGATCGGCGAGACCGATCGGTGAGACCGATCGGGGACACCGATCGGTGAGACCGATCGGTGACGCCGATCGGTGAGACCGGCCCTGCCAAGTTGTTCCAGTAATGTTCCTTTTTCGCAAATAGGGTTTTAAACCCTATTCTTCCTTGCTAAAAATATCTTGGAAATCCGAAACGCGCGCAAAGGTATAAATTAAATGCTTCATTAATTCATGGGTCAGTTAAAACCACCCAGCGCCATTAATGATGAGTCAAGCCACGTGGTCAACCCACGACTCCCTCGTCTTCCGTGGTTTTGTGTTTTCATCTCAACCGTCCCCAGCCCTTATAATTAAGGGTTAGGCCGTGGTTTTTCCCCTTCTTCGATCGTGACTCTTCTGGTGCATCGGGACCGCCGCGTCGTTATCCGTAAAGTTCCGCGCCCCCGGCCTAAACGTCGATCATCCATCAACAAGTAGGGATTTTTCTCTCGTCTCTCACTTTTGTGTATCATGCGGGGTGGGCGTTACTTTTGTCCCTATGGAATTGGTTGAACCAAACCCTAATGAAGATACTAAACGAAGTTCTAAAGAAAGAAGGGGAAGGGGTTGTGATCGTTGTTTATGCTTTATCTTATGATCATTCCTTTTTTTTTGTACTGGTCTATGGTTTCTGAAAATTGAGGCCGTTGGTGGTCGTGTGTGTGCACTTGAATCCCCTCGTGATGTTTTAAATGGGTTGCTGAAATTGTGAACTCCTGCTGTGAAATTGGTTAATCACGTATACCCGGCTGAATAATTGAAAGCACCAGGATCAACCCTTCTGTGATAACTAACGGATAGAACACATGGAATTTTGAAATCATGGAGTGTGTTAAGTCGTTTAAATCTGAAAATCCCTGACTCGTGTTGGTAGTGGTTGTTGGTTGTTTTTCCCTTCGGGCCGTTTGCTGGAAATGTGGGAGGGGATGGGATCCCCCGTTCTTTTTATACTCTCGGCGGCTGTGTGAATTTGGGGGGATGGGATCTCCTGTTGGCATGGTTTCAGTGGTTGTGGGTTTTTATCACAAACTGGGGAGAGATCCTCTGTTGGCAGAACCGGGTGTGGGTGCTTTGGTTGATCTATGCTTGACATTTTCCTTGGTTATGCTTATGGTAGTTGCCCAGTAGTGCTTAAAATTAATTGAACAATTGACCGAACGTGAAACGAGAATGGGACAGATGGTTTGTGGGCAAGGGTCGTGAATTTTGACCCGGACGTTGTGGTGTCGTGTTCTGTAGGTTGGCTAGGAAAAACCTAAGTTTTGGGTGAGTGTTTGTTACCTATATCTATACTTGTAGCTTTGTGTTTCTTATTCGCGCCCCACCCAAGTTGAGCACTTAGTGCCGAACACCCCATTTATGGGGGAAGGGTGTTTTTCCCAACACTATACTTAGTGGCTGGTTATTAGCTCCTTTTCTGCTCCCTTTCCCGGATAGCCCAAGTACCTTCGGGCAGGCTGTGATGGCCTGGAGTCCATTATTAGCCCAAGAACCATCGGGCAGGGTGTTGTGGTGGTTGGCCAGGTGTGTGCGGCAGGTGGTTTCCCAAGTGTCTTCGGGATGAGGCCCAGGTGTTTTCGGGCGTGGCAGTGGATTCTTTAGCCCAGGTGTCTTCGGGTGTAGCAGTGGTTGTTCTGGCCTAGGTGTTTGCAGGCATGGTTACTTGTGACAGTTGAGGCCCAGGTGTGTGCGGGCGGGATTTGGCAGTGGGACTGCGTGTGGTTGTGGCCCAGGTGTGTGCGGGCGGGATTTGGCAGTGGGACTGCGTGTGGTTGTGGCCCAGGTGTGTGCGGGCGGGTGTGGCAGTGGGACTGCGGTGAGAATGGCGGGATTGGTCCGATGCGTAGGATGTCTCAATAACCAGTGGGAAAGTGGCGCGGGGTACCCAAACATCGATGTGCTCTTATATATATATTACTTGACTTGCGTTATTTGGGGAGCGAACCTTGGTGAGGCTTGGGATGGATAGTTGCCTTGTTAGGTGTTTGGTTTACTCTTTCTCACGGGACTTTAGTACGTTCCCCCACTTGTGCACGAGAGTCTTGGTTTTCCCTACTGAGTGTACTTGTATGCTCACCCTACGTTTACTTTCAGGTTTCCAGGAGGACTACCAGGGCTGCGCGGGACCCTATTAGTCGGACAGTTGGAGTTGTCGCTGTTGTCATACCTTTGTTTTCTTTTGGTATTGTACTTGAGAGCTTCTTTTTCTTTTGTACTTGTACTTTGTTGTAAACTGTTTAAACATGCATGTGGGAATGGTTTACTTTTGGCTTTACTTTTCTTTCTATCTTGGTGTTGTTGGGTTTTCTCCTCCTTATCTTTCGATCCTATAAAATAAAAAGGGTAATGCCTTCCATTTGCGAGAACTTCCTATACCCTTGGTGCTAGTCGCCACTCCGGGACCTATTGAAGGCGGGTTTCGGGGGTCATTATCTCTCCTTCAACTCAAAGAAGGAAGGGCCTGGCAACCCGCTGACCCTTCCCTCCTTTTGGTGAAGGCGGGTCGTGACAGAATGGTATCAAAGGCGAGGTTGAGAGATAGGACGGAGTCTGGAGTTAGGCACAGTGAGGATTTCATGGGATGGTAAGGCAACAGCGTTGGGTGACCTTGGTGCGTGAAATAGGCCAGGGAGGACCGGCTAGGACACGGGATTTTAGGGCCCCCCGTGATCCGATGCAAGGACTCTGGACCTACCGAGCGACCAAGTGAAGCCACACTGATTGCAGGGTAGAGACCCTAGGAAGGGTACATGCATCATAAATGACTTGTGTTCTTGTGTTTCTGGGATGTCTTGGGAAATTAAGAATAAATTAAATCTTAATAAGTTTTGAGAACGGTTTTCTTTGCACTACTGGGCTTAGGTATTCCTTGTTTACCTTGCAGCTATGGCACCTGGAAGGCGACCACGTGTGGTACAGGCGATCGAGACTCCTGAGACTACCTTGGCCAATCAGCAGAGAGCTGATCGGGAGGAAGAGGACGACCGGTGGCAGAAGACTCTTCGAGCCTTTCAGCGACAGGCCCTCGAGAAATATGAGGGCAGCACCTCCGACATGAAGACGGAAGGCTGGCTGGAGGAGCTAGTCATAGCCTTCGGCCTGATTCGGGCCCCGACAGAGTACTGGGTTCCTCTGGCTGTCAGCCAGATGCGAGGAGCGTCACGTCAGTGGTGGATGCTTCATCTGCGGGAGCCCTGGACATCTTCGGAGTCAGTGCCCCGATTGGGTGCAGTACAGCAGTGGCAGTCATCCCCAGCATCCGCCACAGCAGCAGTTCCCAGCCAGACCCTTCCAGCAGCAGCAGCAGGGACAGCGAGCTCCCGCTCCTCCGCAGACAGACATAGGAGGGGGAGGCCGACCTCAGGGCGCTCCCCAGGGACCTCGACCAGGGCGTGGTCGGGGAGGTGGCCGACAGCCGAGGGGTAGGGGAGCTGGGCGTGGACAGTTACACGCCGCAGAAGCAACAGTTCCAGCAGGGCCAGAGGTTGTTCGAGGTACGATCAGTGTGTTTAGCACTCTTGCTTATGCTTTGTTCGATACCGGAGCTTCGCACTCCTTTGTTGCACCCAGTCTAGCCCGCGCCTTGGGTCTAGATGCCGAGAGACTTCCAGTGCCCCTGGTGTTGAGCACACCAGTTGGAGGTCAGACCGACTTGCTATTCGTTTGTCGGGGATGTAGACTGATGTTGGGGCCACATCAGTCGGTTAAGGACCTCCTTCTGCTACAGATTCGTCCGTACGATGTCATCCTAGGCATCGACTGGCTATTTTCTGTGTGCGCCGTCATCGACTGTTTCCAAAGGAGGGTGGTGTTCTCCGGTTTGGACGGCCAGCGTGTTACTTTCACCGGTGAGCGGAGCTGTCCGAAGGGAAACAGGAGGGAGGAACCTCTCCTCTCCTTGTTGACCGAACTGACGATAGAATCAACAGATGCGGAAATGGTGGAAGTACCAGAGATCGTTCGTGAATTTATGGACATCTTTCCTGAGGAGGTGACGACCCTACCCCCTCGACGTGATATCGAGTTCGGGATAGACCTGCAGCCCGGCTCTCGACCAATCTCGATGGCTCCTTACCGGATGGCACCTTCGGAGCTACGGGAGTTGCGGATACAGATTGACGATCTGATGAAGAGGGGTTATGTTCGTCCAAGTGCATCACCGTGGGGTGCCCCAGTCTTGTTTTCGAAGAAGGCAGATGGTGGCCTCAGGTTATGCATTGATTACAGGAGGCTGAATCAGGTAACAATCAAGAACCGCTACCCTCTTCCGAGGATAGATGATCTTTTCGACCAGCTGAAGGGGGCAGGATGGTTCTCGAAGATCGACCTGCGATCCGGGTACCACCAGCTGAGGGTGAAGGATAGCGATGTCCCGAAGACGGCGTTCAGGTGCAGGTATGGGCACTTCGAGTTCGTGGTCATGCCCTTTGGTGTTACGAACGCCCCGGCCGTGTTCATGGGGCTTATGAACTCCATCTTTCGGGAGTACCTGGATCGGTTTGTGGTGGTGTTCATCGACGATATCCTGATCTATTCAAAGTCAGAAGAGGACCATGCAGAGCACCTGAGGACAGTTTTGGAGGTCCTACGACAGCACCAGCTCTATGGGAAGTTGTCAAAGTGCAAGTTCTGGGCGCGAGAAGTGCACTTCCTTGGACATGTAGTGTCCGAGCAGGGAGTAGCAGTCGACCCATCAAAGGTTGATGCAATTGTTTCTTGGGCAGCACCCAAGAATGTGGCGGATGTTCGGAGTTTCCTCGGACTGGCAGGCTACTACCGGAGATTCGTACCCAACTTCTCCCGGGTAGCAGCCCCTTTGACGGCTTTGACCAAGAAGGACCAAGTTTTCATGTGGAGCGAGCAATGTGAGTCGTCCTTCAGCTACCTAAAAGAAAAACTGGTTAGTGCCCCAGTGTTGAGGTTGCCAGAAGAAGGGATGGCCTATGAGGTATTCTGTGATGCTTCAGGACAGGGCCTGGGGTGCGTATTGATGCAGCGACAAGGGGTGATCTCTTACGGGTCCAGGCAGCTACGCCCCCATGAGCGGAACTATGCCACCCATGACCTGGAGCTTGCAGCGGTGGTGTTCGCATTAAAGCTGTGGCGACATTACCTCTTTGGGGAGCGCTTTGTGGTCTTCACCGACCACAAAAGCTTGCGCTATATCTTCTCCCAGCATGACTTGAACTTGCGACAGCGGAGGTGGGTCGAGTTTCTCCAGGACTACGACTTTGAGATCTCATACACTGAAGGTAAGGGAAACGTTGTGGCTGATGCCCTGAGCAGGAAGCCGCATCAGGAGGTGGTTCGGGAATCTGCTGATGCTTGGAAGGCAATGGGGGAGTTGGCTGCCTTGCACTTGGACGCAAGGGTGGAAGGTACTAGAGGTTGTTTGTTTCAGATGACGGTACAGTCCTCCTTGTTGCAGCAAGTGGAAGAGTCTCAGTGGGGAGATCCTGAGGTGGAAGTGTTGCGGGATCGTGTCGATCAGGGGGACGCCCCGGAAGGATGGTCGGAGGACAGCCGACATCGGATGCTCTTTCATCGGAGGTTGTTTGTTCCAGAGGTGATGCGTGATGAAGTCCTTCATGAGTTCCATAGCTCAGCCTTGGCGGTACATCCGGGTGTTTCGAAAATGTACCAAGGCCTGAGGGGACAGTTTTGGTGGCCCGGGGTGAAACGGGCAGTGGCAGAGTTCGTGGCTAAATGCCTGGTGTGTCAGCAGGTGAAGGCTGAACACCGTGTTCCTGGTGGTCTGTTGCATCCTCTAGATGTTCCCGAGTGGAAGTGGGACGACGTCTCAATGGACTTCGTCACGGGACTACCCAGAGCTCAGGGCGGGCATGATGCTATCTGGGTAGTGGTGGATCGATTGACAAAATCTGCTCACTTCTTGGCTATCAAGGAGTCGGGACCCGTGAGTACCTTAGCACAGAGGTACGTGGATGAGGTGGTGCGTTTGCATGGAGTTCCGAAAACGATCGTCTCGGATCGGGACACTCGATTCACCTCACGAGTCTGGAAGGGGTTACAGCATGCTTTTGGCACCCAACTACGCCTTAGCACTGCTTTTCACCCTCAGACTGATGGGCAGACAGAGCGGACTATCCAGACTTTGGAGGACATGCTGCGAGCATGTGTTCTGGATTTCGGAGGATCATGGGTACGACACTTGCCTTTAGTAGAGTTTGCCTACAACAACAGTTTTCACTCTACTATCGGCATGGCTCCTTTTGAGGCTTTGTATGGAAGACCATGTCGTTCACCCTTATGCTGGGCAGAGGTTGGTGAGACTGGTACTCTTGGACCAGAAGTAGTGCAGAGCACCACGGAAAAAGTCCAGCTAGTGCGGGAGAGGATGAAAGCAGCTCAGGATCGGCAGAAATCTTATGCTGATTGTCGGAGGAGGCCCCTGAAGTTCGAGGTAGGAGATCATGTGTTTTTGAAGGTTTCCCCTCGACGGGGGCAGCGGAGGTTCGGAAAGGGGAGTAAGCTCTCCCCTAGGTTCATCGGACCTTTCGAGGTGCTGAGGCGAGTTGGCGAAGTGGCATATCAGCTGGCCTTACCACCTCAGTTGGAGAGGGTCCATGACGTCTTCCATGTCTCCCAGCTTCGTCAGTACTTACATGATGACTCTCATGTCATCAACTGGGGAGAGCTAGACGTGGGAGGAGACGCGACCTTCGAGGAACGGCCAGTCAGAATCGAGGATCGCAAGGAGAAAGTGCTCCGTGGATGAACCGTCGGCCTGGTTCGTGTGTTGTGGAGACATGGCGGCCTCGAAGAGAGTACGTGGGAGAGGGAAGCACAGATGCGTGCCCAATACCCCGAGTTGTTCTGAGCTTTGAACCCTTGGTGCCTGCTGTGACAGAACGTTTGACCTTTTTGGCTATGAAATGTGCTAGGTTCCTTTCCTCTGATTTTGTGTGGGAAGCCCCGGTTGAAGGGAAGGGGAAACCCGACCCCTAATCAGGACGCATTAAGGTGGATGCGATTAAACCCGTGCGGGCGAGTCAGTGCCGCCCAAAGCGGATAATATCTTGACATGGGGGAGGGGAACTCCCCAAACCCACATGACCGGGCGGTTTGGCGTGGTGTGATGCTTGGTTCTTGACGGGGAGTATTTCCAATTAGCGGGGGTCCACTCCTAAGAGGTATCTTCGAAGATGGTTGTTCGGATCCTCTCTTTCCTTCTAGTTTGTTTCGATTCTCGAGGACGAGAATCGTTTAAGAGGTATCTGATGTGAAGACCCAGACCCCCCTTGGTCCCTTCCTTTGCCAAAAATCCGGTTTCCTCGCGGGGTACCGATCGGTGAGACCGATCGGTGAGACCGATCGGTGAGACCGGCCCTGCCAAGTTGTTCCAGTAATGTTCCTTTTTCGCAAATAGGGTTTTAAACCCTATTCTTCCTTGCTAAAAATATCTTGGAAATCCGAAACGCGCGCAAAGGTATAAATTAAATGCTTCATTAATTCATGGGTCAGTTAAAACCACCCAGCGCCATTAATGATGAGTCAAGCCACGTGGTCAACCCACGACTCCCTCGTCTTCCGTGGTTTTGTGTTTTCATCTCAACCGTCCCCAGCCCTTATAATTAAGGGTTAGGCCGTGGTTTTTCCCCTTCTTCGATCGTGACTCTTCTGGTGCATCGGGACCGCCGCGTCGTTATCCGTAAAGTTCCGCGCCCCCGGCCTAAACGTCGATCATCCATCAACAAGTAGGGATTTTTCTATCGTCTCTCACTTTTGTGTATCATGCGGGGTGGGCGTTACTTTTGTCCCTATGGAATTGGTTGAACCAAACCCTAATGAAGATACTAAACGAAGTTCTAAAGAAAGAAGGGGAAGGGGTTGTGATCGTTGTTTATGCTTTATCTTATGATCATTCCTTTTTTTTTGTACTGGTCTATGGTTTCTGAAAATTGAGGCCGTTGGTGGTCGTGTGTGTGCACTTGAATCCCCTCGTGATGTTTTAAATGGGTTGCTGAAATTGTGAACTCCTGCTGTGAAATTGGTTAATCACGTATACCCGGCTGAATAATTGAAAGCACCAGGATCAACCCTTCTGTGATAACTAACGGATAGAACACATGGAATTTTGAAATCATGGAGTGTGTTAAGTCGTTTAAATCTGAAAATCCCTGACTCGTGTTGGTAGTGGTTGTTGGTTGTTTTTCCCTTCGGGCCGTTTGCTGGAAATGTGGGAGGGGATGGGATCCCCCGTTCTTTTTATACTCTCGGCGGCTGTGTGAATTTGGGGGGATGGGATCTCCTGTTGGCATGGTTTCAGTGGTTGTGGGTTTTTATCACAAACTGGGGAGAGATCCTCTGTTGGCAGAACCGGGTGTGGGTGCTTTGGTTGATCTATGCTTGACGTTTTCCTTGGTTATGCTTATGGTAGTTGCCCAGTAGTGCTTAAAATTAATTGAACAATTGACCGAACGTGAAACGAGAATGGGACAGATGGTTTGTGGGCAAGGGTCGTGAATTTTGACCCGGACGTTGTGGTGTCGTGTTCTGTAGGTTGGCTAGGAAAAACCTAAGTTTTGGGTGAGTGTTTGTTACCTATATCTATACTTGTAGCTTTGTGTTTCTTATTCGCGCCCCACCCAAGTTGAGCACTTAGTGCCGAACACCCCATTTATGGGGGAAGGGTGTTTTTCCCAACACTATACTTAGTGGCTGGTTATTAGCTCCTTTTCTGCTCCCTTTCCCGGATAGCCCAAGTACCTTTGGGCAGGCTGTGATGGCCTGGAGTCCATTATTAGCCCAAGAACCATCGGGCAGGGTGTTGTGGTGGTTGGCCAGGTGTGTGCGGCAGGTGGTTTCCCAAGTGTCTTCGGGATGAGGCCCAGGTGTTTTCGGGCGTGGCAGTGGATTCTTTAGCCCAGGTGTCTTCGGGCGTAGCAGTGGTTGTTCTGGCCTAGGTGTTTGCAGGCATGGTTACTTGTGACAGTTGAGGCCCAGGTGTGTGTGGGCGGGATTTGGCAGTGGGACTGCGTGTGGTTGTGGCCCAGGTGTGTGCGGGCGGGATTTGGCAGTGGGACTGCGTGTGGTTGTGGCCCAGGTGTGTGCGGGCGGGTGTGGCAGTGGGACTGCGGTGAGAATGGCGGGATTGGTCCGATGCGTAGGATGTCTCAATAACCAGTGGGAAAGTGGCGCGGGGTACCCAAACATCGATGTGCTCTTATATATATATTACTTGACTTGCGTTATTTGGGGAGCGAACCTTGGTGAGGCTTGGGATGGATAGTTTCCTTGTTAGGCGTTTGGTTTACTCTTTCTCACGGGACTTTAGTACGTTCCCCCACTTGTGCACGAGAGTCTTGGTTTTCCCTACTGAGTGTACTTGTATGCTCACCCTACGTTTACTTTCAGGTTTCCAGGAGGACTACCAGGGCTGCGCGGGACCCTATTAGTCGGACAGTTGGAGTTGTCGCTGTTGTCATACCTTTGTTTTCTTTTGGTATTGTACTTGAGAGCTTCTTTTTCTTTTGTACTTGTACTTTGTTGTAAACTGTTTAAACATGCATGTGGGAATGGTTTACTTTTGGCTTTACTTTTCTTTCTATCTTGGTGTTGTTGGGTTTTCTCCTCCTTATCTTTCGATCCTATAAAATAAAAAGGGTAATGCCTTCCATTTGCGAGAACTTCCTATACCCTTGGTGCTAGTCGCCACTCCGGGACCTATTGAAGGCGGGTTTCGGGGGTCATTATCTCTCCTTCAACTCAAAGAAGGAAGGGCCTGGCAACCCGCTGACCCTTCCCTCCTTTTGGTGAAGGCGGGTCGTGACACATTTGAATCAAATACCCCATGAGAAGCATAACATTAAATAGATCATTTTTTACCATGAGATATAATACGATCGTTATAAAAATTGATAATAATAATATATTTTCACCATTTAAAATGGTACATGGTGTATAAATTAAACTCATATATAGGTATAAGGACATGTCCATAAACATTACATAATCTTGAAATATGTGAAGAATTCACATTGACGGTCTTTTAGGATTAGAGTTTTAGATAATTAGTCCAAAATTATTACATAAAATCCTAAATATTATATTTAGACACTACTACTCAGTATCCATTTTTTCATAAAATTAAATTTTTTTAAAAAACATGTCAAGATCCAAGTTTTATGCATTATGGCTTTTCATTTATACCATCATTTACCCTATGCGTCATTAATTTCTATGGAAATCAATTCAAAAACATGGAATGAGCATTAAAATCTCAATAAGGGTTATAAATTAAGGAAGGAATACATTATCCCATAAATAAATTCAAATCAATGAAACCATACTTTTCAATCATAATATACATTATAAAATCATAATATTTATGAATAACACTCAGAAATCATAAATCATAAAGCTAACATCTGGAATAAATAACATTATTACATTTTCAGATTTCACAGCTACATAGGGAGTTAGGTTTGGAATACCCATCACAGTATATTCCCTAAATCTCCTAGGAGAAACATTAATGTTTACCTCCGCCACATTACTCAATGCTTTGGAGAGATATCTCAACCTCACCATCACTAGGTTTATCATGAATCCACCTATATAAGTAAAAAATTCCAAAGAACCATAATCACAAAACATAATCAATAATAAAGGAATGATAACATTTCCACATTATTGTAACTATATATCATATCAAGATATTAACATAATCAATTTATTTTCAACCCATGTTAAAACCCATTTAAAAATGAAATTTTCGAATCAAAGTCTCTCCTACCAATTATCATATTTAGAAAGGAATTTCAATTTAAAACATTCATATACATATAAATAAAAACTTATAATCATTTTTAAAACATGTACATTAATGAGAAATATTTGGATGAATAAATATTTAAAACAACATATTAGTAAATGAGTTCTTAACCAAATAAGATAACATTGAATAGAAATAATTGATGAATAAAATTTAGTAACAACATTATAATATCATGAGAATAACATTATTCATGATATATTATTCCAATGAAAATTATATACACCACAAAATAGTGAATTGTCACTTATTAACCATGATGTCTCAATTGAATGTAAATTGAGATGAGATCCCTTATAAAAATGGTATCCTTAAGGATAAATTAATAACATAATTATGTGTAAAAAAATAAATACAATCAATATTATTGAATATTCTGTGTAAATCAATTAAATGATATTCCTCACAAGTTCTTTTGAAAACCAAACTAATGACTTATATGTTAACCTAAATGAATGAAAATTGAGTTAATATTAACCTAATCAAGTTCATATCAATGAATTGAGATTTAAAAATGAATTGATTATGTGTAACAAAAGTATATCAGAACAATTGTGAGTGTAAATTAATACGTAAATAAATAAATATGGATTCCACACAAAATCATTTAGCACAATAATCAATGATGTATGTGTAAAACCCAAAGAGTGGAAATTAAATTTTGAAATTCCCTTATGAATTTCTAAAATTATGAAACATACAACCCATGAAAAAAATTTCATACAATAAATATGTAAATATACATTAATTATATACTTTTATACAAATAATACAATCATGGGTAGTACATACACAATAAAAAATTAAATAGTGGAAAATATGGAATGAATCTCAGTGGAATAAAAAGTGAGATAAAAACCCCTTACCTCAAGTATGACATGTCTTATATGTTCCTTTATCATTCTTAAGACTAAAAATAAGTTAATTAATACATTATTAAAAAAAATTATATTTTTGTTTATAACGTTTATTACCTTTCTATGACAATTTATTAATTATTTTAGTTCATATTAGATATTTTGTCGATGTTCGGAACTTGACTAAAAAATGAACTTGTTATAATTACATATTATTCATGTGGTCATAATTCCATTTTTTAATGAATTATATTCATGATTTAAATATCATATATATCATATTTATCCAATATATCTTTTTAAACAGTCCATATAATTTGGGTACATGAAAATGAAATGCACTATTCATGTAAATGGTAAGTCGTACGTATGCATGAACTCTACATTCATTATATTTTTTCAATTTTAATGGAATGAAAAAATTGATAAATAGGTATATTATTCTTCCATTATAATATCATATTGTATATATTATATAGATGTTCATTAAAAACATCATTTGTACATTCTATGTATGGTATGAACTGGTCAGATCACGTTGAGGGGGTGGTAGTCTGCACTTCCACCAATGAAATTATCATATATACCGATCATGGAAACTATAATGGTATATTATAAATAGAAAATACAGTATAATATAAAATATATATATATATAATATATATCACATATAAAAATAGTTCCATCATAATGGCCACCATGGGAGGCAGTAGAAGATAATTAAACAATCATTGTTTCGTGTGATAGCAGTTCGCCGTCCACAGAAATAGTATGTTAGTATCCATTAGATGGAGGTGTGTGGATGTGTAGTTAAAATCATAATCATAAAAACATCCTATTATAATGAGGATAATTATAAAATAAATTAAAAAATTTATTTTAGGGGGTAGGATAAGGAAAATAAAAGAAAAGAACTTGAGAGAAGGCATTATCATTAAATTGGGTTTCCCTCTATGGTTTGAACCAAAAAAGATTTATTTAAGTGCCTTATTCATAATGTAAGGTATCAATGATAATGATAGAGATGTTGGTAGAATGTTTGGGCAGATTTTGGATGTGCCAATGGGCTTGTGAGGTGTGAGTAAGGGTTAGTGGTGATTGTTTTTTCTAAGGGGGATGAGTGGCTCTTAAAGAATGTTAGAGAGCATTATTAAATTATAAAATCATTTTAGATTTATAAAGGTTTAGATGAACTTCAATTATAATATAAGATGACTATTATTATTAATAAAATCATCCAATAGAAATTATATAGGATTAGAATAATTTTTAAATTTTATAATCTCATATTTAAATCATCCATTAATAAGGTAATCATTGTATCATCATTGTGTCAATTATAATTATATATATTTGAAGTATATAAATTAAAAATAAAATACAATGATGTTGGAAATAATTTTATATTTTAGTTTAATAATTATAGTTTAATATATAACATATATAACTCAATGAAAAAATTAATTTACTGAAAGATATTTGTATATGTAACTTTTGTCTTTACTTTAAATTAATTAATATAAAGTATCATTATCACTCCCAAGTGGCTCTATAAGGTCCAAAAATAATCGCAGGGAAGCCCTTCGTAGTAAATATCTCATAATATATTGTTATGAAATGTATATGTGAAACTTAATTATATTATAATATTATTGGTTACCCTTTTTTACTATAGTTAGCATTTAACCGTGTCAAATATAATATTTACTAAACTAAATATTCCTCATGTATAAAAATATAAGTTACCTATTAACAATATTAAGACGTTCTAATTCCAAATATGGAATCCATTTTTTTATATTCAAAACAATGAAGTGGAAGAAGTTAATTTAAAATTTTTTATCAATGTCCAGAACAAAAAGCGTTTTTTAATGATATAATAACTATCAAATGATTTCCATTTGTTTACGTCAAATTTCAAAGTGAAATTAAATTCAATAACCAAAAATAGGGTTAAATATTTAAAATATAATATAATTGCAGTTTATAACAATTTAAAATGTAAATATGACCGTATAAATAAATTTTATTAAAAGGTGGTTTTGAATTAAAATAAAGTATTTTTCACTATTCATTAAAAATGAACATTATCTGAAAAATACCAAAAATCTACACAGAGTGAATTTTGATATCCTAATTCTAAATAAGTATTGTATTTTTTTCAAATATAAAATATTAATGTAAAAAACTATATTTAAAATCAGTTCTACATCAAAAGGTGTTAAATTGACCTTTTAAAGAATATTACAGTATTTATGCTTAAAATCGGATTCATTCTCATTTTAGGCCTCTAACATCTATTGTATAAATGTAAAAACATTTAACAAACATGTGTAATGATATTTTAGTTATATATATTCATTCTTACAAATAAAATGGATATGTGTTAACTACTATAATAATATTATAATATTATTTTTTCTGTATAACTCAATGTTTTTTACAACATATGATTTCAGAGAAACTTGTTGTTTCATATTAGGTATTCCATAGTTCATAGTATACCCTTTAACGTAAAATTAATATTTAATTCAAGAATATTAATAAATATGAAAGTTTCATATTCTTTATTTTCCTGGGATGTTACATCGTTCCCAATTTTGGAAATTGTTTCATTGTAATATTAAAATTGGGCATCAAAACATCATTAAAAGTCCCACATTGAAAAAAAATCAATAAAACTACAACTTTAAAAGAAATAATGATAAGTATAAAGGTCACCCATGATAAAACATAATACAATTCTATAATAACAGGGTTATGTAAGAGAAACTAACTATCAAGTTCTGATAGAGAGTGATAGAAAATATGATAAGGAGAAAGTAAAAAATCAGAAAACCACAAACATGTGATGGGTTGAATTGTCTTTGATTCCACAATAGAAAATGTAAACAAACACATTTTTTTATTTTATGTTCCCTTTTATAATGTTGAGGAATTTATTTATGAGATTGACTAAGAACATTAATAAATATACTTACACGAGAAATAGAGTTTCATCCATTAATAAATTTCATCCATAAACTCATCCTTTCTCAAATGATTAGTATTCATGATGAATTGGTCACATATAATGCACTAGAATAAAGTTCTATAGAATAACATAATCCAATATAGTTGAACTATTATTTCCCTTATCTTTATACATTAACCAAAACCTAAAAGGATTGTACGAGATCGGATAATCCCTAAAAAGGATATTGTTTCATGAAAAGAAATACAACTCTTAATCTACCAAATTTAACAAACAAAACCCAAAGTTCAACAAAACAATTTAATATACCATTTTCTATTATATTCATCAATGAAATTAAAAAAATTTGAAACCCAAAACTCGTAATGATTTAATCACATTGTCTTCCTTAGTAATCCTTAAAATTTATCTCCAAATAACATCGACTACTCTTAAAGTCTCATACTAAAATTCTATTAACCTAATCACATATTCTCTATGATAGGTTAATAATTTCCATAAATATTAAAAATCATTATAAAAATACAATAAATACATATATTCTTCCTAAATAACATTCCACTATTAGTCCACAATTTAAATCCCAAAGTATTTTAATTTCTATAGACATATAGTGTTTCCCCAAAATAGGGAACATCTTCCAAAATAACCTTTATCACTTATTCAAAAAATAATTTTCTTATTCTAAGGATATCCATTTTATAAAACATAAAATCCCAAATAAACATAATCTTTCTCAAAAAATCATTTAAATAAAATTAATAATTCATAAAAACTAGGGACATCATATAGTCTAGTGGTAGGTGATTTATCTAAATCGCATTTCGATTGTCTGTTTGTTTCCCACAGCTTTGTCAGAGGCGATGGGTTGTCACATGGTTTTCATGTTATTTTATGTCAATGTCTAAATAATTTTTTAATATTCATAAATATGTGATAAATACTTCAAAAATAACCATAACATATTTTAACCAAAATTATATTTCATACCTAGGATTTTATCCAAAACTTAATAATATATAATTGTCTCAAATTCAAGGATATTATAAACACAAATGGAACTTTATAACTGTATCCAAAAAAAGATAATTATTCATTGTATAATATTTTCCAATATCAAACATCATGGTTAAACATACATTAAAAATTCTTCCAATGTAATCACATCATCCGAAGAGACATAATAATTTTAGGCATTTCTACATCCTAAATTATACTATAACTCTTGAATCCATAATATGAAGTCGTTTGACTCAGTATACATTCTTTATGATCAATTATCTATGAATTTTTTCCTTATTAACTAATACATAATTATTAAAGTTCTAATATCCTCGTTATTTATAAATATAAATCCAACGATGCATCATTCTTTATTGATAGGAAAAATAAATCATACCTTGAATCTTGATATCATGATGTCAAGAATGTAATCTTTCACTTTGCACATGAGGTAATAATTTTAAAAACTAAATGTTCTCTCCACATCTATAATTTAAAATTTTGATAGAATTGGAAAATATTATATCTAGATATCATAAGAAAAAGTTACAATGACCCATACGTTTTTTTAGAAAAGTGTAGGAGTAGGATAGCTCAAATTTTTTTTGCATTTATCTGAATACTCAAGAAGCTGTCAAACTCTTTCTAATATGATTTTTCTATAATAGTGATGATTAAATCATTAGGGGGATTATAATGTTTTGGATGATATCATTCGATACATATTTTCAATTGCTCCATAATCTGTTGAAAATAATAAACACATAAAATTGAAACTACATATTATAATAAAAATAATAATCCATTATTGGTTAAATATAACATAAAAACATTTTCATTACTCTAATCCATCAACATCCTAATTTTACTATTTTTTTGGTTTTTATCCAATCAAATGATTTTTCCCTATCCCTCCTGATGTTTCCATATGTTAATAACCCTCTTGTTTATATGGGATCCTTTACCTTCACCCAGATAACACCATAACCTCCATTGTTTTATAAACCGACTTATGATACCAAGTACCAGGACCCGACCATAAACATTAAAAAATCATGAATTATGTCTCGAATTAAAAGTGAGGATCTTTTTAGGTTTATATTTTAAGAGAGTTATGCCATAACTATTACATAACAACTATAATATGAATATATAAACTACAAATCAATATAATTTTTTTCATTAAATAAAAATTCTTAAAAAGAAACATGACTAGTTCTATGTTATAGATAGAATGAATTGTATTTGATCCCATACGTGACATTATTAATCTTTAAGTCCTGTAGAAAACATTTAAAAACATGAGATGAGCATAAAAATCATAGTAAGGGTAATTATATGAGGAACAAAAACATTAACCCATCAATGAATTCATATCAAAGAAACCATTCTTTTCAATCATAATATACATTATGAAATCATATGATTTATGAATAACACATAGAAATCATAAATCATAAAGTTATCTTATAGAATACATAGCATACATACATTTTTAGCTTTCATATCTACATAGGGAGTTACGTTTGGAATATCCATCACAATATATGCCCTAAATATCTTAGGAGAAACATTAAATTTTACCACCATCATGTTATCATATGCTTTATAGAGCTATCTCGGGCACACTCACCCTAGATTTATCATGGAACCACCTGTATACATAAACTATTCCCAAGACCCATATGAATTACACATAAAACAAGCATTATGGAATGTTATCATTTCCACATTTCAGTCGGAATTTATCATTTCATGATATTGAATTAATAAATTCATTATCAAACCATTTCCAAAACCATTTAATAAATATATTTTTGAATCAAAGTGTCCCATTTCACTTTTAAAAATTTGAAATGAATTTTAATTTCAAACATTCATATCCATATTAATAAATCATTAAATCAAAATTTTAAACATAGAAATTAATGAGAAATATTTATAATAATACATTATTAAAATAATATTTTAGTTATATTGTTCTTATCCATATAAGAGATGCTTGAATAAAAATAATTGAGGAACAAAATTTAATAAAAAAATCATATATGTAAATAGACTGAAGTTATTCATGATATATTATTCCAAAGGATAGTATATACACCAAATAAATGTGAATTGGTGTATAAAAACAATTAATTCCAAATATAATGTAAATATATATGAAATCCCTTATAAAAAATGGAATCATTAGATCACATATGAATAAGTTACATAATTATGTGTGAAAAATATATATACACTCAATGTGATTTAAATTCTATGTGTATCAATCAGATAAAATTCACGCATATTATTTTAAAAACAATCCCAATGGCTTGGATGTTTAACTCAATGAATGAAAATTGGGTTAAGATTACCCTTATAATGATCATATCAATGACATGAGAATTTATCAATGGAGTGATTATTTATATAAAATGTATATCCACTAAATAGGGAGTGGAAATTACTAAATAAATAAATAAATAGGGATTCCAAACAAAACTTTGGTGTAAAATAATAAATGAAGTATGTGAAAACCCAATTAGTAGAAATTAAAGATTGAAATTCCCTTACCGATTTGGTAACATACGAAACATAAACCCCATGAAAAAAAGATCATAAAATGAATATGTAACAACCCATTAATTAAATTATATTATATGAAAAATACAATCATGGTTATTACATACAATAAAAAAATGTAAATAGTGGAAAATATATCATGAATATCATGAGAATTAAAAGTGAGATGAAAACCCCTTACCTCAAGTCTGACTTGTCTTGTATGTTATTTGTTACTCCTGAATAATAAACATAAGTTAATTCATAAATGATTTAGAACTTTTTTCTAGTTTATTATTACTTTTATAACCCTTATTACCTTTCTATAACAATTAGTTAATTATTTGAGCAAATATCGGACATTTTGTCGATGTTTAGAACATGAGTAAAAAATGAACTTGTTATCATTACAAATTTCCCAAGTGGTCAAACGTCCATTTTATACAGAATCATATTAATTATTTAGATATAATATATATCATATTAATCCATTAGATATGTTTTATTGTAGTCTATATCATTTAAATATATGAAAATGAAATGCGCCGTTCATAGAGACGGTAAGTCGTACGTAAACATGAATGCTAATTTCATTTCATTTTATTCCTTTTTAATGGGATAAAAATCAAATAATACATAGTTATATTATTATTCAAGTATAATAGAATAATTTAAATATGTTAAATAAGTTCAATAAAACCATATTTTATATGTTCTATGTAGGGTATAAATGAGTCATATCATTTGGAGGGGGCGTTAGTCCGCACATCCTCAAATGAGATTGTTGTATTTACCCTTTATGGAAACCATAATGGTATGACATAAATGAAAAATAATGACTCATATAAATAATATAAATATAATATTTTTCACATATAAAAACAATTCCATTATTATTTCTATCATAAGAGGCTGTAGGAGATAATTGAATAATCATTGTTTCGTGAGGTAGTAGTTAGCCATCTAGAGAAACAGTATATTCATATCCATTAGATGGATGTGTGTGGAAGTATAGTTCATATTATTATAGTAAAAACAACTTATTATATTTACTATACTGGTTTATCTATAAAATAAATGAATATATATATTTTAGGTGGTTTGAGAAGGAGAATGAATGGAAAGGGCTTGAGAGAAGACATAACCTTTAAAGCAAGTAACTCCCTTTTGATTGATCCAAAAGGCTTTTTGAAATTCCTTCTGCCTAAGGTAAAGATTTTATGGTAAATAAACGGATATTGGGAACATATTTTGGAAGATTTTGGACTATCCATTGGTCTTGAGAGGTGTGAGTAAGGGTTAGAGGTGAGGGATCTTTATAAAGGAGGGAGGGGCTCTTTAGGAATGTTTAAAAGTAATATTTTATTAAAAAAAAATTTCTGTTTTAGATAGACGAAAACAAATTAAATTAGAATATAATATGTCTCATGTTTGAAATAAAATCATCCAATAAGAAGAGGACATGTTTTGAATTGATTTATCAATTTTATAATCTCGTTTATTTAAATCATTCATTAATAAGGTAATCAGTACATCATCACTATGTCATAAATAATACTATTTATTTGATGTAAAAAAAATTTAAAATAAAATTCCATGATGTAGGAAATAATTTTTTTATTAAATTAATATTTATAGTCGAACAAATAACTTATATAATCCCATGTAAAAATTTATTTACTAAAAGATATATTTTTATATTACATATATCTTTACTTTAAATTAATTAATTTATAGTATCATTATCACTCCCATGTGCCTCCATGAGGTCCCAAAATTGACCAAAAGATAACCTTGGTTGAAAATACCTCATTCAATAGGGTTATGACACGTTTAAGGGTAATTCAATAGTATTAGAATATTATTTGTTTCCCTTATTTACCATATTTACCCTTTATTAGTACTAAATAAAATATTTACTGAAGTAAATATTCTTAATGTATCAAAAATAAAAAGTACCTATTTACAAAATTTAGACATCCTAATTAAAAATATGAAATCAATTTTTTAAAATTCAAAACACAGAAACGATATAAATTAATTTAAAATTATTTCTCGTTGTCAAAACCAAAACCAATTTTTTTAAGAAATAACACATATCAAATGATTCACACTTATTTATCTCTAATTTCAAATTGAAATGAATTAAAATGACAAAAATTTGGTTAAATTATAAACATATAATAAAATTACTCTTTAAAACCTTTTAAAAATATAATCTAACCATATTAATAAATTAGATGAAAAGGCTGTTTCAAATTAAAATACATTATTTTTCACTATTCATTTAAAAAATAATATTTATTAGAAAAGAACCAACACATTACCCAAATAAAAATTTAATATCCGAATCCAAAAGAAGAATTTTATTTTTTCAAATAGAATATAGAAAAGTTATAGAAACATTATTTTAAAGGTTATTTCCATAAAAAGGTTGTAAATCCACATTTTAGAGAAGATTGTAGTGTATATGCTTTAAATTGGATTCATTCATATTTTAAGCATCTAACATTATTTGGATAAATGTAAATTGATTTAAAAACATGTGTAATAATATTTCGGTTATTTAAGTGCATTTCCGATAATTCAACAGCTATTCGTTAACTACCATAATAATATTATTATATTTTTTTTTGTTATAACTCTACGTTTTTGCAACATATGATTTAAATGAAACATCTTGTTGCGTATCGGGAACACCACCGAATATAGTGTCCCCATTTAAGTAAATGTAATATGTAATTCAAAAATGTTTATATATATGAAATCGAAATATTATTTATTTACCTGCAATGATACATCCTTCCCCCCAAATGGAAATTGTGTCGTCCAATTTCTAAAATTGGGCTTCGAAACGTCATAAAAATCCCACATTTGAAAAAGAGTCAGCAAAAAAATCACATTAAAAGAAATAATGTGAAGTAAAAAAGTTCACCAAAGTTATTACCTATTAGGATTTCATGAGAAAATGTATATGGAAGAAAAACGAGCCATTATTTTCTGATAGAGAGTGATAGAAAACAAGATTAGAAGAAAGTAAACAGAACAACAAATTTTGTAATTTTTCATACATTAACGATTATATGTATATATATTAATATATTTCATAATTATGTTAGTCCTATTTATACCTACTAAATAAATAGAAATCATTTAATGGTATAAACATATCATGGATTTATTTTAGTTTATTATTTCACATGGTGAAATATATTGAACATATTTTACTTAATAATAGGGAAAACATGTATTAGAATTTTAGGTTGTTACATTCTACCCCACAATATAAATAATTTGTGTCCACATAATTTTTATTATGACTTAATAATTATAATAGTTTTTGTAATACATAATTTTTATTTTACTCATGAAATTATTTCCAATGTTGTGTCAACATTACTAATTTATGTTAGTCAAGGAAACCTTATTTTATTCACTAATAAAAGGTATATCAAAATATTAAGTTTCATTCTATCCGTTTGAGCTAAAAATCATTTCTCATTAATGTTCCTAATGAGTTCAGAGTAATAATTTTGCCAATAGATGACCATATGTCAATTTTATTTTTGAATTATATGTTTTTTATCCTCACAATTTTTGTAGATTCCATAAAATAAAGAGTTATTCAAATCCCAAAATCAAATTAAATTACAATATATAAATATTTTATAACATCAATATTGATTATATTCAAAAAAACATCATATACCTATATAAAAACAATTATTTTACATGTTTACCTTGAAAATCAGATCCTCGGGGTTCTGATTCAATTCACTTAGAAATATCCAAGATATATTAGGGTTTTAAAATAAACAACAATAAGAAATCTAAAAAACTATAGTAGAGAATAATTATTTTTAATTAAAATAATCCACATCAATGGTAGTCATTATAAATAAATTTTGTATTCCCTTTGTTTTTTGAAGTTTTAGAGGAGAATTATCTTCGATATGCCTTGGATTTGGGAACTAGTTTTCATAATACCCATACGCATTACATTTATAACATTGGGTATTTTTTCCTCCATAATGTTTCACATCACCATATGATATTCACAATCTCATTTTCCCTACCTCTGACATTTAAAACATTCACCTATTTATATTCACCATGTTCTAAAAATAGTCTTCCCATATTTTGTGCATGTAACTGATTGATATTTTATTCCACCAAATTATTTATCACATTAGTTCCCATGGGAGTCCATTTTCCTTTTCCAATATAAAAAAAACTAGAATAATTAGCTTTTCAAGCATCTATTTCAACCTTATAAGAACATAAAACTATCACTTCATAGATACTAATGTATTTTATGGATAATGCCTTGTTATGGATATCCATTATTCCAGTAATGAAGTGATAAATTATTAATAAGTATAAGAGATGAATCCAGATTCACACCTAGAAAGTCTGGTAAAAGTTTATTAATATGATATAATAAAGTAATCCTCTATGTGCTTCAATTGAATGGAATATCATTCCATTGTTTTTGGAAGTGCTTTGGGAAAATACGTTGTGAAAAATATCATCATACACTCTTTAAATTCTATAGTGTCTGCATGTTCCTTTACATCATATTATTAGTGATACTCCGCTTTTTTAGCATCTCTATCAAAATGAATGGTGTAAAAAATAACATTATCATGTTATGAGAACTTGAGAAAAAAATTATTTTCAATGCATTGGCGCACGTATTAGTGTATAAGGTGTGGATTAAAAGACTCATTAAAAGTCTTTGGATGTTTCCACATAAACGAATTGACCATGATTTTATCTCTCCTTTGTTAGTTTTTGATATCAATAGTGTTTGGGTTATTTCTATAATCTTGATATTCTTGGTTGGGAATTTCCATGAATATAATTATTGTATCACCAATCTCATATAGTAGAGTATTGGAAAAATCTCTACCTTTTCCATTACAATAATTATTAACTCAATTTATATGTGTTACATCTATTACAATGGCATGATGAAAATTTTTATTCAATATAATTCAATTAATTAATGTATAAAAAATTAAACAATAATCATAGAAGAATGATTTTATAAATGATGTTCATATGTTGGTAAGTGAATCTCTAGGTAACAATCTAGAACATCCATGAAAATTTTCCTATTTGGTTATCTAACCTATTTAGTGACATGATTCAAAAATACTATAGTTTGGATTCTAAATATAATTTGATTTATGAAAGAATAATAGTAGGATTCTCAAACTGGGAGGGGTCTTTGGACTTTTGGAAGTGTACTATTTCATAGTAATGATAATACCAAAAATTTCTTTACTGAGGTTTTTATACCTTTATATAAATATATTAAATCCTACCTCCACATACAGTATCATGGTAAATATTTAAATTATAATAGAACAAAAAATTTCTATATTACCAAAACACCAGGATGTTATCTGATACAAAGAATCACCCTTAGACTATTCCCTAGAGTTGTCAATAATGTAATCTAAACTAATCATTAAAAATAACTAAACTAGTATCTAAAAATAACTAATGTGACCAATTTTAAAAAAACAAAAATTATAAATAAATATAAAGAGTTAAAAAATATATATCCAAAATAATCTTAAAACCCATTGACCAAATGTTTTAGTTTCATAGTGATTATACACATAAAAATCATATTCCATAACTTGTGCACAGAATTCCACATATTTTTTATCAGCTAAACCATTTTATTGATATCTCACATGATACAATTATATTTATAACCCTGGGATCTTATACATAAGAAATTTTAGAACATAAAATCTTTTTATGGGAAAGTCATTTCATAATGTAATAGATTATAAACATAGATGAGACTATAAGGAAGAATAAAGTTACATTAAATGATCAAAATACTTTAGATGATATACTAAATCATGTTATAGATTCATAATATCATAAAAGGATTATTAAGGATACATAAAAGATAAATCATATAACAAGTGAGCATAATAAAAACTATGGAATACATAAAAGGCATAATTATAAAAATAAATAATTTACATGAAATGAACTATATCATAGAAATTTTGTATAACATGATGAAAAATATGGAAATTTGTCACAAATGAAATCATATAAATTATTTTGATAAATTATATTTTACATATATATCACAAAACAAATTTAATAATAAGATTATAACATTAGTTTCACACAAATAGATTCTAAATAATTGTTCCTTCATCTCATACACATAATGAATTAGTGAACCAAGATTTCATCATCTCATTGACACAAAAATTCACAATCTAATATAATAAGAAACCATAACCAATTAATTATATGGTTATATATTACCTCATAGTATCATCCATACAAATGTGTTTCATTAAAAATTAAATAATAAATATATATTCATGTCTCAGTAAAAAATGAATGGGTTTCTTAAACCTTAATAAAATCTCACATAACATGAACTCAATATATAATATTATATAAAAACATATATTTTTAGAATAAATAATATCATAATAACATATAGAGGGTGATAAAACTATAACTGATGAATGGTATACCATGAATGGAAAATAGAATTGAAAATATAAAAGTTCACTAAAAACACTTAAAACATTAAATTATAAGATTATTTTATTGAATACAAATAGATTCATTTTAAAAACCTTATTATAAATATTTTAAAATAAAATAATTCCTTAATAAATTACGGTTGTCAAATGATAATGTGAATTTAATGAGAAAATAATTATATTTAAAGGATGGAAAGACAATTTAAACAATTTAAAATAATATTTTTAAAAACCATATCATTAAAAAGGATGATGTATAATATTATTTAAGGTGAATATATTTTAATAAAAGGATCAATAGAGACAATTGTTTTGATATTCTGTAAACTAATTTAGAACATTTTTGTGAATAAAAACATGATATGGAAGAAAATATATTATAATATATTTTTATTATTTATAAAAATTTCATTTTCACAAAACTGTATAATTATTAATGAATAATACATTTGTGTTAAACAGTATCTCACATGAAATGAATGTGTAAATAAAACATAACATTATAATAGGTTAGAATATATCAACATTAAATGGTATTAGTCAAATTATTTTGATTATTTAACAAGGAAGGTATCATGGTGTATAACTTAAACATGTGTGAAGGTATTCAATCTTGAGATAAAGAAACCATTACCTTGTTAAATATTCAAAATATTCATGTCCCTAAAATACTAAATAATAAAATTTAAAATATTTGATGCCATTTTATGGAAAAAATTATTAATTTATTTATTTAATATGGACCATTTATTTTCATATTATATTTATTTATTATATGTTTTTCTTTCCAATATCAGTTACTTGAGGCTATTTCACCAATTTATCCATAACTCATTTCATATGATGACAATGGTAGAAAGTATCATAAAATTTTTTCATAATGTGCATAATATTAGTAGTATTATTGAAATAATATTTTATAATAAATTTATTCATAAATACAACAATGATGGGTGATAATGACCAATAAAATTAATTAATCATTGAGGTGATAGTTATGATCAATTCATGATTAATGTATCTATTTTTCATTAAATTATATATAAAATAAGGTAACTAATTTTTTTAAAATTATTGGATAATATATATATTATTTATTAAATATATATTATTCTATGATATCGTTTTTATCATGCATGATTTTTAGTTATATGGAATCTATGATGTATCTTTGTGGATGTAGTAGTGCGTGAAACACACTAACAATGCTTCAATGTTTATTAGCGGATAAGGATAAATAAATTATTTTTATTCATTAATGAATAATAATAATATAAACATTATATTAAATTCATTATATAATTATTTTGACAAGTTATTTTGATGAATACTATTAAGATTTAAACCATTATAAGGAGATAATACTTACGTTGTAGAATTGATCTTTTCTGGACAAAATCACTGTAATTAAATGGATTAAAATAACATAATATGACTAGGGGTATAGTAATTTTTGTGGGAATTATATGAAAAAAAATTCAATTTTTTTTCATGAAAATATTCCATTGTAGTTGTATGTTTTGAAGGGTGTATGCGACCAACTTTTATAAGATAGAAAATGGTAACTCTTGGAAACACCCATTATATTTTAATAATTCTATGTCAAAATTAAAATTTTAACAGATTTATAATTTAAGAAAAAAAATATGCATGAAATTGGGTCTATAATGGCCTAATCAAGTATTTATAAATATTTGTTAATGATCTAATAGGGTTTTTACCATTTAATGTATCCATTTTACTCTTTTCCTTTTAAACTAGATAACTAGTTTTAATCAAATTATATTTATGTATAATTAAATTTTTTTTTGAATCCATATAACCAAATTTGGGGATGATATATCTATATTCGAAATATATTTAATCAAATTTGATTTCTATATATAAAATTATATTTGAAATTAAAAAATGAACTGTTCAAAAAAAATATTTTATTAAAAAATATCCTTTTGACCACTATAGATACTTAAAATTATTTAGTATTTATAAATATTTAATATAATTTATTATATAATTATAAATAATATATGATTCATTATATTAAAAATTATCTTTTCATTTATTTGATAAAAATTTATTGATATTAATAAAATAATATTTATATAATAATTAATTCACATTTATCACGATAATTATCATCAATCCCATTAATCTAAAATTTACACGTAAAATTAATTTTCTCCATATTAATGATTATAAATAATTTTATCTTAATAATAATAATAATTCTATTATATTAACATTCTATGACTTGGGAAATTAATCTTATTGATGTCGTATGTAATGCATAAAAACAAATTTCCAGGAAAACAGTATTTTTATGCTTAGAATTTATGTATGAAGAAAAATATCAATTTTAATTCTTATAATGATATTAAAATAGTTATTATTGATCAAAGAAGATTTATTTATATTAAAAAAATATGAATACTAATATTCCCCATGTTCAATCTTAAATAATTAAAGAGACAAAAAATTGATTTCAAAAAATATATCTAAATTTAATAAAATGTTATAAATTGATATTATGAATCCAAAATATTATTATAAATCTGAATATTCATTTTAAAATATATTTTATAATTTATAATTATTTTTAGTACAATTTAATTCATAATTTTATATAATTTAATACATTAATAAATTGTATGTTTCACTATTTACATAAAAATAATTATATTTTGTAAAAATGTTATTGTATAAATATTTTGATTTAATAAATTCAATTTGTTATGATGTTTAATTTATATACTACTATATTTTGACTTTTTAATAAAATCATAAAATACTATGAGAAACAATTTAAATTGGTGAATAAATTTTTAAAAAATATTATTTGTTCTTATTCATAAATTAAACAAAGCACTGATACTACTATTTTTAACGATTAAATATTATATATTATTATAATAATTTTTTATTAAAAAATATACATAGTTTTATTTAATAAAAATTGATGTACAAAAAAATATACATTCTTAATAAAATAATGAATTATATAAATTTGTATAAAATAACAATTATAAATATAGATATTTGTATATTTTAAAATTAATTTTACCTTGGTTACACCTACTAATTTAAAAAATATAATCTTATTGTATAAATATATTATGGTTTAGATTTATTAAGTGTTTCATGTTGGGAATGATTTTAGACATATTTTACATAATTAGTGGGAAAAGTATATTAAAACCTCTGGCCATTATATTCTCTCCCATAAATAAATTGTATCCTAACAATTTTAATTATCACTTACTAATGAAGATAATTATGGTTTTCTTTGAGATAGATAATACCCCATAGTTATTTTCCAATGAGGTATCAAATGTACTATTTTTATTGAGGTTATGAATCTATCTTCTCTTCCTTTATAAGAGGAATGTCCAAATATTGTGTTTCTTTCAATCCATTTGAGCTACAAACCCCACATGAATAATTTCCATAGATAGTTCATACTCATCATTACACTTTTAGATGATCGTAGGTTGATTTGAAATATAAATTATGAGTTTATTATTCTTATAATTCTTGTGGTATCCATGTAAATGGTGTTATTCAATTCCAAATTCACCTTAAATTCCCATAAATAGAGAATTAATAATATTAACATGGATTATATTCCCTTAAACATAATAAATGGAGAAAATTAAAATACATTTATATGTTTCAAATAATAATCAAATCATATTATTGATAAATTAATTCTCTTAAAAACAACCTAGATATATAAGGGCATTAAAACCAAACTCTAAAAAATACATACTCAGCAAAAAAGTAGAGGATATGTTTTCCTTATTTATCACAATCCACTTTAGAGGAATGGATATTGAAAAATAATTTTAACAAAGAAATATAAGATGATTATATATTATAAATTGATGGGGTCATTCATTGATTTGGAATTTAATAATGGTTTTTTATATATTCTTGGAAATCATATAAGACAGACTAAAAGATAAAATTAAAGATTCTCTGACTTGAAAACTATTTAATCACTACAGAAAAAATTAATATTAATTAATGTCATTGATAAATCATGTTGAATTTTTTCATCACCCAAAAATAAAGATTAACCCTTCATGTTCATAACCAAGATAAGTCTCCAATACTTGGGTTCTATGTGGCTGACTCGAGGGAAAATATGTGGATATTATAAAATTGTGAAATATATGATGTTTATTTGAAAATTTCCATATGTAACAATAATAATTAGAATAAAATTTCCCTTTTAATAATATAATCTACCAATTATGGTCAAACCCATGGGTCAATTGAACAGATAAAAAATATACCCTCTTTAGGTTAAAAACAATGTTTTTAACTTACTCCAGTCTCAATGTTCCCCTTAGAGACTCTATCTAGTTGTAAAGTCATTATTAGATAATATTCATTCACTTCATCTATAAATAATTTAATATTTTTAATATATTAATATTTGGGCTCTGTGACACTAGTAATTTTTTCTCAGATTCCTAACTCCACTATGAAATATGAATTACAATATTCTATGTGATAAACAAAAAAAAATAATGTTTTCAATCCCTCCCCTAACCACCACAACCACAATTAAATTATTTTTTTCGCTAAAATCATAATATATTTTGAAATATTATTACACTGACTTAGAGTCTATCTCACATTATCCAATGAACACTCCTAGAAATTTTTTTTCTAATAATTTTTGGGCACTCATGGAATAGATATTTAATAATTTTTTTAATCCTATTAATCCCAAAACTCTGTTTTGTATCATGAGAACATGGCACTATTCTTGATGACTAGTTCACCCTAGTCAATGATGTGTAATTTTTGTTGCACATATATTGTCATTGAGAACAAATGAAAGACACCATTCACTATAACAACCCGAGATTTTTTTAGAATTATTTTTTTTATTTTCTTTGATGTCTTTTGTTGTATTCTACACCAATATTATCTTGTGCTATAAGAAACACCGTACTAGCTTGAAGTATATGAAAAACTATTCTTAGATCACGTTACACACAATTTCAAGTTTGTTTGATAGTAGTTATTCTACAGAGCATTGAGTGTATATATATATATATTCAAGGTATAAATGAAATATGGTTGGATTATCTTATATTAAAAAACAAAGGATTATTACACTACACGTAACCCTAACATTACTTACATTACACACAATCGCGACCTTCCTCGATAGCGTGTGTAGTACGCAATTTTGAGTTTCACTAAATAGAATATTATTATAATATTATTATGAACAAGCCGTTATGAAAAGTAAAACCCACTTTTTGAAATTTTATAAATTTTATCATTCAAAATAGACTTCATTTTTGGGTTCGGAGTATCGAAATTAGCCTAGGGTGAAATTTTGGTATTTTTTTGAAAACATTCATTTTTTGATGAATAGTGAAAATACAGGGATGCTATTCAAAAATCTACTTATTATTTAAATAATTATTTTTTAAATATAAATTTATTTTAGGTCAAAATTTATACATTATACCTATATTAGTTCAATGTAATTCATTGATGTCATTTGATAATAATTTTAGATATATAATAATTTTATTGAAATTTTCACCGTCTTTTACCCACCTCCTAGGAGAATTTGGAAATTCACATAAAACATAATATTACAGCTTCTGTGAGTGGAATTTCAAAATTCCGAGAGACATGGTTAATAACAATGACTAAAATTTGGTTCCAGGAGATGAAAATAATTTTTGGAAAATAGTAACTTTTTACTTTTATTTACCACGGTTAAAAGTAAATAGGGTAATTAAGGGTAAAAATGATATTATTATTACTCTAACACATGTCATAATTCTATTGGACAAGTGTAATTAGATCAAAAACAACCTTAGTAATAAAATATGACAATTTAGGTCCACGTGTATTAGATTAGGACATTTATATATAATTTATATAAAGAAGGGTTATAATAGATAAAATCAAAGTTTAATAACTAACACATTTTTAATATAAGGATATACATAAGATAAATCCAACTATAAATATTAATTATAAATATAATTATATTTCATACATAATATTATTTTATTTATAATTTTTAGACATTAAATAAGTTAATTTATTAATGACACATTGATGGTGCAGCAATTATCTCATTAACGAAATGATGACGTAATTGATGTTATAAATACTAAAATAAATGTAATTTGAGACTTTTTATGAATTCCACTATTTTTATAGGTTAATATGACATGTTAATATTTATTTAAGTAACTTTTTTCGTACTAATAAATCTGTTATAAATTTCACAAAAATCAATTTCCAAATACTGTCAAAATGGACATAAATTTTTTTTTAACAAATATTATATTATTAATTGTTCTTTTATTCCAAAAAATATAAGGTTCGGTAAAATGACTTTAATAAGGTTATATATATTAACAATAAACAACTTGGGATTATTTTGGCTTGTTATTGTATGTTTATTAACCATATCGTTTAAAAAAACAAGAAGACACGATAAAAGTAACATTATTTAACATAAAGTTAAATCAAAATGATAAGGTCAAAATAGAAACCTAAACGTCTCTAAATTCTATTGGATGAGAGGATTTAGACCCATCCCACCTTATATTCGAAATAAATAAATTTGGAGCTGTTAAAAATTGAATATGACATTATTATAAAATAATATGTTTTCGTTTTTCCAAAGGTGCCCCTCCCCTCCATTATAAAAGGGCACCCCTTCCCTCTTCTCTTCACACCTTTTTGATTGTTGATTCTCGTCCAACCCCTGCCAATTTATCTTCTAAACTTCCCTAGAAAAATCTTAGAGGTCCTGGTCTTCTTCAAAGTCTATCTCTACTGCCCTAATAGGAGGTTAAGAAGAGGCGCTTCAAAGAAGAGGTAATGTCTGTTACTGATTCTTTCAACTTTATTTATTCTTCTAGTTCATCTTATTTAGTTGTTTCATTATTAAGTATTAACATCTGTATCAATAAAATTCTGATATGTTATTATAAGTATGAAACAACCCTATTTCACAATCTTTCCATCCTACAGAAAATGAAATCACCGAGGGTGCGTACATACGGAATATCGTCTCTACGCCGTGGTGTAATCTATTTTCCACCACCAGCTTACTTGGATGGGTATAATGGTGTAAATAAATAACTATATATGATTATTGTAAAGGTATATTGATTCTGAAATTTTATACATAATCTTCAATACAATTCCATGATTATGGGAATGATATCATCGCTCGTGCATACGTACGGACTACCGTCTCCATGACACGATGAGATTCATTCTCCATGTTAACCATTCATGAATGATTATAAAGTATATATAATAAGTAGTCATGGAATATATGACATAATAATGATACTGGATTTATGTATATATATATTTATTGCATCTACTTATTTCCATTCAATTCAACAAGGAAAGGAATGCAGCGTTCATGCGTAGGTACGGCCTACCGTCTCCATGAATGGGGTATTTCATTCCATTTATTGATCTATCATATATATTTGTATATGAGGAATATATATTAAATATAAATCATGTTTTACAATTTTTAATTAAGTAAATCAGGATATAAGTAATATTATCAAGAACAACAAGTCCAAACATGTATGATAAATAAAATGATTTTACCCAAAACAGTACTTTAACATGGAACATACAAAAGAACGGGTAATATAAAGTCATAAGTGAACCATATATGATATCATAACAATGATTATGATTCATTAATAATTCAATTAAATTATCTAAATCATTATATAGGAGGTTCGGATACATATGAAGAATATCAAACCTAAGGTAAGGGATAACTATTCCAATCTCATTCTTATCCGAGATTGTTTATTCATATGTATTTACTGGGGTTATTATAATCATCAATGTCTATGATTCCTAAAAATGGTTTCATGTATTTTGAAGGTCCTTTTAACCATTTTTTTCTTTTAACACATGGTATGTAAGAAATCATTCTTTTTTTAACCATATGAGGTACTTTTTGACTATTCCGAAAAAAATACGAGAAGAATGTAATTTTTAACTCATACAGCATGAAAGGATTTTTACGGTTTTATAAAGCCTTATTTTCATGAAGAATCCTCCAAAATATTTCATTACTATCTTCAAAAAAAATCCTTTTCTTTTAAAATTTTCTGACATTTTGTGAAAAGAAAATGATTTTGAAGAAGAAAAGATATTTTCCTCAAGAATTCATTGCTTGTGTTTTATCAAAACAATTTTTCATCTAAGATGAAATTATTTCATATTTGTATGTTTCAAGTATAATGTCTCTATGATTTACAAGGTTTCACTTTTATTATTATGAAATGATATCCATTTCTTTTTTATGGATTATGTGATGATGGGATGATGTTTATGAAACCCATTTTTTATTGCGTTTTTATGAATGATGTTTGTTTATTTTGTGGAACAAGAAAGAATGATTTCATTATGAGATGGGTGGGACCTATATCTCCCTCCAATTAATTGGGTAAAGATTTATATCTCATGAGATAGACATGGCTGGAATGATAAGTTAATTTGGTTCCGTGTTACAGGACTGAAATGAGGAGTGAACTCGATTCAGAAAGGGACATTGTCCACTAAGATGGTCTTGGCAGCAATTCCTTGGCGACCATGGAAATCATATCATGTGCTTAATGTTTTGACATAATTAAAAGTTTTATTCCCAAGATATTTTATCACGATTGATGTTCAATTATGATATATTTCTTACGTACTACCATGTTTTTTGTCATTGCTCAAGATTTTGATGTTTAAACATTAGGTTCATGTTTTTATGTTCAAATGTATATGGATTGTTTTATTTTCTCCATGCTTAACCATAATGTGAATTTGAGATCACCCTTTATAGATTTTCTTCTCACCCAGGATTAAAAGATAGAATTTAGGTAATGAAACAAAAAGGGGAAGATCATTATGGGAGATGTTGAAGATCATTCACCACGATTAGAAGATTATTTTTTCGAGTTTCCAAAGACAATAAACTATTATGGTCTTTGTGTGTCTGTTTTCATTATGTATTATGTATTCCGCAAAAGTAATGTAATGTCCATGTACGTCAAGCTTCGGGTCTCTACAGTTGGTATCAGAGGAATGTTTTATTCAACCTTTGGAAACTAGGATGCGAGAACTTTAGTGAGATCCCTAGAGATATTTCTAAGGTATGCCTAGGGATGTCCCTATGGTTAAGTATAATTATAGGTTCTAGTACTAGAATTACGGTAATGATATTAGAATTAAACCTAAGATGTATATATTGAAGTTACTTCCCCTTTATTATGTTGTTTTACCTATCATGATTTTTTCCTCTCACTCTATTCTTTTTGGGTTTTATAAAATGGTTGGAAACATGAAGGTTCACGATAATAGAGGATATGATGGACAATGGAGTGATATTCTTCATGATCAAGCAAATGAAATGGGATTTGGAACGTGAAACATCATTATTTTGCCTAATCAGAATTCTCATAATATTTTCAATAATCTCAGTTTGGTAAGTTTCCTGACTCAGCTAATAAGAGAAAGATGGAATTTCATGATGATAATAGAGGAAAGAATGTTCAATTTCCCTCATGTAGGTCATGAGGGAAGATGAATCAAGAGGAATGTTTCCAAGGAACTGGAAGATTATTTGGGTGCAGAAAAGAAGGACATAAATCTAGTAAGTGTAAGGGAAAAGGTTCATTTAACACCATGGACAAGGATAATGGTATTTCTAAGACATCTACAATGGTTAAGTGTTTTAAATGTGGAATCTATGGGAATTATGCAAACCAATTCCCTAAGGGAAAATCTCATAAAGAGAATCAGCATGGTCATATGGGTATTATTTATGTGGATGATGATGAAGAGAATACAAATGATATGTGAGATGAAAGAATTGTTGAAGCTCGTTCAATAGTTTAAAAAGGTAGTGGAATGACTACATGTTTATCAAGAGTAATGTTGTATAAGGAATCTCATGGTACTATGGAATAATGAGACATCTAAGGATTGTTACACTATTGTCTTTCCTTAAGTTTTGAAAGTGTATGATGAATGGTACCAGTAACCATGAAAGGTTATTCAGATATTTTTGGAAAGCACCTATTATGCGCATAAAGAAGTGCTAAGGAAATAATGAAATGTTTGATAGTATTAATGTTCTCCTAAATTATATAAGGACAAAGTGATATAATGGTTTGAGTATATAGTATTTTATGGATTTTCGTATGTGGAAAGAGTTAACTTTGGATAGCATTCATTTTTTTTACTATGTTTCAATGTGTATTCATTTTTCAAGTGAATACATGATTAAGGTATTCAAATTATTGAAATGTGATCAAAAAGATATATCGGGGATAAATGATGGTATTCACATGCTCGGTAGATGACATTTCTAGTAATTGTTTTCTTTATACTATGAGATTAGACATATGTATTTTGGATAAGCCTAAAGATTGGAATGGATTTTGTTGGACACAAGATAGTATTGTTTAATGCTAGAACATGTTTCGATATTATTGATGGAATGTTGTAAGGTTTTTATTATAGAAAAACGACAACCTGTAGGACGGGCGGCAACCCATCGCGTCAGACAATGTTGTGGGAATCAAACCCACAACTGAAGTGAAACTGGCCTTTATCACATACCACTGGCCTACAAGAAGACCATGGTTAGTAGAAACTTGTTTTATTTTATTAAGCGGTATGATAGATGAAGTATAAGTCCATTTTTTGAATCATATACGATTAACCACACCGTAGATGGACTTATGTATACTTGATAAATTTTTATAACCTTTTGATTAAAACAGTTGGAATGACCGATCATTTTATCACATGATCTGCTAACACTTCATGAATGACCAATTCAACTTCATTTCGTTAAGGGATGAAGTGGAAATTATTCATGGCACAAACAACTGTGAGATTGAACCAAAATCAAGTAAGTATTTCTTTTGATTCGAAAATTCTTCAACATTAGGGAAATGATCCTGAAAATAAAAAATGCTGTCCTAGTGCCCTTATATCTGATGAATCAGATGGTACCTTAGATCATCACAAATTTATGGCTTTGTGATTGTTGGATTTTTCATAGCCATGTTCTCTACCACTCTCCATCAAAACATGATGGTTTTATTTCTCTTCCATATCCATATTTTCACCTATGTTCTCCAATGTGGAAACCCAGTGATTAGTTAATTTGGGTAACCATTACATATCATACATTAGTTTTTAATGATTAATTTTGGTATTCCATTTTACGATGTAGGTTTCTATTAAATAATCTTTTGAGTAGACAACCATTTATTACCCCGATGAATTTCATTGGAGAAATTCATTTTAAGGGCGGTAGAATGAAACAACACGATATTTTATGAGAATTATTCTTTTTAATTTCTTTGATGTCTTTTTTTGTACACCACACTAAGATTATCTTGCGCTATACGCAACACCGTATTATCTTGTAGTATATGCTACACTATTCTTGGATCGCGTTACACACAATTTCAAGTTTGTTTGATAGTAGTTATTCTACGCAACATTGAGTGTATATATATATATTCAATATACAAATGAAATATGGTTGGATTCTATTATACACAAAACAAAGGAGTCTTTCACTAAATTCAACCCTAACATGGATTACATTACATGCAATCGCGACCTTCCTCGATAGCGTGTGTAGTACGCAATACCGAGTTTCACTAAACAAGATATTATTATAATATTATTATGAACTAGCCGTTATGAATAGTAATACCCACTTTTTGAAATATTATAAATTTTATCATTCAAAATAGACTTCATTTTTGCGTTCAGATTATCAAAATTTTCCTAGGGTGAAATTTTGGTATTTTTATGAAAACTTTCAATTTTTGATGAATAGTGAAAACATAGGGTTACTATTCAAAAACCGACATTTTATTTAAATAATTATTTATTTTGTTTAAATTTTATTTTTTGTCAAAATTCATACATAATACCTATATAAGTTCCATGTAATTCATTTAATTCATTTTATATTAATTTTAGATATATAAATTTTGTTTTTAACTTTTCACTGTCTTTTACCCACCTAATATTAGAATTTTGAAATTCACATAAAACATAATTTTACAACTTCTGTGAGTGGAATTTCAAAAATCCGGGAGACACGGTTAAAAACAAGGACTAAAATGTGGTTCAATGAGATGAAAATAATTTTTGGTGAATAGTAACTTCTTACTTTTAGTTACCACAGTTAAAAGTAAATAGGTTAATTAAGGGTAAAACTGATATTATTATTACCCAAACACATGTCCTAATTCTATTGGATATGTGTAATTAGACCAAAAACAACCTTAGGAATAAAATATGACAATTTAGGTCCACTTGGATTAGATTAGGACATTTATTATTAACTTATTTAAAGAAGGGTTAAAATAGTTAAAATCAAGGTTTAATAACTAAAACATTTTTAATATAGGGTTATACATAAGATAAATTTGAATATAAATATTCATTATAAATATAAAAAGGTTTTATACATAATGGTATTTTATTTCTAATTATTAGACATTAAATAAGTTAATTTATTTATGACACAGTGATGATGTAGTAATTATCTCATTAATGAAATATTGACATAATTGATGTTATAAATAGTCGAATAAATGTAATTTGGGAATTTTTATGAATTCCAAAAAATTTATAGGTTAATATGACATGTTAGTATTGATTTGAGTACCTTTTTTTGAACTAACAATTCTGTTATGATTTTCACAAAAATCAATTACAAAATAGTGTCAAAATTGACATAAAATAGTTTCTAAAATAAATATTATTTTAATAAATATTATTTTATTCCTAAATATCTAAGGTTAGCCCAAATGACTTAGATAAAGTTATATATATTAATAATAAATATATTGGGTTTGTTTGGCTTGTTATAGTATGTTTATTAACAATATAGTGTAAGAAAACAAGAAGACATGGTAAAAGTAAAATTATTTAACTTAATGTTAAATCTAAATGATAATGTTAAAATAGAAACCTAAACTTGTATAAATTCTATTTTATGAGCGTATTTAGACCCATACCCACCTTATCTTTGAAATAATACAATTTGGAGCTATTAAAAATCGAATATGACTTTATAATAAAATAATATTTTTAGTTTTTCCAATGGTGCCCCGTCTCCTCCCTTATAAAAGGGAACCCCTTCACTCTTCTCTTAACACATTTTGTGCCTTGATTCTCTGCCAAACCCTGCCAATATCTCTTCTAAACATCCCTAGAAACATTTTAGAGGTCCGGGTTTTCTTCAAATACCATCTTTAGTGCCCTAAAAGGAGGTTAAGAAGACGCTCTTCAAAGAAGAGGTAATGTCCGTTACCGATTCTTTCAACTTTATTTCTTCTTATACTTCTTCACATTTAGTTGTTTCATTATTAACTAATAACATCAGTATCAATAATATACTGATATGTTATTATTAGTATGAAACAACCCTATTTCATCATCTATCCATCCTAAGGAAAATGAAATCACAGCGCGTGCGTACGTACGGAATACCGTCTCCACGCCGTGGTGTAATCTATTTTCCAACACCACCTAACTTGGATGGGTATAATGGTGTAAATAAATAACAATATATGATTATTGTAAAGTGATATTTATTCTGAAATATTATACATACACTTCAATACAATTCCACGATCATGGGAATGATATCATCGCTCGTGCATAAGTACGGACTACCGTCTCCACGACGTGATGAGATTCATTCTCAATGTTAACCATTCATGAATGATTATAAAGTATATATAATAAGTAATAATTAAATATATGACATAATAATGATACTATATTTATGTATATATATATATATGTATTTCATCTACTTAATTCCATTCAATTCAATAAGGAAACGAAAACAACGTTCATGCGTACGTACGGTCTACCGTCTCTTTGAACGATGTATTTCATTCCATTTATCGATATATCATATATATATGTATATTATGAAAATATATTACATATAAAGCATGTTTTACACTTTTTAATTAATTAAATAAGGATATAATCATTAATATCAAGAAAAATAAGTCCAAACATGTACGATAAATAAAACGATTTTACCCAAAACGCTGCTTTAACATGGAACTTACAAAAGAACAGGTAATATAAAGTCATAAGTGAACCATATATGATATCTTAAGAATGAATATTATTCTTTAATAATTCAATGACATTATTTATATCATTATATAGGAGGTTCAGATACATACAAAGCATATTGGACCTAAGGTAAGGGATAATTATTCCAATATCATTCTTATCTGAGATTGTTTATTTGTAAGTATTTAATGGGGTTATTGTTATCATCCATGTCCATGTTTCCTAAAAATGGTTTCATGTATGTTTAAAGTACTTATTAACCATTTTTTAATTTTAATACATGGAATGTATGCAATGTTTCTTTTTTTAACCCTACGAGGTACTTTTTGACTTTTCCGACAAAAGTACGAGAAGAATGTTATTTTTAAATTATAAGGAATGAATGTATTTTTACGGTTTTATAAAGCCTTATTTTCATCATGGTTCCTACATAATATTTGATGACTATTTTCAACAAAATCCTTTTATTTTAAAATTGCATGAAATTTTGTGAAAATAAAATAATTTTGAAGAAGAAAGGTTATTTTCCTCAAGAATTCATTTCAAGTGTTTTATCAAAACCATATTTCATCTAAGATGACATTATTTCATATGTGTATGTTTCAAGTATAATGTCTCTATGATTTACATGGTTCCACATTTATTATTGTGTAATGATATCCATTTATTTTAGATGTATTATGTGATGATGGGATGATGTTTATGAAACCCATTTTATTTATTGGGTTTTTAGGAATGATGTATGTTTATTTTGTGGCACAAGTAAAACATGATTTCATAATGAGATGGTTGGGACCTATATTTCCCTCCAATTCATTGGGTAAATATTTATATCTCACGAGATATACATGGCCGGAATGGTAAGTTAATCTGGTTCAGTGTTACATGACTAAAACGAGGAGTGAACAAAATTCAGAAAGGGACTTTGTCCACTAAGATGGTATTGGCAGTAATGCCTTAGATACCATGGAAATCATATCATGTGATTAATGTTTTGACACAATTAAAAGGTTTATTCCCAAGCAATTTTATCATGATTGATGTTCTATTATGATCTATTCCTTACGTACTACCATGTTTTATGTCATTTCACAGGATTTCGATGTTTAAAAATTGTGTTCATGTTTTTATGTTCAAATGTATATAGTTTGTTTTATTATATCCATGCTTACCCCTACTGATCATTTGGGCTCACCCTTTATATGTTTTCTTTTCCGCCCGGATTAAAAGAAAGAATTTAGGTAAAGAAACAAAACGGGGAAGTTCTTTATGGGAGATATCGAAGATCATTCACCATGATTAGAAGATTATTTTTCCGAGATTCCAAAGTCACTAATCTTTTATGATCCTTGTGTTTCTGTTTTCGTTATGTATTAAGTATTCTGCAAAAGTAATGTAATGCCCATGTACGTCCAACTTTGGATCTCTACATTCACCCAATTCAACTATGTATAAAATTCAATGTTATATTAAACCTATCCTACAATGTATAATATCAATAAATATAAATTCAACCGTGATTATACATATAATATTGAAAAAATCTCAAAAATACATGCAGAGGAAAGACCCTGAAGAACACATGGAATCCCTCCATAAATAAAAGATGCCAAATTTGATTGTGCATTTAAGCCTTTTAAAGGATCATAGGGATACACACCCACTCTTGAATCACCTATACATTTTATTTCATTAACTATATAAGCATTAGGTATATGAATGATGACTCCCTAATCTCCAACCAATACTGGGGTTACTTAAAAGGTCTCTTGTATTGGGCCTTGAATGGTTACAATCCAAATGTATCGTGTTAAATCTGTTTATAACATAATTAAAATAAGGGAATATGTACCTCATATCATCATCCAACATTTAATACCAATCACTAAAAATATCCTTGAGAACCATATCGGTTTTCTTTATCTTCCAGTCCATCTAGGGGAGGAGTTTTTTTCTCATTCACAAGTGGGTCCTAAAACACTCTAAGAATACTATCTACAATTATAATTTAAATATGAATTCATATTTGGTGAAAATTTTCATCAGTATCCAATGAAGTCATATTATTTACTATGTATTCTTGAGCCTCAATATCTTTGTTAATGTTTTATCCAAAAAATGTGAGGAATTGACTTGACATAATCATTCATTTTATAATTAGTTAGATCACATCATGACCTCTCATTATTTATGGACTTATTAACTCAAAATACATATACATATATATATGTATACACAATTCCACTTATACTATGGATCCTTTAGTGGTTGGTACAAACATTCTTGGACATGGTGCTTTGAATTCACATACACTCTAATGAGGCATCAAGGAACAAATTTAGCAACATATCAATTCATTCATACACACTGAAATTAGCATCAATGATTATGGTGCTCCTTTTCCACACATAGATTTAGTGAAAAAATAGAATTATAAAACACCCTAAATATTTCATTAAGAATAACGAAAAGGATGGACACATGTCCTTAATATAGAATGTAAAAATCCCACCCTTATAAAATACATTTATTCCTCCCAAGAGAATATTTAATATTGAACCACCTCACCATAGATGTATCCCAAATGATCGTCCCTCACTCACTCAATAAGTTGATGATACAACACCATTGATCAAATATATTATAAACCACCCCCATCAACAATATATAACGTCAATAAGGACAAGTAATTTGACATTAATCACAAAAACATTAAGAGGGGATTATTATTAATTAAACCAAATATAGTGTTTCCATTTCACATAGTATAGACAATGTCCTGGAAATATTCCCACTGTAACTACATCCAACATATCTATTTCAGATTATGTTTTCTATACATAAAAAATACCATATACTGAGGTGTTATGGGTAAACTAAAAATCACACACACAAAATGGTGTTCCTCAAAATTTTCAGGGAGGCCACTATAATTATCGACATCAAGTCACGAGTTGGGTAATTATAGTCCTAGGTTTATAGATTGATACCCCCACACCCTATCACCGTTTGAATATAAATCAACTCACAACCAATCCAAACTATATAAGAATCCTATAACAGAATGCACCCAACTCCCTCTTCTTGAACACTCTTAATATAAGAAATAGTGAATATGGGAATCATCTTCTGGATGAAAATAAGAAATTACTTGGACCAAATAAATTGATACCAATATATTGTATAGTTAGTAATGGATGACTCAATCATATAAAATTTTCCCATGAAAATACATTTAATAACTATCCATCCCAAGGAATCTCTAAATTTCATACATTGCGTGGGTGGATCTCAATATAACACAACCCCAATTGCATCAAAGACCCCTACTACTCCAACATATAAGATAATATATCTTAATAAGTGTACATATCCAATCCAAATAAAAAAAAACAATGATACATTCTGAAATTGTTTTTTCTCTTAAAGTAAGTCTAACACTATCATCATCTTCACTACTAACATTTCATTCGATGTACAATAAATGAGGATTTCATCAATGAAGTCAATAATGAACTAGTCTAGGAAGTATTGGGAGATCCATTTAATATTTCCCTTACACACATCATGGGTATTTATTATCCTAAAAAGCATCACCATGAACCTTTATTGGCTATAGTTACATTGAAAAACAAACACTTGGATATCATCATATCTATCCGATATATGATAATTTCCATATTATAGATTGATATTTGAGAACCACTATACCCCTTCATATGATTCAAGTGTTTATTTATCTCCATTTTCTGGTATTTTTTCTTGATTATCACCGACATTAATAGGATATAACATATATAAATTTTCAAAATATTGTCCTCAATCCTTGGTAAGAACAATACTGTCATACTGGGGGATACAAAGGGTATAACAAATCCCTTATCCTAACTGTCCCAAAATTGACTGCTCATTTCTCCACAAATAACAGAAGATATACTATAAGATTCATATGATTTATCTGTCATCACATGTTGTAATTTTATAGTAAATATAATCTCTTAATAATGAAGTAAACATTGAACATTATAGTGGAATATATTTATGTATTGTTTAACAACCAATATGAGTTTAATTCATGAGGAAATAATTAATATAATGACCAAAAATGATAATTGGAGAGTGATTAGTTGAAGATTAAAATTTAAGATACCTTAAAAAACTTAATGAAAATACCTCTTACCCATGAAGGTAATCCCTAACCTACAACATTAACCAACCATCAACACTAGATGTAAAAAGTCTATCTAGGCCCGAACTGTAGAGGATTATTCCTTATTAAAGATGGATTTTTATTGATTTATAGTAGCAAAAGAAATCCCATGAAAATGATTCCCCTCATAGCACGATGATTCACTATCACCAGTTGTACATGATCAAGGTTTGATCCTCAATAATGTCTCTAGTTTAATGGGTTTAGCTAGAGGCACCATACTAAGATCTTTATCTCAATCATGGTGTAAAATAATTAATGAATTTGATCATGAATTGGTCGATCATCACTGGTTCCGAGGTAAAAAATATAGCAATCCAATATCAAATCATTTTGGCACCACAAGGTCGAATATATCAACCACATTAATCTACCGGAACCCCAATCCACCGGCCCAGTTGTAGCACATGAAGCTGTCTAATACTAAAAATGACTTAGATCAATCAACAAAAAGGCATGGATTACATTCCCAATATCTTTGTGTTAGTGAAAATAACCATTGATTCATAATTGAACTAATTATAATTATTTCAACCTCTAAAAAACTACCATTAACAATGCCTCTTCCTAGGAACCTGAAATGTAGTCTCCTTACAATGGACAACTATAATAAGATAAATAGTAAGAACAAAAAATATGAATATCAAGATAAGAAATAACAATAAAGAATAGTATAATCTACTGTAAAGACAATTTCTATAAATGATACCAATTTTATAACATGTTTACATTTCCCATGTGAGAAAATTAAACCAAACTGAATTGTAAGATTGAGTCCAAAAAGGATAATATACAACATGAATTGAAACTAGTCAAACCAACCATGGATACAACACTAGCATCACTTTGGTACTCTCGACTCCCAACCATTTCCAAAACCAAAACTACATACCAATTATGATAGGTAGAAATCCAACCAGTAAAACATAACCTAGATACATTCCTAAATAAGAAAAATGTATACCATCCAGTGTGATTAGGTAGGGTGTGAGACATATGCCATTAAAATACCACCATGAGTCCATTAACATCCATTTAAAATCAATCCCAGAACATTGATTTGAAAATAACTCATAATAATATGGGTTTTCAATGAATTTATAAAAAATGGTAAGAAATCAATGCATAGTACATATACATTATCAATGTACACCAATAGTAAAACATGTTATAAGGGTAATTAATTAAAACAAAACCATTAGTAAAAAATAACTCATTATCTATATGAAATATTATGATTAAATAATTTGGATGAACCATTTTTTTACATCAACGATGAAAATGTTTTAAAAATAACTCTCATTTTTAAACAAATTTAAAAAAAATTTAAACGTGAATTTTATTTTAAAATAGCTTAACTCGTTCACGTTTTGAAACTCCATTTATAACAAACATCTAAAATTTTGGGAATAGAAACCAGGGACTGTATAATAAAATGAAAACACTTTAAATAGAAGAAAAAATGTCATTAATTACACAAGGAATTTCTCACCCCATGATGGTAACTCATAAATAATAAAATCATTGAAGAAAGAGCATCTCATGAAATGGGAAATTCATAGGTGAAAAATGATAAATATGAATAACTATAATACCATGAAGAAGAAACCTATAAACTAAAGGAATGTGTTTCTTGATAATAACATATTACATAAAATTCTGTTAAGTTAACAGTTGCAGAAAACATCACATTACTCCCTTTAACTATTGTCTCATCAGTGAATCACACACTAGATAGGGGTGACATTTCACATGGGATTGATAGCCAAGGTATAAATATAAACTAGTAATGAAACAACCCTAATAATTCTTCTTAGTATCATAGGTTCCGTAATTCATTGCAAAATTAGGGGTTTTCTATCAATCTAATGTCATCATATGATAAGAACACCGCCATATAGAATGTTAAAATGGTTATTAATTTAGCATTTGAAATCCATCACACACCCCCTTCAATAATGATCCCCAATACATTCATAGAAACTTGGATCATATGTATTTTAACCATTAATATGCTCATAAAAATAATTTTAGCGAGGTAATGTTAATGAACAAGGGAGTAAAATGTATTCAAAAAAATTAAATAACACAAGGTGCCTAATGACCCTTTCATTCATATATATATGCTCTATGAATTAGAATGACTTTTTAAAAACCATCTTAAACCAAAATAAAATTTCAATGGACATCATTAAAAAACATATAATAATCAAAAAAACCAATAAAACCCTTCTTCATCACAAAATGAATAATACAAGTAGACACAATCCACCTTTCAAAACAATGAAATTTTATAAAATTTGAACACCACCTTCTCAAAATGAGGTTGTTTATTTAAAATATTGGGTCCAATTTTTAAAATAATGTACAATAATCTCTAAAAAGGGATGATTCTTATTAATAAATGGAAAACGTTTAAAATAATGAAAACAAACTTACAAAAGAAAACTTCTATTTATAAATCTATATTATTTTGAATACCCATAAACTGACTATTTCACCCTTGAAATCATTCAATATAATTTTATAAAAAATCTAAACTGAAAAAAATTCCAATTTAAATCTATGATATATTAAACTAATGATTTCACTAATATTTCCTATAAAAACACAATAAACCCAGGAAAAAATGTTATACATTAAAACATGATATCAAATACAACATTACTTATAATTATGAACACAATTTTAACACCAATAATCCATGGATCTCATTAATAAATGGAATAATAATTGATTCTTCAAACTCAAGAGATGATACCTTATGACCTTCAATAAAAACCAAAGGAATCAATGTCCTGGGATGGATCAAAACATTTAAAAACAAATACCCCTAAAATAACAACCCAATAAAAGTATAACTAGACACCCATAACAATTAGGGATATATAAGATAGAAGAAAGGGGGTGAAAACAATATATAAAGCAATGTAGTTATCCAAACATGTGATCGTGGTGATGAATCAGCACGAATCCATTAAGATTCCCCCAGGGAGGGGCTTGGAAGTGGGAGGACTACATGGGGAGGAACTTCTATTTGGGTAGAACAAAGTGGGTGGATTGTGGTGGAACCCTTTATTAAAAGAAACTATTAAATGATAAAAATATAACAACTTGGTCAAGTCCAATGGTTATCTTGTTAATTTTACCAAACATTTGAACACCATATCATAGCCACATTCCTAAAATTAATTGGGCGCACACTTTTTACAAATAGATTTACCAAATAGTTCAACTAAATGTGAATCCCTATATATGCCTAAAAGATTTATAATTTAAAATAAGGGACAATCGAAATCCAAGGGAGAAAGAAACACCTAAACAATATAATGAATGTGATATTTTGTGGTGTCACAATTATATTAACCATGCCACATTGATTCCTTAGAATATACACTCCAATAATTTAATCTCTAAATAATGTTAGTGGAAATGTCATGAAAAAAATTACAAATGATCCCACTAGAAATACCACTATTGAACTTGAACCAGGAAATATGGGATCAAAAAATACCAAATATTTGGTAAAACAAAACATCCAATTAATTTTCAACAACCAAAACACTAATAATACAAAAACGAATGATGTAACAAAAAAATTGTAAAAAAAATCCAATGGTCTAACATGGATTTTGAAACACCACAAGACACACAGACCAAAACCAACAAGTTATTTTGAGAACTGAACCCAACGAAACTAATGAAAAAAGCAACAAATATGGAATAACAAATACCATAAACATGAAAACTAATTGGATGTCTCAATTGAAAAAATATCATAAGAAACATCACATGGATGAAAAAATACACAGATTTTATATGGAGATCTCTCTCTCTCTCTTTTAGTATTTATCTAAAATGGTGAAATGGCCAAATTTCCTCATTTGAGAGAATATATTTCTTTAGGAAACCATAGATCCAAACTAAAATCAACAAGTTAAAATCCACCATAATGAGTTTTTTAGCAATAATCATCCAAAAATTACTATATAAAATAACTCATAAAATAAATAATACAGAATCAGGGAAAACACCCTTAACATGAACAAGCCTCTACAAGGGAATGCATGGTTCTAAATTAAAATAATGAAACACTTTGGAAGATATATTAGAGAAAAAATTATGAAAAACTTATATATAGTGATTCAAAATGGAAATACAATCTCAATAGCTTTAAAAATATACCAAATAACCAATATCATTTCCATGATAATTGAGCCTACACCTATGGCATTACAACACAATTCAATGAACAAACATCATACCAGGGTAAACACTACGAACAACACCAACAAGAATCAAAATAAAATATGCATGATAAACTAAAATATATAATCATTATCTTCGATATCTTAAATTCATAAAAACAAATTATTTTGGGTTTACACAATTATATACAAAAATATAAAAAAAATACTAATGTAATACAGTCCCAAACCCACATAACTATATTGAACACTCAAAATAGAAGAATTATTATAAACCACTACTTTGATCAACGATATGCCTAAGGATTATTATTCTGATGCGTTGTTAGTTAAAAATAAATATAGAGGTGATAAATAAAGATAAAAAGATACTAGGTTATCAGATAATTATTAAATAATTGATTAATATAACTAAACATCCCATGATGAAAGAACATAATTATCTTCGAATTATTTATAGATGAATAATGTTTAACGACACAGGTAGGGTTAAAGAACCTCCTACTATATAATTCTTTTTCAACAATACCTTACCAAAAATTTCCTTGATAATCAATTACATGAAGGTATTCATCATAAAAAATATCATTATAGAACTATGATATATATGAAGGACTCTATCCAAAAACCAAACCTTCATTGAATAATTAGATGCCAAATTAATAGATTAATGAAATATTCTCTTGGAAACCAATTCCGCTCTAAATCACACAAATAAATTTTTTAAGAATCCCAATATATATTACCAATGTAAATTTTTTTATCAAATCCATACAAAATTATTTCCTTTTCTTAAATAAATACTACTATATTATAAAAATTTCACATGAAATAGATTTTGACTATTAAAAACATGGTTTCCAAAATACTATTAAACGAAAATGGAATATGTTTTTCTTTATAATTTCATTAAACACAATTAAAATACAATGATATTTAAATGTAAGCCTCATAATACATAATAATGTAAAAAATCATCACATGATAGAAAACATCAAATAATTACCACATTCTCCATTGTGCATAGTTTGGCCGTATACTTTTTAAAACTATTTAGCAACCATCTGAGTGATGATGGAGTTTTCCAGAATAAATCACATGGAATGTTCTTATTTCTATAAATTTTTCACCTTGCCCATGTGTCCCATCTATTTCCCCTAGTTGCACTAAAAAACTATGAATATTCTGAGACATCTCTTATGGTCTTTCACCAACATAATATAAACACATTCTTTATAAAAATATAATTTTATAAAAGATTTATGAATAAAAAATAAAAGGAAATCACAAAATAACCCATGGAAACTCAAGGAATTTCATGGGGAAGTGTTGGCCCAGAACTCCTCTGTTCTCACCACATTATCTTTGATGATATTATATCCAATCTATATTTTAAAAAAATAGAAACAATTATTTTATAACATTTTCTAGCAAACCATCCTATGATGTCCAAAAACATAACCCATATCAATTCTCTATAAGACTGATGTGAGTTCCTGATCTCTATGAGCTAGTGATAAGCACCATGGTATTATAAAGGTTCTTGTGGGAACTATTTCACCGTTGAAAAAATAAATATCAATAATTATTCCATATGGAAAATCATTGTGAGGTCCCCATATAATATGTTATAATAAAAAGATGCAAAAAATATAAGAACATATTTTCATGTAATACGAATAGATTATAAACAATAAGTGTTGAAAATGAATTTTCCATATATGTATCCATCAATATAGCCTATTTACATTCACAAAATAATGATATAAAACTAAAATAAAACCAAGGTTGGAGGCAGAAACTGTTGAAACACCACTAGGCCTAAAAAAATTTTGATCCTTGTTGAGAGAAAACACCAAAATCTAATTTTAACTCTCTTATAACCACCATAAACAAACGATAACTACTTCCACATGAATAATGGTATACAACCAACGATAAATTAATAACATAAAATGTATAAAAAACTTATGGAATACATAATTACCTACTTAATTATCTAGTGTGTGACGCATAGGCCCATAGGATTCTTATAGGATACTATTAAATTCCATTTATAAATAATACATGTCAACTAGTTTGTAAATATATCGTAATGATTTTTTTATCATTTCTATTACAACAAATTGAAATAAAACAAATTATACAACTAATGATTTTAAAATAAATCAGTTTTAAAATATGAAAAAATGATTATTATTATTAAAATAATTCATTAAAATAACCCAACCATTTATATTTAAATCATTATACTTTTAAATAAGTATATAAAACAATTCATTTTATTTTATTGCATCACTTTTGTAAACTACCATTTCATTATTTAATATATTTTTTTTAAAAAATGGGCCTTGAATTTTAAAACCAACCCTCTTTCTATTTTTAAATCATTTTCTAATAAATAATTTTAAATTTGTGGTACAAAAACTAATAAAAACAAAATTAAAATGTAAATGTAAAAAAATTAAATAAATAAATTACCATATTCAAATAGAGTGCCTCACCCTAATGATTATCAGTTTTAAATAATAAAAGAATTAAATTAGACACATCTAATTAAATGAGAAACTCAAATATCAATAACTATAAATAATCATAAAATAATGTACATGACAATATATAAAACCCTATTAATACATCTTGTGTATTTCTCAACATTCAAATGTGGAACTAACTTGTAGTTGGTTAATAGTCTCACAATGAATCACCTGAATGGATCTCAAACAAGCCTCATTGGAGACAATACCCCTATCTAGGAATTTAAATCAAAAAGGATTTACATGTTACTGTTTCACACCAAATTAATCAGAAATCATCCCTCAAATCTAACATAGTAGATTGTGATTCTTATATTGTATATAAAGATATAGGTAATATTAAGCTAACACAAGCATGTGAAAACAACATAATCCCATGGAATGATGTGAAGGAAATTCAATAATTATACCGCCTCTATCATACACCACATTCGTTAAAGACCCTTAAACTATAAAAAAAACGAATCATTCAACATTTAACATAGAAATTTCTCATAATCACAAAATAACGGGCTTAATGGTTCCAATATAGGTACCTAACAACAGAAAATATATATAATCAATTAATATTTCAACAATGAATTCTTTTATAAATAATAAATATATTCTCTGTAAACCTCCTTTTGATACTAGATTAACCCAAACATGATCACATGGTAAATCACACTAGAAACATCAAGATAGAAAAAAACAAAAAATAAATAAATTTATTTCCCATTAAAACTTAAAAGGAAACAGATACCCATTTCTAAAACATGGAATTACATTAAAATGTGAAAAAACATTTAAAAAATGGGGTTATTAAAAATAAGGGAAAACCAAGTTGATGTAATAAAAATTTATTTTATTAACCATAAATATTTTTTACTACATAAGAACCTATAAAAATGAGGAAACTATTATTTACAAAATTAACATTCTATTTATAAATCCAAATTGTATTTAAATTCTATTAATGAAGAATTTTTATCATAAAAAACCATCAATGGAATTTTATTAAACAATTAAAATGCACAAGATTAAAATTTAAATCATTGCTACATTGAAACCTGCACTTAAACTATTTTTCAAAAGGATACCCAAATAATGTATTGAATTATATAATTAATTAAATATAAATATTTATTATAACTTTAATTAAAATAAAAAATTTCAAACATCAAGTATCTAAGAATCTATTTAAAAAATGAATTATAATACACAAACCTACCAAAGGATATTAAACCTTATAAACCTATGTGGAAACCACCATAATAGGTCCCCATAATGAATTATGGCCTTGAAAAACCTAAAAACCCAAAAAATATCAACCATACATAACAAACACAGGTTAACCAGAACAATTATGGTTATCAATGATATAGGAAATGATGAATAAATAAAATAAGAAGAAAACATGATCACTTATATTGTCAATTGGTTGAATAATTACCAATAATCGATCATGAATCCACCATATATAGGCTTGGATTAAATGGAGAGATAATTTTGAAATTCATTGTTTTTGTTAGAATTAATGGGTATGTTTTAGAACATGAGATGATTATGTGGTTATCTCACATGGTTTACAAAACCATTCACAAACACTACAACATACCCTATCTAAAAGTAATAGTTCATAGATTCTATTGAATTGTTTCCCAAAATGTGTTCTTAACCATGCATCTCTAGAATTCCATAAGAGCATTAAATTTCAACACCATGACTCTAAAAACCCAAGGTATAAAATATAGAAACCCAAGTTATTCAATCATTAAAAATACATCACATATGAGGAATACATAAAAGAGGTTTAAAACAGATGACCAAGAACCATATTATTTTAGTGTCTTTCAATAAATGGAAACATAATCCCTATTACATAAGTGAGCTAGATTATCTCACATTATGTTCTTCTTGAATATCACCCCTCATAGACACTTATTACATAATACATATGTTTCATACTTAGTGAAGGATACATAAAAATATACGATCTCAGATGAAAAATAAGGGTAATGAATGAATATATGTAAGAAAATATTGATAATAAGGGTATGAGAAGATGATAATGAAAGTATATGATCACACACAACACTTCCCAGATCATTTTCCTGATTCATGGAATAATTAATTGGTATATTTTAAGACGTGAATCTTATGGAAATAAAAACATAAACCAATAAATTCAAACATAGGAATAAAATAAGGAATTATGGAAAACATATAATCATATACAAATATTTCTATAGTGGTCAAGTAATATTTACCAAGTTTATTGTAGTAGTATGAGTTCACTCCCCATATCATCTTTGTAGTCATTGTTCACTACCATGTCCATATTAGTAGTATGATTTCACTACCCATACCATATTGGTTGTCATGATGAACTCCAATTAATATTTTAGTTTTCAAGGTTCAATCCCAGGACCATCATTGTCAATCTTATATGATATAAATCATTACCCTTTTCATTAGATGAATATATAGGTCTGAACCATTTCATAATGAAATCATACTTACAAGTGAAAAAGGATAATAAAAATAATTTCATAACCCATGTAATGAATTTGGTATCATAAAAACATAATCTTATCAAAACCTATGGAAAAAGATAGGTTTTATAATCATTTCATCAATGAATATCACATGAAATGAAGCGGGTTCATAAGAATATAAATTGTTAAAGAGAAAAAAAATTCATGAGCATCATTCCATTAAAACATAAACCATTCATAAAATGAATAGGAATGGAAAATTGAATTATTTCCCCATTATGGGATGAGTATCACCTACATATTTCATATTATATTTGAACTAATTCGTTTGGATCTTTTAAATATATTTTTTGAGGAAAAATCTTTTCTTCCTAAAAATTTAATTTCAATACATAAAATATTCGGAACATCGTTTTCGTTGAAAAATTACAAAATAGACATGAAAATATTTTGAAATCTATTTCTATTAAAATACATTGAAAATATATTAATAATTTTTGAAAATGTTTTGAAAACCATTATCATAAAAAAAATATAAAATAATCATGAAATAATTTTGAAAGAAAATTCATTGAAAATAAATTGAAAGAATATAAATAATGATTGAAAATTATTTAAAAACACTTTTTCAGGAATATATATAAATGATGCATGATTTTTTTAGATAGCCACTTATTTTAAATTAATTTGAAAACATATAAATTAAGCTTAGAAATTTTTAATAACTCCTTTTCATTGAAAACATATAAAAGTAGCTTGAAAATTTTTGTATGCTGATTTATTTAATTTATAAAAAAATCACGGTTTTCTATAATATTAAGAAAACATATTATTGTATAAAAGTAACATTTTAAATTTTTTAATGGAATATTCAAGGGAATGTTGTTCATGAAGGATGGTAAATTCGTACATATCAAGCATTCATTTTTCCCCATATAACATCTATAAAAGCGCCTCAAGTAAAAAATAACAAGAAGATTATTATTTTACAAATAAAAAGCTTCTGTTTAAAAATGATAACATGGTTAACAATGTAATGTAAACATCATATAAAGATATTAAAATATTTTTGGAGGCCTTTAAGAAGTTTGGGTTTTGAAGTAACCCAAATTCCCGACTGAATTTTTTTTTAAAATTAGCCTTTCATAAAATCTATTTCACGATTATCATATATTCTAATGATATGAAATATGATACTGATACATGGATATAACATGAATTTCGATAGATTAAAGCAAATAATGAGATATCATGAGATTTAGATTATAATATTTAATTAATGAAAGCGTAATCATTAAAAATCTTCAGAAATGATGGGATAATTAATGAAATTTTTCCCTCATCATAACTCCAAATTGTATTCCCCAATTAAGAAAATAAAATTAAATAGCGGTAAAAAATATAATAAAATTATATGATTCATTATATAATATATCAAATCCATTATATATACCATATAGAATAATATTGGCAAATAACATGAAATGTGTCTCGAAGGATGAAAACTGATACAAAATTACATTACCGATTTGTAAAATTTTGAAACATGAACCCCATGAAGAAAGATATTAAAATGGATATATAAACACCCATATATTTATGTATAAGTGTCATATACTACATTAATGGTAATTATATATACAAAAAAAACAAAATGAGTTGTGTATAAGGAATAAATATCATGGAAATAAAATGTGAGATGAAATTCCATTACATTAAATCATTAATATTATCGTACTAATACAATCCTCCTGTATTATCACAAATATAGATGGGTCTTCATTCAAACTGCAACATGCCCCAGTCTGTGGTACGACCTAATGGGTGTTCTTGATCCCCATCAGCTGGCACAATTTCCCAGGTATAAATGTTAACACGTTGGAATAAATTAACAAAATATGTAATTAAAAAAATAATCAATAATAAATAATAAACCAAATCAGATATTTTTAAACTAAAAAATCCTTAAAAGGTTTTCAAAATTTAATTACATAGTTTTATCAAGCCCCATAATCTACCCCTTTTATGGTGTCCAAAAACCAACTCAAAAACCACCACCTGACAAGAGGACACAACCCTCAAGCAATCTCAATAATTCTACACCACGAAAGAAAGCTAGCAACCTGAACCGTCATATCTAAAATATTTACCCTTACATGTATCAAACATAACCAAATCTACATAAAACCAAAAGTGTATGTTGGTTGTGTGATATGTCCCATCAGGATTACTCCTAATGAATGAATCCATCAATAAACATTAAATGATGATTAAAATTTCATTATCAATAAATGAAGGGAATATAAATGCTTGAATTTTTTTAAAGAATTTTTTTTTGATGAAAATAACATCATGGAATGAAAATTTAAAAAACAAAACAAAAAAAAATAACATTTTATGTAACCCAAATGCCACACAGTATACCGACGGTGGCCACCAAATACCTAAAGAGCACTAAACATGAAAGGGGGATATAAGTACTAGCAAGTGTTGGATCACTAGAACCATATTTTTGAGTTAATAGTGGTATAGAAACCCTGAAAACCCATTTTCTCAAGAATGATCTACTGGTAGGGGACAACACACTAACCCTGGTGGTCTCAAATAATCATCCAAATATTTAGTTATTGTTGTCATCGTTAATCCTACAATGGGTAACCATGATGATGTCACTTCCATATCACTAGCACTCGACTCCATGACTACAAACCTATTTACACGGGGTTCCCATAGTGCTCATTTTAGTTCCATGTTTGTATCATATGCCACAATCAAATAAATAGTCAAAATAAGACACTAAACATACCAAACAACACCACTTATAGACACCTACCATCTTATAAAGGTACAAAAACCAAAACACACTCTAATCATTGTTCACAAATATGTTTTGAAGCATCTATATATTATAATAAACCATCAATAAAAGTTTATAAAACAATCCCATGAAATGTCACTTCAATTAACACAAAAAACCTACTAAAAATACATTTGTGACCAAACACTCACGAACGCCATATCAAAACCTAATTCACGACACTTATATGATTAAAAAATCCATTAAAATATATTATAAAACAATTATATGGGGTATATAAAGAATTCTTACACCAAATAATCACTAAATATTCTCTCTAAAGTTCAAACACACACGCATAACATATTAAAATAAAATTTTCTTCCCTTGAATCATCTAAAAAACAGACTACACATTTTATAAAATACTATTCAATGGCAAAATATATGTTTTCATCAAAAACAAACCACTTATCATATGAATGTGATACTTAAAAAATTAGACACATATTAAAATCTCATAAATTGTACGTTTTCACCAAAACAATTTATTAAAAAATATTATAAACTAATTAAACACAAAAAATAATTCATTATGTAAATTTTATATGTGAAACCACCTACCATTGGGTTAGAAACACTAACAATTATTGAAAAAATCCAATCACACAAAATATGCACCACAAAATAACTCAATGGAACCCTAAATAAAGATACCGAACAAAATAAATAAAAATTGGACCCAAAAAATTAAAAAATACAACAAACCATTAAGACAACAGGTAAAGGCTCACCCTGTGTAACGACCCGAAATTTTTAAATAAATTTTGTTCCCTAATTTTACGTGTTATTGTTATACTCAACAAAAATGTTTTATTTGATAAACATGATTATAATCAAAATGAGATCAGTGGGTTTTGACTATTATATAACCATCAGTCAACATGACCGTTGTGAACAAAATGTTTTGATTATTATCTCTAAATATAAGTAATCTTGGTTAATTCGATGGCCTCACCTAGTAGTCTTGGACCGATCGAAGCCCATCTAACAGAGCTTGGGAAGGAGGTAGCACCACTGGGCTTTTCTCTAGATCAAATCCAAGCCGAACTTCATCATGTGAAGCTGGAACGAAATCTCCTTCGTGAGAAGTTCAAACTAATAGAAATTACTACTCGGGCAATGTTGACTGAGCCGCCCCAAGCTTCTATCACCCTAGCACACCTTACTCTTAGGTCCTATGCTGGTATTATAAGGGGTTATGTAACGAGACCGTAACTACCTTGTGTAATCCTTGTTTTAAATAAAAATTGGGATTTCTTCTTATGATGAAGTTTATGAATTTTGAAATGACCGGATAAATATAGTATGCATATTTTTGATGAATTTTAGAAAAAGGATATTTTAAATATGTTTATGTAAACCCTAAATAATTAAAAATGTGTAATGATTTTCAAAAAATGGTCTTCTACAAATATGTTCAGTACTAAATTTAGAGTTTAATAAGATCAACTTGATTTTTGATGAATAGTAAATTATGAATAGTGATTTTATGATTAGGATTAGTAATATGACCAAATGGATTTGTAATCTCACTTAAAAAAAGTTTTAAAAAAATCTAGGCACCTTGATTAAGTAATGTGATTCAATAAAATAGTTAAATAACGGTTTCATTAATTATTATTCAAGTATTAGTTTTTTCGGGTGAATAGTGTTTTTAATTTAAAATTTAATTAAAAATAATTAGAAAATTATTTTTATAAAAATGACTTTATTTTTGAACTCAGAGCATTGATATTATGTTATGGTAATTTTTGGGGTTTTTTCTGAAAAAAATGAATTTTCGATGAATAGTGTTTTCATTTAAAAATTAAATTACAAATATTTAGAAAATTATTTTTATAAAATGGATTTCATTTTTGAAATCAGAGAATTGATATTTGGTTAATGTGAAATTTTGGGATTTTTTCTGAGAAAGTTGAATTTTCAGTGAATAGTAAAAATACAGTTTTACGGTTTCGGTATGTTTAATGACATTATAATGGTGTCATGATGATGTCATGAGATCTTTTGAGGGTTGGCCGGCCAAGGGTGATGAATTATTGTTTTGGGGGCCCCATGTGGCCAAACTCCATGATAAATGACAAGGGAGATCACATGGGTTTGAGAAAAGCCCATGTGAGGTGTCCCTTGGCCATTAATGCCTTGTCCCCTCACTTTCCCTATAAATACCAAGCCCTCCTCTCATCCATTCGACTCCCCACTCATTCCCAACGAATTTATGGTCTAATTACCTCCCAAGAAGTCCTCCCAAGGTGCCCCCAAGCCCTCATGGTCCCAACCTTTGAGGTTTAAGAGTTACATTTTAAGGTAAGGGATCCGACCTCTCTCTTTCTTTTCAAGTAATCTCTTTTATGTCTTTTCTTTTATACTCCATGTTCTTTTGTTGGAGGGTGTTCTTTTATATTCATCCTACTGCCTATTTCATGTTCATATGATGAGAGACCCCCCCTTTCTCTCATCAATTCGTTTTAAGAATGTTTAAGTGGCGCCGTTAGGCTGCCGAAATTTTAAGGGATTCTTTCACCTTCCTCGTTTTCAAGTTCTATTTTCATTCAAGTCTTTCATGTTTCTTTGTATTATGTTGGGGAATGATCTCTAAATTTATCATACTGATCTTTTATGATCATATGATGAGAGACCCCATTTTATCTCTTCAATTCAATTTTTTTGAAGTTTTATGTGGCGCCGTTAGGCTGCCGAATTTTTTAAGGGATTCTCTCACCCTTCTCTTTTTCAAAGTTCTACTTTCATGTCAAGTCTTTCAAGTTAATTTCTATTATGTTGGGGTATGATCTCTATATCTATCATACTGGACTCTTATGTTCATATGATTAGAGACCCCATTTGATCTCTTCAATTCAGTATTTTGATGTTTTATGTGGCGCCGTTAGGCTGCTGAATTTTTAAGTGGTTCTTCACCCTTCTCGTTTTGAAGTTCTACTTTCATGTCAATTCTTTCAAGTTACTTTTTTTTATGTTGGGGTATGATCTCTATATATATCATACTGGAATCTTCTGTTCATATGATGAGATACCCCATTTGATCTCTTCAATTCAGTATTTTGATGTTTTAAGTGGCGCTGTTAGGCTGCCGAATGTTTAAGTGGTTCTTCACCCTTCTCCTTTTGAAGTTCTACTTTCATGTCAATTCTTTCAAGTTCCTTTTTGTTATGTTGGGGAATTATCTCTATATCTATCATACTGAACTCTTATGTTCACATGATGAGAGATCCTATTTGATCTTTTCAAATCATTTTTGTTGATGTTTAAGTAACGTCGTTAAGCTGCCAAACATTCATAAGAGAAATCTAATTTTTTTTCTTCCTTCCATGTTTTCATTTCAAATGGTATGTCCTTGAAATCTCATTACCATGATCATGTATCCTTCTCATTCTGTCCATGTACTATTTTATGGGTCATTTATGAATGTTTGACCCATTTTACCTCTCTTTTAATGTCTTCTAAACCCTCGGAACATTGCCGTTATGCTGCAGAATTTCTGTCTCAAAATGTCTATCTCTTTTTCTAAAGTCCTTTTATTTTATTAAGTGAATACTCAAAGCTCTTTCTTCTAAAGGGGTATTCACATATATACCAAAATGTTCTATTTTAAATTATGGGATTTACATACATGATACCCACCTTCCTTTTCTGTGGGTTTTAAAGTGATATAAAGATCATGTCTTTAAAGCAGTTTTTAAAAAGTTATGATTATGAAATGAAACCCATTTCCTTTATGATATATGGGTTATTTATGAAATTTTTGATGATGATATATGTGGCTCACATGATAATAAAGGAAAATTTAAGGGTCCGTCCTGATAGCGCTCCAATGCATTGGGTAATGATGTAACCACTAGAGATTACTATTTTAACGATGCCTTGGTGAAAAACCTTGGTAATTTTTAACGACACCTTGGGGATGGACCTTGGTGAAACGAAACGATTGGTAATATTAAATGTTTCAGCCACATCTTCAAATTATTAAAAAGTTTTATTTTTATTATTATATGCCTCATGATTTCATTTTCATGCATTAAAGTTCTTTTCATGACTTCATTGATGTATCTCAAGTTCATATGTAAAATGTTTCGTTTGTTTCCCTTGCTGGGCCTTCTGCTCACCCTTCCTTTTGATGTATGTCCCCAGGTTATGAGATGCAGTAATGAGCCTAGGGTGAACATGAGGATAAGCCTTTCAAGTGTTTAAGAAGAATGTTTTTTTTGTTTCATGTTTTATGTTCCTTGTTTCCAAGACACTAAACCTTAAAGATCCTCAGTTCCGTGTAATGGAATGAAAAGTTATGTTATAAAAGACGGGATGATATAGTTGGTATCAAAGGATGGTTTAGTTATTTGTGGAAATTAGGATATGAAAACTCTAGGAGGAACCCTATAGAAAAGTTTAATATAGGAAATCTTCCTGGTATTTTGGTGAGTATTGAGTAAGGGGTTGCCAAGAAAATACATCCCTGTCTGGATAAGAGCAGGTAGAGGTGGCTCTGGCACAGATGTACATAGGGGTAAAACCCGAAAACACCGCTTTGAGCTAGACCCGAACGGGAACTGGTACACGACAACGGGCCTTGCTGCACTCTTGGTTACGACACTCCCGGGGGATATGCTTTGGTAAATTCATAAGCTTGGTATGAACCATTGTTAAAGGAACAAAGATAAAATAAAATAAAGGTTCACATAAGAATATATGATCATTCATAACCTAGATGGGAACCTAAGAGATCACAAGTTAGGGTATAACTTTCATATACAAGTTATCCTTATATGCTTTCAGTTCCTTTTCATGATTATTAGCTAAGTACTTAAGCCCCTAATTATGCTTTCTCTTCTTAGTTAATGGTGGGAAATGGAAGAACATGTTCCGACAACCAATGTGATAGGAAATGCGACGATTTTTGTATTAATTTGACAGGGATGATTAGGGGATTAAAATATGATTATTATTTTGGAAGACGTTCATTATTTTGGGAACCATATTTGATATAGGTAAATAGATTACTACAGTATTTTCATTGAGGAGTAAGGTTGACTTATATTTTGAAGAATCGATGAATTTAAGGTGAACTTATAGTAATTTAGGTTACTTATCGGAATGACTAACCTATCTTGGGTAAAATATGTTTAGGTTAGCTACTTTTTATAAGATTTTTGGAGTTGTTGATGTTGTCTGGAGATGAACAATGAAGTTGTTTTGGAAGACTATGTTATCAAATCCTTATTGTATTTGGGTTTCAATCTTAGTTTGGTTTGTTTTGAGGAATTTTAAGGACCGTTATTTATGGAATGGTATATGATGAACTTTGGGTAGTACCATGGAACTTTGATGATTTAAAAGTAGTTTCCATTCCTATGGGATTCTTTCTTTTTGAAGAGTTGTTTTACCTTAACCTTTCTGTTTTTGGGATAATGTTTAAAGATAGAAGAAATAGATAGTTAATCTTTTGTAGATTATGTGATTCTATAGAAGATGATTCTTGTGCTTTTATGAGACCAAGTGTTTTTTAATTCTCATCATTTGGAGAAAATATTAGTGTTGGTAGGGACTTGTTAAATGATGAAACTCTACTTGAAGGTAGGTATATTTTCTTATGTTTTTGTTCTATGTAGTAAATGAAATCCTCAAAATTATGAAAAGAAACGTAAAACAAAAATGTTGTTGGTTTACGTTTCCTACTAGGTAATCAAAGACCGTTTACACACATCATAAGTTTGGGATTTTCTCATGGTTAACTTTCTACTAATCATGTTCTCTATCACTCTCCCTCAGAACTTGACCCTTTGTTTTTTCCTCCATGTCCATGTTTTCCTACATGGAACCCTAGTGTGGGTTAACTCGGGTGACCATTGTACTTCCCTTTCTTTATTTTAAAGTAATAGTTTTACTGACTCCTTTTCTGATGTGGGACTTTCAATGAAATTTCAAAACCCAATTTTAAAATTTCGAGGACGCAATTTCTTAAGCGGGGAAGATTATAACGACCCGAAATTTTTAAATAAATTTTTGTCCCTATTTTTACATGTTATTGTTATACTCAACAAAAATGTTTTATTTGATAAACATGATTATAATTAAAATGAGATCAGTGGGTTTTGACTATTATATAACCATCAGTCAACATGACCGATGTGAACAAAATGTTTTGATTATTATATCTAAATATAAGTAATCTTGGTTAATTCGATGGCCTCACCTAGTAGTCTTTGTGACGCCCCGACCCCAGTTACCCAGAGTCGGTGCATTATTACATAACATTGGCATGATCACAAGAAAGATCAAATCTCGAAAGACCGATTGGTTTAGTAGCCTTGGAAACACTAGATATATTCATAAGTTTTACATTACATCATAAAATGAAAAACTACTACAACAACATAATGTTTCCACAATCCACACTATTAACCCCTCATAAAATCCCTGCAGGTCATTCATAACTTACTTCTTCACATCCTGGGAAAAATAAAACATAGAAAATGGGTGAGCTCATATGCCCAGTAAGGATAACAATATAGCGGAAACTTTCATAAATAAGAATAAACATTTAAGGCAATGTATAACTAAAACAAAAGCCTTTTAAATATGAACATTCAACATGGTATGGCATAAATAAAATGAAATAATGCCATTTACTTATTCACATGGATATTCTACTAATCGAATAATCACATGAAAAAATCAATAACCACTTTCATAATGTTGGAATGCATAATGCCAGACTATCATAACCACATAGCCAAGGCCTCGTGCCAAGACTACAAATAAGATTTTGTCAAGGCCTTTTGCCAAGACACTAGTTTGTCTCATGAGACCTACCGATGCATCGAGGAGCAATAGCGGGCTCCACCCGTCACATATTAAGTCCAATGCATTCCCATATGAAAAGGTTTAAACATAACATAAACATTCGTATTAAAACTAGCATACGAAATGTCAATACTTTCACCATAAACAATGAATGGTATAAAAATAGCACATCCACAGTCAAACATATCAGAAAACCTTCAATACAATATAGAAGTTTTGTATCATAATAAATCAACTTCAAATAATCTTAAAATCCATCAAAGGATGTTGACATAGATGAAATCAAAATTCTTTTTAAAGAAATATCTCCTTCTATTTTGAAATAATTTAAGATCCATATAAAATAAAACATTTTCTTTGAAAATATTCTTATAAGCTTGTAAGGAAAACTTTGAAGATTTTATAATGGCAGAAAATAACCGCACTCGCCGTATAAGTTAAAAAAACATTCTTACCTTAATTCTGTCGAAAAGGTTAAAAAGGACCTTGTTTTGAAAATGACCGAAAGATTCCTTTATAAACCACTTATAAAAGTCAAAAAGGGTATAAATGACTTTAACTCATATTCTAGTAAATAGTAAAAATGTTTTGAAATGCATTTTTAAGAAACATGAATGTGGATGATAAAGAGATCCCAGTAGATTATTACATATGAACAACCTTGGATAATGAAGAGGTTGTAAAGTAAACCCTTACATTGTACTTTTCCTTGATTGGGGTAGGTTAACCTCCTGTATAATGGTGAAATAATTGTTATTAAATTATACAAGAATCATATACATTAATATGATATCATATATGATCTTTTAATATTGATTTGATAATAATATCTTAGTATTATCGCTGTTTCGGGTGTGAACTTACTTGTTTGCTTTTGTATGTTTTGTTACGTAAGACATGTTTGTAAAGGATAAGTTGTATATTATTCAAATCCAGAATGGTATCAAGTCCTTAAACATCATTTTTAAATCATCAAATGATAATTATACTTGAATGGATACGATGGAAAATGAATTTCATCGCGTTCGTGGAGACGGTAGTCCGTACGTACGCACGAACGCTACTTCCATTTATTTTTTATTTTAAAAGAATCGAATACAAATGATACATAGGTATATTATATTCCAGTATAATATAATATTTTATACATGTTACTTAAGTTCATTAACACCGTCCTATATACGTTCCATGTGTGGTCTGAACGAGTCATATCATTTTAAGGGGGCGGTAGTCCGCACTTCCTCAAATGAAATTATCGTATGTATATACAACATGGAATGAATAATGGTATGAAATAAAATGGAATTACCGAAGCTTATATATAAAATATATATCATTAATATCATATTTAATTACAGTGCCATCATAATGGCCACCATGAGAGGCGGTAAGATGTATTTGAACAATCATCGTTTCGTGAGGCGTTAGTTTGCCATCCACAGAAACATTATGTTCATCATCCATTAGATGGAGTTGTGTGTATGTGTAGTTTGAATACTTCTTATAACAACATCCTAGTATATTGAGGATACTGGTGTTGTTACAAAAGAAAGGAAATAAGAAGAGTTTGGGGGTTGGAGAAGCAAAATAAATGAAAATAATTTAAGAGAAATCGTTACCTTTAATTTAGGTAACTCACTTTGGTTGGAACCAAAGGACTTCTTGAAATGCTTTCTGCCTAAGGGGAAGCTTCAAGGAGGAGGAGAGGGATGTGGGGAGCTTAGTTGGGCAGAGTTTGGACGAGCCAAGTGGCTTGAGAGGTGTGAGGAATGAGTAGAAGTGGTCTCCTTTTATAAGGGAGAAGAGGGGCTCTTTAGGAAAGAGTAAAAGTATTACTTTATAATATAATTATATTCGGTTTATAATGGTCCAAAAATCATTGCGGTCGAAGATAAGATGACTCATATTCTAAATAACATCAACCAATAAGAATTGGACAGGTTTTATATAATATTGTAATCATTATAATCTTATTTATTTAAATGATTTATTAATGAGGTAAACATTGCATCATTATTGTGTCATTAATAATTTCAATTATTTGATGTCTACAAATTATAAATAAAATATCATTATGTAGGAAATCTTTTTATCTTTCTAATGAATATTTATAATCGAAAGTCCAACATGTATAACCCTATGTAAAAATTGTTCTTCTAAAAGATGTAAGCTTATGCCATTTTTATTTTTATTTTAACTTTATTAATATAAAGTGTCCCTACCACATACAAGTGGCTCCAAGGGGTCCCCAAATTGACCCAAGGATGCTAATGGTCGGGTATGTGTCCACAAATAAGGTTAGGACACGTTTTAGGGTAATTTTGTATTATTATAATATTATTTTTTAACACTTATTTACCGGATTTACCCTTAACCATGGTAAATAAAATAATTACCGAAATAATTATTCAAAATGTCTAAAAATAAAAGTTACCTATTTACACAATTTGAACATCCTGATTCCAAATATGGAATCCATTTTCCTAAATTCAAAACACAGAAGTGGCAGAAATTAATTTAAAATTAATTCCCGCTGTCAAAACAAAAAGCGTGTTTTTAAGAGATAATAACTATCAAAAGATTGACACTTGTTTATGTTCGGTTTAATTGTAAAATTATGTCCAATGACCAACATTATATTAAATGGTAAAAATATATTCTAAATATACTTTAAAACCACTAAAATTCATAATTTATCACTATTAATTATTTTGATTAAAAAAGTTGTTTTTAATTAAAATTTAGTAATTTTCAATATTCATCAAAATATGAAAGTTATCCGAAATGTACCAAAATTTCACCTTAGGCTGAATTCGATATTCCAAATCCAAAAATGAAGTCCATTTTCAAATATAAAATATATATACTTTAAAAAAGTAGGTATTAATATTCATAACGGCTAGTTTGATCGGTTGTGGTGTGTGTTAAAACTCGACGTTGCGTACAACACATGCTACTATTTTATTCAAAGGAAAGCATACCGTGGAAGCTTGGGATGTTTCATTTTAAATTTTTTGATGTCTCCATTTAGCCAAAAGTTTAAAATATTGTATTTAAAAAGGGTTCACTATTAAAAGGTGATAAAAGTGCAATACTGAAAATGAATTTGTTCTTGCATTATATCTAAGAAACTCATAATATGGATTCTAAAATTATAAGGATTATATAAAGTTAAAAATGTAGTTAATGCTATTCATGACCTCTTTTAATGGCTTTTTTTTTGGTAAGTCATGGTGCAATTGAACTCGGTGTTGCGTGTAGTGCAAGTTATTGAATTATTTTGAAGAAATAACACACTATGAAATCTTGGGGTGTTACAGTCTTGGACCGATCAAAGCCCATCTAACAGAGCATGGGAAGGAGGTAGCACTACTGGGCTTTGCTCTGGATAAAATCCAAGCCGAACATCATCATGTGAAGCTGGAACGAAATCGCCTTCGTGAGAAGTTCAAACTAATAGAAATTACTACTCGGGCAATGTTGACTGATCCGCCCCAAGCTTCTATCACCCTAGCACACCTTACTCTTAGGTCCTATGCTGGTATTATAAGGGGTTATGTAACGAGACCGTAACTACCTTGTGTAATCCTTGTTTTAAATAAAAATTGGGATTTCTTCTTATGATCAATTTTATGAATTTTGAAATGACCGGATAAATATAGTATGCATATTTTTGATGAATTTTAGAAAAAGGATATTTTAAATATGTTTTTGTAAACCCTAAATAATTAAAAATGTGTAATGATTTTCAAAAAATGGTCTTCTACAAATATGTTCAGTACTAAATTTAGAGTCTAATAAGATCAACTTTATTTTTGATGAATAGTAAATTATGAATAGTGATTTTATGATTAGGATTAGTAATATGACCAAATGGATTAGTAATCTCACTTAAAGAAAGTTTTAAAATAATCTAGGCACCTTGATTAAGTAATGCGATTCAATAAAATAGTTAAATAACGGTTTCATTAATTATTATTCAAGTATTAGTTTTTTCAGGTGAATAGTGTTTTTAATTAAAAATTTAATTAAAAATAATTAGAAAATTATTTTTATAAAAATGACTTTATTTTTGAACTCAGAGCATCGATATTATGTTATGGTAATTTTTGGGGTTTTTTCTGAAAAAAATTAATTTTCGATGAATAGTGTTTTTATTTAAAAATTAAATTAAAAATATTTAGAAAAATATTTTTATAAAATGGATTTCATTTTTTAAATCAGAGCATTGATATTTGGTTAATGTGAAATTTTGGGATTTTTTCTGAGAAAGTTAAATTTTCAGTGAATAGTAAAAATACAGTTTTAGGGTTTCAGTATGTTTAATGACATCATAACAGTGTCATGATGAAGTCATGAGATCTTTTGAGGGTTGGCCGGCCAAGGGTGATGAATTATTGTTTTGGGGGCCCCATGTGGCCAAACTCCATGATAAATGACAAGGGAGAGCACATGGGTTTGAGAAAAGCCCATGTGAGGTGTCCCTTGGCCATTAATGCCTTGTCCCCTCACTTTCCCTATAAATACCAAGCCCTCCTCTCATCCATTCGACTCCCCACTCATTCCCAACGAATTTCTGGTCTCATTACCTCCCAAGTAGTCCTCCCAAGGTGCCCCCAAGCCCTCATGGTCCCAACCTTTGAGGTTTAAGAGTTACATTTTAAGGTAAGGGATCCGACCTCTCTCTTTCTTTTCAAGTAATCTCTTTTATGTATTTTCTTTTATACTCCATGTTATTATGTTGGAGGGTGTTCTTTTATATTCATCCTACTGCCTATTTCATGTTCATATGATGAGAGACCCCCCCTTGCTCTCATCAATTCGTTTTATGAATGTTTAAGTGGCGCCGTTAGGCTGCCGAAATTTTAAGGGATTCTTTCACCTTCCTCGTTTTCAAGTTCTATTTTCATTCAAGTCTTTCATGTTTCATTGTATTATGTTGGGGCATGATCTCTAAATTTATCATACTGATCTTTTATGATCATATGATGAGATACCCCATTTTATCTCTTCAATTCAATTTTTTTGATGTTTTATGTGGCGCTGTTAGGCTGCCAAATTTTTTAAGGGATTCTCTCACCCTTCTCTATTTCAAAGTTCTACTTTCATGTCAAGTCTTTCAAGTTAATTTCTATTATGTTGGGGTATGATCTCTATATCTATCATACTGGACTCTTATATTAATATGATTAGAGACCCCATTTGATCTCTTCAATTCAGTATTTTGATGTTTTAAGTGGCGCCGTTAGGCTGCTGAATTTTTAAGTGGTTCTTCACCCTTCTCGTTTTGAAGTTCTACTTTCATGTCAATTCTTTCAAGTTACTTTTTTTTATGTTGGGGTATGATCTCTATATATATCATACTGGAATCTTATGTTCATATGATGAGATACCCCATTTGATCTCTTCAATTCAGTATTTTGATGTTTTAAGTGGCGCCGTTAGGCTGCCGAATTTTTAAGTGGTTCTTCACCCTTCTCATTTTGAAGTTCTACTTTCATGTCAATTCTTTCAAGTTCCTATTTTTTATGTTGGGGAATTATCTCTATATCTATAATACTGAACTCTTATGTTCACATGATGAGAGATCCTATTTGATCTTTTCAAATCATTTTTGTTGATGTTTAAGTAACGTCGTTAGGTTGCCAAACTTTCATAAGAGAAATCTAATTTTTTTTTCTTCCTTCCATGTTTTCATTTCAAATGGTATGTCCTTGAAATCTCATTACCATGATCATGTATCCTTCTTATTCTGTCCATGTACTATTTTATGGTTCATTTATGAATGTTTGACCCATTTTACCTCTCTTTTAATGTCTTCTAAACCCTCGGAACATTGCCGTTATGCTGCAGAATTTCTGTCTCAAAATGTCTATCTCTTTTTCTAAAGTCCTTTTATTTTATTAAGTGAATACTCAAAGCTCTTTCTTCTAAAGGGTTATTCACATATATACCAAAATGTTCTATTTTAAATTCTGGGATTTATATACATGATACCCACCTTCCTTTTCTGTGGGTTTTAAAGTGATATAAAGATCATGTCTTTAAAGCAGTTTTTAAAAATTTATGATTATGAAATGAAACCAATTTCCTTTATGATATATGGGTTATTTATGAAATTTTTGATGATGATATATGTGGCTCACATGATAATAAAGGCAAATTTAACGGTGCACCCTGATAGCGCTCCAATGCATTGGGTAATGATGTAACCACTAGAGATTACAATTTTAACGATGCCTTGGTGAAAAACCTTGGTAATTTTTAACGACACCTTGGGGATGGACCTTGGTGAAACGAAACGATTGTCAATATTAAATGTTGCAGCCACATCTTCAAATTATGAAAAAGTTTTATTTTTATTATGATATGCCTCATGATTTCATTTTCATGCATTAAAGTTCTTTTCATGACTTTATTGATGTATCTCAAGTTCATATGTAAAATGTTTCGCTTGTTTCCCTTGCTGGGCCTTCTGCTCACCCTTCCTTTTGATGTATGTCCCCAGGTTATGAGATGCAGTAATGAGCCTAGGGTGAACATGAGGAGAAGCCTTTAAAGTGTTTAAGAAGAATTTTTTTTTGTTTCATGTTGTATGTTCCTATTTTCCAAGACACTAAACCTTAAAGATCCTCAGTTCCGTGTAATGGAATGAAAAGTTATGTTATAAAAGACGAGATGCTATACCCTGTTTAGAATTCAATTAAGGCGGTGGGAGAGGAGGATGATACAAGGGTCTACGAGGAAAGCCATGTGAGGAGTGGAATCACAGGAGGTGAGCCACCCCAGAAAATATGGGGGTTCTATAAGGGTTTCCTAAAGGAGCTTGGGGTGGTGTGAGGGACTGCAATGTAGTGTGAGGTTTTTTGGAAGGGAAATGGAGTGAGGCACCGGTGTGGTGAGTCACCGAAAAGGACCAGCCGACAAAAGGGTGTGGCGGCCAAGGGAAGGAGTGGCACACTATTAGGGTTCAACACACCAGGTGAGGCATGATGAGAGTGAAATAAGAATAACGAAGGAAGATGGGAAAAAATAAAAGGGGAAAGGGAAAGGAAAAGAAAAAAAATAAAATTAATGGTAATAAATAAAATTAAAAAATGTGGAATAGAATATAAAAAAACTAAAATACCAATAAAATAATAATAATGGTTACTTGTAATAATAATTTCATTTTAATAATGACAATGATGATGATGATTATGATGATCATAATAAATTATTATTAATAATAAAAATAACTTAAAAATATTAATATATTTAACAACAACAATAATATACATTAACAATATTATCATTATATAATTACTAATGAAAATACCAATTTTTTTATTTTTCTTATTTTATTTTATTTCTCACTTAATCAATCATTTTTATATTTAATTAATTAATAATAATGTTTTTTAACATCGAGCTTGTAGAAAGGTGACCTAGAAACGTTGTACGGCTTCGACCATGCCATGCTCGTGCGTCAAACACTACCAATCCCAAATATTCATTTATCAACAAAAAATAAAATATAATTTGTTCTGGGTTGGGCTGCACCACCATAAATGCTTTCAATGACAGATAAAATTATAAAATAAAATTATTACAGAAGACCGAGTGTCACAATTCTTCTTACAATTAAAACTTTCTACCCTCACAAAGTCTACTCGAAGCCTCAATGGAGAATAAATATCAGTACTCTTTCTCAACCCAAAATTTCTACTCCTTAGTCTCATTCACATCATTCCCATTATTACTAAGTTATAGAACAATAGAATAAACATTACACTGAGCACCTTCTATTGGGAGTCGAAAATCCACACTGGTCACCCAAACACTGATAAATCAAGCTCTATATCCCACTCTTCCCAATTAAACACATAAGAAAAATTCATATTAGACTTATATAAATAAGAAGCATGAAATAAATCATGAATTTAAATCAATTGAGTCAGTAAATCAAACATGTAGGTCACCTTGTGAATCCGATAAATGATCTTGAAAGTTCTGACATACATCGTTGTAATATTTCATTACTTTATGAAAGAATGGTGTCCCAAATGAAAGGCCACCTCCAATAACACCACATCACGCACATAAAAATTAATTTCATGTTGACTCTGGTCAGCATAATATTTGTCGTTTCTCTGAGCTATCATTAGCTACTGCCTGATCAACGTGACTTTCCCAAACGTCACATGCACGAGGCTCAGTCCCAAAAGTAACGTCTCACCTACCTCATCCAAACATAAAGAAGATGAACATGTCCATCCATAGAGCACCTTAAAAGAACTACTTGAAAAGAGGATTAGTAACTTATATCATATGTGAACTCAACTAATCTCAAATAGCCATACCATAGTCCTCCGAAATCCAAAAAACATGTACAGATCATGTCTAATAGAATATGATTTTCCCACTCTTTTTGACCATCTATTTGGGGATGGTATGTGGTTTTTATTTTAATATATGACCCAAATTCCCATTGAAGTCCTTGTAATGAGGGGGTCTCTGTCAGAAAAAATCACCGACAAAACTCCAAGATGACTAACCACCTTCTAAAAATACAATTGGACCAACTCATCAACATTATTTTAATCATTGATCAGAATGAAGTGGGATAATTTTGTTTAATTGTAAATCACCATCCAAATAGAATTACTTCCTCATGGTGTAATAGGAAATATCATAATAAAATTAATGGAGACCTCATTCCTCTTCCATGTAGTAATGTGTAATAGTTGAAGAATACAAAGGGCCTCTAATGCTATGATTTTACCCGCTGATATGTATAACACCTCGATACCAAACAATCCATGTACCACCTCAATCCTAGACATAGAAACTATTGAAGAATAGCATAATACATCTTGGTATAATGAGTATGGATGGACCACTAAGACAGGTGGCTATCCTATAATACCACCTTCAACAGAGACAATGGAACCTCTATATGGACCCTAAAGAATAAGATCCTCTTGGGAGAAGAAAACCAATTAGAAAAAATATTCCAACATTTAAGATATTGCATAGACCATAGGTACAACTCATCGGTAGCATTATTCTTCCAAATAAACTTCTAAAGAGAAGTATTCAACCAAAAAATCGACAATAAAAAACCTCCACCTTGCTCTCTTGTCTCCATGTGCATTTTGGAAAAGAGCCCCATCAAGGTCCATTCATTAGTAGACATTCTCAAATCTTGCACTGGCACTTTTATGCTCAAGGTGTCAGATACCACATCACTCTTACCATGGTTATAGATGATATCAAAGTTGAACCCATACAAATTATCATCCTGACATCACCACCATAGATTCAAACAATTTTGGAGGAAAATACAGGATATGATTTCTTGATAAGAATAGAACACAAATTTCCCCAAAAAAATATAATGGCACTACGTCTTCAAGGCATGTAACACTTCCTGAAATTCCATGTATTGGGCCAGGTAATTCTTCTTATGCGGTCAATGTTGGCGAAAACCATAAGCCACTATATGATTAAATTTAATCAGCACAAACCAGTGGCATGTACATGAAACATCATAATAAAATTTGTAGACATTAAAATACTTTGGAAAGATCAATATAGTTATGGTAGTTAACAATTGCATCAACTCTTAAAAGTATGCTTGGAACTATGTGCTCCATTAAAACATCACCCCTGTTTGGGTGAGTGAGGTCATAGAAGTTGAAATCCATGAGAAATTCTGAACAAGTTTCCTGTAATATCCATCTGGTTGAAGATAAATCTTGATCTCAAACATATTCTTAGTCTTTTCCTAAGACATAATAGCACTGAAATTTTTAGGATCCACTTAAACCCCTTTCTATATAATGATGTGGTCCATAATATTCAATTCAATAATTTATAAGGTACACTTTGAAAGCTTCTCTTAAAAGAGATGATTCAATAGATTTCACAAAACAATATGAAATTTATTCCCATGATCTTCCTTAGATCAAGAGAAAACTGAGATTTCATCCATGAATACAAAAAACTAGGAGTCAAGATATTGGTGGAACACCCTATTCATTAGAACCATAAAAACTGCTGGAGCATTTGTCAATTCGAAAAGCATAACCTAATACTAAAATTGGGTGTACCCTCTTTAGAAATCCATCTTCGGGATGTCTGCTTCTCTCAACCTTATTTGGTTGTAAACCAAAAACAAGATGATTTTAGAGATCCACATCCCCCTTTTTGCTGGTATAACAAGTCATCAATTCAGTGAAAATTGTATTTTTCGTTAATAGTGACATTATTTAACTTCTGGTAATCAATTCATCACTGTAGAGGTCCATCGACATTTTTTGTGAATCGAACATGAGTAGTCCAATGAGATATTCTCAAGGGAATGAACCCTTTTGATTCCAAATCATAAAGGTGTGCCTTTAATTCCCTCAACTCACTTGTGGCTAAGCAATATGAAAGAAGAGATATTGATTGTGTTCCTTGAACTAATTCAATCAAGAACTGTGCATCCCACTCAGGGGTAAGCCTGAATAAATGTCTGGAAATAACTCTTGGAACTCATCCAATATCGTAGGTAACCCAACCTCTGAAAAACTACCATCATCCTATAGAACGAGAAATGATACCCGCTATCAAGACTTCCAAACACTTGGAGAGGATGTCCCGCATGACCAGACCGAGGATCATATTCCCCAAGAAATACCGGAGGACTCCAATCAGATGCTGTGAAACTCACCATTCACATATAACAAATCGATACTAACGTTAAATTACACAATACAATCCATTCCAAGGATTAACTTGAATAGGTCCATATATAGGATCAATAAATCCCATTATATATCAGCCCCTGGGACAGAAAGCACACACAATGGTTTCTAGGACCTTGATCATTCTTTATACCCAACAATGTCACCAAATCAATTGAAAAATACATAATCATTGTTATTGAGTTTAAAAGACTAACATGATGGTCATAGATAAATGACAGAAACTCACCAGTATCAAATGAATCAACTTCTATAGAAAATTCAATCAGGATGGTACCTCGAACTATCAAATCCTCTTCATCTGTTCCAACTAGTTCCAGATCCATAACATGTAGATGTCTACTCCTTTCCAGAGTACGATCGCTCACCTATGGCTCTACTTTAATCTAGATATTCCTAGATGATTATCTGGTCCTGCCTCTATGACCTTCAAACAGAGACCCCACAATCATGGTCATCTCCAACTTAACAGACACTCCCCTGTAAGCCACAAATCTTGCCCCACTCTGATAAGGGCATCATTCCCTACAAAACCATTTCAAGTTCCCCATAGCTCCACATTTATGGAAACTCCTAGGGGTAGAGGGAATGTGATTTTTATGTGTTATGAATTCCCACACTAATGAAACACAATATATCCATAACCAGTATACATAGATGAAGTCCACCTATATGAATGCCCCGAGCTATCACTACTGTTCATTCTTTTCTTGTGCTACATCATCTTCTTCTCATATGAACTGTCGTTGACAAAAACTGACATAGCCCTAAAGTAACTATACTTTCTCTTACCGTTGATATCAACCATACAAGCTTGGATAAATAATTCATCAAAAGTATTCATCTTTAATAGGAATACATGAGAATGGATCGCTAGTCACAAACCCTTTTCCAACATCTGATCCTTTATCTGTTCATTAGAGACTTTATTATGGGCATATTAGGCTATCTTTGTAAAGTAGTTGGAACACTCTATTACGAACCGGTACCCTCGAATAAGATCCATGAACACCCAAGATCTTCAATATTCCAAGACCTCAGGATAGTACTGGTCATTAAAGATATCCTTGTAGTCATTGCAGCTCATCTTCTCATGGTTCTCATCCTAAAGCACTAAGTCCCACCACCTTCGACTAGGACCCTCAATCTGAAATGAATAACACTTTATTATGAATTCCTCAAAAGTATTGAGAATCTCAATAATATTCATGATCTTATCAATACAATCCTCCACTTCCTAAGGCTCCGTGAAGGGGGTATGTTCTTCAAAAACACCTGGGATTTTTTTTGGACGAGATCCATCCTCTCTAACTAGAGAATGAGTAGGATCATGATCCTCTCCCAATCCAAAATCTTGAAAAACCTGGACCACAACTTCCACCTACCTCTACTCATGCAGTTATAAAGAACACGTTTTGGCCTCATTCTTCATCTTTATGGGAAATATTTTGGGGGGGCATGATTCTACAAGAATCAAACATCACATAAGAGCATCGATAATACATCAGGTCTAATTATATTAGCTATAACAATAACAATAACAATAAATTAAACAAATGTACTAAAGTAACACTGTTACCAAACCACTTCACCCCCACCTAGTGTCAAATTACATTCAGTAGCCTGAACACCCCACTTAGAGGATAATCCAACAAAAGATCCCAATATCACTTGTAGACTCGAGGTTTGTCACTAGCTGTGTTGTCCATTCATGCAATTTGAAACCTAAAATCTAACCCCGACAATCCTAGATCCTATCTAACTAGACTTATCCGAAATAATATAAATCATAGATATTAACAAACTCTGATAAAATTATATCATGAACCAATATGGGTCATCATTATAATTGATGGTCGAACCTTTCCATGTAATATCCAGATGGGAATTCTAGATCCACACGGGCTAGCACAAGTGCATGGGTATAAATGGTAACATGTGGGATTGATCTACCCAAATATAGAAATTATTGGAAAAATTCGACAATAAATTATAAACCAAATAAGAAATTTTCAAACCAAAGAAGCCTTAAGAAGTTTTCAAATTTGAGATACATAGTTTAATCCAAAACCCATAAACTTCAATAAAGTATGGTGACTGAAAACCAACTCAAAAAGAACCACCTAGAAAGAGGACACCACCCTCAATACATCTCTACTACACTGTAACAAAAAATATATCTTGAAACCTAAGCCACGTTCTCCAAAAGCTTCACACTTACCTGTATCAAACATAACCAAATATACATAAACCTAAAAGTTTATGTATGGTGTTAGCTAATGCCTAATATGATTCCACCAAAAAATAGATTCAATGCATAAACATTTAATGATGATATACTATAATGTTTAATAAATGAGAGGAAAATATACTCAAACATGTTTAAATTAAATAGTTTTAAATAAAAGATCTTCACGGAATGAAACATTAATAAAAAAAAAACATACAATGGAAGTATCTAAAATTCCACACTATTTGTTGGTTATGAGTGTTGAATAGCTAAAGAGCACTAAACATGATAGGGTCCCTATAGGTACAATATTGTAGTGGGAACCTATAACCTCATATATTAGTAAAATGTGATATAAGAAACATGAAAACCCACATTCTCGTGCACAAGACACTAGTAGGGGACATCCCCATAACCCTAATGTCCTAAAATCATCATCCATATATTTATTTACTCTTGTATTCTTCAATACTACGACATTAAACTAGTCCGATGCCACTTTTGGATCAGAATCACACTATTCCTAGTCTTCACATCTAGTTACCGTGGATTCCCATAGTGCTCATTCAAGTTCCATGATCATATCAAATTCCTCATTTAAATAAACAATCCAAACAAGGAACTAGAAATACTAAATACCACCCCCCGCATTCCCCAACCCACATTTAAAGTCATAAAAACTAAAAAAATATTCAAAAAAGGGTTTGAAAACATGTTTCACACATTATATATATTTGGATAAAAAATATATATAATTTTATAAAACAATTTCTTTATGTTTCACTTGGATTTACCAACAAAACCCACTCAAAATCCACTTTTACAACCATACACACAACAACACTACATCACAACCAAATTCCAACCACTGATATGATTTAACAACCCTTTTAAAAATTTTATAAAAAAATTAAATGTGGAATGAAATTATATTATACAATAATGACTCACAAAATGTCCTCTCATAAGGTCAAACACAAACCAATAAGATAATTAAATAGAATTTTCAACCCTTTTATCATTCAATTAACAAATTACACAATTTATAAAACTTTATTCAATAAAAAATTATTAGTTTTCATAAAAAACAATCCACATTTCATACAAACATTCTACTTTAAAAATAAATTGCAGAATAAACTCTCTAAAAAACATGTTCTCACAAAAAATTAATTATAGAACATGAAAAATTAATTAAACATGTAAAATAATTTTGAAAATAATTTTTATACACGAAACCACATACATTTCGTGTGGATACTCTAAAATTTGGTTTGATCTTCAATCTCACCCATTCGACACAGAAAAACGACCTCAATTTAACACTAAGTCATCTTACTGGAGAACAAAAAAACAAAATTAGAACCTAAAAAATGGAATCATACACTGAAACCCTAATGGAAGAGGTAAAATATCACCTAGGGTAGTATGAAATTGTGGAGGAGGGGGAAGACATTGGTGCTAGGGTCTACAAGGCAGACTGTGGGAGGTGGGGTTGCCAGAGGTGAGTCGTGCTGTACAAAAGGGGGGGTGCAAGGGCATTGTGAAGGAGGCCAGTGTGGCACGGGGGCTGTGTGGCGTAGCATGTGTTGTCTTGTAATAGAAAGTTAGTGGGGTGTCGGTTAGGTTAGTTATCAGAAAGGACTGACTAAAAAAGGGATTGATGGCAAAAAGAAAAAGTAACAGACTTCTAGGGTTTGACAAACCAGGTGAGGCCTGACAGTATTGGATGGAGAAGAATGAATGAAGATGGAAAATGAAAAGGTTAAAAGAAAAGTAATTTTTAAAATAGACAAGGAATGGGGAGGGGAAAATGAAAATAAGGTAGGATATATTCTATAACATTACTCTGGAATAATAATAATTGTTAACAATATTAAAAATTTTAAAATACCAATAATACTAATAATAATTATTATAATAACAATGATGGTAATAATATAATAATAATAATTATAATAACTTAATATAAATAATATGAACAATAATAATAATAATAATAGTCGTAAACAAAATTATTATTATTATTACAAATAAAATTTCTAATTTAATTTTATTTTTCTTATTTTTTTTCTCTCACTTTATCATTAATTTTGTAAATTAATAAATTAGCAATATTTGTTTTTGAACATGTGGAAAGATGCATGATGACCTGGTGAAGCCACATGTATTTTACCATTCCCTTCCCATGCACTAGATGATACCAAGAAAAAACATTCATTTATAAAAAATCTTAAATAAAAAATTTCAATCGGGCACAGCCCACGCCGCAACAAAATATTTCATTGTCAGATAAAATTATATAATCAAATTACAATATTAGTCTAAGTGTGACATACATAATAACTATAATTTTATTATATATATTTTATAGAACAATATTATTGTATATAATACCATATATTAATTTATTAAGACTATATTTCCCAATAATTATCAATTCTATGTGATGGTTTCACTTCGGTAATATCAACTTCGTTTATCATACATTTTATGAATCATTATACTTTATAATCTAACATAGATTATGATTTACATACTAATAGAATGTTTAAAATTATATAAATATCATATATATTCATTATATATGTATTTATAATAATTTATAAAATATATAAATATGAAATGGAATACACCATTCATGGAGATGGTAGGTCGTACGTAGGCATAAACATTGTTTCAGTTTTATTGTGACATTGAATTAATTTAGGTAAATTAAATATAGGTATATATGTATATAATATCCTTATATTTAATTTTTATGTTATATAAAAGGATATGGCCTTAACCAATACATAATGATGAATTAAATGAATAATTAACATTGAGTATTTTTTCTGGTTTAGAGTTTTTGAGAATTAGGATAAAATTGTTACATTAAATCTCAAAAATTACAAGGTAGACACTTATACTCAGTTTCCATTTTTTTATAAAATAAAAACTCATGAAAAAAAGAGAGTCATGTCTAGTGTCTTGTTTTAGACAGCATGACTTTTCCTAGATCACATCCTTGACCCTTTTCATCTTTAGGTCCTATGAAAAACATTTCAAAACATGTGATGAGCATAATAATATCAGAAAGGATTATAAAAAAAACAAAACATTAGTTCATCATTGCATACATATCATATGTTATTTAAAATACCTCAAAAATAATAATATTTATGAATAACACATATAAATCATAAATCATAAAGGTAACTTATGGAATCCATATCATACTTACTTTATAGATATCACAACTATGTGGGGAGTTACATTTAGAATACCCATCACTATATATTCTCTAAATATCTTAGTAGAAACATTAACGTTTACCTTTTTCATGTTACCCAATTCATTAGAGATTTATCATGATCTCACCCTCCCAAGGTTTATCATAGAACCACCCGTATATGTAACAATTCCCACGAACAATAACATATTCATAACACATAATACAAACATAAAGTAAAGATAATATTTCCACATTTCAATCAAAGAATGTCATTTAAATATATTTAAATAATCAATCCATTATCAATTAAATTTTAAATAACAATATATGTAAAAAGATTAAATCGTATTTACATTCATTTTAAAAACATTAGGTCTTATTAAGGAAGCCATAGATCAAATAATACTTGCGGCGGTGAAATAGTCATTTTCACAGTGTATGTTAAAAAAATGTTATTTTTGTTCATTTAGTAAAATTATTATTAGAGAAAAGATTCATTTTTCATGAAAGTAAATGTCAAAGGGTTTTATACACCAAATAAAATAAATTCGTGTGTAAAACAATATATGAATCAATTGAAGAAGATTGAGACGAAGTCCCTTACCTCATTTCAGACTTGACCCGTTGATTCTTTAATAACCTGAATAATAAACTAAAGTTAATTTCTACTTTCATAAGAACCTTTTTAATTTTTATCATTCCTTTTAAATCACTTATTACAATGTAATAAACATTATATAATCATTTTTGTTAATAACTGTCGTTTAGTCGACATTTGGTACTTGAGTAAACAATTTACTTCTTACAATTACAAGATGTTCACGTGGTCAAAATTTATTACATATAGAATCATTTTCATGATTTGGATACCATATATATCGTATATATCTATTATATACATGTATTTATAAAAGTATATAATATTTGGAAGTAGGAAATGAAATGCACCGTCCAGGGAAACGATAAGTCGTACGTACGTATGAACAATACATTCATTTATATTTATATTTATAATGGAATTAAAACATAATGAAACATAACTATATTATAATTCCAGCATAATATCACATATATAATCATTAACTCTATATTTATACATCCTAAATATGGCATTAATGATTCATATCACTTTGAGTTGGTGGTAGTACGCACTTCCTCAAATAAACTCATCATGTTTACCCATAATAGAAACCATAATGGTATGATATAAATGAAATATACATAATAATAAAGAAAACATAAACATATAATATATCATATATAAATACATTTTTATTTTAATGGCCACCATGAGAGGTGGTCAGAGATAATAGAACAATCATCATTTTTTGAGGCGCTAGTTTGCCATCCACAGAAATCGTATTTTTATTACCCATTAGATAGAGGTGTGTGTAATTTTTGTTCAAATAAATCTCATTAAAAAATCATATAATAATGACTATAGTTGTTTTGTTATAAAATAATATAATATAAAGATTTTAGAGGTTTTAAAAAGTAAAATAAATGGAATGAATTTAAGAGAAACTCTTACCTTTGATTCAGGTAACTACCTTTGGATTGAAGCAAAAGGACTTCTTTATGTTTCATTTTATTATGTAAAGGTTTCTAAGTGGAAGAGAGTAATGATTTGAGATTATTTGGGTAGGGTTTGGAGGATAAAAGGTTCTTGAGAAGTGAGTGTGATGGGTTAGAGGTGAGGGATTTTTATAAAAAGGGGAGGGGTTCTTTAAAAAAGTTTGAGAATATTATTTTATTAGATAATTATTTTCGGTTTCAAAATGTCCAAAACATATTACAGTTTAAGATAATATAACTCATGGTCGAAATAAAATCATCCAATAATAATTGGACAGGTTTTATATATTTTTTTAATCTTTATAATATTATTTATTTAAATTATTTAATATTGAGGGTACCACTGCATCATTATTGTGTTATAAATAATGTTATTTATATGATTTCTAAAAATTACAAAAAAAATTCTGTAATGTAGGAAATATTTTTATCCTTCCAATGAATATTTATAGTCAAAAAGATAACTTATATATCCCAATGTATAAATTAATTTACTAAAAGATTTTTGTTTATATCATTTTCCCTTACATTATATAATATAAAATAGTGTCATTAGAACTCATAAATGGATCCATGGGGTCCTAAAAGAGACATATGGATTCCAGTGGTCAGACATGACTATTCTAAAATGTCTAGTACAAGTGTTAAGGTAGTTTTTTTTATTATTTTGATATTCTTTTTACATTGAATTTCTTATTTACCTTTCATCGCAGTAAATAAAAGTCCAATGATACTACTGACCAAAAATTATTTTCCTCTTATTGAACGAAATATTACTTACTAATAAAGAACCATGTATATTGGATTTTTGAAATTAAATTCATAGAAGTTAAAAAAATTCATTTAAATGAAAAATTCAGTTATTTAGTAATAGATAGTGGTTTTTACTATTAATCAAAAATTGATGTTTTTCATAAAACAACCAAAAATTACGCTTAAGCTATATATGATATTATGAATTTAAAAATGATTTCTATTTTACAAAATTCAAAACATAGAAATCAGATTAATTTATTTATTATAAATTTTCATTGTCAAAATAACATATTTTTAAGAAGTATTCACTATCAAAAGATTGACACTTGTTTATGTATAATTTCAATGTGAAATTAATTATAATGACCAAAATTGGATAAAATGGAAAAAATATAATATAATTAAACTTTAAAAAAATTAACAAGATAATCAAACCACAAAAATAAATTTTATTAAAAGGAAATTTTGAATTTAAATACAGTATTTTACTCTATTCATCTAAAAATGAATTTTAATAGAATTATACAAAAAAATTACCCAATGTAAATATTGATGTCCTAATTCTAAAGAATAATTTTATTTTGTCAAAAATAACATATAAACGTGATCAAAACTAGATTTATAGAAGGTTCTCCATCAAAATTTGGCAAATAAACATTTAATGAATATTAGTGTATTTATGGTTAAAATTATATTAACTCACATTTTCTGCCTCTAAATGTTATTTGATAAATGTAAAAACATTTAATAAACAAGTTTTAGTTTTTCTATTCATTCTCACAACTCAAAATACTAGGTGTTAACTACATTTAAAATAATATTATTATATTATTAGTGTGCAACAGAAGATTTCAAAGAAACATGTTGTTGCATATCGGTTATGCCAACGAGCATATCAATCCCATTAATGTAAAATTAATATATAATTCAAAAATATAAAAAATTATGAAAATGTAATATTTCATTATATACCTGGTATGTTACATCCTTCCCCCCATTTGTCAATTGCATACTCACAATTTTTATTCAATTATCAAATAAGTGAGGGGAATTTATCCCTCATATCATTTTTAGATTCCCACATTTCCTCATCAACCTTATATTTTTTCCAAAAAACCATTACCTAGTGAATAACCTTATTCCAAAATATTATCTCTCTTTGGTCATGAATATGTGTAACATCATAGGTAAATAAAAAATATTACCTTTTCATATTTATTAATATTTTTGAATAATATATTAATATTACTTTAAAGGGAACGCTATGCTCGATGGCTTACCCAATACGCAACAACGAGTTTCTTTGAAATGATACATTGCACTCTAATAATAAAATAATATTATTTTAAATGGTAGTTAATTCCTAGCCATTTTATTGGCATTAATTAATAGAAATAACTAAAATGTGATTATATATGTTTGTTAAATGTTTTTACATTTATACACTAATTGATAAAGGCTTAAAATAATAAAACAATTCAATTTTAAACATAAATACTCTAAAATTAACTAAAAGGTTGATTTATCTCCTTTTGATGGTGAACCCTCTTTAATATAGTTTTGGTCACTCTTATACATTATATTGGACCAAATAAAACTCTCGTTAGAATCGGGACATCCAAATTTACTTTTTAGAAATTTTTGGCAATTTTCTGGTAATGTTCAATTTATTATGAATAGTGTAAAATGCTGTATTTTAATTCAAAACATTTTTTAAGATAATTTATTTATATTATTAGATCATCTTTTGAATATGTTTTAAAGTTAAATTATAATATATTTTTACCATTTAATCCAATTTTGGCCATTGGAATTAATTTCACTTTGAAATTGGACTTGAACTACTGTCAATCTTTAAATAGATATTGTTTCTTAAAAACACGTAATTTGTTCTAACAATGGGAATTAATTATTAAATTAATTAATGAAACATATATGTTTTTATTATTTTAAAATATACATCATTTATGAATTCGTAATACCAAATATAGCTTAGGGTGAATTTTTGGTATTTTTCTGAAAAACATCAATTTTTTATGAATAGTGAAACCACTAAATGGTAGTTAAAAAACTGATTTTTCGTTTAAATAATACATTACCACCTTTGTGATTTGAATTTCTAAAATCTGACATACATAGTTTTCATTAGGAATTAAATTTGGTTCAATGGGATTAAAATAATTTTTGTTGAATAATAACTTTTATGTTTTTTAATCACGATTAAAGGTAATTAGTGTAATTCATTGTAATGATAATGTTATAATAATATGAAATGACCTTGAAACATGTTCTACCCTTATTGTATGAGTCATGGATGACCAAGACAATCCATTGGTCAACTTTGGGACCCCATGGAGCCACTTTGGTAGGAAAATGGCATTAATAACTTTTTATTTAAAGTTAAATTTAAAATGACGAAAACATGTAATCTTTTACTAAAACAATTATTACATGGGGTTATGCAAGTCATATGTTTGAATATAAATTTTCATAAGAAATCTCAAAATATTTCCTACATCATAGTATTTGTTTTATAAATTATAGATAGTAAATAAACTAATTTATTTATGACACCATGATGATGCAACGATTACCTCGTTAATAAACTATTTTAATAAAATGAGAAGATAAGGTAAAATCTAAGACTTAAACTTGTCAAAAACCTATTGTATCGGTGTATTTTGAACCCTTATCAACTTACCCTCGAAATATATAATTGTGGGACCTTTAATATCTGAAAATCATTTTATAATAATGTAACTTTTCAAGAAATTCCAACAGTGCCCCTCCTCTCTCTTATAAAAGGCCCCCACCTCTACCCACTTACACGCACCTCTCAAGCATTTGGCTCGACCAAACTATGCTCATTTTATCCCTCATCATCCCTATATTCATCCTAGAAGCCTTACCTTAGGTAGAAAGCTCTTCCAGAAACCCATTTGGTTCATACCAAGAGGAGTTACCCGATTCAAAGGAATATAACGAAACGAACAAGACAAGTCGGACTTGAGGTAAGGGATCCTACCTCACTCATTCTTTTTTAAGTACCCTTTTTTTGTCATTTATTTTAATGCTCATCTTACTTATGTTTGGATATGTTCGTTTATATTCCCCATTATGTACTTTTTATGTTCATATCATGAGAGACCATATTTGATCTCAGAAATCTATTTTTGGAAGTTTTAAGTGGTGCCGTTAGGCTACTGAGTTTTTGAAAGGGATTTTTTCGTCTCACTTTTATTCCAATGAGATTTATGCTACATTTTCCACCATTTCCTTTCAGTGTTGTATTTACTACCCATTATTCTACTCTTTGTGTAATATACTTTTGTTTATGAGTATTTACATCAATGTTTTATAGTCCTTCTTTCATGGGGTGTACATTTCGAAAGTTACCCAAGTCGGTAAGGGAACCTTTCACCATCCATTTTTTAAAAGACTTTGTTTTGTTTTGTGTTTCAAATTACATATTCTTATGTTGGTATATGTTCTTATATATCTTTATTACTTTAAATTTTATATCCAAGTGATGATATACCCTTTATCTCTCTCATCAACGCTTTTTCTAAAACATGATGTGACGTCGTTAGGCTATCGAATTTTTGAAAAGGAACTTCTTAACCCAATTCCAATTATTTTGGTTAAACCTATACATCTTGATTACGTCGTGATATGAATATCTGTGTATGACATCTGATTATTTTACACTTAGTATCCACTTATATTTAGTGTATTTATATTTGTCACACATAATTATGAGATCGATTTATCCATAATTTAAGGACACCTTCTTTATAAGGGATTTCATCTCATTTTACATTTATATTGAGACTTCATTGTTGTTATGAACCAATTCACTCTTATATGGTGTATATATTGTCCTTTGGAATATTATATCATAAATCCCTTTATTCTCATGATATTATAATGTTCTGATTAAATGTTATTCCTCAGTTATTGTATTCAATTGTCTCTCATTTTGTTAAAAACCCTTTATCTAAAATATCATTTTAAATGATTTAATGATTTATTCTTATAAATATTTCTCATTAATATCCAGGTTTTTAAAATGGTTTTAAGTATTTCTTTATATTGATATTAATGGTTTAAAATGTTAAAATATTCAAAGTAGTATGGGAAACATTGATTCAAAAATCTCTTTATTAAATTTTTTAAATGGTTTTGAAAATGGTTTTTAGAATGGATACTTTGTTTTAATATCTTAAAATGTAATATTGTTATTACAATATGGGAATGTTATCATTACTTTATGATTATGTTATGTGCTATGATTATGTTATGGTTCTTTGGCATTGTTTATGAAGATGGGTGATTCCGTTATAAACTAAGGGAAGGTGAGCCTGATATAGCTCTCCAATGCATTGGGTAACATGAAGGGGTTAAATGATAAGGTTTCTACGAAGAAATTTAGGGAATATACTGTGATGGGTATTCCAAATGTCACCATGTGGGTTACTCCCTACGTAAGAATGTTATGAAGTCATAAATTTTCCTTTATGTCTTATAATTTCTATGAGTTATTCTTAAATCTTATGATTTCATAAGGAATGTTAAACTACTTATGTTTTATGAGTAATGTATGATTTCATTAATTCTTATGTATACATGGACTGATGTTTTCTTTCAGTATTGTTATAACGCTTACTGAACTTTTTATGCTCATCCCATGTTTTTGAAATGTTTTTCATAGGACATAAAGTTGAATATGGTAAAGATAACGTTAGGGGTTAGAGTGTTGTTTAAGCATAAGTGACTTGTTTTATATAACCACAATGGTTATTATATTAGATAGAGTCATTGTAATATTTGAATGTTGGAATGAGTTTGAGATAACTTGGATAAGTATATCCTAGTATTTATCTTCCTCTTTGGTACATGATGATTTTGTTGATATACTCACACTGACCTCTTTGGTTTTTGTAAATGGATGGATCTAGCAGGAACCAAAGTGACAATGGGTTTTAAGGAAACTGTGGTGGTTCTCTGATTAAGATACTGGATGAAATGGGGGATTCAATGAGAAATCTCGTGGTTATTATAAACCAACTATCAGGATTCATGATCAACCACTTGAACCATGGTAAGTTCTCTAGTACATCTTGTATGAGAGAACCAACTCAATGTGGTAGTTCATGTGATAATTATACAGGTAACCATTAGGGTTTATATGATCCCTACTTTTGAGGTAATTATGGGTTACAATATGTTATGATGGAAAATTAAAGGCATGAGATAAACTTGAGGATAAAATATGTCATGATTATTTTTGAAGATTTTATCTCATTTTGGGGAATATTTTAAGAATTATATAGTTTTAGAAAAAGGAAAACACACAGACCGTCTGGCAACGCGTCGCATCGGACAAAGCTTCAAGAATCGAACCCACAACCAAATGGGACTGGTATTTATCACCTACCACTGGACTATGTGAAGTCATCAGTTAGTTTAACTAATTCATTATAGTTAGATGATTTTATGAATCAAGTGTAAGTTGGTTTTGGGTTATCTATGGAAATTATTAACCTATCATGGAGGATATGTGATTAGGTTAATTACATATCAATATGAGACTTTAAGAGAATCTAATGTTATTTGGAGATAAATGTTAATTTGTACCTTGAAATACTATGTGATGAAATCCTTAAAATATTTTTTTTTCCATCTTAGTTTGGTATACATTGATAAATTTTATGGAAAAATTGTTTATTGAATGGTATTCGTTGAACATTGGGTTTTGTTGGACAAATTTTTGTGATTAAGAATAGATATTCTTTTTTATAAAGGATTATCCATTTGTGGATTATCTAATTTTGTTCTAATTTTTTTGTTTTGGATAAGGTCTAAAGACATGGGAAATATATAGTTCTCTTTATTGGATTAGGTGATTCTCTAGAAGTTGATTATAGCTCTCTTAATGTGAGCAAGTCATCCTAAATACTCATCTCATGGAGAAAATTTGAGTTTTTATAAGAAATCTAGTAGGATATGAGAGTATACAAGACAAGTAAGTATGTTTCCTTATGATTTAGTTAGGATCATAAATAAATTCCTCAATGAAAAGTAACTTAAAGTCAAAAATTTTGTCTTTTAACTTTTCCTACTGGGGAATCAAATAATGTTTAACCCATCACCAGTTTATGATTTTCTAGTGGTTAAATTTCTCCTAATCATGTTTTCTATCACTCCCCATCGGAACATGACCCTTTGTTTTCTCTTCTATGTCCATTTTTTCTTACATGGAATCCTAGTATGGGTTAACTCGGGTGACCTTTTTACATCCCTTTTATTCTTTTAAAGTGACAATTTAATTTACTCCTTTTCTGATGTGGGGCTTTCAATGATGTTTCCAAGCCAAATTTTAAAAATGTGTGGTTGCAATTCCCAAAAGGGGTGAAGGATGTAACATCCCAGGTAAATTAGGAATATTAATTTTTCATATTTATTAATATTTTTGAATAAAATATTAATATTACTTTAATGGGAACTCTATGATCGATGGCGTACCCAATATGCAACAGTCAGTTTCTTTGAAATATTACATTGCACACTAATAATAAAATAAAATTATTTTAAATGTTAGTTAACGCCTAGCAATTGTATTGGCGGGAATGAATAGAAATAACTAAAATATGATTATATATGTTTGTTAAAGGTTTTTACATTTATCCAATAAAAGATAAAGGCTTAAAATAAGAAAATATTTCAATTTTAAGCATAAATAAACTAAAATTAACTAAAAGGTTGATTTATCGCCATTTCGTGGTGAACCATCTTTAATATAGTTTTGGCCACTCTTATACATTCAATTGGACCAAATAAAATTCTTCGTTAGAATCGGGATATCAAAATTTACAATGTATAAATTTTTGGTATTTTTCTGATAAATTTCATTTTTTATGAATTGTGTAAAATGTTGTATTTTAATACAAAACCTCTTTTTAATCTAATTTATTTATATGATTAGATAATCGTTTTAATTGTTTTTAAAGTGATATTAGAATATATTTTTACCATTTAATTCAATTGTGGTCATTGGAATTAATTTAACATTGAAATTAGACTTGAACTAGTGTCAATCTTTTAATAGATATTGTTTCTTAAAAACATTCTATTTGTTCTGACAACAGGAATTAATTATTAAATTAATTAATGAAACTTAAATGTTTTGAATTTTTTAAAATATAAATTTTTTTTGAATTCGTAATATCAAATATATCTTAGGGTGAATTTTTGGTATTTATCAGAAAAACTTCTTTTTTTGATGAATAGTGAAACCACTAAGTGGTAGTTAAAAAACTGATTTTTCGTTTCAATAAGTCTTTACCACTTATGTGATCTTAATTTCAATACTATGACATACATGGTTTTTATTAGGATGTAAAATGTGGTTCAATGGGATTAAAATAATTTTTTTGTGAATAGTAACTTTTAAGTTTTATTAATCGCGATTAAAGGTAATTAGTGTAATTTTAGGTAAAGATAAAGTTATAATAATATTAAATGAACTTTACACATGTCCTACCCTTATTGTATGAGTCATGGACGACCAATACCATCCATTGGTCAAATTGAGGACCCCATTGTGCCACTTTGGTAGGAAAATGACATTAATAACTTTTTATTTAATGTTAAAATTAAAATGTCACATGCATGTATTGTTTTACTAAAACAATTTTTACACGGGGTTATACAAGTCATATTTTTTACTATAAATATTCATTACAAATCTAAAAATATTTCCTACATTATAGTATTTTTTTTATAATTTTTAGACATTAAATAAACTAATTTATTTATTACACCATGATGATGCAATGATTACCTTATTAATAAATGATTTAAATAAAATGAGAAGATAAGGTAAAATCTAAGACTTAAACTTGTCAAAAACATATTGAATGGGTGGACTTAGAACCCTTATCACCTTATCATCGAAATATATAATTGTGGGACATTTAATATCCAAAAATAATTTTATAATAAAGTAACTTTTCAAGACATACCAAGAGTGCCCCTCCTCCATCTTATAAAAGGCCCCCCAACTCTACCCCCTTACACACACCTCTCAAGCCTTGGGCTCGACCAAACTCTGCTCATTTTATCTCTCCTCGTATCTCTCTTCATCTTATTAGCCTTAACTTAGGCAGAAATCTCTTCAAGAAACCTTTTTGGTTCAAACCAAGAGGAGTTACCCTATTTAAGGGAATATAATGAAACGAAGAAGACAAGTCAGACTTGAGGTAAGGGATCATACCTCACTCTTTCATTTTATGTACTCTCTTTTATGTCATTTGTTTTAAAGATCATCTTTCTTATGTTTGGGGATGTTCTTTTATATTCCTCATTATGTAATTTTTATGTTCATATTATGAGAGACCATATTTGATCTCATAAATCCATTTTTGGATGTTTTATGTGGCGCTGTTAGGCTGCCAAGTTTTTGTAAGGGATATTTTCATCTCACTATTATTCCCGTGAGATTTATGCTACATTTTCCACCATTTAATTTGAGTGGTGTATGTACTTCCCATTATTCTACTCTTTGTGTAATATACTTTCGTTTATGAGTATTTACATGAATGTTTTATATTTCTTCCTTCATGGGGTGTACGTTTCGAATGTTACTCAAGTATGTAAGGAAACCTTTCACCCTCTTATTTTTAAAAGACATCTTTTTGTTTTGTCTTTTAAATTACATCTTCTTATGTTGGGATATGTTCTTATATATCCTTATATCTAGAAATTGTATGTCCAAGTGATGAGATACCCTTTATCCCTCTCATAAACTATTTTTCTAAAATTTGATGTGACGTCGTTAGGCTATCGAATGATTGCAAAGGAACTTCTTAACCCAATTACAATTATTTGGGTTAAACATCTACTTCTCTGTTATTTCATGCTATGAATATGTGTGGATGAAATATGATTGTTTTACACTGAGTATTCAATTATATTTAGTGTATTTATATTTTTCACACATAATTATGAGATTGATTTATCCTTAATTTAAGGATACCTTCTTTATAAGGTATATCATCTCATTTTACATTTCTATTGAGACATCATTGTTGCTATGCACTAATTCACTCTTATATGGTGTATATACTGTGCATTGGAATGTTATATCATGAATCCCTTTATTCTAAGGATATTATAAAGTTCTGATTAAATGGTATCCCCCAATTATTGTATTCAAGTGTCTATTATTGTGTTAAAAACCCATTAACTAAAATATCATTTTAAATGTTTTAATAATTTATTCTAATAAATATTTCTCATTAATATCCATGTTTTCAAAATGGTTTTATGTATTTATTTATATGGATATTAATGGTTTAAAATGTTAAACCTTAAATGTTGTATGGGACACTTTGTTTCATAAATATCTTTATTAAATGTATTAAATGGTTTTGAAAATGGTTTTTAGAATAGATTCATTATTTCAATATCTTAAAATGTTATATTGTTATTGCAATATGGGAATGTTATCTTTACATTATTGTTTTGTTATGTGCTATTATTATGTTATGGTTATTGGGAATTGTTTATGACGACGGTTGGTTATGTGATAAAATATGGGCGGGTGGGACCGATATAGCTCTCAAATGCATTGGGTGACGTGAAGGGATTAAACCCTCAGGTTTCTTCGAAAAGATTTAGGGAATATACTATGATGGGTATTCCAAAAGTAACCATGAGAGTTTCTCCCTATGTAAGAATTTTATGAATTCCTCAAGTTACCTTTATATCTTCTGATTTCTAGGAGTTATTTGTAAATCATCTGATTTCATGAGGTATGTTAATGTTATTATGTTTTATGAGTAAAGTATGATTTCATTGATTATTATGCATACATGGACTGATGATTTATTTCGGTATTGTTATAACCCTTACTGAGATTTTTATGCTCATCCCATTTTTTTGAAATGTTTTTCATAGGACATAAAGTTGAATAGGATCAAGGATGGGATCAAGGAAATTTCAGGCTGTCTAAAACAAGGAACTAGACATGAATCTTTTGTTCAAGAGTTTTTATTTTGTGAAAAAATGGAAACTGAGTAAATGAGTCTACTTTGAAATCTTTGTGATGTAATAGTTATGTCCTAATTCTCTAAAACTGTAAACTTGAAAAGATTCTCAATGTGAATTATTCAATTTAATTGAATGTTAAGTAAGGTTTAAGGCAGGTTCCTTATAATATGGGTTGGCTATTCCTCATAGGAGATATTTTCTTCCAACTGAACTACCTCAAGACTTAAAACATTAGATGGATCTGGAATATACTTTCTCCACATTGAAACATGAAAAACATTGTGAACCTGAGATAAAAAATTAGGTAAATCTACTCTGTAATCAACTGATCTAACATTCTCAAGGGTTTAATAGGTTTCAATGAACCTTGGACTCATCTTTCCTTTCTTATCAAAACACATCACACTTTTCCACGGAGAAACATTATGAAAGAATTGATCACCTAACTCAAATGAGAGATACTTCCTCTTATTACCTGAATAACGTTTCTGCCTAATTTGAGTGGTTCTAATGTGCTTCTGAATCAACAGAACATTTTATGACATCTCATCAAAAATTCCGGAAAAATCAGCTTCCTTTCACCTACATCATCCCAAAAATCTAGTGTTCAACACAACATTCCATATAATGCATCAAATGGAGCCATCAATATATTTGAATGAAAACTTTTACTATAAGAAAATTCAACAAAAGAAATATATTGGCCCCAACATACCTGGTTATGCAGTGAATAAGCACGTAGTATATCCTCCATGGTCTAAATAGTTCATTCTGACTACCCATCTTATTGCGGATGAAAAGCTATAAAAAAATTTAATTTAGTACCCAACGAATTTTGATGGCCTTAATAATAGTTAGAAATAATCCTAGGATCATGATCAGATAGAATAGAAAGAGGAACTCCTTGAAACATTACTATCTATTTAACATACAATCAAGAAATTTGATCTAGAGACAAATATCTTGAAATAGAAGGAAATTAGATGACTTAGTCAACTGATGAAAAATATCCTAGATTGCATTATTACCTTAAGATGTCTTCTGTATTACCAATATGAAGTCCATAGTTATATTTTCCCGTTTTTACTCTAGCACTAGTAAAGAATGAATCATCCATTTCACTAACATCTTCACTGCTTTAACCTGCTGAAAAATCATCAATATCATAGTAAAATCCGCAATATCTCTTATCATTCTATCCGACTAGTAATACTCTCAATTATCTATGTATATAATAGTAGTTCTAGGATGAACTAAAAACGGATAACTATGAGCATCAAATAACAACTCATTCTTCCTCTATGAATCACAAGGCACACATAATCACTTCTCAATCCTCGAAACACAATCATTATCAATGTTAAATTCATGTAGAACACCCTCCTGAACCAACTAAACCTTTATCTATAACTCAATATCTTTCATCTACGCTTGCATTATTCTTAATGATAGATATTATTTCATAGACACTTGAAACATAATAGAATAAATTCTTGAACCATCAACATTTATGCCAACTTCATCAAATCCAAAACCAAAGTATCTCGTTCCAAATGTAGCATAGATAATGAAGCATTACATTTTCAACTCAATGTGTCATCCACTTTATTTCCTATTCATGAATGGTAAAGGATCGTGTGGTCATAATCCTTGATTAATTCCAACCATCTCCAATGTCTCGTGTACAATTCATTCAGAGTGAATATATATTTCAAACATATATTGTCATTATATATTTCACATTTTACTCCATGAAAATGATGCATCCATATTTTTAATTAAAGAACAACTACATCTAATTATAAATCATGTGTGGGGTCATTTAACTCATGTGGTTTCCACTAACATGAATTATATGCTATTACCTGATCATTCTACATAATGACACAACCATGTACATTCAACAAAGCATCATTGTAAAAAAAAACTCACCATTTATGGAAGGTAGAGCCAAAACTATAGCATTCAACAATATTATTTTCAATACCTAAAAACAATCATCGCATTCTTTTTTCCAAATGAACTTAACACCTTTTTGAGTTAGTTTTTTCACTAGACAAGATAACTGTGAATCATTTTCTACCAAACTCCTCTAATAACATTAAAAACCAAGAAAAGTATGAAATATAAATTATATTTTTCTGACATGGACAATTTTTAATAACTTTTGATTTTTGTGTGATAAAAAGTTATAACATTTTTTGAAACAATGTTACCAAGGAATGCCATTTTTTGTAACCCAAACTCACACTTCCTAAATTTCCCAGAAAGTTTATATTCTTTTAACGTTTGAAAGAAAACCCTTAAAAGAATTATATTTTCCTCTTTACATTAAGAATAAAACAAAATATGATCAATGAACAGAACCAAAATCTTATCCAAGGACTCATTAAAAATTATATTAATAAGATCCATGAATAGCACTGGTGCATTGGATAATCCAAAATGAATAATTAAAATTCATTATTTCTATATCTAGTATGAAACGCGGTCATCAGAATGTTTACTTTCATTACATTCAACTGATGATACCCCGACCTCAAGTCAATCATCGAAAAATACTGAGCGCCCTAGAGCTGATCAATCAAATCATCGATAGTAGGCAAAAGATACTTGTTCTTAACATTGAAGTTATTCAATTCTCTATATTCAAGTTGAAGTCTCATTGATCAATATTTATTTTAAATAAACAAGGAAAGAGCACCCAATGGTGATGTTCTAGGTCAAATGAAACCTTTATCTAAAAAACTCCTACATTTTTTTCATTAACTCTAAAAATTCAATTTGTTCTATTCAATAAGGGGGTTTTGAAATTAGATTAGCATCAGGAATCATGTAAACAGTAAATTTAAATTCTCAATCGGTTATAATATCTAGAATGTCATCAGGAAAAATCATGGTACTGATTTACCACTAGCACATCATTAATCTGAACAGTTCCTTTTTTTTCAAAAATATGTTCATGGTAACATTCATTCCCATTTTTTATTAGTTTTTCATCTTCATAATATGTTTTCAAAATTAAGGGTTCATTCCAGCACACAAACTATTTATCTAACTAAAAAGAAACCTCTTTATATTTATATTCCATAATAACATGATAAACCGAAATCCAATCCATACCAAAAATAACATCACCCTCTACTAGAGGAAAACCAATATGGTTTGGATGTAGATTCATTCTGCACAAAAGCACAGTAAGGTTCTTATAATTTTGATTTTGTTTCAACATTTACTCTAGGTGTTTTTACCATATTTTTAGGATTCATATCAGGATATTGAATTCCCTATTTTCTAGAAAACATCTAAAAAACGAATGTGTAGACCCCAAATCTAACAGCACATTGGCATAATCTGAACAATATAATAGTGTACCTGATCATACTTCATTTGATGGCCCATCATCTGCTAAATTATTTGAAAAAGACTTTACCAAAACTTTCTGCTTGTAGTCTGGTTTCTTTCCCTCATTTGATTTCATCTTTGGACACTCATTTTCATAATGACCCTTTTCATTAAACTGAAAATATTTTACTGATTGTATATCAAATTTTGCCATACCATTACGCTGATCTTTTTCATTGAAATTACAATCCTTATGTCCCATTTTACCACATCAGTAACACTTACCAAAATTCTAGTGACATTCCCCAACATGATTTTTACCTTAATTTTTACAAACTAACTTATGATTCTTAACATCAGAGTATTTTGAATTGTTTTTCCCTTTCGCCTTCCACCTTGGTCTCTTATTCTATTGTTTGTCAAGGAAAACCTGATCATCGACAAACTCCATTTCCAACTTCTCCACACATCGAAAAAGTTTTTCATAACTTTTGTACTCATGAAAAGCTAATGCCCTTCGATTGTTTGGCTTTAATCTTGATTCAAAAGGGTTGATTTTTATATCAATATCTTGTATGAAATTTTGATCATACCTTCCCAGTCGAGTGAATTTTTCTTCAAAAGCTTCCACTGATTCATCCTCCTGGATCAATTTTAGGAATTTGTTTTCAATCCTAACATGAACCAAAATAGAAAATTATTTCTCAAAAAATATACCTTTGAATTCATCCCCATTTAGAGCATCAATATCATCACTATACTTTCTATTTTTACAATTGCCACCATTTATTAGCTTCACCTTTAAAATAGAAAATAGTGAGACTATCCTTTGGATGTTTTGAACACCCCATGACCTAAAAAATTCATTTTTTTAATCCAAGAATCAACTAGAACAGGGTCAGATGATCCTATGAATGATGGATGATTTTTCCTCATGAGATTTTTCACTACTAACAGGCTCCACTGTGGTCGATCTGGCTGATCTCCTGCAAGGATACCACCACCAATTACATCCTGATTCAATTGTTCCATCACTACAAAAAATTGTTCAGTTCCGATTCTGATAATCTCAGGTAGCTGATGTTGGAGGTTGTCTTCCTCCTAATGTCATCCCTACATAGCCGCCATGTTTCCTCTAGGGAAAACCATCCAAAACACAAAAATATATTAGGTGAAAAAATGGTAAATTTTAAATTCTGTATCATTTAAATATTAACATACATTAATTTATGAATATTAATTTAACAATACCCTAACTCCCAATAATATCTAAACTGACCTCTGATACCAACTATAAGGACTCAACGTTAAGCATTACATAATATGGAATTAATTAAATAATTCACATTTAAGATCATTTCAGGTTTATAAATTTATATAATTACTCCATAATTATTACATTGTATCTCCAAAATTACATGTTAGGCACTACTACTCAGTTTCTATTTTTTTAATAAAATAAAAACTCTAGAAAAAACGATTCACATCTAGTCCCATGTTTTAGACAGAATGACTTTTACTTGATCCCATACTTGACCATATTCATCTTAAAATCCTATAAAAAGCATTGAAAAACATGGGCATAAAACGCTCTGTATGGGTAATAAAACAAAAGAAACAACATTAGTTCATCATTCCATACCTAAAATTATCTCTTTAACATACCTCAAGAAATCATAAGATTAATTAATAACACAAAGAAATCATAAATCATAATTGTAACATGTGGCATCTATATCATACATACCTTTTTTTATCACAGCTATGTAGAGAGTTACATTTTGAATACCCATCACAGTATATTTCCTAAATCTTTTAGGAGAAAAATTCATGTTTACCTCAGCCACATTACCCAATACATTGGAGAGCTATCTCGGGCTCACCCACAAAAGGTTTATCATCGAACCACCCATATCTGTAACAATTCCCATGAACTGTCACATATTCATAACACATAAAACAGACATAATGTAATGAACACATTTCAACATTTCAATCATAATATAATATTTAAATATACTGAAATAATAAATCCATTTTAAAAACCATTTTCAATACCAATATATGAAAATAGTGTAAATGGTTTTTACATACCTTTACAAATATTATGACTTGTTTAGGAATCCAAAGATCAAATAATATTCGCGGTGGTGGAATGGTTGTTGTCACCGTGTACATTAAAAGAAACTCTATTTTTTATCATTTTGTTCAATGATTGGTAGAGGAATGATTTATTTTCAATAAAAGTAAAAGTCAAAGGGTATTATACTCCATATAAATGAATGTTTTGAATAAATAAAAATATTCCTCAATGAAATTATATTGAGACAAAGTCTCGTACCACATGTCCAACTTGACCTATTCATTCTTTTATATAACGAATAATATACTACATTTAATTTCTACTTGCTTAAGAACCCTTATAATTTTTATAATTCCTTTTAAATCACTTATTAACCTGTTATGAAGAATATATACTCATTTATGTTAATAACAGTCAATTTTTTGATATTTGGTACCTCAGTCAGAAAATGACTTCTTATATTTACAATTTGTTCATGTGGTCAAATGTTATTATATTAAAATTGATATTAATTATTTAGATATCATATATATCATAGATATTTATAGTTTACATGTATTTATAATAGTATATAACATTTGGACGTAAGTAATGAAATTCACCTTTTGTGGAGACGGTAAGTCGTAAGTACTCTTGAACGCTACCTTCATTTCTATTTATTGTTTTTATGGAATTAAAATAAAATTATACTCTGGTATATTATATTTCTAGTATAATATCATATATAATATTATTAAATCCATTCTTTATATGTCCCATATATGGAATTAATGAGTCATATAACATTAAGTGGGTGGTAGTCCTCACATTCGAAAATGAAATTATCATGTCTACCCTTAATGGAAAAAATTATGGTATTCAATAAATGAAAAATACAGAAGAATAAAAACATAATCATTATATATATCATTTATAAATATAGTTCAATATTAATATCCACCATGAGTGTAATTAGACTATAATTGAACAATCATCATTTCGTGAGGCGCTGATTTTCTATCCACAGAAACAATATGTTTTTTCCCATTAGATGGATGTGTGTGTATGTGTAGTTAAAATCAATCTCATAAGAACATTCTTGTATATTGAGGATACTTTTTGTTTTATAAATTAAATAATGGAAAATATTTTTAGGGGTGTATATGTAAAATAATAGAAAAAAATAAGGGAAACTGTTCCCTTTAATTCAAGTAACTCCCTTTTGTTTGAACCTAAAGGACTTCCTGGAGTGTCTTCTGCCTATTTTATGGCATCTTGGTTGAAAAGATGGATCTTGAGATCTTATTTGGGTAGGGTTTGGATGATCCATGGTAATTGAGAGGTGTGAGGAATGGGTTATAGGTGAGGGATTATTATAAGGGGTAGGGGCTCTTAAAGAAAATGTGAGAATATTATATTATTATATAAATATTTTCACTTTCTAAAGGTCCACAACTTAATAAAGTTGAATATAATATGACTCGTTGTTGAAATAAAATCATCCAATTAGAATTGGATAGGTTTTAGATATTTTTTTAATCCTTATAATATTATTTATTTAATTTATTTTTGAATGAGGTAAACACAACATCATTGTTGTGTCATAAATAATTTTATTTATTTTGTGTCTAAAAATTATAAAAATATATCATAATGTTGGAACTAATTTTATAATTCCAAATAATATTTTTATTCGAAAAATAAAACATATATAACCCTATGTAAAAATTAATTTACCAAATGATATTGGTTTATGTCATTTTTTCCTTTACTTTATGTTAATTAAAATAAAGTGTCATTATCACTCTTATGTGGATCCATGAGGTCCACAAATAGACCCAAGGGTGACAATGGTTTCCGATGAAATATCCAATAAGGTTAGAACATGTGTTATGGTAATTATTTATTATTATGATATTCTTTTAACCTTAAATTAATCTCTTAACCTTTAACTGTGGTAAATAAAATTCACAAGATACTATTCACCAAAAAATTATTTCCATCTTACTAAATCACATTTTACATTCTAATAACTACCATGTATATTAGATTATTTAAATTCAATTAACTGATGCAGTAAAATTTTATTTAAATGAAGAAGTCAGTTTTTAACTACTTCATTGTGGTTTCACTATTAATCAATAATTGACGTTTTTTAGAAAACTAAAAAATATTAATCTGAATCTATATTTTATATTCCAAATTCAAAGTTGATGTCAATTTTAACAAAAAAATATAGATTTTGGGTTAATTAGTTTAAATTTAATTCCCTCTGTTAAAACAAAAAGCACGTTTTTAAGAAATATTAACTATCAAAAGATTGACAGTTGTTTATGTCCAATTTCAATGTGAAATTAATTTCAATGATCAAAATTGGATTAAATGGTTAAAATATAATCTACATAAACATTAAACCCATTTATATATATAATAAAACTATATAAATAAATTAGATTAAAATTATGTTTTTAATTAAAATATAGTATTTTTCCTTATTCATCAAAAAATGAATATTATCAGAAAAATAAAGAAAATACTCAAAGTAAATTTTGATGTCCCGAAAACGAACAGAAAATAATTTTGTCAAAAATAATATATAAATGTGACCAAAACTAGATTTAAAAATGGTTCGACATCAAAAGCCGAAAAATTTACCTTCTAAATAATATTAGTTTATTTATGATTAAAATTAGATTAATTCACATTTTAAGTCACTAGAATTTATTGGATACATGTAAAAACATTTAAAAAACATGTATCATCATATTATATTTATTTCTATTCATTATTGTCAATAAAATGACTAGGTGTTAACTACATTTTAAATAATATTATTGTATTATTAGTGTGCAACGTAAGATTTTAAAGAAACTTGTTGTTGCGTATCAGGTAAACCATCAAGATTATCCTCTCCTTTAAAGTAAAATTATAATTAATTAAAAAATATGAATAATTTTGAAAATGAATTATTTCTTTATTAACCTTGGATGATAACTTATATATATCATATATCTTCACTAAAACTATCCTTAATACATTTCATGTAATGTGTGAATGAATCAAAACACATTGAGGAGCTTGTAGTCCACACGTCTAAAAATGAATATATTATATTTACACAAGATGGAAATTATAAATGAATCAGTTAATAAAAAAATTAAAAAAAAATATTATATATTTTTTATATGTATGAGTTTCGATCATAATTCCATCCATAAGTGGAAATAAATAAAGAATAAAAAATTGTCTTTTCGTGAGGTGATGTCATATATAAAAATGTTAAGCTCAATTACCATTATATTTTTGTGTTTTTAAGTGTAGGTAGAAAACATAATATAAAAAAAATATTATTATATTTTGGATAATTGTGTTCTATATATGAATATAATATTGATATTTGTGGTAATGGAGAAAGAAACGAATAAAAGGCGATGAAGGAACGATATTACCTCTTTGGGAAAACACCTTTCGGTTTGCACCAAAGGTATTCCATGGATGTATTTTTACCATAATGGAAGTCTACAAGTGTAATGGGGTGTTTTTTATGTTAATTGAGAATTTATTTACAAACAAAATTGGTTTGAGAAGTGTGAGGAAGTGAGAGTATTGGTGGAATTTTCAGAGTGGGGGAGGAATGAAACTATTGGTAATACAAAAAGGTATACAATATCGAGAGGTATCCTTTACCTAATGTTCCTAATAAATGGATAAACAATGTATTAAAGTTGAAGCATGTTTGAAACTAATCTAAAACACAAAAAATATGTTAATTTTTATAATTTATTTCCTTAACATCTATATTCCCTAAATTTAATCATTTTGATTTTTATTAAGTTGTCTAGTGTTCTAATAAAGGGAATTTTTCAATTAACATTAAATTAAATTGATATTTTCTAGAATAATCATTTCAAATAAATTATAATTAATATTTCTATTTTACAAAATAAAAATACCATGTCTGTTGGAAATTAATTTTAAAACACAAGCATGTAACAAGAAAAAACATTGCTTTTACCAGGACAATGCTAATAATGATTTTACTATCTATGGGTCAATATGTTAATTATAAAAGATAAAATGTTCAATTAATGGAGAAAATTTGAAATTTATTAAAACTTATAAATATGTTTCAAGAAGGAAGGTTTTTTTGTTAATTAAAAACATTTAATAAAATATCATTTATAATAAAATAACATTATTTTAAATGTGGACAATATTTATTTATTTTTAATTTAATAAATATTTAAAAAATATCAAAATCCAAATATATTATGTTAAAAGAATTTAAACATCATATAGTCATCCAAAAAAATAATTAATTAAAACAATTCAACGAATTTAAATAACTTTTAATATTTATAGTATCATTTATTTTAGTTAATTATTAACTGAATAATCACTACATCAGCGTTTCATAAGATTTCTATGAGACTAAATAATCAATAAAATATATTAATACTTCATTATGATAAAAATTACTCATTTAATTTTTAAAGGATATGTGTATCTATAAATTTATTGTTCATTAATATCTTATTGTTTTACAAATTTTAATTATGAGGAAATTTCCCTTTTCTTCTTTTTTTCATTACTTAACTTATGAAACAAAGAAACATTATTTAATTTTATCTGAATAACTCAAATATTATGACCCATTAATGGATATATTCTAAATATTTGAAAATAATGGATTTTGGACAAGATTCGGGTCATTTTGGCTCTTATGATTATTGAATACTCTATAATTATGATTAATTTTACAATAATCGTTAATGATTAATTTTATTCTCATTACTAAATATATTTTATTCAGAAATTAATTTAATCATATTGTAATAAATATAACATATTGACTAAAACAATATACTTCCATTTTTACTTATTCATATTTCAGAATTGGCTATATTATTTTTAATACAAATCTCATTGATGTGGAGAAAAAGTGGGGTGTTTATGTTCAATCTTTCGAAAGATCATTATGCTATAAAATATTTTTCAAAATAAAACATATTATAATGATATAAATTTGTGTAATATAATAATTATTTTTCTATTATGACTTCAAAAACCAAATTAAAATATATATTAATATTAATTTTTATTTAAAAATTAATTTTTTAAATAAAATAGAATATTTTTTTTACTATTCATCAAAAAATGTAATTGCTCAGAAAAAATCCAAAAAATATGTCTAAGAGAAATTCAACATTATGAATTCGAAAATGATGTTTAATTTGAAATTAAAATATTATAATGTTCTTAAAATATTTCATTTACCATAGGTTCACTCTTAAATGGAAGTAAAACTCTGTCTTCTGTGTAATACATTCTAACTTAGTGTTCATGTATTACAAGCCAATATAAGTGTTGTTTGTAATGAATGATTAATATAGTGTTACATATAACGAAATAAAAATAAATATCATTATATATATATATTAATATATATATATACTCTATATATTTTGTTCCGTGTATTGGAATAGATTATATATGTTAGAAAAAAATTACACAAAGTCTCTGGTTGTCACATTCAACCCCCCTAAAATTGAATTTCTCCGACAAAAATCCATAGGTTTAAAAAGCTTTTATACATTAAGGTAATTTTAATAGAACCCGCATCATTGAAATAAATACTATAACTTCCTCAAAAATATCTATAACCGTAATACTTACCCATTGGAACTCCAAACTATCTTCCCACAAAGGAGAACAAAGACGAGAAATGACAACATAGACATAGAATTGAAATATTACCATCATTTTCTAATGAAGATTAATATAGAAAAAGGATAGGATAATTATAACCATAAAAAATATATAAATCTATGATGGTCGAAGTGACTATTTTATTCATCAGAATCGAAGGTACTAAGATAACTTTTTTGGATTCAAGATCATTGTTCATAAAGCTGATGAATTTACAAGAATGATATATTTTCATGATTTCAATACAACCTCACCATTTTTTTCCATTAACAACTTCACCAATTTCTACAAAAATTGATGTGAATTTTCTTTCTTGATGTACTAACAGATACGTAGATCAATGATATGAAATCTCATTTTTCATTAGTAATCTTCAATACAATGTTGTTAGAACGAGTTATCTAATATGGATAAATCCTCATATGCTAAGATTATATTTTAATATAACCAAATTATTCTAATATTTAACATAAAATATAAATAAATGGTTATCCTTATATCCCTTCCAAAATATGAAAAAATCTATATAAATATTTTAAAGAAATCAGCTAAATAGTGATCTATCATATATCATATAGTAGGTCATATCTGTCACATTCCAAACATTTGAATACCCTCATCATATATTCTCTTTAAATAAGGTAATAACCAAAATTACCATAAATTATTTTTTAAAAATACATTCTTCCTTATTCCTAATATTTATGGATATGTTCCTTAAATCCAATAAGCTTTAAGGGTCATGGACAACTGTTTTATCAAATCCTTTATCAGTTCTGAAGTAGTCATTAAAATAAAATTTACATTCTTATATCCAAAATATCTATATAAAAACAACGTTATCTTAATATATAGAACATATTATGTTTTATATTTCATTTGTAAAATGTCACCTTATCCTTAAATCACTTTTCCAATTCATTATGAACATTCAATATAATATTTTAAATATTTTGAGAAAATTTAAAAATAGAAAAATATTTGTATATTTCACCATTAATATAACATAATTCTTGAATCTAAATACATAAAAACTTAAATTATTACACTTCATTCATAATCCATAAGAATTATTCCTCATCCTATTACATAATACCTCTTTCCATTCATAATTAATCTATTTTCTCATCATTATAAGTAATATAAGCATTACTCGTACCACCATACCAATTCTCTTCCGGACATTTCACCATTAGAAATTGATTTTCATAATGACCATACATTCCACATTAAATGAATTTTACCATTTATAATTTCCTTGGGAGGCCAATATTCACATCCATTTTGTTAATCAAACACAAGATTTTTCCATCGTAGTTACATGCTTCATGTCCTTCTTTTCCATAGTAAAAAAATCATATATTTCCAACACGACATTACGTTAGGTTATAAATTCTATATTCATGAAATAAATTATAATAAATCCACATTACACCATGGTCTCCATTACTATAACTAAATGAAATCTCCTCCATTCTCTTACATTATGAGTCTAAGAGTTGGTTATGGTACATGTTCTTAATCATGTTACATGAAAACCGATTAATCTAGACCATAATGTCCTTAAATTGATTGATCAAACCATTTGACTGATCATCTAAAAATTTTCCATCACATTAAACATATACCCAATACTTTTTGGTTCCCATCATTAACTAAAACTAGAAATAATAATGTGATAAATTACAATAAAAATATAAAACAACATATTCATGAACAAAAACATATAGGATTACCAAATCATGGATCCTACTTGTTAAATCTATAAAACCATAGTTTTATTCTAGGTTATTCATAATCAACGTATATTTAAATAATTTATGATGGTTTGTGTTGATTAGTTGAATTACCAAAGAATATCCCATAAGTGTGTCAATAATTGTGTGACTAAATGCCCATTATCTTGTATGAGGTTAGGTCATGTCAATCCTGACACACCATGTTGATTTTGTTAACCCTATAAATATATGTTATAGTTCCACATCCATTGTTAGTATATAGACATGGATTTGTTTCTAAGAAAACAGTTTGTATATTATTTTACCAAAATTATAGGAAATTTTTTAATACTTTTCTTCAGCATTAATATTATCCTAAGAGTCATTCCTAGACATTTCTAGGGAAATATTCCCATGGATCTCCTTAAAATATTCTCATCCTAGTTTCTAAATTTTGATTAATTGTTTACTTTGATACCAGTTTTAGAGACCCTATCTTTTCATACATTTATAATAAATCACTATTTCATAATAATTAATGAAATTCACAAATATAATCCATAATACCATATTAATTTCGTTCCTTTAAAAATATGGAAACATAATCCCTACTACATAGTAAACCTCATTATCTCCCACACGATATTTCTTGACCATAAACATTCTTAAAAACATCCGACATTATAGTTATCTTCATAACCATGGACAAAAGACATTAAATATGTGAGGTAATATGATCAGTAAGGCTAAACAAGGGAGATATATAATCATAATCTTGCGCCTAAGGGTATGATAACCTGATCATGAAAGAAGAAGATCATACCCTTAATATCAATGATCATAGGAATAAATCATGGAAAAAATTATGGATTATCAAAATATATGAATTATATGGAAATAATAACATAATCCACAAAAGGATAACCTAGTTGTAACATAAGGAATTGTGGAAAAAACATAAGTATATTAAATTATTTCCATTTTAGTTAATACATCACTTCCAATCCCATCATAGTATATGGGTTCACTCACTATACCATCATGGTAGTCATGTACTCTCCCATTGAAATATAATAATTATGAGTTCACTCCCCATACCATATTGGTAGTCATAGTTCACTCAAATGGTCATATAACTAGTAATGGTACACTCATAAGAACATATTAGTCATTCTCTTGATATATAAATCTTAACCCAATTAATTCTATGTATATATAGGACCCACCAATCTCATAATGAAATCATACATACATGTTCCACAAGATCATATAAAATCATATCATACCCCATTAAATAAAATGTGTATCTTTAAAATGTAATCATATCATAACGTATGGAAAAAGACATGTTTATTAATCATTTAATCAAAGAATAAAAAATTAAAAGAGAAGTGTTCATTAGCATAAAACCTATGAAATAGAATCAAGATTCAGAAAAAGAATGCCAATCAAAAAATAAACCATTTAATGAAATAATATTAATATATATATTTAATCATTTTCATTTGAAAGCATGAGTAACACCAACATATGCCATATTAAAAGGAAAATAATTTTGATGTTCACTCTGACTACTATTTATGGATTTTCTTGATGGAATAAATATATAATCAAAAAACCATAATGTTGTAATTTTTGTATTTAATTGTAATGAAAGTCTCATATAAGTATATACTTTACTAATAATAATAAACTATTTGGCCATTTGGGATATGATTTACTTGTATGTTATGCCAATGTAAGGGTAGATAGTACTGGTTCTAGCCTGGTGAGGTTGGGGACACAACAATCTTAGAGAATAATATTCCAAAAACATGTTTTATTGTGGTTATCCAATTTTATAATAACGGAAACCTATTTAATATTATAACAGTAATTATCTCTATTTTCTCACTCATTTTCACCTTTGATGACTAAATGATTACCAATTGTATTAATGACCTATATCAACCTCACCCATAAAAATGAGCTATATCAGTCTCAAATATCAACATATATAATGATCACGCTTCATAAAATAAGAAAATTAATATTTAAAATTTTCATTCAAAAACATCATTTGAACCCATAAGAAAAATATATACCATTTTAAGACATTCATATTGTAAAATTTCCATTTTCTAGTATAACTCTTAAAAATTTATAACTATAAAAATAATATGATTATGATATATTTTGAAAAACTATATTAAACTATAGATTAAGATTGAAAATGAAGCAAGAAATAATTTTTTTAAAAGGAGATTATTCCACATATATTAACAATATATTTATTTTTCACCTTTTTATAATACCAAAATATCCCATTCTTTAAATTTGAAAATATTACCATTATATCCTTTGTGAATAAAGTAAAAAATTAGTAAAATATAACCTTAATTATCCTTATAAGGAAAAATATGAATATTTTTAAAACCATTAAAATAACCAGTACATGGGTGTAAAAGAGTTAAAAGGAAAACATAAAAACAATTTTTAAAGGAAACTCCATATCCTAGATTATTGAATAATTTCATTTGTATGAATACCCTATGTATTGAATGGCCTAAAGGAATTAGATTTTTATTTTTTTAGATAATACATTTTTTAACTAATTTGAGATAGATCCAATATATTATTTATAATCCTTGAGAAATATGGCACAATACATTATGCGAAGCCTAGAAGGCATAAGGCCCAATAAAAATAATAAAGGACCAAATTCCTGAAAACACTAGAACATCCACACAACATTATATAAATAATTTAATGTTACATGATCCCCACCTTTCTTGTTTGATCGGTTAGAATTATTCTACGCAGAGCTTTAAAGATCCTTGTACTAATGGTGAAAAACATACCCTATCGTTCTTCCAATATGGATAACTATAATTTAATGATCTTATAGAATATATATGATATAATAAATTTACTCGATAATGATATACACACACACATATATATATATACATATATTATGTACTTTCATTCATTCATAATAAAAAAATGGAATCAATGTTCATGAATACACAAGACATAATGTCCTCTTAATACGTGCATTCCATTTCATAATATTATATATATTAGTATAATAAAAATATATTTTATATAAATGATATTTATATCATGGTTTAAATTCTATAATTATTATACATGTAGAAGGAACGACAATATAACATGTTAATACACAAACTATGAATAAAACAAATATTACCCAAAGTGAAACCTTAACAGAGGATGGTTAAAAAAGCGTAATATAAAGTCATAATCAAACCATATATATTATTTTATATAATAATATGGTCCTATAAATATTTTATAATAAATTTATATTTATTATACATGTGGTTTGGATGGTTATAAAAATATTCAAGATACATGGTAAGGTGATTTCATCTCTCATTTAATTTCTGTGAGATACATGCTATGTTCACCACTCTTTCCTTTTGTTGGGTGTATATACTTACCATGATTTTATTGTATGTATATTATAATTAAATTTATGGTTATTCAGAAATTCATTTTATAATTTTTATTTCATAGTGTTTATATTTCAAAAGATACCAAATTAATTAAATAGTTCTGTCTAAATATACCTTCTTCAACACTCATATTTTGTTATGAACGTAATTTATATTATGAGGTGTATATTCATTGATTTTACATATTTTATCATGAATTTAAAAGATTCCTGATACATTATTCTTTTAAATTTAATTTTATTAAATTGAGAGTATGATATGATGGTACCCTAATATAAGAGTTCATTGTGACAATCTCACCGCTTTTCAAGATTGTGTATGTTTATTTTTCCTTGATGACATATTTTGATCCATATGTAGATTATATTCTTGAATTTGATTATCTTATAGATAATAATTATTTAGTCATATAATGGTACCATTTCATACACTCTTTGAAACATACAATAGTTATGAAAGTGATGTTAAGAAATCATGACTTTACCATCTCTTCTGTCCGAAATCTATGTTGCCTTAAAATTGGGTTTTCCAAAAAGTTATTCAAAGAATATTATACTAATCTCCTATGATAATTAAAAAAAATTATCCTTTTTACAAATCTCTTAAATATAATATTATTGTCTCCTCACAAACAATGAATTTATCTAACCTCATTACATTGTAAAAAGAATGTTCATTTTACCTCATACGACATGTACAAATTTACCCACCATCATTTCTTATTAGCCTCTATTGCATTATTACAAAATATTATTCAGGAATATGTTTTTGAAAGAAATTTTCAAATAAAAATGTCTTGAAAATGTTTTAAATATTATTTCATATGTTTTCAGGATTTGTTTTCAAAATCAATTCAATAATATTTTATATGTTTTTATGGAAAATTGTTTTGAAAATGTTTTGGAGATTATTTTATATGTTTTCAAGGTAATGTTTCTTAATATTTTTGAAAACGTATTTTATATGTTTTTAATTAATATTTTTTTCAAAATCATTTCAAGACTTATTTATATGTTTTAAAATTATTTCAAAATAAATGTTATTCATAAAATATTCATTCTTAATTTATATGTTTTCAATGAAAATCATTTCTAATATTTTTAAATCTTACCTTATATGCTTTCATGGAAAAAGGTATCCAAAATTATTTCAAGTCATATTTATAAGATTTCAAATTATTTTCTATGAAAATGACTTTCAATTGGTTTTATATAATAAAAATACTTTTCTATATAGAAATGATATTTTCCTCAAGAAACATTTCTGAAAGATATTTACGAACTATTTTTTATCTAAGATGACAACCATTGATGTAACCCATCCCCATAGAAGAAATAATTAAAAGGTTTCATTCATATTATTTACATGGAAGGGTTATGCATAATGTAATAGTCTTTGTGAAACATGTTTCTCTTCCACAAGTTAAATATTTATGAACATAGTTTCTCTTTCACATGTTATATTTTTATTATATCGGTTTCTACATCAAAAGTTATTATTTTGATTAAATGATTCTGAAACCGTTATGTTTTTAAAAAATTTATGTATTGTTTATATGATTATCATACCCATATCATTTATTCGGTTATAATATGATATTTATGATTTTGTGGCACATGTATGTATGATTTCACTATATTGTGGGTGGGAACTATATCTCCATCCACTACAATGGGAAAAGACGGTATTTCCGGGATAAAATGCGAAGTTGAATTAGTTCGGTATTATAAGATTGGAACGGGAAATTACCTCAGTTATTTATTAATCAGAGTGAATGACTGAAAAAAATTCAATAATACTAGGATAGAATGGGGTGTGAATTTGTTTCAATAAAGGAATGATTCCCTCAATATGGCCTTGAAAACAATTTCTTGACTACAATGGAGATCATATTATATACCATTGTGTTTTTCATAATTCTACCTTCTATACCTATGTAAATCCTTAAAGTCTTATGTTCATTATTTTTTTAGGATTCATGTCTAAATAACTATCCTTCATTTCTACGTTCTCTTATATATAGGTTATGATCATCAAATGTTTTTATAATGTTCATTAGCCTTTTATTCATGTTATGACTTCACCTATTTTTTTAAATTACCATTAATGAGCATCAAATCTCACCCCATTCTTATTTTTCCTTTCTGAAGGTAAGGAAGAATGGTTTTTCATAGATGTAATAATGCTGGATATTATTATGGGATATGTTAATGATATTTCATAGGGATATAAGATTCTTATTTCTATGTTTCCAAAGTCAATAATATATTATGGTCCTTAGGTATGTATTTTTTTAATCTACTGAATATTCAGCTAAAATGATGTAATATCCTAGAATATTAAGCCTAGGTAACTATATTTGGTATCAAAGGGAGGTTTAGTCAACTGTTAGAAACTAGGATTATTAAACATAGTGAGATGCATGTGTATCATTCTATGTATATGTCTAAGGATTCCTATAAGGATAAGTATAAATAACAGGTAACATTTAATAAAATGTACTTGAATTCGGGTAAATGATAGAGTGGGTATTTTCCTATTAGTAAATCACTATTTGGATACTACAAGATGATGTGGATCTAGAACTAATGTACGTGGGGGTAAAAATCTAAATAAATTTTCCAAGACAAACTCTTTCTAATGCTCAACACAAAAATAATCCTTTCTACACACCTAGTTTTACACTTATATAGTATATTCTTAGTAATTCAGAAACTCTTCACAAACCATCATGAAGTATTAAAATATAATATGGTTATGAATATCCTAGAATAAACTAGAGGTGTCATATTTCAAGATAGGTGTCATAATTTATACATCATATAATTTTTATGATTGTGTGATTCCCCACTATGGTAATAATTTTTAACTCTATTATTTATAGTTTTATTCATTGAAGGGAACTAGAAGGAACTATATTTATAAGGAATATTATAGAAAATATATTGATGATAAGTCAACTATGATGTACACTATATTGAAGGACATTTTTATTATTCATAATCATTTTTCAAGGAACATCATCAACAACATGTACCTTAACCAACACTCAGATTCACAAAATAAGAGATGGAATGAATTTTCATAGAGTATCAATAATAGAATACATTGATTAAAGATGATTTTTTTCCTTTGTGTTTGTAATTATTAATTAATCACCTATGGTAATGACTTATTGGAATAATAAGGTGTTTTGACTATGGAAAATAAGGACACAAAGAATGTTACTACAAGTGAATAAAAGAATATAATAGTTAATGAAATGGATAAGAATATTGGCCTCCTTATGTCATCATCAAATATTTTGTTTATTATGTGGTGACTAAATGGTAATTATGATACTCAATGTCCCAAGATAAAAGATCTTATTTAGAATCTATAATGTGGTGTTAGTAATGGTCACCTTTAAGATCATGACGATATTATATATGATATGTGAATGGAAAAAAGTATTGTGTAATAGGATGGGAAATAATTACTAATCGTATAAGGATGAAGTGGACTAATAAAAGAATATATGTATTTGGATTCTTGAATTTTGTTATAAGAATGGTTAAATACATAAGGATTGTCTGGTTTGTGTATTTTTCTACAGATTAACAAGAAAATATTGAATAGGTCTTATGGAATCAAAATGTGATATAATAGCATGGTGATGTCTATAGAAAACACATGTTTAAGGGAATGATAACCCTTAATATGATATTTAAGATACGATAATATTTTCTTCATAAAGATATGTGGAATATGAATAAGATAATTGGACGGTACTGATTATCTTGGAACTAATTAAGGACATGTTGGAATGTATTTAATTCTATCATGGAATATTATTAAAAATAGTTGGAGATATGGAATATTCAAATAATATAGTGAATAATTAGTCAAGAATAATTTCTAAAAAGATTAATGGAAATTCAATTTTTTAAAATGTTACTAGAGAATTTATCATGTGGATATTCACATTTTTTGAATAAGACAACCAATAACTACTTTGTGATGTAATGGGGATCAATGTTAAGATGATTTTATGATTTTTTAAATGGTTTTGGATTTTCATATTTTAGAAGGGTTATAAGGTGAACCATTTATTATTTTCATAGGTTTTTTATTTTTATATTTTAGAAGGGTTATATGGTTATCCATTCAAGTTATGTTAATATAATTCTTTGGAGGAGGTATTTATTTATTTCAATTGTATTGAAAACCATGGTTACATGGATATTTAGTTATTAACCATATTTCAAGGATGTCCATCATATTTTGGAAATTATATTAATGTGGTTTTAGAAAAGGATGTCATGTATATTGGGTGACACTTAATCATGTATGGAGAGGGAAATAATCTTGATCCCATGAATGATGGATGACAAGGGTTACTGTATGTACCACTACCCCATAAAATGTATTGGTTATGTATAATTATGTTGGATTAATAATTATTTACTATGAATCAATGGTACTAATTTATATGATTATAGAATAATAATTTTAATTTTTATGTTTCGTTATAGATAAATAGATATGATTTTCATTCTTTACGGTTTATAATATCCACTAAAAGTGTATTTTAGTGGTTCAGACATCATATTTAATTTCTGGACACCCATATCTTCAAGTAATTGATGAATTATAAATATTTGAAATCAAAACCAAAGAATAAAATATTTTTTATAAAATATCTCAATTAGTTATATTTCATTTTCAATAAAATAATTACTCAAATATATGATAATGATAAAAAACATCATCCTAATACATTAATTTTGGTTGAACCAGCGGCCTTATAAAGCATAAAAACATTTATGAATTATAGTCCCTTATATTTTTATTTATCATATAAATAATTATTATTAAATTCCACAATCACTTCCTATAAATATTCATGTTTTCCTCCATGTACAATCTTCACTCCCTACTTGTTGACTTATATAGGGAAAACTAGTTAGATGATTCTTTGGGAAACCGTTATGGTTCTAGATTTCCTCATTAATAGATGTTTTAGTATTTATTTTTATGATGTGGGTATTTATGAATGAAATGTTCTAGTGATAAACCATTGATAAAGTTGCTGAATTTTGAGTGAGATATTCATTTTAAGGGGGAAAGGATGTAACACATTAATATTTTTCGAATTATCATTTTTCTAATTTAGACATTGTGATATTTTTAATTTCACATAACACTAAATAATGTTTATTTTATATTAATGTTCTATTTTATGCTTGCATAATATACAACACCTTGTTAGTCATGCCCTACTCACAAAAAAATAGCTTTCTCTATATAGAACTCCCAGGTATACGACTTCACACATACCAAAAGAAAAACTAACTTGGTGTACCTTGAATGAAATTATGATGTTTCTATGAGACATTGTTTGATTTTTATAATTATTTAAATGAAACTATTATATCTATGAAATTAAACATAGTTATATTAATATTAATAAATATTTTTCAAATATTTTTTTAATTAATATATATATATATAACATATTGATAATGACAGATATGATTTTTGGTAGTCTTTTTTTGTTTAAAAATAATGTTTCTTCAAACAAGCTACTTTTAATAATAAAATTAATTTTTTAAACATATACAAATTTAATTTTATAAAATAATATTCTTTTTATATTAATAATTTAAAATTTATATTGGGTTTTATTTTTGTTATTTTTGGGAGAAACATCATTTCTGGATGAATAGTAAAAAAACCAGATTTTAATTAGAAACTACATTTCCTTCCAATTTATTTATAAGGTTAAACTATATTTCAATTAGGATTAAAATTTTATTTTATTATTGATTTATCAATTTATGCAATTTGGGTAATTTTAACAAATTTTACATTGAAATTATATATAAAAAGATAACAATCATTTTGATCATTTTTACATTAAAAACATGCATTGTCGACCAGTCTGTGGGATTAATTTTAAGATAATTTCTTTCAATTATGAAATTATAATTTAGAAAAAAATGGAATAATTATTTGGAATAAACATTATTTATAATATTTAACAAGTTAAAATTATTTCATTACAAATATAATATTGAAAGTGATTATAATGAATTATATAGCATATGCTAAGATTTAGCTTAACTAAGGACAAATCCTTGAATTTAAGAATAAAAACGACCTAAAAATATTTAAAAATGAATTTATATTCATATATATAGAATTTAGTACCATGTCTTGAATTTGGTTCATTATTGTATCCACTTGTATCATGAAAAATGTGGGCCGAATTATTTCTTCAAATATTTGCAATAGTGCATCTCCTCGTTCCCTATGAAAGGCCACCACATATCCCTCATCCTAACACAAATAAAAACTTGTAGGCTTTGCCAATATATTCCCACTACACATACCAAAATACATAAATTTATCATATAATCCTTACCTTAAGTAGAAGTAAATCTAATGAATTTTTTTTCACAATCCAAAAGAAGTTACTAGATTAAGTGGAAACATGTTCTCTTGAGTCCTTTCTTTTATATTCCTTCTCAACCACCTCTACTATATTTATTATATAATTTTATAAACCAAATAGTATACCCAATATACTGGGATGTGTTTATAATAATTGTTTGACCTAATCATTGACACACCTCCATCTCATGTGTAACAAACTTACTATTTAGTTGTATAATGAACTACTGCCTCACTAAACGATGACTATTCAATTTTCTATAAAGCTTCTCATAGTGGATATTATGACTGAAAATATGTACATATATGTTATATATTTTATTTATTATTAATTTAATCATCTTTCCAATTTTTCAACAAATATATTTTTTAATTTTTATTTAGTGTCATTATCATAACATCATTTGAGGAAGTGTGGATTATTATTCCCTCAAAGTAATGGGATTCGTTCACACAGTACATGAAATTTATTAATGAATAGTTTTGTAAAATTATAGGATAAATATGATGTAAAAATTATACTATATTATGATACATACACACACTCAAACTCACACACACACATATATATATACATAAATTTCATGTATTTGTTTCATTTAATATGACAACAAAAACAGAAACTACATTCATGTGTACGTACGACTTACCGTCACAATGAATGGTGCATTCTATTTCATAGTACTATATTATATAGATTATTATAATAAAAATATATTGGATATAAATGATATTTATATCATGATTTACATTGTGGAATCATGATAATAGTAAAAGGACCAACATTATAAAAAATTAAAACACGTAATAAGAACGAAGAGAATATTACCCAATGTGAGTCCTTATCATAAGATGGTTAATAAAGTGGTACTATAAGGTCGTAATAAAAGTATATATTGAATTAGATATAATAATATGGACCTGTATAATATTCTTAATAAATATAAATTTATTATACATGTTGTTTGAATGAGTACGGTGAGATTCAAGATAAAAGGTAGTGTGATTTCATCTCATGTTTTATTACTCTATGATACATGTTATGATATCCACTCTTTCATATTTCGTATTAATTGTATAGAAAATGAAAATATTATTTGAATATTTTAATTAAATATAAATGTATTCAATTATTCATTTCATTAATTTAATTATTTTTCATTCATGGGGTTTATGTTTAAAAAATACCAAATCAGTTAAATAGTTTTGTCTCAATTTTCCTACTTCGAGTATCATGCTCTATTATGCCCAAATTTTCTCTTTCAAGGTGTTTATACTTCCATTTTACATTTAGTATCATGAATTTACTAATTTTCATTAAATTTTTAAATTTATATAATTTTGTTTTATTACATAAAGAGTATGATCCAAAGATTCAATGATATAAGAGTTTATTGATATAATCTCACCAATTTCCATGATTTTTTATGTTCATGCTTCCTTGATGAAATATTATGAGCATCTTCCAAGAATAGTCATGAATTAACATATACTCTAGTTATTAATGATATATACAAATATTTGTAACATTTTATACACTATTTCATACATAATATTGTTAAGAAATCGTTTTTAAGAAGGCCTGACATTACACCCTCTTTGGACGAAAATCATTATTCTTTTAAAATCATATTTTCTAAACAAGGGTTTCTATGAGTTTTCTAGTAATCTATTATGATTATTAATTAAAATTTACCCTTTTTTATTATAGAAATATCATAAATGGAATATAATTTTTTCTTTATAAACAATTCATTTTTCTATCATTTTTTCTATACAACATGAATGTTCTATTTATCACCTCTGACATGTATGAATTTACTTTCCATATATTCATTGAAGCCTAATTTATATTTATAAAAGATTAATTTTCAAAAAAAAGTTTTTAAAAAATATTTTCAAGGATAATTTTATTCAAAATGTTTTCAATAATCTTTTATATGTTTTGAAGGAATATTAGTTTAAAAATGTTTTCAATCTTCTATTAAAAGTATTCCAGGAATTTTTCTCAAAATGATTTCAAGATTATTTATATGATTTCAAGGAAAATTGATTTCAAATGCTTGTTAAGATTCTTTTATATGTATTTTAGAATTATGTTTCAAAAAAAAATTTAATCCTTATTTATATGTTTCTAATGTATTTTCAAATTAATGGGTTTGAAAACATTTTAAAGCTATATTTATATGTTTCCAAAGTGTTTAAAAAAATGTTGTTAATATATTTAGATGCTTATTTTATATGTTTTTAATAAAAATGTTTTCAATATAATATCATGTCTTATTTATTAATTTTATTGTATTTGTAATGATTTTTTTAATGCTTTTATGTATTTGAAAATATATATATAAAAAATGATATTTTTGTCAAGAAACATTTTTGAATGATATTTAAAAATTATTTACCATCTATTATGAAATCTGATGATGTTACTCATACCCTTCACGAAAATTATCTAATGGTTCCCTTCATTTTGTTTCTATTAATGGGTTAATCCTAATATCATGGTGTTTATAAAACCTGATTATCTATCAAAGGGAATATTTCATTGAAATCTACTTCCCATTCATGGTTTATATGTTTATGAAACCCATTTTTTATTTCGAGTATTATTATTTTGATGAAATGATTATGAAACATGTATCATTATCCACAGGTTATGATATATTTATATGTTAAAGATACCCATTTAATTTCATTGGTTATGAAATGATTGTTTAGGATTTTTGTGCCACGTGTATTTATGATTGCACTATGAGATGGGTGGGTCCTATATCCCACTACAATACATTGCATAAAAAATTTATAAATCATGAGATAGACATAGTTGTAATTAGAAATGATCGTAGTTTAGTATTAATAGATTGGAACAAGAGATGAACTTGGTTCAGTATTACATGGAAGTACTGGGAAATGAACATGGTTCAGTATTACAAGGATAGAATGAGGAGTTAACATGATTTAATAATAGATGTTTAGAATGAGGGGTGAACCCAATTCAGTAAAATAATTTTTTGTTCATGATGGCCTTGGAAGCAATTCCTTGACTTCTCTGGTAATCATATTATATGCTTATATCTATTCCACAATTCCATATCATGTTCCTTTGTTATTAAATCATGTATTAAGTCTGTTATTTTCCTATAATTCATGTATTATGAACATATAGTCTTTTTTGTGATCTCTAGTATGTTTGTTATGATCGTCAAATGTTATACTCATGTTTGATACCATTTTTCTAAAGTTATTCCAATTTGTTTATTTTATTTACACGTACTGAGCCTCTAAGCTCATCACTTGCACATGTTTCCTTTCACTAGGTTATGAGGAAATGATTTATTTATAATTAGTAATGGTGGATTTCATTATGGGATTGTTAGAATACCTTTAACCAAGATATAATATTTTGTTTCCATGTTTCCAATGACACAAAACTATTACGGTCCTCAGACATGGTTTTTGTAATGTAATGAATATTCAACTAAATTAATTTAATATATATGTATGTTAAAACTAGGTCACTATTGGTATAATTATTTATAATTTTATATCATAAAATAAAATAGTATTTAATCTAAAATTACATTATTTTCAATTTTGACATTGTATTTAATTTTAATTTAATAAATATCAAAATAATATTGGAATCCAAATCTATTATTTTCATATTTTTATAAAATGATATATTCATCTATAGAAACAATTAATGACAATAATTAATCCCTTTTAACCCACTTATAATATATTTAGGATAATTTATTTTAGTTAATTATTAACTAAATAATCATATTGTTGGCATTTATTAAGAATTATATGTAACTAAATCATTTATTGAGTTATTGATAAATCATTATGATAAAAATAACTCATTTAATTTTCAAATTTATATGTATATCAAAAAATATTTTTTAAAATGTAACAATTTTTTAGAATTTTTAACTGTGAACAATTGTCCCTTTTTGTCTTTTTTCCTTATATAACATATGAAATAGGCAATCTTTCATGAATAACATGTCACTAACTCATAAGAGTTGAACCATTAAGTTATATAGTCTAAATATGGGAATCTAATGTATTTTGGATAAGTTTCTAGGTCATTTTCATTTAAGCCTATGGGTTTGTACCTAACTAAGCATAATAATACCTTAATCACATATATTAGTTGTAATACGTATCTCAAATTGTTTTGGCCAGAAAATAATTTGATCTTATTAAAATACAACTATCATACTTATTTACATATTGGATTTCCATTTTTACATATTTAAATCACATAGGTGGCTATATTCTATTTAACGTTAATCCCATTGACGGTGTGAGAATTTCGGTTTTTAATGTAAACTTTTTGAAACATTCAATAAGTTATTATAACCAATTTATGTATAAAAAAATACAATGACCCAAATTGGATTAAAATATGTATAAATAATCTGTTATGACATGAAAACACAAATTAAAATATTATAGAATATTAAATATTATTTAAATTAAAAGGCTCTTTTTAACAAAAATATAGAATTATTTACTATTCCTCCAAAAATGATATTTCTCAAAAAAATACCAAAAATTCACCCATTTTTAATTTATAAATTTTGAATTAAAAAATATATTTATTTTTTTAACAATTATAAAGGCCTCAAATATGAGTTTTACCATTATTTAACCATTAAAAGGTTTTAAAAATCTATAATATATGTAAAACTTGAAAAATCAATGTTACATGTACCACAAAACAAATATAATGTTGCATGTAATGGATAAATAGATTGGTGTTGCATATAATGAAATCCAAAATTAATTATTTTTTGTCAATATATATAAAAAAACCAAAAGATTTTTTCCCTCAAGTGAAACATATTTAATTAATTAGAAATTATTATTTATAAAATATGTGTGCGATACAAAAAACAACCATAAAAAACAAGATCATGAAAATATGTGGTTTTATAATTCATCACAAAGTGCCACATTATCCACAAGAATTTTGTCGATAACTTAATTGAAGTAACATATAAATTTTAAATCCTAAAAAAGAAGTATCAAAATAAAAATCCAACTCTGGATGTAGAATCTAGGAACATAGGACCCTGAAAACCCACATACTTAGAAGTCCAAAAAATCCAGTATTTTCTCAACCATTAAAACCCTAAAAATAATGAGAATATATTTCCCACATAGCATAGAATTTGGTACGTCCACTCTAATAGACTACCTGGAATTGAGAATCTATATGAAACACACATTCTAAAATCTGAATTTTTTGGGTCCAAAATATTTCAAAAAGAAGTGGACAAAATTACACCTTTTAAAAAAATGATGCCAAAAAATCAAGTTCCAACATCACATATATACAAAAATATTCATATAATAAAATATAAAATGATTAAAAAGAATCAAGAAGATGAAATTAAGGTCCCCACCCAATTTAAAATTATTCTAATATGGGGAGAACTAACAAGTAACATCTAAGACAAAAAACTTCTCCATGAAACCACATAGTGACATACAAAATGAGGCTATATTAGAACCCCCACAAAGAGATATTTCATGAGATAAATATAAATATATCCATATCATATCACCCATATAAATCACTCCACTATACTAGGATTAACATCCCAAATATAAACATTCCTTAACAAGGAATGGTATGGTTATGACTTCATCTCAAGTGACTACCAGAAGGATAACCCAAGAAAAAAAAATTGAAGAACACATATCCATGTTTATTCCCAAGTAAAATCCCATCGTGTATGATCTCACAATCAAAATAACAACAAAATTATTATCATCTATTCCCCTAACTACAACTAATGAATTCCCATGTCATATATCAACCACCCAAAAAACCATGTTTGACATAATTACTAATTAAAAGGAGAATCAAAATAAATCATTAATTTAAAACTAAATGATAAGAAAATGATTCATAAGAAATTTAATTCATTTAAAAAACATATAGGGTGTCAATAAATTATGGATAATGGTATAATAAAAAAACATGAACAAATAAATCTCCCAAAACCAAAAAATTTATCAGACTCTTTGGGTGGGAGAAAAATCAATGATCACTTATTATATTGAATAAACACCAATCATTTATTATATTGATGATTAATCAGACTAAAAATCCCTTTTGTAGTGGATAAGATGACAATAAAAATAGAAATCCATCTGAGATATCATATAAGAAGGCCTATAGTGCACAACATTTCCATACTAATAACAAAAAAATGCTTCTCATTATTTTATATGGATAACTTTTAATGAACCCAGATAGAGTAAATTCATCACCAACCACACGTTTAATTATAAAAAATTCCTCATAAATGATAAACATTAACACGAATTCTTTTATGTATATCTGGACTAACTAAAATTCCATAGTCAAAATAAATGGGAAGATTCCTTGAGTAAAGGACAAAGAAATCTACCAAATATCATATACCAAATTAATAGATCTAGGAATTACTCTCTAGAAATGCCAATCATAGTATTTAATAACTATACACCTTGATAGTTAACCTCATTTTCCATCCATCATTCAACTCTTTCATCCATAGGGTAAGGACACTAAAAAATATTATCATGAACCACTCAAAATAAAAATCATTATATATTTGACAATGTATAGTGAACTTCAACCCATCAAAACACAAAGAACTCAAAAAAATGGTGTGGTTCTCCACACACTAAAAAACTACAGATTTATCATGGTTGGAAGATAAATTTGATCCAATCTATGAACTATTTCACATAATGGAGTGATTGATAACTGGTAAACACAAGTAAATTTTAATTCAAGAACCCACCCCCCCCCACATGATCCACAAGATAGAATGGACTAAGAACTTCAACTCAATGATTCGTTTTGGGAGAGGTATATATTAGAAAAAATACATTTCGATTACTTGGAAAACATCCAGATAGATTATATTATTGACAAGGTGAAACCTCTCATTTTGGTCACATTCTAAAACATCATAAAAATATACCATTCAAACATATCACTAAAAATAAAAACATTAGTGATAGAAGAATGAATCAAATAAATCATGATTATAGAACAATATTTGGATGATTATTTGGAAATAAGCAATGAAACCTCATCTCAAAAATAAAAAACAATAATTTAATTCTATATCAAAACACCAATAATATTCGACTCATTAAAAATAGTTCAAAAAAATAGTAATAGAACTCATTTCTTGGAAACCAATTCATCTCTAACCACACTTGCTATATAAATCCTAGAATCCCATCACACAAAACCCATGTATTTATTTCCATGAAAATAATCAAAACCAAAAAAAATTCATTCACATAAACCAGTTTCACTAAATCTTAATAATATCACAAGATTGAGATTTTTCCCATTAAAAACATTATTTTTACTACAATAATATTTACAAATGAAATAAATATTACATTACAAATCCATCAATTAATTTTTAAATATTTATAAATTCACTTTATAATAGAAAAGCATGCCCCATAAAACCTATGAGTAGTTAAATTCATAAAAGTCGGGAAAAAACAAAATTCCAACATTCTTCATTGTTCATGGTTTTGATGCATGGTTTTTCAAACAATGTTTCAAAAATATTAGTACCATTAGAGTTGTCTAGAACTATTCACATGACATTTATGTGGTTTCAATGATGGAAAACCTTACCTATGAACCACCTAGATTTCCACTAATATCACTCTAAAATATGGAATTTCCTAATATTTCTAAAGGACCATCCTATAAACATAGTAGCATCACACATAATCAGGATAACATAATAAAAAACCACAAAAAATATTGAAACCAAATTAAAACCCAAAAAAAATCCTAGAAATATTATGTATTTCATGTGGAAAATATGACCATGAACTCACCCACACTCACCACTTGAGATCTAGTGATATTATCTCTAAACCAACATTATCCAAAGACAACAAACATACATAGAGACTATTATATAGTTCCTTGACCTATGATATAAAAATACATCACTTGGGTGAATCCTCTCCAAGGTTTGAGGTGTGTTCGCAATCACTCAATGTAAGGGATAAGAGCTATGAATTAATAAGGTATATCATTATAATTATATGAAAATAAAAAATCTAAGAACAAAAATAGTCAAACTAGGAACCCAAAATGAATTATCATTACAATGAATGACCATAATTATAATGTACCATCATTTCATTGAGGAAAAAAGAAATTAATTTTTAGTTTTATTCATTGAGATTATTATTTAATGAATTTCAAATGATTTTAAGCGGGAAAATTAGTTTTTAGGGACTTTTTAGAGTTGGTAACCGTGAATTTTGGAGGAAACTACTATGCCCCATTTTTAGAAAAAATTGTTATACCCACTCTTCATAATTATAAAATCCATGTGGACTGTTGCAAGGATCCATAAAAGGGAGTTCATTGGATACAAATTACATTAAAACTATGATCTACAACACATGTTTTGGTGTTCTCATAGAAGATTGGTGAGCATAGAAATAGAACCGTTAAAAAAACTTGCATCCAAATCATGTGATCCACAGACCTTGGACAATAGTTGGTACATGGATGGAGCATGGAATTGGTGACCAAGTATCCAAAATATGACCCTCATTATATTTTGGGTGAATTACCTTTCCCCTATCTTGTTTTTAAATAAAAATAATTCTTTCATATTTTACAGTGGATTAAATTCCATATACTCCACCCATTTTAGTTCATTAATTCATTGTCTAGGCATGGTGATGTCATCTCCATCTGATGTCTCCATGATTTTTTCCATTTTGTGGATTTCATCCATTCAAGATCGAATCAAAGGAAAAAAATATATGATGTGTTATCTACCAACCTAACGAAGGTGGTCAAGTTTATTTTCACTAAGGAATTATTTTATTTTACCATGCATTGTTATTCTATAAGCTAAAACCATCTATCATTTCCTCCATAAATTATATTTTATTAAATTGAATATCTCTATATGGTTAATACCATCATAACTAATGAAATTTCAACATCATTATTTGATTTATAGGGTGTAATCATTTACTATGGGTTTTTCAATTCATAAAGTCTTAAAAGCCTAATGATCAGTAATAAATTAAACCACCAATTTAGTTGTGTGTTTTCCATTGTAATAAAACTATTAAAATGTAAAATTCTGGAAGGAAAATTTATAGCCATGTGTGAGGACCTTATTATTTCTTCCAAATCATGAATCACATGTATAAAACGAGTTTGACAACAAGATTAATTTATTTTGTTTATAATTAATTATTTAAATTGAATTTTCTTGAGCTAGACCATACCTTAAGCTATGAAAAAGGATATAAAACAGTCCATGTTTATGTATTCCATGGTTGGGCTCATCGTTCATTATAATTCTTGACTTTTTATGGATTTAAAATATTGTTGTAGTGATACTTGGATTAATTAATGAATTTCTTGGATAGGATCATTGGGAAAATTACTTGTCTACTCATAGAGATACTGGTTCCCTCGGGGAGTAACTAAAAATGGTCTGGTTAGTATGATGGTTGAAGTGCACTGTGTTGCATTTGTTGTCAATGAGGCAAGAAGTTGTCTTGGAATGAATGGAAGTCAAGGAATGTCACGATGTGAATGACAAAGGTTGTGATGGTGTTGGTGATGAATGGAGAATGGCCATGGTACTAAGATGCGTGTCACTTAAGAGATTCACTAAGTGGCAAAGGAGATGTGGTTGAAACATTCTCTTGTAATATCAGACGATTGTTGAGCTGCTCTTTAAGTTCCAAGAACTTGTATCACCTAGATACAATGTCACAACAATGATAGAAGACCATGCATTGTATTGACAATGCATGAGGAGATGAAAGGAGATCCATCCACAATCACTGAGTGGATGAAGTGGATTAATGAAGTCCATGCACTATCACTAAGTTCATGTGAACATAAAGATGATCCAACTTGATCTTTGATTAGATCAATGAAGTTCATTGAAGAATTTATGTGATTAAGAGCTCGATTGATGAAGAAAGAACCTTCAAGAATTTCCCTCATAAGTAATGAATATTTGTTGAGAAGGAGTGAGGAATTCAAATGAAGAAGAAGATGAGAAAAAATGAGGAAGAAGGCTTCAAGTGGCATTTGGCATATGGGGATGCTTTGTTTTTATACAAAGTCTTTATTCCTATACTTAGCAAAAAATAAGGCCACCAAGGAGGCCAGCCGAGGGTCATCACCCAAGGCACTTGTGGGACTCAAGGTCACCACGCCCATGGGGAACCCTCAAAGGCCAGGGCAGCATCTTTGAGGCAGGGGCGCACCCGTAGGACACCGCATGGGCGCCTGGGGCACGCCCGAAGGAGCGCGGCATGGGCCGTGTATAAGCCCTCGAGGGAACGCGGTGGTCAAGCCCGCGCACCCGAGGAAGCATAGTGGGCGCCAGTAGCGCGCCCGTAGGGAGCAGAGAGTGGGCGCAAAGCGCGCCCGCAGGGAGAACACGGTGCGGGGCGGCACCGTGGAGGGAGAAGTTCGACTGAGGGGTTGAGGCGGCGCTAGGGTGATAAAGCGCGGAAAAACAGCGCGCCGATTCAATGTGGGACGCAGAAATTTCACCCGGGACAGATCTGAGTCGTCCGTCTCATCGCGCGCTGGATCGCAGCCGCTCATCTCATCTGCCGCGTGCCGCGATTTAATCCGGCCATCCGATGTATCTCAAACGCTTGATCCGATGGCTCCCGGCTCGTATCCTTCGTCGAGCCACCCCGAAGCCACCCGCGAGCTCCGTTCGAACCAGGAGCCTCCTGAACGATGATTTCGAGCTCCCGACCACCATTTTCGAAGACGAAGGCTCCATTGAGTTCGTGTGAGCCGTATGAACACAACCATGCTTTAAAATGAGCTTGCATGCAACTAGTGGTAGAATTCGAGTGAGGCCGAAGGCAAACGAAGTTCCGAGGCCTTGAGCGTCTATGTTCTGCATGGTTTGGACCGAAAGAAGCCATGCATGCGTTTGAAAGTCGCATGCACGTAGAGGAAAAAATAAAGGAAGAAACCCGCGATGAAACAGCGAAGGAAAACAAGATTTGGAGAAAATATTGATGATCCGAAATCTTCGGTGATTCGAGATTTATCTCACGCGGAAGATATGAGGCATCTCTGCCTATAAAAGGAGAGGCTGAGACCTCATTGTTGTTTGCTGAAACTCTGTTGAAAATCCGAGTCCTGTGAGAGCTCTGCCTCGCGAAGTTGAAGCCCCGCGCAAGTAAAATTGCGCGGCTTGTGTTCCTTGCGCGCTACTTCTTTGCGCGACAAGAAGAAGGAGGAGGAGGAGATCCCTGTGCGCACCTCTTGCGCGACAGGAAGGAGCCGAGCCGCATATTTGCACGCTCGAGACTCTTGCCCTCGCTGCCCGCAAACTTATGCGGCAGGAGGTGCTTGCGCGACAAGAAGTGCTCTTGCAACCTTGCTCTTGCGCGCCTTCCTTGCACCCAAGGAGTTCGGGCTGTCTGTGCAAAAACAGAAGAAGGCAGTGTTGAAGAAGAGAAGCTGCACCCTTGCGCACCTCCTTTGAGTTCGGGAGGAGTATAACTACACCTACAGGTTAAGTGTTTGAAGGCATTGAAGGCCACCACATCTTGTGTGTGTGTGCAATTGAAGAACCCGAACCCAAGTGTGTTCTAAACAAAGTGGAGGCCGTAGCCTTTGGTATGTGCAAGAAGAAGTGAAGGCCAAGTCATGTGTGTGCAACAAGTGCAGACCACAACTCAACCTATGTTGTGTGTGTGTGAAAATTAAAATAAGTGGCCGAACCTTAGTGTGTGTGCAAACCAAAGTGTGTACACACTAAGAAGAAGAGAAGATATCCACACTAGTGTATAACACACATTTATGTGTGTAATCAAAAGAGAATAATGTGTGTGAAGTTTAGTGAGAAGGTGTGTGCTTAAAGTGACTACACCCTTTGAGGGTTTATTGCACCAAGAGGAGAAAGAGGAGAGTGCATGCATGCATGCATGCACGTGCACACGTGAACAGAGCCAAATCAGTGGTGTGCATTTTAGTTGTCCAAGACCAGGAGGTTCTTGAAGAATTGAGAAGGCCATGCTATCAGTGCATGAGGATGAAGAGCTGTCATGCACTCAGTGCATGAAGATGAAGTGAGTGAGACTGGACCAGACTGAAGTTAAAGACATCAGTTGTCTGAGTATTCAGTAATTGAGAAGAGCCTGATCAAGTGAAGTGATCAGAAGATTGATGAGCAAGACCAACAGACCTTTTCAGAGGCTCTTGAAGATTCTTGAAGAGAGAGGTCAGGTCATCCTGAGAAGAAGGAGATAAATCCTGAGCAAGACGAAAAGACCTGATCATCATAAGTGATCATAGGTACAGAGCAAGGCCAGCAGTCTTTATCCCAGACTGCTGAAGATACTTGAAGAGCTGAACAAGAAGAAGAGCTACTCGTGTGACCCGAGCAGCAAGGAGAAGACCCCTGTGAGACTCAGGGTGGAGGAACTCTTAGTGGGATTCAGGAGCAGGCCAGTGGGACTCTGGTAACACTGTGGGACGCCGTATAAAGACCCTCCTGTGGGACTCAGGAGAGATATGGTGGGAAGCTGTATCGACCATTGTAATTCTAACAAGTTATAATGGGAGAATCCATGCTGGGAGAGCATGGCAAGGATGTAGGCCTTTGGTGCCGAACCTTGTAAATCCTTGTGTCCTGTGCCTTTTCATTACTGCATTATTCGGGAAAGGTTGAGAGACATAAGAAGAGTGGATCGAGGCCTTAACAAGCCATAGAGGTTTAATTGATTAAGAATCAATTAGTAAAAAGTTTTAATGGATCACTGATTCACCCCTCCCCATCTCAGTGATTCACACTGATCTGGGCACATCAATGGTTATACCATTCCATGAGAAATACTTTCTCCCCTATATTAGGTACTCTAGTCACAGAAATAGAGTGTCTTGCTTACTCCATACTAAGAGTGGTACACAGGGTTCCTTTTATAAATCATCTTGGTAATTCTCCTAAAATTATGTGTATTTTATAGTTCTTCGGGATCATTACTTTGGATTCCATTTATGGAAAACCTTTTATGGGATCATGATTCTTTTTTAAATTATAGAAATACTCATTATAAATTCAAGGTGTTGTCCTCCTAAGGAAATAACATGATAGGGTTCATTCAGTGTGTCTTTGTTTTCATTTATATTGTCCAGTTACTTTTTCTATATATTTATTATGATAGAATTACACTATATCTATAAACATTTAACCATATATTATATCTTAATGGGATGAACGTGGTTCAGAGATATCCATCTTAGGTTATTAGAGGTAGTTCAAGTTGGGTATCCTATGAGGAATCTGGTATGAAGAATTTATTCTCTATTACCATGAATTTTTGTTCTTCCTGGAGACAACATATTATTTATAAATGGATTGTGTTGTTTGAGACACTATTTGTGGTCGCTGTTTAAGATCATCTCACAATTTTTTTGGGTAGCCTATTGTAACCGAATAGACTTCATGAATATATGTATTGATAAAGCGAAGCACCCACCTTCTGATGCTTGAATTTCAGTATCAGTATAGATGATTAAAGGATACGACTAAATGTTTCTCATGATGCTAGTATTGGTAGATTTATTTCTTTTGGTCATTAATTTATCATTTTTTATATGTGTGAACCCTTGTATCTTTTGTACATCACTTTTTGAATACAACATGGAATGATCTTAAATTTTTTTATACGATATTGGTTTTTTTCCTATTGCTGGTTATATTATATTATATATTAATTATTTTGTTGTTGGTCTTTTATAACTATTTCCACTACTAACCATTATGATTTACCGATGTGGATTACTCTTATAATGATTTTATAGTCTATCCATTATACCATCAAAGACCCTTAATATTTTTTTGTATCCTCTATCATTTTGAGAGTCATGCTTTAGGTCATGTGGTCAACCATCTTGTGGAATAACATAATGGTTTCTAGGTTGGGATGCCACAATGTTGTCTCGGAGAGATTCATTTATTTTTGTTTAATATTTGGGTATTATAAAATATTCTACAATGTTTCAAAATTTGGTTATGATACTATTCCCATGAATAGATATCCCATTATAAGTGAAACCCAAATTACCAGGTATGGGTTATTATTGATATGTTGGTTTGAGTCTATTATTGTTGGGTTGATTTCACTATTTGGTTTTTCACATGTTTTGTCCCATTATTATTACATGTGTTATTATTATGTAATTTCTTTTCCCTTAGCCTGGTATAGAATAGAGGTATCATCTCATGCATCATTATAATCAATTTTGGATTCAAATATTATTCATTATTCCGTGACATATTTATATTAAATCATACATTTTCTCTATTTGACGTGATTGAAGTGAGTACCTTGATTGTGAGAATAGAATTTTTTAAAGTTTTCTTTCAGTCAAAACATAATTGGATTAATTAATGTTTATTCATCAATATAAATAGTTTTTTCAAAAATAGAATTATGATGGACCCTTATTTAACCATTTTTTTCATGTTTGATCCATAAAACATTAGTTCTATTGGTTGAAACATTAGTCATTTTGATTTCTTGAATACAAATTTTAATTTTTGATGAATTCACTTCTATAAATTTGAAATGGTAGTTCATTCAATAAAATTATAACACATTACTTGTTACATCATAATACTGAATGTAAAAGTTATTCTGAAATTACCTTACAGAAAAATTATTATTTTCAATGGGTATGGGAATTTATAAATTAGGAATAGTGACATGACTAACTATATGGTGATATCTTTATACATATAAGAATGTATGAAATTAAATAAATTCAAAAAATTAAATTAAATGTTTTCCAGTAAATGGGGATTCTAATTGCATAGTAATGTGTGTTTTCCTCAAGTCCTTTCAATTGACACTCCATATATTGAAACCACTACTATGTGATATGGGACCTTGACCATAGACATACCTTAGTTTTGTGAATTAGGCAGTGTCTCTTGTGACATGTTGTGACTTTTCTGATCAACTAGACCTATATTTAGGAAATGGTAGAGATTGTGACTCGGTTATTGGTAGGAATTGAAGATACCCTTTTATATTATTGTTGATCTTATATATTATTAAATCTTATTTGTGGCATGAAATTAGTAATCATAGAGCTATAATTACATGATTCCCTAAAGAAGTGTTCAAGGACTGTGGAAACAACCATTCTCTAAAGTGGGTGGGCGTAGAACCACAAAGCTTTCCTCCTATAGTTTTACTTGATGGACCTTCTTCTGATACACCACTATGCTATGAAACACAGTTTTTAGATAGATTACATTAATTCATTCATTAATTATAGGAGGCTCTATGACCTACCCCAACTATGGAAGAGTTCAAATGGGAGTTCCATCAAAATCATCCTCCCACATCTGAGGTTATAGCCATCCTAAGTCTATATAATCTTGGTTAGAGTCCATGTTATTTATCATAGAGAATATGGATACCCCAGAGTGGAGGATTTGGATTTCCTCTGATACTCTTTATAACTTCACTATGAGGTGGTGCGATGTCATCTCCCAGTCTAGTCATTGGTAGGGAATCATTTCAACGGATTTTAAAATAACATTTTTTGGTTACGCCATTATGTAGACACTAAAATCATTCCACACTAGTGTTCATGCACGTACCCCATCGTTTTATGTTAGTGATAGAGTATTCATCTCAATTTATTGAGATTTTGTGTTTTTCACTAACATTGATAGTTGATGATTTATAAACATCAAGATGGTTTGACAATAGGCGTGGTACACTATAAAATTGCAAGTGAATGATTTCTGGATGTCCACCATTTAAATTTTAGTGAACCATACAGTCATCAAAGATAGGAACATGAGGTAAGATTGAAATTTGAGCTAGGGTAGTTCAACATTGAATTATGAAGATGTTTCTTCAAAACTAAAGAAGATTTAAATTGAGGTTACTCAGGGTTGATGTTGCATTCATTTGATTCACAATGAACATTTTGTGTTTTTTCACTATTGTGGTAGGGTAATCCAATAGAAGATCCAGTGTAATAGAAATCCAATTGAGTGCTGAGATTACAATAGAATAATCAACCTTATGTTCTTATAATAGATTTTCCAACTAGTACCTTTAGAGGATGGATATATAATGAAAATGCATTCAGGTACAATGTTCATGACTCAATATTAGGTTAGTAGATAGTACACTATTGGAAAATCATGCTAAGGAAGTGGTTTTGGTTGGGGTAGTAAATCTTAATATGTTCAACACTAGTAGAATATACCTGACCATGTTAGTCAGGCTACATATTAGGGTCAAATATTGGGACATATTTATGTAGTTCATCAATCTCTAGAATATTTGAGTTTTGGGTCTTCTAATTTTATAGGTACCATTCATATATCTTCTAATTTAGTTTCTACCTTATTTGATTTTAGAATTTCACAATGTTTTATACCATCATATACAATGGAATTTATGGACCTAGAAATAGAGTACTGTTATATAATGACAGATCTTGATACAACATTAGAGGATATATCATAGTGTATACACATGTGTAGGAATTTCCCTCTTGATGTGGGTGGACATATTTTCATCTATAATTCTTTTTGCCTTGGCATAACATGCTCTAATGTCGTTTTTGGGATGTTTTGGTTGGTTTTATTCCCAAACCATGATGATTTATGTTTTTAAAGGTTATCATTTACATGAACTGATGTCAGTGTGTATATTTATAGTGGAAAATATGATGTCCAGTTGAGTTGATATATACTCCATGCACATGGGCTTGGAGAATTTATGTCCTAGATTGATAGTCTCTTTGTGAGAAATTGGGGAATTTATAATTCAAAAATCTCATTCATGTATTATGATTTTAGGGATTTTATCGATGATGACATATATGGTTTAACTCTTTTGACCAAGATGTATTCCACTCTTGAGATAGTTCCAAGTGCGGAACCAGTGGGAATTCCTCCTTATAGGATCATAATTTTATAGTTACATGAACTCAAACATATGATAGAATAATTGGAATATAAATGTTATATATAACCCAACTCATCGACATAGGGTTTTGTGGTTCTTTTAATTATGATGGTGGATGGTAACATCAGGTTGAAAATGGATTTTCATTAGTTTAATTGGCCTATAGAAATGAATTTGTTCCCACTACCCAATTTAGAAAACCTCTTCAACTAGCTCTATTTAGTGATGGTTTTATCTAAGATTGATTTGAGGTTGGGCTACCATTCGGTTTTCTTGAGTCCCTCAGAAATAACATGTTCATTTTATAAGGGTAAATTCATCTTATATGAGTATCTGGTTATGCCTTCCAGCATCACATATATTTTAAATGATTTATTAGCCATATTAAAGTAGGGTTTCTACCAATATCGTGATTCATTTTTGGCAGTCTTCATTGAAAAATATTAGATAACTCTTAAAATGAACATGACCATGAAAAATATATTGAGATCATTTTAACTTCACTGATAGAGAATCTACTATATTCTATGATGAGTAAATGAAACTATTGGATAAATAACAATCACTTATTTGGTAGTATAATTTTTTAGGTATAAGTATCTGTTGACCTAGAATGGATGATAGTTTTAGTTTCTTAGGATCTGGCCAAGAATTTATTTTACATAAACATTTTGATAGGGATGGATGGCTATTATAGGTAATTCATTAATGATACATCATTCATATCATCACATATCATAGTCATGACTAAATCTGTGTAATGTTATTATGTTCAAATTCATGTGAGACCACATTTTAATAGTTGAATGGGTGATTAGATTCCATGATGATCCTGATTCATCAAGTGGTGATAGAAAAAAAAAGGTCATTTTTATTTTTTTGATATCGAGCATGGAGAGGTTATAATGTATAGTTATTTGGTTGTATTGTACAAGTCCCAACAACTAGACCTCATGAGTGGAATTACAATAGAAATGACTTCAATCTAGAAATTGTCATTAATTCCTTATATTGTTTAAGGAATTATCTATTGGGTGATTAGTTTATTTTTTTACAGGGATAATAAAACTCTCAAATACATTTCAACACATCATTACATTAATCATAGGCTACACATGAAGGTGGAATTCTATTGTTATCTTGGCTATGACTATGTTTATGCAATCATAATGGGAATTGTAGTAGCAGATTCCTTGATATGAAGGATTGAGATACATGTTTCGTAAGAGTCTTGTATTGGGGTAAGTTGATGATCATGTTGACTATAATACATCCTTAGTAATATAAATATCATGGGAAATCATTTTTAAACCTTTTTGGTGACATATTCCACTATGAAATGGGAAAGGATGATATATCTTTCTAATCCTGAGGGCTTCTCCATAAGTTAGAGTGTTTTAAGTGAGGAATAACATATTAATTAGGTTAAAAATAAGGATGAAATCATGAAATTTCATGTATTTTATTGGTTCCATTATACATATAGGATGGGTTGAAGTAGGAATCTCATTCCCCTTTTTGGGATGTTTACCCAATGCATACCTAGATTTCCCAAAACGTTGATTATAAGGACCTGGCCTTAAACATTACATAATCTTGAATTAAATTAATAATTCACATTGAAGGTCATTTCAGGTTTATGGTTTTAGGGAATTAGGCCATTACTATTACATTACATATTAAATATTACAATGATGAAACTTATTCTTAGTATCTAGTTTCATTCATAAAATAAAAACTCTTGAAAAAAAGTGTTATGTCTAGTTCCATGTTCTAGACAACATGAATTTTCCGTGTTCCCATCCTCGACCCTATTTATCTTTATGTCCTGTGAAAATAATTTCAAAAACAAGGGATGGTCATTAAAGTCATTGTTAGGGTTATAAAAAAGGAATGAATACATTAGTCCATTAATACATATAAGTCAATGAAATCATAATTTTCAATCATTAAAAAATTACACAAGATCATAATATTGATGAATAACACATCGAAATAATAAATGATAAAGGTAACTTGTGGAATACATAACATACTTACATTATAGCCTTCACAGCTACATATGAATTTATGTTTGGAATAACCATCACATTATATTGCATCAATATCATACACGAAACATTACCGTTAATCTCCATCATGTTACCCACTGCATTGGGGAGATATCTCGGGTATACCAACCACCGTTTTATTATGGTACCACCCGTATACGTAAATAATGACCAATAACCATAACATAGTGATAATACATAATACAAGCATTAAAGAAAGATAACAGTTCCACATTGCAATCACAATATATGATTTCAATATATTGATATAATCAATCCAATAAAAACCCATTTTCAATACCAAAATATGGAAAAAGGGAATATGGTATTTATTTAAATTTTAAAAACATTACGTCTTAATAAGGAAGCCAAAGATCAAATAATACATGTGGCAGTTGAAAAGGTCATTGTCATCACATACTTTAAACACCAACATTCTATTTTTTAATCTAGTTAAATGGTTCATATAAAAATATTTCCATTGATTGAAATTAATATTTAATTGGGTTTATACAATATATAAAATAAATTTGTGTATAAATAAAAATATGCTTCAATAAATGGAGATTGATACAAAGTCCCTTACCTCATGTCCAACACGATCTGTTCATTCTTTAGTCACCAAAATAACAATATATAGATAATTTATAAATTAAAAAGAATATTTTTAAGGTTAATTATTCCTTTTATATAACTTATTTACATGTTATAAGCATTACATAATCCATTAGGTTAATAACGGTCTTCTTATCAATATTTTGAAATTCAGTCACAAATGAACTCCTTATAATTACAAGTTGACCATGTCGTAAAAATAACATTATCTGTAGAATTATATTCATGATTTAAATATGATATATATTTAATATATCTAGTATATATATGTATTTATAATAGTACATAACATTTGGATATAATATATGAAATACATTGTTCATGGAGATTGTAATCCATAGGTACACATGAACGCTACATTGATTTCTATTTTGTATTTTAATTGAATGAGAACCTAAAGATACATTGGAATAATATAATTATTGTATAATATAATATATAATTTCATTTACTCCATCCTTTATATGATATACATAGGCATGAAATAGTAATATAACATTATGGGGTGGTAGTCAGCACATCCTCAAATGAAATTATTGTGTTTACCTATTATAGAAACCATAAAGGTATGATATAAATGAAAAATAAATAAGTATATAGATAATATAAATATAATATATATCACATATAAATACATTTGCATCATTATTTCCTCTATGATAACCAGTTGATGATATTTGAACAATCATCGTTTCTTGAGGTAGTAGTTCACCATCCACAAAAGCAGTATGATCATATTCATTTGATGGAGGTCTGTGGATGTTAATTTCAAATATATATCATAAAACAACTATAATAATGAGTATACTCAGGTTATTATAAAATAGATGAATAAACAGTTATTAGTGGATTGGAGAAATAAAATAAAATAAAAGAACTTACGATAAGACGTTACATTTAAATCGGGTAACTTTCTTTGGATTGAACTAAAATATTTTCTTGAATTTCCTTATTTCTAGGGGGAGAATTAAAAAAGAAAAAAGAGATGTAGAGATAATAATTGGTCATATATTGGATGATCCAATGGGATCATGAGATGTGGGTAATGGGATAGAGGTGATGGCTTTTTATAAGGCGGAGGAGGGGCTCATTAAGGATGTTTGAAATAAATATTTTATTTTATAATTATTTTTGGTTTCAAAATGTCGAAAACTAATTAAATTAGAATATAAAATGACTATTATCCTAAATAAAATCATTCAAAAATATTTGGATAGGTTTGGGATGGTTTTTAATATTTTATAATCTAATTTATTTAAATCATTCATTAATAATATAATCACTCCATCATCAGTGCGTGATAAATAATTATATTTATATGATGTCTAAAAATTATAAATTAAATTAAATGATGTATGAAATAGTTTTTGATTTAGAATTAATTTTTATTATTGAAGATATAACTTAAATAACCCAATGTTAAAATTTATTCAGTAAATGATATATGTTTGTGTCATTTTTTCTTTACTATAAATCAATTAATATAATGTGTCATTATCACTTCCAAGTGGCTCCATGGAGTCCCAAAATAGACCCAAGAATGAAAGTTGTTTGAAATAGCTCATCAAATAGGGTTAAGAAAAGTGTAAGGGTAATTTCATATTATTATAATATAATTTTTTACCCTTATTTACTATATTTACCCTTTATCAATGGTAAATAGAATATTTACCGAAGTAAATATTCCAAATGAATAAAAATAAAAGTTACCTATTTACACAATTTGGACCACATGATTCCAAATATGGAATCAATTTTTAAAAATTCAAAACATCGAAGTGGTAGAAATTAATTTAAAATTAATTTGTATTTTCAAAACAAAAAATCATGTTTTATGAAAAAAATAACTATCAAAAGATTGACTGTTGATTATATATAATTTCAAAGTGAAATTATTTATAATGTTCACAATTGGATTAAATGGAAAAAATATAATCTAGTTACATATTAAAACCAATTAGAAAAATAATCTTTTCATATAAATATATTAGATTAAAAGGAATTTTTGAATTAAAATACAATATTATTCACTATTAATTAAAAATTAAACATTTTTAGAAAAACACAAATAATTTAACCAAAGTAAATTTTGATGTCCTAATTCAAAATAAGAATTTTTTTCTCAAATATAACATATATAATTTTGAAAAACTAGATTGAAAACGTGCTCACCATTAAATAGTGGTAAATTATCTTTTTAAAAAATATTGGTGTATTGATAATTAAAATTGGATTCTTTCACAGTTTGAGCCTCTAACATTTATTGGAAAAGTATAAAAACATTTTTCAAATATCTGTAATCATATTATAGTTAGTTTTTTTAATTCCAGAAAATACAATGATTATGCGTTAACTACCATTTAAAATAACAATATTATATTATTATTTGTAATTATAACTCAATGTTGTGTGCAACGTAAGATTTATAAAGGAAACATGTTGTATTGTATCATGTACTCCTCAAAATATTATAGGATTATCAAATAAATTGGGATATTTATCCCTCATAGTATTTTTAGATTGCCGTATTTCCTCTTCAAACTTATGCGTTTTCCAAAAAATGTTAACCTGATGGTTTACCTTATTCCGCAACATTTACTCTTTGCGATCAACAATTTGATTTTTCATTCCATATATGAAAGATTAACTTCCAGGTGAACTACCTCTAGATTCAAAAAATTAGATGGATCTGGTATATTCTTTCACAGTATTGAAAAATGAAAAAAATTGTTTACATGTGATAAACTTGGAAGCAATTCCACACTGTAGGTAACTGATACAGATTTTTCTATGATTTCATAGCTTCCAATGAACCTCAGACGTACCATTTTATTCATAACAAAATTCATCACAATATTCAATGGAGAAACATTGATAAAGACATGATCACCTATCTCGAAAGAGTTGTCCTTCTTCGGTTATCCGAATTACTTTTCGTCCTGATCTGAGTTATTATCTTGTGCTCTTGAATAAACTGAACTTTTGTTTGCCATCTCTTCTATCAATTCTGGTCACAACAACCTTATTTCACCTACATCATCCCAAAAAGCTGGTGTTCGATGCCACTTTCTAAATAATTCCTCAAATGGAGCCATATGTTTACTAGAATGAAATCATTTATTATAATAAAATTATTCAAAAGAAGGATGTTGGTCCCAATATGCCTGATAATCCATTGAGAAAGAACATAACATATCTTCAAAAGTGAGAATTTTTCATTTTAACTGCCCATCTGATTATGGATGAAAAGATGTGGTAAAATTTATTTCAGTGCCAAATTAATTTTGAAGGCCTTTCTAAATGTTAGAAATAAACATGGGATCACGATTAGATAGAATAGAGAGGAGAACTCCATGCAACCTGATTAACCCTTAAACATTCAACCGTGATAGTTTATCTGGAGGAAAAGTATCATGAATGAGAAGGAAATGTGAATATTTAGTCAATCGATCAACAATAATCCAGATTGCATTATTAACTCAACAAATCACTATCAATCCCCTGAAAAAATTGATTGACAGATTTTCTCACTTCCACTTTGGAACCAGTAATGGCTGGAGCATCCCTTTGGGTAACTTCCACTCTACTTTAACCTGTTGACATGCCAAACACTTCATAGTAATATCTATAATTTATTTTTTCATTCCATTCCACTAGTAATACTCCTGATGGTCTCTATGCATCATATTTTTATCAAGATAAACTGGAAAAGGTGAACCACGAGCGTTACATGACAACTCATTCATCATCTATGAATCAAAATACACATATAATCTTTTTACAAACCTTAAAATACAATCATTATCAACATTAAAATCTGGAAACATACCCTTCTGAACCAACCATTCTATATTAAGAAACACACTGTCTTCCATCGGCACTTGCATTATTCTGTCTACTAGAGATGATTTCACGGATATGTGAAACAAAATAGTAAACTTTCTTGAACCAAAAACCTATATGCCAAAGTTCAAAAAATAATTAATCAAAGGATACTTTTCTAATCATAACATGGTTAATTTAATTATACTTTTTCAACTCAAAGAATCAACCACTTTTGTTTCCTTTCCTGTATGTTAATAAATCATGCAATAATAATCCTTTATTAATTCCATCCATATCCTCAGTCTCATGTTCAATTATTTCTGAATAAATATATACATTAAACATTTTTGGCATGTATATATTTTACATTTTACTCTATAAAGATTATGACTCCATATTTTTAACAAAAAACTAAAATAGTTAATTCCAAATCCTATGTAGGGTAATTTAATATATATGGTTCCAAAAGACGTGAAGCATAAGCAATTACTGGATCATTCTTAACAGGGACACATCCATGTCCTTTTAATGAAGCATCATCAAAGATAAAAATTTCACCATTTCTAGAAAGCACTATAAAAACTCTATAATTCACAAATATTCATTTAAATTCTAGAAAATAATCATCACATTCTTTTGTCTAGATAAAATTAACATATTTTCAAGTTAACTTAGTTAGTGGTATTTATAACCATGAAAAACATTCAATAAAACTCCATTAATAACCCAATAATCAATGAAATCTATGAGTCTCGTTTATATTTGTTGGAATTTTACATTCTTCAAAAACATTCATTCTAGGAGGATCAACACTTATGCAATTATTTTAAACAATGTTACCAAGGAATGAAATTTTTTGTAACCAATAATCACACATGCTGAATTTTTCTTAAATTTTTTTTATAGTTTTGGAAGTAACCCTTAAATTAATTTCATGCCCCTCATTACTTTTAGAAAAATTCAAAATATCATCATTGAACACAAACACAATCTTATCCATGAACTCACATAATTTTTTATTCATAAGATCCATAAATATTATAGTTGAATTGGTAAAATAAAAAGGCATAACTTCAAATTCATAGTGGTCATATCTAATACAAAATGAATCTTCAGAATATCTGATTCTATTACCTTCAATTGATGGTCATCCGAATTCAAGTCAATTTTTTAAAAATAATGAGAACCCTGGAGCTGATGAAACAAATTATCGATATGAAGCAAAAGATATGTGTTCTTAATAGTGATGTTATTCAATTCTCTATAATAAATTCAAAGTCTCATTGAGCCATATTCCTTATTAATTATCTGGATAAATGAACAACCTGGTGATGTGCTAGGTCCAATGAATCATTTATCTAATAACTCCTATAATTTATTATTTAAATATAAATTTTCAATTTGAGCCATTTGATATGGGGGTTTTGAACTTTATATAGCATTAGAAAATATTTCAAGAGTACATTACACTTCCTGATTAGGTATAATACTAGAATCCTCATTAGTAAAAACATTATGATACTCATTTACCCATCACACAACATTAATCAAAATAGATCCTTTGTTTTCAACAATATGTGCATGGTTGGATACAATCATTTCCATCTTTTAATTGTTTCTCAACTTCCTTATATTTTTTAAAAAGTAATGGTTCATTATTTTACACAAACTGAAATTAATTTTAAAAATAATCCTCTTTACAACTGTAGTCATTCATAGAATTCTAAAAAGATAGCCAATTCATACCCAAAAAACACCAAACTATAATAGAGGAAAAACAATAAAGTTTTAATGAATATTTATTCCACACATAAAGACATGAAGGTTCTATTAATTTCTTGTTATCTCATAATTTCCTCAAGGTTTTTTTACCATAAGATCAAGATTCATATCTTGAGATGTAATTCCCAATTTACTAGAAAATTTCATAGAAATAAACAATGTGGAGACCCTGAATCAAATAGAGTATTGGCATAATATGAAAAAACAAACAGTTTATCTGATACTACTTCATTTGATGGCCCAACATATATTGAAGTAGTTGCAAATGCTTTCACCACCCATTTATACCTTTAGTCTGGCTAATTGCTCTCAGTTGAGTACTATGATGGACACTAATTTGAAAATTTTCACATTGCATTGCACAAAAATCATTTTACTGACTATAAATCATATTTTGTCTTACAATTACAATGATCATTTTTAGGGAAATTATGAGCCTTTAGCCCCATTTTAGCACATCGATAGCACTTTCCGGAATTCAAAATACATTCCCCGTCATGCTTTTTTCACAATTTTAACAAACTATCAACTTATGTTTCATACCATCAAACATTTGTAAATATTTCTTACCTTTGGTCTGCCATCCCAACCTCATATTTTGTAGTTTTTCAAAAAACATTTGATCATCAGAAAACTCCATTTCCACCTTCTTCACACACCGAACATGTTTTTCATTACATTTGATCTCATGATAATCTAACACACTTCGATACTTTTCAGCTAATCTTGAGTAAAAACAATTGATTTTAATATCAGGATATCCTATGAAATTTTAAGCATTCCTTTCCAATTAGGTGAATTTTTCATCATAAGCTACCCTTGAGTCATCCTCCTTCCTCAAATCTATGATTTGTTTTTCCATCCATAGACAAACCGATTTAGGAATCTATTTCATAAGAAACATATCTTTTATTTCCTCCTAATAGAGAGAATAAATCTCCTCATTATCCCAAACATTTTTAAGCATCAACCACAAATTATCGGATTCACCTTCAAAAATGTAATAATAAAACTATCCTTTTATTGTTTTGAACACCCCATGACATTGATATTCATTTTCAGTGCTTTAGTCCACCCTTCAGCTAGAACATTTTCAGATGATCCTCTAAATGATGGGGATGTTACCTCATGATATTCTCTAATTATAACATATTCTTTTATTGTTCATATGGATGATCATATGCATGGATACCAACACCATTTATATACTTAGTAAACGGTGGCATCACTACAACAAAATATTCAGTTCCAATTCAATCCAACTCAGGTTGTGTATTTGGAAGGATGTCTTCCTCCTGAGGTCATCCCATCATAGCTTCCCTATTTCCTCTATGGAAAATAATTCTGAAAACATAAATATCAAAAGAAAAGAAAAATGGTAAGTCGTAAATTATATATCATTTTTATCTTACAATAAATTAATTTATGAGAATTAAATTAACTATAATCTAAATTATAATGTTATCTAAAGAGACCTCCGATACCATATATAAGGACATATCCTCAAACATTAGATAATCCTAAATTATGTTAATAATTCACATTGAGTATTTTTCAGGTTTACAGTTTCATAGAATTAGGCCATAACTATTACATTACATCTCAAATATTACAAAGTAGACACTTCATCTTAGTATGCATTTTTTTCATAAAATAACAACTGTTTTAAAAAAATCATGTATAGTTACATGTTTTTGATAGCATAAATTTTCTGTGATCCCATCCTTGACCTTATTCATCTTCATGTCCTGTGAAAAACATTTCAAAATCATGGGATGAGAATAAAAATATCAGTAAGGGTTATAAAAAAATGAAAGAATGCATCAATCCATAAATACATACAAGTCAATTGAATGATAATTTACAATATTTAACATACCACACAAGATCATATGATTTATTATAAACACATGGAAATCATAAATCATAAATGTTTCTGGTGGCATATATAACATACTTATATTGTATCCTTTATAGCTACATAAGAAGTTGCATTTGGAAAACCCATCACAGTGTATTACTGAAATCAATTAGGATAAACATTAATGTTTACCTCAATCACATTACCTAATGCATTGTAGAGCTATCTCGGGCACACCCATCCATGGTTTATCACGAAACCACCTGTATAAGTAAAAATTGACAAGAACCGTAACATAGGAATAATACATAATACAAGCTTAAAAGAAAGTTGACATTACCACATTGCAATAACAATATACAATTTCAAAATATTGAAACAATACATACATAAACAAAACCATTTTCTATACCAAATACATAAAAGATGTATATTTTATTTTTTTTCTTTTAAAACCCTGGTAGATTCTTAAGGATGTAGATGATCAAATCATACTCACGGAGGCAGGAAAAGTCATTGTCACTACATACGTTATAATGAAACACTACATTTTGTATTTACCAAAACAATTAAATATAAAAATATTCCCATTGAATGAAATGAAAATTCAAAGGGATTTATACACCATATAAAATAAAGGCATGTATAAATCAAAATATGCCTCAGTGAAAGGAGATTGATACGAAGTCAATTACCTCATGTCTGATGTGACATGTTCATTTTTTAATCTCATTAATAATAAACAAATGTAAATTTATAATTACTTTAAAACCTTTTTCGGGTTAATTATTCATTTTATATCCCCTATTATCATATTATAAGCATTATCTAATCATTTATGTTAATAATGGTTTCTTTGACAACATTTGGTACTTGAGTCCAAAATGGACTCCTTATAATTATAAGTTACCCATGTGGTCAAAATTACATTATATCAAGAATCATATTCATGATTTAGATATAATATATATCATATATATCTAGTATATATATTTATTTCTAATATTACATTACATTTTTATATAATAAATGAAATGCACCGTTCATAGAGACGGTAAGCCATACCTACGCATGAACGCTACTTTCATTGATATTTTATATTATAATGGAATAAGAACACAATGATTCATAGGTATGTTTTAATTAAATTATTATATCATATAAAATTTCATTAACATGATCATTGATACATTCCTCATATTTCATGAACATGCCATATCACTTTGTGTGGGCAGTTGTCTTAACTTCCTCAAATCAAATTATAGTGGTTACCCATTATGGAATTCATAATGGAATGCTATAAATGAAAAATAAATAAGTATAGATATAATATAAATATAATATATATCATATATAAATATAGAACCATCATAATGGCCACCATGATAGATTTTTTGAGATAATTGAACAATCATCGTTACGTTAGGCAGTAGTTCGCGGCCCACAGAAGTAGTATGTTAGTATCAATTAGATGGATGTGTGAGGTTGTGTAGTATGAATACTTATCATAAAAAACATATTACATTTATTTTGATATTTTTTTAATTAATAAAGTAATAAATAGAATTTAGTGGGTTCGAGTAGAAAAATAAAATAAAAGAACATAAGAGATGATGTTACCTTTAAATCGGGTAACTCTCTTTGGTTTGAACCAAAAGGTTTTCTGGAATTCCCATCTGCCAGGGGTATGGTTTCTATGAGGAAGTGAGGGATGTAAGGAGTCTAATTTGGAAGATTTCGGTTGATCCAATGGGATTGAGATGTGTTATTAATGGGTTATAGGTGATGAATTGTTTAGGGGGGTCTCTTTACGATTATTTAGAAAAAATAATTTGTTATAAAATGATTTTCAGTTCCAAAAGATCAAACACTCATTAAATTAGAATATAAGATGACTATATTCCAAAATAAAATGATCCAATTACAATTGGATAACATTGTGATATATTTCTAAATTTTATAATCTCAATTATGTAAATATTTCATTAATAAAATTTTCACTGCATCATCATTGTGTCCTTAACAATTTTATTTATTTGATGTCTAATGATTATAAATAAAATACCAAGATTATGAAATCATTATATCTATAAAATTAATATTTATAGTCAAAGATATAAGATATATAGAACCATACGAACGTTTATATACTAAATGTTATATGTTAATGTAATTTTTGCCTTTACTTTAAATGAATTAATTTAATGTGTCATTATCACTCCCTAGTGGCTCTATGGGGTCCCAAAATCGACCCAAGGATTCCTTAGGTCAGAAAAATTTCATAAAATAGAGTTAGGACTAGTTTTATGGTGATTTACTATTATTATAATAAATTTTTCACCCTTATTTTACAGATTTATCCTTTAATAATAGTAAATAAAATATTTACTAAATAAAATATCCATAATGTATGAAAATAAATATTTCCAATTTTTACTATCTGCACCTCTGAATTCCAAATATGGAATCCATTTTTCCCAATTCAAATCACATATGTGGCAGAAATTAATTTACCACTAATTCTCGTTTTCAAAACAAAAGCTTGTTTTTATAAAAAAATAACTATCAAAAGATTGACATTTGTTTATGTCCAATATAAAAGTGAAATTACTTCTAATGACCAAAATTTCATTAAATGGTAAAAATATAATGTATTTAACTTTTCAATTCAATTTAAACAATAATATATCCATATAAATAAAATAGATTAAAATTCAATTTTGAATTAAAATATTTTATTTTCGTTATTCATTAAAAAAAGAGTATTATCATAAAAATACCATAAATTTAACAAAATTAAATTTTGATGTCCTGATTCTAAAAAAGAATATTATTTTTTCAAATAGAACATATACATGTTAAAAAACTATATTTAAAAATGGTTCTCCATTAAAAGGATGTAAATCAACCTTTTAATCAATATTAGAGTATTTATGATTGAAATTGGATTTATACACATTTGAAGACTATAAATTTTATTGGATAACTATAAAAACATTTAAAAAACATGTGTAATCATATTGTAGTTTTTTCTTTTCATTCCAACCAATAAAAAGGATTTTTATTTTCTTCCATTTAAAATAATAATACAATTTTAATATTTTTCAGTATAACTCAACGTTGTGTGCAATGTAAGACTTCAAAGAAACCCATTATCATGTATCTGGTATGCCGTCAAACATAGCATACCCTTTAAAGTAAAATTGATATTTAATTTCCAAATATTAATTAATATGAAAATGTAATTTCCTTTATTATCTTGGGAGGTTACACACATCATCATTATTGGTGGTCGAGTTTGTAGTAGTAGGTTCCAGGTAATGTCACATGGTTCTCCACCTTAGAGAAAGAGAAAGCTAAGAACTAGTGACCAACTATAATTTTACAACCTTTTTCCATTCTTGAATTTAGTTGATAAGACATCTCCATGGACAATATGACGGTTTTATTGATATCCATTATAGTTAGTGTTGCATTATGGGTTATTTTCAACTGGTTGAACAAGGTCACAGACTTCCAAACAATGAAAGAGACCTTCTTCATTGATGAGAATGAAAGGATTTATATTTGAGAGATTGTGATCCTTCATGATGTCCCCAATTTTATTATTGTTTATTGAGACACTCTGTTCACATTTCGATTCTATTAGGTGTTTCGTAATGCACTAGGTTCATAGGTTCTAGTGAGTAATTCCTATAACTCTTAGACTGATAGTCAATCTGAGATTACGATATACATATTAGAGGACATACTACAAGAATTAATCCTTGATAGGGGTAGCTCTTAGGGGAATCATGTAGACTTATTGTGTTTTCCAACAATTAAAAAATTCCAAAAACAATTTATATAGCTCCATAGGTGGCCTTTTATTATAATGCATTTAATTATCCATTTTCCATATTTGGGCGAGGTGAGAAAACACTAATATGATGGCATCATGTTCATGTGAATTCAGAGCTGATAAAACTGATTTAAAAGAATATCAATATAGCATAGTCTAGGTAGAACTCTTATATCGACCATTTCTATTGAAATCTGTAGTTCTATGTGGGACATCATGTCTTTATTTTATTTTCACCTTGATGGGTTCATAGAAATATCCAAAGATATTAAAAGATATTTCAAAATTATGGAAGGCCTATTGAGATATCGAGAGAGTCGAGCTAGTAGAGTATTAGTTAGATTTACCTAAATGGTATTATACTAAGAAAGAAATATTACATGTATCAAAGTTTTATCATTATAATTATAACCCATGTCAATAATTTCATCCTGATAAAATATAGATAGATCCATATGCATGCTTTGAGGATCATCCGATATGTATAGTTGATTAGAGCACAAAAGAACTCTTAGGAAAGTTAGTTATACTAGTCTGTCTTCCATGGAAACACAATGGTGTACAATATGAGTCTTGGGAGGGAGAATATTACATATATAACTAGGGGTAAGAACTATTCATAGATGATACATTACCACCCTCATAAGGAAAATATGGGTATATTTTTTTTATAGAGGGGGGTTCTAAATTTACTATCATTTCTTTGGGGGATGAATCTATAAATTATTAGTTTAATTATATGATTTATTTATTTTATTAATTACATATGTTTTTATAGTGGAAACATGGCTATTTAGTGATTTTTCGAAGACTAGATCCCCAAATATTAGGGAAACCAGTTAGGATGAATGGTTAGTATAATCCATCCAAGGTTTTGTAGGGATCATAATTGTGGAGTCTATAGGATTCACATGGTATTTATAACTATGAATTGTATTCCACATGGGATTTTTCCAGGGGTATATAGGGATAGACGTGTATAGAATGTGTATAAAAACTGCACTTACAAACTATTTGGGCCACAAACCTTTGATTGTATCTAGCACTTTGTTGGCACATTGTTTGGCAAACCAAGTGGCAGAACTGTGATCTCCTGTATATTAGCAGTGAATTACTTTTTTTCCCTAATCTATTTTTTAGGAAACCCCCTCATTTATTATTTTCTAGTATAAAAATATCCATCTCCTCTTCTCATTTGAGTTCCTTCACTCCTAAGATTGTCTTGGTGATGTCTTCTTCATTTGATGTTCAATCGAGCCAGAGTTTGTCTCATTAGAACCCTATCGATAGAAAAATTGATCCACTTACTTATTTATATCATTTAACTTTTCATATATTAATATATTTTTATGATATCTTATTTTCCCCATTTTGAGGACTTTTTTTATTTTGAGGATTTCATATATTGTAGATCGAATCAAATGCTAACAACAGATGAGGGGAAATCTACTATGCTAATGTAGGTGGTCTAGTGTTTTATCGCTAATGTTTCATTGTATTTTATCATGAATAATTATGTTTCACAAAATAATACTAGGGATCCAACTCTATAAATGTTATTAAATTTAATTAAATTTTATTCTACTCTTAATACAATCTTTGATAATGATGAATCAACGTTGTTGGTTAATAGAATTGATGTGATACACCTATATGGGTGTTCTCTCCCTTAATGTATTAAAACATTCATGTTAAGAATGAAATTAAAACCCAAATTAAGTAGTGTTTTTCATTTGTAATAACTACATTGTTTTGTGAAATGATCTATATAAAAAGGATGGAAATGTATTTGTCCATCATGATTTATTCAAAACCATGAATTACATAGAAAAAATGAATTGGAAAACATAGATAATGTAACGTAGTTATATTACATATTGAAATGGTATGAGTTTTTAATAAACAAACAAAAAATTAACACCATGTTGAGGGTAATTTAAGGGTTCTGATATATGGAATTCGTATGATGGGATCATCATACATTATAATTTGGACTTGTTATGGATTGTAAATATGTTAGGGGAGATACATGGATTGTTTATAAAATTTCTTGGATTAGATCATAATGAAGATTATGTACCTACCCATTAGGGAAAACAGTTCAAAAGGGTATCCACCTTGGATGGAATTAATTAAATGATGGTTATACCATGCGAAGAGAAATAATTAGTCCCATCTGTGAGATACCAAGAACTTGATCAAAGGGTCATCATTACACTATGCCAAGAGTGATACATGGGATTCCATTAATAGATATACTTGGATGGACTCATATGGTGAAATATTTTTATAATAAACATAGAGAACTACATGGGATTAAATTTATAGATTTACAAGGATGGTACCAAGGTTGAATTTTTAAAATTCATTGTTTTCCAATTATAAATTCCAGGAGCCTATCACCAAGAAAATGAACCTGGAAAGGAATGTCCCACGATTAATATAGCCCTTAAAATGGTACAATTATGTTTTTATACAAGTATTTGAGAAACAATACACTCCATCTATATAACATTACTCATATATATTATATCTATATGGGTTGAAATTTGATCAAACATATCCAGCATAGGACGAAGCAGGTTTGACCGATTTAGTATTCTGTGAGGAACCCATTTTGATGTATTTATTAATTTATTACCTTTAATTTATTATCTACCTACTCACATCCCATTTTTTATGAACATAATGGAAATATATAGACAATATTGGTGGGGTCCTAATGAGTATATCTCGGACCCTATTCAGGCAGCCTATAATACCTAAGCAGACTACATGACTGCAAGATTAAAGTAATTGATCAACCCAACTTACATTGCTTGATTATTAGTACTAGGATATAACACAAATTAATATCACAGAGCCAGTTATCTTGATTCTAGTACGGGAAGCTTTTAGATTTTTTTAATTTCAAGAATATTTTATATGAATGTACAATTCATTCTCTAGTACACACTTTTTTTGTTGCATCATTACATGATCATAATTTTTGTATATGTTATTGTTTTAGTTTACACCTATTGATAACTCTGAAATGTTTGCTATAGTCTCCCCACCATACTATTATAGAACCTCATTCCTAGTCACTGCCTCTTGTATATAGGGCATTGCACCATGTTCATGTGGCCAACCGACTCGATGAACCTATTAGTGGATTCATATTTGAGATTCTAAAAAACAAACTAATATAATATAACCCAAAATATGCACATAAAAACATGTAATAAGAATAAATAATAACAAAAATATTAAAAAATATTTTTCATAAATTTATCCATTTTTTGAGATGTACAATGAAACATATCTAAAATAAAATTGGTGAATATGGGATAAAATATCAATACACAACATGTCTCAAAACTTTTCAAACCAAATATAGAGATACCCCAATAATATCCGTATAAATCTATAGTCACAAAAACAACAAAAATTACACATTTTTTCCTATAGATAGTAGTTTAAAACCATCCAAAATTCCAAATCTTAGAAACTAATAGAAAAAATAAACACTTAATTCCCAATAATGTGAGCATATTGATTATAGGACATGGGCAAGAAAGACAACCCAACATTTTCATTGTATCCAATTTATAATGAAAACATATCAACTTGTATTGAAAAACATAATGATTTGGGTTTTATTTTGATTTACACATATTGCATTTAGAAAAGTTTACTACATACATTTTCTTGAATTTATTATTTTAAAAAACAAGAAACATGACTGATTTATCCAATAAGAACTATTTGAATAACCCAACCAATTAACATTAAACCACATAACCTTTATAATGTAACCATAAACCATTAATTCAATTTTAATGAATTAATCTTATTAACCATCCATCCCATATAATAAAAAAATTTAAAATCATTTTTAGATTAAATTCTACTAGAATCCACTAACCAATTTTGTTTTTAAAAAATTATATAATTCGAACTTCTTATAGTGGGGTAAAATAACCAAAGGAATAAAAATGAAATTATAATTAAATAAATACCATTAATTAATGGACATAAGAACACAATGAATGCCTCACCAACATGATTATCACTTTTAATTAATTATATCATCAAATAAAGAACATATTTTGATACAAGAAACTCATATACCAACAACCATAAATAATCTCTCAACATAAATAACATACCATGAGGAAAAACAAAAGGATATAATGGCACCTGTTTTAAAATGTGAAATGATGGCAATAACATCCGAGGGGATAGTAATTATATAAATCATCATCTATGTAATGAAATAATATTTTTTGAATTATTATTTTATAATTTATTCAATATTCTGACTATTTTATTTTACACAACACTGAATATATATGTTTATTATATTAGTGCACTATGTGTGTCTTGTGTTATATGAAACACAGATTCAATATTTCGCAAAATGAATCAATTAAATTAAAATTTAGTACACTCATAAATATCTTTTTCTGGTCTCACACACAATACCATTAATTAATGGATATAATCACACAAGGAATGTCTCACCCCCATGATTATCACTCGTAATTAATCAAATCCTATAGTTAGGCACATATTTTGGTACAAGAAAATCATATACCAATAAATATAAATAATCATTCAACTTAAATAACATACAATGATGAAAAACTCAAGGATCTAATGGCACACTTTTTACAATTTTATGAGATATATAAAAATTAAATTGTCTTTTTTTATGTTTTATAAGATTAATAGCAATATTTTTTTCTCGAATTTGTATGATAAATTAGTTCCTTTATATGACTTCAAATATGTTAAATACGACTGAATATATTCTATTTTATAGTTTGCAATTTTATGAATTTATAGATATGGTTTTTTAATAATAAAATTATATTTTTATTTGCAATGTTTGATTAATTTTGTAATTTCAAAATTTTTGTAAGAGGAATATGACTCTAATATAAGATTAATCTGGTGAATTGAAAATATTATTATGAAAAAACATTTAGATTTCCTATTGTATTAAACATTAATTTATTTCTAAAATTATATTATATATTGATAACTAGAGTTCATAAATTCATTTTAAACACATAATTCTATTTTATTTAAAAAAATGTCTTTTAACTTGACTATGATATGATGAATTGAAGATCAAGCTTCTCAATGAGTTAAAGAATATGGATCTGTAGGACAATAAAATAATGATTTATAATTATTTGGTGTGTTTTTTATTGAATATATTAAATAATTTTTTACAAAAGGTGATTCATTTTCTTATATTATGAAATAAAAGTAATATTCTTTGAAATTTTGGAAATATTTTGAACCAAGATAATAAAAGTGTTATTTCTATGAGATTTATTGGGGAAAATATCTTTTTCATTTTCTGTATAATTTATTATTGCGGAAAAATAATATGGTGATGATTCAATATATAAAAAATGTTGATAAAATTAAAATATATACAAAAATGGTAAAAAAATTAAATAAGAAGATATGAAAAACCATATCCTATGAAGTATTTATATTTTATTGAGGACTAATATTTTTTGAGTCATCTTTTATGATCTATTTTAAAATGTTGGCACATGTAATGCTAATTAGCGACATCAAATTATATTTTTTCTCAGGAAATTTTTTTCGGAGAATCATTCATTATAAAAATCCATATATTATGTGATAATGATCCTAATAAATAATTGATTGTATCGAACATTTTGAGTTATCCTTGTAAAAAAAATATTATTCATAAAATTTATTTTCTACACAAAGTTAATTGTATAGATCATTTTATAATAGGAAGAATAGAATTGATGTTTGAAAGAAAAAGAATTTTCAATTTTGATTCAATATATCTCAATTAAAACCCTTTTTTTCAAGTGATACTAATTCATATGTGATTTTTTTATATGTTTATATACATGATTACTATGATTATTAGATTCACTAACCGAGTTAATAAAGAATATAATCTTATTAATGATGTTCAAATAATCTAATGATACATATAGATCCCGCCACTCTATGTGTCTATTCTTTAGTTTCACCAAATAAAATCTACATTTTTGGATAGTATTCATGATAAAATTTTGTTTACATAATGAATATATAATAATCATCTAAAAATCAAGGAAAATTTTTTGATCTTGAGTGACTGTGTACTTCCATGTAAAGTGATGAAAGATAAATAATTGTGAAATATTATACTAAAATATTACCGCGTAAAAAAATCATTATATATTAATACAATTAAAAACATATTAATATTGGAATATTATATATTAAATAAAGTAATTTCATTTATGAATAACCACATATAATAAAAACTACATTCTTAAAATTCAAAAAGAGATTTCTTTATGCCTAAAATATGTTGATATTTTTTATGCAATGAAAAGGAACAGAACACTCAATGTGTCAAAAATGTATTGAGAACTGTACAGATTCTTAGTTTGTTTTCATTAAAAAAATAATCACAATTCTCTATAAATTTTTTTCATTTAGAAAGGTTTACATTGACTACTACGATTACTATTTCATGATTCATTCCCTAAAGTATAAAATAATGTAAAATATATAATGAAATTACAACTAGAATCAACATAAAGCATATGAAAAATATTATGATAATTTATTTATTATATAATTATAAATTAAAACTATTATTTTTAATATAATAATTATAATTTAAATATCTATAAAATTAGAAAAATTAATGATATTTTATATAAAAATCACTTTACTATTATCTTTTCATATAAATGTACCCATTACATAAATGAGAAATATATCAGTAAAATAATTTATATCTATTTTATTAACAATGGTAAATAATTTCATATCTAGCTAAACAGGTAAAATACAATTTATGTTATTCTATCCACATTGAACATCATAAAAATGTGTAGTTCATTACATCATATCATAAATTATTCAAACGCATATTTTTAGAGCTCCATGATAATTCAATATTTTTAATCTGTTTTTATCATGTGATGCACATTTTTAACTAATATATAGATTTTAAATTAATACTTAATCATTCAGTCATGTCAACCAAAATTAAAATTATAATTTTGATAAGAATATTCATACATGTCACAAATTAATCTAAGATCAATTTCTAGCAATTAAAACACATATGAAGTATTTTTTTCTATTTTGTACATGTGTTTTATGTTTTTGAGAATCATAATCACTTAAAATGAATTTTTTTTATTATACCCAGAAAAGCTCAGTCAGAGGTAAATCCTCTGACAATTTATTAAGAAAGAAAAAGTACGTTGAACATGAACAAAAGGCAATAAAAACCAGTTAAATGTTATAAAATTCATATCCCTCACTGTACCCATGATATATGACTTCCTCCGCAGTAGCTGATTCCCACTCAGAGTTGTCATAGTGCTTCCGGACGTTCTCATACTTTCGTCTGAGATTCAAATTCTCTAAGGATAACAACTTCTTAGAGGATTGAAATATAGAGGACCTAGTTGAAACCGGCTTTGGCAAGTCAGAATAAACCTTCCTTGTTCTTCTTTTAACAGGGGGATTTCCCTCATTTCTAGATTTCTTCTTCCCATCCTTGACAACATCACTAAAGGAACACTACTAGAAATACTGGTTTTTGCACCTCAGATCATTAGTGACCTCCATTGGCTGCCGATAAGGTTGTATTAGTGACCGCCAATGGCGACCACTAATGTCCTCTAAAATTTGGAGGGATTTTTCCCGCTTGCACTCCTCTTATTCATGGGGATCTTGCTACAGAACACCGTCGTCGGCCAATAAGGCCTCCGATGCCACCGATGTTACCCCAGGTGACCCCCAACCCACATAAAAATCCACAGTTGTACATAAAAGGTCCTCAGATAGCTGGTGCACCATTACTGGACAACACCACAACTTCCGTCACTGTATCGGGTTCCCTATAGAATCCGTGGATACACCATGGCCGGAGACCAAAGAATTTGGGCTCCCCCGCCATAATCTCTCATGTACCCTTTGTTTAACTGACGGTAAACCACACATAAATATGCTATTGTCGTGAAAGATATTTTGTGGCCACCAATGGTGGGGGCTGTTGAGCATCACCGACATCGCAACTGTGACCGCCAAAAGTGGTCATAGAGTGGTCTCTAATAGCCTTTAACGACCGCTTTTGGCGGTCACAAAAGGGAGTTAATCTAGTAGTGAAGGCCTGGCCAAATCAAAAATATTTTCTTTTTCATTATATGAGACATCACTCCATGTCCCAGGAATTGCAATTTCATGACAAGCATCAGGGAGGGTCATGCTCTTCTTATACTACCCATTGATATCAATCATAGCCAAACATCGTGGAGATTCCAAAAAAACAGTACCAACATCTAGATCCTTCCTCAAAACATAATCTTTGGAAAACTGCATGATGTGTCCATCATTCATTTGAGGGCACCCATTCATCTCGTCCTGACTCAATTCTTAAAAAGTGATTGCAAGTATCAACTATGATTTGTAGACCACAATTAGAAGTTAGCTGCAACTGAGAATCCGTACCAGCTGAACAAACAGGGGGTCCAGTCAACCCATCAACTGAACACCAAGACATCTCTCCCTCCTTCAGCTCAACCTCACTGACTTTGTTCATACCACAATCATCCCTCTCTGCATCATCCTGACTAGCAGGATTATCCCTTGAATTTTCAGGTGTTCCCAGCTCTCCCCCATTTCTAGAATTAAGGCCATCTCGTAGTTTGAGGGGAATTCCTACAAGAGGTGCATCAAGAGCTTTCCCAGAAACTGAGCACAATGCCAGCCCCTCCCCCATATGTTCAGCATTCCTGGCTTTGATCAGCACACTTTCACCACATCCTATAGCAGACTGACCAAAAAGGTTCTTACCATGCTGCAACATCTTCCCTGCAGAAGCATGTACTCCTAGATTTCCTCTAATTCGAGAACTAGGTCTAGTCTCATATTTGTCAATCTGATCCACACCATTATTCTGAGAGAGATCGTGGTTCAATCTATCAAAAACCACAGCAACAGGCAGATTAAGTGATGCCTGTGTCTGCCTCCCCATTGGTGCTTCATTCAAACAAACATCATTTCCATGCTTAGCTACATAAGTACCCAACATTCCATGACCAGATACCCAACCAGGCCTCTTCCCCGAAGCAGCTGACCCCCAACTTCTGGCTTCACGATGACAGTGACCATCCAAGTGACCCAAGTTACAACAGTTCGAGCAGTAATCAACCCAATTTTCAAACACAAATGTTTGCCTTTATCAGAACTCCTCGCCGACAGCAATCCAAATCCAGTCGACGGGGGGCATCGAGGAATCCACCTCAACAGAAAAACTCGGGTTCAATGAATGACTTACAGAGAATTTGCAAGCATCCTAGTAGAATAAACGGCCGACCAGATTCCCTAGCATACAAATTTTTTAAGGATATTGAAAATAAAAGGGAATATTGGGGAGACATACCCAGGTGGATACAAAAGGAGGATCCCAATTCATGCAGAGATCGAACAACCATTAGAGAAGGAAAAATTATCATATGTTGCATTGGCAGGGAGCTTTGGACCAGGTGCTGATTAAGTCTTCCTCTGATCCAAATCGAATTATCAGGTGACGATTGTCAAGGAGCCCTACAACTAAACGTTCCTTCAGATCCCAATAACTAAATACAAAGCGATCAGAATCATCAATGAAAGGCCTTATAAGATAAAAAACGAGCAACCAGTGTCAAATCTAGGAAGTTCGATGCTGCAAAGAATTCTGTTGAAGAAATCGGAAGCTGAGGGGGCCCATGATGAAGATATGGAACATTCAGAGTTAGGGAAATCGACTGAAATTCCGGAAGGAAATTAGGGTTTGAAAAAGGAAAAAACACCACCCACAACGCCGGGCGAGGTGGAGCCAAACTGACATCCCCCTCCCTCTACCAGGAAGGGGGGATCATTATCGGGCATCACCTAGGGTTTTATCTTATTGATCATGTCTTAATCCAAAATTTCTCTTTTAAATTAAAAACATTAACTTTTAGAATCACAAAAAAACCTCACTTCAATGTAATCTTGTGTGTATTCCAACAATATAGAAATGAATTTAAGAATCCCTTCATATAATTTTAGGGGAAACCATGGGTGTTTTTAGGGTTATGAACAATTTTAATTTATTTTAATGTTTATTAAAAATTAAGAATTAAAAATACTAATTTATGATATTATAATCTTACTTCATATTAAATTTATTTTTTATCCATTCATACTAATTAAAAATGAAACAATTATCATTCCTCTAGTATATTTGAAAAAAATAATTTTTTTATTTATCTAGACCATGTAATGGTAAATTTTAACTAAAATATCTCTTTCAAATGTACAGGAAAAAATGTCAGTTCATTGTAACTATATTTTGAATAGAAATATTAATTAATTAATTAAGATATTTAATAAATGAATCTAATATTTCTTCATATATTATCCTGATAATCTATGATCTCTTACTTAGTTTTCAAGATGTGGAATGCATTTTTAAAATCTATGAAAATTAAAATAGAAAAAAATATTTTTAATAATTCAAAACATATTCTACATCCAAATAATGTAACATTCATTTATAAAGTTCAAGAATGAATTAAAAATAATATTTATTGATTTTCATTATGATCATAGATATTTTACTTGGTTTTGATCTTATGGTGTTCTTTTTTATCTTCAATATCTTTTTTAAAGAGAAATGATTCTTTATTGTACTTATGACCCCACTTTATGATATAATGATGTTAAAACCATTACCAAATTATAAAAATAAATATATCAATTATTTTTATTATTTTTTATGACATGATGAGATATTTTTCTCTATTTTTACAATGGGATTTGTTTTTATAATTATTGAAAACTTGAAATAAATATATTTTACAAATGTAATGTCAACGTTAATGTTTATTAAAATTAAATTTATTAAATTTCGTTATTATAAAAATGAATAAATTTTTCCAATATATGATTTTACCTAGAAATTTATTTTCAAATTTTTCAAATATGATCTATAATTCAATATTTGTGAGTTTATAATTAGTCAATTTTATTTAAATCGAAAATAATAGTGGTTAGGTTGATCCTCATTTTATATTTTCATGAAAAATAATATTTTTTTAATAAAATTTGAATAATGGTTAATCCACCATCATCCTTTTATTAGATTGAAAAATAAACAGTGTTGTTGCATTTAGAATGTGGATTCTACCCAAGGGTATTTGTTTCATTATTTATTTCTTAGTTGTTGTAGAAAGAAACAACGACGAAAAGATTTTTAGTGAATTAATTATTAAATGGTAATTCATTTATAGAATATGTAGACTTATCCATAAAATTTATAAGATAATTTTAGATTATATGAGGGGATATCTAGGGTTTATATAAGTAGGAATCCACCAAATAATAGGATCCTTTTTTTATATTGGGTATATTGGATGAAAGATCTCTAGATCATCGGTGAATGGTATGGATTGTTAATCAATATGTTTATATACAAGTAAAAAATATCACTTGTTACTTTTTTATTAAATTATTTAATCTTTTCCTGATATAAGATTATTTTGGTATCTATTTCCTCAATAATAAAATTCCTTTTGGTTTTTAGAAATCAAAATAATGAATTTTGGGATGATTTAGAGAGATGTTCAGGTGGTGAAATCTAAAATCTATTTATTTTTTTATATAATCAATGATCTTATAATATATGTTAAAAATACATTAATGTGAAATATTCAATCCATTTGGATACAATTCAATTGGAGGTAGATATTAAATGATATTTAAAATAAATTTTATACTCTCTTCAAATTATCTCAATTATTTTAGGCACCTATAGGACAATTTTAATTAAAATAAGGCCAAATATAAAATTTGGTGGATGATATTTTCCAACCCTCATATATTGGTGGTTTTGGCGATGGAAAACTCCTTGTTAATGGACATAGGTATCATTAATGCTCTAGTGGATACTATATTGACATGGATTTTCTACATTAATATTTTTATAAATTAATTGGGAAAATACCAAGACTAGGCGTTGAGACATAATGAGAATCCAATGCTTGTTATGACTATAATAAGATGGTGAAAATGTTATGTTTTTAATAAATCATGCAGGTGGATTCATATTAAAATATGAATAACATATAAAAGGGTTCCTCGATCAAAAATATAAGGGAAATATTGCATTCAGAGCAACAGATATAACATAGGTGGGGCCTAACATCGACCGACATGGGTCAACATTGAATTTTATAAATTGAACATTATCGTCATTATATTATTTTAATAAAAATACTTTATTTGTACATAGGTGTGTTTTTTGTTTTAATGAATCCTTTTTCAGGAATTCAAGGTTATCCCCATGCCCTGACAATTCCATTAATATATGGAAGGAAAATATCTCAATGATGAAAACTAAAAGATCAAGGATTGATGATGATACATGACTCTATTCTTCATCAATGAATGATCCAACCCATAGGTAGGGTATTTAATCTCTTCATGATTCATCTTCCTCGTTCCTAGATTGAAATGATGAATGCATGCCAACCTACAAAAAGGTTGATCTGAAGTTCATCATTTATTACATGAAGGATAAATTGTTGGTGGTTTAAAAAGGGAGATAGATTTTTGTGATTATCAATTCTAGTTCTTGATAAACATTTTTCTTCCCTTAACCTCTCACTTTCTTTTTGTGTTATTTTTCGTATATTATACCTTCGAAACCATTTGTGTTAAATTTGACTTAAGTACCAATTCTATGATATAACCATTGAGGTACGACTACAATGCAAGGTAGAAACAACACAAGAATGTGGTGGCTAGAGGTGGTGGCTCTGGCTGGTTTAGGGGGAGAGTAGCATGGAAAGTCTACAAGTGGGGAATCCAACAATAGATAAAGAACCTATTATGAAAGGGAAGATGATTGAGGAAGAGCCTGGCATGACGGGACACCTAAGGGGTGGATGAAAACATGATGTGGTTATGGTGGGACTGTGTCAGAGGGAGCCTATGGTGGTAGTGGCTGTATATAGTGACTAGGGGATATAAAAGGAGGCCATGATGGTGGTAGTGGGATGCATATCGATGCCATGTAGAGTGGAGGTAGTTAGCGCACGGTGACCATGAGCCAGAATGGAATGATGCGGCAGGAATGTGGTCAGGGTAGAACACATGGACTATGGGCATTATTCAATGAGGGCCTCATCTAGCGGAGTAACCTTGATAAGCTGGACCACTTCAGTGGGCCAGTGAGCCAATCGGTTTGGCCCAACGGGCTAAACCCAATGGGCCGAGCGTGTTTAGGCCAGGCTATATCAGGATGGGTCCATAGGTCGGATTGAGCCTTGACTAGACCAGAGTCAAACCTTCTTAATAAAGCATCTATAACATTCAAGCTGTGTGTCTGTTTTATGAGATATTTATGGTGTTTAGACCCTTTTGGAAATCTAACTATTTTGAGGATCCCTAAGTGAGTTTTTAAAAAAAAATTACAACATAATAGAATGAGGATTTTGTTCTCCCAAAACAAGTGTGCTATGAGGAAAATCTTAATGCTAGCTATGGTTATGTGATATTGGTTACTACATGGCATGGGAGATACTTCACCCACAAATGTTCCTTGCATTATCGATGAGCCATTCACCATCAATTCTACATGTCCCATCGACATTTGTGGGCCATTGACACATCATGTGAAATCAACTCCCCAGGCGTCATCACTGCCCGGGGCTCCATTGCAGCTCTAGGAACCATGAATGATTGGTGCGACATCAATGCACCATTGTCTATCGATGCTCAACATGTTATGAATGCTATATACACTATAATAACATTGTGCTCAATCCACACATATATTTTCATTGATACATAGTGATTTATGGACTACAACTGGAAATCCTTTTCATAGTGCATTAGACATATACCTGTATGAGCTGAATATTTTGAATATACATTAGGTGTTTCCATTGCGGTATACATTATGTGTTTCCTTTGTGGTATACATCATCTATTACTTAGTGGTATTACCTTTTTTATTTTGGGTGTCCTATTGAGTATTGTTTGACTCACCCCTGCATGGGCATTTCCAACACATGTTATGTCTTCTATAGATTACTAACAATTCAATGGTGCTCCAGATGGACTAGGACTTGGTGGGGATTAGAGGGATTAGACAGATGTGTTAATATCCTGTGACTTTAGGCAGCTCCCCTACACCTTCCACTCAGGTAGAGTTTTTTTGTCGAGTTTGAGGAACTTGTGTATTCACATAAAATACTCATTCTTTTGTGGACTTTTATTCTAGCCCTATTTACTTTCCAGTTTTCATACATTCATAATATGTGGTTGGTATCATAGTGAATGCATGCATTGTTTACATAGTGATTTTACATTACATCATGTTGGGTTTGGAGATGTGTGTGTGTACATGTACTTGGGGAAATGCCTCCCATTTGTGGGATATTTCTACTCGGTGCTAGTCACCATCCCCTAGAATATCGATGGTAAGAATGGGTTAGTCATAGTATGGGCCCCTATGGGATAGGTTGTGATAGAGTGGTATAAAAGGTGGTTAGTTCTACCTAATGAACCAAGAATTTGTGAGATTGGTTTGGGGAAACAATGTTCAGTGTTTCAAGTCTAGCTTTCGTACTAGGAACTCTAGTGTTGGTGTGGGAGATGACATGTTCATACACCAGGACATTGAATTATTTTTTTCAATGTGGTATATTAAAAAAACTAGTGGCAATGTTAATAAATGTATTGTACATTTTGTTGAATTTTGTGTTTGTTATTATGTCCTTCTTGAGCTAGCTAACCTAGTAATATCCATTGGATATGGTACATCTTGATCAATTTTTAGATTCATCCCCATTGAAATCCAACCAATATTCCAATGCATGATGATGAGGATGATCCTAATAGAGATAAGGCAACAGCTTATGGACCATTACCTGAGATAGCACCCCCGAGTGGTGTACCAGGGATACCACTACTCCAAGAGTAACTGTTTCAACCTGTGTGATCGGTAAAGAATGCACGATGTTTGAAAGTATTTCATGAGTCTAGAGGATAGGGCACCCTAGTTTTAGGGGTGAGAAAGCCCCCCCCGATAGATTAGGAACATCTAGAGGTAGTTACATGTGTTTTTTCTCATTGTGACGACACCTTCCAACCAGATGAATGTTCTTGCCGTGAGCCATCATAAAATTTCAATAGGGTGATGGTGGGGATTAGTGATTCAGATTCATGATGAGATAAATCTCTCTCAATAAGAATTTGAGTGCCTATTTAGGGAGAAGTTAATTCTAGTGATGTTACACTCAGTGTGCACATATGAGCTCGTGAATCTGTAATAGAGAAATTATATTGTAGCGGAGTACTTAATGAGATTTATATATCTTTTTAGTTACTCCATAGATATAGTGCATGAACCATTTAATGGGGAATGATCTTTTGATAAGAGTGTCCATAGGAAGATAATGAAATCCACAATATCCCTTAGTATCCCTATATAGGGAGTGATCCCTACTAGTGGAGAGAATTATGGTGGAGAATATTCCAGTAGTGGGAGTAACCAGTTGGCACCAGGCAGATGTGTCTTGAGTGGAAGGTATTTGACCGTAGGCATAGAGACCAAAGTTTGTCAAGAACTCTAGTGGATGATACTATGATTGGAGATCAGTTGTGTAGGGATCCCTAAAAAAAGTAGGTCATCTGAAGGATAAGTTGTGTAACTCATGAAAATGTTGGTGATATCTAGATCAAGAATTCCTGACTCACCGAGCAGAGAATCCATAGACAATCGAGGGTCCATCAAGGAATAGGAGAAGGTAGGATCAGAGTGTTCAATAGGGTAGTGGGCATGACAGATGAGCATTTGGAGTAGTAGGTGGTGGGTGGAGCTATGATGTACCACCACCCCCACCCCCAGGTGGTCTACCATAGTATCATGGATTTAGTGGACATGGATGAAGCCATCTTCTAGTGATGAAGGAATATGATCCATGTGCTCCCTATATTATAAGAGGTATACTCTATGTAATTTACACCCTAGCCACAATTTTTAATTTCACTATTGTCAGTCACTTTTTTAATGGCCATGACCCTTGTTCAGGACTCAGAGATTCTGGTAAAATAATTTCCTCGATTCAAATGCTTAGAGACTCATATGTGGAAAGATTATACAATCACATATTGTTTTCAACAGTGTGCCACTATTCTAGGGGTTGAGAGTTTTTGTTGATATCTTTTGGTTGCAACATCAAGGCCTTATAATGTCTTTCTTGATATGGAATCGTTATGTGTAGTTCAAACCCATGTTGACTTTTTTAGTTGTAGAGTGTGGTGTGTCCATAATGTTGGTATTAGGTTTTCCATTATTTTTGAAATGGAAACACATGATTCAAATTCAAATCTTATGTGGAGAAGGGTGTACCCGATTACCCATCAGTTGGATATCCTAACACTCAACATAGTGGATGAGATGAGTCCTCAATTTCTTGTAGTGGTGTAAGAGTATAAGGACATGTTTCATAATGATGTCCCTAGGTTTCATCCACTTAGAGAGTTATATTTTTTATTGATCTATATCCTGGTATGACATTGATATCAACACATTCATATCGGATGGATCCTATAGAGCATAATGATTTGAGGGTACGACTAGAGAACTTGTAGAGTAAGGGCTTAATGAGACACAATGTTTCACCATGGGTGGACACAATTTTTTTCCAAGGAAGGAAACATGGACATGATGTTACATGTGGAAATCTAGTACTTGAACCAGGTTGAAATGAAGAATTACTACCAAATACCAAGGATTGAAGTCTACTATGATTATCTAAAGGGAGCAAGGTTGTACTCAAATATAGACATCAGATTTGGCTTTCATCAGCTTTGTGTATGAGATGAGGATGTACTGAAAAATTCCCTTGGATGTCAATATGGACATTACAAGTAATTACTGATGTTTTTTGTTGTGATGAATGACCTATAACTGTTCATTTCACTGATGAATATGATCTTCCTTCCATTCTTTGTCATGTTCTTTATGGTCATCATCTATGACGTCCTCGTTCACTCGACGTATGAGGAGGTTCACACCATAGACTTCAGGATTGTCTTGGAAACACATTAAGGAAACTAGATTTATGGGATGCTCTGGAAGTGTCAATTCTAGTAGCATGAGTTCTAGTTTCTGGTACAAGACATTTCAAAGGCCAGAGTTGGTGTAGATATGATGAAGATTAAAGAATTTTTTTCATGAGAGCCACCCAAGAGTATTAACAAGGTGTGGAATTTTTTGGGCATTGATGGGTACTACCAGTGGTTTTTAACTAAATTGTTTATTGTAATAGATCTCTTGGAGAACATGAAATAGAAGGGTAAGAATATTGTGTGGATTGAGTTGTGCCAATAGTACCTTTGCGTGATGAGGCAGAGACTGAATAGTGCCCCCATATTTAGATAACAAGAGTATGGTGTTGACTACATGGTGTTCTATCATACATCAGTGATTAGGGTTGGTTGTGACCTGATAAATGGAAAGGTGAATATTCCATTTGTCTTACGCCATTTGAGGCAGCTTGAGCAGAACTACATGGCCCATGATCTTGACCTATCAGTGATAGTTTTCACAATGAGTATTTGGCGACACTACCAAATGGGTGGGAAGTTTAACATTTACTATGACAACAAGAGTCTCAAGTATAAATTATCTCAAAAAGATATTAACTTCACATAGAGGCGGCGGTTAGAGTTCCTCTAAGACGATGGCATTGATATTGTATATACTTTTTGGAAGGGTTACATTGATTCAAACGGTCTATGTTGGAGATCCATCTAGTAGATGGTGAGTGAGTCATTAAAGAAGTTAGTTGTATTAAAAATATCATTTTTGGGAAAGAGATAGAGTAGCCTTCCTCCAGTCAATGGTTTTCACCCCTGAACACATACAATGAGTCAGGGTGGCATAGCTCAAAGGAGCCTACTGTGAGGCCTTACATGATAATATGCCTACAAGGAATTCACCAAATGGAAATCTGAAAGATGAAGAGCACACCATTCCCTAAAGTGGATACACAGTAGTACTAGTGACATTCTAGGAGGATGTTATGAAATATTTTCACACATCCACTTTGGTTGTACATACAATGGTTGAAAAGATGTATCAGGTCCTCCAGGTAATTCCTTGTGTGTGGAGGTGAGGGCCTTTCTCCCTAACGTCTCTCTTTGAAAAAGTTCCGTATTCAAGGTTGGTACGGTTGATTCCGATTCTGATATTTTGGTGTGGTCTATACAAGGGAAAACCATTCCTCCATGGGTTTCGATATATCTCGTTAGAATATGTTCGAAGGAAATCAATGAAGGTTTTAGGGTTCATCATATATGGAGAGAAGCTAATTTTGCTGTGGATGTTTTTGCTCGTGCTGGAAGAGAAGATGAATCATTGGTGATTTACTCCACTATTGGATCTCTTCCACAAGAATGTATGGATGTTGTCCGGGGGGATTCCCTTGGTATTAATCATTTTCGACCCCTGTGATCTGTATATTTTTTGTAGGTGTCCTATTATCCTTTAATAAAAAACTAATTTTTGATCAGAATAGTTTGTATCTTGATTCCTCGCATGCTAGAATGTGAAGGTTACCACCATGTTCTAGTGGTTTGGACCCAACATCATGAGGTTCTAGAGTATATGTGGGTTGTGATATCAATGAAAATTGTGATGTGGTAACTACACATAGACATGGGGCATGATATAATATTGGTGATCATTGATAGACTCACCAGGTCAACCCACATCCTATCGATATGTGAGAAGAGTTCAATATATAGTTCGGGATAACTCTACGTGTAGGAAATAGTTCAAGATCGGTGAGTTCCATATAAAAATGTCTTAGATCATGGTGCACATTTCACATTCCACTTGTGGAAGGGAAGGAAATAGCCATTTATGACTCAGTTGATATTGAGAACGACATTTCATCCCCATATTGATGGTTAGATAAAGAGGACCATCCAGGTTCATGAGGAAATTATACGGGATTGTATCTTACTATTTGGCCACAGTTGTAAGGATCACATACCAATGGTATAGTTTGTTTACTACAATATCTATCACTTCACTATTGGTATTAAACCATTCATGTCCTTGTACTGGTGACCATGTAGGTCGACAATATATAAGACAATCCCAACTAAATCAACATTCAAGGGTAAATAGTTGGTAAGAGCTTCCACCGAGAAGGTTCAAATCATCTTGGAGGAAATATGGACTGCACATAGCTGGAAAAAGTAATATATTTATATGATAATGAGGACTCTAGAGTTTAGGGTGGGAGACCATGTGTTCCTTCAGGTATCACCAATATGGGGATTGTGGAGTTTTGACCAAGGGTGACAGGTTTTCTTTGAGATAAATCAATCCTTTTCATATTCTGGATAGAGTTTGAAAGGAGGGATACCACCTATATATACCCTAATAGTTGCACTGAGTGCATAATGTCATCCACATGTTGCAGTATAGGAGGTACTTGCATAATTCATTTCACTTCATCAATTGGGTGAGCTGAACATTAATGATAGGGAGAGTTTTTTTAGAGTACCCAGTAGAGATCGTGGATCAACAAGAGTGGATGCTTCATGTGTGGTTGATTCCTCTCTTACATGTTTTTTTGAAATAAAAGAATCTATATAAGGGAACTCGGGAGTGGGAGTCTATTATTCATGCTCAGTACCCTTGTCTTTTTGAGTATCCATTGTTTTGGTTTTCAGGGACCTAAATCCGTATGGTGGGGAGAATGTAATGACTCAAGTTTTCTCCAGTATTATTTATACAAATTAATTTAGAAAACATTGAGACCAGAAACATAGATGAAATTTGATTCCAAGGATGAGTGTTCTTGGAATAATACAGTGAAAAATTTTATGTTTTTAATAAATCATGTAGGCGGTTTATCCTTTAAATAGGAATAACTTCTAAATGGTTACGTAGATCAGAAATCTGAGGGAACTGTTTCATTATTAGAAATGCATTTACCTTATTCAAAGACTAACATGGACTTGAATGGGTGGACTAGGAAAGTTAGAAATCATATGTAACTACAATTATAATATTTTAATAAAAATCATGTATTGGAAGCAAACGATATTTTATATATTAAATAAACCTTGTCCAATAATTCAGGGTTATCACCATAACCCTAGAATTCCTATGAGTTGTGGGAGAAAACTATCTAAATGAACAACGTCGGTAGACCAAGGATTGATAATGAAACATACATATGTTCATCGCCAATGACTAATCCAACCATAAGGTTGGGAATTTATTCACATAATGATATTTCATCCCCATTCATATAGTAAAAATAAGCACACAGACCAACCCAAGAATATGTTGATCCATGGTTTGTTAGTTATTGCTTGATTGATAAAATATTTCATGGTTTAAAAAGTGATATATATGTTTCTGATTATCTATTCCTGTTCTTTTTTAATATTCTAACATGAATTAATCATGGATAACATTATTCGCATGATCTTCACATGTTTTTTTCCATCAACATGCTCCTTTAAAATACTATTTGATCAATTTGAATCAAGGAACAAGTCCACGATGACACCGTAGAGGTGCAGCAAAAACAAAATGCAATGATGGATCCAGTTGGTTTCTGTGGAATATGGTAGGGAATGTAATGCCCCGACCCCAGTAACCTAGAGTCGGTGCATTACTTCGTAACATTGGCATGATCAAGAAAGATCAAGTCTTGAAATGCAGATTAGTTTAGTAGCCTTAGAATCACTAGATACATTCATAAGTCTTACATTACATCAAAATGTAAAACAAAACTACAACAACATATTTTCTTCATATCCCCTCATATTATCTCTACAGGTCATTCATAATATACTTCTTCACATACTGAAAAAATTAAAATACTGAAAGGGGTGACCTCAGATGCTCAGTAAGGATAACAATATATTAGAAGCATTCATAAATAAACAGAAACATTTAAGGAAATGTATGACTAAAACAAAAGCCTTTTTAAAAGTGAACATCATCATAATATGGCAAAAATAAAATTAAATAATCCCATTTACTTACTCACATAGATATTTTACTAGATGAATAATCACATGAAATATCAATAAACACTTTCATAATGATGGAATGCATAATTCCAGACTATCATAACCACATAGCCAAGGCCTCGTGCCAAGACTACAAATAAGATATTGTCATGTCCTCGTGCCAAGACACTAGTTTGTCTCATGAGACTTGTCGATGCATCGAGGAGCTATAGCGGGCTCCACCCGTCACTTATTAAGTCCAATGCATTCCTCATATGAATAGGTTTAATCATATCATAAACCATAACATAATTGTATCACATAAAACATGCATAAAGGAAACATAATATTTCCACACTTCAATCACAATATATCAATACAACACATTGATATAATAAAAATATTTTCAAAACCATTTTCAATACCAAAAAAAAAAAAAGTAAAACATGGTATTTATTTTTCTTTTAAAAAATGTTATGGCTTATAGAGGAAGCCGAAACTCAAATAATAGTCATGACAGTGGAGAAGTCGTTGTCGCCGCATACGTAAGAAAAAAACATTCCTTTTGTCATTTAGTAAAAATGCTCCGTATAAAAAGATTCCTTTTGAATAAAAGTAAAAGTCAAAGGGGTTTATACACCGTACAAATGAAAGTTGTGTATAAAACCAAATATGCCTCAATGAAAGGAGATTGAGACAAAGTCCTTACAAAGATCATTTTTTAAAATAAAATAGATCTATTATGTGTATTCACAATATTTACACATAAATAAAGTATAAATACAAGATAGGACATAATAATATCATGACATAATTTTAAAGTAAGAGATTAACCCAAATAATGGAAATTGGGTTAAGAAGTTCCCTTACAAATAACATTTTTTAAATAAAATATACCTATTATGTGTATTCAATATATGTTCACATAAATAAAGTATAAATACAAGATAGGAAATAATAATATCATGACATAATTTTAATGTAGGAGATTAACCCAAAGAATGGAAATTGTGTTAAGAAATTCCCTTACCTCGTGTCCGACTTGACTCGATCATTCTTTAATCTCTTGAATAATAAACTAGAGTTAATTTCTATTTTCTTAAGAACCTTTTTCATGTTCATTATTACTTTTATATAACTTATTAAAATGTTACTAAAATTATGTAGTCATTTAAGTTAATAACGGTCATTTTGTCGTTCTTTGGTGCTTGAGTCAACAATAAACATCTTATAATTACAAGTTATTTATGTGGTAGAATATCCATTATCTCAAGAATTATATCCATGATTTAGATATCATATATATTATATATATCCATTATATACATTCATTTATAATATTACATAACATTTAGAGGTATGAAATGAAATGCACCGTTCATGGAGATGGTATGCTGTACGTACCTATGAACGCTACTTTCATTCCTATTTAGTATTTAATGGAATGAAGTTATAATTATATAAAGGTATAATATAATTCCAGTATAATATAATTTATATTAACATTTACTCCATCCTTTATACATCTCATATATGGCATTAACGATTCAAATCACTTTGAGGGGGCGGTAGTCCGCACTTCCTAAAATGAAATTATCGCGTTTACCCATAATGTAAATTGAAAAGGTATGACATAAATGAAAAATAAAGAATCATAAGAAAATAAAAACATAATATATATCATATATAAAAATAGTTTAATCATAATTTCCACCATTAGAGGTGTTAAAAGAATATCGAACAATCATCGTTTCGTGAGGCAGAAATTTTCCAACCACAGAAACATTATATTCTTTAACCATTAGACGAAGGTGTGTGTAAGTGTAAATCAAATCCTTCTCATAAAAAAATAATAGTATATTTAAGATACTAGTTTTGTTACAAAAGAAAGTATTAAAAATAGTTTAAGGGGTTGGAGAAGCAAAACAAATTAACATAAGAGAAAACATTACATTAAAATTGGGTAACTCTTTTTTGATTTGAGCCAAAGGCTTCCTTGGAAAGAATTCTGCCCAAAGTGAGGCTTATAAGAGTAAGTGAGGGAATTTGAGAGAGTATTTGGGAAGAGGATGGCCGAGCCAAAAGGCTTTGAGGGTGTGAATAAGGTGGTAGTGGTGGGGGCCTTTTATAAGAGGAGAGGTGGGGCACTATTGAAAGTCATGAAATTTTACATTATTATATAATGAGTTTCAGAATTTAAAGGTCCCACACTTATATAGTTCTAGGATAAGGTGATAAGGGTTTAAAATATACTAATCCAATAGTCTTTGAACAAGTGTAATTATTATATTTTACATTATCCTTTGATTTTATTAAAATCGTTAATTAATGAGGTAATCGCTGCATCATCATGGTGTCATAAATAATTTAATTAATATAATGTCTAAAAATTATAAAAGAAATATCATGATGTAGGAAACAGTTTCAGATTTCTAATTAATATTTATAGTCAAAAATATGACTTGTATAACCACATTTAAAAATTGTTTAAGTAAAACAACTCATGTTTGTGACCTTTTTATTTTAACATTAAATAAATTTTTTTTAACGTCATTTTCGTACCAAAGTGGCTCCATGGGGTCCCCAAGATGCCCCATGGATTGTCTTGGTCATCCATGACTCATCCAATAGGGGTAGGACACGTTTAAAGTTATTTTCATATTTTTATAATATCATTTTTACCTTAAATTTCACAAATTACCTTTATTCGTGATTAATTAAACGTAAAAGTTACTATTCACCAAAAATTATTTTAATCCCATTGAACCACATTTCAATTCAAATGAAAACCATGTATGTCAGATATTTGAAAATCAAATCACATAAGTGGTAATATTTCATTTAAACGAGAAATCAGTTTTTTAACTACCACTTAGTGGTTTCACTATTCATAAAAAATTGAAGTTTTCCAGAACAATGCCAAAAGGTTACCCTAAGATATAATGGATATTCTGAATTCAAAAATGATTTATATTTTTAAAAATTCCAAACATATATGTTTCATTAATTAATTTTATAATTAATTCCCGCTGTCATAATAAATAGCATGGTTTTAAGAAACAATATATAACAAAAGATTGACAATTGTTTATGTCCAATTTCAAAGTGAAATTAATTCTAATGACCACCATTGGATAAAATGGTAAAAATATATTCTAATTAAAATTTGAAACCACTCAATAGTATAATTTATCATTATAAATTATCTGGATTAAAAAAAGTTATTTTTAAGTATTTTTCACTATCCATAACAAAAATGAAGTTCTCAGAAAAATACCAAAAATTCAACATAGGCTAATTTCGATATTCTGAATCCCAAAATGAAGTCGATTTTGAAATATAAAATATATATAATTTCAAAAAGTGGGTATTACTATTCATAATGGTCATTTTGATTGGTTGCGGTGTGTTAGAATCTCAAACTTGCGTACAATGCAAGCTATTGCATTATTGAAAGAGAAGCGTATCGTGGAAGCTCGGGGTGTTACATTCTCCCCACCTTCAATAAATTGCATCCTCACAATTTGAAATTTTTCTATGAAAATAAAAGTTTGACGATAGGATATACCTTTATGGAAAACCCACATCTGTAATAAGGTTAATAAAATTTAGCCTTAATAAGAGGGAAAGGGGAATGAAAAAGTAACCACCAAATTATGATCTCGATGAGGAGAACATTGGTGGAAATTAGAGACATATAATTGGAGTAAAAACGTAAATATTTGTAGGGAGTTATTGAGGTCATCGATCACAAACAATTGTAAAATTGAGGGCCTCAAAGCCTTCAATCTAGGTTTATTTAAAATATTATCAGTTCAACAAGACATAAGGTATTAGGATAACACATTTTTGGTTTTAATATCCCTTTACTAAGGTTTAAGAAATGATTTATTCGTAGAAATAGAGATAGGTATATATATATATTTATCCTTGACAAGTAAAGTTTCAACTTTCAACTAATTTCTACCACAAACTCATCTTTCACTCAAAAAGATAATAGAACTCAAAAATATTATATTTATCCTAATCGTACATGGTTCAAAATATTAACACATACCATTTAGATTAGGAAAACTATTTTGTAATAACTAGGGACTTCCTGTAGGCTAGTGGTAGGTAATAAAGGCATGTCGCACTATGTTTGTGGGTTTGATTCATAAATCTTTGTCTGACGCAATGGGTTATCCCCCAACCTACAGGTTGTCCTTTTTCTAAAACTATAGTATTAAAATATTACAAAAATAATATTCAAAAATGTATTAACCTTAATAAATACTATCCAAGGTTCAACTTAATCCATTCCAACCTTTATAGTTATCCAAAATACCACAGTACATAATTTCTGTAAAAGGTCCTTAAATTCCAAAATCAATTGTAACATCAGATTCCCCAAACAATGTAAAGTTTCTCTTATTGTCACAAACTAAAAATATTATTACCTTCATCATATTAAATCCTTAATGAAAACAACAAGTACTACAGTACAATCCTTATATAAATCAAATTATTCTTATAACAAGAATATATTCCTTGAGTCCAAAAGCACCAATACATTAATTATTCCACTTCAACTGTAGTAATAAAATAAGATTGTCCTTGATCCCTTGGACTTTTGAGGTATGTTTCCCTGACGCTTAGGAAATTCATTTGCATAATTCCCCATTTCCCTACAATTTTAGAATTCAACATTGATAGCCTCTTCCTTTCCCTTGCAATCATGATCCTGGTGACCTTTTTCTCCACATTTATATCAAACTCCCATTCTTTTTAAGCAAGTACCATGGCGATTCTTCCCAAAATTATCGCGTAATGGAAAATCCTTCATTCTCTTTTCCCTTTATCTATCTCTTGTTACACCATTCTCTTCTTCTCTTGCATTACTTTATTGTAATAAGATTTAGAGAATTCATTTTCTGTCTTGATAGCACATGAGACAATATCTTCGTATGATGAGAAAGGTTGTGATACTAATGCTCGATGGAGAAATGGTTTTAACCCATCAATGATACGATCAATCTTACTTCGTGGGTTACATATATAATCTGCTGAATTCCTTGCTAACCATGTAATGTTAGCCTCATACATTGCGACATTCTCATCCTCCTTTTGTCTCAGACTCTGAAATTTCCTATCCATATCTGCTCGATGGTCACGACAGAAGTATTTTTCTAAGAAAAACTCTTTGAACTCCATACATTCCATATTTTATACTTCATCATCTTCCTTTGTGTTTTGAATAAATGTCCAACATTGATTGGCATCTCCAGTGAGGTGGTAAACTGCCATGATAACCTTCTCATTTTCGCTGCTCCCCAAGGCGTGGAATATTTTATCTAAGGATTTTATCCATTTCTCAGGTACTAATGGATTTGTACCCCCATTAAATGTTGGTAGTTTTTGCCTCATGAAGCGGTCTAACATTGATCCTCCATGTTGCGGATCCGGGAGCTCCATACGAGTAAGGTTATTATTCATAACCTGAGTGAGTTGTCCCAGTATGGTGATAAGTTGATCAGCACCACTTGTATCTCCAGCTCAACAATAATTATCTTGAGCGGGAGGGAAATCCCTACGCAGAGTGCATGCATTGATACGGTTTCCATTCCTCCCACTAGGTGCCACTTCTAAACAATGGCATAAACTAGATTAGTTTATTAATCAAACTACATAATTCCATACTAGTAAAACACTTAACATTAATTGAACTTTTTTTGGATATAATCCATAATAATAAAAATGTTTTTTTGAGGAAGTATATACTCATAAACCCTTCATAATGGTTTGTAATGAAAATGTGAGTAATCCTAAGCATATCCCCCAGGAGTTTCGTAACCAAGAGTGCAGCAAGGACCGTTTTCGTTCACCAGTTCCCATTCGAGTCTAGCTCAAAGTGGTGTTTTCGGGTTTTACCCCTAGGTACATATGTCCCAGAGCTGCCTCTACCTACGTGTATCTAGACAGGGATGTATTTCTCGGAAAACTCACAAAATCTCTATAATACCAAAATTCTAGGAAGTTCTTCTATACTAATCCTCAAAGTCTATCTTTGGGCTATGTGCTCTAATCAGAGTTTATCTAAATATAGCTTCCAAGGTTATTATTAAACTACCTCTGATACCTACTGTAATGCCCCGACCCCCGTTACCCAGAGTCGGTGCATTACTTCGTAACATTTTCATGATCACGAAAGATCAAGTCTCGAACGACCAATTAATTTAGTAGCCTTGGAAACACTAGATAAATTCATAAGTCTTACATTACATCAAAAAGTAAAACAAAACTACAACAACATATTGTCTTAATATACCCTCATACTATCTCTGCAGGTCATTCATAATTTAATTCTTCACATCCTGAAAAAATTAAAACACTGAAAGGGGTGAGCTCAGATACTCAGTAAGGATAACAATATAGCAGAAGCTTTCATAAATAAACATAAACATTTAAGGAAATGTATGAATAAAACAAAATCCTTTTTAAACATGAACTTCAGCATAATATGGCCAAAATAAAATTAAATAATGCCATTTACTTACTCACATGGATATTCTACTAGACAAATAATCACAAGAAATATCAATAACATCTTTCATAATGATGGAATGCATAATGCCAGACTATCATAACCACGTAGCCAAGGCCTCGTGCCAAGACTACAAATAAGATTTTGTCATGGCATCGTGCGCAGACACTAGTTTGTCTCATGAGACCTGCCGATACATCGAGGATCTATAGCGGGATCCACCTGTCACTTATTAAGTCCAATTAATTCCTCATATGAACAGGTTTAAACATATCATAAACCATAACATAATTGTATCACATAAAAAATGCATAAAGGAAACATAAGATTTCCACACTTCAATCAAAAGATATCAATAAAACACATTGATATAATAAAAACGTTATCAAAACCATTTTCAATATCAAAATAAAAGAAAAGTAAAACATGGTATTTTTTTATTTTAAAAAAAGTTATGGCTTTAGAGGCAGCTGAAAATCAAATAATCGTCACGGTGGCGGAAATTCATTGTCACCGCATATGTAAGAAAAAAACATTCCTTTTGTTGTTTAGAAAAGCACTTCTTATATAAAGATTCCTTTTGAATAAAAGTAAAAGTCAAATGGGTTTATACACCGTATAAATGAATGATGTGTATAAAACCAAATATGCCTCAATGAAAGGAGATTGAGACGAAGTCCTTACACAGATCATTTTTTAAAATAAAATATATCTATTATGTGTATTTACTATATATAAACATAAATAAATTATAAATACAAGATATGACATAATAATATCATGACATAATTTGAAAGTAGGAGATTAACCCAAACAATGGAAATTTCGTTAGGAAGATCCCTTACAAGTATCATTTTTTAAATAAAATATATCTATTATGTGTATTCAATATATGTTCACATAAAGAAAGTATAAATACAAGATAGGACCTAATAATATCATGACATAATTTTAAAGTAGGAGATTAACCCAAATAATCGAAATTAGGTTAAGAAATTCCCTTACCTCATGTCTGACTTGACTCGATCATTATTTAATCTCCTGAATAATAAAATAGAGTTAGTTTATATTTTCTTAAGATCCATTTTCATGTTCATTATTCCTTTTATATCACTTATTACCATGTCAAGAAAAGTATGTAGTCATTTAAGTTAATAACGGTCGTTTTGTCGATCTTTGGTACTTGAGTCAATAATAAACTTCTTATAATTACAATTTGATTATGTGGAAGAATATCCATAATATAAAGAATTATATCCATGATTTATATATCATATATATCATATATATCCAGTATATACATTCATTTAAAATATTACATAACATTTAGAGGAAAGAAATGAAATGCACCGTTCATGGAGACGGTAAGCCGTACGTACGCCTGAACGCTACATTCATTCATATTTAGTATTTAATGGAATGAAGTTATAATTATATAAAGGTATAATATAATTCCAGTATAATATAATTTATATTAACATTTACTCCATCCTTTATACATCCCACATATGGCATTAACGATTCAAATCACTTTGAGGGGGCGGTAGTCCGCACTTCCTAAAATGAAATTATCACGTTTACCCATAATGGAAATTGAAAAGGTATGCCATAAATTAAAAATACATAATCATAAGAAAAAAAACATAAAATATATCATATATAAAAATAGTGTCATCATAATGGCCACCAGTAGAGGTGTTAATAAAAGAGTGAACAATCATCGTTTCGTGAGGAAGAAATTTTCCAACCACAGAAACAGTATGTTCTTTAACCATTAGACAAAGGTGTGTGTAAGTGTAAATAAAACACTTCTCATAAAAATATCCTAGTATATTGAATATACTGGTTTTGATACAAAATAAAGTAATAAAAAGAGTTTAAGGGGTTGGAGAAGCAAAACAAAATAACATAAGAGAAGACATTACCTTAAAATCGGGTAACTCTTTTTTGATTTGAGCCAAACGCTTCCTTGGGAAGAATTCATCCCAATGTGAGGCTTCTAGGAGTAAGTGAGGGATGTTTAGAGAGTATTTGGGCAGATTTTGGACGATCCAAAAGTCTCTGATGGTGTGAATAAGGTGGTAGTGGTGGGGGCCTTTTATAAGAGGAGAGGAGGGGCACTATTGGAAAGTCATGAAATGTTACTTTATTATATAATGAGTTTCAGATTTTAAAGGTCCCACACTTATATATTTTTAGGATAAGGTGATAAGGGTTCGAAATATACTCATCCAGAAGGATTTTAACAAGTTTAATTCTTAGATTATACATTATCATTCCATTTTATTAAAATCGTTAATTAATGAGGCAACCGCTGCATCATCATCGTGTCATAATTAATTTAATTTTTTTAATGTCTACAAATTATAAAAAAATATCATGATGTATCTAATATTTTTATCTTTATAATTAATTTTTATAGTCAAAAATATTACTTGTATAACCCCATTTAAATTTTTTTTTAGTAAAACAACCCATGTTTGGGACATTTTTATTTTAACATTATATAAAAGGTTTTTAATGTCATTTTCCTAACAAAGTGGCTCCATGGGGTCCCCAAGTTGACCCATGGATTTTTATGGTCGTACATGACTCATCCAATAGGGTTAGGATAAGTTTAAATATATTTCCATATTTTTATATTATCATTTTTACCTTTAATTTCACTAATTACCTTTAATCGTGATTAATTAAACTTAAAAGTTACTATTCACCAAAAATTATTTTAATCCCATTGAACCACATTTTACTTCCTAATGACAACCATGTATGTCAGATTTTTGAAAATCAAATCACATAAGTGGTAATATTTCATTTAAAAAAAATCAGTTTTTTAACTACCACTTAGTGGTTTCACTATTCATCAAAAAAATTGAAGTTTTCCAGAACAATTCCAAAATTTCACCCTATACTATAATGGATGTTCTGAATTAAAAAATGATGAATATTTTACAAAATTACAATCATATATGTTGCATTAATTAATTTTATAATTAATTTCTGCTATCACAACAAATAGCGTGTTTTTAAGAAACAATATATATCAAAATATTGACAATTGTTTATCTCCAATTTCAAAGTGAAATGAATTATAATGACCACAATTGGATAAAATGGTAAAAATATATTCTAATTACACTTTAAAACTACTAAATAGTATAATTTATCACTATAAATTATCTTGATTTAAAAAGTTGTTTTTAAGTATTTTTCACTATCCATAAAAAATGGATGTTCTCAGAAAAATACCAAAAATTCAACATAGGCTAATTTTGATATTCCAAATCCAAAAATTAAGTCCATTTTGAAATATAACATATATATAATTTCAAAAATTGGGTATTACTATTCATAATGGCCATATTGATTGGTCACGGTGTCTTAGAATATAGAACTTGCCTACAATGCAAATTATTGCATTATTGAAAGAGAAGTGTATCGTGGAAGCTCGGGGTGTTACAGGGAAAGAACACAGTTTGGTATTAGAAATAAGAGGCTACACAACACCAGTTAGTGAGACTAGTATTGGTGGAGCATGGAAGGATGGGACACCGGAAGGGTGGATTATGGTGGTGTTGGCATGAAATCCAAGAGATAATGCATCAGAGGGATCTCGCGGTGATTTTGGCCACATGAAACATCTAGGGGATGCATCAGGAGGTCATGTTGGTGGAAGTAAGATGCTTCTTGGGGCCATGTGGAGTGGAGGCGATGAGCATATGGAGACCACAGGCCAACGTGGTATGACCTAGCAGCCCCATGGTCTGGGTGGACCATATGGACTATGGGCATGGTAGGGTGAAGCGGCATCTGACCAAGTATATTGGGCCATAGTGCAGGCTAGATCGACTGATCTGGGCCACTCCTACAGCCCCACAGGCTGATGAGGTTTGGGACAGGCTAAATAGGGTCTGTCCGGGTCAGGTCAGTTAGACGGGGTCTGATCAGACATGGATTAGACCCATGTATAACCTTCTCTATATAATTTTGTAAATTTCAAACTGTGTTTCCATCTAAAGATCTGTTTGTAGTGTTGAGGCCCTTTATATGAGATTAAAATTTATAGATACTCTTTGGGAGTTTTTGGGGATTTTTATTTACAAACTAATGGCATGAGGTGTTGGTTCTCTTGGAATAAGCACACTAAGAGCGGAATCCTATAGCTAGAAATGACTATGTGATCTTGGTGACTTCATGAAATGGGGGATTCTTGAACTATTTACATTTTACAAGCCTTAGAATCTCCATGTGCTATCGATGATTCATGTTCCATTGACAATATTTGTGCCATTGATGCTCCTGGTTCCATCACGACTCTAGGATCCATCGATGCTCTAGGCACAATTATATCCCCACGCGTCATCAATAATCTGTGTTCCAATGAAGCGTAATTCTCATTCGGTTCACCATGTTTCATCGATGATCTTTTCTCCATTGACACTTATAGTGTCATGGAGATTGAGAGATCTATGGACTACATCTAGAAATCCATCTCTTCATGCTTTAGACTAATATATGTGTGAGATGACCATATAAATTGTACTTCATGTGTTTTCTTTTATGATGCACTTATTTGGTTTTCAATGTATTATAATCTATGTATTTCATCGTGGTATTAGATTTTGGTTTTTAGGTGTCCTACATAGCACTATTTTACTCACTCTTATATGGGCTTTGATCGCAAGTGTCGTGTCTTGTTCAAGAAACTATCTCTTTGACAAAGCTTTAGGAGGAAAAAGACTAGGTGGTACTTTGATGGATCAGACAGATGTGTTGTTATCTAAACACTTCAAGTAGTTTCCCTACACTTACCCATCAGGTAGGGTTTTTATGTAGATGAGTTTCAAAAACATGTGCATTCACATTAAAAATGTATTCTTTTGTTGGAATTGTATTCTTTCCCTAATTAAATACCCATTTTCTTACTATCACACTCTATAGATTGTATCACAGTTTATGTATTCATTTTTTACTTATAGTTTTTATATTTCATTATTTTGGGAATAGATATGATTGTGTGTGTATATGTACATAGTAAAATGCCTCACATTTGTGGGATATGCCTACTCCATGCTAGTCTCCATCACACGACCTATTAGAGGTGGGCATAGGGTTGTAACAGAACTAACCCTTTTGGGATGGGTTGTGAATGATATTGGGTCTATGGAGTTATTATTTGAGATGTATGATTTATAATGAGATGGATAATATCATGTCATGACTTCCCTCAGTGAGGCGTATCCTATGTCACAATAATAATGTAATGAAGAATACTATAGTTTAATGATCAAACTGATCATATTGTTGGGATTTATGGCACATCAGTAATACTTAGAAAATACATAAAATACTTTGTGGTTTTTTGAAATATGTAATCAAATATTATTGGAGGGACCACATCATCTACAATTTTATCACTGTGACTAATGAGAATGATCAATCAGTGTAGAAATATCAGATGGTGGTGGTGACATGGCTATGTCACAATGATCCCATAAATTTGGTCTTCTAAATTATCATTACCATAGTAATATAATAATAGATATTATCTCTGAAATACAGTTACCTTATAGATAATGTATAAGGATCGCGGGGATCCATGTATATCGATAACTAATTTGCAGAAGGGATGGTATCTATGTGAGATTCAAATGATTAAATCGAGAACCAAATGTACCATTAGAATCATTGGAACATCCAATGCCTAATGGAATTATTTTTTCATAATTTTTAGATCATTTTATATATATCTTATGCTATTAAATATTAAAATATTGAGAAAATGTTATTTAATTTTTTTACTAAAAGAACTATGTTATGGCATATATATTATTGTGAAATATCACTTCTTCATACTATGTAAAAGATCATTGGAATGAACAAGTTCAATAGAATGTGGATATCTAGATTGGGAAAAAACATTTATTATGTTATTAAGAAATTAATATGATTATTATTTTCAAATAATAATAATAATATGTGTTGAATATCGGGATGTCCAAGAGAGGAATTTCAATAACTTCTCTTTGGTGAATTTTTTATATTTCAAATTTAATGATTAGTATATTTCAACTAATAAATAATTTGATAAGGATTAGAAAACCATTAATGATAAAGAAATTTGAACCATAAATTTTAATAATGATTCATTTTCAATCATGCCCACATTATAATAGTGATTATTAAGTCATTATTAAATATTGAATTAAAGATTTTGATCCCATATGATCATAATGGATAGAAATAATGCAATACAATTAAATTAAACTATTGAAATTAAAGTGATTTATCATATAAATAATTTAAAATGTGAATACATAATTAAATAAAAGAATTAGTTTTAATAATTAGTGGTGTGTTATATAATATTCTTTGCAATGTGAATAACTCTACGGTGCTTCTGACATGATATAAACATAATCATTTATATCAAGACATGTATTGATATTTAATGGGATGATAAACATGGAAAATGTGAATGATTTAAAATGTGGGATGTTATAATATGATGTTTTATATTGATATAGTATATATTGGAATGTTATAGATTTGATGGTGGGGATTTATCAAATTAGAATAAGATAATTTGAAAGAAAATTGGACTATATTTATAATAGAATTTGTATACATGAGAAGATGTGTATAATATTATGAGTAGAAAATGTTACAAAAAGGAAATGTTTTTTATATGATAATTGAATTGTTCAATTAAAATGATGATTATTGATGAATTATTGTAGATATTATGTAATGAATTGACAATCAAGGATCTCATGGTAAATTTTTTGTCATTATGTGATGTATAGGGTGATATTATTCCAACTATATTATGTCATAGACAGATGAAATGTTTAGTGACTAAAATTTTCATATTATGGAATGATCCTTTATGATTTCAAATGGTTTTATACGTTAGATGTGATATAATGGCTGTCGTGTTATATTAGATAATTGTTGATATTAGTAGGGGTATTATATTTTTTCATTTGATTGATTTTTGGGAACACATATACTCTAAGTTCTGATAAAACATAAAATGAATTGATATTGATGATCATAGAGTGAAACAGTGAATCTCTATTACAGACACCCTATGTCTATTGTTCCTATATGATAATATTGACTATATTTTTTTTCTCACCCATGGATATGGGTAGATGCTGAAAATGATTTATGAATGTATTTTCCAATACGCAATGTCATCATTGGGAAAATATGGATCTGATATTTATTAAAGACAATTAGTGATGAGTAATTTTTTTGATATCTACAGTGCTGGATATAAGTATATGAGTAATTCATTTAGTCTCCCTAATATGTGATCTGATGATATGTTATAGGTGGAGATGTGCAGCTCCACTAAATTCTTAGTAATGATAATGGAATGGATTGTAATTTATCCCAGTGATGACATCCATTCTATACCAGAGTATAAGGATTGAGGTTGTTAAGGACACATTAGATTCTATCTCCTCTTATAACCAAATTATTGAGAAATTTTGGGACAGTATATATATATATATATATATATATTTGTATCCCTAATGATATCTAATTTATTATAGTATTCCATTTTATAGGATTATCCTTTGAGTATTTAATTTCCTCAAGTGTATTAACATGTATACACAACAAGATACAGATATATGAGTTCTTTTAGTATGTGATGTGTACTTTAATCATAACATTACGTATAGATAGAGATGTGAATATATATTATGAATTATGGGATTATTGGATAAATTTACTTCTCATATAAACTCGCTTTTAGTGCATACTAGGTGAATTATTGAGGGAAAATCATTGACAGGTTATGAGATATGAATTTTTTATCCTCGTTTAAATATAATTCACTCCAAAATCATATATCATATTGGGAAGAGTTTTCTCTTCTATTATGGATGGTAGATGAAAATTTTGATCTGGATGAAGGTAATTAGTTTCTTTTCAAGGATAATTCTTTTTTGTGTTGTCAATCTAAAAGTATGTGAATTCACCCAAAACATCAACTTTTATTGAATTTTCAAGTGATGTTTATCAAATAAAAAATTAGTATCTAAGTGTTTATCAATACTCATCTGTGTTTAAATGAATATAATTTTTGTTTTGTTTGATCACCAAGGGTGATTTTTAGTAAAAATATTATTCACTATCTATTATTTTTGAGGTTGTAATTCTAACATCATCGATATATTAGATTACAAAATGGAATACACCACTGAGTATGAAAAAAAGGTATTTACCATAGGTTATTAATTTTTATAAATCATAATTTTCAATTTGTGCAGTGGAAGAAATAATATTTTCCATGAATTTTTTTATGAATAATACATAATTTATTTACACACTGAACCTAGATAACTATTTTATAAGATAATATTATTTGAAAATTGGCTTTCTATATAGTTTATAAAGGGATAAAACCATCATGCATGGTGATACCTGGAGAATGATTAGAGAAAATGGATAGTGGGATGTCAAATTTATGGTAATGAATATGGTCCTTTCATCCATCCCATTTTTTTCAGGCCCAATTTCCCTCTTCTCATTTTATTATCAAATGAAATAAACATAGAATTTATATTTTATATTTTTTTATACATTTCCTCATAAACTAAGGCCCAAGGATTTTTCTAAAATATAAAATATATATCATGAGATAATTTAGAGGCATTTTATGGGTATAAAATTATAAATTTATCAATAATTTTTTTGTTTTAACAAATCACTAAGATTATAATATATTTTTGGGTAGACCATAGATAAATGAATCTAAAACCATTTTAAACAATCTAATTATAGGTATAGATTGAAATATAATTTAAATATTATTTTTATTATTCATTACCTTATCTCTAATAATTGGGGAAACTAGATGATTCTTTTCAAGAATGTAATCCATTATCATAATAATTCGGATGAGATATTCCACAACATATATTTGGGGTTTTCTAGTGATAATACAGTTGTGGTCAATGTTTGTGGGTGGTCGATGATTTAATATATCTACTGTTGATACATCTACTATTTGATATATGATAATATGACTGAATATGGGTTATTAAAACTATACAAAATTGGTGTAGATTATAAACTAAGGGTAGTTGTATAAAATTATGTGGTCATCTGGTCAAACTGATCTTGCGGTACATATCCAATAATGTTAGTGGTACTTGGTAAATGTAGTAATAAAATTAATTCATCATTTATGTGTTATTGAATGGAATAATATGGTTCATTTCACCCTCCTTGAAGTTTATGTGAGAATTTATAGAAATTCATAAAATAAAATAAATTATATTGTGGGGGTAATATTGATATTCCACTGTGATCCCACAAATATACAATGTAACATCAAAATGGGAAGCACAAAGTAATAAAATAAATTATTCTTACAAAACAAATATTGATTGGTTTGTGGGTGGAAAACATAGGGGATTTACATGGAAATCATGAACTAGATGAAAAAAGAGTCATGTGAGGATTCATCATATATTCAAATTGGGTGTCGGATGTTCTCTTAGAAAACATCTAACATCACAAGCACAATAGAATTGAAGTTGGGACATTTTGAGATATATTTTTTAATAATTTATGATCTTCATGATTAAATGAAAAATAAAATGTTATTATAAAATAATAATAAATTATTTTAAAAAAAATTAACTTCTTTATAAATATATCACTTTGTAACACTGATAATGAGGTCATAAAGTCAAACAAATGTGTAAGAACATTAATTTATGGAATATGATGATAGTATTTCTTAAGAGATCATGTAATTATTGTGATCATTATTATTTAATAATAATAGTTATTGAAGAATATTTTTAATCAAGATGAATAATTTTTAATTACATCTATAGTGAATTTTATGATTATAAGAAGTGGTTATTGGTCTATTTTGATGAATCACTAATGTGATAAGTATTAGATCATCATTATTGATAGTGAAACAAGAATCATGAAGGTTAATATTAATTCTTGTTGAATCATATATATATAATTCCTGATATTAGGAATTAATTATGAAATTATGAATTTTATACCTTCATACCATTTGAACTAGATAGATGGAAATAAATAAATGGAAATAAAGAAAACAATATAAATAAATATGGGTTGTCAAATATGGAATGGATAATTTAATCTAACAACATTAATTAAAAAAAATCTAATAAAAGTGGTGTGAAATTTAAATGTGAAATTATAATCATAACTCAATTATGTTGACATGATATTGGAATTTACTATATTTACATGTATATAATGTGTGACATTTTTTGTATGTGATATATAGATGATATAAATAAATATTAGGTGAATTCAAATGGAGGCTAATATTCAAATTCAATAACTAAAGGCAATTAATATTATAATAATAAGGATATGAATTCCAATAAATGGGTTTTCATAATTTTAATGGAAACTAGTAATGTACAATTAATGAATTTGGTTACATGTGGCGATGAGGATTAATATTGAATGGAATAAAGTTGTAAAAAAACATTAGATACTGAAACATTGGTTGAACGTCTTTTAATGAATATTATCATTATTAAAAAATTATCACAACTATAATATAACTATGAATTTCGGTTTTATTTGGGAATTTTGTGTTATCAGATGATTTCCTATGAAAATATTATTGACGATGTCATTTGATGGATAACTAATTGGTATAGTAACAAATATTTATCATTTTTTGATTCTTTATTTACTTTATATAGATTTAGAAGTGGATTTTATATTGGGGATGATATTAAGTTTGGGTTTCTATGTGAGAACTCTTGTGAGGCTGATAAGAGGATCTATGATTGTTCTTCTATAAATTAATTTTGTGTGTAATTTACTCTGATATGTGATCTAGTATATGATTTATGTGTGTTAATTAAAATGGGATACAAAAATGAGACTCTTTTCAAATCAAAAACTATTTAAGGGTAGATTAGTAAGGTAGTGTATATATTCCTTATCGGCCATGTATCTTGGTACATGATGATGATGAAATGTGAATGTACCTCCAATTTCAAAGTCACTTATTTTGGATGAAATTGGTTAAAATTATCAATAATCTCATTAGGGATGATTAATTATTCTTATGTATCTAGAATGGGATATATAGATATGGGTAACCTCTTTAATGACCTTAATCTACGAACATGGTGTACATGAAAGGTGGAGAGTACTATTTCCCCAAACATCATAGTTATTAGAATGTGATCAAATGTAACTAAACAGAATGGCGATATCCCTTCTATCCCATTAAAATGGATTAATATGGGCAATGAAACACAAGATATTATCTCTATTCATACCTAAATCGTTTTAATTAGATGGAATTAATATGATAATATATATTGGTTATACTGAACATATGTGTTTTTCATCTTGTGTTATATTATGAAAACATTTCCATAGATATTTTAATTTATTCCAGCATCTTGATAATTATTTTTTGTGTGAATTAGAGATATGTATTTATTATAATTATAGATGGCTATTTACATTTACACTTCTGATATATGTGGAGTTGTTTATTTATTCAAATATTATGGAGATAGGTTAAAATTTATATTTAATAATTAAAAACATTGTTATTTTGTGAGCTTGAGGAAAGTGACCTATGCATTGTTTAATCATGGTGGTTCCTAAAATTTTTTATTGATAACCACATATAATTTTATGTAGACTAAAACAATAATTTTATAGACCTCCCCAGTCAATTATTTTGTGAAAATCATGTGTTTCATGTGTTCTGGGAGGCAATGGGGACTCATTTCCAATGTTTTCCAAAAATCCAGTTTTTCAGATGGTGAGTCAGAATAGTTAGTCCCAAACCATTTCTCATCCAGTGGTGAGTCACCTATCTCTGACTCAACCTCCTGTGAATCTTTATTGTGACTCACCAAATGGTGAGTTAATTCCATCATTTTTTCAGCATTTTGGGGTTCTGCAAGTTTTTCTAGATTTAATCCTTCTAAGTTTTTATTGACATAAGTTGTGATTAAAACCATGTTCAAGTGTTCTTGATTTCTTTTCAGAGGATTTAAAATATATATTTATTTTCAAAATTCTCTGGTGGATTTTTGATTGTCCAAATTCATGGTTCATATCCACTTTTGACGGGGAGTTCAAAACAGATTCCCTTCCATTCAGTCTCGGATCAAGTCATTCAATGGTAGAACACATTTATCCATTATTTGTTTCTATTTTTATTAATATCAAGGTGCACTAGAACAATTTATACATGAGATTCCATGTGTCTATGTTTCCCCCTTAGATCTTCTATCCCCATAGCCAATTGAACACCCTGTTTAGAACAAGGAGGTGGTGCTGATCAATTGTTTCTCGAAGTAGATATCCCTTTGTTCCTATTATTTATGAGTCATATGGGTTGTTTGTATGAATGTTTTCCACGTGAAGGTAGTTCAATAAATGTTTAATATATATATATAAATCATATTTAAACAAATAAAAATGGATTGCGGGAATGTGACACATACTTTTGTTTCATTATTTATTATTATTGTGATCTATATAGGCTATATGCCTACTAAAAATCATGGCCATTTGTGGTCTTTATTTTATCCCTAAGGATAAATTGTGATTTAATGTTAGGAATTACGTTGTTAATGACTGTATATATGAAATTTATTAATTATTTATATAGTTTTTAAATAAAAGGATACACTAGGATAAAACATGTTCAGTGATAACCCATGTATTATAAATGTGGAATTATAGGATGAGTTTTTTCTAAATCTGAAAACACCCTCCACTATATGGTATGGTAGTGTGATGTAGGTTGTTTTGTTATGTCTTGTTCCTTGTGTGGTTTTGAGGTAAGATCTTGACTATAAGTTGAGATGGTACGAGTGGTGTAATGGAATCTAATTTTGTGACATTGAATGATTATGGAATGAATGGGATGTGTTTCAAAAGAATGGTTGTAGGATCAGGTTGTGAAATGTTTATGTTACTAGGAGTGATATGTGTGGTTTTATTATACTCTGAGTCTAACAATTTTTTTGTGATGAGATGTTTTGTAGGGTTTTTTTATGTCTGGGTTTTTTCTTATTGTGATGGTGGACTGGGAAGAATGACTTTGAAGAATTATGATGGATGTGGTTGGTATGTCTTTCAAACAGAGTAAACATATGATGTGAGTTTCTTTATTGTGGTTCTTTTTCATCTACATGCTTTATGTAGTGTGTTTTATTGCATGTTGTGGTTGGTACATTCCCGTGTATGGATAGAATGGATAAATAGTTTCCTCAATAAATATTGATAATTTGTTAAATTATTTTGGCTGAGGGTGTGTTCAAGTTATATATTCTTGTGGATGGATTTCATTTATCAAATTCCAAAGAGACTATTACTAGTGTTAATAAATACATTTAGATGTATCAGTAGATTTGGTTGTATCATAAGGTGGTTTATTTTTTTATTGAGAACACGTAGGCTGGGTTTCATTTTTTGATACTATATATACATATATGTATTTTTATTTATGTTTTCTACACACATAACACCCTAGTAGAGAACAATATGATGAACACACACATTTTTAGGGTGACAGTTTCTTTCCCAAACATCATGGTAGGAGGATGGAAGGTTGGCCACCAACTCTTCCCTACATCCATTTCCAGGCTGTGATAACCCACAATTATTCTGGTAGTTTGTGGTTTGTGAGGCCATGGTGTGTACGAGTGGGTTGTGTTTTCTATAGTGTCTTTGAGATAATATGTGAAAAGATATGTGGCCCTAGTGTCTGTGGTCGGTATGTTTTTGTAAGGCCCGGGTGTGGGTGGGAGAGACAGGATAATCTGGGGATTCCTTGGTTGTTGGATTACCTATGTGGCCCATGTGTGTGCTAGTGGTTTCTAAAGTGGTAAATTTTGATGATATATGAGTTCTAGGATGTTATCTGTTAGAGTATGAGGGCATCTAATCAATAAGAATGTGATTTTAGGTACCCTATCATCGATGTGATTACTCTATTAATTTACATGACTTTTGTTTCCTGGTGATCGTGCCATTGTAAGGTGGGGATGGCTAGAATACTTTGTTAGTTGTTGTTGGTTCTTTTAATTTATCATAGGAACATTAGTATTCTTATCCCACTTATGGATGAGATACTTTGGATTTCCTAATGAGTATACTTGTATGCTCCCCCTATATTATAAAACTGCTTTATGGTTTCCTGGAAGATTATAGGGACCATGATGGGAATTACCAGGATGGACTATGGTATAGTTGTTGCATCACTGCTTATCTTTACTTTTGAGAATTCACTGTAGAGCTTTTCCTTGAATTTGTAGCCGATTTACTTTTGGCATTAAAATGGGATGGATTTAGGGTTTATATTTATATAGTGCATTGAGTAGTTTTGGTGTGGACCTGATTATATCTTGAAATTGTTTTCTTATATAATGGGGTAATGCCTCCAATTTTGGGATATTATATACCCTTTGTGATAGTAACCAAACCGTGGCCTAATAGAGGCAGGACTCAGTGGCCATTATCTCTGTACATTTATTTCATGCATAACATGGGTACCTTTAGGTGATGGGGGTTGTAGCAGAATGTTATCAGAGTGTATAGTTGAGATATATAAGGGATTTTAGAGTTAGTAACAATGAGAATTTCAATGGTTGGTAGTGAAGTAGTGTTATGTGATCCTGGTGTTTGACATAGGATAGAAAATATGGGCACAGAAGAATGATTTTAGCCCCCCCCCCCAAGATCTGATTCAAGGGCTCTGAGTCTAGAGAATGACCAAGTGAGGATACCCCATATTTAGGGTAGAGACTATAGGAAAGTAACTAGCATCATAATGATTATTTTTCTTGTTTTAATTAGTTGTTTGGGAAAATATAAATAAGTAATTAGTTTAATTTAATCATAAATAAAATTCCAAACCACTTGATCTATGGAGTCCCTTGTTTAACATATTCATCCCCAGAACAAGGTCATAGTGTGTATGTAGTGTAGGTAGTGGAGGATCAGTATGCTTACTCGGTTGATCTATATAGTGTTTATTGGGAAGAGGAGGATGATTAGTGGAACTATATTCTACTATTTTTTTACCGGTAGACTCCAGGGATTACGAGGACATCATTTTTGATATGGAGATGGATAGTTCACTTAATGATATTGTGATTACAATCAATTTAATCCTGAATCTGACGGATTAATGGGATCCTTTTGATGTTACCCATATTCATGGAGTCACTCATCAAAGTGGGACACTATACCTGGGGGAGAGGAAGAAGGCTGACATTCCGTGGGTCAATTTTGAGGAGTTCTGAGCTGAATTCCTTTCATCGACCATGAATTATAAGAAGTGGTAGTATCTACTCTCCCTCTAGATGGGAAATGTGACGATATAGAAGTTGTTGATCATGTTCAAGGATCTCCTCTGTTTTTATCCGGATATCATTCTAGATGAGGAGTCACATGCAAGATGTCTAGAGAAGGCACTTTGTTCTTCTCTCCAGTACATTGTTTCCCCCTTCACCTTGCCGAAAAACATGGAGGTACATAATAAGGTAGAGGTAGTTGAGAGGATGCACTTGTGGGGAGGTATACCATGAGAGGAGAGTAATCCTAGTTCTTCTAAGGTAATGGTTAATGATAGGTGGTCATAGGTTCTGAGGCTTCCTGGTTTCGGCCAACAGGGAATCAACCTCAGCTATTTCTGTTTTGGACTTCTAGTCCACATTCATATCCTGTAGGTTTGGGGATGATGAGTTTCATATTTGGAGTTCATTGAAATCTTCAGAATCAATTCCCAATGGTCATTAAATCTCATTATGGTGGAGGTGGGAAGGTTTAGTGCCCGCCTCAGTGGTAGAATATAGCTATGCTACTCTAGAAGTAGGGACATACACACCTCACTCCACCAAGGGGAGATAAAGTGCATAAGGACTATGCTCATGGTGTTCTTCAATGATCTTGACCAAGGAATGGTAGGTGAGGCGGTCATCAATAGAGGTGTAGATATGCTAGTCATGTTCATTTTAACAATGTAGAGCCAGCCGTTCTAGTTGGGCTGGAGATCATTCAAGGTTTGATCAAAATGTTTAGTACCCTTTCATGTACTATATTTGATTCAAGAGATTCACAATCATTTGTTTCACCTAGTCTAGCCCATGATATGGGACTAAAAATAATGAGGATTCCCATTCCCCTATTTTTGTGTATGTCAGTTGGATGTTAGACCAGTTTGTTTGATGTATGATGGGATGCAGACTGAAAATGGGACACATTATTCCCATTATGATATTTTCTTGATACAGATGCAACCACACAATATCATATTTTTATTTGAATGGTTGTATTATATGCATTATTTAATCAACTACTTCTTGTGTAGGGTCATGTTTTCATATGTGGATGTCTAGTTTGTGGCTTTCTAGGGTGATAATAGTTTTCTGATGGGTATTTGGAGTATGTAGCCACTTATTTATTTATTATCCATGATTTCAGTTGAATCAGAGGGTACTGAGATGGAGAAGGTTCCAAGATTTGTTGTGGAGTTCAGGATGTCTTCCTCGAGGAGGTTGTCACTACACCCCCTCAACATTATATTGCATTCATGGTGGAATTATAGCATGATGATTCTATGATTTCGATTTATCCTTATCAGATGGAACATTCATAGTAATCAGTGTTTTGGATTTTAATTTAATGACCTAATGAATAAGGGATTTATAAAGAAAATTTTGTCATTTCATGGTGCTCTAGTATTGTTTTCAATGAATACAAATTGTGGTTTGAGATTGTATATAGACATCCGAATATTGAATCTAGTAGTGGACAAGAACCTGTAACCTTTCTTGAGGATAATGATCTTCTTGACCAGCTGAGGGGAGAGAGTTGGATTTATAGGATCGATATTCCATCTTGATATCACTATTTGAGGGTGAAAGAGGGTGATATCCTAAATAAATCTTTTAGGTGTAGGTAAGGGAACTTAAAGTTCATATTAATTCATTTTGATGATATGAATGAACAAACTATGTTCATGGGTATGATGAACTCCTTCATCCATGTTCTCCTGGACTAGTTCATCATCACATTCATCGACAAAATCTTGATCTCCTCGATGTCAGAGGAGGATTATAATGAGCATGTCAACATTGTCTTGCAGGTCATTCTACGCTACTAGCTCTATAGAAATATATCCATGTGCAAGTTCTAGACATGATAGATGAACTTACATGGGCATGAAGTTTCTCTATTGGATATAGTAAAGGAATCTTTAGAGATTGGGGTAGGTCTTTCATAGAATGCACATTATAATGTTTTGGAGGTTTTCAGTTTTTTCGCCGTAGCATGCTATTACCAAAGATTCATACCCAATTTCTCTGATGTAGTAGCCCAGTTGATAGATCTAACAAACAAACCATGATTTTTTGTGGAGTGAGATGTTCTAGGAAGCATTCAATTATTGCATGGGGGATTTTTTCTATGATATAGAGATCTAGTTTCCTAAGGAAGGGGTAATGTTCAAGGTGTTTTGGGATGCTTCATGTATCGGTTTGCAATGTCTGTTGATGCAATAATAGGGGTGATCATTTATGGGTTGAGGTAGTTATGTACCCACATACATAAATATTCCACCCATTATCAAGAGTTAGAAGTGGTCGTGTTTTCATTTAATTGTTGGCAACATTACCTCATTGGATAGTACTTTTTATTCTTCATAGATCTAAAGAGCTTGAGGTATATATTTTTTCAGAAAGATCTAAACATGTGACATCACTGGTGGATATAGTTTCTCTTAAATTACAACTTCAAAATCTCTTACACCACCGGAAAAATGAATTTCCTGGTTGATGCTTTGAGAAAGAAGTCGCTGAAGGAGGTTGTTTGGGAATCTGCAGATACATGGAAGGCAATAGAGGATTTGGAATCCATGAACATAGATGTAAGATAGAATTGGGGTAGAGGTTAATTATATCAGATGATAGTGTAGTGTTATTTAATACAGAAGCTAGATGAGTCTTTGTCAAGAGACTGGGAGGTAGAGGTAATGCGTGACAACATTGACAATGATGATGATTTAAAGGGACAATCAAAGGATAGTCCGAATCAATAGATATTTGGTGGAAGGCTATTTGTTACAGTTTTGATGAATTATGGAGTTCTTTATGAGTTTGACACCATGACATTAGAGGAACATCAAGGTGTATCCAAGATGTACCATGTATTGATAAAGTCGTTTTGTGTCCTGTGATGAAATTGTAAGTCGTGGAATTGTTGGAGAAGTTCTAAGTGTGACAGTTAGTAAAGGTTGAGCATCATGTACCTTGTGATTTAATTTATCCCTTAAATGTCCCTAAGTGGAATTGGGGTGACATATCAATGGATTTCATCATACAAATCCCTAGGGAACTGGGAGGATTTGGTGAAATCTGGGTTGTGGTGGATTAAATAATGAAATCAGTTCACTTATTAGAGATCAAGGAGTTGAGAGTAGTATATGCCCCGGCTATGAGGTATGTGGATAAAGTGGGGATGATGCATAGTGTTTTGAGATCCATTGTCTCATATAAGGTTAAAAATTTTACATTATGAGTTTGGAGGGAATTACAACATTCTTTTGGAACTCCGTTATGCCTGAACACTGTCTTCCACCCTCATTTAAATGGGAAGACCAAATGGAATATCTGGACATTAGAGGACATGTTGGAAGAATACGACTTTGATTTTGGTAGATCATTGTATCAAAACATAACATTGGTAGAATTTTCTAACAATATTGTATTTATCTCTTCTATTAGTATGTATCCATTTGAATATTTGTATATAAGACTATGTCATTCGTATTTCTGTTGGACATAATTTAGGGAGATAGCGGTTTGTGGTCCCAAGGTAGTGTATAGAACAATAGAGAATGATATTCTTGTCCGTGAGAGTATTAATATAGCAAAGTACTGGAAGAATTCATATAATAATCGTAGAAGGTTTCCCATGGAGTTTGAGGTTGGGGACACATTTTTCTTAAAGGATTCCCCTCTACATGGGCAGTAGAGGTTTGATAAAGGGAGAATGCTTTCTCCCAGGTTCAGTAGACCCATCAAGGGGTTGGGATGGGTTTGTGGAGTGGAATAAAAATTGGCAATACCGTCAATGATTATGATGATCCATGACATCGTCCATGTCCTTAATCGTTGTCAGTATCTTCCTGATAACACTCATATTATTCCCTGGGGAATGTTGGATGTCGAAGATAACACAACATTTATGGAGAAGTCAACAGAGATCCAAGATATTTGATAGAAGGTGTTGTGTAGATGTAACATTACCTTGGTTTGTTTTTTGGGGAGGCATGGTGTCCTTGATGAGAGTACATGGGAAAGGGAGATACTAATGGGTGCCTAGTACCCTGAGTTCTAATATTTCCATGTTGTGTTTACCTTTGTAATGAGATGCATGAAACTTGTTTTTAATGAGAATATTACTTTATATATTCCATGATTTATGATAATTTCATGAAATTGGAAACTGTAGGACTAGATTCATAATCAATACATGATAATTGATATTTTATTAAACCCATGTGGGCGTGTTAGTGCCACCCATAGTGGATAATATCTTGACATGGATGACAGAATTCAAAAATTCATATGTCCGGACAGTGTGCCTTTTTGTGCTTGTGTGGTCTGTATTCTAGTCGGTTGGGGTGGTAGATATTGTAGAAGGTGTCATTGGATGTTTAGGTTTAACTATTACTTTCAAACAACATAGGGATGTTTATAGTTAAATTTAGTGTGCTTAGTTTCTAGCGGTGTTTCATGCATGAAGGGAACCGTGAGAAGTATCTCAGGGGGTGGTTGTTCAGACACCTCATTTACATCTTTGTAGGGATTGAATTATCTAGAATAATATTAGTTTGAGAGTAATTTAATGTCATGAACCACACCACCTCAGGACATTACTTTTTGGAAATAGGGTGTTTGAGGTGTTTAGGGAGGTAATAGTGACTCATTTCAAGCGTTTTCTTAAAATCCGGTTTTTCAAACTGTATGTCAAGATGGTGAGTCAGTAACAGTAGCTCAACCAGTAGTGAGTCATCCAACGGTGACTCACACACTGGTGACCCACTAAGGTGACTCACCCAATAGTTATTCACTAACAATAGTTTTTCAAAATTCCATGTTTCAGCTACATTTTCTAAATTCACCAATTTTACCATTTAATTGATATAAATTGAGTTTAAACCCATTTTTAATTGTTATATAAGTATTTTTGATTTATATAAAATGCATATTTATTTTCCTAATTATTTGGAGTCTTTCAGTTAGTAAGATTTTTTTGTCATGATCCACTTTTAATTGGGATTTTAAAATGGTTTCATATCCCATCTGACTCAGATCATGTACTTCAATGCCAGACACTTTTCCTTCATTATTTCTTTCTCTTTTCTCTTGATCACCAGGAATCATAGAACCATTATTTATAAAGGATATATACAGATTTGTTCCACCCTTTTATTGAATTTCCCTAGAGACTTACACACCTCCTATTAGGGTCAAGGAGGAGGTGTTGATATTCTGTTTCTCATGCCTGGGACACCTTCATAACTCTTATTTCTATATCATGATGGGTGGGTGTATGAATTTTTCCCATGTGAATTCAGTTGAATCCATGTTTAATAAATTTAATTGAATTGGATTTAAGATAATAAACATAGGTTTGGTGGAATGTGACACAAGATTCTGTTTCATTGATTTATTATATTATGATGTATATGGACTATATGACTAAAAAATATAATGGCAGTTGGATATCCTTCATTATTCACTCTGTATTACTTGTGATGGTTTTTTGTGGATGAATTCATTTATCAAATTCTGAAGTGACTGTTTTTGGTGTTAAAAAATGCATTTAGAGGTAGGATCAGATTCAGAAGTATCATAAGGAGGGTTATTATTTGACTGATAACCCATTGGTTGGTCTTGATTGTTTGAAACAATATATAAATACATCTATTTTATCATGTATATTCTATTTGAACCCCACCCTTGTTGAGAATTATGTGCCGAACATCCCCATTTCACGGGGGAGGGAATCTTTCCCAAACCTCCCATTGGTAGGATGGATATATGGCCACCCTACCTTCCACGGCTCCATCATCCCGGTAGTGATAACCCAATATTATTTGGGTAGGTAGTGTTTTATGAGGCCCAGGTCCGTGTGAGTGAGTTGAGGTTTTTCTAATTTCATTAGGATGAGATATTATGTTGTATGTGGCCCAGGAGTCTAGGGACAGGATGTAGTTTTGAGGCTTAAGAGTGTGCATACGAGATTTGATGAGGTTTTTTTGTACATGTTGTGGTAAAATCACTGGGGCCTAGGTGTCTGCGAGAATGTAGTGATGTGGTAAATTTTGTAGAGGTGGGATCACCAAGACATTTTTTGTTAGGTTGTGAGAGAGGATAATATGTGGAAAAGAGGCGTGGGGTACCACATCATCAATTTTCTTACTATATTACATTACTTTTCTTTTGTTACATGGGGATTATACTTTGGTGATGTGGGGATGTATTGGATACCTTTTTTGGTGATGTTGGATCTTCTATTTTCTCACAAGAGCCTTAGTATGCTTCTCTAACCTGTGCACAAGAGACATTGGTTTTCATACTAAGTACATCTATTTTCTCACCTTACATTATATATTGGAATTTATGTTATTATTAGGATTTAGGGGAGTATTATGGGCACTAATGGCTCAGCCAATGGGACTGATGATGCGCAACTTCTTAGCTCTACTTTTGGGTATTTTCATCAAATATTATCGTCGTATTTGTAGCAGTTTTAATTTAATCATGCATGTGGTATAAATTATTGTTTTTCTTTTATATAATTCTCATAATTGATTTGTTATAGAAAATCATATCTATTGATATTATTTTCTTATAAAAATCGTTAATGCTTCCCATTTCGTGAGATTTTACACCCTTTGAGCTAGTCACCACCTTGGGGATTTCTAGAGGCAGTACATGGGGTCATTATCTCTCTTCCTTCATTTTCAGCTCCATTAGGGTGTCTTTGGAGGGAGTTGTTGTGAAAAAACCTTAATATATATTTATTCATGTAAAATTTTTATTCTTATATGATAGGATCACTAATTTTGATGCCTATTCTAAACATTGTCTTACTCACCCATGTTTGAACACTTATAACAACCAATAATTTACATACATAAATATTACATCTTATTAAATTCATATTCATTACATAACATTATGATCCAAACTAGATATTATTGATCTAGTATATTTAATAAAATGGCTACATAAATATATTTTTAATAAACGTTCTACAGTTTATACAATAGAGTTTTTTATAACCATATGCCTTCAATGAAATATCATGCCTAAAACCTTTCTTTTTAACATATGGAAATGAATCATCTTAAACGTTTAGATAATATTTCTATTGATGGTCAAAAAGGGAGATAAGAATGATAATTTAAATAGAAATCATGTATAAATAGCGTAAAAACATGATATTAGACATTTAAAATAATTCCCATTAATTATTATATCTTAAACCAGATTCATGGAATAATCATTTTAGTTCATAAGATATTAATCATAAAGGGATAAAATAATATAAGTTATGAAAATATTACAATGTAGTAAGATCATTTCATAAATGTGCGGATAAAAAATTATTATAATCATAATAATAGAAATAATATTTTAAGTCTACCAATAATGACATTCTTAACATGTTATTGTTGTTCTATCTGACCGTTTACTTGCTTTGGGTTTTGGATAACCCTCTCGTGTACCCTCATATTATGAGAATGGGATAACATCCCATTTACCCTCTTATATTAGGATTTCGATAACCTCTTATGCCCCCATGGAGCACATAGAACATTAATCAATACAACATCATTTGAAGTGATATATAATTCTGATCCCACCCATCACAAAATATTATATCCATTAATATTCATGCAATAATATCATAAAAAATAAATAAAATTTATCCCGTGGTATGTAAAATGGGTTTGATCAATTTTTAATCATAAAACCCATAAAAATTTGAAATCTAGAATAATTACTATATCTTTGTATCATATCTCTATTTATTTTTATATAACACGAAAGGACATTATAAAAAAGAAAAAAAAGATTTAAATATCACTAGAATATTTGCTTGAAAAATAGCCTATTTATTTTTTAATAAAATATTCAAATCCAATAATTTCACAAATATTATAAAACCATTTACCTTTAAAATGACCTTGATATTTTTTAATGAAAGATAAAATAATTAATTGGACCTTAAGGTGGGAAAAAAAATTCATGTCATGTACATATGAACAAATGATCCTTTTACCCTTTCAGTTAAAATCCAATTATTCCTCATTTGAAAAGTGAAATGAATATTATTTTTAAATTTTTTTTAAAAAATGAATCATGGTTAAAAATAATTCAAAAAATGTATAAAATGAATATAAAAACGTTTTTAAATTTTTTTTATAAAACATGGATATGAAAGAAAAATATATTTTTTACCAAATTGAAAAAAATGATACTCTTTTAATAAATTTTTTGGGTCTCATAAGTACACAAATTGAGGAATAATAAAGGAAAACATTTTTTCTCATGAAATATCCATCTTAGAAAAATAATTTTGATATTATTGATAGTTATTACATGATCTTTTATCATCAAAAACTAATTCATAAATAATCATTGTACATAATGAAATTGTAACATAAAACACTTTCATCAATTTCACCTTATTTGAAAGTGATTTAACATACTATATTATATAAGTAAATATTTTGTACCTATATAAAATAGTAATGATCATAATTATAATATCGTATATATTTCGTGTATAACATTTCAACAATAATTTAATAATAATTATTTATTGATATCATCATTTCTAGGTGTTAGCAGTTTCATTTTTTAGGATAATTTATATTTGGTTGTTCTAATACAGGTCTTATTATTATATTTATATTATATAAATTTTTTTATTTATGATATATTGATCATGATTAGTCACTATATTCATATTTATAATCATTCAAAGATTATATATTTTAATACTAATTTAATTCTTCATTGAAACGATAGGCCTTACGTACACATGAATACTGGATTGTGATTTCGATGTATTGAAAAAAACAAGGAAAATAATAATAAAGAAATATAAAATCATTATAATATAATATATATAATAAATATTTATAAAATATACCCTTATTAACATCTATGTAAAACATTATTGAAACAAATTATGTTGCATCGTGGAGGTGGTAGTCCACAAATACACATGAGCGGTGTTTTCATTTTCAAATGGATTAGATGGTAAGGAAGATATTATATTATATATAAGGAGACATAATTATTCCTTGAATATAATATGAAACATCAATTGTAAATTCATAACCATAATAGAAATATGGTGATGAAAAATGAATTCCATCGCTATGTGTAGGTGGTAGTCTACAAATGTGCACGAGCGATAAATTCTCTTCCATTATTATGAAACAGTGTTTAGCTAATGATAGTTTCATGTAAATATTAAAATTTAATTAAATTTAGAATACATAATTTTATATTTCATATTTATTACTATATATTCACAAATTTTATAAGAATAAAAGTTGAAAGAGGTCGGGTATAAAGATGACTTCTTCTTCTCTATTGCTCTTTTAGATCCATTCTCAGCCACCCTTTGAATGATCTTTCATGAATTCCATTACATCTCATTAATGTCTATGTAAGTTTATAGTACAATGGTTAGAGATTCTTCATCTCAATGGATCAATTTTGTATAAATAAAATAGAGAAGGGGTAACCTTTTATAAAGGGGAATCAAACACATGGAATTAGAAAAAATATTAATTTTTTTATCTATTCTCAAGAAAAATGATTCCAAATGAAGTGATATTTTATAAAAATGTGTTTAATGATAAAAATATATTACAAAATAAAATTTTAATTTTTTTAGTTTTAATTTTTTTACTTTATATTTTTGAATAATTCCTTGGTTAACAAAATTTAAAAGTAAATTTATTAATAGAATTTTTTATATTAAAGAGTTATAATTTTACTTATAGGAAACAAATTAAACCATAAATGGTCTAGGGATGGTATTTTGAACCATTTATTATCACACCTTCCCTCGTGAAATAATATTATATATGAGGACTTGACCATGAAAAATACAGTAAATTGATATTACCCATTGAATGAAATTTATGATATCCATATGAAAACTTGAAAAATAAGAAAATACAATTATTACAATATTCTTTACACATATGAAATTTATGATATCCATATAAAAAAATTAATAAAATAAATGTATTAATCCCTATTGAATGAATCTTGAAACCCGTTTAAGGAAACGTAGAACATTATATTCATAGCTTGTTTTAAACTAATTTACAAAATAAATGGGGAAATGGTAAATCTATAAGAGAAACGACCTAGGATAATTACCTCATTCATTCCAATGAAGACATAGATCATCCCCTAATGCATTAAGGATTGATAATTGTTATCAAAAAATAAATTAAGCTAAATTTTGATAACCATCTCATGTTTTTTAATTATTATGTATCATATGATGAATAAAATAAAATATTATATTACATTTTCAACAAAAAACCATTGAAAAACTCTTTTAAATGAGTTTTAAAAAAACTTTTGGAATTCATAATACATATTTTTAATCCAATTTCAAAACTAAACTATGTTGAATAAAAAGAAAGATATTATATATTTATTTAAAAAATAAATTATTTTAAATTAATATAAATGTTAAATAATAGTTATGGTGGGGGGAAGATCCATTGACATCGTATATTTTAAAATAAAACATTATTTGTTCTTTTTTATGAAACATTCAATAAAAATATTCCCTTTGGATAAACATGTATATAATGTAAAACATTTAATTAATATTTAAAACATTATTCATTTTTTACCATCTAATTACATACATGAAATTTTTTTATTAATATAGACATTAAAGAAAAATATTTCGAAAGTAAGAATTTAAAATAATTAAAAAGTTGTTTTTATGGTAATGTGTCCCTTACAAAAAGTCTAACACAGAACATATAATACTTATATACAAAAATAATAAATTTTTGTTAATTATTTACTAGATGAAGATGTTTTTTAATGTTGATTATTTCTTTTATTTTATTTAATAACAAGTTTTGTTTAACTACAAAATAAATTTTGTACGCATTAAATTTCTTGATGATATTCATCTGATATATCCAATTTGAAATTGTCAGTTGACAATGGTGAAAGAAGCCATTATTTAGAAAAATCAAGGACAATAATAATTAAATAATTACCTTTTATAAAAAAAATTACACATTTGAACCCAACCATCAAATATGGTAATGTGAAATGAATTTTTTATACTCATTGAGATGGTTCGTCATACGTAAGCATGATGAATATTTCCATCTATCAATGATAATGAAGGAGTGATGATAAATATTATTTCCAATTTCATGAATTATAAAAATATCATAAATAAAAATATATTTTTGAATATATAATTATATATACAATCCAGGTTAAAAAATGTTGTAAAATTAATCACATCGCTTCGTAGTGATGGAAATCAGTATCTAGACAGAACGACAAAATAAATTTTCAATGATTAGAAAATCTAAAAAATATGACATGTTATCTTTCAAGATATTTATTTTTATCATTAATATTATATATATATATTATATATCCGTATAGGAATTCAAGAGTTTTTTTGATTGAAAATGAATTACATTTGTTCATTAGGTGTGTGTTCTCAATATACACAAACGAAGTATTAATTTCCCATTTAATATCAGTAATATATATGAATAAGTCATTAAATTAAGTTAAAAAGTATAATTATATTTAAGATACTTAAATTACAATTTCATAATTTCAGAATGTATTTGAATGGGGTAGATGAATAAATAAATCCGTCAAATTCAGATAAAAGTTATACAACATCATCAGACAACCACTTTAGGTTTACTCACAAAACCTTCGAGAATTGTTTAATAATAAATCCAGGGCCACTATGATGTGTGTAGTGTTGTTCAAGAGAGTCATGGGAAGGTATTGGACAATATATAGTTATCATGTTGTGTTATTATGAGAGGAAAATAGGTTCTCATTTATAGGCGACAAGAGAGGCACTAATGAAATTTCATAAATTATTAAATTTATATAAATTAAATATCATGTTAAAATGGGACAAATATTATATAATTAGAATTTAATATTAGTATGGGTCGAAAAAGTATCATAAAATAAAATGTTTACAAGGTTACACTATGTTTTTATCATTATAACTTTTTAAACCCTCATTATCCTATTTGAAAATTAAAATTATATCATTGATTTTCGCAATTTAGTGGTTAAAAATGTTAATGTAAATTCTCAAATGAACTATAAATGAACCAATAATGACATTACCATACGTACCCCATCCATCTGAGAAAATGTAATATTTTTTAAATTTAAAAAATTTATGAAAATAATGGTTATTATAATATATCATTAATTTCAATTTTGGAACTACTCATTTCATTTAAATTAGAAAAAAAAACAAAACTGTAAAATAATTAGAATATAATCCCCTCACAATTATTTGATATGATATATTTATGAAAAAATAAGTCAATAATTCTAAAAAATTATTTAACTATTAAAAATTTTATTTTCATTTATTTTATTTTTCTAATAATATTATAAATATTTTATCAGTGTTGCACAAGAATATAAGTTAACTACATCAAAAAAATTAGAAATAAATTATAAAGATAAAAATTAATTTATAATAAAAAACCATTATATCCAGACCTATTTTTTCCCTAACAAAAAATATTATAGATATTAAAAGAGATAAAGTGACATTTTTTTCATTATATTAACATAAAGTAGTATAAAATTTATAATCACAATAAAGAGTCAAGAAATTAATGATTTTTTAAATTGTGGATGGTTTAGGTCGATGAAATAATATCATGAAAAATAAATACTAGTTATTGATATATTTTATTTCTTATCTCATAGTTAGACTACTTCAAACTCATTTTATCCTTAACTATGTTAACTACCAAATTTACCCTGATAACTTAATTAATTTAACAATATTAAAATGTATCATCTATATAACTTTTTACATGATTATTTAAAATTTGGAAATCTTTTTTTCATGATCAATTTATATTGGTGGAGGAAATTACATTTAAAATAACAATACAAAAACAAGATTAATAATTTTTAGGAAAAGAGAAGATATATAATTAAAAATTCATTTCACATTATAATGAAATAATGAATTTATAATTTATTTTATTATTTTCCATTAATATAAAACCAAATTTTATTCTCCCAACATGAAATTAAATGATAAGAACAAAAAATATTTTTAAATTGTTTACCACAATTTATCCTTTATAGATGTGATAAATTTAACAATTGTTACAATTCATAATGTCTTATAATAAATGCAACCTATTTACTAAATTTAAAACACTCGATTCCAAATACGGGATTCAGTTTTCAATATATAATTCCCAAAAGAGGAACAAAATACTTTGAAAATTAATCCTTCAAAACGTGATGATTATTTTTTAGAAATATGAATTTTAACAATAAAAATTATTTTATGTCAAATTATAATATAAATAAAATACAAGAAAATAAATATATTATATATCACCATAATGGAATAATTGTTTTAAAAAAATAATCCAATATTTAATTTCAATTTTTTAATAAATAAAAATAAAATAGTGTTCTTAATCAAAATTAGTAATTTACAATATTAATTGAAATTATAATTCTTTTAGAAAAACCCAAACTTTTTAGGATAAAATTATTTTGATACGTTGATTTAAATTATTATTTTAATTTCTTAAAATACATTTTATGATAGTTTTAGAAATTAATTATAATATTTTATCTTGATAATAATTAAAAATCAAAAACAAACGAACTATATTTTTAACTAATAAAATGAATTTATTTAAAATTGTGTGATTATTTCATAACAATTAATCAAAAATATTTATTGAGAAAGACCAATATATAAATTTCATAATGTTGTTTTTCTGTTCATATCCTCAAATTTTATGCATGGGTTATAAGAAAGACATTTATATATTAATATTTCAATGTTTTTAATCTCGGTGTGGCATGTTGTATATGCTATCAACCATTGTTTTATTTTAAAATATAAGCATAAAAAATTATGATATTAAAGTAATTTAATAATATCTTAGTTTATATAAAAGAAAATTAATGAAATTTAAAGAATTATTAACCGGATGAGACTTTGAAACAAACACCAATGAATTTAAATTCAATGATAAACCTTCCACACATTTATAATTTGTTATATTAATGTATAAAATTAATTTAAAACACTTTTTAGGCCAAAATATATTATATTTAATATTTTTATAACCATTTATTTTAAATTAAAAAGGGATCTCCATTGATTTTAAATAAAATACCATGACTGAATGTGTGATATGTGTTACAATACAATTATGGCTAATTATAGGATTACTAGAATTTAGAAAAAAATTACTTTGAAAAAAACATTTTTTATATTTTTCATAAATATTTAAAATATACTTGTTATTTTCTTATCCTTGTGAAAATTGTTTTGCGGTATTAAAGTCAAGAGAGTGATATTTTGTTTATATCCTTTTCTTAAAATAAATTATAGGTCATAAAAATAAAATAAAAACATTTTCCCTGTACTCGAGAAAAGGATAGCCATGTTAAGAAATAAAATTATCTAATAGAATAATAAAAAATATAATGGGAATATTAAATCCTTAAACTAAAGTTTTAACCATATTTTACATGTTTTACACTTATCTAGGTGAAAATTATTTTTCTTATTTACTATTTATAAGTTTCAAAAATATAATAGACATATTTAAAAAAAATTATCCTCTTGGGTTTAAATATGGAATATATTTTTTCAATATTCAACATTTATTGATGAATGAAATTATTTTCAAAATAAATTTAAAAAATGTAGAAATCCTTTTTTATTTCAAAATACATATTTACACCAAAAATTTGATATATCTTATTATCCCATTCACATAAAGATAAATTAATGTTATATTTTTTTATTAAATATACAATATATATTTTTTAATAAATTCATTCTCTAATAATAAACAATTAATTTATTAAGATAAAAACATATTGCATGCATAAATCATTTTTTTAGAAAAATATTTCATTTACTTTCAATTGACATTTATTATAATTTTTAATGAATTCAAAGTAAATGAATTCATTTGTTATATATTTAATAAAATATATTTTTTATAGTTTTTTAGTTCTATCCATACCTTCCAATCCAACAGCTGGGAAAAATCTAAAACATTAAATATTTATATTGTAGTTTTTCATCATCGTTCGATAAAATGTTAATATTTTTTTAAGAATGAATTTAATGAAATTGAAATAATTTATAGAAAACTATATCACAAAGACATAAGGTGTGGATGATCATTTATATTGATCAATTTATTTTCATACAGACCACATGATATATAGGATGAAAGATCACAGATCAAAGAGATGGATGACATGGTTGGATAGCTAGTGTAGTGGAGACCTCGAGAAAACTACAACCTTCATGTCATTGAAATGTGTATTACATGTATTCTGGAAGTAAATGTTATGCCACATTTTCCATTTATATCAAATCAAATTATATTTCATATCATTTTATTTTAAATATGTTTTTTTATTTTTTATATATTTATATATTGAGTATGTTATTGTCAATATTAATGTATTATAGTATATGACATATTGATTAGTCTTAATTCCTCCCATGATTGTGTGGATACTCAATTCATGGAACTATATTATGGTCTAGTGAATGTTGTATTAGATAAATCACATACCATTAAGCCATGATATAAAATTGATGATCATTTTCCTGGAGTCCCATTCCAATCTGTTCTAGTTTTCTTAGATTTTTTCCTATGAAGATATTTTTTAACTAAATATTATGTTTAAAATAAAAATTTCACTTCACATAATACCAATCACGCTACAAAATGTTGGAATGAGTATGGGATTATTCCAATATGTCATTAAATAATTGAAGATCATTATCCTAAAGTTACATAACAATCAATGATCATTTTATTATTTTTGAAGATATTATATACAATGTAAAATAAAATATCTAATATAAATTTAAATCATTCATTTTAAGTTATATAAAAAATAATGGAAATTTTAATGATAAATAATTCATTCATACATGGTAAAAATGTATAAAATAATTGTTTCTCTAGAGTTTCATGAATGATGGGGCATGATTGTTTGGTTTTGAGAATTGGAAGAACATTGGGAACATATAAGAAACGTAAAAAATATTATAATTAATTCAAATTATTTCTTTCTGGCCCTGGTAAACTAAGACGGTTAAGGGATAAGGATTCCAAAGGGACACAAGTCCCCCTACTAGTATACAAGAGGCGACTTACTAATGGTGAGATCCTAATCTATATATTGGGTAGAGTGTACCCTCAAATCGGATAAAAAAATATAAAATAAACAACAATCATACACAATGATAACATTATAGTATTAAAATAAATAAACAAATCCAATTGAGTAAAACAATTAAAGATGTTCACATGGTAGAATATAAAAATCACCCACCATGATGATATCATATAAAAAACTAACAGACAATAAAACACACAGTCTATGTGATATGCACACTCATCTAGCCATCGGGTATAAATGAGACCACCACAACACTAACCATACCAACTTCAACACAATTAAATAATACCTTCTTCCTACCTTGTCACCAAAACTGTATCCAATTCATACCTAGAGACTTATGGGAGGGAAATAACCAAATCTTGGCCCAATACCCATAAACATTGGGTATATTCAAACATCCACATTTCAACCAATTTCATTATCACTTTAGGATGGTTCCATCATCATGTCTCACATCGTATCATGAAGTAGACCTTGGGTAAATCCATTAATCAATAATAAACAATAAATGGTAACATAAGGCACACAACCTATCCCCATAGACTATAGGGTGGAAACATATCATTCTAAACCATCCATATATACTCTGGGGTGGTCACATGGGACAAACCAACCGAATACTCTATGGAAATCTTACTTTGAATATGAAACACGACACTATTGGTAATTTTCTAAACCCAAACCTCATTATGGGAATTTCCATCATACATATACTAAATCATACAATGAACAATTTCATTGATGAAAATATCCATCAAGCACATTCATTTCACAAAAGGTCACATCCCTCCACACAATTCACTATCTCATGAACATAGCTTGTTGCGCAGGGCATATCCCATATTCACAATAGATCACACATCTCCCGTTTGAGCATATATTGGATCCTCCATACCTATTAGAACTAGAGATCAACAATTCCATCTCATACCCATTATGTTTTTATGACACCATAGTCAATAGGCTCCACTGGTCGATATCAAAAGGTTTGGTCCAACCCTACCAATCCCCTTGTCACTCAAGGTCATTCTACCAAAGGGTCATCCCAAGATGACACATCATCTAAACCTTGGAATATATAGGTAGGTTCTAACTCCTAATCAAATTCCCATAGGAATCTAAATTCCATGTCCCAATGATTCCCACAACTCACACATAGGTCTTGTTTCATATATCATAATTAGTATCTCTTAACTCATCACCTATAGGAAGCCTCTATCATTCACATAGGACATGTATTTGAGGACTTTTATTCCTCTTATAACATGTCATATTTCACAAATTACCTTATTAGGGAGTTCCTCACCACTAGAAATATGTATTTTTTTCTCATTCATCATCACTCAGACCCAAACCCTCTTGTGCCTACCGAAAAGCTCAAGGCACCCACCTTCGTTATCACATATCACTACTCTTACCCTAAGAATAACCTAAGTCCTCAAGTAAAATTTTCTATCACCATAGACCATTGTATGTAGAATCACTAGGTAATATCAATTTACCCAAGTGTTAATGTGTAGTGATTCCAAAAAATAGATTCCCAACGTCGTCTAAATTCTTCTACCAAGGGACCCATGGTACCAAAATTTTATACTAGAACCCATTCAATTACATTGAAATGAACAATCATAAATGGACATATATATGAGTTTGTATTAAAGAGGTGACATATAATGAATATAGATTTATCCCCTCACAGATAACCGCCAAGCCTCATCTATAGTGACACCAACCTTTTATATATACCATTACATAATTTTTATGGAAATATTTACATTAAATACTAACCAATTATCATAATGTCTTGTGTATTTGGAGATTAGGTACATACAATTGAAAACAAGCAACATGAATTAAACATATCTTTATTAATCTTCCATAATGAAATCCTAACGTCCTCTAATTTCCAATATATATATGGAATATGCTATATAATACATAGACAAAAAAATAATCTAAAAGTCATATTAATGGAATAATCATGGGAAGAAATCAGAACACATGAGTTATAAATAAACAACAAGTAAACCGAAAAGGCCCAGATCATTAGTTAACATATATAATAAAAACATATTAAGATTTTTTGTCATATGATAGTGGAATTATTTGAATCTGGAAGAAACATACAACATCAAATAAACATGAGTCAAGGCTAACTACAAAGATAATATCACAGGGTTGAAAAAGAACAATAATAGATTAGGCTTACTCCCTAATACTATTAATGACATATCATGAGAGTAAAAATATCCCAATTCATTATAATGTTATATAGGTTCACCCATAATAATATTTCCTTCAATATATTTTCAAAATAAAGAATTGAAGATAAGGGGTGCTCATTGAATTAAATATGATTCAGAAACCTATAATAACACAAAATCTAGAGGGTATCATAATGATATCCATGAATGAATGAAATAAATAATTTATAGAAAATAATAAAATAATCATAATAATAGATCGTGAATAATGATGTCCATCTATTGTGTATACATGAAAAAGTGGGCCTAATAATCTTTAGATATGATACGCATTATTGCAATTTACGGGAAAATAATAAAGGCCCCTTAAAATGATAGAGGAATAATTGATTTCATAAAGCTAGAAATTATGAATGATGGGTTTTCATGATAAAATTAGTTATTATAGAAATATATATTTTGGATTATAATATATTATGTAGTGTATGTGACAATAGGTAAGAAATGGAAATGTTCCCTTTAATCTATATTTCTTATCGAGAGAAGTAGAGAAGGGACAATTATAAAACATGTATTTCAATATAAAAGAAAAAAGTATTGATCTATATACATTTTTCTGGTACTTATATAAAATTTTGATAATTATATTAAAATAACGAAATGATAAATTGAGTAAATGAGAGAGAAATTTTATCACGAATACAAATATGAAGGTTCGAAATGATTCCTTACCTAACATCTGAAATTGTTCATCATAAGTAGTTAATGTCTAGGATAATCAAATTATTCTCATTAATTATTAATTAAAAATATATTCCTCGTTTATATTTTTTATAATATATTTATTTATGTTCATTTATGATTCTCTTTTTGAGTTATAATGATCAATTTCTTCATTTTGGGAATGTTGTATTCATGAATTCATGATCGGTTAATTTTTGAAAAATTATGGATGTTCTTATCGAGTACGAACAAAAAACCGAAAGTGAAATGAAATAGTATTAATTCACTTATATATAATTAAATGGTTCCTTATATCACAATCTTGTATAAATGATTCATTTTATAAAAAATTAATAATAAATGTGTTGTTTATTAGGGTAGTTTTCTGATTAGCATGAAATATTATTGTTTTGTTATTTAATATTATGTATCTTTATTTTTTTTCCAAAAAATGAAAAATATTATAAAATAAATTTATATATATATATAACCATAATAATAGTCTTATTGTCATCTATGAATTTGGTAATTAAAATTGAAAAATCATTATCCATGCAGTTAGTTAATCGCAAAAATTTGGGCAATGGTTTCCAATCATTGATGAAGCTTAGATGTGAAAATAGATACACATAAATTATTACCTTAAAAATATTGAATTAATATATATAAATTATACTACAATTCTTATTATATTATGAATTATTTATTATAGGAGAAGGTATAAGATGAGTATAAATTAAGATAGGTGGTGTGAGAATGTTACCTCTTGAATATCACCTCCTTGAAGAATCAATTGAGGATCTTGGAATTGGTCATTTGAGGAGACTAGAATAACTTTGACGTGTATATAGTTGATAAGAGAGTGTTGGTTGGATATTTTTAACGCTTCAAGGCTTTGTATATGTGAGGAGAACGGGTTACAAGGGGTTGTATTTATAAGGGATGAGAAGGGTGTTTTTTGAAATTTATCAAAATATTAAATGATTATAAATCCAGTTTATATCCATATATCACCAAATAGATATTATTTATAAGCTCATATTTCATAGGCTTTTAATATAACCAATCAATTAAATTTATAAATTGATGGGTTTATTTTAAACATTATAATTTTGATTAGTCATTGGTGAACTTATATTAATTTGAATTGTTGTAATATGTTTTTTAATATTAAATTGTAATAAATTTTGACATATTTTGTTTAATAATTCATTAATGTTTAAAATAAAAAAATTATATCATATCATAATTATTGTTTTTATGTTTTAAATATTTTTATGATTTTTAAATAATTTATTAAAATAGAAATCCCATTAAAATATCGTCATTGTAAATTTTTATACTAATCACCACTTTTAATTTTAAAAATATTAATACAACTTGGTAAAATTGAAATAATTAAACTAATACACCTATAATATGGTAGAATCATCTTGAATATTTTTGGATAAACTTACTAAATTCAAATTATATAAATTTTAATATTTTAATAATTAATTATTTGATATCTCCATTAATAATATAATTTTGTTATCAGTGTTATGTGATTATTTAAGGTATCTATTGCATACATAAAAATTATAAATAAATTTCAATGATTTAGTTAAGTCTATTATTTTATCAAATAATATTAATATTTGACTACACATGTTTTAATCACTACATTAAGAATATTATACTTACTAAATATAAGAGGGTTGAATTTTTTCACTTCCTTTGATTTTAATATTATCTATGTCATTTTAATGGGAAAGCCCACATTAAATAGTTTAATATCAAAAATATGTATTAACATAATAAAATAATTTCAATAGGATTTCGTAAAGCATCGAAATTATTTTATAATCCTTATCTTATTTATTTTTACCCTTAATTACCTCATTTAACCATAATTGGTGAAACAGAAATTTACAAAGGATACTATTCATATTGACTAAAAGTAAATGGTGTATATTTAATAAACATGGTCATGATAATTCAATATATGGAATCCATTTTTTGAAATAAAAAAACATAAATATCATAATTTAAATTAAATATAAATCTTGAAAATGAAATGAAAAATTCTTTTTCAGAAAAGAAATTATTATAATATATAATATGTTTTGTTAATATATTAAAGTTATAATTCCGTTTTAAAATCCATAAATTTATTATTTTAAATAAAATGTAACATATTACCTTTTATAACTAAATAAAAACATAATTATTCCATCTAAACACTAAAAATAAAATACAGTTTTCAACAAAAAAAATTATATTTTCACTATTAAAATAATGGTAATCTAAAAATACCAAAAAAATAACCCAAATATAATTTTGAAATTCAAATTTTAGAAAGAATGAATATTTTTTAAAATAATATTTTAAAAGTTACAAAATTTAGTCTTAACAGAACTATATTATCCAATGGAGGAAAAAATAACACTAGAACAAATTTATGAGAGTAAAATGGGATCTATATCAAATATGATAGATGTTAAACGTTATATAATGTATATAAATTTCATTAATATAATTCATAATGTGTGATTTGTTTATTCGATTAGTATAAAACACACATGTTCTCATTTAAATAGTTTATTCACAAAAATATTTTCTTTTACTTTTAAAAGGGATTAATTTTTATTAATAATTAATTATTTCCAAATGAAATCATTATAAATACATCTATAATACATATTTTCATAATTCATTTAATCATGTTTATTCTAATGATTATAATGGATAGGCTATAATAGTATCATTTATAAAATAATATTTAGTTTTTTTCTTAAGATCAATGTTGTGTGCGTAACACGATTCTAAAGAAATTAAATTATGGAAAGAGAAATATTCCATAATATAATGAGGAGTTACAATTGTCCACATTTTTGTAATGTCACCCTTGAAATTTTGTATTATATAAATTGGTTTAAACTATCGAAGGTAATTCTATTTTATCACATCATAGTTTCCCATGATGTCTCTCTATATTTTTGGTTCTTCTATATTTTTTTATCAAGTGTTTCTGGTCTTATTGTGGAGAAATTTATCTCTACTCTCTAATATCTTCATTTTCTCCAAATCATAAGAGATATCATTCTCAATTTAGACCACCTAAAGATTCAATACATGAGATGGTTTGAGTATGTACTTACTCAAGTGTAATATGTGGAACACATCATGAACATTATCCATACATGGTGGATGTACAAGATGAAATGCCATTATATGAAGGTTATCAAGGATATCAATGGGGAAAAAGTACTTTTGTTCTATTTTTCCATTTCATTAAAAAATCTGAATCTATTCCATGTTGATTTCCAAATGAACCGTTTATCTACAATAGCAAACTACAAGTACCTTCAACTGTTGTCAGCATAACTCTTTTTATAAATCTGAGAAGCATTTATATGTTTTTGGATGGATTCAACTTTCTATTTCATATCATGAAATATATTAGATCCAAGTATATTTCATTCAATAACTTCATTCCAACTAGTTTGAGTTTTACATCACTTCCCTTATAGAGTTTATATGGAACAATTTGAAAACTGGAGTGAAGGATGTTAATATATGAGAAATCATCTATGGGAAAATATTGATCTCATACACCTTTTTATTCCAATGAGAAGGCTCTTATAACTTCTTATAGTGTTTTTATAATCCATTTCATATTGGCCCTCAGTTTAGGTGTGATAGAAATGTTGATATTCAATTTAGTACTCCAACCATGTTAATTATTTCCTCAGAAGCATAATATGAAACATAGGTTATAATCAAAGGCGACCCAAAATGGAACCCCATGTTGCCTCACCACATCTTTCATAAATGTCTTTTAATGTTGTTCTTGTGTTAAATCTTTATGAACAAAAAATATGTGGCAATTCTTGGTGAGTCGATCTACCACAAACCATATCACATTATTTCCATTGGATGTCTTCAGGAGACCCATAAAAAATTCTATAGTGACTTTATCCCATATTCACATTAGTCAATGAAATGGTTTCATCATCCCTTGATCATATGTAACTCTGGTTTAACTTATGAACATATTAAACAAAGTGATATGTACTTCACAATATCCTTATTCATGTTTTCCCCAAAAAATTGTCTCGAAAATCATGGTACATATTTGTAATTCAAGGATGGATAAATAAAGGTGAGCTATGTGAATTTTATAATAGCAATTTATTAATATCAAGTTTTTATGGCGTGAAATACCACATTCTAGATCAAATCAAACAATCATCATCGATGTGGAACTCATGTAACATCCTTTCATTCAATGCTTTTACCTTATTTTGGTACCTCTAAATCATACATTTGTGCCACATTTATCTTATCATGCATATATACTTAGAAAATTATTTGGGATTGTTTGGATATATTCCATGATATTGTGATTTACAAATCCATCCACTAATGATTTATGACAATAGGGGATTTCTCAATCTACATCATGTATAAAGAAACACATTTCTCTACTGCAATTATTAGTCGCATTATTTTCCTATCAAGCATGGTATTGAATAGTGAAATCAAAGCCCTTGATTACCTCTATCCATATTCATTGACTCATGTTAATCCCATTTTATGTGAATACATATTTTATTCTCTTGTGATTAATATATATCTTATACTTCTCTCCATAGAGATAATGAATCCAGAGATTCATTGTGGAGATCACTTCCGCCACCACCAAGTCATGAATTGGAATGTTTTTCTCATGAATGTTTAGAAACCTTGAGGAATGGCTATCACTTTTTTATTTTTCATCATTATACTTAGAAATCCCAAATTTGAGTTGTCATCATATACCAAAACTAGTTCCCCCCTTGTCGGTAGAGTATGTATTGGTGAAGTGATAAACTAATATTTTAAATCATTGTAGAAATATTCACATTCAATAGTATAGAAACAAATCACTCCCATCTATGTTAGGTTGGTTATTGGGTTTGAATATTATGAGAATATCATAACAAATCTTTTTTAATACAACACAAAACTTAGGGAACTATGAATCTACATTACAGATATTTGTCTGGGTCACTCTTAATTACCCATTGACAAAGAATATTACAATGATATTCCTTTTTGGGTGATAAAATGTACCGTGAATGATATATACTACACCCATAACATATATTTAATGTACATTTCATTGAATTTATCCCTTCATAATGACTTTAGAAAAATAATCAATTGACCAACAATATTCTCCATTCTCTTGGGCTATGTCAATGTATTATCTATTAATACTTGTCAAGGTAATCTATAAAGAAACTATTCAATAATTCCATGAAATATTTTCGATGTGTAGTGACTCTGAAATGCATCACTCCAAACTCATAGTGTCAAAACATCATTCGAAATGTAGTCTTGTAAATGTATACCTTCTTCAACTTTAATTTGTGGAATCCGATCCTAAAATACACCTTAATGAAATACAAAACAACATCTAGTTGATCAAACAAGTCGTCTATCCATATAAGGTGATAATTGTTCATTATTGGGTTTTCATATTTCAGGATAATCAATTCATATACACCTTGATCCATCATTTTTCTTGATGAAGTGGAATAACACACCCCATGATAAACCACTCGGGGAAAAACACATATCGCGATTCTGTTTTGAATTCTTATTCAATTATTACAATTCATAAGTTTTTATTCCATAAGCTATAATTAATATGGGTAGAGATCTAGGTATATGATCAGTTAAGAACTAAACCTCTCGGTTTGGATGAATATCGAGAAATTCTTCATGGAACACATTTATTTAGTCCCTCACAATGGGAATGTATTCAAGAATCATCTCCATTGTTTCAATTTTTGGAGCTAGATATCATTTCTTTTAACACATTAATATCTCCACATTATTTAATCAATCTAAAAGATATTCACCCTCCTCCATGAATTTTTTATAACTAGAGGATTCCACGGGTTGTGAAGTGTGATCTACCTTTCCTAGATATTGATTTTGTCTTTATATAAAGTTACACAACCCATACTCAATAATGCATCAATATCAAATAAAGGAAGTAAAATGAAATTTAAAATGATATTTATTCAAAAACATAGAACGTGGAGGATTTATATTATTTATATGTAATAATTTTCCAATTTCTTGTTCTCACAAATAACTTGTCTTTTATATTTTGATGTGGTTTTTGAATCATTCAACTAAACATGAATTATATTAAATAATTCAAAGAACTAGAATAAAAAATTTTCTTTTCTATTTATGAATGAATAACTCGCATAACTTTGAGGAAATAATTATCTATATCCCCCTATATAATAGTGATATCATATGTCCTTCCTTTCTACCATGGAGGTTGAACTAATTGACTATCTCAAAAAAATTGAATTAGGGGATTATATTTCTTAGTGTATGATTTCAATAAAGTTAAATCACTACAAAGTAGGCATAATGTTCATATAAACATTATTTTACACTTCCTTGTTACCGAGTTTCTTTACTTCACATAAAAATTTAATATCATGGTGCCTATCATTTCCACATTTGAAGATAATTATGTTTCCTCATTGGTGGTTTCCGGAATGATTATTCACACATTTTTGTCAACTGGGATGTTGGTATTTCTTTACTCTAGGATATTTTTATTTTGTCCCTAAGAAACAGAATATTATCTCACATTTCTTATCTTAAATCCCATGGGGCCATTGAGATTAATTGATCTCCATACAATTATAAAGTCACCATATACATTCCCTCCATAAATATTAATATACCAAAATGATATGGTTTTTCATATACTCTGTTTGAAATGACTAAATAATCAATCCACCTATATTTATGTGTTTTGGAAAAAATTAGAATCATTATGTGAATGCCTTGAGATGTTTTACTTATATTCTCTAATAGAGTCATCTTACTTTTTCGTCAGAATGAGGAACTCCATCTACATCTAAATAAAATATTTCTTGGAGAATATTTAATAAAAAATATATTATTTATTACTTCACATTCTATGGGATCAATATCATCTATAGTCTTCATATTATTTATTAGTTGACACAAATTATATTCTTCCCTATCAAAATTATTGACCTCCATCACTACATTCTCATCTAAAAATCATTATAGGACATATAATATTTTCTAAATGGAGATAACCCATTATTCCAAGAAAAGGGGGCCAGAGGGTTTACTAAATATAGGAGTAATTTTTTTCATAATGGATTTAACCACATAATTATATTTTATAGGTGATGGTTGGAGTTAAACACGAATTAGGATATATTTTATAGATTGACGCATTTTAAATTGCAGTGTCATGATGTTTTATGCTCTATTTTCTATATGGTTTGGTACATCATTAACAAAATTTTCACATTTCACATTGTATTGGTTGTGGGAAGAGGTTATCTAAATTCCCGTGATTAAAAAGACAATAAAATTAAAATTATGGGGCTTGAATACATATTTATTACATATATAAAAAATAAACTACCAACATGGAAGAATAAACTTATTGTTAAAAAGTATATTAAAACATGTGATTCAATATGATTCAATCATGGTTATACATGGTGATATAATTATCCCTAGATTTCTTACTAATTTTTTCTTCTCACAATCTCCAAAAAATTAAATATACCATGCTGTAATACAAACTATAATGACCATATCTGTTGATAGAAAGTATTAAATTATTTTAGAGAAAATTTATCCTAAAATAAAAACAAAGGATCAAAATTTCCAATTCATTTCGATGATTTGGTACATAAAATTAAAAACAATACTCTATAATAATACATATCGTTATTAATATTCCATAATGATATCCTAACTTCCATTGAGCTCATACCTCCTCATATGATAACCTGGGGAATAAATTAACAAAAGGGATGAGATAAAAATCACAATAAGGCAATAAACATGGTAAAAAATCATAACACATGAATTAGAAAGAAATTACTTGATAACATTAATCGAGTTATTCATGATTAAAAAAATGGAATCATAACATATAGAACTTGAGGTCATATGATCATGGAAATATTATAATCTGGAAGAAATATACAATATGACACAAACATGAGTTAAAGCTAACTACCATGACCATATCAAATGGTGGACAAAGTCCAACAAGCGATTTGTTTTACACTCTAATAAAATACATGAAATATGAAGAGTTTAATAATTACCCTATTAATTAATGAACTATCTAGGGGAACAAATCATAACATTTTAATTCATATGTGTTCTACATAAAAAAAATTTAAGGAATAATTGATATTGTTACACATTGAACGAAATGGGTTTCAGAATCATGTCATAAGAATAATCCAAAGGTTTTATCATAATGATATATCTAAAATAATTGATTAAATATATTTAATATAATCCTAAACGATTAATAAAAAGATATCATTAATACATATGTCCAGATAAATTGAATACATGAAAAATAGTGTTTATGAAACTATAGATATGATCCACATTAATGTGGTTTAAATGAAAAGAGTAAAAAGTATTTAATGAGGATAAAGGCATCATAGATGTAATAAAACCCTAATTTAGATAACATCGTTTTTAATGATAAAATGGGTGACTTTAGCAAAATATTGATTTTGATTATTAGTACAGTGTACAAGAAAATGGGTAAGAAATGGAGATGATCCCTTTAATTAGATAGTCATATCGAGATGTATTGAGAATATAGCCTTATGAAGCCTGTAATTCACCCTAAAATGAAGAGGAATTAAGATATATAAATATGATCATTACATATACATAGAAGGTATGATATGTATAAAAAAATAATGAACTGATTAATTTTGGTAAAGTGAGAGAAATCATAACACAGTGAAAAATATAGAGGTTTGAAGATATTTGATCAATTAATAATATAAGTAATAAAATATTCAACATTTAATATATTTATTATAATTATTTATGTTAATTTATGACCATTTTAATAAGTTATAAAGATCAATTTCATTGTTCTGGGAGTGTTTGTTTCACAGTTTTGTGATTGGCTAACTTATGTATATATAAGGATGTTATTATCTAATGTGAATAAAACACCCATATTTAAATTAATTGATATTAATAAACTTAAAAAGGTCTAAATCATTCCTTATATAAATTTATTTTCTAAAATACGGATGAGTCATTTTATAAAACATTAATGAGAAATAAAATGTTTATTTTGGTGTGTTTTCATTTGTAAATAACTAGTTCTATTTCAAAATTTAATATTATGTTTATTTATTAATTCAATAACATGAAAAAGTTATAGCATATATATTGATATCTTATTTTAACATAATAATATATTTATGACCATAATATAGTGTGGTCATAAAATATTAAACTCATTATCCACATAAATTGTTAATCTCCATAATTCAGACAATGGTTTCCTTTCATTAAATAAAACTCTATGTTAAATGAGGTGGAGAAAAAGTTATTACATTATAAATAAAACATTACACTATATACCTTATACTTTAGTTTTTATTATTCTATTGATGAATGGGGTCTGGATATGGTAGAAGAAGCAAATATGTTAAGAGAGGGGGTTTCAAAATGTTACCTCTTGAATATCACCTTCTTAGAGATTACATAAGTGGCCTAGAATTGTTATTTTTTGAGACCAAATGAACATTAATGTAGGTATAGTGATGAATATATTTTTTGTAAATTATTATTAAATATTCAAGGCTTTTATGGTCTTAGGAGAACGGTAACATCCCAGGTAAATAATGAATAAAACATTTTCATACTTATTAATATTTACGAATTAAATATCAATTTTACTTTAAAGGGGTTTCTATGTTCGATAGCGTACCTGATATGCAATGAAGAGTTTCTTTGAAATCTTATGTTGCACACTAGTAATAAAATAATATTATTCTAAATGGTAGTTAACACATAGTCGTTGTATTGGAGGGAAAGGATAGAAATAACTAAAATATGATTATATATGTTTTTTAAATGTTTTTACTTATATATAATAAAAGATAAAGGATTAAAATACGGAAGGAATTCAATTTTAGGTGTATGTGCCCTAGTTTTCACTAAAGGTTCACTTATCACCTTTTGATGGAGAACCCCTTTTAAATCCACTTTGTGAAAATATTATAAGCTCTATTTTTTAATATAAATATATTATTTATGATTTGGACATTGAAATTTACCTTGGGTTAATTTTTGGTATTTTTCTGTCAATGTTCATTTTTCAATGAATAGTGAAAAATACTACATTTTACATCAAAACAAATAGCGGGTTTTTTAGAAACAATATTTATGAAAAGTTTGGCACTTGTTTTTGCCCAATTAAAAAGTGAAATTAATCCCAATTACCATCATTGGATTTTAAACTTTAAAACAAATTAAAAAGATAATATAACCATATAATTAAATTATATGAAAAAGAATTTTTGATGTAAAATGTAGTATTTTTCACTATTCATTGAAAAATGAACATTGACAGAAAAATACCAAAAATTAACCCAAGGTAAATTTCAATGTCCAAATCATAAATAATATATTTATATTAAAAAATAGAGCTTATAATATTTTCAAAAAGTGGATTTAAAAGGGGTTCTCCATCAAAAGGTGATAAGTGAACCTTTAGTGAAAACTAGGGCACATACACCTAAAATTGAATTCCTTCCGTATTTTAATCCTTTATCTTTTATTATATATAAGTAAAAACATTTAAAAAACATATATAATCATATTTTAGTTATTTCTATCCTTTCCCTCCAATACAACGACTATGTGTTAACTACCATTTAGAATAATATTATTTTATTACTAGTGTGCAACATAAGATTTCAATGAAACTCTTCATTGCATATCAGGTACGCTATCGAACATAGAAACCCCTTTAAAGTAAAATTGATATTTAATTCGTAAATATTAATAAGTATGAAAATGTTTTATTCATTATTTACCTGGGATGTTACAGTTCTCCTAAGACCATAAAAGCCTTGAATATTTAATAGTAATTTAAAAAAAATATATTCATCACTATACCTACATTAATGTTCATTTGGTCTCAAAAAATAACAATTCTAGGCCACTTATGTAATCTCTAAGAAGGTGATATTCAAGAGGTAACATTTTGAAACCCCCTCTCTTAACATATTTGCTTCTTCTACCATATCCAGACCCCATTCATCAATAGAATAATAAAAACTAAAGTATAAGGTATATAGTGTAATGTTTTATTTATAATGTAATAACTTTTTCTCCACCTCATTTAACATAGAGTTTTATTTAATGAAAGGAAACCATTGTCTGAATTATGGAGATTAACAATTTATGTGGATAATGAGTTTAATATTTTATGACCACACTATATTATGGTCATAAATATATTATTATGTTAAAATAAGATATCAATATATATGCTATAACTTTTTCATGTTATTGAATTAATAAATAAACATAATATTAAATTTTGAAATAGAACTAGTTATTTACAAATGAAAACACACCAAAATAAACATTTTATTTCTCATTAATGTTTTATAAAATGACTCATCCGTATTTTAGAAAATAAATTTATATAAGGAATGATTTAGACCTTTTTAAGTTTATTAATATCAATTAATTTAAATATGGGTGTTTTATTCACATTAGATAATAACATCCTTATATATACATAAGTTAGCCAATCACAAAACTGTGAAACAAACACTCCCAGAACAATGAAATTGATCTTTATAACATATCAAAATGGTCATAAATTAACATAAATAATTATAATAAATATATTAAATGTTGAATATTTTATTACTTATATTATTAATTGATTAAATTTGTTAAATTATTTATGACATTATGATGATGCAGTGATTACCTCATTAATAAAGGATTTAAATAAAATGGAAAGATAATGTAAACTCTAAGACCTAAAAATGTCCAAAACCTATTGGATGGGTGGAATTAGAACCCTTATTACCTTATCCTCTAAACACATCAATATGGGACCATTAAAATCCGACAATCATTCTAAACTAAAGTAACATTTCCTTACTTTCCAAGAGTGCCCCTCCTCTCCTCCTATAAAGGCCCCCACCTCTACCTCCATACCCACACATAAAAAGACTTTGGCTCGGCCAAACCCTGCCCATTTTGTCTCTCCCCATACCACTATTACTTCTTGAAGCCTCCCTTTGGGCAGAAGTCTTCCCAAGGAAGCCTTTGAGCTCAAATCTAAGAGAGTAACCCGATTTTAAGGTAATGTCTCCACTTGAGTCCTTTTGTTTTATTTGGCCTCTACATCCACCTAAACTCATTTTATTCATTTATTTTGTAACAACACCAATATCTTAAATATACTATGATGTTGTTATAACAATTATTTGAGCTACACTTACACACACCTACATCTAATGGTTAAACAACATACTGTTTCTATGGATGGTGAATTTCTGCCTCCTGAAACGATGATTGTTCAACATTATTTTAACACCTTCTAAGATGGCCATTAAGATGTCAATATATTTATATATGATATATATTATGTTTATGTTTTCCTTATTCTTCTGTATTTTTCATTTTTTGTATACCTTTATTGTTTCCATTGTGGGTAAACACGATAATTTCATTTTAGGAAGTGCGGACAACAGCCCCCTCAAAGTAATTTGATTCGTTAATGCCATATGTGGGACGTATAAAGGATGGATTTAATGTTATTATATATGATCTTATACTGGAATTATAATATAGCTCTATATAATTATTATTTCTTTCCATTAAAGTATGAGATAGAAATGAAAGTAGCGTTCATGCGTACGTACGGCTTACCGTCTCCATGAATGGTGCATTCCATTTCTTATCCCCAAATGTAATGTACTATTATAAGTACATTTATATAATGGATATATTTGATGAATGATACATCTAAATGACGAATATAATTCTGGAATTAAAATATACATACCTCTCATTTAGTTTTAATTCCATTAATATGACAAAGAAATGAAAGTAGCGTTCATGAGTACGTACGGCTTACCGTCTCCATGAACGGTGCATTTCATTTCTTACCACTAAATTATTATGTAATATTATAAATACATGTATATGCTGGATATATATGATATATATGATATCCAAATCAGGAATGTCATTCTGGATATAAAGAACCTTTTACCAAATGAACAAAATGTAATTGTAAGTAGTCCACTTTCGACTTAAGAACCAAACATCGACAAAACAAACATTATTAACTTATTGATTACATAATGTTTATAACAAGGAAATAAGTGATATAAAAGTAATAATAAGCTTGAAAAAATTTTCTTAATCAAGTATAAATTAACTAAAGTTTATTATTCAGGATGTTAAAGAACGATCGAGTCAAGTCGGACCGGAGGTAAGGGACTTCGTCTCAATCTCCTTTCATTGAGGCATATTTCGTTTTATACACAACATTCTTTTACATGGTGTGTAAACCAATTTGACTTTTACTTTTATACAAAAGGAATCTTTTTCTATGAAGTGATTTACAAAACGACATAAAGGAATGTTTCTTTTAACGTACACAGTGACAACGACCTTTTCCGCCACCGTGAGTATTATTTGGTCATTAGCTTCCTGAACAAGCCGTAATGTTTTTTAGAATGAAATAAATACCAAATACTATTTTATGTATTTTGGTATTGAAAATGGTTTTTATATTGGATTTTTTATGTCAATATATTTATGTGATATACTATGATCAAAGGGTGGACATGTTTTCTTTCCATTATATTTTTTTTATGTCTTATGATTTTTATAATGGTACTTGGACATTTGACGGGTGGTTATGTGATAAACCATGTGACGGGTGGTTCCGTGAATACCCGGACGTGTGGTTGCATTATAACCTCCAATGCATTGGGTATGGAAGTCGGCCGTATGTCTATTCCATTAAGTATGTATGGAATTTGGCCGTATGGTTATTCCATTAAGTGATATGTGCGGAAGTCGACCGTATGGTTATTCCACTTAAGTATGTTTATGTCCCATGTTACCTTTATATGTTATGTGTTCTTTATATGGGTGTCATGGTAATCCTTTGGGTACGAAAGGGTAAGTAATGATATTTTATTCAGTGAAGAGTTTTTACTACTTCATGAAGTTGAAGGTATTACTTTGATAAAGTATACAGGGTTTACTTGATGTTTGAAAAACTAATAGTTTTCATTCTTTGTGTATCCCTTACTGAGCTTTTTATGCTCACCCCAAGTTTTTTTGAAATGTTTTCCACATGCCTTAATGTGGAATAGGGTCAAGGATGGTATCAAGGGAAAGTCATGCTATATAAAGCATGGAACTAGACATGTTTCTTTTTAAGAGTTTTTTTTATTCTATGGAATCTTAATAGAAGTGTCTACTTTGTAATCTTTTGAGATGTAACAGTTATGTCCTAATTCTCTAAAACAATAAAACTGAAAAGATCCTCAATGTGAATTATTCATTTAATTCATTATTAAGTAATGTTTATGGCTGGGGCCTTATAAGAATGGGTTGCAATGGCAATTATTAACAAGAGAGGAGAAGGGTGATTTTGGAAATCTCTCAAAAGAAAAATTTATAACAAACACATTTTATATCAAATTAACACCAAATAGAAATATATTAAAATATAAGATAATAAATTGTTTTAATATCATAATATAATAATATTTTTACATATTTTGGTTTTATTTAAAGATGTATCATTATGATTAACCCTTAATTAAAAAATGTAAATTTTAATTAGGTTAATTAATTTTTTAATATTAAAAGGATATAATTTATTATTATTTGATTTAATTAGAACATAAATTTCATTGTTATAAAATTTTAAATCATATAATTGTTAATTTTTTAAAAACAATATTTTATTGATTCATAAAAAAATTAATAATATGTTATTTCTAAAAAATATCAATATTTTGAATTTTAATACGATTCACTACCTTGAATTAAAAAAAATAAGACAACGTGATAACATATAAAAAATTAGTACACCTGTAAAAAGATATTATAATTTATATAATTTGTGGAACACCTTAATTAATTGATATTATATTTATTTTAGTAGCTTTAATACTATTTATTTGATATTTCTATGAATAAAATAACTACTTGTTCCTATTTTGTTATAATTTAAGTTAATTATTTCATCCCAATTATTATAAATATATTTAAATGATGTTGATAAATATTTTATCTTTCTAAATATTATTTATATTCTCTCATACCATTTATTTAACGACATACAATTAATATTGACCTTATTAAAAATTAAAGTGTGTCATTTTTTACATTAATTTATTTTTATAATATCTATATAATTTTCATGGGAATGTGTCCATTAAATTACTACAATTATATAATTATGCATTAAGGGTGAAATATAATTAATCCATAAAAATTCATGTTTTTCAGTTATCATATAGTACTTATCATATTATTTTCCCCTTAATTAACTGATTTACCCTTATACGTGGTAAGAAAAAATTACAATGGTTTCTATTCATAATAAATAAAAATAAAAATAATCTATTTATTAAATTTTTACTTAATTATTCAAAATATGGAATCCAATTTTTAAAAAACAACACATAAATGTTGAAATTTTTTTATTGAATTTACATTGTCAAGATGCAATGAAAAATAGTTTATCAGAAAAAATAATTATAAAATATTAAATGATTTTATATTGTATTCAAGTATTAAATATATTTTAAAACCCATAAATATATTAACTTATATCAAATTTAGATTTTAATAATTTAAACCAAATTTAATCATTTATTTTACCATTTAAAAAAATTAAAAATAAAATAACTTTTCATAAAAATAAATATTTTTCAGTATTAAAAATTAAACAAATATAAAAATTAACAAGAAGTAAAAAAAAGATAATTTTTTCATTATTATTTAAAATATGAAATATTTTTTATCTAATAAAATTTATAAAAGTTTCAAAATATTGTTTTTAAACAAGTGGGCCATCAAATGGTGGAAAACTGTGTTTACAAAAATACAAACTTTTAGGCATGAAATTATATTTAGATCACATAGGGTGGATGTTATGAATCCGATTATATATATATTTCATTAATTTAACAAAAAAGAGTGATCCGTATATTTCACTGGCATAAAAAACACATGATCTTATTTAAATATATTTTCAAATTATGTTTGCCTTTTATTTTCAGCAGGGTTTCATTTTCATTAATAATTTATTGGCCAACAAAGATTCCAATAAATATAGATGTGTGGACAATATTTTCATAATTTATTAAATCATGATCATACACACAAATCTAACATATATGATATAATGTTTATATTTAAATAATAATATTTAGTTGTATGTTTAAGATCATTAATACATGAATCAAAATACACCAACGAAATTAAATTATTTAATGATATCTATTTTTTAATATATCGTGGTTTTATAACATCTAATCCCACTGAGAATCAATCAAGAACAGGTGAACCTGTACCACTATAGGAATCACAAAAAATTATTTATAACATATTATAATTTATTATTTGATATAATTTAAATAGGATGAATCCCATATATACACATCAGGTTCCATTCGTTCACTAAATCCTTGGGCAACTGAGTATGGTCCACATCTAACATGCACCCAATCCAATGAAACAGAAAAGAAAGAAATTTAAACAATAGTTCAAATTTCTAGTTTATCCAAAAATATATTAAAAATCTAAATAAATTCATATGGTTGCGTTCCATTTAATGAAATTACATGTGGGGGACTGAAGACACCACCTCATGATATTCATAACAAATTCCTTGCCAAAAGTCCATCAATTTCCCCTTATTCAACAATGATATGATAGAATTAGTTCAAGAAACTATTTAAAATTTTTGTTAAATTTGGGGTAAGTGGTAATAAATAAAAATTAAATAAGATGAGGGAAAAACGGACCTAATGTGAAATCAAAACACCACAAAACCATGTCTTATTAAGGGGGTCAAAAGGAGTAGATAGTCGACTATTCATCCCTACCCTCAATGACTCCCTGAACCAAACATAAATGTTGATAGACCACCATTTTTTATTAAAAAACAACTGTGAATAATTTAAGGGTTTGAACAAATGGTTCATGTTATATACCTCTTAAAAAGGGTATCGTAGCCCCTTTTCACAGAAAATCCCCACCATGAAGCCTAATTTCACAACAGGAATGACCTACTGATGCTTATACTTGCAATTCAAGCACTCTAACATCGATATGAATATATAATAAACACCCATGACATAGACTGCGTCTTATAAATATTCTGAAAATATCATTTTAGTATTATAAAAACTAGGAATTCATGTTCGAGTCTTGGTTCAAAAAAATGTCTGCCATAACAAAATCTCGACTCCTCAAAATGTAACAACCCAAAAATCAATTGGAAATTAAAATCTCTCCCCATCAATAATTCTGATCCATAAAAGACTATGATAATACTTACACAATATCAATCAAAGCTATATCTTCAATTAGTTAATGGTAAGTTTTAGTGATCATAAATTAACAAATATACTTTATTCCACTACACAAATCCAACAACCAAGCTCGGTTTCACTTGATTTTCACCTTAAATAATATTTCTATCCCAAAACTACCTCCTCATCATCTTGAAGGACCCTCCTAGACTATTTTTCATCTCAAAACATCCAAATATATTAAAAATCAGTAGTCATACATCCTATAGTTTTCTATTACAAAAAAAAAGATCGGTCTCACCCACATATGCATCCTCAATGAAACACATTCCACCAACATGAAATTTTCATTAATGAATTTCAAAATTCATCTAACATATAATTCCACAATCTATAGAACCATCTTCCAATAATTACATAAATATTTACATATTCATTTTTATCTAATAGAAACTATCAATACAAATAACCACATGATGTACGTCAAGAATGCAGTCATAAATATTAGTGTTCCCCCTAAAACGTGTGAGGAACTATGATTCACCCATTTATCACATTGTGAACCCTGATTCACACCTTGAATCATTTCATGAATTCAATTACCCCATTACATATATTTAAAATCCTAGATCACACCACGAATTGGGTTTCACCCCATAAATCACACTTAGATCACAACAAAATCTCCATGAGCTTAATGTCAATGCATCATCTGCAAAAAACAATGCATCTAAGCATAAAAGCTACTATGACTGAAAAAATAAATACAAATTTTTTTTTGACAAACTAATACCACATGAGGTCCTTATGATGATGAAAGATTTGATATTCCATATCATATGATAATTGTTAGAATAAAAAACCACAAAAAAAACATTATCTATATCCATCATTATCTATATATAATCACATGGAATGACTAGTAATAACAATCTAACCCATACATATTCGCCAACATGAAACAATACACACTACATCTACCCAACACACTAGGATAAACATCCCATAAAAGCCCATAGTTCACCTACAACTATAGGTATTTCCTTACACCACTCCCTGATCATCGAACCAAAAGGGTCCCAATATAAACCCCCCCTAATAATTCATTCCAATGAATCCCCTCAGTTAGACCATAATATGGTGCCACAATCCATATATAATGTGACCTCCTAATGAAAAGGGACATCATACATCTCACCGTACCCTTGTTCAACAATCCCTCAAGTTCCTCAGAACTGAACTACAGCTCGAGTCCATTCAAAACATGTACCATTGACAATGAAACTATGAATGTACATTTAATCAATTTTAAACCCAATGGGGAACTGTGTGCATAAATCATGCACCCACCCTTGCTTACAATGAAATTCCATGAAAATTCATGAAAATAATAACTCTCTATCATTGCTAAGGTTATTAACGAGGAATCCTATTGTAGGCTACCACTCACAATCATACTCGATCTCATCCAAATCCAATACCTTTTCATACCTATAACCCCCTATCACCCAATCTAACACAATCACCCATGAGTCATAACCCAAAAAAATAGGAATAGATACCTAAATCACTTATCATACCCCACATACATGATAGTCATAGCTAAAATCCCATGGAATTTCACCCATTACAAGGATATCCACATGATCACCCATAAAATTATGATCATTTTCAAAATTTAATGTTTTTACCCATGCTCCAACTTCATCTGTTAAAGTATACAGTGAAGCTATATAACTCTTCCATCTTAATCTAGTATCAATTCTAATAGCAACTATCATTCTTTACAACACAACAAATGTAATATTATAGATTCCTTTCTCTAAGACAGACTCAGGGGTATCTGTATAGTCATCGATTTTTGTTATGTAGAATTACATTAATTATATATATCATTACACCCCATAGAGGTTATTTTTGACATATTAATTTACTGTAAAAACATCTAGATGACCAAAAAGAGACTATCATTCTTTGGGAAACCAAGTCCCATTATTGAATTATCTCTTAGGCATACATTACAATATTTATTCCTTACTAGGGAATAGAATTCCAAAATAAACCAATGTTGTTTCATTATAAATACCTCGATGAACGGATTGTATTTCCATCTCCGAAGAACCTCCCACCATTATACCCATAATAATTTCAACAAAATAAAAATACACTAATTCCTAGTTGATTATAATTCCAAAAAATATTTATTCAAGAAAATGTTTTATTATTATTTTGAAACCATAAAAAATAAACCTCTCATTAGAAAATCTTCTTATGAAAGCACACACATTTCTTGTAAATCCAAAAACCCTACAATAATTCACATATAAGGCCTCTTACAAATTGGTGTAGAACTAGTAATCAGTCTATTTATAAATGTATAAGTTCCAAAATTAAAAATAACTCAAAAATAACAAACTACATGTGTGTCAAATATGGTGAAATCATTTTATTATAATAAAACAATCAAGGTTATAAATATGATTTCCTAGGTTAATTGGACTTTATAATATGAATGGTGCACATGAAGAACTTATATGACATCCTTCATAAGATCTGGAACATTCCAAAGATAGTTTTTTACCATACCACAAAGATTAAACAAAACAATTCTATGATACCACTTTGTAATGCCTCTGTAGGATTACCTCAACAGTGCTTGGTTTTAGGATTCCATATGGCCTCATGAATAGATACCCATATATCTGAGGTTATAGATTATTTTAATGGACCTAATCCATACCATGGGGGACCAAAAACACGATTCATAGAGAAAAATTGTTGAAAAAAATTACCCAAATAAATAAATTATGTCCATGAAAATGCATAAACACATCAAATCACATATAATAATGACCGATGTGTTCATACAGACATACATGTTTCACCCACTAGAAAAATATCTTTTATAATATAAAAAAACCAAAAAACATACCTATAAGATCCAAAAAATTCATTAGGCCTCATCCTTATCCCACGAATCCCTCTAGCTATCCAAACCCAATCTACTACATATCTAGTGTGTGATTTAAAATGAAGACATAAGGTCTGCATGGGTGCTGAGATGTCTATATAGGGTGTGAGGATAAACATCAGTAGAATATCTCCATGAACCCCTAATAAAATCCTTCATATTAATGTGTATTTATGAGTAAAATAAATACAATTATTAAAACTATTTTTGAGTCCTCATGTTCTAAATGGTCCTAAAAAACACTCAAAAATATATTCACAGCCATCAAGCCATATAGGGACAACCAAGCTACCATAACCCAAAGCATGAATTATTTAGTTCAATGTAATAATATAGTAATCTTTACATGTCACCATAAATGATTTATATTGATACTAGAATATTCTATGTATATATGTATCAAAATTTCAAAACATTTCCCACAAACACTAGGCACAATCTTCCTCTATTTCTTGGACAACTGAAAGATCACAACATGTATGGTCAATCTTCTTGTCTCGCATCATAGGTCATCCTATCCTTGAGTCAAATCCTCCTCCCAAACACATATAAAGAAAGAAATAATTCATGAAAACTAACCCAACACTAAAAACTATATCTAATACAAATCCCACACAAACACACCCCTACATAATACATGGAAGTTACATCTAGAATGATGACACAAACCTCTAAGGAATGTTAACCTAGAAGAGGACAAAATCTACAATTATTAATGTCCTTAACCTATGCCTATTGAAGCCAATTTCTAACATTTTTAGCTTGAATGATACAATAACCACATCCTTAGAAAGAACTGTTACAAAAGAATATAAAATACTGGTAGGGATGCATCTATCCGCATATATCACTATCATTTCTAGGGTAATAATAACTCAAGACCTATCCAATCATCACAATATGTTTCACCTCACCCATCAGAGTATCAAATGATTCATCAAAAATAATATAAACCTATTTTCATTAATACCTACTCATGTGCATCATCTTAAGGAGACACATCAACCCGTAGGCTCTGAATACCTAGACCACATAGTTTGGTTCAATCTCAGCAAGAACCTTATCACATCTAGTTCCAAAACCCTAGGATATTTCCAATTCATAAAATCTACCTATATGTGGCCTCAAGGGGTGGTGTCACGAACCAACCCAGGATGACCCTGAACCGGGCACCCGTGCCGGGCTGCGATATGGCCCGAGGGGAGTTCCCAATACCCACGGGTTGGCATCTAGTGTCGGGCATCAAAATTTAATAGGTGGGAACAATTTGGCCCAAAAGTAAACAACAAAGCAGTATACAATAAATAGAACAAATGAAAATAAAGAAAGAAAAACCAATAATGCTACTAACCTGACCACGACCAAAACTCCATGTGGCCATGTGGGTCACTCGCCAATACCACAACCCACGTTGCTCAAGGTGATGAACTGATGTTGGAACCTGTGACAGAAGTAAAAACAAGAAAACAATATAGGCGTGAGTATTAAAACTCAGTAGGCGTGCCCAACAAACTATTCCAAATTCAATACCTTTAAATAAATAATTTTGTTGATTCCAAGTTTGAAGTAAATATACAAGATATTGGTTTTCATACACACACTCTTTTATTTTTAAAACAAGTAACAATAAATTTCCCTTTTTAATTTAAAAAATATATTTAATTTTTGAATGGAACAGGTGCATTGCATTTTAAAAAGTTGTTGCAAACAAGTAGAAAACCAATCATTAGCCATTAGACAAAAAGAAAAACTACACGTAACACACAACACACACCAAGGGAAATAAAAAAAGTGGCACACATGGGTCAGCAACCGAACTAGACCTCTCAACCATCCACCACATACAAATAAACACAAACACAAACTTGGGTCAAACCTAGGAGATCTTGAACAATCCAGAACATATTATACATCTGGATCATCTGGAAGGCATGCCCAAACTCGATGACGTCATAAAGCCCATACTACTACTCGATATAGACCGGCATGGCCTAACTGAGGGGACCAATCCCCATAGCAGCAATAACACAATATTCCCCTACTATGGGGCCACTATCCAGTGCATGTTCTAAACTAGTGCCGCAATCGTTCTCCGAAAATTCACTCAATATTCTAGGTTCCCATGTCAACACATACAATAAAAATGTGGTGCGTCCACAATGGAAAATAATCAGTCATGATGCACAAACATCACATATAGGTCACGCAACCAATGCACAACAAAGATCACCAACAAGTGGGTTTTCCAAAATAATTTATTTTATTAAAGTGCCAAACGGGCCTTCAAAAATTTTAAAGCAAAACCTCATTTCCTGAGAAAACCCAAACCCCTTGTTCAGAAGAAATCATATATCATTAAAACAAGAAGTACATTTGAAATTCCGTGAATTATGTTTAAAAGAAAAATAGGCATTCTTTCAATACTGGGTGTCTGGTTGTCAAGAAAATGTATCAAGTGTTCGGTATAAAATAAATGGCTCTTTTCACACCAAATAATCATATATAAATTAATTATATTATATTATTTCGAATTTAATAAAATTAATAAAACACCAAGCAATTAATAATTTCTAAATCTAAAGGTAAGTGCAGTGGGGGACCTACCTTGACACGTAGTCCAAACACGATGATGAGACATGCCTCAATCGAGCGCACAAGCACACAAAAACTAATGCCCGTAGTATCGGAGATTTTCCTTGCCAACATGCTGTAGAAAATTCAAAACAACAAATAACACAAAAACACTAACTTTGAATAATTCAAATGAATAAAAATCACAAAATTCACCTCAAAACTGGTGCATGTGAATCAGAACGATCCCAAACCGTTCTCCTTTGGTAGCTGGCGTTCATCGCGCAGCCGATTGTGAACTGAGCACATATATGGGAATGTGAAACCATGTCAGGGTGCCACTTGTGCATAGAAAGAGCGGCGCAGGCGGAATGGGGGTGAGGCCGAATGGACGACAGCTCTAAGACGGGAAAAGGGAGGGGAAGGGGATTCCATCAACCTCTTTGCAAGAAGAAGAGAGGGGAAAATACCTCCGACTCCAAAGCAGCCGCCCATGGTTCCTTTTTTTGATAAACCCCATTCATTAGGGTGACTTTGGTCCATCCTTCATGAAATTCTTCCTTAGGGTTCTTCTTAAAATGGTTAACAAGGTGACAAAACAATTATGCAAAATCTACACGTTTTGAGAACCCAGCCAAACTCATTTAATGGTAGAGGAAGAGTCAGAGCTCAAGTCCACTAAAGTTATCATACTCAGCAAATATCTCGACACAGATGCACACAAAGCTAATTCTTTTTGTCTGGTGATATCAACTATGGATTCATGGGCAAAGAGAGGATTCATGATTGCACTAGTAGGAATTGAGACTGCGATAACTATTTTAGCATCTATAGGAGAAGCAGCAACCACAGTCGAACCCCAATCTTGGATACCCAAAAACTGCATCCTTCCCTTAGCTTAGCAGGTCTAGCAGCCGCTGAATCCCCATCCATCGCCAAAACAGGGCTACGTCTTTGATGAAGAAGAGGAGCTCGATCTAGATGTAGCCTCTAAGAGAGGAGAGGGGAGGAAGGATGTGGCAAGGGGGAGGCAACGCCGAGGGGATGTCCGGGGGAGGGAGTCATGTGGAGTAGGGAATGGCGGAGCTGGGGATGCTAGAGGCGGCGGGCGTCGGAGGCGGCACGGGGAGCGGCGGGGTGCAGGGTAGTGCGGCACTGGTGAGGATGTAGGAGCCGGTGAGGTGTGACCTGGTGCTGGGGTGCGCGGTAGTGGCGAGAGCGCGGGGGCCGACGAAGTGCAGCCCGGTGATGGAGAGCATGGAATCGGCGTGGGAGGGCCGACGAGGCGTCGTGTGGGATGGGCGAAGGGAGCGATGTGGGTAGAAGGGGGTTGGTTCACATGAGGGTGGAAGAAGGGGGGTTACAGGCGGCAGTGGCTAGATCAAGAGAAAGGGAGGGAACGGGGGGTCGGTTAGCTAGGGTTTGATTACTGTTTTTTTATTGTTTAATTATAATACAATATTTATAATAACAATATTACTATTAAAATAACAAATTATTATTGTTATACTTATTAAAACCGTTATAAAATCTTTTTAATCTAATTTGACATACTCTATTTTATTTATTTATATATATTTTTCTCAATTTACCATTTAAATAAAATAATTTATTTAATTTGAAAATCGGGGCAGTTGCACTGCTCGCCTTCAGTCTGACGCACTGCTGAACAAATTGTGCCTAAACCGTGCCACCAGGTACTATTCTCTTGAAAGGTCAAGTCACATGCTCACCACGCAGTTCTATAAATTGCGCGTGAGTCGCGCGCCATACATCTGGCACACCCGGGAGTCCGTGCATGCACCGCGTTGTTGCTCCTAACCATGCGGGATGATCGTGCAACAGTGGAAAATTTTCTAAAACCTAAAGTTATAATTAATGTAATTAACAATGAAAAATCTATGAGGTCACGTTGTGACAGGTAGGATATTATAACTTATAAAATCTCATGTGGAATCCAAATGTCAAGTCCAAATGATTCTTAGAACCCACTCCTATGTCATGTTTCACATATACTAATAGGGATATCTTAAACTAACCCACAAAGAAAACTCCTCTCCATAAAAACGAGAACGTCCTGGAGAACTCCTCTCACTCCATGAACACATCATGACTAACCGATATACTTAGATGGTAATTCCTCACTACTCAAAATACATACATATAGCTCTCACAATTTCACATGGAGGACAAGTCTCTCATCCATAACTACAATCACTAGGAACCAACAATGGATATCCATGTCACTAATAATACAATGATACCAACCCAAGTACTCATGTCACAACATTCAACACCCTTACCTCATTGATGATCGAATCAATGTGTTATTCATACATACCCAGCTTTAAAAGTGCACATAATTTAATAATTCATGGCCAAATTGAATGATATTTTTTCAAATTATGGTGAATCACTTCATGAATCCCATAGTCAAACACATAAATTTATAGAGGAATGCATACTTCAAAAGAGGAAATCATATGAAGTTGTATCATTGTGCCCACCATCCATATAAATTAAATCCTCCTATCGCTGAACTCCAATGAACCTAATCCATGACAATTATGCCACATCCATGGAATGGGGAACCTATTTATGGATGAGCATCACATTAATTTAATTATTAAACATTATAATTAATTACTTAATTTAATATAAAATGGTATAATCCCCTAAATTCACATTAGGATACATATATTAAAAAAACACAGAGAAACAAGGTTTGTTCTACCAATTAAACAAACTTAAACCCATGATATTTTAAATACAAAATTTATATTCTCGTTCCAATACTTTTCTTCTCTCAAAATCATTGAAAAGCCTAAAAAATATTAATCTCAATGCTCCTTTTTAAAAACAATGTGTGATGGAATGAAAATTCAATCTATTGATATCCAATATATAATATAGTGAAAATAATAATTTATTCTACCCAATTACTACATGATTCAGTGGAATATATTGTGAATATGTGATATAAAAACTTATAGAATCATCTAATGGTTGAACTTGGTGTTTCCTAGAAATTTGTATCCATAATTACTTAACCACTACAAGATTACAATTACCACTTTTTCCATTCCTATTTGAGAGCACCAGAAATAAGATGACATGTTACACCATAATCTTCACTAATATGATGAATTAAAAGAAAACTCATACATTAACAATCGAATTTAGGGAATGGAATATTAATGAAGGAACAATATTTTTATGTGGTATTGGATTTCCTCAATGATCAACCAGAGAATAGTATACATTCTTTTTAATTACTAAGAATAAATTATTTTTTAATCTTTATAGATATATTATCCTATATTAATTTTATTTTCATTTGTTATAGTCAACCTAGAAGTTCATCTATTCTACTATTATTGAGGATTATTACTGGTGAAATAATATCAATTAACATGAAACATTTTTTTAATCAATCAATTAGATTCTTTGTTCAAATAAGTTTTTCGTAGTCTTAGTGTTCCAACATGGAACAAAACTCACTATCCCTAAATACCATACTAAAAATAATCTAATACATGTATTTTGAAATTCTAATAGTCTAACATGCATGTTGATGTCTCATTCAACAAAAATTCTGATATGGTTGTAGTGAACTAATGGTTTATTAACATATGATGAGATAAATCATGGCTACTTGATGAAAACATCATTATACTAATATTCTCCCACTTTAACAATAATTCAATAATCCTCATCGGAATTCATTTACATTTTTTCCAAACCAAATCCTCCTTCCACGTATATTTTAGTGTTCTCCATATTTCTAGCATTTATCCTAGTCCAAATAGAGAATAATGTGTCTTGAGGATTTCCTAGATTAAAACATTTGTTATCAAGTTGGTCTGATTTTTAATCCATATGATATTTTGTAGCTCCAACACATTATCTTTAATAATATTTTATAAGAAATGGAAATTAAGGTGAGTTTCTTCTATTCTTATATGAAATATATATATCTTGGTATGTTGGATAACACTTCAATATTTACATAATATAGTTCCTCCTTTCATGTTTTCCCTTATTTGTTCAACTATTGATTTAACCAAATCAACTCCTGTCATGCATCTATAGTTATAAAATACTATAATTAAATTTTAAAATAATTCACAAAATATTATAACAATGAAATCCAACAGAACATAATTCAACTGATTGAACAAAACATTCATTATATTTTTCTGAGTGTTAGAATCACAAAAAAAACAAAAACAATAAAATATTATGAAGGATCATCTTCATTGAATCACGATGTCATATCCATAAATACTATCATGTATCTGATGATCCACTTCACATATCTCTAGTGATATATCCATGGTTTATAAATTGAATGAATTTCCACTTACACCATATAATCAATGATATGATACATAAAAACTAGTCCATACATCAAGCTTCAAATATTTTAATCAGAAGATACTTATTCATTTTACTGAATATAATATTACATTAATGAATTATTTTAATTAGATAAAGTATAGTTTCTAGATAGGGGAACTCTCATAGATTTACATATTGTTTTTGAAGCCATCTAATTGTCTACTGGTTCTATAAATTTGGAGATAAAACCAAAGTATTAAAATTTGAATCTTATTTTATCCTCATCCCCATGATATTGTTGACTTTACAACAGTACTTCATTTTAAATATTCATAACAAATTACTCTTTACCTCATTAATGCATTGAATTTTGAGTCGTGATATAAATATGTCAACCAAATAAAATTGTATTATTAGATAATTTCATACAATATATTAATTATGTTAAAAATAAATATGATAAAAACTCATGATGAAACCATTTCCATTAATGAAAGTATCAAATTTCTAGACCAACTATTGTGGGGCATGTTTTATGAAATATAATCGTCACTAAGATTTTCTAACAACATCTAGGATGTTATGATCATAAAACTCCTTAGGTTATTTCATATTTGAGTTTTCTTTATAATCACCGAGAAGAAATGTAATTTTCACATCCATGTTATACATGTGTATACCATATAATGAGAAAATTATTAGTTTAGTTATGATTGATGTATTGTTTACTATCTCTGAAAATATTTCTAAGAAAATAAATTCCCTTCTATTAGAATCCTTTCAATGAAAACTATTCCTTGTATCTTCTATATTGATAATCTCAATAAATAAAATTATAGGTCCATTTTTATATTTTACTTGTTTCCCCTTCAAAATTTTAGTAATCTACCAAGATTAATTTATTTTTAAGGAATTATTTTATTTTTTCAAGTCTATATCACATTCATTTGCGTCACTGAGAAGAATTGTCTCTTATAGATATTTAGGTTACCCAATATAAATTATAAATAATTTAGTTATGTTAACTCCATACTTAATGACTGGTCATCTGACTCTAGAATATCTTCTCATTTATGTTTTAAAATTTATGAGATCGTTAGTTTTCAATGATTGAACTACGCATGCTCCTACATCCTTATTTTCATATAAAGGATATGTTCCTAACAATTTCATAGTTCTTGATAATTATAGAACTTAATCAATTAGTCATATTTTTTGTGCAAATATTTTATCTTTTACTGTCACTAGAATTTGTAAATTTTATTTTCATTCCACTATATAAAAATTTACTTCGGTAGTTTACCTCTTTTCTTTATGTTATGATTTTTAAAGGTTACTATATTTTTTAGAATCTTCTCATTTAATATTAAATCATAACATATGATGATATTATATTTATCATCAATCCAAATTATGTAGCCGAATCCATCATTTTTTATAGACTAAAAGGTAGTAGGATTTTAAATTTTACTCTATATTATCTCTATCCTTAAAATAAATAAGAGTATATGCACAATAAGTAAATATTTTGAGGTTGTAACACATGTAAGATTCTCAAAAAAATGTTCTTAAAGAATATATTGTCCCATTATTGTGGTTTAAATTCTGTTTTCTGTATTAGGTATAATGATAAATGATTCAACCTCTATAGAATTTGGTATACTAGGGTGAACAGACATGCATTTAACATTATCTATAATTGTTTGGTTCTTCCTCTATGCAACTCAATTTTTTTGTGGAATTTTTGGTATTTTTCCCTCTAGATTAATCCCCTTACTAATATATAATTTCGAAATGTTTCAAAAATATTATTCACCACTATTATCAAATCATAATCACATTAATTTTTTACCACATTCTAAATCCCCAATTGATTTCCACTGTACAAAGTAAAAATGATTTTCCATTTGTTTTAAAAATATAAACCCAATAATTTTTTATAGAGTAAACATTGAATCTGATAATGTACTTTTATCCTCCTTGAGTATGGATTGATTTATATCCTTAGATAAAAGTATAAAGAAACTCTACCTTTTGGTACCTAGATTTCCATTAATTATGATAGAATGAGAGCCTCTTTTACATTCTAAGAACACATCAATCAGAACATTTAGTAGTTGTATTAACAAGTATCAAAATAAACATCCATGAAAAAAATCATTTTATTCCCTATAATTATACCATGTTTATAATTATTGACTATTTATTTTTATATGATGAAATTAAAACCATTTCACTCCATTCTAAACATCCAATCAGACAGTGAGTCATGTTTTTATCTCTCCATTCCATAACTATGGGTCCCTGAGAAATTTATTGATTATATTTTTTAAAATAGTATTGAATCCTTCCTAATTCAACCACCCATATGATATGAGCTTCCTACAGACACCATGTATTAGTCCCTCACCATTCATCTAAAGAAAACTCTCATAGTGAATATAGAGATTTAGGTAAACATTTCTAAAAAATTCATATGCTTCATCCTCTAGTAGACTGAAATTCCAAATGATTCTAGATATAAAAAATGATACATGTCCATGATCAGTCATTAATTATAGATATTCATACGAATTTAAAACCCTTGACTCCACCTAATTAATAACAATGATAAGTATATCACTACCATATTTAATTTCATTAATTGAGTTTGAATTCTTGATACTCAATATTGCAATTTATTCCATGCAGATATTATAATTTCATTAAGGATTATCCAACACACGATATTCCAAATTGGTATGTTCTGCACAAGTATTCATTACACAAATCTTGTCCCTATATTTGTCTTCATTATGTGGATCATTCAACCATTGAGGTGACCATACCCTTTCATTAGAAGTCAATACTATATAAGAATTTATATAGTATTTTTTCCACTAAGATCCTTGATTAAAATAAATTTACCGATGTTTATGAACATAGTATAAAAAATTATGTTGGAGTTAGTTATCATTTTTAATAATTCATCAAAATATTTAGTAAAATATAGAATCATTTTATTAACTTACACATTGTTTGTGAAAGTCACATTCACTAAATTGAACAGACTTAAAATCATGTTAAAATCTTTTACATGATCTACTTTGAAATATCCTTTATATATATTTAATATATGTAAATAAATAATAAATAACACTCTTTTTATGTTGTAGGTTTTCATACATCTCTATAAGGGCTTTCATAAGTGTAATTTTGTTCTTATTCATCCAGATGTTGAAAGAAAAATTCCATACTAACATCATCTTCACCTTTCAAGATGATTTTCTATGAAAAAGTTTCCATTATACATTCAATCTCTTATTTGATTTTTCGTCCAACAGATGTTTATGATCATTTTGGATGGGGTTTTACTCTATCATGATCTTGTTGAAACAAAATATTGTTATATTAAACAGACTGTTATGAACATTTCCTATATCCATTAGCATATCATCTGATGATTGTTTAACCAACTAAAATCAATATAATTTTGATTAATGTGATATGTTTTCCTTATTTTTATGAGTTTTAACTTAACTATTTCCCTTTTATACCATTTCTGGGAATATTAGTAAGAAAATAATTCATTCATTATGAGGCTGATCCTTGATTTCAACAAAAATTAATATCCACTAGTTCTTTGGTGATGTGGAAAACCAACAGATAGTTCTCCCCTTAATATCTATTGTACTTGAAATTAGGAATACATTTATATTCCTAATTAACTGCAAAAATAAAAAAACACATAAAATTCCAGATAATTATTTAAATAACATGAATTAAAAGAAGGAAAATAATTTTTACATGGTTCAAACATTCGTCATATATCCATATGATTTCATAGAAAACTCATCTGAATTTCCTAGAAAATAATTTTCTAAAAAATGTATCTATTTAATCCATCAGTAAATATTTAATAATGTAGAATAATCATCCTTAGTAGATGATACCACCTTCTTTTGTTGATATTCATTACTATTCATTCATGTTGCACCACCATGTAAAATTTTAGGTTAGTTATCCATTGACTTCATTATTCCACATTGGATACCAATAAATCAATCATCCCATATATTATAGTAACCACCATTCCAAAATACAATCCAAAAAAGGCATCTGATGTATATTGGACTTTTATTAGTCATACCTATTAGTTTAAGGTTCTTATTGACAAATATAATACAAGGCTAATGTGAACAACTAGATTATGGACATGTGATGAGAAAAATCATGTGGCTTGTGGAAAACATCATGATACCAACAAAATAAACAAAAAAAGAAAACATAAAATCAAGGTAAATCAAATATATGTTAGTGGAAACCAAAATAATAGGATATTAATGTATAAATGGACATGAAATCACCAAAAAACACCATAAAACCATCCCCTCTCAAAGAGAATCAAAGGGAGGGGACAATAATACATTCATCAACTATGGAATGTGTTACATTCTCCAAAGAAAACAGGGTGATGCACCCCCATTTTAATTAAAAAATATTTTATCCACCCTTACACAACATAAACCATTGGTTTATGTATCAAACCACAAATACAGTGGACCCCAGCACATATTTTCCAAAAATTCATGTTTTGAATCATGCATTCACAGAATCAATGATATGAAATTTCCCTTTCCCATAATAGGACTAGTATGCCTCACTAAGGACACTCTACCAAAAACCCTTGACTCCTATGAGGTGTCAAACCACATATGACTACCTCATTTTAGGATATTATAATTCATGAAAACCCAGTCAAATACATGGTTTTCAAAACAATATATCCATACAATATTAATAAAAATTACTTTTGAATAAATAATGACTCAAAAATCTATGGAGAATTATACAAACTATAAATCCCAATTAAATGGTTATTTGTTCAAGTGTAGTTTTCAAAAAACAACCGATTATAATTTTAATAATGTTTGATGATAATAATAGATTATTTTTCTAGAACATATCATCTAGTTCTCTCAAAAAAGTCACAAAATAGATTTTTATATTAAAATATTAATTGATAGATAAATACCTTTTTATGAATAGTTAACTAATTTTACAAAAAAAAATTCCATTCTTCCAAAAATAAATTAATTTCATTATCTAAAATAATTTACATATGATATCTAAAACATACTAAAAACATAAAATTAAAGAAAATGGTTAAGTAATTATTTGACTATATATATATACTCATAATTGATACTTTTAATGGTAATGGTTTTTTTATAGCTAACAATGTCATTCAAAAAATTAAAAATATTTTTACGATAGTCATTAAAATAATAGAGCACCAATGATAGCACAAACCCCCTACATTAACAAGGTTGTTGTGTTCTGGACCGCTAGGTACCACTAGTTTCCCTAAAGACACGTGGTCACATCCCTAGATCCCACCCACTTTCTTGATAAGGTGATATAAATAATGAATATCCCTAAAGTACAAGACATGTTCTTTACATTGTACATTTTTTTCACTCACACACACCCTATTAAACATCCCATATGGTTACACATGTTGATCAACACTCCATGAAAAGAACACATATCTTTGGAGTTCAAATCCAGTAGGATCCCAAAAAGATAAGTCATCCTTATGGACATGATCCATATAATTTAATATTTTAACATTTTATCATTATGGGGTATTATATTCCCCCACCCTTTGGAAAAACACATCATCATTGAGAACCCAACATCTCAACCAAAGAAGTACACCATACTTAATGTCAGCTTCCTGATCTAATTCTAATATAACAAATAGTTCCTTCTGAATACACATACACCCTGCCTTAATATGGTTGTTCGGTCCTATCCCCCCATGTACCACCAGTTTCCATGTAGACTTGTGGTCTCCTACAAGGAGCCCAATCCACATGCCTGAACGGTTCAACGGACTAATGATTATCCTCATAGGCTCAAACATGTTCATTAAAGTGTGAATTTTCATAACATGCACAATCCCTATAAAATTTCAAGAATGACACGCATTATGATCACCAATCTATGCCGAAACATGCTTAACTGTGGATTTCTAATTATGTATGCTCTAAAAAATAAGGGTAGACCTTTCTAACATGTGTCATATAGTTTTTTCTTTTAACCCTTTACCATGTTGAGGCTTTACATTCACCTCATCCTCTTTTGAGTATAATGTACTCATGGTAGACCCTACATCCAATCCTAGCCAGTGCCCGGAAATTATGGATGACTTCCTGTTATGATAATAATGTAACAATAGAGACCGACTAACATCACACACACCATATCATAACATGGTCATTGGGTCTTGGCATGCCGGGTACCACCTGTTTCCCCACATACAAATGGTCCCATTCATGGGGCCCAATCGTGTTCCCTAACGGGTCATCTGACTAATTATTTTCCCCAAAGGCCATTACATGTTCATTCTAGTGTGCTTGATCCTCACGTGATCACACCCTAGGAAACATACTATAAATTCAACCATCCTTACCAATAATTCATGATTGGAATGCGTATATGTGGTGCTATTATCACGTAGGTTCCGAAAAATAATGGTTCACCTTATTTATTTGAGAAATATCATTTAGTATTTTAACCCCTTATAATTCCGGGGTGTTATAGTTGGATCCATTATGTTGTTTTCAGAGTAAAAAACATTGAATATTTTAAGAATTGTTTATGAAATATGCTTCATTGATAATTTGTAAATTTATACAATTGAAAAAACCATCAATAGAAATCCAATATATTATTATTTTTGTTCATTTTCTCTAATTACATAACTAATTGATACATTATCCACACATAAACAACGAAAATATAAAAAATAAAACATTTTTCTGAACAATAATTGATATACAATAAATATTTAAAATATAATTCTACTTTATTAAATTTGGAAGTTGTGTGGGACATGTTTATTCGAAATCCTAGAAATGGATCCTAAAAAAATTTATTATATTACTTTTGGTTATCATAATTATCATATATTACTTCCTTCAAAAATTTAAAAGTAACTGTTAATGTATATTCAAAAAAATATATCAAAACAGTATTCATAGGGAATAATTTTTTCATTTATTGTTGGTTATTAAATATACCCTATTATCTGTTAATTTATTTCAAATAATTTGGATAACATATATTTCTACATATAATTTTATCACTATCCAATGTTCATTACTATAAATAATTAAGATGAGGACATATCGATGCTATAATGTTTATCAACATATCTAGTGACTATAAATATTCAATATAAATACTTGAAATAAAAATGACTAATTATAATTTTATTATAAATAGTTCCAAAATAATTAATATAGTTTTTTAAATGATCCTCATATATAATTTTATGATGGAGCCTCTTAACTAATTTTACTACTCAATTTTCTTTACACTGTGATGAATAATATTGTCTATAGACTCCTTATTATGTATATACTATCTAAATATATATTGAAATGTACTCATATTATTTAAATATGATTTTTAATTATCCCTAACTGTTTGTATATATGTTAGGTTCTACAGTGGAGTATAATAAGGGCATGCATCTCTCTTTCTTGATGTAATAGTTGATCCCATTAACTACATCGACCAAATTTTTTTTCCCCTTCTATAATTTCATACTATAGTTTGATAATTTTTTTATTTATGGAAAAAAATATATTTATTAATATAATATGGAAATAGTTTAGCCATCTAAAATTATGTGACTTTTTATTTGGGACTAGTAATTCTATGAAAGTTCAAATATCTTGTTTGACCATTCGAACATCAACATCGTCAATGGAAACAAATAGATCATCTCTTATATTATAAGCTGCTAAAATACCATATAAAATATGGTCATGTGAAAAGCATGTATCATGAAGTGTATCACCCTTAATATTTTATAACATGCCTCATATAGAGATTTAGTTATTTAGGATTTTTAGATTAACTCACTAAAATTCAATCTTCAAATATTTCATAAAGAAATACATAATGAATACATGATTATGGTGTGTATTTATATATGATATTTTTTGGAAACATCTAATTACCAATAGAATAATAGAAATATAATGGAAAAAATACTCCAAACTCAGTGTATATGATTTTGGATATAGTTTTCAGTTCACTAGTTAATGGATCCTCATTAATATCTCTTTATGTTTCTTATAATGTTTTTTTAAAATAGTACTTCAATTATTTTATTATATTCTTATTTAAAGGTTTCTTGTTTATTTCATGATTCTCCATAATTATTACTAGAATTATTGCATCATTTCTCATTCCCAATGTAGTATTTTGTTGATACTCCATAACCCACCCCCTTAATAGGACCTTATTGTTATTAACCTTGAAAAACCATCGAATTGAGTTATTATTCACCTTTAATATTATACGACACATTTATTTATAATCTAGATAATGAAAAATATAGTATAATTTATATGTTTTTAAAATTTAAAATAACATCATAATTAAATGATTTCATATTTATACATTATTACAAGATGTTTTGAATTATTTATCTACAACATTAATCTCTTTATTATCATAATCCACCATAAACACTACATGACATATGGTTAATGTAAAAGGATACATTAATTAATTATTATTATTATCAATATAGTTTTATTAATAACATTAAATACTAAATTTTCTATTATAACTTCGTTGTATGTATCATTTTTCATATTGAATAATACACAATCAATCTTTAACGGTGTCTGTGTTATGTCTTTGTTTCACATTACTTATTTCATAAACTCTATAATTGTTTTTCTAATACAAGAAATATGGAATTTAATTTCTTTAAAATTATTGTAAAATTAAACCAAATGAAACAAATATTAATATTAAAAATCACTTTCTTATATCATGTAGTGAAATAATTATAGGTTACCAAGAAGATAAAGCAGGAATATAATGTAGGTGGGTGGGGAATTTCATTCACATCATCATCTGTCATGTATCGAATAGAAAATTTTACATAAAAATAATTATATTTTATTATTAAAAAACTCAATATATAATTCTATATTTATTCATAAAAAATACTCATTATATGAAATATTATAAATAGAAAAAATAAAAAATGTGACATTAGTTTACTTTAAAATCATAAAGAAATATCCTCTAACATGTCTATGAATTTTTATAATTGTATATGTGATATTGAATATTTAATATGTTTTTATCAATATTATAGATCATCATTATTTATTTCTTTTTGTTAATTGATCATCTATTGTCACATTATTTGTAACATGATAGATCTTCTAAAATTTTGAATTTCATAAATGTTTTTGAACCACAAGTTATTTGATGATTTTTACATATTACATATGTCAGTTTATGAAAAATTATAACATTTGTGAAGTTGGAACTATCTTTGGGATTGAAATCTTTTATAGTTCAAGATTTAAAACACAATAGTAGGGGTCAAACCTGTACAAGGGGCTATTTGATATCATTATGATTATCATTATAAGGATACCATGTCATAGAGTAGTGTATTACATCATGGTTAGTGGTATTTAAGATAAAAGTTTTTGTGGGATCTATGATTACACAATAATAGATTATGGTTTCTCAATTAAGGGAACTATATAAAAATATTTTTCTAGAGACCAACAACAAATAAATAATATCATTGTTATTTATATTTTTATGAGGGAATAAAATTATTTACTCAAGAGTGGTGAAAGATTAAATAATTTTCCATGTATGATTAAATAATATCTCAATTAGGTGATGGTCATGATGAGAAAATAATGGTTATTCAATGAGAACCAGTCTATGGTGGGATACGACACCCCCCAACAATGTGTTTATGCTATGACTGAAAATAGTGGGCGTAGAACTGCACTCTAAAAGTGTATAATATACTATGAATCATTGCTAGTGGGTGAATATTATGTCAAATTGGTGTTGTATTTTTGTAAGACACTAGTTAAATTTATTGATTAGCATCATAATGGGAAGGATCATAATTCCATATGACCTTTGATAATGATTTACTGTTATGGTACTTTCTATGTCTAGGGAGAAATGTCATTTACATATGTACCATGTTAATGTTCGACTGTGGATAGGGAATTGTTTCATAACACCTATGGTCAGGACACACCTCCCACCCTATATAGTTTTTTTATATTCAGTTTTATTTATTTATAGGTTTAATTAATTAAATAGATAATTATAATTTATTTATTTGTGTAATGACTATATATCCTTTATCCATTATTTTATCTATTTTAATTTTATATCTTCATTATTTATGCTCATAAAGATGTGTCTTCAATAACATTATATTACCACAATTTCACATTTTTTAAATTAATATTAAAATGAAACAGTTTAATATATTATATAGATATTTCCTGTTTATCATGTAGTGTAATGATAATATCTCCTTTCCCATTGGGTTTTATCTTCATTGATATTATCTTCCTCAGTTGTTCTAGGATTATAATTCCATATATCCCATGTTGTTTCCTCAAGTTAGACTATAACACATCTTCATTATATTTTTTGTTTCCAATATTAATTTTATATCGTTCATTTGAAATTCTAAAATTCATAACGTTAATTAGGATTTCTTATTTTAATAAATTATAGTGGAATTATATGGGATATATAATGAGGTAGCTTACGGTAAACAATTTTTAGTGGTAATTAACCATTCAGTGTAGTTTATTACTGGGTTCCTTTTCAATTACATACTAGTTATCACTACCAATTTGTGATTGAATTTAAATTAATATTTTTTCTTTAGACCTCTATATATTGGTTAAGGACTTATATGGTTTCTATGGGTTCAATTATTACTATTCCTTGATTCCATTACAATAAATGAATATAAAATATAATTATTGTGTTTTAGAAATTTTACTTGAGTCTCAATGGGTATTAAATTGAGTTATATAATCATATATATGACCTTATATAGGTTACCTTTTCCACCTTATATATAGGAGAGGAGTGGAATCAATGGTTTTTTAATGGGCCACTTCCTGGATTGTCCCTTTATCTACATGAGAATGACTATGTTCTATTAAATAAATATTACAACCTCCCATGTGGTGTAGAGTGATTCAATGTCCACTAAGGGTAAATGGTGGAAATTAAGGTAATGATAATTATAGATTTATAACCAATAGAGTTGAATCCTGGGTTGGACATGACTTATTATACATGGGATTGGAGCCTTTATCATACTTTATGTAGGATTCATTTGGACTGTGTGAGGTTGGAGTGAGGCTTGATAAAATGTAAAATTAGTGATTACATGGTTACATTATGCCTTATGTTACAAATTAATGGGCTGACTATTCCTCCTCCACCTAGTTAATGGAAGTCGAGTGGGTTATCCCTCGAGTTATGATATAAAATATTATATATTTGAGAGGAATATTCTAGAATAATGTTATGTTGAGTTGTTTGATATTATAACTGAATTGATTCTTACCTATATCCTAATCGAATATATTTATCTTTTCTTTTATAAATTTTGTTTATATAATCTGTAATTATTCAAGACTATGTTGTTCATTTAATAGGGGGATGAGGACATCCTAATTAGATATTAATTTTAATGTTTGAGGATATACCAATTCATTAAATTTTTATTAGGGATTGGAATGGAAATACATATTGGGTTGATTATACCTTTGGAAAGGGACAAACTATCAAAGATGTTGGTATATTATATGATGTGGGATGCATTCCCATTAACCAAATGAAACTCAAGATGGGATGTTTTTTCAAAATATTTCATATTTCCCAAAGATGTTAGAAAAACATACCTTATTAATAAGTATCCATAGAATTGAATATGATTCAAATATGATTTGATCAATATAGATGTAAAGACCTTCTATTCCTGTTATGTACTAATCCTAGCGATGCCTTCCTCATGTATGAGTAAATTTTGATCAGGACATTATTCTCATTATGTAATGAACCAATGATTGTGGATGGGATATCCATTATAGGGTAATAAGTCAATCACCAAACTAAGGAATTTAATACCCATGTTTCTATGTGGATTATGGGAGTTGGTTGGAATTCCCAAATAAACAGATGCGGTGTATGCTATGGGTTTCTTTTTCATTTTTCATGTAAAGATACATGGAAATATGATGTACCTTTCATGTTATGGAACTTTAATATTATGTGATGAAATTCCATAGAAAATGACCTATTATTAATTTTTGTTAGAGCGGGTTGGACATCCCATGATTTGATGCTTTCATGAATGGGTAAAAAATTCCCTTGGGAGATTGTTTATCAGGTTACATGATATCCTCTCTTTTGATATGGCCAAAGAGTATATATTATTTCCTAATACTTTATACACTATTTTTGGGGATGTTATTCCCTCTCATTAATTATATTTTTGGAACATGATGTTTAGTTTTTTGAATTATCTAGGGAATGTTATGTGAGGACATGTTATTTTGGTCATGTTAGAATGATCACTTGAATGTGATTTCTCAGTGATGTTATACCCATACTTGTAGTTTTTTATCAAGACATATTTTCCATGTGTTAATAATTATACCACAATATGGGATATTTTCCCTTACCTCTAGATATGTCATTGGGAAATACAACACACATATATGTCATTGTATTGTAAAGTATCATTATTTTCACTGACTATAAAATCGGATGAGATACCTTTCTTATGGTTAAGTAATTTTGGTCAAATACACCCTAAAACTATCGAAATAATATATATATATATATATCTGTGTGTGTATTTTTTTGTGTGGAATATAATGTTACTAAATGAAATATTCTGTGTGATGTATTTTTTTATTTCCTTTCATGATTAATTTATTATTGATCATTTCCCATTTCACATGAACCTTCTTATATAGGATATATTTGCGGCCACCATTAGTGTTTTCCCACTATGTTGTACTCAAATACAAATTAGGTGTTCCATGTACATTAATACCAGATCAAACCACATGATTTCTATCACAGTGAATTACATGACCACTATTTTGAATGGTAAAGCTATAAAGTCTCTATAAGAGACATGATCTGGTATTGACAATGAACTCTTGACCAATATTATCATTATCTAAGGTTCTTTATGTGAATTTAGGTAATGTGTTTTGTTATATATACATAGTGTATAATTGTTTCATTTAATTATTATATTAAACTATATAAAATTATTTCATTATATAGAATCAATTATAATTTAATTATTGATTGGATTATGTTTTGGTGTATGTTTTTTAAAATTTATTATGGTGATCGATGATTATTATTAATTGTTATTGTTTTTATTTACCAATGTGTATATTTTACCCATGAACTCTTATATAACATCACTATATGTCGATAGCCTTAAGAATATTTGGTGGTGTGCATGAGTTATATTGAGGTACCCCATACACGAAATCCTAACATAGATGAAAAATTACATAATTTAAGATTGATATTATACCAAGTGAGATGTACCAAAATAAACATACTAGTATTTATATTAGATAAAAATTATATCTCAAAATAACTACCCAATCCCAAGAAGATAAGGTTTACTGTATTTTAGGATCAACTATATATGTATTGTATTTTACGATATTTGTTAACATTTATCTTAAACTGAGCCACACCAAAATCCCTTCAAATATTCTCTTATGTAATAATCTAATTCAAAACCTAGAGAACTAATAAATAAGAAAAAGGTCATATAAATTGTGTTTTAAGGGAAAACAACATCAATATTTCATAAAGGGTCTTATCATTAGAATATGAGAAAACGTGATAATGAGAGGAAATTCATATTAAAAATAACATTTATCAATAAGTGTTATTTACATGTCATTGTATAAGGACATGAAATACCCAATGATAATTATATAACATAAAAAAAGAATGTGGTATAATGAGATAATATATAATATACTAGTAAAATAATCATATAAATAAGGATATGTCATGTCATGGAAGTATAGAATAATAATATACTATGGAATAACATTATGAAAATAGAATCATTACATTATGTTATAGGAATAAAAATTGTATGGCACGTAATAACATAGGATTTTCTAATGTCAGATCCATTAGTGACATATGATTCATGAACTAGTGGTCAATTGTTGATATAGGATTCTCAATCCTATAATCCATTTGTGAATTTAGTTTCATATAACTATAATATTTTAGTGAAATAGTTTTTCTATTCATACAATTGTTTAGTGACATAGATTACACAAAACTACGGTCCATTATTGTCTTTGGACTTAGAAATGAATTGTCCACTAGTATTACATGATATGTAGAGCCATAGGAAATGCATTTATGGTCTATATATGACCCAACCCATCATTATTACTAAATTTTAATTCCATAAGATATCAACAATTCATAAAATCATAATGAACCCATGGAAAGGAAATATGTTTTATATCATTTTTTATTAGTATTCAATAAAATATCTTCAATGATTAAATAGATTTTTACAATCATTAAATCCCCCAAAAGGTTTATTTCAATGTGGATTTTTTAGGACGATTCATAAAACCAAAATATTTAGGAGTAAACTCTTTTAAAATGAAAAATTGAAATGAAACCACGATAATATATTATATAAGGCATTTTTAAAAATAACAATAAATAAGAGAGATTATATAACCCTTTAAAAATAATTTTCAATAATGAATCCTGGAAATAATAATTAATCAACCCATAAAATATAAAATAAATATTTCATTTAATATCAAATAATATCTTTCCATGTCAAATTTTTAATGAATGATACATATTTTATCTTAAAAGGGAAATAATTTTTATTATTTTCAGGAATCCTTAATTTAAAACCACATAATTAAAAGGTGATACATCATTCATTTTAAAAGTGATAAAAATAGATTATATGTTTACTAAAAATAATACACATTTGGATTTAAAAAATAATAATGGGGAATAATGGTGGGAATAATGAATATGGATATGGAAGAGAAATAGTTAATTTTGATAGGATATGAATTATTCTTAACATTATTTAATTTTATGAAGAAATAAAAACATCTATGTAATTACCCATAAAAGGAGAAATAAATACATAATAAAATCGTGATTGAAAAAATATTTATAAAACCATATTCAAATTGACGTCATTATGAAATAATGAAATAATTTGAGTTGAGGAAATATTTATAATTTTTACTACCAGGATCCATGAAATCTATTTAATGTCATTGAAAACTTATGCTTTCACTTCAAAGACATCTAGGAAATCATGGACATAATATTTTAGATAGATAATGGGGATTAGAAAAATGAGAGAGGGATATAGAGAATGTAAAATGGAAAAATTACCCATGAAATTAAAAAATAGTGTGGCCTTGAAGGGTTGGTAGAGATATCATTTTAGAAATAAAGATAGTGGAATTTTTTCTCCTATGTAAATGGAAATTCAATATTCATGGGTTAAGAAGATCCAATAATAGAAAATAATGGAGTTATTCCCTCAATTCAATTCATGTTTTTATAATGTTCTTTGTGTCTTAAAATTTGTTAAACCATTTTTAACATAATTTATAATTTCATTTTGAATCTAATATTTACTTATGTAATTCAATTTTTATAGATTAGAATAAAATGAAACATATAAAAAAATTTCAAATACTATAGAAAAATATAAAAACCATTTTTCAAAAATAAATTATAACGGTGATAAAAATTAATATTAATTTTAGCCCACATAGTAGATAAAAACACATTTTATTTTAAATATATAATTTTATGTGTAAAATTTTGTTTATGATAAACTATCCATGTTGATCATATCCATAAAATGAATTATTAAATTATTATAGAAATAAAATTTATATCTCTTAAAAGTCAATATCAAATATTATTATACATTGTGACATAATTTCTAAAAGAAAAAGATGAAGAACATTTTTTATCAGATTAAAAGACTGCATAACATTCAAAATGTTAAAAATGGGTATTTTAATTCCATATAGTATTTAAAAATAAATAATATTCCCCATAAAAACATTCATGGCCATAAATTATTTTTATTAAACTAATTGCTCATTATTTGATCATGATAATGTAAAAAATGCTATGATGTTCATAAAAAGTTTATTCTTCAAAATTCACCTAAAAGTATATATAACATAATATTATTTTACATATAAATATAAATGAATTTAATTTGGTAAAATTAAATATATATTATTATAAAATTTTAGTTTTCAATATAAATATATAATAAAAGTGAAATTTTTTTATTTGGGAAATAAATTTTTATAACATTAATTATTCATATTAAAATATCTTAATAATTGCTAATTAAATTTATGTAAATATATTTTAAAAATAAACAATAAATATTATCCATAATATATATTGTTTCTTAAATATATCATATAAAAATAAATTTATCAATAAAATAATTTTTTATTTTGAAATAGTTATATTTGTTATTTAGATAAATTAAATGAGTTTTATGGGTGCAATAGTATTAAATTTTAATTTAATTTTCTTTCAAATAAAAATTTTAAAATTTATACAACAAAATTCATATATAAATAATTTATTACATTGAGAATTTCATGTTTTTAACATCATTATTTATACTAACACAACACATTAAGATCTCTTTGAAAGATCTACTAAAATGATATACTATAGTAGAAGTTGTGGTGGTGGCTCAGCTAGAATGAATATTGTATAAATTTATATAAGCTTGAAATTATTTCACAAATTATTTTTCTCATATTATAATTTTTCTGATTTAGGATTGGTCTTATTTTAGGTCAAACCCTTCGGATTTCACCTTTTTTACAATATCAGATTGGTGAGTCATATAAGGAAGACACATATTTCATGATTCCATTGTCTCTCCATTATATATAGTTTTCATAGTATGATTACTATCATTTATACCAACTAATATAATTTATATATTATAATTGTATAAATTAATAATGTTATTTTAAATTATAAAGTATTCAATTTAGGCATTACTTGGGTGAGACGCAGGCTATCAAACACATTATTCTTCGTTTAATGAAATTTATATAGTAAATTCCTGGGGAATTATATTCACCAACATTAAATAAATTGCATCATCATAATTTTTATTATAGTCTACTAATAAAAATATAAATGGTTTTCTAAAAGATATATGTCACCCAATATATATTGTCTATGGATATAAAACATACATGCTTAAGAAAAACATCTTTTCTATATTACTAGGCTTATTGTTAATATTGAGTGTTTTTATAGCTATTTTAATTAAGGGACTATATTTATTTGGTATCCAGACCCATATTATATTATTTTATTATAAACATTGTTTTTAGTAATCCTTACATGTGTATAATATCATATTTTGATATGAAATGTGATTTCTTTCTTTCTATGAATAATGTTTCCACTAGTTAAAGAGAACCAAACGACATCCAAAAATAAAATAGTATTTATTTAAATGAAGGATAACAAAAAATATATGAATCATAACCCCACATAACATAAAAAAGATTCATGTACTATGGATTTAATAATGATTCACTATGGGTTTTTTGTTATAATTCAATGAATAATAGATGGTAAAAACAAACCTGAAACATGAAATCCTTAAATCTAATGTATGGAATATGTGAACCTTGATCAACACTATCCACTCCAATTGTACTAATTTTTTAGGAGTTTAATTTTCCTATGATCTACGATGATTTTTTATTTTTATTTTCATCACAATTATTTAGATTACTACACCATTTTTCCTAGATCCCAAATTCTCACATATTAAAGAATACATTTCTAGTGGTTCCTTGTAAGGAACATTATTTTCATAGATAATGTGTACCGATCCTTTAAATTTTCATTATTATATTTATAATGATTACCTCCATTAACATATATAATCCATCTTCAAGTTACTTTAAAATATTTATTTAGGTTCAGTTTTTTATATTCTTGACATCTATAAAGTTGAATTTTCCTTCCATTTTCATCATCACCACATGATATTATATAAAACTCATCTGTTTATTTTTTGTGCATACATTTTTGGAAATAATATAGTTACTAATAATCATATTAGTTTTTTTGGTGGGAATTAGAATAATAGTTTCTAGAAGAACTTCTATCCTATTAAATTTCTCATTATGATACTAATTTCATTATCCATTGCAGCCTTGATTAACTTGGTTTTTATGATATCTATAAATTTCTCTAAATAAAGGAATAATTTCGTATTATTATACTTAAATTAGTAAATATTTATAAAGAAATATTGGTATAAATCATTTATTAATGATATATTTATTAGAACTTCTGCATAATTGGGAATCGATCTAGGTTATCCATAATTCCATTCCTATTAGGTTCTCCATATTAAAAATATTTAAATATTACAGAGTGGTTTTTAATTATTATATAAATTAACAAATGTGAATACAAATTTGTTTCAATCCTTTTGTGTGTTAATATGAATACACATAATTCATTGAGTGATGATTTTGTTGACACTCTACAATCCTTTTCTAGGGTGATTACATGTATGAGAATCTATTATGAATCTGCATCTGTTTAAAAGTATATAAGAAAATATTTAATTTTTATAAATATAATATAATCAAAACATGATTAAAATTAAATTATTATATAGTTTAAATATAATTATCTATAGTATTTAAAATAAATTGAAATCATAATCCCCATAAATAATGATATTAATACTCATTGGTAACTTAAAAATTCCTAGATACATTCTAAGGTTCCCAAGAACCACACTCAATGTCCTAGTGAAAAATTACATATAGTTTACTACATGATTTGATTCCATTTGAGGTTTTAAAAACGAAACTAACAACTATTTCAATTATTTAAACGTTTTGTCTCACAATAATTACAAAATCCCATAAAATCACGGTGTATGGTCTATACTGATCTGCTATATAAGAAACATATTTTAGGATACTACTAAGCAATTCGTCATAATTGGGAAACTCTATAATTATTTATAAACATGCCTTAAGTTAAAATCATCTTTATAACAATGGAATGGAATCAAAATTTATTTACGGATTTGTACACATATTTAGGGAAAAAAACATCAACATGTTTGATAGGTTAGATCATAAATATATGTGAAAACATGGGAGTAGAGAAATATCTTATTAAATGGACCATGGAATAATAATGTTCTTCTATAATTCATAATCCAATTACATGTAATCAATAATAGAAAAATAAATACCATTAAAAAAGAGTGTGGAATCATGAGATAATAATCGTGATCGATGGATCATAATCAATGGTGCAAAGATATGGAATTTCTTGGAATGTTGAATAACAGTAAACTATAGAAAAATTTTAATCATAAGAAATCACTACATGGTGAAATAAGAATAAAAAATGTACATCCATATAGTGAATTATTTTTATAAATTCAATTATATAATATGGAATTAGGCTTATAAAATCTAATTCCCATTAATAAATGAATATTTCAAAACATATAGAAGATTATTTACATATAATTTGAAAATATATAGTCTATTAGTTACTTAGGCTTTATAAACCATATATCATATACTGGATTAGGTTTTGAAAACCATTGTTCTATTAGTGACATAGGTTTTAAAATCATATGGTCCATTAGTGTCTTGATAAAAGTTTATTTTTAAGCATAAAAATAATATTTATGATAAAATTATCAAATTAGTTGACTTCTATATATTTATTTTCTGTATTATTAAAAAATAAATAGATATTAATATTATTAATTAATAAAAAATATAATTCTTGTGAAATCATCACAAAAAGTGAATGATGAAAAATAATTTTTTATTATAGGAAAATATGATTTATGATTCAAAAAGTTACACTTGTGTTTTTAATTACAATATAGTATTTTAAAATGAATAAATTGACCCTTTATAATATTTATAATGAATATAAATTATTAATACAATAATTATATTTTTCTAAGATGATGATCAATTAAAAAAATTATATTGTTCTGATAGAAACATTATTTTTCACTATTCACCAAAATATAAATCATTTCTGAAAATCCTAAAAACTAATCTAACGACAATTTTTTTATCATACATAAAAATGATTTTAATATATTAAAATTATATTTATAATGTTTTATAATTTTAAATTTTATATGAAGACATAAAATATAATAAAATTTGTTCTCATAGCAAAATAATTTTTTAAAATAATAAATATTCTTATTCAAATTTATCATCAATTAGTAATTAGATGTGATCTAATATAATATTCATATTGATAATATATTTTATCCACTATATATTTATTTTTTTAAATTATACCAAAAAAAAAATTCGTATTTTAGTTAAAATAAATTGTTAATATAATTTACTATTGTGATTTATTAATAAATATTAACTGATTTTATAAATGAATTTATTTTCAAAAAGATCCTTATTTTTCTTAAAAATTAAAATATTAAATGTATAAAATGTATTTGGTATGTAAATAATTTATTATATTTCAAATAACAACATTTTATCATATTAATTTCTAATTACATAACCTCTTAATATCTCTACATAATAACTATGAAAACTATAAGCTCTAGTTTCAATCATGGTTGGTGGTTTTTCTAGAATTATTTTCATATAAATTTCCAAAATATTTAACTTCCCAATCAAATTATTTCTCTTATATTATAATTTTTTGAGTTTATATTGGTTTTGTTCTCGAGGAAACCCTAGCGACTACAACCATTTTCCAAGATTAGACAGGTGATTTTCATAAGGAAGCCTTGTACTACATGATTTCACCACATATACATTATACAATGATTTCATAATGTGGTAAATTTAATTTATATAGCATAATTAAATCAATATGTTATATATATATATAGTGTTAAAAAAATTAATGTATAATGTGTTATTTTTAGTTTATTGTTTTCATTCACGAAAGCTGTCAAACAAAATAGATCTATTTCATTGAAGGTTATATAATAAAATCATGGGGATTTAAATACTCGGTGACATGATTGGTCACAATGTAATTGAACTATATTGGATGATATAGTTTGGTATCCAAGCCTTGTATTTCTGATCTTAGGATTTGTTATATGGTGGATATATATATAAGAGTCGTTTGAACATTATATTATTGATGTGTTGGTTCATAACCTACACTTGTAAAAGTTGAATTATATGTTATTAGGGATTTAGGGTTATTGTTTTTAAATTTCACTATTTCAATTGAATTATTTCATTTATATTTTTTATAATGTTTTGATATTATTTATTATATGATTTTACACATTTCCTGGTACGGAAAGAAGAGATTTGTTTTGATATTACATTTCCTTGAAGGATTAAAAATTCACTCATGTGGGAAATTATGGTTGATAAACATAATAATTAAATAATTTATATTCCTTGATAGAGATAACCACAACAAATATTTTGAATTTTAATATAATATGATGGGGGAATTATAAAAAAACATTGATTATATTTGGACAATCTGATTTTTGTTGGGTAATTAATGAGTTAAATCCTTTTAATTCATGATACCTATCTATATTGTTTGATGTCTGGGATAGATTCATGACCTAGTGATGTGAAAACCTTTTATTAAACTGTTAGTATAGAGTATATGGATGTATTTCCTTATTCATCGCATTTATTTTATATAATGAAACGATGGGACATGTTACACTAGAGAACCATTTTTAGTGTATCTATATTTGTGATTGTGATCCTCTAGGTGGTAGTTTGGTATCTGGGTTCCCAGTGGATATTTGCACCATATAGTGTGTGGTCTTGTGTGGCAAGAATATCTTTTACTTTTGTTATATAATCACAATGTAGTGACAGAATGTGAGATCCCATATATGTTTGAGAAAAAAGCATGAATACAAAGTTATTATCTTTGCAATTCATGGTACAAGGTCTATAGAAATGATTAGACTACACTACACTGATTCTTTGCCTATGGATTTTGGTGAGATGACTTTTATTTAGGGGAAATGGAACATTTCTTTCTAATTACTATAATAGTTTATGATGAGGTGATTATAGCCCAAAATTGAGGTGATGCATAATAAATAAAAAACATAATAAATTAAAATCATTCATAAAGTATTCATATTACATGTATAATAAGAGGTAGAAATCATGACATGTGATCATGTTTTGTATTGGCATAAGAGCTAACATGAGGTGTTTTGATAGAGAATCATTACTGATACTATGTCCAGTGAAGAGTCCAACATACATGTCATTTATGGTTAGTAATTTCATAGGTTGATTGGCCTATGATTATTGAGATATTACTTTTCATGATATGTGTAGGGTAATCAATAGTATAAAACTATGGTGTGAAACATTCTAAATGTCTCATTTTTGTTAACCATAGTATTTATGTGCATAGTATTTGATAAACAATTATGAAACCTCCATTTATTTTATCCTAATAGTAGTTATTTTAATCTATATATTTTTATTTGAGATGTATGTTGCCTAATATAATCCTTTGGGGGGAGATAAATGTCTTAAATACTTAATAATATTTATATAGAATGTCAGATATATGTATCGGTGGATTTTGGTAACACTATGGGTTAGAGAGAGAGAGAGACCGAGAGTGTGTGTGTGTGTAGGTCACATTACACTATGTATTATATCTTTGTAACTTTTTTAATGGATGTTAGTTTATATTAATTTCTTATGGGTATGTTTTTAGATATTTATATATATTTATTTGGTTCCCTGAGAGTGGTATGGGGAATAGGACCTTATAATACCCTTCAATGTTATTTTTTGTATATGAATTCTTAGTTTTATAATTTTATTATCTATGTCAATGATTCTATTAGATTTCTGGGGGATACAATTAAGGTATTCCTTGGATTGAGATAGAGTTATAGAGGTGTGAGACACCATGTCTCATATCGATTTATATACCCTTGAAATTATTTTGATATTTTTTTGACACAAAGGCACTGATCATGGCATTTTATATGATGTGGGATCTAGTGAGGTGACTTATGGTTTTTCTATAAAATCAATTTTTTGAGAGGAATTGATTATTTATTGAATCCTTTAGTTATTAAATAACTGTATATGGAATATTTTCAATTGTTTATTTTGTTGAAATTATATTGGAGTTAGATGAAATATATATAAGGTTCTAATATAGGAATAGCATTTAAAGGAGTTTGATCACCGATTGTGAGTTTATTACTAAAATGATAATTCAATTAATTGTGGGAATTAATATTTTTTAAATAATAGTGATCTTGATCACCAGGATTTTCATTCCCACAATTCAGTACCATGGGGCAGATGTTTATGTATATGATAAGTGTCCTCCCATGAGTATCGATGTTTGGTTGATTTTGTAATTGAGAAATGTCAATGTCTGGGATTTTCTTGGGTATAATTTTTATAATGGTGATCTCGAATTGAAAACGTGTTATTCCATCCCTTTTTCAGGAGAATGGCAGTGATCTTCTTCTGTGATGCATATAGTGAATTTATACAAGCAGTGGTATGGATACATCAATAATGCTTCGATACAAGCATCCAATATGTATTAATCAAGTCAGTGATGGGGTACTATATTTGAGTATTATATTGCTGAAAACTGGAATGATATTCCTTTTGGTGATTGACCAATGGGAATTTTATATTTTGATCATGTGGATGATCAGTTTAGAAGATTTTGATAATCCTGGGTAGTATGATGCCAGTGTAATGGGATTATGATTTATGATTTGATCAATTATTAATTGTGAGATGGTTGGTTTGGGGACCATGTATATTAGGTTCCTTTTTTTGTATTAGTGGAAACATGGTTTTATTTTTTAGACTATGAAATTTAGACGTAGGTGTATAATGTTAGTTATTGAGGGATCCTTGGGTTTTTCAAGATGTGAGATATCCTTGTGGAGTTGGTGGATTGATCTATGTTTCATGGATTATGTCATTAGTTTTTTTATAGTTATGTATTATAATGATGTATCATCAAGTAATTTTCATGAATGATCAAATATTAGGACTCAATTATGAATCTATTTTTTGGGAGATGATCATTTTGATTATGGGATTAATCATGAGGTATCTAGGGTGGTGTGATATTTTTCTATTTTGGGTGTAGTGCTGGCATGAACGTTACAATTGGAATGTTTGATTCTGGTCCATGCATCAGGTATCGATGAAAAATTTGGTTCATGATATAACCCCTAAGAGTCTTTACATTGATAATACGTGTGGTTATGGGGATGTTTTAACACCCTATGTCTTCTAAATTATGAAACTATATAGAATTATGAAAAACTAAAAGTGATTTTAAATATTTAACTATTTGGTTTGTCATTTTATTTTGGGATGTAGTATTTGGATGTAAGAATATTTTTGTGCCTATAATAATGCTACAGGGGAACAATGTAGTCATAATACAATAAGGTCACACTATGATAACGTCTTTTATTAGATCATTTTTTGTAACACCCCAAGCTTCTACGGTACGCTTCTCTTTGAATAATGTGATAGCGTGTGTTGTACGCAACACCGAGTTCTAACACACCATAACTAATCAAACTAGCCGTTATGAATAGTAATACCTACTTTTTGAAATTATATATATTTTATATTTGAAAATGGACTTCATTTTTGGATTCGGAATATCGAATTTAGCCTAAGCTGAAATTTTGGTACATTTCGGATAACTTTCATATTTTGATGAATAGTGAAAATTACTAAGTTTTAATTAAAAACAACTTTTTTAATAAAAATAATTAATAGTGATAAATTATGAATTTGAGTGGTTTTAAAGTATATTTAGAATATATTTTTACCATTTAATATAATTTTGGTCATTGGACATAATTTTACAATTAAACCGAACATAAACGAGTGTCAATCTTTTGATAGTTATTATCTCTTAAAAACACGCTTTTTGTTTTGACAGCGGGAATTAATTTTAAATTAATTTCTGCCACTTCTGTGTTTTTAATTTATGAAAATGGATTCCATATTTGGAATCAGGATTTTCAAATTGTGTAAATAGGTAACTTTTATTTTTAGACATTTTGAATAATTACTGCGGTAAATATTTTATTTCCCATGGTTAAGGGTAAATCCGGTAAATAAGGGTTAAAAAATAATATTATAATAATACTAAATTACCCTAAAACGTGTCTTAACCCTATTGGTTGATACATGGTCGACCATGGGAATCTTTGGGTCTATTTTTGGACCCCATGGATCCACTTGTAAGTGATAATGACACTTTATTTTAATTAAGTTAAAATGAATACAAAAATGACACAAGCATATATCTTTTAGAAAAACAATTTTTACATAGGGTTATATATGTTGGCTTTTAGATTATAAATATTCATTAGAAATCTAAAAAGATTTCCTACATAATGATATTTTATTTATAATTTTTAGACATTAAATAATTTATTTTATTTATGACACAATGATGATGCAGAAATTACTATAATAGTGAAAAATTAAACTAATTGATATTATAAATACCCAAATAAATATAATATGAAACTTTTAATGAATTAAACTAATTTTCTAGGATAATATGATATATTAGGATTGATTTAATTGACTTTTTTCTAAGTAATAAATCTGTTATGAGTTTCACAAAAATCAACTATTGAATAGTGTCAAAATTGACATAAAAGAGTTCTTAAAACAAATATTATATTCTTAATTGATATTAAATTCATAAAAATCTAAGGTTCGGCCAAGAGACTTATATAATTATAGGTCCATCATTAATGTACCACTTGGGGGTCTCTTGGATGTATATAGTAAGTTTATTAACCATATTATATAAAAATACAAAGAGACATTGTAAAAGTGAAACTAATTAACTTAGAGTTAATACTTAAAGATAAGGTTAATATAAGTACCCAAACCTGTCTAAATTCTATTGGTTGAGAGGTTTTCGACCTATCCCCACCTTAACCTTTGAATAATAAGCTTTGGAGCCATTAGAAACCGAATATGAATTTATTATAAATTAATATTTCTAGCTTTTCCAAAGGTGCCCCTCACCCCTCTTATAAAAGGGCACTCTTCCTTCTCATTTCTTCACACCATCAAAGCCTTTTGGTTCCGCCAAACTCTGCCCAAATACTCTCCCAACATCCCTCACTACAACCTAGAGGCCTTAGTTTGATCCGAAAGCCAGCCTAAGGAGCCCTTTTGATCAAATCAAAAGGAAGAACCCGAAGAAGAGGTAATGATTTCACCACCCTTCTCCAAGTTCATTTCTTCTTCCACTTCTTCTTCCTTTGTTCTTACCATTCTAAAATAATAACTCCAGTATCTCACATATACTGTGATGTTATTATAAATATGGTACAACCATATTCAGTATTCTATCCACCCTTTGAATAACATGTCATCATACGTGCGTAGGTACGGACTACCGTCTCCACGAACGCGATGAGATTCATTCTCCATCGTATCCATTCAAGTATAATTATCATTTGATGATTTAAAAATGATGTTTAAGGACTATATATCATACTGGATATGAATAATATACAACAACCATGGCTTATGTAACAAAACATATAAAAGAAAATGAGTAAGTTAACTCCCGAAACGACGATAATTCTAAAATATTATTAACAAATCAATGTTAAAAGATCATATATGATATCATATTATTATATATGATTCTTGTATAATTTAATAACAACTATTTCACCATTATACAGGAGGTTAACCTACCCCAACCAAGGAAAAGTACAAGGTAAGGGTTTACTTTACAACCTCTTCATTATCCAAGGTTGTTTATACGTAATAATCTACTGGGATCTCTTTATCATCCACATCCATGTTTCTTAAAAATGCATTTCAAAACATTTTTACTATTTACTAGAATATGAGTTAAAGTCATTTATACCCTTTTTGACTTTTATAAGTGGTTTATAAAGGAATATTTCGGTCTTTTTCAAAACAAGGTCCTTTTTAACCTTTTCGACAGAATTAAGGTAAGAATGTTTTTTAACTTATACGGCGGGTGCGGCTATTTTCCGCCGTTATAAAATCTTCAAAGCTTCCCTTACAAGCTTATAAGAATATTTTCAATGAAAATGTTTTATTTTATATGGATCTTAAATTATTTCAAAATAAAAGGAGATATTTCTTTAAAAAGAATTTTGATTTCATCTATGTCAACATCCTTTGATGGATTTTAAGATTATATGAAGTTGATTTATTATGATAAAAAACTTCTATATTGAATTGAAGGTTTTGTGATATGTTTGACTGTGGATGTGCTATTTTTATACCATTCATAGTTTATGGTGAAAGTATTGACATTTCATATGCTAGTTTTAATATGAATGTTTATGTTATGTTTAAACCTTTTCATATGGGAATGCATTGGACTTAATATGTGACGGGTGGAGCCTGCTATAGCTCCTCGATGCATCGGTAGGTCTCATGAGACAAACTAGTGTCTTGGCACAAGGCCTTGACAAAATCTTATTTGTAGTCTTGGCACAAGGCCTTGGCTATGTGGTTATGATAGTCTGGCATTATGCATTCCGACATTATGAAAGAGGTTATTGATTTTTGCATGTGATTATTTGATTAGTAGAATATCCATGTGAATAAGTAAATGGAATTATTTCATTTTATTTATGCCATACCATGTTGAAATTTCATATTTAAAAGGATTTTGTTTTAGTTATACATTGCCTTAAATGTTTATTCTTATTTATGAAAGTTTCCGCTATATTGTTATCCTTACTGGGCATTTGAGCTCACCCCTTTTCTATGTTTTATTTTTCCCAGGATGTGAAGAAGTAAGTTATGAATGACCTGCAGGGATTTTATGAGGGGTTAATAGTGTGGATTGTGGAAACATTATGTTGTTGTAGTAGTTTTTCATTTTATGATGTAATGTAAAACCTATGAATATATCTAGTGTTTCCAAGGCTACTAAACCAATCGGTCATTCGAGATTTGATCTTTCTTGTGATCATGCCAATGTTATGTAATAATGCACCGACTCTGGGTAACTGGGGTCGGGGCGTTACAGTTGGTATCATAGGAAGTTTAGTACAAACCTTGGAAGCTAGATTTAGATAAACTCTGATTAGAGCACGTAGACCTAAGATGAAATTTGAGGATTAGTATAGAAGAACTTACTAGAATTTTGGTATTGTAGAGATTTTGTGAGTTTTCCAAGCAATACATCCCTGTCTGGATACGATCAGGTAGAGGCGGCTCTGGAACAGATGTACCTAGTGGTAAAACCCGAAAACACCGCTTTGAGCTAGACTCGAACGGGTACTGGTGCACGACAACGGGCCTTGCAGCACTCTTGGTTACGACACTCCCGGGGGATATGCTTAGGATAACTCTCATTTTCTTTACAAATCATTTTGAAGGGATTATGAGTATATACTTCCTCAAAGAAAACATTCTTATGATTATGGATTATATCCATAAATAGTTCAATTTATGTTAAGTGTTTTATAAGTATGAGATTATGTATTTTGATTCATAAATTGATCTAGTTTATGCCATTGTTTAGAAATGGAGCCTAGTGGAAGAAATGGAAACCGTATCAATGCGCGCACTCCATGTAATGATTTCCCTCCTGCTCAAGATAATTATAGTGGGGCTGGTGATGCAACTGGTCCTGATTAGCTAATCACCATACTGGGACAACTTACTCAGGTTATGAATAATAACCTTACCCGTATGGAGCACCCTGATCCGCAACGTGGAGGATCAATGTTAGATCGATTCATGAGGCAACAACCACCAACGTTCAATGGGAATACAAATCCCTTAGTAGCTAAGCAATGGATATTTTCCCTAGAGAAAATATTTCAGGCTTTGGGGAGCAGTGAAAGGGAAAAAGTTATCATGGCAGTTTACCGCCTCACTGGAGATGCTGATCAATGGTGGTCATTGATTCAAAATACGAAGGAAGATGATGAAGTATCAAATATGGAATGGAGGGAGTTTAAAGATCTGTTTTTAGAAAAATACTTCCCTCGCGACCATCGAGCAGATATGGAAAGGCAATTTCTGAGTCTGAGACAAAAGGAGGATGAGAATGTCACAAAGTATGAGGCTAACTTTACAAGGTTAGCGAGGTACTCTGGTGATTATATTCGTAACCCAAGAAGTAAGATTGATCGTTTCTTTGATGGGTTAAAACCATTTCTCCGTCGAGCGTTAGTCTCACAATCCTTTTCATAGTACGAAGACATTGTCTCATGTGCTATCAAGACCGAAAAGGAATTATCTAAGTCTTATGACTTTAAAGCAAAGCAAGAGAAGAAGAGACCTGCTGATCAATCTGGGAATGGAAATAAGGGGAAGAAGGGAAAGGTTGAATATCCATCTTGTGGTAAATGCGGGAAGAAACATCCTGGTACTTGCTTGAAGGGAATGGGGTTCTGTTACAAGTGTGGTGAAAAAGGCCACCAAGCTCATGATTGCAAGGGGAAGAAGGAAGCTACCAACGTTCAGTGCTATAATTGCAGGGAGATGGGGCATTATGCAAATGCATGTCCTAAGCGTCAGGAGAACTTACCTCAGAAAAGGCCAAGGGATCAAGGCCAGGCTTATGCTATCACTACTGCTGAGGTAGAAGCTCCGAAAGACGTGGTGGCAGGTAATTTAATGGTTTCCTCAAGTTTAGCAAATGCATTATTTGATTCTGGATCATCGCATTGTTTCATATCTTCCCAGTTTTCTAAGAAAATTAGATATTTCCAATTTGATTTAATAAGGGAGTTGTCAGTTAAAACTCCTAAGGGAAGTATCGTTGCAACAAAGTTTTGTGAATCAGTCCCCATTAGAGCACATAAATTTTCTTTATCTGCTGATTTCATCGTCATACCTATGATTGAGTTTGATATAATCCTCGGTATGGACTGGCTTTCGGACTATGATGCGAAGATTTATTGTAAGAAGAAAGAGGTTACGATTCTTGATGATAATGATAAGGAGCACCTTATTTTTAGAGCAGAATCGTCACCACCTAATTCTTATTTAGATCCACCCCCAGTAGCTCAACTTAATTCAATTATTGGGGAGGAAGAGAATGAAATAACTGTCGGTGAGGAAAGGAATGTTCAAATAGAGGATGTACCTGTTGTGAAAGAATTTGTAGATGTATTTCCGGAAGATTTACCTGGACATCCTCCAGAACGAGAAGTTGAGTTTTCTATTGATTTGATTCCTGGATCAAGGCCTATATCGAAGACCCCTTATAGAATGGCCACTGTAGAGTTAGTCGAACTAAAGAAACAACTAGAGGAATTGAGTAATAAGGGATTTATTCGCCCTAGTGTTTCTCCATGGGGAGCCGCTGTTCTTTTTGTTAAAAAGAAAGATGGATCTATGAGGTTATATATCGACTACAGGGAGATCAATGCTATAACGATAAAGAACAAGTATCCCCTACCTCGTATTGATGATTTATTTGACCAACTGCATGGAGCTCAATACTTTTCAAAGATTGACCTTCGATCTGGATACCATCAGTTGTGTGTGAAGAAGGAAGACATTCCGAAAACAGCATTTCGAACCAGGTACGGGCATTACGAGTTTACTGTAATGCCGTTTGGATTGACTAATGCACCCTCTGTATTCATGGATCTAATGAATAGAGTTTTCAAGGAGTATCTCGATGAATTTTTGGTGGTATTTATTGATGATATCTTGGTATACTCCAAAACCTATGAAGATCATTAAAATCACTTGCGCATTATCTTGAAGACTCTAAGGAAGCTTGAATTATATGGGAAGTTTAGCAAATGTGAATTCTGGCTTCAGGAGATTTCTTTTCTTGGCCATATTGTCTCTAAAGATGGAATCTCTGTTGATCCTTCTAAGACCAAGGTAATCCAAGAATGGCCAGCACCTACGAGTATAACTGAGGTACATAGTTTTATTGGTTTGGCAGGTTATTATCGACGTTTCGTCCAGAATTTTGCCCGATTGGCTAACCCATTAACTAAGCTCACAAGTAAAGGGGTTAAATTTGTTTGGAAAAAAGAGTGTGAAGAATGTTTCAAATAACTGAAGAGAAGATTAGTCAATGCTCCTATATTGACTCTACCATCGAGGAATGATGGGTTCGTTATTTATAGTGATGCATCGAAGAAAGGACTTGGCTGTGTCCTTATGCAGAATGATAGAGTTATTTCCTATGCATCACGACAGTTGAAAATTCATGAACAAAACTATCCTACTCATGATCTCGAGTTAGCAGCAGTGATCTTTGCTTTGAAGATATGGAGGCACTACCTCTATGGTGAAAAATGTGAGATTTATACTGATCACAAGAGTTTGAAGTATATTTTCTCTCAAAAAGAACTCAACATGAGGCAAACGAGATGGCTTGAATTACTCAAGGATTATGATTGTACGATACACTACCACCCAGGGAAGGCAAACAAGGTGGCAGATGCTTTGAGTAGAAAAGACCATGGAGTTTTGAACAATATGAGAATTGAAAGGGATCCAATTTTCATGGATCTAGTGAAGATGGACATGGGAATAACCAGGGAAGGTGAAACATCAATGCTTTTTCAAATGATTGCCAAACCATCTTTACTAGAAAGGATTAAGAGTTCTCAGACCGATGATGAAGAATTCCAAAAGAAGATTAAAGCTGTGAATGATGGGAGATTGAGAGACTTTGTGTGTGAAGATGGAATTTTGAAATTCGGGAAGAGACTTTGTGTTCCCAATATACCTGATCTAAAAATGGAATTGCTGGATGATGCTCATAGTTCCAATTTCTCTATACACCCTGGGAGCACCAAAATGTATAGAGATTTGAAGGAACATTTTTGGTGGGACAACATGAAGAGGGAGATTGCTGATTTTGTGTCAAGATGTATGGTTTGTCAACAAGTGAAAGCTGGAAGGCAACAGCCTGGAGGAGTCATGCAACCTCTTCCCATACCGGAGTGGAAATGGGACAATGTTACGATGGACTTTGTCATGGGGCTACCAAAGACTCCTAGAAGGAACGATGCAATATGGGTTATTGTTGATCGTCTTACCAAGATAGCACATTTTCTTGCAATAAGAGAAGATCTACCCCTGGAACGTCTAGCAAGACTATATATTAATGAAGTTGTGAGACTTCATGGAGTACCCCTATCGATTGTTTCTGATCGTGATCCTCGTTTTACTTCAAGATTCTGGAAAAGTCTTCAGAAATCCCTGGATACTAACCTTCATTTGAGCACTGCTTACCACCCTCAGACAGACGGACAATCAGAACGGACTATTCAAACCTTATAAGACATGTTGAGATCTTGCTCACTTGACTTTCAGGGTATGTGGGATCAATATTTACCTTTGGTAGAATTTTCCTATAACAATAGCTTCCATTCGAGTATTCAGATGGCACCATATGAAGCGTTATACGGAAAGAGATGTCGTACACCAACCTGTTGGGATGACGTTGGTGAAAGAAAACTTGTAGGCCCAGAACTGGTGGAGGAAATGGTGGAAAAGGTGAAAGTAATCCAAAATCACATCAAAGCAGCTCAAAGTAGGCAGAAGAGCTATGCTGATAATCGAAGGAAGGATTTGGAATTTCAAGTCGGTGATCATGTTTTTCTGAAGGTATCTCCGTGGAAGGGAATCATACGTTTTGGTAAGAAAGGTAAATTGAGTCCCAGGTACATCGGACCTTTCGAAATTCTAGAACGAATTGGGGTTGTAGCTTACCGATTGGCAATGCCGCCAAGTCTCTCCAAAGTTCACGATGTGTTCCACGTATCTCTATTAAGGAAATAAATGCCTGATCCGACGCATGTACTCACCTGTGAGGAATTAGAACTGGAACCCGATCTGTCTTATTGCGAAGAGCCCGTCAAGATTCTTGATACGAGAGAACAAGTGCTGAGAAACCGGACGACGTGTCTGGTAAAAGTTTTGTGGAGAAACCATAAGATGGAAGAGGCAATGTGGGAACCCGAGGAACTTATGATGAAGAACCACCCGAGTCTTTTTATGCAGTAATACCCTAGAAATTGCAAGGACGCAATTATTTGAAGGAGGGGAGAATGTAACACCCCAAGCTTCTACGGTACGCTTCTCTTTGAATAATGTGATAGCGTGTGTTGTACGCAACACCGAGTCCTAACACACCATAACTAATCAAACTAGCCGTTATGAATAGTAATACCTACTTTTTGAAATTATATATATTATATATTTGAAAATGGACTTCATTTTTGGATTCGGAATATCGAATTTAGCCTAAGCTGAAATTTTGGTACATTTCGGATAACTTTCATATTTTGATGAATAGTGAAAATTACTAAGTTTTTATTAAAAACAACTTTTTTAATCAAAATAATTAATAGTGATAAATTATGAATTTGAGTGGTTTTAAAGTATATTTAGAATATATTTTTACCATTTAATATAATGTTGGTCATTGGACATAATTTTACAATTAAACCGAACATAAACGAGTGACAATCTTTTGATAGTTATTATCTCTTAAAAACACGCTTTTTGTTTTGACAGCGGGAATTAATTTTAAATTAATTTCTTCCACTTCTGTGTTTTGAAATTAGGAAAATCGATTCCATATTTGGAATCAGGATTTTTAAATTGTGTAAATAGGTAACTTTTATTTTTAGACATTTTGAATAATTACTGCGGTAAATATTTTATTTACCATGGTTAAGGTTAAATCCGGTAAATAAGGGTTAAAAAATAATATTATAATAATACTAAATTACCCTAAAACGTGTCTTAACCATATTGGTTGATACATGGTCGACCATGGGAATCTTTGGGTCTATTTTGGGACCCCATGTATCCACTTGTAAGTGATAATGACACTTTATTTTAATTAAGTTAAAATGAATACAAAAATGACACAAGCATATATCTTTTAGAAAAACAATTGTTACATAGGGTTATATATTGTTGGATTTTATATTATAAATATTCATTTGAAAGATAAAAAGATTTCCTACATAATGATATTTTATTTATAATTTTTAGACATTAAATAATTTATTTTATTTATGACACAATGATGACGCAGTAATTACTATAATAGTGAAAAATTAAAATAATTGATATTATAAATACCCAAATAAATATAATATGAAACTTTTAATGAATTAAACTAATTTTAGAGGATAATATGATATATTAGGATTTATTTAATTGACTTTGTTAGAAGTAATCAATCTGTTATGAGATTCACAAAAATCAACTATTGAATAGTGTCAAAATTGACATAAAAGAGTTCTTAAAACAAATATTATATTCTTAATTGATATTAAATTCCTAAAAATCTAAGGTTCGGCCAAGAGACTTATATAATGATAGTTCCATCATTAATTTACCACATGGGGGTCTCTTGGATGTATATAGTAAGTTTATTAACCATATTATATAAAAATAAAAAGAGACATTGTAAAAGTGAAACTAATTAACTTAGAGTTAATACTTAAAGATAAGGTTAATATAAGTACCCAAACCTGTCTAAATTCTATTGGTTGAGTGGTTTTCGACCTATCCCCACCTTAACCTTTGAATAATAAGCTTTGGAGCCATTAGAAACCGAATATGAATTTATTATAAATTAATATTTCTAGCTTTTCCAAAGGTGCCCCTCACCCCTCTTATAAAAGGGCACTCCTCCTTCTCATTTCTTCAAACCTTCAAAGCCTTTTGGTTCGGCCAAACTCTGCCCAAATACTCTCCCAACATCCCTCACTACAACCTAGAGGCCTTAGTTTGATCACAAAGCCAGCCTATGGAGCCCTTTTGATCAAATCAAAAGGAAGAACCCGAAGAAGAGGTAATGATTTCACCACCCTTATCCAAGTTCATTTCTTCTTCCACTTCTTTTTCCTTTGTTCTTACCATTCTAAAATAATAACTCAAGTATCTCACATATACTGTGATGTTATTATAAATATGGTACAACCATATTCAGTATTCTATCCACCCATTAAATAACATGTCACCATACGTGCGTAGGTACGGACTACCGTCTCCACGAACGCGATGAGATTCATTCTCCATCGTATCCATTCAAGTATAATTATCATTTGATGATTTAAAAATGATGTTTAAGGACTAGATATCATTCTGGATATGAATAAGATACAACAAACATGGCTTATGTAACAAAACATATAAAAGAAAATGAGTAAGTTAACTCCCGAAACGACGATAATTCTAAAATATTATTAACAAATCAATGTTAAAAGATCATATATGATATCATATTATTATATATGATTCTTGTATGATTTAATAACAACTATTTCACCATTATACAGGAGGTTAACCTACCCCAAACAAGGAAAAGTACAAGGTAAGGGTTTACTTTACAACCTCTTCATTATCCAAGGTTGTTTATACGTAATAATCTACTTGGATCTCTTTATCATCCACATCCATGTTTCTTAAAAATGCATTTCAAAACATTTTTACTATTTACTAGAATATGAGTTAAAGTCATTTATACCCGTTTTGACTTTATTAAGTGGTTTATAAAGGAATCTTTCGGTCATTTTCAAAACAATGTCCTTTTAACCTTTTCGACAGAATTAAGGTAAGAATGTTTTTTTTAACTTATACGGCGGGTGCGGCTATTTTCCGCCGTTATAAAATCTTCAAAGCTTCCCTTACATGCTTATAAGAATATTTTCAAAGAAAAGGTTTTATTTTATATGGATCTTAAATTATTTCAAAATAAAAGGAGATATTTCTTTAAAAAGAATTTTGATTTCATCTATGTCAACATCCTTTGATGGATTTTAAGATTATTTGAAGTTGATTTATTATGATACAAAACTTCTATATTGTATTGAAGGTTTTGTGATATGTTTGACTGTGGATGTGCTATTTTTATACCATTCATAGTTTATGGTGAAAGTATTGACATTTCATATGCTAGTTTTAATATGAATGTTTATGTTATGTTTAAACCTTTTCATATGGGAATGCATTGGACTTAATATGTGACGGGTGGAGCCCGCTATAGCTCCTCGATGCATCGGTAGGTCTCATGAGACAAACTAGTGTCTTGGCACAAGGCCTTGACAAAATCTTATTTGTAGTCTTGGCACAAGGCCTTGGCTATGTGGTTATGATAGTCTGGCATTATGCATTCCAACATTATGAAAGTGGTTATTGATTTTTGCATGTGATTATTCGATTAGTAGAATATCCATGTGAATAAGTAAAAGGCATTATTTCATTTTATTTATGTCATACCATGTTGAAGGTTCATATTTAAAAGGCTTTTGTTTTAGTTATACATTGCCTTAAATGTTTATTCTTATTTATGAATGTTTCCGCTATATTGTTATCCTTACTGGGCATTTGAGCTCACCCCTTTTCTATGTTTTATTTTTCCCAGGATGTGAAGAAGTAAGTTATGAATGACCTGCAGGGATTTTATGAGGGGTTAATAGTGTGGATTGTGGAAACATTATGTTGTTGTAGTAGTTTTTCATTTTATGATGTAATGTAAAACATATGAATATATCTAGTGTTTCCAAGGCTACTAAACCAATCGGTCTTTCGAGATTTGATCTTTCTTGTGATCATGCCAATGTTATGTAATAATGCACCGACTCTGGGTAACTGGGGTTGGGGCGTTACATTTTTTGTGATTCCAAAGATACTATAAAAAATATTTGGAATTATAGTGTATTGAGGGTTAGGTAAAAAAAATAGAGGATTGAGGATTACATTATAGTTGAAGAGGATTTTTCCATGAGCTGTCCAATGTAAGAATATGTTTTCTGGTTTTTAGAGAAAAATAGGTTATAAGTAAGACTTTTGGCATGATGAAGGATATTTATTATTATCATTATATCTAACAGACATTAAATCATTTACCATATAAAATTAAATTTGTTCAATATTATTGGATAGTTATATAATGAAACCATAGGACGTGTTGTGAGGGTAAAAACATGGGGGTATACAATTATATTGTAAATAGTATGATTCATAATGTCATTATAGTAAGGAATTGATTCACTAAGAATGTGACATTTTTCATGAACTCAAGCCAGATGTAGTTGTATTCTATGTTGTTGTGGTTACATAATGAGGCTATTAATGAAGGTAGAATGTCGTTCTTTTAATAGGGAGGATAATAATATATTATGATATGAATGAACTGGGGAACACAATGGATGAATACAAGATAGTCATTTAATAATTTTCATCGCTAGATCAAAAAAAATATTATTTCAATAGAAATATGTAGCCTTGTACAGAATATGAGGATCCTACATGAAAACTTTATGTATAAAAATTCATTGATATATAATATCACGTCATCTATAAATATTTCACATTTTTTCTAAAGTTTTATTCATCTCTATAATCCAAAAAATTCTCAAATGACTATATAATGTCCATAATAAAATTTTGGGAGCTTGTGTGGAGATTGGGGGTGCCTTAATTGTTCCAATGAACACCACAATGTTGCTCATTGATATGATAAGAATCTTTTTTATCAAATTCAGGAATTTGATTATTCTCTCTGTTAGAAGTTATAGATATGTGAGAGAAGCCCTTAAAATAATGTAGTGACTAGTGTCATATATGCATGCCTCATTTTATTTATATAGTGAGGTGAAAACACATGGAAATAGATCACTGGTACTCAGATGTGTATTTTCTACTCAGTAATCCATAAATAATAATTTATTAGAAAATAAATGAATCATAAATACCATTTAGAATTTTACTATTTTTTTTGTAATATAAAAATATATTATGTGATAAAATTTATTTATTAAACCAACTCACAATTCATGTAAATATCAAATAAACCATGATTAGTAAAATCATATTTGATTTTACAATACTATTTTATTTATTGACTTAAATTTTTAAGAATATATTGAATAGTTAAATTCAAAAAAAATTTATATAAAATCAAATTGTATGAATTTAATTAATTATTATGATCATAAATTCTTCGACAATATCCTAGACCCCATCGTGGGTCCCAAAATGTGTCAAATTCATATTGATTATAATACTGAATTGTTTTGAATACTGTTTTTGTGTGACCCACTAGAAAATAATCTCGATAGTAGTGAATATTATTCAAAGACCTAGATAAGATTGTAGCAATACAGTAAATACCCTACAGAGAAAAGCAATAGTCATATTAATTAAATCCTTTCCTATGAAGACAATCTTAAAATATAATTACATTGTCACATGACATCACATAAAGATGATGTACACATTGTCTCACCATCAATTATTTATTTATTGTTCTTTAACCTAACTGTATAGAACTACCTTCTTCAACCACAACCATGGATTTGGTGAATTAATTTTCATCCAGATAAACTAAGAAATATATATATATATATATATATTCCTATTGGAAGTTAAAAAATTTATCTTTATTATTCATTCAATGCCATACCACTAAATATGCAAAAAACACAAGCTACCTCACAATTAAATTTATTCCATTGTTTTCATTTTCCACCAATGTATGTGATTAAATAGTATGCATGGTTAATAATCTCATGTCCTATGACAATTACATGGGTTCATAGATAGAAACTACAAACAACGGCTAAATTTTATGGTTCTCTTATTTATTGGTGTGTCATCAAGGACTCATCAACTTGAGATCACCAAGATTTTAAATCCTGAGATGAATTCTCAATGCTTATATTCACACAATACATAATGGTTAGACATCACCAATTACTGTTAAATTTTTTGTATCTATACTATAAGATATATTTTTTATGATTAATGTCATAATATATCATGGTTCTTATTATAGATTGGGAACTAGTATATCCTTTTGACATGAAAAATAATCACCATAAATTACAACATAGACAGTGGAGGTAGAAATATCATCACTATTATAGTAAATATAAATCCTGAATAATTCACACTATATATATGATTTGATAATTGAAAACTACACTTTGGTTTGCTCTATGGAACCCACTATTAAATCCATCCCAATTTCACTAAATCCAACATGATAACCACCCTGGTAATGTATTACATGATAATACCATGATATGTTATGGATTTAGTTATTGGGCCTACCACATCTTCGAGGAGGGGAAATTATAACATCTATTAAATTGCCTCCTTGACTAAGACTCATCATGAAATTATGTCATTGATTATATAACATGTAAGAAAAAATATATCATTATAAATTTGTTGTGTTTTTTGGATCATTATTATTTCGGACAATAAATGGTTCCATTGTTAGTTGAGGAATTCTAGATAGATTATTGAAATCGTATGTTGAAAATGATCTATGTAAAAGGAATGGATTCTGAGGTGGTGTTATATAACGATTCCAAAATATGGTGTCATTATTTAACAGAGTTTTAAAAAAATTTGGGGTCAAAAATTTAGAGGATGGGAAAAGGTGTTTTTGGAAAAGGTTGTATTTTTACATAAATATAAAACATTACACAAAATGGTATTAGTGATTCATAATGTTTCATTCGAGTCATTATTCACTGTCAAAACATCAAAATATTATCAATAAGTAAGTGCATGAATGATTTGAATTTCTGTGACAGTCGAGTTTACATAACAAAATAACAGTTTCACAAATCCATGAAAAAGATAAGGAGTTTGAGTGAATATGGATTTTATGTGCCAAATGAGATTCTAAATTGATATCTTCCACAATTTGGGAACTCTTACATGAAAAGATGATGTACCATAATTATTTTTCAAACACAGTCAGCTGAGATAATAAATTTATGTATACCCATCCCATCTCTATAGATAACCCCTTTCAAAAAAAGGGATTTGATTAACATAAGAGTTGCGTGAAAGGTATTAAATTTGGCACCAAGAATACAATATTACCCAACATATATATTATGTGAAAAATAAATTTGACGTGCATGTAGGTAATGTTGTTAGAAAGACATTCATAGGATGCATTAAATAAAATTTTTGGTCAAAAACTGATGGACAAGTATATATTTGATAAAGAGGTACTCATCGTGTGGATGAATGTAGAACTTAATGATACAATAAATTCAGTGTAAAACATATAGATTCATGTAATTGAAACAGGATATTTTGAAAAAGAAGTGAGAACAATTCTGTTGAGAGAGTAGTGAACTTTCATATTGGGATTGATTGAAAACCAAGAAAGATGTTGATTCTGCTCATAATTTTGTAATAGAAATGAACATTAGTTGATTGTGTACATAGTCACATTGCCTTTTTATACTCATTAGACATAGTCCAGAGCAGGTGAAACATGTAAAAATATTGTGTATCATTCATGATTTTATTTATTTTCATATATTTGTATGGGAATGGGGGATAGCGTGTTATTTTATTAGTAAACAATATCTGAAGGGGATGTTATTTTAGTATTTTATACCTTGATTTATCCCCTCAAGGTATTAATCCTAGATGGGATAATAATTCATTTTTTAAACATTCATAAACATGAAATATTTAATATTACATGTAATAATCTTATCCTTATTTATATTATAATAAAACATTACATGCATTTTTAGATTCCATGAACTAAAATAGATAATTTCGTAGTTCACATATCTTCTTTACCTATATGAAAAACAGTAAAAAAACTTCATATTTTAAGTTTTCTAAACCACAAGAATGATTGATACACTTTTTCATATAAGCTTATAATGACAATGATATTATATAATATTGATCCAAATGAAGAGTAGTTGTTTTCACAATTAAACTAGTATCCCTTTCTCTCCATGTACCAGGAACAAATATTTTGTACTCCCCCAAGTACAATTTTATAGTAATGCCTTCTTCCAATTTAGTTCATCTTTATAAAACCAATATTTTCCAACTATATACTTTTTGTTTCCAATTTAATAACTTTTACATAACTTTTAATTTGTTTTTGATCCACTATATAATAACCATTAATTCTTCTCACCGTATTAATATCCTCTTAAATCCCATAGATCACTACATGGAGAGATTTATGTCACATGGATGGGATAAAAATTCTTTTTCAAATTTTTAAACCATGTATTTTTCATAACATTTTCAACATATGTAAGTTGAAATAAATTTATAACACCATTAAATCAACCTCAATATGTCACACTCACATAAAATATTTTTTTTCCATTCTATCAATATATATAAAGATACTTTATTTTTGGTCATAATTAACTATAAGACCAATATCCATATTCTATATGATAAAAAAAATATTTTTCGTTATAAAATATCTTGTTCCACTATAACCACTAATAGAAACCAAAAAGACATTGTTTATAAATTTTTTATGATTTCATGCTTTTATTAATCGATAAATATATCTATACAACTTTCATATCTTATTGGAAATATTTATTGTCAAAAACCCTTTCTGGTTGATTCGTGTAGACAAATTCAAATATTTGTGGCCTTTATAAATTTTTTTGAATATAATGGTCATAGAAACATACTATGAAAAAATTAATTCAAATATATCTAAGTCTTTTTTCATAACAATTGTTTTTATAAGACAATCTCTATATAATGGTTCATAATCCATCGAACTACCAATAATGGCTAATTGGCCTAAACATGACAGTCCATGTTTGGTTTCAATTAAATACACATCGTAGAATCTTGTTGTGAAATATTAAAAAATAAATTTTCCAAAATTTTGGAACTTGGATTCCATTGGTGAATTCATTTAATCTTTTTAATCATTTATAATTTCCATTTAGTTATTCCTTGTAGGAAACATAATTCTCAGTGAATAAAGTATCTCCTTCTAAGTGAATATTAAAAAATAACTAAATATTTATCTTTACTATGTAGTATGTGTCTCTGGAACATTCATTTTCAATAGGATCATGTAGAACTTGTTCATATTTCAACTACATGTGAATATTTATAATTGGCTAAATATAATTCAATATTTCTCTCACTACTACTAATACATATGGGTATCCTATATTATAAAAATATTATACCACATTGACTGAAAATTTTATATGTCAAGGACTTCCATACTATCCGTACAAATCATAATGATAATTACTTTAAATACACTTTATGTTTTTACTAATTCAATTTTGTTTATTTCCTTAATAAAATCCTTGAATCTACATAGATATTAATATGAAATGATGGATTTATATAAAACTATAAATAATAAAATTTTTATCTCTCATTATAGTTCCAATATGGATATAGGATAACACTTTAGTTTTATAAGAATTTCATGAATATAATCTATGTTTCTACAATTCATACAAATCTAAACCTTAACAATATTTTCTACATGAAACATAACTCTGATCTGTATGAAGATATGTGTGTTTAAGAATTACTCAATGCTAAATTCTATTGATCAATTATTTATTGTGAGACTATCCATTGGTCCTATTTAATAACATTAAAAATTTGGCGCTCATATATACATATGATAATATTAATTATGCTCCTATAAATTTCATGATGAATGAAGGATTAATCAAGATATTGTTTTGACACAATGGATGAGAAACTCATATATTTTAACCATGAATTTGTATACTTAACATTTACATTCCTTAAAACTCATAAGGTACTCCGATCAAGTATATATGTTTTTCTATATCATAGACCTAGAATAGTTCACACTCTCGGGCTGAACTGAATTTGAATGTTTTTTTTGGATCACATTTACTTTTATATAATTATTTATTTAAAACCAAATAAATAAATTTTTCAACAATACCAAAAGTTATTAACTATAAATATTTTAAAAAAATAATGGGTAAATCCATTTCTAAAAATTAGTTTATATGAAAAAGAATTATTATGAACAGATGGTCATTATGAATCATAAATTTTTTTATTAATCAGTTATTTATAATGATTCAAAAATTAATGAGAAATTAGTTTTGTATTAGATACCACTAAAATCATTCATTCCAAAAAATCCAATAATTTCACCTTCTTTGTAACTAAAATGTGGTATAATTTTTATTAATACTCATATATTGGTATAACTAAAATTATTATGTATAGAAATTATATGTTGTGTATTTGTCAATAAAAACATAGGAATCATCCTTTCTCATCCTTTTAGAGAGTTCACCAATATTAATTTAATATCTTTTTTCATACATGTTTTATGTATTTAAATACAAATATGTAATAATAATAATGTATTTAAACCCCATGATTGTAAAGACCCAGAATTTTCATAATTTGTTTTTAATATATGAGAATTTTATAAGTCCGCGAAATCTGACGGTGCACAATTCTAAGGTCTGGAGTGCCCATAATGATCCGTTGAATATTTGATAAGCATAAGTTAACGTGCGTAAGTAGTTTTCCTGAAAAAGTGTAATAAATATTAAACGGTTACTCTGATCAGAAATATGAGGGTACCGTTGCGCTTAGGATGGCGGGTTTACCCTAGGCGCGACTTATGATTAGTCGGCACAGACCGCCTGTGAGAGAACCCAAAAATGGAATAATCATAAATAAAATAATTAAATTAGTTATTTTATTTTTCAAATTCATATCACTCCCAAATTGTAACTCAAATAAAAATTATAAGACCACTGATGAACTCGTGAGGGTATGATTTCTTGTTGAAAATCCTAACTTTGGCTGGCGCGTGCCACTATATGAAGTTAGTTTTCGGAAACAAAAAAACATTCCGTGACAATTTTTTTCATTAAAATTAATAACTTATAAAAAGTAACTCGGATTGAAAATACAAGACTACCATTGGGTTCGTTGGTGTGTGTCTCACCTGGGAAAAGCCTAACTTCAACTAGCATGGGACGTGGGTGACTGATAATAATTTTTCAGACTTCTTTTGGGTAAGTTTAGCAAACTCACGATCGTCATTTTATAACATTTAAACTGGTGCTCGGAATTGAAATCTGAGGGCATTGTTGAACGTGCAGTTATAGTATTCGCTTAAAGAGTCTTTTCCCTCGAAGATAGTTAGTCAAGGGTGAATGTTAGTTTTTGGGGTTTTTTTGGAATTTATAAAATAAAATAGGCTTCTTTTTATTTTATTTGTAAGCTTCCATGTGGATATTTCAGGTGGGTTCCACCGAAACTAAAACTCCATGTATTAGTTGGAAGTGGGGAACATTAGACCTTAACCTCTCATGAGAGGTTAAGTTGGTGGTGATCACCTGAACCATAACCTCCCATGAGAGGTTTTGGTGGTGGGGACCACTCGGGATGAAGTCACCCTTTAATTGGTAGAAACCCTCAACTACCAGAATCAATTAGGGGGAGCCTCTTGACCTCCACAACATTAATTGTTCCAACACACATCCCATTAATCATTCCAATGTACCACATCATTGTTCCAATGTAAATTAATTGGCACTCCCCTTTTTTAATTAAGTAAGAACATCATTGGATTTTAGGAAGGTTCTTTATAAATGAACAGTCATAAATTTCAATGATTATTGCCTACGTCTCCCCCTATATTACATATATGGAGCTTGGGAGGAGGATTTGGTATGGATTCACCATGTAATGATGTTCTGGTAATGTGACGTGATGCCCAAAACATGGAAAATTACACTATCCAACGAAGAATGTGTTCCCCCAACAAAGAACCCTCTCCTGATGAAGAACAACCTCAACTTTGACCTTCATCCTCGGGACTCCCTACCAACGTGGAGAGTCTTTCATGAGACGATGTAACCCAGGATTGGAAGTGTGTGTGGAGGAGGTGACAAATAATCATTCTCATTGGTCTTCTTCGATCGACTTCACTGACAATGACCAAAAATTAAAGGTAGGGGGTTTACCATGAGTATTATTCTTTTCCTTTTTTGCATCTTAATTTAAAAGGAATCAATGCAATGTATTGTAAACAATTATTGTTCATCTTTATTCATCTTTGTTCAACAAATTGTTATCAACCCTAAACGTAGAGGGTGTGGGCCAAACTAACATTACCCGAATCCCTACGTCGATCTCCTTGTGATGTTCCTTTCAACATTGAGAAGAAGCGGAAACGAGGCGAAGAGGGAGCCAACGACAAAGACTGCACTACCCACGGCCTCTGTGAACCGCGTCACCCCCAAGGTGCACCGGTGCTCCCAGCTAAACCCATCCAGCTAGTGATGGCCCATGTCTATGCCAAACCGGCCTGCCTCTCCACCTCCGGCCATCGACCCCCCTGCTCGCGTCCTTCTCGCGCGCTGCCCAGCACTCTGCTGGCCTACCCGTGCACTAACCTCATGCCATGCGGCCTACCTGCACGCTGCCCGGGTGCCCCGTGGCCTACCCACACGGTGCCCACGTGCCCCTGCCATTCTGCCTGCGCCCCACGCGGCCTGCCCGCACCCTGGCTCCCAGCCATACTGGCTGAGCCGCGCCGACCACCTGAGCCAGCCCGCGACATCCTTCATGGCGTCACTGGCCGAACAGGCTTGACATTCTGGGCCAAGCTGTCCGAGTCGCACCCCCCATGGTGCTGGCTGAACCGGCCCTGGTCACCGGGCTGAGCCGCCTAAATTGCGACCTTCAGGCCGAACCGCCCCTGCAGTCTGCTGGGCTGGGCCCAGCAGGCTAGGCTAAACCTAGGAGGCTGACTCATCCAGGGGGCCGGGACAGACCCAGCGGGTCTGAATGGGTCAGCCCAATCTGTGTTGGGCTGAGTCAGTCTGACGAGGCCGGTCCGGGCCCTAGCCCATTACCGACCCTGTTACTTATTTTGGTCGTATCTTTGGCACTGGATGACCGTTTGACAAACTGTCAACTGTGATAGTTTTCATGGAGAACGATGGTCCCTTTGAGTATACCCCACATTGGTTTGGGGAAATGCTTAGAAACATTCAGGTTGAAACGTACCCAAAATCAACCCGGCCCCCGGGACTAAAAATCTAATAACTCACAGACCAGGAGTCCGATTGAAGAGCCAACTATTTCATTGAGTCCACTATGATGAGACGGACCATTGAATTACTTATTCATGGGACTTGGTTGCATTTGACATGACGACACATGGCTTGAGGAGAGGAACCTCCCAAAGTCAAGCATGCTTTATGGAAACCATCTGGTTGGCTGTGCATCGACTACTATTCCTGGATCATTTGTTAGTCCTACAGTTCTCACTTCTTTTCATGGGACATGTGTTGGTCTGACAGAATATCTTGTCCCGAATCATGTGTTGGTCCGAGAGCTCTGAAGACTATTACTGGATCATGTGTGGGACTGACATTTATATCTTCTTTTCCTGGATCATATGTTGGTCAAACAAAATAAATGGTAAAGGATCATTTGTTGGTCTGAAAGCTCTGATGACTATTCATGGATCATGCGTTGGTATTACAATTCTGACATCTGTTCCTGGATCATGTGTCGGTCTGACAGAATAGTTGGTCCTGGATCATGTGTTGGTCCGACCGCTCTGAGTAATCAGTGGCTATATCTGATCATCTCTATCTCTCTATATAAGTTGTATTACTGTGTGAGTTGAGTCAGTAACTCTTGTGTTTCCTCATGATTGAGAATTATTAATTTATAACTTAGGTATATGTATGGGCATTTATCTAAGTGTGGTTATCTGTTGATTTCTATCTTTATGGTTTATCGTTGTTGGATTTTGTGAAACCTTGAGGGTCTTGGGGTCCTTACTGAGTATTTTTATACTCACCCATTCACGGGCTATGCCCGCACCACGTTGTGTTGGATGCAGACGACAGATAGCACTGACCAAGGTTGATTTTACAAGGACTGTACAGTACCCGGAGGTGGACCACACGGCATGACGGTACACGGAGGAGACAGACAATCATGGAGTGTTGTAGAGGCTATATGTACCTACCCTTCATGTAGGATTTCCTGGAGGACGATCTAACATCTCTTTCACATTTCTTCTTTTGTACTTGTTTCCATGTACTTTATAGTTTGGCTTCTATTTCTGACCCCTTTACTTTTCTGCACTTATTTTGTATACAGTTTTACTTAGTGTATTTCATCTAGCTAATCAGTTGTGTGTGATTATAATTTGTAAAGGCAATACCTTCCCAGTTTTAGGGATTTACGCCTTTGGTGATAGTCCCCAAACCTTGGTCTATGGAAGGTGGGCTTGGGGTAGTCACGGAATGGGCTCTGTGGGATGGTTCGTGACAAATTGGTATCATAGAAGTCATTTCTACTGTAGAACAGATGACTCTGATCTTTCTTTTCTGTGAAGCAATAGTGTTAAGGGTATTGAGTGTGGTTCTCAGTTCAGGGAGTCCAGTGTTGTTGCGATGGTGACATATCTGTACACCAGGACCCCGAATTCTAATTTCTAACCCAGTGTATGAAAACACTAATTGGATGTGTGTTTTCAAAAGTTTACATTAAGTCACCTCAACCAGGTCATCTCACCTAGTATAAAATTTGACTGTGTCTCATATGTTAAGGATGCCTCCATGCAGACAACCATTGAGAGTTCCGAGAGTTGTACGTGCTGATATCCCACTGAGCGACGAGGCTCCAGTGCAGGGCCCTCTTACTACATTGGCACCTTTGGGTGGTGTACCAGTTGAGCCACCACATGTTGGGCAGTAGATGCCACCAACCACACTGGCGGACGGTTCACACCGACTGAGCATGCTGCATGAGTTATAGCAGTAGAGGCCTCCAAGGTTATAAGGCGAGACAGATTCCCAGGAAGTAGAGGAATGACTGGAGGTGATTTCAAGAGTTCTCCTCCTAGATAAGACACCCATAGAGAAGACAATGATATTATCTACTAGTGTTTTCCAGTGACTGACCAAGAAGATGGTCTGCATAGTGATGAGGCTTTGGTATGTGGGTCATTGCCCGAGATTGTACCTTCAGGTAGTGTGTAACTATATTACTGCATGTTGGTCACCAGTTACAATCGGAAATACCAGTAGATGACACATGTAGGATTAGTGACTTACACGTGTTTCAGAATCAGATACCCCACAGGTTCTGAGGTGATCCCGACTCACAGGCATCTAAGGACTAGCCTGAGGAGGTGGCTGAGAGTTCTCTAGAGCTTGTATAGCTTCATTAGGACAACATATCGGTTGCTGATAATTCATCAAGGTGTACCGATCGTTCCCAGTACTCGATAAATACGTTACGATCAGTTATTTCGGGATCGTACTTCTGTGTGATGTCAGTTTTATGATATCTGAGCCTGTACCATTTCTTTAGATTCTGAAGAGAACCTTTGCAGTTGAATGTTCTTTGGATGAGAGGATACAACCAGTGAACGTTAGCAGTGGGAAAGCATGAAATTAGTGCCAGTATAAGAAACTTGAGCGTGTAAAATGTCTCAAGAAGAGGATTTGTTAAGGATAGATGGATGTGCAGGGTAGCAGACGTGGAAGTAGAGCTACGAGAGAAGAATGAGGTGGTGTACATTTCGACTTGTTACAACAACCCACCATTGTAGTCCCTGCCATGCTTAGGGAGCTGGAGGATAGGGGAAGTGAGCAGCTGCTTAGGTCAAAGAGTGTGACACAAGGGATCTATGAATGATTCGAGGTTCGGACTATGTCTACTAAAAGTTACTGTATCAATAGAAATAGGTACCATTCATTCCTTCCATCATTGTATATTGTCCCAGACCTATAGTTTCCGGTAAAATTGTTGACTTTACCCTCACTTCTAGATATCACTTTGGGAGTAGAGTTGATAATCACACTTACACCGACGGTGCGATCATACCCTTGAGGCGAGTGTTTTGGTTGCATTATCTTTGAAGCAACGTCAAGGCCTTACGACGTTAGTTTGGTTTTGGACTGGGAAACCACAACACATACACAGACTGACCGTATTAGGAAAAAGGTAGTGGTTTACTTACAACATTGGGATGAAGATTTACTTAGTCGGTGAAAAAGGAAACTCAGGTAGCATAGGTCAAGATCATGCATTGGAGGGTGCGACCGATCACTCTTGAGTCGGCCAGCATTACCCTCATGGCATAAGAAGTTTTGAGTTTTTAGTACCAAATAAGAGTGACACAACATGGGAACATCTTTTCAAAAGATGTTTCCAAGATTACCACCCCCCATAATGTGAGAGAGATGTCTACATTGGCTGGATACTACCGGAGGTTTGTTACAGACTTCTCTATAGTTGTATCACCACTATCAGCCTTGACAAAGAAGGGGAAACCCTTCGTGTGGTCGGAGAGATGTCATTAGAGCTTTCATGAACAGATGTAGAGGCTGACTGGTGCCCCCATCTTGAGGCATCCAGAGGAAGGCGTAGGGTATGTAGTCTATTGTGACCCATCAGGGACCAGAATCTAGTGTGTCCTGATGCAGGAACAAGGAGTGATCGCTTCTGGTCATTGAAAGCTGAGACAGCGTGAGAAGAACAACACTAACCATGACCTAGAGTTAGCAGTATTGTTTTTTTCCTTGAAGATTTGGTGACACTAACTGATAGGAAAATGTTTTATCGTTTACTCTTATCACAAGAGTGTCATGTATATCTTCTCTCAAAAAGGATCTGAACCTGATACAGCGATGTTTGCTTGAGTTCCACAAGGACTTTGATATCCATATAATCAATACTTATAGAAAAGGTAACGTTGTTTCAGATGCACTTAGTAGGTGATCTGGTATACAGCTTCTAGCCGACGCGATAGAGCAGCTAGTTTCTTTATAGATATCCATTTTGGATAGTGATGGAGCAGTCTTTCTACAGTCTCTAACAGTCACTCCCCCACATCGTCAGCAAGTCAGAGAGTCACAGCTTGGAGATGCAGACTGCAAGACACAACCTGCCCAGATAACCCCAGGGTAGGCACCTGATGGATTTTCTGAAGTTGGGAAGCATGTTATCCTCTTAGATAGGACTTACTATGGTACCAGTGTCATGTAAAAAGGATGTGTTAGGGGAGTTCCACACATCTCCTTTAGCAGTACATTTGGGAGTGGCAAAGATATATCAGGACCACAGACGACAGCACTGGTGGCTAGGTATGAAGAAGGCGGTAGCATAGTTTGTCTCTCGAGGCCTCACTTATTAGCAAGTGAAGGTGGGGAACCCTTTACCTTCAGGCTTGGTACATCCCTTAGTGTTCCCAGTGTTGAAGTGGGATGGTATATCTATGGAATTCGTCACATTTCTTGCACGTACATCCAAGGGACACGACTTGATTTGGGTTATAATTCACTGACTCACTAAGTTGGCCCACTTCCTACCAATCAGAGAAAAGGTTTCAGTAGAGGGCATGGGACGACTCTACGTGCAGGATTTTGTGCGGCTATATAAAGTACCTTCTTCTATTTTCTCCAATCATGATGCACGATTTACATCCTGACTATGGAAGGGGTTGCAGGAGGCTTTCGGGACAAATATTCACTTGATCACGTCCTTCCATCCTCAGATAGATGGTCATACATAGAAAACCATTCAGTACATCAAGGACATGCTACGTGCTTGTTTACTCGACTTCGATCTCAACTGTGAGGATCAGTTACATTTGGAGGAGTTTTCCTACAAAAACAGTTATCACTCCACCATAGGGATGGAACCTTTTGAGGCATGGTATGAGATTCCTTGCAGATCAACCTTGTGCTGGACATACCTAGGGGATTCAGCAATAGTTGGACTAGATATGGTACGAGGTACCACGATGAAGGTGCATATCATTCAGGAGTGGATGAAGGCTGCACAAATCAGGCAGATGTCATATGCTTGTAGGAGATGAAGACTTTTGGAGTTTGAGGATGGTGACCACGTCTTTCTACTGGTATCACCTTGATGAGGACTATGGATGTTTGGATGAGGTGGAATGTTATCTCTGAGGATTATAATACTATTCCAGGTCCTCAGTAGAGTAGGTGAGGTGGATTATCACATAGATCTTCCACCACAGTTGCACCAGGTGCATAGCGTTTTCCACGTATTTCAGATGAGGAGATATGTGGATGACCCTTCTCACATCATTTACCATTGAGAGCTGAACGTCGATGATGAGGTGACTTTCACAGAGGATCCAATGAAGATTGAGGATTGACAGGAGTGGTTCCTGCATTGATGGTATATATCTCTGGTGTGCGTACGTTGGCAGCATGGGAACCTCCAAGAGAGCCCATGGGATCGAGAGACTCAGATGCGTGTTCAGTACCCCCACTTGTTCCATTGGTTATGAGTTGTGGATTATGGGGACGTAAAGCCCACATGTGGGGTGAATTTAAAGGCCCAAAATTTACATGAATATTTTTTAAATATATGGGATTTTTACGAGTCCTAAAAATTTGACAGCGGATGATTCCGAGGCCCAGAGTGCCCGGAATGATCCGCCAAAGTTTTGTTAAGCTTATGTTAACGTGAGTAAGAAGATTTTCTGAAAAAGTTGAATAACACATAAATAGTTACTCGTATTAGAAATCTAAGGTCACTGTTGCTCTCAAGATGGCGTTTTTACCCTAGTCGTGACTTATGATTAGTCGGCGTGGACCTCATGTGAGAGAACCCAAAAATGGAATAATTGTAAATAAAATAGTTAAATAAATTAGTTTATTTTTCAAATACTTATAACTCAAAAACGGTAACTAAAAATAAAAAATCTTAGACCACCACTGAACTCGTGAGGGTATACTTTCTTTAAGTGGAAACTAACATTGGATGGCATGGGCCACCATTGGATGTTTGATTTTTTTCCGCAAATAATATAACTAAGTGACAATTATTTTATTGAAAAATTCAAAACTTCTAAACGGTAAAACAGATTGAAAATTTGAGAGTATTTTTGGGTTATATGGTTTGTGTTTCTTCTAGGAAGAGCCTAACCTTTATTGGTGCAGGTCGAGGGTAATAGAATATAATTTTCCAATATTTTTTTCGAGTAGGTTCTGTAGACGCGCGAGCGACATTTTATAACATTTGAACCATTGCTCGGAAATAAAATCGGAGGGCACCGTTCAACTCGAAGTGCCAATATTATCTTATGTAGACATTCACCACAACAAAATATGGTCAAGGGTGAATGTTAGTTTTTGGGTTTTTCGTGGAATTTATAAAATAAAATAAATATTTTTTATTTTATTTTTACGCATCCAAGTGGATATTACAGGTGGGTTTTACAGGAAAAAACCAGTAGGAGGAAGTTGGAAGTGGGGAACACTAGACCTTAACCTTCCATGAGAGGTTATGGTGGTGGGGATCACCCAAACCATAACCTCCCATGAGAAGTTATAGTGGTGGGGACCACCCGGGATGAATCCCCCTATAATTGGGAGAAAACCTCAACTCCAAAAATTAATGAGGGGGTGCCTCTTGACCTCCACCTCCTTAATTGTACCAACCCACTTGCCATTAATCTTACCATGGAACCGCATCGTTTTGCATGCGTAAATTAATTGGCATGCCAATTTTTTAATTATGTAACAGCATCGTTGGACTTTTGGATGGTTCCAAAGAAATGAACCGTCATAAATTACAATAATCGTTGCCTTCCTATACACCTCTCTTATATATATGGAGCTTGGGAGGAGGATTTATGATGGCTTCACCAAGCAACAAAGCGCTGGTAAAGTGACGTGACACCAAACACATGGAAAATTACACTCTCTAATGAAGAATGTTTTCTACTGATGAAGAACTCTCTCCCGACAAAAAACAACCTCAACATCAACCTTCTTCCTCGGGAATCCCTACCGACATGGAGCGTCTTCCAAGAATCGACACAACACGGGATTGGATGTTTGTGTAGCAGACATGACGAAAGACTATTAACATTCGTCTTCATTCTGTGACTTCACTATAATGAACAATAATTAAAGGTAGGGGGTTTTCCTTGAGTATTATTCCTTTCCTTATTTTCATCTTCCTTTAAAATGAATCAATGCGATGTGTTGTAAAAAAATTTTATTCAACTTTTCCCTATTTTTTGAACTAATTGATAACATCCCAAAATGTGGAGGGTGTAGGCCAAACTAACATGGCCTGAACCCACCCGCCAATCACTTTGTGATGTTTTTTTTGGATTGGCGAAGAAGCAACAATGGGGTGACGAAGGAGCCAATGACAAAGGCCACGCTACCCGAAGACTCTGTGAACCATGCTGCCCTTGCGGAGCACCAGTGTTCTCGACCGAACACCACCGGCCCATGCTGGCCCGATCTTGGGCGAACTAGCCTGCCCTGCTGCCACTAGCCTCCCTGCATGAGGCCTGCCCACGGCCTGACCGTGCGCTGACGGGCACCCCACGGGCCTACCCGGACGATGCCTGCATGCCACACGGCTTGAACGCGCGCCTCGCAGCCTGTCGGCACACTGCCCCCACACTATCTTCTTGAGCCGGACCGCGGAATCCTTCGCGGAATCGCTGGCCGAACCAGAAAGGCTTTCTGGGCTAAGCTGCCCGAGTCGCGCCCCATGTGGTTTTGGCTGAACCAGCCTCGACCTTTGGGTCGAGCCACCTATGTGGTGACCTTCGGGATGAATCATCCCTACAATCCACGGTGTAGATCCCAGCGGACTTGGACGATCCTAGCGGGCTGACACGCCTAGTGGGCCGGGTCAAACCCAGCGGGTCTGACTGGGTCGTCCCAGTTTGGGTTGGGCTGAGTTGGTAGAGCCGGGTCGGACTGGGCCCAGGCCCATTACCAACCCTGTTAATTACTTTGGTCGTATGTTTGGCGTCAGACGACCGTTTGATGAACTGTCAGCGGCACAGGTTTTCATGGAGCATGAAGGTCACTTTGAGTATACCCCACTATATTTCAGGGTAATGTTGGCATACAGTCATGATCGATTTTACACGAATCCCACCGGGCCCCCGGCACTAAAAAGTAAATAACTCACAGACCGGGCATCCGATTGACTCCACGTCTATTGTGTTGAGACCCCTATGACGTGACAGACCATTGAGATACTTCTTCATGGATCATGGTGGTTGTTGATGTGTAAACACTTTTCTTGAGTATTAGACCCTCCTAGAATCAAGCGTGCTTTGTGGAAACCATGTGGTAGGCTGTGCACATATGACATTTCCTGTATCAAGTGTTGGTCCGACAATTCTGACTTATGTTCCTGGATCACGTGTTGGTCTGATAGAATAGTTGGTCTTGGATCATGTTTGGTCCGACATCTCTGATGACTATTCCTGGATCATGTGTTGGTCCGACAGTTCTAACTTCTATTCCAAGATCATTTGTTGGTCCGACAGAATAGATGGTCCTTGATCATGTGTTGGTCTGACATCTCTGATGATTCAATGGCTATATCTAATAATCTCTATCTCACTACCTATGTTGTATACACGTGGGAGCTGAGTCAGTAACTCTTGTGTTTCTTCATGATTGATATGGATTACTTGATAACTTAGGTATATGTATGGACATATACCTAAGTGTGGATATCTGTTGATTTATTACTTTGTGGTTTATTCTTGTTTCATTTTGTAAGATCGTGAGGGTATCCGGGTCCCTACTCAGTATCATTATACTCACCCCTACACGGGAAATTCTCTCACCACGTTGTGTTGGATGTAGACAATGAACATCGCTGATCGAGGCTGAGTGTACGAGGACTGGACAGTACCCGGAGGTGGACCACATGGTGTGACGGTACATAGAGGAGACTGACAGACGTGGAGTGTTGTGGAGGCTATCTGTACCAACCCTTCATGTATGATTTCCCGAAGGACAATCCAGTAGCTATTTCACCTTTCATATGTGTACTGGTTTCCTTGTACATTACGTTTGTGCTTGTATTTACACCCCTTTACTTTCAGCACTTCTTTTTTATATAGTTTTACTTAGTGTATTGCTACCAGCTACTCTATTGTGTGTGATTGTAATTTGAGAAGGCAAAGCCTTCCCTATTTTAGGGATTTATGCCTTTGGTGATAGTCGGCAGCCCCTGGCCTATGGAAGGCAGGCGTGCGGTAGTATTGGCAGGAGCCCCGGGGGATGGGTCGTGACAAAGAATATTTATAGTAATATTAAAAAATCCTGATTAATAAGAGACTACATCCTTCTTCAATTTATTTCATAGAATTTAAAATTCAATAGTACTATCTCATCACATGTGAAAATAAATAAATTAATTAATGATGATATACCTTATTTATTTGAAATTTTTGGAGAAATTTACATTTGCATTAAAAATTCCATTTTCATGATCTCTAATATTTCATGTCAATATCCATACGAACTGAAAATTAATTTTTCCTTACGTTCATACCAACATGGTTAACATTAGACCAAATGATAACAAAGAATTTTTATCCATATCTTTTGTTTTGTTATCATAAAATAAATTGTCATAATAATGTCAAAATCTTATATGAAAGGGAATAATTAAAATATCATAATCTATATTTTTATTTACTAATATTTAGTGTATTCCTCACTAATCCATATCTCACTTCTATTTATCCTTTCAAGCATCATGGTGATGAGACAACACATGAAATTATCTATGTCCTGATGTTTTTTCCACAACTCATTAGTAATTTATGATAGAATTGTGATTTTAACATAAAATTAATCGAAAATTATTCACATGTCATCATCTATCACAACCCTTCATCCTAAGGGTGCTAAACAGGTATCAGGGGAATCAAGACATATAATATATTACATTATAGAACTTTAGGAAAGTGCAGGTGCCCCACATTAATATTTTCACTGGAAATGAATTATAAAGTATCAAATATTAATTATAGTATATATGATATATTACATTAAATTTTATCCAAAGTAAAAAAATAGAATATTATTTCTCTATATTGATTACTGATGTGATATTACAAATTGATTAAATCATTACATGCCTCCAACAATTTTATCGAACACAAGTATCACTCCCAACATGATTTGAAATACATAGATGATATAGATTTAAAGTTAAATGGATCATAAAACCAGTCATTACAATCCAATATATGGCTATAAAACATCATAGATATTATAAAGGTGGGAATTTGATTGGAAAACAACATTAAAAAGTAGGTCTTTGTAATGGTTAGTAGAGACCAACTACTATAAATTTTAAACAATATTTACTCAAATATTTTCCTCTATTGATGGAACATGATAGATATGGTTACTTATTTTCTACCATATTTTTCTATGTTATCCCATGAAATTCATATGAACTCTCTAGTGCTTGGAGTCACACTTAACCAGGGGTGAATAGAACCCCATAAACATAGTTTAGTTCAAATTCAAATGGAAAAAGAGGTTTTTACATAATGTTTTCTTTGAGGGTCTCCAAATATTTTGTAAAGAATGGAATAATTTTATACCAGGTATTCATGTACTCTTTTATATCATTCAAAAAATTACAATTCAGTCAATAGAAAACCTTAATCACATCTTATGTTTTTTAATCTATACATTTAGTTTATAATTTTATGTGATCATGAAAAACTGCAACCATACTAAAGAATAATGAAAATTTCATAAATAAAAAATTATTTTTTATTACTGAGTGTTTCATATTGGATGATCCATTTAAATATAATACATTTATCTTGACCATATGGGTAAAAATACCTGGGTATTATCTGACATCTATTATACCTCAAAACCTAGTCCAGTGTATCCACATCTTATTAAGAAATATGTTGGTCCTAGAATGCTCAACTTCTTTTTTCATGTTCATCACAATACATAAATACTCACATGAAGGGGAGGAGGACATAGGAATGCATAATACACATGAAATACAACTATAATAGATATATATTCTATTATACATTAAATAAGGAAGATATAATATGAAAAAACAATCAAATTAATTATTGTATTAATAAAACCAAGAACATTGCTTAATAAAATAAAAAACAAAATCCCAAACATACATTGTATGGTCACTGATCAAGATTATTTGATGAAAAAAGTAATTACGTAATGAAAATTAAATATCTATAGATATATTTATAGAGAATTAAAATAATTAAAATATTTGTATTAATATTAAAATAAATATTATATTTCCTTAATGTCCTAAATAAATTTAAGTCTAATTATAAAAATAGTAAATTATTTATTGAAAATGATAAATTATTCCAGGGGCCCAAAGTATCATGGAAACCCATTAAATGTATTTTCGGACTATCCTAGACACAAAATGGGTCAGGAGGATCGAGAATGGACCCATCAAGGGCATCGTTCATCTAGAAAACCCATCTTTGATGTGTGGTGGCCTAAATATAATCCATGGAGTGGGAGTTGGCTCAGGTTTCCTTACATGGGAGATACCATGGTGGTAGGTGGTTGATTATGGTCGAAGGGATAGGCAACATGGACTTTAATGGTGATAGGCCATGCTGATCTGGCAGCACATAGTTAACGCTTGGGATGTTGGGTTGTTCCTACTATGATGACGTATCAGAGATAACTGGAAGAAAACCACGAGAGGGGGTCCAAGAACATCAGGATGATAATTTTTTTATCTCTTCAATACGGAAATAGGGATGTGGTGGCTACCTTATATTAGTAATGCACTAAAATTAGGAGCTTGTGGTGGTTGATCAATCTAGGGGGGAGGCTGATCCATCAGATTTTTCTTAATATGGGAGAGTTTGGCCAATGTTCGGCCAGGGTGGAGGCACATGGTGATTGGGCAATATGACTGGTGGTGTGGAGTGACCATGCAGGTATCATAACTCAAATTTAGATTTGTTTCTCCCTTTTAATTTTCTTATTATTTTCTAGAGTCTGCCCATATATTCTTTTATGTATTATATTCTTCTTCTTATTCCCCAAGTGGTAGTCCCTCATTCATTGTTTTTGTATTTTTGTCTCATTTTCTAGACACTAGTGACCACAACATCCCTTTATTTTGTTTTTATTGAAATTTTCAATGCCCATTTTAAAAAGGTTTTATAAATTAAATGAAAAACATTCGACTATTATAATGAAAATAGTAATTATAAAAAATTCTTTTCCAGATTTCTCAAAGATGAATCATTCAATAGGATTTATTTTGTCCACTAAAATCTAGTCGAAAACCCCCTAATCCCCATTAATAAAACCTCTCTAAAAATTAATATTCGGGTATTAGTGTTCTTTAAAAACTAATAACTTGACACTATAATTTATTCATCATTGGATCCTGATATTTTCATCAATCATCCATCTGTTATCGAATTATATCTTATTCTATGAAATTGGGATTTTTTTTATTCCGATTATAGGAATTTATAGAAAATTTATTTTTTTCCTAAATAATCTTGAAGTATATTTAATTAAAATTGACGCTAATGAGTAGAATAATAGAAGAATATGGTTGGAGGATTGTTTTTCATAAGTAGAAAAATATAACATCATATTTTTCAGGGATACGCTACCTAGTACATAATTTGGGGCTCTCATATCAATTATTTAATCAAAAAAATTAAATCAAAAGATATATCAATAAATTTGAAGATGTATTCAAAAATCAATCATTACTCGTGACTCTTACTCTACGAAAATGAATATGGACATCCTTAGAGCATTCAAATGATCTTAAAATGTACATATAACAAAAATAATCAAATTATGGGGGATATAATAGAGATCTGACGAAGCCTATGATGTTCTAATTATTACTATAATGTAATTCTTTTTATATGAGGGGAATAAAATGAATCTGACACTTGAATTAACATATAATATCTAGATAGTGGGGAAAATGATAAGGATTATATCAAAATCATTTATGGTATAGTTTTTTTATATAATTGTGTCATCTCACTTATATATTGAGGTTAAAAACACCCAGAAATGGATCTTTTTCCCCCAGATATGTATTACCTACTAAATTATTCATAAGTAATGTATTGTGAAAAAATAACTATTTCATCAATGTCACTTATTTTTGTATCAATTAATTATAAAATTATTAAATCATTTCGTAAAAAATAAATATTAATCATAATTCTAATAAATATTAAATGAATCATGAATACTAAAATAGTTTTCATTCATACAAGATTTTTCCATTTATTCAATTAAAATCGTGGGAATATATTTAAAAAAATAAAAAAAAATTATTCAAAACATAATTAATATGATTTTTATTCTTGGTGGTTGTATATTCTCGGATGTTAACCTAAACCCTCTGGAAGGATCCACCATTTCCAAACCTCTTATTCGTTAGAATAGTGAAAAATTTTAATATGATTCTAATATGACCATCTAAACCCTTATCTAAATGAATTGAATATTATTAATAGACATGAAGACAATTCTAGAAACCCATTAATTCCCCTAAGTGGAAAAGAAATATTTATAGTAAAAATAACATTTACTATAAACACACATTCTATAATATATTATATTTTCTCATAATATATTATAAATAATTACACAAACATAATATCTTCATCATTTCCTCTATTATTTATCATCAACCTAACTGGATAAACATACATTCTTCTACCATGTCCATGGATATAGTGAAAATACAACCATCCTATTTAACCAGTCCTGATATATCACTTCCTTTTAGAAGTAATAAATTATATACTAATTATTTAATCAATACCAAACCACCAATGATGTACCCAACACAAGACACCTCACTATGAAATTAGTGAAACAGTTTGTTTTCATCGATGTACATGATCAAACAGTATACACTAGTAATAATCACACATCAGTAGACCATTAAACATGATTGTAAATAGAAACTACCAATTACACCTAGAACATTTCGTGTTACGATTCAAAGGTCTATAAATATTATCTCTTCAACTAAAGATCACCATGTGATTACTTCGTGAGAATAATTGTCAATTATTACAATTAATCACAAACTAATGGTCATACATAATCTATGTCCAGTTAGAAAACTGCTTCTAGATCATAGGGCATGTGTTTTAAGAGTAATTTCATAGTATATCGAGGTTCTCTCAACAGCATGGGAACTACTATAACATTTTGATATGATAAATTTTCAATGGATAATACCATTTAAATTGAGGAAACCAAAATATGGACATTATTATTGAAAGTATACATCATATATGATGCATTGTATACATTACATAGAAATAGAAATATACTATTTAGTTAGTTCTAGGGAACCCATTCTTAAACCCTGTCTTATGTTAGGTAGGTGTTGTTTTGGTGATATATAATTGCACGGAGATTCATCATTCATAAAGGTTCCATTCTATAATGTGATCATAGTAGTGGCATTGGATCATGACCATTACAGGAAAACCCGGACACCTATCGGATATAGTTTCATAATGTTCAATTTTTTATTTAAATAAAATATTTAACATTTTAAAAGATGAATTATTATTTACATATTAGTATATTTCACACACCTATTTCCTCCATCATTTCCTCTATTCTAGGATGAAATAATCATAATTAAGGATAAAATCAATGTAATGTCATTCTTAGGATGTTTACTCTGGTAAAACTACTTTTTCACTACCCTTCGTTTCCCATTTCTAATGTTTTTCATAATATTCTATAATTTATTACCTAATTCAAATATATGATCATGTTTTTTTATTTTAAACTATTGAATATGTATCATTTTGAAATTTTTTTTAGATTTTAGTATATTGAGGCAAGTGGTCATTAACCATTCCTGATGTCTTGTGTCCGGTTTCATGTGACGTTTTATACATTGTATTTCCACCAATGTGAAATTGATATTAATTTAAAGTAAATGAAATTATTTCGAAAGTATTACTTGGGTAAGGACATTAAGAGTCATGATAGACTCACTTTTTTTATTCCTTCATGCCAAAAAATTTCTAGCCATAGTCTTTTATTTGAGTTTATTAGACATTATACTCAATTTTTACTAGGTCTTCACATAAGTTATTCTATAATTTCTATTATTTTTTAAAGATACGTTATCCTCATTGGATATAGTATAGGTGTGGAGAAAATGGTGATTTGTGTGAATGCTACATGGTACGTTCAATTATCGAATTGAGGGTGTGTGTGTTCCATTAGGGGTATATTATAACATTTTTTGTGATGTATAGTGATTCGATTACCACCAAGGGATGTGGTTTGAAATGAACATAATGGTAAAAATGTTTTATGAACTAATTGATTTTTAGAATTGGTAGATCTTGATTTATTAGACCTTGGATGGGTATACATAGCACCCCTTATGTCCTAGATGTAATGATTCTATGAGGTGTGTGTGTGTGTGGACTGATCAGAGTAGACCATCAGTGAGGCCTTATAATCTATTTGAATTATGTTAAAATTTAATGTTTTAATTGTTCCACCCAATAATAGTATGTGTAAACTAAGTGGGTTATCATATATATTGGATATATAGTTAGTTTTTTCTTGCGAGGGTTGACATATAATAATTTTAATGAATGTTGTATGATATTCCAACCCAAACGAACCTTCCTATGTTAATTTTTTTAAGTTGTTTATTTATACCATTAAATTTTATGTTTATGTCATAGATTTTCAATCCCAATCATGTTATTATATAATGTGGTTGAAATAATCTACATAATATTTTAGTGTGGGTATAATTTCCCATTCACATAGTTATTCCAATGACATAGGATGATATGCCTATATTTATGAATGACTTATATGGAATTGGAAAAGTATTTTTATATATTGTTACATTACATAGTGTGGGATTTACTAACCATTCCCATCATGACACTTGAGATGGAGTGTTTTCCTATATATTTATCACTTCCCATATAATTTGGATAGAATTTCTTTAATTATACTCTTTTATGGATGTTTTTGTACTGCTTGTATGTGTGGATGCTTAAGGAACACAATACCCTTTTTCCTAGGATATTTCCTATAAATATGTTTGTATTTTTACTATATAATATGTTATAGACATAAAAATTATTACAATAAATGTATGAGTTTTTTGATAAATTTTGGAAGATTCATTATAGTGGTATGTAATTACCATGAGGTCAGGTAACATAATTCCCATATAGCATTGGTAATGGTAGATATTGGATAATAATTCATATGGTATGTGACTTGTTTCCTAATTACCTTTAAATACCATTAGGATTCGGATATACATACCATTTAATGATACTTCCATGAAATGGTATGAGGTGTTTGGGAAATATTTCTCATTTTTTTATTGTTTGCCTTGGCAGTGCGATATAATCCCCATGAAGTGATTCTTCAGTAGAAAGAGGTGGGATGCTTATGTTATATTTTTTATGGGGTTTTACAAAATTAATGCTATTTATTTGTTGGAAGAAAGTTTGTTGGTGATGTTTTACGATGGATGAAGTATTATCTTTTGTTGTTTATGATGTTCGAGAAGAAATGAAATCACATTACTTTGTATAAGTTCATGCGGTGAGATTGGAATGTTACAATACATTCAATGGTAAATCTAATGATGCATTTCTGGTCATTCATTCACAAATATCACAAGTTAGATCTAGAACATGTAATGCATGCTTCATGAATAAAATTGGGAGAAAACATGTGGCCAATCATAATGGTTGTTTTTGTAGAATCATATGTCTATGGTGGGTTTCATGAAGTAGATTTCATGAAGTCAAGAAGACTGATGATATTGTATTTGGTGATAATGACGACCATTGTGAATGAATGAGGAAAAGTAAATTATTTGTGAGCATTACGACTCCAAGAATGAAAGATCATTGTAGAGATGAAAAAAATGAATGAGCATCATAGCTGTGAAATGGATTTGACTTAACACTTTAAGATTACGATGATCTTTGCGAATCTAGATAATAGCCATGGTGCATCATGAAACAGGCTGAATTTGTCGGAAATTTCAGAGCACTTCAATTTGACGATGGCATGGAACTTAGGTGGTTGGAAGGTTATAGTGTCAGTGCTAAACACTTATAAAGAGGACCCACCACCTCCATAGAAGTATAGAGTATTAAGGATAATTTTGGAGCTCTTGATATGAGAAGAAGGTTCGTGGACAAAGAGAGATATACAAAGGTAGCGAGCCTCACTATGCATATGATATATGGGGTGAGAATTTGAGCTTTGTGAAAGCAAATAACTTCTCAAAGACCAATATTTGAGCTTTGAAATAGTGAGAACTATGATCTAGTGATATATGGGAACTAAAGGTCTTTGTGAACTAGAGTGATCTATGAAGGATATCTACAAGCTGAAGATTTGAGTACCAAAATTAGATGAGAAGTGCTTTCAGGTGGATCACGATATGACTGAGGTATCAAACTAAGTGTTATTACGATGTCCAGGTAGTTCCTATCATCTTCTATATAGGAAATACCAGATTTATTTTCTAATATTGGATTTGAGAATTATTTTCAAGAAGCCCATAGATATTTCATTACACTATTGTGCTATGCGGGTGAACACACAATTGAGGATTATCTCCCATGTACTAGATGAGTAAAGAGAATATGATACTCATTTTATTCGATATCCAATGATTTTTTTATTGTTTATTCTGTGGTAATGGATTATTTTCATACCATACCAATGATGTAGATTCTCTTCTTGAGTAGAAAACCTTGTAAATGAAGTGTTTTAGTGGTTGTGTGTATTCAGTAGGGACATAACACTTTAAAAATAGGTGAAGAATGTTTGAAAAAGAAAGGAAACATGAATAAAAATGATATCACTAATTAACCCCATCCTCCTCTCAGTGATACTTTGATCCTGACTGGGTATGTTCTGAGTTGATATTATAGATGATTTTCATATTGTGTCAATACTTATGAATAGTGATATTATTATTCCTAATTGATGATATTATCATGATGTGATTCCAAATTAAATGGGTTTACCCTGTTTTTCTATGTACTAACATATTATTACAGTCAATATTTAAAATAAACTAGAATTTCATTTTGGATATATTATATTCCCATTATTGTAATTGTGTTTTTGCAATGTAAAAACCATGTATTGAGGATTTTCTTATCATATGGATGATTTTACATTGGTATTTGTATTTCAATTGGGATGTAATACCGATTTAGTGGTAGTTTTATTATGATATGGTGTTAATTCCATTGAATATGACTTGTAATTGGATTAACAATTAACGGGTTTATGAATTGACAGCCCGTTAATGATAATTGTATGAATATGTCACATTTGTTTAATGTTAATAACTCAATTCCGAAACATATTTTTTTGGTGTTTCCTTACCTAATCACATTACTATTGATCATGAAAAACAATTAATGTAATTTAATGTAGTATATATATATATATTTAGTATCACTATTTGTGTTGTCCTACTTAGTTACACTCACGACTCTCTATGGAATCCATATAACTTTTGTTCTCAATAATAATTCATGATTTCAGGAAAAGATATGGTTGTAGACCTATCATTAGATAGTTGATCTATATAATTTGATAGAAACTGATAAATTTGACTAGGCATGGAAACAAGACAAGTTTTCACTAATCATTTATACTTTTAATGAATTAGTAATATTGGAATGTAATACGATCATAGAATATTTTTTCTTTAATATAATTATATTACAATACTAATACTCATTCCCTTATATAATTTTGTTAATTTATCTATTATTGATGAGATATAGTTAAGAAATCTATTTTTATTTATTTCTATTGGTTTTTATAAAAAAATTTACCAGTGGTAATGGTCTCATCATGATCACATACCTACCCAAATTTATTGTTGAGAGCCTCTATCCTATATGGAGGCACACGAGAGGTATGTAGCTCCTATATTGTCCGTGGTTTAGATAAAATAATGTAGGTATACAGAAATGTATCATATATAATTTTTTACCATTCCATTTATACATAGATATATTAATTAAAACAATTATCTAATAACACTCTTGTTTTTTATATTTCAGACATAGAAAACAATTCACTGCATTTTGGGTCATTGAAATGTTTCTCGACTGGTTGAGTTGAAATTGGAGTTATGGAATAAAATATATACAGACATGTTTGGAAAATAAATAAAAATATATAAGGTTTTTCTTATAAAAGTATTCCCATAGATTAAACATAAGTTATATACTGAAAACTCAACTTAAAATATGTAATATTTTTATATTATTATATTTTTAACATTATGAATTATTACATTCCACATATAGATTACGTAAATTTTATATCAATGGCTACATTGAACATATAAGAGAGTTTCCCCATTTGGAATTGCATGAAATGTATGTCATGTACGATGAAAATGTTCATTATCTTTGTAAATGACATAAATTTTGTCATTGGTTTTCATTTTGAAAAGAATAATTGGGAAATATTAACTTTGATAATGTATAAAATTAATTTACACTACATAAAATGTAATTATTAAGTGTTATTAATTTATTTATTTCTTACTAAAATTTAATTTTATGAATCCTAATTCATAATATTTTACAATAATCATGTGATAACCCTTGTGAATTTAAAAATTGGTACCTGAAATGTTTATACTAAAACAACCTCATTCATTAATGATCTAAAAGTAATTCATAAATTTATAAATATTATTTATTTTATTAAAATAATATATAGGAATTAATTCATCTACAATAGTTAATATACAAAATTAAAATGTACTATATTCAATATTTTCATTCATATAGAGAGAATAACCATTAGTGGAGTAGTCATTATAAGATAAAGCATGTAACCTTGGCATTTTGGATATTTATCAATTTTTTCATTGAAAAATTTATGATTAATTGATACCAATTTAATAAATGTAATCGTAAGACCAACTATTAAATATAATATTACATATAAATGATGTACATATTTCAAACCTATTGTCATTCATGTTTGTTAGAATATCTTTATTAGTTTTAACATGTAGTGAACCATCAATCTTTTTATTCAAAAAAATAATGTTCCCATTTTGGAAATATATTATTCATATTATATAAAATATATATTCCTAGAATTAATTCGACTTTGATAGACCCACGGGAATGATTTTGGAAGACCAATTAAATAAATGTTATATTGGAAACCAATATAGGTTTTAATGGCTTTATCCACAACATACCATTTTACAATAAAAAAAATCTTCTCTTATTAAATTCTTGAAAACTTCTATTAATATAATCATATAACATACAATATGGTATATCTATTTATTGTTTATTGAGACAAAAATTTAGATCCCTATCACTAAAAATAACTATATTATAAAATTATAATGGTGGAAATTATATATCTATAATTGAGATAAATTCATTTGAAAAAGAAAATAATTTTTTCATATTTTTTATCAAAAGATTTTCAATAATATGCATCAAAATTATAAGGAAAACACATTTACAATAAATCATGAAATCCATGTTATTTTATGACATTGAAAATTATTTCATCCAGGGACAAGGAACTATTTCTAATTTTTGAGTATCCCTCAATAACTATTATTCCATTCATGGATATTTAAAATAGAAATATTCTTATACAAGAATGAGTAATATAAATTTTTGGAAATAAATTCATTCTCTGGTTTATTGGTTATAACCTTCTCATTATTCCCGTGTCAATCATGTATAACCTTGACATCACATTATATTCAATATTCCATTTTTTTTATTTTGAAATATGTTGATTACACTATAAAATATATAATTTAAAAATAAATCATATTATATAAATTATATAATTCAAACACTTATTATAAGAAAATTCAATGAAAATTGATTTCCATCATTATCCCACTATTTTTGTGTTTTTAGTTAAATTTTTACCAAAAAATTGAAAACATCATTTATGGTATCATGTAATTACATTACCATAGTTAGAGAAGGTAACTAGCTTTTTTGATGATATTATTGATTTTTTTAATCCACCAATGATATCAATTTCATAAATTTAAAATCCATTAATTATAAGGGAATAGTTTCTTTATATAATGTATTAATTTAAATAACAATGATACTTCTTTATATATAATAAACATTAACATTTATTTAATATTATACCACAAATAAAGTAAAAATAAATTTGAAATTAAATTATCATACTGAATAATGTGGTTATGATTGAGAAATATTCATTTTTTATCAATATTAACCATAACACATGTATCCTACACCAATTTTAAATATTTAATAACTAGTTCAACATAATCATCAATATCATCACTATAATATATTGGACATGAAATTATCAAAAAAATAATAAATTAATTTCCCTCCATGAAAAACAAAAAATGTAAATTATAATTTTCCAACATAATTTAGAAATAAATATGAGTGTTGTTTTATACACCATGCGGGTTTGTGTCATATAATAATAATACAAGAAGAAATTTTAATGATCAATTCCAAAATTTAGGATACAAATATCTAATTTATATTTATTTTGTGTAATATATGGGGATTTCATTAATAAAATAATAATTTATTTTATCCATGTGTTATGTTATATGATTTTTTTTCATTAAAAATCGATACATTCATCAAAATTCTTTACTGATTTCAATTTACACCAAAATCTTGATAAACATAACTTATTTTTCTTTTATTTAGATGAATTTAACTTTGATAATTTCTATAATGATTTATACTCAATATAAAATAACCTCGAGCCAAATGAAATTGTATGTATTTTTTTAATTCAAATCCTTACGAAATTAAATTTTACTATCATCATAGGTTTTACATGTTTATGTAGTATATCCTTATAGAATAAAAAATTAGGGATTCAAGAGTGTTAACTATTATTTTTTTGTATTTAGAATGAATCATGTGTAAGGATTTTTAGTAATTAATATTATATCACAGGGAATGGGCTACCATGATTTAAAATACTAGCCAACTACTCATTTATTTTGCTTATTCATCGAGTAATGTAACCGAATAATACCTATAAAATTAACACCCTTCATTCGATTTTCTACCTTGAATTGACCAAAAAACATTCATATTTTAATCTCATTTTCTAATTAAATTTTATCAATTTTTTATGATTTATATGTTTTTCGTTGATTTTCGTATTCTTATCATTATATAAGATAATAAATATATTTTATATACATATATATATATATACTGTTAAATTTATGTGTGAATGTTTATGTCAATATATATAAATATATTCAAATATATACATACATACATATATATATATATATTTGAATCCACATGCAGGTATATATTTCAATATATCATTATGATATATATATATACAAATATATAAATATATTTCAAATTATGTATATTTTCATATAAAAATATTGATATTTATATACTCTTTACATATATTTATTTAATATATTTGTTTTATAATATACATTTGAACATGTTTTAATATATTAATCTATATAAATGACAATATTTTAATTTTTCAATTTATTTTTTTTACATATAAAATTAACAATTTAATGTTCTTAGTTATGTTATATGTGTGTTTATCTGTGTGTGAAAGTGTGCCTTTTGTATTTTTATTATCACCATATACATTCTCAATGATATCAAAAACCCTTTAATGTTTTTTACAATTTCATTACTGTTAATAATAATTACAATTAATGGAATAATATTATAATCAGGAAATAACCTTGAATCAGCCATGGATAATTCATTATTAATGTTTTGAAACAATAAAATCAAGTTGTAAGAATCTAATATCGATAAAAATTAAATTTAAGGAAAATAATTTTGAATCTACATAGAAAACATGAGAAATTTGGTAGTTGGATGTATAGTTGTTGAAGGAATCGTGGATATGTAGGATGGTATTCCAAACCACCCATGTACTGGTGGACACAACCATGGTCTAATGAATTTTAAAGAAAAAATGATCCATGTTTTTTTCACCACGGTGTGGTGAGAGACATTGAAACATATTTTCTACATTTAATGATGGTAAAACTTCATTTAATTCTGAATTCAATAAATTCATTACTCCCGAAATAATTTTAGAATTTTTAGATTGTTTTGATGGGTATAAATTGAGGATATGGGTTTTTGGATCTCAATAATCAAATTTTGAAACAATGATCCTGATAAATCAATCACTAAATATATAAAAAGACATAATTTTTTTAAATCATCTCTTATTCTATCCAGAGTGTGTTTTTATTGTAATATATCATCTATCTTATCATTTTCTCATTCCGTCCTTTTATTTAGTGATATTTATTTTTGCGAAAATTGAGACTTTACTAAAACATGAATGCTCCTAGCAATCCCACATTATTTTTTTATCTTATTAATGGTTCTCACTACCCTTAATGTATATAAATCTGGTTTTGATTCCATAACCATTTAAAGGAAAAGGACCATTCATTTTTACATTTCTATCTATACTTGTTAAAAATTATGTGTTGGATTTATTTTCAGTTTCATACTATAACCTAAAAATTAATTGAATCCTGGTATCTTAGATATAGTTAAATCTAAGGGAATAATGTATTAAATGATCAATAAATTCGAATTGTTGATTAAGTGTATATTATTGATCAATTATTGAACATCCTTAAAAACAATTACATATTTTTTTATAGATTTCATTCATTAAATTATTCAATTATTTAAATGATTCAACATGTTTAATAGTTAATTTATCGAATTGATTTTCTTGTATTCTTTCAATTATATAATCATTTACTATTACCTCATTGAAATATTTTAAACTCAATATTATATTTATTTATTCTACTATTGATTATTATCTTATCCCTTTAAAATGAATTTTTTATTCATTAATGTCCTTGGTATTTTCCCATATTTTTCAAAAATCTAAATTAGACCCCCCATCCATTTTACCTTACTCATAATTACAGTTGGATTCAATGGATTATTTAGTTAAATTATTTCTAGTTTTTTATATTTGTTTCAAGTTTATTTTATTTTCAACATATTTGACTAATTTTTCTTGAAATGATTTATTTTTTGAATGGATCTTTCAAGAACTCATGGTGAACTGGAAGAACACTTTATGGGTTCTACTCATTTTTTATTGTAATAATTATTGTTATTGAAGAACTCATAAGTTGGTTTTTTTACTCTATTTTTTATCCCCTACGGAATATTATTATTCATTGTTATATTTCTAAAACAAAAAACAAATACAAATGGACATCGAATTATATATTTTCATTTGATTTATATTGTAATGAAATGAATAACATTAATATTATTTTGGATAATAAAAATTATTCAAATTTCTATTTTAATATCAATAAAGATATATTGAAACATCTAAAAGTAACTCACGACGGAACTAAAAAATTCAAAGATAATCAATTAGATCTATTTAGAGAAAACATCTAAAAATTCTCAATGCTTCAATGAGAATATTTTAATAAATTATATAACTGGTTTACTAATATTTTTAATGGTTTAAAGGCCCATGATGGATCTCTTTCGATGAAAACATTATTGATGAAATTCATTGGATTTCACATAGAAATAGGTCACCCAATGTCACTGTGATATAAAATTCTAAAGATATAAAATACATGTAAGTTAAGAATCTCACTGATTGTCTCATGAAATATGATATCATTGTAAAAAATATGAGATAGAAAGGGACCAAATGTGGTAAATTAATATTTAAATGTAATTTATTTCTAGTACAAAAAGAATCATCTAAAAGTGACACCATGATTGGTCATCCTGTCAAAAGGGTGAACTAGTACATGAACAAGAAATGATCTAAACCACACCTTGAAAATCAAAATCAAGAAATAGATGGAAATTGATTTGGTATAAAAAAGGGACACATTAAGACATATTTTAAAATAAAAAATTAGATATTTTAGAAAATATTTAAATATTAAACTTGGAGTTATAGGCAGAGTAAAATTTCAATAGATAAATCAGGTGAAAAAAGTACTATGTGATTCATAGACAGTGTTGATGTATGAAATGATGTAAATTATAATTATACTAGTTCCCAATATTCTACTGCATTTTCCTCTAATTTAAACAATTAAAATCTATTTTATTCTAGATTTCTTCTTCATGATTTTTTTGAACTTGTTTTTAAATTTAACGTTATTATAAAAAATAAAAAATAATTCTTTTTCAAAAGGATAAAATTAAAAAAATGAAGATATTTATTTAACATTAAAAGAACAAAACAAATATTGAGAATTTTGAATTTTATATTAAATATTTCAAGAATAATTATTCTTATTGTACCAATGGTGAAAAAACCTAAAAATATATATGTGATTTTATCATATTTCCAAAATAAATTCCAATATTGGATTTTCAAAACATTCTATTTTCTCGAAAAATTAAAAAAAAAACCATTTCCAATCCAAACATAAAAATCTCTCCCACAATAAACATATCAATATATAACTAAAATTGTTTCCATGATTGAGGTTATCAAAAAGGGTTTATAGGTGTGGTTATAGTAAAATTTTGGAAATAAAATTTACCTTAAAATTTGTTTATCATCATTAATCATATTTTAAGATATACTGAAACATAGTTTTTTTTAAAAAAATTCTATATTTTATTTTTAAAAAGAAATATTTTCCAAAATTATTAAAATTAAAGTAAAAAGTAATTTTCAATTAAAATATTTATTAATGGATAAATTAAACGTTAAAAAATATTTTAGGATACACAAATTTAAAATAAAATTTTGAAAAAAATTAAACAAAAGTGTATCTTCATGGATAACATCAACATTTAATAGATAATAACTCCCTCATATAATAAATAATTCATGATTTAAAAAACATATAAAACATAAATAATTAAAAAAAATGTTTTAAATTTTATTCCAATAAAAATGTTAAGAAAATATTGTGTTAATAAATCTTATAAACTCTGTAGGGGTGTCTAAATAGGTGTGGGGTAGGCCTTGCTAATTATTCCATTGGTGAATATCACATTAAAAATCCATCCATTCATTTTAAATTTATAACATATATGTTTATATATAACAAAAGAACATTTAATTATTTATATATATATAAGAATATTTTTTATAGAGTATCACAATATAATTATTTTTAAAAAATCATGAAAATATTTAAAACAATTTAGAGAAAAAAACGAAATTTTTTATTTTGAAATTAAAATTTCGATTGAAATATGAGTTTGAAAACATCCCAAACCTAACATAGTTATTTGATATGTATCCAAATATTTTAATACATGAATCACCATCAATAAATTTAATGTGATCAAGAAGAAGGGTTTTGTGAAGAAATCGACATGTTCAAGGTTGGTGTAAACAATGCTGAGGATGATTTCACCATTTGAATGTGATATAAAATAAACTCGTGGTTCAGAAAATAGTTATTAGTGTGAGAGTGTTTTATAGTTTATTTAGTGATTTCAATCACATTATATTTCCCACACATTATGGATTCAAGAGAATAAGTAAGCACAAATTCTAGGATATTATGTTGCATTCATATGATTTGAGTACAAAAAATACCAAAAGCTATCTATTACCCAACAGATGTAGAAAGAGAAATATATTTTTTCTTCTTACTACTCTATCAATTAATAAATTTTCTTAGTATAAAGATATTATAACTTAAAATTTTCCTACTATGTTCAAATCATCCAAAAATAGCATCAGAATAATTTTTTTTAAATATAATTTTTTATAAAATAAAACAAGGTTATTAGAGAATTTCAAGTATATAAAAAAACATACATATTTTCTTTTATATTACATAGATTTTGATTTTAAATAAGAAAAAATTCATATTGAAAACATGACTCTAGTTGTATCGTAGTAAGGAATAAGCGACTACCAATTATAGTTCTTTAAATATTATTTTGGACCATTTAACAAAAATGATCAAATGTTAGATTATATTTTTTACTCATGAGTGCTATAATTTCAATAGTATGATCCATTCCAAACATCTTTATATGTTTATTAGTGTATATAATTTTTTGTTAAAAATATCTATCAGTGTTTTGAGAAATTTTGAAACCACGAAAGAGTTTGAGTTCTCTAATAACATTATATTAGAACAATGTATTGATTAAAATGGTAAATTAATAACAAAAATATTATTAATTTTATCCAAAAAAACCTCATATACATATTTTAAAATATTTAATAAATATTTAGAAAAATATTTGATAGTTTTTTTGGAATCATCATTCCCCAATTTTAAATTATTTTATAGATTGAATTAAGTTAACATATCATATCAATCTTGAAAAGAATGTATTATAGTAGAAATTGATTTTCCTAACATTAAAAACCATTTTGATATTTTATATTTTCACAACCAAGTGTTGGATCCACAAAAATATTTTCCAAAATAAAAAATAATAATAAAGTCACTTTTTAGATTAATTTGAAAAATGTAAAAATTAATATGACTAGTGAATTCCAATAATATTCAAGTGGATTAAAGTATAAAAGGGTCTCCATGTGTCAACATATTATATGATTTATTAAATATTATATCCATTATTTATTTAGTGATCTAGAGTATGAATGATTGTTTGTTGATCATCATGTTCGATTTGAAATAGCAACATAGTTCTAATAGTAATATGATTATCAAAACATTACATGAGATTCGAAACATTTTTCTTATGAAATTACTGAAAATAATAATTCATATAATTTATCCAATTTTCATCATTAAAAGAATCATCATTATACTGATGTTCAATGGGAGATATAAAAAAAATTTCAACCGCAGTTAATATCGTCCTATAAGAAAAAGTAATGGATTTTGATTCAACAATACAATAATTAAAGAGATGGGATTTATATTCAATGCATTACTTGAAAAAATGAAAGGAAAGGGTTTTGTTAAAAAATTCAATTATTTTAAAATAGTGATATTTATTAATAGTAAAACTAGGTTGGTCAATAATATTATCACTAAAATGATGTTATTTTGAAATATTCACATTAATTTTGATGTGAATTGACTATTCTATGATTTTGGTACTCTTATTGAATAATTTAAATGATTTATGTGAGTTTGAGTATTGAAGAAATATAAATTTATATGATATAATGTTTAATTATCCTAGAAGATCCTTAGTATTAAAGATAAATTATTTATAACCAATGACTTTAAAGAATCCCATATCAGAAATATTTTGATAATAATGTTCTTGGGAAGTCTTCACTATAGCGTGCCTTACAAAAAAATAAATTATGGATAAATCTACTATTATTTACTACATCATCCTAAACAAATTGAGGATGGTAAAATAGAGTTAAAGGAGTCATATAAACATATTGTAGTATCTTTTTTCAAATTTCAAAAAACCCATTTAAGAGGGTTTTAAGAGAATATATAGAGTAATAATATAGTTGAGAAATAGAATAATTATAAAAGTATTTTTTATAAAATTATCATCAATTGATATTTTTCAAGGAAAATATTTTTTATCTTTTTTCATTTTTTAATTTCCTTTAAAATTTGGTAATTGAATTATATGATTAATTTTTATGAACTAAGAATAATAACAATTTTAAACAATTATAGTAATTGATAATCCTAATGGAGTAATTTTGACCTCCGATACTAAAGTATTAAGTTGGCCCAAAATTTTCAAGGTGGACTAGAAATATTTCTTTAAAAGTGTCAAAACACTTTTTGGATTTGAAAGTTCATTTTTCTTTCTATTAATGTTTCTATAGATCATAAACAAAGTTATATTTGAATAATAATTTAAATAAATCACATATTATTCAGTTGTGGTTTGTCTTGAAGAGAGATTGAATATTAAGATGAATTTGTATAGATGATAAATCCAAGATTCATTATATTGTGAACTTAAAAACAAAAATTTTTTACATCAAATATATTTTAAATTAACAATTGAGAATTTTAAAATTATGATTTGGTAAATAATAAATTTACATTCGGAATAAAAACATAATCCAATACATTTTTAAATGAAAATTTTAAATTGTTATCATATGAATGCCTAATAATTAGTAAATTATGTATCAATAAATAGAAAATTAAAAAAATTTAAATGGGATTAGTGTTTTAGAAACAAATCATTCCTATGATAGTAATCGTACATTTTGATTTTTCTCAAAATGTGACATGTCCTCCGTCAAAGCTATTAGGATGACTGTATTCACAAGGATCACCAAACATGTTCTTAAAGAACCCTTTTTCCATGTACCAAGTATCTTCTCCGGTTTTTCTAATGAGGGACTTTTTATAAAAAAAAGTAAAAAATTTATACGCCCATATCCTTAGTCACGTTAATTTATCCAATAATGAATTTAAAATCCAATATTGCTTTGAAAAATTTCACATTTTAAAAAAATTGGAAGGGAGATGAATGTTATTTATTATACAATAACTAAAGTTTTTACAATTAAATTCATATATATCAAACCCAAATATATTGAAATAATTACAAAAGACATTTCAAACAGTTACTTTGACAAATTTATTCTTTTATAGTATTTGGAAAACTATATTGTTTTTAAAAATAAATCCCAGAATTTATTTTAACAAATGGTTGAGATCTAAAAAATCATGTCTTATTCAAAGTGGGTAAAATAAGAAAGAGTAATTTTAATATATTTAATTTATATTAAAAATAATAAATATTTTTTTCTATTTAATTTTAAAATAAAAACATGTTTTTCTTATAATATAATATCTTTTTGAAAAACAATAAGATTATAATTATTTTTTAGATCATTCATTTTTATAAAAAGTTATAACAGTCATCTTGTTGATCTCTAGCATAAATGTGATATTGATTTCTTAAAGAATGGGTTGAATAATATTGAGTGTACGAACTCAAACATAATGAAGTTATGTCCTCACATAAACTAAAATTGGCCATTAATCTATTAATAATTTCATTCCATGATTCATATCTTGAAATATAATCCTCACAAGCACTCCATGTTAAAAATTCAAATATTTTATTCATTTTCTATTTTTTTCGAAGAAAAATCTTTCTTGATGGTACCCTTATTTTTTTAAACAACTTCATTAACATAAATTACTTAATTTTAATTTTTTAAGCGTTGTGTTGATGTTTTCTTATTTAGGTACTTGTTTACCCTTTATGAAGGATAACTAATCATGGTTTCACTTTTGGATGATAGTATTATTATAGAATATTATTATTGAAACCCAAGCACCCTAAGACATTATTAGTAGCACGAAAGTACTCCAAAAAACATATGTACTTCACTTGTGAGTAATTAAGTCATTTCTAACCAAATTGAATACAATTTGACCAATAGGAAAATAAGCATAGCCATTGGAAAATCTTTAAAACTACCCTAGTCAAGAGACATTAGAAATTTTGGGCTTAGAAACATAAAAGAACATTGGTGTGGAAACAAATAATTGGCTGTTTATGAATTTGATCCCACCTATTCACTAGGGCTTCAAATACCATGCCATAACATTGGCTGGTTTGGATTGTCTTTCATGTAACACCAAAAAATTGTCTCTTTCAATTATACAAATGGATTTCTATGTTTCTTAGAACATGATTCTACGGCTACAAATAATTCATTAAGAGTTCTTAATAGATCATTCCTTGATCCTTATTGATTATGATAATATTGAAAAAAGACTGACTATAAATCCCATTTATTAAATTTTTATACAGTTCACAGAGTGTTTGGGATCATTAAAACAAACTATGGTGAGAAAAATAAGAATATACCCATTTGTAATTATTATAATCACTTGAATAATACAATAGTATTACACGATATGATTCAAAAGGATTTCAACATAAATCTAAAACATTATATATATAAAGTATATTTTATATATGTATTGTATATTTATGTTTATAGATAAAACATATATTCACAGATTATTGTATTGAATTATATGTTTTAAAGAGTCTAAATATATTTTGTATATAGTATGTACATATATATTAATATAAATGTTATTACGTGTGAGTGTGTGTTTGGGGTTTATTATTTTGTGTTAATAGTATTTAATTAAATTAATTGTTTATATAATATGGTGTCATACAGTATGTGTATATATATGAATACATATTGTGTTCTTAATATATATCTTTATTGGTTTATGGTTCATATATTTATGTTTGTGTGTGTTGTAAGGACATATTCATGAAATCTATCACATATGATTTGTTCGGACTATTTCTTATAGTAATGTATATATATACCATGCAGTGTGGAATATAAAAATTTAGTACAATTTCATTGTTTTAGTTTTTGGAATAATTTTTTATATGACATAATGATGTTATACCCACTTCATTGGAATATCATATGGTATGATATGAAAATATCAAATGAAATGGACCATAATGTATTACTTATATTAACACCCTATGATATATGAGAAAATAAATGAAAAGAAAAATAATAAATAAATTTCTCCCATGTCTTCCATTATTAATAATAAATTATTTCCAAATACAAAATTCATAGAAGTGTAGTAATAGTTGAGTGTTAAAACTGGTTTGAATCTACATTCAAAACTCTTAATGTGTTAGATATTGCATTGAGAGAAATAAAATAATTTATTATGTGGTTAATATAATAATTACCTATAACATTAACAAACTATAAATACAAGATTTATAATAATAGATTCACTTTATTATATTTTTAGTATTTTTTTATATTTTTTGGGAATTAATAAAATAATTACACAATATAGTGTATATTTCCACATAGTATATAATTTTTCCAGAAAAATAGGTTCCTATATTGAAACTAATGTTGTATTCATGAGAATTTTTTTATTAATTATTCATCATCATTGAACTTCATATATACTTTAACTGTTGTAATGTCCAATTAATAACATTTAAAAACATGGGATGAGAAAAACAAATCTTAATAAGTGATAAAAATAATGAAATCTCACAAGACCTTTTACAAATTCATGAATGACAAGAAAGAAGTATCCCAACGTTACATATTAATCCATGAGATCAAAATAATTAATAAATTTTCTAGAAATCAACACCCAATGATAATTATTTCATGAAAGGTTCTTATTATTAAGAGAAAATAAATAACATTATCATAAAAGATACATAGAAAAAGATGATAACACATGAACACAAAACATTCACCTTTAGAAGAGCATAATAATTCCTTCAGTCAGATCTAACTTTATTATAACTAAATATCATAATACATCCATTCAATATCAATAAAGTTGTAACATTCCTTGATTTGGAACTCTCGTATACGGCCCAAACAAGTTTGTTAAGGGACCTCGAACATGTATCCCTGTACAAAAAAGTGATCTGACTAGCAGAAAGTGTGCGGTGATATATTTGGAAGATGATACCCCCAAATTGATACATACAAATTAGTAGAAATAGAAAATATTATAGTAATGGTTTTTTTTAAATAATGGAACATATAAATGGGAAGTAAAAGGAAGAACCAATAAACCAAATAATAATTAAATATGTACTGATCGTCTGAATTATATATAATTTTTGAACAGTATAAACACAAGTAAAAGTAAAATATGCCATTAATAACTCAAAGACCCCAATCTGGAACCCCAAGTATGTTATGGCTCTATGTTACAATCAATCTATTAAGTAAAATTAAAAAAATATTACCTTTCCATTTTCTAAACCAATATCAGTGTAGTCTTCATCGGTACAAATTCACGACTCGTATAAGGTTTGAGTAAAACTCAGTATGTCAAAACCATTATATCTATAAAAAATGTCTAATAAAGAAGAACATAAAATTAATTGATAAATAGGTATATTAATATATTAAATTAAAATAATTCATCAATCATATTTCTTCATCACAAGATGAGAATGTATTTAAGAATATAGAACAACCATGCCAACCATAACCACATATCCATAGAATAATCAAATAACAATGAAAATCCCTATATATAAGCAATTCAGCATCTGACCAACCCCATAAAATAATAATTTCATTGTTATAGGAATATGCCCTCTATATAAACATTTCATCATAACCATGGAAAGACCAGTAAGCATGGCTAAATAACCAGACCACGTCCTCTATATGAGCATTGCATTATAATCGGGCAGAGCCCTCTATATAAGAATAATAACAAGAAACTGGTATAATTCCCCTATATAAAAATATTATCATACATAGAAACATAAATCATAAGAGAATGTATATGAAAATATTGCATCGTAATCCTAAATGTTTAATTTGTCATATTATTTATAGTCTTTAAAATTTAAAATTCATTTATCATGTGGCCTTAAACCATTTACATTCCAGTTTGAATCCAAATGTATAATATCAAACATATCCATTTTAATAGTCTATTAAATTCAATTTATAGTTTTAATCCATCAAAAAAATTTCACTGGAGGTTTCCTGTCATGCTAAACACACCATATTACATTTTCCAATTCATTATTATTCAAGGGAATGCACAAAGAATGGGAAGCCACAAGCCAAATCACAACATCATTGAATCCAACGGGTTAAAAAGAATAATCCACTCCATAATTTAAAATCATTCATCATAAAATTAATTAAGACCGATTTTATGTCGGTTTAATTGAAACATTTCACACTCATATCAATTATACATGCCATAGGATTTGGTTTTAGACCTCCAACCTAAACTGGTAATCATATTTTTTTTCTCAAACTAGTAATTCTAATGATAATGAAGGTGTAGAGTATAATAATCATGACAGTAGGTAACAAAAGATCTGTATAAACAACCAAATCTACTATATCTATGTGATTACTCCACTACAATTGACATAAATTCATGATAGTGAAATACCTATGAAAAAATAAACCTCACTGAAGACTGATCACTTGAACGACACAACTAAAAGAAAATTTGAATCTCAAAATACACATAGAAATAACATAGGGTATGATGGAGGACTGGTTGTATATGTATGAAGTGAAAACATAAGGCAATCATGGCATTAAAACCACCAACCCCGGGAAATACATATTGCATAATATTTTTACAGTGTAAATTTTTTGATTCATGAGAGAGAATGAATAATGTGTAACTTTATGGTAAAATAACCCTAACAAAAAAAATACAGGAATTGAACCATTTTCATGAAATGTATTCATTTAATATTCTAACCCCATTTAATGTGATATTCTAGGTGGATGTTACATGTCATGTAATATATATACACGTAATGTTAATACTCTGTACACAGCTTTAAGACCATATTCTCCAAAAGCACCCGACCCACTTTCGAATCCTTCCAAACTCCAGGGAATCATTTATTATCCTATTTAACATATTCATACCTAGAAATTGTCATATCAAACAATTAATCCCTTAAAACATAGTTCATTTCCCCGAAAATCTCTCTATCTCAGAATGAGGTTCAACCACAAATGTTTAAAGAAGAATGAAAACAAGTAATGGTTTTTAAAATAAAAAATCCAAGTGGCACATAATTGGAAAATGATCGTATCTAAAAACCTCAACCAATAAAATAGCTCATCACGAGCTTCTCCATTAATCATTTTGGGGGATTGGTAAACTTATATGGTCACTCAGCTTGCATATCAAATTCTATCTCTCGATTATCATAATAAACAATACCATGTTGCCACTACCATGAAACCAGATGTATTTTACTGCCTCATAGATAATTCTTAATACACTCACAACATATATTGGATGATATTTAATGGAAACATCTACATAAATCTCAATGTTCAAAATGTATAGCACAATAGTGAAATCAGAAATTACATTTATAAAGCTACAAAATGTGAAACATATCATGAATGGAAATGTAGATCTATTGAAGGTATAATGAGAAAAACAACATGAACGAACCATTCCACTATCTCATATAGAAAAAAAACCCTGATAACTAACATTCCCAATATCATAATATGACATTACTACAACATAGGTAAGACCTGAAGTGAAAAAACAATGACATATCTCATACAACATATTTCAACATTGATGGTTAGAATATGTTTTATGTATGCTACATGTGGTCACCAACTAGTTGCAGATAAAATAAACCAGATCATAAATCTCTAACTATAGACTAGTTCCACCAATAATTGACTCAAATACCTTTAACCAACAATCATGTTAATGGGATAATCTTCTATATAACACCTCAAAATTGAAACATGGATGGATTACTATAATCTATTATTATAAGAAAAATCTATGAGTTTCAAATTCTACAAAAATGAACCACAAAATTCCAAAACACAAGCTTGTAACATATCCTCGAAAATCTGAATAGCTTTCTCAGATTTTCCATCAGTTTAAGGTTGATATGTTCTCCTAAAAAAACATTTAATCCCAAATACATAGGAAGACTCTTCTTAAACCAGGATGTGTAATGAGGATCCCTATAAAAAATGATTCTCCACAAATCATCATGCAACGTAACTATCAAACACATGTATATAATACCTAGAAAAACAATAGTATTGATCTCCCTAATATGCAATAAGTGTCCCACCTTCAACAGTTTATTATTTATTACCCTTACTATATTATTATTGTGAGTTTTCATAGACAACTCTATATGAAAATCCATAATGTCATCATCATATTTCCACTCCAAAATGGGAAGAGGCTAGAACTGCACAACAGATCACTATTGTTTTTCCTTCACCTACAAAAGGATGAATCATATAACTAAGAATCCTAATACATACTTCTTCATTCCTAACATCCATTACATTATATAGAGATCAGGATACATTATCATCATGGTAAGATGTAACACCTATTTAAAATCATGACACTCTCTCATCATCTAATCATGTTATCCCATATGATCCCATACTCAACCATAAAAAATGATAATTTTCACTACAAAGAGACCATCTTGGTGGTGTCTCCCCATTATATATTTTTTCTATCCTAACTAAGATCCTCAAATCAAAAAACTATTCCTTCTTGAACAAGTGTAAAAGAATAGGTATAATAAATAACAATATAAGAGCTACTAATTCCCTAGACTCTTAATCATCTAGATACATACCTGTAATGAGTCCCATCATCCTCCACTCATCACAATGCTCCTGCACTACCTATTTATTTTTCTTCCTACTGAAGTAATTGGAAATGAAGTTTCTATTTTTTAATTTATAAGACAAATCGATATTGAAAAATTGTTGATACTGAACCCACCTCTTATGTGGAAGGATTTCATCCCTCTACAATAATATGTACATGAGGATCTTTCTATCCATGCAGACAAAAAAACTATCACCTAATGTATATTGCCTATAACATATCTTCTAATGTACCACTTTGGTTAACTCTTAATCTTGAGTTGGATAATACAACTCATTTGGCCTCAACTGTCTAGACACATAAGATACAAGTCAATCCCCCTACATAAAAACTATTCTGAGTCCATCTCTAGATGGGTCATAGTACATGGTATAAGATTTACCAATAATAAGTAAAGTGATGAAATATATTAAGGATAAACTACTCATCATCTCATGAAAATATCTCTCACAAGAATACAAAAAAACAAATATGAATACATTCATGGTTATCCTAGAAATGTATGATACTATATGGGAGATGTCCTAGATAAATCATTGATAATAGCTTTCAAACCCCATAAATCATAAAATATTGATTTTAATTTTAGGGGAATCCCAATATAACATATATGTAACCTTCTCTGGGTAAAATGACACTCAATCCTTTTGTATTACCAGACCCAAGAAGTTCATTTTATTAATAATAATAAAGTATATGTTTTTCATCGAGTAAATTTGATACTCCCTCAAAATACACAATAATATTTCAAGATGTAAAACATGACCATCTAATAAATTGGATGACAATAATATTACATAGAAAAATCCACGAAAAATAATCTATAAAAGGATGAAAGAACGGATTAATCTAGGATATGAATATATTGATTGTGTTTATTAACACAAAACGCATCACTAAAATCCCATACACTCCATACCTTCTACTAAAATTAGTTCTAGGTATGACTGATGGTATCACCCTCAATTGGTGGTATCCAAATTTCACATAAATATTGGATATGATTCTAGTAACACTATCCTAATAAAAGATATCATTTATTCATATAGGGGATACGATTTCTTTGTTGTCAACTAGTTCCACATTTAATAATCCACACATATGTGCAATGTTCTATTGTCATTATTTACAAAAGGAACTAGAGAACCACATGTCGATATAGAAGTTCATATGAAAGAATTAGCTTCCTGATCATTCAACTGAACTTTCCATTCCCAAATCTTGACTAATTTCATCTTTTTTGGTGGAATAAAAACCATCTATACACTTTGAACATACATAATCAATAACTCGATCTCTAGATTGGGCGGTATGACATAGAACACTTTAAAAAAACATCTTAAAATGTTCTAACACTATTGGAATGGTTCCAAATACATTCCACCATCATATTGACCATAAAATTATAATTGATCCATGATATAATCTAATATGAACTGAATTGGTCTTTCGGAATCAGCCAGAAGATCCCACTCACCTTATTAAAAATAAATACCTCCTTATAGAGATTGAAAATTAACACTAATTTGGAATGATGAAATGTGTGCCTACTATAGAACTAACCATTCCATATCAATAATCGAACCAAATCCTATAATTTCAATCATTAACTGATCTCAAAAGAATCAATAACCACTAATTTCAAGTGAATACACCTTGAAATGATTGATATTTTTTGACCACACTCCCAATAGTAAATCAAGGGTAGAAACACCATATTCTGTTTCCACAATAAATTCCCAAAACATTTAAAAAATATTAAATTAGAAGGAATTTGATACATTAGTATCAAATGAAACATAAGAAACGGAAGATGATATAAGTAATGAACTGATTACCATAAATTTTATTTCATCTAAACAAGTCTGTATAGTCAGTATAACATGCATAGGACTTTCCCCTCTTCCCTATTTTTTTGTATGACTCTTCTGGGCTATTCACTATTCATGGAAAGGTTACTCATTCACCAGGGTACCATGCCACCTACACTGACTAGAATGTCCAGTGGAACTCTAGATACATTTCTTCTGATGGGTTTTTGATTCCTTCCTATCCCCTTGAACATTTTTTTGATCCCATTTCACATCAATATTGTTGTATTTCATAAAAAAACCTCTATTAGTGACCCAATAAAACCTCAAGAACGGAAATCCAATGTGGGTTATATACATTGAGGCCTATGGTCCCCGAACATGCCACATTGAAAGAACTACATTGAAACACGATTATGGGATATTTTCACACTGCCTTAATTATCTTCCCACAATTCCCTTTGTGATAAAATTAATAGTGATTCTTCTATCTGAATGATGGTGAGATCCTAGTTCACCTTACTAAAATAGTCTAGCTTCTACTCAATACCTATTTAATCTTCACTTCCATTATGAGTGTTGACTTCATCACATCCAAAAAAATACTCAAGAAAAATATGTCCATTTATGACAAGATAACATATCAAAGACCATCGTTAAAATTCATCTTCTTTTATAATTCCCCACCATCACTTATCTCGTCCAAAAGTCATGTATGCATCTTACTTAAGCATCGAATCAATATGTTTTCCTAGGTGATTGAAGATAATATAGTCTGACTGAATCCAGAACATGCGTTCATAGGGACCTCCCTCCAAAGGGAACATAGATGGGTGCTTCAGTTGAACTTCTCCCTTCTAGTCGTACATCAATGGAATGGGGTGAATAGTCTCACATTACATAGATCATATAATTCTCATGATGTTTTTTTTCATGAACCAAACATTTATTTTTGAAAATTCCAATTGATCTAATTAAATGTATTATTATTTAAAATGGTTATATAAAACATATGTGTTTCCATTGTTTTATGTTTATTAGATTTTTTAAAAATACTTTATAGAATTTTTATCATTTCTAATATAGATTTTGAATAGTGACCACATAAATAAAATCAATATAGGGCTATAAAAAATCCAATTCATACAGAAAAAGGAAGCGATGGTCTCATCCAGTACAATTAATCCAAACAAAGCCCATTTGTCGAAGCTCAGAAAGGAGGTGGTGTCATTGGGATTTAATCTTGACCAAGGCCAAGCCTAGATTGAACATGTTAATCATGAAAAGAATTTCCTATGAGAGAATTGGATGTTTATAGAGATAACCACATGAGAGATGTTATCTGATCCACCCAAAGAGCTTGTTACAATTAAACACCTTACCATTAGGCCTTATGATGGTGTTTTAAGGGTTATGTAACAATACCCTAGCACTATGATTATGTTCATTTTTTTATAAAATAATGAATATACATTCATTTTACTATTTTTACTTTGTAAATAGTTTTTAAAGCATGAATAATATTTTTATAATATTTAAATTCAATTAAGAAATCAATTTTAATGAATTAATTGATTTTTAAATTAAATATTATTTTAATAAAATATTATTATTCATTAATTTTTATTAAATATGAATTATCATATTTTTTTTATGAATACAAATGTTATTTTTATTAAGGTTTGAAAGATGTTTTTGTCAAAACCATTGAATTTTTGATAAATGTCGTTTTTATTTTAAAATTTAATAATAAACAATTATGAAATTTATTTAAATAAAATGTATATTATTTTTGGAATCAGGAAATTGATGTTATCTGATGAAAAATGTTTCATAATTTTCTGAGATAGTTTCATTTTTTGGTAAAAATTAAATATTGTTTAAATATATATTATGTTTTATGACATCAAAATGTCCCTATAGTGGTGTTATACAATAATATAAATGGAATATTATTTTAATGTATTTTTTAACATTAAAATATTGTGATTTTAGGTTTATGTCTTTTATTATAAAAATCTTTATTAGACCCTCCAAGAATTATCAAACATTTTAACATTTTAAAATGATTTCCTTGAGAGTGTGACTCACCTCCACATAAGCATGCCTTATATTTTAAGAAGCTCTGCAATTGGCCATATAAAATATTTTTTTTACTACCCCTTTGAAAAAACTATTTGATGGTTTGGGGTTTTTATTAGTTAAATGTGTAGGGTCTGAAACCTAAATAATAAAAAATTCCAACTCCACTCCTATATAAAAACACCCAAGCTCCCATTTCCTATTCACTCAATTTCGTAGGAGCTCAACAAACCCATTCCCTCGTCTCTATAGATTCCTCCAATGTTTCATCAAGATCATAATAAGTCTCTCTTAATCCTCTTGAAATCATTTAGTATCACACTTCTATTTAATCGATTTCTTCCTCTCTCATTTTTGTCCAAGGTCCTTATGTTTCTATACCCATGTAATTTTAGTTAAACATTTTGGGGTTTGATTTTGAAACTCACCCCTACTTCCTTCCTAATGTTTTAATGATGATATACATATTCCTCTCTCATTAATTACTATCATTTACACCCATTACTCTGTCGAAATTCCTTATGTAGTTTCTCTCTTCTCATTTGCATTCAAGCTATTATTTTGTATTATGAATTTAAAATACATTACTTATGTTTTGAAATGTATCTATATAACTCCAATACTATCCATTTCATGTAAATATTATGATAAAAACCTTTCTCTATCATCCAAATTTTTTTAATAATTATTATGTCACACCGTTATGTGGTTGAAATTTCACCATGATTTTCTATGCCAATGTCATTGTGTAGTAAATACCATGACCATTTCTCTATCAACGGTTTTAAACATTTTGAACATTTACATATGGATTTTATAATTTCATTTATGATTTCCATGATCCTTTTTCTTGGAATAAATTATGGTGTTTAATGAATCCAAGTTACATAATCCATGTATCATACTTATGCTTGAACTTAAATGATTAAGAAGTGTGAGCCCTCATAGCACACCAATGCTTTGAGTAACTATTATTATAATGATATGTCAAGTGCAATGATGGTTTAATCTTGATAATTAAAGATCAATTAGGGTTTACTAATGTCCCACGTGCAATGAGCCTTGGCTCATGATAAAATCAAGTGAATTGGTTTTTCCATGTTTCCATGACATGATAATCATGCTATATCATGCCATTATGTTCAGTTCCTATTGTGCTCCATTGATATGCATATTTACAAACATGTTCTATATTATTCTTGTTATGTAGTGTTTACTCCATTACTATGATTTTTAGCTCACCCATTTCTTATGTGTGTCCTTAGGTTATCTAATGTAATGCTATGTATGAATGAATGTGTGTGTTCATGTAAAATAAGATTCTAATAAAGATGTGTATTTCATGTCATAAGTTATTATGTAATGTTCCCAATCCCCAAAGTAACTATACCCTCTATCTTCTATGTTTTATCATGATATTATTTTATGTGACAAATTATTTTTAATTGTGAATAAATATTTGGGTTTATATATTTTTTATTAGATGATAGGTTTAGTTATTTTTTGGATTAGATTTAGAAAACCAGGATGAATGCCTTATGGATAATATAAAATATAATAAGGAATCCATAAATTAGGGTGAGTATTGAGTATGTGTTTTATCACGTAAATACATCTTTGTTTGGATACGAACAGGTAGAGGCGGCTCTGGAACATATATAACTTGGGGTAAAACCCAAAAACACTGGTTTTATATTAACTAGAATGGGAACTGGTTCATGAAAAGAGGCCTCGCTACACTCATGGTTATTACACTCTTGGGGGATATGATTTTGTAAATTAATAAGCTTATCCCTCACCATTATTAATGGAATTAAAAAAAATACCCTAATAATATTTTTTTGGGAATTAGTTGATGGATTACATAGATTGAAGCCAATAAATTCTTATGTAATGAAATTAAAAGTAGTATATAAGATATCACTTTTGTCTTTTGATTCACCTTTTATGTTTTATATCTAACATTCATTTTATTCCTACAAATGGTCGGCAATAGGAAAACATGGGATAACAAATGATGTGAAGATCAATGTGATTCCCATTCCAGTGGGAGCTGGAATCACGATAATTTCCATGATACTCTCTTAGTTAAATCATTATTTGAACAAAAACAAGGTTCTTATGGAACATCCAACCCCCCCCCACCAAGAATGAATCAATCACAGTTGTGAGAAACCTGAGACAAAGGCATCATACTTTTAATGGATCATCTGATCCCTCAATCGTCGAACAATGGATCAACTCCTTGGATAAGATATTCTCTATCCTTAATTTTTAGGAATAAGAGAAGTAAATTTTTGATACTTATTGTATGGTAGGTGAAGCTGCTCAGTGGTGGACATTGATCAAAAATACAAAGCCCAAGGAAGAGACAGAGGCGTTGTAATGGGAGGATTTCTAGAAAAAAATTCCATATATATTTTATTCGCACCCTCCAACATAAGATGGAAAGGGACTTCCTTTCCCTAATTAAAAGAAGATGAAAAATACATCTGATCATATGATGAAAAATTCATGAAGCTTGCACCATACACCACTCTTTTTTGATACCCCTGAATTCTTGGGTGATCACTTTTTTGGTGGGAAAAAACCTTTCCTACAGAAATACCTGGTGATCTGTAACCTTGATAGCTATGATGAAATTTTATGATGTGCCCTCAAAGTCAAAATAGAGATCTTAAATTCTCTAGGGTATCTTGGGGATAATAATCGTAAGTTGTAATTCAGTGCTGGAAGTCTATGCTAATAAAATTCAGCACCCCACATACCAAATGTGTGGAAAGAAGCACCCTAAAAATTTCTTGAAAGGGATGGGGAAATGATTTCTGTTTGGATGAGAAGGGAACATGGAAATTAACTGCCAACAAGAGAAACATGATACTGTGACTGAGAAGCAAAATGATTTGTTCAACCCTCAGCACATTGTTTAATACTTCAACAAAAATGAACTAGGGATCTTTTCAAACTAGTTCCTTATGCAAAGTGTTTTCAGAGGCAACCAAAAACATCCAAGGAATCATGGGTGATATTTTTTAGTCACTACTGCCGAACTGAACACCAAAAATGAAGTAGTGATTGGTACTCTAGTTATTTATTCCAGAATAGTGAACGTGCTTTTTGATTCTTGTTTTAAAATTTTTGATATCCTGATATTTTAGTAGTAAAATCCCAACACCACCACAAATAATGTATGTCAAGATGTCGATGAGTATGAAAAATGGGGAAATCAGTGCATCACATGAATATAACTCCTCTGATTTCATAATTTTCAAATTTAACTTCCTGAAGAACCTTGTGATACTCCCTCTGGTGGAATTTTAGGAAATTCTTGGAATTGATTGGCTTTCCATGTATTGAGCCTACATTTATTTCCATATGAGGTAAATAACACTCTATATGGTGAACCGACCCACGATTCTATACAATTTAAAGGAGGAGGATGAATAATTTTTATCCTCACCATCTCGTGGGTGGATATTAATACCCTATGAGCATGATTATCTTTCTCAGATGATTCAGTCTATGAATAAACCATCCGTGAATACTTGCCTATTGTGAGGGAATTATATTAAGTGTTTCCGGAGAAATTTCATGTTCTTCCTCCTTGAAGAGATGTTAAATTATCAATTAATCTTATACAAGATGTGATTCCAATATCAAAGACTCCATTTTGAATTTCGGTTGTGGAGCTTGAGGAGATAGAGAATCAACTATAAGAGGATCGAGATAAAGGGTTTATAAACCCATTTTCTTCACCATGGGGAACACTAGTCCTCTTCGTCAAGAAGAATGATTGGTCAATGTGCCTTTGCATTGATTATCGTGAGCTCAACCAAAACACAATAAAGAACATGTATCATCTTTCCTAAATTGATGACTTGTTTGATCAGTTACATTGACCAAAATACATCCCCATGGAGTATTTGCGGTCAAGATATTACAAAGTAATGGTGAAGAAGCAGGATATCCCCAAGACAGTTTTTGTACAACATATGGGATCTATGAATTCATAGAAATTCTTTTTTAACTCACTAATTCTCTAACAATATACATGCACATAATGAATAGACTCTTTAGATATTTCCTCGACATGTTTGTGGTTATATTTATAGATAATATTCTTATATACTCCAAAACTAAGGAGGAACATGAGGTGAATCTATGAATAGTATCAGAGACCTTTCGAAATGAGAAGCTCTATGAAAAGTACATCATATGTGAGTTCTAGTTTCTCTATGTCTCAATCATGGGTCATATCATCACAAGCAATGGGATATCTATGGATCACATCAAGACTGCTGCAATTTAGGTATGTCCTAGAGATACATCGGTGACAGATATCTGTAGCTTCCTATGGTTATCTAGATATTATCACCAAATTTTGTGAAATTTTTCATGATTTTCCAAACCTATTACCAAGCTATCCTAGAATGGATTCATGTTTTCCTGGAGTGATGAATGTGCAGATAGGTTCATGGAGTTGGAAAGGAGGCTTATCACTACACTTGTGTTCACCTTACCTAGAAGTGGAGAACTTTTATGGAATTTAGTGAAGCTTCAAAGAAGATAATGGGTTGTGTGTTGATGAAAAATGAAAATGTAATTCCCTATTCTCAAAGGAAATTGAATATTTAGTAGAAAACTATCCATCTCATGATCTAGTGATGGATGTTGTAAGATTCCCTTTGAATCATTGGTGAAATTAAATTTTATGGGAGAAGTTTGAAATATATACGGATCACAAAATCCTCAAGTATATATTCAGACAGAAAGGGTAGAAAATTTTCCCGTTAATATGGTTAGATATGATCAAATACTACGATTTCTCAATCCATTACCACCCGAGGAAATCAAACAAGGTGGAAAATGATCTACGTAGAAAGGATCCAGTGATTCTATCATTGATGACAATTGAAAAGGATCCATTCGTCTTTTATTTGTTGTAGATACACATGGGAATAAAAATTATAGATCATCATCAATCCATTCACAAATGATTTATCAACCACATATTTTTGAATGGGTAAAGGATACTAAAAAGGAAGATGTGGGAATTCAAAAGAATGTGGAAACTAACATAAAAGGGAAATCCTTTGAGCTCAATGTTAATAAGGAAGGAATTGTGAGATTTGGGTTAATACAATGGGTGCCATTAAATCTACTGTTCAAGAAAGAACTTTTGAATGATGCACATTGTTCGAATTTTTCTATTCTCCCAAGATACTCATAAATGTATCGAGATATTTGAGATCATTATTGGTGGGATAACCTAATGTAGGAGATTTATGAGTATAAATCAATATTCCTGGTATCTTTGCAAGTGAAGGATGGTAGGTAGAGGACCAAGGAATGATTAAACCATTACCCATACTATCATGGAAATGGAATAACATCACCATGGTCATTTTCACCATACATCCGATGAAATCCAGAGGAATCAATGCTATCTAGGAGGTCAAAGAACATTGTACAAAGACTATACTCTTCATTGTAATTTGAGAGGATTGTTCATTGGATTAGCTTGAACATATTTATACACTAGAGAGGTGGTAAGGCTACATGGTGTACGACTATAAATTGAATCATATCGAAATAGAATATTAACCTCTAGGTTCGGGACGAGTCTCTATCATGATCTAAATATTGAGCTGAACTTCTGTACAGATTTTCAACCTCAAACAGAAGGAATTCTATGTAGACTATCCCAACACTAGAGGACATGTTGAGAGCATTCTCAATGAACATAAAAGGGGGATGAGATCAACATATTCATATGGTTGACTTCTCTTAGAACAACAGTTTCCACTCAAGAATCCAAATGGTTCTTTATAAAGCCATGTATGGGAATAGGCTCATCACACTGTCATTTTGGGATGATGTTGGCGAGAAGAAACTCATATGTCCAGAAATGGTCGATGAAATGGTGGATAAGGTTATGACCATATAGCCGCAAATTTAAACTGCTCAGAGTTGAAAAAAGTGCTTTGATAATTATCTTTAATGTGGCATAGAGTTTGATGTTAGAGACAAGGTATTACTCATCATATCACCATGGAAGAATGTTGTGATATTGGTGAAGAACGGAAAGCTTGGCCCTAGGTTCATTGGCCTTTTAAGATCCTTGATCGCATTGGAGTGGTGGCCTATCGACTACCACTCCAACCGAACCTATCTCATGTTCAAGACATATTCCATTAATCAATATTGAGGAAGTACATGCACGACCCAACACATGTACTCAATACAATGGTGGTACCGTTGGATAATGGTATCTCTTGTAAAGTAAACCTATTGAAGACCTTAGATCATAGGGAAAATGTTATAAAAAATAATACTATTCTCCTCATCAATGTGTTGTGGAGAAACCACAAGTTTTAAGAGACAACATGGGAATCAGAGGAAGTGATGAAGCATAGTTACTCGCATCTGTTTAAGTATGGGATGATGAAATTTATAGGGTGAAATTTTTTAATGGGGGAAGATTGTAACGACCCAAACAATTATTACTAAAAATTCCACATTATCTAATTAAGTGTATTATTATTTGGAATTTATATATAAAACATCTTAATTTCCATTGTTTTATATTATTGTATTTTAAATTGCAATTAGGAATTGTTACCATTGCTAATATAGCCATTGAACAATGACCACGTGATTGATATAATTATAGGGCTTTAACAAATTCAAATTACTCAGATAAAGTTATTGATGACCTCATCTAGATTAATTCCCTTATATTAATCCCATATTCAGAGCTTGGAAAGGAGGTAGCATCACTAGGCTTCGCTCTTGATCAATACCAATCCAATAATTAACACATTAAGAATTAACAAAATTTTCCTACAAGAGAAGTGGAATTTAATAATGATTACCACCAGAGCGAAGTTATCTAAGCCACCCTAAGCATGTGTCACCATCACACACCTTAACCATGGGTCTTATGCCGGTGTTTTAAGGGGTTATTTAACAAGACCAATGAACTATGATTATGTGAATTATTTTTTTGTAGAATAAATATTATATATTGATTTTCCTATTGTTACATTGTAAATAGTTTTTAAAGAACAAATATTATTTATAGTTAATATTTAAATTTAATTACAAAATGTACATTCATGAATTAATGGGTTTTTGAATAAAATAATATGTTAAAAAATTATTTTTAATAAATTAATTTTTATTTAATATAAATGATCATATAATTTTTATTAATAAAATTTTAGATTTTATTGTGGTTGGAATGCTCTTTTTCTAAAACCCATGTATTTTCAATTACTGAAAGTTTTAATTTTAAAAGTAATAATTCATATATTTATAAAGATAAATAGATGAAATGAATATTATTTTTCAAATCAGGGCATTTAAATTTTTCAAAAGTAAATTTTTCATAATTCTCTATGACAGTCGTGTTTTGTGGTGAAAATTATATACCATTTAAATATATATTTGGTTTTATAACATCATAATGACCAAATAGTGATGTAATAAAATAAGATAAAAATAATTTTCCGCCAATATATGTTTTACCATTAAAATAATTTGATTTTCGGTTTATTTGGATTATTTTACAAATCCTTAGTGGTCATTCCTAGACATATACAAATTTTTAACATTTTAAAATGATTTCCATGAGAGTGTGACTCACCTCCACATAAACAATTCTAATATTTTATGATTTTCAGACATTGACCTTATAAAATATTTTTTCCCACCACCCTTTGGGAAGAACAATGGGAAATTCATGGTATGGATTGTGGGTTTTATTAGTTTAATGTGTGGGGTCCAAACCATATTTAATAATATATTCCCTCTCCTTTCCTATATAAACCCACCAAAGCTCCCACTTACTCTTCACTCAAATCCTTTGGAGCTCAACCAAACCCTACCCTACTCTCTTTAGAATCTTCCCAAGGATCTCCAAACTCCATATAAGTATCTCTCAATCCTCTCCCATACCATTGGGATCACTTTCCATGTATGTTATTTCTTCCTCTCTCATTTTTGGTCCACATTTCTTTTTGTTTCTATACACATTTCATTTCAATTGAAAATATTGGGGTATGATTTTTCACCTCCCCCATACTTCCCTCCATGTATTTTTATTAATGATAGACCTCTTTCTATCTCATTAATGCATCCCATGTACACTCACTACTATGCCAAAATTCTATAAGGAATTTTTCTCTTATCATTTTTATTCAAGTAATTATTTTGTATTATGAATATAAATTCCATTATATATGTCGGTACAAGTATCTATATAAAAAACATACTGTCCATTTCATGTACATGTTCTGGGAAACCCATTTCTCTCTCATCATCAATTTTTATTAACTCTTATGTCACGCTGTTATGCTGCCGAAATTTCACCGTGATTTTCCAAGCCAAATTCATTGTGTAGTGAATATCATGACCATTTTTCTATCGTTAGAATTCACCATTATGAACATTTACTAATTGATTATAGAGTTTCATGTATTAATTATTCATTCCTATATCGTGTAATAAATGATGATGTTTAGTGAATCCTTGTTATATGATCAACGGGGCACACTTATGCATGAAATGAAATGATTAAGAAGGGTGGACCTTGATAGCGCTCGAATGCATTGGGTAAAGATTATAATCATGATACATATAGTGAAATGAAGATTTAATCATGATAAATAATGTGTAATTAGGATTTAAACATTCTCCATATTCAATGAGTCATTTATTATTTTGAAATCATGATAAATGATGTTACCACGTTTCCATGTTATGATAGACAATCTATATCATGAAATTATGTTCATGCTTTTCTAGTGATCCATTAATATTCTAATTTCTTAACTTGTACTGTATTCTTCGTGTTATGTTTTTTTACTCCCTTATTTGGATTAACATGTTGGCCTTTTTTTATGCATGCCCTCGGGTTATATCCTGCAATGCTAAGTACAAAGAAATCTGTGTTGTCATGTAAAAGAAGATTTCAATAAAGATGTGTATTTCATGTTTTATGTTGTTATGCAATGATCCTAATCCAAAAATACACTAGACCTCTTTATCTCTTATGTTGTATCATGTGAATATTTTTTATAATAAATTATGTTTATATGTCAAATATAGTGTAGTGTTTTTACAACATTACAATGCTAAATATCAATATAATCATCATTATAGATAAGAATCACTTGTTCAGTTCTGTTATGAGTTGCCAGATTACTACTCTCTTGATTCTCCAATATAATATAGTTATGAGGAATTATATCTACAACATAAACACACTCCATAGAGAACATTATAAAAAACATTAACCTAAAAAAATTGAATAAAACAGAGAACTAGTGGCTCATGGTCTATCTAAACATGGAATATAAGTCCTTTAATCATGAAATAATAGTTCATTTAATTTTTCATTTTACTTATATAATGGGTAACTCAATTAAACTATCATTTGGGAAAATATGTCACATGAAGAAATAATGTCCCTTCTTTGAACAATTAATTTCAACATATATCAATGTCTGACTATCATGGTGTATGCATACTTGTATCATTATATATTAGGACATGATTATAATTATCAAGAATCTATGACATCACAAAACATTTTAATATCTCTATATGAAATAATATCATCTACAACAAGTGATCATCGTAAATAAAAATCTCATCCCTGGGTACTCAGATTTTCACCCATACATGGGTCAGCTACTAACATGCACAAACTCATTACAATGACCTGAAACATACTAGTTTTCCTTATAAACATCCCAATAAGAAAATAAACTTATTTTAAAGAAATATTCTCCTATAATACCTCTTTGTAACATCCAATGAACCAAAACTCTCTCACATGAACTTACCAAGTTGGTTGTGGGACCTCAAGTGCACCTCCTCGTACACAAGAGACATATGACCAGAATTGGGGGAATAATGATATATTTGGGAGACTATACCCTCTCGTATATATTTAAAATATTTCTTAAATAAAAAAATATTATAGTAAATTAAAATATTAGAAACAATGAAACATACAACTACGAATTAAATTAAGGAACCAATAGACCAAATAATTTTGAACCATGTAGTAAAATGATGAAATATATCTAAATCTCAAACTAAAGTAATACAAATAAAAGAACTATCCAATAAAAATAAATCAAATACTCCAGTCCCAACCCAAATGTTGGTCCCACCACCATGCTCTAACCCAAACATCAAGAAAATATAAATTTCAAGGTCCCATTCTCTTTTTTAGATATAAATCCATGTAATTTGTTCCGGTACCAAACATGTCCTAAATAGAGTGTGAGTAAAACATAGTAGGTCAACACCAAAGGGTCTTAAAAAACGAAATGAATAATATGTGTATGAAATAAAGATATATACACATGTATTATTTAATTAACATTATATAATACAATAATAAACGTTCTTCATCACCATGTCATAATTCCTCTAACCATGTAATGAAATAATTCCACCATAACAACATATTCATGGAATTATTAAATTGTTGGGACCATGTTGGATGGATAAGGAAGAAATAGAAGTTCCATGTTACATTGTTTTGTCTTTTGTTGTCAATGAAGCTAAATCAATTCACTTTGTAAAGGACTTGTAAACCATACGATGTTTTGCGGATATGTATTTCACAAATATCATAAGTTTGGAGAACTTGTGATGCATGCCTTATGAATGAAAGGGGGATAAATTATTATGCGATTCATATAATATTTTGATTGGAAGTAATGATTATGTTGGAAGATAAGGAAATTTTTTTACTTCCCATTGTTTCTCTGATGATGCTAATACTGATCTATCAAAGGATATATATCACGATAGCAGAGTTCATGATGCAAGATGAATAATGGTTATGGGAATCACTGAAGAGATAAATGACAATGGAACATACCGTCTAGATGCGGCACAAAAGAACTATTTAAGGTGGTGTTATTTTTCAGTGTTTGCCATATTTTTGTGCCTGGAAATAAGAAAATGTAAAGAAGTGATTTTGGAATAGGAAAGAGAGTGGTGCACAAGTTTTGGCACGCAAGTTTTGGCATGCAGGTATAAGTAGATCAAAAGTCATATTTCAATGATCATCCTATCAAAATATGACAATGGAAATAAAGTGGCACGCAAGTTAGAAGGTGTCGTGCAAGTCAAGAGTGGCACAAAATTATTGGTGCACAAGACATGTCGTGCAAGTGCATGTTTCACGCAAGTCATATTACAACATCATCATATCAAAATATGACAATGGAACGAAATTGAAGCGCTATTGATGGAAGGGCACGCAAGTGATGGAGAAGTACTCAAGTGAGGCATGTAAGTAGATATGGTGTGCATGTATATGTGGTGCGCAAGTCACCAAAATTCCTATAAATAGACGACTAGCCTCCTCATTTCTCTATGATCAATACTTAAGGGAAAATTATAGCTCTAGCCATGCAATTATTAAAGGGTTATCTGATCGTGCAAGTAGTAGAGGGAGACGCACAAGTTGAAGTGGCACACAAGTTGAGGGTTATTTATAACGCACACAAGTAAGGTGCCGCATATGTTTTGGCGCGTAAGTTTTTCCATGCAAGATCAGGGAGGTGCTCAAGCTGGTGGCGCGCAAGAAGGTGGAATGAAAGTAGGAGCCGCTCAAGTAGGGAACCACGCAAGTAGGGAGTGGCGCACAAGTTGTCTACTCCATGAGGTTCTTACCATCTTCTGGGTAAGAATGTGAAGAATTGATTTGAAATATTTGATTTTTGAAAGTCCATTAAGAAGCAAAGAATCATTACTTTATCCTATTTGTGCTAAGAGGGATCAGATGCACTATTGTATTTTTTTCATAGTGCTACACGAGTGTAAGGGTATATCCTAATCGTTGTATTCCACATCAAATGAATTTTTTTTCTACTGGATTGTGTGTTACTGGATTGTTTCTGTACCATACCAAGGATGTAGCTACACTTGTTGAGTAGTGAACCTTGCAAATATTGTCTTCATGTGGTTATGTGTGTTCAGTAGTGAGAAAACTCTTTAACCGAAGGTGAAAGTTGTTTCAAAATGGGGAATCTTAAAATGAAAAATATGTCACTGATTCACCCCCTCCCCCTTTTTGTGATACTTGGATCCTGACTGGGAACTTCACAAATAACAAACAATCCCCTGTGTAAATTTATTTTAATACCATGGCCAATCCCTCTATAAAAAAATTTATTCATAAACATTATACTCCATGTATATAATCATTTTATCATTAATTTGAAATCCCAATAATTATTTAATCATAAATAAGCCAATTCCCCAATATAATCAAAACAATATACCAAAAACTAGCCATCTATAAAGGCATTACATCATGAAACTAGTCCAAGTCCCTTATATAATAAATTCTTCATAAATCTCAAAAAAATTATAATATCTAGGATATAATTATATTACATCATACCGAATAATTATTAATTATGAAAATTACCATTTTATTATAAATTAGACATTTCATTTGTCAGGTGGCCCTAAACAATTTACATGCTGTTTTGAACCCAATAAAATCAAATAAAACATACCCATTTTAATACTTAATTTTTTATTTTTACAAGGTGAATATACCATATGAAATCACCATAGGATTTGTCCCATGCCAAAGGCACTTTAATCCATTATCCAGTTGATTATTATTCAAGGTTTATCGAACCCCAAAAGTAACTACAAGCAAGGTTGCAACACCATTGAATATAAAGGGATGAAATGAGTAATCCAGTACATGACTAATGACCATGAATCATTAAATTAATTAATACACATGTTTTTCAGAACATTTACAATATTATAGATACTTAGTAATTAAAATGACTGTAGGGGTTGGTTTTATACTACCTACCATAACTGGTGATCTAAAAATGGTTTCTACTATTAATTACATAGGAAAGAAAGCTGTAGACGATATTGTGAAAGACATTAGATCAAATAAGATCATGATTAAGATAAAAAACAACCATGTTTAAGGGATTGCACCACTACAATGAAGATCAATGTGAGAGATTGGAAAACAAAAGAAAAAAATAACTATATATTTATAAATTGAAGGGGATGTTCGTAAGGAGATATTAGTTTCCAAAATCACATTGAAATTTTCTATAGTTTGAGGATGGAGAGGATACATAATGATAGAATAAAAAAATATGCACACCTCAGAATTATAACTAACAATCCATAGAAATACACAGTGTTTAATATTTACACGTTGTTAAATTATCGATTTATGGGTTATGAAGAAAAATACATCGCTATTGTTTATAATAACCTTTCTCAATCAATACATAATGTGAGTCATTTTAATGGTGTGTATTAATTTAATTTCTTGAACACATCTCATTGAATATTCTAAATGAAATTGAAAATTTAGTTAATATATATACTTGGTCTATAATTTCTCTATAAGAAGATATATTCCCTGATTCAATAAAAGTTCTTAAACCACCTCTAAACCATTCGCAACTTACATGGATCCTTTATAATCTCTTTTCACACATTGATACCCACACCCCATCAATTAACAAAACTTTAAATTCATGATAGTTTATAAATTTCCTAGAAAATTATCCTCGTCCACAAAATGTGATGTAGTCACCTAATTTTAAAAATGAATGAAAACCAATGTGATGTTTTTTTAATGAAAATCACAATGAAATACATGCTTGAAAAATTATGGGATTTTATAGAAACAATTGAAAAACCATGTAGGTATATTGGAACACTATACTTACAGTCACCACTACAAGAACCCTTAAAAATAATAACCATCCTAATTAATTCCAACATACCCCTTAGAGGTGACATAATCCATGTTAACTTAATCACATTACATAATGAATTAAAGAGCTATATCATGTTCTCCCATAATCAGACCTATATTAGGATCACTCTTTATCATATAAAATGTCCAATAACCATGTCATGACCAAAATTCTTATAATATTATAATTTCATCATAAAATATCAAGAAAATAAGTCTATCACATATAATGAATAATACGATGACTTAATGTAAAATTATGGATAAGACTTGTTTTTTCTATAAAAATATATTAAAAATGAAAACCTCCAAAAACAATGGGAAAATGGTTGTTATTTCAAAAACACTAAAATAATGAAAAAAACCATGATAATGAATAACATCTATGACGGATGGAAAATTTGTTCATGTGGAAAATGTAAAACATTATTCGTATTATACTTATTTAAAAGGAAAAATAACCCATTCATAAAATGCTAAAATAATTTTTTTAACTATTCTAAAGAAATTAAAAATACGTTCAAAATAAAATTTAAACATTCATTTTTTACAAATATAAATACATTTGAATAATTTATAATAACATGGATATAAAATTTAAATGAGTTATAAAAATTTGAAAAATAGTTTTAAAGAAATATCTCTTATCCTCATCTCCTGTGTCCCCACATATATCATTTAATTATATTAATTATAAACTTTTACAAATTTTATCTATGATTAAAAAAAATTGAGTTCATAACCTTATAATAATCCCATTAATTTCAATTATTAATATTTATTATATAGCTGTAAAATCTGTAATATTCATGATGGATTTTTTTGGGGTTTTCATATTTATAACCTCAAAATGAACATGGTTCATTTACAATGGTCAAAGGTGATATGGTTCCATTATTTTCAAAATATCAAATATGTTATAATTATCATTTTTATACATTATATACACATTAATAAACATTTATGTACGGTTTTCAGGAAATATTAATCACATCCCATTGGTGAGTTGGTAGCACATAAGTACGCATGAGTGACAGAACCATTTTCAATGTGATGAAGGGGTAAAAAAGTGAGTAATAGTATATATTTATTGAAAAATCAAAATTTTCAACATAATATATATAATCATAGATAATATATTTATAAAAATTCATGTTATGAGGTAAAGGAAAAAAATATAAATTTTGTCTTGTGGAGGTTTTTTTCCAAACATACACATGAGAGAACATTTAACATCCCACTGGAAGTTAAAGGGAATGAAAAATGGATTTGACAATCAATAAAATATAATTAATTTATAAGAAATATTTTAATGATAATATATTATCATAGATAAATAATATTTGATAATGATTTAGAAGAAAGAAAAAATAAATTGTAATTTTAAGGGTAATATCTATTCATTTAAAACCAATTTTATCCTAAACCATATTCCATCTAGATTTTCTATATTTGTGTTTCAATAAATCCAAAGAAGTAGGGATGAATCACTAGATGGTATTTTATTATGAATTTTCTAATCTAAAATTCTCAAGTTCCTTCAATAAGAGAGGATAGGGGTTTCTCTTTTATATGTGATGATGGTAGTACTCTTGAAATTATTCAATGTACTAAAATAATATAATGTTCTAATCAAGAATAATTAGCTATAATAAAAAAAATGATTAAATATATGATGATTAGGATCAAAATAACATCATCAAGAAATAAGTAAGAAAATATATTCTGACCTTATAACTTATTTTTAACATTTATTAACTTCTTTTATATTTTATTATTTTAACTAAATTTTCCATGGTAACTATTCATTATAACCAAAAATGAAATTGAACATATTTATAAATTTAAAACACCTGATTGAAAAAAATCTATTTTATAATATACAATTTTTTTATATTTTGGAATGTAATTTTATAATGATATTGAAAAAATCAAAGAAAAATAATTGTTTCGAAAATGATTTTTCATGATTAAAAATTATTTTATACCAAAATTCCTATATAATTATAATTATATGGGGATTAATTCAGTTATGTTAAAAAATTGGTTATAATAAATCATTAAAACAGATAAAAAATAAAATGTAACTTTTTAAATACTTCAAAAATAAAAGACATTTTGTTATAAAATACAATATTTTTCATTATTATCCTAAATATTATTATTTTTAGAAAAATTAACAAAAATCATTTAATTTTTTTGTATTATAATATGAAAATTTATGTTCATTTAGTAAAATTTAATATCATAATTTTATTATTTTAACTTCTAAATAAAACAATACAATTCATTTAAAAGATTTTAGGTATAATAATACTATTTCTTTTCTGAATGAAAATTTACGTAAATTTATTAAATGGAATATGGATCTATAAACATTAATAATAAATATTAATAAGATATGAAATTTATATATTATTAAAATTATAAATTCTTTCATATTCATTCCCCTTAAATAAATTATTATTGCATAATTTTATTCATTACTAAAACTAGTGAGGGTATTTCTCCCTCGCAGTTTATTTTGATTCCCATATTTCATTATTAATCATGTGGTTATTCTTTAAAACCTTAACCATATAAGTCATATTATTCCAAAAAACATTCTCTCTATGATATAAAATATGGAATGGCTTTTATGTTTAAATTGATCCCTCTATAACAACACAAAACATCATTATGTATTTTATATAAATAAATAATATTTTATTTTCATTATCAAGATAAAAAACAAACTAATTTTTTTTGAATATTAAGTGAACATTATAAACGAATTGTAAGAATATTAAAACCTCTATAAAATTAATATATAGTAAAAAAATAAAAAATATTACAGTTAAGGAAAAGATTTCTCTTTCTCGTATATCAATTAAATGTTTTAATTAATTACATAGACCACATATAAATTATTATTATGGTAATATATGTTATAAAAATATAGGAACTAGTATATAAAATTTCAAAAAATTATAAATTGACATATAATAACATTAATCAAAAGAGGTTTTCTATATATTTTTATTCTCATTTGAAAATGATATTTATAAATTTTTTAATTTTAATTAGATAAAAATAATAACCCTTTTTAATTTATAATTTCAAATATATTTTATTATTAATATTTCAATTTTTCAGAAATAATTTATTTTTATGTCAATATTTAAGAATATTGTTCTTACTAAATTCAATGAATTTATGACCAGAAAATAAATATAACTTGAAAAAATATAAACAAAATTTTATCTTCAAATTATAATTTAATGATTAAAAATATACATTTCAAAATAATATTATTAATTAATAAATCCTACATTTAAAAATATGAGTAATACATTCCAATAAAAAGAATTTTTTGGTCCCTTATTTTAGTTAAATAATATTTTCTAAAATTTGGATTTTTCTAGCTTATAAATCCATATAAATTTATTTTTTAAATCATAAACCATTATATAATATGAAAATAAAATACATTTATTATTTTATCAAATACGTAAATTGTAATCTTAAAAACACTTTTTTTAAATATGATTTCTCACACATTGCTGGTGTTGATTTTAAAATTAATGTTTCTTGGCTTATAAATTCTGTTAGATAAAATTTATGTTCAATTTTTAATTAATATGTAAAAATATTTATGTAATATCTAATTTATTTTTTATTTTTGAAATTTAAATTACTCAATTAAAAATTAGTTACCACAATTAAACCAATAATGGTAACAGTGTAAATTCTATGTGTAAATGGTATAAAAATGACTAAAATAGTTGTAAAAATGAAATGTTGAGGGATAATAAATCATATATCATCCACAATAAATTATTATCCAATTTTATTTTATTAAAATATTAATTTTATATTCAATTTACATTAATATTAAATATTAAAAAAATTGACAATTTCATCATTTGTAATAGTCTACTCTCACAACCAGAACAAGGAAACCTTAAATAATTTTTACACTACAATAACTCAATCCTATTTACTTCACTTATAATATCATATAATTACTTTATATTATGTTCATAATAAATTATCCTCAACCTCCACTTCTATGGAGCCGTTAGAAGGAATGCACATGTCTTCTACATGTCCATGTTTTTCTGAACTTTTAATATTGTTTTTTAATTTTTAAAATATAGTTTTTTCATTAGAATAAAATTAAATTGCTATTTATTTTGCACTGAATTTTATTATGGTAAGTTAGTAACTATTAAAATCCTTTCGTTTTTTAAATTAAGAGAAAAATTTTTATTCATGCATATTACAGACTACCGCATCGATGAAGAAAAATATTCTATTTTTCTCCACCAATTATCATTACTGGTTAAATGTAATTAATTTTTGAATAAATTTAAAATATAAAATAAAATTATGATTATTAATAGAAAATGTATAATCCAACTACATTCCCTCTCCTTCTAAAATAAATGAATATGATATCGATGTTTTTGGAAAACAACCACCACCATAAAGATATGTATCTCATTTTCTATCAACTTATATTATTATTTTATCAAACATACTAAAATATTATTCAACAATTTTAATGTTTTAGAAAATATAATTTTTCTTCTTTAATAATGATATTGTTTCAATATATTCATTTTTAATTATCGTAAAAATCCATTAATTATGGTACGCCCTGGTTCTTTCAGTCTAGCCACCAACTAGAACAATGATATAAAATAATATCATGGATTAAAATTAAAACATATTAAGTGATAATATTTTAAATAAATGGTTAAAATATATTTTGATTATGTTTTCTAATTGTGACTTTAATATTAACCTCATTAATTATGAGACAAATATGCGTTCATTAAAAATCATTGAACATGATGATCATTGATCTCATCTTTGTGGATCATAGCCAAAAATTAAAAAAAATGTAATTATAAGATTAAAAATAATTATAAACGATCAAGATTAGTCACACATGATATTAAAAATATATAATAATAACTAAATAATATAAATGTAAGGAATATTAATTATGTATGATTATAAACATTTATGATTGTGAAAATAGAAATGAAACAGTTGATTAAAATATTTTTTATTGTAGATTCATTTGATATAGTATATGTGAATAATTATTGTTATGGTTTCATGTATAAATTTTTCACCCCTTGATATATATGTCTTATTATAGATTAGGTTTTCATTGAAATGGTTTTTATATTTTTTGTTTAATATTAAAAACCATGATAATATCATTATTAATGTTATTTAATGTTTCATTTCAAATTATAACACATAAAAGGTTTTACCAAAATGTTTTTATTCTTGTGAGGGTTTATTGCATCAAAATTCATTCTCTAATATATCTTTTTATTATCGAACTTATTATATTTATATGGTTTATATGCTTGCTTTTTTATTCAAAATTTGATGAGATCGATTTTAGTTATAGAACTATATATTAAAATTCAATTTCCCTCCCATTCAAGGGGTTTATATTTTGATGTTTCAGTAATTGTAATAGTTTTGTAGAATCAATTTATATATCCTAGGGTCAATAATTCCCTACATGATTATTTCAGGATCATATATGTGTAATGAGATTCTCAATTCAAGAGAGGGGTTAATTGTGTACCTTAAATTTTTTTTTGGAACATTTAAAGTTGGTATAAGACTTTCATAATTAATGTTTCTAATCCCTAAGGAAATATATTTCTTAAATTTAGCATTTAGCATTATGATGATGTAGTTTAACAATGTTAAAAAAAATTCACAAACCCTCTTAATTAAACCTTTTGGTAAATTGCAGAGGGACCTGGGAACGTGTCAAACCGACAGCGGTTAGTTTGTAAGGAATTTTTCAACATCATTCCATGTTTATAAAATAAAGTTAATTTTATTGAAAATGTTAAGTAAAAGAAAACATAGAATCCAATAATATTGGAATGATACATTAATCAATTCTAACAATATAATGAAAATAGATTCTTAAGAAAATGAAAATGGTATTGAGGAAACAGTATCACATTATTTGGGTACCAGTACCATTAAATGGGTATGACGTGTGTACTAGAATTAGTATCATGATAAGTGTATGACATTTGTATTAGTGTCTCTATAAAAAAAATGGTATAAACATTGTGTTGGTATCAGTATCATAAAACATCATGACATTTCGACATATATTAGTATCATAAAAAACTATATGACATTTGTAACATAATGACAAATCTGTATGTAAATTTAAGGATAGATATATATATAAACTTAATGACATATATATTAGTAAATGTAATAACAAATCTATGAGAATAACATAATAAATATTTTGTAAGTATTTAAAAATATGATTTCTCTTGGTAAACGTAATGGGAATTATGTTTGTAAACATAATGTGAATTTTTTATGTATAATGGAATGAGAATTTTTGAAATTAAGAAAAAGTGTTTGTGATTTTCAAAACATAAAACCATAAGGAATGGAGAATTCATAATATATCCTTATTAACACAACAATATCCCCCTTTTCGGAATATAAAAACAGCATTGTTAAGGTAGAAAATATTTACATTGATAAATAACTAAAAAAACGTATCTCCCACATTGAATGAGATTTAGGATGAATACAACTAACCCCCTCTTAGGTTAGGATTCCCAAGGATCGTATTATTGAATATTAACATGTGGTTCTATTTTTAATGGAAATATCTACCACATAGATAAATATTTATTTTTAAAAGTAACAACCCCTTACATAGGAATTATTCTTTCATACCATACTCCCCTTTAATACATGACCCCTCTTTGAAGTCCTCATTAAATTCTTCCTTCAAAATAAATTCTCCCCCATTGTAATATTCAAAATGGAATAGATAAATATAATATGTACTGGTAATGCTTAGGGGACATAAATTTAAGAAAAAAAAGAATTCCATGAAGAAATTTCTTAGGGAAATTATGGAAATAAATTTTAGATTGCAACAAAACATCAGAATGTAAAAAAAATCATCCATCCTTCTTCAGATCAGACACCAATTTTTTTATTAACAATTTATGTATCTTTACATTCTTATGATCTTGTTGAAGATTCTTCATCATGATCTCCAGATCATGATTATTCTTTTCTATGTAAAAGATCTTTTCTTCATGAGATTTCATTTTATCATTTTTATTCATAATCAAATATTCTTAAATAGACACCTTTTTCACTAATTTGGCGACAAATTCCTTCTCACTATTTAAAGACTGGGCAATGGAATTGAGTTGGCTAACATTCTCAGAAATAGATTCATTGAAATTTTTGAGCATGGATTCAAAATTATTTAAAGATCATTTTGTTTAATCCTTGATTTCAATGAACTTCCTATACTCTTCATTGATGGTTTTGGTGCAGTTTAAGACATTCTTACAAGTCCCCTTATGAGATTTATAATCAATAAAAATATTATTGTAGTCCTCTTCATGCATGACCCCAATGTCCATTAGAAAATTTGTAGATTTCATCTTTTGCTTCAGGGTCTCTTTAGTCATTTGACTCTGAGAATCTATATTTGCAAGAACTAGAATAGTACTGAACAACTTTTATAGAGACAACATGACAATGTCATGCTCAATAGAGGATGAGGATTCAGAATTTGAATAATATTTTCCTTTCTCAACTCATCTGGAAGATAATGAATCCAGTTTTTCTATCTTTTAGAAGAATTCTTTGGTGTTTTCTTTTCAGGTGAGGCAACCAAAACACTTTCCCTTTGATAGGATTTTGAACTCAGGTTTTTTCCTCTAATACTAGAATAACATTATGATCTCACTATTTATCATGTTCCTCTTGGGTCTCTTGTTATTGAGATCCTTCTTGTCTTTATTCTTCCTTGATCGATTCTCATTCATCACTTAGTTGGTTAACCTCTTCTTTAACTTTTTTTACACTTTAATCTCAACTTGTTCTTCAGATTCAACATCAACATTATATTCAATCTCTTGATCTTTATAAATAGATTTAAAAGATAAACTCTGTGGAGTTCTAGTGTAATCTTCCACATAACATAAAACATAATCAGTTTCTTATTGAAAAATCTAATCATCCATTAACTGAACAAGTTTTTATATTTCTTATCCTATCTTGGTGTTTTGAATTTTCAAAGTGGAAGTTGGATTTTTAAGAGAAACTTGAGATTATAGTACTTCTTGAGAATTTTTCTCTATAGATTTTATTAAAGAATGACACACTTGACATTTTGAGTGTATCTTCTTCTATATATTATCCTTCTTTTATTCCTCTATATTTTCATCTTGCTTGATTTTTAAAGCCCTATCCTCAGCAGGATTTAAGCTAAAGAAGAATCCCCTTCCTTTATAGTAGCTTCCATATCTCTCTATTTTTCCATCATTGTATCAGAATAGGATTTTGGCTTCTTTGAAGAAGGAGGTGTCGATACCTAAATACCGTGAACTGGTGGTGGTCAGATTTGTTCTTCATGTTTCCTTTTATGTGGTACAGATTTTATAGATTCTAGAATATCAACATTGTTCTGTACAACCATTTCTTCTAAAAATTTGTATTCTTGTAAAAACTATACATTCATTCTACTAAGAGTATCATCGCTTATCAACAAAATCATAAAGGACCAAGAGATTGTTTGGAAATGTACACTCATCTCTTGAAGGCACGTAACAATGTTTCTGGAGATAGTAGCCAGATACAGTAGAATCTGAGATCTAATGGTTCCACCTTTTACTTTTTGGATGGTGAGAAAGATATACATAATCAAGTTGATCCTGCATACATTGAAAAGAAATTATAATAGAAAGATAACACTTATAATTAGAGAGTTCATATCTCTTTTACATGGAATAAGGAGACCATGCATTGAAAGAGATACCCGTTTTTTATTTGTTGTGATTTTTTTAATCATCATGTTTTTAAAATACATAAGACCAATTCAATCTAGAGCCCTGTATTTTTTTAAAGAACCTTTCTTTGGGGAAGTCTGTGGGAGAATAATAGCCTCTCCATCATATGGTATGTTGAGAACATTGGCCACCTTTTTATAAGGAACTGTATAAGCCTTGTCATAAAATTTGACCTTGAACGTATTCGTTCCATCCTTTTAAAAAAAGAAATGGAATTATAGAATTGTATGAAAAAATCATGGTAAACTGGATCCTGAGAATTCTCATTATCCATACATACAGATTCTCATCTATTATTTATTATGACCTTATATATGAGGGAGTCATACATTTCATTGATGTTAGGGCACACCAGTATTTCACAAAAGATCGAACAATCCTTTAATTCCTTTCTAATTGGCATCTAATATGCTGAGGATTAAAGATACATTCAGAGTATATGAGACTATGAAACTAGAATGTAGACTTAGAAGGAAAAAGAAACAAGGCACAGAGACCAGGGAAAATGAATTGGTGTTCAATAAATGAATCACCCCTTATATTGTCCATGAAGTGACCATTCAACTCCCATTACATAATCAATTGACTAATAATAACTAGATCTGATCTAAAATTTGAGGATGTATGTGGAAAATATGAATTCTGATCTTTTGTGGTAAGATAAACTTTGAATTGAAAATCATGAAACACAAAAAATCGATCCATAAAATAATAAATAGAAAAGTAAGAAAATGTATCTTTTCGAATAATATTATGAATTTATCGATATTATAAGAATTATATTGGAAGTTTTAGAAACCATGATTTTTTATTCCATGCATATCAATTATAAGAATTTCAATTTCTAGAATTTCAATTCAGAGAATTTCTATTTTGAGAATTTAAATTTCAAGAATTTCAATTTCAAGAACATCAATTACAATGATTTCAATTTCTAGGATTTCAATTTTGAGAATTTTAATTTCTGAAGAGAAATAAAATAAAAATTTTCTTAGAGAAGGATGAAAAAAATAATTTTCATAGTGTAATAATAATAAATAATAACAAACAATCATATGTACACTCCCTGAAATAAAGAGTGACTTAATATTAGGGGATGATTTAAACAATAAGTATATATGAATGATTAACTTATAGTGATCATTAATAGCTTAGGTATAATGTATTCTACTCTATCAAAAGGAAATGGTTTTGTAAAAATATATGCAAGATGTTGTTATTTTCTGATGAATTGATGAATAATATCCCCTTTATGAGTGTTATCCCAATGAAAGTGATGGCTAATATCTATATTTTTTTGGATGGACTATGATGTGTATGATATTTGCATAGGGAAATGGCACTTGTGTAATCAATCATTATTTTAGGTTTAGTACATCTCACACCATAGTCTCTGTGTGTGTTTCATTCATAACACTTGAGAAGGACAACATCCACCTACTATATAATTATCATCAGAAGTGTAAATTGCCACATAATGTTGTTTTTAGAATGATAATGAAACTAAGGAATATCCTAATAAAATAAAAGTTCTAGAAGTACGTTTTCTATCCATTTTACAACCACCAAATTCTATTGCCGAGTAACTTTTATGTTCAAAAGAATTTCCAGAAGAATAAAATAGTCCCAAATCTAAAGTCCCTTTTAAATACCTAAAATACAGTTTACCGCCTTTCAATGGGATTATATAGGATTTTCTTTGTATCATGCACATAAACATACTGAAAACATTAATCTAGGATTGTTAGATGTTAATTATAGTAATCTTCCTTTCAATCCTTTATATGATGTTTGATCCACGGGTTTTCCAGCTACTTCAATATCAAGAGTATTAGATGTTCTGATAGGAGTACTTATACACTTAGTGTTGTTATACCCAAAATTAATAAGTTGTTTTTTGATATAAAAATTTTGAGATATGTAAGATACTTATAGTTTTTGAGAAATTTCAAAACCATGAAAAAAAGTTAAATAACCCATCATACTCATCTCAAACTCATATTTCATAAGATTCACAAAGGAATCAGTTAATAATTGTAGATTTGATCTAAAGATTATGCCATAAATATAAATTTGAATAATCAAAACTACATTATTATAATTCTAAAGGAAAAGGGTTGTATCAATGGTTCCCTTAAAATTGTTATTTTAAAGAAAAAAATCCAAAATTTATATCAAACCAAGCATTAGGGGCTTCTTTATGTCCCTATATTGCATTTGAATGTTTGTAAACATGATTATGTTATTTTTTATCTTCAAAACCAGGGGGTTGATCTTCATAGTCAACTTCATGTACATAACCATTGAGGAAAGCACACTTCACATACATTTGATAATGTTTGAATTTATGTAATGCATCAATCGATAAAAGAATACGAGTATATTCATATCTTGCTATAGGAGCATAGGTTTATTCACAGTGTATGCATTTTTGTTGATTATATTCTTTACTTACTAATCATTCCTTATTTATAACAAAAATATCATTTTTATCACATTTATTTCTAAAAACCTATTTTACTTTAATAAAAAAAATTCTTTAGTTTTTTCAACCAAGGTCCAATCATTGTTCCTTACGAATTCATTGAGTTCGTCTTACATGGAATTCGTCCAATCTTCATCACCCAAGGCTTATTCATAAGTCTTTTCATCAAATTGTGTAAAAAGAAACATGTTCAACTTTATTCAATAATGAACATCATGTTCTTTCTGGTTAAATAACCTTATAAATGATATTATCAATGGGATGAATCCTAAGTATGAACAGACCTGGGTTTTGAAAAACATGTTCATCAACATAGGTAAAAAGTCATCATGATTAAATGTCATAGAAATGTCTTAATGAAAAATTTTATTAACTGAACGATATTATATCAAAGGATGGTGATCATTTTTAGAAAATATATCAGAAATATGTTTAGGTTGTTTGAAAAAAATGATCAGTTTCATCGAATTTTACATGTACTGTTTCTTCCATAGTGAAAGTGTTTTTATTAAAAACTTAATATGCCTTAAAGATAGTGGAGTAGCCTAAGAAAATTCCATAATATAATTTGGGTGAAAAAATATGAAATTTATCTTTGTTGTTAAATATGAATAATTTGAAACCAAAAACATTGAAGTAAGAAACTATTGGTTTCTGTCCAATCCATATCTCATAAGGTGTTTTATTAAAAAATGGTCTTATTAAAACTCAATTTATTGTATAACATGCAACACTAGTAGCTTTAGCCCAAAAATGATTAGATATAGAATATTCACTCAACATGGTTCTAGTCATCTCATGAAGAATACGATTTCTTCTTTCAACTACACAATTTTGTTGAGGAGTTATTGGAGATGAGATTTTGTGAGTAATACTTTTCATACTACAAAGAAGTTCAAAATCTAAATTTTAAAATTGTCCTCAATGATCACTATAAATTGTTACCAATGGTATATTTTTCTTCTTTTTAACATCAGCAATAATGTTTTTGAAATAAGAATTGGTTTCATACATTTTTGTAAGAAAATAGACCAATTTAAATCTTGTGTAGTCATCATCTAAGGCAAACACATATTATTTTACTCCAATATATATAATTTATGTGGGAAAAAATAATTCTATGTGCACAAACTGTATGAAATTTGATGTTGTAACTTCACATATAGATTTAAATCTATATTTATGTTTCTTCTATATTGACAAGGATCATAGAATATTAAAGAATCCAACCTATGTTCTAATATATCCTTAATAAATTCATTATTATAAATTTTACAATGATTAATTATGTTAAAGTGTCCTATTCATCTATTCCAAATCCATGATTTGTCTTAAAATGCACTAAGTTATGGTATATATTGACTTCTATGATCTTTTAGGTTTATAGTGTACACATTCTTATACCGAAGTACAGAAAGAATAAACCCATCCTTGGAATTGTTAACAAAAGATTTATAATTTCTAAAATTCAAAAGGTAAAAATCATCACATAATTGGATTTTTCTAATGTAGTTTTGATTTAGGGACTTTACAGAAAGATCATTTAAAATAATAGATTTACTAAGAAAAATAAAGTTACCTATACCGACAATTTCTCTTTGAGAGTTGTCAACAAAAGTTACTTTTCCACCATTTTTATGTAAAATTATTTTGAAATAGTCATTATTACCATTCATGTTTCCAGAACATCTATTATCCATGTACCATATGCTGTTGGTACATCCATCTTATTCCTGAAAAAGAAAGATTTAGTTTCTTGAATCCAAACATACTATGATCCGGATTTTTTAGATAATTAAATCATGGATATCTATAATTATTTATAAATATAGGCTTTATGAATCACAATATATGGAACATTATTTAATGAACATGTATCCATCTGATGCCCACTACACTGAAAAATAGTGCAAAAGGATACCCTTGATGGAACAAAATAATTGTTTCTGAACCTTGGTTTTCCATAACAATAACCTAATCATTTATTTTTATCATGAGGTCAGATCTGACAATACATCTTATCAAAACATTTCGTTAATAGAAGTAAAATTTGTGAGAAGTTACATTAAGGATTATATTTCATATTTTAGTCTCAGGACTAAATTCTTATCATCTGGAATAATGGATTTAATGTTATGTTTATCCATTAAATTTTTTGTTTCTAAAAATTGATATTTAATATCCTTAAGAAATATATTCTTCTTAGAATTAACATCCTCATGTTTCATAGAATGATTTTCTAAAACATTATTTTTCTTATTAAGAACATTGGTATGATTCAAAATTTATTTTATGAAAATAAATTCTATATAATTTTATTTTTCATGTTTCTTAGAAACTTTTAAATATTTTATCACAAAAAACGTTGAAAATCTATAAACATCCACATATGAAGGAAAATCATTATCATTATATGATGAAGTGGATTATTCATTGGGTAAAAATCCATTATCATGAAAATTATTACATAAATATATAATAGTTAAGGATTATGTAGTTCGTACCTTATTTATATGTAAATGATTTTGAAAGTGAGCTAGGGCTATTAAACTGATATTCTTTGGCATAGAAGATTCATATTCTAAAAAATCAAAAGAAGAATCTCCACCACTTGCACTACAAGTGTCATTGGTATTCAAGACAATCATATGATTTGATTTTTAGAACGTCTTCTTGTTTTATTCAGAATTCATGTCCATCTTCTTGCTCTTCTTAAGTTGGGGACAATCAGGTCTAATATGATCATTTATTCTATATTCATAGCAGGTCACTTCTCTATATTCCATATATTTTCTTTATTTGTTCTTGTATATATATTTAATGATATTATATCCAAAAATATTGTTCAGTCTATGATCAAGATTTGCGAAATCATTTTAAAAATTTCTACATTCACTACATTTAGATTGAATGACATCCTTCGTAGATTTAGATCTTGTAACTCTCTCAGGAGTCTTATCTTTCATATGATTCAAATTAGTTGTAAAAGAATCACCACAATTTCTATTCTTCTTCTTAATATTATCATAATCTCTATTTATTATGGTTATATGTTGAAGAATAGTTCCAAAAAACTCATCATGAGAAATCTAAGTAACATTCATATTCTCATCTAAAGTTGTCCTCCTGGATTCCCATTAGTTAGGCATGATGTCAATAATCTTTCCTAAAAGAATCTCATCATCTAAAACATTTCTCCCCCATTTATTCTAAGCTTTTGCCAATAGTCATAAATCATTGTTGAACCTTACATATGGGCTCTCCATAAGAAAAACATAAACCATGATATTCAGCTCTGAGCATGGAACTTCTAGTTTCAATGGAATTAGATGTTCCAAAGAGGGTTACATATAGCATCTACCGAATATTATTTGAAACTTCACAAGATGAAATTTGACTATATATATTCCTATTCGTGGAACAAAGAAAAGTACTACCATCCTTAACTATCAACTGGTATTCAACCTTTTCTAGATTAGTAAAGGTTCTATGTTCCTTATCTGGAATCTTATAATATCTAGTTACCATAATGTAGTTATCTACACATGTGTTTATCATGAAGGACTTCATTCTATCCCTTTATAACTCATAGTAATATCCATTGAAAATCTGTGGACTATTTGGATTAACATTTTCCAAATATCTTACTTAAATGGCTTCCTTACATAAAAGAATATTTCTCTATACAAAACTTTTTAGAAGTAAATGTTTGTAATAAATGATTAAAAAATGTGAAGGAGTTAAGAAAAATGAAATCATGGGAAAGAAAACATATATGAGAATATAATTATTTCAGATACCCCCTTTGATACCAAATTTAGGATCGAATACATATAATGAGATGCTCAAATACAATAGTTGGTGAGTTTTAAAAATTAAATTAGAACCTTTAATGTTGTTAAAGGACGTTCTAAAAGAATGTTTCATATCCTTAAAAAAATATGTTTCATAAAGATAGCATTTAACATTATGAAAAAAAAGTTTATCAAAGATAAAAATCATTCACAAACCCTCTTAAAGAACCCTTTTCATAAACGTTATAACATTAAGATAAAAACATAGTAATGATTTTCATACAGTAATGATTCTACCAAAATTTTTATAAAATCTTTAATATAATCAGAGTAACGTAAAAAAGAAGTATAATTAAGTTATATTTTATATCTTTAACAAAGTTCAAATCGAAGTAGAATAAAAACATCATGATATAGAAAACAAGTATCTATAAGATTATTTTAACTCAAAGAGAACGATATCCAACAACTTTGGATAAAGGATCCTTGATTTATACTTTCATGAATGTCTGTGTTACTCAATCCCACACAATCCCTCAATTTGAATATCTATATCTATCTTGTTATCCCTACAATCCCTTGATTTATAATAAATAAAAACATTTTTCTTAAAAACCCAGAATCCCATCATCAGTACGATAGGAGTTTACACAATGCTTGTCTGAAAAAGTTGGTCAAACCTGGAAAAGTTTTTCACAACATCTGCACGAAGCACTGAGAGTAGTAAGAGCCTATCTCTCTAAAAATCACATCATAAGCCTTTATCGATTTTTTATTCACTGATCTTCAATGAAGTTCACTCTCCTTTCATAAAAATTTGAATATTTAAATGAACTCGTATTTATAAGAAAATATTTTCAATGGTTAGCTCCACTCAGCAGTCATATTTTCCTTGAAATTTAGAGGGACCTGGATACGTGACAAACCGACAATGGTTAGTTTGTAACAGATTGTACTACATTATTTCATATATAAGAAATGATGTTAAGTTTAAGGTAATTCTTAAGCATAAGTAATCTTTTAATATGATAATATTGGAATGATATATTAAACAATTCTAACAATATAATGAAAATTGATTCTTATGAAAATGAAAATCAGATTGAGAAAATAGTATCACTCTCTTTGGGTACTAGTACTATAAAATTTGTATGAAATTTGTACCAGAATTAGTGTAATGAATAGAGTATGACATTTTTATCGTTATTGTTATCAATAAAATTCTTATGAAATTTTTATTGGTATCGGTATCAGAAAAATAGCATGACATTTTTACCAATATCTATATTATAAAAAACGGTATGACATTTGTAACATGATGAAAAATCTATATGTAAATGTAATGACAGATATATAAGGAAATCTAATGAATTATTTATAAGTAAACATAATGAAAAATCTATAAGTATAACCGAATGAAAATTTTGTGAGTATAACAGAATGAGATTTCTGTAGGTAAACGTAATGAGAATTCTTGTGTGTAAACGTAATGAAAATTTTGTATGTATAACAGAATATGAATTTCATAACATAATTATTTTCAAAACAAAAAACCATATAGAATGGGAAGTCAAATGATAACCTTATTGACAAAATAATTATTATATTATAATGACCCATTACCCTTAAAATTCATTTTATCTATGGATGTTTCTCTTTTTATCTATATATGATACCTTTTAATTAAATATTATATTATTTGAAAAAATAAAATAACAAATTACATTTTACCATTAGAAATAATGGACTCATATTATTTCCAAATAACACTTTCCACCTTTTCTATAATTTCCATTCTAATAATTTCTTCCCTTGTAATTTGAGACCTAATTATATTTTATTTACTCTAGCCTCTATATTTTCCCACCCAATTTTTTAAAATGGTGTCCTTTTATAGTTTTATGATTTTAGTTTTCATGAAATATATTTCACAACAATAAAATAATTTTCCATACATTGATGTAAAATAATTTGTCTTCAACCCTAAATTTATGTAGAGAAACGTAATCACTTTTCAAGGATGAATAATTTAATTTTATTATTCAATAGTAATTTTTTCAATTTTTTTGATTAATATTTGGGAAAATAAATTTTTGAAGTGACCTATAACTTACACTTTTTTCAAATGTCTTTTGAAATCTATTTTTTTAATTTTATAGTATAAACCAATTTTTCTGCTTCCTTTTCAATTTTATTTGAAAATTTATCATGTTGCATTCATTATTTTTACAAGAAATTTAATTTCCCATAGATTTATTAAAAACAGTTCTTAAAATAATTTCAAAATATCACATATTTTTTGTATTTATCAATTGTTTTGTTCTACAATTACAAAAAAAAAATATTTTTCAACTATGAAATTGTTTTTCAAAAAGTTTTAAACTATATTGGGAAAAATATTCAAATGATACCATCTAAATTATTTCTATAATTGGATTAACTACTGTCTTTATATTTTTTAGGAATTGTCTATCACTATATTTTTCTTCCCTAATCATCCACTATTTATAAATATGATTTATCATATAATGTTTTCCCAATAAACACTATATATTTCTTCACTATTATTGAAGGTATTTTACTTAGATATGTAAATATGATTTATTGTGGAAATTATTAAATTAATCATATACCATTTTTCAATAATGTTTAAATACAATATAATATATTACCACGAATGAAATTTATTTACCTAGAATGATGTAGATTATCTTTGGATAACCGTTTATTCCCTCGGGTTTACCATTTTATGATTATGAATAATTTATTTACATGATTCCACTTGAAGAGGATTCGAAAAATATTATATTTCAAAAGGTTAATTATTTTATATAATGTAAATTATTTTCTATTTTAATTTTTTCTGAATTTTTTTTTATTTTAATGGGTTTTTTGTCTTATTAATGAAATGATTTCCAATATAAATGTTTTCCCTATTTGAATTATGTCATAATTTTATGCCATTTATCTTTATTATTTTATGCTCTCATGGCTCATGTTTATTGTCTCATATTTCCATGCTCATTTTGTAAATTTTATAATTCTATGCATTATGTTATGACATATGGTGTATTCATTATTTATTAAATTATATATCTATATTATATTCATATTACCATATTATAATCACTAATTATATTAAATAGTTATCTATTGGGTTTTCACTTCTAAAGCATCTGATATCACCCCATTATTATGTATCCATTTATGTAGGTTATGATAAAGAGTATAACGTATGAAAAATCTTTAAACATTCTAGTGTTCAAAAATTATGTATAAACATTCACATGTATTCTAAAATATTTTTTATATATATCAATTATTTAATGACATTTGACCTTGTATTATTGGTAATGTGCCATTATTTTAGGGTATGAAATGTCAAAATTATGGAAATAATGTAAAAAATTGATATTTCATTCATAGATCAATATAGTTGGTATCATAGAAGGGATTGATTATTTTTTCTCATTAATATTTTTATATTTCTATATAGGACTAGAAAAAATTATTCAAATCCCTAGGGATAACCAAAAGTATACGTCTATGTATGGGATAATATATCAATGTGTTAATAATTTATATATTATATGGTTCTCTTAGGAAATGAATATCTACCTAGATACTAGTAAGTGGATTAAGCTTCAACAAAAATGCAACTAAGGGTAATCACTCTAAAAATGGTTGGTCAAGCATTGACTTGATCTTTAATATAGTGCCTAATGACTAGACCTAATACAATGCACATGAATGAAAAATCCATGGGGATATGATTTGGTTATTCATATGATATTTTTGAACCATTATGGAGGATTTATTTCCTAATTTCATTAGGTTAAGAATCATGATATAACACAATATAATGTAAAAAATGATTGAACAAATAGAGTAATTTTTTTATCTAAATGTATTTCATGTTAAAAAGTTTGTTCCAATGTCTAATATATATTTGAATTTTTGTTTCAATATTAATATTTTGGATATTATCTTAACTATTTTTGTACATAATATTTTATTGAAATTGGGTCATTAAAATGGAGTTGATAAATTCTTGTATATAGAAACCACTATGTTCTAATACAGAATAATGTAGAATACATAAATAGTTAAAATCCTAGAATATATTTTCAATGATGAAAATACAGATTTTCCAAATATTACATAAGGTAGTGAGTTTGATATCATAATACAATTTAAATCATAACACTGTTGTGTATTTTCATTATTTAGTGATATTTACCAATGATATTATGGTATTTTTATAAATTTATGATCATTATGTGAAACATAAAAATATTGTTCTTCAATTTTTTAAATGGATTAGAAATATATATTAAATGACAACTATAACCCTAAAATTTTATTTTTTGGAAATTATATATATGTATGATATCTAATGTAGAACACTAGAAAAAGATATGGATTACTCTTTGGTTTTGTATACACTATATGTTCAAATAATAGATGGTTTTTTTATTTTTAAAAAGTAACTTAGTTAATATTTTAACACATGGAATTGATAAATATTCTATGCTATTAATGTTTGTAGTTCGTTGCATTTTTCATATTTTGATATATATTTTTTAATGTATGATTTTATGACTAAATAATTTAGATAATTTTAGGGTTAATATGGTGCTAAATTATGGAAGAATATATTTTTTCACTAGGTTTTATGATTTAGAATGTCCTGTGGTTTTGGAAAAGATGTATTTTCAAGAATTTATGAATATTGTATACACATAATTGATTATATTATTTTAGAAAAGATTATTGTTTATTGAAGAATGATATGTATCTTAATATATCCTAAGATATTAAGGTATATCTTGAAGTTTGAATTTTTAACTCTAGGGATAAATATGCTAAAAATTGTCTCACCTAATTTTGTTAGTTATAAAAAATTAAAACAATGGATGTATAATTTATTTAAGGGAGAGACTGTACGATACCAAATTTCACTATATATTTTGCTTAAATAAATATTATTATTTTAGCTTATTCTACACTAAAGAATTTGAAATGATCCAAAAAATATTACAAGAAAAATATTATGAAATTATATGAAGACTAAAACCTCTATTAAAAGAATATTATAATCAAATAAAAATTCATTTGTTTTAAAAAAGTATTTCTCTTCCTAAAATAACATTTTAAATAGTTAATAAATTAAATCAAAAACATTAAAAGGATTAATTTTAATAGTATATGATATTAAAATATATGAAATATTATATTATTTTTATTTTTGAAAAAATTGGAATTGAAAATTATCATGTACAATTAATGTTTAAAAATCATATTTTTCAATAAAATCAATTTATTTATATTTTTTAATTTCATTAAAATAATGTATATTTTTATATTTTTAATTAGATTTAAAATATATGATATTTTAATTTAATATTAACATAATAATTTTCAGGTAAATATTTAGTATGTATCTGAAGTAATTGATTATAGGGGGATAACTAAAAATATATTTATTTTATAAATCATAACATATATGAAAATATCATGAAATAAGTTCAGCATGAAAAATTATAAAAAAAATTCATTACCAAATATGCATTTACGGTGTAAAAATATATTATTATAAATAATTTATTTCTATACTAAAAACATATATTTTTATAATAAATTAACTTATCTTATAAAAATAAATATATTGGTAATATTATCCTATAAATAACATTTAATCATAAAAAACGATTTTTCTAAAAAATTTGTATTTTTTCAATACATGTTTTATTGTTAAAATTAATTTTGGATACATATATAAATATAATTTGATAAAATAGATTTCATATTTTGAATATATAGGTCCAAATTATGAAATAAGTGATATTTTATTATTTTGACTTTAATGTAAAATGATTAGTTTAAAACTAGATACCACTCTTAAAGAAAAAAGTGTAAAAGTTGGAATTTAAAGAGTAATGGAATTAAAAACATGGTGAGAAGTTCAGTGATAATGATTGGTTGATGGATTCTTAATTTTAACTCATTCCAACTCCAATATTGTCTATATTGGAGTATTCTTGACATGTAAACAATGTTCTCCCTATATATTAATTAAAAATATTTACAGAAATATCATTATCACAAATTATACATGGGATCTCTCACCACCCCTTCAAAAACACCCTAAATTTTATGTTTAATATAGAAAATAAACACTTATTTATTCCCCATTAATACTGTTTCATTTCTATTAGGTTTTTTTCTCATGATTTTATCTAAACCCCTCTATTTCCAAGGAGTCCTCTAAGGTAAATTTCATGTCCTCAATGTGTGTACTTTATTCCTATCATATTATATTTTTTGTTTTACATTCCAAAATATAATTTTATAATTTGAATATATTGGGATCATTATTTTTTTATTCTAAATATCAATATTTCAATTTAATATCTATAAATCATGTTTCCACATTTTAATTAAGAAAATTAAAATAGTTATCTATTTGTTATGAAAAATCCTACTTTCATGAATGGGTATAATCTATTTTCACCACCGCCTCTTGTTGTAAGTTATAAGGATAAAATTAAATAATAAATTTGACTTATATAATATAATTATAATTATTATGTGAGATTTCATAATCCTCCTTATTTTTATCACCTTCTTTGAGAAATTAAAAAGTTATCAATTTAACATATTTTTTCTCTACTAAGGAACATATCCTTTTAAATTTGTTAAAATCTCTTTGTTTTTTAATTAATATAATTACCTAGAGAATAGGGTAGGGCTGGGGATAATTGTTTAAGGTTTGGGGTAGAGTGTTATAGTTTTTTTAGAATCAATATGAGTAATATAGTTAGTGCCTAATTTTATATAACCACACACCTCAACCGGGCAGCACAAAAATAGAAGGCTCTAAGTTCGATATTCCATGTTAAGGGGGAATAAGATCCATGTGGTATCAAAAACATATTCCTCTGTACTTTTCATGGTTTTGTCTAGTTATTATACGTATAGATTTCTGTGTAGGTTTTTTGGTGCTTCTGAATAGTAGCGATGTCCACTTGGTGGTCAATTGTGTCAATTTGTTCCGCTTTTAAAATGGTTAAACATACATTTTCCCCCAATTTCCATTAATTTTAATTTTCTCATATTAGTACCCTAATTTGTTCACAGAGACACTTTGGGATCTCTATATTCTCTCTGTGGATCATGAGTGGACTCCCATATCTAGAATCTTTTCCCATCAACATTCATAATATTAAAATAGCGTCTATATGGTTAACGTAATGTTTACATCATTTATTTCTTTATATTTAAATTTAAATATCTTATTCCAAATGTAATGAAAATCACATATTTTATGTAATTTTTATTGTTTCCTATCTATCTCATTCCTTATTAAATTAATGGATAAAACCAGATGATGATTCTTCTACCGGGCCTAGGTACGTGGTTTGATTATTTTTTTCAAAATTCTCAACATTTATAAACTTTGTCATTGTTTTATGAAAAATACATTTTGTAAATGGGATAAAAAATTCATATTACTTTAATTAAACACCTAAAATATGGGATATACATTATATGAGACCCCTTAATACATATTGAGGTTTTAAAATAATACATAAACTACCCTTTAGGATGATTATTTTATAACATCTATATTAACATTATTATAATTATAACCCAAACAACTCTTAGTTTGTCACCAATTTAGCCTTTATTAAAACACCATTTACATTTTAAACAAACCACCCCTTAGCGTATATTTGTCTTTTAACGTAAATAGTTAATATTTCATTTTAATTTATTGAATTATTCAATTGCAAAGACATATTACACGATATCGTGATTATTTACCAATATTAAATAAGTTATTAAATGTGATAGACATTTGGATTTTTTTTTAAAATAATAAGTCATCATTGTATACTATTTATAGAATTTTTTCACATGGTAAATGTTACAGAATTCATGGATCAAGACATGGATTTCATGAATAGAATAGATTGTGAGAAATTAAAGGATGCCACCCAATTCATTGACATGAATGCTAAGTAGTACACCAATCAAATATTTTGTCAATGTATTACTCTAACTAATTACATGGATTGATTTCATTGAATCATATTTGTTTGTGAATATTTTTATAACCCTTGGGAAGGTCTCCTAGTTTCATCTAGGCATTGTTAAATTGGGAAATCCTTTGGTCAAACCCTTGACCAAAAAACCAAGACCTTCCCAAAATTCAAGAATATTTATCCTTGGTTCAGTTAGAATAACAAACGAGAAAAACTATAGGGGTTAATACCTTTGATTCATATAAAAACCAAATATCTAAACATCATAGGTTGATCACAATAAGTTGGATAAAATTTTAAAAGTATGTAATTTCATGGGAAACCTATGGATACGAACTAGGTCTGTTATTTGGAATACATGTACTTGTTTCATGAATTATTTGATGTTATTATTTATGATATTCCATTGTTTTATGACATAGGTCAGTTGACCAATTAACATTCCACATGCTAAAATAAATACTACTTGGGTTAAAGATAGCAGGGTCAGGTGGGTATACCAATGGGATCCTAAGTTCATTATGATATCTATACATTTTACGTCAAAAATTTATCATTACATCAATATTACATTTTATACACATTGATTGGAATTCTAGTAGACATCATTGATGGTGGCCAACTAAGTTATACTCACACCCAATTCCTGACGCTTCTTGGCACCATGGTAGATTTTATAGATAAAGGAAATTAAAAAGGTATTTCTCTATTGTGGATTCTTTATCTCTTTCTTATGTTAGAGCATGGACAAAAGAGGACTGATCTATAACACGAAATGTACATATATCTTAGTTGATTTGGGAATTTTATTTCATTTTTATTAGTTATAACTGCTTGTATGACTATCACCATGATACACCAAGTTTGATTTTTTTATTACCATATCATAATTTATACATTTTTATTATTATTAACTTTGTAAAATTAATTATTATATGGAAAAATTAGAGGATTCCATTATTTTTTTGAAGTGTTTAAATCTGATGCATGGGGTATAGTCTCCTCACCATACCACTTTACACCATCGCATCTAGTATATAGCCTCTAGAATATGGGGAGTTTCTCATAAGGATTTGTGGAACACTGGAATGGTTATTCGTATATGAACCATGATAAGTATGTCAAAAACTGGTAATAGAGTGGTTATTTTTACATAATATTTGGGGTTGGTATATTAGACAATAGGATATTTTGAAACATTGTAATATGTCATTACATAGAGTGTTGATGCTATGTGTTGGGGGTAAATCCATTTTTCTATTTATGAAAATTTTGTTATATATTTTTCCTCTTAAATTTGTACTATTTTCACCATTTAATATCAAACTTACTTTCTGATATTATTTTATATGGACAGATACCCATGGGTCTATACAATAATGTAGAATTATTAAATGCATTATTATATAAACGTGGGGATTTATATATCATTCATATTTATTTCCATGTATATCTCAATGAATTATATAATTTTTTTAATATGTGAATTGATTGTTACACATGTAATTTCTTATGATTCATACATGAAAAAAATGTGAAAAAATTAATTAATTAACATTTCTAAATAAACGTAACTGGTGTTATCTCACATAACTCGAAAATTGAAACTTATTAACCAAATTTTAACTTGGTTAATTCTACTGATACTTAGATATTAAAGATGAAACATTATTTTGTTTTAGTTAAATGGACAACAAATTTCAATTTTTATTGTTACTCCGCTATAAATAGGGAATGTAAATAAGTATTACTAAAACATTACATGTTGTATTATAAAATACTAATAAACTATGTTAAAGTGGTGATTTTAGTTAAATAGAGTGTTAATTGAAATTTATAATATGTCTGCCTCTAAAAATATATAATGGAAACTCGTTGAACCATTTCAAAATTAGCGAAAACCCATAAATAATTTTTTTTATGAACTAAACATTAAGATAAAAATAATAAATAAATACTCATGAAATTGTATTAAAAAAATGTTTTTTCATAAATTAATTTTCAATAATACATTAGAAAAATTTATAACAATAACTGTTACATAAAAAAGAGAACATGTGAAAAAAAACATTTCACCTTTAAAGGATAATATCCATTCTATTAATCATGATTTCATATTCTTACTATATAATATCAAAATATTTACTTTAAATTTTATTGAAAAAAATTAAATAACATATAGGTATCTTTTGAAAATATTATTACATTCACCATTATAAGAACTTTTTCAATAAAATAACAAAAATTGTAAATTACAACATGTCCATTACATGTATAATAATTCCCAAAAACTCGGTCACTTTACACAATGTATTGAATAATATTTTTGGGATCACCCATCATCAGAGTTTTATTTGGCTCACCTAGCCTCATATAAAATATACATGTACCATATCATGAGAGAAACACACAAAATATTCTAGTTACATCATAAATTATCATAATATTAATATTTTAACAAATATGTAAATGATATTTTAGGCCTCACCTAAAAAATGAAATATTTTGTTTTTCCATTCAATACGTTTGAAATGAAAAATTCATAAAAGGGTTACAATTTGATTCTACATAAAAAAATAGACTAATATTGGAAATCAACTATTCAAATGATAAGGAAAAATGAAATCATGTGGAAAATATATAAATGAATTCTTTCTGTTCTTATGTAGAAAATTTAAAATAACACACATGGAAAACATTGAAAAGATTAATTTTTATGTAATTGTAAACATAATAAATAATATTATCAATATACCTTCTAAAAAAATTCATTCATAAATATGATAATTCATGACAAATTTTTAATAATATAAATATGGAAGAGAAAGTAGTTTAAAATAGTGAAAATAACAACTAAAAAATATAATACCTCAACTCCTAGCTCTCCATGAACATATTTTACATTACTGAATAATCAAATTGAAATTATTTTATACTTTATTTATAAATTTTTTTATTTTTTTTCCCATATCATCGTATCTTTTATTTTATTCTTTTTCCTCGTCTATATAACTAATAAATCATAAGTTTTTGTTAGATGATTATGGGTCATTTGGTTTATAATATCAAAAAAAATTTGTGTGTTGTCTATTGGGAAATAGGTCATTCTTCCACTATCTCAATAATCTTAGAAATGTTATAATAATTATTATTGTACATTATAGGAACATTTAAAAGAATTAATATAAGTATTTCATAAAAAATGAATAAAATAATATTATGTAAATTGTAGTTCACTTGAATGCACATGTGATATTTTTATTTCCTAGTAGATTGAAGGGTAAGAAAGAAAGTAATATATAACATTTCTATAATGATTATAATGTAAAATAATATTATATATTAATTAAATATATCTTTACAATGGGGCAATTTAATTAGTTAGGGACAAATAAATACATCTCTATATAGAAATAACAACCCAAGATTTCCATACATATTTATTTAATGTATGTAGATGAATATTTAATAAATTACATGAATAATAACCCATGGACAATAAAGGTACAGAGTTTTTGGAGACCCATTTTACAATAATCTTATTTCAGAAAAAATCCTCAATATCTCTCATAAATACATTCCCATTTAGTACACTTCATATACACAACCTACTATAAATGTATCTTCATAAAATATAGAAAGGAAACATAATAATGGGTGAGATCATATACATAATAAAAGTATACATAGATTATTTAAATGAATGATAATATGAATGAGTAAGATAATCATAAGGGTTTGTGATCATGAATATAACATACAATGTTCAAACCTAATATATCATGGATCATAAAAATATGTCATGGAATAAATCAAAATAATTTCAAAATTAATAAATCATAATAGTTTTAAATAATTATAAATCAATCATGTGTAATAATTTTGTGTCATATAACATTTGAACCACCATAATTATAAAAAATCGTTATTATTTCATGATATACTTTAGATACCATGAAATCATTACAAATCAAGAATCAACTAAACTTTCCCTGAGTGGATTATGAATTTATTGTTGTTTCACATAATAAATTGATCATATCAACATGATTTCCATAGAATAAAAAGCACATAAACTTTTTTTCCCACAATAAATCATGTACATTAACTTTTTTACCATATAAGACCAATCATGTCAACATGTTTCCCATATTGGTCTCATGAGATAAAATAAATTACCAAATGCATTATAGGGTTATGTAATTTGGTCCCCACCCATCACATAATGTATTTAACGGCCCAAAATATTATTAATGAAAATTACTTTTGGTCTATTTAAATGTCTTATTATGGTTATGTAAAATTTATGCACTTATTTGGTTATTTTTTTGGATTTTAAAAAACTGTTAAGAATTGTGACTGTTGCAAATATAGTCATTGAACATTGTTAACATGATTTGTATAAATATAGGGCATTAACAAATCAAATTTACTCAGACAAAGGAATTTGTGGCCTCATCTAGTAGACGATCCCCAAATGAAACCCATTTGTCAAATCACATAAAGGAGGTGGCGTCATTGGGCTTCTCTCTTGACCAAGATAATGTCAAGATTTAATATGTTAAGACTAAGGGGAACCACCTACGATATAAGTGGAAGTTGATAGAGATTACCACTCAATAAATTTTATCTGAGACACCCCCAGAGTCATTCACCATCACGGACCTTACCCTAAGGTCTTATGAGGCAGTTTCAAGAGGTTATGTAAAAAATACCCTAGTACTATGATTATGTATATTATTCTTGTATTGAGAATATACATTCTTTTTATTATTATTACTTTATAAATAGTTTTTAAATCCTAAAGAGTATTTTCCATTAATATTCATCTAATAAATAAATTTTAATAAATTAAGGGATTTATGATCTAAATAATAATATATTAAACTATTATTATTATTAAATTAATTCTTATTAAATATAAATGATCATATAATTTCAGTAATGTAATTGTAATTTTTATTAATGATTGAAAGATGTTTTTATCAAAACCCATGAATTTTCAATAGTTGTCGATTTTTATTTTAAGAGAAATACGTTAACATATTTATAAAATTATATAGATAAAATGAATATTATTTTTGGATTCAGTACATTGAAATTATCCATTACTGAATTTTTCATTATTTTCAGAGAATATCGAATTTTTTGGTAAAAATTAAATACCATTTAAAAATATAATGTGTTTTATGACATCAAAATGACCCAATAGTGATGTAATAAAGTAATAAATACATTATGTTCAGAAAATATATCTTTTACCGTTAATATAATGTGATATTGGGTTAGTTTGATTAATTTTACAATGCTTTAGTGGACCCTTCAAGACATATAAAAAATGTTGTCTTTTTAAATTTACTTCCTCGAGAGTGTGACTCACCTCCACATAAGCAAACCATTTTTTTAAGATGTTCGGCCATTGGACATATAAAATATTGATTTCCACTCCCCTTTAGAATAATCCATAGGCATAAACAATGGTATAGATTGTGGGTTTGATTAGTTTAATGTGTAGTGTCCCAAAGAAAAATAATAAAGAATTCCCCTTCCATTCCTATATAAGCCCAACATGATCCCACTTCCTCTAAACTCATAACCTTTGTAGTTCATCCAACCTCTTCCCCCTTTATCTAGAATCCTCAAAAGGTTCTACAATCTCCCAAGAAGCATGTCTCAATCTTCTCCCATGCATTTGCGATCACACCTCGAAGTAAGGGATTCTCACTTTTCTTATTATTGTCTATGACACATTATGTTGTTATTCCCTTTTATATTAAATTTTAAATTTTGGGGATATTATTTCTCACCTCCCACATACATACCTCTTCATGTTTAAATAATGAGAGATCACATTTCTATCTCATTATTTCCTCCCATGTACACATGTTACCATGCCGAACTTTTGTAAGAAATTTCTCTCTTCTCATTTACATTCACACAATTATTTTGAATTATGTATCTAAATTCCATTAAATTTTTTGTGAAATATATTTATATGACCCCCTTATGGTCCATATCGTGTACATATTATGAGACACTCATTTATCTCTCATAAATCATTTTTTATGAATTTTTTTGTCACTCTAATATGCTAATGAAATTTCACTGCCTTTTTCCCAACTATGATCATAGTATAGTGAATACCATACACATGTACCTATCAAGGGTATTCACCTTAATGCCCATATACATATTAAAATGAACTTTCATGAATTTATTCCACATTACTTAATCATGTAATAACTTATGATATTGATTAATTCCATGTTACATGATCTATGAGGCACACTTAATCATGAAATGAAATGTTTAATATGGGTGCGCCCTAACTTCACTCTAATGCATTGGGTAATGAATAGTATCAGGATACTCCATGTAAAATGGTTTTTGACACATTCTAATTCAATTTCAATAAGGGTTTATTCTTGATTCATGTGAAATAATGGTTTACTACTGCTCAATGTGCAATGAGCCTTGGGTCATGCAAATTTCATATTAAGTGTTCTTTCCACATCTCCAAGTTATGATTTTCATGATTTATCATGCATTTATCTTCATGTTTCTCTTATGGTCCATTTATATGCATATTTTTGAACAAGTATTGTATTCCTCATGTTATTCCATGTTTATTCCCTTACTGGGCTTCATATCTCATCCTTTTCATTTGCATGTCCTCAGGTTATCCAATTCAATGCGAAGTATGAGAGAATGTAGTGTTCATATAATGTATGTTTTCAATGAAGATATTTTGTTTCATATTATATATTGTCATGTAATGTTCCTATTCCACAAAAACACTAGAACTCAAGATCTTCAATATTGTTTCATATTAAGTGTTAATGTAATAAATGATATTTAATAGTGTAAATAAAGCAACGTTGTTATAATGTATATCGAAGGATATGATTAGATATTTTTGGGATTTTGATTAGAAAACCCCAGTGAATACATAAGTGATAAACTAAATATAATATACAAGTACTTATTTTTTTATATTATTGATTAAATGGTTTATCAAAAAAATAAATCCATTTATAGATACGTGCAGGTAGAGGCGGCTCTAGAAAAGATGTACCTAGGATTGAAAACTCTATCAATGAGTTTTGGGCATGACCTTGGGTATCCTGGTACACGAGAACAAGCCTTATTTCACACTTGGTTATGAAACTACCAAGGGATATGCATTGGTATATTCACAAGCATAGTCAGAAGAATTATTAAGGGAAATAAAAACAATTACCCTAAAAATGTATGTTATAATATAGATAAATAATAATATAGATTGAAGCCTATAGATTCATATGTTAAGGAAGTAAATGTTATTTATAAGTCATCTATTTTTCCATATATTACCCTTTATGTGTTACACCTAACGTTCCGTTTATTCCATCTAATGGCTGGTTATAGGAGGACTCAGGATAACAACTAATGTGAAGATCATTTTGATGAATGTGCTGATGAAATTCCCTATCTGACAGGATCATGAATCAAGAACATTGTCATGGTTATCTATCAGTTAACTCAAACCTTGAATAGATAAATGGGTCAAGAGGAACGTTGAACCCCCACCCCCCCCCCCAGAAAGAACAAGTGACTAGAGAGATCTTCATGAGACAAAGGACTTTCAATTTTAATGGATCACTTGATCCCTTAATAATCGAACAATGCATCAGCTCTATTGAAAAGTTCTTCTCCACAATTAAATGTTCAGATCAAGAGATGGTTCATCTGGCTGGTTATCATATGGAGGGTAAAGCTGATCAATGGTTGACATTGATCGAAAATATGAAGCATGAGAAGAAGATCAATGCATTAGAGTGGAATAATTTCTAAAAAAAGTTTTTTTGATAAATATTTTATGCGCACCCACTAGATTAAGATGAAAAGGGACATTTTTTCCCTCAAGAAAGAAGACGACAAATCCTACAGTGTGTATGAGGAAAACATAAAAAGGAAGGAATGATACACCTCCATATTTTTCATTAACCATGAATGCAAGGTTGATCGCTTCTTTGGTGTGCGGAAACCAAGCCTGTGGAAATCTGTTGAGATTCATGACTTCGACAGTTATGAAGAAATTGTCTGATGTGCCCTCAAGGATGAAATGGAGATCGGAGAATCTCATGGGTATCATGAAAATATGAAGTGTATGATTTATTTCAATTTATGTAGTCTGATGGATAAATCCAATGGTGCTACGGTGATCAAGCACACCACTTTCCCATGGTGTCGAATGAAACACCCAGAAAATTTCTTAATGGGGATGAGGAAATGCTTTAGGTGTTGAAGAGAAGAACACATAGCTATTAACTACCGATAATAAAAACCCACCAATGCGATAGAGAAGAGGGATACTATGTTCGACTCTCAACTCCATGTTCATTTCATCAACTACAATGAAACAGGTCATATTGAAAATTAGTTCCTAAAGCCAAGGATTTTCGGAGGCAACCAAAAACCTCTAAGGCAGCAAGGGTGAGATTTTTCCATCACTACGACAAAAGTGAACCCTGAAAATGAATGGTTGAAAGGTACCCTTGTTATTCATTAAAGATGTGTGAACATTATTTTTTTATTTCCGTTTTACTCATTATTTTATATCATGAATGTTTAGTATAAAATCCCAACACCACCAAAAATCATGGAAGTAAAGATATCAAAGAGTTTGGAAAATGCGGTAATCATTTCATCCCTTGAATATAACATCCCCCGTCATAATCGGTGGATTGAACTTCCCGGAGAACCTAATAATACTCCCTATAGTTGAATTTGATGGAATTATTGGCATTGATTTGTTCTCCTTATATAGAGCCAGCATAAATTTCTATGAGAGGGAAATCAATCTCCATGTGGAGAATCGACCCCGGATTGTGTAAAAGTGCAAGGAGGAGAATGAATCATCTTTAGTTACATCATCTCAAGTGTGGATTTTACTTCCCTATGTGCACACATATCTAGATCAGATGATTGATTCTAAGGAGGGAATAATCATTAACGACATTCCTATTGTGGGGGAATTTTTTAAAGAGTTTCCCGAGGATTTTCCTGGTCTTCCTCCTATAAGATATGTTGAATTATCAATTTATATTATATCCATGGCATTTACAATATCCAAGACTCTGTACTAAATGGTTGTTTTGGATCATGAGGAGCTTATGAAATAAATACACGATATATAAAGGGTTTATACGCCAATGTGCTTCACCATGGGGTGCAACTATCCTCTTAGACAATAAGATGGATGGGTCAATGCCGCATTGTATCGATTATCTTGAGTTTAACGAAATTATGATAATGAACAAGTATCCTCTACCAAGAATTGATAACTAATTCGATCAGCTTTATGGAGAAAAATACTTATCCATGGTAGATTAGTGGTCGAGATATTATCAAGTAAGGGTGAAGAAGGAATATATCCCAAAGACTTATTTTTGTACAAGATATGAGCACTATGAATTCATATTAATACCTTTAGGACTCACTAATTCTCCAAGAATCTTCATGGACTTGATGAATAGTGTATTTAGAGATTACCTCGACAAATTTGTGGTAGTCTTTATATGTGATATTTTTATATACTCCACAACCAAATAGGATCACAAAGAGCATTTAAGAACTGTGTTTTTGACCTTGTGGAAGGATAAGATCTATGAAAAGTACAGAAAGTGTGAGTTTTGTTTGAAAGAGGTCTCATTATTCAATCATATCATCACAAGTAATGTGATATATGTGTATCCCTCTAAGACAAAAAAAATTGATGTATGTGCGAGGACACCATCAGAAAAGGATATCTGTAGCTTCATGGGGTTATCTGGATATTAACAACGATTTGTGAGAAATTTCTCACAATTATCAAACCCTCTTACCAAGCTAACATAGAAGGGAGTAATGATTGCTTGGAATTAGGAATTTGAAAAAATAATCAAAGAGTTTAAAAGGAATCTTATCACTACACCCATGCTAACTACAAGGAGTTTTAAAGGAGTCATGGGCTGTGTGTTGTTGCAATATGATAATTTCATTGCCTATAATTCAAGGTAGTAGAATGTTCATGACAACAATTTTCCAACACATGATCTGGAGTTTGTTGCGGTGATCTTCCCTTTAAAAATATGGAGGCAGTATCGATTTGGGGAGAAGTTTGAAATATATACGGGCCATAAAATCATCATGTATATATTTACACAGAAAGATTGGAAGATGCGGCAATAAATATGGTTAGAGATGATCAAAGAACATGACTGCTCAATCTATTATCACCATAGGAATGTGATCTAGGTGGATGAAAATTTATGTAGAAAGGACCCATTTATTCAATTATTTTTTTGAATTGATAAGGACCAAATCTTCTTAGATTTGATGAAGACAGACATGGGAATTATAAATAAATGAACACCAGTAGTCCCTTTAAAAATAACTGCTCACCCATCTCTTTTGGAATGTTGAAAGGATGCTCAAAAGGATGATGTGGGAATTCAGAAGAAACCGGAATCTATCAGAAAAGGTAAATCTTCATAGTTCTATGTTAATGAAGAAGGAATATTGAGATTTTAGAAAATACTATGTGTTTAACCATGCCCAGATTTGAAAAAGGATCTTTTGGATGATACACATAGTTCAAATTTCATTATTCACCCATGAAACACAGAGATGTATCGAGATCTCTGAGAGAATTATTGGTGGGATAATATGAAGAGGTAGATTGTTAAATATACATAACATTTCCATGTCTGTCAGCAACTAAAGTAAAATATGTAGAATTCTAAGGGGATGATGCACAAATTCCCCACACCATCATATAAATATGAGAACATATCCATGGAATTTGTAACCAAACATCTGAATACATCCAAAGCCAATAATGAAATTTGGGTTATTGTGGAACATCTTACAATGTCTGCAATCTTCATTCCAATTTAGGAGGATTTCTCATTGGATCGTCCGGCACAGATGTAAATCGTAGATGTGGTAAGGATGCAATGGGTACCACTATTGATTGAATATGATCTCGATCCAAGATTAACCTCTACATTTTGGAAGAGTCATCTACATGCTCTATATACTATGCTGAACATCATTACATATTATCATCCTAAAACTAATGGCCAATCCATGCTGACAATCTAAACACTTAAGGGCATGTTGAGAGCATCCTCATTGGACATTAAAGGATTATGTGGTCAATATCTTCCTATGGTTGGATTCTCCTTTAATTACAGTTTCCACTCGAGAATCTGAATTCCACCAAATAAACCCATGTATGGTAAGAGATGCATAACACTGATATGTAGGGGTGAAGTTAGTGACAGTAAGATTTTTGGACCAAAAAGTTTCAATGAAATGGTGGAGAAGGTTAAAGCCATTTAGTAAAATATCAAACCATCGAAAATTTGATAGAAGTTTTATGTGGATAACCATTGACGAGACATTGAGTTCAATATTGGAATCATGGAATTTCTAATCATATCTTTGAAGAAGAAGCTCATGAGGTTTGGAAAGAAAGGGAATTTAAGTCAAAGTTACATCAGCCCCATCGAGATTCTTGACCGTATCGGGGTTGTGGCATATTGACTAGAACTTCCACCTACCATGACAAAAAAACATGATTTCGTTCATGTTTCCCTCTTAAGGAAGTACATACCAGACCCTTCATATGTATTCTCTTCAATGGTATCACAACTAGAGGATGATCTTTATTGCGAGGAGAAACCAGTTAGGTTCTTAGATCATAGAGAAAAAGTTCTACAAAATAAGACAATACCACTCATCAACGTCTTATAGAAAAGTCCACAAGTTTGAAGAAGTGATGTGGGAATCCAAGGAAGTAATGATGCAGAGTTACCCACATCTATTTTATTGTGGGAAAATGAAATCTCGTGGGTGAAAATTCATTAGGGGGGAATATAGTAACGAACCAAAAATTATTCAATGAAAATTTTCTTTGTTAATTTTAATGTATTTTAATGGTTATGCAAAATGTATGCCCTTACTTTGTTCTATGTTTTGGATTTTAAAAAACCCTTAATAATTATTACCATTTCTAGTATATCCATTGAAATGTGATTAAACGATTAGTATAAAAATAGGGCTTCAACAAATCCAATTCACTCAGAGAATGAAAGTGATGGCGTTATCCAGTAGACTTGCCCATTACGAAGCCCATTTTTCGGAGCCCGGAAAGGAGGTGGTATCATCAAGATTCCCTCTTGACCAACCAAAATCATATTTTGAATATGTTAATATCTAGTAGAACTTCCTATGAGATAAGTGGAAATTTATAGAGATTACTGCTTGAACAATGTTATCGGAGCCACCCAAATAGTCTGTCACCATCTCGCACCTTACCTGAAGGTCTTATGTGGGTGTTTTAAGGGGTCATGTAATAATAACCTAGTACTAAGATTATGTACATTATTCATCAATAGAGAATGTACATTATTTTTTATTCTGACCTAGTAAATAATTTTTATGTCACAAATAATATTTTTAGATAATATTCATCTAAGAAATCTATTTTGATGAAATAAATGATTTTTGAATTAAATAATGTTTTAATAAAATATTATTATTATTATTAATTAATTTTTGTTAAATATAAATGATCATATAATTTTATTAATTTAATTGTAATTTTTTTAAGGTTTGAAATCTATTTTGGTCAAAACACATGAATTTTTGATAAATGCAGATTTTTATATTAAAAGTAAAAATTCAAATATATAGATAATTATTTTGGTAAAAAGAATATTATTTTTGTAATTAGGATGTTGAAATATTTTAAAGGTGAATTTTTCATATTTTTCTGAGACAATCGAATTTTTGTTTAAATATTAAATAATTTTTTATTATATAATGTGGTTATGACATAATAGTGACCCAATAGTTATGTAATAAAATAATATAAACATTATATTGGGCCAATACATGTTTTAAAATTAATATAATGTGATCTTGGGTATTATTGATTTATTTTATGATGCTTTAGTGAACCGTTCTTGTCTTACAAAACATTTTGTCTTTTTAAATTGTTTTCCTTGTGAGTGTGACTCATCTCCACATAACCAACCCTATTATTTTAAGAACATCATACAATGGTGATATGAAAAATTGTTTTCCACTCCCTTTTTTAAAAACCCATGGTCAAAAACCATGGGATAGTTTGTGGTTTTGATTAGTTGAATGTGTGGTGTCCCAAACCAAAATAACAAATACTCCCGCCTCATTTCCTATATAAACCCACCAAAGATCCCACATCCTATTTTATAAAAGCCTTTGGAGTTCGTCCAATATTTTCCCTATTATATCTATAATCCTTCCATGGTGCTCCAAGCTCACATTAAGCCTCTCTCAAACCTCTCCCAATCCATTGGGATCACACATCCAAATATGGGATTCTCACTTTCCTTATTTATGTCCCAGTTTCCTTATACTGTAATTCCCTTTTATTTTCAATCATAAATATTTGGGTATGATTTCTCACCTCCCCAATAAATCCCTCTACAATTTTAAATAATGATAGTTACCCTATCTCTCTTATTAATTCCTCCCATGTACACCTATTACAATGTCGACATTCCGTAAGGAATATCTCTCCTCATTTAGATTCAAGCAATTCTTTTTTATTACATTTATAATGTTCATTAAATTTGTTATGACATGTATCTATATGAATCCCTTACTATAAATTTCATTAAAATATTATGAGACACCCATTTCTATGTAATTCTCTATTTTTTATGAATTCTTATGTCACGTCGATATGCAGCCTAAATTGTACTGTATTTTTTCAAGCCATGATCATAGTGTAATGAATACCATACCCTTGTATCTGTCAAGGTTATTCTACTTTATTCACATATACATATTTAATGCTTATTTAGCATATTTACTCCACATTCTTTAATCGTGTAATAACTTCTTATTTTTATCGATTCCATGTGATATGATCCATCTGGCACACTTATGCATTAATGAAATGTTTAATAAGGGTGTTCCCTAAAGCACTCCAATGAATTGGGTAAGTATTTCATCATGATACACCATGTGCAATGGGTGTTGAATCATTATAATTCATGTGAAATGTGGGTTTACTTGTGCTCCATAAGCAATGAGCCATGGCTCATGCTAAAATCATGTTAAGTTTTGTGGCCACATCTCCATGTTATGATTTTCATGCTTTATCGTGCATTTATATTCATGTTTCACTTGTGATCCATTGATATTTCTATTTTATATCTTTTATTGTATTCCTCATGTTATTTCATGTTTATTGCATTACTAGGCTTCATAGATCACTCTTTTCATATGAATGTCCTCAGGTAATACCATTCAATGCTAAGTACGAGGGAATATAATGGTCTTGTAAAAGAAGATTTCAATAACGATGTTGTGTATCATGTTTTATATTTTTATGTAATATTCCTAAACCCCAAATACATTGACCTCTTGATCTTCCATGTTGTATCAATTGATGTATTAATGTAATAAATCATGTTTAATTGTGTAAATAAAGCATGTTTTTTAATGAAAATATATATTTATGTTCTATAAAATAATTAAACATTCATCATATCATTATATAATAACCCATGAAAATAATTTGGGGTCAATAAATATTTCATCAATCTAATATATCATAACCCGAGTAAAATAAATGGGTTTCATAATAATCTCATCATTGTTACCATTGTACATCAAAATAATTATTAGGGCCTATACTTTTGGATTATATCCCCACTAAAACATAAATAACACCAAATTTTTTAGTCAATGATGAATAAAAATTCAATAAAATGATAATTAATAAATTTTTATGGAAAATATCCTTATGAAAGTTTAAATAATTATTCTAAAACTCAATGTTTTCCAAATATTATGATTTTTTTGTTGAAAATAACTTCAGAAAGTTATAATGGAATCACCAAATTGTCAAGTGGTCATGGAAATGGTAAATTATATTTCATAATGTATGACTTAAAAGAAAATATTATATTAACTATACTATTAAAAATTTTAAAAGTACCACATTTATATAATTAAAAGAATACCCCGTTCAAAAAAAAATTAAAAATTCAACCAAAGAAAACATGGATTTAATAGTTCATTGTAGTGTATTAAAGTACATTATTGAATACTTTTTTTACTATGCATTGTCATGAAAGAGAACATCTTTTTGACTATAGAGATAAATAGTCTTTATTTTCCGGCAAAACAATATTTTGTTATATTTAGTTATCAAATAGTAGTGAAATGGAAGGAAAATATGTATTATGTAGAGATAAATATATAAAACTAAAATTCATAATTTTATTGAGGAGAAGATCATGATATTTCATCATGAGTAACATAATCATACACAATCCCTATAAACAATGAGATTTTAACATAATAACCCTATCCCTATCGTAAATTTTGATATACAAGACACATGAAAAAATAACCATAAGTGGTTACGTAACTCACCATAAATTTAATAATAGGAATCATAAAAGACATTCAGGGGTTGTTTAAAATTATTCATGTAAAATATAAACATAAAATTTATTAAATTCAAAATAAATTGGATTCACAATTATATAACTAACATAGTTTTTCATTCAAAACCATTTTAAATCCAAATATCACTCTATAAATGCTTCAAAACAAAAATGAAATTTTCAATAAAATTCATTAATTTTTAATATTCATAAAAAATAATTTTTTCATAAATTTATCAAAACATTATTCTAGGATAATTTTGAAACCATGATATAAAAAAAAAATTTTATTCATACAAATATTTTTCATTAATGTAAAAAATTAATTTCTAAATATGGATGGAAAATTTTAAAAACCTGTTTTTTAGTGAAATATTATTTTAAAGAATAAAATTAGATTTAACATTATCTCATATATAAAAGATATATTTGATGAAATAGAAAATTATTTATTAAAAATAAAGCAAATAAATTTTATTAAAATTATTGACAAATCTTGATTAATTTAATTTAGTAAGTAAAAAAATAAAAATATAAATATAGTTTTTTAAATTTATATTTATTTTTCATTCAAATGTTTTTTATTTTCATTTATAATAAATTTATAAAAAATTAATTTATATTATATATTTTTAAACCATAATTCCTTTATAATTTTTTATTCATAATCATTCTCCCCATTATTATGGCTAGGATAGAAATTTCAATTTAAAAATATTACCTATTTAAACGTATATCATAGTTTATTTAAACTCATTGTTCCTTGTAACGTATACTAACAAAAAAATTAATTTATTTTTAAAAAATATTTCGAAAAATAATGTCTTGTTACATTCTACCCCACTTAAAATCAATTTCTTTCATGAAATTATAAATCTATGATATGAACAATTTAGAATACATCTACCTCATCATATCCAAAGGTTCCCTTGTTCCTTACCCAAATTGGTGGTTTGATGACAAAATCATTACTTGGATAGTGTTATTATTTCATATAACTTTATATCTATAATCCTAAATCACCACAGTTTGTTTCGTATAACAAATATCTTAATCATATTGTATAAATGCCAATAATATTTTTATTTATTTTCTTAATATAATCATTACAATTTTGGAGGGTGATAATATCTTCCATATTCGTATGATATCATTGTTCAATATATGTTAATTATTGCGTACTTACTCCCTCAAGATAGAAACATGGAACCCATTGTGAACATGAGTGTGGTTTTTTGGGAGTTAAAAATGATATGATACCATATCATCAAGATCAATAGCCTAAAATTGGAAATTTTACATTGTGCTATGATTTTGATTCTTGTTAAATATCAAATACTTATTCAATGGGTAAATTTATAGAAACCTTCTAACGAGCAAAAAATTTCAAATCGGGCTGATGATTTTATGTATACCATTTATGTTGACTATAAGAATTCTTAATGTATAAATGTATGGCGTTATCATTCCAATTAATTTCCTCAATTACCACATATCACAATATATTTATTTTTCCAACTTAATTTCTTTATATTTGAGTAGTACACTAAACCATATAGATTGATACATAAGAATCCATATGAATGCTAGATTGAATGTCAATTTTTCAATGAAAAATGGATTTAAGGAAGTTGTTAATCGCAAACACCTATGAAATACATATAAAAATATCTCACAATAACATTAATGGTTCGAATGGTTTTCTTAGAAAGATCATCTGAATGAGGATAATACACACTACTAAAACTCAAATATTAATACAGATCATGGTGATGAATTCCCCCAAACATAATGGTAAACATCATATCCCAATCAAATGAAATAGAATGAGGTACTCCATTAAACCGTACAACTTTATTAATTATTACACTATCAAGACAATCAAAATAGAAATATTATTTACTAGATATTAAGTGTTCTCACTTCTTATTCCTATTGACTTCAACCCAACTAACATTATATCCATTAGATGTTTTAGGGATTCTGATGAAAAAATCTGTTTGTTATGTATTCCCATTTCCATCATGGCATTGTTAATAGAAGTAATAACCCGTTTAAATGATTTCTCTAAAACCTATCTTGCATTGATACCATGAACTGAGATACAATCTTGGGAATATCTCTCTTCATTCAATGGAACCAAAAATACTATTTCATATCTCTATATGTCTTTCCTATTCATGGATGAATATGGAATGATGAACTATGAAATTTCCCAAAAATATCCATTATAAAATCAGGTAAGGGTAAAATATATACATAGTTATTAAACTATTTCATTCCACTATAATTTCTATTATAATGTAGAATATTTCTGACCTTATAATATATTTAAATATCTTCCTGTTTCTATATTAATCATCTCATGAATATTTGGTTGATGGATTATTGGAGAAATATAGTATTTCTACCCTTCTTTCGATAATTCCGAATAGATCCTATTCAAATCCATAAATATTAGATCATTTTTGGTCCATATTATAGATCATCTTGTATGGTCCTTTCAACATAAAGCACCAGCCACCTTGTTTTCATTTCTAGTATGGTAATGTATAGAGATGTCATAATATTTAATTAGTTCTTACCACATTACCTAGTGTGTATTAAAATACATTTATGTTAATATATACTTTTAAATATTTTGATCATTATATATATCACAACATCTTCATAAAGGTAAGTCATCCATATGTTTAAAAAAAAACTTACCGCATTTTACTCTAGATCAAGATTTGGGTAATTTCTCTCATAAATAATCAATTTTAAAGTTTCATAATCTATATCCATGTCATTATTTAGGAAAATTTATAAAAATATTTTCTTCGATGCTTAATTACTTATTAAAAACCCTTCTCCACTATAGGTCAATATTATAACTGGTGCACTAACTTACATTATATTCAATTTCATGAAATTTTATTCACATTAATTATTCCAAAGAAACTTGAATCCTTTCAAGGATAACATGGTGAGTGGACTAGATAGTTATGAGAAATTATAAAAATAATGAAAACATCAGACCTTAATTATAGTGGTTATTATTGTCCATTAGTCAATAACAACGTTCTTTTATGGATCCACAAATATACCCCATATTGAGATTATATAACAGAAAAAATGATACCTTTTATAGTAAACTATTCAAAATTTGTAAAATTTAGAAACAAATTTTTCTTCTTCTTGGCCTTTATCCATATTATAAAGTGATATTAATTCTCTTACTTACACTTTTAATATATAAGAATATCATAGGTAAATACTACAAAAAACTAATCAAGGAAACATTTAAAGAATCTATTCATTAAATACATGAAGATAGATGGTGTATTAGTAAAATAAAAGGGAATAATTATATATTCATAGTGTCTATGCCCTATATGGAATATTTTCATGGGTATATTCTCCTTTTTAAAACATAATTTATGATATATAGAATGAAATTCAATCTTTGAGAAGTTTTGATCATCACACCATTGATCAATGAAGCCATAAAATACAGTGTAAGGGATAAATTTTAAGGATTTTGATCTAGTTTAATCACATATAATTAATGAATAATCTCATCGATAAATATTTGTTCATTACAAAAAGTGTTAGTGTAACCCAAGGTCACACACATTGAAGGATAAATCCTTTTTTAAGATTCTATTGATGTCTCTTTTCAAATTCCTATGACACAGTTGGGGATATTATATATGGAGACTTTGAAATAGTTATGACACTAGGTATGAGTTCTATTGAGAAATGAACTTCAATATTATTCTGAAGATTAGGTAACTCATAATGAAAAAATTAAAAAACTCCCACATAATAAGAATATCATCTATATTTAGTTTTTAAAAACATATTAGAAAAGCACCTATCTTTAATTGGAATCAATACCCATATAGTGGACCCAACATACATTAAATGTTCATATTTATCATCGCACTACTAAATAATCATAGGAAGGTTTAAAATATCAAATGTAACATCCCTTCCTCAAAATATAATGTGTTATTATTCTAGAGAAATTAAATCCTTGCCAAATATAATATCATATTCAACCAGAGGGAGAATAAAAAAATTGCCGGAATCAAATTTATAAAAAATTCTACTTGATTATAATCATATATTGAGATGAAATCATCATAAAATTATGGTTTTCACTCCTAATTCAAAATTTTATTTATGGGGATGGAAATTAAAATTACTATATAATCCTCATGACATTTTGGAATTTATATAAGTAAGATTAAATTATATACTATAATATTTTATTATACCTATCACCATTCTGACTTCATTCATAAATAATCAATACCTTTTTATACCAGAATAGAGTGTCTAACATTCAAAAATCTTTAAAAAAAGAGAATAAGCAAGTAAAATAATTCATATGATATGTAAATTCTGACTTTTTTTTCAATCTATGAAAACATAGGTTTAACCAATGAAATTCATTTCATCATCTACTCAAATCCATCATGATGGTTTGAAAATAGTTTGTTAATATTCCAAAAATATCACATGGGATTGAAAAAAAAATAATTTAGAAATTAAAATTGGCATGCACTTCTGAAAAATTGAGTCAAATCACAATGAAAGCTTTATTGAGTTATTACCCCTAGGTAGAACTGTTCTATAGACACATATACTTGTATTATCTATATATTGATTCCTCCTCTAAATCCTCTTTTTGGTATTTTCAAATGAAACGTTTAAGGGTAATTGAGAACCCTAACAATAACATCCAAATAAAAACATTAAAAGGAAAAGTCACCCAAATCAGGACTATTTGGAGCAGCCTCTACCTAGAATCAACATCGTTAAGTCTTGCCTCCACCTTCGCATGGCTGCTCGGAAACCTGTCCCGTGAAAAGATGCACAGGCTTGGTACTGATGGTATTCAACATACCCTCTCAATCATCTAAATCCTAATGGTATGCGCTGGTGAATGCTCCCAGCTCAGAAACTACATCTGAGGAAGATCCAGTAGTGTGACTAAAGACATTCAAAACAAAAACCAACTCAAAAAAATGTAAATGCAGTATAAAACATCCACTAAAATCAATGTCTGGATTTACTTATTAGGAAAATACTACTTAGGACCACTAACACCATGCTCCTGGCCCATCCCATAAGAGATAGAAGAGGAGAATTAGATAGATTCGGGAAAATGTCGCATAACGGAGAATGCACCACATTACCAGGACAAGATTTATGATAGGTAGAACCACCACCCAAGTTAGAATTGGGGCTAACATTACATGTAGTTGCTTCCCTGCATTGAGGAGGGGAGGATGAGATCTTTTCTTCAGACCTTACCATTCCATCATGTGGGGAGGCATAATCCTTGTGCAATTTTTACCTCCTACCAAGATAAAAATTAAAACCATCCTCATCAATCATCACATGTTTATCCTTCTTCAATGGAGTCCTCTGTGAATCCTTCAAAATCGGAACCACTACAGCAGTAGCCAGCGAGAGGCACCTCTGGCCAGTAACCCCACTGGACACCTGCCCATCTGTGGGAGAACAGAGAGCTTGAGGCACCCCCTGATCTCCTAAAATCAGAGTCAAATAAAGAGGGAGATTGGGAAGCTAGGGTGCACTGATACAGGGTCCTGAACTGAGGGAAGAGCTGACACCTGCATAGAGACCAGAGGCTAAACAGGTTCCTCAATCACTGAGGGGAACTAATCCTTCTGAGAATCACAGGCTGTTGAGGGACCACTTCGATAGTGACCTCCATGCTGGCAATATATAGATCCCGAATGTCCTTGACGGAAGCAGAGAGAAAAATAACATACAATCTCCTTGTAGATGATGTGTTACAATATTCCATCCTCACCATCACTGATAGACAAATTCGGCGAGTAAGAACCCTAGACAAATCCATTTCAACGCAGAAGTACACAAAACAAGGCTGCAATAATTTAGAGGTAGAATCATCAGTGCACAGGAAGAAACCAAGACAGACACCAATAACATTCAATAAAGAAATAGATATAATTCTTTTTAAATGATATTAATAAAGATATCATTTGATGATAAAATGAAATCATAAGATAAAAATAATGGTATGATATCAAAAATATAACATACAAGGTTTACAAATAATCTATCAAAGATATTAAAAAATATTTCTTGTAATAAAACATAATACATTCAAATTACATGAATCATATAGTAGGGAATCATTATAAAGATATCATGAACCATATTTTAATATCATATAAGTGGGCCGCAAAAATAAGTATTCATGCCATTTATTTTGGAAATGTTGAATATCAAGATCATATAATCAGAAAAGACTAAGAATAAACAATTATTCCCCAGAGTGAATCAATAATATCAACGTGTTTCCTATAATAGAACAAGAAAACCATATTTATTCCCATATTTGATTAAGCATATTTATTTTTTTCCCATGATGAGTCAAATACAAAGACTGGTTTCCCATAGAGGATCATGTACATCATTTTGTTCCCCTTAATTATCTACTAAGATATAATACATTAACATTTTCAATAGTTGGATATATAGTTCCGTGGACCACCCATCACATAAATAAAACTTACATATGTTCCCCATAAAATCATTTAACATTCATCATATCATCATATCATGGCCCCTCTAAAGAAATCAGGATTCATAAATATTTCATTAACCCATCACAGAATAGCCCCTAGAAAATGAATTGTAATAATAATAATCTAATACTCATAATCAATAAATATCCATATAATGAATATAAATGGTACCGTTGGATCATATAACCAATAAAAAAAGCAACTCCAAATTTTTTTATATTTGATAAATAGAAATTCTATAAAAATATCATCAAATATTAATTGAGGAAAATATCATTTCCAATTTAAAATTTTATTATTTTAATCTCAAAAATCACATAATATTTTAAATATACTTTTTTGTTGAAGTGAACGTAGAAACTTTATAATAAAATATAAAAAAAATTGTGTACATTATAGTGGTAAATGTTTTTCATAATGTACAAGTTACATGAAAACATTCATTTTTTCATTATTATAAAATAGTTAAACAACACATCATTTGAAAAAATAAGTTATTATTTTTCATGATTTTGTAAAAATTCCAAAAATAGAAATAATTTCTTAATTAATCATTTAAATATAGTAAAAACATCCATATTTGTTTTTGAAAATTAGGTAAAGGAAGAGAATTTCCTTTCGACTGAAGAGAGAAATATTGTTGATTCTCCATAAAAATATTTTTTGGGAATCACTAGTTATTAAAGAGATGAAACATTGAATACTAATGTAATCTACATAAATAACTAAAGGAGAATAAAATTCAGGTGTTTATATATATATATCATAATATTTGATTATTGAAATCATAATAATAAACAATCTTAATAAATAATGAGATTTCAACATAAAAACTGTATCATATTTCAAATTTCATATTTTAAAATACATGAAATAAATAAATATATAAAGATATATATATTTATATATATTTCATATTAATGATTTCATGATAAATTCATAGTTATTATATACACCCCATAAAATAAGAAAGTTGTTCAAATGGGAGATGACACAAAGAATAAAAGTGAACTGAAAATTTGATACCACTTTGGTAACTTTTGAAACATAAGACCATGAATATTTAAATTAAAAAAAAATTCTTTAAATATTGAATAATATCAATTCATCATATGAAATTTAAAATGGTATTAAACACACACCATAAAATAGTATAAGGGAGTTAAAAACATATCCCCAAAAAAAGAAAACTTGAGATGATAAATACTTACCTCATATTCGGCTTCCATCATACATGTTCAAACTACCCCAACAAAAAATAATCATTTCTTATAAATATATTACTAAAAAATATTTATATATATCCATAGATGCATTATTAACTTGTGAACATTAACACTTATTTTTTTCAATTCCTTATTGAAAATCATATATTTATGTGAAAACTACTTCATTTTTTGTATATTTTTTATTTGATTGTTTCGATCATTGTAGATTGATCATTTTTCCATAATATCCATAATTTTACATATTATATAAATATAATATATATTCATTATATAATTTTTTATAATTTTTTCAAAATATTATAGCTAGAAAAATATGTTACACTATTCATGGAGATGACTGGCTTTACGTATACATGAAACATGTTTTCATTTTTTAGGGATTGAATTAGAGAAATTTAAATATTAAATCCCCTTTAAAGAATGATTTTTAAGTAATATATAACCACATATTTCCGTAATATCCATCATTATTGCCTTCCATGTCAAAATAAAATGAAAAACAAGTCACATCACTTGGTGGTGACGTTAGTCCACACCTCTATATGAGTGAAGTTACCATTTTCAAAAAGATTTGATGGTAAAAAGTTAGATGTGATTTTATAATAAAAAAAAAATTTAATTAAATATAATATATTTACATTTAATACATCTCTATATTTAGTGTTCATAGGAGGTAGTGGATAATAATTACATAAAATCATGATGCGGCAGTCTGTCGTACACATGCTCGATAGTTTCATTTCCCATTTGACAATAGAGTGGATCGATATTGGCTATGAAATTAATATAATAAAATCTAAATATATGTTGAATAATTATTATATTAAATAATAATGGTTAAATAATATTTTTAGGGGTTCTAAAAATAAATAAATAATGTTTGTTAAGAATGATGCATACTCATTCAACAACCTCTTTATGGAAGCACCAAAATTCTCATTAGAAGGGTTTTCTATTATAATCAATTAATCTACTAAGTGGGAAGGGAATTAAGGAATTTATTTTTGGAGGATTTTTTTTAACCAAAATTATTTGGAATTGTGAAGAAAAAATGAGAGGAGGTTCACTTTTATAAGTGAGAAGCGGTGAATGTTTTTTAAATAACACAAACTATTCAATTATGGGAAGTTACTATCAATACGTGTGCCCCATAAATTGATAAATAATGTATTGAAGGTAAAATATACTCTATCCACACCTTCAAAAATAAAAAATTCACATTTTTAAATATTTTATTCCCATTAACCTCTAGGTTAACTTACTTTTACTATTTTAGTATCCACCATGGTGTCTAGTTATTTTACCAAGGTAATTTATCCTTTATGAATAAAAAATAGAATAATAAGTATGATGTGATTTGGAAAATCATATGATAAACAATAAATAAAATTTATCCAAAAAAATCTAAAATTAGTTGAAAATTAATTTTAATACACATGTATGCTACGTAAAAAACAACATTTTAACCTTAGATATTGTAATTCATTTTTAATAATTTTTCTATTAACTGTGAATAAAATGTTATTTTGGAAATATTACCAAAAATTTACTATTATTATTCCAAATATTTATTCCATTTTACCAAATTAAATTCACAAAATTTGAATAATTTAATTTAAATTTAAACGCGTAAATGCGGCCGAAACATGGTTTTCCAAAGAAAATGCTTTCAAGAGTATAGAATGTTTTTATATTAAAATTAAAAATAAAATTCATTTTCATAAAATGAATTCTACTAATAATAATATAATATAACTAATTTTTCTTATCAAATAATTTTTATAAATGGACATTTTTCAATTATTTATAAAAATTATGTTTTAAAAAAATATGTATAATTCATTATACATCGAACAATTAATATTTTCCTCTCTAAATCTCTTTTTTTTATTTTCTGAATAATAATCACTTTTATGGCTGAGTGAGAACCTCAGAAACTACCACCATTTCAAAGATTCAAACACCATAACAAAAAAACATTGTGAATATAAAAAATACAGAACAAGCATTTCTTTTACATTTAAAATATTTTTTATTTTCCATTGAAATCAATTTATGACCGATAAATTTATTTTATACATGTGTGAACCAAATATTTTTTCTTAAATTAGTTTGTCTGATTTATAAATTTCACTTTAACAGGTAGGTTATTACGATCACATTAAACTATAATATATTATTAGTGTATAGAGATTCTTTTAAACTAAATGTTCTATTTAATGTATGTGATCAAATAAATTATTCTTTTTGTAAATATATATTTTATAAAATAATGGGTTTTCACAATTGAGTTTTTTTTCCAAAAATACGGTTAAAAAATTTAATTTCACATAAGTTGGAAAATGAGATGAAAAATTGTTGCCAAATTAACATATCATCAATTAAATGGGACATGCTAATGTTATTATATCATTATGGATTAATAAAATTATAATGAGTTAGAAGAAGAAATAAACATGAAAACACTTGATTGAGAGTAATATATTTTATTTAAAGACATACATTTCCTTACACAATAATCCTTCATGGATTAGTCATTCAGAGTGAAAAAGGACACTAGGGCAAGAAAAGGGATTTTGTTATTGTATTCATCTAGTTTGTTAAGATAAAATGATATATTTATATAACGAAACATTAAATTAAATAAACATAAGCATGAGATTAATAACAAGTTATACACATTTTAAATTCCTTTGATCCATTAAATTTTCTCTTCTAAGAGAATGATAAAAAACATTAAATTTAATGTTTTCACATCCTAATAGATTTCATTTTTTCCCAAAAAATATGATTTTATGTTATTATCATTATTAATTGAAGTCATTTTAGATTCATTTATGACAAGTAACTATAGTGGAAACATTATCCTGGATAAAATTAATGATTATTATTATATCATATGAAAAAATTTGATAATATATGCAGAGAAAAAAAATATTAATTGATATAAATTAAGGAAATCCAATTAAAATAGTGAAATAATTAAAATCCATAAAAATTATTACCCTTTTCACAACAAAACTACAATCATGTACATAAAACACTCCGAGATGTATAAATAAAAAAATTTGATAATTCTTTTTCAAACCTGTTAAAAATAATGGGAAAACCCTTAAGGAATCCTAATTAAATTGGGTACATAAGGCAACTTTTCATTGTAAAAAAATTCATCTATAAAAGATAATAAGCATTATTAACATCAATAAATCAAAATACTTCCATTAAAACAAATCCTCTAAATAATATTGTTATCTCAGTTATGTCCCAAAATATTAAAATATAAACATCATATTCATTAGCAGGTATGACATAAACACCATGAATGGAATGTAATATAAAATCATAAGACTTTATGATATATATAAAATTCAGATTAAATTAAGTCTATCCAATATATTTTAATTCATTACATTCTATGATTGCATTCCGTGTATGCAACAATAATATTTTTCAATAACTTATGTTACACGTAAGACCTAGTTTTTCCATATCTTCTTAATATTTTAATTTATAATAAAAATCATATCCTAGAAATAAATTTGAATATTAAATATATTATAAAATAATTAATATAATATATGGCTGAATTTATTGGTTACCAATTAATTGGAAATGAATATAAGCACCAGATTAATATTAAGTAAATGTTTTTATAAAAATAATTTTTTATCTTCCAAACGAGTTTTATATAATAAATAAAATTAATTAATATTCATCATTTTTATTAACTAAATTTATATATTATATATTTAGTTTTGTTTCAAATTCATCCCATATATTTGATATCCATAAGTTAAGGAAAAAATTCAATTTTATACATAAAAGGATGTATTTTTGCAAATGAACTTTTAAATACTTCTATTTTTGCAATTGTTTTAAATATAAAAATTATCTATTTAATAAAATTTATTTCATAAAAGAGTTTAATGTTATGAAAAAATAATTTAAAAATTACCTTATGGGGAATTGTTGGTAATATCAGAGGTGTTTCAAATTTGGATGAATAGTAGCAAATAATTAATTTTATTTGAAAACTACCGTTCCAATTAAAAATAATTATATTGATAAAAAAATTTAAATATTTTTTAATGTAAATATAGATAAATTAATAAAAAATATATTAACTATATATCATTTTAATTTTTTTATATTTCATTTATATTTAAAAACATCCTAAGCTGTTGAAAAAATTCTGTTTAAAAAAATCGTTTTATCATTTAATATGATGGATTAATTTTAAAATAATTTTTTATTCTTATGTAAATTAAATTTTTAAATATTTATTCTTTATTTGGAATCAGAACAATTTATAATTATTAATAATTTCAAATTAATATTTAAAAAACATGATTAGTGAAAAGAGTTAAAAATAATTATAATGATAAAGGTAAAAAACAAGTTTTCTTAGTGGTTAAGAATAGAATATTAAGATTAAAAATGACCTATAAAATTTTCCAAACCCCATTATCTAGCCATAAAATGAACTTATATAATATAATCCTGAGTTTAGTCCATTATTTGGCATTTTAATTTGGTAAAAATAAGGCTACATCTAACTTATTTTAAAAATTTCCATTTGTGTTCTCTCCCTCACATATAAATGGCCTCCCTTATCCCCCCACATTATTACTTCAAAACACTTCGGTTGGGAAAATAGATACCTAAATAAATTACCAACATCACTCCCCTCTATATATATTAATATGTTTTTCGATTAAAATAAAATTTAAAAGGCATTATGGAAAACGTAATGACGATACATAAAAGTGGTAATATTCTAATATGAGTTTTTATTGTATTTTCTTCTCCACATAAAATACTTATTATTAACCAATGATTATATAATTACATTAGTTTATTCCATATAATTATTTTTTTCATTTTAAGGGAAATACATAGATCTGTACATAATTTTTTCAAATTGGTTTTGAAATCACCATTCATGTTTACAAAAGACTAAAGCTTCATGAACCAATATCGTTTTTTTGTCATTACCACCTATTAATATTAGAAATAATGATTTATTTATTTATAATATATGATATATTTGGTATTTATGATGTTACTATTCGTTTTTGATTATTATATCACACATACTGTCATGATTTAGTTTTTGATTACAATATCGTCTTACTTGTGTACATGGGACACCCACCTTAGGAAGTGATGTGATTCATTTACTGTTTACCTGGAAAGTATTAAGGATGTTTTAATCAAAATATTTTATATATATGGAATAATAATTATACTCGATCAATATATATATGTGTGTGTGTGTGTCATTTGCATTTTGTTTAATGAATACGTTATTAAAATTGAAACAGTGTTAATGAGTAAGTACTAGCAATTATCTACCTGAACAATGTCTTTCATTTTATATCAATTTTTTTTGGGATAACTATAAATAAAAATATAATTAATATATATTTATTATTTACAACATGCTTTTTTATTTGATTAAATCATGATCAATTTAAGAATAAAAAAATAACAAATCAAAACATCATTAAAACAGTGGAAATTAACATTGAAACAATGATAATAATGAAATATTATTTTTAAACATGTGATAAAATTATAAAAATGTGTAATATATTATATAATAAATATTAATATCATTTATATATAAGATAAAAATTGGTTTAAAAAAATATACTAGACTTTAAAGTATGTACGACAAAAATGAAAGTGTGAGTTAAGAAGATTTATTCTCAATTTCTTATCATTGAGATATAATGTAATTATATTCAAAAAATAACATTTATATGGTGTATATAATTCCCTATAAATATTTATATAATGTGACTTTCATTCTACATGGTATTTTTTGTTTCCATTTAAATTAGTTCATCATTGGGAATTTGAATAGAAACTTACCAAGTGGTAAATTATTTCATAACTCAATTCATTTTCATTATGTTTTATTACATATTTGTTAAAATTAATAATCAATGAATATGTGTATAATTACATTTAAAAATATATTCTTATATTTACAATTTATCCTTTTGGATTTATAGTGGATACACATTAAAGATTCATTAATAAATTCTCACATTCGCATATTGATCATTGTAAGGGTTTATTTCACATTCTTATTTTAATCGAGATTTTTTTATTGAATTAATATTTATGTAAATAATATAATACCTTTTTAATAAAGTATAGATTATTCATCACCACATGTCATTAATGAAATTTTTCAAGTGATATAACCATTTTCTTACTCTTTGGCACATAAAATTAGTGATAAAATGTTTTAATAGAATCCAACTACATTTCCATACTGGGTTGGAAATATGTTTTCATAAAAAATCAGTATTTAAAAATGGATTAAATTAATAATTTCATCTATATTTTTAAATTTTTTTATTAAAATAAATTTTAATAAATTTTGACTTCTTACAATAAAAAATCAAAGGAATCATCTTATCACTTTCCAAACAAATATTTTTTGTAAACATTTTAATTTATAAAAGGAATGTGCTATATAATATGTACATATTTATCGGTATACTGGATCTTCATTTTTTTAAAGATTCCTTCCCCTGATTATGTGGTTATTTTGGATGATTTTTTTAAAATTTATTTTCAATGAAAACTTTTTTTTAATAAATTCTAAATGAAAAGGTTATTTTCCTAAATGATATTTTTTTAAAAATGTTTTCCTAGTATTTTTAAACCTCAATGAAAAAAACTATTTACCCTTAGTCCAATATGTATATATTATGATGACACCATCCTTATTATTTGTTTGGATGGTTTTTGATTTTAGCTACTAGGGATGTAATATTTTGATACAAATCACTTTATTGTGGTTTGTCTATGATTATTTGTATTTATTAGATAATTAATTCAAATTTCATTTGATAATTCTAATATGAATTTTTTATGTTGATTAGGTTTCACCACTTTTATATAAGGAATTCCTTGTTATTTTATGTGACGGATGTAGAAACAATAGCCTATAGATGCATCAGTAGGTTTCATAATAAAATCTAAAAAGCATTATTGCTGAGGCCCCTCCCATTTATTGGATTCATGGATCAATTTTTTAACATTGTTAGATTTATGGAATGAATAATTGAGAGTAATAGATGTCTTTTCATGATGGTTGAAGGATATGTTTTAGATATCTATCATTGTGCATTCAATCATTAGGAATTCTGTTTTGGATATTCCTTGTGATTATAATTTTATTTAGAATGTCCATGGTTATGTTTAAATTTCATATGATAATTTATATGGAATAAATTTATCATCATTTATTCTTTTCATATTTTTCTCATGTTATTAATTTAATGGAATGTGTTTCAGTTATATACCTCTTCATTTTGGTTACAACTTATTTAGCTTCTATTATACACTTACCCATAATCATCGTTTTCTGTCACCCATATTTTTTTTCCTTTCCCTATGATACCATAATGTTTTTTATTACTCATATTCATAGATAAGCTATAAATAAAAAGGAAACTCTAAAAAAAATATTTTTGTAATTTTTGTATTCAATTTTAATGAATGTCTCATTTGTGTATCTATTTTATCAAGACCACTATTGACTTTGGTCCGTTGAGATGTCATTTCATTATATCTTATTCCAATGTAATGCTTGAAAGTACCACTGTGAAGGGGATGTTATCATGTACGCTATAATTTTAATTAGAGAGATTTTAGTAGAAACATTCAAAAATAGATTTTGGAAATAAATGATTAGAGAACATAACACAATGATAAGTTTGATAACAAGAATAGAAGAACATACCAAAGAAACCATGTTTCAAATTACGTGATTATATACCCAAAATTATATAAATTTAGGTTCTATTTTCACTAGTTTTTGGATTATATATTATGTTTCAAAATTATATAATCTATCCTAGTATATGGTGTCATTTATAAATTGTTCCCTATAGAAGGAATGAGAACTTCACCAATGAACATATACATAGAGTAATCATGATCATGTATTTTATTGGATTGAGCCAATAAATAATGGGGGATTATTATGAAAATAATTTTAATCATATAAGGACATAGTATCATGTAGTAATGAGAAAAATAAATATTTTTCTAATTATTATGGATACACGGTGAATCAGGATAGGAATAATAATGTTTGGAAAAACACTACAAAATTGATGAAGGGAAAGAAGTATTTTACCACATGTGATAATTTTTTAAAAAAGCACATTGTAAATTATTTTTTTGGACTCCTCCAGTTTTAATGCCCAACAATATTGTTTAATCATGTTTACTATCATCTCAGTATGTTTCATTAATCATTTGTATAATCTTAATATATTCTGTCCAGTATTATTTGCAAAGACATGTTTCAAATATTTGATTAAGTATGAGTCACCAGTCAGTGGACTCATTATTAGCAGTCTCACAATTCATTCCTAAAATTGACAAAGTCTGAGTCACTATTGTAGTTAAACCACTCAGTCTAAAATTCAGTAAAATACTATGCTCAATTGTTTTAATCAGCCGGTCTAGAATTTTCAGAAAGCACTTGACACCGTTGATAAGTAAAACACACTGGTAATACCAGATAAAAATTTTCATAAAGGACTAGACACCAATACAATATTTCCAAAATGTCTTAGACACCATTCTTTTGATAGCCATCCAGATTTTGGAAAAGTATAAGACACCATTCTATTGAAACTAGTCTAGATTTTATCAATGTATTGGACCTTGTTTTGAATGCACCATTCCCTAATTATATAATTCTCAAAAATTAAAATATACCACTCATGAGACACCAATCTCAAGACCCCATTTATAGAGAAAGGATGAGTAACTTCTTCTGAGTCACCAATCGTGTGCCACCGCTCCTATGTCACTTCGTTTGTGTCACCACTCATGTGACACCATTTCAGACCAAGTCACTTCTCCATTTATCATATAAATTAAAAAAATTTACTACAAGTTATATTTGAGTTTTTTATTGATACTGATATTATTAATGATATTTTGTACCCTTTCTAGTTTGTATTATTATGTACAATGTACCTACACGTGATGAAGATCATTCTCCCTGTAGGCCAAAAAGAAGAACACCTGAAAATAAATAAAATTGGTTTTCAAGAAGATTGACATATGGGGGTGTGACATACTAGACTGTGTTAGAATGAAAGAAAATATATGCACGAATCCTACTATATATGAACAAGAATGAATTTTATGTTAACCAATGAGTTCAAGAATCCTTGTAGGAAAAAATAAAAATAGGTAATATACACGAAGCATCTCACTTGAAACTAGATAACATTGCATCAACAACACTCTATTATTGGTGAATGTTTCCTAGAAGTAGACTCAGTCTGGTCATCTTCTACTTATAAAAATAACATAATAATTAAGCCCATCACTCAATGAATATTAAACCATCTTTGACTATTTCTGCTCTATTTTGTATAATTTTACTAATTTTCGAGTAGTGTCTGTATCTATATCAATAACACACATTGTCTCATATGATAAGTTGTATGATGCAAGATATCCACATTCAATCATCTTTATATATCTTTTTACTCCCATGTATAACTATGGAAGGGTTCTTTGTGTGAACTAGTTCTATTTTATTTCCCATGTAAAACTAGGGAAACGGTCTTTTTGACCTAGAAATTCTTGTGTTCTGTTAAGAAATCTAATCCAATGTGTGGATTATGTTAATTTATATAAAATGATTTGTGGTAGGTGATCAGAAAGTGGAGAGGACTATGACTCCTTTGGAGACTGGACCTATTATTTCTATCTGATGTGTTCATGTTATGTTTTCATATATATTTGTTTATTCAAAAAAGATAACATTACTTTACTTTGATTGTTAATATTAGATAGTTTTTATATATTTTTTGGATTTATTTAATTAATTTAAAAATCTATATCCATTTTTCAAATTGACATAACTAAGAATTAATCAATATTTTCAAAATATAATCAATCCTTTATAAATATTATAAACTTAATACGTTGGTTAACTGGCATGTTTTATTTTATAAAATCTGGGACACTAAATTAATATTTTAAAACATAAACTTTTATAGGAAATCAATTAACCCCCTTAGTGTCCTACTTTAACAATCCTTTAGTATCAAAATTTTATTTTAATCATCATTATTTATTATTTTCAATGTTTTTTTAAATATTTTCAATTGTGACTTTGTTTCTGTATTAAATTCTTTAAATTTATTTTAGCTCTAAATATTGTTTCTCTTAAAAATCTATTATTTATAAATAATTAAAGATAATTTATTGAAAGGTGAAACTACAAAAATATCTCGATTTTTTTAATGAAACTAATTATCCCCAGTGGAAAATTAAGTTTAAAATTCATTTAGAAAGTATGTGTTTCGAAATTTGGTCTTCAAATTGAGGTGAAAATAAGGTACGTACTACATCCTAAAATACATGGGATGACCCAACCACAACATTTTAAAATAATAAATACAAAGTTATGAATGCCTTATACAATTCTTTATGTGGTGAGGAATTTAATATGATTTCAGTATGTAAAACAACCTATAAAATTGGGGATCCCTAGATGTTTCACATGAAGGAAACAATAATGATTTGAAAATAATAATTTACACATATACTATTAAATATGTTTAATTTATGATAAATCATGATGAACATATCCCTGACATGTATCTCATGATTAATGGGATTTTAAATATTATGATTTCTCTAAGAAAGGAGGTTACAACTATTGAACATTTAATGATAATTCCCATATGTCTATAAAATAGATGGAGGGGAACCTTAGTGTTAAAAATGGAATCCCATGATATCAGTAAGTTTCTAGTAAAAGAGAAAATATGTAGCATAATGATGTGTAGAGTGAATTAAAGGTCAATAAATAAGAGGATAATTAAGAAATGGGAAAATTAGTAGCTTTCAAGACCACTACTTCTAAAAAAGATAATGAGAAGGAAAAAACACTTTATGATAGTTCAATAAATGATGAATCATCATCTGACAGTGTTGAAAAAATGTGTCAGATAGCAATAATATTGAATAAATTCTATAGAAAGAAGAATTTTTTTGAAATCCCAACTACACAGAAAATTATGACAACAAGGGAAACTTGAAAAATGGATAGAAATGAAGATACTAATGAAATAGTTTTTATGAGTATAATAGATGCATACAGGTAAAAAATGATGTTCAAAAATAAAAAAGGGGAATATTAATACAAATATACAATGTATAAAACAGAAATGATGGAAACATGGAGTGCTTCAGAAGATATCCCCATTGTGTCTGGATATTCATATATTGAATTTGATTATAAAGACAATATCTATTTTATGAAAAAACATATCTGAGGTAACATAGGAATCTCTTTTAAAACTTTCCTATTATTCTAGTGATTTAATTTATTTTGAAAACATGACCAATGAGAAAAATTTTGAGTAATGAAAAATGATTGATGACACAATTAATGAATTAGTGGATAAATATATGGTTTTAATGAATCAACATGCTCAAACCAATGCAATTAACACTAATTATACTATAGAGAAAGATAAAAAAGCTTTATTCATTAATAAATAACGATTGTAAATTATCTAATGAACAACTAAAAAAGAATTTAACAAATTTTACAATTTAAAAGAAAAATTTAACTCAAATTATTGGTAAACATGATGAACCAAATTATACTGCTGGTTTTGGTTTTCAACCAAGACAATGAAATCTTTGTATAAATAATTTCGTATCCACATATGGAAATTTTGTTGTATGCCTAGTTATGGAAAATTTACTACAAGTTCTAGTTCTGAATCATCTTCTTCAGTTTCATTTTTTTGGTCCAAATAAAGATTATTTTTTCGAATCGTTAGAACCTATTTTTTGGGAACCCATGAAGCAATTATGGGTTCCCAATGCTTTTATCACTAATGTTACTAGACCCAAGAAAATCTGGGTACCAATGTTTTTTATTGGTTTAATTATTTTTTATAGTAATGCTGCTTGAAGAGAACCTATAATAGATTATGGTACAATGACTATGGATGTTAAATATACTTGATAGGGTACTACTCGTGCTTTAAAAATCATATCAATATTGATGGAGGTCAGGTCACTTATGGTGACAATTCTAAAGTAAAAATAATTGGCCTCATCTAAATCAGTAAGACCAATTCAATTTTAATTACCAAAGTACATTTTTTTGTGGGATTATTGTAAAAAATAATTTTTAAATCTTAGATATGTGAAGATGGTTTCAATGTTAAATTTCAAAATAATGCATGTAATGTATTTAATTAAAATAATTAGTTAGAAATTACTTCCTTTAGAAATGATAATGATTATGTTGTGAACTTGTATTCTTTAGTTTCTAAATTTTTTATTGATTATTTTTTTCCCTAATGAATTATAGACTTGGAATATGAGATTAAGCTACTGTAACACTAATTCATATAGAAATATTACATGGAAAGGGTTATTTAATGATCTTACCAAACATGAATTTCTAAATAATAAAGTCTTAAATCCTTTTCAAATGGTAAAATAACCAAAAATATCATTCAATCTAATGCAAGAAGTTTTATCTTCTCAACCACCCAAGATGGTTCATGTAGATATTTTTGGACCATCTAGAGTTTCATGTATTAATGGGAAGCGCTATTTATATGTTATTGTAGATGATATCTCTTTGTATAAATGCACATTATTTTTAGTTCACAATAGTGAATCATGTTCTTACATCATCAAGTATAGTCGAACAGCAGAAAACCAAAATTAGAAATTGAATTAATTCCTTAAGAAGTTACCAAGGATATGTGATTGAAAACCATGTGTTCAAATACTCTTTCCCACAAAATGGATTTTTTAATAACTTAAATACTCTCATGACACCCTATCAGAATGGAGTTATAGAAAAAAGGATTATAAACCCAAATGAAATAGCCCATACACAACTTAATGAATATGATGTACTTATTTACATCTGGGAAGAATCTATAAATACATCTTGTTATATTATTAATATAATATTAATGAGAACAATAATTATGAATTCCCCCTATGAGTTGTTGATCTCTAGAAATCCCAAAGCGAGTTACTTCAAATAATTTGGTTACATGACTATATTCTTAGCACTATGGAAAATCATGATATATTTTCATCCAAAAGTGATGAGGGAGTCATTATAGGCTATACAACATCTAGAAATGATTATAATATCTTTAATAAAAGTACCAAATGTGTGGAAGAATCTATGCATAATATATTTGATGAAACATATACATGTGTACATTGAACTCCTCTTTAAAATATTGAGGAAGATTATTCCAATATAGACATAAATTCTAATCAATAGGACCATACTGTTATGCAATCTGTTAAATTCTCTAATTTTGGAAAATCCAAATACTATAGTCATAGTATACTTGAACCTAAATATGAACCTAAAATTAATATCGATTCTTTTCAAATCAGTTATAAATCATAAGAAAAGTCCTTTAGATGATATTTTTGGAGACTTAGAAAAATGAACAGAGAATATAGCTTCTCTCAGAAACTGGTTTGAACAACAAGCCATCTTGTCACAACATGAAACTAAGAACATAAATGAGGTAATCAATGATGAATTTTAAGGTGATGGATATTAAATAATAATTAAATCAGTTTGAAAAAAATAATGTTTGGAAACTAGTGGATATACCCAAATACGTCATAGACATAAGCACTAAATGAGTTTTTATCAACAATGTATATAAATTAGCAACCATTGTAAGAAAGAAGGAAAGTCTTTTTACACAATGATATATTCATGAATAAGGAATTGACTATGTATAAACCATTTCACTAGTTTCTTGATATGAAGCCATTGGAATCTTACTTCCCTATGCAGCACATTTTAACTTCATGATTTTTCAATTGGATTTCAAGAGTGTATTCCTAAATGGGTATATAGTTGGTGATGTTTTTTTAACAACCCCCAGGTTTGAAAAATCCTCATTTTCTAAATCATGTATTTAAATTAAAAAATATTTTTTTGGTTTAAAATAATATCTAATACCATGGTATGATAGGCTTTGGGCTTTTCTTATTTCTGAATGTTTTTCTGAAGGAATAACTTATCTAGCACTTTTAAAAAAAATATTTCTAAATATTTTTTTGTATATCAAATCTGTTTTGATGGTATATTTTTATCATCAAAATATTATTTATTAGTTTATTTTACAAAAATAATGCCATGTGAATTTGGAATGAGTTCAATGGGAGATATTAAATTCTATATGGGATTTCAACTATTTTAAAATAAAGAATGCACTTTTCAAAATCAATGTAAAGATACTAAAGATATTTTAAAACGTATTGTCATTGATTGAACAAAATGGTTGTTATAATCCAATGATTACCTCCTATTAGTTGGATATTGATGTACATGGAATGTCTGTTGTGAAAAAAAATTATAGGTGAATGATTGGAAGCCTAATCTACCTGACTAATAGCTGCCCTGATATTATATTAATTATATGTATGTGTGATCAGTTTCAAGAAAATCCAAAAGCTTCACATCTTCTGGATGTTAAAAGAATTTTAAAATACCTCAAATACACTAGAAATTTTGTAATGTTCGATCATATAGTACAATTATTTTATTTAGTTAGCTACTCTGATGATAATTTTTGTTGTTTCAAGTTAGATAGCAAAAGAACCACTAGAACATGTCAATATTTGGGTATGTCACTATTATCATTGTCTTTTTAAAAATCGGTTACATTATCCACTACTGAATATTAATACATTACTGCTGCTAATTTTTGTGATTAGATTTTTGTGGATGAATCACACATTTCTAGATTATGGATATCAATTTAGAAATGTCTATATAAAATATGATAACACAAGTCATATTAAGATTTATAATAATCATTTTTTCTATTCTAGAACAAAACATATTGATTTAAGACATCACTTTTTGAGAGATCATTGTCAAAAGGGTGATATTAATTTATAATTCATTAGTATAGAAAATCTCATTGCTGACATTGTCACTAATATATTAAATTCTAAAAGAATAAGTTACATCATACATGGATTAGGTGTGATAAATTTTGAGTAATTTTTTACTATCACAACAGTTACTGTCTCACAAATTGTTGTCTCACCAGTTTCTATCTCACCATTGTCGGTCTCACCCATTGATGTAAAACTAGTTTATGTCTCTCTGTTTAATTTGACACTGTAGTGATGACACCATTGATAGCATGCATCAAGGACACACTATCTTATGCCATGTATTTTTTCCAACATTTTTGACTTAATTATATTATTTTATTTCATTTTATTTTATACTGCTTTTTTTATTTAAAACATTAAAATATCTAAATGATAAAAATAGGTCACTCAGTGTCACATTAATGTTTTTATTGACCTTATGAAAACAAAACCTTCTATATCGAACCCCTTGTTCTCCTTCAAAGCCTCTCTACATGTTTAGGATGGTGATAATGAAGTGTCCATCTTCTTCAACCATAGAGAAACATCAGTTGATGAAGAGATTGAAAATGGCTCTGATCACAGCGCATGAGGAACCTCTAAATCCTAGTCTTGCTTATCAAGTGATTGTGCTTGAAAAGGATGTGTGTTAATAGTGGCCTATTTTGAGTAAGTCACTTGTTCCTAAGGTATTTTAATAGAAGGGATAGTAATAATGGTTTACCAATGGAAGGATACCAATATACATAATGCTTGATTTCAAGTTTTATCAATACTTTGAGTGTTCCTTCAATGCTAAGGATGATTCGCTTTTCATACGTTGTGTAAATAGACAATGATTTATTTTTTCTTTGAGGTTGTGGGATTATTGTTTCAAAATAACTCATGTAGGTATCATTGAACATCATTAAAAATACCTCCACCACAATGTGATGTTTCCATCCTAGAAGTGGCATTGGGTGATTTAATAGGAAATGGAAATTGGAGAAAACCAATTGATGCTGAGTTGGATAGAAAAACTAGACTATTATTCAGGTTCATTCAAAATCATATCTATCTATGTAATCATTATTTTTTTACCTTGAGGTGTCAGGATGTTTTTTTTGAAATCTTTTTAAAATATCTCATAAGATAAGCTAGTGAAAAGTTCGTATCCTTCTTATGTGTAATCTGATCAAAACAAGGTCAAAATCTGCATCTATATTCTATTCAAGATTCATCTATGCAATGATGAAATCCAAAGTATTGGTAAGTGAAAATTATGAAACTATTAAGGATTATGAGTTTTTTTGCCTAAGGAAATATGACGATGGATGAAGATCAGTTGGAATCCCTAGAAGAAGGAATGAGTTGATGATAATGATAATATTTATAAGGATTTAAATCTTATTTAACATCACTCGAGACCCAATGATATCCCTAACCCTGGTTTGGAACTAGATGAGGTTTTTGAATACTCTGATGACAAAATGGAAGCTAATGTTGATGAGGAAAATATTTTTGAAAGAGAAGGCAATGAAGGTATTCTTGATGATAGTGGAGAAAATGAATCTATGGGTAATGTTTTTGATGAGGATGAAGGTGATGTAGAAGAAGTTGTTGATAAATAGAAACAACTAAAAGAAATTTCTGAAAGAAAATACACTATAGATGGAGATGATGAATATAATATAAGAGGAAAGAGTATAGAATTATAGACAAGTGAGTGTAATGACTCCACTATTGAAAAATTCAACGAAAGGCCTTTCTCTTTACCATGTGGAAAGAGTATTAAGAAGAATTTTCAATTAAAATGAAATGTAGCTGAGACTGAATTTCATCAATAAATAGTTGAGGATCATGAAAGATTCCATGTGATGTAATAATTAATTATCCAATGGAATCATCTATTCGGGTGGAGAAAAACCCTTGTCTAGAGAGTATTGGAGTTAAAATTCCACTTATTCCTATTTTATTTTATGCCTTGTAAAAGATTCCATGATATTATGTTATTGAGGTCTCCTAGATATCCTCATTTATTAATATGTATATTTCAATAGTTTTTTAACTCCAACCCATCATATCAAAAGTAGTTGTTTCTATTCAAGTTCCAGTACCCATTCCTAAATCGGCACAAGAAACCCCAAACTATGTGTGTTGCGAATATTGAAAAAAAATTTGATAAAATTTTTTATATGGAATTTGAAATATATTTAATTCACATGATGCTCTTATGAAAAATCAAAATGAAATGGATGCTGGAATACATCTGGAGAAGTGGAAATCAAAACCTCATCCCAAATTCTTTATGAAATTCAAGAAGAAAGTCTTGAAAATAAATAGTTGAATGGTGATTTTATGTCCTTAAAATTACTTTTTGAGGTGATGAGGAAAAATTTACATGCTGCTCCTGCTCTATCTCAAGTTACTAGTCTCAGTGAAGTTGATGCTGAGATGCTCTAAGGAAAAGATGTATCATTGATTCTACCTAATCTAATTTTAGCGGTTGAAGAAATTGTCTATAAAAACACCAAGTTAGAAAATGTAATGAATGGACATTTGGATGAAATCAATCTACTAAATGATCAATATAAAGTCACATTGGAGGTAGTTCATAGAAATCCTAATGACTTCACCTCAGCCTCTCCAGCTCAATCATCTTTCGGACAGACCTCTTATCCTTTGGATAATAACTTGATTATATTAGTGATTAGAGAAAGGATTTAATGTTCGATTGGTGGTTCTGATCAAGAAACCATTATTAGGATTCAAAATCACATTGATCATGAGGATGACGGGGTAATATAGTTCCCCAAAACGTTTAATCATGATCATAAGGAAATCTCCCAGAATGTGGGTTACTATATTAAGAGGATATATACCATGGAACAGTAAACAAATCTTTTCAATTATTTACTGAAGTATGGTAAGATACTTCCAGTGACTAAAATTTTCAATGATAAAGTCATGAATTTGAAGCACATTAACCCTACCATGGAGAATATCATGGAAATGACAGATGACTTTGTGAAATCTATAGAATATGGTAGTGAATAAATTAAAGATTATATTTCTCACCTCAAGACATTACTACTCCATCACCACAAAAAAATTATTTCTCCTTGAGCTATCCCTTTAAGACCTGGCCTAATTCCTTCTACCTCTACTTCCATTTCACCTGTTACCATAACCCCTACTCAGGCTCTGAGCCAAATCAAACAAGTCCTTTTTGAGTAACCTTCACCTCTATCTTCCTCCAAAACAAGACACACGCCTACAATTATTAAAGGAGTGCCTCTACCTCATATCCATATCAACTATGAACCTATAACCACTATTACTTATAAACCTCCATCTTCTACACATGAGGTATCATATAAGGGAAAATTGGTGGTGGACTTAGAGACGAAGTGATTGGATGATTTTTTATAAGGCTTTGCTGGTTTGTGTGATTGTATTATATTGATATCTTCAATGAACTGTGATCACTAATTTATTCACATATTGATAACCCTTTGTACTTATTCATAATTTTTATTTCTCTAATTTATTTTTGATAATCAGAAAAGAGAGAGAACTCAAAGATGGAATTCACATGATAATATTTATGTTATTCAAATGCTCTTATATTATTCTTTCTATGCTAAATTTAATTAATTCCTATTTATGTATTAATTTTTCTTAATCATTCTGAAACATTATTGAAAATATTTATCCATTAATGCGATCATTATGTAAGTCCTGCAAATGCCATGATTTTTTATTAGAAAAATGGGGGAGATTGTTGGAATAATCTAGTTTTAATGCTTAATATCATGTTTAATCATGATTAATATTGTCTCAATAAGTTTCATTATTCTAATGTATAGTCTTAATATAATATATCATTTATTATTTAAAAATACAACTTGAAAATATTTTACAATGCAATAGTCACTGATCATAGGACTCAAAATCATTGGGCACACCATTCAGTCGTAAAATCTACAAAGAATGAGTCAATGTTTCAGTGACACTACTTAGTATGAAATTATGTGAAGTATGAGACAAAATTATTTAAATATACCTATCCATATTTTTCACAAAGGAAAATTCATCATTGAAATGGATAAGAAACCATTCCTACATGTTCTAAATTCTCACAAAGGAACAAATACAATATTCATAGACCAGACACATTTCCTATGAGTTTATAATTTTCATAATGGATCTGTCACCATTTCAGGATTTCCACAAAATCTAAGACACTGTTATTTTGGAACTAGTCTAGATTTTCAAAAAGTCCAAGACACTATTTAGAAGGCACAATTCAGTAATTCTAGAATTCATGCAATGTATAAGAAAATTTTCTTAAGACACTAGTCTCAAGAAACCATTTAGAGATAAAGGAAGATTCACTGTTCCTGTGTCACCACTCCTCTAACACCATTCCATACATAGGCACTTCATCATTTATCATTTAAATTCAAAATTATTACTAATGGTTATATTTTTGTTATTTAATTATGAAGATATTATTACTAACCTTTTTTTACCATTGTCAGTAGGAAGTAATAAGTATATGGTACCTACAGTTGATGAAGATCATGCTTCTTATCTGCTAAAGAATAACACCTGAGAATAAACAAAATCGGTGTGTGTGAAGATTGAAATATGTGGGTATGAAATAAAAGATTATGTATGTAATAGATAACACATACACACCAATCCTACTAATTATGAACATGCATTAAGTTTCTGTGAACCAAAGAGTTCATGTATCCTTGTAGCAACAAATAAAAATAGAGTATTTACAAGAAGAATCTCATGGGAAACCATAACATAGAGCATCAACGAAACATTGTATTTGGTGTCTATTTTAAATAAGTAGTCTCTATCTTCTCATATGCTACATATAAGAAGTCTAAAGCATCAATTACATCACTGATAGCAATCTAAACAATCTCTCATTGATTATACTCTTTTGTATATAATTTTACTAATTTTTGATTTGTGTAGGTTTCTATATCAAAAACACACACAATCTACTGAGATATGATATAGGATAAAAGATATCCTCATTCACCCATCTTTATATAAATTTTATACTCCCATGTATAACTGTGGAAGGGGTCTCTACTGGACCTGGACATATTTTGTCTCCTATATAAAATTGTTGTAATAGTCTTGATGACCTGGATAGTCTTGTATATTATTAGAAACCCTAATCCTGTGTGTGGATCATGTTTATTAATATATGATTATTGCTGGCAGGAGATCCCCAAGTAGATAGTACTAGGTCTATACTTGAGACTGAACCTCTTATTTTTTTCTGTTGTGATCATGTTCTATTTTATTTTCTTTCTTTGGTTATTTGAACCAGAAAACACTAGATTGCTTTGATTTTTAATCATAGACAGAGTTTATAACTATTTTTTATTTATAAAATTAATTTAAAAAGTTATAATTTTTTTTAAAATTGTGGTAACTTAGAACTAATCAATATTTAGAGAAATTAATCAAACATTCAAAACTATTATAAATATGATGCTTTAGTTAAATGGAATATTTTTTGATTCAAATTGGGGACTACCGATAAGTATTTTAAAATATAAATGTTTATTGGAACTCAATTCACACTAACTCTATTGTTTTCTACTCTGACCACCATACTTAAAGGGATTGGGAGTTTTCTACAATTGTTGAGAGAGAGGCAACCATGATTTTGATTTCAAGAGCAAGCATGAAGTTTCTGATTTATGATGACTTAGCATAAGGGATTTCAGGGACTATGAAAGTGTGTTCCCTATGAATCATGTCAATATACCTCAAAATATATGAAATATACATTGAAAATATTATTCTTTTGATAAAAATTTAGTGTAATGATTAATCTTCTCATGTTTGGAATCCAGAATTTTATCATTTTTGTATTTTACCATTAATGTAATGGTTAAAATAATAATCAAATATATGTGTGTTATAATGTAGTACTATTTCATTAAATATTTGAGAACACATGTTAAATGATACTAATAAAAAACAAATATTATTTATTTATAGGTTGAACTTCTGTAAAACATATGATTAAAGGAAATATAACACTTAATATGATTCTGATGTTGAAATAATAATGGTTTGATAAAGCAATAATTGATATGGATAAATAAATTGGGTACTACTTACTAAGACATTCCTACCATAATACAAAGAAAAATAAAATTCGTTTTCTACTGCAACACAATGGCTAACCAGTTCCATACCACATGAATAGTTTCTCTATTTTTTGTCTATATTCTTCAAATTACCAAAACAAATTCATTTTTTATTTTGGTACAAAAGTAATGATATTTTATTGGGTTTATTGTTATTTATTTTAAATTGTAATGAAATGAGTTGAAATATTATAATTTTATCTAAATTAACAAGAAATTATAAATAGAATGTGTTATAGAAGAAAGAAAAGGGTTTTGTGTTCAATAATTATTCCTTTATATTTGTTTAATTTTAGATTTATAATACAAAAATGAAATATCAATATGAATTTCAACAATATATGTTTATAGATTTTCAAATCATTGAATGCATAATAAATCTCAATTCCAGCACTTCCTTTAATCACAATTAATGAAACATAGTGTTCAAGGGTGCTCTAGCTTTTAGGACTCACCTTTGTCGATGTCACATTATTCATTGAATCATCAAACTTCATAAGTGACGAAAGAACCAACTAAGGGGGAGATAATATAATATATAAAATAATACAGTTAGATTGAGTTTCAATTCATTGGATAAATACAACATACCATAAAAATTCTCCATACCAAATCATGCATCTCAAATATAAAATAAACATAAAATAAACATTATTAGAAATTCAAGAATGTCAGGAACTCCCCAAGGACAAGACTCAATTCTGCCTCCCATTATCCAGAGTAAGAGGACACAATGATTAAATAATGAAATAAATATAACAAATTTGATAAAAATTAAATTACATAATATAAAAACAATAAATATGGGAACAAAATATCAAAAAATAAAATAAATGGAATTTAGATGACAGATTGATAGAGGAAATAATATATAAAAAAATAAATAAAGAAAATAATATTAAAATAATAATAATAATAATAATATGGAGAAGAATTGAAATATGTATGGGTGGTGACCCAATAATGAAATAAGTGTTTTAAATGAAAAAAATAAAAATAAAAATATAATAAAACTAAAAGAAAACTATTAAAAGAAAAAAAAATTATGATGGCACAAAATACAACATCTAGAACAAGCCTCCATTATTGAATCCATATCTGGGATCTCTATTCCATTTATGAGTGGGAGAACAGATCTTTTATTGGACAATAGGTTTCCATCATTTGGTATTCATAGAGAAGATATTCTAATTATCACTTTATGATCTCCTCCAAATTCAATCCATCGATGGTTTTCTCATGGTAAACCCAATAAATGATAGAATTTTTGAATTTAATATTCGATAAAGTTGATAAAAAATGATTTTCTCATTTATTTTCAACATTTTAGATTCATAAGACAAATTTTGAAGAAATTAAATCACATTTCTTATTAAACATTACTATATCCAGACAAAATCATTGAATTTTGGAAACCTAATTTTCCCATGAATTTATGTAATTAAAATATAGAGAATCAAGTTGTTTCATATTCATTTCCTCTTGATATTTTATTTCTCCATGTAGACATTTATCTCCTTTATACAATGCATTTATGAGATATTGTCCTAACTTCTAAAATATCTACATCTCTGTTCAAATTCTGTGGCATAACATCAGAGCATATGTTTAGCCTCCAAATGTGGGATTCATGAATTTGTCATGAAGAATAAATATATTAAAATTAATTATTTATGATTAAAAAGTATTACATTAAATAAATAATTTTTTAATGTGTTATGGCCAATATAATTCAACAAATTAATACACCTAAATTCAAAAATTTGGTCATTTTCTAATTAATCCCAAAAATACTCTTAAAAATCTAAAAATTATGAAAATTAAATAAAATTGATAATTGTAATGGTTTGAATCAATAAATTACATATTAAAAATAAAAGAAAAATTTTTCGATATCAATTCTCCCAAAAATAAATTATACTTTTACTCATGTAAAAAATATCAACAAGGAATCTAGAGGGAAACAATATTACTAATATTCAAATTAAAAACTAATAAAATAAAAAATATTTCAATGACAAATTAAAATTTCCAAAATCCATATAAAATATCTATATATTTTCCCAATATTATAAGAAAAAATAAATTCAATAATTTTATATTTCTTCATTGGAGAATTATGGAACTTATCCTTTCATTCATTTAAGTTAATCAATTCATTATTATTAAGGACTTGATATCATTATTTACTTCCCATTTTTCATCTTTTCTCTTGTAATTAAGGATATTAATGCATGTAAATTTATTCTCTAGTAATTATTACATTCTCCATATCTATAGGCTTGTAAAATAACTACTTTATCCACATTGAAATGATAAAATGTACTTAAAATCAAAAGGACATTCAATTTTGGTTCAAATGCTTCTCATGATTAAGGTTGGTAGGAATTGATTATTAAAAATTAATGCTCAATGAAGAGGATTATATATTATGTATAGTTCATGATATCAAAAATTTAATGTTTCATGAAATAATACTCTCCATTTTTCAACCACTCCAACATTCCCCAAACAGAATGTGTGGTCATTATCAATGTTAAGCATAATGAATGACTTTTGCACCTTATTGAATTATTCAATACCATTATACCCTTTTTTATAAGAATTATTATATATTTTTTTATTTTTCAAAAGGTTGGCTTAGAATGAAACTCGCATTTACCACCTAACCACACATGATAAAATCATTTTTTCTAGTAATGGCGATTTTTGGTTTTCCAAAATCACAACCCATTCTTTTTTTCATTTATTAGTTATTTTATTATTTTCATTTTTTATAAAAAGTGGAAATTAATTAAATTGGTAATTAATGAATCAATATCGTCTATATTTACTTGATGTATAACAACACACATATTTCATGCAATGTAAATTATTCATTTTACCGTGTCTCCCTTTAACCCCACACATGATAATTAAAACATAATGAGAATACAATAAAGAGGGTTGGAATTGATAGAAAATATCATGAAACAGGGATAATATATAATGAAAAATTCATGGTTATTTAGGGATAAACAATTATTGATGTAAATTTGTCCTTTTAATGGTAATGGATTTCCAAAATATTCCATAATCATTTTTAAAAATGTTTTTGTACAGTCATATGTTTCACAAGATCTAATACATGTTCATGTCGGTGACATATTCCATGATCACTAAAAAAATATACTCATGAATAAAATAGGAATTACGTGGTCTTGAAATACTATTATTAAATTAAATATGATATAATAATATCACTCAATGCAATATTTATAGTAACAAATCAATTCACATAGATTTCATAAATTCAGCTCATAGAAATTACTTGGAAATTCCATTTACATGAATCAACTAATTACCTCAATGCATGAGTCATCAATTTTATACCAGTGCTTCACTTAAATCATCTAATTAGAAATTTTAAACATTCTTTATTTTAAAAATTGAAATATAAAGCACCGAATTATTATATTTCTAAGAAACTCATGTCTCGTCGATATAACAAGTAATTAATAATTCAAGAATGGGCATGCAATTTCAATTTAATGATAAATAAAATTTGTTGAAAAACAATATACTATATAAAAGATAAAAAACAATGTTTACTACCATTCCAAGGAGGGTTAGTCATATTACCTCATTCTCTATTGGGGATATATTCTACCATCTTTCACATATTGAAGAAAATTACTCAATTCTAAAAAACAATCATGTAATTTATGCTCAAAAAGATACGATAGAGTAATGATACATGATATAATACTCTTTGGAATGAAATTAAAAACTAAATTCCAAGAAATAAAATGATTTTCATATGTCATTATATGATCCCCAATGTGGAAGATATATTTTTACAACCACTAGAGGGTAGTAACATCTATTATCCAATGTCAAATAGTTGATTATGTTTTTATGAAATGAACCAAAACATGTGTATTTTTCCAACTTCCACGCATTCATTTTTGATGATGGATGTTCTATGGATATAGTATTCATGATCTTACACCATAAAAATTAATCTAATATAGATTAGTGGGGGTATGATGAAGTATGTATCACTCTTTTTCAAATTTCTACTTATGCAACTACTTATATTTCTTCCATTGTTGGCTCTACCTGGGATTCATATGTTGAATGTTTACAAGGAAATTAAATAGGAAATCTTACATGAATAAAATTGTAAATTTAATTTCTAATATGTAATTAATTCCATTCAATGTGATCAGCCTCTGTCTTGATTTCCTTAGGCTCAACAACTCCAATTCTCTTACAGGCTTACTCAAATGTATGATTAATAAATTCCAGGTGATCCATGTGTTCCTCATCATGTGTATGTTCATGTTCTTTATCTTCTTCTGTGTCATGGAAATAATTTACCAAATAATAAAATTCAAAACAATATCGAGTGATAATCACTTTATAGTGAAAAAAAATAATGTTTTAAAAAATATATCATCTCCTAGAGATGTTGTTTTAGTCACTACCTTAGTGTTAAGTTTATCTTGAACTTGGACCTCAACAAAAGGAGGTTGGTATTTGGGATCCTTAATCATCACATAAATTTTCACAACAGGGGAGGTGTATTCCTTCAATTTATATCGCTCTAATTCTTTTTAATTTATGGGGTGATCAAGAAATTCATATCATTTGTTCCAAAATTCATCTTGATCTTGTTCATCTCCCATATGTAGGTAGTAAGGATTTTATTCCTCCACGGTATCCTCAGGTAAATCAATGATGAAAAATGGGTCATATTTAGGTTTATTATTAGGTTCCTCTAATTATTCATGGACTTATTCAACTACCCAATCCATTTTTCTATCTAGACTTGACACCATCTATTCAATACATTTATTGTCATATCTCAGTTTTGTTTGAACAATTTATCTATTAATTGTTCTAGGGGAACATCTTACACATTATTGAGATAAAGAAATGACACCTCTTCTTATTTCTTATGGTAATATTTTGGGAATTAGATCCATAATTTAGTTTTCCCTCTATCCAACAGTTGGAACACTAGATTCCCGCGGGTTTATTTGTGATGCGGGATGAGGTCCTTGAATTCTAATTCTATGAAAATTTCACTGTAGAATCCCCTAATTTCTTTGTCCCAAAAATCACATGTTATTCCATAGACCAAGGTGATTCAGATAATAGTTCTTATAGTTTTTAGAATTCATTCCATGCATAATAATAATCATTTGAAAACATCAATGAAAAATATAAATTTAATTTTTTTTTTCTTTATAGTGCAATAAAATATATATAAATTGTGAAAAATGAAATGAATGAAATAATGATTGGATACTCAACAAAGACACCATTTTTTATGTTAAATAGTCATTGGGTATAAAATAAGAAAATTATTTTCCTAATACAACATAGTTACTGATCAGGGTCAGATCACTTGAGGATCTTCTTATTTTGTTAACCAAATTATTCAAAGTCACATAATCTATTTATTTTTTGGATATTATATCATGAAAATTAATGATAAATATTTGTTATTTTTTATTAATTTTCTACGATAATTAAATGAAATGAAATATGATAATTTTAACTAAACAAACAAGAAATTCTAAACAAAATGTATTCAAAAAATGATTATGGTTTTGGATTCTATTTTGGGTTCAAACATTATTCTTAAGTATTTTTATTTTAGTTTCGAACTCTAGATATGAAATATCATGATGAATAATTGTAATTTTTATTTAGATATTATTGAATATTTCAATGACTACAAAATCTTAAATACACCTCCACTAACAATCAAGGTTAATGACACACCATTATTAATGGTGTTACATATTATTGGATCCAACTCTATAGATTTTGTTTTTTCCATTGATTTAATCAACTAAATTATTTCAAGAGATTTAGAATGAATTGATATATAATATATTATTAAAAATAATATAAGTATCTTTAGTTTTATTTCATTGGGGGGAGTCACCCAACTAGAGACATTATCCACACATAATTATGATACTCATATATACCGCAGACATAAAATAAACATATAAAAATAAAAATACCTTGATCTCCATCAGGGATAAACCTCGGTATAGCATCCCATTATCAAGAGTAGTAGATCACTATAATAGGAAGAGGAAAGATAATATAATAAATACGCAAAAAAATTATATAAAAATAAAACAAACTATAAAATAATAAGTATTGGGAATAGAGAAAGAGGGAAAATAATAAATGAAAATAAATAAAGAAATTAAAATATAATAAATTTTGTTAAAATAATAATAATAATGTGGATTATAATAGAAAAGTGGATGGTTGGTGACAAATAAAATAAATTAATTGTTTTAAATAAAATAAAATGACAATTACAATTAAACTAATACTAAAACAAAATAATTGATAATAAAAAAAGTAAAATGAAAATGAATCAAAACACAACTACTTGGGTGAATCCCAATGGTCAATTACCAATGTGAGATCTAAACTAGCTTTTAGTATTGGTGAACTCCTCCTTATGTAGTCTAATGGGGTTCCATCCTTTGGTAATAAAATTCTATACCTTCTAAATCTCCCTTTAATATCTCATCCAGAATCATTCAACAAAACTATTTCTCATCATAGAACCATATAATGATCTAATGATGGAAATTGGTATTCATGTAAGTTGTTCAAAAATGTATTTATGGATTTACCACAACATTTATGCTTTAACTAAAACCTATATAAGATGTTATATTCCCTATACTTCAAAATGTTTTTCTTGATAGTTCAAATATTTAAATGTCCAAAATTTAATTTTACCTTGCATTTATGGACGTAAAAATTTAAGAGTCAGGTGATTGCATTTTTTTTAATTTTTTTCATACTGATATTATCATTATATATATATATATATATATATATAGTTTATTTGGATAATACATTTATGAGATATGGGTCCCAATTTAAAATTATCCAAATCATTGAATAGAATTTGAAGTTTGACTCATGATCATATTATGGGCCTCATAATAAAGGATTCAGATCTTGGTCTAGAGGAATGAAATATACCACATGTAGTATATATCCATAAAAATATTATGTCATAAATATTATCATATTTTAGAGTTTTGTGGAAAAAATTTGTAGTTAAATTTAAATACTAAACTTCCAAAATTTGAAAAAGTTTTTATTAATCCAAACAACTTCTAAATCATCAAAAATGATGTGAATCAACTCTAATTTATAAATTGGGAGGGATTAAATGAATTAAAAATAAATTAAAAATGATTAAAATAATACCTCTCTCAATAACTATTATGGTTTTGATTAATGGTTTACAAAAAAAATTTTGATTCCATTGATGGATTATATATAATTTTTTGATTTAAAGAATATATCTAATAACCTTTGTTGTATATAATTAACAATGAATATTTACAGTTATTAATAAATTTTTTGTGATAATTTATGTTATTATCTTGTTTTAAGAGAATAAATTAATATAGAATTTATTTGTTTGTTATTTGATGATTAATATCCCCTTTAGTTTTTTTCTAGGGAATATAATGTTTATATAGATAGATTTTTTATAAATTTGTTCAAACATGTTTTGGTTTATATATAGTTTTTACAATTACGGAATGGGTTAATTTGTCTTTTAGGTGTAATTTTATAACTTTCTGAAATCATTTTGGATTTAATAAATATTGGAGTAAAATCTTGTTACTCTTTTATGAATCATATTATATGTCAAATGATAATTTTATTTATTTAGGCATAAAAGTTCAATTTATTATATCAATTACATAGAGTAATGTATGAATTAGAAATTTATCTAAGAAAATAAAAAATAAGAAATTGTTCTTATGAAATATAAATTTAACAGGTGATTACATTTCCATATATTTTTAGAGAGTGGAATAATTCATGAACTCAAATGAATATGGTCTGGAATGAAATATCATAACCTAATACATTCCTTTTTTATCGAACCAATTGTATTTTAATTCATTATAGATCAACAGTTCAGATCCCCTCATCTATAAATTGGTCACACCAATTCTTTTATTCAATGACCTCAATAAGTCTCTTTAAAAATTATTTATTTCCTTCATGTTCCATATGTTCAAATTTGAACAATGTTCTGCTACTTAGACCTAGTTATAGGTTATTTTGGATGACTTTTGTACATCCTTTTATCTCTTATTAGGTGGATATTTTGTTATCTCTTTTACTATATGGGTTTATCCAAAATTTTAATTCGAAATTCCGAACCCTTAATTATAATGATCAATATTAAATTATGAGGATGCAATTTATTTAAGATAATAATAATGTAACACCCAAAAAAATAAAATTTGAATATCATATTTGATAATGTATAGGAAACGTAACACCAACTATGGAATGAAATATAACATCGAGATATTTTAATTTATATTTTCTGTATATATCTATAAATACACTAAATAATTAGTTAGCTAGTATTGCACACAACAATGAATTTTTTTGATAGCCTATGTTATATACAAGACCAAATCTTACCAAATAATATTCATATGATTTTTTAAGATGAAAATTATATAATATCCATTAAATATTATTTGAAAAATTGGATTAATTAACATATAAAAATTATGGTTTATGTAATTTGTAAAAAAATAATTAAAAATGAATATGAAAACTAATTTAATATAAAGGAAATGTTCTTTTTAAACTCTTTTAATGTGCAAAAAAATTTATATTAATAAAGAAATTAATTACTATTAGTGGATGATTTTATGAAAATTTAAATATTATATATACAATTTTTTTTAAGTTTATCCAATAGTTCTTATAGATATATGATAATAAAAATACAATTTCTCACATAAAAAATGTATTTTTCTAAAGGCCTTTATGTGGCCTTTTAATGGTGTACTTTTATTAAAACTAATTTTTGATGATTTTGTAAATTTAAAATGAAAAAATAATATTAATTTTGTAAATATGAATTTAAATATTATCTTAGGGTGAGATTTTTAAATTTATTGGAAAAATTATATTTCATAACGAAGAGTGAAAAATACAAAATTTTAAATGAAAACATACTTCTCATGCAAACATTATTTAATGATATAATTTAATTTAAATTGATTTAAATGTAAAATAAATTTATTTTATGCATATTAATCCAATTCAATATGTTATAATATTTTTTATATTTAATTTACAATTAAAAATTATGTAAACTTTTGAACAATATCATTTTTAATACCAGATTACTTGTTTCATATACATGATTCATTTTTAATTAATTTTTACCAATATTGTGAATTTAATTGGGGAAAATTATTATATTGCTTATATAATACACATATACTTGTAATATCAAGAATAATTCATTCTTCATGGTATTTTATTCTTAAAGAATAATTATTTCATCAATGGGGATTATAATTTGAAGTGACCAACTGGTAAATAATTTCATAAGTAATTTATGTTTATTGAGTAATATTAATTCATTCTTTTCATTAATATTAAATGACTAAGAGTATTCATACATTTAATATATTTTGATGTATATCAACTTATTTTATTTTTTATTTATACTTGAAACACATAATCGATTAATCATTTAATTGTCATTTTAATGTTATTATCATTTTAAGGGTTTATATCACAATATTATTGTAATTGAGATAGTTTATGCATGAATTCCCATTAAAGTAAGTTATATGGTAATTTTTTAATTAAACCTATAATTTTCATTTACATGGGTTATTCCTGCTATTTTTCAGGTTATATTTCAATTATCATTATATTTGGTACATAAAATATATGAGAATTTTTTTATTAAACTACAAAATCATATCTTTTTTGGTCGAAAGACTATCTTAATAAAGTACAATATTTTATAAAAATGTTTTTTAAAATATTTATATTAACCGTCTCCAAATTAATTACTAAAACATGTTTTTACCCCGGTATTCTTTTTACTGAATATTTTGAAATTAAATTTCTCTTCAATTTATGAGCCACTTAGTTTTATACAATGAATATAGTGGAAATGGATGGTTATTTAAAACATGTACAGAATTACACATTCACATGACCTTATTTTTTTGAATCATCTTTTTCATTTTAATGAGATTATTGCTAAATAATTTTAAAAAATGTTATTTTCAATAAAAAGGGAATTTCAAAATGAAAAAGGTATTTACCATAATTAAATTTTTAATGATATTGTTCTATTATTTCTATTAATCAATGATAACAACCCTTTTCCATTACTCAAATGGTTTTATATTCTTCTAATATCATCCTTATTACTTATACATATGGTTTATGATGAGTTTTACTAGGTATTTACTATTTTGATAACATTAAAATTATTCCATATGGTCTTTGATAATGTTTAATGATTGGGTAATGTATTGAAATTTTGAATTTTAGTTTTAATATGAATATTAATTTTTAATAGGTTTCATCTATATTATATAATGAATGTATTGGATTTTTATGTGACTTGAGATGCTTGTTATGGCCCTCGATGCATCAGAATGATTCATGAGACAAACTAGATAAGGTTTTGGGAAATGCCCCACTCAATTTGTAGATTATTGGTATAAAGTAGTGATAATATGAAATTATTTTTATAAATCCTTGATAATATTTTTTTTCTTGTAAAAAGGCCTCAATAGTAATATTTAGATATCCATTATTATGCATTCTATCATTATGAATTTATTTATTGATACTCCATGTGAGTATTCTATTAGTTAGAATACTTGTCATTGATATTCTTTCTCATGTGACAACTTATATGTAATTATTTGTTCACCATTATTTCTATCCATATTTTGATCAAAAATTATAATTCAATGTAATATTTTTTAATTATTTACCTATCAATTTTGATTAATACTTATATAGATTCCAATGTACACTTACCCTTACATGGAATTTGAGATCACCATTTTCTTCTTTTCCCTGTGGTTCCATGAAATTCACTATGAATGATATTCAGCGATATGCCAGATGGAATGAATTTATTCTCAAAAACCAATTATGTGGTGATTTTTCTTATTTAATTGTAATTCAAGCATCTGGTGTGTATGTAATATAATTATACTAGTAAACTATTTGGACATTGGGGATGTGATTTAATTATATCTTATAATAATGTAATGGTAGAAGTTATCATTTCTCTACTACAGGGGTTGGGGACATTACAATATCCAAGAACCATATTCATACATAAGTATACTTTTGTTTAACATATTTTAAAATAACTAAATCCTATTTAATTCTATAGGATTAACCATCCTAGTTATATCACACTGTTTAATCCTTGAAAACTTCATCATAACCAAATGGATTCATGACTTATATCAAGATCACCCATCGATATGGGTTATATCAAGATCAATTATCATCATATATAATGATCAAGTATCAAATCATGAAGAAAAATAATCTTTAATATTTTCATCAAAAAACCTCAATTAAAACAAAAAAAATGAAATTCAATTTTAACACAATCATATAGAGAAATATTGTTTTCTTGATAACTCTTAAAAATATATAATTATAAAAAGTGTTGGATTATGATACTATTTGAAAAACTATATTGTCCTATAGAGTAATATTGATAATGAATAATGGAAATGATTTTAGTAAAATGAAATCATTCCCAATATTTTTAAAATATATTCATTTTCCACCTTTTAAAAACCCACAAATATCCAATTCTATAAACATTGAAATTCTTCAATATTAATTCTTTGTGAATAATTTAAAAAAAATTCAAAATATATACTTTATAATATTTTGAAGAAAATTTACGAACAACATTGAAAGCATTAAAATAACCATTACATTGGTAAAATAGAGTTATAAAGAAATAATTAAGATAATATTTAAAATATTAATTCCCCTTCCAATAGTTTTAATATCGGAACGATTGTAGGATAGATATGATACTGATTGTAGTATCAAAATAACAGTGTAGATACTCAATATAAAAGATGGGGGTGAATTGTATACTTTATAAATTCCTTAAGGAAATTTTTTATAATCAAAATTCACAAAACCTCTCAGTTCTACTAACTTGCTCGATTCCAGAAATGTATTTCCAAAATGAATGAGATACCTAAATTGTGATTCTGGAAATGAAACATAACAAATATTTTAAAAAACAATGATTCTACCTTAAAGCGTATAGAACCTTATTTAATCAGAGTACATGTTTAAAGAAGTATAAGATAATTCCAATTTCCGCAACAACCAAAATACAGTGGAAAACAGACTTTATACAATACAATTAACAAGTATAGAAATATTTTAACACAATGATTAGGGTATCTAAAAAACTTAGATTAAGGTCCCTTGATTTATACTTTCAATAACGTTTGTCTTACCCAAACCCAGGTAAGCCCTTAATTCGATGATCGGTATCTATCTTGTTATCCCTACAATCCCTCTATTTGTAAGGAAATTGCCCCCTCTAACTTCACAACCCAAAGTCTCTAATTTTAAGGAAATCGCACCTCTTCACGAAGCAATTCTACATGAAGAAAATTTTGAACAAGTTATTAACACTAGAACATGTTTTTCAGAACATACGCATGAATAACTGAGAGTTGAAAGAGACCCTCTCTCTAAAAAACACTTCAACCGCATATAATCTCTAGACTCATAGAAGTGTGTGGAGCTTGATCAAATGAGCTTCTATTTCTAATAGCTTGTTCAATGGTTGGCTCCCTCCTCCAATAGTCATATTTTTCATTGAATTTCATTGGTACTTGTATATGTTTCACTCAAACAATGGTTAGTTAGTAACTGAATGTAAGACATACTTTTATAACTAAACCATGAGTAAGCAAAAATATGGTTTCTTGAAAAAACTCATTTTTTAGAATGTAAGGAAAGTAAAATATCTGATTCTAACCAAAAACTAACCGGTATCTTTAACACATAGATATTCAAATTCTGTCTTCAAAATATTTTTGAACCTGAATTCTATAGAATTAGAGAGTTTGAATTACAAGGAAATTCAGATTATGAATTCATAAGAATTCAGAGATTGAACATAGAAAGTTCAGAGACTGAATTCAGAGAACTCGGAGTCTGAACTCAGAATTTTCATAGTCTAAATTAAGAGAACTCAGAACCTGAATTCGGATCCTGAAAAAAGAATGTTGCACATCTAAGTATTTATAAGATTTCTTGGTTTTATATGTGAATCATATTTTTATATTTATAGAGAAAATGAGTTAGGTTATATAGTAATCAATGAAAACAAGGAAAGTATAATTTTCCCTAGAGAAAGACATTTCTCCCTATCAATGGAAATCTTAGGGAAAGTGAAATTTTCCTTCTGATAGGGTGTTTGTGATTTGTAGGGTGTTTGATATTTTCAAAAAATGAAAGAATGTAGAATTCATAAGGAAATATTATTGACTAAATAGTCTATAAAAACACGAAGGAATGAAAAATTATTAAGGAAACCTTATTGATCCAACAATCTCCCCCTTTTGGGAAAGCACAAAAATCTATATGTAAAGGAGAAAAATAATATAAAGACTGAGAAGTTTTATGGACTTTTAAATAAAACATCTCTCCCTTTACACATGAAAAATAATTAACACGACTAACTCGCCCTTAGTCTTTGGAAACACTAAGGATCATATTCTTTATTTTCAGATTGAGACCCAGTCATATTATTGCATTCAGAAATCTACTTGGATAAGAACTCCCCCTTACATTGGGAAATTTCTTCTTTTACTTTTTATTATTTTTCATTCCTTCCTTTTTCATTTCTTTCTCCCCCATTCTGGTTTTCAAAAATGACTAAAGATAATGGAAAAGGGAATGTGGTACATGAAATATTAGTATTAGACAAACCAAATATAAGAAGAGAAGGAAAAAATTTCATTATGATTGTAACAATTTCTATAAGGAAGTAATACAATAAAAGAACAGAATTGAACAATTTTACCCTCATTCTCATTGGGTATAAACTTCTATACTATTGTTTTTTTCTTCGTGAGCTCCTTGTAAACTTCCTCTACTCTTTTAAGTAGTTGATAATGATTCTTGATATTCTTTTCTAATGCTTCAATTATTTATTCCTGAGCCTTGAGATATTCTGCCTATCCCTTTTGAACTTCTTCATGTGTGGAAAACATTTCTTCAAGTTTGATTCTCAGATCTATTTCTCTCTTCTAGCACTGAGAAAATGAATACAACTTCTCATTCAGATATTTTACTTCTTGAGTCCAAAAATTATTATCTAGAGTTAGCTTCTCCTGAAAATTGATTGTATGATCCTTGATCTTTACATATTTAGTGTCGAATGCATCCATGCCACATTCTTGGAACTCATCAAGAATTCCCATGTCATCTTTGGTTTTCATAAACCAGTTGGTCATCATTTTGCAAGATCTTCTATGGGATTTGTAATTGATGAAGAAGGTTTTGAAATCTAACTCGAGCATAACACATTTATCCAACTCCTTGGATACTGAATCTAATTTATGATTCATGGTGTGTGGAAGCATTTGACAACTCGTGTCTATGCTTGGAAAAATTAGAATAGTCCCAACATGTTTCTTCAAAGACTAAACAACTAAAATGTGTCTAATGGAGGATGACTCCAAATCTAAGACTTTACATGGTGAGGTCTCTTTCTCTATTTAAACGACCTTCCTCTTTGATGATCCACAAACTTCTTTCTTATTCATAACAGATTTACTCTATGTGTCAATAATCACATGTTTTCAATTATCAACCTTCAGAATGGATTCCTCTTGGTTAGGTGATTCATGTTCACTATCAGATATTTGAACAATTCTATCCTCATCTGCATTTTCCTTCTCAGATCTGGCCTCGACATCCTCTGGAAGAATTAAATCATTATTAGAATATTCCTCCTCTTCAGACAGCTTATTCACTTCTTCGTCAACATTTTCACCCTCTCCATTGTCATCTTTCATATGGGTATCATGTTTTGAAGACTCAGCTTCAGAATTTTCAGATTTAAGGCATCTCATATGGACTTTCATTCTCCTCAAAATCTTATACATTCTTACTAATATATTTGGAATCATCACCAACTTCTTCATCCTCTCCTTATACTACTTCCTCTTCTTCTTTTTCTTGGACTTCATTCACTTCGACTTTTACTAGAGTCACAAACATTTTTCCCGGAGTCTCAGAAAGTGGTTCTAGAAGAAATGACTTAGGTACTTGAATATTCTCAGAGGCTTTCTCAGCGGCCTTTTAAAGAGATTTCATAATCTCTACATCAGCCAACTTATTATTTTACTTCATTTATTTTTTATGCTTCTGAAGCTCCTCTTGTCACTTTTCTTTCAAAGCCTTTGCATCAATAGGTTCCAATACAAACCTAGGCTCCCCTTCCTTCCGATTTTTCTTATCTTCCCTCTATTTGGCTACAACTTCATCCAGATGGGATTTTTGTTTCATTGAATTTGGGGGTGAAGACTGGGATTCCTTGGCCTTTGGGTATTTTTCTTTCTCTTCTACATCCATTAACTTCTTCTTCTTTCCTCCTTTATTAGATGTCTTTGTCACCTCTTGGTTTATTAGAATATCTTCAACTTCTTCCTCAAGAAAATCATGGAATTCTTCAGATTCTTTAGAAAATCCAATATTCATTCTTATTAGGGTGTCATAACATACTAGCATGACATTAAAATTCTTTGGCTTAGAAATACAAGGGATTTTGAATGAAACTAAACACCAAAAAATCATCTTTGAGAGAATGTCCTGATACATGATAATTTGAGCATTCATATTTCTATTCTTTATATTCTCAATTGTAACAAGAATATGCTTAACCAAGTTAATCTTCCATAGATTAAACATGAAATCAAGAATATACATATCGCTCTTCATCAAATTACCCTTATCCCATTTTCTTCTAATGATGAGTCCTTTCACCCACAATTATAGAATCCTAAAAAAAATTGAGATGAAATATTTTCAGAGTCTTAGTATCTGAATGACCGAGGCAATCCATAGCCTTTACATTAACAAAGATTCCTTGAACATCCAGAAACTAATGAGAGGAAAGCACAACATCTCCTTCATATGTGACTCCAATCAAACTACAATCCTTGAACTAAGATAAATAATATGTATTCCCATAAAAGATTAAATAAAATGTTTCTCTACCTTCATCCTTGAATGAATTTACTGACTCATAGAATTCAAATAGAAATTCCAGGAAAATTGTATCCTGAGCTCCTGGTTTCGATACGCAAACACTCTCCCATCCATTGAAAATGATGTTCTTTGACAGTATAGAATTGTACATAGCAATGAAATTTCGATGTACCAACCTTTATATATAATTTTTTCACATAGATATCATCATGATAGTTGACATATCTTTCTGGAAGGAAACTTCGACAGAAATTTGGAGTTTAAGAAACCTGAAATTTTTGGAATGAGCTTTTGTAGGGGGAAGAGAATTAGCACCCAGATCTTTGAGAACGATGAGGGATAACCATTAGTGGGTCATTTATATAGGTGTTTGGGGTGACAGTTCTGCTTACATACTCAATACAATGGTTGAGAAACCTTATGATCGAATATGAAGGTTGAGATGATAGCCAGAAAGAAATTTGATAGAATCTGATCTTTTGAGGTTTTACAAAAAACATTCAGATTCAAAAAAGAATACAAAAAACATAAAAATACATAGAAATTCCAAAAAATCAAAGTATTATTACGAAAATTTAAGAAAGAAAACATACCTTTCGGATTGCTAAGTAGATTATTCGTATTGGGGAAAATTTTCCTTGAAGATCTTTTGATTCCGAAAAATTTTGATTATGAAAATTTTGACTATGAAAAACCTCATTATGAAATACATCATTACTAAAATTTTCTGTAAGAAAATATTATTTATGAAAATTTTATGTATGAAAATATTTATCATGAAAATTTTATGTATGAAAATGTTTGACTCCAAAAAAATTTAGACTACGGAAAAAATTTAGACTACGACAAATTTATAGAATTTACCAAAAAAATGTACACCCCCTATGAATTGTAGTTTTTTACTATAAAGAGATTAGTTTTAACAGAAATTCACAGGAATAATTACCTTACGTTAATCATTCCTAACATCTGTTTAATGTATTCAAATCTATCAGAGGGTCAAGATTTTGAGAAAATATTAGTAAGATGGTCTTGTGTTACAATAAATTGAGAATGATATCTCCTTTTTGTGTGTGATCCCAAAGAATTTGATGCCTAATATCTATATGTTTTGCATGAGAGTGAAGTGCATGTATTTTTCTTAATGAAATGGCACTAGTATTATCACACAAAAACTTGTTTTGGTAAAGCACATACCATAGTCTGTGAGTGTGTGTTGCATCCAAAACACCTAAGCACAAAAACTCACAGTCGCTACATATTCATCTTAATCAGTGGAAAGTGCTATTGAGTGTTGGTTTTTTCATGACTAAGAAACTAATTAATCTTCTATGAAATGACAAGATGTGGATGTTCTTTTCCTATCCATTATACATCCTCCAAAATCTGCATTTGAAAAACGTTTTAAAACAAAATCATTTCATGAAGAGTAAAAGAGTCCTAGATCCATGTTTCCATTTAAGTAGCGAAAAATACTTTTCACTGCCTTTAATTGAGATTCCTTAGTATTGGATTGATATCTTTAACATAATCATACTGAAAACATTACGTATGGACAACTAGCTATCAAGTAAAGTAGACTTCCTGTCATACCTCAAAAGGATGTTTGATATATTGGTTTCCCAGCTTCATCTAGATCAATTGAATTTGAGGTACCAATAGATGTACTTATACTCTTACTGTTGTCATATCCATTATTTATAAGAATATATTTAACATACATGTGTTCGGATATACATATTCCATCTGTTTTTTGTGAAATTTGAAAACCAAGGAAAAATGTTAACTCACCCATCATACTAATTTCAAACTCAGATTACATTAGATCTATAAAGGAATTAGTTAATTATTGCTGAGATGAACCCAATATAATGTCGTCAACATAAATTTAAAAAATCAAAACATTTTTCTTATCTTTCTTTATAAAAATGGTTAAATCATCACTTCCCTTGACATAATTATTTTGTAGTAAAAATCATGTAATTCTATCATACAAAGCTTGAGGTTCTTTCATGTGTCCATAAAAATATTTGGTATGTTTTTAAACGTGTTCAGGATGTTTTGTTTTTTAAAAAGCAGGACTTAGTTCAACAAAAACATCCTCCTGAACATAACCATTATAGAATTTCATTTAACATCCATTTGAAAAAGATTGAAATTAATGAATGCTACAAAGGAAATTAAAATATTAATAGATTCATTTCTAGCTAATGTAGCATAGGTTTCTAAATAGTATATTCCTTCAAGTTGATTATAGCCATTAACAACCAATCTAGCTTTATTTCGTACTATGATTCCATTTTCATCACACATATTTCTGAAAACCCATTTTAAACTGATAATATATCTTTCCTTAGGTATTTCAACCAAGGTACATACATTATTTCTTTTGAATTCATTTAGCTCATCATGCATAACTTTAATCGAATAATCATCACTTAAACCTTCTTCAGTGATTTTTGGTTCTAATTGGGAATGGAATTATAGATATTATATTTCATTCCATAAGAAACTTCTTGTCCTTACTGGTTGATTTACATCACCAATGATACTATCACTGGGATGATTCATTATAACAACTTATTTGGGTTTTGTAAAACCAGTTCATCAACATAGGGTAGGAAGTCTTCTATGGTTAGTGCTCCGATAATATTTCCCTGAAAATTTTACTTATCAGATGGATCTTTTATCAAATTATGATAATTAGTTTTTGAAAACACATTCGAAGGTGCAGGTTGAGGTTGTTTAAAATCAAAAGGATCAGTTTCATAAAAATTAACATGTATAGTTTCTTCATCCTTACTAGTGTTTTTGTTGAAAACTCTATAAGCCTTAGATATTGGGGAGTAGCCTATGAAAATTACGTCCTCATATTTTGGTGTGAATTTGAGTAGATTATATTTAGCATTAAAAATGAATACCTTGCAATAGAAAACATTAAAGTAGGAATGTATTGGTATTTTACTATTCCCTAAATAATAAGGAGTTTAATTAAGAAATGTACTAATCAAAATATGATTTATAATATATCCAGTAGTTCATACAGATTCATCCCAAAAATGTTTTTCTACCGAATATTCACTCAACATGGTTCATGTTATCTTCTATAGAATTCTATTTCTTCTCTCAAATAAACCATTTTTCTGAGGTGTTCTGGGTGATAAGATGTTATGAGTAATGACATTTCTACTACAAAAGGTTTCAAAATACGAATCTGGAAATTCTCCACCATGATCACTATGAATAGTTATCAAAGGATGGTTTTTCTCATTTTTAACTCGAGTACTAAAACTTTTGAAATAAGAAAAAGATTCATATTTCTTTTCTAGAAAATAATCCCACGTAAATCTAGTGTAATCATTAACTAAGAAAAATACATAATATTTTCTCATATAGTTCCAATTTTGTTTTATACCAAAAAGATCCATATGAAATAACTATAATGAATCAGTGGTTAATACCTCAACAACTGATTTAAAACATGATTTATTTTTCTTTCGATATTGATAAGGATCACAAAATTTTTAAGAATCAAATCTAGGCTCTGGTAGATCCTTATCTAGTCTTTTCTTAGAGAGTTTTCATAGGTTCCTAATGATACATTGTCTTAACCTTTTATTCCACAACCAAGAATGATATTCCATTGAACTAAGACAACATTGATCGTGCCTCCTAAGGTCTTCTATGTTTAGTGTGTAAACATTATCTTGTCTATTTTTAGAAAGAATAAAATCACCCTTGGAGTTGTGTACTAAGCACTTATCATTCCTAAAATTCACAAGGTAACCTTCATCGTATAGTTAAATTATTCTAAGGATTTTGTTCTTAATAACATTAAAAATAAAACATTTGAAATCAATGCTTTTCCAAGAAGAACAATGTCACCTATACCGATAATTTCTCCCATATCATTATCTCTGAATGTTATTTTTCCTTCGTCCATCTTGATAATATTTTCAAAGAATTTTTTATTACCAGTCATATGTCGAGAACATCCACTATCCATGTACCAAGTATTGTTGTTGGTACATTCTTTATTTTCCATAATATAATAGAGTTAGACATTCAAAATCCAAAAATTCTTGGATCCAGAATTATTAGATAATAAAATTTTGGGTATCCACATTTTTTAAGGAAAGAAAGATTTATGAAACCTAAAGGATTGAACATTATTTAAAGAATAATTTTTCTTCCAATGCTATCCACATTAACATTTAGTACAAAAGGGGGCCTGAATGGATTAAAATAGTTGTTTTTGAAAATAGGTTTTCTATGAGTATAACCTACTCCAGAAGTATTTCCTTGAGTTCTGATTTGAGAAAACATTTTGTAAAAAAAAATTACCTTAAGTAATGTTGTTAAGAATATTCTTAAGAGAATATATTTTGGATTTTAGTCTTATGAAAAAATTCATATAATTAGTAATTATTTTCATAGAATTATATTTTTCCTAAAAAAATTATTTTTGAAATATTATTCTTAAGATCTTTAGAATTTTTTCCTTTTCAGAATTTACTTCCTCAAGGTCTTTAGAAACTTTTTTTACGATCTTATACTTATCTTCATGATAATTTGAGAGATCTGAAATCTATTTAATAACAATGTCTTCTCTAGTATTTTCCTTTTCTAGTTTCTTGGAAATTTTATAATTTTTTACCTCTGATAAATTGGAAAATCAAGATAGTTCTTCATTAGAAGGTATTTCTTCATTATCTAAAGATGAAGTATCTTCATTAGAAGTAATATCTTCAAAATAATAATTCTTAGCAAGGGATAAATGTTTTAAATCCTCGGTAGGGAATAACATTTCCAAAATACTATATTTTGGGAATGAAGTAGTCAAAATGAATCTGATATTTTTCTGTGCTGATGATTCATATTCAAGGTATTCACTTTTCGAAGAGTCTCTATAACTATAACTCCATGTATCTCTTTTTTAAGACTTTTATTGTTCTTAGAATATTATAACTTATTATTGTTTCTTTCTAAATTCCTTACCTTCTTACCTCTTTTCATAAATACGGGAAATTCTGGTATGATATGACCTATTCTTCTACATTCATAACAAGTAACTTCACCGTCTTTATTCTCTTTGTGATCCCCCTTATTAATCTTATTTTGATAGTTAATTTGAGCCACTATCTTGTTTATTCTCCTTGCAAGATTAGATAACTCATTCTCATATTTTTCTATATCACTAGATTCTGACTAAATTGAATCATTCTTTGAAATTGATCTAGTACATTTTTCTAGAGTATTGGAATTCATATGTTTATAAGTAGTCATAAAATCAACACCTCAATTATCATTCTTTTTCATAACATTATCATCATCTATTTTGATTATAGTTATGTGATGAAGAAGAGTTCCAAAAAGATCATTTATGGAAATATGGGTGACTTTGTTATTCTCATAAATTGTTGTCCTCTAGGACTCCCATTTATTAGGAATGTTTTCTATGACTTTGCCAACAAGGGCCTCATCATCAAGACCTTTTTCTCCCATAGACTGTAACCTATTCACAATACTCATAAATTATTTTTGGACTATGCTTATGGGTTCTCCCTAAGGAAAGTGAAATCCATGATATTCTGATTTTAACATAGCTCTTCTTGTCTCTATAACTTTAGTAGATTCAATATGTGTAACATCATGTTTTATCCATATACTATTTCCATATTCACAGGATGATATTTGATTATACATGTTCCTAGTTATGGAACATAGAAATGTATTTCTGACTCTAAAATTTTATTGATATTCTGAGTTGACTTGATTAGTAATAGTTATCAATTCCTTATCAGGAATTTTATAGTCTCCTATCAGCATTAGGTAGTTATCAACTATAGTGTTAATAATGAATTTCTTCATCCTATAACTCAAGTACTCATAATCATTCCCATAAAAAATACAAGGTATGGTAAGATTTAGATAGTTGACTCAACTAACATTTATTCCTACCATCTAAATGAAAATATCTCTACACAAACATGTTCGTAATAAATGTTTGTAAACAAGAGTAAAAATATCCTAGTCAAGGAAAATAAAAAACTAGAGTATCTCAAATAAAATTCGAATCTGAACATATGAGTCCAGAAATATGATTCTGAAAATATAAAGACGAAGATGATTTATCTTCGGAATATAATTGTGAGATTAATTCAGATTGAACCAATACTCTGAAAAAAATTGTTGGATAAGTTCAACGTATAAGGTAATCTACTTTGATACCAACTGTAAGATCGATTGTAAGGTAGATGTGAAACTGAATCTAGTATTGAAATAATTATTTAGATACTCAATATACAATACGGGTGAATTATATACTTTAAAAATTCATTAAAGAAATTTTGTATAAACAAAATTCACAACAACTCTCAGTTATACTAACTTGTATGATTCCGAAAATGTAGTTCTGAAAAGAATGAGATTCTAGAAATGTGATTCTGGAAATGAAACTAAACAAAAGTTTTATTAAAAAATGATTCTACATTAAAGAGTATTGAACCTTATTTTAATCAGATTACATGTATAATTAAGTATATGATAGTTATACATTCCTCAACAACCAAAATACAGTAGAAAAAAACATAAAATAATACAAGTAACAAATATATAAATCTATTAACCCAAAGATTAGGGTATCCAACAACCATGGATAAAGGACCCTTGATTTATACTTTAATGAAAGTCTATTTTACCCAAACCCACGTAATCCCTTAATTCAATGATTGGTATCTATCTTGAAATCCATGAAATCCCTCATTTTTCAGGAAATAGGAACCTCTATGTTCACAACCTGAAAAGTCTAATTTTAAGGAAATCACACCTCTACAAAATGAAATTATACACGAAGAAAAGTTGGATCAAGTTGTTCACACCCAAACAAGTTGTTCAGAACATCTACACAAAGCATTGAGAGTTGAAAGAGCATCTCTCTCTAGAAAACACTTCAACATAATATAATCTCTAGAATCATAGAACTGTGTTGAACTTGTTCAAGTGAGCTCTTATTTATAGTCACATCTACAACAGTCGGCTCCCTCCTCTAACTGTTATAGTTTTCCTTGAATTTCAGAGGGAACTGTATACATGTCACTCAAACAATGGTTAGTTATTAACTGAATGTATGAAATCATTTTAAAACCAGAACATGTGTAAGAAGAAATATGGTTTCATGACAAAATTCATTTTTTTAATGTAAGGAAAATAAAATCTTGAAGTCTAAACAAAAACCATTTGTTGTCTTTAACAAATAGATATTTCGATTCTATACTTAATGGAATTGGGAACCTGAATTATATAGAATTATAGAGGCTGAATTTCAAGTAAATTTGGAGTCTGAATTCATTAGAATTGGGAGTCTGAACTGAGAAAGTTCGGAGTCTGAATTTAGAGAACTCAGAGACTGAACTCAGAGAGTTCGGATTCTGAATTCAGAGAACTCAGAACCTAAATTTGGATCCTGAAAATAGAATTATCTATATCTAAGAATTTATAGGATTCTAAGGTTTTAGATATGAACCTAATTTTAATATTTATATATAAAATGAGTTAGGTTATATAATTAAACATGAAAAAAAAGTTGAAGATAAATTTCCTTGGGGAAATAAATTTCTTATTATCAAGGAAAATCTTAGGGAAAATGAAATTTCCCTTAAGATAGGGTGTTTGTGATTTTCATGGTGTTTGTGATTTTCTAAACGTGTATGATTTTAGAAGACATATGGAAATATTATTGACTCTATAATCTTTCCAAACATAAAGGAAAGAAAAAGTCCTAAGGAAACCTTATTGACTAAACATTTAACTCATTTTTTGTTTGTATACACTATATCTTGAATTTCCAAAAGAACATAGTTTTTTAATTTTTTAGATAATCATTTTTTATTGTGTTTAGACGGATCCGTTACATAACCTGTCGTCCTAGAGAAATATGTTCTTATTTCTAACCGGAAACCCTGAAGGAACAAGGCCCAATACAAGTCATAACGTACCAAATACCTAAATACACTAGAAATTACCCCATCCCATTATCTAAAACATTTATGTTTGCTAGATCCCCACCTTTATTGGATGATCAGTTATAATTTTACCATACAGATATTTATTTTTCTAGGTACCAATGGTGAATACGATAACCTATCATTCTTCAAATATGGTTTTCTCTTATCAAGTGATTTATAATATCTATGAATCATCATTAAGGAATGATCTTGGTTTGTATTATATAAATAATTCATGGTCTTTTGTGTCATATAACCCCATGGAATGGAGGCATTGTGGCCAAAATTACATAAAACATGGGATATGTAACACTCAAATCAAGCAAGAGGGCCCAAACAAACCAAGAGTACATTGTACATCCCTCGACAAACAATTATTTTTTTATTCAACTAGTTCGTAATATTTATATTTTTCAAGTCTTGAGGTTCTTTATCTAGTGATATTTCCCTTGGGATAATAAATGGTACTATATAGTGTACAACTCAACTATCTCCCACGTGTGATAATTATACACATTGATTAATAAAATTATGTTATATTTAAACAGAATAAATAATATTATTCATTTTCAATCTATTTTTATTATTCCATTTTTTAAAATACTCCCATGTTTTTTGTTGCAAAAATGGTTATGTTTGGGTTGGTTGTTTTGAGGATGATTGATTTATAATCTCAAAATAACCTTACTACATTGACTAAGGTAAATTTATTTATGGCTACATTAAATCATGAATAATTAAATTTTTTTAACAATCATAAATATAAATTATATTTGTTTTTAAAACCATCCATTTAAAGTGGTCATGAAAAATCAACCATATCGTTACAAGGAGATAGTAGTATGTATATATTCATGGATAACATTTTAATATTTCTATTAGCAAAAAAGGAAATAAATAGAATAAGATAAAAAATTTATAGAATTAGAAATATGTTATAAATTTCATATTAATTCATTATTTATATACTTATGACTTTTATCTTAACATAGAAATGAAAAACAAATCAAATATCTCTATGAATGTGGTCGTCCACTTATATGCACAGACAGTGATCTCATCTTACAATAGATTGTATGGTAAGAATTTAGGTAATATATTATCTTGTAAAAATATCATTTATGCAAAAATATAATATATATTCATTTTAGATACCATTAAATCCATCCATATGTTTCATTGATGAAAAACAAAACACATTCATTATGGTGGTGGTAGTCTACACTAAAGCACGAGTGATGTTTTCATTTCCCACAGGTTGGAAAAGGACATGAAAATGGATTGTAATATATACATAATAAATTTTATGTACATTTTATATACTAATTGAATTATTTTATGAAGTATAAATATGATTTTATGTATGTATTAGAATAAATACTTTTGAAATAATCAATTAATAACTATACCTCTTATATAAAAAATATTACTTAAAATATAACTTATGGTTTCATATGTTGGTCTATTAGTGAGACCATTACTAATAAAACATTGGGAAGAATGTTGGGAAGTTATTGTTTCTGGTAAATCTTGATCTATAGTGCTCAGTGTGTATTAAAAATTGAGTATATAAGGATCCATTTTATAAGTGAGGAGAGGGAACACTTGTAAATACATAAATACTTTGAATATGTTATCGGTATTTCTCAATGAAATGTGTCACAAAATAGCCAACATTCTAATAAAATGTATATTAAGTTATAAATACACTAAAAAGAAATAGTCTTTCATGATATAGAGATATTTTATTCCTCATCATTCAGTTTAACCCCTCATAATCCTTTTTACCTTTGTGGGTGATATAGTTTTACTATGTTAACTATTAATTATGCCCAATTAATAAATTTATAAAATTTAAAAAAATTAACCAATTTATTCAACATATAAAATCCATTTTTGAATGTACATTTTTTTATTTTGTGAAATTAATTTCAATATCAATATACTAATAGTAATGAATATTTTTTTCAAAAATTTACCTTTTAAACATATAAAATATGTCATGGAAAAATATTAAATAATGATAATTAACATAAAATTAATTGGTTATTTTGATTCAAATGGAATTAATGTAACCTTTGAAAAATAAATAAAATTATGTAATTTTTTAATACATGAAAATAAACTACATTATTAATAAATTTGAGTTTTCACTATTAACACAAAAATCAACCATTTCAATGAATTAAAAAAATCAATCAAATATATATTTGATATGATGTAACAAAAAATGAAGTGAATTTTATAAATTTAAATTTATAAAATCATTAAATTAAACATTTCAATAAAATTTTGTAATACATCGACAAAAATAATTGAGAAAAAATTTTCAAATTTAAAAAAACTATTATTTAAAATTGTGATGAATAATAATCTGTAATGCGTATTATTATACCTCATGATATTTATTTATTTATAATAGCTTTTTTTGTTATTAAAATTTTCCCCCCATTAAAATTTTTTCTCGCCACAGATTTATTCATTACATAAATAATTGAGGGTATTCATTCCTCATAGATTTTTTTGATTCCTATATTTCTTCATCCTTCATGTTGTTCTTCTATAATAAAATAACAAGATTGGTCACCTTATCACATAATGTATTCAATATTAAATGAAAAATAATTAACTATACTATATTAATAATTGGTATTTTCCTCTAACTATAACACTTTAGTGATCAAAAGATGAGATATATGGGCAACATATTTCATTCGCAAAGAAATAAGAATCACATCATCTAGTGGAGATAAACCTAGAGGTATGTACACTCAGTATGAAACTAGTCACAATTTTTCTATAATTTCATTTGGAACAATATACCATGGACTTAACTTTCATTTAATTATCAAATTAATAACACATTTCCATGTAGAATCATTATTAAAAATATCATCTCCTACCTCAAATTAGAGATCTATCGTTTGATTATACACAGAAACATTATGATTGCTATGTGTTTCACTCATATGTTGTAGAATCATCATTACATACTCCTACATTTATTCTAAAGACTCTTATTAATAAAATACTTTCATGGACATAATAAGAACAAAATGGAGTTGGATACAACATTCCATAAAATTCCGAATAATAATTATGCAATATACAATAATGAAAATTTAAAATGTTCAAAAAATACTCAAATGAAATATATTTATATAAATGTCACAAAAATATAATTATAAATCAATAATATATATTCTTATGACTATAATTTTTTTTCCAAATATCCAAAAAAATAGGAATACAATATTAATGACATTTAAATCACTAAAAAATACATATGATGTTTTTTAAAAACAATTTTAGTTAAATCTACGATCATGAAAAAAGATAATAGTGATAGTGACTCTATGAAATCTAACCATTTATTTAGGATAAATTATTTCAAGTGGATTTAAATAAATAATATCTCTAATAAGAAAAAAATTGCACATATTTATTCAATTTTTCATTAATAATCTAAATTTCATGATTACATCTATTTTTATTACATAATACCACAATTAAATATAGGGTTATATTTACCGATTTTCTTTCAGAAAAAGGTAACGTTTGAAGAATACACATAGATATTTGTCCATCAACATAAACATGTTGAAAAATCAAAACAATTATTATAAAATTATCAATATATATCTTCTTTCCATGAAAACAATTAACTCTTGATTATCTCATTACATTTTAGTATTATTACGATGAATGGAAAATAGATATCTATAAGCATTAAACAACAATTAATACTTCATCTAATAATCAAAAGGAACACCTAACCTCTTTTTGAATCGTTTACGCATTCTTTTTAGTGTATAATTCATAAATGTTACCTTATTTATGAATTATACCATTTAATTAAAATCAAAATCATTTATTGGAGCATTCATAGTTCTATCTAAAAAATATGAATACATAGACACCTAAATTAAAAGATAAAATGTTCCAATTTTCACAATTACATTACCAACACATAATAAAAAGATATCCAACGTATCAAGTTCCAAATGTTTCATGCTAAATGATTCATGATATTTTCAAATCAAGTTATAAAGAACCTTTTTATTTTTTAATAGATGATGATGAATCTTGTAATAATATTCCTTAGTCAATTATAGTAATCTATTATAACTCATGTTAAATCTTTTTGAGTGAATATATACTTTACACATTTATGTTATATTGATATTTCCAATTTTACCCCATATTTAAGATTCCTTGAATTGTTTTATGAATAACTACCACATCAATTTCATGATAACCTTTTATGTAGTTATTTTAATGGATATTCATTTTACATGATGATTATTCAATTACCTGCTCATCTTCATTTATAAAAAACCACTCGCTTCATTGAAGAAACACTATAAATTATAAATACTCGTTTTCTTATAATAAGGGATAACACAGGATAATTAGTCAATCATTTTTACTACTCCTATATAAATTTATCAAAATCATTATCTAGATAAATTTCACATTATATTTTATTACATTATTTAGTGGTCTAGATATCTGAGAAACAGTTTCACCAAACTAATGATAGTGACCCCCAAGTCCAAGAAAAGTGACAATCTCTATAGAACATGTATGATTGTGCTACTCTTTAACAACTTCTGAGTTTATTGGTTCCGTAGTAATATCATATTTCAAAAATATATTCCAAAATAATTTAAAATGTCTTAACCAAAATTTATATTTAAAAAATTTTACATAAAAAATTATTTTCGTTTAAATTCTATAAAATGTTATTTTATTATTCATATGTTCCTCATAAAAATTGAGTAAATCATAACATAATCAATGAGAAACACCAAAATTATTATTATATACTCATGGAACATTATACTCTTAAGATACATAAATATAGATGGTAAATTAATCAACACAAAAGGCATAACCAAAAGCTCATAATGTACATTCCTAAATATGAAATTACATCATTGGAATGACATTCCCATTTATATTTATATGGAAACACGCAACCTTGAGATCAAAAATTTAAAAAATATAGATCACCCTATCATGGATCAAACAATTCGTCAATGTAATGAAATATATAAATTTTATTTTCAGTCCTGTTATTGATCTCACTCTAATCAATTTAATGTTTTATGTAATAGTCTCTGAATTTAACAGAAATATATTAGTACTATGAGGTGAAGTACTAGGATGGATGAAACCATTATAAAGTGGCTATTATAACAAAATGTTTTAATTAAAAAATTTGTTAATAGATATATTTGATATGGGGTTTTAAAATTAGATTAAAATAAGTAATTAAGTCAACTATAAATTCAAAATCCCTCCAGATGAAAAATAACTCCGAGAAAATCATCAATAAATTAATCTATGTATTCATTTACTATAAGAAATTTTTTAATTTTAATACTTCTTTTATTTTCAAAAATAAGATTAATATGACTTTCAGTTCCATTTTCTCTCTTTTTATCATCAACTTTATTTGTTATAAAATGTAAGTACTTGTTATTATATACAAAAATAATCTCATTCCAAAAAATAATATATTTAGCTAAGTAATCTATCATAGCATGATAAACAGAAATCTAATTAATTCCCATATTTAAATTAATCTAAAAAAATGGGAATTAAAACATATTTGTAATGAAAACCAATTCCTCAAGTGATCACAAAATGATATCCATCAATTCTTATTACCTGTATAATTCCCCAAGGCATTTTTTCTAAAAGTTATAATTTAATTTCTTTATATATTATTTCTATTTTATATGCACATTTCCCTAATATGAAACAATTATGTGATCCCGACTCAAATATGAATTATAATAATCTAAAAAATATATAATAATTACCAAACAATTTGAGTGTCTTTGAATATCAATTATAGTATGATAAAAAATTTCAAACTAACTATCTATTTTCCCACGACACATCTAATCATGACTCCTTTTATTAGAGTCAATATCCAAATGAACATGGTTACCACTTATGTAACATGTTCCAAATCATATCTAACATTTTTTGAAATGTATTTTTCAATATTAGGGGCATTGTGTGGAATACATCAATATTTCTTGGTTGATAAATTTTCTATTTAATTCCACCTCGACAACATCTAACACATGTTTTCTCAATGTAAATAAATTTCAGAAAACACCATATAATCTTTATAAAAATAATATACCACCTCGTAATAAATTTTAAATTTGTAAGAGGAAAACAAGCATTTTATATATAGTTCCAAACCAATTCCAAATATATCAAATTTACTCACATGGTCCCAAAAACAATTTATCATATACATATCCAGTATGGTAAAAATTACATCTTATATGTATACTACTTCTTCTTATATTTATTAAAATATAAAAATTTAATTTCCATTATATGTGAAAAATCATGACCAAGATACCCTCCCAAAATGGTACCCATCCCAAACCATAAAATACTTGAAGAAACCTCACAATCCCTATGGGTTAACAACTAACACCCGTGTATCAACAACTGGTGGAAATGGTTTTTCACAACTTGAAGGAAACAAAATTAAATATATATACAATATGGTAATTAATAGTGTAATAATAAACAATAATATATTTCATGCCATAAAGGGAATGAAGAAATGAATCAACTCAAATGTAGCTAAACAATCTCCATGCTTCTAGTCCAACATCCATGGAATACTAAAACCAAAACAATTACTCAATTTGACAGTGTGGTAATAATCCACCATCTCACCACCAGCTATGAGGACACAATTTATATAATCCGTAGCACCTCAATGAATCCCATTTCCATTCATTACATCGAAGTAAATAAAAATTTATATGCACCACTAAAGTGGTGTGTAGTGTGTAATCTAAACAGGCTTAATATAATACCACCCAGGTGTTCCATAAAATGTTTCTTCACAGTAATATGAATTATGATCGACATTAAATAATGCAATCCATTATAAGTGCATAAACATTTTTATGTAAAATTCCTGGAAAACATTCCTTCCATATTTTCAATATTTTGAAAATATCTAGGTCAAATAGTTTTAAATAATTTCATATAAGTCAAAGAATTCAAATCAAAGGTAAAATCATTCTAAACATCACTACATAATAAGATATCTAGGTTACTCATACCTAAAAATAGACAATAATGTGCATCAAATAATAATATATTTTCTTCTAATATGATGTTAAAAGACACACCCTACAATGTGAATCTCATAACAATGTCTAAAATCTACCTAGACCAATAGTCTTAGGAAGTGTAGGAATATCCCACAAGTGAAACCTCCAAAAAAATCAATGGGTGAGATTATTATAACACCTTACAACTATGTACCCAAGGCTTACCATATGATATAATCTAGAAATAATTTCTTTAAAACCATTATTTGAAACAAATATAAAATTCTATTTCCAAATAATTTTTAAATAATGTTTTCATTTACCAAAAAAATGGAAAAACACCCTTTCCCAAAAATCCATTTTCAGAAACACAAATCAATAATTCTAATTCATTTAAAAAACATTTTAAAAAATATATATAAGTATAGTTCTTCCAATATAGGTTAACTATGGAAATACCTGTATAAAACTGTGGTCTCATTAGACTATAATGGGATCCACTAATATTGTAGAATATAAAAGATAGAAAAGGAGCCCTTGAAATAATTCCTCGCATATCATAACTAATTCACAATGAAATATGGTCGGTTGAGTGGACATATCAAAAAATACCAAAAGAAACATTGATTTCAAACCACACCAAACACAAGCATCAACCACTAGAGGATGATCACACAAAATATCTAGAACGGATCGTGAATATGGTCATCACCTCGTAAAAAATCTATAAACGTAGTCAAAATATACCACTAAGACCAACAATAATGAAGGAGAAGAAAAATCTATACCTATATATACACAACCTAGTAACTGTGATGATCAATCATAGAATGATAGATTCTGAAGGAGCAAGGATCACTAAAATCTCATTGGATAGCTCATATGTCTGATAGAAAATGGGTATCACATAAATTAAAATATAATCAGGCATGTTGTGCCTAAAAATTCTATACCATGATAATTACACCTCATAAATCCATATTTCATGGTGTAGAATCAATGAAATGGAAGTACACTGAAAAACATGATTCCTCATATTAAAAATCTCGATTATACAATTTCATGATAGAATACATTTCACGACATATAAAAAATTTCTTCCATGAACAACTTCATGAAAAATGCACAAAAACCGTTACACAGTGGGTAAAACTTTTGGAAATAAAAATTATAGCTGACATCGTATTGACCAGATTCTGAATTAATACCCAAAAACTCAATAGTCTCTTCTATAAGTGTGGATAAACCTAAAACTCATTTGATGTGTTTATACCCAAAATCTTTTAATTCAATCAAAAATTAATCTTCAAAATAATGGTCATTTTATTGATAAAACACGTTTTACACCCGGAGTCCGAAATTTCACCCAAATAAATATGTAATATAAAATAGATAATATAAATAATAGAGATTAGGTAATGGTATTTTATAAACTCCTCGCCATAATTGTTTCCTTACCCATGAATACATGTATAAGAATGATATATGGAAATAGGTGAGGATATTTGTCCATCAATAATGTCTTGTTCTCTAATGACTCATGTGAGACTGATCCATTTAATCATAACACTATATCCAATGTAATCAACATCCTAGAAAAGACTCTCACATGAGAGACAGTAATTTTTACTATATTCTCCATTTTATAATCATATGGTTTTAAATCAATATCTTCCCTAAAAATTTTTGAGAAGGATCGAGATGATACTTTTTGATCTGAGATATGTTGAAAACATCATGAGGACCAAAAAAATGAAACTGAAATTACAATAGAAAAGGAACATTTCCATATATTTCGGTGTCCTCAAGTGGTCTAAAATATCAGGGATCCCACATTCCCTATTTCACAATATTAATGTTACCCACTAAGGAAAAAAATTAATGAACGCCCAATCACCTATATAAAAGTACGATATAAGATGTTACATAAATGTGTAACATTTTATAGGACTATTATATATAACCATATGATGACGAACATACTGAATCCTCCCAGATGTCTCCTATAAGAGACATCTTACCACTAGGATGGCTTCTCAAACCTCTAACTAATAATTATGTGATCTACATGGGTGGCCATAAAAATCCACGAAGGGATTTTGTTTGAAAGATGTATGAGAAAAACATTAATAAGAAAAATAAACTAGTCCTAGATAGTTATCCCAATAGACAAAAAAATGTCATACATAATCACAAAGTAAATCCTTTATTATTTTAAAATAATATTCTTTGTTACCTTCTATATTTGGATGAAAAAATATTCCCAACATGACATAAGTCTCCACCACCTCCTCGAGAATATTCCAAAATAATGTGGTAAACCTAGGAATAATGTCCGAAAAAATGGAAGAATGAATCATGTGAAAACACACAACCTCATAGACATATTTATTTCACATATATTCATTTTTTTAGTGTCTATGATCATATTGAGATGATCTATCTTCATTAACTGATCAATCACCATCCAAATATAATTACACGCTCATATAGTCCATGTTAATTCAAAAAAAAGTCAATTGGCAGCTTATAGCATTTCAAAAGTGTATCCAAAGGTTGATGGAGAAAACTAGAAGATTTTATATATAGTTCCATTATCAATTAGAAGGTATATTAGTGAGATAAATTATCTAAAATTTCTTGCTTCATACAAAACCACTATAATCTTTGTCTCAAATTATAATACATCTTCATAGTTCTCAGAACAAGTTCCCAGAAATTACTATTATAGTAAATAAACTAAGCTCCCAACATTTGTGGGGATGTAAAATCGATCCCTAAATGAAGAATAACCTATAAAGAGAGATACCTACCAAAAGACACCTCCCTTCCATATTGGGTATCTCAAATACCCACCAATTCATCATCTTGACGCAGTCTCTACAGAGTCATCTAAATGATAGAAGAAGATAGATAAACATTGTTTGGAACTATACAAAGAACATATATATAGTCATACATGTGAAATAGAGGGAATATGATCATTAGTTTCCACTACTCTATTTATTCCAAAAATAGGATATGATGGTACATTCCTATGGAGAGTATATGAACCCAAATTCCTCATCCATTGGGTATAAGTGATGTCAATGTAAAATGTATAAAGGTTTTCCATACACCACCTCTATATATAATTAAATTTTTACAGATAAAATATAATGCTCATTATCTTATGTTTTTAATAGACTATGAACCTCTCCATAAAAATATATTATATCAAATTTTTATGTGCATAAAAAATAAATGAATGGTCTAAATCATCATCGTGGAATTTTTATCATGTTGTCAAAGATGGTGAGAGTTGTAAGCCAACACAATATCATTATTTATAAGAATAAAACCCAAAACAACAAATGATGTATCCCATAAAACCACATATAAATTATAAGGCTCACGTAAGATTAGAATAATAGATGATTGTTGAAGTCATTTCAAATCATCAAAAGAAGACCAACAATTTTCACCAAATATTAATTTCTCCCCATCTCAAGTATGATAATATAATGGTAATTCCAATATTAATAAAAAAAGTTTGTACCATCGGTAGTGTCTATCAAGATCAACGAACCCATGAATCTCAACTGGGATTTTTTGCCCTTATAATGATGTGAAAACATCTATATCTTAGGATCAGCTGATAAACCATGATAAAAACCCACATTCCACAATAAATACACTTCTTTTATCTAGAAGTTTAATTTTGAACGCTTTTATAAAATAGTGACTCCTCAAGATTTCAAAAACAGAACCCAAATGGCATGCATGTTTGGGATCAGATCTATAAAAAAAATTTCATCTATAAACACAACCCAAACGTGCTATGATACTAAGGTAATATCTAGTTTATCAAATTCATAAACATTTCAAGAGTATTATTCATATGAAATGGCATTACAACACTTTTATAGTGGACATAAAAATTATGAAAATCCATCATTGTAATAGAATACTCCCAAACATTAAGTTGATGATAAAATTATCAAATATCTATCTTTGAAAACCATTTATCCCAATTTATCTGATAAAAACATCCATATGAGGAAAAGGATAATTTTTCTTAACGAATACTGAGTTCGTATTCCAATAGTTCCCACACATTCAGATTGATCCATATACAATATTGGAAAAAGGGATTGTGGATTCCTAAGTATAAATACTAATGATAATATAACTATCACCATCAGGTAATCCAACTGAAACTCAAACACCTCCTTATTCATTGCTTTCATATGATATGAGTGTATCAAAATTAGCTATATACTTATCAAATGGTTAATCATAAAATATTCTTTCCTATATAAATAAAGACTAGATAAATCATCTGTGAAAATGATAGGAAAATTTCAACACATATCAGGATTATCAACATAAGATTAAATTAATTGAGGTCGACTTTTATAGAAAACAAAAAAAATTCCTATCATCTAGGCATGAATGTCTTACATGGCAAGACCACATATCCCACACCCTATAAAACACCAAATAGAATCTATCGCCTATAATAAATGAGACTTGATGATGATAAAAATTATACTTAATATAATGAGAGAAAATTGTATCCATCTCGATGATGACATAACATAGTTTATATTGAAAATGAGAAAGACCATGTCTAACTCTATATTAGAAATCAATATAAAATAATAATGACATCGAAATACAAGCTTTTTTATTTTCTTAATTGGTTTCATTATTTATACTATTATAGACATCAGATATGTGGTTTGGTTAAGAATAAAAACAAATGTTTCAGATATAAATGAGTTGGAAGGCCATGTATTAAATAAATAATTCACTACATAATATAAAATTAATGTGGATCCACTCAGAATCCTTGGACCCTAGTCTACCACTATTGAAAAATCATCAATTGTGGGAAGGTACTTCACACTTAAGCCCTATAGATAGATCCTTATAGTCTTTCATGCATCTAAATGTGTTGTAGTTTCTATTAGAGCTAATGACCCCTGATTATAAATATGATTCAACATGTCCAGATGGGTACACTAAAATTTTACATATCTCGCAAAACTATTACACAACATCCCCAAAAAATAACAAATATGGCTGTACGTAACAATTCCACACTAGTAAAAAGTCAGGGCCATACTAATTGGTGTATCTAAATGTTCAAAGGATTCCTAGAATAGAAAACCCCCTCCATTACTCAAGTGATGATTTTTACACTTCCTTTTTCACATTAGTTCCACTCAAGCTTCCATTGGGTGGAAGATAAGGGGAATAATAACCAAACATTCCTTCTATATTCGTCTCTACCATCATTTCCCTCTACAATATACATAAGGGTCAAAATAATCCTCATTAATATGTATGATTTGATATCCTATCATATCCTGTGATGGTACTTCTTAGAAATTATTTGTTCATTCATTACTATCTCTAGAGAGAAACAAATTAGCTCAAAAAACTGATTGGTGTACACCAACATCAAATTCTATCCTTTCTATATAAAGAGGGACACACTAGACTTCTCCACCATTATTTAATTATGAAAAAAACTTCATAAAATATGTTTGTATTAAAAGCCTTCCATTCAAATCACACATTCCCATACAACAATTCCACGGAATTCATCCATCACATTTTGGGATCCTCTTGTATGAAAACTGTATGTTTCCCATTGGTATAGTCAAATATATCGAGGAATTAAATGAACTTTTTGATATATTCCAGCTAGTCCTCCACCTCATAAGAATCATTATCACCTATACAATATGGTGGATTGTATCATAGGAAATCTATTGATATATCTTCTTCCCCTAAACCTCATGGATGAACCTCAAAAACGGAATTCATGATTTTTTGTATATTGGGTCTACCGCATGAGCTGATCATATGATATACTTGATATTATTCTGATCTACATGTATATTCCTTTGAGAATAATTGGATTCACCGACCTCAAAAACCCTTAAGATTCATATTGAATGCATACTATAGTACATGTAAATAATTGAAATTATCCGAAAACAATGAAATCTCATCATAAACCACAAATCCATATGATAAAATAAATATTCTGTAAAGACCCTTAAAATTCAAGGGAATTTTTTTCTTAATTTTATTTGGGATTTCATAAGAACGCATTTTCTGACGGCACTTGATTCTGTGGCCCAGAGTGCCCAGAGTTTCTATCCGAAGTTTAGCTCATGTACGTTCAGTGAACGTACGAGCGGGTTTTTCTAACATTTGAACCGGTTCTCGGAATCGAATTCCGAGGGCACCGATGGTTTCGCAGCGCCCGTAATTTCTTAGGAACACTTCTTCTGGAATTTCATTTACACGAGATAAGTTGATAAAAATTTTGGAAGTTAAAATAAAACTTTAACTACAATTTTTTATTTATAAGTGGTTAAAGATTTGGGTGGATGTAGGTGGAAACCACCCAACTTCCAATGGGAGGTTAGGAGAGTGGTGGGGCCCACACGAACCCCACCCCTTCATATTCTCTAACACCTTCAACTCACCATTAATTTGATAACTTAAGTTATTTATTTAATTGTGTTTAATTTCAATGTTTAAAATTCAAATGCTTTAGTTATGTTAATAAAATAAGTGATGAACTATTTTTATTTTGATGGAGTCTTGTTGCTTATTGTGTGAGTCTTGAGAGGTTTTGGAGAATAGTTTAGGAGCTTAAAGAACTTCTTCTTCTTCGACGCAGAACACGAAGAACGCAAAGAATGCTAGATTCCTCAGAGATCGGCAACACGACGTCGTCCCCGCGACGCGACTCCCTCCTTCCGCGACGTCTTCTTCTGCACCGGTTATTTCCGCGACGAACCTTCGTTCATGCTATGCTAGAGGTACGGGAATTATTATTTCATTTTTTCCTGATTACTTCATCGTTGCCTTATCGTCTAATTGGGGCCACCCGTTATCGGATTAACGGGAGGGGGTCGGACCGCACGAACACAACTGACTCTCCTCCCCCTTTTGGTTGTTTGATATTGATGCGGCAAGAGCAAGGCAATGCGGTGCCGAAGCACCACACAGAAATTATTAAGGGAAGGTAGAGAAGCGCCGCACTGTCGCGTCGCGCCGTTGAGGACGAACCAAAGACACGGCGCCGTTGCGCCGCGCCGGATAACTACAAAAGCACCGCAGCCGTTGCAGGGCCACGGCGGAGGGGCTCGGCATCGTCGCACCGTGCTGGACGAACAAAGGTCGCGGCCGGTTCCGGGCCGCGGTCGGTTACAAGTCGCGGCCGGTTCTGGGCCGCGATGGAGCAGGGGCACAAGCGGCCGGTTCCGGGCCACCAGCGTCGGAGTAGGGGAACCGGCCTTGCCGGTCCCGTGGTGGCAACAGCCGGCTGGCCGGAGTGGGCCGGCCAGACAAGGGATGAGCCGGGGGGTTACAACCCCCGGCAGGCCATCTTGAGAAGCCCCTTTAAGGGGGTCGCGGTTACAAAATGGGGGGCATGCCCCCCCCCCCCTCATTCGCTCGGCCAAACGGCCGAGCCACCTGCTTGCGCCAGCATGCAGGGTCGGCTGCCTTGGCCGGTCCACCAGATCGGGCCGCCAATTCGGGCCGCACCCAGGCCGGGCCGGGCCGTGCCAGCAGGGTCGGGCCGTGAACAAGTCGGGCCAGGCGGCGCCAGCCGGGCCAAGCCGCGCCTAAGCGGGCCGGACCCGGACCCAGACCCAGGCGGGTCGACCTGGTTTGGGCGGACCCAGGGGGTTCCAGGCAGGGTCGGACCGGGCCCGAACCCCCTAATACCGGAATTTTTCAGTCTGTTTCCCATAACATGGGCTACTAACCTCCGATCGACACACCTTCAGTTTTTTAGTGATCCTTGGATCGAGAAGGTCGTTCTGTTATATTACACTCAAGGTTTCGGTGTACTTTGGGTTCGTCTGGGTTGGTTCGTACACGAAACCAACAGGGCCCTCGGAGTGGAAACGCTTATAACATGAGCTCCGGACGTCTGATTGATGTGACGTCATCTTTTTTGGATTCCTCTAAGTGAGACAGACCTTTTTTATTACTCCGCTCGAGGTTTGGATGCAGTTGGAGTACGGTCGGGTTGGTTTTTACTTAAAAACCAACTGGGCCCCTGGACGAAAAAGCCAATAACTCTTAGACCGGGCATCCGATTGACGTGCCATCTGTGATGTTGAGTTCTTGTTGACTATACAGAACTTTTGGATATATAAACTCTAGACTATGTTTCAGTTGATGTATCATCCCTTTGGATCATGGAGCGGACCCTCCCAAACGAACTTGTTGTGTGCGGGAACCCTAGAGCTGGCTGCGACTGCGACGATGATGACGACTGTGCAAAAAATCTCCATGGATTCGACGGAGAAGACTACAGCACTAAGTGATCCAATGTGGATCAGTGCCACCAATCTTGTGTGGGTCAGATCTTGTGTGGGTCAACGCTCAGCAGTCCTGTGTGGTCTAACGCCTACAGATCCTGTGTGGGTCCGATCCTGTATGGGTCATTGCAGGGGTTAGTTATCTATCGATCCTTTGTGGGTCATTGCGGGGGTTATTTACCTATCGATCCTATGTGGGTCAGGTCATTTGTTGGTCATTTCGGGGGTTAGTACCTATCAATCCTTTGTGGGTCCGACGGATTAGATGAATAAGTGTCAATATCTGATCATCTCGATCTTCATACGAAGAATTATACCTGTGTGAGATGAATCCTGTTTTTCTTTCCTATGTGGATTGTGTTGTGCTATCCTGTATGGATTACGTTTTCCATTCCGGTGTGGATTGGGTTGTGATTTCCTGTGTGTACTGTGTTGTACTTGAGCTCGGATGTTGGAGCCGAATTGGAATTGATGACTTAGGTATATGTATGATCATATACCTAAGTAGTTTCGAATGTTACTTCGTGATTGTATCTGCACTTGTGGATTATCCTTTGTGGATTCTGGGAGACCTTCAGGGGTCTCAGGGTCCCTACTGAGTAGCTTATACTCACCCCTGCACAAGCTATGCCTGTACTACGTTTTATTGGTTGCAGACGATGGACAACGCTGATCGTGGTTGAGGCTTGCAGAGCAGGACAGTACCTGGAGGTGGACCACTAGGTGGGATGTACTCGGAGCGGACGGCTAGACCCGAGGAGCTGTGGACGCTATCTGTACTCACCCTTCAGGTGGTACTTCCAGTGGATGGCTCGACATTGCGGCTTTACTTTTTGTTGCTGTTTTACATTTCCAGTTGTACTTTACATTCAGTTTTTGTTTGTATTCTGGACCACTTACTTTTCCGCACTTACTATTGTACCCAGTTTTTATATAGTGTTTACTTCTCCTTGCTTGCTCTGTGGTTTTTTATTACTTTACAAAGGAAATGAATTCCCTTTTATCGGTTATTACGCCTTGGTTCTAGTCTCCAGCCCCTGGCCTATCGAAGGTGGGCTTGGGGTAGTCACTGCACGGGCCTTGAGGATGGGTCGTGACAAATTGGTATCAGAGGAGGTTCAGTTCTACAGCAGAACATTAGACTATGATCTTTTTCTATATGAAGCAATAGTGTTAAGAGTATTGAGTGTGGTTATCAGTCCAGGGAGTCCAGTGTTGGTGCAGCGGCCGACGTATCCGTACACCAGGACCCGGACTTCTGATTTCCGACATAATGCACGAAAACATTGATTGCATGTGTGTTTCATGTTTTCATTGTGATTACATTATGTCAGCTCACCAGGTATACTATTTGACAGTGCTGCACCTGTTTTTTTTCAGGATGGCCCCACAACGGCAGCCAGCTAGGGTTCCGAGAGTTGTGTGTGACGATATCCCACCGAGCGACAAGGCCTCAGTACAGGGCCCTTTGACAGAAGAGGCACCGGTGGTACCTCTACCCATCGAGCCACCAATGCTACCAGCCCCAGCCGCTGACGATGCATGTCGCCTTAGTGCACTGAACGAGTTTCAACGTCAGTGACCACCCAGGTTCCACTGGGATATGGACCCTCAGGTAGCTGAGGATTGGATGGAGGTAGTTGTATGGGTTTTTTGGTTAGTGGGGACTCCAGCGGACCTCATGGTGAACCTCGCAGTGAGCCTCCTACACGCGGCAGCAAGCAGGTGGTGGACCTTGATGCTCCAGGTGCACGATGAGGCATCTCTCCTCTAGATGGACTTTGAGAGCCTCTTCCACTCGGAGTTCGTCCCAGCCACCCTCCATGCGGTTCGCATCAAGGAGCTTCTACAACTGCGGCAGCGCAGCTTGACGGTCACCCAGTACTTGGCGAGATTTACCGATCTCTCCCGCTACTCGACAACCGTGGTACGAGAACCATTAATCCATGCCCGGAACTTCTAGAAGGGATTGAGGTAGGAGATCAGGGCATCGCTGTTCTCCCTTAGAATTCCGACACTGGCAGGGGTACTGAAGCGAGCCCTTCTGATGGAGAGCTTCCTTGCGGAGCCTACATCAGCAGCAAGACCTACCACAAGGCAGCACGTAGTAGAGTCCTCTACAGCAGGTAGTCGGAAGATGACTCATCGGTCCAGGCAGACCAGACCCTCAGGAAGATGACCTCAGGACACTGGCTCAGTAGTTCGGGGCACACAACGTAGAGCCATTCTTTCGAGAGGCAGACAGTGATACGCATGCGGCGGGCAGGGCCACATCGCTCATGACTGCCCGACCCGTCGTTCCGAGGAGCAGTAGAGGGTTGAGGGGCCACCCAGGGAGAGGCAGAGGGTCGACCGTGGCAGTCCACAGGGAGCAGGCGAACGAGGCAGAGGAGCTGGCCGAGCAGCAGGTGGTGGGCGACGCTTTGAGGCTCTACCACCACCACCACCAGGAGGTCCACCCCAACCACAGGGAGCTAGCAGGTAGAGACAGGCACAGCTCCAGGCAGCGGAGGCCTACGACCATGGCATTCCCGAGATGATTTGAGATATTATCTGTGTCTATTCCACCATTTCTGTAGTTTGTATGGACATAGGAGCGAGTCATTCTTTCATAGTCGCTGCACTTGTTCGGAGCTCGGAGATTCTGAAAGATCTGTTGGCTCGATATTTACGGCTAGTGACTCCTACGGGAGCAGTCTCGACGATTACACACTTGTTCAGGTATTGTGATCTTACTCTAGGAGGTGAGAGCTTTGGCTGGGATCTTCTTTAGCATCGTCGAGGCCTTACAACATCATCTTGGGCATGGATTTTTTATCTAAAGTCCATGCTCAGATCGACTGTATTAGGCGCAAGGTGCGATGTGTATGCACCGACAGGAGCAGGTTCACCTTCACCAGTGATAAGGGAGCCTTCGCAGCACAGGATGCACTCTCGCAGAGGAGAGGACAGCCCATCACTCATCAGTTGGCTAGCCTCATCCTAGGAGCAGTTGACGTGCGGAGTCCTAGTTTTCCTATAGTGGTGGATCATTATGCGGACGTTTTTCCCAACGATATTCCGGGACTACCTCCTCATAGAGAGGTAGACTTTTATATTGAACTATACCCCGGGACAGCCCCAATATCCACTCCAGCATATCGGATGGCCCTCGCTAAGCTTCGAGAGCTACGGGTACAGTTGGAGGACTTGCAGGTCAAGGGGTTCATCCAACCCAGTGTTTCACCCTGGGCTTCCCTGATATTGTTCGCCAAGAAGGCGGATGAGAGCTTGAGAGTTTTTGTCGACTATTGTCACCTGAACCAGGTGACCATGAGGAACAAGTATCCGCTATCGAGGATTTAAAACCTCTTCGATCAGCTCAAAGGAGCATGGTGGTTCTCAAAGATAGACCTTAAATCATGCCATCATCATCTCTGATTTTGGGAGGAGGACGTGCAGAAGACGACCATCAAATGTCGGTACGACCACTATGAGTTCTTGGTTATGCCATTCGGTGTAACCAATTATATAGAAGTGTTCATGGACCTCATGAACAGGATATTTCTGTGATACCTCGATCGATTTTCCATGGTCTTCATCGAAGAAATTTTGATATACTCGATGATTGATGAGGAACAATTCTACCACTTACGGGTTGTACTAGACACACTCCGAGAGCACCAGCTTTATGGAAATCTCTCGAAGTGTCAGTTCTGGATACGTGAGGTCCACTTCATGGGACATGTCATCTCTGAGGTGGGAGTTGCGGTGGATCCTGTGAAGATCGAGGAAGTTCTAGCTTGGGAGCCACCCAGGAGCGTGACGGAGGTGCGGAGTTTCTTGGTTCTAGCTGGGTACTATCGGAGATTTGTGCTAGACTTCTCCAGAGTTGCGGCACCACTTTCAGCTTTGACGAAGCATGGGAAACCATTTGTGTGGTCAGACAGATGTCAGCAAGGATTCCAGGAGCTGAGACAGAGATTGACCAGTGCGCCTATCTTGAGGCTACCGGAGGAGGGAGTTGGGTATATAGTTTACTGTGATGCATCAGGGACCGGAATCGGATGTGTCTGAATGTAGGATCGGGTAGTGATTGCCTATGGATCACGTCAGTTGAGGCCGCATGAGGAGAACTACGCTACCCATGACATGGAGTTAGCAGCAGTGGTCTTCGCTCTAAAGATGTGGCAACAGTATTTGATGGGCGAGCGCTTTACATTCTTTTCTAACCATCAGAGCCTCTGGAATATCTTCTCACAGAAGGACCTGAACCTAAGACAGCGGCGATGGCTCGAGTTCTTCCAGGAGTATGTCTTTGAGATAGTCTATAATTCTGGAAAGGGGAACGTAGTAGACGATGCACTCAGCAGGAGGACGGGCATTTAGCTACTTGGGGAGGTGACAGAGCAGCTAGCCGCTTTGTAGATATCCCTCATGGATAGAGATGGAGCAGCCTTCCTTTAGTCACTCACAGTCACTCCACTACTGCAATGGGTCAGAGAGGCACAGCATGGGGACACCGACTATGAGACGTGGTGTGTGCAGATATTCTCAGGGCAGGGACCTGATGGATTCTCCATGGGAGGAGACCATGATGTCTTTTTCAGAGTACTTACCAAGGTACCGGTTGCTTTACGGGAGGAGGTGCTGACAGAGTTCCACACATACCCTTTGGCGGTACATCCTGGAGTGGCGAAGATGTACGAAGATCGTAGACGACAGCACTGGTGTCCAGGCATGAAGAAGGTTTTGGCAGAGTTCATTTCTCGATGCCTCACCTGCCAGCAGGTGAAGTCAGAGCACTATGTACCAGCAGGAACGGTACAGTCCTTGGAGGTGCCAGAGTGGAAGTGGGACAGAGTATCTATGGACTTTGTGAATGGACTTCCATGCACTTCCAGAGGTCACGACTCCATATGGGTGATTGTTGACCGACTAACCACGTCTGCTCACTTCTTTCCTATCAGAGATCTGGGCTCATTGGAGATCTTGGGACGTCTCTAAGTTTATGAGATTGTGCGGCTTCATGGTGTGCCATCATCCATCATCTCCGATCGAGATGCTCGCATTACTTCCCAGCATTAGAAGGGGTTGCAGGAGGCATTCGAGACACAGATACATCTGAGTACCGCCTTTCACCCTCAAACAGATGGTCAGACGGAGAGGACCATTCAGACTCTTGAGGACATGCTCCGCGCATGTGTCCTCGACTTTGGTTGCATCTGGGAGGACCACCTACCCTTGGTAGAGTTTGCATACAACAACAGCTACCACTCCACCATTGGGATGGCACCATACGAGGCGTTGTACGACCGACCATGCAGATCACCGTTGTGTTGGACAGACCCTTGGGAGTCAGCACTTTTGGGACCAGAGAAGGTCCAGGTCATCCAGGAGCGGATGAGGATAGCTCAGAGCCTGCAAATGTCTTATGCTGATAAGAGTTGGAGGCCACTGGAGTTCGATGATGGTGACCACGTCTTCTTGCGGGTCTCACCTTGACGTGGTATACAGAGATTTGGCCGAGGCAGAAAGTTTCCTCCACGCTTCATCGGACCATTCCAGGTCCTCAGTAGGATTGGTGAGATGGTTTATCACCTGGCTCTACCACCTCAGTTGCACCGGGTGCACGACTTCTTCCACGTATCTCAGCTGAGGAGATATGTGCACGACCCGACGCCTATCATTGACCATGGAGAGATGAACATTGATGACGGGGTGACATTTGTGGAGGTCCCGGTGGAGATTGAGGATCAACAGGAGAGGGTCATACGTGGATGGTCGATTCCTCTAGTACGCATCAGATGGTGGCACGAGAACCTCCAGAAGAGTACTTGGGAGCGGGAGGATCAGATTCGTGCTCAGTACCCACATTTGTTTCCCTAGTTTATGATGTATCTTTACGTGGATGTAAATCCCTAAGGTGGGAGTAATGTAAAGACCCATAAAATTCAAGGGAATTTTTTTCTTAATTTTCATTGGGATTTTACAAGAACGCAGTTTCTTATGGAACTTGATTCCGAGGCCCAGTGTTCCCCGAATTTCTATCCGAAGTTTAGCTCGGGTACGTTCAGTGAACATACGAGCGGGTTTTTCTAACTTTTGAACCGGTGCTTGGAATCAAATTCTAAGGGCACCGATGGTTTCTCAGCACTGGTAATTGCTTAGGAACACTTCTTCCGGAGTTGCGTTTACCCGAGAGAAGTTGATAAAATTGTGGAAGTTAAAATAATAATTTAACTTCAATTTTTTATTTCTAAGTGGTTAAAGATTTGGGTGGATGTTGGGGGAAACCACCCAACTTCCCATGGGAGGTTATGAGAGTGGTGGGGCCCACACGAACCCCACCCCTTAATATTCTCTAACTCCTTCAAATCACCATTAATTTGATAACTTATGTTATTTAATTAAGTGATTTTAATTTGAATGTCTAAAATTCAAATGCTTTAGTTATGTTAATAAAATAAGTGATGAACTTATTTTAATTTGTTGGAGTCTTGTTGCTTGTTTTGTGAGTCTTGGGAGGTTTTGAAGAATAGTTGAGGAGAATGAAGAACTTCTTCTTCTTCGATAAAGAACACGAAGAACGGCGGATTACTCAGAGATTGGCGCCGCCGCACCATCCCCGCGACGCGACTCCCTCCTTCCACGAAGTCTTCTTCTGCGACAGTTATTTCCACGAAGAAACTTCGTTCAAGCTACGCTCGAGGTAGGGTAATAAATATTTCATTTGCTCCTGATTACTTCTTCATTGGATTATAGTCTAATTGGGGCCGCCTGTTATCACATTAACGGGAGGAGGTCGGGCCGCACGAACACGGCCGACTCTCCTCCCCTTTTTGGTTGTTCAATATTGATACGGAACGAGCAAGGCAACGCGGTGCCAAAGCACCGCACAGAAATTATAAAGGGAAGGGGGAGAGACGTCGTGCCGTTGTGCCGCGCCATTGAAGATGAACCAAAGATGCGGCGGCGTCGCACTGTGCCAGAGAACCACAAAAGCACATCGGCCGGAGCGGGGCCGCGGCGGAGCAGGGGAACCGGTGGCCGGTTCCGGGCCGCCGGCATTGGAGCAGGGGGACCGGCCTTGCCAGACCTGTAGCGGCAACAGCCGGCTGGCTGGAGTGGGCCGGCTGGACAGGGGATGAGCTGGGGGTTACAACCCCCGGCTTGCCATCTTGAGAGGCCCCATTAAGGGGGTCGTAGTTACAAAATGGGGGGCACCCCCCCCCCCCCCCCCCCCCCTCATCCCCTCAGCCAAATGACTGAGCCACCTGCTAGCGCCAATGCGCCGGGCCGGGCCGTGCCATCCTGGCCGGGCCACGCCCAAGCGGGCCGGACCCGGACTCAGGTCAGGTCGACCCAGGGGTTACCGGGCCGGGTCGGACCGGCCTCAAACCCCCTAATACCATACGTTTTCGGTCTGTTACCCATAACATGGGCTACAGACCTCCGATCAACGCACCGTCAGTTGCGTAGCTATCCTTGGATCGATCCGGTTGTTTCTGTATATTATACTCAATGTTTTGGAGTTATTTGGGTTTAGCCGGGTTGTTTTGTACACGAAACCAACCGGGCCCTCGGAGCGGAAACACTTATAACTTGAGCTCTGGATGTCTGATTGATGTGTCGTCGACTATGATGGATTCCTCTATGTGAGACGGACCTTTTGGCTTACTCCAATTTAGGTTTGGATGCAGTTGGAGTACGGTCGAGTTTATTTTTACTTAAAAACCAACCAGGCCCCTCGGACAAAAAAGCCAATAACTCTCAGACCGGGCGTCTGGTTGACGCGCTGTCTGTGACGTTGAGTTCTTGTTGACTATAAAATTTTTTTGGATACATCATCTCTGATCTATGTTTCAGTTGATGTATCCTCCCTTTGGCTCATGGAGCGGACCCTCCCGAATGAACTTGTTGTATGCAGGAACCCTAGAGCTGGCTGCGACTGCGACAACAATGAAGACTGTGCAGAAATCCTCTGTGGATTCGACGTCAATGACTACAGCACTCAGTGATCCTACGTGGATAAGTGCCACCGATCCTGTGTGGGTCATATCCTATGTGGGTCAGCACTCAGTGGTCCTGTGTGGGTCAGCGCCTACAGATCTTGTGTGGGTCCGATCCTGTGTGGGTCATTGCGGGGGTTAGTTACCTATCGATACTTTGTGGGCCATTGCGAGGGTTAGTTACCTATCGATCCTGTGTGGGTGAGGTCCTTTGTGGTTTATTGCGGGGGTTTGTACCTATCGATCCTTTTTGTGTCTGACGGCTTAGATGAATCAGTTGCAATATCTGATCATCTCTATCTTCATACGAAGAAGTATACCTATGTGAGATGAATCCTGTTTTCCTTTCATATATGGATTGAGTTGTGCTATCCTGTATGGATTACATTTTTATTTCCTGGGTGGATTGGGTTGTGGTTTCTTTTGTGGACTGGGTTGTACATGAGCTCGCATGTTGGAGCCAAACTGGAATTGATGACTTAGGTATATGTATGGGCATATACCTAAGTATTGTCAGATTTTATTTAATGATTGTATCTTCCCTTTTGGATTATCCATTCTAGATTCTAAGAGACCTTCGAGGGTCTCGGGGTCCCTACTGAGTAGCTTATACTCACCCCTGCACGGGCTATGCCCACAATACGTTGTGTTGGTTACAGACGATAGACAGCGCTGATCGTGGTTGAGGCTTGCGGAGCAGGATGGTACCTAGAGGTGGACCGCTTGGCGGGATGTACTCGGAGCAGACGGCTGGACCTGAGGAGCTATGGAGGCTATCTGTACTCACCCTTCAGGTGGGACTTCCATTGGACGGCTCAACGTTGTGGCTTTACTTCTGTTGATGTTTTCCCTTTCCATTTGTACTTTACATTCAGTTTGGGTTTCTATTCTGGCCCACTTACTTTTCCCCACTTACTGTTGTACCTAGTTTTTACTTAGTGGTTACTTCTGCTTTATTTCTCTGTGTTTTTTGTTTAATTTACAAAGGCAATGCCTTCCCTTTTATCGGTAATTACGCCTTGGTGCTAGTCGCCAGCCGCTGGCTTTTGGAAGGTGGGCATGGGGTAGTCACGGCACGAGCCCCGAGGAAGGGTCATGACAAATTCAATATCATAAAATCAAAATAGGGACACATATGACAACATCATATGGTAACATGGGTTGTGTCATGGAATGAGATGGCCTGGAACTCAATGCATCCTACCTCACATGTATTGAAATACAATATCCATTCTATCAACATACCAAATCTGAGAAAAACATGGATCTAATACGAAAATGTGATGATCCCCCCCAATATACCCTCCCTAACTAGAATCACACCTAAACCATCATATAACAAAAGGGAACTCCGTATCCTGATAGGTCGTTGACTGGAACCAGGGCATCAACAATAACCAAGGTGAAAAATTTCTACCAATCTATAGTAGGAAACATGTAATATATAATTATGTACATGAATGTATAGAACATAAGAAGATAAATCGGGAATATATTTCATAAAAACGGAAATATGGAGATTTAACCAACTCAATTTAGCTAATCAATATCTATTATATAAGTCCAATAAATAAGGACAACTATGTTCAAAAAACTACTCCATATGATAACATGTGAAATATCCCACCATGTCGCCATCAGCTACCTGGACACAGATGGAAGAAACCTATATTACTCATAGATATTACATTCAGTTACATACATTGAAATACAAACAAATCTATAAAAAATATCTATTGTTTTTATACAGTTTGAGATAAACAGGCTTTATAGGATCCCACCAATGTGATCCATATCATGTCTTTATACAATAATATGAACACTGGTAAATGTAATGAAAATAGTGAATGAGAAAGAGTTTATATGTTTTTATATAAAAAGAATTGTAAAAAATCCCCTTTTACACTATTCCTAGTATTGTACGACAAACAATATCAAAGCATTTCATATGCATCAATATTATCAAATAAAATAAAGTATCATATAGCATAACGAATCCATCAAAAATGACACCATCTTAAAGGTGAAATCACACCAAGGATCTCAATAGGTCATGATATCTATCAAACACACACTAAAACATATAAAATCACACATATCATGTCTCTAGATCTATGAATCAATTATAGAGGGAAAATAATTTCTCTACAAAATGATCCTTCTAAAAATTTATTTCAAGTCCGTAGAACAATAGGCATAAGGACTATAGGAATACCCCATGAGTGACCCCCCCCCCCCCAACTGTATTAATAGATGAGAAGTATTCATACTCCTTCCACCTTTGTACCCAATATTTCCCATGTGATATATTTTCCAAAAAATCATTAAATTAATCCCTCAAAAGCAATTGAGAAATCTATTTCACCATAATTTGAAAATATAATTTTTTACTAACACAAGGGGAAACCAATACTTTCTCAAAAACACATTTCTAAAAAAGTCATTTCAATTATTTTAACAATAAATTATTAAATTAAAAGAGCAATAAATGTCATCTAATATAATGTAGATATTGAACTACTAACAAAAAACTCAGGTTTTACATGTCCACAATTTGATCATCCAATAAAAAATAATCGAAACACATAATTAGAGTCCCTAGAATCAATTATCATAAAAATAAACACTTTAGAATAAGAAATAAGCGGTTGAGGGGAAAAATTAAAACATACCTCAAAGAAACTAACAAGCCTCACCACAACCAACACATGGGCCAACATCTAGAGGTGGATCACATAATAGATATAGAAATGATCAGTAAGGTTATTATCATAGATCAGTGGATTAATATATATTATGAGAAGGCACCACCAAATAAAAATTGGAATGATGAAGAATAATAATATTATACCCTTATAGACGCTCCTCAACAAAAAGGGATATCAAACAATGAACGAATGATTCAGAATGAGTGAAGATCACAGTAATCTCATAACTGAGATCCTAGGACTATGAGGAAAATGGATTAATGTTGATGAATATAGAATTAGGAATTCATTATCTAAAATCTATAGAACACATGAATTACTTGTCGTGAATCCATTTTTCTAGACATGAAATCCATGAAATATATGTACACTAAAAAAGTTTTCTCCTCAGATTATAAAATTACTATTCAACAATTTAATGATGTGATAAATATTCATGGAATGTAAACCATCAATACCTTTAACCAATTACTGAAATATTATTGAGAACCATTATAAGACATGTGAACATTCATGATATGATAACTTATAGAAAACAACAAATAGTATATATTTTGAAAAAAAAGAAAACCATTTCTGGTGTTATCCAAACACATGGAGAACACTATGAATCCTTTAATTCATTAATACATAGACTTCATTTATTCAATCAAACAGAAATCAAAAAACATTAGGTATTATCCCCAGGAAAATTCCTCCATCCTCGGGATTCCGAAAACAGAACCAAAGAAAGAGTGAAATGAAAATAGGGAATAGAAATGTTTGAGAATAGGTAAGATGATATTACATTCTAAGTCAGACAACATTATATTAAAAATATCATGAAAAATATAATTGAATACCATCTAATCAATGGCAACAATCAGATACCAGTCTTTATTATTCTTAATCTAATATTACCATTGATGATAATTTCATTCAAAACAATATATAAAAATTGATTCCATTTGATGTTTTATAAACAAAAAAGATCAAATATCATCTCCAATGGATTTATCCGTCCATCATATTTCATCATGTATTATGATCCCCCAAAATAAAGAGGGATCAGTTTCATGAAATGGTCCACTATAGATATATATCAATGTATAAAATTTGGTATCTTCCTTTCATGGGATCCACTATTAATAGCATGTGTTAAATTAATTAATACTTCAAAAAACACCAATATTCATACCATTCCAAGTTTATATTTAAAATGGTTATTATCCCATTAATTCATTCTTATTAAAAAAACTATTTAATATTTGTAAAACTATTATAAATAGACATAGATATGATAATGAAATATTGAAATCATTAAAACAAATTATATAACAATACAATCATAAATAATAATCTATTAATAGTTTCTTTTAAAATTATTCAAACCTCAAAAGGTGACTTAACCTTTTCTATAATACCAACTATAATGATATTTTAATTTAAGAAGCCATAAATTTGATTTCAATATAAAAGATTTAATATTTTTACATTCCCAAGATCACTTGGGAAAATATTTTTTAAATAACATTGAAAAAGCACGATATAAAAATGTGTATACTTCTAAAATGTGAAATAATTACAAAAAATAGGGCTTTATTTTTACACCCCTGTTTCATAAAGAAAACATTCCCTTTGTTTTTGAAGAGACAACATAGTGGAAATTTTTAATTTTCTAAAATCATTACTCATACATTGATCAATAAAATTATTTGAATTTATTGATACAAAAAAATATTACAAATGCATATAAAAATAACGGATCTCATTATTATATTTAAAAAACAAGAAATACAAGATTATATATATAATTTTTTATAATTAAACTTTGACCATAATCCAAATACATTTCCATATGTGAATATAAATACTTTCTCAATGATAAACTTCTCAAACCCATTATTAGGGAAACCCCTAAAAGAATCCTAAGTAATATAGGAACTCTGGAAAACATATAATTGAAACAAAATATCACTCCTATAAAAGTGAAAAAAATTTCCCAACCAATTGAAATCAAAATATTTCTATTAAAATCCATTTTTAGAATATTATAGGTATTTTTTATCATTATATTCATAACCTTTATTCACCAATATTTCATAGATATCAAAATAACTAAACAACAATTAATTCCCATGAAGTAATTGATGTAGTTATCTCTTTCATTTTCACATTTTAAGACAACAACATTATCCATGGAATTGTAGAGTTATATCAAGCTCATCCATCATCCGCAGCAATATCTGGAACACTATCCAGCATATATAATTCCAAACAAACATATCATAAAAAATGGTAATATATTACTTAATGATCCAAAAAAACTAATTTTATCACATAAGAAAAACACTTTGTAGTTTTAACACAGTCATTTGGAGAAATATCCTTTTTTTATTAAAAAGTATTACAAATGAAGACTTCCAAAAATTGGAAGAATCTGATCTACATTAAAACACCATAATTCATTATATAATAATATTTATATTGAATAATTAATATGATGGGAAGAATAGGTAGTCCATCCCTATATTATTCAAATTTTTTCACTTTTTACAAAGATAAAAATTACCCACTCAATAACCACTGAAAGGATTAAATTTTAATTATTTTGAATGAATGTCAAAAATAGTTAAAAATAATCTATTGAAAAAATTCAAATAAATATAAATATTATTTAATGAATTAAATAATGATCAATTTTAATGAAAAATATTTTAAAGGAAAACATTAAAACTAGATAATTAAAATTGTTAGGCCTAATTTTTAATTTATTGTCATTAACTTTGAATATGTGATTGGTAAGCTGAAGATTATATGATGATACTTGTATAATTATTAAAGATTAATTTATTGTAATTAGGTGTTATTATTTTGGAATTCATCTTGTTTATAAAGACATTTTTTGAACCATTCATTATGTCAAGGACTTATACTAGTTGTTTTGAGAGTTCTCATAATGTTTTTGTCATATAGAAGAATGAGGTGAAGAATATATATCTATTATATATAATAAAAATGAATATAAATGGACAAAAATTATTTCTATAAACGGGTTCATTTTTACAATATGACAATTTCATATAAAAGTTTTCATCTTCAGGATGAATATTTAGTATATGGATTGGAATTTTTTCATATATTATGATTTTTTATATGTTTTTTTTGGTGTTATAAATAAATATTGCCAAAAAATGGAGTTAGAAAACCAACACAACCAATGTATTATAGGAGAAGGAATAAACCACATACAAGGGTGTCCTCTAGCCAACCCACATGGTGGCTGAGTGGGTGGGACAATTTATATGCCTCTGGGAGTGCATACAGGTATGAATGCATGTGGTTTGGATTTTGTGTCAGTGGGACAACACATGTTTGCATGGAACTTGAGGTTGTGTGTGGTGTTTTTCTAGTGTTTATACCTTTATACAGACTCATGTTGTTATTGGTATGGTATTACTTATCAAACATGCCTCATTCGATCAAATATTAAATGTTATATGGAATAAAATTGTTTCATTTTTTTACACCATTAAAAATATTATGGACATTTCATCAGTCATTCGATCCAACATATTTGAGGAATATGACTTTTCCATGTGACCATATTCTACATATAATTATTCTCAATGGGAAATATATGCATGAGTATATACAAAGACCTGTTTTGGCCAATCCAGAGGCCACAAAAATCATGTTAGGATTGATATTATTTCATTATAGAGATATTGATAATATGAATATGAATTGATAGGCATAAAATATTCATCTTTCATGCATGTTTTTTATTAAAATAATTTGACACATTCAAATTCAATTGATGGTTATTCATGAATCGTACATAATTATTGAGTTCAAGACTATAAATATGTATAATCACATGATCGATTGTGCATGCATGTGTGATGAACTCGTGTAATATGAGACTCTAGGGTTTTTGGTCAAAGAATATTTAAGGAACCCATATATCATTCATTTTAATGAAAATTGTGACACATAATAAATATAAGAATGTTCATGATACATTATATAAAATTGATGAGGTAGTCCTTGGTGGTGGAACATTCCTATATAAAGCGATATTAAAATAAGATGACTATTACTTCGAATTTTGAGTAGTTCAAATTTCCTCTGAAATGGTGAAATAATAAGACTAATGGTTTTTTAAAAGAGAACCCCTCTTGTGATAATATACTGAAAAGGAGAATTAGATCCCATAGGCATTAGACTTTTCAAAGGAAAAAACAAATTGATTCTTAATGAAATGGATCCATGAAAACACTATGGAATTCATGAAACCTATAAACATATAATCACTAGTTTACTCAAATGTGATGAGACACCATGATCCCAAGTATAAAATGTCTCGATAATGGAAATATGAATAAGAGATAAACTATGTATGTATGAATCCATGATTATCATTTATGCAAAGTTATTTTTAATATGAATAGATTTAAATTGTGAAGAATATTTCAAGATATAGTTTGGTAAGAGCAACACAGTGCTTATATTTTATTTATAATGAAGGAAAATTTTATGAAGGGAATATTGTTGCATACATTATCACATGAATGAATATGGGAAATATATCGAATTTGAAAACAATAAAACTGAAAATTAAGAAATAAAATTTATTTTTAGAATAAATTAATTAAGGATGAATATATTTTTTCATGGGTTTCAACACATAAAATACACCGAGAAAATCACATGTAATATATTGTATATGATGTAAATTGGATCTAATATGATTAAAAATTTTAAAAGGGATTGTATTGAGTTTTTAAAGACATATATAACATAAAATATTAATGAATAATTTGTACTCACTACCGGAACACATATAAGTGACATCGAGAATTCCAAATTATAAGTTTAACTCGAGAATAGTTTCACAACGGAAACTGGTTAGATAGAGGTGATCTAAAATATTTGAGAAAGAACAACAATATGCATAGGTTCATGAAGAGTATACAATAATTTATGATTTAGTGATCTCATTTATTGTTATTTAAAGATCATCATTTTGTCGCTAATGTCTTTATCATGGATTAAGTCCTATAGTTAGTTCTAGGAGTATGTGATTTCTTCAGGTTGGTACTAAGAGTGAAGGATTATCCATTTTGGAGCCCGATAAATGGAATTATTTCACTCATATATAGACTTAGAAGTATCATAGTTGGAATTGGGATCTAGGTATGATGGTTTCTTGGAAAACCCAACCATGTTAGAAAAGTTTCATTGTTTGTGGCGTGTATAACTAAAATAAACTAGAGGATCAATTATTGGGAGTATCAATTACATCTTCCTAAGATGTAGTAATTGATAATATTATTATAGTGTATAATACTAGTGTGGGATATAAGAAACATGGAAAGAATTATTTTTTAGTATAGAACCATGAAACTACCATGTGGTACGCTCTCTCTTATAATTTCTCCATATGAGTTGAGACTGTGAGATAACAAAAAGTATATTTAGAACCATAAAATGTTCATAATATTTAATTAGATTGTAAAAATGTTCAGAAAAAATGTGTATCGCTGATTACGCCTAGTGACACCTAATCTGACCTGGGTTTCAACAAGTGATATTATCATGTTTGTTCCCTATAAAAATTAAAGCGAGTATTTATGAAGTAATGATTTAAGAATCTAAGTGAGTTAACCCAAATGGAGAAAATTGAATTAGCTCCTAATGATATTAATCCAAATAATTTTCCAAAACAAAAAAATATAATTATAATATAGTCAATATAGTAGATGAAAAATCATATAGTAAAATAAAAAGACAATAGGTAATCATATTGTTATTTCATGAAAATATTCTATTTTTTATGATTCTACTGATGAATCATTCTGGGATAGGATTTTGTTGTATCACATAGTTATATTAAATTTATATTCAAATTAAATTGGAATAATATATCAAAATTAATGCTAAAATTAATTTTTTGAGGCATCAAGAATCTTCATTATGAAAAATTATTGTTCAAAAAAATAGGCTGATAATATTGAATTGGCTTTATCAAAATGGTTCCTATATCCAATAGTCTCACAATAATTATTAAATCAATTGAATGAAAAAATTATATTTTGAAGGAAAGCAATTATGAATTTTTGAATAATTGAAGGTGAATTTTTGTGAGAATAATTTATATTAAATTATATATATATAATCCTTACATGCACTTGAAAATTTTAATTATGTTCTTAATGGATTGAAAAGCTTGTTAACTATAGGTTAATGATAATACTGAATGGTATGATGACATTTCATTGAATTGTTTCTGATTAATGAAATAATAACAAATAATGAAGTTGATTGAGAGTTGTAAAGAAAAAATGAGATGAGTTTTGGATGAGAAGATCTCACATAATAAGATGTGATTAGTGAAAGAAGTTAAATTGAAAAATCATCAATCAAAATAAGATGTAACATCCCATAAATTTGGAAAGTGGAATCTTTCGCACTGTATTTCATTGATATTTATGAATCCATGGAGAACATGAAATCATCCTTTATTCAATTGGAAACAACCTCAAAAATGGTGGTATCACATAACCTATTAACTATGCTGTGTTTTAATATTGTTTTTAGTGATGGTATATTTTTTAACCAACTGCTATGAAGATATTAGTGGTGAAAATAGTAACAAAACCACCACACTAAGGGCGTATGTGGAAAGAATAATAATTATTTTCCCCCAACAATATTGAAAAAGTGTTGGGATTCCAACCAAATGTTGGAATTTTCAAAACCTATGAAATCAAAAAATAGTATACTAGATATTATTAGAAGAAAGATAATAGGATATTGTTTATATTATTGGAAATTTGGGCTTAAGAAATTGTTTTGTAGGAATAACATGAAAACTAATTAAGAAAATAGTATTCTTTTCTTTAGGGTTAGAATATATAAAGAAAAATAAATAGATGCACCAGAGAAGATAAATATATAGAAAATTAATGATGAAAATTTTTATTATAATGTGAAAAAATAGGAATATTCTAAAATAAACTATCACTGAGAAAGAATTAATTAAAAATAATCTCATATATTAGTTGGATAATAAAATATATATATAAAAAATAACTACAGGTCATGAAAAATAAGTCATATTGTTTAGAAGTATAGGATTAATAAGATTCTAGATTGAATTAATATCGTGGTGGAAGATTGAGGTTTTTTTATTTAGTGGTATGGAAGGTATAGACACAGCTTCTACTCTTTTTTAATATAATTTCACTTCCATTATATAGTCATGAATCAAGGCTATGTCAAGCTGATCATATAAGTACAATTTCTCATAGAAAAAATGTTGGGACCATAAATTTATCCATACAACGAATAAAAAATTAATATGATCGCCAGAAAGGTGTTTCTGGTAGATGTAATTAGATGTGTCGCATATCTGAGAAATGTAAGAAAATAATTCTATTATATATTACCTTTACTGATAAGGTGAGAATTATTTAGTATAAAAATAATGGAAATTATAATAAAGCATATAAGACAATTGAAATTTTAATTAAATAATGCCTAGTAATTTAGAAAAGTAAATGAAAATTGGGATAGGAATTTGAGAAAGATGAGATACTAAGGAAATATAATAGAATGTAAGTGGAATCAAAAACAGGGTGGAAACTTTATTTCACTAATATATAATAGGTAGTCGAATGATATTTGGAGAAAAAAAATTTCCTAGTTGATAGGTAGTTCTAACCCAAAATTTTACTTATTTATTCCTAGAAGGTCCTTCCTTATTTCGAAATATATATATTCTTTTTTCTGACATCAAGATAATTGAAATAAATAGTGGAATCACTTAGTGGGGACCATTGTTGATGTGATGTTTTCAAATCATCAATTCACATATCAGGTGGGATTTCTGAACATTTTTATAAAATTATAAGATCTAGTGTGCCGATGAAATGCCCATTAGATAGTAATTATTGTATTAATAATATCAATTGTGGTGGAGTGCATGGTTGATTTTAAAATGAAAAATAGGGGGACATAGATATTTATTAATTGAATGTATTTTTTGTTTGTTGAAGTCTTTTCTATATTTAGAATTATATTTTTTAAATATGATTACTAACAACCCGTAAAATTATCATTATGAATTTATGATCATGATTTCAAATACATGGTATTTTATGGAGAGAATATACATCCATTATTATATCTCTCATTATTTCTTCACTAGGCTAGGCAATATAGACTTATAATTGATTAACTAAAGACTCTTTTTTAAGAGAACCATGTGATATCACCTTATATTATATGTATTCATGAAACAATATTTTAAGAGACAAGAAATTTTTTTTCAAATTAAATTATATGTTATGAGGATACCATGGTTTCCATTTGTATTTGATATATAGTTATACGGAGAAATTTTAACAATATATTATCATTTAGAATGTGAAGATATATTGATATGAAACGGAAATGGGAGAGATATTTGATCCTAGGGTTTTAATTATTTTCAATGATTTGTCAATATGTGTTTGGTAAGAAAGATATGATGTGATGATTCCATAAAAATTGTTATGGATTCAATTGGTGGACTTGGATGTCATGGTTGACCAATTACCGATTTTAACTATGTCAATTGTTGAACTATTATTCATGTCAAGTACTTGTACCCATTTTTATTGGGGATTCCATAATTTTTAAATCATATAGAAGAAGGAGGTGAAGTAGTTATCATTATAATTTATAAAACAATATTTATATAAGACTAAAAAATTGATTTGAATGAAAAACTTCATTTATTTTGAAAGACAATTCCTTGAAAAATATATATTTCATGGTGAATATTGATTATATGTGATGACATTGGTTCTTAGAATATAATTCTAGAAAAGTGTTTCCTATCACTATAATACTAATATATTCAAAACCAAAGGATCCATCTAGAAAACTCAACCAAGGCATTGAGGGAGCTAGACTTAACCATGTGCAATGTAGTTTCAAGCCATCACAATTGGATGCTAAGTGATAGAGATGATGTATAAATCTGAAATATCAGTTGTAGGTATGTACGCATGAGGTTGGGATGGTGATGTAATGTCTTAGTTATTTTAAGCATGACCCATAAGGTATTTTGTGGTGTGTTTAGAGTGTCAAAATTCTAATATCAGATCGATCAATCATTGGCACATATTTATTTATTAATTGTTCCTCAACCACTCAAAATTTCAATGCGGGGAAAAATAAAAGAAATGAATTGTTCCCCCACATCCTAAATTTAAAAAAAAATTCATCAATTCTCTGATCTAATACATTTTAGTCACCCAATATCTACCATGGTATCTTTTTCTACCTCCACTGATGCTCGATAGAAACGATGCCCTGAATTAGATGGTTGGAGATCCAAATATCAAGCCTAAATCTTCCATGATCACACCAAGATCGATATTGTTTCTTAATCAGGAAATAGTGAATATAAAAACCAATATTCATGTATTAAATCATCATATTTCAGGCATTTTTTATTTTAATAACATGAAACTACAAAATAAAATTGAATGTTGTTTATGAATCCTTCTTCATAGAAGAGTTTGAGCTTATAAATGTGGATAATAATATGATCATCATCACAAGGAAATGAGGAGAACATTATTAATAGGGGAGCCCATTAATTTCATTGTGAGAATATTTTTGGAATTATTATATATTAATTATTTATGATAACAATGATACAATATAAAAAACATAGTGTTGATGTGGAAAGAAACATGAAGGATAAGGAGGTGAAAGGGGTGGGATTCCTCTATATAATGAGAGATTCGAACAATTAGATTAATGATTGAATTACTCATTGGATCAAATTTCCTCTAAAATAAAGCATCAAAAATAATTTTAGTTAACAAATATAAAAAGCCACTTGTTAAACTATTATGTTAAGGATAAGTGGTTCTTATAGGTATTCGAATTGTTAAAAGAACACTCGAACATTATCATAAAGAATGGGTTCTTTGAATCCATTAGAGTATATGTGCTAACCATATGTATAAATTCACTAGTTTCTGTAAAAATGTTCATACATCGTGATCTAGTGTTTACCAACACTATTTTATAGGAATAAGAAACATTGATAAATCATTTACATAAGGATATATGCTAACAAGTTTTGTGAAGGTACTTAAATGAATATGAACATGAATTCCTGAAGGATTACTCAAGATACAACGAGCTAAGCTGAAGATAGTTATTATAAATTAATTATATGAATAAATATTGAAATAATTTTATTTTGTTTCAAGTATTTTTAATTGAATCCATATATGAATGAATAATAATTTAAGAATAATGAAACATAAACAAAATACATAGACATGTGTTCTCACATAAAATAATAAATGAATAATATATAAGTAAATTTACATAAATTGGTCACCCAATTCATGTAGGGAATAATATTTTTTTTATGGTTTCACCACATAATATATCCCATGAATATAAAACTTCATTCACTATACATAAAGTTCAAATGATCTAATATGTATGATAATTTCACAAATGAATTCATTGAGTTAGGAAATTTTATCTTGCATAAAATAATAAAAAATAATTTGAATGCACTACATGCACCCATCTAAGTGATGTTAGTATTTCAACTTAAAATGAACATATATCCTGATCATAGTATCACTGAGTCAGATGATGAGATATCAATTATTTAAAATTGTTCAGAAAATTAATTAAGTTAAAAAGGTGTATGAAGAGTACATTAGCAAGTGTGATTCAAAGAGCTTATGGTTGAAGATATAAAGATCATATTGTAGTTGATCAACAATTCAACAAAGGTCAAGTATTTCAGTTTTTTCCAATAGAAGGTGGTGTATTATGGTTTGTTCTAGGATTAAAATGTGTATCCTGGTTGGATCTAGAGAAAATGAAGTATTTCGGCTAATAACGGAAGTATAAGTCTCTCAGTTGGACCTGGGAGTAGGGGAAAAGGTTTGGGAACTAGCTAAGGTAAGATAGTTGGATAAATGAGTTTATAACATGAATTAATTGGAGGATGGATTACAGGGTGGGATAACCAGATTATTCGTAAACCACTATAATTGATAATAAGAGTATAGTGGAAAATCTATATTGGCTGTATAACTATCATGGAATAAAGTATATATTGGTATCTAACTTTTTAAATATAATCGGTTCTTCTCTCTTTTATTAGTTCTGTATATGAGGTGAGAGTGTGAGATATCACCGATTAGATCCAAAACCATAACTTATTCAAGAGGATGACTTGAATAGTTAATGTATTCATAAAACCTATGTAACATAGATTCACCCTCATCCTTAATGGCACATAATTTGGCCTATGTTCTAAATAATAATGTAAATATCCTTGAGTCCCGACTCTTTTTTCTCATATGTCTACCCTCTTGAGTAATTAAATTTTATTATTTTTTAAAATTGAAAATAATTTTTTTTCATATAATTTAAATTATAATTATTCACATTATATCATTTGTAACAATATATTATTTATATATTTAAATTGTCGGATTTTGGTTGGACATTTTGAGGATGTTGGGTTTACAATCTCAAATTACAACATTATGTTGAATTTTGTCAAAGAGTTTATGGATCAATTTCCTCATGAATATGAAATAATTTATAATTAAAATATTTACATACTATATAATATTTTAAAAAATATACATGGTGGTCCTAAAAAATGAGCTACTTTTTTCATGGATACTGTAATCTTTATGTACGCATGAAAGAGGATTTAATTTTTCTAGTTGGTGGAAAAGAAATAATGTATATAATATTTATATTTCATAAAACAAAAATATGAAATAAATTTCATATTTATTCATTATTTACATACAAAGTAACATCTTGGTAGCTATAAATGAAATAATAATCCCATCACATCATAAATGTGGTAGTCCACATGTATGCATGTGTGACATTATTAATTCCCAATAAATTGTATGGTTGGGTGGTTTGTGATAAATTTTATTTTAAGAATAATTAATTTGAAAGAACAATTATATATATTCATTTTATATTTCATTTGAAACATACATATGATGTGGTGATGAATAATGAAACATATCGCTTCCGGGAGGTTGTAGTTCACACATATGCACAAGAGATGTTTTTATTCACATAGAATAAACAATGAAGTAAAAAAGTTTATACCATAATAATAATGAAATTTTAAAATATCTATGATATTGATGATATTTTTTATTACTAGAAAAGAAATACTTAGAGGATGTATAGGAATGAATAAACATAAAACACTCAGTTAAGAATTATATGTCTTCATTGTGGAATCTCTTCTTTCATGCACATTAATCCTTCCTAGGTCGGTTATTTTGTGATTAAATGACCTCTATGAAATGAGTTGGAATTATGGTAAGGTATTTCGAATTCTATTGTCTAATTAATAGTGTGTAAAGTGTATTTACAATATAGGAGAGGAGGTAATGTTTTATAAGTGAGTGGATCATTACAATTGTAAATACATCAAAATTTTAATTATATTATAATTTTTTCTTAGAGGAATTTTAAATGAAGTGGAAATATTTAAAACCCAACATTTTAGAGGTAATTAATCTACTCAACCATTCATATTTAGAAATTGTTTTGAGATATTTTATTACTTATCATTTAGTTTAACCCCCTTATCATGTTAACCTTTATCGGGGTGGTAATGTTTTAACATGGTAAATATTTATTATAATCCTAAATGAAATTAAAGTAAATACGAAATATTAGTGGTATATTTATATATTAAAAACAATTTTCATTTTTTTATGTCATAGAAATTGATTTTAACATAAATATAAAAACTGAAAAAAATAGTCGTTTAAAAAATTAATTTTTATGAAAAAAATGATTTAATAAAAGAAATTAATAATAATGATGATTATTTCAGAATTCAATAGTTTTTTAGTCAAATATGACTAATTTCACTTTAAAATATACCCAAAATAGAATGGAACTTTCTAAATTATTGAATCTAAATGATAGTTTTTATATAAAATACTATTTTTCACTACCCACCTATAAAATTATTATTTTAGATAAATATTAAAAATTAAACCTATGATATATTTTCTATGATGATATCAAAAATTAATTCCATGTCAGTAAATTATATTTAAAAAATATGAAATTTAAATTTTAAATTATAACATGTATTATGTGGAAAAAAAATTAGATAAATAATACTATTAATTTTTAATAAATTTATTTTCAAAACTATTATGAAAGTGATTCTATAAAATGAATACATATAGATCATAATAATGATTTAATTTTAGGATTACGTTGGTTTTCAAAAGGTATGGGAATTATAAAGAACATGTGTTTCCTAACTACCCATACATTACATAATTAAATCATACATATTAATAGATGGATATTCATACATGATATTATGATCAATGCTAGAAACATAAAGTAATAGTTTATTTGGAAACATTGATACATAAAACCCCGGTTCATTAAAGGAAAGCATCATAAGAAAGGGTCATTTTAGGTACTCATTAAAGACAAACAAAGTATATAGAAATGATAACATAAAAATAAAATGAGGATCAGTGTATGATAACTTGTTATTAACATTTTTAAACCATACCCAACATATCTTATAAGATAATTTAGATTCATGGAATAAATCATGGTAGTTAACGAGACATAAATCATTATGTAATAAAATAACATGAGCCATAAGTGCATTGCATTAGCATAATACATATATTTGTGGCATGCACATAGGTTTAAAATTTTATTATCATAGTCAAGGATCACTACAAATACTATCATGGTGGATCAAGTTCACTCCCTATTCTATTATATCCCTATTATACATTCACTCCCAAAAATATTATATTGAAAAATATCCCCTAATCAATTTGTTTTACTCACCATTTCAGTCGTTATTCTCTCATGAGATATAATTATACAGCCAAAACATTTGAGGGTTATATAAATATAGTCTCAACAATCTCATGATAAAAATCATACATATGTGTTCTATATGATCATAAAACATTCATGATATCTAAACATATGTAAAGGAAATTTCTTTTATAAATATTTAATTATTTATTCCAACCATAACTCCTAAAAAAGAAACATGTTTCATTAAAAATTCATTGTAACATAACTAAATCTTGTAAGGAAAAGGATTTTATTGAATCATCCTAAAATCGACATGATCATATTCCATCAAAATAATGAATGCATATTGTATCACGGGATAATATCCATAGTATATTATACATATAATCAAAAGAAGATTTAATTGATGAAATATTCTTTTAAAAGATCATTGAAACATTTCATGATGAAATTACACTTTTCACGTTTGAATCACTAACATAAAATAGAAAGAATTAACTTATGTTATAGAATATAGTTTACATTAAATTAACCATGGAAATTTTTAATTAAATATTCAATGAATTGATCATCCATGATGGAGGAAAATGATGTCCATGTCAGGTTTGATAAAAAATATTCTTTCAATTTTTTTAACAAATTCTAAAAAATCTAATTTATAAATTTAAGAGAAGATTATTTTTTCAAATAATAATTATAAAGAATAATTCCTGTAAAAAAAATTTAACAAGTACTAGGATAATGTTAAAAACATTGTATAATTTTTTTCTGAAAATAAGGATTTGCTTGAAAAATATTTTTGACTATAGAGAGAAATATTGTTGGTTGATTAAAAACATTATTTCATTGTCATGAGATCAAAAATGGGAAACAATTAAAGGAAAACATGTAATACATACAAAAACCATAGTAGCAAAAATCTAATGCTATTCATGATATATAGGTCATAATATTTCTTAAAAACATACATAATTATAAACAATACTGATAATCAATAATATTGAAACATAAATCCCTTACCAATTTCGAATCAATTTAATAGTAATCACCATAAACATGGAGACTCTTAAATTGGGGGGTATGCACCCCTCCTAAACATAAATAGTTTTATGACATAAAAACTATCCCAAAGAAAAAAAATATTGTGATGAAGATCCCATACAACATTGGTAATATATGAATACAAAATTCCTAAAATGGAGTCAATTATATGGATTTTGAAATCACAATAACATTAATTAGAATCCACATAAAAGATATTATTGAAAGTAAATGTATGAACCTGACCCACAAATTACATATTCTAGTAAAGTTAAAAAAATCTTTTTTTACATTAACAAGGACCTGTTTGGTTTATGTTTATAGAGAATTAGAAAATGAAAGTATTACATAGTAAATCCATACCTTACAAGTGTACACTTCTATTAAATATCCATTTATTTAAAAAAAATGATTTTATGTAAAAATGATTTTTCTCGTGAAATATCTTCACAATTTTATTATGGAAATCATCATAATCCTTACTCATCCTTAAACTATGTGAAAATTATTTTAAAACATAATATGAGGAAAAAAATATCATTAATGGATATAAAAAACAAATAAAACCATTAGTCAAGTGAAAAATTGGAAAACCCATAATATACTGACATATATAACAATATTATATGAGCTTATGCAATAAATCATTTACTTATGAATAATACATAGTATTTTCTTAACTAAAACTCCAAACCCCATGAAAATATAGATAAAACATTTTTGAAACATGGTTAATCATTATGGTAACCCTTATAGATACACATAGAATAAACATCACAGTTATACTAGGAATAAAAATCATAGTATATTTCTATAATCACTTTAGTGAAACAAAAACGGTTTACTCCATTTAATATTTGGAGTAACCATCATAGTATATTACATAATATCTTAGGGGAAACATAAATAGTAAGATATTACCCTTTACTCAATTAACTAACGGTCTATATCTATCTCACCTTCCTTTGGTTTATCACGTAGTAGCACTTCATCATAAAAAAATTCCCAATGACCATAATATATAAAATCTTTCATCATAAAATGATTCTTTGATGAAAATTTACATTCCATTTTGAAAATAATTTTTAAAATCTAAAAAATAAAAATAACTTAATGGGAAAAAATTTATTAAAAACCCTTATAATCATTTATGGTATTCTTCAAAACATTTAGGTGTCATCAAAGTGAAACGATTCACCCATTCAATATATGTTTGAAAACCTTCTTTTTATATTTTTGTCAAAAAAAGTCACAAATTATCTTATTTAGAAAAGGAAATAACATTCCTTTCAATCTATTTTGTTTAAATTAAAACCTTTATAAATATAAATTTAAAAAATAATTGGATAATATAAATAAAATTCTATAAAAGCTTTTTTAAAGTCTGGATATGGACAAAAAAGGGTCTTAAGGAAAATATAAAAGGATAATTTTTAAAAGGAGGTCCCTTACAAATAGTATAACCTGTTACGCATGTTACATATAATCTTAAATAATTAACATAGTTTAATTTTTTGGTTGATTTTTAACATTTTAATTGTTAATTATTCATTTTATATCACTTATTTAAATGATATATACAATTACATAATCACTTAAGTTCATATTGTATGTTATGACAATATTTAATACTTAAGTCTAAAATGACTTTTGTCGGTTGATTATGGATAGGGTGGTCAATATTAAACCATATATTGAATTTTCATAATAAAATAATTATAATTTTTAAACATCAATTTTAATTTTCAATCCTACCATTGAAAATGGTTTTGAAAAATATGCTTTGATACCATAATGGAGATGTTAGGTCATATGTTCACATGAGTAACATTTTTATTTTTCAATGATCATCATAGAAACATGGTAAGTACAATTTTATTGTTCCATAATGATAATAATATCATAAATATCATATTAATTCATTACATATATATAATTATATCATCAATGTGATGTGGTGATTAAAAATGGTACACATCACTTCATGGAGGTGGATGTCCATATGTACGCATGAACAACAATTGCATTTTTCAGTACATATAAATGAAAAAACATAAAATATATATAATAATTTTAGAATGATAAATATTTTATGAATGTCATTAATAAATATTAATTCAATCACTATAAAATGTTTTGATATAATATGGTGGAAAATGAATTACATCAGTTCGTGTGGTAGTAATCCTCCAGACATATGAAAACAAAATTTCATTCTAATTTTACAGAATATCATATGTGTATAAATTATGAAACTCATTTAATTACATATAAATACATTTATGATAGTTTATTTTTAATTCATCTTAATTGATTATAGTTTTATGTACGTTGAATATGAAGCAAATCTAAAACATGTAGATAAAATTTATATCTCTTCTTTAGAAAACCTCTTCTTCCAACCAACATAATACCTTTAAAAATAGTAATATGCCTAAAAAGAGCTACATAATGAGATTATGGATTTTTGAATGGGATACAGGTAGGTAGTTTCCAATTAAAATGGAATTTTAAGTGTGATGAAATTAGAATAATTTTTTCCCTTTAATAAGAGAGGGGAGGGGAACTCATGAAATTTCTCAAAATATTATATTAATATAAATAAAATTACAATTAAAAATGGCTCAAATGTGAGTTATTTGTTATATATTATGATTTTGGGTAGAAACAACCTACAATAATAAAAAATATATATTTTCACTCTACTTATACCCAAATGTTTTAGTTTTAATTCAAATTTGACACCCTTAACACTTATAATAACAACATGGATTTTTACATATCGAGGGTTAATATAGTTACTATAAAATGAAAATATAAATTGGAATAAATATACCATGGTGGTATTTTAAACCTTATAATTAAAACATGTCAATATTTTATCTTTTTAGTAATTTTATAACATAAAATAAATTTTTATATAAAATAATATATCAATATTGTCAATATTTAATATTATTCATTAATTTTACTTTAAAAATATCAATATAACCCATATAATTCAAAAATAATTATTTTCAAAAATTCGAAAATTCTAAAGGTAATTTATAAAATTTCTTTTGTTAAATATTTATCAAAAATTATATTTCTTTTAATATATTTAATATCATTTATTTTATTTTTAATTAATTGATTATTTACTGCATCAACATTGTGCAAGAATGTATTGTATTTATTTGTACACTAAAGTTCAAAAAATTAACATGATTAATATAAATAATTTATATTAAAAAATAATATTAATAGTTGATTGTATCCACTATAAAACCCCTAATAAATTTTTTTTTTGAAAACAATAGTGTGATATGTTTGACTTTGCATTAAATAAAATAATATACAGGTCAAAATCTAATACAAGTGGCCAAAAAAGGTACAAAATTCTCCTTCTAGATGATTATGGTCGAGGTATACACATAAAATAAATTTTTTTTAAATATTTTGTGTCATTTAATGGTTCTTAAAATTTTATTTGTAAACTATATTACACGAATTACCATTTACGGTGTTAATTAAATAAATATGTCTACTATTTATAAGGACCAAAATATAAGGAAAATATATACTAAATTTTTACCCACTTTTTATAATATGGAACTAATTATTAAAAAATTGTTGAATATAGTTTTAATAATTTAATTTAAAATTAAATCGGTGAAATGCAATAAAAATTGTTTTTTTTGGAAAATTCCCTTTTAAAACAAAAAATGTTTCAAAACTAATTCAAGTAAAAAAATAACTGAAAACTCTAATTAGATTATTTAAAAAAAATAAACTTCTAAACATGCATATCTTATCCAGAAATGAATTTTACCTTCTAAATACTTTTAATTGAAAAACTATTCTTAAAAAAAACTAGTATTTTTCACAATTCATTGAAACATGATTATTTTTATAAAATTATCCAACATTAATTATAGGATATTTTTTAAATTATTATCTGAAAAATAGAATTCATCTTTTCCAATAAATTTCGATAACTTCCAAAAAAATAATTGTAATATTCACTCATAAAAATATGAAAATTTCATTTTTGAAGAAACAAATATTTTTGTATAATAAAATGACTTCAATAAAAAATGAATGATTAATTAATATAAATTATTCAGTACATATATATCATGTGTGAAATTTTTATTTATTTAATAAATTTGTTCTTAATATTAATACCCACCAATTTAATGGCTAGGTTATAATGATCATGTTCAACTAATAATATTGTTTTGTTTGTTTTTATGTTTGAAATTGTGTATCTTGTAAACTATATAACATATTATATTATTTTAAAAACATATGGTTATAAATTATTCCTTTAAACCTTTATGAGATTCGGTCATCACAATTTTTACCGAATCTTGGTCAACTGGGATTGAATTTTAGAAATACATTTGTTAAAATTACACTTCATAAAAAATAATAATAAACCATCCTCTTGAATGTAGAGTAAGTGATGTATAATGATCCTTAGGAGTAACACATAACAAAGTTTCCAAATAGGATGAAATTAGTGTGATGTGAAACCATGGATAAGGATGGAAAATATAAAACCAATGTACTGATGGATAGTTATAGAGAACATAGTCTTGAAAAATTTAACAATCAAAAAACCATAAATCTCTGATAGGTTATAGGCCATTGATTTCTCTATAATAAAATTAAGCATATAATGTTTTTGATTCAAGGTAATTATATTAATGTTTGGGAATTTCATTTCCATATAAAATAATTAAATAGATAAACATTCTTACTTGAAATGTATAGTGTCATCCATTTATTATTTTCCCTCGCAATCTCCTCTTTTTCTCCAAATAATGAGTATTCCAGATGAATTTAATATTATGAAATCATAATAATCATCCTCTAAAGATAAAATATCCCTAAAATAAAAACTATATAGTACTCCTTCAATTAATAATGAAAAAAAATAAAATTTATGAAAAAAATTATGATAATTCATCAAATGAATAAACATTAAAATAAAAAAATAATTTTAATCACTCAAATAAAAAATAATTCAAATAATTCAATTTAGGTCATTTATTAAAAAAAATTCCTTAAAATAAATAAATAAATATCCGAAGTAATATTGAAACCCAAAAATAAAAAGGATTTAATCACATAATATTCCAAGATAAATTTAATATTTATTTCAAAAAAATATAAATAACTCTTTATGTGTCATACCAAAATGTAAATTAATTAATCTCATAATCTCTACGATATGATAATCATTTCCATAAATCGAATAAATTTCCATAAAGTAACCTTATGACCACACATTATTACAAAGTATAATTCAACCATCAATTATAAATAGTACCTTAATATTATATTGACCATAATATTAAAATCTCACCAAAAAATTAATATTGAACATATTACAAAATAATTGTAATCACTTAATCACAAAATCATTTTCCAATCGTAGGGTTATATATATGATAATAGATGTGTTACCATATTGTAATAACCCATATTACATCAATATAAAACAGATGATAAAATATAATGGTAACAAATATATTTATGTAAAAAAAGGGTTATACTATTATTCCACAAATATTTCTCTATATTAATCCTAAAGGTTACATATACCGTTAAATATTACTAAACATCAATAAATTCATGCCAAAAATATATCACCTTTTTACTATTTAATTTTTCAAATATATCAATTCCATCTAACATTTGAATCCAAATTATTAAAAGAAAACATAAAATAGAATAATCCTTAGTTTTTTCATGATTCTAACAATATTGAAAATTTACCAATATATAGTAAATGCATCCTTCATTTAACATTATTCAAAAACAATTAACCATGCTACATCATCATACCCCACAATACTTTTCTCCGAAATTCAAGGATATGTATTAATATATTATTATTCATCAAAACAATCCAAAACATGTTTCACACATATAACAGAATAAAATTATCTATACCATCAATTTCGATATATGGATTTTATTGATATCATTTTCATCATTCAACATTATACCCAACATACAGAAAGTAAATTTTCATATTAATTGTGTAATTAAAATTTTCAAAAAAAATTTAATAAGTAATATTTCTTATATAAAATGAAGCAAATACAATGAACCATAATTTTTTTTAGAAAATAAACTGTTTTTGATATGCTAGAAAGATTCTTACTGGTGATTTGAATACTCAAGAGGCTATCAAAAAAATTTGTAAATTCACTTTTCATAAAGCTCAAAATGAAATTATCCAGATTGGGTAAAAAGTCTTTCAAATATCACTTCGCTTATATATAGATAAAAATCCCAAAAATCTATAGAAACGAATATTCTTAGAAGAAGAAATTTTTTATTTCAAGTTTAAATTTAAATTATTCATTTCATGTAAATACCCTCAAAAATTTCATTATATATTAACCATCATATCCTTTATATCTATGTTGATTACCCTTGTATGTTCTATAAATAATAATATAATTAATCACCTCATAAACCATAACTAAAACACCCAAAATGGGTGTATTTGATATTGAACCAATAATCAAGCATACAAATGTAAACCCATGATGGTGTCGGTACACAGAAGAGAACCTCACAAAAAATTAGTATTCTCCCAAGTTTTCTAAAACCTACTTTGATTCTAACTTTGTGAACCTACCCTTAAACAATAAATATTTCAGTATATTTAACTAGAATTCACATTCTTACCATAAAAAATATTTATTTTGTTTAGAGATTAAGAGAATTTGAAAAATATATCACATAAGAAAAACATACATTACATGTGTAAAGTATACTAAATTTCCATTTTTTTTTAAAAAAAATTAAGTCACACATGATTTCTTGTCCTAGAAAATCTTCACAATATTTTACTTTAATTCATCCTTGTCTAGGATCTTCCTTAAACACTATTAAAAACATTTTAAAATAGGTTATGATCACAAAAATATCTATAAGAGACTTCAAAATAAATAAAACCATTATTCTATTAAAAAATAAAAACCCATTATATTCTTACCTTTCTTTCATTATTCTTTGTGATTATGGACTAAATAATTTCTATACGAAAGAAAAAACATCTTGATTAAATAGGACTTTTAATCCCCAGGGAAATTATATATAAAAAATATAGAAACATGGGATATAATTAGAGTGACACTCATTTGTATATGTAAAATAAACACAAAAATTATACTGGGAATAAAATTTATAATATATTCAAATAATCTCTTAGGATAATCACTAATTATTAACTCCACCATATATTTAGAATAACCAATACAGTATATTCCATAATATTTTAAGAGAGAAATAAATAGTGAGATCCATCCATTAACCATTTTCATTGCAGAGTTATGATAGGGTAAATCACTTTTAGTTTATCACCAAATCACACATCCGCAAAAAAAAATCCCATAAACCTAATTACATAAAATATTTCCTCAAAAAAATATTATTTGAATAAATTAAACATTACATTTTGAAATATGTTTTTAAATTTTGAAAACTACGCACATATTAGAGAAACCAGCTTCCTTAAAATAATCATGTAAAATTATAATTTAATAATCAAATCATTAAGGTTACATTATTGTTGGATAGTCAAATCATTCCATATAAGTTAAAAACACATTCTTGTCATTTTTTCATTCATAAAAAAAACAAATTACCTTTTTAATAAAATAAAAAAAATTCTATTCAAATTTTTTTTTAAAAAAAAGGGCCAAAAACTCCTTATCCAATCTAAGGAAAATCTTAAACACATTATTTAATTTTTTTAGAAAATATTTTTACAGGAAAAAATATTATTTTATTGGTAACTATTAAATGGTAATTTTTAAATGAATGTCCTTTACCTTAAGTCCAAATTGTTACATACATTATTTTTCATTATAAATAATAAACAAGAGTTTATTAATGGTTTTATTAATAAACATTTATAATTTTTTTATTCCTTCAATATCACATATTTCCATGTTTTATAAAATTTCTTAATCCCTAATGTTTACAAATAATTTTTGGGCGATGTTCTATTTATAATTCCAAAATAAATTTTGTTATTAGACTATAGTCAATACGGTCATTATTCCACCATCTCTATAAAAAATAATTGTGGAATAATTATTATTTTATACCACAATTATATATTTAAATCTAAGGATTAAGTATTGTTGTAAAAAATGAACTATGATATAATCATTCATACGGTATATCCTATATACACATGAGTATAATGTCCATTTTCAACGATTAGGGTGGATGGAAGGTAAGTATTGTTTTATATTTTTGTAATTACAATAATATAAGAAATATCATATTTATGTTTTATAATTATATATATATATAGCATATATGTGATATAGTTTGGAAAAAGGAATCACATCACTTCGTGGAGGTGGTATTCTAGACGTATGCCTGAACAATGTTATTATTTTTCATATGACAGAAATGTAACAAAAATGATATATTATTTTTTAATAATGATAAATATTTCGTGAATATAATGTATATAAAAATTATATTCACTATTATAAAAGTTATTGAGAGATGATGATGGAAAATTACATCAATTTGTGAGGTGGTAGTATGGCGTACAAATAAGCAGTGAATGGTTTTCCCATTTGATAGAAGAGGAGAGTGATATATTTTATTCCACTAAAATAATAATTTATTCCAATATTTAAGATATATTATTTATTATTTAATAATGTTTTAAGGAGGTTTTTTGGATTTATAATAAGAAATCAAAAACAAACATGGGGATAAAAATATACCTCCTCTCTTTTGTAAACCTCCTTTGTTTAACCCCTTAAGACCTCTAAGATTGGTATTATTCTTATTAAAAGAACTATATATTGATATTAATGATTATATAAAGTAATTTTAATAGTAATTGGATGAAATAAATGGGTTTTAAGATTTAAAAATATGAAGAAATTGTCCTCTTTTATAAGAGAGGGGAGGAGAACCATATGAAGTCTTTAAAATATTAAATTAATAAAAAAAATATTTAATTATAAATGAATAAAAAAAATAGTTTTAAATTTCATATTATTTTGGATATAAATAACCTCAAAAAATAAAAAATATACTTGTTATTAAGATATTCATACCCTGATATTTTGGTTTTAAACCCTAGTTAACCCCATTAACTTGTATCGTGTAAACATAGAATTTAATGCTTCGATGGTCAAAATAGTAATAGTAAAATGAAAAGGTATACATATATATAGAGAATTTGAAATTTTGAAATATATAAAAATAACATGGACAAATTCAATACTTCTATGAATATTATATTATTTATTATAATATTATTTAATATAAAATATCTATAATGTCGATTTTTTGAACTATTCATTTCTTTAACATTAATAATATCAATATAAAAAATATAATTAGTACCCAATATCATGAAAAATAACCAAAATGTAAAGGATTTAAATGAAATTCATTTATTACATTATTTATCTCAAATTATATTTATTGAAAAAATTAAATATAATTTCATTTATTTTTTGTGTTAGTTGAATTATTACTGAATCGGTGTTTTGTAAACATTTATGGTATTTATTTATTCACAAGTTATTTCTTTTAAAAATAACCCTAATGATTTTGAATCATTTATATTTATGAATAATTTTTATAGTAAATCATATCCTCTATATAAGCCTATTTAATAAATATGTTGATTATCAATAATATGTGTTTGATATTTTTGACTATTCATTAAATAAAATACTATAAAGGACATTATGTCATACATGTGGCCTCAAAAGGTCATATATTAGAAACTTGGATTATTATTCTCTAGATATACTCATATAATAAGATTTAGGTATTTCTTAGGATCATTTAATTGTATGTAAAATTGTATTTGTAACCTGAATTATCATATTCAAAATTTATTGTGGTAATAAAAATACAAGTTTACTATTAATATTTATCAAAAATACAATAAATTTAATTAATTGATTTTTGAATAACTAATTATAAATGTGGAATACATTTTTCAACATTCAATATAAAGAAGATGAAAATTTTAGATTAAAATTATATCAGAAATACACAACGAATTTTTTTTCATAAATATTCCTTTTTAAAATATTAAATGATTTCATAATATTTAAAGTATAAAATAAATATAAAACCACTAGTTTGATTATTTTTAATCAAAATGTGATAATTACAATTTTAACTAATCGAAAAAATAATTTGACATTGTAAATATATTAAAATAAATTTGATTTTTCAAAAACAAATATTTTTCACTATTCGATGAAAAATCAATATATTTAGAAAATTATAAAGATATTATCCTAAGATAATATTTTGTGAAAATTTAGAAAATAAAATTTATTTTCTCAATTATTTTTTCTAAATTTTTTTTGAAATTAATTATATTATTCAGTCATAAAAAAAAAGAAAGAATAATTTTTGAAGAAATCATATTTTTAAAGAATAAAATGATTTTAATAAATATATTAATATTTAATAATTATTATTTAATACAATTATATTTAGTAGGAAATTTATATTTACTTTGTAAATAATTTATTCTTATCCACACACACTAATTTAATAGCTTGGTTATAACGACCACATTCAAATTATTATATTTTATTTCTCATGATTGATATTACATATCTTATAAAATATAGAATATTGTATTCATTTTTATAAAATCAAAATATTACAATAAATACAACATAAAATGGAAACAATTGGTGACTATTCAACATGTCTCATATAAATAAATGGGAGATGATAAACCCTTATCACAAGTTCACCTTTCTTCTAAAGAGATATTACATCTTATATAATATATTTAAATTTATAAAAATTCAATAATAATTTAATTCAAATAATTATAAAATCATATATTAACCACTTATTATATTTCATCACCCCTTATTAAAAATTTCCTTTCCAAACTAATCTATGTGAGGTGTTAATTTTTCTTTTTCCCTGAGAATTTTGGTTTGGTAGTTTTTGTAATTATACATTTAAAATGGAAAATAATATATATAATACTATTCAAGATAGAAATGTTGTTTATATTCATTAAATATATATTTATTTTTTTATTTATATAAATCCATCAAATTTTGAAATAGAAAAATGATTTTCACCATTCATGGAGATGGTAGGTCATATGTACTCATGAAAATTGTTTTCACTTTTTTAAAAATGGTGAGAAAAAAATTAAATAACAATTATATTTAAAAAAATATTATCTAACATAGAACATATATATTAATTTAATATATCATTATTACCATAAATGTAAGGTATAAATGAAAAATGAATCTCATCACTTCTTGGAGATGGTAGTCCACATGTATGCATGAGCATCTTTATTTCTTTCCAATTGAAGGAAATGTAAAAAGGTAGATGTGATATTATAATTAAATAAGAATAATTATTTAATAATTATCACATATACACATTGAACTCATTAAAATAACCAACCATGAAATTCTGTGATACAATGTGAATTATATCGCTACGTGAATGTGGTATTCCATAGTTAATCATGATTAATACATTCACTTCTCATTTAAAAGGATATATAGGAAATAATGCACATTCCATAAATATAATCATATTTTACTATATTTAGGATACTGAATATAGTATTTGATTATAAATTATATATATTTAAAGGATATATAAAAAAAATCATTTTAAATATGATGAGTAGGATGATTACCTCTAATTTAATTTACCTTCTTTATATCACTTATTAATAACACTTGGAATGTTATTTCAAAAATAAAATAACCTAAATTTCATATATAGATAATTTAAAAAGGTTATTGGGTGTGATTTTTCAATATATAGATTTAATGTATTTTAATGAAGGTAAATGAGGGGTGTACTTTTACAAAATTAATCCCATTAATTTAACACAAAAAAACACATTTTCGATGGAAAATGTATTTTTGAAGAATATAAAAATATTGCTAAATAGTTAATTATAGATTTTTAAATATATGTTCTTTATCTAAAATAATGACACAAAAGTTTTAAAATTTTGTTATTCCTATTCAATCCACCAATTTAATGGCCATGTTATAACATTATTCTAAATTATTGTACATTTAGTCTTGGGTTTCTATATATCACTATATATCAAAGAAATTAAATTTTTTTGATGAGGAATATATCATAAAATCTATTGATGTTTAATCCCACCACCTTAAAATTAACTTCACCAGAAAAATTCAATCAATTTAATATAAAATAATTATTATATCTTTATTTCATCATATCATTTTGTTCTCATGTAGCTTTTTTGAATTTCTGATTCCTCTAGGGAACATTAACCATGTGAGTCATATAATTTAATAGAACCCTATCTCTATGATTGATGATATATACCAATTATTCTTCATTATAATGATCATCCTACCATATTATAATATTTTATTTTAGTATGAGATAGTGATAATTTATTTACATACTTATTAGAGATAAATGGAACAAATTGCGAACTTCATAGTTTTTTTATTGAATATCAAAACGATAATCTACAGTCCCTACCCGATCAAGAGTCTCAACGACAAAAATATAAAGGGTGATAAAATTTTCCGTACTTCTAAATCTCAAAAATATATTCTATGAATATATTTGTAGAAATACCTTCTCACTGACTTCAAAATAAAGATTCTACTATTTATTATCAACATCATATTTTTTTGATTTTGTGTTTCCTTGATGTGTTGATGAATGAATCTGTATTTCTATTATATTCCCATATCTATCTCAGGAACAAATATATTTCTTTCTCCAACTTCATCCTATATGGATAGTGTTATATACTTCTTTTATAGAGGGATTCATTTATATAATCCTAAATTACCATGAGTAAGTAATTATTTTATGAAAACATGACTAGAGGAAAGTGTTGATCCCAGCCACATTACAAATCCATAGAACATGATATCAATACATCATTCAGGGTATGAATGGTTCTCTTATTCTATCCACATGTATGAGGATGATATATAATATTGAAAAAAACATTTTATCTAGATATTTTTTATTACATCATAATTAAATTAAGGAAAACCTCATATCTAGATAAGATACAATTGAACATGGTACTCTATAAAACAAATTACCACATTTTAATGGATATTCGAGAATTATGGTCAACTGATAAATACTCTACACTAGTAATGATGTTTTCCATCCTCATAAGGTGATTGATTATAACCCAAATATCATTATATTATTTATGAAATTTGGGTATTTCTATGGAAAAATCTCTAGTATTGTTTTACCATTTCTATTTTGGTATGGGAAATGGTAGTAACATCCCATTAGTCTTTAATCTCTTGTCCTAAAGTTTTTGACACACCATGTACTGGGTATATATCTCATTATATAATCACTCAAGAAAAAATTTTAAAAATACATATACATTGAAATGTTTCCAAGATGAGTTGATAATGATCAACTCTTAGTTTCATCAAACATCACCTTCATCAAATCCAGTACTGATGAGACACATAAAATGATCATGGAAATTATCATTCAATCACAATAAATATTTATCATAGGATGATTTCCTACTTTCTTTTATATCTCTATATTATTCCTTTTCCACCTCATTAATATTCTCTTGGATAGATGGTTTAACACTCATTAGATCTAGATAATATTTATCCCATTCATTCAAAATTAACATATTCATCCTTTTCAAATCAAGAAAAATTTGTCCTTATATATCCTCATCAAAAAAATATTTCATTATTCTTTCATCATAGAGCACCTACCACATTGTTTTATTTCCTAGGGTAGTATTTTATTTAGATGTTATAATCTATATTGAACTATAACAATATTCTCATAAACATTTTTAAGTTGTTCTATGTAAAGATATATATAAAAAATATATGATCATTATATATTTCGTATATAAAATAATAAATATAATTTATCAATATCCTTATTAAAAAAATTATCCAAGCTAACTCCAAATCATGATTCAGATAATTTTTCTCATCGATAATTAATTATCATGATCTGTAAGCTATCACCATATTTTTATGCATGATGATTCATCCTAGTCTATTATTTTATGCATAACTAAAAACACCAACCCGTCTCTACTGCATGGGAGTTTGAGTGTAGATGTGCTGACTATATACGTCCTTCAAATTATATTCACATTTGTTTTTCTAAAAAAACTATTTTCCCATTCAGATTATACTTTTTAGTGGATTATATAGTCGGGAGAAATTATCCCCAAATATTTAAAAATATTTAACTAATTCAAATAAACTATGGATCACAGTCAATATTGTGTGGCTGGTAAAAAGATCAATAAGAATTATCTAGGATGGATCAACAAATATACAGGATCCTGAGATTATGTGGCCTAAAAAAATATTTTTTTTATAGAAAAAAAATGACCCGTTGTAAGTTTTTAATACACATTATCTTCCATTATGGGACATCTTATAATCATTAAGTGATAACCATTCTCATTATAACTCTTTTAATATATAATAATATCATCTTTTAATGAATATACAAACTGATTATGTTAATCATGAAAGACTATAAATTAAATCCCTGAAGATAGTTGGGTAAATATTTAGAAAAAATGGAATTATCATAAATTCATAGTGTTTATACCAGGTATGGATGGTTTCCATGGATATTATATCACTTTTTATCCTCAATCCATAATATCAAGATTAAACAACAATGTTGGATAAATATTCACCTCATCACAATTTATCCAAAAAACATCAATGTAGGGATGATGATACTTATTATTGATTGTGATATTATAAGGTTCCCAAAATAAATTTCAAAGTCGCATCATTCCATCTTTATTCTTATGAAATAATAAATTCCATTCGTAGTGACATACATGTCTAAATGAATCCCTTATCAATATTTTCTTTTTTTTAATTATTGAAGTAAATCAACTCAATTAGGGCTATTATAAAAAGTGTTTTTGAAATAGTTGTTTCTAGAGGTTTGATTTCTATTAAAAACTCAACTATTTGATTTAAAGGAATACTGAAAAAATATTTAGCGAAAACAACGAAAACTATAATAAGTATGAATATCATTGTTATTGATTTTAAATCCATCCTTCTAAGATAAAAAAACCCTTTTCAATTGGAATAAGAAACATATAATGGATATAGTTTCCATTAGGAATTGATATATATTCATTTCACTAATATAAAATGTTATTTTGGATTATAATATCTAACATGACATCCCGTCAATGGAATTTTTTGAATGATTTAGGTAATTATATCCAATACATACCCAAGAATATCATGAAATTAAACTAGAGGGTGAATAATAACATTTTAGGGAAGAAAATTATCATTAAAATTTGTCAGAAAAGAATCAAAGACATGATAGGTTACCATCATACCATTAATGATTTTCAATAATAACTAAACATCAAATAATTTATGATTGGAATTAACATTCCTATATAATTTACCTCATATATAATTTTTCATATAACTAATATCAAAAAATGGTACTTTAATATTTGTGAAAAACTATTAATTCCTCAAAATTATAATTCTATATTTAATCCCTTTATAAAACCCAAATGGTTGGAATGACCATCAGGAATCATTAATTAGATTTATCAATCATGAAAAATTATTAACATTGTGTCTAAATCATGAAACTCTCTATTAAATATTTGACACCTTTGATTTAACCTAAGTCATTATAGGCCATAATCTATTCAAAAAATATTTAATTTTTCATAAATAAAATTTTAATTAACCCAATCATATCCCATGGTCACATAAAACTAGTTTCTTAGTAAGGTAAAATCACCATGCTTCAGGATAACAGTTAATAAATACTTTAGACACAACTTTTGAAGGTTATTATCCCATGATTCAAATGTTCCCCACGGATTTCTACTTATAATACATTTATGGAGACATATGTCATGTTAAACCACTTATCCCTTACCTTAAAAAATATTAGGATATTATCATATATATATATATATATTTCCTCTAGTTTTTGAAAATATATTTAATCATAATATCAAAATATTAATTAAATCATCACATGTGGCCAAATATAGTAAACCATTATTATCATATATAAAAATAACATCATTGAATATGATTATCCATTTCATTACATTTTAATCCATGCCATTTCTATAAATTTCTTTTGTATATGGAAACATTGACAAATAAAAAACATATAACAAATTTTACATTATCTTCAACTAAGTTATTCATTAATAGATTCCTTCTTAAATAAATCATACCAAAAATATTTCTCCATAACCAAGGAAATTAAAACATAATAATGGCTGATATTGGATTCTTAGTATGTTTAAATAGATTTATATCATTGATCACCAAAAAATAAAATGTTCATAAGGGTATAATAAAATGAAATAAATATTTTAAAACCATAACAAAAATATAATTGATAATAAAATTGAGTCACGAAAAAATTCATCATTGTTTTTAGGAAATTAATCATAAAAGTTTAAAATAATTTGGGTCATGGAGGATAACTTCGACTTAAAAGATATGTGTGTGAAATACAACAAAGAATACAAAATCATTTCATTAGTCAATGATCACTTACATGATTATCCCAGTGGTTTGGGTTCACTCACCGTTCATCATATTCTTAGACTGTGTTAACTCCCAAGACCGTTATAGTGTACAATTTCCATTAATGAAATGGGTTCAATACACATTATCATACTCATTATCTCATGAGAAATCCATCATTAATAATTTCATTTGAGAACTATATATTTTCTGGTAACCAATCACATAATGAAAATAATAAATATGTATACCAAAAGATTATAAGAAACTCATCACAAAAAAACATTACAAGTGGAATGAGTTTTGTAAAAATTTCCTTATTTTATCATAGCATAACCAGTGTAAATGAAATAGGTTTTTTAAATATTTAATTATAATGTAATTAACTCATGGGAATTAGTCATGTTTCATATAATCATATTTAAATATTCATCATCTGAATCTATCCAAAGAAATAATTTTGAGGTAATCATTATTTCATATACCAAATTATTTACAATTTACATCAAATGATGTTATAGTTGATGAATATTCCATTGAAATACCACTGGGAAATTTCATGAGGAAAAGTAGTTTTTTAATTTTAAGTTAATAATTTAAAAAATGATTTTACCAAATATTAAGGAAAAACATTCTATAAAATAATATGAAACTGGTAAATAGATCATTAAATCATCAATTGTAAATAGTTTTAGGAAATTTCATTCATTTCATGTATGTTAGAAAAAATATTCTATTAAATTTTTTGTTTAAAATATATAAGTACACTATTTGGAAAATGGAAATAATATTATTTTTTTTAAACAGGAAAAATATTAGATCTTGTGTGAAAAAGAATTTCAAAAATCATATGATAATATGAAAAACATTTATGAAAATATTTTTATAAAACATGTATATGGATGATAATGTAGTTTCGACCGAAGTGTGAAATAATGACTGTTTTTATTAAAAACATATTATAGTTTGTTGAGTTCTTAAATAGATGAAAATGAATGAAAAACAAGTAAATTTTAATAATAATAAAAGTTAATTAAAATTAATGGGATTATATATATAGTGACCCTTGACTTCAAATCATATTATTAACTTTATTTGAATCAATGATTTCAATAAAAAAGCCATAGACCAAAATATATAGTATCCATTGATGTATAGGTTTAAAATTAACAAACATGAAACTAGAATAAATCATCTATTATTAATCTCTATTTTGAGCTCGTAACATTCATTAAACTCCAAAAACATCATAGGATGACATGGTGAATAGAATGAAAAATGGGATGAGATGAAAATCCCAAATGTTGAATAATAATGGAAAAGTATAACTCATTATTCATAAGTCATAAACAATTACTTGAAAGGAATTGAATTTTTATAATCCTATGTATTAATATCAAATATATCATGGAATCATATGATCTTTTTAATATAAAATTATTGAAGAACCACATAACAAGACAAAAACAAGAGTTAATGCAAACTGTGATGAAAATATCACATGGTCGACAAACCCCCATAACGGATTAGGTCAACTCCATAATCCCATACAAAACATATCGTGGAAAAAATTATTACCAAATTAATTTTATCACAATCTAGTTTCATCAATAATAAATTTTACCTAACTATGTGTTCCATAAAAAGAAGTCAAACGTATGGAATCATTATGAGGTTTACACATGGAAAGTAATGGTTTTGTAATCATTCCTTAATGAAAAACCAAAATTTATATCATTGTATTATAAATAAAATAATTATATAATTAATAGACATTAATTATTGAAAAATAATAATAGATCAAGAATAATGGTGTACATTGTTTGTCGAAACCTAAAAAATATTGTTTAATTAACATTAATAATGATTCTATTCAGCATGGTTTTGGGAAAATAATAAAGAGTCAATAAGTAATAATTAATAGGGTAAAACATGTAATTAAATAAAATAGACCTTCATGATAAAATAATTTATTATGGAATATGTTTTTTTAAAATATTTTATAATATGTACTTGAATGTGGATACGAAATATGTAAGTTCTCTTTGATCAGTTTTTCTTATCGAGTGGAATTGAGAATGGATACATTTAAAATATGTATATCCCAAAAAATGATTCAATAATTGAGAAATATATGTATTTCAAAACCTATATAAAAAATATAGAAGAATGTTTTAATAATAATGAAGATATAATAGTATGTTGAAAGAGATAAATCATTACTCAAATAAAATATTGAGGTTCGGAGGGATCCCTAAAATTTTGTATGAATGTGTTCTGAACTTCTATTTAATATCATGGATAATATAATTATTTAAATTAATTAATTAATTCCAAATATATTCACAATAAATTTTATTTATTAACAATTTATTAAGATCAATTTTTTTCCATTTTTATTACTTTAAAATATTAATATTTTCCATCAAGGAGTGTTTGTTTCATGCACTCATGGTCGGTTAAATTGTGTATATTTATAGATGTTCTTGTAAAATGGGAATAGTAATATAGATGAGAAATTATATGGTATTTATTAAACTATAAAATTTTAATGGATCTCATATATTATATTTATTTCTGGTATACGGACGGTTCATTTGATAAAAAATTAATCATAAATGATCAGTTTTTTGGCTATTTTTAAATGATCATAGACTTGTGTCACCTTATCTAATATGTTTATAAAAATATTTTCAAAAACATGAAATATGTTTTAAAATATAGGTGAAATTATTATGTCAACATAATAATTGTTTTATGATCATACTTAAATGTGTTAATGGAAAATGAAAAATCATTATCCACGTAGATGTTTAACCACCACAATTTGAACAGTGGTTTTTTTCTTGGAATAAGAGGAGATGAGAAATGGGTTAGATGGAAGTTAATATCTTCGTAATATAAATTTTTTTAAATAAATTATAATACATTTATATTTTCTTCATGTGGATGAAGGAGGCACTGAGAAGTTAAAGGTTGAAAAAAAATTAATAGAGGACGTTAGATAAAGATACCTCTTGAATGTTGTCGACTTAGGGTCCTCCTTAAGGAACATGAAATTGGTCTTTTGGGGAGACCTAAACCACTAGGTCATGTGTATGATTATTTTGAGGTTAATATATATAATATTGGAAATCACTGGGGATTAGAAGCTGTGAGGATAACAGGTGGTTAGGGTGGTGTTTATAAGGCGAGGGGAGGATTTTTTTTAATTCTTATTTCATACAATAATTTATTATCTATGATCAAGTTTATCAATATAATTCATTATTATTACAATATGAGGTAAATAGTTCTTATTATTTAAAATTAATGGTATTTTACATCATTAATGACTCAAAAAAATCATTTTGTTTTATTAAAATGTTAAATGCTATAAAAAATTGTGTTTCACTATTCACCAAAAAATTAACTATTTTAGATAAATATAAAAATATTCCCCCAAATAATTTTCAACATTTATATTTTATAAATGTAGATAATTATTTAAAATTAATTATTTTAGATATGAGAATTTTAATTTTTAAATAAAATCATTATTCATCTGAAAATACCAATTTAAATAATATAATTGATTTGATGACCCATTGAAAATTTACAAATAGTCTCATCAAATTATCATATCATTATATTAAAAAATAATATTAATTTCTGAATGTATTTTATATAAATACTATTTATTTTGAATCATAATATTTATTATAAAATGTGGATTAAATCATTTATGTTTTATAGAGATACCAAAACATAATTTATTATTTTTAAAAACATTATTTACATGTACGATGATATGAATATATCATCTTTTTATTTAAAAATATGACTAAATATTATTTTACATTTCCATTGTTTAGGTTACTATTCTATTAGTGAGTTCACTATTCTTAATAGTTAAACTACTATTCTAATGGTCATGTTACCATTCCAAAAGTCTGATTACTAGCCCAATGGTCATATTTTTTATCAACAAGGGGATTAACTACATTATATAAATACCTATTATATAATTAATTAATCATTAAAATCTATATTCTCTCAAGTTTAGTTACAATTTCATCTTAAATATTTATTAATATTAACATTATGTTTTATTTCTTTAGCATCGTTTGGGTGTGATGTCATTCTGGTGGATCGAGTAGATCAAAATTATCATATTATTATTCAATTATTTTCTGTTAATTTTCCAATTGTAATATTTTGTATAATTATTGCTTTATTTTCTGAAAAAATTACTATTATTAATTATTCGGATTATAATTTTCTTCGATGTGATTATTTTTCATTATACTGTAAGAAATAATTATATAATGGGATAATGAATTTATAAAATTTTAATGTCATTACAATCATCCACCCTTATTAATTTTTTCCATTAAATTTCATTTTACATAATAAGGTGAAACGTCTTGAGGTTTCTTATCCTTCATCACATCCTCCAGTTCCCATGTAACCTATATATATTTATGGTTCCTCCAAGGTACTTTGAACAGTTGAGTAGTCTTATTGGGTTGAATATTAACACTATGGAATGGGATCTTCATTTGATTCTCCTCATAAGGGGAATAATTTTCATACTATACCACATTTAAATTTAGTAAATGTTTGATATGTGGTATGTACTTCCTCAATTAAGATACAAGGAATACATCATGTACTTGAGTTATGGTTATTAGAAGTACTAGTTGATTGGCCACAACTCTGGGACGTTCAAGAATATAAATGCGGATGAAATACCTAGGGAATAGATTTACCTACATCATAAATATAATGATTATCTAATAGATATATGTTTAGAGGAAAAACGTTTCACTATCCTCAAAATCTAGGTATCTTCAATGACTTTCTATGTTACACTTTTTTCAGTATTGGGCAGCCATGCTGTGCTACTGAATGGTATTCACCTTTTCAACCATTCCTTCAACCATTTCACCTCCCAGCACAATACATTAACCAACTCTATCTAGGAATGATTGTGTGCTATATATTAATTATAAAGTGGTTCATATGGATCCATTTATATGTTATAGTGGAAACTATTTTTGGAAGAGAACTCAATTGATGGAAGATGGGTGTCCCACTCTCTATTCAAGTCCATCAAGAATTCTTGTAACATATCTTCCAATGTATGTATTGTCCACTAATACATTCCATTATTCTTGCTATGATAATCCATACTAATGAAGAGCTCATTTTTTTGGTATTATGGAGACTTTATTGTAATATGGTGGTAAATCTTTGATCATATTTGGATATAATAAATTATGCTACTCCTAGAATCTTAACATATTACTTAATTTATATCCATGAATGTTGATCATGTAGGAAGTCCTCTCAAATTTCAATTAAGAGAGATATTTTTAAGAAGATCCCTAAAAACCCATATAAAAATATTTCATTTGGATTATATCAAAATTCTGGTGAAAAACTCCATGGTGAAATCTTTATATTTATATTATTGTATAGGTAACAGGTGCACCATCCCCTTAGGCCTTTTCTTTCCAGCTTTATCATTCTATCATACTAGGTTATTTGATATATATTTAGTGATCTATTTATTCATATATTCCCACCAATATTGTTCTTAAATATCTTGATACATCTTAATTCTCAATGGGCAGATGGAGATGGTTGAGTAGTGTGAATCAATTAATATATTTTTCTTTATCATAGGATTCTATGTTACACGTAGTCCTGACAAAAATATTATGAAACCTTCCACATAAATTTTGAAATTCAATTATTTCTTATTTCTGATATATTACACCTTCATGTAAATTTCAACATCATTTATTTGACCATATTTATTTTCTACATAAGGAATGGTTGAAAAATTATTTGTGAAAACAATGATGTTGTTCCTTCCATTATGATCCCATGTATATCCATTTTAATTATAAGTTGATTAGATCCTTCTCAATCCTCATAATTGATAATGTTACATGATCTTTTTTACCTAGAGAATCTATCACATTATTCACTTTACTAGGTTGGTAGTGGATTGATAATTCATTATAATTGATTTTCTCTAACAATTTTCATTGGCACGTATTATGCTACTTATATGTGAATATAAATTTTATACTATCATGATTATTATATATATCACACTTCTCCCTAAAGAGATAATGCCACCATATATTCAATATGATGATCATAGCCACCAACTCCATATCTTTCATGTATTATTTTTTCTCATGAACATTTAACATCATTTAGGTGCATCATATAAATGTATCATTTTTCACCAATACTAATCCTAATAACATCATTGAAGCATAATAGAACAATATAATTATTTCCCCACTTGTAGTTAGTTTAACTATTAATGTAGGGATTATAATATTTTTCATCTCTTTTAAAGCAATATGAACATTCACAAGTCCATACATTATTTACTCGTTTCTAATTCACCAAGGATATTGCATTTGAAAAAATGGAGAAGTTATTTATAACATTTTGGTAATACACAGCCAGTGTACGGAATCCATGAATCGTCATTATAGAAGTTGGCCTGAGGCACTCCTCAATTCCATTTTTTTAGAAGTTTCCACTTATATTTCATTACTAGTGATATCATTCCACAATAATGATACATTATCCATAAAATAATTATATTTATTTTAACATCCATATAGTTTCTCCCTTGTTAATGTCATTAGAATAGTATTAAAATGCTCTTCATACTCCGTCTTTCTCTTTTATTATATCATAATATAAATTATAAAGAACAAAAAAATATATTTTAGGTAATATGACATGACTACATTCATTATGTGTATGAATTTTTTATAGAATTAATGATTCTGAAGGGAATAAATAAGAACCGGTAGTTATCATAGCTCATTCGAAGGGATGTCTTCAGAATATCTTCCTTCTTCCCCATTAATTGATGATATCTAAACTAAATTCCCACCTAAGTGAAATAATTAAACCCATGTATTTGATTGAACAATTCATTTATTCATGGTATGGGATATTTTATTCTTAATGATTATTTTTTAGAGTTCATAATAATCAATGCAAAGGTGCATTGAATTATTGTTCTTCTTGATGAAGAAGTCCAGTTCACACCATAGTGAATAACTAGAGCATATGAAACCCTTATATAGATTTTCATAGAACTATTTATTCAGCTATTCTATCCTAATGGTATACATACTGTAAGAATTCATTAATATAGAGAGAGATCTTGGAATTAGATAAATTCATAACTAAACCTCTCTATTAAGACGAAGGCCAAAATTTTATTTGGGGAAAACGTAAGCATAGTCCCTCAGAATGGGTATGTCTTCTATCATGATTGCCTCTTTTTCTTAATTATTTAATATTGATATTATTTTTCCTAATGTAATAGTATCAACAATTGAGATAATTATTATTAAGGATATTTTTCCCCCTCTATAAACATACACATAATTTGAGTAATCCTTGGGTTTCAAAGAGTGATCTCTCTCTAGTGACCGTTGCTATTGGATTTCTATAAAGATATGAAATCTATTCCTAATATAGTATCAAAATCCACTAATGGATGAAAGGGGGTATTTTACGTTAGTTTTTTTAAACAAAATTTATCTATGAAATATTTGTTTAGTCTATAATAAATAACTCCCTATTTTTCTATTCTCACATATAACATGATGTTTTTATTTTGATGTGATATTTGAATAGTTATATAGAACATGAAAGATATAAAATAATGTGTAGAACCACAATTAAAATAATTATTTATATAAATGAATGAATAACTTGTCTACCTATCACCACGTCATTTTTAGAATACAAATCAGTAAAAGTAATATTATATACCCTTCTATGAAACTTTTTAGGTTCTTGTCCTTTATTATGTCTGAAAACCCTTAACATTGGTCAGTGGCTCACATAATTACATTGTCACTTATAGTTTAGACACTATATTTTAGTCTCAACATTGATTTGTACCTTCCAATAATCATCCATGTTAGTGGGATTATTCATATGACTTTTGTAATGATTATCTTGATTCAACTCCTTTCCACATTTGAGGCATCTCTTGGTTCCATATAGATGGTAGCATGATTCTTATTCCTGAAATTTTGACTCATGAGATATTGGGTTTTCATTCCTTTAAGGGATTTATCTGTTAATACTTCCTTATTAAACTACATTTTTCATTATTTATCATCATGACTGTAAGACCACAGAGATTCTACAATCTTCATCTCTTCATTAAAGGGAAAGCAAACAATATTATCTGAATTTTAAATGTCTTAAATTTATAATGATTTTAATAGACATGGATTTAATTCACAAAATAACTGGCCCACTGTGTTTTCTGTGTTCTTGAATGAGATTGATATGTTTCATGAAATACTTGTAATGTTTTCCTCATATTCCCAATGGTCATGTCGTCCATCTTCATCAGGTTGAGTAACATCCGATCCATATAAAAATGGATTTTTTGGTGAAAATATTTATTTAAAAATATTTTCTTGAATACTTCCAAATCCATGGATATAATTTCCCTAGACTCAATGACATTGTATTATTTTACACCATTATTAATCTTCCACATAAAAATAATTCACATTTAGAACATCTTTCTCTTCCTCTAAGAATTATAGGATAAAGAATATCTTCTCAATGGAGTAAATCTATTGTTCCTCGATTAGGGGATCATAATATCCACTAAAGGTAAGAGGCTTATTACAAAAAAATTATTTAAACATGTCTTTATCTTTTTTAAGTGAAGTTTAGAATTCCACACGATTCATATAATTATACATAACATGATCCAATTGATCCAACAATATCATGATATTCTGAGCTCCACTTCCCATTATGGTTGGCATCTCAATAGGGATATCTTGACATTGCCTATCCCATTGATTTCTTTAATGGGTTATCATATTCTAAGACATTTCCTAAGAAAATAAATTAGATTAGGGGGCCTTTAATACTTATCTAATGAGAATATAAAAAGAAAACTACGATCATAGAAGGATAAATATAAAAATGAACAATTTATCATAATTTTTCATTTCATATGTTTCAATCATGGTTATCCATGGTGAGAGAATTATCCCTATGTTACTTATGAAATATTTCAAGTGATAATAGCTAAAAATAACTCGACAATGTTTAGATACCAACTAGAGATACCCTAGTCTTTAACACTTATTCTTTAATAATTTCTAGAATTATTATCCATAAAAAAACCCATGTATATATAAGTATAGTGTCTTTGGAAGAGTTGGAATATAATTATAAAAATATAAAATATAATAAAAAATATTTTATTAATGTCTATAAAAATATCCTAACATGATTTGTACACTTATAACTGCATTGGATAACTAAGGAAATTCATACAGAAAAAGGGATAAGATCAAAAGCCTAGGAATGGAATAATCATGGAAAATAAGTTTAACACAAGAGTCAGTGAGAATAAAATGATCACATGAAAGGAATAGAACATGAATTAATATATACATAAATATAATACAATACCTATAATCATATGATCATGGTAATTTTGGAATGTGGAAGAAACACATTACATTACATAAGCACGATTCATGGTTAACATCTAAGTCAATATCAAACGGTGGAAAAAGTCCCATAATGGAATAGGTTTACTCCATAATCTCATACGTAATGTCTCATAATACAAAATATTAGCAATTTATTGTACTTATATTTGAGGACACTAATCAAAACATGTACATGCATATGAGTTCCATATAATGAAATCAAACATAAGTAATAAACATGAGGCTTACCCATGGAATGAAATGGGCTTCAAAATAATTTCATATGGAAAACACAAATGGTTTCTCATAATTTTATAAATGAAATAAATGATTTAAATGTTATATGGAAATTAAAAATGGAAAATATGAATAAATCTTGAAATATGAGGTTCAATTGAAGTGGATAAATTAAAAATAGATTTTCGGTAACTTCTAAAATGTTCCACTCAATCATGGTTTTAGGAAAAATAATTAAGATACATGAAGGAATAATTATTTACATAAACCAAAATTGAAAAAAAAAATACAATTTTCATGATATAATATTTAATTTGTGGAAAATATTTTTTTTATAAAACATTTTATGTTTTGTACATAATAATTGGTATAAAATAATGAAGTTCTCTTTGATTGGGTTTTCCTATAAGTGGAATCAAGAAGGGAACCATTTAAAATTTTTTCCCCATCAATGAAAAATGAATTGAAATATATATATATATATAATATATAAAAAATATAAAATAATTTCAAAATAATTGTGAAGATATAACTCGAGGAAGAGAGAGGGAAAGCATTACCCAGACAAAATATAGAGGTTTTGAGGGATCCCTTACAATATTTTTGAATGTGTCCTTCACATTCACTTAATTTCCTAGATAATAAAATTTGATCTAATAAATAACTAATTATGAACCTATTCCACCTATAATTTTTTATGGTTTTATTAATTTCATTAATGTTATTTTTTAGGTTTTATGGTATTAATTACTTCGTTACAGTAGTATTAGTTTCATGGTATGTTCACTTGTGTATATTTATAGATGTTCATTTAAAATGGAAATATCAAATAAATAAAGTAAATATTTATGGAATTAATAGACCAAAATAATATTAAATGGTTCAATATATCATATCCATTTCCCGTGATAGAAATATCAATTTGATAAAATGGTAATTAAAAATTTTTACATGTGTTTGGTGGGTTTTATTACCATAATAAAAATATCATTTTATTTTGTATTATTTTATTATATTCATGCCATAACCTGAAATAATTTATCAAATACATAATAAAATATTTTTCCATAATAATAATAGCATTATGACCAGTGTTGAATGTGCTAATAGAAAACAAAAAATCATTATCCATAGAGATAGTTAACCATCATAATTTGGAAAAATGGTTTCATTTATTTGAATAATAAAACATGAGAAAAGGTATGGAGAAAAGATGTTACAAAATAAATATAATATATATATATATATATATAATTATTTACTTATTGTTATTTGATGTATAACGGAGGTGAGGAGAATGTAGAAGAAGAAATGAAAATAAATGTGGTTGTTTTTTAAAAGATATCTCTTGATTGTCATCTCCATGATGACCTCTTTAAAGAACTGGAAATTTATTTTTTTCTTATAATATAAACACAAGGATTTATTCAATAGTATTGTGAGTATCGTTGGACATAATATTGAAATTATATAGGGAATATAAGGTGTGTGGTTAAGGGTTGGTGGGGTGGTATAAAAAAGTTGAGGAGATGGTTGTTTTTAAATATTATATTTGTTAATTTATTATTTTGACTCAAGAATATCAATAGTATTGATTCATGTCACTATATACAGAAAATAATGTATTTAATTTTGAATAAATGGATTTTTACATTATTCATGATTCAAAAACTCATGTATTTGGCTAAAAATGTCAGACACCATAAATTACTGCATTTCTCTATTCTCCAAAAATTCAACTGTGGTTGAAAATTTCCAAAACATCATGCTAATTTTTGTATGTAGGGATTTGAAAATTTGATTCATATTTTTGCAAATAATTTTATAAATATGAGAAAATTAATATTTGAATAAAATCCTTATACATAATTATAATGTTGAATTTAATATTATAATCAATTTATGACCCTTAGATATTTTTTTATGGAATTATAAAATCATCTTATCATTATAATAAAATATAATTATAATTTATGAATCCATTTTATGTTTGTAAATTTAATTTTAAATAATTAGAATTTTTATAAATGTGTGATTAAAACATTTATGTTATATAAAAATAAAAACATTTCCTTATTTATTTTTATAACATTTATTTACTTGTACCATGATATAAATGTATCATATTCTCATTTTATTATATACCTAAATATTAATTTTTATTTCAATATGTTAGGTTACAATTGTAGTAGTTATATTTCTATTAGTAACACTCATATTTCATTTCTGACGACAATGTTACTATTTCATTGGTGAGATTACTATTCTAAATATCAGATTCATAATAGATATATAGGTTTAATACTTCTTATAAATACATATAATCCAATTAATTCTTCATTCACTTATATATTTTCAAAGTTTTATTTATACTTTCTTCTTAAAAATTAATTTGTTTATTATCATTATGGTTTATTTATAAATATTTTTTCAAAAGTGTTGTCATTCAAGTAGATCATAATGAATAAAATTATCCAATTATTATTCAAATTGTTTCTATAAAATATCCTTCATTAATATCTGGAATACTTATTGGTTGATTTTCTAATTTTTTTTACTATTCTTCATTTATGAGTATAATGTTTTTTTGATTTTTCTATTTGATGTTTGAGCATTATAATACATTACATAATTATTAGAATTGAAATTCCATTTATAATAGTTTTTTTATTAAATTCTTTGGTGATAGATCATAAAATTTTATCCTCAAAAACATTATCAAAACAAATACTTATAAATAATGAAATTATATCACAAATCTATCCCAAAAAAGGTATCTTTTAGATCATAATACCCATGAATGAATAACATAGAAGAAAATTGTAAATATTTGTAATATGAGGTTAATTATAAAAATCTACACTTAATATACAAGTATAATAAATTATTTAAGATGAATATTCATCACATTACAAAAAATACATTCTATATGAACTAAATAGTTTAGTGTCTTTGGAAACATGGAATCAAATCATATAATAAGATGAAAGATCCCAAATGTTTTCTATAATTATCTTCCCCTTTATTGTTCCAATATAAACACATTTTTAATAACTTGGGGGAAGGAAACAAAAGAATGGGGTGATCAAATTTTCTCAACTAGGGTAGTAAGGGAGATACAAAATCATAACATGAAAAATGATGTTTGAGAACATGTTATTAACATTTAAAGATCATACAATTCATATTAATGATCATATACAAGAATAATGTAAAAAAATGTAAGTAGTTTGTATGACATGAATCATAAGGGATACCAGAGCATAATCCACGAGACCATAACATTGGAATAAGACATCAGATCTTTTTTATTCATATAATCATTTAACATTATCTCCATAGTAGTCAAGGAGTAACTTCCAAGCCCATCATATTTGTATGGGTTAACTCCCCATACCACCTCAGTAGCCATGGCTTACTTTCATGAAAATATTTTTAGTCACGTTACAATAACAATACAATCTTAGTAATCGAGGTTCACTCCTAATACAATCTTAGTAGCATTGGTGCACTCCCAAGACCATCTTAGTAGACAAATTCTTTTATTGAACTGAGTTCAATCCCCAATACATCCTTGTCTATCTCATTAGATTTAAATAATTATCCAATCAATTGGAGTGAGAAATAGGTCCCATCCATATCATAATAAAATAATACATACTGTTCCCACTAGATTATAAACAATCATATCATAACTCATGATAGGAAATTGGTATCATAAAAATTTAATCATACCATAAACTGTAGAAAAGTGACTGGTTTCATAATCATTTCACCAAATAATGACCCATGAAAAGAATCGGGTTTCATAATCATATAACCAATGAATGATAAATATTATTCCTAAAAATCATTCCATGAAATCATAAACAATTGAGGTAATGGATATCATTTGAACCATTGTTTCACTTCAGTGGAATGAAATGACTAACACCAATAAAAATAATCTTTAAAGGAAACTAAACATAAAATATCAATTATTTTTTTAGGGAATCATACTTTACTCATTGAAAATTATTTTAGAACATAATAAATTTCATAGACAATTTTCTGTGAAAATAACCTTGAATGTTTATAATGAATCTTTAAGGAAATATAATTTTTTTTTCAAGGGAAAACGTTAATAGAATCCTAAAAATATATTTGAAAACATTTTTCCTTGATAACTTACAAAATAAACATGAATGATTTAAAAAAAATTCTTCTAATCATATATAATATTCTTAAAATTATTTTTAAATAAAGTTTCTTTGAAAATATATTGATAAATTATAAAATAGGTTTTAAGATCATTGAAATCATTTTCATGGAAAATAATCTTTTGAAAATGTAAAAAGGGAGATTTGAAAATAATTTAAAAAACATTTTAAGGATATTTTTTAACTACATTTTCATTAAAAATAATTTTAAAAACAAAAAACTATTCAGAATATTCTAGAAAAAATTATTTAAAAAAAGAATGCTCTCAATTATAAAAAAAGCATCATAGAAATAATGGTCATGACAGCTGGTAAGTCTATACATTCCAAACATTATGTTTCCACCATAAATATTTTAAAAAGATACTTGTCCATAAAAAGAAAATAAAAACACATTAAAAACCATTTAGGAAAAATGTATTACACAGGTAAAAATTTACTATAAACATCATCTGATAATATTAAAATATTTATAAAACTTTTTTAGAAAAACTAATTGAAGGATCATTGATTTCCAACCGATATAAGGAATGAAGTAATATTTTCATAAAACATATTATTAATTATATTATGAACCATATGGATCATAATATTTAATAAATGGAAGGATAATCATAAATAATCTCAATTAATTAGGAAATGGTAGCAACAAACCATTTCTACATTAGTAACATTGAATCATAAAACAACAGAATGAATAAAAATAAATTAATATTAAAATATAATATAAATAAATATATTCATGAAGTAACATTTCCAATGATTTATATACACCACATAGAAAAATAAAGGTTCATAGCATGTCATGTGTCTTAAAGATGGAAAATTTAGAAAGAATTTCATTACCGATTTGGTATCTTTTGAAACATAATACCCATAAAAGAAAGATCACAAAATAGATATTAAAATTCCCATACATTTAATTATATGAATCATATAATAATTCCATGGTTAGTATATACACCACACAATTGTAATTAGTACTGAATAAGGCATGTATCCTATAGATATAAGAAGTGATATGAAAAAACGGTTACCTCAATACATAAATTTATTCATACATGTTCAAACTACTTATAAAATAAATATATTTTTTTCATAATTCATTCATTTAATTTTTACTATTTAAAATAACTAATTTTTTCATTATATTACCCTCTTATTAACAATTCCTCATTTATGTTATGCTTCAGGTAATATACAATTTTTTTCATACATGTTTTGAATTATTATTATTGATCCTCTTATTTATATCACAATTTAATTATTTACAGAATGAGAAACATGATATAAATAAAATATATATTCAGCATATAAATATTTATTACAATATATAAATTATATAAATATGAAATGGAAGACATCATTCTTAGATACGGTAGACCATATAAACTCATGAACATTGTTTTTATTTAATTATATGTTTGAAGGTAAGAAATAATGTGACACACACACACACATACACACACATATATATATATATATTATCATTATGTAGAATTATTATTTCATATATATCATATACTGTCATGACTTATCCTATTAGATCCCAGGTCGTGACCCCCAAAACCTACCTACAATATGCCAGGGGCTGGTGAGTAGCATCAAGTAAGAATTTCACTAACATTGAAGGAATTGCCTATATACCAGTACACATGCACACATCTCCTGTACAAAAAATTCGGAAATATAAAAACCACAATGAACCAAGTGCATGCATATCACTATATCACAAAAATAGTGTGACATGAATGTTTTGTAAAGGAAATAAGGCTAGAATACATGCACACTAAAAAGAGTATATAAACACAGGTCTAACCTATAAGAAGAGGTACTGTGATTTGTATCTGTTGCCGTTGGAATAACTCAGCCTGCCCGATCTCACAAAGAACAACCTAGTCCTGATGCACCTAGTAATCCATCAAAATGTTTATCATCTGCACAAGACATGACACATGCGGGTAAGGAACATGTATGTGTGAGTATAAAAATACATAGTAGGATTCCTAAACCCCCAAATTAATATAAAAAAGGAAATTATAGTCAACTCTACACAAGTATATTTATATAGAAAATATAACAATAATATGAAGATATACTCAACCAAGACACATATTCTAGAGGTAAGTCACACCAACTGCATACCATGAATATGATTTGAATGCAAAGATTCTATTAAGCACTCATCCAGGAGAACATACTCTTGGTTCTGATAGCACATATGACATCCATTTGAGAGGTAATTATCGTCAGGTCATTTCATGAGAGAGATAATATGATAGATATGAATAGAGATATGATAGAATAGATGAGGATCATAGATAGGGCGATTGGGTGATACTGAAAACTCAATTGGGATTATCCCTCTATGCAATGGGTCAAGACTTGTATAGTGATAGTCACGTTGATACCATGAACACCGCCTAGGGCATGAAGAATGAATAGAGGATCCTGGTTTTTGATTCTTGGTGGCTTCAAAAAAAACATTATCTATGAATTTATGTTGAATGGATCATAGTACAATTATTAGAAAAGCATATTCACCAGCATTCATGGAAATGATGATGGAGACATACCCTTATGAAACAAGTCTATGATGGAAGGACAATATGATCTATCCTTGTAGGAAGGGGCACTCAGAGTTTAGTAGGATCACACGTTGTGTCACATGACCCTAGGTACTACCCATTTCAAATTGCCCATGTCTTAAGAACATGTCTTGTAAAAGAAGGTGTACACAGTATGTAGAAGGATCACACATTGTGTCCTTCCATCTAGGGTCTTCCTATGTACTCTGACCATGTGAAAATACAAAAAATCATCTTTTCCATATCATCTCATGAACTAGTACATGGGTTAGTCCATGTAATTGTTTCATTCCATTCCATGTGGGGGAGTAAATACCATTTAGGAAACCTATGTAATCCTCCCCAGGTCTATATACCTCATAGGGTACACTTTTAGTGGTCCAATGATGGAAAAACTCCATGTATCTAGGACTGCACATAGTGATTTTTGGTTTTTCCAAAAACATAGGTTTGTCCACTGCATGCCATGTCCAATCTTTTATATTTAGTTCTGGTTTTATTTTCACCATAAAACACTATATCCAAGGACATTTCCCCACCCTAACACTGAATCGATGGGTTTCAATCCTTCAATCTGCTCAGAAATATGATTTAATCAATCCAAAGAACGCCAGTCCAAATAATGACTTCTCCTAAATCCCTTTAATTTATCCACCAATATCATCATTGCATCTCAATAATTCCATCCTGATACAATATCTATTGTCTCGAATTGTGGTGGTAAAATACACAAGCACAACGATCAATTGTTCATTATTTAGGAATGAACAAAGAACACACATCAAGAATGAGAGAAATATGGGTAAAATCACAATAAACAATCGTAATTGATGAAACTTGATAGTTTTTCATTTAATCATTGATTTATTCATGTAATAATGATTAACAATTCGGTAAAAAATCTCTAGAACCAAATCCTGTGAAACACCACCATATAATCACATCCCACATATACAATCGATCTTCTGACTAATATGTTTGTGGATTAGTCTTTATTCATCATACAAATCAATAACATGAAAGGGGAATAAAAATTATTCATCCAACATGAATTTTGGATTGCTCACTAATGATGATTGATCATCACATAGTCAATATTGAAGATATTTACTATGGACGATGTTCGTCGATTTTTGATCTGAAGTATTGTCATTGTCTACCAAGATGATTTTCTAGATATATCTCTTCTGGGCCTCTAGAAGACTCTAGGTTTAGGATCCTTACACTTGATCTCTACCAAATTTTTTATTTAAAATAATCATTTTGTTGGGACTCTATGAGGTTGAAATAAAAAAAATTATTTTACATCAACTAATTTGATTCATTTAAATTGAACATTATGACATTCCAAAATAAACTCACACTAACCAATCTGAGGTCACTCCCAGGGTAAAGCCACTATTTTGAAAATAATGAGGCCCTAAATTTTATAATCCAACAACCTCTTTATTATTTATTCCACTTTATTAGGAAAAATGCTCATGCATGTTATTACATATTTTAAAATAATTTTTAATAAAATTTAGGAACATAATGACTTAGAATCACGCGTTGTCTCAATGACTAGTCTTGAAATTGATCTATATAATATTTAAAATTAATAGATAGAAAAATATATGAGATTAATTAATCCCCACCATAGTGCTTTATATACCCAAAAATCATAACAATGGATACCAAAAAGACATGGGTACTGAACATTAATTTTATCCTCTTACTCCCAAGTGATCTTTTGATTATTCATGTGCTTCCAATGGAAACACACTAAGGTAATCAATTTCAAATGAAGTATTTTACCCTCCTTATCCTCGATCTCTAGTAGGTACTTAGCCAAATTCACTCCATCCTTGATGTCCACAATGCCCTAGTCGATGACATGTGATGAGTAATGAATGTACCTCCTCAGATGGGACACGTGGAAGAATTCATGTTCCTAATATAACTATAGACATAATGTTTAGTGGTATTCGACCTCCCCTACTATACATGGTATCTAAAAATGGCAGATAAACCTCATAAAATACATGCCACCCCTGCCAAATCATCATAATCCACATCGAGGTGAAACCTAATGAAATATATGGTCTCCATCCTCGTATACCAGATGAATCTTTCACTTGTTATCATAAGACTTCAGATTGATATGTGTAGTTTTCATCCTCTCTTGGATGACATGTACCTTCTCTATAGTAGCTCGCACTAACAATGGGCACATAGTGGTGACTCTCATGGGTCATTATAGAGTAATTATGGACTTTAAGGGAGCTCATAAAAATCTTCTAATGGATTCATACCAATGGTGGAATAAAGACTATTGTTGTATGAAAATTTCACATGTTGTAATTGATCATCCCAAATATGACCAAAGTCTAAAACTCAAGCTCTCATCGTATACTCCAAATCCTAAATGCTCTGCTTCATTTGGCCTTTCATTTTTAAACGAAACACAATGATAAAGCATAACATGGTCCTAAATGCCTCTTGTAATCACTTAAAAACCAAAGATGTAAAATTAGAATCATGATCCGAAAATATCATTGATGGAACTCTATAGAGTCAGACTATCATCTAAAGGTAGAAACTTCCCAAGATCTCTACTAAACTCAACTCTCATATATCTAGGATGTGGGACATCAGGGTGAGTCAGTCAAAAATAACCTAGATGGAATCACTTATCACAGATGTACATGGAAAACCCATCCTTAATTCCATCGATATCTCATCCCACTTCCATTTTGGAACCTCATGGTGTTGAGCTAAACCCATGGGAACATGGTGGTTAGCCTTCACGTGATGAAAATTAAGGAATTGAGAAACAAATTTTTCCACTCACTTCATCATACCTAGACCCCAAAACTGATGTCAGAGGTCCCAGTACATCTTCACTACAGCTAGATGTTCCTCCAAAGGGTACTTGTCAATCTCCCCCAGAACCTCCTCCTGCAATGTATCTGGCACTACTGTACGTCCTCTTAAAAGAATGATGTTCAACACATCTTTTTAATATCCATCATGATTATTCATTACAAACATTTAAGCATATAGAGTCTCATATTTGATATTCCCAAGATATTCCTCCCGAACATGCAATAAGAGTGGAGGGGAAAATACCCTCGATTAAAGATTATCCACTACATCCACATCCTCAAAGGATGACAATAATGAGGCCAAATTCTCTGATGCCTCGTTTAGAAACTGTGAACTAGATCTTTTGTTGAGAGAATCTTACACCGTGTATCCATTACATGCAATATATAAAATGTGACAGTCATAGTCCTGGACAAGCTCTAATTAGTGCCTCTATCTCTAGTTGATATCCATATGAGATATGTTATTCTTGAGACTCTTGTGATCAGAGTAGATGATTAACCACTCTCACAACATATAGTGTCACCACATCATCAATTTGAATACATCCTTTGCTAACTCATTATCATGGTTCAGGTATTCTGCTCATGTGGTCTCAACTGGCAAGAACCATATGAAATAATTGTTTTACTCAGCATCAGGATACATCCAAATTTCATTCTTGATGCATTTTATAACACTACATACTCAACACCCATTGAAAAAAAATCATCATCAAACCATTTTTCAAACCCTTCCACAAATAATGAATTGCCAACAGTCACTTCTCAATCCACAAGAAAGGATTCCCCATTTGAGTCAAAGTATTCATAGGTTCTGATATTCTGGAAGAATTATGATTGAATCCTCAATAATATTCTTCAATCTTGAGGAATCTCCGCACCTCTATCATGCACATAGGTGGTTCTCATGGAAACAAGACATCGACATGTCTAGGTCCACTGCCACTCCATCCATTGATATAATCTGTCTGAGAATGTGGACCACCAAAATCATGAACTACCACATTGAGATCCTTCCATAATGTTCGCTTTCTTGGAGTATGGGTTGAACTATATTTAAGTGTCTCAGAATCTCCTCCCTAGACACCATGTACACAATGATGTATTTGATTTGGAAAACCACAAATATGTATAAATAATGATAAATGATTCGATTCATGAGTCCTAGGAATATTTCGAGGGCATTCATCATTCCAATGGGAATCTTCATGTATTCATTGTGACTATAAATATATATAAAGGTAGTCTTTCTCATATTTGCATCCTGTATTTAAAGATAGTGTTAGTATAATCTGAGGCCATCCTTTGAGAATTATCATGACCCTTTCAACTAATAAAATATGTCATCATCCCTTGGTAGTGGATCCTTTTTATTCACAGTAACCTAGTTCAAGAGATGGCAGTCAAGACACTAGTTCAGGCACCCGTCAATCATTTTAAAAAAATAAAACTGCAGATACCCATTTTGAAACATTCGGTCTCACGAAGCCCTTCCTCTGAAAGTCTTTCAACTGCACCCTCATCTTGCAAAGAACTATAGTATCCATTTGATATGATGGTTCATATATCAGATTCAAAAAAGGGTGTAAATCAATGGAGAATTATATCTCCTAGTGGGGTGGAAATCCTTGAACATCTTCAGAAAAGACATTCTTGTACTCCAACACTACTAATATAAATTAGAAACTCATAGCATCTACTACACTGAGGGTCAGTCTAGAAAACTTGTGAGTAATCAGCTGAACACTCCTATGAATGATTCTATCCTATACTCCTTGGGATTACATGTTCACTACACTGGGTATAAATTGTTCCATCATTGCAGACACACCAGACCACTAACCTAATACAATCAATCTGGGTATGGACTATAGATAACATATCCATACCTTGAAAGAAGACATAACCCCTCAATGCCACCACCTAGAGGCTCCAATTGAAATTATCACCTCCAAGGGAGAGTTCACTATGACAATATATGTTTGTGATCATTGATTCTACTATATTTTGTGTCTCCAAGTGTAATGGTCGAGTCAATAGTACAACCTGGATCTCTAGGTATTGAACAAGATATGTCTGGAGAATGGAATGTCATGGACCTGTGTCTATCAGTATGGAATATAAGGTAAAAAAGAGATATATTTTATCTCAAATCATTAATAGATCCTTTGGTTCATCATCCTCAACCACATATAGCTATCGGTTCACCTATTCTCCAACTCCATGAGCCTATAGTAATCCACATGGGGCTGGTGGTAGTAGAATGTTGAAACCTAGACCACCTCCAGCTTCTCTCCTATCCCCTCTGATAGATCCTCCACCCTGCAAATATGCGACCTCATATCACTGTATCTACCTCAATTTTCAATCCAGAGTCTCCCTATAAGCATTACGGTTGGTTGAAAAATCTCAATTGAGATGCCCCTTACCGTCACATGAATATCACTGCCTCTATCTAAGCTGACATGTCCAACACTGTTAAACCTGAACCACATAACATATATCATGGGACCTCGTCATGAAATTTCTCCCACACCCAGGTCCATATTATTTTTGACATCATCTCCCTGCTTCTGAGTTTGGTTCTCCTTCATGCCCACTATGGACTCTCACTGGATGTATCTACTAAGACAAGAAGATTTCAACCACCAAATCCCATTCAAGCACTACATCATATGTCAGAATGTACATAGGGATAACATTGTCTCAAATATCACTATGAGTACAATTCTTGAAGGATCAATCGTTGATGTACTAATATTAACCATATCGATCAAGTACCTAGAAAGATTGGTCAACCACGATGAATTATCAACCACTGTCATGCATCCCTACTAGAGAGAAAAAAAGATCCTATATATATACATCTCTTAGTGTAATGGGATAAAACTCCTCTATGAAGAAGAAATCTTACTCTTTCCATGAAAGGGTTACCTTTTTGTATATCCGGATTGAAAAACTCCACCATATCCCTACAAAGCCATGTAGAAGGATCGACACTAAGCCCACCAGATGATCTAATGGTGTCATGAAATTATGAGAAACATAGTCCACCACCTAAATATAGTTCTTAAAAACCCAAGGGTAGGTCTCACCTCAGAACCTGAAGGGTCTCTGACACTGAATCTCCTGAAACACTCTCACCCAACAATCCACATTTTTCGGTAATGGGGGTACTACGTTCTACTCTATATGTGGTGGTATGACATATTCACCACATAGAGGTGAAATCTAGGGAAAATATCCCTTTATCAAAGACTTTTCAATAAATAATTCATCCACATGATCAGGAAACTAAATTATAGCTGGTATGAATCAAGAATGAATCATATATGAAAATATTATATACGATAGTTAATGAGTATATCTGGAAAGATTAATCAAGAAGGACATGGATATTACAACCCATTCATATATGGTGAATGTACCATTATTTTTCAAACAACCAGTGTTTTTGTGTACGATGTTGAAAATAAGGTTATCAGAATACTTGTGCATTGATGCGTCAGCTTCTGTACCAACACTAGAGTCCCTATCCTAAAATATAAACTCAAAATACTTAACAGTATCTCTCCAGACCAATCTCAAAACCTCTTAGACCTATGGTAGAACCAAACAACTCTGATACCACTCTATCTTGATGCGCCCCAATATAGATCCTGTCATTACTCCCCAAACATACCTAAAATAAGCCAGGGGATGGTGACTGGCACTGAGTTGGCATATCACAAACAGAGGACGCGTTCCCTTTGTACATGTACGCATAAACACATCTCCAAGTTCAAAAAATGATGAAATGTAAATCCCACTATGAACTAAGATAATGGATTTCAATATATCCCAACTAGAGTATAATAATAAATTAAAGTAAATTAAACCTTTCTTGAATAAAATATCACCAAAAAGTGTTAATAAACAAAAGTTCAACCTGTAATCCAAAATACTAGGATTGTTTATTATAGTCGTAGAAACACCTCGGCCTTCATAATTTCAAAAGGAATATCCTAGTTCGGGTCCACCTAGGACTTCCTCTAAAGTTTAATCTTCGGTATAAGTCATGAAATGTGTAGAAAATCCTCTAAAAGGTGTGATTAGAAAAATTACTCATTAGGATACCTAGAAAACAAAAAAAAATTAAAAATGGAACATATAGTCATATCTAAACAATTTTATATCTACATAACATTTTACAAAAATATCAAGATATTATAAACCATGAATCATAGTATAGATGTAAGTCACAAACACTAAATACCTACCCTAGGAATTCAGTTTAACGATTCCATGAAGCACCCATCTGGTATAACACACTCCAATGTCTAATAACACTGATGATTTCATTATGAGAGGTATCGTTCGTTGGGTCTCACCATAAGAGAGGCACATTGATAGATATAAAGGGACATAAGATACAATAGATGGTGGTCATAGCCAGGGCCCTAGGGTGATACCGATAACTCTATTTGGATTAACCCACTAATAAGTGTATGGATGCATGCGTAGTGTTGGTCACATCGATACCATGAACACCAATGAGGGCATGGAGAATGAATAGAGGTTCCTCCTCAGATCCTCTAAAGGGATTACAAAATATCTATATAAGAATTCCTTCTGTAGGGATCATAGTCCAGTGATTAGGAAATGTTTCACACCTATCATCAGGGAAATGATAAATGGAATGAACCCTAATAAAACTTGTCATATATGTGGATGAAAAGTGGATCAAGCCATATAGGAAGGGATACACATCATGTAGTTGGGTCACACACTATGTCCCTTCACCCTAGGTACTACCCTTGTACAACGACCCATATCTTCAAAAAAATTTATATAGAAGGGGGGTACATGACATGTGGAAGGAGTAACACATCATGTCCTTCTATCCAGGGTTCTCCAATGTGCTTTGGCCATGTGTCTCTACATGGAATCATCAAATGTATGATTTGTTGTGTAATAGTACATGGGGTAGTTTGTGTAAAATTTTCATTCTATGTTATGTCAGGGAGTACAAGCCATTTATGAAAACTGTGTAGTCCACATAATTTATATGTATCTCCTACGGTACATTCCAAGTCATCTACTGATGAACAAAAACCATGTACCTGGGAATGTGTGTTGTGTGTTCAGGGTTTTCTAGAAACATATGTTCCTCCTCTACACACCTTACCCTATCATTAGGATCACATTTCTATTGACTGTTCACCATGAAACCCCATTTCCAATGTAGTTCAACTATGATAACTCTGAACAGATGGGTTTTGGGCCTTCAGTCTTCTGTAAAATATGATTTCATCCATCCCGATGATACTTTCTCGAATATCTGGTTCCTTCAAATCAATTTGATACATCATCCATTGTCATCATCACCCTTCCTTCAAGTCATCCCAATGTTAGATATCATGTTTTTGATTATTGACCTATGAATTGAAAGTGAAAAGATCGATTGCTGAATATTGAAGGAAGAGCAATGAACATTCATCAATAATGTAATAAATAAGGGAAAAATATCAAAAGGAACTCCCTAGAGAAACGAAACTCAACTATTGTTAATTCTGGAATTGATCCATTCCCATAATAATGATGAACAAATCAAAAACAAATCCATATAACTAAAACTGGATAAACCCTACAAATATCAACCCATCCTGTATGTACGATTGATCCACATTAAAATATTTTCATGGATTAGTCCATATTCATTATAGGAATCCATAATAGAAAAGAATACCTAAATGCAACCTACCTATATTATAGATCTATTTATAATGATGTTCATTTTCCTCATCATCATTGTTTCTGGGATCAAATATGAATGGTGTCCGTCGATCTCTCACATGATGTTCGGTCTTCGCCTACTGAAAGGATTATCAAGATATATCTCTCTAGGACTTCCAGTGGATTCTTATGGTTATGAGAATAAACATATATCTTTATTAAAGGGTTATTATAAAATGAAAATTTCATTGAATCTATGAATTTATGAAGAAAAGATAAAATTAATTTTTATACATTTATTTTATTCATGTAAAACACCAGAGACGACTTTCCACAATCAACTCGTACTGACCAATGTTAGGTCATGCCTTGGGTAAATCTTTTGTTCAGAACACAATGGTGCCCCCATATTTCTGATCCCAGTACCCTATTATATATTTTATTCAATATTTTTAAAAATTCTACATGTGTGTGTTATTGAATAAATTTATATTTTTAAAAAAACATTCTTGGCACACATGGCTTTAGAATCACACTATGTATCAGCACCTTGTCTTGAAATTAATCGATATAATATTTAAAAATAATACAAAAAAAAATTATAGAACATTGAATATATTTTTTCTAAACCCATATTTATTATTTTATATGTAAATTGTGGGAAAACACATCACATTAGTGTGTCGATAGTTTACACGTCCACACACGAAATTATAATTCATACAAATTATGGAAGGCATTAAGGTATATTTTAAATAATAATAAAATAATATTAAATAAATCATTAATATCAAATATACATTATAAAACTATAGTTTCCATCATAGTTAACAACCATGAGTGGTCATAAATTAAAAATGAACAACATCATTTCATGATGCGGATGTTAGTCATACGCATGAATGGTATATTTGTTATCCATTCAAAAGAAGTGTTTATAATTGTAGGTTGAACCCTCCAAATAAAAATATCTAATTATATTTATGATACTGATGTTATTATAAATTATTTATAAATCATTTTAATGGGTGTGCAGAATGAAAATAAAAAAATGGAGGTTGATGAAGGATGTTACCTTTAATTTGGGTAACCCATATTGTTTTCCACCAAATGTTTTCCTTGGTTGGATTTATTCAAAAATGGGGGACTCTATAGTGAATTTATTGATGATGGGAGATTATTTGATTAGTTTCTGGGTTAGACTATGGGATTTTAACGTGTGTATAAATAAAAGGGGTGAGTGCCTTTTTATAGTGGAGGATGATGGGCATTCTTATAATTTTATTGAAAGGGTATACCAACCAAATTTCATTAATGTAATGTGGCTCCAATAATTGTAACATATAGATAAAAGGCAATATAGGGATGAAATATGAACATAAAATTGATTTCGGAAAAGGTTTTAGGTTATTTTGGGACTTATTTTTAAGGCTTAATCAATTTTTGAGCTAATTTTTCTCTTTGGAGCGGTGGGATCTAAGTCGTTTTGGGAGTTGGATTTGGCAGCTGATGGTGTTTCATTAACTAGAGTTATTCTCAAACATATAATTATTTATTGTATTTTCCTCTTCATTTATTTTAACTTTTATTGATGAAAATGAAATTATCATTGACGATGTATCTTTCAAAATGTATGGATTTTGTTTGGTGTTCATCGGTGATGTTTATTTATTCTAGTTTAATGTTTTATGACAGAAATAATGGAGTTATCTAGGGGGTAATATTGATTTATTCATCATTGGTGATGATGGTTCCTATAATTTAGCAGTGATGGTTATGGGTGTCTGATGATGGTGGTGTACCAATGCAATGATAGTGAACACATGTGATGTGGCCTCAAATGATGTGGGTATCCACTGGATTGAAGCCTTTGGTGTGGTTTTGGATGATTTTAAATTTCAAATTTCAAATCTGTTTTAAAATGTTGGATCCTTCTATGGTTACCTCTCATATTGAATGCATTTTTTGGAAATAAATAAAAATGGAATTTTCGGTCCGTGTTTTTTACTATTCATCAAAACATGAAAGTGCTAAAAAATACCAAACATTTTCTAAATGTAAATATTGATATTAAAAATTCAATAATGATGTATATTTTTTCATATAAAAATTATGCATGTTTAAACAATTACATATAAAATGGGTTCTCTATTAAATGGGGCTATAGTAACCTTTTAAAAAAATACATCTTTGCATTCATAAAAGTGGATTTAGTCTTTTTTTTACCTATCAAATATATTTTATGGGGTATAAAAAATATTAATTGAATATATAATTTTATAACAAATTAAATAAAAGATGGTTTATATACATTTTTTAGGTAAAATTGTATTTTTACCTAGAAAATTCATTTTTTTAGAAATGTAATTTATTTATTTTCAAAAAGATCATATATTAACTTTTATTGATTTATATAAAATGTTTCATTTTATATAAATGTATAAATCATATTGTAAAATTTTATTTATTCATATTGATGATATCTATTACAATGGTTAGGTGTTAGCTATAATAATATTTTAATAATAATATTAATAGTTTATTATTGCTTGTTAGAACATGGCCTTTCATTTTATGTAATCTATCAAAGGGACTCAATATTGTGTGTAATACTAGATAATGAGAGTTTTTTGTGTATCGAATGATAATCTATGTGTTTCATGTATTCCAAGAATAACACGATGTAGCATATAATGAAATCAAAAATTTATGCTTATATATATATGGAATATATAATAAGTTCTTCATGTTATGAACAATATTAAAAAAATTAATTAATTTAGAAAAATGATTCACAAAATATCTGGGTGTAATATTATAAACCCATTAAATGAATTCCCCCTTAGAAATTATAATGTATTATAAATGTATTGATACTTAAAATTTCTTTTCATAGTAACCCATTTTATAAAAATCATTACTAAAACATCATTTAAATGGGAAATTTGAAAAAATAATAGTTACCAAAAGTAATACAAAACTTGGTGGCCACATATGATAACACATGTGGAAAGTAAAAACATGGATATGGAAAAAGAAATATAACTATCGAGGTCTAACATAGAGTAATAGATAACATGGCTCAAAGAAAGTTAAAAATCACAAGGCCATAAATTTGAGATAATCTAAGGGGCCATTTGATTCGCTGGAAACAAATGTACTAGGATAAAAAAATTATCCAATATATTATTTCCCAATGTTTATGAATATTTATTTAAAGATATACCTATATGATTATAGAAAACCCATACTTTTGTGTGACATGATAAAATTAAACTTCACCACTTACTCCAATAAATAATGTTGGAGTTTCCATTCCTGGAAAATTACAGATCATGAAATCCATAATTGAATGATAGGTCATTCCATCCATCCTAATAACAAGAAAACATATTATCATAAGTTATCAAATATGGATACATCCTTATATAAAGAGACAATAAATTAACAAAAATTATTCCATATATGGTTGACCTTAGAACACTTCTAAAATATGGTAGTCAAATAATTAGAAAAAAATCCCCCAAAATTTCCAAAAACAGCTTCGCATTGATCCCCGAAATATCATATAGTATCTATTTGTTTTCACATACCAAAAATATGTGAATACGTTATTCATGTATTCTCTTGAAGCATGGTAATATCCAGAATTACCCCAAATCCATATTAAAACCATGTGTCTTTCCTTATGCAAAAGTTTATTGGATATATGTCATAACTCCAAAATGTTGTAATATTCATCAACAACAACATAATCCACTTTCAAACAAGTCCTTAATTAGTTCAAAGGTAATCCACACCATCAAAAATACTTATTCATATCTTGTATATCTTTATCAATAAAATATTAACATATGGAAAATATCGGGGGTTATCATTCCCTTAATGAGTTTTTCCCTGAACATCACATTTTAATTAATCACTTTTCTAGTCCACTAGAACTATTCAATGTATTCTTGTATATTTTTAGAAAACAAATATAAACTAAACAATCTAGAGATATTTCACCACTCATATAACATAATTCTTCAATCCAAAAACATAAAAATATTATTTATTCCACTTCATAAAAAAATAAATAAATCAACCTCATCATATTACATAATGCCTCTTCCCATTTAAATTTCATCAGTAGTCTCATCATCAACAACAATATAACTATTACTCAAACCACAATTCTGATACTATTCATTAGGATTCCACTTTGGATTTCAATTTTCATAATGACCATTCATTCCACAGATAAAGCATTTAAAAATTGATAATGTCTTAAGGAGGACAATATTCTTATCCATTGTGTTAACTAAACACTTTATATTTCCTTTGTAGTTAGTTAATTTGTGTTATTCTTTTCCACAATAATAACATCATTGTGTTCTTCTAAGACATTCAATTAGGTTATTATCTCCAAACTCGTGACACAAACAAAACAAGATCAACATTTCCCTATCGTATCAATTACTTTAACTCTCTGTGAACTCCTTCTTTATCTTCCTTGGTGAGTCCAAGAGTTTCTTAATTTATATGTTATTAATAATGTTCAATAAAAACTGATTAGTAATGATCAAAACATCTTTCATTCCATTGAATTTACCGTTTGACTACTCATCAGCGAATTTTCCATCACATTCAACATTAAATCAGTTTCATATAGTTCCCTCCATTACATAAAACCAGAATTTTTTGCATCACATATCATTGCGAAAAAATACATAATCATGAAAATTAACATTTAGGATATCAAATTTATAACACATTATTATTCCAACAATGTTGTTTTCAAGGTTATTCATTGTCAAATTCTATTTAAATACATCATGATGGTTCTTAATGAATTTTTTAATTTACAAATAATGTCCCCCAAGAGTGTCAAACCTAGTGTGTAGTAAGGACCAGTTTGGTGCACTAGTTCCCAATAGAGTCTTGTTCAATACAGTATTTTTGGGTTACCCCAGTGTACATTTTTTCCACATCAAAATCCACTTATAGTATTTGAATAGATATGAATTTCAACAAAACAACTCACTCTATACTTTTCCAAAATTAATTTTTATTTTCTTAAATAGAAACACATCTATATATTTATCCTTATAAAAATACCAATAAATATACTTAGAAATATTCATTGGAATTTCTCGGATGTTTTCACTTCCATGTTTCAAAACATCAACTAAAAAATTCCACTAATAAAAAAATTATCGACCCATGCATAATATAAATGGATATTACATAATTTTTTATGAATATTCAGAACATTGAAAAAAATAAATTTTTGATGACCGTAATAGTTTATATTCTGTGGAAACATTGAAAACAATATTCTATCATGGTTAAAGATATCCAATGTTTACCATAAATTTATTCCCCTTTAGCACTTCTTCATAAAACCATTCTTAATTACTTTCATAAAAGGAAACATTAGTAAGGGGTGAGTTTGGATAATGAGTAAGGGAAGAAAAAGGAGAAACATAAGAATAACCTGAGCACAAGGGTATTAGATCCTAAGAATAACATTTGAAGATCATAAACTATAAACAAAATGTCATATACATGAGTCTTGGAATTAATATTGGTTGGTCATAAAAAATTAATCTTAAGGGAATAAAGAGAATAATTCAAGAGGCCAAAACATAGGAAAAAATAATGAATTTATAGTAGACAGATAATCATATAAAATAATTTCCATATTACTCATGTTATTAATTACAAGTCCTTCTTGGTATTATGGGTTCACTTATCATACCATCATGGTGGTCATGGTTTACTCCCATAACCATCATAAAAGTCAATGTTCACTCCCATGAACTTATTTACAGTTATGGTTCACTCCTAATACCAACTTAATAGTCAAGGGTCACTCCATAGACCATATTAGTTAAAACATGTTTTTACTAAATAGAGTGTACTCCCCATTCTAGTCATATTTATCTATCAAGATATAAATCATTACCCACTGATTTAGAGGTAGATATAGGTCCCACCCATCTCATTATTAAATCATACATACTTGTTCAAAAAGCTCATGAACAATCATAACATAACACGTGAAATGAATTTGGTATCATAGAAAAGTAATCATATCATAAAATTTGTAATATAGATAGGTTTCATAATCATTTCATCAAATCAAACCCAATGAAAATAATCATGTTGCATAAAAATATAACCTATGAATTAGAAGCAGGTTTCGTAAACATCATTCCTTAAAATTATAAACCATTCATAGAATGAATATGAATGGAACTTTTTGATCATTTACCTAGAAATTCATGAGTGAAACCAATGTAATTCATCTTAGAAATAATTTAATTTTGAAATAACTTCTAAAACAATTTCTTCTAGAAAATATCTATTATTATTTTTGAATTTTTTTTGAAACATACAACATTCCAAAGACTATTTTCACTGAAAATAATATTGAAAACATATAAATATTCTAGAAAACATTTTTCATAATTTTTTCCTCGAAAACATTTAAAATAATAATTAATAAATATTGAATATATTTTTCATTAGACATAAATTATTAAAATTATAAAATAATTTTTGAGATAATTATAGTCCTTTTCATTGAAAACATTTTAAAACATATAATGGGGGATTCAGAAATTATTTATAACAATTTTTAAACCAAATTATTTTTGGAAAAATGTTTTTCATTGAAAGAAATTTTAAAATAGAAAAATTAGGATATTAAGATAACAAATTTCATAAAAGCTATTGTCAATATAGGTTGGATGAATCAAGGAAATGATTATCAAGACAATGCGTAAATTTGTACTTCCCGAACATTCCTCTTCCAACATAAATATTTAGAAAATTTCTTTGATTACAAAATTAATATATTATTCGTCTTAAAATATTTTTATAAAAATGGAATACATTGGTGAAATGTTACTATAAAAATAATAGGTAAATATTAAAACCATTGTGAAATCATTTTTAGAAAACACAATTTTGAAAGAACGTATACTTTCTACAGAAAGTATAAATAAAGTCATATTTTTATAAAAACATTTTCTAATGTATTATAATTATCAACGAATTGAAAAATGGTACAATAAATTTTATATAACATGAATAAAAAAATTTAAGAAAATTCATGTGATTTCATGAGAGATGGAAGTCAACGATATTGCTTTTATATATAAAAAATCTATATTCTGAGTTTCTTGAAATAAAAAATATTAAAAATAAAAAATTAATTAAAATAATAATAAATAACAAGATATTAGGGTTTTACATTAATCAAGATATATTATTTAATATGGTCTATATATACTCCTCATAAACATTAATTGGCGCATAACATCAAACATGTCTTAACGAAAAAATACTTTGATGAAGAACCCTTTCCACTTCGGTAATATGAGAATCAAAACCTCACAAAAGATAGAACCTTATATTGATTTTTAAATCCCAATAATTCTATTTAAAATAAACATATAATACATTCTTGGGTGTCATATTCACCACAAAGATAAAACAAGTCGTGAATATGGCATATGTCTCACATTATTAAAAGTGAGAGAATAAACTCTGACATCGAGTTAAAATATTTTTGAAAGAACCCTAAACCTATGTATTATAAATTTAAATTTATTATAATTATATTATATAGATATTCACATAATTAAAATTTCATATATGATACACTTATTTTCTTTTATAACCCTTTTATTAATAATTCCTTATTAAAATAGTCATTTCACAGTGTTAACGGTTTCATTTTTTGTAGGAATTTCAGTTCAGTAGTTCCAGTCCTTCTACTTCGATCGCAGTTTCAAAATATACATAAATTTAATCAAAATATAAATAAAAATATATTATATTTATTTATTTATATTCCTCTATAAATTTTAAATAAATAAAAATTAATTACATTGTTCATTAAGATGGTAGGTCGGTCGTCTGCATGAACCCAGTTTTAGCAATTCAATAGTTGGAACAAAATAATGATAAAATATATCTCACCATTATTAAATAGTTATTAAATAATATATTTAATATATATTAAATAAAACTATCCTTATCACCATCAATTTATTGGATAAATAAAAATTTAATGACCTCTCTTCATGGTGGTGGTAGACTACATGTACGCATGGGCGACATTATCATTTTTCAACAGATTGAAATGTACGAATTTTTATATGAATATTGTAATTAAAAAATTATTTTTATTACATATATATTATATATAATCATTAAATACATAATAATACCCATACATGGAATATTATTTTGTAAAATGATGTGTGTCGCTACGTGGAGGAGGTAGTCCACATGTACACATGAGCAATACTTTCACATCCCATTTGTCGGAAAAAAGGGTGAATACCAGTGGTAACGTAATCAAAATAATATTTTAGTACGTATAATATACTAAAATTATTATTATTATATTATTAATATAAATATAGAGTAGTTGGATGAATAAATAATTTGAATTAGGTCAGGTAGGATTATTAAATCTCCTTCTGTTGGCCTCCTTTTATATCCTTTCTTAAGGACCCTTATAATGTAATTTTAAGAATATCATCACCTATAGTTCATGGTTAGGGATGTTAATTAGATAATTGAGTATGTTTTGGTTCATATATAAGGCTTTGTGTGATGTAAATAAGGTAATGTAGGGGTTTACTTTTATATGTGTGGGAGACGACACATTACGAAATTCATTAATGATTAAAATGTAATAAAGTCGTATTCAATCCAAAATAATCCAAATGGATAGATATTTTAATTTGGGATAGGATGAGGTAGAAACATTTCCATATAATACTATTTATAGATGTTTAATTATCATAAATATCATCATATACAGGTTTACTACCCCCCCCCTAATGTTAAACATGTTCTAATTGTAGAAAATTTAAAATTTTTCTTACATTATTTAATATTTATTAGGGATGAAAATTATGTTAGAATTATTAAATTGTAATACAAAAATAATTACATGTAATGTTTTTTAAAATTAACTGGAATTATTTCGAGACCAGTCTTTGAGGAAACATGTAATTCCAAGGGCCGGAGTGGCCAAAACATATTTTTAAACCTTTTTTAATGTTTATTAAATATACATGAGAGAGGTTTTTTATAGAATTTAAACAGGTTCATTGATCAAAAATCCTTGGTCAATTTTTTACTTGGAGTGTCGGGATACTCTTGGTAAGGTTCTAACATTTACAAACATAGGCCAATAGTGGGAAGTTGTTTTTGGCTGTAAATAAAATAATTAACTAACTATTTTTTAATTTTCAGATCTATATAACTCCCAAAAAGTTAATCAGATTGGAAATCTAAGTGTATCATTGAGCTAGAGAGGGAGTGTTTCTCTTAGGAATATCTTAATATCAACTTGTGTATGTTGAGGTTGAATGTTAATTTTCATAATTTTCAGAATAAAAAAATAATATATTTTAAAATGTTATTTTATTTATTTTTTTCATCATTGAGAAATGGTGCATCGGTGTTGCGGTTTTGCGATGATGCGATGATGAATCTCATTAATGAACCTCATTAATGAGTTATTGAAATGACGTTTCAACACAGCATAACTAAAACAATGATTATTGTTCTTCAATTAAAATCCTAAAAAGAAATGCAGTATTTTTGGCCTAATCCTCAAATTGCTCTAAAAATTTTGTGGGTGGAAACGATGAATGATGAACGCGCATCCATCCACCCTTTGAAGAATTTCTAGTGATAGTGGGTTGTAAATCAGAAACTAAGAATAGAAGAATAGGATCTAGTTCTTCCTCGACCAACAATTCTATCCTAAATATGTTATTTTTTATTAAGTGAATTGTTTCTTTTCCCCATTGTTTATTTTAAATGATGAAAGTGGGTTAACTCATAAAAAAGATCACCCATGGATCGATCGGTCATGTGGGATGCTTAATGATGTCGGATAAAATAGGGATATATTTTCTGTGATTATTCTATCTTATTTCATTGTTCTTTCTGATCTTGCTAAAAAAAATAAATCTACGTAATCCTGAAAAAAGACTTCGATCGGTCATTGGGATTATACATGTGTGATTCCTTTCCCACCACACTCCATTCACCCTTCCTATTATTCGTGACCCAAAATCATTGTCACATAATCTAAGGAGATTCCAGGGAGAGTGGCCTCAGCACCATCAACAGGTCACAACGTGAGGCCAGAACAGTGGTAGGAGGTCGTGGAACTCAGTTGTGACAGTGGCACCATGCCGTGGTAACCTGGATTTGGTGATAAGTGGGGGAAGACAAGAGGATGTGGCCTCCCAGCAACATTTGAGTCGTGATGTGGTCCATTGATACCGGCTATGAGATTCACCCATGACAAAGTCATATGCCACATGGGGGAAACCGGTCCATGTGGGCAGACTGGTGCATGAGGTTGGCACTGCTAGGGTTCTGCATTGGAGGAGTGACCCACATCGGGGGGCCATGAAAAGTGGCTGGAAAACAGTCCCCACATCACCTCTAGTTGAGATGTGGTTCCATACCCATCCGGCTGCATGTAGAATAAATCAGACACCCTGCAGTCATCTGGGTATGGGGAGAACTGGCCTTCCATGTTGGTTGGGTCAATGGTGTCAACTTAGCTATTGGGAAGCCAGTGTAGGAAAAGATTAGGCCCACCAATGCTGGTCAGGCTGACGGGTCAACCTAGATTTTTTGGAAGCCCAAGTAGGGAATGAACCATTTCCCATGTTATGGGTTGTCTCGAATGAAACCGCATAGTTTGGAGAACCTACGGGATGGACCCACAACTGAATCAGGATGAGTCCTGCAATCCCAAATGGGCCTGGCATAGCAGTGATGCCAGACTAGGAGGGCCCAAACACCATCAGATTGAGTCAGGTCGGCCGAACCAAGTCGGGTCATGTGGGACCTGCAGACCGGGTTGGTTGGATCGGTCCGAACAGGTCGGATTGTGCCCAGACACAACTAATCTAGTTTTACAAAAATTATAATATCCTTAATACCATTCGTTATATTGATTTTTTTCAGCAGTGTTGGGACCCTTGCGACGAGACATTCCTTTGAGAATACACTATGTAATATTCTGTGGTAGTTATGATTTGACCGATGGGTTGAGGTGTAGATTCTCCATGAATCAAGCACACTATGAGTCGGATTCTTGTGGATGGATATAACGTGAAAGATATGATACGTGAATGTTAGTGATCCAGCTAGCAAAGAGATGAACAAGACATAAAAATCTAGTTGGAAAAAGGATGACTAGGTCTTAGTGATCTAGCTAGCCCAGAGAAGAGTGTGTCTTGGTGATCTAGCTGACTTAGATACGATTGTGTCTTAGTGATCTAGCTAGCTCAAAGATGAACGGGTCTATGTTCTCTTGATGTCCCAAGAGATGAGAAGCTCTTAATGATCCATCTGTCCTAGAGACGAGTGGGTCTAAGTGATCTAGAGGGCCCTTGAGATGAGAGGGTCTATGTGATATAGATGGCCCTAGATATTGGTGAGTCTCAATGATCCAACTGGCCCGGGTGACGAGTATTCCAATATGATGAATCCCTCAGTAGTACTAATGTTCAAATTTATTACTAATAATTCAAATTCTTATACATTAAGGTATACATATTGTGAGCTGTCTTTTCATTGTGTTCATAATGAGTGATATTGATCTGCGGTCTTTCCATTGTGTTTGGGGGTCCCTAGTGAGTATTGTTTTACTCACACATGCAGGGATTTGCCTTCACATGTCGTGTCCCGTGTATGTGATCTATTCTTTGACGAAGACAATGCTGGTCCAAGACCAGGTGGTGCCTAGTGAGATGTGATGGACAAGATGTAATTCTACTTTTACAAATATCAACCCTCCACCTACCCTTTGGGTAGGGTTTTAGGAGATGAAACATGGAATCTTTACATTCTATTGTGGTTTTGGTATTATTGTCTATCCCCATTGTACTTTTAGATTGTAATGTACTCTCAGAAATTGTCTCAGTGCCAATTATGGTTTACATTGTTTATACATTCCATAGTATGATATTTGTGCATGTGATCAGTTTTATAAGCAATTTATTCACCTTTTGTTACATGCCTACATTTAGTCACCAGCCCTTGGCCTACATAACATGGGCATGGGGTAGTCATGGAATGGTCACTTGGGGACATGTCATGACAAAGTGGTTTCGAAGGAGGTATGTTCTACCCGAAGGACTAAGAGTCTTCATTTTTTGTGGGGAATACGATTATGTTTGTTGAGTTTGAATTTAGGCCAGAGAGTCCAGTGTTGGTGTGGAGGCCAATGTATCCATAAACTGGGCCCCTAAATTCAGATTTCTTATTTGATACATGAAAAAACTAGTTTCATGCATCTTTGAGGGTTTTCTCATGATTGGTTTGACTTAGAATCATATCACTAGGTATAATAAATTTAATGTGGTTCATCTTGATCCCTATCAGGATGAATCCATACAACTAGACAGCCAAAATTTTAGTGCGTGACCATGAGGATGGTCCACAGATCTTTGAGGCTTCTGTACATGGATAGTTTCCCGAGATAGAACATTTGGGTGGTGTCCCAGCGATACCATCACCAATTGGTCTGCAGTTACTAACCGCACTACTACATGAGTATGCATGTAGGGTAAGATCCATGCAAGAGTTCTAGAAGCAGAGACATTCTGGGTTCAAGGGAGATAGAATATCATGTCTCTGGGGATTGGTTGGAGGCTGTGACGTGAGGCTTCCACTTACTGAGTGCCCCACATGACCAAATGGTAGTTCTAGAATCGAGGCATATGTAGGGCTCGGTAGGCAGGTGTTGGATTTTGATGATCCAAACTCGCAATGAGGTAACCCTCATCCGTTTGGAATTCGAGTGACTTTTTAGTGGTGATTTCTTCCCTTTGACATTGCACTCAATTCTCATATAGAAGATGCTTCACTTATAGCAGGGATTCCTAATAGTCAATAAGTACTCTACAAGGTTAATATACCTCTCCCATTAACCTATAGATATGATGTGGAACCCTTTATTTAGGGCCTAGACTATTGATTAGGGACTCTGATGAGAGATCTAGGAAACAATGATTTCCCTCAGCATTACTATGCTGGCTGGAGTGCTGGAGCGAGCTCCACTATTTGAGTGCTTCCTCGCAGAGCAGGCACCGATGGTGGGAGCCCCCACCGAGTGACAAGTGGCTGAGCCATCCATGGATGGAACCCTAATGATGAATCAGAGGTCCAAATTTGAAAACATATCCATAGGAAAACCCCAGGACTCAAATTCAGTGGTATGAGGCCATCAGGGTAGCAGGGGTTAGCAGAGGAGAATGTTGTTCAACTCCTGTAGTGGGTAGGGACAGATGGCTCGTGACTACCCATCCTGCAGTACAAATGACCAGTGGAGGATCGAATGGCCACCGAGGTACCATAATAGGTTTTTATAGGTGGTACATAGGGAGTTATATGTGGTAGGGTAGTGTGTAGAGTTGTAGACGGTGCATTGAGGTTTGAGGTGCTACCACCACCACCCCTAGGTGGTCCACCATGGGCTTTGAGAGCCGATGGACATGCGCAAGGCCAGTATCTAGTGATGGAGGCCTACAACCCTGGAACTCCATAAATAATTAGAGGTATGATCTATTTATTCTCCACCTTAGTTGTAGTTATTATAAACATAGGTTCTAGTTACACCTTTCTTTCCACAAACCATGTTTGAAGCTTGGAGATTCCAATGGCTCCATTGGATTGATCCGTACGATTAGAGAATCACATGAGATGGGATTCGATGATTAAACACCGGTTACAGTAGTATGAGCTTACTCTTAGATGCACGAGCATTATCTGGGATCTCTAATTAGCGGCATTGAGGCCTTAGGACGTCATCTTGGGTATGGATTTGTTATTAAAAGTCTATGCTCAGTTAAACTATTCTAGGCACACAGTACGGTGTGTCTGTGGAGATGGGAACACGTTTTCCATTGTTGGGGAGAAGGAAAATAGAATACTGTAGGATGGACTCACACATAGGTTGGAGTAGTTGATCACTCATTAGATGGATGTCGTGACACTCAGCGTCGTCGATGTGACAAGTCAAAAATTTCATGAAGTGGTGGAAAACATTGATGACGTATTTCCATAGAATTTTCCAGGACTACCTCATCATAGATATATAGATTTCTACACTGTTAGGTGCTGGATTTGGTGGCCTAGAACCAACTAATTCCTAATTTATTCATTTATAAAAATCATATCACATCTTGATTGTTCTTCTATGTGAAAATCAACGTGATAATGTCATAAGGATGTGTATTGCACCAAAAGGCAAAGTGGATCACAACTATGACCAGAACCTAGAAGTTCCATAACATTATTATTGAATATATGTTCTATGGTCAGATTATGTTATTTTATGGACATAAATAATACATGCCATTGGAGGAGAGGTATCATAAAACAATGAGGCATATTATAATGGGGTGCACCATTGGTGATATCCCGGAGGATGTTAGGAGAAGGAGACCCGCCTATAAGAAATCTACATTTCAATGTTTCGTTGGAAGTTCCTATATAAGGATGTGTATATTGGTCCTTAGACTTTACAATTATTATTTATAGGTATTAAAACTCACATACATTGATATATTGTAGAAAATTATGATGGCACACTGTTCATAGTGAGGTAGGAAATGTTGGGTGTGTGACAAGTAATACATCATTGATAGATAATGCAAGAAAGGATTTGTCCCTTCTATTCTATAAGTGAAGTGGATATGTCAGGACCTTTGTTGGAATTGATAGAGCCGAAATAAACCCATGTCCATGGTAAGGAAAGGGAAAGTTAAATTCCAGGAAATCAAAGAAAGGATAATCGAGCACATGGGATGATGGCACTAGCATAAAACCCACTTGATCATAGATATCAAGACAAAGGGATTAAATTACACAGTAAGAATTGACAGTAGGTGATAGATCATTGTGACATTAAATTTTTTCTCTATGTTTTCTTTTGCATGTTAATAGAGGCTAACATTGGAATTTAGGTAGGTTCTACCTAATTCCACTAAGAAAGAGGCCGAGAGGGTCACAGACTAAGTGTGTCCAAGTATTTCAGTTAAATAGTCATAAAATAAGGTGACTAAATATTATTCATTATTATCGTTTAATATTTATTCATGGATGTCAGATTGCATTTAATTTGACCCAATTTATTTGATATAATATATTGTGGGATAAAAAATATATGTATTAGCGAGTTATGCAGTGATATTTATTTAAGAAATAAATAGTCATTGATCAAGGTCTAATAAATATGGAGGAGGAAATAAAGAAAACGGATTGTAAAAGTACATTCCATGTATATTAATAAATACACACAATGTAGTTTTTCTGGGTATTTGTGAGAAATAGTATTCTTTATTTAATTATATAATATTAGGTGTCATTTATCAGGTTCATGTCAAGTGATAATAATAATAGTCAAATGTTATTATTAGACATTGGGTATTACTAATAAAAAAAAGATAAGAATAAATGTCTTTGGGTAATTAATTTATTTTATTATTCTAAGTATTATATATCCCATTTACAATATTCTCATTAATCCTAGCCATTATTTGTGGTTGTGAACATTGGATCTGGAGAACGCTCCATAGCTAATAGTGATTTCTTTTCCTCCAAGAATGATCTTAAGTTACAAGACAGATCCTCCTCCACTAGATCAAAGAGAATTCTTTGCAAGCGTCTTTCAAGGTGATCAATGGCAGACATCGCAAGAGATAGAACTTTTGTGATATAACCTAAGGATCCCTTCAATGATATCCATAGATCCATAGAGCATGTCTGGATTAGAGCTAGTGGAATCCTACACATGGCTTCTGTAATGTAACGATGGATCACATTAGATCGATAGTAGAAATATTAAGGGAGATAAAATTCTGTCAATGTAATTATTGTCTTGTAATTAAATTTATTTTAATCAAAATATGATGATCATATCTATGGATTAGGGACACTCTTATTTTATTTAGTTATTCATTCTATTTTGGATATCAGGCATTTTATCATTGCAATAGATCATGGATTGATTATTGTTAACTGAAAAAATTAATGTTGGGTACACCCCTCCACACAATTCTGCTACACCCAAAACCTACAGGTGGTTTCAAATGATCAAATTGTCGATTGTAATTAATTTGGTTTTCATTGAAGATTTATTCATTTTATAATTATTTTGTTTCAATTCATCTTAATCGTTCTATGACTTTGAATCTTGAGATCTGTTCCTCCTATTTCGTTTCTCACTCAACATACAAAAATGATTTCATTCATTTAATTTGGATTAAAATAAAATATTGGGTCTCATCCAGAGATGCAAAGGTTACATGATATACAACACCAAAACACATGACATTTATTCTGTAGTACACACCGTGTAGTCAAGCTTTAATGCACTAGGACTGGTCCACCAAACCAAGCCATGGGATAGAGTTTATCAATGTCTTAAATGACTCCCTGTATTGTCCCGGAATATGTGGAACATGTTTTTTAGATTACAAGCCATATATCCCATAGTAAACAACCTATAGTCCCTTCGGGTTATATTTAAACTGTGTTCCACATACACAGCTTGCTCGGCTCGTGACAGTGTAACATGGACACTACATGGCATGTGGCCCACTGGACACACCGTTCTCTCTAAAGATTTCTGATGCACATATACACACCATATCCTTTTCAATGTACATCAGATGGATGTTATATGAAAGTACACACCGTGTAGTCGGAACTACACAATATGTACACATCCAAATTACTCAGATTTATAAAAAAAATATGTTATACAAACACTAGATATGTGTACCAGGTTGTGATTGTAAAGAATAGACACAACACATGATAGGTGTTTTATATATATGTGTTTAATTTATCATCTTTTTAATGTTCATTTATACTCATTGGTATGTTTTTAATGAGAATTAATTTTTTTCCTCAATGGTACAAATTACAAACAAATATAATTTTAATTGTATTTAATTGTATAAAGTTATGATGGATGAGATTAGCAAGGAAATTCAGAAATGGGTTTAAGATAAAATTCTTGATTTATTGAAGATAATTAATTAATGCAAATGTGATTTATCTTAAACATGAATGATTATATAATTAAAAGATGGTTTTATTTATTCATAAATATCATTTCATGTTTGGATGATCGTGTTAACCAAGACCATTTTATGTGGATGGATTGATTTAATTTATTTATTTAAATTAAATTTTTTTGTCATGTGATCCATCTATTCATTAATATATAGGGTCTGCACACCCAAGGTTTTTTTAATAAAACCATTTTTTAACCCTCACCTACGAGTGTGATTAAAGAATATGTAATGGATAGAGATCCCATAAATGTTGAGACATCACAAGCTAGGATCAATGGTGAAACCAATCAAAGAAGATACAAAGGTGGACAGATAAAAAGTTGTGAACACAATCCCAAGAGGTTCAAGGTGTTTCTCCTCTAGTTCTGGGGTTAGTTTATCAACTTAATGATAAACTAACCCATAGAACAAGATCATGATCATACCGTTAATTTTATTACTATTAGTTTCATGGTTTAATTATTGTGGGTGTGTTGACGTGATCACACAATTAATAAATTAAACAAATATAATAGAACGAAAATATGAATGAAATATTTGTAAATATTTTCTTAGACATGGTTAATCACTTAAGTATATCCCACTTTATATTAACAAGCTTTTAATCAATGATAACAAAATATAAATTTCGTATAAGGATATAATCCCTCAAAGAAATATTAAAGTGATTTAGCCATCCGTAATGTTGATTAGTATCGATCCATTGTTCAAAGTGTTTGACCAACACTAGTTGGGGTGCTTTCAATTATAGAGGAATTATAATTCATGGTTTTTGGGTGACTATAGTTGGTTCACATAAAGGGTTGACTTCCACAACATGATGTTGTGTCATAAAAAGGCAAATGTTAAGGAAATTCAAAATAAAAGGATTTTTACTATTGGGGAATCCACTCAGCAGAACATGGAACTGCAAGTTAATGCTGTTGGAATTTAGAATTCCTTACCAAATCCCTCCAATTTTCATGACAAACACAATTTGGGGTAATCCGATGGGAAATGTGGATCCATTCAACTATAATATTCTTGCAACATAATATTCTAAATTCAATGGTGATGTCTATTAGATTTAGATAAAATAGTGGAAGATTAATAAGTATTAATTTATGTATTTGTCTCAGTTTTATCATGATAATGTCAAAAATCATTGTCATCTTAATTTTTAGAAACAACATGAAAAATAAATTCAAATATATCATTGAGAATCATACATGAGATGGATGAATTTATCACCAGCGCCAATTTCAAGGAGTGATACATGGGCTTCTGCATCATCCTTCACCATGGGACGAAGTTTTATGTGATGGAGGAAACTATTACACTTGTTCCTAGAAAATAGGCCACTTATGAGGAATAGTATATCTATATGAAACTTGTGGATGATGCCAAATTTGCGTAATGTTTCATGCTATCGACCATGTATAATGAGGTATTGAAGAAACATGAAAACAAAAACGCATATAACGTGATGTCTCACATTAAGGATACCTATCAAGAGAAGGTGAAACTAGAGAGATATGTGATCTATTATGTTTATTTAAAAACTAATCATGGAGAGTTTATGCTAGCTGGGCAAAATTTAGTTAATCTTATTGGCTACATTTAACTCCAAGACATCTAAAGGATTAATTTCCTAGATGAGTTTCCAACAAGATATCATCCTATCATCACTTCCCATGACCTTATTTATCATTATGGTAAACTAAAACCTAAGAAATAATGATAAGATTCTTTTAGAACATTAGAAATTGATTCTCTGTGTAGATAAGGAGAGGGGCCATGAAAACCCAGAGTCCTTCTAGTTAATAAGAATACAAAGGACACAAAAAATGGGCCAAGGGATTATAAAAAGTTTGAATCCCCTGAGCACCATCCCTCCAAGAAGGGTAAGCTCCAAAGTCATGGAAAGGAATGGTAGGTGGTATGATTTGCATGTGGAATGTCAGACTACTAAAATAGGAACTTCACCGAGAGGCATGGGGATGCTAATGGTTTGTTCTTTTTCAAGTGTAATCCTTTCATTTCTACACATTTGATATTTGATATTGTTAGTGGGGCTCACATTTATATTCAAATACTGGAATCAAGTAGATTTAGAATGATTGTCAAAGGAGTGGTGGATCTTTGAGTAGCCAATGGTGCAATGATGGTTTTGTTTTCCATTGGAAATTAGCATCTCTCGTTGCAAACTAGTATTCCTTTGGTTTTACATAACTGTTATTATGTGCCTAGTGTTACCAAGAACAAAATTATTGTATCGTGATTCGATATGGATTGATTTATATTCGTGTTTGGAAATAAGGTTTGTTTCATTTATAATAACAATGTATTTTATTATATGGTGCATTTAAATAATGCTTTCTATTTATTAAATTATGATAACAATGTTTTGGAAAACCATAACGAAAAAAACTCACATGACGCATATAACACCTTGTTGTGGAATCACCATATTGTTCATATAAATGAGATGCTTTTCGACAATGCTATGACATTATGATTATTTAGACTCAAATGAGCTAAACCCACTTGTTATATTTTAATCTTTTCTACAAGGAAAAAGGACAAAGTCGCCTTACGGTGGATAGTGTTAAACAACCACAGATATTCTAGAATTGGTACCCACGGATATGTGTTGACCATTTCATGTAGAATATAGAGGTGGATATTTATACTTCATTACAATTACATATGATTTGAGTAGATATTTTTATATCTAATTAATGAGGTATAAGTCAGATTCCATAGAGAAATTTAAGGAATTCAATAATGAAGTAGAGAACCATCACGATATGAAGATAGATAAGCTTCGATCAGAGAAATGTAGAGAATATCATAACCATGAATTCATCATCCTTTTACATGATTCTGGGATTATAACTCAACCCACTCATCGTTATACACTACAGTGTAATGGTGTATGTGTAAGGAGGAACTGCACCTTGTTGGACATGGTGAGGTCAATGATGAGTCATGCAGATCATCCATTATCCTTTTAGGGATAAAAATTACAAATTGTAGCATACAAATTAAATTGAGTACCAGCTAGGTCAGGAAACGGAATTCCCTTTGAGTTTTGGAATGTGAAGAAACCCATTTTATCTCACACATGTGTATAGGGATGAAAGTCATTTTTAAGGCCTTATCAAGAAGAAAAATAGCACCCGGGGACATGAGGTGTATCAGTATAGGATATCCCAAGAAATGAAAAGGATATTACCTTATAATCCTTTAGAAAATAATGTGGTTTAAACCAAGAAAGTCATCATTCATGGGAGTGAGAACATACTCCAAAAGGATATTGGGATATTTATTGACTTCTATGAAGTTGATGCACATGATACACAGGAGTTGGTAAAGGAACAAGTTCCACATGTCCCTATAGACGAGGTTCGAGAAACACAAGTACTATATAAGATTACAATAGATGTAAAGTAACCAGAGAAATTTGGCTTTCTATTCAACGAGGAGGGTGAATTATCATTATAGGGATATGATGAACCGCTCTCTTATATAGAAGAAGTATAGAGATCAAAAGCTATAAGATTTGTAGATGCTCTGAAATCTGAGATGGATTCCATGTATCAGAACAAAGTATGGGTTCTGGTGGATGAGCCAATTGATGTAAATACTTCTAGATGAAAATGTGTATTTAAGAGTAATATGTAAATTGAAGTTCAATATAGCACCTATAAAGCGAGGCTAGTGGCTAAAGGATACAGAAATCATCAAGGAGCTGACAGTGATTAAACCTTCTCTCTAGTTTCCATGTTTAAATCCCTAAGATTGATACATTCCATAGAATCTTACCATGAATATGAGATTTAGAAGATGGAGTTAAAAACAACATTCTTTAATGGGAACCTTCAAGAAGATGTCTATATGGCACAACCGGAAGTGTTTATGTCCCCAGTTATTTGATGAATCCGTAAAAAAAGAAGGATTCTTTAAGAACGAATGTAAGCCTTGTGTTTATAAGTGATTTAATGGGAATCTAGTCATTATCTTAGTAGTATAGGATGATTACAAATAAAAAATTGGAAATGATGTACCAGTCTTACAATCATTTAAGGACAAGTTGAACATGTTTTTCTCCATGTAATAATAAGGTTATGTATCCTATATTTTTGGGATCAAGATCAATCAAGATAGATCCTAGAGGCTTCTTGGACATAGTCATTGTACATACATTGAATAGATTATAAAAAGATTTAGCAAGGAAAAAACCAAGACAGAAATTTTTCCAGTATTACATGGCCTATATCTTTCTAAGAGAATGTTTCCTCAAACACAAAAAGTGATAAATATGATGAGTAAGATACCATACGCTTTGGCTATAGGAACCATCATGTAAGCAATGTTATATACCAGGCTTGATATTTCCAATGCACTGAGCTTGGTAGGCTGATATCAAGCATATCCAGGAGAACAATATTGGACTATTGTTAATACTATCCTTAAGTATATGACTATAACTATATATATATTTATAATGTATAGTGGAGACGAGGATCTTTTCCTCAAAGGGTATGTGGATGCAGGTTTTAACATAGATGAGAATGACCTGAAGTCACTATCATGATACATTTTTTGTCTCAACGGAAATGCTATGAGATGAAAGAGTTCAAAGAATCCAGTTTTCTCTGATTATACAGTGGTGTTCTATTATATAGTGGCTTTAGATGAATCCAAGGAAGATGTCTGGATTCATAACATTGTCCATGAGCCTAATGTGGTTCCTATTAGTAAAGGTCATATCACATTGCATTGTGATAATAATATAGTGGTGGATCTTGAAAAAGAACCAAGGTTACATCAACAAACAAAGCACATTCTAAAGAATTATCACCTCTTGAGGGATTTCAATAAAATGGGAGAAGTGGATGTGAGAAGAGTGTCCACTGAAGAGAACGTGGAAGACTGCTTGGATTAAGGTCTATCATAGAAGATGCATGAATATCATGTGAGAGATAGTGGTTTAAAGGTTGTTATTAGTTGGATCTAGTCCAAGTGGTAGACTGTTGGTGTTGGTGGACTAGAACCATCAAAATTTTACATTATTTCTTAATATAAACCTTATCACATCTTGATTGTTCTTCTACATAACAATGAATGTGAAAATGTCTTAAGGGTAGCTATTTCACCAAAGGGTCATAGCGGATCCCTGATATGTTGAGTAACTGGATGTGCCATGACACTATTCTGGAATACATGTTTTATGGTGGGATTATATTATTTGAGGGAAAAAATAATATAGGGAATTAGGGGTGAGAACTCATAAATCATTGAGGTAACTTATCATTTTGTGCACCCACGGTGATATCTAGGAGGATATAATGAGAATTAAACCTGACTGTATGAAATCCAAATTTCTTTATGTCATTGGATGTTCCTATCTGCGAATGTGTGTATTGGTCCTTAAACATTAAGATTATTATTAATGGGTATTATAACTCACACACTTAGAGGTATTGATGACAACTATGAAGACATACTATTCATAGGGAGATAGAATATTTTGGGTGCATTACGAGTGATACTACATTAATAGATAATGTGAGAAAGGATATTAACCTTGTGTTCCATAATAGACGTTTAAATATCAGGCCCTTTGATGGAATTGATATATCCTAAATAAATCCATGGCCATGGTAAGGAATGGGAGAGTTCAATAATGGAAATTTAAAGAATGACTAATTGAGAATCAGGGTTAATGGAACTAGAATGAAACTTTCTTGATTAGAGATATTATTAAAAAGGGATTATATTATACGGTAAGCATTCATAGAAGGTTACATGTCATTCCAGCATTAACTTCTTTCTCTATGGGTGCCTTGACATGTTGCTAGATTTTAACCTTGGACCTTAAGTAGGTTTCATCTAATACCATTGAGAAAGATACCTAGAGGGTCACTAACTATGTGTTTCCAAGTATCATAGTAAAATATTCATTTAACAAGTTGAATAATGATTTTTCCTGATTGTGGTTTAATAATTATACAACGATGCCTGATTGCCTTTATTTAAACACCAGTTATTTCAGAGAATATATTTTTGGAGAAATAATATATTTATTAGCAATTAATTTAGTGAAATTTATTTGAGAAATAAATAGTCATTAATCATGGAAAAATAAATGTGGTGGATGAAGCGATGATAAGGAAAAACAAATGTACTCGACAGGTATATTAATTAATAGCTGTCGTGTATTTTTTTTGGGGATTTGTGAAAAATAATATTATTTATTTAAGTAAATAATATTAGGTGTAATTCACCGGGATCAAGACAAGTTATAATAAATATAGACAAAAGTTATTACTAGACATGAGATATTACTATAAATTAAAATCAATTTAATAAATAATTTTGTTTAATTAATTCATTTTATTATTCTAATTATTATAATTCCAAATTACATTATTCTCATTATGACTAGAAATTATTTGTGTTTGTGAACAATGGATCTGGATAAATCCCTCAAGCCAAAATTGAATACCATTCCTCCAAGAACACTCACAAATTACGAGAGTGATCCTTGTCCACTAGATCAAATAGAGATCTTTTAATGTAGCTCTCAAGGTGATCAAAGACAGACATCACAACTGAAGGCTCTTCTATAGTAGCTCCTAGATATCCCTTCATCAACATCCAAATAGATATGGAGCATTTTTGAATAACTACTAGAGTTAGCCTACCCTTGGCCTCTATAATGCAACGACGGATCACATCAGATCGAGATTGGAAACATCAATAGAGAGATAATTCCCTCAATGTAATCATTGTCTTTAAGTGAAATTAATTATATCCAACATATCATGATCCTCTATATATTTTCAGAACTCTCCTCTTTTTTAGTTCTTCATTCTATTACAGTGATCAAATATATTATCATTGTGATTTATCTCTTATTGAACATTGTTAAGAAAAAAATTATGTTGGGTACTCCTATCGACGCGATATCTATATCCCCCGAATGTTCATTTTGTACCTCAGGATTGTACTGAAATAAACACATGAATATAAAATGTCTCTCAAAGAGCTCCCAAAGGTGAGGGTACAGTTAGAGTACTTGTGGAGGAAGTGTTTCATAAGGCCCAACATTTCAACATGGGTATCCCCAGTGATTTTCACTGAGAAGGAAGAAGGTAGATTGAGGCTATGCATGGACTTCCAGCACATGACCCAGGTGATGGTGAAGAACATGTATCCTTTACTGAAGATTTATGACCTATTAGATCATCTAAAGGGTTAATATATTGTTATCAAATATTGACATCAGATCAGGCTCTAACCAACTTCGAGTACGATATGTGGACATCTCCAATATGGATTCAGATGTCGTTAATGCTACTAAGAGTACATAGTGATGCCATTCAGAATGAAGAAAACCAAAAAAGTTTTCATGGTGATCATGAACATAATCTTCCTGCCATACATAGATGGGTTTTTAGTGGTATTCATTGATGACATCTTAGTGTATTCATCGTCTGAGGTGGATCTTGTGACACACTTCATGATGGTTCTGGACACACACTGAGAGCATCAATATTATGGAAATATATCAAAGTTTGATTTTTGAATTTGAATTGTCCACTTCATGGAACATGTCATCTTATAGGATAGAGTTGTAGTGGTTCCAGTGAATATTAAGGAAATGCTTTCAGGGGATCTAACCATGAATGTTTCCTAGTTATAGAGGTTCCTTGGGTTGGTTGGGTACTATCATAGGTTTTTACCAGACATCTCTAGGGTATTAGCACCCATGAAGGCATTGAAAAATAAAGGGAAAACCATTCTTGTGGATAGAAGGATGCTAATAGGGATTTCAGCAGCTGAGGCAGACCTTGATGAGTTTTCCTATATTTAGGTTTCCAAAGGTGGGTCCTGACTACATGGTTTACTATGATTCATCCGGAACTGGGCATGGTTGGAAGTTGATGTAAGTGCATGTAGTGATTGCTTCTGTCCCACAATAGTTGAGACTGCATGGGCAGAACTATGGGACTCATGTCTAGGAGTTTGCAGTGGTAGTCTTAACACTGAATATGTGTCAAAATTACCATATTGGAGAATTATTCATCGTATACTTTGAAAAAAATGATTCTCAAGTATATCTTTTCTCAGTAGGACCGGAATTTGAGGAAGCGATGTTTCCTAGAGTTCCTCCAGTGCTGTGATTTGAGATAGTCGATACTCTTAGGAAGGGGAACATGGTGGAAGATACTCTCAACAGGAGGTTGAGTTCACAGATACAAAATGAGGCCTCAGAGAAGTTGACCTCAGTTCATATATCATATGTTGATAGAGAGTAGTTAGATTGACTTTTTGTCGATGTTTGTTGCCCCACTACTCTTATAGAAAGTTAGGGAGGTGTCGTTTGATGATTCCAGCTATTAGAATTCACATGCCCAGATATTTTCAGGAAAATATCCATAAGACTTTTTAATTGATGGGAAGCACATAATTCTTTTTAGAGGACACACCATAGTACCTGTGGCATTATGGGAGGAGTTATTGAAGGAGTTTCCTACCTCACCTTTGGTGATACATCCAGGTGTGGAAAAGATATAGCAGGACCACTGACGTCTGTACTACTGGTCAAGAATAAATAAGGAATTAGATGAGTTTTTCATGATATACCTCTATTTCTGACACTTTTGATGGGGCACAAGCGTCTCTCTGTGGGGGACGTCGGCACGGCTTTTGATTCCCCGCATTCCCGCTTTCCAAAGGCGAGTGACATCCGTTCCTTATTCATGGATGTCTGCTCCTTGATTGAAATGGGATGATGGTATGTAGGTTCCTCCTTCCAGGAATTCCTCCTCATAACTCATCACCTAGTCCGGGTCTCCCTCATAGATTTAATACATTGTTCGTGAAACTCTTCCCAATACCATGTTTCTATGGACGCTGGTTAACTATATTTCTTCTGTCAGGACATTCCATTGGGTCCGGTCAGGGTATCAACATTCAGTTGGGAGAGTAGTCACGTTGAGGCATAATTAACATGTCTGAACACTAGAGAATTGGTGTGTCTATCTTTTGTCCCTTATTATGGGGCTTCTCGAGGGAGTAGAAGCTCGAGGCATCCCACATCAAGTACGGGGAATCATATTCCAATCGCATGCATCTGAGGTTTTTCTCAGCTTTCCAGGCTTAAAATAGGGTATGCTGCAAGGTTAACGTCTAATAGAGACAGATCAGGTTTATTAGAACAGTAGATAGAGTGTATCATATTGAATAATCCCCCTTAAGGGAACACTGATATTGGAGCCAGCCCATGGATAGCTTTCCGAATGTTGAGAAGGGGAATGGGGTGGCATTATCTCACCGAGATGTGGCAGCCTGGACAAGGATCAGGATGCAAGATGGAAAGCTACAAGGATTGTAGGGGTAATGAAATGGAGACATCGTGGAGTTGACGGTGGTGATGGGATTGAGTCTCGAAAAGACATCCTACGTATCCCCATGGCAGGGAATCAAAGTCCGCGTAGTTTAGAATGGATGTGCTGGTCTTACACTCTAGGCTGCCCAAGATGGTGGACGAACTGACGTGAATGCGGTCAAAATGACTGGGAGGAGGGATTGAACCTCGTGGAGGCTTATTACGTACCCCCCGTGCCAGGGAATCGAAGTCTGTGTAGTTCAGTTTGGAAATCGGCGAACCAACGTGAAGGACCTTAGTCCAATGGGTTGTGGGCTTGAACCTCATGAGGCTTCCTAGGTACAATGCTTTGGCATGGGTCAAAGTCCACATAGTTCAGGAAAAGGGGTTGTTGAACTAACGTGAATGGATGTCGGAACAACTGGATGGTAGGGTCACAACGGTTTACTGGTGGATTGGGATGCAGTTAACATCATGCAGGACGAGGGCGTGTCGGAGAACCGATGTGAAGAAGGACCTTGGTCCAGGTGGATAGTGGGATTGAACCTCGTGAGGTTTCCTACATAGCATTCCTTGACATGGATCAAATACAATGTAGTTCAAAAGGGATGTGGGTGTCGGCGAACTGACATGAAGAAGGACCTTGGTCTAATGGGTAACGGGGCTTGAACCTCAGGGAGGATTCCTACGTACCATGCCTTGACATGGATCAATGTCCTTATAGTTCGGGAAGGGTTTCGTCGGCGAACCGATGTGAAGGTGAACCTGGGGGTCCATTAGTGGTGGTCTTGAACCTCATGGATGCTTCCTACGTACCATGCCTTGACATGGATCAAAGTCCTCATAGTTCAGGTGTGGAGTTTAACATCTTGTAAGACAAGGCATTTGGGGATTACGCTTTGAGCTGGCCCATGGTGGAGTTTGGTTATCCGACGTGATGGAGGTCGTGATGACCAATGATTGGTGGGATTGAACCTTGTGAGGATTCCTACATACCATGCCTTGACACAGATCAAATTCCATGTAGTTCAAATGGATATACAGCTTAACTTCATGCTGGACGGGGGCATACAGTTTAACGTCATGTTGGATGGAGGCATACAGTTTAACGTCATGCTGGACGGGGGAATACGGTTTAACGTCATGTTGGACGTGGGCATGCAGTTTAATTCAATGCTAGACTAGGGAGTTGTCAAGGTCATTTCTTATTCTAATCCCACGTGAGCCGTGCTCGGCATGAGAAACAAGAGGCATCAGAGACCTGATGATCACGCCGTGAAGGGTGCGTCTGTGAGAAGCGATGAGGGGCTTAGGCATTGAGTGCCCAATGGTGTTGGGGCTTACTCTAGGATGGAGGCCTGAGAGAAAATGAGCACTGAGGGAGAGGGATTTGGTACCGAAGAAATGAGGTGCCTCATTCCCTATCACGCCCACCGCTAGCCCTAGCGGTGAGGAAGTATGGAGATGCATGGGTGCTACCTCCCGCAAAAAGTATTAGGGGCTTATGCCAAGATGGCCTCCCTTCCCCGCAGACAAACGCCACTATGATAAGTAGGATATCATCCCTTGTGAGGGGTGATCCCATCTGCATGGAGACCAGTGGGTATAATGATTGTCCATGCCGGGGGACCCTGTATGCAAGGCATGAGGTCGGATCATAGATTAACATCATGTGTGGAGGACGAGGTGCTTGGCAGTTTAACGTCTTACAGCTCAGACGATGTGGGATTACTCTGCAACCCTAGGACTTACATGACCGGTACCATCTACCCCTTACGGAAAGGAAGGCATCGGCAAGGCCATGGCGAAGGGGGGTCGTAGATCGAACCATCGACGGGTCCACGTTAGCATGGCTATTCGAAGAACCAATAGCCATTAGCATGCCTATGAGAAGAAGAATTAGGCGAAACAACTCTACGAGTGGTATTGTCCAGGGGACATTGAAATCACATCGTGTAAACCTAGAGGGTCGAATGAGAGAAGGAATTTACAAGCATAGGGGTCCACATATAGGGGCCTTGCGGATCTCGGTTGCTCTGCGTAGTAGAGGGCACTTGCAAATTGGTGTGATTCGCGAAATGGGGTGCCATAGCCTTAGAATGGGGCGGAGGGGGAAGTGGGAGGTGCTTCGTGAATTGGCAAGGCGTTCATGGAGAAAAGCTTCATGAAGAAATGGTGCCACGCAGAGCAGGATGCTATGAAGCAGTGTGCATCGTGAAGTAAAGTGACCCTGCCTTGGCATGTGGATCACGTGTACAGGGTGGGTGTTTCGTGAATAATAAACACTCCGTGACTGCCCGGGTCCCCTTGGGGATCCCCTTCCTTTGCGGATTCCCTTAGTGTTCATGAAGGGAATCTGTCTCGGAATAGGGGCTCAAAAGGAGACAAGGTGGAGTCCTCTCACAAAGCAAAAATACCTCTCGGAGCTCATGATTCCTGGAGCAAAGAGTGCTTCGCGATTTGGGAGCTGAGAAGCTGAAAAGTTGGATTGTCCATCTCTATAGCTCTGGGGGACCTCAGTATTTATAGGCAAGATGCGCCGCGAAGCAGAGAATACGAGGCGCGAAGGGGCTTCTGTAGCTTCACGGAGGGTTGTGAACGTCAACCGGTTTTGTAGAGAGGTACTTCTTCCTCTGCTTCCTAGTGGGTTCGAAAACGTCAGGGGTGTTCGCAGAGAGTTACCGCCTCCTCTGCTTCGTGGAGGTTTCATGAACATCAGGGGAATGCGCGGAGAGTTACTGCCTCCTCTACATCGTGGTTGGTTCACGAACATCAGGGGCATTCATGGAGAGTTACCACCTTAAGTGCTTCGCGGAGGCCGCGTTGCTTGGGGAGCTCTGCGTCGAGGCATCACGAGGCAGGCCGCATGGCCTCTGTTTCTTATATCCTTTAATCAAATATTTTGGCACCAAAAAATTCCCCCTATCAGACATGGAGATGAAAAAGGATCAAGGTCCAAAGTCTGAGGGAAAATGCCAAAATGTATCCGCAGTTCGCAGTGCTGACTCGCAAAGCAGGCGCCCAAGGCAGATAGGGGTCGCGCGGTCTGGACGTGCCACGAAGCTCTGCGTGGGCTGGACGCACCGCGATGCTCCATGGGCCAGTGCCTATAAATATGGGGGAATAACTTCTCTTTTTTCCTTTCCTTTCTCCACAACTTTGTCCTTTTACACTCTCAATTCTTGAAGGACCACGTACTCCACATCTGCTCACTATGAATTGAGCTATGCGGTGAACTGCGAGTCTCCGACTCTATGACTGCACCAAGCGAACGTCTGCTTGCAAGCAGCCTCCAGGCTCCGTGTCTTGGTTTTGTGAACGAGCTTCATGAACAAGCTCTGTGAACAATCTTCACGACCCGAACCGAAATTTTTTTCAAGTTATGAAACCCAATGGCCCATCAAGAAGCTACACTTGGGGTGCTAACAGATGTGGCCTGGAGGGCTGAGATGGCCAACTGTCTGGACCTGGGGGAGCTGCTCTGATGCCACTCAGGGCCATAATTCTCTGACGAAACTCTTTTCAGAGATCCGAAAGAACTATCCACTATGCAAGAATCTACCCATGTATGGCTTCGGGATGAGGGATGACATCATCATTCTTGAGGCGACTAGGGATGAACCAGCTTGGTGGTTTAGGAGCACTCTATGCCAATGCCAATGGTTCAGGGTGGCCGATGGTCATGTGTGGGAGGACATCACACCTATCACTGTCAATAGTCTTTACAAACATCTAAACAACATTTATGTGAATCCATTACAACCAGAGATGTCCCCTCCCATGTAATGCACTATACTGAAGGCGGCTTTGTGGGATTGGAAGAAGGGGTGGTCCGATGAGTGGGACTTGTGCTAGGGCGGCAACTTCACTAATTATTGGGCATGGGACTACTAGGTATGTGCCTCATGCATGGAGTTTGGGGCTGAGATGAGGAGAGTGGGTTTGTATGAGTTGGAATGGGCCTCCCAATTTCGCATTTATCAACCAAAACAGCTGATACAGGAGCTGTTGAGAAGATGGTCGTCTAGGACCAACACTTTTCACCAGCACCATGGGGAGGATTGCATTAGTCTATGGGATGTCCATCAGATCTCAAGGGTCCTAATCATGGGGATCATGTATGATGAGTTCGTCGCCATCATGAGCGTATGGGAGGATCCGGAGTCGATGTAGTGGTTAGCGTAGGCACTGATTAGACTGGTCCCTGGAGAGAACAAGAAAGCGGTGAGAGATGGACACTTTATGAAGTGGTTCAAGAAGTGGCTGAAATTACTGTTGAACCAAACGTTTCCCCTGAGGCCTCAAACTTGTTCGAAGGGGGCTCAATGGGGAAAGGATCACTCATATTGGTGGCTCTTGGAGGAAATCCAATGGAAGACAGGGGGTTTCAATGTCAGCACTGAACATCAGCTGATAGTTAGGCTGGCAGCGTTTATCATGGCCCTTATCTACGGTTGGATCCTACTAGTTAGGGATAACCACAAGGGTATGTGGCCCAACTCATTCATCATGGAATCCGTGTTTTCCATGGGATGGCAGGTCAATCTAGGGATTCCAATGCTCACCAGAGTGTACAAGATGTTGTGGAACGTTAGATAGGGAAATAAGCTGCCGAGGGTATGTGGGCCCTTCCATCATCTTTATGGGTGGATCGCGGCGCACGTTAGGGGGGTTTAAGAATATCCAAACCCCATCTCGCCATCAGGGTCAATCTTTCGCCCCTCCATTCTGAATGTTTCGGGAGCTTCCCAGTCAATCTAACTGTACTGATGGTACTGAACTGGGTGTGGAAGGCAGATGAGTTTAACATCCACCCATTTCCATTGCCAGCGGGGGGTACTCAACGATGACAGTTAGGGAACGGCAGAGCATCGGGCCTATCTCCTAGCCTTTCGAGGTGAGTGTTTGTGGCGTTGGTGGAATGTGAGCCGCTCTATGATCCATAAACCACACACCAGTTCAAAAGGAAATTCTGGTGTTTGCAGCGGCTGACCCCGCATGTCTACTGGGAGGTGCGCCATGAGGAGCACCCGTGTGTGATGAGGAAATTGTTTCTCATGTTCACACGGGAAGACAGGAAAATGTGAAATGCATTGCCTCCACCTACTTTTGCCTTTGGACTGGTGAAGTAGTATCCCATCTGGTGGGAGGCAGCTTATCCGGGGGAAATGCTGAAGCAGCCAACCATTCAAGTCGGTGACGGTGGGCCTCCTCTATCGCGAGGTTGGGGTCGGAGGGTATAAATGGCCTCTTGTGGTGGTGGAGCCGCCGTGGCGGTGAGACCCGCACCAGCTGAGGATGAGTAAGCATCGGCAGATCTAACAGCAGCGGCGGATCCAGTGGTCTCGGAAGAACAGAGCAATCTAGAGGGGCAGTAACCGAGGGGATTCTGTAGGATATACACTCAGGAACCAGGGAAGTGGCTAACTCATATCGACATGCTAGAGATTGCTGCTTTCCCGGAGGACTGGGACATTTGGGATGTCAACCAGAAACACCTTAGTCCACCTAAGATGTGGGAACTCCTCAACCATCTCAGGATGGTTTTACTGGATATAGGCTCTGTCTAGGCTAGCTTCACGGTGTCTCCAGTGGATGTGGAGCAGTATTTGGATGAGCTAGAGGACTACGTACATTTCAGTGTTGTCCCGCATCCAATGACAGTCCGGGTGAGGGTACAAATGGATCGGACGGTACCCCCATAGCTGTCGGCCACCGAATTGAGAGAGTGATTCACTATGCAGGAAGAATCTGATGAATCCTTTGGGGAAAACGAGGCCGGCGGAGGGAGCCCATTGGAGGAAGGCGAATTCGGCGATCAAGACTCGGATCTCGATGATTTCACGGAGACTATCAAGGTAAGATCCCAAGTTTCTTTCCTCGGGGTCTGATATCAGGTCATCATGGATTTCATACCAACATCTAGACCATGTAGGAGGATCTTGTACGTAGACCTCTCTATCGATCCTTAGTGGGTGAAGATGCAGAACCTTTGGAACCTGTGCCTGTGACCACGTCCATTTCTGTGTCTCGAGGGGCTAGGGCACCCGAGGTGGCTCCTCCAGGATCTCCAGACCTTCCGAAAATATATGGAGGGCCATGCGTCGGGGTCTCGTCAGCATCAACTCAAGAGAAGCACCAGGAGTTCGATCTCAGTTAGTATTCTCCAATGAATTCACTTCTTGTCATATGTAGATCGTTCCAACTAACATCCATTCCCTTCCCTGTCACATACAATTCTATGACTGGCATCGGCTGCTACAGCAAGGCTGGTCGGGATTTCTGGTGGAATCCCTCATAGGGGCATGCCAGTGATTGTGGAGACAGTTACCCCACCCACCCGAGCTGCAGCACTCCCTATCATTGGCTGGGCCACCAGCAGGGTCATGCCCTAGGTTATTGAGGTGGAGTCCAATGATGAGGATCGATCAGTCGACCAATGTCCCACCGCGTCTGATCCAACGCCAGATGTCGCGCCTGATCCCACACCAGATGCAGATCCCACTGAATACATTTTGTGGGCATACCCTGCGTATGAGCCTTCTAATCACGCGGACTCGGATGACATGGCCTCTGATGATGAAGATAGTAAAATTGTTTGTCGCCGATCATGGAATCTGATCACACCCTTCATCAACGACACCCCCAAGTGCTATGGTTGGACGAAATTGACTGAATTCACTTGCGGTTGCACGAACTGTGTGCCGGGGGAGTGGATTCCCTACACCCTCATATGCTCATCCGAGATTTCATGGCAGAGAAGATCTGAGAGTATGATCGCGGGATCAGCGTGGTCTGGAAATGGAGGAAGGAGATGAACATCATGAAGCTCTATGAGGTTGAAAACGAAGTCCAACACCTAAAAATTTGAGTGTATGAGCATTCATCCTTTCTCAATTCACAATATGAGAAGATCCTACACTTGAGGGCCCAGCTAGTAGAGAAAGAAGAGCGTATGAGGCAATCTTCGGAAGAGATGGTCGTGATTTAGGCTGAAATAGAGAGGGCCCGAGTTGTGGCTGATGAACTGAACCCCATCGCTGCTGAGGAGGAGCGGGAGATAAGTCGGCAGTAGCAATTCCTGGATGCCATGTGTCGAAGGGTGGCAGAGCTGCAACGCTCTTTTGACTGGGTCAATCCGTACATGGGGGGAGTTGTCCCCTGGGTACTGTAATGATTACAAACCCTTAATCGTACTTTCTTGCATTGATTCTTTTGAATTTCATAGAATTCATGAGTTTTGTTGTTTGCACTGGTTCATTGTGTCCTTATAATGTTTGCGGAACATCCACCGAAAATCCCGTAAGCTCGCGTTGTTCAGGACAAATGTGAGAACCAAGGGATAGTCATCTCATCACCCCATACAAACATAGGATTGCAAACCAAGCTTTGGGCATCTGGGTTCTGGATAACTGGTCCAGATTTCGGAGAAATAAGGGATACCTGACTGGAGAATGATGCTCTTAGAATAGCTGAATTACCATTTTTCCACCGTGCTCTTGTGCACAAATGGTTCAATGCCAGGGGTGCACAAATTTGTCCGAACAGATGGGAATGGGAAGTGTGAATCACGATACTTAAGATTCGAAACATTGTGCGGGTGGCGTGACAATGAAGGACAATAGTTAACTGTGGAGGAAAAATGGTATCCTTATTGTGTTAGCCTGAAATGAGGACCACAAATGAGGGCCGACCATTGAACATGTTCGAAACATGGGGCCTAACTCAAATATCGTCGATTTGGCATCTGTGACGTTGGCCCAGGATAGCAGGCGGACCATAGGTTAGACATCCATGCTGTTAGGGGGTCCCTCCAAACATGACTAGTCTTCCGGAACATTGGCCCAGGACAGAAGGAGGACCATAGGTCAGACATCCATACTTTTAGGGGGTTCCTCCAGACATGAAAGAGGATGAGAGTCTGAATAAGGGTCACGCAAAGGGTGGGATGTGGAGTGATGTTTAGTTCTAATAGAATCCAACACTCATGAAATTACGCCATCGTGGTGGGAGTACGCTAGATGGGTGCATCGGTTTGATCAGGGTCCATTCCTTTCAGACATGGCCTCTCTGGTGAGGGGGTCTGTTGCTTCCCAATATCATCTTGGGGAATCCTAAACTTGTTCAGGGAAGATGTATAGTTGTATGGTCCACTACGAGGGGTCAGGCCAGGGGGGCTGAAAGGGGAAGAACATGATTTATGATTCCTGTGGGTTGGACCCTTGGTAAGATACCAGGGTGTCCCTATGTATCCCATGAGGATGGGAATCAATCCACACATAGTTCTGGAAGCACATTTTAATATCAAGTAGGATTATGAGAATCCTGGTTGCGCTGGTACATATCCCACCAAAACTACTAAGCCCCCGTGAGTCGTGCTCAATGTAGGAAACAAGAAATAACGGGGAACATTCCCGAAATAGGAAGGGGCATGTTAGGAAGAAGGCACGCTTGGTGAATACCAGCCCATGGAAGCTAAGACGTCCATGTGGTGCACCTAGACATGCTAAGTGATAAATCCTAGTATGTTGGAATTCCTCTTGAACATGAGGAATTGGAAATGTGTGAATCATGACACTCGAAATTTGGATCACAGTGATGGTGGCGTGATGATGGAGAATAACTATTGATCGTGGTAGAAACACAGCATTCATATCACGTTAGCCTAGAATGGGGATAGAAAAATGAGGGTCGTCCATTGACCATGTTCAAAACATGGGACCTGTCGCATATGTCTCCCAAGATCCTTAGGGACATTGTCCTGAAATGATAGGATAACCTTTAGGCCCAGCATCCATGGAGAGTCATTAAGCCTAGAATCCATGTCGTTCGAGGGTCCTTTTGGATGTGGAAGATGATGAGGATCCAAATATCGAGCACACAATTCTTGGACATGGAACGAGGGGATGTACCCATGGAAATTACACACTTCAGACTCTTTGTCAAAATGCATCTGAATACGACAACGAAACGTATTATATAGAGTGAGTTGAGTCCTTTCCCATAGGGAGATCTTAGTTTAGGGTCATAGAATTCATACCAAGGATGGGAGGAAACATAGGAGGCATGTGGTGGTGTAACTCAAATACCCGACATGAATGGGAAATAGGGGTTCCGACCACCACATTTTCCTTGGAGAGTTTTTCTAGGTCGAGGGACCAAAAATGAGGGTCGAGTTGGGCCTGAAGCAATGTTCAATGGCGTTCCTACATACCCCATGAGGATGGGGATCAAGCTGCGTGTAGTTCTTGAAAAGGTCTTAGTTTTAGATCATAGAACGCAGACCATTAATGTGAAAGGAGAAAAGAAAACAAATGGTGAACTTGTTATAAAACCTAACATCTATGAGGGCATAAGCCTTACATAACATGTGTTCTCTAGGGAAGTGCTCGAGTCGAAGGACCAAACATGAAAGTTAGGTTGGGCCCATGGGGAAGTTCCCAGCTGACCCTATGTATCTTATGAGGATGAGAATCAATACATACGTAGTTCTAGATGGTGGCATGGCACTGTAAGGCACCAGTGAAAAGGATGAAGGGGGTGTGCGGGTCAATCTATCGCACCAAGAGAACCGGTATTTGATAAATCATGTTTGTCCTTTTAATGTGAGTGGTTTTTTTTAAGCGACAGGGTGAGGGTAGCAAGCCCTGGTATCTCCACAAGAATCAAGCTGTGATTGGTGTTGAAAATTGGCATGGCAGGTGACCAATACACAACATCATGCCCTCTATAATGAAGTCATCACAATGCAATTCTATTTTCTGTCATGCGGCTAGGACGATAATGTCATAGTTTAGGGTCGTGTGAGAGGACCAAGATGCATTTTAATGTCATGCATCATAGACGTAGAAGAGATGATGCTAGGTAGGGAATGTGTACGGTGTCGTGCGACATAACCGACGTGGATGGGGACTTGAACCAACATCACACTGTACGTTGTTCTGAGATAGGAATCTCGGGCCAAGGGGCCCCAATAGAGGTAAGAAGGAAAGGGGGAGAGACTAGATCCCAATGATATGGACCCAAAAACGAGATGTCTGGGTGGTCCTATGTATCCCATGAGGATGGGAATCAAGACATTCGTAGTTCTAGATGAAGATCATATTTTATGGTCTTAGGGCTCTGACTGTGGGAGTCCCGATGGACATCGTATTGCAGCTTTGTCCCACTGACATGAAAAGGTGCACTGAGGGATTGTGCCAAGAGTGTCGAGATTCCACCTGGACATAATGGGGTGGAACATAATGTGAATCATTCAACCAACATTCAAGGCCGGAAGGGGTTGGCATGACGATGGAGGATTACTGCTGACCAAGTTCACAACACAGCATCCCATTGTGTTAGCCTGAAATGGGGACAAACAAATGACCATCGACCGCTGACCATGTTTTCAATGCGGGATTTGTATCAATTTGTTGTCTGAAACCCTCAGGGGTGTTGGCCCGTAATGGTAGTAGAGCCCTTGGGCATTGTATCCAGGTCATCCATGGGGGTACCTTTAGTTGTGAAAGATGATGAAAGACCGAATGATAGGAAACACAAAGAATGAAAAGTGGAAGGAACATGACCAAGTTGAATTTGACACACTTGGTCATAGACCGGACTACTCTTAACAGATGGGTGAACCATTGCAAGGGGTCTATGGACTCAACTTCTGGGTGTCCAAGAGATGCCGGATTTTTGGGAGAAGGGGGAATGGTTCCAAAAACCCTGTACCACACCTATATATCACCCTCCTAGAGAGGGACAGGCCAAGGTGCCAAGGTGACCAGGAGATCAGTAAATCCTTAAGAGGTGGGGTTGTACCCAATGTCTAGACATTTGGGTGGTCCTAAATATCCCATAAGGATGGGAATCAAGCCAAACATAGTTCTAGAGGGTGCCTTTTAATGTCGTGCGAGACAGGAAATAAGATGGATAATTCTTAGGATGTGGCGCGCGTGCTGCAGGTATTGCAAACCTTATGTGAATGAGGATGTAGTCCCACACTGCGCCACATGGTCCCGTAGTCAATGTCCTGAAGGCAGGACATAAGAGACAAATTAGAGAAACTCAATCTGGACCCAAATACAATAGGTCTGTGTGTTTCTACGTACCCCATGGGGATGGGAATCAATCCAGACGTAGTTCTGATGAGATCTTAGTTTATGGTCTTAGAGTTCGGACCATGGGTGGATGGGAACATTCCAAGAATGTGCAGACCTCAACCCGATCCCAAAGCCCATGTGAGCTAAACTCGGTGTGGGAAACAAGGGAGGAAGGTCCTAATTGAAATACCCGGAACATCCATCAACAGGAAGTCAGTGTAGAGCCCCGAAGGACACCTTTAACGCGGATTTGTTCCTCTAATGCGTAGATTCGCACTGAGGAATAGTACCAAGTGTTTCAGAACACTACTTGGACATGATGAGGATGGAGAAGGATGTGAATCGTGTGGATGACATTTTGGGCTTAATGGGGTTGGTGTGGTGATGGAGGATGACTGTTAACTATGGTGGAACAATAGTCTCCACATCACATTAGCCTGAAGTGGGAACAACAAACGATCATCGACTGCTAACCATATTCACAACGTGGGATTGTATTGATTTGTTGTCCAAAACCCTCATGGGTGCTGGCTCGTAATGGTAGGAGATCCCTTAGTCAATTATCCAGGCCATCCTTGGGGGTCCCTCAGTGTGTGGAAGTTGACAAAAGCCCTAATGAAGGGGAACACAAAGCCTTAAAAGCGGGTGAGGACATGTCCGAGTAGAACCCAACATTCCAGGTACTAAACCAGAGTACCCTTAGGCACATTGTTGAACTATCGAAAAGGGTCAATGAAGCAGCTCAGGAGGGATAGGTACATGGCGTGGTCATTATAAGCCTAACGTGAATGAGGGATTAATCCCATAACATGATATATACTCTCCACATTAGGGAGGGGTAGGCCAAGGGGCCAAGTTGGGATGGAGATTTCTGGAAAATGGGGCTGGACCCGAAGCCTAGACATTCGGGTGGTCCTACATATCCCATAAGGATGGGAATCAAGCCACACATAGTTCTCAAGATGCAGTTTAACGTCATGTAGGACGAGGATGGGAGTAGGAAACCCCAACATAAAAGAGGTTTATGGTACGGAGAATAAAACAACATGAATAAGGACATAATCCCACACCACACCATAGACTCCTGTAAGAGAGGACATGGGTCGGGGCCCGAAAAGGCCAAGGGGGGTGATATTTAAGCATTTGTTAGGAAGGCTTGACCTAATTGCAGTTTAACATCTTGAATTGATGACAAGGTTTGAGGAATAGGATTCCCTGGATAGAGGAGGTGTACGACATGACTTGTAACCCGACGTGAATGAGGATGTAATCCCACACCACACCATACACTCTGGGTATGAACTTGGGCTAAGGGGCTCGAGAAGGCCAAGGGCCCTAAGGCTGGGTTTTGGTCATGATGGCCTGGCCAGCTTTCAGTTTAACGTCTTGCAGTGAGTACGAGGGACGAGGGCCCAAAAATGCCAAGGGACCAGAGGCTGGGCCTCGGTCAAGAAGATCTGACGAGCTTGCAGTTTAACGTCTTGCAGTGAGGATGAAGGCTGGGTAAGTTGTCTCTTCTAGGGATGTGTATAGTACAGCAGGTAACCCGATGTGAATGAGGACATAATCCCACACCACACCGCATAATCCCATCATAGAGAAACAAGGCCATGGTCCCAAAAAGGCCAAAGGGCCTGATGGTTGGGCTTCGGTCAAGAAGGCCTGACCTGCTCGCAGTTTATCGTCATGCAGTGAGGACAAGGGCCAGGGGTCCGAAAAGGCCATGGGACCTGAGGCAAAGCCTAGGTCCGGAAGTGTGTACGACATGGAAAGTAACACTATGTGGATGTGTACATAATCCCACACCACTCTGTACACTCCTATATGAGAATCGGGGCTAGGGGACTGACTGTTGGCACCGCTCGAAGGGAAGTTTGTCACTTCGGGATGGGGCAGAAGGAACCACTACACTCGATGTTTGGGATATCTTGGGGTGGACCCGAAGATTCAGGGCGGTCGTTGACCATGTTTGAAACACAGATTTCCTATGGTGACATGATATGGGAGAAAAAAATGAGCCTCAACCTCTGAACACATTGGAAATGCAGGACTTGTATCGTCTTGTTGCTTGGCATCCTCGAGGGCATTGGCCTGAAGTGGTAAGAGAGCCCTTGGGCCTAGCATACATACCATTCAGGGGACCTTTCGGATGAGAAAAGTGATTGAATCCGAATCAAGGATAGGGTGAAGCATTGATGTACCCATCTATGAAAGAGGAGAACGTCTCTAGGAAGCTGGGATTATGGCCAGATCGAGGCTTGCTCGACATAAATTGGGGAAAAAGTATGCATCCTGCCATGTGTCTTGACCCGAGGGGAAGAATTTGGATTTTGGGATGGGCCAACAGATGAAATTTCCGAGTGTTCTTTTGTATCGTATGAGGATGGGAATCAAGCCATACGTAGTTCATGAACGCCATGAAGTTTATCGTTTAGTGGTGAAGACGTGGGAGGATAGAAGAATGGGAGTGGGCACATTGTGCGACCCTTATAATCCTTGATTGAGCGGGGCTTAGGAAGTCTACTCCACATCATGCGAGGACCCTCAGGGGAAACTATACCCAGGGGGACAATCAAAGAGAATAGATCGATTATGGGATCAATACGAGACATCTGAGCGTTCATATGTATCCCATGAGGATAGAAATCATGCCATACGTAGTTCAAGAAACACAGTTTAAAGTCATGTGGGATGAGATGAATTTTATCATCATGCGGGACAGGGGACGCGTCTCGTCTGGGGATATGTACGGTACAACGAGTAACCCAAAGTGAATGGGGATGTAATACCACACCACACCATACAATCCCATAAGAGAGCCTGAATCATGGAAGGCCAATGGGCCTGAGGATGGGCCTCAGTCAGGAAGGCCTGACTGGCATGCAATTTAACGTTTTGTAGTGAGGACGATGGAGATCTTAGTTTAGGTTCATAGAGCTCGAACCATTTTGTATTTTATTTTCATGCAAGACAATGATGAGCAGTTTAACATCATGATGGATGATGATGTAGTTTAACGTAGTGCAGGGCTGGAAAATTTAAGGTCATGCATGACCATCGTGCAATTTAGTGTCAGGTAGCACCGTACAGTTTAAGGTCATGTTGGACCGTACAGTTTAAGGTCGTGTGGGACCCTACAGTTTAGGGTTGTGTGGGACCGTGGTGCAGTTTAGGGTTATGCACGACCCTAAGGCTTAGGAAAAGTATTCCTTGAGGAACTTGGCATTGGTGGGAGGTGTTATGCACTCACCATCCATGGTCAAAAAGGAGTCTACTACATTGGGGTAAACCTTATGAATAATTCAAGGTCCTTCCCATTTGGGTTCCATCTTGGGTGGTTTCCTTCCGGGGATCATTGTAACTTGGAGGGCCAGCACCCGGTCGCCATGCAGAAAAGAGCGAAGGTGAACCTTGCTTTTGAAGGCTCTGGATATCTTATTCTGATGCCTTTCCATTTTTTGTAGGGACCAGATCATGTTCTCATCCAGTTCTTCCAATTCAGCTAGACGGATTTTGGCCACCTTATCTGGCGCCTTTTGGTCATAGACTGCAGTGCGTAATGATGGCAGCTGGATCACAATAAGAAGGGCGGCCTCATCCCCATACACTAGGGAATATGGAGTCACCTGGGTGGAATTGAAATTCATCATCCGATACGCCCATAGGGAATTGGGGAGCTTGTCCAGACACCTTTTCTTGTTCTAACCAACCATTTTCTTCAAAATGTTAGCATCAGTTTTGTTGAATGTCTCGATCTGCCCATTTTCATGCACAATATTGCCAGAGGTATGGTTCGAATGGATATTGTACTTGGAGTACAATTTCTTCAGCTCGGATGATCGGATGTTTGTGGAATTATCGGTGAGGATAGCGTGGGGGACTCCAAACTGGTAGATGATATTGGAGACCATGAAGTCAATGACGGAATTGGCCTTGAATCTTTGAGTGGAACTGCCTTTTCCCACTTGGAGTCGAAATCTGTGGTGGTAAGGATGAACCTACACTGGCGAGCTGTCAACGGTGGATATGGCCCCATGACATCGAGTCCCCATACTGCAAATGGACAAGAGTACTTGGTGGAGTGGAGAGGCTTTGGCAGCCGATGCAGGAAGATAGCATGAACTTGGAATGCATGGAATCTCTTGGTAAACTCAATATAATCATGGATCATAGAGGCTCAGAAGTATACCAACCTTTGTATCTGATGGGACAGCTTTGGCCCAGCTTGGTGAGCACTGGAGGAACCAGAATGAACATCTTGCATGACCTGAGAAATCTTGAATCCTTGAATTCAAGAGAGGAGAACATCATCGAAGCCCCACTTATAGAGGATCCGCTCAAGGCTGGGACCACTATAGAGGGTAAATTGCAATGTGTGGCATCGGATTCGCTCGCGATCAGCTTGATCATCCAGGAGGAAACCATTTTGGAGATACTCGACAAAAGATGCCCTCTATTCAATAGTGGCCTCAATTACTAGATATGAAGAACCTGCAGCTCCTAACGTGGAGGGCCCTGCTATAAGGTGGCTTACCCGAAGGTCGTCGTCATCCTGTAGGGTGATGGGGGAAATGACTCTCCGGTGTGCCACATGTATAATCAAATCATCCTGGTCGGGTTCTGCAAGTGATGAAGAAAGGCCGGGAAGAGCTTCACTCGACCGTTCTGTGACCGAGGAAAATGGGTAACCTCTGGTCGAGAAGGTAACTGGGCCATTAAACGGAGGGTGCACTCCAACAATGGCACGAGATCTGGCTTCCTGACATCATTTTCGTGATTGACCTGTTTTATTACTAGTTCAGAATCCCCTTTTACGTACAAATGGGACACATCGATCACAGGGGCCAGCTCGAGGCCGGTGATGAGAGCCTGATACTCTGCCTCATTGTTGGTTCAGCCTTTTGACAACAGGAATGAGTATGGAAGAACAGCTTGCGTCAGGGTGATGAAGACGATACCTAGAACCACTCGTTGAGTTTGGGATCGTTGAGCCTCCTACCGGTGTGGCTCTGGGAAGCACCATCGAAGTTCATTTGACAACATGAGATGGCATGGTCGACTGATAGGATTGCCTCATAAAGAAAATCCAGGTCCAGGGATTGATCCGCGGAGGTTGGATGGGCAGCTAGGAAGATTTCCGATGCCTATCCCTTGATAGCCTTCTGAGGCATGAACCTGGTGTCGAACTATTGCAGTATCACCGCCCACTTTTCTATTCTTATAGTCAACATGGAAAGGTTCGGAATGTACTTCAGTGGGTCTAATCAAAAGACTAACTTTACCTCAGGGTGCGGTAGGTAGTGCCGCAATTTTATTACGGCAAACACGAGTGCCAGGCAGCTATTTTTGATGGGGGAGTATCTAGTCTCCGCATCATGGAGCATGCATCTGAGGTAGTATAAGCTATTCTCTATCCCCTCATTGTTTATCTAAGAGAGAAGGATGCCAAGAGACCATTCCAGAGTAGTGACATAATTGACCAAAGACTTTGCAGTGATGTGTGGCATCAGGACCGGAGGCCAGAGCAGATACTGCATGATTTCCCTGAAGGTGTCCTGACACTCTTCATCCCATTCATAGGTGGAGACATTATTCATGATCTGGGAAAAGGGATTACATTAGCCAGCCAGATTCGCAATGAATCGGCATATGTAGGATAAGTGGCCCTGGAGACCTCGAAGCTCCCGAATATTAATCGAGTGAGGCATCTTGATGATGGATTTGATCATCTCTGGGTCGATCTCGATGCCTCAGTATCTAACAACAAAGCCAAGAAACTTCCCGGAGGTGACCCCAAAGGCACACTTCAATGGCTTCATCTTCAGGTGGCGGGATCAGAGGAAACCGAACAATTTCTCTATGTCTTTGAGAAAGTCCTGGAACTGGTGAGATTTGACCACCAAGTCATCCACATAGAACTCTACAAATTTCTCAAGAATCATCTTGAATATGCGGTGCATGGCCCACTAATAAGTGTCACCAGCATTTTTTAGGCTGAAGGGCATATCCTAATAACAAAAAGTTCCTTTGGGAGCCCTGAATGCAGTGTAATCCTCGTCTTTGGGGGCCATCTAGATCTGGTTGTACCCGAATACCCATCCATGAAGAAGAGGTCTTGGAACCCGGCTGTGGCATCAATCAATAACTCTTTCACTTGAAGGGGAAAATAATCCATCATACAATGGCGGTTGAGATTGTGGAAGTCGATAAAGACTATGATCTTCCTTTTCTTCTTCTTAACTGGCACTATGTTGCCTAGCCACTTGGGGTACTTGACTTCCTTGATGATGTTGGATTTGATAAGCTTGTCCACTTCGGCCACAACCAGGGCACCGTGGGAAGGGTGCATCTTTTTGGGAGGCTGCATGAACCCGCAATGGTTTTTCGCGAGACCAAGGCGGTGGACGGCTACCTGAGGATCTAGTGTTGGAATATCACTGTAACTCCAGGAAAACGCATCATGGTGCTGTTTGATGAAGTCCACGTACAGCTGCTGCTTCTCAAGGAACATGGCGGCACTGATCAATGTGGGTCTCGGGTCTTCCTCGCTACCAAGGATCACCTGTACCAGTTCATCGACTGTGGTAGATACAACTTCTTCAAAGGCAGGGGAGCATCATCTATATCCTCTTCTCCACTTGTGGAGGTATCCTTCGCGGGGGGAGTTTATTCCAAGCCACCAGACTCTGATGGGAGGCTCGTGCAGGCCTGAGCGGTTGTGGTCATCACGTCAGGTGACTCATGTGCCACTGAGACAATAGCAATGAAGGTGGTTGATTCAATACCATCCGGTATTTGTCCCAAGGGGCCACTATTGATGAAATCAATGCCGTAGTGGCGCGTTGGCTTGAGCCGGTTGATTCCAGCCCAACAAAAAAGACACATATGACGTACCGTCATTGCCATGATCCTTCTGTCCCGATGTCGTACAGGGGTAGGAGGTTCCGGGATCACCTGAGCCTAGTTGGTGTAGGAGTACGAGGTGATTTTCCGACGTCACTTGGACCTGGGAATATGCTTTCCTCTTGTACCCGAAATGACAATGAATTGCCCCATGTCGGGGGTCGTGTCCTCTAAACGATGGATTGGGAAGATGTAGGCGTCGTCTAGACCTTCCCAAGGATCACTTGTGACCGGGGCAGGGTAATCCTCACTTTCCAGAATCTGCTTATCCATGCTCTGGCAATAGTCGGCATCTAGATAGTGGGCTTCGCAAGAGGAAAAATGAGACGCATCTCCATGGAGCTCGCCTACTCCCCATTGAGGGAGTATTTGAGGCATTTGTGATACGACGAAGGGACCGCTACATGCAGATGGAGCCATGGCATTCCCATCAATGCGTTGTATGCGGTGTACTGGGAGACTACCATAAATTGAGTACTTGGAATTAGGCCACCGAACTGAGTCTTAAAATGGATCTTAACAACCGGGGTTTTCTTGGTCCTGTTATATCCCTGGATCCTTAGGTCATAGGGAGTTAGATCATCCTCAGACAAACCCAGCTTTTGTAGTGTCCGAGTAGGGATTAGGTTAATCCTAAAGCCCGTGTCAACAAGACTGCGGCAGACATCCACGACATTGAACTGGCCAGTGACGTATAGTGGATAAATGTGCCCCTGTATGGGAGGGTCTTCATATTTTCTAGAGAACGAGATAACCAAATGGAATTCGTCATTCTCAATTGCATCAGCGTGAAAGGCTTCTGCAGCTTCTACCTCAGTCTCAAACTAGAGGGGGCTCCTTAAGGCCTCAGTAAGTGCGTCACACATTTCAGACAATAGGTGAAGAGCCTCATGGATAGAAAGCCTCACTGGAATGCTGGAAATGTTCTTCAGAACATCATACGTCTAGGCTAGACACAAGCCTCTACTAAAAGGAGGTCGCTCGGCAATTGGAGACACGGTGGGCCCTACCAGCTAGACTAGCGGCTGGCTGGTACTGGGTACATCCCACTGCCTGCTAGTCGGGGCCTGAAGAGTTGCTACCGAATGAGGACCGGACAACTAAGATTGAACTGTAGTAGGGAAAGACTGGCCACTATACAGATGAGGTAGCTCTGCCTGATCTAGTAGCACAAACGACGGTGGAGGTAGATCTGAGGTAACTAGATGAGGAGGTAGTGCGTTCTGAGCTCTGTGCTGGGCCTTCTATCTGGTTTCAGTAGTGTGCATGACCTACATAAAATCACGCGCTGACATGCCTTGACAGCCCATGTGGTTGTGGTTTCACTGAAGTTGATGTCGGCTGGGGATGTTGCGGAGGATCGCCTGGCGTTCCCCCTCATCGGGAGTCATATAGGGATTTACCAGCTCCACGGTATTAAGTGAAGCATACCCCTAACTGTCGCTTTACGAATCACCCACCACTGGGCAGATTCTGGGAGGGATCCTCATCTCAGGGGTCCTAAAATCACAGAGTGTGTGGGATGACGACAGTGGTGGAGCGCGCTGCTTCTTCTTACGTCGATGTTGTTTTCCCTTCTAGGAAGAGGCCAGCTGAGATGATGACGCAGAGGTACTTGTCACATCTTATGAAGGCTCTGGCTGATTCAGGCATTCCCAAATAATACCATGGTCATGGGTGACGGTTTTACGAGCCATCCTGTCATCAAACTTCTGAGACCCTCAGCTAGGAACCTGATGCCACTCACCTTCATCATCGCTACCACTTTCTAACCTTTCAAAGACACCCTCCACTTTTGTCGAGGATGGGCCCAACCTGACTATGTTATGATCGACATGGTCTTGGATCTATTCTTAAAACACACAACACTTATTAAGGGTGAGCCCCAGGATCTTATGATAGGGGCAGTAGTTGGGATGATCAGTGAGATTCTACTCTTCCAGCATTCTGCACTCAGGTAAGCACACAATCCCCTCCTCTATGGCACTTCAGAAGTAACCAGGGACATGATTCTCATTGAACGAGTAAGTATGGTGCCTTCTTTCCAGATAGCGGGCTCTGGGAGCATGGACCTGAAGTGGTGGAGGGACCTGCCCAAGAGGCGGAGCCTGATTATCCCGCCTAGGCAGTGTTGGTGAATTCCGCAGGGGAACCTGTCGGTTCTGAGGCGGTCGCTGCTGGGCAGGAGGATTTGCCTGAGGTGGAGGGCCTCTATGAGGTTGTGGAGCCGATGCCACTCTCATCAATTCTAGGAGCTTGGGGACTTCTATGTGGGACACCGCAGCAGGCTCAGCTCTAGAAGGCCTCCTTTCTGGGATCCCTGGGGGCAGTAGATGCAGCTGACTAGCCGGTTGCAGAGCTTCCTCGAGGCGCTGGGCCTTATTTGAGATGTCTCGGAACCCTCCGAGGTTGTTCTGGGTGATCAGGGATGGAACCGATTCTGTTTTAACATTCCCTATGCACAACGTTAGTAATTTTTCCTGAGTCAGGGGCATGTCAAGGGAGTATGTAAGCCCCTTCCACCGGGCGATGAAGTCTTTGACTCACTCATCAGGACATTGTCTTCACATGAAGTGGTTTGTGATGCTGGTCTTTCACGTGGTGGAGATGAACTGGTATAGGAACTTCCAAAAAAGATCCTCCCAGCCTTTCACTGATCCAATAGGGAGCTGGCTTTACCAGATGAATGCAGGGCCCTCCAACATCTGCACAAAACATCACAGCGTGGCGGCTTCCTACTGTGTTGGGGTCCCCAACATGGGGCCACACCTGGAGTAAAAGTGGGACAACTATTGTGGCAGGTCTCATGTACTATTAAAGGGTGAGAAAGTGGGATTCCCAAAACCCGGAGGTGCAGGCATATCATCCACCAACACGGGATATGTATTTCCATCTCACGAGACTGCCACGTGCCGCATTTCTAGCACCTCAAGGCGGGTGATGAGTTCTGCAATAATATCATCTAAATGGGGGTTCCCTATCTTGAAGGGGATCCCTAACCATGAGTGTGTTTCTAGGGTCTTTGACATGGTAGACAGCTTCAATGACTCAGGGAGCGACTGGCGGAACGGCTCGCGGGGCAGCTAGGGGAACCTGGGCTGGATTCCTCGGATTGCCCCGCTGTTCAGGAGGGTTTGGCGAGATGTATCGCGCCCTCTTTTCATGAGTTCTAGCTACAACTTTGTCTGTGGGAGTAGCATGATCACGGTTTCTCAGAGGCACCTCGCCGGGGGAAGTTTTTCCTGCCCCTGCTGCCCCCTCTTGGGATCACCATAGTCGGGTCGTCTCTCTATAGAGCGTTCGGCCCAGAGTTCATCGACTGACCTCTTATGCTCAGTGATTTTTTGGCACAACACGGCCTTCTTGGGGTCTTCGTCCATCTTATTTACTGAGGTGGAAGGTTAGGAGTTCCTGACAGCTCCAACATGCTCTTTACCCTTACCCGCATTCCAACTGAGTACCAGAAACTCGGTGGGTGCAGGGTGGCCTAGAAGGTTCCTCTACTGATTAGTAATCCTACCTAATGGGTCTGACAATGGTGGTACACCCTTAGGGGGTATGTCTCCAACGAGAAACTCTAGCTCATCCTCCTTGTCCATTATGTCAGTCATGTGGACCACAACCCTTCTTGGGGGCAAGTCCTCAATGTGGCATAATGAGTCTGGCTGCCGCTGGATAGGACTGAAGGGGAGGGTGGCATACTGTCCCCAGCCATGTACTTGCACGTGGGTGGTAGCTTCCTTGATGATTTTGCGGAGTACCCTGAAAATCAGAATGCATTTTTATTGGAGGGAGCTCTAGAGACCTGATGAATCAGGGCGCTGGGCCACAGGGAGTGCGGCCAAATCGACCAGACGGCATTGCTCGCCGATTTCCTCAAAGTGAACTTGGATCCTGGGGTACACCACCCGATGATAATGAATACTGAATTGCATCGCCTATAGGTTTTGATGGAAGCACTCTACTTCCTCTGGGGTGAGGGATTCCGGTGAATGAAAGTTCAATGTTGTCACAGGCCAGAACTTCTTTGTGAAGTGATCCATCGCAAGAATTTTCCTGAAACTCCTGGGCATGGATTCAGGGTATGGCCCTGTATTTCCCCACTCATCGACTAGAGGTGGCTGAGGAACCGGTAGCGGTAATAAGGCGGACTGCTAGGACAGTGAACTAGGCAGCGGAGAATATGGTGAACGAGCCGATTGGACGCCAAATTCCGGGACATCCTCCGAAGAGTGTGGTGGCCTGACCACAATGTCATGATACAACTAGCTAAAAGAAATAGCTTTTGGTGCAGGGATTACAGTTACCGGCAATGGGTCACACTGTTTCTCAACCGCCGTCGGTCCTCAAAATTTCTCTCTGTGATCTCTGGTCGAGGTAGAGAGTGCTTCTAGCGACGATGGTGGTGATTGCACGGTCGTAACCTATGGGAAACCCATAATTTCCTCCTCCTGGATGTACCTGTGATGAGAGGAAGGAATCTGGTGTACTTCGCATTCTGGAAGGATGAGGCCGACACGCCTTGTTCCAGCCTCGGTCCTTGACATGGAGGAACGAGGGGAGGGTTCTATTGGTGAGTCGCATTCTGCTTCAGAATCTGAGAAGTGGGCCAGTTTGATATCTGTCCAGGACTTCCTAGGATTCATTTTAGGGTGGTGACAACCCAGCCTCCGTCCCCTAGATGGCTCTTCAGGACAAGGCTGATTCCTGACATGTAGTCTTGGGGTCGCGCCGATGCCCAGGTGGAGTGGACTTCCCCTTGAGATATCCGGGGTGCGAGGGGCACCAGGAAAAATGAAGAAGGGGACATGGGGAGGACCTCCATGAACAAAACCTAAGTGGGAGAAACCTTTGTTGAAACTGGCGAGATCATGGGGAGGACATCCATTCTTGGTGTGGGTGGAGCGAGGATGACCTTCACCACCTTTGGTTTCCAGGGCAACGAGGACCTTCTCCTGTTTCGAAGAGAATGTAGGGAGGATCCCCATGTTAGAGAGGGACCATATGTGTAATGACTTCACACAAATGGTCGGGGGCCGGAGGAGCAACTCTATACCCGGTGTTGTGGGCATGAGAGAGGCTTCTGTGCCGAGTATCACTGTTGTGGGGGCAGGTCTTCTTTTAGGTTAGGGGTAGCACTTGGAATGCCTCCATTATGAGGTTTGGAGTGAGGAAGGACCACACTCTATGGAGTAGTTGTACGGGGAGAGCTTCAGTAAGGGGTGACATCATTGCGGTTTGGTTCACGGTGATCACCACTCAGGCCTACGATTAGGAGAGTCAACCCAACCTACCCGTGGGGTGGTTGGGGCATTAATCCTGGTTGGGCATAGGAGTGCCCCTGCTCAGCATCTGCAGGGACTTTGTGATATGCGTCAGCGGTAGCTCGGTCCATGGCAGCTATCGATGTTAACGCCCCTTGGCTGGTGTCCTCAGCTCGGGCCCAACGCTGGCATCGGGTCAGGGGAGCCGGTGTAGGGGGTGCAACATACGATGTTGTTAATCACCCTTTGTTGTATGATTTCCGATGGGGATATGGGGCTTGGGTGCCCCACGTTGGCAGATACTGACATCGTTGTGGAAGTATTGGAGCCACGCGGAGCGGTTATGTCAGTGTTCCCCCTGCCCCTACATAGGGGGGTGGGTGGTGATCGTGTCCATGTAGCAGCAACCTGATTTTTGAGAAGTAGGGAGATTAACTCATCAGCACTGCGAGGAAAATAAATCGACAACCAGTGCCCTGGCATCATTCCATCTTCCGTGGTGAGTAAGATGAATCTGAGCTGACAACGTTGCAGAACGGAATGCCCCACGTTCTGATGCCCTATCTTCTGGTGAGATTATCTCTAGGCCCACTAATTACTTGGTGGGATCCGGCACCAGATATCTAGATCTGGTGATACATCAATCTACTGATGTCTCGAGCTCTACTAATATCCACATTGAGGAAAAGAACATTCATGTTGGATTCAACATTTCTGTTTCTGGTGCTTTCGTCGGGGTGCGTGCATCCATCTATGGGGAATGTCAGCGTAGATTTTGTTGCCACACATTCCCGCTTTCCAAAGGTGGGCGGTATCTGTTCCTTATTCAGGGACGTCTGCTCCATGATCGAAATGGGATGATGGGATGTCAGTTACTTCTTCTGTGGATTCCTCCTCAGAACTCATCACCTAGTCCGAGTCTCCCTCATAGATTTAATACATTTTTCATGAAACTCTTCCTAGTGCCATGTGTCTATTGGCACTGGTTAATTACACTTCTTCTGTCAGGACATTCCAAGGGGTCCGGTTAGGGCAACAACATTCAGTTGGGGGAGTAGTCACGTTGAGGCATCATTAACATGTCTAAACACTGGGGAATTGGTGTGTCTGTCTTTTTTCCCTTATTATATGACTTCTCGAGGGCATGGAAGCCCGAGGAATCCCACATTGAGTGTGGGGAATCATATTCCATAGGCAATTATCTGATCTTTTCCTCAGAATCACATGATTAACACAGGATATGCCACAAGTGTAATGTCCAATAGAGTCGGATCGGGCTGATCAGAACACTTGCTGGAGTAGATCAGAATGAAGAATCCTTCTAAAGAGAATATTGATATCGGAGCCAGCCCATCGGCAGCTTCTCGAATACTGTGAAGGGGAATAGGGTGGCATAATCTCACTGTGATGTGGCGGCCAGGACAAGGATCATGATGGGTGATGAAAAGATACACGGAGTAGAGGGGCAGTGAAATGGAGCCATCATGGAGATGACGGTGGTGATGGGCATGAGTCTCGAAGAGACATTCTACGTATACCCATGGTAGGTAATCAAAGTCTGCGTAGTTCACAATTGATTTGTGGGGATTACACTCTCGGCTGCCCAAGGTGGTGGACAAACAGACTTGAATCCGGTCAGAACGACCGGGTGGTGAGCTTGAACCTCGTGGAGGCTTCCTACGTACCCCCAGGATAGGAAATCAAAGTTCACGTAGTTCGGGTTGGACGTCAACGAACCAAGGTGAAGAAGGAACATGGTCCAATGGATGGTGGGCCAAAACCTCGTGAGGCTTCCTACGTACAAGTCCTTGGCATGGGTCAAAGTCTATGTAGTTCGAGAAAAAGCAACTGTTGAACTGACGTGAAGGTATATCGGAACAACTGAATGGTACAATCATAACGGATTACTACTAGTTTTGGATGCAGTTTAACGTCATGTGGGACAAGGGTGTGTTATAGAACCGACGTGAAGAAGGACCTTGGTGCAGGTTAATGGTGGGCTTTAACCTCATGAGTTTTCCAACGTGCCATGCCTTGACATGGATCAAATACCACGTAGTTCAAAAGGGATGTGGGTGTCGGCGAACCGACATGAAGAAGGACCTTGGTCCGATGGGTAATGGGGCTTAAACCTCAGGGAGGCTTCCTACATACCATGCCTCCACAGGGATCCAAGTCGTCATAGTTCGGGAAGTGTGTCGTCAGTGAACCGACGTGAAGGTGAACCTGGGGGTCTGCTGGTGGTGGGATTTAACCTCATGGAGGCTTCCTACGTACCCTGCCTTGACATGGTTAAAATTACATGTAGTTTAGGTGTGCAGTTTAACGTCATGCGAGACAAGGCATTAGGGGCTTACGCTGTAAGGTGGCCCATGGTGGAGTTTGGTGAACCGACATGAAGGAGGTCGGGGAAACCAAGGAGTGGTGGGCTTGAACCTTGTGAGGCTTCCTATGTACCATTCCTTGAAATGGATAAAATTCCCCATAATTCATATGGATATACAGTTTAACGTCATGCTGGATGGGGGCATATAGTTTAACATCATGCTGGATGGGGGCATACCGTTTAATATCATGCTGGATGAGGGAACACAATTTAACACCATGCTGGACAAGGGAATACAGTTCAATGTCATGCTGTATGAGGGTGTTGTCATGTTCAATTCTTACTCTAAGCTCATGTGAGTGGTGCTCGGTGTGAGAAACAAGAGGCAGTAGAGACCTGGCGATCACATCGCGAAGGGTTCATCCATGAGAAGCGAATAGGGGCTTACGCATTGATCATCCCATGGTGTTGGTACTTACTCTAGGATGGAGGCCCGAGAGAGACAAAGCGTAGAGGGATAGGTATTTGGGACCAAAGAAAGGAGGTACCTCATTCCCTATCACGCCCTCCTCTAGCCCTGGCAGTGAGGAAGTACGGAGGTCCATGGGTGATACCTCCCCCAAAAAGAACTAGGGGCTTACCACAAGATGGCCGCCTTTCCCTGTGGAAGAAATACACTCTGATAAAGAGGATATCATCCCTTGTGAGGGGTGATCCTATCTCCATAGAGACCAGTGGGCATAATGAATGTCTGAGCCGGGGGGAACTTGCGTGCGAGGCATGGGGTCAGAACGTAGTTTAACTTCATGTGTAGAGGATGAGTTGATTAGCAGTTTAACATCCTGTAGCTTGGATGAGTTGGGTTTACTTCACATCCCTAGGAAATACATGACCGGTACCCTCTACACCTTGGGGAAGGGAAGGCATCTGCAAGGTCTTGGCGAAGGGGAGTCGTAGAGTGATCCATCGAGAGGTCCATGTTAGCTGGGCTATGCGAAGAAGAAACAGGCAATTGCGTGCTTATATGAAGAATAATTAGGTGAAGCAATGCTACGGGTGGTATCGTCCATGGGACATTGAAATCACATCGTTCAAACCTAGAGGGTCACATGGGAGAATGAATTTCCAAGAAGAGGGGTCCGCAGGCAGGGGCCTTGCGGAGCTCGGTTGCTCTGTGTAGTAGAGGGCACTTGAGAAGGGGAGTGCTTCGTGATGTGGGGTGCATTAGCCTTATCATGGGGCATATGTGAAATCATAAGGTGCTTCATGAAGTGGAAGGACATTTTCGGAGAATTTCCTCACAAAGCATAGGTGCCTCACGAAGCAGGTTTCTGTGAAGCAGTGTGCTTCGCGAAGTATAGTGACCCTGCATTGGCATGTAGATCACATGTACAGGGTGGGTGTTTCATGAATCATAAACACTCTGCGACTGCCTAGGTCCCCTTGGAGATCCCTTTACTTTGTGAATGCCCTTAGGCTTCGCGAAGGGCATCCCTCTCGGAAGAGGGGCTCAAAATGAGACAAGGCGAATGCCTTTCATGAAGAAAAAATACCTCTTGGAGCTCATGATTCCTGGAGTAAAGAGTGCTTCACGATTTTGGAGCTAAAAACCCAAAAAGATGGATTTTATGTCTCTAGAGCTCAGGGGGAGCTTGGTATTTATAAGAATGATACACCACAAAGAAAAGCTTACACGGTGTGAATGGGCTTTGGTGGATTCACGGCGAGTCGCGAACGTCAACCAGTTTCTCGGAGACGTACCACCTCCTTTGCTTCACAGTGGGTTCCGGAACATTGGGTGAGTTCTCGGGGAGTTACCGCCTCCACTGCTTCGCATCGGGTTCGTGAACGTCAGGGGAGTTCGTAGAGAGTTACCTACTCTTTTGCTTCGCAGCAGGTTCACGAACGTCAGGGGCGTTCGCGGATAGTTACCACCTCAAGTGATTCATGATAGCGGTGTTGCTTGGGGAGATCCATGTTGGAGCTACGCCAGGTAGGGCGCATGGCCTCTTTTGATTCTCTCATTTCATTAAATATTTTTGTGCCAACAACCTCGCTTGTCAGCAGGTGATGGATGAGCACCAGGTTCCAACTAGTTTAAAAAACAACTTGAGATACCAGAGTGAATGTGGGATGGGATATCTATGGACTTTTTGATGGATATACCATGTTCATCCTAGGGTCATGATACCATCTAATTGATCATAGACCAACTCACAAATTCCTCCAACTTCATGCCCATTCGATAGTAGGGTTCTGTAGAGAGATTGGGAAACCTCTACATGCCTGAGATAGTTCGACTCCATGGAGTCCCATATACGATAGTCTCAATTAATGATGAATTCCTTACATCATAGTTGTGGAAAGGAATGAAGGAGGCTTTTGGGACTTAGTTTCACATGAGCAGAAACATTCAACCACAAATTGATTGGCAGATGGAGCGAAGCATACTGACCTCGGAGGACAAGAATTGTGATTGAATTCTTGATTTTGTTTGTAGTTGGGAGGACCACCTACGACTAGTGGACCTTGCGTACAACAACAGCTACCACTAAAACATTAATATGGAATCATTAGAGTCACTGTACATATGACCATGCAAGTCCCTGTTATGCAGGATAGACCTAGGGGATTTTGTAATCATGGGTAGATATATGGTATAGGCTACCACAGAGAAGGTGGAAGTCATTCCAGAGCAGATGAAGATTGCACAGAGCTGACATATGTCTTATTCTTATAGGCGATGGAGACCACTGGAGTTCATGAAGGGGAACCATTTATTCATATGAGTCTCTCCATGATGAGGGATGCATGTATTTGGCTGGGGAAACAAGTAATTTTTGAGGTTTATCAGAACGTTCCTCATACTATGTTGAGTGGACGAGGTGGTATACTACATGGATCTACCACCATATATAGAGAGGGTTCATGAAGTCGTTCAAGTATCTCATCTAAAGAGATACCTAAATGACCCTTCTCACGTTATCAACAATGGTGCATTGGAGATTGACAATGAGGAGACATACATTGAGTACCTGATAGAGATAGAGGATCAATATGAGAGGATCCTTCATGGATGGTCGATTCATATATTGTGTGTTTTTTGGAATCATGTGAATCTCTTGGAGATCACGTGGGAGAGAGAAGATCATATTAGTACTCAGTACCCCAATTTGATTGATAAACCATTTTTTAACTTACAAGGAGGAAAATCCAAAAATGGGGAACAATTTAATACCATATAACACCATGTAAATATTTTGAAAATTAAATGGGATTATTTTGTGACTAGGCTCTTAGACAACACACAATTCCAAGGCTCGGAGTGGAAAAAATGTATTTTTTGAATTGTTCTATGGTGTGTTAAATAAACATGAGAGATGGTCTATTTAACTTTTGAACTGGTTCTAATATTAAAATCCTAAGGGAATCATTGAACTCAGAGCATCTATATTTTCCTAGGAATTTCCTAACATTGGATGGAGTGTGACAATAGTAGAATGTATTTTTTTGTCGTAAAAAAAATAATTATGTAACAATTACTTTGTCTTCAGATCTTTATAACTTCCAAATGATACCTATATTTTGAAATCATAGAGTATTGATGAGCTCCTGAAAGTGTTTTTTTTCAAAGGAAGATCCTAACCGTGCCTAGCCTAGTTTCAGTGTGAATTTTTTTGGACTTATCAGAAGAAAAATATAAAAACATAAAAAAATTTTTTAATTTTTTTCTACTTTGTTGAGAAGTAACACGTTAGAGATGTGTTGCATCAATGAAGTAATGACGCATCTAATTAATTAACCGCATTAATGAGTCAGCATAATGATGCTTCAATACAGAATAACAATAAAATGATTCATACCCATAAATTAATAGCCTAAAAAAGAATTCATGATTCTTGGCACAATCCTGGAATTTCACTGAGGCTTTATTACGTGGTGACAATGAATGAAAAACACACCTTTTTCCACCCATTTAAGAATCACATGTGGTTGATGGTTGTGGATGATTAATGAAGAAATAAGGTTCACTATCCAGAGATTCTTCAACCAACAATCCTCTCAGAGGTAGGGGTTTTATTGTAAATTAATTTTTTCATTCCCATGTTCATTATTTTAAATAATGAAGGAGGGTTAAATCACAAACAAGTTAACCCACATATCAATTGTATGTGCATGAAAGTAAATTTTCTGAGATAAAAAGGGGATATCTATTCTGTGATTATTCCAACTTATTTCTTAGTTTTTCGTGATCCTGTTAAGAATAACACATCTTCGTCGACAAGAACGAAGAAATGGATCGTTCATTGGGTATTTTTGTGTGTGACACATTTCACTTTTAACATCTATTTTCCATTCCATTATTAATGACACAATGGTGATAGTGCATCTTCTTATGAGATTCCAATTGAGAGTGATGTGGCTAAGATGGTCGCAGCACATGCAAGATGTTGTGGTGGTGGTAAGAGGACCCGACAACAGCTGGAGGCCGCGACAAAGCTACAAGCCATGCTAGGGAAACCAGCCCATGTGAGCAGACCAGTGCAGGAGGGTACTGATTATTGGGGTACACATTAGAGGAGCAGCCTGAGTCGGATGGAACAAGGTAGGAAGCTGGTAGGTTGTCCCCATGGGACCATTTGTGGAGAAGGAGAAACCAACCTCAGCAGACCGCATGTGGCACAAACTAGATTCCCAGCAGTTGACTGGGAAGGGGGGAGAACTGACCTTCCATGAAGGTTGGACTGGTGGTGCGAACCATGCCACCGGGTGGCCTCGCCTGGAAAAGTGTCAACCTGCTTATGCGGGCTGGGCCGATAGGAAAGATTGGGCCACTGGGTAGCTTGGGTTAGGAATGAAACAACCCGAATATTGCAGGTCATGCAAGATAAAACCGAGTCCTTAGAAAACCCTATTGGCTAGACCCAGGAACAAAGCTAGCCAGTTCTAGTAATTCCCATTGGTCTTGGATGAGAGGCGAGGTTGGCCTGGGCCCTATCAGGTTGCTTTGGGTACGCTGAAATAGATCGAGTCATGTGGCCCCACCTCGGGTCGGGTTGGGTGGGTTGGTCCAGCCCCAGACAGAACATGCACCTATTCACTTAAACAAAAATATCATCTATACCATGCATCAGATTTATGCACCATCTGTGAATTTGGGACCCTTGTGACAAGAAGGTCCTTTGGGAATACTCGAAGTGATATTTTGTCTTATATTAGATGCACCTGATGGCTAGAGGTGTATACTCTCTTGGAATCAAGCGCACTATGATCATGAAACCTATGGCATGGTGTGACACGAAGGATTTGACTAGTGGGAATTAGTGAGCCATAAGGGTAATAGGAGAGTGAGTCTTATTGATCTAGATATCCCAGAGATAATTGGGTCTTAATGATCCTGTTGTCCTAGAGAGAAGGACTTAGTGATCCAGCTATCCTTGAGGTAAAGGGTCTAAGTGATCCATCTTTCCAAAGAGATGACTGGGTCTTAGTTATCCAGCTAGCCCATAGATGAGAAGGTCTAAGAGATTTAGCTAGCCCTAGAGACGAGTGATTCTATGTGTTCTAGCCGGCCCCTGAGAATAGTGGGTCTCAGTTATCCTGCAGGCCCCGGTGATGAGTGGGACAAAATTATAAATCCCTCGGTAGTATAAATATTCATCTTTACAACATATAATTCTACTTCCAATACATGGAGTTATACATGGTTTGAGATATATTTTTTTTTCTAGCTATGTGATCGTGTTGTGTGGCCTTTACATTATGGTTTTGGTCCCTATTGAGTGTTGGTATACTCATGCCAGTACGAGCTTCGTCTGCACGTGTCGTGTCCCATGTTGGTGATGGACACATCTACAGAGACATTGGAGGTTCGGGATTAGGTGGTGCCAAGGGAGATGAGATAGATGTAACATACTTCTATGGTTATAGACATCTACCATCCACCTAACCTTCACGTAGGGTTTGAGCAGACGATCATTGGATGCTTTACTTTTCATTTTTGTTTTGGTCATGTATTCTGGCCCCATTGTAATTTGAATTTTTAATGTACTCTTAGTAGTTGCCTCAGTGACTTTTGTGCTTTACATTGTGTTAACTATTAGTAATTTGAGCTTTGTGTGTGTGTGCATGTTTTTTGGAAATGCCTTCCATTTTTGGAAAATTCCCACTCGATGCTAGTTGCTAGCCCCCAGCCTTTGGAAGGCAGGAATGGGGTAGTCACGACAAAGGCCCTATGGGGTGGTTCGTGACATAAATAAAATTAAGTATACTGATTATAAATATGGAATCAATTTTATAAAATTAAATTAATATATGTTTTAGAATTTAATTTAACACTAAAGAAACAAATCCTGATGAAATTTAGTTTTTAAAAAAAATGTTTCCATAAGTATAACATAATTTATAGTAAAATAAAATTTAAAATTGATCCCAATTTACATAATTAGATAATTCATAATATGAATGCATTTATTTTTTATTTTAATCATTATTCTAAAAAATCAATCATTTTATATGAATGAAATGGAAATATAATTTTCAATAAAAATTAGTAATTTTTACTATTCACTGAAAAATCAATATTGTATGAAAATTCTTAAATTTTCATTTTCAACTAATTATGAATTTTTTATTTAAAAAATGTAATTTATTCTATTAGAAAAATATTTTCAGTGTGTTAAAAATAATTTTAAAATATTCCTAATAAAATAATAAATATCATTTTGGGGAAAAAAATTATTTTTCAAGCATATAAAAAAAATTATAAATAATTGGTTAGTTGTTTATTAATAAATTATATTTATATAAAATCATTATACATAATTCCCAAATGTGGTTATTCTAATTCACACCCCAATTTAACAAATAGTTTATAGTGGTATATAATATTCTGCTTTTTATAAACTTAGGGTCGTGTATATCACAAAATATCCAATAAATTAAATTTAATTAATGAAAAAAAAATCATAAAATATCTGGATGTTCTAGTTGTTATATTTTATAATTCATGTGTGTGGAACTCCTGTAATTATTAAATGTTTTAAAATAATATAATGTCTCAATCATTAGAATGTGGCTCAAAAACTATCTAATTTAATAATTTTCTAATAAGGGTTGATAAGAAAAATTACAATAATAATTAGTATAATAATTATTTACCTTATCACTTAGTTTTTAAATTAATTAACTTACTTTACCCTCTACAATGTTAACTAAAGTTTAATATGGTTACTATTCATTATGAAAAAAATATGTAATTTAACACATTACAACATTTTCATTGCATGATTAAAAATAGTTTATCCATTTTGAACATTTAAATTTTAGAAGAATAGAAAATTAATTTAAATATATGTGTGAAAATTTTGAGAACCATTAGATTTTTATTAAAAAAAATCGAACATAAAAATTAATTTATATTAAAATCAAGTATAACTATAATTTTTATGAAATAAATTATTTTATTTTTAATAAAAATTGTATAATATTAATTTAAAACCAATCTAAAAGATAATTTATAATTTTAAATACATCTACCGAATGAAATGTTATATTAAAAATCAGTACTTTTTACTATTCACCCAAAAATCAATATTTTTAGAAAAATCCCAAAAATTAAACCTTATAATATTTGAAATTCTTATGTAAAAAATGGAGTTCAATTATTAAAATTGAATTTCATAAATTTTTAATTTAAACATTCAAATAAAACCACATAATTCATGGAAGATAGTTGACTTAGAATAAAATACTTCATTTTTATTGAAAAATTACATAAAATTATTATAGTGAATATAAATCCGTAGAATCTAAGATTTAATATTAACAAGACATAAAATTGATTTATAATATATATTTACTATGATTTCAAAAATATCTTTATGATAGTGTTTTCATGCCAGTACAAGTCTCTAGCTAAGTCTCCCAAATCAAGATGTTTCTTCATATACCTCTTTTACCAATTAAGGCATAAGAAATTCATGGAGTTACAGACTATCCCTCTTGAAAATTGTTTGAAATTAAATAATTATGTACATACAAATGGAGTATGGATTCCATTTGATGAATCTAATGGATGACCATCGTGAATATTGATTCGATATGGTTTTAGAGACATCTATAGTGTGTGGTACGCAACATATTTATTTCCACTTATACATGGTTTATGGTTATAATCATGGTTGAGATTTACTATTAAAATTTATTTATACTTACTACACCATTCATGAGTGTTTTTTTATCATTATAAATAAAATAGTGGAATAAAAAAAAACCATGTGTTTTGATTCTTGAAATCCTTGATTAGAATGAAGAATCCATATAATACATTGATGTAAATTTATCTATTATATAAAATGGTAAATAATTTTGTGTGAAAACTGGTTATGGAATTTTCATGGAATATGATAGAATATATACTAGGGGGATACATAGTGCATCACATCAGTTTTTCAATATATCATAGAATATTATATATGATAGTGTATAAGATGGCCGTGTTGATTCATGTGATAAAAATAGAGTAGTGTATCTTAGGGGAAAATCCAACATGATTTATCATATTAATAATAGTCATTGATGGTTATGTCACAACCAAATTATAATCTATCACAAATTATGATTGATAATCTAAAATTATATAGATTATGATATATGGATATTATTAAATTAAAAATATAAGAAACATATAATTTTTAAATCCTTCCACTATGAGTTTTATTTCATGTTTTGTGAAATATTAACAAATCATAAAATAATTGATATTTTAGATGTTATATTAATTAATAAATTTTTAAATAATATAATTAATTATAAAAAGAATATAATTCATTGTGTATGAAATATTTATGAAATTAATATCCATAAAATTTATTATTAATATTAATAAATAATTTTTAATTTATATGTAATGAAATTTAGTATAGATAAAGATTATTGATATGTAAATTATTAATGAAATAAATGATGTATTTATAAGAAACTAAATAAGGATAAAATATAAATGAGTTTATATTTATTATTATGAATTTATCATAATAATTAATTTGAATTATTTTAATTTAAATTCATGTTTAATCAAAATACATCAACCATATTAAAATACTTTTAGAAAATTGATATGATAAATGTTCAAATAATATTATAAATTTAATATTTATGTTTCTTAAAACAAATTTCTTAAAAATTGGAATATATGATATTTATAATTGATTTAATTTAATATATTTACGTAAATTTTATATAATGAATAAGATGAGAGAGTTGAAATTATTTATAAATATATTTTTTATATATTAATTTATTTAATGAATATCAATAATTTGTTTCATTATATTGTTCATATATTTAATTTCATTTTGTTTTTTTCATAATAATATTTAAGAAATGATTAAACATATATAAGATGTTTATTTATTTAATTTATTAATAGATATTGTAATGAATATGATTATTATCTTATGAACACCTTGTATGTATTAGTTTAAATTGGTAAAAAGCTTTTATTAATTGTTATACCATCATTTAAAGAGTTAAATTATTAATATGATAATTGATTTAGTTTTCTGCCTCCTTGTCATTAACATACATAAGGATAAGATCATTAATTGAGTATTATTATTTATCCAAATGATGTGTTTATATTATGATCGAATTAAATTAACTTTTATATAATATATCCTTTGGTAGAGGGAAATTTCTTCATACTTATCACTAGATTGGTGGCTTATGACTTATCATTAAAAGTAGGCGTTGGTTATATATTTCTTAAATATTATATTTATTGGGATTATTGGTTTTATATGAGTCTTGGAATTTTCATGAATTGGTTTTATATACCATAGGAAGGGCATTAATTCAATTTTTGTGAATATTATTTTTTATTATTTTTTATTACTCTCAAACGTTATGGGTTGATTAAATACTTTCAAAATAATTTTTTGGTCAAATTGATTTTTTGGGAAGAATAGGGTTCCAAAATAAAACCCTAAAATATTACATACATAAAGTGAATACCATGTTGTAAAATGGTGTGATAAAATCCCCTTTAAAAATAATAAGATTTAGATTCATTAAAACATACACACATTTCATGATCTCGGTCATCCATCCCACACATTCATTCTAATGTTGGATTCTATAGGATAATCTTTTGTTGGGAAAGAAAGTAATAGGTGACCATCACTGGATTGGGTACACAATTATAATGTTTTCTATTTATTACATGTAGTTAGGATATGCTAATATGATTAAGATACTTAATAAGTATAGTTGAGTTTATATATATGATAGATTAACCATGGAGTTTTCCACTCAAATATTCACTATCTTACATGATATATGATTGGGATAATGTCCTACATAAAGATCTTTGTGATAGGAAAAACACTAATGAGGTTCAAAAAATAGTAAAATATGGATCATTTAATACTAATATATGTAATAGCTTTTAAAAGATGTTATCATTTCATAGGAATAAAATTTAATAGAAACCATTTATAAATGAATGCAATACGTGATAGTCATCATATAAAAGATTTGGTAATAAATAAAATATTATCCTCTTCATCCGACATAACATTGTGATCAATTAATTAGAAGGAGAAACTCTATATATGAAATTTATTAGACTAGAGAAACAATAAATAATAATTATATAAGTGATGAAAAAATTCATTTGGTAAATCCATTCAAAATAAAAAAACTATTGAAGTTGTTCAAAAAATGAATCTAGATTCGTTAGAGGGTCACAGAATGATTTAGTTAATGTTTAAAATGAATTATATTCTAGATTATAAGAGGAAATTTAGTCTCTACACATTTACTCAATGTTATTTAGGATATATTAACTATGTCAAGTGATTTTTCTAGTTTTTTTGGTGTAATAAAAGTATAAGTGAGTAAACAAATGCCCCATAAGATGAAAAATTATTTTAAAAGTACAAAAATGATTCTTCTAGTATCCTTCAAAGGTTATTAAACCTGATGTGTTTGTTAGGAATGAAGATTAATGATTCCATATAAGGAAATTTTTTAGGATACATTATTTAGTTTTGAATCTCCATAGAATTATTTGTTTTGTATTAGTTGTAAAGAAATACATTCTTTATTTTAAAATGGTGTTTTATAATAAATCAATATTTTACCAATATTATAATTATACATGAGTTCCCAATAATGTAAATGAATGATACATCTATTTGGTTTTCATAAAATAATGAATAAATGTGATGTTGATCAATAAAACATAATGTAATCGAATTTATCAAGCTAAGTGGTGGAAAATTAAGGTGAATTTTAATCATTTTCATTTATATGATAATAGAATTTGTATGTAGAATAGGATTTGTTATGTATAATATTATATAAAAGATACAATACCTATGGATTATGAAATCACAAATTCTATAAATGTTTTGAGATGAATGTAAAGGATAAATTTGTTTTATCAGGGATAAATGTTTTAATATATGTTTTTATTAAAATAAAAAATATTTCACCCCAGCATTAGTAGAATGTTTTACAAAATAATGTACTAATTGGAATATAATTCTCCAAGATTCTAGAATTCCTTATAAAATTTTTATACAATGTTTGGTTTATTTTATAAACTCAAAAATGTAAATAATAATTATTTCCGAATAAAATGTATTTTGTCAGTCTCATCATTATATTCAGAAACTAATAAATTTTCTAAGATGTTAGTGGGTGGATGTTTGATCTATTACAAGATCAATATTAATAAGTTAAAGATAATTTGTGTAAAAATAAAATGTAATTTTATATAATATCTAAAAATTATTGTGGTATTTCATGATAATATTAATTTAAAGAGTTACACTAATAACCAAAATATTTTAATAATTTTTTTGATTGAATGGATTCTCTATCTAATTATTATAATGACATAAGAGTAGAGGGAAAAGTTATTAAATAGTAAAAATGTGATGATGGGAAGTGGATTTTGATCACTTATTCATATATTTATGCATTATTAATATGATTCCTAAGCCTCCACTTTATTAAAACATACTTACATAATAGATGTTTCATTCAAAAGATTTTTTGGGGATATTTCTATCGAGTAGGAGCATAGAGATGTGGAAAAATTTCATTGTAGTGAAATTAGTTGACCAACACCATAAAAGTATTGAGTGAATAGGGTTTATGTTTAAGAATTCATATATGATATGATGTGATAAGGATATATATATATTTTTTAATAATTAAAGGTATTTCAATATATAAATGTATGATTTTATACAAATGAAATATCTACCATATCATTATTTTATATTTAATGAGAATGTTAACTAATGTGATATGAAATTTGACCAAATAAACTACTACTTTGAATTATCCCCAACATATTTTCACAATAAATTATTGTTGGTTTTGGTGAAACATCAGAGTTTATGTGATTATGATTCATATATTGTGATGTGGAATGAAATCCTTATTTAAAATTAGGTTTTTATATTGTATTCCGATCAAATAATATGACATAAAGACCCGTAAACAATTTATTTGGTATTCTAGGGGTGTGTATTTAATATTTAAATTTTATTTTACTTTTAGTTAGAAAGATACCAAGCACGATAAACATAATTATTTCATAAATCTCTTATAAAATCCTTGATTATTATTTAATCGATTGTTTATTAGATATATTATAAATCATGTATTCAGTTAGAGCTTAACAAAGATAGAATTTATTCTTTTATATGATAAGGGTTTTATTTTTTCACTTGATTGAGGTATACTATCATATTTTGGGTTCATACATAGATAACACATATAACGTGGTTTCAAAATGGTTGAGTGGAATGTGACGTGATCATTTATTATATAAATGACATGTGATGTATTCATGAAACAAGTCAATCTATTCCCAAATAATTAATAATTCATGGGGAGATATAAATAATTTTCATAAATTTTTTACAAAGGCCAATGTATTGAAAATGGAACCATATAAAAATTCCAGATATCATATGATGCATATGGTAGAAAATGATTGGAGATATATTTTCTTACTGGATATCATGATGGATCTCATTATATCATGAGTATTGCTAATACTTGTCTTGATAACATTATTATATTATATTATTTAATTCAATAACTCATATTTGTTTTCAATAATAAAATATATCAGTGGGACATACATAGTGGTTGAACGAATGGGGATGAAATTTACTGAGAGAGCTACACTAAATATTTAATAGTGTTTTTCTAAAAATGGTTTTTATGGGTATTAATTATGTATTTCATATGTTGTGATACATGGTGAAGCTGATAATATCATTCTAAAAGTGTTTTTGGAGATATCCACAAGGTGGTTTTTGATATATTTTCATAATATCATATATATGATACAATATAATGTGAAATAGAACTATGATTATGAGGGATTAAATTAAATGGGATATTGAAGGTGATATGCGATAAATACATCACATGTGATGTATTTTATCTTATATAATATGGTGAGATATGATTTTTTTATTTTTTATGACATATATAAACTGAATATGTTTTAATGGTTTTTATTTTTATCAAATTCTTGGTTTTGGAATAGGGATACCTTATCCACTCTATTAGCCAATTATGTGTTATCAATTTAACGTATTGTAATGAATGAATCATAATTTACAATTCATATTTACACCTAGATATTAATGGTAAGAATAATGATAAATATTTTAATTCAGTTCTACCATACTTTGGTGGTCTTTCATAATAGTGTGTTTTATAAGATGAAACAAATGGGGGAATATGAATGGATGAGGTTTATACCCTGTTTATAACAACATACATAACATATAACATTTGAGTTAATGCGTAAAGGCTTACCAAATGCTATATAAGTTTATATTTCAATCATGAAAGTGTTTTTGTGCCTTCCCATGTCAATTTTTTATTCTCCCTTACTTATAGATATCTTATTATTTCTGTAACACCCCGAAATTTTATGAAAAATATTCTTTTTAATTTCATTAATTTGTTGAGTTGTATGATACACTAAAAGGATCTTGAAAAACATGCATCCCTGACTTGGCTTTTATTACACGCAATAAATACCTTCCTCGATAGCGTGGGTAGCACGCAATACCGAGTTTCACTAAATAAGATATTATTATAATATTATTATGAACTAGCTGTTATGAATAGTAATACCCACTTTATGAAATTTTATAAATTTTATCTTTCAAAATTGACTTTATTTTTGGATTCGGAATATCGAAATTAGCTTATGGTGAAATTTTGGTACTTTTCGGATGACATTCATATTTTGATGAATAGTGCAAATTACTAAATTTTAATTAAAAACAACTTTTTAATAGAAATAATTAACAGTGATAAATTATAAATTTTAGTGGTTTAAAGTATATTTAGAATATATTTTTACCATTTAAAACAATGTTGGTCATTGGATGTAATTTCACATTTAAACCAGACATAAACAAGTGTCAATCTTTTAATAGTTATTATCTCTTAAAACACGCTATTTGTTTTGACAACGAGAATTAATTTTTAAATTAATTAATGCAACTGATATGTTTTGAATTTGGTAAAATAGACATCATTTTTGAATTCATAATATCAAATATATCTTAGGCTTAATTTTTGGTATTTTTCTGGAAACTTTCATTTTTTGATGAATAGTGAAACCACTAAGTGGTAGTTAAAAAACTTAATTTTTCCTAAAACGTAATTTTACCGCTTCTATGAGTGGAATTTCGAAAATCACGACTTGGTTAATATCAAGGACTAAAATGTGGTTCAATGAGATGAAAATATTTTTTGGTGAATAGTAACATTTTACTTTTATTTACCACGGTTAAAAGTAAATAGGATAATTAAGGGTAAAAATGATATTAGTATTACCATAACAAATGTCCTAATTCTATTTGATAAGATTAATTAGTCCAAAAGCAACCTTTGGAATAATATATGACAATTTAGGCCCACTTGGATTAGATTAGTACATTTAATATTAATTTATTTAAAGAAGGGTTAAAATAGTTAAAATCAAAGATTAATAAGTAAATCATTTTTAATATTGGGATATACATAAGATAAATTCGACTATAATTATCCATTATAAATCTAAAATTATTTCCTACATAAGTGTATTTTATTTATAATTTTTATACATTAAATAATTTAATTTATTTATGACACAAAGATGATGCAGTAATTATCTTATTAATGAAATATTGACATAATTGATGTTATAAATACCCAAATAAATGTTATTTGAGACTTTTTTATGATTTCCACTAATTTTATAGGTTAATATGGCATGTTAGTATTTATTTAGTTAACTATTTTTATGAACTAATCATTCTGTTAATATTTTCACAAAAATCAATTACCAAATAGTGTCAAAATTGACATAAAATAGTTTTTAAAACAAATATTATATTATTAATTGTTATTTTATTACTAATATTCTAAGGTTCAGAAAAATGACTTAGATATGGTTATATATATTAATAATAAACAACTTTGGGTTCATTTGGCTTGTTATAGTAAGTTTATTAACCTTATAGTGTAAGAAAATAGGAAGACACGGTAAAAGTAAAATTATATATCTTATGGTTAAATCTAAATGATAAGGTTAAAATAGAAAAATAAACTTGTATAAATTCTATTGGATGAGATGATTTCGAACCATCCCCACCTTATCTTCGAAATAACTCAATTTGGACCGATTAAAAACTGAATATGACTTTATAATAAAATAATATTTTTAGTTTTTCCAAAGGTGCCCCTCTCCTCCCTTATAAAAAGGAACCTCCTCCCTGTCTTCCTCACACTACATTGAGCCTTAAAGCTAGGCCAAACCCTGCCAAATTCTCTTCTACACTTCCATATAAACATCCTTGAGGTTCTAGTCTACTTTAAAGACCTATTTTAGTTCCCTAAGAGGAGGTCTCAAAGAGGCGCTTCAAAGAAGAGGTAATGTTCGTTACCAATTCATTCAACTTTATTTCTTCTTCCACATATTCTTCTTTAGTTTTTTCATTATGAAGTAATAACATCAGAATAACTCATATACTGATATGTTATTATAAGTATGAATCAACCATATTTCACCATCTATGCATCCTATAGAAAACGAAATCACCACGTGTGCGTACGTACGGAATACTGTCTCCACGCCGTGGTGAAATCTATTTTTCCACCAACACCATACATGGACGTGTATAATGGTGTAAAGAATAACTATATATGGTTATTATAACATCATAATGATTTTTTATATTATATCATCCACTCCAATTCTATTCAATAATTATGGGAACGATATCATCGCTCGTGCGTACGTAAGGACTACCGTCTCCACGACGCGATGTGATTAATTCTCCATGTTAACCATACATGAATGATCATAAAGCTTATATAATGAATAGTAATGAAATATATGAAATATTAATTCTACTGTATTTATGTATATATATATTTATATCATCTATTTAGATTCATTCAATTCCATAAGGAAACGAAAACAGCGTTCAGGCGTACGTGGGACCTACCGTCTCCATGAACGGTGTCTTTCATTCTTTTTATCGATCTATAATATATATATGTATATGATGAATATATATTATATATAAATCATGTTTTACATTCTGGAATTATGTAAATCAAGATATAAGTAATAATATCATGAACGACAAGTCGAAACACATACGATAAATGAAATGATTTTACACAAAACGCTGCTTTAACATGGAATTTACAAAAGAACGGTTAATATAAAGTCATAAGTGAAAAATCTATTATATAATAACCATGAATATGATTCTGTAATAAGTCAGTGACATTATTTAAATCATTATACAGGATTTTCGGATACATACGAAGCATATCGGACCTAAGGTAAGGGATAATTTTGCAAATCTCATTTTTATCTGAGATTGCATATTATTAAGTATTTACTGGGGTTATTTCTATCAGCCATTTCCATGTTTTATAAAAGTGTATTCATGTATTTTCATAGTCATTTTTACCCATTTTGACTTTTACCCCATGGTATGGAAGGAATCTTTCTTTTATTTACCCTAAAAGGTACTTTTTGACTTTTCCGACAAAAGTACGAGAAGAATGTTTTTTAACGTATACATCATGAAAGGATTTTTACGGTTTTATAAAGCCATATTTTCATGAAGTTTCCTCAAAATTATTTCATTAATATTTTTTAAAAAATATTTTTATTTTAAAATTTAATGACGTTTTGTGAAAATAAATTGATTTTGAAAAAGAAAGGATATTTTCCTCATGAATTCATTTCAATTGTTTTATCAAAACCATTTTCCATATAAGATGAGATTATTTCATTTGAGTTTGTTTCAAGTATAATGTCTCTATGATTTACATGGTTTCACTTTTCTCATTATGAAATGATATTCATTTCTTTTATATGGATTATGTGATGATGAGATGATGTTTATGAAAACCATTTTATATGTTGGGTTATTATGAATGATGTATGTTTATTTTGTGGCACAAGTAAGAATGATTTAATTATGAGATGGGTGGGACCTATATCTCCTTCCAATTCATTGGGTAAAGATTTATATCTCATGAGCTATACATGGCTGGAATGGTAAGTTAATCTGGTTCAGTGTTACAGGACTGAAACGAGGAGTGAACCCGATTCAAAAAGGGACTTTGTCCACTAAGATGGTCTTGGCAGCATTGCCTTGGCTACTATGGAAATCATAACATGTGCTTAATGGTTCCACAATTACATGTTTTATTCCCATGCTATTTTATCGTGATTAATGTTTCTTTATGATCTTTGCCTTACGTACTACCATGATTTATGTCAATGCTCAATATTTTGATGTTTAAATATTATGTTCATGTTTTGATGTTCAAATGTATGTGATTTGTTTTATTTTATCCATGCTTTCCCTTACTGAGCATTTGAGCTCACCATTTTATATGTTTTCTTTTCCCTAGGATTTAAAGAAAGGTTTTAGGTAAGAAAACAAAAGGGGAAGATATTTATGGGAGATTTTGAAGAACATTCACCATGATTAGAAGACTATGTTCCGAGTTTCCAAAGACAATAAACTATTACGGTCCTTGAGTGTTGGTTTTTACTATGTAATAAGTATTCCGCAAAAGTATTGTAATGTTCATGTACGTCATGTTTCGGGTCTCTACAATTTCTCTTTTACAAATTAAGGAACTAGAATTTAGTGGATTGGAGTACCCTGCTTGAGTTTCGAGAGATTCCATCCTTCAATTGATAAAAAACTTAGGTGGTAATCATTTAGATAATAATATGGTAGATTCATCAAACATATTTATTGAAAATGGTTTTTGTGGAATTGGCATTTTGAGGTGCACAATACAATGATGTTAATTTTTTTATTATGAATAGTTTGGGCATAAAGCAAGGATGATCTTGGTAATTATTGTTGAATAGAGTTTTAGTGGAATTGATGGTGTAAGGTGCATGAAAAAATGATGGTAATTTTTTATTATGAATATATTGGTCGTAAAGCATGGTTGATCTTAGGAATTAAGGTTCTAAGTTTCTTCTACTTGAATGAGAGATTTTTTATCCTTATAAACCGAATACTTTGTGTGTTCTTTATATAGTGTATATAAATATATGTGTGTTTTTATTTATTTATGCATTTGTGTGTGTTTGTTTTTTTTATGTATATATATTAATTTTATAATATTTTTATAAATATTTAATTATGTGTATATGTGAGTGTGTGTGTGTAATTATGTGTATCTATATAAAAAAATTTATGTAGCATGTATCAATATTTATTATGAATTACTAATTAATATATGATTAATATGAGAAAAAAAATTAGGGATATTAATCATATGATCATAGAGTTTGAGGGTGGTTTACATGTATTCATCACATTTTCATCAATCATTATAAATGATCCTCCTCAGGTCATGCGTTTATTCTTACTTTTTTTATTCATGAAAATTATTTCTAAATTAATTTTTAAAACACTTTATTTATTACGGATTTAATCAATATTACAAAGTATGGGAAAAAAATGAAGAAGTGAATGTATCTAAAAAGTTAAATGAACATAAATATCAGAAATAATTAGATATTGGCATAAATGAATATGATGGAGTAGTTTTTATTGAAGAAATAAATATGAATAGTGGTGTTGACGTATTAAACTATCCAAAAATGATTTAGACATTGAATAATTCTATAGAAATTATATTTTTTTATGGTTTTATTAAATAAAATGCCATTTCAAATGTATATAATCTATATAATGTAAATGTATACAAAAAATGAAGTGAATCTAATTTTGAAGTGTTTCATTCTCTTTTGAAGGATATGTCTTTAGACAATAATAAGATTATTTTTAAAACATATAAATCCAAATGAATATAAGATAAAATTTTCATATGTTGTGAAAAAAAATATTTTTTCTCTAATGAATTTATATTATTTAAAATAACACATGAATCAATATAAAAATTTCCCAAATATGAGGAATATTATAAAAAACTCAATATATATCTAACATTTTTTGGCACATTCCAGTTATTTCAGTATTTTGATGTCTCTATTAAATTTTACCGATATTAAGTCAATTTTCAGGATATATAGACAATATAATGTATGATGATACAATATTATATGTGGTAGATTATACTTAATAGGCCAAAATTGACAACAAGAAACCTGAATATAAAAATGAGTAATTAAACCTTCATATTTTGAAATCTACAGATTCCATTAATCTTCATGGTGTATAGGGAATCACTCATAGCACATATCGAGTTATATTTGTTGTTAGAGTATTTATTATGTGAATATGGTACACAATCACATATCATGAAACATATAATTTTCTCTTTATACCATGGTCGTTGAAGGAGTTACCTCAATGTCATCGATATTTATCTTGGATGAAATTTTCTAATTTGAATGTGAAAGTTTTTTTCTCTCTTCACCATTAATGATTGAATAATTAAATGAAATTTTAATGGATTTCATGAATATATTAATAAATGCATCCTATTATAACATTTTTTATGTTGAATGAAAAAAGTGTTAACATTTTTTAAACTACCATACTAGATGTGTTTGTAGGCCATAAATTCTCAAGATGTCTTGAATATAGAGAAATACACACAAGATAGTTGAAAGAACCCAATTTCTGTACAATGTATTTCTCTTTTAGATTTCAGCCTTATTATTTATCATGGTACTTTTATGGATTCTTGTTGAGCTCTTTAATGTTTCATGGTTGTTTGTGGATTTTTATAATATTGGAACCCTGGATGGTTTCAAAAAGAACTGGATGCACAGTTTGTTGAAATCATGTGATATGTTCTGCGTGGTATTCCCTAATCATATAGGGCATTTTAAAACAGAATGAATAGGTTCATGGATCTCCCTAACTATGATCCCATAGTCTCATGCCTGTACAGAATGTCTATAGTTTTTAAATAATCCATACAACATGGTTTGTCAAACTGTGTGGGTTCCCACTTGAGGTAGAATGGTGAATATAGTTGGAGTGTGGTTTGGCCAACTATGAACATAAACCATGTGAACAATTAATTGGTTTAGTAAAATTATCATTTTTTTACCTTATATCTATTTTATCCTCACAACTCTCTCTTTTTCTCCCACTAACAATTGTTCGGGCTCTGCATCTTCATGGTGTAGCTCCCTTTTTATCATAACCATTCATCTTGGATATCTCTTCCATTTGACATCGATTTAATCACTATTGGTATCATTAGATTCCCCTAGTAACACTCAGCACTATTTAGACATTTTTTGTAATTCATCTTCCCCTCAAAAATTTTATTTTGATGTAGGCTCATATTCCCTATTGTTAGGTCATTGATCAGTTCTTCTATTTTCCTAAAATCATGGCCAATATAATGTACAAAAATAGAATATGATAGATTTAAAGGATTTATGTAGGTGTTCTATGACTCATCCCTATAACTGTCAACATTTTATAAATTTTGTAGTTGTGTTCCACACAAGGCATTGATTATTTAATTTATGTTCAATTCTTATAATATTCATTTATTTTTATAAAGTCTTGTTATTTATTTTTCACTTTTCCATTATAGTTTATGACCTAAAAAACACCACCCGATGTATTTTTATCCTTTATTTATGCATTAAATGGTTTTTTATAACACTTTGTTCACCACTTGTTTGTGTTACCAGTTTAACAGTCTACGGTAAACAAAATTTATAACCAGTGGATCCTTAATTTCCAAATGAATAACACATGTATTGTTTACACTTAACCATTTCATGGTATGTTTTCCAAATAATTAACTAAAAATTAAATTTTTTATTGGCATGTATTTTTATAGAAATAACATGGACAATTTAATTGTAATTTTATTTCATATTGTTTTATATCATTAACCCTCCTTTTCATTCATATGAATTGTAACGTAATGTTCCAAATCATTATATATAGAATAAAAGTAATTAATGGTTTGATATTGTATTTTTCCTTTTGACCTAGTTTTTATGAAAATGGAATGAAGTTTCTGAATTATCAAAAGGTTAGAATAATTATATGTCCCAAATTATATAATGATTCTTGTATATGGTGCCTATTTCATATGGAAATTTTTACCATTATAATAATGTTTCGTCTTGATACTACCTTTAATTCCCAACGTAAATCCATGACCACTAATAGGATTAATATTTAATTTAGTATTCATATCTCTAAGGGCACTACCGACCTTATAACATGGACATTGTCTGTAAGTTTATGCCAGACATGATTCCCTAGGATCCCTTCCCTTCATTTTCTTGATTATTAATAATTTATTGAATGCACTCCATTGATCAATCTGGATTTATTTGTATTTTTGGCTCCATGGATTCACCACATTGGGAATAATAGTACATAGATCATTTTCACCTTGGAAAATATTCGTGGACTCTATAAGAATCTATTATAGTGGAATACCTTGAGTGGTTCACCATGGAATAACACCCAAACCCCTTTCCCAGACTGCATGTTCTTACTAAGTTGGCTTGACCCCTGAGGTCAAGGAATCCGTTGTTGTAACTCTTTTTCCTATTTGATTACTATCATCATTTTAGGATTCCTTATTATAAATTGGGTCATTTATTATTTTTATTATCATTTTACATTGTCATTTTTTATAACTCATGTAACATACTTATGTATGTAACACTCAAATGAATTAATTAAATGTTAAATTTTCAGAAACATTTCTAGTTTAGTATGAGGAATGTATTGTGGTTATCAATATATCATTACATTACTTTTTTATAGGCCATTATACTATCAGTTAATATTGATACACTAGATTGGTATTGACCTTATTGGTGGTGTCCTATTGAGATTTATCTCACACCATATTTGGTCCACTGATGGTATCCTGGAATATTATATGTGTGCAATTGTTTATAATGGTAATAATCTGACATTGGACGCTTGACATGATTTTTTAATTCAGATGGAGGTTAGAAATAGACTACTAAGATATATCATAGGATTCAATGATAGTTTTTTGCTTCATTTTTATTATTTTTATATATTGTAATTTATTGTATTTCCTACTTCTATGTATACATATTTTATTTCTTTTCTGATACATGATATTACATCAACTTTTGTATATACTACTCTTCAACTTTATCAGTTATGGTTAATTATTTTGGATGTTCATTCCTATTTTCCTCTTATTATCCATGGATATATTATATCCAATATTTCTCTTCTTATTATATCCATTTTTCCCCACTCTGTCGTGAGTGAATAGTTTCTTCCAAGGACTCACCCTAGGACCTTCCTACTGGTTGGTAACCACTAGAATATAGAGAGGCTCACTTCATCTCACTGTGCCCATTGGCTTGGGGAACCTTTTATTAGAGCCAGGGTTAGGACATGACAATGTGGTATTGATGGTTTCATTTCCTATGATACTATTTTGAGATAATAGAATAGAGATTAGATATTCTTTAGAACATGACTATAAGCCATGATTGGGAGTAGCTATATGACATTCTCGGTAAATACTGAGTTTCGAAAAATAATAATCATCATTTTTAATTTCACTTATTACAGTTGAAATAAATCCACCGTTAGGTGAAACACATGTATGTGATGTTTATTATATTTTTTCTATTCTAGTAATACATTTTACCCTTGGCCTGATGTGATGAAGGAAAGGAAGCATCAATCATGCATAATTATAGGATCCTAGAATTCACATTCCATGCATATTCCTTGTTTTATAAATTTTTTTACGAATTACATTTATTATATTATATATTATTATCGAGTGACCCATGGATATTATATTAATTCATGTTCAACTAAAATATTCTTCTTAATAGTGGATTTGTTATTTAATGTGTTGAAATAAAAATAAATAGTCTTTCCTATATAGGTTGATAATTTCATCATAAATATATAGTTCTTACCCATTTCATATATATAGCTATGGTGAAATTAGCATCCCTTTGGCATGGATATCGTAAATACCAGTTTCAATCCATGATGTGAATGGGTCCTTGTTAATTTCAATGGGTAATTAACTGAGTCAGTCAATCATATGTTACTTATTACATTCTAGGATCAAATTTAGATGGGGTTGAAAAAAATTAAATTGGGTTCAAATTAAGTTATAAAGTGTACATGCCTTTATTATATAATAACGATGATTCATTTAATCAAACCATTAAATGTTTATATAAGAAAATATAAACATTAAATGTTAATATTGGTTTGTAAAATCAAATGGTATGTAGTAAATAAAGAAGAATGTGCAGTTCACCCATCAACAACTGGAACCTCAAAAAATTAAACATGAACACTTACCAATACCCTACCATTCTACGTGGGTTGTTGGCATAGTTACCTTGGGTTGTCATCCCTTATTCATGTGATCAGATTCTTTTAGTACTTATTTCTACATAAAATATTGTTTTAAGGTGCATGAATGATATTTGTAGAGCTATTACACTAGGATTTCCGTGATTCATGTGCTAGTAGGGTTATGAAAACCATGATTCGGAAGCGGTGGTCCTAAATCCACCAATTGTACCTCATGTAGTTCCACCTAAGGAACCTCTTACTAAAACAAAATTAGGTAAAGTCACACATATTTTTGGGAGTTTCCTACATCTAATTCATTGCTTGGAGGGTGATCTACAACAAACACCTATTATGAATGATCTTACTAGTTAGTTCCAGTTGTAGCATACTCTCATCTCCTCGGGGGATAATAGTAAACAAGATGCTGAGTCTTGTCAATTTTACACTCTTTATATCTTCTAGTATCTTTTGACACATGAATATAAGATGGTCAATCCTTCCACCTACATATTTAATGATTCATCTATGTGATGGTGGTATGGGATTACACTAACTTTTCATCATCATGGATTAGTTGGGGCTTGCTTATAGACCATTTTCTATAAGTACTTCAATACTAAGACACTAAGAGATGAATGAGGAAAAGAGTTCATACACCTCAATCATGGTGCTATGTTCATCATGGATTATTCATCACCTTTAACTGACTTGAAATTCAATTAAATTATTTTTAATGGTGAAGATCTGTCACATAATAGACACTTTGAGGATTTACTAATGCCTTTCATCCATCCACATGTGAATTCATTTCGCCTTCCAATATTTCATAATATCATTAAATAGGCTCAAATCACTAAGCACAACCTGTGTGAATGCATTAGTACATGGCATATAGGTTCAATACAAAATAAGGGAAGTACTTTTTCTTGTAGAAGGAAGTGTCCCCATGACGTTTCTCATCTGATCAATTGGTGAAAGAGTTTATAAAATAGTAGCTCCATTATATTCCATCACTCTGAATGGCATGGGAATCTGAATCCACATTGTAGTAGAGACCCTAAAATGTGTCATTATTTTTTCTGTCTGGTACATCTTCATATATTTTGAAACTCCATTCAACCTACTAATTTTGAAAGAGGACCTACTCCCACTCCACATTCAGGGGTATGATCTGTTACACCACATCCATCATGGAGTTGTAGTATAACTAGCAGCACATTCCATAGGGGAGGTTTTGTCCAAGTTATCAAGAATTAAGAATTTCAAAGATTGAATAGAAAACCTATTCAGGGTAGTTTAGATGTAACTTAGGGAAATAGATCACATTAGTTTCATTCCGTATAAATGATACATGAGAATTTGAGTACATGGCCATCCATAGTACTAGGTACTATCCTTATGGACTCCACTATTATATCTACATTATTCGATACAGATTATTGACACTCCTTTCTCTCTTTATTGACCATGGAAATTTTCTATTAAGAAATTATTTATTAATGTGGTGTAATGACCATGGATACACTATTAGGTGTGCGATGAGAGAGAATAAGCTGATGTAGGGAATTCCCCCTTCATGATGGAAATCATCCCTTCTAATGGGACCTCTTAATCCTAAGAATGATGAGCTTCAATATAATTCTTGGGATCAACCGGTCAGTTTTCTATCACAGTTATACAAACAGATATCATTGTATGGTATCATTTACATCACCAGAGGGTGTTAGTTATCGTCACAAGGGTGAGTGGAATTTTTAGTCTAGTGGAGCTACTCTAGAACATCATGGTCTGGGTGGAGTGAACACCCATATTTATTGTCTCATCATGAAGGACCAGGTGAGTTCATCTGGAATATATTCCTCCTATAGTGTTTCATTTTATGGATTCATTTGTCAATTATTTTTCAATCATACCTACTGAAATAGAAATAAAGGTTATGATTAATAATGTTCTATGAGAAACTATGGTGTCAATTCCTCTATATATTATGGAACCTAGTTAGATCAAAGAGCTCAATATATATTTAGAAGATCTAGATTCCAAGGATTTTATCTAACCCATCTCTTCTTCATGGGGTTCACCAAATATTTTCACAAAGAAGAAAGGTGGAAATTTTTTTTAATTCATAGATTACTGACGGTTGAAAAAGAATATAGTTATCAATTAATATCTATGTCATCAAATTGATGATATATTTGAAAATATATATGAATCAAGGTTATTCTTAATGATTGACTTGAGATCGGGCTATGATCATGTGTGAGTTTGGTGATCAGATATACAATTTATGGATTTATGATTTTGTGTAATTTTATAGAGTATCTTGTTATGTCATTCAGTAAAACGGATTTTACCAACCTTTTCATGTATTTAACGTATACATTTTTTCATCCCTATCGGGATTCCATGGAAGTGGTATTTATAGATGAAACCTTGGATTATTGTCATAATCGAACCAACCAGGATAAATACCATGATATCACTCGAAGTACACTGAGAGTTCATCGGCATATACCATGATTTATAAGTTCCTCTTATGGATCAATAAATGTCTCTTATTAGGTAATTTTTTAACCAAATCTTGTGTATTTGTTGACTGAGATAATGTGAATATTGTTATATACTGGGAGTATCCCAAAATGTGGTTAATATGTAGTGTTTTTGGGAGATGCATGGATATTATTGGAATTTCATACATGAATTATCAAACCTTTGTAGACCATTTACTAATCTAAAAATAAATGGTGTGTTGTTCATATGGTTAGAAGCGTGTCAGAGAATCATTAAGGAGTTGAAAAGAATTATTACCTCGTCACCAATTCTAATTCATCCAAAGTTGAGTAGAGGTTATACCCATTTGTGTGGTACATATTTAATCAAGTTATGAGAAGTGATAATGTTGGAGGGTTGATTTTTTGCATAAAGATTTTGGAAGTAAATGACTCATGAGAGAAACTACATGATGCTGGACCATGAGAAAGTATCCTTTTTTCCATGCCTTACATTTCTAGAGAAATTATCTTATCAGTGACTAAATTATGGTGTATTCAGAATATAAAAGATTAAAATATATCTTTTCACATTTTTACTAGAATATAAAATAATAAATATGGTTCATATATATTCACTACTTTGAATTTGAGCTTGCTTATATACCTGAAAAGAAAAATATGATAGCTGACGACCTATGTTGGAAAACCAGGGCACATGCCACATAGGAAGCTAGTGATGGATTGATATTGATGAACCTATTATATGAATTTCATCTAGGGTATCATGAAATTATATAGAATCATTATGACTCAAATATGATAGTTACATCATTACTCCTTAATAGTGAGAATAATAGGAAGTTGTCAGATCCTGATGTCTTGGATCAATGGGAGAGTATTTTTGGTGAGAAACCACCTCCAAATTCGTCTGTTAATATAGATGAAATTCATAGTTTGAATGATCATATCTGGGATCCTATATAAATGAAAAAGTAACAAATGTGAGAGTCTAATTCTTATCAATAGAAATTTATTCATGGAATCTTCTAGGTGTATGTAGATATTTGACTTATATATGGGTGGCTAGTGATGAAATTTCATATAACAGGTTTTATCACGAGGTGTTACACTTATCAGAAAGTGAAGGTTGAGAACCAATGAAATAATATATTGTAATAGTCAATATTGGTACCTGAGTGTAAATGGTAGGATTTTTATATGGATTTTGTTATCGGCTTAACGAGGTCACATCGAGTTAGCGATGCAATTTGGGTAGTCATTTAAAGACTAAAAAATTATATCCATGCCCTTCTTATATGGGAGACTTTCTTAAATGATTTGAGGGGATAGTTATATTTCTATGAGATCATATATTTACATGGGATCCCTCATACAATCAATTCTAATAGATATGCATGTTTCACATAGAGTATCTTGCATGGGTTAGGTAAATAAATGGGTTCATTGGAGTATTTGAGCATAAACAATTATCCCCAGACTGATGGCCAGTCAGAATAAACAATAAAGGTCTTGTAAGACCTTCTCATAGAATATAACCTTCATTTTCATGGATCTTGGGAGACGCATGTCCCTATCTTTGAGTTTTCCTTTAATAATAAATTTTATTTAATGACTCGAATAGATCCTAAAGAGGACATGTATATTAGGTCATTTTTTAAACCCATTGATGATTAGAGGAAGGATGGGTAGTGTTACTGGGTCTTCATCCCATTTAGGATACATTAGAGTAGGTTCAACTGATCAAGAATCATATGAAAACTACTCAGTCTAGATAGAAATATTATGTTGATTTCTATCAAAGACCAATAGATTTCATGTTCAAGGGTTATATTTTCTTGTTCGTATCACCTAAAATGGGGAAAACACTAATATAGTGGAAAGGGAATCTTTCACATCATCATGTTAAAAAATTTTAGATTCTTTATATAGTTTTATCAGAACATTATTAGATAAAATTTCTTCAAATGTATTGTTCCATTCATGATTGTTTCCACATTAAACTACTTTATAGTTATCATGTCGACCCATCTCAATATTTTAATCCTAAGGAGGTTCAAATGGTTGTTGATTATTTTTTTCATGGATTATCCCATATGAATAATTTAATGAAGAATGAATAATCTTGGAGGTCGGACTATCTCATTAGTATGGGGTGCTATGAAATCAAATACACTTACATGAAGATACTTTGGAGAAGGAGACCAACGTACATTCTCTGTGGTGGGAGTTTCCATATACAATGTATTACTTCCCTTGGAAGGTGAACTCGGGGCTGAGTTCCTTTAAAGGTGGAAGACTATAAGTAAACTATATTTCTATGAATTAATTACAATTTATATTTATATATAATTCATCATCGTATATTTATTATAGATTCGTATTTAGGTTACTCATATTTTGTTGGTGTCTGGGTTTGTTCGAACTTCATAACCCCAGCCAATAGATAATGTAACTGGTTGCAAAGTTAATTGAAACCATGTGTTCTACACCACATAGTTTCTCCCAACATTGTTGAACATTTTCTAGAGGAATTAAGGGGTGATAAAATTCCCTAATCCAGGCCACAAAGCCTTAAATATTGTCTGTAATTTTTATCAGATACATACACATATTTAGTGCATGGTTTCTCAAATCAGACAGCCTAACCATGTGGGTACCCTCTTGGTGTAGTTAAGTGTTCATGGAAGGCACAAAGTTTATTCAACCGTTTATCCAAACTATGTAACCCAATAATTTTATGCTAATATGACTATTTTTCCCTTAAATATATTTAAACCTAATCCTCCCTCTTCATCAATCATTTCTAGTGGATAAGGCACCACTTCTTTATATTGAAGCTCCCTTTTTGGAATAAATAATCTTCTAGGATATCATGTTCATCTAAACTATGATTTAATCATTGTTTGTCTAATTGGATTCTTCCATGTAATATGTTGATAACATAGACACAGTTCTTCATTTTAGTTTCCTTGAAAATTTCATTTTTGATGAAGGCTCGTATGCCCTTTTTAGGTTATTAATCCAATATTAAATTCTCTTCAGATCCCAGCCAACTAAGGGATGATACTAGATGAGGAGAGAACTATAAGATAAATTTTGGGGGTTTTTGATTAATTCCTCAAAGTATAAATTTTGTTAAACTGTTTCAATTGTGTGTTGCCCATTTCACCATGAATTTTTTATTTAACTCATAATCCATTATTATAATCATCATTCTCGTATTCTAAATCATTGATCTTTATTGTTAATTATTTTTTAAGGTAATGCCCTCCACAATATCAAATATATATATGGATATTCAATATTTTGGTCATAATTTGTTTTTTATAACTATCTGTACCACTATTTGAGTGTGTTATAACTTGACCCCTCTAACGTAAGTGTTCTTTTAAAATCAATGGATCCTTACTTTATAAATGTCTATAATATGTAGAGATTCCACTAAACCCTAATATGTTAAGTGTTACTATTTATTAATTTTCCCATCAAATATTAAATATAATGTATATTTATATATATCACATGGCCTAGTTAGTTATAATTATAGTTAATATGGTTGTATATCTTTAGACTTCCATTTTATTCTTATGAGAGGTAAAGGAATGAACCAAATAATTGAATATGGAATTAGTGTAATAAATCATAACATTTCCTATTTTTCCTTGTCACCAAATATGAAAGGAAATGTAATTCTCCTTTTGAATTATCAAAAGGCATGAGTATTTACATCGCATGAATTAAATAATGAATCAAGTATAAAGTAACTATTGCAAATGGACCTTTTTATATTTATCGAATCAATCAGACATGATCCATCCTTGGATAGATAATGGAATTCATTGATAACTCATAGGATTCCATTATGATTCAATTAACCAATTTCCAAGGGAGATACACTCTTTAAAAAATTGTTATTTTCAACTAAAAGATACCTATCTTGATGTCATAGGATCTCTTCTCCATCTTTTCATGATTATTATAATTCCTTGGTTAATATCCTAGGATCTAGTTTGATGTATTCAAACGCAGGGCACTAGGGATTAAACCCATAATAATGATTCATTATTTTCAAATTTTATCCTTTGTGGAGATCCTTTTACTGGGTTAGAATCTATTATAGTGGAATTATATGTGTGCTTCCCATTGAATTATGCTCTGTCCCATTTTTTAGGATGCATGTTATTACTATGTTTTCTCTAACCCAAAGGTCAATGAATCCTTGAATAGTACCTTCAATCCCATTTCATATTTATCATCATTTTAGGATACCTTGATATAACATGGGTCCTTTATTATCATTATTACCATTATACATTTTCAGTTTTTGTATACCTCATGTTTCCAACTTATATCTATTGAGCTCAAATGTATTTATTAAATGATTAAATGTTCAAATAATTTCCTTATAAGTACCCAGACCTAATAATTTCATAATGTTGTGATTATTAATGAATTTTAACTTTTTTCAAATTGATGATATTTTTGGGTTTATTGTTTTAGGTAATTTGGATTTAACATTTACATAAGATCTCAAATATTAAAATGATTTCAACTCTAATCACTATCAATTTATTTCATTATCTAAAACATTTTAAAATAAAATATGATTTATTTTTATTGATAAAAACCATCATAAAATTCGTCTTGACATCCTCCATTATCTTACACATTATTATACCATGTGAAAAACAATTCCAAAACATAGGAGGAGCACAAAAATCATATTAAGGGTCATAAAAAATGAAATAAACTATTAGTCCCTGAATATTTTAAACTCCGGAAAACATTTTCACCCAATTATAATTTTTTATCATAAAATTTAAAATTTTTATCTTACCCCATGGAATCATAAGATTCCACTAAAACTTGTAGAAATCCTGAATTATAATGGAATGTTGTGGAATTCAGATTATTATTACATTTTAGATTTCATGGCTTCATAGGGAGTAACCTTCTTGGTTACATTTTGAATATATATCACAACATATTAAATAAATGTAATAGGATAAAACTTATAATTTAACACCATATCATTACCCAATGAAATGGATAGATATCATTGGGTCACCTAAACCTATTTTATCACCGAAACAACCCATAAACATATGCAATGCTGAATATCTTTTATATAATCATAACACATAAAAAAGCATAAAAGAAAAAAAGATCTGTAATTTAAAATCAAAATATATCATATCAATAAATTGAAATAATAAAAACAATATCCAAAGAATTTTAAATACTAAAATACCAAAAAAAAATTACGATTTCTTTTCCTTTTAAGAGCATCAATTCTTATATGGAATGCCAAATATCAAATAATGGTTACTACAACGAAGTAGTCATTGTCTCCATATAAATTAAAAAACATTTCCTTTGTTCTTTAGTAAAACACGTTTAATAAATATATTCCATTAAATATCCTTTTAATTAAATTAAAAGTCAAATGGGCTGATTATGCACCGTATAAAAGAAGGTGGTGTATAACATCAAAATATGCTTCACTAAAAGGATATTGAGACGAAGTCACTTACCTTGAGTCCAATTAACTATATATGTTCTTTATCTTATTGAATAATAAACATAGATTAATTTATACTTTCTTCAATACCTTTTTAATTTTATTATTCATTTTATATTATCTATTTCCTAGTTAAAACAATTACATATTTATTTATGTTCATGTTAGGCGTTTGGTTGATATTTTGTACATAAGTCTAAAATGAATTTTTTATGGTATAAATAGTCCATATGGTCATAATTGAATCATCTATAGAATAATATTCATGATATAACAATCGAATTTATACATAAAGTATAATTTTAAATAAAACCATTACTTATGGTTATGAAAAATGAACAATGTTATAATCATGGAGAAGGTTGGTTGTACGTACGTGTGAGTTACATTTTCATTTTTCTATGATCATTATGGAAAAGATAATTATTATATTATCTATTAAAAATGGTCATGATATAATTAAAATAATACTATTAATTTATAATATTTATATATTTCATACTACTCATGTAATGAATAAAATCAAATCACCTCGCATTATGAAGGTGATAGATCACATGTACACACGAACGACAATAAAATTTTTATGTGCATGGAAAGTAAGAACCTAAGTGATATATTATTATATAATATTGATTAATATATCTTTAATAGAAAATAGTGACCTTAATTCTATCATTATATTCATTCAAGGGATATGGTAATGGAAGATGAATAAAATGAGTCTGTGAAGGGGATAGTTCACAGGTATGCATGAATGATTAATTCCTTTCCAATTTGATGGAAGTGGAGATGTATTTTTGGGATGATTTTATCAAAATAACATATATGTATATTTAGGATAATATATGTATTATAATATAATGGATGGATATTGATTTAATAAACTAGAACAAAAAATAAAATAGAAACACATAAATAAAAATTATACATCTTCTGCAATAGATCACCTTTGATGGACAGCTTAACACCTCTAAGAAGGGTTTTCTAGATAATAAAAGGCCTCAATAATGACTTTATGGATAATAGGAATATTATTGGTCATGTTTTGGAAAAAAAATTATGAAGTGTAAGGAATAAGGAATTATAGTTATTTATTATATGGGAGGGGATGGGCACTCTTCTAATTAATAAAAGAATTAAATTAATATAAATTAATTTTTTCCCCAAATATGTATAAAATTATTCAGTTAATGTATAGGATGAATTTGGGACTAAATATAATCATCCAATTAATTTTATACAAGTTTTAATATTTTTTAATCCTTATCTTTTTGTTTCATCCCATTTTAACTCTTACTATTTAATCAAGTAATTTACACTTTGAGAGTTAAAATAATTACCCTAAAACAACAACAAAGAAATTAATGAGTAATTAATGAAATTTAAAGTCATAAAAAACCAGTTGGATGAATATTTGTTTTTATAAATTTTATATCATTTAATAAAATATTTTATATTTTAAAAGAGATTTGGCGAGAAGACGGGTAAAATAGACGTTCAAAATTACAATAAGTGTTTATATCAAATTCAAATTAAAAATTATTCCAATGAAATAAATTATATAAATACACGAGTTAGTTATAAATTATTAATTGTAAAATTATTTTAATTTATAAAAAATATATAAAAGAAAAAAAATTAGTTTTTAACATCAATGAAGTATCTTTCACAATTCATCAAAAAATGCAACTTTTCAGAAAAATACCAAAAATTTAACTAAACTAAATTTTTATGCCCCAATTATAAATAAAAGTTTTATTTTTTCAAATATAACTTATAAATGTTTCAAAAAACTATATTTAAACCTGGTTCCCTCTAAAAAGGTGTTAAAAATGCCTTTTTTGAAAAATACTCCTTTTATGCATAAAATAGAATTTGTTCTTATATCATGTCTCAAAAACAAATAAGATAATATTGAATTAAAAATTCATTAATATAATCCAAAAATAGTGATTTTATTAATTTATAAACACACTTATTTACACTTCAATATTTTTTCCATATAAATACATCATTTAAATTCAATTCAGTTTTTTTTTTCATTTCTAGTTAATTTGGAAACTAATAAATTATTATATAAACATCTGTAAGAATTATTTTAATAATTTAGTTGACATTGTCCATTCCATCCATTCTGATGTCTAGGAATAAATTACCACATAAAATGAAAATATTCAAATATTTGTTTTTCAGTACAACTCAGTCTTACGTGAAACTTAAGATTTTAGAGAAACCCATTGTTTTGTGTCAGGTATGCTATCATACATAGAATCCCTTTAAGATAAAATAACTATATAATAAATAAATAATAATAAATATGAAATATTATGTATTCTATAATTACCTAGTATATTACATCCTTCCCCCGTTTATAAATTGCATCCATGAAATTTTAAATTTGTGCTCCGTAACTAATGTTTCAATTTTTAGAATTAATTTATTGAAATCCCACATCGAAATAATAGTTAAAAAAACCACCACACTAAAAGAAAGAAAGTGAAGTACAAAGGATACCTAAGAAAACAAAAAAATACCGTTAGATATAGGAAGACATGGTATTTAATAGAAAAAAACAATCACATTTTGATAGATAGTGATAGAAAAACATTTCAGGTGAAGGTTAACAATAAAAAACAAAAAAATGTGATTTGTTAAAAGTTTATTGATTTATAATGAAGATAAATAAATGAATAATATTTTTTAAGATCCTTTTCATAGAGTTGATTAATTTTTTTAATAATTAGAATAATAAAATAATGAGGTGTACTTAATTAAATAGTATATATTCATCCTTTAATCAAATTCTACCACAAACTCATATTTTCCGCCAAAGATGAGCTTTCTGGATGAAATATTTATACCTAAATCACTAGAATCTACTTCTATAGAATCACATATTCTATAACAGATTAACTATATATTTCTATTATTTTAAAACATTAACCAAAACCAATATGTCTGGGATACTATAATTATACAAAATGAATAAACTATTATATGATAAATAATATATTAATCCCCAAAAATCAACATTGATACGCAAATTTCAACAAAGTACACTAAAAAATCACTATCTGTTAAATTATACAACATAATCCCACTTAGATAGTTAAAAAATCAGAAGGGATCGATCACATTGTCTTATAATATAATTTTTTATATTTCTCTCCAAATAAAATTAACCAATCTTAATGTCTCATACCAAAAATTAATTAACCTAATCACATATTCTCCATGATTGTTTAATCATTTATATAAATAACCCAATTCCCCTAAATTCCACAATTATAATCATATATTCTTCTCAAATATATTTAAAGCATTACTCCTCAATTAAAATACCATATTATTATATTTTCCTTTATCATGTAGTGTTTCCAAGCTAGTGAACATATTCTAAAATAACATTTATCACTAAATCCCCAAATAATTTTCCAATGAAAAGGAAATCCATTTTATAAAACATAATTTCCTAAAATCAAGGTATTGTTATTCCATAAACCCATTAAACTAAAAATAAAATTTCATACTAACCAATGAGTTCTCATAGGCTAGTGGTAGCTGATAAAATCTTATTGCCCTTTGGTTGTAGTTACGATTCATTCATCCTTGTCAGACGCGATAGTTTTATCACCCGTCCGATGTGTTTTCCATTTTATAAATCTAAATAATTATAATATCATTACCAAAATGATATAAAATTATAGAGACCCTATTCTTTTACATATATCATTACATGATTTTAAGCATAATTTTACATTATAGTACAATCCAAGGATTTTGAAGTCTATCTTCTTTGAAGAGTAGTTATATAAAACATGAAACATGGGGCCAAAAACAACTTCATTATTTAATATCCACAAAGATCTCATAACTTCCTTTGATCCATTAAATCTTCATAGGTTAACCTCGGGAACACACGAAAAGGGATGATCTAAAAATCATAATTAGGGAATGAATATATGAATAAATATTAAGAACGTGAGTTTGGTGGCATTACATAATGTTATCAAAAGCAATGTACATATGGAATTATAAAAAATAATCATGGGATCATATAAAAAATGAAATCACAGAAATGTGGTAGAAACATAAAACATGTCTTTTTTATGAGTGACATCTAATTTCCAATCCCATTTCCCATAGTTGTAAGGGTCAAAGGTAACCTCCAATCTCATTTCCCATAGTTTTAAAAGCCAAGGCTAACCGTCAAAACTGTTGCACATTGCATCTCATGAGACTTAACATTTCCCAATGAATTGGATAACGGTCTAGGTTCAACCATATTACATTATAATGAATATTTTTTCCCATATATAATTATACATAATAAATCATACATAATCAAAACAGATACACATGGAGGGAATTGGGTACCACAATCACGACATAAAGCATAACCAATGGGTGTATCATGAAAGTGTCCCCTGAATAAAGTAATTTGAACATTAATGGGAATATATAATTTAAAATAGGAATATATCATGTAAATTTATGTCAAACAGAAGTGAAAACATATAGGAAAATTATTTGATAAATTTTTTCATTAAATGATTTTTGTATGGTTTTAAGAAAAATACTATAGAGAATATAAATTAGGAAAAAGTAAAACCATTCATATAAAACCATTATTTAACAATGAAAAATTTCATAATAAATAGTCTGATTATATTACGAATTTTTTTTCTTAAAATATATGATATAGTGCACATTAAATCTCATAATAATTAGAGATGTTCCCTTAAAATGGGTTTTCTTTTCGGAAAGTTCTAAGGAAGGAATCATTTAAAAACATGTATATCCCTGAATGTGAGTGATTAAATGGTATTGATAAATTAATTTTATAAACCATCACATCATTTATAATATTCACATAAATATACAATATAACCCCATTTTGAAATAATGAAAGATATGGCAACCCGAAAGAACAAATGAGGATTAGGTAGAATTCATTACTGATTATCGACATGGAATCAGATGTACCTAATAGGGCTTTATGAGGGATAAAATGAGTTTCTCATCACATATACATCATTAGGGAAGTAAGGTATAGATGTGAAATCATACCACAATTTTTTTGGGTTGCACATGAAAATGCATAGCATAGAAAATAATCTTGATTAAGAGTGAAAAAGAGAGGATCCCTTACCTTAAGTTAGGGGGTGATCTTTTCTTGAACCTAATGACCTGAAATAACTAAATAGGTCTATTAATTAACAATTAAATATCATATTATTTATTTAATTTATTTAATTTAATCTTTTTTAGATCATTCAATACATTTTTGATTATTTATAATGTTCATTTTCATTGTTCGGGTCTGTTTGATTACTTAGGTTTAAATGATCGGTTCATGTTCGGATATACATGTATAATGAAAGTGGTTTTCTAGAAATTATGTTTCAAGTTTTTAAAGAAAATCAAGGAGATATCATGGTTATAAGAATTCATTTGGTTATAGTGAGTGAAGATGAATTATTATATATAAAAATCGTGACATCCACTTTGGTTAATCGATGGGTTTGGATTTCAATGAACATGTTTTGTTTTATAAATTGATACCATTTGTAAAAAATTATTAAAGAGCATTAAATATGTTATATTACATATAATATAATATTTTCCAAATATAACAAAAATGGTATCATGACCATAATTAAATATTATAAAAGAAATTGATAAACTATTTTCTTTGAATGTGCTAAATTATATATCTCAAATGATGTTTTCATATCTTTCAAAAAAAGATGGGGACTGGGGAGAAGATAAAAAATTATAATATTATAATTATATTATTAAATTAAATTTTTGATACAGTATTTATCATACCATTTGGGTGAAGGGATGTGAGAAAAAAACATGTAAATAAAAGAATATAAAATAACTCAAAGAATTTGAATGAGGAATTTTCCACCTGAGTTAAACTCCTTTGAGAGGCTCTAAAAGGGAGAGGATTTTGTATTTTGAAGAGAATAGAGGCTATTAGATGTGGATAAGGTTCTTGGTATGATATTTTGGTAGAATATTGGTGTGTCATAGGTCTTGAGAGGAGTGTAGAGAAGAGGGAGTGGGGGGTTTTATATTGTGGAGGAGAGTACGGTTTTCATAATTTTTTAATCATTACTTTATTAATTTATCTCACAACCCACAATTGTGATTATAACAGGATACAAAATAGTAATATTTTTATGTGAGTTCAAAAAAATACCATTTACATCATCCATGACTGAATCATGATGAAAAAATCAAGGTTTTAGCATTTATAGTAAATTATCAGATTTCACTATTCATAAAAAATTTAAGTATTTTAGAAAAATCCCAAATATATACCCTAAACATTTATTGATGTGTATAATCAAAAAATGAATTCAATTTTTCTAAAATAATTTTCTAAATATTATTATTTTAATATTTATTTAAATTAATAATTTACTTGAAAAATACAGATTTTAAAACGATTCTTTCCCTATTCCCACTTATATGTATATCGTACTTCCACGAGTATCTTATTTATATACTATCATAGGTAAGGTTACTATTCATTATGGTATTTAAGTATTCATAACTATAAGATTATTATTGATAATTGTATGTTAATATTCACCTAAAATTATGTTTTCTTTATTGGTCTCTAGATAACTTTCTGATCACAACCGTGCATATCATATTTTGGAAATTCATATCAAAAAAGTTAAATGATCATGTTTTAAGTTCAAATAGAACTTCTTGGTTTATTATTTTGTGATTTCCTTGATTATGAAATATTTAATATAAGGTAATTTCCATTGAAAAACTTTGGTTCGTTATATTTTTACCACCTTATAAAAGTTTTCCCTTGATATTTCATTATACATTAAAGGCAATAAATAGATTTGAATTCTTTTCGTTTATTTCCTCCTCCAATTCCCATATTTCCTCTTCGTACATAGGGTTCCTCCATAGTAATTATACCATGTTAGTAGTTTAGTTACATAGAACTCCATCTCTATGATTGAAGATCTTCAGAAGTTTCTCACTTAGGAATGGTCATCCTCTAACTGTACCACCTTTGAAGATAGTACATGAGAAGGGTCTAGTATGTACTTCCTTAAGAGGGGTACATGAAAGACATAATGTACATTGGTTGTGGAAGGTTGAGGATCAAGTATATTGTCCATAGCCGTGACCAGATCCATAACTTCAATGGGGCTGATTCACCTGGGACATAACTTCCATTTTTTACAAAACCTCATGACATTCTTCCATATTGATATGCGTAGAAATACCATATATCCAACGTTGAACTCAAGGTCTTGTCGGCGATTATCTACATAATTATTCACTCGACCTTTGGCTACCTCGATATGATGTTGAATTGCATTCACCTTCTACACCATTTCATCAACCATTTCAGGTCCTAGCAGTATACACTCACTGACATAATCTGAACACGCCGGTTTTCAACACCTTTTCCCATAAAGGGCTTCATTTGGTTCCATTCAGATGCTCGAGTGGAAACTATTTTTATAGGAGAATTCAACCAGTGGAATATGTTGGTCCCAACCTCATTTCAATTCCATAGAACATGCTCTCAACATGTCTTCTAGTGTCTGAATAGTCTTCTTATATTGGCCATCCAATGGAGGATTCTAGGCCATAATAAAGTTATGTTCTGTTTTTAGAGAATGTTAAAGACATTTCCAGAACATCTTTGTGAACCTAGGGTCACGATCAAATAAAACAGTTAGTGGTACTCCATGCATCCTTTCTAATTCATTGATGTAAATCTATGAAAGTCTATCTGATGAGAAGTCCTATCGAATTGCAATAAACTGAACTGTCTTTATAAGAGGGTCCACAATGACCCATATAGCATTGTTTCCTATTGATGTCTTTGGATGTCCGGTGACAAATTACATGGTAATGTTCTCCCACCTACATTTTTTATGGCTATTGTCTGTATCATCCCCTTAGACTTTTTCCTCTCATCCTTTACTTGCTGACATACAAGGCACCTTGATGTATATTTAACAATCTCACTTTTCATAATGTCCCCCCAAAAGTATTCTCGAAGATCTCGATACATCTTTGTGATCTATGGGTGTATAGAGACGTTCGAGCTATTTGTATCATTAAAAATCACATTCTTCATCTTTTGATTGGATGCTACACATAATCGTGACCCATGTATTACTACACCTTCCCTATTTATAATGAAATTAGTGGATTTTCTACATCTGATAGCTTCCACCCTTTTCATAAGTTCCACATATTTTTTATGAGTATCCTTTATTTTATCCATGAGGAATGTTTCAGCAATAATTTGAGAAAGGATTGATGATGTTCCTCCCTTAAATATTACTATGTCCATCCTCTACAAATCTAAGAAGATCAGGTCCTTTTCAATTCTCATCATTGATATAGATGCATTATCCTTTCTATATAGAGTATCTTCCACCTTATTTTCTTTACCTGGATAGTAGTGTATTGACCCATAATAATCCAGGATGAGATCTATCTATCGTCACTTGCTGTTATTATGCACTTTTTATTTTATTATATATTTGAGACTCTTGGGGTCATTATATATATCACACTTTTCCCCATAGAGATAATGCAGCCAGATTTTCTATGCAAAGATGACAGCCGCAAACTATAGATCATGTGTGGGATATGTTTTCTCATTGACATTCAACTTCATTGAGTAATATTCTATCACATTACCATTTTTGATTAGGACATAGAATAATCCCTTCTTTGAAGCATCAATGAACATCACAAAGAGTTCTCCAATTATTGGGAGTGTGAGTACTGGCACAGTGATAAGCCTCTTTTTCAACTCCTTGATACATTCTTCACATTCTGGAGTCCAGACAAACATCACTCCCTTACATGTTAGCTCAATCATTCTGTTTTATAATAGTGAAAATATATTCACAAATCATCGATAATACTCAGCTATACCCAAATCTGAGGATCTCCATTTTAGAAGTTGGTCAGGGGCACTCTTCAATTACATTTGTCTTGGAAGGGTCCACATATTTCCCTTTTCTGATGAAAACATGACCCATGAATGATACTTTCTCCATCTAGAACTCACATTTACTATAAATTTCATTTATCCTCTCCTTTCGTAAATTTATTAACACATTATTAAAATGCTCATCATGTTCTTCCTTGCCCAAAGAGTATATCTGAATCACTCACTCAACGTAACATTTGTTTAAAAAACACTTTTAAGGGGAAAGTGAGAACCCTAATAGATTACCAGTTTAAACACCAAAAGATACTACATATTTTTTGAAGAACAGTTTGAGACAATTGGAGTCAATCTCCCTAAACAATATAGTGATTTTATTGAGCTCATGATAATCAATTCTGAGATGCATTGATCCATCCTTCTTTGTGACGAACAGGATTGTGCACCCCAAGGTGAAGCACTCGGGCTTATGAAACCCCTCTCTAGATTTTCCAATAACTACATCCTCAGATCATCCATCTATATGGTGGGAACTATATATGGTGTCATTAAGATAGGTAGATACCAAGGGATGTGTTCAATTGATAACTCGGCCTCCCAATATAGAGCAAGACCATGATACTTTTTAGGGAATACATCTGTGTAATCCCTTTTGATTGGAATTTCTTAAAGCATGACCCTCTCATATGCCTCAATCATTTGAGCAAGACCTGCTTTCTCATAATGAAACAGTATCCACACTTTGGATGAGGATTCTACTGGAGATTCATCTTCCTCCTTACAGAAGTAATGAATTAGAGGATGCTTTCGGATGTGTAGAGTAATATCTCTTTCTTTATAATTGATGTTGGCCTTGTATAAAGATAGAAAATACATTCCCAAGATTATGGATAACTCCACTAAAGAAAGTATGATGAGATTTTTTTGGAGGGTCAGTCCACAAATGTTAATGTGGGAGGAGTTATAAACCTTTGACGTAATAATATCTGTATTTTATGTTCTCACAGATAACATTTCCTCCAATTTGTGAGGTGGTTTTTTGAATAGTTCTACTAAATTTGAAGAATATGAATGAATACGTATAACCATAATGAAATAGTACTCTCATTATTCTTGAATGAATAACTAGAGTACTTTTCACCACATCACTATCTAGATCCACCTCAGTAGTAGTGATAGTATAATCCCTTCCTTTGTTCCTTGGTGGTTGTTGTTTATTTCCTATAACAATTTTTGTCTTAAGGATATTAACTGCATAATAACCATGATCCATGTAGCTGTAACACTACACTACAGGTTGAGTGTTTATTTGAAACATTTATTCTTCATCCGCATTATTGTGGTTCTTTATATCTCATCGGCAGTTTTTATTCATAAGACCAAACATTCCACATTAGAGGAAATTCATGGTTACCTTTAGACAGTTCCTATGAATATTCATCCCACAACATTTACATGTGGAATATTCGGGCTTCATTCCATCATGGTATTTGTTGGTTAAACCAAGATTGTTGTCCTCAATTTTTCACTTCATGTCACCAAGACTACAAGACAACTGAGAGTATCCATTCTCCATTTCATCCTTGTGGGTATAACGAAAAACCATTTCATCACTATTGAAGTCTCTAATAACCAATTCTTTTCATAGACTCGACTTTAGTCCACTAAATAAGTGATCCAATTTTCATTATGTGTTCATTAAAAAAGCTATAGGCATACCTTTCAGGCCTTGTTATGTTTGCTTCATATGCCCAGATAGACTCATGTTCCTTCTACTTCAGTCCGAGGAACTCTTCTTCCCTCTTGAGACAGTGGGTTCAAGGGAAATATTTATTAAAAAACATATTCTTGAATTCCTCCAAAACCAGGGAATTAATTTCCTCTTAGGGTTACATAATCTTGATTAGTGTCCACCACGTAATAGCTTCCCCATTAAAATAATAGATCACAAGTATGAATTTCTCATCCTCTGAGAACTAGAGGACAGAGAATATCTTTTCAATGGAGATAATCCAATGTTCCACAAGGAGGGGATTATATGATCTACTAAACATTGGAGGCCTTTTCCATATGAAGGATTCTATGGAAACACCCTTGTTACTTAGAGGAGGAGGGAGTTCCACATTATTGATGTTATTATTTGTAACTTGATCCATCTATGAAAGTACATTCATGATGTTTTGGGCAACTTTTCCCATCATAAAAGGCAAATCACTACAGTAATCTTAACATTTCCTATCATATTGTCCATTGGAACGTGTTCTTATATTTCCTATCATTTGCTTAGAAAAAGAATTTACAATTCAAGGGTTTGAAAACATAGTTATTGAACATAAAAAAAAAACTTTAACATAAAAGGATAAGCTTGTAAAGGAAAAAAATATCCTAACTTGTTATTCCATGGGATTAAATCTAGGTTATACTTGATCAATTTCATATCTTATATTCTTATGGGATTTTTTCCCCTTATTAATGTTTTTTAAAAAGCTTATGAATTCACCAAATCATATCTCCCGGGAGTGTCAATACCAAGAGTACAACATTGCCTGTTGTTGGTGTACTAGGATGCCCTGGGTCAATCCCAAAACTCCTTGTCATTGTTTCACTCCTAGGTGCATCTATTCCAGAGCCACCTATACCAGTTTTTATCTAGACATTGACCTATTTTTTGGAGAATTTAGTTACTCTATACATTCCATAATTTAGGGTTGTTTTATTATACTCAGCTTCAGCCTTATGGTGCTCACTAATGTGCTCTATTTGTAATCTCAAAAATATAAATAGACCATCCTATAATACCAAAAATAGTTACAATATCTATTTACATATAACATTGCATGATTTGGAACAATATTATATATCAGAGTACAATACATGGATCATGAAATCTACAATCTTTGAAGACTAGGTACATAATACACGAAACATGGGGATAAAAAAACATTTTTGTTTCATATCCTTAAAGAGATTTTAACATACTTCGATCCCTTACAACTACATATGGTACCCTTGGGATCAAATGAACAAACATATGAGCTAAAAATCCCAGAATGAGAATGAACATAATAATAAATCTTAACCACATGGGTTAGGATCCATGACATAATGATATCAAAAACACGGTACATAAGGAATTATAACATATAAACATGGGATCATATAAACATGGAATTATAGAAATGTTGAAGAAACATAAAATATTTCTTTAGTATGAGTTAAGAGTAACTGTAATAACCTTGAACCGAACAGCCACTTGAATAGTAGTAAACGGGTCTGGTGCTACTACCTTAGGCACACCTCCCAGAATGCCAAAGGCTGCTGACTAGTAGCAATGATCATATAGGTATTGTGGGGAGGTTATATACTCTCGGAGGATAATTATATTGGTACTGGTCCGATTATAATAATAAAGATGCAGCAGAGTAAATGACTCAAGAGACTCGAACAAGACCCATAGAGCATAATAAAATTCAATATCAATAAACAACGGAAGTAATAAATATAAACAATAGCAGCATAAATAAACACAACAGCTTTCTGATCACTTGTATCTACTACTGATCAAAAAAACATGAATCCAAAGTAGGTCATACATATCTAAATATAAAGGGTTCCAATATCTAACCAACTGTAGCTAAAAAACAACTACTCATGCTGATACATGAAGTAAGAGAAACAAATTTACTCCAGCTAGGCAAGAACTCAAGGTCTATAGCATCTCCAGTCAAAAACTAATGCATCCCGGCTCCTGAAGCTAGTATCATTCCTACATGTAAAACCATAAATACTGCATGTGTCCCAAAGATCTCGTGGAGGGTGTGAGATGAATCTTAGTAGGATACCACCCAATGGTGCATACCTAATATAAGTGTTTATGAAGGAATGAATTTGAAAGGAAAGAAGTAAACTATACGATACACATATAAACACAGACTCCTCTGGTACTCACAAGCCACCATGAAGTGTCACCTGCTTCGGCCAATGCTGGAATCTCTTTCATGTAACCGAACACCATGTTCCCCATGACATCACGTGTCTCAAGTACCGATGACCTAAAGGCACACCAGAGAATTAGTAACCCAGAGGAACAATGATGCATGTCCTCAATATGTAACCGGAGGGACAATGATGTCAGCACTCAAGATAAGTGGCCGGAGGGACAGTGATGTCTGCCCTCAAATAATTTATCCATATGGACAACCTTGTATGCCATCCAAATAACATACCCAGAGGGACAGCGATATCTACTCTAAAATAACAGAGAACCTCTACCCCCAAACTGATAGCCTCAATTCTATTCCTTAAAGGCTCCTCACCTTCCACGTGGATACCTAAGAAAAGCACCCCCAAACCAATAGTACCTAAACCGAAACAAATGTGGGCCTCTACCCACACGAGTTGTCCAAACCACCTCATCACGAAGTCATTCTGTGTGCACACTACTCAAATGTTCCGGGTGAGAGGTAATCACCAAAATAGTACCAAAGACACAACACCTCTGACACCTCATGTCCCTGCGACCATGCCGCTCATGTCTGATGGCCTTGCCATTGTAGTTACCTAGGCCATACCCAACCTGATAGTCATCCTGCCTCATACCGATGCCCATGATGCCCAATCCCATGATCAGAACCACCCAGTGTTTCCTGGGCCAAGCCCAACCTGATCATCATCACTCAAGAATATTTGGGACATTCCAAGCACAACTTATTGGTTTCTATCATATTCAATTCAGAAAATACATATATACACATTTAAACAAATCACAATAATAGGTAAAACAATTTAAACAATTGAATTGAACTAGCCCAGAAGCTATCTAACAATAGCACTAAGTTCTTTAAATCCTCTAACAAGTCATATCAAGGTTAAATAAACTAAAATCAACAGTTTAAAACAATATAATTTAATTAATACAATTTTGGTGCCCCCCGCCAAAATTCCCCGATGAGCAACAACCACTCACCCGACCTCGCTCAAGAAACAAATGTAACAGGGCGTACCCAAAGGTATCCCATAGGTCAAGGAATAATATAATATGCAATATCAGATAAAACTGGGTCCCGGTCAAAATACCAAAAAAACGGGCAGAAGGCCGTATCACCCAAATGACCACAGAAAACAAAAATAGTGGAATACACCTCCTACTTGAGACTCTTAGACATAGGGACACCTGATATCGAGATCAAATTTGAAGCATATCTTCCTACATATATGTTTTCATCAAATCCTGGAATTTCTACTTGGCTGGAAACTACGACGCGTGAGGAAAGGAAACTAGAACGAAACAGGGTGTGCAGGTTTAGCATTGATATTTCGGTCCCACATCCACCGATGAATTGAATAATAGATGAAGATGATTATTTTAGGGTAGGATACATTCTTCAGAACTTCAGAACAGACCTGTTCTGATGTTGGGGAAGGAGAAGAAATTTCTTGAAATAAGACATGCCACACTTTCATTTTAGTGAATTAAAAATAGTAAACGACATGTATTTAAGGACTATATGATGTGTAGTGGCCCTTCCTGTACTCCGACATAAGCGGAGAGAGCTACACAGCGTGGGAACTCCACACAGGTTGGCGCACGTCTTGAACCTTGTTTGTACGCAAAATGGAAGATACAGGGCATGTACCTATGGTACACGACGTGTACCTCTTTACCTTGCTGACATCCCCCACACACCTTGTATATCCCCATACATGACCCCAATACATGGCGTGTAAAAATTGTACAAGACATTTACTTGATAAAAACATTCTACCCAGTAAAAAGGCCTACACCCCATGTATGGACTTCACACGGTCAATGGTACATGGCGTGTCTATAACTACACGTCGTGTAGTAAGAAATGCATACATGGTCATCACATGTCATGTCCTTAGCGAGCACACAGCCAGTAATCGGCTAACCCATAAACAATGTGTTGTTTTTAAAATTCCATAATATCACAGGTTTCCCAATATTTCTCAAAAACATGTTAAAAATTTAGACAGGGTCAGGATTTTGACCCGTTCGAAAAACTCGGGTTCTTATAATCTCCCAACATTTATATAGTACTTCCTCAAGCTATCAAACAAAACCCAGAGATGGAACCAAACATACCACCTCAATCAAAGTTACCCAGACTTCCCCAGTCTCAATGGTTATGGCTAAATTATTCAAGGGGATCTCCACATTAGCAATTGCCTAACTCAGTCTCAACAAGAAAAAACTCAAAAAAAAACATAGGTTCACTAACCTATTTTCCGGACACATAGTTATTCTGTGACGCATCGTCACCCCTACACCTCATTGGTGCTCTTGTGTCTTTCCTAATATCCAACATATCCTACACCGCATCAGTGCCCGCATCCACGAGGTCCTACATCCCATGGATGCTCAAAAACAAACCGGGTTCCTAGCACCTCACGTAACCTGCATCCTCGATGCCCTGATTCCAAAGGCACATCATGTAACCCGCACCCTCGCTGCCCTGATGCCCATGGCACCTCAAGTGACCAACATCCTCGATGCCCCTGAAGCTATGAATATCACACACATATATATATATATATATATATCATACACCCGATATGGTGCCAATCCCATTGACTAGCATCAAGTCATTCCACCTAGATCATGTGCATCATGTGCACTCAAATCAGACATGCCTCTATAGGTCATCCCAAAAATGAGTCATGGAAATCACGGACACACCCATGGTGTACCATTAACCATCAGCGGCTCACTAGCCTACTCATCCTCTGGAATCTCCAAAGCATGCACCTGGCCTGTCGTACAACTTCCTGATGTCTGACCTCCGTGCGGTGCTGCTCCAGCCACCGGCTACTAACCCCTCACCTGGTTCTCGCTATTTCTGTGATTTCCTCCACGTGTAGCTGAACCTCGGTTACCCTCTCCTAGTATCGAACCAGAACCAACACCAGATGCCACTGTCATTCCTGGTCCCTGCATGCCTGCTGTCTGAGAGGGATGCCTACAGAAACTCTCATGATATTCGATTTGTCCACAAGCCTAACATTCAATTGAAGGCCTATCGCACTGAGTCTGAACATTTCCTGTATATACACGTAGAAGGAAAACCACTGAAGAACTACTGGGAAGTGTTTTAGATGATTCATTGTCCCGACATTCCTTTTAGAACTTATATGGTCCTCACTTCCTGATGTCTAAACCCTCACCTATAGTCGTCGTCTGGCCAATCTGAGAGTTATCCCTCTGGTTTCCCTCCACTATGAACGCCTGATTCACCACCTCTGAGAAAGAACCTATCCTAAAGATATTTACCTGGATCCAAATGGCTTGTCATAAACCATCCTCGAAGTGCCTCACCCTAGTTATGTCATTGCTTACCATACCATGTGAAAACTGAAACATCTCAGTGAAAGTAGCTAGAAAGTCCATGAAGAACATTCCTCCCTACTGAAGACTCATGAACAGTCAAGCTCTCTCGGCTCTTAGTGTCTCTGGGTAAATGTTCTCAATGAACATGTCCTCAAAGTCCTTCCATGTCAGTCTGTTGTGCCTACGAGCATGAAACTGCACATCCCACCAATGGTTTGCTAGTCCTCACAGCATGTATGTCTCTAGGTTGACCCTTCACCTCGGATGCATCTTGAGATTCTCAGAGATCATCTGCATGATCTATATCCAGTTCTCAACTGCATTCAGACCACCCTCACCTTGAAAAAGTAGTAGGTGAAGTGACCAGAACTCCCGCATCAGATATTCCATAGATGAATTTGTACCCTACACACCTCTGTCAATCCCCTACTAGACACGTACCAGGCTATCTCGGAGCTGGTCATCATGCCATGGTCCGAACGCTGTCAAAGCCGATTGTTGTCCTGCCTGCACTGGATCTTGAACTTGATCCTATCCCTGACCCTGTACCTACGGCTCATGCTCTGCATGCACCGGATCCTGAACCTGATCACGCTCCTGCGGCACTATACCATCTCCCATCTGATGCTCCATCTGAGTCGCCCAAAAAGGAACCTGTTAAATACCATAAATGGTCAAATAACCCACATACTTACCAATTTATACATATATTACAACGATTAAGAAAGCATTAAAAAGTAGTTCATAACTAATACCCTTACTCTCCCCCACCGCAACTATGCCCCATGGAATCCCGACATCGTGGCCTCCTTGCCCGCCATTAACATAACTATGTATCAAAAGTACCACGGGCCATGCCTGTCCCAGCAACCAACGTTGCCTCAAATCGATGACCTAGTCACCCAATCCTGGTGATCAAAATCACCTCAACTGATAGTACATGCCTTCTCATACTAGAGACAGACCCAAATAACCTATCAGATGCAATTCTATATAAATATAAATTATGTCATACACATTGCAACATATAAGAAATTCTATCATGAATTTCTCCTATTCACATTTCAAATCATACAAAGCATAGAACTTTTATATTCATGAAATGGATTTATCACTTCAAAAATCATACCTGAAGTTATGAAATTGAAATACCTAATAATGTTCCTGTAAAAATTCATGCAAACAAGCCTTACCATTCTTGGCCAAGGTCCAATTCCCCCTAACCGCATTGGGTTAAGGGTTACATACCACAATCAATAACATCACACACCAAGTGATCCACCAAGGTAAAAATAATATAAACTGTAATCTGAGAAAAAAAGAAACAATAAACCCCACCGATGGAAACATGGTCCATCACTCGTACCTGTAGCAGCAGGCACCCAAGAACAAGCATGAATCCCTGTTCCAATAACATCATATCTCCAGTATACCATATCCAAGATAGTCAAACCAGCAAAAATAAATGAGAAGCCTCAAACTCCTTAGTAGACAAAAAAACACTGCTACTAAATCCCTATCATGAACTCTTATGATAACACATTGTAACGGCCAGAACCTGAACATCCAACCAAACAGTGCTAAACGGGTCAGGTGCTACTACCTTAGGCGCACCTCCGTGAAAGCCAAAGGCTTCCAACTAGCAGCGAGAGTCTTGTAGGTATAGTGGGGAGTGTAACATCCTGGGTAAATAAAGAATATGACATTTCCATATTTATTAATATTTTTGAAGGGAATTCTATGTTCTATTGCATACCCAATACGCAACAATGAGTTTCTTTAAAATCTCACGTCGCACACTAATAATATAATATTATTATTTTAAATGGTAGGTAACGCCTAGCCATTATAATATCATAAATGAATAGAACTAACAATAAAATGAATATAAATGTTTGTTAATTTTTTTTACTTTTATCGAACAAATGATAGAGGCTTAAAATTCGAATGAATCCAATTTTAAGCGTAAATATTATAATATTTTTTAAAAGGTCGATTAACCTCCTTTTGATGGGGAACACTTTTTAAATCCACTTTTTGAAACTTTTATATGATATATTGGACAAAATAAAATCCTTATTTAGAATTGGGACATCAAATTTTACTTTGTGTATTTTTTTGGTATTTTTCTGATAAAGTTCATTTTTTAATGAATATTGAAAGATTTTGTATTTTAATTCAAAACCACATTTTAATATAATTTATTTATATGGTAAGATTATTTTTATAATTAGATTCAATGTTCAATTAGAATAAATGTTTACCATTTAATCAAATGGTGGACATTGGAATTGATTTCACTTTGTAATTGGACATAAACAAATGTAAATATTTTGATATATATTTTTTCATAAAAACACGCTATTTGTTTTGACAACGAGAATTAATTATTAAATTAATTAATGAAACTTATATGTTTTTAATTTTGTAAAATAGAAATTATTTTGTGAATTCAGAATATAAAATATTTCTTAGGATGAATTATTGGTATTTTTTAAAAAACAACACTTTTTGATGAATAGTGAAACCACTAAGTGGTAGAAAAAAAAATGATTTTTCGTTTACATGAAATTTTTCTGCTTCAATGAATTGAATTTATAAAATCTGACATAAATCGTTGTCATTGTAAGTAAAATGTGGTTCAATGGTATGAAAATAATTTTGGTGAATAGTAACATTTAAGTTTCATTAATCGCAATTAGAGGTAATTAGTGTAATTTAAGGTAAAAATAATGTTATAATAATATGAAATTATCTTTACACTTGTCCTAAACATATTGGATGATTCATGGACGACCGTGAAAACCGATGGGTCAACTTGGGGACCCCATGGAACCACATGGGTATGAAAATGACACTAATAACTTTTTATTTAAAGTAAAAATAAAAGTGTCACAAACATGTATTGTTTTACTAAAAAAAATTTACATGGGGTTATATAAGTTATATTTTTGAATATAAATATTAATTAGAAATATAAAATTATTTCCTACATCATGGTAATTTTTTTATAAATTTTAGACATTATGTAAATAAATTTATTTTTGACACCATGGTGATGCAGCGATTACCTCATTAATGAATGATATAAATAAAATGGAAGTATAAGGTAAAATCTTAGACATAAACTTGTCTAAAAAATATTGGATGGGTGGATTTAGAAGCATTCTCACCTTATCCTCAATATATATATTTTTTGGAACTTTAAAATATGAAAAACATTTCATAATAAAGTATCATTTCATGACCTTCCAAGAGTGCCCCTCCTCCCTCTTATAAAATCCCCCCACCTCTACCCCCTTACACACACCTCTCAAGCCCTTTTCACAACCAAATCCTGATCATATTATCTCAAAAAATCCCTAGCTTCATCCTAGAAGCCTTACCTTAGGCAGAAATATCTTCAAGAAACCCTTTTGGTTCAAACCAAGGGGAGTTACCCGATTTAATGGTAATGTCTTCTCTTATGTTGTTTTCTTTTATTTTCCTTCTCCAACCCACTAAAATCTTTTTATTACTATATTTTTTACAAAAAAATTATATAAAATATACTAGGATTTTGTTATGAAAAGTATTTGAGCTACACTTACACACACCTCCGTCTAATGGTTAAAGAACATACTATTTCCGTGGATGGAGAATCACTGCCTCACGAAACGATGATTGTTCAATCTTCTCCTAGAAACTCTCATGGTGGTCATTATAATGGCATTATAATTATATATGATATATACTATATTTATGTCCACTCTAGGATTATTTATTTTATATTTAATACATACCTTTTTGTTTTTCATGTTGTGCAAATGCGATAATTTAATTTGAGGAAGTGTGGACTACCGCCCCCTCAAGTGATGTGACTCATTCATGCAATATATGGGATGTATAAAGAATGAAATTAAGGAACATATGTAAAATATATAACATATATATTATACTATAATTATAATATATGTATCTCATTTATTTTTAATTCCATTAATATGAAAAAGAAAAGAAAGTAGTGTTCATGCGTACGTATGACCTATTATCTCCATGAAAGGTGCATTTCTTTTTTTATCACCAAATGTTATGGAATAGTATAATATGAATATATAACAGTTATATATGATATTTTAATCATTAATAATATTATGGAGATGATTTAATTAGAACTGCATGGACATTTCTCTTCAAACAAGTTCATTTTTGACTCATGTACTGAACATCGACAAAAACATCTGATATGAACTAACATAATAATCTAATTATTATAACATGATAATATGTGATATGAATTTAATAATAATCTATAAATTATGTTATTAATAAAATAAAAATTGACCAAAGTTTATTATTCAGGAATATAATGAAACGAACAAGACAAGTTGGACTCGAGGTATGGGATCCTACCTTTCTCTTTCTTTTTAAGTACTCTCTTTTATGTCACTCCTTTTAATATCCTCTTTATTATATTGAGGGAGGTTATTTTATATTCTTCATACTGTGATTTTTATGTTCATATGATGAGATACCCTATTTTATCTAATCAATCCAATTTTGGATGTTTTAAGTGGCGCTGTTAGACTGCCAAATTTTCGTAAGGAATTTCTTATCTCACTTTTAATTCCGTGAGAATTCCATTGTTCTACACATATTTATTTCATGTGGTGTATTGTGTACTTCCATTTCACATATATTATAGTGATTATATTCATATTCATGGTATTATGTGATTCATTTGGTGTTTATTATCTTTTGGTCATACAACTTGATTGATTACAATGAGGTAAGGGGTTTTTATCTCACTTTTTATTCCCATGAGATTAATACTACATTTTCCACTATTTCCTTTTGTGTGGTGTATGTACTTCCCATTATTTTATTCGTTCTGTAATATAATTTGATTTATGGGTATTTACATCTTCATTGTATGACCTTTCTTTCATGGGGTGTACGTTTCGAAAGTTACCCAAATCGGTAAGGGAACCTTTCACCCTCCTTTTTTTAAAAGACTTATTTTTGTTAGGTCTCTTAATTTACATATTAATATGTTGGGATATGTTATTATATATCCTTATTTCTATAAAGGTTTTTTACAATTCATGAGATACTATTTTTTATCTTTCATCATCTCATTTTCTGGAGATTAAAGTGATCCCATTAGGCTATCAATTTTTATGCAAGGAAACTTCTTAATCCAATTTCAATTCTTTCTATTAATACTCTACTTCTTGATTATGTCATTATATGAATATGTGTGTATGACCTATGATTGTTTTACACTTAATATCTAGTTATATTGTCTGTATTTATATTTGTCATACATAATTACGTAACTGATTTATCCTAAATCTAAGGATTCCATCTTTGTAAGGGACTTCATCTCAATAGTTTTCAATGAAGCATATTTTAATTTATACTCAACATTATTTTATACGGTTTATAAAACCCCTTGACATGGACTTTTATTAAAAAAGAATCTTTCCTCTACGAAGTTTTTTACTAAACGACAAAAATTATGTTTTTTTAACGTATGCGGTGACAACAATCTTTCTTCTGCCGCGGGTATTATTTGATCTTTGGATTCCTCAACAATCAATAATTTTTTAAAAGAAAATAAATACCATATACACTTTTAAGTATTTTGGTATTAAAAATGGTTTTGATAAAGGATTATTTTATGTCAATATATTTAAATGATACATTGTGATTGAAATGTTAAAATTTTACCATTCCTTTATATTGGTTTTATGAGTTATGATTTTATTATGGTATATGGACATTTGACGGGTGGTTACATGATAAACCAAATGAAGGGTGGTGCTGTGAAATCTAGGATGGGTGGTTATGTTATAACCTCTAATGCATTTGGTATGGAAGTTGTCTATATGGCTATTCAATTTAGTGATATGTGTGGAAGTCGACCGTTTGGTTATTCCATTTATGTATGTTTATGTCACAAGTAACCTTTATATGTTATGTGTTCTTTATATGTGTTTTATGGTATTATTTTGGTTACAAAATGGTAATTAATGATCTTGTATTCAGTGAAGAGTATTTTATACTTCATAAAGGTTAAAATTATTACTTATGATAAAGTATTCATGATTTACTAGTTGTTTTAAAAAACTAACAGTTTTCTTTCTTTGTGTATCCGTTATTGGGATTTTTATGATCATCCCATGTTTTTTAAATGTCTTCCATTGGACATAAAGATGAATAGGTTCAAGGATGGGATCAAGGAATTACATGTTATCTAGAACATTAAAGTAGACATGTTTCTTTTTAAGAGTTTTTATTTTATGAAGAAAAAATGGAAACTTAGTAGAAGTGTCTACTTTGTAATCTTTTGAGATGTAATAGTTATGTCCTAATTCTCTAAAACTCTAAACCTAAAAAGATCCTCTATGTGAATTATTCATTTAATTCATGATTATGTAATGCTTTAAGGTCAGGTCCTTATAGTTGGTATCAGAGGTTGGTTTAGATAACTTTAGATGTTAGAGTGTGGTTTAAGCATAAGTGACAAGTTGTGTACAACCACAATGGATATTATATTAGATGGATTTGTTGTTATTTCTTAAAGTTGGAATGGGTTTGAGATAACTTGGATAAGTATACCTTAGTGTTTATCTTCATCTTTACTACATGCTGATTTTGTTGATATACTCACACAGACATTTTTTGTTTTAGTAAATGGATGGATCTAGCAGGCACTAGAGTCACAATGGGTATGAAGGAAACTGTGGTGGTTCTCTGATTAAGAGACTGGATGTAATGGGGGATCCAATGAGGAATATCGTGGTTATTCTAAACCAAATATCAAGGAGTCATGATTAACCACTTGAACCGTGGTGAGTTCTCTGATGCACCATGTACAAGAGAACCAACTCAATGCAGAAGTTCATGTAATAATTATAAATGTAACCATTATGGTTTATATAATCCTTACTTTTGAGGTAATTATGGGTTAATATATGTTGAGGATAAATTTCATATGGTTATTTTTGATGAATTTATATATTTTTTAGGAATGTTATAAAATTATATAGTTTTAGAAAAGGGACAACACACAGACCGTGTGACAACCCGTAGTGTCGGACGAAGCTGCGGAAATTGAACCCACAACCAAAGTGCAACTGGTATTTATCTCCTACCACTAGGCTACGTGAAGTCCCTGGTTAGTATGACTAATTAATTTTAGTTATATGATCTTATAAATAAGGAATAAGTTGATTTTGGGTTATCTATGGAAATTATTAACCGATCATGGAGGATATGTGATTAGGTTAATTACTTTTCAGTATGAGACTTTAAGAGTAACTGATGTTATTTGGAGATAAATGTTCAGATTTATCTAGGAAAACTGTGTGATTAAATCCTTTAGAGATTTGGGTTTCAATCATAGTTTGTTTTATATTTGAAAAATTTTAAGGTCAATTTTACATTGACTGGTCTTTGTTGAACTTTTGGTTGTTTGACAAATTTTGGAGATTAAGAGTAGTTTTTATTTTTTTTAAAGATTATTTTTTGGGGATTATCTGATCTTATACTAAAAATTTTGGTTTTGGTTTTGGTTAAGTTCTAATGAAATGGGAAATATATAGTTCTCTTTTGTAGGTTAGGTGATTCTCTAGAAGTTGACTATAGCACTCTTAATGTGAACAAGTCGTCCTAAATACTCATCTTTTGAAGAAAATATGATTTTGTGTAAGAAATCTAGTAAGAGATGAAAGTATACAAGACAAGTAAGTATGTTTCCTTATTTTTTTAGTTAAGCTCATAAATAAATTTCTTAACTAAAAGTAACTTAAAACAAAAACGTTGTCCGTTAACGTTTCTTATTGGGGAATCAAATACCATTTAACCCATCACAAGTTTGTGATTTTCTGGTGGTTAACTTTATCCTATACATATTCTCTATCACTCTCCATCAGAACATGACCCTTGGTTTTCTCTTCCATATCCATGTTTTTCGACATGGAATCCCAGTATGGGTTAGCTTAGGTGACCTTTGTACTTCTATTTATTTCTTTTAAAGTGATAGTTTTACAGACTCTCTTTCTGATGTGGGACTTTCAGTGAGATTTCAACGCCCAATTTTAAAATTGTGAGGACACAATCCCCAAATGGGGGGAAGGATGTAACATCCCGGGTAAATAAAGAATATGATATTTCCATATTTATTAATATTTGTTAAGAGAATGCTATGTTCGATGGCATACCCAATACACAGCAAGGAGTTTCTTTGAAATCTTATTTTATACACTAATAATATAATATTATTTTTTAAAATGGTAGATAACGCCTAGCCATTATAATAGTGGAAACTAACATAACTAACTACATAATGATAATATATGTTTGTTAAATATTTTTTCTTTTATCCATCAAATGATTGAGGCTTAAAATGCGAATGAATCCAATTTTAAGAGTAAATATTATAATATTCTTTACAAGGTCGATTAACTGTCTTTTGATGGAAAAAACCATTTTACATACACTTGTTGACAATTTTATATGTAATATTGGACAAAATAAAAACGTTCTTTAGAATTGGGACATCAAAATTTACATTGTGTATGTTTTTGGTATTTTTCCGACAAATTTCATTTTTTTAATGAATAGTTAAAGATGTTGTATTTTAATTCAAAACATCCTTTTAATCTAATTTATTTTTATGGTTAGATTATATTTTTAATTCGTTTCTAAGTGAAATTAGAATAAATTTTTACCATTTAATCCAATGGTGAACATTTAAATTAATTTCACTTTGAAATTGGACATAAACATGTGTCAATCTTTTGATATATATTGTTTCTTAAAAACACACTATTTGTTTTTACAAGAGGAATTAATTATTTAATTGATTAATGAAACTTATATGTTTTGAATTTTTAAAATAGACATCATTTTTGAATTCAAAATATCAAATATAGCTTAGGGTGAATGTTTGGTATTTTTCTGAAAAACTTCAATTTTTTATGAATAGTGAAACCACTAAGTGTTAGTTAAAAAATGACTTTTTGTTTAAATGAAATTTTACCACTTTTATGAATTTAATTTTAAAAATCCGACATAAATTGGTTTCATTATTATGTAAAATTAGGTTCAATGGGATGAAAATAATTTATGGTGAATAGTAACTTTTAAGTTTTATTAATCACGATTAGAGGTAATTTGTGTAATTTAAGGTTAAAATATTGTTATAATAATATGAAATTACCTTTACACTTGTACTAAACTTATTGGATGATTCATCGATGACCATGAAAATCCATGGGTCAACCTGGGGACCCCATGGAGCCATTTGGGTAAGAAAATGTCATTAATAACTTTTTATTTAAAGTAAAAATTAATGTTTCACAAACATGAATAGGTTTAGTAAAACAATTTCTACATGGGGTTATATAAGTTATCTTTTTTACTATAAATATTCATTAGAAAGATAATAATATTTAATACATCATGGTAATTGTTTTAAAATTTTTAGACATTAAATTAATAAATTTATTTTTGATACCATTATGATGCAGCGATTACCTCATTAATGAATGATTTAAATAAAATGGAAAGATAAGTTAAAATCATTAACTTAAAATTGTTTAAAACCAATTTGGATTGGTGTATTTCGAACACTTATTACCTTATACTCGAAATATATCTTTTTGGGACCTTTAAAATCCAAAAACTATTTCATAATAAATTAACATTTCATGACCTTCCAAGAGTGCCCCTCCCCCCTCTTGTAAAAGGCCCCCACCTCTACCCCCTTACCCACACCTCTCAAGCCCTTGGATCAACCAAAACATTCTCCTATTATCTCTCCACATCCTTCTATTCATCCAATAATCATTACCTTAGGAATAAATCTCTTCAAGAAACCCTTTTGGTTCAAACCAAGGGGAGTTACCTGATTTAAAGGTAATGTCTTCTCTTATGTTATTTTGTTTTATTTTGCTTCGCCATCCCCCTAAACTCTTTTTATTCATTTATTTTTTAACAGAAAAGTTATCTTAAATATACTATGATTTTTTATGAGAATTATTCGCGATACACTTACACACACCTCCATCTGATAGTTAAAGAACATACTATTTCCGTTGATGGTGAATTACTGCCTCACAAAACTATGATTGTTCAATCTTCTCCTACAACCTCCCATGGTGATAATAATGATTGAAATATATTTATATATGATATATATTATATTTATGTCCTATATTTTCTTCTATATTTTATATTCAATACATACCTTTATGCTTTTCATGTTGTGCAAATGAGATAATTTCATTTGAGGAAGTGTGGACTACCGCCCCCTCAAGTGATTTGACTCGTTCATGCAATATATGGAATGTATAAATAATGAAATTAAGGAACTTCTGTGAAATATATAACCTATATATTATACTGTAATTATAATATATATATATCTCATTTATTTTTAATTTCATTAATATGACAAAGAAATGAAACTAGCGTTCATGCGTACGTACAGTCTACCGTCTCCATGAACGGTGCATTTCATTTTTTATCTCTAAATGTTATGGAATAGTATAAAATGAATATATACTGGTTATATATGATATTTATATCATTACTAATATTTTGGAGATTATGTACTTATAACTACATGGTCATTTCTCTTCAAACAAGTTCATTTTTGATTCCTGTGCCGAACATCGACAAAAATGTTTGATATGAACAAAAATAATAATCTAATTATTATAACATGAAAATATGTGATATGAATTGAATAATAAACATTAATGGATTTTCTTAAGATGTTATAAATTGACCAAATTTATTATTCATGAATATAACGAATCGAACAAGACAAGTTGTACTCGAGGTAAGGGATCCTACCTTTCTATTTCTTTTTATGTACTCTCTTTTATGTCATTCATTTTAAGCTCCTTTTTCTTATGTTGGGGATGTTATTTTATATTACTCTTACTGAAAATTTTATTTTCATATTATTATAGACCCTATTTGATCTCATAAATCCATTTTTGGAAGTTTTAAGTGGTGTTGTTAGGCTGCCGAATTTTTGTAAGGGATTTCTTATCTCACTTTTAGTTCTCTCATATTTCCATTATTCCCCACTTATTTATTTCATGTGATGAATTTTGTACTTTCATTTCATATGTATTATCATGATTCTTTTTATATTCATGGTATTATGTGTTTCATTTGGTGTTTATTATCTTTTGGTCATACGAATCGATTGGTTAAAACGATGTAAGGGGTTTTATATAAATTTTTATTCCTGTGAGATTCCTGCTATATTTTCCACTATTTCCTTTTGTGAGGTTTATGTAATACCCATGATTGTATTATTTTTCTAATATAATTTAATTTTTGGGTATTTACATCTTCATTGTATGACCCTTCATTCATGGGGTGTACGTTTTAAAAGATACCCAAATAGGTAAGGGAACCTTTCACCCTCCTCTTTTTAAAAGACTTCTTTTTGTTAGGTATTTTAATTAACATCTTCTTATGTTAGGATATGTTCTTATATATCCATATTTCTATAAATTTTATGTCCAGGTGTTGAGATACCCTTTTTATCTCTCATCATGTCATTTTATGATGTTTAAAGTGACGCCATTAGGCTATCGATTTTTTTTCAAGGGAACTTCTTAATCCAATTTCAATTATTTGGGTTAAACGTCTACTTCATGATTATGTCATGTTATGAATATGTGTGGATGACCTATGATCGTTTTACACTTAATATCCACTTATATTGGGTGTATTTATATTTTTCACACATAATTATGTAATTTATTTATCCTTAATCTAAGGATACTATCTTTGTAAGGGACTTCGTCTCAATATTTTTCGTTGAGAAATATTTTCATTTATACAGAACATTATTTTATACGGTGTATAAACCCCTTTGACTTCTAATTTTATTCAACTTGACTCATTCCTCTACGAAGCATTTTACTAAGTGACAAAAATTATGTTTTTTAATGTACACGGTGACAACGAACTTTCCGCCACCGTGAGTATAATTTGATAATTGGCTTCCTCAACAAGCAGTAATATTTAAAAATAAAATAAATACCATAAACTATTTTAGGTATTATGGAATTAAAAATGTTTTTGATAAAGTATTCTTTTATTTAAATATATTTAAATGATATTTTGTGATTGAATTTTTGAAATGTAATCATTCCTTTATATTTGTTTTATGTGTTTTGATTTTGTTATGGTACTTGAACATTTGATGGGTGGATACATGATAAACCAAATGATGGGTGGTGTCATAAAAACTAGGATGGGTGGTTACGTTATATCCTCCATTGCATTGGGTATGGAAGTCAGATTTATGGCTATTCCATTTAGTGATATGTGTGGAAGTTGACCGTATGGTTATTTCATTTAAGTATGTTTATGTCCCATGTTACCTTTATATGTTATGAGTTCTTTATATGGGTATTTTGGTAATATTTTGGTTACGAAAGTGTAAGTAATGATCATTTATTCAGTGAAGAGTATTTTAGGATTCATAACGGTGAAAAGTATTACTTATGATAAAGTAATCATGATTTACTTATTGTTTTGAAAAACTAACAGTTTTCATTCATTGTGTATCCTTTACTACCATTTTTATGCTCATCCCATGTTTTTGAAATGTTATCCACAAGACTTAAAGTTGAATAGGTTCAAGGATTGGATCAAGGAAAGACATGTATCTAGAACATGGAACTAGGTATGTTTCTTTTCAAGAGTTTTTATTTTATGAAGAAAAAATGAAGACTTAGTAGATCTTTCTACTTTGTAATCCATTAAGATGTAATAGTTATGTCCAAATTCTCTAAAAATCTAAACCTGAAAACATCCTCTATGTGAATTATTTAATTAATTCATGATTATGTAATGTTTTAAGGTCATGTCCTTATAGGGAGGATATACCCTCTCGGAGGATAATAATAATGGTACTCGTCCGAGTATAATAATTAAGATGGAGTGGAATAAACGACTTAGCATACTGAAACCAGACCCACAGAGCGGAAGCACATTCAATAGAAAAAAACAGAGAAAGCAATAAATATAACCAACAACAGTGGAAATAAACACAACAACATGATGATCAATTGTAACTACTACTGAAAAACAAAACATGCATCCAAAGAAGGTCATACATATCTAAATATAAAGGGAACCAATGGCTAACCAACTGTAGCTAAAAAACAAGTAAGCATGCCGATACAGGAAGTATGAAAAACAACGTAATTATAGCTAGGCAATACCTCAAGGTCTATACAATCTCCATGCAATAGCTAGTGCATCCCAGCTCCTAATGTTGGCATCATTGTTGCACATAAAACCTTAAAGGCTTCACTTGTACCGAAGGGCCTGTGTATGGTGTGAGACGAATCTGAATATGATACTACCCAATAGTGTTTACCTTATATAAATTTTTATGTAGGTATGAATTTATACGGAAAGTAGTAAATAGTACGATGCACAAATTAACTCAATCTCCACTGGTGCTCAATAGCCACAATGGAGTGTCACCTACTTCTGTCAATGTCGGAATCTCTCTCATGTAACCTGGCACCCTGTTCCCCCTGACACCATGTGTCTCAAGTACCGACGTCCCAAAGGAACACTCGAGAAATAGTAACATGTAGAACAGTGATTCTTGTCCTCAATAAGTAACCATAGGGACAGCAATGTATGCCCTCAAAATAAGGGGCCGAATGGACAACAATGACTGCCCTTAAATAATGTATCTGGAGGTAAATTGATGTCTTCCCTCAAAATGAAGTATCTGGTGGGACAGTGATATCTGCCCTCAAATAAGGTCGAGCCTCTTCCCCCTACCTGATAGCCTCAATGGTATCCCCTAAAGGATCCTCACCTTCCACCTGGCTTCCTATTTTATGCACCCCCAAATCAATAATACCTAAATAACGACTAACGGGAGCCTCTACCCTCGTGAGTGGTCAAAACCACAGCATAATAGAGTCTCTCTATGCACACACTACTCAATGTTTTCAGGTGAGCAGGAATCACCAAAATAGTACCCAAGCCACAACACCTCTGACACATCATGTCCCTACGACCCTACCACTCCTGTCTAATGGCCTTGCAATCCCAGTAACTCAGGCCACGCCCAAGCTAACAGTCATCCTACCTCAATCCAAAACCTATGATGCCCAATCCCATGGTCAGAACCTCCCAATGTTACCCGTGCCAAGCCCAACTTGATCATCATCACTCAATAATATATGGTCCATTCCCAATGCTTCTGAAAGGGTTCCATCATATGAAATTCTGGAATTACATATATACACATTTAAACAAATCACAATAACATGAAAAACAATCTACAAAGTTGATTTTCACTAGCCCAGCGTTAATCTAAAAATAGCACTAAGGACTTTAAAGCCTCTATCAAACATATCATGGATCAGTAAACTATCATCAACTGTTTAGAACAATACAATTCAATTAATTCCATATTTGCGCCATCTCCAAAATTCCCTGATGAGAACTGACCACTCACCTGGCCCCGCTCAAGAAACACTGGTAACAGGGCCGACCCAAAGGTATCACATATGTAAATGAACAATGTAATATGAAATATAAGAAAAAACTAGGTCCTACTCAAAATAACCTAAAATGTTGTGAAGGCCGCATCACCCGATTGACCACGAAAAACAAAAAAAAAATTGTATGCACCGCCTATCTGAGACTCGTAGACGTAGGCGCGTTTGATAAAGATATCCCATTCAATGCAGATCTTCGTAGATCTATGTTTCCTTCAAATCCATGCAACTCCACTCAAATGGAAACTGCAACGCGTGAGGCAAGGAAAGTTGAATGAAACAATGTTTGTATGTTTAGCCTCGCTGTTGTGGTCCCACATCCATCGATGGATTGATGAACGGATGTAGGATGACAATTATAGGGTTGGAAAAGTTCCTCATAACTTCGGAACGGACCTGTTCTGAGGTTGGGGAATAAGAATCTATTTCTCAAAATGAGACACAACGCCCTATCATTTATGTGAATGAAAAAGTACATGGCATGTATTTAAGGACTACACGCCATGAAGTGGCCCTTTCTATACTCCGACTTAAGTGGAGATAGCTACAAATCTTGGGCACTCCACACGGGTTGGAACACATCGTGAACCCATCTGATACAAAGAAGGGAGGATACAGGAAATGTACCTATGGTACACGGCATGTACCTCTATACCTTTCCGATATCCCCAACACACCATGTATATCCCCATACACGACCCCTCTACACGACATGTAGAAATTGTACACGGTGTGTACTTGCTAAAAATATTCTTCCCAATCAACAGACCTACACACCATGTATGGACATCACAAGGTCAAGGGTACAGGGTGTGTCAATAACTATACACCGTGTATTATGAAATTTCTACACAGTCATCACACGACATGTACTCGATGATCACACGGTCGGTACTCGCCTAACCCATACACAGTGTGTACTAAAAAGTACATGGCGTGTAGTCTGGAAAATTCTAGAATATCATAGGTTTTCCCATATTTCTTTGGAACAAGTCAAAAAATAATTTTTTTTGGGATTTTGACCCATTATAAAAACTCGAGTACTTAGAATAATCCCTAATCTCATTTCCCAAAGTAGTACGGGTCAAATATTACCACCAATCTCGATTCCCATAGTAGCACAAGCTAATGCTAAACACCAAGACCGTTGCACAAAGTATATCATGAGACATAAAATTACCCAATACATTGGAGCACAATCTAGGTGCACCCATATTACATTTCATGAATACTTTTTCCATATAAATAGTCATACCTAAACATAAGGGTTACCCATAGAAGGAATTGGGTACCACAATCATGTCACAAAGCATAGCCAAGGGACGTATCCTAAAAGTGTCCATGAAAGAATGGAATTAAAACATACATAGACATTCACAATATAAAATAGGAATATATCATAAAAAGTGATTTCAAATAGAATTGTAGACCTGTAGGAAATGTATTTAAGAAATTTTAGCATTATAACATTTTTGTGCGGTAATAATGAAAATACTATATTGATTTTAAAAAAGAATAGAGAAAAATATTTTATATAAAAACAAAATTGAACCCAAAAAGAATTTCCTAATAAAATTAATTATTTTATAAAAACTATGCTGCATTAAAACAGAGGACAGTGTGAACTTTAAATCGGGTAAGAATTTGGGATGTTCCCTTAAAACAAGTTTTCTTATCAAAAAGTACAAAGGATGGAATATTTTTAAAACATGTATATCCCCAAAATGAAGTGACAAAATGATGTGGAAAAATGAATTTTTAAAAATAAGAAACATTTAGAATATTCACTTCAATATACAAGACAACTCCACTTTGATATAAACAAATCTAAGGCCACTCGATAGAACAAAGGAGGTTTGGGTAGAATTCATTATAGATTATTGGCATGGTATCGGGTGTAACTAAGAGGGTATTATGAGAGAGAAGATTGGATTCTCACAACTTATTCATCATTAGGGATGTAAGGGGGATGTACTAAATCATACCCCCATCATTTGGGATTACACACGAAAAGGCAATTCATAGAGAACAATCTTCATTAAGAGTGAAATGGGGAGGATCCATTACCTTAAGTAAGGTTGTGAACTTTTCTTGTACATAATGACCTGAATTAAAAAATTAATTTTACTAATTAATAATTACAGAACATATTTTATATTTTATTTATTTATTATAACCTTTTTTAGTTAATACAAGTCCTTTTTGGATTAGTTATAAGGTTTAATTTTGTTGTTCGAGTCTCTTGGCTTACTTGTCTTTTAATGATCGGTTCATGGTCGGATAAACACATATAATGAAAGTGGATGTCCAGAATTTAATTTTTATGTTATTATTGAACATACATAAGATTACATGGTTATAATAATTCTATTGGTTATTAAGAGTGAAGAGTAATTATTATATAAATCCTAAGTGATGACTGTTTTGGTTAATCGGTGGGGTTTGATTACAATGAGCATGTTTTGTTATATAACATAATACTATTTGTACAAAAGGATTATAGTAACATAAATAGGATATATTACATATATAATACTCATGTTAAACCATAAAAAATGGTTTCATTACCCAAATTAATGATGATAATTGAAATTGATAAATCGCTATACTTGAATGTGCTAAATTACACATCTCAAACGATGTTTTCACTTCATTCAAAAAAAATGGGGAAAGGAGAAAAGATAATGAATTATCCCATAAGAATAATATAATTCCTATAAATATATGTTACTTGAGTTATCATAACATTTGGGTGAAGGAAGTTGAGGAAGAAAACAAGAAAATAAAAGTGCTTAAATGAAATAAAATAATTGGAAAGAGGTATTTACCTCTTGGTTTTAACTCCTATGATAGACTCTTAAGGGGAGTGGATTTGATATTTTAATGACACCAGGGGATTTTGGACATGAGGAAGGATATTATAAAGATATTTGGGAAGAATATTTTCAAATGAAAAGGCTTTAGAGGAGTGGAGAGAAGAAGGACTGAGGGTGGGTTCTATTGCGGAGGAGAGGAGGGTATTAATAAATTTCTATTCATTAGTTTATTAATTCCTCTCATGACCATAAATAGTGATTATTATATGAAAAAAAATAGTAATATGTGCATTTTAATTCGAAACAATGTCCATTTTCATTATCCATGACTCATGCATGATGAAAAAATTCATGTTTTTGCATTTATTGCGAATTATCATATTTTACTATTCATAAAAAATTCATGTATTTTAGAAAAATCCCAAATATTCACCCTAACCATTTTTAGATGTTTATAATCCAAAAATGAATTCATTTTTTCTAAAATTATTTTCTATATATTATTAATTTAATATTTGATTAAAGTTACAATTTACTTTAAAAATATCGGTTTTAAAATGTTTTTTTCTTATTCTCACATATATGTATATCGTATTACTACATGAATGTTATATATATAAAATCATTAGTAAGATTAATATTCATTATGGTGTGCCTCTATTCATAAGGGTAACATCACTATTCAAATGGTTGTGTTACTATTTAGCAAAAAATATTTTCATAATTGGTCTCCAAATAACATACTAATCACAACTGTGGATGTCAAAATTTCGAAATTAAAATAAAAAAGTGACAAAATTAGGTTTAAATGTAACATATCATGTATTAGTTCATTATGTTGTGATTTTCTGTGATTATGAAATATTTATAAGAAGGAAATTTCCCTTGAAAAACATTAGGTCATTATAAATATCCTCAAAAAATTTACCATAACATGATTTAACCACAAAGGTTGTCTTAGACTTCTCATTTCCATCCCAAATACTAATTACCTCAACATATTAATTCAGGTAGTCTTAGAAATATTGAAATTTATTATTTTACCTCCAAATTATTTATAAAAACAATTCCCAATGGAAAGAACATCATACTATTATAATGGTATCCACCTGGTTTCAATATCATTTTGATCACGTAAATTGAATATCAATGAATTTGAACAATGATTTATAGATTCATCAAAATCACTCTCTTCATTTTTCAAAATAAACCTTTATAAATTTGTTTTTATGGGTGTTTATAGATAAATAGTTCTAGAGAAATATATTGTGTGACACATAATTTCAAAACATCATATAAGACTTGATTTTTATAAAGCATTCAGACCAATTTTGTTTTTTATAATTCAATAAATGTTCCTTTTAAAATACCAAAAGTATGTGTTGAAATACTATATTTTAAAATCATGTATAAATAGGCTAAACTGGGATCTCATTTAGTAGCTTTTCAAAAATCATAATTTGAGAAAAACATTTTTTATAAGGTAAAATATCTTGAAATTCCATGATAATATTTTACTATTTTGAAATTATGAGAATATTGAGAAATAAATGATTTTATTAAAAACAAAACATGATCCGTGATGATATCGAGCTATATAGGAGGTGTTTGATATCGCATACGTCTATTTTCATGTTAATTTCATTTTATAAAATGTTTCAAAAAAATTTGGACATGACATTTCAATAATTATTACAAGAATGTCATCTCGAATAGATAACATTGTTTTTTGAGATCCTCATCCTTTCATTTTAAACCGAATTTCCTCGATCTGACAAAGATATAGATCAAGGTCTCTACTAAAATAATATACATAATAACTTACAATATATTTAACCAAAACTAATAATCCCTAAATTTGTCTAAACCATTCCTTTGAAACCCATTATAAGGACTTATCCTTAATCAATAAATAATATTATGTTTAGTCAATAATTTTACATTTATTCACATTGTGGATATTTTCATGTTTAGAGTTTTATGGAATTAGCCAATAACTATTAAATAATATGTTTTATATTACAAAATATAAAATTTTACTCACTATCCATTGGATTCATAATTTAAAACATTTTAAAAAATAATTTTTTTTATTGATAAAATCCCTCATAACATTCAACAGAACATATTCATTTATCTTATACATCCTTACACCCTATGAAAAACATTTTAAAAACATGTGATGAGCACAAAAACACGGTAAGGGTTATAAAAGAAGGAATCAAACTATTAGTCCATGAATATTTTAAACTCATGAAATCATTTTCACAAAATTAAACATTATAACCATAAAAAATTAACCCTTTTCATACCTAATTAAATAATAATATTCCTATATAAATTAAAGAAATCATAAGTAATAAAATTTAACTTGTGACATCCATAACATTCTTGTATTTTAGATTTCATCGCTACATAGGGAGTAACATTCATGTATAAAGTTGGAATACCCATCATAGTATATTCCCTAATTCTCTTTGAATAATACATATCATTTAACTCCATATCATTAACCAAATAATTATGAGAGATATCATAGGATCACCCACCCCTGGTTTATCATAGAACCACCTATATACATATTCAATTCCTATGAACAATAATTTAATCATAACACACAAATAAGCATAAAGGAACATAGTTCCACTTTGAAATCACAAGATATAATTTCAAGATATTGAAAAAATAATTCCATTATCAAAACAATTTTCAATACAAAAAGACCCAAATAGTAAATAAGGGAATTATTTTAATTTTATAATCATTAATGCTTCTTGAGGAAGCCAAATATCAAATAACGATTACTATAGTGAAGAAGTTGTTGTCATCATATACAAACAAAACCCTTTATTTTTTTATTTTGAAAAATGATTCATATAAAAATATTCCTTTTTAAAATCATTTAATAAAATTAATTGTTAAATGGTTTGATTATAAATCATATAAGATATGATGGTGTATAACATCAAAATATGCCTCGATGAAAAGAGATTTAGATGAATCCACTTACCTTATGTCTAATTCACCACATATTTTCTTTATCTTCATGAATAATAAACATGGGTTACTTTATAATTTTTCAGATCCTTTTTCATGTTTATTATTCATTTAATATCACATACTAATTAGTTATATAAATAACTTAATTATTTATGATCATGTAAGATTTTTCATTGATATTTGGTACTAGATTTGAAAATGAACATCGTATTATGTCAATAGTCTATGTGTTAATAATTCAAATATATTCAGAACAGTATTAAGTAAATAAGGACAAATGTTTTACAATAAATATAATTTTAAATCAAACCACTGATTATGGTTATTTAATATAAACTACATTATAATTCGTTCGATGGTATGTCGTATGTACGCTTGAGTTATGTTTCGATTTTATCTATGATCATTATAGAAAGAAGGGAATTTAAATTTTAACATTTTATAATGATAATTACAACACTAAAATATTATTATTATTTTTTATATACTTATATTTATCATAAAAGTTATTTAATGATTAAAAACAAATAATATTTCTTTGTACACAAGATAGTTCACACGTACGCCCAAATGACGTTTTCATTTTTTATCTGCATGAAAAGTTTGAATGAAATTGATATATTATTATCTTATAATGATTAATATGTAATTAATATCACATATGAAAATTAATTCCAACATTAAAACCAGTCATTGTGATGGGTATGGAAAATAAATTAAATTGGTTGGGGAAGGTGATAGTTCACACGTACATATGAAGGATTAGTTCCGTTCCAATTTGATGAAAGTGAAAATTTATTTGTGTGATGATATTAACATAATAAAAAATATGTATATTGAGGATACTAGAGTTATTATCTAATAATTTTTTGATAATACTTTAAAAAAGTTGAAGAAAAAAATAAAATAGGAACACTAAAATAAAGATGATAAATCTTCATCAATTGAACACATTAACACCTATAAGGAGGGTGTTCTGACTAAATGAATTCATCAATAATGTGGGGATGAATTTTAGGAATAGTTTTTGGTACTTATTGGCTAAATCGAAAGGTCATTGTTGTGTAAGTAATTGAGAAGAATAGTGCATTTTAACGTATAGGGGAGGGTAACTCTTGGAATTATTAAAATGATTAAATTAAAATATAAATAAATTTTATATTAAAAATGGGTCCAAATTGATTTTATGAGAATATAATATGAATATCGGTGTAAATATAATCATCCAATGAAAATTAATCAAATTTGATTTTTTAAATCCTTATTTCTTTGTTTTGGGCCATTTTAACACTTACCATTTTATCAAGTAATATACATTTTCAGAGTTAAAATAATTACCATAAAAGGCCAAACATCTAATTAATGAGTCGTTTATGACATTTGGATACTTAAATAATCTATTTTGCTGAGTGATTGATTTTTATAAATTTTATAAAATCAATAAAATATTTTATATTTTAAAATATTGAATATGTAAATTTTGACACTATTCATTTAATGACATTTTAAAAAATAATAAAAACCTCTATTCCATAAATAAACCTTAAAATATCTATTACACATCAGATTCATCAAAAAAATTCTTGTATGGCATCAAATATTTCAAAATATATTTATTTTTATATTATTAAAATCATTTAATTGATTAACTTCTAATAAATCTGTTATTAGCTCATCATTGTGTGACAAATAAAATTATTTATTTATTTCTTAAAAATTAAAAATAAATTTCCATGATGTAGGTAATATATTTATTTTTTCATGGCCTATTTATAGTCAAATATATCACTTATATAACACCATATTAAAATTGTTCTACTTATTAAAATTTGAGTATGCCATTTTTCACATATCATTAAATAAATTATAATAAATTCTAGTTTCTTACCCATGTGGAGTAAAAATGTTACAATTTCATTCTAAATTTGATTTCGATAGAAACCAATTCATCTAATGAAATTAGTAATATTTTTATTGAAATTTTTTAATATTATAATAATATTCATACATTTAAATAAATGATTTACTCTTAATTGTGGTAAATAAAATTCAAAATATACTATTAAAAAAATAATAATTTGATCCTATTAGGCCACCTTTTTAATACTTAATAAAAATATATATTTTCATTTTTGAAAATTCAATTCACAGAGATGGTTAAATTAGTTTTAACATTAATTTTATAGACATGGATACAAGAGGAGTAAAAGGGATGTTCAAAATATAAATATGTTTTTGTATCTAATTTAAATTTTAAAATTATTCCAATGAACTAAATTGTATTAATAAATTTATTATTGATCAATTATGAATTCAAAATCTGTTTAATGTATAATAATTATTTAATCAACAAAATAATTTTTTACTTTAGTGCAATATTTTTCACTATTTATCCAAAAGTGAATCTTTTTAGAATAATACCACAAATTCAATGAAAGTAAATTTTTATGTCCCTACATCCAATAAAGAATATTATTTTTTCAAATATATTTCAAAAAAATTTGAAAACCCTATATTTAAAATGTGTTCTCCATTAAAAGGTGGTAAAAATGCCTGCTTTGAAAAATACTACTTCTATGCATAAAATTGAATTTTTTCCCATTTCATGTCTAGAAAACATATACAATGAATTTTCAGCACTAGATTGAATTTATATTTCATTAATATAATCCAAAAATAGTGATTTTATTAATTTATAAACATAATTCTTTACACTTTATAATTTGTTTCAGAGAAATTCATCCTTAATATTAAATTGGTTTTTAGTTTCATATCTAATAAATTTGGTAACCAATGAATCATTATATAAAAATGTGTAAACATTTATTTCAGAATTATGATTACATTGTTCACTCTGAAAATTCTAATGTCTAGCTAGTAACTTCAATTAAAATATTAATATTACATTGTATTATTATGTTTACAAAAATGTCTTCTGTGCAAGATAAGTTTTTAGAGAAACCCATTATTATGTTTTAGGTATGCTATCGATCATAGTATCTAATTAAGGTAAAATTACTATCAAATTCATAAATATTAATAAATATGAAAAATCTATTATTCTATACTTTGTATTTTATATTTGGAGCTGAGCCTAAAGCAGTTATCAATAATCACTATAACATTGCTTTAATTTAATGTATACTGTCAGACTATTTGTTAATATTCACTGACTGGAAAGGTATTAATTTCATTGGTGGTGGCTTACTATGATATATCTCACTCCATATTTGGTCATTGATGGTACTGGAGGAAATTATATTAATGTAGTTGTTGATATGGCGAAGTTTCCCAAATTGGACACATGACTTACATGCATTCTTAGGATTGAGCTTCGTAGTAGATGAAAAATAAGAAGCTCAAGATGGTTGGAATGTTTTTTTGATTCTTTTCTATTGTTTTTATATAATGTGGTGTACCATATTTCTTGTTACCATGTATACTTATTTTAATGTTTTCAAGATACAAGACATTATATCGTCTTCTGTATATGGTATAAATCATCTTTTGAGTTGATAATTAATTATTATTTGATTCTAATTCCAAATAATTATAATGATTATCCATTGATATCATGATATTTCTATTTATCTACTCATTATATCTTTTTTGATCTACTTTTTCATGAGGGCATAGTCTACCCATAGGCACACCCTAGGCCCTTGAATCAAGTTGGAAACCTCTAGTGTACGTGGAGGCAGAATTAAGGCCATGTGGCCCACTGGTTTAGGGACACATGGAGTGGAACTCAGGTCTAGGCATCACAATTGTATAATCCTAACCTATCTAAAATTATAATGGAACCCCAAATATAGAATAAATGTGAATGATGGAAGAGTTGGTTCCAGTGAATGATAGAGAAAAATGAGTCTACCTCTAGTGGATCACACACTTTGTAATTAGAAAATTTATCAGTATTGAAATGTTTTAAATAGTTTAATGGTCTAACAGTGTACTTATGAAATATTAGGAAGGTGTATCGAGGAATGAACTAATGTTAAAAGGATTAAAATCACTTGACTTCATTTTTTTGATTTCGTATTTTTCTATAACATATATTATCAAAAAGTTTAAAATTCATAATATTAAAAAAGTGATTTTTTTCAAATCATTATCCAATAGAGTTCTTGGACTGGAAAAGTTAATAATACTAGAATTATAGATAGATTTCAATTTATGTTAAATATAAATTTTATTTCCACCTTCATATTTTAAAATCATGGTTTACAGGATTGTTCGTTTAATAAGGGATATCAGTCGTTGCGGCGCTATATTTTTTAGATGGATATACCCTATTAAATTATTAATAAAGATATTTATAGGAAATATATAAAATTTATGCTAACAAAAAAGTTATATTGTGGAGTATAATAATTTTGATGAGTATATTGAATTATGTATTAAATTCCTATGTCGCATTGGTAAAATTGGTCTTCCAAAGTCTCTCTGTGACAGGAACATCAAAGATAATGTACATTACAGAATTTATGTAATGTAAATACATTGACATAATGAAAAAAATATTATTTGTATATTTTTCTATTGTTGTGAAGTTTGGGAAATATATTAAATCTATTAAATAAATTGAAATGAACTTGAATCCAATACAGTTGGATGGATCATTTTCAAATATATAAATATAATATTTTATTATAGGGTGTAATGTATCATAATTACCTTTAAGTTTTTTTTAAATTAAATTGGATTATTCTAAAACCATGTTCTAAGACTGCAAGTGATTCCAGAGTTTGGAGTTGCATGAATGTGTTTTTGAACTATTTTTAAAGCTCATTAAATAATCGAGCGTATAGGTTTTTGAAACATTCATACCAGTTCATGAATCTAAAATATGATGGAATTTTTGAACTCATAGCATTGATATTTTCCTAAAAAGGACCGAAAATCGACCGGCATGGGTCAAATGAAAAGGATAGTTTGCTGAATTTTGGAAATAAAAAAATAACATAAAAAGTTATTTTATTATATTTTTTTCTTCTTTATGCAGAAAATCATTAGCGCTATGGTACAATAATGAGGACGCACTAAATCCATTAATGAACATCATTAATAAGTTATCATGGTGATTATGTAACGTGCAGTTTTTCTTCCTTCTGTAATTTAATAGGGATTCAGTGTTGATAAAAAATCCTAGAATTCCTTTGATGAATGATGAAGGAAACCCCTCCAACGATGATTGATGGAGAATCAAAAAAATTGACACCCTTAGAGAGTATATTCGAGACTAGAGATTGTAATAAAATCATCCTCGACAACCCTTCTTCATCCTAGGTAGGGGTTTGATGATTTTTAGTGTGAATTGACATTCCTCATTCATTATTTTGAATGATGAATGTGGGCTAACTCATGAACATGTTAACCATCAGATCGATCATTCATGTGGGATGAGAACATTTCTTGTGGGGATTTGAAGAAAAGGGATTAATTATTATATATACCATCGTCCATTCAAATGAGACCAACACAGGCCAAACATTGACTTTAGATGTTCTTTTCCATGGGAGGTCCTTGTGATAATTTCCATTTTCTATCGTGTTCTTCATTGGCGGACCCACGGGGTTACGTCATGGCTTTGTTAGGATATACTGAATGTGGTCGATTCCCTAAAGTTACAACAAAATGATATAGAGTCCACTATCGTGGAGGGGGGGGGGGTCAATGTGGTACAATGTCATGATGACCAGGTGGAATGATAAATCTCTCCACCACATCCTAGTTGGAGAATTATGTAGCACTTATGGCGTTTAGGTGGGTGTATGAGGACCGGCCCTTGCCAAGGGGGTCGAGCTGGTGGTTTTGACCAGACCTAGCAGATCTGGTCCAGGAAAATCGTTCCAAGTCGACCTAATTGGGTCCTTTCAAACCTGACGAATCAACCTGAGTCAGGTTAGACTAGACCTGGACCCATTCGACCCCCTTTTTGGAAAGAATTGGGAACATATTTCTGACCAAGAATATGTTTAGTGAACCTTATGTGGAGTTGTGACCCTTTACGATGAGGCAGTCATTTTGGAATACTCTGGTCAGTCCAACCAAGTCAGACCAAGCCCGGATGAAACCATCCCCATTTTACTAAAACATCAATATCGTTTAGACTAGTTGTCAATTTGATGCACTCTCTACAGTGTTGAGACCCTTGTGATGAGATGGTCCTTTGGGTATAATATGAGTGATAATTCATGGATTTTGAGATGTGACCTATGGATTTGAGGAGTAGATTCTACTAGAATTTGGAATTCTATGAGATACAATCCTATGGCTCGTTGTGACATGAAGGATATGAAGATCAGACCTTAGTTTCCCAGTTTTGGAGTAGACCTCGGTGGTCGAATAGAAGAGTAGACTTCAGTGGTCTAGTATTCGAGAAGACCCTAGTGGTCTAGGAGTAGAGCAGACCAAAGTCGTCCAACAACCAACCAAACATTAGTGGTCTCGTAGCTGAGCGAACCCTAGTGGCCTAGTAGTAATGTGAACATTAGTGGTCCAGTCACTGAAAAAACCACAGCGACTCCTTAGGGATGAGTCCCTTATCATTACAGGATGATTCATATTTCAAATTGATAAATATGACTATCTATACTTTGAGTTATACCTATTGTGAGCTGCCATGCATTGTGGTATTGATTTTTGGTCTTTCTATATTATCTTTCCTTTGTGTTTTGGGGTATCTTCTGAGTATTGTGTTATTCACCCTGTCATGGGATTTTACCACACATTTTGTGTCTCGTGCAGTGGATCAATGCTACAACTAATACCTTGGGTGTCAGGGACTACGTGGTTCTCAATGAGATGGGTTGGACATGCGTACATATATGGATATAGGCACCTACCCTTCAGGTAGGGTCTCAAGCAGAAAGGACCATTGAATTTGTACATTCCATTGGGGTTTTGGGATTATATTCTGGCCCCATATTACATTCAGTTGTGTTGTACTCTTTGTAGTTTTCTAGGTGGACATTTTGTTTTATGTTTTGTTTACATACCGTAGTTCGAGCTTTGTGAGTTTGTATAGTTTTAATGTCAAATGACTTGCCGTGTTAGGATAATCCTACTCGGTGCTAGTAGCCATACCATTTCCTATGGTAGGGTGTTTTGGGGTAGTCAAAACACATTCCTTATTGGACGGGTCGTGAAAAAGTGGTATCGAAGGATTTTGGTTCTACTAGAAGAACTTATGGGAAAAAATTGTTATGTTATTTGAGTTTGGATTTCTGGATAGTGAGACCAGTGTTGGTATGGTGGCTAACATAACCATACAATAAGATCCTGAATTATACTTTCTGACAGAGTACATGAAAACATTGTTTTCATGAATCTTTGATGGTTTTCTCATGATCTTGTTCAGTTAGAGTCCACTCACGGTGTATATTCTATTAATCATGATTTATCTTGATATCTTTCAGGAGGTAACCATGAAGCCAGCCATCCTAGATTATTGGGTGTTACCATGAGGATGGCTTATATAGTGACGAGGATTCAGTACATGGATTGTTGCCTGAGTGGTACCTTCTAGCAGTGTCATAGTGATATCGCGACATGTTGGTCAGTAGTTACTATCGGCACTGGTCCAAGAGGACTCATGTAGGAACAATACAATACATGAGTTCTAGAGAGTGAGATCTCTCAGGTTTAGGATTGGGAATGACCCTCGTGTTTTTAGGATTTGATGAAGGTAGTGAATTGAGTCTTTCCGCATAGTGAGAAAACCAATTGACAAAATTGCAGTTCTAGAAGCATGCCTTCTATAGGGCTAAGTGTTTTGATAGTGGAGTTTGATGATCTACTCACATTAGGAGGCAACTCTCACCTGGTATTACATTGAGCTAATTTTTAGGTAGTATTTCTCGCCTGCGACATTGTGCTTTGTGCACAGATATTATCTCCTTCACCTACAGCTGGGCAGCCTCACAATGGCTTAGTACTCTGGAAGGATTGCAGAACTCACCCATTACACTAAGAATATGGTACGAGGCCCTTTCATCAGGGGTTATACCTTTGAGGAGGGGATCTGATGGGAGATCCGAGCATCAATGATTTCCCTTTTCATCCCAGCCCAACTTGGGGTGCTGGAGAGAGCATTAATAGTTGAGAACTATCTCGTAGAAAAGGCACTGGTGATGGGTGTTTCCATCACGTGATAGGTGGATGAGTCGTTCACGGAGGGTAGCTGATAGAAGACGTAGAGGCCCAAAAGGGCCTGACCATTTTTAGGATGACCTCGCCACTTTGGGTTAGTGGTACGAGGCTCCCTAGGTAGAGGGAGTCATTAGAGGACCAGATTATTCTTTGTGTATAATGGGAAAGGTCACATCGCTCGGGATTGCCCAACTCACCACACAATGGACTAAAAAATGGTTGAGGGACCACTATGGTTGTAATAGAGACAAGAACAGGGCAGTCTTCCAGGTGAAAGACATGGAAAAGAAGAGGGACAAGAGTTATGAGGTTGGAATAGGTATGAGGTACCACCACCACCACCCACAGGTGGACTACCATGGGCTCCTGGAGAAAGTGGATAGTGGCAGGCTCACATTTAGGCAATCAAGGCCTATGGTCCCGACATCCTAGAGATGATCTAAGGTAAAATTTTTAGCTTATCAAATTTATCCATTGTTCTAATACACATTGGTTCTAGTTTATATTTCATTGAGGAAAACCTTTTTTTGAGATCAAAGATTCAAATTGATCTATTAGCTCAATCGGTATGATTAGAGACTCTTATGCTAGGGGATTGGATGATCAGACACTAGTGTCGACATTGTGAGCTTTCTTTTATAGGTGAGAGATTCAGTTGGGATCTCCTAGTAGTGGTGTTGAGGCATTACAATTTAATTCTAGGTATTAAATTTCTATCATCATTTCATGCTCAAATAGATTGTTTTAGGCGCACAGTGTAGTGTGTCATTATAGAAGGGAACCCTTTTCCCATTGGAGGTGAGAAATAAATGGAGCATCACGTGATGTATTTGCACATTAGAGGGTGTAGTCGATCAATAATTTGTCAGCTAGAATGACCCTTGGTGTAGTGGATGGGATCTGTCCTCAATTTCCTATAGCGGTGAGTGAGTACGAGGATGTATTTCAAGAGGACATTCCAGGACTACCATCATTTCTGAGATGGACACTTCTATAATTATATGTACATCAGTAAAACCCCAATATCTACACCTTTAAATTAGATGGATCCCATAGAGCTCTGGGAGATGAGGGTACATTTGCAGGACTTGCAGAGGAAGGAGTTTGTATAAAAAAACATTTCAACATGTTCTTCCCCAGAGTTGTTTTCCCTGAATTAAAAAAGAAACATGAGGTTGTGTGTGAACTTCTAGTGCATGAACTAGCTAACCATGATGAAAAAGTATCTTATAATGAGGATTGATGACAATTTTTATCAGTTTTAGGGAGAGAGATAGTTATCAAAGATAGGCCTCATATTAGGATATCACTAGATTCATGTACCAGATGAGTAAGTATCATGGATGGTTTTTATATGTCCATACATACACTATGAGTACTTAGTAATTTTGTTTGGCATGAAGAATTCCCCATAAGTGTTCATGTTACTCATAAACATGATCTTTTATCTGAACATTAATAGGTTTGTAGTGGCATTCATTGATTACATATTAGTGTATTTATCATTTAAGGAGGAGCACGCAATACACCTCGGTATGGTTCTGAACACACGCTAAGAGCACCATCTTTACGGAAAACACACTATGTGTGAGTTTGGAATACGAAATGTACACTTTCTAAGTAATTTCATCATAGAGGCTAGAGTTGCGGTGGATCCAGTGAAGAATAAGGTAGTGATTTCTTGGGAGGCACAAAAGAGCGTTACCAAGGTGTGATGTTTCCTTTTGTTGGTCGAGTACTATCATAGGATTTTACCTATCTTCTCTAGAGTGGCAGCACCCATGATGGTGTTGATGAAGATGGGAAAACAATTTATATGGATAGAAATATTCCAAAAGATCTTTCAAGAGTTAAGGAATAGTTTGATGTGTTCTCTTATATTGAGGCTGCCAGAGGAGGGAATCTACTACGTGGTGTTCTGCGATTCATCTGGAACCAGGATTGGTTTTGTCCTGATGCAGGGGAAAAGAGTGACTGCATATGGATCACGGTTATTGAGATTTCATGAGAAGAACTATGGAACTAATGAATTTGTGTTTATTGTGGTAGTCTTCGCACTGAGGATATGTGGACACAACTTTATGTGTGATTGTTTCATCATCTACTTTGACAAAAAGAGTCTAATATATACATTCTCTAAGAATGATTTTAATCCGAGAAAATAAAAAAAAATTGAGTTCCTCGAGGACTGTGACCTAAAAAAGGTCGATACTCCTGGGAAGGGGAACATGGTGGAAGATGATCTCAGTAGGTGATCATGTTATTAGCTATTTAACGAGGCCTCATAGAAGTTGATATCGCTCTGTATATCCTTCTTGGATTGAGATAAGAATACTTTTATTCAGTTTATGGTTGTTTCCCCATCAATCTTAGATTGAGTTATGGATGCGTAACTCAAAAATGCTAGTTATGAGACTAAACATGCCTAGATGTCCATAGGGAAATATCTTGATGGGTAATCAGAAGGTGTAGAACAGGTCATCCTTTTCAAAAGATTTAGCTTAGTGCCAGTGGACTCATGAGAGAATGTGTTGAGAGGGTTATATACATCCACTTTGGGGGTACATCCAGGTGTGGTGAAGATGTACCAGGATCTCCAACATTATTACTGGGGGAGGGGGATGAAAAAAGTAGTGGCTGAGTTTGTCTCTAGATGCCTACTTGTCTACATGTGAAGGCTGAGCACCAGGTTCAAGTAGGTTTGTCACAACCCCTCCAGGTACCCGAGTGGAAGTGGGATGGGATATCAATGGACTTTGTGATGGTATTACCACGTACTTCTTGGGGGTATGATACCATCTGGGTGATCATAAAATGACTCACCAAGTCGACCAAATTCTTATCCATTCGAGAGCAGGGTTCAGTAGAGTGCTTATTATGACTCTACATACTGGAGATAGTTCAAATCAAGGAATTCACATCTACGATGGTCGCATATCACAATGAATGCTTTTCATTTCGGTTGTGGAAGGTATTATAGGAGGAATTTGGGACTCAGCAGCACTTAAGCACAACCTTCTACCCACAGACATATGGTTAGACGGATTGGACCATACAGACCTTAGTAGACATTCTTCATTCTTTCAATCTTGATTTTGGTAATTTTTGGGAGGAGCACCTACCATAGGTGGAGTTTTCATACCGCAACAGATACCAATCCAACATCACTCTAGAAATTTTCAACGCATTTTACAGATGAGAATGAAGGCCACCATTATGCTCGACAATCCCAAGGGAGTTAGCACTAACGGAACCTAAGATGGTACATTATACCACTAAAATGGTGTTGGTCATCTGTGAGTGGATGAAGAACACATATATTTGAATGAATACATATTCATATAGGTGATAGAGACCCATGGTGTTATAGGAGGGAGACTTCATATTCCTGCGAGTCTCTCCTCCATGAGGGATACAGTGATTTTTTCAGGGAAGCAAGTTATCTCTGAAGTTAATTTGATATATTCTCATACTTCATAGATTTCGGAAGGTGACCTATCACTTGGTTCTACCACCACTGTTGGATATGGTGAATTAAATTTTCCACATATCCCAGCTGAGATGATACGTTCACAACCCTTCTTACATAATTGACCATGATGAGCTAAATATTGACAATGGGGAGATATTCGTGGAGTACCATGTGGAGATTGAAGATTGATTGGAGATGATCTATTGTGGATGGTCAATTACTCTGGTCCACATTCATTAGCAGCAAGGGAATATCTAATAGAGAGCATGGGAGTGAAAGGCTCAGACTTGTGCTCAGTACCCCCATTTTTTTGGTTAGCCCTTGTTTTGGATTACGGGGATGTAAATACCTAACGGTGGAGTAATTTAAAATCTTGGAATTCCACGTAATATTTTTTAAAATTTAATTAAATTATTTCATGACAATGATCAGAGATGGAACATGATTCTTAGGCCTGGACTGGCCATACTATTTTTTCAAACTATTTTTAATGTTTATTAAATAGTCGGGTGAGTGGTTTTTTCAAATTTTTCAACTGGTGCCCAAATCGTAATCTATGGGCACCACAGAACTAGGAACCTTGGGATTCTCCGAGAAATGACATAACATCGACCGATGTTGGTCGAATGAAAAAGATAGTTTTTAGACATTTCGAAGGAAAAATAAAATTACTTAAAAAAGTTATTTTATTATATTTTTCTTCATTCATATGAAGAAATTCATCACTACTATTGTACAACGGTGAGGGAACATTGAATACATTAATGAAACTCATTAAAAAATCATCATAGTGACACAACAACACACATCACATCATCATTTTTTAAATAAACAGACATTTACGGTTGACAAACAACCCTAGAAATATTCTGATGAATGATGATGTAAACCTTTAAAACAAACAATGTCAGTTAATTAGAAAATAGCTAAAACAAATCTAGAGAGATGATTTGATATAGGATATCGACAGAGGATCATCCTCGAATACACTCCTTTTTCTAGGTAGGGGTTTGATGCTTTCCTATGTGAATTTCTTTTCCCTGTTCTTCCTTTTAAATGAAGAATGAATGTTAAATTGATAACATTATAACTCGTAGAACAATCTTTTATGAAGGTTGAGAACTTATCTTGAATGTAAAATGATGAACGAAGTCCAAATGAACAGTTTCGACATTCATCGCCTAGGGTGTTCCCTGTGATATTCCCCTCTTTATCTCGCATTCTTCGTTGGCGGACCCCTGGGGTCACTTTGGGGCTTTGTTAGGGGATAGATAATGTGACTGATTCCTCAGAGTGTTAACATAATGATATAGATCTCACCATAAACATCTACATGGAACATGGATCCTAGGACAGTTCCCGGATTTAAGAATGTACCACTAGAGCATGTTTAATGTTTGAAAGTGGAGAACAACGGTGCGCCGGAAGCGACCAGTGACGCCCAATGGTGGAAAATAGGTGGGAGGTAGCATGAACCAACCATGTTCGATGGTGGCAGTATGAGTCGCTTGAACTAAGGCTATCAATAGGTGGCATGTCGGAAGCGCACTGCAGTGGTGATATGGGCTACTGGCATGAAGGATAGCAATTGGTAGTTGGTAGATGCGACCACTTGACTGCATCCCAGGTGGAGTTGTTGGTTTCACATTTGGAGGTCAAGACGATGTATGCAGACAGGACCGCACCTAGGATGGCTAGGTTTTCATGGCAGGCGGGAAGAAGGCCGACCTAGTGGGCAAGGTCGACAGGTCGAACCAGACCATGCAAATATAGGCCAGGCCCATCAGGCTTGTATGACATAAATGGGTCGGGTTAGACCAGTAGGATTGGACCAGGTTGGGTTAGTCTAACCCATTCAGGCAGGACACAGACCTATTCAACCACATTTTTTGAAAAAGACTTGTATCATTCAAACATGGCCTTTGTTTGACGCATCGTCTATTGCATTCGGACCCATATGATGAGGTTTCCTTTTGGTATACTCTAGTCAGCCTAACCAAGTAGGACTGGGCAGGGATTCAACCATCCCTATTTAAATATAATGCTAATATCCATCAGAACGAGTGTCCATTTGACACAGTGCCTACAATTTTGGGACCCTTGTGATGAGATGGCCCTTTACATATACTCATAGTGAAACTTCATGGAAGTTGAGATGAGACCGGTGGATTGAGGAGTATATTCTCCCAAAATCACCCGGGCTATGAGTAGGAATCATATAGATGGCTATGACATGAAGGATATGATAAGAGAACCTTAGTGGTCCAGTAGTAGAGTAGACCTCTATGGCCCATTTGTGGAGAGTAGCCCAGTTTTCTAGTATCTGGGAGAACCTTAATGGTATAGTAGCCTAGAAGGCCTTTGTGGTTTAGCCGTTGAGAAGAACTTAGTGGTCCAATAGACGTGGGAACCTTAGTGGTCCAATATCTGAGTAGAACATTGTGGTCCAGTACCTGATTGAATCTCATAGACTCATTAGGGATGAGACCCTTAGCAGTACATGATGATTCGACTTTACAATTGATATATATTACTTCCTATAATTTCAGCTATAACTTTTTTGACCTATCTTTATTTGTGATATTTCTTTTTTGTCTTTCTTTTTTATATTTATTTTGTGTTTTGGGGTCCCTACTAAGTATTGTGTTACTCACACTAGGACGGTCTTCGGTCGCATGTGTCAGGTCTCATGCAGGTGATCGATGCTTCGACAAAGACTTTAGTGGTCTTGGTCAAAGTGGTTCTCTATGATTTGGGACGGACATGCGTACTTCTATGGTTACAGGTATCTACCCTTCACCTACCCATCACACAGGGTCTCAAGCGGAAGGACTGTGGAAATTTCACTTTCCTTTGTGGGATTTGGCTTGTATTTTGACCCCTTTGTACTTTTAGTTGTATTGTACTCTTAGTAGTTGTCTCTGTGATAGTTTTGGAATACATTGTGTATATTTTCTGCAATTAGAGATTTGTGTGTGTGTATATGTTTAAAGGAAAAAGAATTCCCTTTTTGAGATATTCCTACTCGGTGCTAGTCGCCAGCACCGGGCCTATGGAAGGCTGGAATAGGGTAGTCACGACAAGGACCTGGGGTATGATTCATGACATTTGTTATCAAGGATGATGAGATCAATGAAATTAAAAAATCATTTTTATAAAATTTTAGATTGTTAGCTAGAGGACCAACTTTAGATGTATAATCATAAAATGGATACATAATTATTTATTTTATGTTCTATATAAAATCACACTATGAACTTAATATTGATCAAATTAGTAGATTATTTATTATTTTGGAATTTAATCACATATAACGTATCAAATAGAGAAATCAAATTTACATGAATATTCCTCACTTTTTGAGTAATTGAAAAAATATGGGACTTAAAATATATGGATTTCATGTGCCAATTTTTTTATGTTGGATGGTTGATAAAAAATTGTGATAATATATCATTAATGGAGTTTTATAAAATAAAATTTCAATATCTAAATATAAAATGATGATCCCCACAAAATGTAATTACATGTATTGTATATTTTTAATACCTGTGATCCATCATATACAAAATTCTCCATTATTAATTTTAATATAAATGACAATATAGAATACAGTGTCAATTTATTTGAGTTTAATAATTTTTTTAGTATGTCATAAGTATTTTTTATTTGTCATAATCAATATTATTTCATGTATGTGTAAATTATTAATACCTATGATCCTACATATAAAAATTGGTCAATTGTACTTTGTGAAATAAAAATAAAATTACAATCGAGCTTTATTCATTGGGAAATGATATTTCACCTAGAATTTCATAATTAAATAATATTATACCTAGCTGAGATGATGTCATGTATATTAAAGGAAACCACGAAGTGGGATTCTGGATAATCAATAAATTATGAAAAAACATTAGTCGTCAATGATAAAAAATGATTAAAAAAAGATATCTATTACATGATGTTTTTAAAATACAGTATTAATCATAATTATTTTATTTATATTCAATTAGAAGCTTGTGTATTCTAATTTTTTTTATATCCTTTTTGGAAGACAAATTCTTCTCACTCTCTTTCAATACCTCAAAATGGAAAAATTAAAATATATATATATATATATATACCTTATTTATTTAATTTTAATCTCTATAAATATTGGTAAATTGTATATAATTAACACTTTTAAAATGAATGTGTTTTATGAAATGGTTAATATATTATCTTGTGCTCATATATTTTAAATAACTAGTATGCTGTATTTATCGAATCCATTTATTGGAATGAAAAAATTAAAATGGTTTTTCTAGGGAAAATAAATTTTTCAAACTATTATCTTCAACCAATAAAATGTTTTAAACTATATTTTTTTTTCTATATATGATAATAAAAATAGAAACTATATTATTTTTATTGGAAAAAAATCTTCATTTTCTTACTATGGTTGTTGGATTTGATAAAAAGTACCATCTAGTAACATAAAATCCCATACCAATATAAATGTTTAGGATAATCAAGTATAAATGTTTCTATTTTTAGATTTAGGGCACTAAATCCAATTTTATTGTGTTTAGATTACATCAAATTCGATAAGAACTGTGAGGGGAGTGTATTATTGTTTATAGATTTTCATTGAAACCCTCTATCTCTAGTGCTCATTCAAAACCATCCACTCAATACTTTGAGCTTCACGTAAATGAAATGGACTTGAATAACTTTTTAATGAGTTTTTTCCTAATAAAAGGATGAATACAACCTTCTTGTGTCATTATTGTTATCCCATGAACGAAGCTACCCTTTTATTATCAAGAATAAATTTGATAATAATATGTTGTTGAACTAGTATTAGTGGTTGATTTTACCAGTTATAAAGTTGCATAAACTAATGGAAATATTCTCTTTTAATAAGGATCAAAAATTAAATCTTTTGCCTACACATAGGCAAAAGAAAAGTGAATTTTATTCTTCATTTGTTCACATTAGTATACTTTGTCTCTTTTACGAATATATAAAATTATTATCACACCTTATATTATTTTCATTTCTTCTTTAATACTCAATTAATCACATAAAGAAAGTGATTCTATAATATCATAGCATTAAATATTTATAAATTTTAACTTTCTTTCAAAAATAGTAACTTCTAATTTCTTTTTAAAGAATCAACATTTATTTCTACACAACACTAATAAATATCATGCTCATATTTTTTATTTACTTACTCATCAAAAAAATTTCATTTAAATCCTCATGAGACTTAATATTTTCTACATGTGGTATTCAAATTTTCAAAGATCATGTTTGTTTATAAATTCTATATTATTTAATTTTATTATCTTTTCTAGGAGTGTATTGAAGCCTGTATTATTGTGGTGTGGAACTCCACCTGTGGTATTGATTCTCTTTCATCTATACACACCATCACAACTAGATATATCATTGGAAGGTTTATTATTTTGATCATAACTTGAATCTAAATATATATTATTATTTTTCCAGTGTTTATAGAATAAAGATAAACATAGAATTTACCAATTTTGTGTTGCTAAAACATCCTTTTAATGTTCACAATTCTCATATTATAAAATTTTAATTTTACTTATGATAACAATAAATATCTTACAAGAATTTACACCATCTTATGATATTTTTCTATCCTATTATCCAAATATATGTTACAAAAAATAATATCTTATTAAAACCAATATTTTATTAGAATGTCGTATATTATAAAAATGTACATATATTATGAAAATTTAGTATCATTTGAAATGTCTATATCTTATAAAAAATCCCTTATTGTATAAAGGAAATGAAACATTATAAAAAAATGAGATATTTTATGCACTATTGATCTTATCTTATGAATCTTATAAGTCTTATAAAACCAACCCATTTGTATTATAAACCACAATTATTATACTAAAATACCAAAAATATATTACAAATTGCATACATAAGTATATTATAAGATACATCAATTTCTAAAACTAATCACTATCTTTTCAATCCTTCTCAAACATATTTCGATCTCCTAAAAATAGCATTAAATAAATTTAGTAATTTTCAAAGTAATTTCAAACCTCATTATCTTAATTCCAAGGTAATTTACACCATTTAATTACTCAATTCCAAAATTAATTCCAAAATTAATTTTCTATCAAATGTCTCAAATAAATATACATTCAATAAAATGTGTTTTGTTATTTCATAAAAAATAACATCCAAACAATTTCCCCTCAATTGTTGGATTCTCTAAATTCTATGCTAACACGTTATTCCTGACAAACAACTTCTCCATTCTATCACTGGGAAACATCATCTATACTAATTCCAAAATTATATATAAAATGACTCAACATAAACACTTTTCCTTAACATGAATAATAACAAAACAATCATAATATATAAATAAATATTTAAAAAATTAAAACCGCATCCTTATATGGTTTCAACAATTTCCCTATTTGGATTTGATTTCATTATCATCCATCTATGCTACCCCTTATTCCAAATTAAACCAATTTTAATAACTAAATGATATTGACTAATAATCTTCGAACCTCTAATAAATGAATCAATAATCCTTATGTATACTTGAGATTTCTTAGTGTTGAAAATAAGAGTGATTAACTCATATAACAGTGTATTGTTTAAGAAACTAATTGTATAAATTAAAATTTATGGGACATAGTCAGATAATAAAATATATTATTCTTAAAAATATTTTTCTACACTCAATCAAACAACATATTAAAATCCATTGTAAATAGGGATAACATTTTTCAACCATAATGGATTTCATCTCAAATTTATAAAAATATATAAAATTATAAAATATATGAGTAAGCTCATGAACAAGCATAACATATTGATTGGTAGTGCGATTCACTCACTTGTCCTTTCATATTTCTTTAAATATCATAAAGGTATGTGTCATAGTAATAATATAAGTTTTACATTCCTTAGGTTGAACAAATTTCAATATTATAAAATCATTATCAGTGTTATCCTTCATAAAATTATATTGTATGTCAATGTGTATGGATCTAACATGTATTATGAGATTTTTGGATAGTTTTAGTTTAATTATACTTTCACATAATATATCCAAATGATGTTTATCATCAACATTATTATCCCTAATAAATGAATAAATATAGGTAATTGAATTTCTACTTGGGATGTAGACATAAATTAAGCCTCTATAGAACTCAATAATACTATTTTTACTTTTTTGGGTTCCATTAAATGTAGATTTTAAAAATAAAAAATAATCCCTAATATGTATCTTTCCAACCATCTAGGACACTTTACTAGTCATCATTTGTAATCTTTTTAATTTATCTAATAATTTCTTTTTTACATAGTTCTATAATTTCATGTTATTTTTATGTATCAAATAATAATATTTAAATCCAAAATTAAGTGACTATTTATGATTATATTTATATCTAGAATTTAGTGTGATGGAATAAATAATATTTGGCCTCTACATTGTCATGTACAAGAGACTATCAATTAATCATCTACACTTTTAGTCATTAAAAGTTTTTCCTTCTTCTTCCTTGAATAAATATTTTATCACTATAATTGGTGTGGAAACACAAATAGATTATCAAATATCATACTTGTTCAATATATCCATGTATTATTTTATTCTTACATAAAAATTTAATCTATATATTGCGTAAACTATGGAAAAATTAATAATTTCATCTCTCCAAGAATTTAGAATTCAAATAATAATTTTGTCTCCCAGGGTAATTTTCCCTACATTGTCTTAAGGAAGCAAGGGTGGGGCACTTTTCCATTCCTTAAATTATCTTGAAGACGGAGGTTCGTTATATTTTTCTTTTCTTAGATTTTTATCTAGTTACATTTTTCTTTTCTAATGGGTCATTTTTAATTTCTAATTTTTCAGGTATGGAACATTTTCCTTGTCCCAGTTTTCAGTTTGGTTATTTATTTATGAGTTAGTTTTTTAGTTTTTCATTGTTTTCATTTTTTTCTGTTTATATATCATTTTATGGCCTTTTCTTTTGGGCATAAATCATTCCCATTTGAATGTTTTGATGCCAATCACTTGTTTCCATCCTAAGGGGATCGGGAAAACCCATCCAGACATGTTAGAGTCCTTGTCGGTTGACTAGGTTTTGGATGAGCTGGGGTGTTTCATAATAATATTTATTATAAGTTAGTTTTTAATGTGTATAATGGAAGTCAAGAGTTATTGTTAGGGATTTTTGTCTCAATTATTTCTGGGAAAGACATGAAATATTCACCATTTTTTAATTTAGGTGGTGTTTATACTGTCCATGAATGTATTTTATAAGGAATTTCATTATAATGGTATTTATTTGCATATCCATTTTAGTATATGTCTCTCATGGGGATTATGGTTCAGAAGTTACCGAAGTAGTATGTGATTTTTGTCTTAATTTTCCTTAATTGAGAGATATGTTATATTATACACATAATTGATTTTAGGAGATGTATACACAACCCATTTGAAATTTAATATCACTAATTTATTTATTATCCTTATATTTTAAGTTTCTGTAATTGTTATTTATTCTAGGTTCATAAAATTAAAATTTACCAGTGTTGTAAATATTATATATGACAATCTCATTATTTATTGAAATTGTTTATGATTAATTTTTATAAGATAAACTACTATGATCTATCTCTTCATAATCCTTTGACTATTATTATCCTCTATATATGTCATGATAATATATTTTTTCACTTCATTTTCCACACATTATTTAGTCTATATTCTAATGTAATATTTTAATGAAAAACCATCTCTATTTGTATATTAGGTTTAAAATACAATTTTTCATTAAAAACCATGTTCTATAAAAAAATGAAAATAGATTTTAGTATTTTACAAATGATATATTAATTTAATTTTTACACTTGGTTGAATTAATTTTTTTTGAATCGAATATTCATGTTGTTTTCCAAACAATTATTGTTTGAGTTTTACTAGAAATGTGTAAGTAATTTTTTTAACATATATGTAATGAATGCAATTTTATATCATCATAACAATTATTTCATTTTAAGATAAATTTATAAATTTTCATGGTTATATTTTGGGAAAATAATTTTATTAAAAAAAATTATAAATTTTTTTTCAAATATGAATGGATATTTTCCTCAAGAAATGTTTTAAATGATTTTTCTAGCATATTTTAAATGTAATCAAGGTTATTTTAAATAAAATGATCTAAAAAATATGTTTTTATTTTTTGGTTTTAAAAAAATAATTTTAAATGAAAATTTATTTTCCTCATTAAATGTATTGAATTATATTTATGACTTTGTTTATAAGTTTTCAATGTTATTTTCAAATAAAATTATTTCAAAAATATTTTATAAAGTGTTGGTTTTAAAAATTTATTTTTAAATAAAGGTTTTTTCATCAATATTTGTTTTAAATTATATTTTAAAATATTCCTTTATATGTTTTAATTTTTATTATCAACGAAAATGATATAAATTTTTTTATGAATTTTTAGTTTTAAAATTTTATATTTCAATGAAAGTTATTTTCTCTTGAAATGTTCCATGTGTATATTAAAAATAATTTCACATATAATATACAAATTGTTGATTTTACCTATGCGTTACTTGGGATATGATACACAAATAACATTCTTATTCTTTTTCTAAATGTTTATTATTTATAATAGAATGGTGTTTATGATACCTATATCTCTTTATCGGGTTATAATATTAGGAAATTTTTATGGAACCAACTTTTTCTAATGGGTTATTCTGTGATGAAAATATTAAATTATTATAAAACCATTCATTTTTTCACAGGTAATGATAAGATAAGATTTATAAGATGCACATTATATTTTATGTTTTATGACATGAATAATTTTTTATGGTCTTATAGAAAACATATGTTTTATTTTCATTATGTGATGGGTGGGAATGATATCTCCCTCCATTTCATTGGGTAGGATTTATATCTCGTGAGATATATAAGACTAGGATGGGGAGTGAACCATGTTCGTTAATGAAATTTTTCTACAATGATTGTCTTGTTAGTTATCATTGACTTCTATGATGGTTTTCAAAGTGAAACCATTTCACTAGGACAACATTAGATGTGATTCTAGAATAATATATAAATTCTTTTATTTTCTTTTGTGTATTCCAAATTTCCTTGTATTATTCCAATGTTATTCTCTCAAGGATCATGTTCGTTGATTCTATTATGATTAATGTCTTATGAACATTCAATATTTATTCCATTTATCAATATTAGGATCTTCGATATATATGTTATGGTTCAATAATGTAAATATCATGTTTCTATACCCATATGATCGTATCATGATAATGGTATCCTAGATATATCACTCTATTACACTTACTAAGCATATGATCTCACCCTTTCTTATGTTTACTTCGGCTAGGTTATGAAGAATGGTTTTACGTAGGGTATGTTTGTGTGGAGTACTAAAGGGGAAAATATTTATGCGGGATATTGAATATCTCTCAAAAAAATATAATATTGGTTACTGATATCTAAATAAATTTATCTATTACATTCCTCAGTCATGTTTTTGTATAATGTATTAAATATTCATTTAAATAGATGAAATATCTTTGTATGAACATCCCATTTCTCAATAGCTAGTATTAAAGGACAGGTTCAGTTAACCAATGGAAACTATAATATCAAACATTTAGTGATAGGTATAAGGATATAGCTATGAATATGACTATAGTGATAAGTATAAGGTTGAGTCAAAGTATATGAAAATATCAATTAATTTTGATAATTGATAGAGTAAGTGGTTTCCATGAAATTTCATCGATGATTAGATACTAGAAGTCTATATCTATCTAGAAAAATTTCATTGGTGTAATAAATCAGAAAATGGTGCATTGATCTTGTCTCGATAGCCACACAGTGTAAGAGAATGTTCCTTACTTCACATATTGTTTGAAATTTTTGTCATATGTGATTTTCAAATTCAAAAAAAAATTATGAACTACCATTATAGATTTAAATAGGTAATGACTGTTAAAGACCTAGGATAAAAAATAGATATCCTAGAATAAAATTAAAGTCCCATGATGTATACATCTTATATGTTATTTTTATCTATTATCTAGTTCCCCTATTTAATTATTGTCTACAATACTATACTTTATGGATTTAGTCAATGGTGTGAACTAGAAATAAATGGAACAACAATTAATGTGATAAAAAATGTGTTTGTGAGCCACCAAATTGAATCACAATTGGCGTGATGGATATTGTGATTATTCCAGAGTAGTTATCATAATATATTAATGGATAATTTCACATTAACCAACTCTCATAGAAACTAAAGAAGTGAATCATAGGGTTTTTGGAGGTTTTTGGTGGTGGAGACCATGAATTAATGAAGATTCCATTCCCCATATTATAGGAATGTAGGAAAAATCACTCTTAGTAATTCCCCAAATGAATTATAATATGTATTGAATGTGGGGAAAAAGGTCACACCGCAAATAATTATAAGGTAAAAAATGAAAATTACTATTAGCACAATGTATGAGAATAATGTTCTCCCTAATATATAATTGAGGGTTTAATTTTTGAATATTGTACAATATTGGAATTAGGAATGATTATTTCTTAATGTATAATATAATGAAGATAATTAGTAATTTTGAATGAGTAATTGTTCTATTGATGAAGATAATGAGAATAAAAATGAAATATGATGTAACATATCATATGAGATTCCATTATTGGAATGCTCTAAACCAATTTTCCATAAGGACTCAAAGGCACCTCCCTATATGTAAGAGTCTATTGACAACCATAGAGGTTATAAACATGGTATAGAGGGGAGAATATACCCTCAAATCATCGTAACAATAGAGGAAATTACCCAATGTAATCCAACTAAGTAATAAACATAGTGAAGAAATAGTAAATTCCTGATATAGAAACATGATGTGATAATAAATGAAATGTTATAAAGGATTTAATATCCTTGTAATATATAAAATATTTTTCACCCACTGGTCAGACCATACATGTAATAGTACAAAATAGAAAAAAAAATATACCTGGATCTACAACTATATCTAAGACACAACACATATCCATTCACCAAGACACTATTGATCTACTCATGTCTGGTCATAAGAATCCACTTTAGCAGCTCTGTCAATTATACAATGCTATGCTATATCCATATCCATCAGGCATCTATTCTCAACTTGAAAAGAATACATAATATCTTAACACACACTGAGTTTACAAACAATGATGAGAAATAATATTCGTACGTTGCCCCAACAATGGACCAAAATATTTAGATTCATAAGTCCATGCTCATAGAATATTATCTGAATATCCATGATAGAAATGAAAATGATAAATATGTTAATAATATAAATAATCAACAAAAAATCCATAGGACTATGATCTTAATATATCGTACTTTCTTCATCCTATGCCGAAAAATTATCATCAAAGATTTCTATTATGAATATATATTTATACGTTTTATAATATCATTACCATAAATATAAATATATATAAATATATGAGTAAGGAAAAAATTAACATGACTCAAAAACCACCAATCCTCGAGACAAAAACCCTAATCATCTGTATATCTTGTGAAATGGAATTTTTGTGTGTTTTACCACTCAACTCATGTATAATTATGTTTACCTCTAAGTTCATAATCCCAATGGGAATTACCTAATTCATCTTACACCAGAACTATCTATGAGAAATCAATGTCAGCACAAGGGGATAGATGTAATAACCCTAGGTTCACCCTTACTCACCTCCAATAACCATAATAAAGGAGGCAATATACCGATAGAAAGTCCTGTAATTGTGGGACAGAGAAAGATGTCATACTACTCAATTAAAATATCATCCTTTATAATGTATGATTCCATGGTCCCAGTTTATAGGAAATATTTACATTGAAAGAAATATTGTCTTCAAGGGTGATAACCCATAGGCGGTTCGTAAAGAATACACTCCTCATATAGTATAACTACATTGAATTGTTCAATAAACATCTCCACAATCCACTCCTATAAAATTCTGGTGAGTATAAATAATGGTTAATCTCCCAATCCTAAGGAGTATTCTAGAAATAAAATTAGAAGATCAAAAACATCCCCAAGGTTATCATCATTGTCTCATACCTGGGTGGAAGTGCACCCACCTAGAAACCATTGGCATCCACTAGAATTCTGAAAAACATTCCATTACAAGAGTGATAGAGTATAAGATGAGTTACAAGTAACTATAAATATTTAATATCTATATCCATAAACATAGAAGAATCCAATTGAAAAGTTGGACTTGCGGTAATAATAATAGTAATATTCACAAAAAGCTTGAGAAGCTCGATCCCAGGGTGTATATATGGTGATCCCAAATAATATAAGGCTTTGAATCATGATTCTTGGAAGTGTGTCAAGAAATATCAAGACATAAATTATCAATAGCCTGATCAATGAATGTATGTTTGGTAATATGAAGAAATGAATATTCATATAAGAAAGTTCCAAGAGAGTATGTCTCAACACCACCAATAGAATAATATAATATATCATGTCTGGAACATCAGTCACAAACCAAAAATAACAACTGATTACCATATCTAGATCAGTAGTAACCTTGTGAATACATGAATAATGATTGATTGTGGGTGATAAATTAAACCCACCACAACATCCAAAACCTCATCAGATTACAAGTTTGGAATGAGTTCTATGGTGACACCTGCTACCGACTCTACTGAAACCCATAATGGTTTAGGTTATGGACATTAAAATACTAGGAAACCCATCAAGTACCTCATGTTAATCCAATATATATATACCTTATATGGGATCCTCAAGATCTACACATAATATAAGTCATCCTTCTTTTGATCTTTAATAAAAAAGATAAAAGGAAGAATCTGCAAGGGATCCTCAAATGATTATAATATAGAGGCATCCTACATGGGATCCTTAGAAGGAGTAAAAATGTAATGCATTCCTACAAGGGATTATCTATGTTAGCATGTGCCTAAAAAAATCCCACATGGGACCCTTGGAAATATTTTAAATATTAATGCGTCCAAACATGGATCCTCAAGGGTAAAACATAAGTAGAGGCCTTAAGAAAATTTAATGTCATGGAATCATAGGCCATATGGGAAAATATTACAATGGAGACTCCCTCAATGAGAAAACAACAAATTCACAGGTTAAGGGAAATTGATCAAGGCCCATATCATATCATTTTCTCTTAGTCATGATATAACTGGATTCAATTATCGAAGGATGAACCGATATATTTGAGTAAAATAATAAAATGACTCCTAGGATTCCTTATATAACTTCTAGGGTTTCCCCGTTGAAATATACATTGAAATATACTCAAAATAGACTACTCATTTGTTGAATTATGAATCTGGGTGTAATGATATGATACACCCTCAAACGGTAGTATGGGGTAGTGCATGATGTGTATACTCTGTAAATGACGTGTACCCCCAAATCCCCCCATAGGTGTGTACCATATCTATACATTACATGTCAAATCCAGTGTATAAAACGTGTAAGAAAAGTACATGGTGTGTACCATAAATGGGTTACGTGCCTATGTTCCTCAAATTCATTTTCCATGTATAAATCATGGTCGTGTACTTCCACATTCCATGCAATCCACATGGGTTAAATCTATTTACAATGCATGACCATGTTCCCCTTCAGGGATTATCTAGTTAGGAACACGATTATAAGTTCACATCCCATTACATGAAGTTGTACTTATAAAAATATCATCTAACAGATGTAGAAATAAAATACAGTATGTGTTCTTGAACTACACACAGTGTGATTCGGATTATTGAATGGGAAACCCTTCAAATCATATGAAACCCCCCATTTTTTATGAAAAGGCTAAATATTGACCAACTAGATATACTAAGTAGTTAATAGGGTTTTTAAAATATGCAAATCGAAAATATTTGTGGATTTATGAAAAAAATGTAAAATTGGAATACCTCTAAGAGGAATCCTATAAAGCTTCTCCCATTTCCATTATCCATATCTACCACACAATAATCAAGCTCGTCCCATGATCTATGATGGTACAACCCTCATCATTAATATCACTCTTTATATCTCTCTCTTTTTATATCCATATACATTTTCTCTTGATATCATATAATGAAACTTGTAAGTGGTCATTAATAATAATCCAATGGAAGGGGAAAGAAAAGAAAATAAAAAATAAAAACAAATGGATGAAAAAGAGAAAGGAATAGAAAACGGGTCCCAAGCTGGCCCCTATGCCAATATAGATTTTAAACCCCATTTATGATGAAATCCATGTTTTAAATTCAATAAAAGATATATAATCAAAATATGATTCTAAATTCAATGGATATAACCAAATAAATTCATGTGAATAAATTAATATTTAATTAATTATATATTAAATATCTACTCTTCCATGAAAATTTTAATAGTTCATAATTCTACCAAAATCATACACTTGGGTAAATTCTTGATTTTAGGACCATGTGGGTGTTTTGAAATATTACCCATGATCATATCGTTAGTGATATTGACCATTTTATTCCATAAAATAAATTAGAATAACAAATAAATAAATTTCTTATAAAAATTATAGTTTGGAAAAAACATGGGCTCTTATAATATCCGCACAATATTCCTGGTCATCCTCAAGAATCCTTGGTGGTAAAAAAGGCCATGCTCACTTCCCAAGAATCTTCACAACTATTCTATCTTTACAATATGATAACTAGTATCATATCCTCAAAAACTATCCTACACAAGAGACATTTAACTATGAAAAATATGGTACTCCCCCCATAGGATAATCCTTATCAGTGCCTCATAAAATAACCTATTACTACTTCTCAAAAATTATATTAACAGAAAGTGGATGATTTAAAATGGAAATTAGGGTCACCTCCCTCAAACAACCGATGGTCAACTCCCCATCATATAGCTTTCGATAAACCACTTCTTGAGTATGACCTTAATATTTTACTTCATCAAGACACGAAATATATTTAAAAAGAAAAAAAATTTAATTTTAAATTGACATTCTCCTAGTGTACTCAATATGATATCCTGGTAGATCACAGTTATCTCTTACTATGATTAAACTAATATTTCATTAAAGGCAATGTATGGCTCTATCTGATCCACACTCACATCCAAACAAGATATTGTTTTCTTTAACCAAATCCTCACACCACTTCACCCAAAAACGAGTTCCTTGGTCCACAGATCAGTAAACCATCTCATGGTACCCAATTTACTTTCTGATATTTCATATACCATAGAGGTACTTCCTCATCTCATCATGACACTTACAAAATCATACACATATAAATTCATTAAATCCATTAGTCCTCAACACGCACATGGAAACTCAATGATTTATGATTTCGATGGTACCAGATGAAATTGATTTGTACCTTTATCACCCCACACATACTATTGTATAATGTTTGTGTTTCCTTTTTTGTGTTTGTGGTTGTAATTTGGGGTACTAGATACCCATAAACCGTCTTTTTAAAATGAAAAAAATGACTTGCTGCTGCTGGTTATTATAGTCACATGTGTCAACCTATGAAATGAATACATTATAAATAGTGTAATATTTTCAATTGATCCAGGAACCGGAATGGTCCTACTCTACAAATCCAGTCATCAAAAATAAGGACTATAAGTGTTTTATTGAAAAACTAAGGATTCAATGTTCCTATCTACCAAAACCAAATAAATAACCATATATTGGTCACAAATGATGGTATAAATAATTTCACCTCCTAAAATAACATCCATACATTTGGGTAATCTTGACTCTTAGGTTTTCCTTGATCAAATTGAATATTGAACTACAGGGGGATTTGAATAAACAGAGGGCTTCTAGGTCTTCAACCATTCACTATAGATCAACTCTCATAATGGGGATACAAGATCTAACCACCTAGCCTATGAGATAAACCCTCTCTAAGAAAGGTAAATATCATAATGACATGGAAGGGTCTAATATATCAATATCGACCTATTAGGGTTTGATCCTAATTGAGTATCATTATATGAAACTAATCCTTGGAGATTACAATACTAAGGTAGAATAGGATGATGAACTAAAACTAACCAGGATATCTCATATGAAAAATATCCCCTCGAAGTGTTGTTCACTTTAAATTTTTTGGAATCTATTGCAATTATACAAATAGACTTAACTAGATAACCACAAACAAGGGTTGGTTAAGTAGAATTCCATTTTAATATATGTACTAAAACACTATATTCACTTATATAAAGACATTAAATAATAGAAAGTTAGAACTAGAACTTATAAGGGATTCATCATTTGTGAATCATGTGCCCTATTGACCTACTAAAGTTACTACACCACTGGAGTATGAGAACTGATTCATCATCCTCATATTCAAATGTCTCAGCATATATCCACATCAAATTATATTAGAATGAAATATATATATGAATGTTGGATGAATTGAGAATAATTTCAAAAAACCCAATAAAGGAAAACACAATTTTGGTTTTTCAACTCCTTAAACATTTAACCTCTACCCTTAGTTAAATCACAAACTAGTGGGATGATAATATATAAATATTATTTGATAAATATGATGAATGGATGACTCTTTTATTTATCATACAAGAGAAAAAAAATAAGTGCTTTACCTCTTTCCAATGGGCCAAGATCCAAGATTCCATAATAAATCATAACATACACACAACATGGGCACCGCTCAAAGAGAAAATAATATATAACCGTAACATTAGAGATCTATAATAGTAATTCTATATATCTATTAACCAAAACTCTATACTTGAATAGGTGTTCTCATTGTACTCGCCAGATATCCATCGAAGGATTTAACATATTTCTTGTACTCCTATCTATCATTTCCAAAATAGTAAATAAAAATAAAAGGAACACCTTTGATAAAACTTTATAATGTCCTAGCTTGGATTCCACTAATGAAATTCATTGATATGGTTCTCTAAAATTCTTCAAGCACACCTCCCTATATTCAAAAGGCTAATTAATAGTATCAAGGGACTAATGGTGGTGTATTGGGGTAATATATTCTCAAATAAGAGTCACATCCTTGTAAATTACCAAATATTATCCAAATTAGTAAATAAACAGAGTTTAGAAGAAAAAAATAACTTAAAAATGAATTTGGTAATAATAAATGAAATAACATAAAATCATGAATATACATGTCCTATATAAAACTTTGATCACCCACTAGGCTGAACATACATCCATAAGTCCATAATGGTAAAATAAATAAACATACAATACTCTACAAATAACATCATACTAGACCAAAAAACTATTATCCAATACACTTTCAAGCTACTCCAACCTGATCATTAGAATCCACACAGACACTGGATAATCATGAATCCTATGGCCTCATCCAAATCTATCATCCATATTTTCTCAACATGAAATGTATTCATAAGGTCTACACTCCCAGAAAGGTGTTTGCATACTGGTGTGAATAATAATCCTAGTACAACACCCCAATGGGGAACCAATAAATATGTATTCTTATGTATATGATCATGAAATATTCTCCACCTAGAGGAGAAAAAATGGAAAATTATAAATATATAAACCACATAAAATATCTATAACCAATCCAAGTGTCTGTGATCTCAATTGACCATACCTTCTTCAGCAAAAGAAAAAAATTCCTTAAAAAGAGTTCCCTCGTGTATATATATTTATATGCATGTCGAAAATACATTACCATATATATATATATATATTAGTTCAAAAATTAATTACCTGAGTCAAGCACAGTCAATCATCTATTCCATAACACCAATCATCTAGAAATCATATGAAAAGGAAATGAGTTAGATGTCATACCACTCAACATATGTATAATCATGTCGATATTTGGGTCTATAATTCCAGTCAAAATTCCTACATTTCTAATCACCATAAATTTCTCTCTGGAAGCTACGACACTACTGGGTGATACATGTCCTCGACCTGGGTTTCCCCATACTCACCTCCAATTATTATAATTAAAGATACAATATTCTGATAGAAAATCATGTAAATGTGGAATATAGTTAGATGTTAAACTACCCAATGAACATATTATCTAATCTATGGCTTGGTTATCAAGTCTCAGTCTATAGAAAATCACGAAATTGCATATAAAATAGTCCCCATGTGGGATGAACCTTACATGATATATTAAGAATACTCTCATGATCCTATATAACAACATTGAATCCTTCAATACATGGATGAATAGCCGACTCCCATAAAAATTCGGGGAGTATATATAATGTTGTGTCCCCCGATCCCATGTATTATCAAAATAATCAAATGAGGAGATCAAATCCATACTTAGGGACATCATTAATGTTCTATTTTATATAGTAAATTTTTCCACCCTATAATATTTGTAATACTCAAAAATACTAGTTGACTAACCATTACTAGAGAGACCCAGATTATTGGTGGATCCAAATCACTATAAGAAAACACCCACCAAATACCTAAACATAGAGGAATCCCAATGAAATTTGGTATTTCAAATAATATTAATAGAAACATTCATTAAAAGGACTACATACTGAATACTAGGATGTACAACTGTATATCCTAATAAAATAAGTCATAGATTATTGATTCTATGTAGTACATCTAGAAATCTCACAAATTTAAAGATAAATATCTAGAACCTAGTACGTACAACTATAAATCACATGAAATAAATAGAAACATAATATAGGTCATATACAGCATGTTTAAGATCCCCAATGGAATAATATACAACCTCGTAGAAGGCACATCGGACATAAACTGATAAGCATATATGGCTATCAAATATTTATCAACAGTAACTATATGAACATGTGAATAAAGAGTGAAGGTCATTGAACACCTAAAACCACCAATACATCCATAGCATTATATGATTATAGTTTTTGTATGGGTTCTATGGTGACACACACTACAATACCTACCAAAACCTACAATTAATTAGATTAGTGTTGGTCAAAAATGAAAGCATCCATTGGGTCCCTTCGGATAAACCACTAGAGTGGAATATTAAATTTGACCCTTACGGTATACACATAGTTTATGGAATCCAACATGGTCTATTTGATATAAAAGATAAATGGAGGAATCTTACATGGGATCCATAAATGGTATGATGATAGAGGAATCCTATATAGGATCCTCACATAGAGTAAACACGTAGATGAATAATACAATGGATTCCCTAATTCATTATGTGGATGAAGTAATCTCATAGGGGACCACTGGTAATAGTGATAATAGAGATGAATCCCTCACGGTATTCTCTAGGATGAAATGTAAGCAGAGGCATCCTATAGGGGATCCTTAGGAATAACATACCTCACAGAATCCTATGCCAGAAGGGAATATCTAGAAAGGGAGACACCCTAGTGGAAAAACTATATAATAATTGAGAATGGGATATGGATCATGTTATAGATCATGTAAATGCCGCACTCTAGGGAGATAATTGGTTTGGATTACTGGAGGAAGAACCTCTCTATTTGAGAAAAAAACATGAAACACCTACTAAAATCCCACCAATAACATCAATGGTTTCACCATAATCATCTATGAAAAATAATATTAAAAATAGACTACCCATATATAAAATTGAAAACACTGAATAAATATATAAAATATTGTTATAGGGTGCCATGGTGGAATTACACAGCGTCTACACTCAGTACAAGATGTGTACTCCCAATGCCCCCTATGTGTGTACCTCAGTCATACATGGTTTGTCAAAGACCATGTAAATGACATGAAAGATAGGTAAATTGAACCTACCCTTAATGGGGTACCTAAAGATGTACCTTACATAGACTTTCCATTTACAAAACCTCGTCGTGTATATCCACACAGTGTGTTACCCACCTGGGGATAGGCTTTGTACTCTATATGGACATGTTCCCCTACACAGATTATCTGGTCAGGTATTCAGTTACACAAATTAATTCCACTACATCGGGTGTAATTCTTAAAAGTTCATTCTCTCCAAACTGGATAAACACATTATGTCTATTCCAGATCTATAATTCGTGTGATCGGGATTTTGTAATAGGAAGCCCCTCAAATCACATAGAATCCTAATTTTCATCGCAAACTAAATACATCAACCCACTATGGGTATTAATCAGTGATAAAGGTGTTGAAAATATGAAATTGTAAAATATATATGGATTTATGTAAAAACATAGCATGTTCTTCTTTTATGGGGAATCTTCCAAAGACTCTCTCATTTCCATGATCCATGACTACTGCACAATGATCAATATCATCCCAAGGTCTGTAGTGGTACCTCCCTTCTCCTCTCTCTATCTCTTTGACATTATCTCCCCCCATCCCTTTATCTCCCAATCACATTGAACAAAAACATAGGTGGAATAAGTTTAAAGACAAAGGAATTAGAATTAAATGAAATGAAATTCACAAAGAGAGTAGGATAGAAAACAAATGACAATGAAAATGGGTCTTGGGCCATCCCGGATGCCCAATCTAAATTTATACACCAACATGGAAAAACTATCATTTATGGACTCAAAATATGTTACATAATTTAAATATGATGAATTGAGAAAAATATATAACTGAATGAACTAGTGAGAAAAAATTAATATTTAATGAATTAAATATTAAATATTAACTATTACATGAAAATTCAAATGGTTTATAATTCTAATAAAATCATATCCTATTGTAAACCCTGTTGTCCAAAATAATGGATAACTAAAAAATTAAGAGTGATTTGAATTGAGTTCCACAATATTTATTTAGAAAAACCCTCCCTCTTCAAGGGATGTGAGTTGAAATATTTTACTTGATATGAATTAGTAGAAGTTATATAAAATTTTAGTGGAAAGAGATCAAACACAAAAGATTTATAGTGGTTCAAGGAATAAAAATAACCCAATCCACTCCACCAATACTCTACTCCGTGATTTTACAGATTTTAGGGTCATAAAACATTTTCTGGGGGAACCCAGCTCAGTAGAAGAATTTCTAGCTTCAAAAAATATACTATGAGAATTATAATAGGATCTGAATTTATAAGGATGGTCCACAACCATAGCACAATTACTAATAACTATTATAAATGAATAGATACGCATAAATTTTTGACGAAGAATTTCACCACACATTGGTATGAAACAACGGATTATAGCTGATGATACTGCCTAAGAAGATGATATCCTTTATGAAACTGCTTATGATGATCATCAATTTAAATTGGTAGATAGGAAAATGTAACATGCGATTGATGTATACGATCTTGTCTATTTATAAGCAGCCTTCAAAACCATTACCAGAGTAATAATTTATAAGTTATTTCTATATTTCTTCATATAATTATTTTCTAAAAGGGATAACTCTTACTTTTATATCTACTCTTATATTTTGAATATAATAAATGATATAATCATAATTGTCGAGTTGGTAATCCAATAAAAAGTTTATGTAAAATAGTATTAATGGAATGTATCCATTCTTTCCAAATATGGAAGAAGATTTTTCTGTGGAATTGTCAGATATATTCTTTTTCAAATCATTCTATTCCTTGAAAAATGACACATTTTACAAATTTATATTTCCTTAAAAGGAAAATCCCTTTTATGAGTGAAAATATGTGATAAAATATATATTTTTCTTCCTCAAATCGTAAGATATAATTAATTCCAATTTGAATAGGATGATTCTATAGTGTATGATAAATGTGAAACAATGGTGTGACACTTAGATTTAACAACTTCTTCAAATTTTCCTAAAAAAATATTTTAAAAATATCTTTTTGAAAGGATAAAGACTTCTCATAAATTCATTTTAACAGATTTTTGAGGAAACCCAGTCATTCACTTCATAGTATAATATCATACATAGTAACATTAAAATCAAAAATTGAGTTTTCTAATTCTGACTACATAGGAGATATTCTTATGAAACATAAATTCTCATATAAAAAAACTTTTTTGTGGAATATATATTTTACATGGTGTAAGATAAACACTTTAAGAGTTAATGTAATATAAATTCCACTAATAAATGTATGATCTTGAACACATGGATAATTTCATTAAAAAATTGATATGTTTTTGTTCATCAAAACACTTATAAACTAACATATGTTGGAACCAAATAATACTCTACAACAATATCTCCCTTTTTGATGATCACAAAACCCATGAAATTGGAATAAAATAAAAGGGATCTTTAAAATAATATTTTATATTTTATATTCTTCTATGCTTAAAATATAAATTTTTTCTTATATATTCTTTCTTTTTCTTCTGTTAATTATAAAATAAATTTAGGTTTTAAATTTTTATGCTCTCCTTTTTCTTCAAGTATAATAAAATTTTAAAAAAAATATATATTTTTTTTATTCACCTTTTTCATCTCCCCATTTTAGTGGTATCCAAAAACAAGTAGAATGATGAAATAAAATAATATTTCACCTGAATAATAGTAACTTTTCAATAATAATAATTTTCAATAGAATTTGGCATGAATTTTTCATTAAAACAATAAAAAATATATATCATTATGTAATTAGTGAAACTTAAACACAAAACATGAATTGATAATAGATAATAAGGGTAAAATAGAAACATATTTCCCATATTGATAAAAATATTCAATCAAAATAGTTAAATATAAAGAAATAGTTAAATAAATGATTAGATAAAAATTATAAATAAATGAAAAAATGATATAATCGTATTGAAACAAATATTCATGAAAATTTAAATATTAAAGAGATAAATGATTTAAAAAAATGTAAACTAATCATGAATGAATTCAATTTTTTTAGAAAAAACCATTTAACAAAATGATATTCTAATGATTATAAAATTCTCACCCAACATGGAAATTAGGAAAACAAATTGTGAAGTTGTATCAACTCTATAATGTGAAATGATTATTTGGAGGTGGTTTCTTTATTGATAGGGGCTTGAAATATTGTAAAGAGGTCTAACCCAGTGGAGCATCAAATGTTTTTCGAACAAAATCATACAAAAATAGTAAATATATTCCATGTCCAACTCTATTAGACAAATTGATCCTTAAATAAGTGGATTGGATGTTGAGAGCATCTTATGGACCTATTTCCATATATAAGTTATATGTAGTTATAATGTATATTTTATGATGTGGTTTTAGAATAAAAAATTATAATTCATTACAAAACATAAGATTTTCCATTTGATAAATTTTGGTGGGGTCAAAGATTTCTTTTTGCCTTTGAAAAGGACAAGCATAGAGATAAAAACGGGTGTTTAGGGACTAAAAATTTGTATAATCTAAAATAAAGCACCATCACAAACATATGTCCTTTTCACCGCATCATTCTTATAATAATCAAGAGGATTTGTAAACCCATTCCAACATATCAATGAGAAATTTCTAAAGAGGTTTTGTACATAACCCTTCTTAGTGAAACAAAGAATTAATTACTTCAGGTATTTATAATGGATTTATGACATATCAAATGAATGATCACCAAAAAATAATTTCTTTTCCCATAATATAATCTTTTCATTCTTGAGGATCAACGAATGAATCATCATATTCTTATTCATAATCATTTAAGGATTTTGATTCACTTTGTATACAACCAACTGGTGTAAACCTACAAACATATTTTTTAAGCATAAATGTTATTATCTAGGGATCCACCAATATTTTTTAATAAAAAATTGATAAAATTCACATCTTTTCTGTATTTACATGTAAGATGTGGAACATTGGTATCCTGGAGTTGCAACAAAGAGAACATATCATTCTTATACTAGTGAATTGAAATAATAGAATCATGTTGAAAGACCCGCAACCTTCATAGATCAATTATTTTATTCTTTTGAATAATATGAAAAATATCATTGGATAGAAGGTCACATTGAAAATAGGTGAGTTTTTTATTCATTATTTTTATCACCATAAACACTCATTCGAAACCAGAGAAAACATCCACTTGATTTGGGTCTCCTGCATAGGGTTCGTCCAATAACATTTCAAACACAGAATGAACAAACAAATTAACATCATTAAAATTATATTTTGTTAAAAGATGATCACATATAGTAATAATCTCATTCATTGACTCTAGAAACTAATTTTTTAACAATTATAGCTTTGATATTAATAGGTATTAGGTTTCTTTAGCTCTCTCATCAACTCTATCTAATTCAATAATATGAATTTTTTTCATGTATGTTGAGAATCAATAAGAAAACATGTTTCTTGAAGAACTTTTGTGCTTCTAGTGTCATTATATTATTTATTTCAATCAATATTAGTTCTTTACATATGTGAAGGTTACACAGAAACTAATCTTAGTCTTATATCTACACCAAACTAAGTTGAATAATCTTCTTCTTGTTCTTCTTCATGTGATACATTCTGAATAAACATGTAAACCTATTTAGTTATTAATATTTTACTCATCCCGCTATATGGAGATATTTCAATTAAGGAAATTTTATCCAGAACTATGGATATAGACTTTCCTTGACCAACATTTACAAACATTTTTGTTGAAAAATCCAACTATTCTCTATGAAAAAATATGTATATCATCTGGTATAACTAATATAAAAACAAAGGGTGAAATGAAATAAAGATTTTCATCTCTTCTAGAATAAACAAAACACTTATGTTCATTTTTATTTCAAAAAAACTCTCACAGTCAATGACATCTATTATATAAATTGTTCAAACTGTCTTTTCTCATGAAAAAAGAAAAACTACAGGAACTAAAACATCACCAAAATAACACATCTGAGATGAATCCTCCTATGTCAATGTATGGTCTACTCTAACAAATTATTCAAAACATACTAGCACAATATTGATTAAATTTGAATTCTAGAAACACTATTCTCCATAAAATTATTTTCTCCAACTTTGTCTATCCTTGAAAATTGGTTGTGGAATTTTCATTCAAACAAAAACCAACCATAAAAAATTATAACATTATAATTATATTAATAGTTATAAATTTACATGATTATTCAATACATGTTTCATGTATCTAAAAACAGATCAATCTATATTCACAATATTCTTAGTCATAAACAAATTTAACAAACTAAAATCCTAACATAAATATTTTTCAAACTATCCATTGTGTGGTGTGTTGGATGATTGAATTAACATTATAAGATATTTTCATTATAGTTCTATGTCCATCAAAATCATCATCTCAATATCTAAAAAGCTGAACAGCTAATTTATGATTTTGGGTGAAATAACATCATAAAATACATGAAAATAAGTACTAAAGAATATATTTCTATTATGAGGGAACTTTAATGCTTCAGTAATTACCAATGTGGATTTCATGAAAGTTATATTCTTCTCTAATGTAATGACCAATTATTCATTATCAAAAAAAGAAAATAATATGAGATGAGATTTATCAAAAAGAAATTCCCATCCTCATCTATTGATAACTTTCTTAAGAAACATGTCAGTTCCATCAAGACTAGTAAAATCTTTTTCTCTACCACATATATCATTAATTGATGTTACTTGAATCAAGAATACTATTGAAGAAGTGAAATTATTTTTCTAAATACATTTCCAGTTTTGAAAGGATTTAGAATATTATATTGTAAGGGAAACAAGGATTGAATAGAATAGAGAACAATGGTTTGAATGTTTTCAAATATTGAATGCATAGATTAGAAAAACATTATTTGTTTTTCTTGTAATAAAGGGGTCATGAAGTGATGTGTAGAGTAATCATTATAAAATATAGAAAAATTTACCAATATTTATGTGTCTGGTTTTTGAAATAGTGAAGCCATAATAGAAAAATAATTAAGTTAAATAAAATATTTACATGAAAAAGAAACTATGATAATATGAAAAATTGTAATTATATACATTATATTTAAAAAATCTGAATACTAATTTTATAATGTCAAATCAGTCAATAAGAAAATGATTCATAAATGATTATTCTAATTATTTTTTCTTGTAAATGAATTATAAAGGGATATCACCTTTTTGTTAATGATATCTTTTGAAATTATAACTCAATTTAATGTTCTTTATTATTGAATTCATAATTGTATTTTTTGAACTATTGATAGCATAATTTTTATAAAACAATTTTACAACAGAATTAAAATTATGCCCATTATCTTTTGTGGTGTCTTTCATCTAGAACAATTTCTCATAATATCTTCCTACTGATATATATTTTGCTTCAACAGTTGATAATTCTATAGAATATTCTTTCTTATAAGTCTGAGATACTAGATATTTATCCAGAAAACAATAGATTCATAAGGTTCTCTTCCAACATAATTTATATCTAGTAAAATCAGCATCTAAAAATTATGTTAAATTAAAGTCATATGTTTTTGGAAAAAGAAAAGAAAGAGACAGAAATCCAAATACCATAATTTTTTAGAAATATTTATATCACATTCTTTATGATTTTATTGATATATTTCACAAATACATACAAAAAACAAAACTACATTTCTAATTGAAATAAGATACAATAAACATTCAATGATTCCTTTATAAAACATATTATCCACTAGTTATATAGTTTAATCAGTATCATGATTAATATTTAAAATCATAAGAGTTGAATAAATTCTAATATTTTCAAGATAAAACTTCTTATATAAATCAATAATGTATATTAATTTATTTAAAACAAAAAACAATTGGTAAAAATAAAATCCTATGAAATAATTTAACATTCCATTAAATACTCATTTTAGATTCCTTTTGAATATGTTTTTAAAAATAATTTCATAATTTTTTATTTTTTGAACCCAAATTAACTTCATCGACGTATATTATTACTAATAAAATATGTGAGGATAAAATTATCTTTAATAATATAGGATGTTCTTTTACTACTGTAAATTCATTTGGTAAAACAAAAAACCATAATATTTTATACCATGCATCCAGTTCATGTTTATGTCATTGTACATCTAAGGTAGGCTTGCAAACAAAATTTTGAAAGTGAGGGTCTTTAAAACTAGGATTTTATTCAACATAAACTTCCTCCATTAATAAATATTTATGAAATTAGATTTAGAATCCTTCTAATATTGTTTAAATTCAAATTGGATGTGTATTCCAAAATAATTATAATTGATTCTTATTTATCTAGATGGGAAAAGGAGTTTTCATTGTATATTCCTTTTTTAAGATCGCATCCTTTTACAAATTAACTACTTTTATTTCTAGTGATTATAACATGATCATTTTTTTGTTTATAAATACCCAACTTCTGATTTATACGTTGTTTAAAGATCACATGAACTAATTCCCTTGATTTGTTAATTTTCATATGATTTAACACTTATTCCATAGAAAAAAACAATCTTTCATCCGATAAATATTATTCTATAGAACATGGATGTATCATTGAAAATAAGGAGGAAACTTATACTAATATCCTTATATTTATTCTAGTTCTAACACCTTTATCTTGGTGTCCTATTACTAATTCTATGGGATGACATTTAATATTTATAAGTAATCTAGGCAGCACACAATCTGCTTCAGTAGTATCAATTTTTACAATGTTGGGTAAAAAATAATCATGTTCCATATCATTGTCCTTGATGATAAAGGGTGTTTTGGTCTCTTTTCATTTATAGAATCTTTCAATAAATCAGTTTCGATCTTTTTGTGATAAAAATGATCTCATTCCTTAAACATCACATTTTTTGATTCTTTATCAATCTAGGACATTTTTTTTGAAAACTCTATATACATTTGATGTTATAGAATGTCTATGTAAAATATCTCTATAGTCTATTGGATCAAACATTTCTATCTATTCATTGGTGTTCAGGATATAAACTTCTCATCCAAATACATTGAAATCTGTTGTGTAACACCCAAAAAATTTTGTGAATGGTTAGTTTTTCAAATTAATTTATCTTTTATATATTTTTAATTTCACATGATGATAGAAATATTTATATACATATATATATATATTAAAACACTAATTCAATCATTCCTTTCACACACAGTGCCAACTTGGCTTGCACTACATTCCATACTAACTTTGCTTGTCATGCATTCAATACCAACTTGTTTTGTGCTACATGGAATAATAACTTGGCATAATTTACAATCAATACTACCTTGGTGTACGACTTGTTCTATGTTACATACAACACTGACTTGGCGTGAGATGCATGCGATAATGAGTTTCTATGAAACATATATATATATATATATATATATATATATTTAAAGTAGATAATAATAACCTAAACATTATACATATTTATAGGAATAGTAATAACTACTTTTCAAATATTATTTATTAATGTTTAATATAAATAAAACACATTGATAATTCGTTATATGAATTTTGGTAAATACCTTTTTCTGTAAAAATATCAATTTCTTGAATGAAGCTATTATAATAATTAAAATAATTTTAGGCCCATTTATTGTGTTTGGTTGGATTTGTATAACTTTTCATAGGTAGGAATATGTATACACAGAACCAATTTCTAAAAATTCCATGTGAGTCCATTTCATTCAATATAAATGTTCACCACCACCATGACACGTACTTCCTCACACCTATAAAACGTTTTATGTTCATTCAATCTCTTCCTAATCAACTTACCCACTATGCTCCCTTATTTCTATATTTATTCCCTTAGGAAGAAGGAAATCAAAGGATGATTTTGGCACAAACCAGAAGGAGTTAATTGATTATGTGGTAATGTATACTCTCAAGTATTAGTATACATATATAATCATTATACTAGGATGTTGTTACATAAAATATTCTATCTACACTTATAGACACATCCATATAAATGGAAACGAACATGTTGTTTATGTGTATGGAAAATTACTTCCTTAGAAAATGATGATTGTTCATTATTCCATAACCACATATCATGGATGACATTATGATGGAAAATATGTTTATATATGATATATATTATATTAATAATGTCTTTATGATATTATAATTTTTATTTTCAACATACCTCTATTCTTTACATCTTATATATATATGATAATTGCTTGTGAGGAACTGTGGACTATCGCACCATCAATGTGATTTGATTATTTCATAAACATCATTGATTATATAAATTATGGTTCTTGTGAATATATATGATATATATTATTTCATAAAGATAATTTATTAATTATATATATACATATTTTTTTTAACTTTCTTTCTCTCAATATGACAATTAATTTAAAATAGCATTCAGGCATGTGTATGTCCTACCATCCCCATTAACGGTGTATTCCATTTAATGCTTATATTTTCTATATATTATTATTATAAATATAAACTTTATAAAAATTATATATATATATGTTTTAAATAATTTTATTATGATATAATTGTAAAGACCAACAATATAAAAAATTAAGACACATTGGAAAAACAAGGTGAATATTTCTCGAAGTGAAACATTAAAATTAGATGGTTAACAATATGGTTATATAAGGTCCTAATAAAACCATATATGGTATGAGATATAAGAATATGGTTCTTTGAAATATTAATAATAAATTTATATTTATTATACATGTGGTTTGAATGATTATGATGAGAGTCGGGACACAGTATAAGAGGATTTCATCTCGCTTTTAATTTCCAGGAGATAAATGTTGTGTTCATCACTCTTTAATTTTGTGTGGTGTATGTACTGACCATTATTTTATTCATTGTATCTTATAATTAAATTAATTTTCATTAACATATCCTTTTTATAATATTTAATTCCTGGGGTTTATGTTTGAATTGTTTCCAAATTTGTAAAAATGTTTCGTCGAATCTTTTCTTTTTTTGAGACTCATGTGTTATTACTCGCCTAAAATATTTCTTTAGATGTGTATACATAAATTTTAAATGTTCTATCATGAATCTCATTCTTTTAATGATATTTTAAAATTCATTTAATTTCTCTTTCTTATATGTAGTTCTTGATCCCATGTTTCCATGTTATAAAAGTTTTTTCAGACATTCTCATCTCTTTTCAAGATTGTTTACATTTATGCTCATTTGATGAGTTATCAAATTTAATCTCTCGATAAATTCATGAAATTACTCATACTATAGTAATTAATGATATATTAATGTGTTAGTCCCATTTTCTACTCTTCGGTATATAATATAGATAAGAAATTGTTTTTAAGAAAGCCTGACTTTATCCTCTATTCGGTTAAAAATATGTGTTCTATAAAACCATTATTTTCAAAAAATGGCTTCAAACAATTTTAAATAAATATCCCATTATAATTAAATTAAATTTTTACCCTTTTTCAATATACAAATATTTTCAATGTTATCTTCTTGTTACTTTTCAAATGATGCAACATTCTATCATTTTTATCTTGCTAAAGGAATGTTCTATTTACCTCAAACAACATGTACTGATTTATCCACCATAAATCATTTGAAGAATTTTATTCATGTATAAAGATATTTTTCTTAATGAAAACGTATTTAAATTATATTTTTAATGAAAATGGTTTTCAAAATTTTTTTTGGATAATTTTATAATTTTTTTGTGGAAATGGTTTTAAAAATGTTGTTCATGATTCTTTTATGAGTTTTCATGTAAAATGGTTTTCAAAACGTTCTCATGCTTTATTTATAAGTTTAAAATGTATTTAAAAGGAAAATAGCTTTCAATAACTGCATATAAGTTTTCAAATTATTTTCAATGAAATAATTACTAAACTACTTTCAATATTTCATTATATGTTTTCAATGAAGTTTTGAAGACAACATAATTTTTAACATGTTTTGAAAAATATTTTATATGTATTCAAGGAAAAAGTGTTTCAAAAGATTCTAATTATTCAATATAATATTTAAAGGTATTTTCTATAAAAATTATTATCATATATTTTTATGTATTAAAACCACTTTTCTAATAATAAATGATATTTTACTCAAAATTTTTTTTAAAATTACTTCAAAATTATTTTTTATCTACTATGACCTCTATTTAATTTACCCATGCCCTTATAGGAAATGATATAATGGTTTCATTCTGAACATTTCTATAACTGGGTTATTCTTAATTTCATTGTCTTTTTCAAAAAAAATCTTTCTTGGGCTATGTGTATGTATAATTCATTTCTCCTTCATGGGTTATATGTTTATTAATTTTGTTTCTCTTTCATGAGTTAATGACATTATTTAATAATTATGAAACCTATAAATTTTCTGAATGATATAATATTTTTACATTTATAGGATACCCATTAAATTGAATGGGTTATGGTGGGATTATTTGTTATTTTTTTGAACATGTATGAAATATTTTATTATGATATGGTTCAGACCTATATGTCCCTCCAATGCATTAGGTAATGATTTATTTCCCATGAGATTGACTAAGATGGTATTGGGAGTGACACTTGACTTCTAGGTTGGCCATGAGAGTGAATCATGACTACGAATATGGTATTAGGAGTGAATATATGCTACTATGATATCCATGAGAGAGACCCCTTACTACAAAGATGGTATGAGGAGTGAACTAATGCAACTAAGATTCCCATGTGAGTCAATCGTGACAACCAGTTTGTCATGGGGACTGAATTCATAATAGCAAGACGGCCTTAGAATTGATTCCTTGACTAATATTCATGATCCGGATAATATGTTCACAATGTTATGCATGGATCTGGTTGCATGTATATATGTTCATGTAAGGGCCTCATATCATGTACTTATCCTAATGAGTGAACCTATATTTACTTATTCATGCTCACCATATTAGATGATTACGTGTCAACCACAATTCCATGTTTTATTCCTATGTTAATATTTCATTGCTTATGTTCATTATTTACCTATGAATCATTCCTTATGAACATTCATTATTTATTTGACGATTCATGTATAAGATATTTGGTATGCAGGGTATGATCTTACATATTCATTATCATTTTATCATACCTATATGATCATGATTATGCTTACATGTCCCCCATGTTTACCCTTACTGATCATTTGAGATCATCCATTTCTTATTTTTCCTTTCCCCACGTTATGAAAAAAGGTTTTAGGTATAAGTGATAAATATGGATTTCATTATCAAATATGTTGAGGATCTTTCAGTAGAATATAATATTTTTTTTCATGATTCCAAAGACACTAAACTATTATAGTCCTTAGGCATGTATTTTTGTAATGTACTAAGTATACATCTAAAATGATATTGTATCCATGTATGTCATATATTGGTCTCTATTTTTTGTATCAAAGGAATAGTTTATTCATCATTTAGAAACAAGGATGAGAAATTGTTAGTGATCCCCCTATGTATATTTTAATGGATAAATTGGGATGTATTTGAAGATAATTATAAGGATGAGTTAACATTTAGGAAAATTTCCTAGAAATTTTGTGAAGGATATAGTGACTAGTTTCTGTGAAATACATTCATGTATGGATACTACAAGTGGATATGGAATTGGTACATATGTACCTAGGGGTAACAACTCTGGAATGATGTTCCATTCCTTTCTCATTGTAATTTGTAACATGAAAATATGCCTTTCTGTAATCTTGGTTTGACACAGCTGGGGTATATGCTTTGGAAATTCACAAACACTTCATGAAACACTATGAATGATTTATATAGAATATGGAAATTAATAACATAAGATAAAACAAATGTGTCTTAGATTAAGGAAGGTTTCCTAAAATAAAAATACCATAAGTTAATCTTGTCATGTCTATGTGGTTTTCTGATATGAAATTTAATACTCCCACAAAGAATATGGTTTTAGTGAATGGTGGGAACCCAAAGAAACATAATTAATTGTGAATTTGACTGAAAATTTTTTATTGAGCAGTCAAGTGAAATGATCACTGGAGTGAGAGATGTTGTGATCATGACTACTTATATTTCATGGAACATAATTAAAAATTAGTATCTTATCCCACTCTCAGCCTCACCATGGAAGATAATTAAGGATTCCACTGAGATTTAGGGTAATGGAGAACATAGAGGAAAGAATAATTGTTTTTTGATGTTTGGAATGTGTAAAGAACCACCAATGTGAATATCTTAGACGAACTGAATGATGTTTTGACTATGGAAGAGGTAAACACAATGTAAGTTACTATAAGGGAAAAATTAAGAGTTTATTTAATGGAATGGATGACAATATTTTCCTCCCTAAGACATCATGGAAGGTTCAATGTTTAAATGTGGAATAATTGGTCTTTATGGAACTCAATGTATTAATAAGAAATATCTTGAAGAGGATCCACAAGGTGGTGTGAAAGATGGTTACACTATTGAAAATAACAAGACTACAGATGAAACGTAAAATGAAATAGGTAATAGGTAATAGAATGAGGTAAACCTTATAATTTCTTAAGGATGATATAATAGTTGTTTTTATGTATTAGGATTCAAGTAGTATGTTATATTAAAATTGAACAACCAAAGGATAATTTTAGTTTATGTTTTTTGCTACGGATATACAAGAACATATTGAATGGTTATGAGAGAATAAGAATGTGATATAATGAAATGCTGATTTCGATGAAAAACGCATTATTAATGTAATGGTAACCATTAATATGTTCCTTATTTTATGATAATGTTTTTTGGATAAAGATAAGTGGAATATGAATAAGTAAAGTGGATGGTACTGATTACCTTGGAACTAATTAAGTACCTGTTTAAAAGTAGTTTTTCTATCATGGATGGATGTTAAAACTTCCCAGATATTTGGAATATATGCAATAATATTCGGAATAAATAAGCATAATTTTCTTCCAAATGTTTTTATGATAATTAAGGTTATTTTCATGTTTTAATAGAATATGTGATGAGTATATTCAAATGTCTGGAATGTTACAACCAAGGGATACTTTTGGATATATGGGGGACTCAATGTTAACATGATTTCATGAATATCATTCTATTGATTTGGATTTTCATGTTTAAAATGGTAATAAGGTTACCTATAAATGAAAATATTATGTTAAAAATCATAGGAATAATTTATTCAATGATATTTTATTGAAATTCATTGTTAAAATGTTATTTAGTGATTAACCACATTTTAAGGATGTCCATCTTATTTAATTTTAGAAATTATATTATTGTTGGTTTAAAAAAGGACATCTTGTATATTGGGTGACAGTATATCAAGTCTAGAAAGGCTATATCTCTTGAACCCATCATTAAAGGATGATAAGTGTTTTAAACCTACTACTGGCCTATGAGATTTCAGGGCTAAAGTATAATTATTTTCAATGAATAATACTTTATGATGAAACAACAATGTAACTTCATATGTTTATATATTATTATATTAACCAAGATTATTTTTAAGAATAATTTTAGATAAATAGTTATTCTTTACAATATTTTATGGGGCTTGAGATCTTCTGAAATTGTTTTTAGCACTTCAGGCATCAAAGTTAATTTATGGACATCCATTTCACTATGTAATTGATTAATTAAAAATTGATAAATCCAAAACAAAAGAATGACATTTTTCTTATAGTAATACCTAAATAAAGAATATTTTCTTATAATCATGGTGAATAAATGAATTAATCAATGTTAGGATAATGATAAGAAGATATTGGGTTCTGCTAATAACTTAATTTTGGTTAAATCTATGGCCTTATAAATCATCACAGATTTATGAATTTCAAACCCTAAAATTTTATTTTGTCATTCAAATGTTTGTTATTGATGGCATTAATTAATACCTATAACTATTTTTTCACTATGTACAATATTCTCTACCTACCAATGTTCTCCTATTTGGAAACATCGTTATATGTTATGTTGGGTAACTGTAATGGTCCCATCATTCCCATTTTATGGGAGGTTTTAGTATTCATTTTTAGGATGTGGGTAAATTTGATATAAATATTCAAGTATTAAACCATTGAAAACCTAGTTGAATTTTTTTGGGTGAAATTCAATTTAAAGGGGTATAATGTAACACTATGAGATTTTGTGAAATATTTTTTTGAATATATTTTTCTTTTCAATATTTTTCATTTCACATGACAATATAAATAGTTCATTATATATAGATATGTTAAAACATGAAGTCATACACTCATTTCACACGCAATACCGACATGGCTTGCTCTAAATGAAATACCGACATGGATTAAGCTATATTCAATACCAAATTGCATTGCTCTACATGAAACAACTACATGGAAAACCTTACAGGCAACCCCAACTTTTTCTACAAATTAGAGAAAGTTACATGCAACATCGACATGGCATATGATGCACGCAATGCTGAGTTTCTATGAAACATCTTAGATATATATATAATTATTTAAATGAGATAATTTTAAACTAACCATTAAAAATAGCAATAGGAATAGTAATAACTACTTTTCAATTATTTTTTATAATTTCATAGTATAAAAAAAACATATTGATAATGAAATATATGATTTTTGATAAAGTCTTTTAATGTTCAAAATAACATTTTCAAGAATAAAAATTAAAAAAAACAAATTTAGCCACATTTAAAAAATTAAGTTGATCAAATAAAATTTCGGTTGAATTAAGAACGTTGAAATTTTCCAAGGGTGATTTTTTTTGGGAATTTTTTGAGAAACAACATTTTTTATAAATAGTGAAAAATAGGGCTTTTTAGGTAAAAACTGATTTTTTGTTAAATAAATTACTTATTTTAAATAATATTGTAAATTTATTTTAAGGTAAAATTAGATAAATATAAAATCTTTTGGTAAAATGTAATTAATTATGGCCAATTTCACTTTGAAATTAAATTCAAAATATTAACATCCTTTGGAGCATTTTTTAACTTTAAAACTTGATATATCGTCTTGCCTGCAGGGTTAAAATTAATCATCATTTTTTCTGCTCATAGAAAATGAATTTAAAAAATAATATTTAAAATATTGATTTTAGTATAATATATAGATTATAATAATACAAAGTTTATTTTTTACCAAAAGGATTACTAAAATTTATTAAAATTAATCACAACAATTAAGGCAGAAAAAAGATTAATTAGTTACTAAAACATTAAATTTTGGGCCCAAATGACCGTGTAACTTTTCTTAAACCCATTTTATGTCTATAGTTTGCCCATAAACATTACATTATTTAGTTTGGTTGGTTGTTACAAATTTTATATGTACGTTCATGTGTATCCATAAATTGTTTTCTAAAAATTCAATGTGAGTCCTTTTCCTTCCAAATAAAAGACCACCACCACTCCCACTTCCTAAAACCTATCAAAACACAAAATATTATAAAAAACTATCCCAATAAACATATTATAAATAATACCTTACTTTTAGAAGTATTACCTTGGTCATAAGTCAATCAAAGAAATCCATTTGGAACAAACCAAAAGCAGTTACCCTTTTATGAGGTAATGTCTTCCCTCATGTCCTTTGTTTTATTTTCCTTCTCCACCCCATCCAAATATATTTATTCAATGATTATATAACAAAACCAGTATAATCAATATAATATTAATTTGTTATGTTATTGGTTCTACCTACTATTACACACACCTCCATCTAATGGGTAACGAACATATATTTTCTATGCGTGGAGAACTACAACGTCACGAAACAATGATTGTTCATTTTTCCATTAACAAAAACAATGGAGTATATTAAGATGGAATATATATATATATATTTATTTATTTAAAATTTATTTATACTTATTTATGTTATATTTAGAACAAACCTTTATTCTTTGCATCTTATATAAAAACAATAATATCATTTGTGGAAGTGTGAACTACCACCCCCTCAAAGCGATATGATTTGTTCATACCCAACATGGATTGTAGTAAAGACAGTTTTAGGGAATATCATGATATATATGATATCATAAATCCAAATTGATAATTATAAATATATATATTTATATATATATATATTTACTTTTTTTCTCTCAACACAATAATTAAATGGAAATATCTTTCATTCCTACTTATGACCTATCAGCTCCATGAATGATGTATTGGGTTTGATGAATATGTATTCTATATGTTATTATAATACCCATATACTATATATAATTTCTATTTATATAAATTTTTATATTATGTAATCAGTAGATATGTACAAGGACAACCAATATAACAATGTAAGACACATACGAAAAACAAATTGAATATTACCCAAAGTGAAAACTTGACGTAAGATGGTTAAAAAAGAATGTAATTTAAGGACGTAATTAAACCATATATGTTATTATATATAATAATATGGGTCTATTATGTATTTATATTAAATAGATATTTATTATACAGGTCTTTTGAATGAGTACGTTGAGAGTCAAGACATAAGGTTAGGAGATTTCATCTCACTTTTTACTTCAGTGAGTTACATGCTATGTTCGCCACACTTTCATTTTGGGTGGTGTAATTACTACCCATAATTATATTATATGTATAATATAAATAAATTTATTTCTATTTAAATATCAATTATGTGAACTTTTATTTTTTGGTTTTAATGATTCAATAGTTACCAAATCTTTACAAATATTTTGTATCAATTTTCCTTCATTGAGACCCATATTTTTTTATGCTCTTAAACTCTTTTTTGAGGTGTGTATGCTTCCATTATACATTTTATATCATTAATATTTAAATTTTGATGATATTTTAGGATTTGTGTAATTTCATTTTCTTATATGGATAGTATGATCCCAACTTAGAAATTTATAAGTGTGTTGAGACATTCTCATCACCTTTTGATATTGTTTATGTTTATGATTCTATTAATGAATTATTATGTTATATATCTATAAAAATACATTATTTTTTATCCTCTATTTATTAATGATATTTTCATTTATTAGTTCCATTTTTTAATCATTGGTATAATGTATAGCTTCGAAAATATTTTTATGAAATCACAACATTACCCTCACTTAGATCAGAAATTTGTGTTCCTTAAAAACAATTTTTACTAAAATTAATTTCAAATAATATTATACTAATCTCCTAGGATCATTAAAAGAAATTGTTTATTTTTTTATTTTACCAAGTATTTCAAAGGAATATTTTTTCCACTTTTATAATGATGAAATGTTCTATCATTTTTATCATGGAAAATAAAAGTTCTTATTTTCGTGTATGAATATTATGGATTTATCCACTGTCAATACATCAAATATTTCTTTTCTTGTTTGGTTGTTATTTTTTAAGAATTTTTTCTTAAAATGATTTTCAAAGAATTTTTTTTAAAAGTATGTTTGCTTATTTTTTTAGTTTTCATGTATAATGTGTTTCAAAAAAATGTTGAATATACTTTTAAATTTTTTAAATAAAAATAGGTTTCAAAACCTTTTGAAGAATTATTTATAATTATTAAAATTATATTCAATTAAAATAGTTTGAAAAACATTTTCAATATCTATTTATAAGATTGAAATTAAATTTCATAGAAGTTAATTTCATAACATATTCAGGTGTTGTTTATTATTTTTCAAGGTGTTTTCGCAGAAAATGTTTTTTTATAAATTTTTTGAAACATATTTTATATGTTTTCAAGGAAAAATAATTTTAAATAACTTAAAGTTTTATTTATTATATTTGAAGGTATTTTATTTCAAAATGATTATAAAATAGTTTTATTTTTTAAAAATCAGTTTTCAAAGAAGAATGGATACTTTTTTCATCAAATATTTTTGAAAGATATTTAAAAATTATTTTCCATCTATGGTAACATCTGTAAATTTTAATCCTGCACTTATAAGAATACATCTAAATTTTCCATTCATATACTATCTGTGATTATGTTATGATTAATATCATGGTATTAATGAAATATTTTTCTCTTTCATGGCTTGTATGTTTATGAAATCCATTTCTCTTTCAAGGGTTACATTTTAATGAAATCTACTTATCTTTCAAGTGTTTTTATTTTCAAGAAATGATTATTAAAACAGTATATTTTCTATAAGTTATGATATTTTTACATTTTTATGATACCAATTTAATTACATGGGTTAAGATATTTGTTTTTATGATTTTGTGGCACATGTATGGGTGGTTTTATTATGATATTGGAAGGTCCTATATCTCCCACTGATGCATTGGGTAATGTTTTATATCTAATGTTATAGAATTATATGGTCTTTAGAGTGAACCTTGACTATGATGTTGGCCATGGGAGTGAACCTTGACTTCCAAGATGGTGTGAGGAGCAAACTCATGCTACTAAAATGGCCATGATAGTGAACCATGACTAAAAAGATGGTATCAGAAGTATACTCAAGCTACTAAAATAAACATAAGAGTGAATCATGACTACCATTATGGTATAGGGAGTGAATCCATACTACCATGATGGCCTTGGTAGTGATGCCATGACTAATACGCATTAACCTGATTAAATGTTCACAATATTATGCATAGTCCTAGTTTAATGTCTATAAGTTTATGCGAGGGGATGATATCTTGTACTTAACCTAATGAGTGAACATTTTTCTATTTATACTTGTTCACAATAGTATTTTCTTATGTATCTTCTATAATTAAATGTTTTATTCCAATGTTATTTTTTCATGTCAGATGTTGTTTATTTCTTTATGACACATGTTTTAGGAAATATAATTATTTATGCCATGATTCAAGTTAATGATCATTGATATGCAAGGTATTATCTTATATTATCATTATCATGTTCTCATAACCTTATGCTCAAGACTATGTTTATATATCACCCTTATATACACATATAGAGTATTTATGATCACCCCTTTCTAATGATACCTTTATCCAGGTTATGAAGAATGGTTTTAGGTAGATGTACTAAATTTGGATATCTTTACGGGATATGTTGAAGATCTTTCACCAGGATACAACATTTTGTATCCATGTTTCCAAAGACACTATATTATTATGGTCCTCAGGAAAGAATTTTTTCAATATTTTTAACATACTTCTAAAATGATTGAATGTCCATTTATTTTATGCTTGGGTCACAATTTTCTGCCTTTGGTTTTATATAATTTTATATCTCATATTTTGTTTACATTAAGATATTTATTATTAGAACAATGTAAATTAAATAATATGTTTTGTTAATATCGTCAGCATAAAAATATGTGGGAATGATATATAAAAAAATGGTTCATGTAATTTCATGCAAAGTCATATTCCTCAATTTGAAAACATTGTTTTGTTAATTCATAATGAGGGAACTTTTTTGGTTTAATACCATGTTTTTGGAAATATGAATTAATTTTCTGATTATAAAATTCACCTACATGATCACTTATAAAAGTAAAAAATTTAGCTTCTTTTTCATTTTCAAAAGATTACAAAAATTATTAAAAAAATAGAACAATATTCACTTTAAATTTTAAAATAGTAAAACAATTTAAATCTTAAAATGTCAGGAACAATAACATAAAAAATTGATTTACCCACAAGACTATCCATTCTAGAAGGTTCAAATAGATGCATACTGATAATATCTTGAGGTTTTCATTCAGTACCCTCTTTAATTAGTTCAAAAGATTACATTTCCTTCAATCCAATTTCACATGAATTCCATAATATTATGTAGTCTAATTTATGGTAAATTTATTAAAAAATTAGATATTTCATAGATAGATTTTTCAAGGATTGAGTGTTACTATGTCCAAGCCTACTAGGTCAAATTTAAGATTCATCAACATCAGCATTTAAATAACTAATATTTTTTTATATACTAATAATTAGGATATAATATGTATATATACATTATCTATTCAATGGGATTTGAACATGAGACATTCATCTTTGAAAACTAAACATGCACTATTAAAAAAACACATTGAAACCCTATTATCACAATGTGGAAAAATATATATATGGTTATGATTTAATCTTTAACAATGATAAAATTGTTTAAGAGAATATATTGAGGATTTTGAATTGATCCAATTAAAAAAAATTATTTTTCATTATCCCCAAATGTTACATAGCCTCCATTAATCGTTGATAGTGAGATAAGGTTTTATAAAGCATATCTCATTTTTTTGTTCAACCACTTTCCATAATTGATTTTTCGTTTATCATCACGTGGTTTGTTCCCTATAGTGAAAATTAAAATAGTATAAATATTTGGTACCCTAAAAATTTTGAGTCTCCATTATTAGGTTCTCTATTGTCTCAGCATATCCATTACATGATGTATTAAAAATTTATAATTGATTTTCGAAGTCTTATATTTTCCATTAAGTTCATCCCCTTCATAAATTTTTTTATTATAGTAGTTCTAGTGGTATTCATTTCATTAATATTTCTTACATGGGTTTTAAGAGGGTATAATGGAAATTTAATTCATCAAATGAGATGTTTTAAATTTCTGAATCATTATCATTCTCAAAATAGTATTAAAAATTAACCACATATGAATTTTCAATAATTCATATTTTATCCTTTTTATTTGGATCATTTGCTTCTAATTATGAGGATTTTAACTCTATATAATATTTAAAAGATCTTGAAATGTCCTTCAAATATTTACTATCCCCTTTCTTATAAAAATGATTCTTTATGTATTTCTTTTTCAAATTGTTATCATCCTTAAGAAATGGAAAAAAAATCTTTGTGTGTCCTAGGTTCTTGAAATTATATCATCAATCATATTTAGAGTACATACCATGCTTCTTGTACTTGTTGAAGGCGCTTATAAAACATATTATTTTATTATATAATAATTATAACTTTCTGTAAAACTTTGTTAGTTCGTTATTTGGCCAATAATGGATTGTGTATTATTCATCTTCATATTTCACAAATAATTGTATGATATTTTTATAATTGTGCACTTTATTAGTAGAAGCGTTCATATTTTCATTATTGAGCATTTTATATTCCCATATTCAGATTATATTGAATATTCATAACTCATAAGAGCTCAATTTTATTGTTAAATACTTATCCTGTGTTGATTTTTTATCACTGCTAAGATTCCATTCCACTAGGGTGGTAAAACTCATTGAACATTAAATTATTGTTCTGGCTCAGTGATAGGTGTTCTTAAAGAAGCAATATTATTCACAATCCTGGTGATTCTTCCTTTCTACAGAGTAATGAATTATCCATCATCCACTTAAAATATTTGAAACATAATATTGTACATAACATATCTGAGAGACTACACCTAGTTTTTACCATCATAAGAAAATACTATAGTGCTCCACATTTCATGACTTCTTTGACACTTAGAAACTGTTTTGAACTCATATAGTCCTAATGTCAACATTATAACATTCTTATCTTTGGAATTTTTATTATTTTATACTACAGTTGTAGAATAAAACATTTTAGGTTTTGAATTTTGTATTTCATAGGGCTTTACAACTTTATTATATTCTTAAATGATAGTATAATTCAAATAAATTGTCATGTGAGCCTTCCATCAACCATAATTTTCACTATTAAATTAAGGACATCTAACAATTGAAAAAAAATCATGGTTATTAGCCATATCTTCCATTTAATAAATATATATATACATTAACATTGGATATCTAGGAACTCAAGAGTCATGAGCTCGGATAAGAATTGCCATCAGAGAGAATGGATATCTGAAAAATCAAGAGGGGTGATTTGAATTCCTACAAATTGCTTTGTAAAAACCTCCCCCTTAAAGGTCTGCGAGATTAAATATTTTCTCAAATATGAATTATTGATGGAATTTAAAAACCATAAAGAAATAAAATTGAAAATAGGGGATTTATTTCAGTTAATGGAATAGAAATACCAAAGTCTTTTCCACCAATACTCTACTCTATGACTTTAGTGAATTTCACTATAACTTCCTTTTGTGGGGGCTCCCAGTAGAGTAAAAAACTTTCATTTATTAAAAATCACTAAAATATTTCATCAATGATATGCCCTTACATGACAAACCCACGTATTTAACATACTAACATAAAATGGCTATAAACAGTAAGAGATTAATAATATTTTGAAGGAATATTTCAAACACATTGTTTTAAACAACAACTAAAGGTAGTTTAAGATATGTTTTAAAAGATTACAATGTTAAAGAAATTGCTCAATATGATATTCAATTGAAATTTATAGATATGAATAGTATAGCCTTTGAACAAATTATATGATAATTTCATTGTAAAGTCTTTATTCATTACCGTGATCATAGTAATCCTATGTACATGTGTTCTATCTTTCATCTCATCTTTTTTAATTTAGTGACTTACAATTCCATTTAAATATACTACTAGATTTTTTAGATAGGCTGAATGATAATCATAATTTTCAAGTTGATAATCAAACTAAATGTGGACATTATAGGATATTAATGGAATGATTGTATTCATTATAGTTTTCTATGATAATTCTTTAGTATAAGTTAAATTTGATACTAAGATGTGATACTTTTATTTCTATACTTTTCAAAATTTTATAAGATAATATTTTATAAATATCATATTCGTAATAAAAAATCTCATAATATTGTTCTAATAGAATTAAGAGAGTCAGCATTCATTGTTTTCATAATATAAAATACTACATAGAAAGATTAACTCACAAAAATAATTTTTCTTGATTCTATGTAGATGTATAATATTCCTTAAAAACATCCATTATGATTAGATAAACTAATTTTTCGTTGAAATAATATTTTACATGACGCAACATAAAAAATTTATGATTTAATGCAATATAAATTCCTTTGAAAAATTTACAAGCTGAAATTTATAAAATAAACTCATTAGAATAAAAATATGAATTTTTGAATCATAAAATCATATAAAAATCGATATATATTTGAAAAACATAATTCTATCTATTAAAAAAAATTTGGGACCAACAAAATGGTCTTTAGAATTAACTGATATCTTCTTCTAGGGTGAAATTACCATTTTACAACTTACAAGAATCTAAAAACAAAATATTTATTTTTTTTACAACATTTTAGTCCAAAAAAATGGTTTCTTATATATGATGGAAAATATGTGTTAATGAATAAGTCAAAAATGCCTTGTCAATGGGGTATGATGAAAGTGGAATGATTGACGAATTTTTGTATTGGGATTGAAATGATTATTTCTTTATCAGTTGTATTCTAGTAATTAGAATCATGAAATATCCATGGATTGTTCCACATTGATTTTTCATTAAGGAGTTGCAAGAATATGTAATCTGATTTTTATTTCATTGAAATTTGATTTAATTTAAAGGTTATATTTTTATTAAGGGAAGATAAACCTCAATAAAATCCTAATGTTGAGAAAATAGTATATAGATTGAAAAAAGAAATGATTGATATTGATAATTTAAATTTGATGATATTGATTACCTTGGAACTGATAAAATATTTTATTAAAAAGTGTTTTATGTTATCTTTTATAGTGTTTACCTTATTATTGGATATATGAAACATATTCATTAATCTTTAGGTTTATTCATGGAATGAAGAAGTAGGTATCCTTTCATTAATGTTTTTTGGTAATTCTAGTTATCACCATAAGTCAAGAAAATATATTACTAAGGTATTCAAATATTTGGTATGTGACAATTAAGAGATACTTTATTATAATTAGGTGATTTATTTTAAAATGGTTTTCAAAATTTCATGTACACATTTGTAAATTATTAATTTCAGAAGGGTTAAAAGGATAACCATTTATGGAATAGTATAATTTAAATTTTGGACGAGGATTAATGATTAATTTATTATTACAACATAAAAAGATATATACATAATATGTGGAAACAAATTTTTTTTATAACAAATAGAGATGGAAGGAATTGCCTATAATTATTTTATAGGTAGTATTTATTTATTTAAACATGAAAAAACCATCTCATAGATTAATAGATGAAGGGAAAATTTATCAAGGCATAACTGAAGGTTGAGATTTTGATTATAAAATTAAATGAAATCAAGTTAGCGTATCTTCCCATAAATAATCGTCAACATTAGAAAAAGTATATTAAAATTAATTAGAAAAAACATACCTTTATTTCTGATGGATGAATAATATTTTCACTGATCATGGATTTATAGATTTGTAGTCATTAACTTTTTCCTAACCAAGTTATATATCCCTCTGTATTAGTATTTGGGTGTTATTTTTCTCTTATATTTCCATGTCATCACTGCCCACCAATTTTATCCAAAATGGAAACCATGTAATGTGTTATTTAATATATAACTATTTTATCCATTTATCTATTTTCAAGAGGAATTTTTATTAGCTAGTTTTATGATATGGGTTCCCAATTAAAGAATTTTCATATTTTATACCCATTATTAATGAGTACAAGTTCTAATTATGAGGATATAATTTATTTGAGGGGGGATATTGTTATAAGCTATGATTTTGTAAAAAATTCAAATAAATTAATTGTTTTTTTATTTTATATTAAACAAAACACACATTGTCGAATATATTACATTAAACACTAAGTTTAAAAAAAATTATTACGAATAAAATATTTATTATTAATATGATAGTCATAACATTTCCTTTAGAATGAAGGGTAAAAAAATAAAATAAATTATAAAAATATATAGATTACAAATTATATAAAATTAATTCTATGGTCACCAGTTAATTATAAATTAAAATAAAATCTATTTGAAAAAAAGGAGATATTTTTTTAAACTAATTTTTTTAAAATAAACTCGATTTAAATTGATAAATTAAATAAATCACTTCGAGTTGATTATTCCAATGAAATTTATATAATATTTTTGAAATAAAATTTTAATCACTTGTTTCTTTTTTATAAAAATATTTCTATTTTATTAAATAATAAGGTAAAAATTATCTAGTAGAGAACATTTATTATTTTCTATGAAGATAAATTTTCTGATAAATAGTCAAAAATACTTGTTTTTATTAGGAATTTTTTTATTTTAAAAACAATGAAATTGTTTCATTATATTTTTTAAAAAAATAATTGAAATATTTATTAATTTATCCTCTTTAGGTTCTATTAATCATTTTCATGTAAAATTTTTATATAAACTCATATAATATTTTTTCACATTTTCTCTTTTAAAAGATGGTTTCTCATAACATCTATTAGATTATTTTTAAATTAATATTTTCAACTAAGGTCAGTGTAATTTAGTAAAACGAATTTAATATGTTGAACTAAAATAATTTATTTTATCAAATATATTAAACATCATTTTTAATGATAGTATATACTTAAATGGAATAAATTATTTACCATAGTGAAGGTAAAAATGGGTTTATCATGGAGTTAAACTCAAATGATGTGGGAAATATTGACCCAAAACATGTAGTAAAACCATTTTATATAAAATGTTAAACATTATAATGTGTAATTATACACAATAGACCATTTTGAATCCTTATGTAATCTTGAAAAAGTTCGTACACCTTTCCCATTTCAAACATTATATGTGTGCCGCTCACCTTAGTTATAAAAGGCCACAACATCACCTATCATATTCACACATCCAAAACCAAATGGTTTTGAAAATACCATACAAACTGAATTCACTAATTAAATCCTATAATCCATTAATACTTAGTTTTTTTGAATTCTAGTGTTATAATCTATTTCATTTATACCAACCTATGGTTTCTGAAGAAAAAGGTAACATCTTTAACTGAGCATTTTCTTTTTATTAGTTCCTACACCTCCTTAAATTATTATTACACCCTTCTGATACAATAAAATAAATATATTACATATATTTAGATGTTATTTTTTAATTTAATAACTCAAAAACGTCCAATATTCCCCCAACTGTGTTGATAAACCAGTATTCATGTGTATGAAGGTCTACTGCCTCACAATTTGATGGTATTCGTTTTCCATCACCACTTATCATGGATGTATACAATTATATATTTATTTTATATAAATATGATATTTAATATATTATTATTCTAGTTTTGTTATTTAATCACATTTTAATTCTTACTTTCAATTCTGCGAGAATACAATAATGTCGCTCATGTGAACTACACACTATGACCTCATGAAGCGATATGATTTGTTCACGCATTACAAGGAATGTAATAAGCAAATGTTAATATAATAATATTTGATATATATTACATAAAAATTATTTTTTAATGGTAATATATTATTTAAATTTATTTATTTTACTCATGGATAAAATGGAAATACCATTCATGCATACGTACGGCCTACTATCTTCATGTAAGGTTTATTTCAATTTCCCTCTCTAACTCTAATGGATTATAGTAAAAAAAATAAAATGAATATATAATATATTTTTATAATTTATAATATATTGGATATAATGGAACCATGATAAAATTAAGAGGACTAGAAAAAAAATATCAAAATATTCCTGAAAATCAAAGTAGTTATTTCCCAAATCATGATTTTTTACATTGAATAGTTAATAAACATGTAAAAAAGGTCATAAAAATAATATAATGTATGATATATATAATAATGTTTTGTTAATACATTCATAATAATATTATTTTTATTATATATGTGTTTTTAATTTCTATGATAAAATGTAGGAATTATGGTAATGGATTTCCACATCAAATTTATTTTCTGTGTGACAAATTCCATATGTAGAAAGTGTTTCTTTAATATGATATGTTTACTACACATGAATTTATTTTTTGATTACTATAAATAAAATTATGGATACATACATATCCATTTTAGGATATAACATTCAAGGGGTTTACATTTCAAAATTTACCAAATCAGTAATGGATTTTTGTCTTAATTTCCTCACTCAAGACATATGTTATGATATAAACATATTTTCTTTTATAATGTGTATATATAGAACCTATGAAATTTAGTACCAATAATTTAATTATTACCATGATATTAAAAGGTGTATTTAATTTTAATTCATCATTTTTCTTATAATTCTAGTTACCAAAGTGGAAATTATATTACGTTATAATAAAATAATTTATCATGATTAATTCTTATTATGTATCTGATGATAAAATATTATGATCCATCTCTAAAAACATTATGATTTTTATGATAATTTGGTTTGATATTGACAATAATTTTTTTCAATAACTTTAAAATTCTTATGTGATATTTCATTCAAAATAATTTTATTTTAAAAAATAATATTTATTTCATTATTTTATAAACAACTTATTTCTCATCCAAACCCATATTTTCTAATTTTTTATTCAAAAAATATATTTAAAATTTTCAAAATTCATATTTAAAATAATTTTATCCCATGTATTGATTTAAAAAAATGAAAGGTATCTCCATCCTATTTTCCAATCAATTCCCTTTTTGATATTACTGAAAAAATGGATAAAATGATTGGATTTAGTTAGACAGCATCACTAGAATTTCCTTTCATCATGGAAATTATTCTATTTTAATCTTCGTGTATAATTTTTCAGTATTATATTAAAGGAAAATTATTTCAAAATTATTAATGTTAAAAAAATTCAAATAAGGGGATTTTTATTAAGAAAAGTTTTAAATTATTATTAAATATTACATTATAGTATTTCAACGTTATTTTAAAATAAGACGATTTAAAGAATATTTATAAATTTTTAGTTGTATAAAGTGATTTTAATGGAAAATATTCAGTTTTTATATATTTTTTAATAATTTTTAATCACTCCATTATATTTTTTTCAAGGCTATTTTTATATAAAATGATTTCTATAATATTTTGTAAATTTTTAGTTTTTAATTATTTTTTCAATTAAAATTTATTTTTCACTATAAATATTTTAAATGATATTTTTTATATCTCATTAAAATTTAAAATGTTTATATAGAAAATAGATTTCTATAATTTTATATGAATTTTTTTTGGAAAAGCTATTTTCATAGAATTATTTTCTTCCTCAAAAAAATTTCTAGGCGCCTTAAAAAATATTTTTTCATATATGATGACATATGTTGATGTTACCTATTCATTATTGGGGATATGTTCCAAGGATACCATTCCTATTATCTCTATGAAGAGTTTCTATTTATTATGGAATGATTATTATAAAACCATTGTCTCTTCCATATCTTATATCATGGGTAAATTCTTACAACACCAGTTTATTTTCATAGGTTATTCTTTGTGGAAATGATGAAATGATTATTAAAACATCCTATTTTTTATATGTTATGATTTTTGGAGTTGGTGTCCTACATAAAATTACCTTCTTATTTAGTCATTAAAAAATACCTTATCACATATTGATTGTTCTTTTGTATGACAATTAATGTGATAATGTCCTAAGGATAGCTGTTGAACTAAAAGGCCATAGCGGATCCCTACTATGATGAGAACTTGTATATTCCATAACACTATTATTGAATATATGTTCTATGACAAGATTATTTTATTTTAGAGACGAAAATAATATAGGCCATTAGGGTGAGAAATCATAAAACTTTGAGGAAATTTCTCATGATTTCTGCCCTAAGTATTATCCAGGAGGATATTATGAGTACGAGACCTACCAGTAGGAAATCCAAATTTCATAGTTCCATTTTATTTTCTTATCTGCAGAAGTGTGTATTGGTCCTTAGAATTTGGGATTATTATTAATGGGTATTAAAACAGACACACTTATTCTTATTTATGAAAAATATGAGGACACACTCTTCGCAATAAGATAAGATATGTTCGGTGAATCACGAGTAATACTACATTAATAGATAATGCAATAAAGGATTTGTCCCTTCTGTTTAATAACTGATGAGGATATCTTAGGCCAAATGATGAAATTGATATATCTTAATTAAATCCATGTCCTTGGTATTGAATTGGAAAGATCAATTCTAAGAAGTTAAAGAAAGAACAGTCGAGCACATGGGTTGATGGAACCAGCATGCAACCCGCTTGATTAGAGATATCAAGATAAAGGGATTACATTACATGGTATGCATTCGTAGGAGATGACACATCATTGCATAATTAACTTCTTTATCTATGGGGGAATTTTCATGTTTGAGAATTATATCCTTTGACTTTAGGTAGGCTCTGCCTTATACCACTGTCAAAAAGGCCTAGAGGGTCACACACTATGTTTGTCCAAGTATCTCTCTTAAATGTTAATTTAACAAGTTGAATAAAGATTATTCTTGATTTTGTTATTATAATTATTCAATGATTACTGATCACATTTATTTCGACACTAGTCATTCATGAGAATATATTGTGGGAAAAATAATATAGTTATTAATTAATAATGAAGTAATATTTATTTAATAAATAAATTGTATTTATTCATGGTCTAATAAATGTGGTGGAGTAAATAAAGAGAATCGAAAAATGAAAGTACACACCAAGTATTTTAATATACATTCCATGTAGTTTTTATAGGGATTTGTGTGAAATAATATTAATTAATTAATTAATTAATATTAGGTGTAATTCTCTTGGTGCATGTCAAGTAATAATAATAGTCCACTGATTTTATTACACATGGGGTCTTCCTAAGAGTTAAATGAAATGAATAAATGATTTAGGGTAATTAATTCATTTTATTTTTCCACGTAATTAAAAAAACAATTATATATTATTTTCATTAATCAATATATTCACTGTGGTTGGGCACAACAAATCTAGAGAAAGCTCTAAAGCTAAGAGAGAAATCTTTTCTTCCAATGATTCTCTAATGCAATGAGAGAGATCCTCCTCCACTGAATCAAGGAGAGTGCTTTGCAAGCAGCTCTCAAGGTGATCGATGGTGGACATCGCAAGTGAAGGAACAAACGCTCTAGCACCTGGAGATCCATTCAGAGACATCTAGAGATATGTGGAGCACATGTGGATCACTACTAGAGAAATCCTTTACTTTGATTCTATGAAGAAACGAAGGATCACATCGGATCACGACCAGAAACATGAAAAGAATCTGAATTCTATCAAGGTAATCATTATATTTCAATTTAATTCATTATAAAAAACATATGATGATCCTCTCTATTGTTCTAGGACTCCCCCCTTTTCATTCGTTACCCATTCTATTCTAAATATCTGGCTATTTATTAGCGTGATGTGTCTCAGACTGATCATCGTTAATGGAAAAAATTCAAGGTGGGTACACCCACCAACGTGCTTCCAATGTTCCTAGAAACTGAAATTTGTATCATATGGGTCATATAATTGATTATAATTATTTAGTTTTTCATTAGTGATTTACACATTTAAAAATTTAGTTGTTTCACTTCAAGAAAATAATTCTGTAAATCTGAATCTCAAGATCTATTCCTCCTCTTTTGTTTCTTGTTCACCTCATCGAAATGATTTTTTCTGTTAATTTTGACTAAAATAAAATAGAGGATCTCATTTAGAGGTTCCAAAGCATCTTATCCATACAAAACTAGAACACAAGGTGTGTATTGAGTAGTACATGTTGTGTAGTATAAGTTTCATGAACCGGGATAGTCCACAAAACTAGGCTGTGTCATTGGATTATATCTATCCCTTTATGACATTGTGTGTTTACCATGAACATGTGGCACATGGTTGTCGGATTACATAATGTGTGTATGACTGAACAATGTATGTAGTCCCTTCAGTTTAGGGTAGGATCGTGTACCTCGTACATAGATTGCCTGGCTGTAAATGGTGTAACACGGATACTACATGGCATGTTTCAAACTAAACACACCATTTACACAAAATATTTTTGAAGCAAATCTACTTTCCATATGCCCAAGCGTGTACTTCAGATGGATGGTGAGAAAATTACATACCATTTAGTCGAAACTACATGTCATTTACTCATCCAAATTATAAAGATTTATTAAATTTTATTATTATATTATACAAACCCTTGATATGTGTACCATAGTGCAGGTGTAAAGATGAGGCACAACATGTTAAAGGTGTTTTATATATGTGTGTTAAGTTTAACATCTTTGTAATGTTCATTTCTAATAATTGGGTTGTTATGAATGGGAATTCACCGGGTTTCCTCTATGATATATGTGACGTAAAAAGAAAATTTTAAAAGAATTTATTTGTTCAAAATTATGATGGATGAGAATCTAAAGAAAATTCAGAAAAATGTTTTAAAATAAAAGGATTGATTAATTAAATATAATTAATTGATTCGATCATTATTTATCTTAAACAGGAATGATTAAAGAATTGAATTCTAATTTTTAATGGATAAAATTGTTGCATGTATGGATGATCATGAGCTACACCAAGACCTTTGTATGTGAATTCCTTCATTTAATGTATTAATTTAAATTAAACTTGTTGGCATGTGATCCTTCTCCTCATTAATATATATGGAATGCATTCCCAATGTTACTTTTATGAAAAACCCCATTTTAAACCTCACCCATGAGTGAGAAAAAATCATATGTAATGTTTGGAGGTCCTATACACGTGGAGGTGACTGATATTAGGATCTGTGTTAAAACTAATCCATGGACATATAGTGGTGGACAGGTTGAAAGATGTATACACATACCCAAAATGGTAAAGGTGTTTCTTCCAGAGGTCATGGGATTGATTATCAACCACTAGATAAAATAACCAATTGAACAGGATAATGTTCATAAAATTTAATTTATTTCTGTCATTTGTATAGATTATTTATTGTGAGTGTGTTCTCATGATCACACAATTAATTAATTAAACAATAATGCAATATGGAACTAAAATATGACCGGATTATACTTAAATATTATCTAAGACATGGTTAATCACTAAAGTGTACCCCAATAAATATTTAAATTCATGTAATAAATGATAACAAAATGTAAATTAAAATATAATGATAAAATCCCTCAAAAAAATATTATGTCGGTATAGCCTTCTATAATATTGGTTAGAATTGAACCATTATTAAAAGATCTTGACCGACCCTAGATGGGTTTATTTCAGTTATAATGGTATTATAATTCAAGGATCTACCTTGACATGACTTGGTTCACATCAAGTGTTGACTACCATAATAGGACATTGTGTGACCAAGAGCCAAAGGTTAAGGAAATCCAAAATAAAAGGATTTCTGGATTGGAGAGTCTACTCAGCAGATCAAGGAGATACAAGTTAATGAAGTTGTAATTCGAATGCATACCTAAAAACATTCATGTTGATTGACCAACCCAATTTTGGGTAATGTGAAGGGAAATATGGATCCTTTACATTGGAATATTTAGGCAATAATATATTCTGAAGACAATGGTGAGGGATACTATATTTTGATAAAATAGTTTGTGACTATTAATTAATTAATTTATTAGTCTCAAAATTATCATTAAGTATTACTAAACCTTTTCTCATCTTTATATGTAGATACGTGATGAAAAATGACATCAAACATATCATTTCAAACCATACTCAACAAGTAAAACCATCTCACCAACACCAATTTCTAGGAATAGAAGAGGCTTATACGCATCATCCTTCGCCATGAGAGGAAATTTTCTGTACCCGAATAGCCTATTCTAGTTTCGACTAGAAAACATGCCAGGGATGAGGAATTATCACACTATATTAATTATATGGATGATTCCTCAAATGTCCAATTTTTCTTTCTATACGTTATTTCTAATGAGCTCTTTAAGAAACATGAAAACATAGATGCTTTTATCATGATGTATCACCTTACGGATCTCTATTAAGAGAAGGAAAGAATGGAAAGATATGAGAACATCAATGCTATGTTCGCAACTAAGCTTGAAGGGTTTTTACCAACTGGGCCTCACGTAGTCTAGCTTAATGGCTACACTGAACTCTTAGACATCACAGGGATTATGTTCCCAGATGAGCTGTGTATAGATCTCATTCTATCATCAATTCCCAATACCTTCTCATGTTTTTTTTTCAACTAAAACTTGAACATAAATCAGAAGAATCTATAGAAACTTATGACCATAATTTTCATGGGAGATAAGGCATAGGACGTGACATACTCGTAGTCCTTATGGAGAATAAGAAAAGGTAAATCATGGTAAATTGTCCAATTATTCATAAATAGTCTGAAGCCCCTAAGAATCATCCCTCCATGAAGGGGAAGATCCATAGGCATGTCATGGATTGGGATGCAATTCGATTTTCATGTGGAACACTAGGCCACTAGAAGAGGAATTGAACCGAGAAGTTTGGAGCCGCTAACGGTGCATTCATTTTTGAGTGTAATAATTCCACGTCCACACATTGGTTATTAGATATAGCTTGTGGGCCTCACATCTATATTCAACTGTATGAACCAAGTAGATTTAAAAATATTTCCATAGGAGAGGTGGATGATCTAGATGTCAATGGTGTGAGGCTGACTATGTTGGCCATCAGAGATTACCATCTCTCATTGCCATCCAGAATGTTTTTGGATTTACGTAACTGTTATTATTTTCCTATCATTACCAAGAACATAATTTCTATATCTTGTTTTTATATGGATGGATTTATTTTCAAATATGATAATAAGGGTTGTTTATATTATAAGAACAACATATATAATGGTATGGAGTATTTAAATAATGGTTTGAATGCATTAAATTATGAAAACCATCTTTTGGAAATCCATGATGAAAAAAAATTTCATGAATCATACAACACACAGTTGTGGAATAATTATCATGGTAATATAAACGAGAAGCTCATGAAAAAGCTCTAACATTATTTTTATTTATACTTTACTAAGCTAAACCCACTTTAAAAATGTCACACCTATTTACAACGTAAAATGACCAGGATGCCTTTCGGTGGATAGGGTGAAAGGGAAACAAAGATTCTATGATTGGTGCACACATATGTGTGTGGACCATTTATAGTAGAAGCTATATGGGGATATTCTTACATTATTACTTTTTCTGATGATTCGAGTAGATATGTCTATATCTACTTAATGAACTTTAGGTCCGAAGCCTTAGAGAAATTCAAGGAATTACATAATTAAGTAGAGAATCGGCTTGGTTAGAAGATAAAGATGCTTTTATCGGATCTGGGTGGAGAATATCTAAACCAAGAATTTATTTATCTTCTATGGGATTCTGGTATTCTATCTAATGTCATTCCTTCTTATAAACCACTGTGTAATGGTGTTAGTGAAAGGAAGAACTACACCTTGTTGGATGTGGTGAGGTTGATGATGAGTCATGAAGATCTTCCATTACCCTTTTGGTGATATTTATTACAAATTTCTATATATAAATTAAAATGAGTACCAACAAAGGAGGAAAATGAAATTACTTCTGAGTTATGAGGTTGAAATAAACTCATTTTTTAGTACACATGTGTCTGGGGATGCAAGGTGTTTGTTATGGTCTTCAAAGGAAATGAACTAGCACCCTAGGGCATGAGGTGTATCTTTATAAGATATCCCAATGTAATGGTTGGATATTACCTATATAACCCTTCTTGTAAGAAATTTACTATCACTAGACAAGCCATATTTATTGATAGGGAGAAAATTCTCAAAACGTATTCTTGGAGAAAGATTGAATTTGACAAATTTATGATAAATATACACATGAGTTTGTATAGTAAAAAGTTTCATAGGTCCCCATAGAAGAGGTTTTAGAAACACAATTATTGCATAGGAGATCAAGAGAGGTAAGGGTACCAGAGAGATTTGGATTCCCAGTCACCGAGGATGGTGAATCATTATTGTTGGACAATGATGAAACTATATCCTACAAGGAAGGAGTATAAAGATCAGAAGTTGTAAGATGGCTTGAAGCTTTGAATTATGATATGTATTCAATGATTTGGGACCAATTCTGGGTTTTGGTTGATGATCCTTATGATGTTATTCATGTTGGATGTAAATGAGTATTCAAGAGAAATATGGATATGGATGGTTATGTTAACACCTAAAAAGTAAGGATAATGGCTAAAGGATCCAGACAACATCATGGAATTGACTATGATGAAACCTTCTCACCAGTTTCTATGTTTAATTCCATATGAATCATACATTCCATACAAGATTTCCATGACAACGAGATTTGGAAAATGGATATCAAAACAACATTCCTTTAAGAAAACATTCTATGAGATAACAATGTGACATAACCAGAAGGGTTTGTGAAACCAAGTGAATCCAAATGGGTTTTCAAGTTACAAAAGTCCATTTATGGATTAAATAAATCATCTAGGTCATAAAACATTTTATTTGATGCAGCCCTAAATGAATTTTGTTAAATTAAGAATGAATGTGAGACATGTGTTTATAAGATGTTTAATGGGAATGTGATAATTATCCTAGAAGTATATATTGATTACATAAGTGATATACTAGTCTTGAAATCAATTAAGGACTGGTTGAACAGGTGCTTCTCTAGGAAGGACTTGGATGTGGTAACCTATATTCTCATGATCAATATCATTCATGATAGATCCATGAGGCTGATTGGACTAAGTGAGGGTACATACATTGACCAGATACTAAAGAGATTTTTTATGGAACAATCAATGAGGAGATTGGTTCTAGTTTCACATAGCCTATATATTTCTTTGAAAATGTGTCCTTAGACACAACCTGAGAAATATAGATTTAGTAAGATCACATACGCTTTAGCTATAGGATCCATCATGTATGTTATGTTATGTACTATGCTTAATGTTGCCAATGCAATGATCATGGTATAAAGATATCATGAAGATCCAGGAGAACAACATTGGACTTTTGTTAAGACTATCCTTATGTATCCTTGAAGAACTAAGGATATGTTCTCGATGTATGGTGAATACAAGGATATTTCCATCCAAGGGTATGCAGATGCTGGTTTTCAGACAGATTAGAATGATTTAAAGTCATAATCTGGATATGTTTCTTGTGTCAATAGATGTGATGTGATCCAGAAGAATTCGAAGCAACTGGTTGTCATCAATCATACAGTGGAGTCCAAATATATTGTTGCTTCTGATGCATCCAAGGAAGTCGTCTGGATTTAGAACATTGTTAAGGATCATGATGTGGTGCCTAGTAGAAAAGATCCTATCAAATTGTATTGTGATAATACTAATGTGGTGGCTCTTGAAAAAGAACCATGTTCACATCAAAGGACAAAGAACGTACTCTGAAAGTATCACCTCTTGAGGTATTTCTATCGAAGTGGTGAAGTTACAATGAGAAGGGTATCCATGAAAGAGAACGTGGTAGACCCCATGACTAAAGGCATATCTCATCAGAATCCCGAAAATCATTTGAGGGCTTGTGAGTTAAAGGTTATTAGCAATTGGATCTAGTCCATGTGGGAGTCTGTTGGAGTTGGTGTCCTAGAACCAACTAATAGTAACTTAATTCATTAATAAATATCTTATCACATCCTGATCGTTCTTTTTCATGAACATTCGAGTAATAATTTTCTAAGGATAGTTGTATCACTAAATGGATATAGTGGATCACTGATTTGATGATAACCTCGAAGTTTCATAACATTTTTCTTGAATTTATGTTCTATGTCTGGATTGTGTTATTTGAGAGACAAAAATAATACAGAAGATTAGGGGTGAGGAATCATAATACTTTGAGCCTCCTTCTCATGGTTGGTGACCACTGTAAAATCTAGGAGGATATTATTAGAATGAGACACACTGGAATGAAATCCACATTTCCTATCATTATTGGATGTTCCTATACAAGGACATGTGTATTGGTCCTTAGACATTAAAATTATTATTAATGTGTATTACAACTCACTCACATAGATTTATTAATGAAAACTATGACGATGCACAATTCACAGTCCGGTTGGATATGTTGGGTGCGTCCTGAGTAATACTGCATTAATAGATAATGTGAGAAAGGATTAGTCCATATTGTTCCATAAGGGATGTATATCTCTTAGGCCCTTGGATGGAATTTATATAAACTAAATAAATCGATGTCCTTGGTAAGGAATGGCCAAGTTCAATTCTAAGAAATAAAAGAATGAATAATCGATCACATGGGGGTATGGCACCAGCATGCAACCCGATTGATTCGATATATCGAGATCAAGGGATTAAGTTACATATTATGTGTTTGTAGGATGTGACAAATCATTTCAGTGTTAACTTCTTTCTCTATGGGTGTCTTGGCATGTTTCTAGATGCTAACCATGGACTTTTGGCAGGCTCTACCTAATTCCACTAAGAAAGAGGCATAGAGGGTCACACACTAAGTGTGTTTAAGTATCTAAGTAAAATATTAATTTATCAATTTTAATAAATATTATTCCTAATAGAGGTTTAATATTTATTCAAGGTTTCCAGATCGTATCTATTTCAACAGTAGTTATTCGAGAGAATATATTATGGGTTAAATAATATATTTATTAGGGATTAATTTAGTAATATATATTTAATATGTAAATATTCATTATTCAAGGTCTAATAAATGTGGAGGAGTAAATAAAGTGAATGGAAAAGTAAAAGTACACACCATGTATATTAATATATATTTCGTGTAGTTTTTCTAGTGATTTTTGAGAAATAATAATATTTATTTAATTAATAATATAAGGTGTAATTCATTGGGTTAATGCCATGTAATAAAAATAATCAACTTTTATTATTAGACATAGGGACTTACTAATAATTAAATGAAATGAATAAATGCATTTTGGTAATTAATTCATTTTATTATTCTAAGTTATTAAAATATTAATTATATATTATTCTCATTAGCCTATATATTCATTGTGGTTGTGCACAATATATATGGGGAAATCATCTAATCTAAGAGATACATCTTTTAGTCCTTGAATTCTCTCATTGTATAAGAGATACCCTCCTCCATAGGATCAAAGAGAGTTCTTTTCAAGAGATTCTCAAGGCAATCGAAGGTGGGAATCGCAAGCGAATGTCATCTATGATAGCACCCAGAGATACAATTGGTGATGTCCAAAGATATGTGGACCACATGTGGATCACCGCTAGAGGATTCATACACTTGGATTCTAGGAAACAATGATGTATCACATCAGATCATGGCTAGAAACATCAACAGAGATAGAATTACATTTAGTAAATTCTTTTCTTTTAATTAAATTAATTATAACCAACATATAATGATCCTCTCAATGGTTCTGGGACTCCCCACTTTTCTTTCATTCCTCATTCTATTCTGATGATCTAGTGTTTTATTATCATGACATATCTCGGATTGATTGTCACTAACTCAAAAACGTAATGTTGGGTACACCCACCAACACGCTTGTGTTGCACCCAGAACATTCAATGATATGTCAGATTTTATATGAAATCCATTTCTATTCATTTTTTATGATATGATAACTATGTTATGAACTTGTGATTCACATACGTTTGATTTTTAGAATGAGGTTATTCGGACTGATATCTCCCCCCAATAAATTCTATAATGATTTATATCTCATGAGATAAATAGGAATGGAATGTTGAGTGAATTTATTTAGAAATGAAATTTTCCCCTATTTTGATTATTGTAGTGATCCTTGACAACTATAATGGTTTTAGGAGTGAACTTATTTCTCTATGATTAAAATTATAGTGAGAATTATCTTCAATATATATAATTTTATATAATTATGAGAATGAAAATTAACATGTTTTATGCCAATATTGTGCTCCTATATATCGTCATCTTTGATTCTATTATGATTCATTTCTTATGAATAGTCAAGCATTATATCATATCTCAATATTGTGATCTTTGATATAAAGGGAATGGTTTTCTAATGTAAATCACATATTCTCATACCCTTATCCTTATTTCATGCATATGGGATCATTTATATCACAGTTTCTTACCCTTGCTGATAATCCTTTCCCATCATTTATTTTTTCTTTGTTCACTGAGTTATGAAGAACATTTTTATGTTTCATATGGTTGTAAAGAGTATTCAGAGGGAAGATATTTATGCTAGATATTGGAGATCATTCAAAAAATAGAAGATATCTACTATCCAAAGACATGATACTATTATAGTCCTTAAGAATATTTTTTTAATATATTTATAATTCATCTAAAAAGATGATGTATCTATGTATGAAAATCATGGGTATTTATAGTTGGTATCAATGGATATGTTTATCCTGCCTTTGGAATCTAGGATATGAAAATATTAATGAGAACTATAAATAAATTCTTATGTATATGTCATAAGGATAAGTTTGAGAATTAGTCAAAGTTTAGGAAAATGTCCTAGAATATTTCTAAAGGATATAGAATGAGGTTTACTAGAAATTACATCCCTAGTGAGATTCTAAAAATTCATCTATAACTCGAATAAATGCACCTAGGGGTAATAAATCTGAAAAGGGTTCATTGATATGGACACTATCATCACTTAATGAAAGAAAAAACGGTTTGTTGGACACCTAAAATTGTACTCTCTTGGGATATTTTTGTTAAATTCATAAAAACATTAATAAAAATAATTCTGGATTTAAGTAGATGGTGAGTATAAATGAAAAAGGATAATGCTAAGGATTCATAGATTCAAAAAAGAATTTCATTATTTAGAAATCTTATAATTGATATTTTTTTATGATGTTCCCAGCTATGATTAATGTTTATCACAGTATATGTTTCTGATTTATTCCATGGTTGGAACATCGAATAACTAGATCAGAATTGAATGTGATAAAAAATGTGTTGATAAGCCACAAAATTAAATTTCAACTAGATTTAATGATGTAGTTATTATTCCAAATTAGTAATCATGATATGAGATTAACAACTTTTTCCCCAACCTATTCTCAAAAACACTTATGAAATGAATGATAGAGATTGTAGACTATATGTGAGGTGTAGATCATGGAGGGAAGATTATTTTGGTTCATTTATGGCAAGAAGGTTATAACAATAACTCTAAATAATTGCTGAAATAAAAGAGAAAAATTTATTCTCATAAAAGAAAGAGAGAAATTAATTATTTATAGTGGAAAATGAAATTTATTGTTATGTAAATGAGTGATAATAATTGTATCCCTAATATATAATTGATGGATTAATGTTTCAAATACCTAAATTTTGGGAGTTATGAAATTATATGTCTGAAATGGAAAGATCACGATGAAAATCTTCATGTTTGAATGAGTAATGGTTAGATTATTGATGATGGTAGACTAAAAATGACATATGAAATGAAATAAGTGTTATGTAATAAGATGAGGAAGCATAGATAATGTTGTCTGAAGAAAGTGGAGTGATTAATGTGCGTATATATTGGGATTCAAATAATTATATTCTTATTAGTGTTATTTTTTTCATTGGAATTGTGATACATAAATTTATTTTTAAAAGAGGATTTTTATTATAGAAATTCAGGAATATGTTATTTGGTACTAATTTCATGGATACATTACTAAATAGTAAGGATATAATTAGGTTAAGGAAAAATAAACCTTAATATTTTATTGATATTGAAAAGTTGGTTTTTATTTTTAATAATAGAAGATTAATATAGATAAAGATAACCAGATAGTATTGATTACCATAGAACTACTTAATGATTTGATGATAATGTATTTTATGAAATCATTGATGGTGTTTACAATATTATTATATTTATGGGATATAATTAAAAATCTATGGTCTTTTTTAATGAATAATGAAGTGAGTATATTTTCATTAAGGATTTACGGTATTTGCAGATATTACCGTAATTCGGGAAAATATATAACAAAGTTATTCATAAATTATGTATGTTACAATATAAAGTTACATTATGATAATGGGAGATTAAATTTAATTTTATTATGAAATATTTGGTTTCATTCCTTATAATGTTTCAATTTTTGAAGGATTATAATATAAATAATTTATGTAATAGTTTATATTGAATTGTTTAGTGTTTTTGAGGTTAAATTGTTATTTCACCATATATATATTTATCCATAACATGTGATGAAAATTTTATTTTATGATAATATCTATAGATATAAGGAAATAATTATCATTATTTTATTAATATTGTTTAGAAATTTAAACAAGAAAAATTATTCTCTAAGAGTAATAGATGAATTTTAAATTGATCAAGGAACAAAAAAAACATGATATTTTTAATATGAAATTAAATGAAATACAATATGTGAATATTTCATTGGAAGTTCCCAAACATTAGGATAATTATATTGAATTAAAATTTCAAATATTTACCTTCATTTACGATGAATGAATGGTATTTTCCAATATGATGGATTTTTGGATTTTTGGTCATTACCTTTCTCTAAACCAAGTTCTCTATCACTATCCATCAGCATTCAAGTTTTATTTTTATCTTATCTGTCCATGATTTTACTTTCTACATATGTTTAACTATTTGAAAAAATTTAATGTGTTTTTTTGATGAACTTCATACATATATTCCTATATTTTTTAGGAGGAATTTTGATTACCCTATTTTTCTATGTGGGTTTCAAAAATGGGATTTTGAATGCTAAACCCTCTCTTAGTGAGAACATGTTTAAATTTTTATGAATCTATTAATTTTTGTGGGTATAATGTAACACACAAAATTTTTGAATGAAATTTTTTTCAAAAAAACATTTTTCTATTTTTCATAACATGAATCACTGATTTTAGGATGTATTACATTCAACACAAAGACTAAACAATACATGATATAAAATTACAATATTATTTATTAAAATTATTATTATCACCTGGATGTTGGAATTGCAATTTTCAATAAAATTTACAAAATTTTGAAAATATATGGTTTAAAATTATATATAAAATTAATTGTTTTTTGATCAATTACATATAAATGAAAATAAATACTTTTTTAAAATAAAGGAAATCTTTTTTCTGGAAAGTATGTTTTTTGTAAACAGATATGTTTTACAGTAATAAAAATTATAAATTACTTTTAATTGTTTATTTTAATTATATTTTTAAATTTTATATTCAATCATATAATTAACATTAATATAATTCATTTTATATACAAGAGAAAAAATAAATCCATTTTTATTCTCAAAAACTATATTTTTACGAAAACCAATTATGTCACCTCTTGTATACTTATTTTAAAATAAAATTGTTGAAAATTTTAGATTTCTTTCTTGCGAAAAAAATAAGTTTAATTTTCTAAATCATAATATTTATATTTTTATAGACTATTTTTGGATAATTTTCAATGAAGATATATTATTCAATGAACAGTTAATAATACTACTTTTTATTAAGAATGGGATTTTTTAAAGCTTTTAAAAACAACAATATTGTTTTAATTTGATATTAAATAAAAATTTATTTAAATTTTATAACTCTTAATCTAATTTAGTTCATTTTAATAATTTTCATATTAAATTCATATATATTATCCTTTTAAACATCATAACATTTTCTCCTTGAAAGAATGTTTTCTCAAAAAGAAAATGAGATTAGTTTTAAATTAATGTTTTCCAACTATGTTAATAAAACATATAAAAAGGTTTTAAATATTTCTAATAATAAAAAATTATATTAACTAAATATTTTAAATTTATTTTTGAGTACAATAAAAATTATTTACAACAGTTATGATAATAATGGGTTTACCAAGTGTTAAAATAAAAACATATGCATTATAAACAACACATAACATATAAAATACTGATTTTAGGAAAATATATAGACCTTATAATTTCAAATTCGTAATAATAGATAATTCGGTAGTCTTATAACATGTGAAAAACATAGTTAATCCCTTTTCTTTTAAAACATTTCAATTGTGCCAGTCACCAGGCTTATATAATTACACCACTATCCTCTATTATTAATACTTACAAACCTCATTGGATCAGAAAATATCTGCCTAAATAAATTAATAAATTCTCTATTATCATACTGGAATCATTATTTTGTTCATAAATCCCAAATTAGAATACTTTTGGTGAAAACCAAAAGTTATTTTCTGATGAAGAGGTCACATCCCTAAGTGAGAATTATATTTAATTTCCTCCTCCACCTCATTATTTTGTTATTAATCCTTACTGATATAAATCTTAAAATATCTTAAATATATTTATAATTTATTATTCCAATGAAATATCCCATATTCTTTTCCAATTCTATCAAATGGGATATGAAATAATCTTTTTTGTGTCTGATGGACTACCACATCGCAGGATAACGATATCCATTTTCAATCACAACCTCTCAATGTACGATGTAATGATAGTTTTATTTAATATATATGATATTTATTATATAATAATAATTCAATAAAAATTGAATCACATGATCTAGTTTTTACTGCCTATTTCGTGGTAAGATGTTAGCATCACTCGTTTGTATGATGGACTACCACCTCATAAATCGATATGATTCGTTCTGGCTTTACATGAAAAATAATTAGATATTTTCTAAATAATTTTTAAAACAAATATGGAATAAAACATATTTATGAATTATAATATATTATTTACCTTTATTAATTTCAATCCATTGATAAAATAAAAATAGTTTTAATGGATTATTATGACCTACCATCTCTAGGAAGGGTGTATTGAATTTTTTATATCTAAATCTTATGGATTAAACTCAAAAAAATATATAAATAATATATATTATAATTATATCATGGATAAAATTATTTTTATTATGTAACTAGGATAACAATCATAGGATAAAAAATAAAAAATCAAAATATACAAGGAAAAAAGTCAGTTATTTCCCAAAATGTGACATTAACATATGATTCAAAATAAAAAGGTAATAAAAGGTAATAAGAAAATCATATATGGTACTATATATATAATAATGTCTATGTAATATATATATATATATTAAATTCTTTATACTGTATTTTTTACTAATTAGGATGGAATTGAGGACTTTAGGTAATGGATTTTCATCTCACATTTATTTTCTGTGAGACACGCACCATATTCACCACATGTTTCTTTTATGTGATTTATATAATACCTACAAATGTGTATTATGATTCATGACCTTATAATTATTAATATTTACAAATAAATTTCCTTATCTTTCATTCATGGGTTTACAGTTCTTGAGTTACCAAAGCGGTATTGGATTTTTGTATCAATTTTCCATCCTTGAGTCATATGTTAAGTTATATTCATATCTTATTATATGAGGTTTATATACATACCACATGAAATTTAATATCTTGAATTTATTTAATCTTATGATTTTTTATATTTTAGTGAATTTTATTTCTTCTATGTTCTTACAATTTAATATTAACAATGTGGTAAAGGTTTTATGTTATTGTCTCAACATTTATCAGGATGGTTTATCACTATCATTATGAAGAGAAAAATTATAAAATACATCTCTAATGATTCTTTTAAATTTTATTATCCTCTAGTTATGTAATTATAAAACATTTTTTACTTCATTTTCATCTCTTTATGTACTCAAGAGTTCAAAAGAATGATTTAATAAAACAAAATTATTTATTTCATCAGTCAAATACCATTTTTCACCCAAAACCATGTTTTTCAAAAATCTTTTTTAAAATGTTTTTCATCATAATCCAAATGATTTATTACATAAATTTTTTCCCATGTTTTACTTTTTACAAATGTATTTTAAACAAACGTTCATGTTATTTGTTTAAAAATTCCCATTGGGATTTAACTTAAAATGTGAAAATAAATTTGGTTTCAATGTATATGAAATTAATATAATTTCTACGATAATGAAAATTATTTCCTTTTAAACATCCTCTATATGTGTTAAAACATATTTTCAATTAAAATTATTTTCAAAAAAATGTAAATAATTTTTTTCAATGCATAAAAATTATTTTCCTTATAATATAGTTTAAATGATTTTTACTGATTCCTTTATATTTATTAATGTTAATTTCAACGAATATTATTTGAAAAACATTGTATTAATTTTTATTTTTAAAATTTTATTTTCAAAGAAAATTTATCTTCCTAAAGAAATTTGCAAATTGTTAGTAAAACATTACTTTATTGTTTTTCATGTTTGTTTTCAAATAATATGATTTCAAAAATGTATTATGAAATTTTAGTTTCAAAATTTAATTTTCAATGAAATGTTATTTTCCAAAATAATTGTTTTAAATTAATTTTTTGAATATTCCTTTTTATGTTTCAATGTTTATTGTCAAAGGAATTTATTTCAATTTTTAGTGGATTTATTGTGACAAAAAGTGTTTTTAAAAGTAACATTATTTTCCTCAAGAAGTTTTCCATGAATATTTTAATAATAATTTTACATATAATATAAAGTCTTTTCATTTTACCTTTGACATACAAGTTATTTTATCAGAGGATAAAAATCTTATTATTTATTTTAATTTGTTCTTTTTATGATTGCATGTTTTCTATGAAAACTGTATCACTACTATGGGTAATACCATGATGAAATTGTAATGAAACCCACTTCATTTCATGGGTTCTACGATGAATAAATGATGAAATGATTAAGAAACACTTCACTTTTCCACTGGATATGATATGATCAAATGTTTATGAAACCCTTTTTAATTCGTAGGATATGATACGATGAATATTTTAGTATCTTGGTGCACGCATAGGATTGACATTCATTATGGGATTGGTGGGACCGATATCTCTCTCTCATCAATTTGTTAATGATTTATATCTCTTTGGAGAGAAAATACTAGAATTGGGAATGAAAATGGTTTAGTAAAGTACTTTTTCCACTATTATGGTCTTCACAGTGTACATTAACTACTATGATGGATTCAAGAGTGAACATATTCCATTATGATACCCTTAGTGGTGATCCTTGGTCATTATGGAACTGATTTTCTATTATTTTCCTGCACTCCATGTATTTTTGCAACTTTTATGATCTCATAGCACATTTTCTTTCATTCTTTTATGATTTGTATCATATGAAATATCAATATTTATTCTATTACTCTTGATTAGGATCTATAATGTTAATTGTATAGTTTTGAAATGTAAATATCATATTATTATACCCTTATGCTCATGTAATTCTTATGTAATCATTGATGCATCACTTGCATACTCTTTCTGAGCATTTGAGGACACTCTTTCTTATGTTTCCTTTCACTGTATTATGAATAATATATTTATGTAGGGTATGTTTGTGAATAGTGTTAATGTTGAATATCTTTTGACGATATATTGAATTTCATTCAATGAATTATAAGATTATATACCTAGTATCTAAAAACCAAAACTATTATAATCCCCAATCATGTGATTGTGTAATATATTAAACATTCATCTTAAAGAATTACATATAAATTTAGAATAATCTAATAAATTATATATAGTATTAGAGGATATGATTAATTAACCATTGGTAAATGTTATATCAAAACATAATTAATAACTCTATAGTTATATTTGAGGATATATATCTAATGATAAGTCTATGGATGAGTCAATGTATAGGAGAATGTCCTATAATTTTGGTAACATATAGAGAAAGGTTTTTCCAAGAAATTATATACATGAGTGGATATTATATGTTGATATGTCTCTTGAAAAAGGTACCTTTTGATAATAATTTCAAAATGGTGAATTTAATTTTACTCAATCATCAACTGGTGCATGATAATGGGGCTTTCTGAATACCGGGTTTGACACTCCTTGGGGATAACCTTTAGAAATAAACAAAATATTTAGAAATAATTAAAAATTACATTAAAAGAAGATGGACATGAATGGCCTTGGATAAACCAAAGGTATCATATATTTAAAATAATATTCCATTGTTTATGCATCCTATAGTTGGTTTTCATTGATTATGTGGTTTTTTACTATTATTATTGTTACTCACACTATGATTTTTTATTTATCCCATGGAAGGAACCATAAGGAAAAGAATCAACATTGAATGTTATAGACAATGTGTTCATGAAAAACAAAATGGGATTACAATTAGGTTAAATGATATTTTTATTTTTCCTAATCAGTTATCATGATATATGATTAAAAACATTCACTTTAACCAACTATTGAACTCAGTAAAGAAGAGACAGATGGAGTTTGTTGAGAGTTCAGGTGGTGGAGACCATTTTATGATGAGTGTTGCCCACAATGGGGTTTTCAAATTTTAAACACCTACTTATAGAGGAAATGTTCATAATATGAGGGAAAAAAAATTAAATAAAGAGGTAGAATATGATAGACTAAGATTTTGTGATATATTTTTTTCATATAAGTGTAATATTTTTTATATTTTTCATTACATGCAATATTAAGCTAGCTTGTGATACATTAAACACCGATTTTAAATGAAATTTGACACTATTAAAATATTAATTTTTAATATTATAGTTATCCACTCTTCATTAGAATGGTATGTACGAATAGAATTAATTAAATTTTGAAATGATAATATTTAAAATATATGTCTAAAATGAATTTTTGGGATTCCAATTAATTAAAATGAAAATAAAAAGTATTTGAAATATAGAATATATTTTTATAAAACATTATTTATTCAAAGAAACATTATTTACCTTAATAAAATTTAATAAAAAAATTCATTTAATTACTTTAAATAATTTTATGTATTATATATTTAGTCAATTTTTTAATATTAAACCTATCTATTTTCTTCAAAATATATAAGAATGAATCAATTCTATATATAAAACTTTTTTAAAAAAAAGAAGTTTGTTTTCCTTTTTCATTCTTATACTAAAAAATATTGTTGAAAAATAAAGATTTTTTTTGAAAAAATAAATTATATTTTTTAAATCATTATGTCAATATATTCTTAGGGTAATGTTTTGACAATTTTCTAAGAAGATAAATTTTCAATGATTATTAAAAAAATACTAGTTTTTATTAAGAAAATTCATTTCTTTTAAAGCTTTTAAAAATATAAAAAATTTTATATGGTTTAAAAATAAAAATCTATTCAATAATATATCTAATATAACCATTTAATTCATTATAATCATTTTTTTATTATTTTTATATAAAAACGTTTTTTCAATTTGATCGTTTTCTATTTAAAAACTCACTTTCTAATCGAGTATGTATTATTAATTTTAAATAAAATATTTCATGTTCTGTGAATTTAATTTGGTATAATGGATTACATATTTGGATTTATAATAATTAATGTTATCTAATATGATCAATTAAATTTTCTACCATAATAAATAGTAAAAAACATTATTTATCACGCTTAATGTAAAAATGGTTTTACCAAGGATTAAACTAAAAGGATATGGGGTAAAAATAAACAAAATATCTCTAAACTATATTTAATTTAGATATATTGACCTTTTAATATCTATTTATTAAAAATGTTACATTTATTATCCTTAGGTCACATTAAAAACTTGTTTATACCTTTTTATTTTCAAAAATTACAATTGTTCCACTCACCTCTCTAATAAATGTACACAAACTCTCCTCTCATTTTCACAATTAAAAAACTATTTTTTTGTCAATAAAAACCATAAATACATCCATATTTCTATTATATAATATTTATATTATAATTTTATACATAAATCAAATGTAATAATCCTTTTGGTGATATCCAAAAAGAAGTTGTTCGAAGAAGTGGTAACGTCTCTATCGTAAATGTTATTTTATCTCTTCTTCAACCTACACCAATTATTATAAATTCATTACGATTTAGTAAAATAAATAAATGACATATAAAAATATTTTATGATTTAAATTTATTAATCTAATTCATTTCCCTCTTCTATCAAAGTGGTTATGAAATAATAATTCATGTGTATGGGGGCCCACTACCTCACGAATATATGTTACTATTCATCCATCAACACCTATAAAAGTTTCATATAATGATTTATTTATTTTTCATATGTGATATTTAAAATATTATTATACTTATGCAATAATATTTTCATTTGTGACTTCTTATAGTCTATTCTTTAGAAATGCAATCATGCTGCTCATGTGTACGACACACTACCACCTCAAAAAGCGATGTGATTTGTTCACACATTACAAGGAAGTTAATAAAGATATGTTAAATTAAATCTATGTGATATATATATATATATATGAAATAAAAATTATTTTCGAATGGTAGTATATTTTTTCTATTATATCATTTATTCTATCAATAAAATATATACAGTATTCAAGTGAACGTATTACCTACCATATCCATAAACAATTTATTTCATCTTCTATATATAAATATTATGTATTACAATAAAATCATATATCATGAATATATATGTTATTAATATCATGGTTAAAATTATGAATATTATGGTATCATGATGATTGTATGAGGACCTATAATAAAAAAATCAAAATATACATGAAAAAAAAATTATTGCCAGAAATGTGACTTTATCATGGATTTGTTTATGAAAGGGAAATAAAAGGTTATATGAAAAGGAAACTTGAATGGAAATAAGTGTAATGAAAATTTGATTTCCTAAAGAGAAACCTCACAAAGATAATCACAAATGTTTTATGATTAATGGTTATGTTGTTGATGATAAAGATATTAAAAATTACGCGTGAAAGGAAAGAAGCGTAAAGGAATAAAAGGATGAATCATGGTTAATGAATTTTGAAGAAAGTGTAATTGTGGATGTTTTTATTTATTTGGATTCAAATAATTGTATATTTTTAGTTATATTTTGGTTATTATAATCATGAATCATCATTGGATTATTCCAAAGTGATTTTTTATTAAGAAGTTTTTGGAATATGTTAAATGGTACTAATGCAATAGAACATTTAATTAATGGTAGGGTTAGATTTTGATTAATTGAATATATCTCGTAATATGTTCACAATATTGTTAATGTGGTGTCTAGTTTGAATAATGACATGATTAATATAAACATTGTAAATTGGATAGTATTAATTAACTTGGACCTGATTAATGATTGGATGAAAAAGTGTTTTATTTTATCATTGATATATTTTAAATCATTATTGTATTTATGGAGTATTTTCAATATTCAAATTTTTTATTCAATTAAGGGTGAATTATTTATGTTTTCATTAGGGTTTTATGGTAATTATTTTAATTACCATGAGTTAATAAAGTGTATGACTTAGGTATTCACATATAAAATATGAGATAATCAAGAGATAATTTCGGATAATTATGGTATTAATGTTATGTTGATTTTGAGATATTTAGTGAACTTCATTATACATTGGGAATTTTATAAGTATTATTAGTTTAACCATTTTTGAAATGGTTTGTATGGAATTTTTTATAATGTTTTTGAAATTAAAATTTTATTTCACCATATAAATTTTTATTAATAACATGTGTTAACCATTTTTTTATAATTAATATATATATATATGGGTGTGGAATCAATTTATATTATAGATATTATTTAGTTCATTATAAATGAAAAATTCATCTCTTAGATTAACATATTATGTGAAAATTTATTAAGGTAAACCCAAAGGATGAAATTGTTCTTATGAAATGAAATGAAATCAATTTTATGTTTATTCTCATAAAAAATACCCTTATTTATGAATGATATATTTAAATTAAATTTCAAACATTTAAATTAATTTAATATTAATGATTTTCCTTTTCACCAATCATGGATTTATGGTTTGTGGTTGTTATCTTTCTCTTGGCCAAGTTCTCAATCACTCTCCATCATAATTTGGGGGGTTTTCCCTTTTATTTCCATGTTTTCACTTACCACTAATGTTAACTTACCTATAAAACTAATATTGTTTTAATTTAGGTAAATTCATTACATCCCATTCTCTATTTCCAATAGTAATTTTCATTATCCTATTTAACTATGTGGTTTTTGCACAATGGGATTTTAAAAGGATAAACACTTTCTTATATTGAACATGTTCAAATTATGAGGATGTAAGTTATTTAAGGGGGAAAAATGAATCACCACAAGTGTCTCACCCCTTTTTTGAGGTATGTATCCCCTTTTATGCTTTTTTATGTGTTTAAAGTGCATGGTATGAGTTGGGAAGAGGGTGGGAGAGTTGAGAATTATTTTGAATAATTTTGCAGGCATTCCTAAGTGTGTATGGTCTGAGCATGGTTAGGGGAAACCATTTGGGTTCTCTAGGAATCCGTGAATGGGGAGAAAAAAGGCTTCACATGTCCTACAAATGGCTTTAAAAAACCATGTAAGGAATCTATGTGGATCCCTTCCATCTAGGTAGTGGCATGAGAATGGTTAGCAAATGGTTTTCAAAATTGTGTCGACTAACCATGCGACCACTAAAAGTTAGGGTTTTTTAATCCCCGATTCCATGAGATAAACCTATTTCTATCCAAATACTCTCCCACTCAAGCCTCACGAGGGATATGGGGTACATAGGGGTTTTAGGTTCTCTCACACTCGTTTTGGATGGGATTTAAATGGGTTTCTTGGCGGTTTGAATGTGGTTTCTCCTGTGTAAGTCTCTCTACTTGGTTTCTCTGTGGGTTCCTCCTGATATTCATCTCTCTCTCTCTCTCTCGGTTTTTTATATCATCACCATTTGGGTGTAGATCAATGGTTGGGGTTTCCTTGGGTGTTTATTTCAAGGATTTTGGATTTTAGGGAATGGGATCTAGAGTAGTTCTGGTGGTGCGTTCGCCGGATATGTTGTGTAGTTACTTGTTGGTCGATTTCATCGAAAACCTATATTTAGGAGGCTTTTCTCTTGACTCCACATTGTTATAAATTGATGCATGGTTACAATTATATTATTTTTCTTAATATAAATTTTATTTATGATGTGAAAAATTTGTTTGAAATCCCTTAGTGATGTTTTGGGGATTTTATTTGAAAAACATGGATTTTTTGTGTGATGCTCTTGTTGTGGATTTTAAAATGAAGATTTTAATATGGGTTGTCATGATTGATTTGGTAAAATGATTGATAAAAAAATTTAAATGAAGATGTTGTTTTATAGAAATGTGGTTTGCAATGGAAAATGATTTAAGGGTGTTTTCAATAAATTGGTTATTTATTGAAGTGTTTTGGAATGTTATTGAAATATTTTTTTGCATGTTTTTTGGGCCTAGAGGGTTTATAGGATTAGTTGGGGGATGTTGAAATTTGATGGGAATGAGGGTGGAAGGTATCACTTTAATAGGTGACGGATAGTGGCCTTAAGAACCACAATTAAGGGTAGTGGTCAGAAAGCACCACTAGTTGTGAATGGGGTGAATGGGATGGGTGGAACTCCAACCCTAATGGTTTTGTTTTTGTGTGTTTCTATGATATATAAGAATTTTTGTTACATTTTGAAATGGTGGAATGGTTGTGTAATTGTTTTTATCATTTCTATGTGATTTGGGAATTTGGGTTGAAATGGATTGATAAGAAGTGTATGGATTGTTGTAAGTGGTTTAACTATTGAATGTTTTATATAAATTATTTATATAAATTTGATAATGGTTTTATCCTAGAGGCATGTGTAGGGATGTAATTTTTGTTAAACCTACTTCTTATTAATACTCACCCCCTTATTTGGCACTTTGGTGATTTTTTAGATATTTTATTCAAGGACACATGTAATGATAGAGCATCTCATTACTAGTGGCGCATGTTGATGCTTGGGAGATGTGTTGGTTCTTGGAGTTTGGAGCATGGTGTGGAGTTGTAGAGTGTGTCTTTGTTTATTTTTGGGTCTCCTTTTTAGACTTCCACATAGTACTCTGATATTGTTTTTAGGTTTTATTATGGATCAACTTGGTTGAATTTTTGGTAATACATGATTGAATGTTCTATCGACATTTATAATATAGTTTGATGTAAGTATATGGTGTTGTTGGTATTGTCTTAAGGGAAAATTGTTCCCCATTTTTTTCTCCACACCATCGGTATTTATTTACAGACATTGGAACCTTGGGAACGTCTCATAAGGACTGGTATCATCTCTCATTCGTCTCAAGCCAATGGGATGGGGTGGGATGTTAGAAGTGGTATCAGTTTGTTCGGTCCTTATGTTTCAATTGAGAAAAGTTGTTCAATCCTTTGTCGTTGATTATTGGTCTCGGTGTTGACATTCGTTCTTGGATTATTCCATGATTTAGGATACTGTCAAGGCATAAGATTGTCGAAACATGGAAGATATAAAATAAAAGGACATATCTAACCCTTTTATGCTTAACATCAAGTTACCCGGGAGTTGGGTATATAATATCTTGTAGACAGTTGTAATAATTGGATATCTCATTATTTGGTGTGCAGCCTATGAGAGTAGCATGGAATGAATTGTAGAAATGACTTCCAACTAGGATACATATTTCATTAGGGTATAATGATCTATGGTGTGATATAATTGTGTGGAGTTGAAATAACATAATTGGGTTTCAAAATGGAAGGATTAGAGACATTGAGACATGTGGTATTTTGAAAATTGGTTGATTTTCAAAACATTGTGGATTTTGTTTCAAAATAGTGAAATATGGGAAATGTAAACTTTTGGAAATCCTGGTTGTGATAGTCTTTATTTAATTGAATTTGAAAATTTCACACCATTTCTTCTTAAGGGAGTGAAACATTAGGTTATTTTTGTGTGGATAGAAATGGAAATCAGTAGGCATTGTAGAGACCAACTAGAGGAAGCTACTAGAAATGTAGTCACACCTAAGCCTCAGGTGAACTAGCAGCGAGTGCAGAGTATTGTAGAATCATTCTGAGTATAAGGAAGTGTTATTAATGTGGATGACCCATGACATGTGGATTATGAGGTTCAGTTTCAAATGAAAAATCCATAGATCTTCAGGGGTGATTCAGATCCATAGAGGGCTAAAGAGTGTCTGAATAGAATGAATTATTTATTTGACATCATGGGAACACCGGATTAAGTGAAAGTTATGTTAGTGACATATATGATTCAAGATCCTTTCCACTAGTGGTGGGAGATGGTGGTCCATGTTGGGATAGACCAAAGTGTTACATAGGAGGGTTTTGAGGAATTTATTAATAGACATTCTACCCTTATACATTCTGAATTCAGTGTATAATGGATTTCCTTAGTTTGAAGAAAAGGTAACTTGGTGGTGATGGAATATGTGGAAATGTTTATGAATTTACTATGGTTTTCACCCAAGGTGGTGGGTAGTACAATATTGAAGGCATGAATATTTGAAGCTATATTGAACTATGAAATTTGTTCCAAGATAGCAGTGTTGTGTATAGATTATTACAAAGAAATTTTTAATCGAGCTACAGTGGCTCAGTGGGGTATTGGGGGGGCTAAAGGTGGAGGAGGCATGTTGGTACCCACAATGAATAGTGGGAACTTGAATTCTAGGTTCATGTTGACGATGGGCACTTATTTCCATGGTTGGGGTACAATTAAAAATATAATGGCAGGATTAGTGAATCTTCCTCCAATGCCTCAGTGTATGCTGAGATGTTTCCAATGTGGTTACACGAGCCACATCAAGCACGATTTTAAGACACCACCTCGTGCATGTCATAATTGTCAGATGATGGGGCATATGAAACATTATTGTTGGAATGGTCCAAGGTCAGGTGTTCATGAAAATCCTCAAGCTCCATAGGGGTCTTATTCATTGATAGGATGGGGAACGTAGCATACCTCTCGGCAGCAGAGTAATGTGGGTCATGATGATTCTCGAAATACCATGATGCCTCAGTATGGAAATAAATAGTAGTGCATGGAAATCCAGTAGTTGTTTGGAGCTGTGAAGGTTGTGGTGGATGATCTATCGAGACTGCCTATGGTGTGAGGTGTGGTCCTTTTAAATTCAATGTTGATTGATGATTTGTTTGTTACAGGTGCATCTCATTCTTTTCTTATATCTCTCATCATTTATTTGTTTACTTTACACATGGAAATGATGCCTTCTATGTTGAAAAATTACAAACACTTCTAGGTAAAAGAGAGTGTCGATCCTTCCTATGTCGAGGCTATTTTCTTGTTTTGTATGGCATTGAGTTGATATGGGAATTCTCTATGCTTGAGATGGATGCTTATGATATAATACAGGGAATGGATTTGTTGGCAATGTTTATAGACCATATCAATTTCTAGGTTATAATGCATGGTTTCGTGATGGAGGATTGCATGAGAAATCTCTTTAGAGGGGAGAAGAATGAAAATATGCATGACAAAAATGTGATGGCACCAACTATTGGAATGATCTCATATCAGTTAGAGGCCTTGTCATTGGAATTGGTGGAAGGTGTTGAGAAGAGTGTTCTTTGGGTAGTTTTGGATCAGTTTTTGGATGTATTTTTTAGTGAATTCTTTGGGTTTCCACCCGTGAGAAAGGTTTAGTTTATGATTGATCTCATTTTAGGGACCAATACTGTCTAACTTCCATCATAATAAATTGCACCAGAAGATTTGAAAGAATTAAAGGTTTTATAGGAAGAGTTACAAAACAAGGGATCCATCTGGCCAAACACATATTCATGGGAAGCAAGAGTTTTTTTGTTAAAAATATGAATGATTCCTTGTGACTCTGTGCTAGTTATGATATACTTGATCACGAAATGATAAATGACTAATATCCAGTTCTATGAATTGATGAATTTTATTACCCGTTGAGGGGCTCTTAGTGGTTCTCAATCATTAAAATGAGGTCAGGATATGACCAATTGTGGGTGAGAAAGGAGGATAATAAGATAACATCTTTCATAAGTAGATATGGCTATTATGAGTATGTTCTTATGACCTCTGGTATAATTAATGCACCAGCGGTGTTCATGGAATTGATGAATCTGATAGTTCAGAGATATCTAGATTCTTTTGTGGTTGTATTTGGCGATGATATACTAGTGTACTCAAGGACAAGGGTGGAGCATGAGAAACACATGGTGATACTGTTGGTTGTGTTGGGGGATTATCGGTTGTATGCCGAATTGTAAAAGTGTGGCTTTTGGATATAGGTGGTTCATTTCATTGGCCATGTTATTTCTAAGAAGGGTGAATCAGATGATCTGTAAAATATAGAGGCTATTATCTCATGGAATCCACAAAATAATGTTCTTGAGATTCAATGATTTAATTTGTGTAGTAGGGTATTATAGATGTTTGATTAGTGATTTCTCATGACTGTCTTCAACAATGTCAACTTCGACCTGGATGAATGTTCCATTTCATTGCAATGAACAGTTTTTGAAATTTGTCGAAGAGATAATGGGTCACCTTACATAAGCATTAATTTTTGTTTTTCTAGAACTGGGGAAAGGGTATGTGGTGTATAGTGACGCATTAGGATTAGGTTTTTGGTGTTTTCTCATGCAGGTGGATCATGGGGTAGTGTATGGCTCACAACAGTTGAGGTTTCCTGAGACGAACTACCCAACTCATGATTTGGAGTTGGAGGTAGTGGTGCATTCTCATAAAATTGTTTTTTTATTATCTATTCAAAGAGAAATGTAATGTGTTTTCCTATCACAAAAGCTGAAAGAATATATTTTCACTAAGTGATTTAAACCTGAGGAAAATGAGATGGATGGAATATATCCATATGATTGATTTCGACATAATGTACACACGATGTAAGGTAAATTTGGTGGTGGATGCATTAAGTTGAAAATAATATTTTCATGTGGTGAAACATGTATTTGATTTGGTATTTTTTGTCAGTAATAGCCTTAATGTGGTTGTAATGTGAGTACTAGAATGATATAGTAGTATTTTTTTCTAGTTTCATTTGTTCTTTACTTGGTTGTTTTCAGTTAAAGAGGCATAAGAATCTAATTCTGAATGTCTGGCAATGAGTTCAAAATGCAATGGTGGGGATACCATTGTGATCATGGAACTGAATGATAATTCAGTCTTCTGTATTCAGAATCTGATGGTGGTACCAATGGCTTTTTGGGAATAAAATCTCAGGACATAACATCATTCTAGGAGGGTTTTCCATCCTGTAATTCCAACAATGTATAAGGCGTTGAAGGCAAAATTTTGTTGGGATGGTATGCAAAAAAAAAATTTGATTGGGTTTGTCGCGAGATGCTTGACGTTTCCAAAAGTCAAGGAAGAGTATCAGAAGCATGTAGTAATTTTGTCATCTATACCTATCTCAATGGGGAAATGTGAGTAGATAGTAGTGGATTTTTTGACAGGTCTCCAAGAATGTTCTGAAAACACAATTCCATATGGGTTATTGGGGATCGACTCATATAGTTGGCTAATTTCATCATGATTTGTGAATTGCATATGGTGGAGTATCTATCCAAAATCATTATCTTGGAGGTGGTAAAGAGGAAAGGTGTTCCAGTTTTGATTGTATTAGATAGAGATCTGAGGTTCACTTAACATTTCTGTAAATCCATACAGCAAAACCCTGGGACATAGTTGATGATGAGTAAGGTATATCATCCACAAACAGATGTCCAATCAGAGAGGATGATATAAACCATAGAGTATATGTTAATAGTCTGTGTGATGGATTTGATGGTTCATGGGATGAACACATACCATTGGTGGAGTTCTCATAAAATAATAGTTATCATGATTTGATACATATGGATCGGTTTGAGGCTTTGGATATGATTCATTTTCATTCTCAACTATTTTGGGTGGAAACATGTGATAATTTGATGATCGGACTGTTCCATGTCCAAGTGACTATAGATAATATTTATTTGATCAGGAAGAAGATGGAGATAGCTCTATGTCCTCAAAAATATTATGTGGAACATCTTCAATGATCGTTGTCATTTGAGGTGGGGATCATGTGTTTTTAAAAATCTCTACTAGTTTGGGACATCATCGGTTTGGGAATCTAGGTATGTTTCCTCCAATGTATATGGGGCCTTTTGAGGTACTTGATGGGATTTGGGACGTGGCTTATAATTTGGATTTTCCACCATGATTTTGTGTGGTGCACAATGTGATTCATGTATTGTAGTTGAAAAATTTTCAGCCAGATTGTGACCATGTGATTTGTTGGAATCTCATTGAGTGAGAACCAGATGCTTACCTAGTGCACGAGCCAGTGTGGACTGTGGATAGGCAGGATAATGACTTGAATTGTAAAATTATTGGTTTTTTTGTGTTATATGTTAGCATGGTTAGATTCAAGGGTACACATAAGAGTGGGAGAAATATATTTCGGAGCAATGGCCCTAGCTATTTCAACAAAGCAATGGTTCCTGACTTTATGAGGATGGAAATTCCAATATTTAAGAGAATGTTGCACATCCAGTTTTAGGTATCTAGCCTTTTTATATGCCTTTTTAGGTGTCTAATGTTTTTGGGATGATATGGGAAGAGGTTGGAATATTTTGGAATGGTTTTTAATAATTTTGGAGTCATTTCTAAGGGAACACGGTCTAACCACGGTTAGGGAAAACCATGCAGTTTCTCCAATAAATCGTGCAGGTAATAAAAGTTGTCTTCACAAGACATATGCACATATTTCGATACCATGTGATGAAACTTTGCAGACTAACCGTGCAGCCATATAAAGTTAGGTTTTTTAAATCTTATCTACCTAAGGCTAAAACTAATTTAATCCAAATCCTCTCTCACACAATCCTCACTCAGGATTTTGTGTTCATAGGGGTTGGAGGTACTCTCCCACTCATTTTAAAAGTGATTCTAATGGGTTTCTTGGTGGTTTAAATGTGGTTTATCATGGGAAAGTCTCTCTGCATGGTTTCTTTGTGGTTTCCTCTAGATCTTCATCTCCATATCCCTCGATTTTTTAGATCTACCTCTATTGTGGGTATATCTAGGTTTGGGATTGCCTTGGTTGTTGATTCTAAGGATTTTGGATATTAGGGAAGGGTATCTAGATGAGTTTAGGTGGTGCATTCCCCAGATTTGGGGTGAGGATGCTTATGGGTCGATTTTGTAGGAACCCTAAAGGTAGGTTGCATCTCTATCAGTAACAAATTGTTAAAACTTGAAGCTTCGTTAGAATTAATTTTCTTTTCATACGATTAATTTTGTTTTTGATGTGTGAAATGGTTTGGAAATTCCCTAGTGATGTTTTGGGATTTTTTGGGAAAAGGGGGCTTTTGGTGAAATTCTCTTTTGTGGATTTCAAAATGGATATTTTAAAATGGGTTGTCGGAATTTATTTGTAAAAATGGTTGAAAAAAATGGTTTTCAATAAAGACTTTTTTTTATTGAAATTTGGATTGGCATGGAAAATTATTTAAAGGTGGTTTCAATAAATGTGTGATTTATTGACGTTGATTGGTAGGTTATAGAAATGGTTATTTGCATGTTTTTGGGGCCTCGGTGGGTAATAAGTTTGGGTGTGTCTTGTTCAAATATGATGGTAAAGTGAGAGGGAAGTCTAAATATAAAAGGTGATGGATAGTGGTTGTAAGAACCACCATTAAGGGTAGTGGTTGGAAAGCACTACTAGTTATGAATGGGGTGAACGGGCAGGGTAGAAGTCCCACTGTAATAGTTGCTTTGTTGTGTGTTTCTATAAAATATGAGAGTTGTTGTGCTATTATAAAATATTGTAATGGTTGTGGTATGGTTTTTTTCTTTCCTATGTGTTGTTGGAATTTGTGTGGAAGTTGATTTATAAGAAGTGTTTGGCCTACGGTATGTTATTTCACTATAGAATGGATTATATAAACAATTTATTTAAATATGCTAATGGTTTTATCCTAGTTGGGTGTGTTGGGATGTCATTTGGGGAAAACCTACTGAGTATTAGTACTCACCCCCTTCTTTGGAACTTTGGTGCTTTTGTAGATATTTTATTCTGGGGAATAAGTAATGGTAAATCATCTCATTAAAAGTGTCTCATGGTGATGCTTGGGAGATGTTTTGGTGCATGGGAAATGGATCTTGGTGTGGATCTATGGAGTGTGTCTTGGTTTATTTTAGGGTCTCTTGGTAAGTCTTGTGCATAGTACTAAGATGTTATTTTCTGGACGTATTATGGATCCACTTGGTTGAATTTTTAGTAATACATATTAGAATGATCTATTGACATGCATCATATAGTTTGTTGTTTGTGGATGGTTTGGTTGGTTTTGTCTTAACGGAAAACTTTTCTTTATTTGGTTCTCGAAGACCTCGTTATTTATTACCAGGCATTAGTGCCTTGTGAATATTTCCTAAGGCCAAGTTGCATCTATCCACCCTCTCAATCCAATGGGATGGAGCGGGATGTTACAACAAGGTTTTGTGAAATATTTTTTTAAATAAATTTAATTTGTTATATATTTTGTGTTATAGTAAACAATTTGTGTATCTTATGTTTCATGCAACATAGAGTTTAAAAAAATGATATACTATTAAAATATTATTTATTTATATTATACTATTTCCTGGTGATTGGAGTGGTGTGTATGAATAGTATTTACAAAATTTTCAAAATATATGGTTTACACATGTATATAAAAGGAATTATTGGGTGACTAATTAATTATAAATTAAAATAAAAACTATTTGATAAAATATGAATTCTATATTTAGAAAACATTATTTATAAAAAAGAAAATATTTACCAAAATAAATTAAATAATTCACATTTAGTTAATTATTTTATTTTAATTTATATATTATATATCAAATCATAATATTAAATTTCAACGTTTGTTTTTATAGACTATAAATATGAATAAATTCAATTTTATGCTTTAAAACTATATTTTTCGAAAACTATATATTGTTTCCTTTTACAAAATTATTCTAAATTTAATTGATGAAAATTTACTAAAATTATTTTTCAAAATAAATTTAACTTTGGAAACCATCTTGTAAAAATTATCTAAGGGTGAATTTTGGGGAAGATAAATTTTTGGATGAATATTAAAAAATACTAGTTTTTATTTAAAAAATTCAATTTATTATAATGATTCTAAAAACATAAAAAATTGATATATTTTGAAAAAAAAATTAGTTCAATAATATATCTTCTATTCCAATTTAGTTAGTTTTAATCATTTTATATTGAGTTTTGACACATAAACCTTTTATACGTTTGATCATTTTCTCTTCCAAACCCAGCTTTCTCATCGCATTTTCGAGAATAATATTAAATTATAATTTTTTCACCTATGTGAATATAATTTATTAAAATGGATTTCATGTTTCCAATAAGAATAATTAATATTATACCAAAAAAAGTAAATTAATTATTTTTCATAGTTAAAATTAAAAAAAATAAAAAATATATTTTTGTTATGGTAAACATTAGTTTACATAGGGTTATACTTGAAATATATTAGTTAAAATGGATGGAAAGATTTAAAACCCCCATTTTATGGACATATTTCAACCTTATAATATCTAAGTCTTGAATATGGTATAATTTGAACCCTTATATCATGTCAAAAATGAGGTTATACCTTTTCATTTCCAAAAATTACAAGTGTGCCACTCACCTCGTTTATAAAAGGCCAACCCTCTCTTTACCTCTTACAAAATAAAAACCCCATTGTTTAGGAACATCAATGCTCAAATAAAATTAATAATTACATCATAACTTGCTATAATCCTTATGTTTGTAAAAAAAATCCAATGTATCAATCCTTTTTCTACAAACCCAAAGCAGTTATTTTGAAGAAGAGATAACGTTACTAACTGAGCAATTTATTTATTTTTGTTTCTCCACCTACATTAATTATGATTAATCAAAAATAATATAATAACATATATATAATACATATAAATATATGTTATTATGTTAATTTGTTATCCTAAATACTTCTCATCTTCAATCAAATGGGTTATGAAATCATCATTCATGTGGATGGAGGACTACCGCCTCGTGAACTAATTATATTTTTTTCCCATCACCACCTTTCAAAGCTGGATATAATGATGGATTTATTGTTTAGATATAATATTAACAGATATTATTATCTTTCTGAATCATGGTATGACATTTTAATTATTACATTACATTTCATGTTAGAATATGATAGTGTCACTAATGTGCAGGGTGGACTATAACCTCATGAAGTGATGTGATATGTCTACCATTTACCTAGATGGTAATAAATACAAGTTTAAATAAAAATATGAAATATATATGGACTAAAAATAATTATTTAATTTTAATATTTTATTTACCTTCCTTACTTTAATTCTATTAAGATGAGGGATATAGCGTTCATGCTTGTGTACGGGTTATCATCTACATGAAAGGTGCATTTAATTTTCTATCTATAACTCAAATAGATTACACTAAAAAATATGGAAAATGAATATTTATAATATTTATACAATTATCAACATTATATATATGATTTAACCATGATCAATATAATAGGACCAAAAAAATATCACTTTATACAAGAATGTTTAGAGAAGAGCAATATTTATTAAAAAAGGAAAAAATAAAAGCCCTCTTTTAACTGTGAGGGAACCCATTACATGGAATAGAACCCCAAAACAAATAGAAAAATGATTCTACAAGGCCTTGTGAAGTCATAGAGTCCTGTTTCCTTTGAAATTAGTGTTTAGGTGACCAATAGAATAAACCCATTACAAATGAAAAGACGCATAAGGCCAAAATTCGTGAAGACATTAAGACCCAAGGGAAAATCCCCAAGGCCAGTAGAAACCAAAGATGACTGGAACACCAGATCTCCTCCCCACGGAAATGACCCCCAAAGAGAGACACTACGAGTTCCATAACATTCCATCAATTGTTATAAGTGTCGTACAGCTTATCTCCCCTTCCGATATCAACATCATCACATTATCTACTACCAATCCAACAAGACCAGGTAAAAAATAATAGATATTCAGTATATAAAATAGGGATGCATAAGGGGGATGATCTATGTGGGATAAGCCTCTAGATAAATAAAAAAATATACTTGAACAACCACATTTGGAACCACATAGTTGTGATTCTCCTCAAGATAAACCTGCCATTGATCCACCGAGCAAAAGTCATGTCACCGCAATATCTGGATCTACCACCAATGCTTCCAATTTAGAAGCATGAAAATAATTAATGGATTAATATATATTAATATTTCTATATAATATATATATAAAATTATTATATTTTTTATACATGAGGGTTTATGGTGTATGATGGCATTGAAGACTTAATGTAGGGTATTTCTATCTCACATTTACTTTCTATGAGACACAAGACATATTCCACTTGTGTTTATTTTATGTGGTCCATATAATATATGTGAAAGTATTTTATGATTATTATCCATAATCATTATTTCATTTTAATATACATTTTAGTGTCTCTCTTTCATGGGGTTTACAATCCAAGTGTTAACAAATATGTAAGTTAGTTTTTTCTCAATTTTCCTTCCTTGAAAAAATGTTATGTTATTCCAATATATTATATTATGAAGTGTATATAAAAACCCATTCACATTTAATAAAATTAATTTATTTATTTTTATTCTATTTTATGTTTAATTTAATTTTATTTCATCGTGGTTCTTATAATTCAATTCTTCTTAAATTGGTATGTAATATATATAACATTCACATCTTTTAAAGGGATTATTTAGGATTATGTTTCCTATGAAAAAAAAATATGATAGATAATTTAAGAAAATCTGTAATTTTACTATCCTTCTGTTATGACATGGTAATACATGTTTTCCCTTCATTTCCACACAATATTTACTCAAAATTAGATGAGATATTTTTTACGACCAATAATTTATATTTCACTCAAAAATTGAAAACTCATTTTCACCTAAAACAATTTTTTCTAAACTATTTTACAAAATATTATTATAATTATTATAATTATTTATTAAAAAAAGTACACTTGTTTAACATTATTAAAAAATATTAATGGAATGTAAATGTCATTTTCCAAATAATTCCGATTCGGATTTTTACCAAAATATGATGGAAATATTTTTTTAATATATATAACATTAACAAAATTTTCCACCATCATAGCCATTATTTAAATTGAATCATAATTTATATGTTTTATAGGTTATTTTCATTGAAAATGGTTTTAATGTTTTATATTTTTTAAAAAGTTTTTATATAAATCAAAAATTATAATTTTGTAATGAAAGGTTTTTTAATACATTTAATTATTCCATTATAAGTTTTAAAGCTTATTTTCAAACAAATTCTTTTTAATATATATTTGGAATTTGTATTTTTCAAATGAGATTCTAAGAGAAAATTTACTTTCCTCAAAAAATGTTTTAAAAAATCTTTTTTCTTTATTTTTATTTTTTCATGGTTATTTTCCAATAAAATAATTTCTAAAATATTTTATGAATTTTTAATTATAAAATGAGATTTTAAAATAAATAATTTTTAAAATAAAATATTAAAATTATTTTTAATGTATAAAATATTTGTTTCTATGTTTATTTTAAAATAAAATGATTTAAAAATATTATTTGTGTATTATTAATTAAAAAATGATTTTAAAAAAATTGTTTTCCTCAACAAAGGATTAATGTGTCTTTTCAAAATCATTTTCCATCTATGATGACATCTCTTGATTTTACATATGCATTAATGGGGTTATTATCCCACGATACCATTATTATTATTTCTGTAAATGGTTTGTTTTTGTGACGGAATGATGTTTAAGAAACCTATTTCTATTCATGGTTTATACCATGAAAAATTCATATTTAAACTGCATATTTTCATGCCTTAGGCTATAATTAAATGATTATATAACTTGGAAACAACTTTTTTTTTTGCATGTAATGATATGATGAAATTTTTATAAAAATAGTTTAATTTTATGGATTTTTATATTAGGAATATTCTAAGATCATGTGGCTCATATAAAAATTATCTTAATTATGCGAAGGGTGATACCTACATCTCACTATGATGAAAAGGACAAATTTTTAAATCCCATGAGATATATAGAACTAGAATTTGGAGTGAACCCAAATCAATATAAAAAAAATTCCACAATAATGGTCTTAGTAGTGAACCATGACTACTATGGTGGTTTTGGGAGTGAACACATTCCACTATAATATCCTTGGTAGAGAGCCTTGACTACTGTGGAAATGTTTTATAAGATTAGTTGTAGTTTTTAATTCATAACTTATGCTAATGTAATGCTATTATAGAATTTTTTCATTGTATCATTTATGATTCAGGTCTTATGAACTACCAATATTTAGGAAATGTCTCATTAATATTACCTTTTACATATATTTTATGGTTTCAAAGGATAATATTGTGTTCTCAAACCCTTATGCTCATTCCATGCTTATGTGACAATTCATATCTCACTTTATTACCCTTATAGAGCATCTAAGAGCACCCATTCATATATTTATTTTCCTTAGGTAATAATAAAAGGTTTTAACTTGGGTATTTTTTTATAGTTATTAAATTGGAATCTATTTATGGAAGATATTTATGATCTTTCACCAAATTTTAATATTTTTTTCCACATTTCCCACAAAACTAAATGATTGTGGTCCTCAGGCCTATGTTTGTGTAATGTATTGAATATTCTTCAAAAAATATGAAATATAAATTAATGAAATTCCAAGGTTTCTATAGTTGGTATCATAGGTTAGGTCTAGTTTAGCTTTGGAAACATTAATATCAAAAAATAAACGGTAACTCCAATGATATGTCTAAGGATAAGTCTATAAGGATAAGTGTAAGGATTAATCGAAGTATAGTACCATTTCCTAGACATTTTGGATAGTGGTACTCTATGTGGACTCTTAGTAATTAAATCCATATCTGGATGCAAAAGAGTTGATTTGGATCATCCATTGAGTAACTTATGCGTAATAGCTCTTAAAATATTGAAATAAACTAGACTTAATTTTCACCTAGTGCGTGAATATAGACCATTGTACAACCCTTGTTTGACACTCCTGGAAGATATTCTTTTGAAATTCCCAATTTTTTTATAAACCATTTTAATGGATTTAACAACTAAATCCTATTAAATACCAACGTTAAACCTAATTTTTCATAGAATAATAGAAGGTTTCATGATTCAGACATCATATAAGTGATTGTTTTACAACATGGTTCCCCACTATGATTTTTGTTTCTAACTCTATTTTTTTTATTTTTTCAAAGGAAAGAACTAGATGAAAATCGATCAACATTGAATTTGATAGAAAATGTTTTATTGAGAAACTAAATTGGATTACAACTATAGTGATGGATATAGTGATTATTCTTAATCGGTTATAATGAAGCAATATTAAAAACACGAACCTTAACCAATTATTTTACTCAGAAAAGAAGTAAATGATAGATTTCATTGAAATTTCTAGAGGTGGAAACCATTAAGTAAAGAATAATAAGTTCTCTATATATCAATAATGTTAGAATAAGCACTCCATGTAACATCTCAAAGAAACAAGTAGATCTTTTGAGTATTGAAATGGACACAAAGCAAGTAATTGCATGGGAAAAGAATGAAATGTTTGGTTAATGAAATGGATGACAATATTGGACTCACTATGATATCATGAATGGTTTTATGTTTTAAATGTATAATGTTTTAGAATAATGAAATTTTATTTTATAAATGAAAATATCATGAATAGAATCAGCATTTTTTTGAGTAATAATTATATTTATGATGACAATGACTCTAAAAATGACATATGATATAAAATATGTGTTAATGAATAAGATGGAAATTAATTTTTAATGGTTTATTAAAAATCTGGAATGATTGATTTGGTTATTTATTGGGATTCAAATAATTATATTATTATTAGTGATATTCAAGTTATTAGTATCATGAACCATTAATGGATTGTTCTATAGAAGTTTTACATTAATGAGTTATAAGACTATCAAAAATGGTACTAACGGTGTAGAAAAGTGATTTAATATAATGGTTATGTTGGGATTATGGTAATATAACCCCTAATATATTTCTGATCTGTTGAAAATATCCTTTAGTTTTAATAATTATATTATCTTCATAGATAAAGTAAATTGGATAGTACGGATTACCTTGGAAAGGATTAAGGATTTTATAAAAAAAATTATTCTATCAATGATCGAGCTTATAAAATTATTTTACTTATGTAATATAATCAATTATCTATTTTTTATTCATCTAATTAGGATGTATGTTTGTTTTCATTAAGGGTTTATGGTAATTTTGGTCATTATAATGAGTTAAGAAAACATATGTAAAGAGCATTCAATTATTTTGCATGTAATAGTCAAGTGACACTTTATGATTATTGGTAGATAATTGTTATATTAATTTTTATAAATTTAGTCATATTCATTAAAAACAATTAATTTTGGAATGGTTATAATTTTATCCAACTATGTAATGTTTTAATTTTAATTTTGGATTTGGATTTAGAGATTATTTAATTATTTGAACATATAAATATTTATGTAAAACTTGTGAAAACCATTTTTTTGATAATATATAGATATAGATGAAATGAATTATCATTATTTTATATATCTTATTTAGTGATTGAAAATTGAAAATTCATCTCTTAGTTTAAGAGATAATGTAGAAATTTTCAAGCCATATCCAAAGTATGATATTCTTCTTTTAAAATGACTTGAAATCTAATAAGTTTATCTTATCTGGATAATTAACCAAATTTAGGAAAATTATCTTGAAATAATTTTTAAAACATATAGATTAATTTATGATTAATGAATGGACCTTTCACCTTTCATGGATTTAAGGATTTATAGTCATTTACATTCTTCTGACCATGTTTTCTATCACTCAACATCGTTATTTTGGGTCTATTTTTCTCTTATATGTTATTTTTTACCTATCCAATAAATTTTATCCTACATGTATAACATGTTATGTTTTATTTTAGTTAAATTTATCAAATTTCTTTCTCTCTTTTAATAAGAAATTTTGAACTACCCATTTTATGATGTGGGTTTCCAATTATGGTATTTTAAAATGGTAAACCCTTTCTTACAAAGAATATGTTGAAATTGTGATAATATAATTTATTTAAGATGTTAAATTTAAATACCAATGATTTGAATAATTATTTGGTTCAAATAAATTTAATATTTTTTATATTTTGTGTTACATGATACATTGAGCATGGATTATGTTTTATGCAACATCTTTTTTAAACGGAATGTGGCATACTATTAAAATATTATTTACTTATATGATAATTATCACATAGATATTGGAATGGAGTATATGAAATATATTAACTTTATTATGAAAATATATGGTTACTCATATTTCTAAAATGAATTTTTGGTTATCAACTAGTTTAAAATGACAATTAAAACAATTTTAAAATAAAGGAAATCTTCTTCCCAAAAAAATTGTTGAAAAAAATAACTTTTACCTAAAAAATTTAAATAAATAACTTTTAAAAATTATTTTAATGAAATATATAAATTGTATATTCCATAAAATGTTTAACATTAAAATTAAGATCTTTCTAGATAATATATAAGAACAAGTCCAATTTTACACACAAAAATGTATTCTTATAAAAAGTATTATTTTAAAATTTTATGAAATTATTTGAAAAATAATTTTTTAAAGTTTTAAAAGATTTATTTCATATAATAATTTTCATGACCTGTCCCATGGGGACCGTTCCGTGACTTCCCCTTTCCCACCTTCTATAGGCCATCAGTTGGTGACTAGCACTGAAAACGCATATTCCCTAAAACGATATGGCATTGCATTTAAACTTGTACAAACACACGGTCAAAGAACATAGTAAGAAGTATATGTGAAGTAGACTCCAGTAGAAAAATAGAGTGTTGAATGTAAAAGGTCCCTAAATAAAATCCCAAATAAAAGTACGAGTACAACTAAAAGTGCAAATAAAACTGAAATAAACAATACATCTAAAAAAGGGAAAACAACTGCTAGGTTTTCCGCCAAGGACAATATATAACAACCCTTACTTTACATACATGGTTAATACTTCAAAATTGAAGCACAGTTATTACAACATAAAACAAAACCATGAAAGGACGGTATAGGTATAGTGTCTTTAGAAACTAGGAAACATAAAAAACCGGTTCATAAAGCATCTACACTATCTCCCATTTATTTCATCATATCTATAGTCCCTTTTGGAATTTCCTACATAATAAACTTCTTACTGACCTGTGGAAATAAAACATACAAAGGGTGAGCTCAAATTCTCAGTAAGGGTAAACAAAAGAAATATCAATCACATCATATACAAAAGAACATAACTTTTGGAAATCGTAACCTGCAAAAGAGATCATAATTTCATAACATGAGATAAATCATAGTAGTGAAATGTAATCCCAATAATCATAACATAAAACATTAAACTTTGTGGAATACACACATAATCATAGAGAATCATTTCTTATTAGTCAATACTCATTACCAATACTAACATAGTGGAAAAACTCCATTTCTGAACCGAGTTCACTCCTCATTTCAGTCCTATATCACTGAACTGGTTTAACCTGCCGTTCCAGCCATGTATATCTCATGAGATATAAAATCTTTACCCAATGTTTTGGAGGGAGATATAGGTCTCACCCATCTCATAATGAAATAATTCTTACTTATGCCAGAAAATAAACATACATCATTCATTATAACCCAACGAATAAAATGGGTTTCATAAACATAATCACATCATCACATAATCCACATAAATGAAATGGATGTCATTTCATAATAAGAAATGTGAAACCATGTAAATCATAGATACATGATACTAGAAACACAAACATATAAAATAATGTCATCATAGATGAAAAATCGTTTTGATAAAACAGTTGAAAATAATTCTTGAGGAAAATATCCTTTCTTCATCAAAATCAATTTCTTTTCATAAAAAATCATGCTATTTTAAAAGAAAGATATTTTGTTGAAAATAGTCATGAAATATTTTGATGGAATCTTCGTGAAAATAATTATTTATAAAACCGTAAAAATATGTTCGTGCCGTATTATTTAAAAAAACATTCTTCTTCTACTTTTGCCAGAAAAGTCAAAAAGTACCTCGTAAGAAAAACGACAAAAGATTCCTTTCATATCTTTTACTAAAAACTCCACGAATGGTAAAATTGGATTTATACAATTTTAGGTGGATTGAAATAATATTACATATTGAGTAAACATGGATGTGGATGATAAAATACACCCCAGTAAATACCAACGTATAAACAATCTCGGATAAAAATGAGATTGTGATATTTTCCCTTAACTTAGGTACGATATGCTTCGTAAGTGTCCGAACCTCCTGTATAACGATTTCAATAATTTTATTGATGTATTCCAGAATCATAATTATTTTTATGATATCATATATGGTCATATTCTTAGCTTCTTATTAGTAATATTTCTTTACTGCTTGTTATTCGGGTGTTTATTACTTTTTGTTCTTATGCGTGTTTTGTCGAATAAATTCTTATTTTTCTTTTTAGGTTATAGATACCTCATTTCCAGAATGGTATTAGTTTAATATATATCATATTCATTCATTCAATTCATTTATATAATCATTATGCAATGAAGAACATGTAGAATGAGTCGCATCATATCGTGGAGACGGTATTTCGTACGTACGCACGAGCAATGATATCATTCCCATGATCGTGGAATTGTATTGGAGTGTATATATAATCTTTAACAATAAATATCACTTTAAAATATTCATATATAGTCATTATTTACACCATTATACCCATACAAGTAATGTGGTGGTGGAAAATAGATTACACCACGGCATGGAGACAATATTCTTTACGTAGACACGCGCGGTGATTTCATTTTCTGTAGGAAGGGTAGATTGTAAAATAGGGTTGTTTAATACTTATAATAACATATAATTATATGAGTGATACTGATGTTATTAATTCATAATTAAACAACTAAATAAGAAGAAGTGTAAGAAGAAATAAAGTTGAAAGAATCGGTAACAGACACTACCTCTTCTTTGAAGCGCCTCTTTGAGATCACCTCTTAGGGCACTAAAATTGGTCTTTGAAGAACCCCAAGACCACTAGGATGTTTCTAGGGTAGTGTATAGGAGAAATTTTAATGGTTTTGTCGAGAATGAAGGCTCAATGTGGTGTGAGGAAGAAAGGGAGGAGGTGCCCTTTTATAAGGGGGGAGAGGGGAACCTTTGGAATAACTAAAAATATTATTTTATTATAAAGTCAAATTAGGTTTTTAATAGCTACAAATTAATTTATTTCAAAGATAAGGTGGGATGGGTCTAAATCCTATCATCTAATAGAATTTAGTCAAGTTTAGGTTCCTCTTTTAACCTTATCATTTATATCTGTCTTTAAGTTAGAAAATTTTACTTTTACCGTTTCATTTTTTGTTTTTACACTATAAGGTTAATAAACATACTATAACAAGACAAACGAAACCCAAGTTGTTTATAATTAATATAAATATCCTTATCTAAGTCATTTGGCCGAACCTTATATATTTATGAATAAACTAACAATTAATAATATAATATTTGTTTTAAAAACTATTTTATGTCAATTTTGACACTATTTAGTAATTGATTTTTGTGAAAGTCATAACAGAATGATTAGTTATAAAAAAGTTAATTAAATCCATAATAACATGTCATATTAACCTATAAAATTAGTTTAATTCATAAAAAGTCTCAAATTACATTTATATGGGTATTTATAACATCAATTATGTCAATATTTCATTAATAAGATAATTACTGTATCATCATTGTGTCATAAATAAATTAAATTATTTAATGTCTAAAAATTAATAATAAAATACCATTATGTAGAAAATCTTTTTATCTTTCTAATGAATATTTATAGTCTAATTTATCTTATGTATAACCCTATATTAAAAATTCTTTAGTTATAAAACATTAATTTTAACTATTTTAACCCTTCTTTAAATAAATTGATAATAAATGTCCTAATCTAATGCATTTGGGCCTAAATGGTCATATTTTATTCATAAGGTTGTTTTTGGTCGAATTACACTTATACAATAGAATTAGAACATGTTTTAGGGTAATAATAATAACATTTTTAACCTTAATTACCCTATTTACTTTTAACCGTGGTAAAAAAAGAAAAAAGTTACTATTCACCAAAAATTATTTTCATCTCATTGAACCACATTTTAGTCCTTGATATTAACCGCGTTTCTCAGATTTTTGAAATTCCACTCACAGAAGTGGTAAAATTAAGTTTTATGAAAAATTCAGTTTTTTTAACTACCACTTAGTGGTTTAACTATTCATCAAAAAAATGAAAGTTTCCAGAAAAATACCAAATATTAGGCCTAAGATATATTTTATATTATGAATTCAAAAATGATTTCTATTTTACCAAATCTGAAACACATCAGTTTCATTAATATATTTAAAAATTAATTATTGTCGTCAAAATAAATTGTGTGTTTTAAAGAGATAAAAACTATCAAAATATTGACACTTGTTTATGGTTGGTTTAAATGTGAAATTACATTCAATGACAAAAATTGTTTTAAATCCTAAAACTATATTCAAAATATACTTTAAAACCACTGAAATTAATAATTTATCACTATTAATTTTTTCGATTAAAAAAGTTGTTTTTAAATAAAAATTAGTAATTTTCACTATTCATCAGAATATGAAAGTTCTCCGAAAAGTACCAAAATTTCACCCTAAGCTAATTTCGATATTCTGAATCCAAAAATGAAGTCCATTTTGAAAAATAAAATTTACAAAATTTGAAAATGTGGTTATTACTATTCATAATGGCTAGTTTTAATAATATTTTAATAGCATGTCATTCTTTAGTGAAACTTGGTATTGCGTTCGACGCAAGCTATCAGGGAAGGTCGCGAATTCGTGTAAAGAAATCCAAGCATGTTTTTTGTGTAGTGAAAGATTCCTTTGATGATTTATATAACATAAAAACAAAATTTTTCTCATAAAAGTCTCAGGTGTTACATTCTACCCCCCTTAAAATGAATTTCTCCCTCAAAATTCGTCACATTGTAACAAACAAATGAGGATACCTTTCCCTAATAATATACTAAAGATTCCATGTAGCTTCTTCTAATTGGTGGTTCCTCCATAAAACTTTTACCAAGAAAGTTGTCTTGTTCTGTAGGACTTTTTTGCTACGATCCAGAATCTCTATCGGCTGTTCTTTATAAGAAAGATCTTGCTCTAGTGATACAACTTCTGAGCTGAGTACATGTGAAGGATCAAGTATTTAACATCTCAAGATAGATACATGGAACACATCATGAACTTGAGAGAGATTCAGGGGATGCGACAATCGGTAAGCTACCTTTCCAAAACAATCCAATATTTCGAAAGGACCGATATATCTAGGGCTCAACTTCCCCTTTTTTCCAAATCTCATGACCCGCTACCAGAGAGATATTCGTAAGAACACTTTATCACCCACTTCAAACTCTAGGTCTTTTCTTCGGTTGTCAGCATAACTTTAATGTCGACTCTGAGCATCTCTTATGTGTTGTTGAATAGATAGGACCTTTTCTGCCATCTCATCCACAATATAAGGCCCTAGTAGCTTTCTTTCCCCAACTTCATCCCAGCAAGTTGGAGTCCTGATTTTCTTTCCATAGAGAGCTTCATAGGGAGCCATCTGAATACTGGAGTGAAAGATATTATTATATGAAAATTCCACAAAATGTTGGTTTTGATCCCAACCACCTTTGAAATGCATAGAGCAAGCTCTCAACATATCTTCTAGAGTTTGAATTGTTCTCTCAGATTGACTGTCTGTCTGAGGATGATAAGCAGTGCTGAAACTCAACTCTGTATCCAGTGTATGTGGAAGACTTCTCTAGAACTTTGATGTAAACCTCGGATCCCGATTAGATATAATAGAATGTAGTACTCCATGCAATCTTACCACTTCCTTCTCATATATCCTGGAAAGCTGATCCAAAGAGAAATCCTCTCTAATAGAAATGAAGTGTGAAGACTTTGTAAGACGATCAACAATGACCGAGATAAAATTATTGCCTTTGGATGTTTTAGGAAGTCCTGTGACAAAGTCCATAGTGATGTTTTCCCATTTCCATTCTGGTATGGGTAATGGTTATAACATCCCCTTAGACTTTTGTCTCTCAGCTTTAACTTGCTGACAAACCAAGCATCGAGAGACATATTCAGCAACATCTCTTTTCATGCCATCCCACCAGAAGTACTCTTTCAGATCCCTATAAATCTTCATGCTTCCTAGATGAATAGAGAATGAAGAACTATGAACCTCATCCAGTAGATCCTTCTTTAATTCTGGGATGGGAGGAACACAAACTCGATTCCTGAACTTTATTATCCCATCACAATCAAGGTTGAATTCAGGAATATTTCTCACATTCTTTTGTAACTCTACATCTTCTTTCTGTGGCTCTTTAATCTTCACATGTATAGATGGTTGAACATTCATTTTAGAAAGATACAATTTCCCCCCTTCCATTATAATTCCAAGATCCATCATTTGTAAATCCATAAATATTGGATCTTTTGTGATCCTCATCATGGATAAACTGGCATGGTCTTGTTGACTTAATGCATCTGCCACCTTGTTTGCTTTCCCAGGGTGGTAATGAATTGAGCAGTCGTTATCCTTAATCATCTCCAACCATCTTCTTTGGCGCATATGCAGCTCCTTTTGTGTGAAAATATACTTTAAACTTTTATGATCACTATAAATGTCACACCTTTATTCATAAAGATAATGCCTCCAAATATTTAATGCAAATATTACAACAGCTAACTCCAAATCATGTGTTGGGTAATTTTTCTCTTGGATTTTCAACTGTTGTGAGGCATAATCTATCACCACATCATTTTTCATAAGAACACACCCCAATCCCTTCTTGGATGCATCACTGTAGATCACAAACCTTTCTCCACTACAAGGCAGTGTGAGCACAGGTGCACTGGATAACGTTCTTTTCAACTCCTTGAAATTCTCTTCACATTCCTCTGTCCAAATAAAAATAACTCCTTTCCGAGTCAACCTGATGAGGGAATAGATAATCATGAAAAATCTTTCACAAAATGTCGATAATTTCCATCCAAACAAAGAAAACGTCGTATCTCAGTTACTGTTGTTGGTTTCGACCATCTTTCGATAACCTCTGTTTTTGGCTGGATCCACAGATATCCCCTCTTTTGAGATTATGTGACCCAAAAATGAAACTTTTTGAATCCAAAATTACCACTTGGTAAATTTGGCATAAAGCTTCTCCTTTCTCCAGGTCTTCAATATAATTCTCAAGTGATCTTCATGTTCTTCTTTTCTCTTTGAATATATAATAGTATCATCTATAAAGACTACCACAAACAGATCAAGATAGTCTCTAAAGACTCTATTCATCAGATCTATGAATATAGCAGGGGAATTAGTAAGACAAAATGGAATCACTATAAATTCATAGTGTCCATACCTTTTATGAAAAGCCCTCTTTTGTATATCCTCCCTTTTAACCCTTAATTGATGATACCCTGAATGAAGATCAATGATGGAAAAGTATTTAGATCCGTGTAGTTGGTCAAATAAGTCATCAATGCATGGGAGAGGATATTTGTTCTTAATAGTGATCTTTTTATGTTCTCAATAATCAATGCAGAGTCTCATTGATCCATCTTAATTATTAATCAACCGAACAGGTGCTCCCCAAGGTGACGCACTAGGGCGTATGAATCCCTTATCAAGATTCTCTTGGAGATGCTTCTTCAATTCCTGCAACTCAATTGGGGCCATTCTATAAGGTGTCTTTGAAATAGGCAAAGCACCCAGTAGGAGTTCAATTGAAAACCCAACTTCATGATTTGGTGGATGACCCGGAAATTCCTCCAGAAAGACATCATCAAACTCCCGTACAACGGGCATATTCTTAATCGTGAGTTTCTCTGCATCCATTTGAGATAAATAACCCTCCTTTAGTGGAATCAAGACCCATAAGATTGAAAAAATTTCCACTTAAAGGTTATGTTCATCCTTGCATCGATAGACGATCATAGATTGATCTGGAATATGAAATGTGACTTCCCTTATTTGAAATTTATATGAGCTTCATATAAAGAAATCCAATACATGCCAAGAATAACATCAAATTCCACTATAGGATGGATCACAAGATTTGCAGGAAGCGCTTTCCAACAAAATTCAATCGGAGAATAATTATAAACATTTGATGCGACTGTTGTTCCATTAGGGGTTGTCACAGCTAACTGAACATCTAATTGTTGATGTAATAAGGTGATACTCATAGAAAATTCTTCAGAAATAAAAGAGTGGGTGGATCCAGAATCAAATAAAACATTTGCTTCTTTGGAGTGGATGGTAAGTGTACTTTTCACCACATCATTATCTTACTCCACATCGCTGATAGAAATTTCATGTGAATTTCCTTTTTCTATAGACTTAAGAGTTTGTTGACGTCAACCATCATCATCAACCCTTGGATTTGGGCATTGATTGGCATAATTTCCCATCTCCTTGCACTTGAAACATTGAAGTGTAGTAGGTTCATTCTGTGTATCCCTTCCTTTGTTTGCATCATTAGACATATTTTTCCCATCATTACGGCATTAAAATGCCTGATGACCTTCCTTTTCACATTTGAAACATTTACTTGTCCCTTTAAGACAACTCTCTCCATCATTCTTTCCACATTTTGATCATAAACGAAAGCTCATCTTCTTTTCATTGTGCTCTTTAGATTTTCCTTTGAATTCCATTTTCCTCTTCTTATCAAACCCATATGACTGATGGGTTACTCTAATCTCCATCTCAACTATGAGAGCACATCGAATGATTTCCTCGTAGCTATTGAAGTCCCTTATGGCTAACTCCCTTTGAAGACTTGGTTTTAAGCCACTAAAGAATCGATCGATCTTACTCTCAGGTTGGATAATAATACCAGAAGCGTACCTTGCATGTCTTGTAAAATTTTCTTCATATGTACCAACATATTCATCATCTTTTGGCTTCAGTTCAAGAATCTCTTTCTCCATCTTTGTTCGGAGAATATGATGGAGGTACTTATTGAAAAATAAGTTCTTGAACTCGTCCCCTTCCATGGACGCAATGTCATCCCTTTGCCTCGTATTCTTAAGAAGATTCCACCATTGATCAGCATCTCCTTCTAAATGATACACTTCTAGGATGACTTTATCATGCTCAGAATATTGAAGAACTGAAAATATCTTTTCAGTAGTACTAATCCATTGTTCAGAAACTAATGGATCAGTAGACCCGCTGAATGAAGGTGGAAGCTGCCTCATGAAGGATTCAACAAAAAGTTGCTCCTTCCTTTGCTCGTTTGGAAGTCCTGCATAATTCATATCTTGAAAAAGTTGTCTGATCATGGTTACAAGATTTTTCATTCCATCTCCCATAATGTTTGGTTGCTTATGGGGATAATCATTTCATTGCCCTTCGCATTCCGCATTAACACGGTTCCTTCGGGTTCCATCCATTGACTAAAACCAAGAAGAATAGTGTGAGAAACACTACTTATAATAGGAAAACCACATAATCAAGAATAAATTTTCACACTTAAGGTCATATCCTTGGTTATTCATGTTCAATTATAAAATACTATGATTGTGTTCTATGTTTAGACTTATCCTTAGGATTCTTACTAAGGCTTTCACATCCTAGTTTCCAAAGGTTTACTATACCTTTCCTCTGATACCAACTATAACGACCCATATTTACATACATTGTTATTACTTATGAATTGAAGCACACTTATTACAACATATAACAAAACCATGAAAGGACCGTATTAGTATAGTGTCTTTAGAAACTGGGAAACATAAACAACTGGTTTATAAAGCGTCTACACTGTCTCCCATTTATTTCATCATATCTATAGTCCCTTTTGGAATATCCTACTTAATAACCTTCTTCCTGACCTGGGGAAATAAAACATACAAAAGGGTGAGCTCAAATGCTCAGTAAGGGTAAACAAAAGAAATGTCAATCACATTATATACATAAAAACATAACTTTTGGAAATCTTAACCAGCAAAAGAGATCATAATTTCATAACATGGGATAAATCATAGTAGTGAAATGTAATCCCAATAATCATAACATAAAACATGAAACTTTGTGGAATAAACACATAATCATATAGAGTCATTTCATATTAGTCAAGACTCATTTCCAAGACTATCTAAGTGGACAAAGTTCATTTCTGAACCGAGTTCACCCCTCCTTTCAGTCATGTTTCACTGAACCGGTTTAACCTGCCGTTCCAGCCATGTCTATCTCATGAGATATAAAATCTTTACCCAATTAATTTTAGGGATATATAGGTGCCACCCATATCATAATTAAATCATTCTTACTTGTGCCACAAAATAAACATACATCATTCATAATAACCCAATGAATAAAATGGGTTTCATAAACATAATCCCATCATCACATAATCAATATAAAAGAAATGGATATCATTTCATAATAAGAAAAGTGAAACCATTTAAATCATAGAGACATGATACTTGAAAAAAACACATATGAAATAATTTCATCTTAGATGAAAAATGGTTTTGATAAAACACTTGAAATGAATTTTTGAGGAAAATATCCTTTTTTCTTCGAAATCAACTTCTTTTCACAAAACGTCATGATATTTTAAAAGAAATTGATTTTGTTGAAAACAGTAATGTAATATTTTAAATGAAACTTCATGAAAATAAGGGTTTATAAAACTGTAAAAATCTTTTCATGCCGTATAAGTTAAAAAAACATTCTTCTTGTACTTTTTCCACAAGGTCAAAAAGTACCTCGTATGAAAAATGACAAAATATTCCTTTCATATCTTTTAATAAAAACTCAAAGAAGGTTAAAATTGAATTTAATCAATTTTAGTTGGATGGAAATAATATTACATATTCAGAAAACATGGATGTGGATGATAAAATACACCCCATTAAATACCAACGTATAAACAATCTCGGATAAAAATGAGATTGTGATATTTTCCCTTACCTTAGGTCTGATTTGCTTAGAAAGTGTCTGAACCTCCTGTATAATGATTTAAATAATGTTATTTACATTTTCCAGAATCATAAGTATTTTTATTATATCATATATGGTTATATTCTTAGCTTCTTATTAGTAATATTTCATTACTACTTGTTATTCGGGTGTTTATTACTTTTTGTTCTTATGCGTGTTTTGTCGAATAAATTCTTATTTTTCTTTTTAGGTTATAGAACCTCATTTACAGAATGGTATTAGTGTAATATATATCATATTAATTCATTCAATTAATTTATATAATCATTATGCAAAGAAGATCATGTAGAAAGAGTCACATCACATCGTGGAGACGGTATTCCGTACGTACGCACGAGCGATGATATCGTTCCCATGATCGTGGAATTGTATTGGAGTGTTTATACACTATTTCAGAATCAATATCACTTTACAATAAATATATATAGTCTTTATTTACACCATTATACCCATCCAAGTATGGTGGTGGTGGAAAATTGATTACACCACTGCGTGGAGACGGTATTCCGTACGTACGCACGCGAGGTGATTTCATTTTCCGTTGGATGGATAGAATGTGAAATAGGGTTGTTTAATACTTATAATAACATATCCTTATATTATTGATACTGATGATATTAATTCATAATGAAACAACTAAATAAGAATAAGTGGAAGAAGATATAAAGTTGAAAGAATCTGTAACAGACATTACCTCTTCTTTGAAGTGCCTCTTTGATATCACCTCTTAGGGTACTAAAATTGGCCTTTGAAGAAGACCAGGACCACTAGGATGTTTCTATGGAAGTGGAGAGGATAACTTTTCAGGGGTTGGCTGAGCTCGAAAGCTCAAAGTGCTGTGAGGAATAGATGGAGGAGGTGCCCTTTTATAAGGGAGGAGAGGGTCAGCTTTGAAATAACTAAAAAGATTATTTTATTATAAAGTCAAATTCGGTTTTTAATAGCTCCAAATTGATTTATTTCAATGATAAGGTGGGGATGGGTCGAAATCCTCTCATCCAATATAATTTAGAAAAGTTTAGGTTCCTGTTTTAACCTTATCATTTATATTTAACTTTAAGTTAGATAATTTTACTTTTACCGTGTCTTTTTTTGTTCTTACGCTATAAGGTTAATAAACATACTATAACAAGCCAAACGAACCCAAAATTGTTTATTATTAATATATATAACCTTATATAAGTCATTTGGACGAACCTTAGATTTTTAGGAATAAACTAACAATTAATAATATAATATTTGTTTTAAAAACTATTTTATGTCAATTTTGAAAATATTTAGTAATTGATTTTTGTGAATATCATAACAGAATGATTAGTTAGAAAACAGTTAATTAAATCAATAATAACATGTCATATTAACCTATAAAATAATTGGAATTCATAAAAAGTCATAAATTACATTTATTTGGGTATTTATAACATCAATTATGTCAATATTTTATTAATAAGATGATTACTGTATCATCTTTGTGTCATAAATAACTTAAATTATTTAATGTCTAAAAATTACAAATAAAATAACATTATATAGGAACTCTTTTTATATTTCTAATGAATATTTATAGTCGAATTTATCTTATGTATAACCCTATATTAAAAATGCTTTACTTACAAAACATTGATATTAACTATTTTAACCCTTCTTTAAATAAATTGATAATAAATGTCCTAATCTAATAAATGTTGGCCAAAATGGTCATATTTTATTCATAAGGTTGTTTTTGGTCTAATTACACTTATCAAATAGAATTAGGACATCTTTTAAGGTAATAATAATATCATTTTTACCCTTACTTACCCTATTTACTTTTAACCGTGGTAAAAAAAGTAAAAAGTTACTATTCACAAAAAATTATTTTCATCTCATTGAACCACATTTTAGTCCTTGATATTAACCATGTCGCTCAGAAATTCGAAATTCCACTCACAGAAGTGGTAAAATTCAGTTTTATGAAAAACTCAGTTTTTTTTAACTACCACTTAGTGGTTTCACTATTCATCAAAAAAATGAAAGTTTCCAGAAAAATACCAATAATTAGGCCTAATATATATTTGATATTATGAATTCAAAAATGATGTCTATTTTACAAAATTCAAAACACATCAGTTGCATTATTATATTTAAAAATTAATTCTCGTCGTCAAAACAAATAGCGTGTTTTAAGAGATAATAACTATCAAAAGATTAACACTTGTTTATGTTTGGTTTAAAAGTGAAATTACATTCAATGACCAAAATTGTATTAAATGGTAAAAATATATTCTAAATATAGTTTAAAACCACTAAAATTAATAATTTATCACTATTAACTATTTCGATTAAAAAAGTTGATTTTAATTAAAATTTAGTAAATTTCACTATTCATCAGAATATGAAATTTATCCGAAAAGTACCAAAATTTCACCCTAAGCTAATTTCAATATTCCGAATCTAAAAATGAAGTCCATTTTAAAAAATAAAATTTACAAAATTTTAAATGGTGGTTATTACTATTCATAACAGCTAGTTTTAATAATATTTTAATAACATATCGTTGTTTAGTGAAACTCGGTATTGCATACGACGCAAGCTATCGAGGAAGGTCGTGATTGCATGTAAAGAAAGCCAAGAAACTGTTGTGTGTAGTGAAAGATTCCTTTGATGATTTATATAACATAAAAACAAAATATTTCTCATAAAAGTCTCGGGTGTTACACACTACCTAAACGGTAGGTAAAGATCATCTCCTCAACACAAATTGTCTACCTATCTCCTCCATATACCGCCTAGCCCGAGCTCCCTCAATCCTGAGCCCAAATGCTCGTCATCTACACAAGACACAACAAGGTTCATGTGAAGCCCGTTTTTGGGTGAGTATACTGATACTCTATAGGGACCCCATGTCCCTGAAAAGTCTCTCAGAATTCCACAAGGAAAACCAAGAGGCTTGATCACAATTACAAAGAAAAAATAAATACACACTGCTCAATTAGATTCTCAGCTCAAACCAAGTATAATACTCCGATAAATATGATATGATGAGGACCCACACATGATCTCTATAAATGTTGACAGCTAGCCACAGATTCTCTAGGCCTAAGAACAAGTGAAATTCCCAGTCACAACGTCGAACACCCCGGCTGCTGTAAAACTCATCCTCTATCGATTATTATGGGTCTGCCGCATCACATATATGTGGTTCCCACTATCCATGAATAGATTTGGTACTCCTCCCCATCGTGTATCGTGGTTCTGTTAGGTCACATAGAGCCGCTCCCCCACCATGGCCTAGAGAGGTACTCCTCCCCATCACATACTGTGGCAACTCCCCACCATGACATGCTGAGGTACTCCTCCCCATCGCGTATTATGATCATCGAGTCACTCCAAGTTGAAAAGTCAGCAGTCATGTGGTATCATCCATCCACATGGTTCCATACATAGTGCACTTGGGAGAACCGATCCCTCAGCCATTGTTAATATTTCAACATGTAGGAAGTGTCACAACCAAGTAACCCGATGATATATCACTTCACGATGGTTCCAAATCAGTAAATGGTGCATCAATCGGATTCTCGATCTATGAATTGTTGGAATTTTAGTGTCGATGTACCAGTTGGATTTGGGTATGATCCTACCCAGTCATACTCCATGTTTCCCCAAAACTCTCATAGAGTAAGTCACAAGTACTATCTAAATACAAGAATTTCAATTCCATAGACGGTTCATAAAACAAATGTCCAGTTTTGGAGTTAGGAAATGTTTTGGGTAATTGGTCGGTACTCGGTCTGGCTCAGGTCTACCTCTGTCAAACCGACCCAACCTGGTTCGTGAACGGAATCCCACAGTCGACCTAGATCGACTCGGCCCAACTTTTTTCAAACCCAACCTGGGTCAACCCAGCCCGCAAGGCTAGGATATACCAGACTGTGCCTTGAGTCAGGCTGTTGGGCCGTGGGATAGCATGTTGAGTAGTGGAAAGGTCTGCTGGGCCGACCCAGCATTGCCACCGGCCTGGCAGTATGGGCTTCTAGGGAAACTCGTACACTGCGCGTCTGTGTAGGAATGACTTGGAATGAATCTACGTCAGTGGGTCAACCATTGGGGTTTGATCCAACATGGCACCACGTGGCTCCGTGTTTCCTCCATGTCATGGCCAACGGGCCACGACTTTTCCGCTGGGCACGACGCTAGTGCACACCCCTTTCACTGGTCATTGTTCGAACCAGCAACCCCATGATCCTGCCACATTCATCACAGGTCACAGCCTTGCTGCCGTGTGGGCATCATTCTAGGGGCGCACCGTCTGCTTGGTCCACTGATTTCATCACAGCCAGTCGGCGCGCCGACCGCCCTCTCCAATGGTGCGCCGCACCATCCCCCTCCACCGGCTGGTGTGCTTTCCACCATCGTCTAGTCAATTCGGCGGATGATCCACGACCTCCTTTGTTCATCGGCGACATGCGACGGTGCGTCACGCCTCCTCTATGGCTGGATGAAATCGATCGCTCTAATGACCGTCGTGGCTTTGTGTCACGGCCTCTTCTTGCAGCGTGTGTTAACGCACTATCCCCAATATAGCTAGTTGGTATTGCCATGCCATGGGTTTTACATGGAGGTGAAAATTTAGAAAAGTAGCGGAGGGTTTGGACTGGGTTCGTTAGGCATGCACCGTCCGCGTTAGCTTGAAAACATTAGGGGTAAATGGGTTTAACAGACTCTTTGAATTTAAGTCAACACAAACCCCAAAAAAGATACTCTACAATGACCTCCCGAAAAAATGAATGAATCGTGGATAAAATGGATAGCTGGTTGGCCCGCGTTCTTGGTATTATTCAAGAATGGGAAAGAGGAAAACATTTAAAAACCATAAAAGAATAAACCCCCTACCTTGAAACGTCAGAGAAAACACATTCTCTTGAAGGTGAATCGTGTTCTTCGTTCCCACTACCACTTCCCAATGTTTGCACTAATATGTCACCCTTCGGTAAGTTGTTTGATGTCATCCATCACCTCTCACTAGGTTGGATCCATCTTATAATGGTCTGGACTTGTGGTGCTCCATCGGCACATAGTTGCTTGGTGATGCTTTGCTGGTACCTCCCCCCAAGCTCTGTATATATATAAGATGGGGATGGTATGTAACGATGTTGGAGTTTAATGGGGCTCATCAATTATGATGCTTCTTAATTCCCCAATGACATCGTTATGTAGTGTTATAAGGTCAAGAAAATTATTGGATTTACACGACGCTGGCCTCATCCCTTTTGTTCATTGTTGGAGTATATGAAAAAAAAATTCAAATTATTTCATTTCATTTCATTTAAAAAGTCTCAAAATAAACCTTTTCTCCAGACATACTACGGTCAAAGTAAAGACTCCCTTAACAGAATCTAGACACAACATATTCAACGGTGCCCTCGTATTTTTAATCTGGGACCTGGTTCAAAATTAAGAAAATGTCCCTTGCGCATTTACTGATCATTCCCGAAAAAAAAAGTTAAATAAATTATTAATGTTCACCCTCGACCCACAGTGGTCGAGGATAGGCTCTGGCTAAGGGGAACACTCCACAAAGAACTCAATGTTAGTATTGGATTTCCAATCTGAGTTTCTTATTTTATTTTATGTATTTTACCATATAGAAATTCACTTTATTATTTTATTTACGGACAAAAACTAACTTTTATTGGTGGAACTCACTGGCCATTATTAGTATCTGCTTAAAGAGACAATACCCTAATGAGTTCAGTAGTAGTCTCTGATTTATAATCTGTGTTACTTTTTGTGAGTTATAGGCATTTCAAAATTAAAATAACTTTATTTAATTATTTTATTTTTGGTTCTGCCATTTTTGGGTTTTCTCACATGAGGCATGTGCCGACTCAAAATAAGTGGCGCCTATGGTTAACCCTCTATCTAGAATGCAACGGTACCCTCAGATATCTGATCTGAGAAACTTTTTAAGTGTTATTCCACGTTTTCATGTAAACTGCTTATGTGTGCTAATTAAAGCCTTACAAAACTTCTAAGGATCATTTTAGACACTATGGGCCTCTGGATCACATGCCGTCAGATTTAGCAATCTCTAAATAATTGAATGTAATTAAAAAAAATATTATACAGAAATACTTGGATATAAATTCACCCCACCTTAGGTCTTTATGTCCTTGAATGAAAAACCAAATTCAAATCAAACAAATGAGGGTATTGAGCATGAATATGAGTCCCATACTTCCTTGTTCACTCCTAGAGGTCCTAGTGCGGCCACTGAACTTGTACCAGAGGGATTGACCATCCACATAGGACTCACTCTTGTTGATCCACTATTTCTACAGGGAACTCTATAAAAGCCACCACATCATCAAATCTCAACTCTCCCTAGTCGATAACGTAAAATGGATCATGCACATGTCTCCTATCTGTGACACATGGAAAACATTATGCACCTGGTGCATCTGTGGGGAAAGGGATAGATGATACACCACCTCAACCACTCTGCTGAAAATAGAGAATGGTCTGATTACCCTTGGATATAACATTCCACCCCATCCAAATTTCAGCAAACCTTTTCAAGGTGAGACCTGTAACAAGACATGGTCTCCTCCTCTTCTTGGCATAAAACTTATGTTGGCTCTATGAAATCTTCACTTGTTGACAACTGAGACATCTTGATACAAAATCTTTAAATTCTTCCCTCATCCCTAGTCACCAGTACTAATGCTGGAGGTCATAGTATATCTTTACCACAATAGGATGTACTGCTATTGGGGACGTATGGAACTCGCTCAACACCTCCTCCCGTAGTGCCACTTGTTCGATGGTATGTCCTCTAAAGAGGATGATGTGCTCCCAACCTTCATAAAATTCATCTGGTTCATGTCCAATGCATATCTGAGCACATCGAGTCTTGTAGTTGATGTCCCAACCCTGCAACTACCAGACTCGCAGAAGGAATGGGGAAGTGACAGTTATAGACTCGAGGTAAGATGCTCCATCTCTATCTACAAAGGATATCGACAGTGAAACTAGCTAATCTGATGCCTCACTTAGTAGTTGTTGGAAAGACCTCCCACTGAGTGCAACTGCTACCACGTTCCCCTTCCTAGTAGTATAGACTATCTCATGGTAATAGTCCTAGAGTAATCTAGCCATCTCTATTGTCTCAGGTTTAGGTCCTTCTAGAAGAAGATATACCTGAGACTCTTGTGATCAGAGTAGACTGTAAAATGCTCACCCATCAGGTAATGTCGCCACACATTCATGGAGAAGATGACTATTTCTAACTACATGTCATTGGTAGCATAGTTATGCTCATGTTGTCTCAGTATCCATTAGCCATAAGTGAACATTTTTCACTTCTATATCAGGATACACCCAAGTCTGGTCCCTGATGCGTCATAGTAGAATACATACCCAATGCCTTCTTCAGGTAGCCTCAGTATGGGTGCACTCATTAGTCCCTTCCTCTGCTCCAGAAACCTCTATTGGCATCTCTCTATCGATACGAAGGGTTTCCTCTTCTTCATAAATGCTGACAAGGGTGCTGAAACTCTATAAGAGCTATGCGTGAATCTCTGGTAGTACACAGCCAACCCCAAGAAACTCCACACATCTATCACGTTCCTAGGTGGCTCATAAACATTCACATTTTCTGTCTTCACTAGATCCAATAAATCGCTATCCTCTGAGATAACATGTCCTTGAAAGTGGACCTATCGTATCTAGAACTAGAACATCGAGAGATTAATATAAAACTGGTTCTCTAGGAGTATATCCAGAACTACCTACAGATAAGAGGCATGGTCCTCCTCCATCGCTAAGTATACCAAGATGTCATCGATGAAAACCACCATGATGAAATTGAGGTATGGCATAATGATCTTGTTCATGGGTCCCATGAACACTACTGAGGCATTGGTCACACCAAAATTCTTAACAATGTACTCATAATGGCCATACTGAAATTTTAATGTCATCTTCTGCACATCCTCATCTCATATCCTAAGATTTTAATAGCCTGATCTGATTTCTATCTTCAAAAACCACTGATCTCCCATAAGATGATCGAAAATACCATCAATCCTTGGAAGTGGATACTTCTTCTTAACGGTCACCTGGTTTAGGCGCCTATAGTCCACACAGAGTCTCAAACTCCTATATGCCTTCTTGGTGAACAAAATCGGGGCTTCCCATGAAGATACACTCAGTTTTTTGAGCCCCTTTCCTTGTAAGTCCTTCAACTACACTCATAACTCCCAAAACTCAATGGGATCCATCCGATATGTTTTTGTTGATATCGGGGTCATCCCGAGGTATAGTTCAAGGTAAAATTATACCTCTCTACATGGAGGTAGTCCCAGAATGTCATCAGGAAAGACATCGGCATATTGGTCCACCAGTACCGGATAGCTCGGATGCTCAACATCATCTACTCCAAGGGTAAGGCTAGAAAACTGAGGAGTAATCAGCTGTAACCACTTTTGGTAAGGTCCATCTAGTGCATAAAAGGTTCCCTTCTCTCTGTGGAAAGAAAACCTGGCCCCATCAGTTTGGACACACCGCACTTTGCGCCTAATGCAGTCAATCTGAGCATGGACTATGAATAACCATTCCATAACCAAGATGAAATCGTAAGGCCTCGAAGCCTCTATTAGGACATCCCAGCTGAAGCTCTCACATCCTAGAGTATGCTGACACTACCAGCACCAGTTAGTTTATCATGTATCCTCCCAATGGTATCTCTAGACGTGAGGGTCAAGTCAACGGTGTAACTAGAAACTCAAGGTATTTGACAAGATTCGTGGAAGGAAGGAATGATTGCTTCAAATGTCAATTAAAATGGCAGCTAGTAGTAGAGACATACCATACCAAAAATCGTTCTTAGAGCCCTCGGGTCACACTCCTTGACCGCTTGTACCTACTCCCTTCCCCTATCCTTCATCTCCCTAAGCCTGGTTGGGACCACAAGGGGGTTTGTAACATGTCGAAATGTACATCACCTCATTCTGCTCCCCTTACTCTACTTTCATGACTACAGCCCATAAGATTCATCTATCCCTATCACATCCTCTTCCAGAAACATTTTACACGCCCAAGTCACTGAGACTATAGCCAGTTTTAGGATTTCCCATTGCTAACATTCACTGGTTGTATCCGCTCAGCCAAAGAACGTTCATCTAAAAAGGTTCTATCTTGAACCCTAACATATGTTGGAATGAATTTTGGAATAATGATGGATAAGAATTCCTTAAACCCACCTCAATTATAATTTTTAGTCCTGACAAACAGATCTTATCATATTCATCATGTCCTATGAATGGACAGTATGCCTCGATGAATACACAGATACTAACATGTCATCCTGCTGATGTTGTAGATGCTAAAGGGAACTCTCATCCATCTACTCATGCCAGTCCATAACCACCTATGAGTCGGGTTCGCCTCTTCACCTAAGGGGTAACTGATGTTGAAAAATGCGTAAGGCACTAAGCCTAAATGTGTACTCTACTGGTACTGGTGGTTGTAACAGCTCATCAATAGGTCGTGATATAGCTGGAACACTACCTGAAAGTACCATATCAGGAATCAATCCAAGTACCAAAGACTCATTAAATTGCAGACCATCCTCATGGTCACATATTGTAAAACTCCAGCAGTTAGTATTGTCTAATTATCTATTGGTGTCCCAACGAGGTGGAAAACACTAGCCAGAGCCTCCATCTAGTCCTCATCTGCCTTGGGATCTGTCTCTCCTTGAAACCTCGGAGGCCTCTACTGGTGAAACTCATGCAATGCACTTAGTTGGCGTGCACCTTCCACTAGTGTGGCTGGTGGTAACTAATTGCCAATGAGTTGTGGTGCTACGGGTACACCACCTGAAGGTGCCAACAGAGTAAGAGGTCCCTGCACTGGAGCCTCATCCCTTGGTGGGCTGTCATCATGTAACCTCTCTGGAATCCTATATGGATTTCTATGAGGTGGTGTCCGAAAAAGGAACAGGTGTGCCACGGTCATTAAGCCATACCTAGTGAGCTGACTCAACAAGTCAAAAAAGAAACTTTTTAAAACACATGAAATCAGTGTTTTTGTGCGCTGAGTTGGAAAATAGAATTTAGGGTCCTTGTGTAGGGATTCGTCGGCCAACGCACCAACACTGGACTCCATCTACTAAAAACCACACTCATAACACTTAACAACATAGATTCATAGAAATGATCAGAGTCATAGTTCATCGGTAGAACCGAACTCCTCTGATACCACATGGTCACGACCAATCCCACGGGTCCCAGGCCGTGACTACCCAAAGCCCTCCTTTCATAGGCCAGGTGTTGGCGGTTAGCACTAAAAGTTGTATTCCCTTAAATGTGACGGTATTTCATGTCAACCTGTATAAACAAACGGTCTGTGAACACATAAAACAAATATATTCTAAAGTAATTATCTTTTGTGAAAAAGGAGAACTGAAAGTAAAAGGGGATAGAATACAAGCCCAACTAAAAGTACTTGTACCACTAGATGTACAAATACAAAGGAAAGGAAAAATACACCTCAAAAAGTGAAAACATATACTAAGTCAATCTCCAAGGATCCTATATCCAGTGTAGGTACAGATTTACTCCTCAGAACTCCATATATTCCTATCTCTTCTACTTATTGCCTAATCCAGGCTCCCTTAAGCCTCATCCCAGATGCTCATCGTCTGTATAAGACACAACACGTTGTGGGTGAATCCTGTTCCAGGGTGAGTATAACGATACTCATTAGTGACCCCGAGACCCCCAAAGGGCTCTCAGAATTCAACAATTAAAACCACAAAGCATCATCTCAATAAAAAAGCACAAGGACATATACACAGATCAATTAGAGTCTCAACTCAAACTAAGTATAAAACTCAGAGATATATGATATGATGCTGACCCACACAGGATCACTATGAATGCTGATAGCCATCAACAGATTCTCTAGGCCTAGAAACAAGTAACATTCCCAGTCACAATGTCAAACACCTCAACTGTTGAAGCACTCCCCCTCTATCGATTATAGTGGGCCTGCCACATTACAGAGAGGTGCTTCCCACTAACCTTGAATTGGTGAGTTACTCCTCCCCATTGCGTACTGTGGGTCTACTAGGTCCCACATAGCCGCTCCCCCACTATGGCGTGCTGAGGTACTCCTCAACACCATGTACCATGGCCACTCCCAACCGTGGCCTGCTAAGGTACTCCTCCCCATCACATACTATGGTCGTCGATTCATTCCAAATCAAAAAGCTAGTAGTCATCATGTCTCAGCCAGTTGCAAGGTTCTATAAGTAGCGAGCTACAGATAACAACTCCCCAAATCCATCGGTCATATATCAAATAGAAATAAGTCTAACAATGAAGTTACCCAATGATCTGTCATGTCATATGGGTTCTAACACAATAGACAGTGCGTCAACCGAAAGGCTGGTCTGTGTGTTTTTGGTATTTCAATAACGAGGGACCAGTTGGATTCAGGTGAGATCCAACTCGGCCATACTCCAAGTTTCTCAAAAACTACCATAAAGTAATTCAAAAGAACCATCTTTCTCCAAGGATATCGATGCCGCATACAGTTAGTCTAACGATAGTATTGTTTAATAGTTTGGGTCCATTTCGTCTAACTTTTCGATACTGGGTCTGGGACTGGTCCACGTCGGTCAGACTGGTCCAACCCGATTAGGCATGGGCCAACTCGGGTGGACCTGGGTCAACCTGGCCCGACTCGGGTTGAACCCGACCAGGGTCCACCTGGACTGTTGGGCCCGGCCCGACCATGCAGGGCCGCAGGTCAGGCCGTTAGGCGGCGTGTCGGCCAGTTGGGTGGTCGGTGGGTCCACCAGACTGACCTAGCGGTGCCACCTATTTAGGGGCACTGGCCGCCAGAGATACCCGAACATAGCACCTTCAGGTAGGTCTAACATAGTGCAGAGCCACATCAGAGGTTCAAAACATAGGGATTGACCCAAAGCGGCGCCATGTGGCGTCGCAGGTCCTCTGTGCCACTGATTTTCCATAGGGCGAACCACTGGTGCACGCCCTGTCCACCAACCGTCGGTTGAACTAGCGGCCCCATGCTTCTACTAAGACCATCATATGTCGCGGCCCTCCTACCTTGTGGGAGCACCTCTTGGGGTACACCCAACCTCCACTCCACCATTTCCATCAGGGATCGATGGCATGATATCAGACCTCTCCAGTAGCGCATGCTGGCGCACCACACCATCACCTATGGTCGGCCGGTGTGACGGACACCTTCCTCTGGTTGTCGTGGCTGATGATCTGTAACCGCTTTTGTTCATTGACGGCCTGAGACGACGTGTCTTCCCTTATCCATGGCTGGCCATTTCCGTCTACTCTAGTAACGGCCACGACTTTGTTTCGTGGAGTCTTCTTGTTGCGTGCTTCGACGCACTGTCCCCAAAGTAGTAGGTCGGTATTTTCGTACCTTCAGATTTCCATGGAGGTTATGATTTTTAAATTTACCGACATGTTTAGAATGGGTTAGTTAGGCCTGCGCCCTCAACCTTAGCTCAAAAACATTAGTGGGGTTAAGTGATTAACAATTTCATAGAATTTAAATCAAGATAAACCCCACAATGAAACCTCGCAATAACCTCCTGCAAAAACAAATGAATTCTGTTCCAACTGTTTAGTTGGTTGACCTACATTCTTCCAATTATTCAAGAATAGGGAAGTGGAGAACAACTAAAAAGAATAAACAAATAAAACCCCTACCTTAAAATGTTGGGGAAAATGCCTGCGCATGAAGGTGGATCATATTCTCCCTTCTCACAACCAGTTCCCAACAATGTCGCACGTACGTTGCCCTTCGGTTTAGGGTTCGCTATCGTCTGTCACCTCCCACTGGGTTGGCTCTGTCTTATAAGGGTCTGGTTCCGTGGTTCTCCTTCTTTACTATGTTTCTTGGTGAATCTCTGCAGGTACATCCCCCAAGCTCTATATATATAGAAGAGGGGGAGGGTAAGTAATGATGGTGGAGTTTAATGCGGCCCATCAATTAGGTAGCTTCTTAATTACTCAATGACATTGTTAATTAGGGTTGGCATGTCAATCCATTTATTGGATAGACACGTCGCTAGCCCTGCCCCATTGCATGTCTGTTGGAGGATATGAAATAAAATTTTAAAATTATTTTATTTCAATTCTTTTAAAAAGTAACAAAACATAACATTTTCTCCGGACCTACTGAGGTCAAATTAAAGTCTCCCTTAAATGAATCCTAGCACTATGTATTCAATGGTGCCCTCGAATTTTTAATCCGAGACCTGGTTCAAAATATAGAAAATGCTCTTGCGTGTTTACTGAACGTGCCCAAAAATGTTCAGTAAATTTTTAACTTTCACCCTCAACCCACTCTAGTTGAGGTTAGGATCCGCCAAAAGAGAACACACCATCAATGAACTCAATCGTACTCTTTGATTTACAATCTGAGTTACCATTTAGATGATATGGATTTTGTAATAAAATAATTGTAACTTAATTATTTTATTTACGGCCCAAAACAAAATTTTACAGGTGGCCTGTGCCGGCCAATGTTAGTATCTACCTTAAGAGAGCATACCATCAAAATCACATGCCGTCAGATTTCACGGTCTTGAAATAATTTCATATAATGAAAAAAATTATACTAAAATTCTGGGACATTACAATAATGTTCATTTATTAAATTCATCACGTAAAAATTATATTATGGTTAATTTTATTGAATCTCTTGAGAATATAATGTTTTTGATGAACAGTGAAAATACTTATTTTATATAGAATTGTCGATTATTATTAAGATTTTAAAAACATTAAAATTATTTTTTGATGGTTTCAAAAGAAAAACTAGTTCAAATATATATCTATTAAATCCATTTATTTCATCTTAATTATTTTCCTAAATAATTTATATGTAAAATCATTTTTAACTTTTGAATAATTTCTTTTTGAAAACCCACTTTCTCGTCACATTTTTATTACTAATTTTGTATTAAATATTTCCACTTATATGAATCGAGATTGTAAATAATGATTAAATATTTTGAATATTCATAATTTATATTATCAAATAATCTCCCATTAATTCTTTATTAAAAACCATAAAACTTATTTACTATTGTTAAGCTAAATTCATTTTTACTACGGGGTTAAAAAAACATATGGGTTAAAAGTGAACCAAATCATTCAAAACACAGATGTATAAATATATTTAAAAAATATAATTTCTAAGTCTCAATAATGGTATATTTGTTTTCTTTTTGGATTGTGGAAAACAAGGGTACACCTTTATCTGTTCATAAAATTCAAGTGTGCCACAAACCACACTTATAAAAGGTAACCCCTCTCGTCTCCACCACTCACATAAAATCCCATTTTTTGTCAATAATTTCCAAAATAAGTTAATTAATTCATTCATATTATCCTAAAATAATTAATTTCTTCATAAATTCTATATTAAAATCATATTTGTTCAAACCAAATAATGTTGTCAAAAAAAGAGGTAACACCCCTAACCGAACATTTTATATTATTTCCTCCCCTACATCATCAAACTATTATTAAACCATGAAGATATTATATCCAAAATATATTTATTATATTTAAATTTTATCATTTCAGTTTAATAACCCAAACCCATCTACACTTTCATTAAATGGGTTACGAAAGCATCAATTGTGTGTACGACGGATAACGGACTCACGAACTGAAGTTATTAATTTTTCCTAAAAACCTCTCATTGTGAGATATAATGACATATTTATTATTTATATATGATATTTATGATATTATTATTGTTCTTTTTTCATTTTATCACATTTTTCTTCTTACTTTCCATTATGGGGGAATATGATAATTTTGCTCATAGGTATGGAGTACTACCGCCTTGGGAGGTGACGTTATTCATTCAAGAATTACATGGAAGGTAACAATGATAGTTGTAAATAACAATATGTGAAATATATTAAATAAAAATTATTCTATAATTCTAATATATTATTTAACATTATTTATTTCAATCCATTATTAAAATATAAACAGTTTTCATATGTACATATGACCAACTGTCTCTATGATTGTTCTATTCCATTTTCTTTATATAACTCTTATGAATTTAAAATATATATATATATATATAATGAATATATATTATATTTATTTTACATTTAAAAATATTAATATTATATAACAATGATTTAATTTATTGTTCTTAGTAAACATACAAGAAAAACAATGTAGTTGTTGTATAAAATGTGACCTTAAAATGGAAATGTAAATAAATGGGTAATAAAAGGACATAAGAAAAATATACACGGTATTATATAAATATATTTGGATATTTAATTTTTTATAATAATATTATATTTATTATACATATGGTTTTAACATGTTTAATATTAGTCGAGACTTATGGTAAGGGTTTTTAATCTCATATTTATTTTTCATGAGACATAATCTATATTCACTATGTGTTTTTTCTATATGGTTTATATAATACCCATGGATGTATTTTAAGATTCTAATACATAAAATTATTTAGATTTACATTCCAATTTAATGATATCTGATTCATGGGTTTTTCTATTCCAATGATACTATGACAGAAAGTATTTTTATCTCAATTTACATTCATTGAGACATAAGTTATGTTTTGCACATATCATCTTTTATTATGTTTGTATACAGCCCATTAGAAATTTGATAACAAAAATATATTTATTCCCATGATATTTTAAGTCTCATTTAATGTAATTCCTTCATGGTTCTCATAATTTAATGTTACCAAAGTGCTAAATATTTTATGATACTATTTCATCATTTATTAGGATTGATTATGATTGTGTTTCTAAAGATAAAATATTATAATCATATCTAAAGAAACACATAAATTTTCATATACAATAGTTAATTAGTTATAAAAAATGGTATCCCTTTATTTTAATATACATATCTAGTTGAGAGTTCAAAATAATATTTTTATGAAATGTTATCATTATCTCTCCCTTCATTTCAAAACTCCTTTTTCTTCCAAAACAATTTTTTCTAAAAAAACATTTTCCAAAAATGTTTATTTAATTCTATAAATTAATTTATAATGAAAGTTTTACACATGTTTTAGTTTTGAAAAAAAACATAAAAATTATATTTATGTAGTTTTCCTAAAAATGCATTTTTGGATTCTATTGAAAATGTAAATTTTATCATTTTTAACATAAATAGCATGAATTGAATTTCCCATTATTATGAACAATTTTTTATTTGAGAATATCTTCATAATTTTTCAATGAAATTTTAAAATAAAATGATTTTAATAAAGTCTTATATATTAACATTATTTTTTCAAAAAAAAATGTATAATTTACGCAATTATAAATTTATGTGAATTTTAAAGAATCCATTATATGTTATTAAGGTTTTTTCAGATAAAAATAAATCTAACAAATTACATGATTTTATAAAAACTGGATTCTCCCATTATGTTTTTTAATTAACTAATTTAAATTATTTTTAATGATTCTTTAATAATTTTTCATGTCTATCTTCATGTAAATGGATTTCAAAAATATTTTGTGAGTTTTTATTTTTAAAAAGATATTTTAATAGAAAAAAATTTACATCAAGAAATTATTTACATGTTTTTTTAAATATTATTTTACACGATTGAAATTTTATTTTAAAAGAAATTTTTTTATGAATTTATATAATTAAAAATTGATTTTCAATGGAATTTCACTTTCTATAAAAAGAGTTTTATGTGTCTTTTCAAAATCATTTTCAATAAAAAATTATATACATTTATTTTACATAGTCCTTACTATGGATATGATCCAAGGTAACCATTATTATTATTTCTCTAAATATTTTATTTTTATTATAGCATGATTTTTATGAAACCTATTTCCCTTTAACTAGTAATACTATGTAGAAATTAGTATTTAAATTTTACTTTTTATGATTTATTCTATGATTAAATTAGGAAATGATTATGAAACCTATAACTTTTCTATACATTATGATATGATGAAATTTTTTTGAAACCCATTTATTTTCATGGTTTATGATATGACGAATGTTTTATGATCTTATGGAACACATATGTATGCTTTTAATTATGTGATGGGTGGGACCTATATATCCCTCCAAATTATTGGATAATTATTTATATCTCATTAGATAGGCATCACTCAAATAGGGTGTTAACCTTGAGCAGTAATTGACTCTGTCTACAATGATGGTCTTTAGAGTGAACCTTTGATATAATTATGGTTTGGGAGTGAACCCATTTCACTATGATAGACTTTAAATTAAGCCTTCACCATTAATGAAATAATTTTCATTGTTTATTTTTATTCTATAATTCCCTGTCTTATGCCAACGTTATGCTCTCACAGCTCACATTACATGATTTTTTTATGATATGTCTTATATACTACCAATATTTATTTCATGACTCAATATTATGATTTTTTATATGTAGGTTATGGTTTTAAAATATTAATATTATATTATTAGACCCTTGTGATCATTTAATTTTTATATTATCATTGATACCACACTTTTTTACCCTTACTGATCATATAGGCTCATTCTTTCTGTTGTTTACATTTCCTTGGTTATAAAGAACTATTTTAAGAAGGGTGCTTTGTGATGAGTAATAAATAGGATGAAATTTTTTAGAGATGTTTATGATATTTCAATAAATTATATGATTGTGTAACTAGTATCAAAATAAAATAAAAAATTAAATTCTTTGTATGAGTGTTTCAATAATGTATTGGATACTCATAAAAAAACTAAATATCTTCTTTTGAAAATCCGGGGTCACTAAACATAGGTTCTTAACTTAATGAAAATAAGAACCAATCTTTTAACACTCCCCCATATCATCGGTCAAACATTACACAAAATTAATACCATGAGACATCATCCTCCTTCCCTTATACCACAAATATGATCATCCACCACCTCACTTCTCACCACATTTGTCTAATGAAAATTAAAACCAAATATTTATCCCTATCTCAGATCAAACTAAATTTGGTCTTAATGTCCTCTAGATAGTGCTCTATTACTACATCAATGATTGTCCCCTCATTCATATCCATACCTAGATATATAAAATCCCATAGTAACATTATATATATATATCATCCTCCCCATCTGAGTGAAAAATCTCATGGTAAACCAGTTAGGAATCATAACCGAACTATAGTTACCCAAGAAATTTAAAAATATTATTATATGTTTTTTAACATAGATATACATTAATTAAAAATAAAATATTTTGTCTTTAAGTGTATTTTGAAAACTGGGTTTTAATACATCCATGAGATATTGAAAAAAATATTATGTTGTCCATAATGAGTCTTGAAATCCTTTAAGGATTCTAAAATTTAAAGGAAGACCTAGGGTAATGCATAAATTAAAGGGGCGATAAAAAATACATATTAATAGAAAAAATTACATGTAATCACAACATGTTAAAAACAGTAATAACATGTTATCAAAGAATAGATGTCTATGAGTATTCAAATAGGAGAATATCATAAGGAAAATGGTGTCATAAGATCATGGTAATATAATATATGTGGATACATCATATTATATGATATAATAATGAGTAAAGACAAATGTCTTAGACCACATCACATGATGTAAAAAGTCCCTTAATAGATTTTTATTACACCCTTATCCCTTACATAAAGCATTATGATACAAAAACATTACCCAATGAATTAGAGAACTATATGGGAAAACATATCATAACATGATTAATATTTATGTGTTACACATAAAGTAAATAAATCCAAATTAATAAATATATGAATTACCCATTGAAATAAAATTTGTTTCATAATCTCATCTTGTAACACAATCAAAAAAAATTCTTATTGAATGAATTTGAGAAATGAAAAAATGAATGTATTAACTAAAAAAATGGGTGAATAATCATGGTGTACATGTGATATAAATAAATATATAAATGTATATGTATGTATGTATGTATATATATCATTTATAGTAATTTCAAAACCTATGATGTTGTCATCATTGATGAAAATTTCTTAATAATATTAAATGGAATATTTTTAGAGGAAAATAATCTTTTTAATTTGAATTCACATATTCAAAATATAAATATTTATAAAATAGTATAGAAGATGTTTAAATTAAATATTAATTAGATAATATAATAAATTAAACACTTAATAATTGAGTGTTCATGATGGTGGGTAATTCTATACAATTTCTATAAGTTAAAAAACATTATTTTGAGACTATTACAGAAAATCGTTAAAAAGTATCTCATTTGGAAAACAGTAAAAAGATTAAATTAAAACCATTTTATAATATTTACAACATTTTTAAAATTTTAATTCATAATTAATTATTATAATATGAGAAATATTCATGAAAAATTATTTAAAAAATTAAAAATTTAATGAAAATTATTTTTGAATGAAAAGAGATATGAAGACATCTTTCTTTAAAAAAAATTCTCAATATTTTTAAATATAAAACAGAGAAAAATTATACAATTAATTGAAAATAAAAATTATCCCTAATAGAATAAAATTAAATGGTTTTATTTGAAAATTATCAAATAATTTCTAAAATTGGAAATTTAGGCATAAATAATCGAGGTCAAAATAAGATTGAAACATAAACCCTTACAACTTTATTAATTCTTGAATAATATATTTCATGAATGAAATAAATGTATTATAACGTAAAATATCATAAATCATTAAGGATACATGAAATGATAGTTAATTTTGCATTATATAAACTATTTAAATGAAATTTTGTGAATAATGAAACATGTGTCTCAAAGGAGGATATTTTTAGACAAAACTATTAACTCAAGGATAGATAGTGTCATGTATTTACTTTATCTGTTTTATTATAAAAATATATCAGTAATTTATTTATATTATTGTATTTTAGTGTTTTAATCCCTTACAATAAATCCATTTAATTGTTTTATTTATATGACTAATTTAATTACATGATATGTTATATCTACGTTAGGTGGATTGAGGATGCTTAGTAATAATTTTAAAACTACATATGTGTGTTGACTATGGTCAAATAAGACAATGTATCATCATTTAAAGAGTAATAACAATTACATTATAATCATTTTTATATATATATTATAATTTTAAAAATAACCATGAATTATGGGTATGAAAAATGAACTACATTACAATCAGAGAGATGGTTGGTCATACATATTCATGTGTAACATCTCCATTTTTCAATGATCGTAGTAGAAAGTATGTAAGAGTTATTCTAACATCAAATAATTATTAAAATATCATAATAAAATTATTAAAATATACCTACATATACCATCCCTGTGATTTGGTAATAAAAACAAATCATATTGCTTCGTGAGGAAGTATTTCGTCGTACACACGAACAATGTTATCCTTTATACATGTAAGGTAAGGTAATAAAGTGTATGATATATTCAATTTCGAGAATAAAAAATATTTTTTTAATATAATATAAAATTATTAAATCTATCATCATAAATATCTATGATGGTAATTGATTGAAGATGAATGGCATCGGTTCGTGAGGAGGTAGTAAGTCATACACATGATGGCTGGTTTCATTTCCCATTTGTTGGAAGAGGAGACATATTTAAGTTACCTCATTAAAATAAGAAAATAACAGTATATTTTACATATTGATGTGATTATATCATCATTATTGAGTTATATTTTAATGATGCACAATAATAAATAAATAAAAAAGATACTCTATTAAAGATGATACCACTTCGTCAGACAAATTATTAAAGATTATACCCCAGAAATCTATTGATAGTAATTATAATAAAAATGGACTATAGGATGTGGTGAGGGAAGAAAATAAGTTATTTTTTGTAGGGGTTTTCTACACCAAAAGTCATTAAAAGTGTTAAGGGAAGAGGATAATGGGCTCACTTTTATAGCTGGTGGAGATAATACACATTGAATTTTTTATATGAAAACGTTATACCCAATCTATAAACAAGTAAAATGTTAAAAATTGATTATTATATAATATTATATGAGAATAGGTAAAAATATTTCTAAAAAATATTATTTTTATAAAAAATTTGTCTTTTTAACCATATATTTTTAGTTTGTCATCCATTAAAGACATTTAAACCTTAACCATAGAAATTATTTGTTTTTCTGAAAATTCATTGTGACCAACAAATAATTTGGAATTATTACATAATATTTATAATAATAATTTAAAATATGGAATCCATCTTTCAAAATTAAATTCACAAAATTGGTATAATTTAATTTAAAATTAAACTCGTTGATGTGTTGAAATTTTTTTTCCAAATAAAAAGTTACCATAAGTGTAAAAACATTATATAAAAATTCAAATTAATATTTTTCCCAAATACCAAAATTTAATTAATAATAAAAGTGTTCAATTAATTTTACTTTTTAACAATTTTAGAACAAAATATATCTTGTTAAATTATTTAAAAAAATGTAAAATTCAATATAAACTGATATTTTTTAATATTCAGTTGAAAAAATTAAACATTTTACAAAAATCCAAATACATCACTATAATAAAATTTTTACATGTTGATTAAAAATTGAATTTTATTTTTTCACATTAAATTTCTAAAATTAGTAGAATATAATTTGATTATTTGTTCACAAAATGAGATAAAAGTTATTTTTTAGAAAATGTACATTCAGAGCTATAATAACATTTCCAAAAATTAAGTACATATTTATCCATATATTTTCATTACCATTCCAACTGAATTTTAATAATGTGTTTATTTCTTTTTATATCACCAAAATTAACAACTTGGTTGTAATGGACATGTTTAAATAAAAAGGATAATAGTATATTGGGGATAATTAAAATTCATTTTTGTGTATTGTACATGCTATCAAACACACTGTTATTTTTTAATCTAAAGGGGATACAATCACAAACTAAAACCATATTTGTATAATTAACAGAATGTATCTCTAAAATTGGGAAACAAAACATCTAATAAGAGTAGCATGAATTTTAGTTACTCAAATTCATTTTTGTAGACTGATTTATTTCTCCTAAATCACCCCATTTAAAACAGAAAAATAAAAAAGCATGATTAATATACCTCTCATTGGTATCTAACATTAAATAATCCCTTTTTCACTTTGTTGTTTGGGAAACATAGGGTCCTTACATCGAATATAGGGGGTCACTAAAATATCATATCCTAGTTGTTCACCCCCATATATGTCATGCACAAAACATAATTACTCTTGTTTCCCAATCATCCCATTCAATCCTCTCGAGTTCCTATATCCAATATTTATCTTATCTATGAATAAAAATCACAAATACAACACTTTCATAAACATCCCCCACTATGGTTCGCACCTAGTATTATAGTGAATATAAGTTGTGCCCTTGAGGTATACCTTCAATAGGCCCTGGGTTAGAAACTGTCACAAAGGTTATAAAACATCTATATGAGAGGAAATACCATCATAAAAAACCAATAATTTAGAAATGAAGTATAAATTAACACTATAATATAAATAACCAGTATCTAAAATATTACCAACTTGTATGTATAGTTTCAAACAGAATAAAAATGTCATGCATAGTACTAAAAATACTACCATGTCATAAATACAAAGTAAAATCAAATATTTAAGCTAGTAATTCCCACCCCATTCACTAAACTTGCCCTATAAAACAAAAAAAAAATTATATGTATATGAGTGAGAATAATATGTAATCTTAATAGTATCATACCCATGACCACCTGCCATACAAATTCTCCAGTGAGAAATAAGCTGAAACAAACTCCACCTACAAGGTCAACCACCCCCCAAACTCACCAAGACTCTTAAAAAAGTAACACAATCATGTAAAATAACATAATATGAAGAATATAAAAAATTTTCTAACAACCCCTTCCCTACAAAGTTTTCACTATCATGCTCTAACATCAAAGGTCATTTTCTCACTCTCTCTAAGATGGAATTTATATTGGGTAGAAATATGATCTCCCCTAACATTCTGTATGGTCTATAATTTTATAATGGCCTCAATATATCCATAACATTACCACAACCATAGAACAAGACATAGTTATATCATATGAATTTTTTCATATCTACTATCACATATCACATCCCATATCCAATATAGTGGGGTGTCATTAACATGAAAATAAATCGCATGCCCTACTCCTAACATCCATGAAACCCACCACATCTCACTAAATCATCCATTAAACCAAACCACTATAAAACACCCAATATACATTTTCATGTATAGGTATTAGTTATCCATCCATTATCCCCAACCTGGATGTTTGGTAAAAAATTATGAACCTAAAACATTTGGGTGTCGCAAGGTTATATGGATTAGATGTGTTACAAAAATAAATCACATGGAAATGCAATATATATATACTATACACAATCCTATGCTGGAGGATTCATAGAAATACAACCCCATCACAACCCACAACCATCACCAAAATTCCATCATCACACAAACATCATCCATTACTATCTATAATGAAAACCATTCCCAAGAAACCACATGAAACTTCTATAATACCCTTTTCAAATTAATATTTTAACCCATAATTTAACATTTATAGACTATCCTCTTACTAACCACTTTAAATTTATTGTGTTTCTTCCTTATAATGTTTAATGAAAAAACATTAATCACTATAATCCACATAAACTTCAACCATTTCTATTTAATTAGAATTGATTTACTTTTCAGCCATTTCCCATTTATCACACAATTCCAGCAATGTTTATTTATCAATACATCATTATTAAATATATAGTACATGAAACTAAGAAACTATCAAATGTTCATACATAAACTAACTAAACCATTTCCCACAACAACCCACATGTACCATCTTTCCACCCAAAATAATGAAACTACAACCCTTCTACACAATACACTCAAAAAACCATCAATCATCAACTGACCATCAAATATCCATCACAAAAAACATATCATGATAAAAAATTCATATCTTATATCCAACACATAACACATATTAAAACAAAATACAAAATATTTCCTTATCATATTCAATGTCAAAACACACACAAAACAATCAATTCAAAAATGGAATAAAAAAATTAATACTTTATGATTAACACATTTACAAATTCCCCTTTTCATCTTGTTACATATTCACATAATATAACATATATGATAATCCAATACATAATTTCATAACCACATGTATCTAATTAATCATTGTATTTATATGATTACTTCTACTTTGAAAAGGTTATTTAATCATCTTAGTTTCAAAAAGAGATAAGTTTATCATAGAAGAATAAAAAAATAGTAGATGCAAAAATAATTGATCATCGTTATGTAATAATAAGAACCCATTAAATAACATGTGAAAAGATCCAGGTACCCTTCAATTTAATTTTAAATTATCTATTATAATTATTTATGTTGATTCTTACCATTGACATATATAAAACATCCTCAAGAAACATCCTTAATTTACATATATATCGGTTATTTCTCGAAACCCCTACCTCAATATGAAAATTTCACTGAATCAACAAAAAATAATGAAACAATAATGAATAACCCAGTACTAAACTAAGAGGAAACTGCTTTGGAACCTAACCACATTATTCCTCTAGAAACAGATACTAAAAAATCTACCAACAACTAGAGGGATTCCTCAATGTATCCTCTATAGAGGAGAAAAAAAACTTAGAGAGGGAGAGGGAAAATTGGATTATCTTGAATTTTGAAAGAATGATCCCAATAAACAAAGAATATATAATCCTAAAGAATAATTACTAAGGGGTTCCAAAAGGGTGAGGGTATGATAATATTGGGGAAGGTAAATAAAAGAAAAAAAACAATATCACAATAAAATATTGGTAATGGAAGTATGAATAGAATCCATTATAGTGTGGTAACTCCAACCACTATTTTGGGGATCATGGTTAAATAGATATATGATCTTCTAGGTGATCAAAACATTTTACCCTTTAACATCATGAACCTAAAAACTATTTCAAATAGTTTTTTCAAAAACTAAACACTAACCTAAATCATAAAAATTTTCATTTTATTTCTAAAAAAGGCCACCACATCCATCCCATGGTACCAAAAAAACACTTTCATTGTTTCACCTCTCCAAGTCATGACTATTATTTTCGTGTGATCCAACTCTTAGTGTCATTTCCCCTTTATCCTAACTCAGACTACCATGATTTCAGGTTATCTTTCTAGTTTTTTATGGAATTTAATACATCTCTATTTCAAACAACGAAAAAATTCCATAGAGTATAGAACCATAATTCTCATCACCATGGAAATGTGTTTTCCTTATTTCTTAAAAAGAAAATATTTTCAAAAAAATAACTAGCACCATGGGAATTTCAGAACCCATGGTGAACCATAAGACAAAATGGATATATACCATTCCTCTAGTTATAATTAACCTAGATAATCATGCATATAATACTAAAATATACTCTTTCACCTCTAACTCATTGGGATGAAAACTCTACTGATGGCCCAAACTCAAATCTCACATTAGTAGAACCTTTGAACACCCTATTAAGACCCATGACAGCTAACAAGTTTCCAAGGAATGATCTTTAAATGTAAAAAACATTAAAAATGTATATTTCTATGTATGTGTGATTTTCCATGCTTTTAAACACCATCTATTTCTTATTCATTACATTTCATAGTGTTTTTAAAAATTAGTTTTTTGTTCTATAATGTAGTCTTGGTATGGTTGGTAATGAACCAGGTTGTGTATAAATAAATAAACGTTTGCCTAATTAATTTTCATTAATTAAATTCATAGTGTTATATTCAATATAAGAATACTAGGTAATTTTTTAGTCAAAAAAATTATTTGTAACAAAAGTGGGTTTCCATGCATTCTTTCGTTTAAATTAAAAGCTTGATTTCAAATTTATATAATTTTTAATTCCAAAATATTATCTATATTTTTTATTTTCATCATTTTATATTTTTATTACAATCATTTTTTGATATTTTTTGAATAGTTTTATTTTACTATTTATAGGGAAAAATTAAAAATTTTATTTAAAATTGAAATTTTTTTTCATGTATTTTCAAAGTGACGTTTATTTTTTAATAAATTCTAAAAATTAATCAGTTTATTTTAATTAGAAATATTCAAAAAAATATCTTTCAAAAAACAGATATTTTAATTTTGTATAAAAACTGTTTTTCTACTTAAGTACTAATTTTTCTAAAAATTGTTTTTTATCGGGATTTACTAGTTTATTTTTAAATAAATTTCCTTCAATTATAAGAATTGAATTTTGAAAAATTAATTCCATTTATTAATTCAAAATAATTAGTATCATTTAATAATTTTAGAATAATTTTTTGTCATAATGAATAGTGAAAATAATAAAAAATAGTTATCATTGGTATGGTTTAAAACATGTTTACTAAGAGTTAAAATAAATAGATAAAGAATAAAATGAAATAAAAATTGAATAAATTAAAATTTACAAACATATTTAGACCCTTTATATTCTCAAATTTAGAAATATTCCACTTTGGCACCATTTTTCTTGACTGATACATTAATATATTTTAATCATTTTAAAAAGTCCAAGTATGTATTCTCCTCCAATTAAAAAAATAAACCCCTCTCTTCATCTCTCTTCACATAAAAATCCATTTGATTTAAAAATTAACTACCAATATACCTTCCTAAAATATCTAACTACATCGTATTTTATATTTTTTATCATAAAAATGACTAGTAGTTCTTTAGATAAAACATTAAAGAGGCCGTCTAAAGAAGATTTAGGGTTCAAAACTGAGCCTTTTCATTTTACTTATTAATATAACTCATTAAAATCATATTAAAAAATGATTAAATAATAAAATTAGTATATTTTAAATATTAAGATGTGATTTTCTAAATTTATTCTCCTATATTATTCTCCAATTCCATCAAATGGGAGATGAAACCATCGTTCTTGAGTACCGCATACTACCACCTCACGGACCAATGTTATTTGTTTTCCATCAATCTATCACAAAGAGTGTTATAATTATTGATTTAACACACACATATAGATATATATATGAATTTTATATTAATTTCATAATTATTTTTTAAAACTATAATAAATTATATATTTTCATACCATTCCATCTATTTAAAAATGAAAATAGTGTTCATGTATACAAATGGATTAAATTCTCTACTAAGAGATGTTATTTTTTTATCATCATCACATCACAAGGATGGTATATATAAGTTTATTTGAATTAAATAATTTTTTATTTATTATATATTTATCAATATAGAAATATTAAATAATAATTACCTTTATTCCCTCTTGTTTATTAAAAAAGAAACATTACTCATGCGTACGTATGATATATCATCTCCATGATTATAACATAACACTTTTTGGTCGGAGATTGATGGCAAGAGGGGGTGAATTTCCTTTTAAAAAAGTTTAACAATTTAAGAAAAAGTTAAAGCGCAGCGGAAATGAAAGAGGCAAGACACAAAATTGATAATGGAGTTCGGCCTAAATCCCAAGCCTACGTCTCCGCTCCCACTCAACCGTTGAGAGATTTATACGAAAGCTTGCTTTTTAATGGTTGTAGCAAGAAACCCACTAGACTTTAAGGCATCTTAGAAACCTATTATAGCTTGGTTTTTATTGGTTGTAGCAAGAAACCCACTAGACTTCTTACAGGTGAAGGCTAGCTCACCTATGACTCAAGTCTTTTACAGGGAAGACTTGACTAACCTCTTCACACCTTGAAGGTGGTGTGAAAACCCAAGCAAAGGGAGGATGAGAGAAATAAGGGTTTGTATGCACAAACTCAAAATAATGCTCAAAATGATAAAATAATAAAAACCGTAAAGAGGAGAAGTCTTGGGCGCCAATGGATTGATTGGTGATGATGAAGAGCGCTCCCAAGCTTCTATGGTGGTGCTCCTTGGTTGTGGAAGTGAGTTGGAGTAGGTGGGGATCCTTGAAGGAATGCGCCGGAGGTTTGCCAAATGATCGAAAAATGTTCCCGTGGGCTACTATATTTTTCTGGGGCTTCCTAGTCCTCTATTTATAGGAGAGGAACACCCAAATGGCCGTTGGGGGTCTTCGGAGCCGTTGGAGAGGCCTTCGGAGCCGTTGGGAGTCAAAAGTACAAGTCTGGTCAAAGCCCAACGGCTAGTTTGACTGGGAACATCGGCTGGCCGGTGGTGTCTCACCAGCTGGCCGGTGGTCCACCGGCTGGACGGTCCTCAGTCACCGGCTGGCCGGTGCTCCAGACAGAGAGCAAGCTCTCTGCACAGGTTCCACCGGCTGGCCGGTGGTCAGCCACCGGCTGACTGGTGACAATACCGGCTGGCCGGGGAGCTCTCATCGGCTGACTGGTGACAATACCGGCTGGCCGGGGAGCTCACACCGGCTGACCAGTGGATCTGGACAGAACCCATTGCTACTTCCAGAGACCACCGGCTGGCCGGTGGGAATCCACCGGTTGGCCGGTAGACTCAGAGAGTCTACTTTCAGTCCTTCTTGGCCCAACTCTTTGGAAACCTTTTGCCTATCAACAAAAACACTTGAAAACAAGTTAGAACAAAATAAGAGTGATTGTGATCATTAAAATCCAAGAGAGAGGGGTACAACAATCTCCCCCTATTTTGATGATCACAATCACCAAAACAAGCAATGTAAAAGACTAAAATGAAAGGCATGCTTTAAAGGATAAATTGAAAAGGAAAGCAAAGCATGAGAGAAATATTTCTCCCCCAATCAACCAAGGAAATATTCCCCTTTGTGATTATCAAAATAGCATGGGGCATAAAATTTGATTGAAGGAAAGGATTGAAAAACAAGATAGAGATTTTAAACCAATTGAAATTTTTGAAATTTGAATTGAAAGTTTTAAATTGAAAGTTTTGAATTGAAAGTTTTGAAATGAAAGTTTTGAATTGAAAGTTTTGAATTGAATGTTTTGAATTGAAAGTATTGAATTGAATGTTTTGAATTGAAAGTTTTGAATTGAAAGTTTTGAATTGAAAGTTTTGAATTGAAAGTTTTGAAGGAAAAACTCAAAAAGGCTTAAACGATCTTAACTCCCCCTAAATAAAAACAACAAATCACTGGGGAGAGGATTTTAGAACCGAGACAAATTTTGGTCCAGAGAGACTCGCTAAAAGGGATTTTTCAATCCAAACTTGTCTTGTGGTGGGTATTCTCCTATGAAATTCATAGTTAAAGCAAATGGTTTTGGGCCTTCCATACCGGGCATTTTTGCAGTCGCACTCGCAAATTAAGTGCCCGATCTTTTTGCAATAGTTGCAAAATTTATATTGGGAGCTCCCCCTTATAAAAATAGTAGGAGCATGGGAAGAGGAAGCTTTCTTGGAATAGCCAAGCCCTTAGGTGGTTCTAGATATTCATTGGGAACCAAGGAGCTTTGAAAGGTTATGTTCACCTTCGGTGAACATAGCTAGGGATTTCCTTAAATCCTTGATTGTTGATTCCATAGAATCAACATCGGGAAGGTTTTGGATCTTGAGGGACAAGTCTTCCTTCTCTTCGAGAAGTTGATCATTTTCGGAAGAAAGAATTTTTAATTTCTTTTTTAAAGCAATAAATTTGGAAGAATGTTCGTGAAAACCTTCCTCCAATTGATCTCTCGCATGTTGGATATCCTCGTAAGATACATGATTGAAAGATTTGGAAGAACAAGAGGAAGAGGAGTCGGAAGAGGTTACCTCATGAAATGCCATTATACATTTTTTACCGTTGTCTTTTGAGGAGGAGGAGGATGAGGAGCTATCACTCCAAGTGGCCTTGAATGCCTTTTTATTTTCCTTTTGCATGGCCCTTGTCTTGTGAAGTGGGCAATCGGGCTTATAATTGCCTTTCTTGCCGCACCCATAGCATATTACCTCGGGCTCGGATTTTTCGTCGAGATCTTCCTTTCGAGCCTTGCGAGATTTCTTCTTTTTGTTCTTATTCATGAATTTGTGCATCTTGCGTGCAAGGTTCTCGATTTCTGAATCGCCGCTTGCAGAGGAAGAAGATGAGGAGGAGGGGCTTTCTTCTTTTTGAACTTTGAAGGCGATGTTCTTTGGAGTTTTGATGAGTTTGCCTTCCTTTTCAGCTTGCCTCCTCATGGTGATCTCGTTGGTCATGAGGGATCCGATGAGCTCTTCGACCGGCATTTCTTTTAAATTCTTTGCTTCTTGAATTGCCGTGACTTTCGGTGCCCATGAACTTGGTAAGATCCAAAGGATCTTCTTGACCATAATCTCTGCAGAAACATCATCTCCAAGAGACTTTCTCCCATTACAAACATCAGTAAAGCGAGTAAACATATCAGTAATATTTTCAGATGGATGCATGGTAAAAGACTCAAAATCTTGATGGTACATATCCAATCGAGTATCCTTAACTTTTTTGGTCCCCTCATGGGTAACCTCCAAAAGTTTCCAGATTTCATGAGATGAAGTGCATGGGGAAACTCGATTGAATTCATTACGATCAAGGCCACAATGAAGAGCGTTCATGGCTTTGCCATCAAGCTCGAAATTTTTAATATCGGCTTGAGTCCATTTGGATTCATCGGGAGAAGAGAGAGAGTAACCATGCATGACAATTCTATAAATAGGATAACCTATACTTCTAAGAAAAGTAGACATGCGGGTTTTCCAATGGGTATAGTCGGTTCCATCAAAAAAAGGAGCACGACCCAATGAATAACCTTCGGGGGCGAAAGAAGATGAAGCCATCACAATGGATCTTGAATTTGAAACTGGTTAAGGAATTACACAAACACTTCCTTTGATACCAATTATTGGGTCAGAGAGTGATGGCAAGAGGGGGGGTGAATTGCCTTTTAAAAAAGTTTAACAATTTAAGAAAAAGTTAAAGCGCAGCGGAAATAAAAGAGGCAAGACACAAAATTCATAACGGAGTTCGGCCTAAATCCCAAGCCTACGTCTCCGTTCCCAACTCAACCGTTGAGAGATTTATACGACAACTTTCTTTTTAATGGTTGTAGCAAGAAACCCACTAGACTTTAAGGCAGCCAAGAAACCTATTACAGCTTTCTTTTTATTGGTTGTAGCAAGAAACCCACTAGCCTTCTTACAGGTGAAGGCTAGCTCACCTATGACTCAAGTCTTTTATAGGGAAGACTTGACTAACCTCTTCACACCTTGAAGGTGGTGTGAAAACCCAAACAATGGGAGGATGGGAGGATGAGAGAAAGAAGGGTTTGTATGCACAAACTCAAAATAATGCTCAAAATGATAAAATAATAAAAACCGTAAAGTGGAGAAGTCTTGGGCGCCAATGGATTGATTGGTGATGATGAGGAGAGCTCCCAAGCTTCTATGGTGGTGCTCCTTGGTTGTGGAAGTGAGTTGGAGCAGGTGGGGATCCTTAAAGGAATGTGTCGGAGGTTCGCCAAATGATCGAAAAATGTTCAAGTGGGCTACTATATTTTTCCGGGGCTTCCTAGTCCACTATTTATAGGAGAGGAACGCCCAAATGTCCATTGGGGGTCTTCGGAGCCATTGGAGAGGCCTTAGGAGCCGTTGGGAGTCAAAAGTACAAGTCTGGTCAAAGCCCAACGGCTAGTTTGACTGGGCACACCGACTGGCCGGTGGTGTCTCACCAGCTGGCCGGTGGTCCACCGGCTGGCCAGTCCTGAGTCACCGGCTGGCCGGTGCTTCCGACAGAGAGAAAGCTCTCTGCCCAGGTTCCACCGGCTGGCCGGTGGTCAGCCACCGGCTGACTGGTGACAATACCGTCTGGCCGGGGAGCTCACACCGGCTGACTGGTGACAATACCGGCTGGCCAGGGAGCTGACACCGGCTAACCGGTGGATCTGGACAGAACCCATTACTACTTCCAGAGACCACCGGCTGGCCGGTGGGAATCCACCGGTTGGCCGGTAGACTCAGAGAGTCTACTTTCAGTCCTTCTTGGCCCAACTCTTTGGCAACCTTTTGCCTATCAACAAAAACACTTGAAAACAAGTTACAACAAAATAAGAGTGATTGTGATCATTAAAATCCAAGAGAGAGGGGTACAACAAACACATTTTTAATAACCATTGATTATATTTTTTAAAAGTATAATTAATGTATAAAATGATAATATTTTAATGGTAATTATTCTAGATATGATGTAATAATGAAATCATTGACCATTTTCAAAAAACCGAATTCGTTTTTGACCTATACGATAAATATCATCAAAATGCCTGATGTGAATCTAATTGGTCAAGTTATTTATCATTAAATAATAATATATTAAATAAAATGAATAATAAACATGAAAAGGTTTATTAAAAATCTAAATAATTATTATTATTTAATTTTTCTATAAAAAAAGAGCATATGTGATGAGTCAAACTCGTGGTAAGGGACACTTCAACAAAAAACCATGTTTCAAATATTTTTTATATTTATTTTATAAATAATTTGATTCCATGTATATATTTTTAAAATTAATAGTTGATGTATTTATAGGGAAATAAGTGAATTATAAAGGAAAATTATTTCCCTTTTATCTTTATTTCAAAGGTTCTTAAAAGGAATATGTTTAGATAATTTCTTTGGAATGTTTAGACAAAAACGTAAAAGGAATGCCATATTTTAACATATGTGGTGTCAAATGTTCTTACCACCATTGTAAATATTATATTATGATTTTTTATAACATTACATGATTTCATGATTTCATTACAGAATTTCCTTCATTCCCATTATTTAAGTGTTTTCAAATATATTTTTAAATGGAATTAAAATTTCAATATCCATAATTGTTTTTATTATTGCTGTGAGGAATATTAACTTTTTTATGATGATGGAAATGAAATATTTTAGGTTTTGTGACTATTTTATTGTTCTTGGTAATTGGTTATGACAATTTGTGAGCCTGATGTATCTCATAATGTGGTGTGAGCCTTATATAGCTTGTGAGGATGACTAAACCTGATGTCTATCAAATTCACTAGGTAAAGGGATATAGTTAAAAATATATTGGTTTCTCCTAAGTTATTATTGGAATTTATCTGGTATATTATTCTAGTAGTTAGAGTTATTACAATATTGATATGAAAATAATGACTTTATTTACTTATATAGATTATCTATGCTTACTCAAATTCTTTATAGAAAAGCATAGGATTTCACATGGTGAGCTAATGATGTTATATTTAAAGACAAATGTATGAATCTTTGTAAGGTTCAAATGTTTAACTTTGTGAAAAGTTTTATTTTTTAATGACTTCAAGGATGTGTTTATGAGTTTTACTTTTCCTTAAATATTTCTTATGATTTTCAAAAAAATCATGGGTAATGATGATTATTCCATGGGTTTGATCATGTTTATTTTAAAATCATAGTGTATTATAAAAAATGAAATATTATAATGATTATTCATGGACTACAAAAAATTTTTAATTCCTACTATATGTCCTTAAATAAAATTTTGTGTTAATCACATGTTTTCAAATGGTTTTAAAGGCTGTTTAAGGATTATTATGGTCATGTATGTGGTCAAGATGAAAATTATGAATCTTTTTCAAGAAAATAAATTTTATTTATCTAAAAATATATGTTTTTTGGGGAAATGGATACTATTTGGATGTTTCCAATGTGTGAATTTTTATTTTATTATGATAGGGGTATGATATAATTCTCAAAAACACTAATCCTAAAAGGTTTTAGGAAAGGTATTAAAATGAATTATTATAGAATAGATCTATTTATATTTTTTAGTACCAGGTTCTTATATAAAGAGTTTTTGTTATTTTTTGAAGGTGTTCAACACCAACATTGGGTTTTTTCCCTCTTATTGGTTTTTCTATTACTGTTTTGGATTGATTGTTTTTTTTCAATTTTTCATGTTTTTGAAAGAAGGGTTTGGTGATATTATTTAACATCACATCTCACTAAGGCTCTATCTGCGACACACCATTCACTTACTTCCAGTTCCATCACTCCCATACCATTCCATTCTAGTATGATGTATCTCATGAATATCCTACGATGCATTTTATAATATTTAGTATTTTTCTATGAAGATTAAATTATAAAAAATATTTTTATTTTGATCTTTATTTTGTGGCTCTCTGGATTTATCCTTGACATTTTTGAAAATTATGGACATCATGGTCAAGGTTCTGGGGGTGTTGATCCTTATTGGTAGGTGTTCTACTATTTTGGTTGGCATATCCATGTTGGAGATGGTGTTATAAAAAAAATTATTTAGTGTTATGGTTTTAGTGGTTCTACTAATTGATTTTGATGGGACTATGGTACATTCTCTCTGGGTTAGATGATGATTCTGGTAACATGTTTGTTAGGGTTTAATTCTTGATTCATCTCACAATCCATGCTAAAAATGTGCATTCATGTTTTTAATATTTTATTTTAATTTTTGGGGGTTATTTTTTCCAATGGATCTGTGTCATTTTTGAATTATGTATTTCTATTCTTTTATTTTGTAATTTTGATTGTATATCTAGTCTTGTGATGTTCCCACAAAATCATAGTGTTTTTTATGAATATAAAAAATAACTTAATAGATTACAGTAAAGAATGGGAAAAACACGTGAATAATGCTGGAATATCACATCTGATTCATCCAAGGATATTGGACACATGATATAGTTTCATGCCATATAATAGTAAATTACTTTATTTTCACGTGTTTTTCACATGTTAATGGAACATGTGGCACAAATCATAATGAACCTTCTGGGTCAATACGAGGTGTTAATACTCATTTTTTTATGACTATTAGTTAAACATTTTGTTTAATAGGGACTATATGGAATGTAACAATTTTGTACACACTATACAACCCCATATAATTTACATTCTACATTATTAAAAATGGATTGTTTAGATTGTTAAATAGTGTCATTATAAGAATTATATTGACTACTAATTAATAAAGGCAGTGATATATGGACTACAATGTCTATAGTTGGACGTAAATTCCATGTGTCTTGTGTCCCTCCACACCAACAACACAATGATTTATTTCTAGTGTCTTGTGTTGAATAATAATAATTATTAAAGAATGATATATAAAATAAATAATTACATGTTGTGTAATAGTCTTGGAACATGTCTTGTACATAACACACATTTCAAATGATTTAATCTATGTATATTTTTATCTTGACATATTTTCAGTTATACATGTTGTGAAGACTATACAATTTGACCACCTGAAAATGCACATTGTTTATATCATGACATGTCACATAGAAACAAAATCTATGTATGTATACTGTATATAATTCAGACTGTAAAATGTGTGTGTTATAAAACATATCAAGTGATTAAACACCAAATATATATATATATATATATATATAATTATAAGAATGGGATATAATATAACATATACAGTACATGTTGTGTATCCTATAAATTACATATCACATACGTAAAAAATAAAAAATAAAATTTAACTTGTTCAGTTTTTTTAAATAACATATAATGAGATTCTTATTAAGTTTCAAGGAATTAAATTTGGATAGATTTCAAGATAAAGGATAAATTTAATAATTAGATTATTATTTTAAAATTTCATGTAAATTCATCTTAAATATATATTATTTTAAATTAATTATATCAATATTAAATGTGTGAAGGTTGACTCGGTGGGAACCGTTTTGTAATGTGGTCTCACACCTCCCATCTAGGGAAATCATTCAGGAGGTGGGAGAGAATGGGAGACCATACTACTTGTCATCCACCCAAAATGTGAAAATAATAATTTATCATTTAGAGGGTGGATGAGGTAAAAATGAATTGAAACCTACGGGATGGAATTTCTCTAGTACTCTTTTTGTTGAGACTTGGGAAACATTTTTTGGCCTTATGGGTTATTTTTTACTAAAAAATTCCCCCATCCCTACAGGGTAGGGATGACCTTGTACTATGGTGACTGCTGCTACTATCACCACCCTATTGATCTCATGCATCCTTGTTCGAGTGGGATCCATACACGATGATGAGTCTACACATGAACCACTTATTTCTGAGGACATTGGAAGTGATTAGATATTTTCTTCCCTTAAGCGAGAAAACTTCAGAATGTTCTCATTTACCTATTATTGTAGTTTTTTTCATATTTATCCCATATATCTAGATAATTTTTAGACTTATGAAAGGAAAATTATTATCGAGTGTGCCATCATTCTTGAGTAGGGATTTTTATTAATAGATCCCTAGGAGTAATTATATTAAATTATGTCATTTAAAAGGGGGAATAATGAATGGGTAATGAGGTTAAATGAAATGATCCATGTTCCCAATCCCTTGATATAAACACCACGTGGGGAGTTTATAATTAGATGGGGAAGATTATGCAATGCATTGGGCATGTGGATTGAAGATATTTTTGTTGATTCTCTGGTCGTGGTTGTTATGTAGATGGAAGGTATTCCTTGTCAATTTTATTAAGAATATCTCCCATTTTTTAAATGGTATGTATAACAATTTTAAGGAAATAATTATTCTTTCATGTGGAAGAGTGTTTTCCCAATATCCATAAGGATGTTGTGCATTTATTCTTATGACATGCCTCTTGAATGTCAATCTGAGAAGTGGATGAGTACCAAATCATGATTGGTATTTCATCCCTAGCCAAATTTCTTCTCATGAGAAACATATCCTTTTATTCTTATAACAGATATCTCTTTACTTGATTATCCCAATACAAGTTATTCTTGATGGCTTTGTCATAAGTAGAACCAATATTGGACGCCTCTTTGGTATGAGAATGGGCTAGGGTGGTTTGAAGGATAATTGTTGACATTAAACATCATCAATTTGATAAAGGATAACACATGTAATTGATATGATATATAACATTTCAAGGCCCTTATTTCTTGAGCCCCTCAGAATATTATGGAATTCTCATATTTGACTCAGTAAGGGAAGGAACTTCTTTATGAAACGTAAGGCCACTTGTGAGAGGAACATCACAGTAAATTATGTCATGCCATGGACTTCCATTATAGCTCTATTTCTAACAACAAGTAGAATATGTAATATGTATACCCTAGGGAGAACCTTTAGTGTAGAATAAAGAAAGGGGAGGTCCTTCTTTTTGAAATGATATGTCACTACATTGATGAACTTCACAGTGATTCCCATCATTGAGAGGACTACTTACATAGATTGATGTCTGACTATAGGGAGAATCTTATAAACATATACTTAATGAAGGAACATCAAGGAAGATGATTGAAAGGGGATTAAATTCAGGTTTTTTGATATTCTGGCCATGAGGAGGGGTACTGTAATTCTTATTATGAGATAACCTCTTGCGATTGATCATTTAGAACCCATGAAGAAGGACATCATGGTACACACTCTAGGTAGGAATATTAGAGCTACACAAAATGATGTTGAGGGGAGGACCTTATAAGCCTCCACTTAAAATCCAACAAATAGTTAAATAGGATATTAGGATCCTGATCCATGACTGATAGATGTATTAGGGCCTCAAGAACTCAAACATCTAGCAGGACAAGGTTATGATTTTTCTCTTCATTTTTCAGTTTCCTTTGGTGCGATTTCTTTTTAGGAACTATCTTAAAGGTGACTATGTCTAATTTCTATGAGTGATGGCCTTCACATACTGATTCGTATTCTAGAGGATCCCATATTACTACCAGAATATGTTGGTAAAATTCTGAAATTCTAGATTAAATAAATTTCTTCCCTGGAGAAACCTCTAAAATGGACTAGTGTCCCCCAATTTAAATGAAAATTTATGTGTGATCTGCAACACCCCATGATTTTACATTACGTTATTTCTTCAAAGTAATTCAATAACATTCACTACAAGAAACATTGAGTTCAATCACATCACGACTTACCAAACTAGTCGTTCAAAAGATGTTATGAATAGTGTTAATTGAATTTTGAAATAAATATAATCCTTATAATTTTAGAATCCATATTATGAGTTTCTTAGACATAATGTAATAACAAATTCATTTTTTCAAATAAAAGAAGTATTTTTCAAAAAATGCACTTTTACCGCCTTTAAATGGTGAACCCTTCTTAAATCCAATATTTTAAACTTTTATATATTCCATTTAAAAAAATAAACTTCTTCTTTAGAATCAGGAAATAAAAATTTAGTTTCCATGAATTTTTTATATTTCTCTGATAACTTTCATATTATGATGAATTGTGAACATTACTAAATTTTAATTAAAAAAAACTTTTTTATTTGAAATAATTAATAGTGAAAAATTATTAATTGTATTGATTTTAAAGTACAATTAGATTATATTTTTACCATTTAATCCAATGTTGGTCATTGGACATAATTTCACATTTAAACTGGAAAAAAGCAAGTGCCAATCTTTTGATAAATATTATTTCCTAAAAACATGCTTTTTATTTTGACAACAAGAATTAATTTTAAATTAATTTCTTCCACTTATATGTTTTGAATTTTGAAAAATGGATTCCATATTTAGAATCAGGAGTTCCAAATTGTTTAAATAGGTAACTTTTATTTTAAGACATTTTGAATAATTACACAGGTAAATATTTTATTAACCTTGGTTAAAAGGAAAATCCGGTAAATAAGGGAAACACAATTATATTATAATATTATTAAATTACCCTAAAACATGTCCTAACCCTATTGGTTGATACATGTTCGACCATGGGCATCTTTGGTTCTATTTTGGGACCCCATGGAGCAACTCGTAAGTGATAATGACACTTCATATTAATTAAGTTAATGTTAATAAAAAAATGACATAAGCATATATCTTTTAGAAACACAATATTTACATAGTGTTATATATGTTATATTTTCATCTATAAATATTCATTAGAAATATAAAATGATTTCCTACATAATGGTATTTTATTTATAAATTTTATACTTTGAATAATTAAATTTAATTATGACACAATAATGATGCAATATTTTCTTTATTAATGAATGAATCAAATAATTGGTATTATAAATGTTAAATTAAATATAATTTGAAAGTTTTGATGACATCCACGAATTTTATAGCTTAATATGACATTATAGGGTTTTTTAAATGAATTTGGTTCGAATTAATAATGTTTTTAAGACTTAAAAAAATCAATTATTAAATAATGTCAAAATTGACATAAAGAACTTTTTTAAAAAACTATTATATTCTAAATTGATATAGGATTCTTATAATTCTATGTTTCTGCCAGAGGACTTATATAATGATAGGTGTATCATTAATTAACCACTTTGGTGTCTCTTGGAAAATTTATAGTATGTTTATTAACCATATAATATAAAAATACAAAGAGACGTGGTAAATGTCAAACTAATTAACTAAGAGTTAAAACTAAATGATAAGGTTAATAAAGAGACCCAAACCTTTATAAAACCAATTAGATGAGTTGTCTTCAACCCATACCCACCTTATCCTTTAAATAAATCAGTTTTTAACCATTATAAACAGAATATGAATTTATTATAAAATAATATTTCAATCTTTTCCTAAGCTACCCATCACCCCTCTTATAAAAGGGAACTCCCCATTATCTCTAATTCACACCTTCAAATCCATTTTTCTCGGCCAACCCCAGCCCAAATTTCCTTCCGAATATCCTCAGTTAAACCTTGAGGCCTTAGTTTTATGATAAATCCAACCTAAAGATCCCTTTTGATAAAATCAAAAGGATGAACCAGAAGAAGAGGTAATGCTTTCACCACCCTCTTTCAAGTTCCTTTCTTCTTCCAATTATTCCTTATTTGTTATTTCCATTATAAAATAATTACTCTAGTATCTTCTCTAAACTGTGATGTTATTAAAAATATGTTACAACCATAATCAGTATTCTATCTATCCTTTTAATGACATGTAACCATGCGTGTGTATGTACGGCCTACCGTCCTCACGTCGTGGTGTAATTGTTATTCAATACATTATTATTTGGATGGTATGATAATGATGTGTAATTGATGTATATAATAAATATAACATGATAATGATTCTGTATATTTGATATAACATCTAATTATATATTATTTTAATATCAAAATAATGATATTGTCGCTCATTCGAACGTACAGACTACCGTCTCCATGAACGCGTTGAGATTCATTCCCCATCGAATCCATTCAAGAATAATTTTCATTTGATGGATAAAAATAATGTTTAGAGACATAATATAATTCTGAATATTAATAATATAAAACCTATCCATAATAATCCTGGCTTAAATAACAAAGCATATAATGGAAAATGAATCAGTTAACACCCGAAACAATGATAATACAAAGATATTATTAACAAAGCAATGTTAAAAGATCATATGTGATATAATATTAATGTATATGATTATTTTAAAATTTAATAACAATTATCTAACCATTACACATGAGTTTAACCTACGCTCAACCAAGTAAAATTACAAGGTAAGGGATTATTTTACAATCTCTTCATTATCTGAGGTTGTTTATACGTAATCATCTACTGGGACCTCTATATCATCCACATCCATGTTTCTTAAAAATGTATTTCAAATCATTATTACTATTTCATATAATATGTGTTAATGTCATATATACCATTTTTGACTTTTTATAAGATTTTTATAAAGGAATTATTCAGTCGTTTTGCAAATAAGGTCCATTTTAACCTTTTCGACAATATTAAGGTAAAGATGTTTTTTAACTTATACGGTGAGTGTGGCTATTTTCCGCCATTGTAAAATTGTAGAAGCTTCCCTTAAAATCTTATAAGAATATTATAAATTTTAATTTTTTCTTTTATAATTTTGTGACTTTTAAATGATTTCAAAAATGAGATATTTCTCTCAAATAGTTTTGATTTCATCTATGTTAACATCCTTTAATGGATTATAATCTTATATGAAGTTGATTTATTATGACACAAAACATCCATATTATATTGAAGGATTTGTGATATGTTTGACTATGGATATGTTATTTTTATACGATTCATGGTTTATGCAGAAAGTATTGGCATTTCGTATGCTAGTTTTAATACGAATGTTTATGTTATATTTAAACATGTTCATATGAGGAATGAATTGGACTTAGTAAGTGACGAGTGGAGCCCTCTATAGATCCTCGATGCATTGGTAGGTCTCATGAGACAAACTAGTGTATTAGAACAAGGCCCTGACAAAATAGTTTTTTTAGTCTTGGCATAATGCCTGGACTATGTGGTTATGATAGTTTGGCATTATGCATTCTATCATTATGAATGTGTTTATTGATATTTCATATGATTATTCGACTAGTAGAATATCCATGTGAATAAGTAAATGGTATTATTTCATTTTTTTCTACCATATTATATTGAAGGTCATGTTTAAAAGGATTTTGTTTTAGTTATGCATTGATTTAAATGTTTATGCTTATTTATGAATATTTCCAATATATTTTTATCCTTACTGGGAATCTGAGCTCACCCCTTTCTATGTTTTTTTCCCAGGATGTGAAAAAGTATTTTATGAATGACCCGCAAGATGAGGGGATATGAGTGTGGTCTATGGAGACAAGATGTTTTTGTAGTTTTTCATGATATGATGTAATGTAAATTTTATGAATGTATCTAGTGATTCCAAATCTACTAAACTAATTGGTCTTTCGAGAGTTGAGCTTTTGTGATCATGCCAATGTTATGTAATAATGAACCGATTCTGGGCTTCTAAGTTCAGGACATTAATGTTGGAATCAGATGAAGTTTAGTACAAACCTTGGAAGATATATTTAGATAATCTTTGATTAGATGAAATAGACTTAAGATGGACTTTGAGGATTAGTATAGAGAACTTCCTAAAATTTTTGTATATATAGATTTTGTGAGTTCTCCAAGCAATACTTCCCTGTCTGGATACGAGCAGTTAGAGGCAGCTCTAGCATAGATGTACCAAGGGTTAAAACCAGAAAACACCTCTTTGAGCTAGACTAAAATGGGAACTGGTGAACGACAATAGGCCTTGTTGCACTCTTGGTTACGACACTCCCGGGGGATATGCTTTGAATAATTCTCATTTTCTTTACAAATCATTATGAATAATTTATGAGTATAAACTTACTCAATGAAAACATCTTTATTATTAGGGATTACATCCATAAACCATTCAATTTACATTAGTTATTTTACAAGTTTGGAATTATTCATTGAAATTCATAAACTAGCCCAGTTTATGACATTGTATCCAAATGGGGCCCATTAGAAGGAATTTGAACTCCAGAAATATGTATGATCCAAGGAGTAAGAAGTATCATATATTTCATGTTATAAAACAAAATTTAGATGGTAAATAGTCTCCCATGTATTCTCAACATATGAAGAAATAGTATCAAGTGTTAATAAGATAATTAAAGAATTATCTGAGTCCTATGTATTTGAAGGGAAGCAAGAGAAGAAACGGATAGAAGAGATAAATATGGATAAAGGGAAGAGGGAAAGGAATAATTTTATCATATGTGATAACTGTGGGAAGAAAAACCCTGGAACTTTCCTGAAGGGAATGGGAGTTTGTTATAAGTATTGAGAAAAAGGACACCATGTACGTGACAACAAGGGTAAGAAAACAGTTTCAAATGTAGAATGCTTCATCTGGAAGGAGTTGGGACACTACACAAACCAATGTCGAAATCATCAGAGTATGCCCCAAATGATTATATTGGATAATAATCATGTTATGATACTTACATAGATGTGGAGGAATGATTAGAGTTATTATGTTTTTATTAAAGAATTATGTGAATTGAGTATTGTATCAACGATGTACTGGTTATAATAATTATGGAGTATATAAGGATTGTATTGTAAAAATATTTCATTAAAGACTTTTGTGTAACCATGAAAAGTGACTCAATAGCATGTTAAATATTTGAAAAATATATGGTTGAGAGAATGATAAACCATAATATGGTTCTAATACCAAGGTAGTGATTTTGGAATAATACATGATTGATTTGGATAAATTATATTGGATATTCTTGAATACCTTGAACTGATTAATGATTCGTATATTCCATCATTGTTGGAGTTTACAACATTTTTTGATAGAAGGAATATATCCAGTATTCTATAAGGAATAAGGTAGCATGAATGTAATCAATATGGTTTTAGGGTAATTCATGATGTTGCAGTGTTTTAAAAGAATGCATGATGAAGGTGTTCACATGTTATTACACCGAAAAAAGGATCTTCATTGTGTTTACCATCCTTATAAATTTTGGACTGTGAGTTTGGATAGCAGTATTTTGGATAATTATAGTTTGAGATTATTTTTTGATTTCCATAAAAGGACAACCTGGAGGTCGTGCAGAAACATGTCGTGTCTGGCAAGGCTGTGTGACTTGAACATTCAACCGAAGGGAAACAAGGGTGTATCACATACCACTCTCCCATGTGATGTACTGGATTGAATAATGTAGTTTTTTTTAAAGTTCTGTTAGTTGAATCAGAAATTTCCTTTTTTTACCCTATAAGAATAGGATAAATGGAATATTTTTTTATGTTCTATTGTCTTTAATATGAAATATGAGTTTGTGGTAGAAATTAGTGATAGGATGGAACTATACATTTCAAGTATATATTTTTTTTTCTTCTAATATTATTCTATGAAGAAATTAATTTTTAAACATTAGGTAAGGGATCTTAAAAATAAAAATTTGTTATCCTAATACATTATTTTTTTTTTGAACCGATGACATTTTAAATCATCATAGATTGATGGCTTTGAAGCCCTAAATTATGCAATTGTTTTTGACTGATGACCTCAATCACTCCCTATAAATATTTATACTTTTCCTCCAATTATGTGTCTTTAATTTCCACCAATGTTATCCTAACCAAGATCATGATTTGGTGGTGACCCTTTCATTTCTCTTTAACTATTATTAAGACTAAATTTTATTAACCTAATTTCTTGATGTGGGTTTTCCCAAAGGTATTTTCTATTTTCAAAATTTTATTTAGAAGAACAGATTGAAATTGCATGGATGCAATTTATATAAGGAAGGAATAATGTCACATCACAAGATTTCATAGTACGTTATTTCATCAAAGTAATTCAATAACTTGCACTACACGCAACACCGAGTTCAAGCGCATCACAACATACCAAACTAATCGTTCAAAATTGATTAAAAATAGTGTTAACTGAATTTTGAACATTATATAATACTTATAATTTTATAATCCATATTATGGGTTTCATAGACATAATGTGGGAACTAAGTCATTTTTTTCAGATAAAAGAAGTATTTTTAAAAAATGCACTTTTAGCGCTTTTTAATGGTGAACCCTTCTTAAATTCAATATTTGAAACTTTTATATATTAAATTTGACAAAATAAACATCTTCTTTAGAATCAGGAAATAAAAATTTAGTTTCTATGAATTTTTGTTTTTTTTTCTGATAACATTCATATTTTGATGAATAGTGAAAATTACGAAATTTTAAATAAAAACAACATTTTTAATCGAAATAATTAATAGTGATAAATTATTAATTTGAGTGATTTTAAAGTTTAATTAGATTATATTTTTACCATTTAATCCAATTTTTGTCATTGGAAAAAATTTCACTCTTAAACTGGACATATGAAAGTGTTAATATTTTAATTGTTATTATTTCTTAAAAACACGCTTTTTGTTTTGACAATGGGAATTAATTTTAAATTATTTTCTTCCACTTTTGTGTTTTGAATTTAGAAAAATGGATTACATATTTAGAATCATGAGGTCCAAATTTTTTAAATAGTTAACTTTTTTTATTAGACATTTTGAATAATTACTTCGGTAAGTATTTTATTTACCATGGTTAAATGGAAAATCCGGTAAATAAGTGTAATAAAATAATATTATAATCATATTAAATTACCCTAAAACGTGTCCTAACCCTATTGGATAAATTTATTTATGACACAATAATGATGCACCATTTTCGTTATTAATGAAAAAAGAAAATAATTAGTATTATTAATGTTAAAATAAATATAATTTGAACATTTTGATGACATCCACGAATTTTATATGTTAATATGTGATATTAGGGTTGCTTAAATAAGTTTATTTAGAATTAATAAAGTTTTTATGACTTTAACAAAAATCAATTATTAAATAGTGTCAAAATTGACATAAAGGAGTTTTTAAAAACAAATATTATATTATAAATTGATATAATAGTCCTAAAAATCTACGGTTTGTCCAAATGACTTATAAAATGATATTTGTATTGTTAATGAATCACTTGGGGGTCTATTGGAAGTTTATAGAATGATTATTAACCATATAATATAAAAATATAAAGAGACAAGTTAAATGTCAAACTATCTAACTAAGAGTTATAACTAAAAGTTAAGGTTAATAAAGTGACCCAAACCTGTATAAAACCTATTGGATGAATTGTCTTCTAACCATAAGCACATTATCCTCGAAATAAATCAGTTTGGAGCCATTAGAAACTGAATATGAATTTATTTTAAAATAATATGTCTATCTTTTCCTATGATGCCCCTCACCCCTCTTATAAAAGGGCACTCCCCCTCATCTCTAATTCACACATTAAAATCCATTTGGATCGGCGAAACCCTACCCAAATATCCTCCCAACATCTTTAAAATCAAACTAGATGCCTTAGTTTGATCATAAAGAAAACCTATGTTTCCATTTTGATCAAATGAAAAGGAAGAACCTGAAGAAGAGGTAATGATTTCACCACCCTCTTTCAAGTTCCATTATTCTTCCACTAATTCTATCTTTTTTATTTTAATTCTAAAATATTAACTCCAGTATCTTCTATATATTGTGATGTTATTACAAATATGGTAAAACCATATTCATTATTTTATCCATCCTTTGAATGACATGTCACCATACATGCGTACGTACGTCCTACCGTCTCCACGTCGTGGTGTAATTGTTATTCAATACATTATTATTTGGATGAGTATAATAATGTTGTGTAATTGATGTAAATAATAAATATAACATGATAATTATTTTTTATATATGATATACCATCCAATTATATATTATTTTAATATCAAAAGAATGATATTGTTGCTCGTGCATACGTACGGAATATCGTCTCCACGAACGTGATGATAATCATTCCCCGTCATAATCATTCGAGAATAATTTTCATTTAATGGTTGAAAATAGTGTTTAAAGACAAAATATCATTCTAGATATGAATAAGATACAACCTATCCCTAATAAACATGTCTTACATAAAAAATCATATAAAGGAAAATGAATCAGTAAACACCTGAAACAATGATAATACAAAGATATTATTAGCAAAGAAATGTAAAAAGATCATATATGATATCATATTATTGTATATGAATCTTGTCTAATTTTATAACAATTATTTCACCATTATACAGGATGTTATCCTACCCTAATCCAAGGAAAAGTACAAGGTAAGGGATTATTTCACAATCTCTTCATTATCCAAGGTTGTTTATACGTAATTATAGAATGGGGCCTCTTTATCATCCACATCAATGCTCTATAAAAATGAATTTCAAATCATTCTTACTATTTTATAGACTATGGGTTAATGTAATTTATACACTTTTTGACTTTTTATCATACGTTTATAAAGGAATCATTCCATAGTTTTCCAAATAAGGTCCTTTTTATCCTATTCGAAAAAATTATGGTAAGAATGTCTTTTTTTTATCTTATACAGTGGGTGCGGCTATTTTCCTCCATTAAAAAATCATTGAAGCTTCTCGTACAATCTTATAAGAATATTTTCAAATTAAATTCTCTCTTTTATAATTATGTTACTTTTAAACGATTTCAAAAAAGAGATATTTCTCTCAAATAGTTTTGATTTCATCTATGGCAACATCCTTTGATGGATTATAATCTTATTTGAAGTTGATTTATTATGATACAAAAATTCCATATTGTATTGAAGGTTTTGTCATATGTTTGACTATGGATATGTTATTTTAATACCATTCATGGTTTATTGAGAATGTATTGACATTTCATATGCTAGTTTTAATACGAATGTTTATGTTATGTTTAAACATGTTCATATGAGGAATGCATTGGACATAGTAAGTGATGGGTGGAGCCTGTTATAGCTCATCGATGCATCGTTAGGTCTCATGAGACAAAATAGTGTCTTGGAACAAGGCCTTGACAAAATTTTATTTTTAGTCTAGGCACAAGGCCTTGACTATGTGGTTATCATAGTCTGGAATTATGCATTCCATCATTATGAAAGTGGTTATTGATATTTTATGTGATTATTTGACTAGTAGAACAACCTTGTGAATAAGTAAATGGCATTATTTCATATTATTTATGCCATATTATGCCGATGATCATGTTTAAAAGGCTTTTGTTTTAGTTATACATTGCCTTGAATGTTTATGCTTATTTTTAAATGTTTCCGCTATATTGTTATCCTTACTAGGCATCTGAGCTCACCACTTTCTATTTTTTATATTTCCCAGGATGTGAAGAATTTTTTTTTGAATGACCTCAAAGGATAGTATGAGGGGATATAAGTGTGGTATATGGAGACAAGATGTTGTTTTACTTTTTCACTTTATGATGTAATGTAAACTTTATGAAACTATATAGTGATTCCAAGGCTACTAAACTAATCGGCCTTTCTAGACTTGATATTTTGTGATCATGCCAACATTGTGTAATAATGCACAGACACTGGGTAACTGGGGTCGGGGCGTTACATGATCATATTGCACATTTATCATGGAATATATCCAAAAACCCTTTGGAATGGGAAAAGAGATTCATGTCTACTCCTGAGTGACCACCCCATTATGTGGATGAGTCACCCCACTTGGGCATGTAGGGTTGTGGGACTAACACCTTAATATTTCTATAGAAGTGATTTCATCATGGAAAGTCTATAGAATGTATTTCGAGATTGATGTTTGAACCTCTATATTTACTAATACTTTTTGAGACATTTCCTTTGGGGGAACCGAAATATACTCCCATTCTGGTGTCGGAACAAAAATATATGCCTACTCTGGTACTCCATTTTCTTCTAGTATGTACTAATATCTCTCTTATGAGGGGATATAAGTACGAGTCTTCCCCTAATTACAAATTGATATATTCTCGCTTCATTATCCAATTTTTGTTGTATTTTATGATAGGCTTTATGTTAATTAGAAAGGATGTTTAACTTCAATTTTTCCACAGTATTTCCATGAGTTTATTTATATAAATGTGATGTAAATTTCATCTAATCATTGTTAGTTACCACTTTTATTAGCTAGAGATCATGATTTGGATGATCAGGAATTTTCATCTTCACATAGTCTTCCATCAAATTTTCATTTCTTGTGTGATATTAATGAGAGGGAATTTTTGTTTGCACATAATTGGTTACCAATATATTTACCTATAGAGATTCATGTGAATATGCAGGAACCTATGTCTGATTAACCATTTCCACCACATTTTCATGTCGGAATTGATGTGAATGATCATGAATTTTCCTATGCCCGTTTGATTTTTTCTAGGGCCCATTGGGCGGTATACTCTTTATTTTGAGGATGTTGGGCCATAAGATGTTGACAGCAACGATTTTGAGTTGGGGCCTTTATGAGGGACCCATGTGATGTTGGGATGACGTTTTTGGTGACTAAGTCATCAGAGTCCATAATTTAATGGTGGATCTTGTTATAAAATTCATGGGACTAGCTCCCAAAATGGTTTGATATGGCTATTAGCACAGTCTACTTATTGTCTTCTGAATATCACTGTCCGGATGGTTGTTGGGTCTTAATTTATTAGAGGGTTTGTCGAGCCACCTCCATGATTGGGATAGTATAATTTTTGTGGTGCTATCAAACCAATACCTTTGAAATATAGTGTTTAAGAATAATGGTGGGTGTTGTAATCCCCTATTTGGTTAAGTAACTATCCTATGCAGTGGTTGATTCACATGTATGAAAAAGGTGTTCAAACACCATTTGATTGAAATGAGTATTAGTGAAATGTTATTTTAATATATATATAGCAAATATAGAAAAAAAATCATCAATTTTGAATCTCATAAGAAAATTGGTAATTGATGGCTCACATGGCCCTCTTCCATTTTGGATGTGAAATGGGAATGGCATTGGGTAAAACCAAAACCTTGGTAAATGAATCACATCGGGCTCTTCATTTGTTCTGACAAAAGTAAGGCCGTAGACGATTGATTGTTGGGGGTGAGTTTAGTATATTCATTTATGTTGGGTTTACTATGTCTGAACAGTATCCAACGGGTTTTATTCATAGATTCAGAAATATCCAATTATTCTCTTATCCATGACCACTCATGGACCAACATTCCAATGGCGTGCATTCATTGGGGAACTTGGCTATCGACACTCCGGAACTCACATTGTTAGAGAGGATGATAATTCATATTTATCACACCTTTTTGGGGGAAACAGTTTCTTATTCCATGACTCTATTATAGATTTTAGGCATGTTCAAAAAGCCTTTGATCATTCTTATGTATGTATATTGTTGATTATCTTTCTTCCATGATCAATTAGAAACATTAATGGGGTAATAATCCTTTGTATATATACATGGGTCTCCATTGATTGGCACATTGATAAGTATACAACATTTTACTTCAATGGTAACCTTTTATTCATAGATTTTAGATTCTCTGGTCATTCATTAGGATAATGTTGGTTTTAAGCTATGTAGTGAGGTGATTTGGAGTTTACTATCATACCAAGAGGTAGATATTGTTTTGATATCAGAATAAATCCCATATAATGTGATTCCTATGTATCCTTATGAAAGTAATCTCAACCCTTGTAGTTCGAAACATCATAACATGGCATGTCACCTTTTAAGGACTCAAGACAGGGACCCAAACATGCAGTTTATTGTCATATGGCAAGGACAACAAGTAAAAAGGTAACCTATTGAAATTAGATTAGGACATAAAACTTTGAGGACCAAGGGACATGGAATGGACATGATATCTTAGGTTTATATGGTCATACCCAGAATGTTCCCCAGAGAACATTAGGGTAAATTTGGGTGTTAGGTTTGGATCTCAGGGATACTTCCAATGTATCCCAGTCTGTTGGGAATCAAATCCCACTTAGTTTGGTTTGTTGGGGTCTACACTTGTGACTATTATGATAGGGTACAACTTCATGGGGAATATTGACCTTTAAAATATGAGGAATGGATTCAGGGATTATACCATATAAGAGGACCATGTGTTTTGGATAGAGTTGGGGAAAACACCTTATAGGAGTCCCATTGTTTTTGACTTACACCATATAGGAGACCTATTATGGACTTAGAGAATGTGGATTTTATGATTGACAGTAACCTTTATGCCCATGTCAGTAATGGTCTGTATGGAAAAAATAGGAAGTAGTACATAAGATGGGAAAATGATTCACTTTTTTCTTTTGGTTGATGGATTTGGGATCCCAAAGCGGGATAGAGATTGATTTGAATGTTCTCAGATCATATATTATTTTGGTAACGAGGGTACTCATGTTTTTTTATTTTTCTTACTATAACCTAGGCTAGTTAAGAAGATAAAGGGTGATGAATCCAGTAAGAAATGATTGGGTATTACTCTATGAATAATCCCATGATTGTTCATGGGTAGAAGAGGCATGTCCACCATTATCCCTCCTCAATGTTAGTAGATAGATGTTCCCCTCAATCACAATAATAGTGAGCTTCAGGTTAGTTCCTGTGAGTCCACGTGAACTTCAAACTTTGAAACACTCATTACCATGGGAATTGGACATGAAGACATTCCAAGGATCTTCTATTTAATGTTATCTTCCATCATGTATAGGTTTAACACATGTTTGTAGATTAAAGAGGACAGAAAGAGGTGCTTGATGATCTGATCATACATGGAAGGTGGATTTGGAAGAGGCCCTGGCCTGATGCTATTAGACAAGTTCATGGGGGAACAAAGTGGGTATTGACTATATGATGGAATTTAATAATGAGGGAGGGAGAGTATAATCCCCCAGAATTACCCATTCCACATAGCGCATTCTTAAACAGGATGATTTTCAATCTATGAATCATTTTTTCTACATGGGTGAGGGTACTTTCTACATATAATTATGTTATATGAAACATGTATTTACTGAGGAGGACGATGAATTATATAACATAATATATGGTAATGGTCAAATAGTTAATTAACCTAGGGTCATAGTTATATTATCATCATTCATTAATCCAAAAAAAGTTGATATAATCTAATGATCATTTTAGAACTCTATTTATTTTTTTCAATATGGGGTTATTTATTTATTTATACATCATTTAATATATGTTTTAAATTTTTCTTCATGGGTTATAAATATAATATGAAACACCAATTTTTTCCAATATAATAAACATATAAGTTTACAAAGATTATATAATGTATGGTGAACCATTAAGTAATTGATGGAGCTTGAATCTTTTGTTAACTATGTGAAAATAAAAACATGACCTTTACATGTGGACATATTAATATATATAATTTTTTTTTGTTGGGTGTTACCAAAAAAATTATATCAATGTCCATGTTTAGAAAAAGGGTGATATTATTTCATGTTTGAAGTGAATTTTATGTGGTATACCATAATTAATTAATAATATAATTATACTTTAATAGCATATTACAAATATTAGTAATCAATATTGAAAATTAATTATTAGACTCAAATAATTTTTTTCATGGATGTTAAATCCTTTTTCAAATAAATCTAAAAATAAATTTCAAGGATATAAACTGAATTTTTGTAAACTCTTCGTTCATAAAACTCCTTAGTATTACACATATTAACTTATAATGGTTTAATATAAATAAACCATTATTAATTTATGGTTATAAATCCAAAAATATTTTACAATAATTTTCACAAGATTTGTGTGAACTATTTTAAGTATAAGACATAAGAAAATGCATATAATTCATTATATTCTTCATGGATATTTTAGGAATTTCATGTTAAATTGATAATTTTCTTATAGAAATATTTTTTAAATGATTTTGATTAGAAAGATAATGAATATCATAAATAATAATTAACATATCATTAAAATGTAAATTAGTGTTATTATTAAACTCACATCAACTTATAAAAATCATTGTGACGATGTCAAAAGAATTAATATCAATGTGGTGTCTTATAAATATTAAAAAATATATTATTTCTCATTTTGAGACATGCTTCAAAAATAGAGGCATTAATAGTTGGCCATAAGCCTACTATAATTACCAATGGATATCATATAAGTTTTAATATAAAGGAAGTAAATTATGTCAAAAATTCATGTGTTTATGTGTAAATCATTTATTAGGTATAATATTAGGAAAAAATATACAAGATGTAAAAACAAAAATTACATCATTGTAAATTATTCAAAGATACTAAAGATATTATAATATCTAAAATAAAAAAATATATCCATCATGTGTGGATATATTTAAATATGAGGTAAGAAAAACTATAATTGATATTGTGTGAGCTACTTGGGATTCAATGAAGTCAAGGATCCATATTATATCAAACTATTTATGTACATTATATATGTGATTTCTATTGAAAGGAGTTATTCTAGAGGTGAAAATCATGTTAGATAGATAAAACCAGAGTTTTTTGTTCTTTTAATCACTAATTTAGGTTATATATAGTATTTATTTCGTATGATGAATAATTATCCAATATGGATTAATTATAAAGATAATAACCTAAATTTATAAATTTTGTGTTGACTCAATAATAAATTCCAAATACCAAATAACACATTTTATTTTGATAGAATGAATAGATTATAAAATTTACACTTGGTACATATGTGTGTTATCAAAAAATATATATATATATATTGTAAAGAATATTACTTGTAAAAAAATTGGTTATTAAGGGCTTTAGACCTATCATGGGATTGATATCAAGGTATCCTTCTCAAAAATATATATTTCGAAATCCATTTTTGAATTCATGTTGTCATAGTAGATACTGTGTTTAGTATAGAAATGTTCCAAGGATATATTTGAATATTACAATAGGCCATGAATCATCAAATTATTATCTTTAATTACTTCAATAAAAATGGTAATGGTTGAATAGGTGTTTTCAATGTAAAATATACTAAAAATATGAATCATAGATATTAGATGTATAGTAAATTAATTTTATGTTATAATAAAACTATGAAATTTATTTAAATTAGTAACCCAATTTCTAGGGAAAAATCTTGTTTTTTTATATAGGGGGTTTATTAAATAAACAAATTGTTCGTAAATTGAAATATGTAATGAATATATGATATATAATAATCAATATTGATTTGTTCCCTATGTCACATAGCATAAATGTTTCCATGATGATGTGGAAGGACACCAGATCAGATTATAATGATGATTATAACCCTATATGATTAAGTAATTTTATCTTCAAAAATATTCTTGATATATATTGAAATTAAAATGTTATTTTTCTTAAATTATGGTGGAATGATAAAAAACAAAATTTCTATGGCTGCATATGTAAGTAGTCAAAACTATTTAGAAGTACTTTAGATAGTATAAAGGACAAGTTCATTGAATTTATAGAAAATGTGATGTAATTTGTTAAGTTGATATTAAACTATCATTTCTATAGATCATTTAGATATAATATCATAGTTGGGATAATATAAAAAATAATAAATTTAAGATTATTATATTGTTAACTATATCTATATATACGCCGTTTGTTACGAATTTGAATACATCTAAATAAAGGATTAAAGAAAAAAGGTATCTTCTTTAGGATATTACCTTGTGAGATATTATTCCCTAATATGTGAAGACATATTAAATTGAGTTCCCAAATAGAAATTTTTAATTCCATATTAACTACATTTATAAGTTATAAGAAGCATGAAAATCATGTTAGAGATTCCATTTTATGAGATTTTAGTAGTTGAATCATGATTATATCTAATTCTATTAGAGTTAGTGCCCTAGATATAACAAAATTTGAACCATTTACTATCAAGATTTCTATATATATATATTCTAAACACATGATTATTTATATTCAGTATGAAAATAAAGTAATTATTTCAATATTGTATTACTTACATAAATAGGTTACAGTAGTTCCCCACTGTAGTTAAATCCTAGAAATTCTAGGAAGATATTCTAAAATAAATAGGTCTTATGATCTAGAAACACGTATATGATAGAACACATATGATTTTTACCTATTAGTTATTTTGGGGATATAAATTTATACTACTTATATTAATGTTCAAACATGGTGATTTAAAATGAAAGAGGATACGTGGATAAACCCACATATATGAATCCAATGTGTTTTCTATGTCAGCAGATAATCTTATATGCAAATGTGTTCACTGGACCACAGACATGATATTATTATTAATGTGTTTCATGAATAATTTACATAGATATATGGATAAAACCATTTAAAAATATTCTCAAAGCGATGTATCATACAAAGGGATATTCAAAAATTTTATGGAATTAATTGAAAAAGTCAAGAAATGATTTTCCTCTTCTATATTAAAGGGAAAACGATATCTCTTTATAATTGATTGAAATAGAAATATTTAATGACATATGTGTCCATGATAGTTCATAGAAGTTTTCCTTTCATAAATTCAAATAATGGTAAACCAAACAAATAGGTTCATCACATAACTATGCATCCAACATGATGACACTTTATTTGGAAAATTGATTATATTATATTGCATAATGCACAAGAATGTTGTAATAGTTGTTAAATTAACTTTTTTTCTATGAGTGTCTTAACATGTTACTAGATACTGATCCTACACTATAGATAAGTTCACTAATTCTTAGAAAGGGTATTATAGGGTTACTCTAAATGTGTATCCAAAATCTCATTAAATTCTATTAAATTTAAAATTATGAATAAAAATATTTCTATTTTTGGAATCATATATATTCATGAAAAGATGATATCATAGGTTCAAAATATGTATATTCAAGCTTAGAAAACATGACTTGAAATTTTTTCATTTGTTTAATTATTCATAATGTAGTAAATAAGAAAATATTCATTCACCAGATTAGTGAATAGATTATAATAAATTTTTAATTAAGTTACATGAAAATTAAAATAAATAATTTTTTATAATATTAGAGTATATAATATTTATTTATTTTATCAAATTAATCTATTTTATTATTCAACATTGGATAAATTATTTGGGATGATATGGATCGAGTTTAAAGGACTTTGGGAAATATTATATTTTAATTTAATATTATTTAAATAAATATTAATTTATTCATTGTAGTATTGATTTTAGAGAAATTACATGTAATGGCATATAACAATAGTAATAATATTGTTATTATTTAAATCATTGAATAACATTTAATAAATAATTAGATAAATTTTATTATTCAATTATCATTATGTAATCCTTGGTTTATATTCCTAACTATAACATTATTAATTTTGTGGTGAATTAAACAAATGAAAACATATTCTCAATAATTGTCTCATGCACTGAAGGAAAGACATCCTCTCATCCCTCTCATTATTTTAGAATTAACAAAGGATATTTTTGGAATCATAAGAGAATGACCTAAATGACTTGAATCTTCTACACTAACACCCAGAGTTTTAAAAAATTTATTCAGGGATTTATAGAGCATGTGTGGATATATCTTGAGGAATACTTGGTACAATTTTCCTCTATAATGATATTTCAACAAGGGAGGAAACCAATTTTGATCATGGAGATCACATAGAATAATTTATTTATATATTTACCCACTAATAATTATTATTTATTAGAAGGAGAATGGTTGAAAAGCATACAAAAAAATTGTGGGGGCCTAAAAAAGTGTAATCCAAAAGAATCAACCTAAAAAACTGCATGCCCTAAATAGGAAAAGAACTAAAGGTGGAAAAGAACAAAAATCAATCATTTAGAGATTCTACATAAGCATACATGTCCACCAAAGCATTTCCCTCATGCTTGGTATGATGAATAATTGTGTGATTGTTCAATAGTTACTTGCTCTGTCTGTTAGAATATTCAACGAACCAAGGCACATGAACCTTACCTGATAGAGTATTTTACACAACTAATGAATTTTCCTCAACCACTCTGATAGTTATGCCTCTCTGGTTTAACATCAGAAGGCTTGTAAAAATCGTTTGAATTTCCTCCTGTAATGAATCACCATTCCAAAAGATTGATGAGAAAGCTTCCACAACTGATCCCTTGTGGTCTCTAACCACCCCACCACCCATGATGGACCCCGAATAGTAGTGACCATTAGAATTCATCACATGCCCCAAGGAGGGATGAAGCCATTAAACCCAGTTACCTTGAGCATGGGCATTAGTGTTGGAGATGGTTGGAATGACCAGTTCCCTAATAGAGGGACCATTTTCTAAATATTTACATAGTTTTCACAAATCCATGAATAAATTTCTATTCTTGAGAAAACATACATATGATGGAAAACTGAAATAGGCAGATGTATTCTATAATTTCTAGTTGATCAGATCATCTAGCAGCCCATAGAGAAAATCTTCACCTTGACCTTTTTTTCATCCCCATTCATAACCCCTCCTTGAAACTATTGGTGAAGAAAAGGCTCCATAGACACTAACTGATCGGACCAGCCTGTCCACTGTCAAAACTCCCCCTATTCTACCTTACCCTACTCACTATTGAAAAACAAAATTACTGAAGCTTTAGTACCTAACTCCATATAAAACCAATAATTTTAGGTTATACTGATCCCACTCTAATAAATGCATTCCTTTATAGTTAATGAATTATTCCAGACCTTCCATGTGAGAAAATAGAATTTTGTGGGTATCTCCTATCATGACACATCCCCTAGGTATTGTGCCATGACATACCCAAAGCCTTCCTCCTGAAGGCCTGGGGTTAGAGACTTTTTCCAAAGGAGTCAGCCTGCAAGTGAGAGGCATTTTCCTATGTCCTTGTACACATGCACACACCCAACCATATCCAAAAAACGAAAAGGGGAAATCATGTATACAAAAACATGTGTTGAGTACAATTACATTTGGAAACAATTGGTCAAAAATAGTAACCAAAAAAAAAGAAAAATGAAAACTATAGATTACAAGTAAAAAATGTGAACAATTTGGTTGCTGAGAACCCTACCCTGTGGTAAAAGTAGGGTAGCTACTTGATGTTGTGGGTGTTCACCCAGTTAATATGATTTAACTAGGGCCCTCCGGGTCCTAGACCACCAATTTCACCATTGAAACGTTTTTTATCTGTACAAGACACAACATGTGCGGATGAATCCCATGTAGGAGTGAGTAACATATTACTCAGAAGGGGACCCCAGTCCACTAAGATGATATAAAACAAAAACACCTCAAAGAAAAGAAACCATGTAAGGCCAAAAAGGCAGACAACAAAGTAAGACCACAACTTATGGACATCTGTCACTAAGTATTAACAAAAGAATAAGAATAATTTTCATTGGTTATAGTGTTGAACGATTTGTACTATTAAGTGACTCATCCCTAATAAATCATACCTCATATTCTGGACCACTAAGGATCCACACTGCTATGACTCACCTATTGGGCCACTAAAGATCCACAAAGTTTCTTCTCATCTTCCGAGCCACTAAGGATACACACGGCTAATGCTCGTATGATAGGACACTAAGGATCCACACTGATGTCAGTCGTCTGTCGGCCCACTAAGGATCCACATTGTTGCTGCTCGAGCCATTGGTCATACCTCAACCAGAACAATTCCTCAGATAGAATAACCCAAAATATCATCTCATCTTAAATGATCCGATGAAATTGATGTCGTGTTGCACAGACGTCTGGACTGTAAGATATAAGCATTTTAGTAGAAATGGTAGAGTTGGATTCGAGTCCAATCCAACCCATCTATATAACAATCCCCTAAAAACACCCATAAATAATCTCATAAGATACACCTCATTGAAAGGGTCCTCGTTAAATAAACAGTGTCTCAATCGGACACCTGGTCTGTGAGTTATTAACATTTCAGTAATCAAGGGTCAGTTGTGTCCGGGCCTGGTCCGACCTGGTCGGACCAACCCGATCATCCCATCCCATGGGTCCCACATACATAGGATTAATTCAATAAGCATGATCGGGCACTCTGGGGTTATGGGTCATTCCAGTCCAGCATAGCTAATAGGCCAGGAACAACGAGCCTCACTGGACTAAGCCTGGTTTTGCCGACAGTCGAGCTTGTTGGGTCACCCGGTGACCCGTTCTCATCAAGCCTGACCAGAGGTGTGCGTGTTCAGTCTTCTGGTGTAGGCCTATATGTCTAGGCATGGGTAGGGGCTACTGACGTGGGGTTCAGCCTGCTAGGCATGGGTCAGGCTCACCAGAGTGAGGTCCTGCCCACCTCCTTCCTTGTCCACTAGCGTCAGACCGGTCTTATACCAATCAGCTGGGATGTGGCTGAGAGCCTCTTCCAGAACCTCCACCTCTGTGGGTATTCTGTGGGGCCATTCCCCAACCATGTTTTTTTGTCGGTGACTAATCAGCCTGAAATGTATTGTGGCTCCAGGGCATCTCAATTCCAACCATCGGCTCGGAGACTAGCATCCCCTCCTGTTGTGTAATGGTTAAAGGCCATGACCTCCTCTACATAAGACGACCACTGATGTGGTTGTTCGGGATAATGAGGCACACTGCTATGGTGCACTTCCCTCTGTCCCACTGGAAAGGCATTCAACGGACCACAGGACACACTCTGTTGGTCTTTTCTCCATGTCTCATGCACCTACGGCCGCCATGGGATGTCACCTTCCTTGCAATGGCCTCGATTCCTCCATTCCATCCACTAGAGAATTCAGTCACAAAGAACACTGAAGCATAGGGGCTTGGTCCCTGTTCCTATTTTGAAATTCCCTCAATATTATAATTTTAACATATGGGGCAACTAAAGAATTGTATTTCTATCAACAAAAGTATTGCTTAATCCCCAATAGATAATTACAAAATGAAAATTCACCCTCCCGCAATAACACATTATTCACAGATCAACCATGTTTTCAGATGATTTGTGTTCATATATTAGAATAATAACTATAAAAATTTAAATAAATCAATACCCCTACATAGTTAATGTTCATAGACATAGAGCTTCTTCCTAAGGGGTCCAATTGTCCATTAGCATTCATCGTTTTTCAAGGTACATCATAGTTGATGACATCCTACCAGTTTTCGTTGTTCTTCATTTGGGAGGAAATTCATTCAAGGTTCATTATAGAATCTTCATAATATAATGTTCATTCCACAAAAAACTCAAAATATTAAAAATAAAACTTTTCACAAAATTTCTATTGTGTTGCGACATCATGTCATTATACTGTTTCATTTATGAATCATCGTCATAGTTAGGTGTCATTAAATCATCATTACTCTGTGGGATTTTTAGGCAGTAATGAGTTCCTATAATGCACCTCATTTTCACCCTGTCGCCACACCATAGCATCGTCATGTCACCTATTTTTAGTGAGAAAAGAAATAAATTATGTTTTTAAGTTAATTTATTGTTTTTCTCAAATGGTCCAAAAATGATCTTTTCTTCTCGGCCCTTTCCAGTCACTATTAAGTCCTTTTTAGTTGAATCCTGACATTTTAGGTTCAATGTTTCACTCAGAAATCTGAGCACCCATTAAAAGTAAGAAGAATTGGCTCACACGTTTCTAGAACGTACCATAAAAAAGTTCAAAATTCCATCTCAGGCTCATCGGGCCTCTGAATCGTGTGTCATTAGAGCATGTAATCTAAAAATAATTCCATATAAAAAATCACTCATAAATTTTTAGACATTACATTATCCAAAACATAGGGTTTTATATCCCAAAATTCCAAAACAAGGGCTAATCAAACATATGGGGGTACTATGCACAAATCTAACCTCTTGATCTCATGTTATCATTTGGAGATTCTCAAGCTTCCACCGAATGCACACTAGAGGAATTTACTGCCCACGTAGGACCAACTCTTGTTGATCCTCTATCTCCACCAGGAACTCTGAAAAATATTCCTCATCGTCAACGTCTAGCTCGTACCAGCCGATGACATGTGACAGATCATGCACGTATCTACTCTTCTACGACTTGTGGAAAACATCTGGCACCTCGTGCATCTGTGTGGGAATAGTTTTTCATAATTCCACCTCATTAACTCTTCTCAGGATCTAAAAAGTTTTGATGAACCTTGATGATAACATTCCACCCCAACCATATCTCTTAAATCTATGTTGAGGATGAAATCGAAGGAAAACATGGTCTAGATCCTTGAACTCAATGGGTATCCATCTCTTATATGCATATGAATTCTATTTACTCTATGCAGTTTTCATCAGCTTCTGTATGATTTGCACCTTCTCAGTGGTAGCCCATACAAACTCTAGACCCATGACTACTAATTTCTTTGGGTCTGTCAAGCACAGAGGTGATCTGCAAGGCCACCCATACAAGTCCTTGAACGGTGCCATGCCAATAGTGGAGTGATAACTATTGTTTTATGAAAAATCCACCAGTTGCATGTGGTCCTCCCAACTACGACCGAAATCCAGATAACAAGAACAAAGGATGTCCTCCAAGTTCGGTATGATCCGTTCTATGGGACCATCCATATGGGTATGAAAATTTGAACTCAAGCACAGCTAAGTCCCAAAAGCCTCCTATAATCCATTCTACAAAGGGGATGTAAAGCATTCATCATGATCGGAGATGATCATCAAAGGTACTCTATGGAGTCGCACTATCTTCTAGTCATAAATGCATCCCAAGATCACTATCGGTCCCTTGTCTCATATAGGTTAAAAGTGATCCAACTTGTTGAGTCGATCAAGAATCACCTAAATAAAATCATGGCCTATGGATTTACATGGTAACCCTGTCCTGATGTCCATCAAGATACAATTCTATTTCCACTCTAGTACCTCAAGTTTTTAAGCCAGTCCTACTGGAACATGATTCCTAGCCATCACTTACAGACAAATGATGCATCGTGAGACAAACTCGGTCACTGATTTCTTCATTCATGGTCACTAGTATTGACATCATAGGTACTATTACATCTTATCCAGCCCAGGATTTACTACCAAACAAGATGTAGGGAAATCCCTCAACACCTCCTCCTGCAACTCCATAGGTACTATGGTTCAACATTTGAAAATATGGAGTGACACCCACCTATAGAAAATCCATAAAGATCATGTCCTGAGGATAAATGAGAATGTCAGGCCTTGGAGTCAACATTCAATAGTTGTGCCGCAATGACATACTATAAGAGTGGGGTTGTAAAAGTCATCGACTGAAGGTAAGAGTCTCCATCATCTTCAATGAAGGATATCTGCATCGTGGCGAGTTGTTATGTCTCATCCCTCAGGAGCTGCAATATAGTCTTCCTGCAAAGTGTGTACACTACCACGTTCTACATATCCAGAGTATAGACTATTTCGATGTTATATTATTCAAATAACTCTATCCATCATCATTGTATGATGTTCAGGCCCTTCTGGGAGAGATATAAATGAGACTCTTATTATTGGATTAGACTGTAAACCTCTCACCCATCTAGTATTGTCAAAATATTTTCAAAGCAAAGAACACTATTAATAACATCGGGTCATGGGTCACGTAGTTCTACTCATAATGCCTAAAATCCCATGAGTCATAGGTGATCACTACTCACTCAAACATCAGGACACCTCCCAGTTGGGTCCCTGATGCATTTCAAAAATCTACATACCCAACGCCCACCTCAGGTAGTCTCAAGATGGGGGCACTGATCAGTCTCCTACTCACTTCCTAGAAACTCTTATAGAATCTCTCCATCCACATAAAGGACTTCCACTTTCATTTCAAAGCTGAAAAGGGTTCTGCTAATTTGGAAATGTCATTCATAATCCTTCAGTAGTACCCAGCCAACCCGAGTAAACTCCCCACCACAGTCACGTTCCAAGGGGGCTCCAAAGCTAGCATTGCCTCTATCTTCACCAGGTCCACTGTAACTCTAGCCTCTCCGAGGATGTGTCCAAGTAAGATGACCTCCTATATATATAATTGGCACTTTGAGAATTTACCATAATAAATGTGATATCGGAGTGAATCTAGGACTATCCGCGGGTGTTGCTCCTCCTAGGACGCTGAGTACACCAAGAAGTCATCGAACCTCAGCATTTGATACTTAAACCTCATGGTCACATGGTTCAGGCACTGATAGTTCATGCATAACTTTGTAATCCTATCTGCCTTCTTGGAAAAAATACTAGGGATTCCCATGGTGAAACATTGGTTCTCACGAAGCCCATCTATTGTACGTCCTCTAGTTGTACCATTAATTCACAAAGATCTGCAGGAAAAATCCATATTAAAAAAATCTGATCTATACCAACAAATATTTAATGGAAGTTATTTTATCTATTGGTAAAAAGCTGAAATTCAAACAGATATTTTGTTTTGTTTTGTATTAATTATAGATACCGACATTTTTTTACCCATAAATAAATATATTGATATTAATCATATAATAACCACACATTTTTTACGAATAATTTAATCTATGATTTTATGATGTTAACATAAAAATATATATTGTTAACATATATTTATTTTTACCATTATAAAATTATGTTTCAATAAATTGCTCAATAATAATAATAATTTTACAAAAATCTGAATACATATTTATTAATTACAAAACACCATCACATCATTCATCATTAAAAATATAAACATAATACCCAGATTAATGTTTATATAATATAAAATATTATTGAAATGAATATATATATATATATATATTAATAATAATAGAATTAATTTATTAATAATATAATTTAAAATTATCCATCAAATATCCTCAATAAATTTTAAACTTAATCCAAATTATTTGAGGATAATAAATAATCTATCATATAAAAAGTTATTTATTTATAATCTATAAAAAAATTAATTCTATAAAAATATAATTAATCAAATTCTAGAATCATTTGATATTAATGAATAAAATACACATAAAATAACAATTATTTGTTTTAATAAAAATTATTCCCACAATTCAAAAAAATATATTATTATTATAAATCCCTAATATCCATTTCCTTCTTCTTGTTCGTTCACCAACCAATCTCCTCCTTGACACCCCCTTCCCACCATAAGTTCCGGATCCCCCCTCCACCCACCTGAATCCTAACCTAGTTCATTTTCATCCAGTGAAATACTAACCACTCGATCTACCCCCACTAAAACCAAGGGTGGAGAAAAAACGGTCAGAGAAATGGTTTGAAATTTTCACCTACGCATGTTATTCTTCTTCTTTCTCTTTGGCTTACCCACCTCTTCGACTTCCATTTTAGGTAATTATTCTCAGTCACAAGTTTTATAATATTCTATAAACTAGTAAACGTAGTGTTCTAGGGTTGGGTGGGTTTATCTTTGAGTTTGACATTCTCTGGTAGCGATATATTTTTACATATTTCTTTAATTCTAATAGGTTATTTTTGGACCTGCTTCTATAAACAAGTTTATAGATTGACACCTGTGTTTCAAATTTTTTACAAAATAGATGTATCATTAAAAGGGGCTAAGGTAGTAAATTTTTTGTTCAATTATAATCCAAATAATTGTTCTTCTGGACATTTTTTAAACTTTTCATTTCCATTTTTTTGGGCCTAAAGTTTGATTCTTTAAATTCATAAAAAATAAAATAAAATTGAAATAATTGTTGATTGATTTTATTTTCCTCTTATTCTGATATTAATTTTCTTATAGTTGATTTTTGTGTTTGTTTATGTTTAAACAATTGTTGGGTGACTGTAGAAAAATCCCAATAACCTATCAGTAATTGTTTTCCATCCCCTTTTGTGGTTTGTAATATATGTTTTCCAACCTTCTGTTAGTGACAAAATTGACAAATATCCCCAGGCCTTCTAGTTGATATATCATGAATAATATAGCTCAGAGAATTTATTTTACTTAAGACAATTTCATATAAAATGAGTGAGATATGTTTTTAGAATCCATATAAAATGGAAAAAAATGGATCTCAATGATTATAATATAAGAAAAAATTAATTTCTTCTTCCAAGAATAATTTTTCAATGGATTAGTAATTAATTTAACAAGATAATGATAATTTTTATAATAATTTTTACATGAAAATGTTACATTTGAGCCATTCTTTTCGACCAGATACTAAGATTAATTGAAAAATCAATTTTCATTTAGAAATATTTAAGGGTATTTTTAGTAGGATTTGATAGATTGTGGTTAATGGATTTAGTTTTAGGGCTATGATGGAATTGGTCTATGTATAGTAACTTAGACATGGGTATTTTATATAGTATGTTTCTTGTGATCTTGTCTTTTATCGAATCATATATTACACTTTAGAGGGATGGTTGGTGTATTGAAATATTGAATTTTAGATGTTTATCCTTATGATTAGGCATATAAATCAAGGAATTCTCTGACAAAACTCATTACAGTATTAGATAAGTGGATTATTATATTGTAGAGGCCGTTATGCATGTAATAGCCCAAATGTTTGATATACCATGAAAAATATATTCATAGCTAAAGTTGTTTATAAGAATATGTATGTTTGAAATATACGGTTTTTTCACCATACACATGGTCTAAGATAGAGTTATACATTCATAAAGTGTTCCTACACTACATGTAATCCCAGGGAAAAACGTGCCCAATCATTACTTTCAACTAATCCCCCATCACAACTCAGGCAACGAATATCCTAAAGTGAAACTCTCTTAGCCCATGTTTATTGGAACTGAAAACAAAACTTCTCATAATAACTGATACCCTTATAAGGCTAGGTCATCCTTGGATTATCTCTATCTCTAAGAGCTTACTTTTATAATTTTGTAAACTAGATTTTTGTAAACCAGAAATCCCATGTCTGATAGTTGATCCATCGACCTATAATCTCTCAATAATGAGACATTCAGTCATTGATAGTTCATCTGTTATAATCCTATACGACCACCACATATTTAGGTCATAATCCCTTAACGATCTCCCATGTCACTTCCTTCATTGTAACATATCCATACATCTCTCCAAAAACTCATCCAATACACAAACCATAACAGATGAACTAATCACTGGGTGGCTATTACTATGATATAATCTAGATATATAGATCCACATTCCCAATCATGATAGACCACCCATAGATCCTCTCAATTATTCTTTGGACCTACTAAAAGTTTACCACTATTATTATACAAATTAGTATATTGATTAGTAATTATCCACTCCCACGTTTAACACCTTGCAGAATGATCTAATAAAATATCTTACACACTTTTATATGAACTATCTTTGTCAGTTGAGACATTTTCTCTCTACTATCAATTTATCAATGATATTAACATAGGTAAAATTTCACTCAGTGGATTCATAATCAACCTACCAATCTCATTGGAAACACTATTAGACAAATTGACAACAATTATCATGCCACACAAAAAAGAACCAACCTTATATCAATCTTTGTTCATTATCACCCATTTAACCTAGATAGCATGGAATAAAAATGGTAATTAAATATAATGTAGTATAATTATAGACCTCTATCCTATTTTATCAGAATTTAATTAAATTCCTAACCATGGTCACCGGATGAACCTTGATCATCGACATCATCCATGAGGAATTTATGTTTATCAAAAGTCTCAAAAATTATTTATGAACCTAATTACATCAATATTAATCAATTATATAATTATTTCATAGAGTCATAATCCCTTAAAAGTCACCATGAGAAGTTTGTTTAATGTAATATTGAGTAACCATCGGTTGATAGATAATTGGTGAATTGTAGTCCCTTTATGAGTAAAAGACCAAATTTTCAACATCAATTCATCAAAAAAATATCCCCAATCTTGATAAATAACATAGAGTATATAAATATAAATAATTATATAAAATAAGAAGTCATGTAATATTGTTTTTTTGACACATCCAAGACTACTTTAGTTATAACAATAAAAACCCTTAACACATTGATGTGATTATACCATGAACCGGTGGTTACTAACATAAAGTCAACACATTACACGACATCAATTGGTACCTTGTACATCAACATTGGGTACCTAGTGGTGTCTGTTACCTATAACTACACAAACTCCTTGTCCACTTCCTCACCCAAACCCCTGGATTTAAAAACCACTGAATGGCCACATGATAAAAACACTACATAGTACTTACATGTATAAAATTCATTATGATCACATGAAATCAAATATAAACCATCAAATTTCCACTCATGCTATGAACATCTCTAGTTCCCCCAACTATTTAATGAGAAGGTTAATACAAATACCCCAAACATACCATTTTCCAAAATCAAGAATAATCCAGGGGAATATCATTTAGACCATGAAGGCCACTATACTAGAAAAGATTTAAAACATTCCTACCTATACCATGATGTAATTTTTTCTCCAAATAGATAACAGACTATGCAATATGAAACATTCTAAATTCACCAACACTAAGGTGATTCTCAGATCATGGTTTCATTGACATTTTATATAATTATTAATGTATTACCCCGTGAAAGAATTTGTTAATTTAAAACAGGCCACGATCCCATCAAATTTATACATGATCTATATCTGGATCATCCATATCAGAACAGTTCATTGCTCTCCTCTATAGGTGAATTTATTCTTTAAAACCAAATCCTTCCACTAGTATATTTTTAAGATCACAAAACAAGTAATTTGAAGCTACACAAAATATTAATGGTGTTTGGGATGCTATAACCCTAGTAGTTTATTTTGATTATTTTCATGGGATGTCAGTGGATGTTTCAGAAAAAAAATTGTTAATCATCATTCGATATTTTATCCTTTGAGACATGCATAATATATATGAAATAACACTTTCCATCCTAAATTATTGGTGGATGCACCAAATAAGGGGTTTTGAGATAACAGGACTTGTGTTATGATAGATATAATACCTCCAACAAAGGTAATCCCTAATATTATATAGACATCATAATATGGGAAGTATATCATCAAATCTATGTTCCAAAAAACACACTCTAAATCATCTTCTAGTGATAAGAATGAGTATTGTGATATTGATGTGATTGAGTAAATATTTAAATAAGTATCATCCATGGTTTCAAAATGATTTTTGTTTTTTAATTATTAATGGAATTCAATAGTTTTATAACCTTGAATTGGTGGATTTCAGTTTGAACATTATGTACCCACCGTGCATTATGCTTAAGCTATTTATTTGTGTTGCTTTTCCTTTAAATATCTACCATGGTAAATGCATATCTCGATGAAATTCCATCCCTAGGATAGTTGATCCCTAAGATGATTCTTTACTATGATGTTATATCCCTAGGATGGTCCATTTATCTTCTCAAGAAACCAGGATAAGAAGATGGCCATTGATAACTAGAGGAAACTCGGTGGCCCTGCTTCACTCCCTCACCACTTGAAAATATTTCTTCTTCTGCTACTCTTTTTTTTCAAATTAAACATCCTCAAATGCCTTCTTAGTTGGGTTATTAATATTAATATTCTTGTGGAAAATAGATATATTGAATGGGGTGGGTGGCATTTGTTTTATAAAACCTTATATAGTACTTATATTTGAGGAGATTTTAGTTGTTTATAAAGTATTAATTGTTAGTTTATCTACAATAATGAGAATATGACATGTACAAATGATCATTTTTTCATGGAACACTCATAGAAATTTCCTTGTTGTTCATTGATGCTAATATTATTCCTCCAGTTTATATATTAGTGGTATTATTTTCATAATTCATTTGTAATATTATGTGTGTGTGTTGGTGATATTATTACATCAAACTATTGTTTGTTACAGAAAACTAATATAGGACATATCTGATGAATGAATCACATTATAGTTTGTGTACCCCTTCAAGATCTCACATCAGGTTGAGATATTCTCTACAGCACAATGGGAAGTATACTGAAGTTAATTAGGTTGGAATTTGTGATTTCTCTTTATTTAAATTTTTCCTGTTTGGTTCGACTAAATTTCTTATTTCATTAGTAAACCTTTCTAGTGTATATGATTAATAGTTTTTAATTATATTTATTTTTGTTTTATTGTAGAAGACTACTTAAATTTATAATTATTATTCCTTCCAGTTATGTTTTTCCTAGGACAACATTGGGATATCTCATATTGAATCTTAAACGTGTAGTATATTTTATCATATCATATAAACTCTTGAATGGTTTCTTCATGTTTAGGAAAAGACTCATTGAGAGATTACATGTTTGGGATTGACTACTCAGATCACATTGTCCAAGAAGAACATCTGCATAATAGGACCATTGAAGGAAAAAAGTCGTATTCTTGGTAGATGTCTAAAATGGGAGCAGCAAACAAAGGTTGGTTATGTGATCACCTCAAATGAAGATGGTGAGCTCTTCAATAGCCACCACAAGTTTCAACAATTCCCATAGTTCATCTCTATAATTGTAAAAAATATCTATATTAGATAAATTCTCCGGTTAGTTCAAGAAGTTAATGATAAATATTTAGGGAAATCCTGGGGTTAGATTAATGATCTGGATTGCTCCTGGTTATCTGTTTACCCATTGATTTGGATTTCTCTAGGTTATTTGTTTTTTAGGTAGAGTGGTATAATTGGGATGGATGGAGCATAAAACCATTGCATTTTAACATTTCACAGATGTCTTCCTTGATTTAGTTGTGTTTAATTAGGAATTATCTAGTGAGTAATAATCAATTAATGGCCTTGGGGCATGGATTGATGGGTTTTGGGTTATCGTTGGTCCCTAGTGTGGCATGGATGGGCTCTACGGGTTCAATGTCATTGATGTGCTGATATTGGCTTGTTTATCCTAGTGTGTGAATTGTTTGTTGGTCCTGATGTTGGAATGGATGGGATGATGTTGGGGGTCTATGGTTTGGTGGGGGTTTTTGATGGATCTTGTGGGGGGTGTTGGATTTTATATTGATTTGTTTTGTATTTAATTTCAGTATAAATATAATTATTATTTTTTCCAATTTTGAACAGGTTTGAAAATCATATTCTCTAATAATTAAAATAGATGTGTTATATATGATAAACTTATAAATATAATATGAAATTTGACTAGAAATAAAAAATAGAATTTTTCTTAAAATATAATATATAAATAGATATTATATGTTGTTAATATTTTTCCCAACAGAAAAATTTGTCATTAGAACCTATTACGAAAAATTTTAACCAACATATATATTATCTAATGGTATTATGATAATTATAATAGAATTATTTTATCTATTATAAAATCATTTAGTGACAGCGTTTTTACTGACAGTTTAGTGACATGGACATATATGTCGGTAAAACATTTTACTAACATAAAATGTACTTTTACCAATTAATATTCCCCTATTGAAAAAAGTGAAATATTTTGTAATGCAGATATGCTGGTGTGGATATCAGTGTCATCCTAAGGTATGGATAATGCTAAATATTAACTCTAAATAGAGAGGTAAACATGGAACATCTTCAATGGATACGTGCATATACTCTACAGTCACTATAGAACATGAAGAATCATTACATTCACTGCACTAGGGGTCAAACTAGCCAATTGAATAGTAATTGGATACACCCTCCTCTTCCTGAGTCCATCAAGAGCTGTAAGGATTTTCCCTCTTCCGAATAAAGAGAAATAGGGTTCCATCTCTATAGATAAAGCACATTATTTTCCTAATAATTCCATTCATGGAATGAATGGAACTAGTCTATACCAAGAATGAAATCGTAAGGTCTCAACACTTCTACCAAGAGATACCAACTGATACTCTCACCACCAAAAGTCATGTCACACTATCGGCACCAGTTTGTGGTCATAGGGTATCCTCCAGTAGGAGTCTCTAAAAGTAAATGTCATGTCAATAGTCTTAACTAAAACCTCTAGGTATTAAAAAATAGACAAATTTGACAGATAGAGAAATAACTAGTACAAGAGTCTATCAATATATATAGCTAATGTAGAAATACATGAATCGTATGTTGATTCATCCATTGAGTCCTAGGGTCATAAGCCATGATAGTTTTCAACTATCTCCTCTCCTACCCACAAACATGAATGGTGGGAAAATCTCACATGATAGGTCCATTTTCACGACAAGCATATGAAATCCTACAATTATAGAAACTAGAAAATTCCCTCCTATGAACCCTCTAGTTCTGAATCTTACTCTGCACACATGTAATCCATATCTCCTGGTAACCATACATCTAGAGTGATCATTTCCTTGAATGCATGTGGAACACATTCGAACCATGTACCTCATCGCTAAGTGCCAAAAGAGTAATCCAAGACTCAGTCTGGCTAGATGCATCCATATGAACCACTGGAGGTGGGCCTGATAGATAATCAATGGGTGGTGGTAACATCGTTATACCACACAGTGGGTCCATCTCTAGCACTGGTCCCTGACCTGATGCTTCGTTGATAGGTGGAATGTCCTCACGACCACATATCAGGAAGTGAGGTGGTTGTCTATGTGAAGGCATCCTAAAATAGATCAAGATGGGTCACAATTAAGAAATTAATCCTAGTGAGCTGACTCTAATTCAAAAGAACAAAAGGAGAAACTTTTGAAACAACTGTTGTTTTTTTGAATTTTGCTGAAATGAATATTTCATGTTCCTAGTATGTAGAGACGAAAGTCACTACACCATCACTGGACTCCCCAAATCCAAAAGTCAGACTCACAACATTTAACACTATTACCCATAAAAAACAATAGACTCTCATTATCTAAGATAGAACCGACCTCCAATGATACCACTTTTTCACGACCCTGCCCCTAGGCCCCATTCCAAGACATACCCCAAGCCCACCTCCTAAAGGCTAGGGGTTGGAATATGGCGTAGAAGGAATCAACCTACAAGTATGAGGCATTTTCCTGAGTACCTATATGAACACACATTCCCAAAAACATCTGAATAACTTAAAGGGGAAATCAAGAATAATGAAAAAAGTGATGAGTACAAGTACTCTTGAAAACACGTGGTCCATAATACAAACCCAACAAAATACAATTGAAAACTGAATTGTAAAATTAAAAACTATGAACAAGCTAGATGTTGAGAACCCCACCAGATGGTAAGAGTATGTTAGCTACTAGATGTTGTGGGAGTACACCATGTTTCCCTGATCTCAATGGGCCCCACCTAGTCCTAGGCCACCAAGTCCCCCATCGAAATATCCATCATCTGCACAATACACAACACATTGTGTAAAAGCTTGTGTAGGGGTGAGTAACATAGTACTCAGTAGGGGACCTCTATCCACTAAAGAGATAGACCATAAAGAAACCACACAGAAGTGACAGTATGTAATGAAAGGATGTAAGACCACAAATTAAGACCAAAAATAATGGATATCTTACACCAGGTACAATCTAAATCATTGGAAGAAGGTTCATATGCTATTGTGATGAATGTTTCATACTATTGAGGGGATCATCTCTAATGAATCACTACTTGTATGTTGGGCCACTAAGGAACTTCATTGTTATTGCTTATTTTTAGGTACACTAAGGATCCACACTTCTGATTATTATCTTCTGAGACACTCAGTATCCAAATGGCTACTGCTCGTCTTTTAGGCCACTAAGGATCCACATGGCTACTTCTTGTTTCTGGGCCACGAAGGGTACACACGGCTGCTTCTCGTCTGTCTGGACACTAAGGATCCACACTTAAAATATTCGAGACATCAATCATACCTCAACTTCCATGAAGTCCCACATAGAATAACCCATAGGATCATCTCATTGTAAGGGTTCCAACGTAATAGACGACATGTCAAACAGACGTCTGGCCAGTAAGATCTCAGCATTTTAGTAAAAAAGGTCTGGTTAGATTCAAGTATGGCCCAAACCGGCCATATAACAACCCCTAAAAACTAACATAGTGAATCTCAGAAGGATGCCTCGTCACAAGGGTCCTTATTCCGCAAACTGGGTGTCAATCGGACACCTGGTCTGTGAGTTATTAACGTTTCAGTAAACAGGGGACAGTTGCGTCTGGGCTAGGTCTGACCCAGTCACACCAACATGACCAACCCATATTGGGGATCACATAAACCACTATTTAGTTTGAATGACATGACCTGACCCTTTTCTAGTATCGGTAGTTCTACTCTAGCATGGCAAGTGTGCCTGACACAATCGGCCTTGCAGGACTAGGCCCAGATTGGCTGATGGTCCAGCCTATCTGGTCCCCTGGAAACCCAGCCTCATCCGTCCTGACCTAAAGTCTATGGATCTTGTCTTCCAGAATGGGTTTGGGCCACTAGCATGGGGTCATTCCCGCTGCTGGGGGTCTATCCCGCTGGGGTGGGGTCTGACCCGCCTATTTTCTGGTCTTCCATAGGCAGAATGGTTCTTTCCGGTCTGGTCTATACGTGACTGAGATCCATGTATGGCACCTACAGCCCCATAGGGCTGTTCCCCATTCATGGTTTGTTGATTTTGGATCCTCTACTTGTGAGGTAGTATGGTACCATGTCTATTCACTGGAAGCCATCGCATCGGAGGATGGAAGCCCCTCCTGCTGCACTACGGAAACAATCTACGGCCTTTTACACACGGTACAGTCACCGATGTGGTTATCTAGTTCACTGTGGCACACCTCCATGGTGGTATTCCCTCTTACGATGCCCTCTATTCAATCCTCCACCAGTGGCGCACCTACATAATGTTCATAAAACCATCAGATGACCTCTGGTGGTTCGTTCTCTCTGCCTCTTGCACCTACGTCCTATAGTGGATGTCGACATTCCATAAATGGCCTTGATTATTCATTTCCATACACATGATAATTATGTCATAAAGATAACCCATGTGGAGGGGCTCTTTACTTGTTCGTGTTGGCCTGCTCCCCCTGCAATGGAAGTTGAAAACATAGGGAGGCTCATGAATTTTAGTTCTATCAACCAACGAATAATTTAATCTCGAATAGATAATTCACAAAATAAAATTCACCCTGCAGATATAACACATGATTCATGGATTAACATATTTGTGGGTTGACTTGTGTTAGTCATTTAGAGGAAGAATGTGTAAAATTTAAATAATTCAAAACCGCTACCACATTGAAGTTCGTTGTCGTAGCGCTTCATCCTCATGGGTCCAGGAGGTTGATGACATTCATCGTTCTTCACGATATACCACAGATGATGATGTCCTTTCAGAAATCATCATTCTTCATTGGGGAGGAAATCCATTGGAGGTTCTTTAGAGAATAATCAATATTTAATCTTCATTCCACAAATGTATCAAAACTATTAAAAAAACACATCGCATTGTTTTTGTTACACTATGATATTTTGTCATTATGATGTTTAATTTTTTAAATAGTGTCGTTGTTAAAAATTATTAATGCATAATTACACAACGGGTTTTGGTTCTATTAATGATCCTCTTCAGTGCCTCATCACCATAATGTTATGTCATCATGACACCTCTCATCGGTGGGAAAACAAATAAAATGACTTTTTATGTTATTTTTTATTTTTCTCAAAATGTTAAAAAATTAACTTCTCTCTTCGACCCATTTTGGACAAAGTTATTTTCTTTCTAGGAAAATCCTGGTATTCTGAGTTCATTGGTGGCCTTGTATATTCGATCGGAGAACATGTTTCAAAAGTTTGAAAATCCCGCTCATATGTTTGCTGAATGTACCATAAAAAAAGGTCAAAATTCCATCTTGTGCTCATCAGGCCTTGAAATCATGATTTTCATATCATGTAGTCTTGAAATAATTACATATAAAAAATAACATGGAAATTTCGATACATTACATCTCCCAACACCAAAGAAAATCTCAACATTTTTCTTAGGTAGTATTCACTTCTTGAAACTTATGAAAGTCTCGAATATTGAAAGAACCTAATGAAGAACTTATGAAAATATATTTTTCTAGATTATTGGACAAATCAATGATATCAAATTATTTGTTCTAACCATTATCTAGTATGTCACAATTAATTTTGGGATACTGACTGGCCTCTCTGAATCTAATTTCTAAATTAGTGCATCCTGGGAAACCAAGAACATCCTTGGACCAATGATGGTTCCAAAAGATAATTTTCCCTACCAATGATCCAATGAGAATATTGCTTCTTTATTGGAATATAGGGGTAAAAGAGATTCTAAATTTTATTGGGTTTCACTCTTTTAAAACATCCCTCACTCTCAAAAGAACCTTGCATGCACTACCTCTCAAGTTTCTCCCCTCTAAAAATTAACATCCATGTAGCGAATAAAATCCTTCCATGGTTATGGAAATGTATTTTTAAATTGATACCCCCTTTTTAGTAGGCCACAAAAGCCTCCTCCATGAGGATCAATGACATCTCCCTTCAAAGTGACGGTACCCCAAGAATAAAATCAGAGATCTCGCTATGTTATAAACAACCTTCTTCAAAACCATAAAAGTGGATAGTATGTGCATTATAATTGAAGATAGAAACTAATTTTTTAGCAGGATTATACCTCTAAAATATATGAACTTGTTTTTTTAGTGAATGATTAATCCCTTTATTCTCTTCTATGCCATGTCATTTTGTTTAACGATAAGAGCTTTCGGTGAAACTGGGAACAGAAATAGTGAATAGGGTTGGAGACTTTATGCATTCCAAGGGTGTCCTCCAAGGCCTTAACCCTCCTATCCAAACATTTTTTGAGAAAAAAATACTCTTCTCACAGTTGATAACCTACCCAATACTAGTATAGTAAATCTATAAAGATTCATTCACCCCCTAGATAGACCTTCAACATCTAATAACAAAGGGCACACGTCTTCTGTGAATATAAGTTGAGAAATACTATTTTATAGTTTCTTGTTTCAAAAGGGGAGAACCTTGACAACCTCAATATAATGGTGACCAAACTAGGTGAAGAAATAATGTGTAATGAACAAAATAGAGGTAGATAGGTTATATTGTTATATAAAACCCCTAACCACATAAAAAAAGAACATCTTTCCTATAAAGGAAAACTGAAAGCTAAGGTGTGCTAAAATACGGAAAAGGAATATCAAATACCCAAAATAAAAACCCCATAGTGTAAAGGACTCTATTGATGAATCTCTATTCAACTATATCATAGGATTTATTCATATTAAACATTATGGATACATTTCTCCCAAAATATTTCAAATTGATGTCATTAATCACTTCCCGAGACAGTCCAATAGCCCCTGAATGGAGTGGCCATTCAAAAAATCATGTTTCTCCTAAACCACCCAACTATGGTGGAGATTTTCATGCCTTATATTAAGAATTACAGTGAGAAAGTTGTAGTAGATGTTACCCAAGATAAAGGGTTAGTAATGGTTCAATGATTGGGGATCCATGATCTTAGAAACTAGCACCAGATTCATTGCACAATCCACCTGGTGAAGATTTTTCAGAAGGAAAAAAATACTAAAATATAGAAACTAGACTCTTCATAATAATATCCCAAGATGATATATAAAATGTAGTAGGAAAAGAATCCATATTGTCCATAGTGGCTGGGTTAATGGACCAGACCACATTCTTAATTTCCTTCTCATCTAGGATGAACTATAGCACTTCATTAACTTCCTGAGTAACAAAACTAGAAATTATATCAAAAATCCCAGAAGCGATGTTTGAGTAACCCCTACCAATCATAGGTTGGGATCCACTAAAATAGATTTAAATAAACTTTTTCCCATCTATCCACCCACCTCCCTATCTTTTTAAAATGACCAGTCTTCCATAAGCATATTTGGAGATAAACATCTACATTTTTCAGCGATACAAGAATGGAAAAAATCAGGGGTTTTATCCCCTTTATAAAGAAATTTTACTCATGAATTTTCAAAATTAATACTCTCTTATTTCAATTGAATATTTTCCAAATGATCATTCTTCCATCTTAGCTCCACAAACACGTTTTCACCCCAGACACTCTCTAGATTCTCCTCCAACAATTTTATATCCCTATTAATGTTATCTAGGTCATGATCCTCTAAAGAAAGACCCCTAATCCTGCCATAAATTTTTCCTTTAATGATGTATTAAGTTATTATGATGAGAAATCTAAGGATTATCTCTAAAATATCTGTCCAAGTAACTTCTCACATTATCCAAAAAGTCTAAATTATCGTCCCATAAAGAAGAGTAATGAAATAAGTTATTGTAGAAAATTCCACAATGCAGAGTAATCCAAAGAGGAAAATGTTCCGAAAGACTTCCAACCAGGTTAAAAATCATGATGACAGGAAATGAAGAAAGAGTTCCCCATTCACAATGCATTGATCTAAATAGATCCACAAAGGATGGACCCCTCGCTGGTTATTACATTAAGTGAGTGGGTCACATGAAAATCAAAATCAAGAATACCATTGAGAGCCATGAAATCCAAACAGCATTGACTTGGACTTATGGTGAAAAAACACCGCAAATTTTTTCATTTGGTAAGGTCATATTATTGAATTCTCTCCCAAAAATCCCCAGAACATCCCATTTATTAAGAGAACATAAATAATCCCATAATCCTTCTCTAGCATGAGAGTCACACTTGGCATAAACAACTGACCGATTGAACACTGTTGAAAGTCCATATTTTAAATATAATAATTATATTTTAGTACTAAAGATGAATTACATCCTCAAAACTAAGAAGATAATATTATATTGTTATATATATTGAGAAAATATTGTCCTAAATTCAATTTTAACCTATAATAATGAATCCTACATCATTTCAATGTGTGATACAGTCAGAATGACCGAATATACCTTTTCCTAATATAAAAATGTTATTTTAGATCAAAAAATTCATAACCTATTCATAACTAAAACAATAATCATTAGTTAAAATAAAAAACAAATAAAATGATCTCATATTCATTTTTGACATGTAAGATTGAAATACACATCATTCTAATTCATGGTGTAATTTTTTTTTCAAATCTGTATTTGTTCATTTGAAGCATTAAAGAAGTTCAAATTGTTCATAACATGCTTAGAACTAAGAAAACATTCTTAGATTATTAATAAACATCACGATGGTGATTGATGACTCGTTTCAGACAAGTAGGAATTTATCAAGCATTATTTTGATGTCTGATGAAATCAAAATGAGAGAAGGCATGTTTTCAATAGAAATGTGTCTTCTTTATTTAAAATGTTCATCACTTGATCAACAATAAACAAAGAATCTGTAAAAATTATGAAGCTTTAATAAAACCATGATTTAATCATTTTGAAAAGGTATTAATGAATTACATATCATACCATTTCAATTTATTATTGAATTTTCTAAGTGTATTTCTATATTATTGGAGTTGAAGAAATTTATATGGAATAACACATTATAAAAACCGAGAAGTTAATCTAATATTAGTATGAAACTCTAAGAAAATAATTATTAATTCATTTTATATATGTATAACATAATTTCATATCATTCTGATTTCTGGTGTCATTAGAATGACGAAAATATCATGTTTTCAATGAAAAAAATCATATTTTATTAAATAAAATTGTGTCACATGCTCAAAAGTGATAAAATAATATCTTATTATCATGAAAAAACTAGAAAATGGTCACTGATTAATTTGTTAGCTTTAATAGGGAAAAAATCCATTTCAACGCATAGTGTATTCATAATTTCTTAATGTGTATTATTACATTTTAATAGTTCAAAAAGGTAAAAATTCACATCCCACGCTCAAAATTAATAAAATGTTCTCCTATTTATATGAAACTCTATAAAAATATTTGATAATTAATTTGAATCATATTGTAACTAATCAAATTTAATTTTTTTCTATGCATTTTTAAAGTGAATAAATTTTTTTCGGTATAAAAATGATATTTTTGTTCAAAATTTGTGCCACCTGATTAAAAGAGATCATAATCTCATATACCCATGAAACAAAAATAAAATAATAATAGATTCATTTCTGATATAATGAATGAAACAATATTTTAAGGCAATTTTTATTCATAATGATCTATAGTGTATTTTTATTTTACATGATAAAGAAGTTCCCAATTCATGTTACATACTCAAAATATAGAATGTAATCTCATATTGGTTTTTACCTCTTAAACAATTTTCACTCTTTCATTTAAGAGATTTATAATTTAACTAAATGTCAACATGATTCCCAGTGTGGTTGGAATGACCAAAAGCCTATAATTTTCTAAAAAAATGATATTTTCATTCAAAATAAGTATTGCATGCCGAAAACTAATATAATAATAAATTATGGTAATCAATCTCTAGGGAACTGATCATAGAATCATTTGTGATCTATAGAAATGAATCATACCTCATTCAAATACATGGTGTAGTAATAATTTCCTTATGTGTATTTTTATATTTTAAGAGTTAAACATGATCAGAATTCATGTCGCATACTCCAACCTAAAAAATAAGATTTGATTTTAAGTAAACACAATAAAAATATTAATTGAAAAATTTCATACATTCATTAATTAACATCATTTCATTATGATTCCAATTGTAAAAGGATAGACTGAACGCACTTGTTTTTAATATGAAACTAATATTCTTGTTTCAAACATGAATATACACAAATGAAAGGAAGATAATCACATATTATCATGAAAATAAAAGAAAATGAATGTATATTCATTTAAAAATTATTGTAATGAACATCAAATCATTCATACACAGAGTGATGTTAGAATGGCCTAATTTGAATATTTCCATTATAATAGCTATATAAGTTCAAAATAAATGTCACATAATCAGAAATGAGAAAATGTGTTCTTATTTTTATGAAATACTACCACAAAAATCACTAATTCCTTTGACATGCGTATAAATTATTCACAAATTATTTTACTATTGAGTTTAGTCGGAATAATTGTAAGTGATATTTTTCAATATAAAATATTTTATTTTATTTTATATCATGTGAAACATGGCTAAATGAAATTAAAAAATATCAAATTATCATAAAATTATCTTAAAATGATTAGTGGTTCATTTTAGGCCTTTAATAAAGAGCCACACATCATTCTGATGCATGATGTATTCAAAATGACCTAAACAGTATTTTCCTTATTTAAGAGTTAATGATGTTTATAACTCTTTTAAATACATAAAAAAAAATTGAATTAGTGTATTATTCTTAAAAATGGAAGCTGTTATTGATTCATTATGATCATGATGTAATTAATCGCATGTGATTCATATATGTGATATGGTTGGAACGAACTAAAGTGTATTTTTGAATTTCTCAACAGTTTAAATTTATTAACTATTATTAATAAATAAATTATACATATTTAACTTTTTTTAATTATAGGAATATTTTTTATGATTATTTAACACAAAATGATTATTGATTTGTTGAGATAGTTTATCTTATATTTATATAAATTAAAATAAATTAAAAATAATTTAATTTAATAATACTTCTTGAAATAAAGAAAAAAAATTTATATATGTATTCAGTTAATTATAATATTCTATGTATTATTTATCCTCATGATTACATAGTATATTTTAAAAGAATGGGCTCTTATAGTCCTTAATTTGAATGAAATAATCAGGTGGACCTTTCCCCATAACATTTTTAGTGAAAATAATGGGGTCTTTTTTCATTGTTTTTTAGGGGTAAGAAAGGATCATGTCCTAATGGAATATTATTTACTACTTAAATGGCACTGGGAAATCCATTTTAATTGACAAAAAGAGTGTTTTTTTTTGTATGTTGAAAAGAAAATTAGAAACATTGTATGACTTGTGTCATTACATCCACTAATTGGTTTCATGTTATATAATTTTAGTGAATCATAAATTACAATATATTTCATAAAATCCTAATAATATGAAGCCTCTGTGAATTTTATTTATCAGTAAAGTGTTTTTCAACAGTTTGTAAGTTTATATCCAACCATTGTTTCATTTCCTCAATAAAATCTACATTATTATATACCCTTTTACTGATCAGAGATGATCTATAAGACATATTTTCAATCCACTGAATTGATACATTTACTTCTTTCACATTATTTATCAATTCTTTATCAAATCACATTTTCATTCAATTCAATTAGTCTAATTCACTTATAGTAATAATAATTTTGATATTTACAATTTATTCGAGAAGATTTTTTTCTTTAGGCCTATTTAAAATTTTTTAAACTCTGAGATTATCCCCAAACTATTTAGTTATGTGATTTATATTCTTCTGAATTTATCTAACAAAGAATAAAACATATATACATATATATAATTGATATATTTACATTAAAAAATACTTAGGAATATTTTTTATATTTTATAAACATATAAATATGTATATATATATATATAAACAATCATAAATTTGTTAATATATTAATATATATATATATATATATATTGTGAAGTAAATTTAAAAAACATTTTTATTATACTCATAAAATATCAAAATAATGTTGCACTCAAAATATGTACCAATAAAATGATATTGATGGAGTAATTATTATTTATCTAAAATTGATGATGTAATTATATTGTATGAAAGGGACATCTCCCCTCTCCATTTAAATAATAAGAGTAGGGATAACATATCCCAAGATGAACTAAAAATGCATTCTATGTTAGATGATCTATAGGATCTTATCGAGAGGCCTTCCATAAACCTATATATTATTATATGGATTAAATATAGTGACAAAAACTCTATATTTGTATACTACCATAACAGAGAAAATAATGTTTTGAAATGTATTAACATTATAAGAGTGGATGATTTTCTCCTCACAACATAATATCATATTACAAAGGCCGGTGTTTATTATATTCCTAATCATTACAATGATTTTTGGAATGATACCATAACTTAAATGATAGACACTATAACTTTATGGGTTGATGATAAAAATAATCATTATCTGATTATAGTCCGTAGAGTAGATGAAACCATGTTTTCCCTCTTTTGTTCAAATATAGATTGTGTTGCGGGTTTAGATGGTTTGAATAATAAATTACTTGTATTTTTTTAGGATGTCACTCACAATGACATTTTTAAAGCTATTTTGTGTTCATTAATTCTATATATATGCCTTATAGGATTTACTAACACTTCATTGCATTGATTCGAAATAAAGAACATGCTATTGAAATTAATGATTTTAGACTAGTAGCTATTGGAAATATTATCACTAATATAGTAAGAATGATTTTGGCTTTGAGGCATGGGATGGTGAATGGTAATTTCATTACTCAATAAAAAATTTATATTTTCCCAATAAATTGCATACAAATTAAGATTTACTATATCAAAATTCATTAATGAGATCATTACTATGAATAATCAAGGGAACGTTTCTTTGAATGACATCATTTCAAAATAATTTGATACGATCATGTATAGTTCAATATTTAATATCCTCAATAGGTATGGATTTCCTATTTATTTCATTAGATTTATGAAGGGTGTTCATAAGAGTGTCAGGATTTATATTCTTACTAATGGATGCTAATATGATTATATAGATGTACTAAAGGAATTAGATAGGGTGATCCACTCTCTATTATTATTATTTCATTTTTGGAGGATTACCAAAGATGCAATCGCATACAATTTCAATGGAAATCGCACATCTTGGGTGGGGAGAATTATACCAATATACATTGTAATCCCCTCAATGTTTGTTTTTTCCTTTCTATCTACATGATTTTCAGAATCCTTTTAAAAAATAAATATAGTGAATCATGAATTTCTTATGGGTTGGTTATATCTATGAGAACGACCATTTAAAGTTATTATGAAATTAGTGCACCAATATTATTGATATGGGTGGTCTTGGGATAAAATACCATCATAATGTTAATTAATCATTTATTAACATGCTTACTCAGAACATGATCACACTTGATGATGATGAACATTGTTTCTTGCAAGAATGGTTTGTTCTTAGGAATAATGATAGACTTCAATACTATCTCCCCTCAACTATAAAGTTTGGAATGAAAATATCTATTCAATATTTGAATTCCATTATTAAGTGGCTAGACTCCTTGGAGCTATATCTCTAGTATTACACAACATGTTCTCTATAGAAATCGATTCCTAAAATGGTGGTTGTATTGTATCATCTAAAAACACATTCAATTTCAATTTCTAACCAGAACTATAGAATTGGTGTTGGAATCATGACCTTAAGCATTGTTTTATAGGTGAATAATTACTATTACATAGATGATGAATCATTCATCTACATTCCAGATCATATCGATACTTTAAGTGAATGATGAATTACATTTGAAAATTTAATAATTAATCAAATATATCATGGGAGATTAACAAGATTAAGAAGCCTTTAATTACTCATTCAAGATTGATAATTCAATGAAATATTTTGAAAAACATTATTCCATTAGATTAACATCTCTAAAAATCTATTTTTTTGTTCCTTAGTCATCCCCTATCTATTATATTGATTCTAAAAATAAATTCCACCATTTCAACCACTGCTAATTTGTTATAAAATTAGGGAACTATGTATCTAGAATTTATTGGTTTTAAGTTGTGTATTTATAATGGATTAAATGGCCAAATTCTAGAAGGAACTATAGCAGGCACTGTTTGGCACTGTAGAATCCGGGAATATGCCCATGTTTGGGCCTTCGGGCATCAGATTTGGTCCCTGAGTCCTTCATTGGCCTTCGGGCACCCAGGCCTTCGGGTCAGTTGGGCCTTCGGGCTATCCATATGGCCTTCGGGTCACCTACAGATACAAACCAGACCAAACTACAAAGGAACAAGCTCTACGAGGAGGATGAGCAAAGGAGCTTTCACCACAGCATGAGCTAACGGATTGCAAGAATGAGAGGGTATGGCACCTGCCATTGGGACAAGCCTGTGCATGCATGGGAATGCCTAGCCGAACAACCATGCGGAGGTGAAGAGCTAATTTCAAAGATGAAGATGCTGGGGAGGAGTAGTTCCAAGTTGTTATTCTGTTTTGTATAGTATGTTTCTGCCTATAGGCATTGGTTCCTATATGGCCTACGGTCATGTAATAGGTTTCCACCTCATACCTTTAAAGGTGGATTATCGATCAATAAAAAAATGAAGGCCTTCGAGCCATTGGAGGAATGGCCAAATAGTTTCCATCATAGATATTGTGCTTAGTGAGAATATTTATAATTTTCTATTGGTGTACAAGGAAGTACTATTTTATTTTACTAGGGAAACTCGGAAAGGGATTCTATAAAATAATTAGAATTCCCCTTTCCTTATCGGTTTCAGCATAATTCCTATGGATATTCTGGATGAATCCATGTTTCAAGAAGGTACTATAAAAAATGGATTTCTGGAACTTACTACCACACATCTTTTTATTGTCTTATAGAGAGATAAGAAACCACCAGGAATGAAATTCATCATATGGGTACCACCTATCTAAACGTGACTAAGGTGAATGTTTGGTTAGCTTCATTGGGGGTGTCGAGTCCCTTAGGATATAGAGGTGTGTTCTTCACATACAATGTATTCATTAACAGTTTCTTCCAAAGTAAAATTGGAATTATTAGTGCTTATAAAAAAGTATTATTTTCCATAATTTATGTTATTAAACGTGCTTAACATTTTAGTTGAAAACACTTATGGATTTAAATGAACTCAATTATTTTTATGGAATCATTGATGTCTAGAACAAGAGAACTTCCTTAGAAACATCTTCTCAATCGGATTGGGTTCTTGAATTCATTTGATGTTTTTCAACTAAATATATCTCACATATACAGGGAGGCCAACCATGTAGCTGATTCACAATCAAAGACATATCTCTCAGTGATTACCTAGGAGTGGTCTTTTAATGCGAATTCTTCATATACTTCGCATGTGGACTCAAAATTAAGGGATGATTTGCACACTCATCTTTTCTAACATCATATGTAATGAATTTTCAATAGTTTCATTAATAAATCTATTTGAGCATATTTATTTGATCTTTGTGTGGTATTTTAAAAAGATATTTATATTTATATTCATATTATTTATATTAATAAATTAATAATATATTATAGAAAATATATGTAATTTTATTTAATTAAATATTTTTATTATTTTAAATTTTGTATATTATAAATATATAAATTACATAAACACAAATATAATAATATTATTCAAAATATAAAATAAATTTTCATGATCGATTTATATTAAGATAATTATATCAACAATAATAAATATATACTTTTTATAATAAGATATATTTGTTAAATCTATTCAATTATATATGACTATATTTATATTCAATAACATACAAATGTATTATAATTATCTAAATTTTAATAATATAAAATATTTCAAATTGATAAACATTTAACATATAAAATTAATTATATTTTTAGAAAATTACTATTATAAATAATATTAATTACAAAGTCCAAATTATAAATTTAACATATATAACTATTTATATTTAAAAGAAATATAATTTTCTAATTATTATTAATAATTGCTAATATAATAAAAATAATTAATAAATTATATATTGATAATTTAAAAGATATATATTTAATTATAAATATAATTTATTATATGTGTTTACAAATATAATTATATTTATTAAAAATATTGAACATTAATATTTTATCAAATATATTTATTGGTTTGAATATTTATAATTTAAATTTATTTATTTTATATTATATAAATTAATAATTTTTATAATTATAATATATTTAATATCTAAATTATAATTTAAATTATACATTTCTAATTATCAATTATTGTTTATATTATTTGTTTTTTTAATGTCACTGTGAGAGCCGCTATATAAAAAAAAGAGCATGGGGTTAGATAATGAAAAAATTCCCTCATCATTAATTGAACAGTCATAGACCACGCTTTTTGATAATCCCAACTTTATCATAAAAGATCTCATTGTGTCACCCCTCCCACAAATTAATTCAACCACACACATTTCCCTGACCTCCTGGATGACAACCTCTCCTCCAAGTATTTTCTTGTTTCTAAGGCCCATCAGGGCATCTTGTCACCTCTAAGTCACATTTTACAAAATCTTCTTGAAACCCTTCCTATATAAATAGGTCATCAATTAATGCATCTTCACTACATTTATCCTTCATTGAGGGGGTATAGATCTTATAAAAATTGGCATGGTCCCTTTATTCAAAGAGAGGACTTTATGTCCATTAAGTGAGTCAATCACTCAAAAAAGATTTGATATAGTCACATGATTCTTATAAATTATTAGTTATATTATTACATATTATAAATTACATGATTTATATTATTAACATTTATTGTTTTTATTATTAACTATTATTCATATTCCCATTTAGTTAATCATATTTTTTGATTATGTACTTTTACAATTCTAATTCTAGCAATGTGAAATTCGAATCTCGCATGAAAAATCCTAAGGAGATGTCAAGGTTCATTCTCCTAAAAAGGGGGTCTTGTTCTGGGTTTTTAGTTATACATAGTTATTAAATTAATAATATTAATTCAGAATTAAATAATATTATTTCAAACAATATTTAAAATTTATATTTATATATATATTTAAAAAAAATATAAATGAAAATAATAGAATTATATATATTTTTAGAACATAGAAATAGCATCAAACCACAATCATTCCATGGAATGCAAGAATATCAAACTATTGTACAATCTAAAGACCCATATCAATAAAAATGATATACCTAATCCAAAAAATCTCCTGATATTTTAACATGTATATAGAAAAATACATACATATTATATTATATAAATAAATGTATTTTTTTATTGATGGAAGGAGAAATCCACCCCCTATTAAGGAAAGAAAAACCTCTTTTCAATAGGGTTTAGACCTAACCCTTACATGTCCTTAAGGCCTAGTGGGTTAAAGTCTGCTTACAATTTGATGCCTTGAAGGCTTGTAATCTTTAGAGCTGAATGATATAACTTGAAGGCACAAGGTGTGTAGAAAATTTCAAATCATGATTCAATATTCCCACTAAGACACACCCTCATACCATCAGTTGTTGAGTTGTTCAGCCCCACTATGAAAACATGACTGATCACCAAAATTTAACAGACATCTAGGTGGAGGTCTATATGATATATGATAGTGCACACATTTCTATTTCAAGAATACCACCAAGAAACTCATTCATGTCTCAAAGACACATTTCCTACCATGATGTGTTTCCCCTCCACTCTAGTCTTCGCCATTCACATTTTTTATCCCTCTTATGCTAAGAACCAACATGTTGTGTTTCCCTTCAGAATATCATGGAATAGAGGACCTCAATCTCAGGCAGATAGAGGGCTAGATGATAGCATCCAACAAATATATTTCTCATTCATACTGCCCATATGGAAATATTGTCTAAATCCTAACTGAACTATCAACTTGATGTGATGTTCTAATCATATGGTCACTCTATGTCCTATGCCACTTCGATGTGGCTCAGAGTCCCTATGAAACAAAGCCATATAATAGCCCAAATGCCCTAGTTCTTTTATTCCCAATCTAATTTCATAAAATCCCAAATAAAATAAATAATTTTGCTGCTATAATATTATTTTCGTACTTATACAGTCTTTACATAGTTACCTAGAAATACTCCTCCATGTGGAATCGGTTATGGGTTTCATGTAGGATTACAAGGTGTATATTGTGTTTTTAATATATATATATATATATATATATATTACTATTGGTGATTGGATTAGGGGTAAAGAATTGGTAATTCCACATGAAAAACTTGGTTTCAAATCTATTTGATGGACGGAATTCCAAAATAATTGGAAAAGTATTATAGTAATGGTAATTTTCACATAATATGGGCTTCCAAGAAATAGATTTGGGCCTTTGAGAAGTTAAGAATCTATGTCATAAACTTCCATTAGGAATCAGGGCATCCGGACCATTATCGACCTTCGGTCCACTCGGCTTATGAATGACTACTTTCATGTTGATAGAATCTTATTGAGAACAGGAAAATGCATGCTGCGACAGATAGAAAGTGTAGCATTGTAACATATATTCATCTTTGGGTGAGCATCTAGAAAGAGAGATGGGTGCGTTGGTTCCTATCAACTGACCCTTTCCCCACCCAAACCTCTCATCTGGTAAAAAGGGGTGGCCTACCATGAGGTAATAAGAACAGTTGAACCAAGCAAATCGCGCGACAGAACTAGGTAAGTTGTATAGTTGGGTCCCATGCCGGAATCACTAGGTGGGTAGCTTGAAAGAGAGATGGGTGTGTTTTCAGGTATCAAACATCTATCTCCACACATAGATTTATGATTTTTCATTTTAGGAATCCATGAATTCTTCTTAAGGGGAGGCATGACCATCAAATGACTGATAGAGTTCGATTATTTCTAGTAGGGAGGAACCATAATGGAAGGGAGTTAACATGATGTGATACAGGATCATTTTTCAAGACATCACATCATATCCTCCATGTGTAATTTGGTCCTAATTAAGTTAGGCCATTAGGCCATTTAAAACATTGACCTTAGGGAAACTCAATGTAACACTAAAGGTTCAGTGGGTCCTTTTCATTCCATTTAGGGGGATAAGGCTTGAACCAATATGGTGACTAGGAGGGTGTTTTTTGAGGTTTATAATCCCTTCAACCTGATATATATATATAAATATATATGATTTGTTTTATAATCTAATAAAATGACAATATCCAGATGAAGACAACCAAAACATATGAAGATCTATCTTTGAGTATCAACCTATAAATAAACTGTATAAACAATGTACATAGAAATATCCCATAGCATCATTATTTTACTTTTTTGGTGAATGATAATGATTGATAAATATAATAAATCAATAATGAAAATAATTCTACTGTTTAAAGGGTATTCCAACCGATGGATCCACAATAATATCGTAAGGATACATGAATTATTAAGGGGTAACATCACCTATATCTCAGAAGATGAACAACATTGTGGAACTAAGATATAAATGAGTGTCTTTCTCCCAATTTATTATTTTCATTAGGTGGGATCACATCCCCTTATACAAATCTCTATGATGTGTTTTATTAAATGAAATATTTTCATCCATATTAATGTATCAATATACATTTATTCACATAATTAATTGAATCATACTTAATGAGTGTTCAAGCTAATTGATTTGTTCGTAATGAACTGTAACCTGTAATAAAAACCTTCTGGAGAAATAAAGATATATCAAATATATAATTATTATTTCATGTATTTAATATATTTATTATGATATGCACATGATATACATATAATAAAGTTACATATTTATATATATAATATCATATTAAATATTTTTTAATTTATTTAGTGCATATTTTACAATCTACTACTTGTATTAAAATACAATAAGGAAATTATTCATATCATTACAACTATTTGTGAATCCATCCAAACCATTTCGAATATAGTTTTTCCTCAAAACCATTTCATTTTGAATAAAAAAAATTGTCTAAAAATTTATCCTTATTCGTGGAACAAATTTTGTTACTCATCGGGCCTTAGAACCAATGACAATAATGATGAAATCTATATTTCAAAGATTTAAGATAATAGAAGCCTCTAGCAAAGCATCAGTTTTACTAAATATACAAAGAGGTCTAGTGTGATCTCCCTTAAGCATACTCATATCTATATATTAACATGTCAACATCAAGATGTATCATATAAACCATGTGTATCTTACATAATCCCTTCTTCCATGACATAAATTGACCACTAGTCATGGAACATGTCAAACTAGTTTAGGAATCTCATTATTTTCTCGATTCTATGAAAATGACTTACCAAGTTGATGAATACATCACATATCATTAATCTATATGATTTTCACAATAAATGTCACTTATTTAAGTGTTGAACACATAATATGGGAAAATAAGAAGCATGATAATGAATTTACATAGTCGAATTCTATCAAGGATTGGATGTCTTTCCTTATCATACAAGAGGATAAATATCTTCTTAGTTACACTCCAACAGATGTCATGAACAATAAAATATCCAAAAACACCCATATTAGCTATGTTTATATGTTAAATATTGTAATAGGTTTATCAATGTTTAATGGTTTTCATGCTAAGAATCTCTCCAACCTCAGGTAAGAACAATTTATAATAAAAATACACCCCTTAGTATATCTATTGTTGTATGAAATTTCATGAGATATAATTTAGAGGATCATTCCAAGTAATAAGGTTCTACTTATGAGCTCTAGAATATATTCTCAAGTATCTCATATACAACCCTTTTCAATGGATATAAGAATCTATTTAAGGTAACCTTTAAATTTCATCACATCCCATAAAACATCATGCTGATAATTGGTTACGGGAACATAATATTTGTACTTTAAGGAAATTTTTAACATTCAACCATTCATCTAAAAAATATAGCACTCATGAATGAATGATAAGAGGGTATTTCCTTTATTATAGTAATATGATATGTTTACAACCATTACAACCAATTTCATATGTGTAAAAAATGGAGATATAACATGAATTTGATGTGGTTTCTACAGTAATGGATTTTAAAAGTTTAATTAAAATATAATTCTTGTCACATGCTTATGTTTCCATATAATATAATTCCCCCACTGACATCTTAGTGAGTAAAATTTTTGAACCAAGCTAGTTTGAATAATAGTGTGAATTTTTTATCATATTCCCGATGTTAAACTCTTTGAACTTATTTTATATCTACAAAACATCAAAAAATCAATTATTATAATGTTATATTTCTTTTATACTTAGAACCATTTTTATGTAAATAATCATTATCCTAGGAAGTGTTTTGATAAAATTGTTTCCTTTGAAATATTTTATAAATAATTTAACTATTTAAATTATCACTTTACCAACACATCTTAAACTCTATTTGTATAAATTGATATTAAATGTTTTATGGTAAATAATGTTATTGTTTGCATTTCATTCTAACATTATACCCTAAAATAATTTAAGATAAAGTGAAAAATCATTCAAACCCATATTGGAACGGTATTTTATCTATTAAAAATACTATTTTTAAAGTAAAACAATACTCCCACTGGTCACTTAGAAATTATATTCACTTTGGAATATCATTTTAAGGCTTGAAAAAATGACATTTTGTTTCTGGAAATTATATTAGTTTCCTTTTAAAATGAGTATTTATGAAATAAATTTTATTTCCCATATTATATATGGTATTCTATTATATTTAATCCTTTACTTTAGAATATTTTTTTATTAAAATATCTCTCTAATGGGTGGTGGTAACACATTCCCATAATGTTTAACAAATATATGGATAGAATATTTTATCCAAGGTATGAATTTTTATCCAAAATCTAATTTTTGATTATTTTATTGAAATTGATGCAACATAAACCACAGGTATTCAATTAATCATCTAAAATGTTTTCTTAACATTGTCATTAATAATCTCGTCTTATCGGTTTAGTGAAATGATATAAAGAAACACAACTTCTACATAGATTCATTTTAGCATTATAAAATCCATTATATTAAAATCCCTGATGCAGTAACTATTTACATCATCTCTATAATGAAAACTATAAGATCATTAAATTTTTACTTTTTATTTTTCACTATTATATATTTATAACCCTTTGTAAATTATACATTCAAAGTCACATAACCTTCAAAATCAAAGAATTTATTTCTATAACCCTTATACCTGATATAGATATTACAGGGATTTTCACAATCTCCATCAGTTATATCATTGATAATATAATCATATTGATTTATTAAATATTTATGTTGATATCCCTAGGTTTCATTGACTATGATTTACATCTTAAAGAAAAATTATTAAACTTTTCAACTAACATTTCATCTTCTAGTTTAAACATTAACTACTTGTAATATTTATATTATATTAGAATCCAAACACTATATGCACAACTAATGCAGTCATAAAACATTTAGAATATCAGGTAATATTTTTCATTGGGTTCTATTATATTTTGAGAACAATTAAATGAATGAAAATAGGATATTTTTCATTACTAGAACCATCCATTTTAGCTTCCCCTTTAAATAACATTATGGAATTAAACAAATTATAAAACATGTGTAAAAACTCCCATCACATTTCATTTAAATAACCATTTTCTACAAGATTTTATCAAGAAGAAAGGAGATATTGTATATATATTATCAAGAGCTTGTCGAAGATTTAATCATCCAAGTTATTAATATAGAAACTCTTTTTCTCTCTTACTCAAAGGCAAGATTCCTTCTCCAATTCATTTCATCATTCAAACCATCTGTATATTTACAAAAAAAATGTAAAAAATACATTTGATATAATATTACTAATATAATATAAGAATTTTTTTCTATAAATAATAAATATTTATGTTAATATTTAGTCTCAAATTTTCATTTATATACACAATCATATTCAACCTCATTTTTTGTACACAATCATATTGAGTATATGTGACTAAAATCATCGATGCAACCAATAATACTGAGTAAATGAGTGGAGACTAAGATTCCAATATTCCTTCAAAATCTTATACTATTGAAACATAAAAATAATAATTTCTTTCTTCCAAAAGCATATTTATTTTCATGTTGAAAAACACTAATAATAGGTAACTCCGGAAGGAACAGTTTTAGCCCACATAATTTTTTTTCTCAAAAACAATTATTAAGAAACAAGTCTTTAGAGTGTTTTCATTAATATAATTATTTCAAAGAATAATTTAAATTTTAGTTTTATGATGATGATGATTTTAATAGTAATATAAATTTTTATTAGATGTAAATCATGTCATATATCTTTTTATTATTGAATTTTAATGCTAGTACTCCCACTAAAATTTATTAACTAATATATCATATCCATTTAGTGAGTGATGATCCATACTTCACTAAGGTCTTGGTTTCTTGAGAATTTCACCCACTAAATAGTTATTTGAGTAGGGAATAATCCAAATCCAAATAGTTTTGAAACTTGTATAGTTGTGTGGATAACACTTTAACTAAATCCATTACATGGATTCAATCAACTCTATTCCTCTAGAAACATAATCTAATTTGGGTCTCCAATCTAGGTTAACCAAATTAAAACACCGAAAACAAGATAATAATGGTTAATCTAGGGGAACTAATCTTAGCAAGACCCACCCAATGAATAAGACAGAGTTACTCATTACTTTCTTTCCTTACACAAGATAACATACAGTCACCAATCTTTATCATAACATACTTGGTTGTATGATCGAGGCCTTGAAAAGTGTCTCTTTGTATAGGATATTACTATTAGTATTAATGGGGATTTATTTAAATGTATTTACAATTTAATATAAATCATATGAATATAAAATGAATTACTATTACATTATATATAGTCATTAGCTTCTTATATCTTATTCCATTTCATTGTATGCATTATTATGATGATTTAGTTTTGGAATTCTTATTCCAACCAGAAAATTAATTGTTTTACACCACATTAGAGTGTAAATATATAAAAACCACACAAGTTTTTTTAATAAAAAACAATTATATTCAAATATATTCATACAAATCCAAATGCATTTTATACCTAAAATACCTAAACACTTCATATAAAGGCATAAAGTGAAATGAAAAGGCAAAAGTCCCCAGGAGTAAGATCAGAGAGATAGATAGAAATTTATAACTATGAATATAACTTATAATGACCATTAAATCAACGATCAATTCAAATATTTAAAAATGAGATATACATTTATCAAAAATTTCATAAATTAATGAAATTTATAAATGAATTTATAGTTTCAACATTAGCATTATGAAAATTCACTAAATATTGAATATAATTTCTTTAGTATATACATTCTAATAAGAAATATTTAATATTTATCATAGTATGGAATTTCTTTTTAAATATAGTATATTATATGTATTAAATGTTATTTATAATTAAATTTATATTATGTAAACCATTTATAAAATACAAATATCATATACTCAATTTTTTGTAAAACAAGATCATATCAATTATCCAAACACCTTTTGATGTGATTTAAACAATATCAAAATAAGACCCCTTAAATTTGAAAATTTTAAAAGGATTATTTATACACTGAAAATGAATATTAATTGATTTTAATAAATAAAAAAAGTTATTTTCTAACATATGATACATTTATGAACTATTCGTAAATAAATTCCAACTATTAAATTTTTATAAATTAGAAATAATATAATCTTTGTATATTCTTATCAATATAAACCCTTGAAAATTTTATATTAAATGAAATTTATATAATATTTCAGGAATTATAAAGATTTTATAATTCAATATCTATTATATTTACATTTTTATATTATATAAATATCATATATTTAGAAATTCATAAACACATTATAAATATCCTTTTATGATTTCTAAATAAACCATTTATTTCTATATCATAAATCATTCCATTTAATTTTTCCAAAGGTAATTTAAAAAAATATTTATCAATTAACCATAAACATTGCATAGTAAATTAATTTATAAAACACATTTATAAATTTATATAAATGTTTAAATATATATTTTTTGTTATTTATAAACAATTTATAAATAATAAAATTTAAATAAACATTGAAATCACATGACTAAAATTAATAAATTATTTATTTGGATGAATAAGATAAATATATATAAACATTTCTTATTTCATTTCTATGAATGAAATATAATATTTTACTATTAAAATTTATTTTCCATATATCAATAACTATGTTTATTTGTTAAGTAAATCTAACTAATAATACCACCTATGGGTTTTATATGATCATCATATGACCATATGCAATGGAATATATCCCAGACACAATCAGATCTATATTTGAGAATCTACACATAAGTAAATAGTACAAACATTGTACCTAGAAATTATTAATGGCAGTGTTATTTTTCCTTCTTAGTAAAAGAAAATGCATGATAAAGATCACAAAGAAGTGAAAATTTTCACTGTACCTCAAAATGGGTGCATTGACCAATGGATTTGTTATCATATCATGAAAATACCTATGTATTGAAGGGATCCTAGAACCTTCTTCTTAGAAAAAGAACAATTGTATGAGAGTAAGAGATAATTGAGATTCTTCATTATAATTTCTTATTTTCAATAGTTTGGATCACAACAATTTATATATCCACAAAATTTATTTTTAGATATTAAAAGACGCCTTCCATATTAATGTATCCATAAACCGTTATTTATACAAATAATTGAATCTTATTCCATAAGTGTTCAGGATCTTTACTCTATTACTAATATATTGTAATTGATAATAAAACCCATTTGGGGAAATAATTGTTTATCTAATATATATTAATTATCACATGTATTTAATACATGCATTATGATACAGATATAAAATTCTTGTAATTTAATATATAATTTATATATATATTACCTATTTGAAAATAAATGATTCTATTTGTGTATGGTCTTTTCATGATGATGAACTACTGTTAGGTCCACAAGGCTGAATACCCTGAGAGGGGGGGTGAATCTGGGTATGACTAATATAAATTTAAAGCCCGTTCTGATCTTGTTTCGTTGTTACGCAAAACACTCTTCTCTCTTTTCATGTTGCACAAAATATACAGAAAGTAAAGCAAGCCCAGGACACAGCAATTTTACTTAGTTCACCGCTAAGGGCTACGTCCAAGGAGCATACGCCGAGAGGTTGCCAGTCATACCAAATTCCACTATACTTCACTAGCTGTGGATTACAATGTTCGGGAAAGATCACTTCTATGCCCAGGCTCACTGCCTATACAAGTTTTAGGGTCATCTCACTGCTTTTCCAAAGGGTCACTCCCTGTTTCTCTCTCTATGGCTCACTACCAGTGGAGAGGATCACCTTCTTCCTCTTCCTAAGCTCACTGCTCTGTGAAGGGATTCACTCACAGTTTATAGACCTGTAGGTCACTTCATTTGCATGAAAGAAAGCATCCTTAACTGATGATGGATGCTTTGTTAATGTCAAAATTTCATCCACTGATGAATACCTCTTTGCCTCTGAACACTGGGCAATTCCTTTTGGAAACACCTTCGCAAAGCACTCAACTTCGTTTGGCTCCAAATTTTGTGAAGCTCAAACAAGCCTTCGTGAAGCTCCTGCCTTTTCGCGAAGCTCTCTCATGAATCTCTTTCGCGAAGCACTCTCGCGATGCTCAATCCATCGCAAAGAAAAGGCCCTCGTGAAGAATACAAAGCCAACGCGGAGCTCGCAGGAATCGCGGAGCTACAATAGCCACCGCGAAGCTCCTCTTTCGTGAAGCAGACTGGCTCCACAAACCACCTTCGCAAATCGAGAGCAAAGGATTTTCTCTGAAAATTCTCTCTACTTCGCTCGAAGGGGTCGGCCTCTATTTATTGGCATTCCACTGACCCTCGTCCCTTCCACGCGAAGTCAATGCCACATCATCTCAAATCGCGATGCTCCAAAGTTTCTTCCGGAATTCTGTCCAAATCGTGAAGCTCCACGGAAATCTTCCATTCGCGGAGCTTGACGTAGTCGTGAAGAATCACCGTCAACATACCTTTGTGACTTCGCCGCGAAGCTCCCTCGTGAAGCCCAACATTCCTTCGCGCCTTCGCCGCGAAGCTCACTCGCAAAGCCCTTCACCGCCGCGATGCGCTTCAGCCTCTCCCGTTCTCGAAACTTGACGTAATTGCGAAGCATCACCACCTCCATTCTTCTGGTCTTCTCTATTTCCAAACCAAGCATCCTATCTTCGCAAAATTCATGCCTTTTCCATATGAAATTATGCTCTTCATGGAAATCCACTTTTCACGATTCCCATCAAACTCCAAATTTTGGACCCCAAACATTTGGCAAACAATGGGAAACGACACCACGTCGTACTGCTCTTTTGTACCGCCTCCAGATCGTCCTTTCCTTTGTCATCGTTCATTGTCGACATGGAATGTCATCAACTTCTCGAGAACTCGACAATTATCCATGGAAACCTACTTCATCAACAAACACAATCAAACCAAAAAAAATGATGCAATGTTACCTTGAGGGATTTTTGCCCAGCAATCTCCCCCTTTGGGTTTGTTGACAACTCTTCACAACTCTGTACAGAAAGATTTTCTGCACTTCGATACCTCACTGAGTCTTCTTCTAGTTGCTACCACCATTCGCCTCTTGTGATTCTGATAGCATTCAAGGATTCACTTAATACGTACTCTAAGCCCACATGTGCAATGCTCGGTGTGAGAAACAAGAGTAGTATGAAAATTTCATCAATGAATCACTTCATGTCAGACCCCAATTGTCGATTCCACCCTGATACCAATTCTTAAATTGATACCAATTGTTGAACCACACTGATACCATTTGATGATAGATGGAAACCTTCTCTCACCGGTCCAACACCAATGTTCCGCTTTTATCATGATCCTCAGCTGTCGTGATATCTATTCTTTGATCGATCACTTCTAGCATCTTCATATTTAAAAAACACTCCCCCTTTCTCATTTCTCCCCCTTTCTGGCTGCTCCACTTGTCAGCTTCTCCCCATATCTGTCATGATTTCTCAAATAGCCACACTGTCTCCCAATCACTATTTTCTCCCCCTTTAACAAACACTATTTTCTCACCCTTTTTCAACGAACCCAAAGGTCACTCCTTTGTAGTCTGTAACAGAGTAGAGAACACAAAACAACACATTAGGGAAAACACATCATACCTCGGGGAGAGAGGGGGTCCCACATCAACACTATTTCAAGTGCGGGGAATCGACTGAACTCCCAGAGCTAGTCGATGCCTCTCAAAAGCTTCCATGGCTAAGGCCTTTGTCAGAATGTCTTCAACCTGTAGTGTTGTAGGCACATACTCCAACTTCACGATTCCCTGCTCAACTTTCTCCTTGATAAAATGATACTTAATATCAATGTGCTTTGTCCTTGAGTGATGAACGGGATTTTTTCTAAGATTGATAGCACTTGAGTTGTCGCACTGGATTCCGATCAGAGACTTCAATTAAACACCCATATCTTCAAGCTGCTGCTTCATCCACAATAACTGTGTGCAGGCTTGAGTGGCCTCAATATACTCAGCTTCTGCGGTGCTCAATGAAATTCAATCTTGATTCTTTCTTAGCCATGAAATACACAATCCACCAAGATCGAATGCACCACCTGATGTTGATTTTCTATCATCTGCTGAACCGGCCCAGTCTGCATCAGTATATCCCAATAACTCTATCTGGGTTTGTCAGTATATGTCAGGCCAAAATCCACTATGCCCTGGACATACCGATGTATTCTTTTCACTGCAAGCTCGTGGCTTTCCTTGGGATTTATCTAATATCTCACTGCTTGTCATGTGGCAAAAACAATATCAGGCCTTGTTGCAGTCAAGTACAACAAACTTCCAATAATTTTCCTATATTCTATGATATTAACTGCCTTTCCATCTTTATCTTTTGATAATTTCATCCGGGTGCCAACCGGAGTCTTCATCTCCTTGTAATTATCCATTCCAAACCTTCTTAGGACCTCCTTGGCATATTTAGATTGAGAAATGAATGTTCCATTCCTTCCTTGTGTCACCTATAGACCAAGGAAAGACGTTATCTCCCCAATCATTGACATTTCAAACTCATTTTTCATGAATTCGTAAAACTGTATGCACCGAGCTTCATCTGATCCGCCAAATGTTATGTCATCAACATAAACCAACACCATCATCCTTTTATTACTATCATTACTGAAATTGATATTGTAATCAACTCCTCCACGCTGAAAACCAAGATTCTTCAAGTACTGATCAAGCCTTGAGTACCATGCCCTTGGTGCTTGTTTCAGCCCCTACAACGCCTTCTTTAGCCTGCAAACTTTGTTCTCATCCTCATGAATGAGAAAACCATCTGGCTGCTCAATATACACCTCCTCTTCTAGAACCCCATTTAAGAATGCGGATTTGACATCCATCTGGAACACTTTTAACTTTCGTTGCACTGCTATGGAAAAAAATAATCAAATTGTCTCCAGCCTTGCAACTGGTGCAAATGTCTCATCGACATCTATTCCCTCGATCTGGGAGTACCCCTTGCACCCTAGTCGTGCTTTGTTCCGAATCACTGTGCCATCGTTGTTCAGCTTGTTGCGATAGACCCATTTAGACCTGATGACATTCTTGTCTACTGGCCTCGAAACAATCTCCCATGTCTGGTTCTTCTCGATCTGATCAAGTTCTTCGTTCATAGCATGAACCCAGTTTTCATCTTCAGCTGCATCGGAAAAACATTTCGGCTCTACCTGAGATAAAAACGATGTCTGCTATAATGACTTCATTCTTCGAGTCTGAACTGGAGTTGTCTGATCACCAATGATATTCTGCCTATCAATTTCAGCTCGACACTTTGGATTCCTTTTAGACATAGACTTGACACTTTCTTGTTTATCATCGGTATCTTCTTCTGAGTGAACCTCTGCCACTTCTGCTCCCCCTATGTTGCTTAACTCATCATCACTTTCATCCAGAAACTATTCACTATGTTGTTGATTATGCTGTTCATTTTCAACTATAGTGACATCATTTCTCTCAACAATATTTCCCAGCCTTTTGTTGAAACATTTATATGCTTTTCTTTTCCCTGAGTATCCAAGGAGTATCCCCTCATCTCCTCGTGCCTCAAACTTCCTGTGATTTTCTTTGTTGAGATTGAAACACTTACTTCCAAAGATTCGAAAGTATTTCAGCGTTGGCTTCTTACCGTACCACAGTTCATACGGAGTCATCCCTTGCTTTAGACACAACAAAGGCATATTCAAAACATAGACCGATGTCAAAACTACTTCATTCCAAAATTTCTCTGGTAGGTCTTTATCAATAATCATCATTCTGGCCATATTATTGATGATCTGATTCCTCCTTTCAACCACTCCATTCTGTTGGGGAGTTTATACCGATGAAACTTGATGCCTTATCCCATGTTTCTCGAGATAGTTTTCAACTTGACTGTTTGTGAATTCTATACCATTATCAGTACGAAACTTCAGAATTTTCTTCCCAAACATCTTTTCTGATTCCCTCCTATACTGCTTTATGCAACTGAACACCTCTATCTTATGGGTAACGATGAATACCCAGGCCTTTCTTCTATAGTCATCAATGAAAATGACATAGTACCTTTTCCATTTATAGCTCGTGGTGAGATAGGTCCACATACATCAGCATGAACCAGTTTGAGCACTCTAGTTGATTTTTGTTCATTTGGCATGTATGTCTTTCTGATGATCTTCCCTTGTTGGCAAGCATCACACGTATGAGTTCGATCACGTGATAGCTTGGGGAGGTCTCTAGTAGCATCACACTTTATGAGATCCTCCATAGATGGTTAGCATAGATGACCAAGTCTCTTATGACACAGCTGGTTTTCTTCCTCTCTGGACAAAAGACAAGTATCTTCTTTCCCACCTACAAGGTAGAGATTTCCCTTTGACCATTTACCCTGCAGAACTGTTTCTCCATCTTTTCCTTTCACAACACACATATTCTCGGTAAATCGGATAGAGTTCCCAGAGTCACATAGTTGACTGACACTGAGTAAGTTATGACTGAGACCCTCTACTACCAAGACATCAGTACGTCTCATCTCTTTGCCCCCAAACTTGGCTTTCCCTGAGCCAACAATATTCAGGCCTTCATCATTTCCAAATTTGAAAACTCCTTCTTTGTCATATTTGATGCTGGTAACAAGATCCTTATTACCCGTCATGTGGGATGTGCAACCACTGTCAAGGATCAAAACACCATATTGACCTGATGCATTAAGGAAAATCTCCACCACCACGACCTTCTCATTTTTCTTATTTTTGGTCCATACTTTTTCTTTCACACTCCGCATGGATTGAGACTTCTGTTCTTTATCATAGTATGATGGAACAGCCTCATCTTGCAAAGCCGCAAATCTATTCTGCGTTTTTAACTCACCTGTCATTTTATTGACCTGCTGCTTGCGATCATTTTGATTCTACTTTGGCACATTTCTCTAAATGGTCGAAGTATAGTACCTATCCATGTGCCCAAATCCTCAGCACCAAAAACAGTGTCCTTCAAAAAATGTTCTGGAAAACCATTCTCTGTTTGGATGCCATCTCTGTTCTTGTTCCCTTCTATATCTCTTGGCTATGGAACACACATACTGTGAATGGCCCATTTTTTCACAGCAATAACACCTGATATAGGATACATTCCTTCGTGAAACTTTAGAACTACGATTTTCCCTTGGGGATCTATGAATATTATGATTCTGTTTTGTGCCCAAATGAACCTTCAATTTTGGGACGGGTGCTTGCGGTCTGACATTAACTTCCACTGATTTTTGTTTCTTATCAAGCCCTGAATCGACCTTAGCATTTGAGATTTCTTTCTGCTTCACTCCTGCTGAACTACGAGCCTCCTCTTTCATCTTCTATGTCTTCTGAATGGCTTACTTTTTTGATATCACATTGGAGGTCAAGAGTTTTTCTCGATCCTTCATTTTTCATCGCAGAATGACCACTTCTTCCTCAAGGTCTTTGATACGTCTGACCTTCTCCTTTCCTGTGTTAGGCAAACAATCAATTTCTTTCTTTTGTTCCTCAATTCTATGCTTATGCTCAACAATATTTTCTGAGTTCTCTGGTGTTGAGGATTTTAGTCTTTCAATTTCTTCTAATAGTTCTGACTTTTCTTCATCCTGTTGTTGCATATAGAGTTTGTCTTCACGAACCACTTTATTGGCTTTCTTCGTTTTGGCTCTCCAAACATCTATCTCTTCAAGAGCTGCTTCCAATTTAGCTTCCATATCGACTCTTCCTTCAACTTCTTCTTCCTCTTCTCCAACGTCAGTTTCTTCCTTTTCCTGAGAACTACTGACGACCGCAACCATAGCATTTTTTCTATGATCTTTACAATTTTCAAACTCCTCAACCTCTTCATCCTCAGACTCATCAGAACTGTCTATTTCTTGTGAAAGAAGATTCTTCCTCTTGAAGAAATTTCTCTTGAGCTGCTTCTTCCCTTTCACATATGCTGAAGATTTCTTCTTGGGAATTTCAACTTCATCATCATCATCATCATTATCTTGAAATTTCTTGGGGCATCTTGCTGCAAGATGACCAACCTTTCTAAATTGAATGCATGCTAGTGGAAGTTTACCTTTAAAATTTCCTCTTCCTCTTTACAGATTTGAAGAAAGGAATGACATTACCTCATCTGTCGCTTCTTCTTCATTAGAATCTTCAATGGTGAGTTTCTTCATGGCCTTGAATGCCACCTCTTTGGATTTCCCCTTGTCCACAGTATCGTTATCATTGTTTCTCATTTCATATGAAACAAGAGTACTATGCAGGTTATCTAATGTCAGTTCTTTTGGGTCTTTATCTTCCAAAATAGAAACATTCGGATTGAACCGAGGTGGGAGTTTTCTCAATATGCGCTTCACAATTTTTATATCTTCGATAATTTCTCCAAGACCTTGCATGTCTTCTACCACAGCCTTTACCCTGGCAAAGAATGCATCAACAGACTCATTCGGGTTCATTCTCAGATCTTCATACTTGTTCCACAACACTTGCAGCTTTGCCTCTCTGACTTTTGTATCCCATTCATAAATATTCAAAAGCATTTCCCACATGGCATGTTACGTTTTGCATGACATCACCTTTTTATAGATGGGATTAGAGAGGGCTCCCCCAAAGGCATTGATTGCTTTGGAATCAGCATCCAACTCTTTGTGCCCAGCTTCTGATAATGCACCACTAGTAATATCAGCTGTGATACCATGCAATGCTACTGAAAACACATCCATTCCGAAAGATCGGAAATAGTGTTTCATTCGATTCTTCCATATCTGAAAATTACATCCGTCGAATATCGGAATCCCTCTATGATTAGTGACCTCCATTTGAGAGAAGAAAAACTGTCAACCTTTGCTCTGATACCAATTGTTAGGTCCACAAGGCTGAATACCATAAGAGGGGGGTGAATCGGGGTATGACTAATTTAAATTTAAAGCCCGTTCTGATCTTGTTTCGCAGTTATGAAAAACACTCTTCTCTCTTTTCCTATTGCACAAAATAAACAGAAAGTAAAGCAAGCACGGGACACAGAAATTTTACTTGGTTCACCGCTAAGGGCTACGTCCAAGGAGCATATGCTGACAGGTTTCCGGTCGTACCGAATTCCACTATACTTCACTAGTTGTGAATTAAAATGTTCAGGCTAGATCACTTCAATGCCCAGGCTCACTGCCTATGCAAGGATTAGGGTCATCTCACTACTTTTCCAAAGTGTCACTCCCTGTTTCTCTCTCTATGGCTCACTTCCGGTGGAGAGGATCACCTTCTTCCACTTCCTATGCTCACTGCTCTATGAAGGGCTTCACTCACAGTTTATAGACCTGTAGGTCTCTTAATTTGCATGAAAGAATGCATCCTTAACTGATGATGGATGCTCTATTAATGTCCAAATTTCATCCAATGATGAATACCTCTTTTCCTCTGAACACTGGGCAATTCCTTTTGGAAACACCTTCACAAAGCACTCAACTTCACTAGGCTCCCAATTTCGTGAAGCTCAAACAAGCCTTCACGAATCTCCTGCCTTTTCGCGAAGCTCTCTCGCGAAGCTCTTTCGTGAAGCACTCTCGCGATGCTCAATCCGTCGCAAAGCAACGGCCCTCGCGAAGCATACAAAGCCAACGCGGAGCTCGCAGGAATCGTGGAGCTACAATAGCCGCCGTGAAGCTCCTCATTCGCGAAGCACACTGGCTCCGCGAACCACCTTCGCAAATTGAGAGCAAATGATTTTCCCTGAAAATTATCTCTACTTTCCTCGAAGGGATCGGCCTCTATTTATAGGCGATTCCACCGACCCTCGTCCCTTCCACGCGAAGTCAACAACACGTCATCTAAAATCGCGAAGCTCCAAAGTTTCTGCCGGAATTCTATCCAAATTGCGAAGCTCCACGGCAATCTTCCGTTCGCGGAGCTTGAGGTAGTCGCGAAGAATCACCATCAACATACCTTTGCGACTTCGCCACAAAGCTCCCTCGCGAAGCCCAACATTCCTTCGCGCCTTTTCTGCGAAGCTCACTCGCATAGCCCTTCACCACCGCGATGCGCTTCAGCCTCTCCCATTCATGAAGCTTGACGTAATCGCAAAGCATGACCGCCTCCATTATTCTGGTATTCATGATTTCCAAACCAAGCATCCTATCTTCGCGAAAATCATGCCTTTTCCATATGAAATTATGCTCTTCATGGAAATCCACTTTTCGCGATGCCCACCAATCTCCAAATTTTGGACCCCAAAAATTTGGCAAACACTGGGAAACAGCGCCACCTTGTACTGCTCTTTTCTACCACCTCCAGATCGTCCATTCCTTTGTCATCGTTCTTTGTCAACATGGAATGTCAACAACTTCTCGAGAACTAAACAATTATCCATGGAAACCTACTTTGTCAACAAACACAATCAACCCAATAAAATGTTGCAATGTTACCTTGAGGGATTTTTTCCCAACAACTACCTATAGTTAAATTAATTTCATAATGAACAGAAATGGATAAAACAAGTGAACATAAAAAATGACATTAATAGAATAATGTGGTCGGCTATTATATCAAATGAACACCACCCAAACAAAAGTATTCCTTTCAAAAAGCTATGTAAAAATTATTGTTTCATCATGCATGTTAGACAATAGATGATGGGGTTTCAACAAAATAGAAGAACCTTTAAAGGATGAAGGAACAAAATAATTCCTAGTACTTTTTCTTTGGGCCTTAAACCATCATTGAAAATGATGAACCTTTTGTTATAGATACCATTAAACTCTTATGGGATAATAGATTAAAGCACTGAAACGTAAGAGCTAAAATGGGCTTCTCTACCCATGTGTTCAACATTTCTGAGAACCAACACCTTGACCATGACTAGGTCTGAATGCTTGAGGGTGTCTCATGGGTTGGTATATATGCCACCATAGGGAATAGGAATAGTATCACCCCACATGCCACCACCCAAAAATGATTAACTTTGGGAAACCAAAACATATTTGAAATCAATAGTTTTTTTTCATATTAGATGTGAGGTCATTGGGTGTTTTGGGATTACATGATTGAAAATTAAATTTTTATTAAGAGGAGTGATGAAGGAAAAACATTATACACTAGTTGAGGAACAAAACTTTTGAAGACCAGGTGCAACCTCTGGTGACTATAATTGCTATTAATACTATCCTTAAATAGCTTTCGTCACTTGAATCACTTTTTTGTTCCCCAATCAAAAAGTATGATTTATCACTATATCTTGATTAATCGATAGTTTGTATTTGAATATCACATGGGTTATGGAACAATGATTCATGTAAATTCAATAAATAAATTTGACGTCTAAAGTATAAACATATTCAATAAGTTTTAAATTTGGTATTCTTTGTTTTCTTGTTTTCATATTTAAAATTGATCTCGTTTATACTTCCATTTAATTGTTTATTTACATGAAATTTATAATCATGTTGCTTGATCAATTATAATATCTAATCAGTTTACTGTAACATTTTTGTCCTATTTATTTGGTCTGAGTGTTTTGGAATGTTCTTTTTTTCTTTATTGGTTCGACTTACACCATGCAAACATTTGGTTACATTCATTCAGGTCCACTGATAGTGTACCTACAATTAGACTATGGTTCTCCATTCGTTGGGTGGTTTTCAACCTCATTAGTTTTTAATTTTAGCATTAGATGCATAGCAGAGGCCCGTTGGATGTATAGTTATGGAACCCTAGTGCTGGAAGGGGGTTCCATAATTTGATATATGATACAGTTCTGAATAATTATATTCTCTAACCGTTAATTTGGGTAGTTCTTCACTCATGATCCTCCAGGTCTACTTGTTCATTCATCCTCATCAGTGGACCAGATTCAGTGGCTTTATGACCCCTACATGATATTGGTGCACATTTCCTATGATATTTTGTTGACTTCCTTCCCAGTTAAAGATGTTTTTCCATTACTCAAATCCAAAGATATGTCGAGATCATCTAATAGAGAGTTTCGACAAAGAAGTGGGATCAGTGGTATATGAAATTTAATATATATGGATAACCAGATATTATTATAGTGTTTTATGTTTTTATTAAACATATTCTTTGGTATGTTAGCCTACAATTCGTGACTCTTTCATTGATGTACCTCTTGGGGAATTTCCTTATATTTTATTGCCTCTTTTCACTATTTTCTATATCTTGTATATGGTAACCTATTCCCTTTCTTTTTTAAGAATTAATAATAAAATGTGTGATGGTGGTGTTTGTTCCATGTATTTGGACCTTTATGTTTCTGAACCACGTAAATCATGATGTTCTACTTCTTTCTGTTTTTTGGATTCACTATTCACCATAGTAGTGTTTCAATTTTATTTAATTTTCAAATTATTCAAATTTAATTTTCTATTTTGAAATTAGAATTAATTAATTCTATTTTTTCAGTGATCCATAGAATTATTTTTTGGGTGTTTTATTCTACTATTTTCTCAAAATAATGTGAAATCTAATCCACCAAAATAAACAATAGATTTTTAAAGTAAAATACAAAAAATCTATGGTCAGAAATGATTCTAATTTGTTGTCATGAAATATACGATTCATGTTAGTCAAACAAGGGCCACGATATTCCCTTTTTGGAGGTATGAAACACCAAAAAATTCTATCCACTCATGGTCAGATAGTGAAGACCTATTCAGTAGTCACTACTGATATTTTTTTAAAGCACATATCTCTTTAACATTGTCTTTATGTGATAAAGTCATGTGGGAGGTTTCTTATGAGAAATATGTATTTGGTATTTGGTTTAAGATTGAAAAATTATATATGAAAACATCCTCAATTGGTCATCTACATAAGAATAAAAAATTATACACCTTCAAGATGCATCATTAAACGGACATCCGGACAGACCTTGATGAGTTTCATTAAATATTATTAGAGATAGATAATATAATTGTTAATATTGAATATGAGGACCAAGCCATCATACTTCAAATTTATTAAGATAGTTCATATGAACATATTATTTATGTTAATATATATTGAATATATTCCTTAACCTTAAAGTAATTCATGTCATCCTTGATTTCTCTAGAGTTACATAGAAAGGATAAGGTTAAAGCTAATTTCAATGGTTTAAATGTGAGTGGTTATTCAGAGTATTGAGGGAAGAAAAAATGTAAAAAAATTGAGGGAAGAAATATTAATAGTTAATCATGGGAAAATTAGTCTAAACCTAAGAAGCAGGAGGATAATTACTACCATTATAGGAAACTTGGGCATATTAAATCACAATGCACCTATTTAAAATCTGGTAAACCTTATAAAGAGTATAGTGATCATGATATAATTATAGAACAAGGCTATAAAAGTGACGAGGTTTTGTGTGTTTTCGGTAATTCTATTCTTACTGTGTGGAGCATAGACTCAGGATGTTCATTCCATATGTTCCCAAATAAGGGTTTGTTTCATATTTGACTGAGGCGGTTGAAGGAGTGGTCATTCATGCAAACAATAAAAGATGTTGCATCATCGGTGTATGTTCTATTATGATTTAAATCTCAAACCATTATATTTTCAAATGAGATTTTTTTTTTCATAGAATCTCTAAGGGATGTTGTGTGTTTCATAACGTCTCCAAGTTGGATGTGTAATATGTTTTGGATGGGAGAACACTAGATAAGAAGTTTTGAAACATCTATGACCCTACCAATGATAACATTATTCTTCTTCATAGTCGGGGTGAACATGTAAGTGCTAAAGTTTTAGATGAATTGAGCCAACAAAGGAATATCACTCATGTTAAACAGTGTAACTTATTCCTTTGTGACGATTGGGTCATGTGTAAGTCTGAAGGAGTCATTTATTACAATTCTAATGTTAAAACTGGTCTCCCACATGATTATGTTCACTCTTATTCATGGGTAACGTTTTGGACTACCTCCCATATTGGAGGATCCAACATTATCACGTTAATAGGTGAATTGTCATGAAATTATTGGGTTTATATTTTGAGAAATAAATATGATTCTTTTAAGTTATTTAAAACATGAAAATATTCTAATGAAAATCAATATGGGAATAATTTAAAAGATTTTATGACTAATTGTGGCCTTGAATACATTTTTACTGAATTAATCACATTTTTATAAAAATAGGTAATTTTTTGGCATAGAACCATTAGTCATACTCCCCAGTAGACCAGTATAGTTGAGCATTTGAACTGTGCCATTCTTGAGTGGTTTTATAGAAAACATTCATGATCAAGAATTCCAAAATCTATTTGGGTAGAATCTATCACCATGTCACCTTACCTAATAAATAGGTTCCCTCATTTTACAACTATCATAAGACTCCTACAGATTTGAAGATAACTCACCCTCATATTATGGACTTCTTTGGGTGTTTTGATGCACAACATTTAATTATGTTAATAATGATAAACATGAGATCGGAGTTTTTAAGTCTATATTCATAAGGTATATTGAGATGGTAAAGGAGTATAATATTTGGGAAAATAAACTTATTATTCTGATTTGTATTTATAGTTGAGATGTAGTGGTTCAAGATTCTTTTATTATTAAAATTCATCCTTAGACTGATGAAATTGATGATACTTCTTGAAAGATGGATACTGAAGTTGATCCTCCCATAGTTAGTGAGTCTCATGTTGAGACTCCAGCTACTTCTTATGTGCCTCTTTCTCAACTTGATCAATAATCTGGGTCTGTTTTATATGATTCATCGGATGATGGAGTTCCTAGTGACCATATATGTTATCATCACACTAGATATAGGAAAAGGAGAGTCATTAAACAACCTCCAATATATTGCCATGCTGATATGGTTTTTCTTTTCCATTCATGTATAATATGATCTAGATGGATAGTATCCCCATAGCTAAAATCATTTTGACAATGATAGCTACTCTAAATATTGAATTTACACTATTGAATATCAGATGATATCTCTAAGAAAGAACCACACATGGTCTATAGTATATAAACCATCTAATAATTAGGTTATTTGTTGTTAATTCATATATAAGGCAAAATTATGCAATACTGAAGGTAATTTAATTAAATTTAAATTGACACTTAGTTTACTATAACTTGTTAGTTACATGTAATTAATTATTATATTATTTACAAAATTTTAGTATATACTCTTATTATTGTAAAATGATGGGTATGTTTATTTGGGTCAAGTGTTTTTGGAATGTTTTCATTCTCCTTCTTGGTTTTTCATACACCATGATAATCTAATGTTAACTTCATTCATGAACATTGATATCACGCCACCCCTCTAGAAAGTGTATTTCCATTCATTGGACAGTTTTTCACCTCATCAGCCCAGATGTTCAACATTGGCATCATGGAAAATCCCCTTTCCTAGTGAGGTTATAGAATCCTAGTGTTGGTAGGTGGTTTCATCAACCTAGTGTCTCCTTCATTCAATAAATGATTGTTACATGAAAAACACACTTATCTTGACACTACATGTGTTAATCCTCGTTGAATATCCTTTGACAAAATTAGTATTTTCATCCTCATTTTAGGAATGAATTATGGTGGCTTTATAAACCCCCTAAAATTCATTGGTGCATGTTTCTTGGTGGAGATTGTCAGTGTCCAACCTGATTAAAGACATGTGTCCATAGATTGAATCTGAAGACCTATAGAAAGCATACTACGGTTAGTTCTAAAGAAGTAGTAGGATCAATGTTCGTGGATCATGAAATGATATCAATGTACAAATGTTTTTCCAACAATGATAGTTTTCCTAAATATTGTTCATTGTATGTTAGCCTTCAGTTCTTGAAGCATTAATTGTTGTATCTCTTGTGTTGTTTCCTTTGGTTTTCCTACTTCTTGTTTTATTATTTCTCTATATATTGTATCTTGTCACTTGTTCCTTTTATTTTTTGAGAATTAATAATAAAATTTGTGAGGGTGGTTTTTTTTCCATGGAGTGGGACCAATAATGTTCTAAACCATTCTCAGTGTTCTACTACTTTCTGTTTTCTAGTTTCACTATTTTCCACCATAATGTTGCAATTTTTTTTGATTTCAATGAATTAAGATTAAATTTTACCTCTTTAATATTTAATTGAATCATTCAACTTATTCATTGATCCTTAACATTATTTTATGGTGGATGTATTTTGTTTTTACCCCACAATAGTCATATTCAATGCAATTACACTTCTTTTGAAAATGATTATCTTTGAGTAAAGAGCTCTATCTTCCACTAAAATGGATCTTTACTAACAATAAAAGGAATTATAGGATGGGATGACCTCCCGACTACCATTTATTGTATGATTTCAACCACGCATCATATAATATGAGAAAGATCTATCATTGTTTGATTTGAAACAAGAATATGGAGGATTAGATCAAACCTATTGACTTTATCCCCATATTATAGTAGTATTATTTTCTTTTATGAATGCATCATGACATTCCTTAATTTGGGATGAAATGATAATTAAAAATACAAGATGATCCACTTCTCTTGTTCTTATGATTTTATAATCATCAGGTATCGTAAGGAAATAGTTTTGTCCTTGTTCCTTTCATTATTATTGTAAGCACATTCGGTTAAGAAACCTGATACGCATGATAATATGATTAATGTCAGTACTATATGACTGATCATCACTGAGGAACTATGGTGAGAGATGTTTTGGGGAGAATCATAATCTTGGGAAAACAATTCTTCTAATGTATTTCTAAGAACCTATGTGAAATCCACACCTCATTATACCTATATCGTCTCCTTTAAAATCATCCTATTTCGAAAAACCACCCTCCAATAACAAATGGAACTACCTCAAAGATCAATTTTGAAAACTTATCAACCTTCAACGATAAAATTTATTGCCAGATTCATCCATTATGACTCAACATAACCCTTTAAATATATACAGTAGAACATGAATCATTGATAACACCACATCAACATCTTTTGGGCCTGATTATATTTTACTATCAACCTCAATTCAATGTATTTTTGGTTCACTCATTCTCTTTTTTAATGTTTTACACATGATAACACAAATGTGGTAGTTCCCTTCATCTCTCATTGGAGTACATCATGGAGAAATCCCAAAAATTATCACTAACCACCTCCCCATGAGTTGAAGTAGCCACCCATGTATCTACACTCCACTTGTTAAAATAATTATTATTATCTTATTAAAAAAAATTATAAATATATTGCATCTAAAACATAAAAAAACAATGTATCTTATATTTGAGATGTTTTTTTAAAAAAACTATTCTCTCATTTAAATAGATATAAAATATTTATCTTCCTAAAATCCATGCATTCATACAAAGGAAACCATATTTTTATTTAAAAAATATCTCTAAAATGAATTCAAATATTCAGAAACATAACAATATCCCCCTTCATCTCATTAATGATAGAAATAACTTCCAGAAAACATATATTTAAAGGAAATTAGTTGGTATCACACCAACCATAATCCTTTATAGAATTATGATGATCCTATTTTTTATCTCTGATGTAAACCTAATAGATCCCCCTGAATAAAAAAATATAAATGTAAAAAACTTCTTCGTAAATAAATCAAAACATTCTTACAAAATAGAAATAATACCAATAATATCTAACTCCCTTAGAATTGTGATTGCCCCAAATTATGGAGTTCTTATAGTAATAGATTTCTCCCACAGATCAACATCCCTTGTGTATTTATCACATCATCTTGATCATCATTTTTTATTCAGTCATCACTATTGGAACTCCATGAAAAAAATAATTTATTGTAAGACTTAAAACACCAGTATAAATCATCTTGAGATTCTAAATCATATTATTCCACACAAATATGGAAGTGATCCTCTTGAAAATAAATCACAAAACTCCCATGAAAAATTTATATGATGAACCATTATATTCGATACATCATTTCACTAATATACAAATCCTTGAAAGAAAATTTATTTCAAAATATTTGTGATAATATGTGTGAAAACAACACCTCGATACACCATTTTTGCCTGTATATAATTCATCCCAATGAAAAACATACACCTTAATGTCACAAATTCTACTTCACTAATGTTCCATTGTGACAAAACATCGGCCGTATATGATATATATCACATCCGTATATATCCACTATGATACAACATCACCCTTGAGAAACATTAATTTGAATTCACATCATCACAAGAACCACTTAAATATTCTTTTGGTTTGTGAAATTTCATTATCGATGCCACTTTAACAATAATTTATCTTATTTCTACTCTTGTCATAATATTACATATGTTACCTCATATGTGATAACTCCCTTCCACCTCAATGTGGGATACATCACGGATAAATCCCAATGTTGTTCACTTAAAACCTCTAGATGAGTAGAAGTCCTCTCCCATTTATCTAATCTCCAATTTTTAAATTCATTGTAGGGTATCTTTCAAATATGTATAAGATATGAAAATATTATATAATGAGTTTCAAAATACAATGTGTATTTCATGTGAGGGGTAAAAATCTATTAAATCATTTAAATAGTTATGAAAAATATATCTACTTGAAATAAATTCATGCTTATAAATAAAACTTTATCTACTTGACAAAAATATCTCAAGTAAAATTCAAAATGGGTAAAGCACATAAATATGTTTGTCAAAAATAATGAGATCGAGATTAAAGTGAAACTAATCCCCTAATAACTACCCAATAATGTACATTAATTCTCCTCACATGAAAATAGGTTCCTCTATTTAAAAATTAGGAAGGGGTGGAATTGGAATTAAAAAACAAACTACACACCTCCCTGATGAATGGATTTGCCTATAGGTAAATCATGATTTCATATATTCCAAACCGTGAAGCTATGCATGTCAGTAATATAGTATTTCCAGGGAATGTCACTCCATAAGTTAATATTAGTTAATGAATGAACAAGTAATAACTTAATGTAACTTTTTGAATTGATGTTTACTGACTTCTCCAGAATGAATATGAACCAATTTGGGATATAAATCATTATTATATTATGATAATATAGTTTTTTATCATCATGAATAACTATATATAGTAAAATAGGAATCATTTTTTCCTCTATGAAAATTATCTCTGAACATGATTGTGAGAAAAAATAGAGAGTGTTGTCGAGATAGCTATCCTTAAAGAAACACCCCCTCCCCCTAGGATTATACACTATGAGTATTAAAGAAAATGATTAATATGTTTAGGAAGATTACACCACATAGAAGAAGCATTGGATATATAATGATGAATAAAATTATACCCAATCTCATAATTGTTCTTAGTATACTAAGACTATATAGAATTTATCTACATGAAGTAACATTCCATCTTAGATTGCATGACATGAATGGGAACATTGATGATCCATATACCTAGGACACCAACATCAATAGACCTAGCTCACTATTTTTAGCTAACCCTAGGACATATTCCTTCACAATGAGAATACCAAATTAAACCATTGATCATTCTTTTTATAAATATAATAATTCTTATGGTTACTTTAAATACTAAAAGGTTGTGCACTGGAATTGAATAGAGGATATTATTTACCAGAGTCGATCTTCCATAGAAGGATATCAGTCACCTATTATGGTTAAATATATTATCTATAATTTCTTATGATCCAATTATGAAAATGTATTATCCATATAACCTTTGTAGATAATGGGTACCCAAGGTATTCTATTGGACATCCACTTCAATAAAAAAACGTTTCATAAATAAGATAAACCAGATTCCTTGAATAACAGCTAAGAATGAAAACACTTTTTTTAAAATGATTCATAGATTACTAAATCCACATACAATATTTGTTTTTTATATATATGAAAGCCACAATTGAGTTATGTTAATTCAATAAGGTTTTCCTTATGAATTTTCCATTCCTTCATGTTTTGTGGAGATTTTTAAGTCAATAAGGATTCATTATGACTTTACCGTTCATTCTTGTTTTGAAAATCACAAACACCTTATCTCAAGGCAAATCTCATTTTACCCTACGTTTTACTTATCTAAGGAAAATTTTACTTCCCCAAAGAAACATATCCTTACCATGCTTTTCATTGTTCATTATTTTTTCTAAGTAAAAATATTGATACACAACTACAATCCAATATTCGGAATGTAAGGTAAAAATAGTTAGGAGTCTAACAAAAAATACATTCGGTGTCTATAATACAATGATATTCATATTCTGTTTTATGGGGAATTCGGAAGCTAAATTCTATAGAATTCTAGAGTCTGAATGTCATGGAAATTTAGAATCTGGATTCACAAGATTTCAGAACAAAAACTTAAAATGTTTGGAGTCTGAGTTCCTAGGATTTTGGAGTCTGAACATACATTGTTCGGAGTAAGGGTTGATGAGAATTCGAAGTCAGAACTCTCAAAGATCGGAGTCAGAGTTTATGAGAATTTGGAGTTAGAACTCAGAATAGTTTGGAGTCAGAATTCTGAAAACTCGGAGTCAGAACTCATAATAGTTCGGAGTCTGAATTCAGAAAACATGGATTCAAAACTCAGAAGCGTTCGAAATCAGAATTCTGAAAACTCGGAGTCATAACTCATAATAGTTCGGAGTCATAATTCTAATAACTCATAGTTTGAATTTGGAGTCTAAAAATAGAATAATCTTAATAAAAGTATTATATGATTCCGAGGTTTTGAATTAGAAATCTAATTTTTTACATATAAAAACTAATGAACAATGAAAATCATGTTAAGGATAAGTTTCCTTGGGGAAGGAAAATTTTCCTTAGTTATGTAAAACATAGGGTAAAATGAGATTTGACTTGAGATAAGGTGTTTGTGATTTTCCAAACAAGAATGAATGGTAAATTAATCGTGAAACCTTATTGACATAAAAATCTCCCCCAAACATGATGGAATGGAAAATTCATAAGGAAAACCTTATTGACACCACAATCTCCCCCTTTTTTGAAAGCACAAGCATCCTTACGAAAAATAATATAAGGACTTAGCAAAAATTTCTAGATTTTATAAATAAAACTTATCTCTCTTTGTACATGGACGATGGTGAATACGACTAACACCCCCTTAAGAATTGGAACACTGAGGATCATATTCTTGATTTCTAGAATGATATTTTTCATTATCTTGAATATGGGAATCTTCATAATGAGAACTCCCCCTTAGCTAAACTCCGCCTTTGGGATTTTTCACCAGGGTCTTATTAGGGGAGAGTGATATCTCTATATTCTAATTCTATCAAAATGTGTTCCAAAATAACAAATAAGGGATTTAAGATACCATGGTTGAAATGACCATTTTTACCAATTTAAAAATACACTCTACATCAAACTAACTAGCTAGTACCAGGAACCAATCAATCTGGTGAGGCTAAAAGTATTTCATGGCTTATGTAAAGGTAACAATATTACTGTTGGCTACTATAGTTGCTCGGTCATCCCCAATATCACGTTGGGTCTCTTCAAAACCCCTAGTATACCACCCAAACCTCAATTCATGTTCGAAGTGGAACTTTCTATGTATCCCAAACCAAAAATTTCATATCTTAATTACAAATGAAAATTTCAAAAATTCAATAGCCAAAAAATCTAAACACTAATCAAGGAAAAAGGTTGGTTTATACACTTGGTCCTTATAAAAATTCCAACATAGAAGTTATTATCCAATAGAAGTCCTGGTGGCCTTCATGACAACACACATCTAATGTAGATTGTCAATTAGGTTACAAATAGTCATGCTACCACTTCAAAATTGCTATTTCATTCCTAAAACACCACTCTAAACAAATAAAGTTGCATTTTTATGAGATATCACTTCCATTTAGAAATAAATAATGAGATGACACTCCAAGAATTATATCAATCCAGACTCATCCATATTTCATCATCTAGTCTATCTTCTTAGCCTACGGTTCTTTCAACTATTATACGTGTTTCAAGAGGCTAATTTTGAACCTCAGATCCTCTTTTCATCCTAATTCACCTATCAAATCCTTATCTGAGTGGTCCAATAACCCACTAGGGATGGTTTCTAACTCAACATTCCACAACATGAGTAAGAGTGCTGGAAAATGTTGTTACATGATCTAGTTCAAACCTCAAATCTAAAATAGGCATTCCTCCACCAACCATGAAAAAATTGAATGTACAGTCACTTCCATAATAAGTACCAGCAAACTCTAGAAATGCCTATCACATCCAAAATTTCATGTTGAATCTTTTTTTTAACACAATACCTCACAATTAATGTTTATACACAATGGAAAACTCCTATATCCTACCTGCATCAAATTTTTTCACTCCCACCACTGTGATACCTCCTTTTCAAATCTCAATGTCCATCTCCAATGGTATCTTGAAACCGCCCAAACATGAAATTTCTATTTAAAACCTCAACGGAACAACTCAATAATTTTTTTCTTCCACCACTGATTCATATTTAAATTATCTCAACTCTCTAACTCATGCCCCATATAAGATGTCATGGTTGAACACCAATAGATTGTGCTATTCACTATGCTCTAACCTGATCCCTAGCATGCCATCACCCAAGCAATGCTTGGACCACTGAAATTTATCCTCATTATAAATCAATGAATAATACTCCAATCAGCACCTATATTTAACATTATTCTTTAATTATCCAGGGAATCAAAAGGTGATTATTTCCACCTAAATACCTAAATTTATTTTTCACCACAACCACCCAAATAATCATCCTTCACACAAACAACCTATCTATCATGAGGGATGTACACCCACTACTTCCATGAGGTTCCCTTATAAGGTTTTCTGCTTCATCATTACTATAGTTTAGAATCCTCATCATAAAGTCCCACAACCCATCAATTACCGCACATAATATTCTGGTACAGCCAGACATTCTTACACCTGAGTGTTTCACCAAATTTCAAACACTAACCACTTATATCTCACCGAACACCATCCACGTTCCTTGATAAAATTCTATCAAGGTGATTTTCATTCCCTCCACATATTATGGTGGAACCCCATCATATTAAATTACTTACCCAACATAGTACACAACAATCCCTGATGGGTGTTTTCTTTAACACATGCATGTCGCTCTTTTGAGCCACACCCTCTATCCTATCAAAAACAAACTAGAATTGATCTCTTGGACTGACCATGTCATAGTATTTTTATCCAAATCAACATAATATCTCCATACTAAGGAAGATTTTCCTCTCTATCCAATACTTAGGCATCCATTCCCACAATGTTTCCTCTAGGTCATTAGCCCTCATCTTGCACATAGTCACTCTTGGACCCCAACCTTGGTATGTACCATGAATGCCAGTGTGAATTTCCAAGATCATTGTAATAAAAATGGGTGAACACACCCAAATTACTCATCCACATAGTATAAATTATGATATAATGAGTCACATTTCACCCAAACAAGTATCACACACCTAAATCACTAACCATGTTGTCCCACTAGTCAGCCTTTCTTAGGTGGGTGTACAATCAAGGATCCTCCTTAAAAATGGGAATTCACTGATGTCAAGGTCCATTACATGAATTGATGATAACTTGCATCATTTATAAATGAAATTAGTATGTCCACAGTGACAACATTTTATAGTAAGCATATCCTAATGAAGATATTGATAGACACCAAATAAATCATGCCCTATACGTCAAACATTAATACCGAGTACTATCACCCCTTGTGCTCTCACATTTCATACCATTCAAGGAAACACCTAATCCTTGTTAAACATTTTTTTTGCACCACATATGCACTGAAACAAGTCCCAATAATTACTTTTATTCCATCTAAAAAATTGATTATTATTATTTCACCAACCAATCTCATTTAGACCCATGAGTCATGCACTCTATAATGACCCAATTATAGAACCTTTGTCATTGCCTGTGAGTTAAGAATCACCAGTTCTATGCTCTCATGCTCTACTAAGAAACATATCTTCCTCCATTCATGTCATTATAAGTCACCATATGAATTCAGTATTACTTCTCTTATTAAGTCGTACACCAAAAATACATCAAGGATAAGTGATCGACCACTAGCCACCCAATTTATTGGTTGGAGAAACCAAAAAACACTTACCCAAATAGCCACCACATAACCAAATCACATCCGAAGAATCCCAAATATTATAACCATAATAACCATCCAAGTCATAAGTCCCCATCATTATGGGTTCTCAGCCGAAACTACTACATCCCTTAGTAATATATAATTTTCACTTAATCATAATGTTTGACACATCTAACCAAGATCTACCACTAAAATGATGCTTAAAAATTTGGGTCAACCCCTATCATGGGTAACCCAAAAACATATCAAGGAATGATCTCACTAAATGAATTTTACTCTCAAGGGGCACTAGTTTCTACCATCTGGCCCCTAAAAAATCCTGATAATATTACGACTCATGGGATAACACTCATCCACCATTCAAGTTCACTAGAATCTAGCATGCTGAAAACCCAATCTTGGGCTTCCATAAATTAGGTTATCTTTTCAGAAACACCTATCCCTATAAAGGTCATCACTACCCATATGCATGGTTTATAGCTTGTGAACCTCAAAACATGGTCACTCATAGCAACCCAACTACCCATACATTGTGTAAATCCAACCATTTAAGGCCTCTAAGGAACCATAGTCAATAATACATTAAGCGGGTCCATATTATTTTAATTTATTCCAAGAATTTATATTAATTTTTCGGTCAAAATTTAATCATTTCCAGTATTTATCAAGATTCCAATGATTGCATGGATTGAATAAATATGATCTAATTATTAAAATTTAATGAAAAAATTTATAGGTGACTTACTAGAACTCTATTTCACTGATTCCATTTTATAATAATTCTTTTATATCATCAATTGTTTGAATATTTCATCAATATAATTTGTCATATAAGATACCACACTAGCCTTATATGATAAAACAAAAAATATATTATTTATGAGACTTTAATTAATTGACTCCTTTATCAACAATACATTCCAGAACATAGAATACATAAATTATATTGACATAATCAAGAACATATAATCACAAGATAACATAAATCACAAGAATAATGTGTTCAACATTTTAAACCAATTTCCCTAGCATTATTCATGTCATGTGAGTCCCTATGTTCCTAAAATGATTCATGAACACACCCACCATGTATTACAATAATTGACCAAGAGTGTAAATACCATCAAATAATCACATCACAATATATTCGTCTTACTCATGGTGAATATTAAATACAACTATAATAAGAAAAATCCATGAAAAACAAGTCCCATCCGTGGAATCATGGGCTTTCTCCATTATTTATTTGATCAATCCTAATCATGAGCTCATTACCATGTTCTAACATACTCATAGTCTTTGGTCTACCAATAAAAATTTATAAAATAATAAAAATCCATCTTGTACCACTCTATATCTTCCCACCGACCTAAACCACTAACTGGTTCCCAGATAGGTGAAATTCTTCAAACCTCCGGCACACCCACTTGAACAAAAATATTGTCAACAACTATAGAGGGTATAAGGGTTATCATGGGGTGGTTATAACCCATGTATCAAAGTGATAAATATAATATAAAATAAATAAATAGTTAAAACCTTTTTATAAAAATCACAATAGGGGAATTCCCAAAAAAATAGTGAAATAAATCCCATAGAATAATATTTGAAATTCACTACATATCTACACAACCTCTATGGGATGATTATATACAATATATTGTATAAGAATAAAAAATAAAACTAAATATGAAACATCCTAAATTCGCCAATTGTATATCATGGGACCATTAACTATAATCCACTCAAACAAGCCACACAAAACATCATGCAATATGTTATATCCCTAAAACTATAACATTAATAACTAATTGGGTCTCCTTGTTTACCAAAGTGGAATGGAATCCTAATAAACATGTGATTGAAACATTATGGGACAACTCAAATGATGTCCCTAAAATAACTAATCTGATATAAAATTTCATGATAAAGTTCTCGATCAAAAAAATAAAAATAACTATTCAATATTAAAAAGTAAATTAATAAAAAAGACCCATATCATGGGGGTTCAGTTTCACCCCATGCATGATATATAACTTCTTCATCCATTTGTTTATGTATATGAACATGTCACAATGACCATGTAATCATAATCACTCCTGATTATGAGTAATAAACCCTTCCCTGGTATGAATCAACACCTGATTGTAATTTAGCCATCCCAGGGAACCTACATCAACCTGAATGCCATTTTAACCTCATTTTTACCCATAAATATAAACATACACTTTGGATTATTTCATTAATTATTTTTAACCATAAATATGAGCATCCATATGAGGTATGTGTTCTCCTTGGGTTTATCTATAAATTCAAAAATACTCTTTGGCATTAGGTTCACCTCTTGTTTATCCACTAATTTGATTTATTAGAAAAATACCAAGTATATATTATTATTTAACACAAAAGAAAAATCAAAAGTTATGATGGGTATCATATAACTCGGTCCCAAAACAAGTCTAACCCCATATAATTTTTTCACTTCTTTCAGAAAAATTTATGTACAAAACATCATTATTTAACAAAAAATCTAAGATAATTAATAATTACCACACCATTATACCTTCCAAAAATCTCATTCACCATTTATTAAAAACATTCCTTACCAACACACATAACCATATCCCATATAAAACCCCACTTTTAATAGTTTCGAAACCAATTTATTATTGTTAAACAAATATTATTAGGACATTAAGACCAAAGAAAATTTAAATTCCTCATCTTATAAGCATGTTACCATTTCATGGGTTTGATTAATAAACCCATAACATTTATGTTAATTGATAATTGTGAAAAATCATGTCATCATCATTTGTTTAAAAACATTTCCCCAAGTTGGAATAATTGTAATATGGACTAACATTCTAAAGAAAACATTCCAACTGATGGACAACTATTTAGAATTATACAATTCAATGAAAGGAACCCCAAATCAATAAAATCTAAATAAAATATTAGTCAACACTTGATAATTAGTGTGAAAAGACAACCTATGAACTTTAATAATTAATAGTGAATTTTTTTTCGGTTTGGGGCCACATACCTCATGTTATTGAGATTTTAAATTTTGAGTATCAATCCTTGGGTCAACATAAAATGGGAGAAAATAGAAAAAAACAAATAACATGAAAATAAATAAAATTAGATTAAAAAAATGAAAGATAAATGGACACTAATACAAAATAATAATGTTTTTGTAGGACTTATGTACTCATTATTAATTGTATGATCCCGTCTTCTTTTGGGTACATCCATCTTTGAGTTTTTCATCGAATATATTTTTCGGATTTCCTTTTTATTTAGACCTTCGTGTCCTAGAATTGTTTTTAAATGAAGAAATATTTTGGTGAAAATGACATTATGTTTAGAAATATTTGTTTTTATTAATTAAATGATTCATGTTATAATCCTGTTAAATAGTATTTTTGAGGTTTATTAATGATTTTGGGAGTCATCTGAGATTTATTGAGATATTATTTTGAATTTTGGGACAAAATGTAGTCTATTGGACATTTACACAACATGTAAATTTTTTATAGGACATGTTACAATCTCCTAGAAGATGAAGAAGAAGGGATACATGTTTTAAACAAGTTTATAATGTGAACTAGTTCCAGAAAATGTATCTAAATTACACAACAAGTAATGTTCATCTGGGGTTAAATTCACCTAAGGTAACATGAATTTTAGAAAACTCTTAAATTTTGAATTTTATGTTGTTTCATACATTTACAACTCATAAACATCTTTGTCATAGTGATTATAAGTGTTTTTTAATAAAATATCTATCTATTCTTATGTGCAACCCTTGACACTCAATCCCTAATAAATTTCCATGAGATTTTGGAGTTTCCTCCCCCATTATAGACGTCTTGTTCATGAAATTGATCTCTAGTGGTTTATTTTTTATATGTTTTAAATTCTCTATTATTTTTATCCAGCTGTGGTAATGGAATCTATTGAACATGCTTGGTTTTGGTGTTGATATTGATCTTTAGTGATCAATGTTTCTTCTTGTGGTCTTAAGCACCTTTCTTCTTTTTGTAATTTCATATTAGATGCATTTTTTGATCACCATGTAAAGGTAAGTGGCCTAAAACCTAACCATTATATCTTTTTAATTTTCAAGTATGTGCCATATTGCGATTTCACTGAAAAAATGGTAGCAATTAATTAATTGAATTTTGAAAGGTGATAAATTGTTCATTTGATTATTCCTTGGATCCCTTTGGATGTGAAGGTATTGTGACCTGGTTTTGGATACTCATAAGGTAATTGAACCCTTGAATAATTGTAAATTAGTTATTATCTTTAAGTGTTCCAAGAATGATATTAGAACCCATGCCTCTTCTTGATTTAGAATTTCTTGTTCAATGGAAGTTATTTATCCAAATAGATGGACATAATTTTATAAATAAATTAATGGGAAATTTAAATACAAATAGTAATTTTCAAATTTAACTAATAAGGCTCATGATAGCATATTGTGATATCATTTTTTTCGTAAATTGTGTTGAGTTTTGTGAAGAAATGTTTATATAGTGCTCCTATCCCAATTGGATAATTAAATTATTATATTTCGGGCTGGTTCTAGTTTGATACTAAATTGTTTATATAGTTTTATTGGACCTATTTTATATGGAAATTCTTATATAGGGGTATTGGCCAAATTTTATGTTGAAATAATTATATAGAGGGTGATATCTTGAAGTTTCAATGCTTATATAGGGGTTATTCTTCAAGGCCAAAATTCTTTTATAGAGGGTTCTTCCTAGATATTTAAATGCTTATGCATAAGGATTTTTTAAATTATGAGATTATTCCATGGTTTGTCATTATAGTTGAAAATTTTATGCTACATGATCAGTGTTATTCTTTCAAGGTGCCAACTCAGGTTGACTGTTTCATTATATTATGTTGATTTATTAATAAACGTGTTTTATCTTTATTTGGTGCATGTATTATCATACTTATTTTTTCAGTCATGGTTATTTTGACCTACTTATTTTCACTCACATGGTATTTGGGATGTTGTTTAGTACCATATAAGATTATATGGACATAGGTTTGGACAAGGTAAAGGGTTCTTATTACTGATTATTGCTTGCTAGATGAACTGGAATTTGGAGATGGGAACAACATGGGGTTCTAGGTTAGGGACTTTGGTGTTTCTTGTGTTATCTAGTTATTTTATTTTTATTTCTTTTTGTTTTATATTTTGATATATTTCAGCCTCTCATTACACGTTTCAGAATGATTTTATATTTGGGCTCCACCTATTACTTCCCAACTATCTTATATATTGTTTATTCTATTTTTGATATTCTCATATTTATATATATTGTGTATTTTCATTATATTGTAATAATGATCAGAGGGTATAGTATACCAATTATACTCCTCACATCCCCCACTTCTATTCAATAGCCTCCAGCATATTGGGTGATATGCCTGATGACCCACAACCAACTTCACATGGCCATGTGAGAGAGTTTTAGATCAGTGCGTGTTACAAAGTTGTATCAAAGGAGAATGTATTGCCTTTCTATTACATTACTATTTAGAAATGGTATAAAAGAGACTAGGATGTTTTTGGACCTAGAAATGAGATCATTCATAGTATAATCTAACCCAAGTGTTGGGGAACATTTGAGTACCTAGGGATGGGATTTTTGTTCATGTTGTTTTCTTGTTATAGTTGATGTTATTTCCCTAGTGTGATTCACATGCTGGGTGATGTTATTATTTCTTGAGATTTATAATCATGGTTGGGAATGGAATGGGATGAGTTTTCTTCCATCATGATATGCATATAAGGACATATCTTGACATGAATTAATATTGAATGTACATTTTTATTACATTTGATGTACTTTCCTATATGAACTGTGTAGTGTTATACAAGTTAAATGTCATAAATACAACTGGAGGAAATATTATGTGATGAAAAAAACGTATATGGTATTTTTAGAGGGTCCACATTCCATTGGTTCAATATATTATTCACTAATTTAGGTTGACCTTAGTGTTATATAATTTTCCAAGGATTAAATTTTTCTTGTAGATAAAATGACTTCTTGTGATATTTGAGTTGATGATTTGGATTGTGGTAATTAGTACATTTCTAACACAACAATACATAATCTTCCTATAGCTCCTAAAGATCTAATATATTTTCAGATTTTTGATAGTTTCTTTAGGTTTATTTGTTCAATATAATTGGATACTCTTCTCACCATACCTTAGATGTTTGAGCTGACAAGTGAGCTTGAGTTATAGAATAATGCAACATTCACTAGGGTTGGAGGCCCCCATATAGTTGGTTTCATGAACTAGTAGGTCTAGATGATCTTCAAGTGCCTCAAGACATTGGAAGATAAAATGTGAATCATTTTTAATATATTCTTCATGTACCTTCAAATCACTGGTGGGATATTCTAGAGAAATTTATGTATTAAGAAGGGTTATCCTGGAATGACATATGAGATATGTTATTGAAACACTTCTATTCAGAGAAATTTATTGATGAGTAATCCCATGAGTTCATTTACCTAAAGTATGAGGGAATTTCAGTGATAGACAGAGTCAAATGCATCACCGACCTATAATTATTGTCAATATCTTTAGTAACTAATGAGATTTCAATGGAAATACACATTCAAGAAGGGATTCACTATGAGATCATTCCATAAGTGAATTTCATTATCTTGAGTAATTTTTTGATTTAATGAATCCTTCATTTATCAAAGAATGGAATCTGATTGAGGCCCCATTAAATAGTCACACTTTATTCAACACGAATTGGGAGTTCTTCTTCTAGTAGAAATAAGAACCGTTATGACATTATTTGACATGTAAATATAAGTAAGAGTAGTTAGGGATGTTGGGTTCTATCTCATAACCATGTTTCATTAAATTTTTATCAATTTTTAATGTTGGGTCTTATGTGACCTCATATTTTATACCCAACATTAGCGTGTCATATTTTTAGTAAGCTCGGCCATTGATTGCACCACAATTCTGTACTTTATTTCACCCATAAAACACTATTTTCAACTTTTTTTTTGAAAATGAAAAATATTATAAAACATCACACTTCTTATTTGATTAAATTAATAAATTTTTATAACTTTATTGAATGTCAATTACACTTTTTTGCTGATTTCATTATATGAGGAGTTGATTTGAGGGACAGAAATGATATAGAAGGAAAATGGGCCAAACTGCATTGAATACCAAGGACATATGTCCACTTGTGTATATTTCATTGTTAATACATGAATATAAATGGTTTGAAATTTTGTGTTATAATATTTAAATATTATGTATAAAACTCATCTCAAGACACCCAAGCGCAATTCATCCATTTTGGGCCAACCAAACTAATCTATTTAGAGAACCACATCTAGATGAAGTCAAATGTCCGGTTTGGTATTTTGACTATGTTTCCCATTATAGATTTAAAATTTCCTTCATATTTTACATGGTCATATTTAATTTGTAGTTAACCAAAATTTATAAATTCTAAAACTCTATATAATTCCATTTCCTAACTCAAAACTGAGACAAAAGTTGTATATTCGAATCTGGGTGCACAAAACTAATTCCCATTTTTTTTATAAAAGGGAACCATGGGCACCTCATTTGGGAGTTTGACTAAATAGTTATGTTCATTAATTTTGGAGTTTCATATCAGTCTTCTCTATAACATAGTGGTTTTTTGAATTCCATTATTCGTAAAGATATATATTAATGTATGGAACTCTTTATCAAAGACTTCTTATACTTCTATGGTTGTAAGTTTTGTCTTTGTGTAATAAACATCATTATTCCCCTTATATATATTTATTTTTATTCTATTTTATTCAATTTTATTCTTCTATAATAATCCACATTGAGGAAGAAATCAGGAATAGAAACTCAATTGTTTTATACCTTTTCCATGACGTTTTTGAATGAAAAATGTTTCTATGATGACTACACCACCCAAGGAAGAGTAATTATTCTTATTAATCAGTATACCTCAACACTTCATCACTTAATTATTTTGAAAAAATGACCTTTTATAATTCAAAAAATATTATTTATAGATTGATTTTGTACATTTAAATAAAACAATAAAAAAATTGATCAATTCATGAAAAAACACACAAGGTCGATAATTCAGTAAATTGTGAGAGCATGATCATAATCAGCAATACAAAACCACGTAGTATACATTAGTAGCATTCAAATATAATCCCAAAACACAATTCATACTCATTTAAAGAGTGGATATGTTACCTAATTTACCATTATCCATAATATATCCATATAACATCAATCAATGTAGGGTGATGTGATTGAATTTTCTGAATCTATCCTAGGGCTTAAATAATTCCACCCTGCTGGTTATGTTAGTTATCATAGTGTTTGGGGGTTAAACATTTAGTTTATTGTAATTAATTGGAAATTAATTAAAATTTTATTAATTAATAAGTATGTTAATGGGTATAGTTATATCAATTATTCCTTTAAAAATATTTTCTATGAAAGAAACATCACATTATGTTCAATAAATCTCATTTAGAAAAAATAAAATGTTCTTCCAGCATACTTCTTATTGATTTATAAACAAAACCCCTCCCCACCCCATCCTTTTAAGTGGCTTTTTTCATTCCATTTATTTTATTTTAAAATAACTTTTATTATGTTTTTAAATATATTTCCTCCTCTGATAGATGATCATGGTTAGCCACTCTGCTGTGCCTAAAAAGAAAAATAAATTGCACGTCATTATAAAGTACCCATATAAATACCTTTCATCCTTTTTTAAAAAAATCTAATGGAAATTCTCACAATAGAGTAGCGGTAGGGGATAAAGATAGTCGCTTCAGTCTGGGAAGAATTGAGTTACCCCTTAGTTGAAATGTAAATGTAGAACCACTGTATGTTTTGGTAAAGGAAGGGGACGTGGTACCCTATTATAAGAGAAGAAAAAATTTGCATAGTTAATTGCTCTGGAAAATCATGGTGAATCCCAGGGAGGAGGGAAAATTAAATTGTATTCTATATAGATACTGTTTCAAATATTGATACATGTAATTATATAGTTAGAGAAAGGATTCATGTAACATTTACCCTTTCTTTATTTTGTTATATAGAAACATTTCATTCCTTTTAATGTTACATTTATTGAATTTATTGGGATTATTTTTTCAAAAATAGGATGGTGACTTGACCATCGACGAACCATTTAGAGTGCGGTCAGTTAGTATCAATGGATGAAAGGCATCGTCTACAGAGATTAGTGTTTACCATTTATGTTGGGAACCCTTTATACTGGGAATTCCAAGTTTCTATTTTATTATTTTTATCGATAGGATAGTTTTATACCTAGATCATATCAACTATTACTATAGGATAGTTAACATTTTATCTCTAGAAGGTTGAATCTATTTTAACTAGGGTGAGTAGGATCTTCAGGATGCTCATGCAAAACCAATTCAGTGAAGATTGTATTGTCTCATGGATCAAATAGTAGAACTTGTTCTAGTTTATGGATGAATTTATAAGGATGATTCTGAACCAATAGTATTCCATTTTTAGGATGTTTTTTACAAGTTCTATGACTTACTACCCGAGTGGTTGATTGAGTTCATAATTGATTTGGTAATGGGAGTTGATCTGGTTTCTATTCCACCTTATAGAATGGAACCAGCTGGGCTTCAGGTGTTTAATGTTTTTATAGGATCTACAATCTAAAGGTCATACATGGACTAGTACATCTCCATGGTGTTTTCTAGTTCATTTTTTCAAGAATCTGGATGGTACTTTGCGCTTCTATGTGGATTATAATAGGTTAAAATAGATGATGGAAAATAACTAAAATACCCTCTCATGCATAAATTAAATCTTTGATTAGCTGATAGGTGTTTAGATCTTCTCCAAGATTGATTTTAGATCTAAATACCACCAATATATGGTGATACCATCAGACATACCTTGTACTACTTTTTAGAGGAGTTATGGTTTGTATGAGCTCATAGTGATGTCATTTAGTTTGAGGAAAATAGCAGTGGTATTCATGGCCTTGATGAAATGAATATTTCATCCATTTCTAGATCATTTTATAGTGGTTTTGGTAGATTAAGTTCAAGTATAATCCCAATTAGTCGAAAATCATTCCCAATATATAGATTGATAAATTTTACTTCTTAGGCCATGTCAACTCAGATGAAGTATTTTTTGTGATTCTTGAGAAGGATATATCCTTGGGATCTTGAGAGTGACCCAAGACTACCTTTGAGATTCATATATTCTAGGTATAATAAGATATTATTGAAACATTATCTAGGATGTCCCCCATCCATAAGCATTGTTGTCTGGGATGACCAATAAGTGAGTAATGTGGGTTTAGTCAGATGATTGTGAGAGATATTTTTAGTTATTGAAGAGAAATATTCCATCAGCACTGATCCTCACACAACCTATGTTAGTTAATGAGAATATTGTGTATTCTGACACATATAGAGTTTTACTTATAAAAGTGATGATATAGGAGGATCCAGTTGTTTTTTATGGGTCCAGATAGCTAACACCACATGAGAGAAACTATTATACACATAATCTGCAGTTGGAATTAGTGGTACATTCCCTATGATGAAGGAGTCACTATATTTTGGGTGATAGGTTTGTGGTGTACATAGACCATAAGTGGTTGAGGTATATATTTCCTTAGTAGAACCTAAACATTAGGCAGATGAGGTGGGTTGAGTATTTTTAGTATTATGACTTTGATATGGAATATTCACCATGAAAATAAGAAATGTCTTTACTTATGAATTGATCTAGAAGACATAGATAGAGGTAGTGTATAAGTCTTTTCTTTAGTGGAAGATGATGGCGCACTTTACAGACATGCATCTAGTTGTTTTGGAGTCCCATGGGTGAGTATATTTGACTTCAACATCAGGTTTACCTAATTTCAGTAAACTATCAATATTGAGTAGTTATATAATCTTGAGGGATTAGTTCTGAGAGAAAATTTATATAGAGGTGTACCACCAGTAGGATGGTTTCATTTTTGTTGAAATTATCTTCTTTTTTATGTCTGAGTAAGGAATCAAATGGGTTTGTGTGAGGAACTAATGATAGTGTCTCATGAATCCATTTGAGTGATCTGTCCAGGGTTTACAAAGAGATATCATGATCTATATAGAATGTAATTTTGATTAGGATTAAAGAAGGATGTAGTGATCTTCATGGCTATATATTTCTGATGTATGTAGATGAAATCTGAGCAGTAGTGGCTACTTTTATAGCCTCATCCCATTCCATATAAAAAATGGGATAATGTCATAGTGTATTTTGAGATATTATTACTCTAAACATCTCATAAAAATGATGCACTATTTTTGATCATGGATCTATTGGAAAATGTATCACAATTATTACATGTCAGAGAGACTGTCAATTTTGATGATATGGGTAGTCTTTACATGTGATATAGAGTTCAATTGCATGGTTTTACTAGGATTATCATTTCTAATAGAGATACACATTTCACATCATTGTTTTTATAGTGTCTTTTGATGGATTTCGGATCATATGTTCAATTACGAATAGCCTACCATCCCCATACTATCCCACTACATAAGAAGAGTATTCAGATTATAATAGAAATGACACAGGCCTATGCTTTAGATTATGGTAGTTTATGGGAGTGACATATATAAAACATGGAGATTTCACATAATAATACGATCTGAACATCGATACAGATGGAACCCTTCAAGGATTTTTATTGAAGTTCATGTCATTCTTATATATTTTTTGGAGGTAGTTTAGTGATTGGTTTTTGGAAAATAAATCATCTAAGAGACATCTTAGGAGGTCGAGTTGATCAAGAGGTTCATACAGACCACGCAAAGTGGGTAGAAATCAAATTATGAACATGAGATACAACCTCTATTGTTTGATATTGGACATCATTATTTCATTTGAGTCTCTATAAGGTGATAAAAACTCTATATTAGGGAATAGGGAAAGCTATCACCTAGTATGTTTAGGATTTCTTGAGATATTAGAAAGGATTTGTCTAGTGGAATACATATTTTCCCTTCCACAGTGCTTTAAATCCAAACATGATGTGTTTCAAATGTTATAGATTCAGAGATATCTATCTAACCATTCTCATGTAGTAGATATCAAAGATTTCATGATTTATGTTGGTTCTTACTTTGATATGATATGAATTATGGACTATAGTGATGAAGCATAACAGATTTAAGACAATACCTCGAGTTCAAGTGTAGTGACATCATTGGTGTGTTCAGTAGGATACATAGGTGACTGAGTCTGATATGTGAGCACATTGGTAGTATATGTTCGTAGATACCCTATAGTGATGCTTGAAGCTACTCTGGGATGAGCAGTTTTATAGTGGGGATGTTGTAAGATCTCATATTTTTTCATATACATCCCACAATTAGTTTCTCATCGAATCTCTTTTTGTTAGGTTTCTTTTGTCTTTAGTCCTTAGTGGTCAAGTATCATTCAGTGATAGTGTACTTTGTTGTGGAAAATAACATAGTGTTTAGGGATTTATGTTTTTTTAAATTAATAGATTCTGTGTATGAACACATTAAATGGGATTACAAGTGATTTCGATGAGTTTTTTTGCTTTGGTTGTTGTTTAGGATCTTCTACAGAATTTTGGGGCTTAAAGTATTCTGCAAAACATTAAACACCAAGAGAATATATTTCATAATGTGTAACTATCACTAGGAAGATGTCGTGAAAAGGGATACATGACATGAACTATTTTATTACATACACTAGTTATACATCATGAATCAACGTGACATGACATTTAATGTCTAGGCTGGTTTAAATTCACCCAAGGTGACCTATGTTTTGTAATATACTTAAAATGAAAACTTCATGCCATTTATACATTTTAATATAATTTATTTTTTGAGGTCAATGATTATAAGTTGTTTCATATGCTTTTTTTCTATATATTCACATGCATCCCTCCATTCTCAAGCCCTAGGAAATTTACATACCATTTTGGAGTGCCTTCTCAATTCAAGATATCCTTTTTAATAAAATGATCTCTGGTGAATATTTTTTCAATGATTTTACCTTATCTTAAATTTATATTTGGTTATCATTGTGTAATCTCTTGGATGTGGTTTCTTTAGGCGTTAACCTTGTTATTTTTTAGGTATAGGTTTCGTCTTGTGATAATATATTCATTCGTTCTTAATATTATTACCTATTATAAGCATTTTATGATTTCTATATAGTGGTAGATGGTCTAAAACATTAACCTATGGTCAGATTAATTTTCATATATGTGAAATATTGTGATTTCAGTATATCAACACGTACATTTATTTAATTCAATGATGAAAAATTATATATCTATTGTTAGATTATTTCATGGATCCATTTTGATTCAATGGTATTGTGATCTATCTTATTGCTACCCATTAGTTGAGATAATCCTGGAATAATAATAAATTGTCCAATGACATAAACCATGTTAAGAATGATAAGATAACCCAGTTGATTTCATGATACAAAATAATTTAGGTTGTGGATTTTTTTTATCAAAATTACTACTTCTAATTTTATAAACAACTTAATGTGTAATTTATATACATATGGTAATTTTTATAGTTAACCATTAGGTTTTTTGATAAAATATTGTGATATCCTTTCTTTCATGAATTTTTTTGTGTTTGATGTTGAAATGATTATATTGTGGGATTGGCCTAGTTTGATGTTGAAATGCATATGGAGTGGTCATGGTCTAGTTTGAGGCTGAAATGTTTATATACTAATCTTGTCCTAATATGATGCTAAAATGGTTATATAGAGGGCTTGGACAAATTTTATGTTGAAATGATTATATAGAGTGTTATTATAGAATTGTGAAATTATTATTTAGAGGGATATACCGAGATGCTGAAAGGAATATCCAAAGATCTTTGGATAGTTATGTGATAATTTCATGTTTTTTTGTTATGGTTGGTACGGTTGTGCTCTATGCTAAGAGGCATTGCGGCATGGTGTCGAAGAATGTTTATTATTGAATTAAATTATGTTGATTAACTAGTACACCAACTATAGCTATATTGACTGAACTTAGTATCAAAATGGTTTTGTTTAGACATGGTTCTGTCAATCTATTGAGTTTTTATCACACACTATTCAAGCCCTCATATGGAACCAATGAAGAATAAATAGAAGTAGGTTTGGTTGAGGGAAAGGGAATGTATATCAGATTGTCACTTGATGGATGTGCTGGATTTTGGAGAGGGGACATACATGTGGTTCTGTATCAGGGACATTTGAGTTTATTTTCTTAGTGGGTTTTTTACTAGTATTTCATTTAGTTTATAATTAAATTCATTTCATTTTTTCATTACATGGTTTAATATTATTTGATTTATTGGTTCATCATTTTACTTCCCAATTTTATTATATGTTGTTTCTTCTATTAAAATTACTCTTAAATTTATTTATAATTACTATTTCCACTATATTGAAAACTTGATCAAATGGGTATAGTCTCCCAACTATACTCATCACAATCCCACTTCAATTCAGAAGCCTCCAGTGTATGGGGATGCACACTTTAAGTCCCATAACCAACTATATGTGATCATGTGAATGTGAGACGGATAAGAGGGTGTTCATTAATCATTTGATCACAACTGATGGCGGCTAAAATGGGCCCTTGATGAACGAGATCCTCCATGGCTTTCTAAAGAATGGATCTGGGAGATCCCTACTCTAATATAAGCCCAATGAGGGAAAAAATATTGATTAATTGATTAAAAAAGGTGGGGAAGAACATTTTCTCCCATATTTATAAAAAACCCCAATAGCTCACTAGCTAGAAAGTACTGAGCCACCAGCATTCCAGTGATCATGATAGTGATACCTGGCTTCTAGGAAGTTCATATGCTAAACGGTGGTTATTGTGGTTGTCCTACCAGGTCCGGTCTTGATCCGATGCTCCCCTATTCCCCTAGTCTACCACCAACCCCTCATTCCATTCCAAAATTAGCACTTTTCAGATTTCTGAACCTTCATAATTCAATTATTAAATCCAACCAAAATATTAACCCCTTCTCTATTTTAAAAATCCAAACTCTAAAAAATGATCATGTCTCATCCTTACACCCAAACTCGATATTAATCTAATATATTATTTCATATTTTAATCCATGTAAAAAATTTTCATTATGTTTTCCCCCCAAAAAATTGGTTTGGAAATAATGAATCGTTTATTGTGAAATCCCAATGACCCCTTTTGTATTCCAATTATTGATAAAACCATGTCATTCCTCAGTAATTAATGCTACTAAAATTCCACCCATTCAACCATTAATAATTTTGACACAATTTTATATGAGAAGTTAAAAAATGGTAGGATCAAAATTATGGAACAAACCATATTGTTTAACTATAATCATAGGAACAAAAGTGATTTCACATAATTATATAGTAAATAAACCAACACTAACATAGTCTTGTGGTGACTTAATAATATCAATTTTAACGAAATCTCATCCATTGAAATGAATAAAACCAATGAAATATTATTGATCACCTCCCATAGATCATCTTTGAGAGAGAATAATTCCTCGAGGGAAATAATATTTTCATCGAGATCTCGAGGGATGAACTTTTCTAAGCTATCCTATCTTTCACTACAACTAGCCTCCAATGTGTGTCTTGTAGAACCACTGTGTAGCTTAAAATGACCTACCACCAATGAACCATTAATATTTACATCAGTATATATTGATCAATCAAAAAACAATAGGTTTAGTTTCCCTATAAATATTTTCCCCTGAATATAAGAATGGAAATATAAATTATTAATTTATCTTTCCTTGATCCACTATTATTTACCATTCCAAAGTGATTATTTCATCTTCATATAGCTGGCCTAGAAATTCTCTATGCTTTCTAGAAAATATATATATCAGATATTTTATTATCCATACCATAGTTAATAAATCCATCATGATATTAAGTATACTTTTCCAACACCCTGCTATAGTTATGGTAATTCACATGAATATGATATCATGTATGAAGATCCTTTACGAGACACCTATGTTTTATTTGACTAATATCCATTACCCATCCAAAAAATAACTAATACCGTGAAGATCATAAATCATGAATAAAATCATTTCCTGTTATTATTGAATTAAAAAAATTAAAACTATATTCATATTTTTTTCATTTCTATGTTTATGAAAGAGAGGCTCATGACCAGAAATGTATATTTAAAAATGACTGATAAAATAATTAGAAAATTCCATGATCCTTTACTAATTATCAATTTGTATGTATAGCCTAATCCAAAATCTATGATCACCTTTCTTCTTATTGGACCCTGTGTTTTAGTCACCCAAAATCCAATATCATAGTGGTTATTATTCAATGTGGAGGATTGAAAATATCACATGGATTTCATTGGATTTTTATAGCTGCTATTACATTCATTTTGATCACGAATAGCATTAAATACCTTACCCCCTATGAAGCTAGCATGGGATCCACACTCAAAGGTAATGTAGTTGTTCAAAATAGATTCTCTCTCCATCATAATTTTTTTTCATAAAAAAAATATAAATTGAAACAATCAACATCTTATGAGATAATCATCTCTTTGTATGCCATCATTTTATCCTTATTTATAATAATTGATGCCTCATTCTCCATCACCATTAGTTGATATAATCTGCATGGGACACCTCTCACTTGAACATTTTTCAAATATCAAATCACCTCTTTCTCATACACTCCTTCTCTCTCTTTCAAACCATGTTATATTTTTTTCAAACTACATGGTATGTTTATTCTCATTATCATTCACTCAATGTTAAAGTAAAAAATAACAATAATTAATTTGAAAAATAATATTTATAAATAAAAATTGATGATAAAATTTATAATAATTAATTTATCAAGGTTATAGAGGTTTCAATAAAAAGATACAATTCATACACCCCTAAGCTCGTAAGTATTGACCAAACTCCCCTCCAAGGTTTGACCCACTCTATAACTATCCCTTTATAAGTTTATATCCCAAATTCCCTACATTTTATGGCCCCTCATCCTACTAATCATGTCCTAATGGCCCTATTACCTAGATCTACACACATTTCAATGTCATCAATGGCATCACTGCATGCATCATTGGCCAAAAATTGCCCAAAATCACCCCCCCCCCCCCCACCAAGGAGAGTCTCCTAGTGTTTGAACTCAGGTCATATGTAGAATATAATAATTAATAGTTACATTAAAAACATCAATAATATAAATATTAATAAATTATATTAATATTATTTATAAAAAAATTATTTAGTAAAAAAATTATTTATTTCAATAATATTTAATATTCACATTATAAAATCAGATAAATTAAATTAATAATTATTAACATTTACATTATTATTAAAAATTATTATTACCTTATCATTATTAAATATAATAAATTGAATTTTATTTTTTATTTTTATTTAATAATTTAGTGTTATTAAAATACTCACAAACTAGAAAATGAAACAAACATAAGAAATCATTAAATTTGGGATAGAAATAGGGTGATATAAAATTATGCCATATTAATTTTTCCCCACAGGGCACATGGAAAATTTTTTCACCGTAAAAATAACATTATATGGAAATATTTATTTTTCAGGCCCCAAAAGACCCTAAAGAAACATATATTTATTATTATTATTTTAATAATTAAAGTAATTTTCCCTATCCTATATAAAATATTTATTTCATTATTTATGATCATTAATGTAATTTTAATTAAATACATTTTTGAAATTAAAGTTAATCGAGGATACTTAATCAAATTATTTATTGTATGTTTATATATAATATGTTCATTGAATATTTTTTTTATATTATATTTATTGAAAACTATTCTTATTAAAATTTTATTACTAAATATATTCCTTTTCAAATATATTTACGTCAAAATTTGGAAAAAAAAATTAAAATGTTATAAAAATATATATTATATAAATAATTTCTATATTTCTTCATGGGTAATCTAGGACCAGAGTGCCACATATGTTCTGGGTGGGGTAACCAGTATACCCCACACATTTTGTGTAGTTTAGGGAAGCTCATTAAATAGTTTGTGTAGGGCATGGATATGAATCCGTAAACTATACCCACATGGCCTTATTGTTAACCAAAAATTTGAAGTACCACTCCACATTAATAGGAAATTTTAAGTGAGATTTTACATAACATAATTGGAATATATTAATGAAAATAATTTTGAATATAATATCCATTGAATATTTTTTAAATTATTATATATATATATAAAAGAAATAAATAATATAAATAATTTTTGAATATATATTTAAAGTGTCTTATGTTAATTTCAATCATTATTATTTTCATAAAAATTAGGATATTGAATGAATGTCATTCATTTAAGCCATGTGTGTGGATTTTTTTAATATGTGGGTTTCACGAATGAAATTCACTTATGTGGGGATCCATTTTAATTTATAATTTTTATCCTAATTTATGTCCATAAATTTAGAAAAATGAGAAGAATTTACATGAATGAAAAATTGATATATTTTTCTTTAGAATTTATATTATTGATCATTAAAATTTTTTAAAGACTGAATTAAGGAATGAAAGAATTGTATTGTTGCTCGGTTATCACTCTAGTATAATAGAAATACCTAAAATCATGAAGATTTAAATAATAGAATCATTCAGATATGGTGAGTTGATGAAGGGATGATGGTTTCAATTGGTATGGGATTCTACCTAAATAATATCATTAATATGATATCAAATTGAAATATTGGTGTTGTGCTTGTATCTCAATCAAATTAGGGATCCTAATTATTCGAGATTGAGAACTCTATTTTCTTATGATATGTGTTAAAAACTCAGTTTCTCAAGCTTGGATCAAAACCAAAGGGATAGATTAGTTTTGGTTACACATAATTCCTCTAAGATGTTTTTTCAGTTGTGGTAATTGCTATTAAATTCGATCAAGAAACTAAGCATGCTTGGTATGGTTACTTTTCTTGAATTATTTATGAGGTAGACCTTTAGTATCCTCTCATTGAAACTATTTTTTGGTATATGGTGAATTAAATTTTTATCTTTCAATTAAGTATTAATATCTATATAAATTTTTTTCTAATTAAATTAGTATTGGAAATCAAAATGAAAGATACAAAAAGAGTTTTAGATGAACAAACACTTCTAGTTTTTTTCATTATTGAATAGTTTAATAGTAAACATCCTACTAATGATGAAATGATTTTGGGAACTGTAATTTTTTATATATATAGAATCGTATCACTAATGATCATTGATATTAATGGTATTATAGTGGTTTTAAATTAGTTTAAGGTGTGATCATTTTTTTCATTTTTAAGGTATAACGTATTAGAAGCCTATTAATAAATTAATGGATGTTAACTCTTCTATGGGTATAGTAATGGAAGCTCAAAATTTTTTTAATCATCCAAATAATTGGACTCTATATGTGAGGCCTAAATATTTTTGGGACTTCTATATCCTTGTATTCTAAATTTTCCATCTTATAAATGTTTTGGTGACAGATATGAATTGTATTATTACTACCATGTCGGGAAATTATAAATGATTTCAATCACAGGATACTTATAATTTTGATTTTTTATTTGAGCTTTATGAGACTATTCATGATAAAATAATGGATTTTGGTAGTGTTTCCTTTTTAGGGGAGGATGTTACAAACATTAAAATCCTGATAGATAATTTTTCTTAGTGACCCATAAATAGAGTCAATCAAAGGGTTCTCTTTGATACAAACCTACGGTACCTTCAAATAAATTTAATCTTCTCCCCAAATGGTATATATTTTCTAATGAATATTTTATATATGATAAAAATGGTTGGTTTATATGAGTTGAAACCTCAATATGATGTAAGTCTGTATAGTATTCTATTCAAACCTACCTTTAAATACATTATTTTTTTACATAAATCCTTAAAAAATTATATTGAAAACATTCTATGATAATTTGAGTTTTAGTGTCTTTTACAGTTGGAATATAATAAATTATGTACATATATGAAATATAATGATAAACATTATTCAGTCCTCTGGAAATATTATTTGATTTTATCATCCTAGGTCACCTAATTACAACTAATATTCAGGGGACATACATCAATATAAAGGGGAGATAATAATGCCCAGCAAGGGATAAACAAAAGAAATGGAACATGAAATATCATCATTGATAAAACATGTGCAATGATGTGAGAAAAAATTTAATGTATATGATACATAACATAGAAATTTGGTGACAACATATAGAAGTGACAGTCATAATAATATCACTCAGGTTAATCACAGTGGTGTCATAAAACATATTAGCACAACCATTCAACAAGGAATCATAAATATGTTATCTCTAGATATTAATTCATTACCCAATGCAATAAAGTGATATCAAGAATAACCCTTCTGATGTCTAAATTATTGTCTGACATATGTATAATATATAATAAAAAATAATTTCATCAGTAACCCATATAGAATAAAGATCATATTTCATATGAAATCATTGGGTACATAAGTGCTTATAGACATGAAATTTTCATTATCCTTAACCCATGAGAATGGAATTTGGGTTTCATAGAAGAAAATCCCGATTAAATAAAGTATTGTTACACATATATGAATACCATTTCATAAAAATATTTTTGTCAATTTATAAATAAATGGAGGCATAGAAAATAAATGGATTATTTTGGATGTACAAAAGGTATACAAATTGGTTTATGGAAGGAGATTCATGAGAGTGAACTGAAGTATTTCATTGATATAATAATATTATAACATTATTTTAATGAAAAAAATTATATGATGATGTAATTAATTTCTAATTTAAAGACTAACTACAGTTTAAATTATTGGATAAAAGGGGAGAGGAATATGACCCTTTCCTTAAGTATCACTTTTTAATCATAAACATGGTTCTTTGATAGCTTGATAGCTACACTATTGGAATTAATGATAGATTTAGAGAGGTATGGATAATATAATGAAATTGGGAGTGAATAAATTCAGGTTTATATGTGGGAATTTATTTCAAAGTGATGACCATTCATTATTATTTTTCATATATAATCCTTGGAATTTCGGGTTTTAGAAAATAAATTGTTCACGGTCCATCCATATTTTTGGATATTTTTTTATAAAAAAAGAAGAGGGAATTTTACAAAAAAAAATTACTATGATATTGGAATATAATTTTAATAAATTAATTTTTCAAAGAAAATTTAATCCAACAAATAATTTTTTAAAACCTTAATTTACAATTTAGACATTGGAAGTTTGTTTATTATTTTGGAAAATAATTTATATTCATTAAAATAAAAAATATATTAAAATAACAATATTTTATAAAGGATTTAGTTATTTAAATTCATATATCATTATTATATATTTATTAAATAATAAGACATAATAAAAACAGGGAAAATATAGTTTTACCATTCACTGAAAAATAATGATTTTAACAAATTCTCAAAAATTTCACTTTAACCATATTTTTATGTTATGAATTCAAATATATTATTTATTTTATGAAATTATATTTCTATGTATGTGAAAAAATTTTAAGTATTATTTAATTTTATAATATCATATATGTTTGTTAATAAATAACTAATATAATATTTCATTATTTTATATAATATTTTAGAATTTTATTTTAAACCTATATTATACGTTTATATTAAGTATTATTACTATTCCAAGGGTAATATAATGGTCACATTGTAATGGTAAAGTAATTGATAAATTCTAGTGGTCATATTTCCCTTTACACTCTATAATTCCTCCACCATTCTCATACCACAAAATTTACAACTTCACTGATAATGGTTATACACTTTCCATAATTATATATATCATATTTCTAATGCTTCTATAAATTTTTATAGACTTTAAGGAAGGATTGATCATCACAGGAATATTTAGGCCTATGAAGTTTTCTTTAGTGTTATCTCTATTCATTTTTGTTCATCTACCTGAACTCTTCATAGTTTTTATCATCAATATTAACACATGATGATAAATGTTCATAGAAAAGTCAAATCCTCTCTATAGAATTTATAATAAAATTATTATTGTAATATATGATATTATCTATTTATAAATAAGTTTTTAGGGAGTTTCATTATTCCCCTTATGAAATTTCAGCCACAACATTCATGTGCAACCTCGAAACAAATGGTGGTATTTCTCCTTTATCACTTCTTCAATTCCCCAAGTTCAGTCTTCAGAAATTTAATTTATCCACATGAATTTAATGATTCAGGTTTTCATGTTCTTAAACTATTTCTCCCTCTAATCATGAATCTGGATCAGTTATTCTTAATATGATCTGTTTTATTAATTCTACATTATTTTTAACTAATATATATGTTTGGTATCGAATATACTCACTTAATTGTTACATGTGGAAGAAATATTATATATTGGAAATATTTTTAAGTAGTGTTAACAGATAAAAAACATATCTAACATGCTCTATAATCTCAAATGGTTAAATGTACTATGGACTTAGTATCCCTTTATTAAATCACATTTCTCCAATACAATGTTATATTTTGATGAATATTATATCCCAAACATGAAATTATTTTTCCTTCCTTATTTTATCAGTATAACACTTCTAATGACTCTGAGAAATGATGATTTGTTTCTAGATCATATATATATTCTCTATAGTGTCTTTGATAATGTATGGTTATAACAATTTTTCTCTTTTAAACATCATCCTAGTATATTGGAGTTCTAAACCATTCCGATTTTGTTCATGAAAAAGTGATATTTGAATAATCATGTGAAAACTATTTCAATAGAAAATTTTGATAAGGGGAAGTAATTTTTACCAAATCCCTAGAACAACATGTGTTCTACAATTTCACATGTTTTATAATGACAACCCGTTAGTTTTTATTGAAAATATTTTATAAGGTCAACATCAATATTCATATAAATTTTGTGTCTCCTCAAGAACTTATAAGTTATTATTTGATTAGGGTTTTAAAATATTCAATGTGGTTCCCCACAATGTCTCATGAATACTTGAATATATAGACATAAAAAGAACTAAATAGAGTAATCCTCTCATATAGTGATAAAATGGTTAAAATTTGTTATTATATCAATTATTACACATATAAAATTATATCCCTAATATTTATGTGGAAGTACAATAAAAAAGTTCATAGTAATATTGTCCCACCTCCATACAGATATTGGTAGTGTTTGTAGCACTCCTTTAGGTTGTTGTCTCTCTACCATCCTTTGATTACGTACCAAACATCATGCAGTACAATCAACATTCTCTCTTTTCATTTTACCCTTCTAATAATGATCTCATTAATCTCTATAAATTTTAGTGATTGTAGGATATATATAGAAAATAGTGTTTTGAGAAACATTCATCAAGTATTTATTAAACACTATATTATATATAATATTTATCCTCATCCCGAACCCCAGAACTCTATGTTGATTAACATTAAACAAAGAAAAATTCCAATTTTTCATAAATTCTGTCTTCTTTTCTAATAAAGGATCTTCACTTTGTGTTTTTGGGGTCTTCTCTAAAAGTGATTTTGATAAATCTTTTACGATGTGATTTATGATTTCTATACCGTTTTTATTTTCATATATATCATTACCATGTTCTTGATCAAAGGATATATTTCAATCCTAAACATTGTAAGAATGTTGGGGTCTTTTCACTTTAGTTAATATTTTTTTTCCTTTTCATTGTGGTAATGAATAAAATAATCATATTCTTAAAACTATCCAACCATATCCTTTATCACGTGTTTTTTTCTATTGGGAAAATACATACTTCATAATATGGAGGTAGGTTAATATATCACACTTCTCCCAAAAAAGATAGTTTCTATATATCATTAATTGAAATATAACTATATTTGACTCCAAATAACAGGTAGGGTAATTCTGTTAATGAGGCATCAGATATCAATATACATTGTAAATACCCTATTAATTTTTAGTGATTATTCATCCATGTCTATACAAGGATGAATCATTATAAATAACAAACCCTTCTTAATCTAACGGTAAATTTTTCAGAGGTTCCATAACCAATCTGATATTTAATTCGTGGAAACTTAATTTACACTCCTTTGTCCAGATAAACCTAACTCCCTTTTGAGTTATCACAGTTATCCAATTATAAATTCATGATATATTTTTTAGTTCCTTCTATTTTATCCTGATATAACGCGTAAACTAAACATCTCAGTCACTATTTTAGGATGGGGCCATTCCTCTATGGAAATTTTATTTTCTAGATCAACCTATAATTTTCACTATTCACAATATGTTGTAAGAATTCTACATGTTATAACAAAAACTCATATTAATTTAATTTACAAAAAAAAAGTATCTATTCTAGTAGATTTTCTAATATAACCCTTAGATGATCAACAAGCTCCTTACAAATTTTTTAATATATCATAATGTAATCAATAAAGGTAGTAGAAACTTTATCAAGGTGGTCCATAAATACTCTATTAATAAAATTCATAAATATGATATGAGTATTTTTCAATCTAAATAGAATAAAAAAAACTCATAGTGTCCCTATCTTGTTTTGAAATAATTATTTTAGATACCTTCTTATTCACCCATAGCTCATCATACCTTTATTTGGGTTTAATCTTGGTGAAGAATGTTTCCATATAAATCCAATTGAATATATCATTAATCCTTGAAAGTGGTCATTGTTTCTTTACTATAATCCCTTTATGTTCTATATAATCAATGAATAGATGAATTAATATATACTTATTCTTCACAAAGAGAATAGGTTCTCCAACGGGAGTCACACTTAATCAAATAAAACCCTTCTCCAAATGTTCTCTCAGTTACTTATCCAATCCCTTTTAATAAATGTGTACAATTATATATGGGGTCATCAATATAGGTTTACATTTGGGTATGAATTCAACGGATAACTTTGCATCCCATTTTCATGGAGGTATTGGTTATTGTAGAAATAAATCAATATATTCTTAAATAATTGGTACATCTTATATATTTATACACCATCCTTCTTCCAATAATTTACCAATCATTTCAATAAAGAGGAAATAGGATGTGGTTTTTGACAATACGTTGTCTATGATATTAAAACTTTAATTATAATTATAGGTTGTCCATTCAAGACAACTAAAATCTCCTCGAATATAAATTTGACCTAGGAATTATTCTTTGATAGGCAATGTATCCCTGATATTACTTGAAATTCCACATATGGAATGATCACTAGGTTTGGGGAGACATTGTACTCACAAATTTTAATAAGGAAGTATTTATATATCATTGATTATATAATATCTCTCTAGGGTTATTTACCCAAAAACTATACCACTAGTAGTTTAGAGTTTAATTCTATTTCCCTTTCAACCATGAATGAAATTGTGTGATTTGTATAATTGGAATCAAACATTGTACATTAAAACATTGAGTGTATAGTGACTGTACTTTCTACCACATTATCTAGAACCTTGACTTAAGATGTCATAATTTTAAAAGAATGAATTAACTCCCTTCTCTTGTTCTAGGATTTTGGGGGGTTTCATTATATTATCTTTTTAATTTAGATTTTTTTTAAGTAAATTTCTATGCTATACACACATGAATCATTTTACTACAAGTTGAACATAAAATATAATAAATTTTTCATTTTTATTAATATATTGAGGGTTTACTTCTCTATGATGGATTCAAGCTATATTATCACATCTTCCACAACTGTAACACATTCCACTTCCTTGCATATTATTCCATGAATTATTCTTCCTTTGTTATTAAACATTTTTAGATATTATTTATTCTATTTATTTAATGGTCATAATTCTTTTCAAGTGTTATATCTTTCATCCCCTTATTTTTGTTGAGTCAATAAGGTCATTATACATCTAAAAACATGATTTACGTATTGATAGCACACCACACTATTTCCTCATAACTCCCATATTCTTAAACTATGAGATATTTCTATTGATGAGGTCTTATTACACCAAAGAATCAATCTACCTTCCCTTAAATATTAATGAAAAATATTTCAGTGTATCCTGCATGGCTTGTGATGTTCATCTCATAACTCCTCAGTGACTCATTTTCCTTTTGTCTCAATTCATGTAATTCACGTTCCAATATTGGTTGAAGTGTATGAGAAAAATAATAGTTGAAAATGAATTTTTGATGTCATTCGTATCTATAGCTTCTTCCTCATCCATATGATATATGATCATGATCAGTTCCCACCATCGATGAGATTCTCACTCTAAGGGATATGTTTCCAGGGTAAATTTATCTTTCTCATAAGAATAGATTTCATAAAATATTATTTCTATAGTATCAATCCATTTTTCTAACATTAATGGATCATATTGTTTACTAAAAATGGGTGAACATTAACACATAAACGATTCAAATGTAAATATTTCATTATTTGGTGTAGTCAAGCACTCTGAATAGTTTAGGTTATTACTCATGACGTGAGTTAACCGATTCATAATCAACATAATGTTTTTAACTCCATCCTCCATCATATTAGGAAGATTGCTGATTAATTTTCTATCACATTGGTTATTTATATGAGTCCTATTTATAACTATTTTCTGAAAGAATAAAACATAAGAAAGAAATTAGTTATTATTTGATATATTATTTAAATTATTTCAAAGAAAATTTAATCATAAAATTTTATAATATCATACTTCTATGATGTTATAATTGAATCTTAAATTAAATAAATAAATTATATATTATTAATAATATTTTCTAGAAAACATGATATTAACCAAATCATATACCTTCAGAGTGTCATCCACAGTGTGTATTAAGGATCAATACTCATTCCTAGGGTGATGATTGGGATATTACCCAACCATCCTATTATGTGGTTATTACCCCTAAGTGTTTCTACATGAAAATTGCATCCACGTGTAGAATTAAATCAAGGATTCCATTTATAGGAAACCATTCTCATTTTACATTACTAAAATTTTTGAGGCCTCACAATATTTAGGCAAACACAAAAGGTTATTACTAATGTTTCTAGTGCTACTTTTTACCTATCACTAAACCATGATCTGATACCAACTATAAAGAACCAAATTTTTATATATTGTTTTTTAAAATTATTATTTAATAAAATATTACATTGATAACATAAAAATATATTTTGAGGTTCAGTGTCTTGGAATCTTGGTACAAAATACATTATGAACATATAGAAAAAGTAAAAAAAACATTATTTAATCCTCTTTAAAGACTATTTATTGTGTTATCCTTGTTCATTTATTTACAAGTGATATACTATGCACAAATATCAATAGTAGGGGGTGAATATAAATCTAAATAAGAGATGAACAAACAAAATATAACATGAGTGATCATCATAGATAAAACATTAGGAATAACGTGAGATCATATTAATATGAATATGATATATAAAATTTAAATTTTTCTATAAAATAAAAATGATACATTAATTAACAAATCACTAAGGTTGATCACCATGGTTTAGTAAAACATATTACCACGGTTGTTCACTAATGTTTAATAAACTAGTTATCACAACAGATTATTTATTCACAACATACATTAGATAACTCATATGGATAACTATTTATATGTCTCAATTTATTCATTCCACATAGACCACATATCATAATATATCATTTATAAGAAACCCATGTATAAAAAAATATCTGGTTTCTTGTAAAATAATTGAGTGCATAAGTTTTTTAAGACATGAAATTTTCATTATTTTTAACCCATATGAAGGATATTTAGATTTCATACATCAATGCCCTTAATCAATGAAATATATATATATATATGTATATATGAATACCCATGAATTAAAATAGTGTTTGCTAATAATAATATAAAAATGGAGGCATGGAAAATCAACGGTTGATTTCGTCATCATAATGGGTATACAAAGTGGTTTATAGAATGGAATTAATGATATATAATTAAAGTCTCTAAATGATATAAACAAATTTAACAGTTATTTAATGATCAAATTTATATCAAAACACATTAAATTTAAAATTAGTGGACTAAATACATAATAAGGACTAGGATAAAAAGGTGGAAGGAGAGAATAGATTACATTAAGAATAACTTCAAAAACATAGAGGGTTGATTCCTTGAGATCTTTGGAGCCTCACCAAAGGGATTAATTAGAGAATAAGTGAGAGAAATGTGATATAATTATCATGGGATTGAATTAAATGTTCTATATAGGTGGGTATTTATAAAGAATGTGATTTTTTTTGTTTTCCCAAAATAGCGCTTCGAAATCAAGGATTGGAAAAATAATTTTTCCATGAGAAAACCAATATTTTTTCTCTTGGATTATGAAATAAAGAGACTTGATTTTAAAATTTTTGTGTTTCGGAATTAAATATTATTTTCTATGATTACATTTGGCATGCGTAAAAATTTATCACATAATATTTATTCAAAATCATAATTTTCACTATAGAATTTGGAAATATTTAAATAGGTTTGGAAAGTCATTTCTATTTATAAAATTATATTAAAATTTTTAAATAACATATTTTTTGTTGTGTTAATTTTTTTTAATTATCATATTATTGTTACATATTAAAGGAGTTATAAAACATTCAGAAAGATGTAATTTTACTATTCACTTGAAAGTAATGTATTTTAGAAAATTATTAAAATTACACACTAACATAATTTTGTTATTTTTAATTCAAATATTATGTTTATATTATGAAATAAAATTAATAATTATGATAAATAAATTTTTTGAATAAAATTTCATGCTTTCACTACAATTTTATTTTTAAAGGGAAACCAGTTATTTATTCATATCATGGATTTTTGAATTTTACAATATCATAAATATTGAATAATAAAAAACATATTTAATATTTAATTATCTAATATAATAATTTTTAACATACTTTAAATAATTGTATTTTCTATTCTTCTAGGTACTATTACTACTCCAATAGTCATTTAAGATTCACATCGCAATGGTTGGGTAACCATCAGGTAATGGTTAGATCCTACTAGACATATTTTTTATAACTCCATATATATACTCCACAATTCTTGTATCAGAACATTAACTACATAAATTAAAAAATTTCTTCATTTTTTTGGATAATGACTATAATATTCTAAATTTTTCTATTTATTTTTACATTCTATATCGCTAGAGTGTTTATTTTGGGAGAATTTGGTAGTATAGAGTTTCCATTTGTGTTTTAAAAATTATATAGTATTTATCTACATGTATTATTATTAGATATTATCATCAGTATTGTCACATGATCAAAAGTATTCTTATGAATTGTAAGCATCTATATATGGGATTTATAAAAAAAATTATTTAAAATAAGTCTCAATCTATTAATGTATAAATTTTGGGGTCATTAATTATTGAATGAAATATAATTCCACTTCATTTGATAAAACAGAAGTCTACCTATCCCTTATTGCCTATCATTTAAAGGAATAATTTTATATTATGAAACCAATAGGGAGTTTCATTCATGTATGAAATACATGAATAGGTCCTGAAATATATTCATATGTTACAGTTCTTGAATAAATGAATAATCACTATAAGGAATACTCATTGAAATATAATGTAATTTCAATGTTATGATATTCAGATTGTGATTCTTTATACTCAATTAAGACTCCTTCAAACTCAACAATATATTCTTTTTCATCTATAGAACATTGGGGTGCTAACACAATATGGTTGATGATGAATCTTGTTAATATGATTTACAATTCAAGTGTGACCCATGAATACCTATGGTGGATGGATATCTATCATCTTCCACTCTTGTGATGTTTATCAATAATATTATACGAAGATCAAAACATTATAAAGGCATCATCGATGTAAGGTATGTTTTTTGCATAATATTTTTTTCTACATTTATAAAGGTTTGGAATTTCTTGTAAAGTGATTCTTGGACAATGGATTTAATCACTTCCATTATATATATTAATTTTAATTATAATCTAATGATTACATTTAATTGTATAAGAGTATACCTTGTGATTATAATTATGAAATCATGAATGAAATTAGGACTAGAGGAAAAAAACATAGTATCATATTTTGAGCCAAAAATTCCCAACATGTTTTAATTATGGTGTGGTTGAAACCATTTCGACCCATCATGTTTAGTTTTATTGAATGTAAAATATAAACGTTAATAAACTATTTCATAGGGATGAAGTATTTTTTAGAAGATTAAGTCTATCAGTTCTTCAATGCATCTTATTCATCTCAATATCATAGTACTATAAGTGGTTACACAAAATCGTCAAAGAAAGGTTCACTATGGTGTGTAGCATGTTTTAGTTATGTCATTTGCCTTTATAAATCTTGGTTATATAATGGTAATGTCTATTTTATCATTACATAATAGGTTTTTTTAAGGGTATCATGTTTTAAACATACCTAGGTCACCCCCAATGCATAAGGGCAATAAGGGAAAAATAAATTTTGAATTTAATTTAATTATTTATAATGTGTTTAAAAAATGATTTAAGGTCTCTTTGGGATATTTATTAATTAATTAAATTTTAATTAATTAATCAGATGTGCATAAATAATTAATTGTTTGTTTGAAAAACTGTATTATTTAATATTCATTAAATATTAAGAGCTAATATTTAAAAGACGTTTTTACAAATTATGTGGAATGTATTATAATCCAAAAATAAAACTGTTTATTTAGACTTCATAAAATAAATTTATAACCTGTTTATAAATTATCTTGTAAAGATGAAATATAAAATTATTTACATTAAAATTATGAAAAGTTTATAATTAATTATTTTTAATTGTTCAAATTTTTGGGTTATTAATTATAATATTTAAATATATAATTTTCAGTTTATATAAAATAGTTATATAATAGGAAATGAATTATAAAAATTATTATAGTTCATGATAATATCATATATTAAAAATTAAATTCCATATACTGATTAATATGAAATATTCTTGATGAGATGAGTATACGGTGTTTATATTCATAATTATGGAATTTTTTTAACGTGTTATCTAATTTATAAAATATTTATGGTTATATTTAATTTAGGAATTGTTCGTAAATGGTTATATAATGTTTAAATATTTTAATTTTTAATTTTATTAAATGTTATTCCCTACATTATTCAAATTTATAAATTTTTAATATTAGTAATTTATATGATTTAATTCAATAGTTAAACTACTTCTAGGAGATAAAACATTGCATTGCATACTAGGTACTACTTCTTAAATTTTATTTTTTCATCGATCTTAACCTCAGTTTTTAATTGAATTTAATATCTTGAATCCGGTTATTGAATATAGCATATATATATTGGGTATTATAGATATCATGATTTGATTTATCTCATGATTATAAAATCATCGGGGAGAGGGACTTGGGGGTAGACTACATTCCAAACAAAAGGTTTATTCTTTATCTGATAAGGGTGAATAAGATTAGATATTTTTCACTTTGTGTTTTACCATGAATATATTATCCTTATCATGTAAATATACACCTTTACAATAAGTTTTCATGTTCCAAATACATATTATTCAATTAGAAATGTATACATATTTCTGGATCCCATATTTATGTGAGTACAAAAACAAGTGTTCTATGTAAAGAGAAACACATCGATATTGATTAAATATATAATTTTAGTGATGGTAAAATAATTATAAAACAAAACCATTAGAATTTGGAATATTAAATGGAATAAACATGACATATGATTGAGTGATTAAATTTTGTTAAAATACTAGGTGTTAAATTCCATCTAATTTGAAAATTTCCAGGACCTCAATCATCCAACCGGGTTAGTTCTCCTAGAAAAAGGTTCTTCAAAATTATCTTATTTAAAGAAATAATGTAATGGGTTACACTGAATCATCCTTGGGTATTTTATTCTGTTTTAGGGTACCCTTATATTATCCTTTGTTATCTTTTTATGAAATTTTTCTTTATCATACACTTAGCTGGATAGACCCCAAGTAGGATTATGTTGGAAAAGAGTTGAGTGTATCCATATGATGGGTCAAACAAAGTGTTTTCCACTCAACTCACTAAAATTCATATATGATATTATATGGGTGAATCCATACCTAAATGGATCTGTGGTGGTAGGATTTCAATATTTTACATATTAATTTGTAAAATATGTATCTTTTCCATATAGTGGATATACTGATTTTTAAAAGTATATAATCATTTCAGTGGGATACCATTTAATATGAGTCCTTATTAGAAGGTCATTAAATCAAGATATTAAAATGATAAAACATTCTATCTAAGATAAACGATATCATCATTATCTATCAAGACCATTAGATAGATCTAGTATGTGGATAAATTTTTAGTAACAATCTCTTTAACTGGTACAATATTTTGACAATAGTTCTCAACAAATAATGAATGATAAATATGTTTTAACAAACTCTTTCTAATAAAAAATGGTGAATTTGTTCAATAAAAATATTTTGAATCTTATTTTAAGAATCAAGAATATTCATAAGAGTTCACCACAGTCATGCTTTTTACGATGGATTGTAGGTTGATAAAGGAACATGAGACCCTAGATTCCAATTCAATGATAAATAACATGAAAATTTTATTTTCAAAATAATCTATAAATGAATGGTAAAAAGTGTTAAAGAAAATATTTTCATGGAAATGATATAAGAAACATCAATATCCACTCATGTATTCAATATTGTTTTTGGAAAAATGATTTTAATAAGCTATGATTACTTATTAAAATATAATTTTCAACAGATTCCCTTTTTTAATCACTACTAAATTTGTTTGGTAGGTTTTTTTGTGATTTATAATATCAATGAACTCTATAAAACATTACTTGATCTCACCAATATATTGAGGACAGCTATGAAGGAAAAGGGAGATCTGAGCGTGAGTACTATGTGGATGGTACAGAATGATAAAGGTAATAGTTTTGTATATGAAGGGGTTAAATTGGTTGGTATAGATTTCACACCATTTATTAAGCTAAAAAAAGTAAGGGGAATGTTTTCATTTCAGAAAAATATACCATTAGAGAGGAAATTGATTAGATTATCTGAATGGTTATAAGAATCCTAGTGGAAAATCCACACCATGTATATATGTTATAGAATTCAATTATATTGTGTTGACATACATATGATATCAAATATATGTTTTAAAAAAGTTTTAAATATATAGTATTTCAGAATATGAGAAATATTTGATGATTGAGATCTTGATGTTTAATTTCCACAAATGAAGTAAAGGAATTGCAACATTTATGGATCAGATGATTTAGTCTTCGATGAACTTTTCATATGATGTACACATATCTAATTTTTCTATAGGGAAGAGAATATAACCAAATATTGTTTGAATATAATGGGATAAGTGTGATTAATACACAATGCTATGTTTGTTTAATTATATAACATGCTTTAATGGAGACTAAAAAAATTTAGTGTTCAAGTTAGAGAATAAATAGTTATACCATTTTAGAAAATGTTCTAATAAGGAGAATGAATTAAAATTATATTTACCTGATGTTCTAAAAATATTGAGAATATATAGAGTAATCATATGATGTTTATGTTAAATGATTTTTATAGACGAAATAAGTGGCTAAAATTTAAAAAAGGAATAATAAAAGTTAGTTTAAAATTTTACAAATGTTTCTTCAAGATTATATTCAAGATCATTGAATAGTATGGTTTTTAGGAAAGGGTAATAATAACTCTATTTGATTAGATTATCCAGAATATATAACAGAGTTTCAGAAATGCCAGGGAATTTCATTATCATCAATATGAACTATATAAATTAATTCATTAATATTTAATAAAATGCAATACAAAATGTATATTTTACAAGATTTTTTAATATACACAAGATTGATGTCCAATAAATAATTGAATGATATTTTAGTCTATATTTAGGTTATGAATTAAGATAGTTTCTATATCTAGTATTTATAATATAAATGAATGTATCAAGATAATATAGATCAATGTAAAGAAGATGTATCCTCATCTTATCTCTCTTATGTGATAAGATTAATTTTTTACATACAATGTCTTATTATGAAAAAACTGATATGATTAATTAAATAAAAATTTCTTATTTAATTATATAAAATATTTCAAAAATTAAAAAAGGTTTAATATTTTTTTTCGTGGATATATTTATTATCCATATATTTTTTAAAATATGATGGAATTTTTTTTCACTTTCCATCTGTGTTGTATTTTAATAAAAACTTCTTCTAAAAAATGATCCAAACACATAGACTAACAAACTAGGTAATTATAAAAATAATAATTTTGGAATTAAATATTTAAATTCATTATTAATTTATATTAAAATAATTTTTATTTATATAAATTAAGGAACTTACACTGATAGAAGAGTAACATGACCATAGAAATAGTTATATTATCATAATGAATAGAAACATTTTCCCAATTGAATATTAATCTCACCTATGAGAATATAAATTAACATTATGTATCTTATAAGTGTAATCATGATATATTTATGTCATTGAATAAGAAAATAAATTTTTTGGAAATAATATATTAAGCGTTGGTTTTTTAGATAGTCATAAATAATTAATTACATTTTTATAAATAATTTAATGAATTAAATGAAAATTTATTTTCATAAATTATAATCATAAATTATTATTTTATTTTCTTATATTTATAATATTATTCAATGACTCCTTGATTAATTTTTCAAAGTCTTATGAAATCAATTACGGTTTAAATTTTATTATTTTTGGAATAAATTTTGATTTTATTTAAAAAATAGAATAATAATATTTATAAAATTATTTTAAAAAACGTAGTTCAATTCTGAATTCGACATGTCCAAAAATGGTTTGGGTGAATTTTTTGGAATGTTCATAAATACTATAATTTTTTATAAATAATGATAAATGATAAATTACTAAATAAGCTAAATACAAGAATTTTTCAGTTATGGGTGATGTTATGTTGAGGAAAGAAGCTTTGGTTCTAAATCACATGCACTAATTACTATATTTTGTCATAAAAACCAACATGATTTCTTTTCCATTGAAATATAATAAAAATAATGATTTAAATAATGGAAAAATCACAATCTCCTCCACAATAAATACCACCCTTTACCGCCTCTTATTTTCACACCTCTAAATCATTGATCATTTTCCATATTCTGCCTATTACTATTCCAAATCCTCTTTTTCTCATCTAATACCATCTGATATCACCAAAAGGAAAAACCTAAGGCCTCAAGAAATTTTTAAAGGGGATAATTCAACTGGTAAAAATCTTCATTCATTCTATTTTATTTTCTTTTCAATTCAGTTTCATTTCATATACTATCATAAACTTCCCTTATCCAAGAGTCATGAAAGCACTAGTTTATTATATATAATTTGATGTTATCATATTTATGTAATAATTCATCATAATACATTTTCTCCTTTCCCTTCTTTTAAAAATAAAAACATCCTTTGTGATGAGTCAAATTACCTACATCGTAGAAGATGTATTTTAAATTTTCATTACCACATTTATGGTTGGACCTAAAACATTTAATTGTTAAAAAATATTTTTAATTTTTTTATAGATCCTCCTTTATGTTCTATATTTAACATTTATACACAATATTAAATTATATAATGAAACTAGATTATGATTATCAAAGAACTGGTAAAATGATCTAAATGAATATTATTATTTTTTTATCTAATGATTTGTCATAATATTTGCAAAAAGATGATTTTTTGTATAATTTAATATTTTTGAAACATATTAATAAAATTTTATTCCAATTCTTGATTTTTTTCTTCATTTCGATAGGAAAATACATCACTAATCGACCATAGAAACCATGAAAAGAATGCACCCAAAATAATGGAAATAACAAAATATTATAAACAATTGGGGGAATGATATGGTAAAACGATCATATGAGGTGTTATAAAAATGAATCTATTTGTGTGAAACATTAATAACACTCTTTTAACCATTATACATGAGGTTTAAACACATTTTAAGTAATATAAACATGAGGTAAGGGTATTCTTATCCCAATTACCATTCTTTAGGTTAACCTTCTACTTCATTGATTTTTTCACACTAAGATTATTTGTTATATTGATATTTAATATATTATTTTTTTTAAATGTGTATTTATAGTGATTATAGATATTCATTTAATTCTATTATTTCATGCATCAATGAAATGGTATAAGTAAGGGACTCTTCTTAAAAAACACTCTTTTAAATTTATACTTTTACCAAATTCAAAAGGAGTATTTTTAAGGGAATTTTCATGTTTTATGATTATGTTATGTTTCATGGAGTTTTTTTATGATGAAGGGTGGGACCTATTTCTCCCTACAATGAATTGGGTATGTTTATTTTGGACGTTGGTCATATGGTTACTCCAAGTGTTACTATAATGGTTACACAATAAGGTCACCATGAGGGTTATATTGTATGCCAGTCGTGAAGAATATAAATTCTAAGGCAACCACAATGGTTACCATATTAATTAAGTACTTCTCTAAGTGACTTATATATTCAATTTATGTTTTTCTATGTTTTATGGAAATCTCTTGTTTTATGATGTAAGTACATGATACTTTATAGGTGGTAAGTATATCTTTGTGTAAATGATTTCATATGTTTATAAAAATTCCTGGAAAAATAGATTCTCTACTTCTATTAATATCCCTTACTAGGATTACTATTCTCATTTTATGTTTTAATAAATTTGTAGTGTTTAAGGATGGGTAATAGAAAAGTACAATGTAATATAGATGTTTTTAGGACTTTTCATAAATATATTTGATGTTTTATTAAAAAAAATTCTATTATAAAAATATAGGATATTCTTTTCAGTTGTTCCCATATTTTCTGATTTTTGGTTGATATTTATGAAATATGTCCTTTCTTTCTAAAACTCTAAAGTAAAAAAGATATTTGGGAATGTAAATAAGTGAATTCTAAAAGAATTTTCGAGATTATGTTATGTTTAAGGTTGGGTCCCTGTAGTTTATATTAGAGAATGATTTATATCACCATAGGAGTTAGGATAATGTTGATAAAATAACATAAATGGATATTAACTGATGTTTATATTAAAATGATATATTATTTGAATATTACCAAGCTACATTATCTAAGATATGATTGTTCAGAATGGTTTTCCATTGAATAAATAGTGAAACATAACTTAGAAGGCATTGAGAGGGTGATATCCTTCTAAATCTGAAACCTGGAATGGTAGGAATTGGAATCGAACAGTTTTTGATAGTAATGATTCAACTAAAATAGGAAATAAATGTTGGATATATTAATTCTAGAGAACAACTAGAACTACTACAAAGAAACATGATTATAATGAATCATTTTATAAGGTAACACCATTTTTCATTCAAAGGATCATCTAAAAAAGTGGTTGTTGAAAGGTGGATGCATGACCATGAAAAGGTATTCAATGTCATGGGGTATTTAGATAATCAAAAGGTTAGACATTTCATTTCTCATTTTGAAGATGAATCTGACCATTGGTGGTCAATGGTCAAGAATATCCTGGATTATGACGAGATTTATTCCTTGGAATGGAATGAATTTTAAAATTTATTCCTTGAAAAATATTTTCCTAAGGTGGTTAAAAATAGGATGGAAAAAACAATTCATTAAAATTTAACAAAAGGTTAATGGTTTACTGGTCATGAATAAAGTGGACATCCCTATATTTCCATGGTATGATCCAAATATTATTTGGTATTCTGATAGTAAAATTAGTCGTTTTTTCTCGTGATAGAATCAAGGATATCAAACGGAATTTTCTTCCCATGAATCTAAAATTATTGAGAAACTAGTCTGATGTGCTAAGACGGTAGAAATGGAGTTTTAATATGACCGATTTTTCTTTGAGAAGATGTAGAAGAAGAGGTCTAGATGGAAAGTAATGGGTATGAATCAATAAAATAAATATGAATCTAAGAGAGTCTAGTTTCTAGTTTGGGAAAAGTGTGGTAAGAAGAACCCTGTGGAATTCCATACCAAAACTGGGAAGGGTTTTTGATGTGGTAATTTTGGACATATAGGCTGAGATTATAAAGAAAATAGAGATAAATCAAATTCTATTAATAACACAGTAATGTGTTTCTAATGTGGTGAGATGGGTTATTTTGCAAATAGAAGGCCATAGAATGATCTGAATAATGGAAAATATCCACATGATATGTTTAAAGGTGCAGTGAGATCCTTAAGGACTAATATAGAATATGATAGTCCATCCAATATAGTGGTGCCATGTACTTTGTTTTCTAATATGTTTAAAATGTCTTGTTTGATATGGTGTGTACACATTCCTTTATTTTGATGAAATTTTCTGGTGAATTAGAAATTTCACCTTAAGAAATGATACCAAAACTTATGGTTGAAACACCAAGGAAAAATATTACAGTACAAAGATGTTATAATAATCTTCTTAATATTATATGTGGAAAGACCTTACCTGAAAACCTTATTTTTTTACCATTATTAGAGTTTTATATTATTATATGTATAGATTGGATTTCTAGTTAACATGCTAAGATTGATTGTAGATGTAAATAAGCAGTTTTTCAGAAATAGTTTCAGTTTGTATAAAATAATGATCCCATACAATTGATAACATATTAGGATTCTTATAAATTGTTAAATTATGGAAATGAATTTTATCTCACTCATATTCTTGTAAACAGTGTAAGTCTTCATATTAATGATATTCTAGTGATAAATTAATACCTGGATGTTTTTATTAGTGAGTTTTTGGGTGTTATACCTGATCAGGAAGTTAAGTTTACCATTGACTTAGTTCTTGATGCTACGCCAATTTCAAAACCCCGCTTACTGAATGGGTTAATTGGAATGTCTTCAATGGAAAAATCAGTTTCATGAGTTACTTGATAAATCATTCATTCATCCTATCACGTCATCATGGGTGCTCCTATTTTTAATTGAAACGAAATTTGGTTCCATGATAATTTTCATTGATTATAGATCTTTGAACAAACATTACTATTAATAATAAGGATCTATTTCTTCATATCGATGACTTGTTTTATCAGCTCTAGGGATCCAAATATTTTTTTAAGAATGAATTTAGATCAGGGTACCAACCGCTAATGTTGATGGAGGATTATATACCAAAAAATATCTTTCATACTAGATATAGACAATATGAGATCAATTTTAGGCACTGTTTATTAACAAATTTTCCTAATGTAATCATTGATATTATGAATAGAACATTTCAAGAATATTTGGATTAGTTTTTATTCTTATAATTGATGATATTTTGGTATTTTCAATAATTTATGAGGATTATATAAGACATTTAAATATATTTTGAAAAAATATCAAATAAATTAAGTAATATGGAAAACTTAAGAAATGTGATTTTTGGTTTCAATGGTTTTATTTTCATGTGAACATTATAAATATGGATGGAATAACAGTCAATCCTACGAAAATAAATGTGGTTGATGAATGGAAAATATAGAAAAAGTAATATAGATTTGCAGAGTTATTGGATCTTTATGTTATTACTGATGGTTTAATAAAACAATGTGCACTGTTATCTAGCCCACTAACTATGTTAACACAAAAAGTGGTTAATTTTATTTAGATATAATAATGTGTGTTTTATTTATAGAACTGAAGAAGAGATTGGTGAATACTCTAGTTTTGACCTTACATCCTAGAAGTGGTGAATTTCTCTTCTATAGTGATGCTTCATTCAAGGTACATGGTGGTGTTATGATATTGAATGATCAGTTAATTACTTAAGCTGTAAGGAAACTGAAACATCATGAGATAAATTATCCCCCACATGATTTGGAATTAGTTTTTTTGGTGTTTTCATTGAAAATTTCATGGCATCATTTATATAGAGAAAATTGTGAAATATATACTGACCATAAAATATAAAGTATATATTCACATAGAAGGAATAAAATATGAGGTAGATAATATGGGTTAAATTGATAAATAATTATTATTTCAGGATAAATTACCACCCTGGAAAAGAAAACATTATAGAAGATTCCTTTAATATAAAATATCATGCATCATTAACCATGTTAAATTAGGTACAAGCCCTCTTGATTAATAATTTGATAAATTTTGGCATGGAATTTTTTAGTGCATCAAAATACTATATTTTGTTTCAGGTGTTAGTGGAGTCATCTCTAACAGACTGAATTAACCATGTACATAAGGAAGATGAAAATTTATATAAAAAGTTATAATTGGTTAAAAAGTGTAAGTTTCTAGAATTTAATGTTGATAAAAATTTTGTTTTATGATTTTAAAAAAGGATATGTGCTCTTTGTGTTTCACAACTGATGAAAGAATTGTTTTGTGACCTCATAGTTCTCTATTTTTATTTCATCCTACCAGTATAAAGATGTATAGAGAGGTTGAGTAGTATTACTTGTGGGACTGAATGAAAAAATATATTGCATATTTTATATTGAAATTTTGGACATGTCAACATGTTAAAGTAGAGAGAAAACTACCAAAGAGGGTGATTCGGCCATTGTGAGTGCTAGAGTGAAAATGGAAAAAATTATCCATAGACTTCGTGGTGGGACTACCAAATACATCTCAAGGTAACAATGTGATTTTGGTTACTGTTGGATGACTAACTAAATGTGAAAATTTGATTCCTATTATAGATACTATGTCTTTGGATTAGGTTACTCAATTATACCTTAATGTGATTATCATGTTACATGGATTTCATCTTTCCATTGTATCTTGTTGTGATCTTAGGTTCACTCTTAACTTTTGGAAATACATTCTGATTTTTTCGGGCACAAAATTAAATTTCATCATAGCCTAACATCCTCATTCTGATGGATAAATTCTGAGAGCAATTCAAACATTAGAATATATGTTTTAGATTTTTCAATGTATTACCAGAGAAGTTGGAATCAACATATTACATTAGTTTGGTTTTCTTATAATAACATTTTTCATTCTAGTATATAGATGGTAGCTTTTGAAGCATTATATTGAAATCAGTGTCAAACTCCAGCTTTATGGGATGATATCAGGGAAAGGAAGTTCATATGACCAGAATTAGTAGACGAAGTGGACATGAAAGTGATAATGATCCAGCAACACATGTGGATAACTCAATGTAGGCAGAAATTTTATGCATAAAAAAATTGGAGAAAATACTCTTCATTCGAGGTAGGTGGTCGTGTATTCCATTAAATATATCCTTTTAAAATTTTTATTCATTTTGGTATGAAATGAATGATATGTACATCGTTCATTGGACCTTATGAAATTCAGGAGACGTTTTTCTATTTACCATACAAGTATCAATGCCTCAGATTTTATCTCAGGTACACAATGTTTTTCATGTTTTGATGTAGATAAAGTATGGGCCACATCCATCTCAAGATTTGAGCCATGTGGTAGTTCTGTTATAAGAGTAACTCTCTTATGAATAAAATAGTGTTCATAGTCTTGATAGTACAGTGCAAGTATTGTGGAATAATGTAATTCACTAGGTTATGGTTTTTCGTAGAAACTCCATGGTTGAATAAGCAACATGGAAATCTTAAAATGATACGAGGGAAAGGTACATTTTCTTTTTAATAGATAAATAAAAAATTGCTTGGATGTAATTTTCAGATGGTTGGAGAATGTAACAACCTAAGTACTTAAAAAAAATTCAGTTTGTCATTTTATATTTAAATTCATTATAAATCTATAATCAATTAATTGATATTTATATGAATTAAGGAATTTACACTTATTTCATAATAATATGATTTTTGGAATAATAAAATGATCGTTAAGAATAGTAATTATGGACAATAGAATAGGAACCTAACCTATGAGATTATAAATAAAATATTTTAATTTTATATGTGTAATCATGATATATTTATTTCAGAGAATAATTAAATAAATGTTTTTTAAATTATAAATTAAGTGTTGATATTTCTGTAAGTCATAAATATGTAATTTCATTTTAATAATTAATTTAATGATTTAAAAGAAAATTTATTTTCATAAAATTGAATCATAAATTAATATTTTTTTGTCCAATGGTTATAAGATAATTTTATTTTACCTTGATTAATATTTCATGTTGTTATAAAATCCGTTACAGTTTTAAAATTATTATTTTTCGAATAAATTATAATTTTAATGAAAAATACATTTCCCATATTTATAAAATTCTTTCCGAAAATGGAGTTCAGTTTTGGAATTATATAAGTCAAAAACTGGGTGGGATTAATTTTTTGGATTTTTCTAAAATACTTGAATTTTTTGTGAATAGTGAAATATGATAATTTATGAAATAAGATAAAACCATTAATTATTGATTCATAAATGGTATTATGCCAAATTAAAACCCTTTTTTCTAACTCAAATTCACTAATTACAATATTTAGTCACAATAACCAACTATATTTATTTTCTTGAAAAGAATAAAAAATAATGATTAAAATAATTAAACACCCCCTCTCCTCCTCTATAAATACCACCCCTCAAGCATTTATAATTGTCCAAATTATTCCCAATACTCTACCCAATCCTATTTAACATATACTAGCCCTTCATGTATCTCTTAAAGGAAAAATCCAATGTCCAAAAGGAGGTTCTCAAGGAGGATAATTCAAGAGGTAAAAAACTTCTTTCATTTTATTTTATTTTCATTCCAACTCTTTTTCATTTCTTATAATCTATTCAACAACCCTTATCCAAGTTGGATGAAAACTATATTATCTTATATATATAATGGTATTTTATCGTGTTTATGAAAATTTTAATAATCATACCTTTTCTCCTCTCCTTTCTATTCTAAAAATAAAAACATCACCCGTGATGTGTCGAATTAGGGACATCGTGGAAGATGTGTTTTCAATTTCCATTACCTCCTTCATGGAAGGTCGTAAAAAAAATTTAATTGATGAAATAGATTTAAAATTTTATTATATAAAATATTTTATATTTTATTAATTAATATATATTCATATTATTAAATTATATAATGAAACTAATTTGTGATCATAAAAGAACTGCCAAAATGATCTAAACAAATATAATTAATGTTTTATCAAATTATTCATCATAGTATCTTAAAACTAAATAATTTATTATATCATTTAATATTGTATAATATTACTAATACCATTTTATTTCACTTCTATAGTTTCTCTTCTATTTGGAATAAAATCCATTACGAACTGACCATGGAAACCATGTAAAGAACGCACCAGAAACAATGGAAATAACAAAATATTACTAATAAATGAGTATAATGATTTTATAAAATGATAATATAAGGTATTATAAAAATAAATAATTTTCTTTAAATTATTATTAATGCTTTCTTACGCATTATAAAATATGTTTAAACACATTGTATGTAAGACAAATCTATGGTAATGGAATTCTTAACACATTTTCCATTCTCTGGGTTAACCTTCTACTTCGTTGATTTTATCATGCTATGTTTATTAGTGATATTTTTATTTAATATATTATGTATCATTATATTAACTTATTTTGATTATACAAATTCCTTTTAGTTTATTAATTCTTGCTTCATTGATAGGGAATATGTAAGGGACTCATTATAAAAAATTCTCTTTTAAATTTCTATTTTTACAAAATTCAAAAGAAACATTTTTATGAAATTTTCAACTTTTTTTATTATGTTATTGTTCTTGGGAATTTTTTATGATTAATTTTTGGACCTATATCCCCCTCCAATGTATTTAGTTTATTTATGTTGGAGGTCGGTTGTATGGTTACTTCAAGTGTAAATGTGATAGTTACACAATAAGGTAGTCTTGAGGGTAACATTGTAAGGTTGCCTTGAGGGATAAAAATCATATGGTAGTCATGAGGGATAAAATATTAATTAAGAAATTCTTTAAGTAACCTATATTTTTTATTTATGTTTTTCTATGTTTTATGGAAATATATTATTTTACAATGAATGTACATAGTACTTTATGGGTGAGAAGAATGCCTTTGTGAAAATGATTTCAAATGTTTATAAATATTCATGGACTAATGGTTTATCTCCATATTTTTATATAATGTACTGATATTTTTGTTCTCATATCATATTTTAAAAAATCACTGGGTTTAAGGATGGGTAAGAGAAATGTATAATCCACGATGAATGTTGTGAAGACATTTCATGAATATATTTCATTATTTTAAAAACAATTTCAAAAAAATAGTAGTTATTTTAAGTTGTACCCGGTTTTTATGCTTGTGGGATTATATGCCTGAATTATTTCTTAACATTATGAAAAAATAAACTGATAATATCTTTGGGAATGTAAAGAAGTAAATTATAAAGTAATTTACTAGATTATGTAATGTTTGAGGTAGGGTCCTTATTAAAAATTACTATATAGTAATTGTGATTTGTTTGTTCACTATTCCCATTAAATTAAAATAAATTTTATTTCCTAAATACAAAGAAGTTTGTTAATATTACAAAAATACTCATAAATGAATATAGTGTCTAAGAGACTATAGGGAGTTTGTTTAAAATTGAGGTAGTTCAAATTTACCAATTAAAATATAATACCATTCAATGATTATGAAGAAACATCAATCAATTTCTATAAATGATGAATTGTATACTCATAAAAACTAATGTAAAATATTTACCTTAAATATTATAACAAATTTAATAACACTTTATCTGACAATGGTTTGGAATGTTTATGTAAAGAAATAATTTGAATAGTTACAATATTTATAATATATATCAAGTAAAAAATTTGATGGAATTGGTTAAAAGGATAATGATGATGAAAAAAGAAAGGATTCTTAATAGAAAAATATATCCACATCATATAATTTGATGTTATGAAGTTACAGGGTTAAAATATTTTAAAGGGATGATCTTTAGGAATATGAATCCTAAATATCACCATTATTTAAACTATTTCAATTCATATGTGATACTCACTAAAGAAATTTGTGGGAGGGTTTTATCAAATGGCCACCTTGAGATGTAGTAAGAATTACATTTAATAATTTAACAAAATCAAAAAGTTAATCACACATTAGGCCAATTTGGTCATTTATCAAATATGATAAAATAGAAAGGTGCATATATCCATTAATTTCTTAAATTGTTGTACTAGGTCTCCCTGGGTCTGCCTATAGGTGAGGTTTTACATAACAGTACTAACAGATGGTCATGGGATGTACCAAATTTATGAAAAAAATGGTTCGTAAAGTCAATTCATAATGTTTTAAAAAACCATAGAAATATTGAATTCCTATAGCCTTGGTTTTGGAAAACCATTGAAATATACCTTTATAGAAACACTAACAGCTAGAGTTTGAGAAAATAATCTCAATACATGCCACCTCTGGCTAAAGGCTTCTAAAACCATATAAATATGCCTATCTAAAGCTACAGTTTGAGAAATCCTTGGAAATATGTCTCCACCAACCACCTACACCATATTATTCTCAAAATAAGGAAATACATCTCACATATGAACATGGGTTTGAAAACCCATGGAAACAAGTTACCTCATATAATTTTTTATTTTTTAAAATGTTATCAATTATAATTTTATATAATTATATATACATAAATATATATATATTTATTTATATATATTTATATTAATACATAAAGTTGGGAATATTTTAGTATACAATTCATTGGAGGATTCCATAAGAGGTCACATGATCAATAAACCATAGTCTTATTGTATTATATTATGTTTTTAGAGGTTACCACCATGGTTAAGTAAACCATTGAAATAGATTCCATTATAATATAGTGTCATCCCTATGGTCATATCCCCAATGTACCATATCCATACTCCACATAATGCCATGGTTTTAAATTGTGTCTATATCCTATACTCTATTTCAAAGTATATTGGGCCCATGGTTCATGTAAACCACTTTCTTAATCTATATCCATGATTTTTGGCCTATTACGACGGTTTTAATCTATGGAAATATGCTTATTTTTTATTTGATATCATTTTTACTATTGGATTCACAAATGTATATATAGATATATCTTTCTTTAATGTGTAATTATAATTTAACTCTCAATGAATGACTTTGAAATTTCACTAAAAAATGTTCATCAATGAGTATTATTGGTTATAAATAACTGGTAAGGTTAATATCAGTGATATTATTTTATTAAGATAAAAAATAATCTCATGAGGTATAAAAATGTGATTTTTTACAATAGATGGCCAATAAGTATGCCACATGGAGTTTCATACATGATATTGTTAGTATATTTGGGGTGCATGGATAAAATTTGGGTATCCACTACATGAGGATGGGGAGATACCTGTTATGATAACCTCCATATTTTTATACCCAACTTATGAATGTATACATGCTAACATAGGTAAGCAATTTGTGTTTGGTTATGTTATTTATCAAGTAATCAATTATATTACAAATAAATAAGGAATTTTTTATCCAGTATGATGAGTAAGACATATAGACCATTTATTGATATACTATAGAGTGTGTGGATTACCCTAGAAACTACATAAAATATTCCTATCTATTTGGATGAGGGACAAGTGATTTCATCATCTATGAAGATGAATGAAATTTTTTTTATTCATCAAACAATTTAGTATATACTCAGAGTGTTTAGAATTAATCAATTATATATATGTGAATGGAATACAGTATGGCCCACGGTCACATAATGTCTTGAATAATGGAATAATATTAGAATGCATTTTTTAATATGATTCAGACTGGTGGACGTGGGTATATAGATACATGTGTTTGATGGATATCACATAATATCTTATTGTATCTTGACTATAATTGATTATTTTATTGAGGGTGACCTTTTCATAAATTTATGTATCCATATATTCTTATTTTTATACACAATAAAGGAATGTGGGGTCACACTTTGTGGATAGATAAATGGGTATTGAGTTTCACATAAAGAGTTCATTTAAAATTATTTTACATTAAACAAACAGGAGGTTTTGATGGGTATTAATAAGGTATTATATTAGATTTCATACATGTTTATGTTAATGAAATTTTTTTAATTTTTTGGGAATATATCCCAAAGGAATTTTTTATATGATTTCATAGGTTATTATATAAGATACAATATAAGGTGAAATGGAACTAATCCATGTAATAACGTAAGATAATGAAGTATATAAATGCCCAAAATATTACTTTTACATTATATGAATTGGTGGGTTATATGATACGAACCCTACATGCGATTCATGGTTATATCATATTTCATGGAATCTTATTCCACTTCCTTCAAGGACATGGTCGAATGAACTCTCTTATATTTTCTATCATTTAAAGAAACTTTTCATAAGATGAAACATACAAGGAGTTTCATTCATGTATGTAACTCATGAACGGGCCATAGAATTGTCCCATGCGCTTCATCACATAAGTAAATACATTATCACCAAGGATAATCCTCATGTATATATAAGGCCCTTTCCCTGAGATTGTAATTGGAGTGTGTTTCTTTATGCTCAATCAAGACTCCTTGAAAAGTGAAACATTATTCTTATTCATAATGGGTACATTGTGGTTTCAACTAACCACGACTAATGGATAGTCTTATTAATATAAATAATGATTCATTTTAAACCCATATATGCTTATAGAGGTGGAAAATCCTTTAGATAATCCTCATTTGATCCTTATCAGTCATGTTGTCAGAAGATAAAAAAAGTTAATGTGTAATAATCAATGTATTTTATATTATTTTCAGTATAATTGTTTTTTATTTTTACTGTGTTTTCATATTTTATTCATGAAAATATTTGGATATGATATTTTGTCTCTTATAATATATTTAATAATTGTAATGAGACTCTAGTGATTACTTAAATTATATATAATAGAATAATATGACCATTTTTTGAATTAAAATGATAAATGTATATCAAATACCCATTCAAAAAATCTGTGTTTTCAAATAACATTGATGATGAAGCACCACTCCATTATGTTATATGATTCTTCTATATTTATCATGATCCTTATATTAGGGACCAAATATTTCATGTTGGATTCATGAAGTATTTATTTATAAATTCCGATGGAACTTGGAATATTTTTGTTCATAATGAAACTATGTTCTTCCTTCATGATTAATGAAGCTAAAATTCCATCCATTCCATCATTTATTATTTTTTATGTGATTATATATGAGAAATTTCACAAAATTATATGACATAAATGATGAAATGAAGTATATTTTTTCAGTTTTATGATAAGAGAAATAGATGCAGTATAGGTAGCTTTCGGAAATCAGAATCCTTTGAAATAGTATTGGATAACCTCGATAATCTCTTTGTTAATGAAATCCCTTGAAAACCCATAAAAATAAATATAGAAACCATCTAATTTTAGAGTTTTTTTGGTGAATATTAATTATAACCCCCTATATCTTGTCATTATTAGAGACTAATTCTTGGCGAGCCTTAATATTTTCATCAACAACTTAATCTGTGGAGTTATATAAGATATATTATCTCTTAGTATCACTTAACCTACATGTATTTCATGTATAACCCAAGAGTAGCTTATAATAACTATTAATTACAAATTACCAACTAATATTGAAAATTGTAGAAATCAATCGGTCCTCTAATTATAGATTTAGTTTCCCAATATCTTTATTTTCCCTAATACAAGCATCGTAATATATAGAATTTTCGTATATACACATTATTATTATATATTTAATTTCTTACATATTATGTATTGAGGTCAGTTTCATGAATACCCATATATTCAATTTTTAGGATCATGTAATGAATTCATGATTCCAATCCATTATGAGATTGAAAAAAAAGAACAAAAAAAGATGAAAATTGAGCAACCAAAACAATTAACGGGAGAAACCCAGAAATTAAGAACCCATTAATTTAATGTGGTTCATGAAACGTTGGTTCTACTCCATAATAATCACACCACCGTATTCCTATTTATGATTTATTATTAAAAGATAAATATTTAAATTATAAAAAAATATTTTGAAAAAATGAAGAAAATGTTCTAATAAATGAACCATAAAATAATAATAAAGGGAAATAAATTATCACTCTCAACTAGATTTACCAACCAACCATCATAAGGGGTACATTGTTTATATTTAATGGTGTCAATATAAATGGATCTCCATGATCAATAGTTTATATATCATTGTTGGAATATAGTTACAAGGTATGCTTTGATCATTAAATGGTGATGGTATTGGAATATCCCTTAGGTTATTGTGCCTCCGGCTATAATAATCATCATATTGGTGAAGATCTATATTTCTTTGGAAAAACTAAAATCATATATCTTATGAGAACCAGCTTCAAATATCATTTTCTCTAACCATATACTTCAATAAGCGATATATGTATGACAATTGTAGGTTGGTTCAATGGATAAATATAATAACACACATGCATGGCGTGAAATTTAATCTACACTAACAAGATAAAAATATATATAGATTACAAATAAATCCCAAATACATCTAAAAAGTACATCTCTATTTCATACAGAAAAAGTTTCCATGTATGATTCACTGAACCATGGTGAAAAGGTACTCAAAATTGTCTATTTGAAAGTTATATAAACTACCTATGTAAAGGTAAGCGGTATCTACTCTATAAGGATAAGTAGTAGTGGTAGTGAAATTGTTCAATTTACACTATATTAGGGTAAACAAAACTCAACATAAGTATTAACACATTAATTATACCACACATAAAGGTAACTATAACCTATGTAAAGTTTATCTAAGTTATCACGTAATGGTAACTAGAAGCTCATGTAAAGGTATACTGCTCAACAGATCTATTACATATGTGGCCAAAAGGACCATATGTACAGGACAACTAGAATATTTTCCGCTTAGGTAAAGGATGTTGTATCCTCACATAATAGAAGAATAAAAACTATATAAAGGTAAAGTGGAATGATAATAGTAAACAAAAATAAACGAAAAATTAGGAATATAATTATAATAACTATTTAAAAATGCTGAATTCAATGATCTAATTAATAATAGATTAGTTTCATTTGGAAATAAATATAAATGAAAAAATCAATAAATATATAAAATTTAAAAAATAAACTAAAATGAAATAATTATGATGTTATTACCCCTAAATTTTATTCAAGTGGAACCACGTTTTGATTATATAAACAATGCTTGAACATGGTGAAAGCCATAGTAAAGCATTCATTTTGGATTTCATCTATTTTTATTTTATAGTCATGTATTATTCCATTTAAAATAAAAATTATAATAAAATGAAACCTAATATAAATATAATTCGATCAATAATGGAAAAATAGGTCCTTAGAGAGATGTAAGGCAAGTTTAGAATCACAGTGAATAGTAATAATATAAATACATAGATTTAGTATGGATATCAAACACTTATGAATCATTTATTCTTTAATAGTCTCTCTTAATATTATTTAATCAATCTTAGTGTTTGATAGAGACACCACTAATTTTATTTTGAATTTCCAAGATATATTTCATCTACATGAAATTAAAACATAACAATTAAATTATTTCCTTGGATTAATATTTCCAGTATAATCAGAATCTATATAACCAATCACTAAGTATTTTGAATTAATATTACTACTATAAAATTTTAAAGAGGTGAAGTGGAAAAGATTTATCTTAATTGAAACTTAATAGAATTCAAATCTATCTTACCAAGATTTTCAAAAAAAATTACTCGAAGTACACATAGAGAAGGATGCATATCACTAAGTAAAAAAATCCTAAAATACATAATTTTAACTATAATATTAGAATATTTAATTATACTCATATATTTAATATTAAGAGTAGTGATGGGATATCCAGATAAATATAATTTTAAAAGATAAGGAAGAATAACATTGAGATACAAAAATGAATCAAACAAGTGTCACTTATAAAATTTATACATAATGAAACATTAATAGAGAAAATGTAACCCATTAATCCAATCCCAAATGATTTCCACACCTAAGATCATCCTATCATGACATAATTATTTCATTTAAAAGTTTAAATTCAATTTAATTATGAAATTGTGGTTTAATTTAACATTTATAAATATGAGTAACAAGTTATTTGTATATAAAAATGGTAAAACATGTTGTTATTAATATATTTAAAACAAATGAATGCATAAATTTGGATTCTATTATAATATTTTTTAATAGTAATGTATCAAAAAAAAATTACCACTGCCTAGAGGTTTTTTTAAATCCATGTTGTAATTTATTTAGAAAAAAAAATTGTTTAGTTTGAAATTTATATTCAACACCAATAGGTGATATTTCTTATATATTTTCATCTAAATCACCATACAAGAAAGTGGTTTTCACATCCATTTTTCAAAAGTAAAACTGAGATAAGCCTTAATAGAAATAAAAATTATAATAAAATAATTCTTGACTATAAAATAAAATATTTCATAATAATAAATTCTATTTCATTAAAAGAAACATTTATCTACAATTCTATCCTTAAATTTGATTTTATTCCCTACAGTATTATCTTATTTTCATTTATAGATCAATTTACAATAGTTCACCTTAGAAGTATGTCATTTATTGAATATAGAATATATATATCTGGTTCTTTATAATGGATTTCATCTCATATTCTATGGAATAAATCCAATGCTTATAGTAGTTTTCATTGAAATCTGACTTATAGCATTAAGGATCCACACTATAATGATTCTTGGAAACATATATAGAAAATAAAACCATATCAAAATTGTTCTACCAAGAAGGTGGTATAATAACACTCTTCTTTATATACCTATAAAGATGATAATATATAATAAAATTGGGGGTTTAAACAATTTAATAACAATCCTATTAATATATAGAATCTTGATTAGGATGATGGGTAGGTGGATAAGTCTCAATTAAAGACTCACCATCAGTGGAAAGATCAAGATCATGCTCTCTATTCTATGATAGATCACTACTACCATTAGTGGGAGGTTGGACCCTATTATTAATAAACTCATGAAACACCTTATATCATCTAAAAATTAAATTTTCATAACTAGTGGTACATACCCAATATTCATCACTTTCACCCCCCCCCCCCTCATGAGAACATATAATGATAAATGTGAAAACACTAGGCTCAAGCTTATCATTATTGACATTATAATAATTAGTTCATCAGAACACTCTAAGATGTATATGGGATGGGGGTTTACTTATCCAATGTTCCTATAGAGTCATAAAACCAATCTATGATTATGGAAACTTATTTATCAAGAAAACATTCATGTTATAAACATCATTCTAAATGGAAATTATTATCCCTTATTAAGAAAGCATGCTAAAAATCCACTCATAAATAGTATAGTTCATTAATTCAATTAAATAATTTCTTTGATGAGTATGAATAATTTTTAAATTTTTCATGATTATTTAATACTAAAAAATGGTAAACTCAATAGATATGTATCAAAAGATGCTATCAATACTCAATTGTTTTAATTACTTCTGATACTGATTTTCCACTAAGGATTTCCATGTATTAAAGACCAAAAATACATGAAATATATTTCAAAATATAAAAATCCTTAATTTTATTAAAAATAATCTATAATAGTGACAAAATATAGTCATACATCGTGGGAGGTAATCAATGACGGTCCTCACAATTCAAAGTTATCATATTTTATGGGTGTCTGGATTTGATGATGGATTTTTGAATACTGAATAATTTATAATGACTTATGACATAATAATCATAAAATAAATAGTCATTTGGTGTAAACTAGGTAACCATACCTTTACTACTCAGTTATTAATATCCTTTAAAACTAATAATTATTATCCTTCTAGGATAAAGCATAGTATTTTCATTGTTACTGTCATAGGTTCTTCCCAACTAATTCACATGTGTAATCAAAATTAAAACATATAAATTTTAAAATAATAATCCATTTAAAACCATATGAGAACCCCTGGTGATTTTAAGGTAACCAAAATCATATTTGAATGTAAATCCATTCTAGTACAATATTACTAATGAACTATGATTTATATAGAAATCTAGAACCCATGTCATATCCAGTTAGTTGAGAGGGGAATTAATTAAGAGTCTTATTGTAAGAACCCGAGTTTTTAGAAATGGGTCAAAACCTAGCCATGTTTAAACATTTGACTGGTTTTTGAGAAGTCTGGAAAATCTGGGTAGTTTTCAGAAATTTCTAGACTACATGCTGTGTACATTAAGTACAGGACGTGTATGAGTTACCCGGGTGACCAGCCATGTGCTCGCCGAGTATATGTCGTGTGAAGACCGTGTAGAAATTTCCAACTACATGGCATGTATTTATAGACACGATGTGTATCCCTTACCCGTGCGAGGCTAGGTACATGCCATGTGGTGCCCAGGTGTAAATTTCCATCTACACAGCGTGTAGCCTTCCATGACATGCCGTGTACCCTTGCCCCATGTAGCGGCCGAGACCCTGGTCATGTGTTGACCATGTACACGGTCTAGGCCGTGTGCCGGACTCCACTTAAGTCGGAGTATGGAAACACAAATACACAGCGTGTACATTGTAAATACACACCGTGTAATTTTTCTATTTGACCGATTGAGGCATCATCGTGCCTCAATCCCAGTTTTCCCTTCTTCTTTTCCTTTGGACAAACAGTTCGTTCGAGAACTCCCAAAAAACTCAAACCCTTCCAGAATCTTCGTACGACCTCCGTTCTTCGATCCGTCAGTGGCAGTAGGACCGCATCAGAAAGGCTATCCCCACTCACCCTTCTTCTTCCTTGATTCCTCACCTATTTTTCGAAAATTCCATCCGAACAGAATATTTGGATTTGACAGAAACGTAGATCTACCGTGATTCAGTATGATTCAGAGGCTGAAATCAAAAGAGTGTCATCGTACGAGTACGAGGTGGGTGGTGCCTACCTTCTTTCGTGTTTTCGTAGAAAATTTGGGGTTGCGACCTTTGGGCGCGACGTCGGGTGTTGAGCAGGACTCTGTTTACTTTTTTTATTTAATTATATGCATTGTGGAATGCATCTGGGTATTCCCTATCCCTGTTGCGATTGAACGAGACCGGGTTAGAGGTCGTTGATCATTTGGGGAAATTCAGTTGGGGGTGCTGAAACGCGTGTGAATTGGACCATTGTTTAAACTGTTGTGTTTATACTTCTTATTGAATGTCTCAAGTTAAACTATTTAGTTTAATTGTAAAATCACGAATGAGTTAGGTGCTGGTATGGTATATCACAGGTTAGTGCAATTTGACTATTTAGTAATTGCCTATTTAAAGTGATGCTTCCAAGTATAAATATGAAATGTCTGATATTGCCTGTTTTGAACTGCTTGATGTGTTGGGATTTTCCCAGATATGTTTTTGAATGATGAGGTTCATAGGTTGGGTCTTTGGCTCGGGATACGTTGGGTGGTTGCTACCACGGGATTGGGCGTCATGGACATCGGTTAAGGAAGTTGGACTATCAGTTTGGGATTTTTCCCGAGTTACATGGATAGAGAGACCATCAGACTTGAGTGACAGGTTCGCAGGGACAAGAGGTGTCAGAGGTGTAGTGGCTTGGGGCATACTGAGGTGATTACCACTCACCGGGAACTTTTGAGTAGTGTGCACACTTATAGACTCCAAGATGAGGTGGTACGGCCACTCGCTGGGTAGAGGCCCCTGATAGAAGCGGTTAGGTATATTTGTTTTGGGGGTGCTCACCATGAGAAGCCACAGGGAAGGTGAGGAGTCTTTGGGAGACAGCTTTGAGGTGGTCAGGTTGGGGGCAGAGGCTCGCTGTGATTTGAGGGCAGACATCGCAGTCCCTCTGGTTATCTTTTGAGGACAGGTATCGCTGTTCCTCCGGAAGTTGTGCTATGGGAAGGTTGAGATTTTGAGCTGGGTTACGACTGTTGGGTGTGCCTTTGGGACGTCGGTTATTGAGACACATGGTGTCAGGTGGCACGAGGTTCCGGGCTACAGATCAGACTTTCCGGCGTTGGCCGAAGCAGGTGACACTTCCTGGTGGCTGCTGAGCACCAGGGAAGTCCTCGTTTACTTTTGGGAATTGCACTGTTTACTATTTTTCTTGTATAAGCATGTCTGCCTAAAACACTTATATTAGGTATGAACCTCTGGGTTGTATCCTACTGATACTTGTCTCACACCCTACACGGGCCCTTTGGGACGAGTGTATACATTATAAAATTGCATGCAGGTAGAGGGTCAGCCTTAGGAGCTGGACAATAGTGCTATTGACTTGGAGACAGGCATGGACCTTGAGGTCATTCCATACTGGAGTTACTTGTTCAGTATTCTTTTTCTTGCATTAGCATGTTTACTTTATATTGTAGCTACTGCAGGTTATCCATTGGCTCCATTATATATGTATTGATTTGTATGACTTTCTTGGATGCATGCTTGGTTGTTTTAGCAGTTATTGTAGTTGACTCCTGGCATGATGTTTTTTTTACTCTCTGTTGTTTTTGTTTCTATATTTCTTCCATTGTTTATTGTTATTGAATGTGCTTCCACTCTGTGGTTCTGGTTCGCGTCTGCTGAGTCATTTATTTCCACTACATATTTTAGTTTATTATATAGACCAGCACATTTAATTCCTCTGAGAGGGTATATCCTCCCTACTATACCTATTCATACCCTCGCTATTGGTTAGAAGCCTTTGGAGTTCAGGGGAGGTGCGCCTAAGGCAGTAACACCCGACCCGTTCAGCACTGTTCGGGTGGCTGGCCGGGTCTGGGGTCGTTACAAAGTGGTATCAGAGGGAGTCTTCATGACAAGGATTTAGTAGCGTTGCTTTTTTGGCTACTAATGAGTTTGAGAATTATCTTTTTATTTTCTTCTAGTTTTACTATTTGGGATATGGTAGACTAGAGGTAGGTTGTTGTTGGAACTGTATTTTTGAACTTGTGCTTGGGTTCCTGCATCCCCATGTACGAGGGATGGATTGAGTTGCCGGGGGTGGGAATTGTTGTTTTCTTTTCTCTCAGATTATAGTTGATATGATTTCGACCTCAGTGTCTTACTTTTTGTGCGATGTTATTTATTATGATATGTAAACCTTTCCCGGTATGGAAAGGGTTGATTTCTTGGCTTTTGATAGGCACATTTTAGGGTATTTCAATTTCATAACTTCACGTATGCTTTGTGAAGTGATAATACCATGTGAATTAAATCAATTTCCATTCTATGTATGCTCTAAAATGTGGATAGGTAAAACTTCTGATATAATTGCTTGTTTATGGAAATTTATATGCCATGCTTTTTATTTTTTGTAGAATTTCATGTTGCAGGATATTTGGATCTGGCTCTTATGGGAGCAGATAGGTACTATGGTTGAGGCAGTGTAACTGTCAGAATTGGGTGACTCGATCGTCGGGATTGAGGCAACGTTGGCTTTCAGGACGGGCGTGTCCCGAGGTACTAATGACCCTTGGCTCTGTTGAGGGCAGGTAAAGAGGCCATGAGGTCGGGATGCCATGGGGAATGGGTTGGGTGAGGGGGAGTAAGGGTAGTTGTTATGCACTACCTTTTACTGCTTTCTTTATCTGCGTAGAATATATTTTTATATAGATTTATGAGGGCTGTCTGACCATTTATGGTATTTAGTGGGTTACTTCTTCACGACACGATGGAGCGATAGGCAGGAGAGGATATGGTACCGCAGGACTAGGTTCTGAATCCGGTGCAGGCAGAGCATCAGCCGCATGTACAGGCTCAGGCACAAGATCAGGTTCAGGATCCAGTGCAGGCAGAGTAGCAGCCGGGTTTGGCAGCGTTCGGACCATGGCTTGATGAGTAGCTCCGAGCTAGCCTAGTACGTGTCTTACAGGGGATTGACAGAGGCGCGTAGGGTATAGATCCTTCTATGCCGTATCTGACACGGGAGTTCCAATCACTGAACCCACCACTTTTTCAGGGTGAGAGTGGTCCACAGGCGGCATAGAACTGGATAGAGAGTACGCACATGATCTTAGAGCAGCTCAAGACGCCTCCAGGGCATAGGGACAAACTGGCGACCTACATGTTGAGAGTACCGGAGAAACCTTGGTGGGATGTGCAGGTATAGGGTCATAGGTACGAGGGACTGGCGTGGAAAGACTTCAAGGACAAGTTCTTCGAGCACTTTTATCCGGAGATGCTGAGGGCAGAGAGAGCTCAGGTGTTCTTGAGTCTTCAGAAGGGAGATATGTCCGTCATGGACTACACAGCTACTTTCAAAGAGTTGTCTCGCTTTGCACCTGGTATGGTCAGCGATGAGGCAGCTAGGGTGAGGCGCTACGAGGATGGCTTACGACACGCCATTCGGGTCCAGGTGAACATCTTCGGGATGGGTTCATTCTCCAAGGTGGTGAGTCAGGCTCTCATAGACAAGGGCAACGAGAGAGAGAAATCTCGTTTTGGAAGGGTCGCAAACCCAGGTGACGGTTTGGACAGCATGAAGCGAGGGAGAGATGAGTTCCAGCAGGGCGGGCAGGCCAAGGACTCAGCTAGACCACCTCGTGGAAGTTCAGCTGTGGTTTTCTTTCAGTGCGGAAAGTTGGTACATGTTCAGGCTCAGTGCGATAGGCCCCCGAAGTAGTGTCGGGCCTGTCGACAGGTCAGGCATCTGGAGAGGTTTTACAGCAGCCTTCTCAGACAGTCGATAGGCAGGGACCAGGACAGACTGTGGCATCAGCAGCTGGTTTAGGTTTGGTACAAGGAGAGGGTATTCGAGGTTCAGCTGCACGCGGAGGACATGACCGGGATAGTGGGATTCAGCTAAGGGGCCAGTGGCCGGTGACTGGGGCAGCACCGCAGGGAGGTCAGGCATCAGGCAGTCGGGCTTTAGGCTATGTGCATGATGTGGAGATTCCAAGGATTGAGCAGGCTGGAGAGCTGACGACGGTGGTAGGTACACCGCGGGTGTGGCCGTGAGTTTCATTACTTTCTTTTGGAATGGCCTCTTGAGGCATGTCTGGTTGAGTGCACAGGCTGCACAGGATACTTGTGGACTGACTAGATACTAGTTAGTGGGATTGACATCATATTAGATGCATTTTATGTTTTATTTATATATTTGAGATGTGTGGAATCAGGAGCATCAAGGATTAAGGTTACTTGAGGTGTCGTGGGCATCGGGGCATCGTGAATGCGGGTTACTTGATGTGCATGGCACCATGTTTGAATTGAGCATCTATTAGATGTAGGACCTCAGGGAGGCGGACGCCGATGTGATGAGAGTTACGTTGGGTGTCGGATGTGACACGTGACTACCGAGGAGGTGCAGGGGTGACGATGCATCACGGGAGGACCATTGGTCCAGGAAATAAGTTGTTGGGCCTTGTTTGTTTATTTGTTTTCTTTGAGCTTTGTTCGGGTTGAGACTGAGTAGGCTATTCCTTAGGAGGGGATCCCTTTTAGGAATTTAGCCAGAACCTTGAGACTGGGGTAGTCTTGGTTGTTTAACCGTAATGGGCGTGTTCGGTGCCATCTCATGGTTTCATTTGGTAGCTCGGGGACGAGCTACATTAAGGTGGGGAGTTTGTAAGAACCCGGGTTTTCATAAACGGGTCAAAACCCGGCCTTATTTAAACTTTTGACTAGTTTTTGAGAAGTCTAGAAAATCCGGGCAGTTTCTGGAAATTTCAAGACTACACGCCGTGTACTTTAAGTACACGTTGTGTATGAGTTACCCGGGTGACCGACGGTGTTCTCGCCGAGTATATGTCGTGTGATGACTATGTCTAACATTCCTACTACACGACGTGTATATATAGACATGCCATGTATCCCTTACCCGTGCGAGGCCAAGTACTTATCATGTGGTTCCTAGGTGTAAATTTACATCTACATGGAGTGTAACCTTCCTTGACACGTCGTGTACCCTTGCCCCGTGTAGCGGCTGAGACCCAGGCCGTGTGTTGACCGTGTACACGGTCCAGGCTGTGTGTCGGACTCCGCTTAAGTCGGAGTACAGAAACACATATACAAGACGTGTACTTTGTAAATACACGTTGTGTACTTTTTTTTTTGAACGATCGAGGCGTTTTCACACCTCATTCCTAGTTCTCCTTTCTTATTTTCCTTTGGACGAACAGTTCGTCCAAGAACTCCCAAAAAACTCAAACCCTTCCAGAATATTTGTACGACCTCCGTTCTTCGATCTGTCAGTGGCAGTGGGACCGCATAGAAAAGGATAACCCCACGCACCCTTATTCGTCCTTGATTCCTCACCTATTTCTCAATAGATTCCATCCGAACGGATTTGACGGATTTGACCAAAACGCAGATCTATCGCGATTCAGACCGATTCAGATGCTGAAATCGAAGGATTGTCATTGTATGCGTACGAGGTTGGTGGTGCATACCTTCTTTCATGTTTTCGTAAAAAATTTGGGGTTGCGGCCTTCGGGTGTGACGTCAGGTGTTGAGCGAGACCCTTTTTATTTGTTTTTATTTAATTATATGAATTATGGAATGCCTCTGGGTATTCCCTAACCCTGTTGTGATTGAGCGAGACCGAGTTAGAGGTCATTGCATGTTTGGGGAAATTCAGTTGGGGGTGCCGAAATGCGTGTGAATTGGACCATTGTATAAATTGTTGTGTTTATACTGCTTATTTGAATTTCTTGAGTTAAACTATTTAGTTCAATTGTTAAATCGTGAATGAGTTGTGTGCCGGTATGGGATAGAATAGGTTAGTGCAATTTGACTATTTAGTGATTGCCTGTTTAAAGTGATGCTTCCAAGTATAAATATGCAGTGTGTGATATTTCCTGTGTTGATCTTCTTGATGTGTTGGGTGTGGCCTGGATATGTTGTAGAGTGATGAGGTTCACATGTAGGGGCTTTGGGTGGTTGCTACCCCAGGATTGGGCGTCATGGACGTTGGCTGAGGCAGTTGGACTGTCAGGTTGGGCTTTGGCCCGGGTTACTTGGATGACGAGACCATCAGTCTTGAGCGACAGGTTCGCAGGGACACGAGGTGTCCGAGGTGTTTTGGATTGGGACATACTGAGGTGATTACCGCTCACCATGTACTTTTGAGTAGTGTTCACACTGATAGACTCCGAGATGAGGTGGTACGGCCACTCGCAGGGTAGAGGACCTCGATAGAAGCGGTTAGGTATATTTGTATTGGGGGTGCTTGCCATGGGAAGCCACGAGGAATGTGAGAAACCTTCGGGAGACAGCTTTGAGGTGGTTGGGTTGGGTGTAGAGGCTCACCATGATTTGAGGGCAGACATCCCTATCCCTCCGGTTATCTTTTGAGAAAACGTATCGTTGTTCCTCCAGATTTTGTGCTATGGGTAGTTTGAGCTTTCGAGCTAGGTTACGATGGTTGGGAATGCATTCAGTACGTCGGTACATGAGACACATGGTGTCAGGTGGTACAAGGTTTCGGGCTGCAGATCATACATTCTGACGTTGGCCGAAGCAGGTGACACTTCCTGGTGGCTACTGAGCACCAGTGAAGTCCTTTTTTACTTTTGTGCATTGCACTGTTTACTATTTTTCTTGAATAAGAATGTCTGCCTAAAACACTTATATTAGGTACGCACCTATGGGTGGTATCCTACTGAGACATGTTTCACACCCTACATAGGCCCTTTGGGACGCGTATAGACTTTATGAAATTGCGTGCAGGTAGAGGGTCAGCCTCACGAGTTGGACTTTAGTTCTGTTGACTTGGAGACAGGTATGGACCTTTAGGTCATGCCGTACTGGAGTTACTTGTTCATTATTATTTTTCTTGCATCAGCAGGTTTACTTTATATTGTATCTACTACTGGTTAGCCATTGGCGCCATTATATATGTATTGATTTGTATGAATTTCTTGGATGCATTCTTGGTTGTTTTTGCAGTTATTGCAGTTGATTCATGGCATGATATTTTGTTTACTCTCTACTGATGTTGTTTCTTTATTGATTCCACAGTTTATTGTTATTGAATGTGCTTCCGCTCTACAGGTCTGGTTCGAGTCTACTGAGTCATTTATTTCCGCTGCATATTTTATTTTATTACTTGGACCAGCACCATTAATTCCTCCGAGAGGGTATATACTCCCCACTGTACCTATTCAGACCCTCGCTGTTTGTCGGCATCCATTGGCATTCAGGGGAGGTGCTCATAAGGTAGTAACACCCGACCCATTTGGCACTGTTTGGGTGGCTAGCCGGGGTCTTGGTCATTACACCTATCATAACTAAACCTACAACAATGATAGAAAAGTATTATTGTTTTCTAAATAACCATATAATTTATCTCCCTCAGTCAACATAGAAAAGGATATTTTATCTAGGAACATATAGAAATAAAACCCAGTGTCTAAAACTCACTATGCATGTTGTGTGATATGAGAAACTTCTATGACTTCAAGACTCACGTAGCCTTGATTAAAAATATATAATTACCACAATATTGTTTATAATGATCATTATACTCAAACATAGGGAATTGTTTCCAATCATATGCTTGTTTTTTTTACAAATAGCAAGTAGTCTATATGTTTTCATATTTTTAATTAACTAAAGTTTCTTAGGTTCCTTCCAATCTTTTTCCCTTAAATTATTATTATAAAATAATAGAAGAAAATATAAATGTGAAACAACCAACATTAGATTTAACCATATCTGTTTCATAAAACTCACATGAAAATAATGTATATTAGAATTCATGTATGGTCATGGAGTCTCTTCCATAAATAATCGCATATATAATATTTCGATATAAAATATGTGAGGAGTATAAAATTAAAATGGATTGGTCCTCATATTCAAAATCGGCATTGATATTGGATATGTATAATAAGATTTTATTAAACTCATCAAGATATGTCAGGATGGTTCCTTCAGTGTGAATTTTAATGGTTTAAAAAAAATTAAACATCAACTATATTAATTGTTCATGTATATTTTGTTACTAGAGACAAAATTCCTTCTACGGAAGTTTTATAACCAAACTCTCACAAAACATTATAAATTAATGTCAACATCAATTATCTTTGTGATTTCATCAAAATGTTTAGAGGTACATTTGAGTATCTGATCATGGTCTATCCATCTATAGAATAACATCTTTGAAGGCTTTGGTACCATGAAACACATTTAACATCCCATTGGACTATTTGTTCTATTGTATTAATTCAAATGTGATTAAAATAATTTGTATCCTAAAATCTATAAATCCCATAGTCATTGGAAGCCAATAATGATTGTTTTAGGCTCTAACACCAACTATTTAGGGGAGTTTCAAATATACAACTCTATTTGATTCAAAAAATCAAATAAAGAATAATGGTTTCTAGACTATAGTGTGTCAAATAAATGAGGAATAATAAATTATTAAAATCATGAAACTAAGATATGTGATGAAATGAAATAGGAAAGAAAAAATATAGGGATTTAACATGGTTTGGAAAACACTAATCTTACTCCATGGTAAGAACACCACCCTATTCCTTCCTTTGACTAATGATCAAAATAAAATTACAAGAATCATAAGAAAATGAGCCTATAAAAAGGAGATAATTCCATAACAAAAGAAAAATAAAATAATATTTAAAAAATAAATCCTCACACTCTACCAGATTTAACCACTTACCATCACCCGATGGTTCTACACACATTTTTAGTAGAATCGATAGAAATGGAACCTCATGATCGAAAGATTCAATAACTCTATCATAACACAAAATTCATGGAAGATATAATATTTCAATGGTAAGGGAAGCAACATGTATGGAATAGAATAGTGAATTTAGCTATAATCAACCACATCTAGTAAAATATCACTTATCTTAGTTATATATGTGATCATCACACTCATGAATCACCTTCACATTAACTTTTATATTCACATGAAAAAAAAAGAGGATATATTTTCATGGGAATCATATGTAGTTACAACAGATCAATAAAACAAGATAAATGAAGTGATCAAAATTAAAACAACCAAAACAACCTGAAAATGAGTCTAAATTACAAAAACAAAAAAAAACCCAATGTTATGGTAAATAATACTATTGTGTTAGGGTAAACACAAATTTTCATGTAGGGTTCATAGAAACATTCTTTAAATAGTATAGAAAGTGACTTCCTGAATTTAATAAGAACTCGGTAAATAAATGTATGCAACATTCACTGTGTACAGGTAAATAGTTGTGGCTACATAAAATTATCAGCACACAACATCATGGAAATAAAAATTCCACATAAGGATTAACACCTTCAACTAACCATATGTAATGTTAACCATAACCCAGGTAAGATTCATGCAACTTCTCATATAAAGGTAACTTGAAATTCGCATAATGGTAAGCCACTCAATAGATATGATACATAAGGGTCCTATGGGACCTCATGTAAGGAAATCATAGGATTATGTAAAGGTACTTGGAACCTCATGTAAAGTTAAAACCATCACTCTATAAGGGTAAAGTAAAATGAGTAGAATAAACTAAATGAAAAAAGAAAAATAGGAAGAGAATTATAATAAGGAATTGAACATACTAAATTAAAATATCAAACTAAGAATATATTAGATTTATTTAGAAATAAATATGTAATTTAAAATTAGTATTATATATATTATGTTGCATATATATATCGTTTTCATAAATAAATTAATGAGAGGATTGGATAATATGGAAAAAATATTGAAAACCTCATTGTACTAATTCTAAAGGTCTCATATCCAACAAAAATCAATATATTTAGGCCCATAAGTATATAAAATTTTAACTATAATATTTTCCTGAATATTTTTTCATTTTTTATGTTGTGTATTCTTATTTTTTATTATCTCCAATCAAAAAAGTGATTTTATAAAAAAAATTGTTAGTAACAAATTATTTCATTACTAAGTTGGTTCTAGAAGTAGAAGAAGTGGTTACTAGGACCCTGGAAAACTCAGATTATGTCATATTTAATAGATCATTCTCATTTTATATGACATGAATTCTAGGACCAAAAAAATTCTGAATAACATTGGAAAATAATTTTTCTACATCCTAGAGGGTTGATCGTTTCAGGTTAATTTATATTTAATTTAAAAATAAAAAATAATGGTCACCACATACATTAAATCTTTCTTTGTTGATGATATTGATCATTCTAACCCAATCAGTGTATCATTATTGTATTGCATGGACCTGAAGCATAGACCACTAGTGGTGGTCCGAACATGCTCCTTTGATCTCCAAATAATTCAGAAACAATTTTGGGTTTTAGTGTGGACAATTTATCATCTTTATTTTTTTTTATTTTATTACATCATGTTACTTTTGGATTGAAGGAATTTATCTTATTCTTTTTGGACATGATAATAATAGGGGAGTTGGGAGATCCTGAGAGGTAATTGTTTTGAAAAACAATTAACATTATCCTGATTTGTATAGAATTATTTTTATAGAATTATTTTTATAGAATTAGTTTTTGATATTAGCATTAAATTAATTTCCCAAAGTCCATTAATAATATATTAAACCTAAAAAGAACATCATTTCATGTAATAAAATAATATTTTTATTTTATTTTATGTTTTTTTTTGTGAACCATATAATGATTAAAAAGTAGTTTAAAATCAACTAAATAAATGTTCATAATGTGTCAAAATATTGTCTTATCATCCTCCTTAAATGTTTTTGATTTTCAAGAATTAATATTTAAATAAATATTATTCATTAAATAAATATTTAAATATTTTATTCATAGTCTAATGAATTAATATTTATTTCAAATTGACATAACAAAATAAATTATTTATGTAATTTCATTAGTATTTATTTATTATAGTGTGAATAATAAGTGATAAAGAAATATTATATATTCATGAAACTGAATACTTAACATGGGAATAGATATTTATTTAATTGTTATTACCATTTAAAAAATATTGAGTAAATTTAACTTCTCACTAAAAAGAATAATATATTTTCAAATTGTTCAAAATAGATAATATTTAACTTATATCAAAGGAAAAACTTTGTGTGTTGCCCACTATGAATCAAGTTTAGTGGAATTAGGTGGGCTTTCCAAAACCCCAAGACCACTATCTTGCAATGGTTCAAGGAATCCACATAAAAAGAAGATATTTCATAGTGAAAAAACTACATGTGAACTATTACTATGTAATATGATCTTATTATCACAATATATCATCAAGAATAATGATAAAAATGACATCATTAAAAATAGTTGATATATTTTTCTTTGACTGTATAAATTGAACTCATTATTACACCATGGTTATGAAATTTAAGTTGATGATTCCATTTTAATCAATGGTTTGAGACATCAATATCAACAAATATGGAAGGAAAAATTCCTTCTTCAACTTATTTATTATTAATAATCTCATAATATAAGGAACAATACACAATCTCATGTATAGGAATAACCAATGACACATAAACATGTAAATTTCCTACTGGAATTCATGTTATTGAAATATCTCAACAAGAGATTTCCTGGTGAAAAAATTGTTAGATGTAGTGTCATCACTTTGTGAGTACTTTTACTTACCAATCAATAAAATAATTTTTCCATCATAGAATGTGATTTGAAAACATAATAAGTTTTAAAATTTTCATCATGTCATTTTAATGTTCTCATCATAGAGGGCAATAGTTATTCAATTTTCAATGTGAATGATACTATAGGACAATATTATATTAAATTCATGTACCATAATTAATAATATATAAAATTTTAATTACTTAATATCCACATATTTGAATAAAAACTAAATCAAAAGTAAAAAATAGTTGGTTCTAGGAAACAGAATCCAATAGAATATCAATTCTAAAAGATCAAACTATAAATCACTTTCAGTTCTCTAGCTCTAACATGGTGATCATGTTTTTATTGAATTAAGGATTTTGATCAGGGGTCTACCATGATGTTTTCCATATGAAATTTTCTCATTGTCAAATAACATAATAATCATCCCTCATGATATGATAAATCTACTGTTATTGTTTCATTTACTTATATGACCCTTGACGTTTTTCAAGAGTTTTGGCAATCTAGTCCATCAAAGATTATAAAAATACGACAAAGGGAATCCATTATAACAAAAAGGGGGAAAATAAAAGAAGAAAAGTAAATATTTTCAAAGGCATGAGTTTTTGGTCACCCTAGACTAGCCAAAACATTGTCGGTGCTCTACACACTTGGGTCCCCCATATATCATGCAGCTCACTTTCACGCCCCCATAAGTCAGGAAGCCTACATGCGCACCCAACTCATTGCACCCAAGTTCACTTATTTTCCTATAAATTGACACTTGGGCCCTCATTTGTATGAACGAACTTCTTTGAATCCCAATTACTGTTCTAGTCACCCTAGTACTTCTCCCCAGTCTTCTGAAACTTTCAAGTTAGTTCTTCAACACCTTGAGTAGAGGATTTAAGGGAGGATCGTTGGACTTAAGTCCTTCTAGTGTTTGAAACACATAACACTTGAACACCTAAACTGCACAACCATTCTGATTAAGAAATACTTTCATGCTGCACATTCCTCTTACAAAAACATGAACACCACTTCTTGGATCACCTATGAATACTCTTGAAGGATTGAGTGAGGTCTTTCCCTAGTATTACCATATAGGTTGTTCGTCACCTATGTGAACATCAGGTCACCCAAGCCTACATTCTCTCCCTTACTTGTGTGTCCTTGCCTACTTGAATGCACATACATGTGCGCCCTTCTCAACTTGGGAGCCCCTCCTAGATTCACTTACATTCTCCACTCTCTGTAGTCTATAATCCATAAATCCATCATCAAAGCCATTCATGGAAAGGATTATTTTTCCATATATCCCTTATCTGAAAGGGATTCTGTTAAGACATCCACCAAAACCTCCTGACATATCAAACCATTGGGAAAGACACATCAGCGTGTCTTCTATTTGGGTTTGTATTTCCATAGTCATAGGTTTCTCAAAAAAATTTCACGATGGGGTTAGGATTCATGGATTGTCTATGGGTTTTTATATCAACATTCACATGGACCATTGTACCAGAAATAGTGTTTGGAAGTTCCCAGTTTAGAAGAGGGTTGGATCATGGCCTCTCCCTTCTTGAAAAGATGAACTGGAACCTTAGGTCACTAGTTGGGAAAGATACATTTCATACATAATTTTACTTTTAATAATAATGGGGAAGTATCCCTCCCCTATAAGGAACAATTTTAGGGAAACCATCTTGGCATGATCCCCTAGCTTTTCTTTTAAGAGGTGGCATCATTTCTCATCCTTTCTTCTTCGGTGCCAAAGACCAGAGGTGATATGGGGATAGGGTCCTTTTTTACCCTTTCCCTCTCACGTTGGAATTTTTCACCATGGGAATCCATCGTGGAGTAATCCCCTAACCCTCTTCCCAACTGCCTTACATTGGACCATTTTCCAATGTAAATTGAACATAAGGAAATCTTGTCGCTACGCCCTCGTCCATGGTCTCCTAAACCTCGTTCATCTTGGACACCATAGGTGCACCGTCTTCCACCAGTGGAGGAAGAAATATTTGAAAGTGTGAATTACATTTTTGAATCGTTGACATCCTACTTCTTATCACACTGATCACGACTCACATGGGATTAGATATTTATCATGGTCACAACATTTCCGCAATCAAATGAACTATGTTAACTCTGATTCTTGTATAGACTAGGATATAGGGGAATCTTTTTCATGGCATGATCTCACTAGATACCCTCCTCAGGAATCCAACCCTAATTCCATTAATTTTGGAATCCTTCATTGTAATAAGCCCCATATTAAACCTCAAATCATCAAGGCATTCTTTTCATTAAGTAATCTCAACCTCATCTCCCTTAAAGGACCATAAACTCCTTTGAGACTTATCAAACTATGTGGGCTTTGATTCCCATCCATATTGGATACATAGGATGCCTCCCTGAGGTTCAAAACCACCACATCAAATCAAATAGGTTCTTCATGGGGCATATTCCCAATAGGACATGATCTTACATGGAAACCCAAATCCTTTCTTCATTCCCTATGCTACTTCAGCATTAGTCCCTCACTATATTTTGGCCAATAACCATCCACTTAGAGGACTTTATCACATGACCTTAAAAGGTATGATGTGTCCCATTAAGTAGCACCGAACTATGGGGGTCATGTTTCCTTTTACATGGGTACATAGGTAGCCCATTTTATGGGCATGATCCCAAAATCAAATCAAACCTTCATCTCCCTGGATGACAATAAATTCCAGAGTGCCCCACTGAGTGGCTTAAAAAATAATATCATCACAATGATGATTAAAATAATCTCTAAGAAGTATAATAGAGGATACCATTGATGGAAAACCTTGAATACATATAGATATTTCCATTAATGAGGACCCTTTAATGCATACTGATGAATCTAAATTTTACACAAGTTAATAATTGACTGTAAATTATAAGGGGTACTTATGATATACATGGTGAATTAATAAGGGTTCAGGAAAATATATTTACATTAAAAATAGATTCTCAGAGTAGACAATAGTTCCCCCTAAATGGTTTTGATGAGTCTGACCTCCCATCCTCTCGACCAATGCATGTTCATAAGTATCTTAAAGTTCATACATAATTAATGGTTTCCTTTGGAAAGTAGATCCCATTTGGATAAAGAACTATTGGAAGTTTATGGTTCCATAAATATATCCAATGGAAACCACATGGAAATAGTGATTCTTAAAAATAGAACACATGATTCAAGGAACTACGAAACAAAAATAGTGATCCCAACGTAAATCCTTAACCAAGTTAATAAGGTTACCCACCTATTAAGCCCTTGTCAATTGATAAAGGATGTCCAAAAAATGGAATCAATCACGCATATATTCATCTAAAAAGATGTTTCATTAATGGATTTTGTTGTTGTTTTAATGTTTTTCTTCTCAAAATTCCCTTCATTCCAAAAATGGATTTCTCTAAGACAACATATGTGAACTTACCGACTACTACTCAAGATGGATCTCCATCCATGGGAAGGATGACATCACCGACCCAATGTCTTTAATTCTGGGTCTCTAATGTGCTAGTAAAGAAATATCTCCTGCACGGTATAATCCTGACTTTGGAGGCTACTCGATAGGCCATCCAGGTCAAGAACAATCCTCAATAATCTAGCCAATGATGACCAATGATAAAGAAGAAGATGGTTCCACCCACTATATTTAATCGTTTCAATTCCTTAACCTTGAAACTCAAAAATCAATCCCTATCACACTATATTGATGTGGATCAAAAGGTTACTCAAAGACTCAATTCAAGAATGTAGGAGTCTTTCTGGTTGACTCCCACCATCAATCACCTCCAGAATCGCATGTTAGTGTACCCCCAAAATGATGGGGGTGTTGCCTCTGGATGTTTGGTCCAGGTCTCTCAGACCATGGCATGCAAGATGAACCTCCAGGGACAACGTCTGGTCTATAGGGAGCACGTTATCATCTCTTCCTCCTCCAGATATGTCCAGATAAGTCCATCATCAAAACTTTATGACAAACAACGAGCGGGCACATACACTCATCCATCCTAATTTTTCTTCTCAACAGTCCTATTTGGAAGAAACCCACCAATTTCACTAGATAAACCCAGTTGAGTATTGTGAACAGGCACATACACCGGCATACAAGTTACCATCTAGTCAGTAGGCTTGTCTGACTGAATTTAAAGAAAACTGACAATATAATGTATTGGCAGTTGGTAAATAGGAACATACACCTGTTTACAATCACGAATTCTATCAGTAGTATCTTCTGTAAGTATTTAAAGAATTCTATCAACCATACTTGACAGGAAACAACCAAAATGCACATACACCTGCCAATGATCATCATGCTTACCAACAGTCTCATTTCGTAGCACCTAAAGAAGTCAGTTGAATAGCTCTGACGAAAAATACGGGGAAGACCAAACTCTCTACCCCATGCATGAGTACTATCAATATCCATTGATAGGAAAAGGAAAACAATAGTAGGCACATGTACCTACTCCTGATACTGAATGGATGTATATTCCCATTTGGTCACTGAAGTCATCAAACTTATCTTATCAACGGTGAAAGGGAAGACACAAATCTCTATCCATTTTTTAGAATCATGCTATGATATTATAACAAATAATTTATCAGTATTAGGGGAACAGACACAAATATGTCCACACACATGGGATGACACATCGGCATACCATCCCAGAGTAGATACACACCTCTATTCAAGTCTATGAGGGTCATGGGGTATAATCCTCTATATCATACGTATAATATGATCAAGAATATACACCCTTTACAATTGAAGGTAATCGGTCTGTTCCGGTAACCACTCTAAGGCAGGCACATGCACTTGCCCATGATAACCACTTTTCCCAGTATGTGGCCCCAAATAAGTATTATAGAAAATCCAAGAAAAATACTCACCAAGAACTGTTGGAAAATCAAGAGTCAAGATGTGATTTGGATCCTCTTAATTTTGGAGTCATTGAATCCCACATAAATTTATCTGTTGTAGCTCCAGATTCAACCCTATCATTACCAAAATTTGGGAGTTGTAGTTGTAATTATGAATTTCCTTGTCAGACACGTCATCCTAAAGGCTTGCTTCATGAAAATTTGGTCAATCCAGAGTTCTTATCTCTGGATGAGAGCCACGGAAACCCTTCGTGTGGCCATAAGACAAACGAGAAAAAAGATTTATCGCTTTCAATTATTTATCATGGAGATCCTCCCCCTGATGGAATTCGTTACGAAAGTCCTCTCCGCTGTTGAATTTCTCATTGTTAAGAAATTTTCATAATTAACAATGTAGCGATGAGAAATACCTCATATCTCGAGGTAGATGCAAACACAAGTCCAGTAATATGTAATTCCTTATCATTTATGGGTAAAAAACATTCTCAAATAGAAGTCATATTAATTGAATGACCATTCTCCAAACCCCATTGGGTAATTTGTCCTATAAAAAAGAGCTTCCACTTTGGTCAGACCATGTGGAGAAACATCTAGTGAAAGATGATGAAGATATGTTAAACATGAGAAAACAATTAGCTAAAGGATAAATACTAGTCAAGTTCTGGCCATTGGAAAATTCTTATTACAAAATTCCAGAATTGATGATAGAATATTGCATTCAGGGCATCTGCCTCAACAAATGGAAGAATATTCATCATTTGAAAACCAAAGTATTACAATATGATGAATATCAAAATCACGTAAAGGTAATATAAGGGCTTTAGCTATAAATTGACTTGGAATCACTCTCAGTTTCCCAACATCCAAAGGATGAAAACAGTAGAGAACCCTTCAATGTGCATGCCTCAAAGATCTAAAGAGGTTATTCCAGTTAATTTCGTATTCCCCATCTAGTGTTCATATCAACGGATGGGGTGCACATAGAGGATTTCATTTCGCTACACTTCAAAATCCTCAATGTCTACCAAAAGTGGTCTCATGCAATGTTATTGCCCACGGTCGGACACTATCAATAGAATGTGTATATAATTAAATGTACACTCAAGAACATGCCTCTACCATCTCACATAAGATTCAGGCCCAAAGAAAATAAGTTGTTGTGTTACTTTTACATCAAGAATCTGAGAATATCGAGTAGGTATCCCACTTAGAAGATGTCAGGTATCTGAGAAAGCAAACAACTAAAATAGAAAATCTATCTTCCAAAACATGTGATTAGAATGGTTGTCAGATGATGTGACCATCTAATGTCTAAACCAAAATCTGCAAAATCATAAGAGCAGTTTCACAAACTTCACCCATAGCAGTTCATGAATAACCCCAACTTCCAAGACTAGGGGCTCATTTAATTCAAAATTCAAATTCATTCAACAATGTTCAATGATTTGAAGAAGAATAAGAAAAACAGAAACATCCCCAGCCTGTAGGGCTAGGGGATTTTCACCTATATAATCCCCACCTCAGTTTTCTCCTGATTAAGAAAGAAGCCACAATGAGAGTGTACAACTTAAATATCTGGGGATTCCCTTTGGGTTACGGTCTTCCAAACAGTTCATCAGAATTTATCATATGGGAGAACAAAGTCTCATAGAAGACACAAAGGAAGTCAATCTTGAAAAAACAATGACAGGAGTTCCAGAACAACACATATCACATTTTGGTTCTTGTTGAAATCCCATGATGGGAACTTCTCAACCATAATAAGTAGTAAAGATTAGGTGTTTTGTGTGATAGTTACAAGGACTGGATTTTCTCTGGAATACATGTTTACAATATCTATCAATTATATGATGAGAAGATATCTGTCAGAAATTTCATCTTTAATTTAACTCAACACTACCAAAGATGACAGTTTTTTTATCTTACCAACTTTAAAAAACGGTAGAATGAAAGTGTTTTATATTTCATTGCTAGAAGAAAAGGAATAAAATATTCCTTAAGTCATGCACTTCCTTAAGAATAGTTTCTGTAAATTTATGTGGAAAATATATGTGATGAGTTACACACACCATTGATCCCTGTAAAATACACAGGAGGGTTTTGAGACCTTACTTCAATCTCTCAGTAGATAGAATACTCTATTACAAAAATTAAGGCTAAAATGTGTGTAATTCCATCATCTCCGTGGAGGAGGATAGGAAAGAAAAAAAATCTACAATAGTCACAATCAAGGAGGCACATGTACCTGATTCATCTTCAATACATTCATCATACCGAAGGGATCCGCCTCTTGAGCATCAATACCAATGACCACCTCATCAAGATGATCAAAGATATCAAAGGTGGAAAAAATTTGAGTAATTAAAGGACTGTGTTTATTCTATAAGGTATCAACAAGTTCCTAGTTACATTATCTTAACTCTAGAAAACAGTTTGGCTCAGTTTCCAAGGCATGAGAAAGAAATTAAAGAAGGATATGACAATCTTCTGAATTATTGTTCCTTTCACCAAATGTTATGGAATCCCATCTATGATTGTTTTATTTTCAAGGAAATCCTACAAAATATGGTAGACTCTAGGCAAGTAAACCACTAAATTTCATCAGCTTAAGTAGCATGTGCTACTGATGCTAATTTAGAGGAAGAAGATGAATAGAAAGATGTCAAACTTAAAAATTTGCAGAAATATAATGATTGGGTGATTATGAAAATGATCTACCAGACTCAAACCATTTTATAAACAGAGTTGAAGCAACCGAATGTGACTTCTGCCACTCTTTCCACAGTAAAACCATCTTCATCAAAAATCAGTTCCTCGAAGAAGTGAAGTGATTATAAGGACAAAGAGAAGTCATAAATATACGGGCTCGTGTCAAGGCCTATGTTGTTTTTGACCAAGGTAAGTTTTGATGCCATCTATTTCAAAATCAGGGTCACCGCCCCACCAAATACAATAACCAAAATTAAATTGTCAAGAATAATATTCATTATATGAAGGATTGATGTTTGGTTCTGTTAATGTGATCCATTTAATAGCTCCTTATTCCAATGGTTATTCTGGTTATAATGAGCGAGAATTCCTTGTACCAAATTGGGGAATAAGAGGAAGAGGCCAAGGTTAAGGATACAGGGGAAGATGTGGGAATTATAGAAACAACAATTTTAACTCTACCCCTGCTCAAACTGTATATGTGGTAGAAACTTGTGGAAGAGCCCTTCAACAGGCTCAACGGGAATAAAGCATTTCTTCCATGAAAGACAGGTTTGTTTCTGACATAATTATTTTGGAGGACTGATCAGAAGTCCCACTGTCTTCTTCTAAACAAATGAATAGAACTATTCAGTATAATTTACCATGTCTAGGATTATTTCCATCTTCTACTCCGACACAAAATATGTCTACATCAAAAGCATCAACTTCCAAAGCACCTGCAAAACCACATCACCATACTGGGAAATGCAGACCTTTGGACCCAAAATATGATGTCTTAAAAAATGGGCCAATGTACTGGATTGGTATTCAATTCTGGATTCTTGGAATCTGTAAAATGATCTTTGAGAAGCACTCATTGATGCTTTTTCGACTCCATAGAAGTTTGAAACAGAACATACTACTATTGAGGTTTTCCTTATAGAGAATTATATTGCAAAATTTCATGAATTAATATATTTTATAGATGAAGTTGAAGATTATGTAGTGCATGGTCATACCAGACGATTCTATTTGTTTGGAAAAGACAATGATATAGACATCTGACGCTCCTTCATTGATAATGGCTCTAGAGTCAACCTCATTCCCATTCGTACACTTCATCAGTTGGGCCTGACTGAATATTACTTATCTCCTTCCACATAAATGTTGCAAGCTTTTGATAATAATGAGCAAGAACCTCTAGGAATGATTACACATAGAATGTATTTTGGATATCTTGTTTCTAATTCTGATTCCATGGTTGTTTGTAAGGACACAGCCTTCAATATTCTTCTTGGAAGGCCTTGGCTGGATCAACATGAAGCCATAACTTCAACATACCACCAATGTCTTAAGTACTATTTCAATGGTCAAATCGGGGCATTGTATGGTGACAAGAATCCATTCAAAACATTATAATATCAGTGCATTGAGGTAGGGTTTTATCACACAAAAGGAATGAAGTCCATGTCAAAACAAAATAACCAGAGTTAATGCTCTGAATGGATTGCAAAATATTTATTCCAATCCATTTATACATTTGAGTACAGATTATGTGTTACCTATTAAATAAATTGAAAAGGTAAACCCTAATCCAAGAACACATCTAGTAACTTCCATAATGTCAATTACAGAAATTGATCTTGACAACATGGGAAGAATAGTTTATCCACTATGCAGTGAGCAGAGCTTAAATAGATATGTCTTCATTTCATCCATTGAACTAAAACAAGCCTCTACTTCGTCACCTAGAGTAGAATAGAATGTATAAATTCTAGATAAAGACAAATATGTTGATTCTCAATTCATCATTTCCTCTTTATTACCATAGGAAAACTGTTCTTTATAAGTATGGTTAGATATTGTGCCCTCTTCTTCTAGATGTTCAAATACAGACTCCTCCCCTAAATCTAGATGTTTTCCCTTTTCATCTACTATGAATGTAGAAACATAAGAGGTAATGTGTAAGGAAGAAGAAGGGGAAGATCTCAGGGATAATCCTCCAGAATTTGAGGATGGTATCTTTACCACTGTCGATGGACTTGGAGAAATAAATCTAGGTAGAGAAGAAGATTCATTCCCCACTCTAATTAGTGTAGCCATGAACTATGAAGAGAAAGAGGTGTATGATTCATTTATAAAGAAACATTGAGATATATTTTCTAGGAATTATACATAAATTCTAAGTCTTAATCCTAATGTAGCCACCCATCATTTTGGTTTTCCAAAAGAATACTGTGGATTCAAGAAGGTTGCAAAATGAACACACCCAACTCATGCCTTTAAAATTGTAGCTAAAGTTGATATGATTATAAAGGCTAACTTTCTCAAGAAATTTTAGTATCCCAAATTTTTGGCCAACATTATCCCAGTGAAAATGAAGAAAGGAAAAAGTTAGAGTTTGCATTGATTTCAGAGATCTTAACCAGTATTGTTCTAAAGATGATTTTCCAGTTGTGATTATAGATCTTTTAATTGATGCAAAGGGTGTCTATGAAGCTATTTATTTCATGGATGGATAATTTGGATATATTCAAATCCATATGGCCCTAGAGGATAAAGAATCTATAGCTTTCAGATCCCCTCTAGGTGTTCTTTGCTATCGGGTATTTCCATCCAGCTTAAAGATTGAAAGTGCAACATACCAACGTGTCATGCACCATATCTTCAAACACTTCTTAGGGAAATTTGTTGAATGTTATGTAGATGATTTGGTTTTCAAATCCAGACAATGTTAAAATCACTTGGTTGATTTGGAGACTATATTCAATAAACATTGGCAATACAGTTTAAAGATGAATCCCTTTTTAGTATGCTTTCGAGGTAACCTCATAAAAGTTTCTTGGCTTCATTGTATGCCATCATGGTATCAAAGTTCATCCTAAGAAAAAAAAATCAATCCATGATATTTCACCTCCTCCAGATGTGATATATTTAAGGAGAATCCAAGGACACTTGGCCTATAATCGGCACTTTATCACTAATTTAGTAGGAACGTGTTTACCCTTCACCCGATTAATGAAGAAAGGAATCACCTACCAATGGACATAATATTTCAAGACGCATTTGATATGCTCAAGAAATATCTCTTGAGTCCACCTGTATTAATTCCACCTGTTGGAGGAAACCACTTATTCTCCACGTGATATCTTTAGAGTGATCACTAGGTGCCTTCCTCACCGAAAAGAATGATGCTTGGAATGAAAACAACCTTTATTATCTCATTCAAACAATGATTGATGTGGAAAATCGATATTCAAGTATTGAAAAGTGATTCCTAGAATTTATTTTTTGTAGTTTGGAAATTGAGGCTCTACCTGCAACATCACGAAGCCCAATTGGTGTCTTGCAATAATCTGCTCAATTTTATCTTCTGTTGTCCTATGCTTAAAGGCTGTCTAGCATAGTGTGTAGTTATTTTGGAATAGTTTTATATAAAATTTGTGCCTAAAAAGGCATTAAAATGCCATGTTATGGTTGAATTCCTTGTTGAGCATCTATATACAGATGATACATCATTTAATACTAAACATCCTGAGGAAGAGGTCTTCCCTATTCAGGATAATTCCAAAATATGGGAAATGTAATTTGAGGGTGCTTTCAGAAGTCCAATAGGGAAAAGAATGGAAAACCATAAACTCAACAATGTTTGGTTAGGAATTGACGTTATTTCCCCCAGAAAAGGTAGTATTTCTTTACTCCTTCCTGTTTTCAGAAGGTGGTACCAACAATGAGGTAGAATATCATACTCTCATTGTAGGTTTGGAATTGGCTCTTCAGGTGTAAATTGATTATTTAAAGCTGAAAGGAGATTCAAAATTAGTAATCAAGAAAATCAATGGGGGGTATTCTATAAGAAATGGAGAGTTAATCATTTGTTGTGATTATATCATAGGGTTAAGGGCTGAATTTACATCAGATACAACATTGTATTATGTCCCTCAATCACAAAATTCTCAAGAAGATTCACCGGATAATCTAGCTACAGCATTGGAAAATCCAAATCAGGATGAGACAATACTCGGAATAGCCCATCGTCATGTGGTCTCACCTTTTGTTCAAACTAGAATTGTGGAAATTAATGAAATTTTCCTCATTTCTAAACCATATGGTCATACCACGGGATGGAGGACATCCATCATGGAATGTCATCAAAATGGGATAATTCTACCAGATAGGGCTAAAAAAGAACAGATCAGATGATGAGCATCCAATTTCACATTTTATGATAGTCCAGACCACCAAAAAGATCCTCTACAAGTGATGATTTGATGGAATTCTCTTCAAATGTATTGATGGAGAAGAGACTACAGCTATCATGAATGAAGTAAATTCAAGAGATTGTGGTGCCCACCAGTCTGGGCATAGACTATTTGATCATATCCAAAGGCTTGAATACTTTGGGCCATCAATGATATAGGATTGTGCAGATTTCACTACAAATGTCATCCCTGCCAAGTGCATGCCAACTTCATTTATCAACCCCCAGAGTTTCTACAAATAGCTAAATACTCCTGGCCATTTTCCACATGGGGAATGGATGTAGTAGGGCCATATCCTCCATCCATGACTAAGTACTTCAAGTATATTCTCACTACTACTAACATATTCTCTAAATGGGATTAGGTAATACCTCTCAAGGATGTTTGAGCCAAAAGAATTTTTAGATTTGTCAAAACTAATATCATCACTAGATTTAGTGTCCCTCGTACTATTTTGTTGGACAATGGAACCAATTTTTTTCTACTGAGGTAAAAAGGTTATATCCGGAACCTAAAATCAAATCCACCCATTCATCTCATTATCATGCAATATCCAATGGACAGATAGTGGCCATCAAAAAGACCTTATAAAATATACTTCAGAAGATGGTGGATAAAGATAAGAAATCATGTCCTGATAAACTTTTTAATGCTTTGTGGGCTTATAGGAAAACTAATTGTACTAATACACAATAAACTCCTGATTCATTGGTATATGAAACCAAAATAGTTTTTCCAATTTAAATACAATTTCCATTACTCAAAGTTGCAATCTGTGATCATTTATCTACAGATGAGAGGTCTCAAAATTGGTTAAATGGGTTGGAATGATTAGATGAGAAAATATTTCATACATTTCAACAACTAGAAGTCTATCGGAATATAATTGAACTAGCATTTAACAAAAAAGTTCTCCTTTGTTCATTTCATCAAGGATAATTGGTATTGCTCTATAGGACTCCAATGATACAAAGAAAGAAACCTCGAAAACATGAGCCAAAGTGGGAAGGACCTTATTCCAAAAATATGGTCTGTTCGAATGGAGTTTATTCCTTAATATCAATGGGTAGGGAGATTATTACAACTCCTACCACTATGAGATTCTTGAATAAATAAATTGTGTAGTATTATTTGTCCTCACTGCAAGACTTTAAACTTCACAGTACAATGTCCTCACTGCATGACTTAAAACTGCAATTCCCCCATTTCCTAGTTTCAAGACATTAAACTAAATAATAACCATATGCATCAAAGCTTCATGATGCTAAAATGTGAATCATCTTCATCCTTGTCCCATGACGTTAAACTGTATGACATCATTTGTACAACTAACATTTTCTTTATTTCATGTTAAAGCTTCTATATGAAAACATCATTGAAATCATCACTACTCCTTAGTATCACATGAGTCCCTCTCTTTCCTATATCTGACTCAGATCTACATAGTGACCTTATTTCAAGAACTACATATGTCTTGATTCTCATTTTCCAATGAGATATATAGAGATGCCAAAATCTCCAATTTTGGGCCCATCCAAAATAAAAAAAATATTTTCCTGTTTTCTTTTCTCCTTCGGTATATTAATCAAATCTATACAGATTGTTTTCTTAAGATATATGATTTGGTCCTTATACCATTTTATGTCTTAAGATTTATTATTCTTTCAGAATGTGTCAAAATCCTCCATTCTTCATGTCAAACTCGATTTGTATGAGGAATGATTGTTTAAAGAACTATGTTTCAATTGATTCTCAACTATTTTATATACATAGTGATTCCTATTACTCCAATCTTAGGCCCATCCATGAAAAAAAACCCATTTATTGCTTCTATAGGAATTAAATCTACATAGAAAATGTTTTAGGAACTATGTATGAACCGATTCATTCTCTAGTAAGAAACACAGTAATATTTGGGTTTTATCTATTAATAAATTTACAATAAGTCTTTCCATTCACATCACTTCGTCTCCGTCCTTACTGCATGACATTAAACAACATGCAAATATTGCACCTTTATTCTTCATGTGCGTCACCTTTGTACTATAAAACAAACCCGTACTACTCCTTGTTTCTCACACCGAGCATAGCTCATGTGGGATTAAGTATTTGGAAAAAAATTGTATATATATATATGTAATATGTCTCAATTTATTATAGGGTTTTTAATGTCATCAATGCATGACTTATAACTGCACAGTATAATGTCCTCATTGCATGACTTTAAACTTGACATCATAATATTAATTCAGAGGAAAAAAAAGAAAGTCTCCATCTTACAGCCCCCATAATTGGTTTTTTAAGTAATGGTAACTTTGTTCTTGGAAAATACATCCAATAATGCTTTTATCCATTTTCCCATATAATTCCTCGGTTCCAGAAACTCCCAAATCACAGTTTACAATAGTCACTTCCATGCCTAAATATAATAGTATGTTTCCAAACAAATTATTGTGAAATTAGGAGGGTTTTGTAACTTTGGTTAGAGCTAAATACCTTAAATTAAATCCACCCAATGTCATCACTGCATGACTTAAAACTACATAGTACAACATCCTCACTGTATGACATAAAACTGCACAGTACCAATGTCTTCACTACATGACATAAAACATCACTATATAATATCAGAAATTTCTCTTACAGAAAAATTTTAACCATTACTCATACACCAAATTTTTATATAAATTGTTTTCCTATTCATGACTTATGTGGGTATAAAATAACCATTTTTTATTCTTTAAATTCCTTTCCTTCAAAAAAACCACCTAAAGTGGTCTTGAGTCAAAAAAATATTATTTTCCCATATCTATCAATAGAAAAATGTTAAACTTCAAAGAGATCTTTTGTTTGACTATGCATCATGTGCCCTTATGCATCCTTCCATAAGTTGCCTACATAACAGGCCTGTCAGTCAAAAAATGCCACCATTTGGCTATGCAGCATATTCCCTAGTTGTCCCTGAATAATACAACCCCCATAATGGGTTTTTCAAATAATATTTACTTCATTAATGGAAAAGACACCCCTTATATTGATACATGTCTTAAATTTGGTGACCATAAATATCATGGAACGATATTTCACATGGAAATAGGTAAATAATATTCCTTAGCCATAGAGTGTTGTTTGGGATCTAATTTCAAAATTTATGGTCAAAGATGTACGACTGTAAATACATTCCCTTTATAGTCCAACATGAATCACTCTAAACTGCCAATAACAAGAGACACGGTACTCACTATGCTTACTGTGTCCAGTCAACTGCTTATTGATGTTTGTCTTTTTGACCAGCCTCGCTTTCTTCAGAATTACGAAGTGCTTCTATAGCATCTTCAATGGATTTTTCACCATTCTTCTGGATTGCTTTTAATGATCTATGAAGCTGGTCAAGCTCCCCTGTAATGATATCTAACACATGTTGAAGGTGCAGTTGGTGAACAGTATTTTATATAATTTTCTTCTTCAGTCCCATCAACATTACATTATGATTATCCTCAGCTTGTGATTGTGATTCTTGGAACTCTTCAATATTTATTGAAAGTTTGTCTTTTTTAAAGTCTTTTCGAAGCCTTTTCTCCTGCTCCCTCCTCCAGATAATCTCTTACACTGTAGTATTAATTTCATTGTATTCAACATCGCCAAATCCTAAGATGATAAATAGAGATGAAAATAGTGTAATTATTAAAGGTAGTTCCTTGAGGGGAATCTCGTATATTTTCTTCAATATGTTTTTCCATTCTTTGTGATGAGAAGACTGAAGAGATTTCTGTAGTTCTGGGTCCAATTCAGAATCACTTTCATAAGGAGGGGTATATTCTTTGACTAATGCACTTAAAGAAGTTCCATATTCTATTAAATCTTGAAAAATGGTTTTTGAACCATCCAATGTTGTTTGGGCTGATGTTGAGGTTTCACCTTTAAACCTATCCATTGAAGTTAATATCCCTATATGATAAATCATGAATTATGGTTATGATTATATTCAAGTGATAAAAATGTGAAAGCAGTCAAAATATCAGTATCTATTACCTAACAGTAGGATAGCATCTTGAGAAGAATCCTCCCCACTGTTCTCAGTTTTATCAATTTTGTTTGATGTCTCTGGATGAGGAGTTCCATATTTAATATGCTTAAGATCTTACGATTAAATCTCAGGAAGACCTGTTATCTCAAGGACCACCTGATCCAATGTCTATATAATGGTGGGGATGACTTTAATATCAACACTTACCAAAAGTACCATTGCAGCAGTAGTTTCTTTAAATGGAAATACATATTTAAATCAACAATGGTTTGCAGGTTAATAATATGAAGATTAATCGGAAAAATAATGAGAACTCATGTTCAGTTGATTCTATACAAAAAACTCCAAAATATTCTAATGCATTTGATATATTAATATGTTCTAATAGTTCTCCAAAATACATGACATGTATTATCATTTCATCCACTTATATCTTAGATCTCATGTTAGTCTCACCCATGGGAGCACATGGTGTGTTTTCTTCACTACCTTCCTCCGGCAACCTTTGACCCTGAGTAGCTTCTTCAGCAATAATTGTGGGGTCAACATTAGTTGTTTTCTAGATGTTTTGGTTCATGTGATGAACCAAATAGTATCAAAAAATGTAATTTGACTATTTCTACATTTGATACCATATGAAGAAATATTGATTTACCAGAAGTTTCAACTCCTCTAATAGCAGGAGTCAGAGCAGTGCTGGGAACAAATGTTGGTTCTTTTAGCCTCAATGCCTCTTTAGGAAACACTAGATTTGTAGGAATTTGTGTCTACTTAGTAGCACCTTCTACTTCTCCTTGAATCTTATTAGTATTTTCTTTCAACGAAGAAACAGATGAATCCCTTGTGATCGTAAAAAAATTAAAAACTCTTTTATGAATAAATACTAAAATTCATGATTATCAGTGAGACTTACCACTACTAAAAAAGAACATAACCATGGCATTTTTATTAGATTCTTTTACTTTTTTGCCTTTTTGGGAGGGCTTCCATCATCATATATAATGACAAGAATCATAGATTCAAGTACCCTCTCTATTTCCTCCTCTATGGCCTGTTGGACTAAAGATATTTCTCCCAATTCTAGGGGTGACCCAATAGCTCCAAGAGTTGTGACTGTTGGGATATAGTGTGGTGAAGGAACTTCTTTTGTTTTTCCTTTACCCAACTATAATTTAAGATGATATTTCATCTATTTAACAATGTTTAGACTAAATTGCATGTTGAAAAAAGTAATATAATGTGAGAGAAAGTAAACTTACATCCTCAGGATCTACAATGTCATGACAATCTTCATCTAATGAATGATTGATTTCTTTGGTTGTACCATGATCTATAATTTACTTTACCCACTTTTATGGAATTAATTGATTCATCAGTGGAATATATGGTCATTTCTAGCTCTCAAATGAAGTTCCACACCTCATTGGGATTATCCTTAAAAATAATGACAGAAGAAGCCTACAAATCCCCTACTCCTAGAAGATGCAGTGCTTCTCACATATCCATCCAAATGGTTTCAGTGTCACAGTACGGATTCTTCCATGTTGAAATAGCCTCTGGTTTTATATATTCTTAAAGTATGTTTGATGGTTGTGAAGAGGATCCTACAACCTTGGACATTATTTTCTTCCCAGCACCCAAAGTCACAGATGAAGGATTAGAAAAAGGAACTCGCCGCGCTTCAGAATGATGGTAGCCATATCACATTGATATGACTTCGGTATGGATTGATGGAGTGGCACTCTTAATTTCTATAGGAGAGTTATATATGGAACAAGGCCTCTTCGGTGAATTTGGAACATCATCACCTCCACCATTTGATTCTTTCATGTTAGCCCCTAATGATGAATAATTATCTTATATACGACGGGGTTCCTTCGTGATACATCTCTTTATACCCACTCTAGTGACGGAATGATTTAATACCCTTCAAGGAAAGATGAAACCCAGTTCTCATCATACCAAAAGTTCAATATTCTTATTGCATTAGTAATAGGTAAATTAAACACTACCCCACTCTTCTCTGCAGATGTCAACAACTATAGTTGTCAGGGAACCATTTGGTTTTTCTCTAATTAGAAATTCACAGGAGGGGATAGAGTATTCTGTTGTAGAAATTTGAATTATGTTAAAATCTAAAAGTATTATAGGACTCATATATGATTTCTCTATCGATTCTGGTGGCTGACGTAACATCTCTACAAGCTAACATATATTACCTCAATTCCCAACTGGCAGTACCATCATTAATGAATCTCCCTGTAGGCGTATTCCCATAATGAAAAAAATTAAATTACTTATGCATGCACATTCTAGCCTAGATGTCATAATTATTCATGGACAAGGATGAAATATCTGAAAAGGCCTGAACAGATGGCCGGAAAGAACTCACAGAAACATGTAATCCAATTTTTATAGCATACGTTCTAATGTGAGTAGCAATCCATCCACACAACACATGGAATAGTCCCTCTATTATAAAGGGATACTTCCCTTTCTAAACATTAATAAAACTCCTATGAATCATCGCCAAAACAGTAGTATCCAACCCTACCTTCCGTTTATCCACAATATTAGCATCAATAACAGAGGTTCGCGGGCTCACACCTCCTTTGGAGTCTCATACTGGTAATAAATACACATTGATCCACATGGCTAAGAAACCTACCAGATGTGTCATTGAATGAATTTATGGGTTGATTTAATATCCCAATTTATAAAATTCTCATTTCTATAACATTGGCCAAAAGGTATCAGGAGTGCCTCTTTTCTCATCCCTTAGACAGCTAGTCTGACAAGTGTTAGTAGGACCTGTAACCTTCTTCTTTATGGAAATTATTTCTATCCATTCCTCCGGATGAATATCTATCTTGGTGCGTGTTTTCATAGTGATTAATTTCTTGAGTTAGTTATGTATATTCATCAACTCATGAACCAAATATGATGTCTACTCTGAGTCATTCCATGTCACCATTGGATGAATAAACTCCTCATACATGTATTCTATGATTAGAGCTCCAAAAATCATGTAAACATACCACAAGCTAATACCTACCTCTCCATGTGTTAAATGGAAGTAATTGGTCTTTGAGATCCATGGTATTAATAGTTAAGCCATGAAATAATCATTCTTATACATGTAGGTTTACCCAACCCAAACAGCCTCATAAATCCCGACAATTCTCAAATCATATTTAAATTCTACACATTTATTTTGCACCCAGTATACACATATCAATGCGGGTTTTACACATCCTCCTGGGTGGAAGTCCTAACTTTTCTTCCAACCCTTGGACTGATCTATCTGAGAATCTCAAAAGATGGATGAATAGCAGTGTGGATGCAGATCAGGTGTGTGTGAATTCAAATATGGAGCACACGGTCTATAATGAATAATATTTTCTTTCTCTACTATCCCAACATTCTAAAATGAGACCCCAATAGAACAATTGGCTGACGAGAAGTTGGTATAATCATGAATCCAAGAATGTGGGATATAGCTCTTTGGATCAGCAATGTTAGCATCCTGAAAATGGCCATAGCTATACAAAGGAAATGGGTTCTTCAAGGAAATTTGAACTGATACTTCTTCAAATAATTTTCTAAGTCTAGAAGGGTGGTTTTTCAAACGTCAAAATAATCATGACCAAAAACATACATCATGTCATCATTTCTCTTGCTAGAGAGCTCATCAGCAGTTCCAATTCTTTTAGGATCCATTGAACCCTCAAAAATACAGAGATAATCTTTTAAAAGTAAGTTCATTTTTGGTGTTTTACCAATAATTGGCAGCATTATTAAGGCGTTCATGTTTATAACTTGGCACACAAATATATGTAGGCGTGCTAGTATGGCGCCCCACTTATAGTGCGCAGCTAAATAACGTACGGATTGAGTGCGGAAAAACATTATCACTGGAATAGAAGAAGTCTTGTTCACTAAGAGATGAAAATACAAATGTTGCGAGACTTTTCGCAGAAGTTAAGTTGATATATATAAGTGACGCATGTCACCCTATGAACCTAAAATATAATGTGTTTCCAACTTTCATGCCCAAAATACACTTAAGTTCTAATACTTGTGTGCCCCATTGTTCTGTTCTTTCCCATACATTACTTAACCTCGGTATTGGAACCTCTTTTCATTTTGGATCCAATTCCAATGGGGGGATTTGGTTGAGACTTCATTCCATCAATGAGTCTAGGAATATGACGTAGGAAATCCGTTAGAAAGAAAGGGTTGAAAATACATGAAGAAAAGTCATTATTTTCATAGGCATGAGTTTTCAGTCACCCATGTATAGCCAAAACTATGTTGGCATGCAACCCACTTTCACACCCCCTTATTTCGTAAATCCCACTTGCACGCCCCTATAAGTCACGCATCCTACTTGTGCACCCAACTCATTTCTTCCTAGGTCAATAATATGCTTATAAATAGATCCTTGGGGCCCTAATTTGTTTGGACTGACTTCTTTGAAGCTAAATTGCTACTCAAGTCACCTTAGTACTTCGTCCTAGTCTTCTGAAACATTCATGGTAGTTATTCAACACCTTGAGAAGAGGATTTAATGGAGGATCATTCGAATTAAGTCCCTTTAGTGTTTGAAAACCATAACACTTGCACGCCTAAAGCACCCAACCTCCCGAAGTTAGAAATACTAGTGTGCCACCCATTCCTCTCATAGGAACTTGGGAACCTACCTGTTTGGATCACTTGTGAATACGCATGAAGGATTGAACAAGGTATTTCCCAAGTATTACCATATAGGTTGTTCATCTCCTAAGTGAACATCAGGTATCCCAATCCTACATGTGCTTCCTTACGTGCACGCCCTTTCCTACTTTCACACCCATACTTTTGCGCCATTCTCAACTTATGTGCCCCCTCCTTGATTCACATACTTTCATCACTCTCTTCAGTCTACAAGCCATCAAGCCTTCATCAAATCCATTTAGGGAAAGGGTTGTTTTTCCTTGGATCCCTTATCTGAAAGGGATTCAATTGACAACTCCACCAAAAACTCCAGACTTATCAAACAGTTGAGAAATACACATCATCATGTCTCTTATTTGGGTTTTTATTTCCACAATCAGAGGTTTCCCACATTTTGTTCACAATAGAGTTTGGAATAAAGGAATGTTAGTGGGTTTCTATATCCACAGTTACATGGACCTTTCTCCTAGAAACAGTGTTTGGATGTTCCCGGTATATAGGATTGTTGGGTCTTTACCTCTCCCTTCTCGAAGATATTACACGGAACCTTAGGTCTCTACTAGATGAAGATATGGTTCATGCCTACTTTTAATTTTAAAAGTAATGTAGAAGTCTCCCTCCCCTATCAAGATCAATTTTAGTGCAACCATATTTGTGTAAGCCACTAGATTTTATATCATGAGGTGGAATCATTGCTCCTCTTCTCTACTTCGATGACAAAGTCCAAAGGTGAGTTGGACACATGGACTTTTATTACCCTTTCCCTCTCTCGTTGGCCTTTGTCACTATGGGAAGCCATCCTGGTGTAATCTCCTAACCAGCATCCCTTCCTCCTTATATTGGAACCTTGTCCAACATAAATAGAACAGAGGTAAGGCTCATCACCTCACCCTCTTCCATAGTCACCTCAACCTCGTTCACCATGGACACCATAGGTTCACCATCTTCCACCAGCGGAGGAGGAAAATTATGAACGTGTGAATGCATTTTTTGAATCTTTTACATCCTATTGTTTTTCACACTGATCATGACTCACGTGGTCTTAGGGATTTTTCATGGTCCCAACATTTTCACTCTTGAATGAACTATGATAATTCTGATTCCAGTTCAAACCTGGATATGTAGGAATCCTATTCAGGTCCTGATCTCAATAAATATTCTCCTCGGGATTCCTACCCTAATTCCCTTAATCAGGGTATCCTCCTAAGGAATAAGCCCCAAATTATACCCCAAATCATCGAGGAATCCTTTTCACGAAGTAATCCCAAACTCATCTCTCTAAAAAGACTATACTCTCCTATTAGACTTATTGAACTACGTGGGATTTTGTTCCCATCCATGTGGGAAACGTAGGAATCCTCCTTGAGGTTCAAACCCGACCCATCAAATCAATCCTATTCTCTATGGTCCATATTCTCAACAGGGTATGATCTTACTTGGAAACCTATATCCTTTCCATGTTCCTTGGGCTACTTCAACATAAGTCCCACACTATGTTTTCCCCAAGCACCTTCCACATAGATCTCCTTATCAAATGACCATCAATGGTATGATGCGTCCCATTAAGTGGCATAGAACTACAGGTGTTCTGATTCCTTTTATAAGGAAATGTAGGTATCCCATTTTATAGGCATGATCCCAAAATCAAATCAAACGTTCGTCGCCCTGGATGAAAATAAATTCAAAAGTTCTCCACTTAGTTGCTTAAAAACCAGTATCATCACAACGATGATTAAAATAATCTATAATATATTTATCTGAGGATACCATTGATGGAAAACCTCGAATACATGCTGATATTTCCTTTAATGAAGACCCATGAATGCATACTAATTATTATAAATTTTACACTTGTTAATAAGTGATTGTAAATTCTAGAGGATGATTATGATATACTTGGTTAATTAATAAGGATTCATGAAAATATCTAAAATTTATAAAGATATTCCTTGAGTAGACAATAATTCCTCGAAAAAGGTTATGATGAGTTTGACCTCCCATCATCTTGACTAATGTATGTTCTTAAGTATCGTAAAGTTCAAACTTAACAAACTCTTGTCCTTGGAAAGCTGGTCTTCATGGGATAAAGTATTATTGGATGCTTCCAGTTCCATAAATAAATCCACTAGAAACCACCTGGAAATAGTGATTCCTAAAACATGAACACACATTTCAAAGAACCTTGAAACAAAGAAACACCATTGTAGTATTATCACAGTAGAGTGTGATATGGTAATTCTTGATAAGCACTACTTCAGTCTGATGGGTAATGTTGTAAATAAAAAATGATTATTTATCTACCACCAAATACACAATATACTCAGAATATTCTATAAAATTATATACTATGTATTTGTTTGAGAACTTCCATCAATCGTACCTATATTGAGAGAGAATATGTATCTTGACTGCAATTTCAAATATACTAGATATATTTTGAAACTAACTTCTAGATTTCCTCTAATTACTAGATCCTCATCCCACCACCCCCCCCCCCACATACTGTGAACATATCCTTAGTAAACTAAAAGCATTTATTTCTAGACTTAAGCGCCATATATTGGTGGCCACCAAGGTCATAATTATGTCATCCTACCACATTTAAGGCATAACTGAAATCTAGCATGGTACAGAGCCTATATTACATGAAATGCACAATTGATGATGTGTGTGGAGTCCTTTCTATCCTATGTTTCTCCTCAAGTGTATGATGAAACTTCATATAATAGAGTTTAATTCCATGTGACACTGTAAACAATTCCATGTTATAGATTTCCATACATTATCATTTCAAAATTTTATCACTATATATAAATTGGCATGGTCCAATAAGACACTCTGATCAATCATGATAGATATTTATTCCAAGAATAATAGATACTTAACCTATGTCCTTCATGGGGAATAATGTGTCTTAACAATCCTTAACCTGATATAATATTGGTGTTTCATTTCGCAAAAGTAGAACTTCATCAAAATATACTATTAGGAAAATGACTACACTGCCACTTAATCGATTATAGACATATAAATTCATTTTATATGACATGGATGATTTCTTTAATCCATAAATAGATCTTTGAAATTTTTATACCTATTTGAAATCATATAGAGTCACAAAACCTTCTACTTTTTTCATATAGATTTCTCCCAAAAGGTTCCCATTAAGGAAATATATTTTGGAATCCATATTCCAAATAAAATATTCTTAGTAAGCTTATATATAATGGAGAAATAAGATAAAATTTAGAATAGAAACCAGAGAAAAGGTTTATTCACAGTCTATGCATTGATGTTTTTTGAACACTTGTAACTATTAAAGCTTTATAGGTATTAATTTTTCAATCCATTATAGTTTCATATTTAATACTCATTTACATAAAATAGTATTTAGACGTACTATATTATCTACCAAAACCCATAAATGGTTATGGTACATGGAATCCATTTAACAATTCATATATTTTTACCACTTGAAATATTTTATGGAACTTACTATTTCATTGTAAGTTACGGGACCATTATTATAAACTAGTAATTAGTATTCATCCTTGGTGATAAAAATATTATATCATTTTGGTTCATTAACATCTCTTGTAATTTTATGATTTAATTATGATTCTTTAATGTCCTCTACCATCGGGATTTTGGGAATCTATTTTTTTACAACTCCAAGGTATCTTGATCATGGACCTCACCAAAGCCTATATTTCTCCCACTATCTCTTATAGAGACTATATCCCTTTCAATAAATAAAGGACATTACTATCCAAAATAATTTATCTGATGGATCATATAGCCAATATCCTTTATTTTTATTACGATACCCTATTATGATACACTTAGTTCCTTAGTGTAAAAGTTTGTTTCCAATAATAAAATTAGAAAACTCTTCACAATTCCACACTCATACATGCAACAAAATGTTTTTATTTTTATACCAATGCTGATATAGAATACTAGTTTCTTCTTTAGTTTGAAATTAGTTTAGTTGTATACTACTTTATAAAATGTGTATCCCCAAAATGATAATGGAAGATTTTATGACTCATCGTTGATATCCCCACTTCAAACATGGTGTGGTTTTATTCTTGTATTCCTTGAATCAATCAATGGAATCTATCTAATACCCTATTATGTATACATATCTCTCTACTAAAGATTTCATTAAGTGTTATGATGTATGATTACCCATACCTAGATTCTATAGAAAATGTTCCACAAACATTACTAGTAACAGATATAAAAAGATTTGTGGCCTGATCACTTTTTCCACTAAATGAGGCTTTGGTTATTTTCTCTTTTAAAATATGTGACTTAAACCCTATGGTTTTTGTAGAAATAAATCCAAATATCAATCTTAGTTTAACAAGATCAAGTAAATATCATTTACGTGACCTAGTTTTTTATTACATATTTTGGGGTGGTATGATTCATTTGAATAACTTTTATTATAAATTTCCATTTCATGGTTTAGGTATACAAATACATAATAACCGTTAATTAAATATTTAATATTTTTAAAAATGATCTCATTGTAAAATAATAAATGTTTATTCAAAAATTTCAAAATACATATATCTATATCATGTGTGGAAACAAGAATAATTTTCTGGTAACTAAATGAACAAAATACAAATCATTCAATACCCTGATCATTCTAGTTGGAGACTTGGGGTGGTAATCACTGATTGCCACAATAGAAAGTCATACTCTATTTCCAGCTCATATATCAACCCCATTATGGGAAATACTTTGTGATATTTTTTGATTCAATATTTGAATACATATGGGGGTACCAAATGGGGTATCTAGTACCTAATTAAAAAGAATAGATAGATTTGAATTAATAAAAAATAAACATGACGCTTCTCATTACCTCTTTGCAGAGATGTTGTTCTTCTTCCAATGACCATTCTTACAAAATGAAAAATATATAAAAAAAATTTAAATTGATTTCATCTTTATCATAATCTTCTTTTAAGTGTTTGATGAATAATATTAAGACTTGTAGTTATTCTAAGGGCTCTACGCGAGGACCTTCCTTATATTCAGCATCAGAGAAAAAATCTTTTTATGCTTCAAATCATTATTAACTTGTAAAAGTAGATGATAAATATATAAGAGGTTATTATATTTGTTTTTCATACTGAAAATAAATGCAAAAATTATATAATATCTAAGGGGGTGAAATATTGAGATTGGGGTGTAATTATTTGGGATGCTTAAACCCTAGAACCTCTAGACGCTCAAGGTAGACAATTAGATTGACTATATGAGGCCTAGCTAGTGTAACTTCTCCATGTTTTCTCATAAATATTACCTTGTATATATCAAACCATTATGTAGAGCTCTATAATGATAAATAACAGGAAAATACTGGATCATGATATAAATATATGTTTTCATATTAAACATCATGATTTCTTTATACATGGATGAAAATATTAATCACTAAATATATAACACATCATTTATTTGATTCTTATAGACAAAAATACAATTCATCACTAACCATATTATTGGTATGATTAGGTTTTTGAGGATTCAAGTATTTCAAATGTTTATTTATTGTAAAACACCACTCATAAGCATATAGACCCTCCATGGAAGTTAAATATAATTGGGATATGATCATTCCCTAGAATAGATCATAGGGATAATGATGTTGATAAAAGTTTAATTAATATAAAATAATAATATAGAATATTATTTTTACATTAAATGATTTAATGTTTTATGATCTGTAATAATTTTTAATTTTATTAAGTTCCCCTCAATTTTTTTGTGTATTATAAACCACAGCATTGATCATAGAATTTTCTATCACTTTAGACATTATAGTGTCAAGAATCTAAATTTACCTCTTTATGATAAATATTATGGCCTTATAAGGTGCTTAGTTTGGTTTTCATGAAAACTTTTCACTTTGAGTTCATTGTTTTATTTAGTGGACTACCTAATCTTGAATGCCTAACACATATTTCTCCAACACATTCCTCCAAATTTGTATTGAATAGACTAAGGCCATTAAATTAAAAACAACGTTGGTTATGTCAACCGATCATCTTATTTTAGACTCCTTGGTAATTAAATGTTTCTTTGACTAAGGTCTAAACCAAAAAATTAACTATATTTTATCTTAATTAAGTTAAGGGAATGTATAATTAGATAATATTAACTTGAAGGATTTTTTTTCATACATATATTTTCTTATTTTATCATTTACATGTCTTATAAATATTAAGTGGATTTTAAATAAGTGACTAGCCACATAACAATAAAATATTTTCACATAATACTTTTAATTTAATATTATCATGATATACTTTTTATTCTATAAAAGTTTTAATGGTATTGTATCCATAATATAAATCAAGCATCTGAAAGAAATTAAATATATAAATCATATCATCATCATGTTCATTAACTGGTTGTTTTTTCATTGAGAGGATAATAATAATCACATTATTCCAATTGGAAAAACTAATTGATCCTATCTATTATTGGGTATTCAACATTACACATATGACCTATGTATATCATTGGTTTGGTTTCACCTTTACTCTATCTTAAACCAACTCCATGACCTTCGAGTTCCATCCTTATAATTGGTTTACATCACTCATTGGTGAATGGAACCAGAAATGGGGTTTAAATAAAATAAATAATAGAAATGAAGGCCAATACATAATAATGAAGGAGGGATTACTCAAATGTCATCAATTTATTTAAATAAATTAATAACAAAATCACATGAAATAATAATATTAAAAGAAATCATAAATAATAATTCATTCAAAGATCACGATAATCAAATAATTCGACAATTATTCTTTTAAAATAATTATTAAACATTCATTTCTATTTTTTCAGTTATTTAGATAAACACATGTGATTTAATTTGATCATTATTTTAATTTTTCAATTAATTGAATTTATATTAATGTACCTCTATTTAATCCATGTGATAATCATTCATTGTGGATTTAAATATATTAAATAAAGTAATTTTATTCAAAATTTAATTATATAAGTACACATCCTATACCTAGAACCAACTCAGTGTGTGTCTCTACAAAATATTTGACTTCTATAGAGATTGAATAAAATCTAATCATGTGGTATATATCATAAAAATTAAATAATGTAATTAAATGGAATGTATTTTCAAATAAATAAAACATGGAACACATGTAAATTAATATAGCATGGAATTTTTTAATGTGCATGGGGAGTCGACGTATTAATGTTGTGCATGGTATGTAGTTCAAAACTTTTATGTACAAATTAATGAAGTATTAAATAAATATATATATATATATATATATATAACCTATCAATAATCATGTAATATTCTATAAATTACCCAATAAACACATACTGTTAAATTTTAAAGTAGGAATACATTAAATTTTAATTTTCTATGTAAATTGGTTCGGTACATGGTATATAAATCCCACTACATTCCACGTATCATTGTAATTGTATATTTTTTATATATTTCCAGGGACTATATGTGTATTTATATGTGGAAATGTGTGGGGTAGATGATGTGTATGGTGGGTACATGTCATGTATCCTCTTCGTTATAGGGCAGGAAGTCCTTAAACTTCGTATAGTTAATACTCATTATTTTTATAACTACATGTTTTCGACCATGAAAACATGTGCACTACATATTGTATACCCTAGTTACACGGTGTATAGTCCAACATTCCATGTAATATCCTATCTCATTCAACACGTGATAAATTTTATGTATGGGGTAACCTTTGTAACAATATTTAGAAAATTAATTTTCTCTTTATCATCATGTAATGAATTAGGATACAATGAATGTACTCCAGCGATATTCCATGTAATAGTTTTCATTCGCCTAGAGTCCTTGGAACCTTTATATGGGTTCTTTGGATAATCTAAATTTAAATTAAATGATATCTATATTAAATGAGGGAAAATGAAGGGAGGAAGAAGATATTTATATGATTAGATTATATGAATGAATTTCTTAAAATGAAATCTATATTATAAATATATAAATGATTAATAAAAAGTAAATAAATATAATTAATCATGACTACTAAAAACCCATTTATTGGTTCTAGAAGATATAAAAGCACCTATTTGGCTATGGCTAACTCGGGTTTTGGTCAGATTCATTAGATCATTCATAATTTACATGTCATTGATTTCATGAACAATGAAAATATTTTCCAAAGAATAATTACAAATATTTTTCCCAAACTAAGAGAGAGGATATTTGGATGTTAAATTATATATAATTCGAAACAAAATAAGAAATATTCCAGTGGACATTAAATATTTCCACATTTATGGTGTTCATCATTATAACATAGTCAGTGTCTGGTTGTTGTGATATGAGGAACCAAAATAGAGCACCTCTAGTGGTGATCCCCATATGATCCTTTGATCTCTAAACAACAGTGAAGATACATCAGGTTCTAGAGTGGTTGATATATCATCATATCATTTTCACAATGATGACTTCATGTTCTTTTTACCTTGAATTAATTTCACGTATTCCTCTCGATCTTGATATGAAGATATGAAGAAGGATATCTTGATAGATAATCGTAGTGCCCAATGATTAACATTTCTCTGATTGATATAAATGTATACTTGTAGACTTGGGGTTAAGGTTTAACATTTAATTAATTATGATATTTCCCTTAATAGTACATTAATCCTAAAAGTAATCTCACTTCACGTATAAAAATAATATTAATATTTTACATGATGACTTGAACTATCATACATAATGACAGATATTTAATTTACAATATGGTAAATAAATATCCATCATAGGACAATATCTGGTCTTCTCAACCTCCCCAACATTTATTAAATTATTCAATAAATATTTAATCAAATTTCATTAATTTAACAAATATATAATATTTCCTTTAAAATCAATCAAATAAATATTTATTTAATATTCACATAACTAAATATATTTTTTATTCAGTAAAAAATTATTTATTTGTAACTATGAGAATAAAAAGAGATAAAAAGATATTATAAACTCCCATTATTATATAATTACATTTATAATAAATGTTTTTAATATTTTTTTATTATTTTATAAATATTTTATAAATATTAATTTTTCATTTATTCATTAATATTCATTCCAATTTTTAAATATAAAAAATATTTAACTAAGAACAAAGGAATCACATTATGTGAGAACATTTAGGTCTCTTCCTTGGTGGCATTAGAAGAGTTATCCAAAATTTTAAGATTATTTTCTAATAATGGGTCAAGGCACCCATAGACGAAGACGATATGTGATAATGATAAAACAAAAAATGAATGCTCATTAAATAAGACAATCACATTTTCATAATTTTTCATCAAGTATATTTCACACCCATGTTATCAACCTATATGCTTCATATGTCTTTATTTGACTGTATAAAATGAACTCATCAATATACCATGGACATGGAATTTAATGTGATGATTCAACTTCAATAAAAGGGTCAAGACATCAACTTCAATAAATATAGAAGAGAAAATTAAAACCTCAACTTACTAATTACTAACATATCATTCATGACACACCTAAAGTACCCAACTTCAACGTAATCATATTTGATCTCTGTTTATTGAAATACATTAAGTTGTATGATTCATGTAATATGATAATAATAATAATAATATCAATGTATAATGATCATTATGAATGCTCATAGATATTACAATCCAATGACAAATAAATGTTTAGATTTCTTATAGGTGAGTTTGTTCCCAAAAATACAATTTAATATTTTACCAAGTTTGGAATTCATGAAATGATGTATCATCTTTTTATTAGTACTCATACTAGATAGTCAATATACAATGTGACCCATAATAGATTGTTATCCAACAATAGAACAATGATTACAAATATTTATATGTATTTTAAGGTTCTCATCATATCAAGAAACTTTTATGCCATTTTTAATGAAATATATACTCTAAGAAATTATTATATTAAATTCTTATTGAATAGTGAACAATATATAAGAATTTATTAAATTAATATATGCCTCATTAATATATATAAACTCAACGGTATAAAAATTTCATTATAGGATTTCAACATAAACATATTACACAAGATGTTTTCCATTCTATGAAGACCAATTAATCTTCTTGGATGGGGTAATAGCCCTATAGCTGGTTATTACCAGGACCTATTATAGAATTGAATGGTCCATCATGGAATTTTTTTATAAAAAATTAGTTTCGGTGCAGAATAGATTGAAATTGTTAGGAAATGTGTCACTTTTATTGCTTTTAGAATAAGGGTTAATAGAAAAATTACCAAAATTTTCTTTCCATATCGATGCCTAAGGCATGGATATCCAATTTCCCTTTACCAAGGAATTGTGGTGTTAGATGTTTTCTTAATAATTATATATATAGCCTCATCAAAGGTCATAATCTCTTATACATTTGTTTAAGACAAAACATATTTTTATACACTTTATTTGATAATTTATTACATAAAGAGATAGAATATAAAATATAAAATGATATAGATTCCTAGTTTCTTTGAGAAATCAGATACATATCATAGTAACATGAAACACAAAAAACATTATTTTAATACACAAAACATTCCTATGAATTTTATTGATCATATAGTTATCTATAGAATAAATTTATATAAGAATGGGTTGATCCATAAACCCAGTAAGGTAATAATAAAAATAATAAAATAAAGAAAATTAGTACTAGTGATTCAAGAGGAATAACATGATGAAATAAAAAAGTGATAATCATTATCATGAACATAGAATCATGATATACAATTATAACATCATGGAATCATAGGAATCTGGAAACAAGATAAAAATGACATCATAATAATAGGTATAGGGTAACTATTGAGACATAATTTCACAGTTTTGTTAAGATAATAAAAATTTCACCATACATGTTATAACATTGGATAAAAAGATTACCCAATGCATTGGAGGGATATATAATTCTATTCCCACCCATAACATTCATATTATGTACATGAATATTTATTCCACATATATCATACAATATAAGAATTTATTTAGTCATATTTAATCCCATAATTAAAGAGTTTTGTTTAGATTCATGTAATTATATAATAAATGATTGATAGTAAAAACAAGGTGAACACCCATGAGTGAAAATGGGTATGGGTATTTACAACAAAAAATTTTGGCACCGAAAATTATTGAATAGTTTTTACCACATAGAGAATTAAAATAAAGGTTCTTCAAAGGGTTTAATGATAATAAAGGAGGTAAATTATTAATTGGGAATCATAAGAGAATTATATGTATTAGTAAAAATCATTACAATAAGAAGAATTCGAAATCAAAATATTCAATAAAATTAAATTACATTAATAAAAGGAAGATTATGTGAACTCATTTCATTTATATTACACTTCAAATATCATTAGAGAACCTTACTAAGAGCTTTGTAACACCTTATGGGGGAGTTATAGTGGGATAGGGAAAATACATTAGTTCTAAATGGGTTTGAGTGAAAATGAGTGGGAGTTTGGGTGGGTCTTTTAAGAAAAATAGGTGAATTATTTATTAATTTATAAACATAGGTTTTGGATTCTATGTGATAAAATAAGAAAACACTTAGTCATTACCCTGGGGTATTACATGATTTCTACAAAATATGACTATTTTTAAATTTATTTATGATATAAAATAAATTCCTCAAAATAATACAATTTATGAATTGTAAGTGAGTCTTGTTCATAAATAATAATTTTCAAAATGTAATATAGGTTTTCGAGGATTCATTATAGGTTTAATAAAACAAATATCATAAAGAAAGACATTGTTTTTAAGTGTAAATCTATTTATAGTTGTTGAATACTTTTATATTATTTATTTCATTACTTTTCCTCTTTTGGACTTCATAATACTTACCATAAATTTATATTGAATTTAATTTCTATCCAAAAATTTGGTTGTATAAGAAAATTAGGAAAAATTACTTACTGGGTTACTGTGAGATGATAATTTCCAAAATAATATTTATTTTTCCAAATTATTTTTCTAAATATGATAATTTAGACTTTTAAATAAAAACATTTTTACTTTAATAGATGTTTTTATGATACTAACAACTTTATAATGATTTTGAAATTTTCATTGGTCATTATTAAATTATTTTATTATTTATAATCAAAAAAATATTAATTAATAATAATATTTCCATAAAATAAAATTTTATTTTATCCAAAAAATTGTTTTAAATGAAACTATATATATATTCCCAAAAATTTAACATTTATCTCTTCATATCCAATTTTTGAACCTCATTATATAATCATGTATATATATATTGTATTAATGAAAAGTAATAAATAAAATAATTATTTTATAAAAAACATAAAAAATAAAACTACGGAGGTCTAGATACAAAACACCTTATTACACAAGTGTACACCCTAAGGCTAAGGTGTGTGATGGTAGTACTCTTTGGGTTGGATCAGCGAACATGGTTTTGTTAGTGATCTCTATGAGAATTAAATTCTTCTATAATAATTTTCTTTTACTTTTAAATTATTTAATTTAGCTTTTTTTTGACAAATAGAAAATCCCAATGATGACATATCCCTCAAAATCTCCAATAAATGGGCTTTATATGGTAATATCATTCTATTTGTGACCATCACTTCTTCAATTTCTTCTAATAAGATCATTTCATAACCCTCAATGTATTAAAATGTTTAATTTCACTATAGAATAGATATATTAATAATTATTATGATTAATAGATTTATTTTTATATTGATAGTTAAATTATGATAGTGTTTATGATAGTTTAAAATAAAATATAGATATTCTGTTTTATATAGCTACAATACTTAATAATGAATTTATTCATAAGGGATTTATATTTATTAATTTCTATGTCGTTACATCCATCCACCCATTATAAATTTTTCCATTGAAATTTTATTCAATACACTAGAAAAAATGAGGGTTATTCTATTTCATCTATTCTTCTGGTTCCCATGTTTCTTCCTCAAAATTTCAGTACCACCATTGTACTTTGACCTAGTGAGTTTATTTATTTTGTTTAACATTTTATCAATGATCCAAAATCCTTATTTTTCACTATGTGTATAAATGATCATTATAAAAATGTATAACTTCTAAATTTAGAACATGTGATGGGTCAGGTATGTACTTTCTCAAGAGGGATACATGGAACCCATCATGTACATTAGATAGGTCAGGAGAGAATTCTAGTCAATCAGATATAGCTCTGATACAATAATGGATATAAAAGGGTAAATGTATCTAGTAATAATATTTTCCTTCTTCCCAAACCTCATTAATTTCTTCCTTGGTGATATATATAGGAACCCCTTATCTATAAACTAAAACATCATGTCTTGTGAATGATTTTCTATATAACTTTTCTTTGAAATTTTTATGAATTTTAAATGAAGTTGAATGGTTTGAACCTTCTATGTAATATCTTAGATAATATCAAGTCTCATTATCTTCCACTCTCCAACGTTATCAAATCATGTTAGAGTCTAACATCCCTTTTCCATGTATAGCTTTGTATAGTTCCAATTAAATTCTCTAATGGAAACTGTTGTTACTTAAGGACACCTCTATGGAGAAGTGTTGATCCTGACACACCAAAAAATAAATTGAACAAGATATAAAAATATCTTCATGAGTTGTAATTGTTCACCTTGACTTACAATGCATCAGAGGGGGATATGTTATACTGAAACTGATCTTAGTATCTAACCCCTGCTGAAGGATTCTCCAAAACATCATGGTAAACCTCAAATCACAATTATATATAATGTTGAGTGGTAGGTCAAACAATCATACCACATCTCTTATATATATATATATATATATATATATATTAGTGATGTTTCCAATATATAAATAGTCATTGATATCAATTAATTGTGTTACCTTTTTAAGGAGATATATTACCACCCAAATGGTGTTATTTCCTTTATATGACATGGGAAGTCCTATAATGAAATCCATGATTATGTTTTATGATTCCCATACTATTATGGCTAATACTATAATGGATTTCCTTTTATAATTCCAATGATTATCCTTTAAATGTTCATTAATTTTAGATCGCTTTAAATCATCAACATGGGTAGGATTGTAGGATCATTTCTAATCAATGTATCTAATAATTTTTCTCCTAAAAAATATGGTAATGGATTAAATATTAAAATCCTTGATCATATCTAACAACCATTATTGGTGAATATTGATCTCCTTTTGTGTGAATATATACTTAAGGATTTTATTAACTAAATATATGTCACACTCTTCCATATAGAGATAATGTATCCAAATCATCAAAGAAAATATCAATGTGGCTAGTTTAGTATAATTAATCAAGTAAAATTTATAATGGATCATTAATTCGATACAGTTATTGGATTTAAATTGGTCATTCTTCATGAGTACACAACTGAAGCATTTTTTGGACCCATCACTACAGATCACAAATATTTTCCCACAGGTGGATAATGTGAGAATAGGATTTTTGATTATCCACTTATTTAACTCTTTAAAATATACTCTTATTAATTAGTCAATAAAAACAATATCCCCTTATGAATTTTCTTTTTTAGTGGGTTTAGAAATAGTGATATGTTTCTCAAAAACCTATTATTGTACTGAGAAAATCTAAGGAAACAACAAAGATATATAAAAATATTATTATGGTCCATATTTAAATTGAATCTATTTTTTAAATTCTCTATATATATCCTTTTTTGGTGATATAATACCCATATTATATTACTTGTTCTAACAAAAAATCACACTTTTTTACTTTACTTTTAATTTTAATTTTATATGGTATATTTTTATAATTAAAATTCACATAAAGTGCATCCTTTATTTTAATGTAAATAAGAAGTTATTATTTAAAGACTAACAAAAATATGTTGAGATAATACATAAAGAATCTTTTTATTAATTCCAAAGAGATAGATACAACATTGGTGAGCCAAAATGTAATCAGTATGAAATCATAGTTTCCATAATTGGTATGAAATGAAATCTAGGGGATATCCTCTTCATTAAATTTACTGAAAAATATCTTGAAAAACTATCCACTCTATAAAAGTGATGATCTCCCAATTGCTAAATGAAAAACTCATCAAACCATGTAAGTAGATACCTATTCATTATCCTGATCTCATTGAGCTTCAGATAATCAACACATAGGTGCCTTAACAGGTAAGTATTCTTGATAAAAAGGGTCAGTGCATCCCATGATGAATCTCATAAGCTTATATTCCCTTAATCTAGATTCTATTATAGTCACTTATTCATATCATCAAATTTATCAATGTCCATTCATTATAGAATCTTGGATATTAGTAAAATTTTCGTTAGGAGATTGATTGAGAACATAACCTCTCTTATAGGAGTAAGGCCTAGAAATTCTTCAAGGAAGACATATTTGTATTCTCTTATAACAAGAATGTCTTAAATTATGATCTTTTCCTTAGTCTGTATAATTTTATCTAGATACATTTAATCATAATTAAATAATATCTTTTAATGATATGATGACTCCAAAATTGATTCATCCACATCCTTACCCTTGTTTTGAATCATAGGGAGATTCATGATACAAATGGTGATTTACTTCTCCCAAAAAATTATATTGGATCTATATAATTCAACCCAATCTATACCTTTAATAGTATAAAATTACACTAAATGGACATTCATTATGTTTTTTAGGATAATTTTCCAACAAATATTAACATGGGAAACATTATATACATGGATGTGATAATTGAGTTATTTTACATTTTCAATGATAACTAAACTTCCATGTTTTTAGGTTATATTTAAATAGTTATATTAAATATTTATAATATGGATTAATACTTAAAACCAAAATAAAATATTATATTCTCTATGCTTCAATGAACAACTAGAATATATTTTAAAACCTCATTATCAGGATACACTTTAGCAGTTTTGAAAAAATATGCTCTCCCTTTATCATGGGGACTTTGAGGTTGTTGTAATTTTTTATCATTGACAACACATGGCTTAGTGAATTGGTTTTCCTAGTTTTCGTGTTCTATGCAGTTGAAACATTGTATAATATGATAAATTTTGACTATATAATTATTTTATTCAATCACATTGGTGGTTTTATCTTATAAATACTCATTGTCTTGGTTACCATCATTAATAATCATAAATAATTTCTTTTTCCCCATTAAGAAATTTCTAGGATTCTTCTTCCCACACTTTTGAAAAAATGGATGTTGGACTATCTTAGCGCTGGGTTATATATCAATCAATCCTCCATAATTCAAAATCTATAATTCAATTCCTATCACTAGACCCATGAGTCCATTTATATTCTCCAATCATCATTTTTAATTTGTGGGAACATAGAAAAATTACTTTAATGTTTTTAATGTCTCAAATTTCTAAGGATATTCATATATTCATCTTTATACAACTAAAGAAGATTTCAACATTACTTCTAAGGTCATTAAAAAAATTATAGGTATATTGTTCTGGTATTGTGAAGGTCACCTCATATGACCTAATGGATTCATCATCCTTTTATATGAGGCCAATGAACTCCCTCCCTATTTTATGTTAGAGAATTTTTGGAAAATATTTAATGGAAAGCATTTTCTAGAATTTTTTTTACTCCATCATTTTGATCTATTCTTTATTATTCATAGTCTTAATAAATATCCACCATTAATCTGATTAAACATCCTTGTGGTACACATACAACATGAATTCCTCTTTATTTGAGGATTAAATATAGAGATGTAATTTTCAATATAGTTAATCCATGTTTCTAGGATTATGGGATTAGAAGATCTAATAAAATTTAGATTCTTTTGTCATATAATATTCTCAATTTAAATTTTATATTTCTTAGTGATATGTGGGTATTCCCCCTAATTCATGTATCTATTCAAAACATAATTTTGTTGATTGGGTATTTTCATGAAGTTCTACACTCCTTCCCCTAATAGGTTGGTATTCTCATTTAGGATGTCATCACATTTCCAATCTCATTGGTTGTTGAAACGGTTCATAATATTTCCAAAATTTAACGAAAATAAATATAAAATTATGGATAAAAATTATTAAACAATAAAACATATCAAAGGAAAACTATGAACATTGAAAGGATAACTCTAAAATAAAATATATTTTTCAACCATTATGTTTCTAAGTTTAAATCTCTATTATCACTGGCCCTTTTCTTTACCTGAAATTTTATAAGAATTTTTTTCTTTAATAATGGTTCATTAAGAAATTATAAATTTACAAAGGTATATCCCTTGGGAGTCTCAAACATGGTGTTTATCAAGTCCTCTTTATAAATAACCTTGTTACATTTAATTTAATACCCAATATTCCCTTTTGGGTTTATATCTACTAGGTATAATTATACCGTATCAGTACAACTTATAGTATCCGGACATTGATTTCATTTCACAGAAACAATTCACTCTAAACTTTAAAAAAATTGATTTTTTCCAATTTTTAGCCTTATACATATTATTTCACTAAATTTTTATATTTTTATTTCTCAAAAAAACAATGCCTTACTTTGATACCAACTATGAAAAACCATATTTTTATACATTTTATTTCATGATTTATTACTTAAAGATAGACAGTATACACACCCAAAATATCAAGAGGCCTTGTTTATTTGAGTAATTTGATACATGTCATAATAATAATAAATAGAGATACAATGAAATTATTTAAAACATCATAATATACCCTTAAATTCCATTTATTTTATAATACCGTATGGGATAACCTTGAGATGTAGATATGAAAGGTGTGGGGAATAAATCCCACTAAGTTTATATTAAAAACCTAACATAAACTAAATAAGTATAGGTGGGTAAATAGGTATAAAATAATTATATGATAATTTGAGAATCATAATCATGAACATTGAAACATCATATATTATTCTACCATCAAGGAATCATATGAATATTGCGATAACATAAACCATCACATAACAAGAATAAGTCGAGGAAAACAATCAATACATAATAACATAGTGTTATTAAGATAAATATTCATTCACCAAACATGGTATCTCATGATATCAAGTATTTACACACTAAATTAGAGGGGTATATAATTTGGTTCATCCTATCACATTCATACTATGTACATGAATTTCTGTGCGGCAAATATCTTATTACATAAGAATGTGTTTCATCATATCTAATTCCATTACTAATGAGGGTGGGTTATAAAAAATGGATTTAACCACTAAATTAAGGATAGGTAAAACTAAGAGGATACCCATGAAGGTAGATTGGGATGTATATTCATAACAACAAAGTTTGGAATCAAAAGTAAATGAATAAGTTTAGCATCATGACGGGTGTATATAAAGGTTCATGGAAGGTTTTAATGATGGTTAAATGTTTACTTTCATTGTTTGTGAATCATAAATTGAGTAGAGGGATGTTTATAAAACAATTATGATAAGATAAATTAAAAATCCAAAGTCTTACAATAAATAAATTATTTGAATAAAGGCAAGAGGAGTAGAATATTTTACCTTGAGAGGTTGATTTCAAAAGATTGGGAGGGACTTCTTGAAATCATTAAAAAATACATTGGAAGGGGTTTATAAAGGGAGAATGGGGGTAAATTCATGATTAATGTTTTTTTCAAGAATAGGAGTGGGATTTTTTGTTGGTATTTCTATTAAAAGAGATTAAAATTATTTAATTTTTTTAAAAATATAGGTTTTGGACTCTAAGTGATAAAATAATCAAAACCAAATACGTTTCCATGGTTTTTATACATTTTTCATGGAAAATATGATTTTTCTAATGTTTTATTATTATACCTTCTAAAAATAATACCATTTATGATGTATAAGTGAGTTAGGGTCATGAATAATTATTTTTAAAAACATAAAATATAATATAGGTTTTGGATGATTAACTATAGGTTTTTAAAATTAATCAAATAAGTTGAAAAAAGACATTATGATAGATAGGAAATATATTTTTTCATGGAATCATTTTATATCATTTATTACATAAATATTGGGCTTTTTCATGTTTTAATATTTATTTATATTTATACCTTATTTATTTCTCACCCAAAAAAATGACTTTCTCATATTATTATAAAAATTAATCATTAGATAATTTGAATGTGATGATTACAAAAATAATTTATTTTTAAATTAACTTTCTAGTTTCTAGAGTTTTTAATTTTAAATAAAAATCATTATTTTAAAGAAACTAATAGATTTTATGACACTTGAATTCTAAACCATATACAAATTCCATGTGAAGATGATCAAGATGATATACTGGATTTGTATTTTTTATCAACAAATTACTCATAAATAGAAGAAAAACATATACCATGTTTTCTAGATTCAACTATATGGTATGATGGTTTATCCTTTATATCAAAATAATCTTGATGCACTTGTTGGGACATCATCACTAAATAGATTTGGATTAAATCCCACTTTCGATCCCAATCAACTTATTTCGATGGATGAACGTGGAACCAGTGCTAAGGATGATGTAAATAAAGTCCCTTAGATAGATCCCACATCAGATATGAATTAAGATACAAATAATAGCCTAAATTACCATGCCTCTTTAGATGATTCAGATGAGGGGTAGGTACAGACCTCCACTACACTAGATAACTTTCTTTAATAAATGGAGCTCCAATTGGATTGGTATTTTTCTAATATAAAAAATAACAATGGGAATGATGGTATTGATACTTAGGAATCACCTGAAGAATTTGGTGAGACTTATAATGATAATTCTATAAAATAATTCATAGGTAGTGAGATATTGTTGAGACCTTCTCACCCTCAGTCAGGCATTAACTTCTTCTCTATGTTTGACTCTTTTAATATGTTGGACTCTGCCTTTGTTTAACCAGAAGGTATTGAAAATTATGGATATAAAACCAGAGGAACTTTTCTCTCAAGAATTTATCAAAATTTTAATTTGATTAGGCTTCTAATATTAAATAGGGAAAGAAATGTGATTAGGGAAATCAGGATGTGTGCCGGTTGACTACCATGCCTCCAAATACTGGGGAACTACTACTTCTCCAAAGAGGTGACCCTAGATGTGAAGGATCTATAATTATAATACGAGTATAATGATAATTCACTTCTAAATAGGATTATCAAATTCATCTTCCCATGCATGATTGGTAAAATAAAAAACCTATGTATGAGGAATTCATCGTAACTACAATGGAGGAGGCATTAGGGGATAATAAACCCACCTTGCATCAGACTTCCCAATGGAGGAGATAGTAACACATTGTTAATTAGGGGATATAATAGCAGGTTCATCCAACATAAAAATAGATAAATTCACCTATATTATTTGACCAATGTGAAATGATTTTACAATGTTGGTGTCTTGGTGTGTTTGGGTGGTGTTCAGTCTCCCCTACTCCTGAACATTCATCTCTTTATACCTATATTTCTATTTTATTCAATAAATTTTGGGCACAAGATTAGTTGAATAATAAACTGCCCTACTTATTTATATTCAATTAAATGTTTAATAATATTATTATTTAATGAAATTAAAATTGGGTTCAAAATTCTTGAATTTATGAAAAATTGATTTTCAATTGAAACTATATATATTTCACAAAAAAACTATTTTTGTTTCTTCTAATATATTTTTTCCTACCTTGTTATATATTCTTGTATATATAATATATAATAATATAAAGGGATAAATATAATAATTTTCTTATTACAAGGAAGATATAAAAATCCATACTACTATGGTCTTGATATGTAACCCTTTCTAGATCCATCGTACACCTTAAAGGTATGGTATGTGATGGTAGTACTCTATTGGGGTGTTTCAATGAACATAGTTTGGGTGATAATATTAATGAGCTTTAACATATTCAGCAAATGATTTCACCCAAGTTTTAGTCGTTCAATCTCAACATGGGATTGGTAAAGGTAAAATACTGATGATTGTATCTCCCTCATAAGCTCCGATAAATAGAATTTATTGGGCACAATCCTATTGGTTGAGGACATCATTTCTTCCTTCTATTTCAATTAGATATTATTATAACATATAATATATTTTATTCATAATTTCCACTATAAAATGAATATATCATCCACACAACTGAAAACTGAGGTATTTTTATGGGTTAAATTGAATGGGATCTGATCAAAAATAGTCAATTATGATGGGATCCTATCTTCGTTGGCATGTGTACGAAAATAGAACCATAAAAATTTGTGATGGAAATATTCCTCATGGAAAATATTTTGTTGTGTAGCAGATATGAGGAATCATTATAGTGATAGAATAGTATTTCTATCTTAATTAGTTATTTGAGATGGTAATGTTTATATGTCACTAATATCCTTATTCGACTGAAATATGATTCTTTCACAAAAACTAAAAACAAAAAAATATATAAAATTACATAAAAAATTAAAAAAAATATTTAAAACATTCGAAATATAAATTTATTATCATATTATATAAAATATGTCCATTAAAACATAACATAATTTTTTTATCAATAAAAATCATCATCGATCATTGTGTAAGTGGTGGATCATCTCAAGGACTATGTAGATGGAACTCCATCCATACACCATATATAATTCATTGCATGTACTCCATCATCTTCTCATGCTGCTTCTTCTTCCATCAACATTGATTCTCCTCTAACTGATGTCGGTGTCAATTAAGCTTCACCTTTTCTCTACTCTTGCTCTATATAACATCATTCTAAACATGAAACTTCTCATCATACATTGCTGACGACAATAAAAACACTATGCGATCTCCCCTCAAGTTTGATGATGACCACAAATCAATTATATAAAAAATTTAAAGAATAAATTATAAATTGATACCAAAAAAATGGGATTTCACAATATCATGTTATGTTACTTATATCCATGATGCCTCCTGAAAATCGGACTCACAGGTGTCTCGGCCCTCAGTCTCGACATAACTCACATCATGTGTGTGAGAAGTCAGGAACTCATATTCTTCAATCAAATGAAATTACAAATTAAAATAGTCAAACTATTAATTTCAATTCACTTAAAAATAAAACAACCAAATACTGACCACAATCCGACATTATCGGTAACTAATAATTTCACAAGTTATAGGATTAGTGTATATCTTCTTAAAAACATCAAATTTAATAACATAATAATTCTAAAAATATTATAGGAAAATAAAATATTCATTTTCTATTTAAATTTAATATAAATTATTATATAAAATTACTTACCATATTTTGTTAATGAATACAAAAGGCACGACAACCATCTCTATGTGTGACGTCCTATCTCCCCCAGATCAGTCAGCCTAATGATGATGTCCTCTAAATAATATCCTTTATCCAATATGAAAAAAATGAATCCCTGTCATGGAATGAGATGTAGTCAGATTTATGACTATATAAACACTAATAAAAACTGTGAATATAGATATATTTCTCTCTCTCTCTTTATTGATCTCTTTCTCAAATTGTGAGAAACCATAAGAAAACTCTCACAAATACAGATCTCTAGTGTCTCCCAAATGGTGGATCTCATCCTATAATCAATGGTATAGCAAAATAACCAAAGAATAATTATTTATATCAAGTTAATAATTAAATAAATTTAAAAAAATTAATATTTATTCACATACCATTTAATGATCAAATATGTGATTTTAAACATCAATAATAATCTTATCACACGTAACTCATGGTCTAAAATAATAGTTAATTAGAATCACACCCCCTGCATAATATCTTTATTTGAAAATAATAGCAAAAAAGAAAAAAATAAAAAAATAATATCTAAAAAAAATTAATGACAATTAATGGCAATTAACTAAAATGTACAACTAAAAACACATCTGCATTTTTGGATTGAAATCTAGATGTGGATTTCACTCAGGAATAGGGTTGGGAATCATCAATCAGTATATACTAGAAACCCTCTAAGTCGATGATGTAGTGGCAGTAACATGCATGTTGGATGATCAGTCATCAATATGGTTACCATAAATTACAGAATTTGTGTGGGTATGGAATATCTCAACAATAGCATCACCAGCCATCTAAAACAAAAACAAATTTTCATAAAATAATTAAAAATTGGTATTATATATTAAATATGACTATAAAATGAATGCAATTGTGTCATTATTCATCTTTTTATTCAATGGTTCCAATATATTTATATTCTTCCTCTATATCATCAATTTCCATTGGACTTTCAGCCCTATCATCCCTTTATATTTCGAAAACATTATTTACATAATCAATATTATCAACACCATTATCCCATATCTATGGGGTTTCATCATCAAAATTTTTATCTCTTTGAGTAAAACATGTATTTGGTTTCATCTATTGAAATTTTCCAATTTCCTCAACTTCTACAGAACCAGTTTAACATTACATAAAATAATATTCATGTTTTTCATTTTTATTATACTCTACCAATATATCAAATCTCTTGAATCGGTGAAATAATTATCGTAATAAATTTTATGTCCTTGATGAGAAAACAAAAATTGTTTTTCTTCAAAAAAATACTTTAATATTAATTGCAATAAATCCATGGCATTGATAAATGTGCAACACTCAATCCTTATCAATTGAATGGCATTTAAACAGTGATATATAATTTATCCTAGATAACATAACAGAATTATTTCATCCATAAATCCATCAAAGTACACTTCACTTTCATTATGATGAAATGGTTTCAATAAAACAAAACAATTCTTTGTTTGTTTATTCACCATATGAGTGAGTATTTAATCAAAATTCATGAAACACATACACATTATATTATTAGCCAATTTTGATGGGGGGGTTACTCAATACACAAAATCAATTATCAATTATATATATATATTAAAACACAGAAAATTAAAAACCAATAAAAAATATAACAAATAATAAATTAATTTCATATATTAATTTATAAACAATATAATTTAACCATCTTTGAAACCAGTAGGAAAAATTATATTAAAGGCATTCTTTAAGAGAAGAGGGTTTTATATGTGTGAAATATTTCTTAATTTGATCAATGAATGATCTAAAAATTAATTAATACTAGTTCACATAAAATATATATATATATATATAATAGGTAAATATATATATTAGTTTACTTCCAAACCCTCTCATTAATTTTTATGGAAATAAGTTTTTCTTACCTATCAATATTTTTATTATTTAATTACCTATAGTAATTGTAATTTTATAATTAAAATTTCAAATGAATGATAATAAGTTTATATGAAATTTATTCAACTATAATGGTGTCTAATTCAATATCTAGAATGTTTTTATTTTTTATGGTCAAGTTTCATATCTTTATATGTATTTATAATTTTCAGTTTAATGTTATTTAATGTTTTAATTAGTTATTCTATTATAAGTTGAGATATATAACTTAGATATTCTTAAAAAAATTATTGGATATAAAATTAATTTTTTACATTTTCTTAAACTAAGTGGAAGTACAAATATGTTGTTTAAGTGGCCATAAAAAGTAATAGTACAAGAATTTTATAATTTCAAAAATTAAATTTATTCTATATTTCAATAATACCTCTTGTTATATACATTGTAATCACATTACATTTAATGAATTATAATGAAAATACATTTTCTACATTTAATTTTACTAAAAGAAAGACATTAAATGTATTTTAGACACCTCAAAAATTGTATGAAGTGCTAAAATAAATTCAGTAATTTTACTATAACTTTTGGATTATATATTTCATTGTTTGTTGATGATTTAATATTCTATAGATGTTATATTTATTTATTCAATAATCATTTAGAAATATATTAATTCCTAAAAATTTAATCCAACCTAACAATTTCATAATTTATTGGTTTAAATGTGTAAAAAAATTTGATGTTTTAGATATCAAGTTATTTCAATTTCTCTATACACTTTTTATACCTATCATGAACCTTTATTTCATACTACCATGAACCTTTGGTTCAACCTACCAAGATTCATTCCAAAGTGACTGAATTTATTAATATACCTACCCTGAACTATATTTAAAACTTACTGCATGAACAATATTGCATATTATCACATGAAGATTTGGAACACTACAACTTCTATTAAGCTGCTTCAATTCACTACCAGATGTTCCTTCACTATCATACCATCCTCATGTGGACATCTTTGTGCCAATTTCCTTGGATGAAGCTACAACATTTGTATTTGTTCACCTGACTATAGGGGGGATCAACTTATATAGTGTGATGAATTAGTGCATGATTCCTCACATTCAAGTTATCTACAAAAGCATCTTCACATCATGTGACACTCCTTCTATTGTATGATCTTATAACTCATAATGTTTTATAATATATAGTGAACACACCATATTTTTTGATCACATAGTATGTAAATATATAATAGTCTATATTTGTACACATGGTAACTATACCTATCATACATTATAATTTTCTAATGGCTAGTAAAATGATAGTGAATTCAGAGTCAGTATACCTTCCACATGATATACTTTAAGTGACTACATATTCTACGCATGATTAATATAGTTACCAAACATTACCATTTTCCCATGGCTAGTATAGTGACCACATAGAAACTTTAGCTAACCCCATGGCCTGGTAAATATATCAACCTTAACTTTATTTGGTGCATAAGATTAGTTTAACACATTTTTTTAAATATGGTTGTTTTTCTACAAGAATTATTTTTCTTTAATTTTGATGATCAAATTAACTCCATGATTATTTTAATTATTTTATTTATTTTATTTATTTTAATCTTTTTAATAATTTTATTAATTCCTAAATTCATCTATATTATATTGAATCCATGAAAAATGATTCTATAATATTACAAATAGTTTTAAAATATGTATTAATTTGTTCTTTATTCATGCTGGTACACAAATAATATTTTTTGAATATTTATATTTTTATATTTTGAGTTGATTTATTTGAGTTATGATATTAATAAATTAATATTTTAAATAATGGGAACTATTTAATCTTATTTTTAATTTTTTAATGAATGGTGATGTAACTTTTTTACATTCTACATTAAAGTATTTTGAAATTTGATTTTGAAATGTAAAATTTTCTTTTTATTATAATGGGATAGCGTTTACATAATTTTATAGAGTCTTATTGAAATATTTAATTAGTAAATTAAATTATTTTTAATTATTATTTATGTTTTTAATTCAAAAAAATTTTTTTATTCTGGATAAAAATTTTCTCTCTCATTGATACTTTTTATTTTTAAATTGTATTCATTTTGCGCGATTGTTGAATGTATTTTATGTTTTTTGAGTTCATATTTCTAATATTTTTTACTCATTAAAAAGAAAAATATTTTATTTATGATAATCCAAAATATTGAGAATCATAATTTCTTTACACTAAGCATTGGTGAGTAATACAAACCAAATGATGTGAAGTCATGTTTTCATCCATAGGATGATCAAATTGAACAAAGTTTACATAAACATCTTATACCTAGATGAGACATCTTGACAAACTACTTAAGAGACAATATTAGTTATTTATTCATTTATATTCATTGATCTATTTCAATTTTTTCCTGGATTCTATAATGATTATTCCCATCTCTCACATGTACTCTTATTTTATATTTATTATTTTATATAAAAAATAATTTATTATTATCATACTTTTGTTGTGTTTCCAAGATTCTAATTTCAATACTAATCAAATCTTTTATCCCATTATCTAAAATTGGTGTTGTATTTGGGTTGTGGATCCCCATAAAAAACTCAGGGTGTTAGTGTGGTTATACCTCAACTTCATAACAATCAAAAATCTGATTAAGGAAAAACGTATCTCTCTCTATGTAAATAGGTGTTAGAGTTGACTAGGTGAAATATTAACTAAACTATTATAAACACATCCTTTTGTTCCTTTTTTTATTTTTGATTCAAAATAACATTATTTACTATATTTAATTATTATGTTAAAAAATTAATCTATCTTTAAAAAGAATTAATCTAGTATATTCACACCTCTATACACCATCTTACATTAACCATTTGGGACCGATCAAATGGTATCGTATATGGACATTTCTTAAGGATATTTTAGTTCTATCACCTTTTTTCGAGATACATAACAATTAGTTTCATAGAACATTTCTTTTCAAAATATGCTCATCCTTATATTGAGTATGTGGTTTATATTTTATTATTCTAACCCATTCTTTGAATTTACGGTCTGAAGGAAATATATTTATGAAGGTAGTATTGAATATAAATGAGGATTGTATTTCTCAAAAACAATATCACTTCGATAGAAATGAATATGATTGCTATAGATTTATAATAGAGGCATACCTCAATCAATTAATTGTAGAGAGCTTGTGCATCATGCGAAAATATTAAGCACTAATAATAGCTGACGTTATAGGAATTTATTCTATTAAATATGTTTAAAATTATTAAGTTTTTAATATTTATACTATTTTATTAACATAAGAGTGTTTTTTATGTCTCTTTATGTAACAAAACTCAAGTTATTTGGAATATTAAACAAGTAACTCATATTGGATTATGAAAATATGTAGTAACTAATATTAGAATGCTATGAAATGTGTACAAGGACTTCAATATAGGTAAATAAGAAAATTTAAACTGAAAGTTCCACTAATTTTCATGCATTGTGAATGGAATGAATTCCCTTGAATAAGCTTTGTAAAACCCAATACTTGTTGAATATGTCCTAAGAAAATTACAAAGGAAATGGAATGTAGATAACTCCTCCATTGATAAAAGGATGATCTTAAAATGCGTACACTCATGATGAATTTATTAGATCACTAAATTATTATAATCTAAAACTAAATAACCTAGATTAAGTAGAGGAAATAAAAAATAAAAGGTGTATAGTTTAAATCTAAGATTATATTTTATAATTATTCTTAGTATTATGATTTATAGTATAGTGAAAAAGAATATATTTCTCCTACTGTTTCTAGATTCTACTAACAAATGAAAAATGATGTATTCATAGAATAATTTAGAAGAAACTATCGAAATAAAAAATTTAAGTGAGATAAGAAAGGATATTATAATTATAATTATTCAAGCGCTACTTTGTTTTGGTACATAAAGATAGTGAATATCAAACCCAGGTTTTTAGAACTAAATAATAAATAAAAATACAAAAATGTGGACAAGAAGGAATTGAAAACTTGTTCGAGTTGTAATGAATAATAAAATTCCATTGAAAAATATGAAAATAGGAAACAACCATCTATCTTTTTCATCATGGATTCAATGAATGTGGTTACTGGTTTATGTTTTTGTTATGAATGGTCTGATTATGATTATTATTCTAAAAATTGAAATGTTTCTGTGTTAAATAAAGAAATTGAATGATTCAAAAATGATTTTTTCCAATGTGTTGATTTTTATAATAGGATTAAAGAAAATAGTAAAAATTTTCTTTTAGAAAATAAATTAATTTTAAAATAAAATGTAAAAATTAATGAATAATGCTTCTACTTATCAATTTAATGTTTATGGTGATTTAAAAAATGATTGAGATTTGGAGGAAAAATTGAAAAATGATCTTGAAAGTATTCAGAAAGTTTTTTGTACATTTATTCAAGGTTAGGAAAAAAATATAATGATATCATCTAATAAAATAAAATACAATAAATATGTTATTGGTTATGGCGTAATATAACCTCAAATATATCAAAATAATTTTGTAAAAAGTTAAAATGGTTGTACTACTACTGTTACATTGTTTCAATATGGCATAAATGTTCACTATGAAAATGATTATTCTATTCTAGTCAAATAGTCCTTGGGATTTACAAATACTCATATTTATAAATCTTTTTTATCAATAATACCTTAAAATAATTATTTAAATACTATATGGGTGCCTAAAAATTGTATTATTATTCCAATTGGACCAATAGTTTCTCATGAACCAGAATTATCGTGTAATTGGTTTTTATATTTAAAAGACATGGATGTCTCAAGAATAACATAAGGTACCTAAATATTTTATTCTATTGGTATATTTCTAGAGTTGAATTAATGTATAAATCTTACAAAAAAAATTTATGGATGAATAGTTACATTTTGGAGATAATATTAAAAGAAAAGTAAAATGTTCTGGTCATATTTGTATTTCTAACTCTACCATTATTTCGAAATTTTTATATGTTTATGGTTTAAAAAATAATTTAATTAGTATATCAAAATTATATGATAACGGAAGTTTAGTGAAATTTAAATATCCTTAGGTTTTAGCTTTTAAAATTTATTATTTATTATTCTATGATAATCGAAATGAAAATATTTATATTATTGATATTAATAAACTAAATGTTCATCATATTAAGTGTTTAAATAATATACTATTGATACAATTTTTAACATTAAAAATGATGTCATGTTAACTCATAATGTTATATAAAATCTCTAAACATTATAATGTTTTATTGTTTCATAACTTGAATAAAGAACAACATTGTATTTTTAAAACATCAAGAAAGGGAAAAAACATAAAGTATCATTTAGACATATCAATCTGATAAGTAATAATAAACCTTTATATTAATTAAAAACAACTAAAATTTCTATTCGTGGTTGTTGTAAATATACTTTAGCTATATTTTATGATAATATTATATTTACATGGTTTTAGTTTCTAACAAAAAAATATATTTTTTTCTATATTTATTTATTTTTGTAATTTAGTACGGAATGAAAAAGATAATATTATTTTTTTGTAATTGTAGTGTGAAATGAAGTGAATTTTATAATTTATAATTTTTATAACATTTTTAAAATAAGTTTTTATTTTCCTAATTTCTGTTCTCCAAGATCACCATAGAAAAATAGTATTGATGAATGGAAAAATAGAATTATTATTGAAATGCTCATAAATATGTTATGTAAATAAAATATCCTATATATTTTGGCTGTGGTTCTATTTTTTATGCTTGTTATGTTTAATATATAATTAACATAAAACCTTTGTGAAAGAAAAAATATCATTAATTGTAAAAAATTTAAAAACACAAAAATTGGTTATTTTAGAGTTTTTGATTATTATATTTTTATTTTGAATTCAATTGATAATTTATGTAAATTTTATGTTAAACGTAATGATGGTATTTTTCTTGGTTATTATATTAATAGTATCTTATATAGAGTTTATAAAAATACCTATGGTTATTTAATAATCCATTCATGTTATGTTGATGAAAATAATGTAAAATTAAATTTTGAATATAATTTTTTTGATGTTGTGCTTTAAGATTTTAATGTTAGTAAAGAAAAAGATCATGATAATGATCAATCAATTGAGTGGGGGAATACTCCATCTCGTCCTGATCATTTGTCATGTAATATTAATTGATATATCCTTGTTATAAATGTTCTATATAATTTTGATTTTTGTAACAAAACTATAAATTTTGTTCTGTGTATTTGTGAAAACTATCCATTTACTTCTAATAATGTTTCTAATAATTATTTTGATGATTTAGATAATAATAATTAGATTGTTTCTATTAAATATGTGGATACTTAGTTTGTTTGAAATAATTTTTGGGATTTATTAAAATTTTATATAGATAATCATTAAATTGGAACTAACTATATCTTTTGAAAGAATCTTGAAGTATTGGGACATATTATCAAAATTAATTCTAGAGAAGTTTCCTATGGACACTCTCAAGAATAAGATATTGATTTTAAAGATTAATTTTCTCATGTTTCCAGGTTAGAGGATATTATAATTGAGATAGTTTTTTCTTTTTTTAAAGGATTTAAATTGTATCAATAAAACACAACAATTCTTTGTTTGCTTATTCACCATATTTGTGAGTATTAATACAAAATTCATGAAACACATACATATTATATTAGTTAACCAATATTTATTATCAGTTACTCAATACACAAAATATATTATCAATTATATATATATATATATATTAAAACATGGAAAATTAAAAACCAATTAAAAATATAACAAATAATAAATTAATTTCATATATTCATCCATAAACAATCTAATTTAACCTTCTTTGAAACTAGTAGAAAACATTATATTTTGGGAATTCTTTCATACAAGTGGATTATATATGTGTGAAATATTTCGTAATTTGATCATTGTATGATCTTAAAATTAATTAATATCAATTTACTTCAAATATATATATATATATAATAGGTAAAAAAAATTCACTTCCAATCCCTCTCATTGTTTTTTATCTAAATAAGTTTTTCTTTCCTATAAATATTTTTATTATATCATTAGTTATTGTAATTGGAATTTTATAATTAAAATTTCAAATGAAAAATAATAAGTTTATATGACATTTATTCAACTATAATGATGTCTAATTCAATCTCTATAATGTTTTTATTTTGTTATGGTCATGTTTCATGTCATTAAATGTATTTATAGTTTTCAATTCATGTTATTTAACGTTTTAATTAGTTATTATATTATAAATTGAGATATATAACATAGATATTCATGAAACATTTTCTATTGGATATAAAATTAATTTTCTACATTTTCATAAACTAAGTGGAAGTATAAATTTGTTGTTTAAGTGGCCATAAAAAGTAATAGTTCTAGAATTCAATAATTTCAAAAATTAAATTTATTCTATGTTTTAATAATAACTCTTGTTATATACATTGGAATAAAATTATATTTATATAATTAGAAAGACAATACATTTATCTACATTTAATTTTAGTATAATAAAGGCTTTAAATGTAGTTTAGACCCCTCAAAAATTGTATGAAGTGATAAAATAAATTCATAACTTTTTCTAAAACTTTTGGATTTTATATATCATTGTTTTTTGATGATTTTATATTCTATAGATGTCATATTTATTTTTTCATTAATTAGTTAGAAATATATTTAGTTCATAAAAATTTAATTTAACCTGAAAACATCATAATTTTGTGGTTTATATGGGTAAAAAATTTCTGATGTTTTAGATATCAAGTTGTTTATATATCTTTATCCATTTTTTCTATCTTTCATGATCCTTTCTTTCATATTACCCGGAACTATTGTTTCAACCTACCATGATTCATTCCAAAGTGACTGCATTTATTAATATACCACCCTTGAAATATATTTATAACTTACTGCATGAACCATATTGTATATTATCACATGAAGAGTTGAAACACTAAAACATTCATTAAGATCTTGAAATTCACGACCACATGTTCCTTCATCATCATACCATCATCATGTAGACATTTTGTGCCAGTTTCCTTGGATGAAGCTACCAAATTGGTACTTTTTACCTGACTATATGGGGGATCAACTTATGCAGTGTGAAGAATGAGTGCATGATTCATCAAATTCATGTTATCTACAAAAGCATCTTCACATCATGTGACACTCCTTATATTGTATGATCCTGTAACACATAAAGTTTCATAATATATAGTGAATGCACCATATTTTTTGATCACATAGTATGTAAAGCTATGACAGTCTATATTTGTACACATGGTAATTATACCTATCTTACATTATATTTTTATAATGGCTAGTACAATGACTCTGATTTCATAGTCATTATACCTACCACATGATATACTTTAAGTGGCTGCATCTTCTAAGCATGATTAATATAGTTACCACAAATTACCATTTTCACACGGCCAGTATAGTGACCACATAGACCCTTTTTCTAACCCCCATGGCATGGTAAATATATCAACCTTAAATTTATTTGGTGCATAGGGTGAGTTCAACACATTTTTTTAAATCTGTATGTTTTTCTGCATGCATTTATTGCCTTAATTTTCATTATCAAATTAACTCCTTAATTATTTTTATTATTTTAATTATTTTTTTTATTATTTTTAATTATTTTAATCATTTTAATTATTTTAATAATTTCTTAAATTCATATATATTATATTGAATCCCTGAGATATGATTTTATAAAATTTCAAATAGTTTTAAAATATGTATTAATTTTTTCTTTATTCATGCTGGCACACAAATCATATTTTTTGAATATTTATGTTTTCATATTTTTAGTTGATTTATTTGAGTTATGATATTAATAAATTAATATTTAAAATAATGGAAACTATTTATTATTATTTTTAATTATTTAATGAAGGGTGATGTAACTTTTTGTTACATTCTACGTTAAACTATTTTTAAATTTGAATTTGAACTATCAAATTATTTTATGAACTTTATGGGATAGATTTTACAAACATTTATTGAGTCTCGTTGAAATATTTAAATATTAAATTAAATTATTTATAATCATTATTTATGTTTTTAATTTAAAATTTTTTTTTTATTATTCTGGATGATAATTTTCTCTATCATGGATAATTTTTTATTTTTCAATTTGAATCATTTTGCTCGATTATAGATTGTATTTTATGTTTTTTTGGATCATATTTCAAATTTTTTTGACTCATTAAAATGATAAATATTTTAGTTCTAATAATAAAAAATATTGAGAATCATAATTTCTTTACGCTAAGTGTTTGTGAGTTATACAAACCAAATCATGTGCACTCAAGTTTTCATCTTTAGAATGATCAAATTGAACATAATTTACTTAAACATCTAATACCTTGATGAGACCTCATGATAAAATTCTCATGAACCAATAGTATTTCTTTATTCATTTATATTCATTGATTTATTTCATTCTGGTTTATTGATTCTATAACAATTCTTCACATCTCTCACATGTACTCTTATTTTATATTTAATCTTTTATATAATAAAGAATTTTTTATTAACATACTTTTGTTGTGTTTCCATGATTCTAAATTCAGGACTATTCAAATCTTCTATAACATTATCTAATGTCTGTGTTGTATTTGGGTTGTGGCTCCCCATAAAAAACTCAGTGTGTTAGTGTGGTTATCTCTCGACTTTATAACATTCAAAAATCTGATTAAGGAAAAACATATCTTTCTTAAATAAATATGTGTTAGAGTAGACTAGGTTCAATATTAACAAAACTACTATAAACACATCCATGTGTTCATTCTTTTATTTTTGATTCAATTTAACATTCATTACAGTCTTTAATAATTATATTAAATAATTAATATATTTTAAAAAAGATTAATATAGTATATTCACCCCTCTATAGAACATCTTCTATTAATCATTTGGGACCTAAAAAATGGTATCATATATGGACATTTCATAATGAAAGTTTAGTTTTATCACCCTTTTCCAAGATGCAAAACAATTGGTTTCATAGGAAATTTCTTTTCAAAATATGCTCATCCTTCTATTGATTTTGTGGTTTATATATTATTATTCTGACCTATTATTTGAATTTACATTCTAAATTAAATATATTTATGATGGTAGGATTGAATATAAATGAGGATTTTATTTCTCCAAAACCACCTCACTTTGATATAAATGATTATGATTGCTATAGATTTATTATAGAGGCATACCTCAATAAATTAAGCGTAGAGAACTTGTGCCTCATGGAAAAATATTAAGTACTACTAATAGCTGACCTGGTAGCCCTTATAGGAAATTATTCTATTAAATTTGTTTTAAAGTTTTATGTTTTGAATATTTATACTATTTAATTAACATAAGACTATTTTTTCATTTCTCTGTATTTAATAAAACTCAGGATATTTGGAATATTAAACACATAACTCATCTTAGATCAAGAAAATCATTCGGAACCAGTATTGGAATACTTTGAGATGTGTAAAAGGACTTCAAGATAGGTAAAGAAGAAACTCTAAATCAAAATTTCCACCAATTTTCAAGCATTGTGAATCGAATGAATTCCCTTTGATAAGAATTGTAAAACCCAATACTTGTTGAATATGTCCTAATATAATTACCAAAGAAATGGAATGTAGAGTATTCCTCTGTGGATGAAAGAAATAACTTTAAAAGAGTACACTCTTGGTGAATTGATTGGATCACTAATTTTTAATAATCTGAAACTAAATAACCTAGATGAAGTAGAGAAATAAAAAATAAAAGGTGTACATTTTAAGTCTAGGATTATATTTTATAATTACTATTAGTATTATGATCTATATAATATTTAAAAAGAATATATTTCTCTTATTGTGGCTCGATTCTACAAATAAATGAAAAATAATATATTTATAGAACAATTTAGAAGAAACTATCGAAATAAAAAATTTAAGTGAGATAAGAAGGGTTGTTATAATTATAATACTTCAAGTGGTACTTGTTTTTAGTAAATAAAGATAGTGAATATCAAACCTGAGTTTCTAGAACTAAATAATAAATAGAAACACATAAATTAGGACAAAAAGTAATTGAAAACTAGTTAGAGTTGTAAAGAAAAATCAAATTCCATTGAAAAATATGGAAATGGGAATAAGCCTTCTATCTTGTTCTTTATGGCATCAATGAATGAGGTAACTGGTTTCTATTTTTGTTTTGAATGATATGATTCTGATTATTATTCTATAAATAAAAATGTTTCTGAGTTAAATAAATAAATTGAATGATTCAAAAATGATTATTTTCAAATGTGTTGATTTTTATAATAGGATTAATGAAAATAGTTAAAATATGGTTTTCAAAAATAAATTAATTTTAAAATAAAATGTAAAAATTATTGAATAATTTTTATATATATCAATTTAATGTTTTTGGTGATTTCCGAAATTCTTGAGATTAGGAGAAAATACTGAAAATGATCTTGAAAGTATTAGGAAACGTTTTTGTACTTTTATTCAAATTATGAAAAATATAATATAATGAAATCTTCTAATAAAATAAATATAAAATAAATATGTTATTTTTTATGGCATAATATTACCTCGAATATATCAAAATAATTTTGAAAAAAGTAAAAATGGTTGTACTACTACTGTTACATGGTTTCAATGGGGCATGAATGTTCACTATGAAAATGATTATTCTATTCTAGTAAAATAGTCCTTGGGATTTACAAACATTCATATTTATAAGTCTTTTTTATCAAGAGTGCTTTAAAATACTTATTTAAATATTTTTTGGGTGCCTAAAAAGTTTATTGTTGATCCAATTAGACCTATAGTTTCTTAGGAACCATAACTGTCAATTATTTGGTTTTTATATGAAAATTCCGTGGATGTCTCAAAAATGACATATGGTATATAATTATTTTATTATAATACTCTATTTCTAGAGATTTATTAAAGTATAACTATTACAAAAAAAAGTTATGGATGAATTGTTACATTTTGGAGATAATTTTAAAGGAAAAGTAAAAATTTTTTGTCATATTTTTATTTATTAATCTACGATTATTTATAAATTTCTATATGTTTTTTGTGTAAAAAATAATTAAATTTGTATATCACAATTTTATGATAATGTAATTTTAGTAAAATTTCACTATTATTAGCGTTTAGTTTTATATTTTTATTCTTTAGTATTATATAATAATTGATATACAAAAATTTGTATTATTGATATTAATAAACTAAATGTTCATCATATTAAGTGTTTGATTAATATACTAAGTGATATAATTTTTAACATTAATAATTATGTCATATTAATTCAAAATGTTACATAAAATCTCTAAAGATTATAATGTTTTATTGAATCATAACTTGAATAAAGAACAACATTGTATTTTTAAAACATCAAGAAAATGAAAAAACATAAAGTGTATTTTAGACCTATCAATCTGATAAGTAATAATATATATTTATAGTTGATAAAACCAACATAAATTTCTATCCATGGTTGATGTAAATATACTTTAGCTATCTTTTATGATTATACAATATTTAAATGGTTTTAGTTTCCTACAAAAAATATCTATTTTCTCTATATTTTTTTATTTTTGTAATTTAGAATAGAATGAAAAATATTGTATTATTTTTTCTAATTTTTGTGGGAAATGAAGTGAATTTTATAATTTAGAATTTTGATAACATTTTTAACATAATTGTTTTTAATTATTTCTCTTATCTAAGATCACCAAAGAAAAATATTGTTGAAGAATGGAAAATTAGAATTATTATTGAAATTTCCATAAATATGTTATGTAAATATAATTTTCATATATATATTTAGTGTGGATATATTTTTTATGCTTTTTATATATCAAATAAAATTAATGTAAAACCTTTGTGAAAGAAAAATAATTGTTAATTGTAAAAAGGTAACAAGACTAAAATTGGTTATTTTAGAGTTTTCAATTTTAATATTTTTATTTTTAATTCGATTGATAATTTATAAAAATTTTATGTTAAAAGTAATGAAGTTATTTTTCTTCGTTATTCTATTAATAGTATCTTATATAGAGTTTATAAAAAAAATAACTATGGATATTGAATAATCTATTCATGTTATGTTGAAGAAAATAATGTAAACTTAAATTCTGAATATAATTTTCTTGATGTTGTGCTTTGAGATGTTAATTTTAGTGAATAAAAACATAACGATAATAATTAATAAATGGAGTGGGGGGGATACTCAATCTCGACTTGATCATGTATCATGTAAGATAAATAGACATAACCTTGTTTAAAATGCTATAGATAATATTGATTTTGGTATTAAAGCTACAAATTTTGTTCCATGAATTTGTGAAAATTATTCATTTACTTCTATTCATGTTCCTAATAATCATTTTGATGGTTTTAATGATACTAATTATATTGTTTCCATTAAATATGTGGATACTTAGTTTGTTTGAAATAATTTTTGGGATTTAGTAAAATTTTATATGTATAATAATTAAATTGTAACTACCTATATCTTTAGAAACAATATTGATGTATTGGGATAGATTATCAAAAATAAATCTATACATGTTTCCTAATGATACTCTCAAGAATAAGATATAGACTTTAAAGATTCATTTTCACATGTTTCGAGGTTAGAGGATATTATAATTTTGATCATTTTTTCATTTTTTAAAGGATTTAAATTGTATCAAATTAATGTAAAAAGTGCTTTCATAAATAGTTTTATAACTAAATAAGTTCATCTTTCTCAACCTCGTGGTTTTGAAAATAAAATTTTTTCTAATATTTTTTGAAATTAACTTAATATTTTTATTATCTCATAAAAGTACCTCATTCTTGGTATGAAAGTATTTATTTGATTTAAATTAATAATTGTTTCAAGAAAAGTAATGTTGATCCTCAACTTTTTTTTATAATGGTTTCTAATGATTTTTTAATTGTTAAAATTTATGTTGATGATTTAATTTTTTGTTCCTATAGTGAATTGTTTTGTAATTATTTTACTAATTTTATGTCATCTATGTTTAACATGATATTGATGGGAGAATTAATTTTCTTTATCAAAACTAAATTTTCTTAAAGAATATATAATATCTCTCTTAATCAATATAATTATTCTAAAGAGTTATTTAAAATAATTGGTCTGGATTTTTGTATGTCTATGAAAATTCCTACGACTACTTCCTATAAATTAGATGTTGGTGCATTTGGTAAATCGATTAATAACAATATTTATAGAGGAATGATAGGTGGATTTATTTATTTACCTTCATATAAACCTGATACCATGTTTCATGTTTTCTTATATACATGATTTCATGTATTTCCTAAAGTTATTCATATTAAATATATGAAATGAATAATTAGAAATGTTATTAATACTATTAACTACAATTTGTTTTAAACAAAACATTTCTATTTTGATTTTATATCCTATTATGACTCCTATTTTGAATGTTGTATAATTCATTAAAATCACACCAGGTAGATTTCATTTTCATAGAAAAGATTAATTTCTTGTTCTTAAAATAAGAAATTATCTTTTAATAAACCTAATGTAAAAGCTATGAATATCTATATGGCTAGTATTTTACACAATTATTAAGGATTAATAAAAAATTGTGTGATTTTAGTATTTGGATTGATAAATTTTCTATTTTTTATTGTAACATGTCTTTCATTTTTATTTCCAAAACTCCTTTGAATCATTATAGAACAAATCATACTAATCATATATTTCATTTTATTAGAGATCATATGAATTAGGGTGTTATTTTTTGGAATTTATCCCAATAAAAAATAAAATTGACTAGGTATTAAATAATCCTTTAAATATTGAAACTTTTTGAAAAAAATTAAATGTGAGCACGGTATGTTATAGATTTAGTTTTATTTTTTTATTAAATTACCATTATATTAATTTATTTAGAGGGTTTATAAGTTTTAAAATTACTTGTTTTAAAAAAATTAATATTTTCTTTTTGAAAAATTTCAAAAAATAGAGAATTTTATAAAACTTGTTTAAGTTATATAATTTTCCAAAAGGAAGAGTTTACTGAGCATTTTTTTTATGTTCCAAACCCTTGCATTATTTTATATATAAATAATATTTTATTACCTATTTATAATTTTATAATATCATGAGTTATATTGATTATAATATTGTAATTATTATTTATAAATAAATATTATTAGTTTTTATACCTTTTATTCAACAATGATGATTTCTAATTCAATATCTATAATGCTCTCCTTTTAGTCTGAACATTCTACATGTATTTAGATTTATATATAATATTAGTTTATAGTTTTTTTATGTTTTGTTCATTTATTATATAATAACTTCATTATTATTGATTGGATATTCATGAAACTGATTTCATTAGATAAAAAATTATTTTATTTACAATTCAATTAACTCAGTGGGTGTTTATATTTGTGGATTAAGTGTTCAAAAATATTCTCTATTTCTCTTCTGTAGTTATGGAACTATGGAATTTCCAAAATTCATTTTCTTTGGTATTAGATTAATAACTATAATTATTTAAATTGGAATAATATGAAGTTTTTTTAATGGAAATATAAGACATTTATCACTATTTCATTCAAAAACATGAAATTATGTAAATATTGGATTTAGTTCACTAGAACCAACTAATTTTATACTTAATATTATAGGTATATCCAATGATTTGAATATTAGTTTAAATATATGATCACATATTTATTGTTCTTATACATAATAGTAATGAGATAATTTCATAGATTATATGTCTCATTTAAAAGGGAATATCAAATCACTTCTATGATGAGAACCTTGAAATCCTTTGATGATATTATTAAAAATATTTTTATGGTCAGATAACGTACTAATAAAGAGAACATAGTACATAGATTGTATGGTGGGAGTACTCATAAATAGATAAGTCTTCTTCTCGTGAAGTTAATACATGTTAATATCCATCATAAGAGATTCTGAGAACAAAACCACCAGTAATAATTCAACATGTTTTCATTTCATCTAATATTCTTTTCTACAAGAATGTGTAATGGTCATTATAATTTAATATTATCATCAATTCGTGTCATGACTTGTTCACTTAGATTTACTGATAAAAACTATCGCATCATGTTCTAGCAAGAATTATGGTGCATTGTGTGTGACATGAATAACTTATTATTAATGGATAGTCAAGGAAGTATTTCTACCTTCTATATTTACGGAAACTGGTATCTCGACCCTTTTATTGAAATATAATTGTAACATAAATTCCATGTCCATCCTGAAACAATGTTTATTTCAGATTTCTAAAGGAATGTGTATCAAGAATATTGGATGATGATGTAAATGTGAATCCTTCATGATGCGATATTGAGAAAAATTGATTATATCATATATTGAGAATTCATATTTGGTTGAATATTTTGTGATATTAAGTTTGTTCTCTTCGATGTCTTAACCCATCATTAGACAGTAATAATGGAATTTATGCGTTCCCACCTATTTCCAATGAGAATGATCCCTATAAGGTCACACATTATGTATTTCTATTGATCTTAATTAATTTTTTTTGAATTTAATTAGTGGAATACATATTATTCCCAATGTGGAGGACAAATTTAATTCAGGTTTTATTGATGATATAAATTAAATAAATATTTATTCATCAGATTTTGAATCATATTTATTTATTTATTTTGTTAAATAATTAATAAACATTTATTAACTAGTTTTTGGATAAAAATATTTATTAATGAATAAAATATTTACTTGGGTATTGAATTAATGTTGAGGAGTTCAACCAAATTGATACTTTGTATGGATATATATATTAATTTACAAGTCTTTAAAATAATATTTTTTATTTTGTAAGTTAGTGCACATTTTATAAAATAATATTATTATAATTATGTGGAATGGGGTTTGATCAATTTTATTATATTATGTAACGTCTTGTATGAAATTAAATATTATTTTAACATAAACCATAATTTTATACATATACGGTTATTTCTACTGTGTTATGTAAATTCAGAAATAGTTAATTTTTTTCACAATGTATTTCTCTCTTGAATTATTTTTTCTCTCCCTCCCAATAATGAGAAATGAAATAGATATTCCTTCATGATCAATGGAAAAAAATCAACATGAGTAACATAATTAATTTTATCCACCATACATCCACCGAGAAATTAATTTACATTGTTTGAAGCTCAAAGGAGAATATGTAAATCTCTATTAGATTGATTTTACACATATACTATTAGAGAGTAACAAATTTAATCCAAAAAATGGTTTTCATGGGATCAAAATTTACATCTAAGAAATTATCATTAGCCAATAAATCATTTCTTATGATCTTAAATAATATATTTATAAATTCAATGTAAAATGATTCAATGTTTTTTGTTTTGGGAAACTCAATATTAAAATAAATTTTAATATATTTATCACTAAAGGCACATTTGATATGCTTGAAACTTACAAGTGGCATCAAATTAGTCACATTTTAAATTTATAATTATTTATTTGATTTTTTATTACTATGTGTAGTAGTGGTTATTTTTCATTTCATATTAGTTATTCTTTAATCTGATTTGAATAAACATGTTTTCAATATTTTAATTTCATGGTTCAAGACTAAAAATTTCTTAAGTCTAGTAATATATGAATAATGAATTGAGATTTTATTAGGATGTGTTGAGGAATATAGCTTGATATAATAGCAATACATGGCTTGTCTCCTAAATACACGTTGTGTACCCAATTGTACTACACCTAGAAATATCATGGGATACAATAAGTGACAAGTAGTAATTACATATGAAAAATTTATTGTACACCATATGTATACCAGGACAACCTGGAACATGGAATGTTAGCTTACTTGGTGTGTAACAAGTGTACACGATGTGTAGTCTTCATGGGTTAGAAGACAAAATTTTAAAATCTGTTTTGTCATTATACATAGTCAAACCATGTGATACTGACAGCCTAAATCATTAATGATATACATGATGTCAATATAGTGTACATAGAATGTAGCACTAATAATATACATTTTTATGTGTTGGATGTGTTATGATAATTTATTACATGGTTATGCAGTTATTTAATTTTAAATTAAACAAGATGGACTATATGTCACCCCCCCCCCTCCATTATTATGTCGGACCTTCATTTCCATGGTTATTTCTGTAATACTAATTAAAAATACTTTAGTTCCCCTCACATGTGTATGAGTTATAAATACATGTAATTAATGGAGAATCTCAATGCATGGGGAGGCGCTTCAAGATGTAACCATAATTATGTCAACTCAGATGATACACAGGTCGACAAGTGGAATTCTGGAACTCATGATAAGACCAATATATAGAGTTATTCCCCTCGTCCATATGTGGATTTATTGTCTACTCAATAAATAAACTATTATATAAGAATGTGGTAGGGTCATTTATTTTTTATTACATTCTTTATTGTGAATTATTTATTTTAGGGATACAAGAACATAATCCCATAAATAATGGAATTATTGAGCAAAGATGAAATTAAAATAAATGTATTATGTGTAAATGTTTTATCAAATATGGTTTATTAATTAATTAAAATCCATGTAATATAAAAAAATTATATAGATCAAAAAAAGAGATAAAATGTATGAATAAAAAGTTAAATTCCATCATCTAAATATTCTATCAGACATCACCATCCATTACATTATTAAGAGTAAATCCAATATAAAATAGTGTATTCCCTACCCTTGTTGGGACACATAATTTTATAAGTGAAATTATAGTGAACGTTTGGGGTTTACATATCCATTTTACAAAAAAATAAGTTTCCCATTCCATAATTAGTGTAATTTTAAGGAAGATGTTGAGGAAATCCAAGTTAGGATTTCTAGATTGGGTGATCTACTCAACAGATCAACGACCTATAATACTATGGTTGGAAAAGACCATTCTACCTAAATATCTTAAAGTATTGTGTCCAAACAATTTAGGGGTTATAAAAAGGGTATTATTGACCCTTTCCACTAGAAATTTCAAGAAATTATTCATTTTTAGTACAATGGTGAGGGGTGTTGTTTTATGATAAAATACTAAGAGATTGAATAACAATTTAATTTTTATTAATTCTCGCATAATTTTTAATCAAAAAAAGTAAAAATAAGTTATATTAATAATTTCATAAAATGGAAAGTAAACCCCAAAAAACAATTTGATCATTCCTAAACTCAAAATATTGAATTATGGTAAAATTATTTAGGTGAAGCACAATTATTTAAAAATATTGAATTATGTGTTTCAATCCCCTATTCCTGTTATACCACCATAGCTATTGAGTAAAGGTGAAAGGTTATCTTACCAAAGATATGTTTTGGATAATTCATATTTCCATTGTATTGTATTATCAAATATTTTTTAGATTTTTTGATAAAACATAATAACATGGATACGTACACAATAAAATATCATATCTAGTCTGTTAAGAAAGAGAAAGAAAGGATATGAATAAATAATATCTTTAATGCACTATATCAGTGTAAACTAGAATAAGTCAATCTAGTTATATATCATTATATCCAAATGTTGGGGTGTATTTATAAGTTGAAAAAATTGTGATTCTAATAAGATAATAAATTACCAGCTAATATTATTTTATTATCCTTACCACCAAATTTTATCCTGATTTCACCAACTCGGAATAAACATAATTATTAGTTTACTTTGGAAACATTTATATATATGTCTCTAAGAAGATAATAACTGGTTGAAACTTGTTTCTCCACCCCTTATGCTCAATAGTTTTACAGAAATTCATAAATATCCCATGTATAATATTCATCCAAAATATACATTACACTATACATCAAAGAGGAAAATGAACCGAGGAAAGGCGAATGAATAGGTGATATTTTTCCTCATGTGGAGAGAATAGAAAATGGAAAATTAATTTCAATGAATTAAAAAGGATATAAATTTCATCCAATTTATGTACATTCATCAATTTTTTATACATCAATTGTTTATTAAATAAAATATTATTAGAAAATACATAAATTTAAAAACACGAAACAAGGAATAATTGAAAGGTTATAGAGTAAACTCATGAGTTGCTAAGAAATGGTTATTCTAATGTTATATAAGGGGAACTCACTATTTATCACTTTTTAGGGTGGATTTATTCATGTTTTTAATAAGTGTTAACAAAACATTTATGACAATGTTTGTCTAGACATAACAATATATTTTATCATTTGGAGATAAATGTGGTTATGCTGCTTAAATACTAAAAAAATGGGTTAGTAAATCTTGAGTAACAAGTATCCATTATACTGAATGTTGAATATAAAATAAAATACTCTCACTTTATTTAAAAGAGATAGTCAACTATAAAATATGTGTAAAATTAATTGACTTTCTATATCATTAAACATTGTTTTATTTCCTTATCATTTGAGATACTAGGTATACAAATTGCTACATAAAATGTTAAAATAAAGGAACCTTTATACATAATGGTTTGTCATAAAGATTTTATATTTATTTCAACATGGTCCTATGAACTATTCTAAATCCACTAATATCACCGTGCACATCATGATATTCCTTTAACAATTTTTTGAAATTCTCAGTAAGTAAATTATTTCACTTGGTAATGATTTTAAAAATATCCAAGATGGATTTTTAAATAATATCTTATCCAAGTATTTATTGATCATTTATGTGAGGTAAATGTAATACAAAATCCACATTTACTTATACACATAATTATAATTATGGTAGTAAAATTACCATTTGTGGTGAGTATTATATATATTGAGAATCATCCATTATTTCTTTCAAGAAATGTTTTACAAAAAGAATTAATAAAACTGAACCATATGCCAACTAAATAATACAATGGATATCAAATCTATCATGATAAGATAATAATATATTAATACATTACCACATGTGTATTTTATACCATTTGTTAAAATATGGTTTTAGCTACAAAGGTATATCAACAATAAGGTTTATCTTAGTTAATAATCCTACGTCAATTGAGGATGTTAACATCTAGTCAAGATTGACTCAATATTCTATAAAAGAATCCTGTCTATTATATGATAGTGGAAGAAAATATGACAAATATGATTTAATGATATATATGAACATGTTTTGGAATAGGAATTCTGGGGTCTATAGATATTAGTGGGAGGAGTGGTTCTAGAGACACATATTGGGTATGAATTTATAAACACAAAGGTGGTTTATGTTAACCATGGTGGATGATACATGTATTATTCATTTAGAATAAATATTCCTAAAATGTGACTATAAATGGTAACATGGTAAGGTTAAAAAGTATGTACATATTTGTGTAATGGAATCTATGTATCAATATTTGGGGTCTTTTTATTTTGAATGATTCTAAGACTTGATACTAGTGGTTATTATTAAAGTGAAACTATGAGTTGATGGTATGAGACAATACCAATAATTCCTGATTCAATGTTGAAAGGTTTATTCTATGCCAAAACCTATACTCTAATCATCATTAAGAATAAAATTTTGAAATATACCTTTTAAAAGTATACTTCTATGATCACCATATTAGGATATTAATAGACAGTGACACATCATTTAGAGTATTCTTAATGGAAGATGTCGATAAGAAATGAAGGAAAGGATACCCTATACATTATGTATTCTAGGAATATCATAAAATGGTTGTTGAAATCAATAAATGTCAATAATATATATATATTTCAAAATTTCCTTTATAAATACATCAGGCATAGTGATCATAGAATTTTTGTTCTCAAATAAATGAGTTAAATTTTCCTCTAACTGGTTAATGGGATCCCTATAATTTTTTAATATAAATACCTTGATAACATATGAAAATAAATTTTATATCATATTAGTTTTTTAAGACTAAGGAATGATATTTCTTCAAATATAAATTAAACTAGAAATTGTGTTCTAGGGGAAAAGATCTACAAAAAATATCTATGAGTTTGATAAATCTAGTCATAGTACATATATTGAAATAGTATTGAAAAATAAATGTTGTAACAATTAAAAACTAAATTTTTTATGGCATATAATACTACAAGTAGAACATGCACAGGCCTAAAAAGAGATTATTGAGATTAATATACTTTCACAAGCTTCAGTTCTTGGAATTTATCTCAAGTTTCATGATATGTATAGGAATTTGATATTATTAATGCATGGATCATAGGATGTTAATATCAATAAAATAATATAACATCGCATCAACTTGTAGGTAGGACTATCTAATTGTACTTTGAATAGTAGAACTGGATGTGTTCTTGGTGTTTGGAGAAGTGGGGATACTGGTGATCATGTGAATTTAACACTTTTCTTAATTTAGTTAAATTTGATATAGTGTCACATAAAAGGATATGTTATTATGAAAGAAAAAATTATTGCATCTTTTGGTATCCATATCCCTAAATTTTTTGTATGTTTTGTCTTAAGATACAACTTATGGATCAGTTTTAGCGACGTCCTATTCAGATTCGAGGTTATACCAAAAGAATGATTTTTATAATTATCATGATAATATTTGACTATTAATTTTTTGAAAATGTCAAGATATCATTATGGAAATATTATATGGATAATTTTTAATATCACTACTTGTTGGATTTTCACAACATATTAATGATTTAGTAAATACATTTTTCACAAAAACATGTTGAATTTTCTAACACCAACCATCAAAATGTGATAAGCCTAGTAGTTTTGGACACACTTAGTGGAAGCATGTTTCTATATGTGATAACTAACTAGTCATTAAAAATTGTATCTAGTTGAAGAGGTTGTTTGTTGGAGTTCGTTCCCTATAGCTAACTAATATTGTATTTAATATTACATGTATATTCAATGATGTGAATATTAATTTTAATATATTATCACATATTTATTATTATTATTCATAACATTGATGAGACAATGTCCTGGATTAGTTCTCATATTGAAAAGATCATAGAAATTCTCCACAGAACGAGAACTATGAAATTTTATGATCATATTCTTAAAACTGGTTCTACGTTGGATAACGTACTATGCTAGGTCACATAGTACTTAGATTGTCTGGTGTGAGTGCTCATAAGAGGATGAGTCACCATCTCATGATGTTTATACTTTGTAATCTCCGTGATGGTAGATTATGAGAATATAGCCCATAGTAATAATTCAATATGTTTTGGGGCCATTAGATATTCTTATATACGGGAGTGTGTAATTTTCCTTATATTTTAACATTATCTTCAATTCATTTCATGACTCATGTACATAGATTTCCAATAAAAACCATAATTAAATATATTTCTAAGTGGAAGGGTATGATGTGTGCATCATGAATGACATGTTATTAATGGATAAGTTGAGGAAAGATTTTTACCTTCTATTTTTAGGGAGGATGATATCTGAACCCTTTGAATGAAATATAATTATCTCAAACATTCCATATCCAGGGTGAAAAGAAATTTACTTAATACTATTAAATAAATTCGTATCAAGCATATGGTTTGAAGGTGTAGATGTGTAACCTACAAGAAGAGATATTGAGACAATGATTTTATTATATAGTGATTGTTCTTATGTGGTTGTAAACATTGTGACATTAAGTTATTTCTTATGGGTTACTTAACCTATTACTAGATAGTTATGTTAGACTTTAGGCATACCCACGAAATTGTGATGAGAAACAAATACTAGTGGTTCACACACTAAATGATTTATTTTAACTCAATTAAATTATATTTGAATATAACTAATTGAATAGATATTATTCTCATGACTGAGGAATAATTTTATTCAAGATTTATTGATCACATGAATTAAATTAATATTTCTTCACCAGATTGTGAATAAAATATATTTATTTATTCATTTGAATATTTGAAATATATTTATTCACTAATTTGGGGATAAAAATATTTATTAATAAATAAAAATATTATTTAGGTAATCAAAATATTTTGATTATTTTTAAACGGACTCAGACTACATCTGATGATAAATATTAATTTACAAGAGGGTAAAACAATATTTGTTATTTCTCAAGATAGAGCACACTGCATAAAATAATAATAGTGTTGTTATTATTATTATTATTATTATTATTATTATTATGTGGATTGGGGTCTAATAAATCATATAATGTTATTTAAGGGATGGTACATGATTAAATAATATTTTAACATAAAACTCATCTCTATAAATAGATGGTTGTGTCTAATTTTATAGGGTTACTCTGGAAATATAGAGTTGTTTCACATAATGAATTTTTCAATCAAATTATTTTCTCTCTCTCATTGTCAAGAATAATAAATTCAAGAGAGAATCCATCAAGATCGAAGGATGAACAAACAACATTAAAAATGGAAGATAATGGATTCATTGTGCTAGAACCTAAAAATCAATAAACATTGTTCGAATCTCAAAGGATCATGTGGGGATCCCTACTAGATGAATTTTAAAATTAGATTCACATAGTGAAATGAAGGTAATCTCGAAAAGGGTTATCAGATAATAATTATCGACATTAAAGAAAGGATCCTAATCCAATGTAAATCATCTCTTCTGATTATAAATAAATTAATAAAAAAATTCTCTGTAAATATCCTCAATTGGAATTTTAGACAACTCAATATTAAATAAATTAATATATCACCCACCAAAATAACAAATGTTGTGCTTGAACCCTAATGTAATGATCGTTTTGACATCTCAAAAACTAGGTGATTTTATTCATTAATTTCACAGTTTTTTTTGAAACTTTTAGATATATATTCACATTTTTTTATGATACCAATCTATACACTAGTCTGATTGGTGTTTTCAGTGATCTGTTCGAAATATATTATGTTTATATACATTTAAGTAAAATTTACCTTTCTATACTTTGGTTTTTTAGATAGGTTACATTTTTTGCTGATGTTTTTGAAATAATGATTTTTTGGTTTCTCTATCCATCATCCATACCTACCTTGAAACCATTTTAAAACCTACCATGAACATTTGTTTCAACCTACCCTGACTCTTACCAATGTGACTTCATGTGTTAATATACTTACCGTGAAAATTGTTTCCAACTTACCACATGAACCACATATCAAGTTACCACATGAAGTGTTGGTATGATGCAACTATCGTTACGCAACTATAAGTCAATACCATGAGTTACTTCACATTTATACCGACTTCATATAGACTAATTTGTTCAAAGAACCATTTTTAAAACTATAGATGTTTTATTTTCTCCATTAACTATATGATATATCATCTTCTATAGCCTGAAGAAGGTTTCCATGAAGTCTGCACATTATGGCATCTTGAGAAAGCATCTTTATATCATGCAACACTCTTTTATCATATGATCTTATTTTGTATAAATTTATATATTTTATAGTACCCACACATTATTTTTTGTTCACACATTAAGTAAATATGCTTCACCCTATATCTGATCACACGGTAATTATACATATCATATGCTATAATTTTCTTATAGTCATTATACCAACCCAATATTCATAGTCTATATACCTACTGTATGATATATTTCAACTGGTCATATCTTGTTCTAATGATCATTATAGTGGCCACAAGTTATAATTTTTCATACAGTCATTATATATTCTACATTACCTTATGGACCAACTACATGGGGTGATATGTATAGTGACTAAAAGTTTACTTTTTTCACATGATGAGTTTAACATTTTATTTGTATTCTTCTTAAATTTTCATTTTTCTCACCATTATCTATTTTTCATTAATTTTTATAACCTTATATACAATATTATTATTTTATGTGTTTTCTGTATTTTATTGATTTATAAAATTCAAATATATTATATAGAAGTCGTGTGAAGTAATTTTAAACTATTTTTTAAACATGTATTAATTATTTCTTTATTCATGATAACACATACAACTTATTTTTTAAATATCCATTTTTTTATATTTTGAGTAGATTTCATAGATTTATTATTATTGAAATACTTATTAAATAACATTTAAATTATTCAATCCTATTTTTCATCATTTAATGTAGTATAAAATAATTTTTTATTTTTTTTTATATTAAATTATTTTGAAATTTTAATTTAAAGTTCATAACACTAAACATTGAAGATCTATAGAACACAAGTCAAGTGAAATAAAGTTTTCTTCTACTATATGATCATATTGAACCATGTCTACTTCAACTTTTACTACCTAGAAGAGTCATCTTGATAAACTACAAATGAATCGGTACCTATTATTTCTTCATTTATTCTTATTTTATCTATTTCATTCTAGTTTCTTTAATCTATAACACTTATTCTCATCTATCACACATACCCTCATTTTATGTTTTTTATTTTACATAAAAAATAATTTATTTTTTCCTTCATCTTGTTTTGACTCTTGAATTCTAAATTAAGGACTTTTCTGGTTGTGAATACCATTGTTTACATTTAGTTTTTTATTTAGGTTGTGACACCCCATAAAAAAGTCTGTATGTTGGTGTGGTTATCCCACAAAATTTATAAAATGATTCTGTAATTAGGTGATGATTCCCATTAAAAAATAAGATTAGTTCACAATATAAATCTCATTCAGTATATATTTATAAGAGTATATTATGTCCATATTTTACTAAACTACTATGAAAATATCTTTTTGTGAATTATTTTATTTTTTCTACAAATAAAATCTATTTATTTACATTTATAATTATTTTAAATAATTAATCTAATTATTAAAAAAATTAATCTACTTTATTCACCCTCCCCCCCCCACCTCAAGATCATCTTCTATTTCCCCTTTGGGATATAATAGAACATAAGTATGGCCTTTTTGTTTTTCATCATATAAAATATATAATTCATGAACTCCACTAAACTTAGTTTAAGATGATGAAAAACTGATAATTAATAATTCATTACATCATAAACATTTCATTAATAATGATCCATTTGATTATGTTTTGAAGGATATTAGTGTTAAAATAATGATATCATAAAAATGAAATTTCACCTTAAAAATATGCTTCTCTAATTAACCCTTCAACCAATGCTTTGTTACACACCATTTTTATAAATTCTATGTGCATATCTCATATATCTATATCAATCAGAATTTTAATTTTCATCCATATTTTTCCTCATATAGAGAACATAGTATCAAATGTTTCATTAAATCAAATAAATTCGGCATAATTTCGTTCTCAATTTATATAAAATAAAGACAACAACTTTTTGGATCAATCCAATTGAATAATAGTCCACTTTCACCACACATAGAAAAACGTTGATATTTTTTTCATCAAATCAAAAATTAAATAACAGAACATACATATAATGTTAATCAGTTTTACTATTTTCAATATAACATGAAAATAACGAATTTTTAATTTGGTAATATGACTATTTCTAACACATGATCAAAATTGGTGACATAACCATATAGAAACCACAAATATAAAATCAATTGATATAATAATAAAAAATTACCTTTGGAAACTATATAACATTCTTTTTGAATCCTTAAATTATGTGGTCTATAATTTTCCAAAAAAAAACTCAAGTTAATAAACCATAAATTTGGATACGATCTAATAATTCCATTACATTAACTTCATTCTTACTAGTAATTTAAAAAAGTGTATAAAATATATTATCGAAATAGTTCATATCAATATGCCTGGAAATTAACAAGTGATGAACCATTGAATCGGACGAATATGGAAAATCCTAAAAAATTCTTCTTTTATAAAATTTGGATCTTTCACAAATCCATCGATTTTTTATTATTTAATAGTTGTTCAAAATATAATGGGTGGTAATTGAGAGATAATATAGTTTAAATAAATACATGAGATCATTACTACAGTTCCATATCATTAAATGATAATTTTTCTTAAATAATTTATTTTCTATCAGAAATGATGATATGTAAGAGTTATTTTTTTATGTAAATATAAAAAAAACATTTTCTTACATTAAAAAAAATTAATGATTTCATATAACTCATATAATTTGTAAATTATTTGGGACCATTTTTACTCTATCCATATTAAATTCCATATGATGGGAATTCATTAATTATCAACATTAATTTAGATTTCATTATGAAATTTTTTTACAACTACATAATATATAGTGACACCACTCTTCCATAATAAAATTAACTCTTCAATAAATGGATTCAAATAAACATAATTTTTTTTCTAGATGTCTATGAATTACTAATGTAAAAAATATTTATGGTCTATTCATGAAAATACAAGGACGACATTTTACAAACATTACAAAGATTTGAAAACCTGGTTATTGATTTTAAAAATAAGCCAATGGCTTGAAACTATAATTAGAAAGACCTAGTCTCACATTATGAGCATCTAAAAATACGATTCACCTAATCAATATGTTTCCAAAAATCACTATCACAATGACGATTTAAGATTTTACTAATAGAAATATTATATTTGTTCAATTTCATAAATGATATTTTGTTGTTAGATATAAATAAATGATTCAATATAGTAAAAGGTAGGAAATGGTAGAACTGTTTAATGGTTAAAAATATGAACATTCATTGTTGTGCCAACTTGTACCTCGATTATCCATACTTATGAAGGCTAATTAATCACTCATATTCACCATATAATAGGATTTAATCATTTTAACTTGCATGGATCTTCTAATAATCAACACCCAAATTATATAGCAACCTCTTTATTTTATATGAATTTATAGAAAATGAATTTCCCTAAGGTAAAAATTATTTAATTAATAAAATATATGATCAAAAAATTATTTAAAATCCAATTATCTGATTTAGTATACATAATTTAGTAATGGTTTTAAATTTTATTAACTTGAATCTGAGATATAAGGAGTCCTCAGTAGACATCCAGAACTCATAAAATTTATATGGTTCTGACATAGTTGATGAATAATAATTATAAGTTTCTATTTATTGAAAAGGAGATACAAAAACCTCATATACATAATATTGAAATCCTGATGGATCTAGAGCCAAATTAATTATATGTTTTCCTAAATTCTATTCCCCGTCTTGATACCAAGAGATATAATATTTCTTTGAAAAAATTTAAATTGAATATCCCAATCATTGAAAAATGTTTCAAATCTCCTCATATCAAAATTATTATAAGTAAATGTAACATTCCCTTCTAAAAAATTATTATTTTTATGATGTATATGGTAAAACTGTTTTGAATCCCACAATATATAATAGATTTATAACAGAAACATTTCGATTACTTAAATGATTTATCTAGTCATGATATCAAAATTAAAATTATTGTCTAATTCCTTGGTCCTTAGTTTTTAAAAAATTATACAATGGAAATATTTCTATGGATTGAATTGATAGAAGAAAGGTATTATCGGAGAAAAATTAGAAAATCTTAAATTTACTAATTACTAAAAAATATTACCAATTATCGATAATTAATATTAAATATAAGTACATATCATTAATTATTTATATCTTTAAAATAATATGAAATAAAAGTATTTCATATTAATTACTATAAATTATTACTATTTTTAAATAATTATTATTAATTCTTACTAATTATTAATAATTATTTTATTTTTATTACTATTAGTAACTATAACTAACTATTACTAATTATCATTTATTATTTATTATCTATAAATATTTATTACTATTTATTACTATCTATTACTATTTAATGGTAATTAGTACTATTTTTTCTAATTATCTATAACTATAAATAGTCATAACCTGTAGAGGAATACAAAGGGGTGTATCTTGATCAGATTGTATAAACAATAATTATTTACTTGGAATACACAAATTTCGAATTTTGTTTTCAATTGCATTAGAATTCCATTAATGGTGGATGAGAACACCATGAATGGAATATATTTGTATTTTTATAGAATCCTAGTTGACGCCAACCTCGGGGAACCTCAACTAGATGAGGTTACCCTCATTGTTAAAGGGGGGAATTCAATTTTAAAATTTAATCAAAGTCTAGACCTTCATTTTAAAATTATTTTAAGGTTGTACGCCATGCTATTTTAAGATAGAGGGAATCTGGACGGTTCAGATGATGTCTACCACAATCAAAGGGACAAAAGGATAATCAATGAGAAAAAGCATTTCGCATCATTATGGAACTCTCGAATGTCCATCAACCCAGAGTAGGACAAATATAACCTACTATAGGTTTCTTTGAAAGAGTATATCAGCCCTACCTTTGATATTATGATGTCTCATTCTTCTTGTGAGGATTCTCACAAATGGGTCATGATTTAAAGGCACCGAAATTTTAATTCCACATATGTTACATCTCAAGAAGGTGCTGTTGGGTAGTCCCACTCTGAGACATCCTTAGTTATTGAAGATGCCATCTACCAAGAAAACTAATAAAGAAATTAGGTAAAGGATAGATCTCTTGAGTCTATGAAAACTGGGCCTCTGAACCTTCCTATTGTTAACCAAGAACATTATTTTAAGGATTCTCTTATCGAAATCTTAAGAATGTTAGTTACTGATGACAATTTAGAGGAACCTGATAGAGAATGGTTTTCTCAATATGATATATGCTACCTACTGAAGCATGATTAAAATATCTTAGACTCTAGTGATCAGAATTATGAAAAATTATATTTTCTGGATCCCACAAATTACTCAAAATCATTTAAGGGTTCTACTTTATATAGGGAAGGACCTACTCCCTGTCATTGTTTTATAGGGTGAATGTATATACCATCAAATGGAGTCTCCCAGGAGTTAGTTCCCCAGGTTATCCCATATACTACTTTTGTTAATGGAGATATTCAAGGATCTATAGTGGTCCGAAAACTATACAATGGGTTTGAACATTATAAGGCTCCTATTGAGGCTTCAAAACATGATAGAATTCAAATTTTGAAGACGTTTTTTATTTCAAAAGATATATATGATTTGAGGGATCCTCTTCAGGAACCTAAAAAGGCTCCAAATTCACGTTTTTGTTATCTTATAAGGCTTCCTCAAGTACACGGTTGGTGGTCCCTAATGAAATATAGAATGTTGGTGTATCTAAATAGGTTCTTTCCACATGTCTTGAAAAGATGGTCAGTGACACTATTGTGGTTATGGGGAAGTTAAATTCATCAGCTATAAAGGGAAATAAATTTTTTTTATTAATGAGTCTCCATTGATCAAGGTACAACTGAATGTGGAAGAACACTAACATCCTTATAAAATTTGAATTAGTCTTCTTGCCAGTTTAAATAAATACAATAGCAAGAAGGTGTCTCTTGAAGAATTGGGAAGTTTTCATGAAATTTTGTAAGTCTAAGGAAAATCCTCGAGCACTAATACTGTCAATATGAGGAGTAATTTTGATATGAAAATATTATCAAAGGGTTAAGGTCAAGCTATAGAACATGATCCTCATCCTCGGGAGGAACCCACCCCACTGGATGACAACAATTATCCTCAAGATAACAATGACAATACATGGGAAAATCCCAAATCCTAAATAAGGGTCCATCATCGGAGTGGTATGGGCATTAGCTGAACTCATTCCAATAGAAGAAAAGTATTCCCTTATTTCCTGGGAAATTTTTTCCTTTTCTTTTTTTATCAGTGGTTTTTCACATTTTTCCACATTCCATCTCCCCTTATACTTTGTGTTTGTTTTATTTTAAATAAATTTATGGACCATGGGATATAATCCCGAGTTTTCGTTGACTTGGGATTTCTAATTATAACTATTTCTCAGTAATTATTACTAATTATTACTGTTTACAACTGATTATTACTAATTTCAAGTGATTATTAATAACTAAGATTAATTATTACTAATTATATATAATTATTGAAAATTATTATTAATTATTACTAATTATTTATAATTATTAATTATGTATCAATAATTGTTACTATTTATTATTATTTATTACTATTTATTACAATTTATCTGTAATTATAACTAATTACTCATAATTATAAATAATTATTACTAATTAATAAAAATTATCATTAATTATTACTAATTAGTACTATTTATCAGTAATTGTCAATTACATCTAATTACATTTGATTACTATTAATTATTACAAATAAATACAATTTATCATTAATTATTACTAAATATCTATAATTTTAATTAATTATTATTGATTAAAACAAATTGTTATAATTATTTACAATTTATCAACATTTATTACTATATATTAATAATTATAACCAAATATTGGTGATTAATTATTGTTTATTGGTAATTATCACTATTAATTACTATAATTACAATTATTTACTATTTAACAATGATTATTACTATTTATTACAAATTAAAACTAAATATTACTTATTATCGGTAATTATTACTAATTATTGGTAATTATTACTAATTTTTGGTACTTTTTATAATTGTTACTTATTATCATTAACTATTACCAATTATTACAAAATATCAGTAATTCATTACCATTTATTGGTAATTATTTATATTTATTGCTATTTATTACTGATTATAACTAATTAACGGTAATTATTTACTTTCTATATATAATTATAACTAATTAATATTACTTATTGATAACTATTAGTAATTATTTCTAATTATTACTAATTATTGGTAATTATTTACTAATTTATAGTAATTACTACTAATTAATTGCCATTTATCTATAATTATTTATAATTATTATTGATTATTACTAATTAATTTTTATTATTACTAATAATCTGTAATTATTTACTATTTATAGATAATTATTAGTATTTATTTCTAATTATTACTATTATTTATTATTTATCAATAAATATTACTGTTTTATACTAATAATTAATAATTAGTACTAATTATTGAAAATTATTACTAATTATTACTCATTATTGGTAGTTAAAATTAGTTATGTGTAATTTTTTTAAATTAGTACTAATTTATACTAATTACAGGTATTCATTAATAACATTTGAAAATTATTACCAATTATTACTAATTTGGGGTAATTATTTACTATTTATCAATAATTATTACTATTAATTACTTAATATAATTAATTATTAATAGCAGTAATTATTACTAATTGTTACAAGTTATCCATAACTAATCCTAATTATTACAAATTATTGGAAATTATTGATAATTATTGATAATTATTCTTAATTATTACTAATTAATAATATTTATTTATAACTAAATCAACTACTACTAATTACTGTAAATTACTACTAGTTACTACTAATTACTACTAATTAATACAAATTAATTGTAAATAAATCTAATTGATACTAATTACTTATATTTACTATAAATTAATAAATATTAGTCATTATTATTACTAGTTATTTATATTTATTCCATATATAAAATAAAGAAAGTAAATTAATAGTTTAAATATTTGAAAAAATTACTTCAAAACAACACATTATTCAAATAAAAATAGTGATGAGATCTGGAAAACATTCACATAAGAATTAAAAATTTATACCTTTAGTATAGATCCACCTTTTATTAGCGCTTGAAAAAGCCCTTTACCCATGCTAAAAAAGAGACAATAATCTAAACGCTGTTAAAAGTTGGAAAATTTGATCAGAGATCAAAAAAGCACTGATAAATACCATTTTTATGAGCACTAAAAAAGGATAAGACAAAAGGGACCTTTATTAGTTCTAAAAAATCACTCATAAAAGATAAAAATACTATTAATTGGTGAGAGATTTGTCGGGAGGTCCTTGCATTTTTATCAGCACTCGACCCCTCTTTTATCAAGGTTCCCCTTGGTCCCCCTTAACCTTTAACAATGTTACACAAATCCTCCCATTGACACTTGCATGCTCCTCCCCTTGGATTTGAATGAGGTACCTCCACCCTCACACACCTGTTCCTTTATCACAATTCTATGCTTTTTTCTTCATTGTTTTATGATATATCTATTAATTCATATACATTACATTACATTTTTTATCAAGGTATTTATTCTTATTATTATTCAAATATATATATATATATATATATTTTAAAATACACTTATTAATAAAATATTTTTGTGTGTGTGTTTTTATAAATAAATATATACATGTGTGTCTCTATATATACAAATATTCATATTTTTATTTATTTACATATATTATATATTAATATTTATATTCATATATTATAATATATATATATATATTGTTGATAGAGACATGCACACAAATATATATATATAACATAATATATACATTATTTAGGTATATGAATATTCATAGATATAAATACAAACACACACCCAAATATATATAGAAATATATTTTATATTTAAATTTTTTTACAATGTTTCCCCACCGTTGGTGGTGGTTTGGTAAGGGTTTGGGGGTGAGGTGCAGGTCGTGGGGTCAAGTCCTCAGACTTGCGATTTAATGTAATTTTCTTCCTTTCGTGTCTGTTGCTTTTGTGGTTGTACCCAATTTTTTAAAAATAAATTATTTACAATGATATTTATAAAATTAAATTTTTATGCATACATATATATATATATATGAGTATATATTTTATTATAATGTCTTCGCCGTTGGTTCCCAACCCTCTTTCAACGTCAATTCACCACCCCCACCATTTTTTCACACCGATCGTTATCGTGGCCCAAACTCTTTCCACCCTCACCATCGAGTGGGTGTATATTCACACCGCTCGTATAACATTCCATCATTACAGGCATCATTTGATGCCATCCTTATATAGATCCCTAAATTTAATTGGGGGTCAGGATGTAATTTGTGTGAGAATCAAACCCAAGCTACCCAGATACCATGCAGGGTATTTCAGAACTCAGGTGCACCCCCTTGTGTATAAAATTCCTTATATATTAGATGTTATGAAATATTTAGTATTATATAAACCATATTTTATAAAATAAATTATATTTATTTCAATATAAATATATATATATATATATTAAAAGTACATTTTTAATAATATATACTTTTTTAAAAGTATAACTTTTATTAATATATAATAGGTTCTGTATGGTTCAATTACATTTAAACACACACACACACCTCACAAACTAGCCGGAAAGGTAGGCTATATCCACTACCACCTCTAAGTGGATAGTCCACTAATCAAGCCTAATTTTTTTAGTACTTGTCATGTAGGCTAAGTGGGAATGAATTTCATTACATGGCATGTAGTCCTAGTGGGTATGAAAGCCTATAACATAGTCCTAAAATACAATATTTTGGTAGAATCTATCACAAAATAGTGCCCACGACAAATATTTATGATAATGAAATAAAAATAAATAGTTTTGGATAAAAAAATACATTTCAAATATTACTCACCATAAATATATTTTATTTACTCTATTGATAGAGTATTTGAGACAAAAACTATCTTATCATCGAAAATATCATCTATTATGATGGAAGGGAATTATTTTCTTATTGAAATTTTTTTAGGAAAAAAGAGGATCCCATCGGAAATAAATTTATTTTCAATATCATCATATTTTTGTGGAAAATAGAATATTCTCATGATATGATGTTTTTTGTCCAGAAGTATATGTGACGGTACTCATATCCCATTAAAAATATGTCAAAATATATAGTTATTTGGTTGGATATCTTATTGTATCCCAAATAACTCAATGTTATTAATTATTTGTGAATTTTTCCCATTTTTTGGAAAATGACTCATTGAAAGAATCTATCTTCCCTGTAGTGTTAATCTTTTGATCTTTAATGGTCTTTTGAGTCTGATAGTGAAAATATGGAAATACATTAAAACTATATAAAATAAAAAAATATTTCAAATTTTTCCTATAAAAGAAAATATTTAATAATGCTTTTATTCTATTAGGGATTTTATCTATAAATGTTTAGGAAGTTATGATTAATGTTTTCATATATTTCCCATCAGTCACATGTTTTTTTAATGATACTACATATGTGGATTTTAAAAGCACTAGACAAAGTATTTATCAACACTAAAAAAGGTTATGTTGATCAAATAATTTTTAAAAGTGGGCCACTTTTATTATCTCTAGATTCATTATGATAAAGGGGGTCCATTATGAGCACTAAAAATGATCATCAAGGGTACTATATATCGGTGCCACTTTTAACACTACTAATGGTTGACCTACAATAGTGTATTGTTAAATCATAGAACATTGAATCATCAAATATACCTATATATGGAAAATTATAATTTTATAGAAATCAAATATTTATCACCAATAGAACAGAAAAACACTATATTATAAACATTTCAAACATTATTTTGTTCCATTAAAATAGAAATTACTATCATAAACATTCAATAAGATCAATGGTTTTATTATCTTTAACACCATACCCCCTCTCAAAAAAGCCCAATCATAGTATCAATTTTTGAAAAAAAAATACCCCTACTAAAGAAAAAAACTATATAAAAACAATTATTATGTTAGTTAAACAATAAATAAATAAAACATAAATATGAAACAATACATTAATAAAATGTTGATTTAAAATAAAGGGACACACTTAGAGTCATACCAGTCACACCATGGGTCAAATTGATGTAAAAATGATTCCTACACAGCAAAAATGACTTAAGTATATTTTTCATAAATTATCGAGATATTAAAAATATGTTTTCTCTATTTTGAGTATGCTGCATTTTGTTTTTACAAAAATAAAAATTTGAATATAAAATACACACTTTGAGTTATACTGGTCACATAATGTTTTGACTTGGCGTGATACATATTCCTATGAATAAAAAATGATATATGAATAATTTTCTAAATGTATCAAGATGATCTGAGAGATTTTCTACTATTTTAAAATTAGTGACACATGTTTTGAACCAAATTTTCAATTTTAAACTGATTAGATATACTTTGAGTCATATCAGGCTCACCGTTTATAGACTGAGGTGTGGCTAATTCCTATACATCAAAAAATGACTTATAGATCATGTTCCTAAAGTTTCGAAAAACATCAATTCTTTTTATCGGCTTTGAATATGTGATTTATGTTTTGAACTAAAATGTTGATTTTAAATAAAAAGATATAGTTAGATTCATACATCTCACATCATTCATTGAATTGATTTGTGGCTGGTTCCTACACAATACAAATGATATACGGGTCATTATCCTAGAGTCTCAATTCAATGTGAACGTTTTTTTCCCATTTTTATTATGCAACATGTCTTTTTTACTAAAATGGAATTTTAAACTTAAAAAAAATGAACATTGATTCATATCGATCTCATCGTGTGTTTGTATTATATAAAACTTTTTCCTAAAGGAGAAAAATAACTTATGAATTGTTTTTATAATGTTTCCATCAAATCTGATTGTGTTTTATTATGTTTTAGTGAGTTCCTCATGTTTGAAATAAATAGTTCGTTTCAAACTGATAACGGATACTTTGAGTCATATAGGGAACACTATGAATCAGATTGAGGTTTGGATCATTTCTATACATCCCAATTGAAATATGGATTGTTTTTATAAATTATCAAAACAATATGAATGTATTTTCTCATTATTGAGCATGTGATGTGTGTTTTGAACTAAAATGTCAATTTTAAACCAAAAGACACAATTATATACACACCAATCACACCATGCATTGAATTGATGTTCAAATTTTTATTAGTCATCAAAAATGACTTAAGGAACATTTTTCTATAATATCTAGACAATGTGAATGTGTTTACTTTATTTTTAGTATGCCACATAGCCCTTTTTTTAAAAAATAAATTTAAACTGAAAATCTATATTTTGAGTCATACAAGTAACATCATGTGACCATTTTACATGAGACTAATTATTACATGTCAAATAGGAAGTATGAATAGTTTTCCTAAAGTATTAGACAATATGGGCATGTTCGATCAGTTTTTAGGGAGTGAAAAGTGTTTTGAACTAAATTTTCAATTTTAAACTAATAACAAAACAATTTGAGTGTTATAGGGCATTCCATTTGTAAAATTGAGGGGAAGATGATTCCTACACTCCTCTCATGATTTAGGTTGAATTTTCGAAATGTATCATTACAATATGAATTTATTTTATCAGTTTTGATTATGGGACGTTTGTTTCGAACTAAAATGTCATTTGTAAATGAAAATGCACACTATGAGTCATACTTGTCACATCATGAGTAGGGTTGATGTAAACCTGATTCCTAAACATCAAAAATAAATTAAGTAATATTTTCCTAAAGTTTAAATATAATAAAAAAAATTCATAGTTTTTGGTATGACACGTTTATTTTTTACTAAATTTTTAATTTAAATTGAAAACACACACTTTGATTCATAATTGTCACATCATGTGTCGGTTTGAAAAGAGACCAATTCCTACATGTCACAAATAAGTTATTAGTCATTTTCCTAATGTTTCAAGAAAATAAAATTAATTTTTACTGGATTTCATTGAGTGGAACAATTTTTGAACTAAATTATCATATTAAAACTGATAATATATACTTTGAATCATACAGGGAAGACCATGTATCAGATTGTGGTGTAGTTGATTCCAATATATCATAAAATTACTTGTGGATCATTTTATTAATGTATGAAAACAATCGAAATTAATTTTCTTGGTTTTGATTATAAAACAGGTGTTTTGAAAAAAAATATCAATTTTAAATTAAAAGACTCTCTTAGAGTCAAACCGGTCACACCATGAATCAGATTAATGTGTGGTTAATCACTACTTGTCAAAAATGATTTATAAATACTTTTCTTAACGTATCCAAACAATCTAAATGAGTTTTCACATTTTTGGGTAAGTCATTTGTCTTTTTTTTAATTGTCAATTTAAACTCAAAACATATACATCAAGTCATACCAGTCACATTGGGCATTATTTTAACATGAGGCTATTTCCACCAAGTCAAAAATGAAATATGAATCATCTTCCTAAAGAATCAATAGAATCTAATAATTTTTTCAAGTTAATTGTGAGTGACACATGTTATGACCTAAATTTTCAATTTTAAATTGATAACAATGAATTTAGATTCAGACTGATAACACTGGATATCTGATTGAGGTTAGGTTGATTGTTACAAGTCAGAATTGGTTTGTGGATCATTTTCATAAAGTATCAATACAATCTAAATGTTTCTTCTTGTCTTTGAGTATGTGACATGTGTTTTGAACTAAAACTGAGTCATAATAAACACACCATGTATCGAATAGAGTTGTAGTTGATTCCTATATATCAAAAATGAGTTGTGAGTTATTTTTTAAAGTGATAAAAATAATTTGAATGCATGATCCCAATTTTGAGTGTGGGATGTGCATTTTGAACTAAAATGTAAATTATAAAATAAAAACAAATAGTTCAATTCATACTAATAACACTGTGAGTTAGACTGATATGTGGTTTAATGATGTGTGTTTGTTTCTTAAATGATCACAAGATACTTCGAACATCTTACTAGCTCATTAATATTGGGTACATCATGCATTAGATTAAGGTGTGATTGATTTATACTAGTCACAAATTACTTATGAATCATTTTTCCTATAGTATCAAAGCAACATCAATGTTTTTGATCTATTTTGAGTATGTAACATATGTTTTGAACTAAAATTTAAATTTTAAGCGAATCACAAATTCTTAAAATCATATTGGTTATACCATGTATTACATTGATTTGTGGTTGATTCCTACACTACATGCCATGTCTTTTTATTCAATAATTCATTAAAAAAATTGATTATCTAACTATTGTGTTGTTTGATAACCTAGAATATTGAATTCATTATATAATAAATAAGAATGTTCATAATCCTAATTGTATCATCCACATTGAGTGCATAATTGTTCCTCATGAGTTCATCATGAGTGTATCATCCTTCTTCATGACCTCTATTAAAAATAAAAAATCGGTATCAGATAAAAATGATAAGGAAATTAACTAAAATAAGCGGATAAAATGATTAGGAAAATCACTGAATAAGTAATAGGATGTCACCTCTTCATGATTCTTGTATATAAGTTGACACCATGTATTCTGACAATTAATTTATAAACTAATCAATTTCCTCTAGTAAATACTAGGACTTTCTAATTTCCCGGTGGTACTAGAAGAATATAAATAAATAAAGAATTAGTAAATATTTCAAATTTAATTGTAATTCACATTGGAAACACCTATTCAAAGATACTTATTTTATTGTGGAATATGATATTTTTCTTAAATTTTCAATATATAATAACACAAAACATTTCCATTAGTCTCTTTTAAGAAATGAAAAAACATTGATAAAAATAAGTAATCTTTTTTTATATATGTTTCTATAGTAGAATGTTATTATATATAACCAAATACATATCTATTTATATAATTTGATAATATTTTTGTTGTCATGGACTTTCCTTAAGCCATGATTTTATTAATATTTAAACACCATACTATCAAAATATAATTTGCATTGAAACATAATATAAAATATTTAACTTCATGATTATTTGTAAAATGTTTCATGTAGGCTATTAAAAATTGAAAATATAATCATGCGTTGTCTATTTATAGGTTATCCATGATTTGAATCATGATAATAAATTATTAGAGTATCCAAAATGACTATAATGAGTAACTAATGCATCCAAAAAATGAATAAGTAATGAAATGGACAAAAAAATATTTTATATAATTAAATTATATAGTTTTACCCATGTATCATGGGTATTAAGAAAATTATTGCATCTATATGTTTCTTTTCAAATAATGTTGCCAGTTTTTTCACAATTCTATCATATTAGTTTAGTAAAAATTATAATAGTTATGTTGAAGTGATGTTAGGACTAAATAGTCTACATTTTTTTTCACAGGTTTTTCCCTTCAATAGTTATTTTATATATTCATAAAAAATTATGAAGATTTTTTAGTTCTAGTTGACATAGTTGATCAACTATAGGAAAAAAATCATGAAAATACACCACATATATACATTTATAACTGAGTTTCCTAGCCATTCATTTTTATGGATTTCATTTATATTCATCGAGCCTATATTGTCAATAATTTCCTATTCATACTTCTTTTCATCATAATCAATTATAGTGGTATCACCACATGCTAATGTTGTATCTATAAAAACCTTTAGTGTAAATAAATGCAGATGTAGAATGGGTGGGTAAAGGAACATTGTGAAGATATTTCTGATTGGCTGGTTGATCCTTTAGATCATTTTAATTAATCCTTCTATTTCACCCTCTCCTGTTTTCCATCTATAATAACATTCCTCAGTTCATTACTTTTTCATTAATTGTTACATGTTTCACATGAATACTAAATTGAAAATAAATATATCTCTTACTTAATGTATTTTTACAATTTATAATTCCCATGCAATGAATGATATAATAGCCTGATCAGCCATATGAATATTACTATCATCAAGTGCAATATGTGGCTCTGAACTCAGTTCATGATCTACTTGAATCCCCACTCCACATAACCTATTGAAAGTTGTTTTTTAGAGTATCTCTTATGATATTGTACATGGTACTCCTCTCAAAAAAGGTGATCAGTGGGTGTTGATGGATATAAATCACAATAAATTTCACCCTATAGAATTTCAATACATGAAAGGTATTAGTGGGTTGCATGGGGTTATCATGTACATTATGTTATTTTTGTTATTCTATTTTCCAATTTTCATAACATTTTCGAACAACACTGACTTCCAGTTAACTTTTTCTTCTAGTTCATCCTACCACTCCAATAAATCATCCATTTTTTTATATTTATCCACTTGTTCGTTTGTTTTCTAAAAATAAGTTCTATGTGAAACCCTAAAACTCAAACCTCTGAGTGACCATACTATTATGGCCTATTCAAGGCCATAGATAGTAGTTATACATTGGTTATAAATGATGATGATTCTTCTGTCTAATTTATATAAAAAATATCGAAAAATATGTAATCATTATTATGTAAGACTGATTTGAACAAAAATAAGTTTTTATCATGTCATACTTACTCATTATTCCCACAATTTTTTTGTATTTTTATCTATTAGTATCCCATATTTATTTACATGTGCCTCCTTCTATAGAACATGATGTAGGATGGAGGTGTCATTGGATTTCAATTAATTTATCTTCATATAAACAAAGAAACACAATTATTTTTTTTATTCCAGTCACATAAAATTATTGTAGTAGACAAAAAATATGTACAATTTATTCAAGTGAATCATTTCTTATTCTTACTTTATGGAAAGGTTATGTTGTTTTTTATACTCGTTACTTATTTTCTGAACGTTTTTTTAAAAAACAATTAGAAATTTTCAGTAAAAGTGAATAATGAATGTATTTTCAAGAGATTTATTTCCAATTATAATGTACCTAAAAACAGTTCCCCTCATGTTTACCAATAAACACATCCTATTCTCACTGTTTTATCCAATTTCCATACCTCTATAGTGGGTGTGTGTTTATTTTCCCTTCATTGGTTTTAGAAAATAATAGTACAATTTATCACTTTTGTTTTGTTGGATTTGGAACATAAAATACTTGTACTTCCTTTTTTCCATTATTAATGGATCATCTTTATACCCTTCTTTTTTAAAATCAACTTTCAAAAATATTAATATTTCTATTTTAACATCACTCTTTTTATCATCCCACGTTTATCGAAAAATAGTCCCTTGGAATATTGTACAATCCAACTCTCATATTTTTTTTATGCTTAAAAATTATGACATATTCACATAAATTGGATTTCTATCCATGGTACTAGATACAAGCATCTCTTCAACCACAAGTCTAACTTTACTTTTTTGTATTGTACTACACCCATCATTTTTATTTCTATAGAACAAATAAACATTAATTACATGACTATTATAATATAGTACAGGCACACTTGGTCCCATGTCTTTCCATCGAATTAATTCTAAAATGGAATTCTTATTTTTAGTTAAATACTTATTAATTTAGTCTTCAAAAATACTATAAAAATTTGATTATGTGTATTTGATATCCATATTATAGCCCTTGATTGATTAAAATGACAAAGAATTACATTTTGGGCTTCAATATATAGTGAAACCTCTATACTATTATGTAAAACATTAAGGTGGGCCTTATCTCACTCTATAATAGTAATTGTGATAACATATATACCAGAAATTATTTCACCCAAAATCCACTCTGTTTGATGATATTTTAGTAGAACAATGCTTTCGACATTGTACAGGTATTCGGTATAATTTTCAATGGATTCCTTAACATCATTTAACTCCGCAATACAACCTTTTCCCCAAATTCAGTTTTTGAAGTTCCCTTTCAAAATATTTATATAAAATTAAATGATGTACATCCATATATAATGTACATGACCACATAGTGGAATATCTTTTACCAACTGAACCATTAATTGAACCATCATATCAAATAATGATAATGGAAATAACATCATTTATTAACTTAATGTGACAGAAATTTTATTTTCCTTTGTTGGAAATTTTTGTGGGTTTATAGCATTACATCCTATAGATTTCAAAAAGAAACAAAATTGGTTAATGTATGATAGAAATTCATGATAAAATAAAATGAAAACTTAAAGGCATTATATCTTGAATCAAAACATGATAGTTATGTGATTTTATACCCTTTTACATGAAATAATTCATTAACATGATATTCTTGATAATCGATGAATATCCCTATAGAACCATTACCTGATTTTAGATGTTGAAAAACTGAAATCTTTATTTCTTGGAAAGGGTATGTTTCTAGAGGAAGAAAATTCAATTTATCACAATTCACTAGAGCCAGGTCTTCCCATATTTGGATTTAAATCATGTACAAAATATCCCTAATTCTATATTTCATTTTTTGAAGTGTATCTAGTTACATTCAAATGAAACAGTCACATATTATTTATTTAAAAATACATAACATCAAAAACATTCTTGAGAAATATACATTTCTAGTATATTAATTTAAAAAAAATCTATTTTTCCGATGAGTTTTTGTAAGGTCTTTCAAAAAATGTTTGAGCAAAATTAGTTTTCATATCTTCTTCTTTCACAAATGGTTGATCACTTATTAGTGGAGATGGTTTTTTATGTTCTTTAGGTAACTCCCCAACCCCAGTTACAGAGATTCGGTGCATTATTTTAATAAATAGGCATGATTACAAAGAATCAAGTCCCGAAGGACCGATCAGTTCAGTAGCCTGGGAAAATAGATTACATAGATGAAGTACCACATTACAACATGAAAACAAAATAACATTAATTTATTCCATTAGAAATTTTCAAGCCTCATATATTAGGCCTGCAAGTCACTCATAACTAAATTCTTCATATCCTAGGAAAATAAAACATAAGAAATCGGTGAGCTTAGATGCTCAGTAAGGGTAAATAATTTAGTGAAAGCTATAAAATTTTAAGGCAAGATGTGTAATAAAAACAACATCCTTTCAAACATCAAATTGAACTTAATATGGAAAAAATAAATCAAATATAAACATGTACATAGATAGTCTACTATTAAAATAATCACATGTAATCACTAATTTCATAATGATGGAATGCATAATGTCGGACATTCTAAAACATCTTTTCAAGGCCTCGAATAAGATGTCTAAAAATGATTTAGGTCTTGTCCAAAACCATATATCATATTGGGAAATTCCTCATCCAATTCCACGTCTAGTTGTCTCATGAGACCTACTGATGAATCGAGGAGATATAGCGGGCTCCACCCGTCACTTACTAAGTCCAATGAATTCCTCAAATGAATAGATTTAAACTTAACATAAAAATTCATATTAAAACTAGAATATGAAATTTCAATAAGTTATCCATAATCAATGAATGATATAAAAATAACACATCCATAGTCAAGCATTTCAAAAAACCTTCAATACAATATGAAATAATTTTATTAACTTCCATCATTTTTAAAATCCATCAAAGGTTGTTGACATAGATGAAAATGATTGTTAAAATACATTGAGAGAAATACCTAGTTTTCATGAAAAACATTAAAAGTCAAACAATTTTGAAAAGAATACATTTAAATAAATTTTTTAATAAAAGTGTCCCATACCACTTGGAAACTTTTAAAAGGAATTATCATCTTAAAAACTTTCATTTCCATATAAAATAAATCCTTAAAAAACATTTTAAAAGCATGGACATTAATGAGAATGATTTAGAAGAATAAATATTTAAAAATTTTAAAATAAAGTTTTAGGTAAAAATTACCATATTAGAATCATTTTAAAATGTATTTTACGAAACATGTACATGGATAATAAACATGTCCCAGAAAATACATACACATAAACAATCTTAGATAATAATGATATTGAGTAATTAACCCTTACCTTGCACATTCCTTTGGTCGAGGGTACCTTTAACCTCATGTATAATGACCATTGTCTATTATTAGATTATAAAAGAACCATATTCATATCTATTATATCTTAAAATATTAATTTATGAATTCATACTACCCATTTAATAATTATTTTCATGTTAACTTAACATTTCGGGTAATAATAGCTTTCTTTATCGTATGTATTTTAACTTGTTTTTACAGATCGTATCATTTAGATCATGATTTAAATACTTCCAGAATTTAAACCTTTATTTATATATCTTAAATATTTAGAATATAAATATTTATAAAATATAGATATATTAAATGGAAAACACCGTTTATGGAGACGGTAGGCCGTACGTACGTATAAATGATGTTTCTGTTTTCATATCGTATTGAATGGAAGTAAGTGAATAAGATATATGTAAGTACATAAATACATACATACATATATATATAAATATATCCAGTAGAATTATTATTTCATTTATTAAATACTTATTAGTAATATATAGTTTTATAATCTTCGATGAATAGTGAATGTGGAAATGATTCTCATCTCATCGTGGAGGTGGTAATTCGTACGTATGCACGAGCGACAATATAATTTCTTTAATTGGGTTGAATTGGATGGTATATTAATTTTAAAGAGATGTTATAATTTTATTTTCATTATCTATATACATATTACTCATCATTATATACATCCAAATAACATAGTGTTGAATAACAAATTACACAACGGAGTGGAGACGGTAAGCTGTGCGTATGTACGATTGGTGACATTATCATTCATAAGATTGATAGAATAATGAATATGGTTGTTAAATATTTATAATAACATCACATTATATATAAGGTATAGAAGTAATTATTTTGGTATGGTAATAAAAGAGATAGAGTATGTGGAAGAAGAAAAGAAATTGAAAGAGGGTGGTGAAATCATTACCTCTTCTTCGTGTTCTTCCTTTTGATTTGATCAAAAGGGATCGATAGGTTTCCCTTATGACCAACATAAGGCCTATAGGATGAAATTAGGATAGTTGGGAGGAGATTTGGGTAACGGTTGGCCGAGGAAAATGGCTCTGGAGGTGTCAATTTGAGATAAGGGGAAGTTCCCTTTTATAGGAGAGGTGAGGGTCACTTTAGGAAAAGCATGAAATATTATTTCATAATAAAAACATTTTCGGTTTTAATTGGTCCAAAATGATTTATTTAAAGTATTAGGTGGTTTTGGTTTAAATAATCTCAACCAATAGGTTTTAGACATGTTTTTGTTACCATGTTAACCTTATCTTTTAGATTTAACTTTGGGCTAAATTGTTTAACTTTTACAGTGTCTTCTTTTATTCTTACACTATATGGTTAATAAACATAATCACATCAAAGAGAACATCAAGTTGTTCATTAATTACATATATAATATTATTTAATCTCTTTTACTAAACCTTATATTTTTATGAATATTATATCAAACTATATTATAGTATTTGTTTAAAAATTCATTTATGTCAATTTTAACACTATTTGGTATTTAGTTTTTTTGAAAGTCATCACAACTTGATTGCTTCAAACATGATACATTGAATCAACCGTAACATGTCATATTCACCTATAAAACTTTTGGATGTCATAAAAACTTTGAAATTGTAGTTATTTTAATATTTATAATACCATTTATTTCATTCTTTCATTAATAAGGTAATAGCATAATAATCATTGTGTCATAAATAAATTTATTTATTTAATTTATAAATATTATAAATAAACTATCATAATGTAGGAAATATTTTTATCTTTATAATGAATAATTATAGTTAAATTTATATTGTGTGTAATCCTATATTACAAATGGTTTAGTTATTAAAATTAAATTTTAACTCTTTTAACTATTCTTTAAATAAAGTAATAATAAATTTCCTAATCTAATCCATGTGGACCTAAAGGATCATATTTTATTCATACGGTTATTTTTTTCAAATTACACTTATCCAATAGAATTAGTACATGTGTTATGGTAAAAATAATATCTTTTTTACACCTAATTACCCTGTTTAATTTTAACCGTGATAAAAAAAAGTAAAAAGTTACTATTCACCAAAAAATATTTTCAACTTATTGAACCAAATTTTTCTACTGATATCAGCCGTATCTCTCTGATTTTTGAAATGCCACTAACAGAAGCAGTAAAATTAAGTATTCTGCAAATTTCCAAATTCTCCTATAAGATGGATAAAATACTGTGAAATGTTCAATAAAATTATATATATATCTATTATTATTACAAAATGAATCCAATAAATTAAATTGATTATATATAGGTATTATATATCAATTTTGACCTAAAATAAATTTAAATAAAATAAATAATTATTTAAATGAAAAGTCAGTTTTAACCAATAACGTAGTGTTTTTCATTATTCATCATAAATTATATGTTTTCAGAAACATACCAAAAATTCACCCTAAGAAAATTTTGTTATTACAAATTAAAAAATGAAGTATATTTTAACAAATTAAAAACATATAAATTTAATTTATTAATTTAAAATTAATTCCCGTTGTCAAAATCAAAAAATTTATTTCTAAGAAATCATAACTACAAAAGATTAACACTTGTTTATGTCCAATTTCAAAGTGAAATTACTTCCAATTACCAACATTGGATTATATGTTAAAAATATTATCTAATTATACTTCCAAATAATTCATATATACAGCTTAAAAATATAAATTATTTTGATTAAAAAAGTTTTTTTAGTTAAAATTTAGTATTTTTCAGTATTCACCCAAATATGAAAGTTATCAGAAAAACACCAAAAATTTATCAAAACTAAATTTTTATGTCCCGATTCTAAATAAAAAGTTTATTTTATCAAATTTAATATATAAAAGTTTTAAATATTTTATATAAAAATGGTTCTCCATTAACAAGCGGTAAAATTGCATTTTATACAAAATTATTTTATCTAAAAAAATTAATTTGTTCTTATATTATGTCTAAGAAACTCATTAATTGATTCTAAAATTATAAGGATTATATAAAATTAAAAATTCGGATAATAATATTCAAAACTGCTTTTGAATGTCTAGTTTAATAAGTCGTGGTGTGCCTGAACTTAGTGTTGTGTGTAGTAAAATTTATTGAATTGCACTAAAGATATAACATACTATGAAATCATAGGGTGCCACATTCTCTCCTCGTTCAAAAAATTTCATCCTCACAATTTGAAATTTTTATTCGAAAATAAAAGGTTAAAATTATAAAAATACCTTTATGGAGAACCCACAGCAGAAATTGGGTTAATAAAATTTAGTCTTAATAAGAGGGAAAGGGAATGAAAAAGTCACCACCAAATTATGATCTCGATTAAGAGAGCATTGGTGGTAATTAGAGACACATAATTTGAGGAAAAACATAAATATATATTGAGAGTTATTGAGGTCATCAATCAAAAACAATTTTCAAATTGAGAGCCTCAAAGCCATCCATCTATGATGATTTAAAATATCGTCGGTTCAACAAAACATAAGGTATTAGGATAACATATTTTTGGTTTTACGATCCCTTAACTAAAGTTTAAGATTAATTTGTTTATAGAATAAGAGAAAATAAATATACTCAACATGTGGATTTCCATCCTTTAACTAATTTCTACAACAAACTCATCTTTCACTATAAAATATAACAAAAATACTCTATTTATCCTAATCGTATATGGTTCCAAAAAAATGAATTTATAATTCATCTATCAGACCTTTTAAAAAATTACATTATACAATCTCGGACATCACGTAGGCCAGTGGTACGTGATGCACCCTTGTCACCCTTCGGTTGTGGGTTCGAGTCTCGCGCCCTTGCTGAACGCGACTGGTTTTCGCCCAACCTCCATGTTGTCCTTTAATAAAAAAATCCGAAAAAATAATCTTAAGAAATGCTTTTACCTAAACAATATATTCCAATGTCAAAATTAATCAATTCCTACCTTTTCACATATCCAAAATACTTCTTTCCAAACTCACAGTTCAAAATTTATAAAGATGTAAAACACAATGAAGATCCTTTTTCCACGTAATAACATGTGAATATCATCATCATGTATTCTTTTAAAAGACGATAACACCTTGAATTACCATAAAACATTATTTATTAAATTCATTCTCTCTTATTCCTTATAGAATACTAGATATAATCCTTATATCCAAAATTTTTGAAAACCCCAATAGTGATGAAATAAACAAACCATTAATCAGTTCAAAGATAGTCAAGATTATCCAATATAATTTATCCAAATCAGTCATCTCTTAATCCAAAATCAATACCTCGGTATTAGGTCCTTATTTAAGTTTTGTCTTTCCTTAAACTATGTATTTTCTAAAAATTTTAACTTTCCATTGTGTCACTTTTCTTGATTCCACACAATCTCATGTCCTTAATGAAATAGTACTGCAGTACAATCCTTATATACTCTATATTTCTTATAATATGTACATCATTAATACAATACTCAAACGACACAATACTTTAATAAAAATATAAGAAAACTTAATCATTCCTCCTCATCTTCGGTAGTATCATAACATTATTATTATCAAATATCAACATTTGGGTATACTCTGATGTTTTGTACATTGATTTGCGTAGTGTCCCAACTCCTTGTAGATGAATCATTGTACATTAGAAACCTTTTTCACAGCCTTGAAATCACGTACTAGGTGTCCTTTTTCTACACACCTATAACAAACTTCCATTCCCTTCAAGAATTTACAAAGTTGATTCATTCTACAGTAATCACATACGGGAAAATCCTTCTTTCCCTTCTTCCCTTTATCCATATTTCTCTCTAAAATATTTTTATTCTCTGGCTTCCCTTCAATTCCAAATGACTCAGAAAATTATTTACTTATCTTTTTAACACATGATACAATTTCTTCATATGATGACAATACATGGGAGACTATTTCCATTCTAAATGTTGGCTTAATACCATGAAATATATGATCCTTCTTACTATTTGGATCATGTGTATTGCTGGAGGTCTCACTCCATCTACTGGGTGAAATTTCTAAAAAGTGGAATACACTAGGTTAATTTATGAATCGCAATGCATAATTCCAAACTTGTAAAACAGTTAACATAAATTAAATAGTTCATGGGTATAATCAATAATCTTAAAAAAAATTCTTTGAGAAAGTATATACCCCTAAACCTTTCATAGTGTCTTGTAAGGAAAACTAGAATTATCATAAGCATGTCCCTTAGGAATGTCATAACCAAGAGTGCAACAAGGCCTGTTGTCGTGCACCAGTTCCCGTTCGAGTCTAACTCAAAGCGGTGTTTTCAGGTATTACCCCTAGGTACATCTGTGTCATATCCACCTCTACTTGCTCGTATCCAGACAGGGATGTATTGCTTGGAAAACTCACAAAATCTCTACAGTACCAAAATTCGAGGAATTTCTTCTATAATTATTCTCAAATTCTATCATAGGATAATGTTCTCTAATCAGAGTTAGTCTAAATCTAGTTTCCAAGGTTTGAACTAAACTTACTTTGATACCAACTGTAACTCCCCAACCCCAGTTACCCTGATTTGATGCATTATTTTAATAAATTGGCATGATTACCAGAAATAATGTCCCAAAGGACCGATCAGTTTATTAGTCTTGGAAAATAGATTACATACATGCAGTTAAAAATTACAACATGAAAACAAAAACTACAGTAATTTATTCCATTATAAATGTCCAAGCCTCCTAGATTATCCCTACAAGTCACTCATAACTAACATCTTCATATCCAGGGAACATAAAACATAAGAAAGGGGTGAACTTAGTTGCTTTGAAAGGGTAACTAATTTAGTGTAACCATTAAAATTTTCAAGAAATATGTTTAATAAATACAAAAGCCTTTCAAACATAAACTATAACATAGTATGGTTAGAATAAATCAAACATAAAAATTCACATGGATATTCTACTAGTTGAATAATCACATGTAATAACTAATTTCATAATGAGGGAATGCATAATGTCAGACATTCTGAAACAACTTGTCAAGGCCTCAGCCAAGACATCTAAAAATGATTTTGGCCTTGGCCAAAACCATATATCAAATTGGGAAAGGTCTTGGACAATTCCACATCTAGTTGTCTCATTAGACCTAATGATGCATCGAGGAGCTATAGCGGACTCCACCCGTCACTTACTAAGTCCAATGTATTCCTCAAATGAAAAGGATTAAACATAACATAGACATTCGTATTAAAATTAGCATAGGAAATGTCAATACTTTATCAATAAACCATGAATTGTATAAAAAACACATCTATTGTCAAATATATCACACAACCTTCAATAAAATAAGGAATATTTGTATCAACTTCCATCAAGTTTAAAATCCATCAAAGGGTGTTGACATAGATGAAAATTATAGGTAAAAAACATTGAGAGAAATACCCATTTTCATGAAAATATCTAAAATTTACACATTTTTAAAAATAAAAAATTTAAATAAAATTTTTAATAAAATTTTCCCAGACCACTTTGAATGTTTTGAAAGGAATTAACATTTTAAAAAAATTCATGTCCATATAAATAATTCCATAAAACCATTTTGAAAACAAAAAATTGTTGAGAATGATTTAGAATAATAAATATTTAAAACACTTAAAATGATGTTTTAGTTAAAAACTAACGTAAAAGATTCTTTTTTAAATGTACTATACGAAACACAGATATGGATAATAAACATGTCTCAGAAAATACTTACACATAAACAATCTCGGATAATATTGAGATTGAAGAATTAACCCTTACCTTGAACTTTAATTTGGTCGAGGGTACATTTAAACACATGTATAATGAACATTGTATGTTATTAGATTATACCAGAAACATATTCATATATATTATATCATACATGAGTCATTTATGACTTTATACTACCCATTTAATAATGATTTTCATGTTAAATTAACATTTCGGGTATTAATCACTTTCTTTATCGTACGTATTTTTACTTGTTATTCTTTATCATATCATTTAGATCATGATATAAATAATAAAATCATATAAACCTTGACTTATATATCATACATATTTAAAATATAAATATTTATAATATATAGATATATGAAATGGAAAACACCATTTATGGAGATGGTAGGCCATACGTACTCATAAATGATGTTTCTGTTTTCATATTGGTTAGAATTAAAGTAAGTGAATAAGATATATGTAAGTACATAAATACATATTTATATATATATCTAGTAGAATTATTATTTCATATATTACATACTTATTAGTAATATATATTTTTATAATCGTCGATGAATGGTGAATGTGGAAATGAATCTCATCGCGTCGTGGAGACGGTAATTCATACATACGCACAAGCGACAATATCATTTCATTAATGGTGTTGAATTGGATGGTATATTAATTTTACTGATACATTAGTATGTTATTTTCCTTATTTATATATATATTACTCATCATTATATCCATCCAAATAACAGTGTTGAATAACAAATTACACCACAGCGTGGAGATGGTAAGTCGTACGTACGCACGCATGGTGACATTATCATTCATAGGATGGATAGAATAATGAAGATGGTTTTCCCATATTTATAATCACATCACAGTATATATAAGGTACTGGATTTGTTATTTTGTTATGGTAACAAAAAAGAAAGTGTAAGTGGAAGAAGAAAAGAACTTGAAAGAGGGTGGTGAAATCATTATCTCTTGTTCGGGTTCTTCCTTTTGATTTGATCAAAATGGCTCCATAGGTTGGCTTTTTGACCAATGTAAGGAATCTTGGATGAAGTTGGGATATATTTTAGTATAGTTTGCTAGGGTTCGGCTAAACCAGATGGCTTTGGGTGTGTGAATTTGAGAGAAGCGGAAGTTCCCTTTTAAAAGACAGGTTAGGGTCACTTTAGGAAAAGCATTAAATATTATTTTATAATAAAATAATTTTAGGTTTATAATAGATAAAAAATGATTTATTTAGAGGATAAGGTCGTTATGGGTCGAAATAATCTTAACCAACAGGTTTTAGACAAGTTTAGGTTACCATTTTAACCTTATCTTTTAGATTTAACTCTTGGTTAAATAGTTTAACTTTTACAATGTCTTTTTGTATTCTTACTAAATATGGTTAATAAGCATACTCTCAAATTCCAAGAGAACCTAAAGTGGTTAATTAATGGAATATATAATATTATTTATGCCCTTTGGTCGAACCTTAGATATTTATTAATATTATATCAACCAATAATATAGTATTTGTTTTAAAAATTAATTTATGTCAATTTTGACACTATTTGGTATTTGGTTTTTGTGAAAGTAATCACAACTTTATTGCTTCAAACAAGATACATTTTATAAACCCTAAAATTCAATTTCACCTATAAAATTAATGGATGTCCTAAAAACTTTGAAATTATATTTATTTTAATATTTATAATACAATTTATTTCATTCTCTCATTAATTAGGTAATTACTGAATCATCATTGTTTCATAAATAAATTTAATTATGTAATTTCTAAAAAATATAAATAAAATAACATGATGTAGGAAATATATTTATCTTTATAATTAATATTTATAGTATAATTTATATTGTGTATAACCCTATATTAAAAATAGTTTAGTTATTAAACTTTGATTTTAATTCTCTAAACTTGCCTTTAAATAAAATAAAAATAAATGTCCTAGTCAAATACATGTGGACCTAATGGATCATATTTTATTACTAAGGTTCTTTTTGGTAAAATTAAACTTATCCAGTAGAATTATGACATGTTTTAGGGTAATAATAATATCATTGTTACCCTTAATTACCATATTTACTTTTAACTGTGGTAAATAAAAGTAAAAAAGTTACTATTTACCAAAAATTATTTTAATCTTATTGAACCAAATTTTTCTTACTGATATCAACTGTGTCTATATGATTTTTGAAATTACACTCATAGAAGCAGTAAAATTATGTTTTATATGAATTTTCAAATTCTCCTACAAGGTGGATAAAATACAGTGAAAAGTTCAATAAAATTTTATATATCTAATCTTATTACAAAATGACTCCAATGAATTACATTAAACATATATAGGTATTATGTATCTATTTGGACCTAAAATAATTTTAAATTAAACAAATAATTACTTAAATGAAAAGTCGGTTTTAACCAATAACATAGTGTTTTTCACTATTCATCATAAATTAAAAGTTTTCAGAAACATACCAAAACTTCACCGTAAGAGAATTTTGATATTCTGAATTGAAAAATAAATTCTATTTTAGAAAAATAAAAAAATAGAAATTTCATTTATTAATTTAAAATTAGTTTCCATTTTCAAAACCAAAAAGAGTATTTTTAAGAAATGATAACTTTCAAAAGATTGACACTTGTTTATGTCAAATTTCAATGTGAAATTACTTCCAATGACCAACAATGGATTAAATCATAAAAATATGATCTAATTATACCTCCACAACATTCATATGTATAGTTGAACACTGAAATTATTTTGATTAAAAAAGTATTTTTCAGTTAAAATTTAGTTTTTATCACTATTCACCCAAATATGAAATTTATCAGAAAAACACCAAAAAAAACTAAAAATGAAATTATTATTTCCTGATTATAAAGTAGTTTATTTTGTAAAATTTAATATATAAAAGTTTAAAATCTTTTATTTAAAAAGGGTTCGCCATTAAAAAGTGGTAAAATTTCATTTTTTAAAAAACTCATTTTATCTAAAAAAATGAATTTGTTCTTATATTATGTCTAAGAAACTGATAATATGATTCTAAAATTATAAGGATTATATAAAATTCAAAATTCAATTAATATTATTCATAACTTCTTTTAAACAGCGAGTTTGGTAATTTGTGGTGCGCTTGAACTCAGTGTTGTGTGTAATGCAAGTTATTAAATTACATTGAAGATATAATATACCATGAAGTCATGGGGTGTTACACTTAAAAACTCTCATCACATTATATCATCATATATTATTACATTTGTTATAGGAGTAGAAATTTGTGATGTCCTAGAAACACAATCTTCGATGAATGTTTCTCTAAAAATGAATGTATACCTTTTTCAGAAATGGTACACCCTTGAGTTATTTTAATTCTATATCTAGAAAAATATTCATGAGAGGGGAATTCATTTATCATCCCATAAAACATGGATCTCAACATGAAATCGTTATTTATATATGTTTCATACAATGTAACACCAGAATCCCACAATAATTTTAAATTTTCAATCAATGGTTCCAAATAAACATCAATGTCATTACTCAATTATTTGGGCCCTTATAAAAGAATAAATAACATAATATATTAACATTTAATTCATAAAAAAGATATAAAATTATAATTTACCAATATAAATAGCCATGTACTATGAGTGATTCCTTGAAAACCAAAAGGATTCACTCCATTTTTAGAAAGCACAAGTTTATGTTTTCTCGAATCATTTCCAATTTCAGGATACACATGACCAATTCTCTTCCACTGAGGTGAGTCTATCAGGTGATGAAGTTTTCCATATTTATTTATTTTATATTCATTCCACTTCAATTTTCTTACAGTCTCCTCAATTCCATATAGGCTCTTAAACCATGGAATGGTTGGAAATTATCATACAAATTTCTTAAAAGAAATTCATCTTTCTTGAATCAATAATCACCACACATTGTAATTTTTTTAATTGATTTTTGGTCCTTTAAAAATATAATATTTTTATTTTTGTTTGAATGAATTCTTTAAGATATCATACCCATTGAATGTATCATTCGTTTAGTTTCATATGTTTATCAAGGAATATCATAATCTTTTTGGGAAATATTATTCAAGAGAGAACATAATTAATTAAAATTGGTTCCACTCTATATATTTCAAGATTTTAAATTATATGGGTTTACTATGGATGATAGTGATGTATATTTAGTACAACCAGTATACAATGGAATATTTTCAGAACTCTTTAACTTCTGAATATACTTTGGACAATAATGAAGTTCATATTAAACTATCCTTTTCATTTCCTCAATATGATCATTGTCATCATTATTCACACCTATAATCAAATCATTGATATGGTCATCATCATTTTCTATACCTGAACTCATATTAGACTATCTATAAAATAAAGTCTCATACCTCTCAATAGCTACATTCATTTTCCATATGTTTGGTCTAACATTTATAACATTGATCTCTATAGTAACCAATCAAGTGTTCTTCCAACTCCCTTGGAATAATTAGTCGTGAATTACAACAGCGTAAATATGGAAAAATGATTTTATAAAGATCAAATGCATGAAATTTTACAGAACAATATAAACTCTTTCACCCCATCCGCATAATATTTTGTCATACAGTTGGAATCCATCCATTTTCTATTTATATCCATCCTATTTACCGAAGAATTTATGGGAAAATCCATTTATTATTAAAATGGATGAAAAAGAAACCAAGACATGAAATATGGATGGGGTCAAAAATGTTAAAACTCACATCCATAAGGGAAAAATCAACTCAAGAATCACCATAATCATGATCATATTTGTGATAGAAATCTTGAGCATCATCTATAGACTCCAACTCTGTCAATTAATTCCTATGATTCATAGGCACAATATACTTCTAATTAATATTTACCGGCTCTAGAGTGAGATAAGATGATATAGAATATCTTGACCCGCACCCTTGATTTGAATCATCATGGCCACCTCAAACTCAACCTTTTGGATGCCAACCCCATCTCTTAGTTTTCTATTGCATCATTACATCATGCTCACTCATTTCATCGAGAATGTATTTTGACAAATTAATGACATCCCAATTCTGAGAATTAGGTTCCTCAAAGGTATTTACCTATATGATATTATTTGACTTATCATATTTAAGATCAAAAATAGTAGGTGACTTAGGATGAAATCCATTTTTCCTTAGAACCATTTGGAAACCATCATTATCCCCATTCCACATAATTTAACTACTTCCCAAGATCATTTTCTCATGTATATCATCTATGGAATGGATAGTTGTTTTCCTCTCGATAGACACTAATATGTTTAAAAATGCATAATCATCTAAAATATCACAAGTCTTTTGTTTAACTTTATTGTTTGTTCCAAACTCATAAATTATTTGATCAACAGCCATAACTTGCGCCTAAATATCTCTCATGGCTTTCTCACTTGGTGATTTTTCAAGATCATAAGGACTACCCTCTTTATTTTCAAGGGTAACTCTATCTTTGTTTGTAGTTTCACTTTTCCCATCATCATCATAAGTATCCTCACCAACAATATCCAACCAACTCCTCTACTTACCAAATCCCCACATAGGAATATCAGCTGACTACTGGGTTCCCTCCACATCCACGTACCCAAAAACATTAGACGGATGTTATTAAAATTGAGCAACATCATGTCCAATATAATCATTGGATCCAACCTCAAACTACCCAGTCTTTCGAGTATCATAAATACCTAATTTCCTACTCCTTTAGAAACAAGATTCTTTATCATTACCTTGCGTATAGAGAACCTCACAGATAACTGATATCCTATAATTGGAAAGATTATCCAAAATAATATTACATTCATTGTATAATATTGGAACCCTCTCATAAACAACTTTTAAATAAAACCCATCTTCATCAATAAAAAAAATAGCTAATCAACATGAGTTGAACCCAAATCAACCTCAACCAGAAAGCGGAAAAACTGTTCGAACCATGAAGTCTTGATTTTATTATCAATTTTAAGGGGTAGATCATTCGACATGGAAATTTCATATTTTATTTTTTGATTCCAAAGGATCAAATTAATAAAATTTAACTTTACCCAAATTTGAGGAGAAGAGTTACCTGGATCTAATAGATTGAATTATTTTCCACATTCCATAATGTGAAGAAATTTAAGATTAGTGGATATAGAACAAATCACCTATGCATGTATCTTCAACTCCCCCTAGTAGAATAGGATATGATAGAACTTTCATCCAAGTGAAATAAGTCACCAATTACATAATCTTAAAATCTCTAATTACTGGTCTACCTAATCGTAAATCATCAATAGAATGGATTCCCAAGGAAAAATAATTTCAGATATGAAACGTTGTTTACCCATTTTAAATCTATCAAACACCACAACATGGTCTCCCTTTACATGGTTGATGCTTCCTATATGAAGAATAAAAAAGGTATCTAAGACTTTGAAGAGTAAGAAGGGGAATGCACCCACATCTTCAACCACGATTGGGCCCTCACAGCCTTGTTTTATTTTGAAACCATCACCGGTCTTACCCACATCATCATCCTCGAGGAGATCGCATTATATCAATCTAACACCAGTTATACATAAATTCACAAAGAGTATAATCTCGAAACCTATAAGAGGTCATTTTAAATAATCATTTATGATACCTGAAGTCATTATTCTAATATAATATGATTTGAATTAACGTTATTCAGACAGTTCTCATTTTATCAAAGGGGGGTTCAAACCAAACCTATAAATAAATTGAATTCATTAAATAATACATTCCACTTTAAAAAATTACATTTCGTAAATCCAACTAAAAAAATTAAAGAACACAAGAGAAAAAAACTATCAAAATCACCATAACATGGATTTATAAATCAAATTAAATTTGATAAAACATGGAATGAATTTAAAACAAGTCATCCAAGGAAATTTAATTTTAAAATACAACTACATTTTAAAAATACCATTAGGAGAATCATATTTTTATGAAAAACATTTAAAAACCAAGCTTAAGATATAGATTTTACGTTCATGAACCACCCTTTTTCGTTACACATGTATGCATTTATAAATATAGATACCATTCATCTGGTTTCACATATTTACACATAATTGTGTTAATATTTTCAATAATATATCTATATTTATATTTATGTTGTCTTAGTTTAATTCTTTCATTAACAACCAATGAGAAAACTATTCTTTCTTTCATTGGTGAAGCACTATACAGATCAACTATCAATTTCATGAACGTTAAAATACATGGATCTTACATCAAGGACATTGAAATGACTTTAATTACAATTAATTATTAGATAATGAAGGAGAAAATCATGAAGATAATCCATTTTAAATACTCATTATGCAATGTAGTAGGTTGTAGTTCAAAAACAGTGGATGAGTCAAGCATCACAATGCTCATTATATTGGATTGGTTTTGGTATCCACATTGGAATTATATAAATGACATATCATATGTCATCAGAATCATCCCCCACTTGTGATAATGTAAGATGTGTTGGGTAGTGAGATAATATAAACTTATAATGAAATGTAAGAAATTTATGACATCGAGGTTCTACTAATATCATAAAGTCAAGTTATTTCGAACATGATAGTTCAGTATGTATCGATAATCCAAGTACACAACCCATATGCTCATGCCATATCGCCTGTCTAAAATAAATACAAAATTGGTATACATAATAAATATATATATAATATTAAAAAATATTAAACAATATTAAAAAAGTATAAAAACTTATTAATAATATAATAATGTAAAATTTTAAAAAAAAATATATGATATAAATCCTATAAATAAACTATATATGTATAAGTATCAAAACATATTGTGAAATATTTTTTATCAAATGTTATTAATATAAAAAATTAGAATTAATAATAAAGACTAAATTAAACTCATTACATAATTCATATAAAAATTAAAATCATTTCAATAGATATAAAATGATTGGGGTTCTTATGGTAATGGTTTGGACATCTCTGGTTCATTCCATTGTGAAGATTTATTGGTTGTATTGTCCTAGGAGGTCATAGTGACTTATTTCATCACATTGTAAAATTTCCAATTTTTTTGGTTCTCCAACGACAGGTTGCTAATGGTAGGTTACTGGTAGAGAGTCGTGATGGTGACTCACGATGGTGAGTAATGATGATGACTTGAAATGGTGACTCACATCGGGGAGCCGTGATGGGGACACATGATGGTAGCTCACCGAACAGTATCTCTTCCAGTGGTGATTCTTCCAATGGTGAGTCACCCAATGGTAGCTCATCCACTGGTGAGTCTTCCAATGGTGACTCTACCAATGGTAGTTCATTCCATTGGTGATTCATGAACATTGTTTCCATCTTCTTATAGATTCACCCCTTTAACATTTTCATTGATATAAAATTATTATAATATCATATTTAATAGTTTTTGGAGCCATTTAGAATAATTTCTAACTTATAAAACCTGGATGCTTCCTTTGAATTATAAATATCATGGTCATGGTCTTGATCCACAATTAATGGATTGTAAAAACTATTTCTCCTGTTGATTTTTGGTCAGGTCTTTCTAAATCCAAGATCTTCTCTTCCTTAAGTGCTTCCTTTTCTCTTAGTGTAAGATTCCCCGAACCTTTAACTTCCCCCCCTGAGGATTAATGCAATTGTTTTTTATCTTTTGGACCATTGTTTCCCTAGAGGATCTTTCAGCTTCATGTGCGCCCCCTACTATGGTGTAATATGGAAGTGATGATCTCTTCTTTTTCCATGTAGGTTTACTTTGTCCGTAATAATTTTGTATCATGTGGGGTGGGGTATACAAGTGTTCTCTTTGAGATGGAAGTAGAATTCATATTGAAAATGACAATTGAATCAATATAAAATCAATGTAGAGGGGATGGAGAAATTGACATGTGATCATACTGATTTATTGATATTTTGATCAGTGTTGTGAATTGTTTGGGATATAATTCTACTAAAGATCACAGTAGTTAGTGGTAATTTGTTTCACAATGAATGTTTGTGAATTCATGTTTTTCTGATTCTCATTAAAAAAATACCAGAAATCCGTTAACCATTTACATTTGACTAAAATAAATGTATGCCCAAGGATTGAACTATTTCTGTGATAACCCATTAATTAACAAGTGTAAATTGAGTGAGGAATGCCTTATTAAATATCAATATTCCTTCCCCTAGATCGTGCGATGATGTTCCGTGTGTGGGATTTTTTTGAATTATGTTGTTGTGGGGTATTGGGCATTATTGTGTGATGTGGGTTGGATCTAGTGGTTTAATGGAATATCAGGTTAAGAGATTAATTTATATTGGAATGGATGGGAAGTGTTGTACAACAAGGTTATGATCAGGTTATATGGTTATGTGTTACTGGGTGAGGCTATGATTTGGGGGTTTTCTTTGTTGAGATGATGTTTTGGGTGGAGTGACAATGAAGAATGATGATTTAAATGGTTGGTGTGAGTGTTAAATTGTATGGAATGTGAAGTGTGTTACTTTACCATGGTTCTAGTTATTTTGTATGAATTTTTCTATATGGCTTGTTGTGTGTTGTGAATAGTAGTTTTCTGAGTTGTGATGGAATGAATAAATGAATTTTTAAATAAAAAATTATAGTCGGTTAAATAAATTGGTTGGGGGTATGAATTTAGTTATGGATGGTCATGTGGTTTTTCATTAAGAATTAGAAGCAAAGGAAGTATTGTGAGTTAGTTGTTGGTAGAAAACCCATTGGTTGGGCTTGAGTGTTGTGTATCATATATGTATTACTAGTATTTTCTTTATTATTTCAATATTCACTGCAGCCTATTTGAGCACTGTGTGTTTAACATTTTTATCATCACGGAGGAGGTTGTCTTTCCAAAATATCCTGAAGGGAGGATTGTTTGTTGTCCACCAGCACATATATGCTCTTTCTTCTAGGTGGAGTTTTCCCAACATTCTTTGGGAAATTTGTAATTTTTGGGGCCCAAGTGTGTGTGGGCATGTTGAGTTTTCCCTGGTGTATTTGGGAAGAGATATTTTTTTTCATGTTTCTTCACGGTGTGATGTGTTATACATTCCAATATCTCTTCAGGATGTGATGTGGTATGTGGCTGAGGTGTCTGTGGGTGGGATGTGATGTGGTATGAGGCCCAGGTGTTAGTGGGTGGGATGTGATGTGGTATGGCGCACAGGATTCTACGGGTGATATGTGAAGTGGCTTATGACACTGGTGTTGGGACAATGTGTTGTTATGAGTCCCATGTGTGTTTGGGCAGGTTATGAAGTGGTTTGATTGGAATAGGTGGGAGTGCGATGACATTTTTCATTAGTTTGGAGTGGCTAAACTAGTGGGACTATAGTGTGCAGTACCTAATCATCGATGTTTATACTATATTACTTTACATGACTTGTGTGACTTGGTGATGTGGGGATCATTAGTATACATGCTTATGTGCTTTTGGTTCTGCTATTTTCACACGAGAGCATTAGTATACATTTCTCACGTGTGAATTAGAGTCTTTAGTTTTTCCTACTAATTATACTTGTGTGCCCACCCTTTGTATATAAAACTATTTTCACAATTTTAGGATGATTATGTGGATCGTGTTGGACCTTACTAGCTCGGACTTTGGGTCAGTTGTTGTGTCCCTTAGTTGATTTATTTTGGTATTTACATTTTATTTTTCATTTTATTTGTACTGGTTTTTTTAAACATTCTTGTGGGATGAATTTGTATTTATTATTTATACATATAGGAGTTTTTTTGGGATGAACCATATTATCTCTTGATATTGATTCTTTAATAAGGTAAATACCTCCCATTTTATTAGATTTGTATACACTTGGTGTTGGACTCCACCCCAGGTCCTACTAGAGTTAGGACTCAAGGTTTGTTATCTCCCTTTCTTCGTGGCAAGTCTGGTAGGTGCATCTTTAGAGTTAGGGGGTCATGTCAGAATGGTATCAGAGGTGATGGTTGAGAGATGGGATGAAGTTTGGTTTTTGGCACAGTGAGGTTTTCATTGGTTGGTGGGGAAACAGTTTTAGGTGATCTTGGTGTGTAAAGTATTCTAGGGAATAATGGTTAGAACAATAGATTTTAGGTCCCACTCAAGATCTTATGAAAGGACTCTAAGCCTACCAAATAACCAAGTGAGGCTACACTATATGTGAGGTAGAGACCTAGGAAAGGTACATGCATCACAATGACATGTGATACTATTTGAATTTGGTTGTTTTAAGAGGTTTTAAATGGATAGGCTAAAAACAATGAATTGGAATAATTATTAAATGAAATTCCATACTAATCAGGATTAGTAATTCCTTGTTTACCTTTTTCAGATATGGAACCCAGTCGTTTTTGGCATGTGGCTCCAGAAGTTGAGGCCCAGCAAGCAGATCTGGTGGATCGAATAAGGGTGTATCCAGTGGAGGAAGATGAAGAATGGAAGATAATGTTACATTATTTCCAATGTAAGGCCTTGGGAATGTTTGAGGGCTGTGTTTCATATATGGAGATGGAAATATTCTTCAAGGGGCTTGATATCACCATCATTTTGATCTGGACTCTGACAGATTGCTAGGTTCCTTTAATAATGAGCCATATGAGGGGATTTGTGTGTCAATGGTGGATGTTTTACCTGGGGAGAGGAAGGATGCTATGTTTTTGTGTGTCAATTTAAATAAGAACTTCTGATCATAATTCCTTTCGTTGACCATGAAGGATGAGAAGATGAAGGATTTACTCTCTCTCCAGTATGGGAGTATGTCAGTACGGGGGCTAGGGATAATGTTGAAGGATCTCCATCTTTTTTTCCCAATGTTTTTAATGATAAGGAGCCTCATGAGAGACTCATAGAGGAGGAACTTTGTATTTCAATCAATTATGTGGTTCCTCCATTTATGTTGTCAATGTATGTGGTGGTTCAGAAAAAAGGCATAAGTGATTGAGCAGACTCACTCACAAGGAGTTCTACTATGAGACTAGAACAAAATGGGTTATTTGAGATGTAGGGTAACCAAATATAGGTCTCAATTCCAAGGTCCTTATAGGTTTTTATTGGCATTGATTCAATCTTAGTTGTTTCTATTTCAACCTTATGATCCTCATGTATTTTTAGTGGAAATGGGACCAATGTGTTTCATATATGGATTTTGTGGCCATCATTATAACTAGTGCCTAGTTGATGTTTGAGATCTGTATAGTCGAGGCAGTCGGGTTTTCTTCTAACCTCTCCAATAGTTTATAGATAGGTCATTTCATAACTAAGGATAGCAGGTTCCTGCTCCACCAATTACAGATTGAGATGGTAGAGGCTGGCCTCGAAGTGTTCCTCTGGGACCTCGATCCAGGCATGGTCATGGAGGCAGTCATCAGTATAGGGGAAGAGTATATCATCATGGTCAGTTTCATGCAGCAGAAGTAGTAATTTTGGCAGGTCCATAGATCATTTTAGGTTTGATCATCTTGTTTAGTTATCTTTCTTTCACATGGTTTGACTCCTTTTTTTCACCTGCTCTAGTCCATGATCTAGAACTAAAGATAGCGATACTTTCCATGCCTCTAGTGTTGACTACACCATTTAGAGGCTAAACCAGTTTGTTTGATGTGTTTTGGGGGTGTTGACTGATGATGGGACCACGTGAGTCTTATGAAAAACTTTTCTTTATACCGATGCATCCATGAGATGTCATTCGCAGCATCGACTACTTGTATACTATGCATTCCGTTATTGACTACTTCTAAAGGAGAGTCTGTTTTCATATGTGGTTAGATGGTGTGTGGTTTTCATTTGTTAGTGGAACTGTTAGGTAGTCAGTTGGCATGTATATCCTCTTCTTTCCTTGTTGGATGGGGTGTTAGTGGAATCAGAAAATTTAGAGATGGTGGAGGTCCCCATAGTCATTAGTGATTTCCTGGATGTTTTCCATGATTTTGTTGTCATGCTACCCCTTCAATGTGATGTTCAGTTCCAAATAGACCTGCATCCCAGTTCTTCGTTGATATTGATGGATACTTATCAGATAGTTCCTTTTGAGTTATAGGAGTTGAGAATGTAGATATACAGTCTGATGCATAAGTATTTTATCCAACCTAGTGCATCATCGTGGGGTGATCTAGTGTTGTTCACAAAGAAGGAGGATGGTGGCTTGAGATTGTGGATAGAATACATTAGTTTAGATCAGATGTTGGTCAAGAACTGTTAACCTCTTCCAAGGATAGATTATCATTTCGACCAGCTGCAGGGGGGAGTTGGTTTTCAAAAATCAATTTGTGGTCTAGGTTTCACTGGTCGAGTCTGAAGGAGGGAGAAATCGTGAAGATATGTTATAGATATAGGTATGAGAACTTCAAGATTGTATTCATGTCGTTCGGTGTTAAAACCTCACCATAAAAGTTCATATGGATCATGAACTCCATTTTCAATGAGTTTCTAGACCAGTTCATCATTGTATTCATTGATGACATCTTAACATACATGATGTCATAGGAGGATCATTTTGAGCATCTCATAACTATATTATAGGTTCTTTGATTCCACTATCTCTACATAAAGTTTTCCATGTGAAATTTCTGGACACAAGAGGTGTATTTCATTATGCATGTGGTGTCTTGACAGGGTGTGGTAGTGGACTCATCGAAGGTCGAAGGAGTCGTTTCTTGGACATCACTCAGGAATGAGGTAGAGTTATACAATTTTCACGGTCTTATAGGCTATTACTGGATGTTTTTACACGATTTATATTGATTTGTATCTCTGTTGATATCTATGATAAGAAAAGACTAATATTTTCTATGTAGTGAGAAGTGCTATGAAGCATTCAGCTATTTTAAGGGGAATTTGTTTTGGGCTCTAGTGCTCTAGTTTCTAGAAGAAGGGGTGAGGTTTGATGTTTTTTTATGCTTCTAGTCTAGCCTTTGGATGCGTCTTCAACTAGAAATGGGTAGTGATCTTCTATGGGTCTTGGTAGTTATGTCCCCATTAACATAACTATTCCACACATGATAAGGTGTTAGACTCTGTTATGTTTGTATATATTTTTTCAAGGCATTGCCTCATTAAGGAGCACTTTCTAGTCTTCACAGATCACAAGAGTTTGAGGTACATCTTTTCCTAATTAGATCTGAACTTGCGATAGTAGAGGTGGATGGATTTTATTTATTACTATGAACTAGATATCTCATAAACCATATGAAATGGTAATTTCATGACAAATTCATTGAATAGGAATTCTTAGAAAGAGGTTTTTCAGGAATCTAAGTCACTTGGATAGTAATGGGAGAGTTGACAGCCTTGCACTTGGATGAAAATACAGAAAGTAGTAATGGCTGTTTTTTTATGATGATGGTGCATTCTTCTCAAATATAGTGGGTGGAGGAGTCTCATTGGGGAGACTCATATGTAGAGGTGATGCAAGATCGTGTTATCAATGGTTATTCTCCAAATTGTTGGTCAGAGTATGATAAGAATCATATGTTGTTCCATGTAAGGATATTTGTTCCAGTAATGATGTACGATTGAGCCCTCCATGGGTTTTATAAATCACCCTTACTACTACACCCAAGAGTTTCTAAGATGTATCTTTGGTTGAGGACTCATTTTTGATGGCTTGGGATCAAATTGGTAGTGGAAGAGATTATAGAAAAATGATTAGTGTTCCAGTAGGTGGAGCTTAAGCATGGGGTACCTAGTGGTTTGTTACAGCCCTTGGATATCCTCGAGTGGAAGTGAATGAAATACAAATAGATTTTTTCATAGGTTTACCCATAGATCAGGGAGTATACGATTCTATCTAGGTAATAAAGGATCAGATGATCAAATTAGTTCACTTAATAATGATCAAGGAGTTGGAAATATTGGATTCCTTGGAAAAGAGATATGTGGATAAGGGGGTGTGACAATATTGAGTTATGATATACATTTTCTCGGATAAACATACACATTTTACCTCATAACACTGGAGGGGATTGCAACAAGCTATTGGAACTCAATTATGCCTCAACATTTCCTTCCACCCTCAGACATACAGGTAGACATAACGGACTATCCAGACATTTGAAGATATGTTTTGAGTAAGCGTCCTAGACTTTGGAACATCATGGGTTTGACACTTGCCCTTGGTAGAGTTTTCTTACAATAATAGTAATCACTCTTCCATAGGATTGTTTCTATTTGATGTTTTTTATAGATGACTGTGTTGTTCAGATTTATGTTGGACAAAGGTTGGGGAGTCAATTGTTAGTGGCCCTGAGGTAGTGTAGGGCATGAAAGAGCCTTTTTAACATGTTCATGAGAAGATGAAGGTTGTTCAAGACCAGAAGGATATGTATCCTGATGGTAGGAGTGGGCACTTAGAGATTAAGTTTGGGGACCATGTTTTCGTGAAGGTTTCCTCCCAACGTGTATTTTAGAGGTTTTACAGTGCGGTTGGATTTCACCTAGGTTTGTCAGACCCTTCAAGGTGTTGGGAAAAGTTGTAGAGGTGGCATACCTGTTAGTTCTACCACCGTAGTTGGAGAGGATCCATGGTGTCTTTCACATATCTCAACTCTATCAGTATCTTCACAATGATTCTCATGTCATTGACTTGGAAGAGATTGATATGGAAGACGATGAGACGTATGTGGAGCAGCCAGTAGAGATCCAGTATTTTGAAGAGATATTGTTTCATGGGTGGACCATTCCTTTGGTTCATGTGTTTTTGAGTAATAGTGTCCTGGTGGAGAGTACTTGGGGAAGGAAACGTAGATGTGTTCTGAGTATCCATAGTTGTTTTGATTTTTTGATTGTTACGTTTTGTTTTCAAAAGTAATGTTTGGACCTTCTTTTATGAAATGATTTATCTTCCTTGGGTTGAAATGTGTGTGGTGCAATGTGTGATGAAGTCATGACATGTAGAAAGGAGAGGACATGATTCCTAATCGATACGCACTAACTGTGATGCGATTAAACTCATGTGGTTGAGTCAGTTCCGCCCAGAGTGAACAATATCATGACATGGAATATGGAATTCCCTGATTCATGTTTTCAGGTTGGCAAGGTTTTTTTGCTTGTGTGGTGGGTCTTCTGGTCTGTTGGGATGGAAGATGTCAGAGAGGGTGTTCTTGGATATCGAGGATTCCCTCCAACGTTCGAATGACACATGGTGGCTTATCTTTGAACTTTGATCACCGTAGAGGTGTTTCTAGCATAGTGAAATCCTTGAGAGGCATCTAATAGGGTGGTTTTTTAGAACCCTTTCCAATTTTGGGTTTGGTTTTGAATTATCTGGGGTGAGAATAGTTTTATTGGAAATTGATGTAATTTCTAGGTCCACTCTGGTCCAATACATTGAAAAAATATAGTGGTTGAAGAGCTCTAGGAGGTCGTGGTGACTTGTTTCAAAACATATCATAACTTCCAGTTTTGTAGGTTCCCCAATGGTAGGTCGCTGACTATTGGCTATTGGTAGTGAGTTGTGATGGTGAGTCATGAAGGTGAGTCATGATGATGAGTCATGATGGTGAATCATGGTGGTGAGTTGCAATGGTGAGTTGTGATGGTGACATGTGAAGTTCAGTACTGATGGTGACTCATGATGGTGAGTCAAAATGATGTGTCGCACTGGTGGGTCACAATGGTGACTCATGACGGTGACACATGATGGTGAGTAGTGATTGTTAATCATGACGGTGAGTCACGGTGATGGGTTTTGATGGGGACTTCCAATGGTGAATTGTGATAGTGACTCGCGATGGTAGCTCACCGAAAGGTAGCTTATCTAGCAGTGATTCTTCCAACAACGAGTCTTCAAACATTAGATCATCCATCGGTGAGTCATCTAACACTGACTTTTCCAATGTTAGTTCATTCCAATGGTGACTCATGAACAGTGTTTTAGCATCCTATAATTTCTCCTCTTTAATGTTTTCTTTGATATCAATGGAGTTTAATAACATATTTAGTAGTTTTTAGACCTGTTTCAAATCATATCTATCTTATAAAATCTTAAAGGATCCCTTTACTTCAAAATAGTGTGGTCTTGGTCAAGATTCTCCTCTAATGGATTTAAATAATGTTTCTCCCATTGATTTTGGATCTGGCCTTTTTAATTCAATTTTCTTATCTTCCTTGTGCACTTACTTTTCTCTTAGTGAGAGATCCCCAAATCTTTCTCCCCCCTGAAGAGTTGTTCAATTATGTTGTATCCTTTGGATTGGGTTTTCCCATGAGGAACTTTCTAATAAATTCACACACCTGCTTTGGCACAATAAGGACGTGTTGATATGTTCTTCTTCTTGGTTGGATTCCTTCATCCCTCTTAATTTTGTATCATGTAGGGTGGGTATATTGATGTTTTCCTTAAAATGGTAGCTGAATTATAATTTATAAAGATAATTGAATTGTTTTTAAATAAATAGAGATGGGATGGGGAAATTGATGTATGATCATACTAATTAATTGATATTTTGATCAATTTTTTGAATTTTATGGGAAATATGCCTATAGAAAATCACGGTTGGTGGTGGTCCTTGGTTTTGCATAGATTTTTTATGAAGGAATCTTTGTCTGTTTCTCATTAAATAAAATACATGGAAACTATTAACAACATATATCTATCTAAAATAAATGGATTCCACATGATCAAATGTTTTCTATGATTACCCCTGAATTAACAAGTGGAAATTTAATGAGGAATTCCATCTTAAATCTGAATATGGATTTCCTTGTTTTCAAGAAATGGTATTCTATTTGTGGTATTATTATAGCTTGTTCTATAGTGGGGTTGGGTCATGGTTGGTGATGTGTGCTGGTTCAGGTGGTGTAATTGAATCTCATGTAAAGAGAAAGATTGATTGTGGAATGGATGGGAAGTGTTATACAGCAGGGTTGTGATTGGGTTGTATGGATATGTGTTACTGTGTGAAGATATGATTTGGTGGTTTTATCTAGTGAGAAGATGGTTTGGATGGTATTACATTGAAGAATAAGGATGGAAGTGGTAGGTGTGGCTGTTAAATGTAGAGGAATGTGAAGAGGGTTAATTTTCTATGTTTCTTCTTCCTTTATGTGACTTTCTCTATGTGGATTGTGGTTTGTAGTGCCTAGTAGTTTTCGTAGTAGTGCTAGAGTGAATAAATGAATTGTTTAATAAATAATGATAATTGGTTAAACAAATTGGATGGGGGTATGAATTAATTTGTGGATGGTCGTGCAGTTGTGCATTTAGATGTAGCAGCAAAGGCAGTATTGTGAGTTGGTTGTTGGTTGAAAACCCATAGGTTTTGCTTGATTGTTGGGTATCATATATGTATTACTTGTATTTTCCTTATTATTTCAATATGTACCCCACCCTATCTGAGCATTATGTGCCAAACACCCCCATCATTATGGGTAAGGGTGTCTTTCCAAAACATCTCGGTGGGAGGATGGATGGATGGACACCTGCTCTTCCCTACTCCTTCTTCTAGGAGGCGGTAGCCCTAGATTTTTTTGGTAGGTTGTGGTTTGTGGGGCCTAGGTCTGTGTGGGTTAGTTTTATCTTCCCAGTTGTCTTCGAGTTGACATGAGTTGTGTTTTCCCAGGTGTCTTTGGGATTTTATATGTTGTGTGTTTCCATGTCTTTTTGGGATGTGATGTCAATGCGGAATAGGCGTCTGCTGGTGAGATGTGATGTGGTATAATACCCAGGTATCTGTGGAAAATATTTGATGTGGAATGGGACCTAGTTGACTGCAGTATAGATGTGATATGGATCATGGCCCCAGTGATGGGACGATATGTGGTTGTAAAGCACAGATCTGTTCGGGAAGGTTCTGACATGGTTCTTTTAGAAAAGGTTGGACTGTGAGGACATTTTCCTTTAGGAAAGAGTGCCTAAACAAATGTGAAAGTGGTGAGGGGTACCCTATCATTTATGTGCTTACTATATTACATTAATTGACTTGCATTTCATGGTGAGGATTCTTTGGGGAGGTGGGGATGGTTAGTATACCTACTTAGGTGTTTTTGTGTCTTTTGTTTTCTCACTGAAGCATTAGTATGCATCCCTCACTTGTGCATGAGTGTCTTTGGTTTTTCCTACATTGTATACTTTTTTGCTCACCCTACATATATAAAATCGTTTTTAGGTTTCTAGGAGGATTACATGGACCATGATGGACCTTTCTAGCTCAATCTTTGGGATAGTTGATGTGTCACTACTTAGCATTATTTTGGTATTTACATTGGAGTTTTCATTATATTTGTAAAGGTTTTGTTTTAAACATGCATGTTGAAGGGGTTTGGATTTATTATATATATATATATATATTGATGTTGATTTGGGTTGAACCGTCTTATCATTCAATCTTGTTTCATTAAAAAGGTAAATGCCTCTTATTTTGAGTGATTTGTATACCCTCGGTGCTAGTTGCCACCTTGGGGATAACTAGAGGTAGGACTCGGGGGTTATTATCTATATTCCTACATTTCCATACCAAGAGGGGAATCTTTGGAGGGAGGGGTTCATGGAAGTATTTCTTGGTAATGGAAGGAAATAGGGGGAAATGATTGATTTTAATTCCTGTGAGTAGGATGGATACTTGGGACTTAGAGATGATTTCCATATTTTCAATACAAAAAACTCTGCAAGATTATCATTTGCAGTCACCACCTAACATGGAATGTGGGAAAGTTTTTTGCAGTGCATAAATATGTGCTCCATGAAATCCAAGTGAGAAATGATGACAATTTGTTGAAAATTAATGTGAAGGTGAGGGAGAGGGTAAACCAACAAAGGATCTTGGAAAGGGATTTTGGATGGAGAATCACCTATGAAGATTATAGTATATATAAATATATATATGATCATCATAATAAAATTACACTAATAAATAAATTCTTATAGGAATAATTTTTATAAAACAACAGTAACAAAAAATTATAAAATTAGGTTTCATATGTAATTGTAAAAGTGATGAAAATATGTAAATTATAAGAGAAAAGTGTTAATGGGGGATATGTAAGGGTAGTGACAGATAAATTATCTTTCTACAGACAAATAAAAAATAAATTTAACAATGGGAGAATGTATTCATATAAGAGGAGGTATATCACACAAGAAGATAAAATTCACATAAATAAAAAGAATTTGAGCCTTGCATGTACAGTTTCATACAATATGTCTAATGTAGAATTTTGTTTTTGAGGTTTGAAAATAATATTACAATATGATATTGGTCTTTTATTGGATGTTACTAGTAAAATATGTATTCTTTATCATGCACATCCATGACATGTCATTTCATCATGTCATGCATGAGTACATCACTTACGAAAATAACTCAAACATCATTTCATTGTTTTCATATCTGTGTCTTCTTCATAAAGTGAAAAGAATGATTTTTACCCTCTAAGTCACCATATAAAGAACCATATAACGTTCAGTCTATAAATAACTCATTATATCAGAATTATACTAATTTTGATGTTGCACGGAATAGTGTATTCATAGTTGGTGGTGTTTGTTTTCATAATGGAAATGCAAAGATGTTTTCTGCTTAAATCTGTAAGCAGTGTAAACATTCTACAGAATCATGATCGACTTTGTAGTGCGAGGTAGACCGAGCATAAATAATATCATTGTGCACGTCGTCTGTTCAAATCATTTGGAATAATAAAAACAAACCAAGATGGTTTGGGGGGTTGACGATCAAAAGTGATCACATACCTCCGCATTTGAAGCTGTTAATTAATCGAAAATGATCAAGGGAGAGTGACAACGGAGATTTTGTTTCATGAGAGCTTAAACAATGCAAGCAATAATAACTCGGTTAGGGTTCTATTTAAAAGATCGAGAATTCATTTAACATCACTAAAATTCTAGTGTTGTAAAGATATGTTTTATTTGTTCCATTTTAGCATTGATAAAAATAATTTTTTATCAATTCTAACAATACAGTGATAAATTCATAAATAAAAAATATAATTAATATACATATAAATTTAAATGTATATAATTATAAATAAATATGATTTTTTATAATTATAAATAATTATTTAAATAATTATTTAAATATATATTTATTTATTTATAATTATAATCATAAGTAAATATGTTTATAAATATTTATATGTACTTATAAATATATTTATATGATTATATATATTTATATATTATTTATATTTATTTATTATTATATAAATGTATATAATTATTAATATAATAAATATATTTATTATATAAATATATTTTATATAATTTTAAAATTAATTAATATTTATATATTTATATTTATGTTTATATTTATAAATAAATATATTTAAAATGATTTTTATATATTTATATAATTATATATATTTTTATAATTATATATATTTATATATGTATATATTTATATATATTTGTATATATTTATAAATTTTTAATTATTATTATAATTATATATATTTATATATTTATACTTATTAATATATAATTATATATAATTATAAATAAAAAAAATTATACTATTTAAATATATTTCTTAAAATTTTATAATTATATATTTATTTATTTATTTATTTATTTTTATAATTATAAGTAAATAAATTTATAAATATATATATGTAAATATATGTAGATAATTATATATAATTATATTTATTTATTTAATTTTATTTATTTATTTATTTATTTATATATAAACATATATAATTATAAATATATTAATTATTAAAAAAATTATTATTTTATTATTATTATTTAAATATTTATTTATTTATATTTATAATTATATCACTGGAACATGCAAATCAGTGGCTTTCAGTGGGGACTCATTGCCTCCCCTTACTCCATCCTCACCCCCATCACCAAACATGGGCAGTCGTCCCCCATGGGTGCTTGTAATCTGAGATGTCAAGCCTACAAGCCGCTGCCCCCATCACTGTTGATAGTTGTCACACCAGTCCTGGATGTTGGAGCCCACATGGATGAACATGTCATCGATGGCCAAAACCCCCATCGCTGGTCATCATGAATGTGCATGAATGCTACCGCACCATATCTCCAGCATCGTCATATGCTCATACGCATCGCACGCCAAACCTGCTTCCACTGACAGTCGATCGCCTCTCCACACCCATTGATAGGAACAACTATTACACCTACATTTTTCATCACTATCTAAGCCCCGTTGGGAGTTAGGCCATCAACTACCTCCACCTTATTGGAATGAAAAATTGAATTTTCCTCTTGATCGATCCCCTCAGAATGTTGGTTTTATTATACACTCACAATACATTGGTCCTTATTAACCAAATATTTGGCCACAACATCAGCAAATGGAGCTGGACTATCCGCAGTCCATCTAGATAGATTCTTTGGGGAATCATTGCTACCATATAAGGCGTGAATCTCATATTCTTCAAGAGCTTGGTCATCACTTATCAAAGTCTTGGACATGAAATTCTCAAAGGAGTGACTTTTTTCCTATAATTGGGGCATCAATGGTTCCATTGACACTCTGAATCATGGTTCCCAATGTTACAGAATTTTTTACAAAATGCAAGATTCATTTCAAATTCAACAGGATTTTATCAACCTTCTATCAGCATCCTAACTTGGATAGATTCAACTAAGTTCAATCATACGTCAATCTCGACAAGAACACCCTAAATTTTCCCATATCAAGAAAGCTCACTTTCCTATCAAATTTAATTGGCACCTGTACCATATAAGAAATGTCTCAGAGTAGATAAGGATACCAAAAAACCAAGGGAGATCATGAATTCGTATCCATACCTAAGTAATTGAATTATTCATTAAATAGGGATAAAATAATGGATCCCAATGTTTAATCTACAAAATATCAAGATTAGGAAAGGCAAATCAGAAGCCCCATGCACTGTATTTGAGTTCCTCTAATGGAAAAATTATATGAAAGTAACCTTTCCCAGTCATGATCATCCCCCATCTACCAAAGCCCTCGATTTTTTTGTTCAAACTTCATAGATCATATATTTTCCATGTATTCTACTTCCACTAGAATGTCACATGATCTATAATCTAGTTCTTTCATTCATCAAGATGATATGCAATCAGCTTCGAATTATCTTTGAAAAAAGAGACAAAACCATTTTTTGTGAATTTAGAGGATGCATGATCACACCTAGAGTCCATGAATAATCTTCCTCTATTCACCTTTTCATTAAAGGTAGCATTATTATACCTTAAGGATTCATAACCAATTAGGGCATTATGGGCCCATAGAGGTGAAATGAATGGAAAATACTCCCAATAGTATGCTCTAAGCCTTTCCCGACATCAACAACATTTGATCCTCCTCAAAATACATTGACAGGATTGACATAATAGTCTGAAAGATATTCCATTATATCTTGAAGCCATAATGACCATGGAATCATGTGGAAGAGAGCTCCTGTAATATCGCTATCTTCCAATTTATAGATATTTATAAATATATAAATATATATAACTATAAATATAATAAATTTATTTATTATAAATTTATAACTATTTAAATGTATATATTTATTTATATTTATAATTTTAAATAAATATATTTTAAAATATTTGTATTGAAAGATCCCATCCTTTTCAATGTATATCTCCCTTTATTCTTTTTGTTGGACCTTGATGGTAGAGTCTTGTTCAGAAATGGGGAACATTTTTTGGAGGAGAAAGACCTAAAGTTTTAGGATGTTGGATTATTTTTATTAACAGAGTCTTGGTATAATCTTTTGAAATAGGATTATGAAGTTTTCTCATGGTTAGGAAAGGTTCAATGGTGATTGGAGCTCTTATGCATAAACTGCTCTGAGAACTACCCGCTGGAGGTGTACACATTGTGAACATGTTACACAATGTTTTAATGCATTGGTAGATGTCGTGACCCAATGAACGGCCTGAAGTGTTTATGCATCTTGTAAACTATTCACATCATTTAATTGTTGAGTAGGTTAAATATTAACCCAAGAATATGGGTTTTTCAATTTATCTCTTTAAAATTTGACACACGATGTGTATATTCTTTACACTCCATGTAAATATCACAGGTAGTGGTTTTATGTAGTGTCGTATGCTTTCTTCTCATTCCACCATTTTTTTCATCCCCTCCACTCAATCAATAGGAAACTCATGGTGATTATCAAGTGATTTCATCACCTCTATACATTGTGGTTTTGTGTTTTTTTCCCTAGTAGGTCTCATGGATTTGGGCATCCTTCCCTTTACTTGTTCTTCCATCTAAGTTTCATTTTATTTTGATCACTTTTGGGGAATTTTGTTGATTCTTTTTTAATGTAATCTACATTATTCTTACAATTATCAATTCCTTCATCTTTGTTAGTGTTTTCCATTGGAAGTGTTGTGTTAATCCTCAGTTAAATGTAGAGGGTCTAAAACCAAACTATATGATCTAATTTAAAATTTTCAAGTGAAATAAATATATGTGATAACACTGATACAATGGTCACATTAATTAATGGATTAATTATGAATGATAATCATGTAATATGATCACTCCTTGGAACCGTTTGGTCTATTGGGATGTGAACTAACTTTTAGTTTCCTTGAAAATCAAGAAATAGATATGACATACATATTATTTTAGCATGACATTCATTTTAGGTTTTTTATTATTATAGAATCACCGTGAAAATTAGATTATTTTATTAATTGAATAAATTGATAAATTTGTAGATAAATGTTAATTATTAGAATTATCCATTTGGACATAGGTGGTTATATTGTGATATTCTTGGTGTTGTTATATGAAATTCTGACACATGAAATGTTTCTTATATACTAGGGTATTCCCTATCACATGTTGAGATGCTTATATATACGGCTATGCCCTAACACATGATATGATTCTTATTTACCAGGATAGGCCTGGACACATGTTGTGTTGCTTATATACCAGGCTATACCATGTCTATTGAGGAGGGCATGGGGTTTGTTGGGCTAGAAGTTATTGCTGAGCAGGCTGCTGGGATGGGAGAACCATCAAATGGAAGTGCAAAAATGGAGGAGACAGTGGAATCAGCTCTCGTAAAGGGGGTGTTCCGAGATCCTGTGGCTGGAAATGAAATGGTAGATGAGCCAACGTCAATAGTGTTGATGCAGGGGATGACCCGGAATGGTGATGAGGTGGATCATGTTTTCTCATCTGAAGAAATTATGGGCATCTAGATGAGAGGTTTTGTTACTGTTGCGGTATAGGATGTCGAGTCTGGTCCTGAGAACACAGTGCAGGGTAACTTCAAGAAGATGGTGGAGCATAGGCCCCAGGATCTGACTGTTAAGAATTTCATTGATCATTTGAAGTGTGATCTTGGCATTGAAAATGCAGATACAAGGGATGGGTAGGAAGTGGATACTGGGGGAAGGATAATCATGGTCTCTACTGGTAATAGATTCCATGAACTTGAAAATGAGGAAGAACTGCATGACAAGGAGAATGATTCAAGGGAGGAAGGTGGACTCCTGATGCTTGTTATTTCAATGTTGGTTGCTGCATTTGAGGAAAATGTGCAGAACCTTGTGGATCATCCACAATGTATTTCTTTAGTAGATGATAACAGTCAGGTCCAGTAGGAGGATTGTATTGGCATTTCAGTAGTGGGGGAGCAGCATGATCCAGTTCTTTTGCAGGGAGTGAGCTGTGGTGCTGCTGTTATGGTGAGTTCTAGACAGTCTGTGGTTGAGGATGTGGGTTATACTGGTCGTGGGACCAAATTGTAGGAGATGGATTGCAATTCCTTGCAGTCAGAGTTGGTGGATGACTCTTTTGTGGAGGATGGTTATCAAGAAGTGAAAATATTGTGAGATTGGGGTGATATCATAGATAGTAATAGGGAAAAGGATAGTGGTGTGCTACGACCTTCTTACAGTAACGTTGTTCACAGTGCAAGGTTGAAGGAGCAAGGGGAGGAAGGTGCTCAGACCGCCCCACCACGACGTAGAGTGAAGAAAGATTGTTCTTATCTTCTAAAGATAGTTTCCACTAGATCTTCTGTTGGTAGGGAATGTTGGCCTATGCAATCCTCTAAGGAATTTCTGGCCTTGGAGAAGGTGAACATCATAAGGAAATATGCCAAGGTTCTTAAACGCTATGAAAGCTTAGAGAATAAAACTGATAATGCAGAGGATTTAGTCTCTAAAGGGGGTGGTGATGAGTATGATCTCAATGATATGTAGTTTCTCTGGACTTCTTGTACCTGCTATGCTTTTCATTTTATTAATAAATGGTCAAAGGCTTGCCTCTGGATGAGCGTTTCTAGTAATTGATATATTTTTTCATCATTTTATTATATGTGAAAATTATTATAAAAGTTTTTTAAAACAATGTGGTGTTGACCTACTATGTTTTACTCACACCCTACTCAGGTATTCATTTGTTCTTTGAGAATATTACATCGATATATTTTTTGACGAGAGAAAAGGACCATATAAATAATTGTTTCTTGTTGGAAGGGTTGGAGCTTGGAGATAAGACTATCATGGGGTTTGGGACGAAGGTCAATGGAGTATTTATTTGAGTATAAATTTATTTTATTCATATGACCTTCATCATGACATTTAGTTTCATTTTTCTGGGTTCTATCAGGACATGGTAATAGTATTGTGCATGGGTGTAGCTAACCCATATATGGGGGAAATCCAATTTCTCGGGGACATTAATGTTACGCATGATGTTTTCCTGTTAGTGTTAGATGTTATTTCATGTTTGGTGATTCACATGTTGTGTTAAGTTATTGATTCTTGAGATTTATACACATGGCTTGGTAGTGCGTGAGATGAGTATGCATGGATCATGATTTTAATATAATGATATATACTAACATTTATTGATCATGATAAAAAAATTATTTCATTTGATAGATTTATTAATATGTACGTTGAAATGATATACATGTAATATTTGGTAAATGAAATGAATGGATTGATATGTGAGGTTAAATCCCTTTTTAAGCCATGTGTAGAGAGAGCATGATTTGGTGGTTCTCTACTGTCATAACCTATTTAGGTTGAATTTGTGGTTACCCTATGTTCCATTGACTGTTTTTTAATATAGAAAATATATATCCTCCTCATATTCGAATTTAGTGTCAGTAGAGTGTAAATTAGTACACTCCAAACACAGCTGAGTAGGAGTTTCATATAGCTCTAGAGGATCATATGGATTTTCATCATCATGATATATTCCTATGTGTCATGTGATCCATGTAAAAAATAATATTTTCATTGTATTATTTATGTATGAGTTGATGATATAGTTTCAGGTAAAGTACCCAACAACATTCACTGTGGAGGGAGTCCCCTAGGTAGTTGAGTTCTGAATCAAGTTAGTCTATGTGATCTTTAAGAACCTCAAGACACTCATGGATAGGTCAGTGAAGCTTTCTGAATACATGCTACATGGACCTTCCAATCATTGGTGGTACATTCTAGAGTAGGATGGGTATCATGATGAGTTAACATGGAAGGTCTTTGGGGTGAATTTCAGGATCTAATTCAATTTAGATGCATTGAGGGATGAGAAGAATCATGTGTTCATGAACATAATGAATGAGGGTTGGTCATTTCTAGACTACATCATATGTTTTACCGAAGAGAAGTGCTTTTCTCCATCTCTATCGGTTGATGAAGTCACTAAGGAAAGTCATTTTCAAGATGGGTTTTACTATGTTATCAGGTCCCAAATGAAATTTTTTTGTTTGATATCTTGAAAGGGAATCTGAGAGTGTTCTTAAGTAGATGTCATGATATTTCGATAGGGTGAACTCAGAGCTCTTATTTAGGTAGAAATAATATCTGTTATGATAGTTTTAACCAAGGGAACAACAAGAAGAGTAGTTAGGGTAGTGGGTAGATATCTCAAGAACATGTTCCTTTACAATTCGGTCAGTTTGGAATGTTTGGTCACTAGAGGTGCCAATGTATGTATCCTTATTTAAATTGTTGTTCTTAAGGTAGAATGTGTTATATTCAGAGGTTTTGTGGGATGATTTAGAGTGAGAGTAGAGTAAAAGGATTAGGATAGATACCTAAGTCTATGAAGGACTTATCTATGCTTCAACAGATTGGTAGATAGAGTTCCATAGGACGTTCTGGTAGAGTTAAGGTCTTTGGTTCCCAAGTGAATTAACTATATTAATAGGCAGAGGTAATATCTTGGGGGAGTATGTATGGATCATATTGTATAGGGTTTTTAGCATCACATTATGAAAACTACTCTAGCTATTGTGGATATAGGACCATCTACAATAAGAGGTGTGATTTTTTTATCTTCTACACTTTCTTATTCTTTTTTATATAATTTCATAAAATTATATAATATATACTATCTTTTGAAATGGTTCTGGCTTGGTTGTGGAGATCCTAGATGGTGCTTTTACCATAGATACACTATTGGGAGTGTGATCAGATAATATCAAATAGTTCATGACATGTTCTCGATATATTGGTGGTAACCATTTATTTTTGGAAAACTTTGTGCTATAAATTAAACGATTGTCTTATATATATGGTATGGATTTGGATATTTTTATACTATTCTCATATTTAATTTTATCTGAGGACAATCTCCTTTTAATATCTTAAAGGAGTTAGTTATTCCCACCAGGGTGAGTGGGGTCTTCAGGATGGTTATACATGACTAATTCAGTGAAGATTGGATTTTCTAACAGCACATATTTCAAGATTAGATTTTTATGATGGTGGAATAAAATAGGATAAGTTTCCTCTAATTAACAATAATTTTCAATATGACATCCTCAATGAGCTCTACAACTTACCACCTGATGTTGAGATCAAGATCACGATCATATTGGTGTCAGGGGTAGAGACAATTACTATCCCACCTTACAGAATGGAAACAACAAAGCTTCGGGAGTTGAAATTTCCTTTGGAATATCGTGAAACTATAGGATTCATATTTTCTGATACGTCTTAATGGGGTTCTCCAGTTCCTTTTTTAATTAATTTTGATGTTACCATACACTTATGTATGGATTATCAGAGATTGGACTAGTTAATAGTCATGAACTCGTATCCTTTTCCATGCATCATTGATCTATTTGATTAGTTGAGATATACTAAGATCTTCTCCAAGGTGGATTTGAGGTCTTAATACCACAAGTTGAGGTTTATACCTTCAAACATACCTCAGACTAATTTTAGGAGTATGTATGGCTTGTATGAGTTCATAGTGATGTCATTTGGTTTGATAAATAAACAAATTGTATTCATATCAAAGATGAATTGTACATTTCATCCTTTCAGGACTAGTTTGTGGTGTTTTTTGTTGATGAAATTGTAGTGAACTCATAGTCACCATATGATCATACCAAACACCATGACCTAACCTTGAGTATATTGAGATAGCATCAGTTTTAAACCAAGATAAGAAAATGTAGTTATTAGATTGATAAAATTGAACTGCTTGCATTATGTCATATCAAATATAAGAGTGATAGTTGACCTAGAGAAAGTCGCATCCTTGGTGTCTTAGGAGTGACATAAGAATGTATTTGAGATTGAACTGTTTTTGGGTTTATCTTGTTATTCTCAGCCTTTTATCTAGGAATTTTCTTATATGATAACACCGATGATAGGGATGACCATGAAATAATTGAATCTTGTTTGGATAGATTCTTGATATAGACATTTTTTGGAGATAAAAGGAAGGCTACTTCAACACCTCTCCTCATTTATCCTATGCTGGGTAATGTATTTATCATGTATCGTGATGAATATGGAGTTAGAATTGGAGTGGTTCTGATGTAGGAGGATTAATTGGTTTCTTATGGATCTAGAAAGCTGATACCACATGAGAGGAATTATCCTACACACAATATGTAGTTATCTAGGGGGGTACATGCCCTGAGATGTTGGAGAAAATATCTTTTGGTCGAGAGGTTTTTGGGGTACATGGGCCACAACATCATCATGTACATGTTTTATCTATGGGACGAAAACCATCATCAGAGGAAGTGGGTTGAGTATCTGTAGTCTTTCAACATAGAGTTTTCTTATACACCAATGAAGGGAAACATCATTTCCAATGCATTGATCTAGAATATTCTAACATAGGCAGTGAGAGAGTTCTGTGATGAGTGGAAGATGATGGAACTCTTTGCAGACATACATTAAGATGTTCTAGCATCTCAAGGATGAGTATCTCAGACATTCAAACTATTATACCCATGATTTTTGATTACAATAATACTGAGTAGTTATTTGATCCAGAGGTCCCAGTTTTATGATACGGGTTATATGATGGGGAGACACCATCAGGATGGTCTTTTCATAGAAACAATTTATTTTTTATGTGTTTGGGTACTGGATCTTATGTTCTAATTTTATGATAAAATATTAGATTTCCATGCTTCTATATGGGAGGTACATCCATGACTAATAAAGATGTATTGTGATCTCTATAGATAGTACTGAATGTTGGGAATGAAGAAGTAGGTAGGGGGGTTTTGGAAAGATGTTTTTTTTTAGGTGAAACCTTAGCATTATATGCCTAATAGTTGTTGTAGCCTCATCCAAATTTTTTAGTGGAAGTGGGATGATGTCACCAGGGATTTTGTGATTGGATTTCATAGAAACCTCATTAAAATGATGTTTTGTGAGTGATTTTAGATAAAATAATTAAAGAATCCCACATCTTACCTATCACATATACCTTTAATTTTTTTTATATGGTTAGTCTATAAATCCATTTGATGGTTTTTTTGTATGATTTTTCAAGGAGTTTCATTTCATTTATAGATCCTTGTTTTACATCACAATTCTAGCAGGGTCTTCCGAAGCATATTTGATTACAATTTATTTTGAGCACATCCCATAATACATAGAATTAGAGTCAATCTGAATAAACTATTTAGGTTTTGGAGGATATGTTTCATGACTATGTTTTGGATTTTAGTGGTTCATGGTAGAAAAATCTGGAACTCATGGAGTTTTCATATAATTACATATTTCAGGCACCGATCAAAATAGAACATTTCATGTATTTATATTGAATTCTATTTTTTCTCCTATTTATTTGTTGGGGTATCATATTCAGTGATTTTTGGGATTAGTCCCATACATGAGACATTTAAGAATGTTTAGTTTTTTAGGAAGTGGTTGGATACTATGCCTAGAAAGTATTAATCATACTATGACTATTAAAGCCAACCTCTGGAGTTTGATGTTGGGCATTGTGTTTTCCATAGACTATCACCTATGATGGGGAAATTCTATATCAGTAAATAGAGAAATCTAGAAACAATGTTTTTTGGTCTATTTGATATATTGGATATGGTTGGTCTAGTGGAGTACAAATTATTTCTTCAAAAGATCTACAATTCCATGCAAGAAGTGTATCATGTGTCATAACATCAGATATATTTTCATGACCTTTATATTATGGCATAAATCAAGGATATCAAGATTTTTATTAATACATCATTTGAGGATAATCTAATATAAATTAGGGACCATAGTGAGAAGTATCATTGGGGTAGGACTATACCACTCGTTTAAGTGAAATGGTAGCATGGGCATGTTCAAAAGGAGGTTGGGGAGAGTAAGTCTGATAAGAAATCATTGTGGACTAACTCTTTTGATGAGACCCCATTATGATTCTTGGTGTTTCTTTGTTATGAGTTGTTATATGTTGAGTAGATTGTAGGATTTTGTATTTTTTCATGTACATCCCTCTTTTATTTTTTCATTGGACCTTGGTGGTAGAGTCTTCTTCAGAGACCAAGAGCCTTTGTTGGGAAAAAATGACCATGATTTTTGGCATGTATTTTTATTTAAATTATTGTATTTTGAGTGTAGACTTGTTAAATAGGCTTACCCTAGTATATAAATAGTCATTAACATCGGTTTTTTTTATTTTAACATTTTTTTTAATCCAACATGCAATCTATCGATGTTAAAAGTGGGAATTTAGATATTTGTTTTTATAAACAATATCATAAATAAAATTTTACATTGTTTTATGTTTTTTTTTTGAAAACCGATGTCGAATGACTTATTCCACATGATTTTTATCATAATTTTTTTAGCAATAATCGGTCTTTAAAATCATGTTTCAGTGTCATATTTACAAAAACCCCAACATCAAATGTAGAAAAATAAATTTCATAGCAGTTATTACTAAAAAAATATGACTTAACATAGGAAATGCTAATTCTGGAGCATAGATGGATTCCTAATCTTCGATTCGATTGGATGTTAAGATAAATTAGACTTATGGATCAAAAGTTATTTCTTTCAGAATTTAAAATTCTATAAGTTTTGATAAATACTATTCACTTAAATGAATACTTGAGAAAGAATAAATAAAACATTTCAACACAACATGATAAAAACAACTAATAAACTTAAATATTTATCTTGATTTAAATTCTTTAGGTAGTTTCCTTTGAATAGATGTGTTGTTTGTCATTATTTCACTTCTTTTTAGGGAATAGATCATGTCGTAATGCGAAGGATGATCAAGAAGGAATTTTCTACCTCAGATGGTAAAAATGATGCAAAAGTTTTATCTTTACAATACGATCAGATTAAATATTCATCATTAGAATAAAAAACATCAAAATGATTAGTGATTAAGGACAATAATAATAAGTAAGTTAATTAAAGAGAATAAATACCATATTTAAATCATCAATTGAAAAATCATTGGTAATTTGTTTGGATCAAAGTGGTTGGAAATAATAAAAGAAATATAAAAATGATTTATATATTCTAAATTAAAATATTTTATGTGGATATGTGTTAAAATTTATTCAAAATTAGAAAAAATTAAATTCTCTCCATTAAAAAAATTAAAATATTGAACCCATATAGTAGAAGAAATAATTTTCGCATCAGTTTTAATAAAAACAGGCACCAAAAGTTCAAAAAACTACATATTGGAATATATTCTTTCACTAAAAAATGTATAAACTGATAAAAAAATTTATTTCAACTCCCATGCTTTTATTTTATTGTTTATTGAGTTCAAAAGGACTTATGGATAAAAAGCTATAGTCGTGGAAAGTCAGACTTCCCTAAGACTTCAATTAAAGAATTTCAACTTCTTATGGACATAAATTATGATCTATAAGGCTATTTTAGTTACAAAACATGTAAATTTAATGCTTATAATACTAAATAAAACTTGGTAATAATTTATTAAAATGGTTTTAGGGAACAACTGACGCCAAAAGTTTACTTTTCTAACTTTTATAATCCCTTTTTGTATGCCATGATTTTAAAAAAATAACATTTTGCCTCATTTCATTCCTAAAACTGATGTAGAAAATGATTACCATGTTTTATTTCATCTTTCAAGATTATATTTTTATGTTCATTGAGAAAAAATGGACTAACGGATCAAAAGTTATATCCATCGAAAATTGGACTTCTCTAAAACTTCTCATTATGAAGTCCAACTTCTAATGGACATATATTTTGATACATATGTCTATTCTAGTTCAAAGAATAGTAAATTGAAATTGTAAAAGTTGAACTATAACTTGATAATTGCTTTTTTTGTCAGTTTTAAGAAAATATCGATGCAAACATGTATTTATTATCTTTTGGCATCTTTTTTTACGAAAACCAGTTCCAAATGATAAAAAAATACCTTTTGGCATAATTTTTTTCTTAAAATGAACATTTTACGGGTTAATACATTATATTTCATCATAATGTTTTTAGTTTATGGGTCATTGATCTCACATGTACTTATAGATCAAAATTCATAGCCATTGAAAGTTGTACTTCTTTATGACTTCTCTTAAATTATAAATTTTAATAGGCTTAACATTTAATCCATAAGTCAATTTTTATTCCCTAATGAGTCAAATAGAATTTTATAATTCTAAATACAACTTGGTAATTATTTTTTAGGTTGGATTTAGGATACCACTGACTAAAAAAGGAATTTTGTTAATTTTTCGCATCTGTTTTGGCGGAAATCAATAGTAATAGTTAAAAAATACCTTTTTCCGTCCATTTTTAGTTGAAAAGTGAAAAACTGATTAATAGGTTGTATTTCATATTTTGAGCTTCGATTTGATTGGTGATTGAGCTCAAACAGACTTAAATATCAAAATTAATAGCCATATGAATTTAGACAGATAACCTTTTCATGTCGTTTTTATATAAAACTAACACCAACACATTCTATCACTGACCTTTTCCATCATTTTCTATCAATCCTCCCTCCAAACCCAAATTTAGAATCTTATATTTCCACTAGTGTTATGATGTTTTTCCACAGTTTGGAAACTTTTGGTGGTGTTTGGAGAACTTATACATAAACTGGTATGAGAACCCTGTGTTCAACGTTTACATGTCATGATCATGTTACATGACATGTAAATGAATTGGAAGATGTTGTGAACCAGTGTAGGGTGTGAAATAGTTATAAATCATGTTAACTATTCATATTATGTAGAACTCAAGTAGGGTTAAATATTATACTCAGGCGATGGGATTTTTTTCTGTATCCCTTTAAAAATAAATTCAGAGCATGTAAATAGATTATACACCATGTTAATATCACATGAAGCAGTTTTAAGTATCATCGTACACTAGTTTCTAATTCCATCATTTCTTTGAGCCACTCATCTCAGTCCCCAGGTGACTCCTAGAAATTTTGAGGTGATTTTTTCACCACCATACTTCGCATTTTGGTTTTTGGACCCTAGTAGGTCTCCTTGATTTGGTCTTCTTCCCCTTTTCCTCGTTCTTTAATTGAAGTGGTGTTTTATTTTGATCTCTGTTATGGATTCTAGTTGAACTCATTTCCAAGTTATCAATTTTCTTCTTAAAATCATCTAAACCTTCATCTATGTTATCATTATTCATTAGAATCATTACATTAATCACTGGTCAAAGGTATGGGGTCTAAAACCTAACATTATTATTTGATTTAAATTGAAAAAAGTGCATGAAATATACGATATTGTAATGATTCAATATGTACACTAATTAATGGATTAATTGGAAATGGTAACTATGTAATTTGATCAATCCTTGGATCCCTTTATGCCCATTGATATGTGACCTAACATGCGGTTTTCTTGAAAATAATTAATTCTCAACGACTTACATAACATTTTAGCATGACATGTATTTTGGGTGATTGGTTGTTATAGAATCACCATGGAAATGTTATTATTTGATTAATTAAATAGATGGATAAATTGGTAGACCAATAGTAATTAGTACAATAAACCATTTGGTCTTATGTGGTAATATTATGATATGCTTGCGGTTGTGATATGCACTTCCGACACATGTCATGATGCTTATATATCAGGCTATTCCCTGACACATGTTAATATGCTTATTTATCATTTTATGACTTGATACACAATGTGGTGATTATATACCAATCTAGGACTTGACACATATTGTGATGATTATATACCAGTCAATTCCCTAACACATGTTTTTATGCTTAAACGTGAGGCTTGGCCTTGACACATGATGCAATTCTCATATACCTAGTTCATCCCTCACACATGTTGTGATGCTTATATACCTAGCTAGGCTATGACACAAGCTAAGATGCATATATATTGGGTTTTGGCCTAGGGATATGTGATACCATGTGTATACTATTTTGGATGGCATAGTTGTGCTAAATCCTCAGAGACATTCTGGAAAGGTGTCGATGTAGGTTGATTGACATATCATATTAATTGTGAATTAATTGATATATGGGTTCATCACATTACAGAATGCAGTTATACTCAAACTGGTTTGGTTAGACACAGTGGTGTCGACCAACTGTGTTTAACTCACACCATACTCTGGCCTCTGTTTGATACCTCATCAGATTATATGTATGTAGGTTTGGATATGGGAAAAGGACCTTGTAGTATATTGTTTCTTATCAGATGGGTTAGAGCTTGAAGATGGGACTGACATAGGGATTGGGATTAGGGTTGATGGATGGTTTATTTGAGTTTTCTAATCTTTTGTTCATAAGAACTTCATCATGTCAATTATTTTAATTCATATTAATCATTACATTATTCCTTTAATATTTGTTATAGTATTTAGTTGGCATTTATTTTTTGGTGTATCAACTGTGTACAATGGTTTTCTTTTTTTCTATAGTCTAATATTAATGTATTTTACATTGTATTGGGACTCTAAATCAAGGGGTATAGTCTCTAGAGTATATTCTGCACACCCCTGATGATAGTGAAGGTTCCGGGCGCAGTGGAAGTGCGTGGGTGGATGTGCCCACATGGCTTTTTGTCATTAGCAATGATCAATCCAGGATAAATATGACAAAAAATTCCAGTCTCCACAGATCGAATCATAGAAAAATACAAAGAAGAAGGTTTTTCCAGGAACCACAAACAAGGATCATTACAGGTTGATAATAATTAATTTAATTAATTATAAAGAAATACCTTTTGTGTGTTCTTTATTCGTTGATGTTCTTGATCACATTTTCGATGTGATCTGTCGTTGTGTCGCGGAATCCATGTCTAGACTACCTTTAGCGGTGATCCACACATGTACCTTGTATCTCTGGACGTCGCCAAAGGATTCTCCATGTGCTAGCGTAGAGAAGCCTTTGCTTGCGTTGTCTGCCTTAAATTGTCTTGATCCGATAGAAGAGGATCTCTTTCAATCTTGAGAGCGTTATTGGAGGAATAGGTTCTTTCGACCTTGCAAGAATTCTCTAGAATTGTTGTGTCTCACACGGGGTAGGAAAAGAGTTGGGGTTGTGAGGATATTTATAATTAGGTTTGAGGTTGTAGAGTTATGACAATAAATAAACACACTACGTGTTTTATATATTTCATTGACTCTTATTTAAAACCCCCAGGTCAAATAATTAATTCCTTAACATGCACCCACACTAATTATAATAAATATCATTTAAAACAATATTATATCATCAAAATCCCGACTGGAAAAACTATATGGCGTGTATTAATAAATACACGGCGTGTACTTGTTTTTCATTGAAAACTACATGGCGTGTACATTCAATGTACACGGTGTGTATATCTTTTTTTCATTTATTCATTTCCTTTCCATAAAGAAAACTACACGGAATGTAATTATTAATACACGGTGTGTACTTGTTTTCCATGAAAAACTACATGGCGTGTAATCTTTAATACACGACATATATATCTTGTTTTTCATTTCCTTCTTCCTCCATCATTAAAACGATTTAGGCTTCCTTGAATAATTATTAAACCAGGTATGGGAAAAATCTTTATTCTACTTGAGATACCTGAATACACTTATTTTGTGACCCTCTAGGCCTCTTTCTCATTGGCATTAGGCAAGCTTGCATAAAGTCCAAGATTACTGTCTAGCGATGGGTCAAGGCACCCAAGAGAAAGAAGTTGACGACGCATTGACGTATCACCTCATACGAACGCTTACTATGTAATTTATACCCTTTGTCTTGATATCTCATCAAGCAGGTTTCATGGCAGTGTCATCAACCTATATGCTTGATCCATCATTCTTTGACTACCTGAAATAAACTCATCGTTCACACCATGGCCATGGAATTTAATGCGACGGTTCTATTTCAATCAATGGGCTGAGATATCAACTTCCATAAATGGAACGGAAAAATACTTCCTTGACTTATCCATTAACAACATGTCACTCGTCACGCACCCAACATACCCTACTTCCCGCCAACTATCTGCGTGATTGTTTTTGTTAGTAAATCTAAGTGTGTGAGTCATGACATGAGTTAATGATAATCATCCAGTCTAAGGACCATTACACACGCTCGTAGATAGAAATGTCCGATGACACCAAGACATGCAGAATTGCTATTGGCGGGTCTATTCTCGTAGTCTCCCATCTTGGAGATTACCAAGTGTGAACTCCATGAGAGAGAGTCTCTTCTTCTTACGAGTACTGGCACATGACGGACTGTATACTATGTGTACTATCATAGTATTTCATCCAACCGTAGAACATTATTTAAGAATATTGTTATAGCATTTCAAGGTTCTCAACATAGTAGGGAACTTCCATGACCTTATCAATGCAAAAAATATTCTGAGACATTATTATATTATAGTTATGCAGAACAATGAACAATATATAATATGTGAACATTCATGTAATCAAAGTACAAAACATTTGGTTCTCAAGACACCAACCCTTACAAACTCCCACTTGGACAAGAGACAAATGACTACGACTTTTAGTCCACGAGACCTCACATGATGATCATGTTTCTGCTGAGTCAAGGCTTTAGTCAAGGGGTCCACCATGTTGTCTTCCGTGGAAATACTGCTCACTGCAACTTCACCTCTCTGAGATAAATCCCTCAAGAGATGATACTTCCTAAGTATGTGTTTTGTCCACTGATGTGACCTTGTCTCATTTGCAAGTGCCACCGCTGTAGTATTATCACAATAGAGTGTGATAGGATCTTTACTCCTCGGTATTACATCAAGCTCTTAGACGAAGCTTCAAATCCATACTACTTCTTTAGCTACCTCAAAAGCTGTGATATACTCAGACTCTGCTGTAGAATCTGCCACCACACGTTTCTTTGAGCTCTTCCAGCTCACTCCACCTCCATTATAACTGATGATGTATCTAGTCTGTGACTTCATTTAATCTCGATCAGTCTGGAAAATAGCATCTACATGTCCTCTGATGACTAGTTCCTCATCTCCTCTATAAACCAGGAACATATCCTTATTACACCTCAAATACATAAGGATAGTCTTGACTTCCATCCAATGGCAGTCTCCTGGATCAGCTTGATATCTGCCTACCGCACATAATGCGTAAGCAACATCTAGCCTCGTACATAGAATAGCATACATGACTGAACCAATCGCGGATGCGTAAGGGATCCTTTCCATTCTCTTTATTTTCTCATGTTTCTGAGGACACATTTTCTTGGAATGATGAATGCCATGTGAAACTGTAAACAATCCCCTCTTGGATTATTCCATTCTGAATATCTTTAGTATCTTGTCAATGTATGTACTTTAACTCAGGCCCAACATTCTCTTGGATCTATCACGATGGATCTTGATCCCAAGAATATATGATGCCTCACCCAAGTATTTCATGGAGAAGCATTTATGCAACCATTCCTTAACTGACTGTAAGATAGGTACTTTGTTTCCAATTAGTATGATGTCATCAACATATACTATTAGGAAAACGACTGCATTCCCACTAAACTTCTTGTAGACACAAGGCTCACATTCATTCTTAACAAAGCCAAATTCCGTTACAGCTTCATCAAAATGAAGGTTCTATGATCGTGATTCTTGCTTTAATCCATAAATGGATTTCTGCAACTTGCATACATTGTTGGAATCCTTTGGAGTCACAAACCCTTCAGGTTGTGTCATGTAGACATCTTCCTGGAGGTTCTCGTTAAGGAAATCTTCTTTGACATCCATTTTCCAAATTTCATAGTTATGGTAAGAAGCAATGGACAACAGGATTCTGATGGATTTCACCATCGCAACATGTGAAAAGGATTCATCATAGTCAATTCCTTGACACTATCTAAAACATTTTGCAACCAGTCGTGCCTTGTAGGTGCTGACTTGCCCCTCCATGTCCAGTTTCTTCTTGGATACCCATTTATTACAAATAGGCTTTACATCAACTGGAGGATCTAACAAAATCCAGACTTGGTTTTGGTACATGGAATCTATTTCAGAATTCATGGCTTCTAGACACTTGGCAACGTCTGTGCCTTCAACTGCTTCCTTGTAGGAAAGAGGATCATCATTGTCAACCAATAATGAGTCACCATCCTCGGTGATAAGAAAACCATATCATTCTGGTTCTCTCACCTCTCTCATGCTCCTACGCAGTTCTTGTGTCTCTGGAACAGATTTTTCTTCCACAGGTCTTTGTGGAATCTGTTCTTGTACCAACTCATGTGTATCTTGAGCCTCGACTTCATCAAAGTCTATCTCGCTCCCACTATCTCTTTTGGAGATGTGCTCCCTCTCAAGTAATATGGCGTGTCATTCCACTGTAACCTTTTTGTCTGAGGGGTTGTATAGATAATATCCCCTTGTTTCCTTGGGATATCCTATAAAGATACACTCTGTGCCTCGGGGTGCATGTTTGTTAATTGAGGAGGCCTTAACAAATTCTTCGCTACCCCACACATGTAAATTTGATAACATGGATTTGCGTCCACTCCATAACTCTTATGAAATACCATTTATTGATTTATTTTGTACTTGGTTTAGTATGTGCACTGCTGTTTGTAATGCATATCCCCAAAAGGATAATGGAAGACTCACATGACTCGTCATTGATCTCACCATGTCCAACAGGGTGTGGTTCCTCCTTTTTCTTACACCATTCTATTGTGGAATGTAAGGAGGAGTGAGTTGAGATAGAATCCCAAACTCGCGTAAGAAATCACTGAAGTCCTGATTATGATATTCTCCTCCTCTGTCTAAGTGGAGTTTCTTAATCTTCTTACCAATATGGTTCTCAACTTCATTCTTGTATTCTTTGAACTGATCAAAAGAATCTGACTTATACCTCATTAAGTAGATATATCCATATCTACTAAAATCATAATTAAGAGTTATGAAGTATGAGAACCCACCCCTTGCTTCAACTAGAAATTGTCCACACACATCTGTGTGAACTAATTCTAGAATCTCTTTAGATCTTTCACCTTTCCCACTAAATGGGGCTTAGGTCATTTTGCCTTGTAGACGCGCATGACATACACCAAGTGGTTTTAGTTCAAAAGAATCTAAATACCCATCTTGATGTAATTTTGTCAAACGTTTCTCATTGACATGACCTAGCCGGTGATGCCAAAGTTGGGTGTGGTATGAGTCATGTGAATTAACTTTGTTATCGATTTCCATTACTTGGTTTGTATAGTCTAACACATAAAGGCTTTTATATAAATGTTCCCTACCAAAACAAATGCTATCATTATAAAGGTAGCAACATTCATTTATAAACTTGAATATGAATCCATCAGTATCTAATCTGGATACTGAAATAATTTTTTTAGTAACAGAAGCCACATAATAACAAACTTTCAAAACCAAGACCATCCCAGTAGGCAATGTGAGGTGGTAGTCTCCGACAGCTACATCAGCGAGTCTGGCTTCTTTGGCTACTCATAGATCCACCTCACCTCAATCAATCTTTTTGAATCTACTTGGTTCCTGTATTTGGATATAGATGTGAGCACCACAAGCATTATCTAATACCCAATTAGTAGAAACAGATAGATTTCATTCGATAAAAAACACACCTGAAGCTTCCACTTGCTTCCTTGTCTAGGTGCTGATTTTCTTCCAGTGGCCCTTCTTGCCACATGAAAAACAAACAGCATCCTATTCCTTTGCCTCCCCTTTGATCTTCCTTTTCTTGGAAGGCCTTGAAGAAGGTTTGGGCTTAAATCTCTTTTCCTTCCCTTTCCTTTTATTCACCGTTAGGACAGAAGGCTTTTCACACTTCATGTCATTATCTACATGACGAATAAGGATAATAAGATCAGATAGAGACTTCTCAATATTTTTCATATTGAAATTAATAACAATGTTCGAGAAGCTCTGGGGGAGTGATGCAAGAATGAGATCGGTGCCCAGTTATTCAGGGAGTTTAAACCCTAGAACCTCCAAGCGCTCAATGTAGCCAATAAGATTGTCTTCATGAGGCCTAGCTGGGCACCCTCTCCAAGCTTGCTCTGAAATAGAGCCTTGAAGATCTCAAACCTTTCCTGTCTTTCTCTCTCCTGGTATAGACCACGGAGGTTCTCGTGCATGCTATAGGCATCCATGTCTTCATGAGACTTCATGATCTCACTAGACATCGATGATAGCATCAAACATTGAACGTCGAGAGCATCATTCAAATGTTGATCATAGACCAGGAAATCTTCATCACTTGCCCCTAGGGCAGGAGAATTAGGAAGTGAGGACTCCAGCACATAAAACTTTCATTCATGGCGTAGGATAAACCGAAGGTGCCTAAACCATTCCTGAAAGTTACCGCCGGTGAGGATATTGTCTTTATCCAGTATTGATCAAAGAGAAAATGTGGTTGATGATTTTTTCATCTTGATTCTACAATTTAAAAGAACAGATTTATTAGTAGTTTCTTGATTACCATTTATGAGAAACACTGAATTAATTATTAATTCTCCCACTTTTTTTCAAGTCCCAATGGCCCTCACCATTGAACTCAGAATGTCCAGTTCCTTTGACATTCTTGTGGCAAGGATCCATATTTCCCTTCGCATAACCCCAACAAGGTTTGGTCAAGGTATTTGAAGGTATTTAGGTAGGTAGTTCTTTGCCAACTGTGAGCTTACAGTTCCTTGATCTGTTGAGAGGACTCCCCAATCATGAAATCCTGACTTGGATTTCCTCAACTCTTGCCTCCAATATTACATCAAGTCTAAAAAGGTATACTTATCTTGATGTAATATGGTTAAGTCAACCTGAAACCATTCATAAGGGATTACTTTATAAAAGTAAGTGTCCCAACAAGGGTTGGTCAAACACATAGTTTGATTGAGTATTTCCCTTATTCAGGTAACGGAAGGAATGGTCAGACTTAATATGGTATTGAGGGATTTAGTCATTATGCATAGTTTTGAATTATCACATGCTTTTTAATATTAAGTGATGCTTGCTTAAGTGATTAACCATGTTCTGATAATGTTTACGCATATTCCGGTTTTTATTTTATTTCATCTTTGCATGCTTGTTCATTTTATTAATTATGGGATCGCGACAACACATACATAATAAATAAAACATGAAATCATATAGAAATAAAATATGATGGCATGATCATGAGATTCTATTGGTTATCTTATCTAGCGGTTTTGATAAGCTAACCCTGACCTAGGGAAAACACCTTGAACCTCTTGGTTCGTGTTTTGCAGATCCCACATGTCCACCTTTGTATCTTCTTGTGTCAGTTTCGCCTCGGCTTTGGGATTTGAACCATCTCCTCTATCATGGGAGATCCTCCATTACATGGGTTTACATTAAAGAAACCATGGGCACGTAGGCCCTACATTTTATTGGAAGAAGGCTCGCAGGCCAAAAAATTTAAATTAAATAAATTTAAATGAAACCATACACATACAAAGGGTCTTTGGTCTAGCTCATGATCATCCATAGTATGCAATGACATTTACGCATATTTAGAATTCAAATTCTCTTAATCATTCTTTTATTTAAGAAAAGACGCACTCAAATTCAATTAATTATGATCTTATAATTAATCAGTTCTTTATCTTAAATTTTTTTCTGAATTTCCTTGAGATTCTTCTCATCCATGTTCCTTCTACAGGTCTTTGTATATTGGAGGAAACCTGGTGAAATTCCATTTCTGAAAAGTACACGACATGTTGTTTATAAGTACACGACGTGTATTTTTCTTATCACCCTTTATCCAAAGTACATGCTGGGGCTTTGGCGTGTTTTCTGTACTTTCAAAATTTTGGAGTACACGGCATGTAGATGAATCATACATGGATGTACTTCCTTGTTACACGGTAATTGTCCTGGCGATCCCGTGTACGCGGTATGCGGCTTATCTTTGTACATGGTTTCACCTGGGTTGGAACAGACTACACAGTGTGTTGATCCAACATACACACCATGTATTCAGGTTTCCACACTCCGTTAAATTCTGGTCAACACGGCGTGATTAAAACTTAGTCATAATCAATTCACACGACGTGGTTTGGCGGACCAGTGTCGGTTCGTTGAACCTAAGTACACAGCGTGTATTTTTAAGTACAGGTCGTGTAATCCCATGTTGTACAGACAGAAAGAGTGGATCCTCCGGTTGAGTTCCTCGTTTTTATTTTAATCAAAATTAAAATTAAAATGCCATTTCTGTGATTTGAATCGAGAAATGAAGGAGGAAGAATAGATCTTATTTATTCAGATTTATAGAACGGTTTATTTCGAATTGATTCAAATATAAATGCATAAATTATCAACGAAAATTAAATAACTATAATCAACGTTGTAACCCTGCTCTGATACCATTTGAAGGTTCTGGGTGCAGCGAAAGCGTGTGGGTGGATGTTCCCACATGGCTTTTTGTCATTAGCAATGATCAAACCGGGATCAATATGACGATAAATGCCAGTCTCCATGGATCGAATCACAGAAAAAGGCAAAGAAGAAGGTTTTTCCTGGAACCACAAACAAGGATCGTTACAGGTTGATTATAATTAATTTAATTAATTATAAAGAAATATCTTTTGGGTGTTCTTTCTTCATTGATGTTCTTGATCATGTTGTCGATGTGATCTGTCATTTCATCGTAGAAGCCAAGCGTAGACTCCCTCTAGCGGTGATCCACACATGTACCTCGTATCTATGGACGTCGTCAAACGATTCTCTAGGTGTTAGAGTGGAGAAGCCTTTTCTTACGTTGTCCTCCTTAGATATTCTTGATCTGATGGAAGAGGATCTCTCTCGGTCTTGAGAGCATTCTTGGAGGAAGAGGTTCTTTCGACCATGAAAGAATTATCCAGAATTTTTGTGTCTCACACGGGGTAGGAAAAGAGTTGGGGTTGTAAGGATATTTATAATCAGTTTTGATGTTGTAGAGTTATGACAATAAATAAAATCATTAGGAATTTTATTTATTTCATTGACTCTTATTTAAAACCCCCATGTCGAATAATTAATTCCTTGACATGCGCCCATGCTGATTATAATAAATATCATTTAAAACAATATTATATCCTCAAAATACCGAATGGAAAAACTACACGGTGTGTATTAAAAAATACACAGCATGTACTTGTTTTTCATTGAAAACTACACGACGTGTACATTCAATATACATAGCGTGTATATCTTGTTTTCATTTATTCATTTGCTTTCCATAAAGAAAACTACACGGGGTGTAATTATTAATACACAGCGTGTACTTGTTTTCCATGAAAAACTACACAGCGTGTATTCTTGTTTTTCATTTCCTTCTTCCTCCATCAGTAAAACGATTTAGGCTTCCATGAATAATTATTAAACCATGTACGGTAATAATCTTTATTCTACTTGAGATACTTGAATACACTTAGTGTGTGACCCTCTAGGACTCTTTCTCATTGGCATTAGGCGAGCTTTCCTAAAGTCCAAGATTTCTATCTAGTAACGAGTCAAGGCACCCAAGAGAAAGAAGTTGACGACGCATTGTCGTATCACCTCATATGAATTCTTACTGTGTAATTTAATCCCTTTGTCTCGATATCTCATCAAGCAGGTTTCATGGCAGTGTCATAAACCTATATGATTGATCCATCGTTCTTTGACTACCAGAAATAAACTCGTCGTTCACACCATGGCCATGGAATTTAATGCGACAGTTCTATTTCAATCAATGGGCTGAGATATCAACTTCCATAAATGGAATAGAAAAATCCTTCCTCAACTTGTCCATTAACAACATGTCACTTGTGACACACCCAACGTACCCTACTTCCCACAAACTGTCTGCGTGACGGTTTTTGTCAGCAAATATATGTGCGCGAGTCATGACATGAGTTAATGATAATCATTCAGTCTATGGACCATTACACAAGCTCGTAGATAGCAATGTCCATTGACACCAAGACATGTGGAATTTTTATTGGTGGGTATGTTCTCATAATCTCCCATCTTGGAGATTACCAAGTGCGAACTCTGTGAGAGAGAGTCTCATCTTCTTACGAGTACTCGCACATGACGGTCTGTATTCTATGTGTCCTGTCATAGTATGTCATCCAACCGTCGAACTTTATTTAAGAATATTGTTATATCATTTCAAGGTTCTCATCATAGCGGGGATCTGCCATGACCTTATCAATGCGACAAATATTCCGGGACATTATTATATTATAGTTATGCAGAATAATGAACAATATATAATAAGTGAACATTCATGTAATCAAAGTACAAAACATTTGGTTCTCAGGACACCAACCCTTACAGATAGTTGGTAGCCTCTAGCATTTGGGGAGGTGTCCCTATGGTTAGGTAACCAACTCATTTCGACCATGTGAGACAGTGCCCGATTTGGGGATGTTAAATGTATATAATTATAAATTTATTAATATATATATATATATTAATATATATTAATATATATAATTATATAATTATATAATTATAAATACAATTAATATATTTATTATTTAAATATATTTATTTTAATTTTAAAATTATTTTAAAATAAATTTATACAATTTTTTTATTTTATAAATAATAGTTTTAAAACATTATATATGTTTATAATTTTATAATTAACTATTTAAATTACAATATAATTAAAAAATCACGTAAATATTTTAATTATACAAATTTCAAAAAAAAATTAAATATTAAAACATAATAAATAAAAAATAATAAAAATTATTAATATAAGTTAGAAACATATTGAAAATATTATATGTATAATAAATAAATTAATTTATAAATAATTATCACAAATTGATTAAATTCTAAAAAATATAAAAATCAAAATATATTTAAATTGATTAAAAAATATTAAATTAATGCATTATTAAAAAATAATAAATTTAATTCACTAGAAAAAATATTATTTCAAATAATGAATTAATATAAGTTTAACAATAGGAATTGTAAGCACGTATAGAAATGACTTAATTATAAAAATTCCAAAATATTTTTAAAATTTTAAAACTTAATAAATAAAATCAAATAAATACTATTTATAAAAATTAAAAAATTAAATGAAAAATATTAATTTTTAAAATAAAAATACCTTTCGAAAATGAATAAATTCGAAAAATATTACATCAAAAATTAAGAAAAATATACATCAAATGTAAAATAAGTGCTTGTTATATATGTATCTGTTTTATAAATATATGTATATCCCACATACATGTGGACATATACATACACATACATCCACATTCATAAATTTGTACACATATGACATCTATATATACACATATAGAAAACACACTCACACAACATAATATAATCACATATATGTACATAGGGATTAATTATATAAATGCATTTCTTAATTAATGTATATAAATGAAAATGAATTTTTTAATATAAATATGATAAATTTATATACATTAATAATAGATTTTTTATTAAATGTTTTTATCAGTGCTAAGAAAATTACTTATAAATATGCACATTTATGAGTGTTAAAACTGTATTTTTAAATGGAATACTTTTATCATGGTTATTTCTAGCACCAGATAAACCTCGATCTGTGGTAGTTGATTATTATCTATTATTCTCAAGATCCACTAGCCTATATTATTAAATAATGTTGAACAATATTAATGACTATGAAAATGCCTCTAGTGAATGGGTGAATTTATCCAGATCTGAAATGCCTTTTAGAAGATGTGTTTTGGATGGAAAGAATGAGTTGTTCCAGAATGGGCATCACCACCCACATGGTCTCAGTTTCTGGGCACCACCCTCGATACCATGCCTGGTTCCGAACTCCTGAGGGATATTCAAGATGTTGCTTTAGAGAGTATGACCACTATCATCCACCACACTGCCACCCCAAAATGATCTTTTGGTTGCCAACTCCATGGGCTCCTGATCTAAAACTTATAAATGTTTTAATCATAGACATTGTTTTTAAATAATAATGAAAGAAATTTGTGTTTTATATATCCCCATAATACATTTTTACCCTACTCAAAATTGCAATTATAATTATTATTATTATTACTATTACTATTATTATTATTACTATTATTATTATCCATTCTATACTTTTTTATTAAGATTATCAAATAAAAATAATATCATTATAACAGTTTGAAGAGGGGACTATAAAAAACATAGAAATCCATTTTTCCTTCTATAATGTTTATTATTCTTGATTTTTTTGTTGGATTACTAGTAGATGTTATTTCTGTTATTGTTGTTTTTTATTGTTTTTGTTGTTTTTTTTGTTGTTGTTATTGTTGTTGGTATTGTTATTATTATGGTTTGGGGTGCCATAGGGTTTCAGTGTACATCCCATGATCAAATCTTTGAAGGAATATATTTTATTCCATTGAATGATTTGTAAACCTATTTGGATAATTTATATGGATTTTAGAGATTGTGTATGTAGAGGATTCTACTTAGGCGATTTAATAGTGAAATTTCTACACATTTCTCTATATTAATATCTATCATTTGTCAACACTAACAAAAATAGATACTAAAAAAGGGGTCACTTTTATTAATTCTAGCTAAAAGCACTGATAAATGATTTTTTAACAATCATTGATAAAGGCACCATTTATTTGTCCTTTTATTAGTGCTCATAAATGATGACCATTATAATTTTTTAATAAATTATTAACAAAATTAAAATATTAATATATTTATAATTAAATATATATATATATATATAATATATTTTTTAAAAATGAATTATATAATACTAAATATGTATTAACAATTAATATATAATAAAAAAATGAAAATTATTTTAAAAATAATTTAAAAAACATTAATTAATATTTGTAAAATGATTATACATTAATAGATATTTCATTACAATTTGGTGATAGAAATAATTCACAAATCAATTAATATCTTAAGATAAATTGAATAAATGAATTATACATCAAATGATATGAACTATTCATTAGAGTGATTGTTTGGGCTCCACAAGATATCAAATAAAAGCCTATGAATACATCTACCATGTGTTTCGAAAAACCCTCAACCAATATTTTATAGATATTAAAAAGGTCTATAAGGCCTCCTAAATTTTGTTTTCAGTAGGGATACAAAAATTTATTATTGTTCAATGTAATTATATCTTTGTTAAATTTGTACATCATATTTTTTATGTGAAAAGGGTATTGTGGGTACATACGAGGATCAAATATGAGTATGAATATATTTTCATCATTTTCATGAGTTATAAACCTAATTGGATTATTATTATGGATTATAGATATGGTGTTGGTTGAGTCTTCTTCTTGGGTGATTTCAATGGTGACACTGCTAAAAATGGTTCAATATTATGTTATATCATTTTCTATTATGAAAAAATGTTGATAAAATGGATACTTTTATCTATGCTAGCTAAAAGTTCTGATAATGGAAGATTTTCCCAATGATGATAAAGACCCATTTATCCATGCTTTTTTTATCACTAATAAATAGTGACCTTCATAATTATTTATATAGATTATTAGAAAAAAAATTATAATATAAATATATAAATGATATTTTAATAAATATTATTTATATAATACACACCAACAAAGAAATTTCCTATAGTGGTCACCGTTAAACCATTTTTTGTGATTTCACTTGTCCCATTGCTAAAAGGTAATACTGAAAACCATTAGAGTTTTATATAGGGGTATCCCACATAACCACAATGGTGTCTGTGGTAAGAGTATTAGTTAGTTTTTTAGGTTTTCATAATTCATAGTCATATAGTGACACTATTGGGGGAACTAAAGTAGCAAAAAAATAATAATTACCGACCACCTAATCCACTCCCTAGATTGAAGATTTTTTAAAAAACAATTATAGTTTTATAGACACCAAATAAAACATAAAAAACATAAACAAAAAAATGTTATTATAAATTAAAAACATTTCAATATTCATTATACATAATAGATGAATAAATAGAAGGAACCATCAACAGGTTAATAATTGAGCTTGTATATATAGTTTCATGATAATGAAGGCTACTCAGGCTAGTTCAGTCCCATATCGAGTCAATAATTACTTCCTTTAACCTAAAATTTTACAAACAACCTTCTTCAATATAATATCCAAATATTGAAGTCAAAAAAGGGAATTAAAAATAGACTAATGAACATCTCTCTGAAGAGACTCTTACCACTTTCTATTCCACTCATCTTTTCAATGTAGGACCATTGATTCTCCACAACATTTTGCAATAGGTTTCCACATTGAGGACACCATTACAACACCACATCCAAACTCTTAAAGTCTCTGCCATTGAAACAAAATAAAGAGTATAATTTACAATATCATTCTCAAATACCTCTTCCTTTATCACTAATCTAATTAATTTAAGGAAGATCCCCTTGTTTTTGTGTTATATGATACAACCTAAAACTATAGAGAGAAAAACATCTTGACATGTATCATATCCCAGCCAATGAACTTTGAATTTCCCAATATACAATCATTTCCTAATGTGTATCATCAGTTCAGATAGCTAAATCCTAGGACATAGATGACATGAAAAAACTGATACAATCTTAAAACATGATACAATTTCATTAAAATTATTTCCCTATATAAAAACAAAAGCATAAACATGTTTCTAATATTTTATAATGATAGAAATATCCCCTCCTTTTATCTCATGGAATGTATTTATTGATATTGAAAATGAGTAAACACTGTAGATCAAACACAGGGATAAAAAAACTTAAACCACTATTCTAGTTAGTTGTGATGTTGCATTCCCTAGATCTATAAAGAAATATTGTTTTACCATCATTTATATGAATGTAATGATAAAAAAATAATTATATCATCATATATTTGATGAAAACAATATGGATTTTTATAACACTAGTTAATATCATTTTACGACACTTATCACTTAAGATACTTCTGTCTCAATACATTTAGAACTAGACTGGTGAATGTTGGGAATTCAATTATTGATGAGAGTGAAATGTTAAGAATTTTTTTGATTCTGAAAATATTTTTAAATCAAGAGAAAAATGGAATAGATCATGTTTCAGAAAAGTAAGAAAGTTTTTTCAATTTAATCTTGTAATTCATATAAAAATATATAAAGCATAAAGAAATTTGAATAATTTCCTAAATGAGTTTTTATCTAATCTTAGATGTAGGTTTTTATATTAACATCAAAAATTTATTTTGAAATAGAACAATAGAGATGGAACATGATTGATCATTGAGAATAAATTAAACCCTATATCAATAAGAATAAAAAATGAACATTTGATTCATGGAATGTATAAAAACATCAGATTTAATATAACATTTATTCCTTACTAATATCGCGATATCTACAAGAGTGTTTAGAAAAAAATAAAATTTATTGATTTAATCTAAATCATTTTCATGGATCAATTTAACAATAATTTTAAATGGAATAAAGTATTATATTTTCAAGTACTTATAATGTAATAGTAAAAGATAAATATAATTTTTTTTATAATGATTCTTGAAGCTTTCACTTAATTACGTTGGAATAATAATAATTGAGAATACAATAATGTAACCTAGTTGTCAATGAAATCAGATCTATTGACTCTATTCCAAGATTCTCTTCTTCAATAAGACCAAATAATTCTAAGAAATATCTTCTTAATCTCTTGAAAGAATCTACCATTTTTTATTCCCCTAATAATTATTGTTTATGCAAAAGTTATGTGAAAACAAATGATATGATTTAAGAAATAGTATGAAATAACAATTATTATTCAAATTGTTGATGAATATTTCCCAAAACATATTCTATACATAGGATTAGGTTCCTGTGAAAGTTAATCAGTAATAGAAAATAACGGTACGGCACTATTTATCTCAAACAACCTATACTTCTTGATTCTATAGTTTTACTGATTAAATCAATACCAATTATCATAACTAAATGAATTTTAGTTCATTATATAACACATACCATTGGACAGAACCTCTCCTAGTGGTTTGATTTGAAATTGAATAAAAATAGAAATATAAAAAATATATAAATACATCACTTACTTTGTATCAATTTTAATAAGGTACAAAATAAAAAATGTCTTTAAATAAAATTTCAATGATGCATTAAAACATCATTTAAATACATATCACATTTAATAAGTTACATGATAGAAAATATTATAAAATCAACTATAGTAATCCTCAAATATTTTAACTAAATAAAAACATTTATCTACAAAAGGGATTAATCCAGGGATTTTATTTAGAAATATATTATCTCTGGGTAAAAATGATACAGTAGGCAATAAAACAATTATAAAAGTATTCTGTCAATAAATATTATCTAAAGATATTCCATGTTATTTTACAAAAGGTATTAGGATGACCATGGTTGGTCTTCTTCCCTTACTCCTATATTATGTGTGAGATGCCATGGAAGTTGTTTTTTCGACATATGAAATGAAAATTTAAAGAGTTTAAGTGCATGATGAATTTATAATTGAAGTGGGAAGGTAATTCAGCACTGATGATAATGACCAGAATAATAACCTCTAATTAAATCAACATTTATTTATAAAAATTAATATTTGATTTTATGAGGAAAATGATTTAATACCCTTCCATGTTAAAACATAATAAAAATGGTTCAGGTTCAACATAACCAAACCTCTATAGAATCATCAATCAATTCATAAATATTGTGAATGAAAATTATAAAGAAATATGATTACCCAAAAATTATAAATGAAATTTTTATAATCATGGGTACCTCGCATGCATCATTCCATATACCATAGAATCCTTACACATGATAAGAAAATGGGTATACAATAATAAAATCAAACAAAAGAGAGAAAATTATAACATTCCATGGATAATAAATATTTGAAAAATGGAATTCTGAGGTTACAATTTAAAAAACTAGGTCACTAATATAAAAACAACAAACACATACATTTTAGAAACCTTAATTTTTTGGATTCACCAATAATGTAGAACATTTTCAAATATCGAGATTTTCTATTTTAAAAATTCATGAAAATTAAAATAAATAGTTTTTAAAATAGTTTTTTTAATCAATATATCTTTTTTACTTATTTATCATGAAATATAGTGACTTATATTATAATATATAAAGAAATTCACTGAATGAACTAAATAGTAATGCACATGGTTGAGAAACATGATCTAGATTTATGTACAACAAAAACAACATGCATTACAAAGGAGAAAAATATAGAAGAGAAAAACAAAAGGCCTATAAACACCAGTCATTAAATAAGGTATTTCCAGATAGCACAAAAAATCTAGATCCAAGTGTCATATTTAGCACGTAGAGGTGGGTTGAGCTGGGACTACCTCACCCTGAGGGGACGATAACAATCAAAGGTGGTGGCCAGATCAGGGGCAGTATAGAGAGGGGTGGTGGTGGCCTTAGTAGGGGTGTAGTGATCAGGTAGGGGAGAAGATCTGTGGATTGATTTTAGTTTCGAAATATTTTAAACTAGGTGTGGTGAGGGTGAGGGAGATGATGAGGAAGGGGGAGTAGGTACATGAGGTGAGGGGGAATGAATATGGCTCTATAGAGGGAGTGGTTTGGGTGAGGGGAGGGGGTAGGGGAGATGAGGGAAGGGATATAAAGAGTTATCGGGGAGGGTTCCATGATAGGTGGTTCATTTTTTTAGGTGAAAAAACTGCCAATAGTGGTCGATGATACTTACCAATAGTTACTACCTTTAGCAGTCACATGCATCAATACAAGAAAAAGATTGATTCTATAGTAGTGACTAAATATATATAATATAATTACTGAAAATTGGATAAAAAATAATTAGAATTAAATATTAATTATTAATTTAAAAATTTGTATTTAGTAATAGATATTTCATTACAATTTTTTTTAGAAAAATTTAATTAATTAATTAATATCTTAAGCTAAATTTAAGGAATTACATAAATTTAAAAAAAATCACAACATTTGATCTTGGTGTCTTTTTGGGCTCCAAGAGATATAAAATAAAACTCGGAGAAGATATCTATGTTGTGCTAACCTAGAAAACTTGGGTCACTATTTTCTAGAGGTCAAAATGGTCTATAGGGCCTCTAAGATTGTGTTTTTATTAGGGATACCCTATTTTTTATGGTTCGATGGAATTCCCACATGGTTTAAGAAGGACTACACATTTTTTGGGGCAGAATGAATTTACTAAAAAATGATTACAATGATATGTATATTGTGGTGTTAAAAATTTTCCCTTTTTCATATTGTAGTGTTATTGATAATTAAATATATGCACCCACACACAATAACACACACACATACAAATTTGTATATATTTATTTATTAAAATCAAATCATTTAAAAAATGTTTAAACATATTTACATATAAAGTATCATTTTAAATATATAAATATATATAACATATTGAAATAAATATTTAGTATCCATTTTATTTTAAATAACAATCTAACCATTTTATTTACTTAATAAAATCATAATATATATATATATACCTATAGAAATTTAAATTTGATTTTTATATATAAGTATGTTTGAGTGTATTATTAATCATATATATGTATATATATATGTATATATTCTAGTAATATTTAAATAAATATTAATATATATAAATATTATAATTAGTATATATTAGAAAATTTACATATATATATGTGTGTGTGTGTGTGACAGGTGGTAATTTATTTGTTATTTATTATATATATTTATGTATCCTTATAAATTGTAATAAATATTTATTAAAATAAATATACATTCATTTATATAAACGCATAATACTTATATAGATATATATATATATTGAAACACAGATATATATATATATTGAGAGGGAGAGAGAGAATTACAGAAGATGAGAATAGTGGGATTTTATTGGAATCTTCTATCTCTACTCAATAATAGAGATTAGGGATTTACCCTTATGGAAATCTCATTATATCCTTACATGGATGAATCTTTCCATGTTTTGGGACATTTCGATTCTGGCAGGCATAAAAATTATAATCATGATAGTCATAGGGTTGTTCATGGTCGGATCGATCCAGCTACATTTCTTCTTAATGGTCCTCAAGTTAGTTCATTCTCTCTCTACAAATAATCGGATGCTGGAGTGATTCATCGAAAGGTAAATATTTACCATGTTAAGGAGGACTCTGATGAAGTTTCAAAATTTTTAAAATAGGTAATCACTTCATTATTACACACATTATTTTTTCCAAGGACTATGTCGTGGAAAGTAAGAGACCCGGATGAATAACTTTCTGTTTTGTGGGTGTTTGAGAATTGAAGATGTGTCTCAATGGGTCATGGATTTCTCCATATTTTGTTCTAAAATGAATACCTGAAGATGACGGTGTGGTGTGTCGACATTGTCTCCCTCATCCCTATGGTCATGAATATATGAGAATGGGAAAGTAATTTAAATCCTTGGATCCCTTTAGGCCCATAAATATGTGACCAAATTGCGGTTTTCTTGAAAATAATGAATTCTCAATGACTTATGTAACATTTTATCATGACATGTATTTTGGGTGATTGGTTGTTATAGAATCCCCATGGAAATTTTATTATTTTATTAATTAAATAGATGGATAAATTGGTAGACAAATAGTAATTAGTACAATAAACCATTTGGTCTTATGTGGTAATATTATGATACGCTTACAGTTGTGATATGCACTTCTACACATGTCATGATGCTTATATATCAAGGTATTCACTGACACATGCTAATATACTTATATATCATTTTATGACATGATACACGATGTGGTGATTATATACCGAGCTAGTCCTTGACACATGTTGTGATGATTATATACCAGTCAATTCCATGACATGTGTTTTTATGCTTAAACGTGAGGCTTGGCCTTGACACATGATGCAATACTCATATACCGAGTTCATACCTCACACATGTTGCGATGATTATATACCCAGCTAGGCCATGACGCATGCTAAGATGCATATATTCTGGGTTTTGTCCCAGGGATATGAGATACCATGTGTATACTGTTGTGGATGGAATAGTTATGCTAAATCCTCAGAGACATTCTGGAAAGGTGTCGATGTAGGTTGATTGACATATCATATTAATTGTGAATTAATTGATATATGTGTTCATCACATTACAGAATGCAGTTATACTCAAACTGTTTTGTTTAGACATAGTGGTGTCGACCAACTGTGTTTAACTCACACCCTACTCTGGACTCTTTTTGACACCAAAGAAGATTATATGGATGTTGGTTTGTATATTGGAAAAAGACCTTATAGAGTATTTTTTCTTGTCAGATGGGTTGGAACTTGAAGATGGTACTGACATGGGGGTTGGGATTAGGGTCAATGGATGGTTTATTTGAGTTTTCTAATCTTTTATTCATAAAAACTTCATCATGTCAATTATTTTAATTCATCTTATCATTACATTATTCTTTTATTATTTGTTATATTATTCAGTTGGCATTTATTTTTTGGTGTATCAACTCTGTATTATGGTTTTCTTTTTTTCTATAGTCTAATATTAATGTATTTTCCATTATATTGGAACTCTAAATCATGGGGTATAGTCTCCAGAGTATATTTAGCACATCCCGATGATAGTTGGTAGGCTCTAGCATATGGGGAGGTGTCCCTAAGGTTAGGTAACCAACTCATTTCGACCATGTGAGACAGTGCCCGATTTGGGGATGTTACATGTATATAATTATAAATTTATATATATATATATATATATATAAAATTATATAATTATAAATACAATAAATATATTTATTATTTAAATATATTTATTTTAATTTTATAATTATTTTAAAATAAATTTATACAATTTTTTAATTTAATAAATAATAGTTTTAAAACATTATATATGTTTATAATTTTATAATTAACTATTTAAATTACAATGTAATTAAAAAATCATTTAAATATTTTAATTATATAAATTTCAAAAAAATTAAATATTAAAACTTAATAAAAAAAATGAAAAAATATTATTCATATAAGTTTGAAACATATTGAAAATATTATATGTATAGTAAATAAATTTATGTATAAATAATTATCACAAATTGATTAAATTTGAAAAAATATAAAAATCAAAATATATTTAAATTGATTAAAAAATATTAAATTAATGCATTATTAAAAAATAATAAATTTAATTCATTATAAAAAATATTATTTCAAATAATAAATTAATATAAGATTAACAGTAGGAATTGTAAGCGCGTATAGAAATGACTTAATTATAAAAATTCCAAAATATTTTGAAAATTTTAAAACATAATATATAAAATCAAATAAATACTATTTATAAAAATTAAAAAATTATATTAAAAATAATACTTTTTAAAATAAAAATACCTTTAGAAAATGAATAAATTCAAAAAATATTACATCAAAAATTAAGAAAAATATACATCAAATGTGAAATAAGTTCTTGTTATATATGTATATTTTTTATAAATATATTTACATCCCACATACATGTGGACATATACATACACATACATCCACATTCATAAATTTGTACACATATGACATCTATATATACACACATAGAAAACACTCTCACACAACATAATAATATCACATATATGTACATAGGGATTAATTATATAAATGCATTTCTTAATTAATGTATATAAATGAAAATGAATTTTTTAATATAAATATGATAATTTATATATATTAATAATACATTTTTATTAAATTTTTTTATCTGTGCTAAGTAAATAACTTATAAATATGCACATTTATGAGTGATAAAACTGCATTTTTAAATAGAATACTTTTATCATGGTTATTTCTAGCACTAGATAAACCCAAATATGTGGGAGTTGATTATTATATATTATTCTCAATATCCACTAGCCTATATTGTTAAATAATGTTGAAGAATATTAATGACTATGAAAATGCCTCTAGTGAATCGGTGAATTTATCAAGATCTGAAATGCCTTTTAGAAGATGTGTTTAGGATGGAAATTATGAGCTGTTCTAGAATGGGCATCACCACCCACATGGTCTCAGTTTCCGGGCACCACCCTCGATACCATGCCTGGTTCCAAACTCCTGGGGGATTTTTGTGATGTTGCTTTAGAGAGTATGGGCACTATCATCCACCACACTGCCACCCCAAAATGATCTTTGGGTTTCCAAGTCCATGGGAACCTGATCTACAACTTATAATTGTTTTAATCATAGACATTGTTTTTAAATAGGAATGAAAGTAATGTATGTTTTATATATACCCATAATACATTTTTACCGTACTCCAAATTGGAATAATAATAATAATAATAATTACTATTTTTAGTATTATTATTGTTACTGTTATTATTAGCCATTCTATACTTTTTTTATTAAGGTTACCAAATAAAAATAATATCATTATAACAGTTTGGGGAGGGGACTATAAAAAACATAGAAATCCATTTTGCCTTCTATAATGTTTATTATTCTTGATTTTTTTGTTGGATTACTAGTAGATGTTGTTGCTGTTGTTGTTATTTTTTGTTTTTGTTGTTTTTGTTGTTGTTGTTGTTGTTTTTGTTGTTGTTGTTATTGTTATTATTATGGTTTGGGGTGCCATAGGGTTTCGGTGTACATTCCATGATCAAATCTTTGAAGGAATACATTTTCTTCCATTGAATGAGTTGTAAACCTATTTGGATAATTTTTATGGATTTCAGAGATGGCGTAGGTCAAGGCTTCTACCTAGGAAATTTAATGGTGAAATTTCTATACATTTCTCTATATTAAGATCTATCATTTCTCAACAATAACAAAAAAGATACTAAAAATTGGGTCACTTTTATTAATGCTAGCTAAAATCACCGGTAAATGATGTTTTAACAATCATTGATAAAGTAACCATTTATATGTGTTTTTAATAGTGCTCATAAATGATGATATAAGGCCATAGCCCTAAACATTACTTAATCTTGAGTTATTTCAAGAATACACGTTGAGGATCTTTTCAGGTTTACAGTTTTAGAGAATTAGATCATAAATCATGCATTACATTCCACATTTATACAAAGTCGTTACATAAAAGATAGTATTCATTTTTTCCCATCAACGGAAAAATATTTAAAACAAAACATGGATTCTTTCATGAAACTTCCTTAACACTATCATCACATCATGTACCTTTCCCTTGACCTGTGAAAAACATTTCAAAAACTTGGGATGAGCATAAAAATCTCAATAAGGGATATAAAAATATGGAAAGGAAACATTAGTACATGTATATGTAAGAATCAATGAAATCATACTTTACTAATAAAACATAAGCACGTTATCATACCTCATAAAATCATAAGATTTATGAATAACTCATATAAATCATAAGACATAAAGGTTACTTGAGTCATTCATAACATTCTTACGTAGGGAGTAACCCTCATGGTTACTTTTGGAATACCCATCATAGTATATTCCCTAAATCTCATTAGATAAACCTTAACGTTTAACCCCTTAGTGTTACCCAATTCATTGGAGATCTATATCTGGCTCACCCACCCTTAGTTTATCACGGAACCACCTGTCTTCATAACAATGCCTAAGAACCATAACATAATCTTATCACAAAAAACATGCATAAAGGAAACATAATATTTCCACATTTCAATCACAAGATATCAAAACAACACATTGATATAATAAAAACATTATGAAAACCATTTTCAATACCAAAATAAAATAAAATTAAAACATGGTATTTATTTTTCATTTAAAATGTTATGGCTTGTAGAGGAAGCCGAAACTCAAATAATTGTCGCGGCAGTGGAGAAGTCGTTGTCATAGAATTCGTATGACAGAAAAATATTCCTTTTGTTGTTTAGTAAAATGATTCATATAAAAAAGATTAATTTTGAATAGATGTAAAATTCAACGGGGTTTATAAACCATATAAAATAAAGTTGTGTATAAAACAAAATATGCCTCAATGAAAGTAGATTGAGACGAAGTCCCTTACCTTGGGTCCAACTTGACTTGATCGTTCATTAAATTCTAGAATAATAAAATTGATTTAATTTATTCATTCTTAAAAACCTTTTTCAAGTTCATTATTTCTTTTATATCACTTATTACCATGTTATGTAAACTATGTAATTATTTAAGTTAATAATGGTCGTTTTTTCAATCATTGGTACTTGAGTCAAAAATAAACTCTTTATAATTAAAAGTTGTTCATCTGGTAAAATATCTATTATATCCATAATTATATTAATGATTTAGATATCATATATATCATATATATCCAGTATATACATGCATTTATAATATTACATAACATTTGGAGGTAAGAAATGAAATGCATCGTTCATGGAGACGGTAAGCCGTACGTACGCATGAACGCTACTTTCATTTCTATAACATATTTTATGGAATGGAATCATAATTATATAAAGGTATATTATAATTAAAGTATAATATCATATATAATATCATTAACTCCATCCTTTATACTTCCCACATATGTCCTTAACAAATCAAATCACTTTGAGGGGGTGCAAGTCCGCACTTCCTAAAATGAAGATATCGCATTTATCCATAATGGAAACCATAAAGGTATGCCATAAATGTAAAAATAAAGAATCTTAAGGAAAAAATAAACATATTATATATCATATATAAATATAGAGACATCTTAATGGCCACCTTTGAAGGTGTTAAAAGAATATTGAACAATCATCGTTTTGTGAGGCAGAAATTCACCATCCATGGAAAGAGTATGTTATTTAACCATTAGATGTAGGTGTGTATAAGTGTATCTCAAATACATATTTTAAAAACATCCTAGTATATTGAATATACTGGTGTTGTTACAAAATAAATGAATAAAAATAGTTTATGGGGTTGGAGAAGCAAAATAAAACAAAAGAACATTAGAGAAGACTTTACCTTTAAATCGGGTAACTCCTCTTGGTTTGAACCAAAACGGTTTCTTGAAGAGATTTTTACCTAAGGTAAGGCTTCTAGGATGAAGGTAGGGATATGGAGAGATAAAATTAGTGGATATTGGCTGAGACAATGGCTTGAGAATTGTGGGTAAGGAGGTAGAGTTGGGGGCCTTTTATAAGAGGAGAGGAGGGGCACTCTTGGAATGTTATAAAAAGTTACATTATATTGAAATGTGTTTCGGATTTAAATGGTCCCACATTGATATATTTCGAGGATAAGGTGATAAGGGTTCTAAATATACTCATCCAATAGGTTTTTGACAAGTGTAAGTCTTATATTTTACATTATCTATTCATTTTATTTAAATCGTTCATTAATGAGGTAATAGCTGCATCATCATGATGTCATAAATAATTTAATTTAATTTAAGGTCTAAAAATTATAAAAAAATACTATAATGTAGGAAATATCTTTACCTTTACATTTAATATTTATAGTCTGAATGATAATTTACACATAAAAAATTAAAAATGTTTTACTTGGGTCATACATACTTTGTTATATTTAACTTTCTTTAAAAATAAAAAGATAAAAAGTCATTATCACACAAAAGTGATTCCCTTGGGTCTCAAAGATTGGCACAAGGCATCCCATGGTCTTCCAGGACACAACCAGTAGCATTAGGACACATGTTGGGGTCATTTACTATTATTATGATATTATTTTATTATCCTTAACAACCCAATTACTAATTAATCATGATAATTAAAGATAATTACCGTCGTTACTATTCATAATGTCCAAAAACAAAAAAGCCTTAATTACATAATTTGGACCTTCTAATTGGAAATATGGAATCCATTTTACCAACTTCCAAACATAGAAATTTCAATAATGAGTTTAAAAATAATTCCTGTTGTCAAAACAAATAGCGTGTTTTTTTGAAACAATATCTATGAAAAGTCCGGCACTTGTTTATGCCCAATTCCAAAGTGAAATTAATTATAATGAACAAAATTGGATTACATGGTAAAAATGTATTCTAATTACACTTTAAAACCAATTAAAAATATTATCTAACCATATAATTAAATTAGATGAAAAAGTAGTTTTGATGTAAAATGCAGTATTTTTCACTATTCATTAAAAACAGAACATTGTCAGAAAAATACCAAAAAAATTATCCAAAGTAAATTTTAATATCCCAATGATAAAGAATAAGTTTAATTTGACAAATATATCTTATAAAATTGTCAAAATATAGATTTAAAAATGGTTCTCCCTCAAAAGGCGGTAAAATAATCTTTTAAAAATATTAGAGAATTATATGCTTAAAATTGGATTTATTCTCATTTTAAGCCTCTAGAACACTATATAATTCATAAATAGTAATAGATAAGAATATATATTCTTCATTAATTATTTTTGATGTTACATCCTTCCCCCCTTAAGAAAATTGTGTCCCCACAATTTATTTACTTATCGAATAAGTGGGGGTATTTACCCCTCATTGCATTTTCAGATTCCAATGTTGCCTCTTCACTCATGTGGTTTTTTCCAAAAAACCTTTACTTGATGAATCACCTTATTCTGAAACACTTACTCCCAGTGGTCAAGAATCTGGACTGATTATTCCTCATAAGATAGATTCTCTTCCAGCTGAACTACCTCTGGACTCAAAACATGACATTGATCTGGCATGTACTTCCTTAACATTAAAACATGAAAAACATTGTGTATCTGAGATAAACATGGAGGTAAAGCCACTCAGTATGGAACTCATCCAACTCTCTCCAGAATTTCATATGGTTTAATGAACCTTGGACTCATATTTCCTTTTTACCAAATCGCATCACACTTTTCCATGGTGATACTATGGGAAAAACATGATCACATACCACAAAAGAGAGATCCTTCCTCCTGTTGTCTGCATAACTCTTCTACCTGCTCTGAGCTATTCTCATGTGTCTCTGTATCAGCTAAACTTTTTCTTCCAATTCTTCTACCAATTATGGTCCCATAAACATCTTTTCACCTACTTCATCCCAAAAAGCAGGAGTTCGACACTGCTTCCCATATAATGCCTCAAATGGTGCCATCTGTAAACTGGAATGAAAACTGTTATTATAAGAAAACTCATCTAAAGAACGATGTTGGTCCCAACTTCCCTGATAATCCGTCTAACAAGCACATAGAATATCCTCCAAAGTCTAAATTGTTGGTTATGACTTCCCATCTAATTGAGGATGAAAAGCTGTACTAAAATTTAATTCAGTACTCAACGACTTCAGAAGGCCTTTCCAAAAGTTAAAAGTAAACCTGGGATCACGATCTGATAAAATGGAGACGGGAAATCCATGTAACCTAATTATCTCTTTAAGATACAAACGAGAAATATGATCTTGGGAAAAGTATCTCGTATAGAAAGTAAATGAGTAGATTTAGTCAAGCGATCAACAATAACCCAGATTGCATTTTTACCTCAAGGTGTCTTCGGAAATCCCACAATGAAGTCCATGGATATATTCTCCCATTTCCACTATGGTACTGGTAAAGGTTGAATCATCCCTTTCAGTAACTACCACTCTTCTTTAACCTGTTGACAAGTCAAACACTTCACAGTAAAATCAGTAATATCTCTTTTCATTCCATCCCACTTGTAATACTCCTGAAGATCTCTATACATCTTAGTACTTCATGGATGAACTGAAAATGGAGAACTATGAGCTTCACATAACAACACTATCTTCAACTGTGAATCACAAGGCACACACAATCTCTTCCCAAATCTCAAAACACATTCATTATCAATGTTGAATTCAGGAAACTTACCCTTCTGAACCAGCTCTACCTTTTTCTACAACTCGCTATCTTGCTTTTGTGCTTGCTTAATTCTATCTGATAAAGAATATTTCACTGATACCTGAAACAAAACAGAAGGACATCCTACACCAATAACTTCTATGCTAAATTTCATCAAATCATTAACCAAATGATCACGTTCCAAATGCAACATTGTTAATGAAGCATTACTTTTTCAACTCAAAACATCAGCCACATTATTTTCTTTTCCCAGATGGTAATGAATTGTACAATCATAATCCTTGATTAATTCTTGTCATCTCCTCTGTCTCATGTTCAATTCTTTCTGAGTGAATATATATACATTATACTTTTGTGATCAGTATATATTTCACACTTTACACCATACAAATTATGCCTCTATATTTTTAAAGCGAAAACAATAGTATCTAATTTCAAATCATGTGTATGGTATTTTACCTCATGAGTTTTCAACTGATGTGAAGCATAATCAATTACCTGATCATTCTGCATTAGGACGCAACCAAGTCCTTTCAATGAAGCATCACTGTAGATAAAAATCTCCCCATTCCTGGAAGGTAGTTACAAAACTAGAGCACTCACCAATCTTCTTTTCTGTTCCTGAAAACAATCATCATATTATTTTGTCCAGATAAACTTAACACCCTTCTGAGTTAGCTGATTCATTGGACTAGATAACCGTGAAAATTTTTAACAAACCTTGGGTAATAGCCTGCCAAACCAAGAAAACTACATATCTTGGTTACATTTATGGGTCTTGTTCATTCTTCCACAACCTTTGTTTTTGCAGGATCAACAGTTATCCCATCTTTAGAAACAATGTGACCAAGGAAAGAAATTTGTTGCAACCAAAACACACACTTTCTGAATTTCCCATACAATTTATTTTCTTTTAAGGATAGCAAAATATCCCTTAAATATCTTTCATGATCCTATTTAATTATAGAAAACACCATAATATCATCAATGAAAACAACCACAAACTTATCCAAGAACGCATGGAAAATTCTATTCATAAGGTCCATGAATATAGCAGGTGCATTGGTTAGCCCAAAAGTAATAACTACAAATTCATAATGGCCATATCTTGTATGAAACGCCGTCTTCGGAATATCTGCTCTCTTTACATTCAACTGATGGTACCCCGATCTCAAGTCAATATTTGAAAAATACTGATCTCCCTGGAGCTGATCAAACAAATCATTGATATGAGGCAAAGGATATTTGTTCTTAATAGTGATTTTATTCAAGGCTTTATAATAAATTCAAAGTCTCATTGAACCATCTATCTTTTTAAAAAATAAAACAGGAGTACCCCATGGTGATGTGCTATGTCGAATGAAACCTTTCTCTAATAAATATTGTAATTTCTCCTTTAACTCTAAAAGTTCAATTTGAGTCATTCGATAAGGGGGTTTTGAAATTGGCATATCATTGGTAACTAATTAAATAGTAAATTCAACTTCCCGATCTGGTATTATTCCAGGAAACTCATCAGGAAAAACATCAGGATACTCATTTACCACTGGCACATCATTAATCTGAACAGTTCCTTTGTTTTCAAAAATATGTGCAAGGTAACATTCATTTCCATCTTTTACAAGTTTCTCATCCTCTTGATATGATATCAACAGTAAGGGTTCATTATTGTACACAAACTGAAATTCTTTCTGAAAATAAACTTCTTTAGCTCTACAATCAATCTTAGCATGGTAAACAGAGAGCCAATCCATACCCATGATAAAATCAAACTCTACTAGAGGTAGAACAATAAGGTTTTTAAGTAGGTTCTTTCCACGGATAAGGATAGGAAGATTCTTATAAATTCTTTTTGCCTCAACATTTCCCCTAGGTGTTTTTACCACAAGTTCAGGAGTCATTTCTTGATATGGTATTCCAATTTTACTAGAAAAGTTTTTAGAGATGGAAGAATGTGTATACCCTGAATCAAACAAAACACTGGCATAATCCGAAAAAACAAAAAAAGTAACTGATACCACTTCATTTGATGGACCAACATCTGCTAAAGTAGTTGCAAAGGATTTCACCAACCCTTTCTGCTTGTAGTCTAACTGTTTCCCATCACTCGAGCTCTTTTTTGGACACTCTTTTTCATAGTGACCCATCTCATTGCACTTAAAACATTGCACTAACTCTAAATCAAATTTGTTCTTACCATCACTTTGATCTTTTTCAGTGCAATCACGAGCCTTATGTCCCATCTTACCACATGGGTAGCACTTTCTAGAATTTAGAAGAAATTCCCGAGCATGATTTTTACCACATTTATCACAAACTAGAAACTTAGTATTCTTATCATCATACCTTTTTGAAGAATTCTTCCCTTTCTCCTGCCACCTCGGTCTCTTCTTCTGTTGGTTGTAATAGATTACTTGATCATTGTAAAACTCCATTTCCACCTTCTCAACACATTGAACATGATTTTCATAACTCATGAACTCACGAGAAGCTAAATCCCTTCGATGTTTTGGCTTTAATCCTAAGTAAAAGCAATTTATTTTACTATCAAGGTCTCAGATAAAATTTAGAGAATACCTTTCCAATCGAGTGAACCTTTCTTCATAAGCAGCCATTGAGTCGTCCTCTTGCCTCAATTCCAAGAATTGTTTTTCCATCCTAATTCGAATAGCCTTATGAAAATACTTCTCAAGAAACATACCTTTGAATTCATCCCAGTCGAGAGCATCAATCTCATCAGCGTCCCTGATATTTTTAACCATCAACCACCACTGATCTGATTTACACTCCAAATTTTAATTAGTAAGACTAACCTTTTGATTATCTGAACACCCAATGACATTGAAAATCTTATCTAGTGATTTAATCCACCCTTCAGATAGCACAGGGTCAGATGATCCTCTGAATGATGGGGGATGTTGCCTCATGAAATGTTCCACCATTGACATGTTCCTCTGCGGTTGATCTGGCTGATCTCGTGAATGGATACCACCACCATTTATCGCTTGAGTCAACTACGCCATTACTGCAACAAACTGTTCATTTCCAATTCCGACCATCTCAAGATGCTGATTCGGATGGTCATTTCCTTCTGTATGCCTTCCTAGCACTGCTTCCATGTTTCCTCTGCGGAAACCAATCTGAACAAACATTTCCTAGATGAAGCAACATGGTAATCTTCAAATGTTAAATCATTCCAATTTGACCATAAAAAAATATTTTTGGATAATCATTTAACAGAATTCTAACTCCTAAAGTTATCTAAACCGACCTCTAATACCAACTATAAGGCCCCAGCCTTAAACATTACTTAATCTTGAGTTATTTCAAGAATACACATTTAGGATCTTTTCATGTTTAGAGTTTTAGATAATTAGATCATAAATCATGCATTACATTCCACATTTAAACAAAGTGGTTTCATAAAAGATAGTATTCATTTTTTCCCATCAACGAAAACATATTTAAAACAAAACATGGATTCTTTCATGACACTTCCTTGACACTATCATCACATCATGTACCTTTCCCTTGACCTGTGAAAAACATTTCAAAAACTTGGGATGAGCATAAAAATCTCAATAAGGGATATAAAAATACGGAAAGGAAACATTAGTACATGTATACGTAAGAATCAATGAAATCACACTTTACTCATAAAACATAAGCACGTTATCATACATCATAAAATCATAAGATTTATGAATAACTCATAGAAATCATAAGACATAAAGGTAAATTGAGGAATTTATAACATTATTATGTAGGGAGTAACCCTCATGGTTACGTTTGGAATACCCATCACAGTATATTCCCTAAATCTCTTCGGAGAAACCATAATGTTTAACCCCTACGCGTTACCCAATGCATTGGAGAGCTACATCAGGCTCACCAACCCTTAGTTTATCATGGAACCACCCATCTTCATAACAATTCCCAAGAACCATAACATAATCATATCACATAAAACATCCATAAAGGAAACATAACATTTCCACATTTCAATCACAAGATATCAATACAACACATTTATATAATAAAAACATTATGAAAACCATTTTCAATACCAAAATAAAAGAAAATTAAAACATGGTATTTATTTTTCATTTAAAAAGTTATGGCTTGTCGAGGAATCCGAAAGTCAAATAATGGTCACGGTGGCAGAGAAGTCATTGTCGCCGCATACGTACGACAAAAAAACATTCCTTTTGTTGTTTAGTAAAATGCTTCATATAAAAAAGATTAATTTTGAATAGATGTAAAATTCAACGGGGTTTATACACCGTATAAAAGAAATTTGTGTATAAAACAAAATATACCTCAATGAAAGGAGATTGAGATGAAGTCCCTTACCTCGGGTCTAACTTGACTCGATCGTTCTTTAACGTCCTACATAATAAACTTGAGTTAATTTCTACTTTCTTAAGAACCTTTTTCATGTCCATTATTTCTTTTATATCACTTATTACCATGTTATGAACACTATGTAATTATTTATGTTAAAAATGTTCATTTTGTTGATCATTGGTACTAGAGTCAAAAATAGACTCTTTTTAATTACAAGTTGTTCATGTGGTAAAATATCCATTATATCCAGAATTATATTCATGATGTAGATATAATATATATCACATATATACAGTATATACATGCATTTATAATATTACATAACATTTAGAGGTAAGAAATGAAATGCACCGTTCATGGAGATGGTAAGCCGTACGTATGCATGAACGCTACTTTCATTTCTATTTCATATTTTATGGAATGGAATAATAATTATATAAAGTTATATTATAATTAAATTATAATATCATATATAATATCATTAACTCCATCATTTATACGTCCCACATATGGCATTAATGAATCAAATCACCTTGAGGGGGCGGTAGTCCACACTTCCTAAAATGAAGATATCGTGTTTACCCATAATGGAAACCATAAATGTATGCGATAAATGTAAAAATGCAGAAGATTAAGAAAAAAATAAACATGTTATATATAATATATAAATATAGTGACATCTTAATGGCCACCTTTGAAGGTGTTAGAAGAATATTGAACAATCATCATTTCGTGAGGCAGAAATTCGCCATCCACGGAAACAGTGTGTTCTTTAACCATTAGATGTAGGTGTGTGTAAATGTAGCTCAAATACATCTTATAAAAAAATCCTTGTATATTTAGGGTACTGGTGTTGTTACAAAATAACTGAATAAAAAAATTTTAGTGGGTTGGAAAGGAAAAATAAAACAAAAGAACATTAGAGAAGACTTTACCTTTAAATCGGGTAACTTTTCTTGGATTGAACCAAAAGGGTTTCTTGAAGAGCCTTCCTCCTAAGGTATGGATTCTAGGATTAAGAGAGGTATGTGGAGAGATAAAATGAGAAGATCTTGGCTGAGCCAATGGCTTGAGAAGTGTGGGTAAGGAGGTAGAGGTGGGGGCCTTTTATAAGAGGAGAGGAGGGGCACTCTTGGAATGTTATAAAATGTTACTTTATATTGAAATGTGATTTATATTTAAAAGTTCCCAAATTGATATATTTCTAGGATAAGGTGATAAGGGTTGGAAATATACACATCCAATAAGTTTTTGACAAGTGTAAGTCTTATATTTTACATTATCATTTCATTTTATTTAAATCATTCATTAATGAGATAATCGTTGCATCATCATGACGTCATATATAATTTAATTTATTTAATGTCTAAAGATTATAAAAAAATACTGTAATGTAGGAAATCGTTTTATATTTCCATTGAATATTTATTGTCTAATAGATAATTTACACAGACAAAACTAAAAATGTTTTACTCGGGTGATACATACTTTGTTATATTTAACTTTCTTTAAAAATAAAAAGATAAAACGTCACTATCACACAAAAGTGATTCCATGGGGTCTCAATGTTTGGAACAAGGCATCCCATGGTCGGAAATGACACAACAAGTAGCATTAGGACACATTTTGGGGTCATTTTAATTATTATGATATTATTTTATTATCCTTAACTACCCGATTACTAATTAATCATGATAATTAAAGATAATTACCGTCGTCACTATTCATAATTTCCCAAAACAAAAGAGTCTTAATTAAATAATTTGGACCTTCTAATTCAAAATATGGAATCCATTTTACCAAATTCCAAACATATAAATTGAATTAATGAATTTAAAAATAATTCCCATTGTCAAAACAAATAGAGTGTTTTTTTGAAACAATATCTATGAAATGTTTGGCACTTGTTTATGCCCAATTCCAACGTGAAATTAATTCTAATAAACACCATTGTATTAAATGGTAAAATTATACTCTAATTAAACTATAAAACAAATTAAGAAGATAATCTAACCATATAATTAAATTATATGAAAAATCAGTTTTGATGTAAAATGCAGTATTTTTCACTATTCATTAAAAATTGAACATTGTCAGAAAAATACCAAAAAATTATCCAAAGTAAATTTCAATGTCCCAATCATAAAAAATAAGTTGATTTTGAAAAATATAGCTTATAAAATTTCCAAAATATAGATTTAAAAATGGTTCTCCATTAAAAGGCGGTAAAACAATCTTTTAAAAATATTAGAGAATTCTATGCTTAAGATTGGATTTATTCTCATTTTAGGCCTCTAAAACACTATATAATTCATAAATATACATAGATAAGAATATATATTATTAATTACTTACTTGGGATGTTACAGATGACCTTTATAAATTTTTAATAAATTATTACAAAATTAAAATATTAATATATTTATAATTAAATATATATAATATATTTTTCAAAAATGAATTATATAATACTAAATATGTATTGATAATTAATATATAATAAAAAATATGAAAATTATTTTAAAAATAATTTAAAAAACATTAATTAATATTTTTAAAATGATTATAAATTAATAGATATTTGATAACAATTTGGTGATAGAAATAATTAACCAATCAATTAATATCTTAAGATAAATTGAATAAATGAATTATATATAAAATGATATGAACTATTCATCAGAGTGTTTGTTTGGGCTCCATGAGATATAAAATAAAAGCCTATGATGATATCTACCATGTGTTTCCAAAAAACCTCATTCAATATATTATAGATATTAAAAAGTTCTATAAGGCCTCCAAAATTTTGTTTTCAGTAGGGATACCAAAATATTTTATTGTTCAATGTAATTCTATCTTCGTTAAATTGGGACACCATATTTTTTAAGTGTAAAGGGGATTGTGGTTACATACGATGATCAAATATGAGTATGAATATATTTTCATCATTTTCATGAGTTATAAACCTAATTGGATTATTATTATGGATTATAGAGATGGTGTTGGTTGAGGCTTCTTCTTGGGTGATTTCAATGGTGACACAGCTAAACATATTTCTATATTAAGTGATATCATTTACTGGTATAAAGAAATGTTGATAAAATGGATAATTTTATCGATGATAGCTAAAAGTATTGATAATGGAAGCTTTAACCAATGCTGATAAAGACCCATTTATCAATGCTTTTTTTATCACTAATAAATAGTGACCTTCATAATTATTTATATAGATTATTAGAAAAAAATTAAAATAGAAATATATAAATGATATTTTAATAAATATTATTTAAATAATACAAACCACCAATGGAATTTCTTATAGTGATCACCATCAAACCACTTTCTGTGGTTTCACTTGGCCCGTTGCTAAAAGGAAATATAGAAAACCATTAGAGTTTTATATAGGGGTATCCCACATGACCACTATGGTGTCTGTGGTAAGAGTATTAGTGACTTTTTTAGGTGTTCATAATTCATAATCATATAGTGACGCTATTGGGGGCACTAAAGTAGCCAGAATAAAATAATTACTGACCACCTAAGTCGGTCCCTATATTGATGATTTTTTTTAAAAAAGTATAGTTTTATAGACATCAAATAAAATATGAAAAGCATAAACAAAAAAATGTTATTATAAATTAAAAAAAATTCATTAATCATTATGCATAATATATGAATAAATAGAAGGAACCATCAACAGGTTAATGATTGAACTTGTATATATAGTTTCATGATAATGGACGGCTGCTCAGGCTATGTCAGTCCCATATCCAGTCAATAGTTACTTCCTTCAACCTAAAATTTCAGCAACCACCTTCTTCAATATAATATCACAATATTGAAGTCAAAAAAGTGACTTAAAAATAGACTAATGAATATCTCTCTGAAGTGACTCTTACCACTTTCTATACCACTCATCTTTTCAATGTAGGACCATTGATTCTCCAAAATGGTATCCAATGGGTTTCCACATTGAGGACACCCCTACAACACCACATCCAAACTCTTAAATCCCATTCCATAGAAACAAAATACAGAATATAATTTACAATAGCATTCTCAAATACCTCTTCCATTATCACTACTCCAATCAATTTAAGTAAGATTCCATTTTTTTGTGTTATATGATACAACCCAAAACTATAAAGAGAAAATCATCTTGATATGTATCATATCCCAGCAAATGAACTTTGAATTTTCCAACATACAATCATTTCCTAATGTGTATCACCAGTTTAGATAGCTAAATCCTAGGACATAGATGACATGAAAAAAATGATACAATCTACAAACATGATTCAATTTCACTAAAATGATTTCCCAATATAAAAACTAAAGCATAAAAATGTTTCTAATATTTTATAATTATAGAAATGTCCCCTCTATTTATCTCATGGAATGGATGTGTTGATATTGAAAATAAATAAACACTATAGATCAAACCCCAGGATAAAAAAAACTTAAACCACTATTCTAGTTAGTTGTGATGGTTCATTCCCTAGATCTATAAAGAAATATTTTTTACCATATTTTATATGAATGTAATGATAAAAAAAAGTAATTATATCATCATATATTTGATGAAAACTATATGGAATTTTCTAACACTAATTAATATCATTTGACGACACTTATCACTTAAAATACTTTTGTCTCACTTCATTTAGAACTATACTGGCGAATTTTGGGAATTCAATTATTGATGAGAGTGAAATGTTAAGAATTGTTTTGATTTTGAAAATATTTTTAAATCAAGAGAAAAATGGAATGGTTCGTTTTTCAGAAAAGTAAGAATGTTTTTTCAATTTAATCTTGTAATTTGTATAAAAATATTTAAAGCATAATGAAATTTGAATAATTTCTTAAATTTTTTTTTATCTAATATTAGATGTAGGTTATTATATTTACATCATAAATTGATTTTGAAATAGAATAATATTGATGGAACATGTTTGATCATTGAGAATAAATTAAACCCTATATCAAAAAGAATAAATAATGAATATTTGATTCATGCAATGTATGAAAACATCGAATTTAATCTAACATTTATTCCTTACAAATATTGTGATATCTACACGAGTGTTTATAAAAAAATAGAATTTATTGTTTTATTCTAAATCAAATTCATGGATCAATTTATCAATAATATGAAATAGAATAATGTATTATATTTTCAAGTACTTATAATGTAATAGTAAAGATAAATCTAATTTTTTTTATAATGATTCTTAAAGCTTGCACATAATTACATTGGAATAATAATAATTGAGAATACTATAATTTAACCTAGTTATCAATGAAATATGATCTATTGACTCCATTCGAGGATTCTCTTCTTCAATAAGACCAAATTATTCCTAAAAAATATCTTCTTAATCTCTTGAAAGCATCTACCCTTTTTTCATTCCCCTAAAAATTATTTTTTATGCCAAAGTTATGTGAAAACAAATGATATGATTTATGAAATAGTATGAAATAACAATTATTATTCAAATTGTCAATGAAAGTTTCCAAAAATATACTCTATACATAGGAATAGGTGCCTATATAAGTTAATCAATTACGTAAAAGAAGAGTAAGGCATCATTTATCTCAAACAAAATATACTTCTTGATTCCATGGTTTACTGATTAAATCAATCCCAATTATCATAACTAGATGAATTTTAGTTAAATAGAGAACACTTATCATTGGACTAAACCTCTCATAGTGATGTGATATGAAACTGAGTAAAACTAGAAATATAAAAAATATATAAATACATCACTTATTTTGTATCAATTTTAATAAGGTACAAAAAAAATATCTTTAAATAAAATTTCAGAAAGGCATTAAAACTTCATTTAAGTACAAATCACATTTATTAAGGTACATGATAGAAAATATTATCAAATTAACTATTGTAATCCTCAAATATTTTAACTAAATAATGTTTATTATCTACAAAGGGTATTAATCCATGGATTTTATTTAGAAATATATTATATATTGTTAAAAATGATACAGTAGGCAATAAAACAATTATATAAGCATTCTATCAATCAATATTATCTAAAAATATTCCATGTTCTTTTACAAAAAATTATTAGGATGACCAAGGTTGGTATTCTTCCCTTTTTCCTATATTATGTGTGAGATGTCATGGAAGTTGTGTTTTTTGATATATGAAATGAAAATTTAAAGAGTTTCAGTGCATGATGAATTTATACTTGAAGTGGGAAGGTAATTCATCACTGATAATAATGACCAGTATAATAACCTCTAATTAAATCAACAATTAATTATAGAAATTAAAATTTGATCTTATGAGGAAAATGTTTTAATAACCTTTCATGTGAAAACATAATATAATAGGTTCAGGTTCAACGTAACCAATCCTCCATAGAATCATCAATCAATTCATAAATATTGTCAATGAAAATGATAAAGAAATATGATTACCCAAAAATTATAAATGAAATATTGATAAACATGGGTAACTCGCATGCATCATTCCATATACCATTTAATCCTTACACATGATAATAAAATGGGTATAAAATAATAAAAAAACAAAAAAGAGAGAAAATTATAACATTCCATGGATAATAAATATTTGAAACATGGAATGCTGAGGTAACAATTTCAAAAACTATGTCACTAATATAATAACAACAAACACATACATTTAAGAGACCTTAATTTATTTTGGATTCACCATTCATGTAGAAAATTTTCAAATATCAAGATTTTCTATTTAAAAAATTCATAAAAATGGAAAAAACTAATTTTGAAAATAGTTTTTTTAATCAATATATCTTTTTACTTGTTTAGCATGCAATATAGTGACTTATACTATAATATATAAATAAATTCACTGAATGAACTCAATAGTAATGCACATGGTTGAGAAACATGACCTAGATTGATGTAAAACAAAAACAACCGGCATTACAAAGGAGAAAAATATAGAATAGAAAAATAAAAGGCCTATAAACACCACTCATTAAATAAGTGATTTCTGGATAGCACAAAAAATCAAGATCCAAGTGTCAGATCAAGCATGTAAAGGTGGGTTGAGTTGGGACTACCTCACCCTGAAGGGATGATAACAATCAAAGGTGGTGGCCAGATCAGGGGAAGTATAGAGAAGGGTGGTGGTGGCCTTAGTAGGGGGTGCAGTGATCAGGTAGGGGAGAATATGTGTGGATTGATATTAGTTTCGAATGATCTTACACTAGGTGTGGTGAGGGTGAGAGAGATGATGAGGAAGGGGGAGTGGGTACATGAGGCGAGGGGGAATGACGATCGCTCTATAGCGGGAGTAGTTTGGGTGAGGTGAGGGGGTAGGGGAGATGAGGGAAGGGATAGAAGGTGTGATCAGGGAGTGTTCCATGAAAGGTGGTTCATTTTTTTAGGTTAAGAGACTGCCAATAGTGGACGATGATACTTACCAATAGTTACTACCTTTAGCAGTCACATGCATCAATAGAAGAAAAATATTGACTCTCTAGTAGTGACTAAATATATATAATATAATTACTGAAAATTCGTTAAAAATAATTGAAATTAATTATTAATTATTAATTTAAAATTTAGTATTGAGTAATAGATATTTCATTACTACTTTTTTTTAGAAAAAATTAATAAATTAATTAATATATTACTAAAATTGAAGGAATAACATAAATTTAAAACAACAATAACATTTGATCTAGGTTTTTATTTGGGCTCCAATAGATATAAAATCAAACTCGGTGAAGATATCTATGTTTTTCTAACCTAGAAAACCAGGGTCACTATTTTCTAGAGGTCAAAAATGGTCCATAAGGCCTCAAATATTGTGTTTTTATTGGGGATACCCTATTTTTTATGGTTCGATGTAATTCCCACATGGTTTAAGAGGGACTACACATTTTTGGGGGGAGAATGAATTTATTAAAAAAGGATTACAATGATAAGTATATTATGGTGTTAAAAATTCCCCCTTTTTCATATTGTAGTGTTATTGTTAATTAAATATATGCACCCACACACAATCACACACACACATACAAATTTGTATATATTTATATATAAAAATAAAATTATTCAAAAATGTTTAAACATATTTAAATATAAAGTATCATTTTAAATATATAACTATATATAACATTTTGAAATAAATATTTATTATCCATTTTATTTAAAATAACAATCTAACCATTTTATTTACTTAATAAAATCATAATATATATATATATACCTATAGAAATTTAAATGTGATGTTTATATATAAGTTTGTTGGAGCGTATTATTGATCATATATATATATATATATATTTGTATATATTCAATTAATATGTAAATAAATATTAATTTTTATAAATATTATAATTAGTATATATATTAGAAAATTTATATATATATATATATCTGTGTGTGTGTGTGACAAGTGGTAATTGTATTTTTTTATTTTCTATATATATTTATGTATCCTTATACATTGTAATAAATAATTATTAAAATAAATATACATTCATTTATATAAACACATAATACTTATATATATATATATATATTGACACACTGAAATATATATATATACATACATATATATATATATATATATATCGAGAGAGAGAGAGAGAACTACAGAAGATGAGAATAGTGGGATTTTATTGGAAGCTTCTATCTCTACTCAATAATAGAGATTAGGGGTTTACCCTTATGGAATTCTTATTATATCTTTACATGGATGAAACTTTCCATGTTTTGGGACATTTCGATTCTGGAAGGCATTAAACTTATATGTATGATAGTCATAGGGTTGTTCGTGGTTGGATCGAGCTAGCTACTTTTCTTCCTAATGGTCCTCAAGTTAGTTCATTATATCTCTACAAGTATTCAGATGCTGGAGTGATTCATCAAAAGCTAAATATTTACCATGTTAAAGAGGACACTGATGATGTTTCAAAATGTCCTTAAATTGGTAATCACTCTATTATTACACACATTAATTTTCCCAGGGACTATGTCGTGGAAATTAAGTGACCCGGACGATTAGCTTTCTGTTTTGTGGGTTTTTGAGAATTAAAGATGTGTCTCAATGGGTTGTGTATTTCTCTATATTTTGTTCCCCAAAGAATACCTGAAGTTGAGGGTGTAGTGTGTTGACACTTTCTCCCTCATCCCTGGGGTCATGAATATATTATAATGGGAATGTAATTTCAATCCTTGGATCCCTTAAGTCCCATTGATATGTGACCTAACATGCAGTTTTCTTGAAAATAATAAATTCTCTATGACTTATGTATCATTTTAGCATGACATGCATTTTGGGTGATTGATTGTTATAGAATCACCATGGAAATTTTTTTATTTGATTAATTAATTATATGGATAAATTGGTAGAAAAATAGTAATTAGTACAATAAACCATTTGGTCTTATGTGGTAATATTATGATATTCTTGCGGTTGTGATATGAACTTCTGAAACATGTCATGATGCTTATATATTTCACTATTCCCTAACACATTCTAATATGATTATATATCAGTTTATGACTTGATACACGATGTGGGGATTATATATCGAGCTAGTCCTTGACACATGTTTTGATGATTATATACCAGTAAATTCCCAGACATATGTTTTTATGCTTAAACGTGAGGCCTGGCCTTGATACATGATGCAATACTCATATATTGAGTTCATCCCCCACACTTGTTGCGATGATTATATACCCAGCTAGTCCATGACACATGCTAAGATTCATATATAGTGGGTTTTGGCCAAGGTATATGTGATACCTTGTGTATATTGTTTTGGATGGCATAGTTGTTCTAAATCCTCAGAGACATTCTGGCAAGGTGTCGATTTAGGTTGATTGACATATCATATTAATTGTGAATTAATTGATATATGTGTTCATTACATTATAGAATGAAGTTATACTTAAACTGGTTTGTTTAGACATAGTGGTGTCAACCAACTATGTTTAACTCACACCCTACTCTAGCCTCTGTATGATACCTAAGCAGATTATATCGATGTAGGTTTGGATATAGGAAAAGGACCTTGTAGTATATTTTTTTCTTGTCAGATGGGTTGGAGCTTGAAGATGGGACTGACATGGGGATTGGGATTAGGGTCAATGGATGGTTTATTTGAGTTTTCTAATCTTTTATTCATAAAAACTTCATCATGTCAATTATTTTAAATCATCTTATCATTACATTTTTCCTTTACTATTTGTTATATTAATCAGTTGGCATTTATTGTTTGGTGTATCAACTGTGTATTATGGTTTTCTTTTATTTCTATAGTCTAATATTAAGGTATTTTCCATTGTATTAGGACTCTAAATCAAGGGGTATAGTCTCTGGAATATATTTCGCACACCCCCGATGATAGTTGGTAGGCTCTAGCATATGGGGAGGTGTCCCTAAGGTTAGGTAACCAACTCATTTCGACCATGGAAGACAGTGCCTGATTTGGGGATGTTACATGTATATAATTATAAATATATATATATATATATATTAAGATATATAATTATATAATTATAAATATACTAAATATATTTATTATTTAAATATATTTATTTTAATTTTATAATTATTTTAAAATAAATCTATAAATTTTTTTAATTTTATAAATAATTGTTTTAAAACATTATATATGTTTATAATTTTATAATTAACTATTTAAAGTATAAAATAATTAAAAAAAAATTTAATAATTTAATTATATAAATTTCAAACAAATTTTAAATATTAAAACTTTATAAACAAAAATTAATAAATATTATTCATATAAGTTAGAAACATATGGAAAATATTATATATATATATAGTAAATAAATTTATGTATAAATAATTATCACAAATTGATTAAATTATAAAAAATATAAAAATAAAAATATATTGAAATGGATTATATAATATTGTATTAATACATTATTAAAAAATAATAAATTTAATTCAATAGAAAAAATATTATTTCAAATAATGAATTAATATAAGATTAACTACAGGAATTGTAAGCACGTATAGAAATGACTTAATTATAAAAATTCTAAAATATTTTTAAAAAGTTAAAACTTAGTAAATAAAATCAAATAAATACTATTTATTTAAATTAGAAAATTATATTAAAAATAATACTTTTTAAAATAACAATACCTTTGGAAAATGAATAAATTTGAAAAATATTACATCAAAAATTAAGAAAAATATACATAAAATGTGAAATAAGTGCATGTTATGCATGTATATTTTTTATTAATATATGTATACATGTGGACATATACATACACATACATCCACATTCATACATTTGTACACATATTACATCTATATATACACATATAGAAAACACACTCACACAACATAATATAATCACATATATATACATAGGCATTAATTATATAAATTCATTTCTTAATTAATGTATATAAATGAAAATGAATTTTTTAATATAAATATGATAATTTTATATATAATAATAATACATTTTTTTAATTGTATTTATCAGTGATAAGAAAATAACTTATAAATATGCACATTTATGAGTGCTAAACAGTATTTTTAAATGGAATACTTTTATCATGGTTATTTCTAGCACCAGATAAACCTCGATCTGTGGGAGTTGATTATTATCTATTATTCTCAAGATCCACTAGCCTAGATTATTAAATAATGTTGAATAATATTAATGACTATGAAAATGCCTCTAGTGAATGGGTGAATTTATCCATATCTGAAATGACTTTCAGAAGATTTGTTTAGGATGGAAAGTATGAGTTGTTCCAGAATGGGCGTCACCACCCACATGGTCTCGGTTTCTGGGCACCACCCTCGATACCATGTCATGTTCCGAACTCCTAGGGGATTTTTGTGATGTTTCTTTAGAGAGTATGAGCACTATCATCCACCACACTACCACCCCAAAGTGATCTTTGGGTTGCCAACTCCATGGGCTCCTGATCTACAACTTATAAATGTTTTAATCGTATACATTGTTTTTAAATAGGAATGAAAGCAATGTGTGTTTTATATATCCCCATAATACATTTTTACCCTACACAAAATTGCAATAATAATAATAACAATTACAATTACTATTATTATTATTATTATTATTATTATTACTATTATTATTATCCATTCTATACATTTTTTATTAAGGTTGTCTAATAAAAAAATTTCTTTATAACAGTTTGGGGAGGGGACTATAAAAACATAGAAATCCATTTTTCCTTCTATAATGTTTATTATTATTGATTTTTTTTATTGGATTACTAGTAGATATTATTTTTGTTGTTGTTTTTTGTTGTTGTTGTTTTTGTTTTTGTTGTTTTTGTTGTTGTTTTTGTTGTTATTATTATGTTTTGGGGTGCCATAGGGTTTCAGTGTACATCCAATGATCAAATCTATGAAGGAATATATTTTCTTCCACTGAATGAGTTGTAAACCTATTTGGATAATTTTTATGGATTTCAGAGATGGCATAGGTCGAGGCTTCTACTTAGGTAATTTAATGGTGAAATTTCTACACATTTCTCTATATTAGGCACTATCATTTGTCAACACATAAAAAAAAGATACTAAAAAAGGGGTCAGTTTTATTAATGCTAGCTAAAAGCACCGATAAATAATGTTTTACCAATCATTGATAAAGGCACCATTTATCTGTGCTTTTATTAGTGCTCATAAATGATGACCTTTATAATTTTTTAATAAATTATTAACAAAATTAAAATATTAATATATTTATAATTAAATATATATAATATATTTTTCAAAAATGAATTATATAATACTAAATATGTATTAACAATTAATATATAATAAAAAATATGAAAATTATTTTAAAAATAATTTAAAAAAAATTAATTAATATTTGTAAAATGGTTATACATTAATAGATATTTCATAACAATTTGGTGATAAAAAGAATTAACAAATCAATTAATATCTTAAGATAAATTGAATAAATGAATTATACCTCAAATAATATGAACTATTCATCGGAGTGTTATTTGGGCTCCACGAGATATCAAATAAAATATTATGAAGATATTTACGAGGTGTTTCCAAAAAACCTCAGTCAATATCTTATAAATATTAAAAAGGTCAATAAGGCCTCCAAAATTTGTTTTCAGTAGGGATACCAAAAAATTTTATTGTTCAATGTAATTCTATCTTCGTTATATTGGGACATCATATTTTTTAAGTGGAACGGGGATTGTGGGTACATACGAGGATCAAATATGAGTATGAATATATTTTCATCATTTTCATGAGTTATAAACCTAATTGGATTATTATTATGGATTATAGAGATGGTGTTGGTTGAGGCTTCTTCTTGGGTGATTTCACTGGTGACACTACTAAAAATGTTTCTATATTAATTGATATCATTTACTAGTATGAAAAAATGTTGATAAAATGGATAATTTTATCCATTCTAGATAAATGTGCTGATAATGGCAGCTTTTACCAATGCTGATAAAGAGCCATTTATCAATTCTTTTTTAGCACTAATAAATAGTGACCTTCATAATTCTTTATATAGATTATTAGAAAAAAAATAAAAAATAAATATATAAATGATATTTTAATAAATATTTTTTATATAATACACACCACCAACGAAATTTCATATAGTGATCACCATCAAACCACTTTTTCTGGTTTCATTTGGCCCATTTCTAAAAGTAAATACTGAAAACCATTAGATTTTTATATAGGGGTATCCCACATGACCACAATGGTGTCCCGGGTAAGAGTAGTAGTTACTTTTTTAGGTGTTCATTATTCATAATCATATAGTGACTCTATTAGGGCACTAAAGTAGCTAGAAAAAAATAATTACCGACCACCTAAGCTGGTCCCTAGAGAGAATAATTTTTAAAAAAAATATTAGTTTTATATAAAACAAATAAAATATGAAAAACATAAAAAAAATGTTATTATAAATTAAAAAATTTCATTAATCATTATGCATAATAGATGAATAAATAGAAGGAACCATTAAAATGTTAATGATTGAACTTTTATATATAGTTTAATGATAATAGAAGGCTGCTCATGTTAGGTCAGTCCCATATCAAGTCCATAATTACTTCCTTCAACCAAAAATTTCAACAACAACCTTCTTCAATACAATATCACAATATTGAAGTCAAAAAAGGGACTTAAAAATAGACTAATGAACATCTCTTTGAAGGGACTCTTACCACTTTCTATACCTCTCATCTATTCAATGTAGGACCATTGATTCTCCACAACGGTATGCATTAGGTTTCCACATTGAGGACACCCCTACAGCACCACATCCAAACTCATAAATTCCATTCCATAGAAACGAAATATAAAATATAATTTACAATAGCATTCTTAAATACCTCTTCCTTTATCACTACTCTAATAAACTTAAGGAAGATCCCATTGTTTTTGTGTTATATGATACAACCTAAAACTATAAAGAGAAAAATATCTTGACATGTATCATATCCCAGCCAATGAACTTTGAATTTTCCAACATACAATCATTTCTAAATGTGTATCATCAGTTCAGATAGCTAAATCCTAGGACATAGATGACATGAAAAAAAATGATACAATCTTAAAACAAGATACGATTTTACTAAAATGATTTCCCAATATAAAAACAAAAGCATAAACATGTTTCAAATATTTTATAATGATAGAAATAGCCCCTCCATTTATCTCATGGAAGGATGTGTTGATATTGAAAATAAATAAACACTATAGATCAAACCCAGGGATAAAAAAACTGAAACTGCTATTCTAGTTGGTTGTGATGGTGCATTCTCTAGATCTATAAAGAAATATTGTTTTACCACCTTTTATATGACTGTAATGATAAAAAAAATTAATTATATCATCATATATTTGATTAAAACAATATGGAATTTTATAACACTAATTAATATCATTTTATGACACTTATCACTTAAAATACTTTTGTCTCGCTTCATTTTGAACTATACTGGAAAATGTTGCGAATTCAATTATTGATGAGAGTGAAATGTTAAGAATTTTATTGATTTTGAAAATATTTTTAAATCAAGAGAAAAATGGAGTAGTGCATTTTTCATAAAAGTAAGAAATTTTTTTCAATTTAATATTATAATTCATAAAAAAAAATATATAAAGCATAATGAAACTTGAATAATTTCGTAAATGAGTTTTTATCTAATATTATATGTAGGTTTTTGTATTAACATCAAAAATTGATTTTGAAATATAACAATAGAGATAGAACATGTTTGATCATTGAGAATAAATTAATCTCTATATCAATAAGAATAAAAAATGAACATTTGTTTCATGGAATGTATGAAAACGTCAGATTTAATCTAAAATTTCTTCCTTACTAATATCATGATATTTACCTGAGTGTTAATAAAAAATAGAATTTATTGATTTAATCTAAATCAAATTCATGGATCAATTTAACAATAATATGAAATAGAATAAATTATTATATTTTCAAGTACTTATAATGTAATAGTAAAAGATAAATATAATTTGTTTTATAATGATTCTTGATGATTGCAAAAAATTAAATAAAAGTAAAAAATAATTGAAATTACTATAATTTAACATAATTATCAATGAAATCAGATCTATTGACTCCATTCCAGGATTCTCTGCTTCAATAAGACCAAATTATTCTTAACAAATATATTCTTAATCTCTTGAAAGCATCTACCCTTTTTTCTTTCCCCTGAAAATTGTTTTTTATGACAAAATTATGTGAAAAAAATGATATGATTTAAAAAATAGTATGAAATAACAATTATTATTCAAATTTTTGATGAAAGATTCCCAAAATATATTCTATACATAGGATTAGGTGCCTGTGAAATTTAATCAATAATGCAAAAGAACAGTGAGGCACTATTTATCTCAAACAACATATACTTCTTGATTCCACGGTTTTACAGATTAAATCAATCCCAATTATCATAACTAAATTAATTTTAGTTCGTTATAGAACACTTACCATTGGACTAAACCTCTCATAGTGATGTGATTTTAAATTTAATAAAACTGGAAATATACAAAATATATAAATACATCACTTACTTTGTATCAATTTTAATAAGGTACAAAATAAAAAATACCTTTAAATAAAATTTCAGAAAGTCATTAAAACTTCATTTAAGTACATATCACATTTAATAAGGTACATGATAGAAAATATTATCAAATCAAATATAGTAATCCTCAAATATTTTAACTAAAAAAAAATTTTATCTACAAAATAAAATTTTTTATCTAGAAAAGGGATTAATGCATGGGTTTTATTTTGAAATATTTTCTATGGTTAAAAATGATACAATAGGTAATAAAACAATTATATAAGCATTCTGTCAATTAATATTATCTAAAAATATTCCATGTTCTTTTACAAAAATTATTAGGATGACCAAGGTTAGTCTTCTTCCCTTTCTCCTATATTATGTGTGATATGTCATGGAAGTTGTTTTTTTACATACGAAATGAAAATTTAAAGAGTTTCAGTGCATGATGAATTTATACTTGAAGTTGGAAGGTAATTCAGCACTGATGATAATGACCAGTATAATAACCCCCAATTAACGAAACACTTATTTATAGAAATTAATATTTGATTTTTTTAGGAAAATGTTTTAATACCCTTCCATGTGAAAACATAATAAAATAGGTTCAGGTTCAACGTAACCAAGCCTCCATAGAATCATCAATCCATTCATAAATATTGTGAATGAAAATGATAAAGAAATATGATTACCCTAAAATTATAAATCAAATATTGATAATCATGGGTACCTCGCATGAATCATTCCATATACCATTGAATCCTTACACATGATAAGAAAAATGGGTATACAATAATAAAAAAACAAAAGAGAGAAATTATAACATTCCATGGATAATAAATATTTGAAACATGTAATTCTGAGGTTACAATTTAAAAAAAACTATGTCACTAATATAATAACAAAAAAACACATACATTTAATAAACCTCAATTTATTTTGGATTCACCAATCAGGTTGAAAAGTTTCAAATATCAGTATTCTATATTTAAAAAATTCATGAAAATGGAAATAACTAATTTTTAAAATAGTTTTTTTAATAAATATATCTTTTTTACTTGTTTATCATGCAATATAGTGACTTATACTATAATATATAAAGAAATTCACTAAATGAACTCAATAGTAATGCACAGGGTTGAGAAACATGATCTAGATTGTTGTACAAAAAAACAACATGCATTACAAACGAGAAAAATATAGAAGAGAAAAATAAAATCCCAATATACACCACTCATTAAATAATGGATTTCCAGATAGAACAAAAAATCTAGATCCAAGTGTCAGATGGAGCATGTCGAGGTGGGTTGAGCTGGGACTACCTCACCCTGAGGGGATGATAACAATCAAAGGTGGTGGCCAGATCAGGGAAAGTATAGAGAGGGGTGGTGGTGGCCTTAGTAGGGGTTTCACTGATCAGGTAGGGTATAATATGTGTGGATTGATTTTAGTTTTGAAGGATCATACACTAAGTGTGGTGAGGGTGAGGGAGATGATGAGGAAGGGGGAGTGGGTACATGAGGCGAGGTGGAATGATGACGGCTCTATAGCGGGAGTAGTGTGGGTGAGGTGAGGGGGTAGGGGAGATGAGGGAAGGGATAGAAGGTGTGATCAAGGAGGTTTCCATGATATGTGGTTCATTATTTTAGGTGAAGAGACTTCCAATAGTTGTTGATGATGCTTACCAATAGTTACTACCTTTAGCAGTCACATGAATCAACAGAAGAAAAAGCTTGATTCTCTAGTAGTGACTAAATATATATAGTATAATTACTAAAAATTGGATAAAAAATAATTGAAATTAATTATTAATTATTAATTTTAAAATTACTATTGAGTAATAGATATTTCATTAAAAAATAATTATAGAAAAAATTAATAAATTATTTAATATCTTAAGATAAATTGAAGGAATTATATAAATTTAAAACAACAATAACATTTGATCTAGGTGTCTATTTGGGCTCTAAGAGATATAAAATCAAACTCGGTGAAGATATCTATATTGTGCTAACCTAGAAAACCTTGGCCACTATTTTCTAGAGGTCAAAAATGGTCCATAAGGCCTCTAAGATTGTGTTTTTATTAGGGATACCCTATTTTTTATGGTTTGATGGAATTCCCATTTTGTTTAAGAGGGGCTACACATTTTTTGGGGAGAATGAATTTATTCAAAAAGGATTATAATGATAAGCATATTATTGTGTTGAATATTTCCCCTTTTTCATATTGTAGTGTTATTGATAATTAAATATATGCACCCACACACAATCACACACACACATACAAATTTGTATATATTTATATATAAAAATCAAGTCATTTAAAAAATGTTTAAACATATTTATATATAAAGTATCATTTTAAATATATAAATATATATATAACATATTGAAATAAATATTTATTATCCTTTTTTTAAATAAAAATCTAACCATTTTATTTACTTAATAATATCATAATATATATATATATACCTGTAGAAATTTAAATGTGATGTTTATATATAAGTAAGTTTTAGTTTGTTATTAATCATATATATACATATATATATATATTTGTATATATTCTAGTAATATGTAAATAAATATTAATATATATAAATATTATAATTAGTATATATTAGAAAATTTACATATATATATGTGTGTGTGTGACAAGTGGTAATTGTATTTGTTATTTTCTATATATATTTATGTATCCTTATACATTGTAATAAATATTTATTAAAATAAATATACATTCATTTATATAAACATATAATACTTATATAGATATATATATTTATATTGACACACAGATATATATATATATATATATATATATCGAGAGAGAGAGAGAGAACTACAGAAGATAAGAATAGTGGGATTTTATTGGAAGATTCTATCTATACTCAATAATAGAGATTAGGGATTTACCCTTATATAAATCTCATTATATCCTTACATGGATGAAACATTCCTAGTTTTGGGACATTTCGATTCTAGCAGGCATAAAACTTATAAGTATGATTGTCATAGGGTTGTTCGTGGTAGGATCGAGAAAGTTACTCTTCTTCCTAATAGTCCCCAAGTTAGTTCATTCTCTCTCTACAAATAATTGGATGCTGGAGTGATTCATCAAAAGGTAAATATTTACCATGTTAAAGAGGACTCTGATGAAGATTCAAAATGTCTTAAAATAGGTAATTACTCCATTATTACACACACTATTTTTCCCTGGAACTATTCCGTGGAAAGTAATAGACCAGGATAATTAGATTTTTGTTTTGTGGGTGTTTGAGAATTAGAGATATGTCTCAATGGGTCATGTATTTCTCCATATTTTGTTCCCTATTGAATACCTAAAGATTAGGGTGTGGTTTGTTGACACTTTATCCCTCATCCCTGGGGTCAGGAATATATGATAATGGGAAAGTAATTTCAACCCAATGGAGGTAAGTAGTTCCTATGTTCAATTTTGGGTGAATATCTATAGATTGAATTGGATTTTGTGGCACCTAAGAATTCATTATGACATTGCATTCAATCTTAGTTTTCCTATTAAATTTGATAAAGAAACTGAGCATTCTAGATTTTGGAACTTTTCTTTCTTTAATGTAGAGGTTGATCTGGGTTCTACTTTGGTCCAAAAAGTATTCCTTGCCACTAAATTTAATTAGTTTTAACTAAAAATTGAATATGAAAATGTTCTTCATTTCTATATGGAATGAAAGATGACGAGCCATAAAATCATGAATTGAAGAAGAGTTCTACCTTTTTTGTTGTGTTCTTCTCGAGGACCTGAGTATTCCTCCTATAATAAGAAATCGTAGAAAGTTAAAGGTCATGATACAAATGATAGATAGGTCTTGATGTAAGGTGGGGGTCTAGGTATTAGTGGCCTTGTGCTATGTAGTAGATCTACTAGAGGTGTGAACTATGCCACCTCAATTTCGCATGGTTCCTCGAGTGACAGGGTATATGAGGGGGTGGATAATGAGATGATATCTCAATTTTTTGAGATGATTGAAGGGGAAAATGAGCTCCAAGGTAAAGGGAATACCACATAGAAAATTATTACACCATCTTACATGGACAAGGATTCTTTGAAAGATGTAATTATTTTACAAACAATACTATGTGATTGGGGAATTTCAACTTTTGGGAATTTCTTAATAGGAAGTGGTGTTTCACATTTTTCAAACCCTAATTCACAGGGAGATGGAGAACATACTATGTCTTCATCATTAAATGGTACATTGGAAGTGCGCTTGTGAATTATAATTGCTTCTAATGAGATTTGACCACATGTGGTTGTGAAAAACATTCATGGAATTTCCATTAATTTGGAAAATAAATCTTGTGACAACATTACTCTAGAGGATCAGAAAAAAGGTGTTTCTCCTAACTCTGATAACAATGAACAATCTGACTTTGAAGCTGCAATTTGACCAGAGGTGGATGGAGATATATTGTTAAAATGTGTACTTTCTTATTCCAAAAATGAAAGGTAACGGGAAATTGTTTTTTTCCTCTTAATCATTCATCAATCCTCCTGGTAAGAATTATTAACCATAAATTGAAAGATAATCAAATTCAATGCCTATAAAGACTACAAATGACCTCAAAGAAAGTGACCTTGGTAATAGGACATTAGAGAAGGAGGTTTCTCAATACGTGAGAGGACCTCTTGAACCCATGAATGTATTTCATAAAAAATAAATCAAATGTATGAAAATTCTATTGGATGAAGTGGGCTTCTAATAAAACACTTATCAGAAATCCACAACATGTTTAACATATTTTGGAGTTTTGAAGACATCCCCTCCTTCCATGCAGGTGGCACACCCATCGAGCAATGTGTAGGAGCCTCAAAATGTGAAATGGAACTTCCCAGCCAATTTTTATAATATTATGAAAAATGAATAGGTCCTTTTTGGGAAGGCATCATATGAATAAAGATACTTTTCATGGGACAATAATCTCATTGTTACATTTCCTGAGGACCAGGAGGGTGAAAGACCTCATCAAAGATCGTTAAGGATGAATATGAATGGTTCTTTTGGATGTTTGATGTAACCTTTTTCATGATGGAACATGATATTTTGGACCTTATGATTATCTTCATATCACAAAGCTATTTTGAATTAATAATTAATATGGTTTTTGATCCAACACAGTGATGGACTTTCAGGAGTTATCTTTGAAATTCTAAATCCACTCTAGGTCGGTGGAATCCCCTAGTGCATCATCATCAGAGGAGTATGATCCCCCTAAAATGGATGTGACATGGAAAAGGGTATGAAATTGAAAAGGAAAAATTAGATGACCATAACAACATGGGAAATATAGGGATGAAGTGATCACATTATTTTATTACAGACACTTGGTAATGTGTTTGACCCATTCATTATTATCTCCACAATAATATTTTTTTATTAATAAACTCACAGTCATGGGTTTCAACCTATGACTGAGCCGTTTGGATATATATATATAGAGAGGGGGGGAAGAGAGAGAGAGTCACACTCACATGTACATATATTTACAAAAACACACACACACATTTATAATCACTACTACAGAGTCACAAATATTAAGTTTTCCCCTATATTAATTTAAAGACCCAGAATTTCCATGTAATTTGTTTTTAAAATATAGGAATTTTACGAGTCCGTGAAAATTGATGGCACGTGATTCTGAGACCCGGAGTGCCCGAAATGAATTTCTGACCTTTTGTTCAGGTACGTTCTATAAACATGCGAGCTAGTTTTTATAACTTTTGAACTAGTTCTCAGAATTGAAATTTGAGGGCACTGTTGAACTTGCAGCACCCATTTTCACTTAATAAGACTTTCACCTCGACAGTAGTTGTACGATGGTGAAAGTTTATTTTTGGGTTTTTCATGGATATAATAAAATAAACTGATCACATTTTATGTTTGTTCAAAACCCCCCTTTGAGGGTTAAGAGGTGGGGTCCACCAGAACTACACCTCCCTTGTGAGGTGATGATGGTGGGGACCAAAAAAACCTAAACCCCCATTTTAAATTTTAGAGGCGGGGACCACCCGACCCATATTAATGGGGAAAAACCACCCAACTCCCCAATATCCCACCCCTCCCATTAAATTGGGCCAATTAATTGGGAAAATTAATTATGCCAATGTGGTATATTAATTACGCCAACTTGGGTGTGCCCACATAATTTCTTCTTAAGTAAATTACATTTGCACCTCTTTCATTTTGTTGGGAGGAAATGAGAGAGGAGAACACTTGGGGGATTAAACTTCATCCATGAAGAATGCTCCTCCAATGAAGAACGCCGACTTCTACTTCTTCCTCAGGACACCCTCCAAAGAGAAGCATCTTCAACTACGACGAACCGACGCACGAGACCAGGATTGGAGGTGTGTGGCGGATGATACGAACATCAACAACTTCAAATTTCTTCTCGTGCCAATGTAAATGAACAATCCAAGGTAGGGGTTTAATTTGTGTATGATTATATTCCCATGTTCTTCCCTTTTTAAAACAATGAACACAGATGATTTCTTTTTTGGGTTGGGAACAATCATTCTGGGGAGGATATGATTTGATGTTCAATGTTCATGTTTTTGATGAGCTGATTGCTACCACCCTAACGTGGAGGGTATGGGCCAAACAAATATGGCCCAAACCCTCCACAAATCTTATGATGATTTGTGGTGTTGAACGTGATGAAGGCACCGGCGCTGCCGCTCACGGCCTTTGCACCCCACGCCACTTCGCGGCCTCCGTCGCTCCACGTCATCGGCACCCGATTCGACCCGCACCCGAGACGCCGCCGCCCCAGCAGAGCCGTCGCATGCGGCCCGGAGTGCCACCTACACCAAACTGCCCTCACCATGCTTCCCGAGCTGAACTTCTCTCATCACTCCCCCTTTGACCGAACATCCGTCACTGCACTGCCCCGGCCAAACCACCCTCATCTCCCAGCTCTGGGCTGAACCGCAATCATCATGCTGCTCCGGGCTAAACTGCCCTCGCCATGCCACCCTTGGGAGAATCGCCCTCATCTCATAATTCTGGGCCAAAACGCCATCCCCACACCGCCCAGGGCCGAGCCACCCTCATCACGCCCCTCCGATCCACCATATCCACGCCGCCCGTGGCCCTGTAAGCCGCCTCGGGAGAGCTGCCCCGCGGCCTCGCGCTATCCGCGGCCAAGCTGGCCCGCAGTAGAGCCCCTCCTCAGCCAAGCCACCCATGTAGCACCCTCCATGATCGAGCCACCTTAGAGGAACCCTTGAGGCCTATTTGGCCGCCCAACGGGCTAGGCCAGACCCAGCGGGTCAGTCCGGGTAGACCTAAAATGGATTGCCCTAGGCTAGGTCGGGCAGGGTTGGTCAGACCGGGTTGGTCGGACCGGACTCAGGCCCAATATGACCCACTTAATTACATTGGGCCATAACATTGCCATCGGACGTCCGTTGGACGAACCATCAGTGGAACTGGAAATCTTGGAGCGAGACGTTCCTTTTCAGTATATCCCAATAGAGTTTTAGGTTAAGATAGGTAATGGTCAGGTTCGATTGATAATGAATCCAACCGGGCCCCTGGGTCTAAAAGTATAATAACTCACAGACCGGGAGTGCGATTGATGCATCATCTGATGCATTAAGACCCCTATGACCTGGCGGGCCTTTGAGATGCTTCTTTCTCAGACTTCGTGGAAGTTGGAATACCAACCAGTAGTTTGATGAGCGGATCGTCTCAGATACGATTGAGCATAGTGCGGGAACCTAGTAGCTGGCTGAGACTTGATGGCTGTTGAACGTTTCGACTCAGAGTGATGTGACAGGCCTAGTGGGGAGTGCCTCTGTGTGATGTGGTTGAACCATGGTGGGGAGTGCCTCTGTGTGACACAGTAGACCCACGGTACTCGACAGGAGGGGTACCTCAGCAGGCCACGGTGGGGATCGTTGTGTGATGCAGCAAACCCATGGTACTCTACAGTAGGAGTACCTCATCAAGTCATGATGGGGAGCTCCTCTATGTGATGTGGAAGACCCACATTGGGTATCGCCTCTTTGTGATGTGGTAGACCCATGGTACTCAACAGGAGGAGTACCTCAATAATCCAATGTTAGTGGGAAGTGCCTTTGTGTGACATGACAATCCCACTATACTCAATAGAGGAGGGGTTCTCTAGAAGTTTATGTGTTCAACAATGTGATTGGAGATGTTATTTTTTACTAACCCTAGAATAAATCCTGGTGTGAGATGAGTCATTATCTATGTTTTTTCCTCATGTTTGAGATGGATTACATGGTAACTTTGGTATATGTGTGGGCATATACCTAAGTAGGGTAATCTGTTAATTTCATAGTTGTGGTTTATCCATGGTTTATTTGTGAGACATTGAGGGTCTTGGGGTCCCTATTGAGTATCGTTATACTCACACCTTCATGAGTTATTCTCGCACCATGTTGTGTTGGATGCAGACGATGGACAACACTGACTAAAGTTGGGAGTACCAAGACTGGACGGTGCCCAGAGGTGAACCATACGAAGTGTCGGTATGAAAAAGAGACGGGTGGAATTGGAGTGTTGTGGAGTATATCCTTACCTACCCTTTAGGAAGGAACCTTAGAGGATGACCTAGTAGCTGCCTTTTTCTATTTCTTCCATTGTATTGTATTTCAGTTGTACTTGTACCTTTACTGTTGAGATTGTATTCCGGCCCCTTTACTTTGAGTACTCTTTTAGTTATATAGTCTTCTTCTGTTTTTATATTGTTGTGTGCTTGGTTATGTGAGTTCATAAGTTATAAAGGCAATTCCTTCCTAGTTATAGGGAATACGCCTTCGGTGCTTGTCGCTAGCCCCTGGCTATGGAAGGGGGGCTTGGGGTAGTCATGGCACAAGCCCCCGGGGACGGGTCGTGAGAAATTTTTATCAGAGGAGTAAGTTCTACCACAGAACATAGGACCCTGTTATTTCTTTTTAACATCAATAGTGTTAATTTTAGTGAGTGTGGTTATTATTTTAGGGGATCCAGTGTTGGTGCGGCGGATGACGTATCCATACACCGGGACCCTGACTTCTGATTTCTGACTCAGTGCACGAAAACACTGATTGTGTGTGTGTTTTCAAGAGTCTTTTTTCTGATCTTTTGAGTCAACTGACCAGGTAAAACTTTTTTACCGTGGAATACCTGTTTCTTTTCAGGATGCCTCTACAAAGTCATATAGCTAGAGTTCTGAGATTTCTACGCACTGATAGCCCACCGAATGACAAGGCCTTGGTGCAGGGCCCTCTTCCAGTAGAGTCACCAGTGGAGGCACCAGCAGTACCATTACCCATTGGGCCTCTGATGCCACCATCCCCTACAGCAGAGAGTGCACGCCACTTGAACACATTTCTTGAGTTCCAGCGCCAGAGGCCACGCAGGTTCAGGGGAGAGACAGACCCACAGGCGGCTGAGGATTGGCTGGAGGTTGTGGTGAGAGTCTTCAGACTCATAGGGACACCAGCCGATCTCATGGTGATACTTGCCGCCAGCCTTATACAGGCAGTTGAGAGAAGATTGTGGAGATTGATGCTCCAAGTTCATGATGAGGTGAAGCTTCTCTGGGTAGTCTTCTAGAGCCTGTTTCGGGCAGAATTTATTCCAGTGACTCTTCGTGCAGTGCGTATTCAAAAGCTACTACATCTGCAGTAGGGCATCATGACTATGGCTCAGTACTCAATGAGGTTCACTAACCTCTAACGCTACTCCATGGATTTCTTATGATACCCATTCTTCAAGGCTCAGACCTTTGAGCAGGGGATCAACCAGGATATCATAGATTCCATGATCTCACCCAACATCCCGACGCAGGCGGGTGTGTTTGGGAGAGCCCTCTTAGTTGACAGTTTCCTTGCTGAGCAGTCACCAGTAGCGAGACCCCCCACCAGTCGTCACGTAGAAGAGTCTTCTGTAGCTGGAAGCAGACAGATGTGGAAGAGGTCTAAGAGGACCAGACCTATAGGTGTATGACCGCATGACTCAGGATCCATTATGTTGGGCACCTGAGGCGAAACCAGTTAGGCAAGGATCATGCAGTGTTACTCATGCGTCCGGCAGGGTCACATGGCTCGTGACTGTCTGACCCGTTGTACAGATGATTAGCAGACGGTCAAAGTACCTCCCAAGTAGAGACAGAGATTAGACTGAGGAGGACTGCTGGGAGAAGGCACACATGTCAAGGTAGTTTGTCGTGCAGCTGGCGGTGTGCGACGATTTGAGATATTACCGCCACCACCACCAGGAGGTCCACCCCGACCGCAGGGAGTAGGTGGATAGGGGAGAGCACAGCTCCAGGCAGCAGAGGATTTCGATCATGGTGATCCAGACATGATGTGAGGTTCAATTTGTGTCTATTCCACCTTTGTGGTAATACTTATTGACACAGGTGACGGTCATTCCTTTATTTCCACTACCCTCGTTCAGAGCTCGGAGACTCCGACAGAGTCGTTGGTTTGATCCATACAACCAGAGACTCCTACGGGAGAAGATTCGATGATTATGCACTGGTGCCGGTAGTGTGAGCTTACTCTACGAGGCGAGAGCTTCGGCTGGGATCTCCTAGAAGCAGCATCAAGGCCTTACGACGACATTTTGGGTATGGATTGGTTATCTACAGTCCATGATCAGATACACTGTATTAGGCTCAAGGTGCGGTGTTTCCACACAGATGTGGCCAAGTTTACCATCACCAGTGATAAGGGATCATTTTTAGCATAAGATGGACTTACCAAGAAGAGAGTGCAGCCGATCACTCAGCAGTTGGCCAGCCTTACCCTCAGAGCAACTGACGTGGAGAGTTTGATCTATCTTGTAGTGGTGGAATAGTACGCTGATGTCTTCCCTAATGTAGTTCTGAGTCAACCTCCTCATCGAGAGGTGGACTTTTACATTGACTTTTACCCAAGGATAGCACCTATATCTACACCATCGTATCAGATGGCTCCTGTAGATCTTCATGAGATGCGGGTGCAGCTAGAGGACTTGCAGGGGAAGGGATTCATTCAACCTAGTGCTTCTTCTTGGGAAGCCCCAATTTTGTTCGCCAAGAAGGCGTATATGAGCTTGAGACTATTTTTTGACTATCAGTTCCAAAACAAGGTGACCTTGAAGAACAATTACCCACTTCTAATGATTAACAACCTCTTTGATTAGATGAAGGGTGCACGGTGGTTCTCGAAGATAGACCTCAGTTCAGGATATCACCAGCTCAGAGTGCGAGACAAGGATGTATAGAAGACAGCCTTTAGATGTCAGTACGGCCATTTCAAGTTCTTGTTTATTCCATTCGGTGTAACCAATTCTCCAGTAGTGTAAATGGGACTCATGAACAGGTTATTTCAGTCATACTTTGATCTCTTTGTAGTAGTCTTCATCAACGATATTAGGACCAACTAGACTACTAAGGAGGAGCATGCCTATGATTTTCAGGTAGTTCTGGACACACTCCAAGAGCACCAACTTTATGGAAATCTCTCGAAGTGCCAGTTCTAGATCCGAGAGGTTCACTTTCTATTACATGTCATATCAAAGGCTAGAGTTTTAGTGGATCTAGCAAAGATTGAGACAATACATTCTTGGGAGCCACCTCGGAGTGTGATGGAGGTACGGAGTTTCCTGGGTTTGGTTGGATACTACCAGATATTATTATGAGATTTCTCCAATGTTGTAGAACCACTATCCACCTTGACGAAGATGGTTCAACCCTTTGTTTTGTCAGAGAGATGCAAGCATAGTATTCAAGATCTATGTTCGAGGCAGACTAGTGCCCCCATCCTGAGGCTTCTAGAGGAGGGCATAGGATATGTAGTCTACTGTGACGTATTAGGGACCAGACTCAGATGTGTCCTGATTCAGGATTGAGTAGTGATAGCATATGGTTCTCAACATTTGAGACAACATGAGTATAACTATGCTACCCATGACCTGATGTTATTATCAGTGGTCTTTGCCTTAAAGATGTGGTGACACTATCTGATTAGAGAACGTTTTATAGTCTACTCTGATCACAAGATTCGTAGGTATATCTTCTCTCAAAAGGACCTAATCCTGAGACAATGAAGTTGGCTTGAGTTCTTCTAGGACTATGACTTTGAGATAGTCTATACTCCTTGGAAGGGGAACATTGTTGCAGATGCACTCAACAAGAGATCTGGTATACAGCTTCTAGGCGAGGCGACAGAGCAGCTTGCTGCTTTATAGATATCCATTGTGATAGAGATGGAGAAACTTTTCTTTGTTCTCTTACAGTCACTCCCCCACTTATTTAGTGAGCTAGGAAGGTGCAGCATGGGGACGCTGACAGTGAGGCTCAACATGCTAATATATCCACAAGCCAGACAACTGATGGATTTTATGAAGGTGGGGAGTGTGTCATCCACTTCAGAGGATGTACCATGGTTCTAATGTCACTTCAGGAGGAATTGTTGAGGGAGTTCCACACTTCCCCTCAAGCGGTACATCCAAGAGTGGTGAAGATGTACCAGGATCTATGATAACATCACTGGTGGCCGGGAATGAATAAAGAAGTAGCAGAGTTTGTTTCGCAGTACCTTACTTGTCAAAAAGTGAAGGCAGAGCATCATGTACTAGCAGGATTGGCTCAGACTTTGGAGGTCCTAGAGTGGAAGTGGGATGGGATATCCATGGTCTTCAGGAGAGTAATTCAATGTACATCTAGAGGTCATGACTCAATTTGGGTGATTGTCGACCGACTCACCATGTCGGGCCACTTCCTACCGATAAGATAGTAGGGATCAGTAGAGATCTCGGGACGTCTCTATGTAAAGGAGATTGTATGGCTACATGGAGTACCCTCAACAATTGTCTCCGATCATGATGGGTGTTTCACTTCCTAGAAATGGAAGTGGTTGTAGGAGGCATTCAAGATGAATCTTCGTTTGAGCACTGCCTTCCATCCTCAGACAGATGTCCAGACAGAGCGAACCATTTAGACCATTAAGGACATGATGTGTTCCTGTGTCCTAGACTTTGGTTGTAGCTTGTAGGATCACTTACCTTTGGTGGAGTTTGCATAAAAACAGTTATCACTCCACCATTGGGATGGCACCTTTTGAGGCGTTGTAGGAGCGACCTTGCAGATCACCTTTATGTTAGACTGACACACGGGCACTAGCACTAGTGGGACCATAGATAGTACGGGCTACCATGGAGAAGGTGTAGATCATCCAGGATCGGATGAAGACAGCACAGAGCATGCAAAAATTGTATTCTTATAGGAGACATAGACCTCTGGAGTTCGAGGATGGTGATAGAATAATTCTTCGGGTCTCACCTCAAAGAGGTTTGTGGAGATTTGGCTGAGGTGACAAGTTATCTCTGAGGTTCATTGAACCTTTTTAGGTCCCCAACAGAGTTAGCGAGGTGGCTTAATGCTTAGCTCATCCACCTAAGTTGCACTGGGTGCACGACGTCCTCCATGTATCCTAGCTGAGGAGATACGTGCACAACCCTTCTCACATCATAGACCATAGAGAGCTATAGGTTTACGGTGAGGTGACTATTACATAGGTACCAGAAGAGATTGAGGATCGATAGGAGAAATTCCTTCATGGAAGGTTGATACCACTGTTGCACATTCACTGGCAGCACGAGAACCTCCAGGAGAGCACATGGGATTGGAAGGCTCAGATGCGTGCTCAGTACCCCCACTTGTTCCCTTAGTTTGAGTTGTGAGTTATGGGTACAAAAATCCCTAAGTTGGGGAGAATGTAAACACACAAAAATTCCGTGTAATGTTTTTTAATATATATGAATTTTACTAGTCCGTGAAAATTGAAGGTGCATGATTCTGAGGCCTGGAGTGCCGGGAATGAATTTATGAACATAGGTTTGGGTACGTTCAGTAAACCTGTGAGTGGGTTTTTCTGCCTTTTTAACCAGTGCTCGGAATTGAAATTGGAGGGCACCGTTGAACTCGCAGCGCCGATTTTCGCTTAAGAAGACTTTCACCTTCACGGTAGTTGGTCGAGGGTGAAAGTTATTTTTTGGGTTTTTCATGGAAATAATTAAATAAAATTATCACATTTTATTTTTGTTCTAATCCACTCATTGATGGTTAAGAGATGGGGTCCACCGGAACTAAACCTCCCTTCTGAGGTTATGGTTGTGGGGACCACGCGAACCTAAACCCCCATTTTGAATTTTAGAGGCGAGGACTACCCAACCCCTCTTAATGGGAAGAAATCTCCCAAATCCCTAATATTCCACCCCTCCCATTAAATTGGGCCAGTTAATTGAGCTAATTAATTGTGCCAACATGGTACATTAATTACCCCAACTTGGTTGTGCCAACATAATTTCTTCTTAAGTTAATTATATTTCCACATATTTCATTTTGTTGGGTGGAATTGAGAGAAGATAACCCTTGGAGTATTACACTTAATCCACGAAGAAAACTCCTCCAATAAAGAATTCCGACTTCGACTTCTTCCTCAGGAAAACTTCCAACAAAGAAGGTCTTCGACTATGATGAACTGATGCACGAGCCTGAGATTGGAGGTGTGTGGCGGATGAGATGAACATAGACATATTCAACATCCTTATCACACCAACATCAATGAACAATCCAAGGTAGGGGTTTAATTTTTGTATTATTATATTCCCATGTTCTTCCCTTTTTAAAAAAAAGAACGCGGATGATTTATTTTGCAGGTTGGGAATAATCATTGCTGCGAGGATAGGATTTGATGTTCAATGTTCATGTTATTGATGAGCCGCTTTCTACCACCCCAACGTGGAGGGTACGGGCCAAACAGACATAGCCCAACCCCTCTACAGATCTTGTGATGATTTGTGGGGTTGAACACGATGATGGAGATAATGGAAATGACAACGCCACTCGCGGCCTCTGCGCCCCGAGCCACCCAGCAACCTCTGCCACTATGCGCAGTCTGCAGCCGAGCCGACCCGCGCCCAAGTCAACACCGCCCTGGCTGAGCTGCCGCCCATGGACTAGCCGTTCCACCCGTGACCCAGTGAGCCGCCCGGGCCAAACCGCCCTCGTCGTGCCGCCCCAGGTCGAACTGCCCTCGCTACGCCATGCCAGACCAAACCTCCCTGGCCACGCCACCCCGACCGAAACACCCTCGTCGCCTTGCTCTAGGTTGAACTGCCCTCTCCGCACCCCTCCAGGCCGAACATCCCTCGCTGCGCTGCCCCGGGCTGAACTGTCATTTGTCGCGCCGCCCTAGGCCGAACCGTCCTCGCACCGCCGCCTCGGGACGAACCACCCTCACCGTGCCACCCCGGGCCGAACTACCCTCACTGCGCCGCCCCAGAATGAACCGCCCTCACCGCACCATCTTGGGCCAAGCCGCCCTCACCACGCCCCTCCAAGACACCCAAGTCGGGCCGCCCATGGCCCTGCAAGCAACCATGTGGCCTCGCACCGTCCGTGGCCAAATCGGCCCGTGTCAGAGCCCCTCCATGGCCGAGCTACCCCCATGAAACCCTCTGTGGATGAGCCTCTCTCACAGAACGCTCACGGAATGCCGGTATGGGCCTAACCCAATGGGCCAGGTCACCCAACCGGCCAGTTCGGTCCGACCGGGCCAGACCGAATCTGCGCCCACTATGACCCACTTACTTTCTTTGGGACATATCTTTTGCACCGGATGTCCATTTGAAAAACCCTCTCTAGCACATGAAATCTTGGAGCAATACAGTCCCTTTGAGTATACCCCAATGGAGTTTTGGGTTAAGATGGGGAATGGTCAGGTTGGAACAAGCATGAATCCAACAGGGCCCCTGGGACTAAAAGACTAATAACTCACAGACCTGGCGTCCGATTAACGTGTTGTCTGATGTGTTGAGACAACTATGACATGGAGAACTTTTGAGATGCTTCTTCATGAGACATCGTGGCAATTGGAATATCGACCAGTAGATTATGGAGTGGATCCTCTCAAATATGAGTGATCATAGTGATGGAACCCAGTAGCTGGCTAAGACTTGACGACTACTAACCTTTTTGACTCTGAGTGACTTGAGAGGCCCAGTGGGGAGCACCTCTGTGTGACGCAGAAAACCCACGGTGGGGAGGGCCTCTGTGTGATGCCGCATACCCACAGTACTCAACAATAGGGGTACCTCAGTAGGTCATGATGGGGAGCGCCTCTGTATGATGCGTCAAACCCATGATTCTCGACAGGAGGAGTGCCTCAGCAAGTCATGAGGGGGAGCGCCTCTATGTGACGTGGCAGACCCACAGTGGGGAGCGCCTCTGTGTGACACGGTAGACCCATGGTTCTCAATAGGAGGAGTACCTCATCAGTCTAATATTAGTGGGAAGATCCTCTATGTGATGCGGCAGGCCCACTTTACTCGATAGAGGAGGGGTTCTCTAGCAGCTGAGTTGTTCCATGATGTGACTAAAGTTGTTACTTGTTACTACCCTTAGAATAAATCCTAGTGTGAGCTGAGGTAGTATATTTGTGTTTTCCTCATGTTTGATATGGATTACTTCATAACATAGGTATATGTATTGGAATATACCTAAGTAGGGTTATCTGTTGATTTCATACTTTGTGCTTTATCCTTTTTGGATTTGTGAAACCTTGAGGGTCTCGGGGTCCCTACTAAGTATCCTTATAATCACCCCTGCATGGGTTATTCCTGCAGCTTTTTTTGTTGGATGCAGACGACGGATAGCATTGACTGAGGTTGGGAGTACCAGGACAAGGTGGTGCCCGGAGGTGGACTATACGGCGTGTCCGTACGCAGAGGAGACGGGTGGATGTGGGGTGCTTTGGAGGTGATATTTACCTACCCTTCCGGTAGGAGCCTCGGAGGAGGACCCAGTAGCTACCTTTTTCTCTTTCTTCAGTTGTATTGTATCTCAGTTTTACATGTACCTTTACTGTTGCGCTTGTATTTTGTCTTCTTTACTTTCAGCACTATTTTGGTTATATAGTTTGCTTGTGTTCATATCTTGTTGTGTGCTTGGTTACTTGAGTTTGTAGGTTGTAAAGGCAATTCCTTTTCAGTTATTGGGAATACACCTTCGGTGCAAGTCGTCATCCCCTAGTCTATGGAATGCAGGCTTGGGGTAGTCCCGGCTTGGGCCCCGGGGGACTGGTCGTGACAATTAACACTAAAAAAATCAATTACAAAGGGGTGGTTTTACCAAACCTAAATAAAAGTGATGATAATGGGTATATTTTTTAGTACTAAGAAAAGCGTTGACTGATGAACCACATTTATCAATGATTTTTCATAGAATTGATAATTTTTATATTTATTAATGATTTTTCTAGAACTAATATTAGTGACATTTATTGATGCATGTTTTAGTGCTAATAAAAGGTGAACTTCTTAGGATGAAACAATATTGATTAAAAACACTGCTTAATATAGAAATATATTTACATTGATATATGTATATATATATGTATAATTTCATAATTATGACTTATATGATACTAAATATGTATTTAAATTTAATATATATATATATATATCATATATTTATTTTTAAGTCATTGAAAATTAAAATTAATAAAAAATATTAACTAATTTATATTAATAGACATTTAATAAAATTTTGTTATATCAATTTTTGTTTTTAATTTGGCACATATATCAAATAATAAACATTTAATTATTAAATAAAAAAATCGGATAAATATATATACTTACATAGTAAAGATCAAGACCCAAGTTTCTAAGAGTGGGTGGTTACTTTATTACTTTGGTATAATAAAAAAGGAACCATATCCCAAAATACTGACTAGCATAACATTCTTGGTAAACTAGATACATAAATGAATCTTACATTACATTTTAAATCATAAAATACAACGCAGTGAATACATTCAGAAGACTATTATTCTCCAAGTTTATCCCTTCATGTTATTCATAATATTCATCTTTTCATACTAAGAAAAATAAAACATAAAAAATGGGTGATTATAGATTCTCAGTTGTGGTAAGAGTGAAATATAATATATCATGAGTAAATAATAATAAACATTATGGGATGGTAAATGACTGAAACACAATCCCTTTAAACATAATCTTGAGCATAATATGGTGGGAATAAATGATAATCAAATAATTCCTTATAAATAATAACATGAGAATGAAACATTACCATGGATATTCTATTAATCGAATAATAACATGGAATATCAATAACTAATCTCATAATTTTGTAATGTATAATTTGGGCATCTAAAACATGTTGTTAAATCCTAAGCCAAGAATTCTATATAAATGGGTAAGGCCTCCGCCAAAACCCGGTGTAGTTTTATTCATGAGACCTTCTGATACATCAAGGGGATGTCAAATGCCATACTCATCACTTAATAAGTAAAATTCATTCCTTATAATGAAGGGTTCAAACATAAAAAACATAAACATTCATATTTAAAAAATAACATATGAAATTTCAAGACATTGACTATAAAAATGAATGGTACCAAAATAGCACATCAAAAGTCAAAATGATAATAAACCAATAAATAAAAAATGGTAAATGATGACCTAAGAGATCAAAGTCAGTTAAAAATATGATTCAACCAAGTTTTAGTACACAGATGAATGTACTCTAATAATTCATTGACAAAATATTAATGAAAATACAATTTTCCACTTTGGAAAAGACATATTTTTTAAATGTTGGGCCATTATAAAAAACCTTTCATTAGAAAATAATTAAGATAACTTGTAAATAATGTTTTAAATCATTAAATAATGGTGATTATGGGAAAATACACGCTTTCTATATAAGTTAAAGAACATTCCTTTTGTATTTTTGTCAAAAAAGTCTCAATGAACCGTGTTTATAAAATGAAAATAATATATCATTTAAAGCATTTTGTAAAAATTCAAAAAGGGTTAAAAATGACCTTAAAAATTCATCATAGAAAAGTAAAAACATTTTTGAAAATATTTTTAGAAAAAATGGTCACTAAGGATAGATATTCCCTAGTGGAGACTTAAACAAATGAAATACGGAATAACGATGATATTGTGAAATAAAATCTAACCTTGTACTTTACATTAGTTGAACATGTTTTAACCCTATTTATAATTGTTTAAATAATGTTATTAATTTATTTCAAAGTCATATCCATATTTATGTTATAATATATGATCCATTTATATCATCTTATCACATGTTTGTTAATATTTCATAATTACCATTATTTCAGGTGTTAGCAGCTTTATTTTCATATGCTTGTTTTGTCATATAAGTATTGTTTCTTTGGTATATGATATATTTATAAATCACCATAATGATATTAAGATCATATATTTTTTGTATTTATTTATTATATACCTTTTTATAATCATTCTATAATGGTAAACATTAAAAATGAATCACATCACATCATGGAGACGGTAGGTCGTACATACACATTAGCGACGATATCGTTACCTTAATGGTGAAATGGTAAAGAAGTGGATGGTATATTAAATTTTAAATAACCAATATATATAATAATTATCATATATTTCCATTATTTACATCACTATAACAATCCATGTAAAGTGGAAATTAAACACAAATTATGCCACGATGTGGAGATGGTAAGTTGCACTTACGCACGTGACGTGATTACATTTTTCATAGGATTGATAAAAGAGATAATATGGTTGTCCTATAATCCAAATAACATATCATAGTATATATTCTACTAAATGTTTTACTTTATATTGGAAATAACATATTAAGAATAAGAATAAGAAGAAATAAACTTGAGAGAGTTGGTAAGGTGGATTACCTCTTCTTCAGCAAACATCCTTTATAACATAACTATAGGACACCAGGGTTGGTCTTATGGAAGGAACGAAATCACTAGAACTTGTATAAGGATGTTGAAAATATAAATATATAGATTTTTTTAAACCTAAAAGGCTCCAAGTGGTGTAAATAAGTGTCATAGTAAGTTCCCATTTATAGTTGAGGTCAGGGGCACTTTTGAAAAACTTCAAAATATTAAAATATAGTATTGTTATTCTAGATATATAGACATAAAAATTTCTTATTAATTAATAGGGTATGAAATTATAGACTATATATTTTCCCTTTTGGTATTATTTAATATGTTTATTATTTTTAAATAATTTAATAAAATACTAATTCAATAAATTAACATTATTTTCAAATGCAATAATATTAATTTAATTTCACATTAAATACATAAAAAATAGAGTGAATTAGAATATAATTTTTTAAAAATATGTAATATATCATACAGATCTATAAAATTTATTAAACACATTAACTCATCCAAAATATATCAAAATTAATACTTTTAAAATCTATTATTTTATTTTTTGGTTAATTAAATAAATAATTTTTTGAGAATTTTAGAAGCATTTAAAGAAATTATGTAATTTCTAAAAGTAAAAAATAAATTTTTTAATGAATGTTTTTCAATAATTTTAAAATATACTTTTATTTTCATTCATATCTTGATTTTTTCCCAATGTGGACACATAAAATATTTTAGATACAAAGACGGTGACATTTTGTAACTATTTTGACTTAAATAACATATAAGATATTTTCCTAGAAAGGTTTTAATTAAAAAACTCCAATTGGATATTAAGGTGATAATATAATAATAATTTTCATCGAATAACTTTTTTTCTTGTTTAGTTCATTATTATAACCTAATCATTTGGTTTTTCACCCTTTTTAACCCCTTAAACTCTTACCGAGACAACATAATTTTTCATCTTTGAGGGTCAATATTGTTACTATAAAAAAAACCTGGACTATAAAGGAATCATGGATGAAATTTAAAACATTTTACCAATAATTTTGAAGTTTTTTTACAAATTTTATATCATTTAATAAAATATTATTTTTTTTAAATATCATTAATGTCAATTTTGACACTATACATTACTGGACTTTTCAAAAATATCATAAAAACAACATATCATAGAAAACACTCTTTTAATATATCCCATAAATTTATATTTCATATATAAATTTATTCTAAGACATTAATTATTTTAAATTATATTTATTTTAATATTTTATAGTGTCATTTATTTAATATTTATGTTTATTAAACTATTACTGCCTCATCATTTTGCCAGCCTATAAGGTAAATATTTCTTTCATAGTCATTAAAAATTAATTTTTATCATAAATATAAACGTTTTATATTTAAAAATTCTATTAATAGTCAAATATAACATATGAATAAAACTATATTTCAAATTTTATAGTTATTATGAACAAATATATGGCATATTTTACTTTTCATTAAGCAAAATACTATAAATGGAATAAAGTCATCCAAATATATCCTAAAGCTCATAAAACTGACCAAAGATGATTTTGGTTAATAATAACTCAAAAAATAAAATTGTGATTTGTTTTAGGGTAATTTTATAGTATTTATAATATTATTTTCACCCTTAATTGTCTGATTTACCCTTAACTATAGAAATTAAAATTACTAAGTTTACTATTCATATTGTCCAAAAAGATAAGGTAACTCTTTAATTTATTTTTAACTTGTTTTAATAAGTTTCTAATACATTTTTTAAAATTAAAAATGCATAATTGGCTATGATTAATTTTAAATTAATCTCATTGATAGGGTGAGAAAATGGGTTTTAAAAGTGAAAATGACTAAAATTTTGAAATTTTTCTATATCCAAATTCTATATAAAAATGAATATAATGACCTAAATTGTATTAATATATCTATAAATTTTATATGGTTACTTTAAAACTAATTTTAAATATAATTAAATTATATAAGTTAATTAGATGAATATGCAACTTTCAATTAAAATGTAGTATTTTTCACTATTCAACAAAAATATACATATCATAAAAATAAAAAAAATTCAAACACAGTAAATTTTAATGTTTCTATTTAAAAATTATGTTTTATTTCAAATAAAAATTATAAAAATTTAAAAATTTAGTTTTAAAATAAGGGCATCTTTAAAAGGCGATAAAACAACCTTTAGAAAAACATAACTTTTTATGCATAAAATTATATTTATTCTTCTCTTATTTGTTATAAAAATATTAGATGAGTTTTGAAAAAATAGATTGAAAATATAATATATATATTTATATTTTTATATATATTTATATATATTCTATAATTTGGTTAATATAATTCATTCTCTCCAATTTAATATATAGGTTATAACAATATTTTATTGTTCATTTAAGATGGGTGTTGCATACAACATAATCTATCGAAGATATTAGCTTTAAAAAGAGACATACAATAAAATCATGTGGTGTTAAATTATCCCCTTATTCTATAAATTTTACAGTCAAAATTTTTAATTTCATGTCAAAGTTATAGGGATGATACATGAAAATTCCATTGTTGGAAACCCACATCAAAATAGGGTCAATAAAACATCCTATTAATAAGAGGGAAAGAGAAATGGTAACGTCACCAAAATATTAACCATTTGAGTAGGAAAACATTAGTGGGAACTGAAAACCTAGACACGGATTATAAATCAAAATGTCATGTTCTAAAGGATATTGACAGAGTACATGTTCATTAGAATGTTTATAATCAAAAAACCATAAATTTTTTATCGGTTAAATTATCGTTGATTTCATGGAAAGATAAGTATAAAAATAATGTTTTTGTTCCCAAATCCTTTTACCCTATAGTTAAGGGTTATTAACACTTGGTATACAATATAATAAATCATACATTAAACTTACACAGAAATTTCCAATGTTCAACTTAATCTATTTGATAAGAATAGAATTTTAAGAGTTTTCCTCAAAAATCTGTTCAAATTCAATGATAATTGTTTTTAAAGACGGTTTCTAAATTCCCAAAAATAACATAACATTGGATTTTCCCCTAACAATATAATATATATCTTATCATCACATAAAAAATATGTGAATACGTTGATCACCTTAAAACTATATTAAAAATTTGAACTCTTCCAAATAATTAAATAAAAAGTTCAATAGTACAATCATTATTTATTCCATAATTCTTTTAACCATTACATTATTTATAAAGACATAAAATTACATAATTATTTAACCTAATAATAATTACATTATTAGTTATTTTACACCTTTAGAAATATATAAATCTTTACCATGATCTGTTAGCTTCTTTTGAGGTATGTTACATTGATACTTCGGGAATTCTCTTGCATAGTGCCCTATATCCTTACAGTTGATGCATTTGGAATTGGAAAATTATTTCCTTCCCTTATAATCATGAGCTTGGTTTTCATTTTCCCCACACTAGAATCAAACTCTTTTTCATCTTAATCATATACCATGGTATTTCCATCCACAAGTTTTACATGTGAGAATATCCTTCTTTCTCTTTTTCACTTTATCCATATTTTTCTCTACTATGATCTTCTTCTCATGCTTCCTTATAAAGCTATTATTCTTAAAAAAATTATTATCCTTCTTATTAGAACATAATATTATTTCCTCATATGATGATAATGTTTGGGAGACTAGTTCCCTTCAAAATATTTTCTTAAACCGATCAAATAAATTATCAGTGTTACTCGTTAGATTATGTGTATTGATGTGGTTCTGATTCCCTCTTCTAGGTGCAATTTCTATAGGATGGTATACAATATATTAGATCATAACACTATGAAACATAATGTATAATCTAAAAACTTTTGAAAAAATTGACATTAATTTAAATTTTAGTTAAAACTAATATCTAAATCATAATCTTGGTTTCTTTGGGAATATTTATAATTTATATCATAGGGTTTCATTCTCTAATCAAAGTTTTCATAAATCTAGTTCCCAATGTTTCTAATAAAATACATTCGATAACATCTATAAATACCCAGACCCCAGTTGCATAGAGGTGATGGTTACATTATTCCATGGTCATAATAAATAAAGAATTTCATCTAAAAGGACAGAATTGTTTAGTTGTCTTGGGAAACCAGATACATAAATGAATCTTATATTACATTTTAAAATATAAAATAAAACATAGTGAATCATTTAAGAACACCATTATTATCTTATATTATTCGTGCATGTCAATCATAATAAATATCTTGTCATATTGGGGAAAACAAACCATTATAAAGGGCTGAGTTTATATGGTCAGTAAGGATAACTGTACAATAGTGGCTATCATGAATAAATATTCATAAACATTAAGGTAAGGTAAAATAATGATATCCAATCCATATAAACATAATCCTGAATGTAATGAGGAAGGAATAAATGATAATAAAATAATTCCATATAAATAATCGTAGGAGAATGAAGCATAACCATGGATATTCTAGTAAAAAAATAAGGACATGGATTATCAATAATTATTATCATAATTAGGAAATTATTAATTTTAGAGGTATAAAACATACTCTCAAGGAATCAGCCAAGAATTATACATAAATTGGAAAGGCCTCATCCAAAACCCTATCTAGTTTATCTAATGAGACCTACTGATGCATCAAGGGGTGATATTGGGCCTCGTCTATCACTTATTCAGTACAATTCATTCTTCATGTGAAAAGTTTGAAAAATAAACAATATAAAAATTCATTTTAAAATCTAGCATACAAAATGTGTATACTTTATCCATAAATAATGAATGGAATCAAAATAGTCATCTATAGTCAAACTAATCATAAAAAATTAAATATAATATAATACATGATATCACAAGAGACCAACCTCAATTAAGTATATGATTCAATAGAGGGTGTTGACATAGATGAAAATACTCTAATAAAATAATTGAAATTTTATCGAAGAAAATACCTTTTTCACATTGGAAATCACTTCATTCTATAACATTGTTCAGTTATAAAAGAAAAAAATTTCTTTGGAAGTAATTAATAAAACATTTAAATATAGTTATAAAGAATTAAGGAATCACAAAGGATGGAAAATTTACTCATTCCATATAAGTTAAAAAACATTCCTGTTTAATTTCTTTCAGAAAAGTCATAAAGAACGTTGTTTAGAAAATAGAAAAATATACCTTTTAAAGTATTTTTTAAAATTTAAATTGGGTTAAAAACGAAATTAAAAATTCATTGGATAATATTAAAAACTTTTTTGAAAGTATTTTTTAATGATATCGATATGGGGATGAAATATTCCCTAGTGGGTACTCAAACAAAAATAATCCCAAATAACGATGAGATTATGAAATAAACTTTTATCGTTCCCTTTAATTTAGTTGAACATGATTTATAATTCTATATAATAGTTTAAATAATAGTATTAATATATACTTTTAGTATATAAATATTTATTATATCATATATTATCCTCTAATATCATTTTCTCACCCGCAAATCACTTTTTTTTCATTTTATAAAGTCGGATTTTGGGTTGCTGGGACCCATACAGCATGAACCCGAAACCACATACCACATTTCAAAATGGAAATTAAAAATTCAAAACCACCGCCACACTGCCTCGATTCGTGGGCATGCACCACCTCGAGCGTTGAATCTCCATCAGACCTGACACGCCATGTGCATCAGCCTATCCACATCACCGGATAACCGTTGAGATTTGCCAGCATCCATCGTCGCAATGTCTCCCCACCATAATGCCGAGAACAACCGCCGGTGCCGATAAACAGGGTCTCCAGCCCAAAGAACTCTAGAAATACCATCAAAACATTCAATCGAGATAGAAAATTCAACAGGCCAACGAACGAAAAACTAAAAATCAACAGAAAAATCATCCATGGTGTTTCCTCCTAATAAACACCATCGACGTCACTCAATCATGGAACCACCTTCAACCCTAGTCAACAAATTCACCATGACACAAAAGAAGAAAAATAGAACCAAAGAACCGAAAATCTCACCACCATCGAACAAATCAACTGCATCCGGCACAACGAAACCCTAGTGAACTCACCTAAGAGGAGGTAGAACCCAACAAACCCCCGACGCATGAGTGTGACCCTCCAATGTGGAAACACCACAGGAAAAGAGTGAGCTACTGAGATCAGACCCATAAAAGCTCTGAAGAGTATGTCATCAACAAGAACCGGTCTTACACCTGAGGATCTGAACCAGCAACCACAGAGGCCCATAGAGCATCTCCACAGCCGGAGAGAAGACCACTCAGACGCCACTACAGCAGAGATCCACCACCAACCCACCGAGCGTGAGAAGGAAGCGTCGCACTGTCTGCCGTGAAGGATTTGGTCACGGTGAGAGGAAACCCTAGGTCGATAGCCCTTTACGGGTGCATCCGTGTCACCCTTTTTTATTAATATTTCGTTATTACCCTTGTTTCGGGTGTGAGATGCTTCATTTTTCTATGCATGTTTTGCTCTATAAGTCATATTTATTATGAATAGGATATATTTATTTCTTCTCTAGAATTTAATTCTGTTCATATATATCATATTAATTCATTATAAACATTTTATAATAACAATTGAATTGGGAACCTGGAAATCATATTGTGTCATAGAGATATGGTTGTTTGTTCATACACAGAAGCGGAGGTATCATTGTCATAATGGAGAATGGTTATGGAAGTTGATGATATATTAATTTTTCCATATTCAATATCATGTCATAATTTTTATATATATCCCTTATTTCCATCATTATTACCGTCCTTGTAAATTTTAGGTAAAAAACAAATTACCACATGGTGTAGAGACGGTTAGTCATTCATACACACAAACAGTGCTTTTATTTTTCTAAGGATAGATAAAAGGGGGAATATAGTTGTCCCATAATCATAATGACATCTCATAATATATATGATAATTTACTTATTACTTTATAATGTAAAAAACACATGAATATACAGTAAAAGAAAACCTAAACTTGAAAGAGTTGGTATGGATGATTACATCTTCTTCCGAGAACTTCCCTTATAACATCACTTAAATACACTATGGTTTTTATATTGGAAGGAAAATAACCTATAGGACTTGGATAATTATTTTTATAAAATAAATGGGAAGAGTTTTGTCATGATAGATCATTCATGGTGGTTTGAATAAGTGAGGGATGTGGTGACCTTTTATAAATTAGGAGATGGTAACTTTTAAAAATCCTATTGATATGAAAATATAATAAGGTTATTCTATATAAAAAGACATAAAAATGTCCTATAAATGAATATTTTATGAAATTTTAGACCATATATTATCCCCTTTCTTCTGATTTATTTTTTTTGAATCTTTTTAGACAATATAATAAAATATTAATTCAATAAAATATCCTTATTGTCAAATTTGACACTATTTATTAAATTTGAATTAAAATACATTAATATAAAAATGTAATTGGTGTATAATTATTTGAAAAATCTCTACTATATCTTATATATCTAGAAAATTAATTATACACATTAAATCATCCAAAATATATCAAAAATAATACATTTAAAATCAGTTATTTTATTTTTCTATTAATGATAAAAATATTTGTTTAGCATTCCAGAGGAATTTATGGAAATCATATATAATTTATAAAAATGAGAAATAAATATATATAATAAAAAAATCGTGAATATCAAATTAAAAATTTATTTTCATTCATAACTTGATTTTGTCCCAATGTGGACACATAAAAAATATTAAATACAGAGGGAGTGACTTTTTGTAACTATCTTTGATTTGAATAATATATTATTTATTTTCGTGGAAAAGTATCCATTAAACAACTAAAATTAAATATTTAATTGATACGGTTATTATAATATTAATAAAATAATTTTAACAAATTTAAGTCATGGTTATAACCTTATCTTTTGGGTTAACCATTTTTTAATCCCTTTAACTCTTCACTTGACAACAAGGATTTTTACTCTTTGTGAGCCAATTGTTTTACAATAAAATGAAAAATGACCCGGAAATAAATCATTGATGACATTCTAAAAATTATCTAAATTTTTTTGGACATTTTTTGTTTTATAATGTTTGTATCATTTAATAAAATATTATTTATTTTAAAATATCATTCATATCAATTTTTACAGTACTCATTACCTGAATTTTTTAAAATTTCATAAAAAATATATATCTTTGAACAAACAATTTTAATATATCCAATAAATTTCAAGGCCATCTCAAAAATTTTGGGATGACATTAACTATCTCAAATTAAATTTATTTTAACATTTTTAATAACATTTATTTTACATTTCCATTAATTAAACTATTACTTCATCATCATTGTGCAATCCTTTAAGGTAATTATTTCTTTCCTAAAAATTAAAAATAAATAACCATGATGAATTTAAAAAAATCAGTTCCAATTACTCTTTATAGTCTAAGATATATTCTAAATTAACCTACATTAGAAATTTTTTTGTTATTAAAAACATAAGTTTGTCATGATGGACTTTTCATTAAAATAAAATACTATAAATAGATAAATGTAATCCAAGTGGCTCCAAGAGATCATAAAATATGATTGAGGATGATTTTGTTCTAGAATCACACATAAAATAAACAGAGTACATGGGTTAAGGTAATTTTATAATATTTAAAATATTATTTTTACCTTAAATTGCTTTATTTACTGTTATTTCACAATAGATCCATTTATTTTCCTTAATAAGAAAAAAGCTATTATAATGAAAAAACAATAGCTAATAGCTAAAGAGAAAAAACTCAAAGAAACCTATAAAAGTTGTGACAAAGAGCATCCCTAATAGAAACATCCATACCACCTAAAGGGAGGGAACCAAGGAAGTTAAAGATAAAAACAGGAGGGTTGTGGGAGGCCCTTGAGGCCAAGAAATCTACAATACAGTTTCGGTCGTGCTAGGTGTTGAGATTATCAATGTTGTTAGAAAAAAGATCCCTTCATCTGTAAATGATATAATTTATTTGACATGGAGGATAGTAATTACCCTTAAGAGAACTACAAATGATTTTTGAGTCTATTTCCACCACTGTTATATGGAAATTTATTATGTTGCAATGCATTAAGCTGCTGATAATGGATTTTGCCTCTTCCATCAAATACTCACCATCACCATACTCAGCATTGGATTTGAGGATCACTGAACCCAAAAGGATCTTGAACAATCCCTCCTCCACCCATGCCACCCTAGTCGTAAGCCTTATCCTTATTTTTCACTAATCATCAAAAATGAAACTTCTTAGAAAAATAAAAAAAATGATCCAGGGTAAATTTTTATATTCCTATTTCAAAATGATGTTTATTTTGTCAAATATAATTTGTAAAAGTGTAAAAAAATTAAAACAAGTGAACCATTAATAGAAGAAAAAGTGCCTTTAAAAAATATAAATTTCTATACATAAAATTGGATTTATTCTTATCTTATACCTATCCAGTATATTGGAAAAATTTTGAAAAAATTTATTGAATATATAATATATATTTCATAATGTGGTCAATACTATTCATTCTCACCTATTTAATTGCTACGTTATAATAATAATTCAATGTTCATTTATGATGGTTGTTAAGTACAATGTAATCTATTAAAGAGATTAATTTTAAAAGGATACATAACATAAAATATTGGGTTGTTACACTCTCCCCTCCCTCAATAAATTTTATCCTTGAAAATTGAAATTTCATATTAGAAATCCAAGGTTTATTATTGAAAATTAATTTGTGGGTAAGCCACATCAAAAATAGGGTTAATAAAACATCCTTCTAATAAAAGGGAAATATAAATTGGAAGATCACCATAAAATTAGGATTAAAATATTATAACACTAGTGGGAAATGAAAACCTAATCATAGAAGAGAAATATAACTATCCTATTCTAAAAGAGAGTTATAGTGACCATGTTCATCAAAAATTTAACCACTAAAAAAGTATAAATTTCTAGTTGGATAAAATATCATTGATTTCATATAATGAAATGTGAATGGATGAAATTTTTGTTACAAAATACGTTTTCCATAGATTTGAGTGATTATTTTACTATTCAGATAAGAAATTGACAAAACAAATTTACATGATTAATTTCCAGGTTATAATCATAATCTCATCCTTTGTTTGTACTTAGATCAATTTTCAATTAAATCCTTATACTAGGAAATGAATGTTTAGGATGAAATTTTTTTCGAAATCTCCATAATGAATCCTAAAATACTCAAATCATTCCTTTAGCCTTTAAATTTTAATTGAGACCAAAATGGTTAGCAGATGATGTAAAATATAATAACTATTACTTTAACCACAATTAATAATATCTGATGTTCACCAGAACACATTCCATAAGTAGTTAATTTTAAGACTCATTCAAAATATGTCTTTCTAAATTCAATGTCCAGAAATTTATAATGTTACTAAATTTCCAAAATCAATGTAACATTATATTTTCCCCAAAAAACATAATGTATCTCTTATTTTCACATACCAAATATATAAATACCCTGATCACATTAAAACCTTAATGAAAAAACACATTCTTCTAAATAGTTAAATAAAAATTACTGTAGTACAGTCCTTAATTATTCCATAAATATTATAACCAGTACATCATTGATAAAATACTAAAATAAAACAATTATTTAATCAAATCATAATCAAATTAATCATTATTATTTATCTATGGTAAGATCATAATCTTGGCTATTTTATATTATATTATTTTGAGGAATACTTCTTTGATGCTTTGGGAATTCTATTACGTAGTTTCCCATATCTTTAAAGTTTCAACAATGAACTTTCGAAAATTATTTTCTTCCCTTAAAATAATGAGCATAATGGACATTTTCTAAGGAAAAATAATTTTCCTATTAATCATATATAATTTTTTTTCTCTCTAAAATTATCATATTTGGGAAAATCCTTCTTCCACTTATTCCCTTAATCAATATTTTTCCTACATTACTATTCTTCTTGGGCTTCATTATGAAGATATAATTATTCAAAAAAATATTCTCCATCATTTAATAACATGATATTATTTAATCATATGAATATCATTTTTGGGATACTAGTTCCCTTTAAAATATTGGCTTAAACCCATTGAAGAAATGATCATTTTACTCATTAGATTATATGAATTAATAGAGTTCCCATTTCTTCTTATAGGTTACATTTATAAAGGATTTAAAAACATTGATTAGATTATAGCATTGTGAAACATGATATAAAATATAAAAACTAGTGAAATTGTTTACATAAATTAAATTTTTATGAATAACTAATATCTAAACCACAATCTTCATTTCTTTAGGAATATTTCAGAACTCTATCATAGGGTTTTGGTTCTCTAATCTATTTCGTCCTAAATCTTGTTCCCAATTATTCCACTAAGCTTCATTTGATGAAAAATATAAATTTTTTATCCCCAATTTCCCAAAGTCAATGGTTAATTTATTACGTTGTCATAATAAAAAAAGAATCACATCTCGAAGGACTGATAGTTTATTTGTCTTGGTAATCTAGATAAAGAAATGAATATTACATTATATTTTAATACATAAAATAAAATATTATGAATCCTTTGATAAAACCATTATTTTCATAGATTATCCATGAATGATAATCATATTATACATCTTAGAATTTATATAAAACTAAAACATATTAAAGGGGTATGCTCAGATACTCAGTAAGGGAAAACGTACAATGGAAGAAATCATGGATATATAAGCATAAACAATAAGGAAATCTGAACAACAGAGACACGATATATTTAAACATAATCTTGAGAATAATATGGTAGGAATAAATTATAATCAAATAAGTTCATATAAATAATCACATGACAATGAAACTTAACTGGGGATATTCTACTAATCAAATAATCACATTAAATATCAATAACTAATCTCATAATGATGGAATGCATATTCTAAGGCATATAAATCATACTATCAAGGCCTCAACCAATAATTATACATAAATGGGAAAGGCCTCATACAAAACTTAGTCAATTTTGTCTCATGAGACCTACCAATTCATCGAGGGCCTATAGCGATCTCCACCCATCACTTACTAAGTTCAATGCATTCTTTATATGAAAGGGGTGAAACATACTCAAAATAGCTTAGACATGGGTTAAAAAACTAATGAATTCAAATTTAATAAGAAAGTATAAATATAAATAGAAGAGATAATTTATACAGGGCATATTGGTCTAATTCTATTAATCACAAGATTCAATATATAGTGGATAAAAATATGAAAATAGTATAATAAAATCATAAAGAAATTATTGAGGAAAATACCCTTTTTCTTTTTAGAAGTCACTTGTTTTTAAAACAAAACACAATTATAAAATATAAATTTTTTTATGAAAATAATTAATAAAACATATAAAGGAATCAATAATGCATTAAGGTTTCAAGATAGGGGGAAACCGGACACACTATATAAGTTAAAAAATCATTTTTGTATTTTTTTCTGAAAAGCCTCAAAAAACCTTGTTTAGAAAATCACAAAGTATTAAATTTGTATAATTTAGTTAAATGTCAAAAATGGTTCACGGTGAAATTAAACATTAATTTGAGAGTATTTAAAACATATTTGAAATTATTTTAAAAAAAATATGGACATGAAGGAGAAATATTCGCTAGTAGAGACTTAAATAATAAAACCCAAATAACAATGATAATGTAAAATAAACTCTTACCTTACACATTTTATAGTTGAAAATGATTTAAAATATTTTATAATAATTTATGAAATGTTTTTAATTTATTCCATAATCGTTTCAAAATTTATTATACCATAAATGATCCTCTTATATCATTTTATCACCAATTTTTTAATATTATTTTATTATTAACCTTATTCTGGGTGTTAACTGTTTCATTTTCCAATGCATGTTTTATCATGTAAGTTGTGTTTCTTGTATATAGTATATATTTATTTATTCAATAGAATTATATTATGTTATTAGATATAATATTTATTAATTATATGCATTTTCATAATCATTATATAATGGTAACCAATGAAAATGAATCACATGACATCGTGGAGACGGTAGGTCGTACGTATGCATGAGCGATGATATCATTCCCTTAATGGTGAAAGGTTAATGAATTGGATGGTGAATTAATTTTTATAGAACAAATATCATGTCATAATTACCATATATAAACTTTATTTATATCATTATAACCATCATTATAAAATGTAAATGCAAAACAAATTACACCACAGTGTGGAGATGGTAAGACATACATATGCCTGCATAGTGCTTTAATGTTTCATAGCATGGATTAAAGGTTGAATATGGTCTTCCAATAATCATAATAAAATATCAAAAAATAGATGATGCATGATTTATTACTTTATAATTAAAATAATACTTAAAGACAAAGTATAAGATGAAATATACTTGAAAGTATTGGTAAGGACGATTACCTCTTCTATAGAAGACTTCCTTTATAACTTCTCTTAAGGAAACTAGGGTTTGTATTTTGGAGGTAAGAGAACCAATAAAACATGGATTAGAATTTTGAAAAGAGAAAGGGGTTTTTTTCTAACAAGATGGATCAAGGTGGTGTTAATAAGTGAGGGAGGAGGTGCGATTTTTCAATTGAGTTGATGGGAACATTCAGGGAACCATAAAATATTAAAATACAGTAAGGTTATTCAAGATCCAAATACTTATAAATATATTAAAATAAATAGGGTATGAAATTTTAGACCCTACCTTATCAACTTTGGTATTATTTAATGCTTTTATGTTTTTTTAAATAAATTTATAAAATATTAATTCAATAAAATATCCTTACTATCAAATTTGATACTATTTATTTAATTTGTATTCAAGTACATCAACACAAAGTGAGAATTAGAATATAATTATTTAAAACATCTCTAATATATCATATAGATAAATAAAATTCATTAACCACATTAACACTTCCCAAATATATCAAAATTAATACATTTATAATCAATTTTTTTTATCAAATAAATATTTTGTTAGCATTATAGAAAAATTTAACTTAACTATGTAATTTTAAAAAAATAAAAATAAATTTATATTGAGAAAATTTTTAATTAATATAAATATATATTTTTTCAATATATTTATTGTTTCTTTACGTGGAAACATAAAATCTATTAAATACAAAGAGAGAGATATTTTGTAACTATCTTTGATATAAATAATATATAAGTCATTTTCATATAAAAGTGTAAATTAAACTACTCTAATTTGGAATTGCGGTTATAAGGGTCGAACCCTCTTCATCCAATATTTTTTAGACATTTTTAGGACATGTTTGTACCCTTATCGTTGGATTTTATCCCTTTTTAACCTCATTAACTTTTACTATGACAACATAGATTTTAACTCTATTTGGCTCAATATTGTTACTATAAAATGACAAAGAATCCATAAATTAATCATGGATGACCTTTTAAACCTTATCCTAATCATTTAACCAAATTTTAGGTTCTTATAAATTTTATATCATTTAGTAAAATATTATTTATTTTAAAATATCATTAATGTCATTTTTGACACTATTAATTACTTTTAATTTTAAAAATATCATAAAAAAATAAATATTTTCAAAAAAAACAATTTTAATATCTCTCAAAAATTTCAAGGTAGTCTATAAATGTCTTTTATGACATTAATTATCTCTAATTATGTTGATTTTCATATTTTTAATATCATTTATTTTATATTTCCATTAATAAAACAATTATTGCATCATTATTGTGCGGGACTTTATGGTAATAATTTATTTCCTAAATATTAAAAATAAATTACCATGATAAGGATAAATATTTAATATTTAAAAATAATATTTATATTTGAATATATCTTCAGATTAACCCTGTATTGGAAATGTTATAGTTAATAGAAACATAAGTATGACATCTTTGAATTTGTTTAAATAAAATACTATTAATGGATTAAAGTCATCCTTGAAGCTACAAGATATCATAAAATTAAAAAAAAAAAATTGGTCAAAACTAACTTCTCAAATAAAATTGTTACAAGTTTTAGGGTAATTTTATAATATTCATAATATTATTCTTACCCTTAGTTACCTGATTTACCCTAAAATTTGGTAATGAAAATTACTATGTTTACTATTCATATTGCCTAAAATTAAAAGGGACCCATTTTATAAATTTATAATAATTGATTCCAATATTTTAATACATTATTCGAAATTCAAAACACGTATGTCGATAATATTAAATTAAAATTAATCTCATATATGGGGTGAGAAAATGAGTTTTTTAAAAGGAAAACATTCAAAAGCTTGAAATGTTTTTATTTCCAAATTCAATACCAAAAAGATTACAATAACCTAAATTGGATCAATATATTTATTATTGATATAATTTTACGCTAAAACCAATTTAAAATAAAATTATAAATTATAAGTTATTTAGATGAAAAGTCAGTTTTCAATTAAAATGGAATATCTTTCACTATTCATCAAAAATGAAACTTATCATAAAAATACAAAAATTTTGACCAAATTTTTTTGACATTTAGATTTAAAAAATATTTATTATTATTTTTTAAAATATAATTTATAAAATTTTCAAAATTTAGTTTAATTGCAATTGCGTCATAAAAAGACGACAAAGCTTCCTTTATAAAAATATTCTGTTTTATGCGTAAAATTGGATTTATTCTTCTCTTATACCTATAAAATATTTTTGATTAATGTATAAACATTTTATTGAATATATTTTATATAAATTACATATGGTTATTAATACTATTCAATCTCCCCAATTTTATATCTTGGTTATGGTAATATTTCAATGTCCATTTAAGCAAGGAGTTGCATGCAATGTAAGCTATAAAAGATATTAACATCAAAGAGACATGCCAAAAAATGTATGGGTATTACATATACTTAATATGTCATATGTTAATTTCAAATGTATCTAATTTATTCAATTTTATAGAAACAAAAACACACAAATAAGAAATTGTTAATATTATAATTTTATATTTTTATTAATTAATATTTAATATTTAATATATATTATGTTTTTAATTATTAAATTTTATTCGTTTTTTAATATTATTATTTACTATATATTATTTATTAATTATAAATATATATATAAACTCATTAAATTTATTATTACTTGTTTCATTAATAAATTTTGTAACATATATATATATATATATTTGTTTCTAATTTTTATTTGTTTAATACTTTTTTGTAATATTATTCATTTTTATATTTTAAAAAGTTAAACAATCAATTACTCTAATACAGCTTTTTTAATGTTTCTTCAATATATTCATTTTTTAATTAAATTTCATTCAATTTGAAGATTCATTCATTTAATATTATTTATTCATTGATAATGTTAAGTATTTTTAAATTTTTAAAATTTGTTTGTTTTTAATATTTAGTCATTTAATATTTTTTATAATTTATTATTTTTCTAAATTGTTTTATAAATGATTATTCATTAATATATTTAATATTTTTAATATATAAATATATTCATATTGATATATATATATAAAGTTTCCGTAAATATGAGTTATGTAACAAAAAATAAATATTTATATGTATATATAGACACACACACACAAATATTTACATTTATATAATTAATTACACTTATTGATTTTTGAAATATTTTTTTCAATCTATACATTTTTTAATTAAATTTGACATAGTTTTAACATACATTCATTTAATATTATTTATTCATTAATAATGGTAAGTGTTGATAGTTTTTTTATAATTTATACATTTATTATTTTTATAATTTATTAATTTTTATTATTATTTTATACATGATTATTCATTAATATATTTAATTTTTTTAGTATAGAATTATATTCATAAGGATATATTTATATAGTGAAAAATGGTTTATAATGGATAATTAATATTAATTGAAAATTTTGACTAATTAGTATCGAGTAATGGAAATTAAATGTCCATATTATAAAAATAATATTTGTTTATTATATTTTAACATATGTGTGTGTCTGTGTTATATACATGTAATATGTAATTTTAACACACATAACCCCTTTTACCTTCTTGCCTCTAGCACCAGTGAGGAGGATGGTCAAAGAGGAAATACTACTTTTAACACTATGGAAATTATTCCTACCTCAGGGGGTTAATATTTTGATGATGGAGGGGACCATGGAAATAGGATAAGTCAAGGATAAGGGGATAAAATCTTCATAGTCATGGTGGATGTGTTTTTTATCACATCATGAGCATTCTCTTTCTTGCAGTCTGATTAGTTATGAAAAATGAGAAACAGGGGATTAGGATAGGTGATATTGTGTTGTTCGAGCATCTTTTACATTGTTTGTTTTTATCATATGTCTCTCCTTAATGAGGGTAGGCAGTTCTTTGACACCATCTACTCTCTTTGTCACTTTTCTTTTTTATTTTTATAAATGGGATTTAACCCCAACATGTTCTAAAAATCATTAACATTATAGAAGCATGTAGTTAATTACTGTAATTTCATATAGAAACACACACAAAAATACACACACACACAGACGATATTTTTATAATTTATGAAAATTTTTGTACGCATTTTAGAATTTTATTTTTTAAAATAATATATTTTATATATTATGTTTTTAATTAACAAATTTTTTTCAATTTTTATATTTTTAGATTTTATATACTTTTTATTAATATTGAATATATTTTTAATAATTTATTCATTTTTAATATTATTTATTATAAATATTTAATATTTTTTAAAATACTTATGTAATTTTTTAATTTATTTCATTCAATAAATGTTCAATTTTATCTATTTTTAATATTTATTTATTCATGTTTATTCATTAATGTGTAATTTTTTAATATAGTTGTGATTTATATAATTAATATGTATTCATATTAATTTTAACAAATATTATGCTAAAAATTTAAATATTTGTATATCAAGAAGAACATTAAATATAACTTTTCCTTTTTTTAATTTTTTTACAATATATTGATTTTTAATAAATATATTTCACTATTTTTTAACATCCGTTTATTTAATTAAAATGGTTTACTGATGGATATGAAAAAGAAACTAAGATATTGTTGTTCTTATAAGTACTCAAGAAGACTCAACCCTAAGACCTCATGTGAGACCCCTCAAAGGCGTAACCACTAGGCTACACCCCTGAGGACAGTATACATTCATTTAATATTATTTAATATTATTAATTAATTAATTATTATTATTTTACCTTATAATATATTTATTTTTAATATATTTTTGTTTAGTATTTTCTATTTTATTCATTTTTATTATTTATTTATACTATTTAATTTACATTCGAGGAAGACATGGTTTCTTCTTAGTATGGAGCTCCACATAGATTTAACGAGTTTTATTTTTCATTATTCTAATGGTTGTACATGTTTTACATGAATCATGAGGCCCTTATTATAGTAGTGTGTAATTTTTTACTAGTTTACCCCACCCATTTCAAAATCCATCTATTCTTAAATTGGCTGGGAACTAAATTGGATGTTTTTGTGCTCTAGTAACAAGAAAATGTTGCAAGTTCAATATCAAGTTTTGTTAATAAAATTTTGAATGTAGATTATTTGTCATCTAATGTTGAAGCGGTGAGCTAGGTGTCAATATCTGATGATAGTTAGAGAAAACCCAAATAGATAGGGATTGAAAAGTAAAAAAGATTTATTATTGGTTTTCTATACATGTATTCGGGTTCAAGAGACTTCATTTGTTGGAAGACCTAGCGTGAACAATGCTCATCTAGTAACTAGATCTTGAACTAGGTATGATGGTATTGTCATAATAGTGGATTATTCAATCTAGAATATGCTTCAAGAGGCTTCTGAGAAATGGGTCATGTTTGGTTAGTTTTCTTCTCATCTGAATACTAGCTCAAGCTCTTACCCATATGATATCGCTTAAATAATTCAAGCTAGATTCAAGAAGAATCATCCTATTTTGAAGGCTTCCAATAGATTTGGGAGTCCTGAAATTCTTCAACCAGACTGTGGTTAAGTTGACTCAAAGTAGATGAATTATATGAATAAGAGTAAGGACTGAGATGTTGGTCCTCCATAATAATTTGAGGAAGTGGGTAATCATACAACATAATACTTTTCCTCATCCGAGATAGTCTCAAATGATGACTCATATTTTATTTCATAAGCATGAAAATAATACATACATACTATAGATATTTATCATTTCCTAAAGAAAAAAGAAATTAAAGTGGGTCTTTATGAGCGAAATATCTCATTGAAAAAATCGAATAAGACCTCGTGTCATAAATACTACTCTTTTTTTTCAGAACCCATAAATACTATATCTTTTGTAACACCCCAATATTCCACGATATTCTTCTCTTTGAATAATGTGATAGCATGTGTTCTATGCAACACCGAGTTCTAACACACCATAACCAATCAAACTAGCCGTTATGAATAGTAATACCTACTTTTTGAAATTATATATATTTTATTTTTTAGAATGGACTTCATTTTTGGATTCGGAATATCGAATTTATCCTAGGCTGAAATTTTGGTACTTTTCTGATAACTTTAATATTTTGATGAATATTGAAAATTACTAAATTTTAATTAAAAACAACTTATTTAATCAAAATAATTAATAGTGATAAAATATGAATTTGAGTGGTTTTAAATTATATTTAGAATATATTTTTACCATTTAATATAATTTTGTTCATTGGACATAATTTTACAATTAACCCGGACATAAAGAAGTGTCAATCTTCTGATAGTTATTATCTCTTAAAAACACGCTTTTGTTTTAACAACGGGAATTAATTTTAAATTAATTTCTGCCACTTCTATGTTTTGAATTTGGAAAAATTTATTCTATATTTTTAATCAGGATGTTTAAATTGTGTAAATAGGTAACTTTTATTTTTAGTCATTTTGAATAATTACTTCGGTAAATATTTTATTTATCATGGTTAAGGGTAAATCCGGTAAATAAGGGTTAAAAATAATATTATAATAATACTAAATTACCCTAAAACGTTTCCAAGCCTTATTGGTTGATACATTTTCGACCATATTCATCTTTGGGTCGATTTTGGGACCCCATGGAGCCACTTGTAGGTGATAGGGACACTTTATTTTAATTAAGTTAAAATGAATACAAAAATGACACAAGCATATATCTTTTAGAAAAAAACTTTTTGAATAGGGTTATATATGTTGGATTTTCGACTATAAATATTAATTAGAAAGATAAAAATATTTCATACATAATTATATTTTATTCATAATTTTTAAAGATTACATAATTTAACTTATTTATGACACAATGATGATGCAGTAATTACCATAATAGTGAAAAGTTAAACTAATTGATATTATAAATACCCAAATAAATATAATTTCATAATTTTAATTAATTAAAATACTTTTCTAGGATAATATGACATATTAGTATTGATTTAAGTAACTTTTTTCGAAGTAATAATTCTGTTATGAGTTTCACAAAAAATCAACTATTGTATAGTGTCAAAATTGACAAAAAAGAGTTTTTACAACAAATATTATGTTATTAATTGATATTAAATTCCTAAAAATATAAGGTTTGTCCAAGAGACTTATATCATGATAGTTGTATCATTAATGGACCACTTGGGGGTATCTTGGATGTATATATTAAGTTTATTAACCATATAATGTAAAAATACAAAGAGACATTGTAAAAGTAAAACTAATTAACTAAGAGTTAATACTTAAGATAAGGTTAATATAAGTACCCAAACCTGTCTAAATTCTATTAGTTGAGTGGTTTTCGACCCATAACCAACTTAAAATTTAAATAATCAACTTTTCATCCATTAGAAACTGAATATGAATTTATTATAAATTAATATTTCTAGCTTTTCCAAAGGTGCCCCTCACCCCTCTTATAAAAGGGCACTCCTCCTTCTCATTTCTTCACACCTTCAAAGCCTTTTGGTTCGGCCAAACTCTGCCCAAATACTCTCCCAAATTCCATCAATACAATCTAGATGCCTTATTTTGATCAGAAATCCATCCTAAGGAGCCCTTTTGATCAAATCAAAAGGAAGAACCCGAAGAAAAGGTAATGATTTCACCACCCTTTTCCAAGTTCCTTTCTTCTTCCACTTCTTCTTCCTTTGTTATAACCATTATAAACTAATAACTCCAGTATCATATATATACTGTGATGTTATTATAAATATGGTACAACCATGTTCAGTATTCTATCCATCCTTTGAATAACATGCCACCATACGTGCGTACGTACGGCTTACCGTCTCCATGTCGTGGTGTAATTGTTATTAAATAAATTATTATTTGGATGGGTATAATAATGATCTTTAATTCATTTAAATAATAAATATAACATGATAATGATTCTTTATATATGATATACCATCCAATTATTTATTATTTTAATATCAAAATAATGATATTGTCGCTCGTGCGTACGTACGGACTATCGTCTCCACGAACGCGATGAGATTCAATCTCCATTGTATCCTTTCAAGTATAATTCTCATTTGATGATTAATAATAGTATCTAAGGACTTGATATCATTCTGGATATGATTAAGATACAACCTATCCATGACAAACATGTCTTATGTAACAAAACATATAAAAGAAAACGAGTAAATTAACACCCGAAACGACGATAATACTAAGATATTATTAACAAAGAAATGTTAAAAGATCATATATGATATCATATGAATGTATATGATTCTTGTATAATTTAATAACAATTATTTCACTATTATACAGGAGGTTAACCTACCCCAACCAAGGAAAAGTACAAGGTAAGGGTTATTTCACAATCTCTTCATTATCCGAGGTTGTTTATAGGTAATAATCAATTGGGATCTCTTTATCATCCACATCCATGTTTCTTAAAAATGAATTTCAAAACATTTTTTCTATTTACTAGAATATGGTTTAAAGTCATTTATACACTTTTTTGACTTTTTATAAGAGGTTTATAAAGGAATCTTTCCGGTGTTTTCCAAACAAGGTGCTTTTTAACCTTTTCGACAAAATTAAGGTAAGAATGTTTTTTAACTTATATGGCGAGTGCAGCTATTTTCCGCCATTATAAAATCATCGAAGCTTCCCTTACAAGATTATAAGAATATTTTCAAAGAAAATGTTTTATTTCAGAAATATAAGACTCTTAAATGATTTCAAAATAGAAAGAGATATTTCTCTAAAAAGAGTTTTGATTTCATCTATGTCAACATCCTTTGATGGATTTTATGCTTATTTGAAGTTGATTTATTATGATATGAAACTTCTATATTGTATTGATGTTTTTGTGATATGATTGACTTTGGATGTGTTATTTTTATACGGTTCATATTTTATGGTGAAATTATTGACATTTCGTATGATAGTTTTAATACGAATGTTTATGTTATGTTTAAACCTTTTCATATGGGAATGCATTGGACTTAATATGTGACGGGTGGAGCCCGCTATAGCTCCTCGATGAATCGGTAGGTCCCATGAGACAAACTAGTGTCTTGGAACAAGGCCTTGACAAAATATTTTTTGAAGTCTTGGCATGGGGCCTTGGCTATGTGGTAATGATAGTCTGGAATTATGCATTCCATCATTATGAAAGTGGTTATTGATATTGCATGTGATTATTAGATTAGTAGAATATCCATTTGAATAATTAAATAAAATTATTTCATTTTATTTTTTCCATACTATGTTGAAGTTCAAGTTTAAAAAGCTTTTGTTTTAGTTATAAATTGCCTTTAATGTTTATTCTTATTTATGAAAGTTTCTTCTATATTGTTATCCTAACTGGGCATTTGAGCTCACCCCTTGTCTACGTTTTATTTTTCCCAGGGTATGAAGAAGTAAATTATGAATGACATTCAGGGATATTATGTGGGGATATGAGTGTGGAATATGGAGACAATATGTTGTTGTATTAGTTTTTCACTTTATGATGCAATGTATGACTTATTAATATATCTAGTGTTTCCAAGGCTACTAAACCAATCGTTCTTTCGAGATTTTATCTTTCTTGTGATAATTCCAATGTTATGTAATAATATACTGACTCTAGGTAACTGGGGTCGGGGCGTTACAGTTGTTATTATAGGAAGTTTAGTACAAACCTTGGAAGCTATATTTAGATAAATTCTGATTAGAGCACGTAGACCTAAGATGAACTTTGAGGATTAGTATAGAAGAACTTCCTAGAATTTTGGTATTGTAGAGTTTTTGTGAGTTTTCAGAGAAATAAATCCCTGTCTGGATACAAGTAGGTAGAGGCAGCTCTGGCACAGATGTACCTAGGGGTAAAACCCAAAAACACCGCTTTGAGCTAGACTCGAACGGGAACTGGTGCATGACAATGGGCCTTGCTTCACTCTTGGCTATGACACTCTCGGGGGATTTGCTTAGGATAACTCTCATTTTCTTTACAAATCATTATGAAGGGTTTATGAGTATATACTTCCTCAAAGAAAACATTCTTATGATTTTGGATTATATCCATAAATAGGTCAATTTATGTTAAGTGTTTTATGAGTATGGGATTATATATTTTGATTCATAAACTGATCTAGTTTATGCCATTGTTTATAAATGGCGCCTAGTGGAAGAAATGGAAATTTTATCAATGCACGCACTCCATGTAGGGATTTCCCTACTACTCAAGATAATTATAGTGGAGTTGGTGATCCAACTGGTGCCGATCAGCTAATCACCATACTGGGACAACTCACTCAGGTTGTGAATAATAACCTTACCCGTATGGAGCACCCTGATCTGCAGTGTGGAGGATCAATGTTAGATTGATTCATGAGGCAACAACCACCAACATTCAATGGGAGTACAAATCCCTTAGTAGCTGAGTAATGGATAAATTCCCTAGAGAAAATATTTCAGGCTTTGGGGAGTAGTGAAAGGGAAAAGGTTATCATTGCAGTTTACCGCCTCACTGGAGATGCTGATCAATGGTGGTCATTGATTCAAAACAATATGGAAGATGATGAAGTATCAAATATGGAATGGAGGGAGTTCAAAGATCTGTTTTTATAAAAATACTTTCCTCACAACCACCGAGCAGATATGGAACGGCAGTTTCTGAGTCTGAGACAAAAGGAGGATGAAAATGTCACAAAGTATGAGGCTAACCTTACAAGGTTAGCAAGGTATGCGGGAGATTATATACATAACCCAACAAGTAAGATTAATCGTTTCTTTGATTGGTTAAAACCATTTCTCTGTCGAGCATTAGTCTCACAATCCTTCTCGTCGTACGAATACATTGTCTCATGTGCTATCAAGACCGAAAAGGAATTCTCTATGCCTTATGACTTTAAATAAAAGCAAGATAAGAAGAGACCTGCTGATCAATCTGGGAATAGAAATAAGGGGAAGAAGGGAAAGGTTGAATATCTATCCTCTGGTAAATGTGGTAAGAAACACCACGGTACTTTCTTGAAGGGAACAGGAGTTTGTTACAATTGTGGTGAAAAAGGTCACCAAGCTCTTGATTTCAAGGGGAATAAGGAAGCTACCAATGTTCAGTGCTACAATTGCAGGGAGATGGGGGATTATGCAAATGAATGTCCTAAGAGATAGGAGAACTTAACTCAGAAAAGGCCAAGGGATCAAGGCCAAACTTATGCTATCACTACTGCTGAGGTAGAAGCTCCGAAAGACGTGGCGGTAGGTAATTTAATGGTTTCCTCAAGATTAGAAAATGCATTATTTGATTCTGTATCATCACGTTGTTTCATATCTTCCCAGTTTTCTAAGAAAATTAGATATTTCCAATTTGATTTAACAAGGGAGTTGTCAGTTAAGACTCCTAAGGGAAGTATCATTCCAACAAAGTTTTGTGAATCAGTCCCCATTAGAGCACATAAATGTTCTTTATCTGTTAATCTCATCGTCATACCTATGATTGAGTTTGATATAATCTTCAGTATGGACAAGCTTTCGGACTATGATGCAAAGATTTATTGTAATAAGAAAGAAGTTACGATTCTTGATGATGGTGATATGGAACACCTTATCATTAGAGCAGAATCGTCACCACCCAATTCTTATTTAGATCCCCCCCAGTAGCTCAACTAAATTCAATTATTGGGGAGGAAGAGAATGAAATATCTATGGGTGAGGAAAGGAATGTTCAAATAGAGGATGTACCTGTTGTGAAAGAATTTGTAGATGTATTTCTGGAAGATTTACCTGGACATCCTCTAGAAAGAGAAGGTGAGTTTTCCATTGACTTAATTCCTGGATCAAGGCCTATATCAAAGACCCCTAATAGAATGGCCACTGTAGAATTAGTTGAACTAGAGAAAAAACTAGAGGAATTGAGTAATAAGGGATTCATTCGCCCTAGTGTTTCTCCATGGGGAGCCAATGTTGTTTTTGTTAAAAAGAAAGACGGATCTATGAGGTTATGTATCGACTATAGGGAGATCAATGCTATAACAATAAAGAACAAGTATCCCCTACCACGCATTGATGATTTATTTGACCAACTACATGGAGCTCAAAACTTTTCAAATATTTACCTTCGATCTGGATACCATCAGTTGTGTGTGAAGAAGGAAGACATTCTGAAGACATCATTTCGAACCAGGTACGGGCATTACGAGTTTACAGTAATTCCTTTTGGATTGACTAATGCACCATATGTATTTATGGATCTGATGAATAGAGTTTTCAAGGAATATCTCGATTAATTTGTGGTGGTATTTATTTATGATATCTTGGTATACTCAAAAATCTATGAAGATCATGAAAATAACTTGCGCATTATCTTGAAGACTCTGAGAAGGCATGAATTATATGGGAAGTTTAGCAAGTGTGAATTCTAGTTTCAGGAGATTTATTTTCTTGGCCATATTGTCTCTAAAGATGGAATATCTGTTGATCCATCTAAGACCAAGGCAATCCAAGAATATCCAGCACCAACGAGTGTAACTGAGGTACGTAGTTTTATTGGTTTGTTAGGTTATTATCGACGTTTCTTCCAGAATTTTGCCTAATTGGCTAACCCATTAACGAAGCTCACACGTAAAGGGGTTAAATTTTTTTGGACAAAAGAGTGTGAAGAAGGTTTGAATAACTGAAGAGAAGATTAGTCAATGCTCCTATATTTACTCTACCATCAGGGAATGATGGGTTCGTAATTTATAGTGATGCATCGAAGAAAGGACTTGGTTGTGTCCTTATGCAGAATGATAGAGTTATTGCCTATGAATCACGACAGTTGAAAATTCATGAACAAAACAATCCTACTCATGATCTGGAGTTAGAATTTGTGATCTTGGATTTGAAGATATAGAGGCACTACCTCTATGGTGGAAAATGTGAGATTTATACAGATCACAAGAGTTTGAAGTATATTTTCTCACAAAAAGAACTCAACATGAGGCAAAGGAGATGGCTTGAATTACTCAAGGATTATGATTGCACGATACACTACCACCCGGGGAAGGCAAACAAGGTGTAAGATGCTTTGAGAAGAAAAGATCATGGATTTTTGAACAATATGAGAATTGAAAGGGATCCAATTTTCATGGATCTAGTGAAGATGGACATGGGAATAACTAGGGAAGGAGAAACATCAATGCTTTTTCAAATGGTTTCCAACCCATATTTACTAGAAAATATTAAGAGTTCTCAGACTAATGATGGAGAATTTCAAAAGAAGATTAAAGCTGTGAATGATGAGAGATTGAGAGATTTTGTGTATGAAAATGGAATTTTTAAATTCAGGAAGAGGCTTTATGTTCCCGATATACCTGATATAAAAAGAGAATTTTTGGATGATTCTCATAGTTCCAATTTCCTTATACACCCTGGGGGCACCAAAATGTATAGAGATTTGAAGGAACGTTTTTGGTGGGACAATATGAAGAGGGAGATTGCTGATTTTGTGTCAAGATGTATGGTTTTTCAACAAGAGAAAGCTGGAAGGCAACACCATGGAGGAGTCATGAAACCTCTTCCCATATCGGAGTGGAAATGGAAAAATATTATGATGGAATTTTTCATGGGGATACCAAAGACTACTAGAATAAGCGATGCAATATGGGTTATTGTTGATCGTCTTACCAAGTCAGCACATCTTCTTGCCATAAGAGAAGATCTACCACTAGAACGTCTATCTAGACTATATATTAATGAAGTTTTGAGACTTCATGGAGTACCCCTATTGATTGTTTCTAATCGTGATCCCTTTTTTCTTCAAGATTCTGGAAGAGTCGTCAGAAATCCCGGGATACTGAACTTCATTTGAGCACTGCCTACCACCCTCAGACAGACAGACAATCAGAATGGACTATTCAAACCTTAAGAGACATGTTGAGATCCTTCTCACATGACTTTCAGGGTATGTGGGATCATTATTTACCACTGGTAGAATTTTCCTATAACAATAGCTTCCATTCAAGTATTTAGATGGCACCATATGAAGCTTTATACGGAAAGAGATGTCGCACACCAACCTGTTGGGATGACGTTGGTGAAAGAAAACTTCTAGGTCAAGAACTGGTGGAGGAAACGATAGAAAAGGTGAAGGTAATCCAAAATCACATCAAAGCAACTCAAAGTAGGCAGAAGAGCTATGCTAATAATCGAAGGAAGGATTTTTAATTTCAAGTCGGTGATCATGTTTTCCTAAAGGTATCACTATGGAAGGGAGTCATACGTTTTGGTAAGAAAGTTAAATTGAGTCCTAGGTACATCGAACCTTTCGAAATTCTAGAATGAATTGGGGCAGTAGCTTACCGATTAGCAATGCCGCCAAGGCTCTCCAAAGTTCATGATGTGTTCCACGTATCTTTGTTGAGGAAATACATGCCTGACCAAATGCATGTACTCACCTATGTGGAGTTTGAACTAGAACCCGATCTGTCTTATTGTGAAGAGCCCGTCAGGATTCTTGATACGAGAGAACAAGTACTGAGAAACTGGACGACGCGTCTGGTAAAAGTTTTGTGGAGAAACCATAAGATGGAAGAGGCAACGTGAGAACCCAAGAAACTTAGGATGAAGAACCACCCGAGTCTTTTCATGTGATAATAATCTAGAAATTTCAATGATGAAATTATTTAAAGTAGGGGAGAATGTAACACCCCAAGCTTCCACAGTACGCTTCTCTTTGAATAATGTGATAGCGTGTGTTGTACGCAACACCGAGTTCTAACACACCATAACCAATCAAACTAGCCATTATGAATAGTAATACCTACTTTTTGAAATTATACATATATATTTTTTTAAAATGGACTTCATTTTTGGATTCGGAATATTCAATTTATCCTAAGGTGAAATTTTGGTACTTTTCGGATAACTTTAATATTTTTATGAATAGTGAAAATTACTAAATTTTAATTAAAAACAACTTTTTTAATCAAAATAATTAATAGTGCTAATTTATGAATTTGAGTGGTTTTAAAGTATATTTAGAATATATTTTTACCATTTAATATAATGTTGGTCATTGGACATAATTTTCCAATTAAACCGGACATAAAGAAGTGTCAATCTTTTGATAGTTATTATCTCTTAAAAACACGCTTTTTGTTTGAACAACGGGAATTAATTTTAAATTAATTTCATCCAATTATATGTTTTGAATTTGGAAAAATGGATTCCATATTTGGAATCAGGATGTTCAAATTGTGTAAATAGGTAACTTTTATTTTTAGACATTTTGAATAATTACTTCGGTAAATATTTTATTTATCATGGTTAAGGGTAAATCCGGTAAATAAGTGTTAAAAAATAATATTATAATAATACTAAAGTACATTAAAACGTGTCCTAGCCTTATTGGTTGATACATGTTCGACCATAGTCATCTTTGGGTTGATTTTGGGACCCCATGGAGCCACTTGTAGGTGATAGGGACACTTTATTTTAATTAAGCTAAAATGAATACAAAAATGACACAAACATATATCTTTTAGAAAAACAATTTTTACACAGGGTTATATATGTTGGATTTTCGACTATAAATATTCATTATAAATATAAAACGATTTCATACATAATGATATTTTATTTATAATTTTTAAAGATTACATAATTTAACTTATTTTTGACACAATGATGATGTAGTAATTACCATAATAGTGATACTTTAAAATAATTGATATTATAAATACCCAAATAAATATAATTTTAGACTTTTAATTAATTAAAATAATTTTCTATGATAATATGACATATTAGGATTTATTTAATTAACTTTGTTCGAAGTAATAATTTTTTTATGAGTTTCACAGAAATCAACTATTGAATAGTGTCAAAATTGACATAAAAGAGTTTTTAAAACAAATATTATATTATTAATTGATATTAAATTCCAAAAAATCAATTATTCGTCCAAGAGACTTATATAATGATATTTGTATCATTAATGGACCACTTGGGGGTATCTTGGATCTATATAGTAAGTTTATTAACCATATAATATAAAAATACAAAGAGACATTGTAAACGTGAAACTAATTAACTAAGAGTTAATACTTAAAGATAAGGTTAATATAAGTACCCAAACCTGTATAAATTATATTGGTTGAGTGTTTTTCGACCCATACCAACCTTAAAATTTAAATAATCAACTTTGGAGCCATTAGAAACCGAATATGAATTTATTATAAATTAATATTTCTAGCTTTTCCAAAGGTGCCCCTCACCCCTCTTATAAAAGGGCACTCCTCCTTGTCATTTCATCACACCTTCAAAGCATTTTGGTTCAGTCAAACTCTGCACAAATACTCTCCCAACATCCCTCAATACAACCTAGATGTCTTAGTTTGATCATAAATCCAACCTAAGGAGCCCTTTTGATCAAATCAAAAGGAAGAACCCGAAAAAGAGGTAATGATTTCACCACCCTTTTCCAAGTTCTGTTCTTCTTCCACTTCTTCTTCCTTTGTTATTACCATTATAAACTAATAACTCCAGTATCATATATATAATTTGATGTTATTATAAATATGGTACAACCATATTCAGTATTCTATCCATCCTTTGAATAACATGTCACCATACGAGGGTACATACGGTTTACCGTCTCCACGTCGTGGTGTAATTGTTATTCAATAAATTATTATTTGGATGGGTATAATAATGATGTGTAATTCATGTAAATAATAAATATAAAATGATAATTATTCTATATATATGATATACCATCCAATTATATATTATTTTAATATCAAAATAATGATATTGTTGCTCGTACGTACGTACGGACTACCTTCTCCACGAACGCGATGAGATTCATTCTCCATCTTATCCATTCAAGTATAATTCTCATTTGATGATTAATAATAGTATATAAGGACTTGATATCATTCTGTATATGATTAAGATACAACCTATCCATGACAAACATGTCTTATGTAACAAAACATATAAAATAAAACGAGTAAGTTAACACCCAAAACGACGATAATACTAAGATATTATTAACAAAGCAATGTTAAAAGATCATATATGATATCATATGAATATATATGATTATTGTATAATTTAATAACAATTATTTCACTATTATACAGGAGTTTAACCTACCCCAACCAAGTAAAAGTACAAGGTAAGGGTTATTTCACAATCTCTTCATTATCCGAGGTTGTTTATACGTAATAATCTATTGGGATCTCTTTATCATCCACATCCATGTTTCTTAAAAATTAATTTCAAAACATTTTTACTATTTACTAGAATATGGGTTAAAGTAATTTATACCCTTGTTTTACTTTTTATAAGAGGTTTATAAAGGAATCTTTCTGTCGGTTTCCAAACAAGATGCTTTTTAGCCTTTTCGACAAAATCAAGGTAAGAATGTTTTTTTAACTTATACGGTGGGTGCAGCTATTTTCCGCCGTTATAAAATCTTCGAAGCTTCCCTTACAAGCTTATAAGAATATTTTCAAAGAAAATGTTTTATTTCATAAATATAATACTCTTAAATGATTTCAAAATAGAAAGAGATATTTCTCTAAAAAGAGTTTTGATTTCATCTATGTCAACATCCTTTGATGGATTTTATGCTTATTTGAAGTTGATTTATTATGATACAAAACTTCTATATTTTATTGAAGGTATAGTGATATGTTTGACTTTGGATGTGCTATTTTTATACCGTTCATAGTTTATGGTGAAAGTATTTACATTTCGTATGCTAGTTTTAATACGAATGTTTATGTTATGTTTAAACATTCTCATATGGGAATGCATTGGACTTAATATGTGACGGGTGGAGCCCGCTATAGCTCCTCGATGCATCGGTAGGTCTCATGAGACAAACAAGTGTCTTGGCACAAGGCCTTGACAAAATCTTATTTGTATTCTTGGAACGAGGCCTTGGCTATGTGGTTATGATAGTCTGGCATTATGCATTCCATCATTATGAAAGTGGATATTGATATTGCATGTGATTATTCGATTAGTAGAATATCCATGTGAATAATTAAATGGAATTATTTCATTTTATTTTTTCCATACTATGTTGAAGTTCAAGTTTAAAAGGCTTTTGTTTTATTTATACATTTCCTTAAATGTTTATTATTATTTATGAAAGTTTCTGCTATATTGTTATCCTTACTGGGCATTTGAGCTCACCCCTTGTCTATGTTTTATTTTTCCCAGGGTATGAAGAAGTAAATTATGAATGACCTGTAGGGATATTATGAGGGGATATGAGTGTGGAATATGGAGACAATATGTTGTTGTTGTAGTTTTTCACTTTATGATGTAATGTAAGACTTATGAATATATCTAGTGTTTCCAAGGCTACTAAACCAATCGGTCTTTCGAGATTTGATCTCTCTTGTCATCATGCCAAAGTTATGTAATAATGCACTGAATCTAGGTAACTTGGGTCAGGGCGTTACAGTTGGTATCAGAGGAAGTTTAGTACAAACCTTGGAAGCTATATTTAGATAAACTCTTATTAGAGCACGTAGACCTAAGATGAACTTTGAGGATTAGTATAGAAGAACTTCCTAGAATTTTTGTATTGTAGAGATTTTGTGAGTTTTCCGAGCAGTACATCCCTGTCTAGATACGAGCAGGTAGATGCGGCTCTGGCACAGATGTACATAGGGGTAAAACCCGAAAACACTGCTTTGAGCTAGACTCGAACAGAAACTGGTGCACGACAATGGGCCTTGCTGCACTCTTGGTTACGACACTCCAGGGGGATATGCTTAGGATAACTCTCATTTTCTTTACAAATCATTATGAAGGGTTTATAAGTATATACTTCCTCAAAGAAAACATTCTTATGATTATGGATTATATCCATAAATAGTTCAATTTATGTTAAGTGTTTTATAATTATGGGATTATGTATTTTGATTCATAAACTGATCTAGTTTATGCCATTGTTTAGAAATGGCGCCTAGTGGAAGAAATGGAAACTGTATCAATGCACGCACTCCATGTCGGGATTTCCCTCCTGATCAAGATAATTATAGTGGAGCTGGTGATGCAACTGGTGCCAATCAGCTAATCACCATACTGGGAAAAGTCACTCAGGTTATGAATAATAACCTTACTCGTATGGAGCACCTTGATCTGCAGCGTGTAGGATCAATGTTAGATCGATTCATGAGGAAACAACCACCAACGTTCAATGGGAGTACAAATCCCTTAGCAGCTGAGTAATGGATAAATTCCCTAGAGAAAATATTTCAGGCTTTGGGGAGTAGTGAAAGGGAAAAAGTTATCATGGCAGTTTACTGCCTCACTGGAGATGCTGATCAATGGTGGTCATTGATTAAAAACACGAAGGAAGATAATGAAGTATCAAATATGGAATGGAGGGAGTTCAAAGATCTGTTTTTAGAAAAATACTTTCCTCGCAACCACCGAGCAGATATGGAAACGCAGTTTCTGAGTCTGAGACAAAAGGAGGAAGAGAATGTCGCAAAGTATGAGGCTAACTATACAAGGTTAGCAAGGTATGCTGGAGATTATATACATGACCCAAGAAGTAATATTGATCGTTTCTTTTATGGGTTAAAACCATTTCTCCATTTAGCATTAGTCTCACAATCCTGATCGTTGTACGAAGACATTGTCTCATGTGCTAACAAGACCGAAAAGGAATTCTCTAAGTCTTATGACTTTAAAGCAAAGCAATATAAGAAGAGACCTATGGATCAATCTAGGAATGGAAATAAGGGGAAGAAGGGAAAGGTTGAATATCCATCCTGTGTTAAATGTGGTAAGAAACACCCCGGTACTTTCTTGAAGGGAACATGAGTCTGTTACAAGTGTGGTGAAAAAGGCCACCAAGCTCATGATTTCAAGGGGAAGAAGGAAGCTACCAATGTTCAGTGCTACAATTGCAGGGAGATGGGGCATTATGAAAATGAATATCCTAAGTTTTAGGAGATATTACCTCAGAAAAGGCCAAGGGATCAAGGCCAAGCTTATGCTATCACTACTGCGGAGGTAGAAGCTCCGAAAGACATGGTGGCGGGTAATTTAATGGTTTCCTCAAGTTTAGAAAATTCATTATTTTATTCTGGATCATCTCCTTGTTTCATATCTTCCCATTTTTCTAAGAAAATTAGATATTTCCAATTTTATTTAACATGGGAGTTGTCAGTTAAACTCCTAAGGGAAGTATCATTGTAACAAATTTTTGTGAATCAGTCCCCATTAGAGCACATAAATGTTCTTTATCTGCTGATCTCCTCATCATACCTATGATTGAGTTTGATATAATCCTCGGTATGGACTTGCTTTCAGACTATGATGCGAAGATTTATTGTAGGAAGAAAGAGGTTACGATTCTTGATGATGATGATAAGGAACACCTTATCTTTAGAGAAGAATCGTCACAACCTAATTCTTATTTAGATCCACCCCCAGTAGCTCAACTAAATTCAATTATTGGGGAGGAAGAGAATGAAATAACTATGGGTGAGTAAAGGAATGTTCTAATAGATGATGTACCTGTTGTGAAATAATTTGTAGATGTATTTCCGGATGATTTACCTGGACATCCTCCAGAACAAGAAGTTTAGTTTTCCATTGATTTAATTCCTGGATCAAGTCCTATATCAAATACCCCTTTTAGAATGGCCACTATAGAATTAGATGAACTAAAGAAACAACTAGAGGAATTGAGTAATAAGGTATTTATTCGACCTAGTGTTTCTCCATGGGGAGCCCCTATTCTTTTTGTTAAAAAGAAAGACATATCTATGAGGTTATGTATCGACTACAGGGATATCAATGCTATAACAATAAAGAAAAAGTATCCCCTACCACGCATTGATGTTTTATTTGACCAACTGCATGGAGCTCAATACTTTTCAAAGATTGACCTTCGATCGGGATACCATCAGTTGTGTGTGAAGAAGGAAGACATTCCGAAGACAGCATTTCGAACCAGGTATGGGCATTACGAGTTTACAGTAATGCCTTTAGGATTGAGTAATGAACCCTCTGTATTCATGGAACTAATGAATAGAGTTTTCGAGAAATATCTCGATGAATTTGTGGTGGTATTTATTGATGATATCTTGGTATACTCAAAAATCTACGAAGATTATGAAAATCACTTGCGAATTATCTTGAAGACTCTGAGAAGTCATTGAATTATATGGGAAGTTTAGCAAGTGTGAATTATGGCTTCAGGAGATTTCTTTTCTTGTCCATATTGTCTCTAAAGATGGAATCTCTGTTGATCCTTCTAAGACCAAGGAAATCCAAGAATGGCCAGCACCTACGAGTATAACTAAGGTATGTAGTTTTATTGGTTTGACAGTTTATTATCGACGTTTCGTCCAGAATTTTGCCCGATTTGCTAACCCATTAACGAAGCACACACGTAAAGGGGTTAAATTTGTTTGGAAAAAAGAGTTTGAAGAATGTTTCGAAGAACTGAAGAGATGATTAGTAAATGCTCCTATATTGACTCTACCATCGTGGAATGATGGGTTCGTTATTTATAGTGATGCATCGAAGAAAGGACTTGGTTGTGTCCATATGCAGAATGATAGAGTTATTGCCTATGCATCACGACAGTTGAAAATTCATGAACAAAACTATCCTTCTCATGATATTGAGTTAGCAGCTGTGATCTTTGCTTTGAAGATATGTAGGCACTACCTCTATGGTGAAAATTTGAGATTTATACTAATCACAAGAGTTTGAATTATATTTTCTCACAAAACGAACTCAACATGAGGCAAAGGAGATGGCTTGAATTACTCAAGGATTATGATTGCACGATACACTACCACCCGGGGAAGGCAAACAATGTGGCAGATGCTTTGAGCAGAAAAGATCATGGAGTTTTGAACAATATGAGAATTGAATGGGATCCAATTTTCATGGATCTAGTGAAGATGGACATGGGAATAACTAGGGAAGGAGAAACATCAATGCTTTTTCAAATGGTTTCCAAACCATCTTTACTAGAAAGGATTAAGAGTTCTCAGACTAATGATGGAGAATTTCAGAAGTAGATTAAAGCTGTGAATGATGGGAGATTGAGAGATTTTGTGTATGAAAATTGAATTTTGAAATTCGGGAAGAGGCTTTCTGTTCCCAATATACCTGATATAAAAAGGGAATTGTTGGATGATGCTCATAGTTCCAATTTATCTATAGACCCTGGGAGCACCAAAATGTATAGATATTTGAAGGAACATTTTTGGTGGGACAATATGAAGAGGGAGATTGCTGATTTTGTGTCAAGATGTATGGTTTGTCAACAAGGGAAAGCTGGAAGGAAACACCCTGGAAGAGTCATGCAACCTCTTCCCATACCAGAGTGGAAATGGGACAATATTGCGATGGACTTTGTCATGGGGCTTCCAAAGACTCCTAGAAGGAACGATTCAATATGGGTTATTGTTGATCGTATTACCAAGTCAGCACATTTTCTTGTTATAAGAGAAGATCCACCACTGGAACGTTTAGCAAGACTATATATTAATGAAGTTCTGAGACTTCATGGAGTACCCCTATCAATTGTTTCTGATCGTGATCCCCATTTTAATTCAAGATTCAGGAAGTGTCTTCAAAAATCCCAGGATATTGAACATCATTTGAGCACTGCCTACCACCCTGAGACAGACGGACAATCAGAACAGACTACTCAAATCTTAGAAGACATGTTGAGATCCTTCTCACTTGACTTTCAGGGTATGTGGGATCAGTATTTACCTATGGTAAAATTTTCCTATAACAATAGATTCCATTCGAGTATTCAGATGGCACCATATGAAGCGTTATACGAAAAGAGATGTCGCACACCAACCTGTTGGGATGACGTTGGTGAAAGAAATCTTGTAGGTCTAGAACTGGTGGAGGAAACTATAGAAAAGGTGAAGGTAATCCAAAATCACATCAAAGCAGCTCAAAGTAGGCAGAAGAGCTATGCCGATAATCGAAGGAAGGATTTGGAATTTCAAGTCGGTGATCATGTTTTCCTGAAGGTATCTCCATGGAAGGGGGTCATACATTTTAGTAAGAAAGGTAAATTGAGTCCCAGGTACATCGGACCTTTCAAAAACGAATTGGGGTTGTAGCTTACCGATTGGCAATGCCGCCAAGCCTATCCAAAGTTCACGATGTGTTCTACGTATCTCTGTTGAGGAAATACATGCCTGACCCAATGCATGTACTCACCTATGAAGAGTTAGAATAGGAACCTGATCTGTCTTATTGTGAAGAGCCTGTCAGGATTCTTGATACGAGAGAACAAGTACTGAGAAACCGGACGACGCGTTTGGTAAAAGTTTGGTGGAGAAACCATAAGATGGAAGAGGCAATGTGGGAACCCGAGGAACTTATGATGAAGAACCACCCGAGCCTTTTCATGAGATAATATTCTAGAAATTTCGAGGATGAAATTATTTCAATGAGGGGAGAATGTAACACCCCAAGCATCCACGGTACGCTTCTCTTTGAATAATGTGATAGCGTGTGTTGTACGCAACACCGAGTTCTAACACACCATAACCAATCAAACTAGCCGTTATGAATAGTAATACCTACTTTTTGAAATTATATAAATCTTATTTTTCAAAATGGACTTCATTTTTTGATTCAGAATATTGAATTTATCCTAAGGTGAAATTTTGGTACTTTTCGGATAACTTTAATATTTTGATGAATAGTGAAAATTACTAAATTTTAATTAAAAACAACTTTCTTAATCAAAATAATTAATAGTGATAAATTATGAATTTGAGTGGTTTTAAAGTATATTTAGAATATAGTTTTACCATTTAATATAATGTTGGTCAATGGACATAATTTTACAATTAAACCGGATAGAAAGAAGTGTCAATCTTTTGATAGTTATTATATCTTAAAAACACGATTTTTGTTTTAACAACGGGAATTAATTTTAAATTAATTTCTTCCACATCTATGTTTTGAATTTGGAAAAATGGATTCCATATTTGGAATCAGGATGTTCAAATTTTGTAAATAGGTAACTTTTATTTTTAGACATTTTGAATAATTACTTCGGTAAATATTTTATTCACCATGGTTCAAGGTAAATCCGGTAAAAAAGGGTTAAAAAATAATATTATAATAATACTAAATTACCCTAAAACGTGTCCTAGACTTATTGGTTGATACATGTTCGACCATAGGCATCTTTGGGTCGATTTTTGGACCCCATGTATCCACTTGTAGGTGATAGGGACACTTTATTTTAATTAAGTTAAAATGAATACAAAAATGACACAAGCATATATCTTTCAGAAAAACAATTTTTACATTGGGTTATATATGTTGGATTTTAGACTATAAATATTCATTAGAATGATAAATATATTTCCTACATAATGATATTTTATTTATAATTTTTAGAGATTATATAATTTAATTTATTTATGACACAATGATGATGCAGTAATTAACATAATAGTGAAATTATAAAATAATTGATATTATATATACCCAAATTAATATAATTTCAGACTTTTAATGAATTAAAATAATTTTTCTAGGATAATATTACATATTAGTATTGATTTTATTAACTTTGTTCGAAGTAATAATTCTTGTATGAGTTTCACAAAAATCAACTGTTGAATAGTGTCAAAATTGACATATAAGAGTTTTTAAAACAAATATTATATTATTAATTGATATTAAATTCCTCAAAAACTAAGGTTCATCCAAGAGACATATATCATGATATTTGTATCATTAATGGTCCACTTTTGGGTCTCTTGGATGTATATAGTAAGTTTATGAACCATATAATATAAAAATACAAAGAGACATTATAAAAGTGAAACTAATTAACTAAGAGTTAATACTTAAAGATAAGGTTAATATAAGTACCCAAACCTGTCTAAATTCTATTGTTTGGGTGGTTATCGACCCATCCCCACATTAAAATTTAAATAATAAACTTTTGAGCCATTATAAACCGAATATTAATTTATTAAAAATTAATATTTCTAAATTTTCCAAAGGTGCCCCTCACCCCTCTTATAAAAGGGCACTCATCCTTCCCATTTCTCACACCTTTAATGCCTTTGGGTTCGGACAAACTCTGTCCAAATACTCTCCCAAATTCCCTAAATACAACCTAGAGGCCTTAGTTTGATCAGAAAGCAAACCTAAGGAGCCCTTTTGATCAAATCAAAAGGAAGAACCCGAAGAAGAGGTAATGATTTCACCACCCTTTTCCAAGTTCCTTTCTTCTTCCACTTCTTCTTACATTGTTATTACCATTATAAAATAATAACTCCAGTATCATATATATACTGTGATGTTATTATAAATATGGTACAGCCATATTCAGTATTCTATCCATCCTTTGAATAACATGTCACCATACATGTGTACGTACGACTTACCGTCTCCACGTTGTGGTGTAACTGTTATTCAATAAAGTATTATTTGGATGGGTATAATAATGATGTTTAATTCATGTAAATAATAAATATAACATGATAATGATTCTGTATATATGATATACCATCCAATTATATATTATTTTAATATCAAAAGAATGATATTGTCGCTCGTGCGTACGTACGGACTACCGTCTCCACGAACGCGATGAGATTCATTCACCATCGTATCCATTCAAGTATAATTCTCATTTGATGATTAATAATAGTATCTAAGGACTTTATATCATTCCGGATATGATTAAGATACAACCTATCTATGAAAAACATGGCTTATGTAACAAAACATATAAAAGAAAACGAGTAAGTTAACACCCGAAACGACGATAATACTAAGATATTATTAACAAAGCAATGTTAAAAGATCATATATGATATCATATGAATGTATATGATTCTTGTATAATTTAATAACAATTATTTCACTATTATACAGTAGGTTAACCTACCCCAACCAAGGAAAAGTACAGGGTAAGGGTCATTTCACAATCTCTTCATTATCTGAGGTTGTTTATACGTAATAATCTACTGAGACCTCTTTATCATCCACATACATGTTTCTTAAAAATGAATTTCAAAACATTTTTACTATTTACTAGAATATGTGTTAAAGTCATTTATACCCTTGTTTGACTTTTTATAAGAGGTTTATAAAGGAATCTTTCCGTTGTTTTCCAAACAATGTGCTTTTTAACCTTTTCGACAAAATTATGGTAAGAATGTTTTTTTAACTTATACGACGGGTGCGGCTATTTTCCACTGTTATAAAATCGTCGAAGCTTCCCTTATAAGCTTATAAGAATATTTTCAAAGAAAATGTTTTTTTTCATAAATATAAGACTCTTAAATGATTTCAATATAGAAAGAGATATTTCTCTAAAAATAGTTATGTTTTCATCTATGTCAACATCCTTTGATGGATTTTAGGCTTATTTGAAGTTGATTTATTATGATACAAAACTTCAATATTGTATTGAAGTTTTTGTGATATGTTTTACTGTGGATGTGCTATTTTTATAATGTTCATAGTTTATGGGGAAAGTATTGACATTTCGTATGTTAGTTTTAATACGAATGTTTATGTTATGTTTAAACGTTTTCGTATGGGAATGCATTGGACTTAATATGTGACGGATGAAGCCCGCTATAGCTCCTCGATGCATCGGTAGGTCTCATGAGACAAACTAGTGTCTTGGAACAAGGCCTTGACAAAATCTTATTTGTAGTCTTGGCACGAGGCCTTGGCTATGTGGTTATGATAGTCTGTCATTATGCATTCCATCATTATGAAAGTGGTTATTGATATTGCATGTGATTATTCAATTAGTAGAATATCCATGTGAATAAGTAAATGGCATTATTTCATTTTATTTTGTCCATACTATGTTGAAGTTAAAGTTTAAAAGGCTTTTGTTTTAATTATACATTGCCTTAAATGTTTATTCTTATTTATGAAAGTTTCCGCTATATTGTTATCCATAGTGGGCATTTGAGCTCACCCCTTTTCTATGTTTTATTTTTTCCAGGGTATGAAGAAGTAAATTATGAATGACATGTAGGGATATTATGTGGGGATATGAGTGTGAAATATGGAGACAATATGTTGTTGTAGTATTTTTTCACTTTATGATGTAATGTAAGACTTATGAATATATCTAGTGTTTCCAAGGCTACTAAACCAATCAGTCATTCGAGATTTGATCTTTCTTGTGATCATTCCAATGTTATGTAATAATGCCCTGACTCTAGGTAACTAGGGTCGGGGCGTTACATCGGTGATGAAACATGTATATCCTATGTAGTACCCCCTTCTATGGTTATCAATGACCAATACTAATAAGGGGATGATGGGAATATTTTCAAGTATGCAAAAAATTACATTTCCAGAAACCTCTCTAGATTTGATTATACATTCTAGGGAGAAGGTCGAAGATCAATTTTCAATTCAAGAATCAGTTGAAGATGTCAAAATGATCCATGTAAGAGGTATCTATGTTGACACCAATGAACATTAATTAGTTTGGAGCAATTCTTGGAATATAATTTTGTGATGGGAATTTAATGAAGGTAAAATCAATACGGATGAATGACTTAAAATATTAGAACAGATGACATCCCTAAATGAATATCTCATTCGTGACAAGCTAAAATTGGATAAGTTTATCATTGATTGGGTTCTGAATAGGGACCATAGATCTGAAAATCTTATGCTTATTTGGAATAGTGTGAAATACCCATTCTTGGTATAAAATATTTTTAGTCATTTCAAGGTTAGTTATGTTCACAACTATAAGTATATAATTTAACAACTCTAAAATTGGCCATTGTCAGTCCAAAAAAGAACTGATTATCGGAGCGTGATTAAAATCCTTTGGATTTTATCAGTGCTAAAAACCTTATTAAAGGATCCTTTTTCAATATTTCTTTATTTTCTGATAAAGGAACCCATTATCAGTTCTTTTCTTCATTGATGATAATGTACACCTTTTATTAGTGTTATTGAAATCCCTGATAATGGGGCATACTACTATATCATTCTATTAAAATTATAGCACACTATAGTAGAAAAAATAGAAACAAATGGTTGTAAACACTGGTTGAAAATACAAAATTTAAATGAAATAAATTTTTTAACACAAATACAAGAAAAAATCACTATATTATAAACATTTCAAATATTAGTTTTAATAATTACATGAGTAAGTACAAATTATCATAGACATTAAAAAACAACAATGTTCCATTTCTTTAGACCTCATCCCCCAGTCCTACTATTTCTGAACAAACCACCCTAGTTCGATCAAAATAATGTACCTGTATAAGAAAAAAATCATATACAAGATATACTATAAAGAAAAAAAATTAAACACAAAGTGTTAATTTTAAACTAAAAAACAAATACTTTGATTCATACAAGGAACAGTGTGTATCAAATTGAGTTATGGTTGACCCTTTCACATTGCACCATTTCTTTTTCATATTTATGAGTTATCTGTATAAAAATTAACTAAATAAGTATAAGATAAAAATTATTAGGTAATTAATTAATTAATTAATATTAAAAAATCATGAGAAAATAATCTGATCTCATTTGCTCAGTTTTGGCGATGTGATGCACATTTAAACTAAAATGGAACTTATATATTGAAAACCTGTAAATTGATTCTTAACTAACACATCATGTGTTTGATTTATGTTCATTCAATTTATATACGTCAAAAATTACTTATGGTTAATTTTCATAAAGTATCAAAAAAATATGAAATTATTTTCTCAATTTTGTGTTTTTCACCTAAATTTTTTACAAAAATGACATTTTAAAATCGAAATAAAAAACAAGAGTCTTATAATTCCCATAGTATTCTAGTGTTATGTGAGAATAATTTATACACATTAAAAATTCCTTTTGAATTATTTACCAAAATTATCAAGACAATCTGAGAGTTTTTATCACGTTTCAATGAGTAACACATTTTTTGGAACTAAAATATATATTTTAAATAGATAATTATCAATTTGGATAATATTGATCACATCATGTATCGGATTGAGAAATTGTTGACTCCTACATGTATAAAAGTAATTATTGATAATTTTTCAATTTTATAAAAAAATTATATGAATTTTCTTTTTTATCTGAATGTCACTTTTATTTTTAACAAAAATTAATGTCAATTTTAAATAAAATGACACACTTTGAGTCATACCAATCACACTCTACATCATACTGAAGTGTAAATGATTTCAACATATCAACATTTAATTATGGATCATTTTAATAACGTATTAAAACAATCATAAGGTGCTTACTCAGTTTTGAGTATGTCACTTTTCTTTATTACTAAAATTTCATTTTAAACTGAAAACACACACTTTGAGTCATTCCATTCACATCATGTGTTGGTTTGAAATGACACTTATTCCTAAACATAAAAATGAATTATGAATATTTTTCCTATGTTATCAAGACAATCTGAGTGTTTTTTATTTTTTTTAGTGCACTAAACACTTTTTGAACGAAAATGCCAATTTTAAACTGATAACTAAAACATTGAGTTATACCAAGCACATTGTGTATTTTATTGAGGTGAAGAATATTTATACACATCAAAAATAACTTACATATAATTATCCAGAAATTTCAAAACAATACCAATGACTTTTTTTGGTTTTGAGTATGCCACTTGTCTTTTTTACTAAAATTATTGTCAATTTTAAATAAAAAATACACACTTGGAGTCATACCGGTCACATCGTGCATCATATTGTGGTGTAGTTTATTATTGGACATCAAAAATGAAATATCGAAATTTTTTCCAAAGTATCAAAACAATTTTATTATGTTTTCTTGGTTTTGAGTATGTCACATGCATGTTTTACTAAAATTCCATTTTAAACAAAAAACATGAACTTTGAACCTTTCTGGCCACACCATGTGTTAATTTGTAGTGATATTGATTCCTGTAAGTCATAAATAAATTTAGATTATTTTCCTAAATTTTTGGGAAAATACTGGCATTCTTCATTAGTCTTTATTGAGTGACACACTTTTTGAACAAAATTGTCAATTTTAAACTAGTAACTAACAATTTGAGTTATACCGGGAACACCGTGTTTCTAATTGAGGTGAGGTTAATTCCTAAAAATCAAATATTATATATAAATCATTTTTTTTAGATATCAACACAATCTGAATGTTATTTCTTATTTTTTAGAATGCCACTTTCCTTTTTTACTAAAATTATTGTCAATTTTATAAGAGGACACACTTGAAGTTATTCTGGGAACACTATGTATCTGAAGGAGGTTTGAATGATTCTAATAAGTAATATATGACTTATGGATAATTTTCTCAATGTATCAAAATAATTCAAATGCTTTTTCTTGTTTTTTAGGATTTCACATGTCTTTTTTAATAAAATTATTATCAATTTTTAATAAAAGACATTCTTGGAGTCATATCGGTAACATCGTACATCAGATTGAGGTGTGTATGATTCTTACAAATCAAAAATGAAATAATGTTCTTTTTACAGATGTATCAAAACAATATGAATGTGTTTTATCATTTTTATTATGTCACTTTTTTTTACTAAAATTTCATTTTAAATAGGAAACATGCACTTTGAGTCATACCAATAACATCGTGTGTCAGTATGATGTGAGACTAATTAAAACACATCAAAAATGGATTTTGAATTACTTTCCTAAATTATTAATACAATCTAAACATGTTTTCTTACTTTCAAATGTGTGAAAAAGGTTTTGACTATAAATATCAATTTTAAATAGATAACTAACACTTTGAGTGATGCTGGGCACACCATGTATCGGGTTGAGGTGAGCCAGATTACTACATGTCAAAAATGTCATATGTATAATTTTAATAAAGAATAAAAATAATATGAATATTTTTTCTCAATTTTGAGTGAGTATCTTTTAGTTTTTACTAAAATTAATGTCAATTTGAAATAAAAAGACACACTCTGAGTCATACAAGAACATTGTGTATCAGATTCTGGTGAAACTAATTCATACATAGAAAAATGAATAATGGATCATTTTAATAATGTATCAAAACAATAGGATTGTATTTGATAAATTTTGAGCTTGTCACTTGTATTTTTCACTAGAATTAGTGTCAAATTTAAATAAAAAGACACAACTGGAGTAATATCGATCACACCATGCATCATATTGATGTGCAGTTGATTCCTACATTTCAAAAATGACTTATGGATCACTTTAATAAAGTATAAAACTAATAAAATTGTGTATTTTGGGTTTTGAGTATGTAACATGTGTTTCTTAAAAAATTTGATGTCAATTTCAAATAAAAAGACACACTTTTAGTCATATATGGCACACCATGTGTCTGATTGAGGTGAGGATAATTATTATACATCAAAATTAAATTATGGATCATTTTCCTAAAGTATAAAAATGATCTGAATTTTTTTGATCAGTTTTGAGTATGTGATGTGTTTTTTGATGTAAAATGTAAATTATAAGCTTAAAACATACCGTTGGAGTCATTCCGAGCACACTGTGTATCAGATTTAGATGAGAATTATTTATTTTGTTTTGTGTGTTTTTGTTTCAAATATATACAAAAATTCAAAAAATATATAACATGTTCCATTTGGATGGAAAAGGAAACCACGTACTACCTAAACAACCCAACACAAAAGTAACATTTTCTCTCTTTTTTGGATTGTAGCAGATAGTAGAAAAATATATGATATCCCAAAATATCTATAAACAAAATAAATATTTATTAAATAAATATGATAATGATATTACAAATAAATATTAGATAAAATGGTGAAAAGGTTCACTAAATATGTATTATGAATTCACATTTTGATTATCTTTGTATACATTCTTCACCCATTTCCTTATTTCAATTATCTCAATTATAGCCTTGAAATCCAATATATCATTAGTATTAGAAAAATAAAAAAACCAACCCAACACAAGAAAATAATCCACATATATAATAAAATCATTATTATGATAGTAACATTATAAATAAAAAAATTAAACCTAAATATGAAACCACACAATAATAAAATGACCTTTTTAAACTGAAACAAAAAATTTGAATAATATAGGTTAAAATGTGTATTAGATTGATGTATGGTTCATTCCTAAATGTTATAATTACCAATAGTTCATTTTCCTAAAGTATCAAAAAAATCCAAAAGCATTTTATATGTTTTGAGTATGTTAATTTTTTTCTTTACTAAAATGGAAATTTTAAGCAAAAACTACAAAATATGAGTAATAAAAGTAACACCATGCATTATATTGATTTTTGATTAATTATTACACATAAAAATGAATTTTGGATCATTATAAAAAAGTTTTACAACAATCTGGGCTCATTTGATCAGTTTTGGAAATTTTGACATGTGTTTTAAACTAAAATAGAGCATTTCTAATTTGTAAATTTAACATAATGAGCATGACATAAAAATGATAAATAAATTAACAAAAAATGTAGATAAAATGAAGATAAAATTAACTAAGTAGTAGGAAGTGACGTGTTCATGATGTCGGTATACATTCTGACGCCATGTATTTTGCCCATTTGTTTTAAAACAAATTGGTTTCCACTATTATATTTTCCTTGGGAAAAAATCAAAAATGACATATAAGAATTCTGGTTCAAATTTCTCACACCACAAATATATTTCTGAGGTCATGTCTTATACAAGATCACAAATATAGAAGTTACTAAACTTAATGTCTTCCAACATTCTAACACCATGAACGATGACTAACCTTCACTAAACAAATTTATATATTCTTTTGAGTATGATGGTTTTCGTCATTCTTGGTGGTAATAAGAAAATATTGACAAATAAACGATTAATAAATATTTTTAATTAAATTTTAATTACATTAAAAATTACTTGTTTTGGGATTCTGGTATTTCCATGGTTTATGATGTCTCTCATAAATTTTAAAACATAAGATCTACAATCTTTGTTGTTATCTTTCTCTGAACACTATAGAAACATTGACCAAAACATGTAATAAAATTGAATTTTTTTTTATAGTTCATTATATCTATATATATTCCTTAATCTATTTCGATTTGATGAAATCCATTAAATTATTATATTTATCCATCAACTTCATACCATGATTTAGCCTATATTAAGAAATGGCCCTATCATAATAAAAAAAATTTAAAAAATAGTCTAAAATTAAAAATTAAAATTTTATCTATGAAATATTGATTGCAGTTCATTAAGAATCAAAAATACACATCATGTGTGGTCAGTTTTATGGATAATCATGAAATTTATCCAACAAATAATTATTTCTAGAATCCAAATTGATATTGATTAGTATCCAATGACTCCAAAAATAATATATATGAATAAAAAAGAAAAATATATTTTATATGATTAGATTTTAGAGTTTTAAGACTACACTATAAGAATCATAAAGGGTCTATCATCTGTTATTTTATTCTCAAATTCCTCATTTATCTTATCTTTTTCTATTTCAATTTCTCTAGACTTCAACTATGTTTCTTCTGTATAAATGATACAATGGTTAATGAATATAAATTATGATTAAAAGGGTTTTCCATTTATGTAGTATTAATAAAACATTTTATAGAAAATATTAATATTTATTTACTTTAATGAAGTAATTATATCATTTTTTGGGTAGACGTATTATGAAAATTCACATTTTTTATGTATTAACAAATGAAACTCTCATTCATTCCCACATTAGAATATTGTTTATACTCACAAGACCAACAACATTCGTAATGGAAGTTCCAAATATTTCATCTTCATATGGAATGTAAGAGATATTTCCAACCTTAAATGTGTTTTATTCATGATTTTATAATGATAATAAATGTTACAATGGAACTTGTGGGGAGAAAGTACTCCGAGAAGGTCCTTTTGATTTCTTGCTCGATTCACTAAATTTCCTTGATCCAACCTTCTTATCCCTATTGCCTTATCTTTCATTATTACCATCTATCACTTTAAACATTTTTTCATAAAATGTTATAGGTTTTTCATTTTATAAAATTTATTAAAGACACAATGGAACTTGTTGGGAGAAGGTACTCCCAGCGTTGTCCGTCGTCTGTATCCAACACAATGAGGTGTGGGCATAGCCCGTGTAGGGGTGAGTATAACGATACTCAGTAGGGACCTCGAGACCCTAAAGGTCTCACAAAAAAACCAACAAGGATAAACCAAAAATAAATATCTCAATAAATAACCTTTACTTAGGTATATTCCCATTCATATACCTAAGTTATCAAGTAACCCATCTCAATCATGAGGAAAACACAAATTTCATTGACTCAGCTCAAACCAGGAATTTTATTCACGATGATGAAAACACAACTACTGGAGAACTCCTCCTCTGTCGAGCACAGTAGTCCTGTCACGACTCCGAGGTGCCACTCACTAACCTTAGACTGCTGAGGTACTCCTCCTGTCGAGTACCGTGGGTCGGCCACCTCACAAAGTAGTGATCCCCCGCCATGGGTCTACCACCTCACACAGTAGTGCTCCCCCTCATAGATTACAGAGGTACTCCTCCTGATGAGTATTGCGGGTCTGACACCTCACAAAGTAGTGATCCTCTGCCATGGGTCTTCCACCCCAACACAATAGTGCTCCCCACTGGGCTATTCAAGTCACTCTGAATTGAATCGGACAAGAAGTCATTAGGTCTCATCCAGTTACAAGGTCATCGTACTCCGAACACTTGTTTCCGGTAGGGTCCGCTCCAGGAGATACTGGTTGATACTTCCAAGCGTCATGTAATCTCACGTGGAAGTATATCAAAGGACCGTCATGTCATAGGGGTCTCAACGCAATAGAAGGCGTGTCAATTGGATGTCTGGTCTGTGATTTATTAGCATTTCTGTTCCAAGGGCCCGGTTGGTTTCTATGGTAAACCAACCCGACCATTCCCCAACTATGTCCAAACCTCAAGTGTAGTATGCCAAAATACCTGTCTCATCATAACGAATCCAAAGTACATGACGACACGTCAATCGGACGTCTGGTCCTTAAGTTATAAGCGTTTTATTACTGAGGGAACAGTTGGATTCTTGTTCGATCCAACCCGGTCGTACTTCAAATGACACCGGTTAACTAAAACGGTCACACCATTGCGATCCATAACGAAAAACACACGAGATGGACTACCCATTGGTTCAAAACGGATAGCCGGTGAAAAAGTTGAATTTCACAGCAACACGCGCGAACTGGACCTCATGAGGCCTGCGCCTCGACCTCGACATAAATATCCAAAATTGGTCTTGAAACATCCGTCTTAATTATAGGTTCGGAACGTCGCATACATTTCGTCATTCCGACACCGTATGAGGGAGATATGTCTGATACAAGATCTCAAAATAATAATAATATTATTATTATTTGGTGTTTCATGGGACCTAGCCACAAACCAGAATTTATTATCCAACATTAGACATGAATCAACCTTATTAATGATAGGATTACATCGCCATTTACGGCAATCCAATCGGACGTCGCACGCATGAGTTATGGCGGGTCAAAAATTTAATAATAACATTAAATCTATTATTTTTCGAGTACTTTGGGTACCCGGTCCAAAAACCCAAAAACAATATCCAATATTGGACTCATCAATTCTGTCTTGAAGTTAGGGTCGCACTGCCACTGACGGTTCATGAAACCGAGGTCTCACGAAGAAGATACCATCAAAATATGGTTTTCCCAAAGAAAATAATAATTACGTTATTATATTATTATTATTATTAATTTAATTTAACCTTTGATTTTCCAAGGAGTCTCACGCTCAACTCATTCCAGTGCACAACCCCCCACGATTTCATCCACCTTTATCATTTATTTCCCCTTTTTTTCTAATCATTATTATTTTTAATTTCCTCTCTCCAATCTTCTATCTTCAACTTGAATTTTCTCGTGCTCCAACCCCAAAACAGCACCTCCAACATGCTGCACCGACGGATTCTACCTCAGCCTGCCAACCTTGCTCGGCCAGACCTCCCAACTCACGCCACGAGATCCTTCTGCACTCCATTCCGACTTCGATTTAACTCGGAAAAAAGATACGAACGCATATTCATGATCCTCGGGTCGAGATCTTTGCGTCCGTATGTCGCGCTCACGGAAACATTTAGTTTCCAGTGCACTTAATTATTTGGGGATGAATAACACGTGAAGAATGTGCAAACAATGAATAAGTAAAGATCTCGGTCAAAGTGCATATCGATAGCCGTGTTAGTTTGGCCATCGTTTTTGAGAATCAAGAACATGGGTATTGGAAATTAAATATTTATCATCATTCAAGAATTTCAAATTCAAGATAAATAAGAATAAAATTAATTCAATCAATTTTTTATCGATATGTGAATTAATTTATTTAATTCGCGTTCATCATGTGAAATTTAAATCGGGGTAAGTAATCCACAAAGATAAATCCTACAAATAAATGCTCAAGCTCGAGGGTATAAACCACATAAATGAGAAATATACAATATTCACATACCTCGCAAAAGACATCGCATGTCATTGATCCGCGGAAGATGAACACTGTTGTAGATTGCGTCACTAAGAATGGCATTGTAGAGGAGAGAAAGTAAGGCGCATCGTCATTCTTCGTGGAACTGGCATCGCGGAGAAGAGGGTTTCATTCTTCGTTGGAGTCATTCTTCGTCGAAGAGAAGAACACTTTCTTTACCTATATCTCCAAAGATTTCCCAGGTTTTCTCCAACACCACAATTGCCCAACTAAAATAATAGTTCTTTCTATTATTTTATTCTCACAACAATTGATTTAAAAATAAAACACTATAATTAATTAATTGTACAATCCCCTTAATTAATTATAATGTGTTGGCAATTTAATTGGGAGGAAGGTGGGGAGTTTAAAAAACTTAATAAAGAGAATGGTTGTCATAATAAATTCAAGGGAGTTTAAGGGGGGTTTCAAGGGAGATGAAAGGTTGGGGATCGTGTGGGACCCACCTTACAAATATCCACACATGGGAATTTTTGTGGGGGTGGGACCAACCATTAACTTCCTTATGTAGGATTTAACCACCATGGTGTATAAAATTGTCCTAAACAATTTAATTTAACTTTTTAACTAATCCCCAAATTTTAACTTTCAACCCGCATAAAACACAACTGCGGTAAAGGTTCCCTTAAGCAATAATCAACAATGCGAGTTCATTAGTGCCCTCATATTTAAATTCTGAGCACCTGTTCAAAAGATAGAATAACCCGCACGTACCTTTACGGAACGTACCCAAACAAAACATCCGAAATTGATTCCAGGCACACCGGGCCTCAGAATCAAGTGTCATCAGAAATCACAGACTCATAAAATTCCAAAGAAATTAAGAAAAACATTTCCTTGAAATTTCCATGTCTTTACAGATAGAAATCACATACATAATTACCCTGAATTGTTTTAGTAATATAAATTTATCAGATGTTTTATTATTCACATTTAGGAGAAAGACTAGTGAAAATATTGATTACCTTGTGTATGGTCTGTGTTTGATGGGAATTACTAGCATCAAATATATTATTTTAATTTGGTTTTTTATGTGTGGATATTTGTTCCACCACCAGTTCAATTTGATCATTTATCATATATTAGTCTTACAAACAATACTAGAGAATAATATCTTAAAGATAATCTATTTGTGTCTATAATAAATTCATCATATTATATATATCTTCTTGTGGTTTTCTCTTCTCAAAATATTTTTGAGGATACACTCCAAAACCTACTCCCATAACGAAACCATATTGTTCTAACTACTTCAATGTTATTGAATGTACTAATTCTTTCGATATGGTCACATCCAAATCTTGTGTCTAAATCATATAATAAAAATATTAACATAAATATATATTTTTATGTAATATTTTTATAATGAATAATTAATTACTATAATTTTAAACTTACCCATGTTTATCATACTGATTTAGTGTTTTTATAAACTATTTTACCCTCCTTATTTAGGTGTGGATCCTTCCATAGCACCTGACATGGGATAGAAGTGGCATCGAATTTTGATTCATCAAAATAAATATAATAAAAAGAAACATATTTTGATTCATATCACATAAAAATTTAATTATTAACTTAAAATAGATACAATTTCTTCTCTAGTGAAGCATACCCCGTCCTTACTTTGTAATAGGGGTACATTGGTTTTTATGCACATTATTTATTTTCAAAATTCTGTTTCTATTTTATAAATATATTATTTTTAATAAAATTGGATAAAATAAAAAATTTAAAAAAAATATTATCAACTAAAATGATTTCTCATCGCAACAATTGATGAAAACATTCCACGTTTCCTATTTTATAATGTGTGCATAAGTAACTCGTGGGTGGGGATTTACTTTCCCCTAAGTATCCCTCATATTAAATTTGGTAATAAGAGTTGGGATGCATTTACGTGATTTCATAGTGTCCATTAAGATGTATTTCATATGTAAATCATCAAAAATAAATGAACTCGACAAGGAATAATGAAAAATTAATCAACGTTTCATTATATAATTTTTTGGTAAAATAAAAAAAATATTATTGTAACATTACCTTTATATCTTCCCAAATGCTTTCCTTTGTTATAAGTTGGATATGGAACCACGATTCTATATCAATTGGCTTATTTATCTGCTTTCTAACCCCAATATAACTAATGAACTTTGACTTTTTGGGCTCAATAGGTTAGCCAGGTTTATTCTAGCTAACCTTAAATTTCATACCCTTGCTTATTACCTTTATAATTTTATTTAACCCTCTGATTCTACATATTTATTTTTCTCATCAATATAATATTGATCCCCTAATAATTTAATATTTTTATCAACAATGTCATGTTCTTCCCTGGTATTTGTAACATCGTTACTCGGAAAACACATTATATTCATGAGTAGTCAAATATTTAAATTATATTATGTTAATATAATAGAGAACACATAATAATCTAATGAAAATAATAATATATTAAAGAAATATAACCTTCTCATTGAAAGTTGTTTCACTGTTTAAAAAATTTGAAATGATTTGGATCCTCTATCAAGAATCTAAATCCCTTCTTTTCATTCCCTTATATCGTATAAGACATTTTCTTCATTGGGAACTTCATGAACCGATTGTGATATCTCAGTGAAAGGGTCTTCCTTGATACAATTTTTATCAAATCATATAGTAGTTTTAGTCTCTAGTATGACATTTGACCAATTCTTATCTGTGAGATCTAAGACATAAGATACATGTACTTCTTCTGATTCCATTATGAATGTCCTATATGTGTTTCCCTTATGAATGGCTCATCCTTTTCTGCTTCTATAGAGATATTCAACTTCACAATGATCATTTCATCAACATTCACTACAGTCAATTTTTCTACCCTTTTTTAATAAAAAATAGACATTTAAAATATTGTATAATAAAACTCATATATCTATTCCAAAATGCCTAAATATAACCTAATAGTTAAATTGGATTTCTATCCTTGGAACCAGATATGTGCATCGCTTCCACCATAATGGTAACTCCACTTTTTTTCATCATACTATATTCATCGTATTATTTTTTATAGAATGCATATCCATTGATTACAAAACCAACATAAGATATAACATTTCCATTTGGTCCCATGGAAATCCATCGATTTCATTCGATAATTGAATTCATATTTTTAAATAACTCCTTATAAATATGATCTTGGAATCATCCTATAAACTATTGATTATATGTATTTGATATCCATCCTCTACCCCTTGATTGATTCAAATAGCTAATAATTTCATTATGGGATTAAATCTATGGAGCAACATATTCACTGTTATATAAAATATAAAGGTGTTCTTTCTCTTGCTCTCTGATGGTAATTCAAACAATATCTCTTTTAGATATTCTGTCCCCCATAAGGCATCCATTATGATGAGATATTGAGAAATTGATTCTATCAACAACTATTAGGTAATATGTATATAATTTAATAGTTTTTTCAACAATATATCATTCTACAATACAACCTTCTGGTTGAATTTGATTCTTAACACACCCTTTCAAAATATTCACATACCGTTCAATGGGGTACATCCATCAATAATGTACAAAACTGCATAGTTGAACCTCTCTAAACAATTGAATCATCATGTGGGTTATTATATTACAAAATTATGTTTGTAAGATCATCTAAAATTCACATAATATGAGTAATCCTCTTTATTCATTATTTGAAACTTCATTGGGTCTATATCATTACTCCACATGGCCTTGAAAAATAATCTGGGTATTTTTAATATATTTCATACATTTTAGGTAGAATGCAATGTAAATCTATAGGCATCAATAGTTGAATAAAAACATTAAAATCATGTGATTTTATTCCCTGTAACATTAGATTATTCATTGAAATGACATTCTTTATATTTGATAAATATCCCTATAGAACTTTTACAATATTAAAGAAAATGGAAATTTGTAAATTTTCTATCTAAATAGAGTGTATGCGGCTGTAGGATGAAAACTATTCCCTTTACCCTTTACTAGTGCCAAATATTCCCTTATCCACATGTTTATCATGTCTATCTAAGCCTTGATTCCATTTTTTTATAAGGACATTTTTTAATGTGTCAATAACACTATCAAATACATTTTTCTCTATTTTCATTAAATCAAGAAAATTTCTAGCATACAAAAAATTACAATACTATAATTCAATGAAAATCGATCTCCTTTTAGAACATGATTTTGTATTGTTTTTAGAAAATAGTTTAGAAAAAATAATTGCAATACTTTTTACATCATCAAATAATTAATCACCCATTAGGGAAGATAGTTTCATTATTTGTTCCGTATTCCCATAGAATCATGTCATCTAGGTTCATTATTTATGTAACTAATGTAAAACTTTCGAATGTCCTAAAAATTTAATCAACTAATAATATTTCAACCGAACTGAGTGTATGAATTCTTCCCAATTGGTACATCCCAACATTCCTTTAATTTTATATCCTGAAAATCTTTCATACATTGTAAATTCATTTATCATCCCATAAAACATGGCCCTCAATGTGAAATATTCACTTCAATGATCATTATATATTTTAACACCTATATCACACATCAATTTCAGATCATTAATCAATGGATCCAAATTAAAGTTAATATCATTGTTGGGTTGTTTTGGTCAAGATATAAGTAGAGACAACATAATATATTTTCATATCATGCATAACCATGGTGGAAAGTTATAATTTACTAATGTGACTATACATGTACTATGAATACTACTTTGTACACAAAAAGGAATTATTGCATCTGTAGATAATTCAAGAAAAAAGTTTTTTGAATCATTTAAAAATTTAGGATAATCATAATCAATATTATTCCACTAATGTGAGTCATCTATATGACGTAGTTTCCCAATATTAATTCTTGTATCTACATGCCATCTTAATTATATCATGGTTTCCTTATATCCATAAAGTCTTATAAATAGTGTAAGTATAAGAAAGTACAAAACATATTTCGAAGCATTTTATTCATCATTCATGTATCAATCTATGCCACGCTTAGAAAATTTTATAAGTGATTAATTATCCTTGAGAAATAATATGAAATTATTTTGAAAAGAATGTATTTTTTATAGATCATTCTCATTGAATGTATAATTAATGTAGCATCATATACTTGAAAAGGAATTTCATTTTCTCATAGTATCATATCTTTTAGGAGACAAAGTAGTTCTGTAAAGTTGGTGTCTCTCCATCCACTTATAGATTTCAAATTTTATAAATTAAATATAGCTGACAATGTTGTTTATTTAGTACAACCAGTACACAATGGTTGTCACGACCCGTCCTCGGGGCCCATGCCATGACTACCCCAAGCCCGCCGTCCATAGGCCAGGGGCTGGCGACTAGCACCAAGGCGTAATTCCCAATAAAAGGGAAGGCATTGCCTTTGTAAAGTAAACAAACACCACAGAGAAAGCAAGAAGAAGTAAACAATAAGTAAAAAATGGGTACAGCAGTAAGTGCGGAAAAGTAAATGGCCCAGAATACAAACCGAAACTAAAAGTAAAGTACAACTGGAAAGGGAAAACAACAACTGAAAGTAAAGCCGCAACGTCGAGCCGTCCACTGGAAGTTCCAGCTGAAGGGTGGGTACAGATAGCCTCCACAGCTCCTCGGGTCCAGCCGCCCGCTCTGAGTATGTCCCGCCCAGTGGTCCACCTCCAGGTACCGTCCTACTCCGCAAGCCTCAACCATGATCAGCGCTGTCCGTCGTCTGCAACCATCACAACGTAGTGAGGGCATAGCTCGTGCAGGGGTGAGTATAAGCTACTCAGTAGGGACCCCAAGACCCCTGAAGGTCTCCCAGAATCCACAAAGAATAATCTACAAAGGAAATATACAATCACGAAGTAACATCCGATATTACTTAGGTATATGCCCATACATATACCTAAGTCATCAATTTCCAGTTCGGCTCCAACATCCGAGCCCAAAATTCGATCACGTCCACACAGGATAGCACAACACAATCCATATAGGAAAGCAAGTCAAGATTCAGCTCACACAGTTATACTTCTTCGTATAACGATAGAGATGATCAGATGTACCCACTGATTCATCTAAGCCTTCGGACCCACATAGGATCGATAAGTACTTACCCCCACAATGACCCACAAAGGATCGATAGGTAACTAACCCCTGCAATGACCCACACAGGATCGGACCCGCACAGGATCTGTAGGTGCTGGCTCACATAGGACCACTGAGCGCGGACCCACATAGGATCTGACCCACACAGGATTGGTAGCACTGATCCACGTAGGATCGTTGAGTGCTGTAGTCGTCGTTGTCGAATCCATGGAGGATTTCTGCACAGTCGCCATCATCGTCGCAGTCGCAGCCATTTCTTGGGTTCCCGCACACAGCAAGCTCATTCGGGAGGGTCCGCTCCACGAGTTGAAGTGGTGATACATCAACTAACACATACTCCAGAGTTGATGTATCCAAAAGTTCTGTATCATCAACAGGAACTCAACGTCACAGACAGCGCATCAATCGGACGCCCGGTCTGAGAGTTATTGGTGTTTTCTTCCCAGGGGCCAGGTCGGTTTTTAAGTCAAAACTGACCCGACCATACTCCAACTGCATCCAAACCTCGAGCAGACTAATCCAAAAGGTCTGTCTCACTTAGAGGAATCCATCAAAGTCTACGGCACGTCAATCGGACGTCCGGAGCTCAAGTTATAAGCATTTCCGCTCCGAGGGCCCAGTTGGTTTCGTGTACGAACCAACCCGGCCGAACCCAAAGTACTCTGAAACCTTGAGTGTAATATATCGAAACGACCATCTCATTCCAAGGATCACATCGCCACTGATGGTGCGTCGATTGGAGGTCTACAGCCCTAGTGATGGGAAAAAGACCGTGAGCGGTCCGGAAGTGGGGTTTCGGGCCCGGACCGACCCGGACCGAGACCCCCTGGGTCGGCCCGGACCGGGTCGACCCGACCCGGGTCCGGGTCCGTCTCACATGGGTGCGGCCCGGCCCGGGGCGCTGGCGAGGGCCAAGCGCCTCGGCCGTTTCGGCCGAGCGGATGGGGTGCGGGTTGGCACGCTGCCCCCCGCCATCTGGTAACCGTGGCCCCCATGGGGGGGGGGGGGCGCTCCTTGTCAACGGACGCGGCCGAGCGCCGCGTCCCGCCTTCCTTGGTCCCGCGCGGTCGCGGGACCAGCAGCGGCCCCTCCCGGCGACGCGCTGGAGGAGTGTTCTGCGGACCACCGGACGAGCTCCGGTGGTCGGTTTTTCCAGTCATCTTCACCAATGGCCCTCCTGGTACTGGTTCTTCACTGCAAAGACCTCACAACGCCCGTGCGGCCTACTTCATCGCCACCCACCGATCCGCACACCAAGAAGGAAGAGACGGTGGATTCGGACTTGTTCGTTGGTCCGCACCCACCGCGTTAGTGGTTTAAAAAGGATTCCGACAAATTTTAAACACATGCCGATGATATAAATCACATAGATTTAATTGAACCAAAACCCCTACCTCAAGCATCATCGAGCGAGGGTTCGTCGCGGAAAAGCACGTCACGGAAGGGGGAACGTCATGTCGTGGAGAAGGAACGTCACGGACGAAGAGTCGCCGAAGAAGCATCAGGGAAGAAGGGATTCGTCGGTGTCGCGTCATCAATCTCTGAGGATCCGGCGTTCATGTAGACCTTCATCAGAGGTCGTCATTCTTCGTGTTCTTCACGTTCTTCGCGTTCTTCGCGTTCTTCGTCGAGGAGGAAGAACTTCACGGCTTGAAAGAATTCTCCCCAAACTCTCTTGCACAACCAACCCCTAATAAAATAAGAGTTGTCTTTTTTTATTAACACAAGGAAACATTTTAATTTCCAAAAGAAACAATCAATTAAAAGAATTAATTGCAACGATTTAACCACCCAAATTAATGAGGCATTTATTAACCTGAAAAACGCAGGGGTTGACTTCCAATTAGTATGGGGTGAGGGTGCGTTAACTTAATTAAAGGAGGGGGTTTAGGAAGAAAAGAAATAGTGGGGATCGTATGGGCCCCACCTCACAAATATCCTACCAAGTGGGTAGGATATTCTGGGTCCCACATCATCCATTTAACTTATGTTAAGAAGAATAAATTAAAAATTGGTTGCACCGCTTTTATTTTATTCCTTAACTTAACCCCAAAAATTAAAAACCACACCCAAGAAAACGCAACTCCAGAAGAGGCGTTTCTAAGCAATTACCAGCTCTGTGATTCCATCGGTGCCCACAGAATTCGATTCTGAGCACCAGTTAAAAAGTTAGAAAAACCCTCTCGTTTGTTCACTGAACGTACCCAAACTAAACTTCGAAAAAAGATTCCGGGCACACTGGGCCTCAGAATTAGGTGTCGTCAGAAATTGCATTCTTGTAAAATTCCGAAGAAAATTAAGAAAAAAAATTTCCTTCAATTTTACGGGTCGTTACATCACTCCCACCTCAGGGATTTATGTACCCGTAAAGATACATCAACAACTAGGGAAACAAATGTTGGTACTGAGCACGCATCTGAGCCTCTCGCTCCCAAGTGCTCTCCTGGAGGTTCCCGTGCAGTCATCTGATGCGCACTAGAGGAATCGACTGTCCATGTAGGACCTTCTCATGTCGATCCTAGATCTCCACTGGGACCTCTACAAAAGTCGGCCCATCATCAATGTCCTGCTCCCCATGGACAATGATATGTGTCAGGTCATGCACGTATCTCCTTAACTGAGATACGTGGAAGACGTCCTGCACCCGATGCAACTGAGGTGGTAGAGCCAGGCGATAAGCCACCTCGCCAATCCTGATGAGGACCTGGAAGGGTCCGATGAAGCGCGGAGATAACTTGTTGGCTCAGCCAAATCTCATTAATCCACGTCAAGGTGAGACCCGCAAGAAGACGTGATCTCCATCCTCAAACTCCAGTGGCCTCCGCCTCCTGTCAGCATAAGACTTCTGCCAGGTCTGAGTTGTCATCATCTACTCCTGGATGACCTGGACCTTCTCTGTCATGGCCTAGACCATCTCCGGTCCCACAAGTGCTAACTCCCCAGGGTCTGTCCAGCATAGCGGCGATCTACAAGGTCCGTCGTACAACGCCTCGTAGGGTGTCATCCCAATGGTGGGGTGGTAGCTGTTGTCGTACGCGAACTCCACCAAGGGTATGTGGTCCTCCCAGCTATGACCAAAGTCGAGGAAACATGCACAAAGCATGTCCTTGATAGTCTGAATGGTCCTCTCTGTCTGACCATCTTTCTGAGGGTGAAAGGCAGTGCTCAGACGTAGCTACATCCCGAATGCCTCCTGCAACCCCTTCCAAAGTCGGGAAGTAAATCAAGCATCTCGATCGGAGACGATAGATGATGGCACACCATGAAGCCGTACAATCTCCTAAACGTAGAGGCGTCCCAATCTCTCCACTGAGCCCTGCTCTCTGATGGGTAAGAAGTGATCTGACTTGGTGAGTCGGTCAACAATCACCCATATGGAGTCGTGACCTCTGGAAGTGCGTGGAAGTCCAGTCACAAAGTCCATAGATATCCCGCCCCACTTCCACTTCAGGACCTCTAAGGGTTGTACCAAGCCTGCTGGTACCAGGTGCTCTGCCTTCACCTGCTGGAAGGTGAGGCATCGAGGAACGAACTCTCTCACAGCCATCTTCATGCCCAGCCACCAGTGTTGTCATCTGAGATCCTGGTACATCTTCGCCACACTAGGATGTACTGCCAAAGTGTAAGTGTGAAACTCTCTCAGCACCTCCTCTCGTAAATCAATCGGTATCGAGGAATTTCCTTTGAAAAGGACGCCATGCTCTCCTACTACAGAGAAACCATATGGTTCCTATCCTGAGTATATCTGCGCACACCGCGTCTCACAGTCAGCGTCCCCACGTTGTGCCTCTCTGACCCGCTATAGTGGTGGAGGAGTGACTGTGAGTGACTGAACGAAGGCTGCTCCACCTCTATCCACGAAGGATATCAGCAAAGTGTCTAGCTGCTTTGTCTCCTCCCCAAGTAGCTGAATGCCCGTCCTCCTGCTGAGAGCATCGACTACTACATTCCCCTTCCCAGGATTATAGACTATCTCAAAGTCATAATCCTAGAGGAACTCCAGCCATCGCCACTGTCTCAGGTTCAGGTCCTTCTGTGAGAAGATGTACCTGAGACTCTGAAGGTCAGAATAGACTGTAAAGTGCTCGCCCATCAGATAGTGTCACCACATCTTCATAGCGAAGACCACTGCTGCTAACTCCAGGTCATGGGTAGCGTATTTCTACTCATACGGCCTCAAATAAAGTGATCCATAGGCGATCACTGCCCTCTCCTGCATGAGGACACATCTGAGTCCATTCCCTGATGCGTCGCAGTAGAATACGTACCCTACTCCCTCCTCCGGTAGCCCCAAGATAGGGGCGCTGGTCAATCTCTGTCTCAGTTCCTAGAAGCTCTGCTGACATCTGTCTGACCACACAAAGGGTTCCCCCTTCTTCGTCAAAGATGATAGTGGCGCCGCAACTCTGGAGAAGTCTGGCACAAATCTCCGATAGTATCCAGCTAGTCCCAAGTAACTCCGCACCTCCGTTACTCTCCTGGGTGGCTCCCAAGCTAGCACTGCCTCGATCTTCGTAGGATCCACTGCAACTCCCACCTCAGAGATGACATGTCCCAAAAAGTGGACCTCATGTATCTAGAACTAACACTTTGAGAGCTTTCCATAAAGATGTTTCTCTCGGAGTGTGTCTAGTACAACCCGCAAGTTGTAGGCGTGCTCCTCCTCAGTCGTCGAGTATATCAAATGTCGTCAATGAAGACCACGAAAAATTGATCGAGGTATGGCTGAAATATCCTGTTCATGAGGCCACTGAACACTTACGGAGCATTGGATACACCGAATGGCATAACCAAGAACTCATAGTGGCCATACCGACATCTAAAGATCATCTTCTGCATGTCCTCGTCCCGAACTCGGAGCTGATGATAGCCTGATCTAAGGTCTATCTTCGAGAACCACCATGCTCCCTTGAGCTGATCGAAGAGGTCATAAATCCTTGGTAACAGATACTTGTTCCTCACTTTCACCTGGTTCTATCGGCGATAGTCAACACAAAGTCGCAAGCTCCCGTCCGCCTTCTTGGCAAACAATGTCGGGGAAGCCCAGGGTGAAACACTGGGTCAGATGAATCCCTTGCCCTACAAGTCCTACAGTTGTACCTATAGCTCTCGAAGCTCAGCGGGTGCCATCCGATATGCTGGGGTGGATATCGAGGCTGTCCCGAGGTACAGGTCAATATAAAATTCTACCTCTCTGCGAGGAGGTAGCCCTGGGACGTTATCAGGGAAAACGTCTGCATACTGATCCACCACTACAAGAAAAACAGGACTCTGCATGTCAACTGCTCCTAGGATGAGGCTATCCAACGGATGAGTGATGGGTTGTCCACTCCTCTGCGTGAGTCCATCCTATGCTGCGAAGGCTCCCTTCTTGCCGGTGAAGGTGAACCTGCTCCTGTCGGTGCGTACACACCTCACCTTACGCCTAATACAGTCAATATGAGCATGGACTTTAGATAACCAATCCATGCCCAAAATGACGTTGTAAGGCCTCGACACCGATACAAGAATATCTCATCCGAAGCTCTCGCCTCCTAGAGTAAGCTCACACTGCCGGCACCAGTGCGTAATCGTCAAGTCTGCTCCCGTAGGAGTCTCTAGCCGTAAGGATTGAGCCAACGGCTCTGTCGGAATCTCAGAGCTCCGAACAAGGGAAGCGACTATGAAAGAATGACTTGATCTTGTGTCTATAAGAATTTCAGCAAATGTGGAATAGAAACAGATAGTACCTCAAATAATCTCAGGCACGCCGTGGTCATAGGCCTCTACAGCCGGAAGTTGTGCCTATCTCTGCCTGCCAGCTCCCTGTGGTCGCTGTGGACCTCCTGGTGGTGGTGGTGGTGGTAGAGCCTCAAAGCGTCGCCCACCACCTGCTGCTCGGCCAGCTCCTCTTCCTCGTCCTCTTGCTCCATGCGAAACTCCATGGTTGACCATCTGCCTCTGCCTGGGTGGCCCCTCAACCATCTGCTGCTCCTTGGCATGGTGGGTCAGGCAGTCACGAGCCATGTGGCCCTGCCCGCCGCATGTGTAGCACTGTCTGCCTCTCGAAAGACTGGCTCCACGCTGTGTGCCCCACACTACTGAGCTAATGTCCTGAGGTCATCTGCCTGAGGGTCTGGTCTGCCTGGACCCATGTGTCATCTGTCGACTACCTGCTGCAGAAGACTCTACTACGTGCCGCCCTGTGGTAGGTCTCACTGCTGATGTAGGCTCAGCAAGGAAGCTCTCGATCAGAAGGGCTCACTCCAGTACCCTTGCCTGTGTCGGAATGCTGAGGGAGATCAGTGATGCCCTAATCTCATGAATAAACCCCTGCTCAAAGGTCCAGGCCCGGAGGAATGGGTCTCATACCATATCTGTTGAGTAGCACGAGAGATCGGTAAATCTCGCCGAGTACTGGGCGACTGTCAAGCTGCCCTGCCGCAACTGTAGAAGCTCCTAGATGCGCACCGCACAGAGGTTGGCTGGGAAGAAATCTGATCGAAAGAGGCTCTCAAAGTCCGTCCAGAGGAGAGATGCCTCATCGTGCACCTGGCGAATCAAGCTCCACCATCTGCCTGCTACCACGTGCAGTAGGCTCGCTGCGAGGATCACCATGAGGTCTGCTGGTGTCCTCACTAACCTAAAAACCCATACAACTGCCTCCAGCCAATCCTCGGCTGCTTGGGGGTTCGTCTCCCCGTGGAACCTGGGCGGTCGCTAGTGCTGAAACACATGTAGTGCACTAATGCAACATGCATCATCAGTGGCTGGGGCTGGTAGAATCGGTGGCTTGGTGGGTAGCGGTACTGTCGGTGCCTTTGCTGTCAAAGGGCCCTATACCGAGGCCTCGTCGGTCAGTGGGTTGTCATCCGGTAAAATGCTCAGAACCCTAGTTGGCTGTCGTCATGGGGCCATCCTGAAAAGAAACAGGTGTGCCACAGTCAAACAGTATACCTGGTGAGCTGACATAAAGTAATCCCAAGAAAACTTGAAATACACATGCAATCAATGTTTTCGTACATTAAGTCAGAAATCAGAAGTCAGGGTCCTGGTGTATGGATACATCGGCCGCCGCACCAACACTGGACTCCCTGGACTGATAACCACACTCAATACTCTTAACACTATTGCTTCACATAGAAAAAGATCAGAGTCCTGAGTTCTATGGTAGAACCGAACTCCTCTGATACCAATTTGTCATGACCCGTCCTCGAGACCCGTTCCGTCACTACCCCAAGCCCACCTTCCATAGGCCTGGGGCTGGTGACTAGAACCAAGGCGTAATTCCAGATAAAATTGATGGCATTGCCTTTGTAGAGTAAAAAAACACCACAGAGCAAGCAAGCAGAAGTAAACACTATGTAAAAACTGGGTACAACAGTGAGTGAGAAAAGTAAGTGGGCCAGAATACAAACCCAAACTGAAAGTAAAGTACAACTGGAAAGGGAAAACAAAAACTGAAAGTAAAGCCGCAATGTCAAGCCATCCACTAGAAGTCCCACCTGAAGGGTGGGTACAGATAACCTCCACAGCTCCTCGGGTCTAGCCGTCCACTCCGAGTATGTCCCGCCCAGTGGTCCACCTCCAAGTATCGTCCTGCTCTGCACGCCTCAACCACGAGCAGCGTTGTCTGTCGTCTAAAACCAACACAATGTAGTGCGGGTATAGCCTGTGTAGGGGTGAGTATAAGCAACTCAGTAGGGACCTAAAGACCCCCGAAGGTCTCCCAGAATCCACAAAGAATAATCCACAAAGGAAAGGTACAATCACGAAGTAACATCCGATACTACTTAGGTATATTCCCATACATATACCTAAGTTATCAATTTCCAGTTCGGCTCCAACATCCAAGCCCAAAATTCGACCACGTCCACAAAGGATAGCACAACACAATCCACATAGGAAATAAAGTCAAGATTCATCTCACACAGTTATACTTCTTCGTATGACGATAGAGATGATCAGATGTAGCCACTGATTCATCTAAGCCGTCGGACCCACACAGGATCGATAGGTAATAACCCCCGCAATAACCCACAAAGGATCGATAGGTAACTAACCCCCACAATAACCCACACAAGATCTAACCCACACAGGATTGATAGGTAACTTACCCCCGCAATGACCCACACAGGATCGGACCCACACAGGATCTGTAGGTGCTGGCCAACATAGGACCGCTGAGCGCTGACCCACACAGGATTGGTAGCACTAATCCACGTAGGATCACTGATTGTTGTAGTCATCGCCGTCGAATCCACGTATGATTTCTGCACAGTCATCATCATCGTCGCAGTCACAGCCAGATCTAGGGTTCCCGCACACAGCAAGCTCATTTGGGAGGGTCCGCTCCACGAGCCGAAGGGCTGATACATCAACTGACACATATTCCGGAGTTGATGTATCCAAAAGTTCTGTATCGTCAAAAGGAACTCAACGTCATAGACAGTGCATCAATCGGACGCCTAGTCTGAGAGTTATTGGCCTTTTTGTCCCAGGGGTCTGGTTGGTTTTTAAGTCAAAACCAACCCGACCATACTCCAACTGCGTCCAAACCTCGAGTGGAGTAATCCAAAAGGTCAGTCTCACATAGAGGAATCCATAAAAGTCTATGGCACATCAATCGGACGTCCGGAACTCAAGTTATAAGCATTTTTGCTCCGAGGGCCCGGTTGGTTTCGTGTACGAACCAACCCGGCCAAACCCAAAGTACTCTGAAACCTTGAGTGTAATATATCGAAACGACCATCTCGTTCTAAGGATCGCATCGCCGTTAACGGTGTGTTGATCTGAGGTTTGCAGCCCTAGTTATGGGAAAAAGACAGTGAGAGGTGCGGAAGTGGGGTTTCGGGCCCGGACCGACCTAGCCCGAGACCCCCTGGGTCGGCCCGAACCGAGTCGACCCGACCCGGGCCCAGGTCCAGCCTGCTTGGGTGTGGCTCGGCCATTTCGGCCAAGTGGATGGGGGTGCAGGGTGGCACGCTGCCCCCCGCCAGCTGGAAAATCCAGCCCCCTTGGGGGGGCCGCTCCTTGTCAGTGGACGTGGCCGAGCACAGCGTCCCGCCTCCCTTGGTCTCGCGCGGTCGCGGGACCGGCGGCGGCCCATCCCTATGGCATGCTGGGCGCCGCCGCCTCCTGGCGGCCGGCCGGTGCTGGCGGAGTGTTCTGCGGACCACTGGACGAGCTCCGGTGGTCAGTTTTGCCTACCGCCATCACCAACGGCCCTCCTGGGACTGGTTCTTCACTGCGAAGACCTCACAATGCTCGTGCGGCCTGCTTCATCGTCGCCCGCCGATCCGCACACCATGAACGAAGAGACGGTGGGTTCAGACATGTTCGTTGGTCCACACCCACCACGTTAGCGGTTTAAAAAGGCTTAAAAAAAATTTAAAACACATGTCAATGATATAAATCACATAGATTTAATTGAACCAAAACCCCTACCACAAGCGTCATTGAGTGAGGGTTCATCGCGGAAAAGCACGTCGCGGAAGAAGGCGTCGCGGAAGGGGGAATGTCACGTCACGGAGAAGGAACGTCACGGACGAAGTGTCGTGGAAGAAGCGTCGCGGGATAAAGGATTTGTCGGCGTCGTGTCTTTGATCTGCAAGGATCCGGTGTTCTTGTCGACCTTCATCGGAGGTCGGCATTCTTCGCATTCTTCGCGTTCTTCTCATTCTTCGTCGAGGAGGAAGAACTTCACAGCTTGAGAGAATTCTCCCCAAACTCTCTTTCACAACCAACCCCTAATAAAATAAGAGTTGTCTTATTTTATTAACACAAGCAAACGTTTGAATTTCAAAAAGAAACAATCAATTAAAAGAATTAATTGCAACGATTTAACCGCCCAAATTAATGAGGCGTTTATTAACCAGAAAAACGCAAGGGTTGACTTCCAATAAGAATGTGGTGTGGGTAAATTACCTTAATTAAAGGAGGGGGTTTAGGAAGAAAAGAAATAGTGGGGTTTGTCTGGGCCCCACCTCACAAATATCCTACCAAGTGGGTAGGATATTGTGGTCCCACATCAGCCACTTAACTTAAGTGAAGCAGAATAAAATAAAAATCGGTTGCACCACATTTATTTTATTTCTTAACGTAACCCCTATAATTAAAAACCACATCCGAGAAAATGCAACTCCAGAAGAGGTGTTTCTAAGAAATTACAGGCTCTACGATTCCATCGGTGCCCTCGGAATTCGATTCCGAGCACCAGTTCAAAAGTTAGAAAAACACGGTCGTTCGTTCACTGAACATACACGGGCTAAACTTTGAAAAAAGATTCCGGGCACACTGGGCCTCATAATTAGGTGCCGTTAGAAACTTCGTTCTTGAAAAATTCCGAAGAAAATTAAGAAAAAAATATTCCTTGAATTTTACTGGTCTTTACAATGGTCTCTTACTAAACCTATTTAAATTCTTGAACATATTTGGAAAATCAAGAAGTTCATATTCAATTTATGTTGGTATTTATTACATACAATATCCATGATCATTTACATTGGTATTTATATCAAATAATCGATAAACCTTAGTATCATCAAAATCAGTGCAGACATTCATTTTTTCCAAATGATTAGTCCAACATTTATATCGATGATCTATTCCATGAAAAATAAAATGTTCTTCCTACTATTTCAGACTAATTTTTCCTATATAACAACACAGTACACATGGACCAAGGAATTGAGAACGGTCATATGCATTATATATTGAAAACTTAATGAACTATTTAACTCTATTTTCATACACGTTTTTCATATGATTAGTGTTCTTCCATTTACAATTCTTATCCATCCTAGTAGGTTTATAAAATGTTCATTTTGAATAAAAAATTAATAAATATTCATAAGATATTCAAAATTAAAGATGAATGATATAGATAGTTATAATATGGGGATCCCACCATATGATTATAAAAAATAATTTAAGTATGCTTTGAATGAAATGGGTTATTGAATTTAAGAAAATAATTACTCCGCTAGTGGTCGGTGTTACCCTTTGAATTCATCCAAAATGATCATTGGTACCCAGAATGGGATGACGACTACTCATAGTAGTTCAAGAAACATTTTCGCATGTCCAAAAGAGATGGGGAATGAGTCTCAAGAAACAAAATGCAATAATAACTAGATAGGATATGAAGATGATGTGGATAATAATTTTCTTCATAAATATAAATGTTCCCGGGGAGGGAGTTGGTGTAGCACCAAACAAAATTTTTTAGTTTGTTTCCTAAAGCTGAAAAAGAAGCAGAAACAGTATGATCCCAACAAGGGGAACCTTTATTGGTTTTTCCATGAGAAGTATCAGCTATATGGTCTTACAGACACTTATTATGATACATCCATTGTTTTTTCAACATTCAAATAAAGCCTTAAAATCGTTATTTAATTTCTAATTATAAAATTCCTTATTAAAATGTTTATAAAATGGGTTTCATACTTAACTAAATCTGTTAAAACATATATTAATCTAATAATCACAAATAAATATATCGGAAAAAATTATTAAATGGTTTAATGATGAATAATTAAATCTTATATGTGGTGGTTATAATTATTTAATATTAAAAATATGTTACTTTTTCCAAGAAATATTTTTCATAAGTATTGGTAATTTTATTCATAATAAATTAAATTTATAAGCGGAGTGCCTATGGGTTGAAGGTATGTTTTTTTAATTGGTTTTTAGTATAAATGAATGTCAAAGTGTTTTAATGAATAATGAATTTGAAGTTGGATATCATTGGGCATGATATATAGTAACTGTACAAAGTTGAAAAAGGAATGTGGAAGAGTTTTTCTACTTGGTGAGAATCCCTTCACATCAGATGAATGATGATATAGTAAGTATACAGATAAAAATTGTTGATGTTTTTTTAACTATCTACAATTGTAAAAAGAAGTTAGAAGATGACATAGTTGTTTAAATATTCTAGATATCTTGTGTAATCTATATATGAAATGTTTAAAAAGGTTTAATGATTGGGATAATCTATCTCAAGTTTTAAGGAAACCGTTCTTGAGTTACTTATTATATTATCTACTAAAATCAAATATCAATATCTCATCTATGAAGTTTCATTAAGGATGTAATGATTGGAGGTAGTGAAGGATATTTCAATACTCTATCTTGAGTATTTTATATTCTATAGCTGGAATTGAAATAAGATGAAATGGGTTTGTATTTATTTTTGATAATTCCCATAATTATTGGAATATTATTTAATGTGAATTATAGATCTTGAGATGGGTTAGAAATGATTTTATGTGTTTTTTAATTAATCTAATGAATTATTGACTTTCTTGGCAAGAATATTGAAAAATGAAAAAACTATGAGTTGTGTAAAAATGAATCTAGATAGATTTCATAACAAACTATGATATGTGTAAGCATGAAATATTCTATATTAGTATAGATACACTCTACATAAACATCATTCCTTCTCTATTTAAACATGACCTAAACCCGTGTAATAATGATTTTTGTTCTATGTGAGGATTACTAAAGTTGAGTAAGCATCAAATGTGTTCACATAAATCTATAAAAGGATCATCACTAATTTTTGTAAGAATCTAATCTTATATAATAATGATTTATTTATACATATTCACTAATATTCAGTGCATAAGAATCATTCCTTGTTCTAGGTAATAATAACACCATTATAAAAAATGGGAAATTCGTTCAAATATAAATATATTCAAGAGTTTCAAAATCCGATGAATGGAATTAATTTTGATAAATCCAAATTCATTATTTCATGTCCAAGAAAACATGAATCTTTTCTAATCCATTCTACACACATGATTTTATAAATGTTAAATGAAATGAAAGATGAGGAGATCAATATTATTTATATTCTGAATTTTAAATGAGGATATTTGATATTCAATATTAGTAACCAAAATAAAAATTAAATATAGATGATTATCAAGATGATATTAAATTTTTTAAATATCACAAAGCCTTTTTTTACCTAAAGGAATATAAATCATGCATTATGTTTCTATTACTATGTACAGATTCAAGATGAATCTGTACATGTTTTATGGAAAGCTTTCTTACCACAACGAGGAAGCTTCATGTTGAATGATATTGAAGATTTTCATTTTATATAGATATAGAAAAATATTTTTTTGACATTAGGGGAATATTTTCAGTAGAAAGAAACATAATCATGGTGTATAAAATACATAATAACCATTTAGTTAGGTCATGAAGAAATCAAAAGAATGGAGTACATGGGGATAGTCCCATGTCATTCAGTAGAATAGGAATATCTCATGAATATGGAGATAATGAAGATATTACATTTTAATTTGTGATTTTATTACTTAAGATGCATATTATATCATAAAATATTTCTATTTACAAAAAATTGAGATTACTCCATTAAAATAAAAAGTACTCGTTGTTACTAAAATGTGAAGTGTTTCATGAGTAAACACTTAGAGAAGTTGAATAAAGATGTGTGTATTGTAGATATGTGAGTGTTGAGGGAACCAAAGATATCTCAATAAAGGTGGAGATGGTTTTAAGTACTATATATAAAAAGAACATTGAATCATAGAAAAGTGAAAACATAACAAAACAAATATTCTCTATTAAATAATTCTTTTAATATGATTCGTTTGAGGCCCCCATGAACAATATTTTGAAGAACCTTTGTTGTGTTTTGTTTTAAAAAATTATTTTATTTGTTGACAACTAATAATTTTGTTGAATAATGTTTTTAAGTTACATAAAGTTGAAGTTACAGGTTGATCAAGATTTTCTTAAAGAGGATGATGTTGAAGAATAAGAAGTCAAAAGTTAGGAAAGTTTCTTAAACATTCTAAAAAAATCATTCAACGATTTTCTGATCATAAATATCTCACAAATCATGACAAGTTTCATGATAAAAGCTATTGATGAAATGTTGAATAGGTTTGGCGATTTTTACTAGGAAAAATTCTAAGAAAATTTGGAACATGTTTTCTGAACCTGAAAACCAGAACATGTTTCAGAAACCTGGTTCTTGAGAAAACTATAACCTGATTTCTAAACCTGAAAACCAAAACCTATTTTAGGAACCTAATTCTTGAGAAAACTAGAACCTGATTTCTGAATGTGAAAACCAGAACCTGATTTCAGAACCATATTCTTGAGAAAACCAGAACCTGATTTGTGAACCTAAAAACTAGAACCTCTTTTCAGAACCTAAATCCTGAGATAACCAGAACCCAATTTCTTAACATGAAAACCAAAACCTGTTTTCAGAACTTGATTCCTAAGAAAACCAGAACCTGAATTCTGAACCTGAAAACTGAACCTCTTTTTAGAACCTGATTCATGAAAAAACCAGAACGTGATTTCTGTGCCTGAAAACCAGAACCTGATTTCGGAACCTGATTCTTTAGAAAACTATAACCTTATTTCTAAAATTGCAAAGCATAACCTATTTTCATTACCTGATTCTTAAGAAAACCAGAACCCAATTTCTGAACATGAAAACCAGAACCTATTTTTGGTACCTGATTTCTGAGAAAGCCATAACCTAAATTTTAAACCTAAAAACCAGAACCTATTTTTGGAACTCTATTCTTGAGAAAACCAGAACCTGATTTCTGCAAAATTCAGAACCTGATTTCTAAGTAATTCATAACATACTTTTGGAACAGTTTGGAACCTGATTTCTGCATAATTTGGAACATGATTTCTGCACAATTCAGAACCGTATTTCTAATTAATTCAGAACCTAATTTCTGAACAACTAGGAACCTTATTTCTGCATAATTCAGAACCCTATTTTTGCACAATTCAGAATCTATTTTTTGAGTAATTCGAAAACTAATTTCTAAACAGATTGGAACATGATTTTTGTATAATTAGGACCCAAATTTCTGAACAATTCAGAACCTAATTTCTACTAATTTCGGAACCTGGTTTCTACACAATTCGGAACCTGATTTCTGAGCAATATTCTGAGAAATTCAGAACCAAGATCCAACCTTATCATTCTCATAAAGATATTAAGAGTTCAAGAAAACCTTAATTTTAACTTTGCGTAAATCTCAGAGTAATTTAAGTATATTTGAAGAAGTCAAAGATTGAAAATTAAATGCGAGATATTTACAGATTGTTTGAGATTTGAGGAAGTGGGATGGATTTTCAAGTTTCCCACCATTTTTTTCTTAGTTGCCTATAAATATGTGCTCAGATAATTTCCTCATTTGCAACATTACACACATGGAAAAGGTGAAGCACTAGAGAATTCAAAGTGAAAAGTTGATACCATTCAGAAGAAGTTTTATTGAGTGTTTGAGTAAAATAGAATCAGAATCATCATACCTTTCTAAGAAGATTAGTATTATCTTGAAGAATTTTTTCTTGAGTTTTTAGCCTAAGGAAATCAGATCTATCATTACCTTGATGAGAAGATCGATTTCAAAAAATTGGATTCAAGAAAACTGGACTGAAGATTTGGAGTGATCCTTTATGGAGCAGCTTCAACAAAGATTCTTATTCTGGTGTTTGGATCATTTTTTCATTAAAAAAACACTGTAAACTGATGAGAGTTAATATAATATTTCTTATAGGGATATAGAAGGTTTATAATGTGAGTTATCACAAGTTTTATTCACTTATTTATTATAGTGGATTTCCATAGACCCACGAAAGTGGCTATGGAAAAGATGTAGGTTCTTTTATTGAGGCCTAACCTTGTAAATATTGTGTGCCTTTCTTTATTTAGCTTTCTTTCATGGTTGAGTTTCTTTCCTAAGGTTGATAAGTAAATAAATCTTAATAGGTTTCAAGGGATAAGTTTCTTATAGTTTTAGTACTTATAAAAAGTTAAATAAGTGACTCAACCCCCCTAATCAGTTGTTATTCGATCCTTGTAACTTCAAGTGGTATTAGAGGGAGGTTCACTTTTTTAATCCTTATCATGGAGAATATAAATTCTATCATCAATAGAGGAATTCCTACATTCGATGGCAAGAATTATTATGGAAGTAAAAATAGTATGATACTTTATCTCTTATCTCTTGGCCTTGAAGTTGTGGATGTTGCTACTATTGGCTTTCCACCTATTAAGAAAAATTCTCCTTTAACTATTGCGGATAAAAGAAATATAGAAGTTGATGGAAAGTCTAGAAATTATATTCTATTGTCCTTATCAAAAAAAAATTTATCAGAAGGTGTTGGGTGTCACAACATCAAAAATCATGTGGGACAATTTGAAAAGTGTTTTCGAAGGAAATACGAAATTCAAGGAGGCCAAGTTACAAATATTGTGTAGTAATTTTGAAGTCATTAGGATGAGATGTGATGAAACAATTGATGAATACTTCAATTGAGTTAATGAAATTATATGTAACAGTAGAGGATTTGGAGATGACTTTGAAGATTCTACAATTGCGAAGAAACTTATAAGAAACTTTCCAGACAGGTTTGATTTCAAAATTTCAACTTTAAAAGACAAGGATGATTTATCTCTTGATAAACTACATAACATTCTTGTTACTTATGAAATGAGGAAATCTATAATATTTAAGAAGAAGATAAAAGATAAAATGGGTTTTAAAGCTTTGAGAAAGATGAAAATCCAAGATGATGATGAAGCTGATCATTGTGAGTCTGTTGATAAGGAAGATGAAGAGCTGAATGAAAAAAAAATCATGTCTCTCAAATCCATGAACCATCAAAGAGTAAGAGAAAAGTATGGTGGGAAACTTCCTCTCAAATGTTTTGTGTGTGGTGGAATTATACACTTTTCTATGAATTTCCCTAATAAGAAAGTTGTAGAATATCAAGATTATACTAATGAGAATCCTCGATGGATGATGTATAACAAGAATGAAAAAGAAGATAAGACTTCTAATGAATTCAAGAAGAATTTTTCTATAAATAAAAGAAGTATTTTGAGTAAGAATGTTGAATCATATTCATCTGACAACGATTCCTCGGAATATGAAAGTAGAGAAAGATTTAGAACCTTCATTGCAAAAGTTTAGAAAACAAATGTTTCCTCAGAGAGTGAAGAAGGTGGTGAAGAATATTATAGAAAATATCAGATAAGATCCAAACTTCTAGCATGTCTTGAGAAAAAAAATCTCTAAAGAAATAAATTCATGTGATGAATAAAAATCATGAAGAAGTTCATGATGGATGTAAATATGTCACAAATAAGGAAGATGAATACATTCAAGAAATTTTATGTTATAAACTTATAATTGTTGAACATGGAATGATGATTGAAGATCTTAGCAAGAAGATTAAAACTAAATAAGAAGAGGACAACAAGTTTCAATAAAAATTTATTGAGTCTGAAAATACCCTAAATAAAATGAATGAAAACTTTTGCAAAGTCACTAAAGTAAAATCTGAGACTTCCAAGATTGCTGAGAAGGCATACCATAAGAATCAGGTGAAATCTTCTCCTATCAAAAATAAGGTTTTATCTGATTCATCTAAGATTTTTAGTTACGTAAAAACTATGAGTAAATATTTTGGTGGAGAAAGGATGTGAGAAACCTATAAATCCTATAAAAGTAGAAAAATCACTCAAAAAAGAAGAGATGTCCAACATCCGGAGTTTTCTAGAGTTGAAAAAAGTTTAAACCTCAACAAACTTTCTATAAATAATGATCAATCATTCATAGAAAATCAAGATTTGAGGGCTATTTCTAGTGTTTTGGAATATATTGGAATAGTTCTTATAATTTTTGGCACAATTTATCTCTACCTGGAAGAAGGATTGAGCAAAGTAGAAGAAATAGTGAAATAAGAATGAGTAACTTTCTGTACACACAGAATGATGAAAAGGTGAATTCTCAAGATGTCAGAAAAATTACAAAAATTAATCAATTTGAATTTTTGGTAGAAGTTAGTGGAAGATGTGATTAGTCTGGTCATCATATTGAATGATGTATGACACTCCTTCCAGAACACGTTTCTTATGATAAGAAAGAAAATAGAGCTGAAAATAAGAAGGTTGATGAGAGACCTTTTTTGTTGAGATTGCTTTAAAGGAAAATAAAAGGAACCACCCATAGATTCTTGATAGTTGTTGTTCTTCACATGTGATTGGTGATGTAAAAATCATGGATCAATTCGAAATTCATGATAGAGGAGAAGTTACTTTTGGCAATGATAGTTCCTAAAAAAATTAGGGAATTAGAACAGAAGAGATTGAGGGAGAGAAACTAAAATCTAAGGAATTCTTACGTGTTGATGGGATAAAACTTAACATATATAGTGTAAGTCAACTTTGTGATGATGGAAATGAAGTTATCTTTTGAAAATATTCCCGTATCATTAAAAGTGTGAAAAATGGAAAATGGATTAAGAAAGGAGAAAGAACCAAAGGGAATCTCTTTCAAATTGTAGAATCAAATAACTCTTGTTATTTGACTGATGAAGATGAAAACAAGTTGGGACACTGAATATTTTTCCACCTTGGGAAGAAGAACATGAATAAGCTTTCAAAATTTGATGTTATTTGGAATTTTCCTGAATTAAAAAGAAGATATGAAGATGTTTGTATTACTTGTCAGAAATGAAAGATGACTAAAAAAGAGTCAAAAAAGAGTTGAGATTCAATCTAACAAACCACTTGAGCTTATTCATTCTGATCTGTGTGGGCCGATGAGACATCAATAAACAAAAGGAGATTTTTTCTTTATCACTTTTACTGATTATTTCACTCAGATGAAAAACATCATGTTCATGAAGCATAAGTCAGAGGCTATAGAAATGTTTAAATTCTTCAGAAGAGATGTTGAGAAAGAATTGGGAGCTTCCATAAAGAATTTGAGAACAGAAAATGGTAACGAATTCACGAGCAATGCTTTTGAAACTTATATAAGGAAGAATGGTATTAAACATAAGTATAGTTCTCTTTATACTCCAAAAAAAATGGAGTACAGAAAGGAAGAATATAATATTAGTGGAAATGGGTAGAATTATGTTATCAAAATATGAACATTCAAAATTATTTTGGAGAGAAGCTGTTAGTACTGTTGTAGATGTTCAAAATAGATGCTTGTTGAGTTTAGAAACCAACATGACTCCTTACAAGATGTGGTATAAAAAACCTTCATTTAAATACTTCAAAGTTTTTGGAAGTCCATGCTTACTCAAAATAAAAAATCTAGACTTATGAACGTTTGATGAGAAAGATGAAGAAGGAATATTTATGGGTTATTCACCAAATGGAAGAGGTTATAAATTTTAGAAAAAACATTTACAGATGTTGGTGGACTCTTTTGATGTAAAGGTAATTGAAAATCCCCGTTCCTTCACAAAATATGTTAAGAATACTAAGGAAGATAAATCAGAGAATCCCCACAATAGTGAATGTGACTCAGATGAGTCACATGGGGAAGAAAGTGATGTTGGGAAAGGAAATGTGATTTTTCATACCTTAAAAAATAATGTTGAATCTGAAAATATTATTAGGGATCAGAAGGTTGTAGTTCAGACAACAAGGAAGTTGAGATTCTAAAATCAGACTTCCCTTATCTCAAAAGTTGAACCAGAATCTGTTTTAGAATCTATTCAACATAAAGAATGGGTGGGTTCTATGAATTAATAACTGGATCAGATTGAGAAGAATGAAACAGGGGAACTTGTTCCATAGCCAAAAAATAAAAATGTTATTTGAACCAAGTGGGTTTACTGAAATAAATTGAATGAGCATGGAGAAGCTACGATAAACAAAGCAAGGATTGTGTGTAAAGGATATTTATAGGTGGAAGGTGTGGATTTTGATTAATCATTTTACCATGTTTCATGGTTGGAAACTATTCGAATGTTTCCTACAGTGGCTTCTCATCGAAATTACAAGGTTTATCAGATAGATTTAATGTCAGCTTTCTTAAATGGTGAGATTGAGGAAGAAGTTTACATTGAAAAACCTTGTGGGTTTTTACTTGATAAGGATGAAAAAAAAAATTTGAAAATTGAAAAAAATCCATTTATGGTCTAAAACTATATCCACAAGCATGGTATTCGAAGCTTGACAATTCTTTGAGAAAGCTGAACTTTTCTATAGGAAAGGATGATAGAAACTTGTAAGTTAAATATGTCGACTCTAGAACATTAATTGTAATGGTTTATGTGGAAGATATAATTTTTTCTAGAGATTAATAAACGATCTGTGAAAATATTGCTGAAGAGATGAAGAAAAATTTTGAAATTTCAATGTTGGGATAATTAACATTTTTCCTCGGATTACAAGTTAAACAACATGAAAACTACATTTTCAAATCCCTAGAAAATTATGCCAAAGAATTGTTAAAGAAGTTTGGGATGAAATAACCAAAGTAAGTTTCAACTCTTATCTCATTGAGCACAATTTTGAGAAAATATGAGTCAGGGAACACTGTGAATCAGAAATACTTTTGAAAGTTGATAGGAAGTCTTCTTTATCTTACAGATTCAAGGCCTGATATTGCTTATGTTGTGACTCTATGTTCCCGATATCAAAGTAATACAAAATAATCACACATTCTACTAGTTAAGAGGACTCTCAGATATGTTAAAGGAACAACTTACCATGGGTAGTTATACAAGAGAAACAATGAGATGAAGTTTCATGGTTATACTGATGTTGATTGGGCTGGTGATTGTAATGATAGAAAATAACCATCAGGAGAAACACTTTTCTTAGCGGAATTTTGTGTGAGTTGGAACAATAAGAAAAAAAGTTCAGTAACTTTAAGCATAGATGAATCTGAATATATTGCAGCATCTCAGGATGGTACTCAAATGATGTGGATGAAGGTTCAACTACAAGATTTGAAAGTGAAATCTTCTAAACCTTTAAAGATACTCTGTGATAATCAAAGTTTCATAGATCTTTCTAAGAATCATGTTCATCATCAAGATCAAAACACATCGATATAAAGTATCACTTTTTAAATGAGAAATCTACTGTTGGAGATGTCATGATGGAATATTTTTCAACAAAGTATCATATTGCTGATATTTTTAAAAAAGAAATGTCAAAGGAAATGTTTTTTGAATTGGGGCTACAACTCCATGTTCAGCATCCTCTCATGACTTCCTAAAACTCATAAAAAGTTTACCCCCACCATGCCTTGGATTATGTTGAAAAAGGGGGAGAGTATGTTTTCTCTTATGTTTCTAAAGCTGTGGTTATCATATAATGGGGGGGAGAGAACGAAAAATAAGAGAGGAAAAGAAAAGTGAGAAAGAGAACGATAAAAGTTGAGGGAGAGTTTGAGTAAGGTGAAGTTTATCCTTACATGGCCACACAATTTTCTTGTCACCAAGGGATAGAAATCCTTCAAAAAATTACTTTATCCAGTAGTGTGGTATCAGGACACTCTTTTTTGATAAAGGCTATGTTTTTGTAATGATCAATAACTTGAGATGTAAAATTTTTTTAGAGGTGAAAACTTGTAAAAAAGGGTTTCCAAAAAATCTAAATGGGGAGATTGAATAACCTTTGTGGTGTTTAGTTTTAATGAATTTTTTTATTTGTTGACAACTAATAATTTTGTTGAAGAATGTTTTTGAGTTATAGAAAGTTGAAGTTACTGGTTTCTGAAAAATTTCTTAAAGAGGATGATGTTGAAGAATAAGAAGTTATAAGTTAAGAAAGTGTCTCAAACTTTCTAAAAAAATCAGATGATGATTTTATGATATTAAATTTCTCAAAAATCATGAAATGTTTAATGATAAAATTTGTTAAAGAAAAGGTTAAGAGGTTTGATGATTTTCCCTAAGAAAAATTCTGAGAAAATTCAAAACCTGTTTTCTGAACATGAAAACCAGAACCTGTTTCTGAATCCTTATTCCTATGAAAACCAGAACCTGATTTCTGATCCTAAAAACTAGAACCTGTTTTCGAAACCTGATTCTTGAGAAAATCAGAACCTGGTTTCTGAACCATAAAATTTGAACCTAATTTCGGAACATGATTCCTAAGATAACCATAACCTAATTTTTGAACCTGAAAACCAGAACCTGTTTTCAAAGCCTGGTTCTTAAGAAAATTAGAACCTGATTTTTAAACCTAAAAACTAGAACCTGTTTTCATAACTTGATTCCTAAGAAAACTAGAAACTAAATTCTGAACTTGAAAACCAGAACCTGTTTTCGGAACCTGATTCCTAAGAAAAACATAACCTAATTTCGGAACCTAAAAACTAGAACTAGATTTTGGAACCTGATTCCTAAGAAAACCAGAACCAGATTCTTGAACCAAAAAACCAGAACATAATTTCAGAACCTAATTCCTTAGAAAACTAGAACCGAATTTCCAAACCTGAAAACTAGACCCTATTTTCAGAACTAGATTCATGAGAAAACCAGAACCTATATTTTGAACCTGAAAACCAGAACCCATTTTCGGAACCTTTTTTCTGAGAAAACAAGAACCTGATTTCTCCACAAATCAAAACCTAATTTATGAGTAATTTGGAACCTGATTTATTAATAGTTCAGAACTTGATTTCGGAATAATTTGGAACCTGATTTCTGTACAATTCGGAGCCTCATTTCTGAGTAATTTGGAACCTGATTTCTAACCAATTCGTAACCAAATTTCTGCACAATTCAGAACCTGATTTCTGAGTTATTTGGAACCCTATTTTTGAATAGTTCGAAACCTGGTTTTTCTATAATTTGGAACCAGATTTCTGAAAAATTCAGAACCTGATTCTACATATTTTGGAACCTGATTTCTGCACAATTCGGAACCTGATTTTGGAGCAAGTTTCTGAGAAAATCAAAACAAAGATCTGGATTTACCATTCTAAGAAAGATATAAAGAGTTCAAGAAAACCTCAATTTCAACATTGCGTAAATCTTAGAGAAATTTTAACAAATTTAAAGAAGTTAAATATTGAAGATTAAATGCAAGAGATTTGCAATGTTTTTGAGATTTTAGGAAGTTGGATTGATTTCCAAGTTTCCCACCTTTATTTTCCGATTTACCTATAAATATGTGCTCAGATCATTCGCTCATTTTCAACTTTACACATGCAGAAAAGGTGGAGCACTAGAGAATTCAAAGTGGAAAGTTCCTACCATCTGGAAGAAGTTTTCTTGAGTGTTTGAGAAGAAAAGAATCAGAATCATTTTACCTTGCAAAGAAGATCAGTATTATCTTGAAGAAGTTTTCTTGAGTTTTTAGCATAAGTAAATCGGAACCATCATTACCTTGATGAGAAGACCAGTTTTAGAAAATTGGATTCAAGAAAACCGGACTGAAGATTCGAAGTGAAGATTTGTGGAGTAGCTTTAATTAAGTTCTTATTCTTGTGTTTGGATCTTTTTTTCTTTAATAAAATATTGTAAATTGATGGGATTCAGTATAATCATTCCTATCGGGAGATAGAATTTATCTAATTGGAGTTGGCACAAGTTGTATTTACTTCCTTATTATAGTGGATTTCGATAGAACCATGGGAGTGGCTATGGCAAGGACGTAGGTTCTCTTATTTAGGACGAACCTTGTAAATATTATGTGACTTTCATCCTTTACCTTTATTGAATTCTTGAGTTTCTTGCTAAAGGTTAATAAGGAAATAAATCTTAACAGGTTGCATGGGTTAAGTTTCTTAATGTTTGGAAACTTATAAAATGTTATACAACTGATTCAACCCCCCTTTTTAGTTGTTATTCGATCCTTGGAACTTCACCTTTCCAAAGACAAATTTTCTAAAATAATTTCACTTCTAAATTTAAATATTGTGCTTTTATAGAATTTGATCATAGAAAATAAACAAATTAGAAAAATCATATTTAATAGAAGTATTAAAATTCTCCTCACTATAAAAACATCTACCAGTTATCACATAAAGTCATAAAGAAAACATATATAAATTTATAAGATGTACTTTCCCCTTTTTAAATTGGTCATCCCGGATATTTATTTCATATATTAATTCATACCATTTACCCAATGTAATAAGTATCATTATAATCCCAAAATTTACACAATTTTTTAAATTGTGTTCTTAAATCCCATAACTTGAAGTGAAGATTCCATGACTCGCTCTATATGGGTACAAAATTAAGAGGAATATATGATTTCTAGACTAAAATTCATAAGGAAGTAACCCAAACAAATTTTTTAGTTTCTCTCCATACATGAAGTGTGAGGATTTGATCATCTAGGCTTGTTAAATCAATAAGACATGAATGAGAACAAGCATATATTCTAAATGTAGAACCCACGAGATCACCAATCTAATAAAATGTCGAACTAATGCACTCCGCAAAAAATTGAACATTCATGCAATGAGAGTGGAGGATAAAAAATAACATACCAGAGAATCAAGGCCTAATATTTATGAGAGAACGAAATGGTATGGAGATGATAGGAGTGGACTTCTATGAAATCTTGACATGTGTGATTGGAATCAGATTAGTTAAACTTCTTTAAAAACAATTGGTAGGGGTTTAATCAGTGCTTCCAAAAAAGTGATTATAAAGATACATTTTTTCAGTGATAAAATAATAAGTGCTAATAAAATGTATCTTTATCATCACTTTTTAGCATATATAAAAGCCATATTTATCAGTGCTAAATTTTTATCCCTGAAAATGACATATCTTTTTCAGTGCTAAAGAAGTGCTGATAAAAGGTAACTTTACCAGCTTTAATACTTTTACACTCATAATAATTTTAAAATATAATTATAAATAAATATATTTTCAAATTTTTTTATATTATTATTAATGTATTTATATAATTATATATATACATATTTAATAAACATATATTAAATATATACATTATTTACATCTATTTATTATAATTTTAAAATTATTTAAAATCTGTAAACACTCCATTATTGCAATAAACATTTTTACTAAGGGATCTATTCCATGGAAAGTTGGAGATCTAGTTGAACAAATTTTGGTCGTGTAGGGATTTGAAAATTGGAGATACATCTTATTGGTCCGTGGATTTTTTTCATATCCTCTTTATAACAATCCTAATATTTATTACACACTTAAACATGATTTATTACATTAAAACTTCACATGATACAACATATAAGATCAAGAATTCTATTTTATTTGTGTCTTAGAAACATTACATAACAACTTAAAACATGAAATACACATCTTTATTAAAAACTTCTTTTACATGACCACACACATTCCTTCGTACTTAGCATTGCATGGGATAACCAGAGGACATACATAAAAAGGGGTGAGCTATAAGGCCTAGTAAGGGAGTAAACAAGTAATAACTTGAATAATATAGTACATTTTAGGTAATAAGAAAATCAATGGATTGTAATAGAAACATGAACATAAAGGCATGATTTAGCATGATTATTATAACAAGGAAATGCAGCAACAACATTTAACATGATATTAGCATCTTCCAAGGCCCATTTCATAGGTTTCATGAGTAAGACCTCATTAAACATGAATTATAATGATAATAACCTCATCGTACTTGACATATCATGATACTATTTTTTACCCAATGCATTGGAGCGCTATCAGTGTGAACCCTTCTTAATCATTTTGTTTCATGTAGAAGTGTGCCACATGGATCATAAAACATGGAATCATTCAACATCATAATTTATTCCATGACAAAGGAATGTTTAAGAAATACATTAAACTCTATAATCAATATGTAAATGTGTGTAATAGTGAATCCCCTTGATAGAGAAATGGGCATGGTATTCACTACACAATGACTTTGGGTTGGAAAATCGCGGTGAAATTTTAGCCGCATAACGACGTGACATAAGAATTCATAAAAATGGTTTATGAGAGATAAAGGGGTATTTCATCATATTTACGTAAAATGGAGAGTAATATGTAATATAAATACATTTCTCAACATATTTAATGGAATTTATATGCATAATATAAAAGAATTTCTTGAATGTAAATGAGGAGATAGAAATCACTTACGGAATTTCGGCATGGTAACTGGTGTACATGTGAGTCATTAATAAGATATAAACGATTATATTATCATTAAAACAGAAGTAGGATTTTATGGGGGAGTTTTAAAATCATACCCAAAAATTTTAAATTGAAAAAGAGGGTATAACAACATAATGAAATTTGGACAAAAATAAGAATGGAAGAAAACGCTTCCTAGGAAGTATGATTCCAAAAGCTTGGGAAAGGCTAGAGAGAGACTTCCTGGGATCTTAGGAAACCTTGTGAGGATTACATAGATATTATGGTTTGGTTGGTCTATCTCCAAAGTATTTGAGTGAAGAGGAAGTGGGATCTAGGGTGGGTTTATATAGGAAAGGAGAGAGAATTATTTATTATTTGTGTTTTGGACCATACACATTAAACTAATCAAAAACCACAAAGAATACCATGTTTTATGCCCATTGTTATTTCCAAATGGGATTAAAAAATATTATTTTATAATTCCAATGGCCTAACTTCATAAAATATTACGCTTTCTTATGTATAGGTGAGTCACACTCTCAATGAAATCATTTTAGAATTTTAAAATTTTTTATAAGTCCTAGGGGGTCCACTAAGGCTTTATAAAATAAACCAAATAAGACTAAAATCACATTATTTTAATGTTAAAACATATATTTTCCAAACATACCATTATTAGTATTTCATTACATCACTATTGGGTCATTATTATGTCATAAAACACAATATATATTTAAACGGTATTTAATTTTTACCCTAAAATTCTACTATCTCAGAAAATTATGAAAAATTCACCGTTTGATAATTTTGACATCCTTATTCCAAAAATAATATTCATTTTATATAAATATTTTTTAAAATATGTGAATTTTTACTTTTAAAATAAAAACCGATATTTATAAAAAAATCATGGGTTTTGACAAAAACAGCTTTCAAACCTTTATAAAATTTACAATTGTATTAATAAAAATTATATGATCATTTATATTTAATAAAAATTATTTTAGTAATAATATTTTATTAAAATATTATTTAATTAAAATATCCATTAATTCATCAAAATAGATTTCTTAATTGAATATTAACTAAAAATACAATTTGTGCTTTGAAAACTACTTACAAAGTGACAATAATAAAATGAATGTATATTCTCCATAAAAAAATAATGAGCATAATCCGAGTGCTAGGTTCTTGTTACATAACCCCTTAAAAAATCTATATAAGACTGAAGGTTAAGGTGTGTGATGGTGAAAGACTCTTGGTGTAGCTTAGATAACATCGCTTGGGTGGTAATATCTATTAACTTCCACTTCAGTCGTAGGCGATTTCGTTCAAAATTAGCATGTTCAATCTCATCTTAGGCTTGGTCATGAGAAAACCCCAATGACGCTGCCACCTTTTTTAGATTTGAAAAATGGGATTCGTATGGATAAATTCAAATGGATGGTGTCATCACTTCCTTTGTCTGAGTAAATTAGATTTGTTAAATACCTATATTTATATTAATCATGTGGTCACTGTCCAATGGCTATATTAGCAATGGTAACAATTCTTAATGGTATTTTAAAATCCAAAAACATATAACCAAGGAAATACATATGTTTTATATAACTATTTAACATAATAATACATTTAATTAGATTTAGAGGAATTTTTAATAATAAAATTTTGCGTCATTACAATATTCCCCCTTAATAATTTTCTCCCGTGAAATTTCCTTTTCCCACAGTAAAATAGATGATGGTAACTCTACTTCATCACTTCCTTTGATTCCCATGTTGCTTCTTCAAACATGTGGTTTCTCCAAATCACTTTGATGAGGGGAACTATCTTATTTTTTAGAACTTTTTTCCTCTGATCTAAGATCATTACCATCTTCTCTTCATAGGAGAGGTAATTATCTAACGGTACCACCTCTGTATTGAGTACATGTGATGGGTCATGTATGTACTTTATCAAGAGTGAGGAAAAGAATACATCATGTACCTAATATAGTTTTTGTTAGAGTGCTAGTTGATAAGAAACTTCTCCAATGCAATAAAGGATCTCAAAAGGGATAATGTACCTCGGACAAAGCTTTTACTTCTTCCCAAATCTTGTTACCCTCTTAAAGGGATATATGCAGAAGAATATCATGTCTCCAACTTCAAACTCTATGTCTCTTTGAGGATTATTATCATAGTTATTTTATCAACTCTAAGTAGAATTAATGTGATACTAGATGTTCTTAACCTTCTCCACCCTTTATTTGACCATTTATGGACCTAGGATTTTTTTCTCCACAACTTCATCCCAACATGTCGGTGTTCCTAACCTCTTCCCATAAAAGTATTCATAAAGATCCATTTGGATGATTGAGTGGAAACTGTTATTGTAATAGAACTCAACTAGAGGAAGATAATGATCCCATCCTCCTTTCAAGTACATTGAGCATTCTCTCAACATGTCCCCAAGTTTTTGGATAGTCTGCTCATATTGGCCATCAGTCTAAGGATGATAATTCGTACTGAATATTATCTCAATATTCAGATCATGTTGTAGACTCTTCCAAAACATAAAGGTGAATCTTGGATCTTGATCAGATAAAATCAATAGTGGTACCCCCATGAAATCTTACCACATCTCTGACATATATATGTGCCATTTGATCCAATGATAAATGCTCTCTAATAGCAATGAAGTGCACAGTCTATGTAAGGCAATCCTTAATAACTCAGATAGAATTGTTTACTTTGGATGGCCTCAAAAGTCCAGTGACAAATTCCATGGTGATGTTCTCCCATTTCCACATTGTTATGGGTAATGGTTGGATCATCCACTTAGACTTCTTACTCTCAGCCTTTACATGCTGACACCCCACACACTTTTATGTATACTTAGTGATCTCCTTCTTCATGTTATCCCACCAATAATACTCTCAGATATCTCGATACATCATTGTGTTTCCTGGGTGAATGAAGAAATTTGAACTATGTGCCTCATCCAAAAGTTTCTTCTTTAACTCTATATTCGATGGAACACATAGTCTTGACCTGAATCTCACAATTCCTTCTTCATTAACATTGAACTCTGATGATTTCCCTTTTCTGATAGTTTCCACATTCTTCTTAATTCTATCATTATCCTTTTGAGAATCCTTTATCCTTTCCAAAAGAGATGGTCGAGAAATAATTTTTGAAAGGATTGATGATGTTCCATTCTTTATGATTCCCATGTCTATCTTCATCAAAGCTAAGAAGATTGGATCATTTTCAATTATCATAAATGATAGAATCATTGGGTTCTTTTAACATAGAGAATTTTCCACATTGTTCACTTTCCTAGGGGTGGTAATGGATTGAGCAATCATAGTCTTTGATCATACCTAACCATCTTTATTGGCACATATTCAACTATTTCTATGTGAATATAAACATGAGGCTTCTATGATCTGTATATATTTCACACTTCACCCCAAAGAGGTAATGTCGCCAAATTTTCAAAGAGAATATTACTACAGCCGACTCCAGATAATTTTTTGTATATTTTTTCTCATGAACATTCAATTTCCTTGAAGCATAGGCAATGACTTTGTCATTTTTCATCAACACACATCTCATTACCTTCTTCAAAGCATCACTAAATACAAAAAAAATTTCTCCACTTGTGGGTAGTGTGAGAATGGGCTCAGTGATAAGCCTCCTTTTCAACTCCTTAAAACTATATTCTCATTCATCAATCCAGGAAAACATGACTCCCTTCTTGGTTATCTTGGTAAGAGGGTTGGAAAATCGTGATAAAATTATAACAAATTAGCAATAATATACATCTAACCCAAGGAAGATATGGATATCCATCACCGATCTTGGCGTCTACCATCACTCAATTGCAGTAGTCTTGGAGGGATCCACGGATATCCCATTTCTTATGATGATATAACTCAAGAATGAGATCTCCTTCAACCAAAAATCACACTTGATGTACTTTTCATAGATATTATCCTTTCCCAAGATCTCTAGTACAGTTTTTAGATGCTCCTCATGATCCTCATTAGTTTTGTAGTATATTAGAATATCATCTATAAAGACTACCATAAATTTGTCTAGGTAATCTCTAAAGAATCTATTCATCATATCCATGAATATTGTTGGATAATTAGTGAGTCTGAAAGACATTACTATGAATTCATAGTGCATGTATCTTCTTTGGAAAGCAGTTTTGGGGATATCCTCCTTCTTCACCCATACTTAGTAATATCCCAACAGCAAATCCACCTTCGATAAGTATTGTGCTCTATGTAATTTATGGAACAAGTCATCAATTTGGGCCAAATGATACTTTTTATTTATCATGATTTTGTTAAGATCAAAATAATCAATGAAAAGGCACATTGACCCATCCTTCTTCTTGATGAAGAGGACTGGGTCACCCCATGGTAAATCACATGGGCATATAAACCCTTTATCTAGATTCTCATGTGGTGGTTTATTCAGCTCCTTAAGCTCCAAAATAGACATTTTTATGGAGTCTTGGATATTGGAAACTCCCTAGCATAAGATCAATTTAGAATTCAACATATCTTCTATGAGGATGATCAAGAAATTCCTCGGGAAACACTTCAGTAATTTCCCTCACAATAGGAATGTCTTTAAGAATGGTTGCTTTCTTTGTCACAATCATCTGATCAAGATACATATGCTCATAGGGCAGTAAAATCCACGCTTTAGATGGTGGTGCTAAAGAAAATTTATCCTTTTTCATGAACGTGAAGAAAATTGGGGGTCGAATCACCGTATGGAGATTGATTTCACTCTCATGACAATTTATGTTGGCTATATACAAGGAAAGACAATCCATACCAAGAATTACATCAAGTTCCACAATATGGAGTATGACGAGGTTCACTGGGAAGTTAAATCTGCAAATTATGACATGGGAGGATTTATATTCATGGGATGAAATTATTTCCCCATTTTCCATACTCACTGACATCTTTACTTCCATGATTTTTGGTGGTGTCGGGATTATTCTAATAGTATTTTAGGATATAAAAGAATTCATAGAACAATAATCAAAAAGAATGTTCACTATTCTTGAATGAATAACTAGCATACCTATCACTACTTGTATTTGGGGTTCACTTTTTCAGTAGATATGGAAAAAGATCTCCCTTTCTACCATAGAGGTTGTTGGATTTCTCTAAAAACCCTTGTCATAGGTCACTGGTTTGCAAAGTACCCTAGTTCATTATAGTTGAAGCAATGAAAAATGTGTTGAGGGTCAAACAGACATTCCTATCATCTATTTCAACCAAAGGATTCTATTTTTGGAATTTAATATTCAGGTTCCCTTCTCTTTCACACCTAAATCATTTCCTCGTACCCTTCAAAAAAATTTCGGGGTGCTCCTTTCCTCACCTTTGGCATGTGGGGCGCTGGATTTTTTTAGCACCATTGGATTTATCCATTGGAAAACCAAAATTGAATTCCACCATATGCTACATATCCCCATGATACCCTTGAGATTCTCCTATATCTATTTCTACTTTTAGGGCACATCGGATAATTTCCTTATAGCTATTGAAGTCATGGATCACCAGGGCTTTCCATAGGCTAGGTTTTATCCCACCAAATAAGCAGTCAACCTTTCATTCTGGGGTAACAACAAAACTATAGGTCTATCATGAAAATATCGTAATGATTTCATCATACTCTCCAATTTATTTTTTTTTCTTGAGGGATACGAAGTCCCTTTCAATCTAAATTCGTAGGTGTTGTGGAAAATATTTATCAAAAATATTTTCCGGAAATCCTTCCATTCAATGCCTCGATCTCTTCCTTTATTTTTGTATTTTTGATCAATGTACACCTTTGCTCATTTTCAACCTCCATATGATAAGCTTCCAAAATTACCTTCTTTTGATTATAACATTGATGAATGGAGAAGATATTCTCAATGGAGTAGATCCATTGTTTGGGTATTGAGGGATTAGATGATCCATAAAAAGTGGGAGGTCATTGTCTCATGAAGCTCTTGACTGTGACTTGTTCTTTCTTAGGGGGGGGGGGGGGGGGGTTGAACATTCCACTAGCCCATGTTTCTATTCGAAATTTGAGTTAACTCATTGATTATCATGACAAATTTCACGATTCCCGCTCCTATTAGATTGGTAATCTCATTAGAACAATTGTCACATTGATCTTCGCATCGATTATTAGCCTAAGTCCTCCTATTACAAGACATTGGCTGGAATAAAAGGAAATTTATTAGTAAAAGATCAAGGTTAATCCAAATACAAAAAGGTATAACTTATAAATTAATTTTATTTCCTTAACTTATAAATTTATAGGCTTCAATCAATGTTATCCATGATCTACTTCCCAACATATATTATTAGGGTCATTTTTTATTCCCTTAATAATGGTTCATACTAAGCTTATGAACTTACCAATGCATATCCCTTAGGATTTTCATAAGCAAGATTGTATCATGGCCCATTTTCATACACCAGTTCCCATTCAGGTCATTCTCAAAGTAGTGTTCTTGGGTTTTACCCCTAGATATATCTGTTCTAGAGCTGCCTCTACCTGATTGTATCCAAATATGGATGTATTTTTTGGATAAACCACTTACTAAATACTCACTAAAATTTAGGGATGTTTTTAATAAACTTATTCTTATACATAATTCTTTCACTAGGGTTTTCTAATCCTAATCACAAAAATAACTAAACATAACATATGATACCAACTATAACACCTATGCTCTTTATTACACACTTAAGCATGATTTATTACATTAAACCATCACTTGATACAACATACAATATTGATATGTCTATTTTATTTGGGGATTAGGAACATTATATAACAACTTAAAACATGAAATATGCATCTTTATTGAAATATTATTTTACATGACCACACACATTCCATTGTACTTAGCATTTCATGGGATAACCTAGGTACATGCATAAAAAGGGGTGACCTATAAAGCCCAGTAAGGGAGTAAACAAGGAATAACATGAAGAATACAGTACATGTTCGGCAATAGGAATATCAATGAATCATAAGATAATCATGAACATAAAGTCATGATATATAATTATTATTATAACATGGAAATGTGGAAAAAATATTTATCATGATATTAGCATGAGACAAGGCCCATTGCACATGGATCATGAGTAAATCCCCATTTCGCTTGAATTAGCATGTTAAAATACTCATTTCACTTTAATTATAATAATATTATTCTTTACCCAATGCATTGTAGCGCTATCAGGGCGCACCCTTAATAATCATTTCGTTCCTTGCATAAGTGTGCCACATGGATCATAAAACACAGAATCATTCAACATCTTAATTTATTCAATGATAAAGGAATGTGGAATAAATAAATGGAAATCTATAATCAATAAGTAAATTTTCGTAAAGGTGAATACCATTGATAGATAAATTGGAATTGTATTCACTACATAATGACTTTGGCTTGGAAAATCACGGTGAAATTTCAGCAGCATAACAACGTGACATAAGTGTTCATAAAAATTGTTTATGAGAGAGGAATGGGTATATCATAATATTTACATGAAATGGATACTAATTGTGTCATATAGATACATTTCCAGACATATTTAATTTAATTTACTTGAAAAATATAATATAATTCTTTGAATGTGAATGAGGAGAGAGAAATCCCGTATAGAATTTACGAATGGTAACAGGTGTACATGGGAGGAATTAATGAGAGAGAAAGGGGTATATCATCATTAAAAAATAATGAGGGAAGTATGGTGGAGGTGAGAAATCATACCCCAACATTTTTAATTGAAAACAAAAGGGTACAACAACATAATGGAATTTGGAAAAAAAATGAGAAAGGAGGAAATCCCTTACAATGAAGTGTGATCCCAAAGGATTGGGAGAGGCTTGAGAGAGAATTATTGGGAGCTTGGGGAACCTTGGGAAGATTCTATAAATAATTGGGCAGGGGTTTTTTGAGATCCAAAGGCTTTGAGTGAATATAAAGTGGGATCTTGGGTGGGTTTATATAGGAAAGGAAAGGGAATTCTTTATTATTTAGGTTTTGGACCCTACACATTAAACTAATCAAAAACACATACCATATTATGGTTAATGCCCATGTATATTTCCATAGGGGATTGGAAAATAATTTTTTATAATCCCAGTGTCTGAACATCTTAAAATCTTTGGCTGGCTTATGTGGAGGTGAGTCACACTCAAAAGAAAATCATTTTAAAATGTTAAAATCTTTTTTATGTTTTGGAGGGTCCATAAAGTCTTTGAAAAATAAACCAAATAAACCAAAAAACACATTATTTTAATGATAAAACATATATTGTCCAAAAACACCATTTATAGTATTTTATTACATCACTATTGGGTCATTAAGATGTCATAAACACAATATATATTTAAATGGTATTTAATTTTTACCCAAAAATTCTATTGTCTCATAAAATTATGAAAAATTAACCATTTGATAATTTTGACATATTGATTCCAAAAATAATATTCATTTTATCTAAATAATATTCCAAATATTTTAATTTTTACTTTTAAAATAAAAACTGACATTTATTGAAAATTCATGGGTTTTTACAAAAACACCTTTCAAACCTTAATAAAAATTAAAATTGTATTCATAAAAAATATATGATCATTTATATTTAATAAAAATTAATTTATTAATAATATTTTATTAAAATATTTTTTATATAAAAAATCCATTAATTCTTCAAAATAGATTTCTTAATTGAATATTATCTAAAAATACTATTTGTGCTTTAAAAACTATTAACAAAGTAACAAATAAAATGAATGTATATTCTCCATAAAAAATTAATTCACATAATCAAATTTCTAGGGTTTTCTTACATAACCCCATAAAACACATGTATAAGACCAAGGGGTAAGGTGCGCAATGGTGAAATACTCTTGGGGTGGCTTGGATAAAATCGCTCAGTGGTAATCTCTATTAACTTTCTCTTCTCTTGTAGGAGATTCCATTCAAGCTTAATGTTTTCAAGCATTGCTTGGGCTTGGTCAAGAGAGAATCCCAATGATGCTACCTCTTTTCCATGACCCAAAAAATGGGCTTATTAGGGATGAATTCTACTAGATGTAGCAATCACATCATTTTTCTATGTAAATTTGATTTGTTAAAGCCCTATATTTATACTAATCATGTGGTCACTATTTAACGAATATATTAGAAATAATAACAACTATTAATGGTATTTTAAAATCTAAAAATATATAACCATGTAAATGAATATGTTTTATATAACCATTTTACATAATCATACATTTAATTATATCAAGAGGGATTTTCAAAAATAAATTTTTGGGTCGTTACACACTTCTCCACTGAAGACCTGATGATGAGGGAATGGGGTCTTGGGGAAATATTTATCAAGCCTCGTGTCATGTATATCTGTGAGTGTGATAGAAATTTTAACCCTATTTAGGTAAGAAACTTCTATAATCAATTTTGGGTCAATGCTTTTGGATAAAATTTGTTTTTGGGGAACCCAAAAAATCTCTAAGACAATGCATTAGAAATCAGTGTTTCCATTAAGTAGGATAAGGATACAAGACTTGACAAATATTGGTACCATTTCTATTTTCTGGTAGAGTTTGATTTATGTTATACCTTATTTTATAGAGTTCTTATCTCTATTGATATGGATGAGTTTTAATTGAATATTGAATATGAATAGGTTTGTCAATTCTTTATGGAGTGCAAGATGATTGTCTATGACATCATGAACTTTAAAAGAGATTTATATTGTTCCTTCTATTCAACTCATGGGTATGATAAAGTCTCTTTCAATAAGAAACCACAGCAATTTAAATCGGATGACCATGGTGTAAACACTGGAAAAAAGTCAAAATTGGGTGGACAGTTCATTCCATATTCTGGGAGGATCATGATGGGAAGAGGATTTGTGCACTCCTTCCAATTGCATACCCATGGGACTAGAGAGTAGCATCTTGATACACCAATGAATGGTCATTAGAGAGTGCATAGGAAAGTTTATTATGGGTTGATCAATGTGACATTTTCTTAGTCGCATGGGGTGGTTTAAGAGATAAATGAAATCCATGAAAATGATAGACCTATGATATCAAGAAAATTTAATCTGCATTGGACACACTTATTTATTTCAATGATATTATAAATGATATGGGTGATAAGAGTAGTCATAGATCTTCCATAAATCAAGAAATGAGATCTCGGGCTTAAATTGCTATACAGGAGTAAGAAAAATACATTTCTCAAGATTTTAATGATAATGATCAATCTGAATTTGAAAATTAAATTCAAAAATAGGTGTATAGAGAGATATTGTAGGAACACGTATTAGCTTCTTCTAAAAGTATGGGTAAATCCAAAATGGTTATGGTTTCCTCCCAATTACTGAAGAAGATTTTTATGGGAAACACTAGTCTTCCTAGGATCTATTAACTCCCCCCCCCCCCCACCATGTTACAGTGTGCAGTATTCCTACTCTAAAATGTAAGAATGTTTCTACCTCCAAGTAATTGGATGAGGAGGGCTTACAATTGTTTTATTTTAGTAATTCTATAGATTTTACCTCTAAAACTAGTAAACCCTCTTCTATTATAATTTCAAGTGACAAAACATTGGCTCCCTTAATATTTCTTCTTCATATGGATCCCCCTTCAACCACTCCCACTTAAGGGGAGGTTGTGTCCACCCTTTCTAAAGCATCTAGTGAACCTGAAATCAACATTGAAAATTTTTAGGATATTGGAAGACCAAGAATTTTGAAGGTACCTACTTCCAACCCCTTTTAAGTGCTTTATCCACTCAATGATGTTTGATTCTCGTCTCCATTGGATGAGGGGGAATTGACATACAGTGTATAAGAATCACAGGTATTATTAGGTGAAATAAAAACCCCCACAAACAATTTCAGTGAAGACACCATAGTCGATGACCATTATAGGAGGGTGGAGTCTTAATTAGAAGCTTGAATAATGGACTCATATATCAGTAACATCGAAGGCCTCTTGCAACATGTGATGATTTAGACGAGAGGTTATAATCCCATAGGTCAAGGTCAAGGACATGGAAGAACTAATTGTAATTAAATACATGATGCAAACTGATGGATTGAATACCAGAATAGAGAAAAGAGAGGTCTTTGAACATTTTTATGTGGACAGTTTTTCTAGCTCAAACCTTATCTTTTTCCCTCTCTCTCTCTCTCTCTTTCTATACTTTAATAAAGGGGCATTGTCCCTACTTATAAATAATATATAAATATATATTTAAATAAAAATATAGTAAATATTTTCATTATTTAAATATATTTCTTGTAATTTATAATTATTTTAATATATAACTATTTTTTAGAATTATATAAATTCTTCTACAAAAAAATTATATTTATTTATATATAGTTATATGTATTTAATTTTATTAATATATTAAATATAAATTCATAAATGTATTTATTTATAAATATTTATTTACAAATATATTTTTATCATTATTATTAATATATAATCTAGAATGAATTGATGTTAAAAATGAGTGAAATTGAGAAACTAATTATGAGTACACTTTAAACATATTGAAAATTTGATGAGTTTTATTAAATTAATCTAAATTATTAAAAAAATAAGGATATATAATAAATTGAAGATGAATACATATTGAAAATATTAAAACATAGTAAATAAATATATATAAATATGTATTAGAAAATGATTAAATTTCAAAAAATAAATAATAAAAAATATTAAATATTGGTAAATGATACCTAATTATAATAATATTAAAAATAAATAAATAGAATATACTAATTACAAACACAATATATTAAATTTATCATGTTATGAAATTAAATTCTGAAATTAATATTAAAAATTTTAATAAATTGCATAAATATTATGTGTATGTGTTTTTAGATAAGGTTTCATTAATTATATAAATGTTTTAATGTGTGTGTTGCATATAAAAATTAATTAATTAAATATATGTATTTGTGAAATCAATATAACACATGTTTTATATATGTTAAATTAAAAAAAATGACATTCAATTAATGTCCATTACATGGCACAATTATTGAATATTTTCAATTAATATTAATTTTTAATTATAAACCATTCTTCCCTAAATTTATGACATATTTAATGTAAGAATAAATATTTTATATTATATTAATCATATTTTAAGAAATATTATTTATATATATATATAGAAATATATATTTACAAATATATATATATGAATATATTTATATATTTAATGTATTAATGAATAACTATGTATAAAAACCGTTAAAAATGAATATAAAATTAATATATTTTTAATTATTACATTATATTCATTTTATATATTTATATATAATATATATTATTTATTACATTTTATAATTAATTTTTATGTATATATATTAAATTCTTTTATTTTTATTAATAATTAATTCATTAAAACAATTTTTAATAACATTGTAATTTTTTCAATTTTAAATTTTTTGTGTTTAATTATTAAAAAAATTTTATTTTATATATCTATATTTATAATATAAAATTTATTAATATTTATAATTTATATATATGTATATTAAATTTATTTATTTTCATTCTTAATTATTTCATTATTAAAAATTTTAATGTTTTTTTAAATTTACACATTTTATATTTTTATTTGTTTAATTATTTAATTATATAAATTATATATATCTCTTCTTAATATATTATATTTATTAATATTTATAATATATGTTAATATATATGAATTTTATTAAATAAAATGTATCTTGAAAAATTCATATTTTTTGGATTTTTCATTTTTATTTTTTATTTGTTTAATTTTTTCAATTTTTTTATTATTTTTTATAATTTTATTTTCTTATGGGTTTTTATAAAAAATTATGATATGCTCTGAGTAAGGTCGGGTCATGTCGAAACCAAATTGGTTTATAAAGGTGGGGCAAGGCCTACGAGAAGCAGAGGGTGGGCTAAGGCCCACAAAGGCTAGTGTATGGACAATATATGTTTTTTCATTGTATGTGGAATCCAATCCTTACAGCAAGCTTCTAATATATGAATTTGGCGTAATAAATTATAATGAAGTGGCCTCCAATGCATTATTTTTATGTGGGACTCATCACGTGATTGGGAACTTTGTTAGTGCTAAAAAAGTACTGATAAAGGGTACCCTTAATCAGCATTTTTTTAGCGTTGATGAATGCTAGCACTATATATTTCATGTTTTTTAGCAGTCGTTTGTGTTTTTTGTGTATTTTCACAGTCAACATTTAAAAGTGTTATCTATGAAAATAATAAAAAAATTATTTGGAAAGAATATTTTTTTAATTTATATATTTAATATGGATTCATATTCATTTAAATATATATATATATATATATTAATTTTTTTAAAAAAAATTAACTAAAAAAACATATTGTAATTTAATTCAAATAATTTTTAATAATGATTCAAAATCATTGAGGTAGATCAATTTTGTTATATTCTTTCATTTTAAAGTTGATTAACCAATCTTTATTAGCGCCTTTTGTGAAGCAATAATAAAACACTTTTGTAGGATCATGATATTTGATGAGGAATTTTTTTGTTTTATTTAGGTTAGACCATTTTAAAAATGGTCATTAAAGTTTTTTTTCAGAGCATGAGACGTATTGGGGGTGTTCTCGAGGTTTATGATGTAAAAATGGAAATAAAGAGGCCACAATGTCCATGGTGCATGGTTAGTACTAACCACGCACCAAGGTCATGGTGCAATGTTTGTAAACTATGAAAAGGGGAGGGGAAACCATGTGGACCTGGACAGATCCAAACGCATGTGCTCCGCATTTTTTTCCAAACTGTGTGACCTCTCTATAAAATTTTGCAACTCCAAATAGAGGATGTTTCACGGTTTGAACATGCTTAGGAAAACCAGGTAGCTTATAATGAACCTCATTAAAATAGAAAAATATATAATTTTTCACTATTGGACTTAAAGGTTTCTTCACCAAATTTCCTTCCCATTTATTCACTAATAACCTAGGGTGTGAACTAGTATTTCTCTACTTATCCATGGATAATTATCCCTCTATTTTTAGGTGTTGGGAGTGCTGTTTAGTGTTAATCAAATCTCTAGGTATGTATCCGACTCTATTTCCTCTTATTTTCAAAAATGTTCTTTTTTTAGTTTTTTCACTCCTTTGAAAGCCCATGAGACCTATTTTCTTGGGATTTTTTCACTATGGTGTCTAAGGCCATTTTTTTAATCAATTTCCATGGATGGATGATTGGTTTTCTACGGACATCAGATAAGTGATCTACAATCTCTTTCCTATTTTCTTGATGTTTTTGTCTATTAATTTTTTATAATGTCATACCTTGGAACATTTTTGTATCAATGATTATTAAAAGTAATTTAGACCTTGAATTGGTGTGATATATCCTTTGTGGACCCTATCGAGTCTATGGATGACTTGATACTAGTCATAGGATGACCCATGGGGCATGACATTCCCTTGAGAGTGGTGTAAGGAAATTGTAAATGATGAGATAAAGAATTTATAGAAGTAAAGGAGTTTAAATTTTCATTTGGTATTTTTGAATGATTATGGTATACTTAGTATAAATTGGTAATAAGTGATTATGACATGTTAATAGGTTTTATTGATATTTTTTATATTCTAATCTATTGTGAAATTCTTGGGGGGGGGTTGGAAATGGTTTAAATGGTGTGTTTTTTATTTTAATCTTGTTATTTCTTTTAATTAGGGAAAATAATATTTTAACATGGCTAATGGTAAAATTGAGTTGTTCACCACAAGGTGACATTAAAGGGGCTTTTAAAATGGGTTTCAATTGATTATTTTAAATGAGGGTGTGGATCCCCTTTTTTTAAAATGATTTATTGGATCGTTTAAATTTTTGTATGGGAAATGAAGGCCTTGGGGAATGGTTTTATTTTTCAAAGAGGAAGAACCTTGTTTTAAATGGTGGAATCAATATGTTTTTAAAATTTATTTTGTTTTTATTTTAGGATATAGGGTTTGGGTTTCATTTGATCTATTTTTTGGTTTTAATTGTCAATTGGGACCTTGGTAAATGATTTAATAATGTTGTAAAATGATAGATGGTTAAATGGTCATGTTGATGACAATAATTGGTTTTGAAGAACCATTAATGATTATTGTGTTGAAAAGGATAAGTGTGTTAGACCTAGGAAATTGGTTGTTGAAAAATTGTTAATTGATGGTGAACCTTTAAATATATTAATAATGGTGTAGTGGATGTCAGAATGATGATCATCATACTTAGGGTGGGCAGACCGATGCTCAAGGAACCATTAATGCATTACATGGTCTGGCACAGATTGATTCATTAGAACCAACAGATTCCATTCATGGTTTAGGATGCTGGATGGATGCTTTAATCTTGTTTTATGTATGTGGTTTGGGATGATGGAAAAATTTTCCAAGATCAGCTGATATATACGGTATGGGTACATATAATGATGCTCCAAGGTATGGTGATGTATATGGTATGGGTACTTGGATTGATGCTCTATTGTGAAATGAATTAAATGAAATTAATTAATTAATTCCCTTGTGATGTAATGTTTTTACCCATTCTAGTACATTTTCCAGACTCCCAACATGGGATAATTTTGGTTTGGGGTATTCATTCCATTTTGGGAACTAAGATCCCTTTGTGCTAATTGATAATATTTATTAAAATATTGTTTACATTTTCTACTTTTCAATTGTTATATGAATTTTTTAATAGTATAATATTATACTAGTTATTGTTTTAGACACCATTGATGTTGGCCTAGAGAGTTTTAATCACACCCTTCTCAGGGTGTCATGGAACTTGGGAACATGAGCATATGATACATGTTTTTATGTACAGGTTCAAGACAATAAACTAGATTTAGTTTAGGTTTGGGCTAGAAGGATGGATCATGGGATGTCAGGACGAGTTTTAGAATTGGGACCATGTTTGGGGTTTTCCATTATTTTTTTATTTAGGGTTTCATTGTATTACCTTCGAACATATAGAGTGTACATCTTAGTGTTATATCATGTTTAATTTTGGTTATGGATGGAAATTTCTGTATATTGTTCTAATTATTTATTACACTGGTTTTTATATCTATTAATATTATTTCTTCTATTTTATTACTTTGATAATTTTTTATAGTCTCCCCAATGTCTCCATATAGACTAGCATTGTTAGTTAGCATCCTCTAGTATACAGGGAGGTTCACTTGTGGCAATGTGGTGCACTAGCACAAGGAACCATGGTTGTGGCACCCCGGCTAGGGTGTTACAAATTGGTATTAGAGCTTGTGTATTTTTATTAATATTTAGGAATAATATAAAGTAAACTAGGATATTGTGGGATTTTGGCAATTAGCTCATTCTTGGGTTTCTACTGCTGCATGCGTGGGGGGGACTGAGTTACTAGGGGCAAGAAATTAATGTTCTTGCTTTTCCATTTTACTGATAACTGATTTTCTACATCGAGTGGTTCACTTGGATTTAATTTTACTAAATTTTGAGTTTATCATCTCTTGTATCAATATGGAATGAGTGGGTTTGTGTATTTATGAATAATTCAAGACATATAGTATTGATATGTCATATGTATGCTGGATGATATTGATAGTTCCCCAGGATTCGTTAATGGGTAGTGTTATTTTCTATATGTGGTTTATCCCTACTGGTCATTCATATCTTTTTATGGTGTAAATTATTTTTTGGGGTTAGTATTTAATTTTTCCACAACCATTTTTATGGGATTTTTATAAGTGTATGGTGGCACTCTATTTCACCAACTCCTCAGGTGACTTCTATGTAATAGGTTGGTGTAAATGATTTAAAGGATGAAGGTTTTGGTTAAAGAAAGTGTTAATAAACAACATATAAGGTGTTTTTATATTATAACTTTTGAATGAAATTCAATATTTTCAAAACCAATAATTGTTAAATTGAAATAATGTTGAAAAAATTGAAATTGTTCTTGAATGAAAGGTTTTGAAATATGAAACCATGGATTTTAATGTGTTAATGACTAATTAAAGAAAAAGCGAGATGATTGAACCTTTAGGGACACTAGTGAATAGTACCACTTTTTTTATTATCTTACCCAATTTTATGTCAGTTTTGGTATTAATAGTTCCTAATATTTGAGACCCTTGGTCATTGGTTGTGGTTCCCCAATGGTTTTTGAAGTCCAAGATAGTGGTGTGTTACTTTTTGTGCCTCTGGTTAGGCTATGAACTTGAGTTTATTAATTTTTGTCAAGTAACAAGGATTTGGTCAATCTAGTGGGTTCTGATCAAGGGGGTTGTACATTAGACATTGAAATAGATGTCTTGGGTTACAGTTGTGTTCTTAATGGTTGTGTTGTCATGGGAAGGAGTCCTAGAGTATGTTTTTTGTTTTTTTTTGTTCTAGGATCTATGTATTTTGGAATGGGGAAAAGTGTGTCACCTGTGAGTAGTGACTTGTGTGAGGTTCGTTATGCATGGGTCAGTGGTGAGTTTAGTGGTGTTGGGAATGTGAATTGGGTGGTGGACATGAGTTAGTGGGTAATTTTGGGAAACCATGCAGGATGTTAAACTAGTGTTGTGGGGATTTAGAATGTGATTCATGGGTGGAACCTTTACAAGTGGAATCAATGAACGTTAAGTTCCTTCAAGTTTCTATAATAAGAATGGTTTGGACTTTCTTTCCTTTCTCAGGGAATAACCATGAATGCATGAGGTTTGATTTAAGGCTATTTTCTAATGGTAGGATCATTTTGGTGTCGGGTCCTACTATTCTAATGTTCTCTGATATACGAATAGATTTTTAATTTTTCATGGATGATACATGGGTGGCTAAATCATAGATAGATTTCTTTGATCTAGGTATGACACCTGGGGTGACGGTTTGTTATATAGTCAAAACTAACATGCGAGAAAGGTGAGGTTGTTAGATGGGATACTAAGGGTTATTCAAGAGAGATGAGGCTGATGACTAGGAGGCATGATCAGTTGTTTGAGTGGGTGTTGGTGCCTAGTTCTGATGACGTATGATTTATGGGGTTTCGAGGTAGGTGTTGTGGAAGGTTTCTAAAAAGTGTGTGACCATGGTGTTTATGGAATGGTCAGAATTATAGTCATATACTTGATATTCATGATGTTGTTATAGATACATGACAGATGGCTTGGTAACAAGTACATGTTGTTTAGGATTAAATCCATGTGATGCATGATGAACGTGCGTAGAACTGTTTGATTTTGGATCGGTGTGATGGACCATTTTAATTTATGCTGAGAATAATTCATTTTATGGAGGAAAACATGGTTAGTGTGGTGGAGGTACTTCCATATATAGTGTTAGTTTATATTTTCATGGCATGGGGTCTTGAGTCAGTAATGAATTTTGGTTTGGGAGTTCTACATGAATCATAGTGACTATGATTTAATGAGACACATGAAATCAAGGTGACATGGGGCCTTTATTGGGAATTTTCATGACCCTATATCTAAAAGTGGCATCAGGAATGGATCATTTGTAGTTATATCTGATGATGAAATCTTATCATGCTCTCATTTTAGAGACAATCAGTACCAATATCTTTACATCATTCTAAGTACACTACGAGAGCATCAATTATATGACAAACTACCTAAATGTAGTCTCTATTTTTTTGAATGGCCTCCATAGAGGTGAAACTCATGGATCAATGTAAGTGAATATTTATGGTGGGAATGAAACCATATTTTGTTGAGAGTAAAGACCTTATAATGGACTGATAGTGGTATAATGTTGTGGGTACCATTCTAAGATGTCATGAACGGGCGATAATTGATGTTTTGTCTTTTCAGTTGGGGGAGAGTAAGGCATCAACATTTACTTCATGGATTTTGTAGGAGTGGGATCATGAAACATGGTGGTTGGATTTTCATGAGTGAGGTCGTGACAATGAAACTCCTAGGGTGGGGAGTAACGTGTCAACCATGGGGATATGACCCTCATGTTGGAAGGGTCGTGAATGTGTGTACTTGGTTATGGATTGGTCAAGGAAGTTAATGAGATTATAGTAAGGAACTTATGATGTTTGTTTTTAGATTTTGTAGGGTATGCTAATAGGGAATCATATGGGTTTGGATGATTGAGCCGAGCATTTTCTCTCTGCTAGAGGTGGTTCAAAAGTACCATGTGGTTCTTACATCATAGGTGTACTAGTGAGTGTTTTAGTTCATGATTATGGTGTTGGGATATAAAGGACTTGATTGTGGATTCATACTTAGAGATGGGTATGAACTCTAGTGGGCGTGTTCAGTTGATTTTGGAATACCTCAGGGTTAAAAACATAGTGATTAAATAAGATGGAGATATACTGATGGTTGGAGTCTGTAATTTTTGGGATGAGTCAGCTCAAGATAGTCCAACTTTGGATAATGTATAAAATGGATGTGGTGAGTTTGAAATCATATACGACATGTTATCTTAGATAATATGGGTGTGATATGTGAAATGAAATAAGTATTTAGAGGAATTTCTTCCTGTTTTCAGTTTGTGCACTGGTGTTGGGTATGCCTCCTTTTCATTTGGGTTAATATGACAAGGATGGGTTCCAATGAGGATTGGTATCCATGTGGGTGTTGTGGGGTGGTAAATTGGGATCCCTGTCAGTTGATTTATGGGAGAGCATGTTCTAGGTTCTTCGGAAAGATTCTAATGGAGGAGGATACAATCATCAATAATTGGTGGTGGTAAGAGGAATCATATGTTGGGGAGCACTATAGATCAGTTAGGTGATTGGGAACTGGCATAATTGGTTTTTGGGTTAGATGGCCTTAGGTAAGCGTCATCTTGGTGTTTCAGTTTTCAAAAACGGGTGTAGTCTTGGGTTTTTCTCCATTTGATTGCCTTACGTTGAAGATTATTCCTTGGTTGTTATCTAGGATATCAGCTTGGAATGTGCTCATTAAAACCTATATAGGTGACCGACATAGGATGGGTTATGAGGTTGCATTATTATATAAGATTCTTGGGAACAATAAGTGTGACGGTTAGTGTTTTTATGATCCTAGTGTTTGATGAGGAATGATTTCATTTTGATTTTAGTTATAACCATTTTAAAATGGTAAACGAAGTTTTTTATAAGAGTATGAGATCTATTAGGGTGTCCTTGGTCTTTAGGATGTGAAAATGGAGAAAAATAGGCCACACTCTGCATGGTATATAGATGGTTCATGGTTACTACTAACTATGCTCTAAGGTTGTGCGGCATGGGGGATATGGGTGCAGGTTTTGTAAACCATGCGAGGGTAAAGAGAAATCTTACAGGCTTATAAAGATCCAAATTCATAGACTCTTCATAGTTCAATAGATTTTTGTGCTCTACCAACCAAAAAATGAAAATCTATATACGGGAGGGTTTATAGTTAGGAAAACTATGCATCCTAAATGAGTGCCTTGATAAAAGTTGTAAATTAACCATTTTTCCCTCTTGGGATTAAAGGTTTCTACCCTAAATTTACTTCCAATTTCATCCCAAAAATCATAGTCCTTGAACCAATATCTCTATCCTTCTCCATTTGGTTCTCCATCATTTTGTAGGTGTTTGGAGTGTTGTTTAGTGAAAATGGAATCTCTAGGTAAGTATTTAACTCTTTTACCTTCTATTTTATATAATAGGCTTTGTTTAGTTATTTTAGCACCCTAAAATCAATTATAATTCTGCATTTCTCAAAGGATCACATTTCGATCACTGATAGAGGGATTCGACCCCAATATCATTACAATGCAATGAAGGTAATCCAGAAAATATTTTTGTATGATAAACATCAACATCGAAAAAAGGATCCTAAGCACATAAATTATTTCTTATCATATTCAATAAATTATTTACAAATTTGACAACAAAATAGTCTCTATTGTATTTTAGATAAAATAAATATTAAAATAAATTTTAATATATTTCCCACAAATGGTGCTTACGGTGCTCATTAACCAACAAGTGGTATTAGAGGGGTCATGTTTTAAATTTAAAATTATTTATTTAATTGGTTATAAATATGTGAAATGGTGGTTATTTTCATTTCATATTTTTTCTCTAATCCAATTTTAATTAACATGATTTCGATATTTTAATTTCTTGGTTCAAGATTCGTAGTTTCTTAAGTTGAAGAAGAGATTATTAACAATTAGAGATTCCATTTGGAAGTGTAGAGGAATCTGGATGGATAATGTGGGATTACACAATGTGTAGCAGGAGTGCATGACATGTTCCCAAGTACACCACACCAAGCCATGTCACAAGATACAAGACATTCCAAACAATTATTACATGTGGTGAATTTATTGCACACCATGTGTAGACTGAACTAACCTAGAACATGGGATATCATATTACATAGTGTGTACCTTGCATACATGTTATGTAGTCTGTATTAGTTAGTGATGAAATTCAGACAATTTTTTGTGGTAATTATACATCATTAAACAATGTGATATTGACATCTTGAATCATTAGTGATATTCATGATGTGTATTTAGTGTACATGACATGTATTTCATCATTTCCCACATCTGAAATACATGTTGACCCATTCAGTGAGTTATATGGACACACGATAAGAGAGACACACAACGTATATCTTGTCTGTAAACGTTCTGTAGTCCCAATTGATGAAGATGTCGAGTTCTTTGGTGGGTTTGATGAACACCTAGAAAGAGAGACACACAATGTGTAGTTGGCTTGTAGATGTCATATAGTCCATTTGAGCTGCACGACTAAAGGCCCATGAATGTAACTTGAGTACACAGCAACTGAGGTAAACGACATGTAACTGGTAAGTACACATCATGTAGTCTCCCAATTTAGGATAAAATTAAATTAAATTAAATTGATAATTTCATCATTAAAACTATATTTTATTTTTTCACATACCTGGTGTGTTTGAAAATTTAATTATGGTTTTAATGAATGTTTTAAGTTCAATTAATTTATTATAATAATTCTATTATTACTAGTTCTATAATTCATTTTTCATGAATTCCATTAATGGTGAGTATCTCAAAATAAATTCATATGGTTATTAAGATGAAAGAAAATTAACTAATTAATGAAATTGTGTTTATCATAATAATATAGAATGAATAGAAATGAATTTTAAATGGTTTAATTTTTTTATACGTTGCATGTATGACCATTCATGAGATTGATCAAGACCTATTTATGTGTTGGAAGTTTTAATTTAATATATTTCTTGGGATTGAAATTATTTAATATTATATTAATTATGATGGTCTATGTGACATCCTTCCCTCCATTTCTATATAGGACCTCTGTGTCCATGGATATTTATTTAATCCCTTTAAATAAATAAATCGGTTCCCCTCACCTATGTTGGAGTTATAAATACATGTAATTAACGGATTTTCCTAAGGCACGTGGAGGCAGTTCAAAAAAGAACCATAATGATTTCATCCTAGATGATACACAGGTGGACTAGTGGAATTCCGCAACTCATTCTATGATCAGCACAAGGAGTCATTCGCCTATTTTATAGGTTGATTTATGGTCCTCTCAATAAATAAATTGTTAAATAAGTTCCTAAGAGGTTAAATTATTATTTATTTATTTTATTCCTAAGCATTATTTATTTTATGGATGTAATATTTTTATCTCATAAAAAAATTAATTAATGAGAAAATATATAATTTAAATAAATTGATTATGCGTAAATGCTTTATCAACATGGTTAATTAATTAAGTATAACCCACATAATATTAACATGTTATGTAATGGAAAAAATAATATAAAATTTTTAAATAATAAATTAAAATCCCTCAACAAAATATTAACTCAGACTTCACTTTCCATTACTTGATTATGAATGAATCCAATGTAACTAAGTGTTTGTCCATGCCTTGTTGGAACAATTCGTTTCAGATAGGGAATTATTGTGATTTTTTGGATGACATAACCATTTTACATCAAAAAGATTATCCCATTCTATACATGGTGTAATTTGGAGGTAAGTTTTGAGGAAATCCAAGTCAATATTTCTCTATTGTGTGATCCACTAAATTGTTCAAGGATCTGTAAGCCCATATATGGAAGAAATATTGTCTACCAAAATAACTTCAAGAATCTTTACCAACCCTTGTTGGGGTTATGCGAAGGAGAATTTTTATCCTTCACACTAGAATGACCAAGAAATTAAATATTCTGAATTTAATGTTGAGGGATGTTGAGGCTTGAAAATATAGTGGGAGATTTAATTAAAATTTATTTTTTTATTTCTCACATGGTTTGTAATCAAGAGAAGTAATAATCATCTATTTTAATTACTGTAGAAAATGGAAGGGAAAAGTAGAAAAATAGTTTGAGCATTCCTTAACTCATATTATTTATTTATAAATAAAAATTTACAAGTATGGTAACATAATTTATGTGATGAAATGTTATCTAAAAACATATATTATGTGTCGGAATCCCCTATTCTTTTTTTGCCACCCAACAAATGAGTGATGGTGGAACTTTATCCTACTAGATATATTTTGAGGATTCTTCCTATATATGTTATATTATATTATCAACTATTTGTTGAGAGTATATGATAAAAAATAAAGACATGGATTCTTACACCATAATATATCATATCCAATCTCTTAAGAAATAGAACGAAATTAATGAAATAAATAATATTGTTAATGCACTATATCTATTTAAATTGGAAGTAGGCAATCAACATACTGATCATTCTCTCTAAATTATTGGGTATATTGATTAGTTAGAAAAAAATTTCTTCCAATTGGATATGAAATTATCCGTTAATATTATTTTGTAATCTTTTCCACCAAGGTTATCCTTATTTTCCATGACCAAATAAATCACATGGATAATTCAATCAGGAAGATTTAATCCATAGTTCACCAAGTATATAAGGACAAGTTTAAACCTATTTCTCCACCACTTATGGTGAAAATTTTCCAATATAAGGATAAATATTCCATGGATAATATATATCCAAATGATATTTTGAATCATCATGAAAATATAAAAAGGATTAAAGGGAAGAATAATGAATAGGAGGTTATTTTCTTCTCATGTGTAAATCTGGGATACTAGAAAATAAATTTCAATTAATTGAAAAATTCATCTGTTTCATCCACTTCAGGTATATTCATCATGTTTTTTGTATTAATTATAATATTATTAGAACATAAATATATTTAAAATTAGAAAATGATCAATAATAGAAATGGTATAGAGTGAACTCAAAAGGAAATAAGAAAATTTGTTTCTAATGTTAGCCAAGGGGATATCACTATCCCTCATTATCAAATTGGATTGATTCAATTTTGTAATAAGTGTTACCAAAATGTTTATCTACGTGTCTAGCTAGACACAAGGATAAATTATTTCATTTTGGAATAAATTTTGTTAAGGTACTTAAATACTAAACTATTGCTTCATTAACTCTTTAATCACAAAGATCCATTGTATTGAAATATGGATATAAAATATAATACTCTTACCTAATTGTGACAATATAAATATGTATCAGATAAAACTAAATTTAGTTTAAATTTTGTACCACTAAAAATTATTTTTTTTATATATTTGAGCTGAGATACTTGGTATAAAAACAAATTTTAATCATGTTAGGATAATAGAACCTTTATACATAAAGTTATATGACATGTCTTTTAAAATTAGTTCAACATAGTCATGTGAACTATTCTAAATCGACACATAGAATCATATACTCCAATAGATTCATGAATGATATTTTGGAAATTATTGTTGACATTATGTTTCATCACATGGATAGAAAGGTGTTAAAGGAAAATATATTATATGGAATATAATAAGAAAAAATAAGAAGGCCAAAGATAAAAAAATCCACCAAAGCCCGGTTATGCAGGTACCCTTGAGTAGCCTCATCATGTAGGGTATCTGCACATTGTTCTGCATAACCAAACATGTACAGAAACTAGTGTGTTACCCCTGACTAATTCATTTGAGTTGTACCTGGGAGTGAAAGAGTCCCTTCACCCAAGTTCCAATATGTGTCTATAAATAGGACCCTGAGGTATTCATATGGATGGATGAAATTTCCCGAAGGCCTTCTATTGCTCTTCTCTCCCTATTCATTCACCCTATCCCACTAAAACATTCTATATAGTTTTATAAAACCTAAATAAAAATTAATTAAATATATTTAGTCAAATTAATTTCCTCGTTGGGTTTAAAATACCTAAATCATTTGTGAGGCATCCTCTACCTTAGGGTTGAAGAAATATAAAGAAACGACATCTTCCATAACCAGGGACATGACAAATCAACTTCTTGGAAAACCTATGGAGACCCTTGTAGGATTGATTAAATACTCACCCAAGTGTTTTTAAATAGGTGTTCTATAATCTAATGTTCCATCAACTCACCTAGGTCTACATGAGTGAACCACCCCAATCATGAGCCCTGTAACACCCTGACCCCTCTAGGATGGAGATGGTGAATTACATGTGATATTGGAATGGGTAGAAGGAATGAAAATCCCAAAGGAACAATCAGTTTAGTAGTCTTGAAGTAACTAGATACATATATGTTCTCAAATTACATTGTAAAAGTTACAAAATACAATACATAATGAAACTAAAAATTGCATCCACAAGTACTCCATAAACGATCTCCTCTTTGTCACTTGTTGAAAGTAAAGAATGAAATGGGTGAGCTCAAATGATTAGTAAGGGTTACAAATAGCAGAAGCATGAGTACAATAATAAGAGAATCACAATCAATATGACATAATGAATATGTCATAGTTAATAAATGAATAACTAATTCCATTAATAAACTGAGAATGAAACTGCATCCATAGATTTTGTCATAGTGAAAACCTCATGAATAATAATAATAAATGATAATGAATAAAGAGAATTCATATTAATTGGACTTAATTTATCTGGCACATGAAACATTAATACCGTAAATATGGTTTAGTTCTATGGTTAGAAACCCGTTTGATTTTTGGAAACAAATTCAAAGGTTTTGTCACCAACTGATTTGTCTTATGAGACTTATCGATGCATCGAGGGGTTGTTGCAGGACCCACCCACCACTGAATTTCCAAATAATTCTTTAAATTGATTCAATATAATATCAATATTCCTTTTCAATATCTGTATAGATTAGAATATACGGATTCATCAATATAACCATAATTAAAATAACTTCCCAAAATAAACATCGTATGTAAAATGGTATATGGTTTAAACAACAACATATCCAAGATATGAGATTATGGATATTTATTATCAATATAATTTCAAATGAAAATTTATCTCAAATGGGAAGTAGGTACACCACATAAGGATTATTTTGTGCACAATACAAGGTAAGTCATAATAAAAGAGTATTTGAGACAAAGTCTCTTACCACAATGTAATCGGTCGAATCATATAACCAGAACTTAATAAACATCAAATAAAACATTGAACAACTTGAATATAAATAGAATAATGTTATTATATGTCAAATGTAAGTACACATATACCACATTCAGGAAATAAGTGGCGAACAATGAAAATATCACAGAAATGAAAGTGAGATGAGAAACCCCTTACAAACATTTTGGCATGGTAACGAGAGTTATTGAGAGTGATTAATGAGAGGTAAAGGGGTATTCCATTATTTATATGTCACAAGGGAAGTATTTGGGAGGTTCTAAAACATACCCCATCATTAGGAATTAAAAATAAAAGGGCACAACATAGGGGAGATTCTTGAACAAAAGTGAGAGAGAGGATCCCTTACAAAGATTGTGTCATTAGAGTGATGATAAATAAATGAAATATTTATGTGTGAAAAATAAAAATACACAAAATATAAGTGGATATACAGAATGAAATAATCATAGATCATTCACACAAATTCTTGGAACAACATAACCAATGAAGTAGATGTTTAACTCAAAGAAAGAAAATTGAGTTAAGCAATCCCTTAACATATGCTCGAAGGTGCTCTCGATTATTATTAACGACCTGAATAATCAAATTTTGATTCATTAATTAATAATTCCATAACCTATTCAACATTTAATTGATATTTTATAACCTTATTAAGTTAATTAATGTCTTTTTTTATGGGTTTAAGAGATTCAATTTTATTGTTTTGGAAGCATTTTTTTACTAGGTTTCATGATTTGTTTACATGTATTCATGAATGGAAGTTGGTTTGAAATACGGTTAAACATATAGAATTTTTAATATACATTATTACTAACCTTAAATAGATATAAATTATCTTATAATGACTCTGGTTATATACTATGAGTATGACTCATTCGATGAGTTAAAAATAAACGCCTGAATTTGGCATGGCAGTTTTGTGCTCAATAAACTTGGTTTGTATTATTATTCCATATTATGTATGTGTAAAGATTATAGAACATTAATCAAGATAAAATACATATATTATGACCTCGATAAACCATAATTATGGTTTCATGAATAGTAGTGAAGGAACTATTGAAGAACGAAACTTTTTCATCCACGAAGGTTATAAATTTGAACCTCATGGACGTTGATTTCGTTTATAAAAATAAAAGGGAGGGAGTAAGAAAATTGATGATGCTTCTTCCCTTCACAAGATATAAATCCAGTATATAGATGATACTGGATTTATCATGATCATTTGGATAGAGGAGGTGAGGAGAAGATAACAAATGAAGATAAATTCGAATGCAACAAAAAGAAAAAGAAAGGTGTTTTACCTCTTGAAATAACTTCCTCGGGAACCTTTTTAAGGGAAGGGATTTTGGTCTTTTGAAAAGACCAAGAGCTTCCTGGTCATGGGGAGTGACTAGTAAAGGGTATTTGGGCAGAAATTTGAGGAGCTTCAATTCTTAGAGGAGTGAAGAGAAGAGGGAGTGGTGAGGGGTATTTATAGTGGAGGAGAGGGGTGAATTTTGAATATTTACTTCATTATTTTATTATTTCCCTCAAGATGACCAATAGTGTTGTTTCATATGACCCCTAATAGTATTAAGTGCATTTTATTTTGAACTAAGTGTCCTTACATCACTTATGATGTCATAAATAGTGTATTTAACTTATTATTTTCATATACAGTATTTTATCATATTTCACTATTCATAAAAAATTCTAGAATTTCAGAAAAATCCCAAAAATTTAGCCTAACCATTTTTCAACATGTAGAATCCAAAAATGAACTCCATTTTTCAAAATTAATTTTCTAAAGATTAGTAATTTAATTTTTAAATAAAGTCATAGTTAATTCGAAAAATAACAATCCTAAAGTGAAATTTTTTTTATTACTCACTAAAACACTTATTAAGATATCATTATCTTATTACCTTAAGAAAATAAAATAATATTACTTTTTACTATTCATAAGGGTCACATTACTATTCATATTACTATTCATACGGATATGTTACTATTCACCAAAAATCAAGTTTGTTCTATTAGACTCCAAATGACTTACTGATCACAACTCTAGGTGATCATTTTTTGAAATTAAAAACATAGAAGTGGAACATTTATATTTAATGGCTAGGTTTTGACTATATCCAAAATAACATAGTGTTGTTTCAAAGGAACGCAGTGATGAATAGAATTTATTTATGAGAAACATACCATAAAATGTTTGGTGTGTTATATTATTCCCTCCTTCGGAAATTTCGTCCTCAAAATTTAATGTATAAAGCCCACCAAAAAGATGTGGGTGGTTCTTATTCATTAAATCCTCTAGTTCCCATGTTGCTTCTTCCATATTCTGGTTTCTCCAAAGAACCTTTACTAGACGGGTTGTTCAATTTCTCAATACCTTCTCCCTTGTGTAAATAATCCTGATAGGATTTTCAAAGTATAACAAATCTGGTTCCAGTTCTATTTATTCATATGTGAGTACATGCATTGGGTCTGGCATGTACTTCTTTAATAATGATACGTGGAACACATCAAGAACTCTAGAGATATTTGGCGGCATCACAAAACGGTAAGCTATAGCTCCGATTATTTCCATAATTTCAAATGGTCCGATGTACCTGGGGCTCATTTTCCCTTTCTTACCAAACCTCAAGACACCCTTTCATGGAGATACTTTCTAAAATACATGATCTCCCACCTATAATTCCAAGTCCTTTCTCCGGTTATCAGCATCACTCTTTTGCCTACTTTGGGCTGCTTTAATATGGGATTTTATTTTCTTCACCTTTGTCGTGGTCTCTTCAATAAGTTATAGGCCTATAAGTTTACTATCACCAACTTCATCCCAACGAGTTGGAGTTCGACATATTTTTCCCTATAATGCTTCATGTGGAGCCATTTGAATACTATAATGAAAACTATTGTTGTATGAAAATTCCACCAAAGGAAAGTATTGATCCCACATAGCTTGGAAGTCAATAAAACATAACCTCAGCAAATATTCTAGAGATTGAATAGGCCTTTCAGATTGTCTGTCGGTTTGGGGGTGATATGTGGTACTCATATGAAGCTCAGTATTAAAAGCCTTCTAGAGACTTTTCAAGAATTTTGAGGTAAACTGGGGATTGAAATCAGAGACAATCGATAGAGGTGCACCTTAAGTCTCACAACTTCATTAATATAAAGTCTTTCCAGGTTCTCAAGTGGTAAATCCTCTCTTATTGGAAGGAAATTTTCTGATTTAGTGAGACGATCAATAATTACCCATATTTAATCATTCCTTCTAGGTTTCCTCGATAGTCCGGTGAAAAATCCATCGTAATTTGATCCCACTTGCACATAGGAATAGGTAGAGGTTGCATCACTCCTTTGGGATGTTGTCTCTCCACCTTCACTTGTTGACAAACTAGACACCTTGACACATAATCAGCAATTTCCCGCTTCATATAATCCGACCAAAAATATTCTTCAGATCTCTATGCATCTTGCTAATACTCGGTTGTACAGAGAAATTTGAGCTATGAGCATTATCTAATAGTTCCCTTTTTAGCTCGTGTACTGGTGGAATTCATAACCTCTTCCTAAACTTCAGAACTCCTTCTTCTTAGATGAATTCATCCAGTCTCCCATCCATAAATGCATTTATTTTATTTTATAGATTCTCATCTTCAGGTTGAGAAATTTTTATCTTCTTTAGTAAATATGGTTTTTCAATCATTTGAAAGAGGAGTGATGTTTCCCCTTCCTTAACAATTCCCATATCCATCTTCAGTAGATCCATGAAAATAGGATCTATTTCAATCTTCATTTGAGTCAGAATGCTATGATCTTTCCTACTTAATGCATCTTCCACCTTATTCACCTTTCCTGGGTGGTAGTGTATTGAACAAACTTAATCTTTGAGTAACTACAGCCATCGTCTATGCCTCTTGTTGAGTTATTTTTGTGTTAAAATATATTTCAAACTCTTGTGGTCCATATAAATCTCACATATATCTCCATAGAGGTAATGCCTCTATATTTTTAGACCAATGATTATGGATACTAACTCAAGATCATGAGTTGGATAATTTTTCTCATGAGTCCTCAACTGTCTTGATGCATAAGCAATAACATTATCGTTTTGCATAAGGATGAAACCCAATCCATTCTTTGATGCATCACTGTATATTACAAATCCATCACTTCCAAATGGAAGAGTAAAAATTGGATCATTGACCAATATTCTTTTTAATTAATCGAAGAATTCTGTACATTCTTTTGTCTTCACAATCTTAACTCCTTTACGTGTGAGGTTGGCAAGTGGGTTAGCTAGTCAAGAAAAATTCTGAATGAAATGTGATAATAACCTGCTAAGCCAATAAAACTGGGTACCTCAGTTATGTTTGATAGTGTGGGACAATCTTGGATTGCCTTTGTCTTCATAGGATCAACTATGATTCCATCCATAGAGACAATATGGCCCATAAAAGAAACTGATTGAAGCCAGAATTATCACTTGCTAAACATCCCATATAATTTAGTTATTCTAAGAGTTCTCAGAATAAACCACAAGTGATTCCCATGGTCTTCATAGTATTATCAATAAACGAGGATATCATCGATGAATACCACAAAATATTTATCAATATATTCCTTGAAAACTCTATTCATCAAATCCATGAAAGAAGAGGGTGAATTTGTCAGTCCAAAAGGCATCATTGTAAACTCGTAATGCCCATACCTAGTCTGAAATGCTATCTTAGGAATATCTTCCTTTCTCGCATGCAACTGATGATATCTGGATCGAAGGTCGATCTTTGAAAAGAATTGAGCTCCATGAATTTGGTCAAATAAATCATCAATCTGGGGTAGAGGATACTTATTCTTTCTTGTAATAGCATTGATTTACAAGTAATCAATTCAAAGCCTCATGGATCCATCTTTCTTCTTGACAAATAGGATAGGGGCTCCCCATGGAGAAACACTAGGTTGAATAAATACTTTTTCACTCAAATCCTCTAGTTGTTTCTTTAGATCTACTAATTCCACAGTGGCTATTCTCTAGGGAGTCTTTGATATAGGTCCTACATCATGAATTAAATCAATAGAGAACTCAACTTCCCGCTCTGGAGGATGTCTAAGTAAATCCTCTGGAAATACATCGATGTACTCTTTCTCTATGTGCACATCTTCAATTTGAAGATTTATTTCCTCGCCCATAGATATTGGTTTATCTTCCTCTCCAAGTATTGTATTTTGTAGAGCTACTGGGGTGGTTCTAGATAAGAATCAGGTGGTGAAGTTTCTGCCCTAAAGACAAGGGATTCTACTCCATTTTCAAAAATTGTAACTTCTTTCTTCTTACAATAAATCATTGAATCATAATTTGACAGCCAATCCATACCGATAATTATATCAAATTAAGTCATTGGTATAATGAAAAGGTTAGTAACTAGGGCACATTTTTGTGTCTAGAGGGGGACTAGTCGACATGCCTTGGTTTCAATGATACATCCCCTAGAAGTTTTGACTGACAACTCCTTTATTAATTCAAATTGGACATATCTAATTTTCTTGGAAAACTGGGAAGATATAAATGAATGTGATGATACAGAATAAAATAAAGTGTTGACTAAGTTTGAGGAAACAATTAAAGTACCTACCACCACGTCATTAGGAACTTCAACCTTCATAGTTGTAATCACAAAGGCTCTCCCTTGTTCTCTTAGCCTTTTCTGATTCGAGTTTCCTTGACACTTAGGAAATTCATTTTCATAGTGTCCCATCTCTCTGCAATTTTAGTATGGAATATCATTGAATTTTTTATTCTCCTTGCATTCATCAGATCGATGACCCTTTTCTCCATAGTTATAGCAGACTCCCTTGACTTTCAAGAATTTCCCGAGATGATTCTTTCCGCAATTCTCACATAATGGGAATAGATTTGTTCCATAGCTCTTCTTGGTGCTTCTCATTTTCCTTTATTATCATAGTATCTCTTCATAACATGGTTTCCTTTGAAAATATTTGATCTCAAAAATTCCCTCTCTATTTTGATGACACTAGATACAATTTCATCAAATGATGAAAATGATTTAGAATCCAGTACCCTTTGAAGACTTGGCTTAAGAACTTCAAAGAAATGATCAATATTTTCTGCTGAGTGACGTACGTAATCTACTGCAAACGTGGCAAGTCCTGCGAAGGTTGCCTCATACTCTGTAACACTGTCTTCTTCCCTTTGTTTTAATCCAAATAACTTCTTCTTCATTTCGGTTCATTGCTCATGAGAGAAATATGTTTCAAAGAATATTTCCTTAAAAGTCCTCCATTTCATATCTTCTATTTCATCTTCCTTTGTGGTATTTTATATTAGGGACCACCATTGATCAGCATCTCCCTTGAGACAATATACCGCCAGTACTACCTTTTCATATTAATTGCATCTTAATGACATGAATATCTTTTCATGGTACTTGATTCATTGCTCAGCTTCCACTGGATTATTACTCCCGCTGAATGATGGGGGCTTCTGCCACATGAAACGATTCAACATAGGTGTGGAATGGCTATTCGTTACAACTTGAGTATGTTGCCCCAATATGGTCCTGATCTGATCTGCTCCAACATTGACCATGTTGACATGCTCAGAAGGGAGATCCCTACCTTTACCATGAGTATTGGTTCCCCTTCTTCCATTATACACCATTTCTAAATAATGGGATACACTAGATTAGTTTATGAATCTCAAACGAAAAATCACTCAACATATATTGAAATTCTATGCATTGATAATCTTATAAAAATGGTTTCTCTGAGGGAAAATTTACAATAAACTCCTCCATAATGTGTTGTAAAGAAAATATGAATTATCCTAATCATATCCCCCAAGAGTGTCATAACCAAGAGTGTAGCAAGGCCCGTCGTCGTGCACCAATTCCCATTCAAGTCTAGTTCAACGATTTTTTTTCGAGTTTTACCCCAAGATACATATGTGCCAGAGCCGAATCTACCTGCCCGTATCTCGATAGGGATGTATTGGTTGAAAGATCCACATAATATATTCCTTACCAAAATACCAGTACGTTCTTGTATTTTTATCTCCAAATACTACCTTAGGTCTTTGTTCCCTATAATATATTTCCTACTCTGGTTCCAATGTTTTTTATTAAACTTCTTCTGATACCAACTGTAACACCCTGACCCTGCCCACCTAGGCTGGAGCCGGTGCATTATTTGTGATATTTTCATGGTTAGAAGGAATTAAAATCCCAAAGGAACAATCAGTTTAGTAGTCTTGAATAAACTAGATACATATATGTTCTCAAATTACATTGGAAAACCTACAAAATACAATACATAACGAAACTAAAAACTACATCCAAAAGTACTTAATAAACGATCTCCTTTTTGTCACTTGTTGAAAGTAAACAATGAAAGGGGTGACCTCAAATGCTCAATAAGGGTTACAAATAGCATAATCATGATTACAATAATATTCAAATCACAATCAATCTGACATAATCAATATGGTATAGTTAATAAATGAATAACTAATGCCATTAATAAACTGAGAATGAAACTGCATCCATAGATTTTGTCATAGGTAAAACCTCATGGATAATAATAATAACTGATAATGAATAAAGATAATTCTTATTAGTTGTGCTTCATGTATCTATAACATGAAACCATAATACCTTTAAAATGGTTTAGTTCTATGGGTAGAAACCTGTCTGATTTTTGGAAACAAACTCAAAGGGATTGTCGCCAACTGATTTGTCTCTTGAGACCTACCGATGCATTGAGGGACTTTAGTGGGCCCCACCCACCACTTCATGTCCAAATCTTTCTCTATAAATTGATTCAACACTAGAGGAATATGAATTTTCAATATCCATATAGAATAGAGTATACGGATTCATCAATACTTCCATAATTAAAATAACTTTCCAAAATAAACACCATATGTATAATGGTATACGGTTTAGACAAAAACATTTACATGATATGAGATTATAAATATTTATTATCAATATAATTTAAAATAAAAATTTCTCTAAAATGGGATGTAGGTACACCACATAAGGATTATTAGGTGCACAATACAAGGTTAGTCACAACAAAATAGTAGCAGAGACAAAGTCTCTTACCACAATGTAATCAGTCGAATCATTTGACCAGAACATAATAACCCTAAAATAAAACATTAAATAACATGAATATAAAGAGAATAATTTTATTATATATCAAATGTAAGTAAACATATGCGACATTCAAGAAATATGTGGCGAACAATGAAAATCTCACAGAAATGAAAATGAGATGAGAAACCCCTTACAAATATTTTGGCATGGTAACGAGTGTTATTGTGAAGGATTAATGAGAGGTAAATGGGTATTCCATTATTTATATGTCAACATTTTTGTATGGGGGAGGTTTTAAAACATTCCCAATCATTAGGAATTAAAAATATAATGGCACAACATAGGGGGGATTCTTAAACAAGAGTGAGAGAGAGGATCCCTTACAAAGATTGTGTCATTAGAGTGATGATAAATGAATGAAATATTTATGTGTGACAAATAAAAATACACAAAATATATGTGGATATGAAGTATAAAAAAATCATAGGTCATTCACACATATTCTTGGAACAATTTAACCAATGAAATAGATGTTTAACTAAAAGAATGAAAATTGTGTTAAGCAATCCCTTACCTTATGCTCGAAGGTGTTCTTGATTGTTCTTAACAACCTGAATAATCAAATTTAGATTAATTAATTAATAATTCCATAACCTATTCAACATGTAATTGATATGGTATAACCTTATTAAGTTAATTAATGGCCTTTTTCATGGGTTTTAAAGATTCAATTTTATTTTTTTGGAAGCATTTTCTTACTTGGTTTCATGATTTGTTTACTTGTATTCATGAATGGAAGTTGGTTTGAAATGTGGGTAAACATACATAATTTTTAATATACATTATTAGTGACATTAATGATATATAAATGATCCTATAATGACTTTGGTTATATACCATGAGGTTGACTCATTCGATGATTTAAAAATAAACGCTTGAATTTGGCTTGGAAATTTTGCGATCAATAAACCTGTTTTGTATTATTAGTCCATATTATGTATGTGTTAACATTACAGAACATTAATAAATATAAAATACAAATATTATGACCTGGTTCAACCATAAATATGGTTTCGTGACCAGTAATAAAGGAATGATTTAAGAACGAAACTTCATCGTCCACGAAAGTTATAAATTGGAACCTCATGGACGTTGATTCCGTTTATAAAAATAAATGGGAGGGAGTAAGAATATTGATGATGGTTATTCCATTCACAAGAAATAAATCTAGTATATTGATGATACTGAAGTTATCATGATCATTTTGACAAAGGAGGTGAGGATAGGTGTGAATTTTGAATATTTAATTCATTATTTTATTATTTCCTTCAAGATGACCAATAGTGTTGTTTCATGTGACCCATAATAGTAATAAGTGCATAAGATTTCGATCCAAGTTGCCTTACATCACTTATGATGTCATAAATAGTGTATTTAACTCATAATTTTCATATAAGGTGTTTTATCATATTTCATTATTCTTCAAAAATTCTAGAATTTCTAAAAATCCCAAAAATTTACCCTAACCATTTTTTGACATGTAGAATTCAAAAATGAACTCCATTTTTCAAAATTAATTTTCTAAATATTATTAATTTAATTTTTAAATAAATCCATAGTTAATTGGAAAAATAACAATATTAATGTGCAATTAGTTTTATTTCTCATTGAAAAACTAATTAAGATCTCATTATCTTATTACCTTAAGAAAATAAGATAATATTATTATTTACTATTCATAAGGGTCACATTACTATTCATGTTACTATTCATAAGGGTATGTTACTATTCACCAACAATCATGTTTGTTCTATCAGACTCCGAATGACGTACTGATCACAACTCTAGATGACCATTTTTCTAAATTCAAATCATAGAAGTGGAAGATTTATATTTAATGGATAGGTTTTGACTATCTCCTAAACAACCTAGTTTTGTTTCAAAGGAACACAGTGATGAATAAAATTTATTTAAGAGAAACATACCATAAAATGTTTGGGTGTTATATTATTCCCTCCTTCGGAAATTTTTTCCTCAACATTTTATATATAAAGACCACCAAAAGGATGTGGGTGGTTCTTCTTCATGAAATCCTCTGATTCCCATATTGCTTCCTCCATATTTTGGTTTCTCTAAAGAACCTTTACTAGACGGGTTTTTCAATTTCTCAATACCTGCTCCCTTGTGTCAAGAATCCTGATAGGCTTTTCATAGTATGAAAAATCAAGTTCCATATCTATTTCTTCATATGTGAGTACATGTGTTGGGTCTGGCATGTACTTATTTAACAATGATATGTGGAACACATCATGAACTCTGGAAAGATTTGGATACATTGCTAAATGGTAAGCTACAGCTCCGATTCTTTCCAGGATTTCAAATGGTCTGATGTACCTGGGTCTCAGTTTCCCTTTTTTACCGAACCTCAAGACACCCTTCCCTGGAGATACTTTCAGAAATACATGATCTCCCACATGGAATTCCAATTCCTTTCTTCGGTTGTCAGCATAACTATTTTTCCTACTTTGGGATGATTTAATATAGGCTTGTATTTTCTTCACCTTTGTCACGGTCTCTTCAATATGTTCTAGGACTATAAGTTTACTCTCACAAACTTCATCCCAACAAGTTGGAGTTCGGCATCTCTATCCATATATTGCTTCATATGGAGCCATTTGAATACTAGAATAGAAACTATTGTTGTATGAAAATTCCACCAAAGGAAAGTATTGATCCCACATACCATGGAAGTCAAGATAACCTGACCTCAGCATATATCCTAGAGTTTGAATAGTCCTTTCATATTTTTCGTCAGTTTGGGGGTGATATGCGGTACTCATATTAAGCTCAGTATTCAAATCCTTATGGAGACTTTTCGAGAATTTTGACATAAATCGGGGATCACGATCAAACACAATCGATAGAGGTGCACCGTGAAGTCTCACAACTTCATTAATATAAAGTCTTCACAGGCACTCAAGTGTTAAATACTCTCTTATTGGAAGGAAATGTGCTGATTAAGTGAGATGGTCAACAATCACCCATATTGAATCATTCCTTCTAGGTGTCCTCGATAGTTCGGTAAAAAAATCCATCGCAATATTATCCCACTTCCACATCAGAATAGGTAGAGGTTGCATCACTCCTTTGGGATGTGGTCTCTCTGCCTTCACTTATTGACAAACTAGACACCTTGACACATTGTCACCAATTTCTCACTTCATATTATCCCACCAAAAATATTCCTTCAGATCACTATACATCTTGGTGCTACCCGGGCGTATAGAGAAATTTGAGCTATGAGAATCGTCTAATAATTCCCTTTTTAGCTCAAGTACTGATGGAACGCATAAAACCATCCCAAACTTTAGAAATCGTTCTTCATACATGAATTCTGCCAGTATCCCATCCTTAAGTGCATTAATTTTCTTGTGCAGATTCTCTTCATTAGGTTGAGAAATTTTTATATTCTCTAGTAAAGATGTTTTAGAAATCATTTGAAAAAATAGTGATGTTTCCCCTTCCTTAACAATTCCCATATCCATATTTAGTAGATCCATGAACATAGGATCTCTTTCAATCCTCATGTGAGTGAGAAAGCTATGATCTTTCCTGCTTAATGCATCTGCCACCTTATTCACCTTTCTCGGGTGGTAGTGTATTGAAAAATCATAATCTTTGAGTAACTTGGGCCATCTTCTCTGCCTCATGTTGAGTTATTTTTGTTCGGAAATATATTTCAAACTCTTGTGGTCCATATAAATCTTACATCTCTCTCCGTAGAGATAATGCCTCCATATTTTCAGAGTAAAGATTACAGCTGTTATTTCAAGATCATTAGTTGGATAATTTTTCTCATGAGTTTCCAATTATCTTGATGCATAAGCAATAACTTTATCGTTTTTCATAAGGATGCAACCCAGTCCACTCTTTGATGCATTGCTGTATATTACAAATCCATCACTCCCAGATAGAAAAGTCAAAATTGGAGCATTGACCAATCTTATTTTCAATTCATCGAATCATTTTGTACATTCTTTTGTCCACACAAACTTAACTCCTTTATGTGTGAGCTTGGTTATCAGGTTTTCCAGTCAGGAAATATTCTGAAGGAAAATTAAATAATAACCTGCTAAGCCAATAAAATTGCATACCTCAGTTATGTTTGTTGTCATAGGCCAATCTTTGACTGCCTCTGTCTTCGTAGGATCAACTAGGATTACATCCTTAGAGACAATATGGCCCAGAAAAGAAACAAATTGAAGCCAGAATTCGCACTTACTAAACTTCCCATATAATTTATTTATTATAAGAGATCTTAGAATAACCCAAAAGTGATTCCCATGGTCATCATAGCTTTTTGAGTATACGAGGATATCATCGATGAATACCACAACAAATTTATCAAGATATTCCTTGAAACTATATTCATTAAATTCATGAAAACAGAGGGTTCATTTTTTAGTCCAAAAGGCATCATTATAAACTCGTAATTCCCGTACCTGGTCCGAAATTTTGTCTTAGGAATATATTCCTTCCTCACATGCAACTGATGATATTCGGATCAAAGGTGGATCATCAAAAATTATTGAGCTCCTTGAAGTTGGTCAAATAAATCATCAATCTTGGGCAGAGGATACTTATTATTTATTTTAATAGCATTGATTTCCCTATAATCAAAGCAAAGCCTCATGGTTCCATCTTTAATCTTGACAAAGAGGACAGGGGCTCCCCATGGAGAAACACTAGGTCGAATAAATCCTTTTTCACTCAAATCCTCTAGTTGTTTATTTAGATCAACTAATTCCACAATGTCCATTCAATAGGGAGTCTTTGATATAGGTCTTGCATTATGAATTAAATTAATAGAGAACTCAACTTCTTGCTCTGGAGGATGTCTAGGTAAATCATCGGGAAATACATCAATGTACTCTTTCACTATATGCACATCGTCAATTTGTATATTTCTTTCCTCACCTATAGATATTGGTTTATCTTCCTCTCCAAGTATTGTATTCAGTAGAGCTATTGGGGGTGGTTCTAGATAAGAATTAGGTGGAGAAGTTTCTGCCCTAAAGACAAAGGATTCTACACCATTTTAAAAAATTGTAACTTCATTCTTCTTATAATAAATATTTGCATCATAATTTGACAGCCAATCCATACCAAGAATTATATCAAATTTAGTCATTGGTATGATGATAACATTAGCCACTATAGCACATTTTGGTGTCTGGAGGGGGACTAGTTGACAAGCATTGGTTGCAATGATACATCCCATAGGAGTTTTGACTGACAAATCCTTTTTAAAATAAAATTGGACATATCTAATTTTCTTGAAAAACATTGAAAATATAAATGATTGTGATGATTCAGAATCAAATAAAGTGTTGGCTATGTTTGAGGAAACAATTAAAGTACCTGCCACCATGTCATTAGGAACTTCATCCTCTGCGGTTGTAATCGCAAAGGTTATCCCCTGTTCTGTTGGACTTTTTTGAGTCAATTTTCCTTGATGCTTAGGATACTCATTTGCATAGTGTCCCATCTCTCTGCAATTGTAGAATTGAATATCATTGAATTGTTTCTTCCCCTTTCATTCATCAGATCGATGACCCTTTTCCCCATAATTATAGCAGACTACCATGCCTTTCATTAATTTTCTGAGATGATTCTTTCCACAGTTCTCACATAATGGGAATATCTTTATTCCCTTTCTCTTCTTTAGTGCTTCTACTTTTCCTTTGTTATCAAAGAATCTCTAATTATCTTGGTTTCCTTTGAAAGGATTTGATCTAGAAAATTCCCTCTCTGTTTTGATGGCACTTTATACAATTTCATCATATGATGAAAATGATAGAGAAGACAGTGCCCTTCAAAGACTTGGATTAAGACCTTCAAAGAAATGATCAATCTTGTCTGCCGAGTCACGTATATAATCTACGGTATACCTGGCCAGCCTTGTGATGGAAGACTCATACTCTGCAACATTGTATTCTTCCCTTTGTTTTAATCCAAGGAACTTCCTCTTCGTTTCAGTTTGTTGATCACGAGGGAAATATTATTCGAATAATATTTCCCTAAAATTCCTCCATTACATATATTCTATTTCTTCTTCCTCCGTGGTATTTTGAATCAGAGACCACCATTGATCAGCTTCGACCTTGAGATAATATACCACCAGTACTACCATTTCATTTTCATTGCATCTTAACGCCATGAATATATTTTCAAGGGACTTGATCCATTACTCAGATACCATTGGATTAGTAGTCCCGCAGAAATATGGGGGCTTCTGCCACATGAAAATATCCAACACAGGTGTCGAATGGTTATTCGTTATAACTTGAGTAAGTTTCACCAATATGGTCGTGATCTGATCTGCTCCAATGTTGATTGTATTTAATTTCTCATTAGGGAGATCCCTACCTTCCCCATGAGTATTGATTCTAATTCTTCCATTAGACGCCATTTCTAAATAATGGGATACACTAGATTAGTTTATGAATCTCAAATAGAAAAAGCACTCAACATAGATTGAAATTCTATGCATAGCTAATATTATATACATGGTTTCTCTGAGGAAAAAATTTACATTATAATCCTTTATAATGGCTTGTAAATAAAATATAAATTATCCTAAGCATATCCCTCAGGAGTGTCGTAACCAAGAGTGTAGCAAGGCCCATAGTCGTGCACCAGTTCTCGTTCGAGTCTAGCTCAAAGTGGTGTTTTCGGGTTTTACCCCTAGATACATTTGTTCCAGAGCCGCCTCTATTTTCTTGTATCTAGACAGGGATGTATTGCTTAAAATATCCACATAATCTATTCCTTACAAAAATACCATGATGTTTTTGTAATTTTATCCCCAAATACTACCTTAGGGATTTCTTACCTACTATACATTTCCTACTCTAGTTTCCAGGTTTTCTATTAAACTTCCTCTGATACCAACTGTAACACCCCGACCATTCTAGGCTGGAGACAGTGCATTAAATGTGATATTTTCATGGTTATAAGGAATGAAAATCCTGAAGGAACGATCATTTTAGTATTCTTGGAGAAACTAGATACATTGATGTTCTCAAATTACATTGGAAAAGTTACAAAATACAATACATAACGAAACTAAAAACTGCATCCACAAGTACTCAATAAATGATCTCCTCTTTGTCACCTATTGAAATTAAACAATGAAAGGGGAGAGCTCAAATGCTCAGTAATGGTTACAAATAGCGGAAGCATGAGTACAATAATAAGCGAATCACAATCAATATGACATAATCAATATGTCATAGTGAATAAATGAATAACTAATGCCATTAAAAAACTGAGAACAAAACTGCATCCATAGATTTTTTTTAATAGTGAAAACCTCATGGATAATAATAATAACTAATAATGAATAAATAGAAGGCTTATTAATTTGACTTCAGGTATCTGTCACATGAAACCATAATACCGTAAAAATGGTTTATTTCTCTGGGTAGAAACCCATCTAATTTTTGGAAACAAACTCAAAGGGTTTGTTGCCAACTAATTTGTCTCATGAGACCTACTGATGCATCAAGGGGATGTAGTGGTGAACACCCACCCTTTAATGTCCAAATAATTATTTATACATTGATTCAATACAAGAGCAATATTCCTTTTCAATATCCGTATAGATTAGAGTATACATATTCATCAATATTTCCATAATTAAAATAATTTTTCAAAATAAACACCCTATGTAAAATGGTATATGGTTTAGACAAAAACATATCCATGATATGAGATTATGGATATTTATTATTAGTATAATTTCAAATGAAAAGTTATATGAAATGGGAAGTAGGTACACCACATAAGGATTATTAGGTTCACAATGAAAGGTTAGTCACAACAAAATAGTAGTTGAGACAAAGTCTCTTACCACAATGTAATCTGTCGAATCATATGACCAGAACAAAATAACCCTCAAATAAAAAATTGAATAAAATGAATATAAATAGAATCATGTTATTATATATCAAATGGATGTACACATATACCAAATACAAGAAATAAGTGGCAAACAATGAAAATCTCATAGAAATGAAAGTGAGATGAGAAACCCCTTACAAACATTTCAGCATGGTAACGAGTGTTATTGCGAGGGATTAATGAGAGGTAAAGGTGTATTAAATTAATTTTATGTCACAATGTCAGTATGGGGGAGGTGTTAAAACATACCCCATCATTAAGAATTAAAAATAAAAGGTCACAACAGAGGGGATATTCTTGAACAAAAGTGAGAGAGAGGATCCCTAACAAAAATTGTGTCATTATAGTGATGATAAATGAGTGAAATATTTATGTTTGAGAAATAAAAATCCACAAAATATAATTGGATATACAGTATAAAGAAATAATATGTCATTAACACATATTCTTGGAACAATTTAACCAATGAAATATATGTTTAACTCAAAGAATGAAAATTGAGTTAAGCAATCCCTTACCTTATGCTCAAAGGTGTTCTTGATTGTTCTTAACAACCTAAATAATCAAATTTAGATTAACTAATTAATAATTATAGATCCTAGTAAACATGTAATTGATATTTTATAACCTTATTATGTTCATTTATGGCCTTTTTTATGGGTTTAAGAGATTCAATTTTATTGTTCTTGAAGCATTTTCGTACTTGGTTTCATGATTTGTTTACTTGTATTCATGAATGAAAGTTGGATTGAAATATGGTTAAACCTCAGGAATTGTTAATATAAATTATTAGTTACATTAAATAGATTTAAATTATCTTATAATGACTCTAGTTATATACCATGAGGATGACTCATTCGATGAGTTAAAAATAAACGCTTGAATTTGTCTTGGCAGTTTTGTGCTCAATAAACTTGTTTTGTATTATTATTCCATATTATGTACGTGCAAAGATTCCAGAACATTAATCAAGATACAATACATAAATTATGATCTGTTTCAACCCTAAATATGGTTTCATGACCAGTAATGATGGAACGATTGAAGAATGAAACTTCATCATCCACGAAGGTTATAAATTGGAACCTCATGGATGTTGATTTCGTTTATAAAAATAAAAGGGAGGGAGTAAGAATATTGGAGATGGTTCTTCCATTAACAAGATATACATCCAGTATGTAGATGATACCATATTTTTCATGATCATTTGGACAGAGGAGGTGAGGAGAGGATAACAAATGAAGATAAATTCAAATGAAACTAAAAGAAAAAGAAAGGTGTTTTACCTCTTGAAATAACTTCCTCGATAACCTCCTTAAGGGAAGGGGTTTTGGTCTTTTGGGAAGACCAAGAGCTTCCTGGTCATGGGTAGTGACTAGGAAATGGTATTTGGGCAGAACATTGAGGATCTTCAAGGCTTATAAGAGTGAAGAGAAGAGGGAGTGGTGAGGGGTTTTTATAGTGGAGGAGAGGGGTAAATTTTGAATATTTAATTCATTTTTTTATTATTTCCCTCAAGACAACCAATAGTGTTGTTTCATGTGACCCCTAATAGTAATAAGTGAATGTGAGTTCGAACCAAGTGTCCTTACATCACTTATGATGTCATAAATAGTGTATTTAACCGATAATTTGCATATACGATATTTTATCATATTTCACTATTCATCAAAAATTCTAGAATTTCATAAAAATACAAAAAATTTACCCTAAACATTTTTTGAAATGTAGAATTCAAAAATGAACTCCATTTTTAAAAATTATGTTTCTAAATATTATTAATTTAATTTTTTAAATAAACTCAAATTTAATTCGAAAAACAACAATCTTAAAGTGAAATTAGTTTTATTTGTCATTGAAAAACTAATTAAGATCTCATTATCTTATTACCTTAAGAAAATAAAATAATATTATTATTTACTATTCATAATGCTCATATTACTATTTTTATTACTATTCATAAGGGTATGTTACTATTCACCAAAAATCATGTTTTTTCTATCAGTCTCCAAATAACTTACTGATCACAACTCTAGATGACCATTTTTAGAAATTCAAAACAAAGAAGTAGAAAATTTATATTTAATAGCCAGGTTTTGACTATCTCATAAATAACCTAGTGTTGTTTTAAAGGAACACAATGATGAATATAATGTATTTAAGAGAAACATGCCATAAAATGTATGGGGTGTTATAATCCCTCCTTGGTCCACCCAGGCCTAACTACATGGATCCTATTTTTTCTCACCCTATCCTCTATCCTATGAAATCCTCTATTTATTCCCTCTTCAAAGCCATCAATGACAAGAACTCTATACTTTGGGATCCTTTTTCTACATGGGGCCAAGATTAAACCTCCACCAAAGCCTCTGTACATGGAAAACCATGAATTTGGAAACACAAGTGTGTCTCCCATTTGTATTTTCATTACTTATATTAGAGTTTTGATGCACTTGTCCTGCCATATGGTTATGGTCCTCAGGGTTCATTTGGTTTTCATTCCTTTATTCAAGAGGATCCAATCCTGGGGACAGTTTTAGGGAGTTCACAGTCTTAGATACCAGGTTTAAGACCACGCCCTACCCTTGTGAACTCTACGACCATGAGCCTCTAGTTCCAATAAGGGAGGGAGAGGATCAATCTTCTATTTCATTATGACATGGTATTTGTTCATCCTCCCTTACTAAGGAACAAATTTTGGGGAATCACTCTCAGAGTAAGCCCCTTTTATTTCTTGTGGGAGGTTGCACACCTTCTCCTTTCTACCTCCTAGTCACTGGGTTGAAGAGGGGATGAGTACCTGAGTCCCATCCACTCTCACATACCCTTGGCCTCTTTCAACAATAGATAAGGATAATTGTGTGACTTTTTGGAACTTTATATTTCCCCTTTACATCACATTCAGGAATGAATCATCATAAATCATGCAGACAAATAGTTTATCCATGATCATGGAACACACATAGTCAGATACATGTTTTGGAAGAGAATATTCTTCTGGATCTTCCTCTCACCTTCCTTTAGGGTGCCTCCCTAGGATTAGGTCCTAAAGTCCATGTATCCAACTTCAGGGAAATCCAGATTTTTTAGTTTCTCAAATATTATGTTTCCTCATATCTCTCACACTAATCATGAATCATGTGGGCACATAGGTTGATGATTGTCACAAAATCCACAAGTTATCTAAGTCATGGGTCTCATTCTGATTATAAGTCCTAAAATAATATGGGCATTATCCTTAGAAGTAAGCCCCAACTCAACCTTTCGGTGTCCCAATCAAGAGTAAGCCCATACCGAAACTATCCTCAAGTCTCCCACTTCAGAAAAATCCCTAATTCATACCAATCCTTGGTCATCCTCCAAAAGAGAAATCCCCATTAATAACCCCTAATCACCAAGAAACCTTAGTGTGTAATCCCTGAACTATTGAACTATGATTACTATAATTCCATGTATAATTAGGATATTTAGGATGCTTATCTAAGGCTCAAGCTCAATGGGAATACTTCTCAGTAGTAATCCCCCAAAAGGTAACACAAATCTTTCAAAGGACATCCTTATAAGGAATAAGCCCCCAACTTAGTCCTCTCAAAGGGATATACTCCCCTATGAGACAAATTTAAGGACCTATAATATATGTGATCCCTCATTACTGAACTATGAGTGATTTGATTCCCATCCAAATGGGATACATAGAAACCCCCCTAGTGTGATAAATCAACACCTCAAATCAACCATGCTCTCTCTGGGAACTCTTTCTAGTAGGGTATAATTCAATATAGAAATTAAAATCCCTTCCAAGTTCCCTAGGATACTTTGGTATAATTCCCACACCAATCATTTACTAGGCACCTTTATCCTATACGTCCTTGACACATGACATAAAACTGTATGGTTGGGTCCTTATCACATCAAATTAAAAGGTAAGGAATTCATCAGTAAGTGCCACCAAACTACATGGGTTCTAATTATTTTTATAAGGATACATAGAAATCCCATTGATTGGTTTCATCCCAATTTCAAAACAATTGTCCTCTCCCAAGATAAAAATACACTCTAGAGTGCCCCATTATGTGGAAAAAAAACCAACATCATTGTAATTTCGACCAAAGAATCTCTAATCAATATATAAGTGGATAAAATCAACGGATAACCTCATCAAAATACATATATCTCCATTGATGAATATCCTTAGATACATAAACATGTTCATAAATTATATACATGTTAATAATTAATTTTCAATTTAGGGGTGACCCATATCATAAATGGAAATTAATGTAGGATTTGCGAACATATCTTAAATCTAAACGAGAGTCCTGAAATATGTAATAATTCCCCCCAAAAGTGTGTAATTAGTCTGATCTCTCCTTCAATTGACCAATGTGTGTTCTTAATCATCATTGACCAAAATTCCCAATGAGTGCATGCATTTGGAAGGTAGGTCCTCATGGATACAGAATCATTGGGTTTTTCGGGTTCCACAAGAAATCTATTGGAAATTATTCAGAAATATATAACATTAAATAAATGATTACACAAAACTCAAATCCCTATATTCTACTATCGTGTGAACCAAATGATTATTTTAATTAGAAATAAAAAATGGTAAACCCAGTGTGAATAACTTAACTCTAAAATCTCCTCAATAATATAAGAAGGATATACTTTCTAGTCCTCATCATACCATTCCATTTATAACCCAAACATATCTTTGAGGGAATAAAATAATGAACCTAATGTGAATTATTAACCAAGAAGAAAGTATGTCCCACCTTCCATGCCCCATTCACTTCATAGAACAGGAATAGATAATAAAAGAAATCATTAACGTGTTTATTAATATGAGATGATTCATTGATGGGGTTTTAGTTTTTTTATGTCAAATATTATGAACTTCCTTTCAGAACTCCCTTCGATCCAATGGAATCTTTCCTACATTCACCAACACATTCCCGGACTACTACTCAGGCAGGGTCTTTTTCCCAATAGAGGATTCCATCACCAACTCAGTGTCTTCAACACTAGGTCTCAAACTTTTTTGTCTAGGTGTACCATTAAAATGGTATAATCCTACCCATGGAGGTTTCTTGATAGGCCCTCTATCTATTGAATCCCCATTGATCATCTGGTTTGTGATGACCAGTTGTCCTAACATAGAAGACACGAACTGTTGTATTCAACAATTTTAGGATCCTATCCCCAGAACGCAACAACTTGTCTCAACATTACCTTAAGGAGTTGTATAAATAGGCCGTATATGGATTTATACATAAGACACAAGTTTCCTTCCAAAGTTATCTTGACATTAGTCATCACCTTCAACATGATGATGTAGTGAGTACTCAATATGATGAGGGTTTCATCCTTGGTCGATCTTCCCAGGTCACCTAGAATAGGGAATAAAAAATGACCCACTATGGACAGTGGATGGACAATAGGGTAATAGTACCTATATTGACCCTATCCTTTTAAAAATATCATTACATGATTTTAAGCATAATGAAACATCATATTACAATAAAATGATACTAAAGTTTTGTGTCTTGGAAGACAAGGTACATAAAACTAAAAACAGGGAACTAAATAAAATAATTCTTTATTTAATTTTCATAAATAGTTCCAAACTTGCATTATGATGATAAATATTCATAGTATAACCTGGGGATAACATGAAAAAGGGGATGATCTAAAATTCCCAATAAGGGAATAAACATAAGAATAAAGGATTAGCACATGGGTTAGAAGGTATGACATAATGATATTAAAATGCATTGAACATATGGAATTGTAATATATTAAAATGGGATAATATAAGCATGGATTCATAGTAATGTTTCAACAACATAAAACATTAATTTATCATGATTCAATACTCTTTGCACATAGAGGATCACAAGTCATGGTTAACCAAAAAGATTGTTTCACATGGTATCACGAGTCAATACTAACCGCCAAGATTGTTGCACATAACGTCTCATGAGACTAAACATTACACAATGAATTAGAGAAATATTTGGGAACATACATCATAACATGTTCATTTATATTATTTACAAATATAGAATCATACATAATCAATCATACATAAACATAAGGTTTACCAATGGTAAGAATTATGTATCATAATCATGTCATAAAGCATAACAAATAAGAGTATCATAAAAATGTCTGTGAAGGAAAGTAATTAGATCTTTAATGGAAAATAATATGTTAAAATGGGAATATATCGTGAAAATCGAGGTCAAATTGATGTAATACATGTAAAAAGAGTACTTATGAAACATTATAATTAAAACATTTAAGTGCGGTTAAAGGAAAATATCTATGGTCATTTAAAATATAAAAAAGAATAGTATTTTATATAAAACAATAAGTGGACCAAACATGTTTTCATAATAAAAATAGTGGTTTTATAAAAATAATGTTGTCTCAAAAATATAATATATAGTGGACTTGAAAATGGTTAAGAATTCAGAATGTTCCCTTAATACGGGATTTCTTACGGGAAGAATTGAGGAGGAAATCATTTAAATATGTGTATATACCCACATTTTAATGATGAATGGACCTTTATGAATGATTTTTGAGAATGTAAAAAAATAGAATATGTACATAAAAATAATATATAACTTTAATTAGTAAAAAATAATGATAGAGAAACCTGAAGGAATAATAGAGGTTCGAGTAGAATCACTTACCTAAGTACGAAGGTGTCCTTCACTTGATCTTAATGTCATGGATAACAAAATTAAATTAGTCAATTAGTATGTAAAGAACATATTGATCATGTAATTTATTTATTATAACCATATTATGTTCATTCACATCCTTTTTGATGTGTTAATATGTTCAGTTTCATTGTTTGGGAGCGTTTGTTTCCTTGGTTTTCGTGATTACTTATATACATGTAATGATAAACATGTAAGATGAAAATGTTAGTCTAGAATTGATGTTTTATGTTATTAGTTAATATAAATATGATTTAATAGTTATAAAATTCACTTGTTTATTTGGATTTAAGATGAATCATCGTATAAAACATTAATGATAACTGTTTTGGTTAATTGGCTGTTTTTTTCACATCGAACACATTTTGATTTATAAATTAATATCATGTGTACAAAAAAATTTCAAAAACCTTAAATTATAAAGTTCAAATATATTATAGTATTTTTAAACTATCAAAAATATTACATGAACATAATTGAATATGGTAATAGAAATTGAAAACTTGTCATCTTGGAATGTGATAAATTAACACATCTTGGATGGTGTTTTCATTTATAGTATAAAATGAGGGGAAAATAGAGATGATGATGAATTATTACATTATAATAAAAAAATTCCAATACATGTAAGGTATAGGATTTATCATAATATTTGGATAAAAGTAGGTGAGGAAATAAAAATAAAGAAAGGAATTGGGAAGGAAATAAAGGAAATGAAAATAGGAATTTACCACTTGAATATATCTTCCTTGAGAATCTATTTAGGGGAGATAATTAGGTATTTTGAGGAGATAAAGGGATTTTTTACGTGGTATAGGGTATTAGGGAGATATTTGAGTAGAATTGGGGCTATGAACTAGGCTTGAGAGGTGTGAGTAGAGGAGGTAAATATGGTAGGTATTTATAGTGGAGGAGAGGAGGGGTTTCCCATTATTTTAATATTTTGTTTAATATTTTTGCTCAAGACTATGAATTGTCTTGATTTTGGTGAACAATAACATTAAATTGATAATTTTAGATTGAACCAATGGAAATTTACATTATCCATGACTCAATCATGATGAAGAAATCCATTTATTTAGCATTTATGATAAATTATAATATTTTACTATACACCAAAAATTCAAGTATTTTAGAAAAATCCCAAAAATTCACCCAAATAATTTTTAAAGGTGTAGAATAATAAAATTAAATTCATTTTATGAAAATTTAAATTTAAATATTTGAAATTTAACTTTTAATTTAAATCATAATTTACTTGAAAAATACAAATTTTAAAATTAGAACATTTTTTCTAACACTTTGAAAATTTAATTAAGACCTCTTAAAATTATCTTATATTCATAAGTCATCAAAATACTTATTTATGAATACATTTTATGAAAGTAAATTTTCCTCTAAATTTTTAAATATATCATAAAATTTAAATTAAATATAAATGACTTATAAAAATACCAACACTAAATTAATAATTTTTATAATATTTACTTATATATACTATGATATAATTATATCATATTGGAACATAAAGAAGGATAAATTATATTTATACTCTCATTAGTGAAGTTAATGTTCAATTGGATGGTTTATTATTCATAAGGGTCACATTGCTATTCCAAAGGTCAAGTTACGTTTTCATCGGCATATATTCCTTACCTTCAAGTGATACATTTTATTTCACTCGTTATTCATTTAAAATGTTTTTATTGCTTTCTATATGTATTATTATAATATTATACTCTAAGAAATAATTATAAGAACAAAATTTATTTGATAAAATATTAGGTCGTTATAATACCACACCCCTCTCCCCTATGAAGAAGCCCACCAATCTAGTTTGGTGGCCATCTGCAAGCAGGAACATACACCTGTACCCTTTAATTCAACTGTCTAGTATCCTATTCTAAAAGAACTCATAGAACCTATCAACCTAGTATGGTGATAAGACATGAGGAGGTTCACACTCTTGATTTCATTCACTTGTCCTTCTAATAGTTTCTTCTAGCAGTAACTGGAGAATTCACTCAGAAATTCCTAACAACAACTTGTGGTACACCCAATACTCTTTCTGCACACACAAGTACTATCAGTATCCTCAAATTGGAAAGGGAGGACACGATCATTCATATACACCTAATATAGATACATAACAAACATATATCTGCATTCCAATCACTGAATTAACCAATAATATCATTAAAATGGTGAAAGAGAAGATGAAAATCCATGCCCACATTCTACATAATTTCTAGGATATTAAAACAAAAAGGATAGTGGTGAATTAGGGATGGACTCACAACTTCATCCCCACAAATGGAGTGGCTACTGAACATGTCACCCTAGAGTAGAAACACACCACTACTCTCATCTAGGAGGGTCATTGGGAAAACTACCCTATATTATATGGACAACTTGATCAGTCACATACACCCATTCCAACTAAAGGTTGTCATCTATCCCACTAGCCACTCCAATGTGGGATGAAACACCTAACTATGAAAACCACTTACCACTGCAAGCGTCCCCTACCACTCACAAAAATTAATCTAAGACGAAGCCTCACCAAAGGCAACTGGATGCCAAGTAGATGATCTATGATCCCACTCTACATAAATCTAGAGTTCTTGAGTCCATTAGATGCTTAGATATGGAAGATCAAGATCCCACTCTCCTATTAAAAATTTACATGAGTAGTTATAGTAATCCCAATGGTCCCCTATAGACACTTCATTATGACATCTTGCTTCATGACTACAATCTGATTGATCTCAAGGACCCATCTCTTGATAAGGGTCATGAAAACCCTCCATGTGGCCAGAAAATCATGGAGTAAGTGGGTTTACCCCTTGATATAATCCACCATGTTGATCCTACACATTTTGGCACTTTCTATGAAAGTTCTCTCCATAGTATAATTTCACTTCATCCAAAGGGTCCTCTCCTTTGCGATTTAGTGATGAGAAATACCTCCTACCATGAGGCACATGGGAATACAAGTCTACTCATGTCTGATATCTTGTTATTGGATATTGAAATTATTTATAAACTAGAAAAAAAATACCCAAAGTGATGGGAATTATTTGAACCTCATTTGGATCACCAGCCTTCTAACATAAGTGAGGAAGTCTCAACCAGTTTCATTACTTATGATAAAGGGGGGAGTAATCATCCACTCTGGTCAGACCAAGTAGAGGAACCTCGGGGTAAGGATGAAGAATACGTGATAAACATTATGTAATAGCTTTCTAAATATGACATACTAGTCAGGTTCTGGCCTTCATCCACACCTCGATATGACATTCTAGAGGCATTTTAACAAGATTTTTTCCATTCCATACCCCTCAATATATGGAAAAGTCTTTTTCACTTTATAGAAAAATTATTACAGTATAATGAGTATCAAAATCATGATAAGGTAATAGAAGTTATGAAATGAGAAACAAGATTGGAAGCTCTCTAAGTCATATGAAATCTAGAGAAACAACAAAGAGCCCTTCAATGTGCATTTCTTAGTGTATTAATGAGATTTTAACAGCTGGTCATAGATTCCCCATCTTATGTTCATATAAAAGGATGGGGCGCACATGGATAGTTAAATTTCACTACACTACCTAACCAACAAATCCAACTAAAAGTTGTAACATTCTATGTTAGATCCTCGGGCTGGCTTCATCAAATAGATCCCATTTACAGCTGGGGAAGTGCTCAACAAAAATAGGTCTTAACCAACTCCAACCAATGTTAGGCCAGAAGAGATCATGCTATTGGTAGGATCTTACACCATTCATATGAAAATGAGACTTAAGCTCCCTATTTGGGAGAAATAAGAAGTTAGATTGTGAAAATGTGAGAAATGTTAGAATGGTATTTAGAAGTGGGTGATCTAGGTGCATACCAAATGATTCACCCAGCCCATGTCTAATCAAAAATCCATAAAATCAAAATGGTATCCATAGTATTAGAAATGATGGTAGTTCAGGAGAAACCCCATCATGTAGGAAGGTGGGATTTTTTATCCCAACATTTGAGGTCAAAAAATCTATCCTGACAGATTGTGAAATTGGAATAAGAATTTCCCCAACACTCAGGGTTGAAGAGTTTTCAATTTAAACAACCACCTATGTGAATATTAGACTTCTCCAAATTAGGTCTAACACTATATATTGAATCCTCCATGTTCACCCCATCCCATGATCTATTATCCTTATTAGGGATGTGCACAATAGAACTATCTGGAGATTCTCTTTAGATCACTATCTGTCAAATATCCCCTATGGAATCATCATAGAGGAGGGAAGGAGATTGTTGAGGGCATATAAAGAGACATTCCCACAAAGAAACTGATGAAATTACTTCAATTCATTATGAGTTAAGGAATGTAATCAATTGCTTCTTTTTATATTCTACAGAACATGATTCCATTTCATAGGAAGAGTCATAGAAGGAAGTTTCCACTCATAATGTGCTCCACACTGAAATAATTTTAGGAAATATGTGTACTCAAAACGAAAATCATTCCCTGAATCTTGGAATTTCCTAAAAAAATCAACCCTTTCCTCCTTGAAAGGTACAAAGTAAATGGAATGGTTTAGATTGTACATCACCAGCCTCCTGGAGAGGATAAGTCCCTTTATTTGGAAAATATATTTTCTCAATAAGAGGAATATATGAAATAATTGAGGATAATTGATTAAGAACTATACTGAGGAATCCCTCCTACTACATATAATCTCTAATATGATCCTCCACTCACACTGCCAACCAGAGTGCCTTGATAAAGAGGAATCATAACAACAACTGAAGGGGGTCTGGAACACCCGATTAACATAGGGTACTAACCACCAATATACTTGGATCATGTAGTAGCAGATTGGGAATTCCCTCTATTGGTTACATGGCCCAAAAAAGTCCAAGAACATTCTTACATGAATTTCCCTATGGGTTACCCATGAAAAATAATTGTGGTACCGCCGCCCATGGCTGTACTAGCTGTTGTACCTACTCAAGCTCCATCCTAGCCAGACATTCCTCAAGGTCTCATGAATTCTCTTGAATAACTCATGGATTGATTAGAATACAAGGAAGAATATAAACCATAGATACAATTATAGGGACCCCTGAACAACATGAAGTAATGAAACATAGTTTCTTCATGAAACTATTTCGAGGACTAGCCTTTGTGTGGTACAAATGTCTGTAGGTTCGATTAATAATTGGATGGGAAGACCTCCGTTAAAATTTTCTCTTCAAGTTAATGTCAATGTTCTAGAAGAAAAATATAATTGACCTCTCAAACTATAAGAAGAAGGAAAATTAAGGCATCTCAGATTTTATTTCTCAGTGAAATTGGTTGACATACTCCTTGAACATACCACTCCATTTATAATATTGTTTTCCAATCCATATAGAGAATCTTTTCAATGAGTTTCACCCACTAGTTAGCCATGTGAAATATATAGGAGGGCTTTAGGACCATACCAAAATCAATCAAAGAGCAGATTAATCTATCACAAAGACCAAATACTAGGCCGGGGTAATTCCATCTTCTTAGGGAAGTAGAATAGGAAAAGAAGATGCTGCCACTGCTGTACTTATGTAGGCCATTGTACCCTCTCCTACTAAAATTCTTGCACCATATCATGTGGATATACCTCATAACCATAATAAAAAATTCTAACCTCGTAAGGATGATGAAAAATAGTAGAGGAAAAATATTTTGAAGAGATGGAAAACAAATTCTATTCCTTATGAAATGACCACATACATGGATACCTCATATCAGCATTGGATAACAATATAATAAAGTTACCAAATCTCATGAATCCTAGGAGAAAGGGTGATGAATATATTCAACATTTTTTACACATATATCAAGCATAAAGGAACAACATCGATGAGTTTTTTCTTCAATTACCTCTTTTAAAATATGGGGGACTCTAGGAAAGTGAAGCTAAAAAAATTCTACCCAAGTAATGGGTGTCTAAACCTCTAAGTTAGAGGAAGATATAAAATTAAAGGAAGTTATAAGAAATAGTATGTAGTAATTCAGGGATTGTATGGTTAGAAAAATGATCAATTGAATTCATGCTATCCTATGAGCACTGTTATAGTATCCAAATATGCCTCTGTCCAATTTTGCTATAACACATCCAACTTCATCAGCAGCTCCGTACTTTAAAAACCAGCCCGCTAAAAAGTGACATGGACAGAAGGGTAAGAAGAAGATTTAATAAGATGATCATGTTTCATGGTGGAAATTATCATATACCTTAGTGGAATTCAAGTCGATGGTCTCAAAGGCACATGCACTACCCTGCAAAATGGTACAATAAGAGTCCACCCATCAAACCGAATCTCCATCAGATGAGAAATTGATCTTCGATTCCATTGATATTATTCACTCAATAGATCCTTTCTCGATTGATGAGAATGATTATGAACAAGAATTCCCTATATTTGATTGGGGAACTAGGGGAAAAGTCCATCAGATTCAAGGATATAGGGTAAGATGTGGTTGTTCTCAAAATCACTACTTTAACCATGCCCCTGCTCAAACTGTCTATGTGACTGAAACTCATGGGAGAGATCTATAGTTATCTCAGAAAGAAAAAGTAAATTTCACCACATATGATAGGGTCCTACCTAACACAGTTATCCAAGAAATTTGATTAGGTGACATGTCATCAACTAATCAACCCCGATGTGTAGGAAGACCTAGTGTACATAATCCTCCAAGACCAGAAGCACCTTCATCCCCCATTCCAAGTACTGGTCCATCTGCATAAAGAATATAAAATATCAAAGAAACTATGAAATAACACCCCCACATAGGTAAGTGAAAACCTTTAGACTGGAATATATGATTTTTTGAAGCAATTGACCTTGGTGCCAACCAATTTCTCAATCCTTGATGTTTTGAGTCTACCAAAAGATCTCCAGGATGCACTCATGAAAGCTTTTTCATGCCCTTTGGAATTTGAAACTATGTTTATTGCTACTAAAGTGTATCTCATAGAGAATATTCTTATAGAATTCCACACATCCATCTATTTCATTGACAAGGATGAGGAATCCATCATACAAGTACACCTAAAGTTATTCTATATATTTAGCATGATAAATGACCTTGATGTGAAATGAGACTTCATTGGAAATGACACAGGATTCAACCTCATCCCAATAGAACACTTCTTCAAATGGGATTTAATGAATATCACTTATCCCTTCTAACCAAATGTTACTAGGTTATGAAAATAATGAGAAAATTATATAGGAAAAATCAAACTTAGGAATCAGTTCAGGGATCTCCTGTATGACTCAAAATTTATGGTTGTTATACAGGGTACAACCTTCAATGTTCTACTAGGAATACCTTGGCTACATTTGGATGTGGTTGTCCCCTCATTGTAAAACCAATTCCTCAAATACTGTATCAATGGTTTAATTAGGACATTGCATGGTCAAAATCCCCCATTCAAATCTTATGGATTAAAATATATTGATGCAGAATTATACCAAAAGGAATGGAAACATTCCATGGATAATAATGTCACACAGATCTATGACCTAAATGTTATAGATATGATTCTGGCCAATCCTTTCAAAGAGATCGGTGAAGAGTATGGTGTCCCCATCAACCAAATCAATGATGTGGATTTCAATTTCAGAACACATCAAATGGTTCTAGTTATGTTAATCGTGGTAGTTGAGACCGATAGCATTAGACAAGATGTTAACTCTCTGTGTAATACTAAAATCCTGAGAAAAAAAATATTCCTTCCATAATCTGATCTCCAACAAAGCCCAATTCTATCAGCCATATGGGAAGAAGTTGTCATGCCTATAGGAGAAATTGAAGAGTCTCATTCTCAATCCTTTTTTCCCCTTCAGATCTCCAAAAGGCCTCATACCAGCAAGTGAGTCTGAAATGGTTGATTCATATTATGGATGTTCAAATGGTGATTTGTATCCTCCCTCTGAGGAACTTCTTTCATCACCTACATACTAAGAATAAGTGAAAGGGTTAAAGCATGACGAATAGGAATAAGAGGAAGAAGTTAGGGATTCCCTACCAATATTTGAGGAAGGTGTCTCCAGCATGTTTAATGTGGTCAGAGAAATTAATCTGGGCATATAAGAAGATCAACAACCCACATTGATTTGTTTGTTTATGACCCTCAATGAATTAGAAATGTATACTTCCATCCTAAAGTAACACCAGGAATTTTTTCCCTTGATTTAGACATAAATTCTAGGCCTTGACCCCATAGTGTCCACCAATCACTTGGGTTTTCAAGGAGACTATCAAGGGTATTGGAGGGTAGCCAAAAGGACATGCCTAACTCATGCCACCAAAATTGAGGCTGAAGTCGATAAACTCATAAAGTCTGACTTTATCCGAGAAGTACAATATCTGAAATGGATAGACAAAATCGTCCTTGTGAATAAGAAAAATGAGAAAATCAGAGTCTGTGTTGACTTTTGAGATATCAGTTGGCATTGTCTAAAGGATGAATTCCCAGTTCCAATCACAAAACCCTAGATTGATGCTGTAGTTTTTTATCAAGCCCTTCTCTTCATGGATGGATATTCAGGGTAAAATGAAATCAAAATGGCTCAATATGATGAAGAATTCATGTTCTTAAGAGGCACCTAGGGAGTATTTTATTATCAATTAATACCCATCATCTTGAAGAATGATAGTGCCACATACCAATGTGCCATGCATCCCATCTTCAAACCCATCATGGTGATATTTTTTAATGTTATTTTTATAATATGGTGGTAAAATCCTAACAAAGTTATGAAAACTTAACTGAACAGAAGACTGTCTTTATAATCTACAATAGCATAGCCTGAAGATAAACACCTTAAAATGTGATTTTGGGGTAGCCTCTGGGAATTTTCTCAGCATCATTATACATCATCTTTTAATTGATCTATAGCTATATAAAACAAAGGAAATCCTTAAAATGTCACTTCCTCTAATCCTTAAAGAGTTTAGAGAAATTAAATAATACTTAGCCTATATCCTATTCTTGATATCCAACCTTGAAATAAAATGTTTCCCTTTCACCAAAATGACAAAGAAGTGGGTAAAATATTAATGGAACAATGACTTCCAAGAGGAATTTAATGACCTAAATAAATACCTTTTTAGTCCACTAGTATCAATGCCACCCATTGAGGGAAATCCACACATCATATATGTGACAGGTATGGAGTGATCGCTAGAAACCTTCCTTGTGTGAAAGAATGATGTTGGGAATGAAAACAACCTCTATTACCTCATTCCAACCATGATTGACATTGAAACTCATTATTTAGATAACAAGAAGAGATAGCTAGAATTAATATTTATGTTTCCAAAAACAATAGAACTATCTACAACATCACAAAATCCAATTGGTCTCTCATAAAAACCATCTAAAGTATTTCCTCATCCACCCAATGTCAAAAAGATTTATGGCATGATGGGCAATTATTTTGTAGTAGTTTGATATATATTCTACTCCTCAGAAAGTAGAAAATGACCATTTATTAGCATATTTCCTTAAAAAACACCCATCTATAGAAGCAATATCTATAAATAATTAACATCCTTATGAAAAGATATTTTCTATTCAAGATCAAGCCAAAAAGTGGAAAATTAATTTTGATGATGCATCCACTAGCCCAACAAAAAAGAGATTTGAAGGCTCTAATCTCAACAAAGTTGAGTTAGGGATTGTGTTTATCTCCCCATAAATGGTATTCTTACCTTACTCCTTCCTACTACCAAAGGTTTGTACCAATAATGAGGAAGAATATTAGGCCCTCATTTCCATCCTGGATTTTTTACTCCACATATTGATGGGTCACCTAGAGGTGAAAGGTTACTTAGAGTTGGTAATAAAATAGATTAAAGGGGACTATTCCATTAAAAATGAAGAGTTGATCCAACTTCTTGATTATGTCTGTAGGTTAATGGGGGAGTTCCCATAAAATCCAAAATTACCTTATGTATCATGATCATAAAGTTCCTAGGAAAATGCATTCAAAAATGACACTATAGGTCTGGCTGATCCAAACTGGTACAAAACAATCATCAGCATTTCCCATCACTAAATATTCTCACTTTTTATTCATGTTATAATGAAAGTGATTGATGAAATCTTTACTATAATTTATCCATATGTTCTTACCATGGGATGGATGATTCCCATCATTGAATACCTCTCAGATAGAGTACTCCCATCAAAAAAACATGAAGGATAAGATTTTATGGGGAGAATCTAACTTCACTTTTTGTGATAGCCCAAATCACTAGAAAGTCCTCTTCAAATGTGGCTTTAATGGAATCATTCTCAGATGTATTGATGGAGAAGATAGTATTACTATTATAGAAGAATTACATGCATAAGTCTCTGGTTCCCAATAGTCATGGTAGAGGATTTCTTATCAAATTCAAAGACATGGATACTTTTAGCCTTTGATGATATTGGATTTCATGAAATTCACCATGAAATTTAATTCTTATCAAGCACACGCCAGCTTCATCCATCAATTCCAATAGTTTCTAAAAACATTCAAATATTCCTATCCATTTTCTATAAGGGGAATGGAGTTTTTGGTTTCATACTATCCAACTATATCCATGTAGTTGAAATACATCTTTACTGCTACTAATTTCTTCTCCAAATGGGATAAGGTAATCACCCTCAAAAAAGTTGGGGCCAAAAGCATCATGGGATTCGTAAAAGAAACAATCATTAAAAAAATTGGTGTCCCTAATAAAATACTGATGGAAAATGAAACTAAATTTTATTAGGATGAGTTAGAAAATCTATATTAGTAATAAAATATCATGTCTAAGAATTTATCCCACTTCCATGCAGTGGATAATGGATAGATTAAGGCCATAAATGAGAAACTATAAAAAATATTATAGAAAATGGTGGATAAATATAAGAATTATTATCCTGAAAATATCATTCATGCCTTATGGGATTTCCAGACTATGAATTGTACTTCCACACAGGTCACTCCGTACTCACTAATATATGAAACTAAAGAAGTTATTCTCATTGAGGCCTAGTTTCCATCACTTAATGTATCATCTATGATCAGTTATTTATAGATGAGAAATCCCATAAATTAAAGGATAAATTAGAGTGACTGGATGAGGAAATATTTTATGCCTCTCATTACATAGACTTTAATCAAAATCAAATAGCATGTGATTTTAACAAGAAAGTCTACCTCCACTCATTCCTAGAGGATAACTGGTATTGGTCCTCATAACCCTAATAATACTTGGAAGGGAAGACTCCCAATATTGAAATGAAGCGGGAAGGACCTTATTCTATACATAACGTCAATTATAACAAATCTTATTCCTTGGTCTCAATGGATGGAGATATCATTATAATTTCGACCAATGCAAGGTTCCTGAAGAAATGCATCATGTAATCATGTGGATCATGTCCCAGCCATAAGACATTAAACTAAATATTGGGTATTTGTCACATGACCATAAAAGGAATGATATAATGTCTGTTCTACATGATGTTAACCTACATGGAATCATCTTCCTTTCCACATGATGATAATGTGCATGACATACAGTCCTGATCGAACGACCTACTATGACATGATACCATTATTCCTCACTAAATGACATCAAATTATATGGTTAGTGTCCCTCTAATTCGAAGTTAAGAAACTCTAAAGTAATCATGGGTTGAGACATTCCACTTTATTACTTAAAAATGTCCCTTCATATCAGGTGTACATCCCAACCATCTTCGTCTAACCCCTCAAAAGTTTGAGATGGACTCCTGGTGAGGCATAAAGAATAATAGATGGGTAGATCCCATGCATAATCCCCACTAACACCATATCCACCTTTCAGTGGTTCTTGGGGCCCATTATGGGTATAATTACCAATATAATCAAAATTTTATCATATGATAGTAAACTGTATGATCCTATCCAGAACTATATGTTGCTTTATTATCACGGCATAGAGATGTGTATCGACGTTTGAACCTTCCGTACTGGGTCCAACCAAGATTAAGTGATGTAAACCCCCATTATTTTCCCAATGTATGAATCAGATATACATAAATATACTTTCCAAGATAAATGTCTTGATTCCCATTACAACGGGATACATAATGATGCTTAAAATTCATAATTTGGTTGAGCCATCATCCTAGAAAATATCAAACCCTCTTTCCCCACATAAAAGCCTGACTAATTTAGGGAATAATCTTTCTGTAATTACTTGTGGCTTGATTCTAATTCCAATGAGATATGTAGTGATGCTTGGATCTCCAATCATGGGCCCAACTATAACAAAATATGATAAATTCCCTCTCTGTGTGCATGTGTTAGAATAGTATAGAGAATTATATTTTAGAAAATATGAATGTCTTGTTTCTCATTCAATGATATATGGAGTGACACCTATATCTTCAGTATTGGTTCCATCTATAATAAAACATATACCCCACACCCTGTGTATAGATTAAGCCTATGTAGGGAACCTTCTAAGAACTACGTGTGTATTTATTATTGTACCAACAAGATATGTAGTGATGCTTTATAACTATCACCTAGTTCATCCACGATACCCATTTTCACATCAGGATTCTCACATCCCCACTATATGATGTTGAAATACATGGTTCTCAAAGAACTATGTGTGGATAGAAAATCATTCCTATGAGATACGTAGTGACCCCTAGATTTTCATTCTTGGGACCAACCACAACATTTCCATTCTTCCATGATGGTTCATATTTATCCTCACTCCATGACATTAAACTATATAGGATTTGAAGAACAACGTATGGATTTATTCTCATCCAAATGAGATATTTAGGAACACCTAGATCATATCTTATGACCCATCTACCATATAATTTAGATTTCTCTATCCTTCACTTGTGTTTCCTTTATGTTGTGGAAATAACCTTTTCTTTTTTTGTTTCTCAAATCGAGAATAGCTCACATGGGATCAAGTGTTTTGGTAAAAGGATTTCCTATATAAGAGTGGCATATCAATTAACCTTGTGGTTTCCATGGTCCTAAATACAAGACCTTAATAGGCACATTAGATTTCCTTATCATATAACAAAAAAACTACATGATTTATTCAAGAACTACTTATGGATTGATTCTCATTTCACTAAGATACATAGTGATGCTCAGATCTCTTGTCCTGGGCCTAGTCATAGAAAAATATAGTAAATTTCCCTACTCTCCTATTTATGACACAGATCTACATGACATTACCGAGTATGTTTTGTCACCTTATGTATGAAACCATTTAATAAAAAATAATTTTTCCCATGCATTAATTTAATCAGTGTGTGAAAATTTTATTTTTTAACTAAGTGTATCTTGATTATTTCTCTAACAAGATATATAGTGATGATTGTGTCCAATTCCCTAGACCATCCATAATAGTCCATAGAACTTCACATCAAGTCACCTTCATCCTTACTGCATGGCGTTAAACTACTCATCTAATGTCCTAACCAGAGGACTTTATACTACATAGTACCTTAAGAAATATGTATGGATTGATTCTCATTACAATGAGATACATAGTGACACATAGGTTTCATATCCTAGTCCCATCCACAAGGTAAGAAAGAGTACCCCTATCTTGTGTCCAAAAAAATTTATATACAGGAGCGCTTGATTTGGCTCCCCTCATTATGAGGTCTACTAGAAAAATAGAGATGCACTCCTTCAATATAAGAGTATTATATATGCAATAGACTATACACCTCATGGAAAATATTAGTAAAAAAATTTCATTTGTTCTTGTACATTTCCCATCTACTTTTAAAACTCCGCATCATGAACACTTTCTGGTATTCATAATCCTCCTCCATCTCTGGGTGATAGAAGGCTTAATAACTAAAGAATCCTTTTTATTGACTTGTTGTAACATGCCACAGTTGGCATTGGACAAATTAAAACACAAAAAACTCTTTTCAACCAAACAATGACACTATTGACTACCTAGTAACACACCCTAACTATATTAGCATAAAATAGACCACAAAACAGGTTTCTCAATTAGTAGTAACTTCATCCTCAAGAGAAGCCACTTTTGTCTCTGTTTGATTGGACAACATTATTATAGAACCCATTATTTGAATTTGGTCTATGGTCATCTCCCCGATATCATTTATTTTTATATGATAAACCTCAAGACCATGTTTTAAAATCTTCTCCCTCATGTCTGAAGTTTGTAGGAATGTTCTTGGTCTGGTAGGCCATAGATCACATATTGTTTCCATAATTCTATTTTTATTAGTGTATGTCCTATAACTACATGTAGACTACTTCCCATATTTGGGTAAAACTTGAATGGGGAACATTTTACACCCATTATTAGTGAATTTTTACTTGATATTCTCCTCCACTATTCAAGTACTTTCCTCCTAGAAACCAAACTCTATGTTCGTGGAAATCCAAATCTCCACAAACATCCATCAGTAGTCAACAATAGAATATCATAATTCCTGATAGGTTCCTTTCTAGACAATGTGTAATATTCCCTAGATATATTATGATAAAGTATCCCACAAAATGGTTTTGTTATCCAAAGGATGCTACTAATGACTATGCAGTAACACACACTAGTTGGAATTGCATAAATCAAACCAAAAATGGGTTTTTCAACCAATGGTAACTTCATCCTGAGGAAAGACCTCCTCTATCTTAATGGTCCTTTTTCCTATTACACTATTTGGATATAAGGATCCTTAGATGATAGCTTACAACATTTTCCTTTCATACTTGAATACGGTAGAACAGACTCAAGAAAATTACCGATTATGGGAGAATCAATAATATTTTGGTCATGGATAAAGACCTTAAATTACAACCCCCCTAATATCCTTTTAATAATACAATAAACTACCCAATGGTTCATCCTCTTTCATGAATGGGCCTTCCCCCCTAAGATTGATCATTAAAAAATTACCCTCCTTCACTCGATCTAAATTCATTTAGGTGTAGTTTCCTATTCATGGATAATGCCAATACAGATTCTCCCTTAATTCTTGTACACCTTCCTTTGGAAAAAAACACTCATTTTATTCAGGATAAATCTAAATCTCTATAAAATCCATTTAGTCATCAATAACAGAATTTCAGAATTCATAAGAAATTATTTTGTAGACTATGTTGTAACATACCCCTGTTGGATTTTCATAAAGTATCCAATAAATGGTCTTTTCATCCCAAGAATTCACTATTGACAATATTGTCACATGCCCTAGCTGGCTTTCAAAAAAATAGTGAAAATTGTTTCTTAAATTAGTGGTAACTTCATCTTCAATAGTTAACACCTCTATTCATTAATATTATGTTTTAGATTTGGGAACCACAAAATCATTGAAGAAGATTCCCCATTAGATACTTAAAGAATGTCAGAACATTCATTTCCAACAAGTCCAGTCTGGGCCATCATCCCAAAACATATGATCAAATTTGTTCAACATAAAACATCAATATAATTAGTACATATTTCATAACATTAAACTACCCCTATAAATATAAACTATACTTTAAAAATTGAAAACCTTCAGAGGTCACAATAGAAAAAATCCAAGTCACAGCTCTCTAGACTTGGACTCTGTATGGTTTAGGAAAAAATAGAGAAATGAAAAAAAAATAAGAGGAAAAAATATTGTTAGGATGTAAGCTCTAAATGGGGGGCCTAAGAAAAAGAAAAATCTTTCCCACTGAGTCTTCCTTATGCTATACATAGGAAAAAATTTAGGTGATGACACAAAAACACAAATATTGTAGGTTTTTCCAAACAAACCTAGAAACAGTCAAATTATATTTGATAAGACCCATTGATTAAGAGAAGGTTAGATCATATTCTCATCCCTATTATTGTGGTTATGACTATATAAAAAAATATTTTCTATGAAAATTAGTATCAATGTTATGTCATGATTATATGGGGACAACAGGGATGAAGACATATATGATTAGTGGTAATATTCTTTTCATTTATGATACAAAAAAATTGAAGGAACTTCCACAAGACAGAGTCTCTTAATTAAAAATTATAATAGACACTTAATATAAATCTTCATATATTGAATGACCTCATGATCCCTATCATCCGCATGTTGAAGCCTAGCCAACCGAACAACTGCAGTCTCTTTATCCAAGTGAAGTGCTTCCACTATAGCTATAATGGTAGTTGACCCTTTGGTTTGGGATCCTTATAATGAATGATGGAGTTGTACAAGCTCCTCCTGAGTGTATTTAAGTTCCTAATGAAGGTGTGATACTTGAATTGATTTATCATGAATATTTTGTTTTCATTCCACCAATATCTTGGTATTGTGGGCCTCCTCTAGGGAAAATGCATCATAAAGATCATTAGTGTTGATGAGTAGCTTCTACATTATATGGTCTGGCTAAATTTCATTATCTCACTCCAATATACGAATAATATCCTTCATAAAAGAATGAATTTTTCATTAATCAAGTCTATCATATCCTAGCATACCAAATAGAAAGTTAAGTCAACATATTTGTGAAGGAAAGTCTTCAAAACGAGTCTTAGAAATTGTTTTCCATATATCGAGGAAAACCCAATGGAATGTGATGTGAAGATAATTTTTCATCAGTAAATATAACTCAAATCCACTATTATGTGGAGAAATGTACTCTCAGATCACTTCACTTATTGAGGTACCCTACCCTACTTCCTTCTGGTCAATAATGACCTATTGCACTGTTATTAACTACATTGGCATAGAGGTTCTACCCTCGGACCTGGACACATATGTTTATGGAATAAGCAAGAAGGAAAGACTCATATTTATCCTCAAGAGGATAATATAAATAATAAATAGGGTTTATTAAAGAAGAATGATAAAACTCAACTAGCAATGGGTCAGTAGTTAGGGAATATTCATCCTTATAATCCCCAACATCAGTAGTTTGAATCGGAACACCTTGTTGAGAAGCACACTCTTGGGTCTACTTGGAACTCACCAAGGGAGTCCTAGGAGGATTTCCCATTTTAAGACTCACTTGAGTCAGTTCCCCCTCAATGGTGGGACTGGTATGGACTTCGATGTCTTTTTCATGCACTGTCACTATGGAATTTTCCATGGATTGAGTTTTTCATTCCCACTAGTAATGATTAGAGAATTAGGCATAAAAATAATGGTTGCACACAAAAATACAAATTTGTATTTATTAAATTTATTATTATGTTCTTAAAATTCTATTAAATTGGTAGAATGATTATTATGTTCCAGCATGTCATCAAAGGTCATGCCAAGATTTTTCATGGAATATATTGACACTCCAAGCCCTATGATAATATCACCCTAAGAAATTTCTAGAATATTTGACTTGGGACCCAGTGAGTCACCCTCTTCCAATGAATTGAGACCCTGAACATCTTCTTTAGTGATAGCCATAGGGTCATTATCAGTCGTTATGGGGTCCTCCGGTGCATGAGATCAGCCTAAAATACTATAAGGGTAAAATTAAGTAGTCTACAGATGAAATATTATAGTGTATCATTAATATTACCAGAATAATCCTCCCCCTCTATATTATCAAGGATGGTTACTAGAGTAGATGGTGTATCCTCAACCCTCAATGGTTATTTTTTTAGGGAACTTTCTCTTCAGTAGGTAATTGTGCTTGGGCGAAGGCTCCATCTTTAGTTCATGGATGCTCATATTTAATCCCCTTGAGGGAGGAATGGGAATGAGATCCTTTAACCACATAATAAGCTAAACATTTGTTCTTTATAAAGTAGTGATTAGTGGCACCATCATTACTTTACACTAGTGATGATGCTCTTGAATAAATATTAGATCGTATGTAGTTATTTATATTTTTATGGAGGAGGTCTAGCACCAATATCCTCTAACACATGTATCGTGGGTGATATTATAGTTTCCCCTTCCATCTCAGCCTTCAATTTTTTATGGACCATAGATATTTCTCATTATTTGGGAGATGATTTATTAATACTAAGAGGAGTTTCATTTGGTCCATAAGTCATTGATGGAACCTTAGTTTATTCCCATATGGTAGTACTAGAGAGAAAAAAATAAATAAAGGATTGGAAAATATTTTAAATGAAATTTTAATTATCATTGTAAATACCACTTCATGGATACTAGTTTGTTTATGGAATACAATATTTTTCATAATATTTCAAACATAATGACCACAATATTTTCAATTATTCTTTTCTAGGAACTAATGAAATATTGATATAAATTATTAATTTTCATTTATATATGTCTTTATAGTATAATTTCATTATATATACCCTAATACGTATTAATTTATAGAATTAGAAAGTATTTTCCCAATCATGGATTGTCCTCATGTCATGATTTTGAGTATATTTAAACACATACCTATTGTAACATAATTTTCATTAAAACATAACATAAAATGTACAAATTTAGGTTTATATGTAAAATTTTTCATTTAGTGTATTATAAATCAATAAACGTCAGCACATGTACTTGGTTTGATGGGTACCCATGCATTAAATCTAGAAAATAAATCATTAGATTGCCCTAAATGACTACAATGAGTAATAGATGCAGCCTAAAAAATGAATATGTCATAAAATGAATGAAAATATATTTTCCATTTGGTTAAATTATAGATTTTCACCATATATCAGGGATATTAAGAAGTTTATATCTTCTCTATGTTTTCTTTCAAACATTATGGCTAGTTTCTTCATTATTCCTTCACATTTCTTTGGTTCTAATGAGAATGGTTTTTGATAAGGTATGTGAGTAATAATGAGTCCAAATTTTTATTCACAAGGTCTTCCATTAAAATAGTATTTAGATATACACCTGTAAAAATTATTAATATAATTTAGTCATAATTAACATGGTATATAATCTATTGGAAAAATCATGAAAACACACCTCATGTATAAATTATAACTATTCCTCCTAGCCATTCATGTTTGAGGATTTAATTTACATTATGAAGACTTATATAGTCTATAATGGCCTATTAATGCATCTTCACTTTAAATTTAATTGTAGTTATATCACCACATGCTAATGTTGTATCTGCGTGAATATTTAATTTAAGTAAATGAAGATGTTGAAAAGGTGGGGTAAAGTTACTTTTTAAAGATATTTTTTATTTTCTAGTTGATCCTTCAGATCATTTTAATTCGACCTTCCATTCCCCTACCTTCCCTTTTTCCATCTGTAACAACATTCATCAGTTTATAACTTTTTTCATTAATTGTTTGTGCTTTTTCAAGAAAAGTATATGAGAAATGAATACCACTTTATCGACATGTATTTTTACAATAATTAGAATCAATTATATGAATACTCTAATTGATTTCTCTAATGTATTAATATATACATCATCAATTGGAACAGGTAGCTCAGTGATTGGCTCATAAGTTGCATGAATCCCTAGTCTCACATGACCTATTGGACGTTTTTTTTAACAATATATCCTTGGATATTGTACATGAAACCCTTGTTAGAAGGTGATGGGTTGGTGTTGATAGATATAAATCAAAATCATTTTCACCCTTTGGAATAATAGTAAAATAATGGCATCAGAATTTTATTGATTCACATTTCATAGAAACAATATTGGAAATACTAATTGTCTATTTTAAGATAGCTCTTTGATTTGAATGGGTTTCCTCAAGTCTAGTAAGGTTTGGGGGATCTGTATGTAGTGGTTGTTCTTGTGTTGTATCTTCTCCTTCAATCCCCCAGATAAAATTTTCTAACAATTATGACTGCCAATTATGTTTTTTTTATAGATTATATAATCATTCCTTCAACTCTTCCATTTTCTTATCTTTATCACTTTATTCATTTATTTTCTCATGATATGTTTAGGGTGACAACCCAAAACCCACACCTCTGACATGGACATACTTATCTGGTCGCTTTGAGGCCACTGATAGTATTTCTTCATCTGGCATAATGGATGTTGACTCTTTTATCAAAGTTGAATAAAAAATACAGTAAAATAAGTAATAATTATTATATAATACTGATTAAAATTAAAAAAAATATTACTTCATACTTACACATTCTTCACAGACATTTTTTTTTGTTTTCATTTATTAGTATATCATCCTTATTTATGCATGCCTCCTTCCATAACACATGATGTGGAATGGAATTGGATTTGGATTTTCATTCATCAATCTTCACATTAAGAAGGGAACATAATTATTGTTTTAGTAAAATAAAGAAATTATATCATAATGTTACCAAAATAAATTCCCAAATTAGTGACATGATCATAGAAACAATATTGTTCTATGAATTTACATCAATCGATACACACATGTGTGTGTTGATCCTAATGTAACTATTGAACGTGGCCTTGTTGGAATCAACAATCTAGCTGCATCCATTCTAAACAACCTTGAATTTGATCCCATTATTTATTGCCTTAATAATTTCTGCTAAAATCATCACACTGTATTGATCCTATTTTTAGTGAAACATGTTGTTCATTATCTACCAATTCTTTAGATTCAACATCATCAATATGTTTTCCTCTAAATTGGTAGCATTAAAATGTGAGTAAGGTTGTTGTTCATCTTCATTGGGAGCACCAGCATGTTGAGAAACTTATTGTTCCTTAGGATTAGGATCATCAGAATGTGAAGAAGTCATTATCTATAGAAGTGGTTGAACATTTAATTTAAATTATGTAAATGGAGTAGTGAACATATAATAATATAAGGCAATACAATGCATATTAAAAACGTATGACCTAATTATTGGGCTCACTTTTTTAAAAATGTATAAGGGATTTGACCCCTCTATCGAGTATCTAAATACATTCATTTTGGACTCCGCTGACATATAATAAGTTATTTATGTTGGGACCATAATGAAATGATTATGATGTCCCAATGAAATGGTCCCCTTAGTTGAATTAACATCAAATCCTCATGTGGTTTTAGTAGAAAACAGAAAAATTAACCACTTTTAGTTTTCAGGATCTAGAACCTAAAATACTTGTACTTCCTATTATTCCATTATAAAATGTTAAAATATGTACCCATCATTATTGAAATCCACATTTATAAATATCAATTCATCTATTTTATCATCACTATTGTAATCAACCCACTTTCATTGAAAAATATGCAATTGGAATGTTGTATAATCCAACTCCCATATTTTTTTATGATGATAATGTATGACATATTCACATATATTTTATTTTTGTCCTTAGTAATAGATACATGCATCACTTTAGCCACATGTGTAACTGTGATATTTTTCATGGTATTAAATTAATCATGTTAATTTTTATATAATTCATAATAGTCAATTACATAACCATTATAAGATAATACATTCACATTTGTTCCTCTGGCTAGCCATCAAAGTCATTCTAAAATTAAATCCATATTTCCAATTGACTCCTTGAAAATATGGTATCAAAACTTTCCTATAAAAAATTATTATTTGTATTTGATATCTAACATTCATCCATTGATGAATTAAAATTCATAATAATTACTTTTTTATTTTCAACATATGGTTCAACCACTAAACTATTATAAAAAACAAAGATCTTGGTCTACTCCTACTCTGCAATAGTAACTGTGACAACATCTATTTTTTAAATTATATCACCCACAAGGCACCTGATGTGATGAGATTTTATAGACCAATTCTTTTTATATTATATAGGTATTAGGTACAAAATGAAATGGATTTCTCAACAAAATATCACTGCACTATACAACCATTTGGCCAAATTTTCTTTTTGATATACACATTCAAAATCTTCATATATCATTCAATGGAGTACATCAGTCTATAATGTACAGGAATATATATTTGAATCTCTATTAACAAGTAAACCATCAAGTTATCCATCATATCAAAGAATCCTAGAAGGAATAACATCTCCAATTCAAATAATATGCCCACAATTCCTTTTTCCATAGTTGGAAATTTCACGGGATCTATAAATTTATGCATATTTCTTTGAAAAAGAAACAAAGATTGGTTAATGTATGATACATTTTTGAGGAAATGAAACATAAATCTATATAAATTAGATCTTTCATAAAAACATGAAAGTCATGTGATTTTATACCATTTAAATTTAAATTACTCATTGACGTGATATTCTTGATATTTGAGGAATACACCTTTAGATTTTTTAGATCATTTAAGAAGTTTCAAACTGATATCTCTTATTCCTAGAAAGAGTGTAAACAAGTAGAGAAAAAAAATTCCATTTTTTACTCTTCACTAGAGCCAATACATCTTGTATTCCCATGTTAATCATGTCAAACATAGATTTAATTCAATCCTTTTTTTCAAATAAATTGGATAATATTCCAATAAAATTATCACATACATTTATTTTCAACATACATAACATCAATAAAATTAATCACCTATAAAAAATTAGAATATGGTAATTAAAAAAAACTAATATCATTTCCTAATTGGTTTTTGAAATGTTTTTTGAAAAAGGTTTTCACAAAGTAGTTTCCATATATTTTTCTTTCTCAAAAGATTGATCACCTGTTTGTGGAGACATTAATGTACATTCTTCTAAAATCCCATCAAATAATCTTGTCCAAGATCAGTACTTATGTTTCTAGGGTAGAAATATGTGATTTCATAGATATGTAGTCTTTGATGAATTTTTAAACCTAATTGACTATGTATCTTTTTCTCAAATGGGACAAAATTGAGTTCCTTTAATTCTATATCCTGAAAAAATTTCATAAGTAGAAATTTCATTTATCATTCAATACAACATGGTTCTCAATGGGAAATATTAATTTTTTTAAGAATCACAGAACATACCACCTGAATAGAACAATAATTTCAAATATTTGATCAATGGATCAGAATAAACATCCGTAACACCTGGATGTTTTTATGAGATTGAGTTTTTTTAATTTCTTTGATTTCTTGTGTTGTATGCTACTCCAAGATAAACTTGAGAAATACGCAACACCGGCCAAGATTGTGGTATAGGAAATGCTATTCTTAGTTTGTGTTATGAAAAATTTCAAGTTATTTTTATATAATTCATTTCATGTTTGACCAAGTATAATTGGACAACTAAATCTTATAACAAATTCATTATAATGGCGGGTATGGATAGTATTAACTTTCTTTTAAAAAATATTTAAATGCAAATAAGTGAGCATATAAAATAGTAAAATCACTCTTGGTGAAATTTAATAATGAAAAATATATTTAATATATTCAATATAATTTTTAAAATTCATCTTATATGTTTTCTATAAATGATATAGAAACAAATTCATTTTTTGGAGAAAAAAAGTATTTTTCAAAAAAATCAATTTTGCCGCCTTTTGATGGAGAACCCATTTTAAATCTAGTTTTTGAAACTTTTTTATATTCAATATGACAAAATAAACTAATTATTTTAATTATTAATATATAAAATAACTTTAGTTTAATTTTTGGTATTTTTCTGATAAGTTTTGTTTTTTAATGAATAGTGGAAGTACTAATTTTTATTGAAAATTTTATTTTCTTTTAAATTCATTACATATTTATGTTTTGGATTACTTATAAATTTTAATTAGTTAATTTTAACCCAATTATTGTTTTTTAAAATTATTTTATACATGAACTTATTATAAAAATATTTTCCATCTAGAAAGGGGCATTTTTCCAAAAAAAAATATTTTTCATTAGATTTTACCGGTTATATTTTAAACTTAATTATGAAACTTCTGGGTTGTGAATTTTATAAAATAAATGTAAAATGTGGATTCATGAGGTTAAAATGTGGTATTTATACCCCTTTTTTACCAATATAAATAGTAACCATGGTAAATTTTGTTACCACAATAAAGGGAAAATTAGGTATTTTAGGTTAAAAATAAGATTATAAGAACTATAAAATGACCAAAACAAATGATAAAAGTTTATTTGATAAATTTAATTCTACCATTAACATTTAAGGGTTGAAATTATGTAATTTAATGAACACTTTTCCATGAAAATGTCTTCAATTATGTTCAAATCAAAGAAAGACACAAGGTGTCATTTTATTTGTCTTTAATATCAATTATGTGTCCACAAATGGAAAAATGGGCAGTATCAGTGAATCTAAATGGTAATTTTTAATTTAATAAACATATTTCTATAATGTAAATTTATTTTTTATTTTTTGAGTCTATTTGGAATACATTATGGTACTTATAATATTTTATTTAATGAAAATTTAAAGATGTAACGTTCATGTTTTAAATAATATTTTATTTTTAAAATAATTATATAATGATGATAAATATGACTATAAATAATCATTTTAAGGATATTTTTTTCTTTATCAGGGTAATTTATTTGTAATTTTTAGGAAAGAAATAATGACCTTAAAAGTTTATATACTAATTATGCTGAAATTATTCAATGGATGAAAAATCAATAAACTAATTTTTATTAAAATTATAATAACCATAAAAAGGCCCAAACACTTGACCAAATATTTTTGTTCAAGTAAATATTGATCAAAAACATCCAAGGGTCGCGTTAGTGACCATCTGGGACCTTATAGAAGATACTGTGACACTTATATAATTTTATTTAAAGTGATGTTAAAATTGTCACATTCATAATTTAATAAATCTAACATTGTAAATATTGGAATTTCTAGAAGTTAAATTTGACTACATATATTCTTATGAAATATAGTATATTTAGATTCATTATATTGTTTTATTTTTAATTTTTCTTCAACAAATAAATATATTAAATTGTTACACAAAATAGATGTAATAATTACTTTATTAATGGCAATATCAAAATAATTTTTTTACAAATATTTAAATAAATATTATTTGAGCTAATTAATATGTAAAATTAATTTTTTAGATGACTTATAACCCATAGGTATATAATAAAATTTTTTTTTATTGGATGAAATCTTATCTTTATATTTTTTAAAATCCAAGAATTGAATAGTTTCAAAATTGACACTACTGTGGTTTTCTCAAAAAAAAGTTTTATTAAATTATTTAAAAATAATAAAACATTTTCAAAAATATATAATAATTCATATATGTTCTAAATTAATCTAAATTATTTATTTATGATTTAATTTACATAAAATAAGAAAATATTCCTCCCTTTTAATATTGAAATATTTGTTACCCTAGTTAAAATGAAATAAAATAGCTAAGCATTATATTAAAATGATAAGGTTTAAATTGACATAAAAACTTGACCAAAATTTATTTTATGGTGATATTACAACATTATATCATATCATATTAGAAACTATGATATTTTGGAGGGTTTTATGTGGTTTTATTGTATTATAAATATGTATTTTTTGAGATTCCAAATGTGCCCATCACTTAAATTATAAAAGGGTACATCCTCCCTCATAATTTCAATTCACATTGACCCTTCAATAATGTCCATAACCAGAATATTTACCTCATAAACTTCCTTAGTCACATTCTAGATGTTTTAGTATTCTCAAAAGACCAACTCTAGTGCCTTTAAAGGAGATCGAGAGGGAGCTCGTTGAAGAAGAGGTAATCTCATCTATCGATTCCTTAAAATAATTTTTTCTTATAATACCTATTTAGGATTTTTCCATTATAAATTAATTAATTCAGTTTCACATGTATAATAATATGTTGTTAATATTATGGAATAACCATATTCCACCTTTTATCCATCCAATGAAAACTAAATCACCACGCGTGATTATGTACAACTTATAATCTCCACACGTGGTGTAAACTATTTTCACCACCAACTAACATGGATGAGTATATTTATTGAAATAATAACTATATATGATTATCATAAAAATTTATTTATTCTGTAACAATATATATACCATCCAATTCGATACCATTTGATAATTAAAGGAATGATATCATCGCTCTTACGTACGTACAGACTACCATCTCCACGATGTGATGTGATTCATTCTACATGATATCCATTAATTCATGATTATATAAATGTACAGAATACATAAATATGATGTTAATATCATTGTGGAATGATATAACTACGACCTAATAAGGAGAACTATAACTTATTAGTCAAAACATGAGTAAGAAAATGAAGTAGTTAATACCCAAATAATGAGTAATAATGAAATATTATTACCAAAAGGATGATAATATGATTATATATTTTATAATAAAAATGAATATGATTCTGGAATAATTCAATTACATTATTTAAATAATTATAAAGGGGTATTGGATACATACAAAGGATGGCGGGCCAAAGTTAAGAGATAAATTTTCAATCTCATTATTATCTGAGATTTTTTATTCGTAAGTATTTATTGGGGTATGTTTATCATCCACATCTATGTTTCCTAAATAAGTATTCCAAAATAATCTTTCTATCCTTCTACTATTTTAAAATCCAATTTCTGATATTTTTTAATTTTTATTAAATGTTATTAAAGTAATCTTTTGTTCATTTCAATACAACGTACTTTTTGACTTTTTTGACAAAAGTATGAGAAGAATGTTTTTTTAACTTATATGGAATTAATGGGTTTTTATGCTTTCATAACACCTTAAAATATTTCAAGTTTACTTTCAAAAAAATTATTTTATTTTAAAATTGATTTCCACTTTGAGAAAATAAAATTACTTTGAAGAAGAAGCTATATTTTCTTCAAGAGTTAATTCCAACTATTTTATCAAATTTATTTTCCATCTAAGATGACATTCTATTTATAGGGTTATGTTTCTATTACTATTATTAATATTATTTTACTTTTTTTATGATATAATTTCCTTTATGAAATCCATTTGTTTTATATGAATTTTGGTGGAATCATGTTTAAGAAACTCATTTTATTTCCTTGGTTATGCGGTGATTAATGATAATTTTTTTTGTGGAAATGTAAGAATAATTTCATTATAATATAGGTTGGAAATATATTTGTCTCCAATGCATTGGGTATTGATTTATATCTCATGAGATAGATATGAATGGAACAGAAACTAAATCCAATTCAATAATATAGGGCTGAACGGTAAGTAAATTTGGTTTAGTAATATAGGGATGGAATGGAAAATAAACCCAGTTCAGTAATGGAAATTTTCAACTATGACGGTCTTGTCAACGAGCCTTAGATAATATGGAAATTATTTTCTATTATTGTGTGTGTTTTCCACAATTCAATGTTTTATTCCAATTCTATTTTTTCATGGATCATGTTTTTTTATGATTTATTCCTTACGAACTATCGAGATTTATTTCATGACTTAAGATTTTTTTATTCAAAATTTATGTTCATGTTTTTACATTATTATGTTTATGTTTTTTTTATTTTCTCCATGTTTACCCTTACTAAGCATTTTATTTCACCATTTTTATGTTTTCATTTCCTCGGGATATAAAGAAAGGTTTTAGGTAGGAAATGTAAAGGGAAAAATATTTATAGGAAATATTGAAGATCTTTCACAAAGTTAGAAGAATGTGTTCCCAGTTTCCAAATACAATAAACTAATATGGTATTTGGGATTCTATTTGTTTAATGTATTAATTTTTTTTCAAAATAAATGTAATTTTCATATAGGTCAATATTGGGTCATTAGAACATCAATATTATTACCTGGTTTTTTCATGATAAAAGAAGAGGTAACAAAATGTATATTCATTTTATTCATAACCAAAGTGTAAAGTTATAATTTATCAACATAACTGACCATGTATTATGGGTGGTTATTTTAAAATAAAAATTATTCACTCCGTATTTAGATAGATCAAGATTATTTTTTCACAAGTTGTTTCCAAATTTAGGATACTAATGATCAATTCTCTTCTATTGAGGAGAGTATATCATGTGATGAAGTTTTCGAAATTTATTTCTTATATCTTCATTCCATGTCAATTTTGTGGTATTCTCCCCACATCTATATAGGTTCCTAAGACTTAGAACGATTGTAAAGTTCCCTAAAATGTTCATTGCACCCAATTCATCTTTCTTGAATCGAGAATCACCACACTTTCAGAGATTTTCAAGTGATTTGTGGTCCTTGTGAAATAGTATACACTCATTTGGATAGACATGTATACATTCATATATCATACCCATTAAATGTATAATTTTATTAGCTTTATATGTTCGGTATGTAATCCCATTATCTACTAGAATCATACAATTCAAGAGAGAAATTAATTCATTAAAACTATCATCTCTCAATGTGTTGCCATCTTTTAAATTATATGATTTTTTTATGGCTGAAAATTATATATATTTAGTACAAACAGCATAAAATAGCATATTTTTACACCTATTTAACTTCTCCAAAAAAATAAACTATCACAAGGTTTGTATTTACCTATCATTATCATTCCATCAACAAAATTTTTATCATCACTCACACTTGTATTCATATCCTCGATAGAGTCTTGATCATATTCCAAACTTTTTTTGAGAACATGGTTTTTCACTCAGGTATGAATCCTTTAATGATCAGTCTAAATAGATACTTTGGACCAAATATGGATGAGTAATGTGTTAGAAAAGTTAATAGGGGTGTTCGGGGCATGTTCAGAGCCCAGAACCCATCTTCTTGGGGAAACTAGGCAATTTACATGATTAGTGAATGGTTGGCGCATGGTTTGCCTAACTGAGCAGATGGTGTTTTTTTTGGATAGAGCCACCTCACATAGTCATAATAATGTCCATATGGCCTATCTATGAATGTTCCACTTTTTCCCATGTAACCATTCATGTTTTGTCAAACCGTGCAGACATGCCATTCAAATTCCATTTTTCTGGGTGATTTTACAAATTTTCCCCTTATGATCTATTAACCCTCCTTCTTCCTCATAATAAGAGAACTAGTAGGATTAAATTATTTTCCTCTCATTTTGGAGCCCTTTGAAAACCTAAAGTATGAATCAATAGATATCCTTCATCCAAGATCCATTCAAGCTTCCATTTGTCTGTTGGATGTGCAATGGTAAGTACTCGATTCCATTTAAGCCTTTCTCCTTCTCTCTTGCTCTCAAACTACTTAACGGGGTATGAAAATTTTTCTCATTTTCTTAGATCTACTCTGATCTTATCCAAATAATTGGCCAATACCATAAGAGGATTGTCTTACCAGCATAATGTGGGTGTTCTATAACTCCTCCCTCAAGTTTTTTGATTTTGGATTTGTTATGTGGGCCCCAACAATATCTTTCGGTGTCGTTTATAGAATTTATATTCCATTATTATACTCATTAGAACCATATTGTTATGCTCTTTCCAAATATGTTATTAGTTCTTAGTGGTTATTCCCACAACACCATTCATCCCATGTAGGATGTTATTCCATAATTGTCACTTAGTGTTTTGTCACATTTGAGCCATCATTCCGGTGTTCCTTGGATTGACCTTCCAAAGGGTAATAATTTATATATTAAATGGATTTTTTATAATTAGAATTATACAATGACAATTAGCATGTATGTTCAACACTTGACCCACCTAAGGTAAGTGCTTCAATTTGACAATCAAATGTGAAATGTGAATTGACAAGTATACTAATTATATGACTCATCCTAAAATGTAAATGATTGATAGGTTACATGTTTGTAACACCTATTACCATATTAATGGAAGGTATAAAAATGGAACTTAATTATTTAATATTACTTAAAGGTAATTAATAAAGGTTTCATGCTACATGGACTTGTCACACTAAATAATGGAAAGGCTTGAACCAAATGACTTGATTAAAAGGTTGAATGCTGCATGACCTTATCACACTAATGAAAGTAAATGCTTGAACCAAATGAAATATTAGATGACTTCAATATCAAAATGGAGTGTCTTCACTCTATCTCACCTTGGATTTTTAATGGAGAATTCAATGATCACTTGATAACCCATTCTAATTCAAGTATTCGACTTTTTTAGGATGAGACCCACATAGATATCGGTCCTTATCTATTCTTTGGATGCCCGGTATAACACTGTAAGATCCCTTTAATATTATTATAGGATAAATTGGATACAATCCTTGCATTCGGTATTGAAAAGTAGGTTCTATGGTTATAGACCATAGGGTCCCATCATTACTTAGCCTGGTTTTACATTGGACGCTCACCTTAGATTCGGTAGGCATATTATTTGTGGAATGACTTGGAATATGGTCCTTGGATTACACTCTTACCTTGCCAGGATACAGTTATTACAAAGTAGGCAACCCTTGAGGTCTACATCCCCTTGGTTATTACCATGGGACTTCACTATTAAATATCATTATAGGTTGACTTGTTACAACTTGAAACCATTTCAATTTCTAACATGTGACATATTTATAAATTGGTAATAATCAAATAATGAATTATTTATATTTTCAGACACTTGATCAGGGATGAAATAGATATTTGGGTATTTAGTTACATTGTATTGATTTACACTATATATAAATTCTTTCATGTTATTACATTTCCATTATGCAGGTCGGATATTATATACACTATTAGTGGTGGCCCACTGAGATTTATCTCTTACCCTCTTCAGGTGTCATTTGGTAACTGGAGTAGATTACATGGTTGCAGGTGTTGAAAAAGGTAATCATATAGCTTTGAACACTTGATTTCATGTTTTTTAGTATGGAGGTTGATAGCAGGTGACCGAGCTAGAGCTCTATAATATTTGTATAGTCTTTCATTTCCATTATAATTTGTGTAACATAACACGCATGTTGTCTTGTATCCATGTTTTCTAGTTTTCTAGTGACATGAAACATCCTCAATTGTTGAATTTTATTCTATTTGTTTCCGTTATGTTTACTCTTGTCACTATTTTCCATTGTGCCTTTATTTACTTATATTTTTTATGGTATTTATCTATGTTTACATTCACCTGCTACACTACATTTTGGTAATGATGGCATAGTCTCACCAAGGACACACCCTCACCCCTCATTTCTAGTCAGAAACCTCTAGAGTTTCGGGAGGTGGGCTTGAGGCCATGTGACCCACTAGGCTTAGCGCACCCATTGAGTGGCATCCGGGTTCGGGACTTCACAAAGTGGTATCAAATGATGTTCTTTTCATGCTTCTCTATTTAGAGACAATATATTTGATATTATAAATTCTTGAGACTTGTTCATAAGATGTGATTGGGTGTCGTGAACCCATGTTTGGGGTAAAAACAATGTTTTATAAAATTTTAATTATTGTTCTGCTTTTTCCTACTATAGTTGATATTATTTCACCATTGGGTGATGCAATGTTGTGTGGAGTCATTGATTATTACTTTGATTGATTATTTTCTTTCATCCTTGTCCCGATGATATGAGGTCAAGGATATTTGTTACACGCATCATTATAGGCTCCTAGAATTAACATTTCATGCATATTTCCATGTTATATAGATTCATTTCACTACCTTGCACTGCTTGATATGCCTGTAATTATTGATTGATTTTGTGATAGTTAACTTATTCTTGGATTAATTTTTTATGTGATTAAGTGAGTTCCTATCTCAATTCATGAGGTGCATGGGACCTATTGGGATAGGGTGAGTAATTTACTTAGTCGATCCATTATGCAATAAATAAATTGGTGTTGTTTCATGTGATAGGTTTATGGGCACAGATTCACTGAAAATGAATATCCATTATAAATTGAATCATGAAATATAAAATGAATTGGTTTTACTTTATTATCTCACCTTCTCATGTTTATTAAAGCTAAAGGATTGAACTAGGAAATTAAGTGTAAAATGAAATGAAACATATACTTGAGAACTTACTTATATTTAGCCAATTAAGCAGGTAGTTAGGGTAGTATTCTGTGGGTAGTGAGTTTTCCTATGTACAGTTTCTACTAGTGATGCTATATTTCTACTTAATATTGTTCTGAGGCATGTTCTTGGCATCTTTATACCAATGTAATCATGATTTCCTCATATCGTATTCCAGGAAGGTGGTGACAACCATGCTCTAGACATTGTGGACCCTAAGCCACTTGTCTTACCTCTAGGGGTGACACTCGAGGCTCCACTTGTTGTACCTACATAGGGAACTAATTCCCATGTTTGTGATAGTTTCCTATATCTGATGCAGCTCATGAATGGTTCTACAAGTCTTTCAACTATGATGGTTGATCTAACCATTGAGTTCTAGCAGTAGCATCCTCCAACATTCTTTGGAGATGGCGGTCTGCAAGCTACTGAGTCTTGGATACAATCCACTATATCTATCTTTGAACATCTGGAGATACCAAAAAAGTGGAGGTTTAAGCTTTCCACATACATGATTTAGGATTCGGCTAAGCGTTGGTGGGATATGATTACCCAGGTAAGTCATCATCAGGGTATATTATGGGTTGATTTCCAGACTACCTTCTAGGATCAGTTCTTCCCTCAGACATTGAGAGTGGATATATCTATTGAGTTCACACATCTTGAGCAGGGTTATATGTTAGTTATGGAATATTCATCATGTTTCATGGTCTTACAGCACTTTTCCCCACTTATAGTTGGTGATGATATTTTTTGTCCTAGACTCTTTGAGGATGGGCTTTGGTGTACCATCCGTATGTAGGTGAATGTATTTTTCCTACCTACTTTTTCTAAGATAGTCAATCAAGATCTTGTCTCTAAGTGTAACTTGAGGGATAAAATAGTATCAGGTTTATAGGATCAGTCATACATTGGAACAGTAGTTCATTCGGTGGTAGGAAATGTTCCCTCGAGGTTTCTCATTAGGGAAATGACAACCAGAGTGCCTATTTTGATAGCTCAAAAGTGTGTAATTCGTTTGGATGATAAAAGAATTTCAAGCCTTAGTGTGATATAGACCCACTAGATTGTCGGTCTTGTGGTCGTATGGGGAATCCTCAACATTTTTGTAGGACCTTTCCACCATCTTTGGGTGGAAAAGGATCCTCGCCATATCTACCTTTAGGAGCGAGTTCTTTTACATTTCATCAAGTGGGGAATTGGAATAGCACTAGTAGGTCTAGTTGTAGAGGAGGTCATAGCCATGGTAGCCAGACTGCTGATCACCAGCAGCACCAATAGAGCAATTTTGATCATGGTAGTCCAACTTTTTCATAGGGACGTGGATCATTTTAGTTGCATGTACTATAGCCGATACCCGAGGATCGGGCTATGGGACCATCTACAATATGAGGTACTATTCTAGTAGCCTCTACTATAGTATCATATTTATTTAATACAGGTTCCTAAAAATATTTTATCTCTGTATCTATTTTCTAATGTCTCGTACTAGAGATACACTATTACTATGGTGTAATGACCCTAGATACACTATTAAGGTACAAATAGAGGTCATACGCCAATGCAAGGACTATCCCCTAGAAGAAGGAAGTTACCCTTTATTATGGAACCTCTTTGTTCTCAAGATGAAAGGCTATTATGTCATACTCAGGATGGATTGGTTGGTTCAGTATCACACTTTTCTATATTGCTACAACCTCAGGGTGTCTTTTACATCACCTGAGGGAAGCAGTTATATCTATAAGGGTGAGTGGGATGTTCAGGATGGTAGAGATGGACCAGAGCATCAAAGGTTATGTGGAGTGACTACCCAGATTGAAAATATATTTAAGGAGGATCAAGGTTTATGACAAGTTGATTTCACTTCAATAGTGTATCATTTCAGGAATGTCTTTCCCAGTGATTTTTCTAGCTTTCCTCCTAAGATAGAGGTAGATTTTACAATCGATCTTGTTCTAGGAGAATCTCTAGTGTCTATTCCTCTGTATAGAATTCCACCTATATAGATTTAAGAGATCCAGTGGTAGTTATAGGATTTAAATTCCAAAGGTTTTATATGACCTAGTAAATAAAATTAGGGTTCACTCATTCTTTTTTCCAAGAAGGATGATGGAAACATACATCAATGCATTGATTAGAAAAGGTTGAACTATTTTATAGTCAATAACCATTATCCACTTCCTAGAATAGATGATATCTTTGACCATATATGAAGATAAAAGGTCTTCTCTAAGATCAACCTTATATCAGGTTATCATCATGTACTAGTCAGAACATCAGACATACCACATACATCTTTCCATAGTAGGTATGGTCTGTATGAGTACCTTGTTATGTTGTTCGATCTTACGAACACACCTTCCATTTTCATGGATTTGATTAATAGGGTTTTACACCCCTATTTGGACTCTTTTTTCATAGTCTTTGTAGATGACATCTAGGTTTATTCTCACACTCGTATTGACCATGAAAAAAATCTTGAGGTCATTCTGAATACACTGAGAGACCATCATCTATAAGCCAAGCTAGCTAAGTTCCATTTATGGATTGACAGAGTCCATTTATTGGGTCATATAATATCAGAATCAGAAGTATCTATTGACCCTAAAACGGGTACTATTTTGGTTTCCTGGGAGAATCCCAAGATAGTGTTTCATATACATAGTTTCTTGGGCTAGCTGGATATTATAGGAATTTCATACAAGACTTATCATGTATTGAATCACCTCTTAATAGTCTCAAAAATAAGGGTTCCAAGTACATATGTTTAGGATCATGTGATAAATCCTTTCAAGAGCTGAAAGGAATGCTTGTATTAGCACCGATTCAAACTCTTCTGAAGCCAGGTATAGGATATATCGTCTTCTGTGATGCATCAAGCATCAACATAGAAAAAGTGGTGATGCATGAGGAAAAAGTTATTGCATATGGATCCCATAAGTTGATGCCTCATTAGAGTAATTACCTAATGCATGATCTTGATCTAGCAGTAGTTGTCTATGACTTGTGTTTCTGCAGACATTATCTATTGGGTGAGCACTTTATGGTGTACACAGATCACAAGAACCTCAACTATATCTTTTCTCAACGTGAATTCAACCTCAGATAGTAAAGATGGGTCTAATATCTACAATTTTTTTATTTTAAGATTTCTTATATGCCTAGGAAGGGCAGTGTAGTTCCATATGCACTGATTATGAAAACTAAAACACATGTCGTATGAGAAGCGAGCGATGAATAGAAGTTAATGGCCCTCTTCTATGAGTTTCATCAGGAATTTCATGAAAATAATGACCAGTATTACCTCTCATCCTATATGGTTACCTATTACCTCCTTGAGAAGGTGAAGAGTAAACAATTTTTATATCTAGAATGATTGGTACTCCATGAGAGTATATCAAGAGATAACCAACCTATAGATTGGTTTATAGATAGCAAAGATGACCTACATCTACATTGATGTATCTGGGTTACTATAGATATGAGAGAGTAGTTGATGCATAAGTACCACTCTTCTTAGTGGGTAGTTCATCTTAGAATCTTGAAAATTTATCAAGACATGCGACGGTAGTACTGGTGTCCTAGGATGAAACGTTAGATAGTAGGCTTTATCACTAGGTGTTCTACCTGTCTGCAGGTAAAGGCTGAACACCAGAGACCGACAGGCTTGTTACAGCTACTTCTAATCCCAAAATGGAAATGGAAATATGTTTCTATGGTTTTCATAGCCAGCTTACCAAGGTCTCTGTGTGGTAGGTATGATATATGGTTAGTCATTGACTAACTAATGAAATCAGCTCACTTCATTCCTATTTGGGAGTCTTTCTTAGTGGATGAGCTGGGAAAACTGTATGTCCATGAAATCATACAACTACGTGGGGTTCCACATACTATCATTTTAGATAGGGAATATCATCTCACATCGTAGTTCTAGAAGGGTTTATAGAAGTCTATGGGAACACAAGTTCTTCTAAGTACATCTTTTCACCCTCAAACTGATGGACAATCAGAACAGAACATATATGTTCAAGAGGATATGCTACAAGCATGTGTCCTTGATTTAGAATGGTAATGGGAGAATAATATCCATCTCATTGAGTTATCCTATAATAATATCTTTTAGGAAACAATTCATTTGTCTCTTTTTTAAGCCTTATATGTTAGTCCATTCTGTTCACCCCTTTGTTGGCTAGAGGTGGGTGAGGCAGCCCTACTAGGCCCTCGTCTCATTCAGGAGAATCTAGAGAAGGTACATATGAATTGAAAGAATTTTACTTATACTCACTCTAGATAGAAATCTTATGGAGATATTCATTGATGAAATCTAGAGTTTGAGGTCGAGGATCATGTTTTCCTTTGGGTATCTCCCAGTATAGGGCATAAACATTTATGAAAGTAAGGAAAGTTTTCTTCTCATTGCGTATGGTTGTTCAAGATTATAGATAGAATTGGGCCGATAGTATATTGGTTGCTACTACATCAAAGGTATCATTCCATGAATGAAATATTCTATGTCTCACAGCTTCTCCTATATCATTCCAATCTATCTCATACTTTTGATCTCTAAGAAGTTGAGTTAAATGGTGATGCTACCTTTGATAAGAATCCATTATGCATCATTGATCGGATCATGAAGGCTCTCCAAGGATGGTTTGTCCCTCTGGTATAGGTGTAAGGAATCACGACCGATTATATAATGTGACTTGGGAGAGGGAAGCCAATGTACATGATCAGTGTCTATAATTATTCTCAAAAAATGTTTTTACGCCCATGGAAGGTGAAATTGGGGATGAGTTATTTTAAGGGGGGAAGACTATAAGAACCTGGTTTTTCACTGAGGTCAAGATCCTTCATTTTTTGGTCTGAATCTCTACTTTGGACCTAATATAGATTATTAATGAAATAGAAAATGTCTCAGGGGTGTCTGGGGCATGTTTGAATCCCAAAACTCAACTTTTTGGGGAAGCTAGAAAAGTCACATGGTTGGCACACAATTGGTGCATGGTTTGCCTAACCATATGGATGGTGTTTTTTTAGAAAAATCCACCTCACACAGTCGATGCATGGTCATGCAGACTAAATATGAAAGTTCCCCTTCTACCAAGGTAACCATGAAAAAAAATTTCATAGTTTTTCAAAACATGTGGAAAAATTGTGCACATACCACTTTTCTAGGTAATTTTACAAATTATACCTTAATGATCTATTAACCCTATTTCTTCCTCTTAATACGAGTATCGGTGGGATTAACCCCATTTCCTCTCATTTTATATCCCTTTGAAGACCTAATGTAGGAATCAAGAGATCTCCTTCATCTGGGATTCGTTCAAGCTTATGCCCGCCATGTTGGATGTGCAATGGTAAGTACTCGAGTCTGTTTAATCCTTTATCCATATCTCTTTATCACGACCTAGTTATCATGGTATGATAATTTTTCTATTTTTCTTAGATATACACTGATCTGACCCAACTCAAGGGCCTATACCGAAGGAGGAGAGTCATACAAGCCTAAGGTGGGTTGTTTATAACTCATCTCTCAAGTTTATTGATTTTGTATTTGTTGTGTTGGTACCACTAATTTCATTGGGTTCTATTTATTGAATTTTAATTCCATGCTTATACTCATTAGAACCATATGGTTTTGATCTTTCAAAATATGTGATTAGTTGTTAGTTGTAATGACAAAAAATCCATTCTTACCATATATGATGTTATGCCATAATTTTCACTTAGTGTTTTTACACATTTGAGCTACCGTTAGGGTGTGCCTTGGCTTGGCCTTCCTAAGGGAAAGTGTTTCTATATTAAATATATTATTTAAAATGTGAAGTTTATAATGTCATGTACCATGTATGTGCACCACTTGAGATTCCTAAGGTAAGTGTTTCAATTTGACAATGAAATTTGAAATGTGAATTGGAATGTATACTAAGTATATGACTTGGACTTAAATATAAATTATTGATAGGTTTTATGTCTGAAGGAAACCTTACCAAATTAATGGAAGGTAGCATATTAAACCACAATTATTGAATATGCTATAAGGGTAATTAATAAAGGTTGCATGATACTTTGCCTTGTCACATTAATGAAAGGCAAGGATTGGGCCAAATGAAATATTACATGATTTCAATATCAAATAAGAGTTGTTTGACTCGAGATAACCTTGTATTCTAATTAGAGAATTCCATGAGCACTCGGAAACCCCATTCCAATTCAAGGATTCAGCTTGCTTAGGTTGTGACCCACCTAGATCATGATCCTTGCCTATTCTTTGGATGCTTGGTATGACACCATTGGATCCCTTCAATATTATTACAGGATTCCTTGGAAACACTCCTTGAATCCAGCATTGATAAGTAGGTGCCATGGTTACAGCCTATAGTTCCCTATCTCTGCTTAGCCCAGTTTTACATTGGATGATCACCTTGGATTTGGAAGGCATATTATTGTATAATTACATGGAATAATCTCCTTGTATTACACTCTTACCCTTGTCAAGTTATAGTTATTACTGAGTTGGAGACGCTTGAGGTCTACATCACATTGGTTATTACCTTTTTCATTCACTATTAAATATCATTATAGCTTTCTTTGTTACAAATTGGAAACTTTGGAATTTATAACATGTGACATATTTATAAACTAGTAATAATCAAATAATGAATTGTTTATAGGTTTAGACACCAGCCGAGGGCTGAAGTAGGTACTTGGGTATTTACTTAAATTGTAATTCTTTACACTATATATGCATGCTTTCACACTGTTACATTTCTCGTACATGGGTCTAATGCTATAAACACCATAGGTGGTGGCTTACTGATATTTATCTCACACCCACTCCTGGTGTGATTTAGTACATAGAGTAGATTACATGGTTTTAGGTGTTGACAAAGGGAATCATATGACTTCAAACACTTATTACATATTTTTTAGTATGGATATTGATTCTAGATGGCAGATCCGAAGCTCAGAATTCTTGGGATGGTCTTTCATTTTCTTTATAATTTGTGGAACATGTTATGCATATTTTCTTGTATCCATGATTTCCAATTTTCAAGTGACATGATATATCTTCAGTTGTTGAATTCTATTCCAATTGATTCAATTATTTTTATTGTTGTTTCTATTTTACATTGTGTGTTATGTTTACTTATATTTCTTCTGCTATTTATCTCTTTTTTTACATTCACCCACTACACTACACTTTGGTAATGAGGGAATAGTCTCTCCACATACACACCTTAGGCCCTCGCTGCTAGTCAACAGCCTCAGGCATTTGGGGAGATACGCTAGAGGCCATATGGCCCAATGGGCTTAAAAAATCCATTGAGTAGAATCCATGTTTTGGATGTCACACTTGTAATCATATTAGATGATCCATAAATCATGGTCTTATCCCAGTCACTCACTACATTTATTTTTTCCGCATGTTTAGTCAAACATTTTTTTCTTCGATCTATTCCATGACAAACCAAGTATGCTTCCAACTCCTCTGGACTAATTAGTCTTGAATAAAAATATTGTAAACACAGAAAAAGAATTTGAGAAGGTTCATATTCATGTTCTTTTTTATACTTGATGAGCAATTTTACCCCATCCACATACTCGTTTTTCATATGATTAGAATAAATATATATTCTATTCATATCCATCCTATTTAATTCAATAATATTAATATTTATCAAAATAAATAAAAACATATAAATTTTAAGCTTAGGACTCATAAAATTTCATTCATAAATTATCATTTATGATATCTAAAGTCACTCCTCTAATATAATATGAGTTAAATGATGGGTATTCAGATATTTCACATTTTATCAAAGGGTCCCTTAAACATATCAATCTAATAATTTCAATACAATAAACACTATATTCCACTTTAAACATTACATTTCTTAAATAAAATTAAAAAAATTAGATAACCCAAGAGGCATAAAAATTTATCATTTTCATTATAACATGGATTTAAACAATTAAATCACTTTTTATAAAACATGGAATGAAAGTAAAACAATTTGGTTAGGGAACTATTGTTTGAAAGGATTTTAAACTTTCGAAAATACTATATGTGGAATCCCATTTTTAAGAACTACATTTAATAACCAAGTTCAATATATAGAATTTGAGTTCTTAAACTACACTTTATCCTGACACATATATACATTTATAAATATAGATACCAGTCATCTTACTGCACATATTCACACATAATTGTATGAATATATTAAATAATGTATCTATATATATATGTAGTCTTAATTTAATTATTTCATTAACAAGAAATGAAAAAAATATTCTTCATCATCTAGGTAAAGCTCTATATAAATCAACTATCCTTTTAATGAACTAAAAAAATTCTTTATCTTATATATAGAACCTTTAAATGAATTCAAGTACCATTAATTATCATAGAATGAAGGAAAATATCAATAAGATAAACCAATGTAAAATAATCAGTATGTAGTGTAACAAGTTTTAGTTTAAAATTGGTAGATGAGTCGATAATTTAATTTCTCATTGTGTTGGATTGATTTTATTAGCTACATTGGTATTGGAGCAACAACGTAACTTTTTTCAACATAGTCCTACTCCATTGGTAATAATTTATGATTTTTTGGGTTGTAATTTAATATAAACTTCTGATGACATGTGATTAATTAACATCATCAAAGTTCTGGTTATATCATAATGTCAAGTTCTTTTGTATGTGATTCTGTATTTTTCATCCATAATCCATGTGTATAACCCATGTATTCATGCCATATCACATGTGAAAAAAATATAAAAAATTGGTTTCTAGAAATAAATATATCTATATATATATATAATGTTAAAAAATATTGAAAAATTGAAAAAATATAAAAAATTATTAATTCCATAGTAAGATAAAAATTTTAAGAACAAACATAAAAAATGTAAAGCATATATATAAAAAGTATGTATATAAGTATAAAAATTATCTTCAAATAATTTTTATCAATTTTTATAAATAGAAAAAATTCAAACAAATCATTAAAACTAAATTAAAATAATTTCATAATTTCTAAAAAAATAAAAACAATGAGGATATATTAAAATGATTGGTGTACTTGTGCCTAATAACAGAAGAAAATGGGAAACATTGTATGATTTTAATCCATGGGTGGAGGAGGGAGACATGGAACATAGATATAACTACCATCATTTCACCACAAAAACACTTCCTACTTATCATTTTCATTCACCACCTTACATGATAAGTTGGAAAGGTTTTTACGATGCACATCTAGGAGCTCCATGCAATTTGATTGAGAAATAATGATGACTAGTTGAAAATGAACATGAATTAAAGGGAGAGGTTTAACCAACAATGGTTAAAGGAAATGGAGATTTGATGGAGAATCAGCTATAAAAATTAAAAATTAAATATATATATATATATATATATATGATCATCATAATAGTATTATTGTAATATATAAATTATTATGGAAAATATTTTTTGTAAAATACTAATAACAAAAATAATTATAAAATTATGTTTCATATGTAAAATATGTAGAGAACCCATCCCAATAGCTTGGAGCTTGTACCTACTACCATGAAATTGGAATAAGATATAAAGAATCATATCCTGAAGGATTTAATTATTTAGTATTCTTGGTAAGCTAGATATATAATTGAAATTTACATTACATTTAATACATAAAATAAAAAAATCTTTTAGAATTCCATTATACTCCTTATAATATCCTTGGATATCAATTACAAAATACCTCCTCATATCCTGGGGAAAATAATACATAATAAAGGGATTATCTTAAATTCTTATTAAGGGTAAATGTACAGTGTAATCCATGAATAAATGAGGCATAATCAAAATGGAAAAGTAAATAACGTAAACACATGACATTAAATTAATATCATGAGTATAATATGAAAGGAATAAATGGTGATAAAAAAATTCAAGATAAATAATCAAATGATCATGAAACTTAACCATGGATATACTAACTAATTGAATAATCACAAATAATATCAAAAACATAATTCATAACAATGGAATTCATAACGTTGGATATCTGAAAATTACAATAGAGGTTTCATTCCAAGACTTATAGTACTTTCACAAATTCATACCAAGAATCTAATATCATCATGGCATTATTCCAATATTCTAATAACTTTAAGGCTTTGTGCTAATATCTAATAAATGGTTAAGGCCTCAGGAAAAACCATATATAGTTTGTATCCTGAAACATACTGATGCATCGGGGGACTTACATTAACCAGTCCCCAACCCATGTATTTATTTCCCAATTCATTCCTCATATATTGAAAAAAATTATTTAATTTATAAACATTATTCATTATCATATATAAATATTGAGTAAAGGATATGAATTTATCAATATTTACACAATTAGTAAAATAACATTCAAATTAAACATCATCTGTAAAAATGGTATATGGTTTAGGAAATAACAATATCCCTCACAAAATAATATGTATAATTAATAGAAATTAAATTCACAATGAGAAATGATTAAAATAAAGTGATTATTTCATAAGAAATTTAACAATCACAAAATGAAATGATATTGTTCAATAACTTTTAACACTTAGTGATTTTTATGTCCAATACCCTTGGATGATATAATTTGAAGTGAAAAATAAAATAACATGAATTATTAATGTATCATGATATTAAATTTTTAATGGTTAGTATATAAACAATGCAAAATTTAATTGTTGTAAAAAAATCTCAATGGAATATAAATTCACAAAAAAAATCCATTAACTTATGCTACCTTTTGGGTTGAAAATTATTCAAACTCTTTTATAGTGGGTTTAAACATGTTATTAAATTATTTAACAACCAAATTAATATTTATAGTATAATATATGATACTTATATGACATCTTATCACTCGTTCATTAATAACCATTCATAATTTTTTTTATTTCGGGTGTTAATTGCCTTGTTTTCTCATGCATGTTTCTTCATGAAAGAATTGATTCTTGCACATATTATATAGATCTATCATCTAAAAAATAATAATCTTGAAATAATTATAATATTTATATATCAATTATACTTTTAAAACTAATCCTTAATGAAGGTTATGAAAAATGGATTATGTTATGATCTTGGGGATGGTCGGGCGTACAAATGCATGATTAACATTTTCCATTTTTTAATGATTATTATGGAAAGGAGGTAAGTTATATTTTTCCTTTAATTTATTATAATATAATAATTAATACCATATTGTATACTTATATATATCATTAATGTCGTTTTGTGATGCAAATAGAGTCACATCACTTCATGAAGGTAGTAGTCCACATGTACACTAACAACGTTATCGTCTTTCATTGAGTGAAAAAGTAAGAAAATAAAATTATATATTATCTTTTCATAATGATAAATATGTCACGAATATAAAAATTATTTAATTAATATCACATATAATAATTAACTTTATTCCTCATCACCTTCCATGTAAATCATTAGTGAAAGATGAATCACATCACCTCGCAATGCGGAAGTCTGTTGTACACACAAGTGGCACTATCGTGTCTCCTATGGAATGAAAAGTAATAAGTTATCTATTATATAATTAATATATAATTATAATATATATATATACTTTATACTTTATATCCATTATAATACCCATCCTTAAGAGGTGTCAATAGAAAAATAGACACAATCAGTTCGTGAGGTGGTAGTCTGCCATCTACACGAACGATGATTTCATAACTCAATTGACGTAAGTAGAGATGGTTTTAGTTCATGAAATTATTATAAAAACATACTAGTATATGTAATATACTGAGGATTTATATCACCATGGTTTAATTATAATTGGGGTAGTTGGAGAACAAAATAAAACAAAGATACTCACTGAAGAACACTACCTCTTATTTGGATATCTTCCTTTTGATTTGAACTAAAACCTTTCTAGGTTGGATTTATGACCAAAATGAGTTTTCTATGATGACTTTATATGGATTTAAAATTAATTTTGGGCATTTTTTTATATAAAATTCTTGATATGTGTGAATAATTGGAGAGAGTGAGTGCCCTTTTATAGTTGAAGGGGAGTGGAATTCTTGTATGTACTCAAAAATATTCACTATTGGGAGGTAAATATTACCTAAAGTGGCTCCAAAATTGATAATTAGTCTTTTTATGAATTATATGGTTTAATAAAACCTCCACCATGCAAGAAAAAAAATTATCAATTTTATCCTTTAACTTCTATGTTTCTCTATTTTTACCATTTTGGATTTTCACTATGGTGACTACTCTTCTAAGCTAGGTAATTTATCAATTAAGATTAAATTAAAATGAGAATTATTAGAAACATTATAACCAATGATTATAAATATTAAATCTTATTAATAAAATAATAAACTCATGTCTTTTAGAAATTAATTTTAAAATAAGCACTTATAATGCACAAAAACACTACCTTAACCTTAACTACACTGACAAAGTTTTTACTATTTTGGGATAAATATGTTCATTATAAAAGATAAATTGTTCCATAAATGGATCATATTTTATATTTTTTAAAATTTTAAAATAAATTGGAAGAATATAATATTTTTATTAATTTTAAATCATTTTATAAAATATCATTTATTATAAAATAACATTCATGTGAATTTTGGAATTATTTATTTAATTTGAATTTAAAAATATCAAAAAAATGATGCAATTAGAATATATTAATTTCACACTTGTTTAAAATGACATATTAATCTAAAAATTAGTGTAATAAAATAATTCAATCAATTCAGTTCACTTTTAATATTTTTTGTATCATTTTTTAGTTAATTATTACCTAAATAATTACTACATTGGCATTTTTAAGAATTTTAGGTAAAAAAATCCATCTCTAAAAAAGTAAATTATTATGATAACGAAATACCATTTATATTTAAAAATATTAAATATAAACGAATGAATTTTTTTTTACCAATCCAAAATCATTATAGATATTAAATTTAATAAAAGAATATTTTTTAATTTTTCTTTACATAACATATTATATGGGTCATATTCAGAGTCAAGTTGCAAGGAAATACCATGTTTCATAGAATTTTATTTTTGGGATAGAAATAAACTCATAAAATAAAATTAAGATAATATTTAAGGTCATTTTTACTCTTATCATTCTTCTATAACCCATACGGTAAAATAATTTTTACCTTAACAGTGGTAATTATTTTTTACTAAATTTACTATTCATGTTGGTCAAAAATTAAGTTATCCTTATTAGATAATATAAATTATTCTGATTCCAAATATTGAATCCATTTTTCAAAATTCAACTCACTGAATTGATATAATTTAAAATTAATCCCACGGTTCATGATGAGAGTGCAGATTTTTTTATAGTGAAAATGTTCAAATGTTTGAAATGTTTTTATATCTAAATTCAATATGAAAATGATCCCAATGCCATAAATTGGATTAATTTAATTAAAATTGAGATAATTTTACTTTAATCCCAATTCAAAATATAATTTAATAATAAAAATTAATTAAATTAAAATACTGTTTTCAATTCAAATTTAGTATTTTTCAAAGTTCATTACAAAAAATGAAATTTATAAACAAATCCCAAACCATAACCCTATGATAATTTTTGTGTTCTAATTTTAAAAATTAAGTTTATTTTTTCTAATAAATTTTCCATAAGTGTTAAAAAAAATAATTTAAAATTATGTGTGCCAAGCATAACTACACCATCTTTTAGAAAAAATAATTTTAAAAAAACTTATATTTTTACTTTAAATAACTATGATTATCATTTGATAGCCAATATGTGTGCATAAACTATATATTTTTATAATCTAGTTAATCTAATTCATATCCTTCATTAAAATTTCTAGGCGATAACTATCATGTTAAATAATAATATTATATTTATAATGTTGTTCGATAAAACCCATGTTGTGTGCAGCATAAGCTAAAATTATTATTGAATTCCTTAAAATAGAAAATAAATGTTGTATTTCACATAGGATATTTAGTAAAATATTATTCTATTATAATTTTTGGTTGTAACATTCTCCCAATCATAAATAAATTTTATCCCCACAATTTAATCATAAAATTGGTAATAAATGGTTTGAAATTTAGATATTCTATTGCTGATAAACCAACATCATAAAAGGGTTAATAAAAATACTATAAATTAGAGAAAAAAAAGTATACAGGACATTTACAATAAAACCATAACTAGGATTCCGATTAAGAAAACATAGGTGGGAAATTAATACATGTACATGGAAGAGAAAACTAACACCCAAATATTGATGGAGAGTGATAGAGAGCATTGATCACATGAAAGGGCATTATTGAGAGAACTTTAAAAACCTCCAAACCATAAACTAAATAACTGTAAATAAATTCATTGATATTATCATAAATTATGTTAATAGGATTAAATTTTATTTCAAGATCTTTTTCCTAAATTTTCGGAATTATTTTACTACCTAATAGTATAGAAAAGATACTTACTTTATACATTTTAAATTTATAAGAAAATTTTCAGTTTTTGGTTCCTCTTCAATCAATTTACAATTCATCCGTTACTTTAAAAATGAACATTGAAAATTAATTTTTTTATGCCTGCAGCACTAAAATTAATTTTTAATATATTATAATATCCATAAATGAGTGAAAATTGTTTCTGTCTATCTGTAACTATTTTCCAAAAGCAATATGGTTATCACACGTTATTAAATATGCATAAATATTCATAATGTGAAGTAATAAATTAATCTCTAAAACCTCATCCAAATTTCAACTTTAACAATTTCATAAATGGATAACCTTATAACCCTTTCAAAATATTAATATCCATAACTTTATAAATAAGTTTACCAAATTTAAAAAATGAAATTATAATTAATTAGTTCCAAGGTTGTTATTACAAACCAATTTACATTATCCATGTCAATAATTTTGTTATCCCAACATAATTGTGTCAACATTGGGAACATATTAAGGGATATCAATACCTTAATCACATGTTTTTTCATGAAGTTGAACTTTCCGCTGAATCATTTTTTGTCATCAGTACTATTAAATATATGATTTTAAATCCTTAATTAAAAATTACAAGAGTTAAATCCTTATACGCTTCATAATTGTTACCACTAGATTATCATTGATTAATATAATCTTATAAAAAAATTATTTAATCCAAACAAAAGAAAATTCATCATTCAACTTCCTCATTATTAATAACATAAGATAGAAATTAATCCCTTAACTTCTTCTAATTTATATTCCCTTAGCACTTAGGGTATTCATTTACATTGTGCCCCCATATCATTATAGTTAAAGCATTGAACATTTGAAAATTCTATGATTCCATTGAAATCATGAGTATGGTGTCCTGTTTCTTTACACTTGAAGAAAAATAATTTTCTATTTAATCATGTACCATGGTGTTTCCTTCCACAAGAATCACATGTTGTGAAATCATTCTTTCCCTTCTTCCCATTATCTAACATTTTCTCTATAATACACTTATTATCTTACTTCCCTTCAAAGCCATAAGATTTGGAGAACTCTTTCTCTGTCTAAATAGAAGATGATATTACATCCTCATATGATGATAATGTTTAGTATATCATTTCCCTTCTTGGAATTGGATTAATCCCATTAATAAAATTATGAATCATGATCATTGGTTTATTTAAGTAGTCCACAACATACCTTGTTAACCTTGTAAATTTATCCTTATAATTAGTAACTTTTTTCAACATCTTTTTGTCTTTGACTCAATAATTTTCTTTCTATATCCACTTGTTTCCTATGAGGAAAATATTTCTCTAATAAGATTACCCTGAAATACATATAATTCAATATCTTTATTTCCTCTTCGTCCTTTGTGTTTTGAATCAACGACCACCACTGATCTGCATATCCTAAGAGACGATAAAGTGACATGAATATTTTATCCATATCACTACATCCTAGAGTGACAAATATATTCTCTAAGAAACTTATCCATTTCTTAACTAAATATATATTTTTAGAACTATTGAATAATGGATGTTTCAAACGCATGGAGTGGTCTAAAATGGTTACACTACATGGTGGATTAGTAGGTTTCTATATATGGGAAAGGTTATTAATCATAACATGAGTCATGTTTCCCAATATAGTAATAATTTGATTAGTTTAAGAACATTCCCATTCCCAACATCATTATATTTACTTAGAGGTAAATCCCTACATAGAGTATGTGCATTGATATGTTTCACATTCCATCCATTAGGCAGCAATTTTAAAAATGGAATACTTTATATTAGATCAAAACATTTTGAAATATAATGTATATTCCCAAAACTAGTGAAAAAATTAATATAGGTACTATCCTAATAATAAACATGGTTTCATAGTAAATATCATTATTTTCAACTCCTTTATAATGGTATTTAAAGAAAATTTGAATTATCCTAAGAATATTCCTGGGGAGGGTCAAAACAGGTGCTCAGTAAGGCCTGTTTTTGGGTACCGGGTATTGCTTGAGTCAAGAATGACATTCCTTTTTCATAATTATTACCCTTAGGTACCTCTGATATAAAACTACATCCACTTGTAGAGTCCTAACATGGATGTATTTCTAGGGAAAACCACTTAATCTATAACATAACAAAACATTACTATGTTCTTATATAGTTTTCTTTAAAGTTATTCTTAGGGTTATGTTTCTGAATCTATTTTTTCCTAAAACTATTTATGATATTTACAGTAAACTTTCTATGGTAGCAATTGTAGTGACCTAGACCCCAGAAGCCTATAGTTGGTTTTTTCTACCATTACATTGGGATAAGATACAAGGAATCACATCCTAAAGGACATAATAGTTTAGTATTCTTGGTAAACTAGATTTATAATTGAAATTTACATTAAATTTGAAAACATAACATAATGAAATAACTTTAGTTGAGAATTACATTATTATCCTTATCTTATCCATGCATATCAATCACAAAATACTTCCTTGTATCCTGGAAAAAATAAAACATAATAAAGGGGTGAGCTCAGACACTCAATAAGGGTAAGTGTACTGAGGACGCTCTGAATAAATAAGCAATAATAAAAATGGAAAGGTAAATAACTAAAACACATTCCATTAAATTAATAAATTGAGTATAATATGGAAAGAATAAAAGGTGATCGAATAATTCAATATGAATAATCACATGAGAATGAAACTTGATTGTGGATATTCTGACTACTCTAATAATGACATAGAATATCAACAAATGAATTCATAATGATAGAATCCATAATAATGGATATCTAAAACCAACCATTTAGGAATCATGAAAAAACATCTAACTCTTTCAAGGATTCATTATAAGAACCTAATACCATGAAGGTTTCATAAAAATAATCCAATATCCTCAAGGATTTATACTGACCTATAATAAATGGGAATGTCCACAACCAAAACCATATCTATTTTGTCTCGTGAAACCTACTGATATATCATGGGGAATACATTTATTTGTACCAAACCCATGTACTAAATTTCCAAACCATTCCTCATATATCGAGTTATTTTTTTAATTCTTAAACAATTTTCCTTATCAAATAATAGTATTGATTAAATAATATGGATTTGTCAATATTTCCCCAGTTAATCAAATAACATTCAAAGTAAAGACCATTTGTAAAAAATGTTGAACAGATTAAGAAATAGCCATATCCATCACACAATAGTATGGATATTTAATAGAAATTTAATTTACAATGAAAAATGATTAGAATAAAGTGATTGTTTCAAGGTAATGTTAAAGATCATAAAAGGAAATGATATTGTATAATAACTTTTACTAGTTGGTAATTTATAAGTCAAATCCACTTGGGTGAGATAATTCAAATTAAAGCATAAAATAAAATAAAATATGAATGAATCATGATATTACAAGTAAATGGGTTTTTATATACCCCAAATAAAAATTAATTGATGTATAAAAATAAATAAACTTCAAGGGAATGTAAATTGAAACAAAATCCCTTGCCTGACACTCGGTTTTTGGATGCACAAGATTTAAACTTATGTATAGTGGTTTTAAAAAGTTTATTAAATTATTATAGAACTATGTTAATATTTATAATGTCATATAAGATCCTTTTATGATATCTTATAACCCATTAATTAATAACCTTTCATTATATTCATTGTTTCTGGTGTTAATCATCATGTTTTCTCATGCATGTTTCATTCTAAAAGATCTGATTATTCCACATATTATATAGTTTTATCATCTCTAAAAAATTAATCAGGAAATAATTATAATATTTATACTTCAATTATACTTTTATATCCAATCATGAATTGTGGTTATGAAAAACGAATTATGTTACTATCATAGAGATAGTATTTCATACGTACGCATGAGTAATATTTTCTATTTTTCAATGATAATTATGGAATGGATGTGAGTAATATTTTAACTTTATATAATGATAATAATATATTTAATACCATCTAATATGATTATATATATAATTCATGTGTTTGGGTAATGAGAATAATATAACATCGCTTCATGAAGGTGGTTGTCCACACGTACACGAACAACATCATCATCATCTTTCATTGAGTGAAGATGTAAGAAAAGAAGATGAAATATTACATTCAAATAATTATAAATTTGTCATTAATATCATAATTATTTCATTTATATCAATTTTAATCATTAACATTATTCCTCATCACCATCCATGTAAAGAGATTTTGAAAGAGGAATTGCATCGCTTCGTGCGGCGGTAGCTGGCTGTACACACGAGCATCGTCATCGTGTCTCCTAAAAAATGGAAGGTAATAATTTATATATTATATAATGAATAAAAATATAAAATAATGTTATATATATTATAGATATAATTTATATCAATCTTAATACCCAACCATGATAGGTGGTAATGGAAAAAAATGCCATCGTTTCACGAGGTGGTAGTCTACAATACACACGATTGATGATTTCCGAACCCATTTGATGGAAGTAGAGATGGTTTTAGTTTGTGAACATATTATAAAAAAAATAAAATTATATGGAATATACTGAGGATGTTATATAATCAAGGATTAATTATAATTTAGGGAGGTGGAGAAATAAATTAAATAATGATGCTCGTTCAAGAACATTAGCTCTTCTTCAGATATCTTCCTTTGGTTTGCACTAAACCCTTCCTAGGATGTTTTTCTGCCCATGATACAGATTCTAGGATGAGTGTAGGTAGGTTTAGAAGTGATATGGTCATGTTTTTTAGTATCCAAATGGCATTATGGGTGTGAATAAGTGAGGGTAGTGGGCACCCTTTTATAGTTGAAGAGGAGTGGCATTCTTGTAAATATTTAAAAGTATTCACTATCAAGAGGGAAATATTACCAAAACTGGCTCTAAAATTGATAATTAAATGTGTTTAGGGATTATATATTCCAGAAAAACCTCCACAACACAATTAAATTCATGTTCTAAACATTTTTTTCCTTAACTTTTATGTTTCCCTATTTTTACCATTTTGGGTTTTCACTAGGGTAATTGATTCCCTAACTTAGGTAATTTTACCTTTAAGAATAAATTAAAGTGATAATTTTTGGAAAAATTATACCTAATAATTATAAATATGATATATAATTTATAAAATTAAATCCTCATGTGTGATGAAAATTAATTTGAACTGAAGAACATATAACGTGCAAAAATACTACTTTAACCCTACCCATGACAATAAAGTTTTTTCTATTGAGTGGTTAATATATTCATTATAAAAGATAAATTGGTCCATTAAAGGATCATATTTTATATTTATTAAAATTTAAAAATCACTTGGAACAATATATGAGTTTTATTAATTATAAAACATTTAATAAAATATAATTTGGTTTAAAATAACATTAATTTCAATCTTGACATTATTTATTTAATTTGAATTTAAAAATATCAAGACAATGAAGGAATTAAAAAATATTCATTTAAAACTAGATTAAGATTATGTTTTATTTAAAAAATTAATGTATGGAAATAAATAATTTAATTTACTTCACTTTTAATATTTTTATTATAATTTATTTATTTAATTATTAACTAAATAATTACTATGTTGGTGTTTCCAAATCATTTTAAATAACTAATTCATATTTAAAAAATAAATATAAATTTTTATGATAAAAAATACTGATTTGCCTTTAAAAAATATTTATAACCATACCAATTTTTTTTCCCTATCGCAATGTATTCTAGATATTAAAGTAAGAAAATAATCTTTTTATCTTTTTCTTTACTTAAGTTATTTTATGGGAAATATTCAATGGAAAGTGGCATGTAATTGACATATTTCAATGAATTGGATTTCTATGATCGAAATAAAATCATTCAATAAAATTAATATAATATTTTAGTTCATTTTTACTCTTATTATTCTAGTTTAACCCCCCCCCCCCCAAATCAATTTATTCCTTAACTGCTATAATTATTCTTTACTGCATTTACTATTCATTTTGGTTAAAAATTATTTTTTTCTTTATTATATAATATAAATTAATATGATTCCAAATATGGAATACATTGTTTCAAATTCAACTCACAGTAGTCTAAGAATTTAAAATTAATCTTGTAGATGTGATGAGAAAGAAGGTATTATTAATGTGAAAATGTTCAAAATATTGAAATGTTTTTATTTAAAAATTCATTATTAAAATGATTCCAAAACCTAAATTGGAATAATTTATCTAAAATTTAACAAATTTTACGTTAAAACAAATTCAAAAATATTATTTAACATTACAAATTATTCAAACGAAAAGGCAATTTCCAATTAAAATTCAGTATTTTCACTATTCATTAAAAAATGAAATATCTCAAAAATTACCAAAAATTCACCATAAGATAATATTTGTATTTCAATTAAAAAAGGAATTTTATTTTTCCAAATAAATAATCTAAAAGTGTTAAAAAATAATTTTAAATTATGTGTGTGAGACGGGACTAAACCGCCTTTTAGGAAAATATTTTTTTTCTAAAAAACATTTCTTTTTCTTTTAAACATTTATTATTATAAATTTATAATAAATAAATGTGTGTAAAATATGTATTTTTATAAATAATTTAATATTATTCACACCCTTCATTCTAACATCTAAGCGATAACTATCATATAAAAGTATAATAGTAGTAGTACATTATTGTTAAGTAAAACTCATTATTCCATCACTATAACAAAAAACGGTAATAGCGGTGGTTTATTAGTTATAGTCTTATAATCCACTATTAAATTTGTTTCCAAATATTTATTGGTGTTTTCTAAAAAACAACCACTAAATCTTTTGAATTGTTAAAAAAACATCCTCCCCCTACACCTAACCCCCCATCTCAATTCCTTCCTCTCGCCCCCGACCCCCCCCCCCCCCTCTTAGAGCCCAAGAGCTCACCCCAACTGTCGTCCTCTCCCCTCACTTTCACCCCTCATTCCACATCATCGCCACCCATAATTCCCCCCATTATGGTTCCATGTTCCCCATCATCACTAATCCCCAATCTATCGACCTCTCTCTTTGAAGCCACACTTCATTCCCCCTCGGCACTACCCCCATTCCCCCTCACCACTGAACCCCATTCTGCATCAATTATACCCACAAATCCCCCTCTCTATAGCCCCCATTACCCATATCCCCCCTCCTCCCTCTCTCCTCCTCCCATTTTTGTTTCGTTGAACCCCATGGTTGAACCCTAATGAATTTGAGTTCTTTTTCTATTTGTGGTTCTTGGGTTTTTTGATAAGTGATTTGAGACCTGTTATGGTGATTTTCATTAAAGGTGGTAGTTTTACCCCTATTTATGGTAGTTTTGTATCTTGTTATTCAATTTTGGGACAAATTAAATTAGGCCTTTTATGATTTTTAGGTTCCTCTTAATTTTTTAGGGCGTCGTTGGTGCTTTTGAGGTGAAATTTCATCATCAATTTGATGGAAACTGAGTTTTAGGTAATTTAGATATAATATTTATTTATTTATTTTGGAACCTTATTCATATTTATATAATCAAGATTATTTATTTCAAATCATGTATTACCATTTTAATATTTATTTATTGGTCTAATTTTGTTTGCATCAGTCAATTTGATTTCATTCAATTCATTATTTAAAATATATTTTGATGTAATAATAATAATTCATGGTTACTATCAAATAGTTTTCATAAGATCCAAAATTTTGAAGTTATAGTTTTAATTTCATTCCATTTCTAATATTTTTTAATAGTTTAACATATTCCAAAATGGGTATCCAAATCAAAAAGTGATTCTTCATAAGATTGTTTAAAATTATTAAAATGATATTGATTGTTTACAGTTAATATCATTATTATATGGAATTGTTTTTCATTCTAGAATTATAAATATGATATTAATTTATTATAAATATTATATTAAACAATTAAATAAATTTTGAAGAAAATCCATAATAGTTTTATGTGAAAACTAAACATCATCACTAACATATGTATTGTATAACCACCATGGTGAATGATTTTTTTATGAGTTTTGAGAATGGGAAAATAATATGTATTTCATTTTATAAAATTATTATATTATATTTAAACTATTTTCTTTGAGTTTATTTTAATTATAACTTATATTTTATAATGGGAAAAAGATAATCAAAATGAAAATAGTTTGGTTTTGATTAATTTTTTTTTAAAAGGTAATGTCTTATAAAAAAGGCATGATGAGAGGGAAATCATAATATCTCAATGATAATAGATCCAATTTATGAGAATACCATGTAATTACAATAATTAAAATATATAAATATGGTGGTAACATGAGATTATAACTAAAAAGTTATGAAATAAAGGTTTTGAATAAGGAACCCTAACCAAGCTCTTCGAGACACCTCCATTAATAACCACATCGAATTCTGGTTTTATATCTTTTTTATGTAATTTAGAGAGAGAATTTTGGAAATAATTTCACATTTATATAGTTAATGTGATGTTATTGGTGTAGTTTTTTAAATTTTATTTTTAAATATTATTTTAATGTGTTTAACTAGTTATGTAACTTTTAGAAAATTTATGCTTCTAAAAAGAGAAATTTGTATGTTTTTAAAACATTAAGTGAGTAGTTTTGAACCTATTTGTCTTAATATAAAATTTTGGTAATATTCTATATGAATAATGATATAATTTTAATGATTAATTTCAACATGTTTTTAAGTATTAAATGATGAATCATGAGAAGTGTGATAAAGTAAAATATTAACATGAAAAAGAGATATAATAGAATATTATGCCTTGTGTTAAAAGTTGAATATTGGTGGTAAAATGTTTCATTGTTGTTTTTTTTGCATGGATATAACAAGGTTATTCATTTCTTTATAAAAAATATGGAAGTAAAATTATACGTGTTAATTTTTGTATGATATATGAGAATCATAATTTTAGATTTTTTAGCTCAATGATTTCATTTTTTGGGGATTTTTTATTATTAATATTTTGATTAACATGACATGAATTTTTGTTAAAGTGAAAATGAATGTGAACTATTTATTGTAAATTAAGAATGTTGTTGAATGCTATTAATTCAATGTTTATAATGATAGAATATAGATAATGTGGGTTTTGATAAATATGTTAAGTTCTTTTATATAATAAATTAAAAGTTTTATATTGTTTGAATATTTTGATAGGTTTTTATTAAATTTCTTAAAGAAGAAAAACTTCATGTAGTTCATGATATAAAAACAAATATTTTATTATGAATCATTTTGAAATGTGTAGTTTTTTTAATTTTAGATAAAAAATTTATATCCAAATGATAAAACATAAATTTAATATCAGTTATATATATATAAAATAATAATTAAATTACTTCTATAAGTTATTTGTTTTGATTAAATATAAATAATTAACTATTTTTTATGACCTTCTATAATCCATATTACATTATATATAATCGTGAAATAATATTTTTTATGTATTTTAATTTTCTTTAATTATGTGTTTTCACATTGTGGGTTTTGTTATAAGATTCTGACCTTTCGTAGAGTTGACTGGGGATTTAATTCCATTAATTTCTTCATTATTTATGTACATTTTTATTGGGTTTTACCTTGGGGTGTGTTTGGGTGAAAATTTACAAAAATTGTATAAAAACGGGTTGTGCACGGTTGGCACACGGTTAGAGCCAACCACGCACATAGACCAAGAAACCATGCAACCTTGGATAGTGAGGGTTTACAGGCTAGAACATGGTTTGAAAAACCATGTACCCTAAAAATAGAAACTTTGAACCACTAAAATAATTGGCACATGGTGGGCTCACGGTTAGAGAAAACCATGTATCCCTATATAGGAAACTGTGTTTGGAAATTAAAGTCTCTAGAAAATTGGTTTTAAAATCCTTCAAACCCCTAAAACTTCCCCCATTCATCCCAAACACTAACCAACATGATATTAAAAGATTTAATATATTTATAGAGCGATTAAAATGTTGTCTGACCTCTATTCTTCATGATTTGAAGCCTGAATCATCGATCAACTCCTCTTCCGTTATGTGGATCTCATCTCGATGGATTTTCATTCATCCTCTCTTCTTCTATTATTCTTTTGAGGGAGGATATGTAATGTGTTATAATATCTATATATATTTGGTGAGATATAGATATAGGATTCTAGATCTAGATTTAGTTTGGCAATATCTTGATTTCCATAATCTTGATTTACGGTTTTTATATATGGATCTAAATTGATATCATTATGCTGCTTGATTTTTGGTACTTCTTTTGGGTGATCGTTCATCAAAAAATTTAGGTAGGTGGTCTAAACATCAATTACCATAGTCATGAATTTGATTAATTATATGAAATTGTAGAATTTCTAGCATTCCTTAGCAATTGAAATTCTAAAATTGGGTTACTTAATGTGGTCAATTTATTAATTGATGTATTGTTAAAATATATAATTTATTTGGAAATTAATTGTGATATTTAGGGAATTATATTTATATAATTAATTTTTTAATTAATTATTTTCTTATATGTCATGAATTTTGATAATTAATTATAGAATTAATTATGAGATATTGGGTTTGTTGCTTTGAGATAATTAATTTCAAAATTAATTATGAGATGTTGAATTTTTTGATTTCTGATAATTAATTGTAGAATTAATTATGTGGTATTGAAATGGTTTACTTGATATGATTAATTGATGAATTAATTATTTAACTAATGTCTTGACATAATTAATTGTGTAATTAATTAAGGGTGTTTATGCGATAAACTAATTTTTGAATTAGTAATGAGATTGATGTTGAATAATTAATTGATGAATTAATTAGTTGTAAAAGAATTGAAACATTTTCATTCTATGTTTAGAAGTATAAATGCTAACATATCCATTGTACTTGTGACTGAAGGAATGGGAACATGGTCATTCAATATAGAAGTTTAAATGGTAACAAGGCCATTTTACTTATGGGTAAAGGAATGAGAACATGGTAATTATAATGAGAAGTAAGTATGGTAACATTTTCATATTACATATGAATTTAATATTAGTTAGGTGGGAAATCAAGTACGAAACTATATAATGGTAACAAAGGCGCTCTGAGATATGGCCTCACTAAGAATATTATGGGCTCTAGAATAATCCTAAGTAGGTATTGAGATATGATATCACATATTAATACTTAGAGCTTTGGCATGATTCGAAGCCGGTATTAAGATATAATATTACATAGGAACACTATGGTCTCTAGAATGATCCAAAGATGGCATTGAGGTACTAGTATCCTTGGGAACATTGGATTTAATGTAGTAAAATAAATAATAAATGATAATGTGATAACTATTTATTTATGAGTTGTAATTATTTCATTATACAATTGCCTACACTATTTGACTAGACTTGTTTTAGACATCATTGGTGGTGGATTATTTGATTCTACTCACACCCCACTCAGGCTTCCTAATCAGTACCTAAATAGGATTTTTTTCTATACAGGTTAAGGGAAGTGGCCCTAAGTTAGATGGCTGAGTTGTGATGTAAATTGGATAAGGGAACTAGACTTTGTTCAAGACCCTCTTTTGAGTCATTCGTGTCTGTTTCCAACGCTTTCTCCAGGGTGCGCGCATCCGTCATGCAGAGGACGCACTGTTGTTACCCCGTATTCCCACTTTCCAAAGGCGGTAGGCATCTGGTCCTTATTCAGGGATGTCTGTTCCTTGACCGAAACGAGATGATGGGATGGCGGTTCTTCCTTCCGTGGATTCCTCCTTAGAGCTCGTCACCTAGTCCGGGTCTCCCTCATAGATTTAAAATGTAGTTCATGAAGCTCTTCCCAGCTCCATATCCTCATGGACACCAGTTAATTACACCGCTTGAGTGAGGAACTTCCAAGGGGTCCAGTCAGGGTAGCAACCTTCAGTTAGGAGAGCAATCGTGTTGGGGCATCACTGGCATGTCTTGACGCTGGGGATTGGCATGTCTGTCTTCTATCCCATATCATAGGGCTTCTTGAGGGCACGGAATCCCGAGGCATCCCACATCGAACGCGGGGAATTGTATTCCAGAGGCATGTACCTGAGGTTTTCTTCAGCTTCCCTTGTTTAACACAGGGTATGCCGTAAGTTTAACATCCAGCAGAGATGGATCAGACTGATCGGAATACTGATAAGAGTGGATCAGATTGAATAACCCCCTGGAGGGAACACCAATATTGGGTCCATCACATGGGCGGCATCCAGGATGCTGTAAAGGGGAATGAGGAGTGGCATGATCTCACCGAGATGTGGTGGCCCAGGTAAGAATCAGGATGGATGATGGCTTTGGGCTTGATTCTCGAAGAGACTTCCTACGTATCCTCGTGACAAGGAATCAAAATCCCTGTAGTTCGATGGATCGATGAGACACCTAAAGAGGCAACCTGTGAGAATGGATGCATGTATAGGACCCAGAGAAAGTGGAACCTCTGGGTTAGGGAATGAGCCTCCCAAGACGCGTGGGATCGAGGGAAATGTCAGGATGATTCACGGGTGATGGGATTGAACCTCATGGAGGCTTTCTACATATCCTCGTAGCAGGGAATCAAAGACCACATAGTTCAGGTGTCGGATACAGTTTAACGTCATGTGGGACGGGTATGGGGCTTACACTCTAAGGCAGCCCATGGTGTTGGCGAACCGATGTGAATTGGGTCAGAATGACCATGTGGTGGGCTTGAACCTCATAGAGGCTTCCTACGTACCATGCCTTAGCATGGATCAAAGTCTTTGTAGTTCAAGATGGAATGCAGTTTAACGTCTCGCGGGACAGGGGCATTTGGGGCTTATGCTCTGAGATGGCCCAAGGTGGTGGGGATTGAACCTCATGGAGGCTTCCTACGTACCATGCCTTAGCACAGATCAAAGTCCACGTATTTCATGATGGTTGGGAATTACACTCTGAGATGACCCTAGGTGGTGGGGCTTGAACCTCATGGAGGCTTACTACATACCATGCCTTAGCACTGATCAAAGTCCCCATAGTTCGGGATGGATGGGGGCTTACACTCTGAGATGGCCCAAGGTGGTGGGGCTTGAACCTCATGGAGGCTTCCTATGTACCATGCCTTAGTACGGATCAAAGTCCTTGTAGTTTGGGATGGTTGGGGCTTATGCTCTGAGACGGCCCAAGGTGGTGGGGCTTGAACCTTGTGGAGGCTTACTACGTTCCATGCCTTGGCATGGATCAAAGTCCCCATAGTTCAGGAAGTTTGGGGATTACGCTCTGAGACGGCCCAAGGTGGTGTCATGGTTGGTGCTCACTCTAAGCTCACTGAATTCATGCTCACTCTGAGAAACAAGAGGTAGCAGAGACCTGACGATCACGTCGCGAAGGTGCGTCCGTGGGAATCGAGAAGGGGATTACAAATTGAGCGGCCCATGGTGTCAGGGCTTACTCGAGGATGGAGGCCATGGAGCGACATAGCGCAGCGGGAGAGGGATTTGGAACCCAGGAAGAGAGGAGGGGCCCCGTTCCCTATCACGCCCTCCGCTGGCCTTGGCACTGAGGAAGTGAGGAGGAGCAGGGGTGCTGCCTCTTGGTAGGAAGGCTATGGGAATACACCAAGGTGGTTTCCCTTCCCCGCAGACAAATGCCACTCTAATAAATCACCCCCTATGAGGGATGATCCCATACCCGTGGAGACGAGTGGGCATGGAGAATGTCTAAGGTGCGGGGACCCTGCGTGCGAGGAGTGGGTCCAGGTCACAGTTTAATGTCATGTGTTGAGGACGAGGTGCTTGGAAGTTTAACATCCTACAGCTCGGACGAGGTGGGCTTGCTCCACACCCCTAGGACTTACATAACCGGTGCCCCTACCCCTTGTGGAAGGGAAGGCATCGGCAAGGCCGTACTGAGGGGGTGTTGCGGAGCGAACCATCGAGGGTTCCACGTTTGCGTGGCTATGCGAAGAAACAATAGTCATTAACATGCCTATGTGAAGAAGCAAAAGGTGAAGCAACACAACGGGAAGGACTGTACAAAGGAATTTTAAGTTACATAGTACAATCCTAGAAGGTAGTATGGGAAAACCATGTATGATGCGGATGCCCGGGGTGCACAAGACACCAGCGAACGGCACCCGGAAGAAGGGCATTGGGTGCTCGCACAAGGGGGGCTCCCGGGGAGCACGGAGGTGAAGGGCCCTGGGAAATTTCATTCAACTCCTGGTGTTTGGGTGAAATAAAGAAGCCCGGCGAGAAAACCCTGAGTTGGGGCAAAATCAGTGTTGTTTGCGCGAAATAGGGGGGCTGAAGTATTGTGCACGGATGGGAGGAATTGCGCACAAGAGAAAGGATTGCGTGCAAATGAAGGGGTGGACGCACAAATGAAGGATTGTGCACGGCATAACCGGATTGCGTGCCCTGGAAGGGATTGCGCGCAAGGGGCAGGCCCCAAAGGGTTTGGAGTTTAGTCTAATTCATGGGGATCTCACGCGAAGGTGGATCCTGGGGCAACTTGGCCTGAAAAAAGAACCTTACCTGAAAGCCATATTGCGCGCGCATGGAATGTCGATTACGCGCACGAGAGGCGGTTCAAATTTTTCAGCCTTGAATAAGAAGGCAGTCGCCTTCTATTTATACGAAACTGGCTGCATGGAATTCCGAGCTGCGTGCAATAATTTCACGGTGGACGCGGTGGCACGAAAGGCCATTTATGTGGGGCGCAGGCACGAAATTATTTCGCGCCGGTGCTGAGACCCTTCGTGAATCCTATTACTTTCCGTGTGGGAGAAAAAAATTTCATGCGCTTCACCCTTTTTTCCACGCAAAACCTCTGGGCCCTCCAGACCGAGCCTCCGGGTCTAAATATGACTTCACTTTTTCATTGTGGAACTTTCTCTAGCACATAATAACTTTTTGGAATCATCAAATGCCCCCCCTCGGAATTGGATTCGCGATGGATCACAACGATCGAATTCTGAGGGAAACGCCAAAATGCAGGGCATCTTGGGCCCCGTGCATGCAAACTTTTCGAGCGGTGTGCAAAACTCGGCCATGCGCGGAAGCTACTTTTCGCGCAGCATGGAACACAGGCTTTCCTTATAGAATCTGTCATGGTTCCCAGGCTCTGTACGGTGTTTCTCACGTGACAAGCCTTGAGATCTCATTGGAGAAATTTCTTCTTCTCCTGCGTGAAAATCGCCTCAGCAGCGCGTAATTCCGTTGAGATTTAGCGGCCTTTTATGCGCAAACCCAGGATTTTTCACACAACGGCCTGAAATTTTGTGCCAGTTGCTGATTTTATGGGCTAGACTCCCTGATTTCGTGCCAACCTTCCAGTTTTCACACCAACTCCTGAAACACTTGGAAGAAGATGGCTGCAAACAGTGTTCATTAGGGGGAAGCTGCCACTCGTAGGGTCGAAATGGATATGTACCCGGATTTTTATGGCGCCGAGAGGGTTATATCTGAAAACCACACCCTCTTTAACATGCTAACCCCGCACAGAAAGAATACACCTTGTCTGACAATCTTCCTCTATGGAACTTTGGCAATCTTGAGGAGGTCCCTCTGTCGGGCTTCAAAGTGGATACCCCACGGTCATGGGTAAACTATGAGGACGACCTTCCTCGATACAACATCACCAACAATGGTCATTACGCTAGAGAAACCAGGAATATGGACGTCTATGTGATGAACCCCAGGACGAGGACCATTACAGGGGTGACCCTATTGTGGAGAGCTCACCGGCCCTCTATGCAAGCACTTTCCTCCAGTGTATCACTGAAGAGACCAAGGGTTGGCTACAGGACTAGGAACAGCGATCCAGAGGCAACTTCACTAGTGATTGGGCCTGGGTGTACTGGGTTCGCCACACATGCGACCAATTAGGGGTCGAGATGTGGCATATTGGTCTATTTGAGGTGGTGTGGAAATCGGAGTTCCACTTATACTGGTAGCCTGAGCTTGGGACGGATCTGTTCACTCGGTGGTCTCCTGACACCAACACATTCCATCTTCACCACGGGGAAGTTAGCATCAGTCTCTAGGACATCCAATGCATCGGAGGCATCCCTTTGGAGGGCCATCAATAGGATGAGTTCCTCCCACTGATTAATATTTAGGGTGATAGGTCTTGAACCCCCATACTGATGCGGAACATGCTGGAGTTATCCAAGGAGACGCTGAAGGTCAAGGACTTCCTCATGTACATTTCCTACAAGTACTAGTTCAGCCTGTTCCTAGAGAAGTATCTAGATGTCAAGATGCCAAGGCGGGGAAAACATTGTCCAACCACGGTTCAGAGGAGAAATAGAGGATCCTACTGAAGCATCACGGAGGCGAGGAAATACCAATCATGGGGCTACAGCATCAATGAGGCTCGGGACCCAAATTTCTGGTACGCCGGATTCCTCGCCACATTATTGAGCGGGTGGCTCTTGCCGGTATGGGATGCAAGGATGGGTGTCTGTCCAGCGACTTTGGTGATAGCGGGCATCATGGCTACCAACAAGAGGTTCAACCTGGGGGTCCACATGCTAGCTCGGATGTACGCCATCTTGGTATGCATCTTGATATGGGGATCACATTGGAGATTATACAGCCCCTTCCAGATATTTCATGGCTAGGTTTCAGCTCACTACAGCGGCTACACCTTCCGAAATGCCATTCGTCCCCCGAGCAATGGTCGGCGACCCTCTCTACTGAATACTGTCAGGGCCATGCTAATCATGCTCAATGAGGATGGGGTACGGATCAGGATTGGAAACCATGACAACTTCACATCCATCCCATTCCCCTCTCCAACTTTTCAGCTGATAGACGATGGGAAAGGCTCACTGGAGCAGAAGAAGTACTTCCAGAGCATCAGAGGTGGGGTGCTCATGGCCCGAATCTAGGGGAATATTTTCTACGAGCCTTATGTGCCGTCCAAATTTTCTAGGTAGTTTAGATGCCTATAGAGAATTCCTAAGAGAGTATACATAGATGTCCGGGAGGAGAGGCATCCATGTGTTCTTCGTCAGCTGTGGTTGATGTTCACAACCTATGGCTTCAAAGAAATCATAAATTTTCCTCCTACCAGATTCAACGTTGGCCTCTCAACTGAGTATGCTGATCATTGGACCATAGCATACCCTGAGGGGATTCTGTGGAAGCGAGTTCGGTAGCTCAAGGTCACCAGTTCGGAACCTCAGTGACGAGAGAGCAGGTAGGGTTCCGTTACAGGAGGAGGACCAGCAGCACCTCATGAAATAGGGTCTGCACAGGCCGGGACCTCAGCAGCGGGGGTGTCACATGGCGTGGTCGCGCCCTTGTTACCTAAAGGAGTGTCCCATGGATTGGACAGAGAACTTCCTGGGAAGAAAATAAAATACCTGCTTCAACCATCCCAAGATTTCATCTTCCCTGCACTATGGTTAGCTTAGATAACCCTGCAGTAGTCAATGAACACTAAATCCCTCTGGCAGAAGATAGTGTGAGACAGGATCCAGTTTCCGGAAGTAGGTCTTGTCCAGGTCGCCGATAGAGAGGACATCCACCAATGGTATGCATACCTGACGGCCATGGACACATACTCACACCGACAGGGTCGGCGTGCGGATCCACCTCTCTTGGTGAAGGTGCTGCTCGGCCAGGAGCATGATCCGAAAAGGATGCCACCGGGGGAAGATGACAGTGATGAATCAAAGGGAAACAAAACAGGAGAGTGGGCAGAAGGAGAAGGGAAAGGTGAAGCAGAAGTAGAAGGGTATCCCGAAGGTGAAGGGTCTCAAGGGGAGTCCCACCAAGGGAGTCTCCGGGAGAGCGGTGAGATCGTCGGCTCCGATATAGATGTGACCTAACTGCTCGAGGTATGCTTCAACCCTTATCTTTTCTTATGTTCTCTTTCCTTTGAAATACCTTAATACACTTTCTCTCTCTTATACAGGAGCATATCGGCGCTGATCATGCATCTCAGATTGAAGGAGGAGAGGAAGCACCAATGGGGCAAGGCGGGGCACCAATGCTCATTATTGAGCTGACAACTGTTGAGGTGTCCCCTGCCACGATAGTTCCTATAGTAGCCAGAGCACTAGAGTATGATGCCTTGGGTTCCTGTAATTTTCTTTCTTTGATACCGGTACTCACTGTCGGAGGACTCAAATGATCAGGGTTCTCCTTGTCTGTACAGTGATCACGGCGTTGGAGGCTCATCAGGCCGCTGAGCCCTGACCATCCGTTAGTGCACAGATGGAAAATGTGTAGCTCCATCAAGAACATGCCTCCCAAACTAAGTTGGCTCTGGAAATTGGTGAGCATGGAGTGGCGTACATCGGTGGTGCTTCCATCAGGGCTGGGCTGGAAATCGATGTGGGCACCACCAGTACTGAGGGGAGAGAGGAAGGTCACCCAGATGCTGAGGAGGCTATTCCCCTAGGAGGAATCTCTGAGGAAGACCTTGCTGCTGCCCTATTGGTTGTATTCCCTATCTATCATCCCATTGATCCTGGAGAAATTGAAGATTAATATTTAGAAGTGGCTGAGGAGAGTCGGATGACGCGACGCAAGGGATGGAATTGCATCCGGTGTTTTCTCAATCAGCCCTAGGGAAAATGGATGAAGCGGATGGGGTCCCTCCACACCTTGATGTGATTCCTGTATACTGGAGGGGAGGATGCTCAACATCTTCACCTGATTGTCCATGACTACATGGCCAAGAAGATGCATGAGAGCAGTCGGGGGGCCGACTCATCCGATGCTAGGAGGATTCGGGGAGTACCCGGGCATTTCTGAGGGTAGAGTAGGAGGTACAATGCCTTGAGGAACAGGCAAAAGAGTAGGAGGTATTCATCAAAAACTGCTCTGATCTCATGGAGCAGCTGAGGGCCCAGCTAGCAGATGCTCAAGAACAACTCATAGAAGCGAGTCTCCAGATAACCGAGCTTCAAGCTGAACAGGCACGGGCACGGGCCAGGGTCATTGAGTTGTACTCTATGGACATTGATGAAGAGAGGGTCCTCAGGGGATGGAAGGAAGTCCTAGGGGCCACAAGTGAAAAGGTGGAAGCATTGGATAGATCTATCCATGAAGCTGGCCCTTAGGGGCCCTGTTTTGACCAAACCCATACACTTTTCCCGCTTTTACTGCTTCTTTCTGTTTTGAACCGTATGTATTGAAAAATTTACTTACTTTCCCCTTTTCTTAACATACTTGTCCCTTTGGGTTAACATGCTCAACCATAATCCTGAAATAAATAGAATCTCATCACTAATCTCACGTGGTCTGTGAGAAGCAATGGAGGCTCGTACTATCACTTAGTTTGATCATGGGAGCGTTAACCAAGCTTCGGGCATTCAAAATTCGAACCCGGATTTATGAGGAGAATAGGGAGGCCCATCCAAAGGAGGTGGACCTCATACTAATCGATGTATCGTCTTTTTAATGTGCTCTAGAGCACAAGCGGGGCAATTATAGGGGCATTAAAACCAATATGGACATAGGGAGATGAAAAATGTGAATCACATTACCCAAATTCGAAACACTATGGGAGGGGTGTGACGATGAAGGATAGTCGATGACCATGGCAGAAATGCAGCATCCATATCACATTAGCCTGAAATGGGGACAACAAATGAGGGCCGACCACTGACCATGTTTGCAACACGGGGCCTAACTCAAATATCATCGATCAGTCTTCCAGAACGTTGGCCCAAGACAGCAGGCAGACCATAGGTCGAGCATCCATACTGTTAGGGGGTCCCTCCAAACATGACCAGTCTTCCGGAATGTTGGCCCAGGACAGCAGGCGGACCATAGGTCAAGCATCTGTACTGATAGGGGGTCCCTTCAAATGTGAAAGAGGATGAGGATCCAAATAAAGGGGAATGAAAAGCATGGAAAGTGAAGTGGTGGTTTGTTCGAATAGAATCCAACACTTCAGAGATTATGCCACCATGGTGGATGCATAACAGGCGGACGCATCAATCTGGTCATGGGTCATCCCTTCTTTTAGACAGGACCTCTCTGGTGAGGGAACTGTCACTTCCCAATGAAATTATGGGGCATCTCGAACTTATTCGGGGAAAATGATGCAGTTACACAACTCCCTAATAAGTCAGGCCAAGGGGCCGACAGTGAGGAGGGATGGGCTTGGTAATCCCTAGGGCTGGACCCGAGACGAAATGTTTGGGCGTTCCTACATATCTCATAAAGATGGAAATCAAGCCGTACATAGGTCTAGAAAGGTGGCGCGACATGGTAAGGTACCAGCGCAAAGGATGAAAGGGGTGTGCGGGTCTATCCCTTGCACCAAAATAAGTGGCATTTGATGTATCTTGTTTGTCCTTTAAGGTGAATGGTTTTTCTTTTGTGGAGCGACCGACCTTGGGTAGAAGTTCCTGGAATCACCACAATAATCAAGCCACATAAGGGCATTGACAAATGGTATGGTAAATGACTGATACCCAACGTGATGTCCTCTATGATGAGGTCATCACAATGTAGTGTCGTTTTTCGTCGTGCGGTCGAGATGATATTGTCACAGTTTATTGTCTTGTGGTAGGACCAAATAGCACAGTTTAAATTAATATGGATTGGACATGGAGGAATGTGCATGACGTGATAAATCCTACTCAGTGTGAATGTGGGCGAGGTCCGCATCATCACTGTGCGCGATCCCATGAGAGGAGCCTCAGGCCAGGAGGCCAGCAAGGGTCAGAGGATAAGGGGTAGGAGAGACTAGCTCTAGGCTGAGCTAGACCCGGAAGCATGATGTTCAGGTGATCCCACGTATCCCATGGGGATGAGGATTGAGCTGCACATAGACCTTAATGAAGATCCCAACCTATAGTCATCGCGCTCGGATCCCGGGAGCCTCGAGAGACGCCGTATTGCAGCTTTTCCCCCCTAACGTGCGAAGGTACACTAAGGGATAGTGCCAAGAGTTTCAAGATTCCACCTGTACATGATGTGGTGGAGCATAATTTGAATCATGCAACTAACTTTCAAGGCCTAAAGGGGCTGGCGTGACGATGGAGGATTACTGCTAACCATGTTCGCAACACAGCATCCTGTCGTGTTAGCCTGAAATGGGGACAAACAAATGAGCATCCACCACTGACCATATTCGCAATGCAAGATTTTTATCAATTTGTTGTATGAAACCCTTGGGGGAGTTTTCCAGTAATAGTAGGAGAGCCCTTAGGCATGGTATCTAGGCCGTTTTTTGGGGTCCCTTCTAGTGTGAAAGATAAAGGGGGCCCAAATAAAGGGGAACATGAAGCTTGAAAAGTGGCAGGAACTTTTCTAAGTTGAATCTGACACTCCAGGTCCTAGACCAGAGTACTTTGAACACATTGGTGGACCACTGTAATGGGTCGGGGGACCCAATTTTAGGGCAACCAAGAGATGGAGGATTCCTAGGAGAAGGGGGGCATGGCGCCAAAAACCTTGTACCGTACCTATATATCCCCCTCGTGGAGAGGGACATGCCCAGGGGCCTAGGTGACTGGGAGATCGGGGAGATCTCCTAAAAGATGGGGTTGGACCTGAAATCTAGATGTTCAGACGGTCCTACGTATCCCATAAGAATGTGAATCGAGCCACACGTAGTTCTGGAAAGTGGCACCCAGGGGTAAGATACCCTATCAAAGGGTGGTGTACGGCATGGCGAACAACCTGACGTGAATGAGGACATAATCCCACACCACACCGTACACTATGGGAAGAACTAGGGCTGGATTCCAAGAACGCCAAGGGGCCTGAGGCTGGGCCTCGTTCAGGATGGCCTGACTAGCTTACAGTTTAGCATCATGTAGGACGAGCATGCAGTTTAAGGTCATGCGGGACTGTAGGGGCCCGAATGTAGGACCAAACGCAGTTTACGGTCATGCAGGACCAAGTCATCAGGAAAGAATGAAAGAAACAATGCAGTTTAAGGTCGTGTAGGACCACAATCCAGTTTAAGTTCATGGAGAACCGAATGCGCTCAAGAAAAGTATTGCTTTAGGAACTTGGCATTGTTGGGAGGAGTTATACGCTCACCATCCATGGTCACTAAAGAGTGTACTCCATTGGGGTTAACCTTAGGAACAACGAAGGGCCCTTCCCATTTGGGCTCTAATATGGGTGGTTTCCTACCGAGGATCATTGGCGCTCTAAGGGATAATACCAAGTCACCTTGCAGGAAAGAGCGGAGGCAAACCTTCTTGTTGAAAGCTCGAGCCATCCTGCTCTGATGCCTATCTAGGTTGTGCAGGGTACAAAGCATATTCTCGTCCAGTGCTTCCAATTCTGCTAGATGGGTTTTATCCACTTTATCTTGTGCTTTATAGTCATAGAAATCTATGTGCAATGAGGGAAACTGAAGCTCGATGGGTAGGATGGCCTCATTTCCATACACCATGTAATATAGGGTCACCTGGGTGGAATTACGGGTCATCGTCCGATAAGCCCAGAGGGCGTTTGGGAGCTTATCCGACCAACTCCTCTTGTTCTGACCAACCATTTTTTTAGAATGTTAGATAGAGTTTTATTGAATGCCTCAATCTGGCCATTTTCTTGCGTGTGATAGTGGTAGGTATGGTTGGAGCGAATGTTGTACTTGGCATACAATTTCTTCAGCTCAGCTGCCCAGAAGTAGGTGCCATTATCAGTGAGGATAGCGTGATGTACCGCAAATTGATAGATGATATTGGAACTCATAAAGTTGGTGATAGAACGGGCCTTTACTTCCTTGAGAATAATTTCCTTTGCCCAATTGGAAAAGAAATCTGTAGTGGTTAGAATGAACCGGAATTGGCGAGCAATTTCTGGCGGGTATGGTCCCACGACATCTAACCTCCAGACTGTAAAGGTCCAAGAGTACATGGTAGTATGGAGAGGCTCTGGTGGTCGATGCACAAATTTAGCATTAACTTGGCATGCATGGAACCTCTTCATGAACTCTATGCAATCGTGGTTCATAGAGGAGAAAAAATACCCTAGCCTTTGAATCTGGTGAGACAATTTTGGCCCAGCCTGGTGGGCACCATAAGAACCGGCATGAACCTCTTGCATGACCTATGGAATCTCAACTTCTTGAAGGCAATGGAGGAGAACACCATCAAACTCGTGCTTATAGAGGATCTTCTCATGGATGGGACCACTATGGAGAGTAAACTACAGCGCACAGCATCAGATTCGCTCGCACTCGGCCCGATCTGATGGGAGATTACCATGTTGGAGGTATTTGACCAAGGGTGTCTTCCAATCGGAAACTACTTCGATCACCGCATCTGGAGAACCTGGGGTTCCTGACGTAGAGTCACCGACAGTAAGATGGTTCACCTGTAGGCCATCATCATCCTCTGGGGTGACGAGAGGAATTACTCTCCGCTGCGCCATGTGAATGATCAGATCAGCCTGTTCGGGCTCGGTAAGCGACGTGGCTAGGCCGGCCCAAGCATCTTCTTGACCGTTCTGTGACTGAGGGACATGAATAAACTCTGGCCAAGAAGGGAACTGGGCCATTAGATGGAGATTGCGTTCTAACAACGGTATGAGGTCTGGATTCCTGACAACATAGCCACCATTGACCTACTTTATGACCAGCTCGGAATCCCCTTTCACATGAAAATGAGGCACATCGATCTCAAGGGCCAGCTCGAGACCAATAATGAGGGCCTGATAGTCTGCCTCATTGTTGGTGAAACCTTCCAATAACAGGAATGAGTAAGGCAGGACGGCTTGTTCCAGGGTGATAAAGACGATACCCAGGCCCACTCTATTGATCCTGGGATCATTGATCCTTCTACCAGTGGGGCTCCGGGAGGTGCTTTCAAAGTGCAGTTCCCAACATAGGGAAGCATGGTCTACTGATAGGATTGCCTCATCAGGAAAATATAGTTCGAGGGACTAGTTCGCAGAGGTTGGTTGGGCAGCTAGAAAGTCTGCCAATGCCTGCCCATTGATAGTCTTTTGGGGCATGAACCTGATGTCGAACTGCTAGAGAATCACTACCCACTACACTAAATGGACGATCAACATAGGGTGATTCATAATTTAATTTAGAAGGTCTACTCGAGAGACCAACTGTACTTCATGGTGTTGTAGGTAATGTCGTAGTTTCTGCACAGCGAATATGAGCACAAGGCATCTTTTCTTGATGGCAGAGTGTCTGGTTTCCATATAGAGGAGCATACGGCTGAGGTAGTAGAGGTTGTTCTCAATCCCCTCGTTGTTCTTCTAGGTGAGAAGGGCACCAGGGGATCATTCTAGGGCGGTGACATAGAGAATCAGCGGCTTGTCGGAGACGGGTGGCATCATGACCAGAGGCTGGAGAAAATATTGGTTGATTTCCTCAAAGGTGGTATGACACTCCTCATCCCACTCATAATAGGTTCTGTTCTTCATGATATGAGAAAACGGCTTACACTTGCCATCCAGATTCGCAATGAATCAGCGTATATAGGATAAGTGGCCTTGCATACCTCAAAGCTCCCAAATATTACTCAGGGGAGGAATCTGGCTGATTGCATTCATCTTCTCTAGGAAAATCTCGATGCCTCGGTACCGGACAATAAATCCAAGAAACTTCCCCAAAGTGACCCTGAAGGCACACTTCAACAGGTTCATCTTCAAGTGGCGGGAACGGAGGAAACCAAACACTTTCTCAAGATCCTTGAGATGGTCCGGGCATTGGCGAGATTTGAACACCAGATCATCGACATATAATTCCACCAATGTGCCTAGGATTGGCTTGAATATGCGATGCATGGCCCGCTGATAGGTGGAACTTGTATTCTTCAGGCCAAAGGGAATAACTTGGTAGCCGAAAGTACCTTGGGGCGCCTTGAAAGCGGTATATTCCTCATCCTCGGGGTCCATCCAGATCTAATTATATCCAGAGTAACCATCCAAGAAGGAGAGGGCTTGGTACCCCAACATAGCGTCGATAAACAATTCTATCACTGGAAGGGGGAAATCATATTTCGGAAAGTGACGGTTGAGATCACGGAAGTCGATGCAGACTCTGATCTTCCCATTCTTCTTTCTGACTGGCATGATGTTGGAAACCCACTTGGGGTACTAGACCTCTTTGAAAAAGTTGGATCTAATGAGCTTGTCAACTTTGGCCTCAACCATGGCATTGTGAGACAGATGCATATTTCTGGGAGGCTGCTTGAACCCGCGATGGTTTTCCGGGAGATAGAAGCGGTGGATGACTACCTGAGGATCTAGTCATGGAATCTCGTCGTAAATTCAGGAAAATACATCACAATGCTGCTTGAGGAATTTCACGTACTACTACTGCTCCTCAGGGGACATAACGGCGCTGATCAATACGGGTCTCGGATCGGCCTCGCTCCTGAGGTTTACATGTACCAGTTCATCGATTGTGGTAGAGACGCCTTCTTCAAAGGCAGGGGAGCATCCTTAATATCTTCTTCTCCACTTATAGAGGGATATTCTGTAGGGGTAGCTACTTCTGAGCTACCGAACCCTGATGGGAGACTGCTACCAACTTGTGCGGTCGCGATCATTGCATCGGGGTACTCTGGCGCCGCTGAGACCATGGATATGAAGGTTTTTGACCTGATTCCATCTGGTCTCTGGAAAAAGGGGACATGCATGATAATATCAAAGAATTAGTGGCACGTCGTCCAGAGTCGACTTATTACAGCCCAGAAAAATAGACAAGTATGATGTACTGCTGTTTCCATGAGCCAGACGTCCCGATACCTGATGGGAGTGGGAGGCTTCGGGATCACTAGAGCCTGGTTCTATAAGAATACGAAGTGATCTTCCGACGCCTCCTGGATTTGGGAGTATGGTTCCCTCTTATCCCGGAAATGAAAAAACACTACCCCATGTCATGGTTTGTGGCCTCCAACCGATGGATTGAGAAGATGTAGGCATCATTCAGACATGTCCAATGGTCGGTCGTAGCGGCAATGGGCTCAACCTCGCATGCCTGGACTTGCTTATCCTTGATTTTTTAATAATCATCATCTAAGTAGCGGGCTTTGAAAGAGGAGAAAGGAGATGCATCACCTTGGAGTACGCCTACTCAACAATTAAGGGAGTACTTGAGGCATTTGTGATATAACAAGGGGATGGCCGTGTGTAGGTGGAGCCATGGCCTACCCATCAATGCGTTGTATGCGGTGTCCTAGGAGACAACCATGAACTTGGTGCTGGCAATTAGTCCACCGAACTGGGTCTTCAAATGAATCATGCCGACTGGTTTCTGCTATGTCCTGTCATATCCCTGGATCATTAAATTGGAGGGAGTCAAGTCATCTTCGGATAGAACTATCTTTCGTAGTGTCTGTTTCTGGATAAGGTTGATCCTGGATCCAGTGTCAATGAGACCGTGGAGAACCTCCACATTGTTGAATTGTCCAGTGATGTATATCGGGCGGATGTGCCCCTGTATGGGAGAGCCTTCATCCTCTCCTGAGAATGATATGATGTCCTGGAATTTTCCATTCTCAACTGCTTCAGCATGGATAGCTTCTATAGCTGCTACCTCTGTCTCAAACTGGAGGGGGATTCTTAAAGCCTCGGCGAGTGATTCGTGCATATCTGGCGATAGGAGAAGGGATTCAAGGATGGAGATCCTTGTTGGGATACCGGTGATATGCTTCATAACATCATACTTCTTAACCAGGTGTGAACTTATGCTTACAAGAGGCCACTCTGTGATGGGAGGAATGGTGGACCCTGTCGGCTGGACCAGCGGCTGACTGGTACTAGGAACATCCAGCTGCTCACTAGTCGAAGCTCGGAGGGTAGCTGCCGGATGAGGACCAGGAGATTGATATCGGCCTATAGCGGGGTGAATCTGGTCGCGATACTGCCAAAGTGGCTCTTCCTGATCCAATAGCACAAATGGTGGTGGAGGCGGACCTGTCGACACCGAAAGAAGAGGCTGCGTGTGCTGAGTTCCACACTGGGCCTGCTGTCTTGTCTCAGCAGCATGCATGGCCTGGCTGGAGGTACCAGCTGACGTGCCCTGGCGACCTATATGGTCGCGGTTCCACTGAAAATGGTGTCAGCTAGGGACATTGGGGAGGTTCTTCTGGATCTCCCCCTTGTCGGGAGTCATATAGGGATTTACCAACTTGACGGTGTTAATCAAAGCGTACCCTTGACTTTCACTTGATGAATCATCCACCACTGGGTAGATTCTGGGAGAGATTCCCATCTCTGGGGGCATGAATTTTCTGAGAGTGCAGGATGAAGATGGCATTGGCGGGGCACATTTCTTCTTCTTGCGTCGCCAATGCTTTCTCTTCTGGGAAGAGGCCGGCTGAGATGATGATGCAGAAGTGGTGGTCGCAGCTTCTGAAGGATCTGGATAATTCAGGCATGCACGAATAATGCATGAGAGTGGGAGACCATCCTATGAGCTATCCATTGTTTATACTTATGGGACCCGTAGTCAGGAACCTGCTGCCACTCGCCTCTGTCATCGCTACTGCTATCTGATCCCACAAAGACACCTGCCACTTGTGTCGGGGCTGGCCCCAACCTAACTATGTTGTTGTTAATCTAGTCTTGGAGTTAGTCCTTAAACACATATCATTTCTTTATGGTGTTCCCCAAGATCCAGTGATAGGGTCAGTAGTTGGGGTGATCAGTGAGATGCGCCTCTTCCGGCTTCCAGTACTCAGACAGTCATACGATTCTCTGCTATAAGGTGCTTCAGAAGTAGTCAGGGACCTGAGCCTTGCTGAACGAGTAGGTCTAATTGCTTCTGTCCATAAAGGGGGCTCTAGGAGCCTGACCCTAATGGGGGCTGGAGGAGCTTGCTGATGGGGCGTAACATGATTATCTCACCTAGGCGGTGACGGCGCGTTACGCGGAGGAGCCTGCCGATTCTTGAGTAGGCTCTACGAGGCTGAAAACTATGCCCACAGTGGAGGTCCTCTCCAAGGATATAGAGCTGGATCCACTGGTAGAAATTCTAACTTCCTAGGGGACTATATCTGGGCCATGGCGGTGCACTCGGCTCTGGTAGCTCTCCTCGCTGGAATAGCAGGGGCAACAGGCGTGCCGGGATAGCCTGTTCTAGGGCTTCTTCGAGGCGCTGGGCCTTATCCGAGAAGCCTCGGAACCCTCTGGGATAATTCTGAGTGATCAGGGAGGGAACCATTTTAGTCTTGACATTCCCCATGCACATCATCAATAATTTCTTCTGAGTCAGTGGCATGTCAAGGGAGTATGTGAGCCCCTTCCACCGGGTGATGAAATCCGCCACTTGCTCATCGGGCCTTTGTTTGCACCTGAAGAGGTCTGCGATGTTCATCTTCCGGGTGGTAGAGCCAAACCAGTAAAGGAACTTCCTGCGAAGGTCCTCCTAGCTTGTCATAGATCCAATGGGGAGCTAGATGTACCAAACAAATGTCAGCCCCTCCAGCATCTGAACAAAGCAACGGAGCTTGGAAGCCTCCTACTGCGCTGGGGTCCCTAGCATAGGCCCACACCTCGAGTTGAAGTGGTCCAGGTGCTGCGGTGGGTCTCCCATCTCGTTAAAGGGGGATAAAGTGGGATTTCCAAATCCCAGGGGTGTCGACATGTCATCTACCCATGTCGGTTATGGTTTTCCATCAGGTTGGATAGCCACTTGTCGCGTTTCCAAATCCACAAGGTGGGTGATGATCACCGCCATCAGATTGTCGGGACACGGGTCCCTATCCTGGCGAGGATACCTAACCACGAGTTCATTTCCAGGCTCTTCAATGTGGTAGCCTAGCTCGGCGGCTCGTGGAGTGACTGGTGGGGCGGCCCAGGAGGAACGCGGGCAGGATCCCTTGTGTTGTCGCGCCGCTCTAGAGGGTTCAGCAAGACATAACGCGCCCTCTTGCCATGGGCTCTGTCATCCACCCTGTCAGCAAATACGGCATGATCAGGGTTTCCTGGGAGAATCTCACTGAGGGTTAGTTTTTCCTACCCCGACTGACCTGGGCTAGGATCACCGTAGTTGGGTCGTCACTCTGCAATGAGTTCATCCAGAAGTTCATCGACCAACTTCTTCTACTCAGCAAGCTGCTGGCGCAGCGTAGCCTTCTCGGAATCCTCTTCCGTCTTTTGCACTGAGGTCGATGGGTCGGAGTGCATGACAGATCCAACATGCTCTTTGCCTTTACTGAAATTTCAGCTTAGTACCAATGCTTTGGTGGGTAGAGGGAGACCTAGGAGGTTTCTCTATTGGCTAGTAATCCTTCCTGATGGGTCTAGTCGCAGCACGTCCTCAGGGGGGATGCCCCCATCAAGAATTCCCAACTCATTCGACTCTCCTGTAAGATCGGTCATGTTGACCGCCTCTATTACTAGGGACATGTCCTCTCTACCTCTAGGTGAGTCAGGCTACCGGCGAATATCCCTAAAGAGGAGGGCAGCGTACTACCCCCAGCCACATACTTGCATGTGGGTTGTAGCCTCCTCAATAATTTTGTGGAGTACTTGGAAAACTCTGAACGCATTGTCACTGGAGGGACCAGTGGTGGCCAGGTGACTCAGGGTTTCAGACCGCAGGGAGTGTGGCCAGGTAAAACAGGCGTCATTATTCGCTGATGTCTTTGAGGTGCTCCTGGCTCCCGAGATAAGTCACACGTCGGTGGCGAAGACGGAGGTGAGTCGCCCAGAGGGTCTAGCGGAAACATTCAAACTCCTCCAGGGTGAGAGATTCTGGCATACCAAAATTCGATCCTGTGACCGGAAAAAACTTCTCAGGGAAGTATCCAACTATGAGGATGATCCATAAGTTCCCCAGCTCAGATCCAGGGTCTAACCTTTGATTTCCCCACTCGTCAACTGAGGGTGGTTGAGGAACTGCAGCGGCGCTGAGGCGGGCCGCTGGGATGGCTGGCTGGCTGGTGGAGAATACAATGAGCGAGCTGATTGGCCACCGAATCTTTGGTTGTCCTCTGAGGATTGCAGTGACCTTGCCGCCATATCATGATAGGATGGACCAGATACCAAATCTCTTGACACAGCTATAGTGTATTTCGGGGGTGGGTTATGCCCCGGCTCTTCTGTCATTGACCTGCAAAATAGCTCCGAGTTAGAGGGCACTTCCGAAGACGGTGGTGGTGACTGCATGGTCAGCCCCTGGAGACATTCCAGGGTCTCGTCCTCCTAGATATACCTTCTTAGGGAAACAGCGATCCTTTGGATCTCGTATTCTGGAACAAAATGCTGATGCGCCTCGTTCTTGCCCCATCCCTTGTCTCGGAGAACTGATGGGAGGGATCCTGTGCTGAATCATACTCTGCCTCGGTGTCTGAGAAGCGGACTGGCCTGATTCCCGCATGGCCTTCCCCAGGATTCCTCTTGTGGCAGTGGGGACCTTCTCTCCTGCCCTTGTGTGGTTCTTCAGGGTAGGTCTGATTTCCGACATGGGGTCCTCCAACTGTACTAGTGCTAGGGCGGAGAGGATTTGCACCTGAGGAAGATGGGGTGAGTGGAGCACCTGGAAAAATGTCTAAAGGGACACGGGGAGGACCTCTGTGCTGGGCGTTGGTGAAGCGGGATTGGCTTCCACCTCTCTGATTGCTGGGGTGATGAGGACCTTCGCCGATTGGCACGGGGACATGGGGTGGACCTTCATGTCGGTGAGTGACCGAACATGCGATGTCTCCATGCTCGCGGTCCGCGGAAGGGGGAGTGACCTCGTATCCAGCGTAGTGGGAGCGATAGAGACCCCATATTGAGTGTTGTTGTCATGGGGAAGACCCTCTGTTGGGTTTCAGGTGGCATGGGGTTAACCTACAAGCTGAGTTTGGAAGTAGGGAGGGCCTGCACCTTCCGTAGTGGTGGTGCAGAGTGAGCCTCTGTGCTAGGCGGCACTGCTACGGATTGGTCCGCGGCAGCAATCACCTATTTTGGAAATTGGGAGAGTCGACCAAACCTACCCATGTGGCGGTTGGGGCCTCAATCCAAGTCGGGCGTATAGTTTCCCATGTTCAACGTACGCAGGGATTTGGGGATATGAATCAGTGGTGGCTCAGGCCACATTAGTCGCTAACATTGATGCCCCATAGTGAGCATCTTCTTCTGCTCATGCCCGACACTGGAACCGGGTCAGATAGATTGGAGCCAGTGGTGCAGGTGTGTGGCTTACCTACTCTTTGGATTGGGGAACTTGGTGGTGGCACTAACGCAGCCGGGTGGGGCCCCTCACTGTGAGCCCTCGAAGTAGGACTCCGATCGGACTGGCCCAGATATCCCCTACTTTGTCGGCGTAGGGGAGGGAGCTGTCGAGGTGCTCCGGGGACAAGCTACCGAATCGATTGAATGTTGGGGTGGGGAGCAGAGGCTCCCTGCGTAGCCCTCGGGGGCAGCATGGACAGTGTGGAGCAGGTGCCTCGAGGTCTAGGCGAGCCATATCCCTGGTGGGGATGACCCCCACCTCCCCGTACATGTGTACAAGTTCATTGATTACACTTTGTTGGATGATCTCTGATGGGGAGAGGGGCGTGGGTGCCCAACAGTCATGGCGGTTGAAGCCATCGTGGAAGAGGTAAAACCGCGTGGGGTATCCGCGTCGGTATTTCCCCTGCCCCTATCCTGGTGGACAGGTGAAGAATCTCCAGATGAAACAACTTGATTCCTGAAGCAGGGAGATGAACTCATTGATACTGCAAGGAAAAGGAATCGACACCCAGTGCCCCAGCACCCTTCCGTCTTCTGTGGTTGGCAAGAGGGATCCACGCTGACAACGTCGCAGAACAGAATGCTCAACATCCTGACTATCCCAACTTTTGGCGATTTTCACATCAGGCCTGCTTGGTGAGACCTGGTACCAGATGACGGGATTAGATGACATGCTTATCCATTGATGTCCTGAACACTACCAGCCTCCATGCTGAGGATAGGAGATTCACATCAGGTTCACCATTTTCTATTTCCAACACTTTCGTCAGGGCGCGCGCATCCGTCACGCAGAGGATGCACTGCTGTTACCCCACATTCCTACTTTCCAAAGGCGGGCGGCATCCGCTCCTTATTCAGGGACGTCTTCTCCTTGGTTGAAACAGGATGATGGGATGTTGGTTCTTCCTTCCGTGGATTCCTCCTCAGATCTCGTCACCTAGTCAGGGTCTCCCTCATATATTTGAAACGTATTTCTTGAAGCTCTTCCGGGTGCAATATCTTCATGGACACCAGTTTGTTACGCCGCTTCAGTCAGGATCATCCAAGGGGTCCGGTCAGGGTAGCAACATTCGGTTAGGAGAGCAGTCGTGTTGGGGCATCACTGGCGTGTCTTGACGCTGGGGATTGGCATGTCTGCCTTCTGTCCCTTATCATAGGGATTCTCGAGGGCACGGAAGCTCGAGGCATCCCACATCGTACGTGGGGAATTTTATGCCATAGTCATGTACCTAAGGTTTTCCCCAGCTTCCAATGTTTAATATAGGGTATGTTGCAAGTTTAACGTCCAGCGGAGATGGATTGGACTGATCGGAACACTGATAAGATTGGATCAGATTGAAGAACCCCCTGGAGGGAACATCGATATTGGGGCCAGCACATGGATGGATTCTTGAATACTGTTAATGGGAATGAGGAGTGGCATGATCTCATCGGGATGTTGCAGCTCGGGTAAGAATCATGATGGATGATGGATTTGGTCTTGAGCCTCGAAGAGACTTCCTACATTTCCCCATGACAGGGAATCAAAGTCCGCATAGTTCGATGGATCGATGGGACACCTGAAGAGGTGACCCGTGATAATGGAAGCATGGATAGGACCCATAGAAAGTGGAACCTCCAGGTTAGGTCATGAGCCTCCCGAGACATGTGGGCTCGAGGGAAAGGTCAGGATGAGTCATGGGTGATGGGCATGAACCTCATGGAGGCTTCCTACGTATCCCCGTAGCAGGGAATCAAAGACCATGTAGTTCAGGTGGTGGATACAGTTTAATGTCAGACGGGACGGGTATGGGGATTACACTCTGAGGCAGCCCATGGTGTTGGTGAACTGACGTGAATGGGGTCGGAACGACTGGGTGGCGGGCTTGAACCTTATGGAGGCTTCCTACGTACCATGCCTTAGCATGGATCAATGTCCTCGTAGATTGGGATGGAATGCAGTTTAACATCTTGCGGGATGGGGGCATTTGGGGCTTACGCTCTAATACGGACCAAGGTGGTGGGGCTTGAACCTCGTGAAGGCTTCATATGTACCATGCCTTATCACAGATCAAAGTCCCCATAGTTTGGGATGGATGGGTCTTACACTCTGAGATGGCCCAAGGTGGTGGGGCTTGAACCTCGTGGGGGCTTCCTATGTACCATGCCTTATCATGGATCAAAGTCCCCATAGTTTGGGATGGATGGGGCTTACACTCTAAGACGACCCAAAGTGGTGGGGCTTGAACCTCATAGAGGCTTCCTACATACCATTCTTTATCATGGATCAAAGTCCCCGTAGTTCGGGATGGTTGGGTCTTATGCTCTAAGACAGCCCAAGGTGGTGGGTTTAGAACCTCGTGGAGGCTTCCAACATACCATGCCTTAGTATGGATTAAAGACCCCATAGTTCAGGATGATTTGGGATTACTCTCTAAGATGGCCCAAGGTGGTTTCATGGTCGGTGCTCACTCTAAGCTCACCGGAGTCATGCTCAGTGTGAGAAACAAGGGGTAGCAGAGACCTGATGATCACGTCGTGAATGGTGCGTCCGTGGGAAGTGAGAAGGGGCTTACACGTTGAGCGGCCCCTGGTTTCTGGGCTTACTCCAGGATGGAGGCCCAGGGGCGAAAAAGCATAGCGGGAGAGGGATTTGGCACCCAGTAAGAGAGGAGGGTCCCCGTTCCCTATCACGCCCTCCGCTAGCCTTGGCACCAAGGAATGAGGAGGAGCAGGGGTGCTGCCTCTTGGAAGGAAGGCTAGGGGCTTACACCAAGATGGTTGGCCTTCTCCACAGACAAACACCACTCCAATAAATCACCCCATGTGAGGGATGATCCCATCCCCATGGAGACGAGTGGGCGTGGAGAATGTTCGGGGCGGGGGGACCCTACATGCGAGGCACGAGGCCAGGTCATTGTTTGACGTCATGTGTTGAGGACGAGGTGCTTGGCAGTTTAACGTCCTGCAGCTCGGAAGAGGTGGGCTGGCTCCGCACCCCTAGGACATACATAATCAGTGCCCCATTCCCCTTGTGTAAGGAAAGTTATTATCAAGGTCGTACTGAGGGGGTGACCCGAATCAAACCATCGAGGGGTCCACGTTAGCGTGGCTATTTGAAGAAGCAATAGTCGTTAGCGTGCCTATGCGAAGAAGAAAAAGGCGAAGCAAAGCAACGGTAAGGATTGTCCAAGGAAATTTGAAGTTACTTCATACAAGCCTAGATGGTCAAACGGGAAAACCATGTATGATGCGGATTCCTGGGGTGCACAAGACACCTGTGAATGGCACCTGGAAGAAGGGAACCGGGCGCTCGTGCAAGGGGGGCGCCTGAGGAGCACGGAGGTGAAGGGCCCTGGGGAATTGCACGTAACTCTTTGGGTTTGCCCGAAATAAAGGGTCCAGGTGCGAAAAGCCCCGAGTGGGTGCGAAATCAGTGTTTCTTGCGTGAAATACGGGGGCTGAAGTATTGCGCATGGCTGGGAGGAATTGCATGCAAGAGAAAGTATTGCACGCAAAGGAAGAGGTGGGAGCGCAAAGTAAGTATTGTGTGCGGCTTAACCGGCTTTCGCACCATGGAAGGTATTTCACGCAAGTGACAGACCCCAAAGGGTTTGGAGTTTAGTCTAATACATGGGAATCTCACACAAATACAGATCTCAGGGTGACTTGTCATGAAAGAGAACCTTACCTGAAATCCATATTGCACGTGCGCGGAATGCCGATTACGCACATGAGAGGCGGTTCAAATTTTTCATCCTTGAATAAGAAGGGGGTCGCCTTCTATGTATAGGCATCCGGTGGCACGGAATTCAGCGCTGCGTGTAATAATTGCACGGTGAAGGCGGTGGTACGAAAGGCCAACTGCCCGGGGTGTGAGCATAAAATTATTTCACGACGGCGTTGGGACCCGTCGCGAATCCTGGTACTCTCTACGCGGGAGAACTTTTTTTCACACACTTCACCCTTTTTTCCTTACAACACCTCTAGGCCCACCTTATCGAGTCTCCAGGTCTGATTATGACTTTTCTTTTTCGTTCTGGAACTTTCTTCGACACTTATGCACTTTTCGTCATCTACAGTGTCTTCATATTATTTTTCATTTCTAACACTTGACACTTACATTATAATGGAACTTTTTGTGATTCATCTGTTGTTAATTATTTTATCTAGTGTTTACTCTGATAAAATATGGTATATTCTCCCCATGATCGACTTATCAAACCCTCTCCACTAGTCAGAAACCTCTGGCATATGGGGAGGCATGCTTGAGGTCATGTGACCAACTAGTTCAGGGCATCGGTGTGTGGAACCCGGGTTGGGATATTAAAAAGTTGTATCATAGGTTCATTTTTCTTTTCTACTTCTTTTGTATCACTATTTGGGAATGGTATATAGGATAATATGAAGTGTTAGGGTCTTGGTAATGATCTCATGGATGAGATTTGCAGACCCATTTATGGGGGAAAACACAATTACTCAGGGTTGGATTGTTATTATTGTTTTTTGTTGATATATTTGAATGTTATTTCACCATGGGTGAATCACTTTTAGTGTGATGTTATTATTATTTTTGATATTTTTTAAGAATTGACTTTTGGTCTTGAAAGTAACGAGAGTTGAGTCTTCATGCATCATTCTTGAAACATAGGAATGGTACCTAGCTTGAAATTTGAGAAATATTATAAAATTGGTGAAAATGGGTACAAATGGGTGTCTAAATTTGAAACTTTAACAATGATAATAATAATACCCTTGATAACAAGGACCTAGGTGTAGTATGGTTAAGGGTAGTGTTAGTTCTTCAGTTTTGACAATGTAGAGGGGTTTTGGGAAATAGATTTTTGTGTCTTATATGTTTTCCCTCTTATGTAAACATGTTAATGTTATGAATACTTTTCCTAAGGTGTGTGTTTGGAATTGTATAGAGTATACCTCCATAAAGACGCTTATTGAGAGTATGACCAGGGTAATTTCTAGGAATGATCATCTAATAATGGAACCTGAGGAATTGATAGTTTAAGGTGAGGATTCTGGAGATAAATTCTGATAGAACTTTCCTCGCTTCATGAAATTCATGTAATGAGATCCTTTGAGGGTTGTGAAAATATTTTTAGATCTAATGAGGGAGTTTTAGTTACATCGCCCTCTGACATTTACTAGAGAGGGTGGACTATAGGGATCTAAATTTTTGGTTGATTCCATTGATATTATACTTGACCATCTAGATACTATGACTGAGAGAAGTTTCAAGTTGGATATTTATATGATATGAGGATTATTGAAGCACATGTGGGACATTTATGTGTGGACTAGATAGATAGATAGTATGTTTTTAAGGACTTCTTGGATAGGTTCTTAGAGATGTTCTACCTAGAGACACTAAGGTGGTAAAAGGAGTTAGATTTCATGTGGCTAACTCAAGGGATCTTGTCAGTGATGGATTATGTGGGACAATTTATAAATATTTAGTTTATTTCCCCAACATTCGCAAGATATGATACAACTACGAAGAGATGCTTTCAAGATGGAAATATGTGTGATATTAAATCCCATGTCAACATTTTTAGTTAATGAAGTTTGTTGAGGTGGTGGATCATGCTCTCATAGCTGAGGGGAAAGTGATGGAGAATTCCAATGCCAGAAAGATAGTTGGTAATAGACAATCATGAGGTGCACCTTCCAAGTGAAGGAAGTGAATTTATGAGAACATTAGTCAGGGTAGTGGAAATAAGATTACATGTATGTGAGGGTTGGTTGGATATAAACTTACTAGAGTGATTTTCCTTCAGTTTGGTAGGTTGGGATACTATTGTTGACAATGTCCCTAACCACCAGTATAGTATCAGTATTGCGGAAAGATGGAGCATCTACAAAAGTTTTGTCGGACACAACGATAGACAGTCAGTGATGGGGTAGCTATTCAGAGTCCTACTGTGGGAATGGAGTATTCTACACCTTATCTGACTGTTATATGGAGTTATACTATCCAATTTAGTATAGGCATATGGTGTAGTGATTCTCAGAAATAGCACCCATATCAGTAGAGTGATGCAACTAAGAGGATTCAGATGACAACACATGGAAGAGGGGTAGGGAAGTTTCATGTGGTGTAGCCTACACTTGTGGATAGATAGGTTGGGCCATAAATAATGAGAGGTACTATTATTGTATCTCCTGAATTATCTAGTGACTTATTTGATATATTTTACTTTAATTCTTTTATATCATCTAATATTGTTAATGGTTTGAGCCTGGTGGAGGATTTTGTGAGCTAGGTAATGACTATAAATACATTGTTGGGAGTGAGGTCTAGAGACATCTATTTTTCAAGGGATGTTCTCTTGAAGTTGTGGATTATCTCTTTCTATGGGATTTATATATCCTTAACATGTTAGGATGTGATCTAATTATGGGTATGGATTAGCTAGTCGCATATTGAGCCCACATATATTGTTACCAAAGGAGAGTGGCATTTACATATCCTAAGGGTGACTATTACATTCACTGTGGGGAGTGGGATATCTAGGTAAGCCTAGCAAGGCCAATTACTCAGCAACTGGGAGATCTCTTAGCCTAGGTTTCTAGTCTTTTGTTGGATTATGGAGATGTAAAGCATGATATCTTCCCCCTAGTAGTGGAATAGTTCATGATGTTTCTTCTAATGACTTATCAAGGATACCACCTAGAATATATGTGTACTTCACTATTGAGTTCGTGTTAGGGGTTGATATAGTGTCTATTCTATGTACAAAATGGAACCAACATAACTTCAAGATCTCAAGATTAAGTTGGAGAAATTAGAGGATAAAGGTTTAATTCATCCAAGTTCGTCACCTTGGGGTTCACCTATACTCTAAGAAAAAAAGGCTAATAAGAGTTTTCACCTATGAGTTGATTATCTAATGTTGAAAAATATGACTGTGAAGAATCTGTATCATCTTCTGCGTATCAAGGATCTATTAGACTAGTTGAGAGGATCTTTTGAGTTCATGAAGAATGAATTGAGATTAGGGTATCATCAGTTGAGAGTTCAGACATATGATATATTGAGGACTACATTCAATAGTAGGTATAGCCTTTATGAGTTCATCATAATGTAGATTGGGTAGACGAATGCAACAGTAGTGTTTATGGACTTAACGAATAAAATATTTCATTTCTACCTAGATCAGTTTGTAGTCATGTTTGTGGAAAATATCTTTGTGTACTCCAATACTAATGATGATCATTCTCAACATCTTGAAATCATCTTGAGTACATTGAGAGAGCATGGACTATATCCATTTCTATCTAAGTACCAGTATTGGATCGATCGGGTACACTTTTTTGGGCACATCATCTCATGGGAAGTTGTTTCAGTGGACCTAGAGAAGGTTGAGATAGTGGTTTATTGGGAGAAACACAAGAACATTTTTTATAATTAAAGCTTTATATGGTTAGATAGATATTACCAAAGATTCGTCCAGGAATTTTCCCATTTGTAAGAACCATTTTCAGGCTTGACCAATAAAGGGATAATGTTTGAATGGTTGGAATTCTGTTACGATTCCTTCCAAGAGATGAAGAATCACTTGACATCAGCACTGATATTGATCCTACATGATCCATGTGAGGAGTATATGGTGTCTTGTTATGCTTCTAGGATCATACATAGATCCATGTTGATGTAAGGAGATCTAGTTTCGGTGTATGGGTCTCGGTAGTTGAGGCCTCGTGAATATAAATACCCTACGCATGACATCAAGCTAGTAGAATTGGTTTATGATATGAAGCGTTGGTAAAATTATCTCTTGGGTGATAAGTTTACAGTGTTTACGGATCACAATAGATTAAGGTATATCTTATCGCATCATGGTTTTAATCTTTGGAAGCAAAGATCAATAGAGTGTATGTTTTCTTTTGAATTTAAGCTAGTATATACACCTGGTAAAGGAAATGTTGTGGCTAGAACATTGAATGGGAATACTCATATACAATTAGTTAAAGAGTGTAGTGATGATTGGTATATGATGACCTTGCTAGAAGAGGTGCATGTGGTGGTTTAGGAGAGTCAGTAAAATATAACTCTCATGTTAGTCACAGTGGAGCTGACATATTTGAGCGGGATTATAGACAGGTGGTATGGGGAACTTGAATGATTAACCTAGAGGGAAATACATGATGGTGGGGAGACACCTTCATATTACAACATATATGATTATGAGATCATCTATGTCATAAATCGGGCTTTTGTGCCTACGAGCATGCGAGAATATCTCATTTTGGAATCTCATGCCTTGATGTTGGTGGTACATTCATTTGTGATCAAAATGTACCATGACCTACAATGAATGTTTTGGTGTTCAATCATGAAAAAGGATATTGAAAGGTTTGTTACATGATTCTACACCTTTCAGTTGGTAAAATTAGATCATCAATGACCAGGAGGTTTGCTACAGATTTTTCCCATTAAGAAATGGAAGTGGAATAACATGACCATGGATTTTTTGGTAGGTATTTCAATGATTATTATGAATAATGACACAGTCTAGGTTATTTTGGATCAACTAATGAAGGTAGTTCGTTTCTTGTCTATACAGAAATCCTTTTCAGTAAATAATTTGGAAGAATTGTATGTTCAGGAGATAGACCATCTGCACAGGGTGCCATTTACTATTTCAGAACGTGATTTTTTCTTTAATTCATGCTTCTGGTCGGGCTAAAATAATGAACTCAGTACATAGGTCTTATTGAGTACATATTTCCACCCACATACAGATTTATAGTTAGAGAATACTATATTGGTGCTTGACTATATGCTACGATCGTGTGTGATTGAATTCAGTTGTTATTTGGAGAAACACTTGGCTTTATTAATGTTTTCCTATAATAACAGTTATCAAAAAACAATACATATGGAACCATAACAGGATATTTATGGTAGGCCATGTAGAACACTGCTATGTCGGATAGAGGTAGGTGAGTCAAAGTTATTGGGGTTGAGTCTCATGTTAGAGACATTGGAGTAGGTATAGATAATTTCCAAAATGTATGGCTAGAACTCATAGTAGGAAGAACTTGTATACTGATAGAAAGAGATAAACCCAAGAGTTTACAGAGGATGATCGTGTATTCCTTCGGATTTCGCCTAGGTTGGGTAACCAAAGGATATGGAGATAGTACACATTAGTGCCCAGGCTTGTCGTACATTTTGAGGTTGTGGAGAGAATCAGGTTAGTGGCGTACTAATTGTCTCTTACATATAAATATAGTTCTATGCATGATGTTTTCATGTATTTAAACTATATTGGTATCACCCCAAACCTTCTCAATTGATCGATGTGGAAGAGGTTGTCCTTGAGATAGATGCATCCTTCGAGGAGCATCTGATACGTGTGTTGGATCACAGTGAGAAAGTATTTCAGGGAATGTCTATATTGATAGTTTGTGTATTGTGGAAACATGGGAATGGAAAGAAGATATGAGGGCTTAGTGGCCCAATATTTTAGGCTCATAAACATAGAGATGTTTGGGAGTGCAGCTCGAGGATGGTCTTTTATAAGGTGGGGAGATTTTAAGATCCCAACATTTTATATAGTTTACATGGGCTTTAATTAAGGAAATTTTTGTTCTTATTTAAGTTCATTTTGATTGGTTTTTACCTTAGAGTATTTTTTTTTGGGGGGGGAATTAAGAAAAATAGAAGAAATGGGGGATGTCCACAGTAGGGGTATGGTTAGAGAAAACCATTCTACCATCCTAGAAAACCATGCAACCTTTGACAATGGGGGTTCACATGGCTATGCATGGTTTGAAAAATGGTGTTCCCTAAAAAAAGAAACCATGCACCCCTAAAAGAATAAGTGCATAGTTGGCGCATTTTTAGAGAAAACGGTGTGCCTGTATACAAGAAAATATTCATGGGAATTAAAGTCTCCCAAAATTGGTTTTAAAATTCCCTGAACCCCAAAAACTTTCCCCATTTGACCCAAAATCTGAATGATGTGGTTTTGGATGATTTCAGAGATTTATGGAGGGATTACAATGCCATATGACTTCTGTTATTCACAATTTAAATCCTTAATCAAAGATCCCCTCCTCTTTCTGTAAGTGGATCTCATCCCGATGCATTCTCAATCATCATCTCTTATTATCCTATTCTTTTGATGGAGGGTATCCATATTTGGTTAGATCTACATATATTTAGTGAGATATATATCAAGATATAGTTTGTAAATATCTTGATATCCAAAATATTGATTTAGGGTTTTGAGATACATATCTAAATCTACATCATTGCACAACTCGATTTTGGGGATTTCTATTGGGTGATCATTCATCAAAAAATCGTGGTAGGTGGTCTAAACTTCTATTTCCATAGTAGTGATTTTGATCAAGTATATAAAATTGTATAATTGATAGCATTATTTAAAAATTAAAATTCAAAAAATGGGTTGATTAATGTGGTCTATTGAGTAATTAATGTATTTTTAAAATAGATAAGTAATTTATGAATTAATTATGAGTTTAGGGATTCTGATTTATATAATTAGTTGTGGAATTAAAGTTTTTTTCTTTTGAAGTTAGGAATTGAGATAATTAATTTTATAATTAATTATAAGATATTGGGTTTGTTGTATTGAGATAATTAATTATATAATTTTTTTTGATATATTGAATTTTTTGATTTGAGATAATTAAATATAGAATTAATTATCTGATGTTAAACTGATTGACATGAGATGATTATTTAATGAATTAGTAATTTAATTAATGTGTTAACATAAATAATTAATTTTTGTGTTAATTTAGAGTATTTATGTGATAAAATAATTGTTGAATTAGTAATAAGATTAATGTTGAAAATTTAATTGATGAATTAATTATGTGTAAATGAATGGTAACATGGTCATTCTAAGTTGAGGTGTGTAAATTGTAACATGGTCATTGTACTTGTGTGTAAAGTAATGGGAAAATGGTCATTCAATATAGAAGTATAAATGGTAACATGCCATTGTACTTATGAGTAATGGAATGGGAACATTTTCATGATATTGAGAAGTATGTGTGGTAACATGGTCATCTTACTTATGAGTTTGATATTTCTTATATGGGAATCAAGTATGAAACTAATGAATAGTAACAAAGACAATCCAAGATATGGCCTCACATGAGAATAATTTGTGCTCTGGCATGAGACAAAGAAGGTATTGATATATGATATCAAATTTGAATACTTTGAGCTTTGGAATGAGTCAAAGTGGGTATTAAGATAATATATTACCTAGGAACACTTTGGGATCTGGAATGGGCCGATGATAACATTGAGGTACGAGTATCCTTAGAAACCTTGGATTGAATGTATTAAAATAAATAATAAATGATAATGTGATAACTATTTATTTATACATTGTACTTATTTCATTATACAACTATATACACTATTTGACTATAATTGTTATAGAAACCACTGGTGGTGGCCTACTGAGTTTTACTCAAAACCTACTTGGGTTGTTTGATTGGTACATAAATAGACATTGTGTTTTTTTGATAGGTTAAGGGAGGAGGCTCTGAGTTTTATGGATGATTTGGGATGGATATTTGATGAGGGAACCATTTGTGGTTTGGGACACACTTGGGAGTCGTTGGTGTCTTTATTTCTGTTTTCATTTTAGACACATAACGCTTATATTAGAATGTCGTGTTTTATTCTTTAGTTGGATATTGTATTTCCTATATTTATTATCTTGAGATATTGTTATTGTTAATGGTTATATGTGTTCTCCTTCTATTTATAATTATTTCCATTATTTTTTACTCTGCTAAAATAGGGTATAGTCTCCCCATGATCAACTTATCAGACCCTGACTGTTAGTTGTCAACCTCTCATATATGGTGAGGTGTGATAGAGGTCATGTGACTTATTAGATCAAGGCACAGGTGTGTGGAACTTGGGTCAGGATGTTTCAATTATTCATATGTTATAATTTAAAATACAATTTATGTGTGATTTTTTTAATATATGATTTGATGTTAATTATATTTGATTAAATGATAGGAATGACAAGTAAGAATATTGTTACTGATCCCAACCGACTACCTATTGTAATTCCCTAAACCACACTGATAGATAATGATCCATCAGTCTCCCTCCCTACAGCATCTAAGACACCCTCTATATTCTCCCTTCAGCATATCTCACACCCTCCACTCCAATAGCATCAGGAACACCCTATTTATTTATCCCATCAGTAACAAAGATAGTCCCCCCCATTCAGTAGGTTTGTTAGGGAGGGATCATGTCATCACTTCTTTTTCTTTACGAGGATAATGGAGGGTGATGTTATAGGTAAAAACAATAATGTGAACAAATTTATTTCACATTTTTTATAAAACTAACTATTTTTTCATAAAATATGAAAATAATGTTACTATGGAGAGAAATATGAACAATTCATACATCTAGAATCTGAATTAAATGAACATTGTAGTCCCATTTTATTATTTTGGGGTCCCCATGGATTATGCCCCATGATTAATTGGCCAGATTCTGGGCTAGCTAGAGGTAGATCCAATTACCCTTCCCATTACCTATGATGATTGGAGGAATGTGCCTCAATCTTGGAAAAATAATGTCTTTGATTACCAAATAAAGTTGATTTTAATACATTATGGTGTAATTGAATTTCATTGTGTTATTAAATTCTAATATTTTAAAACGAATCTCTTTATATAGATGTTATTCCATTTTACCATTGTAGATCTTATCACATGAAAGTGGAAATTAAAATGTTTATAAGATAAAATTATCTATTCTGTATATTAAATTTTTTAATTATATTTTTTTTAATGAATTCAAAGAATTTTGGTTCCCATGTCTCCTAAAAATAACTTTTTTTGGATGTTCATACAAAATCTAATGGGAGTTATGTTAATGAGCCTACCAAAGTAGTTGGGGTATGAATTCATTTTTCATTATAATAACTTATTATCATTTGTATCTATGTTAATATGTATTGAATAAAATATTATTAATATTTTACTTATAGATAAAAATTAAAGAACTATTGGATTCCAATCATATGTTGTCCTCGATCACCCAGGATGATCCCATTGGTCAAGTCCTTGGGAAGGAGCATCCTGGTCACATGTGGGGGATGTTTCTAGGATCATTACTATCAGAGGTCTTTGGAAATACACTAAGGATTATATTAGTATATATCCCTAGTTGTATATACTAATTACCTCAAGATTCTCAAAGGGGTTTTTGGAAATGAAAAAAGAACAATTTAAAAATATGGGCACATATAAAGATGCAAGATGCAAAGGTCGTTTCTTAACAGAAAGCATTGATTGAATTATATCATAAGACAACAAGATATCTCCTCGGTGATATTGCCTCAATGGATGGTTGTGAGTAGGTAAATCACACAACCTCGAAATCATTCATTACTCAATCTTTAATTGGTTTTAAGTTTAAATTTAAATATACAACATTATTTTTTTAACATTATTGTAATGCAGGTGCTGGTAGCAGGGAATGAAGATAGAGATGAAGATAGTGTCGATCAAAGTTTATCAGGTAGTGATCAGTGTTCACATTGCATTCAAAGATGATGTGTAACTAAACTTATTACATGATAACACTGATATGGTGATTTGAAATCCATGTTGTGGTTTATGGTAGGTATATTTATATTTCCCTTAAATTTCATGAAAATCAATATGTTTGGTTCATTTTCTATGTTTTATTTCGAATTATGATTTGATTTCCTTGAATGTTTATTAGATGATGAATCATGACACCCCCATGACACTATAATATTAAATAAAATATAATTAATATTATTTTAAATTTTTATAAGTTTTGGGTTTTAACTTTGATTTTTTGGAGGAGTTTTCCTAATGAAAAGTTTCAATATGTCTACATGTAGTTGTGTACAAAACCTTATGTTTGGGGGAAAACAATGCAGATGAATATTATATATGGGCTTTCCCTATGGCCCAAGGTTAGTTCAAGACCATGTGATTTCGATTAGTAATAGAGCACAAATAGATACACATGAGTATTTTAGTTCAATTTGGAATTATGTCCCATTGAAAAAAAACATTCCCAAACTCCATAATTATGATTTGATAATTCATTGAGTTCATGAAACCCTCTAAATGAATCTATCGAAAATTTCATACAAAATAAAATATGAACTAAGTTATAATCCTATGAGTTTGTTGAAGTCCTATATATTGGTTTTTCTAGGTACCATGTTCCTAGTCTCACTCTATATGGTCTTTTTTATGACACTATCAATAATGATCGAAAATCCCAGAGCTATTGATACACAAATCTATAATGAAACCATTATAAAATAACTCTTTCTGGCACTCCACCTTCTATATTGAATAATGTTATCAAAATTATGAACTCCCCTTGATCCTTATTATATGTGAACCATGGAAACAAAGTATATTTCTACCACTACATCCATCCTTGTCTCAACCTTTATAGACTCCACCTCCATCAGGAAAATTTTATTTCTATTTCACTAATCATATTCTGGTGATTTTTTCTATGTTGATTGAAGAAATAAAAAACTTTCTCACTAACATTTCAAAAATGCATTATCTATAGACATGGGATATCGATCTTAGGATTTAACACAGTAGTGGTTAACTTCTCCAAGACTTTAATGATAATTGAGAAATAAATGCCAAGACTCATGACATAAAGAGTATATTTAGATGATAATACCCCAAAAACTATCCCTATATATAAATACCATTTAATGTTCCTAATTATTATCCTCAAATTATAGGAAAGTACATCCATATGTCTTTTCATAACTCCACCTTTCAATGTGATCAATTATATTATGAACAAAAATTATAGTATAATTCATTCATCGAAATTATTCTTAATGAAGGTATGTTTAAGTATAATGGATCCTATGATATTTTCAAATATTTTAATGTTTTGATTCATTTTCTTAACACATTATGGATCTTTAATGTATGTCACTACTTCTGAAGACCACACTTGCAACCATGTTGTTCTCAAAAAATCAGATATTAACCAAATATTTATATCCTTACTTCCACAAATTCTTATAAACTCATAAAAACTATTCTATAAACACCATATTCATGAAATATATATGTTTCAAATTCCATTAGTCCATATTGAATTCTCTTTTAGAGCCAAAAACTTTTAAATAATCAACAGCAACCATAAATCACCCACCATGAATCCCAGGTCATTTAAAAAAATCATATATTCTCTAGTTGGTCGTTTAGAACAATCCCATACTCATTTCATTCAAAAAATTGATAGATACACCACTCTAATAATCATGTGGCCTTTTATAATGTTTCAATTATGTTATTATTACTATTCTAGTTATTTTATTTTGTATATTGTCATATATATGTGATTTTTTTGGCTATTCTAGAGGTGTGGAATCTGTTGCTGTATTTTTTTAAAAAGATATATATTGCGGTGGTTTAAACCATCGCAATATATTCCAAATTATTGTTTATAATTATATTAAATGACCTCTATATAAGGTCAAAATTTGGTTAGCTGTAATTTTTTGGTTTTAGCAGCAGTTTTTACTCCCAAAAAAATGATGGGGATTTAGGAGCTGTTTAAACCAAAACTAAATCATCGCAATTTTATTCAAGTGAAAACAATTGCTAAACCCCAAAAAACTACTACTATAAAATGTTCTATGATGGTTACCAAAAATCACTGCTAAATGGATGGAATCAATGTGAGTGGAATTTCGACCTCAACATTAGTAGTCATTTTTTGAAACCATTTCAAAACCATATGGAAACAATTTAAAACGTTGTCGAAAAAAATGTTACTAACAGTTGATTTTGTTATAGTTTGTGTTACACAAGCTAAAATAAGTGTTTCAAGCATTTAGAGACAAACTCAATCTAGCATGTCACGTAAACTATTTAACAAAATGTTATTCATTTTGAATTTTTGGGTGCTACAATATATAACAAATGAAAATAAAAAAATTATCAGAAAAATATGTTAAAAAGGAAGATGTAAGGGTAGTTATTTATAAATTATCTTTCTACAAATAATTAAACTACAATTTTAACCTAGAGAGAACATATTCATATGATAGGAGGTATATCATGCAAGAAGATAAAATTTACATAAATAAAAAGAAGTCAGGCCTTTCATGTATTGTTTCTAACAATATATGCAATGGGGAATGTTGTGTATAAGTTATTAAAATAATATTAAAATATGAGTTTGGGGTTTTATTTTGTGTTCCTAGTAAAATCCTTCTTCTTTATTATTCCCATACAGGACATGTCATTTCTTTGTGAGATGTATGAGTACACAACTGGAGAAAATAGCATGAACATTATTTGGTTATTTTCATATCCATGTATTCTTAATAAAAAGAAAAAATTCATTTTATCCTCTAACTCACCATATACAGTACTTTATAACTTATGGTCTAAACGAAACTCAATATATCAAAACTAGAATGATAATGAAACTACACGCAACAGAAAATACATGGTGGGTTGTGTTTGTACACATGAAGGAAATGCAAAGACGGGTTCTGCTTATATTTGTAAGTAGTATATACATGCTGGAGCTTCATGGCTCAGCTTTCTTATGCAAGGTAGAATGAGAACAAATAAGATCACTATGTGTGACAAGTATTCAAACCATTTGTAAAAATTATAAACAAACCAGTATGTTCAAGGGGGAGCAAAGATTGCAAGTGATCACATACCATTTCTTTTGAATGTGTCGATTAATTTGAAATGATCGATGGAGAGCGACTTCAGAGATTTGGTTCTGTGAAATCATGAATGGCGCTTGCAAGAAGAACTCAATTAGGATTCAATTTAAAAGATTCGGAAGGCTTTTATCAATGCTAAAAAATCACTCATAAAACATAACTTTATCAACGCTGAAATTCTAGCACTGATAAAAACCTAATTTTAAAATATAGTTAATATAATTAAAAAAATTAAATGTCTATAGTTATAAATAAATATAAATGTATATAATTGTAAATAAATATTTAAATATATATTTAAAAATATATTTATTTATTTATAATTATAATAATAAATAAATATTTTTGTAAAAAAAATTATATAATTATAAATATATTTATATAATTATATATATTTTTATAATTATATATATTTTTATAATTATATATATTTTTATAATTATATATATTTTTATAATTATATATAATTATATAATTATATATGTATATATATATTTAATAGTATATAATTATAAATAATTATAAATATAATAAATATATTTATTATTTAAGTATATTTTTTATAATCTCATAATTATTTAAAAATATATATTTATTTATTTAAAATTATAATAATAGTTTATTATATTTAAAAATATTTGTATATAATAATAAATATATTTATATAATTATGTATATTTATATAATCAATTATTTATATTAATATATAAATATATATAATTATAAATATAATAAATTTATTTATTATTCAATAATATTTATTATAATTTTATAAATATTTAAATATATGTAAATTTATTTATAAATATAATTATAAGTAAATATATTCATATATTTATATATATTTATATATTAATATGTAAAATATATATAATTCTAAATATAATAAATATATTTATAATTTAAATATATCTACTATATTTTTATAATTAGTTATATATATATTTATAAAGATTATTATAAATAAAAATATTTTAAAATATTTTAATATTATAATAAAACACACACGCACCACCCGTAGACCGAACAGGAAGGTCAGCAACCCCAATGGATAACTCACCTATCAAAACTCCTTATAAAACCCATTATTTAAAGGCCCAAATTCCTATTTTTTAAATGGCATAAAGGAATCAGATATCATCGGACCCATAGACCCCAGGCATTCAATGGTGGATCATTTCCTCCCCTTGATCTATCTACAGCCACAACTATAGAGACTTCGGATTTTCCATGTAAGACTTTGGAATATTCCTAGGAATATATTTTAGAGCCAAGCGAAAAGGCAATGCATGATTATGAGGTCTGGTGAACCTAGAATTAATTTTATAAGAATATTAAATATTTTTTTCTATTATGCATGTTCATTTTTCCTGAGAAAGCGGAATGACTACCAAAAAAGGTCTTGAATCATAAATCAAATACCATATTTGAATCTAGAGTACGAAGTTTACCCTAAATGAAAACTAAAGTCAGTCTTCACAAAACGTTTGTATGAGGCAACTGCTGGTGGGTTCATTATATAAATTAATTTATTTATTTAATTTATTTAATTTATTTAATTACCCTAATCCAAATAACCCACAAATGAGGTCTCGGATGAGAAATATGAGGGCACCGTTGAGTCGGTAATGTGGGTTTTACCATAGGCATGATAAGAAATTGGTCGGTGTTGGCTATTTGGCTTGAGTGCCAACATGGGTGAAATAATTAAATGAATTGAAAATTTTATCTAATTATTTAATTAAAGAGAAAAAAATAATCCTCTACAAATGTCTCATTATGAAATTTTGTTGGGTTTTTTTGATAACCCTTTGAGGATTTTGAGAAGCGCTCTGAAGACATTCATTGGAAAATTGGGATTGGAGAACGATGGATGATTGGATTGAGGATAATCATGAGATGAATAATGAATGCAGTGGGATAATTACCTTCATAGATATTGGATGCATTATTAACCAATGATCAATCCATAATTGTGGTAGGACTCTTCAATAGTGGTTTATATCTCTTTTAATTAAATTATTGATTATTGATTTTATCAAACACTGATCTGTGATTATTGTTCTTCACATGAACCCACATTTTATTAATTATTATTATAACTCTTTGTTCATCATTCTAATGACAATGAATCAAGGCCAACCTAAACTACTATTGAGGTTCATTCCTCAATTTTTTAAATTGTGATTTTATTCTTCCTTCCTCACCCATTCATCTCCCTCATTTATTATGGCTGGAAGTTTTATTAACACTCGTTAATAAATCTTTGTGCAATGTATCCTTGATGCAATAGATCGATTTTGTAGATTTTAATTTAGGATCAATGGCATGATAGAGGTGTGGTAAAGCGAATGGGGGATCTAGATCAGATCTATGATTCTCATTTCCCATTCTTGTGTTCCTTAAATGTGCATTGTGATGATAACAAATATTTGTATGTATCTGATGTCTAGAATCCGGTTGTGGTCGACGGTGAGACTCGATCACCCTAGATGAAGTTTCTACGAGCATGGAAAAAAAATTCAGTGGTTTCAGTAGTTTGAGCAGTTTTTGTCGCTCGATAAGAAGAGGGCATAGGACTGCCGCATGAGCAGTGGCCTACATGTATGGAGAAGAGGGGATCGATTAGAGTTATATGTGTGAAAATATTTGGGAATAAGAAGAGATATGAGAGATAGAAATGGTAAAAATAAAATTAATAAAAAAATAAATTAAAACACGAAAGATTAACCAAGGGGGGCACACTGTATGCATGTAAATGAGAGAAGGGGGGAGATTAGGCATTCCCTATCACTTAAAAAGTAAGTTAATATATATATATAGATATATATATATATATATTATTGTAATGAAATATTGTATCAGTTATAACTTTTAATAGAGATTTCATATTTGTGATTCGTCTATGGCATAATGATCATATATTTGAGATGGTCATTTTAAGACTAGTGTTGGATAATTGATTTGGGCTTGTGGAACAGGTATATGGTGCAACCAATAATATTATTACTATTATTATTATGAAATATAATATTCAATATATCTTCTTCTCATTGTGTTGGAATGATGATCCATCAACGACATAGTGACCCTGAAATTGAGGCAGACATTTCAATACCAATATTAGGTATTTAATTCAAACTCATGGCTTGGTCCCATGAAACATTGTTTGAGTGTGATACGGTGAAATGTTTTTTTTAAATGGGTGTACAATTTATCCAAGTGAATACTCTATCCTGAGCATTTTTTCCTAAGGATTTCAATGGTTTGATATTTTTTGCCAAATAGGTCCATTTATAGAGGCATGTCAGTGGAATTGAATTTTTTCCCTTTTGGACTGATAATGAGCCTCATGTTCTCATCAAGATTTTGATTAAGATGCATCGTGTAGTATCATACTGGTCTTGTAGTACTATATGGCCAAAAATCCATGTTCTACCGATTACACAACAAGACATTAGAGTGGGGCCACATATCATGAGGGTCCCCTACACATTGTGTACCTTCGTTTGAGGAAACATAAACTTCTCAAATATCCTCTATTTATACTCAGATTTTAGACCATGATAATCCTATCCTGAGTGTTTTTTCATGTATAACATTATGATAACGTCCATAGTGGACTTTGAGATATGGTGAAAGAATTTCTAGGCATGAATATTGTTTAGGCAATGCTCAAAAATGATGGTGATTGGGGAGAATCTCTAGAGGCTTTATAATGGCTCCCTCTATCTTGGTTGGTCATGAGCCCTCTACCTATCGATAGAGTGGAACCCTCCTACGAGATCAGGAATGAGTCCTATATCTACATTTAGAGTGGAACCCTCTTACTGGGATAGGGTGTGATTCCTCTACCTATTAATCAAGTGTCACCCTCCAACTGGGTTGGGAAAGACTCTCCCATATTCTATCAGTGTGGCACCCTCCTATAGTGCCAGGGTATGAGTACTTGAATACTAGAGTGGCACCCTCCAGTTGGACTGGGCATGATTCCTCTACTTACTACTAGAGTGTCACCCTCTTATGTAGATAGGGAATTTTTCCTCAAAAAACAATTGAGTGGCACCCTCATGCAGAGACAGGGAATGTTTCCTCAACTATTAGAGTGGCACACTCCCATCGGGAAAGGGCATGGGTCCTATTACTATTTACTTGAGTGGCACCCTCCTACGAAGTTAGGGAATGAGTCCTCATCCATTAGAGTGGAACCCACCTGCTAGGCATGGCATGTGTCCTCTATCGACTATTAAGTGGAACCCTCATGTAGTACTAGGGCATGAATTCTTATCAAAACTCTAAACTTTAAAGCACATAAATTCAAGATTTATTACACAAGATTACACATAATAAAACCCATAATATTGATAAGTTTAGTGTATTTAGGGATTAAGAACATTATATAACAACTTAAAATAGTGAATACATAGTCTTTATTGAAAAATTCTTTAACATTATAATATTATTCCTTCATACTTAATAAGTGTATCAATGGAGAATAAAAGGGCTGAGAATAATAAACATGAACAATGAGGAATGATATATCATGATAACATAAAGGAAACATGAGAAATGTGACAACAACATAGAACACTGCATCATAAACAAAGGTCAAAACTAAATGCCAAGACATCTTGATGGTTAAATTCTTTTTATGGATTAGGTTTACTCTTTAATCTCTTGCATAATTTCCCATGAAACTAAAATATTACCCAATTAATTTGAGTGTTATATAATTCGACATGCACCTGTCACTTTCATTTAATTTTCATCTTGATGTGTGTCACATAAATCATAAAACATGGAATCATTTTTCATCATATTTTCTTCCACAATTTAGAAGTGTGTAATAAATACAAGTAAAAACCCAATAAATGAAGCATGAGTTCATAAATGTGAGAACCCTTTATAGAAAATTGGTATGGGTATTCACTTCACATTTCTTTGTCATAGAAAATTGCAGTCAAATGTCTATAGCATGAAAGGGTTATAAAATATTCATGGGGGAGGTTAATGCTAGTGAAATAGGTCTCTTATAACTTATACATTATGGTGTAAGTAAGTGTAATATGTATGAATGTATTCCAAAATTACGAAATAGAGATAAATGGAATAAGAAAATGAATATTCTTGAATAAGGATGAGAAGGAGAGGATCCCTTACTAAATTTTGGCATGGTAATGGGTGTACAAAAAGGTTTATGGGAGGGCTTAATGACATTTAAGTGGGTCTATAATCACATGTTAATAAAAAGGATAGTAATTGGGTTTTAGTAACATATACCCAAATAACCAAAAATGGAAACTAAGATTCATAAAATAAAATATGCGCTTGAATTAAAAGGAGGAGAGGAAGGTCCCTTACCTTGAGAGTGTGATTCAAAATTCTTGGGAGGAGATTCATGAGAGCTTGGGGAACCTAGAGGGACTCTATAGATGTCAAGTAAGATTAAATACATTATCCAAGGTTTTTACGTGATGAGAAATGAGAGTTTTGGTGGAGATATATAGGAAATGATTCGGGAATTGTTAATTATTTCTATAATATAGGTTTTAAACTCTATATAATAAAATAACTAAAACCAAAAACCTTAAAATGGTTTATTTCCATTGTTTTAACCAAATATGGGTGGTTTTAATTATTTTATATGTCCATGTTCCCAAAATATTAAAAGATTATCCATGGTTATGTAGAATTGAGTCGTGTCCTTAAAGAAATGATTTAAAATAATAATAATATAGGTTTTGGAGGATTCATAAGGGATTTATAAAATTAATAATGTAAAATCAAAATCAAATTATTTTAAAGGGAAAAAATATATTTGGTCTTGGAAACCCTTTATAGAATTTATTACATCATTTTCTGTTAGTATAATGTCATAATACACACCATATATTAATATTGTATTTAATTTTTACTCAAAAATTCAACTATCACAAAAAAATATGAACAATTCACCATTGGATAATTTAGACATTATAATTTACAAAAATATTTATATCATATAAATAATTTTCTAAATATTTTAATTTTATATTTTAAAATAGAATCGACATTTATTGTGAAATGATGGGATTTTTTACAATAATAGTTTTTAAATACTTAAAAAATTTACATTTGACTTCATAATAAATATATGGTCATTTATATTTGATCAAAATTATTTAATAATAATATTTTATTAAAATATAATTTATTTCAAAAATACATTAATTCATCAAAATAAATACCGTAATTAAATTTGAATATAAAAACAATTTTTGTTTTATGGTTTAAAAATAAAAAAAACATTTATAATGTTAAAGTAAAAATAAAAATATTTTATTTAAAATAAAATATACATATTCATATTATTAGGGTCTTGATACATATTCCTTTAACACTATAGAAAATACCCTAAGGGTAAGGTGTGCGATGGTGATATTTTCATGGTATGGTTCAGGCTACATGGTTTGGGTTGTGATCTCAATGAGGTTGAACTTTTCCCATAAAAATTTTCAATATTTCTTAAGTTATTGGATATCATATTGAGATTGATCAAGGGAAAATCATAGTGATGCTATCTTTCTTAAAATCTTCAATAAATGGTCTTTGTAGGGTATGAGACTACAGGTTGATGTCATCACTTCTTTTGTTTGTGTCAATTAGATTTTTCAAAATGGTATATTTATACAAATCATATGATCATTCTTCAATAGTTATTTTATCAAAGGTAATGATGCTCAACACTTTTTAAATCAGATAGTATATAATAAAACCAAATAATTTCATGTATTTTCTAAAACCATGATACATAATAATAAATTTAATTAAATCGCAAGGGGGTTTTATTTATTAAAGTTTGGGTTGTTACATTACTCCCCCATTTGGAAATTTCACCCTAGAAATTTTCATTTCACACACTAAAATAGATTAGGATAACTCTATTTCATCACCTCCTCTAATTCCCACATTTATTCTTCAAACTTTTGGTTTCTCCACATCACTTTGGCAAGCTGGATTGTCTTATTTCATTGAAATTTTTCTTTACAATCATAGATCTTCACTGGATGCTCCTCATATGAGAGATCATTCTCCAATAGTAACACATCTGGATTGAGTACATGTTTGGGATCTAGTATATACTTCCTTATAAGGGATACATGGTATACATCTTTTACTTGAGATAGGTTAGGTGGGAGTGCCAATTGATAGGCCACTACTCTGATGTGATCAAGGATCCTAAAGAGACCGATGTATTTTGGACCAAGCTTTCCCTTCTTCCCAAATCTTATGACCTTTTTCCATGAAGATATGTAGAGTGATGACATGTCTCCATCCTTAAACTCTATGTCATATTGATGATAGTCCTTATATCTCTTTTTTTGACTCAGAAAATCCTTGATGTGATGTTTAATGGTCTTCACATTTTCCGTAATTTCTTCAACATTGAAGGGCCTAGTAGTTTTTGTTCCCTTACTCCATCCTAGCATGTAGGTGTTATTCAACTCTTCCTATAAAGGGATTCATAGGGTGAAATTTTGATTCTTGAGTGGAAACTATTATTTTGAGAGAACTAAAATAGAGAAAGATGTTGGTCCCACCATCATTTGATGTCAATTGAGCATGCTCTCAACATGTCCTTGATTTTTTGGATATTCCTATCAGATTGGTAGTCTATTTAAGGGAATTCACTTTTTCCTACTTTTGTTTTTTCAAATGTCCTATAACATACCATCTTGGTCTCATCTTGTATGCCCGGAAGATTAAATTGCTCCTTCATCTTCATACTCCATGGAGAATGAATCTTTTAAATCTAGGATTCGACCACTATTTGGTACACTAGACTATGTTGGTTTCAAATAGATCATTGATAAATAGGTACTCCCTAATGGAAGGCACATATCAGAAAATGAATTCTATTGTAAAATGGCAGATTAATCTAACTATTGAACTGACAATGGAACTACTAATAATCCATGATAAAGTTGAAATCATTATTAGAGCATGTTGAAGACTCTTTCAGAACATAGAGGTAAATCTAGATTCTCGATCATACAAAATCAATAGTGGTGGTCAATTTATCCTCACCACTTCTTTAATGTATATCCTTGCAATTTGATCAAGTGATAAGTCCTCTCTAATTGAAATTAAGTGAGAATACTTTTTAATACAATCCACCACAACCCATATAGCATTATTTCCTATTGATATAAATGCATATGTATAAACCCTTTAACCATATTCTCATGTAGTAATTTCTTTAGCTCCTCGAGTTCCAAAACATCCATTCTATATGGATCTTGGATAATGGAAATTTCCCAAGTATAAGATCAATTGAAAATTTAACCTCTCAAATAAGAGGAAGACCAGAAAATTCTTTGAGAAACACGTCAGTGTATTCAATCATAATGGGTTTGTCTTCAAGTATGATCTCTTCCTTAGACTCTATCATTTGAGCTAGATATTATTTCTTGTAGGAAAATAATATCCATTCTTGAGATGTTGGTTCTAAATAATATCCATTCATCTTTGTACATTTTTTTATAATTGGAGGATTATTTTAAAAATGATGAGAGATTTTATTCCCACATAAATTCATGTTGGCACTGTTTAAGGGAAGCTAATATATACCCATAATTTAATCAAATTCCATAAAATAGAGTATCAAAAGGTTCATTGGTAAATTCAACCCACAAAGTTTTAAAGGGGATTATTTATATACATAGGGTGCAATAATTTCCACATTTGTTGTTTTCATTGATAGCTTTACTTCCATGTTTTGTTGTGGTATTTCAATAATTCTAATAAATTTTCATGATATGAAGTAATGCGTAGAACTATGGATGATAAACCTACCTTTCAACATTTTATTCTAGTTCTACTAATTTACATAATCTAAAACATACATAGAGAATATATTTTTTTTAAAACTATTAAACACATAAATTAGAATCTAATGATATTAAAGGGATAACTTATAAATGACATCAATTTCCTTAACTTTTGAATTTTTAGGCTTCAATATATGTTATCAATGATCTATTTTCTATCATAAACACTTATGATCTATTTTTTTCCTTAGGAATGATTTATAATTACCTTTGGAGTTTATAAAATAATATCACATGGGAGTGTCAAAATAGGTGTGAAACGAGGCCTCTTATCATGCACAATCTTCCATATAAGCTTAGCACAACATGGTGTTTTTGGGTTTTACCCTTGTGTACATATGTTCCAAAGACATATCCTCTAGTAGTATCTATATGGGAATGTATTTTCTTTAAAACTACTTACTCTATAATTGACCAAAATTTAGGGATGTATTCTTATTTCTAGTCTTATCCTTAAATATTTCGATTGAGTTTTCTAATCCTAATCCAAAAAATAACTAAACTTTCCTTTGATACCAACTATGAAAACTAAACTCTTTATTACACATAAATTCATGATTTATTAAATAATATTACACAAAATACAACCTGGAATATCAAGAATTATAGTGTCTTTGGGAATTAGGTACATTATATAACAACTTAAAATAGGGAATACATCATTTTTAATTACAACTTCTATAACATACTCATATTAATCCTTTATACATAAAACTAGTGACATACATTAGAAAGGGGTGAGCTATAAAGCCATGTAAGGTAATAAATTTAAATATCCTTAAATTCTATATAAATTTATTTTAAAATTATTTGGGATTATTACGAGTCTGTGAAAAATGACGGTGCTTGATTCCAAGGCTCGGTGTGCCCGGAATGGTTTTTTGTTCCTTTTTTTAAGGTACATTCAGTAAATGTGTAGGTGGAATTTTCTATCTTTTGAACCAATTCTTAGATTAAAAATCCAAGGGCATCGCTGAATCTATAGCATCGGGATTCACTTAAGGGGGGTTTAACTTTGACCGTAGTAGGTCGGGTGAAAAGTTAAATTTTAAAAATTTTAAAGTAATAAAAAAATAACATAAGAATTATTATTTTATTATCCTACCTCATTTTTAGTAGTGGTTGTGGGACTGATGGGTTGTGAATCCATTTAATATCTTGACTCTTCAGTTGTGTAACCACACCATTGGAAATTAAGAGGATCATTAATTAATGAACCTCATTAATTTTTTCAATGTGTTACTCGCCCTACCCCTCTATTTAATTGAGGATCAGGTTGGGGTTTCTCACATGGATTCATCAAGAGAGGATCCTCTATAAATGTACTACAAAATCTTCCACCAATGAAGGACCGAAGCTTGGGCAGTAACGATCAGGGATCGATGAATGTCAGCGACCTCATCCAACGAGGACCATTCTCTCACCACAACTGCGACACCTCCAACAATTCTCAAGGTAGGGAGTTTTATCTCATTTAATTTTATAGGTTTTTTCTTGATTAATTCTACGTGTTTCAAGAAAAATTAATATCACACATGTTATGATGCTAACATGGAGGGTGCAGGCCAAATGAGCAAGGCCCGGACCCTCCCCCGCTTGATTTATCGTTTCATTCTTCGGGGGAGGAATACTCAAGTAGACGGGACCTTGAAAAAAAGAGGCATGTAGTGATGGAAACATATCAGGAGGCCCGTAGGTTGAGACTGAAGTGAAAATAGATCTTTGGAGTGTCGTCAGAGCCCCGTGAAAGAAGTGCCAGCACGACACCAATGTGGCTACGCCAGTGACTGGTGCTGGTGGACGTGGGCAGCGGTCGGCAACCGCCGAAAGTGGTGGAAGGGCGGAACCATGGCAGACTTAAGGGTGGTCAAATCATATATGGCCACATAGGTGGAAGGAAGCATTTCTTCGTGCACCATGGGAAGGTGGTTGTGGCTTCAAAGCCGCAGGAGAGTCGAAGGAACTCGTGCCCTGCGGGTCCTGCTGACAGCCGAAGCGCCGGTTACATAAGATCTAAACAACTCTTTAAGCCGTTCGGGAAGAAGGGGTCGCATGACCCCTCATGGGGGTTGTTCCAGCCGACAGGCTGGGATGGGTCAGACCCGGACCTGGTCGGGACGGACTGGACTCAGACCCATTTCGGCCCAGATATGCTTAAAAGGTCCTATCTTTCAAACTAGATGTTCATTTGACAAACCATATATGGCACTCGAATCATTGGAACGAGATGTTCCTTTTGAGATATTACACCTAAGTTTTGGAAAAAGTTGGAGTATAGATGAGTTGGATCGTACCCGAATCCAACTGGTCCCTCGGCACTGAAATTCCTATAACTCTCGAACTGGGCATCTGATTTATGTGTCATCTGTTACGTTAGAGCCCATATGAAATGATAGATAATTGGTTTACTTCATTTTGGTACTTATTTCCTATTGAAATATGACCGATGTCTTGATGACCAGATCCTCCCAGAATCAACCGTACTGTGTATGGGAATCTAATAGCTGGCTGAGATGTGAATAATGAATAGTGATCCTGTGTGGATCAGCACGTAGAAATCCTGTGTAGATCAACACTTAGATATCATGTGTGGATCAGCACCTAGAGATCCTATTTGTATTATTAGCTAGTGATCATGTGTGGATTAGCACCTAGTGATCTTGTATGGATCAGCACCGAGCGATCCTACATGGATCAGAAGCTGAACCCTTGATATAATAAGAGGATCTAGTTTTAAGAATAATCATTTGCACTTCTGTAATTAAGTTATACCTAGTTTTAGCTGAGTCATTTGACTTCTTCTTTGTGCTAGAGATCATTTTTTTTATTTTTCCTTTGAGGAATTCTGAGAGACCTTTAGGGGTATCGGGGTCCCTATTGATTATTGTTATACTCACCCCTACACGCGCTTCGCCTGCACCTTGGTGTGACTTGTGCAGACGATAAGCAGCTTGGCTGATACTACCGGAGATAGGACCAGGCGGTACCCAAAGGTGACTGGTTGACGTAGGAGAGCTATGGAGAGCTATGATGATGATATGTACCTAACCTTTAGATAGGATCCTCGGTGGAAAAACTCAGGAGTTGTTTACTATTTTCTATTGTAGTTGTTTTTCTTTTAGTTGGACTTGTATTCTATCCCCTTTACTTTCAGTACACACATTTACTATATTAATACTACTATGTGGTTTCATCTTTTAGTGTTCTTGGTTTTTGTGTTTGTACAGGTTTAAAGGAAATGTCATCACTTTTTAGGGATATGCCTTTTCGGTGCTAGTCGCCAACCCCATGCTTTTGGTAGGCGGGCTTGGGGTAGTCACGGCATGGGCCCCAGGGGACGTTTCATGACAAAGTGGTATCAAAGGGGTCAATTCTACTAAAGAACTAGGACTTTGATATTTACAATGGGGAAATAGTGTTATGTGTTTTGAGATTGGTTTTCTTTTTAGGGAGTCCAGTGTTGGTGCGGTGGTCGACATATCCATAAACTAGGACCCTGAAATCTGACTTCTGACTTGGTTCATGAAAACACTGATTGCATGTGTTTTGTAAATGTTTTACTTTTAATTTCTTTAGAGTCGTCTCACTAGGTTTAACTTATTGAGCGTGGTGCACCTGTTTCTTTTCAGGATGTCTCCATGAAGATAGCCAGCCATAATTCCAGAGAGATTTCACGATGATGGCCCATCGAGCGACGAGGCTTCAGTGTAGGTCCCTCTTACTATGTTGGAACCTTTGGGTGGTGTACCAGAAGCACCACCACTCAGAGGGCAGTAGTTTCTTCCATCCCCACTGGTAGACAATGCATGCCGAATAAGCGCATTGCACGTGTTCCAGATACAAAGGCCCCCAAGGATTCGAGACGAGACATATCCCCAAATATTTGAGGACTGGATAGAGGTTGTGGCATGGGTGTTTTGCTTAATTGAAATGCTTGCAGATCAGATGGTGGTCCTATATGCTATCCTATTCTATGTAATGGCACGGATATGGTCGATTATGACACTCCAGATGCATGATTAGGTGATACTCTCCTGGTTGGACTTCAAGACCCTCTTTAGGGCGGAGTTCGTACCAATGAATTTACACTCTATGCATATTAAGGAGCTGCTGCACTTACAGAAAGGCATCATATCAATGGAGTAGTACTCAGTGAGATTCACTGACCTCTAATTCTACTCCACCGACATGGTATGGGACCCATTATTCAGGGCCCAGACCTTGGAGAAGTGTATCTGGTGGGATATCAGAGCGTTAAGGATATCACTCAATATCCCGATGCAAACTATAGTGCTCGAGCAAGAATTATTGGTGGAGAGAATCTTAAATGAGCAGGAACCAACAGTGGGATCCACCATCAGATGACAGGTAGCAGATTCATCTACAGCAGGCAGTGGGCAGATGATTTAGAGGTCAAAGTAGGCCAGACCTTCCAGAGAATAACCCCAGGACGCAGGGTCAGAGGTGTAGAGCTCGCAAGGCAGAGGAGGTCTTCTGAGGACTAAAGCCTATTAATCTTGCGGTAGAATGGGACACATGTCTTGAGACTATCTGACTCCCTACATAGGTGATCAGAATATGACCGAGGAACCACTGAGTCAGTGGCAGAGGTTCAATCAAGGAGTTCTGTAGGGTGGAAGACATGGTAGGGGAGCAGGTTGTGCAGTAGGTGGTGGACGACAGTTTAAGGTCCTACCACCACCACCCCCAGGTGGTCCACCCCGACCACAGGGAGCAGGTGGACAGGGATGAGCTCAGTTACAGGTGGCTGTGTCCTATGACCACGGCGCTCTATATATGAATATAGGTAAGATCTGTTCCTTTTCCACTCTAGTTGATGTACTTATAGACACAGGTTCCAGTCAATCTTTCATTTTCACGACACTCATTCAAAGCTCGGAGATTCTGATGGAGTAGTTGGCTCGATCCTTACAATTAGAGACCCCTACAGGAGAGTATTTAACGATTACACACTGGTTTCGGTAGTTTAAGCTTACTCTAAGAGGTGAGATCTTTGGTTGGGATCTTCTAGTAGCAGCGTCGAGGCCTTACGATGTCTTCTTGGGTATGGACTAGCTATCCACAGTCCATTCTTAGATCAACTATTTGAGGCGCAAAGTGTGGTGTGTCTACGATGATGGGACCAAGTTTTCCTTCACCAGAGAGAAGGGGACCTTTGTAGCATAGGATGGAATTACTCAGAGGAGGGTGTAACCGATCACTCATCAGTTGGATAGCCTTACCCTCAGAGCAGTTGATGAGAGGAGTCTGAGATATCCTGTAGTAGTGTGCTGGTATATTGATGTCTTTCCTGATGATGTACTAGGACTAACTCGTCACAGAGAGGTGGAATTATACATCTACCTATACCCCAGGATGGCACCAATATCTACACAAGCATATTAGATGGCCCCCATGGAGCTTGGTGAGTTATGAGTATATTTGGAGGACTTATAGAGGAAGGGGTTTATAAGGCCTAGTGTTTCCCCTTGGGCATCCCCAATCTTGTTCTCCAAAAGACATATGGGAGTCTGAGGCTTTGTGTGGACTATCAACACCTTAACTAGGTGACCGTGAGGAAAAAGTATCCACTTCCAAGGATTGATAATCTCTTCAACCAGCTGAATGGATCTTGATGATTTTTGAAGATAGACCTTAGATCAGGATATCACCAGCTCAGGGTATGTGATGAGGACATACCAAATACAGCCTTTATATGTTGGTATAGCCATTACGAGTTCTTGGTGATGCCCTTCGTCATAACCAACTCTTCGATAGTGTTCATTTGTTTGATGAATAGGATATTTCAGCCTTACCTCAATCACTTCATGGTAGTCTTCATTGAAAATATCTTGATATTCTAGTAATAGGAGGAGGAGCACACCATGCACCTACAGATAGTTATGGATACACTCAGAGAGAACCATCTTTATGGAAATATCTCAAAGTACCAGTTCTGGATATGGAAAGTCCACTTCCTAGGGCACGTTATCTCGAAGGTAGGAGTTGCAGTGGATCTAGCAAAGATTGATGTAGTGCTTTCTTGGGAGCCACCCAGAAGTGTGACTGAGGTGCGGAGTTTCCTGGGATTGGCTAGATACTACAAGAGATTCGTACCCAAATTTTACAAAGTTGTGGAACCCTTGTAGGCTTTGACAAAGAAGGGAAAACCCTTTGTGTGGATGGAGAGATTCCAACTGTTTTTTTATGAGCTGAGATAGAGACTAATGATTTCCCCCATCTTGAGGCTACTAGAAGATGGCGTTGGATATTTAGTGTACTGTGATGCATCAGGGAATGGACTAGGTTGTCTACTGATGAAGGAGTGAACTGTGATCACCTATAGCTCATGGTAGTTGATACAACATGAGGAGAACTATGCTACCCATGACCTAGAGTTAGCAGTAGTGGTCTTTGCACTGAAGATGTAGTGGAACTACTTGATGGGTGAACGGTTTACTATTTACTCTGATCACAAGAGTCTTAGGTATATCTTCTCACAGAAGGACCTGAACTTGAGATAGCGGCGATGTCTTGAGTTCCTCAAGGACTATGAATTTGAGATTGTCTACACTCTTGGGAAGGGGAACATAGTAGAATACGCACTCAGCAAGAGTTCTGGTCTACAGTTTTTGAGTGAGGCGACAGTGCATCTAGCCGCGTTGTAGTTATCCTTAGTGGATAGTGATGGAGCCGCTTACCTCTTGTCTATGATAGTTACTCCCCCACTCCTTCAGCAATTCAGGGAAGCATAGCTTGGGGATGTAGACTGCGAGGCTCGACGTGCTCATATATCCTTAGGATAGGATCCTCATATAATTTTTGAAGGTGGGAATCACGTCGTTCTCTTTAGAGGATACACCATGGTATCATTGACTTTATGAGAGTAGGTGTTGAGGGAGTTCAACAAATCACCTTTGGAAGTACATAATAGAGTGTTGAAGATGTACTAAGACCTTTGGCGTCAGTACTAGTGGCCAGGGATGAATAAAGCAGTGGCAGATTTCATATCACGATTCCTCACTTTTCAGCAAGTGAAGGCTGGGTATCAGGTACCAGTAGGCTTAGCTCAGCCACATGAGGTACCAGAGTGGAAGTGGGATGGTATATCCCTATACATCGTGAAGTAGATACCACACACATCTAGGGGGCATGATTCCATCTGCGTGATCATTGACCGACTCACCATGTTGGCCCACTTCCTACCCATCTGAGAGAAGGGATTAGTGGAGGGATTGGGACACCTTTATGTGTAGAATATTATACGGCCTCACGGGGTGCCATCGACGATAATCTTAAATCATGGTGCATGTTTCACATCCTGTTTATGGAAGGGATTACAGGAATCATTCGAGACTCGTCTAAGCTTGAGCACCACCTTTCATCATCCGACAGATGGTCAGACAGAGTGGACCATACAGACACTCGAGGACATGTTTCATTCTTGTGTCCTCGATTATAGTTATAGTTGGGAGGACCACCTACCACTGGTGGAGTTTTCTTTCAACAACTGTTATCACTCCACCATCGGTATGGATCTATTTGAGTCCCTATATGGGTGACCTTGCAGATCACCATTATGATAGACAAACCCAGGGGAGTCATCACTTATGGGTCCAGAGTTAGTATAGGATACCACAGAGAAGGTGAAGATCATCCAGGAGAGGATGAAGACTACACAGAGCCAGCAGAAGTCTTATGCTAATAAGAGACGTAGACCCATGGATTTTGAGGAGGGATATCATGTATTCCTACGAGTCTCACCCTGAAGAGGATTACAGATGTTTGGTCGGGGTAGCAAGCTATCTCTAAGGTTCATCAGACCTTTACAAATCCTCAGTATATTAGGTGAGGTGGCGTACCATCTAGCTATTCCCCCAGAGATGCATCGGGTGCATAATGTTTTCCATGTGTCACAACTGAGGAGATACGTGCATGATCCACCACACGTTATCGACTGAGGAGAGCAGGACATCGACGATGGGGCAACATTTATGGAGTTCATGGTGGAGATAGACTATCCACATGAGTGGGTCCTTCGTGGGTAGTCAAGTTCCCTGGTGTAAGTTTTTTGGCAGTACGGGAACCTCCAAGAGATCACATGGGAGCATGAGGCTCAGATACGTGCTCAGTAGCACCATTTGTTTCCCTAGTTTTGTTTTATATTTTGGGAACAAAAATCCCTAATGTGGGGAGAATTTAAAGACCTAGAAATTCAATATAATTTTTTAAAAAATTATTTGGTATTTTTACAAGTCAACAAAAATTGAAGAGGCTAGATTCTGTTTCTCAGTGTGCCCGAAATGGATTTTTGAAATTTTTTTAAGGCATGTTCAATAAATTTGCAGGTGGCATTTTCTATCTTTTGAATAGGTGTTTAGATTAAAACTTCATGGGCACCATTGAATCTGTAGTGCCGAGATTCACTTAAGGGAGGAATAACTTCGACCATAGTAGGTTGGGTGAAAAAGTTAGTTTTTAAAAATTTTAAAGAAATAATAAAATAACATAAAAAAATTTACTCTATTATCCTTTCTCTTATTGAGATGCACTAGTGGGACTAATGGGTTGTCAATCCATTTAATGTCTTGACTCTTCAGTTACATAACCACACCATTTGGAATTAATAGGTTCATTAATTAATGAACCTCATTAATTATTTCAATGCGTTACTCACCCTCCCCCTCTATTTAATTGAGGCTTGAGTTGGGGTTTTTGACAATGATTCATCATGTGAGGAAACTATGGAAAAGTACCATGGAATCTTCCACCGACAGAGGATGGAAGCATGGGCGGAAACGATTTGGGATCGACGAATGTTGGCCACTTCATCCAATGAAGACCCTTCTCCTGCCCCAACCGTGACACCTCCAATGATTCTAAAGTTAGGGGGTTTTGACTCATTTAATTATATGGGTTTTTTCTTGATTAATTATAAGTGTTTGAAGACAAATTAATCTCACCCATGTTATGATGATAGAATGAAAGGAGCAGACCAAACGAACAAGGCCCAGACACTATGCCACTTGATTTATCGTTGCGTTATTTGGGGAAGGATTACTCAACTTGACGGAACCTTGAAACCGGGAGGCAGAAACTGATGGAAACATCCCAAGAGGCATGTAGGCATAGATAGAAGTAAAAAACAGAGTGTTAAAGCATCACAGGAGACCCAGGGAAGAAGCACCATTAACCGGTGCCGGCAGATGAGGGTGGTGGCTAGCAACTGCCGAATGTGGTGGAAGGACGGTGCCGCGGAGGACTGAAGGGCGGATGGCTCACGGTCAGTCTCATAGGAGGAAGGTGGTGCGTTATCGCGTGTTGCGGGGGTATGGACGCAACTTCAAAGCCACATCGGAGGCTAAAGGACCTGTGCCCCATGGGTCTCACTGACAATTGAGGTAGCACCAGGTGGTGCCACCGATTACATAAGAGCCAAATGGCTCTTTTAGCCATTCGAGAGGGAGAGGTCAAGCAACCCCTCATGAAAGTCACGCCAACCGGCGGGCCACGACAATCCACTACCCAGCGGACCGATCCCACCACGGCCCAGCCCTTCCGGTTTGGGTCTGGCCAGTCCATGGCCCAACGGGCCGAGCACGTCACGGCCTAGGCTATTCGAGCTAGGCTAGTACACGACCCAGCCAGCTCAAGCTGGGCTGAGTTGGACCCATACCAGGTCGGGTCGACCCAAAGAAGGTCAGGTTGGACCGAACTGGGGTGGGCCGGGTCTGACCGGACGTGGACCCATTTCGGCCCAGATATGCTTAAAAGGTCGTATCTCGCAAACCAGATGTCCATTTGATGAACTGTCTGAGGTGCTGGAATCCTTGGAACCAGACGATCCTTTCGAAATAATCCACCTACGTTTTGGAGGATATTGGAGTACAGATGGGTTTGATCATACCCAAATCCAACCAGGCCCTCGGCAATAAAATGCCTAAAACTCTCAGAACAGGAGTCCAATTGATGCGATGTCTGTTAAGTTGGAACCCAGATGACATGACAGGTCATTGGGTTACTTCTTCATGGGACTTCGTGCCAGTTGAAATACGACTGATGGCTTGAGGAGAGGATCCTCCCAGAATAAAGTGTACTATATATGAGAATCCAGTGGATGGATGAGGTGTGAAGAATGAATATTTATCCAGTGTGGATCAGCACCTAGTGATCATGTGTGAATCATCACCTAGAAATCTTGGCTATATCAGCAGCAAGAGATCCTATGTGGATTAGCACCTAGCGATCCTCTGTGGATCAGAACCTAGAGATCCTTTTTGGATCACCACCTAGAGATCCTGTGTGGATCAGCACCAAGCGATCCTATATGGAATAGTAGCTGAACCCTTGACAGAATAAGATGATCCAGCTTTACGACTAACCATATGTACTTCTATATTTAAGTTATACCTAGTTTGAGAAGAGTCTTTTTCTTTGTGCTTTTTGATTGAGATCATGATTTTTAGTTTTCATTTGTGGAATTCTGAGAGACCTTCAGGGGTCATGGGGTCCCTACTGAATATTGTTATACTCACCCCTGCACGGGCTTCACACGAACCTTGTTGTGTCTAGTGCAGACGATGAGCAGCTTGGCTGAGACTAAAGGAGCCAGGACCAGGTGGTACCCAGAGGTGACTGGTTCATGTAGAAGAGTTTTGGAGATCTTTAAAGATAAGTTGTACCTACCCTTTAGGTAGGATCCTTGGTGGACAATCTCAGGATCTCTTTTCCGTTTTCTATTGTGGTTGTTTTTCTTCCGGTTAGTCTTGTATTCCGACCCCTTTTCTTTTAGTAGACACTTTTACTATTGCATTACTATTACATGGTTGCATCTTGTAGTGTTATTGGTTAGTGTTTTTGTATAATATTAAAGGAAATGTCTTCATGTTTTAGGGATACGCCTTTCCAGTGCTAGTTTCCAAACCCTAGCCTATGGAAGGTGAGATTGGGGTAGTCATGGCGTAGGCCCCGGGGGACGGGTCGTGACAATAAACTTGGAATAACATGAAGAAATAAATATATGTTCAAAAATAGGTATATCAAAGAGCATAAAAGTGGTGAGAATTATATGCTTTAACAATGAGTTATGGTATATAATGATAACATAAAGGTAACATGGGAAATGTGGAAACAACATAAAACATTGCATCATAAACATAGTTCTAGGTTAACTACCAAGAAATCATGATGGAAAAAGTATTTTGATGGGTAAGGTTCACTCCATAATCACTTAAATGATGTCTCAAGACTCTAAAACATTACCCAATGTATTAAAGTGATATATAATTCTGGGTAAATCCATCACTTTCATTTCATTCTAATGCTAAAGTGTTCCACATTGATCCTAAAATATGGAATAATTTTTTATCACATTTTATTCCATGATTAAGGAGTGTGTAATACATACATTTAAATCTTTAATTAAAGAATCATGAGGCCATAAATGTGAACACCCTTGATAGAAAATGGTTATGTGTATTCATTACATATTTCTTTCTCATGGAAAATCGCCGTGAAATTTCGACAGCATAACGGGGGCATATAAGTGTTCATAGCAGGGCTTAATGAGAACCAAAGGGTCCTATCATCATTTATAAATCATTAGGTAAGTGAAGGAGTTATGTAAGAACATATCCCTAAATTAGGAAATAGAGATAAAAAGAATAAGAAAATGATGATTCATGAATAATGTGGAGAAGGAGATGATCCCTTATTAGATTTTGGCATTGTAACGATTGTACATAATGGTTCATGAGAGGGATTAATGAGAATGAAAGGGGTATATCATAAAATGGTGATCAAAAGGAAAGTAATAGGGTTTTAGGAAAACATACCTAAACAACCAAATATGGAAACTAAGAGGTGTAACGTAAAAGAGTTTCTTGAATTGAAAGGATGAGCGGAAGGCCACTTACCTTGAGAGTGTGATTCCAAATGTTTTGGAGGAGATTATTTAGAGATTGGGGGCACATTGGGAGAAATATAGAGATGGGAGGGAAGAGTAAAGAATTTATCCAAGGTTTATTAATGAAGTAAAATTGGATACTGGGTGGGTTATATAGGAAATGTGTTGGGAATTCATTATTAATTCTCAAACATATGTTTTGGACTCTATATAATAAAATAACCAAAACCAAAAACCATGCCATGGTTTTTTTGATGGTTTATTCCAAAGAGTAGGTGGATTTAATTATTTAATAATTAAAAGGTACAAATGTATTAAAATATTACACTTGGTGATGTGGAAGTGACTCGTGTCCGTAAAGAAATTATTTTAAAAATGTAAAATATAACATAGGTTTTGGAAGATTCATACAAAATTTATAAAATTAATAAAATAAACTCAAAATCTCATTATTTTAAATGTTATACAATTATTTGTTTTTTTATACCCATTATATTATTTATTACATCATTTTTAGGTCATTAGGATTTCATAATACACATCGTAAATTTATACCATATTTAATTTTTACCCAAAAATACACTTGTCTCTGAAAATTATGAAAATTATACCATTATATAATTTATAAATTATGATTCTCAAAATTTTATTGATTTTATCTGCATAATATTCTGAATATTTAAATTTTTTATTTTAAAATATAATTGAAATTTATTGAGAAATGATGGGTTTTTTACGATAACAGTTTTTGAACCACTATAAAAATTACATTTGAATTCATAAAAATTATATGATATTTTATATTTATTAAATATTATTTAATAATAATATTTTTTTTATAATATTATTTATTTCAATAATTCATTGATTTGTTAAAATAAATTCCTTAAAATTTGAATATTAAAAATCTAATTTGTTTTTTATTGTATAAAAAACAAAATAATTTATATTGTATAAGTAAATATAAACATTATTCTACTAAAAATAAAATATAAATATTCATGTTATTATGTATTTGATACATATTCCTTTAATACACCAGTAAAGGCCTTAAGGATAAGGTCAGTGACTATGAGATTTTCAGGGGGTGGTTCAACGTACATGGTCTGAGTAATGATCTCGATGAGCTTGAACTTCTTCTATAAATGGTTTTTCTCATTCGGAAGTTTTTGGATCTCAACTTGGGATTTATAAAGGAAAATATCAATTACGTTATCTTCATCAGATGCTCTAATAAATGGGATTCTTAGGGTACGATCATATTGGTTGAGGCCATCACTTCCTTTTTCTGTGTCAATTGAATTTATCAAAACCCTATATTTATAATAATCATTGGATCACTGTTCAATATCAATATTATAAATGGTAATAATGCTTAATGGAATTTTAAATTAGATAGGATATAATAAAAGTAAATAAGTACTTCTATTTTCTGTATGGATAATACAGAATAATAAATTTAATTAAATCATAAGGGGAATTTTATTTATAAAATATAAGGTTGATAAAATTCCCCAAATTGTGATTGTGTCCCCTAAAATGTGTGTAATAGTGTTGAGGTAAGAATTGAATTGAATGAATCTTCACATGAGATTCTAGGCATCAATGATGGACTTCTGGAACTGATGGAACTCTTTTCCTGGTCTAGGATATGAGATGGAGACCCCCTCCTATCTTTTTTGGATTTCCTTGGTTTGTGAAAATATAAATATATGTATCCATATTTTTTGTATCTTGTTACTATATTTCCATGGGTGTAAGAGATCGGATGTGAATTCCACCTACACACCGTGTTGAGCTCCCTATGGTTGTATAACGTTACACTCTTTCTTGGGGTTAATTTGTTTTATATTTCCTATCTATTATATGTTTATTCCAATCATATCTCTTACTACTGGCCTTCAAATTTTGGGGAATCCTATCTAGTGTGTATACACTCACCGCTACATGGGATTTTCCAACACATGTCATGTCTTATAAAAATGACTGATAGGTCAACGGTGATTAATGAGGAGCTTAAGGATACCAGGATCATTGGACCGCATATGATGGTTGGAGCTTGGAGATCAGTATCTAGGCTCTATTCACTCTTTTCCTTTATTGTATTGTAAAGGTTGGGATATTTTTTCTAGTTTGGTGTGTATTTTTTTCCCTTTAAATTCACTTTTCAATATCATACTCTAGTACACCCTAGTGTTTTTCCATATGTATCCTTATATTTTAGATATTGCATCACTTTTATATTATTCATCATCACCTCTTTATGGAGATGGTCTGGTGTGTGCATATTGGTACATTAGTAAAAGGCATACAAAGATAGATATTCCCTTAGGCGGTTGTCGCTAGCCCCTAGGATATGGAGGTGGGCTTGGGGTAGTTGTGGCTCAAGCCCCATTGGGTCGGGTTATGACATATTTTTATTAAAGAAGTTAATTCCTTGGGATTATGTTTGGAGTATTCCTCTTACGAGGATTTGGTTATGATTTATTGAAATAGTGTAAAGGTTATTTGAGTGCGGCTTTTAGGTTAGGCAATCCAATGTTGATGTGGCGACTAATGTATTCATTCACCAAGACCTTAACTACCTACTTTTCAACTTGATATACTAATACATTGGTCATAGGGATCAATATTACATGCATTATATAGGATTCAGTCTTTGACTATCCTTCTTGAGTCATTTCCCCATTTATATATGCTCATTTGATTTTGGTATGTCTTGATCACTTTCAAGATTTCTCTATAAAGAATTCCAACAAGGTTACAGATTTAGGATCCTGATGATGATATGACGAGTGATGGGGCCTTAGTTCAGGATCCATTACACAAGGTCCTTCCTCCTGGTGGGCAGATAGCAGCAACACCCCCCCCCCCTCCCCCACCTATTGAGTATCAGATAATACCAGTAGAGTATACATGGGATTCATGAAAGTTAAAACACTTCGTGAGTTCCAATGCTAGAGGCTGTTGAGGTTCCATGATGATCCAGAACCCCATGTAGTGGAGGATTGGCAGGAGTATGTAATATGGGTTTTCAGGATTGTATAGATTCTGGTCGTTCGAATTGTTTCACTCACAACTGGTTCTCTTCAGGGAGCATTAGTTCATTTAGGTAGAACCAATAGATGATTCACATGTGCTTCATGTGCATTGGAGGTTCCAAATAAATAGATCGCCTAGGTTTTGTGTTGAGCTAGACTCCCTTCTGAGGTGATAAAGGTGAGGCTCTATCCTATGGTTTGGATATCCCTCTTAGATGAGACCCCTTTCGATGGTGGTCCTCATGGTGAGACTTATCCAGGGTGAAATGGGGTGTTGTTAGAGCACTATGTTAGTAATATTCAATGTGGCTTTAGACATGTAAAAAATAGGGACACTTCCTCCACCAAGATGCATTCGTGCAACATGATCTAAAATCATGCATGAAAGTCTATGTTTTCATAAAGAGAATATTATTTAGGTATGGTGGATGAATTCCTTTATCCTATGTGTTTGAGGTCCTTCTAGTGCATTGAGGTATTGTACTAGGCCCTGGTTGAGGATAGGTGGTGAGAAAGGGAAAGGATAAGTATCCGGTAGAAGGGGCTTATGTCTGAGAGGCTCGAGTGTGGTTTGGGGTTGACCTATGTCTCCACTGCTCCAGCTACTATTTGTAGTACAGAGTTGAAAGTCACATTTTCTTATACATAGCCTCTATTTGATACCTAATGATACTATAGGATGCCCTTTTTTCTTGATCCTTATGATGGAGGATCCTTTAGAGAGGATCAGTGATCACATGTTTTTTTCAATGGGGAGACCTTACTTTACAAGGACAGAGATATCCTCACATGAAGTATTTCCATAGTTGTAGTGAGACCCTATGATGTTTTCCTTGGTATGGACTAGTTTTCAACCATCTATTCTCAAGTGATTTCAATGATTGAGTATGGTAATGCTTTAGGGTTGTGGGATGGAGCTTTCCACCTAGATGAAGAATGGTCCCTGAATGGGGCAGGATGAGCTCATTCGTAGGAGGTTACGGATAATTCAACAGATGGCTAGTATTACCCTTTAAGTAGTGGATGTTATGAGATCTCATCTCCTTCAAAAAATGGTGGGGTATGATGACATGTTGGGTTCACCTCCCCACTATGATATGGACCACTGTATAGACTTGAACTAGGGATATCATGATGTTTGCGCTAGCACATCGGATGACCCCATGGGGATATGAGAGAAATTAGTGTGGTTGGAGGGCCTATAGAGGTAGAGCTTGTTAAGACTCAGTATTTCTACTTGGGAACCCCTATGTTGTTTTCCTTATAGGAACAAAAGTGGTTGACGTTGGGTGTGTATTGATGTTATTGGAGCTGGGTGACTGTCATGGAGGAGTGTGATCCCCTGAGAATGGATGACATATTCACTCAGTGGATAGAGGTGAAGTGGATATTGGATTTTGACCTCAGGATAGGTCATCACAGCTCGAGGATTGAAAGGATGATGTATAGGGTGTGGCTTCCTAGATCCACAATGTTTTCATTGAGTAATTTCTTATATCCTTTAGCGTGTTGAATTCCACAGTAGTGTTCAGAAGACTAATGAGTCAGATCCTTAATCTTTCTTGGATCGATATGTGGAAATATTCTATGATGGTACCCTCATGTAATCGACGTTAGAGTTGGATCACGTGAGATGTGGTAGGAGGATGGTTGAAATTATACGGGGGTGCTAGTCATATGACAGCTCTCACAGACTTAGTTCTAGTTTCGAAGGTGCACATATCAAGATATATCTTCTCAGATAGTAGAGTGACAGTGTACCCTGTGTATTTTGAGGTGGCATGAGCTTGAGGGCCACCTAGGGTGTGTCCATGGTACACAACTACAAAAACGGGCAAGGGAAGTTCCACCTTTTATTAGCACTAAGTAAAAATCATTGATAAAGGTAATTCTTTATCAGCCCTAATTAGAAGCACTGATAAAGAATTACCTTTTTAGTGATTTTCTAGCACTGATAAAACCATAGTCCCATTTTATAAAATGGGGTGCACAGTGCCCTCTGTTTATCACACCCTCAAGCTCTCACGGCACTGTACCCCTGTGACAACTCCCCCCCCCCCCCCTCGATCTTCTCTTTGCCAGACCTCCACCACTGCTTCCCTACTCAGCTGCTGCTGCCCTACTCTGCTACTGCTATCCCTAATCCACTGCAAACCCAATGCCTTATCCTCCCCCTTTAACCCCTTCTGCGGATCCTCTACCCCACGAAACCTACTTCTCCTCCTCCCCGTTGGACCCTACTCCCTACAAACCCTACTTCAAGTGTTTGGGATTCCTTTCAAAGAGGTTAGATTCTCAGCTTCCCAACATTGATATTTGGTGATTTATCCACTCATACTCATCTATTTCCTATTGTTCTAATTATAATATTAATTATGGTGGTTTAGTTTGGTTTGTTTTGGGATGTGTTGTGTGTTTGCGCTATGTTTTTAGGTCACATTCTTTAAAAAAGGCATGAAGTGATTAACTTTTTACCAACTTAATTTTTTTTTACTTATAGGGTTTTGTTAAGTTATTTTCAAGATTAATATTATTCTAAACACTCTATTATAAATGTGAGTAGTGATAATAAGAAAAGAGTTTGTTAGATTTTTTGATGGATTTATGAATGGTGGCATGGGGTGATGAGGTGGTTGCATTATTGGAGGGTCTGATGGTGATGATTTCATAGGAATATAATATTTGGTAATGGATTATGAATTGGTTTTGTAGTTTATAAGTGTTGGGGTATATATGATTCTTTTAGTGTTTAATATTATCCCTTGGTATTGGTATGTTATATAATTTTTTTGGACTAAATTTATTAACTTTGATGCTTATACATGTTGAAACATTATCATGGTAAAGTGCACAGGAAATAGAAAAAGACATGGGATAGAGTGTTTTCAAATTTCAATAGTAGGAGGTGTTGATGTTTATTGTCTAGTTGTTGGGTCCTATGGTTAAGAATTGGCTAGAAGTAGTTGAGGAGGGTTTTGAATTAGAAAATGTTCAAACTCATTTATGGGTTTCCTTAGTAGTGGGGTTACTTTTAAGGGTGTCTTGAGAATGATGGAAGGAAATCATGTTCAGTCAAAAGTGGTTTTAGGAAGAGTTTTATTCCCTAGATATAGAAGTATGAGTGTATACAGAATATCATGGAATTCAATCAAGTTGTATATAGTGTTCTTTCCCTTGGGATTCACATTTGTACATTTATGGTCTAGTTTTTAGAACACTTGCTTGATGAATGAATGAAATCCTGTAATTTTGAGTCATCTTTGAGGTTAGATATTATAAGAATGGTTTTGAGTTTATGTTTTAGGTTTTGGTTGTAGATGAGGGATTGTGATGAAGTTATCAAGAGTAGTTTTCTACAAGTATCTTACAAGGCTAAAGATGGTGCACTAAGTTGTGGTCCTAGTGGAATGGGGAATAAGGGAGTGATGCTATTTTCTAGATGTAGGGTGGGAATTATGCCTTAGGGTTGAGTATCTCAAGCTCTACCATTATTGTATAGTTGATCTATTTCAATTGTGATGTAGTAGGCCATCAGTAATATGAGTTCCCCATGATTCATGGTGTTTCCTGGTTTTAGTAAGTTGTAGTATTATTTAGTTGGATGGCCATATTTTAGTTGATATAATTTTGGGATGTGGTGAGTTTGGTTTGAGAGTCTAGGCATGATTATGTCTTGAGTTATTAAACTCATCCCTTTGTTAATTAATACCCTCTTTAAATTGATACTAAAAGATTCAGTTGAATTATTTTCAACGGAATCAGTTATCTCTCTTTACCTTCAAATTCCTATGAAAATATGGATTTTATTGAGTTGTTTAGTGTGTTTGTCAAAATTTAATGAGACATAAGAAAAAAAGGAAGCATATTTCTATTTTAACTAAATGGATGGGAATTTTTCTAATCTAAAGGTCATGATTTTGGGAAATAATTTATTTATAAAATTAATTTCACAATTGTTTTCAATATTATGGAAGGTATTAATAGTTAGTGAGAGGATGTTTGATAGAATATATGTTCACTAGCCTCAATGTCACATTTCTAATGTTAATTTGGGTAACAAAACCTATGATATTCCATTGTAATTTTGGCGAAACCTAGGTTATTTGTCTCCCCCGCAAACCCCTTTGTGTTTGGAAATGTATCTACTATATTAGTTTTCTCATTAAATGTTTCATCCTTATTTTCATTTTATTTGAGTTTGGTCAGTAGTTTTGGGTTGTTTAATGTGATTATTTTATTATGAATGAGGTGGCTGGTAGGGGTGGTTAAAAGGATGTTTAATGTTTTTCTACATGGATGGTGGTTGCTAGAACTATTGGTAAGGGGGCTAGAAAGTGTGTTGATTTTTATGGGGGGTTTATCATGGTTCTGTTTATTTCCAAATCTTTATTGGAAATGGTTAGGCTCTATTAATATCTATTTTATAAGGAATTGGTTCTCTTCTACTATATTTTGAAGTCTTATTTTTTTTATTTGAGTCATAAATAATAATATTTGAGATTCAAATAGGATCTAGATGAATAAAGATTAGATGGATACTAATCGTTTGACAATTGAGTATGAGAATGGATTGAAAGAGTTCATCAAGTTCGCAAAGGATCACGCAAAGGATCCTTCTCAAATCATTTGTCTGTGTTTACGTTGTTGTTATTCTAGACTAATTACTTTAGAGGATTTGGAAGAACCTTTGATATGTCACAGAATAGATCTGAGTTATAAATGTTGGAATAAACATGGAGAAAAAGTAAATGTAGCTGCTGGATGGGATAAAACTATGTTTTATGGATCATCATATATGATTACAAATATGGATAATGAAGAAGACCGTATGGAGGATGTGATTATAGATGTCAATGATGATGAAGATTGTATTGAAAAAATGACAAGGACAGTTGAAGATGAACTCTGTGATTGCCCAAAATTGTTTGAGAAGTTAAATATTTTTGCAAAGATGCCATTGTATGTTAGTTACACTAAATATACAGCATTTTCAACTATACTGAAGTTGTTTAAATTGAAAGAAGGTAATGGATAGAGTGATGTCATTTTTATATAACAACTTGCTCTCTTGAATGACATTCTCCTGGAAGATAATGAGCTCCCAATCTGGACATATGAAGCTAAAAAAATGTTACGCTCGATTGGAATAATCTTTGAAAGAATACATGCTTGCCCGAAAGACTATATATCATTTCACAAGGAGAAAAAATCACTTACAGAATGCCCAAAGTGTGGTGCTTCTCGATACAAGAAAGATGAATCCAGTCCTACGAAAGTTGTATTGTACTTTCCAATCATTCCATGGTTTAGGCATCTATATGGAAGTCAAGAAACTGTAATGCAATTGTCGTGGCATGCAGATAAAAGAAATAAAGATGGGAAATTGTGTCACCCAGCCGACTCTCCTCAATGGAATAGAATTGATCATGATTATCCCAAATTTGGAAATGTGTCGAGAAACCTTATTCTTGCATTATCTATATATGGAATGAATCCTTTTGGTTTTCAAACTAGCACTCACAGTAAATGGCCTGCTATGTTGGTAAATTATAACATTCACCCTGGTTATGCCTGAAACGGAAATTCATCATGTTATCAATGATTATATCAAGACCAAAATAACCAGGTAATGATATTGATGTTTATTTGGATCCTTTGATCAAGGATTTTAAGTAATTTTGGGATTCAGGTGTTATGTTGTATGATGCTTATAAAAGTGAATACTTCACATTGAGAGTGATGTTGTATGGGATGATAAATGATTTCCCAGCTTATGGAAATTTTTCAGGCTATGCCATTAAAGGAACTCAAGGGTGTCCAATGTGCGAAGAAGATACGAAATCAATTAGGTTGAAACTTTCATTGAAATATATGTTTCTAGGACATCGTAGATTTCTACCCCGTTGGAATAATTACTGATCTTGGGCGACATCATCCAATAGAAGTTCAGAATAATGCACAGCACCTTCTCCACTAACAGGTGATTAGCTGTTTGAGAAAGTAAAATATGCGAACACTATTTTTGATAAACCATTTTCAAAAAACCTTACAAAAATCTATTGGAAAAAGAGATCAGTTTTCTTTTTGAATTACCATACTAGAATTGTCTGTACATTAGACATTTTCTTGATGTGATGCATATGGAAAAAAATGTATGTGATAGTGTTATCGGAACATTTCTAAATGCCCCTAGAAAAAAATGGATGGAATTAAGGCAAGGTTGTACATGGTTGACCTGGGAATGTGAGAAGATTTGGATCCTGTGAAGGGTGAAAATCGGATGTTTCTTTCTCCAGCTGCTTACACTCTTTCCAGGGAGGAGAGATATTAGTTTTGAAACTTCTTCAATGATGTAAAGGTTTTAGAGGGGTATTCATCAAATATCAAGAACATGGTTTCAATGAATGATTTGAAGTTAAAAGGTTTTAAATCACATGACTTCCATGTTTTGATGCAATATTTAATTATTATAGCTTTATGTTTCATTTTTTCCAAGAATGTTTGTCATACGTTAACCAAACAATGTTTCTCTTTCAAAGTTATATGCAGCAAATTTTTTGACCCGGAAAAATATCCAGCTATAGAAAGGGAAAATGTCATCATATTATGTGAATTAGAAATGTTCTTCCAACCATAATTCATTGATATGACGGTTCATTTGATGGTTCACTTGGTGAGAGAGATTTGACTTTGTGGTCCTGTGCACTATAGATGGATATACCCCATTGAATGGTATATGAAGATTTTGAAAGGGTATATCAAAAATCGAAGTCACTCAAGAGGTTGTATTGTGGAGTGATATATTTTTGAGGAAGCCATTTAATTATATACCAAATACCTATCTAATGTGGAAAGCATTGGTCTCCCAAAATCTCGTCACACTGGACACATTGAGGGTGAGGGAATTTCTGGAAGAGATTTTGTGAGAATCAATATTACAGATCGGGAGCAGGCCCACCTTTATGTTTTGCGTAACAGTTGGGAGGTTTCTCCATATATTTAAACCAACAAAGAAATTTTTAGGTAGTTTAATCCATTAAGGGATGAAAAATGGATATCAAATACACATAATTGCCCATTTATAGGATGGTTTTGGGGCCATATTTTTAAGGAGTTAGATGAAAATCCGAAATCAATTTCAGAATGACTTCAATGGATAGTTGTCGGACCAAGTGTGTATGTATTATCTTACAATGGTTATGTAATTAATGGTTATACATTCTATATAGATGAATGTGATGAAGATAGTACCATGTAAAATAGTGGAGTTACACCTGTGTCTGAAGTGATGCATGTTTCTAGTAGTAAGGATAGACATACAATATATGTGAATATGTCATACTTTGTCATTATCAAACAAATATGGGAGTTGTATTATACGACATTTCAATTGCCGATTTTTCAACGCAAATGGGTTGATAACAACAGTGGTGTTAAAATAGATGAATTGGTATTTGTGAAAGTTGAATTTTATAAAGAAGGGCACAAAGACGAATATTTTATAATAGAATCACATTCAGTACAAGTGTTTTATATTCCAGATCCCGCAAACTGAAGGTGGTCTATTGTTCTGTTATCGTCCAAAACTACTTAAGGGTCTGATGAAAATTCAATTGAGGATGATCCTTTTAGTGGTGCATCGCAATCATTTCTCAGTGGACCCAACGTAGATGATGTTTTTTATGTTAGAGGAGACCACAATGAAGGGATTTGGATAATTGATAGTGGTGTCAAATCCCTTTAGCCTTTGAAAAAAAAAGAAAGAGAGTTCAATAAATAGGTTATATTTTGTTTGTAATATAGATCTTATTATCTCATATTATTATCTTATCATTACTAAATTTATGTAATCTAAAATAACTATTCAACCACTTTTTCAGATAATGACTTCTGCACATTCTGGTGCTCCAAACCTTGAGACTGAACAAGTCTCTCAAGCTGTTGTTGCTGCTGCTGCTGCTCACAGTGCAGAGCAACAACAAGTTTTTAAACATGTTGTTGCTTCTAGTGTTGGGGTCCAACCACCATCAGCCCATGTCATTGATACCATTCCATATGAACGTATTGATGATGTTGATGTCGATGAAATGGTCAGGGATGAAGGACTGACGTCACAAAAAACACAGGTGTGTCATAGTTTGACAGTGTTAGCCAAAGTTCCTAAGGTGAAAAGTAAAGGCATCAAATTTGATGTCGGATAGAATGAACGAGGACAACATTTGAATCCCAACACGGCTATTTTTAGTAGTTATATTGGAATTCTCACTCGGCAATGCGTTCCAATTGACATAGATTCATGGCACCATGTTGTGTCCGGGATGAAGGCTGTGATCTGGGAAGAAATTACGGTAACATTATGATATTATTTCTTTAATTTTCTAGAAAATAAAATAATGAAACAATATATTACTCTTCTCAATCCCTTCTAGAGTACATTTATAGTATATGATTAAAAAAAGAATTATATACTAAGGCTTTCTAGAATGATTCATTGAGGTTTTCTCACTATTTTAACAAAATGTCACCTGAAAGATTCCAAAGGTAAAATAAACTCGCACCCACCCCTTGTCTACGCTCACTTGATACAGAAAGAATCATGGGATGCATTTATTGGTCATCGTGGGGATGAGAAGTTTCAGGTACATTTTGGCTAATAATATGTTGTTTGAGGATACATGTATTCATCAATTTGATTATCAATATTTCATTTATGAAACAACAACTTAGTACTGAAAATAAGGAATGTTCATCAAAACCAATATACCCCTATTGTTAAGTAAGGATGGGGTACGCTTCAATAGAAAAGAAAATGGTACATATTTTATTTACAGTAATATTGTTATGTTCCTAGAAACAACATCATAATTATCTTTCTATATTTATATATAGATTGATGAGTCTAAAGCCAAAGACACTTCCATCCCACGTCGTGTGATATGAAATGAGGCATGTGTGAATAAGGAAGGGAAGCTAGTATATGAAAACACACAAAAAGTGTGGGAAATATGTGTAAGTATGACATGATAAATCATTTTGTTTTAAATTGCTATTAAATAATAATAATTACTTATCTTATTATATCCGAAAGTCAAATGAATCAGCTACTCCTGTAGTGGATGCAGACCTATTATCGACGGCTTCGAAGCGGCCAGAACAATACGGTCGTGTCCGAGGTGTGGGGATTGGGGTGACACCCTGAGTATATTTTGAGATAAAAAAACAAACAGATGGTAAAATGAAGAAATGAAACAATTGAGTAAAGTACTATAAACTCTTGAATAATGATTTCAATGGTAGGGAGAGTTTCTAGAAACTTTTATGGGTATGAAGCAAGGAGAAGACACAACTCAGGAACAACCGGCACATGAAGATCCCTCCCCACCCCCCAGCAACTTTGAGGTGAGCCATTCCCCTCAAAGGGTTATCTTATCCATGGTAATCAATATTCTAATAATAGTTCTCCTAAAATGTGAATTATAAAAACACTGATACTTTTTATATATTGATCTTCTATAGGGTGATAATGACTATGATTTATATCTGTCAACACCCACCTATCACCATGTAGCGAGGGCTACAGTGTTCAACATCCCATAGAACAAGGTGCATAATAGTCCACTTCCAACAGATCATCTGAAAGTGACGATTACTGTAGCTCATGAGCCAAATGAAGAGCTACCTATTCCACTTGATGAAGACGGTATTCATATGGTCAAAAAGGATATTGGTACATTCATTGCATTGTCATCACAACTTGTAGGAGTACATGAGGACGAAGAGGTATTTATTTCCATTTTTTCAAGCTAAAACTTTAACAATTAATAAAAAAGGTATGAACTAATGAATGTTATTATAGACAGAGAAAGGGAATGGGGTGATAAGAAATGTGGGCTCAAAAGCATCTAAAGTATCAACCAACCGATCCAAAATATCTACTGAAAGCACAATTACAGTGTATATTCTCTATTCACATTTACTAGCATTGAAGACTCAATTGGATACAAAGTTAAAAGGTGGTATTATTCATATAGTTTTATTTTAAGAGAATATATATGGAGTGGATATTACATATTAGGTTGCTGCTGAAAATGTAAATGAAATCCCTTAATACGGTTGTCTAGGCATCCTAGTTGTAAATATATATATGAGGTATGTTTTCATTAATTGATTTTCTAAAAGCTGGTATAATGTGCTAATTATGACTAAATGCATTTTATATTATTAGCAGATGTATATATGAAAAACAGTTGAAGGTATTTCCCCATGAGCCAAAATATGGACTCATTGGTCCTCATACCACATCTGCACAACTAAAAAAATAGATCCATCAATAATGGTTGAAATAGTGAAAGGCTTGCTAAAAACATTTGAAAGAAAGATTACGGATGATAGAATCTTCCAAATACCAACCATGCTTGGGTAAAACTCTACGATTAAAGCATATCAATTATAATTTTTAATTATTTTATTACTTATTCATTTTTGTGTTTTTAAGAAACATTGGATTCTAATTGTGGTGAACTTGGATACTCTAAAGATTCATTTTCTGGATTCAATGCAAGGATATCCAACAAACCGACCACACATGATGCAGTTTTTTAATCTGAAAGACACTAAATCCAACGTTTTAGGTCTAAACATAAATTTATATAATTTATATTATCTTTTACAGAGGATTTTGTTATGGTAGGGTGGTGTATCAATATCGTCTAAAAAAGGAATGAGGACAAGGGCTAAGCATAAGTAGGCAAACAAGTACTACTTCTGGACAAGTATCAGGGTATATATAATAAAATTTCACTATCCAAACACATATCAAAACAAGTTACTTATTATCTTAATTATCAAATTTTTTGCAGTGTCCAAAACAAAAAAACTATAAAGATTATGGTTATTATGTTTATAAATTTATGAGAGAGATAATTTTCCATCCACAAACAGGCATCCCTAAATAGGTATTTTGAAAAACTACTTCTATTTCATTTAAATTATTTATTAATTCATTATTTATATATTTTTCAGTACTACTATGACTTTAGAAAAGCCTCATAATCACAAGACGATATAGATTTGTTCATAAATGAGTGGGTTGCATACTTGATGGAAGATTGTATAGAAATAGCATAGAGATTTGACTTGGGATGTGTATAATTGGTGGGCATTTTTGAGAGGGGTTCACGGAGAGCAAAATATGAACCATTGTTGTATGTAAATGTTCATAGGAAAATTTTAATTGTTATTAAATAAAATATCCTTTCTCCAATGAGTAATTTTTTCATTTTAACATATGAAATGCACCAGCAATGTGCAAGAATGATGAACCACTTTTATTTGGGATCAGGATAAGAAAAACTAGTAAAATCTACAAAATACCTTCATATCACGCATGCCCACTCACATTCAAAGAAATGGTGAATAAATATCTCCATCCTAAATTTATTGTAGTATGAGCATCAAAATGCAATATGGATTCACATGTGTTGAACATTTTCATTGGTAGAAATTATATGTTTTCTTCTTATCCACAATAAGAAAATGAACATTGTTGGAACCTCCTTCCTCCATAGGGTATCCCCCCCCCATATACATGTTTTCAATTTAGTAGAATGATACATGGGTCAGTTTTTTATGTGTACGACTCTACCCTACCCCAATATGAGGCACGGTGTGATTGGTATCACTCAAAGTGTCTCTCTCTTGTTAAAAATGTATAGAATTTTAAGTAAAAACAACCACTGATGTACAAAAAACCAACCAAATGCATTAATATTGTGTTGATACTTTAGGAAAATTATACATGGGTCATCTGTGATTTTTACAAGTCAACCCCGCCTCATTCCAAGTCATGGTGTGGCCGATATCACTCAATGTGTCGCTCTTTTGTTTAAAATGGACATAATGTTTATGTGAAAACAACAACTGGAGTATAGAAAACAAACCAAACACATCAGGATTATGTTGAACCTTTATGATAATGATCCATGGGTCATTTTTGACATGTAAGAGTCAACCCCGCCTCAATATGAGGCACGGTGTGGCCTGTATCATTCAAAGTGTCTCTCTTTTGTTTAAAATGGACATAATTTTTAAGTGAAAACAACCACTGACATACAGAAAACCAACAAAATGCATTCAGATTGTGTTTATACTTTATTCCAATGATTCATGGGTCATGTTTCATGTGTACGAGTCAACCTCGCCTCAATCTGAGGCACGGTGTGGCTGGTATAACTTAGATTGGATCTCTTTTGTTTAAAATGGACATATTTTTTAAGTGAAAAGAACAATTGACGTACGGAAAACCAACCAAACGCATTTGGATTGTGTTTATACTTTAGTAGAAAGGTACATGGGTCATATTTGACGTGTAAAAGTCAACCCTTCCTCAATCCGAGGCATGGTGGGGCTGGTATCACTCAAAGTGTCTCTCTTTTGTTTAAAATGGACAAATTTTTATGTGAAAACAACCAGTGATCAATGAAAAACCAACCAAATGCATTCGGATTGTGTTGATAATTTATAAAAACGATCCATGGATAATTTGTGATGTGTAAGAGTCACCCTTGCCTCAATCTGAGGTACAGTGTGGCCGGTATCACTCTGATTGTCTCTCTTTTGTTTAAAATGGACCTAATTTTTAAGTGAAAACAACAACTGATGTATGGAAAACTGATCAAACGCATTTGGATTATTTTTATACTTTAGGAGAAATATCCATCGGTCATTTTTGATGTTTAAGAGTCAACCATTCCTCAATCCAAGTCACGGTGTCGCTGGTATCACTCAAAGTGTATCTCTTTTGTTTAAAATGGGCAAAATTTGAAGTGAAAACAGCCACTAGCGTACGGAAGACTGAACAAATGCATTCAGATTGTGTTGATACTTTATTCCAACGATTTATGGGTCATTTTTTATGTGTATTAGTCAACCCTTCCTTAATCCGAGGCACGGTGTGGCCGATATCACTTAAAGTCTCTCTCTTTTGTTTAAAATGGACAAAATTTTAAGTGAAAACAACAACTGACATACAAAAAAGAAACAAAATGCATTTATATTGTGATGATAATTTATGATAATGATCCATGGGTAATTTTTGATGTTTAAAAGTCAACCCTGCCTCAATCCGAGTCATAGTGTGACCGGTATCCTTCAAAGTGTCTCTCTTTTGTTTAAAATGGACAGAATTTTAAGTGAACACAACCACTTATGTATTGAAAACCAACCAAACACATTCGTATTGTGTTAATAATATATTCCAATGATAAATTGTTCATGTGTGACATGTAGGAATCAACCTCGCCACAATCCGAGTCATGGTGTGGAAAATATCACTCAGATTGTCTCTCTTTTGTTTAAAATGGACATAATTTTTAAGTGAAAACAACAACTGACATACATAAAACCAACTAAACGCATTCAAATTGTGTTCATACTTTAGTAGAATGATCCATGGGTAATTGTTGATGTGTACGAGTCAACCCTACCTCAATCCAAGGCACGGTGTGGCCGGTATCACTCAAAGTGTCTCTATTTTGTTTAAAATGGACAGAATTTTAAGTGAAAACAACCACTGACGTATGAAAGACTAGACAAACTCATTTAGATTATGTTGATAATTTATTAAAATGATCCATGAGTCATTTTTGACATTTTATAGTCAACCCCGCCTCAATCCAAGGCACGGTGTGGCTGGTATCACTCAAAGTGTCTCTCTTTTGTTTAAAATTGACAGAATTTTTAGCGAAAACAACAACTGACATACGGAAAAATTACCAAACGCATTTGGATTGTGTTGATACATTAGGATGATGATACATGTGTCATTTTTTACATTTATGATTCAACCCCTCCTCAATATGAGAAACGGTATGTCCGTTATAACTCAAAATGTCTCCCTTTTGATTAAAAAGGACATATTTTTTAAGTGAAAACAACCACTAACGTACAGAAAACTGACCAAAAGCATTCTTATTGTGTTGATACTTTAGGAAAACAATCCATGGGTCATGTTAGATGTTTAAGTGTCAACCTTGCCTCAATCCGATACACGGTGGGCCGGGTATAACTCAAAGTGTCTTTCTTTTGTTTAAAATGGACAGAATTTTAAGTGAAAACAAAAACTAATGTAAGGAAAAATGAACAAAAGAATTAGGATTATGTTGATACTTTACGAGAAAGATCCATGGGTCATATTTTATGTGTACCCCACCTCAATACAAGGCACGGTGTGGCCTGTATCACTCAAAGTGTCTCTCTTTTGTTTAAAATGGACATAATTTTTATGTGAAAACAACCACTAACGTACAGAATGTTAAGTCAAAAGTCTTCTTTTGACTTCTATATCATGTTTTGGAAATCACAAATGTATTCTATCATATGTTTGTATATTACAATTGTCTTTTATCATGTTTATCGTATCGTACGATGTTGATCGTACCGACCAAATCGTATCGTACTGACTCTGTCAAACGTATCGTACTGACTCTGTCAATCGTATCGTATTGACTCTGTCAATCGTATCGTACTGACTCTGTCAATCGTATCGTACTGACTCTGCTATTCAGATGATCATTATTTGTTTTGGTACTTTGTCAAAAACTCTCTCTGCATATGAATCGTACTCATGTTTTACATTTCTATATATCTCTTGTCCTAACAAAACGATGTCGTTGAGTTAGTTACAAACTAATCAAAACGATGTCGTGCTTTCTGTTTCAATATGACCGTTGGAGGCAATATGACCGTTGGAACCCGAGGCCTATAAATAGGAGGTCATTTGAAGCTAAGAACACAACGATGAACAAAGAGAACGAATGAAGAGACTCTGTGAACTACGAAGATTCTAGAGAGAGACACTGTGACTTCTCTCATCAGCTTTGTGCGTCCGATCATCGTATCGAGGGCTTTCAAGTAATTGAAAGACAGAGGTGTTGATTACCTACAAAATCGAGGGCTTCCGGGGATAGGCAGACAGACGTGCCGATCATCGTATCGAGGGCTGCCGGGGATAGGCAGACAGACGTGTCGATCATCGTATCGAGGGCTCATCAGGGTGTTGGTGAGACAGACCTTTTATCCTAGGTGAAAGGATAACCCTTCTCTTTGGGTTAAAAGAATTGTATTACTTTTACATTTCTGCTGTTGTATTAGAAAGGGATTTGTGTTGTTTCCTTTCTTCTTTACATATTCAATTGTAATTGTTTCAATTACAATCATTCTATTACATTTTGTATTGATTGGTTCTATACGCTTTAAGGTAGAATCATTAACATTTGTATTACTCTGATTATTGTGTTCACCTTGAATACAATTGTTTTGCTTTACAATAGTATTACAATACATCATACCTTTTACATTCAATACAATTGTGGGTGTTTGTATTTGTATTAGTTTAAGATCATTTAAACTAATCTCTTTGTTACTAAAACTCAAAGTTTTTAAACCTAAAATTCACCCCCCCTCTTGTATTGTTCCATCTAATAGACTTTTATATCTACTATTCGATCCAACAATTGGTATCAGAGGAGGTTTTCCACTGACTTGTATTACTAGCTTTACTTCTTATTACTATCTTGAATACTTACTACACTAACGTGTGGAGTGGAAAAGTTGTTTTTGTTATATTAGATGGCAGGAATGAATATCGGATCAATAGATAATCTGAATCCTTCTAGACCACCAATTTTCGATGGGAATGATTATGAGTATTGGAGAGATCGTATGAAGACTTTCGTCATCAATACCGGTGTAGACAATTTTATTATGCTTACTGGGGGTTATAAAATTCCTGACAAAGAAGTTAGCACTTTCACCAACCAAGAGAAGCAAGAATATCAACTGAATTACAAGGTACGCAATACTTTATTATGCTCTATGACCAGGAATATATATAGTCAGATATCTTCATGTGAAGCAGCCAACTGTATTTGGAAGAAATTAGAAGTCACTCATTTTGGTACATCCAAGGTTATAGAAACAAGGAGAGCAATGCTTCGAGCAGAGTATCATGGATTTGTTTTTCCTTATGGAGAGCCAGTATGTAAAGTGCAACAAAGGTTTATGACAATTGTCAACAGCTTACAATCTATGGGAGAAAAAGGTCTTGATGATGAATCTCTTGTTGATAAGATTATAGATATTATGCCAAATGAATGGGAGTCAAAAAGAATAGCTATTGATGAAAATAGAAAAGTTTCCCAGATTACTCTTGATGAACTCTTTGGAACTCTTCTACAGCACGAGACAAGAATGAAGAGAGATGCTGATTTCAATAAGAAGAAGAATGGGAATGGAAGTGTAGCTTTTGCATCTAAAGCTAAAACACCTGAAAGGGTCACAAGGTCTAAATCCATGAAAGTTGTTGTATCTGATTCAAGTGATTGTAATCTTTCGGATAATGAGTTAGCTAATCTTGCTCGAAGGATGAACAAGATTGTGGGAAAGAAAGATTTTCAATATAGATTCAAAAAGAAAGAGAGGAAAGATAGGAAAGATTCAGAGGTAACTTGTTATGAATGCAAGAAAGCAGGACATATAAGGCCTGATTGTCCTTTACTGAAGAGGAAAGATAGAAAAGAGAAACACTCTGAAAGAAACAAGAAAAGGTTTTATAAGACAAATAAAGGCTTGAAAGAAAATGATACATGGAGTGCAAGTGGTAGTGATTCCTCAGATGATTCTTCAGAATATGAGACGTCAGGACAAAGGAATATTGGACTTCTAGCCAGACTACCAATTGAAGATCATTGTCTCATGGCTAAGGTACATAATGCTGAAGCTGTTACAAATGTCTCTTTAAATGCAAATTATGTTGATAATAGATATTATGAATCTTCAAATGATGAACCCTCATCATCAGAAGATGATACATTACCTTCTTTTGAAGAAGTTTCTAGATTTGCTAAGTTACTTGAAAATGAAAATTCTAAACTCAAAAAGAGATTTGAAAAAGCAAATTCTAGAATTTATATTTTGACTAAAGAAGTATCATATCTTTCTAAAGATCTTGATGGGAAAACTTCTGATTTTGAAAGTATTTTGAAAACCCTTGAGAAAGTCAAATCTGAAAAGGATAAACTTTCTAAGGATCTTGAAACTGCTATTTCAAAGAAAAATATTTTAGAGTCTAACTCTAGTTCAAATTCAAATGTTTTAGAAAACAAGAATTTGGTTTTAAAACTAAAGTCAGAGATTTTATCCTTGAAAAATTGTTTGTCAAACTTTACTCATGGAAAAGAAAACTTTGATAGGATGTATTCTCAAATTAGACCGTTGAGAAATCGTTCTGGTCTTGGTTATACTTATTCCAAACCTGTTTTTAGTAATAACTATTTTGTTCCTCAAAAAACCATTTTCTGTTCCAAGTGTCAATGTGGTGGACATTGGAGAAGAGATTGTTCTCTTAACAAAACTCAATCCTTAGGATTTCATAAAGCTCATTTTGCTAAACAAATTTGGATTCCTAAAATTCTTTTATCTAACCCTTCTGGATCCAAACAAGTTTGGATTCCAAAAATCTAATTGTTTCTTTTTCAGGGAAACGAGAAGTGTATCAATAAGAACATTTGGTACATGGATAGTGGTTGTTCTCGACATATGACTGGAAACAAAGATTTCTTTGAAAAGGTTATCAAAACAAAAGGTGGAAAAGTTACCTTCGGAGATAATGCTCAAGGAAAGATTGTTGGTATAGGTAATATCGTTTTTCTTGGAAAAGTTCTTATTTCAAATGTTTTATTTGTAAAAGGTCTTAGGCACAATCTCATCAGCATAAGTCAATTATGTGATGAAGGTTACCTTGTGAATTTTAGAAATGATAAGTGTCTAGTTCACAATTCCAAGGATGAATTCATTCTATCTGCCCATAGGCAAGAGAATGTTTACACTATTAACTTAGAAGACCTTAGGAACCAAAACTTACCTTGCTTAAGTGTAATAGAAGACCAATCGTGGCTATGGCATAGGAGACTAGGACACTGTAATTTGAGAAACCTAAGAAAACTCTCAAAGAAAGGACTTGTAAAAGGGCTACCGGATCTTAGATATGATTCTTCAAAAGTCTGTGATCCTTGTCAATTTGGCAAGCAACATAAAACTATATTTAAACCAATTAATGAAGTTTCAACTTCTAATGCATTACAGCTTGTGCATATGGATCTGTTTGGTCCTTCACAATCTGGAAGCATTGGAGGCAAATACTATGTATTTGTTTTAGTTGATGACTTTACTAGATTTACATGGGTCTACTTTCTCACAAAGAAATCTGAAGCCTTTTCCTATTTCAAAACTTTTAGAGCCCAAGTTAAAAATGAGAAAAACCTACCATTGATAACTATTCATAGTGATCATGGTGGTGAATTCCAAAATTCAGATTTTGAAACTTTTTGTAGTAAGAAAGGTATTACTCACAATTTCTCAGCTCCAAGAACTCCTCAGCAAAATGGGGTTGTTGAAAGAAGAAATCGTATTCTTCAGGAAATGACTCGAACCATGTTGAGTGAATACTCAATTGCTAAGCACTTTTGGGATGAAGCTGTAAGTACTGCCTCTTATACTATAAATCGTGTTTTAACTAGACCATTTCTTAATAAAACTCCTTACGAGTTATGGACTGGCCGAAAACCTAGAGTTTCTTACTTCAATGTTTTTGGATGCAAAGTATTCATTCTGAATACAAAAGATAATTTACACAAATTTGCACCAAAATCTGATGAAGGAATCTTTCTAGGCTATTCCACAACCTCTAAGGCTTATATAGTTTTCAATAAAAACACTTGTACTGTTGAAGAAACATTACATGTAAAATTTGATGAAACTAACCCTTTTGTTTTCAACCAACCCAATCCTACATCCTCGGATGTGTTTTCTAAAAATGTTTATCAACCTTTATTAGAAGAACATTCTGATAAGGAAAATGTTCAAGAAAGTATTCCTGAAACATTTACCACAGAAGATTTTCTACCATATGTTGATGAACAGGTTTTACAAAACCCAAATCAATTGTTTCTTAGGAATCATCCCAGTGATAACATCATTGGTGATATAAATCAACCTGTAAGGACCAGAAATTCCTTAAGAAATTAAATAGAACATCTTGCTTTTCTTTCCCAATTTGAACCTAAAAGTCCAAGTGAGGCCTTAGGTGATGATGATTGGATCAAAGCAATGCAGGATGAACTAAATGAATTTGAAAGGAATCAAGTCTGGACTTTAGTTGAAAGACCTAAAGAAACAACTGTAATTGGTGTAAAATGGGTTTTCAGAAACAAGTGTGATGAAAATGGAATCATTGTAAGAAATAAAGCAAGACTTGTTGCTAAAGGCTATAATCAACAAGAGGGAATAGACTATGAAGAAACATATGCCCCTGTAGCTAGACTAGAATCTATTCGTATTCTATTAGCCTTCGCAGCATATTTCAATTTCAAACTATTTCAAATGGATGTCAAATGTGCTTTTTTAAATGGTTTTGTTCAAGAAGAAGTTTTTGTCGAACAACCTCATGGTTTTCAAGACCCAAAACATCCTGATCATGTCTTTAAACTTACCAAGGCTCTATATGGTCTTAAACAAGCCCCTAGAGCATGGTATGATAGACTCACAGGATTTCTTTTACAAAACAATTATAGAAAAGGTACAGCTGATCCAACTCTTTTTATCAAAATGGAAAACAAAAATGTTTTGATTGTCCAAATCTATGTTGATGACATCATATTTGGATCAACTCATAAATCTTTAACCGATTCTTTTTCAAATTTAATGAAATCTGAGTTTGAAATGAGTATGATGGGTGAGTTAACATTCTTTCTTGGTTTTCAAATATCTCAAAAACCAGAAGGAACTTATATATCTCAACATAAGTATATTAAAGACTTACTCAAAAAGTATGGATTTGACAAAACTAAAAGTATTAGCACCCCAATTGGTACCTCAAATACTCTTGATCTTGATGAAACTGGGAAACCAGTAGATCAAACAATTTTTAGAGGTATGATAGGGAGTTTTCTATACTTGACAGCTAGTCGACCCGACTTGATGTTTTATGTATGCTTATGTGCAAGATATCAATCTAATCCAAAAGAGTCTCACTTAAAATCCGTAAAGAGAATCTTTCGGTATTTAAAAGACACTATGGATTTAGGACTTTTCTACTCTTCTGGAAATGATTTTGTTTTAAAAAGTTTTTCAGATGCTGACTTTGGTGGTTGTAGAATGGATAGAAAAAGTACATCTGGAACATGTCATTTCTTAGGAGACTCTTTGGTTTCTTGGTCCTGCAAGAAACAACACTCAGTAGCACTCTCCACTGCTGAAGCTGAATATGTAGCAGCTGGAAGTTGCTGTGCTCAAGTATTGTGGATGCAGCACACACTCACTGACTATGGTTTGAGTTTCTCCAAAACTCAAATTCTGTGTGATAATACAAGTGCCATAGCTCTTAGTAAAAACCCAGCACATCACTCTCGTGAAAAACACATAGATGTTAGGCATCACTTTCTTAGAGATCACACACAAAAAGGAGATATTGTTTTACAATTCATCGGAACGCAAGAACAACTTGCTGATATTTTTACAAAACCTTTACCTTCCGATAGATTTGAGTTTATAAAACAGAAGCTAGGAATTATTACATTAAAATAATCATTCATATCTACTTCCTGTTTTACATCTCTCCTAATAGTAAGAAACTCCTCGTAGAAAGGGGGAGGACATTTCTTTATGTCTTTATGTTTCTTATCTTTAACTATTTACTCTTTATATGTTTCTTTTTCTGTTTATCGTATTGACATTTTTAGTTTCCTGTTTATCGTATTGACCATTTCAGTTTTTCTGTTTATCGTATTGAAATTCTTTTCCATCATATCGTTCAAAAATTTTGTATCGTCCGATGATGGTATTGAAATTCTTTTCCATCGTATCATTCAATAGTTTTTGAATCGACCGATGATGGTATTAAAATTCTTTTCCATCGTACCATTCAATAGTTTTTGAATCGACCGATGATGGTATTAAAATTCTTTTCCATCGTACCATTCAATAGTTTTTGAATCAACCGATGATAGTATTGAAATTCTTTTCCATCGTATCATTCAATTTTGTTTGAATCGACCGATGATAGTATTGAAATTCTTTTCCATCGTATCATTCGATAGTTTTGTATCGACCGATGATAGTATTGAGATTGTTTTCCATCGTACTGTCAGTTAATGGTAACAACTATTTTCCATCGTACGGTCCGATCATAGTAATGACTTTGTTTTCCATCGGCATCATGATTTTTTTTTCTCTTTACGATTGTGTTTACTTTTGATTCATACCAAAACCAGCAATCACCTTATGTTCTCCGACAGGTTTCTTTTCACTCTTTTTTTTTAAAAAAAAAAATTTTTTTGCTTTAATCCTAACCATTGATCTGGTATTATCTAATCTTGACCGTAGAATATCAACGGTCATCTCTTTATTGCCTATAAATACCCCCCTCCACTCCCCAAACCCACATTGATTGTCCAGGAATTGAGGCGAAGCTCTGCTCCACCAGCTATAAACAATCGTACGATCTTCTCATCGGCAGAACCTTTATGTCTCAATCTTCTGCTAATACTCCTGCCAAAATGTCTTCAAAGACTTTTACAGAGAAAGACTTTCACAGAGAAAGGTTAGTATCCCGATACTTTTTCGATATGTACGATTCTACAATCAGGAGGATTATTTTGTTTCAAGGATGGGAACATCTCTGTGTGGAAAAGCATGATATTCAAGATCCAGTTCTTTTTGATGAAGTTTGTCAGTTTTACAAAACCGTTACTTTTGACAAAGATATGACTATTAACTTCGCTGTGTACGATAGAAAATTATCTATGTCTGTGAAACAAGCGGCACATTTTCTGAATGTTTCTATAGAAGGCGATGCATTCTGTCCATCTCACAAACTACCAGAGGAAGTTGGTACGTTTAATAGAGAAAGTGCTGAAAAAACTTTGTTTGTTATTAATGAGGAAAAGAGGAAAGTTTCTCATCTTTCACCGGACAATCGGTTTTTCACTTTATGGATGCAAGGTTTTCTTATCCCAAGGAAAGGGGATAGAGAAACCCTTAAAGTTTCTGATGTCTTTATGCTCGACTATCTTGTGAATATGAGGAAAGTAAATCTCATGGGATATGTTTTTGAAACCATCAAGAATGTCAAGAAAGGAGGGATTAAATCCCAGATAATAATGTATCCAGCCATCCTTACGAAATTCATTCTTGAGAGTATGAAGTTTTGTAACATTCCTTTGAAAGGAGAACCTATGGATTTGAGGCCATCTTTGATTAATAAGAGTACAATGAAAAAGCTGAATGTTTGTTTTGATTCAAATTCAAAACTTTTTGTCAGAGATGTAGAAGCTGAATTGGCTCAAAATCAATCGGCACCTATGCCAGCCAAGGACAATCAATCCACCGGTGTTACTCGAAAGTCTGATCCTCAAACTAGTTCAAAACCAAAGAAGAAGCCAAGGTACAGTAAGGAAGTTGTAGCCAAATGGAGAAAGGACAAGGAATAGAGAAAGGAAGGTGATCCGAAGTTTGGTCTTGACCCTGCTGAGGCCTTTGCAGAAAGAATAAGGGTAGAAGAAACCCTTCAAGCTGAAAAGAAAAAGAAGACTCTTTTGAAAAGAAAGGCTCAGGACTTTGATATCTCTAAAGTCTTGAAAGCAGTTGAAGATGCTAGTGCTCAACTAACTGTGGAAGTGCACCAAGAGCCCATCGTACAGAGTCTGCCTGAGAAAGAAAAAGGAAAACAAGTGATAGAAGAAGTGGAAGTAGAAGAAGGAGATTTTCTGTTAGAATTTCTTCAAAGTTCAAAGAAAAGTAGAGAGGAATCGCTTCAAAAGCTGAGCGAAGGTGCTCAACAAACTCCTCATGCCGATCAGGAAAGATCTCCGGACAGGATGTCATCTCGAGAAAAGCAAGATGCTCAATCTTCTCAGTCTGATAAAGTAGTTGTCATTAGTGACAAAGTGGAAGATGAAAGAAAACAGAAAGAAAAAGCGAAAGGGAAACAGCCAGTTGTTGATTCAAGCAGATCGTTTGAACTAGCATCGTACGATGAAGATACTGATTCAGAGCATACAATCTCTCTCAAGAAGAGTGATTACATTGTTCATGTTTTGAGAAGGATGGAGAAAACCATTCCTTATTTTCCGAGGATGGAAGGGAAGATTGATTTTATTACTGAAAATCAAAGGAAAAAGTTTGGCTCTGTAAAAGAATTGAGAAAGAAAGTATTGTCAGTAGAAGCCGATCTGAAAGTTCTTTCAGAAAGCTCAGTTGCTCATAAGAAGGCTTGCAATAAGATGACCAAGTGGTCCTACAAAACAGAGAGCTCAATTAATGATCATGAAATAGCTATTGAAGATATAAGGAGGTTATCAAATGAGCTAGCAATTGCTTTCAACAAGCTTGATAAAGAAACGGTTGAAAGGCTGAACCTTTTATCTTCTCAAAGAGCCGATGTTCCTTCAGTAAAAGACTTGCAAGATAGGATGAATGCTTTCCAATCTGAATTCTCGAAGGTTTCATCTTTCAAAGATGAAATGGTTTTACTGAAGAATCAAAATTCTGAGTTGTCCAAGGATAACAAGACTCTGCAAAACAGAATTGATACCCTTGAAGAAGTAATCAGAGTACAGGAGGAGACCATCAGAAATCAAGATCAGATTTTTGCGGATCAACAAGAGCTTCTCAAAACTCAGGTTGAATCAATTTCTGAAGACAAGAAGGAGATCAAGAAGATGAAAGTTGTGCTTCATGAGATTATAAAGAAAGAGAAGGAAAGAGAAAACAAATGATTGTTGTATTTGTTTCTTTTGGAACTTGTTTGTTTTGTAATAACTCTTATAATCCTTTCTCTTTTATCCATTGTCTTGTATTACTTCACTAACTCTTTCAGACAATTCGAGATTACTCCTTTTTGTAAATCACAAAGGGGGAGAATATTTACAAAGCAAAGATTGTTTTACAAAGGGGGAGAATGCATTACAATGCTCTTAAGGAAAATCTACGAATACAATCCTTAGGAAAGTCAATACCTAAGGGGGAGTTAGTTGTATTCAATTTTCTTATTCAGAAGAGTTTTTAAACTCAGGGGGAGATAAGTATTTCTTGTTTCATTTACTTTGTGTATTTGTGCTTTCCAAAAAGGGGGAGATTGTTAAGTCAAAAGTCTTCTTTTGACTTCTATATCATGTTTTGGAAATCACAAATGTATTCTATCATATGTTTGTATATTACAATTGTCTTTTATCATGTTTATCGTATCGTACGATGTTGATCGTACCGACCAAATCGTATCGTACTGACTCTGTCAAACGTATCGTACTGACTCTGTCAATCGTATCGTAGTGACTCTGTCAATCGTATCGTACTGACTCTGTCAATCGTATCGTACTGACTCTTCTATTCAGATGATCATTATTTGTTTTGGTACTTTGTCAAAAACTCTCTCTGCATATGAATCGTACTCATGTTTTACATTTCTATATATCTCTTGTCCTAACAAAACGATGTCGTTGAGTTAGTTACAAACTAATAAAAATGATGTCGTGCTTTCTGTTTCAATATGACCGTTGGAGGCAATATGACCGTTGGAACCCGAGGCCTATAAATAGGAGGTCATTTGAAGCTGAGAACACAACGATGAACAAAGAGAACGAATGAAGAGACTCTGTGAACTACGAAGATTCTAGAGAGAGACACTGTGACTTATCTCATCAGCTTTGTGCGTCCGATCATCATATCGAGGGCTTTCAAGTAATTGAAAGACAGAGGTGCCGATTACATGCAAAATCGAGGGCTGCCGGGGATAGGCAGACAGACGTGCCGATCATCGTATCGAGGGCTGCCGGGGATAGGCAGACAGACGTGCCGATCATCGTATCGAGGGCTCATCAGGGTGTTGGTGAGACAGACCTTTTATCCTAGGTGAAAGGATAACCCTTCTCTTTGGGTTAAAAGAATTGTATTACTTTTACATTTCCGCTGTTGTATTAGAAAGGGATTTGTGTTGTTTCCTTTCTTCTTTACATATTCAGTTGTAATTGTTTCAATTACAATCATTCTATTACATTTTGTATTGATTGGTTCTATACGCTTTAAGGTAGAATCATTAACATTTGTATTACTCTGATTATTGTGTTCACCTTGAATACAATTGTTTTGCTTTACAATAGTATTACAATACATCATACCTTTTACATTCAATACAATTGTGGGTGTTTGTATTTGTATTAGTTTAAGATCATTTAAACTAATCTCGTTGTTACTAAAACTCAAAGTTTTTAAACCTACAATTCACCCCCCCTCTTGTATTGTTCCATCTAATAGAATTTTATATCTACTATTCGATCCAACACAGAAAACCAACCCAATGCATTCGGATTGTGTTGATAATTTTTTCCAACGATAAATGGGTCATTTTTAATGTGTAAGAGTCAACCCCACCTCAATATAAGGCATGGTGTGGCCGGTATCACTCAAAGTGTCTCTCTATTGTTTAAAATAAATCGAATTTTAAGTGAAAACAACCACAGACATACGGAAAATCAAACAAATGCATTTAGATTGTGTTGATACTTTAGTAGAAATATACATGGGTCATTTTTGATATGTATGAGTAAACCACACCTCAATCTGAGGCACGGTGTGACCTGTATCACTCAATGTGTCTCTCTTTTGTTTAAAATGGACAAAATTTTAAGTGAAAACAACCACTAACGTACGAAAAGCCAACCAAACGCATTCAGATTGTGTTTATACTTTAGGAAAATGATCCATTGGTTATATGTGATGTTTAAAAGTCAACCCATCCTCAATATGAGGCACTGTGTGGTTGGTATCACTCAGATTGTCTCTCTTTTGTTTAAAATGGACATATTTTTTATGTGAAAACAACAACTGACATTTAGAAAACTGACCAAACACATTCGTATCGTGTTCATAATTTAGTAGAATGATACATGCGTAATTTGAGATATGTAAGAGTCAACCCCGCCTCAATATGAGCCACGGTGTGGCCGGTATCACTCAAAGTGTCTCTCTTTTGTTTAAAATGGACAGAATTTTAAGTGAAAACAATCACTGACGTACGGAAAACTGACCAAACGCATTTGTATTGTGTTGATACTTTAGTCCAACGATCCATGGGTCATATTTGATGTTTAAGAATCAATAATTCCTCAATACGAGGCACGGTGTGGTCAGTATCACTCAAAGTGTCTCTCTTTTGTTTAAAATGGACAGAATTTTAAGTGAAAACAACAACTGACGTACGGAAAAAAGACCAAAAACATTCAGATTATGTTGATACTTTAGGTGAATTATACATAGGTAATTTTTGATGTTTATGAGTCAACCCCACCTTAATATGAGGCACGGTGTAGCCGGTATCACTCAAAGTGTATCTCTTTTGTTTAAAATGGACATACTTTTTAAGTGAAAACAAACACTGACGTACGGAAAATGACCAAATGCATTCAGATTAAGTTGATACTTTAGTCCAATGATCCATGGGTCATTTGGGACGTGTACGAGTCAACCCCGCCATTATCCGAGGCCCGGTGTGGCCAGTATCACCCAAAGTGTCTCTCTTTTGTTCAAAATGGACAGAATTTTAAGTGAAAACAACAACTGACATACGGAAAAGCAACCAAATTCATTTGGATTGTGTTGATACTTTAGGATAACAATAAATGGGTCATTTGGGATGTGTATGAGTCAACCCTGCCTCAATTCGAGGCACGATCTGACCAGTATCACTCAAAGTGTCTCTCTTTTGTTTAAAATGGACAGAATTTTAAGTGAAAACAACCACTAACATGCGGAAAACTGACCGAATGCATTTGGATTATGTTGATACTTTAGGTCAACGATCCATTGGTCATATGTGACATGTAAGAGTCAACCCTGCCTCAACCACCGACATACGGAAAACCGACCAAACGCATTCGCATGCATGCCTTAGTAAAATTTTTCTTAAGGTTCTGACATTGAACTCTCTCTATATATTTTATCTGAGGCAATGTAAGATATCATTTGGAGGAGATAATATTTAATGGCTCCTTTTTATAATTATAATGAATAATAAGTACATCACATTAGGTATGGATTTTTTCCCATCCTTTGATCTCAAATTGACTACCACTGCATATTTTATCTGTGTGAACTGCTTGTTTGATATGCTGATTTTTTTGCTGGTTTTGTTTGGGGGTGCTGCTGTCGAATTTCATGTTACAACAGGCAGGGCATTTATCAGCGCTAAAAAAACGCTGATAAAGGATCACTTTATCAGCGCTAAAAAACGCTGATAAAAGAGCCATTTATCAGCGTTTTTTAACGCTGATAAAGGAGACCTTTTTTAGTGTGTTTTCAGGGCTGATAAAGGAGCCCTTTATGAGTTCTTTTTTAGCACTGATAAAGGCTCTCTTTATCAGTGCTGATAAAGGGTACCCCCCCCCCATCAGCGCTGAGCTTTACATCGCTTTTTTAGCGCTGTTAAAGCCCGTTTTGAGCGCTGATAAAGCCCGTTTTTGTAGTAGTGCTAGCAGATGATCATAGCAAGGCATTTTGTTTGCTATTATCAAGCGAGGTAACATAGCAATTGACCTCTTTGTAGTTGGACTAGATGCTTGGTGTTATCTACATGCCACAGATCAGGAGGTATGTGCATGACTCATTGTATGATACTGTTTTGGGTAAGTTGGGATGTGAGAGTGTAGTTTCCTTCTTAGAAATATTCCTAGAAATATTTTCGGATCCATGTGGTGAGAAAGCGCATCATTCTGAGGTCTGATGAGCCCAGAATTAATTTTATGAAAATAGTAAATATATATTTATATTAGCATAGGTTGTTTTCTTGAGAAATTAGAATAACTACCCAATAGAGTCTCGGGTTAGAAATCTGAGACCACAGACGAATCTGTAGCGTGGCGATTACTCTAGGAGGGACCTAAAGTTGGTCGGTGTGGGACGTTCGGATGAGATAGTTGTTGACAAGTACATTGGATAAATTAATTAATTTAAATAAATAATTTAATAATCCTAATTCAAATAACTCAAAAATGGGAACCCGAATGAGAAATTTGATACCACAATTGAGACTGGAACTTGAATTTTACCTTAGGCATGACATAACCTTGGTTGACGTCATCTGTTTGGATTGAACGCCTATGTGGGTTTTACACTAGGTGTGATATAACCTTGGTTGGCGTCGGTTGTTTGCCTTAAACGCCAATGTGGGTTTTACTCTTGGCGTCCTATAACCTTGGTTGGCATCGACTGTTGGGCTTTAATGCCAACGTGGGTGAAATAATTAAATAAATAAAGACATTTATTTAATTGATTTATTAAAAATCCAAACATAAAGATCCTCTATAAATGTGTTGTTATGACATTTCGCAGGGGTTAATCACATAACCCTTTGAGGATTTTGAGAGAATCTTTGACGAACATAGTTGGTGGATTAGGATCGAAGAAAGACGAATGATTAGATCAAGTATAATCATGAGATGTCGTGGGCTCATTACCTTCATCGTTAGAGGATGCGTTCTTGGCCAACGATCAATCCATAATCGAGGTCGGGCTAATCAATTGTGGTTTCCGACCATTAATAAATCATTTTGTAATCTATCCTTTACGCAACAGATCGATTCCGTGGATTTGGATTCGGGATCAAGATCACAATCCAGGTGTGGTACGGTGTACAGGAGATCCAGACCAGATCGATGATTCTTGTTTCCCGTTCTTGTGTGCGGTGAATTCTCAGTGTGATGAAAACTGATTTCTGGGTGGATCAGAAAGCCAGAATCCGACCGCGGTCGACGTCCAGACTCGGTCACCCTAGATCTAGGATCTGCGGGTGTGGACAGAAAATTCGGCAGCGTCGGCAGTTTGAGTGGTGGTCGTCGCTCGTCGATAAAAGGGCACCAACCGACCGGGTGTAGCGGGTCGCGACCAATGGAGTTGGCGAACCTTCGATTGCCGTGATGTGCGGGGCATATGACTGGCTCCTGAGCAGTGGACTGCATGCGTGGAGAAGTGGGGCTCGATTAGGGTTGCAGGCATGAAAATATGAAGAGATGGGAATTGGATATTTAATTCAGGCTCGTGGCATAAGTCCATGGAGTTCCCAATAATAATAATAATAATAATAATTACTATTATTATGGAGTCTAGTATCCCACATATATTCTTCATTCGGTGTCTAAATAAATAATCATTAGTTGTATCGCGGTCCTGAAATTGAGGCAGATGTTTCAAGATCAATATCGGGTATTTAATTCGGACTCGTGGCTCGGGCCTCCAAAACGTCGTTCAAGCATGATGTGGTGAAATGTGATTTTTTTCACTGGGTGTATGATTTTGCCAAATGAGTAGTCAATCCTGAGCAATTTTCCATGAGGATAGCAACAGTGTGATCTGTTTGGCCATTTGTGGTTGTTTCCATAGGCATTCATTGGAATTATGTTTTTCCCTTCAGATCGATGATGAGCCTCTTATATTCGTCGGGCTTTTGCCCGAGACATGTCGTGTAGTAATACATGGCCAGAAAACTGTGTGTTGGCGAGGACACAACCAGACAGTAGTGCGGGACCACATGATGTGTGGGTCCCCTACACATAGTGTACCTCATTTAGAGGAAACTTCAACCTATCGCATCTCCTTCATTTTTACTCATATTTTCCCCCATATGTAACCTATCTTGATTATTTTTTTCACTTAGAACATGAGGGTGGACTCTATAATGGCCTTTGAGACACGATATGTTATTTTCTCAACGTGACACTTAGGTAACGCGCGGTGACGGCAGTGATCAGGCAGGATCATTAAGGGATTTAGAGTGACACCTTTTAGCTGGGTTGGGAATGACTCCTCTACCAATTTATAGAATGGCACCCTCCAGTGAGGTAGGGAATGAATTCTCTATCTACATTCAGAGTGGCACCTTCCTACTGGGATAGGGAACGGGTCCTGTACGTATTCATTGAGTGGCACCCTCCTACAGAGTCAGGGTTTGGGTCATCGACTATGATAGTGGAACTCTTCTTCTAGGCAGGGAATGAGTCCTCTATCTGCTATCCAAGTGGAACCCTCCTACGGTGCTAGGGTATGAGTCCCCCACTGCTAGAGTGGCACCCTCCAGTCGGGCTGGGCACGGGTCCTCTACCGACTACTAGAGTGGGACCCTCCTGAGCAGATAGGGCATGAGTCATCTATCGACTAATGAGTGGCACCCTCCTGTGGAGAAAGGGCATGTGTCCTCAACCATAAGAGTGGCACCCTCCTTCGTGGACATAGCATGGGTGAGTGAGACCCCCCAACGGAGTCAGGTCATGGGTCCTCATCCATTAGAGTGTCGCCCTCACGTTGGGCAGGGCATGAGTCCTATAACGACTATTGAGTGGCTCACTACAAAAAAGGGCATTTGTGGCGATTTTTTATGAACTTACCACAGTTCAAACCACTTAATAATAATATAGTTGTAGTTTCCAAAACCACCATGTATAACACGGTCTCTAGTCATTTAGCATCGGTTTCTTTAGTAACATTGAGGTTTTTTATGCGTTATTTTTTAAGCATTTAGCGGCAGTTTCCTTTTTATTTAGTGGTAGTTTAAAAAATATACATAGGGGTAAATAAAATGAAACTAACCACCATAGAACATATTAGCGACGTTTAGTTGTAGCGGTGACTAAGCATAACTACAACTAAATATAATTTTATTTATTGTGTTTAGCGACGATTACTAAAAACTACCCGTAAATATTACAATCATATTTTTTTTGTAAAATATTTACTAAAAAACTATAAATATAAAAATAATGACATAAAATAAACTAAAACATAAATTTATTATAAATCCATCACACATACGTCATACATCTATAGTCATATATACAAATATTCATATTTAGCATAACCTCAGTCTTAGTCAACCCATACATCTATCAACCAATACCTCATTCATCAATATATACATATAAAATATGTGGAACAATAACCCATACCCAATATATGTCCACATCACAACCTCTATTGCATCTTTCTACCTCCATATCATCTCATCAACTAGAACCTACTACATCATCTCATCAACTGTAACAAAAAAAGAAAACCGAAATTAAAACTAAACACAATAAATCAGAATTATAGTAGAATAATTTATAAAATTTTATCATACCAAGGAATATAAGAACCATCACAACTGCCTTTTGAAGAATGTCAAATATCAGAATGGTAAACCTTTTGCCTAATGTAGGAATCCATCGTGTACAATGAAAATAAGAAAGTTTAAGAAAAGAAATGTGAATGAGAAAAGACAGAATATATTAAGAATGTTGCGCATAAAATTTATTATTTTGTTAATCATATAGAAGAAATTTTAACATAAAAAATAATATATAATGCAAAACACTTTGAAAACCTAAGCTTACCTATTTAAAATATGATTTAACACTTGAAACTAAAAAGGGATAAGTAAATATTCAAATAAATTTCTAAATCAATGTGTGATGTACTTGAAATTTACTGAACAAACCAAATTTAAAGTCTTTGATATCAAAACATGTCCTATATTTAAATGGAGATTGTGGGGTGATCTCAACTATACTTTATTGACCTCCCAATAGATGTATGACAAGCTACCCAATGGGGTACCCAAAGATCAGTGGAAGGTTTTTATTGAGAGACATTGTGATGAGAATCAGATGGTATTTAAATATATGTTACTATAATAATCTTATTTTAAATTTATAAATGTATATAAAGAGGATATGACATTGGATAAATTACTATTAAATTGAATTATATTTATTTCAGGATCTTTCAAGAAAGAATGCATCAAGCCAGGCTAAGCAGGTTATCCCTTACACTGCAGGGTCAAAGAGTTTTTCTAGAAGCGGATCTGCTCTGGTAATCTTTTAATTAGGTTAAATATTTATAATGCAATATTATTTGTTTCATATATTAAATTTTTTATTTATTTTTGTTTAATGAAGTCACAGTGTTTAGGGCATGAAACATCCCGAACATAAGTGTTGTTGAATGTTCACCAAAAATTTGATGGAAGTTTTGTTAAAGAGCCAGCCAAAGAAGTTAGAGTATGAACTCATTTTTCATTATAATAACTTATTATCAGTTGTTATTATGTTAATATGTATTGCTTCTAATTTGACTGGTATTTGATTTATAGGTAAAAATTAAAGAACTATGGGATGTCAATCCTGTGTAGTCATACTAATTCTCCTAGGATGACCTGGTTGCTAATGTCCTTGGGAAGGAGCATCCTAGTAGAGTGCACAAGATGAGTTTGGGACCCGTACCATCTGAGGTCTTTGGCAGGCCACCAGGGATTACATCTAAAACTACTTCTGTTTGTAGTAAGTCCATAACTGGAGAGACTTAGAGATAGATTATTTCTCTATGAAACATAGTTCCTGACCAGGGGGCTCAGATATACACTTTACAAAAAGTGTTGATTGATTTATATCAGAAGATGACTAGATCTTCCCCCAGTGGTATTGTATCGACTGGTGGTCAGCAGGTAAATCACAAATATTCAAAATCATTTAGTTTACAAACTTTTATTGGTTTAAAGTTTAAATATAAATATACAACAATATTTAATTTTCAATATAATGTTCTTTCATGTGGTAGCAGGATGTAGAGATGGAGGTGGAGAGGGTGACAAGCTTTGTTCATCATCGGACCGTGATTAGTTGTTTTGTTGATATGTTGGAAAAATATGGTAATCGTCGGTTTGTATATGTATCATGTGTGGCACATAGTTGCCACTAAACATTTTCATGACCTAACATTTTCTTGATTTCTCATGTTTCCTTTTATGTATTTTCTTGATTTCTTATGTTTCCTTTTAAGTATTTTCTTGATTTCTTGATTTCTTTATGTGAATGAGAAAGGGTCTTGCCTTTTGGGTATAAATAGTGTGATTATAATTTTCACCAAGTCCTATTATAGGAGATCCCAACATCATTACATATATTCAAACATCAAGAATCAATCCACATATAGTTTTTATATAATACCCCTATGCATATTAGGATCTTTCCTATAGTAAGAGTCATTTTTTTATTAACATTGGTTTATGGATAAAGAACCACATGCTAAGAATCCTTATGTAGATTTGGATAATATGTAGAGGAAGATAGGTCTTACTAGGTAGACTGCTCTAAGAAGTTTCAAGTCTTACAATATGGACCATCCATCACATAGTTTAACATCATGTGAAAATGACTAAAATAATCTATAATTTAAGATCATATGAAAAATAACTTATTATATGAGGTTTTATGTAGTTTAAACTAATGTTTAAAATAAAATGAACTTGTCTTGAGGCCAACCCTATGGAGGGAAAACCAATGTGAATGAAGAAACCCAATCACTAAGAAAAAGTAGGGGATTTGATCTTGGTTTTTTGGTTGGGTTTGAGATAGGAGATCTAGGAATCACTATGTATCCCATGAAAATAGGAATAAATCCTCACATAGTTCTTATATTTCTGGGGAAAATATGATCACCTTGACATAGAATTGATAAATAATAGGAAAACCAAAATAAATAGAATGATTGTAATAGTACATACCCTTTATGAACTTCCCTTTGTGCATTATCAAGTCTTGTGGAAGTTTAGGAATAGTTTTGTGGTGATTTTGAGCTCTGAGGTGGTGTTTTAGTCTTTTTAAGGCCACCACGGCTTGTGCAATGAATTGTCTAGATATGAAGGAGGTAGTATTATGTTGGGTATGCTCTTGTGTAAAATGGGATATATAGCTATGATTTGGGGATGACATGGTGTTATGCGTGTTGTCCTAGTGGTTTTCCCATGCACCATGAGAATCTTCAAATTCCCTTGGGTGGGCATGGAATATTAGAGGACCACTTGTACAAAATAGGAAACCCAAGATCACCACATTGTAGACTTGGGCATGGTGAGGGTAAATGGTTGGGAAATGGGAACTAGGTCATGGATTCTATACATTGAATAATATAGAAGAACCATTATGGATTAGACCACTCCATGTACTATGATTTGTGGGAGTTCAACTTCCATTTTAAAATGGGAAAATAGATAAAACGACAATGAGGGTTCTAGATCACACTTTTACCAAACACACCACATGAGTTTTGGATATTAACCATGTTTTAGTAGAGTCCAGTGTGATTTACTTATAAATAGAAGTTTTATTACCTCCATGTTTTGAATTTTAGACTTTCCCTCAATTCTTAATTGACCCTTGCTCATCCTCCCCTTCCCCAGTCACCACCCTTGGTGTTCCAAACCACTTGTATCATATTGGATCAATTAGATTGAAGTTATTTCATTCATGGTATCCCTCTCTTTCCATATTACTCCTTTATTATCTTTCGATTATGTTGGTCGGAGTGGACACTCAAGAGGGGGGTGAATTGAGTTCCAATTTTAAAATTTCTGTTTAAAACTTTGAGTTAAAATCCCCCAAATAGAATACAGAATTAAACTGTAGTGAATTTATATCAAAGTAAATGTTCTGTTAGGTTCTCAAGGGATCGATTAGTTCCCAGTTAATCAGACTTGATTAAATTTTGAAACTAACTTACTGATTTACAACTAATATAAACACTTGTGAGTTTAATTATCAAAGTAGCTTTAAAACAATTTTGGTTTTAAAGTATTAGCAGTGGAATAAAAACAAATAACTTTGAAAGTAAATAAGCACAACAGTTTTAACCAAGAGGTTCAGTCTCAAGCTGAGACTTAGTCCTCTCAAAAGCTTTTATAAAGTGATGATCCACACCCTGGATCGGGGATAACAACAGCAACCAGCTGTCCAGGTCCAAGACCTCTACCACAGTTATTCATGGGAACAAACACAACAACAACCAGCTGTTTAGGTCACACGACCTCTACCACTATCCCAGTGGGAAAACAAAAAGATAAAGAGTTTAATGAGGATTTACAGATCCTCCAGATAAACCACGGGAGACAATGTGTGTGTTAAATGAGAACACACACTGCTCAAAAAGTAAAAGATAAATCACAGAGCAAATATAATGAGTTTAGAAATGGCTCTTGTGATTGTCATGCAGCTCTGGACTCCTTTAGTTTGATTAGAAATCGCTCTTGAGTCCTTGTCTGGAAAATAGAGTATCGTCTATTTCCTTGACTTCCAGATGTAGAGAATGTTGAAGAAGCTGTTGAGTTGATGTTCTCTTTTTGTTCTCAGCTCTTCTCTGGTACGCACGATTTTAGGTGATCTTCTTGTAAGCTCAGACGTCTCTCTTCATGTACACCAGCTCGAGTGTTCTTCACTTGGTCAGCGAGGCTGCAACCTATTCACAGCACGTGTTCAACTCTCTGATCTATTCGTGTGTATACGCGCGTGTGTATTTTTTCAGCTCGACAACAACATCCTTCTTTTAAAGCACAAGCTCCAGCAAAAGATATGATTTCCTTTTTGCAGGTACGAGGTACGGTTTTCTGAAATCCAACAAATAGACATTAATAATATGTCAGTGCATTAATATATACCTAATATGACCGTTGGTTAGGTTAAACAATAATAAATAATTAAAGCATGTCGGGGTTCTGTCTCTGAACAGTTGCTCCTGATAACGGTAGACTTTGTCACAGTAGGTCTGAGTATCGGTAGGCATTTGTAATGGTAGACTTGCAGGTCGGTAGACTTGATGTATCAGTAGCGGTGGACTTGTAACAGTAGCGGTGGCTCTGCCTTGTAACGGTAGTGGTAGATCTCTATCGGTAGATTTTTCATAACGGTGCACTTCAGCATATTGGTAGCTGTCAACTTTGCTGTAGCGGTAACTGTCTACTTTATTGTATCGGTAGCTCTATCAGTAGACTTTGATGCAGCGATGGACTTTGGGTATCGGTAGCTGTACCGGTAGCTGTATCGGTAGCTCTCTTATAGCAGTAGCTCCAACCTATCAGTAGACTTAACTGTATCGGTCGCTGTGAGCTGTAACGGTTGCTATCTTGTAACGGTAACTATATGTTCGGACAGTAGCTACTGTCTAATGGTTTCTCTACTCTGTATCGGTATCTAGTTTGTAACGGTAGCTGAAAACTATTTGAGCATTCACTTGGCAGAATGAGTTAAGTCATAGTAAACATATATCTGATAATTTAAAAGACTTAATTTAAGCATAATGAATGTAACAATATATATTAAAGTATATTTGGAATGTATTAAGCATAATCAAGATATAAATAAAGTATGGTTGGGATTATCAAAACACAATAAAGCCACTTAATTCCAGAGGGTTCAACAATCTCCCACTTTTTGATAATCACAACTTATTCCAAAATAAAGTAATATCAGAGGAAAATATATATCAAAGTATGATATCAACAGTATAGTATCAGAGAAAAAAATCTCAGCAATTGATATAAAAAATAAAATAGTATCAGAGGAAAAATATGAAAACAGGAATATATCAAGAAATAATGTAGTATCAGAGGAAAAAACAAACAAGATTATCTAGTTTGAAAAGATTCGAATATTCCTCCCCCTATCAATTTAACTACCGGATTCTCCTCCAAAGTAGTGATTTTATCCCCCTTTGTCCCCTTAGGGGAACAACATTCTCTATCTCTCTCTCTGGGTACAGGTTTCCAAAAATTTCTCCCCCTTTGTGATTAACAAAAAGGAGGGTATCAGAGAAAAGAGAAGGACTAGGAAAGAAAATATACAGAGTAAAATATACAGTGAAGAGAGGAATGAAGTATTTGATTGATAAGCAAAAGATACATTGGTAAAATCAGAAAAGTACAAAAATACAATGAATCCCATCAAAAATGGATCTAGAAGCACTCAATCATCCTCTTGAACGGGTTTCTTGCCCTTGGGATCAGCAGAGGGTTCAGAGGGATAGTCAGCAGGCTTGGGAATTCCTGAAAGAACCACTGGTGGATCAGCAACTGATACAGTAGCATATCTGTAATCTGTCTCTCTCTGAGGGATCAAAGGTGTCAAGCTCTGGATGGCTTGAACTGGAGTCAGTTGAGGAGTACTCAGAAAGGCAGATGGTGGAAGGGCAGGTGGTACAATAACTGGCTGAGCATCCATATGTAGGAAAGGCAGCAAGAGATTCCTGAAATCCATGATGATGCTTCCACCTCTCTCCATATCAGATACAAAATCATCTCTGTTCTCAATAAATTTGTCCAAGGCAGAAGTAAGCTCCCTGAGCTTACTAACCTGTTCTCTAAAGGCTTGGGTAACTGGAGGTAACTTCATATTCTCAATCAAAAGCTTGAAATGGCTTGTCATTTGGTGATTGGTATAATCCTTTTCAAAATAAGAATCCACCTTATTTTTGATTGCCTCTTGAGAAGCAGTAGTTTCCCGCAGGTGATCACGAACAAAACTACTAACTTCCCTAGTGGTAGCAAGAATCTGAGTATCTGATGCACCACTGGGACTGGCCTTATCCAATTCTTCCTGAATAATAGTGCGGATCTGGTCAAGGTTCACACTAGAGCTAGTTGAGGGAAGATGTTTCATTGAGAAGGCCACTGTCTCCTTGAAAGATTGAGTCAGACTACTAACTACCTTCTGAACAAGTTCATCCTGACTGTTCAGATGTACTTTTACTGACTTCTTAAACGCCTCAAAAACTTCCACAAACTGTTTGACCACTTCTTTTATATATCGAATGTCAGTGTGCACTTGGGTTTGAGAATTTTTCAAAGCAGTCAATGAAGCAATTGATTGTCTAAGAGCAACTACAGCTCCTGTCTAACTCTCAATCTGAGTGTGGCACACCTTAATTTCATACACCATTTATTTCACAGGACTGGACACACTACATCCAATGGATAACTCAAGGGATTTCTCCACGCTTTTCATCTCTTCAACCATACTTCTCTTCATATCTGCCACTGATTATCTTATTGCTTCTATTAATTTGGCTTTTAAAGACTTAAGGTCCTCGTTGGTTGCCACATTTTCAGCCACAGTGGGTAAGGTAACTGATTCCTTTTGGGGTTGGTCTTCCTCATCAGAATCTCCATAAGAAAGTCCAAGAATCATATATCCGGGATCTGATGTCCAACCTTCAATGTCATATAATACTGATATTGAGCCAAGACTCTCTCCCTCACTTGGAACATTCTCCTGAGGTATCTCTTCCAACTGTTCTTCCTGAGGTAATTCTGCAATTACCTCTAAAATTGCAGCAGATTCAATAGCCATTTGTTCTGAGTCATTAATGACTCTCTCATCAACAGGTGATGCTGCTATGTCTTCCTAATCAGGCGCTATCCTGGCTGTACTGACTATTAGAGGACTCAAACTGAGCTCTTTTTCAACATTTCCCTCATCATCTGTTTCACCATCAGCCTCCTTTTCTACATGATCAGATTCGGTTGTCTCATCCTCCTCAGAGGTGTCCTTGACAATATACTGGAATGCTTCTTCTCCTTCTTCTGTAGTCTCTGTATCATTGTCCTTCAAGACAGTTTCTCTCTTTGGTAGTTATTTTGGAGGGTTGGCTGCTCCATAAGAAATAACTTGATGCATAGGACTAGGGGGTAAGTCTGGGTCTCCTCATTCCTCTACTGATGTCCCTTCCTCCTCAGCTTCATCATCACTGTAGACCGGTTCTGGCTCATCTGGTCCAAGACCAGGATCTCTCACATCCTTTGGTCTAGACGGATGATCCATAGGAGTGAACTTGTCATAAATTTTTCCATCATCATTCACCCATGATTTCTTCCAAGGATTCCAGCTGACTTTCATGTATTTATAGACAGTTCTTGTAATACAAAAGTTTTACTTAACCACTAAAAGCTTATCCTGAGGTCCATCCATCTCCTTCACTTTCAGCATCACAGAAATTAGCTTTGAGAAAAACAAGGCATTTGATTTTGACTTCAGTCTAGTCATCTCTTCCACTTGAACCATAATCAATCTACATAGATTGATTCTCACACTGTTCTTTAGCAAATGTAACAGATATATGTCTTGGAATCTCAAAGTGGAAAAGTCTCCTCTTCTCGGACTAACAACATGCTGAATAAATTTAAACAACATCTTATCTTCTCCTACCATCTCTGCAGCAATCACCTTTCTAGGAGTCCCATTCCCTGTGAGTTCCAGCAAAGCATCTTCATATTGATACACATCACTGGTCGAAGGTACAGACTTGGAATAATAAGTAAAATCACCCTCATGAGGGACTCTCAGGTTCTTAGCCAATTATCCTGAAGTAAAAGATACTTCCTGACCATTTACCACAGAAACCATTCTGCTTTCTTCTTCAGACTTTTCAAAACGAACAAATTCGTAGAATTGTTTCACCAGTCCTGGATAATAAGGTCCGTTGTTGTTTGCGAAAAAATCTAGCCAACCTTGTTCTTGTAAAACCTTAAGAACTAACGACTTACTTTCCATCAGCCATTCTACACACACCTCTTTTTCAACAACTATCTCACGCTTCGATAGGTGCGGGTTTACCGGTCTTCTCTGAGCTACACTTCCACTGCCACTTCCACTGGCATCAGTACTAGCTACTTTTTGTATCTTCGCTACTGGCGCTTCACTTCCATCAATCATTTGAGGTCTATTGACGTGGGCCATTACGGATTTGAGGCTAGGGTTCTGAAGGTCGAGAGGTTTAGGTTTAGGGGAATTCAAGCAGACAGGTTCGCAGTGATATTGAGTGAGTCTAGTTCGAGTTTTAATATCATTTAGGATTCATAAATCACATAAATCATAAATAAAATAAACAAAGGTTCAATGACTCGGCTTTACAGAATAATACAGCGTGAAAATGTACCGGTAAAGTCTTCTAACGGTAAGGTCTCCCTAACGGTGAGGTCTCCCTAACGGTGAGGATTATATAACGGTGAGGATTCTCTAACGGTGAGGATTCTATAACGGTGAGGATTCTATAACGGCGAGGATTCTATAACGGTGAGGATTCTATAACGGTGAGGATTCTATAACGGTTTCAAGGGTAAGTTATCATTCCTAATTCATGTCTGATGAAACTTAATCTTTCTGAACTTAAAGGCTTAGTGAAAATATCAGCTAATTGAAGTTCAGTGCCTACAAACTCAAGTGTTATATCACCTCTTTGATAATGATCTCTTAGAAAATGGTGTCTAACATCAATATGTTTAGTTCTAGAGTGAGACACAGGGTTCTTAGAGATATTAATCGCACTAGTGTTGTCATAGTTGATTGAAACATGTTTAAAGTCAAATACATAATCCAGTAGTGTGTGTTTCATCCACAGAATCTATGCACAACAATTACCAGCAGCTATATACTCTGCTTCAGCAGTAGACAATGCAACTGAGTTCTGTTTCTTACTACACCATGATACTAGGGACTTTCCAAGTAAATGACATGTTCCAGATGTGCTCTTCCTATCTAACTTACACCCAGCAAAGTCAGCATCTGAATAACTAGTAAGGTCAAATGATTGTCCTTTTGGATAAAAAAAACCTAAATTCATAGTACACTTAAGATATTTAAAAATCCTTTTAACAGCCAGTAAGTGTGATTCTTTAGGATTAGCTTGAAATCTAGCACACATACACAAACTAAACATAATATCTGGTCGACTAGTAGTAAGATAAAGTAAACTCCCAATCATACCTCTATAATTAGTTTGATCTACTGGTTTACCAGTTTCATCAATATCCAATTTACAGGTGGTACTCATAGTTATATCACTTTCCTTAATACAATCCAAAACAAAACGTTTTAATAAATCCTTAGTATATTTAATTTGATTTAAAATAATTCCATATTTAGTTTGAAAAATTTTAAATCCAAGAAAATACTTAATCTCTCCCATTAAGCTCATTTCAAATTCATTTTTCATAACCTTTGAAAAATCAGTACATAAATAATTTTTCAAAGATCCAAAAATAATATCATCAACATAGATTTGAACTATTAATACATCTTTTGAAATTATTTTTATAAAAAGAGTGGGATCAGCAATTCCTTTTGAAAATCTTTTTGAAATAAGAAAGTTTGAAATTCTTTCATACCAAGCTCTTGGAGCTTGTTTTAAACCATATAAAGCTTTAGAAAGTTTAAAAACATGATTTTGAAAATGAGGATTTGAAAAACCAGGTGGTTGTTCTAAAAAAACATCTTCAACAATAAAACCATTTAAAAAAGAACTTTCCACATCCATTTGATATAACTTGAAATTCAGATGTGATGCATAGGCAAGTAAGATCCTAATAGCCTCTAATCTAGCTACAGGTGAAAAGGTTTCCTCATAGTCAATTCCTTCTTCTTGATTGTAACCTTGTGCAACTAGCCTAGCTTTGTTTCTAATGATGTTTCCAGATTCATCAACTTTGTTTCTAAACACCCATTTTGTGCCTATGGTTATAGTGTCCTTAGGTCTTTCCACTAATTTCCAGACTTTGTTTCTTTCAAATTGATTTAGTTCTTCTTGCATATCTATTACCCAAAATTCATCATTGATAGCATCATCGACATTTTTAGGTTCTAACTGTGAAAGAAAATCTTGATGTTCAACCTTATTTCTTAGAGAAGCTCTAGTCTATGTTCCTCTATCTAGATTTCCTACAACAGCATCCAAAGGATGGTTCTTTAGAATCCTGGTTGGTCTTGAAAAGGTAGGGCTAGAGATTTCAGGTTCATCTACAGGTTGAGGTTCAACAGAAGCAAGTTCTGGAAAATTTCCAGAACTGGATGTTTTAACTATAGGTCCGCTGTCTTTATCATTAAGGTTTAAAACAGAGAGTTCATATTCAATATTTTCAAGCAAGGTCTTAGGTTCATGTGGATCAGTTTCATCAAATTTGATGTGAACAGATTCTTCCACACATTTTGTTCTGTTATTAAAAACTCTATAGGCTTTACTATAAATAGAATAACCTAGGAAAATTCCTTCATCCCTCTTGGATGCAAACTTGTCAAGATTATCTTTAGTATTGAGAATAAAGACTTTGCAGCCAAAAACTTTGAAGTAGTTAACCTTAGGTTTACTATGGTTCCACAACTAATAAGGGGTCCTCTTAATAACAGGTCTAATCAAGACTCTATTAATAACATAACAAGCTGTATTTACAGCTTCATCCCAAAAATAAATGGGTAGGTCATACTCATTAAGCATGGTTCTAGCAATTTCTTGCAGGTTATATTTCTTCTTTCTACTACACCATTCTTTTGAGGTGTCCTAAGGGCAGAGAAATTGTGACTGTAGCCACTGTGTGAGCAGTAAGATTCAAACTCATGATTTTCAAACTCACGGCCATGATCACTTCTCAGAGTTTTAATCTTAAGTCCACTAAGGTTTTCTACAGACTTGGATTATTTTACAAAGCAAGAACAAGCTTCACTCTTGTGAGCTAGAAAATATACCCATGTATATCTAGAAAAGTCATCTACAAGAACATAGACATAATGCTTCCCATTTAAGCTAGAAACTCTAGAAGGTCCAAATAAATCCATGTGAACCAACTCGAGAGGTTGAGAATTTGAAACTTCTTTCTTTTATTTAAAAGAAACTTTATGTTGCTTTCCCTTTTGACAGGGATTACCAACATTGTCTGATGGAAATTCAAGTTTGGGTAGGTCTTTAACTAAGTTCTTCCTAGCAAGTTTTCTAAGTGAATGCACACTGCAATTTTACAATCTTCTGTGCCAAAGCCAAGACTCTTTATGAAAAGCATTTAAACAAGTAATATTTTGCTTAGCTAAAGAATTTAAATCAATAACATAAACATTTTCATTTCGCAGGGCAGAAAATACTAGAGCATTTTTAGAATTAAAAACATTACATGAATCATTTTCAAATTTAACATAAAAACCATCATCACATAACTGAGAAATACTTAACAAATTGTTTTTAAGTCCATCAACAAATAAAACTTTAGAAATCAATACTGAGTCAGTGTTACCAATATGGCCTAAGCCGATGATTTTCCCTTTAGAATTATCACCAAAGGTGACAAAACCTCCATCAACTCTGACTAAGCTTTTAAAGCATGAGAAGTCTCCTGACATATGTCTTGAACATCCACTGTCCAAGTACCAGGTCTTTTTACAGGAGCTGTTTAAGCAGGTTTCCTACAAAACAGATTTAAACAAGAAATGATTTTGGTACCCAGATTTTCTTGGGTCTAGACAGGTTAGCCAATAACACTTTTGGTACCCATATTTGTCTAATGGGTCTCATAAAATTTCTAGAATCAACAGATTTTGAAAGATAAACCTTATTAGATCCATAACTATGAATATAACTAGTTGAAGCATATAAAGTTCCAGAGCTAGCTACATTCTGTCTAGATTTAGGAATGAATCTAGTTTGGGTAATTTTCCTTTGTCCAGGTTGGTATCCTATACCAGTAGTGTATCTAGGTGCTATTTTCTTACCTAGCATTTGAGTAAGAGTATCTTTACCATTGGTAAATTTCTCTAAGTATTTCTTGAGTTGCTAATTAGATAATTTTAGTTCAGTATTCTCTTTAAGCAACTGAGAATTCTTTTCTACTTCAATATCAAGATCAGATTTATGTTTAACAGTTAAAGCATACTGTTTCTTTAAACCTTATTATTTGTCTTTCATCTCATTACAGGTTTCTTCTAACATATCACAATATTCAAACAGTTCAGATTTAGACATGTTATCACATTCAGAATCATCTCCAGAATAATACGAATTTAAAGCAGGAGTTTCTGATGTTACCTCAGAAGTGTTTGTCATAAAACACATGTTTGCCTTGTTTCTGTGTTTAGTTTCAGAAACTTCAGATTCACTAGAACTGTCCTCAGAAGAACTCCAAGTAGCCTTCATGGATTTCTTATACTTTTTGTCCTTGTATTCATACTTCTTCTTGTATTTCATCTTTGGACAATCTGCTTTTATGTGTCCTTTCCTTTTGCACTCATAACAGACAACTTCATCTGATTTATCAGGATTCTTCCAATCCTTTTTCCAATGTCCTTTGTTGTCATACTTACCTTTATAATTCGATTTTATGAAATAATTCTTCTTCCTATAAAACTTTTTAAATCTTCTGGAAATGTGAGCCATCTCAGCATCACTATCAGAAGCACTTTCACTGTCTTCACAGCTTGAACTTTCATTTATAACATGAAGCTTTTCCTTCTCCTTGTTCTTTGAAGTTGTAGTTTTGAAAGCAACAAACTTCCTTCTGGGTTCATCTTCTTCTTCTTTGTTCACCTTGAGTTCCTCTTCATACATCATCAGTTTTCCATATAATTCGTTGACTGGAAGTTCTCCAATGTCACACGATTCTCTAATGGAGACAGAGGTTCCTCTCCATCTTTCAGGTAGACATCTCAAAATTCTCATGATTTGTTCCTTTGCTGGAACATCCTTTCCCAGAGAATTCATTGTGTTGAACATTTCATTGAACCTGAGATACATATCAAAAATGGGTACATCAGGCTTCATCTTAAAATTATCTTACTTAATAGTATAGGTATTCAATATCATTTCCTTAACATTAATTGTTCCTTCATGAGAAACAGCTAAGGTATCCCAAATTTCATAAGCAGTTTTACAGGAAGATATTCTATTAAATTCCTCATCTCCTAAATCATAGTAAAAGGCATTCATAGCTTTGAAATTATTATTGTAGACAGCCTTAGTATCTTCATGCCAAGTAGTTCTAATAGTAGTAGGAATTTTATATTCTGATTCTATAGCAGTCCAAATATCAAAACCCATGCTTTCTAAATGAATTTTCATCTTGATTTTCCACTGAGCATAGTTAGTGCCATTGAAAAATGGTGGTCTATTGGTAGCAACACCTTCATGTCTATTATCCATAGTAACAAAATTAAAGCAATGATTTTAAAGAGATAAAAATTTAGAAATAACAGAAATTTTAAGAAATTTAAAATACAACTAAAATCACAGTTGAAAAACAGAGTACTTTAGAAAATATTTTAACAACCTTCCACTGATACCAAATTTTGGTCGGAGTGGACACTAAAGAGGGGGGGTGAATTGAGTTCCAATTTTAAAATTTCTATTTAAAACTTTGAGTTAAAATCCCCCAAATAGAATACAAAATTAAACTGTAGTGAATTTATATCAAATTAAATGTTCTGTTAGGTTCTCAAGGGATCAATTAGTTCCCAGTTAATCAGACTTGATTATCTTTTGAAACTAACTTACTGATTTACAACTAATATAAACACTTGCGAGTTTAATTATCAAAGTATCTTTAAAACAATTTTGGTTTTAAAGTATTAGCAGCGGAATAAAAACAAATAACTTTGAAAGTAAATAAGCACAGCAGTTTTAACCAAGAGGTTCAGTCTCAAGCTGAGACTTAGTCCTCTCAAAAGATTTTATAAAGAGATGATCCACACCCTGGATCGGGGATAACAACAGCAACCAGCTGTCCAGGTCCAAGACATTTACCACAGTTATTCGTGGGAAAAAACACAACAGCAACCAGCTGTTCAGGTCACACGACCTCTACCACTATCCCAGTGGGAAAACAAAAAGATAAAGAGTTTAATGAGGATTTACAGATCCTCCAAATAAACCACAGGAGACAGTGTGTGTGTTAAATGATAACACACACTTCTCAAAAAGTAAAATATAAATCACAGAGCAAATATAATGAGTTTATAAATGGATCTTGTGATTGTCATGCAGCTCTGGACTCCTTTAGTTTGATCAGAAATCGCTCTTGAGTCCTTGTCTGGAAAACAGAGTATCGTCTGTTTCCTTGACTTCCAAATGTAGAGAATGTTGAAGAAGCTGTTGAGTTGATGTTCTCTTTTTGTTCTCAGCTCTTCTCTGGTACGTACGATTGTAGGTGATCTTCTTGTAAGCTCAGACGTCTCTCTTCATGTACACTAGCTCGAGTGTTCTTCACTTGTTCAGCGCGGCTGAAACCTCTTCACAACACGTGTTCAACTCTCTGATCTATTCGTGTGTATACACGCGTGTGTGTTTTTTCAGCTCGACAACAACATCCTTCTTTTAAAGCATGAGCTTCGACAAAAGATATGATTTCCTTTTGGTATGTACGAGGTATGGTTTCCTGAAATCCAACAAACAGACATTAATAATATGTCAGTGCATTAATATATACCTAATATGGCCGTTGGTTAGGTTAAACAATAATAAATAATTAAAGCATGTCAGGGTTATTTCTCTGAACGGTTTCTCTTGATAACGGTAGACTTTGTCACTGTAGGTCTGAGTATCGGTAGGCATTTGTAACGGTAGACTTGTCTGTCGGTAGACTTGATGTATCGGTAGCGGTGGACTTGTAACAGTAGCGGTGGCTCTGCCTTGTAACGGTATCAGTAGCTCTCTATCAGTAGATTTTGCACAACGGTGGACTTCAGCATATCGGTAGCTGTCAACTTTGTTGTAGCGGTAACTGTCGACTTCATTGTATCGGTAGCTCTATCAGTTGACTTTGATGCAGCGATGGACTTTGGGTATCGGTAGTTGTACCGGTAGTTGTATCGGTAGCTCTCTTATAGCGGTAGCTCCAACATATCAGTAGACTTAACTGTATCGGTCGCTGTGAGCTGTAACGGTTGCTATCTGGTAACGGTAGCTATATGTTCTGATGGTAGCTACTGTCTAACGGTTGCTCTACTCTGTATTGGTAGCTAGTTTGTAACGGTAGCTGAAAACTATTTGAGCATTCACTTGGTAGAATGAGTTAAGTCATAGTAAACATATATCTGATAATTCAAAAGACTTAATTTAAGAATAATGAAAGTAACAACATATATTAAAGTATATTTGGAATGTATTAAGCATAATCAAGATATAAAGAAAGTATGGTTGGGATTATCAAAACACAATAAAGCCACTTAATTCCAGAGGGTTCAACAGATTATATTCAAGAGTTCATTATGGTGGTAATTCTCCTCTTTTTTGGGTGGTTTTTGATGAAGTCTTATTATTCATTGGATTCAATAGTGATTCACTTGAGATCTATGGTTGTGATGTGTTGTGTTTATGATGTTTTATATGTTATATTTATTGGAATGGTTTTTTTCGGGCCATTGTTAAGGGACCTGCTGTATCAGCTGTATTTTTTTGTAAATCTGTCTTTAGCGGTAGTTTTAACCACCGAAAAATAAATATAATATATTTAGCATCAATTTTAACCACTGCTAAAATTATGGTATCTTGCTATCAATGGTTTTTAAGACCACCGCTATGGATAATAATTTAGCGGTTATTAAAACTGCCGCTAAACAGTTTCTGTATTCCTTTATTATATTGCGACAGTTTTAATGGTTTTAGTAGTGGTTTTCCCTGAAAAAAAATGATATTTTTAGCAGTGGTTAAAACATCAACTAAATAATTTCCATATTCCTTTATTATATCGCGGCAGTTTTAATGTTTTGAGTAGTTATTTCCTCTGGTGAAACTGGTTTATTTCACATCGGTTATAACCGCCGTGAAAAGCACCCACTACGACGGTTCCCATAAACCACCGCTAAATCTAGGAAACTACTGCCTATTTTATGATGACACACACTTCAGCGAATGTTTCAAAAAACCATCTTAGAACCATATGGAGGTGGTTTAAACCACTACCATTTCCAAAAATAACGTTGAAAAATGGCCTTTTGTTGTAGTGTTATGATATGATAATTCATTGAGGTTAGGAAACCCTCAAAATGAATCTATGGAAAATTTCATACAAAATAAAATGTGCACTGAGTTATAATCCTCTGAGTTTGTTGAAGTCATATATATAGGTTTTTCTATGTACCATGTCCATAGTCTCACTCTATATGGTCTTTTTGTGACACTTTCTCTAATGATCAAAAATCCCAGAGCTACTGATACACAAATCTATAATGAAACCATTATATCATACCTCTATCTGGCACTCCACCTTCTATATTGTATAATGTTATCAAAATTATGAACTCCCCTTGATCCTTACTCTATGTGAACCATGGAAACAATGTATATTTCTACTACTACATCCATTCCTGTCTCAACCTTTATAGAGTCCACCTCCAAAAAGGAAATTGTATTACTATTTTACTAATCATATTCTAGTGTTTTATCCATATTGATTGAAGAAATAAAAAAAATTTATCACTACCATTTAAAAAATGCATGATCTATAGTCATGGGATATCAATCATAGGTTTTAACATATTAGTGGTTAACTTATCCAAGACTTTGATGATAATAGAGAAATAAAAGCCAAGATTCTGGAATTAAAGAGTATCTTTAGATAATAATACCCCAAAAAACTATTTCTCTATGTAACTCCCATTCAATGTTACTGATTACTATCCCCAAATTATAGGAAAGTACATCCATATGTCTTTTCATAACTCCACCTTTCAATGTGATCAATTATCATATGAAAAAACATTATAGTATAATTCATTCATCATAATTCTTCTTAATGAAGGTATGTTTAAGTATAATGGATCCTATGATATTATCAAATATGTTCCTTTTTTGATTAATTTTCTTAACTCATTATGGATCTTGAATGACATTCACAACTTCTGAAGACCACACTTGCAACCATGACATTCTGAAAAAATCAGATATCAACCAAATATCTATATCCTTCCTTCCACCAATTCTTATAAACTCATAAAAACTATTCCATAAACACCATATTCTTGAAATATATATGTTTTAAATTCCATTAATCCATATTGAAGTCTCTTTTAGAGATATAAACTTTTCAACAATCAACAACAACCATAAATCACCCACCATGAATCCCAGGTCATTTCAAAAAAAATCATATATTCCATAGTTGGTTGTTTAGGACAATCCCATACTCATTTCATTCCAAAACTTGATAGAACCACCACTAAAATAACCATGTGGTATTTCAGAATGTTATTATTATGTTATTATTACTTTTCTAATTATTTTCTTTTGTATATTGTCATATCTACTTGATTTTTTGTTTGGATATTCTAGAGCTGCAGAATCTGTTGCTGTATTTTTTTGAAAATTGATATATTGTTGTGGTTTAAACCACCTCTATATATTCCAGATTATTGTTTAAAAGTACATTAAATGACCTCTATAAAATGTAAAAATTTGGTTAGCAGATTTTTTTTATTTTAGCGGTGGTTTCTGCTCTCAAAAAAATGTTGTGTATTTACCTGCTGTTTAAACCACAACTAAATCATCGCCATTTTATTCAAGTGAAAACCATTTCTAAACCCCAAAAACTACTGCTAAAAAATATTCTATGATGTTTTACAAATATCACCGCTAAATGGATGGAATCAATGTGAGTTGAATATTGATCTCAACATTAATAGTGGTTTTTGGAAACCATCGCAAAACCATATGGCAACAATTTAAAGCGTCGTCAAAAAATGCTGCTAACAGTTGATTTTGTTGTAGTTTGTTTTATGCAAGCCAAAATCAGTGTTGCATGCATTTAGAGATAAACTCAATCTAGCATGTCACGTACAATATGTAACAAAATGTTGTTCTTTTTGAATTTCAGGGTGTTATAATATATAACAAATGAAAATATAAAAAATATAAGAAAAATATGTTAACAAAGAAGATGTAAGGGTAGTTATTGATAAATTAACCTTATATATATAATTAAACAACAATTTTAACATAGAGAGAACATATTCATATGATAGGAGGTATATCATGCAAGAAGATAAAATTCACATAAATAAAAAATACTCAGGACTTTCATGTATGGTTTCTAAAAATATATGTAATGTGGAATTTTGTTTATGTGTTATTAAAATAATATTAAAATATGAGTTTGGGGTTTTATTGTGTGTTCCTAGTAAATTCCATCTTTTTTATTATGACCATCCATGACCTCTCATTTCTTTGTGAGATCTATGTGTACACAACTAGAGAAAATAGAACAAACATCATTCGATTATTTTCATATCCATGTCTTCTTGATAAATAGAAAAATGAATTTTAACCTCTATGTCACCATATACAGTTCTTTATAACTTATGGTCTAAACGAAACTCAATATATCAGAACTAGAATGATTATGACACTGCACGCAACAGAATATACTTGGTGGGTTGTGCTTGTACACATGAAGGAAATGTAAAGACGGTTTCTGCTTATATCTGTAAGTAGTATATACATGTTGGAACTTCATGACTCGACTTTCTGATGTAAGGTAGAATGAGCACAAATAAGATCACTATGTGTGCCAACTATTCAAACCATTTGTAAGAATTATTAACAAACAAATATGTTCAAGGGGGAGCGGAGATCGTAAGTGATCACATACCTTCTCTTTTGAATGTGTTGATTCATTTAAAATGATCGATGGAGAACAACTATAGAGATTCGGTTCTATGAAATATTGAATGGCACTTGCAAGAAGAACTTAGTTAGGATTATATTTAAAAGATTGGGAAGGCTTTTATCAGCGTTAAAAAAGCACTCATAAAACATATCTTTATCAACGTTGAAATTCTAGCACTGATAAACACATAATTTTAAAATATAATTAATATAATTAAAAAAATTAAATGTCTATAGTTATAAATAAATATAAATTTTTATAATTGTAAATAAATATTTAAATATATTTTGAAATATATATATAAGTATTTATAATTATAAAAATAAATAAATATTTTAATAAATATTTTTATATAATTATAAATATATTTATATAGTTAAATATATTTATATAATTATATATAATTATATATTTATATATGTATATATATATATATATATATATTTAATAGTACATAAATATATATAATTATAAATATAATAAATATATTTATGTAATCATGTATATTTATATAATTATGTATATTTATATAATCATATATATTTATCTATTTATATATATTAATATACAATTATATATAATTATAAATATAATAAATATATTTATTAGTCAATAATATTTTTTATGATTTTATAATTATTTAAATATATAAAAATTTATTTATAAATATAATTATAAGTAAGTATATTTAAAAATATTTATTTATAATTATATATATTTATATAATTATATATAATTATATAATTATATATATATATATATATTAAAATGTAAAAATATATATAATTCTAACTATTATATATATATTTATTTTTTAAATATATCTATTATATTTTTATAATTAGTTATATATATATTTATAATGACTATTATAAATAAACATATTTAAAAATATTTTAATATTATAATAAAACACACACACACCACCCATAGACCGAATAGGCATGTCATAGCAACCCCAAGGGATAACTCACTCGTCAAGCCTCCTTATAAAACCCATTATTTAAAGGCCCAAATTCCCATTTTTAAAATGGCATAAATTAATTAGATGTCATCGGACCCATAGACCCCAGGCATTCAATGGTGGCTCATTGCCTCCCCTTGATCCGGCTGCGGCCACAACTATAGAGACTTTGGTTTTTCTATGTATGACTTTGAAATATTTCTAGGAATATTTTTTAGTGCCTAGCACTAAGGAAACGTGGGATTCTGAGGTCTGGTGAGCCCAGAATTAATTTTATAAAAATATTAAATATTTTTTTCTATTATGCATGTCAATTTTTCCTGAGAAAGTGGAATAACTACCAAATAGGGTCTTGAATCATAAATCAAATACCGTAGTTGAATTAGGATTATGATGTTTACCCTAAACGCAACCTAAAGTTGGTCTACACGAAACGTTTGTATGAGGTAACTATTGGTGGGTTAATTGTATAAATTAATGAATTAATTTAATTTATTTAATTACCCTAATCCAAATAACTCACAAATGATGACTCGGATGGGAAATATAAGGGAACCATTGAGTCGATAATGTGGGTTTTACCCTAGGCGTGATAAGAAATTGGTCAGTGTTGGATATTTGGCTTGAGCAACAACATGGGTGAAATAATTAAATGAATTGAAAATTTTATCAAATTATTTAATTAAATAGAAAAAAAATAATCCTCTATAAATGTCTCATTATGAAATTTTGTTTTGTTTGTTTGATAACCCTTTGAAGATTTTCAGAAGAGCTCCGATGACCTTCATTGGCAGATTGGGATCAGAGAATGATGGATGATTGGATTGAGGATAATCATGAGATGAATTACGAATGCAGTGGGATCGTTAACTTCATTGATATTGGAAGCATTATTTACCAATGAAAAATCCATAATTGAGGTAGGACTCTTCAATTGTGGTTTATGTCCCTTTTGATTAAATTATTGATCAATGATTTTATCATACTTTGATCTGTGGTTGTTGTTCTTCACATGAACCCACATTTTATTAATTATTATTATAACTCTTTGTTTCCAATTCTAATAGAAATGAATCGAGGCCAAATTGAAATACAATCGAGGTTCATTCCTCAATTTTTTAATTGTGGTTTTATTATTCATTCCTCACCCATTAATCTTGTTCATTTCTTATGGATTGAAGTTGTATTAATAGTCATTAATAATTTTTTGTGCAATGTATCCTTGATGAAATAGATCGATTTCATGAATTTGAATTCAGAATCAACAGCATGATAGAGGTGTGGTACAGCTAACAGGGGATCTAGATTGGATCTATGATTCTCTTTTCCCATTATTGTGTTCCTTGAAGGTGTGGTATGATGATAAAAAAAATTATATGGATCTAATGGCTGGAATCCGATTGTGGTTGGCGGTGAGACTCGATCACCCTAGATTCAGGATCTACGAGCTTGGACAACAAATTCAGCGGTGTCAGTAGTTTGAGTGGTTTTTTTCACTCGACGATAAGAGGAAATAGGACTAACGCATGAGCAGTGGCCTACATTCATGGAGAAGAGGTGCTCAATTAGGGTTAAATATGTGAAAATAGTGTGGAATAATAAGAGATATGAGAGAGATAGAAATGGTAAAAATAAAGGAATAAAAAAAGAAATTAAAACATGAAAGATAAACCAAGGGGGCGCATTGTGTGGACGTAAATAAGAGAAGGGGGAAGATTGAGAATTCCCTATCACTTGAAAATTTTGTTAATATATATTTATATATATATATATTATTATAATGAAATATTATATCGGTTATATCTTTTAATATAGATATCGGAATTGTGATTTGTCTGTGGCATAATGATCATAGATTTGAGATGGTCATTTTAAGACTTGTGTTGGATAATTACTTTGGGCTCATGGAACAGGTATATCGTGCACACAATAATATTATTACTATTATTATTATGAAATCTAATATTCAACATATCTTCTTCACATTTTGTTGGAATGATGATCCATCATCGGCATCGCTACCCTAAAATTGAGGTAGACATTTCAAGACAAATATTAGGTATTTAATTCAGACTCATGGCTTGGTCCCACAAAACATTTTTCAAGTGTGATATGGTGAAAAAAAATTAACTCAGTGTCCAATTTATCCAAGTGAATACTCTATCCAGAGCATTTTTTCCTAAGGATTTCAATGGTTTGATCTTTTTGTCCAAACAGGTCTATTTTTAGAAGCAGATCAGTGGAAATACATTTTTCCCTTCTGACCGATGATGAGCCACATGTGCTCATCAGGATTTTGATCAAGATGTTTCATGTAGTATCCTATAGGTCATGTATTACTACATGGCTATAAATCCATGTTCTATAGAGTACATAACAATAAATCTGAGTGGAGCCACATTTCGTGTGGGTCCCCTACAAGTTGTCTACCTTCTTTTGAGGAAACATAAACTTCTCAAATATCCTTTATTTGTACTCAGATTTTAGACCATGAGTATCCTATCCTGATTGTTTTTTCATGTATAACATGATGGTAACCTCCATAGTTGCCTTTGAGATATGGTTCAAGATGTTCTAGGTAAGAATCTTGTTTAGGCGATGCTCGAAAATGATGGTGATCAGGGAGGATCACCAGAGGCTTTATAATGGAACCCTCTATCTTGGTTGGTCCTGAGCCCTATACTTATCTATAGAGTGGAACCCTACTATGAGGCTGGGAATGAGTCCTATATCTATATTCAGAGTGGCACACTCTTACTGTGATAGGGTGTAATTCTTCTACCTATTCATCAAGTAACACCCTCCAACTGGCCCGGGCAAGAGTCCCCTATATTCTATTTGAGTGGAACCCTCATATAGTTTCAGGGTATGAGTACTTGAATACTAGAGTGGAACCCTCCAGTTGGGTTGGGCATGATTCCTCTACTGACTACTTGAGTGTCACACTCATATGTAGACAGGTCATATCTCCTCTATTAACTATTTAGTGTCACCATTATGCGGAGATTGGGCATGTGTCCTCAACCATCAGAGTGGCACACTCCTATCGAGATAGGGAATGGGTCCACTAGCTATTTACTCAAGTGGCACCCTCCTGTAAGGTCATGGAATGATTCCTCATCCATTAGAGTGGAACCCGCCTGCTAGGCATGGTATGGGTCCTCTATCGACTATTTAGTGGAACCCTCATGTTGTACTAGGGAATGAATTATTATCACAACTCTGAACTTTAATACACATAAATTCACAATTTATTACACAAGATTAAACAAAATAAAACCCATAAGATTGATAATTTTAGTTTATTTAGGGATTAGGTAAATTACATAACAACTTAAAATATTGAATACATCGTCTTTATTGAAAACTTTTTTAACATGATAATGTTATTCCTTCGTACTTAAAACATCATGGTATAACCTTTGGACATACATAAGAAATGGTTGAGCTATAAATCCCGGTAAGGAAATAAAAATGGAATAACATTAAGAACATGAAACATGTTAGAAAATAAGTGTATCAATGGAGAATAAAAGGGATGAGAATAATAAACATGAACAACGAGGCATGATATATCATGATAACGTAAAGGAAACATGGGAAATGTGACAAAAACATAGAACACTACATCATAAACATAGGTCAAAACTAACTACCAAGACATCTTGACGGTTAAATTAATTTGATGGATTAGGTTTACTCTTTAATCCCTTGCATGGTGTCTCATGAAACTAGAATATTACTCAATGAATTGGAGTGATATATAGTTTTACATGAAGCTGTTACTTTCATTAATTTTCATCTTGAAGTGTGTCACATAGATCATAAAACATGGAATCATTTTTTATCATATTTTATTCCATGATTAAGTATTGTGGAATAAATACGTGTAAAAACCCAATCAAAAAATAACGAGTTCATAAATTTGATCACCCTTTATAGAAAATTGGTATGGGTATTCACTGCACATTTATTTGTCATAGAAAATTGCGGTCAAATTTATATAGCATAAAATCAATGTAAAATGTTCATTGGGGAGGTTAATGAAAGTTAAACAGGTCTCTCATAATTATACATTATGGGTTAAGTAAGTGTAATATGTAATAATGTATTCCAAAATTAGGAAATATAGATAAATGGAAAAAGAAAATGAAGATTCTTGAATAATTATGAGAAAGAGAGGATCCCTTACTAAATTTTGGTTTGGTAATGGGTGAACAAAAAGGTTTATGGTAGGGATTAATGAGAGTGAAAGGGGTCTATCATCACATGTTAATAAAAAGGATAGTAATGGGGTTTTTGTAAACTATGCCCAAATAACCAAAAATGGAATCTAAGTGTCATAAAATAAAATATGTGCATGAATTAAAAGGATGAGAGTAAGGTCCCTTACCTTGAGAGTGTGATTCAAAATGCTTGGGACGAGATTCATGAGAGCTTGGGGAACCTAGGGGGATTCTATAGATGACAAGGAATATTAAAAACATTATCCAAGGTTTTTAAGTGAAGGGAAATGGGAGTTTTGGTGGTTTTGTATAGGAAATGATTGGGGAATTGTTTATTATTTCTCAAACATAGGTTTTAAACTCTATATAATAAAATAACTAAAACCAAAAACCTTCCCATGGTTTTTGTCATTGTTTTTACCAAATATGGGTGATTTTAATTATTTTATATGTCAATGTTCCTAAAATATTAAAATATTTCCCTTGGTTATGTGGAAGTGAGGCGTGTCCTTAAAGAAATGATTTTAAAAAAATAATATAGGTTTTGGCAGATTCATAAAGGATTTATAAAATTAATCACGTAAAATAAAAATCACATTATTTTAAAGGTAATAAATATATTTGGTCTTGGATACCATTTATAGAATTTATTACATCATTTTGGGTCAGTATGATGTCATAATGCACACCATATATTAATATTGTATTTAATTTTTAATCAAAAATTAAACAGTTGTAGAAAATTATGAAGAATTCCCCATTGGATAATTTAGAAGTTATAATTTCAAAAAAAATATTTATTTCATATAAATATTTTAATTTTCTATTTTAAAATAGAATCGGTATTTATTATGAAATGATGGGATTTTTGACAATAATAGTTTTTGAATGCTTAAAAAATTTATATTTGACTTCATAATAATTATATAATCATTTATATTTGATAAAAATTATTTAATAAAAATATTTTATTAAAATATAATTTATTTCAAAAATACCATAATTTATCAAAATAAATGTCTTAATTGAATTTGAATATTAAAAAACAATTTGTGTTTTTTTGTTTATAAATAAAAAACATTTATAAATTTAAAGTAAATATAAAAATATTATACTTAAAATAAAATACACATATTCATATTGTTATGGTCTTCATACGTATGCCTTTAACAGTCTAGAAAATGCCCTAAGGGTAAGGTGTGCAATGGTGATATTTTCATGGGATGGTTCGAGATTTATTATTTGGGTCATGATCTCGATGAGCATGAACTTTTCCCATAAAACACTTCACTCTTTCTTAAGTTATTAGATATCATATTGGGATTGATCAAGGGAAAATCCTAGTGATTCTATCTTTCTTAAAAGCTCCAATAAATGGTCTTTGTAGGGTATGAGACAACAGATTGATGTCATCACTTCTTTTGTCTGTGTCAATTAGATTTTTCAAAACCATATATTTATACCAATCATATGATCATTGTTCAACGGTTATATTATCAAAGGTAATGATGCTTAATGCCTTTTAAATATGATAGTATATAATAAAACCAAATAAGTGCATGTATTTTCTATAACCATGATACATAATAATACAATTAATTAAATCACAAGGGGAATTTTATTTATTAAAGTTTGGGTTGTTACAATAATCCCCCATTTGAAAATTCCACCCTTGAAATTTTCATTTCACGCAATAAAATAGATTAGGATAATTATATTTCATCACCTCCTCTAATTCCCACATCTCTTTTTCAATCTTCTGGTTTCTCCATAGCAATTTGACCAGGTGGATTGTCTTATTTCATATAAATTTTTTTTATAATCAAATATCTTCGTTGGCTGCTCCTTATAAAAGAGATTATCAAATAGTAACACATCTTGATTGACTACATGTGAGGGGTCTAGTATGTAAATCCTTATTAGGGATACATGTAATACATCTTGTACTTGAGATAGGTTAGATGGGATTGTCAGTTGATAGGCCACTTCTTTGATGTGATCAAGGATCTCAAAGCGACTAATGTATCTTGGACCAAGCTTTCTCTTCTTCCCAAATCTCATGACATTTTTCCATGAAGTTATATAGAGTGATTCCATGTTTCCATCCTTAAACTCTTGGTCATGTTGATGATAGTCATTATAGCTCTTTTTTCGACTCTGAGAATCCTTGATGTGATGCTGAATGGTCTTCACATTTTCTACAATTTCCTCAACCATTTTAGGGCCTAATAGTTTGTGTTCACTTACTCTATCCCAGCATATAGGTGTTATTCAAATATTCCCATAAAGGGCTTCATAGGGGGAAATTTGGATGCTTGAGTGGAAACTATTATTGTAAGAGAACTCAACTAGAGAAAGATATTGGTCCCATCATCATTTGATGTCAATTGAGCATGCTCTCAATATGTCCTTTATTGTTTGGATAGTCCTATCAGATTGGTTTTCTATTTAAGGGTATTCATTTTTTCATACTTTCATTTTTTCGGATATCCTATAACGTACCATCTAGGTCTCATATTGTAATCCTGGAAGATTAAGGTGATCCTTCTTCTTCTTACTCCTAGGAGAATGACTCTTTTAAATATAGGATCTAACCATTATTTTGTACATTGGACTATATTGGTTTCCAAGAGATCACTGATAAATAGGTAATCATGGATAGAAGGTACATATCAAATAAATAATTATATTTCACAACAGCAGGCGTATCTAACTGTTGAACTGACATTGGAACCGTTGATAATCCATGAAAAAGTTAAAATCAGTATTAGAGCATATTGAAGACTCGTTCAGAACTTAGAGGTAAATCTTGATTCTCAATCATACAAAATCAATAGTTGGGTTCAATGTAGCCTCACCACTTCTTTAATGTATATACTTTCAATATGGCCAAGTGATAAGTCCTCTCTAATTGAAATTAAGTGAGTTGTCATTTTAAGACTATCCACCACAACCCATATAGCATTATTTCTTCTTGATATGAAGGAATATGTATAAACCCTTTATCCAGATTCTCATGTAGTAATTTCTTCAGATCCTTGAGTTCCAAAACAACCATTCTATATGGAGATTGGATAATGGAAATGACCCAGGTATAAGATCAATTGAAAATTAAACCTCTCAGATAATAGGAAGACCATAAAACTCTTTAAGAAACACTCCAGTGTATTCAATCATAATGGGTTTGTGTTCAAGTACAATATCGTCCTTAGACTCAATCATTTGAGCTAGATATGATTTCTTATAGGAAAATAATATCTATTCTTGAGATGTTGGTTCTAAAGAATATCCATTCATTTTAATACATTTTTATATAATTGGAATATGATTTTAAATATGAAGAGAGATTTTATTCCCACATAAATTTATTTTGGCAATGTATAGGGGAAGCTAATCTATACACATGATTAAATCAAATTCAATAAAAGGGAGTATCAAAATGTTCACTGGGAAGTTCAACCCACAAATTTTTAAAGGGGAGAATTTATATACATAGGGTGCAATAATTTCTCCATTTTCTGTTCTCATCAATATATTTTCTTCCATGTTTTGTTGTGTTATTTGAATAGTTCTACTAAACTTTCATGATATGAAGGAATGCGTATAACTATGGATGATAAACCTGCCTTTCAATATTTTATTCTGGTTCAACTCATTTAATTAATCTAAAACATACATAAAGAAGATATTTTTTTAAAAATATTAAACACATAAACTGTAATCTAATGATATTAAAGGGATAACTTATAAATGACATGAATTTCCTTAAATTATGAATTTAAAGGCATCAATATATGTTCTTCCTGATCTATTTTCTTTCATAAACACTTATGAGAATTTTTTTTCTCTTAATAATGATTCATAATGACCATTTGAGTTTATAAAATAATATCTCATGGGAGTGTCAAAACAGGTGTGAAACAAGGCCCGTTGTCATGCGCAATTTTTTCAGACAAGATTATCTCAACACATTTTTTTTGGTTTTACCCCTGTGTACATATGTGCTAGAGCCACATCAACTTGTAGTATCTAAATGAGGATGTATTTTCTTTAAAACCACTTACTCTATAATTGACCAAAATTTAGGGTTGTATTCTTATGTCTAGTCTTATCCCTAAATCTTTCAATGTAGTTTTACAATCCTAATCCCAAAAATAACTAAACATTCCATTGATACAGATTATGACAACTCAAATCTTTATTACAGATAAATTCATGATTTATTACATAAGATTACAAAAAATACAACCTGGAAGATTGAGAAGTATATTGTATTTGGGAATTAGTTACATTACATAACAAATTAAAATAGGGAATACATCATTTTTATTTAAAACTTCCTTAATATCCTCTTATTATTCCTTCATACTTAAAATTGCATAGGATAACTTGGGGACATACATTAGAAAGGGGTGAGCTATAAAACCAAGTAAGGTAATAAATTTAAAGACCCAAAAATCCCATATAATTTTTTTTTAAAATTATTTGAGATTATTACGAGTTTTCAAAAATTGACGATGCATGATTCTGAGGCCCGGTGTGCCCGGAATGGATATTTGAACTTTTTTAAGGTACATTTAGTAAACATGCATGCAACATTTTCTATCTATTGAACCAGTTCTTAGATTAAAAATCTGAGGGCACTATTGAATATGCAGTGTCGAGATTCACTTAAGGGAGGCTTAACTTTGACCGAAGTAGGTATGGTGAAAAAGTTAGTTTTTGCGACTTTTAAAGAAATAAAAAAATAAAAATAAAATTGTTATTTTATAATCCTACCTCATGTTGAGAGGTGGTGGTGGGAATGATGTGTTGTCAATCCATTTAATATATTGACTCTTCAGTTGTGTAACCACACCATTGGGAATTAAGAGGTTCATTAATTAATGAACCTCATTAATTCTTTTGATGAGTTACTCACCCTCCACCTCTATTTAATTGAGGCTGAGGTTAGGGTTTTTGACATGGATTCATCAAGAGAGGAACATCTGGAAAAGTATTGTGGCATCTTCCACCAATGGAGGATGGAAGCTTGGGCGGCAATGATCTGGGATCGATGGACGCTGATGACTTCATCCAACGAGGACCCTTCTCCCACCACAACCACGACACCTCCAACGATTATTGAGGTAGGGAGTTTTGTGTTTTTTAATTCTATGGGTTTTTTTCTGGATTAATTCTAAGTATTTTAAGACAAATTAATCTCACCCATGTTATGTTGCTAACACAGAGGGTGCTTTCCAAACTAATAAGGCTAGGACCCTCTGTCGCTTGATTTATCATTGCATTCTTCGGGGGAGGATTACTCAACTTAGAGGAACCTTGAAACCGAGAGGTACACAGTGACAACGCCATACCGGGAGGCCCGTAGGCACAAACAAAAGTGAAAATGGAGCTCTAGAGCATCGTCTGAGCCCCATGGAAGAAGCGTCAGCATAGGACCAATGCGGCTGCACCGGCGACCAGCGTCAGCGGATGAGGGCAGCAGCCGACAACTGCCGGAAGCGGTGGAAGGGTGACATTGTGGCGGACTAAAGGGTGTCTGGCTCATGGATGACCAAGTAATTGGAAGGAAGCGTGCCATCACTTGACGCGATGAAATGGTTGGGGCTTCAAAGCTGTGGCAGAGGCAAATGGACCCGGGCCCCGCGGGTCCTGCTGACAGCCGAGGCAGTGCCACGTGGCATCGCTGGTTACATAAGAGTCGAACGACACTTTGAGCATATTCGGGAAGGAGGGGTCATGAGACCCCTTGCGAGGGTCGCGCCAGCCGGCGGGCTGGGCAGGGTCATACTCGGACCGGGTTGGGTTGGACCGAACCCAGACCCATTTCGGTCTAGATATGCTTAAAAGGTCATAGCTTACAAACCAGACGCCCGTTTGACGAACCATCTACAGAATAGGAATCCTTGGAATGGGACGTTAATTTTGAGATAATCCATTTAATTTTTGGAAAAATTTGGAGTATGGACGAGTTGGATCATACCCGAATCCAACCAGGGCCTCAGTACTAAAATGCATATAACTCTTAGATCGGGCATCTAATTGACGCGTCGTCTGTTGCATTAGAACCCATATAACATGACAGATCATTGGGTTACTTCTTAGTGGGACTTCATGCTAGTTGAAATATTAATGATGGGTTGATGAGTGGATCCTACCAAAATTAGGCATACTTTATATGGGAATCTAGTGGCTGGCTGAGAGATGAAGAATGAATAGTGATCCTGTGTGGATCAGCACATAGCGATCCTGTGTGGATCATCACCTAGAGATCATATGTGGATCAGAACCTATAGAACCTATGTGGATTTGTAGCTAGTGATCCTGTGTGGATCATCACCTAGGAATCATGTGTGGATCAGCATCGAGTGATCAGGTGTGGATCAACAGCTGAACCCTTGACAGAATAAGATGATCTAATTTTATGACTAATCATTTGTACTTCTGTTCTTAAGTTATACCTGGTTAGATCTGAGTCTTTTTTCTTTGTTCTTTGTGATTTAGATCATGATTTTTAGTTTTCGTTGGTGGAATTCTGATAGACTTTCAGGGGCCTCGGGGTCCCTAATGATTATTTTTATTCTCACCCCTACATGGGCTTTACCCACACCTTATTGTGTCTTGTGCAGATGATGAGCAGCTTGGATGAGACTATAGGATCCAGGACCAGGTGGTACCTGGAGGTGACAAGTTGATGTAGGAGAGCTGTGGAGAGCTGTGGAGATGAGTTGTACCTACCCTTCAAGTAGGATCCTTTTTGGACGATCTCAGGAGTTGTTTACTGTTTTCTATTTTAGTTTTTTTTCTTTCTGTTGGGCTTGTATTCTAGACCCTTTACTTTCAGTACACACTTTTACTATTTTAGTACTACTACAAGGTTTCATCTTGTAGTGTTCTTGGTTGTTTTGTTTGAACGGGATTAAAGGAAATACCTTCCCATTTTATGGATATTCCTTTCTGGTGCTAGTTGTCAACCCTTGACCTATGGAAGGCGGTCTTTGGGTAGTCACAACATGGGCCCCGGGGGATGGGTCACGACAAAGTGGTATCAAAGGGGTTAGTTCTACTGAAGAACAAGGACTCTTATCTTTCCAATGGGGCAATATTGTTAAGTGTTTTGAGTGTGGTTTTCTATTCAGGGAGTCCAGTGTTGGGGCGGCAACTGACATATCCATACACTAGGACCCTAGAATCTGATTTCCGACTCAGTGCATGAAAACACTGATTGCATGTGTTTTGAAAATGTTTAACTTTTAATTTCTTTATAGTCAAATCACCAGGTATAACTCATTGACCATGGTGCACCTATTAATTTTCAGTATTTCTTCACGTAGACAGCCAACTAGGGTTCCAGAGAGAGTACACGATGATGGCCCACTAAGCGACGAGGCTTCGGTGCAGGTCCCTCTTACTGTGTTGGCACCTTTGGGTGGTGTACCAACAGCACCACCACTAGAAGGGCAGCAATTTCCACTAGCCCCACTGGTAGACCGTGCACTCCAACTGTGAATGTTACATTATTTCTAGATACAAAGGCCCTCAAGGTTTGAGATGACACAGATCCCCATGTAGTTGAGGACTGGATGGAGGTTGTGGAATGAGTGTTTCTCTTAGTTGAGATGCCAGCAGATCAGATGGTGATCCTAGCTGCATGCCTATTCCAGTGCACTGTAGAGAGATGGTTGAGTTTGACACACCATACGCATGAGGAGGCGAAACTCTCCCGGTTGGACTTTGAGGCCCTATTTAGGGCGGAGTTTGTACCAGTGACTTTACGCTCAGTGTGTATTCAGGAGTTGCAGCACTTACATTAGGGCATCCTATTAGTGGCCCAATACTTAGTGAGATTCACTAACCTCTCACGCTACTCCACTTACATGGTACGAGACCCATTATTTAGGGCCCAGACCTTTGAGCAAGGTCTCTAGTGGGAGAACAGAGCATCGCTGATATCACTCAATATCCCAACGCAGGCTAGAGTGCTCGAGCGAGCATTATTGGTGGAGAGCTTCTTAGATGAGAAGACACCGACAGTGAGAGCCACCACCAGATGACAGGTAGCTGATTCATGTGCAGTATGGAGTAGGTAGATGACGTAGAGGTAGAAGTAGGCTAGACCTTCCATCAGATGACCCCAGGACACAGGTTCGAAGGTGCGGAGCTCGCAAGGAAGAGGAGGTCTTCTGAGGACAAAAACATGTTACTCTTGTGGTGGACAAGGAAAAATGTCTCGTGACTGTCGAACTCCCCAGGTAGACAATCTGTAGATGACCAAGGGACCACCGAGGCAGCGACCGAGGTTCGAGAAAGGAGGTCTATAGGGAAGCAGACGTGATAGGGGAGCAGGTTGTGCAGCAAGTGGTGGACGATGGTTTGAGGTTCTACCACTACCACCCCCGGGTGGTCCACCCCAACCATAGGGAGTAGGTGGACAAGGGTGATCATAGCTACACACAGTAGAGGCCTATGACAATGGTGCTCCATAGATGATTAAAGCTATGATCTGTGTCTTCTCCACCCTAGTTGAAGTACTTATAGACACAGGTGTCAGTCACTCCTTCATTTCCATGACACCTGTTTGGAGCTTGGAGATTCCGATAGAGCAGTTAGCCCAATCCTTAAGATTGGAGACTCCTACGGGAGATGATTCAATGATTACACACTGGTGCTGGCAGTGTGATATTACTCTAGGAGGTGAAAGATTTTGTTGGGATCTTCTAGTAGTAGCTTCGAGGCCATACAATGTCATCTTGGGTATGGAATGGATATCCACAATCCCTGCCTAGATCAACTATTTTAGGTGGAAAGTGTAGTGTGTCTGTGAGGATTGGACCAAGATTTCCTTCACCAGAGAGAAGGGAACCTTTGAAATACATGATGTAATTACATAGAGGAGGGTGTAACTGATCACTCATTAGTTGGATAGCCTTACCCTCAAAGCAGTTAATGAGATGAGTCTGAGATATCTTATAGTGGTGGACCAGTATGCTGAACTCTTTCTTGATGATGTACCGAGACTACCTCTTCATAGAGAGGTTGACTTCTGCATCGACCGGTACCCTAGGAAGACACCAATATCTACACCAGTATATCAGATCGCCCCCGCGGAGCTTTGTGAGTTACGAGTATAGTTGGAGGACTTATAGAGGAAGGGGTTTATAAGGCCTAGTGTTTCTCCATGGGCATCCCCAATCTTGTTCTCCAAAAGTCAGATGGGAGTTTGAGGCTTTGTGTAGACTATCATCACTTAAACTAGGTGACCGTGAAGAACAAGAATCTACTCACGAGGATTTATGATCTATTCAACCAGCAGAATAGAGATCGGTGGTTTTTGAAGATAGACCTCAGATCAGGCTATCACCATATCAGGGTATGGGGGAGGGCATACTGAAGATGGCCTTCAGATGTCAGTATGGCCATTAGGAGTTCTTGGTGATTCCCTTCAGTGTAACCAATGCTCTAGAAGTTTTCATGGGGCTGATGAATAGGATCTTCCAGCCTTACCTTGATTGCTTCATGGTAGTCTTCATTAACGACATCTTGATATTCTCGGCGTTGGAGGAGGATCACACCATGCACCTACAGATAGTTCTGGATGCACTCCTAGAGCACCAGCTTTGTGGAAATATCTCAAAGTGCTAGTTCTGGATACGAAAAGTCCACTTCCTGGGGCACATTTTCTTGGAGGCTGGATATGTAGTGGATCCTGCAAAGATAGAGGTAGTTATTACCTGGGAGCCACCCAGGAGTGTGACTGAGGTGCATAGTTTCTTGGGATTGGATGGATATTACTGGAGATTCATACCCGAATTTTATGAAGTTTTGGAACCCTTGTTGGCTTTGACAAAGAAGGGACAACCCTTTGTTTGAACAGAGAGATTCCAACTGATTTTTCAAGAGCCGAGATAGAGACTGATGAGTGCCCTCATCTTGAGGCTACCAGAAGAGGGTGTTGGATATGTAGTGTACTACAACGCATCAGGGACTAGACTAGGTTGTGTTCGGATGCAGGAGGGAGCTGTGATCGCCTATGACTCATGTTAGTTGATACAACACGAGAAGAACAATGCTACTCATGACCTGAAGTTAGCAGCATTGGTCTTTATGCTGAAGATGTGGTAGAACAACTTGATGGGTGAACGGTTTACTATTTACTCTAATCACAAGATTCTCAAGTATATCTTCTCATAGAAGGACCTGAACCTGAGATAGCGGCGATGGCTAGAGTTCCTCTAGGACTATGAATTTGAGATATTCTACACTCATGGGAAGGGGAACATAGTAGGAGACACACTCAATAGGAGTTCTAGTCTATAGTTGTTGAGTGAGGCGATAGAGCAGCTAGCCGCGTTGTAGTTATCCTTCATGAATAGTGATGGAGTAGCTTACCTCTACTCTATGATATTTACTCACCCACTCCTTTAACGAGCCAGGGAGGCACAGCTTGGGGACGTAGACTGTGAGGCCTGACATGCTCAGATATCCTAAGGACAGGCTCCAGATGGATTTTCTGAATGTGGGGAGCATGTCGTTCTCTTTAGACGATGCACCATGGTACTAGTGACATTATGAGGGGAGGTGTTGAGGGAGTTCCACAAATCCCCTTTGGAAGTACATACTAGAGTGGTGAAGATGTACCAGGACCTCTGGCGTTAGTACTGGTGGCCAGGGATGAAGAAAGCAGTGAGTGAGTTTGTATCATGATTCCTCACTTTTCAGCAAGTGAAGGCTAACCATCAAGTACCAGCAAGCTTAGCTCATCCACTTGAGGTACTAGAGTGGAAGTGGGATGGTATATCCTTGGACTTAATGATGGGGTTATCACGTACATACAGGGGCCACGATTCCATCTGGGTGATTGTGGACCAACTCACCAAATCGGCCTACTTACTACCCATCCAAGATCAGAGATCAGTAGAGGGATTGGGACTCCTCTACATGCAGGATATTGTACATCTTTACGGGGTCCATCGACGATCATCTCAGATCGTGGTGAATGTTTCACATCCCGTTTGTAGCAGGGATTACATGAAGCGTTCGGGACTCAGCTATACTTGAGCACTGCCTTTAGTCCTCAGATAGATGGTCAGACAGAGAAGACCATACAGACACTCGAGGAAATTCTTCATGCTTGTGTCCTCGAATTTAGCTATAGTTGGGAGGACCACCTACCACTGGTGGAGTTTTCTTACAAAAATAGTTATCACTCCACCATCAGAATTTCTCCATTTTAGGCCCTATACGAGCGACCTTGAAGATCACCATTATGCTAGACAGACCTAGGGGAGTCATCACTTATGGGTCCAAAGTTAGTATAGGATACCACGGAGAATATACAGATCATCCAGGAAAGGATAAAGACTACAAAGAGCTGGCAGAAGTCTTATACCAATAGGAGATGGAGACCCTTGGAGTTTGAGGATTGAGACCATGTCTTCCTATGAGTCTCACCCTAATCAGGATTAAGAATGTTAAGTCTGGGTAGTAAGTTATCTCCAAGGTTTATCGGACATTTCTAGATCCTTAGTAGAGTAAGAGAGGTGGCGTACCGTCTAGCACTTCCCCCGTAGATGCATCGGGTGCATAATGTTTTCCATGTGTCATTGATGAGGAGATATGTGCATGATCCATTGCACGTTATCGACTGAGGAGAGCTAGACATCGACGATGGGGCGACGTTTTTGGAGTTCTGAGTGGAGATAGAGGATCAACAGGAGCGGGTCCTTTGTGGGTAGTCAATTCCTTGGGTGTGAGTTTTTTGGTAACATGGGAACCTCCAGGAGATCACATGGGAGTAGGAGGCTCAGATATGTGCTTAGTACCCCCATTTGTTCCCCTAGTTTTTTGTAGATTTTGGGGATTAAAATCCCTAATGTGGGGAGAATGTAAAGACCTAGAAATTATATACAAAATTTTTTAAAAATTATTGTGATTATTATGGGTCAGTAAAAATTGATGACGTTTGATTCTGAGGCCCAATGTACCCGGAATGGATTTTTGAACTTTTTTTAATGTATATTTAGTAAATTTGAAGGCGGTGTTTTCTATCTTTTGAACTGGTGTTTAGATTAAAAATTGGAGGGAATCATTGAATCTGCAGTGCCGATATTTGCTTAAGGGAGGCTTAACTTCGACCGCAGTAGGTCAGGTGAAAAAGTTAGTTTTTACGACTTTTAATGAAATAATAAAATAACATAAAAATTGTTATTTTATTTTCCTACCTCCTGCTGAGTGGTGGTGGAGGGACTGATGGGATTTCAATCCATTTAATGGCTTGACTCTTCAGTTTCATAACCACACCATTGGGAATTAAGAGGATCATTAATTAATGAACCTCATTAATTATTTTGATGTGTTACTCACACTCCCCCTCTATTTAATCGAGGATTGGTTGGGGGTTTTGTCATGGATTCATCAACGGAATAACCTCCAGAAAATTACCACATAATCTTACACCGAAAGAGGACAGAAGCATGGGTGGAAACAATCTGGGAGTGACGAATGCTGGCCACTTCATCCAATGAGGACCCTTCTCCCACCACAACCGCAACACCTCCAACAATTTTCGAGGTAGGGGTTTTTTCTCATTTAATTATATGGGTTTTGTCTTGATTAATTATAAATTATTTAAGATGAATTAATCTCACCCATTCTATGATGCTTGAGCGGAGGGCGCGGGTCAAACAAACGAGGCCCGGACCCTCCGTCGCTTGATTTATCATTGCGTTCTTTGGAGATGGATTACTCAAATTGAAGGAAACTTGAAACCAGGAGCCACACAACAATGGAGGCGTCTCAGGAGGCACGTAGGTGCAATAAGAAGTAAAAACGGACCATTGAAGAGCCATCAGAGCCTTACGGAAGAAGAATCAGTGATTGACACTGGCGGATGAGGGCGGCGGCTGGCAACCGCCGACTGAGGTGGAAGGGCGGCACCGCTCGGCACCGCGACGGACCAAAGGGTGGGTGGATCATGGTCGTCCGCTTAAGAAGAAGGTGGTGCATCGTCACATGCTTTGGGGAGGTGGTTATGGCTTCATAGTTACGGCGGAGGCAAAGGGACCCACGCCCCACAGGTCTTGCTAATAGCTGAGGCGGCACCATGTGGCGCCGCCAATTATATAAGTACTGAAAGGATATTTGCGCCATTCGAGAAGGAGGGGTCATGTGACCCCTCACACGGGTCGCACCAACTAGTGGGTTGGGCTAGTCCACTGCCCCGATGACCGAGCCCACAACGGCCTGGCCCAGCAGGTTTAGGTCGGGCCATTTTGTGGCCTAGCTAGTTTGAGCTGGGCCAGTCTGCAGCCCAACAAGTTCGGGCCATGTTGGGTCGGACCCAGACTGGGTCAGTTCGACCCAAAGTGGGTTGGGTCAGCCCAGACTAGGGCAGTCTAGGATGGACCGGACGCGGACCCATTTCGGCCCAGATATGCTTAAAAGGTCTTATCTCGTAAACCAGACGTCCATTAGATGAACCATATATGGTGCAGGAATCCTTATAAGGAGACGATCATTTTGAGATACTCCACCTATGTTTTGTCGAAAGTTGGATTACGACTGAGTTGGATCATACCCAAGTCCAACCGGGCCCTCGGTACTGAAATTCCTATAACTCTCAGATCGAGCATCTGATTGACATGTTGTATGTTGCATTGGAATCAATATGACGTGACAGATCATTTGGTTACTTCTTCGTGGGACTTTGTGGCAGTTGAAATAAGACTAATGGATTTATAATTGGATCCTCCTAGAATCAAGCATACTATGTATGAGAATACAGTGGCTGGATGAGACGTGAAGAATGAATAGGGATCTTGTGTGGATCAGCACCTAGCGATGTTTTGTGGAATAACACCTAGAGATCCTATGTGTATTTGAAGCTAGCGGTCCTCTATGTATCAACACCTAGTGATCCTCTATGGATCAGCACCTAGAGATCCTGTGTGGTTTAGCACCTAGAGATCCTATGTGGATCAGTACCGAGCGATCCTGTGTGGATCAGCAGTTGGACCCTTGACATAATAAGATGATCTAGCTTTACGACTAATCATCTGTACTTCAATACTAAAATTATACCTAGTTTGAGATGATCCTTTTTCTTTGTGCTTTGTGATTGAGTTCATTATTTGTAGTTCTCCTCTGTGGAGTTCTGATAGACCTTAGGGGGTCTCGGGGTCTCTATTGAATATTTTTATACTCACCCATGCACGGACATCGCCCGAACCTTGTTGTGTCTGGTGCAAATAACGAGCATATTGGCCTAGACTATAGGATCCATGACCAGGTGGTACCCGAAGGTGACTGGTTGATGTAGGAGAGATTTGGAGAGATGTGGAGATGAGGTGTACCTACCCTTTAGGTAAGATCCTTGGTGGATGATCTCATGAGATAATTTCTATTTTCTATTGTAGTTGTTTTTCTTTCGGTTGGGCTTGTATTCCAGACCCTTTATTTCAATACACACTTTTAGTATTGTAGTACTACTATGTGGTTGAATCTTGTATTGTTCTTGGTTTGTGTGTTTGTACAGGTTTAAAGGAAATGCCTTCCCATTTTAGGGATACGCCTTTTCGGTGCTAGTCACCAACCCTTGGCCTACGGATGGCTGGATTGGGGTAGTCATGGCATTGGCCCCGGGGGCAGATTGTGATAATAAACATGGAATAAAATGAAGAAATTAATATATGTTCAAAAATAGGTATATCAATGGTCATAAAAGAGGTGATAATCATATGCATTAACAATGAGGTATGGTATAGAATGAAAATATAAAGACAACATGTTAAATGTGGCAACAACATAAAACATTGCATCACAAACATAGGTCAAGGTTAACTGCCAAGACATAAGGATGGAAAACGTATTTTTATAGATTAGATTCACTCCATAATCTCTTGAATGATGTCTCAGGAGTCTAAAACAGTACCCAATGCATTGGAGTTCTATATAATTCTAGGTGCAACGGTCACTTTCATTTCATTCTCATGCTTATGTGTCCCACATAGATCCTAAAACATGGACTAATTTTTATCACATTTTATTACATGATTAGGGAGTGTGGAATACATACATTTAAATATTTAATTAAAGAATCATGAGTGCATAAATGTGAACACTCTTGATATAAAATGTCTATGGGTAGTCATTACACATTTCTTTGGCATGGAAAATCATCGTGAAATTTCGACAACATAATGGGGGAATATAAATGTTCATAGGAGGGAATAATGAGAACCAAAGGGTCATATAATCATTTATAAATCATTATGGAATTAAAGAAGTTTTGTATAAATATATCCCAACATTAGTAAATAGATATAGGCCTAAAAAATGAATATTCATGAATAACAAGGAGAAGGAGATGATCCATTATTAAATTTCGGCATGGTAACGGGTGTACATAATAGTTCATGAGAGGGATTAATGAGAGTGAAAGGGGTATATCATAAAATGGTGATCAAAAGGAAAGTAATAGGGTTTTAGGAAAACATACCCAAACAACCAAATATGGAAACTGAGAGGTGTAACATAAAAGAGTTTCTTGAAATTAAAGGATGAGCCGAAGGCCACTTACATTGAGAGTATGATTCTAAATGTTTTGGAGAAGATTATTTAGAGATTAGGGGAACATTAGAAGAAATATAGAGATGGGAGGGAAGAGTAAACAAGTTATCCAAGGTTTATTAATGAAGGTAAATTGGATATTTGGTGGGGTTATATAGGAAATGTGTGGGGAATTCATTATTATTTCTCAAACATAGGTTTTGGACTCTATTTAATAAAATAACCAAAACCAAAAACCTTCCCATGGTTTTTCTGATGGTTTCTTCCAAAGAGGTGGTGGATTTAATTATTTTATAATGAAAAGGTCTAAATGTATTAAAATATTACACTTAGTGATGTAGAAGTGACTCATGTCCGTAAATAAATGATTTAAAAAACATAAAATATAACATATGTTTTGGTGGATTCGTAAAAATATTATGAAATTAATAAAATAAACTCAAAATCACATTATTTTAAATTATATACTTGTATTTGGTTGTGGATACCCTTTATATTATTTATTAAATCATTTTAGGTCATTATGATTTCATAATAGACACCGTAAATTTATACCATATATCTTTTTTACCCAAAAATTCACCTGTCTCAAAAAATTATGAAAATTATATCATTATATAATTTAGGGATTATTATTACCAAAATGATATTTATTTTATCTTCATAATATTCTGAATATTTTAATTTTCACTTTTAAAATAAAATTGAAATTTATTGAGAAATACTGGGTTTTTTTACAATAACAGTTTTTGAACCTTTATAAAAATTACATTTGAATTCATAAAAATTATATGATCATTTATAATTGATAAATATTATTTAAGAATAAAATTTTATTATAATATTATATATTTCAATAATTCATTGATTCATTAAAATAAATTCCGTAAAATTTTAATATTAAAAATACAATTTGTTTTTTATTTTATAAAAAAATAATAATTTATAATGTAGAAGTAAATATAAACATTATTATATTGAAAATACAATATAAATATTCATGTTATTATGTATTTGATACATATCCCTTTAATACACCAGCAAAGTCCTTAAGGGTAAGGTGTGTGACTATGGGATTTTCATGGGGTGGTTCAATGTACATGGTTTGAGTCGTAATCTCAATGAGCTTGAACTTCTTCCATAAATGGTTTTTCTCATTCTAAATTTGTTGGATCTCAACTTGGGATTGATAAATGAAAATATCAATCATGTTATCTCCATCATATGCTCTGATAAATGGGCTTCTTAGGGTACAATCATACTGGTTGAGGCCATCACTTCCCTTTTCTGTGTCAATTGGTTTTATCAAAACCCTATATTTATAATAATCATTGGATCAATATTCAACATCAATATTATCAATGGTAATGATGCTTAATGGAATTTTAAATCTGATAGGATATAATAAAAGTAAATAAGTTCTTCTTTTTTCTGTATTCATAATACATAATAATACATTTAATTAAATCACAAGGGGGGTTTTATTTATAAAATTTAGGGTTGAGACAATTATCTAAATTGCGATTGTGGCCCCTAAAATGTGTGTAATAGTGGCGAGGAATGGATTGACTTGAATGAAACTTTACATGAGATTATGGGCATCAATGATGGACTTTTGGAACTAATGGAACTCTTTTCCTGGTCTAGGTTGTGAGATGGATACCCCTCCTCTCTTTTTTGGATTTCCTTGGTTTGAGAAAATATAAATATATGTATCCATGTTTTTGTATCTTGTTACTATATTTCCATGGGTGTAAGAGATCTGATGTGAATTCCACCTACACACCATGTTGGGCTCCCTGTGGTTGGATGAGGTTACACTCTTTCTTTGGGTTGAGTTGTTTTCTATTTCATGTCTACTATATGTTTATTCTTATCATATCTCTTACTACTCACCTTCAAATTTTGGGGCATCCTATCTGGTGTGTGTATACTCACCCCTACATGGGCTTTTCCTACACATGTCATTTCTTATACAAACAACTGATAGGTCGGCGGTGATTACTGAGGAGCATAAGGATACCAGGTGCATTGGACCACATATGATGGTTGGAGCTTTAAGATCATGATCTATGCTCTATTCACTCTTTTCCTTTATTGTATTGTAAAGGTTGGGACATTTTTTATAGTTTCGTGTGTATTTTTCCTCTTTACCTTCACTTTTCACTATCATACTCTAGTACACCCTAGTGTTTTCCATATGCATCCTTATATTCTAGACATTGCATCTTTTTATATTATTCATATTCACCTCTGTATGGAGATGGTCGGGTGTGCACATATAGGTACATTAGTAAAAGGCATCCCAAGCTAGATATTCTTTTAGGTGGTTGTCTCTAGCTCATAGCCTATGGAGGCGGGCTTGGGGTAGTTGTGGCTCAAGCCCCATTGGGTTGGGTTATGACATATTGGTTTTAAATAAGATCATTCCTTTGGATGATTTTTGGAGTATTCCTCTTACGAGAATTTGGTTGTGATTTAGTGAAATTGTGTAAAGGTGATTTGATTGTGGCTTTCAGGTTGGGCAATCCAACGTTGATGCGGAGGCTGATGTTTTCATTCACCTGGACCTTAAAAACCTTCTTGTCGGCTCGTTATACTAAAACATTGGGCACATAGATCAATGTTACATGAATTATATACGATTGAGTCTTTGAAAATACTTCTTGAGTCATATCCCCATTTATATATGTTCATTTGATTATGGTACATCTTGATCACTTTCAAGATTTCTCTCTGAAGAATGCCAATTAGGTTACCGATTCAGGATCCTGATGACAATCTGACGAGTGATGGGGCCTCAGTCTAGGATCCATCTTGTAAGGTCCTTCCTCCGGGTGGGTAGATAGTAGCACCCCCCCCCCCACATGTTGAGTAGCAGATAGTACCAGCAGAGCAGACACGAGATTCATGTAGGTTAGAACACTTTGTGAGTTCCAATTCTAGAGGCCATTGAGGTTCCATGATGAGCCAGAACCCCATGCAGTGGAGGATTGGATGGAGTATGTAATATGGTTTTTCAGGCTTGTATAGATCCTGACCAATCAAATTGTTTCACTCACAACCAATTCTCTTCAAGGAGTAGCAGTAGGTTCAGGTAGTACCAGCAGATGATGCACCTGTGTTGAGTGTGCATTACAGGTTCCAAATAAAGAGACCGCCCAGGTTTCGTGATGAGCCAGACTCCCTTATAAGGTGATAAAGGTCAGGACCGACCCTATAGTTTGGATATCCCTCTTTAATGAAACCCCTTTCGATGGTTGTCCTCACAGTGAGACTTATCCCGGGTGACATGGGTGTCGTTAGAGCCCTATGTTAGTAATATTCGATGTGGCTTTAGACATTTAAGAAATAGGGACACTTCCTCCACTAAGATTCATTTGTGCAACATGATCTAAAATCATGCATGAGAGTCATTGTCATCCCAAAGAGAATAATATCGATGTGTGGTAGATGAATTACATTCGCTTGTGTGTTTGATGTCCGTCTAGTGCACTAAGGTGTTGGAGTAGGCCCTGGTTGAGTAGAGGAGGTGAGAAAGGGAAAGGATAAGTGTTTGGTAGAAGGGGATTCTGTCTGAGAGGCTCGAGTGTGGTTCGAGGTTGACCTATGTCTCCACTACTCCAGCTACTATTTGTAGTACAGAGTTGAAAGCCACATTTACTTGTATGTAGCCTCTATTTGATATCCAAAGATACTAGAGGAGGCCGTTTTTTCTTGATCCTTATGTTGGAGTATCCTGTAGAGAGGATCAGTGATCACACATTTTTTTCAATGGGGAGACCTTACTTTACAAGGAGATCGATATCCTCACATGAAATATTTTCATAGTGCCAGTGAGACCCTATGATGTTTTCCCTGGTATGGACTAGTCTTCAACCATCTATGCTCAAATGATTTCTATGATTGAGTATGGTAATGATTTAGTGTTGTGGGATGGAGCTTTCCACCTTAGTGAGGAATGGTCCCTGAATGGAGCAGGATGAGCTCATTCGTATGAGGTTACAACTGATTCAACATTTGGCTAGTATTACCCTTGAAGTAGTGGATGTTATGAGCTCTTATTTCCTTCCAAAAATGGTGGGGTATGATGACATGTCGTGTTCACCTCCCCACCATGATATGGACCACTATATCGACTTGAACCAGGGATAGCCTGATGTTTGTGCTAGCACAACGGATGACCCCATGGATCTATGAGATAAATTAGTGTGGTTGGAGGGTCTAGAGAGGTAGGTATTTGTAATACCTAGTGTGTCCACCTGGGAACCCCGGTGTTTTTTTCCTTAGAGGAAGACAATTGCTGGAGGTTGGGTGTGGATTGGTGTTACTAGACCTAGGTGACTATCATGGAGGAGTGTGAACCCCCAAGAATGGATGACATATTCGCTCAGTGGATAGAGGTAAAGTGGATATTGTAGTTTGACCTTAGGATAGGTCATCACAGCTTCAGGTTTGAAAGGTTTATGTATTGGGTGTGGCTTCCTAGATCCACTGTGTTTTCATTGAGTTATTGTTAATATCCATTGGCATGTTGAATTCCACAGTAGAGTTCGAAAGACTTATGAGTCAGATCCTTAATCTTTCTTTGATCTATATGTGGAAATCTTCTATGATGGAACCCTCATGTTATCGACGTTAGAGTTGGATCACATTAGACATGGGAGGATGCTGGTAGACATGATACGGGGGTGCTAGTCGTATAACAGCTCTCACTGACATAGTTCTATATTTAAAGGTGAACTTCTCAAGATATATCTTCTCGGATAGTAGAGTGACAATGTGCCCTATGGAGTTTGAGATGGCATGATATTGAGGTCCACCTAGGGTGTGGACATGGTAGCATATGCTCATAGCAAGGCTTTTTGTTTGCTATTATCAAGAAAGGTGAAAGAAAAATTGAACTCTTTGTAGTTGGACCAGATTCTTGGTGTTTTCTAAATGCCATAGATCAGGAGGTATGTGCATGACTCATTGTATGATACAGATCTGGGTAAGTTCGGATGTGAGAGTGTACTTTCCTTCTTCATGGAGATGATGTCATTGAGAACTGAGAGAGAAAGACCCTTCATGGGAAAGTGTTTTCCTTGGGCGTGTGTTTGTTGGCAGCATTGGAATCCATTGGGGGAGCGCATGGGAGGGGGGGGGGGAGCCAAAAGCTGGCTCAATATACCATTCTCTTCCTTATTTTGTTCTTTTTGAGAATGAAAATCATTGGAGAAAAGAATAATTTAGAGACTCTGGTTTTTCCGTGTAAGACTTTAGAATATTTCAAGAAATATTTTCAGATCCAGGCGGTGAGAAGGTGCGCGATTCTGAGGTCCGGTGAGACCAGAATTAATTTTATAAAAATAGTAAATATATATTCATATTAGCATAGGTAGTTTTCTTGAGAAATTAGAATAAATACCCAACAGAGTCTCGGGTCAGAAATCTGAGACCACAGACGAATCTAGAGCATGACGATTACTCTTGGAGGGACCTAAAGTTGGTTGGCATGGTATTTTCATATGAGATAGTTGTTGACAAGTACATTGGATAAATTAATTAATTTAATAATTAATTTAATAATCCTAATTCAAATAACTCAAAAATGGGAACCAGAATGAGAAATCTGATACCATGGTTGAATCCAGAACATGGATTTTACCTTAGGCATGACATAACCTTGGTTGACGTCATTTGTTTGGATTGAATGCCAATGTGTGTTTTACACTAGGTGTGATATAACCTTGGTTGGCGTCAGTCGATTGCCTTGAATGCCAATGTGGGTTTTACTCTTGGCATAATATAACCTTGGTTGGCATTGGATATTGGGCTTTAATGCCAATGTGGGAGAAATAATTAAATGAATAAAAATATTTATTTAATTAATTTATTAAACATCCTAACATAAAGATCCTCTATAAATGTGTTGTTATAATATTTTGTAGAGGTTAATCGCATAACACTTTTAAGATTTTGAGAGAATCTTTGATGAAATTAGTTGGTGGATCAGGATCAGAGAAAGACGAATGATTAGATCGAGTATAATCATGAGACGAATGACGAATGTCGTGGGATCATCAGCTTCTTCGCTAGAGGATGCGTTCTTCACCAACGATTGATCCATAATCGAGGTCGAGGATAATAAATAGTGGTTTCCATCCATTTTGATTAAAAGATTTATCATTGATTTTTATCAAACTTTGATACATGATTATTGTTCTTCGCAAAAATCCACGATTTATTAATTATTATTATAACTCTTTGTTTGGTCGTTCTAACAGCAATGAATCGAGGCCAATCTGAACAACTGCCCAGGTTCGTTCTTCAATTTTTTAATTGGGCTTTTATACTTCATTCCTTCATCACTCGCATTTATTTTTTCCAGTTGTTCAATTGAAACCCATTAATAAATCATTTTGTAATCTATCCTTTACGCAATAGATCGATTCAGTGGATATGGATTCGGGATCAAGATCACAATCCAGGTGTGGTACGGTTAACAGGAGATCCAGATCAGATCGATGATTCTGGTTTCCCATTCTTGTGTGCGGTGAATTCTCAGTGTGATGAAAACTGAATCCGACCGTGGTGGACATCCAGACTCGGTCAACCTAGATCTAGGATCTACGTGTGTGTGTAGAAAATTTGGCAGCGTCGGCAGTTTGAGTGGTGGTCGTCGCTCGTCCATACACGTTGTGTAGTAATACATGGCCAGAAAATTTTGTGTCGGTGGGGACATAACCAGACAGTAGTGTGGGACCACACGTTGTGTGGGTCCCCTACACGTAGTGAACCTCATTTAGAGGAAACTTCAACCTATCGCATCTCCTTCATTTTTACTTATATTTTTCCCCTATGTGGCCTATCTTGATTATTTTTTTCACTTAGAACATGAGGGTGGACTCTATAGTGGACTTTGAGATACGATGTGTTATTTTCTCAACGTGATGCTTATTTAGGTACAACGCGTCAATGGTAGTGATCAGGCAGGATCATCAGGGGATTTAGAGTGACACCCTTCAGCTGGGCTGGGAATGACTCCTCTACCAATTTATAGATTGGCACCCTCTAGTGAGGTAGGGAATGAATTATCTATCTACATTTAGAGTGGCACCTTCCTAATAGGATAAGGAATGGGTCTTGTACGTATTCATTGAGTGGCACCATCCTACAGAGTCAAGGTTTGGGTCATCTACTATGATAGTGGAACCCTTTTGCTGGACAGGGAATGAGTCCTCTATTTGATATCCAAGTGAAACCCTCCTACGGTGCTAGGGTATGAGTCCCCCAATTCTAGATTGGCGCCCTCCAGTCGGGTTGAGAATGGGTCCTCTACCGACTACCAGAGTGGGACCCTCCTGAGAAGACAGGGCATGAGTCATCTATCGACTAATGAGTGGCGCCCTCCTGTGGAGAATGGGCATGTTTCCTAGACCATCAGAGTGGAACCCTCCTTCATGGACATGACATGGGTCCTCTAGCTATTTACATGAGTGAAACCCTCCTACGGAGTCAGGTCATGGGTCCTCATCCATTATAGTGTCACCCTAACGTTGGGCAGGGCATGAGTCCTATAACGACTATTGAGTGGCTCACTACAAAAAAGGGCATTTGTGGCGATTTTTTATGAACTGATGGCAGTTTAAACAACCTCTGAATAATATAACGTTAGTTTCCAAAACCTCCATGTATAACACGGTCTCTAGTCATTTAGCGTCGGTTTCTTTAGTTGCATGGAGGTTTTGTTATGTGTCATTTTTTGAGCATTTAGTGGCAGTTTCCTTTTTATTTAGTGGCCGTTTAAAAAAATATACATGGGGGGGGGGGTAAATAAAATGAAACTAACCACCACTGAACATATTAACGACGATTAGTTGTAGCAATGATTAAGCATAACTGCCACTAAATATAATTTTATTTATTATGTTTAGCGATGATTACTAAAAACTACCACTAAATATTACAATCATATTTTTTTGTAAAATATTTAATAAAAAACTATAATTATAAAAATAATGACATAAAATAAAGTAAAACATAAATTTATGATAAATCCATCATACACACGTCATACATCTATAGTCATATATACAAATATTCATAGTTAGCATAACCTCAATCTCAATCAACCCATACATCTATCAACCAATACCTCATTCGTCAATATATAAATATAAAATATTTGGAACAATAACCCATACCGAATATATGTCCACATCACGACCTCCGTTGCATCTTTCTACCTCCATATCATCTCATTAACTAGAATCGACCACATCAACTCATCAATTGTAACAAAAAAATAAAATCGATATTAAAACTAAACATAATAAATCAGAATTATAGTAGAATAATTGATAAAATTTTATCATACCAAGGAAAATAAGAACCATCACAACTACCTTTTGAAGAATGTCATAGATCAGAATGGTAAACCTCTTGCTTATTGTAGGAATCTGTCACATAAAATGAAAATATATAAATTTAAGAAAAGAAATGCGAATGAGAAAAGACATTGAATATTTTAAGAATGTTGCACATAAAATTTATTATTTTTTTAATCATATAGTATGAATTTTAAAATAAAAAAATAATATATAATGAAAAACACTTTGAAAACATAAGATTACCTATTTAAAATATGATTCAACACTTCAAACTGAAAAGGGATAAGTAAATATTCAAATTAATTTCTAAATCGATGTGCGATGTACTTGAAATTTACTGAACAAACAAAATTTAAAGTCTTTGATATCAAAACATGTCCTATATTTAAAAAATAATTCAATGGGGTTTATCCCATGATTCTAAATCAATCAGAGTTCTTTTTCTATGGTTTTGATGGTTCCATGCATGTTTTATTGTTTTAAAACACTAAACAAATATTTATTGCCATTCTGGGAAAACCGTAATTCAGAATGACATGTCATTGGTTCATACATTTTACACTTCAGTCAATGGCCATTGTCCTCTGATTTCATGGAAATCCGACATTGTATTATTGATTTTGATCCCCTGACCCATATTTTAAAAGGATTTTGTACCTGTAAGAAGTGTTTACCAAGTTATTCTGACCACATCACATGTCATATTGGCATTTTTTCTGGGCGTACACCACAAGAATAACTTAGAAGTGTTTTTTCAATGATTTCACATAGATTTTATGTCACTTCTATGGTTTCTTTTCTTTCCACACATGTTTTAGTGTTTCAAAACACTAAAAACACGTTTACGGCCATCTCGTAAAAATGGAAATTCGGAATGATGTGTCATTAGTTATAAAATTTTACAATTCAATCTATGGTCATTGTCCTATGATTTCAGGTAAATATGACATAGGTTTCCTAGTTGTAACCCCCTAGCACATGTTTTAAAGGGTTTTATAAGGTTAAGATGTGTCTAATGAGTCATTCCAACCACACCGCACATCAAATTGATGTTTTTTCTATGTGTAAACATAAAAAATAACTCATTAGTGGGTTTCCCATGATTCTATTTTAATCAGAGATAATTTTCTATGATTTTTAATGTTCCACAAATGTTTTACTGTTTTAAAACACTAAAAACATGATTATTCATCCTAGGAAAACTGTCACTCATAATGGAAGGCCTTCAGTTCCTACATTTTAAAATTCAATATATGGTTGTTGTTATCTGATTTTAGGGAAATCCGATGTTGTTGTCCTAGTTTTGATCACCTAACACATGATTTTAAAGGATTTTGTACCTTTAAGAAGTGTTTATCGATTCATTCCGACCTCATCATATGTTGGATTGACGTATTTTCTATGCATACACATAAAAATAACTCAACAGCGGTTTCCCATAATTCCAAATCAATATGATGTTGTTTTCTATGGTTTTTACCATTGCATTCATGTTTTATTGTTTTAAAACACTAAAATCATGTTTAGAACTGTCCTAGAAAAAACTTAACACAGAATGATTTTTCGTAAGTTCCTACAATTCAAGAATCAATATAAAGAAGTTTTCATATTATTTTAGGCAAATCCAACATTATTTTGTTTGTTTTGACCCCCCAAAACATGTTTTTAAAGGCCATTGTACATTTAAGAAGGGTTTATCGAGTCATTTCGACAACACTACATGACGTCTTGATGTGGTGTATATGTTTACATGTCAAAATAACTCATTGATTGTTTTCCCATGATTCCACATCAATATGAGGTTGTTATCAATGGTTTTGACTGTTTTATTCATGTTTTAGTCTTTTATAACACAAAAACAACACGTTTATGGCCATCCCAGGAAAACCATAACTTAGAATGACATTTTGTCAGTTCCTACATTTGAAAAATCATTATATGGATGTTTTCATCTGATTTTAGGGAAAACCAACATCATTTTTCTAGTTTTGAGCCCTCGACACATGTTTTTAAAAGCCATTGTACATTTATGAAGTGTTTAATGAGTCATTCCAACCACACTTTATGTTGTATTGACATGTTTTCTATGCATACATGTAAAAAATAACTCAACGGTGATTTTCCCATGATTCCACATCAATCTAAGCTTGTTTTTTACTATTTTTAATGTTCCATGCATGTTTTCATGTTTCAAAACACTAAAAACACATTTACGGTTATCCTAGGAAAACCTTAACTCGGAATGACATTATGTCCTTTCCTACATTAAAAAATTAAATCTAAAATAATCTTATTTTGATTTTAGGTAAATTTGATGTTGCTTTCCCAGTTTTGACCTCCTGACACATGTTTTTAAAGGATTTTGTACCTTTAAGAAGTGTTTAGCAACTCATTTTGACCACACTGCACATCACATTGATGTGTTTTCTACACATACACATAAACAATAACTCTATGTTGTTTTTACATGATTCTATGTCAATATGAGGTCATTTTATATGGTTTTTATTGTTCCACGAAAGTTTTAGTGTTTTAAAACACTAAAAACACATTTACGGTCATCCCAAAAAAAACATAGCTCAGAATGACGTTCCATCAGTTAATATATTTCAAAAATAAATATAAGGTAGTTTTACTATGATTTTAGGGAAATCTAATATCATTTTCTTTTTTTGACCCCCGACACGTGTTTTTAGAGGCTTTTGTGCCTTTAAGAAGTGTTTATTGAGTCATTCTGACCACACCACATGTTAAGTTGACATGTAGTCTATGTGTTCATGTAAAAAATAACTCATAGGTAGTTTTCACATGATTTCAAATCAATATGAGGTTTTTTTCTATAGTTTTAACCGTTCCATGCATGTTTTAGTGTTTTAAAACACTAAAACACGTTTACAACCATCCCAGACTAACCGTAACTCAGAATGGCATGTCGTCATTTCCTACATTTCATAACTCCATTAGATATTTTTTACTATTATTTTTAGGAAATCTAATTTCATTTTCAATTTTTTACCATTGACACTTGTTTTTAAAACGATGTTGTACCTTTTTGAAGTGTTTACTAAGTCATTTTGACCACAGGGCTTGTCAGATTGACATGTTGTTTGTGTGTACACATAAAAAATAACTCAGATGTGGTTTCCCATGATTCCATGTCAAAATGGGTTCATTTTATATGGGTTTAAATTTTCTATACACACTTTAGTATTTTAAATCACTTACAATGTGTGTACAACCATCTCAAAAAAACAATAAGTATGAATGAAATGTCGTCAGTTCTTACATTTTAAAATTCAATCTATATTCATTTTCTTATGATTTATATGAAATCCAACATCATTTTCCTAGTTTTGACCCCTCGACACATATTTTTAAAGGCTTTTGTACCTTTAAGAAGTGTTTACCATGTAAAAACTGAGAAAACAAACTTGGATTGTTTTCAAACTTACAGATAATGATCTATAATTTATTTTGACATGAAGGAATCAAACACACATAAATACAATAGAATATATTCTTAGTATTACTCGAAATTCATGTTTTCAATATATATGTTCCATTTTAGTTTTATTTATAGATGTTGTTAGTGTTATTTGAAAATGTGCGAATAATCTATGGAATTTGGAATTTACTTTTGTGGGATGGGCTATACAGATGGAAATTTCCTCAGGGGTCGTGCCTATTATAACGACCCATACTTTACATACATTGATAATAATTCAAAATTGAAGTACACTTATTACAAAATATAACAAAACCATGAAAGGACCGTATAGGTATAGTGTCTTTAGAAACTGGGAAACATAAACAACTGGTTCATAAATCATCTACGTTATCTCCCATTTATTTCATCATATCTAGATTCCCTTTTTGGAATATCCTACTTAATAACCTTCTCCCTGACCTAGGGAAAGAAAACATACAAAAGGGTGAGATGAAATGTTCAGTAAGGGTAAACAAAAGAAATATCAATCATATCATATTCATAAGAACATAACATTTTGGAAATCTTAACCTTCAAAAGAGATCATAAATTCATAAATCATAGTAGTGAAATGTAATACCAATAATCATAACTTAAAACATGAAACTTTGTGTCATACACACATAATCATAGAGAATCATTTCTTATTAGTCAAGACTCATTTCCAAGACTATCTTAGCGGATAAAGTCCATTTCTGAATCGAGTTCACTCCTCGTTTCAGTCCTGTTTCACTGAACCGGTTTAACCTTCCATTCCAGCCATGTCTATCTCATGAGATATAAATCTTTACCCAATGCATTGGAGGGAGATATAGGTCCCACCCATATCATAAGGATACTATTCTTATGTGTTCCACAAAATCAAAAAAAATCATACATCATTGCATAACCCATGTAATAAAAATGGGATTCTTAAACATCGTGACATCATAAAACAATTCGTATAAGATAAAGGAATTCATAAAAATAATTCCATCACAACATAATCAAATAAATGTAATAATAGGGATAGAAACAGAACCCTATATTATCTTAGATGGAAAATAATTTTTATAAAACACTTGAACTCCATTCTTGAGGAAAATATCCTTTCTACTTCAAAAACATTTTTCCTTTTTTAACATGTCATACAATTTTAAACTAAAAGAAGTTGATTAAAAATAAACTTGAAAACTTGTAATGGAAGCTTCTTGGAAATACTGTTTTAAAAATCCATTCATTCCGTATAATTTAAAAAAACATTCTTCTCATACTTTTGTCGGAAAAGTCAAAAAGTACCTCGTACGAAAAACGACAAAAGATTCCTTTCATATCTTTTACTAAAAACTCACTGAAGGGTAAAATTGGATATAAACAATTGTAGAAGGATATAAATATTACATATTGAGGAAACATGGATGTGGATGATAAATATTCCCCAGTAAATTCTTAAGTATAAACAATCTCGGATAAAAATGAGATTGCGAGATTTTCCCTTACCTTAGGTCTAATTTGCTTCGTAAGTGTCCGAACCTCCTGTATAATGATTTAAATAATGTCATTGACTTATTCCAGAATCATACTAATTGTTATGATATCATAAATGGCCATATTCTTAGCTTCTTATTAGTAATATTTCATTTCTACTTGTTATTCGGGTGTTTATTACTTTTTGTTCTTATGCGTGTTTTGTCGAATAAATTCTTATTCTTCTCTTTAGGTTATAGATACCTCATTTACAGAATGGTATTAGTGTAATATAAATCATATTCATTCATTCAATTCATTTATATAATCATTATGCAATGAAGATCATTTATAACGAGTCACATCACTTCGTGGAGACAGTCACTACTGGAAAAACGGCCTATACCCACGGTTCAAAACCGTGGGTATAGCCTATACCCACGGTTTTAGGAATCGTGGGATGGAACGGTGTCGGTATAGGTCCCCAGCCTATACCCACGGTTTTCCAAAACCATGGGTATAGGTGTCCTGCCACCATGTCACCGAAACATAGCCAATTGCCACGGTGTCAGCGGCTTGTACCCACGGTTTCAAAACCGTGGGTATAGGGTTCCCGCCAAAAAAAAATTCCTTCCCGCGGGAAAAAAAAATTCCCACGCACACAAAAGTGACCTATACCCATGGTTTTTCATAACCGTGGGTATAGGTATTTTAGCCCAAACCTATCCCCACGGTTTTGGGGAAAACAGTGGGGATAGGTACCCCTATACCCACAGTTTTGGGAAACCGTGGGTATAGGTGAATTTTTTGGACCTATCCCCACAGTTTTCCAAAACCGTGGGGATAGACCCCCCCTATACCAACGGTTTGCCAAAACCGTGGGTATAGGTCTTGAAATTTTACCTATACCCACGGTTTTGGAAAACCGTGGGTATAGGGGGGGTCTAAATGGTCATATTTTATTCCTAAGGTTGTTTTTGGCAGAATTACACTTATCCAATAGAATTAGGACATGTGTTAGGGTAATAATAATAACATTTTTACCCTTAATTACCCAATTTACTTTTAAACGTGGTAAAAAAAAGTAAAAAGTTACTATTCACCAAAAATTATTTTTATCTCATTGAACCAAATTTTAGTCCTTGATATTAACCGTGTCTCTCGGATTTTCGAAATTACACTCATAGAAGTGGTAAAATTAAATTTGTAAATTCTCCAAGGAGGTGGGTAAAAGACGGTGAACAGTTCAATAAAATTTTTATATATCTAAAATTATTATAAAATGACTCCAATGAATTGCATTGAACTTATATAGGTATTATGTATCAATTTTGACCTAAAATAAATTTAAATAAAATAAATAATTATTTAAATAAAAAGTCAGTTTTTAAATAGTACCCCAGTGTTTTCACTATTCATCAAAAATTGAAAGTTTTCAAAAAAATACCAAAATTTCACCCTAGGGTAATTTCGATATTCCAAATCAAAAAATGAAGTCCATTTTGAAAAATAAAATTTTCAAAATTTCAAAAAGTGGGTATTACTATTCATAACGGCTAGTTTTAGTAATATTTTAATAGCATATCGTTGTTTAGTGAAACTCGGTATTGCATACGACGCAAGCTATCGAGGAAGGTCATGATTGCGTGTAAAGAAAGCCAAGATAGTGTTGTGTGTAGTGAAATATTCCTTTGATGATTTAAATAACATAAAAACAAAATGTTTCTCATAAAAGTATCGGGTGTTACATTCTACCCGCCTTTAAATGAATTTCACCCTCGAAATTCATCACTTTGTAACAAACAAATGAGGATACCTCTCCCTCATCATATCCTCAAGATCCCATGTAGCTTCTTCAAATTGGTGGTTCCTCCATTAAACTTTCACCAAGCGAGTGGTGTTCTCCGTAGGACTTTTTTGCTACGATCCATAATCTCTATTGGCTGTTCTTCATAAGAAAGATCTTGCTCCAGTGGTAAAACTTCTGAGATGAGTACATGTGAAGGATCAGGTATGTACTTTCTCAGGAGAGATACATGGAACACATCATGAACTTGGGAGAGATTTGGTGGAAGCGCTAATCGGTAATCTACCTTCCCAACACGATCCAGTATTTTGAAAGGACCGATATATCTAGGGCTCAACTTTCCCTTCTTTCCAAATCTCATGACCCTATTCCAGGGAGATATTCATAAGAACACTTTATCACCCACTTCAAAATCTAGGTCTTTTCTTCGGTTGTCAACATACCTTTTTTGTCGACTCTGAGCTGCTCTTATGTGTTGTTGAATAGATCTGACCTTTTCTTCCATCTCATCAACAAGATCAGATCCTAATAGCTTTCTTTCCCCAACTTCATCCCAACAAGTTGGAGTCCTGAATTTCTTTCCATAGAGAGCTTCATAAGGATCCATATGAATAATGGAGTGAAAGCTATTATTATAAGAAAATTCCACCAAAGGTAGGTGTTGATCCCAACCACCTTTGAAATCCATAGAGCAAGATCTCAACATATCTTCTAGAGTTTGAATTGTCCTCTCAGACTGACCATCTGTCTGAGGATGATAAGCAGTGCTGAAACTCAACTCTGTATCCAGATTATGCTGAAGACTTCGCCAGAACTTCGAGGTAAATCTCGAATCCTGATCAGATATAATGGAAAGTGGTACTCCATGAAATCTTACCACTTCCTTTACATATATCCTGGAAAGCTAATCTAGAAAGAAATCTTCTCTAATAGAAATGAAGTGTGCAGACTTTGTAAGACGGTCAACTATGACCCAGATAGAATTATTTCCTTCGGATGTTTTAGGAATTCTATTGACAAAGTCCATAGTGATGTTTTCCCATTTCCATTTGGGTATGGGTAATGGTTGTAACATCCCCTTAGACTTCTGTCTCTCAGCTTTAACTTGCTGACAAACTAAGCATGAAGAGACATATTTAGCAACATCTCTTTTCATGCCATCCCACCAGAAGTACTCTTTTAGGTCCCTATACATCTTCGTGCTTCCAAGATGAATAGATAATGAAGATCTATGAGCCTCATCTAGTAGCTCCTTCTTTAATTCTAGGATGGGAGGAACACAAACCCGATTCCTGAACTTTATTATCCCATCACAATCAAGGTTGAATTCAGGAATATTTCTCACCTTATTTTGTAACTCTACATCTTCTTTCTGCGCCTCTTTAATCTTCACATGTATATAAGGTTGAACATTCAATTGATAAAGATACAATTTTTCCCCTTTAATTATAATTCCAAGATCCATCCTTTGTAAATCCATAAATATTGGATCTTTTGTGATCCTCATCATGGAAAAGCTAGCATGGTCTTGTCGACTTAATGCATCTTCCACCTTGTTTGCTTTCCCAGGGTGGTAATGAATTGAGCAGCCGTAATCCTTAATCAGCTCCAACCATCTTCTTTGGTGCATATTCAGCTCCTTTTGTGTGAAAATATACTTTAAACTTTTATGATCAGTATAAATATCACACCTTTCTCCATAAAGACAATGCCTCCAAATATTTAATGAAAAGATTACCGCAGCTAACTCCAAATCATGAGTTGGGTAATTTTTCTGATGGATTTTCAACTATCGTGAGGAATAAGCTATCACCATATCATTTTGCATAAGAACACACCCCAACCCCTTCTTGGATGCATAACTGTAGATCACAAACCTTTCTCCACTACATGGAAGAGTGAGTATAGGTGCACTAGATAACCTTCTTTTCAACTCCTTGAAATTCTCTTCACATTCCTCCGTCCACACGAACTTAACTCCTTTTCGATTCAACTTGGTGAGTGGATTAGATAATCATGAAAAATCTTTCACAAAACATCGATAATATCCAGCCAAACCAAGAAAACTTTGGATCTCGGTTACTGTTGTTGGTCTCGACCATCTTTTGATAACCTCTGTTTTTGCTGGATCCACATATATCCCCTCTTTTGAGATTATGTGACCCAAAAATGAAACTTTTTTAATCCAAAATTCACACTTGGTAAATTTGGCATAAAACATATCCTTTCTTAGGGTCTTCAATACAATTCTCAAGTGATCTTCATGTTCTTCCTTGATCTTTGAATAGACAAGAATATCATCTATAAAGACTACCACAAACTGATCAAGATAGTCTCTAAAGACTCTATTCGTCAGATCCATAAAGATATCAGGGGAATTAGTAAGACCAAATGGCATCACTATAAATTCATAGTGTCCATACCTTGTACGGAAAGCCGTCTTTGGTATATCCTCCCTTTTGACCCTTAATTGATGATACCCTGAACAAAGATCAATCTTGGAAAAGTATTGAGCTCCGCATAGTTGGTCAAATAAGTCATCAATGCATAGGAGAGGATATTTGTTCTTGATAGTGATCTTGTTAAGTTCTCGATAATCAATGTAGAGTCGCATTGATCCATCTTTCTTCTTAACAAACAGAATAGGTGCTCCCCACGGTGACGCACTAGGGCGTATGAATCCCTTATCAATATTCTCTTGGAGTTGCTTCTTCAATTCCTGCAACTCAATTGGGGCCATTCTATAAGGTGTCTTTGAAATAGGCAAAGCACCCGGTACGAGTTCTATTGAAAACTCAACTTCACGATTTGGTGGAAGACCCGGCAATTCCTCCAGAAAGACATCATCAAACTCTCGTACAATGGGAATATTCTTAATCTTGAGTTTCTCACCAACCATTTTAGATAAATAACCTTCATTTAGTGTAATCAAGACCCATAAGATGGAAGAAATTTCAACTGGAAGGTAATGTTCATACTTGAATCGATATACGATCATAGATTGATCTGGATTATGAAATGTGGCTTCCCTTCTTTGGAAATTGATATGAGCTTCATATAGAGAAAGACAATCCATGCCAAGAATCACATCAAATTCCACTATAGGAAGGATCACAAGATTTGCAGGAAGTACATTCCCAAAAACTTCAATCGGAGAATAATTATAAACTTTTGATGTGATTGCTGTGCCATTAGGGGTTGTCACAGCTAACTCAGCATCTAATTGTTGAGGTAATACGGCGATACCCTTAGAAAATTCTTCATAAATAAAAGAGTGGTTGGATCCAGAATCAAATAAAACATTTTCTACTTTAGAGTGGATGATAAGTGTACCTTTCACCACTTCATTGTCGTACTCTACATCACTGATAGTAATTGCATGTGACTTTCCTTTGTCTTTGGCCTTAAGAGTTTGTTGATTTCGATCATCATCATCAACCCTTGGATTTGGCCATTGATTGGCATAATGCCTCATCTCCTTGCACTTGAAACATTGAAGTGTAGCAGGTTCATTCTGTGTATCCCTTCCTTTGTTTGCATAATTAGACATCTTCTTCCCATTATTTCGATATTCAATTGCCCGATGACCTTCTTTTCCACATTTATAACATTTTCTTGTACCCTTAAGACAATTTCCTCCATGTTTCTTTCCACACTTTGAGCATAAGGGAAAACTCATCTTCTTTTTAGCGTGCTCTTTATATTTTCCTTTGAATTCCATTTTACTCTTCTTATCAAACCCATATGACTGATGGGTTACTCCAATCTCTATCTCAACTTTGAGAGCACATCGAACGATTTCCTCATAGCTATTTAAGTCCCTTATGGATAACGCCCTTCGAAGACTTGGTTTTAAGCCACTAAAGAATCGATCAATCTTACTCTCAGGTTGGATAATAATACCAGAAGCGTACCTTGCAAGTCTTGTAAAATTTTCTTCATAGGTACCAATAGATTCATCATCCTTTTGCTTTAGTTCAAGAAATTCCTTCTCCATCTTTGTTCGGAGAATACGAGGGAAGTACTTATTGAAAAATAAGTTCTTGAACTCGTCCCATTCTATGGAATCAATTTCATCCCTTTGCCTCATATTTTTGATAAGATTCCACCATTGATCAGCTTCACCTTCCAAGCGATAAACTGCTAAGATGACTTTATCATGTTCAGAACATTGAAGAACTAAAAATATATTTTTAGTAGTACTAATCCATTGTTCAGCAACTAATGGATCAATAGACCCACTGAATGAAGGTGGATGCTGCCTCATGAAGGATTCAACATAATGTTGGTCCTTACCTTGCTCATTTGGAAGTCCTGTATGATTCATATCTTGATAAACTTGTGTGAGCATGGCTACAATATTTTTCATTCCAGCTCCCATAACGTTTGGTTGCTCAGGGGTACAATCATTTCATTGCCCATCGCATTCCGCATTAACACGGTTCCTTCGAGTTCCAGCCATCGACTAAAACCAAGAAGAATAGTGTGAGAAACACTAATTATAAGAGGAAAACCAAATAATCAATAATAAAATTTTACACTTAAGGTCTTTTCATAGGTTATTCATGGGAATTTCTAAAACACTAAGATTTTGTTCTATGCTTAGACAAATCCTTAGGGTTCTTACTAAGGCTTTCACATCCTAGATTCCAAAGGTTGACTATACCTTTCCTCTGATACCAACTATAACGACCCATACTTTACATACATTGCTAATACTTAAAAATTGAAGTAAACTTATTAAAAAATATAACAAAACCATGAAAGGACCATATAGGTATAGTGTCTTTAAAAACTGGGAAACATAAACAACTGGTTCATAAATCATATACGTTGTCTCCCATTTCTTTCATCATATCTAGAGTCCCTTTTTGGCATATCCTACTTAATAACCTTCTTCCTGACCTGGGGAAAAAACATACAAAAGGGTGAACTCAAATGCTCAGTAAGGGTAAACAAAAGAAATATCAATCATATCATATTCATAAGAACATAACATTTTGGAAATATTAACCTGCAAAAGAGATCATAAATTCATAACATGGGATAAATCATAGTAGTGAAATGTAATCCCAATAATCATAACTTAAAACATGAAACTTTGTGTAATACACACATAATCATAGAGAATCATTTCTTAGTAGTCAAGACTCATTTCTAAGACTATCTTAGCGGACAAATTCCATTTCTGAACCGAGTTCACTCCTCGTTTCAGTACTGTTTCACTGAACCGGTTTAACCTTCCGTTCCAGCCATGTCTACCTCATGAGATATAAATCTTTACCCAATGCATTGGAGGGAGATATAGGTCCCACCAATCTCATAATGATACCATTCTTATGTGTTCCATAAAATCAAAAAAATCATACATCATTGCATAACCCATGTAATAAAAATTCGATTCTTAAACACCGTGACATCATAAAAAAATTCATATAAGATAAAATAATTTATAAAAATAATTCCATCACAACATAATCAAATAAATGTAATAATAGGGATAGAAACAGAACCCTATATTATCTTATATGGAAAATAATTTCGATAAAACACTTGAACTCCATTCTTGAGAAAAATATCCTTTCTACTTCAAAAACATTTTTTCCTTTCTTAACATGTCATATAATTTTAAACTAAAAGAAGTTGATTAAAAATAAACTTTAAAACTTGTAAAGGAATCTTCTTGGAAATAATTTTTTAAAAATCCATTCATGTCATATAAGTTAAAAAAACATTCTTCTCGTACTTTTGTCGGAAAAGTCAAAAAAGTACCTCATACGAAAAATGAAAAAAGATTCCTTTCATATCTTTTACTAAAAACTCACCGAAGGGTAAAATTGGATATAAACAATTGTATAAGGATATAAATATTACATATTGAGGAAACATGGATGTGTATGATAAATATTCCCCAGTAAATTCTGAAGCATAAACAATATCGGATAAAAATGAGATTGTGAGATTTTCCCTTACCTTAGGTCTGATTTGCTTCCTAAGTGTCCTAACCTCCTGTATAATGATTTAAATAATGTCATTGACTTATTCCAGAATCATACTCATTGTTATGATATCATAAATGGTCATATTCTTAGCTTCTTATTAGTAATATTTTATTGCTACTTGTTATTTGGGTGTTTATTACTTTTTGTTCTTATGCGTGTTTTGTCGAATAAATTCTTATTCTTCTCTTTAGGTTATAGATACCTCATTACCAGAATGGTATTAGTGTAATATATATCATATTCATTCATTCAATTCATTTATATAATAATTATGCAATGAAGATCATGTAGAACGAGTCGCATCACATCGTTGATACGGTATTCCGTATGTACGCACGAGCGATGATATCGTTCCCATGATCATGGAATTGTATTTGAGTGTATGTATACTAGTTAATAATCAATATAACTTTACAATAATAATATATAGTTATTATTTACACTATTATACCCATCCAAGTAAGGTGGTGGTGGAAAATAGATTACACCACGGCGTGGAGATGGTATTCCGTACGTATACAGGCGTGGTGATTTCGTTTTTCATAAGATGGATAGATGTTGAAATAGGGTTGTTTAATAATTATAATAACATACCAGTATATGAGTTATACTGATTTTATTACTTCATAATGAAACAACTAAAGAATAATAAGTGGAAGAAGAAATAAATTTGAAAGAATCGGTAACGGGCATTACCTCTTCTTTGAAGCGCCTCTTTGATACCTCCTCTTAGGGCACAAAAATTGGTCTTTTAATAAGACCATGACCTATAGGATGTTTCTAGGTAAGTGGAGAAGAGAATTTGGCAGGGTTTGGCCGATCTTGAAGGCTCAAAGTGGTGTGAGGAAGAGAGGGAGGAGGTGCCCTTTTATAAGGGAGGAGAGGGGGACCTTAGGAAAAACTAAACATATTATTTTATTATAAAGTCATATTCGGGTTTTAAAAGCTCCAAATTGATTTATTTTGAAGCTAAGGTGGGGATGTGTCTAAATCCTCCCATACAATAGAATTTTGACAAGTTTAGATATCTATTTTAACCTTATCATTTATATTTAACTTTATGTTAGATAATTTAGCTTTTACCGTGTCTTCTTGTTTTCTTACACTATAAGGTTAATAAACTTACTATAACAATCCAAAAGAACCCCAAGTTGTTTATTATTAATATATATAACCTTATCTAAGTCATTTTTCCAAACCTTATATTTTTAGGAATAAAATAACAATTAATAATATAATATTTTTTTTAAAAACTATTTTATGTCAATTTTGACACTATTTGGTAATTGATTTTTTGAAAATCAAAACAGAAATATTATTTCGAAAAAAGTTAATTAAAGAAATAATAACATGTCATATTAACCTAGATTATTATTGTAATTCATAAAAATTCTAAAATTACATTTATTAGGGTATTTATAACATCAATTATGTCAATATTTCATTAATAAGATAATTAATGCATCATCATTGTGTCATAAATAAATTAAATTATTTATTGTCTAAAAATTACAAATAAAATATAATTATGTAGGAAAACTTTTTATCTTTCTAATGAATATTTATAGTTGAATTTATCTTCTCTATAACCCTATATTAAAAATGATTTAGTTATTAAACATTGATTTTAACTATTTTAACCCTTCATTAAATAAATTAATAATAAATGTACTAATCTAATCCAAGTGGGCCTAAATGGTCATATTTTATTCCTAAGGTTGTTTTTGGTCGAATTTCACTTATCCAATAGAATTATGACATGTTTTAGGGTAATAATAATAACATTTTTACCCTTAATTACCCTATTTACTTTTAACCGTGGTAAAAAAAAAGTAAAAAGTTACTATTCACCAAAAAATATTTTTATCTCATTGAACCACATTTTAGTCCTTGATATTAACCGTGTCTCTTATATTTTGGAAATTCAACTCACAGAAGCGGTAAAATTAAATTTGCAAATTCTCCTAGGAGGTGGGTAAAAGACGGTGAAAAGTTCAATAAAATTCTTATATATCTAAAATTATTATAAAATGACTCCAATGAATTTAATTGAACTTATATAGGAATTATGTATCAATTTTTACCTAAAATAAATTTAAATAAAATAAATAATTATTTAAATAAAAAGTTTCATTTTAAATAGTAACCCAATGTTTTCACTATTCATCAAAAATTGAAAATTTTCAGAAAAATACCAAAATTTCACCCTATGATAATTTCGACATTCCGAATCCAAAAATGAAGTCCATTTTGAAAAATAAAATTTACAAAATTTCAAAAAGTGGGTATTACTATTCATAACGGCTAGTTTTATTAATATTTTAATAGCATATCGTTATTTAGTGAAACTCGGTATTGCGTACGACACAAGCTATCGAGGAAGGTCGCGATTGCGTATAAAGAAAGCCAAGATAGTGTTGTGTGTAGTGAAAGATTCCTTTGATAATTTATATAACCTAAAAACAAAATATTTCTCATAAAAGTATCGGGTGTTACACCTATCATCTGTTGAAATACATAAACTAATTTATTTTTCATTTTGAACCCCCACTAATCCTTTGTTTTCCTATAAGATTCTTATTATTTCACTTTTTCTTATAATATTGCAATTTTTCATTGTGATTATTGATCAATGAGACTATGTGAACCCCCACTAGGTATAACAGTAATGGATTATTCCCCCATAACAAAGAAAACTAATGGAGTTGGCCCAGAACCAATCACCCATACACATCTTGGACCCTCCTTCCCTAAAACGATTTTAACTACATCATTCATGGAAACTGGTGATGATTGTGAAGGATTCGTATCCCAGACTCATTGATTTTGAACCTCTTATTATAAAATATTAACAACATTTTTTTAAAATATCTGAACTTCATAATATTATCCAATTAATAAAATTTTCATTACTATTTATTATTATTTCATTTATATAAAAAACATAATAATGAGAAATATTTTATAACAACAAAAAATCCGTAAACCCAATTAATTGGGGCAGACTAGATGTATCAAATAACGCCAAATTAGCATCGTTTTATCCATGTAACTGGACCCATTTTATTGGGTTTAAGACTTGTTAGTTTTTATGATATATTTTTCATTAATATGCTTATATTGTAATGAAATAACATTAAATGGTAATGAAAAGTACTTAATCCAGCATATTTGGTAGAGTCAATTACAAAACTACCATCGGGTTTCCTGTGCACCTTAAATAACAACTCTGCTCATCCAACATAGTGACCTAATTCATTAACCTTTTTAAAAAATAAACAATTTAGAAAAAACACTGAATTATAATAAAATGATATTAATAATAATGAATAAAATAAAAATGAAAATTATTCTTTTTCTCAAAAAACTACGTGACCCAGTGATCTAACGAATGAATTTCTTCTCACAATTCATATTTTTTTAGATAATTCCATGAAAAATTAGAAAATTAATAAAATTTTAATTTTTTCATGTTTATGTTATTAAGATACTGTAAAATATAATATTAACTCATGTGATGCATCTTTATTGATATCGAAAAAGAGCTTCCATTGCTCACAAGAAATGCCTTCAGGAACTTTCTCACATATCTGTCATGAGATCACAAAAGTTTCATTAAACTCGTTTCATATTCCCTATTTAAAATCTCTCCATTTATTTCCCAAAATATTCAGAGTCTATGGGCATTAAATGGAGTCAGGGACATCAAAATGAAAAACAACTAAAAATAAAAAATATTACAATTTATAAGTATTTTACCAAATTTTACTATGATTATTTAAATAAGTCATCAAGGAATATTAAATTAATATTTCCATTACATGAGCATCAAAGACCTCATTTTTCCAAGTTGTAGGAATATGCTACCAATCATTGTAATTAATGGGAATTATTACCTTCTCACAAGCAAGATGCCCAATAATTTTCCAACAGATTCTAGAAGTGCCACCAGTAAGCACCCTGAACTCATCAAATGGAATGATAATCTTGGATTCCTTCTATCCCCATACATATATCATGTTCATACTTATATCCTTTATATGGTTGTATTTATCAATTTGAAAAATTCATAAATCAATTAATAAAATATATAGTTTTTTTTTGAAAAATTACATACATACCTGTAATGGTAACTCATTAATATTCCTTAAATAGAGGGGTTAACAACTGCTCCATCATCAGAGGTGAATTAGGTGGCATGAAACTAATGTTATTTTGTGAAACAGATAGCTCACTAGTAGTCTTGGGTACAAAGGAATCACTTGGATCTGTAGAAGATGAAGGTAGTGTTGGAGTGCTCCGAGATGCTGATCAGGTATGATCTTGATGTTTTTTTATTCTTGAAATTCCTTCAATTAAAATGGTTAAGGTGTATTAAATGTATAAAAAAAATGAAAAACTAAAAAAAATAGAAAAAAACTATAACAATATATATATATATATATGAAACACTTATCACCGAAAAATTATAATATATTTTTATTACTAATTTATACATTAAATTATCTTTATCTTCATTATCTTCATTGTTATCAACCTCTATTGTGATGAATCCTTCATTTTCACCCTCTATTGTAAGTTATACAATTTTTATATTTTCAAGAAAAAACTATTCATTTTTTTTCTAGTTGATGAGGTTCACTATCACAAAAAATCAATTAATTCCCATCTCTCATATCATATAAGTCTCTATGAATTAAGTGAAAAAAACACTCCAAACTTTATGTATTTCATCATCCATATAATAAACCATCTTCTATTATGAATCCAAGATAAATGGATCATGCTCTGCATCCTCATCAGTATGGTTCAAGTTATAGAAGTTGAAATAAGTAAAATGTAATGAATATTTCATTATACCCTTTTCAATGTTGACCCAATTACATTTGAATAAGACAATTGAAAACTTACCATGATAGTTTAATTCAATTATATAATTCAGATTCCCATAGTATCTCAACTCTATAAGTGTTAATACACCACTATGTCATGTTTTAAAGACTTCTTTATGATAATTTATATGAAACCTAAATCCGTGAATATTTTAGGCATCAAATCTAATAGCCTTCCTTAGTGGACCTTAATCCAAAAACATCATATCATTTGTTATTTTATCTCGATTCTCCCTATTAATTTTCTAGACAAAAATTTATAAGTTGTTAACTTTTAACTTAGACAAAATAAATACAAATCAATAATATGAATATGAGTATATACTTACACGATATGTGAACCATTCCAAAATCACCTTATTAACAACTTTGGTTAGTTACATCTCTTTTTTAGCATGACCCCATAGTCACCACTATGTTTGTAGTCACAATTATTCAATAAATGGATATGAAATAAAACTGTTGAGTAGAACATGTCTATGTGCATGTAGAAACTCCAATTCAGTCAGTATAAAATTTTACCCCTTTCCAATTGGTCGTCCAATAGTTGGAAATACCGATGACTGGTTTTCAGAATGAGAATTAGTGGAGATGTCATCAGCATATCCAACATAATTGAGTCTACTATCAATCTCATTCAAATACCTAGAATATAAGGTCAAGAATTATTTGGATATGTAACCTTCAATAATATATCCTTCCATCTGAGCTTCATTCCTCAAATATGAATTCAAATGACATAAGCACTTAATGAAAAAAATAAGAAACATATTAATAAAATTTACGCAATGATTTGATAAAATTTAATTCACCAATGAAAATAATAATACTATCAACATACCTCCCAAATGTATACATCCATAAATAGTGTAATAGTCCACTAAGTTTAGCTTATTCAACCAAATGAACATTCAAATGAATCATGAATGTGAAAAATGAAGGGGGAAATAACATATCCAAAAGAAAAAGTATCAAAACAATTATTTCGTGATGTTTATCAATCTCTATTGTATGTATATTTTTTCCACAAATCTCTATGAAAGAGGTATAATACTCAACTAGAATTGCAGTTACTTTTTCAGGTAATGTATTATGATATTACAACAACAATAAAAACTTCATCACAATATGTGATTCATGGAGTTTCAATCCATATAACTTTCGATGTTTTAAGACAACACACCATGATATGTTACTTGAATATCCATTTGGAACTTTTATATTATTTAATGTTCAATTTAATGCACCTTTATCATGATTTTTCATTTTAAAAATAGCATAAAGATACTTTACATTCTCATTTTCCCAAAAATATTCCTTTATATTCACTGACTCTAAATCCTTATGAGCATTAAGGAAATCCTTCAATTTACCCTTCTCATTATGCAATGAAAAAATTATATTTTCATATACAGTCTTATTAATATTCATTACATCTAGATTATGAAGTATCAAATTAAGCTCCCAATAAGGATGTTTGCAAAAATATACTCTTTTTCATCCATTATTGTGTTCCAGCTGCATTGGATAATGTATGTCAGACACATTTCCCCCTTCCTTAAACTGATGACATTTTCTAAATCTTTAGTGACATTTATTATTTATCCCAATATTTTTGAACTAGATAAAACCTTTAGTGACTTTCTCATTTCAATATCTCCATTGAATCATGTCTTGTTAATCCTGAATTTATGATAAGCAACAAGAAATTTAAGATGACACATAAAATACCATTTTCTACTATGAGGTAATCATTGAGGTTTAAAATAAAAATTACAAAATAGATAAGCCAAACCAATATGAGTGTTCCAACTAGATAAATTTCATTGTCCAAGAAATTTACTAATTTTCCACATTAATGAAACATGATTTTTTTAATAGTTTTTTCATTGAAGAATCATATGTTTCCATGAAATCATCCCATTATTCCAACAACTCTCTAATTAGAGGTTGAATATATACATCACGGTCATTTACATGCATTTTCTTTCTAGGAATAATCATCAAAGTAATGAAATAATTCTTCTTCATACACATCCATGGAGGTAGATTATAGGGGATCAAAACAACTATCCAAATTATATAATTAGTAGATAAAGTACCAAAAGGGTTAAAACTATATGAAGCCAATACCAAACATACATTCATAGGATCTAAATAAAATTATTGATATATCGAAAATCTTCCATGATGTTGAATATTTTGGATGTCTTTGTAGGTTCCGGGTGTAGTGGAAGCATAAGATGGGCAGTTCCCAACATTTCTTTTGTCACGATCGATGATCAAACTGATATTTAAATGACAATAAGTGCCAATATCTACAGAATTAAATCAAAGAAAAAAACACAAGGTAAATCACTCCAATATCAGAGAGAGTATCATCACATATTATTTATAATTAATTTAATTAAATAAAGAATTAAATTTGTTGTAATTCATTCTTTATTGATGGATCAGGTAACAGATATGAGAAGCATCGTTATTGAGTTGTAGAAATAAAGTACATATTCCCTCTAGCGGCAATCCACATGTGTTCTATGAATCTCTGAACATCCCTGAAGCAATCTTTGGGTGCTAGCATGGAAGATCCTTGTGCTTGCATTGTCCGCCTTCGATCACCATGAAAACTGCTTCCAAAGCGTTCTCCTTGATCTGGTGGAGGAAGTTTTCTCTCTATTCTTGGGAGAATTCTTGGATAAGGGAGATATCTAGGGCTTCAGTGGATTCTCCAATTCTGTTGTGCACAATTAAGAAAAATGAATTGGATTTATGAGAAAATAACACAACAGAGTTTATATATCGCTAGTGTTAAAATTAAATAATTTCATAATTGACCTTAATTATTTATTTAATCATAGAGAAATCCCATCTCAAATAATAATAATAATATCGTTATATCTTGATTTAAGAACTAAAATCATCTTTTTAGGTATGTTTTCCTTTTCTGCTCGTTTTTGAGAAAAAGAGGAATTTCCGGAAAATTTTGATGTACATGCCGTATACTTTATGAGTAAATGCCATGTACTCGGTTACCGTGGGTAGCCAGGTGTTGGTCGTGTAGTGGCCATGCACATGGCCATGTGTGGTGACCTGGAGACTGCTTAATGTAGGGGATCATAAAGGCAAGTACACACTATGTACTTTCTTTTTTTCATTAAACGCATTGGGGTCGCGTCTGACGGACAGAGCCACGTTCTTCTAGGTTTGGTTCATTTGAGAGTGAGATAACGACCGCAATCTTCCTCTGAGCCCCCGACCGAGCATCTAACCTCTGATTCGACCACCATCAATTGTGTTGGAATCGCCTCAGTAAGCTCTTCCTTCTTCTAGAGATTCATTTCATGGTTCCTCTTCTTTCTCAAGTTATCCTTAGTTGAACGTTCTAGATGTTTTTGTAGATCTACAACATTCTTGGTCAATTCAAGGCTTGAGATTCACGTATAGAGATATCCCAACACCGAGGTAGGTGATCTATGTCTTTCTATTGAAAGACTTAGATTTATGTGTGCCAATTTTTCCAATACCCTTGAACAGGTTATTACGTGTTTACCATTTTATCCCTGATAATTTCCTTCTATACTGGTATGCTTGAATAGAGTCTAATTGAATGTGAATATGGTGATTTTATATGCCTTGGAATTGTTTTTCATGCATGTTTCTTGTTTTGACCGTTTGGTCTAGTTTGCTTGTTAGGCTGCTGTTTACTTTCCATGCCTAGTATTGTAGGATGGTGTGACCATTGTTCTGACATACAGTTATGTTTTAGACTATTTAGCCAAGTAGTTTTTGAGGTTTACTTTGTCTGATACGTGTTTCTATGCTTTCTTGACTTACACAGGGTCGTGAGAACCTGGTGTAGTAGACCATAGGAAGAATGGACAGAAGGGCTTCTCCAGAGTGTCTGTTTTTGCTTACGATACAAGACCAAAGGGGGAATTGATGTAAGTGCTTCCTCAGAGTGTCTATAGTTCCGCGACATGGTCCACAAGGAGAATGTGACATAAGTTCTTCTCCAGATCACCTTTAGTTACTGATATGAGACTATAGGGGGAATTGATGGCGAGTGATTCCCTAGAGAGTATATTCTAAAGTTGAACCAGATGGGTTAGACTGAGTGTACTTCCCAGAGGGTTGCTTGTGTTACTAGGTAGGACAAGAGGGGATAGGATGTGAGTACTTCCCAGAGGGTTACATGTTGTGTTATCTTATTTCTTGTGTTACTAGGTAAAACCAAAGGGGATATACTGTGAGTACTTCCCAGAGGGTTACCTTTTGTGTTTAGCTTCTTGCTTGTATTGCTAGGTTGGACTAGAGGGGATGGGTTGTGAATACTTCACTGAGGGTTACCTATTTGTGTTTACCTTCTTTAGTTAGTTGTAGCTTGATATATGAAAATAAATGCTGTGAAACTGTGGATTGGTTACTGCTGAGTACTTCCTTGTTTACTGCTTCCTATAATTTATTACCTTCCATATATTCACTAACTGTTAGGCACATATCTTGTGGTGATTGCCTACTGGGATTTAGACTCACACCCTATTTGGGATATTATTTTGGGCCCAAATAGATTATATTTTTGTAGGTATAGATAAGGGCAAGTGCCCTTCTACTTCATGTACTTGATTTGCTGTGGAGCAGGAGAGCATGGGACCAAGCTATGGCTTGCGATGCTAAGGAGTTATTTACCTTTATTTCTATTGTACTTTAGTTTAGTACTATTTTATTCCATCATTGTGACTTGTTTAGATACTTTCCTAGACATATGTATAATGCATCATTTATATATATATATGTGCTCCAGTTGTTTCTTCATCAGTCTTTTGTTGTTTACTATTGTATGGATTATTACTACTTTTGTGTTTTCCATTTGTTTACTTTCACTATGTTACTTTTACAATGAGGTAATAGTTTCCCCACTATCACACCTAAGGCCCTCACTGCTAATCGACATCCATTGGCATTCGGGGAAATGTGATTGAGGCCATGTGACCAACCAGGTATGGGGTGCCTCTGGGTGGCTTCCGGAACCAGGTTATTACAAAGTGGAATCACAGGTGTTTCTTTTCTTTGACTTACTGTTTAGAGCCTATAGTTAGGGATATTATCAAATAGGTACTTGGTAATAAGTTTTTCCTGGGAGTAGCTAACCCGTGTATAGGGAAAAGCCAATTTACCTCGTATTGCAATTTTTCTGGTTTTTCAATTTTACAATTGATTTGATTTTCACCATTGGGTGACTCACATGTATTGTGCTATTATTGTTGATATTGTTTAGGTTCTATTTCTATTGCAAATTGAGGAGATGATGGTATTTTATCTCATGCATCATATATTCACTTGCTAGAAATCACATGTCATGCATATTTTCCATGCCTTTTAGGGTGCATTAGTAATTTCATGTTGTTGTGATAGGTGTTGTGCTAGATATTCATGCTGTTGTGATATATGCCTTGATAAAAATACATGTTGTTTGATAAGGTATTGTTTGTGTAAGGTTTTGTTTGAATGAACACCAATCTTTGGTTCTTGAGGTGTTATGGTACCTCATGGACCGAAATTTAGTGGATCATTTCCTTTCTTTTTCTTGTTATAACATGTATAAGATGTAAAAATTTGATTAGTAGGGAGTATGGGCCCTCATGTATTGGCACTTTGGTGTTTGTTTCAGTGTTTTTCTGGGATTCAGAGTAGTTTTTTGGGCTTACTATCCAGAAAAAACCCAGAATACATACCGTGTAGTTTTGACTACACGCCATGTGTTCTTCCGTTTAGGAAGAAACTGTTTTTCTTAAGTACACACCGTATACCTTGTGTACAGATCGTGTAGTCTCTAACCGTGTTATAGGATGTGTGGTTAGAGACACGAGATAGATAAATTCTTATGGGAACACGTCGTGCACTGGTTGTACACACCATGTCATGTTGACCATGTGTCCTCCCATGTGACTAACAACACGGATGGAAAAATCATAAATTATAAAAGTCATGTCCATTATAAACACGATGTGCAGTGTAGTCTTGGAATCAAACCATGTAACTAACAACACAGGTCGGTTTTATCTTTCCTAGTACACATTGTGTCTATATGGAACAGGCCATATAGGGTCAGCTGAGTATCTAGCCGTGTCACAAACAACATGGGTCGGTGAAGCTCGTCTAGTACACACCGTGTCTGGAATAAACACGCCATGTAATATTGTTCTATGTTGAACCGTGTGGCTTATCCATGTAGAAGGACTTGGGTATGGGAAGAGAATTCAAGTACACACCATCTGTAAGGACAACACATTGTGTGTTTGGGGTGTTACACGACCAGTTCTGGAAGAATTACATGCCCATGCGAAAGGCCTAAGGGAACACACCATGTAGTGATTATACACGTCGTATAGTCTTGTTTTGTAAAACATGAATGCTTTATTTCTCCTGTTCCCTTATTACGCTTCCATTTTCTAGTCCTTGATGATCTTGATCTATGGTGTGTGTTTGACCTTGCAGAGTCATGCCACCGAGACATCCTCCTATTGTATTCTAGTTGTAAGGAGATGAACAGACAAAGAACATGATTGATAAAGGAATTCCAGTAGATACTCCCATTGTGCCAGTCTTGGAACTAGCCATTATACCTGACGCAGGTGCTGATGCACAGTTTATGGAAGGATTTATGAGGTTCATGCAGACCTTCCATTGGGTACTGTATCCTTCCCCGTCTATGGAAGAGTTGACATGGTTCTTTCAGTAGCAGCATCCTCCCACTTTCATAGGGGAAGGAAGACTTTAGGCTATATAGCCATGGTTAGAAGCCATGCTGTCTATCTTCGAGCATCTGGCAACTCCTACAGAGAAGAGGGTGAAGCTCGCTACTTACATGCTTCAGGATTCCTCCAAGAGATGGTGGGATGTGATCTCACGGACGGGACGCCAACCAGTCATGGCTTGGGATGAGTTCTAGAATTCCTTCTATGACTACTTCTATCTAGAGACTTTGAGGGTCAATCAAGACCAAGAGTTCATGAGTCTAGAGAAGGTTACTCTTTCTGTTATGGAGTATTCTTCTCGTTTCACTGAGATGCAGCGCTTCATGCCTATTCCAGGAGGTGATGAGTTATTCTTGGAAAGGAAGCTCGAGGATAGTCTGAGGCATGACATCTGATCATAGGTGAACATTTATAGGTTGACTTATATCACTTATATCATCAACTAAGTGCTGATCACGTAGCACAATTTGAGGGATTCTGGAGTGTTGATCCAGGGCGGTTCGACATCCGGTGTTAGTATCCCTCCTACTGACAGCCGGAAGCATCGCAGGGAGTCTTCGCGTGGAGATCCAAGGAGGCGAGATACTTCTTATGGTATCCAAGTGGTGTGCTACTAGTGTGAGAAGAGTGGGCATACGAGGCCACATTTCCCGATAGACCCATTAGAGTGTCGATATAGCGAGAAAACATGTCATCTTCAGTGCTTCTATCAGATCTTTTCACCAACATCTGGTGATAGGGTTCTTCTATGACTCCTCGTTCTAGGGAATCACCACCAGTTTCTCACCGGTATGGGAAATAGAGTTATTCCAACTGTTCAGGCCATGTTGGAGGTCGTGGTCATGGTAACCAGTTTCCCGGTTTTCAGTGACATCAAGGCGGATCAGCTCAGATTAGTCAGGCAGGGTCATAGGGTCGTGGTATAGGCCAGACTATTGCAATGAAGCAGACCCAACAAGAGCAGGATCCTGGTCCTTCTAAAGTTCGAGGTACGATCTTAGTTGCCTTAGATTTAGCTTCTTCTCTTTTTGATATAGGGACTTCCCATATCTTTATATCTGTTGTTGTTTTGGAGAGTATTGGGCTCTGTATCTTTTCTTCTGCTGATATCTTGACACTAGACACTCCGTTGGGGACTAGAACAGATAGTGTACATCAATGTAAGGAGTGACCTCTATAGGTTGGTGTGTGTCACTTCTTTTGGGATCTCTATGTCCTAGAAATTACAGGCTATGATGTCATTCTCAGAATGGACTAGTTGGTTCCCTTCTAGGCATTTTTCTATTGATACTTCCATAGGGTGAGTTTCACATCACTAGAAGGTGGATCGTTTCTTCATAAGGGCGAGTGGAATGTCCAGGAGAGCAGAGAGGGACCCGGGCATCATGGGTTTGGAGGGGTTATTACCCATATTTCTAGTCTATATCTGGATGACTAAGGGACTTCAAAGTTAGTCTTTCCTCCAGTGGTGGATCGTTTCAAAGACGTCATTCCAGAGGAATTTTCAGGTTTTCCTCTAGAGAGAGAGGTGGACTTTTCTATTGATCTCATGCTAGGAGTGGCACAGATGTGCATTTCTCTATATACGATGGCTAAACTAGAGTTACAAGAACTCAAGAAGTAGTTGGATGAGTTGCAGGCAAAGGGTTTCATTCGAACTAGTACTTCCCATTGGGGTTCACCTATCCTATTTGTGAAGAAGGTAGATAGTACCCTCAGTCTTTGTGTGGATTATCAGAAGCTGAACCAACTGACAGTCAAGAACCGATATCTCTTGACGAGGATTTATGACCTATTTGATCATCTTTGAGTAGCTCGGGTGTTCTCAAAGATTTACTTGAGATATGGTTATCATCAATTGCACGTTAGACCATCTGATATACCTCTTACAGCTTTCTGAAGTAGGTATGGTCTATACTATTATGTGGTTATGCCATTCAATCTCATGAACGCACTTGTAGTTTTTATGGCACTGATGAACCGAGTGTTCCATCCATACTTAGATTCATTCATGGTAGTCTTTGTGGACAATCTCTTGGTGTACTCAAACACTCGACCCGACCATGCTACCCATATTGAGATCATTTTGATTACACTAAGAGAGCATTATTTATATGCTATGCTCTCAAAATACCATTTTTTGATGGACTAGATTCACTTTTTGGGTCATGTTATCTCAGAGACAGGAGTATCAGTAGACCTAGAGAAAGTGAGAGTAGTAGTTTCCTGGGAGCAGCTAAAGAACGTCTTTGAGGAACAGAGTTTTCTAGGGCTGGCTGGATACTACTGACGTTTCATACATGAATTTTCATTCTTAGCAGCACCACTGATGGGCCTGACTAAGAAGGGTGTGAAGTTTTTGTGGTCAGATTCTTGTGATTTAGCCTTTCAAGAGCTAAAGTGGAGGTTGACTTCCGCACCGATACTAGTTTTTTCAGATCTGGTCAAGAGCTATACTGTGTACTGTGATGCTTCAGGTATCGGTCTGGGAGTTGTGCTTATGCAGGATGAAGGAGTCATTGCATACGAGTCTCGACAGTTAAGTCCACATGAGAGGAATTACCTGACGCACGATCTCGAGTTGGATGTTGTTGTTCATGTCTTGCGCTGTTGGAGACATTATCTTCTGGGAGACCATTTTGTGGTTTTCACAGACCATAAGAGTCTCAAGTATATCTTCACTTAGCGTAACTTGAATCTGAGACAACGAAGGTGGTCTGAGTATCATCAGTCCTTTGACTTTGATCTTGCCTATACACCTGGGAAAGGCAACGCAGTACCTGATGTGCTAAGAAAAAGGACTCAGATACAGGCAGTTCAAAAGGCCAGTAGTGAGTGGCAGCTTATGGATTTGTTCTCTGAGGTGCATTTGGAGGTGCACGACAGATAGGGGTTGACTTTTCTTTCTTCTTTGGCTGTTACCTCTACTCTTCTTGATCGAGTGCGAATGAGGCAGCATTCAGATTCTAAAGGCCTAGTCCTATGGGAAAGCGTGTTAGGAGAGGACCCTATTCCAGGGTGGACCATAAGTGAGGATGAGATCTTGCATTTATAGGGGCGTGTATGGGTGTCATCACACATACGTGAGGAGATGATGTGGGAATTTCATTCCTCTGTTTGGGCAGTTCATCCTGGTTTCACCAAGACTTATCGTGATCTAAACCGCCATTATTGGTGGCCAGGTATGAATAAAAATGTTATTGGTTTTTTCATGAAGTGTTCCACTTGTCAGCAGGTGAAGGTGAAGCATCAGCGACCAAAAGGGATTTTTCAGTAGTTACCCATTCCCAAGTTGAAGTGGAATGATGTCACGATGGATTTTGTGACAGGTTTACTGAGGTCGCCTCAAGGGAATGATGCAGTTTGGGTTGTCATTGATAGACTCACGAAGGTTTATCACTTCTTTCCAATTAAGGATACCTTCAGTATTGATGAGATATGACAGTTGTAAATACGAGAGATTATATATCTACATGGTGTTCCACACTCCATCGTTTCAGACAGGGATGACTGTTTTACTTCTCAGGTCTGGCAGGGGCTTTAGAAGGCTTTGGGTACACAGGGGCTTTTGAGTATATCTTACCGTCCCCAGACAGATGGCCAGTCTGAGCATACGATTTAGGTTCTTGAGGATATGCTTCGTGAATGCATCTTGGATTTTGGAGGTTCTTGGGAGAAGCATATACCTCTTGTGGAGTTTGCCTATAATAATAGGTTTCAAGAAACTATTTATATTTCACCTTATGAGGCTTTGTACGGTAGGCCATGCCAATGACCTTTATATTGGCTGGAGGCAGGAGTGGCAGCTATGTTGGGACCTTGTATTGTTCAGGAGACCACATAGTAGATAGATTTGATTTAGAAGATGATGGATACTGCATAGTCTCGACATAAGTCTTATGCTGATCAGCGGAGATGACCTCTGGAGTTCGAGGTTGGGGATTAGGTTTTCTTATGTGTCACACTGAGGTTGGGACACAGAAGGATTAGGAGACAGGGTTATCTTTCACTGAGGTATGTCGGGTTGTTTGAGGTTTTGGAGAGAGTTGGGCCAGTTGCCTATTGGCTCCAGTTACCTCAGAGGTACTGGGCTACGCACGATGTCTTCCATGTTTCTCAGCTTCGACATTTCTTCTCAGACCTGTCTCATGTCTTCTAACCTGAGGAGGTTGAGTTGGAAGTGGATGCATCTTTTGAGGAGCATCCACTCTGGATTATTGATTGAAGTATGAAGGTTCTATATGGACAGTCTGTTCCTCTAGTACGAGTGCTATGGAAGCACGAGTGAGTACATGATGAGACTTGGGAGAGGGAGGGAGACGTACGATCTTAGTGGATGGAGCTGTTTGGGGTTTCTTCTTCTACGCCACCTTACTAGGGAAATTCAAGGATGAATTAATTTAATGGGGAATGTTTGTAAAAACCCGGATCTTCTTCTCAAGTATGTTTTCATTTTCTGGTCTTTTTTGAGAAAAAAAGAAATTTCTGGAAATTTTGGAAGTACACGTCGTGTACTTTATGAGTACACGCTGTGTACTCGGTTACCATGGGTAGCCAGGTTCTAGCCATGTAGCAGCCATGCACACAGTCGTGTGTGGTGACCTGAAGACCTCTTAATGTGGGGGGGCGATGAAGGAAAGTACACACCGTGTACTTATAAAGTACATGTCGTGTACTTTTTTTCATTAAACGCACTGGGATCACATCTGAAAGACAGAACCACCTTCTTCTAGGTTTGGCTCATCAGAGAGTGAGAGAATGGCTGCGATCTTCCTACGAGCCCCCAACCGAGTATCTGACCTCTGATTCGACCGTCACCGATTGCATTGGAATCTCCTTAGTAATATATTCCTTCTTCTAGAGCTTCGTTTCATGATTCCACCTCTTTCTCAAGTTATCCCCAGTTGAACGTTTTAGACGTTTTTGTAGATCTACAGTGTTATTGGGCGATTCAAGGCTCGACGTTCATGTATAGAGATCTCCCAACACTGAGTTAGGTGGTTTGTGCCTTTCTGTTGAAATTATTTGATTTATATGTTCCAATTTATCCAATACCCTTGAACGGGGTATTGTGTGTTTACCGTTTTAGCCCTGATAATTGGTTGCTATGCTTGTATTATTTAATCACTAATAAAAGTTTTTCCTTTAGAGACCACCATTGGAGGTCGCTATTGGGCTGTAGAGACCGCCCAGCGACCGCTGAAGGCGGCCGAGACACCAGCCTACAGCGACCGCAGCGGTCGCTGAAGCCAAACAAAAATCTGGCCTACAGCGACCGCCATTGGCGGTCGCTACACTGGAATTTTTTTTTAAATAAAATTCATGATGAAGAATAAAAAAAACAGCATATAAATCATCAAAAATGAAAAACAAATCCAAACACAATAAAGATCAGGATTATCATAAACAATAAATGATAGACGTGCTCCAACGATCCACAACCACCGGCTTTAAAAACCTACAATAAGATACAAAGAAATAAACAAAACAAATGTAAATTTGAAATATTTATTCAATTATTATATACATATAATAAAATGAAATATGACATCTCATGGGCGCTATAATAATTTAAAACCACCAATTTATGAAATGTTATCATTTATGAATTGGTTTTACTTATTTTGGAGTCTTTACTTTAGTTTAGGAAAATGTCTTTTGTTGTATTAAAATGAGAGTTTTCTGCATGCACCACAAGTACGATGGACGTTCCGTCTTCTCCTGCATGTCACGAATAATATTAATATCGTTCCCGTGCGGTTTCAGGTCATTCGGAGCACGTTTTCTCTGAATTCGACCGTGACATGCTGTTTTGGTGTTTTCTGACATCATAAATGCGTTTCCAGTCACTGCGGTCAAACGAAACCTCCGATTGACGTTCAGTTTATCTGACCATTTCAAAATTCATACCGCGGTTGTTTTCTTATGATTTTGTGGCATTCTGAGGTCATTCGGGTGGTTTTGACCACCCAGTGCGCCCTTTAAGAGTGCGCCGAACTGCTCAAAATGACACATTCACCCGTACTGTGTGCACCGCACGTCTGATGGATGTTCCGTCTCCTCCTGAATCTCATGAATAATATTCCTATCATTCCTGTGCGGTTTTAGGTCATTCGGAGCACGTTTTCTCTGAATTCAACCATGACACGCCGTTTTGGTGTTTTCTAACACCGGAAACGTGTTTCCGGTCACCGTGGTCAAACGGTACCTCCGATTGACATGCCTTCTATCCAAATATTTCAAAATTCACACCGCAGTTGTTTTTGTTTGATTTCGTGGCATTCTGAGGTCGTTCGGGTGGTTTTGACCACCCAACGCGCCCTTTAAGAGCGCACTGAACTGCTGAAAACGACACATTCGGTCGTACCGCGCGCACCGCACGTCCGATGGACATGGAGTCTCCTCTTGTATCTCAAGAATAATATTCATATAGTTCTCGTGCTAAGGGAAGATTCCAACGATGGCGGAGGGCACGCGGAGGGCAGAGGCCGACGATGGTGGAGGGTGGAGGGCGGCGACGCGGACGGCGGGGGATGGCACACGGAGGGAGAGGCAGGGCGGAAAGGGACGACGCGCGGGGATGGCGGCGACAGGGGGGGAGGTCAAGGGTTATGGGGGGGGGGGGCTAGGTCAAGGGAAACGGGGGGGGGGGGGGCTAGGTCGAGGGCAACGGGGGGGGGGGGGGGTGGGCGCCGAAGCCGTTAATTTTTTTTACAAAGGGAAGTGACCGCCAAAGGTGGTCGCTAGTGTTAGGGGGCTTCAAAGCCCAATATTTTAGTAGTGAATATAGGCTAATTGAATGTTAATAGGGTGATTTTATATTCCTTCGAAGTGTTTTCCATGCATGTTTCTTATTTTGACTATTTGGTCTAGTTTTCCTGTTAGGCTGCTGTTTACTTTCCATACCTAGTATTGTAGGATGGTGTGATTATTGTTATGACATGCTGTTATGCTATAGAATATTTATCCAAGTAGTTCTTGAGGTTTAATTTGGCCGATAGGAACTACTATGCTTTCTTTACTTACACAAGGTTGTAATAACCTAGTGTAGTAGACCATAAGGTGAATGGACGGAAGGGCTTCTCCAGAGTGTCTGTTTTTTCTTACAATGTGATACCACAAGGAGAGTGGACATAAGTTCTTCCTCAGAGTGTTTGTAGTTCCTTGACATGGTCCATAGGGGAAAAGTGATGTAAGTGCTTCCCCAGAGCACCTTTAGTTACCGATACGAGACTATAGAGGAAATTGATGGCGAGTGCTTCCCCAGAGAGTCTTCTCTAAAGTTGAACCAGAGGGGTTAGACTGAGTGTACTACCCAAAGGGTTTCTTGTGTTTATTGGTAGGATGAGAGGGGATAAGCTATGAGTACTTCCCAGAGGGTTACCTGTTGTGTTATCTGCTTTCTTGTGTTGCTAGGTAGGACCAAAGGGGATAGACTATAAGTACTTCCCAAAGGGTTACCTTTTGTGTTTAGCTGCTTGATTTTGTTTCTAGGTAGGACCAGAGGGGATGGGCTGTGAGTACTTCCCAGAGGGTTACCTATTTGTGTTTACCTTCTTTGGTTATATGTTTCTTGATATATGAAACTGAATGCTGTGAAACTTTGAATTGGTTATTACTGATTACTTCCTTGTTTACTGCTTCCTGTTATTTATTACCTGCCATATATCCACTGACTATTAGTAACATATCTTGGGGTGATTTTCTACTAGGATTTAGTCTCACACCCTGTTTTGGATATCCTTTTGGGCCCAAACAGATTATATTGCTACAGGTATAGATAAGGGAAAGCGCCCTTCTACTTTAGGTACTAGATTTTATGCGGAGCAGGAGAGCATGGGACCAAGCTATGGATTGCGATGCTGATGAGTTATTTACCTTGATTTCTCTTGTACTTTGGTTTAGTACAATTTTATTCCAGCATTGTAACTTGTTTGGATGCTTTACAAGACATATGTATCGTGCATCATTTATATATATATGTGCTCCAGTTTTTTCTTCATCAATATTCCATTGTTTACTGTTATATGGATTACTACTGCTTTTGCTTTTTCCATTTGTTTAATTCTGTTGTGTTTCTTTGCCAGTGAGGGAATAGTTTCCCCACTATCACACCCAAGGCCCTCGCTTCTAGTCAGCAACCTCTGGCATTTAGGGAAATGTGCTTCAGGCCATGTGACCAACCCGATACGGGGTGCCTCAGGGTGGCTTCTGGAACCGGGAAGTTACACTCGACATGTGCTTAACATGTGAATTATATTCAAATATTATTTAATTGAATGATATTTATTATTTATTATTTCTCATTTGATCTAAAAACATGGTCCTCCATTCCACCATAATATTTATTGGACCATGAATAATGACTATTTATTTATTAAATAAATATCAATTCATTATTTTCCAATAAATAAATAAATATTATATTTACTAAATAGAAAGTAAATATTTATATGTGATCAAGTATATATTAATAGTTATTATACAATATATGGGAATAAAATTTATTCAACTTGTTAAATAAAAATAGTAACATATTATTTAACTGAGATTCTGGATACACTTAGTGTGTGGCCCTGTAGGCCTCTTTCTCGTGGCATTAGGCGAAACATCCTAAAGTCTATGGTTTGAGTCTGGAAACATGCCAAAGAACCCATAGGTAAATAAATTAATTCTGTGATAACATGATACCTCATGTGGATGTTTACTATGTAATACAATATCTTTATCATGATATATCTAATCAAGGAGGTTTCATGATGTTTCCATCAACCTATGTGCTTGATATCCCTTTCTTTTATTCTCCAAAAAGAATTTTCCTATAGAACACCATGGACATGGATTTATTTATGCTATATCATTACCATAAAAGGTCCTGAGTTTTCATATTCCATTAATAAATATAAGGTAAAATCCTTTCTCTCACTATTCATAAATGTAATATTACTCGGGACGCACCCAACATATCCTACCTCACTGTGAACATCAGTCATCATGGTTTTCATCAATTCATCTAAGTGCGTGAATCATAATACTCATTAGTAATATTCATAAAAACTAAGGACCAATATACACATCTGTGGATGGGAACATCCAATGACACATATAAATGTGGATTTCCTACTGGAGGGTCTCATTCTCATAATATCATACTAGATATTATAATGGGCGTACACCATGAGAAGGTGCCTCAATGTCCTATGAGTCTCCACCATTGATATCCTATATCATTTGTGTCTCTCAAAAGATATCATCTGGATATAGAAAATATATTCATGAATAGTGTCCTTGTACATTTGGTTTCTCATCATACTGGGGAACTGCTATGACCTTTTAGTGTGACAGATACTCTTAGAACATTATCACATACTATTTCGTGAAGATGAAAAATAATGATTTGATAAGTAGTTTATTAATATTTAAAACAATTAATAAATGTTATCATAAAGTACATAGAATATTAGTTATAGGGTATAAACTCTAATAGCCTCCCACTTACACTAGAACCAACTGCTAATAACATTCAGTCCGCTAACTCTCACATGATACTCATGCTTCTGCTGAGATAGGCCTTTAGTAAAAGGGTCCCCCACATTCTCTTCTATGGGAAATATGCTTACTGCAACATCACCCCTCTCATATATATCCCTAAATAGGTGATACTTTCATAGTATATGATTTATCTGTTGGTGTGACCTTGGATCTGTTGAAAGAGCCATCACTATAGTATTATCACAATACAATGTGATAGGGTATTTACTTATAGGTACCACATCAAGATCATGAAAAATGTTCTAAATATAAATGGATTACTTGGCTACATTAGAATCCACTATATACTCTGAATCTGTTGTATAATCAGTGACAACTAGATGCTTTGAACTCTTCCAGCTCATAGCTCCCCCGTTGAGAAAAAAAACATATCTGGATTGTGAAATCAGATCAATCAGATTCATTTGAAAACCAGAATTAGTATAACCCCTGATGACCAGCTCCTCATATCATCCATACATCAAGAACATGTCCTTTTTTATTATAAGATACTTAAGGTTAACCTTAACAACATTCCAATGTTGTTCTCCTAGATCTTCTTGATATCTACCTACCATGATTAATGTATATGAAAAATAAAGTATAGTAAATAACATGGAATACTTGATTGATCATATCACTAAAGAGTATGTAAAACACCATGAACCATTTAAGGATCGTGTTACAACTTTCCACCTATCCACCAATATATCTCTCTTAGATTGGTTTCACCCTAGTTCTTAACTTGAACCACCTCTACTATCTTGGGAGCTCCATCTATAACATATGCTTTTACTCACACACATGTGAGGGGAAAAAGGTTAACATAAAAGAAACCATGGGCATTCATTCTCTACATAATAAGAGGATAGAAGGCATGCATAACAAAAATTTAATTTAATATAAAATTAAAAGGAAACCAATCTCACAAAATGGTCTGGTCTTTGATCATGATCATGCACATGCATGCAAGAAATTATGAATTTAATAAAACTAGCATTCAATTCATAATTGTTCTTATTTGTGAATATTTTTCTTGAACCAATTAATTATCATCTATAATTAATCAATTCTTTTATCATAATTCTCATCCAAATTTCCTTGAGATTCTCATCCATTATAATTTAAAACTAATTAAATAAATTCATTTAAAATTAAATTTGTACATAAATTTACATTGGAGACAACACAGTGAATACCCAACCAATTCTTCCCAACATGTATTATACTATTTAATTATTTTACTCTTGTGACATATGGAATACACAACTTATCACGTACTTTAACAACATGTAATTCATGGATTATTACACAAATTACATTATTTTTTGTCACATGTTATGCATTAATGTGCATAGTGTAACAAATTGTAATTCGACTTAGACGTGATATGCAGATCTAAACATTATGCATATATTAATTAATCATTTTAATATTTATATGTATTAAAAACTATCAAATGGTGTGTCTTATCTTTACAACCACATTCAAGTATAGGTCTTAAGGGTTATATAGTAAAATAAATAAATTTTAAATATGTGTAATTTTGTATAAGTACATGGTGTGTACATGTGAGATACACAGTGTGTACATCTCTCACCATCTATCTGAGGAACACGCCAAGGGACTCAACATGTAAATCATGCCTCAGAAACTAGATTACAAGGCATGTCTAATGGGATATATACTGTGTGATCTCAAAATTACACGATCACCAGTCAAGTAAGTTTTTTTATTTAAATACATGACCCTTCTATGACTCAAAGGGACTATATGCTGTGTACGTGGGCTATAAGGCATATACACTGGTTGATCATGCACCAATTTGTCCCAGTAAACACGTGGTTTAATAATTTAATACACCAAGTGTTAACAATGAACAAATTTTGAATAAATTATAAAATTAATTCATCATGTATTGAACACGAGTACACAACGTGTAAATCTGGTTAGACAATGTGTACTTATGTGTTATTTGGAAAGAAACCATGGAACCTCTGGATGAGTTACTTGATTTTATTTTAATTATAAAATCAATTGTTTCGATTAGATCTATGAGAAATGACAGGGAACAAAGCAGATATCATGATTCAGATTAATATAATGATTAAACATGAATTGTAAAACTAAATTAAAATGTGTAAATCACCAATGATGTATAAATAATTATAAGTAATTATTTGACCTCTCTGATACCACTTATAGGTTCTGAACGTAGAGGAAGCATGTGATTGGAGGTTCCCAACATTTCTTTTTTTTTCATGATCAATGATCAATCTAAAATATATATGATGATAAACACTGAGATCTATGGAATTAAATCAAAGAAAACAGACATGTGAAATCACGTCGGAACCAAAGGGAGGATCATAAAATATTATTTATAATTAATTTAAATAAATAAATAATTATCTTTATTGGAATTATTTCTTCATTGATGTATCTGGTAACATATCTGTGATGCACTATCGTTGTGTTGTAGGAATCAAGTGAATATTCCCTCTAGAGGTTAACCACATGTGTTCCATGAATCACCAGACATCTTTGAAGGAATATCAGGGTGCTAGCATGGTAGATCCATGCACTTACATCATCGTCCATTGATTGTTATGAGAAACACATCCAAAGAGTTCTCCTTGATCTAATGGAGGAAGTTTTCTCTCCATTCTTGGGAGCATTCTTGGAGAAGGGAGCTCTCTAGGGCTTGAGTGGATCCCCCATTTGTTTGTTCACAACCCAGAAAAATGAATTGGATTAATGAGAGAATAACATTATTGGGTTTATATATCGCTGGGGTTAACATAAAATAATCGTAGAAGTTCCCTTAATTATTTATTTAATCCTAGAGAAACCCCATGTCAAATAATAATAATAATATCATTATTTCTCAACATACACTTAATTTTCGAATTATAAATAAATATAAATCGATCAAATAGTATTAAATATTTATTATTTCTCACCAGAAAAAAAAATCAGTCCACCATTCCTCCTTAACAATTATCAAACCTTGAATAATGACTTTTTATTTATTAAATAAATATCACTGAATTATTCACCAATAAATAAATAAATATTATATTTACTAAATAACAAATAAATATTTATATATGATCAAGAATACATGAATAATTATTAAACTCCATATGGTAATAATATTTATTCAACTTATTAAATAATAAATAATAATATATTATTTAACTGAGATTCTGGATACACTTTGTGTGTGACCTACTAGGCCTCTTTCTTTGTGGCATTTGGTGAAACAACCTAAAGTCTGAGGATAATGTCTAGCATCACGCAACAGAATCCATAGAGATTGAATTTAGTGGCACAACATCATGATACCTCACACAAATTCTTACTGTGTAATGTAATCCCTTAATCATGATATCTCTAATTAAGTAGGTTTCATTCTAGTGCCATCAACCTATGTGCTTGATGTCTCTTTATTAGATTCCCTAAAAATGAACTTTCCTATAGAGCACAATGGCCATGGATTTATTTAGGCTCTATCATTTCAATCAATGGTCCTGAGATATCATCTTTAATTAATAAAAATAAGGGAAAAATCCTTTCTCTCATTATTCATTAATGAAACATTACTCGTGACACACCCAATACATCTTACCTCTCTACGAACAATTGTTGTCATAGTCTTTTTCAATACATCTGAGTGCGCAACTCATAATACTACTTAATAATAATCATAATATCTGTGGACCAGTATACACGTTAGTAGATAAGAATATCCAATGACACATATAAATGTGTATTTCATACTGACAGGTCTCGTTCAAATAATATCCTACTAGATATTACCAAGGGTGTACACCATGAGAAGGTGCCTCTAAGTCCTATGAGTCTGTACCCCTGATAGCTTGTATCATTTTTGTCCCTAAAATGATATCATCCAGCTATATAACATATATTTATGAATAGTGTCATAGAAATTTTAGGTTCTCAACATATCAAGGAACTACTATGACCTTTTAGTGATACAACTACTCTTAGGAAATTATCACATACTATGTCACACAAAAGAACAATCATGATTTGATAAGTAGTTTATTAATATTCAAAATAATTAATACATGTTATCATAAAGTACAAAAAATTTGGTTCTAGGGAACCAACTCCAATAGTCCCATCATGCCATCATTACTATCCTAATCAGGGAACTTCATGTTGTATACAGTCTTAGATGACATGAATAATATTTTAAAGCATGGTTTTAGAGGAAAGTAACACAATACCTTTGTAGGAGTTTTATTATTCTATTTCTTCTTGGGGTTGTATTGATTTATACTCTCATTGTTATTCATTTAATTCCATCTTCTTGTATGAAATATCATTCATTATTATTTATCAAACCCTTCTCCCCTGTAAAGCATGCGATCATTGAGGCATGCATGTATCTTTGTATAATCAAGTCCAATTTTTTTGATGGATTTCTTTATCTCATAGAATGATGAAGGGATATTAGCTTCACTAAATTCATCATGAAGAAACTATAAAATCCTGGACATTACTTTTTCAGTAATTCCATAGTGACACTTAATATGATACAACTTATGTAGAAAATACAACTTCAAATACTTGGAACACCCTTCATATAGTTCTTTTTTTCCGTCTTTAACTAATTCATAAAATTCATTTTATGGTTATTGAATTTATGAGAAAAATTAACCTACTCATGATCAACTGAATATTCTTTTGATCTATTAAAATATTGGATATTATATTTTGAAAAACAAAATGCATCATTTAACAAATTTTGAACCGAATTATCCTATATCAGGTCACATTGTGTTTTGTTGACAATATTGTCTTTGTTTTCACTCTCCATAGCATTTTATTCACCATGACAAATACAACATACACATAGAGTAGGAAATTTTTTCAATATCAAATGAATGTATAATTAATTTCTATTCAAACATCACTAAATTTTACAATCACAACATGAACATTTTATTCTAACATCCACTGATCAGTTTTAAATTGCATAATCTAAAAATTATTCTAAACCCTTGTCATAAAGATGTTTGTTTCAAGGTAAATTAATCAAAAAAATCCTCGGGTATTCAATTGTATTCCCCATATACATTTAGATATAAATATTTAAATTTTTAATAAAATAGGTATAATGAAAATTAAAAACCACCCAACTTCTTCACCGACTCTTTCATAACAACTATAAAGGAAAATTGAATAAATCAAATAATTAACTTTTTCTTACCGAACTATGAATATAAAAACATAAATAAAATAAATTATTATTTATCATAAACATAGATGAATAATGACATAATTAGATGACCACCATATTTTTATCATCTAAAATGGATTTAATAATAAATTAGACAACCTCCACCAGCTCGAAAACATAGTGATATTTTTTCATGAAACAGATATCAACCACATTCTTATCATCCAACAGGGATCACTATAATAATTGTAAAATGACGACTTAATTTCAACAAAATTGAAAAAAACCATGATATACATAGCCTACCATTTCATTTCATCCATGATGGATAAATATGTCCATTAACCTCCACATAAAAACTTCCATAGAGGGAAAATGACATCAACAATCTCATTTCATAGAATATTTATACCTCCATGATGACCATCATAAAACTAATTTAAAAAATTATCTTAATCCATCATTTAAATATAATAAAAAACAAATATATATAACAAAAATTTAATTGAAATCATAAAAAATTTATAATCAAATAAAAAATAAATCATCATATTTAATTAAGAGAATAAACATTTTAATAAAGAGTTATGGAATCACATAAATTTAATTTAATTAAATAAAGTACATGAAATAAGCAATTAATATCATATAAAAATTTAGGAATATTTTATATTATAAATTCAAAAAAGTGTAATAAAAGTTTGTTTTTGAATAAAAAAACCTTAGGGGGGTCATGACGTTTACCTGTAGGGGGGTCAGTGTCACAGTAGTAGGTGATTGGGGTTTGGGGTCATGGCGGTCACCAGAAGCAGGGTCAGGGTCATGACTGTAGACAAAAGGGAGATTCAGGGTGACGATAATCGCCAGATAGAGGGTGGGGGGGGGGGGGTGGGGGGGGGGGGGGTCATGATGGTCACTGGAAAGGGAGATCAGGGTCATAAAAGTAATATACAGGGGTGTCAGGTGACATTGGTCGCTAGTAGAGGGTCGGGGTCCGAGTGGTCTCCTGTAGGGGGGTCTCCACCGATGAGGTGAGAGGAAGATGGAGGTTGGGGGGGTTCAATGGTCACTACCTAGGAGGTAATAGGGAGGTTGGGGTGGGGGGGGGGGGGGTCGTGGTTCACCTACAAGGATGGGAAAGGGATGTCAATGGGGGTCACATGTCACCACCAAGGTGGGGGTCAACATCATGACCAGGGAGGGGATAGGTAGGTCAGAGGGGGCGGGAGGGTCGCGGGTAACCATTGATGCGGAGGGGGGTCTCAGTTTCCATCAATGAGGATATATAAGGAAATCAAAGGTAGGGATTGGGGTTGGGGTCGTAGAGGGAGTGGGGTGAAGGAGGGAAGAAGAATTTAGGTTTTTTAACTTTTAGTGGGGTTTTAGTTGAAACTCATGCTAATTGTTAAAATAAAAAATAGCGGTGATTTAATTATACTATTGTTGTATTATAAATTTTTTTATTGGATTTATTTTGTGGAGGTTATTTGAACCTCCACTAATAAACTACCGCTATGCACTGCTTTTTTTGTAGTGGAACCCTCCTATTTTACTAGGGCCTTGGTCCTCTACTTTGAAATTGTGTCCCCTTGACTATGTGACACAGTGGTGAGACATGGTTTGACTTAGATGATACATCACACAAGATGTTTTCCACCATAGATTAACTTCTAAAACTGATGGAACCCTTTTCCTGGCTTGAGATGTTAGATAGAGATTTCACTTCTCTCTCATTCGATTTTCATTAGTTTGAGGATATATGTGTGTGTGTGTGTGTCTGTGTGTCCATGTTGTTGTATCTTATTACTATATTTCTATGGATAAAAGATACATGACATGTATTCCACCCACACATCATGTTGAGGTCCTTATGGTTGGATAAGGATTCTCTTTTTCTTTGGGTTGAGTTGTTTCCTATTTCTTGTCTACTACCTATCTATTCCTATCATGTCTCTTATTGTTCAACCTTCAGCTTTTAGGGCATCCTACATGGTATGTTTATACTCACCCCTACATGAGCTTTGCTCACATGTGTCACATCTTATGCAAGAGATGAATAGGTTGGTGGTGATTATAGAGGATCTTTGGGATACGTGGTGAATTGAATGACATACAATAGTCAGAGCTTGGAGATTAAGAGTAGGGCTCTCCCAACACTTTTCATTTCCATTTTATCTAGGTTGGTACATCTTTCTTGTTCACCATGTATGTTTCCCCTTTACTTCCAGATTGTATTATAGTACTCTTGTACACCCTAGAGGTTTTTCATATTCATCATTATATTCTAGATATTGTATCTTTTTTTATTATTCCTCCACACTTTTCCATGGAGATGGTTAGGTGTGTGCATACAAGTACATAGGAAAAGACCTACCATGTTAGATAAGCCTTTTGTCACTTTTCTACAGCCCCTAGAATATGTAGGTGGTCTTGGGGTAGTTAAAACTTGAGCCCCATTGGGTCGATTTGTGAAAATAGCACCAAGAACATGCCATCATCCCCCATCAATGCTCATCATCGGATATCGCAAGCCCACATGTCGCTTCCCCCTTCTCCATCTGTAGCCACTACACTGGTCCCACATATCGAAGCCACCATGGATGAAAATCTCATTGATGGCCTCAACCCAAAGTGTTGTTCATCCCAAAAGGGACTGAATTCCACAACACCTTGGATTCAACATCATTGTCTACTCCAATATATCACACACCATGCCTGCTTATGATGAAAATCAACCACCTCTCCACCCTCGTTGATTGGAAAGGCCATTATCCCCCACAATCTTCATCACAATCCATCACCCCACCATCGACATGCACCCACCATCAAAAAAGAGGATTCCCCATTTATGGCCACAGACCCCTACCAACATGGATCACTATCACCCATCATGAAGCACAATTCTGCACACCGCCAAACATCAACTACTTCATGACCCATCATCACCACCTTGCACGGTCTTGCGTGATCCTACCATCTTGCTTCCTACCATGCATACCATAAGAAGAATATTGAGACAACCAGACCCCAATTTTTTTGGTGACCAAATACAACACCCCCAAGGGGGTCAATTTTTCAATTTGAAGGATCAGATTTGATCCATATATGTACTGCATATGGAGCCACGATTGAGTATCAATCAATGATGACCTTGTACACAATTTATATAAATACCCAAATAATGTGAACCTTAGGTTATAGACCATGGTACTAATATTTATTGAAAATAGAATGAGAAAAAAGTAAAAAATGGAGATATCATGTGGATAACACTAAAAAAATGAAACAAAAAACAAAGTAGACAAATGCCAAGGAAAAAAGATAGATTATTCATCAACTGTAATGAGATCGGCCACCACCCCTACCTCTTAGATTATGAACCTTCCTCCAGTTTCTAAAAATTTTTCATGTATTTTTATCATTATCTTGAGGGAAAATATTAACATATATTGAGGTGGAATCTTCAATAACCAGACCCAAACTATCTGATAATATATTTAGATTAGAACCGCACCATGCATTGATAGGATCAATGCTTTAGAAATTTCCTTAACCTAGGAAACTTCCCTGATCATTTATAAATTATTCAAGGGAAACCTCTCTTTTAATGGATCTGTTTAAAATTCTAGTTAGACAATTGACATTACCTTCAATTGGACCTAGATGTCATTGGTAGTAGATTGAGGATCATTTCAAAAAATTCATTTGATCTGCATTATCCTAGAAATCGTATCCTCAAGTTTGTTATATTTATTTTAAGAAACAACCATTTATCATATGAAGTCAAAATATCACCCTTTAGATCATTATATTGCAAAAAATCCTGACCATGCATGGTGCCCTAGCTTCCAGTTTGGGTGGACGTCCCAGGTTTACCTTTACAAGAAATATACAAGAAAGAAGGATCCTTTTTCTGTTTACCTAGAACAAAGAATAATCCCACAATGGTAATACATTTTTTACCTAGATTCATGAGTCCTCATAAAATTTTATTCATGATAATCTACTCCATTGATCCCCCCCTCACTTTCTTGAGACAAAGCATCATCCCATATTTAATATTAAGGCCATAAGAAACCTCCACATGTGTGGTATGAAAAATTGAATTTTTCTACTGATCCATCTTCTCATAATATTGAATTTTATTTACACTCACTAAAAATTGGTCCTAAAAAAGGGTGACCCAGAACATCATAAAATATAGTAGGATTGTCAGCGGTCCGTCCAGGAAGCTTCTTCAAGGAATCACTATAGCTAGTGGTGGTGTGAATCTCATCTACTTTAAGAGACTAGTCATCAATAATTGGAATATTGGACTTGAAATTCCCAATGGAGTGCCCAGTTTTATTGAAACTGGAGAAGCGAAGGGTCATTATATATAATGAATATAGGTTCCCAATATTACAACATTTTTTTAAAAATTCTTGTATTCCTTTAAAATTCAACAGATTGTTTGAAGCTTTTATCAGTAGCCATATGTATATAAAATTCAACTAAGTTAGAACATATATCGATCTCAAAAATCACTCTGGAAAAGTTCCTGTATCAAGAAAGCATAGTTTTCCTATCAAATTTAATTGGCACCCCAACCACATTATAAATTGTTGAGTTGAAATTTATACTGTCTACTTTTCCTTTCCTTTGTTTTGGAAATCACAAACACTTTATTAAAATTCTGTTTTACTGAATTTATATCTCCTAAGTATTTTAGTATTTTTTAGAAAAAAATCTTTTTATATCAAACTCATATATTTTTATAATATAAAATGAATATGAACGTTTATTATTCAAATGGATCCATCAAAATGATGATGCATCCATTACATCAGATTAACTACTATTCTGACCAGTGTTTAGCCTAGTGTTCTGTATATCAAACTAATCAAAGTCATAACCATCAGACAAACATTAGTACCATTAAATTTAATTAAAATTGTTTTAGTTTATCAGATTGATAAACAATAAAGTGCACCATTGGACTATCCAAAGTTTATAATCATATTATATAAAATTGTTTCTAGCTGACAAAAATCTTTTATCGCACTGTAACTGTTCTAAAATAAATGATGTCAGACAATCAAGTACATTTCATGCTTAGCTATCAAGATCAAGATCCATATCCTTATGATTTTTCCAAGTTAATGTTGTTTGAGGTTGTTTCAACCAACTAAAAAATATGACGTTGTAGTTTTTCTGATAAATAGGAGGTTATTTGAAGAGCAGGGAGTTGATGCATTTGCAACTCAACACGTTCGATGATATATCTTCATGGACAACTCATTCTTAAGATTTTTAAACTTTTATATAGTTATAGTTATAATAAATATAAGGTAGGATTTTAAATTCATTATAATATTTTCCTTTTTTATTTGTTCTACCTGATTATAGTTATATCAAGGGCTTCTAGGGATAAGAAGACAGATGAATCTAATCCATTAGATCGAGAGCTTCTAGGGCTAGGAAGACAGAGATGATGCTGATATTTGTATAAAGGGATTTATTACTTAAGATAGAAATAAATAATGTCGATATATTAGATCGATGGATTCTAGGGTAATTAAATAAAAATACATTCCAATCATTGTATCGAGGGCTTTCCTAGTAAAGAAATATAGAACTTTATAATAGGTATTGAAACTGTGTATATCTTAAGTCAGGTTTTCTGACTTCCTTAAATCTTAATGTTAAAGAGTAGAATTGACTTTTATAAATCTTGTAAGTCATTCGTACTATTATAATCTCCTTTTAACTTGTTTTTACAAGTTTAATATTCCACTGTGCATTTAAATTATAAAGTTAGTTTTTACTTATCTTCCTAATAATAATTTTATCAGATTATCTATGTGTCTGATAATAACAGAAGTATGTTAGATTTGTTTCAGGACCCAATTTAAACACTCTGATCATCGAACAAATTCCGCATCTGATCTTTTTGAATGAAGAGGTTTTTTGTTTTGTCTTAGTTTAAATTTTTTAAACTACAATTCACCCCCTCTTGTAACCATCGTATACTCTTATGATACAACAATTTTTATTAGAGTAGGTTCTCCTGGTATACTTTCAGAGTTTTTACTTTTATTATATACTACAATTTATTTACTTTTGATATAAATTACTTGTTTAAAAAAAATTTACACTAACATGTTTTGTAGAAAAATAGTCACATTTTTATAAGATATAATGTTTGAATATTCGTACTTTTGAAAATCTAAATCCTAAAAGACCACCTATTTTTTATGGGAAATATTATTAATACTAAAGAGAAAAAATTAATAATTTTGATATTAATACCAGTGTGAAAAATTCTGTGATGTTAACTAGAAATAATGTGATTTTGGAGAAGTTACAAATTTTATGAATTAGGGAAATTTGGAATATTTATTTAATTACAGAGTAAGGAATAATCATTTTTTTCTATGATAATAAATATATATATTAAAATCTCTTCATGTGTAGTAGCTAATAGTATATGAAAAATGCTAGAGGCTACTAACATTGGAACTTTGAAAGTTAATGAAACTAGAAGAGCTATGTTGAGAGTTGACTATAAAGATTTTGATTTCATTCCTAGAGAGTCAATATATAAGATTTATCAATGATTCACGGTCATTGATAATAGTTAAAATTCTCATAGAGGGAAATATCTAATAGATGGAATATTATTTGATAAATTATTGAGATTATTCCTAGTGAATATGAATCTAGGAGAACATATTTTGATTAAATAATAAGGATTGAAAATATTAATATATTGGATATCATTGGTACCCTTATGAAATATGAAGGTAGGCTGAAAAGGGATGTAAAAAAGATGAAAAAAATGGAGGAGTTTCTTTTGAAACTATATCTAATGATCTTATTAAAGATCTATCAGCTCATAATGTGGTGAAATATTCTAGTAAAAATAATTTTATTATTTAGTATAATATTAGTTCATCATAAAAGTTTGAGAATAAATTAGAAAAGATTTCTAGAAGTATAAACAAGATTGTGGGAAAGAATGAATTTCCACACAGATATAAGAAGATTCATAGAGATAAAAGTGATAATAAATATTCTTCTAAGGTTATATATTACGAGTGTAAGAAAAAATGACATATAACCACTGATTTTACTAAGCTTTAACTTAAGGATAAAAAGGTGTTTAATTCTGATAGTAATTCTAAAAAGTATAATAAATAGTAATGAAATAATAGTCTGAATGCTTCAGACACATGGATTAAAAGTGGAGGATATATTTCTTCTAATTATTATTCAGAAAATGAATGTTCTGGATATAGAAATATTTTTTTATTTGTATAAATATAAAAGTTAAAATTTTTTCTCATGGATAAGGTATCAACTGCTAAATCTCTTACTAATATTACTTTTAATGCTAACTACCCCGATAGAAATGAAGATAATATTTCTACATCTTTGGATCAAGAATAATTCTCAACTAAATAAGATAATACTTTACCATGTTATAATGAAGTATATAAGTTTTTTAAATAACTAGAGAATGAAAATTGTAAATTTTCTTAAGAACATGATGTTTCTCAAGGTAAAATTGTTAAAGAAAATTTGAGAAATACTACTCTTACTACTGAGATATCAAATATTTTCAAATAACTTGATAAAACCAATTTTTAAAAAAATTGCCTTTCAAAAGATCTTGAGAAATATATTTTTTAGAAATAAAGTTTACAAAATTATTTTGTAAAAAATATTTCAATTAATAATAATACTGAGGATAAAAACATATTTTTTAAATGAAAATATGAGATTTATAGTTTGAAGAGACTTTTTTATAAGATTACTTCTATAAATGAAAACTTTGATAAATTTTTTAAAAAAATTAGTCGTCTTATAGATATTTTTGGAATGGGTTTTACTAACAAAAACCTATTTTTAGTAATAATTACATTGCTCCAAAGAGTGCTCCATTTTCACTAAGTGTCAAAGTGGTGGAAATTGGAAGAAAAATGTACTTTGAATAAAGTTCAATCTTTACATTTTCATAATGTCTAATTTTCAAAAAAAAATCTCAATATAATAATTTTTGAAAAATATGGATACATAATATTTTACTTTATGATAATACTAGACCTAAGAAGGTTTGGGTTCAGAAATGCTAATATCTTTGTTTTTAGGAAAATGAAGAATTTACCAAAAAAATAACATTTGGTACAATGATAGTGGCTTTTCCATACATATGAATGGAAAAAATATTTCTTTAATAAGTCCATAAATATTATTTTTGGTAAAGTCTCTTATGGAGACAATGATCAAGGAGAAATTATTAGTATATGTAATATTGTTCTTCTTGGAAATGCCTTAATTTCAAATGTTTTGTTTTTTATAAGAATTAAGAAAAAACTTATCAGTATAAATCAATTATGTGAATAATGGTATCTTGTGAACTTTAAGAATGATAAATTCACTTTTCATAGTTCTAAATATGAATATATTCTTTCTTTAAATCAACATGATAATGTTTACACTTTAAACTTAGAAAACCTTAAGAGCCAAGATCTACCTTTCCTTTTCATAATGGGAGACCAATATTGGTTATGGAATAAAAAATTAGGAAACTATAATCTTATAAATTTATTTCATTTTTCTAATAAAGGTCTAATTAAGTATCTAACATAACTTAGGTTTGATTCAAAAAAATTCTATGATCATTGACAATTTGTTAAGAAACATAAGACAATATTTAAGTCAATTAGTGAAGTCTCATCTTATTATACTTTAGAGTTAGTGCACATAGACTTATTTGGTCCTACAAAAATTGGAATTATTGCTAGAAAATAATATATATATGTTTTATTTGATGATTACACTAGATATAATTGGGTCTATTTTCAAGCAAGGAAATATGAAGCCTTTAGTTTTTTTAAAACTTTTGTAGCTAGAGTTAAAAATGAGAAAAAAATATCCTTGATAACTATTCTTAGTGATCATGGTGGATAATTTTTAAATTCATATTTTAAAAAAATTTATAGTAAAAAAGCTATTATACATAACTTTTCATCCCCTATAACTCCACAGTAACACGGTGTAGTTGAAGAAAATATATAGTTTTTCAAGAGATTACTAGAACCATGCTGAGTGAATAATCAGTTGTTAAACATTTTTTGGATGAAATAGTTAATAATTCCTATTATAATATAAATTGACTTTTAAATATACCTTTTATTAATAAAAATCTTTATGATTTTTGGACCAGTGGGAAACCAAAACTTTTTTACTTCAACGTTTTTGGATGCAAAGTATTCATTCTGAATATTAAAGATAATTTACATAAAATTGAACCAAAATACGATGAAGGAATATTTTTAGGTTATTATACCACTAGTAAGGCTTATATAGTTTCAAATAAAAATAAAACTAATATTTAAACAACAAAAAATGTTAAATTTGATAAAACCAATCCTTTTTTCAGACAACCCCAACATACATCTTCAGATGTTATTTCTAAAAATGACTTTAAAACTATTTTAGAAATTTATTCTCATGAGAGAATTACTAAGGGATATATTATTAAAGTTATAAATCAAGAATATTTTTAACCTATTGTTTATTAACATAGTTTTAAAAATAAAATAAGTCAATTGTTTCTTAGAAATCATCCAATTGATAATAAGATTGTTGATGTAGATAACCCTTTAGAACTAGAAGCACTTTGAGAATTGAAATTAAACATCTATCATTTTTATCTCAATTCAAACCTAAGACTCTTGATGAGCTTTTTTTATGAGTTTTACATAAAGTCAATGAAATATGAAATCAATGAGTTTTAAAGGAACTAAGCTCAGACTTTGGTTGAATGACATAAATATACATCTATAATTGGACCAAAATGGGGTTTTCAGAACAATAGTGATGTAAATGGAATAATAGTTAGAAATAAATCTATAATTATTTATAAGGGATACAATAAATAAGTTGGAATATATTATGAAGAAACTTTTGCTCTGGTAAATAGACTTGAGGCTATACATATACTTTTAGATTATATAATATTCATAAATATTAAGCTTTTTCAAATGGATGTGAACTGTGATTTCCTTAATGGATATGTTCAGGTGGAAGTTTATGTAGAACAACCACCTAATTTTTAAAATAAAAAACATCCAAAACATGTTTTCAAACATACCATGTCACTTTATATACATAAAAAATCCCCTAGATCTCGGTATGATAGGTTAACTTGATTTTTATTACAAATCATTTTTTTAAGGGATCTACAGATACAATTTTATTTTATAAAAGATGTTAATAAAAATATAATTATTGTATAAATATATATTTATGACTTAATATTTTGTTCAACTCAAAAGTATTTGACATATTCCTTTGAATTTATTATTAAGTCAGAGATTGAAATAAGTATGATAGATGAGTTAACATACATTATAGGATTTCAAATTTCTAAAAAACTAGATGCCACTTGTATATCTCAACATATGTATATAAAATATCTTCATAAGAAATTTGAATATGAAAACACTAAAAGTATTAGTACTTCTATTGGAAGCTCAAATAATTCAAATTTTGATGAAGCTGGGAAACCAATTGATCAAAATTATTTTAGAGGTGCAATTGGAAGCTTACTTTACATAACATCTATTCATATATACTTAATGTTTTCAGTATGATAATGTTCTAGATATCAAGACAATACAAAATAGTCTCATCATAATGTTAATTTTTTTATCTTAAGGGATCTATGGATTTAGGTTTGTTTTACTATCTGAGAAATGATTTTGAGTCAAAACATTTTTGGGAGGATAACTTTAGTGGATGCAGAATGGATAGGAAAATTACATCCAAAACATGTAATTTCTTAGGATAAACTTTAGTTTAATGTTATTAAAATAAAAAACACTCATTATAACTTTCCACTTGTAAAGTTGAATATGTGGAAGTTGAAAGTTTTTTTCTCGAGTGTTGTGGATGCAACACACACTCACAGAATATGGCATGGGTTTTACTAAAACTCAAATATTTTGTTACAAAACAAGTTCTATTACCTTATGTAAAAACCTATCACATCACTTTCATGATATGAACATATATATAATACACAATTTTCTTCAATATCATGCATAAAAAAGAGATATCATATTATAATTCATAGAAAAAAAGAATAAGTCACTAATATTTTTATCAAGACACTTAGTTATAATATATTTGAATATATTAAACATATTCTTGGAATGATCAAAATATATTTATTATTCATATCTTCTTTTAGATTACATGTAATGGCTTGGACCTCTTTCTATATTACTTTGTGGGAAATCTGGTGTTTTTGGTATCCATGGAAGTTAATGTGACGCATTTCAACACCTTGTAAAATTTGAAATTTTCTAGTGGTGTCTCGCCGTAGAAGTAGCTCGACCTAGTGGTGGATCACTAGTGGTGGCTCACTAGAAGTCACTCGCTGGAAGTCACTCACTATAAGTTGATCACAGGTAGTGGCTCCTTAGTGGTCACTCATTGGTGGTCTATCATCCAACGGTGCCTTCTTAGGTGGTGTCTCACCTGGCAGTGACTCACAAATGGTGGCAGGTATTTCATTCTGACAGTACCTCCTCCTAATAGTGCCTCATCCAATGGTTCCACATCCAATGGTGCCTCAGCCAATAGTGCCTTGTCTAACAGTTCCTTGTCCAGTGGTGCCTCATCTAGCGGTGTCTCATCTGGTGGTGCATCATGAATAGTGTTCCCATATATTGTAGTTTTTCCCTTTTGAAAACTTCTTTGACATAAAAAGAGTTTAATTCATTATTTGGAAGGACTTTATACAAATTCAAATACCATAAATCATATCTTAAATTCCCAAAGAGTAAAGAGTCTTTTAATTGGTCAAAACATGTGGTCTTTGTCAAATCTTTCTTTATTGAAAAATTTAAAAATTTATCTAATTCATGACTCATATTAAATCATTATAAAGTTGAGACATATACCCTTGTTCATTTTTTATTGACTTCTTATACTAAGGTATGTCCCTAATACCTCTTCCCATAGGATTTGAGTAAACTTCTACAATAGTTGGTTCATGATTTCTTAGGATAATTTCTTACTCATGCGCACCCTTATTTCAGTGCAACCAAAAAGTGTCGATTGTATTTATTCTAGGTAGTTTTCCCCTTTACCATTATTAAATTTCATTATGTGGGATGGGTATATAGATGTTTTCCATCATGATGATATTTTTTTCCATATTAATGTATAAACTTGAACTATTTTTAAATCAATAAATAGGGGGCTAGGAAAAGTGGTGCATGTTTTTACTATGTTATTGTTTTATTGATATTGTGATCTGTATGGGTTAACTACCCAATGAAATTTGTGGTTTTTGGGGGTCCTTTTTTAAAAAATAATGGTTTATATCTTGCATGTTTTTTTGTTCCATTGGACTCTTATATATAAAATTTGGTTAACCATGTATATTTGAATAATAAATGGATGCCCCAAAATCATACAGTTTTTGTGATAAACCCTAAATTAACAAGTGGAATTAAATAAGGGGTGCCTTATTTAATCTAAAAATATTTTTTTATTTAGTTGTTTTGGTGATTTGGTAGTGGTCACGATTGTACACAGGGGGTTGGGTTTGTAGGTATGGTAATCTGGGCGTGGTATGAATATGTAGTATGGATATAAAGCAATGTGTGCTATAATATATTGATGGATGGATTTGTGAGTTGGGGTTTGGTTCTGTTGATATTGTATTTTAGGAAAATGAGTTTGAATAAGGGAAGTAGTGATTGGTGTGGGTGTTTCTCCATTAATAACATACATAAAGCTTCACCATGTATCTAGAGTTCATGGTATGATGTGTCTTTAATGTGAAGTTCATTAATTTACCATGGTTCTTCACATCCTGAATGAATGTTACTATGTACTGTGTTATAGTTTCCTAGTTAGTGATGAAATGAATAAATAATTATTTAATAATGTTTGTAATGGTTTGGTTTGGTTTGGTTAATGGAATGAAATTGGTTAAATGAAATTTTTAGAAAAGTGAAACGGGGTTTTGTTTCTTGATGTGTGGTGTTGTGCAATTAGAGGTAGCAAAAAAAATTACATGTGTTGTGGGTTGGTGGTTTGTCTAATAACCCATAGGTTGGCATTGTGTGTTTGGTATCATATATGTATATACAAGTATTTTCCTTGTGATTTTATTACGGACCCCTCCCTAGTTGATAACTACGTGTCAAACACCCCCATCATCATGGGGGTGTCTTTCCCAACATCTGGGGAGGAGTATGCATGGATGGGTACCCACTCTTTTCCAATCTCTCTTCCATGTGATGTATGTATGACACAATATGTGATGGATAGAGGTATGTTAGTATCTTAGATGGTGGTTGCGATGGACCAAGTGACTTCGGGAGAGATTTGAAAGCTCAGGTGTTTGAGGGTGAGGTGGATTTTTCTTTCCCAGGTGTCTTCGGGATGAGATGTGATGTTCTTTCCCATGTGTCTTCAAGATGAGATGTGATGCGTTGTGAATCCTAGGTGTTTGTTGGAAAGATGTGGTGTGAGGCCCAGGCGTGTGCGAGTGGGATGTGATGTAAGGCCCAGGTGTGTGCGGGTGAGATGTGTTTTGAGACCCATGTGTGTGCATGCTAGATATGATATGGTATGTGAAAGGATGGGAGCACCAGGATGTATGAATTTGGTAGAGAGAATTATACTAGTGGGAATGTTGTGTGGGGTACCCAATCATTGATGTGATTTATATTATATTACTTAACTTTCATTACTTGGTGAGTTTTTATTGGTGAGGTTGGGTTTGGTTAGTATACTTATTTAGGGGCTGTTTGGTTCTGTTATTTTCTCACAGGGTAATTAGTATGATTATTTCACATGTGAATGAGAGACTTTAGCTTTCCTACTGAGTATACATATATTCTCACTAGGATTATATAAAACTATTTTCATTTTTTCAGGAGGATTATGTGGATCGTGATGGGCGTTACTAGCTCGATCCTTAGGATGGTTTTTGTGTTGTTGATTTAGCATACTTTTGAGTATTTACGTTGGAGTCATTACTATTTTTGTATAAGTTCTACTTCTTTCATGAATGTGGGATATTTTTTTTGGCTTTCTCTTATATATATATATATATATATATATATATATATATATATATATCTGTGTATGTGTGTCTGTGTCTTGGAGCTATTTTGGATGATTCATATTATCTATTGAACTTGTTTCTTATAAAAGGTAATGCCTCCCATATTGTGAGATTTACATACCCTTAGTGGAATTATCCAACATGGGTCCTACTAGAGGTGGGACTCAGGGGATCATTATCTCTCTTTGTTCATTTCCAACCAAGAAGGGGTATCTTTGGAGGGATGTGGTTGTGACATAATTGTATCTGAGGTTATAGTTGAGAGATATGATGGAGTTTGAAATTAGGAATAGTGAGGATTATGTGGGGTGGTATGGAAATAGTTCCAATTTACCTTATTGTGTGATATAATCCAGGGAAACTTTCTAGGACATAAGATTTTAGGCCCCCTCGTGATCCAGTGTACGGAATTTGAGCTTATTGAATGACCGAGTGAGAAGGACCTTCTTACAGAGTAGAGACCTAGGAAAGTTACATTCATAATATTGACTTTTGTTCTTGTTTGAATTGGTTTGTTTTTCTATGGTTAAAATTAATTCAAATAAATCTTAATGAGAATTCTGTACTACTCGGTCTTAAGAAATCCTTGTTTTACTTTCATCTATGGATCTAGGTCATCATTCATGTCTGGTTTAGGCATTTGAAGTTTTGTCAACTAGTCGTATTTATTGCCATAACTTTGATCCTATTGAGGAGGATAATCAGTGTTCGAGAACGTTGTGTACTTTCCTATGCTAGGTTTTGGGGAAGTATGAGGGAGTGTTTCAGATGTGTATACATAGAGATGACTTGAGGAGCTTGAGATTGATTTCATTTTGATCTAGACCCCAATATAGTGTTGGGTCACTTTGGCAGTCAGTTAAATGTGGTTTGTTTCAAATTAGTGGTAGAAGTTGCATCTGGGATAGTGGAAGGAGGTAGACATTTTGCGGGATGACTTCCAAAGGGTGTTCTGGACAGATTTCCATTCATTAACCATGGAGGCCATGTAGAGGTAGGAGTTAATCTCTCTTCAGCATGGGTGTATGTCAGTGTGGGAGCTGGGGATATAGTTCAAGGAATTTTTTCATTTTTTTCCAAACCTTTATCTAGATGAGAAGTCTCATGTGATATGTCTTGAAGAGTCACTTTGTCCTTTTATCCAGTATGGTGTTACTCCTTTTATGTTACCAACATATTTGGAGGTTCAGAAGAAGGAAGAGGTGATAGAGTGGATGCACTCACAAGGAAGTATACCATGAGAGGGGATCTAGTAGATTTCATTGAGAGGATGGGTTGTTAGTGGAAGATCTAAATCACTGGGACTTTCAAGGTTTCAACCAGTCAGGAGTCAGCCTCAACAGCTTACTTTCTAGCCTTTTGGTGCTAGTGGTTTCTGTGATTTTCCCGTGAGATTTGTAACAATGTTTTTTAGTTGTGGGGTTTGTGTTCATCACTAGAGCTAGTTTCCAGTAGTTCCCCAAGCTTGGTTTGGTGGAGGTGGAAAGGTTTGGTTCCATCCTCATCAGTAGTTTCCAGTGAGGTCATTTTCACAGTTGGGGAAGTAAGATTTTTCCCCACCAATAGGGTATAATTCTAGTAGAGGATGGCCTTAGGATGTTCCTTATGTTTAGGAACCACAACTGGAACATGGAAATGGGGGGTAGTCGTTATTAGAGTGGTAGAGTAGTTGGGAATGGTCAGTTTCACACAGTAGAGGCAACAGTTCCAGCAGGTCCATAGATCATCAGAGGTACAATTAATTTGTTTAGCACCCTTGTTTGTACCTTGTTTCATTCAAGATCTTCACACTCCTTTTTTGAAACCTATCTATCACATTATTTGGTATTATACATAGAGAGGCTTCCATTCCCCTTGGTGTTGAGTACGCCAGTCGGAATCTAGATTATCTTGTTTAATGTGTGATGGGGGTATAGAATGATGATGAGACTACATCAGTCCCATGTGGATATCTTCTTGATACAGATGAAACCATATGATTTCATCCTTACCATATACTAGTTGTATTACATATGTAATTTTATTTAATTCATCCATAGGAGAGTCATGTTTTCATATATGGATGGACAACATCTGGTTTTCGTTGAAGAGAAGGGTTGTCAAGTGGGAAATCGTCATGTAGAGCCCCTTCATTCCTTGTTGGATGAACTATCATTGAAATCAATGAACTTTAAATTTTTTGAGGTCCCTAGGGTTTTTTAAGAGTTCCTCAATGTTTTCCCTGAGGATGTTTGGATGCTACCCCCTCGACATGATGTTGAGTTTGGTATAGACTTGCAGCCCAGTGCTTCTTTAATTTTGATGGATCTTTATCGGATGGAACCTTTTGAGTTACAAGAGTTGAGGATTCATATAGATGATCTGATGAAAATGGGTTTCATCTGGACCAGTGTGTTATCATGGGATTCTCCACTCTTGTTCTCCAAGAACTCAGATGGTAGTTTGAGGTTTTGTATAGACTATTTAAGGTTGAATCTAGTGATAGTAAAGAACTGAAACCCTATTCAAAGGATATACAATATTTTTGACCATCTAAGAGAGGTGAGTTGGTTTTCTAAGATCAGTATGTAGTCTGAATATCACTAGATGAGGGTGAATGAGGGTGATACCCCGAAGACTGCCTTCAGCTAAAGGTATGGATACTATGAGTTTGTATCCATTCCATTCGGTGATATAAATGCACCAACTATGTTCATGGGGCTTATGAACTCTATGTTCTATGAGTTCCTATATTGGTTCATTGTCATATTCATCGATGGCATCTTAATCTAGATGAGGTCATAGGAGGAGCACACTGAGCATCTAAAAACAATCTTGCAGGTTCTTTGACTCCACCAGCTTAGTGGAAAGTTTTCCAAGTGTGTGTTTTAGACATAAGAGAATCATTTTATTAAGCACATGGTGTCCAGTAGGGTATGGTAGTAGACCTGTCGAAGGTCGAAATAGCTTTTTCATGGGTAGAACCTAAGAAGATGGATGAGATTCATAGTTTCCTTGGTATTTTAGGCTATTATTAAAGTTTTGTACATGATTTATTTAAGGTTACAACCCCATCGAAGATTTTGAAAATGAAATACCAAGATTTTGTGTGGAGTGATCAATGTTAGGAAGCATTTGGTTACCTGAATGGGAAGTTGGTTCGTACTCCAGTGCTTAAGTTTCCTAAGGAAGGGGTTATGTTTGAGGTGTTTTTTGGTGCTTCCCATTTGGTATTTGGATTTGTGCTGATAAATAAAAAAGAAGTGATCTCATATGGATCCAGGAATTTTCATCACCAAAAATGTAACTATGACACACATGATCTGGAGAAAGTACCAGTTGTGTTTTTATTGAAGTTGTAGTGACATTTCCTCATTAGGGAGTGCTTTGTGGTCTTCATAGATCATAAGAATTTGAGGTATATATTTTTCCAGCGTGACCTGAATCTACGATAGTGAAGATGGATGGAGTTTCTTTAGGATTATGATTTTGAGATCTTCTAAACATGAGGAAATGTAAATTTCATGGATGATGCCTTGAGTAAAATGTCATAGAAGGGGGTTGTTCAAGAATATGTAGATTCTTGGAGAGAAATTGAAGATTTTATAGCCTTTCACTTAGATGAAAGAGTGGATAGTGTTAGGGGATGTTAGTTTCAGATTATAGTGTAGTATTTTATAATGTAGTAGGTGGATGAGTCTCAGTGGGGAGACCTAGAGGAAGAGGTTATGCATGATAATGTTGGGCATGGTAATTCTTCAGAGGGATGGTCGAAGGATGGTCAGAAACAGATGTTGTTTCATGTAAAGTTGTTTGTTACAGTGGTGATGCAAAATAGAGTCCTTCATGAGTTTCATAACTCACCTTTTGCGGTACACCATGGAGTTTCCATGATGTACCCTAGATTGAGGATGCAATTTTTGTTGTCCAGGATGAAACGAGTAGTGGTAGAGTTTTTGGAGAAGTGCTTGGTTTTTCATAAGGTAAATTCCAAGCATCGTGTTCCGGGTGGTTTTTTGGAAACCCTTGGATGTTCCTGAGTGGAAATGGGATGAAATATTGATGGATTTAATCACAAGGTTACCCATATCCTAGGGAGGTGGTGATGTTATCTGGGTGATAGTGGATCAGTTGAATAAATAGGCCCACTTCTTAGCGATCAAGGAATCGGGTGTAGTGGATGCCTTACCTAAGAGGTACATGGATAAAGTGGTGTGGTTTAAAATATTCTTTAGTTCCATTATCTTTGGATGGGATGCTTGGTTTACCTCAATAATTTGGAGGGTATTGTAGTGTGCTTTTGTCACTCAATTACACCTCAACACTACTTTCCACCCTCAGAAAGATGGGCAGACATAACAGATTATCCAAACATTAGAGGATATTATATGATCATTCTTCTTTGAAATTAGTGGATCTTGGGTACGACACATTCCCTTGGTAGATTTTTTCTACTATAATAGATATTAATCTTCAATTAACATGGCCCCATTTTAGGATTTTTATGGAATACAATGTTTTTCTCTTTTTTTCTAGATGTTAGTTGGGGAGACAGCTTTTAATAGTTCTAATGTGGTGCAAAGCACGACAGAAAAGGTTCATCTTGTTAATTAGAGGATTAAAGTAGCAAATGGTTGTTAGAAATCATATGTCAATAAAATAAAGAGGCCCTTGGAGTTTGAGGTTTGGGACCATGTGTTCTTGAAGGTTTCCCCTAGTCATGGGTAGTGGAGGTTTGGAATAGGTAATAAGCTTTCTCCTAGGTTTTTTGGAACCTTTGAGGTGTTGGAGAAAGTTAGAGAGGAAAAATATCATTTGGAACTACCACCATGGTTAGAGAGGATCAAAGAAGTCTTACGCATCTCTCTAATTCATCAGTATCTTCATGATGGATCACATGTCATTGGATAGGGAAAGTTAGATATAAAGGATGACACGACATTTGTGGAGTGACCAGTAGAGATCCAAGATCATCAGTAGAAGGTGCGGTGTGGACAAACCATTTATTTGGTTCATGTGTTGTGGAGGAAAGGCGGCCAGGAGAAGAGTACATGGGAATGAGGAATGTAGACATGTTCCCAATACCCATAGATCTTTAGAGTTTTTGATTTTTATGTTTTCCTCTATGATGTAATGTTTTAACCTTGTTTATTTTAAGATGAGTTTTTTTCCTTGGTTTGTGATATGTGTGGTGTGATGTGTGAGAAATTTCCAACATATATAAAGGGGTTGACTTAATTTCTAATCAATATGAATTAACTATGATGCGATTAAATCCAGACAGTTGAGTCAGTTCCAACTGGAGTGTATAATATCTTAATATGAAGGATAGAATTCACAAATTCATGTGTTCAAGATGGTTTGGTTTGTTGTGGTTGTGTAGTGTGTTTTTTGGTCATTTGGGTTGATGTGTCGATGACTATGACGATAAGGACTAGTTAGTAGATGTCAGAGGAAGTGTTATTGGGTGTATAGTTTTCCACACTATATTTCAAACAACACAAGGTGGTCCAACGTTGATGTGTATAGTTAGTAGTAGTGTTTCAAGTGTAACAAGATCCTTTAGAGTTATCTCAGGGGATGGTTTTTTGTAACCTTATTCTATTTCCTTTAGGGTAGGTTTTTAATTCTTTAGGGTGAGAATAGTTTTAGAGGTATATGAGGTAATGGCTCGGACCTCTTTGGTCCATTAGCTTGTGGGAAATCTTGTGCTTGAGGTATCCTAAGAAGTCAAGGTGACTCATTTCAACACCTTGAAAAATTTCCAGTTTTCCAATAGTGTCTCACCTTGGAGGTAGCTTACCCTAGTGATAGATCATTGGTGGTCGCTTTTATAGTGGTGACTCATCTGGTTGTGTCTCACCTGAAAGTGTCTCGCCACACAATGACTCACTGACGGTGGCAGGCGGTTCGTCTTGATGGTAACTCATCCTGATGTTTCCTCGTCCAACAGTGACTCATCAAGTTGTGCCTCGCCTAGAGGTTTCTCATATGATAGTGCCTCTTCTAGCGATGCCTCATCCAACTATGCCTCATATAATGGTGCCTTGTGCAGTGGTGGCTTGTCTGGCAGTGCCCTGTGAACAGTGTGCCCAGATCTTCCAGTTTTCCCCTTTTTATGTATTCTTCAATGTAAAATGATTTAAATGCCTTATTTGGAAGGAATTAAGACCAATTGAAATACCATAAATAATATCTTTAATTTCCTAATAGTGGTGAATATTTTAATTGGTCAAAATGTGTGGTATTGGGCAGATCCACCTTTAATGGAAAATAAAAAACTATATCTAATCTATGAATCAAATCAGATCTTTCTAAAACCAAGATATTTTCCCCTTGTTCATTCATTCTTTATTTCCATTATTTTGGTACATTATAAATTCATATACCTATAGGATTCAATTAAGCTGCTACAATAGTTGGTTAATGATTTCCCTAGAGAATTTTTTACTGCATGTGTGCCCCTATTTTAGTGCAACCAGTAAGTGCGGATGATCTTTATTGCAGGTAGGTTTTTCCTTCGTCTTTATTAATTGTGTATCATGTGGTATGGGTATATATATTTTTCCCTAAATAATATAGTTGTTTCCATATTAATAAAGATAATTGAACTAATTTTAAATCAATAAATAGGGGGCTAGAAAAAGTAATGCATGTTTCTACTATGTTATTTTTTTTGATATTTTTTATGTATAGTAAGACTACCCACTAAAAATAATCATCATTGGGGGATCCTAGTTTAGACATAGAATGGTTTATTTATTTTATGTTTTTTTGGTTTTGTTTGTTTCTTATAAATAAAATTTTATTAACTACGTATATATTGCTAATAAATGGGTACCCCATGATCATACAGTTTATATGACAACCCCTAAATTAACAAATGGGATTAAATAAGGGATTTCATATTAAATCTGAAAATATGCTTTACTTTGGTTTTTTGTGGTGATGTGGTTGTGGGAACGGTTTTGCACAAGGGGTTGGTTTTTTTGGTATGGTAATCTAGGAATGGTATGATTATACACTAGGGTTATGAAGCAGGGTGGGTTGTAATGTGTTTCTAGATGGGGTTGTGAGTATGTGGTTTGTTCTGTTGATATGGTATTCTAGTTGGATGAGTTTGAAAGAGGGTAGTAGAAATTGTTGTGGGTGTTTCTCCATTAATAAAATGTATAAAGCTTCACCCTGTATCTAGAGGTCATGGTATAATGTGCATTTAATGTGAAGTGCATTAATTTACCATGGTTCTTCACCTCTTGAAGGACTATTATAGTGTACTAACTAATATTTTACTGAATAGTGATGGAATGAATAAATAATTATTTAATAATTTTTGGAATGGTTTTGGTATTTTTGATTAATGAAATGAACTTTGTTAAATGAAATTGTTGGAAATGTGAAATGGGGATTTTTGGATTGATGTGTGGTGTTGTGAATTTAGGGGTTGCATCAAAGGTAGCAAGTGTTGTGGGTTAGTGGTTTTTCTGAGAACCCATAGTTTGGTCTTGTGTTTTCAGTATCATATATGTCTATACATGTATTTTCTTAGTTATTTCTATATGTACCTCACCCTAGTTGAGAACTATGTGTTGAACACCCCCATCATTACGAGGGAGGGTGTCTTTACCAATATTTGGTGAGGAGTATGGCTGGTTTGGTACCCTCTCATTTCATCTCTCTCTTCTAGGTGATATAGGAAGGGAATAGGTTGTGATGGTCGAAGGTCTATTAGTGTCTTATATATCAGTTGCAATGGACTACGTGTGTTTGGGTGAGATGTGATAGCCTAGGTTTTTATGGCAGAGGTGGTTCGTTCTTTCCCATGTATCTCTGGGATGAGATGTGATGCGTTGTGAGGCCTAGGTGTGTGCGGGTGGGGTGTTTTGTGTGGCCTAGGTGTGTGAAGGTGGGGTGTGCTGTGAGGCTTGAGTATGTACAGGTGGGATGTGTTGTGAGTCCTATGTGTGTATAGGTAGGATTGGATGTGGTATACAGAAGGGATGGGAGTTTCAGGAAGTACGATGTTGGGTGAGAGTGGTATAAAAGTGGGAAAGTGGTGTGGGGTACCCTATCATCCATGTGATTAAATTATATTACATAACTTTAATTACTTGGTGAGCGTGCATTGGTGAGGCTGGTATTGGTTAGTATACCTATTTAGGTGTTGTTTGGTTCTACTATTTTCACATAGGGGCATTACTATGCTTCTTTCACATGTACATGAGTGACATTGTCTTTCATACTGAGTATATTTGTATGCTCACCCAACATATATAGAAATTTTTTCAGGTTTCTAGGATGATTACAAGGATCATGTTGGGCCTTACTATCTTGGGCCTTGGGATAGTTGTTGTATCGCTGCCTCAACTTACTTTTGTGTATTTACTTTGGAGAGTTTATAGTTTTTGTATCAGTTCTACTTCTTGCATTCATTTGGGATGGTTTTTTGATTTCTCACATATATATATATATATATATATATATATCTATCTGTGTGTGTGTATTGGAATTGTTGTGGACGATTTATCTTATCTCCTAATATTGTTTCTTATAAAGGTTAATTCCTCCCATATTGGGAGATTTTTATACCCTTGGTGCTATTTTCCAACCCAAGGCCAACTTGAGGTGGGACTCGGGGGTCATTATTTCCCTTTCTTCTTTTCCAGCCAAGGAGGGGTATCTCTGGAGGGAGGGGTTCATGACATTACTAATCTCCTTACCTTAATGAACTCTTTCTCAAATAAGGAGAACATATACTTTATGTTTTATAAATATTTTTTGTTTTTTAAAAAGCTTTTTTTTTCTAAAAACTTTTAAGTTTTCTAATTTTTTTTTGGAATCAAAATTATTAATATTTTTTTCAAAATAAAAATTTTTAATCAATTTTTCAAGAATCAAAATATTATAAAAACATTAGGTGTCAAAATTTGTTTTAAAAATTTCAATAAATTTATTAAGAAAACTATTTTTTAATCAATTTATGTTACAAAAAAAGAGAAATAGGTTACTCATACTGAGGAAAAATTTATACTCTAAAAGGTATTTTTATTTTAGTACTTTTACTTATTTGTTAATTTATTTTATCAATGTTTTTGAACATATTCATTTATGTTTTACAATTACTCAATTAGTTTTGAAACTTTTAAATGTATATTTAGTCGGAAAATACAATAGTCTGATGAATGGTTTTCTTAAAAGAACATTAAGAGTTCAAAAATATTTTCAAAACATTCAAGGATTCAATATCAATCATTGGATTTGAAAATGGTTTTTAATTTGAGATTTTGGTTTATCTGGAATTTTAACTTTCTCTATAATGCCCATATAAATGAAGGACATCCCATGTACCACATCAATTTTCAGAGATTTTGTTCCTGACTCTCGGAACCTAATTTATTTATTAATAATATTGTTTTTCCATTCATCTGATCATAATATTTAATATGATTTTTTTTAAAAGATTTTGTACAATTTCCTATGCGGAAGATTTCCTGAAAAATAAGTTTTATGAGAAAGACACATTGAAAAATCTAGTATGATAAGTATCATTCTTTATTGAAAGGAATTATTATTTTTCAAAGTTGGGATAACATTTTTGTTCAGAAAGAGGATTTTGAATTATAGAATCCAAAGACAGTTTGGGAATTTTATGCTTTAGTGGAATTCAAAAAAGAAAAAATAAGAGAAGTAATTTTTTTAAAAATCTTTAGTCAAATCCATAAACTATCTTATCAACCAGTTTCAGATTTAGTGGGAGTACCCTTAAATGGTGAAATAATTTTACCATCCCATAAGCTCCTAGAAAATCTTGGGACTTTTGATAAAATAAAGACAGAATCCTCTTTATTTACCTCTTAAGAGAAGGTTCAAAAATTTTCTCATCTGACCAAATATTTTAGAGTGAATAACCTCTAGATACAAGGGTACCTGATACCAAGAAAAAGATATAGAGATACCCTCATGGTTCTCGATATCTTTGTATTGGATTTTTCAGTTTACACGAGATAGATCAACTTGGTATTGTTTGTTTTTCTATCGATTGGGAAATTAAGAAAGGAACAAGAGCCTCCACCCAATTGGTGAGGACTCAGAAAGTGCATCCAAGAGACCCAAGATCAAAACAAGCTGAGGGATAATTTCTGGGATACTGTAGCAGTACTGTAGCATGCACTGTAGTGGTTACTATTCGGCACTATAAAAACCGTAAATATTCACTCGTTTGGGCATTCGGGCCACCAGTTTGGTATTTGGGCCCTTCAAGGCCTTTGGGCCACCCAAGGTCTTCAGGACAGTAAGGATTTCGGGCCACCACAAGGCCTTCGGGCCACCTCAAGGCCTTCGGGCCACATGATCAATGTAGTTTCTCTAGAAAAACTCTATAAAAAAGGAGCATCCCTAGGGGAGGATTTATAGAAGGTTCACCCACCAGAGCATTACCAACAGATTTGGAAGAATGAGAGGGTATGACAATGGCATCGGTACTAGTCTGTGCAATAATGGGAAGCTTAGCCAGATGGTCTTACGAAGGTAGAGAGCTACCATCATGATTTATATGTTGGGAATGGGCAGTTCCTTGTAGTTATAGTCTGGTTGAATTACCTAAGTCCTTTGGGTCATGTAATGTCTCATAAGACTACGGGTCATGTAATCTCTAAGCCTACGGGACTTCTAAGGGTTCCCCCTCATCCCTTGAAAGGGTGTTATAAAAAAATCAATAAAAAAGAAGGTCTTCGGGATATTCGGGTAAAATTAAGAAAGCATCAATGAATTCAAAGATACTAATGTTCCCTTGTTTCATAAACAATATGCTAGTGAATTTCGTGTAAGTATTTCAAATCAAGAATCAATATTATGCCTTAAGAGAAAATTTTTCCATAATTAGTGAGAAAAAAATGGTCTGAATAAATCTCATTTTCAATTCTAGGTCAAAGAAGTCTGTGGAAAAAATTGACATAGCTGCATCTAATACCATACCTATAAATGAGAAAGAATATTTTAAATGAAAAAAAGGATAGATATTCACCCCCAATTGTACAAAATAAATATAAATCCAAATTAGCTGAAGAATTTAAGAAACTTATGGTGCATAAGGAACAAAAGAAACTAGGTGATCTTGTTTTTGGATTAGATAGGGCTGAGGCCTTATCTCTTAATATTCATACTGCTGAAGAGTTTAAGGAAGATGAATAGAAAAAGAAACAAAAGAAAAGGTTTTAAGAAGAAATAATAATAGAAAATTTAATTAATGGAGATAAAATATCTTTAGAAATTATACCTTTATATGTTTCCCACTTATCAATTTTTTAACCAATCCAATGGTCTGGAATCATTCCTCATACTGAACAAACTTTTCTAGATATCTATTTAGAGTTCGTAGAAACTTAAATAGTTCCATTAGTAGTTCCGTCAATTTGTGAAAATGGAAATGGAAAATAAATTGTTGAAGAAGTATAAATTGAGAAGACGTATTAATTTTTAAAATTGATATCTGTTTAGAAGTCAGTTGCAAAGAAGAAACCAAAATAAATTTAGACAATTGGTAATTTATTTCTTATAACTATAATGTAGTTGGAAAAAGAACATGAATAATAAGAGGAATAATTTGATGAAGTAGAAGTAGAAGTAGAAGAAATATTGACCAAGAAAGATTCAAAGGAAACAACAAGATCATCTCTGTCATCTTAAAAATCAACTCTATTACCACCCCAATCCAATAAAAACCCTGATTTAGATGTTTCAGAGGAAGTAAAATCATCGAATAAATAGGAAATGGAAGCTCATAATTCTCACAAAAAAGTATCAAAAAAGGTTGAAAACAATAAATATATTGATATTATAAAATTTTTATAAGAGGATAAAGTTAAAAATAAAGAAAAAATAGATTTTAGACAATCCAGAATTTTTTTAGAGGTTTCATTAGATTCATAATACTATTCGACCATAGAGAGGAAAAAATATTCATTACATTTTCCAAACTCTGAAACTATTAACTATTTTTATCCCATTACTACTGAACATTGAATCTTGGTGTTAACAAATTCAAAACACTCTAAATGAAAAATCAGAATCATTATAGATGTTGACTGAGATAGTCATCAAGAATGAGGCATAAGTAAAAACCTTCAAAACTAAATTAAAGTCTCACAATATAATTTTTAGCCATATGGTACAGTGTTCTATTAATGTTTATAATGATTCGAACGATCATGATGATGAATAAATTGATGTCAAGAAAATTTTTCATGAGTATGTCGATTCATTTGAAAAGTTTACATCTGATGTGTCGAACTGAGTAACGTTTTTTGAACAATTCAAAGACACAATAGATTCTCAAAATGAATAATTCAATGTTTTGAAAGAAAAGGTTCATAAGTTAGAAGATAAAAACAATAGGCTCTGATCTATTGAATATGATTTTCTTAGTTCAAAGGAATAGAAAAAGAAGATCAGTGAAAAGGAAGAAATTTTAGAAGCATAAAATCAAAGACTATCAGCCCTGTAAGATAGTATAATGAAGCTTTAATCCTTAGTTTCTGAAGTAGATAATGATCATAATGATGTTAAGAAGTTGACGGCGACCATAAAATTTTTTATAAGAAATAATGATTTCTTTTCACTAAACTCTTAATGTAATTAGAAACTTTTTGAATGAATGTTTAATTTGAATGCCTTTTTATCCAAATACATTATGTATGAATTTCCCCCAATATTTTTTGGATGTATGTTATTTCCTTTATACCATGGACGAAAAGATAATTTAGATACAATTGTTTTGTATATTATTTTCCTAAATTTTCAATAGTTTATATACTTTCCACATCCCTTTTTGCAAATCACAAAGGTGGAGGATTTTCTTAAAAAGGGAAAGGAATAGTCCCAAGGGGAAAATTTTGGGATAAATAGTTTCTTGGGGAGGAAACAATCTAAGGAAGATTTTTTTATTAAGGGGGAATCTAATGTTTTACTTTCAATCATATCTAAAAATAAGTAATAGACTCAAGGGGAGATAAGATAATAATTGAAAATATTCATATGAATATTCTTCTTGATGATTGTAAGAGTAAAAAGGGTTGTAAGTATTTCAATGTTAATTTTTTTATATTAAGTGTTGTGTTTTGTGATTTCAAAAAAGGGGGATATTTTTGAGTTGAAAGTTATGCTTTCAATCCTTCCTTTCCTCGTTTTTGCATTTCATAAACACTTTATTAAAATTATATTTTACAAACTTTAAATATCCCATGTATTTTAGCATGTTTTTATAGAATACATTTTTTATACTGAACATATAAATGGTTATAATATAAAATGAATATAAACATTTATTATTCATACTGATCCATCAAAATAATGATGTTTCTAGTACATAAGATAAAATATTATCCTGAAAAGTGGTTAGACAAGTGCGCTGCCTATCATACTAACTAAATTCATAACCATCAGACTGAAATTAGTATTGATAAATCAGATTAACCATTGTTCATTTTATCAGATTGAAAAAAAATAACATTGTCCATCCAATTGTCCAAAGTTTATAATTGGAAGATATAGAATTGTTTTTATTGAATGAAAATATTTTATAGAATTGTAATGGTGATAAACTAAACAATGTCAAGTAATCTAGTATAGCTGATTCTTTGCTATGAAGATCAAGATCCAGATCATTATGAGCTATCAAAGTGAATTCTATCCAAAGTTTTTGCATCCAACTAAGAAATATGATTGTTGAAGTTTTTCTTATGAATACGTGGTTATTTGAAGATTGGGAGATGATGAATTTGAAACTCTACAATTTTGATGATTTCTCTCTGTAAACATCTTGTTTTTAAGATTTGTAATCTTTCAAAGAGTTGTAGTTCTAAGGAATCCGTGTGAGGATTGTAAATCACTTATAACAATTTTCTTTTGTATTATTAGTCTCTGATCGTGGTTAGATCGAGGGATTCCCGGGATAGAAAGATAGGTGAATCTGATTTATTAGATCAATGGATTCTAGGGATTAGAAGATAGAGATGACAATGATCTTCATATTGAGGTCTTTCTTGTTTAAGAAAGACATAATTGATAACAATCTATCAGATAGAGGGCTTCTAGAAGATTGGAATATAAAGACATTATGATCATCGTATCGAGGGATTTTCATGTAACAAAAGACATGCCTTTATAGTAGGTATTGAAACAATTAATATCGTAAGTTAGGATTTCTACATTTCTTAACTCGTAAGGTTAAATAGTAGAATTAACTTTTATTAATCTTGTAAGTCATTCTAACTTTTATAATATTTTATTTTACTTATTTCTACAGGTTTATTTTGTTGATGTTCATTTACATCAAAATGTTAGTTTTTATGTATATTTATAATATTCATTTTTTCAGATTATTTGTGAGACTGATAACAACTAGGATATATTGAATGTTTTATAGATCCTATTTAAACACTCTAATCATGAGATGAGTTTTGAGTCTCATCTTTTTTACTGAAGAGGTATTGTTTTTTTTTCTTATTTAAAATTTTTTAAACTACAATTCACCCCCTCTTGTAGCCATAGTATACTCTTACAATCCAATAGAAATATTAAAAAGTAGTTGAGAATGAAAAAAACAAAGGGAGGTCATGAATTTGTATCCATACCCGAGTAATTGAATTCATCACTGAAGCTGAATTGATGCACGGATCCCAATTTAGAATCTGAAAAATACCAGGTTCAAGAGAGACAAATCCAAATCCCCATGCTTTGGATATGAGTTACTTTGAAGGAAAAACTATATACAAGTAAATTTTATTAATCACGAACATCCTCCACCCACCAAATCCCTAGATTTGTTAGAGATGACTTCACAACTCTTCTATTTTCCATGGGTTATCTTTCCCCTAGAACATCATGTGAACCAAAATCGGGTGCTTTCATTCATCGAGATGCTCCAAAATCAACTTTTGATTCACTTTGAAAAAAGTGAGAGAACCATTTTTCATGATTCTATAGGATGAGAGAGAACACCTAGAGTCCACAAAGAACATGATATTCTTCACCTTTTCAGCAAAGGTAGCATGATCATACCTCGGGTCTTCACGGTTAATTTGGGCATCAGGCTCCCACAATGGCGTAATGTAGGGAACAAATTCACTAATAACATGCCCAAATCCTTTCCCAACATCAACCAACTTTTAAGTCCCTGAAATACATCAATAATATTAAAGTAATAGTATGAAAGAGAGGTCATTGCAGCTCGAACCCCTATTCGCCATGGAATCGCATGGAAGAGATCTCCCGAAACACCACCATCCTCCTATTTATATATATAAATAATTATATATATATATATATAAACATATATATATTTATTAATATAATAAATATATTTATTATAATTTTATACTAAAACAGGTTGGGGACCAGCCCCTTTATTAAAAAATAAAAATAAAAATAGACACTGGGTTAAGGGAGAACACATTATAGGCACGAAGGCCAAGAGGCATGCAACATTAGATTTGAGTGGCCCAAGAGCCCATTGGTACAAAGTCCATTATAAGAAAACCCATTAAAATCATGTCCAAACTGGCCTTCCAAAGGCCTAAGTCACCTCTCTCACCGAAACAAAAACCATAATCTTCTAATGACACCACCGCCATTCAATCGTTATATGAGGACACCACAAACGTATATGAGGATCGCTGCTTCCCACCCCAAAGAAAACCAGAGCCACATCCTTGCCTGGAAACCACTATCGACACTTCTACATCGTGACACAGCCAGATCCACCCATCATTGCACATATCATTGTCGATTGCACCTAGGTTCCACTACATCCATGCACTACATCCAGATCCACCCATCGCTGCATAGATCACCATTGTTCACACCCAGGTCACCATTAAATCAGCCCCCCTCAACCAGATCCATGCACATATAACCGAATAAGACCTGCTAGACCCACCACTGTCTCCTGTCGCCTGAGCTGTCTACCATGTCGCTGAGGTCCACCACTGGGATGACTAGAGATCTCGTCTCTCCACATGCACGACTATCGATGAGTCCCCGACTGAACAAGGTCGACCAATCATCATGGCGGGAGAACAAGCACTGAACCCACACTGAGACATCAATTAGTCCATAGAGAGCCACCGTTGAAGATGAAGGATTTGAAACCCCAGGAATGAACCCCCAATGAAAAGAAGAGATCTCTCGGTCTAGCATTCACACTCTATTATAACTGTATATTTATTTAAATAAATATATATGTAGTTATAAATAAATATTTTTAAAAAATTTGTATATAATTATATATATATTGATATAAATATATAAATATATATATGTATATATTAGGTATTTTGGGGTGCAATTACAATGAAACGCACACACCTATTTATATAATTATATATATTCATATAATTATTTATATTTTTATAATTATATATATATATATATATAATTACATATATTTATATATTTATATATATTTATTAATATATAAATGTATCTGATTATAAATATAATAAATCTTTTTATTATTTAAATATATTTATTAAAAATTTATAATTATTTAAATAGGTATCTATTTATTTTTAATTTTTAAGTATTTTTTTAAACATTATGTATATTTATAATTTTATAATTGAATATTTCAATTAAAAAATTAATAAAAAAATCATTTAAATAGATTAAATATATAAATTTCATACAAATTTTAAATATTAAAATGTAATAAACATAAACGAATAATATTATTCATAAAAGTTACAAACATATTGAAAATATTACATGTATAGTAAATTAATATATATAAAAATAAATATTACAAAATAATTAAATTTCAAATAATATTAAAAATTAATAAATAATATTAAATGAAATCAATATTAAAAAAGAATAAATAGAATTTAATAAATAAAACTATTTTAAAAAATAAATTCATATAAGATTAATTAGATGAATTGTAAACATGTACAAAAATGAAGGAAATATTAAAAAATGTATTTAAATAACATAATTATAAAAATTTAAAATATTTTAAAAATATTAAAACTTAATAAATAAAATTGAATAAATTCTAATCATATAAATTAAAAAAATATTAAAAATGATGCTTAGTAAAATATAAATATGTATAAAAATTGAATAAATTCAAAAAATATTATATAAAAAATTTAAAAAATACACATCAAATGTGAAATAAGTACATGTCATACATGAAAACATGTTATAAATATTTTCACATCCCACGTACATGTGCACATATGCGTACACATTCATTCACATACATACATTTGTATACATACAATGCTAAGGTTGGAACATATTTGATGTTAGGCGGTCCAAATTTCAAAAAATCTAAAAGGAAAACCTATAAATGAACAGATGTGATAGGTTCGTACGAACGAGAAAATAGAAACAAAACGATGAAAGAGCAGTAAGTAAAATGTAGGAAAGTAAAATATAACATGAGTATTTATGTGTTTCAGATTGGTTTGGCCCTACTCTACGGTAAGAACACCACCATGACCATTATTATTATGCAAAAGAAACAAAGAACATACAATAGAGAAGTTTAAATAGAGAAAATATGAACTCATACCATAGAAACTATCCATGCTTGAGACCCTTTCCATTCTCAAATTCACATTGATCCTGAGTTGAGGATGGTAGCATGCACCTCCAGCCATGATGAACTTAGGCACGCAACCCCAAAACCCATAACGAAACGAAAACAAGAAAATACAATGTAGAACCAAAATAGAAAAAAGAACAGTATCATGAATTTGGATCTTGGAAGTGTGGAAGAAACAAATGATGCTACCAGGGTTGTATATCCTCGATGGGGTCTACACAGAGCTCACGAGTATCGAGCTCTCCACCGATGGGGATCATCGGGGCAGGGGGTGTGGCGGTATGGGAGTGGCGGAACTCCTCTATGGAATAAAGTGGAAGGAACACCAAAGAACCGTGAGAAAAATCTGTGATGACTCGATAAGTGCGGTGAGGCAATAAATGTGAGCTGGCAGTAAGGCGACGAGTGCTTTTAGGATTTGTTGGGGCGCAACGGAGGTGCATGGTACCTCAAACACACAAAAACGGGAGTAAACAGAGCATCACAAGGATTTACGTGGTTCGGCTTTGAAGCCTACGTCCATGGGAGAAACACTACCGCTTCTCTATTCCCTTCTCTCTGGATAATCACGGAGGATCACCAATACACAAGGATTACACACCACACATCTCTTTATAAAGAAAAAAAATATGCAACGTCAAGGGTTGGTTTTGGTTAGCTCATCTACCCATGGAGTCATCCCTGGCAGCTGCTCACCCACCTTGACCACCTGTTGTTGTCGGCTGCCAACTGAAGTAACCTGCACCAGGTTTGTTTCCGTCCAAGGAAATCTATTGCCGACAGGATGGACTTCCTCTGCAAAACTCCCTCCGCCAATCACTCCCCATATTGGGAGTGGTCCCTACAAATCTCTCTATCACGACCAATTTGGGGTAGAAGCTTGACCTGTAGTCTCCTTGCAGGTGTTGAAAACTTTATCAGCAAATCGAACATGCTTCTTCATGCTAGAAGACGTGGCACTTCCACTATCTTCACTCGATCTCGGGATGACTGCGCTCCCTATCAAAAGATACAACCCTTGGGACTCCTTCCCAGTAAACTTCGTTGCATCCCCACGTGAGACTTCCAATACTCTACCTGCTATGGAAATCTTGAATCCTCCCGCATCGAGCTTACTCAATGATATCAAGTTCCGCCTCATCCTCGGAACAAATTTCACATCAGCCAGTTTACCAACTCCTCCATTGGGTGTCTTCAATTTCACCGTCCCGACACCTCTAACCTCGCATGTTGACCCATCACCAAGTCTCACCGAGTCTCGCACCTGGTGAAAAGTATCAAATGTACCTCTCGTCGTACATATGTGTGTTGAGCTCCCCGAATCCAGAACTCATCCATCATCCTTTGGATTTTGAGCTCGCTCTTTCTTCCTTCTCAGAAATCGGCATTTCCGCTTCATGTGCTCGTATCTTTTGCAGTAATGACACTGCACTTCTTCTCGATCAACTCTCTCGTCTGAGTGCATGCTTCCCGTTGTCACGCATATTTCATCATCTGCATATAATCATGTGATGTTCACATCCTCCTCTTCAACTTTCTTCTTCCCAGCAACGTACCGTTTGCGCTCTCCACAATCACTTTTATAGTGACCCTTCTTCTCACACCAGAAACACGTGATTTCACTAGGATCATGTCCTTTGGATTTTGGCCACCATTCTTTACCTCTTAACTTCCGATGTCGACTCCTCCCACGTTGATCATCTCGTATCGCCATGATTTGCTCTCCTGAATGCATCACGGGTCTTTGGAATGCCTCTAAATCTTGAAGCGACGTCATCACATCATCCAGCTTCAATGTCTCCTTCCCTAGGAGCAATGCAGTCACAAGATCATCAAATGAGCTTGGTAGTGATGACAAAAGCAAAAGTGCTTTGTCTTCCTCTTCAACCTTCACACCGAGCCCCAATAACTGTGTCAGGATCTTGTTGAATTCGTTGGTGTGATCCAACAAATTCGTTCCCTCATCCATGAGCAATTGGTATAATTTCTTTTTTAGGAACAACTTGTTGATGAGTGACTTTGCCATATACCGCTGCTCCAACTTCTTCCAGATCTCCTTCGGTGATGTTTTGTCCAACACCGAGTACTTTACCTCATTCGCCATACATAGCCGAATTGTGCTAACGACCTGCATCTTGAGCTCTTCCCAATCATCGGCACTGGTTGTCTCGGGATTTTCTCCGATCAACGGTCTAATCATGCCCTACTGCACCAAAAGATCTTTTACCGTTTTTTTCTACAAGCCGAAATTATTTCGACCATTGAACTTCTCGATATCAAATCTTGGTAGTGATCAGCAACCCGTCATCATCGTCGTCGGGAAACGCGATCACCACCGTCGATGTCACACCCTTTTTAAACCACCTTATATAGTGTGAATTTTGAAAAACTAACCATACGGATGTGTCCGGAACGATCGAAATAGTCGGAATCGACTCCTGGATCGCTGAAATCGGACACCAATTGACCGAGATATTGTCAAAACAAGCTAACGGTCCAGATCGCTCGCTGACGCGGTGCTGACATGTCGGTGACATGGCACGCCGGAATTCCCGCTGGAATCTTGCCGGAATTGTCACCGGAGGCATGAACAGTACCGGCTTCTCCGGCATGGGGTTACTGTTCACCCGCGAGTTTTACCGAACTTTGACCGGACATATATTCTTCGTTTCAGCTCCGTTTTCAACGCTGCTTGCGCCGTTTGAATCGTCTCGCCTTCCTCTTCATGAATCTGGCCTCGGAAAAATTTTCCGACCACTTTTAATTTTCCGGCCACCGGAAAATTTGATTTCGCCATGCCGTCTCACCTCCGTTCACTCCGACTCGCCTCTGATGCCACTTGTTGGGGCGCAGCGGAGGTACATGGTACCTCAAACACACAAAAACGGGAGTAAACGGAGCAACGCAAGGATTTACGTGGTTCGACTTTGAAGCCTACGTCCACAGGAGAAACACTGCCGGTTCTCTATTCTAGTCTCTCTGGATAATCACGGAGGATCACCAATACACAAGGATTACACACCACACATCTCTTTATAAAGAAAAAAAAATCTGCAACCTCAAGGGTTGGTTTTGGGTAGCTCATCTACCCATGGAGTCATCTCTGCCAGCTGCTCACCCACCTTGACCACCTGCTGTTGTCGACTGCCAACCGAAGTAACCTGAACCAGGTTTGTTGCCGTCCAAGGAAATCTGTAGCCGACAGGATGGACTTCCTCTGCAGCCTCCCTCCGCCAATCACTCCCATATAGGGAGTGGTCCCTACAGGAGTGACAGTCAAGGTAGGTGGATGGCGGAGGGTGCACAGAATAAATCAGAATATCATGTATGTACAACAGATCAGGAGAATTCCAGGCCACATGGTAGTATAGTAGTGGATGGGCGGCAGCACAACAGATCAAGGGGAAAAAAATAAACACAACAGGGAGAAACCAGAGCCGCATGATCAACCCCAATCGATGGTTTGGAGCACACCTTAAATCGAGCTGATAAAACAACCAAATCCCAGAAGTCTAAACGCAAAAAAAAATCCCAACATGAAGGCCCAAGTGGTAGCCCAACCAGAAAGCCCGCACGAAACCAGTCCACAAAAATATGGTCGAACATATTTTATAATAATATTAAACTATTTTTACATGGAAACTAAAAACGAGATTTTAAATTAGAAAACCAAAATAAAAAAATCTCCACCTATTTAAATTCAAAAATAACTTGATGGTGTTCTTTCAAGTCCAAAATATCCTACCAGTTGGTTCATATAGATTTTATTGAACATAAAATAAACCCAAGACTACCTAATCCTCCCACCAGGGATCCTCTTAGTGTGTTCCATAGTGGCACACAGACTGCCCATTCCCACCCTTCTACTACTATCTTCTTACTAAAAAACATACTCAATAATTAAACTAACTAAGAAATAAAATTAAACAGAAAGTAATACCAACAATACCTTTGGCTACATTGATGCCTTAAACTCCCAAGCATGCAGATACCTGCAAACCAAAAAACCTTCTTGGGGGTAAAACATAGTAAATCATGAAAACAGAACAATGCATAAAACTAATATAAGTAATAAATTATAGTAGAAACCCACATCAACCAAAACCATGAAGCCGAAAGGGGGAAAAAGTCTCCACCTAATCTCGAATGACTTAGTACGGTCTAGAGAAAAATCGCCCTTTCCCACCGATGGTCCCTGCATTCTTAGTAGGGCCAGTCCTAGGAATACAGAAAGGAGACAACCTAGAAACTACACCTATTTCTAGCTAAAAGGGATACCAAAAAATCATAGAACTTGTGCAGTGTCAGAACCAAGCCACACATTATTGGTATGGGCCATACCATCCATATTGTTAGCATCGGGACAATATATTTTAATATAGTTGTTCTTAAACTGGTTCTTATCCTTCCACTCATTACTATAGTTTATATCCTAACCCCTGACACTCAACATCTGTGGTTCAGTTTTAACCCAATTATTTTCTTTGTTCAAATAATGTGTTTGAAAATCGCGAGACAAAACAAGTTCCTTAACCTCTTCTAACATTATGGAATCATGACCACGAACAAAAGTACTGAGAGGAATCCTTTAAAGAACTAAAAGAATCATCTGGAGAGGTTAAAGGAATTAATTATTGATCTTAATCGTTAACTTCTACATCTATATTTTCTAAGACAAGAAGCGCTTATTAAACTCATCAATATGATCACGAACAAAAGTACTGAGATTCATCTTGAATGTATAAGGTATCATTTTCTTGAAAAGGCGTCCAAGCAAAGTTTTATTCATATACAGATGTTCAACATTTTACCTGATGGATTTAGCAGTAGATTTGGGAAACTTCATGAAGAACATTGTCTCCTAGGGTTAAAGGAAACATACAACGATCCATTTCTAAAACAGTAGGATCAATATCTACATACATTGTGGTGGACTAACCATTAGTGACAACGAGGTTTTTAGGACTATACAAGAAATTTACGAGTCCATTGTGAATAAATAGTTTGGCCATTTTTACTCTCCACATACTAAAATCGTTTTCACCATTGAACTTCTTGGCTAAAGATTTAGCAGACATCACTTAAACGATTTTAGGCTCTGATACTACTTGTTAAGGTTTGAATGAATCTGATTTAAGACAGTACAACTTTCACAAAAACTAAAATGAAATCATATAAATGAAAAGAAGCGATAGGTTCAAACGAATGAGAAAACAGAAACAAAATGATGAAAGAACAACAAGTAAAATGTAGTAAAGTAAAAGATAACATGAGAATTTACATGGTTTGGACCGGTTTATTGGTAGTCCGCGACAAAAAAACCACCAAAACCATTATCATTACGCAAAAAGAAACAAATTACATACAATAGAGAAGTTTAAACGGATAAACTATGCATGCACACCATAGAAACTATCCATGTTTGAGGTCCTTGCCACTCCAACACTTGCATTGATCACGAGCTGAGGATGGTAGCATACTCCTCCGGGCAAAACGGACTCACGCATGCAACCCCGACAACCAGACCGAAATGAAAACAAGAAAATACAATGCAGAAATGAAATAAAAAAGAACAATCTCATGAATCTGGATCCCGAAAGTGTTGTAGAAACGAACGGCGCTGCCAGGGTTGTAGATCCTCGACGCGGTCTGCACAGAGCTTGCGAGTACCGAGCTCTCAACCATTGGGGATCTTCGGGACGTGGGGCATGAAGACATGGGAGTGGTGAACTCTTCTATGGAACGTAGCAGAAGGAACAACCGAAGAACCGTGAGAAAAATCAACGACACATCGACAAGTGAGGTGAGGCAATAAATGCGAGCATGCAGTGAGGCGACTGGTGTAGTCAGGAGCGACAGTCGATGCGGATAGGTGGACGACGGCGGGCACACAGAATAATTTATAAGATCATGGCGGTGCAATGGATCACGAGAATCCCGGGCCACACGTCTGCATAGGAGTGGGCGTGCGGCATCACAATGAATCCCGAGGAAACAAACAAACAGAAAAGGGAGAAACCGAAGATGCATGATCAGCCCCTATCGATGAAAGGAGCGCACCCGAAATCGAGCCCACAGAACAACCCACACCAATAAGTCCAGACACTGAATAGAATCCCAACAATCCATCCCAAGCTACAGCCCACCCAGCAAGCCCGCACGAAACCAGCCCACAAAAACAAACCCGAACAGAATGCATAATAATAAAAAAATATTTTTGCATGGAAACTAAAAAAGGGTTTTTAAAATTTCAAACCAAAATCAGCATACAATATCTATATATACACCTACAAAAAATATACACACAACATAATGCCTACAAATATATGCAGATAAACATTGATTTTAAATATATGATTTCATTCTCATGTGGTCTCGCTGTGAAGATGAGCTGTTTGCTGTGAAAATAATGTCGTACCCAAAATCCACTGCTCAAGGGAACATCAAAAACATGAATGACGTTAATGACACACCGTACTCGACAAATGGGGGGGGGGGGTGGGGAACTAATGCCCCTTACCCTTTCCACTGGGTCCTGAATCATGGTTGAATAGTAAGAACCTACGGGCGTGGCGGCCGCCAGAGTTATATGGGGTAAAAGAAGAAATCACTGAAACGGACCTAGAACAGGTGTTGCCACTAGCACATTCTATGTCTCATGGCACCACCCTCGTGACCATTCATGGGTCCGAACTCGTGAGTGATGGTCGCAACGCCGCCGTAGAGAGTATGAACGACATCCTCCACCACACCACCATCCCAAAACACTTAATATGGGGAAACCTAAACATATCTGGGATTCGGGGATTATGTGTCTGTGGGAGCGTGGGTGTGCAAGTGTTTGTGGCGGGGGTAGATATATGAAAAATGGGGAAACTTTTTATACCTATTCTCTCTTCTATTCACTCCCCCCCTCTCAAACTCTCTTGTCTTTTTTTCTTCATATTTTATTATTTTTGATCCTCTCTCTCTTTCATTCCAATTTAAAATAAAAAAAATCCCATGAATTACATTGCAATGTAATAATTAGAATTAATAATTATTAATAGAATTGAAAATAATTAATATTTTGATTATTATTAACAATAACATAGTTAATAATAATTATATTACTATAAAACATAGTTATTAATAATTACTACATTAATTATATTTAATTGATTTATCAATTATTATTAATTGATTCTTATAACATTTTTTATTATTATATTATTAATTATTATTAATTTCAAAATTGTTTATTAAAAATCACGTTATAAAATCGTATTAGTTACATTGTCAATTATTTACATTACTCTTAAAAACTATTGTTATTTATTTTCATCTACTTTATTATTATTAATTATTATTCATTTTTCCCAATGAGTGTACCTTAGTGGTTATGTTTTTGAGGGGTCGAAGACATGACTTATTTGAATATGTTCATTGAGTATTTTTATATATAATTTTAAACCTAATTTGTAGTCATATTTTTTTAAAGAAACCTAGAAAAAATTACTTTAATGAATTATCAGTCACCAACAACAGTTGGATCTCAATACATTAATTAAGGTTGACCCATTCCCCAACCATATTCGACGCCTATATATATATTTTTTTAGTAATCCAAGGAAGGTATATTAATCCCGAAGATCAGGGTAAAAAAGATCGACCATCCACAAAGGACAACAATCAAACTAGAGGTGGTTCTCTCTAGAGTGACAATGAGTAGCCAAATGATGTGATGTTTCATTTCCCTCTATTTTGGTGAAAGAGAAAGAACAAACCGTGAAGCTGCGACTAAGAGATTGAATTTTCCTGATGAGGAATCTGTAAGATTGGATAATGAAATCATTTATGCCGATGGCGTTGATGATGTTGAGACAATCATATTCAATGTGTATAGCATTCCATCCACAATCTTTTTCAAAGGTGAGACCAACAAGGACAACCTGAGCTTCGACAATTGTGGGTTCCCAAAAGGCATGGTTCGACTCCTTTCTGACAACAATGATCTTTCTATAATGGTCCCAGACCATCAACGTAATTCCAAAAATTCCACCCTTGGTTTTAGAAGCATCTACATTGATTTTAAGGATCCCTTCCGGGGGGGCTCTATTTAGTTTCAACTGAGCACGAACCAAGGCACTCATTCTAGCCAGGTTCCCGATTCCACCCATTGATCCAGGAAGTTTCACATTTAGTCTAGAAACCCTAGGGTTTTGATGTGTGATTAAAAATTAATTCATTCCATTTAACCCAAATAATCCAAGCCACCACACACAATGGGGCTACCTTATCAGCAGTGAAAGTGGAAAACCACATTATCAATAGTGATGGGAGGTCCGACGCCACATCCAACAAAAGCTCCATAGGATATCCTTAGGCAATCCAAAACTCTTTATCCCCTATGTAATTAAATAGAGAATTCATAGGGGATTTTAGTTCATCCGAGAAAGGGGGACATTTCTGGTTGTTCGTAACATGGTAGTAGGAGAGGATTTCAAAGTTGTGAAGAATACCTGTACACACCTGCCACCAGAAGTAGCGGATCATTGGGGCGATGTTCATTTACCAAAGTGTTTTCTAGAGCCCCTCCATATCCTTAATATGATAATCCAAAGCAAGTGTGTATCCAGATTTCATTTAATGAGATCTTGAAATGTCATTGCTCCAAAAGAGACAATCCTTCCCCGCATCAATCACATAGGGAATGCTATGAACAATCCTTTAATCCCTTGAGTTGAGCGAAGAATTAATTTTTTCCAAGCACCAAACATTACTAGAATCATTGAAAAGGGAGCAGAAAATGTCATCCTTAGATCCAGGATTGACCGAGGAAGTCGCCAGCATGCAATCTTTATCAATCAACCAATGATCATTCCAAATGTTGAGTTTTGATCCATCCTCGATTTTCCAGCCAATTCATTTCTCAAGTAATTTTTGTGATCGCCAAATACTTCCCCATAGGAAGCTGGGGTGGGGTCCAAGAGAAGATCTCTAGAAATCCGATTGGGGGAAATGTTTTTCCTAAAGAATCCATGCCCGGAGGGATGATTGTTGAATCATAAGGCACCACCCCTGCTTAGTTGAAAGGGTACCATTGAACATCCAGAGGTCCTGAAATCCCATTCCACCACCTTATTTATTTGTACAGAGTGACTTGAAATCAATCTAATGAATTTTTCTTGTCCCATTATTATGGCCCCACCAGAAGTTGGCAGTGCGGGAATGAACTTGGTCAACAATTGCAGTAGGAAGCTTAAATAGAGACATGAAATACATTGGGATAGATTGAAGGGATGTCTTTTGACTCCTCACCTTTTGGTTTACACGTCACCACATGCTTCCCAATACTCCATGATCTTTGGGTGGCCAACTCCATGGGCACCTAATCTGCATATTCTAAATGATTTATTCATAGGCATTGTTTTCAAATAGGAATGGAATCAATGGGTGTTGTATATATCCCCAAAATACACTATTAACCTTCTCAAAATAACAATAATAATGACAATTATTACTATTTTTATGACCCTTTCTATATTTTTTAAGGTTATTAAATAATAAAAATATCATTACAACAGTTTGGGGAGAGTGATTACAAAAAAACAAATAAATCCACCATGCCTATACTAATGTTTATTATTGTTATTGTTGTTTTTGTTTTTATTGTTGTTGTTGTTATTATTATTAATATTATTATTATTATTATGGTTTGGGGTGGCATGGGATTTTGGAGTGTATCCCATGATGAAAACCATGCATGAATATATTTTCTTCATTTTCATGAGTTATAAACCTACTTGGAATATAATTATGGATTATAAATATGGATTTTGTTGAGGCTTCTCCTATGGTGATTCAATAGTGATACTGCTATTGATTTCTCTATATCAAGTCTTATCCTTTATCAACACTAACAAAAAAACTGATAAAAGAGGTACTTTTATTAACACTAGCTAAAAAAATTGATAAAGGAACCTTTATCAATGCTGATAAAGACACGCCCTATAAACACTTTTATTAGATCTCATATATGATGACATATATAATTTTTTAATACATTATTAAAAAAAATATTTAAAAAATAAATATATTTATAATGAAATATATATAATATATTTTCATAAATATGATTTATATAATACAAAATATGCATTGATACTTAATATATAATATAATTTGTGAAAATTATTTTAAAAATTATTAATAAATTATAATTAATAATTGGAAAATCATTATTGAGTAATAGGCATTTCATAACAATATGGTGATGAAAAAAATTAATTAATTAATTAACATCTAAAGATAAATTGGAAACCTGAATTAAACATCAAATGAGTATAACTTTTTATCTGAGTGTTTGTTTTTGCTGAACGAGATATCAAATCAAAGCCTGTGAATATATCTATAGGGTGCTAACTAAGAAAACCCCAGTCACTATTTCCTTGAGCGCAAAACTTTCCCGGATGGCCTTTAGAATTGTGTTTTTAGTAGGTACACCCTAATTTTTTTAATATTTGATTGAATTTTAACTTATTTTAATAGGGAATTTATATTTTTTCAGTGGAAGGGAGTTTGGGTGTACATATCTATATTAAATCGAAGAATTAATATATTTTCTTCATTTTTAAGAGTTGTAAACATACTTGAATTATTATTATGGATTACGGAGATGGCATCGGTCAAGGATTCTCCTCGAGCGATTCAATGGTGACACTACTATAGATTTTCCTATATTAAGCGATGTAATTTATTGATACTAAAACAAATTTGGATAAAGGGGGTACTTTTATCCATACTAGCTAAAAGTATTGATAAATGAAGCCTTTACCAATATTGATAAATATACCCTTTATGAGCGCTTTTATTAGCACTCATAAACATTGATCTTCATAATTTTTTTATAAATTATTAAAAAAACATAATTTAAAAGATAAATATATTTATATAGAAATATAGAAGATATATTTTCATAAATATGATTTATATAATACTCACTATTACAAATGTTTCTTTTAGAAACCATCGTCTGATGGCTTTTGACGGTCATAGTTGGCCCATTGAAAAAAGGGAATAAGGACATCCATTAGCGGTTGCCATAGGGGTCACCCACATGACTATAATGAAGGTCACTCGGAAGAGATTTATCTACCACCATAGGTAGTCGCAACACCAAATCATATAACAAACATTATAGGTTGTCGTTAAAGCAGCTAGAAAATAAAAGGATTAGTGACCGCCTAAAGCGGTCACTAGCCTACCATTTTTTCTAAATTAAACTTTTAACCCCAATAAATAAAGAAAAAAATCAATTTCAAAAGAAAAAAATGTTCCTAAAAATTCAAAACATTTCTTTAATCATTGTCTATAATAGAATAATTACGAGACATCACCTCCTGTAGGTGAATGATTGAACTTGAAAAAACAGTTTCTTGATAATGAAAGGCTGCTCTGGCTTGGTTAGTCCCATCACTAGTCAAAAATTACTTTCTTCAACATGAAATTACAACAACCATCCTCTCTAATATTTGTAACATCTAATGTATTTATAGAAAAATACATTTTCATATATATTAATATTTTTGAATTAAATATTAATTTTAGTTTAAAGGGGACACTACATAAGATATCATACCCAACATGCAACAACATATTTCTATGAAATCATGCATTTCACACAAAATTAAGTTATACCAAAAATTAATACAAGAACAATATTATTATTTTAAATTTTAGTTAATGCCTAGACGTTTTATTGTTGGGAATGAACAGAATTAACTATATTATGATTTTACATATTTTCTAAATGTTTATACACTTATCCAATTAATTTTTAATTCTTAAAATGCGAATGAATACTATTTTAAACATAAAATACCCTAGTATTTTTAAAATGTATTCAAATTTTAATGAATAGTGAAAAATACTACATTCTAATTCAAAACTGCCTTTTTATCTAATTTATTTATATAGTTATGTTATCATTTTAATTAGTTTTAAACTGTAATTGGTTTATGTTTTTATAATTTAAACCAATATTGGTCATTTGAATTAATTTCTCATTTAAATTGGATATAAACACAAGAAAATCTTATGATAGTTTTTACTTATTAAAAACCCGCTTTCTGGTTTTGACAAGGAGAATTAATTAAAATTAAATTTATTCCAATTCTATGTTTTGAATTTGGAAAAATGGAACATATATTTGGAATTAAAGGGTCCAAATTGTGTAATTAGGTACCTTTTGTTTTTTGACATTATGAATAGTAACTTTAGTAGTTATTTTTATTTACCATGGTGAAATGGTAAATTAGGTAAATAAGGGTATAATAATTATATTATAATAATATATAACTATCCTAACACATGTATTAACCCTATTTTATGACATATGTCTAACCATGAGCATCCTTGGGTAAATTATCTGACCCCATGGATCCACTTGGGTGTGATAATGACATGTTATAATAATTAATTTAAATTAAAGAGAAATGTAACCCAAATATGTTTCTATTTATTAAAACAATTTTAAGGTGGGTTTATATAATGGATATATTTGACTATAAATTTTCATTAGAAATATAAAAATGTTTCCTAAATTATGGTATTTTATTTATAATTTTTAAATATTAAATAAATAAATTTATTTATGACACAATGATGATGCGGTGATTTCCTTATTAATGAATGATTCAAATAAATGATATTATAAATATTTAAATAAACGTAATTTGAAAATTTTTATGTCATAAACGAATTTTATGGATGATTATGAAAAGTTATATTTGAGTTAATGTAGTTTTTTATAATTAATAAAGTTTTCATGACTTTAACAAAAAACAATTACTAAATAGTGTTAAAATTGACATAAACGTGTTTAAAAAATAAATATTATTTTATTAAATGATATAATATTCATAAAAATATTATATTTGGACAATTATCTAATATAATGTTAAAAATGTCATCAATAATCTAGGTTTTATTCTATTGGAATTCTATAGTAACCATATTAACCATATAGTGTGAAAATACAAGAAGACATGGTAAGAGTTAATTTATTTAACTAAGGGTTAAATAGAAAAGATAAGTTTAAATTTCTAACCTAAACTTGTCTAAAAACTGTTGGTTGAGAAGATTTAGACCCATACTCATATTTTCCTCTAAATCTATCTCTTTGGAAATATCCTAATTCCAAAATCAATTTATAAAAAAATAATATTTCAAGACTTTCCTAAAGTCCCCCTCCCTCTTATAAAAGGTTGCCACATATACCCACTTAATCACACCTCTAAAGACCCTTGAATCATCCAAATTCTACTCAAATAATCTCTTAACTTACCTCCATTCCTCATAAAAGCCTTACCTTGGACAGAAGGTAATTTAATAAAGTGTTTTGACTCAAATCAAAAAGAGTTACCCGATTTAGAGGAAATTAAAGAATGAACGAGACAAGTCAGATTCAAGGTAAGGGACTTCTTCACAATATCCATTCATTAAGGCATATTTTGATTTATATATGAACTTATTTTATATTTTTTATAATTAGACCCTTGGAATTTTAATTTTTTTCAATTGTTTTCAAAAGAAATCTTTTTTTACGAAGTGTTTACTAAATGAAAAAAGGATTGTTTCTTTCTAACATATGTGACGACAACGACCTTTCTGCCACCACAAAAATTATTTTTTATTTATATTTATATAAAATCCATAATGTTTTTAAAAATAAAAATAAATTGAATATTCAATTTTTATGTATTTTGGTATTGAAAATGGTTTTGGGAATGGATTTATTATATTAGTATCTAGAGACGATGTCTTATGATTGCAATGTAGAAATGTTGTTTTTACTTTATTCTTATTAATGTGATATGATTTTGTTATGGTTATTGGGAATTAATTATGTATAAAGGTGGTTTTGTGATAAAATTCGGGAGGGTGAGTATGTGATAGATCTCTAGTGAATTGAGTAAAGTGAAAGAGGTAAACGTTATGGTTTATCCTATGATATTTAGGGAACATACTATGATGGGTATTCCAAACGTAACCGTGAAAGTTACTCCCTATGTTGTTATGAAAACTACAAAGAAATTAGGATATGGATGCCAAATGTTACCTCTATAATTTATTATTGCTATGATTTTTTCCTGATTCTTATGAATTCATAGGTTTATAAATTTTCATGGACTAATGCCTTCTTTCCTTATTTTATCCCTTAATGAGTTTTTATGCTTATCCCATGTTTTTTGAAATATTTTCATAGGGTATAAGGATGAGTAATATAAAAGAATAATTCAAGAATATTTTTATCAAGGAAATAAATCATGTTTTTAAAGGGTTTTATTTGGTGGAAACAAATGCATACAGTTTTTATAGTATCATATTGTATGATTTATGGGATGATATTTATTAATAATGACCTAATTATTTAAAACTCTAAAACTGAAAATATACTCTATGTGAATTAAATTCAAATTATTAACTTATCTCAATATTAAGTAATGTTTTAAGGTTAGGGACTTACATTTGGTATCAGAGGTTGGTTTAGATAACTTTAAGGGTTAGGATATTGTTAATATAATATACATAAATTATTTTTACTTTATGGAAAATTTGAAATATAATTTTAGGATTACCATGTTTCTTTGTCTTGGATATGTCTATTCAGAATGGTTTTCCGTAGAGGAAACTTGGAAACTATAATGGGAGGAGATCGAGAGGAAAAAACCCGTCAAATATGCAACTTGTGTTGATTAGTATCAAAACTGAACAATTTGTTGTAGATATGGAACAATTGAATGAGGCTATAAATAGAGGTGGTATCCATGTGAGAGATCATCTTGATCAGTAATAGAGGAACATGTCAGTAGTGTAGCATTTCATGAGTCAATTTCCTCCATCATTTAGATGATCATCTGACCCTATGCTAGTTGAAGAGTGGATTAAATCCTTAGAAAAGATTTTTGATGTCATGGGTTATTCATAAAATCAAAAGGTTAGTCTTATTTTTTACCTTTTTTAAGGTGAATCCAATCAGTGGTGGTTTATGGTAAAAAATATCAGGGGTAGTGAGGAGATTTATTCTCTTGATTGGGATGAATTCAAAGGTATGGTTCCTAAGAAATACTTTCCTATGGCGGTTCAAATTAGGATGAAAAAACAATTCTTGAAATTGAGGTAGGAGGATGTCTCAATGGATATTTATAAAGAAAAATTCACTTATTTGGAAAGGTATACTATGAATTTCATACGAGATCTTGATAGTTAAATCAATCATTTTTACTCAGGAGTAAAGCCAATGTATTTAAGTGTATTAGCTTCTCATGAGTTCAAAAGTTATGAAAAACATGTTCAATGCATGGAGAAGGGGGGAATGGAGTTTGTCAATGATCAGGTATTCTTTGAAGAATAGTAAAATAAAAGGTCATGTTGGTAGGTGAAAGGGAAGAATTCTTCAAAAAAAACCATATGGTAAGAAAATTAAGTTTACAATTTGTGAAAGTTGTGATAAAAATCACACCGAGGAAAGCCTTTTGAATTCTGGTAGTGCTTCTAATGTGGTAAAATGGGGCATAAGGGTCTTAATTTCACTAAAAATGATCAAGGTAGTGGAAAAAAATTGATTTACAGTTAGTAAAATGTTTTAAGTGCAATGATATGGGTCATTATGAAAATTAGTGTTCGATAAAGAACTCAAATGACAGAAAGAAGCTGGACTACAATCACAAAGGGGTGGTGAAATCCTTTTAAAATACATAAACAGATGTTGGGATATCAAATAAAGTAGTATCAGGTATATTGTTTATTTATTTTGATTATTCGAATGTGTTATTTTATTCTAGGTCTATAAATTCTTTCATTTCTGAGAAATTTTCTAATAAATTGGGAATTTCATCTCAAGCAATTAATCTAGAAATTATGGTAAAAACACATGGGGGAAATTTTGAGACAAAACGAAATTATTCGAACCTTTGTTTAATTTTTTGTGGAAAGAATCTACCTGTAAACCTTATTGTTTTTTCTCTAGTAGATTTTGATGTTATTTTGGGTATGGATTGGATTTTTGTTTATCATGCTAATATTGACTGCAAAGCTATAGAGTTTTCTTTTCATAAATAATTTTAGTTTTTGTACAAGAATGAACCATTATTATTGATTAAATATCAGGAAGCTGAGAAACCAGTAAAATATGTAAATGAATGTTACCTTGCCCATATTGTTGAAAACAAATGAAGTATTCAGATTAATGATGTGTTAGTGGTAAATGAGTATATTGATATTTTTATAGATGAGTTTCTTGGTATAATACTTGATTTAGAAGTTGAATTTAATATTTACTTTGTTCCTGATGTTAAGATAATTTCAAAACCTCATTATCGAATGGCTTAAATTTAACTTTTAGAGTTAAGGAAGCAATTAAAGGAGTTATAAGATAAAGGATTCATTCGACCTAGCACATCACCATGGGGTTCTCCTGTCTGGTTTGTTAAAAATAAATATGGTTTAATGAAAATTTACATTGATTATAGATCCTTGAATATCATCACTGTTAAGACCAAGTATCCTTTGCCTCATATTGATGATTTGTTGGATTAGACCTAGGGAGCTCAATATTTTTCAAAGATTGACTTGATTTTGAGGTACCATCGGTTGAAAGTAAATGATGCAGGAATTCTAAAGATTACGTTTCATACTAGATATGGCCATTAGGAATTTGTAGTTATGAATTTTGGTTTAACCAATGCACCTACTGTATTCGTGGATCTTATGAATAAAATTATTTCATGAGTTCTTGGATAAGTGTGTAATTGTGTTTATTGATGATATTTTGGTATATTATAAAATTAAATAAGAGAATGAATGCCATTTAAGGGTTGTATTGAAAACCATAAAATAAAATAAACTATAAGGGAAATTCAACAAGTGTGAGTTTTGGTTACAAAAAATTTCATTCCTTGGTCACATTATTTCTAGAGATGGCCTAACTATTGATCCTACTAATATAAAAGTTGTTGAATAATGGCCAAGACCCACAAATATAACTAATATTTTTAGTGCTCTTATTTTAGCAGGTTATTACTGGAGGGTTTTTGAAAATTTTTCACAGTTATCTAGCCCACTAACTAAGTTAACTTTAAAAGGAGTTAAGTTCATCTGGACAAAAGAATGTGATAAATGTTATTAGGAATTCACAAAAATATTGGTGAATGCTCCAGTTTTGGCACTGCCTTCCAGAAATGGCGAATTTGTTATCTATAATGATTCTTAATTGAAAGGAATTGACTATGTCCAAATGCATAATGATTTGGTAATTTCTTATGCTTCATTTCAAGTGAAACCTAATGAGTAAAATTACCCTACACATGATTTTGAAGTATCTTCTATTGTTTCTTAATTTAAAAATTTATAGGCATTATATATATGGATTAAAATGTGAAATATATGCTTACCATAAAAGTTTTATGTATATATTTACTAAAAAATAATTGATCATGAGACATAAAATATGGATGGAATTAATTACGGATTATGATTTCACGATTCATTACCATCCTATAAAAGTAAACAAAGTGGCTGATTCTATAAGTCAGAAAAATAATGCTACATTAACCATGTTACATATGGAATATGATCCTTTGATTAATGATTTGATGAAATTTGGCATGAAAGTTGTTGGTTTAGAAAATTCCTCTGTTTTTTTTCTGGTTTTAGTGCAATTGTCTCTTGAAGAAATAACAAGGCATACATAGAAGGAATATAGTGACCTACAAAAAAGGGTAGAATTAGTTCATATGGGTAAGTTATATAAATGTAACATTTATAAAGATTATGTTTTGAGGTTTGGAAGGAGATTATTTGGGCCTTGTGATTCACAGTTGAAGAAAGATTTGTTATGTGAAGCTCATAGTTCTCTATTTTTAGTTCATCCTAGCATTACTAAGAAGTACATAGATCTTTAGGTGTATTACTAGTGGTATCGAATGAAAATAGATATTGATATCTTTTCCTTGAGATGTTTGAATGGTCAATAGGCTATAGGAGAGTGGCAGTTACCGAACGGGATGCTTCATCCTTTTCCAATATGAGAGTGGGAATGGAAAAATATATCCATGAACTTCATTGTGGAATTACCAAAGACAACTCAAGGTAATAATGCAATCTGGGTTATTATTGATTGATTGACTAAATTTTCTCATTTTCTTTCTATTCGAGATACACAGTATCTTGATAAACTTTCTCGGTTGTATCTTTGTGAAATAGTCTAGTTATATAGAGTTCCTATCTCTATTGTATTTGATCATGATCCCAAGTTCACTTCTAACTTTTGGAAAGACCTTTAGAAGTCGTTGGGTACTGAATTAAATTCTAGTACAAATTTTCATCTGAAATATGATTATTAGACATAATGAACAATTCAGATATTGGAAGATATAATACATTATTTTTCACTGGATTACTAAGGAAGTTGGTACCAACACCATTCTTTGGTTAAGTTTTTTTATAATAACAGTTTTCATTCCAGTATATAAATGGCACCATTTAAGGCATTATATGGAAAGTGGTGTCAAAATCCAGCTTTTTGGGATGAAGTAGGTGAAAGGAAGCTGATGGGACCAGAATTGGTAGAAGATATGGAAGAAAATTTTTAATTAATTTATAAGTACATGAGGGAAAATCAGATTAGGTAGGAAATTTTTTGGGATAACTAGGGGAAGGATCATTCTTTTGAGGTAAGTGATCTTGTATTTGTCAAACTTTCTCCATGTAAAACTGTGATGTGTTTTGGTAAGAAGGGAAAGCTAAGTCTGCAGTTCATTGGAAACTATGAAATCCTTGAGAAACTAAGATTAGGTGCCTACATGGTGGCTTTACCTCTAATTTTATCTCAATTACACAATGTTTTTCATGTTTCAATTCTGAGAAAGTATTTTTCTGATACGTCTAATGTTTTGAGTCTAGAGATAGTTTATTTGGAAGATAATCTTTCTTATGAGGAACAGGTAGTGCATATTTTTGACCATAGAGGGAAAGTGTTGTAGAATAAGGTCATTCATCAGGTAATAGTTTTGAGGAAAAACCATATAGTTGAAGATAAAACAAGGTAATATGAAAATGCTATAAGGGATAAATACCCTCATTATTTGATAAGTGAATAAAATGGTGAGGACGCAATTTCCAAAAGGGGGAAGACTATAACATCTGAGGTATTAAAAGAATAATATATTTTCATATCTATTAGTAATTTTTAATTAAGTAATAATTTTTGTTTAAAAGGGAAACTATGTATGATAGCATAGATGACCTGTAACAATGGGTTTCTCTGAAATCTTACGTTGCACACAACACTGAGTTATAACAAAAAATAATACAACAATAATATTATTATATTAGATTTCAGTTAATTCCTAGATGTTTTATTGGTGAGAATGAAAAAATTAACTATATTATGATTTTAAATATTTGTTAAATATTTGTACATTTTCCAATAAATTTTAGAGGCTTAAAATGAGAATGAATCCAATTTTAAGCATAAAATTCTCTAATATTTTTAAAAGGTCATTTTACCGCCTTTTGATGGAGAACCCATTATAAAAATAGTTTTTATCACTTTTATAGGTTCTATTTGATAAAATAAACTTATTATTTAGAATTGGGACATCAAAATTTATATTCGTTGAAATTGTTTTATTTTTTGATGAAATTCATATTTTAATGAATAGTGAAAAATACAGCATTTTAATTCAAAACTGCCTTTTCTTCAAATTTATATATATAGTTATGTTATAATTTTAATTGTTTTTAAAGTGTAATTGGATTATTTTTTATCATTTAATCCAATGTTGGTCATTGGAATTAATTTCACATTTAAATTGGATATAAACATAAGTCAATCTTTTGATAGTTTTTTTCTTCTTAAAAACCTGCTTTTTGGTTTTGAAAAGGGGAATTAATTTTAAATTAATATATACCAATATTTTGTTTTGAATTTGAAAAAATGGATTCCATATTTGGAATTAAAAGGTCCAAAATTTGTAAATAGGTACCTTTTATATTTTGACATTATGAATAGTAACTTCAGTAATTATTTTTATTTACAATGGTTAAATGGTAAATATGGTAAATAAGGGTAAACAAAATAATATTATATTAATATAAATCTATCATAACACATGTAATAATACCATTGTATGATATTCTTCCAACCATTATCATCCTTGGGTTGATTTTAGGACCCCATGGAGGCACTTGGTTGTGATAATGACATGTTATAATAATTAGTTTAACGTAAAGAGAAATATAACACAAAAATTCATATTTTCACCAAATGAATTTTTAGGTGGGTTATATAATTGATGCATTTGACTATAAATATTCATTATAATGATAAAAATATTTTCGACATAATGTTATTTTATATTTTATTTTTAGACATTAAATAAATAAATTTATTTTTGAAACAATGATGATGCAGTGATTACCTTATCAATTAAAGAATCAAATAAATGATATTATAAATATAAAAATAATTATAATTTTAAAATTTTGATTCCATACAAGAATTTTATGGATTCTTATAAAGTTTTATATTTGAGTTAATATATTTTTTTTTCTAATTAATCATGTTTTTATAACTTTAACAAAAATCAATTACTAAATAGTGTCGAAATTGAGAAAAATGAGTTTTAAAACAAATACTATTTTATTAAATTATATAATAGTCATAAATATCTGAGATTAGTCCAACTAACTTAAATAATGTTAAAATTTTTATTAATGATCCACTTGAGGTTCGATTGACATTTTATAGTAACCATTCTAACCATATAGATTTTTTTTTGGATTTTAAACATATTTAAACCTGGAGGAAAATAGAACGTATCATTATTATTCATGTAAAAAACGTTTTTCAATTTAATATTTTAAGTCATATTAATTACAATTGAATAATTACTTGAATTAGTTTTTCTCAAAGATCATATGTAGGTTTTCATATTAACTTTGTAACCTGTTATTGAAATAGAATAATATAGATGGATCATGTATGATCATTTAGAATCACTTAAACTCTATATATGAATGAATAAAAAAATGACCATTTGATTCAAGGAATTCACAAAAACATCATATTTAATTTAAAATTTATTCCTTACCAATATCTAGATAACTACAGTAGTGTTTATAATCACAATCTACTTTGTTGATTTAATCTAATGAAAATTCATGGATTAATTTAATAATAACCTAAAATAGAATTAAGTATACAATTTTCAAGAACATTTAATGTAATAGTAAAATATAAATATAATTTTATTATAATAATTATTAAAGAATACACATAATTACATTGGAATAAATTTAATTTGATTTGACTATAATTTTCCCTAGTTAGCAATGAAATTAGATCCACTGGCTCTTTTCTAGTCTTCATCCCTTTAGTGAGACCAAAGTCTTTTGAAACAAAATCTTTCCGATCTTTAGTAAGAGACTACAATTTTTTATTCCCCCTAAAAATTAATATTTATGCCAAAATTATGTGAAAATAAATAATAAACTTTAAGAAATGGTTTGACATTCCAGATATTATACAAATTTTTGATGAAATGTTTCCAAAATATGATCTATACGTAGGACTAATCGGCAGGAAGTTATCTATAATAGAAAATAACAATAATACACTTCTTAACTCAATCATAATAAACTTCATGATTCTGCGATTCTAACAATTAAAAAAATAACAACAGTCTTAACTAAATTAATTTTAGTTCATTTGAGAACACTTACCATTGGACTGAGCCTCTCATAGTAATGGGATTTGAAATTGATCAAAAACACAAATAGAAAATGATATAAATACATCACTTATCATGTATAAATTTTAATAAGGTATATAATATAAAATATCTTTAAATTAACATTCATAAATACATGAACATATCATTTAAGATTATACCATATTTAAAAAGGTACAATATTGATTTTTTTTTCAAATCAACTATTTTTATCATTGAAAATTTCAACAAAATATACTTTGTTATTTCCAAAATGGAGTAACCTATGAATTTTATTAAGAAATATATCAGCTATGGTTACAGAAAATGAGGCATAAGTCCATAAAACATTATTTAAGCTGTCTATCAATCAATATTATCTGAAAATATTAAATTTTCTTTAACAAAAATTATTATCAAGTCTAGGTTCAGTCTCATGACCTTTCTCCCATAGTATGTGTTAGATATCTAAAATGGTAAAATATTTTTTGAAAATATATGGAATGAAATTTTAAATAGTTTAAATGCATGATGAATTTATAATTGACATGGGAAACAAATTCAGCGCCAGTGATATTTACCAGTGTAATAACATGAAATTAACACAGCTCTGACATAGAGAACATCATATTTTATTTTTTTTGTTCAACATTTGTTGATACCCTTGAATGTTGAAACCTACTAAAATTGGTTCTGGTTCAAGGTAACCACACCACCCCAGATTCAAAAATCAATTCATAAATAGTGTGAAAGGAAATGATAAGAAAATAAAATTACATGGAAATTATAAATAAATCTTTGATAAACATGGTCCAACCACATGCATCATACCATATATAATTCTATCCTTTCACATGATAAGATAAATGGATAAAAACCAAACAAAACCAAACATAGAGAAAATTATGTCATTCCATGGATAATAAATATTGGAAACAAAAAGTGTTGAGGTTATAATTAAAAAAAACTATGGTCAAATGTACAATAACAACAAAAACATACATTTTAATAAACTGTCAATTATTTTGGATTCACCAATAATGTACAAAATTTTCAAAGGTCTTGATTTCGTAATTAAAAAATACATGAAAATTGACTTTACTAATTTTTAAAATAGTTTTTCAATAAATATATCATTTTCAATATATTTAGTTTTCAATATAGAGACTTATACTAGAATATATAAAGAAATGAATTGGATAAACTCATTATTAATGGAGATGGTTAAGAAAAATGATCGTGATCGATGTACAGTAGAAATAAAATTTATTATAGAGGAAAAAAAATGTAGAAGAGAAAAATACAAAACCTATAAACACCACTCATGAAATTAGTGATTTCTTGATAGTGCAACAAATATGAAACCAAGTGAAATACATAGCATGTATAGGAGGAGTCGGTTGGGAAAACTTCACCCTAATGGGACAACAATGATCAGAGGTGGTGACCGGATCAAGGTCAGTGGTAGAAAGGGGCGATGGTGGATTCAGTAGGGGGGTTCAACAATCAGGTGAGGGAGAAGATGTATGGGTGGGAGGTGGTGGTGGGGGATTCAAAATCGGATGTGGTGAGCATGAGGGAGAGGATGGTGAAGGGGGAGTGGGATCACGAGGTAAGGTAGAGAGGTGGTGACACCGAAGCGGGAGTAGTGAGGGAAAGGTGAGGGGGATGGTGAAATGAGGGAGAGTATGGGGGTGTGAGTAAGGAAGGGGTAATGATAGGTGTTTCATTTTTTACATGTAGTGCCAACCAATGGAGGATGCTGATACTTACCATTAGTGATAGACTTTGGTAGTCGCCTGCTTCAACAGGTGAAAAATCCTGATTCTCTAGTAGTGACTAAATATGTATTCAAACTTAATATATAATATAATTATTGAAAATTGATTAAAACATAATTAAAATGTAATATTAATTAATAATTTGAAAATTTTAATTGATTAATAGATATTTCAAAACAATTTGGTGATAAAAAAGTTAATAAACTAATTAATGTCTCAAATACATTGAAAACATTACTTAAATTTCAAACGACCATAAATTTTGATCCATGTGTTTGTTTGGGATACAAGAGTTATAAAATCAATTTGTATTAAGATATATATGTCATTATAACAAGGAAAACCTTGGCCACAATTTTCTTGAGGTCAAAAAAAGGTCTGGAAGGCCTCTAAAATATTGTTTTTATTACGGATGCCCAAATTTTTATGGTTCAATGGAATTTCAGCTTCGTTTAAGAGGTACTTCACCTCTTTCGGTGTAAACTTTACTTATTCCAACGCATTAAAATCATATGGATATTATGGTGTTGAAAATGTACCACTTTTCATATTGTAGTGTTATTTATAATTAAATATAAGCACACGCACATTGACATACATATTTGTATATATTTATAGATAAAAATTTAATCATATAAATAAATAGTCCAACATATTTACAAATAAATATCATTTTAAATATATAAATATACAAAATATATGGAGATAAATATTTATTATCCATTTTATTTTAAATAAAAATCTATTCATTTTATTTAGTTTATAAAAACTTAATTTATATATATATATATATATTCCTATAGAAATGTTTAGGTGATGTTTATATATAAATATGTGTAAGTGTATTGATAATCATATATGTATATATATATATATTTATAATCTAATTATATGTAAATATATATATATATATATATACATTAAAATAAGTATATATTCGAAAATATATATACATAAATAATTATATATATATATATATATGAGTGTGTGTGAGACTAGTTGTAATTGTATTTTCTATTTGTCTATATTTATTTACGTATCTTTATACATTGTAATAATTATATAATAAAATACATATACATTCATATGTATAGACACACAATACTTATATATATGGACACACAGAAACACAAACACACACATTTATTTAGAGAGAGAGAGAGGGTGGGAGGGAGGGAGAGGGTGGGAGAGAGAGAGAGTCACACTCACAAACACACATATACACACACACACACACACAAACACATTTATAATCAATACTATGTAATCATGAATATTGTGCGGTTCCTTTTATCAACCCTAACAAAAAGCACAGATAAAGGGGTAGTTTTATCAACCCAAGATTGGAACGATGATAAAGGGTATATTTTTCAATGCTAAGAAAAACACTAAAAAAATTGCCCTATTTATCAATGTTTTTTCTTATCATTGATAATGGTTATATTTATTAATTATTTTTTCTAGCACTGATAAGAGTGACATTTATCATCTTGTGTTTTAGATCTGATAAAAGGTGATCTTCTTAGAAAAAATATTATTAATTTTTTAGAATCATATTTAATATAGAAATATATATATATATATATATATATTTATAAGTAACACTTATATTACTGAATTTGTACTTACACGTAATATGTATATCATATATTTAGTTTAAATTCAATTGAAAATTAATATTAATTAAAAATATTGAATAAATAATATTAATATACATTTAGTAAAAAAATTATATCAATGATTGTTTTAAATTTGAAAAAATAATAAATATTTTATTATAAAATAAAAAATATTCCGTAAATATGTATTCTTACATTGTAAAGATACTCACCCCAGTTTCCTAGATTCGATGGTTACTTTGTTAAATTTGCACAATAAATAAAAAATCACATCCCGAAGGAATGAATAATTTTTAGTCTTGGTAAAATAGATACATAAATGAATTTTACATTAAATTTTAAAACATAAAATACAACATAGTGAATCATTTTAGAACACCATTATTCTCTTAGCTTATCCCAACATGTCAATCATAATATACATCTTAGAATCCTAGTAAAAATAAAACATAAGGGGTTAACTCAAATGCTCAGTAAGGGTAAGCGTACATCACATGCTATCATGAATAAATATGCATAAACATTAAGGTATGGTGAATAATTGAAACATAATCTAGTTAAATTTAATACTGAGCATAGTATGGCAGGAACACATGATAATCAAAAAATTCCATATATATAATCACATGATAATGAAACTTAACCATGGGTATTCTACTAGCCGAATAATCACATGGAATATCAATAATTAATCTCCTAATGATGGAATGTGTAATTCCAGATTTCTAAAACATATTATCATGACCTCAACCAAGAAGTCTACATAAATGGGTAAGGTCTCAACCAAAAACCTAGTATAGTTTGTCTCATGAGACATGTCGATGCATCAAGGGGATATAACGGACCCTTCCCACCACTTACTAAGTCGAATGAATTCCTAAAATGAAAGGGGTGAAACATAAACAATATAAATATTCATATTAAAAACTCGCATATGAAATGTGAATACCATAACCATAAACCATGAATGGTATAAAAATAGAATATCCACAGTTTAACTGATCATAATCCATTTTATAAAATATGTTAAATTATATCATAATAGATCAACCTCAATTTAGAATAAGATTCAACTCTGGGTGTTGACATAGATTAAAATACTATAATAAAATCATTGAAAATTTATTGAGAAAAATACCCTTTTCACTTTAGAAATCACTTATTTTTAAAATTCGGCACAATTATAAAAGAAAACATTTTATTTAAAAATAAATAATAAAACATTTAAAAGAAGTTATAAATCATTAAGGAATCATTATGGTGGGAAAATAATCTCATAAAATATAATTTAAAAAACATTCCTTCAATGTTTTGGTCAAAAAGTCTCAAATAACCTTGTTTATAAAATGAAAAAATATACCATTCAAATACTTTTTCAAAAATTCGAAAAGGGTTAAAAATGAAATTAAAAATTCATTGGAGAATAATAAAAACATTTTTGAAAATAGTTTTATAAAATATGGACATAGAGGATAAATATTTCCCAGTAGAGACATAAACAAAAACAATCCCAAATTTAATTAGATTGTGAAATGAATCCTTACATTGCAGTTTACTTTAATTGAATGTGATTTAACCTCCTGTATAATGGTTTAAAGAATGTTATTAATTTATACTAGAACAATATCCAAATTTATGATATCATATATGATCCCTGTATATCATCCTATCACCTGTTTGTTAATAATATTTCATTATTTCCCTTATTTTAGGTGTTAGTTGCTTCATTTTTCTATGCATGTTTTATTGTGTAAGTCCTATTTATTGTGAATATATATGATGTAGTTATTTCATCTAAAAAATTGTATTGATTTCATAGATATCATATTTATTCCCTATATATGTTTCTATAATCATTATTGAGTATTGAACATAGAAAATGAATTACATCACGTTGTGGAGACAGTAGGTCGTATGTACACATAGACAATGATATCATCCCCTTAATGGTGAAAGGGTAAGTAAGTGAATGGTATATTAAATTATTAATAATAAATAACATGTAATTATTATCATATATATATATATATATAAATCCATTTTTTACATCATTATAACCATCCTTTTAAAGTAATGATAAAAAACAAATTATACCACGGTGTGGAGACGGTAAGACTTACGCACGCATGCACGATGATTTTGTTTTTCATAGGATGAATAAAAGAATAAATATGAATTTTACACAATCATAATAATATATAATAATATATATTATACTTTATTTATTACTTTATAATTGAAACAACACATGGGGAGGAAGTAGATGAAGAAATAAAATTGAACGAGTTGGAAAGGACGATTACCTCTTCTTCGACAGACTTCCTTTATAACTTCTCTTAAGGATGCAAGGGTTGGTATTTTGGAAGGACAAGAACCACTAGAACTTGGATATAGATTTTTAGAATATAAATTAGTAGAGTTTGGTTTCCATAGTTGGCTCAATGTGGTGTGAAGAAGTGAGAGAAGAGGTGACCTTTTATAATTGAGGTGAGGGGCAATTTTGGAAATCCTCAAAATATTAAAATATAATAATGTTATTCTAGATCCAAAGACATAAAAATGGACTATAAATGAATAGGGTATGAAATTTTAAACCATATATTATCCCCTTTCAGATTATTTAATATTTTTATGATTTTTAAATAATTTAATAAAATATCAATATAATAAAATATTATTAATCTCAAATTTGATACTATTCATTTAATTTGACTTCAAATTCACTAATAAAAATTGTGAATTAGAATATAATTATATTAAAAATCTCTAATATATCATATAGATATTGAAAATTCATTATAAACATTAACTAATCCCGAATATATCAAATTTAAAACTTTTAAAAACAATTATTTTATTTTTCTTATAATTAAATAAATATTCGTTTAGCATTAAAAATAAATTTAAGGTAATTATACAATTTCAAAAAATTTAGAATAAATTTATATAATTATTTTTGTTCATTAAAAACAAAATAGATATTTAGGTTCATTCATGTATTTATTTTGTCCCTATGTGGCCACATAAAAGTTATTAAATACAAAGAGAGTGACATTTTGCAACTATCTTTGATTTAAATAATATATAAGTTATTTTCATAGAATGGTGTCCATTAAATAACTAACATGAGATATTAATGTGATAAGGACATAATATTATTCATCCAATAAATTTTTTACAAGTTTATCTGAAGCTTATAACCTTATCATTTGGTTTTAATCCTTTTTGAACATTTTTAACTCTAACAGTAACAACAAAGATATTTACTCTTCAATGTTTAATATTGTTATAATAAAATGAAAAAAGAACCATAAATGAATAATATATGAAATTTAAAACCTTATACAAATAATTTTTCTTAATTTTACATTTTTATAAATTTTATATCATTTAATAAAATATTATTTATTTTAAAATATCATTAATGTCAATTTTGACAGTATTCAATACTTGATGTTATAGAAATATCATAACTAAAAGGTATATTTGAACCAAATATTTTAATATATCCCCAAAATTTCAAGTTCATCTAAAAAATTCACGTATGACATTAATTTTCTAAAATTATATTTATTTTAATATTTTTAATATCATTTATTTTATATTTCCTTTAATTAAACAATTATTTCATATTCTTTGTGCAAGCCTTTAAGATAATTATTTCTATCCGAAAATTTTAAAATATATTACCACGATTAATATAAAAAATTTATCTTTTTAAATAATATTTATAGTTTAAAAAATCTTTTTAATAACCCGATATTATAAATGTTATAGTCATTAAAAACATATGTATGACCTCTCTGACTTTTCATTAAAATAAAATACTCTAAATGAATTAATGTTATAAAAATGGCTCCAAGAGCTCATAAAATTTTCCCAATGATTATTTTGGTAAAAAATAACTCATAAAATAAAATTATTAAAAGCGTTAGGGTAATTTTCTAATATTTATAATATTAGTTTTACTTTTAATTACCCTATTTACCCTTAACCACGGTAATTAAAATTAATAAGTTTACTATTCTTATTTTTCAAAAATAAAAGGTAAATATTTAATAAATTTGGAACTTATGAATCAATATTTGGAATAAAATTTTCAAAATTCAAAATACGTATGTGGGTAAAATTAAATTAAAATCAATCCCGTAATGTGAAAACATTCAAAAGTGTGGATGCTTTTTATATCCAAATTAAGAATAAAAATAATTCCAATAACCTAAATTTTATTAATAGATTTATAATTAAACTAATGATATATTAAAACATATTTAAAATATAATTAAACATTATAAATTATTTAGAGGAAAATTTGGATTTAAATTAAAAGGTAGTATTTTTCACTATTTATCAAAAATGAATCTTATCAGAAAAATACCAAACATTCAACCAAAGTAAAATTTGACATTACGATTTAAAAAATGAATTTCATTTTTAAAAATAGAATTTATAAAAGTGTAAAAATTTAATTTTAAAAAAAGTTATCCCATAAAATATGACCAAACTACCTTTATAAAAATATAGTTTTTCATACGAAAAAATTGGATTTGTTCTTATATTTTTCCTATAAAATATATTATATGAATGTTTCAAAATTTGAATAAATATATAATATATTAATTTCATAATTTGGTTAATACTATTAATTCTCTCAGCAAGTTTATAATAATATTTCAATGTTCATTTATGTTGGATGTTGCATGCAACATAATCTATCTATGAGATTAACTTTAAAAAAATAAATACCACAAAATATTAGGGTGTTACATTCTTTACTCCTTTAATAACCTATTTCCTCATAATTTTAAATTTCACTTCAAAAATCAAAGTTTGATACTTGAAAATTCTTTTTTGGGAACCCACATTAGAAATAGGGTTAATAAAACATCCTCTAAATAAGAGGGAAAGAGAAATGTGAAGGTCACAAAAAAATTAGGCTTCTTAATATGATAACATTAGTTGGAAATGAAAACCTAGATAGAGAAGATAAATATAACTATTAATATATAATATATATTTTTAGATAAATTGGTCATTATAATGTTTACCATTAAAAAAATCAAATTTGTGACCGGTAAAAAGATCATTTATTTCTGAGAAAGAAAAGTAAATGGATAAGGTTTTTTTTTTCAAAATCCTTCTTACCTAGAGTTAAGGGATTATTTTACCATTTAGATAACAACTTTATAAAATAAAATTACTTGATTAATTTTCATTTCATAAGAATAATCCCAACCTCTAGTTATGCTTCGATCTATTTTCACTTCATCTCTTACAATAGGAAATGAATATTCACAATGATTTTTTTCTTGAAGCACTTTAATGAATCAAAATATTCACAAGTCATTAGTTCATCGTATAAATGTTTTTTGAAACTAAAATGGTCATTAAATGATATCCAATATAATAAATCCTACTTTAACTTCAAATAAAAATATTCAATGTTAAACTTAATCCATTCTATAAGTATTTAATTTTAATAATTATCTAAAATATTTCTGTCCAAATTCCATGAGAAAACATTATAAATAAGGTTACTAAATTTTAAAAATTAACATAACATTATATTTTTTTAAATAAAATTATCTCTTATTGTCACATACCAAATATTTTAATACCTTGATCACCTAAAAACCTTAATGAAAACATGCACACATACAAATATTTAAAAAAAGTAATGCAGTTCAATCCTTATTTATTCAATAATTATTACGACTAGTACATCATTGATAAAATACTTAAATTATATACTTATTTAATCCAATCATAGTCACATTAATCATTCATTTTCATTTTTGGTAATATCGTAATATTAAACATGATCCATTAGTATCTTTTGAGGCATATTCCTTTGATGCTTAAAGAATTCTCTTGTGTAGTGCCCCATATCCTTACAATTGAAGCATTGAAAATTGAAAAATTATTTCCATCCCATACAATAATGAGCATTTTGGCCTTTTTCTACAAACCTAAAGCAAAATAATTTTCCTCTTAATCATATTCCATGATGTTTCCTTCCACAATTATCACATGTAGGAAAATCCTTGTTTCCCTAATTCCCTTTATCAATATTTTCCCCCATTATCCTCTTATTATCATGCTTCCTTCCAAAGACATAGTTCTTATAAAATTATTTATCCTTCTTATTAGAACATGATATTATTTCCTCATATGATGAGAATTATTGGGAGACCAGTTCCCTTAAAAATATTATCTTAAACCCATAAAATAAATCACCATTCTTACTCTTTATATTATCTTCATTTATGCGGTTCACATTCCTTTTTCTTGGTTCCACATATAAGGGATAGAAGACACTATATTAAGTCATAATATTATGAAAATAATGTATAATATAAAAACAAGTTAAACACTTAACATAAATTGAAAATTTAGGTATTACGAATCTCTAAATCATAATATTGGATTCTTTGGGAAAAGTTCAAAATTCTATCATAGGGTTTTGTTATAAAATATATGTTTTCCTAAATATAGTTCTCAAGGTTTCTACTAATGTTTTGATACCAACTGTAATGACTCCAACCCATGTTTCCCAAATTTAGTGTTTTATTTATTAAATTGTAATAATAAACAAGGATTCACATCCCGAAGGACCAAATAGTTTAGTAGTCTTGGTAAACTATATAAATAAATGAATCATACATTACATTTAAAAACATAAAATACAACATAGTTAATCCTTTTATAACACCATTATTATCCTAGATTATCATTGAATGTCAATCAAAATATACATCTTAGCATCCTGGGAAAAATAAAACATAACAAATAGGTGAGATCAGATGCTCAGTAAGGGTAAGAGTACAATAGAATCTATCATGAAAAAATATTCATAAACATTAAGGAAATTTGAATAATTGATACAAAATAAATTGAAACACAATCATGAGAATAATATGGTCGGAATAAATGATAATCAAATAATGCCATGTAAATAATCACATGAGAGAGAAACTTATCCATGGATATTCTAAAAATAAAATAATTATATGGAATATCAATAAATAATCTCATAATTATATAATTAATAATTTTGGATGTCTAAAACATATTTTCAAGGCTTTTTCCAAAAATTCTACATAAATGGGTAAGGCCTTGGTCAAAACCCGATCTAGTTGGTCTCATGATATCTACTAATGCATAAAGGGGATATATAAGGCCTTACCCATCACTTACTAAGTCCAATTCATTCCTCATATGAAATGGGTGAAACATAAACAACACAAATATTCATATTAAAAAGTACAATATGAAATGTGAATACGTTAATTATAATCCCTAAATGGTATCAAAATAGCACATTCACAATCAAAATGATCCTAAAAAATTTAATATAATATGGTAAATCAAATCATAAGAGATAAACTTCAACTAAGTATAAAATTCAACATAGGGTGTGGACATAGATAAAAATACTCTAATAAATTAATTGAAAAGTTATTGAGGAAAATACCCTTTTCACATTAAATATCACTTATTTTTAAAACGATGTAGAATTATAAAAGAAAACAATTTCTTTGAAAATAATTCATAAAACATATAAAGGAAGTTATAAACCATCAAGGAACTAAAATAGTGTTAAAATACATTCACACCATATGAGTTAAAAAAATACCTTCTGTTTTTTTTGGAAAAGTCTCAAATAATCTTTTTTAGAATACAAAAAAATATACCTTTTAAACAATTTTTTAAAAAGTAAACAAGGGTTAAAATGAAATTAAACATTTATTGAAGAATATTAAATAAATATTTGATTTTGTTTTAAAAAATATTGATAGGGAGGATAATATCACCCTATAGATACTTAAACAAATCAAATCCTGAATAATGATTAGATTATGAAATAAAGCATTACCATGAAACTTCCATTTGTTTAATGTGATTTAACCATTTATATAATTGTTTTAAGAAGTTTATTAATTTATACCAGTGCCATATATATTAATGATATCATATATGATCCTCTTATATCATCTTATCACCCATTTGTTAATAATATTTCGTTATTATCCTTGTTTTGGGTGTTAACCACTTCATTTTCCTACGCATGTTTAGTTGTGTAAGTCATGTTTCTTGTGCATTAGATATACTTATTTTTTATCCATAATTATATTAAGTTCATATATATGATATATGTTACTTAGATATATATTTTTGTAATCATTCTTGGATGTTGAAATTGAAAAATGAATCACATTACATCATGGAGACGATATGCCATACGTACGAACGATCGACGATATGATTCCCTTAATGGTGAAAGGGTATGGAATTTTATGGTATATAAATTTATTATAGAATCAATATAATGTAATAATTATAATATATATCCATTATTTCCATCATAATAACCATCCTTGTTAAGTTGTGGTAATAAACAATTTACCCTATAGCGTAGAGATGGTAAGCCATACGTACACACGCACAATGCTTTCATTTTCCATAGTATTGATAAATGGATGAATATTATTATCCCATAATAATAATAAAATATTATTTTAAAGATTATAATATATTTATTTCTTTTTACTGAAAAAAACAAGTAGATAAATTAGAATAATAAATAAACTTGAAAGAGTTGGTAAGGACGATTACCTCTTCTTTTGCAGACTTCCTTTATAACATCTCTTAAGAACACTAGAGTGGATATTTTGGAAGGGAAAGAAGATAAAGAACATAGATAAGGAAGTTTATAAGATAAAAATTTATAGTTTAGTTTATCTTGATAGCTCAAGGTGGTGTGAATAAGTGAGGGAGAAGGTTCCATTTTATAATTGAGGTGAGGTGCACTTTTTGAAAAACCTCAAACAATTAATATAAAATAAGGTTATTCTATATCAAAAGAATTAAAATGGCCTATAGATGATAAGGGTTTAAAAATTTAGACCATATATTTTCCTCTTAGGTTGTATTTAAAATTTTTATGATTTTTGAATAATTTAATAAAATATAAATTCAACAAATTATCTTTGTTGCAAAATTTGATACTATTTATATAATTGGACTTCAAATACATCAATAAAGTGTGAATTAGAATCTAATTCTTTAAAAAATATATAATATATCCTATAGATATTTAAAATTTATTATACAAGTTAAATCACCACAAATATATCAAATTTTATACTTTTAAAATCTGTTATTTTATTATTTTGTTAATTAAATAAATATTGGGTTAGCATTATAGAAGCATTTAAGATAATTATATAATTTTTAAAAATTTAAAATAATTTTTTATAATGAAAAAATATCATTAAGATAAATATAGATATTTATTTTCATTTATATCATTATTTTTTCCCTATGTGGACACATAAAAGATATTAAATACAAAGAGAGTGACATTTTACAACTAGCTTTGATTTAAATAATATATAAGTTATTTTCATAGAAAAGTGTATTGTAAACAACTAGAATTATATATTGAGGTGATAAGGGTAATATATACTTCATAAAATAATTTTTTTACCAGTATAGGTAATGGTTATACCCTTATCTTTTGAATTTAACCATTTTACACCTTTAACTCTTATCGTGACAACATGATTTTTTACTATTTGATGCTCAATATTTTTACTATAAAATCAAACAAGAACCTAAAATGAATCATGTATGATATTTTCAACCATATCATAAAAAATTTGGCCTAATTTTACTTTTTTATAAATTTGATATAATTTCATAAAATATTATTTATTTTAAAATATCATTCATGTCAATTTTGACACTATTCATTACTTGACTTTTTAAAAATATAATAAAAACATGATATCATAAAAAAAACCCTTTTAGTATATCAAAAAAGTTTTTATTTCATCTATAATTTTTTAAGATATTAATTATCTCTAATTATGTTTATTTGAATATTTTTAATAACCTTTATTTGATATATCCATTTATTAAAAAATTACTTTACCATCATTATATAATCCTTTAAGGTAATTATTTTTTTCAAAAAACTAAAAATAAATTATCATGATTAATATAAAAAATTTTATATTTCTAAATACTATTATAGTTGAATATATATTCTGAATAAACACATATTAGAAATGTAATAGGTATTAAAAACTTAAGTATTACATATTTGACTTTTCTTTAAAATAAAATATTATAAGTATATTAAAGTTATAAAAATGGCTCAAAGAGCTCGTAAAATCATCCCAAGGATTATTTTTGTCACAAATAACTCATGAATAAAATTAGTACAATTGTTAGGGTAATTTTATAATATTTATAATATTATTTTTACCCTTAATTACATGATTTACCCTTAACCGTGGTAATTAAAATTAGAAAGTGTATTATTCATATTTAAAAAATAAAAGGGGAATATTTAATAAATTTGGAACTTCTAATTCCAAATGTGGAATAAATTTTTTTAAAATTTAAAACACAAAAAGGTCTTATATTAATTTGAAATTAACCCCGTAGATTGGGTGAGAAAATGAGTTTTTAAAGCGAAAGCATTCAAATGTTTGAAAGTTTTTATATACCAATTAAAAATAAAAATTATTATAATGAAATAAATTATATTAATATATATATAATGGATATATTTTTACTTTAAAAATAATTTAAAATTTAATTAAGCATTATAAATTATTTTTGATGAAAAGTCAGTTTTTAGTTAAAATGCAGTATTTTCAGTGTTGATCAAAAATGAAACTTATCAGAAAATTACTAAAAAATAAACAAAAGTAAATTTTGATATTTTAATTTAAAAAATAAAGTTTATTTTTCAAATATAATTTAGAATTGTTTCAATATTTTTAAAACAAAGGCCCCATTAAAAGGAGAAAAAATGCCTTTAGAAAAAAAAATAGCTTTTTATACGTAATATTAGATTTATTTTTATATTATTCCTATAAAATATGTTGGATGATTTTATAAAAATTTGATTGATTATATAATATATAAATTTTATAATGTGATTAATATTATTAATTCTCTCTAATTTAATATCTATGCTATAATAATATTTCAATGTTCGTCTAAGATGGGTGTTGTGTGCAACATAAGCTATCAAAAAGATTAAATTTAAAAAGTGACTTACCATAAAATATTAGGATGTTACATACCCTTAATGTTTTATACATTACGTTCACTTGATCCTACTTTATTCAATAATATAGAAAAACACATAAAAAAATAAATTGCTAATATTATCATTTTATATTTTTATTTATTAATCAGGCCTATGGGCTATATAGTGGGATTCATGCCAAGAGGGCCTTTAGGCCAAAAATATATATTATGTAATAAAGTGGATGGTTGGGTGGGTTAGCTCTTTGGGGGTCTATGACCAAACATTTGGAACTGGTTGTGTGTGGTGTGTGTGTTTAATGTATTTGTACCTCAAAGAAACTAATATAATATATAATATAATTTTTTTATTTATTAATATATAATATTTCATATATATTATGTTTTTAATTGTTAAATTTTATTCATTTTTTATATTATTATTTAATATATACTATTTATTACTTAGAATAGTGTGAACCATGGGAAAGCCCATGGTTCCAAAATTTATTGAAATTAAAATAGGGATACATACAAGGGAAAAAGGTGAATGCAAATAAGTGAGAACCCAATTCACAAAATTAAAATAGACTCATCATTGGAAAAAACCACCACCCATAATTTTTAAAATGGAGGCCACTTCTCCATGTTTTGGAAGAGGTGGGTGAGATCTCAATGTTTTATAGTGCCTAAGATTTTGGAACATTAACCAGCTAATATTGGAGAAATTTTGTGGTCCCCTTCCATTGGTTGAAAATGACAGATGAATCAGCCAAAGAATCAAGAGTCCTCCCCATAGAGGTTGTTAATGCATCACATTTCCTCTGAAGCAACTCAACAAATTTAGGGGATTTAGTAGATTCCTCAATAGGCCCCATACTATTTACAAATCCTTTCATTCATTTATGTATAACACTAGAGTTAATCTCATATTTTTTCCAACCCTTTTAGTCAGAAGATGTAGACAGGCTTCTCTACTGCCTCATCTACAAATCGCTTTCAACCTACACAACAAGCTCTTTATCAGATTCTTCATGATCAGAAATAGATTCCTCACAAGAGACCAACACTCCCCATAATTCATCATATTTGGAAGGAATAGGATTATTTACCAAGGGTTCATATTTATGAACATGCTTTTTCATCATTAAAATAGCCTTATTTTTAGCATCTTGTTACCCTTGATAGTTCATCCATGCCCTGCCTTTCTAGGAAAAATTTTCATTCTTTCTCAGCCCATTGGTTTTAGGGGACCCAAGTTCATTCCCATAGTCTTATGTAATAAAACTGGAGTTTCCATCATAGCTATCTCTGTTTCCTTTTGCATCAGGGAAACCATTATCTTTACTTGGAAGACTCTTAACATACCTACAATCCAACACCATATTCCTAATCCTCTTGCAGAAGTCACAAAAAGGAAGGACTAATTCATACTCAAAATCAACACCAAACCTACCTTCATTGAAAATAATACATTATTATTGAGGATTTTCTCTATCAAATCATCATCCACCATTACCCCCACATAATATACCATCCTATAATACATGTTATTTTCATCCAATTTCAATTTCATTCCAATACAGGTGGAAATATCATTGAATATTTGGGGGTACCAAAAAACCCAAGTGAGACCACCAATTCCAACCAAGATATGAGCATTGGTGTGATTTTGATTTAGAGGATTAAAGTTGATATCCTAGGAAGAAATCCAAAATAAACCCAAATTACGGTAATAGAAACTAAAGTTCCAAGTAGTCTAACATTTCTACTCAGATTAAAAAATAAGGTGAATATACCCCTTACTAGTTGGAATCATTTTCTAGTTTTCAAAACCCCAAACTCAGGAAAGTTTTCATTTCAGTTCATCTCTAGTAAATTGTTTATCTCCTTTTTCCATGATCAAATGAACACTGACAAAGAATCTATATGAATCTAGCCTCTCCTTCAGCACATCGTGATCTATCTTGATGATGAATCTCCCTTCTTATGATCTGGAGATCTATGGATCAACAAGGGCACATTCAGAAGAAGCATCTCCTGATCCATCTCCTTTGTATGACACATCTCATTTGCACAGAACATCCATGAAGGTGACACCCTTCTTGGGAAGAGGTGGAATAGAAGATCCAAAGATATATGCCTCTATGACCAATCATCAGGGTTTGCAAGTAGTTGAATATCCAAGTGATAGAAGGGAGCCACCCTCATGCCATGGGAGTGTGCTTCAACCAGTTCGAGAAGCCCCATATTCATAGTGGAAATACACAATATACTATTTATTAGTTTTTAATATATATAGATATATATTCATTTTTTTATTATTTATTTCATTTATAATTTTTTAATATTTTTGATATATATTCAATTATAATTTTTATTTGTTTAATATTTTTGTAATTTTATTCATTTTGAATTTTTATAAATTTATACAATCAATAACTGTTATACATTATTTTAATATTTTTTTCAATCTATTAATTGTAAATGAATTTCACTAATTTTTATGATTCTTTCATTTAAATTTTTTTATTCATTGATAACGTAAACTATTTTTTATTTTTTTTAAATTTATTCATTGTTAATATTTTTTTGTAATTTATTCATTTTCAAAATTGTTTTATACATGAGTATTCATTAATATATTTAATATAGATATATATTCATATTGATATATATATATATATATATATAATTTTTCATTAAATGTGATTTATTTAATAAGAAAATATGTATTTATGTATATATATATACACACACACAAATTTTATTTAATTTTATATTATTAATAACTATTATTCATTTTTTTAATATTTTATCTATATATTAATTTTTAAATAAATTTCAATGTTTTTTATATTCATTCTTTGAATATTATTCATTCATTAACAATGTTAAGTATTGTTACCTGTTTTTCTAATTTATTCACTTATAATATTTATTCATTTACTATTTTTATAATATATTAAAATATAATATTATTTTATACATGACTATTCATTAATATATTTAATAATTTTAATATATAAATATATTTATATTGATATATTTATATAGTAAAATATTTTATATAATTAATAATTAATATTAATTATAAATATTGACTAATTTGTATTGAGTAATGGAAATTTAATGTGATTATTATATAAATTCTATTTGTTTATTCAATTTGACATATATATATTATATATATATATATATATACAAGTAAGAGGTAATGTTCACAGACATAAACCCTTTTACCTTCTTGCCTCTGACAATAGTGAGGCAGATGGCCAAAGATGCAATGATCCTTCTAAACCCATGGAAATGTTACTTTCCTAGAAATGTTAATATTTTGATTATGGAGGGGGGCCACGGTAGTAGGCTAAGTCAAGGAGAGGGGGACACTATCCTCATGGTCAGGGTGAATGTGTTTCATATCAAAACATGATCGCTCGCTCTCATGCGGACTGATTGGTAATGCAAAATGAGAAATATGGTATTAGTACTGGTGATCTTGTATTGTCTGGGAATCTCTTGCCATGTGTATTTTTATCATATCCCTTTACTTGACAAGGGAAATCAGTTTTTTGACCTCATCCACTCTCTTTTTCACTTTGCTTTTTTATTTTAATAAAGGGGCTTTGACCCCAGCCTGTTCAAACAAACATTAGTTCCTCTAACACATATACATAATTAATGAAATTTCATATAGAAACACACACACATTATATTTCTATAATTTATTCTATATTATTATTCATTTTAGAATTTTATTTATTAAAATAATTTCTTTAATGTATTATGTTTTTAATTAATAAATTTTATTCTGTTTTGATAGTTTTATTTATTATATACTATTTACTACTACTGAATATTTTTTTTATAATTTATTATTTTTTAATATTATTTATTCATTAGAAATATTAATTATTTTTTGAATTATTTTTTTAATTTATTATTTTTTTATCCGTTAAATGTGTTTTTTTAATTTTATACATTTTTAATATTTATTTATACTTGTTTATTCATTAATTTTTAATGTTTTTAAAGTGGGTTTGATTTATATAATTAATATATATTATTTTTTATTTCAACATGTATTCATTTTAAATTTTTTATTAATATTTATAATTAATAAAACTTATTCATTTTTTAAATATTTTTACAATATAGTGGCTTTTAATTATTAAATTTCACTCTTTTTTAACATCCACTCATTTAATTACAACAATTCAGGGAGAGAGATGTCAAAGAAACAAAGAAACTATTGTGCCTACATATACTCAAGGAGACTCAATCCTAAGACCTCCCGCAAGTCCCCTCAAGGTGGTAACAACTAGGCTATGCCTCTAGGGTAAACATTCAATCATTTAACATTATTTAATATTATTTAATCACTAATAATGTTAATTTTTCTTTATAATTTCATTATCTTTAAAATTTTTCATTTATTACTTTTTTTAATTTATTAATTTTTAATATTTATTCATACTTAATTGATTATCATTTGAGGAAGACATGGTTTTGGCTTGGTATGGAGAACCACATAGATTTAATGGGTTTAATTTTTCATTATTTTTCTAGTCTTACTTGTTTCACATGAAGAATGACACCCCTTTTATGTCATTATGGATTTATTTACCAAGTTTACACCTCCCATTTTAGAATCCAATAGTTCTCAAATCGATTAGGAACTTAATAGGATGTTTTTTTTGCTCTGGTAGCAGGAAAAGGGCACTAAGTCATCTGATTTACCTAAGCATTTATGTAGAATTTTATGTCTCACAACCTCTAGTGGACTCAGTTCTAATCAAAATAGAAGAAAAATGATGGCATTGGCATACATTTTTCTTTGAATCATGGGTTGATTTTTTTCATTCCAATGATCATCTTGGCCCTGATCATTCTGATTATTATTGTCATTCCAAGGTGCATCATGCTGAGGTCCATGTTGTAGTCTTTGAGGCTAGATGGTGCCACAAAATAATTATTCCGTTGGAGGCATGTAATCTTCATGAGGTTGTGACTTTCCAAGATTATGATAATAGAGGAACATTAATCACAAGTTTGGGTAAAGACATTTTTAATGCATAGGATTCACCATCTTATGATTAAGTAGTGATCATGGTGTATCAATAACCTATGATATATAAATAATAACCACCATGACAGGTCATGTAATGGAAATAAAATTTATTTATGGTTATCCATATGTGTAGTCGGGCTCAGGAGACTTCATCTGTTGAAATCCCTGGGGTGAACATTGCTCATCCTTCGACAATTCAGACATGTTACAAGCAGAATCATCCTGTTTTGGAGGCCGCCAACATATTTGGGAGTCATGGAATTATTCATATAGATCATAAAGAAGTTGAGTGGAAGAGGATGAATTACAAAAAATAAGAGGAAGGACTGGGATGTTGGGCCTCCATCATAATTTGATAAAGTGGGTAATCAAGAAGTAGAAGAATTTTCAACATCTGGGTTTTTATCAAATGTTGGATCCCTTTTAATTTCATTAGCATGGGAATAATACTTAAATACAAGAGATATTTATCATTCCAATAATAATAAATAGATTAAGGGGAATATTAATGGAGGAAACTTCTCAATGAAAAAAGGATGAAGACCTATAGTTTTAAAGATTAATTATTTTCTCCAAAACACATGGAGAGTAGACTTGTGAATAAGCATGCAGATCCTAAGTAGGACCCCCCCATTAGTGGTTATTGATGACCATTACTAGTAAGGGAATTATGGGAATATTTTCAAGGAAGGAACAAAATTAAGATTTCAAGAAACCACTCTTGATTTGATTATACCTTCTAAATAGATCATGGATAATCAATTTACTATTGAATCATTGGTTGAATATGTATAAAGGTTATATGTAAAAAGTAACTATGATGACACCATTGAATAGAAATTAGACTAGATAAACACTCAAAATAGTAATTTTCTCAAGGATTTAATAACGGTAAAACCAATTTGGACTAATTTCTTAATACCTTGGAGAAAATGGCTTCCCTAATTGAGGATCTCATTCACGATGATCCAAAATGGGATACGTTCATTATTGACTGGGGTCTCAAAAGGGATCGTAGATATGAAAATATTAGGCTTATTTGGGATAGTTTTGTATACCAATTCTTGGTCTAACTACATTTTTGTCACTTAAATATGAGTCATGTTCACTACTACAAATATAGATTTTAACAACACTAAAATTGGCCATTGTTAGTGCAAAAGGTACTGATTACCGGAGCGTGATAAAAATCCCTTGGGTTTTATCTATGATAAAAAATACCTGATAAAGGAAAATTTTATAAATGATTATTTAGTTTCTGATAAAGGACCCCCTTTATCAGAACTTTTCTTTAGTGCATAATAAAGGACACCCTTTATTAGTGCTATTTAAAGAACTAATATAGTGGAATATTGCTGCTGTGTTCTTTTAAAATTATAGCACATTGTAGTATCAATGACAATAAAAATAACTCTTGTAAATATAGGTTGAAAATAAATCATTTAAATGAAATAAAATTTAGAACACAAATACAAAAAAACTATAATATCGACATTTCAATCATTGGTTTTTATAATTACATGAGTAAGTAAAAATAATAATAGACATTCAAAAACATCAATGTTCATTTGTCTGTGCCCTGACCCCCAATCATTCAATTCTTGAAAAAAACACCCCAAATAGAGAAAAATAAGGCACCTATATAATAATAAAATTCTTATCTTATATATACTATAAATAACAAAAATAAACAATGTCAATTTTGAACTAAAAACATATACTTTAAGTCATACCTGGAACACCGTGTATCAGATTGAGTTGCAGTTGACTATTCCAAATGACACCATTTCTTTTTCAACTTCAAGAATTATCTATGTGAAAAATAAAAAACAAATTATAATATAAAAATGATAAGGATATTAATTATATTATATTAGATAAGATGATGATAAATAAAAATCTGATCCCATTTGCTTAGTTTTTGGGATGTCATGCACGTTTTAAACTAAATTGGAACTAATATAATAAAAAAACATACTTCAATTCATACCGAGCACATAATGTATTATACTAAAATAAATTCCATTTATATATTTCACTAATGACTTATGGATAATTTTCCTAAAGTACAAAAACAATATGAAAGTGTTTCCTCAGTTCTGAGTATGTCACTTATGTTTTTACAAAAAATCCATTTTAAATTGGAAACACATAATATGAGTCATACCAGTAACATAATGTTTTAGTTTGATGTGAAACTAATGTGTACACATCAAAAATGACTTTTGAATTATTTTCCTAAATTATCAAGGAAATTTGAGTTCATTTTTTCAGTTTTTAGCGAGTGATACACTTTTTGAACTAAAATTTCAATTTTAAATTGATAATGGAAAATTTGATTCATATAAGAAATACCATGTATCAGATCGAGGTTATGTTAATTCATACACATAAAAAATACTTATGAATCATTTTTCAAAATTATCAAGAAAATCTAACCATGTTCTCTTGGTTTTTAGTGAGTGACACACTTTTTGAACTAAAATATCAATTTTAAACTAATATTGGACAATTTAAGTTTTAATAAGAACACCATGTATTTGATTAAGGTCATATTATTTACACACAACAAAAATTACATATGGATCATTTTACTAAAATATAAAAAAACTGAATGTGTTTCTTGGTTTTGTGTACATCACTTTCCTTTTTACTAAATTAATGATATTTTTAAATAAAAAGGAACACTTATTGTCTTACTAGTCACACCGTGTGTTATATTGAGGAGAAGATGACTCCTACATATCAAGAAATATTTATATATCACTTTACCAAATTATCAAAAAAAAATTGAATGTGTTTTCATCGTTTTGAGTATGTCACAAGTAATTTTTACTAAAATGCCATTTTAAACTCAAAACACACACTTTGAGTCATCCAGGTCACATTGTGTATCGATTTGACATGATACTGATTACTACATATCATAAATTATTTTTGAATCTTTTTACTAAATTAAAAAGATAATATGATCATGTTTGATCTATTTTAAGTGAGTGAATCACTTTTTGAACTAAAATATCAATATTAAACTGATAATAGACACTTTGAGTTATACCGGACTCACCATGTATCAAATTTAGATAAAATTAATTCCTACACATCAAAAAATGACTTATAAATCATTTTATAAAAGTATCTATACTATATAAATGATTTTTATTAATTTTAATTATGTCACTTGTCTTTTTTACAAAAATTAATTTCAATTTTAAATTAGAAGACAAACGTGAAGTTCTACTAGGACCACCATGTATCAGATTATGGTGAGGATGTTTCCTACATGTCATAAATTACTTATGGTTCATTTTTATAAAGTATCAAAACAATCCGAATGCATTTTATTAGTTTTGAGTATGTCACTTATCATTTTTAGTAAAATTAATGATAATTTTAAATAAAATGACACACTTGGATCCATACTGGTAACGCCATGAATCAGATTGAGGTTATGATGATTCTTACACATTAAAAATGAAATATAGATATTCTTCCTAATGTATCAAAACAATATGAATATGTTTTCTCTATATTGAGTATTTCACTTGTTTTTATTTACAAAAAATGACATTTTAAACTAGAAACACACACTTTGAGTCATACTGGTAATATCATATATTGATTGGATGTGGGACTACTTATTATAACTCAAAATGTCACATGAATTATTTTAATAAATTATACATACAATATGAACATGTTTTCTTTGTTTTCAGTGAGTGGTGCAATTTTTGAACTAAAATATCAATTTTAAACTGATAACGGACACTTTGAGGTATATCAGGAACACCATTTATCAGATTGAGTTGATGATGATTCTTATATGTCAAAAATGAATTATGTATCATTGTAATAATTCATAAAAATAATATTAATATGTTTTATTTGTTTTAGTACGTCACTTTTCCTTTTTTACTAAATGTAATGTAAATTTTAAATAAAATGAAAAACATTGAGTTATACCGGACACACCGTGTATCAGATTGTGGTGTGACTAATTAATACACATGAAAATGAATTTTTGGAAATTTTAATAATGTATCAAAATAATACAAATGAATTTGATTAGTTTTGAGTATTTTACCTATCTTTTTTTTCTCTAAAATTAATGTCAATTTTAAATAAAAAGGCATAGTTGGAGTCATATCAGTCGCACCATGTGTTAGATTAAGATACGACTACTTTCTATATGTCAAAAATGACTTATGGATTGTGTTACTTATGTATCAAAACAATACAAATGTTTTTTTTGGTTTTGAGTATATAACATGTGTTTTTTAATAAAATTAATGTCAATTTTATATAAAAAGACACACTTGGAGTCATCAGGTCACACTGTCTGTCCGATTGAGGTACGACTAATTCAAACACATCACAAAGGAATTATGGGTCATTTTCTAAATGTATCAAATCAACATGAACACGTTTTCTCAGTTTTGAGTATGTGATGTGTGTTTTAAACTAAAATGTAAATTATAAACTAAAATCATAAAGTTTGAGTCATACCAAGAACTCTTTGTATCAGGCTGAGTTGAGGATGATTGAATATGTGATGTGTGTTTTTATTTCAAATATTGATGAAAATCTAGAAAAGAGAGAATATGTTCTGTTTCGATGAAATAGAAAACCCCATTCTTCTCAAAACACCCCATCCAAAAGTAAAATGGTCTCTCTTTTCTGGTCTATTACAGATAATTGAAAGAAAAATATTACATCCCAAAATATCTATGAAAAAATCTAAATAATTATTATATAAAAATTATAAGTAAATTAACACAATTAGTATGAGTTAAAATTTTCATGATGTATGTATACATTCTTGACACATTTCCTAGTTTCCATTATATCAGTTTTATCCTCAAAGTACAATATCTCATGAGCATGAGAAAATTCAAACAAACAACACCAATGTGAAAAAAATAATACACCTGTATAAGAAAGAAATTCTTATGTTAATAATACATTAAATAAATAAATAAAAAATAAATATGAAACAATAAATTAATAAAATTTCAATTTTTAACTCAAACCACATAATTTGAGTCATACTGGGTATACTGGGTATCGAGTTGAGGTATGGTTGATTCCTACATGTCAGAAATTACAGTGGGAGAATTTTCTTAAAGTATCCAAACAACATGATTGTCTTTTCTCAATTCTGAGTATGTCACTTGTATTTTTTACAAAAGTGTCAATGTTAAACTCAAACCACACAATTTGGGTAATACCAGTCACACCATGAATTAGATTGATGTTCGGTCAGTTTTTAAATATGAAAAATGAATTAGGGGTCTTTTTCCAAAAGTTTGAAAACAATATGATCTATTTTATCTGTTTTGCCTATTTGACATGCATTTTAAATGATAATGGAACATTACAAATGTATAAATTTAACAAATTTAGTATCATATAAAAATGATAAAGAAATTAACTAAAAACAGTAGATAAACTAATGATAAAATTAAATAAATAAGTAGTAGGAATTCATATATTCATGATTTCTATATAAATTATGACATCATGTATCGTACCAATACACTTATAAATAATTTTATTTCATCCATTATTATTCTCCTTGAGAAACAAATAAAAAATAATATATAAGCATTGTGATAATAATGGTCTAGACCAGAAATATATTTCTATGGTCATAGCCCATACTGGATCACAAATATAAGAGGTAATCACCTAAATTTGATGTCAAAAAGAATTATTACACCATGTATTCTACACACTCATCTCAAAAAAAATTCATTTTATTTTTAATACAAATTTTTTTATCATTATCAATAGTACTGAGAAAATACAGACTAACAAATGATTAAGAAATAGTTTTATTGAAATTTTAATTACCTTTGAAAATTACATGTTTGGGGATGTAAGTATTTCCATGGTTTATAAAATATATCATAAATTTGAAAACATAATACCCAAAATCATTGTTTCTATCATACTTCAGACACAATAGAAAAATTGAACAAAATAAGTAAATTTTATTGAAATGTTTTTTGATAGTTAAATATTTCTAAATATACCTTAATATATTTTTTAAGCAATCCATATGGTTATTATATTTAGTCACTGAATTTATACTATGATTTAGCCTATATTTAGTGACTTACCCATCATAAAAAAATTCTCATTAAAAAAAATATTGAGACACATTATTTAAATTTTATCTTTAAAATTTTGATTGCAGTGCATTAAAAATTCAAAACACATATCAAGTGTGGTTTGATTGATTGATATCCTTTAATTAGATCTATAAAATAAATATTATGGGTATCCAAATTGATATTGATAATCATCCCATGATTCAAAAGAAAACAAAAAAAAATGAATGAAAAAATATATTTTATATAATTAGATTGTATAGTTTTACCCCTGAAATGTAAGAATAAAAATTAGACCTTCATCTATTATTTTCTTATCAAATTACTTGTTCAGATTATCTTTTTTCATATTAATTTCTTTCAACTCATATTTAGTTTCTTTTGTAGAAATGATAAAGGGATTAATGAATATAAATCATGATTTTAAGGGTTTTACAATTATGAAGTAGTAATATAATTGCATATAGAAAATGTGAATAGTTATTAACTTCAATGAATACATTAGATCGTTTGTTGGATATATGTATTATGTAAAAAATACCTTATTAATGTATTCAAAACTAAGACTACCATCCATTCAAACATGAGAATATCATTTATACTCCCAAGACCAACTGTGTTTGTAATGAAAGTGACAAATATTTCTTCTTCTTAAGGAATTTAAGATATATTTTTGTCTTTATGTGTGGTCATTGCATGAATTTGTAATGATAATAAATGTTACAGTGTATCTTGTGGGGAGAAGGTAATCCTAAAAGGTCATTTTGATTTATTTGTTGATTCACTAGATTTTATTAATCCTACCTTCCATTTCCCCATGGTTTTATCCACCTACAAAACCATTCCTCACTTTAGAACTTTTTTAATCAACTTTTATCGGTTTTTAATTTGAAAATTTTTGTTAACGACAAAACTCACGTATCTTTTTATTATCATATTTCCATGAGATGAATGTTCCAATAACATCATTGAGCTTTATAATATATTGATCATCAAGTAGAAGAGAAAACTCAACGATCATCTCTTGAGCTACCTCACTCCACAATAGCATGTGATTTTTTGTGATTTATTTATTTTGTAACTTGTCTCTTAGGATATTATACACCATAAAAATCACAATAAGGCAGTTCATGGGTGTTCCTAGATAGAAATAACATACCACATTAACCTGAATTTTTTTATTAATTTAATGTTATTGGAAGTTTTGTATTCAAATTTAAGAGAAATAGTGATGAAAAAATTGATTACCTCAGGTAAGGTATGAGGTTAATGGGAATTAAAAGCCTCAAAGATATCAGGGTAATTTAGTAATTCATGTACAGATCTTTTTTCAACTACCATCACACTTCTATCCTTTCTCATATATTGGTCTGCCAGACTAGGAAATACAATAATATCTTGAAAAAAAACTATTTGTGTCTAAAGTAATTAATTCATCTTATATATACATTATTGTTAATTTTTATTCTTGAAATATATTTGAGTAGACACTCCAAAACCTACTCCTATAATGCTACAACATTGTTCTAGGTGCTTCAAAGACACTGAAAGTAGTTTTTCTTCTCGTACAGTTTCATCCAATTCATGTTTCTAAAATATATAATAAAAATATGAAGATAAATAGATATTTTTATGTAATTATATTATAAAGAATAATGAATCACTCTTATGTCATACTTACACTTGCTTCCTGTACTGCTTCTGTGTTGTAATCAACTACTTTACCTTCTTTATTAACCAAGAATCCTTCCATAACACATGAAATGTGATGGAAGCGGCTTCATATTTTTATTCAACAATATGTATATAAATAAAGAAACATGTAATCAACTAGTTTACATTTTTCTAGTGAAGCGTACCACATCCTCTGTGATAGGGGTACATTGATTTTGATTCACATTATTTATTTTCATAACTACTTTGCTGTTTCATAAATTTACTATTTCAAATAAAATTTGATAAACTAAATGTAACACCCAGGAAAATTTAAAGAGAAATTAAGTATTTATTTAATTATTTTTTTATAAATTAATACTAATTAAGAAAATATTTAATAAAAACCAATATAAATTTTGGTTTTAATAAACATATGTTTTGATTAAAAATATAAAATATTACGTTACATTCCACTAAATAAATTATTAAACTAATACTTTAAATGTATATATATATATATATATATTTGAAATTAGTATTTTAAACAGAATAGGGATTTTCAAAAATAATGTCAATAGTAAATATAAGTAAATGTGATATTAATAATGATATATTAATAAAACTATTATAATTTATAATGTTATGAATTATAAATATTGTTTATAAAAAAATAATGATTTCATACTCACAAAAATATATTATGAAAATTATTATAATTACAATTTAATTATTTAGAAAATATATCATTATCATTATTATTTTAACAAAGAAAATGTATTATTAATATATATATATATATATTAATTTTAAAATAAAATAGATTATGTAAATATAATGATAAAATAATAAAAATGAAAAGAATAATAAAAAAAATTAAAAAATATAATAATGAATGAATCGGGATTGAGGGTTCGTGAAGATAAAAGAATAGTTTCTGGCAGAACTCTTCAAATCAAGTGCTGAAGGAAGGGTTAAGTCGAAGATCCTTATGATACCCGATGACACGAGGCAAGCGCGATCGGGAGTCGAGGCCGATGGTGGTCTGATCTTGGTCGCGAGAGATATGTGTTGAGCATTGGTTCATATTCACATCAGAAGTCAATTTCAAAAGAGGCAAGTTGAGAATTTTTAAAGGGTTCGTCTATTGGATCTCGATCTGAGTTTGAGGAAGGGATGAAGGAAATTCAATTCATGGTTAGGGTTAGATCTTTCATTTATCTTATTTTTTTAGGTCGATATCTTATGGATAGATCTTGAATATTTCAATTAGGTGTTATTTAATCAAAATATATTTTCTAGTTTCATTTTTAGTTTATTAATTTCCATACTTTTCAATAATAATCCAATTTATTCTTCGATAAATGTCTAGTGTCCCTATCGGTGTTTAATTTATTCATTTTGGCATCATTATTTGTCTGGATTTTGATTTTCATTTAATCAGTTGATATGCATATATCTTTCTTGTCAACAGTTCTGTTTTGTAAGTTTATGTATGTGGCTATGGATAAATTACATAATAGAGAAGTGAGCTATAAACATCTAAATTTAATTCCTTTTCATTCTGTTCACAATTGGGATTGAATTTGTTAATTGAATCATCTGTTTGAATTTTTTTTTGGGACTGAATTTGTCAAACTGAAAGTTGTTAACAATTAATATAATATTATAAATACACAGTAACACTGTGTATAAATAAGTATCTTAGGTGGGATGAATAAGCACTCTGATTTTCATTTTTTTATTATTTCTATGTGTGAAAAGAGAGCTGGCGATGTATGATCCTTTTATTTCCACTTCTCTTTTCCAATTCTGAAGCAGTGTTTAATGTTTTTCACATCCTGCTTGGGTATGTGTGCCACTTGGGTAAATATTATTCTACAAAAAGATTAGAGGTAAGGGAGAAATATTTAGTTGCTTATTTTCAAATCGTATTTATGTAAGGTATTTTAGTTTTATAAGAATTTTTTATTTCAAATAATTCTGTTTGGTTAGAATTACAATAGTGTTAAAATTCTTATACCAAGTGAGTTTAATGAAAAAATAATACATATGTGTAATTTTAACTTAAATTCTATGTTTGTAAAGGATTTCATTTATTTAAATTATATTTCTTCCCTTATCATACTAAGGGTTTACACTTTTCTAAAACAAATTATATTTGTTTTATATTTTCATATATATATATATAACTTTAGGTAAAGGATAAATATTTTAAATACCAATTTAATTTAATATCTTATTCTTGTAAGCTATTACTTGTTTCCTAAATGGTCTTTAATTTCATAGTTGATTTTTATGGAGTTTTTCTCTATTGGTCATCATGTTCTTATGAATTTACTTAATTATGTTCAAGGTAATCAATTATTATTACATATAAACACTTATGAGTCTTCATTTCTCGAAACTAATTTTGTGGTAGAGTTTGTTTAATTTTTTTAAAAATATATGATTTTTATTTTTTGGTTTTGGTTATAGATTATTTATTTATGTTTAGTGTTGATTCTGATGGCATTTGTGTTCATTAGAGTCTATTTAATTTCTAGTAAGGGAATGGTGATTTTAATTATTGTTTCTTTAAATCTATATAAATATATTCATTTTATTTATCATTTGAAATTTTATTTTCATGGTTAATCCATCTCTTTATATATTATTACTATGTTATATATATATATATTGTTAATTTTTATTCAAATTCATCAAAATTTTGGGTTTTCATTTTGATTCTAATTGAGTTTATGTTCTCAAGAAATTTTAATAAGGAAGAAAATTACTTAATCGATCAATTCAAAATCAAACATGTTTTTATTTTTTGAATTTATCATTGAAATAGAATATTATATATATATATATTTTCATGATGTTCAAGTATATAATTATTTTAATGAAATTATTAACCAAGTAATAATTTACATATAAATTTATAAATTAATAATGTCATATTTTTATCATGTGCATGAGACATAAAAGTCAAGATTATAACCATACATTGATGATTTTTTTATCATGACATTTATACATTAATATATATATATATGTATATACTTAAATTCATGTTCCTTTAAACATAAGTGCATATAAAAGGATGATTGTATTTTTTAAAGAAATGTTGTTTTAATGATATTTGTGCATGCCACATAATTATCTATTACTAATGATTAAATTAAGGAATAAAATATTATATGTTCACTATTTTTATTAGTTTATACATTCATAAAATAAATTTTTCCAATATATATTTAAAATATCAAGTCTGTGGATGTTGATTAAACTTCCATGTTATTATGCAAAGTCATGTATCTGGATTTTTGGTAATGCCAAGTCGAATATGAAATTTCCAATAAAGATTAGCATTTATATATTTACATATATATAAAATTGGACATGTTTGTTCCAAGAATTATTATAATTATATTTTCAAAGCTAAAACTCTAGTAAAAATAATATGTATATAAGGAAAGATAAGGCAAAAAAGTTTTATAAAAACCGGTACTCAAACATTGTAAATATTATATGGAATTGGATAATGAATCCACCCCTTAAGTGGGTAGGACTAATATATCCTTCGAAGTTTCGAGTGGCCTTAGTTGTTTTGTTTTTAATAGCTTGATTAATATTTTCAATTGAATCACTAGATTAGTTTAAAATCATTTTCGAAGTATAATTATTTTTCAAAGCATTATTTTACAAATGTATTTCAAATTGAATATTTCAAATGTATTATCAAAATGATATTTATAAAAGGGATTTATCAAAGGTTTTCAAAACCCCTTACATGGCAATTGAACGCTCACCCTTTTTTTAAAATTATTTTTCATAGGTATCTTAAGAGATTATCATAGATTTCATCACTTTTGGAGATAGTGCAAATGGAAACGTTTTCGATAGATGTTATTGTTTACTTTCGACTCAGATAAATTTGGAAATGTACTCTAATTTCTCCAGAACCTAGACCGGTAAAAGGTCATCATTTTGTATAAAGTGTTGTTTAATTATTCATCTTCGTTTAATAAAAATTACATAGAATTTTTCAATCACTGATTCTGGAAGAGAGGACTTGGGGCGTTATAATAAATAATGTCAAAATATATATTATCAACTCCAATTCTCCGGAAATTAGTTCTCATCATGACGACTGATGAAATATTTTCGGGTTTCCTATTTTATAATGTGTGAAATAGTAATTTGTGGGTGGGGATTTACTTTCCCCTATACATCCCTTAGATTACATTTGTTAAGAAGAGTATGGAATCCTCTCTGGGATTTTCCATCAGACATTAAGACATATTTCATAAAAAATCATCTAATATAAATGAAATCTTCAAGGAATAATGAAAATCAATTCAATATTACATTATATAATTTTTTGGTAATATAAAGAAATGTTTTTATAACATTACCTTTATATCTCAAAAAAGTGTTTCATTAATTACACGTTGTATATGGAACAATGATTCTATATCAATCAGAACATTCATCCTCAATGTTACCCCAACATAACTAATGAAATTTGAATTTTTGAGGTTAATAATTTATCCATATTGATTCGAGCCAACCTTATATTTTATAACCTTACTTATGACCTTGATAATTTTATTCAACACTATGATGATGTATTTTTCTTGTTTTTTTCATCAATATACTATTGATCCGATAATAATTCTACAATTTTAGCATCAAAAAATCATTCTTCCTTAGGGTTGGTAACATAATCATGTGAAAAATACATTATCTCCATGAGTAGTCAAACATTTAATTCATATTATGTTAATATAGTAGAGAAAACATAATATAATAAGGAAAATTATAGAATATTAAATAAAATTTAACCTTCTCATTAAAATATCATTATTTTTTTAAAGGATGAAGGGATTTGGATCCTCTATGAAGAATCAAAATTCCCTCTTTGTGGTCTTCTTTAACATACAAGAAATTTTCTCTATTGGTACCAACATGAATTTATTGTGATCACCCAATGAAAAGGTCATCCTCAATTGAATTTTCATCATATCTTACAGTTTTTTCAGTTTCCAGTAACAAAATTGACCAATTCCTGTTTTCTGGATCTGAGAAATAAAATTCTTGAACTACTTGTAAGGCCATTATGAATGTATTACCCTTTTAACCTTCCACACAAAAACTCAACTTCACAATGCTCATTTCATCTAATTTCACTAAAATTCTATTTCAAAAATATTTTAAATGGATAATTGACACATAAAATGTTGTAAAATCAAACTCTAATATTAGTTAAATAATAAAAAAATATGATATATTCAGATAAATTGGATTTCTATCCTTGGAACCAAATATGTACACCACTTCCACTATAATAATAACTCAATTGTTTTTCATCCTACTACAACAATCGTGATCTTTTGTATAGAATGGAAAAACCATTGATTAAAAAACCAGTGTAAGATATAACATTTCCATTTGGTCCATTGGCTATCTATCAAAGCCGTTCAGCAATTGAATTTTGATTTTCATACAACTCTTTATAAATATGATATTGGTACCACGTGATGCCTCGAAAATCTAAAGTAAGAACCTTATATTTTATAGCGTGTATAACACATGAAACTAATCCTGTAAGTTAGTATAATATCCAGATAATTTATAATATATTTACTATTTAAAAAAGAATATATATATTTCAATGCCAACAAAACTTTGTTATCATGCATTTCACACAAGAGCGGCCTTCATTGATAGCTTGTGTTACATGCAAGATCGAGTTTTATCAAAAAATAATATATTATTTAAATATAATGAGATATAAAGTAGACATTAAATTAGTATTTATGAATATTAATAAAAAAATTATAAAAATTATTGTTTATAAACATCTATAATTATTTAATTGGTTAAGCATTAATTACAAATTAATATATAATAATCAATTGAATATAAAGTGAATATTTTTACAATAAACTATTTTTATGCACAAAACATTGTTTTAGGATAGTAGATTAAATTAATTAAAATTAGTGAGTGATATTAATGTAATATATATATATATATTATATTTAATGAAATATTAATTTTATATTCAGCCATTATGTTTTATTGACAAAAGATAAGAACAAACTCTATTTTACACATAAAAAACCTATATTTTTTAAAGACAGTTTTACCACCTTTTAATGGAGAACCCTTTTTAAATCTAAATTTTGAAATTTTAAATGAGTTAATATTTTAAAATAAACTTAATATTTGAAATATATACATAATAATGAGGTTATAGTTAATTCTTGATATTTTTCTGAAACATTTCATTTTTTAATGAGTTGTTAAAAAAACTGAATTTTAGTTCAAATTTTGTTTTTCATATCATTTATTTATAAGGTTAAATTATAATTATAATTTTTTTTTAAGTCTAATTAGATACTTTTTTTATAAATTAATATAATTTATTTAATTTTAATCAATTTTAATATGAAATTTGTTATAAAAACATAACAAACTTTTAAAGGTTTTTACTTTAAAAACCCACAATGTTGTTAGGCATGCGGGATTAATTTTAAATTAATTTATTCCAATTATATTATTGGAATTTGGGAAAATGGATTAAATATTTAGAATTATAATAATTTATAATTTATAATAATACAAAAAAATCTCCAAAAATAATAGTGAAAGTAATTAAAATTAATTATAATTATTAAGGCAAAATTATGCTTAATAAAGGACAGTACCTTTAACATAGGGGCCCTAATTTCCTAAAAACGAGTCCAAAACATATTGTATAACCATAAATCAGACATTAAACTTGAATTAAGTAGTTTTTTTAGTATTTTAATTCTTTTTAAGTTAAAAACGTGGGTACACCTGACTTCTTTTCAAAAATATTAAGTGAGTCCTTTTCCTTCCTTATAAATGGATGCCACCTCTCTTGATTCATCACACCTCTCAAACTACTTAGTATCATCCAATATAGGCCTATATATCTTACCAAAATCTCTCCCCATGACCTTTAATCCTTTATTTGGGCATAATTCCTTCCCAAGAAGCATTTTGATACAAACCAAAAGAAGTTACTCGATTAAGATGTAACGTCTTCTCTCAAGCTTTATAGTTTCATTTCCATTAACCACCCACTCAAATATATTTATTCCATTATTATATAAAAAATTATCATAAATACAATATTATATTTTTATGTAAAGAGTTATACCTAAACTAACAAACACCTCCATCTAATGGGTAATGGACGTATTATTTCTATGTACGACGATATGCAACCTTACGAAACGATGATCGTTCATTTTTCCTTTACCACATCTCATGGTGGACATTATAATGAAAAATATATTTATATATTATATATATATGATATTTATAATTTCCTTATTGTTATTTAATCCTTTTATTAAACATACCATTAATGATTTCTATTTTATATTAATAGGATAACATCCTTTGAGAAAGTGTGGGCTAGAACCCCCTCAAAGCGACGTGCTTCATTCACACTATATATGGGAAATATAAATGATGGAATAAATTAAAAATATGTGAAATAAAAAAAACACTATATTAGATTCATGAAATAATTACATTTTTGTAAATATAATATATATATATATATATATATCATTTTCATTATTACCCTGTCACACACTTAAAAAGTGATAATGTCGTTCGTGGACATGTGGACTACCACCTGCGTGACATGATGTGATTCCTTTTACATCAGAAAAATTATAAATTGAAGTATATATGATTAAATAACATATTATATATGCTATAATGATAATTATTGAAGGATATGGTGTTACTTACCATTATTCAACAACTATCATTGAAAAATGGGAATGTTACTTATGTGTACATACGGCATACCATCTCCATTATCCAAACGATGATTGATTTTTCATAACCATATATAATTATTTTTTATAAACGTATAATTTATGTATAAATATGATAATTATTTAATGATTATTATTCTTTATATGTTATATAATTAAGCTTTTGACTATTTTTGACCTATGAATGTTTTTTTCGACCTATAAACCGAATTTGGTATAAACACTCGACTTAAACAGAATTGTTTAAGTAGTTTTAAAAAATATAGTAAAAATTGAGATAAAATTAATGATAAACATGAAAAAGGTTCTAAATCAAGTAAATAATTAACATCAATCTATTATATATGAAGTTAAAAAACATTCACCCAAAAGGAGATGCAAGGTAAGAGATTTCGTCTCGATTTACATCCCATTGTGACTTATTTGTTGTTATGAACATAGTTTCTTTTATAGGGTGAAAGTACTGCCATTTTTTATGAAATATCATGAATATAAAAACATTCATGATAATATAAAATTTATTAAATTATATTCCTTCACGATGTTTGTGATTTAAAATATTTCAAAGTGGTATGGGACATTTTGGAAGGTTTAATGATTATTTTCATCAACAAAAAGTTTAATTATCTTTCAATGGTCTTTAAATTTGAGGAAATTATATAAAAATAACTCAGTAAAACCATTAATTTTTCTATCCTCTGGTTATCCATGACTATTATCATGTGTTAGTACCATTTTTCCACTCTTTGGTACTCAAAATGTTTTTCAGAAAACCCGACATTATTTCTCTCTTTAGTCGAAGAACATTTTTTCTTCTAAAACGATGTTTTATTAAAAAAATTTCAAAATTTTTTTAAAATGATTTGGTAAATATAGTTTTAACCTTTTTTATTTTACCAATTTTATCAACGGTATCTTCTTGTCACATTCTGAACAAGTCATTTTTATAACCTCTAAAAATAAAAAAGAAATATTATTTTTCCCTCACAAAGCTTGTAAAAACAACCCCTCTATCATTTATTTGAATATTGATTAGCATTTTTAAAAGGTTACTTTTTAATGAAAATATTTTCAAAAGGTATTTTCAAATAAATGGTATTTTCAAAAGGTTTAAAAAAATGATATTTTCCTATGTAATGTTTTTAAAAGAACATTTTATATTATTTCTATTCATCAACGACAACAACCCTTTATTTTAATCCACTTGGGGTATATTCTATTGATACCATACTTAATAATACTCTATATGGTTTATGATTGATTTGTCTAAGGATATTATTCACATTTACTTCCTTGATCCCTTTTATCAAATTAAAATATTCAATTTCTTATGATCATGGAACATTGAATTTCCCTTATTTTACCATATCATTAATCATGGATATGTTCATTTCTTATATTGTATGTAATTATTATTTGGTATTTAATTTGAATTTTATTCAATTATTTGGGTGAATATTGGAAAATCAATATCTGTTACTACAAATAGATATTCGATAAGGTATGTTATTATCAATTGTTTGATATATGAGGAATGTTTTGGACTGGTACAACAATGGTGGGACCCAGTTATAGATATCCCATTGATTCTTCAGTATTCTCATGGGATGAGTCATTTGGATAACCACCTAATATGGGTTTTTACCAAATATGTTGTAAACCATATTTTCAAAAGGTATTGATGGTAGAGGAACCATGTACTGAGGAAACATAAAATCCAATAATAAAGCATTTCCATCATATTGGTTTTAGTAATTATTCATCCATGAGATTCTACACCAACATATCTTGGGATACATTTCATTTTTAGTTCATCTATTAAGTTGAATTTGATTTAGTTTCTTACCTCGACATATTTATTTTTCTATATCTTGAACTTTCAATGGCATGTGTTTCTATATATTACTATTTCATGTTATTTATGCACTTCCCTATCAGTATATTTATTAAATGGCATGTGAGTTTAGTTAGTTACCATGTCTTAATTATTATTCTCATTGATTCATTATTTCTTCCTCAATATATTTACTTTACTAAGAATTTGAGCTCAACCTTATTTTGTTTATTTCCCTAAGAATCTAAGAAGAATACTATGAAAATATGAAGGGATTTACTAGATGTATCAGAGTTATCCTCTAAGTTATTTATTTTTAAATAATAAAAAGTTTATTTTGTAATTAGTGTATTTTTTTACAGGACTCTTGTATGTATCTATTTTACAAAAACCACTAAACTCTCCGTCCTTTGGAATTTGATTCCTTGTAATCATGACAATGTAATTGATAATAGACACTAGCTCTAGGATATATTGGGTTGGGTTGCTACAGTTGGTATCAAAGGAAGTTAAGTATAATCCTTTGGAACTAGATTTATGAAAACATATATTACAACACTTAAACATTAGGTATAATTTGAGGATAAGTATAGAAGAACACCCTATAATTTTGTTAAGTTAGAGATTATATGGGTCTTCATATAAATAAACCCATGTCTGGATACTACAAGTGGAAGTAGTTTTGGAATAGATATACCTATTAGTAATAACTCTGAGAAGGTGTTTCGAGCCTGACTCGGGGTAACCTGGTACACGACAATGAGACTTACTGCGCACATAGTTTGACACTCTTGGGGGGATATTATTAGGATAATTCACATTTTATTTAAAAATCATTATGAAGGATTTGAATAGATAATGAAAATAAATATTCTAGGTTAAACCTAAGGTGTTTTAGATTTAAAAAATAAGGTGTCATGATTTAGATATCTAATTTATAATTATACACTTTTGTCACTATGATTATTATTTCTCACACTATTCTTTCTGGTTTTAATCAATGGATGGAACCCAAAGGATTCAAGTTAACATAGAACCTGAAGTAAAAGGTGGTGTAAACAAGAAAAATATGATGTTTTGATAGGATTAAAGGATATCATGTTTATTACAAATTAGTTTTTCCGAAATATTAATAACAATACATACCTTTTACAACTCACAAACACACCAATGAAGAAAAGCATGGAGGTTTATAAGAGCTTGAGTGGTGGAGACCATAAATCATAGAAGGATATATTTATGAAATGTGATAAATGTGGAAGGAGGAACCAAGTAAAGTGTCTCTATAGAAAAAGTAAATGTTTTATGTGTGGGAAATAAGCACATAAACAAAAGGATTGCATAGGAAAAATAAAGAGAATGATGGAAGGAAATTAAGCTCATCCTAATAAATCCTTTATAGTTCATTGTTGTAAGTGTGGAGAGCCTAGAAATTACCTGAATCAAGGAAATATTCTAGAGGATAAACTCTATACTAAGTAAGGATCTATGTGGAAATATGTGGATGAAGTATTTATGTGTTAAGGTTTTCATGAAAAGCTTTATTCTAAAGAAATTTAGTGATCAAACATATTTCAAGGATGCCCATCATATTTATTTTGAAATTATATTAACATGGTTTTGGAAAAGGACAACCCATAAGATGGGTGAAAACCAATCAAATCTAGAAAGGCTGCAGGTCTTAAACCCACGATTGAAGGATGATAAGGTTTTCACGCCAACTACTGAACTACACAATTCCCCCAACTAATTTTTCATTATTTTCAGTTAAAAAATTTAAAACCATAAAAATCAATTTTTAGGATTATAGATTAATCTATGAACCATATTGGTTTTGGAAGATATCTAAAGAAAAAGTTTTATACTTTTAACTCTTTTATAGGCCTTACAATTCTTTGAATGTTTCTTTTAGTGTTTCATCCATAAAAAATCATTATTGTTCATTAATTTATGGTAGTAAAGGAATGAATTAGGATTTGATCCAAGCACAACCAAAATTTAGTATTGTTCATATAAAATTAAAACCTATTAATTAAGAATATTTCTTTATATAATTAGGTAGTAAATTAATTATCCAACATTAGGAAAATTACTTAAAAATAAAATGTCGTCCCAATACCTTAATTTCTGTTAAACTGATGGAATTCTAAATGATCAAAGATTTAACGATTTAAGGCCTTAGATTTATATTGATAATTAAATTATTTACGATTGATTAATTTATTCACTACCTATAAATATTTATGTTTTTACTCCAAGTACATATCTCTAATTTTCACTGATATTCTCCAATTTAAAGACATAGTTACATGGTAGTCTATGTGACCTTTGTACTTTCCATTCTCTCTTTTATAGAGGATGACTTATAAAACCTTCTCACAATTTGAGATCCCATCATAAGATGTATCAAATAATATTTCACATTGATCGTGTTTGAATTGTGAGGATGTAATTTAAATAAGATGGGGAGAATGTGGCACCCCGAAAATCTAAAGTAAGAACCTTGTATTCGATAGTGTGTATTAAATGAGACACTATGTGCGTAAGGAAATAAAATATCCTAATAATTTATAATATATTTAAAATTTAAAATAGATTATATATATTTAAATGTATGAAACACTGAGTTAGCACGAGTTACATGCATAAGCGGCCTTCTTTGGTGGATTGCATTGCACACTAGACTTAGTTTTATCAAACAATAATATATTATTAAAATATAATGAGATATAAACCGACCATTAAATTAGTTGTTATGAATAGTAATAAATAACATATGAAAATTATGTTTTATAAAAATATGTAATGAATTAATTGGTTAAAGATTAGTTATAAATGATTATAATATGCAATTGGATATAAAGTGAATATTTTTATAGAAAATTATTCTTATGCTCAAAAAGTTGTTTTATGCTAATAGATTAAATTAATTACATTTACTGAGTGATATTAATGTAATATATATATATTATAAATTAATTAAAAATATTTTCTATATTCATCCAGTAGTTTTGATATACTTAAGATAAGAACAAACTCTATTTTACACATAAAAACCTATATTTTTTAAAGGCAATTTTACCACCTTTTAACACATAACACCTTTTAAATATTAATTTTGACACTTTAATTGAGTTAATATGAAAAATATAATTAATATTTAAAATTTAAACATAATAAAGAGCTTAGGGTGGATTTCAGATATTTTTTCTAAAATATTTCAGTTTTTAATGAATAGTTAAAAATACTAAATTTTTATTCCAAATTACTTTTACATATAATTTATTTATAAGGTTAAACTATAAATTTAATTATATTTAAAGTTTATTTAAATAATAATTTTATCAATTATTATAATTTATTTCATCAGAATCAATTTCACTTTGAAATTGATTATAAAAACACAACAAACATTCCATCGTTTTTACTTTAAAAACCTGCATTGTCGTCCGATCTGTGGGATGAATATTAAATTAAATTCTACCACTTATATGATTAGAATTTGGAAAAATGGATTCCATATTTGGATTAAGAATAATTTATAACGTCCAATAAGACAAAATTTGTTTTTTACAAAAAAATTAGGGAAAGTAATTAAAATTAATTACAATTAATAAGAAAAATTAAGTTTAATAATGGACTAAACCTTTAAATTAGGAGAAAAATGACCTAGTAGCTTTTCAAAAACCCATTTTATGAACATAAACAAGACATTAAAATTCCATTATAGTGTTTTTTAGTTTTTCAAGTCTTTGTTTACATAAAAACGTGGGTACACCTAACTTCTTTTTAAAAATACCTAATGGGTCCTTTTCCTCACTTATAAAAGGCCACCACCTCTCCTCATTCCTCACAGCTCTCAAATCACATAGGTTCAGACAATATATTCCCATATATCTCCCCAAAATCAATACACTTGACTTTTAATCCTACCTTTGGTCATAAATACTTCCAAGTAATCCTTTTGGATAAACCAAAAGAAGTTACCCGATTTAGAGGTAACTTTTTCTCTCAATCCCTCTAGTTTCATTTCCATTATCTACCACCTAAAATCTATTTATTCCATGATAATATAAAAAAATAAGTATCCTAAATATACTAGTATGATTTTATTAAAATTTATGTACCTACACTTACAAACACCTTCATCTAATGGGTAAAAACATATTGTTTCTATGCAAGGCGAACTACTGCCTCATGAAACAATGATGGTTCATTTTTTCATTTACCACCTCTCATAGTGGGCATTATAATGATAAATATAATTACATATATCATATAAGTGATATTTATTATTTATTTAATCTTTTTTAATCCATTTATTTTACATACCATTAATACATTCTATTTTATGTTATACTGATAACCTCGTTGGATGAAGTGTGGACTACCACCCCCTCGAAGTGATGAGATTCATTCAAAATATACATGGAATGTATAAAGGGTTGTTAAAATTAAAAATATGAGAAATAATATACCTATATATTATATTCATTACATAATTAAATTTCTATAAATATACTATATATATCATTTTAATTATTACCCATTCACACACTTAAAAAGTGATAACGTCGTCCGTGCATGTGTTGACTACCGCTTCCTTGATACGATGTGATTCCTTTTACATCAAAAGAATTATATATATAATTATATATGATTAAATAAAATGTTATTTTTTATATAATTATCATCCTATAAGTATGTGTTGTTACTTACCTTCTTTCCATAACGATTATTGAAAAGCAGAAACGTTACTCATGCGTACGTACGACCTACCGTCTCCATGATCGTGACATTGATTCATTTTTCATAACTATATGTAATGATTATTTTTTAAAGTATAATTTATGCATAAATATGATAACTATTTCATGATTATTTTTATTTATAAGGTATATAATGATCCCTTTGACCATAGTTGACATACCAAAGTTGTTTTTGATAAATAAACTAAATTTGGTATAAACACCCAATGTAAATAGAATTTTTTAAGTAGCTATATACAATAAAGTAAAAAGTGAAATAAAATTAATGAAAAACATGAAAAAGGTTATAAAAAAGTAAATATTTAACATAATTTTATTATACATGAAGTTAAATGACGTTCAACAAAAAGGAAATTCATAGTAAGGGATTTCATCTCAATTAACATCCCATTGAGAATTATTTGTTGTTATGCACCTAATTTATTTTATATATTGTATGTACTATCGTTATTCATGAAATATGATGAAACTCATTAATATCATGATATTATAACATTCATTAATAAAATACCTTTATGAGGAATATGATTTAAAATGTTTTCGAAGTGGTATGAGACACTTCAAAATGTTTAAAGATTATTTCCACCCAAAAAAAGTCCAATTATATTTAAATGGTATTTAAATTTAAGAAAATTTTATGAAAATTGTTTAATGAAACCATATATATTTCTCTCTTATGGTTATTGATGACAATTTTCAAGGGTTAGTACCATTTTCCCACTCTTTGGTACTCAAAATTTATTCAGAAGTGTTTTTAAAAATACCCAACTTTTTTTCTCTCTTTAGTCAAAGAACATGTTTTCTTCTAAAATAATTTTTATATTAAAATGTTTTCAAAAAGGTTTTTAAAATTATATTTTAATGAATTTTTTACCCTTATTTTATTTTACCAATTTTTTCAAAGGATTATTCGTAACCCTTTCTGAACAAGGAATTGTTTTAACCATTAACTCTACAAAAATAAATGTTCTTTTTTTTTGTTTTAACCATAATTTTTTTAAAACATCCTTTTCATGTTTAAAAGATTACTCTTTAAATAAAACACTTTCAAAATTTATTTTCAGAGAAAATGTTTTTCCAAATATTTTTCAAAACGAAAGGATATTTTCCTACAGAATGTTTTTAAAAGAACTTTTTATATTATTTCTACTCATCAATGAAAACCCCTTTATTTTACTACACTTGGGGTATATTATATCGATAAAAACCTTAATCTTCCTATATATGGTTTAGGATTATTTTTCCAAGGATATTATTTACATTCACTTACTCAATTCCTTTTCTCCCCTTGAAATATTCAATTCCCTACGATTATTGAACATTGAATTTCCCCTATTTAACCATATGATAAATCGTGTATATGTTCCTGGATTAAATATTCTATAATTATTATATGGTGTTTAATTTTAATTTTACTCAATTATTTGGGTAAATATTGATAAATATGTATCTCTTACTATATACAGATATTCGATAAGGCACATTGTTAAATATATTATTTGATATATAAGGAATGTTTTGGGCTGGTGCAACACAAGTGGGGCCTAGTTATAGATATCCCCTTGAAGCATCTATATTCTCATGGGACAAGACATGTGACTAGATTACTGAGATAGGTTTTTACCTGATATGTTATAAACTGTCTTGGGAAATGTCTTAATGGTAAATGTATCGTGTACCTAGGTAATATGGTGTCCAATAATCAAGAATTTCCCTCATTTTATATCAATTATTAATAATCCATGATATTTTTCATCAATATATTTATGGATACATTTAATTTTAAGTTCATTGATTAAATGGAATGTCTTTTAGTTTCTTACCATTGAATATTTATTTTTCCTTATGTAGATATTTGAATAGTATGTGTTTCTAGTTATTACCTTTCAATATTTTTTATGAACTTCCCTCTTAGTTTATTGATTACATGGAATGCGAGTTCAGTTATTTTCAATGTCATAATTATTATTCTCATCGATTCATTTTGTCTTCCGCATTAATTTTCCCTTATAGAGAATTTGAGCTCACCATTATTATGTTTCTTTCCCGATGAATATAAGAAGTGTAATATGAAATATATTAAATGATTTACTAGATGTATTATAGTTATACTCAATGTTATTTATTTGTTATGAAGAAAAAAATTATTTTATAATTAGTGTATTGATTTTTAATACATGACTCATGCATGTATCTAGTTATCCAAGACTACTAAACACTGAGTCCTTTGGGATTTGATTCCTTATAATCATCAAAATGTAATTGATAGAAGACACTATCTCTAGGCTATCTAGGGTTGAGTATCTAAAAACCATCCTATAAACTATTTATTATGGGTATTTGATATTCATAATTCATCCATTTATGGATTTAAATTTAAAAGAGTTGTTTTGTGGGATTCAACATATTTATCAACATCTAAACTATATTGTAAAATGTAAAGGTGTGATTGCTTCCAATCTGTGATGGTAATTGTAACCACATATCTTCCTGAAATTATATCACCCATAACACCACCGCTATGATGAAACTTTGGGAGAATGATGCGATGAACATCTTATGGGTAGTCATTATATAATTCAATAACTTCATCAATAATATATGGGTCTACAATACAACCTTCTGGATGACTTATATTCATAACATACCATTTAAACATCATCACTTACCTTAAATGGGGTACATCGATTTATAATGTACAGAACCACATAGTTGAACCTACTTAACCAAGTGAACCATCAAGTGGAACATTATATCAAATAATGATAGTGGGAAGAAAATATCTAATTCACATAATATGAATTCAACTTCTTTATTCATGATTGGAAACATCAATGGGTCTATAACCATTCACCATATGGATTCAAAAAAGATGCATATTATAGTAAATTTATGTCTTAAATTTTTAGGTAGAATTCAATGTAATACGATATGCATCAAATCTTGTATCAAAAATTAAAAATTTTGTGATTTTATTCCCTATAAATTTAATTTATTCATTGACATAATATTATTGATATTTTATGAATACCCATCTAGAACTTTTACACCATTAAGGAAAATTAAAAGTTTCAATTTTTATGTCTAGATAGTGTGTAATCTGTTAGAGGAAGAATAGTATGCCCTTTACACTTCACCAGTGCTAGCTCTTCCCTTATCCCCATGTAAATAATGTCTAACCTATCCTTGATGCCATATTTTTTTCCACGAAAATTTCGTAACATACCAGTAACACCATCAAATAAATTTTTTTACCTGTATTAAATCAATAAAATTTATGATGTAAAAAAATAAAAATATTACAATTCAATAAATATTTATATCTTTTTCCAAAATGATTTTGTAAGGATTTTCAAAAATGATTTTCCCAAAATAGTGTAAATATATTTTAATTTAACGAATAGTTGATAACCCATTAGTGGATGTGGTGTTGTGTCTTGTTCAGTGTTCCCATTGAATGATATCATATGGGATCAATATTTATTTCATGGATCAAAAAATTCCCAATTTTCTAAAAACAAAGTCTTCTTGGAATATTTCAATTGAATTGAGTGTGCTAATTCTTCCCAAATGGGACACCCCAACATTCTATTAATTCTATATCCTGAATAATTTCCATAACTAGGAGATTCATATATCATCATATTTAATATGTCCCTTAATGTGAATTATTCACTTCTATGAGCATCATATATTATAACACCTATATCCCACAACAATTTTTTATCTTCAATAAATGGATCCAATTAAACATAAATATTAATACTAGGTTGTTTTGGCCTAGATATAAGAAGAGAAAACATAATGTATTTTCACTTCATGCATAACTATGGTGGAATGTTATAATTTAATAAAATGACTAGACATATACTATGTGTAGTACTATATAAACCAAAAGGATTTATTCTTTATGTAGATAATACAAGATGAATATTTTTCAGCTTATTTCCAAATTATGGATACTCATAATCAGTTTCTTTCTACTGAGTAGAGTTTACTAGATGATGTAGTTTCCCATCTTCAATTCTTATTTATGCATTCCTTTCCAATTATCTTTTAGTTTCTTAATATCTATATAGTATTCTAAATTGTGTAATCATAGGAATGTACCATAAATATTTCTAAGGAATTGATTCATATTTCTTGTATAATTTTGTGCCACACTTAGGGCATTTTATGAGTTATTTATGGTCCTTGAGAAATAATATTAAATAATTTGTACAATAATTTTTAAGAGATCATTACTATTGAATATATAATTTTTTTAGCATCATATGTTCAACAAGGAGGTTCATTTTATTCTAGTTTCATTTCATCTAGGATACCAAGTAGTTTTGTAAAGCTGGTGTCGCTCCACCCACTACAATTTTAAAATTATATAACTTCAATATAGATGAAAATGTTGTGTATTTTGTTAAACTAGTATACAATGGTCTCTTAAAACAACTATTTTACCTCTCAAAATTTATACAATCTTGATGGTCCTCTTAAATTTACATTACAATTTCATTGATACAATCTCCATCATCATTTACACTGGTATTCATATCAAATGACCAATTAACCGCAGTATCATCCCAATCGGTGTGCACATTCAGTTTTTTCCCATGCCTAGTCTAATAATTATAGCTCTGATCTATTCTGTAAAAAATAAAATTTTCATCCAACTCTTCCAGACTATTTTTTCACTAATAAAAACAATTTAAACATGGAAAAAAGATTTCATAAGTGTCATATCCATGCTCTATTGAAAACATGTGGAACTCTTTAACTCCATATTTATACACTTTTTAAATATGATTAGCGTGTATCCCCTTTTTATTCAATATATCCTTTTAGGTTCATTAACTATTCATTTTTTACAAATAAATAAATAAATAATCATAAGATATTCACAATAAAAGGTGAATGTTATTGAAAATTCTAATAAGAAGAACCCACCATTTGATTATTTCAAATAATTTCAGTATTCGTTGAAGGAAATAGTTAATTGAATTTTAGAAAAGAATTACTCCACTGGTGGTAGGTGTTACCCTATGAATTCATCAAAAATTTTCACTGGTACCCAGTATGGGTTGACCACTAATCAGAGTAGTTCAACCAACATACTTTCATGTTCAGAAGATATGAGTATGTGTAAGGACTCAGCCTTAAAACATTACATAATCTTGAATTAAATGAATAATTCACATTGAGGATCTTTTTAGTTTTAGAGTTTTATATAATGAGTTCATAACTATTAGATTACATATAAAAAATTACAAGGTATACACTTCTACTTAGTTTCCATTTTTTTCATAAAATAAAAACTATTGAAAAAAAGAGTCAGGTCTAGTCCCATGTTTAAGACAACTTGACTTTTTCTTGATCTCATCCTTGACCCTATTCGTCTTTATGTCCTGTGAAAAACATTTCAAAACTTTGGATGAGCATAAAAAGATCAATAAGGGTTATAAAATAAAGAATGAAAACATTAGTTCATCACTTCATACACAATATAATCTCTTTAACATATCTCATGAAATCATAAAATTTATGAATAACACAAAGAAAACATAAATCCTAAAGGTAACTTGTAACATCCATAACATACTTACATTTTAGCTATCATAGCTACGTAGAGAGTTACATTTGGAATACTCATAAAGGTATATTACTTAAATATCTTGGGAGAAATATTCACATTTACCTCCGTCACATTACCCAATGCATTGGAGAGCTATCTTGGGCTCACCCGCCCTAAGTTTATCACAGAACCACCCATATATGTAATAATGCCCAAGAACCATAACATATTCATAACACATAAAACAAACATAAAGGAAAAATTACATTTCCACATTTCAATCACAATATATCATTTAAATATATTGAAATAATAAATCTATTATAAAAACCATTTTCAATACCAATATACGTAAAAAGAGTAAATGGTATTTAATTTCCTTTTAAAAACTTTACGGCTAGTTAAAGAAGCCAAAGGTCAAATAATACTCGCGGTAGTGGAAAGGTCGTTGTCACCGCTTATGTTAAAAAGAAACATTCCTTTTTTTCATTTAGTAAAACACTTCATAGAAAAATATTCCATTTGAATGAAATGAAAAGTCAAAGGTGTTTATACAACGTATAAAAGTAAGTCATGTATTAAAATCAAATATGCCTCAATGAAAGGAGATTGAGATGAAGTCACTCACCTCATGTATGACTTTACCCGTTCGTTCTTTAATATCTTGAATAATAAAATAAAGTTAATTTCAACGTTCTTATGATCCTTTTTCAAGTTTATTATTTCTTTTATATCACTTATTACCATGTTATAAACATTATGTAATCGTTTAAGTTAATAACGGTCATTTTGTCAATATTTGGAACTTGAGTCAAAAATGGACTTCTTATAATTACAAGTTGTTCATGTGGTCAAAAGTTCATTATATATAGAATGATATTCATGATTTAGATATCATATATATCTTATATATCCAGTATATATATGTATTTATAACAGTACATAACATTTGGAGGTAAGAAATGAAATGCATCGTTCATGGAGACGGCAAGCCATACGTACGCATGAACACTACTTTTATTTCTATTTATTATTTTAATAGAATTAAAACATAATGATAAATAGGTGTATTGTAATTCCTATATAATATCGTATATAATATCATTAACTCCTTTATACATCCCACATATGGCATTAACGAGTAATATCACTTTGAGGGGGCGGTAGTCCGCACTTCCTCAAATGAAATTATCGCATTTACCTATAATGTAAACCACTAAGGTATGCTATAAATGAAAAATACTAAAGCATAAAGAAAACATAAAAATAATATATATCATATATAAATACACTACCATCCTAATGGCCACCATGAGAGGCTGTATGAGATAATTGAACAATCATTGTTTCGTGATGCGTTAGTTTGTTATCCACAGAAACAGTATGGTATTTACCCATTAGATGAAGGTGTGTGAAAGTTTAGTTCGAATAATTATCACAAAAACATCCTAGTATATTGAGGATAATGGTTATTTTATAAAAGAAAATAATAAAAAGATTTTAGGGGTTGGAGAAGTAAAATAAAAGAAAAGAATTTAAGAGAAATTGTTACTTATAATTTGGGTAACTCCCTTTGGTTTGAACCAAAAGAACTTATTGAAGATCCTTATACCTAAGTTAAGTATTCTATGAGGAAGAGAGGGATCTTGAGAGCTTATTTGGGTAGGGTTTGGATGATAAAAAGTTCTTGAGAGGTGTGAGGAATGTGTTAGAGGTGAGGGATTTTTATAAGGGGGAGGAGGGGCTCTTTAGGAAAGTGTGAAAATAATATTTTATTATATAATGATTTTCGGTTTCTAAAGGTCCAAATATTTTAAAGTCAAATATAATATGACTCATGGTAGAAATAAAATAATCCAATAAAAATTGGACAAGTTTTATATATATTTTTTACTCATTATAATATTATTTATTTAAATCATTGATTAATGAGGTAAACACTGTATCATTATTGTGTAATAAATAATTTGATTCATTGGATGTATAAAAATTATAAAAAAAATACCATGACGTAGGAAATCTTTTTATCCTTCCAAATAATATTTATAGTAGATAATATAAATTATATAACCATATGTAAAAATTAATTTACTAAAATATAGTTGTTTTTGTCATTCTTGTCTTTACATTAATTTAATTAAAATAAAGTGTCATTATCACTCTTAGGTGACTCTATAGGGTCCTAAAATAGTCCCAAGGATACCCATGGTCGACCATTACTCATAAAATTAGGTTAGGACAAGTGTTAAGGTAATTGTTTATTATTATGATATACTTTTTACTTTGAATTACCCTATTTACCTTTAACCGCGGTAAATAAAAGTCAAAAGTTACTATTAACCAAAAATTATTTTCATCTTATTGAACCAAATTTTACTTACTAATAAAAACAATGTATGTATGATTTTCTAATTTCAATTCACATAAGCAGTAAAATTTCATTTAAAGGAAAAATTCAGTTTTTAACTACTACTTAGTGGTTTCACTATTCATCAAAAATTGAATTTTTTCAGAAATCTACCAAAAATTTAGCCCAATATATATTTGATATTAAAAATTAAAAAATGATGTATATTTTACCAAATTAATAACATAGAAGTTAGAATTATTAATTTAAAATTAATTCCTGTTGTCAAAATAAAAAGCGTGTTTTTAATAAATATTAACTATCAAAAGATTGACACTTGTTTATGTCCAATTTCAAAGTGAAATTAATTCCAATGACCAAAATTGGATGAAATGGTAAGAATATAATCTAATTAAACTTTAAAACCAATTAAATGGATAATCTATCCATATAAATAAATTATATTAAAATTATATTTTGAATTAAAATATAGTATTTTCCACTATTCATCAAAAATAGAATTTTATCAGAAAAATACCAAAATTTTACCCAAAGTGAATTGTGATGTCTTTATTATAAATAAGAGTTTTATTTTATCAAAATAGAACATATACAAGTGACAAAAACTATATTTAAAGAGGTTACACTATTAAAATGCGGTAAATCAACTTTATAAAGAATATTTGAGTATTTATGCTTAAAATTAGTTTAATTCACATTTTAAGCCTCTAACTTTTATTGGATAAATGTAAAAACATTTAAAAAACATGTATAATAATATTTTAGTTAGTTATATTTATTCCCGCACATACAAGGGCTAGGCATTAACAAAATTTAAAATTATATTATTATATTATTAGTGTGCAATGTTAGATTTCAAAGAAACCCATTGTTGTGTATCAGGTATGCCATTAAGAATATAAAACCCTTTAATGTAAAATTAATATTTAACTCAAAAATATGAATAATTATGAAAATGTATTATTCTTTATTTACTTGGGATGTTACATCCTTCCCCCTTTTGGAAATTTCTTCCTCACAATTTTTATTCACTAATCAAATAAGTGGGGGTATTTATATCTCATATAATTTTCAGATTCCCAAATTGCCCCATCAACCATATGGGTTTTCCACAAAACCATTACCTAGTGAATTACCTTATTCCTCAACACTTTATTTTTACGGTCAAGAATTTGGACTGGTTGTTTCTCATAAGAGAGATTCTCTTTCAACTGAACTACCTTTAGAACTTAAAACAAAGATGGATATGAAATATACTTTCTCAAAATTGAAACATGAAAGACATTGGGTATCTGGGACAATATTGGAGGTAAATCCACTCTCTACGCAACTGATCCAACTTTATCCATGATTTCATAAGGTCCAATGAACCTCAGACTCAACTTTCCCTTCTTACCAAAATGAATCACACCTTTCCATGGAGAAACTTTGAGAAAGACATGATCACCTACCTCAAAAGAAAGATCCTTCCTCTGATTATCCGTATAACTTTTCTGCATGCTCTGAGCTGTTATCATGTGCTTCTGAATCAACTGAACTTTTTCTTCCATCTCTTCTACCAATTCTGGTCCCTTCAACTTCCTTTTACCAACTTCATCCCAAAAAGATGGATTTCGACACCACTTCCCATATAATTCCTCAAATGGATACATTTGTATACTGAAATGAAAATTGTTATTATAAGAAAATTAAACCAAAGAAATATGTTGGTCCCAAATTCCCTGGTAATCCAGTGAACAAGCACATATCATATCCTCCATGGCCTGAATTGTTTGTTCTGACTGCCCATCTGATTGCGGAATAAAGCTGTACTAAAATTTAATTCAGTACCCAACGAATTTTGAAGGCCTTTCCAAAAGATAGAAGTAAACCTGGGATCATGAGCAGATACAATGGAGAGGATAACACCATGCAACATGACTATCTCTTTAACATACAATCGATAAAGTTGATCTAGAGACAAAGTATCTCGAATATGAAGTAAATGAGAAGATTTATTCAGCCAATCAATAATAACCCATATTGTATTATTGCCTTGAGATGTCTTCGGTAATTCCACAATGAAGTCCATGGATATATTTTATCATGTCCACTTTGGCACTCGTAAAGACTAAAGCATCCCTTTCGGTAACTTCCTCTCTACTTTAACCTACTGACAAGTCAAATACTTCACAGTAAAATCAACAACATCTCTTTTCATTCCATCCCACCAGTAATACTCCTAAAGATCTCTGTACAACTTAGTACTACCCAGAAGAACTTAAAATGGGTAACTATGAGCTTCACATAACAACTCATTCTTTAAATATGAATCACAAGGCACACATAAACATTTTCCAAATCTCAAAACACAATCATTATCAAAGTTAAAATTGGGAAACGTACCCTTATGAACCAACTCTACCTTTTTCTTAAACTCACTATCTTCCTTCTTCACTTTCTTAATCCGGTCTGATAGAGATGATTTCAATGACACCTGAAACAAAATAGAAGAATTTCTTGCACCAACAACTTCTATTCCAAAGTTCATCAAATCAAAAACCAAAGGATATCATTCCAAATATATCATGGTTAATGAAGCATTACTTTTTTGACTCAAAGCATCAGCCACATTATTTTCTTTTCCCAAATGGTAAAAGATTATGCAATCATAATCCTTGATTAATTCCAACCATATTATTTGTCTCATGTTTAATTATATTTTAGTGAATATATACTTTAAACTTTTGTGGTTAGTATATATTTCACATTTTACTCTATACAAATGATGCCTCCAAATTTTTAAAGTAAAAAAACAACATCTTCTAATTCCAAATCATGTGTATAGTAATTTAACTCATGATGTTTCAACTAACATGAAGAATAATCAATTACCTGATCATTCTATATAAGGACACATCTACATCCTTTCAACGAATAATTACTTTAAATAAAAAACACCCCATTTTTGGAAGGTAGTTCCAAAATCGTAGCATTCACCAATATTATTTTCAATTCCTGAAAACAATCATCACATGATTTTTTCAAAATGAACTTAACAACTTTTCGTGTTAACTTAGTCCTTGGACTAGATAACTGTGTAAAATTTTCAACAAACCTCTCGTAATAACCTTCCAAACCAAGAAAACTACGAATCTTAGCTATATTTGTGTGTCTTGACCATTATTCAAGAAATTTTTTTAGAAGGATCAACAGTTATGCCATTTTTTTAAATAATGTGACCAAAGAAAGAATTATGTTGTAACCAAAACTCACACTTGCTAAATTTCCCAAATAGTTTCGTTTCTTTTAAGATTTTCCAGACAACCCTTAAATGAATTTCATGCTCCTATTTACTTTTAGAAAAAACCAAAATATCATCAATGAACACAACCATAAACTTATCTAAGAACTCATGGAAAATTCTATTCATAAGATCCTCGAATACAGCAGGTGCATTGGTTAAACAAAAATGCATAACTACAAACTCATACTGGCCATATCTATTATGAAACACGGTCTTTGGAATGTCTTCTTTGTTTACTTTCAACTGATGGTACCCTGATCTCAAGTCAATCTTCAAAAAATACTGAGCTCCCTGGAGCTGATCCAAAAAATCATCGATATGAGGTAAAGGATTCTTGTTATTAAATGTTTTATAATCAATGTAATGTATCATTAAACCATATTTATTTTTAACAAACAAGATAGAAGCACCCCATGGTGATGTGATAGGTCAAATGAATACTTTATCTAATAACTCCTGCAATTGCTTCTTTAACTCTAAAAGTTCAATTTGAGCCATTCGATTAGGGGGTTTTGAAATTATATTAGCATCAGGAACTGAGTCAACAATAAATTCAACTTCCTAATCAGGTATAATACCAGGAAAATCATCAGTAAAAATATCAATATACTCATTTACCACTGGCACATCATTAATCTGAACAGTTCCTTTGTTTTGAACAATATATGCAAGGTAACATTCATTTCCATCTTTTACTAGTTTCTTAGCTTCCTGATATGTTATCAAAAGTAACAGTTCATTATTGTACACAAACTGGAAATATTTTTGAAAAGAAACCTCTTTATATCTTCTTTCAATCTTATCATGATAAACAGAAATCCAATCCATACAAAAAATATCATCAAACTCTACTAGAGGAAAAACAATAAGGTTTGCAGGTAGATTCTTTCTACACACAAGGATAAGAAGGTTCTTTTAATTTATTTTTGTATCAACATTTACAATAGGTGTTTTTACCATAAGATTAGGATTAATATCTTGAGATAGAATTCCCAATTTACTAGAAAACTTCTCAGAAATGAATGAATGTGTAGACCCCAAATCAAACAACACAATGGCATAATCTGAACAAACAAACAGTATACCTGATACTACTTCATTTGATGTCCCAAAATATGCTGAAGTAGTTTAAAAGGACTTTACCACCCTTTTTGTTTGTAGTCTATATGCTTTCCATCAGTTGAGTTCTTCGTTGGACACTCATTTTCTTAATGACCCATTTCATTACACTTAAAAAAAATTTACTTATTATAAATCAGATTTTGTCTTACCATTACCCTGCTCTATTTTAGTGCAATTAAGAGCTTTATGTAACATTTTACAACATCAGTAGAAATTACCATAATTCAAAAGACATTCCCCAGCATGATTTTTATCACAATTTTTACAAACTGTAAACTTAAGTTTCTTACCATCTGACTTTTTTAAAGAGTTCTCCCATTTCACCTGCCTCCTCGACCACTTATTCTGTTGTTTTTCAAAAAAAAACTGATCATCGCCAAACACAATTTCCACCTTCCCTGCATATCGAACAGGTTTTTCATAACTTTTGAACTCCTGATAATCTAAAGACCTTAAATACTTTGGTTTAATATTGAGTAAAAACGGTTCATTTTACTATCAAGATCTCATATGAAATTTGGAGCATACCTTGCTAGTCGAGTGAATTTTGCTTCATAAGAATCCATTGAGTCATCCTCTGGCCTCAATTCTAGTAATTGTTTTTCCATCCTAAGACGAACTACTTTAGGAAAATATTTCTCAAGAAACATAACTTTGAATGCATCCCAATCAAGAGCATCAATCTCTTCACTATCCCCGATATTTTTCACCATCGACCACCATTGATCAGCTTCACCTTCAAAACGGTAAATAGTGAGACTAACATTTTGATTTTATGAACACCCCATGAAATCAAAAATCTTTTCTAGTACTTTAACCCAACCTTCTTCCAACACAGGGTCAGATGATCATCTAAATTATGGGGGATGTTTCCTCATGAAATTCTCCACTACTGACATGTTCCTCTATGGTTTATCTAGCTGATCTCATGAATGGATACCACCACCATTTATAGCCTGATTCAATTGTGCCATCACTACAACAAACTATTCAGTTCTGATTCTGACCATCTTAGGTTTCTGATTTGGAAGGTTGTCTCCCTCATGATGTCATCCCAACATAGCTACCTTGTTTCCTTTGTGGAAAACCATTCTGAACACAAAATTATCTTTGGCGAAGCAACATGGAATCCATAAAGGTTTGATATAAATGAAAAATACAGAATCATAAAGAAAACATAAACATGATATATATCATATATAAATACAGTTTTATCATAATGGCCACCATGAGAGGCGGTAGGAGATAATTGAATAATCATCATTTCGTGAGGCATTAGTTTTCCATCCACAGAAATTGTATGTTCTTTACCCATTTGATGGAGGTGTGTGAAATATTAGTTCGAATAATTCTCATAACAAAATCCTAGTATATTGAGGATACTATTGTTTTAATAAAATAAAATAATAAAAATATTTTAGTGGTTGAGGAAGTAAAATAAAATAAAAAAAATTAAGAGAAACCGTTACCTTTAATTCGGGTAACTCCCATTGGTTTGAACCAAAAGGATATCTTGAAGTGCCTTTTGCCTAAGTTAAGGCATCTAGGTTGAATAAGGGGATCTTTAGAGCTTATTTGGGTAGGTTTTGGACAATATAAGGGGATTTAGAGGTGTGAGGAATGGTTTTTAGGTGAGGGCTTTTATAAGGGGGAGGAGGGGCTCTTTAGGAAAATGTGAAAATATTATTTTATTATATAATTATTTTCGGTTTCTAAAGGTCCAAAACATTTTAAAGTATATTTGAATATGACTCATGGTCTAAATAAAATCATCCAATAAGAATTGGACAAGTTTTAGATATTTTTTTTAATCTTTATAATACTATTTATTTAAACCATTTATTAATGAGGAAAACACTCCATCATTATTGTGTCATAAATAATTTTCTTTATATGATGTCTAAAAATTATTAAAAAAATACCATGATGTAGGAAATCTTTTTAAATTTCAAAATAATATTTATAGTTTAAAATATAAGTTATATAAACCTATGTAAAAATTAATTTACCAAAAGATATTTGTTAATGTCATTATTGTCTTTACTTTAAGTTAATTAAAATAAAGTGTCATTATAACTCTTAAGTGGATTAATGGGGTCTCCAAACAGATCTAAGGATGCCCATGGTCGTTCATGACTCATCCAATAAGTTTAGGAAAAGTTCTAAGGTAATTTTTATTATTATTATGATACTCTTTTTACCTTTAATTACCCTATTTACCTTTAACAACGGTAAATAAAAGTCAAAAGTTACAATTCACCAAAAATTATTTTTATCTTATTGAACTACATTTTTCATACTAATAAAAATCATTTTTGTTAGATTTTAGAAATTCAATTAACAAAATTAGTAACATTTCATTTAAATGAAAAAGTCAGTTTTTAACTACTACTTAATGGTTTCACTATTCATCAGAAATTGAAGATTTTTAGAAAACTACCAAAAATTCAGCCAAATAAATTTTTGATATTCCAATTTAAAAAATTATGTATATTTTACCAAATTAAAAACATAAAATTTGGATTAATTAATTTAAAAATAATTCTCATTGTAAAAAAAGTGTGTTTTTATGAAATATTAACTATCAAAACATTGACACTTGTTTATGTCCAATTTCAAAGTGAAATTAATTAGAAAGACCAACATTGGATGAAATGGTAAAAATATAATCAAATTACACTTTAAAACCAATTAAAAAGATAATCTAAACATATAAATAAATTAGATTAAAAGGAAGTTTTGAATTAAAATACATTATTTTCCACTATTCATCAAAAATTCAATTTTATCAGAAAAATACCAAAATTTTACCCAAAGTGAATTTTGATGTATGGATTCTTAAAGAAGAGTTTTATTTTTGTCAAATAGAATTTATAAAAGTGAAAAACTATATTTAATGAGGTTTCACCATTAAAAGGTGGTAAATCGACCTTTTAAAGAATATGAGAGTATTTATGCTTAAAATTAGATTAATTCACATTTTAAGCCTATAAATTTAATTGGATATATGTAAAAACATTTAACAAACATGTATAATCATATTTTAGTTAGTTATATTTATTCCTTCCAATACAATAACTAGGCGTTAATTACATTTAAAATAATATTATTATATTATTAGTGTGCAATGTAAGATTTCAAAGAAACCCGTTGTTGTGTATCAGGTACACCATTGAGCATATCAACCCATTTAAAGTAAAATTAATATTTGATTTAAAAATATGAATAAATATGGAAATGTATTATTCTTTATTTACTTGGGATGTTACAGGATGAGTCACAAAAAACAAAATATAATAATAACCATTTGGGAGATAAAGCTGATGGAGATCACAGTTTCCTCCTTCAATCTAAATATTCGTGGGGAGGGAGTTGGTGAACTATAAAACAACATTTTTTAGTTTTTTCCTAAATATGAAAAAATCAGCAGTATCAGTCTGATCCCTACAAGGGGATCCTTGATTGGTGTGACCATGAGGAGGCTCTATTGCTAATTTTGAACATAATAAACCAAATTGATCATTGAAGTGCCTATGGTATTAATTTATATTCGCTATAAATTATCTATCAATGTAAACAAAGTCAATGTTTTTTAAGGAATAGTGAAGTTATAGTTGGAAATCATTATACATGTAATGAATTAATTGTCCTATAATGGAAATGGAGTGTGGAAAAGATATTTTCCTATTGATAAGCCCTTGACATCGGATGAATGATGTGTTATATTAATACTAAAGAAATTTTTTAAAGTTTGGAGAACTATATAAAATTGTAAAAATAATTTGGATGATGACATGGCTAATTAACTATTCTATATAGATTGTATAAGTTTTATTTGAAAGGTTTAAAAAGGTTTAATGATAGGGAGAATCTATCTCAAGTTTTAAGGAAACCATTCTTGAGTTACCTAAAAAAATTTCTACTAAAATCAGATATCAATATACCTGGGATCAATTTTCATTATGGATGGAATGAGTGTAGGTAGTGAAGGATATTTAAATACTCAATATTTAGTATTTTATATGTTTTTAAGGGAATTGAAATGAGCTAAAATGTGTTTATAATTATTTTGATAATTCTCACAAGTATAGGAAGATAATTTAATGTGAATTAAATATCATGAGATGGATCAAAAATTATTTTATGTGATTGTGAATTAATCTAATGAATTATGGAATTTATGAGCTAGAAGTAAGAAAAATAGAAATTTTTTGAGTTGTGTAAAAATTAATCAACTTAAATGTCATCACAAACTATGATATGTGTGAGCATGAATTAATATGAATAATCAAATATTCACTTTATATAATCATCATTTCATCTCTATGAAAAATTGACCTAAACCCATGTAAGAATGATTTTTGTTCTATATAAGGATTACTGAGGTCATGCATGAATAATTTTTACACACATAAACTTGTGTAAGGATCATCCCTCATTTGTGTAAGAATATATTCCAATATAATAATGAATTATCTATACATAATAATGAATCTTTAGTTCATAATTATCATTACCTATGCTATATAATCATTAAAACCAAGAAAAATTGAATAATTCTACCAAATATAAAGAGAGTCTATAGTTTTAAAAAACGATGAGAGGAATTAACTATGACAATTCCAAATCCATTTGTTCATGTAAAAAAACATAAAGCCTTTTATAATCATTTCTACAAGAATGATTATATAAATATGAAATGAAATGAAAGATGATAAGAACAATATTCTTTATATTTTTAACTTCAAATAAAGATATTTTAAATTCAATATTAGTGATCAAAGTGAAAATTAAATATCCATGATTACCAAAATTATATGATGTGTTTTAAATATCACAAAAATATTTGTTTTTCACCTAAATTAAAATAAAAAGATGGATTGAAAGTTTTAAGGGAATCTCTCATGCCACAATGAGGAACCTTCACATTGCAAGCTATTGAAGATGTGAAAATTATACATCTATAAGGAGAGAATTATTTGTGGATTCTAGGGGAATATTTTGGGAAGAAAGAAACATGATCTTATTATATAAAATCTAGATGAACAATTTATCTGAGTCTTAAAGAATGAAAAATATTTGAGATCGTGGGGATAGTTCCATGTTATTAAGTTGACATAGATGATCTCATCAATATGGAGATCATGAAGAGACTACCCATTCATATGTGATTGTATTATTTTATATTTAAATTATCTCCTAAAATATTTAGATTAATAGAAATTTGAGATTACTCCATAATGATAAAAAGAATCCTCCATTAATAAAATGTCAAGAATTTCTCAATAAAAAAGTTAGAGAAGTTATATGCGGATGTCTGTGTTATAGATGTGTGAGTGTTGAGGGAAAAATATGGATCTATAAGAAGAAGAATAAGAAGGATATGTAGTTTATTACTATATATAATAATAAATTATATTCATAGAAAAAGTGAAAACATAACATAATAAATAATCACCATTATGTCATGCTTTGAATATAATTCATTCTTGGACAACATAAACACCCTTTACATAGTCAAACTTTTTACAGTCATTTCACTACCAACTTTAAATAATTTACCTTTTATGGATGGAAATGTTAAAAATTAATCAAATTATAAAAATCAGATTTCATAGCATTAAGGAATTATAATCACCATAAAAACAACTTTTTATAACCTAAAGTCACAAAGAAAATATAACTAAAATACAAGATGCATTTTTCCTTTTTAATTTCATCACCCCATTTATTTATTTTTTATGTTAATTCATAAAATTTACACTATGAAAGAAGTATAAATATAATACAACAATTTACAAGAAGTAAAATGGTATTCCTAAATCACTAAACTTGATGTGAAGATTCTACGACTCCTAGCACAGGGACTGAAAATTGAGGAGGAATGTATGATTTCTAGCCTAAAATTCATAATGAAGGAACCCAAATAATATTCAGGAGGCGCATTATACTCAAAGGGTGAGGTTTTGATCATCCAAGTTTGTTAAATAAATAATTCTTGAATGAGAAGGTGAAGAAAGACAAAACATGAAACCCATGAGATCACTGAGCAAATAAAATGTCTCACTAACACACACTATGGAACTTGAAAAAGAAAGAGATGATAGAGGAGGATAAAAAATAACATAGAGGATTGATTTATTAGAGAGAAAGTTAAGGGGGAGCGATAATAATAGTGGACCTCTGTGAAATCTTGAAAGGCATGAATAAAATCAGTTTAGTTAGGGTTTTTTAAAAAATATCGAGAAGGGTTTTTAGAGGTTCCAAAATGTGATGATAAAGATATGTTTTATCAGTGCTAAAATAATAATTCCTGGTCAAAGGTATCTTTATTAGAACTTTTTTAGTGATGATAAAATTCATACATATCTGTGCTAAAGAAGCACTAATAAAAGTTATCTTTATCATTGCTAACACTAATACATTGATAAAGGATTTCTAAATATAATTATAAATAAATTTATATGTAAATATATTTATAAATATTTTTTTATGATTATAAATGTATTTATATCATTATATATATTTATATTATTATATATATACATATTTAATATATATTAAATATATTCATTATTTAAATATATTTTTAATAATTTTATAATTATTTAAAATCAACAATAACTCCATTATTGCATGTATCATTTTCCCTATGGGATCTATGCCATGGAAAGTTGGAGATCTGGTCGAATTAATTTTAGTGGTGTGGGGATTAGATAATTAGAGATTCACCTTGTTGGATTGTGGCTTTTTAACACCCTCTTCCCCATTGAATGCTTGGAGATGAGGCTATTAGGTCTCGAATCGGTCTCCATCAAGCCTGGAATCATGCATTTACAAGAGTGGGATTGTAATTTCAACCCAATGGAGGTAATAAACTCTTCAATTCAATTTAGGTCAAAGTGTTTGGATTAATTTTATTTTGTCCCATCCAAAAATTCTCTATGACATTGAATTAGAAATCGGTGTTCCCATTACGTTGGATAAAGAACTATACCGACCAAGTTTGGGAACTATTCCTGTTTTCTAGTAGAGGATGATTTAGGTTCCACCTCAGCTAATAGAGTTTTTCTCTCTACTTATATTGATGATTTTGATATGAATATTGAATATAAAAAGGTTTCTCAGTTTTTTATGGATTTATAGATGATTGGCCATAACATATTGAACTCTAAAATAGATTTATCATGTGCCTTCTATTCAACTCATTGGTGTGATGGTGACTATTTCAATAAGAAATCTCAACAAGTGAAATTTGATGATAATGATGTAAATGTTGGAAAAAATTCTATGTTGGGTAAAGGATTAATTCCATCTTGGGTGAGGATCATGATTCGCAATAGATCTGGGAACTCATTCCAATTGGATCTACATGGGGCTAGAAAGCACCATCCTTCTTCACCTATGAATGGTCCTTTGAGTTTGTATAGGAGGGTTGTTGATGTGATGATTAATGTAACACTATCTCAGTCACTTGGGATGGTTGGAGAGAAAAATGAAATCCATGACAAAGGAAAAACCTCTAATATCGAGAACATGACCTCTATCTTGGACACAATTATTTGTTCAAGTGATAAGTAAAAGGTTGCGGCTGATAAGAATGGTCATGGAACTTCTTTGACTCAGGACACGATATCTTGGGAAGATATTTCTATGGAGTAACAAAACAAAGATGTTTCTCCTAATTCTGATTATAATGATCCATATTAATTTGAAACTGCAATTCCAAAAGAGGTGGATAAATAGATGTTATAGAAAAAAGTCATAGATTCTTCCAAAAGGTAGGGTGAAGACAAAATGGAAATGGTGTCTTCCAAATCAACTAAGAAGATTTTTATGGGTAACTCTAGTCTTTCCAACATCTCACAACACCCCTCCTCTATGGAAGTGTGCAACATTCCCACTCTGAAAGGTAACAAGGTGTCTTCATCCAAGTCAATGGATGAGGAGGGATTCCAATTTTTTTCTTTTAGGAAGTCTAGAAATCTTACCTTAGATACTCTTCAACCCTATTCTTCTAGAATTTCAAGTTATTAGGTTTTGGATCCCCTAGTGTTGTCTCTTCATATGAAGCCCCCTTTAATCTCTCCCACATGCTGGAAGGTTGTGTTTTCCCTATTCAAAGCAGCAGGTGAACTTGAAATCAACCCTGAATGTGTGTAGTACATGGAAGACCTGGTAGTGTACATGAACCTACTTCCAACCCCTCTAATGTTCTTAAGATGAAGTTAGATACTCTTCTCCATTGGATAAGGGTGCCTTGACATCCAATGTGAAAGCATTACATGGATTATTAGGATAAATGAAGAACTAAATAGAAAATTTCAATAAAGACTCCTTGGTTTCTGACCCTTCTAAGAGGGTGGAGTCTCAATCTGATGTAGGGAGAACAACCTCATAGAGCAGGGACAATGAAGGCCTCTTGCAATAGGTGATGACTTGGAGGATAGGTTGGAAACCCATAGGTCGAGTTTGTGGGTGTGGAAGAACTAATTGGAATGTAATATGTGACGAGTAGCGAAGGATTGGAGCCAAGATTAGAGAAATTGAAGGTTATTGACCGTTTTTGATGTGGGTGGTATTTCCATGACTCACCCCATCTTTTTCTCTCTCTATTATTCCATCTTTTAATAAAGGGGTGTTTTACCTAAATTTTAAAAATATAAATAAGATTATAAATATAAATTTAGTAAATATATTAATTATTTAAACAAATTAATTATATTTTATAATATTTTAAATATATATCTATTTATTTATAGTTATATAAATACTTTTAGAAAAATACTAGTTATTTATTTATAATTAAAAATATATAATTACAAAAATATAGTAAATATAAATTTATAAGTATATTTATTTATAAATACAAATTTAAAAATTTATTTTTAAAAATATTAATGAATTTATAATCATAAATGCATGCATGTAAAACATTATTAAAATTGAATAACAAAAAATGAGTACACTTTAGAAATATTGAAAAAAATAGATAAGTTTTATTAATTTAGTATAAATTATTAAAAAATATTTATATATATTGAAATGAAGAAAAATATATATTTAATATATTAATTTATAATAAATAAATAAATAGAAATAAATATTATAAAATTATTATATTCCAAAAAAATAAAAAAATAAAAAATATTAAAAATGAATGCATAATACCTAACAGTAATAATACTAAAAATAAATAAATTACATTTATATATTAAAAATATAATATATTAAATGTATCATGTTACTAACTGAAACTCTAAAATGAATATTAAAATTTTACAAAATTACATAAATATTAGGTGTATGTGTTTCTATATAAGATTTCAATGATTATGTAATTTTTTGTCTGAGTGTGTAGTATATAAAAATGCATAAATTAAATATATGTATGTGTGAAATCAATGTAACACATTTTTAATATATGTTAAATTGAAAAATACAATGGCATTCAATTAATTTCCATTACACAATACAATTAGTCAATATTTTCAATTAATATTAATTTCTAATTACAAGCCATTTTTCACTAAATATATCACTTATTTAATGTAAGAATAAATATTTTTTTATTATATAAATCATATTTTAATAAATATTATATATATTGATATATATATATATATGAATATATTTCTATATTAAATGTATTAATGAATAATTATATATAAAACACATTAAAATGACAATGAAAATAATATATTTTTAGTTATTACATTTTATTATTTTTTTAAATTTATAATTAAAATATATAATTTATTAGTATTTATAATCAATGTGTATATATATATTCACATTATTCATTTTTATAAATATCAATTTCATTAATAATTTTTTATAATTTTGTAATTCATTCATTTTTAATTTTTTTTGTTTAACACAATTTATTCATTTTTAATTTATTTTATTTAAATATTAATATTTATTCATTTAATATATCAATATTTACAATATTATATTGTTAATATTTATATTTTTTATATTTTTATGTTCAATATTATCTTTTTGCCCGAATAATTTAACTAATAAAAAATTTATTTTTTTTTGATTTTTTGATTTTTGATTTTTATTAGTTTAATTATTTCATTTTATATATTTTATATATTTATATATAATATATAATATTTATTAAAATTAATAATATATTAATATATATAAAATTTTTTAATAAGTATTTAATTAAAAAATAAATATTCTTTTAGTTTATTCATTTTTAATTTTTATTTATTTAATTTTTCCATTTTTTATTTTTAATACTTCTATTTTTTTATTGGTTTGTATATAGAAATTTGGTTATAGATCGAGTAGGGCCAGGTTTTGTAGGACCCCAATGGGTGTATAAAGGAGGGGAAAGGCCCGTAGGAAGTACAGTGTGGGACAAGGAACACGTGGGCTAGTGTAGGGGCCGCATATTTTTTTGTATTATATACAGGAGCCAATCCATGCAGAAGATTTTTGAGATCTGAATGTGGTGGAAAGATATATAAAGAAGCGGCCTCCTATGCACTATTTCGAGGTGGGAATGGTCACGTGATCAGGATCTTGGTCAGCGTTGACAAAGGTCACCCTTTATCAGTTCTAAAAATAAAGAGCCTATAAAAGATCCTTATCAATTCTAAAAAATGCTAATAAAGGAACCTTTTATCAACACTTCTTTTAGCACTAATAAAAAGTACCCTTTATCAGCACTTTCTTTAGCACTAAAAAATGCTAGCACTATATATTCCATGTTCTGTACTAATGGTTTGGGTTTATTTTATAGGTTCACATTCAAAATTTAAAATTTTCATCTCTAAAAATAATAAAAATTTAATTTGGAAGGAATATGGTTGTAATTTATAAATTTAATATGCATTCATATTCATTTTAATATATATATATATATTCATATTAATTTTTATAATAATTATATAATGAATAAAACATATTATAATTAAATTTAAAAAAAAATTATTGATGCTTAAAAAAATAATTTAGGATGATAGGTTTTATTATCATCTTTCATTTTAACATTGATAAACCTATCTTTATCAACACTTTTTGGAAAGCACTAATAAAACCCTTTTGTAGGATCATGAATTTTTTCAAGGAATGTATTTTTAATTTTGGTTATACCTTTAAAATGGACAATGAAGTGGTTTTTTAGAGAATGATAAGTCCTGGGGGTGTTTTGGGGGTTCGAGATGTGAAAATGGAGAAAAGGAGGCCACAATGTGCATGGTGCACAATTAGTACTAACTGTTCTCCAAGGCCAGGGAACATGAAGGATAAGGGTGAACAATTTTTAAATTAACCCCGCTCTTGAGTTATTCAATCAATCATTATCTGGGAAAATATACATAAAGTTTTCAAATTCATTCAACATATAAAATCATATTCACGTCATACGACATTTCCTCTCTTGTCATATTATCTTAGTGCTTATAAAGTTGTATATTATATAGTTATAACACCTTTTTTTTGTATGGTATGTTAAGGTACTACACACTATATTTTTTCATATGGTAAATATACTTACTGTTTTCTATAATTTTCTCATGTTTAGTATACCACCTAGGAAATCATGGTCAGTATACCCACCACATGATATATTTTACGTGAGCACATATTATTTTCATGATTACTATAGTGAAAACACATTATAATTTTTCACATGATTAGTATATAGAATGTATGGACACTAGAACCAACCACATTGTATGATAAGTATACCAGTTCATTTTGTGTGCATGGTCAGTTCAACAAAATCTTTATATTTTTCTTAAATATGGTAGTTTTTCAACATGATCTATTTTTCATTAATTTTAATAATCTAATTAGAAACAATATTATTTCAATAATTTAACAATTTTATTGATTTTTAAAATTCATATATATTATATATAAGTCAAGTGAAGTTTTTTAAAATATTTTATGTAGTTTTAAAATATGTATTAATTATTTAATTAATCATGTGAACACATACAACATATTTTTTTGAATATTTAAGTATTAATATTTTGAGTTGATTTAATTGAGTAATTATTTTATAAATTAATAATTAATAAAATAGAAATTATTCAATATTTCTTTAATCATTTATTGTAGTATAATTTAATTTTTTATTACTTGTTGTATTAATGTCTTTTTAAATTTGAATCTAAAATTTTTTATGCTGAACTTTTAAGAGTTGTTCAAACCATGTTATGTGCAATAAAATTTTGATCAAATCGATGATCTAATTGAAACTAATCTACTTCAACTTTTATTAACTTTATGAGACATATCGATACACCCAGTAAAGAACCAGTAGTTGTGCTTTCTTCATTATTCATCTTCTACATATTTTTTCTAGTTGCTTGATTCAATAACACTTATTCTCATCTCTCACACAATTTATCATTTTCTATTTAATCTTTTACATTAAAAAAAATTCCTCTTATCTTCCTTGGGTTATGACCACAAGATTCAAAATATTGTACCTTTCTAGTTGTGATGCCCATTTTCTAAATTAAGTGTTGTATTTGGGTTGTGAGTCTCTGTACAAAAGTCAGTGGGTTAGTGCAGTTATTCCTACACTTTGTAGAAAATTAATATGTAATCAGGTTATAATTCCCCTTCAAAAATATGATTAGTACACCGTGTATATCTTATCTATTTGAGTGTTATAATAGTAGACTATGTCAACTTTGGAAAAAAGTACTATAAAATCATCCTTTTGTTAACACTACTGGAAATGCAGGATTTCCTAACAGTTTAGAACCATTGGGAAAGGCTGCCGAACCATTGGTATATGTTATACCAACGGTTCTGCAACCCATAGGGAAGTAAGCTGTTGGGAAACGTTTTTCCCAATGGTTTACAGTGAACCGTTGGGATAGGGTGCTGAAAAATTACCCTATCCCAACGGTTTTCAAGAACCATTGGGAAATAGTGCAAAAATTTATCATGTTTTTCCCAACGATTCTATGAACCGTTGGAAAAAACCGAATATATTCTCTTTACCAACGGTTTAGAACCATTGGGAAAAGTGTTTTACCAACAGTTCATAGAACAGTTGGTAAAACAAGGCCTACACATTCTATGCCAATGGTTCAAAACCGTTGGCATAGCCTCTGCGGGGCAAATTGCCCAGCAGCTCTGCAATTTCCCAGCACAGTAGCTCTGCAATTTCCCAGCAGATATCCAATTTTCCCACCAGGTCTCATTTTGTGGTTCCGTCTCATTTTCAATCTAATTATTGTACCTCTAATAAACTAACACATAAATATACAATTATTGTACCTGCGATAACCAACTAACAATTACATATAAAGAACAAATTCATACACATTTAACATATATTGGTGGAACTATACACATCCATAATTAAATTAGAATTTATAACATAATTACAATTTAGATGACAATTATATGTGGAATCCGGAAGTCAATTCATAATTTGATTGGTTTTTTGTATACCATATATTTTTACATGAAATAATGTCCATTTTAAACATAATACATACACCTGGAGAGATACCGGCCACACCGCGCCTCATATTGAGGCGGGTTTGACTTTTACACGTCACATATGACCCATGGATCATTGTGCTAATGTATCGACACAATCCGAATGCGTTTAGTAGGTTTTCCGTATGTCAGTTGATGTTTTTCAATTAAAATGACGTACTTTTGAAACAAAAGGCAGACACTTTGAGGGGTTCCAGCCACACCACGCCTTGTATTTAGGCGGCGTTGACTCGTACAATTCACATATGACCCATGGATCGTTCTCCTAAAGTTTCAATGGAAACCGAATGCATTTGGTCGGTTTTCCGTATGTACTTAAATTGTTGTCCATTTTAAGAAAAAGACAGACACTTTGAGTGGTGGCGGCCACACCGCAACTCGGATTGAGGCGGGGTTGACTCGTACACATCACATATGACCCATGGATCGTTGTGCTAAAGTATTGACACAATCCGAATGCGTTTGGTTGGTTTTCCGCATGCCAGTTGATGTTTTTCACTTCAAATGACGTCCTTTTGAAACAGAAGACATACACTTTGAGTGGTGGTGGCCACACCACGCCTCAGATTGAGGCGGGGTTGACTCGTACACGTCACAAATGACCCATGGAGCGTTGTGCTAAAGTATTGACACAATCCGAATGTGTTTGGACGGTTTTCCGTATGCCAGTTGATGTATTTAACTTCAAATGACGACCTTTTGAAACAGAAGATAGACACTTTGAGTGGTGGCGGCCACACCGTGCCTCAGATTGAGGTGGGGTTGACTCGTACACGTCACATATGACCCATGGACCGTTCTCCTAAAGTTTCAATGGAATCCGAATGCGTTTGGTCGGTTTTCCGTATGTACTTAAATTGTTGTCCATTTTAAGAAAAAGACAGACACTTTGAGTGGTGGCGGCCACACCACGCCTCGGATTGAGGTGGGGTTGACTCGTACATGTCGCATATGACCCATGGATCGTTGTGCTAAAGTATCGACACAATCCGAATGTGTTTTGTAGGTTTTCCGTATGCCAGTTGATGTATTTCACTTCAAATGACGTCCTTTTGAAACATAAGACAAAAACATTGAGTGGTGGCGGCCACACCGTGCCTCGGATTGAGGCGGGGTTGACTCGTACACGTCACATATGACCCATGGATCGTTCTCCTAAATTTTCAATGGAAACTGAATTCGTTTGGTCGGTTTTTCGTATGTACTTAAATTTTTGTCCATTTAAAGCAAAAGACAGACACTTTGAGTGGTGGCGGCCACACCGCGCCTCGGATTGAGGCGGGGTTGACTTGTACATGTCACATATGACCCATGGATCGTTGTGCTAAAGTATCGACACAATCCTAATGCGTTTGGTCAGTTTTTCGTATGCCAGTTGATGTATTTCACTTCAAATGACATCCTTTTGAAACAGAAGACAAACACTTTGAGTGGTGACGGCCACACCGCGCCTCATATTGAGGTGGGGTTGACTCGTACACGTCACATATGACCCATGGATCGTTCTCCTAAAGTTTCAATGGAAACCGAATGCGTTTGGTCGGCTTTCCGTAGGTACTTAAATTGTTGTCCATTTTAAGCCAAAGACAGACACTTTGAGTGGTGGCGGCTACACCACGCCTCAGATTGAGGTGGGGTTGACTCGTAAACGTCACATATGACCCATGGATCGTTGTGCTAAAGTATCGACACAATCAGAATGCGTTTGGTCGGTTTTCCGTATGCCAGTTGATGTATTTCACTTCAAATGACGTCCTTTTGAAAAAGAATACAGACACTTTGAGTGGTGGCAGCCACACCGTGCCTCAGATTGAGGCGGGGTTGACTCGAACACGTCACATATGACCCATGGATCGTTCTCCTAAAGTTTCAATGGAATCCGAATGTGTTTGGTCGGTTTTCCGTATGTACTTAAATTGTTGTCCATTTTAAGAAAAATACAGATACTTTGAGTGGTGGCGTCTACACCGCACCTCGGATTGAGGCGGGTTTGACTCGTACATGTCACATATGACCCATGGATCGTTGTGCTAAAGTATCGACACAATCCGAATGCGTTTGGTCGGTTTTCCATATGCCAGTTGATGTATTTCACTTCAAATGACGTCCTTTTGAAATAGAAGACAGACACTTTGAGTGGTGGCGGCCACACTGCGCCTCGGATTGAGGCGGGGTTGACTCGTACACGTCACATATGACCCATGGATCGTTCTCCGAAATTTTAAATGGAATCCGAATGCGTTTGGTCGGTTTTCTGTATGTACTTAAATTGTTGTCCATTTTAAGCAAAAGACAGAAACTTTGAGTGGTGGCGTCCACACCGCACCTCGGATTGAGGCAGGGTTGACTCGTACACGTCACATATGACCCATGGATCGTTGTGCTAAAGTATAGACACAATCTGAATGCGTTTGGTCAGTTTTCCGTATGCCAATTGATGTATTTCACTTCAAATGACGTCCTTTTGAAACAGAAGACAGACACTTTGAGTGGTGGCGGCCACACCGTGCCTCAGATTGAGGCGGGGTTGACTCGTACAGGTCACATATGACCCATGGATCATTCTCCTAAAGTTTCAATGGAATCCGAATGTGTTTGGTCGGTTTTCCATATGTACTTAAATTGTTGTCCATTTTAAGCAAAAAACAGAAACTTTGAGTGGTGGCGGCCACACCGTGCCTTAGATTGAGGCGAGGTTGAATCGTACACGTCACATATGACCCATGGATTGTTGTTATAAAGTATCGACACAATCCGAATGCGTTTGGTCGGTTTTCCGTATGCCAGTTGATGTATTTCACTTCGAATGACGTCCTTTTGAAACAGAAGACAGATACTTTGAGTGGTGGCAGCCACACCGCGCCTCGGATTGAGGCGGGGTTGACTCGTACACGTCACATATGACCCATGGATCGTTATCCTAAATTTTCAATGGAATCCGAATGCGTTTGGTCGATTTTCTGTATGTACTTAAATTGTTGTCTATTTTAAGCCAAAGACAGACACTTTGGGGTCCAAGGAAGAGGGTGGGGGGCTGTCCGGGGGGCTGTCTGGGGGGCTGTCTGGGTGGCTGTCCGGGGGGTGTTCGGGGGGTTGTCCGAGGTCCATAGAGGAGGATGGGGGGCTGTCTGGGTGGCTGTCCGGGGGCTGTCTGGGGGGCTGTTCGGGGGGCTGTCTAGGGGCTGTCCAGGGCTGTTCGGGGGGTTGTCCGGGGTCCAAGGAAGAGGGTTGGGGGCTGTCCGGGGGGGGGGGGGGGGGGCTGTCTGGGGGGATGTCCGGGGGGTTGTACGAGGTCCAGGGTGGAGGGTGGGGGGGCTGTCCGGGGGGCTGTCTTGGGGGCTGTCCGGTGGGGCTGTCCGGGGTCCAGGGAAGAGGGTGGGGGGTTGTCCAGGGTCCAGGAAGGAGGGGGGTTCCCAAACACACAACCACTAAAAGAAAACAACATCCATAAAAACAGATAATATATAAAAATAACTCAACTCCAATACTATACTACGAGTCTAGATAAAACCAACAACTAGAATAGATTAAATATCAAATCTCAGTAATATCAGTCAAAAATGTAATGGATCAACTTGTCCCACATCACCATCACCATCATCATCATCATCATCATCACCCTCGTCCTCGTCCCCATCATCGTCCTCGCCCTCACCCTCTTCCTCGTCCTCGCCCTCTCCACCCACCTCGCCCTCCTCTCCCTCCTCTTCCACGTCAGACTCCTCGCCATCATCATCGTCAAGTTGTACATCGTCATGACCACCACTAGAACTGCCACCTGGTGCACCATATATAGAACGTATCGACGACATATACTAATCAAAAGCTGGGCTGGCCTCTGCTGGATGTGTAGGACGTAGAACTTCAATAAATTTCATAAACGCACTGTTTGCCCTAGCAGACTGTTCTGCCGTCTTTGTGGCCCTTTTCTCAGCCTGTTCTGCCTGTGCCCTAACTTGCTGCAGCTCGGTGGCACTACAGCTCGTACCTGAGGGGGGCCAATACCTCGTCGGGGTTGTCCTAGGTCAGCAGCGTACTCTTCCAGAATGCTCCTCTCCCAACACCTAATGTAAGTGATATGTTGGCCCAAAATTGTCTGGGTGTTGGGCATCGAGGGCCTCTGAAGTATCCTGTTACAAATATAAATATATCATTAAGTTAAAAAATAGATATTAAAAAATAAATTCAACATATTAAAACTTACAATCTGCTGCTGAGTCACTTCATTGACGGCACTTCCATCCTTTTTTCGTCTACTCGAGCAAAACAGTTTTTCTCGAGGCAGGCGTCCTTCAATATTTTGTATTTGCCTCTACAATGACATTGAAAACTAAAGTTATATGAAAAATTTAGCAAACTATTAAATAATTGAAGAAACAAAAGAAAGTTTAAGTCGTAAAGAAAACTTATAAACAATTGTTATACCTTCTTCCTCTAATGATCAGGCATCGTAGTGCGTCCCAGTGTGTGGAGGTATTTTTTTGCATCAATGTTCTTTTTATTTTTTACAGAGGATTTATAAATAAAATTCGAAAATGCAACAGATAGTATTAATGAAAAACATGAAATTTATTATTTAAATACCTAAAATGTTATTAATACCTTAAACTGGGTACTCGTCCAATGAGTAATCATCTGATGATACTGCTCTATAGGAAAATCATCCACAACTGGTACCGCCTCTAACTTAGTGCCAACTCTAGCACGCCAGCCCATATACAACTCATGCTTGTAGGCTCTCCAAAGATCGCCTAAATCCTTTAGAAGTTCCGACCGTGCACCCTCACCATCGGGAAAATTAAATCGAAGCTGAAATCAAAATATTAATTCATATAAATACAAAAATAATTCATGGCATTAAATAGAACAGATTTTTTACCCATATATCTGCCCAAGCTCTATCCTTGACCTCATGCGGCAAATGTCTCTACGATAGTGGGCTGACGGGAATGATGTCAGAGTATTTGGCAAGCGTCGCCAAAAAACTCTGACACTGCTGCCCTATTTTCTCAACCATTTGGTTGTCTTCATTATAATCCACCATACCTGTGTGCGGCGGTTCCACACCGAACACATGTGTGTACGCCCCCACCCACGCCTCCTGTCAGTAGATGTATCTGTTATGAAAGAAAAACAAATATTTTATGAGAACATGTTATAATGAAAATAAATATTTCTATAAAAATTTGTTAGGGTTCTATAAATATACATGTGACGGTCTGATCGTTGAGTGCCGCTGGATCCACAGAAACTGATGGAACACCCTATGGTGGAACAGGAGTCGAAGACGATGTAATATAGAATCTTGGAGAGACGGAAGTAGAAGGAAAAGAAGATGGTACAACTGTTTGACCGGATGCTGACTGAGGAGTGCGAATCATCATGGGATGTGAAAATGATGGGCCAGAAGATGAAGAAGGTAGCGAAAACATGGGAGGCCTAAATATCACGTGTGTCTCTAACGACACACCGGGATCAAAATGTGGGAAGGATGACATGTCAGTGGGAGGGGCAGAGTCTAGTCGGGTACGCGCAGCTGCTCGTCCACCTCTGGTATAAACCCTCCTCGTACCACCGACCTGAGTACTAGGACCATTACTAGGCTCCTCGTCGAATAACTGTCGACGTATAGGTGGATCCTACAAAAATGTTTACAAAAAAATTAATCACATGACATTATATATTCTTTAAATATATCAATTTTAAATAAAGTACTCACTGTAGACACTAATGGTGGAACACCCATCTCCGTCATTCGACGATTGTTCTCCATCATTTTTTTCCTTCGTCTCTCTTCAATTGGCTTCATTTCCTGCTTTTGAAAACAAATATGTAATTAATTAGAAAAAGAAAAATAATGTGTAACCCAAAAAATGCAATTCAAATAAAATTGCAACCAATAAACATTGAAAATTCACATAATGGTCAATTAAGCTATCAATTGTTTTAGAAGAGCTTGAATGGATTTAATAAATCATACAAGTTGTAATGTTCACCAAGTTAGAAATATTGTTTGACTATGTTTGAATACAGTTCAATTACAAATTAGAAAATTCAATTCAAATAAAACTGTAACCAATAAACATTGAAAATTCACATAACGGTCAAGTCAGCTATCAATTGTTTTAGAAGAGCTTGAATGGATTTAATAAATCATACAAGTTGTAATATTCACCAAGTTAGAAATATGTTTGACTATGTTTGAATACAGTTCAATTCCAAATTAGAAAATGCAATTCAAATAAAACTGCAACCAATAAACATTGAAAATTCACATAACGGTCAAATCAGCTAAAACATATTTGTGATCAATACTAAATCAATTTGAATATTACCAACCTTAACAACCCAACTCGAGGTAAAACAAAATAATTGAGAACATGGATGAATGATTCTATATATTTTCAACCACAACTTCAGGTTCACAATCAACTCTGACAATTGAGCTATTTGAGTCATCAAAAGAAATAAATGGATTGGTTCCAATGGCACTAGGGACAGTGTCAATTCCATCATCACCACCATCAAAAATATGTCTTGGAATTACTTCAACTATGACACCAAATTCAGGTCGAAGTTGGTCTTTGACATAAAAAACTTGTTTAGCCATTAATGCCAACACATATGGTTCTTCAGTAGCAAGAGTGAGAGTCATATTAATTACTCAAAATCCACAATCATCAATAAATATGCCATGTCTCATCGTCAAATCAAACCAGTGGCATTTCATCATTGTGACTCGTCCATGAGAGTAATAATACAATATTATTATTTTCTCAACAACTCCATAATAACCCAAATTTTCAAATCGCGGTCTACTATCTGAAGCACTGGCATAACAATCTGTTGTGGTAGTAACCATAACACCATCATGTTGTGTTCTCATGTTTTAGTCTCGTTCAGTGACAATAAATTTGTACCCATTGATAACAATTGATTTACAGTCACGAACCACGGTATTAGGACCAAAAGCCAAAGATCTTATTTCCTCAAAGACAGAGTCAGCAGACAAACTCAATACCTGCAATATAAATGACTATTAAAGTCAATTAAATTTTGATATAATTATTTTAAACATTAATTTTTTTATACCTTCAATTTTAACCAAGCAGAAAACTCTTTGCTATGCAAAGTCTCTCTCCTTCTCAAAGATAAATAATGATGCTCCCTGTTTATCATTTTTTATGTTCCCTGTAGATAAAAAATATTAATAGTTTAACATATATATATGTAAGATATACATAATCAATTTAGTTACCTGATATAGTCATCGAACAAATCACAGTTGAACAAAACTGTGTGATGTGCCATCTCCCGCTCTTCATGGCTTAATGTCTTCAATGTATATGATCCAGGAATTCCTCCTGTTTGAGGAAGTGATGGAAAACTGGGTTCAATTTTCTCATACTGTTCTTCTTCATTTCTCATTGTTCTGTTCAATCTTGTAGTAAGATCAGACAAATACATCGAGCCGAAATCCATACATTCTTGAGCCAAGTAACCATTCACGATAGAACCTTCGGGATGATTTCTGTTTTGGACATAAGACTTTAATGTGAAAATATTTCTTTTTGTTGGATACATCCAACGAAAAGAAACAGGTCCTCTGAGAAGTATTTTCGTGGGAATATTGATATTCAGATGCAGCATGCATGTGAAAAATGATAGAGGAAATATTTTCTCCAACTCACAAAAAATTATTGGGGCATATGTCAACATTTTTTTCAAGAAATACTTGGACAACTTTTTAGAAAAAAGATCTCTAAAAAAATGGCACAACCGAATAACAACCACCCTTACATTATTGGAAAAAAGATGATGGATTGCTATTGGAAGCAACTCATGCAGTAGAACGTGATAATCATGAGTCTTCAAAGATTTTAGCTTCAACTCTCTTCTGTTGACCCATTTAGATATGTTGCTTGAATAGCCATCAGGAACTCTAATAGTCTCTAGTACTTCCAGAAATTGTTTCTTTTTCAGGTGTCATCACATAAGAAGAACATGGAAGTTTTCATTTATTTTCACTGATACGTACAGGATGCAATTCTGGTCTGATGCCCCAATCCACCAAGTCACGTCGAGATCGTAAATCATCTTTTGTCTTCCCCTTGACATTTAGAAGAACCGAAAGAAACATTTTGCATATATTCTTTTCAATATGCATTAATTAAAAGAAATGATGTAACAAATTGGTTGACCAATAAGGAAAATAAAAAAAGATACTCTTCTTCCTCCAATTGTAACAGGTTTCAGTGGAAACATTCTTTCTCTTTCCAGATTTCATTTGACCCTTCCCGAATGAAAAACTGAAATCTTTCAATTCATTAAGCATGTCAGTTCCAGACATACGCTGAGGTGGATCATCGGTCTCTATGGTATTATCAAATCTTCGATGATTCATTCTATATGGATGATCCTTTGGAAAGAATCGTCGATGTCCCATAAAACTGAAACTACAGCGATGTTTCAGTCTTCTAGATCGTGTATTCTTCATACAAACTGGACATGATAGTTTTCCCTTCGTGCTCCATCCAGACATCATTGCATAAGCCGGAAAATCGTTGATCGTCCACATAAGCGCAACACGCATCTGAAATATGTCTTTCGAACATGCATCGTATGTGCGCACACCCACATCCCAAAGAAGTTTCAACTCTTTTATTAAAGGTTTCATGTATACATCAATATCAATGTCGGGATAAGAAGGACATGATACGAGTATACTCATGAAATTGAAAGGTTTTTTCATACACAACCATGGGGGAAGATTATAAATGTGTATAAAAACTGTCCATGTGCTATGCGAAGTAAGCATCTGCCCAAACAGATTAAAACCGTCGCATGAAAGACCCAACCTCACATTACGCACGTCAGCTGCAAAATCAGGATGTCGAGCATCAAATCTCTTCCATGCAAATCCATCTGCAGGATGGACCAACTCATCATTAGTCTTCTTTCTCTCAGTATCATGCCATGTCATTTTTATTGAAATGTCATCAGACATAAAAAGATTCTGAAGTCTGGGGATCAATGGAAAGTGCCACATTACTTTTTGTGGAACGTGGGATGGTGTTCCATAAGATTTTGTCTTCCAGTGGGATGTGCCACATTTTATACAATCATTTCATTCAGCGGTTTCCTCCCAGAATAAACTGCAATCTTTCGGGCAAGCATAATTTTTTTTCTTGAAAATTCAAGTTCCTCAACTAACTTCCATACCATACAGTGGTTTGAGGGAATATCTGAATCATTTGGAAGTAAATCCTTCAAGAGGGTAAGAATGTAATCGATTGCTGTATTAGAAATTCCATACATAGTTTTCCCATGAAACAATCAGATTAAAAATTCCATCTTTTTCATTTTATCGCATTGTCGATATACTGGAGTCGTGGCAGCATCATTCAATTTTTTCACCCTATCAATATCATCATTTTCACTAGATGCATCAGCTGTCCTCATATCGATGTCTTCTTGAGTCAAAATCCTTTCTTTTTCATGATGACGAATAAACGAAAACCGATCATCTAACAAATTCTCCATTCCAGTCCTTTCATTTTGATCATCACCAATTTGAGATTTCATTTTCTCCCCATTGTGATACCACACAAAGTAGTTTGCTTGAAAACCATTTTTGGTTATGTGGTAGCTGACTTCTTCACGGCTCAACCAAGGTCTACCAACACAATTGGAACATGGGCAGTGTATGCGACCACTATCTGAAGCATTGTGAAATGAAAAATCTATAAAGCTCTCCAAATTGTTTTGAAAATCGCTTGAGATCCGATCAGTTTCATACATCCAACTTCTGTCCATTCTGTAAAAAGAATTTATATAAGTCATTTTGTCATAAACAATTCAATAGGATTGAACTTTAATAGAAAATATATTTCGAAATCCATTTTAAATAATAAAATCCCTTTGATCATTTTTAACAAATATTTGGAGTATTCTCAAGGCACCCCCATTTGGAAATTCACATTAAATGCCCAATTTCCACGCCAAACCATTGAAAACAATTAACATCAGACAATCATCGACCACAAATAACTTAACTAGAAATTAAAAAACAGAAACCAAATGTGATATAGAATTTAATGTTAAGTTCGGGGAAATGAGATTAAATAGAGACAATAACATCATAAATGGTTCCAACATCATAACTTTTGATTAAAACCACCCATAATAGGAACGAGAATTCCTCATACACCTAATACCTAATAAAATAAACCAAATCTCCAATTAAAACATTGAATTTAGGGTTTCCACTCCACTTGGACAGCCCTACCCCCACCCCACTTGGACAACCCAGCACCCCCCCCACCCCACGTGGATAGCCCTACCCCCAACGGTTCCACTAAACCGTTGGGAAAACTCTTTTTTACCCATTTTTTCCAACGGTTTTATCAAACCGTTGGGAAAACAAATTTTTTACATATCTTTACCAACGGTTTCCAAAAACCGTTGGTAAAGCTTACCTATACCAACAGTTCTTTGAACCGTTGGAATACTAGCGTTGGAAAAACATGATTTACAGTAGTGTAATTCTTTTATTCCATCTATAAATTAAATTTTGTTTATTAAAATTAATTATTACCTTAAATAATTAATAAAATTCTATCAAAATATTAATCTAGTATATTCAACCCACTCTAGGAAATATTCAATAACCCCTTTGTCACCTAATATAACATATGAATGAGCTTTGTGTTGTTCATCATCAGAAATCCATCATTCATGAACTCCACCAAAACTATGTTCATGATGATTAAAAAACTAATAATTAATAGTTCATTACATCATTAACATTCCCCTCACTATGGCCCATTATATTTTGTTTTTAATTATATTTAGGTAAAAAACAATGATAGAAGAAAAAAAAATTCCCCTTAGAAATATGCTTATGTAATTGACCCTTCAACTGATGCTCTATTACATACCCTTCTGTTTAATATCAACATGTATTACTCATATTGGTACATCCATAAGAACTATACTAGTCATCTACATTTTTATTCATATGGAACATATAAAATTAGATGTTTCATTAAATCAAATAAAGTTTGTGATCCCCCCAATTTCATAAAATTAAGGAAACTTCTCATTGGATCCTACTTAGTGCATCATTGTCTATTGTTTCCAAACTGGAAAAAATGATATTTTTGTTAAAACATCAACAATCAAATAATTTAACAAACCTCTAAGGTTAATCAGTTGGAGTATTTCTAATATAACATGAAAATAATGAATTTTTAATCTAGTAATATGACCATTTCTGACACATCATACCAAATTGGAGACATAACCATCTGGTAACCTCAAATATGTAATCTACTAATAGAATAATAAATGATTTTCTTTAGAAACTACATAATCTGCTTTTGGATTCTTTAAATTAAATGATCTATAATTTCACAAAAAAAAATGAATGTTCTAGACACCTATAAATTTGGTAAATATTTAATCATTTCTTTAAATTATGTTTAGTCTTTCTAGGCATGTTTAAAACTTTATAAAATTTATTATAAAAATAGTTCTTCTCAATATACATGATAACTAACATGTAAATAACCAATAAATAAAATTAATACGGAATGAAAAAAATACTCCTTTTATCCAATTATGATACATCCCAAATCCTTCTAATATTTGTTGGTTTATAGTCGGTCCAAAGATAATGGAAGGTAATTAAGCAATAATAGATTTTAAATCAATACCTAATATCATTACTATAAGGCCATGTTTTAAATTGGGTTTTTTATAAACAAATTATGTTATTTAGAGAGAGTTATATATAGTAAGCAATCTGTAATGAAAATCTATAAAATAAGGTTTTCTTACCTTGAAAATTATAAATGTTTTTATATCACTCATACAATAGAGAAACTATTCGGGGCCATGTTTATTCTAGATATATATAATTACATATGTTGGTAATTCATTAATTATCCACATTAATGCATATTTCATTATGAAATTATTATTTTCAAATACATAATATATACTAATACCATTACCCCATAATTAATTTAAATCATCAATCATTTGATTCAAATAAACATCCATATGCTTTTTTGGGTGTCCTGGAATTAGTAATTTTAAAAATATTTATGGTTCATTCATCAAAATTCAAGGATGTAAGTTTTTAGAATTTATAAAAAGGGTACAAGAATAATTATTATTATAATAATAACCAAATTGGCATAAACTATTAATAGAAAGACCGAATCATATATTATGAGCTTCTGAAGAAAAATATGGGTGCACTTGATCAAAAAAATTTCGTGAATCGTTATCATAAAGATGATTTTAAATTTTACTTATCTAAATATGGTATTTGTTCCATGTCATCAATGACATTGTCTCATGAGACATAAATAAATTCTTCAATATAGATGTCACCAAGAAATAGCTCAACTATTTAACGGTAAAAAATTTGGACATCCCTTATTGTGCCTATTTCTACCTCAATAGTCCACATATAAGAAAATTAACTAACAACTCATATTCATCTTAATATAGGATGAAATCATTTCAATATTCATGGATGTTCTGATAACCAAGAACCAAATTATAGACCAACCACTTTCTTTTATATAAATTTATAGAAAACTCAGTTCAATAAAGTAAAAATTAATTAACCAAATAAAGTATTTGATCAAAAAAACAATTTTAAATTAAATTATCTCATTATAAATAAATTAGGTAATAGTTTCAAATTTCTTATCTTTCAACCAGGATATACAGAATTCTCATTAGACATTATTAACTCATAAAATTGAGTTGGTTATAACACAAGATATTAATTATCATTATGTGTTTCTATTTATTGATAAGGAGATCTAGAAACCACATATACAATATTTTGAAAGCATGATGGATCTAGAGTCATATCATTTATATATTATTATTAATTGTGTTCACCATTTTGATACATGATTCTCACTCAAAGTTAACCAAGATATAAAGGTAGAACGATCCTTGTAGTTTAGCTTGGGTTATCAAATCCTCAGAGACCTAAGAAGAAACCTATAGACACGTACATTCTATGGACTTTTTTTGGCTATGAAGTGGACAAATTGGGTTGATTTTATGTGGGTTTAAAGGAACTATAATATACTTATGTGAATTCAATTTAAAATAATGAGTTGATCCCAGGTTATCGCTTGGGGTGGATTGGACGTATTTCCTTTTTAATGATTTCAATTTCTTATATTTGAGATGGGTTCATTTAAGGAGATAAAACAACATCATAACTTATTGGTTTAATGCCTACACCATTTAATACTAATCACCTATACACTTGAAGTTTCAAAGTTTTGAGCACTTCAAGGTAAAGGTTCTTATTAGCACTTGAAGTGTGTGGCCTTAAATTCAACAAGGACGATGGAGTTTAAAAATCATCAAATAAAAATATCAATTAAAGTAGTGATTATACATTAATGAAGTGATAAATAACATCCAATCCAGCCCCTTTCTAATCCCTTGTATCAACCCATAAGTAGTTTAGCCCTCCATTGATCACATGGTTTCAATGGAAGTAGAAAGTAGACTCACGAGGGAGGAAATGGAGAAGTAAAGAAAACAACAAAAATAAAATGATCACTCCACCATTGTGTGAATAATTTTCACAAGGTTTAGTGTGAATAAATTCACACCTTGATCCAAAGGTATCAAAGGGATATGAATAAAAATATAATAAGAGTAGAAGAATAACTTTTATTAAGAAACTAAAGTGAATTGAACAACTTACATGTGAAAGACAAATTTGAGACAACAAAATTGCAGCATAACATTACAATTGAACAAAGCATCCAATATTCCTTAATACTGCAACACCACTGCCTCAAATAAGAATTTTTGAGCCCTTGGGTAGAGCCTCAAACAGTCCAAGTCTCCTCAATTAATGGTGGTAGGCCATAGTTGGGTGGAAAGTAAGGGAGAGTTGATTTTTCCACCGTTGACCCGAGGTGGCAGCCAGCCTTCCTTCACCGAACTGACACACTTGGAAGACCTTCTATATGGCCGAATCAGAGTGGTCCATAGAAGTAGAATATTTAGGTGAGGAAGTCTTATAACCGCCTGTAACATTTGGGCCCATTTGGAGTTGTGGATTCCGAGATATGATCATATTAGTGGGATGTTTTTCTGGGCCGCAGAATCTAGTCCAGAATTTTATCTCTAACTTGGGCCGCCTAAATGGACACCATGGAATATGAATTAGCATTGGATCCTGAAGAGTGATTTGTTTCTATACATTTCTTCTAGAAGCCCACGAAAGTTGGGATTCATTAGGCTCTTATGTTGGTCCCAAAATTCTCATCAGTGGGCTGATGTCAAATCTGACTTCCCCAGAATTGCTTCCTTTCATTTCCAAATATCTCCATCATCCTTTATAAATATTTCATTGATCCTTGAAGTAAATATCCAGTTCAAAAGAATATAAAATTAAAATATTTATAATTATATTCCTTAAAATTCGATGAATCATTGGGTACTTCAAATGTTGTTAAAAATGTACCACATAATAGTGCATTTTAAGAAGGTATTACAATCATAATGTGAAATGATGTTCAAAGTGTAAAATGCACTAAAATGGTGTTTATGAATAATAAAGAACATGAATATTATGTATATTAACAATGAATATTAGTCTTATTTAGTGTCTAATCACACCCCAAATTGAGTTTTTCTAGTCCCGAGCAAAATATATCTCAACAATATGAAATTTGAATTCCCTTTTCCAAAAAATTTTTAATACACAATGATTGCCAAAAACCCTTATAACAAACAATCATGAAACCCATAAAAATATTTTAATACAAGATAGTTTCATAAGCATATCCTAATCCCAAGTCCATTCCTTTGTTCAAATTCATTTCCATATTTCATCCAATATCAATTAAGTATGAAGATGTGTTGTGGATCACAATAGACATGGGGGTTCATCTTTATTCATGGGGGAAATGACGGAAACGCTAGGTGGAATCACATTTCAATATTAAGATGAGTATTCATTTTTTTATTGTATTTTTTTTGTTTTTTTTTTGTTTTTTTTTTTGCAATTTCGCCATGGTAATTGAAGTTTCACTCAAAAGAGTCAACCCCTGTAGCGAGACTTTGCCGATGACTCCTAGGCTCAAAGACCTTAGGGAACCAAGTGAAGCCCACATACTTGGGAATCATCTCGATTTAACTCAGTCAAAAACAAATTCAAATTTTCATAAATAGAGATAAAATTACTAACTCTGGGCTAGATAACTATGGAGTCATGATCCCCAAGTGCTGAAAGCCACGGATTAGGTCATTTCATTGCTCTACGAGCAAAATTTTTTTTTAATTTTTTTTGAATACTCATATTAAACTAAAATGATCACCAAACCTATGATATTTATTTAGGGGACCCCATGAACTTAAACTAATACCCCACTATCCAAAGGACGTGCATTGTGGTTTTTTTTATTTGGATGAAAATATAAACGATGAAATATCACATTGGACAAACACACTTTCCAAAATCTATGCTCATGAAATTATACAAGGATTAAAATCAAGATCAGGGTATACTAAATTATTTGATATTCTGTTTCAAAGTGTGTAATGTGTATTACCATGTTCAAAGTTAAAGGAATTTTTCCTTCCATTTACACATTTTTTTTCAAATCATTCATTTTTTTGACACAAAAGTATTATTTATTTTATCTCCCCCCCATCTTAAAATAACAATGTCCCTAGTGTTTAAAGAAAAGAAAATCTAGAAGGGGGTAGAGGTAGAGAATGAAAGTTCAAAAAGGAAATTGAAAATGAGGGTCATGGAATGAATTCACCTGGTGGTTGAAGTTGAAATTCTTGCTGCTTCCTTTCAATCCTTTGATATCAATGTCACTTACAGGGTTCCCTAGTACAAAAAGGAAAAACAAAACAAACAAAACCAAAAAAAATAATATATATTTATTTATATAATAAAGGAAGTAAAATATAAGTATATATATAAAAATTATTTAATAATGAATCATAAGAGGTCGTAGGTCAGGGGTAAGTGCGCGCCCCTGTCTCCCTTCGGTCCCGGGTTCGAATCCCCGCGGCTTCGCCGGTTGGGACGGGGTTTACCCCACGACCTACGATGTGGAATTTTTATTATTATTATATTATTATTTATTTTTTCGTATTTTTATTTTTTAACCTACAAACACATAAAAATAAAGTAAATTAAACTGATGATATATTGTCTTCTTTTTAAATTTCTGGGTAAGGTATTACTCAAGGATCACACCACGTGAAACGAATGAATATGGTGCTCCCCTTTCGTACCCATCCATACTCATTATAGAAGAACGGGTCAATAGTTTATTTTTTTTATTTCTAAATATCAAAATGTCTCATTAATCCTATTTAAAATATAAAGTTGATTAAAAATATGAAATTATTGGAAACTTGAAAACCGTGGGTTGCCTCCCATAAAGCGCTTTGTTTAAAGTCGTTATCTCGACATGGACCCTAAATCTATCAATTTTTTTCCGGGTTCATAGGTTGGATCAGTTAACTCAACCTCTATTTCCTATTTATTTAAGGATTCAATGAATGGTTTTAACCTTTGACCATTTACCTTGAAAATGTAACCACTTGTGGGATCTTGAATCTCTACTGCCCCATGGGGGTACACATGATGCACTATGAAAGGTCCTGACCATCTAGACCTTAACTTTCCTAGGTGTAAATGAAGTTTTGAACTATACAAGAGCACAAGTTTTCCCAGTTCAAAATGTTTGACCTTGATATTTCTATATTGGTATGATTGAACTCTAGCTTTATTGATCCTTGAATTTTCATAAGCCTCCATCCTTAATTCCTCCAGTTCATTGAGATCTAATTTCCTTTTTGTTCCGGCCAATGAAGAGTCATAATCCATTTTCTTAATTTCCCAAAAGGCCTTATGCTCAATTTCAACAGGTAAATGGAATGCTTTTCCATAAACCAACCTATATGGTGACATTCCTAGGATGGTTTTGAATGCTGTACGATATGACCAAAGAGAATCCAAGAGTTTCTCGGACCATTCTTTCCTAGAAGGATTGACAGTTTTCTCAAGATTTTGTTTGATTTCACGATTGGGTAACATGGCTTGACCATTAGTTTGTGGGTGGTAAGCAGTGGACACTTTGTGAGAAATTCCATATTTTTACATGAGTAATGAGAATAGACGATTGCAAAAATGAGTTCCACAATCACTAATGATAGACATAAGAATTCCAAATCTAGAGAAGATGTTTTCCTTGAGAAATCTAATCACAGTTTGATGATCATTGGATTTTATAGGAATGGCCTCAACCCATTTCGAGACATAATCGATAGCTAAGAGAATGTAAAGATATCCCCTAGAGTTTAGGAAGGGACCCATGAAATCAATTCCCCAACAGTCAAATATTTCAACCACTAAGATGGGAGTGAGTGGCATTTTATATCTTTTTGTGATGGACCCTACTTGTTGACACCTAGGACAGCTTTGAAAAAATGTGTAGGAGTCCCTTGAGAGGGTGGGCCAGAAGAGACCACATTGAAGAATCTTAGTAGATGTTTTCTTAGAGGAAAGGTGACCTCCACATGCCTCACTATGACATAATTTAAGGATGGAATCTTGTTCAGATTCTGGAACACACCTCCTAATGACTTGGTCAGGGCCGAACTTATAGAGGTATGGATCATCAAACACATAGTGTATAACATTATAAAGGAATTTCCTTCGAGCTTGAGTCCCTATGAATTTTATAATGACTCCTGTAACTAAGAAGTTGGCTATGTCGGAATACCAAGGGAAGTCACTCATAGAGTATAGGTGTTCATCAGGAAATGAATCAGACATAGAAAGGTGATTTGAGTTGTCTTTGAATTCCATCCTAGAGAGGTTATCAGCTACAAAATTTTCAACACCCTTTTTATCTTTGATTGTTAGGTCAAATTCTTGTAAGAGAAGAACCCACCTAATCAGTCTATCCTTAGCATCTTGTTTTTGGAAGAGGTATTTTAGTGCAGAATGGTCAGTGAACATAGTGATGGGGGATCCTAAGAGTTAGGACCTAAACTTATCTAAAGAAAACACAATAGCAAGTAACTCCTTTTCAGTAGTGGTGTAGTTTATTTTGGCATCACTTAAATATTTTCTTGCATAAGAAATGACATAAAGAGTTTTATCACAACGTTGTCCTAACAAAACTCCTATAGCAAAGTCACTGGTATCACACTTAGGTTCAAAAGGAAGGTTCCAATTTGGAGAGTTTATTATGGGGGGAGAGGTGAGAGAGGATTTTAGGGTTAAGAATGAACCCTTACAGCTTTCTGTCCAAAAAAATGGAGCATCCTTTACTAGGAGAGCACAAAGGGGACGGGATATTGAATTAAAGTCCTTGATGAATCTTCTATAAAAACCAGCATGTCCTAAGAATGACCTCACTTCCTTTATAGTTTTGGGTGGTGGAAGGTGACGAATGATGTCAACCTTGGATTTATCAACATCAATCCCCCTACCTGAGACCAGATGGCCTAGAACTAGTCCCTCTTTAACCATTAAATTGCATTTTTCCCAGTTTAGGACTAGATTATTTTCTTCACATCTTGAAAATACTCTCTCTACATTCCTCATACATCCCTCAAATGTATCCCCAAACACAGATAAGTCATCCATGAAGACCTCTAGAAAATCCCCTACCATGTCTGAGAAGATTCCCATCATGCACCGTTGGAAGGTTCCAGGGGCATTGCATAACCCGAAGGTCATGCATTTGAAAGAAAAAGTTCTGAATGGACATTTGAATGTAGTCTTCCCTTGATCCTCTTGGGAGACCTCATTTTGATTATACCCCGAGTACCCATCTAAGAAACAGTAGAAGGCATGACCTGCCACTCCCTCAAGGACTTGTTCAATGAATGGTAAGGGGAAATGGTCTTTCTTGGTGAATGATTTTAGCTTCCTATAGTCAATATAGACCCTCCATCCACTACTCACCCTTGTTGGAAGAATCTCTCCATCCTCATTGGTTATCACTGTGATTCCAGCCTTTTTTGGAACTACTTGAATTGGGATCACCCACTCACTCTCAGCTATATGATAGATGATACCAGCTTTTAACAATTTGAGAAGTTCCTTCCTTACTACCTCCATGAGATTAGGATTGAGTCATCTTTGAGGTTGACGACATGGCTTTGAATCAGATTCCAGAACAATCCTATGAGTCCCAATAAGTGGGATAATCCTGGGAATATTAGACAAGGTCCAACCAATGGCTTTCTTATGTTTCCTAAGGACACCTAGAAGCATCCTCTCATGATTGGCTTCAAGAGAAGAAAAAATGACAATAGGATGTGTTTGATTGTCCCCTAGGAAAGCATACTTGAGTGTAGCGGGATTTTCCTTCAATTCAAGATCAGGTTGGTTCGGAATTTCAAAAGAAGATTGAGACATTGGATCAAGTTCAATTTTCTTTTTTAGAGTTTCAGATAGGATTCATTCCCCACATGTAGACGTTTTAGCTACTAGATTGGCTTGATCAGATTTAGGGAAGTAATTTGGAGTGGTCTCCATGAAAGTGGTTTCTTGAAAGGTCTCACTGATTGTTGGACCTAAGACTTCATCATAAGAGCAATTTGAAAATGATTCAAGCCAAGGAGATAAACTTCTTCATATGAACAAAGGAAATCAATCTCATCCTGACTTAAACATTCATCAAATATTCCTTGATGTTCCATGGATTCATTATCAATGATTCCTATCATTTTTACTTCATGAATGTCCTAGTCATCCTCTATTTGCGAGCTTTCATTATAGATGTTCAAGTCTAGACTCATGTTCCCAAAGGTGATAGTCCTGTTCCCATTTCAAACTCGGATAACAGAGTTGATTGTTTCAAGGAAATGATGATCAAGGATGATTGGGGTTCGTTACTTATTTCCTAAGTTTGGATGGTTTTCAAGGACAATGAAATCAGCAGGGTAGATGAAGTTTTCAACCTTTACAAGAACGTCCTTCAAAATCCCCTTTGGAACCCTAATGCTATGATCAACAAGCTAGGGTGTGATAGATGTGGGTTAGAGCTCTTCTAGGCCTAACTGGAAGGACGCAACATGTGGGATGAGATTGAAACTAGCACCTAGGTCACACAAGGCCTTGACAACTTTTCTCTCTCCTAGTTCAAGATTGATGTAAGGGAAACCCAGGTCTTTCAACTAAGAAGGAATAATCCCTTGAATGGTGGTACTCACATTAGCAGCCAAAAGGAATTGGTTTTTATGTGAAAATTTTCTTTTAAAAGTTCACAAGTCCTTAAGGTACTTTGAGTAGGAAGGTATGGTTTGGATTGCATCGAGAAGGGGTATGTTCAACTTGACTTGTGAAAAGATTTCCCTCAATTTTTCACCCAGTTCAGGCTTGGGTTTCCCCCTCATGCATTGAGGAAATGGTGCAGGTTGTGGGGTTGTTTGTTTAAGAGTTGTTTCCTTGACAATTTTATTAGTTTCCTCAGTTTAATCATGTGGTTCATTTGAATTTTCATCCAAGTTTGAATCTTCAGGTGGGTTCTAAATTAGTTGTTCAGGTTTCTCAACTGATTTCCCACAATTTAAAACAATCACAAACTTTAGTTGTTCATGAGTTGTTTGAGCACAACTTGACTCTCCCCTTGAAGTTGAGGATGGAACCACCTGAGTAGGCATGGGTGCCTTTCCAGTTTTGATGGTTTTAAGTTCTTGTTTTAGGGAAGATACCTCCGAGTTCATCCTCTCTATTTGTTTGCATAGTTGTTCTAGTAGGCTTTGTGGAACAGTTTGGGTTGGTGCTTGAGAAGATTGGTTTATCCCAGGGGGATATTTTGGAGGTGGGATGGTTTGTTGAAAATGGACACGTGGTTGTTGGTATTGGATAGGTTGGGTTTGGAACTGGTTATGGGATTGGTAGTTCTGATGGGGGTAAGGATTTTGTCCCTGTGGTTGGCTAGGTTGTTGGTTATCTTTCCAGCAGAAGCCTAGGTGGTCGTTATACCTTGGGTTGAAGTTGTTTTGGTATTGAGGATTTTGAACGTTCAAAGAATTTACTTTTGCTGGGGGTCCTCTTAAGAGAACATCCTTTATGGATGGAATGGTTGGGTAGTTGTCTGTCTTATGGTCATGTTTGTCACGAATTGTGCAAACAAGGTCAACAGTTTGGATTTCATGGACTTTCCTAAGGTCTATCTCTTCAACCTTCCTAGAGAGTGCTGCGAGTTTATCCCCAAGGATTTCCTCTTCTCTAAGTGTATGAATTTCAGCAGTTCTTTGTGGTTATTCAGAATAAGGTGAAGTTCCCCATGTTTGGTTTTGTTTATAAAGGCTTTCTAGATACTCGTAAGCATCATTTGGGGCTTTGTTTTTAAAGGTTCCATTACACATCATGTCAATGAATTGTTTGTTCCCTGGACCCAACCCTTCATAGAGAATTCTCACTTGTTCAAGAATAGAAAAACCATGGTGTGGACCATGTTTATAGTTTCTTTGAACCTCTCCCATGTTTCATAGAAGGAATCTCCCCCTTTTTCAAAAAAGTTTTAGATAGTCTTTTTAAGTGCAATTGTTTTTTGTTTGGGAAAGTATTTCTTGTAGAATTCTCTTTGTAGTTAGTACCAAGAGTTTATGGATGATGGTCTCAAATTTTTTAGCCAATTTTTAGCTCGATCCTTTAAAGAAAAAAGAAATAGCCTCATCTTAGCTGATTCTAGTTTATGTGGGTGACGCATGGTTTCTACAATGTCATTGAACTCCTTAATGTGAAGGTTGGGCATCTCGGACTCCATTCCATGGAATGTTGGAAGATGGTTTAGGACACGGGGTTTAAATATTTAGTTGGAATCTCCTAGGGAATTATGTCTAATGCATGAGGGGAAATTGGTCCATGAAGGTGTGAGGTACTCATTCATGGTTTGATCGACCACATTCCCCAAGTTTGGGGCTGTCTCATTTGGGTTTCCATTTTGGTTTCCACCCGGGTTTATGAGTTGGTTTCTTTGAAGACCTTCCATTGAAATGAGATCAATTTTAGACTCTAGAGTATTAGGAAGATTAGGATCTAATTTAATGAGTTCCCTTGGTGTACTTGACTCCCCAACCCTAGGACTATCCACCCTAACTAGACGGTTTTATTGATCGCGGGTGTAGGCGAACATGCGCCAAAAGAAAAGAAAACGAGAAAGGGAAAAGATAATAGAATTTGGATCAGAAAATAAGAAAATGGGGGAGAATAGAATGGGTGTTTAGATGACTTACTTGGGTCCTTTTAAACAGTGCCAAAATTTTATTCTCACTCAAATTTACCCAAGAGATAAAGGTAGAATAGTCCTTGTAGTTTAGCTTGGGTTATCGAATCCTCAGAGACCTAAGAAGAAACCTATAGACACGTACGTTCTATGGACTGTTTTTGGATATGAAGTGGCCAACTTGGGTTAATTTTATGTGGGTTTAAAGTAACTCTAAGAGACTTAAGTGAATTCAATTTAAAATAATGAGTTGATCTTAGGTTATCGCTCGGAGTGGATTGGATGTATTTCCTTTTTAATGATTTCAATTTCTTATATTTGAGATGGGTTCATTTAAGGAGATAAAACAACATCATCACTTACTGGTTTAATTCCTACACATTTTAATACTAATCACCTATACACTTTAAGGATCAAAGTTTTTATCACTTCAAGGTAAAGGTTCGTATTAGCACTTGAAGTGTGTGGCCTTAAATTCAACAAGGATGATGGAGATTAAAAATCCTCCAATAAAAATATCAATTAAAGAAGTGATTATACATTAATGAGGTGATAAATAACATCCAATCCAGCCCCTTTATACTTCCTTGGATCAACCCATAAGTGGGTTATCCCTCCATTTATCCCATGGTTTCAATGGAAGGGGAAAGTAGACTCGTGATGGAGGAAATGTAGAAGTAAAGAAAGAAACAAAAATAAAATGATCATTCCACCGTTGTGTGAATAATTTTCACAAGGATTAGTTTGAATAAATTTACACCTTGATCCAATGGTATCATAGTGATATTAAGAACAATAGAATAATAGTAGATGAAGAACTTTTATTAAGAAACTAAAGTGAATTGGACAACTTACATGTGAAAGAGAAATTTGAGACAACAAAATTGCAGCATAACATCACAATTGAACAAAGCATCCAAGATTCCTCAATCCTATAGCACCACTGCCTTAAATAGGAATTTTGGAGCCCTTGGGTCGAGCCTCCAACTGTCCAAGTCTCATCAATTAATTGTGGTAGGCCATAGGTGGGTGGAAAGTAAGGGAGAGTTGATTTTTCCCCCCTTGACCCGAGGTGGCAGCCAACTTTCCTTCATTGAACTGACGCACTTGTAAGACCTTCTAGATGGCCGAATAATAGTGGTCCATAAAAGAATAAAATGGAGTGGAGAAAGTATTCTAACCTCCTGTAAAATTTGGGACCACTTGGAGTTCTGGATTCCGAGATATGAGCATATTAGTGGGCTGTTTTTATGGGCCTCAGAATCTGGCCCAAACTTTTATCTCTAATTTGGGCCGCCTAAATGGACACCATGGAGTCCGAATTAGTATTGTATCCTGAAGAGTTATTTGTTACTATACATGTTTTCTCGCATCCCCCAAACTTTGAGATTCATTGGGCTTGTATGTGGGGCCCAACATTCTCATCAGTGGGCTGGTGTCCAATCTGCATTCTCCAGAATTGTTTCCTTTCATTGCCAAATATCTCCATCATCCTTTATGAATATTTCATTGATCCTTGAAGTAAATATCCAGTTCAAAAGAATATCAAATTAAAATATTTATAATTAGGTTCCTTAAAATTATATGAATCATTGGATACTTCAAATGATGTTAAAAAATGTACCACATAATAGTGCATTTTAAGAAGGTATTACAATCATAATGTGAAATGATATTCAAAGTGTAAAATGCACTAAAATGGTGTTTATGAATAATAAAGAACATGAATATTATGTATATTAACAATGAATATTAGCCTCATTTAGTGGCTGATCACACCCCCAACTTGAGTTTTGTTAGCCCCGAGCAAAATATATCTCAACAATATGAAATTCAAATTTCCTTTTCCAAAAAAATTTTAATACACAATGATCACCAGAAAGCCTTATACCAAAAAATCATGAAACCCATCAAAATATTTTAATACAAGATAGTTTCATAAGTAGATCCCAATCCCAAGCCCATTCATTTGTTCAAATTCATTTCCATATTTCATCCAATATAAATTAAGTATGAGGATGTGTTGTGCATTACAGTAGACATGGGGGTTCATCTTTATTCATGGGGGAAATGACGGAAGCGCTAGGTGGAATCACATTTCAATATTAAGATGAGTATTAATTTTTTTTATTGTATTATTATTTTTGTTTTTTTCTTGCAATTTTTCCATGGTAATTGAAGTTGCACTCAAAAGAGTCAACCCCTGTAGCGAGACTTTGCCGATGACTCCCAAGCACAAAGACCATAGGGCCCCAAGTGAAGCCCACATACTCGGGCATCATCTCAAGTTAACTCAGTAAAAAAATTCAAATTACCATAAATAGAGATAAAATTACCAACTCTGGGCCAGAAAACTATGGAGTCACGATCCCCAAGTGCCGAAAGCCACAGATTAGGTCATTTAATTTCTCTACACGCAAAATTTATTTTTGAATACTCATATTAAACTAAAATGATCACCAAACCTATGATATTTATTTAGGGGACCCCATGAACATAAACTAATACCCCACTATCCAAAGTATGGGCATTGTGATTTTTTTTTATTTGGATGAAAATATAAACGATGAATTATCACATTGGACAGCCACACTTTTCAAAATCTATGCTCATGAAATTATACAAGAATTAAAATCAGAATCAGGGTATGCTAAATTATTTGATATTTAGTTTCAAAGTGTGAAAAGTGTATTACCATGTTCAAAGGTAAAGGAATTTTTCCTTCCATTTACACATTTTTTTTCAAATCATTCATTTTTTTGACACAAAAGTATTTTTTATTTTATCTCCCTCACAACTTAAAATAACACCATCCCCAGTGTTTATAGAAAAGAAAATTTAGAAGGGGGTAGAGGTAGAGAATGAAATTTCAAAAAGGAAATTGAAAATTAGGGTCATGGAATAAAGTCACCTGGTGGTTGAAGTTGAAATTCTTTATGCTTCCTTTCAATCCTTTGATATCCATGTCACTTACAGAGTTCCCTAGTAGAAAAAGGAAAAAAAACAAAAAAAAACAATATATATATATATAATAAAGGAAGTAAAATATTAGTATATATATAAAAATTATAGAATAAGGAAGCACAAGAAGCCGTAGGTCAGTGGTAAGTGCGTGCCCCAGTCTCCCTTCGGTCCCGGATTCGAATCCCTGCGGCTTCGACGGTTGTGATGGGGTTTTCCCCACGACATACAATGTGGACTCTTTTTATTATTATTATATTTTTATTTATTTTTTGTATTTTTATTTTTTAAACTACAAACACATAAAAATAAATTAAATTAAACCAATGATACATTGTCTTCTTTTTAAATTTCTGGGTAAGGTATTACTCAAGGATCACACCACGTGACACAGATGAATATGGCGCTCCCCTTTCGTACTCATCCATACTCATTTTATAAGAACATGTCAACAGTTTATTTTTTTTATTTCTAAATATCAAAATGTCTAATTAATCCTATTTAAAATATAAAGTTGATTAAAACAACGAAATTATTGGAAACTTGAAATCCATGGGTTGCCTCCCATGCAGCGCTTTGTTTAACATCGTTATCCCGACATGGACACTAAATCTATCAATTTTTTTCTGGTTCATAGGTTGGCTCAGTTAACTCAACCTCTATTTCCTATTTATTTAATGATTCAATGAATGGTTTTAACCTTTGACCATTGACCTTGAAAATGTAACCACTTGTGGGGTCTTGAATCTCTACTGCCCCATGGGGGTACACATGATGCACTATGAAAGGTCCTGACAATCTAGACCTTAACTTTCCCGGGTGTAAATGAAGTTTTGAACTATACAAGAGCACAAGTTTTCCCGGTTCAAAATGTTTGAGCTTGATATTTCTAGATTGGTAGGCTTGAAATCTAGCTTTATTGATCCTTGAATTTTCATAGGCCTCCATCCTTAATTCCTCCAGTTCATTGAGATCTAATTTCCTTTTTGTTCCAGCCAATGAGAGGTCATAATCCATTTTCTTAATTTCCCAAAAGCCCTTATGCTCAATTTCAACAGGTAAATGGCATGATTTTCCATAAACCAACCTATATGGTGACATTCCTAGGATGGTTTTGAATGCTGTACGATATTCCCAAAGAGAATCCAAGAGTTTCTCGGACCAATATTTCCTAGAAGGATTGACAGTTTTCTCAAGAATTTGTTTGATTTCATGATTGTCTAACTCATCTTGACCATTGGTCTGTGGGTTGTAATCAGTGGACACTTTGTGAGAAATTACATATTTTTCCATGAGTGATGAGAATGGATGATTGCAAAAATGAGTTCCACGATCACTAATGATAGCCCTAGGAATTCCAAATCTAGAGAAGATGTTTTCCATGAGAAATCTAATCATAGTTTGATGATCATTGGATTTTGTAGGAATGACCTCAACCCATTTAGAGACATAATCGATAGCTAAGAGAATGTAAAGATATCCCCTAGAGTTTGGGAAGGGACCCATGAAATCAATTCCCCAACAGTCAAAGATTTCAACCACTAAGATGGGAGTGAGTGGCATTTGATTCCATTTTGTGATGGACCCTACTTGTTGACACCTAGGAAAGCTTTGAAAAAATGTGTAGGAGTCCCTTGATAGGGTGGTCCAGAAGAGACCACATTGAAGAATCTTAGTCGATGTTTTCTTAGAGGAAAAGTGACCTCCACATGCCTCACTATGACAGAATTTAAGGATGGACTCTTGTTCAGATTCTGTAACACACCTCCTAATGACTTGGTCAGGTCAGAAATTATAGAGGTATGGATCATCAAACACATAGTGTCTAACATCACAAATGAATTTTCATCGAGCTTGAGTCCCTTATAATTTTGGAATGACTCATGTAACTAAGAAATTGGCTATGTCAGCATACCAAGGGCAGTCACTCACAGAGTATAGGTGTTCATCAGGAAATGAATCAGACATAGAAAGGCGATTTGAGTTGTCTTTGAATTCCATCCTAGAGAGGTTATCATATACAACATTTTCAACACCCTTTTTATCTTTTATTGTGAGGTCAAATTCTTGTAAGAGAAGAACCCACCTAATCAGTCTAGCCTTAGCATATTGTTTTTGGAAGAGGTATTTTAGTGCAGAATGGTCAGTGACCACAGTGATGGGGGATCATAAGAGGTAGGACCTAAACTTATCTAAAGCAAACACAATAGAAAGTAACTCCTTCAGTAGTGGTGTAGTTTATTTGGGCATCCTTTAAGGATTTTCTTGTATAAGAACTGACATACGGAGTTTTATCACAACGTTGTCCTAACACAGCTCCTACAACAAAGTCACTAGCATCACACATAAGTTCTAAAGGAAGGTTCCAATTTGGAGATTTCATTATGGGGGGAGAGGTGAGAGAGTATTTGAGGGTTGAGAATGAACCCTCATAGCTTTCTTTCCAAACAAATGGAGCATCCTTTACTAGGAGATCACAAAGGGGATGGGATATTGAACTAAAGTCCTTGATGAATCTTCTATAGAAACCAGTATGTCCTAAGAAAGACCTCACTTACTTGATAGTTTTGGGTGATCGAAGGTGACGAATGAAGTCAACCTTGGATTTATGAACTTCAATCCCCCTACCTGAGACCAGATGGCCTAGAACTAGTCCCTCTTTAACCATGAAATGGCATTTTTCCCAGTTTAGGACTGGATTCTTTTCTTCAAATCTTGATAAGACTCTCTCTACATTCCTCAGACATCCCTCAAATGTATCCTCAATCACAGAGAAGTCATCCATGAAGACCTCTAGAAAATCCCCTACCATGTCTGAGAAGATTCCCATCATGCACCGTTGGAAGGTTCCAGGGGCATTCCCTAACCCGAAGGGCATGAATTTGAAAGCAAAGGTTCCGAATGGAAATGTGAATGTAGTCTTCCCTTGATCCTCTAGGGAGACCTCAATTTTATTATACCCCGAGTACCCATCTAAGAAACAGTAGAAGGCATGACCTGCCACTCCCTCAAGGACTTGGTCAATGAATGGTAAGGGGAAATGGTCCTTCTTGGTGAATGATTTTAGCTTCCTATAGTCAATACAGACCCTTCATCCACTACTCACCCTTGTTGGATGAATCTCTCCATACTCATTGGTTATCACTGTGATTCCATCATTTTTTGGAACCACTTGAATTGGGCTCACCCACTCACTCTCAGCTATGGGATAGAAGATACCATCTTTTAACAATTTCAGAAGTTCCTTCCTTACTACCTCCATGATATTAGGATTGAGTCGTCTTTGAGGTTGATGACATGGCTTTGAATCGGATTCCAGAACAATCCTATGAGTCCCAATAAGTGGGCTAATCCCGGGAATATCATACAGGGTCCAACCAATGGATTTCTTATGTTTCCTAAGGACATCTAGAAGCATCCTCTCATGATTGGCTTCAAGAGAAGAAGAAATGACAATATGATGTGTTTGATTGTCCCCTAGGAAAGCATACTTGAGTGTAGCGTGATGTTCCTTCAATTCAAGATCAGGTTGGTTCGGAATTTCAAAAGAAGATTGGGACATTGGATCAAGTTCAATTTCATTTTTTAGAGTTTCAGATAGGATTGATTACCCACATGGAGAATTTTCAACTACTAGATTGGCTTCATCAGATTTAGGGAAGGAATCTGGGGTGGTCTCCATGAACCTGGTTTCATGAAAGGTCTCACTGATTGTTGGACCTAAGACTTCATCATAAGAGAAATTTTAAAATGATTCAAGCCAAGGAGATAAACTTCCTTCATATGAACAAAGGAAATCAATCTCATCCTGACTTAAACATTCATCAAATATTCCTTGATGTTCCATGGATTCATTATCAATGCTTCCAATCACGTTTACTTCATGAATTTCCTCGTCACCCCCTATTTGTGAGCTTCAATTATAGATGTTCAATTCTAGACTCATGTTCCCAAAGGTGACGGTCATGTTCCCATTTCTAACTCGGATAACAGAGTTGATTGTTGCAAGGAAAGGACGACAAAGGATGATTGGGGTGTGTTCCTTATTTCCTAAGTTTGGATGGTTGTCAAGGACAATGAAATCAGCATGGTATATGAAGTTTTCAACCTTTACAAGAACGTCCTTCAAAATCCCCTTTGGAACCCTAATTCTACGATCAGCAAGTTGAAGTGTGACAGATGTGGGTTGGAGCTCTTCTAGGCCTAACTGGCAGTACACAGCATATGGGATGAGATTGACACTAGAACCTAGGTCACACAAGGCCTTTACAACTTTTCTCTCTCATAGTTCAACATTGATGTAAGGGAAACCCGAGTCTTTCAACTTAGGAGGAATGGTCCCTTGAATGGTGGTACTCACATTAGCAGCCAAAAGGACTTGGTTTTTATGTGAAAATTTTCTTTTAAAAGTGCACAAGTCTTTAAGTTACTTTGAGTAGGCAGGTATGGTTTGGATTGCATCGAGAAGGGGTATGCTCAACTTGACTTGTGAAAATATTTCCCTCATTGTTTCACTCAGTTCAGGCTTGGGTTTCCCCCTCATGCATTGAGGAAATGGTGCAGGTTGTGGGGTTGTTTGTTAAAGAGTTGTTTCCTTGACAATGTTATCAGTTTCCTCAGTTTGATCTTGTGGTTCATTTGAATTTTCATCCAAGTTTGAATCTTCATGTGGGTTCTAAATTAGTTGTTGAGGTTTCTCAATTGATTTCCCACTTCATAAAACAGTCACAACCATTAGTTGTTCATGAGTTGTTTGAGCACAACTTGACTCTCCCCTTGAAGTTGAGGATGGCACCACCTGAGTAGGCATGGGTGCCTTTCCAGTTTTGTTGGATTGAAGTTCTTGTTTTAGGGAAGATACCTATGTGTTCATCCTCTCTATTTGTTTTCATAGTTTTTCTAGTAGGCTTTGTGGAATAGTTTGGGTTGGTGCTTGAGAAGATTGTTTTATCCCAGGGGGATATTTTGGAGGTGGGATGGTCTGTTGAAAATGGATAGGTGGCTGTTGGTATTGGATAGGTTGGGTTTGGAACTGGTTATGGGATTGGTAGTTCTGATGGGGGTAAGGATTTTGTCCCTGTGGTTGGCTAGGTTGTTGGTTTTCTTTCCAACAGAATCCTGGGTGGTCGTTATACCTTGGGTTGAAGGTGTTTTGGTATTAAGGCTTTTGAAAGTTCAAAGAACTTACTTCTGTTGGGGGTCCTCCTAAGATAACATCCTTGATGGATGGAATGGTTGGGCAGTTGTCTGTCTTATGGTCATGTTTGTCACAAATTGTGCAAACAGGGTCAACAATTTGGATTTCATGGACTTTCCTAAGGTCTATCTCTTCAACCATCCTAGAGAGTGCTACGAGTTTAGCCCTAAGGCTTTCCTCTTCTCTAAGTTTATGAATTCTAGTAGTTCTTTGTGGATTTTCAGAATAAGGTGAAGTTCCCCATGTTTGTTTTTGTTCAGAAAGGCTTTCTAGATACTCGTAAGCATCATTTGGGGCTTTGTTTTTAAAGGTTCCATTACACATCACGTCAATGAATTGTTTGTTCCCTGGACCCAACCCTTCATAGAAAATTATCACTTGTTCAGGAATAGAAAAACCATGGTTTGGAACCATGTTTATAGTGTCTTTGAACCTCTCCCATGTTTCATAGAATGAATCTCCCTCTTTTTCAAAAAAGTTTTGGATACTCTTTTTAAGTGCAATTGTTTTGTGGTGGGGAAAGTATTTCTTGTATAATTCTCTTTGTAGTTGGTACCAAGAGTTTATGGATGATGGTCTCAAAATTTTTAGTCAATTTTTAGCTCGATCCTTTAAGGAAAAAGTAAATATCCTCATCTTAGATGATTCTAGTTGATGTGGGGGACACATGGTTTCTGCAATGTCATTGAACTCCTTAATGTGAAGGTAGGGCATCTCGGACTCCATTCCATGGAATGTGGGAAGATGGTTTAGAACATGGGGTTTAAATATGTAGTTGACATCTCCTAGGGAATTATATCTAATTCATGATGGGGCACTAGTCCAAGAAGGTGTGAGGTAGTCATTCATGGTTTGATCGACCGCATTCCCCAAGTTTTGGGCTGCCTCATTTGGGTTTCCACCCGGGTTTATGAGTTGGATTCTTTGAAGACCTTCCATTAAAATGGGCTCAATTTTAGACTCCAGAGTATTAGGAAGATTTAGATATAATGGAATGATTTACCTTGGTGTACTTGACTCCCCAACCCCAGGACTATCCACCATAACTAGACGGTTTGATTGACCGTGGGTGTAGGCGGACATGCGCCAAAAGAAAAAAAACGAGAAAGGGAAAAGATAAGAGAATTTGGATGAGAAAAGAAGAAATGGGGGATAATAGAATGGGTGTTTAGATGACTTACTTGGGTCCTCAGAAACAGCACCAAAATTTGATTCTCGCTCAAATTTACCCAAGAGATGAAGGTAGAACAATCCTTGTAGTTTAGCTTGGGTTATCGAATCCTTAGAGACCTAAGAAGAAACCGATAGACACGTAAATTATATGGACTGTTTTTGGCTATGAAGTGGCCAAAATGGGTTTATTTTATGTGGGTTTAAAGGAACTCTAAGAGACTTAAGTGAATTCAATTTAAATGAATGAGTTGATTCTTGGTTATCGCTCGGGGTGGATTGGACGTATTTCCTTTTTAATGATTTCAATTTATTATATTTGAGATGGGTTCATTTAAAGAGATAAAACAACATCGTCACTTATTGGTTTAATGCCTACACCCTTTAATACTAATCACCTATACACTTGAAGAATCAAATTTTTTAGCACTTCAAGGTAAAGGTTTGTATTAGCACTTGAAGTGTGTGGCCTTAAATTCAACAAGGAGAGTGGAGTTTAAAAATCATCAAATAAAAATCCCAATTAAAGAAGTTATTATACATTAATGAGGTGATAAATAACATCCAATCCAGACCCTTGATACTTCCTTGGATAATCCTATAAGTGGGTTAGCCCTCCATTGATCCCATGGTTTCAATGGAAGCGTAAAGTAGACTCATGAGGGAGGAAATGGAGAAGTAAAGAAAACAACAAAAATAAAATGATCACTCCACGGTTGTGTGAATAATTTTCACAAGGTTTAGTGTGAATAAATTCACACCTTGATCCAACAGTATCAAAGTGATATTAATAACAACAGAATAGAAGAAGAACTTTTATTAAGAAACTATGGTGAATTGAACAACTTACATGTGAAAGACAAATTTGAGATAACAAAATTGCAGCGTAACATTACAATTGAACAAAGCATCAAAGATTCCTCAATCCTCCCACACCACTGCCTTAAATAGACATTTTTGAGCCCTTGGTTCGATCCTCTAACAGTCCATGTCTCCTCAATTAATTGTGGTATGCCATAGGTGGGTGGAAAGTAAGAGAGAGTTGATTTTTCCACCCTTGACCCGAGGTGGAAGCCAACTTTACTAAACCGAACTGACGCACTTGTAAGACCTTCTATAAGGACGAATCAGAGTGGTCCATAGAAGAAGAAAATGGAGCTTCAGAAGTCTTATAACCTACTATAAAATTTGGACCCATTTGGAGTTGTTTATTCCGAGATATGATCATATTAGTGGGATGTTTTTCTGGGCCACAGAATCTGGCCCAGAATTTTATCTCTAACTTGGGCCGCCTAAATGGACACCATGGATTCCGAATTAGCATTGGATACTGAATAGTAATTGTTTCCTATACATGTCTTATAGCATCGCATGAAAATTGGGATTCATTGGGCTTGTATGTTGGGCCCAACATTCTCATCATTGGGCTGGTGTCCGATCTACCTTCTCTAGAATTGCTTCCTTTCATTGCCAAATATCTCCATCATCCTTTATGAATATTTCATTGATCCTTGAAGTAATTATCCAATTCAAAAGAATATAAAAGTAAAATATTTATAATCATATTCCTTAAAATTAGATGAATCATTGGGTACTTCAAATGATGTTAAAAAATGTACCACATAATAGTGCATTTTAAGAAGGTATTACAATCATAATGTGAAATGATGTTCAAAGTGTAAAATGCACTAAAATGGTGTTTATGAATAATAAAGAACATGAATATTATGTATATTAATAATGAATATTTGCCTCATTTAGTGGCTAATCAATACCAAAAAACATAATATTTCTATAAAAATGCAATATAATTGACTACAAATTTTTCATTGTTTCTAATCTCCCTAGATCAAATTTCTTACATGGAATGTTAATTTCCCCTTGTGAAAACAATTATGGTTTTAATGAAGTAAATGATAAAAAATATTCAACACCCTCAATATATAATGGTTAATTACGAGAACTATTTTGATTTATAAAATGATTTATCCAATCATGATCTAATAATTGTTATTTTTGTGTAAATCTTTATTCCATAGATTTAAAAAAAAATATAAAATTGAAATATTTCTTAGTATTAAATCAATATAATGAAGTTATGATATAATAAAAAAAATTAAAATCAGAAAATTAACAGTCATAATTATTACCAATTATCGATAATTACTAATAATTATAACTAAATATCAGACATTATTACTAACTAAAAAATAATGGAAAATAAAAATATTACTTACTAATTATTACTAATTATTACTGCCCAGCAGGTCCATCCAGAGGAAAAAGCCTCTGACCAAATATAAAATATAAGGAAAATGGTACAATCAAATAGCTAACCATATCTAAAAATTAGTGACAACCAGAAAAGAGCAACTGCATATCATAGTAATCACAATCCTCCCCACATCCATAGTATGGTGCATCCTACACAGTAGATGATTCCCACTCTATGTTTGTTTCATACTTCTTCAATACAATTGAATTCTTCCTTCTAAGATCAAGTTATTCCACAAATATTTTCTCCTTGTGTGATTTTTTGTTAACACGGTCCTTATTAAAATTAAATACATCCCCTCTTTCCCTCATAGACGGGGACCTTGTGGATACCCGATTTGGAAAGTATGAATAGTCCTTTATTGGCCTCCTCTTTGGTGGAGCAGTCATATCTCCTTCACTTTCAAACATCTTATTTCATCCATCTTGAACAATATCACTGTAAGAAGGTATTGAGGCACCTCTACCATTAACTTTATCACTATCAGAGATATTCCCCCATTTTTCAATGATATTCACATAGATAAATCTATTGAAACCAACATCTTTCTTCACCAAGACACCTTCTAAGATTGTCAGAGACTCCCCTCCAATTCTATTATGATCAATCACTACAAGGTATTGATGATTCACCTCATTAACAAAACCACCAAGTGACCCCTTCCATACACCATCCTATGCAGCCCTTTCCTGGTTGTTAGAACCAATCTGCATGGTCAAGCACTCATGTACTTCAGAATCAGCCACCACAATGGGTGACACCTCCTGCTCCAAGCCTTCAAAAGTGTTACCAGTAGACACCTTCCCACCCAGGACATGATTACTCTTAGCCATTATTCATTCACAAATCAGATTGTCAGAATCTGGTTTCACATCAACACCCTCCAACCAAGGTATCCCCCCAACACTAAGATCACCTATGATACATTCAAAGACTGGCTTCACTATTGGATTCAGTGACTCCCACTCCTCCTTCATTACACAATCATGCTTAAAATTTTATGTGGTTTCATCTTTCTGAACATCCTACTCCATGATTTTATTGTTCATTGCATCACTGATGCAAGGGATACCCATATGATCACCCTACTTAGTAGAATCTCCTGGACCAACACTCATAGCATGCTCTGCAAGGCCACCCCTGCCCCTGATCCCACTCCCTCATGTTATCAATGTTTCCTCAGGATTGTCTATTACCATAATTTGAGTTGATCTAGAGACATCACCACTAATAGTGCTTCTCCTTTCCACTACCTATAAAATTCCATTCAATATTCCGTAGTGACAAAATGAATAAACATGACCAAATCGAAAACAGGCCACACAATAGTGCATCCATGAATCAAAAAATACTTCATGTTTCTATAGAAACTCCTTGATGTTCATGATCCAGAAAAAATCCACTAGTGTCCTTGAGACACCTACCTCCACACAGATCCTTGGACAAATTTGGCAGCACATAGACTTAGTTTGATGGTCAGAACCTAGATATCCACTGATCATATTTTCAATTGAACATAGAATAGATGGATTTTGGAAAGAAAGAGGTAATCCAGGGAGACTTACCCAAGTCACAATTGTTTCTAGCTCTCGCCGCATGTGAAAATCAAAACTCCAATGAAATATGTAGAAGTTAGATCTGTTGGATCTTCAAGGGGATATAGACCACGTAGAAATCAAGTACTCCTATGACCCACATCAGATCATTATATATTTATGATCAATAAAAATAACAATTGTGTGCTCCTGTAGTTCTCATGAAGTAGAGATGAAGCGCCCGAAATCATCAACTGATGGGAAATGAGGACGAAATTGGGCGACAAGGGTGAGATTGCATAGTTCTTCCACACCATTAATCTCCACTAAGATAAAGGAAAACATCAGTGCCTCCTAGAAAAGATCTAGTACTTTTGGGGATAGCTGGATCCTTGGGAATGGTAGAAGCGAGTCAAGATTTTAGTGTGGCAAGAAGGTCCTACCCTTTGTATATGGAAGGAGTTACGAAACTCCCCCCTCAGATTAGGAGGGGGAGCAAGTGTCTTCTACATCAGAACTAGGTCAACTTCGTGGGAGGAGAAGATAAAGTCATCTCACCACTAATTATTACTAATTTTTAAAAATTATTACTAATTACTACTAATTATTACTAATTTTAAATAATTGTTATTAAATATTACTAATTAAAACTAATTGTTTTTAATTATTACTTTAGGTAACTATTATTAATTATCAATGATTATTTACCATTTATCGATAATTATTACTAATTATTATTATTTATTAGTAATTATTACCAATTATTTCTAATTATAGATAATTATAACTAATCCTTACCTATCTAGGCATATAAATGTGTAGATCTAGATTAGTTTGTTTGATGTTAACTTCTTTTTTAGCAAATCAAATCTAGAATGATCTTTAAAACCACATCAGTATTCCTTTGAAGATAGATGAGAACACCATGAATTGGAAAATAAAGTATTATACTAGAATCTTGGTTGACACCAACCTTGAGGAACCCATACTAGAGGAGGATACCCTCAGTACAGAAAGGGGAGAATTAAATGTTAAAATTGAAATTGAGCCTAGAAATTCATTTTTCTATTAATCCAAGGTTGTAGGTTATGCCATTTCAACATGTAGAATGTTATGAAGGTTCTATTTATGTCTAACACTATACAAGTAAAAAAGGAACTATGGTGATTAAAAATATATGGAATCTTTAGAGAAGACTTGGATGGCCATCAACCCAGATATGAAAAAATATAACCTAGTATAGGTTGCTGTGAAGAATTATATCAGCACTACCTCAGAGGTTATGGTGACCCATGCTACCGGTGAGGATTCTCAAGGAAGGATTTTGACTCATAGGCAACCCAATAACAATTATATAGATGTCACAACACAAGAAGGTGATGATGGGTAGTCCCACTCAGAGACTTCATAAGTTGTTAAAGAGCCCAACCTTCAAGTGAACTGGTAAGGAAAAATAGGGAAGGAAATAACTCATGGTTATGTGGAAACTATGACTCTGAACCTACCTAATATGAATAAAAAACCATCTTTTATGTATTATCTTTCAAAAATAATAGGAATATAGGTTGTGGATAAAGAATTAGAGGACACTAAAAATTAAAGGATTGGTCAAGATGATATTGAATATCTACTCACGCATGATAGAAATCTCTATGAATCTGGAAACTGGAATGGTAAAAAGAAGTTTTTATAGGACTCCTCAATTTTTTCAAAATCAAGAATGGGGCCTAATTTGGATAGGGATGGACTTACTCCCTCCCATGATGCTAGAGGAATGAAGTCTAGTCCTTCAAAGTGAGTCTCTTGGGAGATAGTTCCCCAAGTAATTACTATATTTACTTTTCTAATTTGTAGTGTCAAGGATCTATAGAAGTCCAACAATTGGACACTGGGTTTGAACTTAGAAAGGATTTTGTTAAAGCTTTAAAATAGGCTGGCAGACCTATTACTAAGAAGGTTTCTATTAAAAATGGAATGAATGATTAGAGGGATCCCCTTTGGGAACCCAAACAAACTCCTAATATAGTGTCTGATCTTTCTCTTAAGGATACCTCAAGCTTAGGGTTAGTTATCCCTAATGAAAACTTGAATGATGATGTATCTAAATAGCTTATTTCTCTAAGTCCTTCAAAGATAGTCAGTGATAATATAGTGATTATGGGAAAGATGAATTCTTTAGCTATGAAGGGAAATCTAGTTTCTTCTACCAATGAGTCTCCTACAATCCAAGTCTAACAAAATGTAAGGGATCACTTAGTTCAAGTAAAAATAATATTAGTATTCTAGAAATTTTATATAGATAAAATAGGTTGGATGTTTCCCTTAAGTAATTAGGAAATGATCAAAGAATTATCTGAGTTGAAGGAAAATTATCAAACACTGAGACTATCAATGCTAGTAACAATTACGATATAAAAATATTATCAGAGGGTTTAGGTATTGTTGGAGAATAGAATCCTCAGCACCATGAGGATCCCAGCTCGCTAGATGACAATAATTATCCTCAAGATAATAAAGAAAAGGCATAGAAACATCTGAAAACCAAGAGAAGGGGTCACCATCCGAGAGGTAGGGACGGTGGCCGATCTCATTCCAATAGATGAATAATCATATCATATTTCCTAGGTATGGGTCTTCTTTTCTCTTCTTATCAATGTTTAGTCACTATTTTCCACATGCCATATCCCCTTGTACATTGTGTTTTTTTATTTTAATAAATTTCAGGAGCATGGGCTATAACCCATTGTTTGCATTGTCTGGGTATTACTAATTATTACTATTCATTACCAATTATAACTAATTATTACTAATTATTACTAAATATTACTAATTATTACTAATTATATGTAATTATTAATAACAATTAATAATTTTCTATAATTATTAACTATTTAATGATAATTATTACTATTTACCGTCAATTATTAATAATTACTATTAATTATCAGTTATTATTTATAATTATTAAAAATTATTAGAAATTATAACTAATTAGTACTATTTATCAATTTTAATTACTAACTATGAGTAAATATAAATATTTATTATTAATTTTAAAAAATTATTACTAATTATTTCTGATTTATCAGCATTTATTACTATTTGTTACTAATTATTACTAATTATAAATAATTATTGGCAATTATTCAATATAAATCTGTAATTATTACTAATCACTAATAATTATAGATAATTACTTCAAATTATTAATAATTAGAACTATTTATCAGTAATTATTTCTAAATATCGATAATTATAAATAATTATTACTAATTATTTCCTATTTATCCATTATTATTATAATTTATTACTAATTATAGCAAAACGGATCAAACCATTGATTAAAATCCATATTCTTAGAAAATTTTTAGTGAATAAAAAAGAGTACAATTCAATGAAATTGGTACAATGCTAAAAATGAAAGAAAGTGCCACTTAGAATAAGAGATCGATAAACAATCATCTTCTTTTGTATCTTCCACCCAAGCCATGGGAGCCACCGTGACCTTTTGGATGTCTACCTCTATGCCACTTCTTGGTGGATTTCTAGGTATTAGTCTTCTCATCTATGCCAGTTGATTCATCCACCTCGTCATGAGTTTTGGTGCTTCCAATGAGATCAATTTTTAATGAGTCGTATTGGTTTAAGACAATATCATTTCTTCCAAAAACACTCTACTTGTCGGTATCCATGAAAGCATGTTTCCCATCAAAAGGTCCACACACATTACAAAATTTCTCATGGAAGGCATCTTTATTACAAGATCTATTTAAAATATTGAGCAACGTAAGTTGAGCCTTATTTGATCTGGAGTATGGAGAGTCACCTTCCTCGGTCATCAACTTTCACTTGCCCACTACATAATCTAGTTGATAAGTATTAGAATTCAACAAGACAATATGCCTAGTAAAAACAGTTTGGGCAGCTTTCTCTAGCACGATCTCATCTATCCTTGCACTACAAGGAATGATCACAACAAATAAAGACATAGTCAACTATAGGTCAGAGCTAGTGTCCTCCACGAACTTGAAGATATAAACATGAGATCTGGTTCTCTTTTATGTGACCAGTTGGAATTCCTCATTGTACAAACTAGTTTTGATACCTTTAGATGATTAGAAACACCCTGAAGACTGGCCAAGAGAGCCATTAACTGAAGGGACCAATTTGATGTTTCTTTCCCAGTTTCTATCACTGTCCATGACCATTTACATCACTAATTCAAGTATATTATCATCCTCATATTGGGTAGTATATTCATTATCCACCTTCCCACCTCCTTGGTCGATATTTCCATGATCACCAGACCCACTAATCAAGACATCCTTGAAAGAAGGATCTTCCCTGCCATGTTATCCCATGATTGTACAGATTTGGCCTAGCCCTTCCCTACATCAAAAAATGAATCCAATTCTATCCCACCTCCATTTCTAGTTCCAACAGTTGTCTAATATTCCAAATTAATATTCAATAAGGTATTATAAAACTACCTAGCTCCCTTATTGGAGTCATTCACAACATTAGAAAGACTAGACTCATGAGTATCAGCCTCCACTTCTCGATCTTACAGGTCCACAACCATAAATTGTCCATCTTATCCATTAGTGGAACATACATTCCTCTTAAAAGTATCCTGGAAGTGAATTTTTTTAGAGAACAACCCACCGAACACCTCTCTGCAACACTTCTCCTTCTTATTCTCAAATTCATTTCAACCTAAGTAGAAAACATGGATTTTTTGAAATATATTTTTCATAAAAATACAATCATCGTAAGTAGAGATCACAGCTTGATCATCCAAGTAAGAACATATGACAACCTCAATAAGAATCTAATAAAACTATCCAAATAAATCAATCTACTACGAATTTTCCATCTTTATGGGAATACCTGCTATATATGCAATGTCAAAGAGGATGCGCGGGTTCCACAATATCTAAATCAATCAAATAATCATGATCCAAAAATGATCTTGAGTATTCCTATTGCTAAAGGGATTAAAATGATGATCCCATTCATGGATAAGAAAAATACTAGGTTTGAAGGTGACTAAACCAAATCACATTGTGTACCTTTTCAAATCTTTTAAGGGGAAGATGATGTTGAAAAAATTTCTTCTGATTGGGATGTATTTACACTCCAAGAATCCCCAAGACATGGAATTGTTTTTTTGAAAATCACCAATCGACAATGGAAGCTCACTCAGAGGAAGAATCGATCAGTGGATTATTGAGTACTTACAAATCTTGATCCAACCATTAATGGAATCTTTATTAGATTTTACATGATAAATCATTCCCTTCTAGATGATCTTTTTTGGGAAAGAATCGATCATTGATGAGAAGTTTCTTTATGCATCCTTGTCAATGAGATCCATATATTTCTTCTTCTTTAGGATTTTTGGGACATCCTCACATTGATCCACCTCTAAGGAACTAATCTATAGAGAATTCATGAGCCTGATTAGAAAGAAAGATTTGTTACTTCTCTGGTGACCTAATCACCTTCATCGCCTAAGAAGGGCTCTTCCAACTAAGGCATCATTCTCCACCTATAAAGGATATTAGGTAATGAGTTATTGTTAGGCGACATGCGAAGCCTTCCCTAGGCCCAACCGAGCACCTACACACCATCCTTTATAAGCTAAATTCAAGTGTGGTAGGACACAAACTTGAGCACCTCCTATTTCTATGGAGTGGTAGCCTTACATGATACAACTTGAGAAGCCCCTGGTCAACATTGCTCATTATAACTAATTATCAGAGATTATTTACTATTTATTGATAATTAGGACTAATTATTTACTATTTAAAGGAAATTAGTACTATTTAATAGTAATTATTACTATTATTTATTATTTAATTGTAATTATTACAATTTACCATCAATTATTACTAATTATTACTAATTTCGATAATTATTACTCATTATTGTTAACTATTACAAATTGACGAAAATTTTACTAATTATAAAAAATTATTGGTAACTGTTACAAATTAATACAAATTTCATGTAACTATTAATAATTATTTATAATTATTACCAATTATTAGTAATTATCAGTAATTAATTACTATTTATCTGTAATTTTTATAATTTATTACTCATTATAACTAATTATTGGTAATTACTTACTACTTATCTATAATTATTAATAATTATTTATAATTATTCATAATTATTACTAATTATTATTAACTATTACTATTTAATAGTAATTATTTACTATTTTTCAGTGATTATTACTTATTATTTACTATTTATCTATACAAATTAATAATTATTACGAATTATTACTAATAATCGGTAATTATTTACTATTTATAGGTAATTATTACTCTTTGTTTACTAATTATTGCTAATATTTACTATCTATCAATAATTATTAATATTTATTACCAATTATTAATAATTATTACTAATTACTGGTAATTATTATTAATTATTACTATTTTTTTTAATTATTACTAATTATCGATAATTTTTTTAATTATTACTAATTATCTGTAAATGTTACTAATTAATACTAATAACTAATATGTGTTAATAATTATTGATAATTATTTCCAATTATTACTAATTATCATTAATAATTTACTATTTATTGATAATTGTTACTATTTATGATTAATTATTACTATCGGTAATTATTAGTGATTATTAATAACTATTGGTTATTATTACTAATTATTGGTAATTTTTAATAGTTATTACTAGTTATTAGTAACTATTATAAATTTTTACCAATTACTAGTAATTAATAAAAATTACTTCTAAATATTACCAATTATTACAAATTATTACAAATTATCTTGAACTAATATTAATTACAACTAATTACTATTAATTACTACCAATTACTGCTAATTACTGCTAATTAATAATAATTATTTCTAATTATTTCTAATTATTACTAATTATTTATAATTACAGTTAATTAAAAATAATTATTCATTATTATTACAAATTATTCATATTTATTCTTAATATAAAATAAACTAAATAAATTAATAGTTAAAATGTCTTAAAGTAAACAGTTTAAGAACAATGATTTATTAGAATAAAAATAGTGATGTGATCCTACAAACATTCATGTAAAAATAAAAATTTATACCACTACTATAGATCCCCCTTTTATCAGTGCCAGAAAAAAACCCTTATTAATCACTAAAAAAAGCGATGATAATCTAAATGTCATTAAAAGGGGAGTCCCATTTATCAATGATAAAAAATTACTGATAAAGATCCCTTTTATTAGTGCAAAAAAAACATAGATAAAAGGGTCATTTATTAGCACTAAAAAAAGCATAGATAAAAGTAAAAAACATTTAATTTACCATAGATTCATAGGAAGGTCACCCTCTATTTTATCAGTTCTAGACCCCTCTTTTATCAACTCTCATCTTGGTCCCCCTTGACCTTTATTATCCCTAGACACATCCTACCACCCACACCTACACTCTCAACCACTTGGATTCGAACCTGGGACATCCACCAAAATGAACTTGTGCCTTTACCACTACTCTATATAGTTATGTTCATTATTTTATGAAAAATCATTTAATTTATATATATTTAGTTACATTTTTTGTCCATATATTTATCCATATGTTTATATATATAGGTATTTTTTTTAAATAAACTTATATATAAGATATGTTTTGTTTGTGTGTGTGTGTGTTTATAAATATATACATACATACATATGTACGTACATACTTACATATATATCTGTACATATGTGTGTCTAAAAATATAATTATAAATATTTATATTTATTTACAAATATTATATATTAATGTTTATATACATTTATGAGAATATACAAATAAAGTTATATCAGTTGTCAATACAAACACTCTATAAAGACCCGTAAAATTCAAAGAAATTTTTTTCTTAATTTTCTTGGGATTTTTACAAGAATGTAGTTTATGACGGCACCTGATTCCGAGGCCCGGTGTGCCCAGAATCATTTTCTGAAGTTTGGATCAGGTACGTTCAGTGAAAAAACGAGCGGGTTTTTCTAACTTTTGAACCAGTACTCTGAATCAAATTCTGTGGGAACTGATGGAATCGCAATGCCGGTATTTGCTTAGAAATGCCTTTTCCGGAGTTGCGTTTGGTCGGGTGTGGTTTTTAGTTTTTGGGGTTAAGTTAAGAAATAAAATAAAGTGGTGCGACAACTTTATTTTATTTCACTTAAAGACACTTAAGCCAAGTTAAATGGATAGGGTGGAACCCAAAATATCCTACCCACTTGGTAGGATATTTGTGAGGTGGGGCCTGCACGAGCCCCACAGTTTCTTTCCCTCTAAGTAACGCACCCGTGAAAATCTCTTTTTAAATAAAGTCAATCTGTGCGTTTAATTAAATATTAAACGCCCCTATTAATTGAACGGTTTAAAAGATGCAATTAATTCATGTAATTGTTGGATTCCTTTTATGAATTCCCAAACGTTGGCATGGGAAATAAAATAAGACCAACACTTATTTTATTGAAGGGTTGCTTGTTGAGAGGATTGGGAGAAAGCTACAAGGCTTGAAGATCTTCATCCTCCTTCGTTGAAGAACGCAAAGAACGCGAAGAACGCATCGTCGCCGACGAAGAATGCCGGCCTCCGACGAAGGGCGACGAAGAACGCCGAACCCTCGAAGATCGACGACGCAACACCGATGATCCTCCTTCCACGACGTTCTTTCCCCCCGCGACAATCTTCGATCGACAACCGATTGAGGTAGGGGGGGGGGGGTTGCAGTTCTTTTAATTCTTTGTGAATTATCCTAAGCATGGGTTTTAATGGTGTAATTAAATCTGTGTGATTTTAAATCCTCAAAGTTTGACTACGCAACGCCGTGTACCACGACGACAACGACACCCCTTCCGCGACGCGACGATCCTCTTCTTCCACGACAGTTAATTCCGCGACGAACTCACGTTCGACGACAACATTGAGGTAGGGTTTTTATGCGTTTCTATTTTGTGTTTTTCTTCCGTCATTTTTTCCCTTCCAATTGAACCGCCTGTTATCGCATTAACGGGAGGAGGTTGGACCGCACGAACACGACTGACACTCCTCCCCTTTTTGGTAGTGGATTTTTGATGCGGCGAACAAGGAAACGCGGTGCCGAAGCACCGCATAGAAATTGTAAAAGGAAAAGCGGAGAAACACGGCGCCACCGCACCGCGCCGTGGGAAGCAACAAATCTGCGGCGCCGTCACCCCGCGCCGTGGAAGATGAACAAAGGACACGGCGCTGTTGCGCCGCGCCGGAGGACCTTAGAAGCACCGCGGCCAGAGCGGCACTGCGGCGGAGGGGCGTAGAGCCATTGCGCAGTGCCGGATGGACGAAGGCCGCGGCCGGTTCCGGGCCGCGGCGGAACAGCGGTACCGGGCCGCCGGCGTCGGAGCAAGGGGACCAGCCATGTCGGTCCCGTGGCGGCAGAAGCCGGCCAGCCGGAGCGGGCCGACCGGACCATGGAAAAACCGGGGGTTCGAAACCCCCGGCAGGCCAGATGAAGCGGCCCCATTAAGGGGTCGTAGTTTACATCACACGGGGGCAGCGCCCCCTGCCCCGAACGGTTTGGCCTTTCGGCCAAACCCCTTGCCAGTGCGCCCAACGCGCCGCAAGCCGGGCTGGCTTCTTGGCCGGTCCACCAGACCGGGCCACGCCCAAGTGGGCCGGACACGAACCCGGGATGGGTCGACCCGGTTAGGGCCGACCCTGGGGGTATCGGGCCGGGTCGGACAGGGCCTGAACCCCCTAATACCAAACCTTATTCGGTCTGTTTCCCATAACTTGAGCTACGGGCCTCCGATCAACACACCGTTAGTTGCGATGCGATCCTTGGATCGAGACGGTCGTTTAGGTATATTGCACTCAAGGTTTCATAATGCTTTGGGTTTTGCAGGGTTGGTTCGTACACGAAACCAACCGGGCCCTCGGAGCGGAAACGCTCATAACATAAGCTCCGGATGTTTGATTGACGTGCCGTCAACTTTGATGGATTCCTCTTAGTGAGACGGATATTTTGGCTTACTCCGCTCGAGGTTTGGATGTAGTTGGAGTACGGTCGGGTTGGTTTGGCTTAAAAACCAACTCGTCCCCTGGGACGAAACAGCCAATAACTCTCAGACAGGGCGTCCGATTGACGTGCCGTTTGTGACGTTGAGTTCCTGTTGACGATACAGACCTTTTGGATACATCAACTATGGACTATGCTTCAGTTGATGTATCAGCCCCTCGGCTCATGGAGCGGACCCTCCTGAATGAGTTTGCTGTGTGCGGGAACCCTAGAGCTGGCTGCGACTACGACAACGACGACGACGACTGTACATAGATCCTCAGTGGATTCGACGACGACAACTACAACACTCATAGATCCTACGTGGATCAGTGCTACAGATCCTGTGTGGGTTCGATCCTATGTGGTTCAGCGCTCAGCGGTCCTGTGTGGGCCAGCGCCTACAGATCCTATGTGGGTCTGATCCTGTGTGGGTCTTTGCGGGGGTTAGTTACCTATCGATCTTGTGTGGGTCAGATCCTTTGTAGGTCATTACGGGTGTTAGTTACCTATCGATCCTTTATAGGTCAGATCCTTTGTGGGTTATTGCGGGGGTTAGTTACCTATCGATCCTTTGTGGGTCATATCCTTTGTGGGTCATTGCGGGGGTTAGTACCTATCGATCCTTTGTGGGTCTGACAGCTTAGATGAATCAATGGCTATATCTGATCATCTCTATCGTCATACGAAGAAGTATACCTATGTGAGATGAATCCTATTTTTCTTTCCTATTTGGATTGTGTTGTTCTATCCTGTGTGGATTTACGTTTTTCTTTCCTGTGTGGACTGGGTTGTACTTGGGCTCGGATGTTGGAGCCGAACAAGAATTGATGACTTAGGTATATGTATGGGCATATACCTAAGCAGTGTCGAATGATACTTTGTGATTGTATCTTTACTTTGTGGATTATCCTTTTTGAATTCTGGGAGACCTTCGAGGGTCTCAGGGTCCCTACTGAGTAGCTTATACTCACCCCTGCATGGGTTATGCCCGCACTACGTTGTGTTGGTTGCAGACGACGGACAACGCTGATCATGGTTGAGGCTTGCGGAGCAGGACGGTACTTTGAGGGGGACCACTGGACGGGAAAACAACAACTGAAAAGTAAAGTCACAACGTCGAGCTGTCCACTGGAAATCCCACATGAAGGGTGAGTACAGATAGCCTCCACAGCTCCTCGGGTCCAGCCGTCCGCTCCAAGAACGTCCCGTCCAGTGGTCCACCTCCAAGTACCGTCCTGCTCCGCAAGCCTCAGCCACGATCAGCGCTGTCTGTCGTCTGCAACCAACACAACGTAGTGCGGGCATAACCCGTGCAGGGGTGAGTATAAGCTACTCAGTAGGGACCCCGAGACCCCCAAAGGTCTCCCAGAATCCTCAAAGGATAATCCACAAAGGAAAGATACAATCACGAAGTATCATTCGACATTTCTTAGGTATATTCCCATACATATACCTAAGTCATAAATTCTCGTTCGACTCCAACATCCGAGCCCAAGTACAACCCAGTCCACACAGGAAAGCAAAACGTAAATCCACACAGTATAGCACAACACAATCCACATAGGAAAGAAAAACAGGATTCAGCTCACACAGGTATACTTCTTCGTACGACGATGAAGATGATCAGATATAGCCACTGATTCATCTAAGCCGTTGGACCCACACAGGATCGATATGTACTAACCCCCGCAATGACCCACAAAGGATCTGACCCACAAAGGATCGATTGGTAACTAACCCCCGCAATGACCCAGAATGGATCTGACCCACAAAGGATCGATAGGTAACTAACCCCCGCAATGACCCACAAAGGATCTGACCCACACAGGATCGATAGGTAACTAATCCCCACAAAGACCCACATAGGATCGGACCCACACAGGATCTGTAGGCACTGGCCCACATAGGACCGCTGAGCACTGACCCACACAGGATCAGACCCACACAGGATCTGTAGCACTGATCCACGTAGGATCGCTGAGTGCTGTAGTCGTCGCCGTCGAAACCACTAAGGATCTCTGTATAGTCGTCGTCGTCATCGTAGTCGCAGCCAGCTCTAGGGTTCCCGCACACAGCAAGCTCGTTCGGAAGGGTCTGCTCCACGAGCCGAGGGGCCGATACATCAACTGACACATAGTCCAGAGTTGATGCATCCAAAATTTCTGTATCGTCAATAGGAACTCAACGTCACAGACGGCACGTCAATCAGACGCCCGGTCTGAGAGTTATTGGCTTTTTCGTCCCAGGGGCCCGGTTGGTTTTTAAGTCAAAACCAACCCGACCATACTCCAACTGCATGCAAACCTCAAGAGGAGTAAGCCAAAAGATCCGTCTCACTAAGAGGAATCCATTAAAGTCGATGGCACGTCAATCGGACGTCCGGAGCTTAAGTTATGAGCGTTTCCGCTCCGAGGGCCTGGTTGGTTTCGTGTACAAACCAACCCGGTCGAACCCAAAGTATTCCAAAACCTTGAGTGCGATATACCTAAACCAGCATCTCGATCCAATATCCGCATCGCAACTGACGGTGCATCGATCGGAGGCCCGTAGCACAAGTTATGGGCAACAGACCGAATAAGGATCGGTATTAGGGGGTTCGATCCCGGTTCGACCCGGCCCGATACCCCCGGGGTCGGCCCGAACCGGGTCGAACCGTCCCGGGTTCGGGTCCGGCCTGCTTGGGTGCGGCCCGGCCCGGTCGGCATGGCGCGACCCACCCCAGCCTGGGCGCGGCCTGGCCCGGCCGGGCATGGCCCGGTCTGACAGACCGGCCAGGCAGCCGGCCCGGTGCGCGGCGCATGGGCCAGGGGTTCGGCCGAACGGTCGAACCGTTCGGGGAGGGGGGAGCTGCCCCCATGTGAATTAAACTGCGACACTTAATGGGGCCGCTTCGTCCGGCCGGCCGGGGGTTTCGAACCCCCAGTTCCTCCATGGTCCGGTCGGCCCGCTCCGGCCGGCCGACTTCTGCCACCACGGGACCAGAAAGGCCGGTCCCCTTGCTCCGACGCCGACGGCCCGGTACCGTTGTTCCATCGCGGCCTGAAATCAGCCGTGGCCTTCGTCCATCCGGCTCGGCGCGATGGCGCCACGCCCCTTCACCGAGGCATCGCTCCGGCCATAGTGCTTCTAAGGTCCTCCGGAGCGGCACGATGGCGCCTTGTCCTTTGTTCATCTTCCACGGCGCGGCACGATGGCGCCAGGGATTTGTTGCTTCCCACGGTGCGGTGCGGCGGCGCCGCGTTTCTCCGCTCTGCCTTTTAAAATTTCTGCGCGGTTCTTCGGCACCGCTTTGCCTTGTTCGCCGCATCAAAAATCCACTACTGAAAAGGGGAGGAGTGTCGTCCGTGTTCATGTGGTCCGACTTCCTCCCTTTAATGCGATAACAGGCGGTTCAATTGAAAAGGGAAAAACGAAGGAAGAAAAACAAAAAATAGAAATGCATAAAACCCCTACCTCAACGTTGTCGTCGAACGTGAGTTCATCGTGGAATTAACCATCGCGAAAGAAGAGTATCGTCGCCTCACGGAAGGGGCGTCGCTGTCGTCGTGGTACACGGCGTTGCATTGTCAAACTCCGAGGATTTAGAATCACACAGTTTTAATTACACCATTTAAACCCATGAGGAGGATAATTCACAAAGAATTAAAAGAACCGCAACCCCCCCTACCTCAATCGGTTGTTGATCAAAGATTGTCGCGGGGGGAAGAACGTCATGGAAGAAGCGTCGCGGAAGGAGGATCATCGGCGTTACGTCGTCGATCTCGGAGGGTTCGTCGTTCTTCGTCGCCCTTCGTCGGAAGCCGGTGTTCTTCATCAGCGACGATGCAATCTTCGCGTTCTTCGCGTTCTTCGCATTCTTCAACAAAGGAGGATGAAGATCTTCAAGCCTTAGAGCTTTCTCCCAATCCTCTCAACAAGAAACCCTTCAATAAAATAAGTGTTGGCCTTATTTTATTTCCCATTCCAACATTTTTCAATTCATAAAAATAATCCAACAATTAAATGAATTAATTGCAACGCTTAAACCGTTCAATTAATAGGGTCGTTTAATATTTAATTAAATGCACGAGTTGAATTTATTTAAAAAGTGGTTTTCGCGGGTGCGTTACTTAGAGGGAAAGAAATGGTTGGGCTCATGCGGGCCCCACCTCACAAATATCTTACCAAGTGGGTAGGATATTTTGGGTTCCACCCTATCCGCTTAACTTGGCTTAAGTGGCTTTAAGTGAAATAAAATAAAGTTTTCGCACCACTTTATTTTATTTATTAACTTAACCCCTAAAACTAAAAACCACACCCGAGAAAATGCAACTCCGGAAAAGGCGTTTCTAAGCAAATACCGGTGCTGCGATTCCATCGGTGCCTTCCCTTTTTACCGGGAATTACGCCTTGGTGCTAGTCGCCAGCCCCTGGTCTATGGAAGGTGGGCTTGGGGTAGTCACGGCATGGGCCCCGAGGACGGGTCGTGACATACACATAAGTATATATATATACACACAAATTATATATACATAATATTTTAAAATATAAATAAAAAAACACACAAAAATATATTTATAAGGATATTTTTTATGAAAATATTTTTAAAATTTTATTTATAAAATTAAAATTTTATGTGAAATTATATACAAATATGTATATACAAGAAGATATTTAATTATAAATAACACTAAAATATTAAAATTAATATAATTTGAAAACCATAATATCCATTTGAGTGTTATCCTTGAGAATAAATTGAACCTCCATAGAAAAAAGATGGGAATAACCCCTTAAATGAGATTGAAATTCTATCAAATGTTCGAAAATTAAGGTACCCCAACAAAAAAATCCAGTTTTAGAGGTCTTCTGAGCCTTTTCACCTTAAAAATCAATGACCTGAGATCCCTAAGGTCACCACAATGTAAAACCTTTTTCAAGATTCGGTTTTATATGTGGTGAAACTCAAATGGACACTCGAATAAAAAAGTTATGTCCATTTGAGGTTTGAGTCATGTTTTCAACTTATTTTAGATCATTTATTAATTTATTGAATTTTTCTATCATCCAATTGTTATTAAATGTTTATCACACAATATTAATTAGAAAACTGTTAATTAATATTAATTTTTAATTGTTTTACATACCATTTTTTTGATAAATATCTTATATATTGAGTTTGATTACATATTTACTATTATATAAATCATATTTTATAAAATATATAATATTTGTGTAAATATAAATATAAATATATTTCATTTTTAAAGATATTTTTTTTTATAATTACACCTTTCATCAGTGCTAAAAACAATATTTTTACTCATGATGAAAGGGATTCTTTTATCATCGCTAAAATAGAACTGAGAAAGGGGATACTTTTATCAATGTATTTTTTAGAATTTCTAATGGGTAGTACTGAATAAACTCAAATATATGGTAGTTTACATAGATAAATCAGAAGAGAAGCTCTAAAATTATGATGGAAGAATGATTCTTGGTGGCATTGTATTCATTTGATTAGTTTTGGTAGAATATTTGTGAGGAAAATTTAGGCACAGATACTTATTTGTGAGGGAATCAGCCCCAAATAGCGACCACCATATATAGTTACAACAATGAATGAAAAACATTTCCTTTGGATGACCTAATCCGTCGATAATTCTACTCACCATAAGTAGATTTTATTTAATCTACCGATAGAATATTTGGGATGAATATCCTCCCTTCTTTAAAATAGTATCATTTACAATAAAAGGGTATTTATTTTTTTTCTTTACAAGTTTTTATGATGGAAGAGGATCCCATCACAAATAAATTTATTTGTGATGGAATTACAATTTTCACTGAAAATAGTCATGTCCTCTGATATAGCATTCTTCCACTAGTAGTAATTGTGACAGGACTAAGATCCCATTGAAAATTCCTAAAAATATATTGTTATTTGTGAAAGGTGCCTCATTCAATCACAAATAACACAATGTTATTAATTATTTATGATGGGTTCTCATTTCATCACAAATGATCCATTCCAAAAAGAACTATTTTCCATGTAGTGTCAATTTTAGGATGATAATGGTCTTTTGATCCCAATAATCATAATATATCTATAGTTTGAAATAGTCCAAAATAAAATAAAGTTCATATGTTTTCTATAACAACAAAATTTAATAATGTATTTATTCAGAAGGGGATTTTATATATATATATGTTTGGGTAGTTGCAATGTTTTTCATCGTATCTTCCCCATCATTCACTTATTTTTTTATGATACAATAGAATTGGATTTAAAAAGTTCTAGATGAATTCTTTATTAGTATGAAAAAAATCATTATTGATCTAAGAACAGTTAAAAGAATGAAGATTTTATTAGTGCTAGAAAAGTGTTGAAAATGGGGATCCTTTATTAGTGCTGAAAAAAAATGATCTTAAAGGGTTCCTTTTATCATCACAATTTTTAGTGTTGATAAAGGCCGATCTACTGTAGTGCACTGTTGAAATTACAATACACTAAAACAATAAATACACCTTTATGTGGAAAATTTCTAGTTTTATTGAAATAAAAATTACATCACAAATTTAAAAAAAAACACTATTTTATATTCATTTCAAACATTTTTTCTACTAACAAATTAGTATGTATTATCACAAACATTAAAAAACATCAATGGTTTCATTGTCTTTGGCACTCGACCCCCTCTAAAAACTGATAATGGTATTATATTCCAAAAAAACCACCCCAACTAAAGTAAATGAATCCACCAATATAAGAAAACAATATTTTTATTAGTACTACTATAAATAAATAAACTAAACATAAATATGAAACAATACATTAGTAAAATTTCAATTTTAAATAAAAGGATACACTTTGAGTCATACTGGTCACACCATGTGTCAGATTGACATGAAGTTAATTCCTAGATGTCACAAATGACTTAAGGATCATTTTCCTACAGTATCAAGATAATCCAAATATGTTTTCTATTCTTTATGTATGCCATGCGTCGTTTTACTAAAATTTAAATTTTATCTAAAAACCTTATATTTGAGTTATACTTGTCACATCCTATGCTGGCTAGAAATGAGGAAGATTCATACACACCAAAAATGACTTATGAATCATTTTCTAAATTATCAAGACAATCTGAGAGTGTTTTCTCAGTTTTCAGTGAGTGACACACATTTTGAACTAAATATGTCAATTTTTAAATTGATTATAGACACACTGAGTCATATTGGGGATACCATGTATCATATTAAGGTGTGGATAATTTCTACACATCACAAATTACTTTTGTATTTTTTCCCTAAAGAATCAAAATAATACAATCATGTTTTATTAGTTTGAGTATTTGATATTTGTTTTGAACTAAAGTGTCAATTTAAAATAAAAGACACGCCTACATGTCACACCATTTTTCATATTAATTTGAGGATAATTCCTACATTTTAAAAATGAATTAAGAATCATTTTCATTAAGTATCTTGAAAATATGAATGTGTTTTCTCAGTCTTGAGTGTGTTATATTTCATTTTTTTCTATCATTTCAATTTAAACTAAAAACACACACATTGAGTCATGTTGGCCACATAGTTTGTTGGATTGAAGCGAGACTGATTCATAAATGTCACAAATGACTTATGAATTGTTTTCCTAAATTATCAATACAATCCAAGGTTTTTTTTTCTCAATTTTCAATGAGTGACACATTTTTTGAAAAAAATTATCAATTTTAAATTGATAACTAACACTTTGAGTCGTACTGGGAACATCATGTGTTAGATTGAGGTGTGGATTATTTCTACATGTCACAATTGACTTATGGATCATTTTATTAAAGTATGAAAATAATTTAAATTATTTTTCTAGATTTTGAGTATGTGATGTGTGTTTTAAGATATAATGTAAAATTTAAATAAAAATACACACTAAGAGTCATCTCTATTATGCCCTATACCAGATTTATGTTCGAATGATTCCAAGACAACAAAAATGAAATAAGGATTATTTTTAGATAGTATCAAGAAAATATGAATGATTTTTCTCAATTTTATGTATTTCATATGTGTTTCTTACTAAATTTTTTATTTAAATGGAAAACACACACTTTGAGTCATACCAGTCACATCATTTATTGGTTTGATGTGAGATTGATTCATACATGTCACAAAATATTTATGAACAATTTCACTAATGTATCAGGACCATATGAGGTAGTTTGATCAGTTTTTAGTGAGTGAAATATTTTTGAACCAAATTATCAATTTTTAACCGATAACAGATAATTTCAGTGTAATGCCCCAACCCCAGTTACCCAGAGTTAGTGCATTATTTTAATACATTGGCATGATTACAAGAAATCAATTCCCGAAGGACTGATCAGTTTAGTAGTCTTGGAAAACAGATTACATACATTAATGTTACATTTCACTTTATAACATACAAAAAACATACATAATCCTTTATGAATGCCATTATTCCATTGGCTTAACCCTACTTATCAATCACAATACACTTCTTGGAATCCTGGGAAAAATAAAACATAGAAAGGGGTGAGCTAAAATGCTCAGTAAGGGTAAGAAATATAGCAGAAAATAACATAAATATTAAGCATGGTGAATAATTGAAACTGCATGCCTTTACCAATAATAAACATGAATACTTTTATGGAAGTAATATGATCTGAGTAAATAATTCTGTAATAAAACATAATCATGAGTATTCTACTAGTCGAATAACCACATGAACCATTAATATTATTTTCATAATGAGGGAATGTATAATACCGGATTTTAATTTCTATGTCAAGGACTTATGCTAGGACATATGGGCTAACAGTAACTGGACCCAAACCCCGAGATCCTTTCTAACCGGACTCCATCCCAGAGAGCCTCTGTAATCGGACTCCATCCCAGAGAGCCTTTATAACCGAACTCCATCCTGGAGATCCTCTGTAACCAGACTCCATCCCGGAGAGCCTCTGTAATCGGACTCCATCCTGAAGGGCCTGCTGTAACCAGACCCCAACCCAAAGGGCTTAATTTTACCAACCCCCAACCCGGATCATAGTATTCCAATACATTCATCTTAAGAAGAGGTTGAAATATAACATAAACATTCATATTAAAACTATCATAAAATATGTCAATACTTTAACCATAAACCATGAATGGAATAAAAATAACTTATCCATAGTCAAACATATCAAAAAACCTTAAATACAATATGTAATATTTTTATCATAATAAATCAACTTCAAACAAGTGTAAAATTTATCAAAGGATGTTGACATAGATGAAATCAAAACTATTTGAGAGAAATATCTCTTTCTATTTTGAAATCATTTAAAGTCATATAATTATAAAAGAAAACATCTATTTTGAAAATATTCTTATAAGATTGTAAGGGAATCTTTGATGATGTTATAATGGAAATAAATAGCCGCACCTTCCGTATAAGTTAAAAAAACATTCTTACCTTAATTTTGTCGAAAAGTTTAAAAAGTACATTGTTTGGAAAATGACGAAAAGATTCCTTTCATACCATTTTATAAAAAGTCAAACAAGGGTATAAATTACTTTAACCCATAATATTGTAAATGGTAAAAAAAATTTGGAATACATTTTTTAAAAACCATGGATGTGGATGATAAAGATGTCCTAGTAGATAATTATGTATAAACAACCTCAGATAATAAAGATATTGTGAAATTAAACCTTACCTCATTGTAATCAATAAAGTCGTATGAAAAATAGTCAATAACCACAAAATGAATCATAAAATATCATGAATATAAATATAATCATGATAATATATATCAAATGGCAGTATATAATACACCACATGCAATAAATAAGTGGCGAACAATGGAAATCTCAGGGAATTAAAAGTGAGATAAGAAACCCCTTACCTTGCACTTTCCTTTGGTCGAGGGTACATTTAAACTCCTGTATAATGACCATTGCATGTTATTACATTATACCAAAACCATATTCATATTTATTATATCATAAATGATTCATTTAAGACTTTATACTACCCATTTAATAATGATTTTCATGTTAAATTAACATTTTGGGTAATAATCTATTTCTTTATCGTACATATTTTAACTTGTTATTCTTGATCGTATCATTTAGATCATGATATAAATACTTCCAGAATTTAAACCTTTATTTATAAATCATATATATTCAGAATATAAATATTTATAATAGATAGATATATTAAATGTAAAACATCATTTATGGAGACGGTAGGTCGTACGTACGCATAAACGTTGTTTCTGTTTTCATATCATATTGAACAGAAGTAAGTGAATATGATATATGTAAGTACTTAAATACACACACACACACACATATATATATATATCTCCATTAGAATTATTATTTCATATATTACATATTTATTAGTGATATATATTTTTATAATCGTCGATGAATGGTGAACTTGAAAATGAATCTCATCGCGTCGTGGAGACGGTAATCCGTACGTACGCACGAGCGACAATATAATTTCTTTAAAGTTGTGGAATCGGATGGTATATCATATATACAGAATCATCATCAAGTTATATTTATTATTTACATCAATTACACATCATTATTATACCCATCCAAATAATAATGTATTGAATAACAATTACACCACGACGTGGAGACGGTAAGCCGTACGTACGAACGTATGGTGAAATGTCATTCAAAGGATGGATAGAATAATAAATTTTGTTGTACCATATTTATAATAACATCACAGTATATAATAGATACTTGATTTAATATTTTATAATGTAAATAACAAAGAAAAAGGAAGTGGAAGAAGAAAGGAACTTGAAAGAGGTGATGAAATATTTACCTCTTCTCCGGGTTATTCCTTTTGATTTGATAAAAAGTGATCCTTAAGATGGATTTATGACTAAAATAAGGCCTCTAGTATTAAGTTAGGGAAGTTGAGAGAGTATTTGGTCAGGTTTTGGCCATTCCAAAAGGCATTGAATGTGTGAATTAGAGAGAAGTGGGAGTGCCCTTTTATAAGAGGGTGAGGGGAACCTTAGGAAAAGCTAGAAATATTATTTTATAATAAAATCGTTTTCATTTTCTAATGGATAAAAAATGTATTATTTAAAGGATAAGGTGGAGATGGGTAAAAAACCACTCAAACAATAGGTTTTAGACCAGTTTGGGTCACTATTGTAACCTTATCTTTTAGATTTAACTCTTAGTTAAATAATCTGACATTTACCATGTCTCTTTGTATTTTAATCTTATATGGTTAATGAAATTTCTATATACTTCCAAAAGAACCCCAAGTTGTTCAGTAATTATACACCTATAATTATATAAGTCCTTTGTCCGAACCATAGATTTTTAGGAATAGAATATCAATTAATAATATAATATTTGTTGTAAAAACTCTTTTATGTCAATGTTGACACTATTTGGTGTTTTGTTTTTTTTTTAAATTCATAATAGGATTATTACTTCAAAAACAAATCATATAATCAATTATAACATGTAACATTAACCTATAAAATTCCTATATGGCATCAAGACGTTCAAATTATATTTATTGTAACATATATAATACCATTTATTTGATTCTTTCATTAATGAGGAAAATATTGTATCATCATTGTGTCATAAATAAATATATTTATTTTTTTTTCAAAAATTATAAATAAAATATCCTCAGATAGGAAATATTTTTAGATTTATAATTACTATTTATAGTCAAATATATCAATTATATAATCTCATATAAAATTTGTTTTACTAAAAGATAATTTCTTTTTTTTTATTTTTGTCTCTACATTAAATTATTTAATATATAATGCCATTATCACTCCCAAGTGGATCAAGGGGGTCCCAAAATCGACCCAAGGATTCCCTTGGTCATCCATTACTCTTCCAATAATTTTAGATCAAGTGTTAAAGTAATTTTGTATTATTATAGTATTATTTTTTAACCTTATTTATTGGATTTACCCTTTTAACCAGGGTAAATAAAATATTTACTGAAGTAAATATTCCTAATGTCTAAAAATAAAAGTTACCTATTTACACAACTTTAAACTCCTGATTCCATGTTTGGAATCCATTTTTCTAAATTCAAAAACACTAAAGTGGAAAAAATTAATTTAAAATTAATTCTCATTGTCAATACAAAAAGAGAGTTTTTAAGAAATAATAACTATCAAAAGATTGACACTTTCTTATGTCTCGTTTAAATGTGAAATTATGTAAAATGACTAGAATTGGATTAAATGGTAAAAATATAATCTATTTATACTTCCAAACCATTAAAATATATAATTTATCACTATAAATTATTTTGATTAAAGAAGCTGTTTTCAGTTAAAATATAGTATTTTTCACTATTCAACCAAATATGAAAGTTATTAGAAATACACCAAAAATTTGTTGAAAATCAATTCTTATATACCGATTCTAAAGAAGAAGTTTATTTTATCAAATTGAATATATAAAAGTTTCAAATATTGTATTTAAAAAAGGTTTTCCATTAAAAGGCGGTAAAGTTGCATTTTTTGAAAAATTCTTCTTTTATCTGAAAAAATGAATTTGTTCTTAAATTATGTCTAAGAAACTCATAATATTGATTATAAAATTATAAGAATTTATAAAGATAAAAATTAAGTTAATACTATTCATAATCTATTTTGAACGGCTAGTTTGGTAATTTATGGTGCCCTAGAAATCGGTGTTGCGTGTAGTGCAAGTTATTGAATTACTTTGAAGAAACAACGTACTATGAAATCTTGGGGTGTTACATTCTTCCCTCCTTCAATAAATTGCATCCTCGTAATTTGAAATTCTTTTTCGAAAAGAAATGGTTAAAAATAGAAAATACCTTTGGGAAAACCCACATCGGAAATTAGTTTAATAAAATTTAGTCTTAATAAGAGGAAAGGGGAAATAAAAGGGTCACCACCAAATTATGATCTCGATTAGAAGAACATTGGTGGAAATTAGAGACATATAATTGGAGGAAAAATGTAAATATTTATAGGTAGTGATTGTGGTCATCAATCACAAACAAGTTTAAAATTGAGGGCCTTAAATTCATCAATCTATGCTGATTTGAAATACCATCGGTTCAACAAAACATAAGGTATTAGGATAACACATTTTTGGTTTTAAGATCCCTTCCCTAAAGTTTAAGATTTAATTTACCCCTAGAATAAGAGGGGAAAAAATTATATATATATATATATATATATATATACATACTTGACAAGTTGAGTTTCATCCTTCAACTAATTCCTACCACAAACTCATCTTTCAATCCAAAAGATTTCAAAAAAATATATTCTATTTATCCTAATTGTATAGGGTTCCAAAAATAACGAATTTATAATTCAACTATCAGACCCTTTAAAAAACTAGATTATACAATCTAAGGACTTCATGTAGTCTAGTAGTAGGCGATAAGTCCCAATTTCACCATGGTTGTGGGTTCGATTCTCGCAGCTTGTCCGACACGACATATTATCACACGGTCTGCGTGTAGTACTTTTTACAACAATCCAAAAATAAACTTAACAATAATATCCAATTTCAAACTTAATCCATTCTAACCTTTAGACTTATTCAAAATAATTCTATCCAAACTCACAGTCCAAAATTTATAAGTAAGTAAAACACAATGAAGATCCTTTTTTCCACATAATAACATGTGAACACCTTCATCATGTATTCTTTTAAAACATGGTAACACCCTAAATTACCATAAAACCTTATTTATTACATTCATGCTACCTTATCCTTTATATAATACTAGATATATTCCTTATATAAAAAAATATTGAATATTCCAACAATAATGAAATAAAAAATCTATTAATCAGTTCAAACTAAGTTAAGAATATCAAATATAATTTATCCAAATAAACCATCTCTTATTCCAAAATCCCTACCTCATTATCAAGACCATATTAAGAATTACAGTTCCTTAAAAATGTATTTTTCCAAAAAGTGTAGCTTACTATTAAGTCACTTTTCTTAGAACCATATAATCTCAAATCCTCAATAAAATAGTACTGTAGTACGATCCTTATTTATCTCCATAATTCATATAACTATTATATTATTGATACAACCCTCAAATGAAATAATTCTATAATAACAACATAAGAACACTAGTCATTCCTCTTCATCTGAGGTAGAATCATAACTTGATTATTATCAATACCATCATTGGCGGTATAATCTGATGACTGAGACATTGATTCGCTTAGTGTCCCAACTCCTTGAAAATGTAGCATTGTACATTAGAAACTTTTTCCTTACCCTTGAAATCACATACTTGGTGCCCATTTTCTCCACATCTTATAACAAACTCATATTACCTTCAAGAATTTACCAAGTTGATTCTTTCCACAGTTATCACATATGGGAAAATCCTTCTTTTACCTCTTCCTTTTATCCATCTTTCTCTCTTCCATCATTTTCTTCTGTTGCTTCCCTTCAAAGACATAGGACTCATAGAATTGTTTACTTATCTTATTAACACATGATACTATTTCATCATATGTTGAGAATACATGGGAGACTATTTCCCTTCTAAATGTTGGATTAATACCATGAATGTTATGATCCTTCTTACTCTTTGGATCATACGTATTGCTGGAGTTCTTATTCCTTCTACTAGGATCCATTTCTATAAAATGGCATACACTAGGTCAGTTTATGAATTGCAATGAATAATTCAAAACTTGAAAAATACCTAACGTAAATTGAAAAGTTTATGGATATAATCCATAATCATAAAAAATGTTTTCTTTGAGGAGGTATAAATTCATATATCCTTAATAATGATTTGTAAAGAAAAAGAGAATTATCCTAAGAATATCCCCTAGGAGTTTCGTAACCAAGAGTGCAGTAAGTCCCATTGTCGTGGACCATTTCCCGTTCGAGTCTAGCTCAAAGTGGTGTTTTCAGGTTTTACCCCTAGGTATATCTGTGCCAGAGCCGCCTCTACCAGCTCATATCCAGACAGAGATGTATTGCTTGGAAAACTAACAAAATCTCTATAGTAAAAAAATTCTAATTTGTTCTTCTATACTAATACTCAAAGTCTATATTAGGGTAATGTGTTCTAATCACAGTTTATCTAAATCTAGTTTTCAAGGTTTTTTCTAAACTTTCTCTAATACCAACTGTAACGCCCCAACCCCAGTTAACCAAAGTCAGTGCATTATTTTAATACATTGGCATGATTACAAGGAATCATGTCCTGAAGGAACGATTAGTTTACCAGTCTTGGAAAATATATTACACACATTAATGTTACATTACACTTTATAGCATACAAAACAACATAAATAATCCTTTATGAACTCCATTATTCCCTTGGCTTAACCCTGCTTATCAATCACAATACACTTCATGGAATCCTGGGAAAAATAAAACATAGAAAGGGGTGAGATCAAACTCTCAGTAAGGGTAATAAATACAATGGAAAATAACATAAATATTAAGCATGGTGAATAATTAAAACCACATTCCTTTACCAATAATAAACATGAATACTTTTATGGCAGTAATATGAGCTGATAAATAATGTCATAATAAAAAATAATCATGGGTATTCTACTAGTGGAATGACCACATGAACCATCAATATTATTTTCATAATGAGATAATGTATAATACCAAACTTTAATTTCTGTGTCAAGGCCTTGTGCCAGGACTTATGGGCTAACTGTAACCGGACCCAAACCCGGAGAGCCTCTGTAACCAGACTCCATCATGGAGAGCCTCTGTAACCGGACTCCATCCCAGAGAGACTCTGTAACCGGAATCCATCCTGAAGGGTCTCCTATAACTAGAAACCTACCTAGAGGGCTTACTTTTACCGGTCCCCAACCTGTAGCATACTAGTCCAATACATTCATCTTAATTAGAGGTTGAAATATAACAAAAACATTCGTATTAAAAATAGCATACGAAATGTTAATACTTTAATAGTAATCCATGATTGGCATAAAAATAACTTATCCATATTCAAACATATCCCAAAACCTTAAATACAATTAGGAATATTTGTATCATAATAAATCAACTTCAAAAAAGTGTAAAATTTATCAAATGATGTTGACATAGATGAAATCTAAACTATTTGATTGAAATGTCTCTTTCTATTTTGAAATCATTTAAAGTCACATAATTATAAAAAGAAAACATTTCTTTTAAAAATATTCTTATACGATTTTAAGGGAAGCTTTGACGATGCTATAACGGTGGAAAATAGCTGCACCCGCCGTATGAGTTAAAAAAACATTCTTACCTTAATTTTGTCGAAAAGGTTAAAAAGTACCTTGTTTGGAAAACGATAGAAAGATTCCTTTCAAACCATTTTATAAAAAGTCAAACAAGGGTATAAATGACTTTAACCAATAGTATAGTAAATGGTAAAAATGTTTTGGAATACATTTTTAAGAAATATTTATGTGGATGATAAAGATTTCCCAGTAGATAATTACGTATAAAGAACCTCAGATAATAAAGAGATTGTGAAATTAACCCTTACCACATTATAATCAATCAAGTCGTATGAAAAATAGTCAATAACCACCAAATTAATCACATAATTTCATGAATATAAATAGAATCATGATAATATATATAAAATGGCAGTACAAAATACACCACATGCAATAAATAAGTGGTGAACAATGGATCCTCATGGAATTAAAAGTGAGATAAGAAACCCCTTACCTTGCACTTTCCTTTGGTCGAGGGTACATTTAACCTCGTGTATAATTACCATTTCATGTTATTATATTATATGAAAACCATATTCATATTTATTATATCATACATGATTCATTTATGACTTCATACTACCCATTTAATAATGATTTTCATGTTAAATTAACATTTCGGGTAATAATCTCTTTCTTTATCGTACATATTTTAACTTGTTATTATTGATCTTATCATTTAGATCATGAGTTATATAATTCCAGAATATAAACCTTTATTTATAAATCATACATATTAAGAATATAAATATTTATAATAGATAGATATATGGAATGGAAACCACCATTTATGGAGACGGTAGGCCGTACGTACGCATAAACGTTGTTTCTGTTTTCATATCGTATTGAATGGAAGTAAGTGAATAAGATATATGTAAGTAATTAAATACACACATGAACACACCTATATATCTATATCCAATATCATTATTATGTCATATATTACATATTTATTAGTAATATATATTTTTATAATCGTCGATGAATGGTGAACTTGGAAATGAATATCATCGCGTCGTGGAGACGGTAATCCGTACGTACGCAAGAGAGACAATATAACTTCCTTAATGGTGTGGAATTGAATGGTATATCATATATAAAGAATCATTATCATGTTATATTTATTATTTAAATCAATTAAACATCATTATTATACCCATCCAAATAATAATGTATTGAATAACAATTACACCACTAGGTGGAGACGGTAAGATGTACGTACACACGTATATTAACATGTCATTCAAAAGGATGGATATAATAATGAATTTGGTTGTAACATATTTATAATAACATCACAGTATATAGAAGCTACTGGAGTTATTATTTTATAATGGAAACAACAAATAAAAAGGAAGTGCAAGAAGAAAGGAACTTGAATGAGGTGATGGAATATTTACCTCTTCTTCAGGTTATTCCTTTTGATTTGATCAAAATGGATCTTTAGGTTGGATTTATGACTAAAGGAAGGACTCTAGGATGAAGGTAGTACAGTTTAGAGAGTATTCGGGAAGGTTTTGGCCAAGACAAAAGGCTTTGAATGTGTGAATTAGAGAGAAGGGGGGCTGTCCTTTTATAAGGGGGTTGAGGGGCACCTTAGGAAAAGCTAGAAATATTATTTTATAATAAAATAATTTTCGGTTTCTAATGGATATAAAATAAATTATTTAAATTATAAGGTTGGTATGGGTCGAAAAACACTCAACCAATAGGTTTTAGATAGGTTAGGTCCACTATAGTAACCTTATCTTTTAGATTTAACTCTTAGAAAAGTAGTTTGACATTTACCATGTCTCTTTGTATTTTTATATTATATGGTTAATAAAATTACTATATACTTCCAATATAACCCAAAGTGGTCCATTAATGATACACCTATCATTATATAATTCTTTTTCCCGAACCATATATTTTTAGGAATATAATATCAATTAATAATATAATATTTTTTTTAAAAACTCTTTCATGTCAATTTTGACACTATTTGGTATTATGTTTTTTCTAAATTTATAACAGCATTATTACCTCAAGAAAAATTAATTTAATCAATCCTAATATGTCAAATTAAACTATAAAATTTTTGGATGACATCAAAACTTTCAAAGTATATTTATTTTAACATCTATAATAACATTTATTTGAATCTTTCATTAAAGAGGAAAATACTGCATCATTATTGTGTCATAAATAAATATATTTATTTTATGTCTAAAAATTATAAATAAAATATACTGAGGTGAGAAATATTTTTATCTTTATAATTATTATTTATAGCTGAATAGATAAATTATAAAACCTCATATAATTTTTTTTTTACTAAAAGATATTTTCTTTTCTTATTTTTGTCTCTACCTTAAATTATTTAATATATAATGTCATTATCACTTCCAAGTGGATCCATGGGGTCCCAAAATAGACCCAAGGAACTCCATGGTCGGAAATTACTCATAAAATAAGGTTAATACAAGTGTTAAGGTAATTTTTTATTATTATAATATTATTTTTTTAACCTTATTTACTGGATTTACCCTTTTAACCACGGTAAATAAAATATTTACTGAAGTAAATATTCCTAATGTCTAAAAAAAGTTACCTATTTATTCAATTTGGACCTCCTGATTCCAAATATAGAATCAGTTTTTATAAATTCAAAACACAAAAGTGGGATAAATTAATTTAAAATTAATTCCTGTTGTCAAAACAAAAAGCGTGTTTTTAAGAAATAATAACTATCAAAAGATTGACACTTGCTTGTGTCTAGTTTTAATGTGAAATTATGTACAATGACTAGAATTGGATTAAATGGTAAAAATAAAATATATTTATACTTCAAAACCATTAAAATTTATAATTTATCACTATAAATTATTTTGATTAAAAAAAGTTGTTTTCTGTTAAAATATAGTATTTTTCACTATTCACCCAAATATGAAAGTTATCAGAAAACACCAGAAATTTATTGAAACTAAATTCTTATATCCCGATTCTAAATAAGAAGTTTATTTTTTCAAATTGAATATATAAAAGTTTCAAATATATTTTTTAAAAAAGCTTCGCCATTAAAAGGCGGTAAAATTGCATTTTTTGAAAAATACTTCTTTTATCTAAAAAAATGAATTCATTATTACATTATATCTAAGAAACTCATAATATTGATTCTAAAATTATAAGGATTATATAAAGTTCAATATTCAGTTAATACTATTCATAATCTCTTTTGAACGGATAGTTTGGTAAATTATGGTGCGCTAGAAATCGGTGTTGCGTGTAGTGCAAGTTATTGAATTACTTTGATGAAATAACGTACTATGAAATATTAGAGTGTTACATTGAGTCCTACTTGACACACCATATATAAAATTGAGTTGTGGATGATTCCTATACATCATAAATGACTTATTATTAATTTTCCTAAAGTATCAAAACAATATGAACGTGTTTTCTTGGTTTTTAGTATGTGATGTGTTTTTTGAACTAAAATGTGAATTTTAAATAAAATGACACACATGGAGTCATAATAGTCACAACGTGTTTGGGATTTAAATGAGGATGATTCATAATTATAAGAAATGACTTAATAATGATTTTACTAAAATATCAAGACAATATGAATGTGTTTTCTCAGTATTGAGTATATCATGTCTCTTTTTTACAAAAATGTTAATTTAAACAAAAAACACACACTTTAAGTCATACTAGTCACATCATGTTTTGTTTTTATGTTAGAATGATTAATTCATATAAAAAATTACTTAAGAATACTTTTACTGAAGTATCAAGATAATCCTTGTATGTTTTCATTATTTTTAGTGATTGATGCACATTTTGAACTAAAATGTAAATTTCAAACTGATAATAGCCACTTTCAGTGGTATCAGGAACACCATATAATATATTTAGGTATGAATAGTTACTAAACATCAAAAATGAATTATGGATAATTTTTGTAAATTATCAAAACAATCCAAATGATTTTTCTTGATTTTGAATTTGTGATATGTGTTTTTAACAAAAATATTGATTCCAAATAAAAAGACACACATAGAATCACACTGGTCACACCATGTGTAGGATTGATGTGAATATAATTCCTTACTATTGAAAATATATTATGAACAATTTTACTAAAGTATCAAAACAATCCAAATGTGTTTTCTTAGTTTTGAGTAAATCATTTATCTTTTTTTCTGAAACGTAAATTTAAACCGAATACGTGTACTTTAATTCATACTGATCTAATTGTGTGTCAATTTTACATGAATATTATTTCTACACAGAAAAAATTACTTATGAATCATTTTCCTAAAGTATAAATTAAATCTAATAATGTTTTCTGATTTTTTAGTGATTGACATGAATTTTGAATAAAATTGTCAATTTAAAACTGATAACAAACACTTTAGAGTCGTACAAGGAACACCATGTATCAGATTGAGGTGAGGTTGATTACTACATGTCAAAAATGATTTATGGATCATTTTACTAATTAATCAACACAATCCAAATAAATTTTATCATTTTTGATAATGTGATCTATGTTTCTAACTAAAATGTCAATTTTAAACTAAAAACACGTACTTTAACTCATACATGACACACCATGTATTGGATTGAGGTGAGGATGATTCTTACCAATAAAAAATGAATTATGGATCATTTTCCTAAAGTATCAAAAAAATATGAATTTTTTTCTCATTTTGGATTGTGTGATGTGTGTTTTGAACTAAAATGTAAATTATAAACTAAAAAAATTCACAACGATTTATTCAATGAACACTATATATTGGATTGAGGTGCGGATGATTGAGGTGTGAGAAATTCCTAAATGATCCCATGTAGCTTTGAAAATGATACCATATCTATTACATGAGAAACATTATACATTGGATTGATGTGTGAATGACTTTTATAGGTTAAAAATGACTTATGATTTTTTTTCTAAAGTATCAAAACAATATGAAAATGTTTTCTAGATTTTGAGTATGTAATGTGTGTTTTGAACTAAAATGTCAATTTTATGCTAATAAAATAAAATTCGAGTCACACTGGGTATACCGTCTATCAAATTGAGTTTTGGTTGATTCCAACACTTCACACCATGTATTTTTATACTAAAATGCATTCAATATTTGGGGTTATCTACCAATATTGTTGTATAATAATCTAGAATGTTGAATTCATTATAGAATAAATATAAAAGTTCTTCATCATGAGTGTATCATCCTAGTTGAGTGCATAATCATATTATATGAGTGCATCATGACTGTATCATCATTCTTCACGACCTGTATGAAAATTAAATAAATAAGTACTAGAAAAAAATGATAAGTAAATTAAATAAAAATAATATATAAAATAATGATAAAATTCACTAAAAAAGTTGTAGGAATTAAAATAATCATGATGTCTATATAAAATCGAACACCATGTTTTTGTCCTATTAGTTTATAAACAAATCTATTTCCTACAAAGAATATGAGTACTATAAAAATTCCATGTAGTATTGTTAAAAACCAATAAACAAAGGATTAGTAAATATTTTAAATGAAATTGTAATTATTATTGGAGATAACTTTTCGAGGATGTTATTTTGTTGATTGAATATGATATCATTAATAAATTGGAAAAAATAATAACCCAAATTGTTTCCATTATTTTTTTCTATGCTCTACCAAAACATTGAGAGAAATATGTAATTTTATTTGATATATGTTTTGATTGTGGAATTTTATTATATATTCCATTATACATATAAATTTATAGAATTCGTTAGGCTTTTGTGCCCATAGACTATCATCGTGCCATGATTTTGATGATATTTAAACACCACTCTATCATAACATAATTTTCATTAATATATAACCTAATATGTATAAATTGATGTTTATTTGTAAAAAATTTTAAGTGTTGTATTATAAATTAATAAATGTCATCACATTTGGTCAGTTTTTGGTTATCCATGAATTGAATCTAGAAAATAAATCATTTAAGTATCCAAAATGATGGAAATGAGTAACCGATATTGCCTAAAAAAGGAATAAGCAATGAAATAAATAAAATTATATTTGATATGATAAAATTGAATAGTTTTACCTACAGACTGGGTATTAAGAATATTTTCTCTTTTTTAATATTTCTTAAAAACATTGTGGCTAGTTTTTCTATTATTCCTTTATATATATTTAGTTCTAATGAGAGTAGATGTGTAAATGTGATGTGATGACTAATGAGTCCAAATTTATATTCACAAGGTTTTCCATTAAAAGATTATTGATATATACACCTACAAAAAGTATGAATAGTATTTAGTCATAATTAACATAAGATATTAACTATTGGAAAAATATCCTGAAAACACACATCAAGTATACATTTACATGTGATACTACAATTATTCATGCATAAGGATTTAATTTACATTCTCATTACCTATATAGTCTATAATGGCCTCTCCACACTTTTTTCTTTAAAATCAATTGTTGTACTATCACTACTTTTTAACATAGTATTAGCATGAATCATTAATTTATGTAAATGAAGATGTTCAATGGGTGGGGGTGAAGTTACATTGTGAAGATATTTTTTATTTTTTAGTTTACCCAATAGATCATTTCTATTCAGCCTTCCATTCCACCCTCATCCCTTTTTTTCATCTATAATAACATTCTATAGTTCATACCATTTTCATTAATTGTTTATGGTTTTTCTTTTTAAGTAAATTGTAAATGAATTTTTTTTATTAACATGTTTTTTACAAGATATAATGGTAATTCTAAAAAATTTCCCATAGCTTCCATTACCATATGAATATTTACATCATCAAGTGGAACAAGTAGCATAGTGACTGGCTCATGAGCTATGTGAATCTCCACTCTCAAATGACCTATTGGAAGTAGTTTTTTTTACAGAATATCTCCTTTGATATTATACATGGCACCCCTTGCAAAAAGGTGACGGGTTAGTTTAGATAGATATAAATCAACATCATTTTAAACTTATATAATATCCCTTAATAATGGTATCAATGTTCTTTTGATTCAAATTTCATAGATTGTTTTTAAAATATTTATTACCACTTCTAAGATATCTTTTTGAGGAGAATGACTCACCTCAAAACTAGTGAGTGGGGGGGGGGGGGTCTTCACATAGTGATTTTTCTTGTATTGTTTCTTATATTTTATTCCTTACCATAAAATTTTCTAACAATTATGATTTCTAATTATTTTTCTATTCTAGTACAGATAATAATTTATGTAACTCTTCCATTTTATTATATTTAACTAATTCTTCATTTCTTTTCTCAAAATATGTTCGGGTTAACACCCCAAAACCCAAACCTCTAAAGCAATGATAATGTTGTAGCCACTTCAAGGAAACTGATAGTTTTTGTTCATTTGGTATGGATAAAGATGATTCGTGTGTATATATTAGATAAAAAACATAGAAAAATAAGTAATCATTATTATTTTATACTATTTTAAATAAAACACTATTTTTATTACTTCATACTTACACAATACTCTTACATTTTTGTGTGTTTTAATCTATTAGTATCCCATCTTTATTTACATAGTCCTCCTTCCATAGCACATAAAATGGTATGGATGTGGCTTTGAATTTTTATGCATCAATCTATATATAAAAAAACAGAAAAATAATTATCTTGGTGTTTCATGTCACATAAAATTATTATGATAGATTTGAAATATGTACAAATTTTTAAGTGAAGCATACCCCATTCTTTCTTTATAGTTGGGGTATGCTGGTTTTTCTTCACATTTCTTATTTTTAGATCATTGTTATTGTTTCCTAAATTAACAATTCATAATAAAAGTGATTAATACATTTATTTTCAAGTAATTTATTAAGAGTATCATTGTACCAGAAAATATGTCTCTTCACAAAAACTAATAAACACATCCCACACTTGTTGGTTTTTTAGGTGTCCACACATTTATGGTTGGTACAGTTTTATTTTCCCTTCAAAATATTTGAGATGATACTTTTTATGAATTGTGTAAAATACACTATGATCCTTTCTAGCAATCATTAATACAAATTTTATTCAGGAGTCATCTGCTATAAATTAACTATACAAGGGATAATGAAGATTAAATCAACGTTTCATTATTGTTTTAGTAAAATAAATAAATTATATCATAATGATACCCTAATATCTTCCCAAATTAGTGAATTAAGAACATACAGAACATTTTGCAGTGAATATACATCAATAGGAATGTGCATGGGTGTGTTGTGCCCAATGAAACTATTGAATATTCCCTTATTTGGGTTAATAAGCTAGCTGTGTGCATTCTATCAAACCTTGAATTTCAACCCATTCTTTCTTGAAATAATAATTTTTTCTAACACAAACATGATATGATGCTCCTATTTTTTTAGGACACATTTTTTTCACTATCTACAATTTATATAGCTTCAAAATCATCAATATGTTGTTCCTTAAGATTGGTAGCATCAGAATGTGAAGAAGGTTGTTGTTCCTCTGAATTGGGAGCACCATCATGCTATAAAACCTATTATTCCTCAGGATTGGGAGTATCGGTATATGTAGAGTTAATTATTGGTAGAATTTGTTGAACATTTAATTAATATTTGATAAATTTATTAGTGAACTGATAATAATATGAGGTAATGTAATGTATATTAAAATAAATATATAACCTACTTATTGGGATCTATTTTTTAAAATATTGATGTGATATGACCCCTCTATCAAGTATCAAAATCTCTTCATTATGGCCTCCTCTAATATAAAAGACCTCATCTACATTGGGACCATTTTGAAATGATTATTAAATCCCTATGAAAGGGTCATCCTTAGTTGAACTGACATCTGAACCTCAAGTGGTTTTAGTTGATAATAGAACAATTGACCACTTTCAGTTTGTAGGATCTGGATCATAAAAATACTTGAACATCCTGTGATTCCATTATAAACGGTTCGTCTTTTCACCCATCCTTACTAAAATCCAATTTCACAAATCCACACCCATATCTTTTAACATCAGCCCTATTATCAACCCACTTTCATTTAAATATTTGTACATGTAATGTTGTATAATCCAAATACCCTATTTGTTTGATGATGAAAAAGTATGACATATTCCCATAAATTGGATTTTTTTTCCTTAGTACTAAATACATGAATCGATTTAGCCACAAGTGTAACTCCTTAATTTTACATAGTAATACATTCATCATGTAAATTTGTATATAATTTATAACCATTAATTACTAACCATTATAAGATAATACATGAACACTTGGACTTTTGTCTAGCCATAAAATTTATTCTAAAATTGAATCTATATTTTCAGTTGACTCTATAAAAATTTGGTCTCAAAACCATCCTATAAAATATTTATTATGTATATTTGATATCCATATTTCATCCCTTGATGGATTCAAATGATTAAGAATTAATTTTTGGGCTTCATCATATGGTTCCACCTATAAACTATTATGAAAAACATAAAGGTGAGTCTACTACCGCTCAATAATTGTAATTTTTCACAACATCTTTTTTGGAAATGCATTAACCCACAAGTAACCCAATGTTATAAAGTTTTGGTAGAACAATTCGTTTCACATTGGATTGGTAGTCTATACAGAATTCAATGGCTTCCTCAATAACATATCACTCCACAATAAAAACTTTTGGTCAACTTTTATTTTACCTACACGTTCAAAATATTCATATACCATTCAATGGGGAAAATCCATCTATAATTTAAATGGCCACATTGCTTAATCCCTCTTACTATGTAAACCATCAATTAAGACATCATATAAAATAATTATAGTAGGAATAACATATCCAATTCACCTAATATGAAAACAATTTCCTTTTCCACATTTGGAAATTTCATTGGATCTATAAATTTTCTACATAAATATTTGAAAATGAAAAAAATATTGGTTAATTTATGAAAGAAATTATTCGTAAAAATGAAACATGCATTAGATAGTTCATCATAACAGGATAGTCAGTTGATTTTAGACCCTCTAACTTTAAATCATTCATTTAAATGATATTCTTGATATTTTATGAATACCCCTCTAGAACCTTTACATAATTTAAGATGTTTTAATATTGATATCACTCTTACTTGGAAATATTTAAAGCAATTAGTTAAAGAAAATTCTATTTTCACTCTTCACTGGAGCCAAAAATTTCAATATTCACATTTTAATAATTTCCAAACTAACCATAATTCCATCCATTTTGGTTTATTAATGTTCCAACAATATTATCATGTACATTTTTTTTCAATATAAAAAACCTGACAACTTTTTTTGAAATACAAAAATTCCAAAATGGTAGTTCAGAAAAAAAAATTCAACTCTTTTTCCAACTAGTTTTTGTAAATTATTAAAAAAAGGTATACTAAAATTAGTGTCCACGTCTTTAAATTTCTCAAGTGGTTTATCTTCTATTAGTGGATACATAATTGGATGTTCTTCTGAACACACATAAAATAATTTCATCTAAGATTTTTACTTCTGTATCTATGGTAGAAATCATTGATGTCCTAGAAACATAGTCTTTGATGAATGGTTAAATCTAATGGACTATGTAAAATGTTCACAAATAGGACACCCTTGAGTTCCTTTAATGTTATATCATTACAAATATATATAAGAAGGAAAGAAATTTTTCATCCTCTACAATATATCTATCAATGTGAAATATTTATTTTTCTATGCATCATACAATATAACACAAAATTCAAATGACAATTTAAAATATTTGATCAATAGTTCCAAATTAATATCAATATTATTAACTGGATGTTTTGGTCATAATATAACAATAGATAAGATAATGTATTTCCATTTCATGCATAGACATGGTGGAAAGTTATATTTTACCAACAAATTTGACCATGTGTTGTGAGTGATTCTTTTGAAACCAAAAGGATTCACTCCATTTATAGATAGTATAAGATAATGTTTTCTCATCTTGTTTAAAATTTAGTATACCCTTGATCAATTATCTTCCACTGAGGAGAGTCTACCAGGTGATGAAGTTTCTCATATTTATTTATGGTATCTTCATTACATGTTAATTGTCTTGTAGTCTCCTAACTTCCATATAGGCACATTAACCTTAAAATTATTATAATTTACCATTAAACATTCTTTGGACCTGATTCATCTTTATTGAATCAATAATTACCACACATTGGGAAATTTTAAGTGATTTTTTGGTCCTTTTGAAATAGTATACACTCATTTGGAGAAAAATTTATTATTTCAGAGATGATACCCATTGAATGTTGAATTCATGTAGTGATATATGTTATAAAATGATTCTCATTATCTCCATGAATCATATTATTCAAGAGATAAAGTAATTTAGAAAAACTGGTGTCACTCTATCCATCGCCATCTTTTAAATTATAAAGTTTCAGTATGGTTGACAATGCTATATATTTAGTATAACCAGTATACAATGTAATCTTTGCACAACTATTTAACATCTCAACCAATTTTAAACTATCATGAGGTTCATCTTCAACTATCATTTCCATTTAATCAATAAAATAATCATCATTTTTAATACATGTAATCATATCCTCATATGGTCTTCATCATTTTCCACACTTGTAAGTATATTAGATGGTCCATAAAATATATTCATATCCCAGTCACTCACAACATTCAATTTTTCCCCATTTTTAGTCAAACATTTTTAACTTAGATCTATTCTCTAGCTGATCAATTGTAATTCTAACTCATATATACTAATTAGTATTTAATAAAAATAGCATAAATATAGATAATGTATTAGAGATGGTTCATATGCAGGATATTTTATAAACTTGATGAACTATTTCATCTCATCCTCATGATCTTATATCATGTGATTATTATCCATCCATTTTGGATTTATATACATACTATTTGATTAGTAAATATTAATATTTAACAAAATAAATAAATATATAGAATATCAATGCTTTGAAACCATAAAATATCATTCTTAAATAATCATTAATGATACAAGAATTCATTGTTCTAATAAAATAAGAGTCAAATGAGTGGTATTCAGAATGTTAAAATTTTATCAAAGGGGACCTTCAACAACCCTTTAAAATAAACTAGATTTATTTAACACCACATACCACTTTAAAACATTACATTTCTTAAATCAGAGTAAAAAAAAGTAAATAACCGAAGATGAATAAAAAATTATCACTGTCATCATTACATGGCTATAAAAACTGAAATATCTTTTCATAAAACATGGCATGAAAGTAAAAAAAAATTAGTCAGGGAATTATAATTTTAATGGACTACCAACATTTTAAATTACCATTTTTGGGAATACCATTTTTAAGAACAACATTTAAAAAACAATTCAAGATATATAATTTGATTTTCTAAACCATCCTTTGTCCTTAAATATGTATTCATTTATAAATATATATACAACTAATCTCTTTACACATATTCAAAAATCATTGTGTGAATATTTGAAATAATTTATCTATATTTATATCTATGTAGTCTTTATTTAATTCCTTCATTAACTAGAAGTGAAAAAAAATCTTCTTCAGCATGGTAAAGCTCTATATAAATAACCTATCATTATCATGAAATACAAAATACTTTGAGACTTCATCAAGAACCATTAATTTTTAGATAATGAATAAAAATATCATAAATACAAACCAATGTTAAATATTAAATATTAAATATATAGCAGTGTATTTTGGAGTTCAAAAATTGTATATGAGTCAAGAATTTCAATTCTAATTAAGTTGGATTGATTTTATTAGCTATGTGGGTATTAGAAAAATGTCATTACTACATATTCATACATCACTGTTGATAATGTAATTCTTTTTGGTTTTGATGTAATTTAAACTTATGAAGGCATATAAACAATTGGAGTCATCAATGTTCTAGTTATATCATAACATCATGTTATTTCATATGTGATAGTTCATTCTGCATCCATTATCTATGTGCATAACCCATGTGTTCAAGCCATATCCGAGGTATAAAATATATAAAAAATTGGTACTTATAAAAAAAATATAATAATAATAACAAAAAATATTTTAAAAAAATTAAAAATATATACAAAACATATTTATTCCACAACAATATAAAATTATTAAGAAAAAACATTAAAAAAATAATGCATATAAATAAAGAGTATCTGTATAAGTATAAAAAGTATTATGAAATAATTTTTATTAGGGGATATATATATATAATTGTGAAAATCATACAAACTAAATTAAACTCATTACATAATTCCTAAAAAAATAAAAAAAAATCAGGAGATATTAAAATTATCGAGGTTTTTATGCTTAATAATGTAAGAAAATGGGAAAAATTGTATAATTTTAATCCATGAGAGTAGGAGGGAAACATGGAACATGGATTATATTACTATATATGCATTAAAAAACTCTACATACTTATCATATTCATTAACCACCTTACATGATATGTTGGCAAGGTTTTTTATTGCACATCTAGGAGCTCCATGAAATCAAAGAGAAATAATAGTGAATTGTTGAAAATGAACATGAAGGTGAGGGAGAGGGTGAACCAAAAATGGTGCGAGGAGAGGGATATTGGGTGTATAATTAGATATGAACATTATGAATTATATATATATATATATATGAAAATTGTAATAGAATTATACTAATATATAAATTCTTATATAATTTTTTTTATAAAATATTAATAACAAAAATAATTATAAAATAACATTTCATTTGTAAATATAATAAGGGACCACAACTCAAGAATTCATGAACCTATGCCTACTATCATTACATTGGCATAATATTCAAGGAATCACGTCATGAAGGACAAGATAATTTAGTAGTCTTGGTAAACTAGTTACAAAAATTGAAATTTACATTACATTTTAAAATATAATATACAAAGAAAATTATTTTATAATTCGATTATTCCCCTTATAATATCCCTAAAAATAAATCAAAAAATACATCCTCATATCCTGTTGGAAATAAAATATAAAAAGGGGTTATCTCAAATGCATAGTAAGATTAAGTGTTCAATGGAAGCTATAAATAAATAAGACATAATCAAAATGGAAAGGTAGAAAACCAAAACACATGCCATTAAATTTATAACATTAGAATAATATGGAAGTAATAAATTTTGATCAAATAATTCCATATAAATAATCACATTAACATTAAAATTATCCATGGATATTCAAACTAATTGAATAATCACATGGAATAAAAATAGTTGAATTTATAATGATGGAATTCATAATGATGGATTTTTAATTATTAATATATAGGCTTCTTGATAAGACATATAATACTTTAAAGTATTTATTCCGTGAATATAATACCATTAAGGATTTAGAAATAGATTCTAATAATGTAAAGGATTTGTGCTGACATCTAATAAATGGGTAAGGCCTTAGCCAAAACAATATCTACTTTGTCTAATGAAACCTATCACTGCATTGAGGGGATTAAATTAAACAGTCCCCAAAAATGTATTTCTTATCTAAATCATTCCTTTTAAATCAAATAATCAATTTAATTCATAAAAAATGTTCCTTATCAAATATCTATATTGAGAAAAGGGTACAAATTTATCAATATTTCTTCAGTTAATCAAATAACATTCAATGTAAACATTGTATGTAAAAAAAGATATACGGTTTAAGAAATAATCATATCCATCACAAAATAATATAAATATTTAATAGAAAATTAATTCCTAATAAAAAATAATAAAATAATGTGAATGTTTCAAGATAAAGTTAACAATTAGAAAATTAAATGAGGTTGTATAATAACTTTTACCACTTGGTAATTTTTAAGTCAAATCCCCTTTGATAAGATAATTCAAATTAAAACATAAAATAACATGAATTATTAATGAATCATGATACTAATTTTCAAAATATAAGTATATAGACCAAGTGAATAGGGTTTAGAAACAATAAAGTCTCAATGGAATGTAAATTGGGAAAAAAAATCCCTTACCGTATGTTACCTTTTGGGTTGAACATGATTTAACATCCTGTAAAATGATATCAAACAAGTTATAAACTTATTAATGATCTAAATTAATGTATATATTATCTTATATTATCATTTTATAACATATTATTACCTATTAATTAATAACATTTCATTATTTTCATTGTTTCAGTTGTTAATCGCCTTGTTTTCTCATGCATGTTTAATCAAGAAAGAGCCGATTATTACACATATTATATAGTTAATAACCTCTAGAATAATAATTTTGGAATAATTATATTATTTAATCATCAATTACAATATTAAAACTAACCATTAATGATGGTTTGAAAAAGTAATTATGTTATGAATATGGAAAAGGTAGGTTGTACGTATGCAAGAGTATTTTCCATTTTTCAATAATCATTATGGAAAGAAATTAAGTAAAATTTTACCTTCAAAAAATTATAATAATATCAATAATATCATTTTATATACTTTTATATATTATAAAATTGGTGTGACAATGATAATAGAGTCACATCCCTTCGTGAAGACGGTAGTCCACACGTACACAAACAACGTTATTGTCTTTCATTGAGTGAAAAAGTAAGAAAAAGAATATAATATTTTATCATTCCAGAATGTTTACTATGTCATGAATATCATAATTATATAATTTATATCACATATAATCATTTAAATTATTCCTTACCACCTTCCATGTAAATCATTGGTGAAAGATGAACCACATATCTTAGGGAGGCGATAGTCCACCGTGTGCTTGAGTGGAATTATTGTGTCTCCTATTGAATGGAAATTAATAATTTATATATGATTTAATTAAGAAAAAGGAATAATAATGTTATATATATATATTATACTTTAGATCCATCATAATACCTAACCTTAAGAGATGTCGATAAAAATACGAACAATATCAGTTCGCAAGGTGGTAGTCCACTGTACACATGAATGATGATTTCATGAAACATTTTATTGAAGTGGAGATGGTTTTAGCCAATGAAAACATTATAACTAAATACCAATATATGTAATATAATAATTTTATAATATCATCATTATTTAAATATAATTTATGGAGGTGGAGAAACAAATAAAATAAAGATACTCAATAAAGAACATTACCTCTTATTTAGATATCTTCCTTTAGTTGGCACTAAACCCATGCTAGGTTGGATTTATGACCAAAATAAGGATTTTATAATTAGGTAAGGTATGTTTTTAGGTTATTCAGTTATTGTTTGGATGATATGACCAACTTTAGATGTGTGAAGATGTTAGGGGAGTGAGTTCCCTTTAATAGTTGAAGATGAGTGGCATTAATGTAAATACTCAAAAGTATTAACTATTGGGAAGTCAATATTACCTAAAGTGGCTCGAAAATTGATAATTAAAGGTTTATAGGGATGATATGGTTGATAAAAACCACCACCACACAATTAAAAACATGATTTAAACATTTGTTTCCTTAAATTCTAAGTTTCCCTATTTTTACCATTTGGGGTTTTCACTACGGTAACTAATTTACAAAATTAAAGTAATAATTATTGGAAATTTTATACCCAATGAATATAAATATTATATCTAATTATTAAAATAAAAAATACATGTTTATTGGAAATTAATTTTAATATAAGTGCATATAATGCGTAAAAACACTAATTTAACCATAATCGTGCAAACAACATTTTTACTATTTTGTTCAATATGATCATTATAAAATATGAATTGTTCCACAAAAAAGAAATATTTTATATTTATTTAAATTTTAAAATAAAATTGAATATGATATTATTTTCATTAATTTTAAATCACTCATTGAAATTTCATTTATTATAAAATAATATTAATGTCAATTTTAGAATTATCTATTAAATTTAAATTTGAAAATATCAAGGAAATGATGGAATTTGAATAAATAAATTTTATAAAATTTAAAAATGATATATTCATTTGAAAAATTAATGGAATTTAATAATTCAATCAAATTACTTCACTTTTAATATTTTTAGTATCATATAATTTAGTTAATTTTTAAACAAATAATTATTGCGTTGGCATTTCTTATGCATTTTAAATAAATAATTCATATCTAAAAATTAAAGATATGTTATTATAGAAAATATTATTTATATTTAAAAATAGTAATTAAAACTGAAGAAATTTTTTCCCATACCAAAGCATTATAGATAGTAAAAGTAAGAAATGTATCTTTTTTGTCTTTTTCTTTACTTACATATTATATGGGTCATATTCAAATTCAATTGGAAATGAATTACCATATTTTAGATAATATTTTTTCAAATATATATATAAAATAATTAAATAATATTAATATTATATTTTAGGACATTTTTACACTTGTCATTATATTTTAATCCCCTCAATAAATCAGTTATTACCTTAACTGAGATAATTATTTTTTACTATATTTACTATTCATTTTATTCAAAAATTATGTTATCCTCATTAGATAATATGAATTATTATTATTAAAAATATGTATTCTACTTTTCCACATTCAACTCATATAAGTTGACCAATTTAAAATTAATCTCGAAGAAGGAACAAGAAAGTAGGGTTTTTAATAGAAAAGTTTCAAAAGCTTGAAATTATTATTTTTTATCTAAATTAAATATTAAAATGATTACAATGACCTAAATTGGATTAATATTTATAAAATTTAACGAATTTTACATTAAAACAAATTCAAAATATAACTTAACATTGTAAATTATTTAAATGAAATGATAGTTTATAATTAAAAATCTGTATTTTTCAAAATTAAATAAAAAACGAAATTTCACAAAAAAATCCCAAAACATCACCCTCAGAAAATTATGATATTATGATTTCAGAAATTAATTTTATTTTTTCAAATAAATTTTCAAAAAGTATTAAAAAATAATTTTAAATTTTGTGCGCCAAACACGACTGAACAATCTTTTATAAAAATTCAGTTTTTTTATAAGAATCTCTTTCGATTAAAAGATTTTTATTATAAATAGATAATGAATAAATTTGTGTCAAATATATAAGTTTCTAATGGATATGCGATAAAAATTGTATTAAAAAATAATATTAATTGTATATTGTTTCTTGGTAACTCTCGTTGTTGCGTGTAACATCAGAAAAACTCAGTGTTGCATGCATTGAAAGATAAAATCAATGTTGAATGTCATATAGTTATTATATAAAATGTTATTATTTTATAATTTTGGGGTTGTTACATTATCCCCACCATAATTAAACCATTTCCTTGTAATCTAATCTTAATATCAGTAATAAAGGGTTTTACATTTCCAAATTCCTTTGTTGAAAAAAATCACATCGTAAAAGGGTTAATAAAACATCCTATTAATAAGAGAGAAAGGGAAATATAAAGGTCATCTGGAATAATCATATAACGAGGATTATAAGTAGGAGAAGATAGGAGGGAAATGAAAACATAGACTTGGAAGATAAAACTAACACCAAAATACTGATGGAGAGTGACCGGGAACATTGATCCCAAGAAAGTGAGAGAGAAAGGGAATTTCAAAGGACATCTGGAATAATCATATAACTAGGATTATAAGTAGAAGAACATAGGTGGGAAATGAAAACATAGAAAAGGATGAGAAAACTAACACCCAAATACTAATGGAGAGTGATATAGAACATTTATCATAAGAAATTGCGTGATCTAGATAAAGTTAACAACTAAAAAACCATAAACCCAAGAGGTGTGAAAAGGGTCATCGATATCATCATAAATTAAGGTAATACGATAAAATTTTATTTTAATATCCTTTTCTTAAAGTTGAGGAATTATTTTACTATCTAATATTAAAAAGAAAAATATAAAGTTGATAAATTTATAATTTATAATAAAAATTTAATCCTTTGGTTGTGCTTCAATGAATTTCCATTTTATCCCTTACATTAAGATATGAAAATCCAAAAAAAATTGTTTTTATGCCCCAAGAACTAAAATTCACTTTTAACGGATTGTAATATACATAATGGAGTGAAGATTATTTCTATCAGTCTCAAACTATTTTACAAGACCAATACAGTTGTCACAAGTTATCCAATATGCATAAATATTCATAAGGTAAAGTAATACATTAAACTCTAAAAGATCACCCAAATTTCAACTTAAACCATTTCATAAATGGTCAACCTTATAACCCTTCCAAAATATTATGGTCTATAACTTTAGAAAGAAGGTTACTAAATTCCCAAAATGAACTTATCATTAATTTTTACCAAGGAAGTTTGTACTATACAATTTACTTTATCTATATTAATCATCTATTTATAACAACATAATTATTTGAAAATTAGTAACATATTAAGGGTTATATTTCCCTCAATCACATGCTTTCCATTAATTTTAACATTCCAATGAATCATTTTTCATGGTCATCGGTACCATTCTACATATGATTTAAAATTATTAAAGGAAAATTACTTTAGTACAATCTTCATACACTTAATAATTATTTAAACTAGAATATCATTGATTAATATACTCTTATAACATAATTATTGAATCCAAACACAAGAAAATTAATTATTCCACATCATGATAAGTAATAACATAACCTTGACATTATTCTAATGTATATTTCCTTGGATCATGGGGTATTCATTTTCATAGTTCCCTATAGAATTATAGTTGAAGCATTAAACATTGGAAAATTATTTCTTCTCTTGAAATCATAAGAATAGTATCCTCTTTCTCTACACATGAAGAAAAATCCTTTTCATTTTAATAATTTACCAAGGTGATTCCTTCTACAAGTATCACATGTTGTAAAATCCAACTTTAACTATTTTTATTTATCTTTATTTTTCTCTATTTTCTTCTTCTTTTATTTCTTCCCTTCAGACCATAAGATTTGGAGAACTCTTTCTCTTTCTTAAAAAACATGATGTTATTTCATAATATAATGAGAATATTTGTAATAATTTCTACCTTTATAGAATTTGATCATTCCCATCAAATAAATGATCAATATTGATCAGTAGATTACATATATAGTCCACATCATGCCTTGAAAACCTTATAAAGTTTTATTTTTACATAGTAAAATATTTTGCCTCTCTTTCTCACAAATTCAAGTAATGTCGTTCAATATCCTCTCATTTACCATGAGGAAAATATTTTTACAAGAATATTTTCATGAAATCCTTCCAATCCATTCTTGATATTTCCCCCACATACGACCACCATTGATCTGCATCTCCTAAGAGATGATAAACTACCCTGATAATATTTTCACATTAACTTCTTCTTAGAGTAAGAAATATATTCTCTAAAGAACTTATTCATTGATTGACTAAAAATAGATTTTTTGTCCCATTTAATAATAGGGGTTTCTAACACAATATGTTATCTAACATTATTACACTACATAGTGGATCAGTAGGTTGCTCCATATAGGAATGGTTTTTACTCAAAACCTAAGTCATCTACCACAGTATAGTTATAATTTGATTAGTTCTAGATTTATATCCATATCCAACTTAATTATCTTTCCATGTAGGTAAATTAATACATGGATTATATGCACTGATACAGTTCATGTTCCATCCATTAGGCATCATTTCTAAATAATGGAATATGATATATTAGAACATAACATGATGAATTATAATGTATAATACCAAAAAAATTGAAACAATAAATATAGAAAATATCGTAATCATAAAAAAGGTTTCCTTTTTAGTATCATTATTTTCATCTCCTTCATAAATGTTTTTAAAGAAAATATAATTTATGCAAAGCATATACTCTAGGAGTGTCAAACTAGTTTCTAAGTAAGGCCCATTTTCGAGTACTAAGTAACACTAGAGTAAATCTTGACACACCTTATTCTGAGTTATTACACATAGGTACCTCTATTCAAGAACATCATCTACTTGTAGTATCCAAAAATTATTTATTTCTTAAGAAAACCCCATAATTCATACCTTTCCAAAACATTAGGATGTTTCTATATAGTAATCCTCAAAATATTTCATTGGGTTATGTTCCATAATCTATGATTTTTTAAATCTAGTTCCCATTATTTATACTAATCTTTCTAAGATACCAAATTTAGTGACCTCAACCCCAGCAGCACATAGACAGTGCCTGCTACCATTGCATTGGTATAAGATTCAAGGAATCACATAGTTTAGTAGTCTTAAAAACTAGATACATAATTTAAATTTTAATTACATTTTAAAACATAAAATAAAAAAATAATTTAATTTATAATTCCATTATTCCCCTTACAATATCAATATATATCAATCAAAAAACACTTCTTCATATCATCGGGAAAATAAAACATAAGAAATGGGTGAGCTCATATACTTAGTAAGGGTAAGTATACAGTGAAAGCTATGAATAAATAAGGAATAATGATAATGGAAAGGTAAATCACTAAAAAAATTACATTAAATTAATATCTTGAGAATAATATGGTAGGAAGAAAAGGTGATCAAATAATTCCATATAAATAACCACATGATCATGAAACATAACCATAAATTTTCTAACTAATAGAATAATTACATGGAATATCAATAACTGAATTCATAATGATAGAATACATAATTATGGATATCAAAAACATACCATCGAGGATTAATTTCAAGACATAAAATAATTTCAAGGATTCATTCCAATAATCTAATTTCCTCAAGGATTTGTGGAAAGATTTTAATTTCATCAAGGCTTTATACTGGCATCTAATAAATGGGTAAGGCCTCAGGAAAAACCATATCTAGTTTGTCTCATGAAACCAACCAATAAATAGATGGGATTACATTTATATAAACCCAAACCACATAATAAATATCCAAATAATTCCTCATATATAAAATAATTAATTTAATTCAAAAACAATGTGCCTTATCAAATATTTGTATTGTGTAAATGATATTTATTTATCAATGTTTCCACAGTTGATCAAATAGAATTTAAATTAGAAACTGTATTTAAAAATGTTTTTTAGTATATTAAATGATTATATCCATCACATAAGATTATTTATATTAAATATAAATTTAATTTCCAATAAAAAATGATTACAAGAAAGTGATTGCTTTAAGAAAAAGGTAACAATCACAAAAAGAAATGAGAGTGTACAATAACTTTTACCACTTGGTGATTTTCAATTCAAATCCCTATGGATGAGATAATTTAATGTGAAACATAAAATCCCATAATTTATGAATGAAACATGTTATTAATTGTAAAATGGGTAGCATATACACCACATAAAAGTGATTTTATATATATAAACAAATAAGACTCAAGGGAATGTAAATTAATACAACATCCCTTACCTTACACTTCCTTTTTGGTTGACTGCAGTTTACACATATGTATTGTGATTTAAATTTTTTTTATTAAATTATTAAAGAACCATATTAATATTTAAAATATCATATATGATACTGTCATAACATATTATTACCTATTCATTGATAACCACAAATTATTTTCATTGTTTTTGGTTTTAATCGCCATGTTTTCTCATGCATGTTTCATTATGAAAGATATGGTTCTTACACATATTATATAGTTATATATTCTATATAATAATAATAATGTCTTAATTATCATATTTACACATCTATTATACTTTTAAAAGTAGTCATTAATGATGGTTATGAAAAATGAAGTATGTAACGATCATAGAGACAGTAGGTCGTACATACACATGAGTAACATTTTAGATTTTTCAATGATCATTATAGAAAACCGGTAAGCGATATTTTACATTTAAATAATGATAATAATATCACTAACACCATAATATATACTTTTATATATCATTCCTATGGTTTGGTGATGAAAAGAGTGTCACATCACTTCATGAAGGCGGTAGTCCACATGTACATGAGCGACGTTATCGTCTTTCATTGAGTGATAAAGTAAGAAAAGATAGTTGTATATTATATTTACATAATGATAAATATATAATTAATATAATAATTATTTAATTTGTATTTGATATAACAATTAACATGATTCCTTATCAACTTCCATAAAAAGTGTTTGTGAAAGATGAATCACATCGCTTCATGAGGCGGCAGTCCACCATTCACATGAGTGATGTTATCGTGTCTCTTATAGAATGGAAAATAATAATATATATATTATATAATGACTCAATAAGTATAATAATGTTATATATATATTATATATACCTTATATCCATTACAAAACCCATGCTCGAGAGGTGGTAATGGAAAAACAAATGACATCAGTTCGAGAGGCGGTAGTCCTCCCTACACATGAATGAGGATTTTGTAACCAATTTGATGGAAGTGGAGATGGTTTTAGGTCATGATATTTTTATAAAAAATCTCATTATATTATAGATACTGATTATATTATATCACAATTGTTTAATTTTATTCTAGGGATGTGTAGAAATAAATAAAATTAAGACGCTTGTTGAATAACATTAACTATTGGTCGAATATATTCAGTTTGTTTGCACAAAACCCTTATTAGGTTGTTTTTTTCAAATATAAGGCTTCTAGGAAGAGAGAATGGATGCATAGAATTTATTTTGGAAGTTTTTGGGTGATCCAAATGGATTGAGAGGTGTGAAGTGGTGAGGGGAGTGAGTTCCCTTTTATATTTGATAGGGAGTGGCATTCTTGTAAATACTCAAAAGTATTCAATATTGGGAGGACAATATTACCAAAAGTGGATGAAAAATTGGTTATTAAAAGTTTTTAGGGATTATATGGTCCGTAAAAACCTCCACCCTATAATTAAATTCATGTTTTAAACATTTTTTTTTTAATATCTAAGTTTCCCTGCTTTTACCATTTTGGGGTTTCACTACGGTAACTAATTTTCTAAAAAAGGTAATTTATCCATTAAATTAAATTTAATTGAGGCTTATTGGAAATAAATACCCAATTATTATAAATATAATATGTAATTTATAAAATAATAAACGAATGTGTGTTGGAAATTAATTTTAATATAAGAGAATATATAGTGAAAAAACACTACTCTAACCTTAACTATGATAACAAAGTTTTTTTTATATTGGGGTCAATATGTTCATTATAAAAGACTAATTGATCCATAAATGGACTATATTTCATATTTATTAACATTTAAAAATCACTTCTAAGAATATAGTATTTTTAGTAATTTTAAATAATTTAATAAATTATAATTTATTATAAAATGACATTAATGTCAATTTGAAATTATTTATTTATTTTGAATTTAAAAATATCAAGACAGGGATTTAATTATAATATATTAATTTAAAATTATTTTAACTTGATATATAAATCTAAAAAATTAATTAATGAAAATAATTCATTCAATTGGCTTAACTTTTAATATTTTTAACATAATTTATTTTTGTTAACGATTGACTAAATAATTACTTTTTTGGCGTTTCATACTCTTTTTAAGTAACTAATTGGCCTCTAAATGTTAAATATACATTATTATGATAAAAAAAATTCTAATTAAAAAAATTTTTACAATAGAACAAATATTTTTTTCCTATTCCAAAGCATTATAGATATTAAAAGTATGAAAAGTATCTTTTTTGTCTTTTTATTTACATAACTTATGATATGGGTCATATTCAAAAAACGAGTGGCAAAAAATTGACATATTTTTGCTAATTATTAGTCCAATATTGAAATAAACTCATTGAATAAAATTAAGATACAATTTTAGTTCATTTTTTCTCTATTCATTCTAGTTTAACAACTCGGTAAATCATTTTTTTCCTTAACCGCCTTAATTAATTTTTTATGAATTTACTATTCATTTTTTTCAAAATAAATGTTTTTGTTATTAGATAATATAAATTATTATAACTATAAATATATAATCTATTGTTCCAAACTCAACTCACAAAAGTTGTATAATTTAAAATTAATCATCCAAATAAGATGAGAAAGAAGGTTTTTTAAAAGTGCAAATTTTCAAAAGTTTGAAATATTTATATATTAGAATTCTATATTAAAATCAATCAAATGAACTAAATTTTATTAATTGAAATAAAATTTAACTTATTTTACTTTAAACTAATTAAAAATAAAATTTAACATTATAAATTATTTAAACAAAAATGAACTTTTTAATTAAAATTCATTATTTATCACTATTAATTATAAAATGAAATTTATCTAAAAAATTATGAAAAGTAATCCTAATCTAATTTTTGTGGTAAAATAACAAAATTGAAGTTTATTTTTTCACATAAAGTTTTTAAATGTGTTAAAAATAAATTTTTAATTATGTGAACTATACGTGGCTGAACTGTCTTTTAGGAAAATACAATTTTTATGAAAACATTTCATTTCTTTGAAATGATTCTTATTATCAATAGATTACCGATAAATGTGTGCAGAATATATTTTTATATGGAATTTAATTGTATTTATAACCATAATTTCAATAGATAGGTGATAACAATTGTCTGAAATAATAATATTAAGAGTGTATTGTTATTCGATAAAACTCATTGTTGTGTGTAATGAAAGCTAAACTTAGTGTTGCATGAATTACAAGATTAACTCAAGGTTTCATGTCGCATACACTATTTAATAAAAAAAATGGTTTTAGAATTTCATGTTGTTAAATTATATAAGACGTGAAAATATGTAAATTATAAGAGAAATATGTTAACAAGGAACAAATAATGGTAGTTATTGATAAATTATCTTTCAATAAATATATCAACAAGAAATTTAACATGGAGAGGTCATATTCATATGATAGGTGGTATATCATGAAATAAGATAAAATTCTCATAAATAAAAAGAATTTGGGCCTCGTATGTATTGTTTCTTTCAATATGGGTAATTTAAAATGTTTTTTATGAGTTATTACAATAATATTAAAGTATGAGTTTGTTGTTTTATTCGGTGTTCCTAGTAAAATATATCTTCTTGGTCATGCCCATACTAGACATATCATTTCCCCATGATATTAATTAATACATAACTAGAGGAAATAGCCTAAACATCATTAAGTTATTTTCATATCCATGTCTTTTTTATGAAGAGAAAAAAATGCATTTTAACCACTAAGTCTCCATAAATATAACTCTCTAACTAATGGTCTAAACGAAACCCAATATATTAGAACTTTACTAATTATGACACAACACGAAACAACTAATACATGGTGTGTCTTTTTTTTATATGTAAAGGAAATGTAAAGACATTTTATGCTTATATATGTAAACAGTATTTACATGCTGGAAAATCACTAGTCAACTTTTCGGTGTAAGGTAGATCAAGCACAAATAAGATCATTTCACGTGTCTATTGTTCAAACCATTTGGAAAAAATAAAAATAAACAAATACGTTCGAGGGGGAGTGATGATAGCAATTGATCATATTCCTTGGATTTTGAGTGTGTTGATTCATTTGAAATACTCGAGTGAGAGAGACGATAGAGATTTAGTTCAGTGAAATCTTGAATGGTGCGTGTATGAAGAACTCAGTTAGGGTTCTATTTAAAATATTAGGAAGGATTTTATCAGTTCTAAAAAGCATTGATAAAAAAAATCTTTATTAGTACTAAAATTCTAGTGTTGATAATAATAAGTTTTATACGCTCTTTTTTAGCACTGATAAAAATAAATCTTTATCATCGATAACAAAGCACTGATAAGTACCTAATTTCAAAATATAATTTTTTATAACAAAAAAATTTCAATTTATATATTTATAAATAAATATAAATGTATATAATTAAAAATAAATATTTTAATTTTTGTTTTAATATAAATATATATATATTTATGATTATAATTATAAATTAATTTTTTAATAAATGTTTGTTTATAATTATAAATATATTTATATAATTATATAATTATATATATATAATTATATATAATTATAAATATAATAACTAAATTTAATATTTAAATAAATTTAATATAATTTTATAATTATTTAAATATATATTAATTTATTTATATTTATAATTATAAAAAATTATATTTAAAAATATTTTTGTATAATTATAAATATATTTATATAATTATACATATTTATATAATTATATATATATATATATTTGTTAATACATAAATATATGTAATTATAAATATAAAACTTTATTTAGTATTCAATTATATTCATTATAATTTTATATATATATATATATATAATTTTAGTTATAAGTAAATATATATAAAAATATTTGTATATAATTATATATAATTATATATATATATATATATATATATATTAGGGTCTTGGGGGTATAATTACATTAAACACACACACACCACACACATAGGCCAGAAAGGCAGGCCATAGCCTCCCAAGGGATAGTCCACCCATCAAGCCTTATTTTTTTAGTACATTTCCCGAAGGCCGAGTGGGCATGAATCTATTTTTATAATTGAAATTTAAAATAAATTTATTTCAAAATATTTAAATATTATATTGAAACACACACACGAAGAACCCACAGAACAAACATGCTAGTCATTCCCCCCAAGGGATAACTCACCGAGCAAGCCACTTTATTAATTATTATATTTTATATAGGCTCATAAACACAATAATTTAAAGGTCCAAAGTCCCATTTTTAAAATGAAAAAACGACTCAGATATCTCCTGAGCCCGTAGACCCCAAGCTTTCAACGGTTGTCCATTTCCTTCCTTTTCTTTGTCCTCAACCAAAGTTGTCGAGACTTTGATTTTTTTGTGTAAGACATTAGTATATTCTTACAAATATTTTTAGAGTCAGGCTTTGAGATGACGTGATATTCTGAGGCATGGTGAGCCTCGAATTAATTTTATAAAAATATTAAATATAATTTTAATTAACACATACACAGATTTCTTCAAAAAGTGAAAAAACTATCAAACATATTCTCTAATCACAAATCAGATACCATGGTTGTATCTAGATCACAATTTTTACTCTAGGAACGACCTAATGTTGATGTGTGTGGGCAATTTGGATGAGGCAGTCGTTTGCAGGTGTATTGGATAAATTAATTAATTTAATTTATTTATTTAATAACTCTAATCCAGATAAATTACCAATAGGGACTACAATGAGAAATATGATTCCATATTTGAGTCTAGAATGTGAGTTTTCCCCTCGGTATGATAAGATGATGGTCGACATTGGCTATTTGGCGTGAGCTCTAACTAGGGATAAATAGTTAAATGAATTAAAACATTTATATAATTATTTTATTAAAGAGCCTAACCTAAAAGACTTATATAAATGTTACATTATGAAATTTCATTGGAGTTAATTGCATAACCCATAGTGTTTTTAGAGAATATATCTAACGACCTTCATTGGGGAATTAGGATTGGAGAATGATAGAAAATTTCATTGACCATAATCATGTGACTAATGATAAATGTAGTGGTATCATCACCTTCAGCTCTAAAGGACACATTCTTTACCAGAAATCGTCAATTATGATTTCCATCCCTTTTGATTAAAATATTGATCATTTATTTTACCAAATATGATCTGCGATTATTTTTTTCATAGGAACCCATGATTTATTAATTATTATTATTACTCTTCGTTCTTCATTCTAATAGCAAATAATCGAGACCAAAACAAACTACGAACAAGGTTCATTCCTCAAATTTTTAAATGTGATTTGATTTTTCATTCCTCACCCATTCATCACTATATTTATTTTGGATCCTAATTTGATTAATACCCATTAATAAATCATTGTGTAATGTATCCTCGATGAAACATAAGGATTCTATGTAGATAAATTCAGGATCAAGAGAACAATCGAGGTGTGGTACATCTGATTGAAGATCAAGATCAGATCGATGATTCTCATTTCTCATTCTTGTGTGTAGTGAATTCACATTTCAATGAGAACTCATTTCCAAGCATGTCAAATTGGAATTTGATAATGATACTCGGTCAACCTATATATGGGATATATGGGTGTGCACGTTAAATTTAGTAGTGTTAGAAGTTTGAGCGGTGTCCATTACTAAATGATAAGGGATCACCAACTGACTGGGTGTATCCAGTCATGAGTAGAAGAGTCAGCAGTGTTGGTATCAGAAATAATTATCCCTTCGATACAACTATAATTGTGTTATAAAAATAATGTTTAAAAATTTGGAATTAAAATTAATATCAGATGTAAAATAGAAAACACCCCTACTGAATAGGGTAAGAACCCATGGGCAATTGGAAGGTTCTCACTATGGTAAATTGGAGGTACAAACTAATTATCAATTACAAGGAGAAAACACTCAAGAAATTATCTCTTGAATATTTTTGAGAAATAACTCACAAAATACTACACTCAAAGATGAGGATATGTTTCTTAAAAACTTATGAAGGAAACTCTTGAAGGATATAACTTTTTATAGTCTTCCCTCAACCTTCTTTAGGCTTCTCTCAATTAAATTCCTTTTACCCAATTAAATGTGGGAATAATGGTAGGAGGTCACCATCATTAAATGAAATTAATGTAGTGGCCATCATTATTACTTTCTCTATCTAGAAATTATTCCAACATATCTATTACTTGGATATTTGATTAAGTGTTAATCACATTTCCATGCATCCTTTATATCTCCCAAACATGTTTCTCATATCTCTGAAATAGTTCTCGAGGATCTACATCATCTGATATTATCTGAAACAATATCTTTCATTAAGAAATATAACATATTTTTATTAGTGTGGATTTATCCATATCCATACCTTCTTCCTCCACCGCATCTCTAAAAAATGATATTTTACGCCAATTTTCTTCATTATGGAATGAAAATATGAATTCCTTAAAATGTGAAAGGAACTCTAACTATCAAAAATCAATGGAATATTCTCTTATTTGTGCCTGAGATCATCTAGAAAGCTTTTCATTCAAATAAATTCATTAAAAGACTATGTAGATTCCATGTAATCTACTTGGGTTGTGGATAAGGCCACTATAGATTATAACATGGAAATCCAGCTAACATCACCCCTATAAGAGTAAACACAAAAGCAGTAATAGATTTCCTCCAGTCAGAATTCCCTGCCAAAAATGAATCGATATAGCCTCTAATAGTAAAATTTAATCCCCATAACATAATTCAATATCTAAGGTTTCCTTGATGTGTCTCAAGACCCTCTTTATCATGCTTCAATTCTCCCATCCTGGATTCTCCTTGTACTAACTAATTACTCCCACTACATGTACAATGTCTGGTCAAGTATAAACCATAGAGAACATTAGACTCCCCACTGCTGATGCATATGAAACTCAAGACATTTTCATCCACTTTTATACACTAATAGGACTCATCATAGAGAATAACTTGAAATTAATGGATTGAGGGGTAGAAATTTTCTTACAATCTTGCATGTTGATGAATTTTAAAAATTTCCTCAAATAATTATTCTCTGATAACAAAATCATTACATTATTCAGGTTTTTGTAAATCTGCATCCTAATAATCTTGTTTTCTGGACCCATGTCCTTCTTCTTATCCAATTATGAATTCATATCCAATATTTGATCATTGTTAGGGACAGAAACCAACATTTCATCCGCATACAATAGTATAATTATAAAATCATTACAATCTTGACCATTGAAATATGAACCAACAACTGAATTAAGTCTATTGTATCCAAGGATCATGATATAGGAATGAAATTTCTTATACCAACACCTTGATGACTATTTGAGACAATACAATGGTTTTTTTAACCTAAAAATCATGTTCTCTTTACCTTATTTGGAAAACAATTCTGGTTGGAGCATATAGATTTCATAATCAAGATCACCATTTAGAAATGATGTTTTCACATTTATCTACTCCATCTATATAGTGTTTGTTTAACACATCACCAGAACTACCAAAATAGTTTTCAATCTAACAATAGGAGAAAATATTTCAGTGAAATTGATTCCTTAATTTTGAGCATATCCTTTGACCACCAGTGTCGCATGATATCTTTCCACCTGATCTATTTCATCCCTCTTGATCTTATAGACCCATTTTTTCCAATGTTATTCCTTCCATAAGGTAATAGAACAATATCCCAAGTATTATTCTTGTGCAAGCCTCCAAGTTCCTCCTGCATCGCTGCCATCCATGAAGATACATCCAAACTCTCGGTCGCCTCAAAAAAAGATGATGGATCTCCATCCACTGTCAATAATAAATATGAAACATTTCTCTCAGTGACATAATATGAGTTCTATATTGTTTTTATTTTCTATTAATTTGACCATCATAGCCCATGATCACATGTTACTTGATCATTGTGCTCTATTAATTCCTTAGAAGAAACAATTTCCTCTTTTTTTTACATCCTTCGCCTTGATTATTGTAGTTTATGTACTCTATTTCTAAGTGTCTTTATCAATTATATTTTCACCTATTATTCTATAAAAATGAAATATTTATAGGTGATATTTTTGTTGGAAGTGGGATCCCACAAATGATACCCCATTAAATCATCATCATATCCCAAAAAGATACATTCCCTAGATATCAAGTCCCACTTTGATCATTCCTGGTCATTAAAAAATTCATATACATGACTAAAGAAAAGTAATCAATTGAGAATGGTTAGTGATTTTACCAGTACACATAACCATCGATGTCTCCAGATTAGTTTCCACTAAAGGGTATCGATTGACCACATAGAAGGTGGTATTTCCCACTTCTTCCCAAGACATGTTGGTAACTTCCACAGTCATCATCATCACTCTTGTTCTATTCTATAGGGTGATATTCATCTACTCCATGACTCCATTCTTCTGAAGAGTGTGTTTCACCTTAAACTACATCTTGATTTCTTCTAGTTGAAAAAAAAGAATCAAACACCTCACTTGTATATTCTCTACCATTGTCAGTTCTCAAACACTTGATCTTATTTTCTATTTCAGGATCCTTTCTCTCATTGAATGTTTTGAAGAAATTGAGTACATCTACATTACTCTCAATTGGTAACACCCAACATCTCTAGGAATAGTAATAAATGAAAGGTATAAATTACCTTGCTCCACCTATGGATACAACCAGTGCTTTCCAAATGTCCAAATGGATCAACTCAAAGATATCATTTCTCTTTGTTGTTGACATTATAAACATCAACTTGTGTTGCTTACTCAAAACACAATTCTTACAAAATGGTAAGGATACCATCATAAGCCCATATAAATACTTCCAATCTAAAATAATCTTTAGGCCTTGTTCATAATGTGGACAAGCTTCTAATTCCATAACATCATCAACTCTTCTATTGAGGTAGTTTATGTGACAACTATCTCTGTTTCCTTGTACGTTTCACGCATAAACCCGTATAGGTTCTTTGATATCTTCTCTTATTTAATCAACACAAGTGTTCCATTTAATATCTTTATCACCCCTTTCTCTTAGTGAGTCTTGAATCCAATATAATTTAATTATCCCAAGTAAAAATGTTTCTTCTTGTGGCCCTGCACAAGGAATACTCCTGGAATGGTTTGAACTATGTTATCATTCATCTTTAGTTTGATGGTTCTGACTCTAATAATATTCAATGTATGATCATTTTCCATGTACACAAGTCCTTCCAGGATAGTTTCATATTGAGAAAATCATTCCCATTGAGAGGCCAGGTTCCATGTTTCTCTTATAGTGACCACAACCTTATACATATAATAATACATGATTTTAATCCTAATTAAACATCAAATTACAATACAATGATCACAAAGTATGATGTCTTAGAGATTGGGTAAATAATTAAACAAAACAAGACCAAAATAAAAACATCTTTTATTTAATCTTCAAAATTTCCACCTAAATCCATTTATATCTTATATCAGCATAGGATAACCTGAGGAATACATGGACAAAAGCAATGAGCTAAAAACCCTAGTAAGGAAATAAGAATAGTAATAAATAGAGAACACGGGTTAGAAGAAAAAACATGATAACATAAAAATCCTAGAATATGATTAAAAATAAATATTATTACATTTATAACATGGTAACATATAATCAAGACATCATAGTAATGTGGAAACAATATATAACATGACATAAATATGGGTGACGGATAACTTCCAATACATGGTGGGTAAATTCCCATAAATGAGTCAGGTTTACTCCCTATCCCAACATAAAATCTCAAGAGAATAAACATTACCCAATGAATTTGAGTGATATTTGGGTGAATCCATCATAAATTCTTCATGAATATGTGTGCCACATGAATAATCAAATATAAGGAATGAAACATAAACATAAGGGTTTCCCATGTAAATAATTGGGTATCTATTTCATGGAGAAGGGGACGTGATTAGTTCCCATGTCTGATTAAAGGGAGTCGATGTTGTGTAATCATTCATATCCGGTTCTCAATCTCTGCGGATTCACCTGGTCTCCAACGGGTTTATTTGCAGAGCTAGAAATGCCCAACAGTTCTTGTATCCAACAATCCACAGACTTATATTCCAAAGGTAGCTGCTCATTGGGTTATAAGGCCAATGACACTTAAGAACTCACATTGGTCGAGAGGATGGGAAGTCATGGTCATCACACCCTTTTGGGGTGGAATTATTGCATGTTCTGGGACTCTCTTATAGATTTAAGACGTGTTCATATGTTCGCAAATCTTTGGTTTATCCCGAAGAAAAGTATCCAAGGATTACCCCTAAGTTTTAAGTCACAGGTATATTCAGGGACACAGAATCATCTACATCGGAGGTTTTCCACCCCCCATTGGATTAGAGATTCTTGGAAAGTTTGAGTTTGTTTAGATGGAACTGGTCTCATGCCTTGTAATTAGGTGTTATAGAGTTTATTGTCTTCAAGGGGGGATAGAGAGTGACTTGAGTATCTGGATCGAACCCGTAACATGGGCTTCCTACATATCCATGTGAGAGGAACCAGAATCCACGTAGTTTGGTTAGGTGTGGACCGACGTACAGGGGTTCAGAACTGATGAAAGTTGGGCTTGAACCTCAGGGAGACGTCCTACATACCCTGCCTTGTCAAGGATCAAAGTCCATGTAGTTCAGATATAAAGTTGGGAATGAACCTTTGGGAGGCATCCTATGTACCCTACCTTGGCAAGGATCAATGTCTACATAGTTTTGATAGGAGGTTGGGATTGATCCTCAAGAAGGGGTCCTACATACCCTGCCTTGGCAAGGATCAAAGTCCACGTAGTTCGAATAGGAAGTTCTGTTTGATCCTCAAGGAGGCGTATGATATACCCTGCCTTAGAAAGGATCAAAGTCCACGTAGTTCAAATAGGAAGTTTTTCTTGAACCTCAGGGAGGCGTCCTACGTACCCTACCTTGGAAAAGATCCCAGTCCACACAGTTCGGATAAGAAGTTGGGATTGAACCTCAGGGAGGCGTTCTACATATCCTACCTTGGCAAGGATCAAAGTTCACTTAGTTCAGATAAGAAGTTAGACTTGAACCTCAGGTAGGTGTCCTACGTACCCTACCTTGACAAGGATCATATGCCACATAGTTCAGATAAGAAGTTGGGCTTGAACCTCAGGGAGGCATCCTACGTACCCTTACTTGGCAAGGATCATAGTCCACATAGTTCAGATAATAGGTGGTTATCTTGTAATCCTTACAAACCTCTAAGCCCACGTGAGTCATTATTGTTTTGATAAACAAGAGGATGTGAAATATTAGACAATGCAATGCATCCTCCCCTATTAGTGGGGGAGGGGGATCCCATGGCGGAAGAGGTCGGGGTGACCATGGGTTAGGGAGCTAAACAATGAACCTTCCCGAATGAAAGGGGAAAGGCTATTGACATCCAGTGAAGATGGTGTTGGGATTAATCTAGGAGGCATGCCCTATTACCCTATATAAGGGAGGGGAGAGGTGCTCACCACTGGTTCTCCCTAAATGTAAAAGTGATCGGGATCCCCCAATCCAGAAGAGTAGAGAGGCAGAAAGGGGATACCTGGATCGAACTCTACACTACCATGGGTATGCGAACCCAAGAATGCTCTGGATGTCCATTAAAGAGAAGGGGTAACCCCTTCGTCTCCACCTACCATGGGTATGTGAACTCAGGAGGGCATGCTAATGTTCCTGAAGGTTTCAGCATCCCGATCTGGTGGATTTGGGAGAGGCCTTGTCTTGATGAAGATGGATAGGCTATTGATGAGATTCTGAAAGATTTGATTGAATTAGAAGGGCCTTATGTGACTCGAGGGATAGAAACACCAAAGGTTTTGGCGGACCACATGCCCATATGATGAGTGGTTCCCTTTGCGTATGTAGGTGCTACGCAGTTGGAGAGGTCATCCTTGTACTAGTGTGGTACGGGGACTGAGGGGCATCCCACGTATCGGAGTGGTACGCAAATTTGGGTTTAGTCTGTGTACCAAATTAGTACACGGTGCTGGAATCCACTCGAGTGGAGGTGGCTAAGAGTAGTGCCAGTTAGGGCTTCGCCCATGTAGGATGGCGCTACACGGCGCGCTGAATCGATTAAGGGGCATAGGCTCCCTAGTTCACGAGAATTGCATCCTTGTAGGGGCCATGGTTAACGGTTTACCAATTTTAGGTTTGTGGTTTATCAATTTACTTATGAGTTCTTTAGTTCTTAACAAATTTTTCCCCTATTTATAACTCTTACTAGTTCGTGAATCAGAACTACGTGGTCCAATAAATCCTAAGAAATCATAATAATCTTCCTTATCCACAATCTAATTGTTGAGAAATCTCCCTTTACTCAAGCCCCCATAGATGTCCTTTAATAGAGGTGGAAAAGGGTTGTATCTATGGTCATGTGGCACCTTTTTGAGAGGCCCATGACATGAAAAATGTCCTACGGATGACTTAATCAAACTGAGGTTCACAGGGTATACTGAATGCACCTCGCCTACGAACCTAACATGGTCACGGGGTGCTTTGTGTCCGCTCAGGGTTCCGCCTCCGTTTTATGAACAACATTGTGCATGGTCTGCATCTGCGTATCGGTCTGGCCATACTTTTTTGGCTGTTTGGTTCGCGCCGGCATAGGAGCTCCGCCACCATTTTGTGAACGACGGCGTCTGTGGGCGGTGTGGTTTGCAAAAGAAGCTGCGTGCCATTAATGATGAACTTGTACATGGACTGGTTAAGTCCTTGAACATTATTCATATTTTGCGTAGATTTTTTTATAAATATGGGGTAGATTATTCCATTGATCTTAAGGGGTTATCTTCCTTCCCTTCTGTGGATTTCTCAAGACCATAAAAATTCCCCCCATCAGAATGGGGTCCAATCGGAACAAAGAGGAGGATATTCTGATGTAGAGTGGTCCTGAAACTAGAGCAGTTTTCGATAGAGAGATGGACCCAGTGGGGAACCATACCAATATAAAGGGGCCCACACTACTTTTTCTTTACCAGATCCATCTTCTAAGAGTTCTATTATTCCCTTATTTCACGCACCACCTCCGCGTATGGCCTCCATCACGAACTGCTTCGTCCACGAACTAGTTTTGGCCTCTGAAAACTTATCCTCATCCAGGATCGCCCCCGTACAAGAACTAAACTTTAAAATTTTTAAAAATTAAGTCATGAGGGGGAACGAAGGGAAAACGCTACGTGGTACAGTGGTATATGGACTGGAATTATCCTCAAAACATTGAAATTTTCATTTGGAACTTTATTTAAGTCCTGGATTATGAGAACCCTCATAGGGGCTTGGTACATTATCTATGGGAAATCGCTCTGTGGGACTAGATTTCTTGAAAATATTCCACATACCATCATTTTACGGAATATGGGTATCATGAACCAACTACGGGGTTGGTATTAGGGGCATTCCCTTTTTGGATCATTTTCCAAACATTTGGAATCTTCCTAAATATTATACTTTGGACTAAAACTTTACATGGTTTCCTGATGTAGGAAGTAAACATGGTTCCTCCATGAGATGATACATGATTGATGAAGACGAGGTCTACCATGGAAAGGAATGGCAACGAATATCTTCAAACCCATGTCATTCCATGTGATATTTTTCTGATAGCTTTCCTGACGCCAGAACTCTTAGCTTACCTGTTATCCGTACAGTTTCCACTTTATGGTTTTGGTATTCTAACTGATGTGCCTCTACCGCTGCCTGACCCTAACCTCACTTTCATCCATTTAGAGGAACTTCATGTTCATGATGATGTAAACATTTCCCTAGTAGTAGAAATAATCGCCACTCTTATTGAGGAGAACGTCTTCATCCTGCTAGGCTCGACATGGAATCAGGGTTACCACGAGCGTGATGATGATGTTTTGAGACTAGATGTTGTAGAATACCCATCCATCATCAGCATCTCCCAAGAAAATACTAGCGGAAGATGGAGCACTAAGTGGGATTTGCGGGCCAGAGTATGGTTCTCTTATGAGTGTGCCTGAGCGTTCTGGGTGAATCAAACCTTTCAGGAGTGCCCTAACTAGCTGGAGGCAGTGGGCTTGCACCAGGCAGCCTGGGTGTCTTAGTTTTCAATCTTCTTTCCTGAATAAATCCTTCCATAATTGCTGAGTCACTAGTGTACGAGTACCAACACCTTTCATTTACTGCATGGAGAAGTGGGATCAGTTTGTGGGACACCAAAAAGATTGGAGGAATTCATATCCTTGGAGAAATGTATGATGAGTTTCTCCCAGTAGCTACCACATAGAATGATACCAATCATGTGAATCCTTTGACGAGGAGTTTGCTGGTTACGACATAGGGATTACTGGGCCATCCTCTCGAGACCCATTCCCTCATCCCATTCGAAGCATGGATAGGGTTATTATTACAAACGAATGGGCCTAGGCCAAAGGCGCGCCGTAGTCGAACTCACCCAAACCTTCAATCCCGCCAAACTCTAGGGTCATACTATGCCACCCTTGAAATAGGGTGGTATGCCTCATGGAGATATGAGCTCTGTCCCATAGTTTCACCCGAGCTTAGGCTAGCAGGTTTCTTCGCCATGTTCTTAAGTGGATGGATCTTCCCACCCCGTGATGCATACAATGGGGTTCAGGCCTGAACTTTAATGATGGTGGCCATACTGGTGGAGGGTTGATCTATTAATTTTTCCATTCCTACCCTCACCTGACATTACGAATTATTCGGCCAGATTCAAGAAGATAGGTATATGCATCATCTTAGCGGACCATTCAAATTATTGTATAGGTGGATGGCAGAACTCTTCTCCTGTTATGAGTACTGGTATACCACACTGGTTCCCCATTATCACTTTCATCTCACTCTCCTAAGTAATTTTTTTGTTCATCCTCAGACTCTGACCTTTGTTGATGCACTCGGGTTGTTGAACGACACTTATAACTTCTCGTTCACACCGCATCCTGCTTATCATGGATCCTTGATAGGTGAAAAGGATGTCTCTTTAGAGGAGTGTTCATACCTCATCAATATTTGGGACGAGATGCTCCCCACCCATGTAGAAAGAGTAGTTATCTGTGAACCGTACCTCCCCTGCCATTTTTTCAGGAAGTTTGGATTCCTTCAACAGATTACGTTGCTTCCGGTCATTCAACTAAGGGGAGAATGTCATCTTGTGGTTCTCCGTCAATTTTGGCTTATAATGATGCACGAGGGTGCTGCCAGGGAGATCATTATTCCTACCATGATCGGGCACAACTTCATATCACTGGAGTATGCCCAACTATGTGTCAATTGTTACCCTACAGGGGTTCCGAGAGAACCAGTTTGACGGGTACAAAAAACCTTGACCATTTCTCATCATGTTCCTTCCCCAATAGCAACACCACACATTCCTTTTGTCACGAGAGGTGAAATGGACATGCCTTTTTCCTCTGTTCCTTTAGAAACCCAGATATATATACCTACTTCTCCCACCCTCGTGATGAAAAGATGCTTGATCCATCGTCAAAATCGTCTTGGAGGGATTTCATCAGTGAAACCCATTTCAGTGGGGAGTGATTTAGATGGATACCCTCTTATGAATATCACCCAAGTTATTCATGGGAGTTGTACCAGCCAAGTATTGTTGATCATTCCAGAGGTCACGGTTAGTCATCCACCTCCAGCTTCAGTGGTTGGGCCATCTGAGGGAAAAGATAGTATCCTTCCTTCGGTGACTAGATTTAGGTCCCTTTGCACCCCTATGGCGATGCTTCTGGCTTATAAATATGTGAAGAAAGAGGAGGGTCAAGGTGCTAATGATGTAGCAAGACATCAGGTAGTGCGTAAAGAGACATGGTGCCAGTTGTGTTCTCTTTCCATGGAGAAACTCCTAGCCAATCAGGACAATGAGGGTGATAATTTGTTGTGATTATTTACTGAGCTGGGTTCTGGAATCTTTGATTACTATCACCTTCACTCCCTAATTTTCCAAATTGTCATTTCTTAAGGAGACCTCTCCTCCTACGAGGACAAGCTGAACAGGTTTGATTTTTTCCCACTACCAGGTGGAAAATTTATGGGATATTTCGGAAACACTCGATAATCTGATGGCCATTGAAGTTAAGGTCCATGATTTCGTGGCGGTTCAGGAGGAAGATATGCGGGATTGTGAATCCCACACAACCAAGTTGAGGGGACAACTAGCCTCCTCATGTACGACTTATGATTATATTCAGAGAAAAGGGCGGGACCATAAAGTTATCTTGGAGTGGGTGCATCCAATGGCTAAATCCAAAACGGGGGAGAAAACTTCCTTGGAACAGACTATCGATGGGCCACATAAATCACTTTCCATTCATTTGGAAAGGGCCAACTGGGCCCTACTGTAGCTTTTTTCCGAACTACAACATGTACTCTCTTTTCCTCCCTTTTTACTCTTGGGAGACTCCAAATTGGGTATGTTCCTCCATTATTTCTTAACTTAATGGAACAAATTTTGGATTTTAAACACCTCTTCTCTATATCTTCTCATTAACATTACATCAAGTATATATTCATTTTGAACCATGAACTGAAGTCAGTAAGCTGAGACCACCGAATCGAGCTCTAATTTTTTCCTGGGCCAAGGAGATTATCGATCATAATTTGACTATTTCTAGGGTCTCATCTACAAAATTTGTGTCTCTTCTGATAATACCCTAATTTTTCCCTAGGCCCATTTAGCATGGACTTAGCGGGTATAGCTCGAATTTTTCTTAGGCCACCCTTTACGGGTGTTCTACCTAATGGGATTTGTGCCTCTTGAGTTTTTATTGCTCAATGTTTTTCTAGGGCCATACAATGGGTAGGCCTGAATAGCTGATACTCGGCTTTTTTCCAAGACGCACTTTGCGGGTTTTCATCTTGGTGAGTTTCATACATGTTTCTACAAGAGGTTTAAAGTCCCACTAACAAGACTATCATCACTAATGTTTTAGGTTTAATATATTTGACATGATGTGGTGGGGAGAGGGCCCTGAAGAGGTGTTTACTGATTGTGGATTCTTTAATACCTTTCAGAAGTAAATGTGGGGAATTTTTCACTCAAGTTTGAATAGCGTAAGGGGCATGCCATAGAGCATAGAATCCATATGGTCATACAAAGGTAGAAAAATCATTGCCTAAGGAAGACTTTACATTAGTAGATGGTCCAGGGGCGATCAATATACAAGGCTGCTGAGGTCATGTTATGAAAAGTTGTACCAAGGTGTCCTTAAGTAAATGACTTTCCATTTTTGATGTCTGGGTAACTTCATGAAAGATTGTATTATGAAGACCTCCTGGGGTGGCATAAAAGGGATATGGCTTCTGATGGGTTTGGGTATATCCATATAAATCATGGATATGGATATGAGACCACTCCCAAACAAACTTGGTCATTGTGAAGGAGGGTTAGAGCTTGAAATAGTATAAATTCATGCAGCTAGGACATTCTTTCCAAATGGAATAGATTTCCCCATTTCTTGGTAATTTAACCAAAAATGTCCCACCATACTCAGCCGTGAGTGTGGAAAGTTTTTGTAAACTACATCTCATATAGTTTTTGATTCCTAGGATGGATATAAGGGCTCAAAGGCCAGGATTCATTCTGAAAGAATAATTTCCAAAGGAAGACATGACTTTGGAAGATGTGATATGGGTGATCAAAATGTAGAGATGCTGGGGGAATGGTATGCATAGTCATGCAATGGTGTCCCTAGGTCAATGGTTGTATACTCTTGATAACCGGGAAACCATAGGGAAGTTGGGATTCAAGACAACCAGGGGTGGTTTATTGGATTTCGGTTCTTTCTAGTTACAAAGTGTGATTCATGAGGAGGGGGTGTTCGGACACGGGAGGAGAATTTGGGGCTAATATATCCTGGGAATGGGAGGAGTTATCTCCCACACGCAGGTGTGATATGATTATCTGTGTAAGTATGACTCGTGCACTGAGGAACTGTTGGAGGTATCCTTTCCTGACTGAACCCATAAATAGTTCTTTCAAGACCATGTAGTTTAACGTCATGCAGTAAGAACGACATCCATTCAGTTTAACATCATGTGGTAAGGATGTTGCTGTAAGGGTCACTCTTGATTAGAATGTAATCAGGTCTGAATACCCTAACATTTCCAATACATGGTAAGGATCTACATAGTGTGATCTTTGATTCTGGGGACCTTTGGATCAGGAGAAATGATATGAGGGCCCAGGGACCGTTGGGCGTAAGGGGGTAGGAAGAGTTTCATCTATGGAAGACTTGCCTTCGGTAGACAAGATAGGGGAGATCAATATATAGAGACACTGAGGTAATGGTATGCGTAGTCATACAATGGTGTTTGTAGTTCAATGACCATCAATGTCTGATGGCCTTGGAGGTTTATGAGGATCCATGATTATCCAGATCACAGAGTCTGATGTACAAAAAGGGTATGTCTGGTAATGTTGGAGACATTAGGCCACAATTGTCTTTGGAGCTTGAGAAGTTCCCTGCACTGATTTTCCCTGTTCATGGGGTGAAATTTCATTCCATGTAGTTTAACGTCATGTGGGAAAGATAGTCTTCTCTTAGTTTAATGGTTGTAGTGTTTGGACTAGCATTGGTTGATGCTATGGTTACCTATGAGATAATCTAATTATGATTCTCTGTCATGCTCTGATCATAAATGGGCGATAAAATTGTAAAATGTAATCCTGGGGTCTCTCAAATCAGGAGATGTGGGATGGGGATCAAAGGCTAGTAAGTGTATGGATATAGGAAGAGTGTCGCATGTGGAAGACATGACTTTGGTTGACAGGCCATGGGGGATCAATATGTAAAGCCGATGAGGGTATGGAATGCATATTCATGAAAAGGTGTTTGCAGGTCGATGACCTCCCACTTCTAATGGGCTTGAATGATTATGAAGATCTGGGATCACCCGGGACATAGAGTTTGGCAGATGGGGAGATATGTGTCTAAGCATATGAGAAAGAACCATATCAAAATTGTCTATTGGGCTAAAGAAGAAAAGATTTGGTGTTATGTAATGGATGCAGACCGTCATAGGAACCACAAGTGGATATGCAAGCGAACCAGGTAGGGGCACCCTGGAAATTGGTGGATGTGAAGGGTACAAAAATCTAAACCATTGCTCTGAAAATTATTGGATCGGGAAATGTGATATTGGGGATCTAGGGCCAGTAATCACATAGAGATAGGAAGAGTGTCGCCTATGGAAGATGTGCCTTCGGTAGATGGGATAGGGGTGATCAATATGAAGAGACACTGAGGGCATGGTATGCATAATCATGAAAAGGTTTCCATAGGTCGATGACCTTCCACTTCCAATGCCCAAGGGTGATTGTGAAGATCAGTAATCCTTCAGGTCATGGAGTCTCATGTATGGGAAGGATGCATCCAAACGTTCAAGGAGTGATATAGTCATGGTTTACCACATATCTGGAGTGGATTATGACTTGTACCATGCAGTTTAAGGTCTTGTGGTAATGATGATTATTGTGTAGTTTAGCATCATGCAATAAGGATGATTGTCTTGTAGTTTAGTGTCATGCGGTAAGGATGTACTTTGTTTTTTTTTTCAGGGGTGGCTAGGCCAAGATACAGAAATCCCAGCATCACTATGTATCCTGCGAGGGTAGGAATCAATCTATACATAGTTCTCAAGGCCCTTTTAATTCAAAGGGGATTCCTATACAAATCTGATTTATATGATGGAGGGAGGCAAATTTCATGGTGGGTGGGCCAGTATGCAGAAATCCTGGTGTCACTACATATCCTGCAAGGGTAGGAATCAAGTCGTACATAGTTCTTTAAATGTGGAACAGTAGACGAAAAATGCCAGGAGACCAATGTCTTCTAAGGTAAAGACACTATCTTGTTATGCAGTTTAGAGACATTAAAATAGGACATCTTTCTCTTAGTTTGGGGGTCATAGAGCTTGGACCTATAGTAATAACTTCCAAATAGGGGCGCACGCTATGATTTTGTAGCAGAACTGACGTGAATGAAGTTGGGAGCCTCCAGAAAGTACCTCTAGGGAAAAATCCTGGAGAGTGTGAGGTCATTGTACCAGGATTATTGTCTCTTGGTTTAGGTTCATAGAGTTCAGATCGACATGGCACATTTTATTGTCAGGTCATATGGACAACCTATCATGCAATTTAATGTTGTGCGGTAAGGACACTCTACTATTTAGTTTATTATAATGCAATAAGGACACTCTAATATGCAGTTTATTGTCATGAAGGAAAATATACTATAAATTTTATTGTCATGTAGTAAGGACATTATGGGCTTGGAAGTTTAACATCCTATAGCTTGGACAAAAACTGCTTTTATGTTTACAAGAAATATTTCTTCAGAAATATCGCATCTGTAGGAGCGGTGGTGAGCTACCCATCCATCTAGATTAGAGAATATTCTCTATTGGAGTATACCTTATATATAATATATGGTCCATACCACTTTGGCTCTATCGGGGTCCAGAGGACCAATACCAATTCTCCTTCAAGGAACGACAGAAGATGAACCATTTTATTGAAGGCTCATGAAATTCAGTTTTGATATACTTTCATATGGTGAAAAGTGTGCAGCTTCTTTTCATCCAGTCACTCCAATTCATCAAATCAATTTTTTGTTTGCTCATCATTTTACAGTTTATCACAAATTGCAATGCGGAGTAACATCAATTGGAGCTCAATAGGCAAGACAACTTATGTTCCATATACTAATGAGTACGGAGTGGCTTGGGTAGTGGTGCAAGTTGTGGTTAGATAGGCCTGGCGCCCGTGGAAGAGTTTCTTTGTCCATTAATTCTTGTCTTTGTCCATCATTTTCTGGAGTATGTTAGATAGGGTCTTGTTGAAGGCCTCTATTTGTCCCTTGGCTGCCGCATGGTTGCTAGATGAATGGTTGGTCTTAATACCATATTCCTAGTATATTTTCTTCTATTCGGGAGAGCAGAAGTTGGCGCCATTTTCTGTCTGTATTTTATGAGGGTCACAAAATCTATTGATGATATTGGCTTTCATGAAGGACATGATGCTTATTTCCTAGACTTCTTTAAGTGGTGCAGCTTCTGCCCACTTGGAAAAGAAATCGGTCACCATAAGAATATATTTGAATTTTTTGACCGTGGCAGGAGGATATTTCCCCACGACATACATTCCCCAAATGGAAAACAGACAGAAGTACTTAGCTTGGTGAAGTATCTCTGGGGGCTGATGAATGAAATTGGGGTGAATTTGGAAGGAGGGGCATTTCGCAGTAAAGATCATGCAATCTTATGCCAGGGTGGGCCAATAGTATCCAAGCCATTGAATATAATGAGAATGCTTGGGCCCGAATTGATGTGCTCCACACACTCCGACATGCACTTCATTAATGACGGTAGCAGTCTCCTCTCCATCAATGCATCTGAGAAGGACTCCATCAAGGCCTCTCTTGTAGAGGACCTTCCGCTAGCTTGTGTAACCATATATAACAAAATTGACTACCCTTCTCTGTATTTTCTCTCTTCTAGTCTTGTTTGATGTAAGTTCTACCCTTTGAAGGTAGTTCGTAATGGGGTTCATCCTTCCGATAGTAGGAACATTTGGATAAGGTATAGGGCTAACATCATCAATTTCTTCCGTGTTAGTTTGAAAATACAACAAGACCATTCGATCGTGAGAAATGCTGATAACTATTTCATCCCAATTTGGGTTAGCTAGGGTTGTGGCTACCTTGGCTAATGAATCGGCCTGGGCATTCTGAGACTTGGGAACATTGGTCAATGTCGGTTCTATGGGGAACTTTTCCATTAACCCTCAGACATGGTCAAATAGAGGGATCAACTCTTCCTTCATAATGGAATAGTCACCATTTACTTTATTGATGACCAGTTCTGAGTCACCTTTTACATTGATGTGATGCACTTGCACCAGGAGTACGATCTCTAAACCTGCAATGAGGGCTTGGTATTCTGCCTCATTGTTTGTGCATCCTCCTAACAAGAGGAAGGAATATAAAAAAACCACCTAATCTAGGGATATGAGTATGACTCCCAGTCTTACCTTGTTAAACATGGGGTCTTACATTATTTTACCTCTCGGGATTCTAGATGCACCATCAAAGTACATTTCCTACATTCAGGGATCCGTTTGCACAGAGAAGACGTCTTCATCAAGGAGTTCTACATCTGATGAGGTGGTCTATGTCAAAGGAGGACCTAACCGAAAATATGTCAATGATTTTCCCTTGATAGATTTATGAGGCACAAACCGGATGTCAAAATGTTGCAGGATGACTGCCCATCGGGATAGGTGTCAGGTCAGCATTGGACGACTGAGGATGTATTTCAGTGGATTGCTGTGCAATATCAGATGGACTTCATGATGTTGCAGATAATGTCACAACTTATGGACCATGAATACCAGATCCAAATAGATCTTCTCGATATTTGAATAGTGAGTCTCATCATCGATCATGGTTCGGATGAGATAATAAAGGCTATTTTCACTGCCAGTGTCATTCTTCTGCGCGAGGAATCCTCCTAGTGACCATTCTAAGCCGTTATGTATAGGATAAGTGGCCTCACTTCAACTGGCGGCATGATCACCAGTGGAATAAAGAGTTACTTCTTGAGTATGTTGAATTCCATTTGGAAATCATCTGTCCATTGGTATGTAACTCCCTTCTTAATCAACCTAGTTAAGGGCAGACATTTTCCTACAAGGTTGGAAATAAAATTATTGATATAGGAAAAATTTCCTTGGAGTCCTCTCAGCTCTATGAGGTTTTGGGGAGGTGGAAAACCAAGGATATACTTTGTCTTATCAAGGGCGATTTTGATGTCATGCTGGAATACGACTAAGCCGAGAAATTTCTCTGAGGTAACCCTGAAGGCGCATTTTAAGGGGGTTCATCTTTATGTTATGTTATTGAGGTTTGCTAAATATGGTTTCAAGGTTTGGCAGGTGATCTGAGCGCTGTAGTAATTTTACCACCAAGTCATCAACATAACATTCGACAAAATTCCTTAGGAATTGTTTGAAAATGCTATGCATGGAACGTTGATATGTGGTGCCGGCTTTTTTCAAACCAAAAGGCATGACTTGGTTACAAAATAATAATTGGGGGCCTGATGAAAGTAGATTATTCATCTTCTTAGGACATTATAATTTGATTAAATCCAGAATAACTATCCATGAAGTAGAGAGCCTCATATCTACCAGTTTCATCGATCAAGAGTTCGGTAATCAAGGACGGGAAATCGTCTTTCGGGCAGTACTGATTAATATCTCTAAAATCGATGCAGACACAGATCTTTCTATTCTTCTTTTTAATGAGGGATATGTTTTCCAATTAGATGGGATATTAGACTTCCAAAATTAAGTCTTATTTGATGAGATTGTATACTTCAGCCTCTATCATGGCTGCATGTGTAGGGTGCGTCCTTCTGGAGGCCTGCTTATTGCCTCGGTGATCTTCTGGTAAGCCTAGGTGGTTCATCGCCACCTCAAGATCAAGTCTCGTCATTTCAGTGTAATTCAGGAAAAAACATCTCGATTCTACCTCAATAAAGATGTATATACCTATTTTTCGTTGGAAGACATGGCCTCACTAATGATAGTGGGTCCTTTGTCTTCTTCAGTACTCAGGTTTATTTCCCTGAGTTCATCAATGGTGGTAGAGATACCCTCTTCGAATGCAGGAGGGGCATCTCTATGGTTATCTTCTTCTTCTACCCCGAATCCTACTCCTCTTCTCCTTCTGACCGGGAGAGTGCTCTTGATGTGGGATACCCAAATCTCGGATGCTATATGACGCATGGGCGTTATGTGGGGGAAGCGACCTCCTCTAACTCAATTGGTTGTGAGGTAACATTTGGAGAGGGAGAAGTAGGAGGGTGACAAGTGTCTTGTCCTTCTGACGCTTTAGAGATTGTGGTGGGGATATCTTGAGATTCTAGGGATGTGACGTGGGCACCCTTTCTTGAGAATTCTTCCTCAGATTGAGGTTTAGCAGGTGCTTCTATGTTTTTCGTCTTAACTATCACGTCAAATATCATTAGAATAGCTGGATACGCATCTGGACTCGAATTTCTACTCTCAACATGGTTGATGTCAGCAAGTACTCTTCACTAAGTTTCTTGAAGGGGTATTTGGGAACTAATTATATACCATTTTGGGTGGGGATCCAATCAATACTATCAATTTTAGATGTCTTCCCCTTTTTCATGTAATGTCTGGCATCGATGTAATGCGACTCAAAGAGCTCGAACATGGCCTTATCAGTGCACAATGTTCCCCTATGTCCGTTAACAGAATATTTGATACAATGGTGGTAGGAGGAAAGAATGTCCATTTTTTTATGTAGCCATGGCATTCCTAACGTGGCGTTAAATTTCATGCTTTGTTGAACCCCCAGGAACTCTGAATGGGACACACGGTCACCAAAATGGGTTCTGAGCTCAATTTGTCCCACCGACTTCTGTTCTCTCTTGTCATAACCTAATAGAGTTTTATCCGAGGGTTTAAGGTTGTCCTCACTGTATCCCAACCTTTGAAGTGTTTGTAGTGGGAGAAGGTTTACTCTGGAGCCATTTTCGATGAAGATTTTCCAGACTTCAACATCATTCATCATGCCAGACACATATAGGAGTTTGATGTGTCCTTTCATGGAGGTGTCTTCATCCTAATCAGTGAAGGAAATCCCCAAATTAAATTCTGTTGGGCTAGTCTCCGTTCGATATATCTCGGCAACACTAACTTCAGCTTGAAATTATTAGGGGTTGAGTAGGGCTTCTATGAGTGCCTCCCTGAGGTTTTCTAATAAATTCATGGCATCTAGGATTGATATCTTGGATGGTTATAAGGTCATCTATTTTAGGATATCATACATTTTATCTAGAGGTTAGTGCTTCTCCACTTGTGGGAGATATTTAATAGGAACTTTAGGGGATGGAGCATGAGTTGAGGAGGGACCGGTTGCAGAGGAAATAGTTGGTGGTGCTCTTGAATTTTAGGGACCTAACCCGGTCAGTTTACCTATACACCCTAGGTGTAAAGACACTTGTTCCTCCCCTGATGGGTACTACATAATAATGGGGATAGAGTGGCTACTCATGGGGGCAGGGGAATATTCTTTCTCCTTCTGGGTTCATTGAAGGGATCTCCTGTGAGTTTTCTTAATATTGATGGTTTGAGTCAAGGCATAATCGTAGGGTTGGTTCTGGCCACATCTGCATCTTCCTTAGTAACCCCTACCACTGCGATTTCTCCTTCTAGTCCCCTGATCGGGTGTCGAGAACTCGGGTTCATAACCATACTCTTCATCAGAGAATGGTTCCGTTAAATGGACAATGTTCACAGAACCAAAGATTAGTTCCTCAGTCGATGACATATTTTCTTGGTTGGCTACCTCTGATGGTGTCATTTGGTTTGTTAGTGCCCATTGTGTCAAGCCTGAGGTCATGAAATATGAAAGTGTCAAGGCTGTATTTGGCCTTGTCACATACTTTTCCTCTTGTACATGTTTCTTCCCTCTCTAATTATGTCTGGATAACCAGATTACGGAGGTGTATGGGGCCGAGGACGAAGGTTTTGTTTCATTAGGAGATGTTGGCACAACCGGTTTCTGTAGTTGAGTTCAGAGTACTCCATGGGCTTTGTTGACCATATTCCAATTCATCCAACCATTAAACTTATACTGCCTTTTGCTAACAACTTTATGCCCTCTTCCCCCTCATCTAGGTCGGTGGTAAAAACATATGAAACATGTTCCAAGGGTAGTCCTATATAGACCTACCCCTAGTCCACCATCCTTTATAGGAGGTTGTTGATGAAGAATCATTCTTGAATGTTGTGTCAAAACATATGATGGTATGGACAATAACATGGTCGGTTTTCTAGGCCAACATCTTCAGGATTTCTTGGCCCTAGTAAGTGGAGCAAGTTTCAATTCATGGCAACTATGAAATAGTCATGGACTTGGTCCTCTTGGAACAAGTATACTTTCATTCTTCGTTCCTCAAATTGGTTTCTCCTAGGTCCTCTTTGATCGACTCGTCAGGGCGGGGGCATCCATTGATTCACCAGAGGCACTTGGAAAATCGGTGGAGGCCTAGGCGGTGGAGCAGGTGTGGGGACTGGCTTCAGCATGATAGAGTGTGATTTAGCTCTACCTGCTCTCTTTTTAGGAGCCTATAAGGTTATTCGGGACTAAAGTTTAGTCTTTTGTAGGGAATCTTCGATCTTCTGGGAAATAGAAGATAAATATCGGAATCCGGTCGTGAATTTCACTAGTATAAGTGGCGTTCACACCTCGTCTCAGAGGTTTTTTATTCATATAGAGATCATATCATCCTGGGGTAATGGCATGTTCAAAGAGTAGGTCATACCCTTACATCTAGTGATGATGTCTGAGACCCTCTTGTTCTCCCTCTATTTTCAATTCATGAGGTCTCTAACCATTGTCTTGGGTAACATTGAGTTGAATTGGAATGAGAACTTCTACCAAATATCCTCCCATCCTTTTATTGACTGAGTTGGAAAACTTGTATACTAGATGAAGGTCGAACCTTATAAGGTTCGTGTGAAGCATCTGAGTTTCACTACTTCATATTATTCCGAAGTTCCCATCATAGGGTCGTAATGAGACACGTAGTGCATCAAATGATGTTCCAGATCTCCCAAGCCATTGAATATAGGGAAATACAAGGCTCCCAAAATTCGATGGGGGAGGAATGTTGCTCACCCAGTATGGGTAAGGTTTTTCTCTCTTGCTGTATCAGAGCGTGTATGCCTTCCATTACTCCCAATTGAGTTTTCAATTATTTGATAGTGTTGGTGAGAACCTGGTTTACATCCTGTTGGGCCTGATCTCGAATGGTTACAGCCTGGGAGACTATTTGAAGTGCTGGATTTGTTGGTACCTGAAGTGCATATGCCATCAGTGGTACCTTCGGAGGATTTAGATGTACTCGCCCTGGTTTATTCTTGAGTGGAGTGAAGTCTTGGTGTGCTCTTGAATCCATGTTTAGGTAGTTTTACAAGCCAGGTGCCATGCTAAGTGGGGGCCCTATCCTTGTTTCATTTTCTAGGGAAAACCCTTTTTGTTGAGGTGCACTTTCTAGAAGTTTGTATTATGTGACCCATCTTGTGGAATGTATTTGACATGACATTTCCTCTGGAGTAGCTCAACATTAATCAACCTTAATTCCTTCATTTAGTCCTCCTGCTAAGAGAACCTATCTTCGAGCGTGAGAGGCTCATTTGTGTTGAGAGAAGGAGATGGGTTGAAGACAACATGGCCTTTGTTCCTCTCTCTATTGGAGACTCCTTATGGAAGCATAAAGGAATTTTCTAGAGTGTCCAGGTTCAGGGAAGCCATCTGGTTCCAGGTGTGCATGCCTTCTGGCACATCGTGAATCACATTCTAAACAAGACCATATTCTCTAAATCCATCCATATTTGCATCATCTTCGATGCCACCCATGGGGTTAACATCCTTGATGTTGATAGATGAAAAATATGGGGTGGAGGAGGTGTCATATTCCAAGTAGTATGAGGACCTTCCATGCCTCGTACTGGTTTTCCCCCTCCTGTCTTGGGATTTTCTTCAGGTTTTTTGATGAAGGGTGATGCAGATGGGTCCTTGGTGCGACCTTATGGCACGCCTCCTTCCCAGAGGAGATGATGTTTCAAAGGGCGGGACTAGATATGAACCTCCTATTTGGATTACCCTCCCCAAACGAGAGAATATTGATTCTCATGGGGGGGGGTTGTTGTTGAGGTAAAAATTCCCCCAGTCCTAGGGCAGTGGTTGGCTCCGTTCCTTGGGTGCCGACGTGCCTCTTCCCATTTTAGCTGGTCTTATGGGGTCACCTGTAAAAAATTCCCCCATCCCTGCAAGCTGGGTTTGGTCCCGAATTACGACAGATACTGCTACTATCGCTTCTTTCTTGATCTCGTGTACTCCCATTCAAGGGTGATCTGGACCTGGTGTTGTGTTCACTAATGAGTTAATTCCCTCTGGGGAGGCAAGCGCTAATCACTGATTGTATTTTCATGGGCAAGAACCTTGTCAAATATTTTTGGTAGCCTGTTTCAGGAGTTCATGAATGGATCACTCTCGTCAGTCCTGATGCTTGTTAGACTTACTCAAGGCCTGTTTCTGTCAGATGTGCCACCTCTCCTAAATAGGGAATTCATTTTACTATTGTATTAACAAGATGGAATTTCCAGACCTCATGCTGAATGGGTTCAACTAGATGATAAGTAGGGTGAAATGAAAAGCCCCGTGTTTTACCCATTGATGGATATGAACTCCCATAAGATCATCATCAATAAGGTGACACAATTTGTGCAGTGCACAGAGATAGGTTGACTCAAGGTCCTATTTGTGCCTCTCTGATGGTGGTCATCACACTGAAGGAATGGATTCCAGGTCAATGTGACGTAGTAGATCTCATATGATATTGACATGATTTGCATATCCTTCATATGGTAGGAAGTTTAGTTCCAACTGGAGAATGGTTGTCCAGATATTGGATTGGATTTCATGTATGCTCCCTTCTTACGACTCTCTAGGTATGTCAAACAGAGAGGTGGTCGTGGGCCAAAAAAATTAATGGTATATCATCCCTGGCCAGAAATTTCCTCAGAGGCAATACATCATCATGTGCCTCCACCAGTGATTCCTCTACTTGATCAGCCCAGCTGAGATGCTCTTTCATAGTGTGATCGGAAGTAGCGGGGCTTATAGGGGTAGAACCATTATGCGGGGGGCTCCAGGGTGGCTTAGTGGATGAACATGGTCCATGGCCATCTTCTGACTGAACAAGGTTGTTTTTTATAGTGAATCCAATATGCTTGATTCCCTCCTTCTGAGTGCCTCATCATTGGAGGTATTTTATGTATCTGATTCCGCAGGGGAGGACCTTTCTGTTGGTATGATGTGTCACTGCTCAGAGGACCTCCGTAGTTGGTGCTGCAGTGACAAGGACTACCATCACGTCTTGAAGTCCGACTACTAGAAATAATTTCATAGTGTATACACTGGGGAGGACCTTCAGAGTGGACTACAACAAGTGTAGGACCTTCTTTCTTTCTAATGACATTGTAGGGAGGACCTTCGTAATGGCGGACATGATGGTGAGGATGACCACCATGGTTTGATGTTTGGTGTTCATTCTAGGGAGGGCCTTCAGGACACACTGCTACAAGGGGAGGACCTTCTTGTTTCTTAAGGCCATTATGTTGAGGACCTTCGCAATGGTGGCCATGATGGCGAGGACTACCAGCATAGATGTCGTAGGGAGAATATCTGCGGGGCACACCCTGGGGAGGGCCTTCAAAATGTACCACAACGAGGGGAGGGACTTCTTGTTTCTTGACGTCTATGTGTGTAGGACCTTCACTATTACAGTGGTGAGGACTACCACCATAATATGATGCATGGCTGCGTGAACATCTTTGCAACGTAACCCCTAGAGAGGATATTCAGGGCAGGTCACGGCAGGGGGAGTACCTTTTTATCATGATGAGACGCCACTACATAGAAGACCTCTGTAGTGGTGACTATTATGGAGAACACTACCATCATTATCTGTGGTACCACTGCACAAAGATTGTTTGCCGTGTATACCCTAGGTAGGATAATCAGGGTAGACCGTAGAAAGTGGAGGACCTTCTTTCTGATTGATCTTCAGGTCTTGGAGTTGGATTCTATGACTCACATCAAAAGAATTTCTCTCATGATCGATTGTTACATGCCCATGAGAGAGGACCTCATGGGTGCTCTGGTGAGGACCTTCAGAGCTACTGGTAGTGACATTGCGGGGAGGACCTTCACAACTACTAATTCCACCACATTGTATGGTAATGGGTTGGCTGGATTTCACACCTTTGAGACTTTTTTAGCGGCATTGAGAACCCCAACTTCGAGCAGAGCAGATTCATGGACCCACTCTTTATTTTCTGTTTGCCTTCACCGCCTTTAGGGTGCTCTCTTGCGGGCAGCAGGGACCGTCTACTATTGATAATAGTCATCACCTCTAGTTCCCTGTCTAATTGGGTCATGTAATGTTTTCGAGATACACTGAAAAACATATTGAGTCTTGTAAGGGATATATGCCTACGCTGGAGCATCCACCATGATAGACGGGTGTCCCCCAGTTAAAACGAGTGAGTATGCTCAATCCGGTTTCCCTTGTATCGTGGGATATAGCTGATGACCCTCCTGGGAGGAAGCAGGGATGCAGATCTGCTCTGAGGGGGCTATCTTGTCTCTTAGATGAGTCACCTCAATTGGGGAGACAGGCTCATGGGCTCGAGTCCTTTTTGTTACGGACGATGCAATTACATTCTGGAAAGTCTACAAGATATGATCTGGGATCGATACATGCTCCTCCATCATTACCAGGATATGTAGAGAGACATCCTTGGATAGAATGGGTATGAGGGACCATTCCACTGTCGGAGTAGGAATTTCCTGCTCTAGTCATCCATTGGTCAGTGGATACTGACGATTCTCCTATGTCGGGGCAGGTGAATGAGTCTGCCCCTGTATTGGGATATGCCATCTTACTTATCCGTTTTCCACCACATCACGATGATAGACTTTACATACATCCATAAGGAGATATCTCTCCATATATTTGTCTCCCACCATATCGTTTCGGTGGTCTCTCTTGGCAGGGATATGTGCCTGCTTGTTGATCACCACCATATCGTGATGGCGGACATCAGGAGCATCTGTGAGGAGCTGGTCCTGTAGGCCTGGGATTACCACCATTTCTGGTTGGTGGACATCATGATCCTAGAAAGGGATATGTTTCTACTAGGTAGGTGCCATCCTATATGGACGACGGGCTTAACAAGGCTCGACTAGGATGAACACCTTCTTGTAGGTTGCCACCATGTTGGGATGACGAGCTTCAGAAGAGAGGACAGGCGCATGGGCCTGCCCGGGATATGCCTTTCTGTCTAAGCAGTATAGTTCTTCCTCAAGAACCAGGGTGATGACATGTTCCTAATTGTATGTCTGATGCCCTAGGCAGGAAGTCCGAGGGGCCGAAACTCAGGGAGCATCAGCATGGATCCTTGGGGTGGTCTCCTCTTCAGGGTGAGGATACGTGGTCATGACATAATTGTGGTGATGTATTCTAGCGGGGGACTTGGTGAAGAACCCCTTTCTGAAAAGGAATTAGTTATCAACATCAACCTCATCCACCTCCCTAAGATAAGGGAGGTATTCATTGTCTCGTTCTGAGTATAGGCTCTTGAAACGGTTCGAGACGGCTGTAGGGGCCGCCTAGATCTTCTCCCTCAGTTGCAGCTGGGTAGGTAGCCAATGGGACATAGCTGACTAGAGTTTGTACAAAGTCACCTCCATAGTTATAAGAGTACCATTAAGATGGTTCTCTCTGATTAGTGCATCCGAGACCCAGCATTGAAGACGTTGGGTAAGCGACGGGGTCCTCTACCGATTGAGATGCCCTATCTTCGCCTTGATCATTGTGCGTGTTTGTGAATTCCTTTGAGACAACGTTGGATTGAAGAAAGCTTTGTTGCGTACCTGTGAAACATTTGGAGAGTACAAACTGAAAACCCCTTTAATGTAGCATCTCATAACCCCATGTGTAATTAAGGACCTTGTGTGGCCCTCCTTTTGAACACGAAAGGGGGAACCAAGTGGGATTATTTCACCACTTCAGTTGAAGGCTTACGACTGTTTCCATTTTTGTTTATGTTGGAGAACGAACAAGATGGCCCTTTGGATATTAATTATCCATTTATTATTTTTAAGAGTTTCATATTAGGGTAAATTTTTCATGATGGTTATTGATTCATGTTAGGTTCACCATTTTTGTTTTTTAGTAGAGGGGAGGTGATTGGTTCATGTGTCTAATTAAAGGGATTTGATGTTGTTTAATCATTCTTATAGAGTTCCCTATCTCCATGGCTTCTCCCGATCTCCAACAAGTTTATTTGAAGATCTATAAACGCCCAATGGTTCTTGTATCCAACGATCCATGGACCTTCTTTCCAAAGGAAGGCTCTTGTTGGGTGATATAGCCAACGACACTTAATAACTCACATTGTTCGAGAGGATGGAAATTTGGGCTCATCACACCCTTTTGAGGGGATGTGGAATTATTTCTTATTCCAGGATTCTCATATAGATTTAAGACGTATTTATATGTTCACGAATCATTGGTTTATCCCCAAGAATAGTATCCATGGATTACCCCTGAGTTTCAAGTCATAGGTATACATAGGGACCCAAAATCATCAAAATCCATGTTTTACCATCCCTCATTGGATTAGCGATTCTGGTTATGTTTGAGTTTGTTCAGATAACATTGGTCTCAAGCCCTGTAATTAGGAATTATTTAGTTTATTGTCATCCAGGGGGGGTAGAGAGTGACATGAATATCTAGACCGAACCCATAACATGGTCTTCCAACAAATCCTTGGGAGAGGAACCAGAATCCACGTAGTTGGGTTAGGTGTGCACCGATGTGAAGTGGGTCAGAATCGATGAATGTTGGGATTGAACCTCAGGGACGCATCCTACGTACCCTACCTTGGAAAGGATCAAAGTACACATAGTTCAGATAGGATGTTGGGCTTGAACCTCACGGAGGAGTTCTACATACCTTGACTTGGAAAGGATCAAATTACATGTAGTTCTGATAGGAAGTTCGTATTGAACTTCAGGGAGGCGTCCTATGTACCATGCCTTGGAAAAGATCAATATCCACGTAGTTCGGATTGGATGTTGGTATTGAACCTCAGGGAGACGTCCTACGTACCCTACCTTGGAAAGGATCAAAGTCCATACAGTTCGGATAGGAAGTTGGTCTTGAACCAAGGGAGGCTTCCTATGTACCATGCCTTGGCAAGGATCAATTTCCACATAGTTCGAATAAGAAGTTGGGCTTGAAACTTAGGGAACCATCCTACAAACCTGCCTTGTTAAGGATGAAAGTCCATGTAGTTCAGATAGGAAGTTGGGATTGAACCATAGAGAGGCATCATACGTACCCTTCCTTGACAAGTTCAAATTCCACATAGTTTGGATAGGAAGTTGGGCTTGAACCTCAGGGCGACATCTTATTTACCCTACCATGGAAAGAATCAAAGTCCGCATTGTTTGGATTGGAAGTTGGGATTGAACCTTAGGGAGGCATCCTACATACCCTACCTTGGGATGGATCAAATTCTACGTAGTTCAGATAGGAAGTTGTGCATGAACCTTAGGGAGGTGTATAATGTACCCTGCCATGACAAGGATCAAAGTACATGTAGTTCGGATAGGAAGTTGGGATTGAACCTTGGGGAGGAGTCCTGTGTACCATGCCATGGAAAGGATCAAAGTCCACGTAGTTCGAATTGGAGGTGGTTATCTTGTAATCCTTACAAACCTCTAATCCCACGTGAGTCATGATCATTATGAGAAATAAAAGGATGTTAAAGATTAGACAACGCACACACCTCCTCCCCTATTGGTGGGGGAGGGAGAGCCCGTGGTGGAAGAGGCCAAGGTGACCATGGGTGAGGGCACAGAACAATGATCCTTTATGAATGAAAAGGGAAAGGCTATTGTCTTCTAGCGAGGATAGTGCGGGGATTACTCTAGGAGGGATGTTCTATCGCCCTTTCCAGGGTAGGGGAGATGTTCTCACTACTAGCGCTCCCTAAATGGAAAAGAGAGTGGGATCCCCCAATCCTAAAGAGTAGAGAGGCAGAAACAGGCTCCCGGGCTCGGACTCTGTACTACTGTGGGTATGTGAACCCGAAAATGCTCTCGATGTTCGTTCAAGGGATGGGGTAACCCCTTCATCTCCGCCTACCATGGGAATGTGAACTCAGGAGGGCGCACTAATGCACCTGAAGGTTTTAGCATGCCGATATGGTGGCTTTGGGAGAGGCCTTGGCTTGATAAAGATGAATAAGCTACTAAGGGGATTTTGAATGATTGGAATGAATTGAAATTTCCTTATGTGACTCATAGAATAGAAACACCAAAGGATTTGGCAGACCACATGTCCATATGATAATTTTTAGGACCCTAAAGTATCATAATCATGTTAAGAGGGATAAAAAATGAGAATTTAGTAATGGTGTCCATGGAATAATGGATTTAAAGAATACATGGAAATTAATTTGGGAAAATAGGCATAGATAATGATAAGTTATTCCAAACTAGAGTAAAAAAATTAAAAAAATATTTTAAAAATCATTAGAAATAAAACATTTTAGTGTTGTTTATGAAAAATATTAAAGACAATTTAAAAAGTAAAAGGAATAAAAATTTATATAAATCTAGAATTGAACCAAGATAGGTTTTCATGGTAAAATTGGTGATTTTATAAAATAAATAGTGTCTTAAAATAGATTATGGAGTGCACTTCAAAATGGGTAAGAAATATGGAACTTTCCTTTAATCTGGCTTTCTTTTCGGGAAGATTTGAGAAGAAAACCTTATAAAAACATGCATTTATCCATAAATGAATGATTATATGATCTAGATAAATGATTTTGGAACATATAAACAGAATTTATAAATTTTATACAAAAATAAATAAGAGTTACATTGGTGTAATGATAGATAAAGAGTAACCTGAAAAAAATAGAGGTTCGGGTAAAATCCCTTTCCTTATGTTAAAACGGATCTGTACTTGATCTTAATGTCATTGATAATAAAATTAAATCCATTAATTAATTAATTAATAACCTTTTATATATTTATTTTTTATTATAATTTTATTAAGTTCTTTTGTGGCATTTTTATGACTTATAATATATGATTTTATTGTTAGGGAACGTTGTTTTCTCTGGTTTTCATGGTCGTTTTACTTATATAAGTGTACATAAAATCATATAAAATGAGAATGGTTTTCAAGAATTGAAGTTATATGTTATTTATAAACATCCATAATGTTATATGATTTTAAAAATCTTTTGGTTATATCGTATGAGGATGAATCATTAGATATGTATTCAATGATAATTGTTTGGATTATTTTGGTAAGTTTTCGCTCACAATGATCTTGTTTGGTGTTATTATTTTACATAATGTGTATATAATGATTAAATAAAATTATATAAGCTGTAATAAATATATTATAATTTTTATAACCATAAAAATAGTTTTATGACCAGCTCTGAAGGTGTTATTGGAAAATGAAAATTTTCATCCTAAAAGGTGATGAATTAACACCTCATATGAGACATTTTCATTTTTTGATTAAAGTGGAGCGGAGAAGGGGTTTAATGATGGTTTATTCTATTAGAATAACAAAATTTTAGTATATATGAGGTACTGGATTTAGAATTCTGTTTGGATGAGGTTAGGTGAAAAGAGAATAAGAGAAGAACTTGAAAAGAAATTAAAAGAAAAGGAAAGAGGAATTTACATCTTGAATTTCTCCTTCTTCAAAAACCACCTTATGTAAAAGGTTTCAATATTTTTTAGAGAAACAAGAGATCATGGACGTGGTGGAAGGGATTATAAATAGTACTGAGTAGAATTTGGAGATGTATCAAAGCTTGGAATGTGTGAGGAGAATAGGTGGTGATGGGTGGTATTTATAGTGGAAGAGAAGGGTGTTTTCTAATTATTTTATTCAATATTTTCTTATTTTGGCTCAAGAATAGAAATACAGTGAGAATTATCACCAAATATAATCATATAATGATTTAAAGTTCTATATTATGGTTCTTAAATAATATATGACTCAGGAAATAGATTATTTAACTTATAATGTATATATATTATACATTATTTGTATTTTACTATTCACCAAAAAATCAGTTATTTTAGAAAAAAACTCAAAAATTCACCCTAACTATTTATCTATGTGTAGAATTAAAAAATGGAAACAATTTTATGAAAATAATTTCATAATTATGAGAACTCTAATTTTTAATTAAAATCAGCATTTACTTGTAAAATACCAATTTTAAAATTATAACGGATTTTATAACACTTTTTAAATTTAATTAAGGTATCATAAAATTATCTAATAATCATAAGATAAATAAATATTTATTTATGAATATATTTTATGGAAATAAATTTTCATTTAAATTATTAAATTATTCATAAATTCTTTATGACTTATAAAAATAATGACATTTAATTAATAAATTATTAACTGTTTTTTACTTATATTATGATAGAATTATATCATATTTTCATTTATAAGATTACTAAATTTTATTTATAATTTCATGGGTGTGGTTACTATTTTATTGTCTGGTTTATTATTCCTAAGGTTCATATTACTATTCTAAAGGTCAACTTACTATTTCATCAGTATAGGTTACTTAACTTCTAAAAATACCTCTTATTTCATTCAATTTTTATTTATAATGTTTTATTATGTTTTTAATGATATTTTATGTTATTTATACTATATTAAATAATTATAAAAAGTTAATTTTCATTGATAACGTTTTGGGTAATTACATTCTTCCCCCTGATGAAATTTCATCCTTGAAAATTAATTTTACATACAATGGGGGAAATAGGTGAGGGTACTTCTATTTAATTGCTTCTTCTAGTTCTCATTTTGTCTCTTATTACTTTTGGTTATTCTATAGTAATTTTACTAGGTGAGAAGTCTTGTTGCATAGAACATTATATCTATAGTCCAACATCTTTACTAAATACTCATCATAGAAGATATCATTCTCTAATTGTACCACCTTTGAATTCATTACATGTGTAAGATTTAGTATATACTTTCTCAAGAGGGATGCATGGAATAAAAAATGTACTTGAGACATGGTAGGTGGAAGTTTTAGTTGATTAGTCCCAACTCTTACATGATCTATGACATTGAAGCGTATGACGTACCTTGGAATTAGCTTTCCATTCTTCAAAAATATCATGATCCTATCCCTTGGAGATACAGGGAGTAATATAATATATCCAACCTAAAACTCAAGGTCTCATCAATGATAATTTTCATAGCTCTTTTGTTGACTTTGGGCTGCCTTGATGTGATTCTGAATGTTTTCCACCTTCTCCACCATTTCTTCAACCATTTTGGGTCTAGCATCTTACCATCTCCAACTTCATCACAACATGATGGTGTTCTGAATCTTTTCCCAATGAGGGATTCATATGGATCCAATTGTATACTCGAGTGGAAGATGTTGTTGTAGTTGAATTCGACAAGTGAAAAATGTTGGTCCCATCCTCCCTTGAAGTCCATAGAATACACTCTCAACATGTCTTACAGAGTCTGAACATTCCACTATAATTGGCCTTAAACTTGAGGATGATAGGCCGTACTGAAGTTCAAATTAGTGTTCAGATCATGATGTAGACTTTTCCAGAACATAGTGCGGAATCTTGGATAACATTCAGATACAATTGATACTGGTACTCCATGTAGCCTTGCCACTTCTTTCATGTATATTTGTTCCATTAGATATAATGAGAATTAATCTTGAATTGAGATAAAGTAATATGTCATTATAAGATTATTAACAACAACCCATATATTGTTGTTTCCTCAGGATGAATTTGGAATTCCAGTGAAAAAATCCCTGGTGATGTTTTCCCATTTCCATCTTGGTATGGGTAGTGGTTGCATAATCCCCTTATAATTTTTTCTTTCTACCTTCAATTGCTAACATACCAGGTAGTTTGATGTATATTCAGAAATATCATTATTCATATTGTCCCAATAATAGTTTTCTCACAGATCTCGGTGTATCTTGGTGCTCCCTGAGTGAATTGAGAAGGTTGAGCTATGCATGTCATTCATAAGCTCTATATTTTTCTATGTATTGGATGATAGACATATCTATGACCCAAATCTTACGTCTCCATCCTCATCGATCATGAACTCGGAGGATTTACCATTTCAGATAGCTTCAACCCTTTTCTGAATTTCCACATTATTCATTTCAGCATCCTTTATTTTCTCCATAAAGAATGGTTAATAAATCATTTTAGAAAGGATTTATGATTTTCCTTCCTTAAAGACTCCCATTTCCATCCTTTTTAGGTATAAAAATATTGGATCCTTCTCAATTATCATCATTTATAAAGATGTAGGATCTTTTCTACTTAATGCATCTGCTACCTTATTTTCTTTATCAGGATAGTAGTGGATTGAGCAGCCATAATTCTTAATGACCTACAACCATATTCACTGGCACATATTAAGTTCCTTCTATGTGAATATATTTTTGAGGTTCTTATAAATAGTATATATTTCACACTTATCCCCATAGAGAAAATGTTGTCAGATTATCAATGCAAAGATCATAGCAACCAACTCTAAATCTTACAAATGATAGTTTTTTTCATGAATTTTTAACTACCTTGAGTCCTAAGCTATCAATTTATCATTTTCAATCAATACACAAACTAATACCTTGTTTTAAGAAATTTTATACACAAAAAGAGTTCCCCACCTATTGGTAGTGTGAGAACTAGTGAAGTAATGAGCCTCTTTTTCAACACTTTAAAGCATTCATCACATTCACCGGTCCAGTCAAACATTACCCTTTTTTAGGTCAACATGGTTAGTGATTTTTCAAATCATGAAAAGTTCCTAAAAAATCGTTTGTAGTACATAGAAAGACAAATAGATCTATAGATATATGTTATAGATTTTTGAAAGATCCACTCTAAAATTTCCTTTCTCTTTGAAGGGTCAAAATATATTTCTTTGCTGGTGATAACATTCCCCAAGAATGATAGTTATTTTATCTAGAACTCACATTTACTATAATTTGAATAAATTTTCTTTATTAAAAAATTATTTAGAAAAGTATTAAAATGGTCCTCATTTTCCTCCTTTCTCTTAGAGTATAACATTATATCATCAATAAGGATGACCAATTTTTTTGAGGTAATCATCTCAGGCTCTATTAATTAAATCCCTTGAAATTTCTGGGGAGTTAGTTAGACAAAAGGTAATTACTATGAACTCATATTATCCATACCTCATTTGAAAGGAATTATTTGGAATATCTTCCTTCCTCACCTTTAATTGGTTGTATCCTGACCAAAGGTCCACCTTAGAAAAATAACTGGCCCCACATAGCTGATCGAAAAATTCATTAATCCATGGTAGGGGATACTTGTTCTTTATTGTCATTTTATTAAGCTCATGATAATCAATGTAGAGGTGCATTGATCCAACTGTCATCATGAAAAATAGGACTTGTTTACCCCATGGTTAAGCACTCAGTTGTATAAAACCTTTGGAAAGATTCTCCTATAGTTGCTTCTTCAGTTCTTCCAGCTCTATGATGTTCATTCTATAAGGTGTCTTTGATATAGGTAGGGATATAGGAATATGTTCAATTGTGAACTCAACCTCTTGATCATGAGGAATACCATGAAACTCTTCGAGAAACATATCAGTGTAGTCCCTCACAATGGGAATATCTTTTAGCATGATTCTCTCCTTTGTCTCAATCATTTGAGTAAGATATGCTTGTTCATAAGGAAAAGATATCCACAATTGAGATACTGATTCTAAAGGTGATTCATTCTCCTTTTTACACTTTTATATATTTGAAGGATGCTTCCGGATATGAAGGGTGATCTCCCTTTCCAAAGAATTTATGTTGGATTTATATAATGATATCCAATCCATGCCCAATATATCATCAAACTATACCAAAGGGAGGGTGACAAGATTTCCTGGAAGGTTCAGTCCACAAACATTAACCAATGAGATGTTATAAACTTTGGATTCAATAATTTCCCCATTTTCTATTCTCATAGATAACTGAACCTCCAAATTTTGAGGTGGTTATTGAATAGTTCTATTAAACATTATAGATATTATAGAATGTGTAAAACCAGAATCAAATAGTTTGTTCACTACTCTTAAATGAATAGCCAACATACCTATCACCATATCATTATTGGGATCCACCTTAGTAGTAGTGATAGAATATTACCTTCCTTGCAACCTTGGAGGTTTTCTTGGTTGATTTCCTCTAACAACCCCTTATCTTAGGTAAATGTATTGTATAATGATCATGCTCCTTACAGTTGAAACACTTCACTATAGGTTGATTGTTGATCCGAACCATCTTTTCCTCTTCTGAATTAATGGGATTCTTCATATCCTTTATTAGCAATATGCTCCTATCTTCTATATTTGAATCATATCTTGGTTCCCATTAGGTAGTTTTCAAGATAATTCTTCTCACACTCTTTACACGTGGGATGTTGATTCTTCCTTCCATCATGGGATTTATCTGATGATCCACCCATATTAAACTCAAATTTTCTCTTTTTTTCACCAGTCCCACAAGACAATTGAGAGTCTTTAATTTCCATTTTTTCCTTGAGGTAAAATGGACAATATTATTATAACATTAAATGACTCAAATTTCCAACATTTTTCATAGAATAGACATTAGTCCACTAATTAAGTGATCCACCTAGATTTTGGTGTTCAAGAAAAAGTGAGTGGTGTATCTTGCAAGCCTTGTGAAGTTTACCTCATATGCCCTGATAGACTCATCTTCCTTCTACATATTTTTGAGGAATTATTTTTCCATATTTAGATGGAGGGATCGATGAAAATATTTATTGAAAAATATTTTTCATGGTCTTTTCATATCCCACAGAATCAATTATATCCTTGTTCTTTGTGTTCTTGATCAGTTTTCACCATTGATCATCTTCCCTATCAAAACAATAAACTTTCTACACAACTTTCTTGTCTTCTGAGAACTTGAGAATAGAGAATATCTACTCAATGGAGTTAATCCATTTATCAACAAGTATGGGATCATAAGATCCACTAAACATGGGAGGACTTTGTTGCCTAAAGTATTCGATGGGAATTTGATCATTATTAAGAGAAGGAATGATTTCCATGTGATTCGGTTTATTATTCATAACTGGTTCATGCTAATAATGTACTATCATAACGTTTTGATAACACATTCCCATAATATTTGGCATTTAATTAGGGAAATAATTTCTTTTCTTCTCACATCGATTGTTGGCATGGGTTCTTCTATTTCTTGCCAAAAACTAAAAATGAAAAGTGTAATTATGGGGGATCAGATAGTTTTCTAATAAGAATATAAAATTATATTGAATATAAAAGGATAAGCTAGTAAATAAAAATTATATAATAAATTGTGATTCCTAGTTTTAAATATAGGTTATCCAAGATCTATTTCCAAATATATAAACTTATAAGTATTTTTTCATTAATTATGGTCTTTAATGAGCATATGAATTTACCAAAGCACATCCTCTGGGAGTGTCAATCTAGGTGTGAAGTTACGGCCATTTTCGTGTACTGTGTTACATTGAGTTAGGCCCAGGACATGTTTTTGTAGTATTTAAAACTAGGTACACTTATTCAAGAACCACATCCCCTTGTAGTGTCTAGACAGTAATGAATTTTTTTGATGAACCACTTACTCTATAATTATAAAAATTTAAGGATGTTTTATTATATTTAGTGTTATACCTAATAGTTTCAATAGAGTTTTTAAATCCTAATCCTAATAATAAATATACATTTCATATTATACCAATTATAGTGACTATATCCTTATAAATATAGTATTACATGATTTTAAGGATAAGTAAACATCAAATTACAATCCAAGGATCGTAAAATCTAGTGTCTTGTAGATTAGGTACACAATTAAACATCATGAAACCAAAATAAAAACATATTTTAATTAATCCTAATAATGAGATACTGACCCCATTTATCCCTTATATCAGCATTTAATAACCTGGGGAACACCTGAACAAAAGGGGTGAGCTTAAAAAACCCAGTAAGGGAAAAATCATTGGAATAAACATAGTACATGTGTTAAAAGAAAAAAAAAAGATAACATAAAAATCCTTTAAAATGATTTAACATAAGAAATTAAAACATGTATAACATAGGAAAATATAAACATGAAATTATAGGAATGTTTAAGAAACATATAAAATGATATAAACATGGGTCAAGTATAACTGCCAAGACATGGTGGAAAAAGTCATATAAAAGAATCTTGTTCACTCCCTCTCCCAACATGATGTCTCATGATAGTAATAATTACCCAATGCATTGGATTTATATTAGTTCATATCCACCATAACATGTTCATTAATATGTGTGGAACATGAATAATCATCCATGAGGAATCAAACAAAAAAAAGTTATTCCATGGAAATAATTGGGTATCATAATCATGTTAAGAGCGACAAAAAAAGGTAATATAATAATGGTTCCCATGGAATAATGGATTTAAATAATACATGGACATTAATAAATAAAAATATGAATATTTCATGATAAGTGATGTCAAATTTTAGTTAAAACATGTAAAAATAGGTTTTAAGAAACCTTAAAATGATACATTTTAGTACGATTTGGGAAAAATATTAAAGAGAATTTAAAGAGGAAAATACATAATCATTTATATAAAACCAGAATTTAACCAAGAGAGTTTCTCATGAAAAAATGAGTGATTTTAGAAAAATAATCGTGGATTGAAACATACTATTTAGAGCACTTGAAAATTGGTAAGAAATCAAGAAGTTTCCTTTAATCGGGGTTGCTTTTCCGGGAATATTTTAGAAGGAAACCTTACAAAAACATGTATTTCCCCATCAAAAAATGATGATATGATATAGATACATAATTTTAGAACATATAAATAGAATTTATAAGGATTATATAAAATTAATTAAGTATTTCATTGGTGTAAAGATAAATAAAGAGTAACCCAAAGGAAAAAATGAAGATTTGGGTAGAATCTCTTACCTTATGTCTGAAATGGTTCTTCACTTGAACTTAATTTCCTGGATAACAAAATTAAATCCATTAATTAATTAATTCCTTACCTTTTATAAAATTATTTTATTTATTATAATTTTCTTAATTTCTTTTATATTCTTTTTGATGAGTTATAAGATATGATTTTATTGTTTAGGAATGTTGTTTTCCTTGTGTTTCATGATCGGTTTACTTATATATGTCTATGGAAAATCATGTAAAATGAGAATGGATTCCAATAATTGAATTTATAAGATATTAAAAAAATCCATAATGTTAAATGATCTCATAAATCAATTATTTATATGTTACAATGAGGAATCATTAGATAAATATTTAATGATAATTGTTTGGATAATTTTGAGTGGTTTTCATTCACAACGAACTTTTTTTGTTTTATTATTTAAAATCACCTATATATATGGACTCCAGAACATTAAATAACAAAATAAAACACGTATTATACTTTTTATCCATAAAAAATTATTTTATGACCGGCCTTGAATGTGTTAGTCTAAAATGAAAATTTCTCATCCTTGAAGGTGATAAATTAACAACTCATAGACGACATATTCATTTTTTGACTAAAAGGGAGAAGATAAGGGGTTTAATGATGGATAATTACATTATAATAATATAATTAGATTATATTTGAGTTAACAAAGTTATCATAACATTTGGATGAAGGAAGTTTAGGAGAGAATATGAAAAAACATGAAAAGAGATTAGAAGAAAAGAAAAGCATAATTTACTGCTTGAATTTCTTCTCCTTGAAAACCCTCTATAGAGAAAAGGTCTTGTTCATTTGATGAGAAAAATATATTATGGACGTGGGAAAGGGTCTTTTGAAGTGTATTGGGTATAATTTTTAAAAAGGATCCAATCTTGGAATGTGTGAGGAGAATAGGTGGTGAGGGTGGTACTTATAGTGGAGGAGGGGGTTTTTTCTCATTATTTTATTCATTAATTTATTATTTTTCACTCAGGACTATGAATATTTTGAGCATTATCACCAAATATAATAAAAATAATTAATTTAATTTATATGTTATGTTTATTACATTAGATAAGACTCAAGGAATATTTTATTTAACTTATAATGTATATATACTATAAATTACTTTATTTTACTCTTCACCAAAAATTCAACTATTTTCGAAAAAAATAAACCTAACCATTTTTAGATGCGTAGAATTAAAAAATGAACACCATTTTATGAAAATAACTTTCTAAATATTAGAAATTTAATTTTTAATTAAAATCATCATTTACTTGGAAAATTACAATTTCAAAATTATAGCTGATTTTATAAAACTTTGAAAAACTAATAAAGGTATCATACAATTTTATTATAATAATAAGATAAAAAAATATTTATTTATGAATACATTTTATGGAAATAAATTTTCTTTTAAATTATAAAATTAATCATAAAATTATAATTAAATATTTATGACTTGCAAAAATAAGTACACTTAATTAAAAAATTTAGACCATTTATTTACTTATACTATGATATAATTATACAATATTTTAAAATATATGATGCCAAAGTTTTATTTATAATTTCATGGGTGAGGTTACAATTTTATTTTTTGGTATTCTATTCATAAGGGTCATATTACTATTTTAGGGGGCAAATTACTTTTTCATCGGTATAGGCTCTTTATCTTCTAAAAATACCTCTTATTTAATTCATTGTTCATTTATAATGTTTGTATTGTGTTCTTAATGTAATTTTATGTGATTTATATTATATAAAATAATTATAATAATTTAATTTTTACTGTTAAAATTTTTTTTCGTTACAAATCCTCAGTCAACAATCCTTACATCGACAGGATGCTAATTACTTTTAATAGTCATTGTCGCTTCGCTGTCTAGTGTGTCTCTATTTCCCAATATAATCACCACATTTACTTGAGAGATTTTCTAACCACCCATATTATTCCAATATCCTTTCCTGAAATTCCCCCTCTTACCAAAATTATGACATCTGAAATTTTTCTTCTTACTCCTTGATTTAGACCTGCCAAGATTCTTACTCCCACTTGAACCATACTCCACTATTCTTCGTCTTTCCATTGAGAGAGCTTCAACTTAGTTTGATGTTATATATATTTCTTCTTTGTTCTTTCATGGAATTTATTCTTCATGAACCATCAATGAAACATTGTTGAAGGAAACATATCGATTAAGATATTATTGTTGAGGTTGATGATAAGTTTATCATATAAATCTGTAAAACACTAGAGAAGAATCTACACACGATCAGTATACAAAATTTTATATCCCAACATTGTATAATGAAAAAATAGTATTGATGTGGTTACTCATCGATGATTAATCCTCCCTTTGATGTGTGTATAATTATCTATGTAAGAAAATTATTTGTTGAGTGACTTTTACTCACATGATTTTTTCAGAGTATCTTAAATTTCTTTCACCATATTTTTCTTTGCAATGCTTGTTAGGACCCTATCATCCAATTGTAAATGGATGTTGGAATTAGCATTCCCATCCATGTCGTTCCATTTCTCCTCTATCACACCTTCTTATTTTCTTATAATTTTGGGTTGGAAATTATATTTCTGCAACACCACTTTCATATTCATTTACCATACTGAAAAATTATTTCCATTTAATTTTGTGATCTCGAATTTCACCGCTCTTTGGACATGTTGTTAGTTTAGAATTTATTTGGTCCAGATCCTCACCATTGATATAAATTGTTAGGATTATATTTAATTGGACCTTCTGTACAAGGATAATTGTGAAAAAAATAAAAAAAAATTACAGAACTAAAATGAATAGTGGGTGTAATGTGGAAGACCCCCCAAATAAATGGTGTAAAAAACAATTGAAAATAGAAATATCTGACTATGGTAAAATGTAGGTAAAAAATATCTCTCTGTTATAGGGGGAAAATAATCAATAAATTTTCAATTGAATATGTTGAGAAACACCTCACAAAATACTACACTCAGAGTGGATGATGTGTTTCTTGATAATATTATGATGAAAACTATTGAAGGAGATCCCTTTTTATAGCCTAACCTCACCCACATTTAGGATTCCCTAAATGAAATATATTTTACCAAATTAAATGGGGGAATAATGGTAGTGAGTCACCCACATTGAATTAAATGAATTTGGTGACCATAATTATTATTCTCTCTCTCATGAGAAAGTCTTCCAATAGGCGGACCTTTGACTGCCATGATGTGCGGGGGATAAGACTATTATGTGACAAGTGGCCTGAATATGTGGAGAAGAGGGGATCTATTAGGGTTCTAGGAATAAAAATAGTGTGGTAGAAGAGGAGATAGTGGAATGAAAAATGATAAAAAGAAAAGGAATAAAAAAAGAAAAATAAACGTGAAAGATAAACGGGGAAAGCACTATGTGGGCGCAATGAGAAGGGGAAGATTTGGATTTCCCTGACCCTAGAAAAGTATTATATATATATATAATATTAACATTATTTTTTAGTAATGAAATATTGTATTAGTTATATATTTTAAAAGAGGTGTCAGATTGGTGATCCATCTGTGGAATCATGATCATGGTATTGAGATGATTATTTTAAAACATGTGATTGATATTTAATTTGGTTTCATGGAATAGTTACATGGAGAACCCAATAGTATTATTATTATTATTATTGTGGAATTTAGTATCCAACATATCTTATTTATACAGTGTTGGAAGGATGAACTATCATAGGCATCACAACCCTAAAATTGAGTTGCATGTTTCATTACCAATATCGGGTATTTAATTCGGTTTTGTGGCTTGCACCCACAAAATGATGTTCGAGCGTGATGTAATGAAATGAGATTTTTTCACAAGGTGAACAATTTGTCCAATTTAATAGTCTATATTGAGCATTTTTCTATGACGATCATAATATTGTGATCTATTTGACAATATAGGCCCATTTTAGAGTCATATTAGTGGAATTGTGTTTTTTTCTCTTCAGACAGATAGAGGGCCTTGTGTGTTCATTAGGATTTTGGATGAGACTTTTTGTGTAGTATCCTATATTACATGTGGTAATACATGTCCATGAATCCTTGTATTGGTGGTAATACAACCATACAGAAGAGAAGAACCAAATTACATGGGGGTCCCATACAAGTCCTATATCTCATTTTGAGTAAAATTCAACCTCTTGTATCTACTTCATTTAGACTCATATTTTTTACTATGAGTAGCTTATCCAGAGTGTTTTTTCATGTAGAATGCAATAGTGAACTATATAGTGGACTCTGGGATAGAATGGGATATTTTTTTTGAATGACTCTTATTTAGGTGATGTTCAATGATGGTAGTGATCATGCAGGATTACCAGAGCCTTTATAATGGAACCCTACTATTGGGCTGGGCATGAGTCCTCTACCTATGTATATAGTCGTACCCTCCTTTGAGACATGGAATGGATACTCTATCTAATTTCATAGTGGAAGACTCTTACTATGACAATGAATGTGTAATCTTCCTATTCACTGAGTGTAACCCTCCTATGAAGTCCAGTTATGGGTCCTCGGTAAAGAGAGTGGCACCCTCCAATTTGGTAGGGAATGAGTCTTCTATTTTCTATCTGAGTGGTACCCTCCTATAGTGTTAGGGTATGGGTACTCAACTGCTAGAGTGGAACCCTCCATCCAAGTTGGGGTTGATTCCTCTATCGACTACTAGAGTGGAACCCTCCTACATAGACATGGAATGAGTTTGCTATCAGCTATTGAGTGGAACCATCCTGAAGAGATAGGACATGGGTCCTCGACCATCAGAGTATCACCAACCTTCTTGGACTTGGCATGAACCCTCTATCTATTTACTTGAATAGAATCCTCCTATAAATCCAGGGCATAAGCCCTTATCCACAAGGGTGGCACCCTCCTACTAGGTAGGGAATGGGTCCTCTTTAGATTATTGAGTAGAACCCTCCTATTGTACTAGGGTATGGTTTCTTATCACAATCATAATCTTTATTAAAAAAATCATGATTTATTACATAATATTACACATAATAAAACCTGGAAGATTGAGAATTCTAGTATCATTGGTAATTAGGTACATTACATTAAAACATAAAACATGCAATATGTCATCTTTATAGAAAACTTCCTTCACATGCTTATACTATTCATTCGTACTTAAAACTTAATGGGATAACCTAGGGACATAAATTAGAAAGGGGTGATCTATAAATCCCAGTAAGGGAATAAACATGGAATCACATGGAGAAATTAATACATGTTCGAAAATAGTCATATAAATGGGACATAAATGGGGTGATAATAAAAAACATGAACAATGGGTCATGATATAACATGATAACATAAAAAACATGAGAAATGTGGAAACAACATAAAACATTGCATCATAAAAAAAGGTCAAGGCTGACTGGAAAGAAATCATGAAGGATATATTCATGTGATGGATTAGGTTTACTCCGTAATCCTATGCATGATATCTTGTGAGAACAAAAGATTACCCAATTCATTGGAGTGGTACATAATTCAGGGTGCAGCTGTCACTTTCATTTCATTCTCATGATTAAGTGTGTCAAATATATCATAAAAAATGGAATCATTTTTCATCACATTTTATTCCAAAATTAATGTGTGTATAATACATAAATGTTAATTCCCAATAAAATAAGTATGAGTTCATAAAGTTGAACACCCATAATAGAAAATGGGTATGGTTATTCACTAGACATTTTTTTGGAATGTAAAATCGTGGTGAAATTTCTACAGCATAACAGCAACATATAAATGTTCATGGTAGTGATTAATGAGAGTGAACGAGGTATGTCTTCATTTATAAATCATGGGGTAATTAATTGGGATATGGAAGAACATATTCCAACATTAGGAAATGTATATAAACTGAAAAATAAAATGAAGATGCTTGATTAACGAGGAGAATAAGAGGATCCTTTATGAAATTTTGATATGGTAATGGGTGTACATAAAGGTTCATTGGAGGGATTAATGAGAGTAAAAGGGATATTTCATCACATGGAAATAAAAAGTATACTAATATGGTTGTATGAAAACATACCCAAATAGCCACAAATGGAAACTAAGGGGCACAACATAAAATAGGTGCTTGAATTCAAAGGAGGAGAGTAAGGTATGTTACCTTTATATTATGATTCCAAATGTTTCGGAGGATCTTTTTGAGAGATTGGGGGAACCTTGGGAGGACTCTATAGATTGGATGGAAGAGTAAGGAAGTGATTAGTTGTTTTTTAGTGAATATAAACTAGATATTGGGTGGGTTAATATATGAAATGAGTAAATAATTCTTTATTATTGCTCAAACTTATATTTTGGACTCTATATAATAAAATAACCCAAACCTCAAACCTTCCCATGTTTTCCCCCAAGGTATCAACCAAGGAGGGGTAGTTTGTATTATTTTATAAGGATAATGGAATAAATTATTGAAATATTACCCTTGGTGATGTGAAAGTGAGTCATATTCTAAAATAAATTATTTTAAAAACATAAAATATAATATTGGTTTTGTAGGATTCATTAAAGATTTATAAATTCAATACGATAAACTCAAAACATATTATTTTAAATGGGAACAGCATATTTGCTCATAAATTCTTTATATAGTATTTATTTTATCATTTTTGGGTCATTATGATTTCATAATACACACTGCATTTTTATAATGAATTTAATTTTTACCCAAAAATTCGATTGTCTCAAAAAATCATGAAAAATTCACTATTGGATAATTTAGTCATTATGATTCCAAAAATAATATTTATCTTATCTACATAATTTTATAAATATTTTAATTTTCACTTTTGAAATAGAATCGATATTTACTGACAAAATTTGGGTTTTTTGAAAATAATAGTTTTTAAACCTTTATAAAAATTAAATTTGACTTTATAAAAATTGTATGTTCATTTATATTTGATAAAAATTATATAATAATTATACTTTTTAAAAAATATAATTTATTTCAAAAATTTATTAATTAATAAAAATAAATTCTTTAATTGAATTTAAATATTACAAATTGAATTTGTGTTTTATTGTATAAAAATCAAAATCATATATAAAGTATAAGTAAATATAATCATTTTTCTATTGAAAATACAATATAAATATTCATATTATTATCATCTTGATACATATCCCTTTAAAACACCAGAAACATTTCTAAGTGTAAGGTGCGTGATAGTGATATTTTCATGGGGTGGTTCGACATACATGGTTTGACATGTGATCTCGATGAGCTTGAACTTCTCCTTTAAAATGTTTTTCCCATTCTTAAGTTGTTGTATCTCAGCCTAGGATTGATAAAGGGAAAATCCCAGTGACACTATCATCTTTGGATGCTTTGATAAATGGACTTAATTGGGTATGATCCTACTGGTTTTGGTCATCACATTCTTTTTTGTGTAAATTTGATTTATAAAAAATCTATATTTATACTAATCATATGATCACCACTCAACAGTTATATTATCAATAGTATTTATGCTAAATGAAATTTTAAATTTGATAGGATATAAGAAATCCATATAAGTGGATTTCTTTCTATATCCATAATACATAATAAAACATTTAATTAAATCACAAGGGGAATTTTATTTATAAAAGTTCAGGTTGTTACAATATTCTTCCCTTCAGAAGTTTCTTCCATTAAATTTTCACCTCAAACACTATATATATATATATATAATAGTTTTATTATTATTTTTGTATTGAAATATTATATCAGTCATATCTTTTAACAGGGATGTTATATTGGAGATATGTATGTGGCATCATGATTGTGTTATTGAGATGAACATTTTAAGACTGGTTTTGTATAATTAATTTGGGATCGTGGAACATTCCTATGAGGAACCCAATATAATTATTATTATTGTGGAATTTAGTATCTAACATATCTTCTTCATATGGTGTGGGAATGATGAACCATAAATTACATGATGACCTTCAAATTGAGACATATGTTTCAAGACCAATATTGGCTATTTAATTCAGACTTGTTGCTCGGACCCCTGAAACGATGTTCAAGCATGATGCAGTGAAATGCGATTTTTTTACTGAGTGTCCGATTTGTCCAAGAGAATAGACTATCCGGAGTTTTTTCTATGGGGATTGTAGTGGTGTGATCTATTTTTTCATATAGGGCCATTAATATAGGCATATTATTGGAATTACATTTTTCCATTCAGAATGATGGTGAGAATCATGTGAACGTCAAGATTTTGGCTGGGACACGTCGTGTAGTATCCTATAGGACATGTAGTACTATAAAGCCAGCAAGCCATGTTATTTCAAGGACACAACTAGATAGTAGAGTGGGACGACGTGTCATGAGGTTCCCCTATGCATCATGTATATCATAAAGAATAAACTTTAACCACTCATATCTCATTCATTTGGACTCAAAATTTTATCCATGAGTAAGGTATCCTAAGTTTTTTTCCATTTAGAACGTAATGGTGACCTCTATAGTGGACTTTTAGATATGATGTGAGATATTCTGGGAATGAAAATTATTTAGGTGATGCTTGAAGATGATATTGATTGATCAGGATCACCAGGGGATTTATAATGGAACCCTTTAAATAGGATGTGCATGGGTCCTCTACATATCTATAGAGTGGAACCCTACTATGAGATAGGTTATGGGACCTATCTCAAAATTCATAGTGGAACCCTATATCTAGGATAGGTAAGGATAACTCTACCTATTAATTGAGTGGAACCCCCCTATAGAGTCAGGATATGTTTCCTCGACTACGAGAATTTCCCCCTCCTAATGGGTAGGGCATGAGTCCCCAATTCGCTATCTTAGCGGCACCATCCAATAGTGTCAGGGTATGGGTAATAGACTATTAGAGTGGAACCCTCCAGTCGGGATGGGAATGATTCATGTACCAACTATAAGAGTGGAACCATCCCGCACAGATAGGGTATGAGTCCCCTATTGACTATTGAGTTTCACCCTTCTGTAAAGACAGGACATGGGTCCTCGACCATCAGACTGGCGCCCTCCTACTAGGACTGGGAAAAAGTCTATTAACTATTCACTATAGTGGAACCCAACAATAGATTTAGGGAGTGGGTCCTCATCCATTAGAGTTTCACCCTCATTCAACGTAGGGAATGGGTCCTCTATCGACTATTGAGTGGCACCCTATAGTTGTGCCATGGCATGGGTTCTTATCACAACCCTAATCTTTATAACACATAAATTCATGATTTATTAAATACGTTTACACATATACAACACAAAAGATCAATAATTATTGTGTATTTGGAAATTAGGTAGATTAAATTACAAATTAAAACATATAATACGCCATCTGTATTGAAAATTTACATAACATGCTCATACTATTCCTTCATACTTAAAACATTATGGGGTAACCTATGCACATACATAAGAAATGGGTGAGCAATAAACCCTAGTAAGGGAATAAACATGGAATAACAAGAATAAATTCATACTTTTCAAACAATAGGAAAATCAATGGGGCATAAAAGGTATGAGAATCCTAAACATTAACAATGATTCAGGATATAGCATGATAACATAAATGCCACATTGGAAATGTGGAAACAACTTAAAACACTGCATAATAAGCATAGGTTAAAGATAAATTCAAAGAAATCCTGATAGAAAATTTATCATGATGGATTAGTTTCACTCTGTAATCCCTTTCATGATGTCTCATGTGACTAAAACATTACCCACTAACATAGAGTGCTAAATAATTCTCGGTGCACCTGTCACTTTCATTTCATTCTCATGATTAAGTGTGTCACATAGATCATAAAACATGGAATAACTTTTCCTCACATTTTATTCCATTATTATAGAGTTTTTAATAAATAAATATAATTTCCTAGTCAAATAATTATTAGTCTATAAAGTTGAACACATTTTATAAAAAAAAGGTATGGTTATTCACTACACATTTTTTTGGCATGGAAAATCATGGTGAAATTTCGAGAGCAAAATAGGGGGTATAAAAGTTCATGGGAGGGGTTATTAAGAGTGAAAGGGGTCACTAATAATTTATACATCATGGGGTATTAAAATTTATATGGAATAACATATCCCAACATTAGGAAATTGAGATAAATGGTATAAGAAAATGAAGATGCTTGAATATTGAGGAGAATACCAGGATCCCTTAATATATTTTAGCATGTTAACGGGTGTATATAAAGGTTCATGGGAGGTATTAATGATTGTGAAAGGGGTATTTCATCACATGGTTATAAAAAATAAAGTAATTGGGTTGTGGGAAAACATAACCAAACAAATAAATATGAAAACTAAGAACCATAACATAAAAGAGGTGCTTGAATTGAAAGGTGATGAAGGTCCCTTACCTTGAAAGTTTGATTCCAAATGCTTGATAGGAGCTTATTGAGAGTTTTGGGGAACCTTGGGAGGACTCTTGAGTTGTTAGGGAAGATTTTTTTGTGCTTCATGGTTTTTAGTAAAGTTAAATGGGAGAATGGGTAGGTTTATATGGGAAATGAGTGGAGAATTATTTATTATTTCCCAAACACCAGGTTTGGACTCTATATAATAAAATAACCAAAATCACAAACCTTACCATGGTTTATAAAAAGGGTTGGGTTTAATTATTTTATAATTCCAAGGGCCCAACTTATTAAAATATTACCCTTGGTGATGTGGATGTGAGTCATGTCCTTGAAGAAATGATTTTAAAAACATAAAATATAATATCAGTTTTGGATGATTCATAAAGGATTTATAAAATTCATAAAATTAACTAAAATAAAAATAATTTTGAAGGTTAACCATATATTGTTTCTTTAATTCTTGTTATAGTATTTATTACATAATTTTTGTGTCATTATGATGTCATAATACAGACTGTATATGTATACCATATTTAATTTTTACAAAAAAATCTGATTGTCTTAGAAAATTATGAAAAAATTATCATTGGATAATTTAAACATTATGATTACAAAATAAGATAATTAAATTATCCAAATAATTTTTTAAATATTTCAATTTTCACTTTAAAAATAGAATCGACATTTATAGTGAAATAATGGGTTTGTTGAAAATAATAGTTTTTCCACCCTTTTAAAAAATAAATTTGACTTCATAAATATTATATGATCATTAATATTTGATAAAAAATATTTAATAAAAAAATTTATAAGAATATAATTTGTTTAAAAAACCATTAATTCATCCAAATAAATGAATTCAATGAATTTTAATATTAAAAATACAATCTGTGTTTTATTGTATGAAAATAAAAATCATTTATAAAGTTCAAGTAAATATAAACATTATTATAGGGAAAATAAAATATTCATATTCATATTATTAGGCTCTTAATACATATCCCTTTAATAAAAAATAAAAAACACTAAGGGTAAGGTGCGCGATAGTGATATTTTCTTGGGATGGTTCAGCGTATATGGTTTGGTCTATGGTCTCGATGAGCTTGAACTTCACTTATAAAAGGCTTTGATTGTGCTTAAGTTGTATCCCAACATGGGATTGATCAAGGTCAAAGAATAGTGATTCTATCTCCCTTGGAAGCTTTGATAAATGGGCTTCGTAGAGTATGATACAACTAGTTGTGGACATCACTTCCTTAGTTTGTATCAATTGGATTTATCAAAACACAATATTTATACTAATAATATGATCACTATTAAATAGTTATATTATGAATGGTAATGGTTCTTAATGGTCTTCTAAAAATGATAATATATAATAAAACCAAAAACATGTATTTTTTATAGCCATAATACATAATAATACATTTAATAAAATCAAAAGCGGAATTTTATTTATAAAATTTTGGTTCATTAAAATCTTCCCCCTTCAAAAGTTTCTCCATAAAAATTTTCATTTCACACACAAAAGTAGATGAGGGTAATTCTTTTCATCTTATCCTCTAGTTCCCACACTACTTATTCAAACATGTGGTTTCTCTAAATAAATTTTATCTAGTGCATTGTCTTACTTTGTAGAACTTTTTCTCCGTGATCTTGGATCTTCACTGGTTTCTTTTCATATGGGAGATCAATTTACAATAGTACCACCTCTAGATTGAGTATGTGTGAGCGGTTTGGTATATACATCCTCAAGAGGGGTACAAGGAATACATCTAATACTTGATATTCGTTAGGTGGGAGTGATAATTGATATTCCTACACTTTAATGTGATAAAATATCTCAATGGGATCAATGTATCTTGGTCTAAGCTTTCCCTTATTCTCAAATTTTAACACTTTCTTCTATAGAGATCTGAAAAGGAATATTGTGTCTCCAACTTTAAATTCTAGGTCTTATCAAAGATTTTTAACATAGCTCTTCTATCGACTCTGAGTATCCTTGATGTGTTTTTGAATATTCTTGACCTTTTACACCATTTACTCATCCATTCTAGGGTCTAGTTTTTTGTGTTCCCCAACTTCATTCTAGTGTTTAGGTGTTATACACCTCTTCCCATAAAGGGATTCATAGGGATCCATTGGGATTCTTAAGTGGAAACTATTATTGTATGAGAACTAAACAAGAGGAAAATTTTGGTCCCATTATCCTTCTAAGTCAATTGATCATTTTTCTCAACATGTCCTCAGTAGTCTAGATACTCCTATCATATTGGCCGTCATTTTGAGGGTGATAATTCATTCTGAAGTTCAAATCAGTATTTAAGGAATCTTGAAGACTCTTCCAGAACATGGGGGTAAATCTTGGATCTCAATCTGATACAATTGATAGTTCTGTTCCATGTAGCCTCGACACATCTCCAATAAATATACTTGAAATTTGATGGAGTGATAAGTACTCTCAAAATATAATGAAGTGAGCAGTCATTATAATAATATCCAACACAACCCATATAACATTATTTTCTCTTGATGTGAAGGAATATGTGTAAACCCTTTATTGAGATTCTCTTATTGTTGTTTATTCCTTTTCTCATGTTCCAAAAAATCCATTCTATACTGAGTCTTGGATAATTTAAATTCAAAAGGTATAAGATAAATTGAAAATTAAACATATTTTCTTGGAGGAAGACTAGGAAATTCTTTGGAAAACACATTAGCGTATTCCCTCATAATGGACATGTCTTGAAGGATGGTATTTTATTTAGAATCAATCCATTAAAATATAAATTCTAGCCCATGAGGAAATAAAATCCATGCTTGAGATGTTGGTTCTAAATATGATTCATTCATCTCCTTACATTTTTATAGAATTTTGGTATGATTCAAGATACGAATATTCATTTAATTCCCGCATAAATTTATGTTGGCTCTATATAGGTAAATCCAATACAAACCTATAATTTCAACAAATTCTACCAAAGAGAGCATCAAAAGGTTCTCTGGGAAGTTTTTTCCACAAATTTTGATAGACATGGTACGTAATAATTGCCTCATTTTTTTCATAGACATCTCTGCTTTGATTCATTGAGGTAGTGTTTGAATAGTTCAACTAAACTTTTATTATATGAAGGAATGTGTAGAACTATGGATGATAAACCTACATTTCACTATTTTATTCTGGTTCTACTCATTTACTCAATCCAAAATAGACATAGGGAACATTTGTTTTAAAAACTATTGATCGCATAAATGGTAATCCAATTAAATTAAAATGATAACATATAAATAAAATGTTTTTCCTTAACATATGAATTTATGGGATTCAATATATGTTTTACATGATCTACATTCTAATATAGATACTTATGAGAATTTTTTAATTAATAATGGTTCATAATGATATTGTGAGTTTACCAGAGCATACCCTAACAAGAGTGTTAAACCAGGTGTTTAGAAAATCCCATTTTCATGCACTAGTTCCCCATGGAGTCAATCTTAATGCAGTGTTTTTGGGTTTTCCTCTATATACATTTGTGCCAGAGCCACATCCACTTGTAGTATCCATACATGGATGTATTTTTTTGGAAACCACATACTCTATACTTTAACAAAATTTGGAGATATATTCTTATTTCTAGTCTTATCCCTAAGGATTTTGATGGAGTTCTCTAATCCAAATCCAAAAAATAACTAAATTATCCATTGATACCAACTGTGACAACCATGCTCTTTATTACACATCAATTCATGATTTATTACATAAGATTTCACATAATACAACCTGAAAAATCTATACGTCTGGTGTATTTGAGAATTAGGTACATTACATAACAACTTAAGATATGGAATACATCATCTTTATTGAAAAATTCCTCAACATACTCATATTATTCCTTCATACTTAAAACTACATGGGATAACCTAGAGATATACATAAGAAAGAGTTGAGCTATAAAACCATGTAATGGGAGAAACATCGAATAAAATGAAGAAATTAAGACATTTTAGACAATAGTCTTATCAATGGGGAATAAAAGGGGTGAGAATCATAAAAATGAACAATGAGGCATAATATAACATGATAACATAAAGGCAACATATGAAATGTGAAAACAATATAAAACACTACATTATAAACATAGTTCATTGTTAATGTCCAAATAATCGTGATGTAAAAATTATCTTGATAGATTAGGTTCTCTCCTTAATCAATTTCATGATGCCTCGTGAGACTAAAACATTGTCCAATGCATTGGAGTGCTTTACAACTTTGGGTTCACTGGTCACTTACATTTCATTATCATGCTTAAGTGTTCCACATAGATCATAATACATGGAATCATTTTTCATCATATTTTAATTGTGAGTAAAGAATTTGTAATAAATAGATATAAATCCCCAATAAATAAAGTATGAGTGTATAATGGTGAACACCCTAGAGAGAAACTGGGTATGGGTATTCACTATGCATTTGTTTGGCATGGAAAATCACTGTGAAATTTTAGCAACATAACATGGGATTATAAATGTTTATGGGAGGAATTAATTAGAGTTAAAGGGGTCTCAAAAAATTTATACATAATGGGAGAAGTAAGTGGGATATGGAAGAACATATCCCAACATCAGTAAATGGATATACAATTCATAATAAAATGAGATGCTTGAATAATGAGGAGAAGGAGAGGACCCCTTATTAAATTTTTCCTTGGTAATGGGTGTAAATAATGGTCCATGGGAGGGATTAATGAGAGTTAAAGGGGTATCTAAATATATGGTAATAAAAATTAAATTAAGAGGTATGTAGGAAAAAATACCCCAATAACCAAAAATGGAAGCTATAAGGTATTTCCAAAAAGAGGTGCTTGAATTGAAAGGAGGAGAGGAAGATACCTTACATTGAGAGTGTGATTATAGATGCTTGGTAGGAGTTTCTTGATATTTTAGGGTAAAATTGGTGAATATAGGAAAGGGAGGGTAGATTAATGACGCGATACAATGTTTTTGAGTGAATATAAAGGGTTTATTTGGTGGGTTTTTATAGGAAATGAGTAGGGAATTCTTTATTATTTCCCAAACTTAGGTTTCAGACTCTACATAATAAAATAACCAAAACAAAAAAAAATCCCATGTTTTTTACCAATATATCTAGAAAATAGGGGTGTTTTCCATTATTTTTTAATTCCATGTTCCAAACATAATAAAATATTACCATTGTGGATATATATATGAGTCTTGTCTTTAAAGAAATGATTTTAAAAACATAAAATATAATATAGGTTTGGGATGATTCATAAAGGATTTATATAATTAATAAAATAAAATCAAAATCATATTATTGTAATGGTAAAACATATATTTGTCCATGTATACCATTTATAGTATCTGTTACAATATTTTTGGGCTATTATGATGTCATAATACACACTGTATATTTATACAGTATTTAATTTTTTCCCGAAAATTCCAATGGCTCAGAAAATTATGAAAAATTCACAATTTTATAATTTAGATATTGTGAATCCAAAAATAATATTTATTTTATCCACATAATTTTCTAAATATTTTAATTTTTATTTTTAAAATAAAATTGGAATTTATTTATAAATGATGGTTTTTTACAATAATAGTTTTTAATCCCTTATAAAAATTACATTTGACTTCATAAAAATTATATAATAATTTATATTTGATAAAAATTATTTAATAATAATAGTTTTCTAAAATATTATTTATTTTATAAATCTATTAATTCATCAAAATAAATGCCTTAATTGAATTTGAATATAAAAAATTTAATTTGTGTTTTACTGTATAAAAACCAAAATAATTTATAAAGTAAAAGTAAGTATAATAATTATTTTACTGGAAAAAAAAAATATAAATATTCATATTAGTATTTTCTTGATACAAATCCTTTTAATACACCTGAAAACTTTTTAAGGTTAAGGTGCACAGTAGTGATATTTTCATGGGGAGGTTCGGTGTACCTGGTTTGGGTCGTGATCTCAACAAGCTTGAACTTCTCCTCTAAATAGTTTCACTTATGCTTAAGTTATTACATCTCATGTTTGGATTAATCAAGTGAAATTTCACTAAAACTATCTCACTTAGAATCTTTGATAAATGGGATTCGTAGAGTACGATCCTACTGGTTGAGTAAATCACTTCCTTTTTGTTTCCGACCCTTTCGTCAGGTCACGTGCATCCGTCTATGGAGGACGCGCAGCTGTTTCCCCGCATTCCCGCTTTCCAAAGGTGGGCGACATCTGTTCCTTATTCAGGGATGTTTGCTCCTTGATCGAAATGGGTTGATGGGATTTTGGTTCTTCCTTCTGTGGATTCCTCTTCGGAACTCATCACCTAGTCCGGGTCTCCCTCAGAGATTTATGTCATGGTTCTTGAATCCCATTCCTGGTTCCATATCTTCATGGACACCGGTTAATTACACTACCTCCGTGAGGACATTCCATGGGGTCTTGACATGGTAGCAACCTTCGGTCAGAGTAGATGACAATGTTAGGCATGTCGAGGCATCTCTAGGTGCGTGGACATAGGAGAACCTATATTCTTCCTCATAAGAGGGCATCTCAAGGGTGTAGAACTTGAGTCATCCCACATCGAATGCGGGGACCCATATTCCATAGGCATGCATATGAGGTTTTCCTCAACATCCCATGTTTAACATAGTGTATGCGGCATGTTTAACGTCTTGCGAAGACGGTTACGCCAAGGGCGTGACATCCGAGGTTTTTTCTCAGGCATCTCATGTTTATCATGAGGTAGGCCACGAGTTTAACATCATGCGGAGACAGAATGAGAGTGATCAGAACGTCCCATAGAGACAGATCATATTGATGCATCCCAAGGAGGGAACACCTGGGAGATGGATGGATCAGAACACCCAATGAGGAAAAATCCAAGGTGGTGCGCCCCAAGGAAGGGAGATGTCACACCGTACGGCTGATCTGAACACCACCGAGGGCAGATCAGGGAGAGTGCACCCCAGGATGGGGAACACCATGGTTTACCATTGGCTGGGATTGAACCTCATGAAGGTTTCCTACGTACCCTGTATAGAAAACAGGGATCAAAACCCACATAGATCAAAGGGGTGATGAATCAGGGTGTACACAGAGGAAAATGACCTAAATACATGATGGGGATTATGCATGGATAGCGGCCCAGGTACTGCTAGGAGTAGTGAGGACGGTGGATGGCATGATCCCACCGGGATGTGGCGGCCCGGGTAGGAATCCGGATGGATGATGGAGGATTGCATGGAGTATAGGGGGAAAGAATTGAGGGGCCATCGTGGAGATGACGATGGTGAAGGGATTGAGTCTAGGAGAGACTTCCTATGTATCCTCGTGGCAAGGAATCAAAGTCCGCGTAGTTCCATGATACAGTGGGACACTTGAGGAGGCGGCCCGTGAGAATGGACGCGGGGGTCGGACCCAGAGGAAGTGGAACCTCTGGGTTGTGGAATAACCTTCCTGAGACCCATAGGCTCGAGGGAGAGATCAGGATGAAACATGAGTGATGAGCTTGAGCCTCATGGAGGCTTCCTATGTATCCTCGTGGTAGGGAATCGAAGTCTACATAGTTCGGTATAGAATGGGGCTTACACTCTGAGGCAACCCAAGGATATGGGGTCGGTGAACCGACGTGAAGGGACCAGGGGCCCAGGTGGGCTTGAACCTCATGGAGGCTTCCTACGTACCATGCCTTAGCACGGATCAAAGGCCACGTAGTTCAGGTTGGACGTCAGAAGGCCGACGTGAAGGTGGACCTTGGTCCAGATGGTGTGGGGCTTACACTCTAGGCTTCCCAAGGATATGGGGTCGGTGAACCGACGTGAAGGGACCAGAGGTCCAGGTGGTATTGAACCTTGTGGAGGCTTCCTATGTACCATGCCTTAGCATAGATCAAAGGCCACGTAGTTTAGGTTGGATTCCAGAAGGCCGATGTGAAGGGACCAGGGGTCCAGGTGGGCTTGAACCTCGTGGAGGCTTCCTACGTACCATGCCTTGACACAGATCAAAGACCACGTAGTTCATATTAGACACCGGGAGACCGACGTGAAGGGACCAAGGGTCTAGGTGGGCTTGAACCTCATGGAGGCTTCCTACGTACCATGCCTTAGCATGGATCAAAGGCCACATAGTTCAGGTTGGATGTCGGAAGGCTGACGTGAAGGGACCAGGGGTCCAGGTGGGCTTGAACCTCATGGAGGCTTTCTACGAAACATGCCTTAGCATAGATCAAAGCCCATGTAGTTCGGGTTTGACGCCGGAAGGCCGACATGAAGGAGGACCGGGGGTCCAGGTGGGATTGAACCTCATGGAGGCTTTCTACGTACCATGCCTTAGCACGGATCAAAGGCCACGTAGTTCAGGTTGGACGCCGTGAGGCCGACGTGAAGGGACCAGGGGTCCAGGTGGGATTGATCCTCATGGAGGCTTCCTACGTACCATGCCTTGGAACGGATCAAAGACCATGTAGTTCAAATTGGAGGTCGGGAGGCCGACGTGAAGGGACCAGGGGTCCAGGTGGGCTTGAACCTCATGGAGGCTTCCTACGTACCATGCCTTAGAACAGATCAAAGGCCACGTAGTTAAAATTGGACGTCGGGAGGCCGACGTGAAGGGACCAGGGGTCCAAGTGGGCTTGAACCTCACGGAGGCTTCCTACGTACCATGAAATAGCACGGATCAAAGGCCACGTAGTTCAGGTTGGACGTCAGAAGGCCGACGTGAAGGGACCAGGGGTCCAGGTGGGCTTGAACCTCATGGAGGATTCCTACGTACCATGCATTAGCATGGATCAAAGACCACATAGTTTAGGTTTGACACCGGAAGGCCGACGTGAAGGAGGACCAAGGGTCGAGGTGGGCTTGAACCTCATGGAGGCTTCCTACGTACCATGCATTAGCACAGATCAAAGGCCACATAGTTCAGGTTGGATGCCGGGAGGCCGACGTGAAGGGACCAGGGGTCCAAGTGGGCTTAAACCTCATGGAGGCTTCCTATGTACCGTGCCTTGGCAAGGATCAAATACCAAATAGTTCAAATTTGACGTCGGGTGGCTAACGTGAAGGGACTAGGGGTCCAGGTGGGCTTGAACCTCATGGAAGCTTCCTACGTACCATGCCTTAGCACAAATCAAAGGCCACATAGTTCATATTGGACACCAGGAGGCCAACTTGAAGGGACCATGGGTTCAGGTGGGCTTAAACCTCATAGAGGCTTCCTACGTACCATGCCTTAGCACAGATGAAAGGCCACGTAGTTCAAGTTGGACGCCGGAAGGCCAAAGTGAAGGGACCAGGGGTCCAGGGATGCTTGAACCTCATGGAGGCTTCCTACGTACCATTCCTTATCATGGATCAAAGACCACGTAGTTCAGTTTTGACGCCGGAAGGACGATGTGAAGGATTACCAGGGGTCTAGGTGGTCTTCAACCTCATGGAGGCTTCCTACATACGATGCCTTAGCACAGATCAAAGGCCACGTAGTTCAGGTTGGACGTTGAGAGGTCGAAGTGAATTGACCAGGGGTCCAGGTGGGCTTGAACCTCATGGAGGCTTCCTACGTACCATGCCTTGGCACGGATCAAAGACCATGTAGTTCAAATTGGACGCTGGGAGGCCGAAGTGAAGGGACCAGGGGTCCAAGTGGGCTTGAACCTCATGGAGGCTTTCTATGTACCATGACTAAGCACTGATCAAAGGCCACATAGTTAGGATAGTCATAAAGGCTTACCACCGGACCGGAATGCAGTTTAACGTCATGCGGGACGAGGGTGAACCCTGACGTGAATAAACGATGGGTGGTGGGATTGAACGTCATGGAGGCTTCCTACGTACCATTCTTTGACATGGATCAAAGACCCCATAGTTCAGGTGGGGTTTCCTCGGCGAACCGACGTGAAGGTGAACCCAGGGTGTCCACTGGTGGTGGGATTGAACCTCGTGAGGCTTCCTATGTACCATGCCTTGACATGGATCAAAGTCCACATAGTTCAAGTATACAGTTTAACCTCATACTGGACGAGGTGGAACTCGACGTGAAGAAACGAACGAGTGGTGGGCTTGAACCTCATGGAGGTTTCCTACATACCATGCCTTAACATGGATCAAAGTCCTTGTAGTTCGCTTAAGGTGGGGGTTAGGGTTGGTGCTCACTCTAAGATCACGTGAGTCATGCTCGGTGTGAGAAATAAGAGGTTACAGGGACCTGACGATCACGTCGCGAAGGGTGCGTCCATGGGAAACGAAGAGGGACTTACGTGTTAGGCAGCCCGTGGTGCTGGGACTTACTCCAGGATGGAGGCCCAGGGTGCGACAAAGTGCACCGGGATAGGGATTTGAGACCCAAGAAAGGAGGAGTCTCGCTTCCCTATCCCATCCTTCGTCGGCCTTGGAACTGAGGAAGTGGGGAAGTATGGAGGTGCATGGGTGCTACCTTTTGCAAGAGAGGCTAGGGGATTACTCTCTGAGGAAGCTGCCTGAGTGCTACTATGGAGTGGCACTGGTGAATGGGGCTACATGAGGAAGTTGTCTGGGTGCCGCTATGGAGCGACACTGGTGAATGGGGCTTACGCGAGGAAGCTGCCCGGGTGCCGCAATGGAGCGGCACTGGTGAATGGGGCTTATGCAAGGAAGCCTCCCATGATGTCTTCCTCGTGTCTGGCCATGAGGGAATCCCAACCCACTGGTGAATTGAGGCCCTCACCTGTGCACTAGTGCACAAGAGGGATAATTCCAAGGGGTGTTGGAATCATGCCACTATAATCAGGGCATTAGGCATCTTATGCTTTGAGTATAAGACATCTCTTGTTCAGTGCAAGAGGCATCCTATGATTGTCACATAAGGTGTGCTACAGTTTAGAGTCATGTAGATAGGACAATTGGCATCTCATTCTTTGAGCATAAGGCATCTATTGTATTGGGCAAGAGGCATCCTCTTATATTAGGAAAGAGGCATCCTATATTGATCATTTAGGGATTACTACAGTTTAAAGTCATGTAGATAGGACTATTGGCATCTCCTGCTTAGATCATAAGGCGTCTCTTATTTGGAGAAAGAGGCATCATATGTTTGGCACATAAGGATTACTACAGTTTAGAGTCGTGTAGAGAGGACTATTAGGCATCTCATTCTTGGAGCATGAGGCATCTCTTGTTTGGATCAAGAGGCATCCTATGACTAGAACATAGGAAGAACTACAGTTTAGAGTCGTGTAGAGAGGACTGTTGGCGTCTCTTTCTTGGACCATAAGGCATCTCTCATATTGGGCAAGAGGCATCCTATATTGATCATATAGGGGTTACTACAGTTTAAAGTCATGTAGATAGGACTATTAGGCATCTCATGCTTGGAGCATGAGGCATCTCTTGTTTGGAGAAAGAGGCATCCTATGATTGGAACATAGGGAGAACTACAGTTTAGAGTCATGTTGAAAGTATTGTTGGCGTCTCATGCTTGGAGCATAAGGCATCTCTCATATTGGGAAAGAGGCATCCTATATTGATCATATAGGGGTTACTAAAGTTTAAAGTCATGTAGATAGGACTATCAGAATAAGGTTCCTAACAATGGTTGGTGTTGGGTCTTACGCAAGGGCGGCCCTTTCTGGTTCAACCTGGCATAGGATCCAAGTGATAGGGTTTGGAGGAGTTTCCTGAGGAATGGTTCAACTCAAGGTAATCGTGGAATTGTTGATGGGAATCTAAACTCACGACATGGGAATGAAAACAAGAGAAATTTGTCGACTCAAGGTGTTTCATGGTGTGTGGAGGAGTATCTCAAATCAAGGTGTTCCAAAGGTGGAAGGTGGGTGCGCAATGGAAAATCCCGACATCCCCCGCGGTATGGACCGGTGGGCGCGAAGGTCAGATCCTCGCAAAAGGATAGGTCTTCGTGAAGTAGAACCGCGGAGCATGGTCTCGGAGCATGGACTCACGGAGCATGGTGTCGTGGAGCATAGTCTCGCAGAGAATAGGCTCTCGGAGCATCGGCTCACGGAGCAGCAACGGGAAGGAAGCTGCTCGCGGAGCGTCATCGCAGAGCAGCAACGTAAAGGAAGCTGTTCGCGGAGCATGGCCTCATAGAGCTGCTTCGTAAACGAAAGCGGAGCTCCGCGAACCGGGAGATCGGCCGCGCAAGGGGCGAAGCGGCCCTCCAAGCGGTGAAGTGGCCTTCCAGAGAAGGGGGGTGACCTGGGTATTTATAGGCAGGGGCACCGTGAAGCAAAGCTCATGCAGCGCGGAGGGGGAATGGGGTTGCTTCGCGGCGGGTCACGAACGTCAACCGGATTTGTTGAGTAGTACCGCCTTCACTGCTTCGCGGAGGGTTCGAGAACGTCTGGGCATTCGCGGAGAGTTACTGCCTCCTGTACTTCGCGGCGGGTGCACAAACTTCAGGGAGTTCGCGGAGAGTTACTGCCTCCTGTTCTTCGCGGCGCGTCGCAAACGTCAGCCTAGTTCGCGGAGCATCCCGCCGCCTTGCTTCGCGGCGGCGCTCCGCGATCACGGAGGGGGCTTCACGAATGGGCTTTGTGAACCAGTTTTCCAGCCCAACTTCAAATGTCCATAACTTCTAATCCATAGCTCTGTTCGGGCCCTACGACATACCAAATCGAAGATTGCGAAATGGACTACGATCTTGGATCGTGTATGGAAGCATTTGGAAAAAAATTTGGGAACGTGTTTTCTGATGCCAACAAATGCCACCCCTAAGAACGGGGTCCAACGAGGATGAGGGGGCGAGGCGGACCGCGTTCTGAGGAAATGACTGAGTAAAATGCGTGCATTAGGGTCCATTGTATCTCAATCATATTGAGGGGATAGTCGACTAAATCTCTCAGCCTGTGTGAGACATGATTGGTGCAGGAAACAAGAGATAATAGGTTCTCCTGTACGAGAGTGTTAAACAACGGAAGGTGTGCATGGGACATCAATAACCATATGGGAGAATCCTAAAAGAGAGAGGGGTCACGGATGGAGAGCATGGCTCTCTGGATGGCCGTCCTGCTTCTCCCACCCTGCTTTAGTGCATGAGCGGGGTAATGCCAGGGGCGTTAGAATCAATCCGAACAGAGGGAAGTGGAATATGTGAATCCCAATACCCAAAATTCGGAACACTGTGGCGGTGGCGTGACAATGAAGGTCAACTGTTAACCATGGAAGAAAAATGGTGTCCTTACTGCGTTAGCCTGAGATGGGGACAACAAATGAGGGTCGACCATTGACCATGTTCGAAACATGGGACCATGTCACAAATGTTGTCGATCAATACTTTGGGACGTTGGCCCAGGACAGTAGGCGGACCATAGGTCGAGCATCCATACTGTTAATGGGTCCCTCCAAACATGACCAGTCTTTCGAAACGTTGACCCATGACAGCAGGTGGACCATAGGTCAGGCATGCATACTGTTAGGGGTTTCCTTCATACATGAAAGAGGACGGGGATCCGAATAAGGGGCACGTGAAGTGTGGGAAGTGGAGTAATGGTTTTTTCAAAAAAAATCCAACACTCATGAAATTACGCCACCGTGGTGGGAGTGCGCTAGATGGGTGCATCGGTTTGATCATGGATCATTCCTTCTTTCAGACAAGGCCTCTCTGGAGAGGGGGTCTATCACTTCCCAATATCATCTTGGGGCATCCTGAACTAGTTCAAGGTAGAGTTTTGGTTGTTCAGTTCCCTACGAGGGGTCTGGCCAGGGGGTCGGAAAGGGGAAGAACAGGTTTTATAACTCATGGGGGCTGGACTCTAGGAAAAATTCTGGGGTGTCTCTACATATCCCATAAGGTTGAGAATCAACCCATACGTAGTTCTAGAGGAACAATTTAGCATCATGTAGGATGATAATAAGTATGGTTGTGTCGATACATATCCCACCAAAACTACTAAGCCTACATGAGTCATGCTCGATGTGGGAAACAAGAAGTGATGGAGAACTTCCCGACACAAGAAGGGGTAGGTAAGGGCGAAGGGACACTCGGTGAATATCGGCCCAATGATGCTAACATGCCCATGTGGCGCACCTAGACATGTGAAGAGGTAGAGCCGAGTATGTCGGAATTCCACTTGAACATGAGGAAGTGGAAATGTGTGAATCATGATGCTCAGAATTTGGATCACAATGATGGCAGCGTGACGATGGAGGATAACTGTTAACCATGGTGGAAACGCAGCGTCCAAATTGCACTAGCCAAGAATGGGGACAGACAAATGAGGGTCGACCGTTGACCATGTTTGAAACACTGGAACATGTCACAAATGTTGTCGGAAGTCTTCTGGGGTGTTGGCCCAGGACGGTAGGTGAGTCGATGCGGCATGGGACTAGGCTGTTAGGGGGTCCCTTCTGACATGGAAGTGGATGAGGATCCAAACAGTGAGCACACAAAGCTTGGACATGGAATGAGGGGATGTCCCCGTGAAAATTCCACACTCTGGGCTCTTTGTCAAAATGCATCTAGACACGTTAATGAGAGTATTAGACAGGGGATTCGAGTCCCTCCCCATAGGGAGATCTTAGTTTAGGGTCGTAGAATTTGGACCATGGATGGGTAAGAAGATCAGGGAATACATGGTAAGGTGGTTACAAAACCCCACATGAATGAGGACGTAATCCTACACCATGCGTCCTCGGGAGGAAGTGCTCGAGTCGAGGGACCGAACACAAAAATGAGGCTGGGCCCATGGGAAAGTGGTCGGGTGCTCCTACGTATCTCATAAATATGAGAATCAAGCCATATGTAGTTCTTAAAGGAACAAGCATGCATTTTATCATCATGCAGCACAGACGTAGTAGAGGCGATGCTAGGCGGGGAATGTGCACGGTGTCATGAAACACAACCGACGTGAATAGGGACATGATCCCGCATCATACCGTGCGACACTCCAAGAGGTAGACCTCAGGACGCGGGGCCTATATAGAGGTAAGAGGTGAAGGGGGGGAGGGACTAGCTCCCTAAATGGGATGGACCCGAAGGCGAGGCGTCCGGGAGGTCCTACGTATCCCAAGAAAATGGGAGTCAAGCCACACGTAGTTCTAGATGGAGATATTAGTTTATGGTCTTAGAGATCGGACCATGGGAGCCCCGAAGGATGCCGTATTGTAGCTTCATCCCCCTGACATGCAAAGGTGAACTGAGGGATAGTGCCAAAAGTGCCGAGATTCCACCTGGACAGGATGGGGGTGGAACATAATGTGAATCATGTAACCAAAATTCGAGGACTGAAGGGGCTAGAGTGGCGACATGGGATTACTACCAAACATGGCGAAAAAGCAGTATCTATATCTCATTATCCTGAAATGGGATCAACAGATGAGCATCGACCGCTGACCATATTCACAACGCGGGATTTGTATCGATTTGTTGTCCAAAACCCTCAGGGGAATTGGCCCGAATCGGTAGGAGAGCCCTTGGGCGCTGTATCCAGGCCGTTCTTGGGGGTCCCTTTGGGTGTGAAAGGTAATGGAAGCCTGAATGTAGGGGAACAAAAATCTTGAACAGTGGAAGGAACTTGACCAAGTTGAATCTGAAACTCTTGGTCCTAGACCATAGTACTTTTAATACATGGGTGAACCACTGCAAGGGGTTAATGGACTCAACTTGAGGGAGATCTAGGGATGGCGGATTCCTGGGAAAAGGAGGAATAGTGCCAAAAACCCTGTATCATTCCTATATATCCCCCCCTTAGATAGGTACAGGCCAAGGGGCCTAGGTGACTAGGAGATCGGGAGATCTCTAAGAGGTGGGGCTGGACCTGAAGTCTGGACATTCGGGTGGTCCTATGTATCCCATGAGGATGGGAATCAAGACACACATAGTTCTGGAGGCTTCCTTTTAATGTCATGCAGGACAAGAAATGTGATGGTTAATTCTTAGAACGGGGTGCGCGTGGTGCAGCTATTGCAAACCCGACGTGAATGAGGACATGATCCCATACTACGCTACGTAGTCCTGTAGTCGGGGTCCCGAAGGCAGGACAAAAGAGACAAATTAGTTGAACTCAAGCTGGACCCAAAGACAGGAGGTCTGGCCGTTCCAACGTATCCCATTAAGATGGGAATCAAGCCATACATAGTTGTGAGAAGATCTTAGTTTATGGTCTTAGAGCTCGGACCACGGGTGGATGACAACCTTCTGAGTAAGTGCGGACCTCAACCCGATCCCTAAGCCCACGTGAGTTAAACTCGGTGTGGGAAACAAGGGTGGAAGATCTTTATTGCAATACTCAGAATGTCCATCAAAGGGGGGGGGCAGAGAGCCCCGAAGAAAACCTTTAATGAGGCTTTGTCCCCGTAACGTGCAGATGCACACTGAGGGATAATATCTAGAGTTTTGAAACTCTACTCAGACATGATGAAGTGGAGAAGGATGTGAATCGTGTACCCGAAACTTTGGCATTAATGGGGTTTGGTGTGGTGATGGAGGATAACTATTAACCGTGGCAGAAAAAATAGTCTCCGTATCGCATTAGCCTGAAGTGGGAACAACAAACAAGCATCGACCGCTGACCATATTCGCAACTCGGGATTTTTATCAATTTGTTGTCCAAATCCCTCAAGGGAGTTGGCCCGTATCGGTAGGAGAGCCCTTAGACGTGGTATCCATGCCGTTCTTGGGGGCCCCTCCATGTGTGAAAGGTAATGGAAGCCCGAATGAAGGGAAACACGAAGCCTGAAAAGCGGGTGCGGACGTGTCTGAGTAAAGTCCGACATTCCAGGTAACAAACCAGAGTACCCTTAAGAACATTGGTGAACCACCAAAAAGGGTCGACGAGAGATCTTGGGAGGGAAAGGTACATGGCGTGGTCATTACAAGACCGACGTGAATGAGGACATAATCCCGCACCACACCATATAATCCCATTGTGGAGGAAGGGTAGGCCAGGGGGCCAAGGTAGGATAGAGATTCTTGAGAGATGGGGCTGGACCCGAAGCCTAGACATTTAGGTGATCCTACGTATCCCATAAGGATGGGAATCAAGCCACACGTAGTTCTCAAGATGCAGTTTAATGTCATGTAGGACGAGGAGGGGGGTAAGATACCCCAAAGCATGGGGAGTGTATGGTACGACGAACAAACCGATGCAAATGAGGGCATAATCCCATACCACACCACACATACCGGGTATAAACTAGGGCTAAGGGGCCCGATAGGGAAAAAGGGCCTGAGGCTAGGCCTCCGTGAGGGAGGCCTGAGGCTGCTTGTAGTTTAATGTCTTGCAGCAAGGACAGGGGTCGTGGGCCCGGAAAGGTCGAGAGGCCTGAGGCTAGGCCCCGGTGAGGGGAGTGCGTACGACATGGAAAGCTACCTGACGTGAATGAGGACGTAATCCTACACCATGTCACACACCCCCATGAGAGAGGTCCTGGTTCGGGGGCCCGAAAAGGGCCAAGGGGCCTGCTAGTTTGTGGTTTGGTCAGGAAGGCCTAACCGGCTTGCATTTTAATGTCTTGCAATAAGGACGAGGAAGGGAGTAGGACTCCCTAGATAGAGGAGGTGTATGGTGTGGATAGTATCCTGACGTGAACGAGGACATAATCCCACATCATGCCACAAAACCCCCCTCGAGAGAACCTGGGCCATGGGCCCAAAAGGCCGAGGGGCCTGATAATTGGTGCTTGGGTCAGGAAGGCATGACCGGTTTTTATTTTAACAGATTGCAGGGAGGACGGGGCCAGGGGCCTGAAAAGGCCAAGGGGCCTGAGGCTGGGCCTCAATCAGGACGACCTGACTAACTTGAAGTTTAACGTCTTACAACAAGGATGGGGCCAGGGGCCCGAAAAGGCCAAGGGGCCTAAGGATGGGCCTCGGTCAAGATGGCCTGACTAACTTGCAGTTTAACGTCTTACAGCAAGGACGGGGCTAGGGGCCCGAAAAGGCCAAGGGTCCTGAGGCTGGGCCTCGGTCAGGATGGCCTGACTAACTTGCAGTTTAACGTCTTTTAGAAAGGATGAGTCCAAGGGCCCGAAAAAGATAAGGGTCCTAAGGATGGGCCTCAGTCAGGATGACCTGAATAACTTGTAGTTTAACATCTTGCATCAAGGACGGGGCCAGGGGCCTGAAAAGGCCAAGGGGCCTGAGGCTGGGCCTCATTCAGGATGGCCTGACTAACTTGCGGTTTAACGTCTTGCAGCAAGGATGAGGCTATGGGCCCGAAAAGGCCAAGGGTCCTAAGGCTGGGCCTTGGTCAAGAAGAAGTGACTAACTTGCAGTTTAACGTCTTGCATCAAGGACGGGGCCAGGGGCCTGAGGCTGGGCCTCATTCAGGACGACCATACTAACTTGCAGTTTAATGTCTTGCAGCAAGGACGGGGCTAGGGGCCCGAAAAGGCCAAGGGGCCTGAGGCTGGGCCTCAATAAAGATGGCCTGACTAACTTGCAGTTTAACGTCTTGCAGGAAGGACGGGGCCAGGGGCCCGAAAAGGCCAAGGGGCCTGAGGCTGGGCCTCGGTCAGGACGGCTTGACTAACTTGCAGTTTAACGTCTTGCAACAAGGACGGGGCGCGGGGCCCGAAAAGGCCAAGGGGCCTGAGGCTGGGCCTCGGTCTGGATGACATGACTAAATTTCAGTTTAACTTCTTGGTGCAAGGATGGGGCCAGGGGCCCAAAAAGGCCAAGGGGCCTGAGCCGGGGCCTCAGTCAGGACAGACTGACTAACTTTCAGTTTAACTTCTTCCAACAAGGATGGGGCCAGGGGCCCGAAAAGGCCAAGGGGCCTGAGACTGGGCCTCGGTTAGGACGGCCTGACAAACTTGCAGTTTAACGCCTTGTAGGGAGGACATGGCCAGGGGCCTGAAAAGGCCAAGAGGCCTGAGGCTGGGCCTCATTCAGGACAGCCTGACTAACTTGCATCTTAACGTCTTGCAACAAGGATGGGGCTAGGGGCCCGAAAAGGCCAAGGGGCCTGAGGCTGGGCCTTATCCAGGACGGCCTGACTAACTTGCAGTTTAACGTCTTGCAGTAAGGATGGGGCCAGGGGCCCGAAAAGGATAAGGGGCTTGAGGCTGGGCCTCGGTCAGTACTGCTTTACTAACTTGCAGTTTAACGTCTTGCAGCAAGGACGGGGCCAGTGCCCCGAAAATTCCAAGGGGCCTGAGGTTGGGCCTCAGTCAGGACGACCTGACTAACTTGCAGTTTAACATCTTGCAGCAAGGATGGGGCCAGGGGCCTGAAAAGGACAAGGGGCCTGAGGCTAGGCCTCAGTCAGGACGGCCTGACTAACTTTCATTTTAACGTCTTACAACAAGGATGGGGCCAGGGGACCGAAAAGGCCAAGGGGTCGGAGGTTGGTCCTCGGTCAGGACGGCCTGACTAACTTGCAGTTTAATGTCTTGCATCAAGGATGGGGCCCGAGGCTCGAAAAGGCCAAGGGTCCTGAGGATGGGCCTTGGTCAGGATGGTCTGACTAACATGTAGTTTAACATATTGCAGCAAGGATGGGGCTGGGGGCCTGAAATGGCCAAGGGGCCTAAGGCTCGGCCTCAGTCAGGACAGCCTAACTAACATGCAGTTTAACGTCTTGCAGCAAGGACGGGGCCAGGGGCCCGAAAAGGCCAAGGGGCCTAAGGCTGGGCCTCGGTCAGGACGGCCTGACTAACATGCAGTTTAACGTCTTGCAGCAAGGACGGGGCCAGGGTCCCGAAAAGGACAAGGGGCCTGAGGTTGGGCCTCAGTCAGGACGACCTGACTAACTTGCAGTTTAACATCATGCAACAAGGATGGGGCCAGGCGCCCAAAAAGGACAAGGGGCCTGAGGATGGGCCTCCATTAGGACGGCCTGACTAACTTGCAGTTTAACGTCTTGCAGTAAGGACGGGTCTAGGGGACCAAAAAGGCCAAGAGTCCTGAGGCTGGGCCTCAGTCAGGACAGCCTGACTAACTTGCAGTTTAACGTCTTGCAGTAACGACGAGGCCAGGGGCCTGAAAAGGCCAAGGGGCCTGAGGCTAGGCCACGGTCTGGATGGCCTGACTAACTTTCAGTTTAACGTATTACAACAAGGATGGGGCTAGGGGCCCGAAAAGGCTAATGGGCCTAAGCTTGGGCCTCAGTCAAGACGGCCTGACTAACTTGCAGTTTAACGTCTTGGAACAAGGACGGAGCCAGGGGCCCGAAAATGCCAAGAGGCCTGAGGCTGGGCCTTAGTCAAGGAGGTCTGACTAACTTGCAGTTTAACGTCTTGCAGGGAGGATGGGGCCAGCGGCCTGAAAAGGCCAAAGGGCCTAAGGCTGGGCCTCAGTCAGGATGGCCTGACTGACTTGAAGTTTAACATCTTTCAGCAAGGATGGGGGTGGGGGAAAATATGATTCCCTGGATAGGGGAGGTGTACAACATGGTGAGTAAACCCGATGTGAATGAGGACATAACCCCATGCCACACCGTACAATCCCATAAAAGAGAGCCTGGTTCGGAGGCTCGAGGCTAGGCCTCGGTTAGGGAGACCTGACCGGCTTGTAGTTTAACATCATGCATGACTAGTGGGCAGTTTAGGGTCATGCGGGACTGTAACGTGCAGTTTAGGGTCATGTGGGACCATGCAGTTTAAAGTCATGGAGCACCAAGGTGCAGTTTAGGGTCAAGCAGGATTCATAATGTACAGTTTAACGTCATGAATGATGAAGATGAACAGTTTAACTTCATACAGGACAAAAATTAATAGTTTAACGTCATGTAGGATGATGATGCAGTTTAATGTCATGCTGGATGATAATGACCAGTTTAACGTCATGACAAATGAAGATTGTTATGCAGTTTAACATCGTGCAACTAGGATGTGGTTTTTGCGTAGTTTAACGTCATGAAACTGGGACGTGAAACCACAAGGATTGTGTTAGTAGAGGGATGGTCATCTCTACCCCATTTTAGTGAGTTGGGATGAGGGGGGAATCTAAATGATGGGATTTCCCTAAAATTCCCCGGTCATAATGAACCTTCCACGAGCAGGTGTCAAGGCCACGAGGAGGACCTCTATGGTTGATGCAACGTGGTAGCTATGATGACACAGAGTGTTGCAATGGTAGTAGGGATGACTACATTCCCATTGTATAGAGGGGTGAAGAAGCCCGGAACATCGGTAAGACGGGGCGAAGAAGCCCGGATGTCGTGGAAGCCTGAACGTCGGTACGATGGGGCGAAGGAGCTCGGAAGGCGCGGAAGCCTGGATGTCGGCACGATGGGGCGAAGTAGCCTGGCAGGCGTGGAAGCCTGGACGTCGGCACAACGGGGAGAAGGAGCCTGGTAGGCGTGTAAGTTTTGGACGTCGGCACAACGGGGCGAAGGAGCCCGCCAGGCGTGGAAGCCTAGACGTCGGTACGACGGGGCGATAGAGCCCGGCAGGCATGGAAGCCCGGACGTCGGTACGACGGGGCGATGGATCCCAGAAGGCGTGGAAGGTTGGACGTCGTTACGACGCGGCGATGGAGCCCAGAAGTCGTGGAAGCCTGGACTTCGGCACGACGGGGCGAAGGAGCCCGGCAGGCGTGGAAGCCTGGACGTCGGCACGATGGGGCGAAGGAGCCTGGAAGGCGTGGAAGCCTGGACGTCGGGACGATGGGGTGAGGGATCCCAGTATGCGCGGAATCCAGGACGTCGGCACGACGGGGCGAGAGCCCGATAGGCGTGGAAGCATGCGTGCCGAACGGTGGTGGTATGAGGAGCACCCCCATAGTGGCTGGTGAAAATGGTGTAGGGTCGACAAAACGCCGATAGATTTGGGGAATGATTCCCCCTGCATAGCCTCTTGGGGGGGCGAGGTCGGCAAGGAGCCAATGGAGTCAGGTGGCTGATTCCACCTGCGAGGCATCTTGAGGCGAAGGATTCGGCGAGGAGCCGAAATATTCGGGTGGCTGATGCCACCTGCGCAGCCTCTTGAGGCAGCGGAGTCGGAGAGGAGCTGATGGAGTCGGGTGGCAGATTCCACATTCGCGGTCTCATGAGGTGGCGGAGTCGGCGAGAAGCCGATGGAGTCGGGTGGAAGATGCCACATGTTCTACCTATTGAGGTGGCACAGTCGGGTGGCAGATGCCACCTGGACAGCCTCTTGAGGTGGTAGAGTCGGCGAGGAGTCGATGGAGTAGGGTGGAAGATTCCACCTGCGCAACCTCTTGAGGTGGCGTAGTCGGCGAGGAGCTGATTTAGTCGGTTGGCAGATTCCACCTGCGCGGCCTCTTGAGGCGGCGGAGTCGGCGAGGAGCCGATTGAGTTGGGTGGTAGATGCCACCTGCACGACCTCTTCAGGCGGCGAAGTCGGCGAGGAGCTGATTGAGTAGGGTGGTAGATGCCACCTGCGCGACCTCTTGAGGCGGCGGGATCGGCGAGGAGCCAAAGGAGTGGGGTGGCGGATGCCACCTACACGCCCTCTTGAGGCAGAGATATCGGCGAGGAGCCGAAGAAGTGGGGGGGCAGATTCCACCTGTGCAGGCTCTTGAAGCGGCAGGATCAGCGATGAGCCGAAGAAGTGGGGTGGCGGATGCCACCTACGCGGCCTCTTGAGGCGGCCGTATTGGCGAGGAGCCGAAGGAGTGGGGTGGTGGATGCCACCTGCGCAGCCTCTTGAGGCGGTGGGATCGACGAGGAGCCGAAGAAGTGGGGTGGACGATGCCACCTGCGCTGCCTCTTGAGGCGGCGGGATCGGCGAGGAGCCAAAGAAGTGGGGTGGCGGACACCACTTGCGCGACCTCTTGAGGCGGCGGGATCGGCGAGGAGCTGAATAAGTGGGGTGTCGGATGCCACCTGCGCGGCCACTTGATGCGGCGGGATCGGTGAGGAGCCAAAGAAGTGGGGTGACGGATGCCACCTGCGCAGCCTCTTGATACGGCGGGATCGGCGAGGAGCCGATGAAGTGGGGTGGCAGATGCCACCTGGGCGGCCTCTTGAGGTGACGGGATCGGCGAGGAGTCGAAGAATTGGGGTGGCGGATGCCACATGCGCTGCCTCTTGAAGCGGCGGGATCGGCGAGGAGCCGAAGAAGTGGGGTGGTGGATGCCACCTGCGCGGCCTCTTAACGCGGCGGGATTGGTGAGGAGCCGAAAAAGTGGGGTGGTGGATACCACCTGTTCGGCCTCTTGAGGCGGCGGGATCGGCGAGGAGCCGAAGAAGTGGGGTGGCGGATGCCACCTACGCGGCCTCTTGAGGCGGCGGGATCGACGAGGAGCCGAACAAGTGGGGTGGTGGATGCCACCTGCACGACCTCTTGAGACGGCGGGATCGGCGAGGATCCTAAGAAGTGGGCTGGACGATGCCACCTATGCGGCCTCTTGAGGTGGCGGGATTGGCGAGGAGCCAAAGAAGTGGGGTGGCGGATGCCAGCTACGTGGCCTCTTGAGGCGGCGGGATCCACGAGGACCCAAAGAAGTGGGGTGGCGGATGCCACCTGCGCGGCCTCTTGAGGCGGCGGGATCGGCGAGGAGTTGAAAAAGTGGGGTGGTGAATGCCACCTGCGCGACCTCTTCAGGCAGCGGGATCGGCGAGGAGCTGAAGAAGTGGGGTGGACGATGCCAGCTGTACGACCTCTTGAGGTGGCGGGATCGGCGAGGAGCCGAAGAAGTGGGGTGGCGGATGCCACCTGCGCGGCCTCTTGAGGTGGTGGGATCGGCGAGGGGCCGAAAAAGTGAGGTGGCGGATGTGTAACACCCCGAGCTTCCATGATACGCTTCTCATTCAATAATGCAATAGCTTGCATTGTACTTAACTTCGAGTTCTAACACACCGCAACTAATCAAAGTAGTCGTTATGAATAGTAATACCCACTTTTTGAAATTATATAAATTTTATATTTCAAAATGGACTTCATTTTTGGATTCAGAATATCGAAATTAGCCTATGTTAAATTTTTGGTATTTTTCTGAGAACTTCCAATTTTTTATGAATAGTGAAAACTACTTAAAAACAAATTTTTTAATCAAAATAATTTATAGTGATAAATTATACTATTGAGTGGTTTTAAAGTATAATTAGAATATATTTTTACCATTTTATCTAATGGTGGTCATTAGAATTAATTTCACTTTGAAATTAGACATAAAAAATTATCAATCTTTTGATATATCTTGTTTCTTAAAAACACGCTATTTGTTGTGACAGCGGGAATTAATTATAAAATTAATTAATGCAACTTATATTTTTGGAATTTTTTAAAATAGACATCATTTTTGAATTCAGAATATCAATTATATCTTAGGGTGAAATTTTGGCATTGTTCTGAAAAACATCAATTTTTTATGAATAGTGAAACCACTAAGTGGTAGTTAAAAAACTGATTTTTCGTTTAAATGAAACATTACCACTTCTGTGATTTGATTTTCAAAAATACGACATACATGGTTGTCATTATGATGTAAAATGTGGTTCAATGGGATTAAAATAATTTTTTTGGTGAATAGTAACTTTTAAGATTAATTAATCGTGATTAAAGGTAATTAGTGATATTTAAGGTAAAAATGATACTATAAAAATATGAAAATACCTTTACACTTGTCCTACCCCTATTGGATGTGTCATTTCCGACCAATACAATCCATGGGTCAACTTGGGGACCCCATGGAGAAACTTTGGTAGGAAAATGACATAAATAACTTTTATTTAAAGTTAAAATAAAATTGTCACAGACATAAGTTGTTTTACAAAAACAATTTTTAAATGGGGTTATACAAGTCATATTTTTTACTATAAATATTAATTAAAAACATAAAAAGATTTCATACATCATGATATTTTTTTTATAATTTTTAGACATTAAATAAATTAAATTATTTATGACACCATGATGATGTAGCGATTACCTCATTAATTAACGATTTAAATAAAATGAAACGATAATGTAAAATCCAAGGCTTAAACTTGTCAAAAACCTATTGGATGAGTAGATTTAGAACCCTTATCACCTTAGACTCTAATTATATAAGTTTGGGACCTTTAAAATCCGAAACTCATTATATAATAAAGTAACATTTCATTACTTTCCAAGAGTGCCCCTCCTCTCCACTTATAAAAGGCCGCCACCACTACCACCTTACTCATACTTTAAAAGCCTTTTGGCTCGTCCAACCTCTGCCCAAATACTCTCTCAACATCCCTACCTTACTCATAGAAGCCCAACTTTGGGCATAATTCTTCCCAAGGAATCCTTTGTCTCAAATCAAAAGAGTTACCCGATTTTAAGGTAATGTCTTCTCTTATGTTATTTTGTTTTATTTTGCTTATCCAACCCCCTAAACTCTTTTTATTCATTTATTTTGTAATAACAACAGTATCCTTAATATAATAGGATGTTGTTAAAAGAATTATTCGATCTACACTTACACACACCTACATCTAAGGGTTAAAGAACATACTGTTTCTGTGGATGGCGAATTTCTGCCTCACGAAACGATGATTGTTCAACAATCATATAACACCTTAAAAGGTGGAAATTAAGATGTCAATATATTTATATATATGATATATAATATGTTTATGTTTTACTTAAGGTTCTTTATTTTTCATTTATGTCATACCTTTATTGTTTCCATTATGGGTAAACCCGATATTTTCATTTTAGGAAGTGGGGACTACCGCCCCCTCAAAGTGATTTGAATCGTTAATCCCATATGTGGGATGTATAAAGGATGAAGTAAATGATATTATATATGATATTATACTGGAATTATAATATACCTTTATATCATTATGATTTCATTAAATATGAAATAGAAATGAAAGTAGCGTTCATGCGTACGTACGGCTTACTGTCTCCATGAACGGTGCATTTCATTTCTTACCTCTAAACATTATTGAATATTATAAATGTATGTATATACTGGATATATATGAGATATATGATATCTATATCATGAATATAATTCTGTATATAATGGATATATCACCACATGAACAACTTGAAATTATAAGAAGTTTATTTTTGACTCAAGTACCAAAGATCGACAAAACGACCGCTATTAACTTAAATAATTACATAATGTTCATAACATTGTAATAATTGATATAAAAGGAATAAAAAACTTGAAAAAGGTTCTTAAGAAATTATAAATTAACTCTAGTTTATTATTCAGGAGGTTAAAGAACGGTCGAGTCAAGACAGGACGCAAGGTAAGGGAACTTCTTAACCCAATTTCTATTCATTGGGTTAATCTCCTACTTTCAAATTATGTCATGATATTATTATATCATATCTTGTATTTGTAATTTCATTATTTTTACTTATAGTGAATACACATAATATATCTATTTTATTTAAAAAAATGATCTTTGTAAGGTACTTTGTCTCAATCTCCATTCATTGAGGCATATTTTGTTTTATACACAATTTTCTTTTATACGGTGTATAAACCCCTTTGACTTTTACGTTTATTAAAAAGGAATATTTTTATACGAATCATTTTACTAAATGACAAAAAGGAATGTTTTTCTTGTCGTACGTATGCGGTGACAATGACTTCTCCGCCGCCGTGACCATTATTTGAGTTTCGACTTCCTCTACAAGCCATAACTTTTTTTAATGAAAAATAAATACAAAGTTTTAACTTTATTTTATTTTGGTATTGAAAATGGTTTTGAAAGTGTTTTTATTATATTAATGTGTCATATTGATATCATGTGATTGAAATGTGTAAATTTTATGTTTCCTTTATTCATGTTTTATGTGATACGATTATGTTATGGTTTATGATATGTTTAAACCTATTAATATGAGGAATGCATTGGACTTAATAAGTGACGGGTGGAGCCTGCTACAGCTCCTCGATGCATCAGTAGGTCTCATGAGACAAACCAGTGTCTTGGAAGGAGTCCTTGACAAAATCTTATTTGTGGTCTTGGCACGAGTCCTTGGCTACGTGGTTATGATAGTCTGGAATTATGCATTCCATCATTATGAAAGTTGTTATTGATATTGCATGGGATTATTCGACTAGTAGAATATCCATGTGAGTAAGTAAATGGAATTATTTAATTTTATTTTTTCCATATCATGCTGAAGTTCAAGTTTAAAAAGGCTTTTGTTTTAGTTATACATTGCCTTAAATGTTAATGTTTATTTATGAAAGCTTCCGCAATATTGTTATCCTTACTGAGCATCTGAGCTCACCCCTTTCAATGTTTTAATATTTTCTAGGATGTGAAGAAGTATTTTATGAATTACCTGCAGGGATAGTCAGAAGAGGATATGAGTGTGGACTAAGGAGACTTTGTTATTTTAGTTTTTCACTTTATGATGTAATGTAACATTTATGAATGTATCTAGTGTTTCCAAGGCTACTAAACTAATCGGTCTTTCGAGACTTGATCTTTTGTGATCATGCCAATGTTACGCAATAACGCACCAACTCTAGGTAGCTGGTGTCGGGGCGTTACAGTTGGTATCAGAGGCAGTTTAGTACTAACCTTGGAAGCTAGATTTAGATAAACTCTAATTAGAGCACATAGCCCGAAGATATAATTTGAGAATTAGTATAGAAGAACTTCCTAGAATTTTGGTATTATAGTGATTTTATGAGTTTTCCGAGCAATACATCCCTATCTGGATACGAGCAGGTAGAGGCGGCTCTGGCATAGATGTACCTAGGGGTAAAACCCGAAAACACCGCTTTGAGCTAGACTCGAACGGGAACTGGTGCACGACAACGGGCCTTGCTGCACTCTTGGTTACGACACTCCCGGGGGATATGCTTAGGATAATTCTCGTTTTCTTTACAAACCACTATGAAGGGTTATGAGTATATAATTCCTTGAAGAAAACATTTTTATGATTATGGATTATATCCATAAATAATTCAATTTATGTTAAGTATTTTATAAGTATGGAATTATGAATTTTGATTCATAAACTAATCTAGTTTATGACATTGTTTAGAAATGGCGCCTGGTGGAAGGAATGGAAATCGTATCAATGCATGCACTCCATGTAGGGATTTCCCTCCTGCTCAAGATAATTATTGTGGATCTAGAGATACAACTGGTGCTGATCAACTTATTACCATACTGGGACAACTCACTCAGGTTATGAATAATAACCTTACTCATATGGATCACCCTGATCCACAACGTAGAGGATCAATGTTAGACCGCTTCATGAGGTAACAACCTCCAACATTTAATGGGGGTACAAATCCATTAGTAGCAGAGCAATGGGTAAACTCCTTAGAGAAAATATTCCATGCCTTGGGGAGTAGCGAAAGGGAGAAGGTTGTCATGGTAGTTTACCGCCTCACTAGAGATACCGATCAGTGGTGGTCGCTGATTCCAAACACAAAGGAAGATGATGACGTATCGAATATGGAATGGAGGTAGTTCAAAGAGATTTTCTTAGAAAAATACTTTCCTCGTGACCATCGAGCAGATATGGAATGGCAATTTCTGAGTCTGAGACAAAAGGAGGATGAGAATATCACAAAGTATGAGGCCAACTTTACAAGGTTAACGAGGTATGCTGCAGATTATATACGTAACCCAAGAGGTAAGATTTATCGTTTCTTTGATGTGTTAAAACCATTTCTCCGTCGAGCTTTAGTATCACAATCCTTCTCATCGTACAAAGATATTGTCTCGTGTTCTATCAAGAAATAAAAGTAATTCTCTAAATCATATGACATTAAAGTAAAGCAAGAGAAGAAGAGAATGGTGGAACAAGAGACAGATAAAGTGAAAAGGGAAAAGAAGGATTTTCCATTATGCGATAATTGTGGGAAGAGTCACCCCGGTACTTGCCTAAAAGGAATGGGAGTTTGTTTTAAATGTGGAGAAAAAGGTCACCAGGCTCATGATTGCAAGGGAAAGAAAGAGGCTATCAATGTTGAATGCTACAATTGTAGGGAAATGAGGCATTATGAAAATGAATGTCCTAAGCGTCAGGTAAACTTACCTTAGAAAAGGCCAATGGATGAAGGCCAATCTTATGTTATTACTACAATTGAAGTGGAATAATTTATGTATTGGTGCTTTTGGACGCAACGATTATATTTTGGTTATGAGAATAATGTGATATATATAAGGATTGTACTAAAGTACTTGTTGTTTCAGTAAGGTTTTAATATGATGAAGGTAATCATATTTTTAGTATGTGACAAAAAGAGAAACTTTAATTTGTTTGGGGAATCTGATGTTACAATTGATATTGGAATTTAGAGACCTTTTAGAGAATGTCTGGACAGAGGTATTTTGGATAACTATTAAGGTTGGAATGGATTAAGTTGAACCTTTTATTGTATTGTTTAAGGTTAAAAAATTTCTGAAGATTATTTTTGGAATATTATAATACTATAGTTTTAGGAAAAGGACAACCTGTAGGGTGGGGCATAACCCGTCGCGTCGGAAAAATCTGCAGGAATCGAACCCACAACCATAGTGTGACAAGCCTTTATTACCTACCACTAGCCTACAGGAAGTCCCTGGTTATTAAAAAATAGTTTTACTAATCTAAATGGTATGTTTTAATATTTGGAACCTTATAAATTAGGATAAATAGAATATTTTTGAGTTATATTACCTTTTAGAGTGAAAGATGGGTTTGTGGTAAAAATTTATTAAAGAATGAAAGTCTACATGACAAGTATGTATATTCCCTTACGTTCTTAGTAAATCTCCTAAATAAATTATTCAACTTTATAAAAGGTAACTTAAAACAAAAACATTGCCGGTTAACTTTTCCAACTGGGGATTAAATGACTATTTAACCAATCACAAGTTTGTGATTTTCTTATGGTTAACTTTTTCCTAATCTAGTTTTCTACGACTCTCCATCAGACCTTGATGGTTTGTTTTTCTTCCATATCCATATTTTCATAGAATCCTAGTATGGGCTATCTCGGGTGACCTTTGTACTTATCTTTCTATCTTTTAAAGTTATATTTTTATTAACCTTATTTCCGATGTGGGTTTTCCACAAAGGTATTTTCTATTTTCAACCTTTTATTTTCAAAGAAAAGTTTCAAATTGCGAGGACGCAATTTATTGAAGGAGGGGAGAATGTAACACCCTGAGCTTCCATGATACGCTTCTCATTCAATAATGCAATAGCTTACATTGTACGCAACTTCGAGTTCTAACACACCGAAACTAATCAAAGTAGCTGTTATGAATAGTAATACCCACTTTTTGAAAATATATAAATTTTATATTTCAAAATGGACTTCATTTTTGGATTCTTAATATCGAAATTATCCTATGTTGAATTTTTGGAATTTTTCTGAGAACTTCCAATTTTTTATGAATAGTGAAAAATACTTAAAAACAACTTTTTTAATCAAAATAAGTTATAGTGATAAATTATACTATTGAGTGGTTTTAATGTATAATTAGAATATATTTTTACCATTTTATCCAATGGTGGTCATTATAATTAATTTCACTTTTAAATTAGACATAAACAATTGTCAATCTTTTGATATATATTGTTTCTTAAAAACACTCTATTTGTTGTGACAGCGGGAAATAATTATCAAATTAATTAATGAAACTTATTTGTCTGGAATTTTGTAAAATAGACATCATTTTTGAATTCGTAATATCAATTATATCTTAGGGTGAAATTTTGGCATTGTTCTGAAAAACTTCAATTTTTTATGAATAGTGAAACCACTAAGTGGTAGTTAAAAAACTGATTTTTCGTTTAAATGAAACATTACCACTTCTGTGATTTGATTTTCAAAAATCCTAAATACATGGTTTTCATTAGGAAGTAAAATGTGGTTCAATGGGGTTAAAATAATTTTTTGGTGAATAGTAACTTTTAAGTTTAATTAATCGTGATTAAAGGTAATTAGTGATATTTAAGGTAAAAATGATATTATAAAAATATGAAAATACCTTTACACTTGTCCTACCCCTATTTTATGTGTCATATCCAACCAAGACAATCCATGGGTCAACTTGGGGACCCCATAGAGCCACTTTGGTAGGAAAATGACATATATAACTTTTATTTAAAGTTAAAATAAAAATGTCACAAACATAAGTTGTTTTACTAAAACAATTTTTAAATGGGGTTATACAAGTCATATTTTTGACTATAAATATTAATTAGAAATATAAAAAGATTTCCTACATCGTGATATTTTTTTTATAATTTTTAGACATTAAATAAATTAAATTATTTATGACACCATGATGATGCAGCGATTACCTCATTAATTAACGATTTAAATAAAATGAAAAGATAATGTAAAATACAAGGCTTAAACTTGTCAAAAACCTATTGAATGAGTAGATTTCGAACCCTTATCACCTTATACTCGAATTATATAATTTTTGGACCTTTAAAATCCGAAACTCATTATATAATAAAGTAACATTTCATTACTTTCCAAGAGTGCCCCTCCTCTGCACTTATAAAAGGCCCCCACCACTACCACCTTACTCACACTTTCAAAGCCTTTTGGCTCGGCCAAACTCTTCCCAAATACTCTCCCAACTTCCCTCCCTTACTCCTAGAAGCCTCACTTTGGGCATAATTCTTCCCAAAGAAGCCTTTAGCTCAAATCAAAAGTGTTACCTGATTTTAAGGTAATGTCTTCTCTTATGTTATTTTGTTTTATTTTGCTTATCCAACCCCCTAAACTCTTTTTATTCATTTATTTTGTAAGAACACCAGTATCCTCAATATACTAGGATGTTTTTATAAGAATTATTCTAGCTAAACTTACACACACCTACATCTAATGGTTAAAGAACATACTGTTTCTGTGGATGGCGAATTTCTGCCTCACGAAACGATGATTATTCAACACTCATATAACACCTTAAAAGGTGGCCATTAAGATGTCACTATATTTATATATATGATATATAATACGTTTATGTTTTACTTAAGGTTCTTTATTTCATTTATGGAATACCTTTATTGTTTCCATTATGGGTAAATGCGATATTTTCATTTTAGGAAGTGCGGACTACCGCCCCCTCAAAGTGATTTGAATCGTTAATCCCATATGTGGGATGTATAAAGGATGGAGTAATTGATATTATATATGATATTATACTGGAATTATAATATACCTTTATATCATTATGATTTCATTAAATACGAAATAGAAATGAAAGTAGCGTTCATGCGTACGTACGGCTTACCGTCTCCACGAATGGTTCATTTCATTTCTTACCTCTAAACATTAAGGAATATTATAAATGCATGTATATACTGGATATATATGAGATATATGATATCTATATCATTAATATAATTCTGGATATAATGGATATATCACCACATGAACAACTTGTAATTATAAGAAGTTTATTTTTGACTCAAGTACCAAAGATCGACAAAACGACCGTTATTAACTTAAATAATTAAACAATGTTCATAACATGGTAATAAGTGATATAAAAGGAATAAAAATTTTGAAAAAGTTTCTTAAGAAATTATAAATTAACTCTAGTTTATTATTTAGGAGGTTAAAGAACGGTCGAGTCAAGACAGGACGCAAGGTAAGGGAACTTCTTAACCCAATTTCTATTCTTTGGGTTAATCTCCTACTTTCAAATTATGTCATGATATTATTATATCCTATCTTGTATTTGTAATTTCATTATGTTTACTTATAGTGAATACACATAATATATCTATTTTATTAAAAAAAATATCTTTGTAAGGTACTTTGTCTCAATCTCCATTCATTGAGGCATATTTTGTTTTATACACAAATTTCTTTTATACGGTGTATAAACCCCATTGACTTTTACATTTATTCAAAAGGAATATTTTTATACGAATCATTTTACTAAACGACAAAAAGGAATGTTTTTCTTGTCGTACGTATGTGGCGACAACGACATCTCCGCCGTCGTGACCATTATTTGAGTTTCGGCTTCCTCAACAAGCCATAACTCTTTTTTAATGTAAAATAAATACAAAGTTTTAACTTTCTTTTATTTTGGTATTGAAAATTGTTTTGAAAGTTTTTTTATTATATCAATGTGTTGTATTGATATCTTGTGATTGAAATGTGGAAATTTTATGTTTCCTTTATGCATGTTTTATGTGATACAATTATGTTATGGTTTATGATATGTTTAAACCTATTCATATGAGGAATGAATTGGACTTAATAAGTGATGGTTGGAGCCCGCTACAGCTCCTCCATGCATCGGTAGGTCTCATGAGACAAACTAGTGTCTTGGCATGAGGCCTTGACAAAATCTTTTTTGTGGCCTTGGCACGAGGCCTTGGCTATGTGGTTATGATAGTCTGGCATTATGCATTCCATCATTATGAAAGTGGTTATTGATATTGCATGGGATTATTCGACTAGTAGAATATCCATGTGAGTAAGTAAATTGCATTATTTAATTTTATTTTTTCCATATCATGCTGAAGTTTAAGTTTAAAAAGGCTTTTGTTTTAGTTATACATTGCCTTAAATGTTAATGTTTATTTATGAAAGATTCCGCAATATTGTTATCCTTAATAAGCATCTGAGCTCACTCCTTTCAATGTTTTAATATTTTCCAAGATGTGAAGAAGTATTTTATGAATGACCTGCAGGGATAGTCAGAAGAGGATATGAGTGTGGACTATGGAGACTTTTTTATTGTAGTTTTTCACTTTATGATGTAATTTAACATTTATGAATGTATCTAGTGTTTCCAACGCTACTAAACTAATCTGTCTTTCGAGACTTTATCTTTTGTGATCATTCCAATGTTATGCAATAACGCACCAACTCTAGGTAGCTGGGGTCAGGGCGTTACAGGATTCCACCTGTGTGACCTCTTGAGATGGAGAGATCGGCGAGGAGCGGAAGAAGTGGGGTGGCCGATGCCACCTGTGTGGCCTCTTTAGGCGGCGGGATTGGTGAGGAGCTGAAGAAGTGGGGTGGCGGATGCCACCTGCGCGGCCTCCTGAGGCGGTAGGATCGGGGAGGAGCCAAAAAGGTTGGGTGGAGGATGCCACATGCGCGGCCTCTTGAGGCGGAGGGATCGTCGAGGAGCCGAAGAAGTGGGGTGGAGGATGCCACTGGCGCCACCTTTTGAGGCGGCGGGATCGGTGAGGAGCCGAAAAAGTGGGGTGGCGGATGCCACCTGCGCGGCCTCTTGAGGCGGCGGGATCGGCGAGGAGATGAAGATGTGGGGTGGCTGATGCCACCTGCGCGGCCTCTTGAGGCGGCGGGATCGATGAGGTGCCGAAAGAGTGGGGTGGGGGATGCCACCTGCACGGCATCTTGAGGCGGTGGGATCGGCGAGGAGCCGAAGAAGTGGGGTGGATGATACCACCTGTGCGGCCTCTTGAGGCGGCGGGATCGGCGAGGAGCCGAAGAAGTGGGGTGGCGGATGCCACCTGCGCGACCTCTTGAGGCGGTGCGATCTACGAGGAGCCGAAATAGTGGGGTGGCAGATGCCACCTGCGCGGCCTCTTGAGGCGGCGTGATCGGCGAGGAGCCAAAAAAGTGGGGTGGTGGATGCCACCTGCGCGGCCTCTTGAGGCAGCGGGATTGGCGAGGAGCCGAAGGAGTGGGGTGGCAGATGCCACCTGCGCAGCCTCTTGAGGGGGCGGGATCGGCGAGGAGCCGAAGAAGTGTGGTGGAGGATGCCACCTGCACGGCCTCTTGAGGCAGCGGGTTCGGTGTGAAGCCGAAACAGTGGGGTAGTGGATGCCACCTGTGCGGCCTCTTGAGCCGGCGGAGTCGGTGAGGAGCCGAAGGAGTGGGGTGGTGGATGGCACTTGCGCAGCCTCTTGAGGCGGTGGGATTGGCGAGGAGTCGAAGCAGTGGGGTGGTGGATGCCACCTTCGCGGCCTCTTTAGGTGGCGGGATCGGTGAGGAGCCAAAAAGTGGGGTGGCGGATGCCACCTATGAGGCCTCATGAGCCGGCGGGATCGGTGAGGAGCCGAAGAAGTGGGGTGGCCGATTCCACCTGTGCGGCCTCTTGAGGTGGCGGGATCGGCAAGGAGCCAAAGAAGTGGGGTGGCGGATGCCACCCATGCGGCCTCTTGAGGCGGTGGGATCGATGAGGAGCCGAAACAGTGGGGTGGCGGATGCCACCTGTGTAGTCTCTTGAGGCGGCGGGATCAATGAGGAGCCAAAAAAGTGGGGTGGTGGATGCCACCTATGCGGCCTCTTGAGGCGGCGGGATCGACGAGGAGCCGAATGAGTGGGTTGACGGATGCCACCTACACGGCCTCTTGTGGCAGCGGGATCGGTGAGGAGCCGAAGAAGTGGGGTGGCGGATGCCACCTGCGCGGCCTCTTGAGGTGGTGGGATTGGTGAGGAGCCGAAATAGTGGAGTGGCGGATGCCACCTGCACGGCCTCTTGAGGCTGCGGGGTTGGTGAGGAGCTGAAGGAGTGGGGTGGCGGATGCCACCTACGCGGCCTCTTGAGGCGGAGGGATCGGCGAGGAACTGAAGAAGTGGGGTGGTGGATGCCACCTGCGCGGCCTCTTGAGGCTGCAGGATTGGCGAGGAGCTGTAGAAGTGGGGCAGATGCCACCTGTGTGGACTCTTGAGGCGGCAGAGTCGGTGAGGAGTCGATGGACTGTAGTCTTCAAACACCGGATGTTACTCATCCTCTCACATATAAAGGAGAGGGGATTCACATGGGTGATGCCTCAATTTTATTGACACATTTATTTAACTCACTATTTAAGGAGAAGAGATTCACGTCGGGTTCACCATTTCTGTTTCCGATGCTTTCGTCGGGGCGCATGCATCCGTCTGTGGAGGACGCGCAGATGTTGCCCCGCATTCCAGCTTTCCAAAGGCGGGTAGCATATTTTCCTTATTCAGGGACGTTTTCTCCTTGATCGAAACGGGATGATGGGATATCGGTTCTTCCGTTCGTGGATTCCTCCTCGGAACTCATCACCTAGTTCGGGTCTCCCTCAAAGATTTAAGTCATGGTTTGTGACTCCCATTCCTGGTGCCATATCTTCATGGACACCGGTTAATTATACTACTTCCGCCAGGACATTCCATGGGGTCTTGACATGGTAGAAACCTTCGGTCAGAGTAGATGACAATGTCAGGCATGTCGAGCCATCTCTAGGTGCGTGGATACAGGAGAACCTGTATTCTTGCTCATAATAGGGCATCTCAAGGGTGTAGAACCCGAGGAATCCCACATCAGATGCGGGGACCCATATTCCATAGGCATGCATCTAAGGTTTTCCTCAGCTTCCCATGTTTAACACAGGGTATGCGGCATGTTTAACGTCTTGCGAAGATGGTTACACCAAGGGCGTGACATCTGAGGTTTTTCCTCAGGCATCGAATGTTTATCACGAGGTAGGTCGCGAGTTTAACGTCTTTCGGAGATAGAATGAGAGTGATCAGAACATCCCATAGAGACGGATTAGATTGATGCATCCCAAGGAGGGAACACCTGGAAGATGGATGGATCAGAATGCCCAATGAGGACGGATCCAAGGTGGTGCGCCCCAAGGAGGGAAGATGTCACACCGTACGGATGATATGAACACCACCGAGGGAGGATCAGGGAGAGTGCACCCCTGTATGGGGAACACCATGGTTTACCATTGGCTGGGATTGAACCTCATGGAGGTTTCCTACGTACCCTGTATAGACAACAGGGATCAAAACCCGCGTAGTTCAAAGGGGTGATGAATCAAGGTGTACATAGAGGACAAAGAACCGAAGCCATGCTGGGGCTTACGCGTGGATAGCGGCCCAGGTACTGCTAGGAGTAGTGAGGACGGTGGATGGCATGATGCCACCGGGATGTGGCGGCCCGAGTAGGAATCAGGATGGATGATGGAGGATTGCATGGAGTAGATGGGGAATGAATTGGGAGAATGTCGTGGAGATGATGGTGGTAACGGGCTTGAGTCTAGGAGAGACTTCCTACGTATCCCCATGGCAGGGAATCAAATTCTGAGTAGTTTGATGATATGGTGGGACACCAGAGGAGGCGGCCCGTCAAGAATGGACGCATGGATGGGACCCAAAGGAAGTGGAACCTTCGGGTTGTGTCATGACCTTCCCGAGACACATAGGCTCGAGGGAGAGATCAGGATGAGACATGAGTGATGAGCTTGAGCCTCATGGAGGCTTCCTATGTATCCCCGTGGTAGGGAATCAAATTCTGCGTAGTTAGGTATGTAATGGGGATTACACTCTGAGGCAGCCCAAGGATATGGGGTTGGTGAACCGACGTGAAGGGACCAGAGGTCCAGGTGTGCTTGAGCCTCATGGAGGCTTCCTACATACCATGCCTTAGCACATATCAAAGTCCATGTAGTTTAGGTTGGACGCCGGAAGGCCGACGTGAAGGTGGACCCTGGTCCAGATGGTGTGGGGCTTACACTCTAGGCTTCCCAAGGATATGGGGTCGGTGAACCTACGTGAAGGGAACAGGGGTCTAGGTGGTCTTGAACCTCATGGAGGCTTCCTACATACCATGCCTTAGCACAGATCAAAGGCCACGTAGTTCAGGTTGGATGTCTGAAGGCCAACGTGAATGGACCAGGGGTCCAGGTGGGCTTGAACCTCGTGGAGGCTTCCTACGTACCATGCCTTGGCACGGATCAAAGACCACATAGTTCAAATTGGACGTCGAGAGGCCGACGTGAAGGGACCAGGGGTCTAGGTGGTCTTGAACCTCATGGAGGCTTCCTACGTACCATACCTTAGCACGGATCAAAGGCCAGGTAGTTCAGGATGGATGCCGGAAGGCCGACGTGAAGGGACCAGGGGTCCAGGTGGGATTGAACCTCATGCAGGCTTCCTACGTACCATGCCTTAGCACATATCAAAGACAATGTAGTTCAGGTTTGAAGCTGGAAGGCCGATGTGAAGGTGGACCAGGGGTCCAGGTGGGTTTGAACCACATGGAGGCTTCCTACGTACCATGCCTTAGCACAGATCAAAGGCCACGTAGTTCAGGTTGGACGCCGGGAGGCCGACGTGAAGGGACCAGGGATCTAGGTGGGCTTGAACCTCATGGAGGCTTCCTACGTACCATGCCTTAGCACGGATCAAAGACCACATAGTTAAAATTGGACGTCGGGAGGCCGACGTGAAGGGACCAGGGGTACAAGTGGGCTTGAACCTCATGGAGGCTTTCTACATACCATGCCTTAGCACAGATCAAAGGACACGTAGTTCAAATTGGACACCGGGAGGCTGATGGCAAGGGACCAGGGGTCCAGGTGGGCTTGAAACTCAGGGAGGCTTCCTACGTACCATGCCTTAGCACAGATGAAAGGCAAAGTTGTTCAAGTTCGACGCCCGAAGGCCGATGTGAAGGGACCAGGGGTCCAGGTGGGCTTGAACCTCTTGGGGGCTTTCTACGTACCATGCCTTAGTGCGGATCAAAGACCACGTAGTTCAGGTTTGACGCCGGAAGACCAATGTAAAGGAGGACCAGGGGTCCAGGTGGGCTTGAACCTCATGGAGGCTTCCTACGTACCATGCCTTAGCACGGATCAAAGGCCACATAGTTCAGGTTCGATGCCAGGAGGCCAACATGAAGGGGCCATGGGTCCAGGTGGGCTTGAACCTCATGGAGGCTTCCTACGTACCATGCCTTGGCAAGGATCAAAGACCATGCAGTTCAAATTTTATGTCGGGAGGCCGACGTGAAGGGACCAAGGGTCCATGTGGGATTGAACCTCATGGAGGCTTCCTACGTACCATGCCTTAGCACATATCAAAGGCCATATAGTTCAGATAGTCACAAAGGCTTACCGTCGGATCAGAATGTAGTTTAACGTCATGTGGGACGAGGGTGAACGCTGACGTGAATAAACGACGGGCGGTGGGCTTGAACCTCGTGGAGGCTTCCTACATACCATTCCTTGACATGGATCAAAGACCACGTAGTTCAGGTGGGGTTTCGTCGGTGAAGTGACATGAAGGTGAACCCAGGGGGTCCACTGGTGGTGTTCTTGAACCTCGTGAGGCTTCCTACTTACCATGCCTTGACATGGATCAAAGTCCACATAGTTCAGGTATACAGTTTAACGTCATGCTGGAGGAGGTGGAACTTGATGTGAATAAATGACCGATTGGTGGGCTTGAACCTCATGGAGGCTTACTAGGTACAATGCCTTAACATGGATCAAATTCCACGTAGTTTGCTTAGGGTAGGGGTCAGGGTCGGTGCTCACTCTAAGCTCATGTGAGTCATGCTCGGTGTGAGAAACAAGAGGTTTTAGGGACCTGACGATCATGTCGCGAAGGGTGCATCCGTGGGAAACGAAGAGGGGCTTACACGTTAGGCGGCCCATGGTGCTGGGACTTACTCTAGGAATGAGTCCCAGGGTGCGACAAAGCGCAGTGGGAGAGGGATTTGAGACCCAAGAAAGGGGGAGTCTATCTTCCCTATCACGTCCTTCGCTAGCCTTGGAACCGAGGAAGTGGGGAAGTACGTAGGTGCATGGGTGCTACCTTCTGCAAGAGAGGCTAGGGGATTACGCTCTGAGGAAGCTGCCCAGGTGCTGCTATGGAGTGGCACTGGTGAATGGGGCTTACACAAGGAAGCTGCCCGGGTGCCGCTATGGAGTGGCACTGATGAATGGGGCTTACGCAAGGAAGTTGACCGAGTGCCGCTATGGAGCGGCACTGGTGAAAGGGGCTTACACAAGGAAGTTTCCCATGGTGTCTTCCTCATGTCTGGCCACGAGGGCATCCCAACCCACTGGTGAATTGAGGCCCTCACCTGTGCACTGGTGCACAAGAGGGATAATGCCAAGGGGCGTTAGAATCATGCCACTGTAATCAGGGCATTAGGCGTCTTATGCTTGGAGTATAAGACATCTCTTATTTAGTGAAAGAGGTATCCTATGATTGGCACATAGGGTGTCCTACAATTTAGAGTCATGTAGATAGGACTATTGGCATCTCATGCTTGGAGCATAAGGAATCTCTTGTATTGGGCAAGAGGCATCCTCTTGTATTGGGAAAGAGGCATCCTATATTGATCATATAGGGATTACTACAGTTTAAAGTCATGTAGATAGGACTATTGGCATCTCATGCTTAAAGCATAAGACATCTCTTGTTTGGAGCAAGAGGCATCCTATGTTAGGAACATAAGGATTACTACAGTTTAGAGTTGTGTAGATAGGACTGTTAGGCATCTCATTCTTGGAGCATGAGGCATCTCTTATTTGGAGCAAGAGGCACCCTATGATTAGAACATATGGAGAACTACAGTTTAGAGTCGTGTAGAGAGAACTGTTGGCATCTCATGCTTGGAACATAAGGCATTTTCATATTGGGCAAGAGGCATCCTATATTGATCATATAGGGGTTACTACAGTTAAAAGTCTTGTAGATAGGACTATTAGGCATCTCATGCTTTGAGCATGAGGCATATCTTGTTTGGAGCAAGAGGCATCCTATGATTGGAACATAGAGAGAACTATAGTTTAGAGTCATGTTGAAAGGACGGTTGACGTCTCATGCTTAGAGCATAAGGCATCTCTCATATTGGGAAAGAGGCATCCTATATTGATCATATAGGGGTTACTATAGTTTAAAGTCATGTAGATAGAACTATTGGCATAAGGTTCCTAGTAATGGTTGGTGTTGGGTCTTACGCAAGGGCGGCCCTTTCTGGTTCAACCTGGCATAGGATCCAAGTGATAGGGTTTGGAGGAGTGGCTTGAGGAATGGTTCAACTCAAGTTACTCGTGGAATTGATGATGGGAATCTCAACTCACGACATGGGAATGAAACCAAGAGAAATATGTCGACTGAAGGTGTTTCATGGTGTGTGGAGTAGTATCTCAAATAATGTTGTTCCATAGGTGGAAGGTGGGTGCGTAATGGAAAATCCCGACATCCCCCGTGGTATGGACTGGTGGGCACGAATGTCAGAGCCTCACAAAAGGATAGGTATTTGCGAAGTAGCATCATGGAGCATGGACTCACGGAGCATGGTCACGGAGCATGGACTCGCAGAGCATGGTCTCGCAGAGCATAGTCTCGCGGAGCATAGGCTCTTGGAGCATCGGCTTAGGGAGCAGCAATGGGAAGGAAGCTGCTCGCAGAGTGTCATTGCGGAGCAGCAATGTAAAGGAAGTTGCACGTGGAGAGTGGCCTCGCGGAGCCACTTTGCAAAGGAAAGAGGAGCTCCACGAACCGGGAGATTGGCCGCCCAAGGGTCGAAGCGGCCCTCCAAGCGGCGAAGTGGCCGTCTGGAGAAGGGGAGTGACTTGGGTATTTATAGGAATGGGGCACCGCAAAGCAAAGCTCATACGGAGTGTAGGGGGAATAGGGTTGCATCACAGCGGGTCGTGCACGTCAACCGGATTCACGGAGCGGTACCTCCTTCACTGCTTCGCGGCGAGTTCGCGAATCTCCGGGCATTCACGGAGAGTTACCGCCTCATGTGCTTCGCGGAGGGTTCGCGAACGTCAGGGCATTGGCGGAGAGTTATCGCATGCTATGCTTCACGGCGGGTCTTTGTGGCGCATCGCGAACGTTAGCTGGGTTCGCGGAGCATCCCACCTCCTTGCTTCGTGGCGGCGCTCCGTGATCACGGAGGGGGCTTCGCGAATGGGCTTTGCGAGCCAGTTTTCCAGCCCAACTTCAAATGTCCATAACTTTTAATCCCTAGCTCCGTTCGGGCCCTACGACCTACCAAATCGGAGCTTGCGAAATGGAATATGATCTTGGATCATATATGGAATCATTTGGAAAATTTTTTGGGAACGCGTATTCTGGTGCCAACACTTTTTCTATTCCAATTGGATTTATCAAAACCCTATATTTATACTTTTGATAGGATCACTATTCAACAACTATATTATTAATGTTAATGATTCTTAATATTATTTTAAATTAAATAAGATATAATGAAACCAAATAATTTCAGGTGTATTCTATAACCAAAATACATAATAATACATTTAATTAAATAATAATGGAAATTTTATTTATAAAAGTTTAAGTGGTTATAGTTCTCTACTTTGATATTGTGTCCCCTCAACTATGCAGTATAATAGCGACGTGTGTCTTGACTTGGATGACACTTCATGTGAGATGTTAGTCATTGATGATGGACTTCTGGAACTCATGGAAATCTTTTCCTTTGATAAGCTATGATATAGAGATCTCCCCCCTCTCTCATTTAGATTTCCTTGGTTTTAGCACATATATATATCTATCCATATTGTTGGATATTACTACAATATTGTTATGGGTTGAATATATCCAACATGTAGTCTACCTAAACATTTTGTTAAGCTCCTTGTTGTTGGATGAGGTTACTCTCTTGCTTTTCATTGATAATTTTTATATTTCTAGCCTACTATCTATCTATTTCTATCATGTACCTTACTACTCTCCTTAATCTTTCAGGGAATCCAACTATATATGTATATAATCACCCTTTTAGGGGCCATTCCAGCACATGTCATGTATTATGCAGATTATGGAGAGGTCGGCGATGGTGATAGAGGAGCTTAAGGATACCTAGTGCATTGGACTATGTAGGGTGGTGAGAGCTTGGAGATCAGAAGTTTGGATCTATCAAAAATATTCCTTTTCATTTTTTATTTCAAGTTGGAACATCATTTCAGTTAGGCATGTATTTTTCCACTTTACATTCAGTTTTTACTATCAGTTTCTTTTACACCCTAGAGAGTTATCATATGCATGGTTATATTCAAGATATTTCATCTTTTTATTATTATTTCTCTGCACTTCCACATGGATATGGTTGTGTGTGTGTTTGTATTGGTACAATAGTCAAAGGAATCCAATGTTTGATATTACTTTGGGTGCTTATCACCATCCCCCATCCTATAGAGGCAGTCCTGGATTATTTGAGGCTCAAACAACATTGGGTTGGGTTATGATAGATTGGTATCGAAGTAGTTCATTCTTTGGGATGATGCTTGGATTATTACACAAATGAGGATTCAGTTGGGATTTTGAGAAAGAGTTTAAAATTGTTTTGATTGTGGATTTTAGTCAAAGTAATCCAATGTTAATGTGGTGTTTGATGTATCCATTCACCAAGAACTTGACTACCTTCTTATCTACTCGACATATTGAGACATTGGATGTCAAGATTAATGGTACATGCATCATATAGGATTTATTCTTTGACTTTCCATATTTATTCATCTACCCATATATATATATATATATGCTCATTTGATTGTGGTATTTCTTGATCACTTTTAAGATGTCTCTGTGAAGACACCTAGCCAGGTTACCAATTATAGATCATAATAATGATTTGATGAGTGATGAGGCCTCATTTCAGAGGCTATCACATGAGGTCCTTCCTCTAAGAGGGTAGGTATCATCACCCACACATATTGAGTAGTAGATAGTATAACAATAGATGGATAAGGATGCACACATTCTTAGCACACTGCAAAAGTTCCAGTACTAGAGGCCTCTATGGTTTCAAGATGACTTAGATTTGTAGGAACTGGTGGACTAGCTAGAGTTCATGATTTATGTTTTTAGGATTGTGCGTAACCTGGCCTATTGAATGTTTTTACTCGCAAAAAATTCTCTTTATAGAGTAGTAGTTTGTTCCATTGGTATGAGAAGATGATGCACATGTTCTAATTGTTCATTATAAGTTCCAGAGAAGTACAAAACCTAGGTTTTGTGCAAATCTATACTCCATTATAAGGTGTTTTAGGTCAGGATCGATCCCGCAGTTTGGATATCCTACATGGATGGGACCCCATTTGATGGTGGTCCTTACTATAATACTTCTATAGGGTGACACAATGTGTCAGTAGATCAATGTGTTGGTGATATTCTACATGGATTCAAACAAGTAACAAATTATGACACTTACTCCACCGAGACTTGTTCTTGAAACATCATCTAAAATCATGTGGGTGAGTTCGTGTTATCCCAAAGAAGATAATGTCGAGGTGTTTCGGATGAGTTCTTTTGGATTGTGTGTTTGAAGTCCTTTGGGTGTGCTGATGTGTCGGAGTATGCCTTGTTTGAGGAGGGAGTGATGGCATGGGAAAGTATGAGATTTCAAAAGAATGGGATTCAGATTAGAGTCTCGAATGTGGTTCATGGTATGAATTATGTCTTTACTGCTCTATTTGTAGTCTGTAGTATAGGATTTAAAGCCACATTTCCCAGTACATAGCCCCTGTTTGAGACCTAGGGATACCAGTGGAGGCCCTTTTTGCATAATCCTTATATTGGAAACTCTTGTAGAGACAATGAGTGATCCCACATTTCTATTTATGGTGCAACCTTACTCTACAATGAGGGAAATAGTATCATATAAATACTTTCTATATTGGCTAGGAATTTTTCAACAGTATGGACTGGTCATCAACTATCCATGATCAAAAGATTACTACTAGTGAGTGTTATGGTGCTTCAGGGTTTTGGGATGGAGTTTTCACCCTTGATGAGATGTGATCCCTGGATGGATCATGATAAACACATTCACAAGATGTTACACCTGATTAAACTATTGGTTAGTATAACTGCATAAGTAGTGAAAATTATGATCTCTCATCTCAATCCAATGATGGTGGGGTATTATGACATGTCAATTTTACCCCCCCCCCCCTATTAAAGTACATATGTATAGACATGTACCATGGATGGAATAATGTTTTCACTAGCACATAGAATTATCTTGCAGTGCAGTGAGAGGTATTGGTGTGGTTGGAGGGTCTACAAAGGTAGCACTTATCAAGACCCTGTGTGTTCACATGTGAATCCCAATGTTGTTTTCCTAAGAGGTATAAAAGAGCTTGATCTCAAGTGTGGATTGGTGTCACCTAAGCAAGGTATCTATATAGGAGGAGTATCCAACATTTAGAATCGATGACCTCTTCGTTCAGTGGATTTAGGAGAAGTGGATCTCGGAGTTCAACCTTAGTATGTATAATCACCATCTCTTGGTTGAAAAGGTGGATGTACCTTGCATGTCTTACTAGAAATGATGTGGTTTCTTTGAGTTCTTTATTTTACCCTTTTGTGTATCGAACACTACAACATAGTTATCCTAACTTATGAGCTTGATCATTAACCTTTACAAGATCAATATTTGTAAGTCTTCTATGATGGTACTCTCATGTCCTCAACATCAATGTTGGAGCATGAGAGAAAGAATTGGATGATTCTATACATTCTCTAGGAATACTAGTCATATGAAAAATATTGTTTAGTTATGTCTATATTTGATAGTCCACTTCACAAGATATGTCTTTTCATACATGGATGTGCTAGTGTTCCTTGAATAGGATGAGATGGTGTGATCTTTAGGTCCACGTAGGTCACGTACATGGAAGTATATGCCCACAATATGGTTTTTCATCTGTTGTGGTCAAGCGAGCTGACAGAAAATTTTTACTATTTATAGTTAGAACAGATGCTTAGTATTATCCACATGCCATATCCAAGGATTTATGTGCATGACTCGTTTTATAATACCAACCTAGGTAAGCTAGGATGTGAGTGTGAAGTTTCATTCTTGAAGTAGTTGGTAGTGTTGAGAACCAAAAGAGAAAGACCCTACATGGGATAGTGTTTCTCTTATGTGCATGTTTCTTTGAAGCACATGAATCCATTGATGGAGATTATGGGAGCAGAAAATCAATATGCTAACTCATTATACCAATTTTTTCTTTAGTTTGTTCTTTTTGGGGATGAAAATCTTTGAATAAGTGAATAATGTATAGAATCGGGTTTTTCTGTGTCAGAGTTTGAAATATTCCTAGGAATATTTTTGAAGCGAGGATCCAAGAAGGCATGTTATTCTAAGACCCGGTGATCCTAGAATTAATTTTATTAAAATATTAGATATATTATTATATTACATATGCACATTTTTCATCATAAAGTTGAATAACTACTAAACAAAGTCTTAGATCAGAAATATGAGACCATGGTTTAATCGAAAGTGTTATGTTTACTCTAGTTGTGACCAAAATTTGGTTGATGCAGGATGTTTGTATGAGGACATTGTTGGGGGTGCATTGGATAAACCCATTACTTTATTAAAAGATCCCAATTCAAATAAATCACAAAGAGGGACTCAAATGAGAAATATGAGATCACCATTGATTCTAGAACATGGATTTTACTCTACGCATGAAATAACCTTGGTTAGCATCACCTGTTTTTCTTGAGATCCAATGTGGAAGTAATAATTAAAAAAATATTTATTTAATTTTTTTATTAAAGAGTCTAACATAAAAATCCTCTAAAAATGTGTTGTTATGAAATTTTTTTGGAGTTAGTCCCATAACCCTTTGAGGATTTGGAGAGTAGTTATGATAAACTTCATTGGTGGATCCAGATCAGAGAAAGAAAGGCATTAGGATCGAGGAAAATAAGTAATTGAATGAAAAATGTAGTGGAATCATCACCTTTGTCACTATTGGATGCCTTCTTCATAAATGATCAATCCATAATCAAGGTAGGACTCATCAACTGTGATTTCCATACCTTTTGATTAAAATATTGATCATTTATTTTATCAAACATTGATCCATGATTATTTTTCTTCACACAAACCCATAGTATGTTAATTATTATTATAACTTATATTTCATCATTCTAGTAGAAATTAATCGAGGCTAACCCAAACTTTGACAGAATTTCATTACTCAATTTTTTACTTACGATTTTATTCTTAGTTCCCCACCTTTTCATCACCAACATTTATTTTGGATAGCGGTTCAACTAATACCCATCAATAAATAATTGTACAATCTATACTTGAAAAAACATACGGATTCCAAAAATATGGATTTGAGCTCAAGAGAAAGATCAATGTATGGTACTCTTGACCAGAGATTTGAATCTTACCGATGATTCTCATTTCCCTTTCTTGTGTGTGGTGAAGGCTTTGTGCATTGGGAAATAATTTCTGAGAGGATCATATGGCCAGAATCTAGCTGTGGTGGAAAGAGAGACTCAACCACTCTTGATCTAGGATCTACAGGCCATGAAAAAAAATTCAACATTGTCGTCATTTTGAGTAGTGGTCATCTCTTGAAGAGAATAGGGCACTAACTTTCTAGTTGTATCTGGTCATGAGTAGGAGAGTTGGTAGGACTCAGATTGAATGTGATGTGTGGGGTATAAGATTGCCATGTGAGTAGTGGCCTACATGCTTAGAGAGGATGGTCTTGATTAGGGTTCCATGTTATAACTATAAATTATTGTCCAACTGATACAACTATTATCCCAAGATAAAATAATGTGCAAAATGTGGAAATAAATGGACACCAAATGTAATGTCGAAAACCCCCCAAAATTAATGGGGTAAAAAAATATGAGAAAATAAAAGGATAACTATGGGTAAATGTAGGTATACACTCTCCCACTATTATAATGGGAAAACCCTTAAAATGTTTCTATTGAATAAAGGGGAATCAAACCTTATAAAGAACCACACACAAATGAGATTTGTTGGTGGTGTGATTTCCGGTGAACTGATATCATCAAATTTTCATAAAGACAATCTATTCTTTTTCAGAACCTTGACATGGTATACTTTTGGGATTTTTTGAACAATACTATCATGCATATTCAAATTGATGGTACTAAATCCAATGAACCATAAGGTGTGATTGTTTTTCATGCACACAAGTCTTTCCAAGATAGATTCATACTGATTAAATCATTCTCGTGAAGATGTCATGTGCCATGTAACTCTCGAGTCAATTATCCTTAGATTGTTGAGATACTTTATACTTCCACCAGTCTTCACCACTTCACTATCTAGTACATCTCCATTATTAGAAGAAATCTCAATATTTTCATCCATGATGTGATTCTAACTCCAACTAGAACCACGCTCTATTGTCACATCTATCGGTCTTTCGTCAATATTCAGTCGGCAATTATCCTTCTGTATCATTTCCTGCATCTTCATTTCCCACAATGTAAATTTTTTAAATATATAATTTCACCACCATCTAGACATTTCATTAGTTAGAACCTCCACTATTTAATAATGGTGTTTTGAATAATCTCAATAAAATTATGATGTGAATGATTAACTAGAGTTGCAATCAAAGAGCATACTCAAATTTATGAGACTTATTAATACCTAAAATTTGAACATAATTGGGATAGACTCTCCCTCTAATACTACTTGTTGGCATCATAAAATGATTGTCCCATTAGTGAAACAATAATCACAAGATAAAACAAAGTGAAAAATGATGAAATAAAGGGACACCAGATATAATGTGGAAAACCCTAAAAAAATGTGTAAAGCCTATGGGAAAATATAAGGAACATTATGGGTAAAATTGGGTACAAAATTAAGGCATGAAAATATTGGGGAAAAGGAAGAGATAGGATAGAGAAATATGATAAAAATAAAAGTAATAAAAAGAAATTATAACATGAAAGATAAACCAAGGGGGCACAATGTGTGCATGGAAATAATAGAATAGGGGATGGTTAGGCATGTCATCTCCCTTGAAAATATTTTTTAAAATAATAATAATAATAATAATAATATAAAATATTATTATTATTATAGTGTTGAAATATTTTGTTAGTTATATATTTTAATCTAGACATCAGATTGGAGATCCGTCTATGAAATCATGATCATGGTATTGAGACAGTCATTTTAAGACCAGTGTTGAATATTTAATTTGGGCTCATGATGCAGGTCTATAGAGTTACAAATATTATTATTATTATTATTATTATCATTATGGAACCTAGTATCTCACTTATCTTCTTCATACAATATCAAAATGAAGAATATTCATCGGTATCATGACCCTAAAATTTGGGTGGATGACTCAAGATCAATATCAAGTATTTAATTTAGACTCATGACTTAGGCCCATGAAAATTTTTTGAGCATGATGTGGTAAAATACATTTTTTCCCCGGGTATCTTATTTGACAATGTAAATGGTCAATAATGATAATATTTCCATGTGGATCACAATGGTGTGATATTTTTGGCCATCTATGGCCATTTCTTGATGCATATTTATAGAATTATGATTTTTCCCTTCAGAACGACGATAAACCTCATGTGTTATCTTGGATTTTGGTTGAGACAGGTTGTGTAGTATCCTACCCATCATATAGTACTAAATTAATTGAAAATCGTGTGTTGGAGATGACACATACAAACAGAGGAGCAGGGCAACACCCCATGTGGGTCCCCTATATGCTATGTACATCCTTTAGAGTAAACATTAACCTCTTGTATCTTATTCATTTGGAATCAGGTATGTCCTATGAGTAGCCTACCCAATATGTTTTTCCTCATAGAAAAAAATGGTGGAATCCATAGTGGCCTTTGATATATGACACAATATGTTCCAGGTATGATACTTATTTAGGCGACACTCGAATATGGTATTGATTAGGTAGGATCTCTAGGGGAATTAGAGTGAGAACCTTCAACTGGGCTAGTCATGAGTCATCTACTTATTTAAATAGTGAAAACCTCATGTGAGATAAGGAAATATTACTCTATCTACTTTTAGAGTGGTGCCCTCTTACTAGGATAGGGCATGGTTCCTCTACATATTCACCTAGCGGCACCATCCTGTGGAATCAGGGTATGGATCCTCGACTACAATAAGAGAACCCTAATACTAGGATTATCATGAGTCCCCTATATACTATCCTAGTGGAACCATATTATGGTGTCATGGTATAGGTCCTTGAATACTAGAGTGGCACCCTCCGACATGGATGTGCATGGTACTTCTATAGACTAATAGAGTGGCACCCTACTATGCATATATTCTATGGGTTATCTATTGACTATTTAGTAGAAATATTCTATGGAGACAAGGAATGTGTCCTCATACATCAACTTGGAACCCTCATATCCAGATATAGAATTTTTTCTCTAGCTATTTACTTGATTAAAACCATCCTACAGAGTCTGTTCATTGGTCCTCAACCATAAGAGTGGCACCCTCTTGTTGGGAAGTGCATGTGTCCTCTATCAACTATTGAGTGGAACTATCTTATTTTATTAAGACATGAGTCATATAATTTGATATTGTGGTCCCCATAATGTGCGGCATAGTGGAGAGGCGAGGATTGAATTAGATGAAACTTCAAGTGAGATACTGGGCACTGATGATTGACTTCTGGAAATGATGGTACTCTATGTCTGAGATGGGATATGAGATGGAGATCCCCCTTTTCTCTCGTTTCAGTTTCATTGGTTTGGGAATATATATATATATATATATATATATTCATGATTTTTTATATTTTTACTCTCTTTCAATGGGTGGAATATTCATGATGTGTAGTCCACCTACACACTATGTTGAACTCCTTGTTGTTGGATGAGGTTACTCTCTTTCTCTGGGTTGAGCTATTTCATGTTTCTTATATACTATCTATATATTCTAGTAATGTCTCTTACTACTCCAACATCATCTCTCAGGGTGTCTTATTGGCTATGTAAATACTCACCCTTGTATGATCTTTTCTTGCACATGTCATGTATTATGAAGGAGACAGATAGGTTGACAGTTATTATAGAGGAGCTTAGTGATACTGAGTGCATTGGACCCCTTATTTTGGTCAGAGATTGGAAATAATGAGATGAGCTACCAAAAGAATGTTTCTTTGAAGTTTTTTCATGTTCGAACATCTTTCTTGTTGGGAATTCATTTTTTCTTCATTAATTTCAGTTTTTACTATCATAATCTATTACACGCTAGAGGTTTCTCATATGCATGGTTATACTCTAGATACATCGTATTATTATTATTATTATTATTATTATTATTATTATTATTATTTCTCAACAATTTTGGATGGATATGGTTAGGTGTCTAGGTAATGGTATATTACGTAAAGTCATCCCATGTTAGATATGTCTTTTGGATCTTATCTCCAGCCCCAACCCTATGGAGGCATCCATGGGGTAGTGGGAGCTCAAGCCTTATTGGGTCAAGTTGTGACAATAGAACCAAGAACACTCCGTTGTCACCCATTGGTGCCCATCATCAAAGACCACGAGATGCAAGACGCTTTCCCCTTGTCCTTTAGTATCCTTATCACCAGGACTGGTTACTGGATCCCTCATGGATGAATGTCTTTTTGACGGCCTAAACCAACGACATTGGTTGTTGCAAAATACATTTATCACTATTGTGATCGTGCTTCAGTATCTTCATCTACTCACACACATCACTCACAATGAATGCTTCCACTGACAGGTGACCACCTCTCCACACCCACTGATTGGAATGAACAATATCCCCACCATCTTCATCACCATCCGGTACCCCACTATCGTCCTACACCTTCCATTGAAGAAGTAGAGTCCCCCCCCCAAACGACCACCTACCCAACCAATAGGGATCATCGTTGCCCATTTTGAAACCTAATACCACCCACATATTGAAATAAACCATATCATGACCAATCATAACCACCCAACATAGTTGTGCATGGTCCCGCCATCATGATTCCTACTATTAATACTACAAGTAGCATTCCAAGACAACTATCCCCCAAATTTTTGGGGGACTAAATAAAACACCTATTAGGCTGGTAAATTTTTCAAAGTGCAGGCTTGGATTTTATCCCTTAACATTCTACATGTGGAGAAATGATTTAGTACCACTCAACCATGTCCTTATACTCTATTTATATATATTCCCAGATAGTGTGAACCATAGGTTATATCCTACGATCCTAAAATTTATTGAAAATAAAAGGAGAACAAAGTAAAAAAGGTTGATAGCATGCCAAGAACCCTAAAAACCACTATAACAAAAAACAAAGTATACAGCTTCCTAGGAAACAATATAAGATTATTCATCAATTAAAATGAGATTAGATACCAACCATACCTCTTAGATGATGGCCCTTTCTTCATGTTTTATTATTTTTCCTTGTCTTGTCATCATCATCTTGAGGGACATTGTTATCATCTGATGAGTTGAAATCCTCACCATCCAAACCTAAACCCTCAGATAATATAATTATATAATACCAAAACCTTTCATTATTAGTCCCATTGATTGAGTAATGTCCCACACCATTAAAGATTCCATGAGAATTTTCAAATTTCTCAAGGAAAACCTCTATACTATTGGATCTATTTAATATGCCAATTAGACTAATTGACCTTGCCTTCAATTGAACTTAGATGTAATTTGTATTAGATTTAGGATCATTTGAAAAAAAATACATTGATCTAAAATATCCTATAAATTGATTCCATGGGTTTGTTAGATTTATATTGAGAAAAAACCCCTCATACTATGCAACCAAATTATTTACCACTGGGTCATTATATTGAAAATCATTCTGACCATGAAAAGTTTATTAGATTCTATCTAGGGTGGAGGTCCTAGAATAACCTTTACATGTAGTATGAAAAAATTGGTATCCTTTTTATATTTACCTATAATAGAGAAGGATCCAAAAATGGAATGATATTTCTTCCCCAAGATTCACAAGTCTTCATAAAATTTTCTTCATGATAATATACTCCATTCATCCTCCCTTCACTAACGAGAGACAAAGCATCATACCCATTATTGAGGGTATGGCCATCAGCTGCTTCTACTTTCCTAGTATGAAAAAATGATTTTTCCTACTAACCACCCCCTTATAATGTTTTTTTTCACTCACAACACATTGGTACTTGTTAAGCAAAGGTCCATCCACAACATCAGAAAATGAGGATAGATTATCAATGGTTCATCCAGGAAGATTATTTGAGGAATCCCTATAGCCAGTGGTGGTGTCAATATCATCTTCTTCAAGAGACTGGGTATCATGGATAGGAATCTTGGACTTTCAATTCTCAATGTAGTTCCTAGTTATACTGCAGATGGAGAACCAAAGGTTCATTCTACACTATGAATCAAGGTGCCCAATATTAATTTTTTTTTAGAGAATTGCAGGCTTCCATTCAAAGTCAACTGATATTTCTAGCATTCTATTAGAATCCAAAATTATGAAATATTAATCTTAGTAAAAACATAGTTTGATCTTAGAAATCTCTCTAGGAAAGTGTCATTATTAAGTAAGATTGGTTTTCTTATCAAATTTAAATGGTTCCCAAAATGTATAAAAAAATTGTTGAGTTAAAGGTTATACTTTATACTTTTCATATCCTTAGTTTCGGAAAAAACAGACACTTTCATAGAAATATACTTTACTAAATATATATATCCCGTGTATTTTATTATGTTTTCATAGAAAAAAAATTATATAGAAAATAAAAATGGTCCTAATATAAAATTAATATAAAATTTTATTATTCAAACTGATCCAATAGACTGATGATGTGTCTAGTATATCAGATCAACTGCTATTCTGAGAAGTGGTTAGACTAGTGTTCTATCTATCGGACTAATCAAAGTCATAACTATCAGACTGAAAATTGTACCAATAAATCATATTAACCTTTGGGAAATTTATCAGATTTAAAAATAATAACATTTTCCATCTGACATTCCAATGTTTATAATCGGAGTATTTAGAATTTTTTCTATTAGATAGAAATATTTTAAAGAATTTTAATAGTGTTAAACTAAATGATGTTATAAAATAATGAATATTGTATTCTAATATATTAATATTAATATCCAAATCAATATGAGTTGTCAAAGTGAAATCTATATCAGGTTTTTGCAACCGACTCTAAAATATGACCATTGATTTTTTTTCAAGAAATTGGAGGTCATTTTAAGATCTAGGAGATGATGTATTTGCAACTCAATGCATTTGAAGATCTCTCTACATGAACATATAATTCTTAAGATTTGTAATATTTCAAGGAGTTATAGTTCTAAGGAATCCATGTGAGGATGTTAAATTCCATAGAACATTTTTATTTTGTATTTGTTGGGTATAATCATGGTTAGATTAGAGGCTTTGAGGGATAGGAAGACAGGTGAATCAGGTCCATCGGATTGAAGGCTTCCAGGGATAGGAATACAAAGATGATTCTGATCTTTATATCGAGATATTTATTATTTAAGAAAGAAAAAATGATACCAGTCAATCAGATAGAGGGCTTCTTGGGGATTAAATGATAGAGACATTCTAATCATCATATTGAGAGATTTCCTAGAAAGGAAAGACATATCATTTTAGTAGGAATTGACATTGTGTATATCATAAGTTAAGATTTATAAATTTCTTAACTATTAATGTTAATGAGTATAATTTCTTTCAGAAATATTATGTGTAATTCTTAATCTTATAAGATTTTTTTTTATTGATTGTAAAATTTTAACTTTACACTACACATTTACATTCAAAAGATAGTTTTTAATTATATTTTTAATAATAATTTTATCAAAATATCTATAAGACTGATAAAAACTCTGATATATTGGATGTTTTCTAGATCTGATTTAAAAACTCTAATCATCAAAAAAATTATGAGTCTGGTCATTTTTACTGAAGAGGTTATTTTTTTGTCTTAGTTAAAATTTTTTAAACTAAAATTCACCCCCCATACTCTCTTATTTCCATAATATACTATTACGATCCAAAAAATTGGAATTATAGCAGGTTGTATTTATATACATGATGAGTTTTTACTTTCTTATATACTATATGTTATTAATTTTTTTATAAACTACTTATTTATAAATTATTTTTACACTAACATGTTTTATAGAAAAATAGTTTCGTTTTGATAAGATGGAAGGTTTTAATGTTGGTACTCTTGAAAATCTAAATCCATTTAGATATTTTTTTATGGGAATGATTATGAATAATGAATAGATAAAATGAACAACTTTTTTATTAATATATGTATAGATTATTTTATGATTTTAACAGGAAATATTATGATTCCAAATAAAGAAGTTACTTGTTTTATGAATCAGGAAAATTTGGAATATCAATTTAATTTATAGAGTAAGGGTTAATATTTTTTATTCTATGATAATAAGTATCTATAGTCAAATTTATTTTTTGTGATGTAGCTAACAATATATATAAAAGTCATAGGTCACTCACTTTTTAACTTTGCAAGTTATTGAAACTAGAATATCTATGTTGATATCTTACTATCAATGTTTTTATTTCTTACCTAGAGAGTCAGTAGCTAATATACATAAAATATTCATGACCATTTTTAAAATCTTAAATTATCTTGGAGATAAATATCTAACATATGGAATCTTATTAGATAAAATTATAGAGATTATGACTAATGAATGGGAATCTAAGAGAACAACTTTACATGACATGATAATGATTACATATCTTAATCTACATCATTTCATTGTTACCCTTATGCATTATGCAAGTATAATTAAAATGGATGAAGAAAAGATAAAAAATAACAATGGAGGAGTTTATTTTCAAACTATATATAATTTTCCTTTTAAAGATCAATCAGATGAGAGAGTGGTGAAATATTCTATAGAAATGTATGTTGTTGTTCATTATTAAAGTAGTTCAATAGAAAAATCTGTGAATGAATTAGAAAATATTTATAGTCAGATAAAAAATATTGTGAGAAAGAAATAATTTTAGTATATATATAAGAAGAATAAAAGAGATAAATTTGATAAGAAATATTCTTCTGAGGTTATATTTTATGAGTTTAAGAAAACATGACATATATGACCTGATTTTTATAAGATTAAAAGGAAGGATAATATGAAGATTAATTTTAATAAGAAGGATCATAATTATTATAAGCAGAAAATAAAAAATAGTCTGAAAGCTTTAGATACATGGAGTTAAAGTAGAGGATATTGTTCTTCTGATAACTCTTTAGACATTAAATATTTCTGATAGAGATATATTAGGTTAATTCAAGAAATACCAAAGGTGGAAAAATGTCTCATGTCTAAGGTAATAATTGATAAATGCCTTACTAATTTTTCTTCGAATGATAACTACCTTGAAATAAGTGAAGAAAATAATTCAATAAATTTTGATAATAATAATCCTTTAATAAATAAGACTAAACTATACAAATTTATGAAGAAATATCTAAGTTTTTTAAATTACATGATAATGAAAACTTTTAATTTTATAAAAAATATAATGTTTCTCAAGGTAAACATGTTAAAGAAATTTTTTGAATTACTAATCTTACTATAGTGATATCAGATCATTATAAAGAACGTGATAAAAATAATTTTGAAAAATACAGTGTTCCAAAAGATCTTGAGAATTATATTTTTGAGAAAACTAATTAAAAAAATAATTTTGTAAAATTTAGTTCAAAAAATAATACTACTAGGGAAAAAACATAACTATTAAACTTAAATATGAAATTTCATGTGTGAAGAAACAATTTTCTATGTTTACCTTGGGAAATAAAAATGTTGATAAAATATATAATCAAATTAGGCTTTGTATTGATATTTCCAAAATGGTTTTTACTAACAAAAAAACATGTTCTTAGTAATAATTACATTTTTTCAAAGATTTCTTGATTTTGAAATAAGAGTCAAAGTGGTGGGTGTTGGAATAAAAAAATTTCATTAAATAAATTTCAAACTATAGGTCTTCCTAATGCATATTTTTCAAAATAAATGAGATTTTCTCAGCATAGTAATGTTGGAAAATGTATATGCCTAACATTTTAGTTTTTTATAATACCAGACCCAATATATTTAGGGTTCCAAAATTATAATATCTTTGTTTTTTTCTTACATGGATTTTTTTTGTTCCATACATTTGACTAGAAACATATATTTCTTTAATAATATTATAAAGATGAATAGTGGAAAAGTAACTTTAAAATATAATGTACAAGGAAAATTTATTAGTTAAGTAATATTGTTCTTCTTGACAAATCCTTGATTTTAATTGTTTTTCTTTTTTGTAGGACATAAGAAGAAACTTCTTAGTATAAATCAATTATGTAATGAAGTTTATCTTGTGAACCTCAATAATGATAAATGTGTTATTCATTGTTCAAAAGATGAATTGATAATGTATTCCAATCATTATGAGAATGTTTAGACATTAAACTTAGAATACCTTAGGATAAAATATCTACCTTGAATTAGTGAAATGGGAGACCAATCATTATTTGGGAAAAGAATATAGGGATACTAGAATCATAAAACTCTAGCTAAGTAGTCTAATAAAGTTATAGTTAAGTATCTACCCATAATTAGGTTTTATTCTTAAAAAGTATATGATCCTTGTCAATATGGTAAGAAAAATAAGTCAATATTTAAATCTATAAGTGGAGTCTAAAATTATAATGCATTATAGTTAGTGCACATGGACTTATATAGTCTTAAACAAACAAGAAGTATTGGTAGTAAATACTAGATATATGTTTTAGTTGATGATTACACTACATATACTTGGGTTTATTTTATAATAAAGAAATCTGGAGACTTAAGTTTTTTTAAAACTTTTGTAGACATAGTTAAAAATGTGAAAAACCTATCCTTGATAAAAATTGATAGTGATCATAGGGGAGAATTTTTAAATTTTAATTTTGAAATTTATCAATGTAAAAAAGGTATTATACAAAAAAAATGTATCACCTAGAACACCACAACAAAAAGGTGTAGTTGAATGAATAAATAGAATGCGTCAAGAGATTTCAGGAACCATACTTAATGAATACTCAGTTTCTAAATTTATTTGGTCTCAATTAGTTAGTACTTCATGTTATTATATAAATAAAATTTTAATTAGAACTTTTATTAATAAAATTCCTTATGAGTTGTGGACTGGTATGAAACAAAAACTTTCTTACTTCAATTTTTTTGGATGAAAAGTTTTCATTGATAATAATAAAGATAATTTACATAAAAATTAACCAAAATATAATGAAGAAATATTTTTAGGTTATTCCAAAACTAATAAGTCTTATATAATTTTCAATAAAAGTACAAGTACTATTAAGGAAACAGTACATGTTAAGTTTGATGAAATAGATAATTTTTTTCAAACACCCCCAATATACATCTTTAGTTGTTATTTCTGAAACTGATTTTCAAACAATGTTATAAATTTCTTCCCATGAGAGAATAACTGAATAATATATTTTTGAAGTTATACCTCAATAATATTTTCAACCTTTCTTCGAAAAATAGAGTTTTGAAAATCCAAGAAGTTAGTTGTTTCTTATGTATTATCGAAGGGATAATAGCATTAGTGATATAGATTAACCATATTTAACTAGAAGTTATTTATGAAATGAAATTGAACATCAAGAATTTTTATCTCTGTTCAAACATAATAAAATTTTTTGAGGATTTAGGTGATAAGAATTAGATAAATCAATTCAATATGAACTCAATGAGTATTAATGTATCAATGTTTGGACTTTGGTTGAATGACCTAACTATACCTATATAATTTGAGTAAAATGGGTTTTTCTTAGAAAGTTTGATGAAAATAGAGTAATAGTTAGAAAAAATATAGACTGCCGGCTAAGGGATATAATCAACCAGAGGGAATATATTTTGAATAAACTTATGCACTGGTATCTAGACTTGAGGCTATTCATATGATTATAACTTATGAAACATTCTTATATTTCAGACTATTTTAAATGGATGTGAAGTTTGTTTTTCTTAATGGATATGTTCATGAGGATGTTTATGTAGAAAAACAGCCTTGTTTGGAAATAAAAAACATCCAAAAAATGTTTTATAACTTACCAAGGAACTGTATATACTTAAACAAACCCCTAGATCCTTTTATGATAGTTTAACTAAAATTTTGTTAAATTTTTTTTAAGGGAATTTGTGGATCCAAAGCTATTTATAATTGAATTCAATAAAAATATCCTGATTTTACAAATCTATATTGATGACATTTTATTTAGTTTAACTCAAAAGTCATTAATAGATTCCTTGGTAGATATTATGACGTCAAATTTTGAAATTAGTATAATGGGTGAGTTAACATATTTTCTAGGTATCAAAATTTCAAAAAAAAAACTAGAAAGAAATTTTATATCTCAATAGTAGAATATAAAATATATTATTTATAAATTCAAATATAATAAAAATATAAGTATTATTACTCTTATCATAACCTCAAATACTTTAGATATTTATAATGTAGGGAAACTAATTGATCAAAATAATTTTAGAGGTATCATTTGAAGATTACTTTACTTAACATCTAGTCATCTGGATTTAATGTTTTTAGTAAGATTATATTCAAGCTATCAATATAATAAAAAATATTCCCATTTTACAGCTATTAAAAACATATTTATATTAATGGAACTATGGATTAAAGTTACTTTACTCTTCTTGAAAATATTTTGAGTTAAAAAGTTTTTTAGATGTTGAATTTGGTGGATTTAGAATGGATTGGAAAAAAACATTAAGAACTTTTCATTTATTAGGAGATGTTTTAGTGTCATGGTATTACAATAAACAAAACAAATTAGAATTTTCCACTACTGAAGAAGAATATGTGGTATATGGAAGTTTTTTCACTCAAGTGTTGTGTATTCAACACACACTCATGAACTATGGAATATGTTTTACTAAAACTCAAATATTATGTGACAACACAAGTTCCATTTAATTGATTAAATACCCATCACATCACTCACATGATTAGTAGATAGATATAAGACACCATTTCCCGTTGGATCACAAAAAAAAGAGATATCATTTTACAATTAATCGAAACATAAGAATAACTTACTGATATTTTTACAAGGGCACTCAGTACTGAAAGATTTGAATATATTAAACAAAATCTAAGATTGATCAGTATAAAATGACTATTCATATCTACTTATAGTTTACAAATATTTTTACACTAATTAACTCCTTATTGATGGGGAGCACATATGATTTTTGTTTTCTAATTTATTTTTTCTAAAAAGTTTTTCTTATAAAAAAATTCAGTTTTCCAAAAAAATCAATTTTTTAAGAAAATTTAGTTTTTGGAATCACGTATCTTAATATTTTTCTTTCAAAATCAAAATTCTTAATATAAATTTTCCAGAATAAAAAATTTTAAATAGTTTTTTTCATTCAAAATTAATTTCAAAACATTATAGAAAATAATTATGTTAAAAACTATTTTGAAATCAAATTCTATTACAAAAAACAAGAAAAAAAAGTTTACTCATACCAAGGAAATATTTTTACTATGAAATGTAATCTTCTTTTACTTATTTTACTTATTCATTACATTATTTTATCAATGTTTTTACATAATATTTTATGTTTTATAATTATTCAATTAGTTTTAAATCATTCTAAATTATATATGGTTAGAAAAAATAATAGTCTGATGAATATATTTCTTTAAAAAACATTAATAGTTCAGAATTATTTTCAAAATATTTGTGGATTAAGTCTCAATCATCATATAAGAAAAGAGTTTATAATCTGAGCTTTTGGTTTATCTAGAATTTTAACTATCACCCACATGACCCTATAAATGAGGGACATCTCATGTACCACATCAGTTTTCAGAGGTTTTATTTCTGACCCTCACCACCTGATTTATTGCATAGTCAGATAGTTTTTTCATTTTTCTGATTAGAATCATAAATCAGATTTTTGATACCAGCTTCAGTGTGATGGCTTACGAAGAATATTTCTTGAAAATATAAGTTTTTAGAGAAATACTAATTGAAAATGGCTGGTATGATAATTATGATTCATTATTGAAAATAATTATTTTGTTTCAAAGTTAGAAAAACATTTCTATTGAGAAAGAGGATTTTGAATTATACTATCAAGAGATAGTTAGGAAATTCTATGTTTCAATGGAATTAGAAATAGAATAATAAAGAGAGGTAATTGTTTTCACTATTTTTAATCAATGTTATAAAATTACTTATCAAAAAGTTTTAGATTTATTAGAAGTACCCTTAGATAGTGAAACATTTTTACCGTCCCATAAGCTTCCAAAAAATCTTAAGACTTTTGATACAATAAAGGCATAATCATTTTTTTACCTCTTGAGAGAAGGTTTGAAAAGTTTCTCATCTAGGCAAAAATTTCATATTGGTTACCCTTTAGATGCAGGGGTACCTGATACTAATAAAATGAAATATAGATAAACACAAGGTTCTCGATATCACTGTATTGGATTTTTTTTGTTAACATGAGATAGATCAACATGGTCATATTTTCCTTTCTATAAGTTGATTTAATTAAGAAATAATCAATGAAGTCAATGATTAATATATTTCCTTATTTCATAAACTAGAAGCTAGTGAATTGCATGACAATATCTAAAATTAATAATCAATCTTATGCCTTAAGATAAAAATTTTCCTTAATGCTTGGTGAAACTATGGCACAAATAAAGATCATTTTTTATTCTATATCAAATAAGTTTGTGGATAAAATAGATTGATCAGGGTCTGATGTTGCACCTGTAAAGGAGAAATAAGTTATAAAATAAAAAAGTAAGGTTGAATCCTCACCCCAAAATTATAGAAGATGTACAAATCCATGCTAGATGAAGAATTTATGAATCTTATTATACATAATGAATTGAAGAAACTAGGCAATCCTATTTTTTAATTTGATTAGGCTGAGGCCTTGAATATTTATATTTAGACCAATGATGAATTGAAGGAAGATAAAATAGAAAAAGAAACAAAATAAAAGGTTTCCATAGGTAATAATGGTAAAAAATTTAATGAAGGGGGTTAAAAGATATTAAGAAGTTATAACTTTATATTTTTCACCTTTATCAGTTGTTTAACCAGACCCAGGGTCTATAATAATTCATCATATCAAAAATAATTTTCCATATGTCAATTTAGAGTTCATGGGAATGTAAATAGATCTAGCTATTTTCCAATCAACTTTTGACAAGGGAAAAGGAAAATAAATTATTAAATAAGTAAAATTTGAGAAGACAGCTCAAGTCTAAGCTCTGATATCTCTTAATAAGTCAGTTAAAAATAAGAAACCAAAATAAATTCATTAAATTTTTAAAGGATATATTATAACTATAAAGAGGTAGGAACAAGAACATAGAGGAAGTGGAATACAAGGAAGAAGTAATATGAGAAAAAAAAAGAAATAGAACAATAGTCAAAGGAAACAAAAAGATCATCAAATTCATCTTCAAAACCAACATTGTTACCATCATAAGACTATAGAAAACCATATTTAGGTATTTAAGAAGAAGTTAAATCATCATATAAAGAGGAAGTGAAATTTTAGAATTCTAAAAAAAAGTATCAGATCAAGTTAAAATCATTAAATATATTGATATTATAAATTATTTAGAAGAAGATAAATTTGAAAATAAAAAAATCTGATGATGGACCATCCAAACCACATTTTTCAGAGGTACAATTAGATTCATCTGAATCATTGGAAATAGATGTTCAAAGAATATTGATTTCATTTTTTAAACTCTAAAGATATTAACTAATTCAATATCATTCATTATAAACATTGAATCCTTATGTAAACTGATTCAAAAATCCATAAATGAAAAATCAGAACATGGTCATCGAGAATATGGTTGAGTAGAAACCTACAAAGTTAAATCAAAGTCTCATAAGAGAAGTTTTAACTTGATGGTAAGATGGTCTACACAAGTTGATACTAATTTTAAGGATCATGATGGCTAGTTAGTTGTAGCAAAAAAAATTCTCTTGAGTATGGTGATTCATTTGACATCATTTTAACCAATGTGTTGAACTGATTAAATGTTGTTTAACAATTCAAATACCGTATAGCTTCTCAAAATTAATAAGTCAATGTCTTAGAATAAAGGGTTCAAAGGTTAAAATAAAAAAATAATAGGCTCTGATCTATTAAATATGAGTTTATCAATGTAAAGGAAGATAATAAGTAGATCAGTGAAAAGTTCAATGTTTGGAAGCAGAGAATCATAGATTATCAGCTTTGAGGGATAGGATAGTGAATATTGAATCCTTGATTACTGAATTAGAGACACATCATGATGAAGTCAAGAAGATGAAGGTGATATTCAAAAAGTTCTATTATAATGATTGATACCTTTTCACTGATATCGAAATGTAATATGAAACATTTTGAATAAATGTTTAATGTGAATTAATTTTTATCCTAATTATTTATGTCTCAATGTCTTCTAAACATTATTGGATGTATTTTATTTCATTTATACCTTGGATTAATAGTTCATTTAAATATAATTTTTTCATATATTGTTTTCCTAACATTTTAGTATATTATGTACTTTCCATATTCATTTTTCTAAATCATAAAGGGAAAGTGTTTTCTAAAAAAGGGAAGAAATGGTCCGAAGGGGAAATATTTGGGATAAATCATTTTAGGGGAGGAAAAAAGCAAAGAGATTCTCTTTATTAAGGGAGAGAATCTGAAGTTTGACTTTCTATTGAGTCTAAAAGGAAGTAATAATCTAAGGGGGGGTTAAGATAAGAATAAAAAATATTCCAATTAAGATTAAAATTAAATTTTATAAAATTATAAAGGGTTGTAAGTATTTTGAAGTTAATATTTTTTCATCTTAAGTGTTGTGTTTTCTGATTTCCAAAAAGGGGGAGATTGTTGAGTTTAATATTATAAAAACTAATATTATATTCCTTAGTTTTGGAAATAATAAACACTTTCTTAAAATTATATTTTACTAACTTTATATATCCAAAGTATTTTAGTATGTTTTTTTTAGAAAATATCATTTTATACTAAATATGGAAATTGTTCTAACATTAAATGAATATAAAATTTTACTATTAAAACTGATCAATCATACTAATGATTCCTCTGGTAAATAAGATCAACTACCATTCAAAATAGTGGTTAGGATAGTGTTTTATCTATCAGAATAATTGAATTCATAATAATTAGATTAAAATTAGTACAAATAAATCAGATTAACCATTTTTTAGTTTATCGGATTGAAAACTAATAGAATAGTTCATCCTGTTGTCCAAATTTTAAAATTTGAGTGTTATAGTTGGTTCTATAATATAAAAATATTATTTAACATTGTAATGGTAATTATATAAATGATCTAAGAAAATCATTTACATTCCATGATTAGCATTCAAGGTTAAGATTCAGGTCATTATCAGTTTTCAATTTGAATGTTTCCAGAGGTGGTTGCAACTAACTTAGAAATATGATTGTTTATGTTTTTCCTATAAATAGGATATCATTTAAAGAGTTATGGGATGATGCATTTAAAACACAACATATATGAAGATATTTTTTGAGAACATATTTTTTGTAACCTTGGTAATATTTCAGATAGTTTTATTTCTAATAAATCCTTGTGAGGATTGTAAATTCCTTATAAATTTTTTATTTTGTGTTCGTTTTATCCGATCATGGTTAGATCGAGGGATTCCATGGATTATAAGATAGGTGAATCTGATCCATCATACTGAGGTATTTTAGGTGTACGAAGATAGAGCTGACGTCGATCTTTATATCAAGGGATTTCTTGTTTAAGATAGATAGGACCGATACTGATCTATTAGATCAAGGGATTATAATATATTGGAAGATAGAGATATTCTGATCATCGTATCGAGGGCTTTCCTAGTCTAGAAAGACAGACCTTTACAATATGTATTGGAACTATGGATATCTTAATTGAGGATTTTTTTCTTTATTAACTCATAAGGTTAAAGAGTATAATCAACTTTTTTAAATCTTATAAGTCATTCTTAATGTTATAAGATTTTGTTTCACTTGTTTCTACAAATTTAATTTTCAACTATGCATTTACATTATAAAGTTAGTTTTTAATTATATTTATAATAATCTTATTATAAGATTATCTATGAGACTGATAAAAAGTATTATATATCATATGTTTTCTAGATTATATTAAAACATTTATCATCTGATGAATTTTGAGTCATATATTTTTGACTGAAGAGTTTTTGTGTTATGACTCAGTCTAAAATTTTTAAACTAAAAATCACCCTCCCCTATTATATCTATCTTATACTCTTACGATCCAACAGAAATATCCCAAAGTAGACGAGGATGCCAAAAAACCGAGAGATATCATGAATTAGTATCCACACTTGAGTAACAAAATTCTTCACCAAAGCCTAATTGAAGAATGAATACAAATCTTGAATCCACAAAAGACCAGGTTTGAGAGAGATGAATTTTGTGCCCCATGATTTGGATTTCATTCCCTATGAAGGAAAAAATATATGAAATTAACATTTCCCAATCACAATAATCTTCCATCCACCAATTCCCTAGATTTGTAGGAGATAACTTCACAAATTTTCTATTTTACCTGGATTATCCTTTTTTTATAATGTCACGCTTTCCAAAATCAAGTGCTTGAAGTCATCAAGATGCTCTAAAATCAGCTTCTGATTCACTTTAACAAAAGTGAGTGTTTCATTTTTCTTGATTCTAGAGAATGTGAGAGCATACCTAGATTCTGCAAAGAACCTCCTATTCATCAACTTTTCCATGAAGGTTTCATGATCATACCTTGGGGCTTCATGATCAATTAGGGTATAAGGCACCCACATAGGTGCAATGCAGGAAACAAATTCACCAATAGCCTGCTCTATTCCTTTCCCAACATCAACCACCTTTCAAGGTCCCCAAAATATGTTGATAAGATTGAAGTAAGAGTCCAAAAGAGAGGTCACCACACCTTAAAGTCCTAATCTTTATGGAATCCCATGGAAGAGAGCTCTCGCAACATCACCATCCTCCTATTAATATATATAATTATATAAAATTATTTTATTGTTTATATATTTATTAATATATAAGTATATATTATTATAAATACATTAAATATATTTATTATTTAAAAATATTTATAATAATTTTATATTTACTTAAATATATATTTTTTTTTATAATTATAATTATAAATAAATATGTTTAAAAATATTTGTTTATAATTATAAATATATTAATATTATTACATATATTCATATAATTATATATATTTATATAATTATATATATATATATTAAAATATAAATATATATAATTAGAAATATAATAAACATATTTATTATAAATATATATTTATTATAGTTTTATAATTATTTAAATATAAATTTATTAACTCTAAATTTTATAAATAGCTTTTTTAAATATGTATGTTTATAATTTTATAATTAAATATTTCAATTACGAAATTATTAAAAAAATAATTTAGAATAATTAATTATATAAATTTCAGACATATTTTAAATCTTAAAACTTCATAAACAAAAATGAAAAAATATTATACATATAATTTATGATCATACTAAAAATGTTACATGCATAGTAAATAAATATATAGTGAAATAAATATTTAAAAATGATTAAATTCCAAGAAATATAAAAAGTAAAAAATATTATAAATGAATAAAAAATTTAAAATGAAAGAAATATTACAAAATAATAAATAGAATTTAATAAAAAAACATTTTTAAATAATAAATTCATATAATATTAACTAAACATGTACCGAAATGAAAGAAATATTAAAAAATTCATCATGTAGCTTAATTATATAAATATCAAATAATTTAAAAATATTGCAACTTAATAAATAAAATTGAATAAATACTATTCATATAAATTAAAAAATATTAAAAATAATACATAGTAATATATATATTTATATGTATAAAAATGAATAAATTCTAAAAATATTATATTAAAAATTTTAAAAACATACATCAAATGTGAAAAAAGTACATGGCATGCATGGACACATGTTCTAAAAATATGTACCTCCCACGTACATGTGAACATATACCTACACATACACCCACATACATAAATTTGTGTACATACAACATATATATATAAACAAACACAAAACATAATCACACATCATAATTCATTCACATGCAGATACATATACATTAATTATATACATATGTTTTCATTCCCATGTGGTCTCACTATGAAGATGAACTGCCTACTGTAAAAATAATTTCATAACCAAAATCCACTGCTCAAGTAATGGAACCTAAAAAATTTAGCATAAATATATTTTCTTCATTTTTATAAGTTGTAAATAAACATGGATTATTATTATTGATTATGAAGATGGGATTGGTGGATGCTTCTCCTCAGATAATTGAATGGTGACATTGCTGTATATTTTGTTATATTAAGCTATATCATTTATCTATTCTAAAATTTTTTTGATAAAGGGGGTACTTTCATCCAATCTAGATAAAAGTACTGAGAAAACTGGATTTTACTAATGTTTATAAAGATACCCTTTATCAATTCTTTTATTAGAGCTAATAAACAATGACCATCATAATTTTTTTATAAATTAATAAAAACAAAATATAAAATAGAAATTCATTTTTATTGAAATTTGTAATATATATTTTCATAAATATTATTTATATAGTACTCACTACTAAAAAAATTTCTTATAGTGACCTCCATCTAACTGTTTTTGGCAGTTGTAGTTGGGCCATCGCTAAAAGGTAATAGTGACCACCATTAATGGTTTCTATAGGGGTCTCCCACACGACTGTAATGGCGATCACTGTGAATAGTATTAGTGATCACCATAGGCAATCACAATGCCTAATCATATAATGACCAATATAGGTGGTTGCTAGAGAATCTAGAAAATAAAAGCATTAGTGACCGCCTTAAGGTGGTTACTAGCATGTAGAATTTAAAAAAAAATATTTACACCTTTACAACCACCTAATAAGAAACAAATATCAACTAAAAAATAATAAAATTGTTATTACTAATTCAAAAAATTTCTTTAATAATTTCATATAACTCAAGAATAACTAGAAGTTATCTTCTATAGGAGAATGTTTGAACTTACAGAAATAGTTTCTTGATAAGGGAAGGTTGGTTGGGCAAGGTAAATCCCATCTTTAGTCAAAAAATACTTTGATCAACATGGAATTTCAACAACCACATTCTTTAATATCATATCACAATGGTGAAGTTACTACAAAGGGACTTTAAAAAATAATCATAAACATATCCTTGAAGTGACTCTTACAGCATTATATGACACTCATATATTCAATATACTTACATTTAATCTCTAAAATGATATACAGTATGTTCCCTCTTTTAGGCCACCCCTACAACAACAATTCCACCCACTTAAAGGATATACCTTTTAATATAAATACACAGCATAATTAAAAATAGGATTATTAAATACTTATTCCTCCATCACTACTCTAATTAATTCGAGGAAGATCACCACGTTTCTATGTTGTATGATACAACCTAAAACCATACAGAGAAAAAAAATTCTTAACATACATCATATCCTAGTCCATGAACAATGAATTTTCTAGTATATAATTATTACCCAGTGTCTATCATCAATTCGAGCAGCTGATGCATAGTTTTGGATAACATCAAAATAATGAATCAATCATTCAACATGATATGATGTTACTAAAATTTATTTACCAAAAGAAAAATAAAATCATAATCATGTTTAATGTATTTATGATGACAAAAAACAACCTTCCATTTATCTCATGGTTTGGTTGTATAGAAATTATTAATAAATAGATACAATAAATCAAAACATGGGATAAGAAAAAAACTTAACCTCTATTCCATTAAATTTTCATGTTTCCTTTCCCAAATCTATAATGAAATATTCTTTTCTCATCTTCCATATAACTAGAATCATAAAAATAATTGTAAGAATATATATTTGATAAATAAATCAGGCACTATTTGACACTTATTAATAACCATTGAAAACACTTATCACTTATAATAATTTGATTTCTCTTCTATCTTGAAATACACTAGTAAAGGTTGGGAATTAAAACATTAATGAGAGAGTAATGCCAGGAAGTATTTGGATTTTAAAAATATTTAAATCCAAAGGAAATGGAATATATCATTATTCTCTAAGTAAGAAATTTTGTTTGATTTAATATTGCAAGTAATATTAAAATATATAAATCATAATTAAAGTTGAATAATTACCTGAATGGGTTTTTTCTATGCTCAAATGAAGTTTTTTATATTAACTTCATAATTTTTTTAAAATAGAATAATATAGATGGATCATGTATGATAATATAGAGGCACTTAAACTTGATATCTATAATATTTGAAAAAATTATAATTAGATTCATATAATTCACACAAAAAATCAGATTTAATCTATCATTTCTTCTTTATTAATATGGAGATATTGACATGAGTGTATATAAACACAGTCTAATTTATTTATTTAATCTAAAGAAAATTCATGGATTAATTTAACAATAACTTAAAATAGAATTAAGTATATGATTTTAACAAACATATAAGGTAATTGTAAAATATAAATATAAGTTTACAGTACAATGTTGCGTGAAGAGGCCATATAATTACATTAGAATAAATATAAGTTGATAAGACTATGGTTTTCTTAAATTAGTAATGAATTCACATGTATTGGATCATTTCTAGGATTCTCCTCTTCAACAAGACCAAATTCTTCTAAGAAAAAATCTTCCTGATCTCTATTAAAATATTTTAATTTTTTATTTCCCCTAAAAATTAATGTTTATTCCAAAATTATGTTAAAATAAATGAGAAATTTTTTAAAATGGAATGACCTACCAGTTATTATACAAATTTTTGTTGAAATTTTAACAAAAATATTTCTATTAATATGAATTATTATGTGGGAAAAGTTATAAATAAATGAAGATATTAGTATGGTACCATTTAAATCAACATCATATAATTCATGATTCCATAGTTGTGCCGATTAAGACAATCACAATTGTCTTACCTAAATGCATTTTAGTTCATTGAAGAACACTTATCATTGAAGCAAACCTCTCATAGTGATGGTATTTGAAATTAAACAAAATATAAATATAGAAAAATTATATAAATACATCACTTAACATGTATCAATTTTAATAAAGTATACAATAAAAAATTTGTTTAAATTAACATTCAAAAATACATCAAAATATCATTTAATTATATATCATAATTAGTAAGGTACATAATTGAAAATATTTTCAAATCTATTATATTTATCTTTTAAATTAAAATTAAAATTAAATTATTATTTCTAATAGGGATTAATCAATGGATATGATGCGCTCGTAAGGGGATCTGCAGCGATTAGGGTTCCCATCCATCGTTTCCTTCTTCCCTTAATGGATACTCTTTCCTTGTCTCTCCACTCAGTGCGCTCACGGTGTGGCTACCCTTATCTTGTGCGGACTCATCATCATCCTCGGTTGTTCGTATCATCACTCAACCTTTTCGGTTTCGGAGGCGTGATAATGCCCCATGGTGCGAGATCTATTCTGTGTTTTGGGGTTTCTGTCGTGTTCGGTGTCGGGTGGTTGTGTTTTGGGTAGATCTGTCCACTAGGTGCAATTATGAAGGTGGCGGTGGGTTTTTCTTCATCCTTTTGTTGTTTGTGTGGGCTTTGGTGATGATGTCGTTCAGGTGGCGACGGGGCCTGCTTGCCTCATGAAGGTTTTGTTCTCTGAGGAGGTGATTCTATTCACGTATGAGGCTCTGTTTTGGTGTTGCTTGTAGCTTTGTTATGTATGGATATGGACTGGGTCCTCTTCGGGTGGATTTGTTTCTTCCATATGGTTTGCAGCTTTATTTTTTGTTGTGCGGTGGTGATGATGATATGTTTGTGGTTTTGTTTCTACTGAATTATTTTCTTGGTGGTTCCAATGGGTGTGGAACCATGGAGACAATTCCCATTTCATTCATCATTCTGGTGTTATCACTTTCTATAATGGTGTTTGATCTTGCTGAGTCGATGTTGGTGGTTGGTTCTTGCCGACGTTGTTGGTTTTGTGGCAGTGATGATGAATGGTGGTGTTATGCGGAGGAGGTTCCGACGACGACGCTTCTGATGGTCTCACCGGTGACCTGCAGAATTAGATGTGCATTATGAACATTTATGGAGATGTAGTGATGGAAACATGTGATTATGGGTTCAAGTCTCGAGGTGTGGCGTGTGGCGGTTGATGGACAGTGGTTTGGTTTGAATTTGAAATTTGAAATCTGGATTTTCGGGGACTGTTTGTATGGGTACTGGGAACCCCTAAACCGACTATTGAAAATGGGGGAAAATGACTTGTAGGATTAATCCATGAATTTTATTTAGAAATATATCAGCTATGGTTATAATAAAAATGAGTTTGAAGGCCATAAAAAATTATTTAAGCTGCTTGTCAGTCAATATTATCTGAAAAGATTATATGTTCTTTTACACAATGGATTAGAACGACAATGTTTTGTCTTCAACCATTTATCCAATAGTATATTTTAAATTTATAACCTGGAAGAGTATTTTTTAAAAACATATGAAATTCAATTTTAAATATTTTCAGTGCATGAATCATTTATACTTGAAGTGAGAAATGAATGCAGAACCAGTGATATTGACCAGTGTTATGATATGCAATTTACTCAGCTCCGATTTATAGAATGTAATATTTGATTTTATATAAAAAAATTAGTACCCTTCCAAGTTAAAACCTACTAAAATTTGTTTAGTTTCAAGAGAACCAAACCTTCATAGATTCAGTAATCAATTTATAAAGAGTGTGAATGGAAGTGATTAAGAAATACAATTACATGAAAATTCAAAACGAAACATTGATAATCTTGGGGTCACTACATGAATCAAAACATATACAGTTTAATCTTTTAACATGATAGGAGAAACTTATAAAAAAAAATCAAACAAAACTAAAGAGAGGTCAAATATGACATTCCCGGTGTAATAAATTTTGGAAGCATGGAATGTATAGTTTCCAATTAAACAAAACTATATCACTAAAACAATAACAACCAAAAAATAAATTTTAAAAAAACCTTCAATTATTTTGTATTCACCAATGATGTAGAAACTTTTCAAAAGTTTGGATTTCTTAATCAAAAAAAATATGAAAATATAAATGACTAATTTTTAAAGTTGTTTTTTAAATTAATCTAACATTTTCATCATGTTTAGTGTTCAATATAGATACTTATAATGAAATATATAATTAAATGCATGACTAAACTCAATAGTAATGGAGATGTTTAAGAAACAAGATCTATATCGATGTACAGTAGAAATAACATGTATTTTAGAGGAGAAAATTGTAGTAGATAAAAATAAAACAAAATATAAACACCACTCCTAAATTAGGGATTTCCTAATAGAACAAAAAATCTAGAACCAAGTGACAGATCATGAATGTAGAGGTGGTGTTGGCTGGGACAGTGTTACTCTGAGGGGATAATAGTGATCAGAGGCGGAAGATGTATTTGGGGTGGTGGTAAAGAGGTGTAGCAGTGGATTTGGTAGGGAGTGAGATGATTTGGTAAGGGAGAAGACATGTGGATGGGTGGTGGTAGCAGAGGATCTAACACCTAGTGTATAGAGTTTTAATGAGAAGATAAGTATGTGGGAGTGGGTTCATAAGGAAAGAGGGAGCGGTGGCGGCTCCAAAGTGGGAGTAGTGAGGATGGGGTGAGGGGTCATGTGCGATAAGGGATAGAATAGGGGTTTGTAAAATGTGGGGGGAACAATAGGTGTTTTTTTTGTGCAGTGTCTTCCAATGGAGGTCACTGATACTTACTAATAGCGACCACTTTTGGAAGTCACCCACTTCAAGGGGCATAAAAGCCTGATTCTCTAATAGTGACTAAATATGAATTTACACTTAATATATAATATAATTGGTGAAAAATGTTTGAAACATATTTAAAAATCAATATTAATAAATAATTTGATTATTAGTATTCAGTAATATATATTTCATAACTATTTTGTGATAGAAAAAACTAATAAATTAACTAATAGCTTAAGATAAGTTGAAAACATTACATAAATTTCAAACGACTGTAAATTTTGATCTAGGTGACTGTTTGAGCACCAAGAGATATAAAATCAATGTTTTCATGGATAACTATGTCATGATAACCAATAAAACTTGTGTAACTTTTTTATTAAGGTCAAAAATGGCATGAAAGGCCTCTAAAATTGTGTTTTCAATAGGGATGCCCTAATTGTTTATGGTTCAATGGAATTTGATCTTTATTTAAAAGGGAAATCACATTTTTCAATGGAGAATAAATTTATTCCAGGGGATTACACTCATATGGATATTATGGTGTTAGAAATTTACACTTTTTTATGTTATAGTGTTATTTATAATTAAATATATGCACGCACAAATATATATATTTGTATATGAAAATTTAATCATATAAATAAATATTTAAACATATTTACATATAAAATTCGTTTTCAATATATAAATATATGTAATGTATGGAAATAAATATTTATTATCCACTTTATATTAAATTATAGTCTAACCCTTTATTTACTTCATTAAAACTTAATATATATATATATATATATATAGAAATGTATATGTGATTTTTATTTATAAATATGTGTGAGTGTATTAATAATTATATATATATATATTTGTGTGTGTGTGTGTTCTAAAATTTTTTAAACAAATATTAATATATATATATATATATATATGAAAATAAGTATATATTAGAAGATATTCATACATACATACATACATATATATATATATATGAGGCTAGTGGTAATTTTATATTTTTTTGTCTCTATATATTTATGTATCTTTATAAATTGTAATAAATAAATAAATATATATATATATATATTCATATGTATAGACTCACAATAATTATATATATAGACACACACAAACATATATATATAGAGAGAGAGAGAGAGGGTGGGAGAGAGAGAGAGTCACACTCACACACACACATATATACAAACACACACACAATTAAAATCACTACTATAGAATCTTGAATATTGTGAGGTTTCCTTTATCAACACTAACAAAAATCACTAATAAGTGGGTCGATTTATCAACCTTATATAGATGCCATTATAAAGGGTATCTTTATCAACACTAATAAAAGCACTGAAAATTTTACCACCATTATCAACGCTTTTTCTTAGCACTAATAATGGTTATATTTGTTAAAGGTTTTTCTAGCACTAATAATAGTGACATTTATCAGTGTATGTTTTAGCTCTGGTAAAAGGTGATTTTCTTATAGATAATATTATTTTTTAAAAATCATATTTAATATAGAAATATATATATATATATATATATATATATATATAATTTTCATAAATATTACTTATATAATATTGAATATGTATTTAAATTTAATATATATGTCATATATTTTGTTTTAAGTCTATTAAAATTTAATATTAATTAAAAATATTGACTAATTAATATTAATATACATTTAATAACATTTTGTTATAACATTCTTTTTTTCAATTTGAGAAAAATTTCAAATTATAGAACTTAAATTATTAAATAAAAATAGTGACTAAATATATATACTTACACTCTAAAGACCCTTAACAAAGTTGCCTATAATTTGTGGCTACAATATTACATTGGCATAATAAATAAGGAATCAAATCTTGAAGGACCGAATAGTTTAGTATTATTGTTAAACTAGATATATAAATGAATCCTATATTACATTTTAAAACATAAAATACAATATAGTGAGTCCTTTGATAACACTATCATTCTCTCAAATATTCCCTACATGTCAATCATAATATACATCTTGGAATCCCAGGAAAAATAAAGCATAAGAAAGGGGTGAACTCATATGCTCAGTAATGGTAAGCATACTGTGGAAGCAATCATGAAAAATAAGCATAAACATTAATTCAAGGTGAATAAATGAAACAAATTCCATTTAAATATAATCTTGAGTATAATATAAAAAAAATTATAATAAAATAATTCCAAATAAATAATCACATGTGAATAAAACGTAACTGGGGATATTCTAGTAATCGAATCATCAATGTAGTATTAAAAAATAATCTCATAATGGTGGAATACATAATATCAGTGGAAATGTCCCCTCACTCGCTAGGCTATCTACTCTCACCCTTCTCCCTCCACACTTTGCCCTCCTCTAGGGTTTCAAAGGTCTTCTGGTGTTACTAATTCTTCCCTCTTCCTCCTACCTCTTCGGCCATTCTCATCTCAGGTTCTCTTCCAAATCTCTTATTAATGATGGATCTTTAGGGTTTTCCCCTTCTTTGGATCGGTGACAAATCCCCCCTTGCTAGGTTGGTGCTTGCTCCCCTTGCTTCTCTTTTCTTGGGTTCCTCCTAAATTCCCTCTCTTCTCTTTCTTCTTCTCATTTCTTTGTCTCCTCACTTTAGCGGTTGGTCCACTCTGATGACGGTACTGCACATTTTCCTAGGATGTCACTCCTAGCTCTAACCTCAAGATCCTCCGCTCCTCTTTAGGTCGGTTTAGGAGAGTTGTATTTTTGAGGTCTTGGGCTTAGATTATCAATGGCCATGGATCTTTGAGGCGTCTCAATCTCTTATCTCTAGGGTTCCATCCCCCAATCCCCTTTCCTCTTTCCTGGATTTGGATTTTTCTTGGGTTTTATCCCCCCATCACTTTTGGTCCCTATTCTTCTTCCTCTTCTGCCTCAACCTACTCTGACCTCGAGTTCCATCTCTCCTCTCCAGGTCAGAATTGGAGCGATGGATACTCAAGGGATTTGGACCATGTCGTTCGGAAGCCATAGATTTTAGTGAATTTTTTACATTTTTTGATCATGTGATGTTTTTGTTTATCTTGTGACGTCTTTGATGGTCCTCTATTATTTGGTCAGTTTTGAGTGATTTTTGGGTTCTGGGGTCAGTATGGTCGAAGAAGAGGCATTTTTATAGCAATTCTAGAGGTGATGCTAGTCTTGTGGTGTTCGGTGAGGTGTTTTTTGATAATGACATTGGTTCTTTAGCGATGATGATGATGATGGAATTTTGTGGCCTTCCTCGTTAGTTTGGACGACCTATGTGAGGATGGTTTTCCTCCCCCAATAGGTGATGATGATGATTATTATTAGAGCATATGGAAGCAACATTACATGAATGACGGATATGTGTTTGGTGGAGACGATGGTGATATCGTGGGATTTTCAGGATGTTTATTAGGTGATGATTACTTTTCGCTTTGATTTTTAATTTTGATTTTCATGACTGGTGTTATCACAGGGTTGATGGTCTACTCTTGTATGAAGCTTGTAATTTGGATTTTTAAATCAGGTGTTGAATTTTTTTTGTAAGGTTCCCACTTTATCTTAAATTCGGTCTTTCAGTAAAATAATAAAAAAATGGCTTGAGAATAATACTAGATGTATAAAATATAATGTTACAGCCTCAGTTAAGAAGTATACATAAATGGGTAAGGCCTCATCCAAAACATGTTCTTGTTTTCCTCATGAGAACTACTAATGAATTAAGGGGATATATAGATCCCTTTAATAAATTACTATGTCTGATGCATTCCTCATATTAAAGGGGTGAAACAAAAAAAACATAAACAATTATTTTAAAAACTATCATACTAAATTTGAATACTTTAACCATAAACCATGAATGGTATCAAAATAGCACATCGATAGTCAAACTGATCATAACCCATTCCATATAATATGGTAAATTATATCACAATATATCAACCTGAATTAATAATAATATTCAATAGTGGGTGTTTACATAGATGAAAATACTATAATAAAATCATTAAAAATTTATTGAGGAAAATAAAAATTTTCACTTTAGAAATCACTTATTTTTAAAACAATTCATAATTATAACAGAAATAAATATTTTAAAATAATTAATAAAACTTGTAATGGATGTTATAAATCATTGTGGAATCATGATGGCGGAAAAATACAGTCATTCCATATAAGCTAAAAAACATTCCTTCAATATTTTTTTGGAGAAGTCTTAATGAACCTTGTTTAGAAAATGACAACATATACTTTTTAAAGAATATTATAAAACATAAAAAAGGGGTTAAAATGAAATTAAACATTCGTTAGAGAATAAAAAACCCATTTTTTAAAATATCGTTAGAAGATATGGGGATGGAGGAGAAGTATCCCCAAGTGGATACTTAAACAAAAACAATCCTGAATACGATTAGATTGTGAAATAAACCCTTACCTTGAGTTTTCCTTTAGTTGAAAATTATTTAACCTTCTTTATAATGTTTTAAATCAAGTTATTAATTTATACTAGAACCATATATATATTTATGATATCATATACGATCCTACTATATCATCTTATCACTTGTTTCTAAAGAATATTTCATTATTACCCTTGTTTAGGTTGTTAGCTGCTTCATTTTCTTATGCATGTTTTGTTGTGTGAATCATATTTATTGTGCATTGGATATAGTTCATCCATCTTCAGAATTATATTAAGTTCATATATATCATATTGATTCATTATATACATTGTTATAATCATTCTTAAATAGTGAACAGGGAAAATGAATCACATCGCATCATGGAGATGGTAGGTCATACGTACGCACAACCATCTGTGTAAATCGACGATGAAAAACAAATTACACCATGATGTTGAGATGGTAATCCATACATACACACATGTGGTGATTTTGTTTTTAATGGGATAGATTAAATGTGAAATATGATTTTCCCATAATCATAATAACATATCTCCATATATATTAAACTATATTTATTAAATTATATTGGAAAAAACATATGAATTCAAAGTAGATGAAGAATTAAACTTGAAAGAGTTGGTAAGGACGATTACCACTTCTTCGATGGACATCCTTTATAACTTCTCTTCAAGAAAATAGGTTTGTTCTTTGAGAAGGACCATAACCTCTATAAATTGGATAAGGATGTTTATAAGAAAAATGGTCAGATTTTGGTTGAGTTAGATTCCTCATGGTGGTGGGAAGAAGTGAGAGAGGTGGTTTTCTTTTATAATTTAGGTGAGGGGAACTTTAAGAAAGCCTCAAAATATTAAAATATAAAAAAGTTATTCTAGATCCAAAGACTTAAAAATATACTATAAATGAATATTTCATGAAATTTTCAACCATTTCTTAACCCCTTTCGTCTTATTTAATATTTTTATGATTTTAAAATAATTTAATAAAATATTAATTCAATTAAATATCATTATTCTCAAATTTGATGCAATTTATTTAACTTGACGTCAAATACATCAAAAAATTGTTAATTTGAATATAATTCTATTAAACATCTATGATATAACCTATATATCGATAAAATTCATTATACACATTAAATAATCAAAAATATATCAAATATATCACTTTTAAAATAAATTATTTAATTTTTTAGTTAATTAAATAAATATTTTTTAGTATTACAGAAGCATTTATGGTAATTATATAATTTCTAAAAAATAAAAATAAATATTTATAATGAAAAAATTCATTAATATCAAAATATATATTTAGCTTTGTTCGTATATTGATTTTTCCTTATGTGGACACATAAAAAATATTAACTACAAAGAGAGTGACATTTTGTAACTAACTTTGATTTAAATAATATATAAGTTATTTCCATGTACATGTATCCATTAAACAACTCCAATTTGATATAAAGGTTCTAACCATTGGTAAAACTTCATCAAATATTTTTTGTACAGGTTAGGTCATGTTTATACCCTAATCTTTTGGATTTATTCATATTTTAACCTTTTTAACTCTTAACATAACAATATGGATTTTTACACATTGAGTGTAAATATTGTTACAATCAAAAAAATAACTATAAATGAATCATATATTACATTATAAACCTTATAAAAATCAGTTTTACTGGTTTTATATTTTTATAAATTTGATATCATATAATATTTTTTAAATATCATTAATGTTAATTTTTAGATTATTCATTACAACACTTTTTAAAAATATCATAACAAAAAGATATATTAGAAAAATCCTTTTATTATTTACCCAAAATGTCAATTCCATATTTAAAATTCATTGATGGTATTAATTATCTCAAATTTTGTTTATTTTTTTATTTTTAATATCATTTATTTGATATTTCTATTAATTAAATAATTACTACATCATCATTACGAAAGAATTTAAGATAATTATTTCTATCCTAAAAATTAAAACTAAATTACCATTATTAAGATAAAAAATTTACCTTTATAAATACTATTTATAGTCAAATATATCTTCTGAATAACTCTATATAAGAAATATTATAGTCATTAAAAACATAAGTATGACATCTTTGACTTTTCTTTAAAATAAAATACTATAAATGAATTAAAATAATATAAGTGGCTCCAAAAGCTCATAAAATTGGTCCAATGAATGTTTTGGTCAAAAATCACTCATCACATAAAATTAGGAAAGGTTTTAGGGTGATTTTCTAATATTTATAATATTATTTTTACCTTTAATTAACCGATTTACCCTTAATTGTTGTAAATAATTTACTAAGTTTACTAGTCATAATGTCCAAACATATAAGTGACTTATTTAATGAATTTAGACCTTATAAATCCATATTTGGAATAAATTTTTCAATATTCAAAACACATAAGTGGATAAAATTAAATTTAAAATTAATCTTGTCGAAATGGTGATAAAATGAGTTTTTAAAGTGAAAACTTTCAAAAGATTGAAAGGATTTTATATCCAAATTCAATATAAAATGTAGTTTTCCATGCGTCAAATTGTATTTATTCTTATCTTATGATAATAAAATATATTGGAATATTTTTGAAACTTTTTATTGAATATGTAATATATAAATTTAATAATATGTTCAATACTATTCATTCTCACATATTTAACATCTAGGTTATAATAATATTTCAATATCTGTTTAAGAAGGGTGTTGTGTGCAACATATACTATCGAAGAGATTAACATTAAAAGGATACATATCATTAAATATTTTTTTATATTTTCTAATCCTTTATTGAATTTTGTTCTCATAATTTGAAATTTCACTTCAAAAATCCAAGGTTGATGCTTGAAAATTCCATTGTGGGAAACCCACAACAAAAATATGGTTAATTAAACGTCCACTTGATGAGAAGGAAAGAGAAATGAAAAGGTCACCAAAAATAGTCTTTGTAATTGAAAAATCTTGAACTGGATTCCACTAAATTGGTGCTCTAAGTTAGTGGGTTATGAGGATTCAAGCACACCTTCTCGTATGCTAGAGGTTGTCGACTAGTAGTTGGGGCCTAGGGTGTGACATCAGGGAGATTATTCCCTCACATAAAAGTAAGAAACAATAAAGAAATTGAAAAGTATCATACATAATAGAAAGAAAACAGAGTGTGGAAGCGGTAAAAAAATGAAATAGAACATGTTGTAATCATTAATGAAATGATCCAAAAAGCCTGAATAGTGGTGTCATATAATACAAAATTGGTCACCCACTAGGTCGACCATACAGATATATAAGTACAAAAGAAACTGAAATTAAAAGTACAAGTCTCTACTGCCAAATCTGATCCAGACCACATACCCAGTCTCTGGACACTATCGAACTGCTCCAGCCCAATCAGAAGAACCCACTCGTGTAGCTCCACTCAACCATGCAACACTGGGCCTCAGCCCTATTCACCATGTAACTCGTGCTCAACCTGAAAATCATACATAAGTTCTACACGTACACTGAGGTGTATGTGCAGAGGTGATAAATAATCTCAGTAGGCCAACCCAACAAGAAACCTGTAACTCTGCTACTAAAAGTTTATGAAAAAACAACGTGATCAGCCTAGCTGAAGTACAACACAAAAGGTAAGCAAAACCAGTGTAATCCCATAGTAAAACCCTGGGTTAGTAATCCCTATCAACTGGAGAAATACCACCATGGATATCTATAACTATATATTTAAACATGTGTAGTCCCATAACTATACATATATACATAGATATTAAAATCCATTTGTATGTGAATCAATAACATGAAACCACATCAGTAGTCAAACCTTAGGACCAAAATCCCACTCAACTAGACATCATGTGAAAGGGCGTTGAGATAGGATTCATGCCACTCAAGGTGTGTATCACCAAGTATAACATTCATCACGACCATGCCGCATAAACAATTGTCAAATCACAAAGGTCCAGATCAAAGGAACGTTTTTAAGGAATCATCATAAAAAGTCTAGACCATGAAGGGTCAGATCCAAGGAACTCATCCAGGGAATCCAGATCGAGTCCCATGGGTGTCCCAGTAGAGACTCGGTTTAGGCACTGGTTAGGGTCCTAATATCATGTCAAAAACACATGTCCTATGTGAGCCTAAGAAAGATGAATCCATGGAGTATCAAGACCCTATGCATCCCACTAAATCCAGACCCAAGGGGAATACTCAACCCAAGGAGTCCACTACCACGTTTTAGATCTATAAAGAACAGTCCCTGGAATATATCAAACTAATAATACATCACACATGAGTATAAACACTCATGTAATCCATTTCATCATAATATATGGGTATACCCACCCAGTCAACGCAGGCTGATGAGTGTGCAATCATACCCACCTAAAACATATATCCAATGAGTCTGTCCAAGTTATTCATATAATAAGAATCCAAGTATCACTCAAGGTGTTCAAGAAAACATGTAAGGCACAATAGTCAAGTCATAGGTACTACCTATGGGTACCGGTAAAACATCAGAAAAGTATGGTTCAGAAGATGGATCCTAGGTAAGAATGTCTAGGCATCCAAATAATCAAGAAAAATCCTCACGTTAGGCTCAAAATTCACCAACCAAGAAGAAAATCTGGTAAATACCAATGCATCATTATAACCAAGTTAGATATAAACAAACGAGTGAGGGTGGACCGAACACCCAACCCAACACTCCAACAATAGGCCAATGAGATTACAGGTTCGACATGGGTTCTAGGTGACACCCGAACACTATATCTACATAAACCCGACGTAAAATCTTATGGTAGGTCATAAAACAGGAACCTATTAGGTCCCTCAATGAAAGAACTAAGAGGCATCCTACTTGGGATCCTCAAAGGAAAACACACAAGCAAAGTAATCCCACTCAAGGTCCTTAACTATAACGGTAAAGGGGAATCCTATATAGGATTCTAAAAAGCACCAAGAAAATAGAGGCGCCCTACAAGGGATCCTCGAAATGATACACTAGTAAAGAAATCCTACATGAGAATCCCTATATCAGTATATAAGAAAATAAATCCCTCAGGGTATCCTTAGAAGCATCTAGTCTTACAGCCTCGTGGTCTAGAAGGGAAGGTCTCATAAGGGGAACGTCCTCAAAAGGATAGGTCATGGGAGATAGCTCATAGCTCATCTCAGATAAATGTTCATAACTAGGATGGTATGAACACCCAACCGACCATTCATGAACTGTTCTCACTCTTTTGTGACAACTTGATTCGATAACTTGAGGAAAAACATCTCAATTTAGATAAAATCCTTAAAACACCCAGTAGGAGTCCTCAGAACACTCTATGGGTTTCACTATCATGATCTATGCAGAAAAATACTTAGAAAGGACTAATCATGGGTCCAATTTTTTCTTCAGGGATATAGGGAACAAAAAACCCTCAAAGGGTTACAGGGGGAAGTACACAGCGTGTAGAGACCATACACAGTGTATATCCCCATATCACCACATAGGTGTGTATTCTTACTGGTCTGGGCATGTAAACACCCTTGGAACACAGTGTGTAACATGGGCACATGACGTATAACCAACATGGGGAACATTCCCATTTCCCTCAACCGGTTGTTCCATCTACATGGAAAAACTGTGTACTTCCACATTATGTGCTACCCTACATGGGGACTGGCCATGTACACTAGATGACCACATACCCCTACATGGGTAGACATTCCCGGGTACTCGGTTACATGGACAAGTACTAGTACACGACATGTATAACCCATACATGATGTATACTCATTTAAATATCATATTCCCTGAACATAAGGAACACATGGCTTGTCACCTCAAACTACACGTCGTGTAACCTGGTTTCCCTGAATGAGCAACCCTCAAATCACCCAAATCGCTCGTTTAAACCCCAAAAACTATAGGTCAGGCCTCAAGAGGCCAAAAACTAGAAATATACGATTATAAAAACATGAAATAATTAATTTAAATTTTATCTATAGTGAAGTAATAAATGAGACTACCTTTGGGCAGAAATCGATGAAGCTTCGCTTGATTTCATGGTCTCGGTCACCATACACCGACTCAGCGCATTGAGGGCTTCACGACGGTACCACACTCTCCATCCCTCTCCCACTTTTCTCCATTCCCTCTTTTATTCCTTGGTTGAATAGTTTATGAGGGGTTGTAGGAGTGGAATATTCATGAAGGTGTAGGAAATACGATAAAAGAAAGAAAAATAAAGAAAAAGAAAAAGGGAAGGGAAGGGAAGAAAAAGGGGCTCGGGATAACCACGTTGCCCGACTTGAGTTTATGCCTCTCTTTAAAAAAACTCATTCCAGACTCAATTATGGAGACATAATCTCAATCTGACACTCTTTTTAAAATATATGGCTGAAAAAAACTTTGCAAACAATTTAATATTTAATTTTTTAAATATTAACTATTCCCCCAAAATTCAAACAGCTCAGATTTTTACCAAACTCATGTCCTAGGGTAAACACCCTATTATGGGACCAGCATAGTGGTTTGAAAAACTATCAGAGTCCATATTCATAGAAAAAAATACCATTTTACCCCTCACAAGCATCTGAAAGCAAAAAATCAAATTTCTGCTCAAAACTATAGTCTGAAAAAACATGGGTTCTTACTTAAATAGGAATAAATTAATGGGAATTGAAAAATTGGAAATGAATAATAAATCTAACTATCTTGTTCTTATAGAGAGTGATATAGAACATGGTCATTTTAAATTTAACCATCACAAACATTAAATTTATAAACAGTTAAAAGTTTATTGATTTATCAGAAAGCAAAGAAAACAGATACAGTTTTTTGTTCCAAAATCCTTCTTCCCTAGAGTTGATAGATCCTTTTACAATAAAGATAAAAACATGATAAGAAAATAATTTATTAATGTCCATGTAATAATATTATTATTATCCTTTGGTTGTGATTCAATCAATTTTTACTTCACCTCAAAAACATGGAAATGAATTCCCCCAAAGAATTTTTTTTACCTGAAGCACTTTAATGAATCATAATATTTGGAAGTAATTACTTCAGTATTATAATGTTATCTAAACCCAAAATGGTTATCACATGATATCCAATATAATTAGTCATAATTTAACATCAAACAAAAATATCCAATGTTCAAATTAATCCATTCTATAAGTAGTTAATTTTAATAATCATCCAAAATATTACAATCCAAATTCAAGGACCAAAAATTTATAAGTAAGGTTACTAGATTTCAAAAATTAACAAAACTTTAGATGTTTACAAAACAACATAATGTATATCTTATTTTCACATTCCAAATATTTTAATACCCTTATCACCTTAAAACCTTAATGAAAACATTCATGATTCCAAATATTTAATGAAAAAGTACTATAGTATAATAATAATTATTCCATAATTCTTATGACCAGCATATCATTGATAAAATTATCAAATGAGATAATTATTTAATCCAAAAATAATCATAATAATCATTACTTTTAATATTTCATATCATCCTAATATTGAACATGATCTGTCAGCTTATTTTTAGGAATATTTATTTGATGTGTAAGGAATTATCTTGCACAGTTCTCATATCCTTACAGTTGAAGCATTACACATTGGAAAATTATTTTTTTACTTTAAAATCATGAGAATAGTGGAATTTTTCTCTAAAATATAAGAATTTTTTCCTCTTAAGAATATACCATGGTGTTTCCTTCCACAATTATCACATGTGGGATGATATTTCTTCCCCCTCTTCCCTTTCTCCATATTTCTTCTAATTTTCCTCTTCTTCTCGTGCTTCCTTCCGAACCCATAATTCATAGAAAATTATTTTTCCTTCTTATTAGAATATAATACTATTTAATCATATGAATTGAATGATTGGGAGATCATTTCCTTTTAAAATATTGTCTTATACCCATCAAATAAATGATCATTCTTACTCTTTAGATTATGTGGATTGATTCGGTTCACATTCCTTCTACAAGAATCAATATCTAAAGGATATAATACACTATATTAGATAATAAATTTATAAAAAATAATGTATAATATAAAAACTATTGAAACATGTAACCTAAATTGAAAATTTAGGTATTTCTAATCTCTAAATCAAAAACATCATTTCTTTAGAAATATTTCAAAATTCTGTCATAGGGTTTCATTCTCAAATCTATGATTTACTAAATACAGTTCTCAATGTTTCTACTAAACATCCTTTGATAAAAACTATAAAGTCCCCAACCCTAGTTTCCCAAAGTCATTGGTTACCTTATTAAATTGGCATAATAAACAATGAATCGCATCTTGAAGGACTGAATATTTTAGTAGTTGTGGTAAAATATATGCAGAAATGAATCATAAATTAAATTTTAAAAAATAAGATAAAAAATAATTAATATTTTTATAACATCATTATTCTCCTAGATTATCCCAACATGTGAATCATAATATACTTTTTATAATCCTAGGAAAAATAAAACATAAGAAAGGGGTGATCCCAGATTCTCAGTAAGGGTAAGTGCACAATGTAAGATATCATGAATAAATAATCCTAAACATTAAGGCAATGTGAATAACAAAAACACAAGACATTTGAACATAATATTGAGCATAATATTGTAGGAATAAATGATAATCAAATAATTATATATAAATAACCACATGATAATGAAACATATCCATGGATATTCTACTAATCTAATAATCAAATGGAATATCAATAACTAATATCATAAATATGGAATGAAAAATATCATATGTTTAAATCATATTGTCAAGGCCTCATCCAAGAAGTCTACATAAATGGGTAAGGCCTCATCTAAAACTTAGTATAGTTTTTCTTATGAGACCTATTGATGCATCGAGGGGATATAAAATGCATATCCATTAAATTACTAAGTTTAATCCATTACTCATTTGAAAGGGGTGAATCATAAACAACATAAACATTTGTATTAAAAACTAGCATATAAAATGTGAATACTATAACCATAAACTATGAATGGTATCAAAATAGAACATCCATGGTCAAACTGATCCTAAAATATTCAATAGGATATGGTAATCATATCATAAGATATCATAATTAATTAAGAATATGACTCAATATTGGGTGTTGACATCTATTAAAATACTCTAATATAATCATTGAAATCTAATTAAGTAAAATACCCTTTTCACTTTTGAAATCATTAATTGTTTTAAACATTGCACAATTAAAAAAGAAACAAATTATTTTATAATAATCAAGAAAAATTATAAAGTAAGTTATAATGAATTAAGGTATCATGATTGTGGGTAAATCCCCTTACACTATAAAAGTAAACAATAATATCCTTAAATATTTCTTTTGGAAAATTCTCAAATAACCTCGTTTATAAAATGAAGAAATATACATTTTAAAAAAAATTGTAAAACCTAAAAAGGGTTAAAAATGACATTAAAAATTCATTTAATAATATTATAAACATTTTCTAAAATATTTTTAGAAAATATGGACATGGAGGAGAAATATTCCTCAGTGGAGACTAAAATAAAAATAGTGCTGAATAACGATGAGATTGTAAAATAAACCCTTACATTGCACTTTATTTTAGATTAAGCATAAAACTTATATATAATTATTTTAATCATGTTATTAATTTATTCCTAAACCCAATATATGTTTATGATAACATATATGATCTTTTTATATCATCTTATAACCTATTTCTTAATAATATTTCTTTATTACCCTAGTTACGGGTGTTAACTACTTCATTTTCTTATGCATGTTTTGTCATCAAAAGTTATGTTGCTTTTAAAAAGGATATGATTATTTCTTATATATAATGAAATTAAGTTCATAGATATCATATTTATTCATTTTATAAATTTTTATAATCATTATTTACTGGTGAATATTGAAAATGAGTCACAACGCGTCATGGAGTCAATATGTCATAAGTACAAACAATCAACAGTATCATTTTGTTAATGGTGAAAGGGAATGGAATTGGTTGGTATATAAATTTTTTCACATTAAATATCTTGTCATAATTATCATATATATCCATTATTTCAATTATTATAACCATAATTATAAAATGTTGATGAAAAACAATATACACCACGATGTGGAGACGGTAAGCTGTACACACGCAGGTGCGATGCTTTGATTTTTCATAGGATGGACAAAAGAAAGAATATAGTTGTACCATAATCATAAAAACATACTAGAATATATATTATACTGGATTTACTAATTTATAATGTAAATAACACATAAATATAAAGTAGAAGAAGAAATAAACCTGAAAGAGATAGTAAAAATGATTACCTCTTCTTAGAATTAATTCCCTTATAACAGCTCTTAAGGATGTAAGAGTTGGTCTTTTGTAAGAAAAAGATCCTATAGAACATGGAAGCGAATTTTTAGAAGATAAATGGGAAAATTTTTGTTAAGTTTTATGGATTAATGTGGTGTGAAGAAGTGATGGAGGAGTTACCCTTTTATAATTGAGGTGAGTGGCAATTTTGAAAAACATCAAAATATTGAAATATAATATTGTTATTCTAGATCAAAAGACATTAAAATTTCCTATAAATGAGTAGAGAATAAATATTTAAACAATATATTATCCCCTTTAGTTTTATTTAATATTTTTATGATTTTTAAATAATTTAATAAAATATTAATTTCAAAAAATATCATTATTGTCAAATTTGATACTATTCATTTAATCTGAATTCAAATACATTAAGACAAAGTGGGAATTCGAATAAAATTAATTATAAAATCTATAATATATCATATAGATATGTAAAATTATTTATAAAAATTAACCCATCCCCATAATTTAAAATTTAATACTTATAACATTAAATATTTTATTTTTCATTCAATTAAATAAATATTGTTTTAATATTTCAGAATCATTTAAGTTAATTATATAATTTCAAAAAATTAAAAAAACAAATTTATATGATGAAAAAAATTAAATTTCATCAAAATAGATATTTATTTTCATTCATATCTTTCTTTTTCCCTTATGTGGACACATAAAATATATTAAAATATCATTCATTTCAATTATGACACTATTCATTACACAACTTTTAAAAATATAAATTGACAATAAAGTTACTATAAAAAATATAATAACAACAATATATCTATAAAAAAATATTTAAATATATCCCCAAAATGTAAAATTCATCTATAAAATTTGGTTATTAAATTAATTAACTAAAATTATGTTTATTTTAAAAAATTTAATATCATTTTTTTAATATTTCCATTAATTAAAAAATTATTACATCATCATTATGCAAGCCTTTAAGACAATTATTTAAATCCTAAAAATTATAAATAAATTACCATAATGAATATTAAAATTTTATATTTATAAATACTATTTATAGTTGAAAATATATTTTGAATAACCCTATATTACAAATTTTATTGTTATAAAAAACATAAGTATGGCATCTTTGACTTTTATTTAAAATAAAAAACTATAGATACCATAATGTCTTCAAAATGAATCCAAGATCACATATAATCATTCCAAGTTTGATTTTTTCTAAAATAACTCTTAAAATAATATAATTACAAGTTTTAGGGTTATTTTCTATTATTTATAATATTATTTTTACCCTTAATTTCATGATTTACCCTTAACCATGGTAATTAGAATTAGTAAGTTTACAATTCATATTTCCAAAAATAAAAGAGGCTTATTTACAAAAAATTTTACTTACGATCCAAAATATGGAATAAATTTTTTATAATTCAAAACATATAAATTTAAAAAATTAATTTAAAATTAAACCTATATACGGGGTGAGAAAACTTTTTTTTAAAGTAAAAACTTTCAAATGTTTCAAACGTTTTATTTTAAAAATTAAAAATTAAATTCTTTAAATTACATAAATTTGATTAATATATGTATAATAGATATAAATTTACTTTAAAAACAATTTAAAATATAATTAAATATTATAAATTATTTAGATGAAAAATCAGTTTTCAATTAAAATGGAGTACTTGTCACTATTCATTAAAAAATGAAAATTATCATAAAAATATCAAAAAAACCAAATTTTTTATTTTATTCTTTTGAAATGATATTTATTTTATAAAATTTATGTTATAAAAGTTTAAAAATTTAATTTTAAAATAAGTGTTCCATTAAAAGGTGACAGAACTACCTTTCAAAAAATATAGCTTTTTTATGTTTAATATTGGATTAATTCTTATATTCTGCCAATAAAATATATTATATGAATTTAGAAACATTTGAATGATTAAATAATATATAAATTTCCTTATTTGGTTAATATTATTCATTATCACTAATTTAAGAGCTAATTTATAATAATATTTCAAGGTTCATTTAAGATGGGTGTTGCGTGCAACTTAAGCTATCGAAGATATTAGCTTTATGAAGATACATACCATAAAATATTATGGTGTTTCATTCTCCCATACATTAATAAATTTTGTCATAGAAATTTGAAATTTAAATTCAAAAATATAAGGTTGAAACATTAATATACTTTTATGTGAAACCCACATTGGAAATACGGTTAATAAAATATCCACTTAATAAGAGGGAAATAAAAATGTGAAGGTCAACAACAAAATAGGCTTTTGAATATGATAACATTAGTGGGAAGTGAAATCCGAGGCATGGGAGATAAATCTAAATATCATGTTCTAATAGATAATTATAGATAACATGTTCATTAGAAAGTTAACCATGACAAACCCTAAATTTTGCATCGGTTAAAAGATCATTGATTTATCAAAAATAAAAGTAAACGAATAAATTTTTGTTCCAAAATCCTTATTCCCTAGAGTTAAGGGATTATTTTACTATTTATATAATCACTTGATAAAAGAAACTCACTTGATTAATTTCAATGTCATAATAATAATCTCATCTTTTGATTGTGATTTGACCTATTTTCCCTTTATCCCTTAGACCAGGAAATGAATGTTCATACTGATTTTTTTCCTGAAGAAGTTTAATGAATTATAATATCCACAAGTAATTTATTAGGACTTTGAAGTTTTAATTAAAACAAAATGGTTATCACATGATATCCAAAATAAAAAATCATAATTTAACCTCAAATAATAATTTCCAATGTTCAACTTAATACATTCCAAAAGTAGTTAGTTTTAAGACTTGTCAAAAATATATCTGCGCAAATTCAGTGACCAAAACATTATAAGGAAGTTTACTAAATTTTTAAAATCAAAATAACTTTATATGTTTCCCAAAAAACCAAATTTTACTATTATTTTCCTATACCAAATATATTAATACCTTGATTACCATCTAAGTATGATGAAAACATTCATTCTTCCATATCTTAAAAGAAAAATTAATATAGTAAAATTCTTATTTATTCTATAATTATTCTAAACAGTACATAATTGATAAAATAAATAGATAACATAATTATTTAATCCAATAATAATCATAAGAATTATTCATCTTAATCTTTGGTAAGATCATAATCTTGAACATGATCCATTAGCTTCTTTTCAGACATATTCTTTTGATTCTTATGTAATTCTCTAATGTAGTTCCCCATATACATACATTTGAATCATAAAACATTGGAAAATTCTTTCCTTACCATAAAATCTGAAGCATGGTGGCCCTTTTCTCCACACATGAAGCAAACATATTTTCCTCTTAAGTATATATGATGGTGTTTCCTTCCATAATTATCACATGTTGTAGAATCCTAATTTCCCTTCTTCCCTTTATCCATATTTTCCACAATTTTCCATTTCTTCTCATTCTTCCTTATAAAGACAAAATTATTATAAAAATTTCTCTTTATTATTAGAACATGATATTATTTCCTCATATGATGTGAATATTTGGGAGACCAGTTCCCTTCAAAATATTATCTTAAACCAAACAAAGAAATGACCATTCTTACTCTTTAGATTATGTGCATTAATGTGGTTCCCATTCCTTCTAGTAAGTTCCATATCTAAATGATGGAATATATATAAAATTATGTAACATAATTTATAATTTAAAAATTAGTGAAACACTTAACATAAATTGAAAATTTAGGTATTACTGATCCTTAAATCATAAGCTCTATTTCTTTGGGAATATTTCAAAATTATGTTATAGGGTTTCATTATCTTCTCTATATCATCCTAAATATTGTTCTAAAGGATTATACTAAACTTAATATGATACCAAATGTAAATACCACAACCCAAGTTTCCCATATTGGGTGGTTAATTAATTACATTGGAATAATAAACAAGGAATCGCATCCCGAAGGACCGAATAGTTTAGTTGTATTTATAAACTAGATACATAACTGAATCCTACATTAAATTTTAAAACATAAATTAAAACAAAATTAATCCTTTGAGAACTCCATTATTCTTCTATCTTATTTCTACTTGTGAATCATTATATACATCTTGGTAACCTTGGAAAAATAAAACATAATAAAAGGGTGAGGTTAGATGCTCGGTTAGGGTAAGCATACAACAGAAGATATCATGAATAAATAATCATAAACATTAAGGCAATGTGTATAACTAAAACACAATCAATTAACAAATTATATTGTGCATAATATGACATGAATTAATTATAATCAAATAATTTCATATAAATAATCACATGATAATGATACTTATCCATGGATATTCTATTAATCGAATAACCACATGGAATATAAATAACTAATCTTATAATGATAGAATGTGTAATGTCAGATGTCTAAAACGTATTTTCAAGGCATCATCCAACAAGTCTAACTAATTGGGTAAGGACTCAGCTAAAACCTGGTCTAGTTTTTATCATGAGAGAAACCTATGAATCGAGGGGATATGGTAGGCCCCAAAAATTACTTACTAATTAAAATGCACTACTCATATTAAAGGGGTGAAACATTAAAAAAATAAGCATTCGTATTAAAAACTAGAATATGAAATGTGAATATTTTAACCATAACCCAAGAATGGTATCAAAACAGGACATGCACAGTCAAAATATTCCTAAACCACCCAATAAAATATGGAAAATTATATCATAACAGATCAACCTAAATGAATAATAAGATTATATAGAGGGTGTTAACATAGATTAAAATACTTTGATAAAATTATTTAAAATTTATTAAAGAAAGTAACCCTTTTACATTGGAAATCATTTATTTTAAAAACACTAAACCATTATAAAAGAAACAAATTTCTTTGAAAATAATTAAGAACACTTATAAATGATGTTATAAATAATGAAGGCATTATGACGATGGAAAAATCCACTCCTACCATATAAGTTAAAAACATTCCTTTTGTATTTTTTTGGAAAATTATCAAAGAAAAGTTTTTAGAAAATAACAACATATAACCTTTAAGTCATTTTTTAAAAGGTAAAAAGGGTTAAAAATTTCATTACACATTCATTGGATAATATTTAAAAACAAATTGAAGAAATGTTTAGAAAATATGGACATGTAGGGTAAATATTCCCCAATGGAGACTTAAAAACCAATTCTAAAAAACAATGAGATTGTGAAATAAACCCTTACCCTGCACTTTACATTAGTTGAATGTGATTTATACTTATGTATAATGGTATTAATAAAGTTATTAATTTATACCAGAACCATATACATATTTATTATATTTTATATGATTAACTTATATCATCTTATCACTTGTTTGTTAGTAATTTTTCATTATTACACCTATTTTGTGTGTTAACTACTTCATTTTCCAATTCATGTTTTATCATATAGGTCATGTTTCATTTGAAAATTATGTATTTATTTCAGACCCATAATGATATTAAGTTCATATATATCATATTTATTCCTTATATAAATTTTTATAGTAATTATTTAATTGTGAACATGGAAAATGAATCACATCACGTCATGGAGATGGTAGGTCATATATATGCTTGATTGATGAAATCATTCCATTAATGGGGAAAGGGAAAGGAATTGAATTGTATATTAATTTTTCCAAAATAAATATAATTTCATAATTATCATATATATATCCACTTTTTCCATCATTATAACCATCCTTGTAAAGTGGAGATGAAAACAAATTACACCACAACATAGAGATGGTAAATTGTAAATACGCACATGTGGTGCTTTTATTTTTAATAAGATGGATAAAATGTGGAATATGGTAATACTATAATCATAATAACATATCATCATATATATTATACTAGATTTATTTCATTATAATGGAAAAAACACATGAAGATAAAGTAGATACAGAAATAAAAATGAAAGAGTTGGTAAGGATGCTTACCTCTTCTTCAGTGGACTTCCTTTATAACATCACTTAAGGAACCCACAATTGGTCTTTTGGAGAGAAATTAACCACTAAAAGTTATATAGGGATGTTTATAAGATAAATGGGCATATTTTTATTGATCTATATGGCTCACTGTGGTTTGAATAAGTGAGGGAGAAGGATCCCCTTTATAATTGAGGTGAGGGGTACTTTCGGAAAACGTAAAAATATTAATGTATAATAAAGTTATTATTGATTAAATTACTTAAAAATGGACAATAAATGAATAAGTTATGAATATATGGATTATATATTATCCTCTTTTAGTCTACTTAATAATTTTTTTATTTTTAAATAATTTAATAAATTCTTAATACAAAAAAATATCATTATTCTCAAATTTGATACTATTCAATTAACTTGACTTCAAATACATAAATAAAAAGTGTGAATTTAAATATAATTATTTTAGACATCTATAATATATACTATAGATTTATAAAATTCATTAGAGACATTAATTAATCCTAGATATATCAAAATTAATACTTCATAAATCAATTATTTTATTTTAATTATTAATTAAATAAATAATTTTTTAGCATTGTAGATGCATTTAAGGCAATTATATAGTTTCTAGAAATTAAAAATAAATTTATATATTGAAAAAACAAATTGATATAAAAATATACATTTATCTTCGTTCATATTTTGATTTTTTCCCAATGCGGACATATAAAACTATTGGATACAAAGAGAGTGACATTTTTTAGAATTTTTTTATTAAAATAACATATAATTTAGTTTCATATAAAGTGTATATTAAACACATAAAATTAGATATTAAGGTGATAAGGCTATAATATGCTTAATCCAATAATGTTTTGTACATTTGTAGGTCATTTTTGTGCCTTTTATCTTTTGGTTTTCACCCTTTTTAACCACTTTAACTCTTACCGTGACAACATGGATATTCACTCATTGAGTGTCAATATTTTTACTCAAAAAAGATCCCTAATAGAATCAGAGATTATATTTTTTACCTTATACCAATAATATTTATAAATTTTATATCATTTAATAATATATTTTTTATTTTAAAATATCATTCCTGTCAACTTTAACACTATTCATTACTCGAATTTTTAAAAATATCACAAAAAAATGTTATATTAAAAAACTATTTTAATAAATCCCCAAAATTTCAAGGTCCTCTAGAAAATTTTTATTACATTAATTATCTGCAATTATGTATATTTTAATATTTTTAATATCATTTATTTGATATTTCCATTAATTAAACAATTAATGCATCATCAGTGTATATGCATTTAAGACAATAATACCTTTCCTAAAAAAAAAAAAAATTAACATGATGAAAATAAACATCTTATCCTTATAAATAAAATTTATTGTTGAATATATCTTCTTAATAAACCAATATAAGAATTGTTATTGTTATTAAAAACATAAGTATGATATCTTTAACTTTTCCTTAAAATAAAATACTATAAATAAATTAAAGTCATCCATGTGGCTCCAAGAGATCATAAAATCAGAAAAATGATAATTTATGTTGAAAGTCACTCATAAAATAAAATTAGGGTAAGTTTTAGTTTAATTTAATAATATTTAAAATGTTATTTTTACCCAAAATTACCAGATTTACCCTTATCTGTAGTAATTAAGATTTATGAGTTTATTATTCATATTACTAAAAATAAAAGGGAAATATTAAAAAAATTTATACCTTCTGATTGAAAATGAGGAATAAATTTTATAAAATTCCAAACTAATAAGTTGGTAAATCTAATTTAAAATCAATCCCATGTACGGGTTGAGAAAATATAATTTTTAAGTGAAAATGTTCAAAAGTTTGAAATGTTTTTATTTCAAAAATAAAAATAAAAAATACTAAAATGACCTAAATTTTTAATAATATATTTATATTTGATCTATATTACTTTAAAATTATTTTAAAATATAAATAGATATTATAAATTATTTAGATGAAAATTCGAGTTTCAATTAAAATGTAGAATTTTCACTCTTCATCCAAAATGAAACTTATTAGAAAAATTCTAAAAATTCATCAAAAATAAATTTTTATATTACTCTCTCAAAAATTAACTTTATTTTTTAAAATAAATTTTATATAAGTTTCAAAAATTATTTGTAAAACAAATACACCATTAAAAGCTAACAACACTGTATTTAGAAAATTATATATTTGTATGCGTAAAATTTAAATTTATTCTTATCTTAGGCCTATAAAATCTATTGGGTGAATGGAAAAACATTTTATTGAATATATAATATATAAATTTCATAATTTTTTTATTATTATACATTCTCTTCAATTTAATATCTATTTTATAATAATATTTCAATGTTCGTTTAAGTTGGGTGTTCTGTGCAAGATTAACTTTAAAAATAGACACATCATAAAATCATGGAGTGTTACATACACTTAATAATTCATACAAAAACTTCACTTTTACCTGATTTTTTCAATTTTATAGAAATACAGATACACAAATAATAAATTTCCAATATTATCATTTTCTGTTTTTATTTTTTAATATTTAATATTTAATATATATTTTGTTTTTAAATATTAAATTCTATTATTTTTTATATTATTTTTTATCATATACTATTTATAAATTTTTAATATATATATTTATATATTGATTCATTCGGCTTTATTATTATTTAATTTGTTAATAAGTTTTTTAATATTTTTTATATATATTGACTTCTAATTTTTATTTGTTTAATATTTAGTGGTTTTATTAATTTTTAATTTTTCAAAATTTATATAATCAATTACTTATATTCATTTTATTCAATCTATTCATTTTTTTAATTAATTTTAACTCATTTCTAATATTTATTCATTTAATATTATTTATTCATTGATAATGTTTAGTATTTGTAAAAAAAATTATTCATTTTTAATATTTATTCATTTAATATTTTCTGCAATTTATTCATTTTCAATATTACTTTATACATGATTATTCATTAGATAATTAATAATTATTATTAATTTTTTAATATTTTTTCAATCTATTAGTTTTTTAATTAAATTTCACTTGTTTTTAACATTCATTATTTTAATATTATTTATTCATTAATAATGTTAAGTATTTTTACTTTTTTTATCATTTATTAACCTTCAATATTAATTCATTTAATATTTTTAAATTTATTAATTTTTAATAATATTTTATACATGATAATTCATTAATATAGTTAAAAAGAATTATAAATACATATATTCATATTGATATATTTATATAGTGAAAATGGTTTATAATTAAAAAATAATATTCATTGAAAATATTGGCTAATTAGTTTTGAGTAATGGTAATTTAATGTGCATATTACATAAATGTTATGTGTTTATTCAATGTCAACAATATCTATTATATATATATATAAGTAAAAGATAGGGTTCGCACACATAACCCCTTTTACCTTCTAACCTCTCACAATAGTGAGGAGGATAGACCAAGAGGCAATGATACTTCTAAACATACGGAAATGATGTTATCCTCAGAAGGTTATTCTTTTAATGATGGAGGGGGCATACTAAGTTATGGATAAGGGGATGACATCTAGTTGGTCAGGGTGATTGTTTTTCTTATTGCAGCATGAGCACTCACTCTCGTGTGGTCTAATTGATTACTAAAAATAAGAAACGGGGGCTTAGTACTGGTGATCTAGTTTTGTTTGGGCATCTTTTACATTATGTATTTTTATAATATGTCTCTTTTGAACAATGGAATGTAGTTGTTTGCCCTCATCCACTCTCTTTGTCACATAAATTATTTCTTTTAATAAAGGGGATTTGACCTTAGCATGTTCAAAAAAACATTAATGCCACTGACACATATATATAATTAATTCTATTTTATATAGAAACACAAACACATGATACTTCAATAATTTATTCAATATTTAGTTTTCATTTTATAATTTTATTTATTAAAATAATATATTTAATATGTAATGTTTTTAATCAGTATATTTTATTCATTTTTTGTATTTTTATTTATTATATACTATTTAGTACTATTGGATATTTTTTTTTATAATTTATTCAATTTTAAAATTACATTTTCAATTAAAATATTAATTATTTTTTAAAATATTTTTTTTAATATTTTTTAATTTTTTTATTTGTTTAATATTTTTTAGTTATATCCATTTTTATGATTTATTTATACATGTTCATTCATTAAGGTGTAATGTTTTTAATACGGTTGTTGTTTATATAATTAATAAGTATTCATTTTCATTTTAACGTATATTCATTATTAATTTTTTTAGTAATCTATATAATGAATAACATGTATTCATTTTTTAATGCTTTTTTAAATATATTGATTTTGAATAATTAAATTTCACACTTTTTTACATCCATTTATTTAATTACAATAGTTTAGAGATAGAGATAATAAAGAAAACAAGAAACTACTACACCTACATGTACTTGAGGAGACTCGATCTAGAGACCACCTGCGAGACACCTCAGAGGAAAAACCACTAGGCTACACCCCTAGGGACAGCATTCGATCATTTAATGTTATTTAATGTTATTTATTAAGTAATAATGTCAATTTACTTTATAATTAATTTATTTTTAATATTTATTATTTAAATATTTTTGTAATTTATTCATTTTAAATAGGTATTTATACCTATTCGATTTTTTTATGAGGAAGACCTAATTTTTTATTGGTATGGAGCTCTATACAGGTATAATGGTCATCATTTTTCTTTATTCCGCTGGTCGTACTTGTTTCACTTGAAGAAATATCCCCCTAATAATAAGGTTAGGATCTGTATACCAAGTTTACACCTCCCATTTTAGAATCCATCAATTCTGAGATTGATTGGGAATAATGTATGAAGTTTTTTATGCTCTATTAGTAGGACAAGGGTGTTATGTCATACTATTTCCCCTAAATTTACATAGAATTTTATGTCTTGCAACAGTTGGTGGGCTCAATTATCATCGAAATCAAATAAGAATTCTGGGGTCGACAGCCAGTAATCTTTGAATAATGGGTTATTTTTTCATTCCTATAATCATCTTAGTCATGATATTTCTAATTGTCATTGTAATTCCAAGGTTCAACATACTGATGTCCAAGTTTTTGGATATAAGGATAAAATATTTATTTTATTATAATGAGACAGTGATCCAGGTGTATCAATTTCCTATGATAGATAGACAAAAACACCAAGAGACGACCAAAAAATGAAAGAAGCATTAGTTATGGTTTGCCAGACAAGCATTCGGTCTCAGGAGACTTCAACGGTTGAAGGCCCTAAGGTGAACACAACACATCCTATAATAAAATATAAAAACATTTATTATGGTATTAGTATTAGGGATAAAAATAAAATCTATACGATTCTCTAGGAAACTAATGAGGATGGGGACATGATTGATCAGTTTTATACTCATCTGAAGATAGGCTCAAGCTCTTACCCATTTGGTGTCACTACAATAATTCAGGTTGGATACAAGCAGAATCATCATGTTTTGTAGGAATCCAATATATTAGGGAGTCCTGAACTTCTTCACCCATATTATGATGAAGTTAAATGAAATCATATGAATTATAAGCATCAGAGGAAGGATAGAGATGTAAGGCTTAAATCAAAATTTGAGAAAGAGGGAAATCGTGTAGTAAAAGAGTTTTCCACATCTGGGATTATCTCAAATGATGATACCCTTTTGATTTCATAAGCATATGAAGAATTCAAACATACTATAGATATTTATCATTCTATAAAGAATAAAATAATGAAGTATAATATTTTTGGGGTAAATTTCTCTTTGAAAAAAAAAATAAAGAATACCTAGAGTTGTAAAGATTACTCTTTTTTCCAAACCCCATTGAGATTAAATGTATAAAAAAGTCTATAGATACTAAGAATGAACCCCCTTTGGTGGTTATAGATGAATAATACTAGCAGGGGATATATAAGAATATTATAAAGGAAGTCAAAAAAATAATATTTCAGGAAACCTCTCTTGATTTGATAATGCATTCTAAAGAGATTGTGGAATATCAATTTACTCTTCCAGCCTCGGTTGAATATATCAAAAGGATCTATGTATGTGGTCTCTATGTTGACACAAATGACCATCAATTAGATTTTATCAAAACTCAAAATAAATTTTTTCTATGGGTATTTAATGAAGGTAAAATTAATATGTAATAATGTATTAAAATCATGGACAAGATGGATTCCTTAAATGAAGATCTCTTTTTTAATGATCTGAAATGGGAATAGTTAATCTTTGACTTAGGTCTCAAATAAGGACCACATATCAAACGATAATATGCTTATTTGGGATATTGTGGAATAACCATTCTTGGTTTAACCTATTTTTAGTCACTTCATGGTTAGTCATGTTTATTACAACATATATGGCCTTTAATAACTCTATTATTGGCTATCGTTAGTGAAAAAACCATTGATTACCAAAGCATGATAAAAATTACTTGGATTTTATCTACCCTTAAAATCCTTGATAAAAGGATCCTTTATCAATGATTCTTTATGCACTGATAAAGGACCCCATTTATCAGTGTTTTATTTAGTGTTGAAAAAGTACACCTTTTATCTGTGTAATTGAAAGGGCTGATAAAGGAGCATATCTCTACATTGTGTTATTAAAATTTCAGGACACTAAAATAGAAAAAACAATAGAAAAAATGGTTTCAAATATGGTTTGAAAATATATAATTTAAATGAAATAAAATTTAAAACACAAATACAAGAACAGAATACTATATTATATACATTAAAAATAGTTATTTTTACAATTACATGTGTAAGTACAAATTATCATAGAAATTCATAAACATCAATGTTTTTATGTCATTATCCCCTGACCCCCAGTCATGTAATTGTCGAAAAAACCAGCCAAAATCAAGAAAAAACAATTCAATTTTATAGGAAAACAACTATTATGTTAAATATACTATAAAAAATTAAACACAACGTATCAATTTTAAAATAAAAACAAATACATTGATTCATAAAATAAACACTATGTATCAGATTAAGTTGTGGTTGACTTTTGAACGTCAGACCATTTCTTGTACATATTCAAGAATCATCTCTAGGAAAATTAACTAAATAAGTATAAGATAAAAATGATAACAAATTAATTAAGTAATATTAGATAAAATGATGAGAAAACAATCTGATCTTGTTAGCTCTTTTTTGGGAAATGTGATGCATGTTTTAAAGTAAAATGGAAATTATATATTAAAAACAATAACTTCGAGTCATATCAACCACATCATGTGTTAAATTAATGTGAAGTAAATTTATAAATGTCCCAAACGACTTAGGAATAATTTTCCTAAATTATCAAAAAAATCTAAAGGTGTTTTCCCAGTTTTGAGTATGTCACTTGTGTTTTTTACTAAAATGTCATTTTAAACATGAAACACGTAATTTGAGTCATGATGGTCACATCATATGTCAATTTAATATGAGATTGGATTATACACAAAAAAAACATTTTAATGTTTTTCTTTAATTATCAAGACAATCCAAGAATTTTTTCTTGGTTTTTAGTGAGTGATATATTTTTTTAACTAAAATGTCAATTTTAAACTGATAATGAACACTTTGAGTCATATCAGGCACATTATTTATCGGATTGAGGTGAGGATAATAACTACATGTAGAAATGGATTATGTATTATTTCCCAAGAGTAAAAAAATAATACAAATGTGTTTTATTGGTTTTTAGAATTTCACTTTTCTTTTTTACTAAAATTAATGTCACTTTTAAATAAAATGACAAACTTAGAATTATACCGATAACATTGTGCATTATATTTAAGTAAGGATAATTCTTACATGTCAAAAATGAATTATGGATTAGTTTCCTAAATTATAACATCAATATGAATGTTTTTGTCTGAGTTTTTAGTATGAAACTTGTCTTTTTTACAAAAATATTATTTTATACTGTAAATGTGCACTTTGAGTCATACCAGCCACACTATTTTTCAGTTTGATTTGAGATTTATTCCTACACATCAAAAATAAATTATAAATAATTTTGTTAAATTACGAAGACAATACAATATTGTTTTCACACTTTTTAGTTAGTGGAACTTTTTAAACTAAAAGATAAATTTTAAATTGATTATGAACATTGTGAGTAATACTGAGCACACCATGAATCATATTGAGGTGATAACTATTCCTAAACATCCAAAATGATTTATGGATCATATTTATAAAATATAAAAACAATAGTAATTCTTTTTTTCATTTTTGAGTGTGTCACTTCTATTTTTTACTAAAATTTATGCCAGTTTTAAATAAAAAATAAAATGTTGCAGTAATACTGGTCATCCCAAGCATTGGATTGAAGTGTAGAAAATTTTTCCACATCAAAAATTATTTATGGATCATTTTCCAATGTATCAAAACAATTTGAATTCATTTTTTTTATTATGTCACTTTTCTTTGTAACTAAAATTCCATTTTAAACTGGAAACACACACTTTGAAACATACTGGACACACCTTAGGTTGATTTTATATGATACTAATTATTATATATCCAAAAATAATTTCTAATATATTTAATAAATTATCAAGATAATATGAACATGTTTTCTCAGTTTTCTATAAGTGAAACACTTTTTGAACTAAAATGTCAATTTCAAACTGATAACAAAAACATTGAGTTATAGTGGGCACACCATGTATCGGATTGAGTTGATGCTAATTTATACACATAAAAAATTAATGATGGATAATTTTCCTAAATTATAAAAGTAATAGGAATTTTTTTCTTAGTTTGGAGTTTTCAACTTGTCATTTTTACAAAAAATCATTTCCATTTTTAATTAAGAAGACACGCATGAAGTTATATTAGGAACACCATTTATTAGATTTATGTGTGGATGATTTATACATTATATAAATGACTTATGGATCATTTTCCTAAAATATCAAAATAATTCTAATTTTTGTATTGGTTTTGAGTTTGTTACTTGTCTTTTTTAATAAATTAATGTTAATTTTAAATAAGAAGACACACTTGGAGTCATACTGGTAACACTATTTTTTGGATTTAGATGTGGCTAATTCCAATGCATCATAAATGAAATATGGATATTTTTTCTAAATTATCAAAACAATATGATTTTTTCTCAGTTTTGAGTAAGTTACTTGTGTTTTATACTAAAATTTCATTTTAAATAGGAAACACGCACTTCGATTCATACTGGTAACATCATGGGTTAGTTTGAAATGAGACTAATTACAACACATAAAATAATAAATATAAATAATTATACTAAATTATCAATACAATATGAAAAAAAATTCTTAGTTTTTAGCACGTGACGCACATTTTGAACTAAAATGTCTATTTTAAACTCATAACGAACACTTAGTTATACCGGGAACACCATGTATTAGATTTAGGTGAGGCTGATTCCTACAAGTCTGAAATAACTTATGTATTTTTATAATAATGTATCAAAGTAATATGAAAATATTTTCTCAATTTTTAGTATGTCACTTGTGTTTTATTCTAAAATTATATTCAATTTTAAATAAAAATAAACACTTTTAGTCATACCAGGCACACCATGTATTAGATTGATGTAAGACTAATTCCTGCACATAAAAAATGACTTATGTGTAATTGTAATAATGTATCAAAATAATATTAATGCATTTGGTCAATTTTTATTATTTTAGTTTTCTTTTTTACTAAATTTAATCTCAATTTAGAAAAAGGACACAATTGTAGTCATAAAAATCTCATAATACGTCCGAATGAGGTTTTTATGATTCATACATGTCAAAAATGTCATATAGATCATTTTATTAATATATCAAAACTATCAAAAATAATTTTTTAGTTTTGAGTATATAACTTGTGTTTTTTTCTAAATTTAAAGTTAATTTTAAATACAAAGACACAATTCGAGTTATACTGGTTACACTATGTGTCTGATTGAGTTACGGATAATTAGAATATATCACAAATTAATTATGGATAACTTTACTAATGTATAAAAAAAATATGAATTTGTTTGATCAATTTTAGTATGTGATGTTTATTTTTTCCTAAAATGTAAATTATAAACTAAAAAAATAAAGTTTAATACATACCGAGTACACTATGTCCCGAATTGAGGTTTGAATAATTGAGTATCTGATGTGTGTTTTTTATTCCAACTAACTATGAAAAGATAGAAAATATAGAACATGGTCGATTTGGATGGAAGAGGAAACTCCTTGCTTCCTAAAACACCCCATCAAAAGGTAACATGTTCTTTCTTTTCTGGCTTATTTCAGACAGTTGAATGAAAAATATGACATCCCAAAATATCTATGAAAAAACTAAATAATTATTATCTAAAAATTATATAGAAATTAAATTAAAAATAAAAGATAATATGGTGAAATAATTAACAAAATAAGTAGTAGTAATTTACCTTTTCATGATTTCTATATAAAGTCTTGACCTATTTGCTTGTTTACATTATCTTAGTTATATCCTCAAAGTAAAATATCTCAGGAGCATGAGAAGATTCAAAAAAACTAACCCACAATGAGGAAAATAATACACCTATATAAAAAAATAATTCTTATGTTAGTAATACCTTAAAGAAATAATTTCAACATAAATAAGAAACAATTCATTAATTAAATGTCAATTTAAAATAAAAACCACACAATTTGAGTCATATCGAGTGCACTTTGTATTAGATTGTAGTATAGTTGATTCCAACATGTCACAAATTACTGAGGGATCATTTTATTAAAGTATAAAAATAATCTAAATGATTTTTCTTATTTTTTAGTATTTCAATTGTCCTTTATAATAAAATGTAAATTTTAAACTCAAACCACACAATTTGAGTAATACTGGCCACACCATGTGTTGGTTTTATGGTAGGCTAATTATTATACATGAAAAATTAATTATGGGTCATTTTATTAAACTCTGAAAACAATACAATCTCATTTTATCTATTTTGTCTATTTTGACACATGTTTTAAACTAAAATAGCACCTCTCTAATGGGAAAATTTAAAAAAAATAAGTGACATAAAAAAATAATAAGGAGGTTAACTAAAAAAATTAGGTAAAATAATGATAAAATTAAATAAATAATTAGTAGGAAGTCACTTATTCATGATGTCTATTTACATTCTAACACCATATATGCTGCCATTCGTTTTTAAACAAATTGATTTCCTCTATTATACTTATTATTGAGAAAAAATAAAAATTAATATCTAATCATTTTTATACAAATTATTTACACCCAAAATATATTTATAAGTTCATAGCATGTACTAGATCACAAATATAGCAAAAATTCACATAAATTATATTTCAGTAAACATTCCAACACCATGTACCCTTCCCACTCATCTCTAAACAAATTTAATTCATCTTTTGAGTATGAAGGTTGTCAGCATTCATGGTAGTTCTAAGAAAATATATACAAACAAAATATTATGAAATATTCTTAATGAAATTGTAATTACCTTCGAAAATTACCTGTTCAGGGATGCCGATGTTTCCAAGGTTTCTGATATCACTCATAAATTTGAAAACATAATGTCTTTAATTGTTGTTGTTATCTTACTTTGTACACCTTAAAAACATTGAACATAATAAGTATTTTTTTTAAATATTTATTTATAGTTAAAAATTTCAATATATATCTTAATATGTTACCATTTAAAGTAAAACATAGGATTCTTATATTCATTCACCGACTTCATACCATTATTTAACCAATATTTAGATACCTTACTATCATAACAAAATTCTTGTTAAAAAATATTGAAAGATTTTATTTTATGTTAATCTATAAAATGTTTATTGTAGTGTATTACAAATCCAAAATACCCATCATGTGTGGTTGGTTTTATGGATACCCATGCATTGGATCCAAAAAAATAAATATTTCAGGTATCCAGATTGATATTGATCAACTTCGAGTGATTCCTAAAAAATAATAAGAAATGAAAAAAATAAAAAATTAATTTTTATGATTATATTGTGGAGTTTTATTCATACACTATAGGCCTCAAAAATAGTCTTCCATCTTTTATTTTCTTCTCAAATTTATCATTTAGCTTATCTTTTTTTCATATCAATTTCATTCAATTCCAATTTAGTTTATTTCATAGAAATGATATGGGGATTAATGAATCCAAATTGTGTTTTAAATAGTCTTAATTTTATTTATTTATAATATAAATTCCTATAAAAATATAAATAGTTATTAAATTTAATGAATATATTAGATTATTTTTTTGACAGAAGTATTATGAAAATGTACCTTATGTATGTATTCACAACTGAGACTCCCATCCATTCAAAGTTGAGAATATATTTTATAATCTCGAGACCAACTAAGTCTATAATGAATCTTCCAAATATTTATTCATATATGGAATTTAAGACATATTACAATCTTTAAATGTGGTCACTGCATAAATTTTTAATGATAATAAATGTTATAGTGGAATTGGTGGGGTGAAGGTACTCCCAGAAGGTCCTTTTGATTTCCTGGTCAATTCACTAGATTACATTGACTCGAACTTCTATTTCCCAATCACTTTATCTGTATGTAATACCATTACTCACTTCAAACATTTTTTCTTAAACTTTTATAGGTTTTTAATTTGATTTTTTTTAAGTACACACCTCATATATCATTACAGTATTAGATGTCCATGCTATAAAATATCCAATAGAATCATTGGCTCTTTTAATATCTGGATCATCAAGTGGAATTGGAAACACATCAGTCAGCTCTTGAGCTACCTCAATCTACACTCTGATGTGAAATTTTGGGATTTCATTATTTTGTATATTGTTTATTGGGGAAATATATATCATACCCCTCACAACAAGGTAGTACATGTGTATTGATAGATTGAAATCACATGTTACTTTACCCTAAAAATTTACTAATATAAAGTTAAGGGAATTTTTTTGATTTGAATTTAAGAGAAAGAGTAATGAAAAGATTGATTACCTTGTGTAAGTTATGTAGTTGATGGTAATTACTAGCCTCAAATATAGCTAGGTAATTTGGATGTTCACGTGAAGATATTTTCTCCACCGCTAGTTCTCTTTGATCCTTTATCATAAATTGATCTTCCAAACCAGACTAGACAATAATATCTTGAAAAGAATCTATATTTGTTTGAAATACTTTCATCATATATATATATATATATCTTCATGTGGTTTTTTCATCTAGAAATATGTTCAAGGAGACACTCAAAAACTAATTCCTCTAAAACAACCATATTTTTCTGGTGAAGAGTACCCATCCTCAATTTTGGATAGAGGTACATTAGTTTTGATGCACATTATTTATTTTCAAAAATCCTTTTATGTTTCATGAATTAACTATTTTGAATCAAATTAGATAAAATAAATAATTTCAAGTAATATATTATCAACTACAATGAACCTTAAATTATTCTCACCATGATGATAGATGAAAAAATTCTATGTTTTCTATTTTTTTAATGTGCGCATAAGTAACCGGTGGGTAGTTTTTTACTTTCCCCTCAGTATCCCTCAGATTAATTTTTTTAAGAGGTGTCAGGAATCCTCAATGGGATTTTCTAGTGGCCATTAAGAAATATTTATTAAGGAAATTGTTTAAAATAAATAAACTTATAAGGAATAATGAAAATTAAATAAAAAATTTATTATATAATTTTTTGGTAAAATAATGAAATATTATCATAACATTCCTTTATATCTTCCCAAAGGGTTTCCTTTGTAACAGGTTGGATATAGCCCCAAAACTCTATATCAATCATCACATTCATCCTCATTGTGACCCCAACAAAACTAATAAACTTTGACTTATTGGGGTCAACTATTTGGTTGTGTTCATTCTAGCCAACCTTAAATTTTATACCCTTACTTTTTCCTTGATAATTTTAGTTAACACTATGATGTTTCATCATTCTTATTTTCTTCATCAATATATTATTAATCCCCTAATAATTCTGTAGTTTCATCATCAACTGCAGTTTATTCCCCAAGATTGGTAACATCATCATGTGTAGAATTAATTGTCTATATAAGTAGTCAAACATTTAATTTAGTTTATGCTAATAATTTAGAGATCATATAATATTATAAAGAAAATCATAGTATATTAAAAAACACTAAACTTATCATTGAACACTCAATAGTTTTTTAAATGGATAGAGGGATATGGATCCTCTAACAAGAATCCAAATACCCTTTTGTGGTCCCCACTAATATATAATACATTCTCAACAATGGAACCTACATGAATTGATTTTGATCTCCCAATGAAAGGCTCATCATCAATTGAATTTTCATCAGATACTACAGTTGTTCTACTTCCCAGTAGGGAAGTCAACCAATTATTATTTTTTAGATATGAGACATAAACTACATGTATTTCTTCTGATTCCATTATGAATACTTCTTCCTTTTCTCCTTCAACACAAAAATTCGCTTTCATAAAGCTCATTTCATCAACTTTCATTGCACTCCTATCATCAATCCAATTACAATGTAAAATCGAAACTTTAAATTTTATATAATTAAACTCATATATCTGTTCGATAATTCCAAAATATGACATATTCATACAAATTAGATTTCCATCCTTGGAACTAGATATGTGAATATCTTCTTCCATAAGAATAAATCTACTACTTTTTATCATACTCCATTCATAATGTTCATTTTTATAGAATGTATAACCATTAATTACAAAACCATTATAAGATATAATAATTCTATTTGGTCCCATAGTTATCAATCGAAGTTTTTTGGCAATTGAATTCATATTTTTCGATAAATCCTTATAAATATGATCTTAGGACCATCCTATAAAATGTTGATTATGTGTATTTGATATCCATCCTTCATCCCTTGATAGATTCAAATCTCTAAGAATTTATTTCTCGGCTTCAAGATATTGATTAACATCTTCACCATTATATAAAATGTAAAGGTGTTCTTCCTCCCACTCTATGATCACAATTGTAATAACATATCATTAAGAAATTATGAAACTCAGAAGGATTCCACTATGATTATACTTTGGGAGACAGAATCTGTCAACATCAGATTGGTAATTTGTAAAGAATTCAACATCTTCTACAATAATATATCATTCTACAATACATCCTTATGGATTACTTCGATTCTTAATATAACCTTCCAAAATCTTCATATATCGTTCAATGTGGTACAATAATCTAAAATGTAGATAACCGCATATTTTAACCTATCTAACCACGTTAACGATCAGGTAGACCATTATATTGAAGAATGATAGTGGGAAGAACATATATAATTAATATAATATGATTTCATCCTCCTTATTCATGATTTGAAACTTCACTGGTTCTATAAATTTACTCCACAAGGCTTTGAAAAAGAATAAGAGTCTGGTTAATGTATGTCATAAATTTTTAGACAGAATTTAATTTAAAGAGATAGGTATCAAATTTTTCAAAAAAAATGAAAATCTTGTGCTTTTGTTCCCTATAACATTAAATTATTCGTTGAAACAACATTATTGATATTTTATTAAAGCCCCTATTTAAATTTTACAAAATTAAGAAAAATGAAAATTTACAATTTTTCTAGTCTAGAAAGAGTGTAAGCTGCAAGATGAAGAAAAGTACTCCCTTTACCATTCACTGATGCCAACTATTCCCTTATCCCCCTGTCAATCATTTCCAACCTAGCCTTGATGCTGTATTTTTTTCAATAACATTTAGTAACATTCCAATAGCACTATCAAATATATTTTTTCCTACTTGCATGAAATCAAGAAAATTGATGATGTACAAGCAATTACAATACTAAAATTAAAAGAAAATTAATCCATCTTTTCAACCTGATTTTATAAGTTTTTTCAAAAATGGTTTACCTAATATAGTGTCAATATCTTTTTCTTTACCAAACTGTTGATAACCCAATAGTGGAGATGATGTTGTGCCTTGTTGGATATTACCATATTATGTTGTAGTCTAGGAATAGTATTTATATCATTGATGTAAAAGTTTTTGATGAAATAAAAACATAATATTCGAGGAATATTTCAACCAAACTAAATTTTTGAATTCTTCATAAATGGGACACCCCAATATTCCATTAATGATATAGCTGAAAATTTCCCATAAGAAGTAAAGTCATTTATTATCCCATAAAACATGTCCCTCAATGTGAATTCTTCGCTTCTGTGAGAATCATACATTGTAACACCCATATCCCATATCAATTTCAGATCTTCTATCAATGGATCCAAGTTGAAATTAATATCATTACTAGGATGTTTTGGTCTAAATATAAGCAGATACAGTATAATGTATTTTCAATTCATGCATAACTTGGGTGGAAAGTTATAATTTACCAACATGATTAGATATGTGTTGTGAGTACAAATCTGTACACCAAAAGAATTTATTCTATCAATAGATAATCCCGGATGAAAGTTTCTTAACTCATTTCAAAATTCAGGATACTCATAATAAATTTTATTCCACTGAGGAGAGTCTAACGGATGACTTAGTTTGCCATATTTAATTCAGGTTCCAAAATACCATGTTAATCTTCTCATGATTTTCTAATATCCATATAGTATTCTTAATAATGGAATAATAGGAAAGTACCATACATCTTTAAAATAACTTAATTTATCATTTTTAAATCAACTTATGCCACACTTAGGGAATTCTATAAGTGATTCATGATCATTGAGAAACAATATGAAATCATTTGGACAAGTATACATTTTTTTAAAGATCATTCCCATCTAATGTAGTATTATTTTTGAATCATATGTTCATTAAGTAAGTTCATTTTCTTCTTGTAGCATATCTTTCTAGATACCAAGTAGTTCTGTAAATCGGTGTCGCTCCATCCACCGCCATCTTTCAAATTGTATTATTTCAATAGAGTTCACAATGTTGTGTATTTAGTACAACCATTATACAATGGTCTCTTAGTACAACTATTTAACCTCTCAAACAACATTCAACAATCACAAAATGTCACCATCAATTTCCATTATCATTTCATCTATATGATCTCCATCATAATTTACACTGGTATTTATATCAAATGAAACATAAACCATAGTATCATCCCAATCGGTGTGTATATTTAGTTTTCCCTATGTTTAGTCCAACATTTATAGCTCTGATCTATTTCATGAAAAATCAAATGTTCTTATAACACTTTTAGGCTATTTTTTCTTGAATAACATCAATCTAAAGAAAGAAAAATGTATTTGAGAAGGGTCGTATGAATTTTATATTGAATACATGATGAACATTTTAACTCCATATTCATTCTCCTTTATCATACGATTAGTGTGAACCCATTTTAGATTCATAGTTAATAAAATATTAATTTTTTTACAAAAAATAATTAAATACTTCTAAGATATTCATAATCAATGGTAAATGTTATAGATAATTCTAATAAGGGGAACCCACCATTTTATTATTTCAAATAATTTTAGTATGATTTGATGAAAATGGGTAATTGAATTTAAGAAATCAGTTACTCCACCAGTGGTGGGTGTTACCCTCTAAATTCATCTGAAAAGATCATTGGTACCCGGTATGGGATGACTAATACTCATACTAGTTCAAGAAACATAGTTTCATGTATAGGAGAGGTAGGGGATAAGTCTCAAACAACAAAATTAAATAATAACTATTTTGGAGATGAAGTTGATAAGGATGATAGTTGTATCCATAAATTTGAATGCCCTGGGAGAGGTAGTTAACGATGAAGTGGACAAAATTTCTTAGTTTGTTTCCAAAAGATGAAAAAAATCATCAGCAACATTCAGATCCCTACAAGGGGTTCCTTGATTCTGGTGACCATGAGAATGCTCAATTGGATGTTCTTACACTCACTCATGTTGAGACATCCATTGTAGTTTCAACATTCAAAGCAATCCTTAAAATCATTATTTCATGTATAATTATGAAAAATCTTATTAAAAATGTTTATAAATGGATTTCATACTAAACTGAATCACCTACATACATATATTAATCAAATCATCATGAATAAATATCTTGGAAAAAAATTATTAAATTGTTTTAAGATGTATAAATAATTTTTATAGGAGGTGGTTAAAATTATTTAATATTAAAAATAAGTTATTTTTTCAAAGAACTATTGTATTTAGAATTTAAAACATAATAAATTAAATTGATCAGTGATGTGCCTATGGGATAAAGTTATATTTGTTGTGAATTAGTTGTCAATGCAAAGGAATGTTAATGTATTTTAAATAAGAATGAGGTTGAAGTCAAAAATAATTGGACATATAATGGAGTAGTTTTCATATGTTGGAAAAATAATATGGAGGATTTGGTTTCACGGTGAGTATCCCTTCATATCAAAATAATTATGAGATAGTTTTTATGCTGAATAAAAGTATTGAATCTTAGAGAAAAATAAACAATTCTAAAAATAATTTGTAAGATTACATGGTTGTTTAAATTTTCTAGATATATTGTATAAGCTATATTTGAAAGGTTTAAAAGGGTTAATAATTGGGATAATCAAGATCATATTTTAAGTAAACCATTCTTTATTTGCTTGTCATATTATCTAAAAAATCAGAGATCAAAATCTTCTATATGGAGGTTCATTAAAGATTGAATGAGTAGAGGTAGTGAAAGATATTGAAATTCTCTATCTATAGTATTTTATATATTGTAAATGGAATTTAAATGAGCTAAAAATGGGTTTGTAAATATTTTAATAATTTTCAAAATTATTGGAAGATAATTTAATTTGAATAAAATATCTTTATATGGTTTAATAATGATTTTTATGTGTTTCTTAATTAATCTAATGAATTATGGAATTTTCAAGCTAGAAGAATGAAAAACAGAAAAGTCATGAGCTGTGTAAATATGAAACCAGGGAAATATAGGCACAAACTATGATGTGTGAAAGGATGAATTAATCTATATAATCATGGATTCACTCAAAAAAACACTAGTTATTCTCTATATAAAGATGACTTGGACCTATGTATGAATTATTTTTTTCCACATAAGGATTACTGAGGACGTATAAGCATCATCTGTGTACACATAAACCTTTGTAAGGATCATTCATTATTTTTGTAACATATAATCCTATATAAAAACGAATTATTTATACATAATCCTGAATAATAAATTCATAAGTATCATTCCTTGTGCTATGTAATCATTAGAACGTGACAAAAATTAGAGAATTCTGCCGAATCTAGAGAGAGGCTATAGTTTTAAAAACTAATGAAGGGAATTAATTATGACGATTCCAAATTCATTCCTTCAAGTCCAAGAAAAATTATAGCTTTTCTAATCCTTGCAACAATAATGATGATATGAATATGAAATGATATGAAATATGAGGAGATCAATATTCTTTGTATTTTTAATTTCAAATGAGGATGTAATAATTTCAATATTAGGGATCAAAATGAACATTAAATATAGATGATGACCAAGATGATATTCAGAGATTTAAATATAAAAAAATTATTTGTTTTTATTCAAAAATGAAATAAAAATGGATTGAGTTATTATTGTTATGTATAGATTCATGATTAATCTATACAAGTTTCATGGGAATCTCTCATCCCACAATAAGGATGCTCCAAATTTCAAGTTATTGAATAGGTGAATTTTATATAGATATAAAGAGATAATTATTTTTAGATACTAGGAGAATATTTTGAGATGAAAGAAACCTAGTCCTATAATATAAAATCTGGAAGAACCATTCATCTAATCCATAATTAATTAGAAATAATTGAGATCATGGGGATAGTCCTATGTGATTATGTTGACTTGGAATATATCATGAATATAAATATTATAAAGATATTACTTGTTTTAATGTGATTATATTATTTTACTGGAACATTATCCCCTAAAATATTTCCATTTATGGAAATTTGAGATTACTCCATCAAAATAAATAGTAGTCACCAGTACTGAAGTATCAAGATTTTCTCAAGAAAGAAGTTAGAGATGTTGTATGTAGATGTGTGAAAGTTGAGAGAACCATAGAGATATCGATATAGAAGAATAAGGATATGGTGTAGAGTACTACAGATAGTAAAAACTAATAATAATATAAAAATTGAAAATGTAACACAGTAAACAGTCACCATTAAATCATGCTTTGAATATAATTCATTCTCACCCAGCATAAACACGTGTTCCATAGTTAAAATTTTTAGAGTAATTTCATTAGAAAATTTAAACATTTTACCTATTATGGAAGATAATCATAGAAATTAATTGATATAGGAAAATCATATTTCAGAGTAGTAAGGAAATTCTCAAAACCATAACAAAAACAACCATTTATCACATGAAGTCACATGGAAAATATAGATAAATTCAGAAGATGAACTTCCATTTTTAATTTGATCATCCAAGTTATTTATTTCATAGGTTAATTTATACCATTTACCCAATGAAATTATTAGCATCATAATAATATGATTTAGATGAAGTAAAATAGTATTATTTCATTATATAACTATATTTCTATATTCCATGACTCTTCATGGAGGGACTAAAAAAAAGTGGAAGATATGATTTCAGACCTAAAATTTATAAGGAAATAACCCAAAAAAAATCAGGGGAATCTTTGTACTCGAAGGGTGAGGTTTTGATCATCAAAGATCATGAAATCAGTAAGAAATGAATGGGAAGGATAAGATAACATAATCCTATTACCCATTAGATCACCAAACCAATAAAACATCTCACTAATGCACACTGTGGAACCTGAACAAGCAAGAAATGCGAGAGGAGGATAAAAAATAACATACCATAGAATTGAGGTTTGATTTTTCTAAGATAAATTCAAGGGTGGGTGATGATAGTAGTGTAATTATGTAAACACTTGAGAGGGGTGACTGAAATCAGTTCATTTAGGGTTTTTTTAGAAAGATCGAGAAGGTTTTGATCAGCGCTTCCAAAAAAACAATGACAAAAAACATTTACCAATGGTAAAATAATAAGTGATGGTAAAAGTTATATTTATTAGCACTTTTTAGTTCTGATAAAATCCATATTTATCAGCACTAACGTTTTAGATCTAATAAATATATATATTTATCATTTCTAAAGAAATATTGATAAAAGGTTTCATTATCAATGTTAATACTTTAGCATTGATAAAGGATTTATAAATACAATTATAAAAGAAATATTTTTGTATGATAATAAAATTTTTTATATTATATATATATATAATTACATATATATATTATATATATTATATATATTTATTATTTAAATATATTTATTATAATTTTAAAATTATTTAAAAAAATTAAACACTCTATTATTGCATGAATCATTTTCTCTATTGGTTTTATGCCACAGAAATTTGGTGATCTGGTCAATCAAATTTTGGTGGTGTGGGGATTTGATAATTGGGGATGAATCTTGTTGGTGTGTAGCTTTTTTCACATCCTCTTTCCCACTGAAGGCCTAAATATGATGGTGTGAGGTCACTACTCAATCTCCCTCGAGCCTGGTTTCATGCATATTTGTGAGTGGGATAGGAATTTCAACCCAATTGAGGTAAGAAACTAATCTGATCAATTATGGGTCAAAGTGTTTGTATTAAATTAGATTTTTTGGAATCGTAAAATTCTATATGATATTTCATTGGCAGCCATTATTTCCATTATGTTGGATAAAGATATTGAACTGTATAGATTTGGGTGCTATGCCCATTTTCTAGTATAGGTTGATTTAGGTTCTACATTGATTGATAGATTTTTTATCTCTACTAATATGGATGATTTTGATCTGAAAATTGAATATGAAAAGGTATCTCAGTTCTATATGGAGTGAAATATGGTTAGACATGACATCTTTAACTGCAAAATGGATCTGTCTTGTGCCTTTTATTTAGCTCGTGGGCATGATAAATTCTCTGGCAATAAGAAATATCAGCAAGTGATATCTGATGATCATGATGTAAACATTGGGAAAAATCTGATGCTAGGTGGAGGATTCATTCCATCCTCATAGAGGATCATGATGGGTAGTGGATATACACACTACTTCCAATATGATCCACATAGGGTTGGTGAACATCATATTTCTTCACCACTAAATGGTCTTTTGAGTGTGGATGGGAAGGTCAATGATGGGTTGATCAATGTGACACTAAATCAGTCACTGGGGATGGGTGAAGAGTCAAGTGAAATCCATGAGAAAGGATAGACCTATGATATCAAGAACATGGCCTCTAACTTGGACACACTTATTTCTTATAATGATATTGTAAAATATATGGGTGATAAGAAAGGTCCTAAAACTTCGTTGACTTCATAAAAGAGATCTTGCACTGACATTGCTCCAGGGGAGAAGGGATACGATTTTGATCTACATTTTGATTATAATGATCAAACTGAAATTGATATTGTAATTAAGAAAGAGGTTGATAGAGATATATTGTAGGAACAAGTCTTTGCTTCTACCAAATGGAAGGGTAAATCCCAAATGGTAGCGGTGTCCTCCAAATCACTTAAGAAGATTTTGGTGGGTAACTATGTTCTTCCCAGTATCTCTCAATATCCCTCCATTGTGGCAGTGTGTGACATTACCACTCTGGAAGGTTACAAGGTGTCTTCATCCAAGTCAATGGATGATAATGGCTTATAATTGGTTTATTTAAGGAATTTTAGATATCTTAACTTTGAGAATGGTCTACCTTACTCTACTGTAATTGCAAGTGACAAAGGATTTGGATTCCTTAGTGTTCCCTCTTTAGATGGAGCCCCATTCAAGATATCCCACTTCTAGGTAGGTGAACATGAAATCAACCCTGAAAGTGTGGAATATGTGTTAATTTCAGGTAATGTACTTGTTCCTACATAAAACCCCATTCATGTTCTTTAGTCACTCAATGAAGTTAGATCCTCTTAAACATTGGATGAGGGTTCCATGGAAGCCAATGTGCAAGAATAATAGGTATTATTAAGAGAAATGAGGACCCCCATAGAAAATTTCAATGAATACACCTTGGTTGATGACCCATCTAAGAGGGTAGAGTCTCAATCTTATACTGGGAGAATGCACTTAGAGAGCAGTGACATTAAAGGCTTCTTGCAACCAGCAATGACATTAAGGAGAGGTTGGAACCCCAGATTTTGAGGCCATGGGTATGGAAGAAATAATTCGAATATAATACATGACGAATAGTGAAGGATGGGATCCAAGTTTAGAGAAAAGCTAGTTCTTTGGCAGTTTTTTATGTGGGCAGTATTGCCATGTCTAGCCCCGTATTTTTCTCTCTCTATTTTTCTGTCTTTTAATAAAGGGGATTTTTCCCTACCTTTAAAAAAATATAAACATAAATATAAATATAAATATAAATATAAATATAGAAAATATATATATTATTTAAATATATTTATTATAATTTATAATTATTTAAATATATAGCTATTTATTTATAATTATATATATACTTTTACTAAAATAATATTTATTTATATATAATTATAAATATATAATTGTATAAATATTGTAAATATATATTTATAAATATATTTATTTATAAATATATATTTTACATTATTAATGAATATAAAATCTTAAATGAATGCATGTTAAAAATTAGTGAAATTGAATAACTAAAAATGAGTAAACTTAAAAAATATGGAAAAAAATGGATATGTTTTATTAATCAAACATAAATACTTAAAAAATATAGATCTATATTGAAATAAAGATGAATACGTATTGAAAATATTAAAAAATAGAATATTTATATATATTACAAAATGATTAAAGTCTAAAAAAATATTAATAACAAATAAATGATACCTAACTTTAAGAATATTAAAAATAAATAAATAAAATATACTGAGTAAAAACATAATATATCAAATATATCATGCAACTAAATGAAATACTAAAATGAATATTCAAATTTGAATAAATTAAAAAATTATTAGGTGTATATGTTTCTATATAAGATTTCATCAATTATGTAACTTTTTTGTCCATGCATTGTATATAAAAATTCATTAATTACATATATATGTGTGTGAAATCAATTTAACACATGTTTTATATTTGTTAAATTGAAAAATCAAATTACATTCAATTAATGTCTATTACACAGTACAATTATTCAATATTTTTAATTAATATTAATATTTAATTATACACCATTCTTCACTAAATATATGACTTATTTAATGAATGAATAAATATATTTTATTATATAACTCATATTTTAGGAAGTATTATATATATTTATATACATATATAGAAATATATATGAATATACTTATATATTAAATCTATTAATGAATAATTATGTATAAAAATCATTAAAATGAATAATAAATTAATATATATTTAATTATTACATTTTATTCATTTTATATATTTCTATCTAATATAGATTATTTATATAAATTTATTAATTTTGACTTTTTTTAATACAATTTATTAATTTTTTTATTTAATTATTAAAATTTATTCATTTTATATATCTACATTTAAAATATTATATTTATTAATATTTATAATATATATTTATGTCAATTAAATTTATTCATTTTTATTCTTAATTATTTAATTAATAAAAAATTTAATATTTTTTTAATTTACTCATTTATAACTTTTTTTATTAATAATTTTATTTTATATAGTTTGTATATCTATATTTAATAGGTACTATTTATTAATATTTTAAATATATATTAAATTTATTAATAATTATTTAATTAAAAAATTAATATTTTTTAGTTTATTCATTTTTAATTTTTCTGTTTTAATTATTAAATTTTTTATTATTTTTAATACTAGTGTTTTTTATTGTTTTTTATAGAACAATGGCCTATGGACCAAGTAGGGCTGGGTCATGTAGGACATGAATGGGTGTATAAAGGAATGAAAAGGCCCATGGGAAGGAGTGGGTGGGCTAAGGCCTACATGGGCTGGTGTAGGGCCTGTATATGTCTATGCATTCTGTGCAGGAGCCCATCCCTGCAGCAGGGCTCTTAGATATGAATTTGGTGGAATGATAAATAAGCAAGAATCTACAAATGTGCTATTTCTATTTGGGACAAGTTGTACGATCGAGACCTTTGTCATCACAAAAAAAGCACTGATAAAGGGTACCCTTTATCAATGCTAAAAATAAAAAATTGATGAAGGATCCTTTTATCATTGAAAAAAAAAGAACTCATAAATTGTACCTTTATCAGTGGTTTTTTTATCACTGATAAATTCTAGCACCATATATTTTACATTTTGTAGTAATTTCTTGTGCTTGTTTTGTAGGTTTACATTCAACCTTTAAAAGTGTCATCACTGAAAATAATAAAAATTTCATTTAGAAGGAATGTGGTTGTATTGTAGTTATTAAATATGTATCCATCTTTATTTTAATATATATATATATATTCATTTTTAATTTTTTAAATAATTTATATAATTAATAAAATTCATTATAATTTAATTTAAAAAGTTTTTATCAATGCTTAAAAATCATTGAGGAATATACTTTTTATTAGTGCCTTTAATTTTAAGATTGATAAACTTATCCTTATCAATGTTTTTAGAAAGCACTAGGATTCAGATGTTTTGCGAGGCATGTCTTTATTTTAATTTTGGTTAGACGATTTTTAAAATGCTTAATTAAATGTTTTTTGAGAGCATGAGAATTATTCGAGGTATTCTGAGGGTTCGTAATGTGAAAATGGAGAAAAAGATGACGTAATGTGCATGGCACATCGTTTGTACTAACAGTGCATCAACATCATGCAACATGGAGGGGAAGGGTTCATGGTTGGTAAATAGTGCAAGAGGAAAGAAAAACCATGCAGTCTTGGATAGATTCAAACATATAGACTTTGCCTAGTTCGAAGAACTATGTGGATTCCTAGAAAACCATGCAAATCTAAATAGAGAATGTCATATGCTCGACACACGACTAGGAAAATTGTGCGACCAAACCATACGCCACATTAAAAGTGTGTAATTTTAATTTTTTTCACTCTCAATATAAAAGTTTTATTCCCTGAATTTCCTTCTCATTACTTCCCCAGTAACCTAGGGTGTGAACCAGGAACTCTCTCCTTCTCCATGGATGGTTCTCCCTTGATTCTTAGGTGTTTGGAGTGCCATTTAGTACAAATCAAAGATTCGAGTAGTTATTTATCTTTGTTTACTTCTATTTCATCTAAGAGTATTTTTTTAGTTGTTTCACTCCTTTGAAAGCTCATGAGACCAATTTCTAGGGATCTCTTCACATTTTTGTTTGAGGACATTTTAGTTCAAGTCATGGGTCATAGTTAGATGAGTGGTTTTCTACGAGCATGGGGTAGGTAGTCAACAATCTTTTTCCGATTGTCATTATGTTTTTCTTCTATATGAAATTGTTCCAATGTGATATCATGTTGCACTTTTCTTTTATTGACTATAAAAAGTAAGTTAGGCCTTGAATTATTGTGTGAGATCCTTCATAGACCCCATCAGGTCTATGGATGACTTGAGACCAGGATTTGGGCTACCCATTGGGCTTTTCATTCCCTTGAGAGTGGTGTAACAAAATTTTAAATGATGGGATAAAGAATCTATGGAACTAAACGAGTTGAAATTGTCATTTGGTGTGTAATCATCAATAAGGAATATTTGGTATAAATTGGAAATAATTGATTATGAAAAATTAAGAGGTTTTATTAGAATATTTTATATTCCAATATATTGTAAAATTCTTAATGAGATTTTGGAAATAGTATAAATGGTGTATTTTTTATTTTGATCAATTTTTAGATTTTAATGAGTGAAAATGATGTTTTAATGTGACAAATTCTTAAAATGAGGTTTTAACCACAATGTAACTTTGAGAGGGTTTTTAAAATGGGTTTCAAATGATGATTTGAAATGAGGGTGTGGTTACCCTTGTGTGAAAATGATTTAATGTCTCTTTTAAATGGTTTTTAATGACAATTAAGGACTTGGGGTATGATTTTTCTTTTCAAATAGGAAGAACCGTTTTTTAAATGGTGGATTCAATATGTTTTAAAAAAAGTATTTGGTTTTTCTATTTTATTCCGTGAGAAAGAGTTTGGGTTTTAGTTGATCCATATTTTGGATTTAATCGTCTATTGGGACCTTGGTAAATAATATGATACTGTTTTAAGATGATACATGGTTATAGGGTCATGTTGATATTATTAAATGGTTTTTAAGAACCTTTAATATTTATTATGTTGAAAAGTACATGTGTGTTGGAACTTGAAAATTGGTTTTTAATAAAAGTTAAATGATGGTGAACATTAAAATATATGAATAATGGTTTGGTGGATGTTAGAATAATTCTCCTCATCCTTGGGGTGGGCCAAAATGATGCTATAGGCACCACCAATGCATTGCATGGTCTAGTGTAGACTGATTCTCTAGGCCCCACTGAAGCCTTTCATGGTTTGGGGTGTTGGAATGATTCTCAAATATCTAATGATATATATGGTAGGGATACATAGACTGATTCTTTAAGGTAAGATGATATATATGGTATGGGTACTTGGGTTGATGCCCCAATTTGAAATTAATTAATGACCTGGTGATGTATATTGTTTGCCCTTTCTAGTACATGGTTCAGACTAACACCATGGGACAAATAAATTTTGGTGTATTAATTTCATTGTGTGAACTAAGATCCCTTGGGGATAATAGATAATTGTTTAATTAAAATATTGTTTACTTTTACATCTTTACTATTTTTTCTATATTTTTACTTACACTATTATTAGATTGGTAATGGTTGTATACACCATTGGTCGTGGCCTACTGAGATGTAATCACACCCTAACCAGGCTTCTATAGTACTTGGAAACTCGAGAATAGGCTAATTTTTTAGGTATAGGTTAAGGAAAATGACCTGGATTTAGTATATTTTTAGGCTGTTTGGATGGAGCATGGGATGTCAGCAGAGACATTGGACTCAGGATCATGTATTGGTTTTTCATTATTTGAGTATTTTTGGTTTCATTGTATGAATTCCTGACGTATAGAGTATACAAATCATTATCATATCATGTTTTTTTGGGGTTATAGTTGGCACTTTCCATATATTGTTCCGATTACAGATTACATTGATTTTGGTATCTATTGATATTATTTTCACTATTTTACTACTTTGAAAACCAGTTATACTCTCCCCAATGTATCTCCCAGGATATGAATTTTTAGTCAGCAGCCTCTAGAATATAGGGAGGTGAACTTGTGGTCTTGTGGTGCACTATATCGGGGCACCATTTTTTAGGCACCTTGGCAAGGGTGTTTCAAAGTTGTATCAAAGATGGTGCCTTTTGTTGCTATTTGGGAATGGTGGAAGGGATTATATGATATTATTGGATCTTTTAGTGATCTCATTCTTGGGTTATCTCTTCCCCACACATATGGTAAAATATAATTACTATGGGTGGCAGTTTTATGTTCTTTCTTTTCACTTTTACCATTACCTGGTTTTCCTCTTTGATTGTTGAAATTTTATGTAATGTTTCAAATTTATGAGTTTTTAATATCTTGCCTCATAATTTAAGGGGAGGGGTGTGCATTTATGTATCATTCTAGACACATAGGATTGATATTCCATCTTTATGATGCTTTATATTTATTGTTTCTTAGGATTAATTATATTGGTAGTGTAACGTTCTATTTATGGTCAGTCCCTATTGGTCATTCATATTTGCCTATGGCTGTAAATTATTTATAGGGGTTGTTATTTAATGTTTCTGAAACCATTTATATAGGATATATATAATAATATGGTGGTACACTATTTTACCAACTCTTCAGGTGACTTCTAGGTAATATAAAAATATAATTGATTTAAAGTGTGAAAGTTTTGGTTAAATAAAGTTTCGGTAAACAACTTATAAATTTTTTTCCTATTGTAACTTGTGAATGAAATTTTATCTCTATAAAATCAAGAATTTAGAAATTGAAATAATTCGTAAAAATTTGTGATTGTTCATTAATGAACGTTTTTGAAATGTGAATACGTTGTTTTAATGTGGTACAGATTAATTATAGTAAAATTAGATATGATGGAACCTTTAAGGACACTAGTGAAGAGTATCCCTTTTTATTATATAACCATTTGTACAGATGGTTTTGGTTATGATAGTGAACTAGTTTTGAGACCTTTGGTCACGGGTTGTGAGGCATTAATGGTTTTGGAAGTGTTGGATAGTGGATGTTACTAGTATTTCCTTCGGTTAGGTTATGGCCTTATGTTTTTGAAATGTTGTTTGGTTAGGTGGATGTGGTAACTCTAGTGGGTTTTGATCATGTGGGTTGTACATTGGAACTTAAAATGGGTTTCTTGGTTTTTGTTTCTTTTATTAGTGATTGTGTTGTTATGGGCATAGGACATAGAGTATGTTTTTAGTTTTGTTGTGCTAAGAGATCTATGTTTTGAATTGGAGGAAAGAGTGACACCTTTGAGCAGTGACTTGTGTGAGATTAGATGTGTATGGGTTAGTGGGAAAGCCAGTGGTTTTTGGAATGAAACTCATGTGGCAGATATGATTTAGTGGAATTGGGTAATCAAGGGAAACTGTGAGGTAGGATAGAATAGTGTTGTTGGTGCTTTAGAATGTGAATCATCAGTGGATCCTTTATAGGTGGAATCAATTCATGGTAGGTTCTGTTGAGTTCTATAAAAACAACTTTTAAGCCATGGTTTCCTTTATTAGGGAATTACCATGAGTGATTGTGGTTTTATTTAAGGTTAGTTTTAAAGGTTATGATTATTTTGGTTCCTAGCCTTGTTGTTCTAATGATCTCCAATACAGGAATTGATGTGGACATTAGATGGAAAATACAGGGGTGGCCAGAGCAAAGATAGATTCTCTTGATCAATGGATGACACCTGGGGTAATGAGTTCTCATATGTTTGGTCCTAACATGTGATAAAGTTTGAGTTTTTAGATGGTATGTCAAGGATACCTCGATTCCAATGAAGTTTTTGGACCAGTAGGCATGGTCAGCTATTTGAGTGGGTGTTTGAGGATAATTATGATGATGTATGATTCATGGGGTTTCAAGTCCAGTTCAGTGGAAGGTCACTAGAATGTGTAAAACCATAGGGTTTCTAGAAAGGGTTGGATTGTAGGAACATTCTGTAGATGCATGTTTTTTATAGATACATGAATAGGTATCATGGAAACAATCTTTTTTTTTGAAATATAGGTGATGCACATCGACTATGTGCAGGACCATTTAGTTTTGGATCAGTGTGATGGACCATTTTAATTTCTATTGAGAATCATTCAAGTTGTAGTGGAATAACATATGTAGTGTGGTTGAGGTATTCCCATTGATAATGTTAGTTCATGGTTTCTTGGCCTAGAGTCATGAGGTGGTAGTGAATTTTTGTTTTGGAGTTCCACTTGAATCATAGTGATTGGGAGTTAATGAGACACTTGTAATCAGGGAGACCTGGGGCCTTTATTGGGAATTGAAATGTCCCTACATCTAGAGTTAACATTGGGAATGGATTAGTTTTAGTTGTATTCAGTGATGAAATCTTATCATACTCCCAATTTAGAGATGATCATTCCCAACATCTTTACATCACCCTGAGAACACTAAGAGGGCATTGGTTATATTCAAAATTACCTAAATGTATTTTATTATTTGCTGAAATGCCTCCATATAGGTGTAACTCTTTGAGCGATGCAAATGAATACATGTGGTATGAATGGAACCATCAAACATTGATATTAATGACCTAATGATGTACTGAAAGTGAGATAATGTCGTGGATACCATTCTTAGATGTCAAGAATAAGCGATAATTGAGGTTTTTTTTTTTTTGCTCAGGTGGGAGTAAGGCGTCCATGTTTACTTCTTGTAATTGGCAATATTGGGAGCATGATCCATGGTATATGGAGTTGTAAGAGTGAGGTAGTAAAAATGAAACTCCTAAGGTGGAGATTAATGTATCAAAAATGGGGATATGACCCTCATGTTGGATGGGTAGTGGATGTGTGGAGTTGGTCATGGATTAGTTGAGGAAGTAAATGAGATACTAATACGGAACAGATGAGGTGTGTTTTTGGATTCTTTAGAGAGTGATAATAGGGAATCTTATGGGTATTATAGTTGCGCCGATATTTTTCTCTAGGATTGAGATCATTCAAAAGTATCATATGGTACTTATGTCATAGGTTTATTAGTGGGTGTTATGGGGGATGAAAATGGTATTGGGATAGAGAAGGATTTGATTGTTGAATCATACTGGGATTTGGGTATCGACTCTAGGGGACACGTTCAAGTGGTTGTGAAACACCTCAGGGATAAATAAATTGTGATTGGGTAAGATGAAGACATGTCGATGGTTGGAGTCAGAAATTGTAGGGATGAGACAGCTAAAGATGGTCTATCTTGGGATAATGAATAGAATGGACATGGTGAGTTTGAAACCACATATCACATGTTATCATGGAAAATACCGTTGTGCTTCAAGAAATGAAACTATGATTTTGAGGGACAACTAGTTTATTCTTTTTTCATGCACGGATGTTGGGTATAGTTTCATTTTAGTTGGGTTTTTATGGTAAGTATGGGTGATAATGTCAGTTTATTTCCATGTGGGTGATAGGGTATGGTAAATTTAGAGCCATGAATGGCACTTTGTGGGAGATAAAATTTGAGGGGGTATTGGAATCGTTTAATGGAGGAGGTTCCACTCATCAAGAATTAGTTTTTTAAAGAATAAAATTATGGTGGGGATCACCATAGCTCGAGTGAGTGATTTGGAGATGGCATAATTAGTGTTTCAGTTGGATGGGATTAGGTAAGAATTATCTAGGTGTTTTGATTTTGGAAAAGAGTGTAGTCTCTAGTTTTTTTTCATTTAATTCCCTTAAGTTGATGATTGTGCCTTGGTTGTATTTTGGGTGATCATAATGGAATGCGGTAATTGAACCCTATGTAGGTGACTGAAATAGGTTGAGTGATGAGGTTGGATTATCATCAAGGATTATTGAGAACAAGAAGTATTATTGTGGATAGGTTATAAGAACCTAGTGTTTGACGAGGCATGCATTCATTTTCATTTTGGTCACATCCTTTTTAAAATGGTAAATTTTATTTTTTATAAGATTATGATAAGTCTTAGGGGTGTTCGAGGGGTTCAGGATGTGATGCATAGAATATGGTTGGCACATGGTTAGTAATAAATGTGCGCTAAGGTAATGCGACAAAAAGGAGAAGTGTACATGATTTTTAAACTATGAAAGGGGGTAAGATAATCCATATAGGCATAGACATTTCCAAATATAGGGCCTCAAAAAAGTTTACCAAACTATGTAGTATCCTCACCAAATCATGCAACTCCAGACAGAGGAGGGTGTAGAGTTAGGAAAATTGTGTAGCCTAAACAAGAACCTCATTAAAAGAGATAAATATACCATTTTTTCCAATTAGTATTAATGTTTCATCACTTTTTTCATTTCTTCTCCAAACTCCCAGAGTATGAACCAAGATATCACTCTTTATCCATCAATGGTTCTCCCTCAATTCACAGATGTTTAAACTATAGTTTAGTGATAATTAATGCTCTAGGTAGCTCTTCTACTCAATTTCCTTCATTTTTATAGAATTTTAATTTTTAGTTATTCTAGTACTTAAAATTAAATTAGTAAATATTAGAGCTCAAAGGAGAACATGTGGATTGCCTCTAGAATGATTCTAAACTTGGATCATTACAGTGCAATAAAGGTAATATAGAAAATATTTTCAGATGATCAACATCAACATTGAAGAAAGAATCCTAAGACCGTAAATCATTTATCCTGATTTTAAATAAATTAATTATAAATTTAACATGAAAATATTCCCATATTAGGGTTTTGGGAAACCCAATATTAAAATTAATTTTAATATATATCTCACCAAAGGCACTTTCTCTGCTTCTAAAACCTATAAGTTGTATCAGAGTGGTCACATTTTAAATTTATAATTATTTATTTAATTGTTTATCAATATGAAAAATTATGGTTATTTTTCATTTCTTATTATTATTTCATTAACCTAGTTTTAATTAACAAGTTTTCAACACTTTAATTTCATCATTAAATATTCAAAATTTATTAAATCTAATAATAGATGAATAATGATTGGAGATTCATTTGGTAAGTGTTGAGGAATATGGTCAGATAAAATGGGATTACACTACAAATACCCATAGTACACATCATGTACCAAATTGTATTTTGACTGACCATGTCATGAGCTACATGACTCACCAAAGTGTAATTACATGTGGTGAATTTATTTAACACCATGTGTATACCGAGCCAACCTAGAACATGGATTATCATATTATATAACATATACCTAGCATAAATTTTGTGTAGCTTTAATGGGGTAGCTATGAAGTTAACGCAATTCATGTAGTCATTATATGTAGTTAAACCATGTGATACTGACATCTTGAAGAATTAATGATATACATGATGTTTTTTTAGTGAACGTGGCATTTAGATCATAATTTCCCAAATCCAAAATACATGCCAAGCCATTCGGTGAGTTATGCTGACACACAGCATGAGTGATACACAAAGTATAGCTCATCTATACAAGTCATGTAGTCCCTTTTGATGAAAATGTCGAGTTATTCAGTGGGTTTCATGGACATATGGAAATAGAGATACATAACTTGTAGTTGGATTATACATGTCATCTAGTCCAACTGAGCTACATGACCAAAGGCTCATGTATGTAACCCGAGTACACCACAAATGAGGTACACAACATGTAATTGGTAAGTACACATCTTGTAGTCTTCCAATTAATGAGATTATTAAATTATATTAAATTGATAATTTCATAATCAAAACCTTATTTTATTGATTAGAATACCTAGTGTGTTTAAAAATTTAATTATGGTTTTGAAGAATTTTAAATGATAAATTATTTTATTTTAATAAATCTATGATTATTAGTTATGTTTATTAGTTTCCATGAATTCCATTAATATTGGGTATCTCCAAATAAATTCAGATGGTCATCAAGATGAATGAAAATTGATTAATTAATTAATTAATTCAAGTGTGTTTATCCTAATAAATAATAATGAATATAAATGAATGTCAACCGGTTTACTTTCACGTATACATTTCATGAATGACTGTTTAGGAGCTTGAATAAGACTTGTGTATGTGTTGGATTGTTTAATTTTATTTATTTCATGGGTTTGAAAATTATTTAATTTAAAATTAAATATGATAGCATGAATGAAATCCCTCCATATATTATTATGTTGGACCTATGTTTCCATGTTTATTTATATAATCCCCATTAATCAATATTGTTGTTCCCCTCACCTATGTGTGAGTAATCCATACATGTAATTAATGGAGTATCTAAAACCATGTGGAGATGGTTCAAGAGAAAACCATAATTATTTCAACCCAGATGTTACATAGGTGGAAATGAGGAGTGTTGCAACACATCTGAATACCAGCACAAGGATTTATTCCAATAGGTCATAAGTTTATTTATTGTCCGCTCAATAAATCAATTGTTAGATAAGATCCTCATAGATTAATTTATTTATTTATTTATCCATTTATTTTTCATTATTTATTTTATGAATGTAAGACCATTATCTCTTAAATAAATGAATTAATGAGGAAAATATGTAATTTAAATAAATAGATTATGTGTTAGTTTTATTATTAAACAAGGTTAATTAATTATGTAAAATCCACTTAATATTAACAAGTTATGTAAAGGAAAAAACAAGAAAAGTTTTACAAACAATCAATTAAAATACCTCCATGAAATATTAATTCATTCTTCTCTTTCCATTAATGGATTACGAATGAACCCTATAGAACTAAGTGTTTTACAAACCCTTATTGGGACACTTACTTTTATAAAGGGAATTTTTATGAAGGTTTTGGGTTGACTTAACCATTTTACTTCAAAAAGAGTATCTCTTTCTAAACATTACATAATTTGGTGAAAGTGTTGAATAAATTCATTTCATGATTTATGGATTGGGTGATCCACTCAACGGATCAAGGATTTGAAAACACATGGTTTTAAATGACCTTCCTACCTAAATACCTTCAAGTCTCATGACCAGCCCCTTTTTGGGTTATGCGAAGGGGCATATTGATACTTTCCACTAGAATGTCCAAGAAATTAAACATTCTGAGTTTAATTGTGAGGAATGTTGAGACTTGAAAAATAGTGGGAGAATTAATAAAAAGGTAATTATTTTTATTTTTCAAATAATATTTAATAAATAAAAGTTCTAATCATTTATTTTAATTATTATATAAAATGAAAGGAAAAATAAAAAAACAGTGTGATCATTCTGTAACTTGGATTATTTATTTAAAAATACACATTTACATATATAGAAAAATCATTTATGTGGTGCACAATTATCTAAAAAAATTTATTATGTGTTGGAATCCCCTATTCCTAATCATACACCCTATCAAGTGAGTAAAGGGGAAAAGGTTATCTACTAGATATAGGATGAGGATGATTCCTATGTTAGTTATATTATATTATTAACTATTTATTTTTAGTTGATGATAAAAAAAATACATGGATTCTTAAACCATAATATATCATCTCCAATCTATTAATAAAGATGAATAAAGAGTTTAAATAAAAAAAATTCAATGCACTATATGAGTGTAAATTGGAAGAAGGCAATATAGCTACTGCTCATGCTTTCAAAATGCTTGGGTATATTCATTAGTTAATAAAATTTGGATTCCAATTGGATAAGAAATTACCTATTAATATTATTTTATAATCATTTCCACCAAGTTTACCCTTATCATTCCATTATTGGATAAAAAAATGGATAAGTTTATTATGAAACTTTTATCAAAACATCACCAAGTAGATAAGTACTAGATGAAACATGTTTCTCCACCCCTAATGGTGAAAATTTTTAAATACAATTATGATGGTCCCATGGATAATACACATCCAAAATATCCTTTAAAATATCATTAAAAGAGACAAATGATTCAATAGAAGAAGAATGAACAAGATTCTATTTTATACTCATGTGGAAAGCTTAGATGCTGGAAAATAAATTTCAATGAATTGAAAATGCTATCAGTTTTATCCACTTCAGGTGTATTAAAAAAGATTATATTTATCAAATTTTATATTAAATACACTATTATTGTAATATACCTATATTTAGAAATAGGAAATTATGAATAACAGACTGGTAATAGAGTGAACTCAAAAGGAGTTGGGAAAGGTTGATTCTAATGTTATCCAAGGGGATCTCATTATTTCTTATTGTCAGATTGGATTGATTCAAGTTTGTAATCTATGTTACCAAAAACATTATCTCTATTTCTAGATAAACATAATGAGACAACGTAAATGGTTTCACTTGGTAAATTTTAGAAATTCTCAATGATGTAAATGATTTCACTTGGTAAATATGGAAAAATTCTATGAGGTGGATTATCAAAGAATATATTATCCAAGTATTTATGGATAATACATATAGAGTAAAGTTAATACCAAAGACATATTTCCTTATACACATCATTTTCATGATGTTAGTAAAAGGAAGATAATTGTTGGGTCTTATATATATTTCAAATCTTCCATTATTTATTCCAAGAAACGTTTTCAAAAAATAGAATTGATAAAACTAAATTATATACCCACTAATTTATTGAATGGATATCATATAAATCATTATATGATATGAATATACTAGGAAATCACCACAAGTGTTTTTTGAAAACCATTTTTTAAAATCCAGTTTAGCTACAAATTAAAATCAAACATTAAGCTTCATTTAAGTTAATGATCTTATAGTCACATAGGATATTAAAATCTAGTCAAGGTTCACTAGATATTTATAATTTAATCCTATATATTAAAATATAGTGGGAGAAAACATTACTTCTATGATTTAAGGCTCTAGATTCTAATTAGTTGGGATAGGAATTTTGGACTCCATAGAGCTTAGTGGGAGGGGTAGTTCCAAAGACAAATACTTTGTAGGAATTTATAACCAAATAGGTTGTTTATATTCACAAAGGTGGGTGATACATGTATTATTATTTCAAAATAAAGATTCATACAATGTGATAGTAAATGGTAATATGATATGGTTAATAAGTATGTATATATTCAAGTAATAGACTCCATGTATCAGGATTCAGAGTCTCCTTATTTTGAATTCTTATAAGACTGGATACTGGTGGGGTGTATTAAAGAGAAACTAGATACGGATGGTGCAAGAAAATACCAATAATTAATAATTAATTGTTGAAAGTTTTAGTCTATGACAAAACCTATACTCCAATCATATTGACTAGAATCATTTTGAATTATACTTGTTAAAATCACACTTATATGATCACTATATTGGGATATTGATAGTCAAGGCCACCTCATTTGAAGGAATACTTATAGAAGATGTCTATATGACATGAACAAAAGGATATACATTGGAATATTTCTACTAGGAATAACGTAAAAGGGTTGGTTACATTAATAAATGTCAATAGGATATGCATATTATATAAATTTAGTAATGAATAAGTCATGACTAGGGATCATAGAATATTTTTTATAAATGAATGAGTGGCATTTGCCTCAAAATAGTTAGTGGGAGAGCTATAAGTTTTCGTGATATGTATGTTTATAGCATATGAATATAAATTTTATATCTTACCAGTTTGTTAAGACTAAGGAATGATATTTCTCTAAACATGACTTAAAGTAGAAACTATGTACTAGGGAACATGATCTAAAAAATGGATCTATGATTTTGTTAAATCTTTCATAGTATATATATTAACATAGTATTGAAAAATATAATTTGTAACAATTCAAGACTGAATTTTTGTTCTCAAATAATCCATCTAGTATAACATGCATAGGCATAGGAAGATATTATTAAGATTAATATAATTACAAAATCTCAAGTTCTAGGAACTTATATCATGGTCCCTGATATGTATTGATGTTTGATATTACAAATTCACGATTGAATGTTTTGTGAATATCAAATTGATCCAACATAACTGCATCAAATTATAGTTAAAACTATTCAATGGTACATTTCAAAGTCGAACTGGATGAGTTCTTTGTGTTTGGAGAAGAGGGAATACTAGTGACCAAGTTAATTGAAAACTTATCTTAATTCAGTAAAATTTGATCTAGTATCGCATAGAATGATATGTTAATATGTAATAAGATCTTATTACAGCTAGTGGTATCCATATCTACAATATTTGAGTACATTTCGGCTTCTGATACAACTTAAGGAATGGTTTTATCAATGTCCTATTATAATTTTGGTTTATACCAAAAGAAATAGTTTTATCTTTATCATGATAAGATTTAACTATAGATTTAGTCTAGATTTAATGACTTTTACATGGGAATAGTAGGTGGAAACTTAGTTATATAACTACTTGAGTGGTTCTCTTATGATATCAATATTGTAATAAACAGATTCTCCACAAAGACATCTAGATTTTTCCAACCCAAGCCATGGAAACCTGATAGGCCTAGTATAAATTTTCTACATGTGAGAAGTAACTAATTGTTATAAGTTCACTATATTTCAAGTATAATTTTTTTGGAGTTGGTTCCCATGAACCAACTAATTTTTTACTTAAGATTACTTTTATATGCAATGATGATAATATTAATTTAAATATATTATTACATATTGATTTTTATTTTATATAACATTGACGTGATAATGTCGTAGAGTATATGTCACATTAAAAAGGGCATAACAATTCTATACTATTATGATTACCATGAAATACTATGATGATATTCTTAAAACTAGTTCTATTGTTGGATAACATACTATGCAAGAGAACATAGTACATAGACTCTCATGTGAAAGTACTCAAAAGAGGATGATTCTTCTTCACATTAATTTTATACTTAGTAATCTCTAAGATGGTATATTGTGAGAATAAACCTTCTAGTATGAATTCTATAAGTTTTCGTGTCGTCGAATATTCCTATATACGAGCCTGTCTAATGATCCTTAGACTTTAAGATTATCATTAATTCATGTCATGGCTCATGCATGTAGATTTACTGAAAAAAACCATATGAACATATTCTCATAAATTTTAATATTCTATAGTGATTGCACCATTTTTCACAAGGTAAGTAAAATTGTTTCACACTATATTTTTTCACATGGTAACAATACCTATCGTATGTTATAATTTTCTCATGGTCAGTATACCGACCATGAATTAAATACCATTATACCTTCTCAATGATATATTTTAAGTGATTGCATCTTATTCACATGATCTTTATAGTGACAACATGGTACAATTTTTCACATGGTCAATTTATAGACCATATGAACACTTGAACCAACTAGTTGGAATGATATGTATACCTACCAAAAGTGCATTTTTTGTGCATGGTCAGTTCAACACTTCCATTATATTTTTCATAAATCTATAAGTTTTTCAGCAGGCTCTATTTTTCATTAATTTTGATAATCTAATTAAAAATATGCTTATTTAAATTATTTTAACCATTTTATTGATTCATGAAATTCATATATATTATATAAAAGTCATTTTAAGTTCATTTAAAATATTTTAAATAATTTTAAAATATGTATTATTTTTTTATTTATTCATGTGAATGCATACAACATATTTTTCAAATATTTATGTTTTGGTATTTTGAGTTTATTTCTTTGAGTTATTATTTTATAAATTAATTTATAATAACATTTAAATTATTTAATATTGTTTTACATGATTTAATCTAGTATAATTTAATTTTTTATTGAATGTTGTAATAAAATATTTTGAAATTTGATTTTAAAATTTATTTACGCTGAAAATTGAAGATTTATACAAACCATGAAATGTTTAATAAAGTGTTAACCTATAAAATGATCTTATTGTACCTAATATATTTCTAAATTTACTTCCTTGATGATAAATACTGATATACGTTTCAAGAAACTATACCTTTTCTTTATTTATTCCTCATCTTCTATCTATTTCGTTATAGTTGTTTGAGTCAATAACATGTGTTCCCATCTCTCTCTCATGTTCTTATTTTCTTTTTATTATTTTAGAAACAAAAAAATTTCTTATTCTCTTCCTCCATTTATGACACCTATATTCTAAATTATGTACCTTTATTTTTGTGACTCCCATTGTCCATATTAAGTGTTGTATTTTGTTTTTGACTCCCTAAAAAAAAGTTAGTTTGTTAGTTTAGTTATCTCTACACTTTGTGGAAAATTAATATGTAATCAAGTCAGGATTACCCATGAAAAATATGATTAGTTCACGATGTATCTCTTTCTAAGTAGAGTGGTATAAGAGTAGGATTGGTCCACTTTGGTCTGAACTACTATAAAAGAAACCTTTTGTTCATTCTTTTATATCTAATTCAAATTATATCTATTCATTACAATTCATAATTATGTTAAATAATTAAGATAATTAATTAAAAATATTAACTTATTCTATTCAGCCCCCCTCTAGACCATCTTCCATTACCCATTTGGGACCTAACAGAACATATGTATGATATTTGTGTTTTTCATCATCTAAAATCCATCATTTATGAACTCCACTAAATCTAAGTTCAGGATGATTAAAAAACTAATTATTAATAGTTCATTACATCACAAACATTTCCATCACTATGACCCATTTTATTATGTTTTAATGTATATCCAGATTAAAAATAATGGGAGAAGAAAAATGAAATTTCCCCTTAAAAATATGTGTCTGCAATTTTCTCGTCAACCCATTCTTTGTTACATAACTTTTCATTAATTTTTACATGCATTTATTATATAGGTACATCCATCGAAACTATAATTATCATCCAAAATTTTCTTCATAAGTAAAATGTAATATTAGATGTTTCATTGAATTAAAGAAAGTTAAAAAAATGTTTTTACAAATTTCATAAAATTAAAATAACATCTTGTTGGAGCATACCTAGTGTATCATTGTTTGTTGAAAAAAAAACTCAGAAAAATGTTGTTATTTTTGTTATCACATCCCACATAAAATAATTTAACAGACCTATAAGGATAATCATTTTTAGTCCTTCTAACATAACATGACAATCATGACTTTTTAATCTTATAATATGAAAATTTCTAACACATCAATCCAAATTAGAGACATATCCATCTGGTGACCTCAAATTTTTAAAATATAGATAGAATAATATATTATTTTCTTTAGAAACTATATAATCCTATTTTGGATTCATTAAATTATATGATCTTTTATTTTAAAAAACTACAAGTTTTAGATGCCTATAAATTTTCAAAAAGATCTAATTGTGCCTTTACATTATCTTTAGTCTTACAAGGCATGTCAAAAACTATATATAATATATTATAAAAATTTTCTTCTTAATATGCATGACAACTAACATATTACTGAACCAAAAATCAGATAAATATAGAAAGTCCCAAAAAATAATCCTTTTATCGAATTATGATTTTAACAAATGCATCTATTTTTTCTTATTTGATGGTCAGTCTAAAGATAATGGGCGGTAATTAAGTAATAATAGAGTTTAAATCAATACCTTAGATCATTATTACATGTCCATGTCTTTAAATTTTATTTTTTATTAAATTTTTTATGTGACTTTAGAAATAATGATATGTAGGAATAAATATGTGATAGAAATATAAAAAACATGATTTTCTTCCATTGAGAAGAATAAATGTTTTTCTATCACTCATAAAATATGGAAAATAACTAGGTCTATGGGTACTCTAGCAAGATAAAATTCCATATGTTGGGAAGTCGTTAATTATCCACATTAATTCATCTTTCATAGTGAAATTATATTTTTCAACAACATCATATATACTGTTATCATTACTCCATAATAAATTTAACTCATCAATCAACAGATTTAAATAAACATCAATATTCTTTTTTGGGTGTCCTAGAATTAGTAATTTGAAAATATATATATGGTTCATTCATCAATATCCAAGGAGGTAAGTTTTTAAAATTTATAAAGATGGGACAACAAGAATATTGATTATAATATGAACCAAATGAACTAAAACCATTATTATAAAGACACAATCACACATTATTATATTCTAAAGAAAAAAGTAAGTTTAAACCTAAAAAAAATGGTTCCATGAATCACTATCACCAGGATGATTTTTTATTTTACAGAAATGAATATTGGATATGGGCCATTTCAAAAATGATGTTTTGTTGCGAGATATAAATAAATGCTTCAATATAGCTATAAGTAGGAAATAGATCAACCAGTTAATGGTAAAAAATTGGACTTTTCTTGTTGTGACTCTTCATATCTCAATTTTCCACATGTAAGACAATTAACTAATGACCCATATTCACCATAATATAAGATGAAATATTTTTAACATGAATGGATATTCTGAAAACCATGACCCAAATTATGGACCAACCTCTTTCTATTATAGATATTTTTAGGCAATGAATTTTCTAATGTAACAATGATTTCACAAAATAAAATTTATGATCAAAATAACTTTTTGAAATCCCATTATCTGATTTAATATCCATAAAGTTAGTAACAGTTTCAAATTTTCTTATCTTGAAACCAAGATAAAAGGAATCCTTAGTAAGCATGAGTAACTCCTAAAATTGATATGGTTCTAACTTAGAAGATAAATTACAATTATAATTTTCTATTTGTTGAAAAAGAGGGACGGAAAACTTATATACTAAAGTTTGAAAGAATAATTGATCTAGAGAAAAATTATTAATATATTCTTTTGAATTGTTATCATCATGTTGAAACCAAAAAACATAACCTTTCTGTATTAAATATAATAGAAGAGGCCCACAATTTTAAATTTTTTCAAATATCCTTAAATCACTTTTCTTACCTAAAAACATAATTTTCCCTAAAACAAGTTTTGGTTTTATTTATGTGAATGATAAAAAAATTGACACCTTTAATATATGCATGATTTATACAAGAACTGTTTCGCTTTCTGTAATGATTTATAAAATTATGATCTCATAATAAAAATAATTCTCTACTTCCTTATTCCATATATTTCTAAAAAATTTAAAATGGAAATATAGATTATGATTAAATTTATATAAGGAAGGGATGATCTAAGAAAAAATAATAAAACCAGAAAATTACTACGTGTAATTATTTTCAATTATTCATAATTACTAGTAATTATAACTAAATATCAAAAAAAATACTAAATAATAAAATAATATTGAATCCAAATATTTATTACTAATTATTACAGATTATTAAAAATTAATACTAATTATTAAAAAATGTTACTAATTTTCAATAATTCTAATTAACTATTACAAATTATTACTAATTTTTCGTAATTATTACTATAGGTAACTATTAATAATTATCAATAAGTATTTAATATTTATTGATAATTATTACTAATTATTACTATTTATTGGTAATTATTAAAATTTATTTATAGTTATTGTTAATTATACCTAACCCCTACTTGAAAAGGCATAGAAATTCATAGATGTAGATTAGTTTGTATGGGATAAATATCTTTTTTTAGAATCTAAAAATCATGAATGATCTTTCTAACTGCATAAATATTCATTTAAATATAGATGAGAGCACCATGAATGAGAAACAAAAGTATTATACCAGAATCCTGGCTGACGTCAACCTTGAGGAACCCCTACCATAGAATGTTACACTTTTTGTTAAAGGGGAATAAAATGATTTAAAATTGAATATTAGTCAAGGCCTTCATTTTGAAATTAGTAAAATGTTTTAGTTTATTACATTTAAAGTAGTAGAGTGTTTAAAAGTTTCTATTTTTCTCTAACACTAGGAAATAAAAAAAAAGAAACTATATTTATAAAAAGGATGTGGAAACTTTTTAGGACCCTCAGATAGACATCAACCGGAAGTAGGGAAAACATAACCTTGTACACTTTCCTGAAATGGAGTATATAAATATTACCTAAGAGGTTATGGTGACCCATTTTGTTAGTGAGGATTCTCAAGGAAGGATCATGACTCAAAGGTAGCCATATGTCAATACTGCAGAAGTCACATCTCAAGCGGTTGATTTTGGGAATACCCACTCTCAAACATCCTTGGTTATTAAAGATCCCATCCCCCAATGGAACTGGAAAAGGAAAATATGGAATTGAAATAACTCTTGGGGATGTGACAAATAAGAAACTAATCCTTCCTGTTGTGAACCTAGAACATTCTTTTAAAGTTTCTCTTTCTAGAATCATAGGAATTTAGGTTACTGATGAGGATTTAAAATACACTGATAGGGAGAGATTTGGTCAAGATGAGACCAACTGCCTACTCATGCATGATATAAAACAATTAATATTTGGGGATTAGAAATTTAAATTGAATATTTTATAGGATTCCTCTATTTTTTCAAAATCATGGAAGGGGCCTACTTTGGATAGTGATGGAAATACTCACTCTCATTATTATACATGTTGAAAGTCTAGTACTTAAAATTGAGGCTCAATGAAGCTAGTTCCCCAAGTAATCACTGATTCTTATTTGGATAATGTTCATATTCAAGGTTCTATAGTTGTCCAATAACTAGAAACTGGGTTTGAACATATAAAAGATCCTATTATTGGTTAAAAATAGGTTGTCCAACCTGTTACCAAGAAGGTTTATTTTATAAATGATATGGATGATTTGATGGATCCCCTTCAGAAACCTAAAAAAACCTCTATTTTAAGGTGTGATCTTTCATAGAAGTCTACCTCAAGAACAGGGTTGGTATACCCTAAAGAAAACTTGAATATTGATGTATCTAAATAGTTGATTTCTATAAGTCCTTCAAAGACAGTTAGGGACACTACATTGGTTATGGGAAAGTTAGATGCTTTATCTATAAAGGGAAATCAATTTTATCATGTTACTCAGTCTCCTTTGATCCAGGTCCAACCGAAGGTAAAGGAGCACTTACTTTCATGGGAAAATATTATTATTATTATTGAAATTTTATATATATCCATTAGTAAGGTGTTTTTTCTTGAGTAATTAGTAAATGCTCATGGAATTATTTAAGCGAAAGTACAATCCTCAAGCACTAATACCGTCAATTTAAGGAGCAATTCGGATATGAAAATATTATCAGAGAGTTTAGGTATAGTTGGAGAATAGGATCCCCATCCCCCTGAGGATCCCACCCCATAGGATGGAAATAATTATACTGAAGTTGAGGATGATGAGACATGGAAAATTACAAAAACTTAGATAAGGGGTTATTATTCAATATGTAGGGGCGGTGGCCAATCTCATTCCAATATATGAATAATATTCTCTTATTTCATGTGTCTTTTTCTTATTTTCTCTTTGTATCAGTGTTTTTTCAATCTTTTCCACATGCCATCTCCACTTGAACTTTATGTTTGTTTTATTTTTAGAAAATTTTAGGATCACATACTATAACCCATGGTTTCCATTATCTTGGTGTAGCTAATTATAACTATTTATTACTAATTATAACTAATTATAACTAATTATTTCTAATTATATGTAATTATTAACAATTATAACTAATTATAGCTAATGATTACCAATTATCGATAATTATTAAATATTTATCAATAAATATTACTAATTATTAATTATTACTAATTACTATTAATTATAGATAATTATTTCAAATTATTAAAAATTTATAGTAATTATTACTAATTGTTACTATTTATAAGTAATTGTTTCTAATTATTAATAATTATAACTATTTATTATTAATTTTAACTAATTATTCTAAATATTTACAATAAATGAGATATTATTACAATTTGTTTCTAATTATTACAAATTATAAGTAATTATCATTAATTATTAACTATCATTAATTATTAACTATTTATCAGTAATTATTACTAATTACTACTAATTACATCTAATTACTTCTAATTATTACTAATTAGAACAATTTATCAGTAGTTATTACTAAATATCAATAAGTATTACTAATTATTACTGAATATAATGAATATTAGTAATTATTTACTATTTATTAGTAATTATAACGAATTATTATGAATTATGACTAATTTTCATTTATTATTTAACATTTATAAAAAATTATGACTAGTTAATTTCTATTTATATATAATTATTACTATTTATTACTAATTATTAATAAATATTCCTATTATTTACTATTTAATAGTAATTATTACTATTTATTATCAATTATGAATAATTATAACTAATTATCAGAAATTATTTCTAATTTTAGGTAATTTTTACTAATTATAACTAATTATCAGAAATAATTACCAATTAATACTAATTGATGGTAATTATTCATAATTATTGATAACTATTACCAATTATTACTAATTATCAGTAATTATTTACTATTTATTGGTAAGTTTTACTGTTTATTACTGATTATGACTAAATATCAGTAATTATTTACTATACATCTCTAATTATTACAAATTAAAATTAATTACTACTAATTATTGGTAATTATTTCTAATTGTTACAAATTATTACTAATTATCAGTAATTATTTACTATTTATCATTAATTATTTCTAATTATTTTCTATTTATTTGTAATGATTCCTAATTATTTCTAATTGTTACTCATTATTACTAATAATCGATAATTATTTACTATTATATATAATTATTACTATTTATTACTAATTATTGCTAATATTTATTATTTATCTGGAATTATTACTATTTATTACTAATTATTAATAATTGCAATTAATTATTTTTAATTATTAATAATTAATATTAATTATTGGTAATTATTAATTATTATCAGTAAATATTTCTAATTATTACTAATTATTAGTAACTATTACAAATTAATATTGATTATTGGTATTATTTAACAACTATTGATAATTATTACCAATTATTTCCAATTATCAATAATTATTTACAATTTATCAATAATTATTTCTATTTGTTACAAATTATTACTTTCGGTATTTATTACCAACTTTTACTAACTATTGTTAATTATTACTAATTATTGATAATTTTTATTAATTATTACTAGTTATCAGTAAGAATTAATAATTGTTACTAATTTCTAGTAATTATTAATAATTACATATAATTATTACCAATTATTATTAATTATTACTAATTATCTATAAAAAATATCAATTACTACTAATTACTATTAATTACAAGAAATTAATGCTAATCACTACTAATTAATACTAATTATTTCTAAATATTTCTAATTAATACATATTATTTTTAATTATTTTAAATTAATTATTATCATTCATTATTTTTACAAATTGTTAATATGTATTCCTAATATAAAATAAAGTATCGAAATTTACAATTAAAAATGATTAAAAAGAAACTTTAAATACAATGCTTTATTAGAAAAAAAATTGTGATGCGATCCTGAAAAACATTCATGTAAAAAATTAAAATTTATACCGCTACTATAGATCCTAAATTTATTAGTGCTAGAAAAAAATCTTTTATCGGTGCTAAAAAATCTATGATAATCTAAACGTCGTTAAAACAGGGTCCCTTTTATTGGTGCTCAAAAATTCATGAATAAAGGCCACTCTTATGAGTGCTAAAAAACACAGAAAAAAGGGTCTATTATTAGGGTTAAAAAAACATTGATAAAAGTAAAAATATTGTTAACTGACGAGAGAATCATAGGGAGGCCACCCCTCTTCGCCTGTTTATTAGGGCTTGGCCCCTCTTTTATCAATGCTTGTCTTGGTCCCCCTTGACCTTTATCAACACTAGACAAACCCTCCTGGCCACAACCACGTGTGCAGCCGCTTGGATTCGAAACTGGGACTTTCACCCTAACACACCTATGCCTTTACCACTACTCTATGTTGTTTTGTTCTTCATTTTTTAATATATCTGTTAATTTATATATATATATATATAGTTATATTTTCTATCCATGTATTTAGTCATATATTTTTTCATATATTTATATATTTATATATATATATATATATATGTGTGTGTGTGTGTGTGTATAATTCATTTTAAATATGCTTATTTATAAAATATGTTTTGTGTGTGTGTTTACGAATATATATATATATATATGTATGTATGTATGTATGTACATGCATACTAACATATATATATTTATATATATGTCTTTCAATAAATATAATTATACATATTTATATTTATTTACATATATAATATATTAATATTTATATAAAAATATTAAAATATATAGATAAATATATTTTTATTTGTTAATAAAAAACACACACACGCACATACACTTAGCAGACTCCTCTCCCATCTGGTTTCTCAAAATAAATTAAAACCCATACAAGTAGCCCATGGTTTAAATGTTCCTACCCACCTTTTATGTGCTGATGACATTATTCTATTTCCTAATGGGAGCAAAAAAAATATCCTTCAGCTTAAATAAGCCTTATCACACTATAAGGATCTATCTGGACAATCCATTAGTTGAAATAAATCTTACATATACTTTGGGAAATACTTTCCCTCCAACAGGAAAGCTTACATCATTGAGAACCTAGGTATCAAGGAAGGTACCCTTCATTTCACCTACTTAAGAGTCCCCTTATTCTGGGGTCATCCCAAATCTATATACTTTACTTCTGTTGTTAACCAAGTTTTAAGCTAGTTATCATCCTGGAAAGGAAAATCCCTCTCTATGGCTGGCAGAATCTTCATTGTTAAATCTACTATCATCTCTAAAATGGTTTACTCCCTCATGATTTATAAATGGCCAGTCTCTCTTCTAAAACGAATTATTATTTTTATCAAAAACTTTGTTTGTACAGGTAGCATCCTTGAAAGAAAGCTAGTCACCATCCCTTGGTCTACTTGTTGCAAGCCGATAGAAAATGGTGGGCTGGGCATTAAGAACCTTAAACATTTTAATGAAGCTCTCCAAGCCAAGTTTTCTTGGAACATGATTAATCGGAATGAGGATGCCCTTGAATTCCACTATAAAAAATTCATGGAGAAATTAAAAAACAGAAATTTTGGATATGTCAATTCCTCAATCTGGCCTTCCATCAAAAATTCCTTCTCCAATATAGTGCCAATTCTAGATGGTTAGTCAATGTGAACTCTACTCTTAATTTTTGGACTACTAATTGGACTGGCACACTGCTAATTTCTATGCTTCCCTCTCAACCCCCTCCTGATAGCATTAACTACACTATTCAGGAGGTGATTCACTCTCAAAATATTAACCTACCTCATTCCATTATAAATATTATTGATAATTATTCCTTCCCTTTCTCAGTTGACTACCTCATTTGGGAACCTATCCACAATAGAGTCTTGAATTTGAAAAGCTTTCAAAATCACAGTTTTTCTAACTCTGATCCTATTTTTAATTGGTTGAAATCTTTTGACAAACCTTGGATCAAGACTTCCCAATTAAACCTCATTTGGCGTATTTCTCATGATCGTATTCCTACAGAGGTTACCCTTCAATCTTTTGGTATTCAACTTTTCTCACAATGTCACATGTGCCATCAACATAGGGAGGATAATAATCACTTTTTTTTATCCTGTGCCACCACCTCTGCGCTGTGGAATAATGTTACTGACTTGTTTGACTGCAGATGGACATATTCAGATTCTATTCTCGACCAACTGAAACGTTGTGTGGAGTGCGACACATCGAAGAAAATCAAAAATCTATTCCTCTCTGTGGTCGTTGAACTCCTCCCTGTGATCTAGTATGATAGGAATAATATTATTCACAACAAATTCTCATTCAATATTAATACAGATAGAGCGAGAATTTTCATATACATCAAGGATGCATATTTGATCCAAAAGGCACATTGTGACAACTCTGTTGGTGACTTCATGATCCTTCGGTGACTCTGCGTTGATGGACTCTTCCCAAAACCATGTCAGAATCTTGAAGTCTTTTGGAAAGCTCTCATCCCTGGATGGATCAAAATCAATGTTGATGGCACCTCCAAAGGAAATCCAGGTCCAACAAGATATGGTGTTATTTTCAGAGACTGCATGCGACATTTCCATGGATGCTTCTATGGAATTTTTGGTAATGCATCCTCTCTCGAAGAAGAAATGATGGTCGTTATCCAAGCCATTGACTATGTCAAAACTAAAGGCTGGAACGAAATATGGATTTATAGTGACTCTACCATCATTGTTCAAGCAATTTGGACTGAGATGATCCATCTCACCCGGAAGCTTATCTCCAAATGGATGAACTGCCTGAATTTGCTTAAATTTATTAGACACATTTCCACTCATACTTACCGCAAAGCAAACACGGTGGCAGATAGTCTTTCCAACAAAGGAATCAACCAATGAACTACTTGGAATGATGACCTTCCGGTTGATCTTCTTCCTCTATATGTTAGAGACTGTAATAAAATCCCCCATTTCAGACTTTTGTAACTTCTGCTTTATTTTTAATGAATTGTGTCTTGGTGTTTGACCAAGGCAATACCTTTTCAAAAACAAACGATCACACACACACACACACACACACACATATATATATATATATACATATTATACAAAATTTATGTAGGTATATAGATATTAAACGATATAAATACAAACACATGAAAATGTATTTATAAAGATAATTTATATGTAAATATGTTTACATTTTTTATAAAATTAAATTTTATGTGTAAATATATACAAATATGTATATACGTAAATATATTTATTTATAAATAACACTAAAATGTGAAAAATAAAAAAATGTGAACACCATAATATCCATATGAGGGTAATCCTATAGAATAAATTGAGCCTCCACTGAAAAAAATAGTAAGACACCCCTAAACGAGAATGAAATTCTATCAAATGTTCAAAAATTATGGTACCCCAACAAAAAAACTCAATTTTAGAGGTTTTTTTATCCTTTTTTTACATCAAAAAATCATTGACCTAGGTTCTGTTAGGTCACTAAAATGTATAACTTTTTTTAAGCTTTTATTTGATATGTGGTGAAGCTTAAACAGACACTCGGATCAGAAGTAATTTTCATTTGATGTTTTCGTCATGTTTTCCACTTATATTCAATCGTTTATTAATTTAATGATTTTTTCTACCGTAAAATTGTTATTAAATGAATATTACTCAATATTAATTAGAAAATTGTTAATTAATATTAAATTTTAGTTATTTTATAAACCATTTTTCACTATATATATTATATATTGAGTGAATTTATATATTTATTGTTATGTAAATTATATTTTATAAAATATATTACATTTTTGTCAATATAAATATACTTATATATTTATATTAAATTTTTAATGATATATAATGTTTTTAAGAAGTATAACTTTTATCGGTACTAAAAAAAGAACTGATAAAGGAGGTACTTTTATCAGCATTTTTTTAGCACTGAAAAAGGGTAACACTCAATAAACACAAATCTATGGTAGTGTACCTAGAGAAATCAGAAGAGAAGCTCCAAAATTATGATGGAATGATGATGTTCAATTGAATTATGTAGGTTTGATTAGTTGTGACAAGATATTTTTAAGGAAAATTGTGTCATAGATACTTATCTGTGATCGAATCTGCCAAAAATAGTTACCACTATAAATAGTTATGACAATGAATGAAAAAGAATTTTCTATAGATTACTAAATCCGTTACAAATGCTACTCACCATAAATTACTTCTATTTAATCTACTGATATACTATTTGCACTAAAAATTAAATTTTATCACAAATAGTTTCATTTATGAGGGAAGGGTATTTATTTTTTTATCTACAAGTATTTATGATGGATGAGGGTCTTGTCGCTAATAAATTTATTTTCCATGGAAAACCAAATTTCATAGAAAATAATCCTTTCTCAAGATATGAAATCTTTCCACCATAAGTATTTATAATGAGAATCGTATCCTATTAAAAATGTCTCAAAATATATAGTTATTTTTTTATGGGTATCCCATTCCATCACAATTAAATCAAAGTTATTAATTAGTTTTGAAAGGTTCCCATTTCGTAGAAAATGACCCGTTGTTAAAAAAACTATTTTCCATGTGTTTTCAAGATTATGATGTAATGGTCATTTCATCTTGATAATTTAAATATATATATAGTTTAATAAAGTTAAAAATAAAATATAGTGCATATTTTTTTAACTAAAATATTTAATAATGAATTTATTCAGAAGTCGGTTTAATTTATACATTTTTGGGTAGTTTCAATGTTCATCATCGTAATTTTCCCATTAGTTGCTCATTTTTTAATGATACTATATAAGTGGATTTCAAAACTGTTAGATGAATCCTTTAATAGATCTAAAAAAGAATTGTTGATCTAAAACCATTACAAGTGGGAAAATTTTATAATCGCTAGAACAGTTTTGAAAAAGGGGCCATTTATCAATGATAAAAAACACTCAAAAAGGGTGACCTTTATCAATGATACTTTTAGCTCTAATAAAATTCAGTCTACTATAGTGTGTTGTTAAAATTACAGTACACTACAACAAGAAATACACCTATATATCAAAAATTATTAATTTTATTGAAATAAAAATTACATCACAAATACAAGAAAAAACACTATATTATACATATTTCAAACATTGTTTTGTACAATTAAATTAGCAAGTAATATAAAAAACATTCAAAATCATCAATGGTTTTATTTTCTTTAGCACCTGAACCACTCTAAAAAAAGACCAATAAGGGTATTAGTTTATGAACAAACCACCCAACTCAATCAAAAGAATCCACCTATTTAAGAAAATAGTCCGTATGTTAGTAATTCTATAAAGAAATAAATTAAACATAAATATGAATCAATACATTAGTAGAATGTAAATTTTAAATAAAAGGATACCCTTCGAGTCATACCCATCACATCATGCATCACAATGACATGAATATGATTATAATATTTCACAAATGGCTTAAGGACCGTTATACTAAAGTATGAATACAATCCAAATATGTTTTCTCAGTTTTGTGAATGTCACATGTCTTTTTTCTTAAAATATCAATTAAATCTGAATACAAAAATTTTGATCTATATGGGTCAGATCGTGTGTCTTATTGATGTGATACTAATTTCTATACCTCAAAAATGAATTATGAGTCATTTTCCTAAATTATTATGACAATGTGAGAGTTTTTTCTCAATTTTCATTAAGTGGAATAGGTTTTGAATAGAATTGTCAATTTTAAACTAATTACAGACACTTTGAGTCATACCAGGAACACTATGTTTCATATTGAAGTGTGGTTAACTCCTAAACATCAAAAATGACTTATAGATCATTTTCCTAATGTATCAAAATAATATGAATGTGTTTTCTTAGTTTTGAGTATGCTGTGTTTGTTTTTAACTAAAATGTCAATTTTAAATAAAAAGACACACTTAGAGTCATACCTGTCACATCGTACATCGGATTGATGTGAGATTAATTCCTACATGTCACAAATTACTTAAGTATAATTTTAATAATGTATCAAGATAGTATGAATGTATTTTCTTAGTTCTGAGTATGTCACATGTCTTCTTTTCACTAAAATTTCAAATTAAAACTGAGAACATAAACATTGTGTAATGTCGATCACATCATGTGTTGGTTTGATGTGTGGCTGATTCATACATGTAAGAATGTCTTATGAATTATTTTCCAAAGGTATCAAGACAATATTAGATTCTTTTATAAGTTTTCAATGAGTGGCACATTTTTTGTACTAAATTGTCAATTTTAATTTTGTAACTAACACTTTGAGTAACACTAGGTACACCATGTATCAGATTGAGGTGAGGCTTATTCTTACATGTCAAAATTGAATTATGGGTCATTTTATCAATGTATCAAAACAATTTTATTTTCTTTCTCAATTTTTAGTATGTGATGTATGTTTTGGACTAAAATATCAATTTTAAATAAAAACACAATCTTAGAGTCATGCATATGACACCATGCACCGGATTGATGTTCAGCTAATTCATACACTTCAAAAATGACTTAAGGATCATTTTTCAATATTATCAAAATAATATGAATTCATTTTCATAATTTTATGTATTTCATAGGTCTTTTTAACAAAAAATGTAAATTTAAACTGGGAAAACACACTTTGTGTCATAACGGTCACATCGTCTATCAGTTTGATGTGAGAGAGATTCATACATGTAAAAAATAACATATGAATAATTTTAATAAAATATGAAGAAAATATGAGTGTTTTTTATTGGTTTTTAATGAGTTACACACAATGGAACTAAATTTTCAATTTTAAACTAATAAAAAACAATTTGATTCATACTTGGAACATTGTATAAAAAATTGTGGTGTAGCTAATTCCAAGACATCATAAATGACATATGGTTAAGTATCAAAACAATCCAAATTTTTTTATCAGTTTTGAGAATGTGACATGTGTTTTGAACTAAAATTACAATTTTTAATAAAAATAAACTCTTGGTGTCAAACTGGTTGCACTATGGATAGGATTGATGTGTGGATGATTCATACACATCAAAAATGACTTAAGTATCATTTTATTTAAGTATCATGGAAATATGAATGTTTTTTCATAGATTGGAGTATGTCATCTATATTTTTTAATAAAATTTCAATTTAAACCAACAGCAAGAACTTCGATTCATACTGGCCAGATCATGTGTCAGTTTGATGTGAGATTGATTCTTGCACATCAAAAATTACGTGTTAATCATCTTCCAAAAGTATCAAGATAATCTTAGAATTGTTTATTTTTTTTCAGTGATTGAAGAACTTTTGTAACTACATTTTAAATTTTAAATTGATAACAGACACTTTGAGTTATACCAGGCACACCATGTATCAAATTGAGGTGTGGTTGATTCCTACACCTCAAAAATTACTTATATATCATTTTCCAAAAGTATCAAAATAATCTGAATGAGTATTCTTGATTTTAAAAATGTAACATGTTTTTTAAACTAAATTTTGAATTTAAAATAACAATAAAAACTTAAAGTCATTTTGGTCACACCATATAGTGACCCTACTTTTCTTACAGGATTATTACATCATTTTATAGGTAAAAACATAAAAACATGGAAAAACTTTGATCAATGGTTTAATTTACTTGTAAAAATTTGAACATACATCACTTATCCATAATAAAACATAAACATTAACTAAATTCCTTCTTCTCCAGCTTCTTATTGGCCCTTGAGTTCTATTTAGTACAATTAATCACCTAAGGATATACATCAAATAAAGGGGTGAGCTAAAAGCACAGTAAGAGGAAAGATAAGAACATGAATCAATGTAAAATGGGTGAGCATGGCTATAATAATCATAACATAATGATAGGTTCTTCATCATAATCATGAGAGGTGGTATTATATAATCTAATGGAATTAGGAATTACATAAAATTGAAACATCATGTCTTAGTGGTCACCTACCACACATAGTTGTAAACAAAGATAGAATCTTGTTCATGCATAAAATCTATGAATAATCATAAAATAATCTTTTTGAAAAATTATAGAATCATTTTCATTCATATTTTACATTATCTCATGAGATACATCAAATTACCCAATGTATTGGATCACTATATGATTCCAGGCACACCAGTCACATCATAAAATTTATATAATCGTGAAAGCCATATAGAAAGTATATTAATAATTGTAATAAAATAAAACATGTAAAATAATGGTTTTCATTTCATAAAATATACAATGATGAATAAACTCAGGGTTACTAAATGTAAAAGTTAAAGCATATTTTGTATACCATTCATCATTGTTGAGTGAAGAAGAAACAACTTAAGAGGATTCAAAATGTGTTTTGGAAAGAATATTTCATTTCGAAAATATTTATATTTTTCATAAAAAATATTATAAACAAGTATATACCTGAAAATAAATGGTTATAAAAAATAAATAACATCAACACTAAAATTTGGAATGAAATAGGAATAACCCAATAAAAGGAAATTGGGTTCGAAAATTCTCTTACTAATTGTCGGAATGATTTCTTCATGTTAATATACTAGATAATAAATTAGATAACTTAGTTAATAAAAAAATAATATATTATAAATTTATTTGATTTGTTATAGATTTATTAAGTTCATTTATGGCTATTTTTGTGAGTTATGTAGTTCAATTTCATCGTTCTAGGAGTATTCATTTTCTTGGTTTTCATAATCGATTTCTCTTGTGTACATGTATGGAAGTTCATGTAAAATGAGAATAATTATACAGAATTGAAATTTTATTTCACTAATGAACATTTAGAAGTTTAAATTAATTTATAAATTAATTTTTTATATGATATGAGGATGACTCCTTAGATAAAACATTAATGAAAATTATTTAATTTATTTTAGTGGTTTTTTCGACCATCACAAACTTATATCATTTAATGTAATATCTTGTTTATAAATTGGTTCTAGAACATTATTTAAATTATAATATGTATAATAAAATAATATTTAACTATAATAATTGTTTTATGAACAAAGTTTAATGTAGAAATGGATAATGAAAATGCATTATCCAAGATGGTGGTAAATCAACACATCACGGTTGATATTTTCTTTTTTAGAATAAAAGGAAGATAGAAAAGATTTGATGATGGATTAATCCATTGAAACAATAAAATTATAGTATATAAATGATATTGGAGTTATAATGCCACTTTAATAAGGGTAGTTGAGGGATTAACTATAAAATAAAAGAAATTAAAAAGAAATTAAAAGGAAAAAAAGAGGGTATTACCTCTTGAACTACTTCTCCTTGAGAACCTCATTAGTGAAAATGGATTTGGTATTTTTCTGAGACCAAAGGACCCTGGATGTGGGGTATAGACTTGGTAAGAGTATTGGGTATAATTTGTAAAATCTTAAAGGCTTTGTATGTGTGAGGAGAATAGGTTGTGAGGGGTGGTATTTATACGGGAGAAGAGGGGTGTTTTTATTATTTTATTAATAATTTTATTATTTTGGATCAAAACTATCAATAGTGTTGAAACTTTTTATTAAATATATTAAATAATTAATTATATTTCAATATTATGGTATTACAACATCCATACATCACCCATGACTCAATAATTCATGTATTTGTTAAATACCATAAATTAGCATATCTCACTATTCACCAAAAATTCAACTCTTTTAGAAAAATACAAAAAAAATCACCCTAACTATTTTTTATGTAGAGAAATAAAAAATGGTATCCATTTTATAAAATTAATTTTATAAATGTGATTAATATAAATTTTAAATAAAATCATCATTTACTAGAAAAATACAGATTTCAATATTATAAATTATTTTGTAACACTTTCAAAAATTAATGGTGTTCTTGTAAAATTATCTTATAATCATAAGAAAATAAAATATTAATTTATAAATATATTTTATGAAAATAATTTTTATTTTAAATGGTTATTTTAATTATAAAATTGTATATAAATATTTATTACTTAGAAAAATACCAACACTTAATTTATCATTTCTAAAAACTTTATTTACGTATAAAAAATATAAATATATCATATTTTCACTTATAAGATACCAAAATTTTATTTATAATTTCATAGGTTAGGTTACTATTTTATTTTCCTAATTTCTATTCTTAATGGTCACATTACTATTCCAATGTTCAAGTTACTTTTCAATTGGTATAGGTTCCTTAATTTTTATAAATTCCTCATATTTCATTCAATATTTATTAAAAAATTATGTATTGTGTTCTCTGTGTAATTTTATGTGATTTATACTATGTAAAATATTCATAAGAATGGAATTTCAATTGATAAAATTATGGGTCATTACATTCTTCCCCCCTTTTGAAAGTTCACCCTCAAAATTTTGTTTTACATTAAGAGGTGAGGGTATTTCTTTTTTATTGATTCCTTGAGTTCCAAAGTCACTTCTTCATACTTATTGTTACTCTACAATACTTTGACAAGGTGAGTTGTCTTGTTGTATAGAACAGTGTTTCTTCAGTCCAAGAACTTTACTAACTGCACTTCATATGAGATTCCATTCCCCATTTGTACCACCTTCAAATTTAGTACATGTGAAGGGTCAGGTATGTACTTCCTGAAGATAGATGCATGGAACACATCATAAAATTGAGCCATACATAGTGGAAGTTCAAACTGATAGGTCACTAATTTTATGTGATCAAGGATCTCAAAGGGGCCACTGTACCTAGGGATAATCTTTCCTTTCATTCCAACCTACATGACTCTTTTCAATGGTGATATTCAAAGGAACAATTTATCTATAATTTTTAACTCCAAGTCTCTTTGATGATTTTCATTGTTTCAATTTTTCCAACTCTAAGTAGTTTTTATGTGTTTCTAGATGGATTGAACTTTATCTATCATCTCTTTCACAAGATCAGGTCAAAGTACCTTTCATTCACCAACTTCATCCCAATAGGTTGGAGTTATATATTTCTTTCCATACAAAGCTTCATTTCAGGCCATCTGAACACTCGAGTGGAAGATATTTTTGTATGAGAACTCAACCAATGGGAGATGATGATACCATCCACCTTTAAATTTCATTTAGAAGGCTCTTAGAATGTATTCAAGCATCTGAATAGTCATTTTAGATTGTCCATCAGTTCGGAGGTGATAGTCTATGGTGAAATTCAATTCATTGATTAAATAATGTTGAAGTCTTCACCGAAAACTAGATGTGAAACTTGGATCACGATCTGATGTGATCAAAAGTGGAACCCCATGCATCCTCACTGCTTCCTTCATATATATCTTGGAATGTTTTTTTGATGATAATTCCTCCAAAATAGCACTAAATGGGGTTGTCTACATAATTTGGACCACCACAAATCATATCGCATTGTTTCCTTTGGATATATTCAGTAGACTAGTGATGAAGTCCATAGTGACATTATCCCATTTATAGATGGGTATTGGCAATAGTTACATCATCACTTTGGACATCTGTCACTCTACTTTAACTTGCTAACATACCAAACACCATGAGATGTATTTTTCAATATCCTTCTTCATGTTATCCCATCAGAAGTGTTCTCTAAGATCATGGTACGTCTTGGAACTTCTAGGATGGATAGAAAAATATGAGTTATGTGCATTATCCAATAGAACCTTCTTTATCTGAGGTTATGAAAGCACACACATCCTCATTCTAAACTGAATCACACCAAAATATTTGATATGTAACACTTGTAGCTTCCCTTCCTTTACTACGTTCATCTTCTTTTGTAACTCTAGATCGTCTTTTTATGCCTCATTAATATTCACTTGGATATATGGTTTGGAAATAATTTGGGAAATGTAGGATAATTCCTTACCATTTTTATTTCCAAATATATCCTTTTCATATCCATAAATATTGGGTCTTTCCCAATCTGCATCATGGATAGTGTAGTAGGTTCTTTTCTGCTAAAAGCATCAGCTACCTTGTATGCTTTTCTGATATGGTAATGAATAGAGAAATTATAGTCCTTAATTATCTCAAACCATGTCCTTTGCCTCATGTTGAGCTTCTTCTATGTTAATACATACTTCAGACAATTATGATTGGTATATATGTCACACTTCTCACCATAAATATTGTGCTGCCAAATATTTAGAGTGAATATAACAACTTCTAACTCTAGATCATGTGTCTGGTAGTTCTTCTCATGGATTTTCAACTTTTGTGAGGCATAGGCTATAACTTTATCATTCTTCATGAGAATAAAATGGAATACTTTCTTAAAATCATCATTGTATGTCACACAAATTTCTCCACTTATTGGTAATATGAGTACAAGTACACTGATCAGCCTCCCCTTTTTCTTCTTGAAGCTTTCCTCACATTCTTCCATCCAAACATACTTTACCCCTTACCTTGTTAACTTAGTTATCATGATATATAATATAGATATATTTATCACAAAAAATCATTAGTACAATGATAATCCAAGAAAACTAGGTATTTTTATGACACTATAGGGTCTGGTTCATTTCTCAATTTTCTTTTTTCAAGGGTCCATAGAAATTCCCTTACTTTTGATCACGTGTACCAAGAATGTGACTTGCTATATCCAAAAGTCACACATAACAAACTTTTCATATAATTTATCATTATTTAATTTCACTAACAAAATCCATAAATGTTCTTCATGTTCCTCCATTATCATGGAGTAGATGAGAATATCATTGATAAACACTACCACAAGTTTTTCAAGGTAGTGTCAACAAAATCTATTCATTATATCCATAAATATTGAAGGGTTGTTAGTAAGTCTAAAGGGAATCACTAGAAAATCATAGTTCCCATAGCTTGTGTGGAAAACAGTCTTCTAAATATCTTCTGTCTTCACCTTCATTTGAAGATATCCCGAACAAAGATCCTCCTTTGAGAAGTATTGATATCCTCATAGTTTATTAAATAATTCATTAATCCTTGGAAGTGGATACTCGTTCTTTATAGTGATCTTGTTGAGTTCTCTATAATCGATATACATCATCATTGAACCATCCTTCGTCTTGAAAAATAGTACTTGTGCTCCCCAAGGTGATTCCCTAGGGCATATGAACCCTTTTTCCAAGTACCCTTGCAGCTGCTTCTCTAATTCTTGTAGTTTGATCTGGACCATCCTATAGGGTAATTTTTAGATAAAAGTACCTTTGAGTATCAATTAGATTGATAAATCTACCTCATGATCTAGTAGAAGTCTAGATAACTCTTCAAGAAATACATCATTGCATTCCCTCATAATGGGAATTTCCTCTAGGTTGATACCTTCCTTTGACTCAACCATTTGAGCGAGGTATAATTCTTCAAAGGGAATAAACACCCACATCATTGAGGGATTTTACAAAGGAGACTCCTGATCTTCCTTACATTTTTAGTGGGGAATAGGATGGTTTAGAATTTAAAAATATATTTCCATTTCCCAAAAGATGATATGTTCTTTATATAACAGGATCCAATTCATGCCTAATATAGCGTCAAATTCCACTATAGGAAGTATAATGTGATTCTTTGGAAGAATATCCCCACATACGCCAACAGGAGAAGATCCCAACACTTGGGTTTCAATTATTACACCACTAGGTGTTTTTATAGATTTATAAACTTCAACGTGTCAAGGATTCTATTCAATAGTTCTAGAAAATATTCAGGATATAACAGAATGTGTAAAAACTGAATCAAATAATACATTTTCCATTCTTGAGTGAATAGGATGTGTACCTTGTATGAATTCACTTTGTTGATCCACTTCAGCAGTAGTGATGGAATAATATTTCCTATTCTCTTTTGTATTTGATTTTTTTTAATGCTAATTACCCTCAAAGAGTCGAGGTTTAGTGAACTGTCTTTCATAGTTCCCTTTCTCCCAATAATTAAATCATTGAACCATGGGTGGTTATCTCCTTTCATCCATCACATTGGTTGGATTCTTTATGTCTCTCCAACATTTATGAACATGATGTCCTTCTCTCCCACACATGAAGCATTTACCTGTCCCTTTGAGTAAATTCTAATGATTTATCTTCCCACATTTTATCTATGGGAGTGGTTTCAATTTATTTCCACCTTTTTCATTTGATCCTCTTTCTTAAAACTCCAACTTCTATTTCTTATCTCCAGAGCCATGGTACCATTCTATAAACTCCATATCCACTTCGAGATAACATTAAAAAAATTCTTAATAACTACCAAAGTCTCAAATTTCTTGGTCCTTTTGAATGTTTGGTTTTAAAACACTAACGAATTTATCTATATTTCTACCATTTTTATAAAAAAAATCATAGGCATACCTTTAAATCCTTGTGAAATTTTCTTTATAAGCTATAATTCATTCACCTTACTTTTGTATCATCTCTATGAATTATATCTCCATAGTTGTATAAAGAGTTATAGGAAAATACTTATTAAGAAATATTTTCTTAAATTCTTCCCACTTAATATCTTTAATTTTCATCCTTTGGTTTAGTGTTCTTAATTGATTCCCGCCTTTGATAGGCCTCTCTATCTAAATAAAAAATGACCAAAGTAACATTCCCCATCTCAGAAGAGTGGATCACTGAAAAGATCTCTCCATTGAGTTAACCCACTATTCCACAATTAGTGGATCATAAGATCTACTAAACGTCAGTGGTTGTTTTCTCATAAAAGACCCATTGTACAATTTCTTCCTCTTAGGTGAAGGTAGAAATTTCACATTATTTGGGTAATTTTTCATTGCCTGAGACATCTAGGTTAGAATTGCAATTAAATTTGTAACTTCTCCTCATAAGGCATTGGGAATTTCATTCAGGCATTTGCAGCATTGTCCCTCACATGGTTTGTTGGTCTGGTTTCTCCTCATTCCCACCATTCTCTATAGTAGAAATTTTTTAATGAAACATAAGTCAATAGTTCATGAGTAAATAATTTATTACTTTATGAAATTATCTCTAAAGGAATTTCTTGTGGGATCCCGATGTTTAGAATTTTTCTAAAACAATGCTTCTTGGGTTCTTACATATACTTAGTCTCATAGTAAGGGTTTTAACTAATGTTTTCTAATCTATATTCATAAATTAACTAAACCATTCTCTAAAACCAACTATAGAGACACTACTTTTCTTACATGACTATTACATTATTTTAGAGGTAAAAACATAAAAACATTAAAAAATGAGGATCAAAGGTTTATTGTCGTGGGAAAATGAGGACCATTCAACACTTATCCATAATAAAACATAAACATTGATTTAATTCCTCATTCTCTAAATTCTTAGTATACCTTGTATTCTCCTTAGTACAATTAATCACCTGATGATATACATTAAAGAAAGGGGTGAGATAAATTCCAAGCAAGAGAATAGATAAAAACATGAATTAACATAACATGCATGAGAATAATCATCATCCTCATAACATAATCATAGGTTCATCATCATAATCATTAGATGGGGCATTAGATAATGTCATGGAATGTGGAAATGAATAAAAATGAAATGTCGTGTCTTAGTGTTCAACTACCACACATAGTTGTGAAAAAATCTAGCATCATGTTCCCACATAACATATGTGAATAATCATATAATCATATTTTTGATCAAGGATATCATAATTTTAATACATATTTCACATTATCTCATGAGATATATCACATTACCCAATGCATTGTAGCTTTTTATAATTCTTTGTGCACCCATAACGTCATAACATTTACATAATCATGCATGACACATAGAAATTATATCAATAAAATTCATAAAATAACCCATGTAAAGGTATGGGATTCATTTAATACATCATACATTTATGAATAAAATCTATGGTTCCTAAATTATAAAGGGAAAAACATATTTTGTATAAAATTCATCATTCTTGAGAAAAGAAGAAACAACTCAAGAGTAGTCAAAATGTATTTTGGAAAAAAGATTTATTTTGGAAAATCTTTGTATTTGTAATAAAAACAGATTAAAACATGTATAAAATTGAAAATAAATTGGTATAACCATGATAGAACATCCCCACTGAAATTTTTCATGAAATAGAGAATAACCTAAATAAAGGAAATTGGGTTCGAGGATCCCATTACCTTATTGTATGAATGATTTATGAACTTTAATATCTTGTAAAATAAATTTTGATTCATTAATTACTAAATAAAAAACCTATTATACATGTATTTTATTTATTATAATTTTATTAAGTTAATTTATGGCTGTTTTGGTGATTTATATAGTTCAATTTCATTGTTTCGGGGGTGTATGTTTTCTTGGTTTTCATGATTGGTTTTGCTTGTATACATGTATGGATGTTTTTGTAAAATGGTAATAATTATCAAGAAATGAAATTATATGTTATTAATGAACATTAAAAACTTTAAATGATATTATAAATCATCTTATTATATGGTATAAGAATGGTTTCTTAGATAAAATTATAATTAAAATGATTTAATTTATTTAGGTGGTTTTACGAATATCAAGAACATATATAATTTTATTTAATATCATGTTTATATATTGATTATAGAACATTATATGTATTATAATATGTATAATAAAATCTTTTTTAACCATAATAATTGTTTTATGACTATCCTTGAAGGCATTAATGGAAAATGAAAATTCATTATCCACGATGACGGTAAATCAACACATCACGGAAGATGTTTTCATTTTTAGAATAAAAGGTATAGGTAAGATATTTGATGATGGATTATTCCACTAACATAATAAAATTATATAATATAAAATATAATTGAGTTATAATTCTACTTGAATAATGGGAGGTGAGTGGGGAATAAGAAAAAAAATAAATTGAAAAAAAAAATAAAATGAAAGAGGATTTTGCTTCTTAAACTTATTCTCCTTGAGAACCTCCTTAAAGAAAAAGGGTTTGGTGTTTTATTGAGAAAAAAGGATCCTAGATGGGGGGGAGACTTGGGAATATTATTGGGAAAATTTATTATAGGCTTCAAGGATTTGGAGGTGTGATGAGAAGAGGTGTAGAGGGGTGGTATTTATAGGGGAGGAGAGAGGTGTTTTTTTATTATTTGGTTCATTATTTTTTTTGTTTTGGCTCAAGACTATCAATAGTTAATAATTTTATCACTAAATATATTTATTAATAAATTATATTTCTATATTATGGTCTTACATCAGCTATAGATCATCAATGACTCAGTAATTCATGTATTTGTTAAATACCTTAAATTACAGTATGTCACTATTCACCAAAAATTAACTATTTTAGATAAATACCAAAAAAATCACCTTAACCATTTTTTAATGTTTAGAAATAAAAAATGGACTTCATTTTATGAAAATAATTTTCTAAATAAGATAAATTTAATTTTTAAATAAAATCTTCATTTGAACAGCTTCAGGTTTAATATTATAACTGATTTTATGACACTTTCAGAAATTAATCAAATTCTCATAACATTATATTATAATCATAAGATAGAAAGTTATTAGTTTATGAATATATTTTAAAAAAATAAACTTTCTTTTAAATCATTATTTTAATTATAAAATTGTAAATAAATACCTATTACTTATAAAAATACAAACACTTAATTTATTATTGTTAAAATATTTATTTACTTATACCATGATATAAATATATCATCTTTTCACTTATAAGATACCTAAATTTTATTTATACTTTCATAGGTGAGTTTACTATTTTATTGGTCTGATCACTATTCCTAATGGTCACATTACTATTCCAATGGTGAAGTTACTAGTCTATTGGAATAGGTTTTTAATACCTAGAAATACCTCTTATTTAATTCATTGTTCAATTATAAAGTTTGTACAATGTTCTATATGTGATTATATGTGATTTATACTATATGACATAATTATAAGAAGGGAACTTCCATTAATTAAATTATAGGTTGTTAGACATCGTTCATTATATTAACGTGCATCTAATTTCTACATGTAAAAACAACTTATGAATCGTTGTACTAAAGTATAAAAACAATCCAAATGTGTTTGATCAATTTTGAGTAATCCGTGTGTCTTTTTTACAGAAATTCCAATTTAAACTGAGCACATTTACTTTGAATCATACCAATCAAAATTTGTTTTAGTTTGATTTGAAACTAATTTCTACATGCCAAAAATGAAATATGAATCATTTTCTTAAATTATCATGACACTAAAATAATTTTTCTCTGTTTTCAGTGAGTGACACACATGTTTTGAACTAAATTGTCAATTTTAAACCGATAATGAACATTTTTGAGTCATATTGGGCACATCGTATATTATATTGAGGACGGGTGTATTCCTACATGGCAGAAATTATTTATGGATCATTGTACTAAATTATCAATACAATAAAAATATATTTTATCATTTTTTAGTATGTGATGTGTGTTTTGAACAAAAATGTCAATTTTAAACTGAAAACATGTACTTTTAGTCATACTAAACACATCGTGTATCAAATTGAGGTGAAATTTATTCTTATATGTCAAAAATTACTTTTGGATTATTTTAATTAAGTATAAAAATGAAATGAATGTGTGTTCTTAGTATTGAGTGTGTGATGTGTGTTTTGAACGAAAATAAAAATTATAAACTAAAAAATCTACTTCAAGTACTATACACATTATGTATCATATTGAGGTGCGGCTGATTGAGGTGTTACGAATTCCTACAAAATCCCAAGTAGCTTCAAAAATCTTACGAGCACTATCATATTGAGAACACCATCCATTGGATTGAGATGTGATTGATTTAAACACGTCACAAATGACTTATGAATAAATTGTATATAGTATCAAAAAAAATCTAAATATTTTTTGCTTGATTTTAAGTATGTAATTTTTTTTGAACTAAAATGTAAATTTTAATCTAATAACATAAACTTCAAGTCATATTGGGCATACCATGTATCGGATTGAGTTTTTTTTTATTCCTATACTTTATACCATATCTTTTTATTCTTCAATTAATTCATCATATGGGGTTATCTAACAATATTGTTGTTTAATAATCCAAATTTTTTAATGCATTACATAATAAATAGAAAAGTGTATCATAATGAGTGTATCATATTAGTGAGTGCATAATCATTTTATATGAGTGCATCATTATTACATAATCCTTCTTCACGACATGTATTAAAATTAACAAAATAAATATCATATAAAAATGATAAGGAAATTAACTAAAAATTATAGATAAAATAATGATAAATTCACTAAATAAGTTGTAGGAAGTCATCTATTTATGATGTCTGTATACAATATGACACCATGTATTTTACATATTCACATATAAACAAATCTATTTACTATTATTAATATGAGGAAAGTTTAAATACCTAGTAGTACTGGAAAAAATAAAGGATTAGTAAAAATTTTAAATCAAATGGTAATTATCATTGGAAATACCTCTATAGGTATGCTTGTTTGTAGATGGAATACAATATCTTATATAAATTTGAAAACATAATAACCATAATATTTACCATTATTTTGTTCTGATCATTTCAGAAACATTGATAAAAATAAGTAATTTTTATTGATTTATGTTTTGATAGTGGAATTATTTTATATATAACCTAAATTTTATCCATTTATAGAAGTCAATGGGATTTTTGTGCTTATGGAATCTCCTCCTTCCATAATCTTTATGATATTTAAACATCTCCCTATTATAACATAACTTTTATTATAACACAATATAAAATATAAAATTTTATTTTATTTTAAAAATGTTGAATCTAGTGTATTTAAAATTGATAGATGTCATCACATGTGGTTGGTTTTTTGTGTATCCATTCATTGAATCCAGAAAATTAATCTTTAGAGTATCCAAAATGATGGTAATGAGTAACAGATTCTTCATAATAAAAAGGAATATGTAATGAAATTAATAAAAATATAGTTGATATGATAAAATTTTATAGTTTAATTTTTACACCATGGGTATTAAAAAGATTTTTTCTTCAAAAAGTTTTCTTTTAAACATTGTGGCTATTTTTTCTAGTATCCCTTCAAATTGCTTTGGTTCCCACGAGAATTGTTGTGTAGATGTTATGTGAGGACTAATGATTCCAAATTTCTATTCATATGGTTTTCACTTCAAATAGTATTTATATATACACCTAAAAAAATTATGAATATTATTTTGTAATAGTAAACATAGTAGATAAACTATTTGAAAAACATATCATGAAAACACACATCATGTATACATTGACAACTAAGACTCCTATCCATTCATGCTTGAGGATTTAATTTACATTATCAAGACCTATATAGTATTTAATGGACTCTTCGTTCATCTTCTCTTTAAAATAAATCATGGTCATATCACCACTTGATAACATTGCATCTTTATGAATATTTAATTTAAGTAAATGAAGATGTTTAATGGGTGGTGTAAAGTTACTTTGTGAAAAACAATTTGATTGGTTGGTTGATCCATTAGATTATTTTGATTCGACCTTCCCTTTCAACACCTTTCCTTTGTCCATATATAATAAAATTCATCCGTTCATACCTTTTTTCATTAATTATTAAGGTTTTTTCATGAAAAGTAAATTGGAAATTAATGTTTCTTTATCGAAATGAATTTTTAAAAGATCTAATGTAAATGATAGGAAAGTTCCAATAACTTTCTTGACCAAATAAATATCAGCATCATCAAGTGTAAAAGGTATCTTGGTTCTTGTCTCATGAGCTATGTGAATCCCCACTCTCATATTCCCTATTTGAAGATATGTTTTGTGTAGAATATCTCTTTGGATATTGGACATGGCACCCCTCACAACAAGGCAATGAGTGGGTGTTGATAGATATAAATCAGAATCATTTTCACCATATAGAATATCAGTAAAAGAAAGACATCAGTTTTTTATAGATTAAAATTTCACAGAATTTTTTTTAAAAATATTGACTACCTCTTCTAAGAAATATCTTCTAGGGGAATGGCTCACTTTAAAGCTAGTAAGGGGTGGGAGAATCTTCCCATAGTGGTTATTCTTGTGTTTTTTCTTCTCTTTAATTCTTCCCCATAACATTTTCTAAAAACTATGACTGCCAATTAATTTTTTCTTCTAGATTAGTTAATCATTCCATTAACTCTTCCATTTTCTTATATTTATCCCCTTATTCATTTCTTTTCACAGAATATGACTTGGGTAACACCCAAAATCTCACACCTCTGATGCATCCATATTGTTCTGGATGCTTCAAGGGTGTCGATAGAAGTTTTTCATTTGATACAACTGATGATGTTTCTTATGCCTAAGTTAGATAAAAAATAGAAGAAACTAAGTAATAAATATTATATAATATCGATTTAAATAAAAAAACAAATTTATTACTTCATACATTCACATTATTCTCATAGTTTTTGTGTGTTTTCATCCATTATTATCTTGTCTTTATTAACACTTGCCTCCATCCATAGCACATGAAGTGGGATGTAAGTGTATTTTTATTTTGATTAATCAATATGTATATAAATAAAGGAATATAATAATTTTTTTGTTTCATGTCACATAAAATCACTATGATAGATTTAAAATACGTACCATTTTTTCAAGTGAAGTGTACCCCATCCTTGCTTTACAGTATGGGTATACTAGTTTTTCTGCTAATTTATTATTTTTAGAACATAGTTTTTGTTTCATCAATTAATAATTCTTAATCAAAGTGATTAATACATGTATTTTCAGTCAATTTATTACCAGTAAAAATGTACCTAAAAAGATTTCTCCTCATGATAACCAATACACACATCCCATGTTTGTTGGTTTATCAGGTGTGCATACATCTATGGTGGGTGTAGGTTTATTTTCCACTTATCATCTTTGAGATGATACTTTGTAATATTTTTTGTGAAATCTTCTATGATATTTTTGAATGATCATTAATAAAAATTTATTTTAAGATTATTCTACTAAAAATAAACTCTAAAAGGGATAATAAAGAGTAAATCAGTGTTTCATTATTATTTTTAGTAAAATAATGAAACTATATCATAATTTTAACCTAATAACTTCCCAAATTAGTTATTTAAGTACCAACACCACATTTTTCCTTGAATTTGCATCAATCATCACACACATGCGAGTAGTGAACACAATGTAACTAATAAATATGGCCTTTTGGGGTTAACAGGATAGCCATGTGCATTTTATCAAACCTTGAATTTGATGCCTTTGTTTCTCATTTTAATAATTTTTTCTAACACCATCACACTATGGTGTTCCATTTTTTTACACATTTTATCCACTATCTATCAATTCCATAGCTTCAACATCATCAATATTTTGTTCTTCAAGATTGGTAGCACAAACATGCGCAGAAGGTTGTTATTCTTATGCATTGGGAGAACTAGCATGTTGAGAACCCTATTGTTCCTTAGGACTTAGAGCATCAGTATATGAAAAAGTCATTATCTACAGAAGTGGTTGAGAATTTAATTTATATTATGTAAATGTAACAGTGAACAGATAATAATATGAGGTAACATAATGCATATTAAAATAAAAATATAACATGATTATTGAAATATTTTTTTTTAATCTTTATGGGATTCTACCCCTCTATCGAGTATCCAAATCCTTTCAATGTGGTCTCCTATGACATACAAGATCTTAGCTACATTAGGAAAACTATGAAATGACAGTAACATCCCAATGAAAGGGTCACCCAAAATTGATTTGACATCCGACCCTTAAAGTTTTTTTAGTTGATAACAGAACAATTGACCACTTTCAATTTGTAGGATATAGAACATAAAATACATGTACTTCCAATGATTCTATTATAAATTGTTCATCTTTGTACCCATCCTTACTGAAATTCACTTTCATGAATCCAAATTAATCTATTTTAATATTACTCTTATTATCAATCTACTTGCATTGAAATATCATCACTTGGAATGTTATATAATTAAACTCCCATATTTTTTTAATGGTGACAATGTGTTACATATTCACATAAATTTGATTTTTTCCTTAGTAATAGATACATGAATAACTTTATAAAGAAGTGTAACTCCTCTAATTTTTATGGTAATATGTTCATCATATTAATTTGTATAGAAAATATAACTATTAATTACATAACCATTATAATATAATACATTCACACTTGGTAATATGGATATCTATCAAAGTAATATTGAAATTGACTATATATTTCCAGTTGACTCCTTAAAAATATGTTCTAAAACCCATCCTATAAACTATTGATTTTGTGTATTTTCTATCCATCTTTCATCCCTTGGTAGATTCAAATGCCTAAGAATTGTTTTTTGGGTTTCAAAATACAGCACAAGCTCTAAAATGTTATGAAAAACATAAATGTGGGACTACTCCAACTATATAATACTAATTTTGGAAACATATATTTTGGAAATTATTTCACTCAAAAGTCTCCTAGTGTGATGAGATTTTGGAAGACCAATATTTTTCACATTGGACAGATAGTCGGTATCGAAGCACGTATTCGAATATATCTTACCAAGTAAACCGTCATATGAAATAATTCTAGTGGGAAGAACAAATCTGATTCACAATGTATGACAACAATTTCTATTTCCATAGTAGAAAATTTCACTATATCAATAAATTTTTCCCATATAAATTTGAAAAGGAAGTAAAGCTTGGTTAATGTAAGATAGAAATTCTTGGATAAAATAAAATCTAAAGCTACATACATTATATTTTGCATCAAAACATGAAAGTTATGTGATTTTAAACCCTTTAAATTTAAATCATTCATTGACATGATATTCTTGATACTTTATAAATACCCCTCTAGAACCTTTACATCATTTGTGAAGTTTCAAAATGATATCTCTCTTTCTTGGAATGAGTGTAAGTAGATAGAGTAATAAAATTCCATTTTTCAATCTTCACTAGAGAAAACACTTCCAGTATTCCTATGATAATCATTTCCAACTAAGACTTAATTACATTATTTTTTCATGTATATTTAGTAACATACCAATAACATTATAACATATATTTTTTTCAACAAACATTACACCAAGAAAATTTATGATGTACAAACAATTCTAGTATGGTAATTTAAAAAAACTTATCTCTTTTTCAAACTAGTTTTTGTAATGTTTTTTGAAAAAGGATTTCCAAGAGTAGTGTCTATATATTTTACTTTCTCAAAAGGTTGATCACCTATTGGTGGAGACGGTATTGTATGTTCTTCTGAACTCCCAATGAATAATTTCATCCAAGATCAGTACTTATGTCACCAGGGTAGAAATATGTGGTTTCCTAGAAACTAATTCTTTGATTAATGTTTAAACCTAATTGACTGTGTACCTTATTGAAAAATGGAACACCCTTGAGTTCTTTTAATACAATATCCTGACAAATTTCCATAAGTAGGAAAGTTATTTATCATCTCGTGAAACAAGGTTATCAACATGAAGTATTCATTTTTTTAAGAATCATAAAACATAACATCTAAATCCCATAATAATTTCAAATATTTGATCAATGGATCCAAATGAACATCAATATCATTACTCGATTGTTTTATTCTGGTTATAAGCAAAGATTACATAATGTATTTTCATTTCATGCATAACCATGGTGGCAAGTTATACATTACCAATATAATTGACCAAGTATTTGGAGCACTTATTTGAAATTAAAATTATTAACTCCATCTATAGATAGATAAATATGAAATTTTCTCAACTCATTTACAAATTTAAGATACTCATAATCAATTTTATTCCACTAAGGAGAGTCCATCAGGTGATGATGTTTCCCATATTTATTTCTTTTTTATGCATGCCTCATCAATTTTATTGAAGTATCCTCACTTCCATATAGGCGCCTAAGTATTAGAATGATTGGAAAGTACCATAAAGATTTCTTTAAGACCCATTTAATATTTCTTGAATCAAGAAGCACCAAAATTTGGGAAATTTTTAAGTGATTTTTTGTCCTTGTGAAACAATATACACTCATTTAGACAGACATGTATGATTTTAGAGATTATACACATTGAACGTAGAATTCATTTTGCATCATATATTTGTCAAGGAATATCATTATCTTGTGGAATCATATCATTCAATATAGAAAGTAATTTAATAAAACTAGATTTACTCCATATGTTTCCATATTTTATATTATACAGATTCATAATGGATAACAATGCTTTACATTTTGTAAAACCATCATATAATGGAATCATTTCACAACTATTTAACTTCTCAAACAATTTTGAATTATCACAAGGTTCATCTTAAACTATCATTATCATTTCATTAATACAATCTTTATCATCAATCACACCTGTAATCATATCCTCAGTATTTTATTTATCATTTTCCACATAGAAATTATATTATAGGATCAATAAAACACATTATTTTCCCAGTCACTCACTACATTGAGTTTTTCCCCATGTTTATTCCAACATTTATAACTTCGATTTATTTTGTGAACAATAAAGTGTGCTCCAAACACCTCTAGACTAATTATTCTGGAATAACAGCAACATAAATATGTACAAAGTTTTTGAGAATCTTCAAATGCATGATATTTTTTAAACTTGATGAACTATTTCACCCCATCTTAATACTCTTTTTTATCATATGATTAAAATATATTTATTTTTTATTCATATCCATCCTATTTGATTCGGTAATTTTAATATTTAACAAAATAAAAAAACACTTATAAATTTTTAAACATGGAACCCAAAAAAGTTCATTCTTAAATAACCATTTAAGGAACATGTACTCATTATTCTAATATAATGAGAGTTGAATGATGGGTATTCAGATAGTTAACATTTTATCAAAGGATCTCATAAAAAAACCTATGGAAATAAAACCAATCCATTAAAAACCACATGAAACTTTAAAACATTACATTTTATAATCAAATTTAAAAAATTAAACAACCTAAGAGGCATAAAAAATTACCAATATCATTATAACAAGGATTTAAAAACATAAATCACCTTTTATAAATCATGTCATAAAAGTAAAATAATTTAGTTGGGGAATTTTAATTTAAATGGACAACCAACTTTTGAAAATACAATTTGGGGAATTTCATTTTTAAGAACAACATTTAATAAAACAATTCAAGATATATAATTTGAGTTCTTGATATACCATTTATCCTCACACATGTATGAATTTATAAATATTGGTATCAATCATATCATTTCAAATATTAACACATCATTGTGATAATATATGAAATAATGTATCTATATTTATATCTCTATAGCCTTCATTTAATTCTATTATTAATAAAAAATGCAAAAAAACATTTCTCATTCATCTTGGTAAATCACTATATAAATCAACTATCATTTTCCTGAGCTAAAAAAAATTTGATCCCACATCAACAGCCTTTAAATGAATCTATGTACCATTAATTGAAAAATAATAAATTAAAATATTGATAAGATAAACCAATGTAAAATCCTCAATATGTAGTGTTGCAGATTGGAGTTTAAAAATAATATATGAGTGGAGCTTTGAAATTATCATTGTGTTGGATTAATTTTCATAGATTAATTAGAATTGGATCAATAACAAATCTTGTTTCAAAATAGTCATAATTTGTTGACTATAATGTAAGATGTTTTGGGTTGTGATGTAATATAATCTTTTTACATAATTTAAGTAATTGACTCCAACAATTTTTTGGTTATATCAAACGTCATGTTCTTTTGTATGTGATAGTTTATTCTGGATCCAAAATCCTTGTTCATAACCAATTTGTTTGTTCCATATCACATGTGTAAAAAATATAACAAATTAGTATCCATAAATTCTATATATATTTATAATGTTAAAAAATATTAAAAAAACATAACAACATATTAATTCCATAACAAGATAAAATTATTAAGAACAAACATAAAAAAATAAAGAAAATATATAAAGAGGATGTGTATAAGTATAAAAAGTATTGTGAAATAATTTTTATCAAGATATATAAATATAAAAAATTGGAACAAATCATAATAACTAAATTAAACTCATTTCATAATTATTATAAAAAATAAAAAAATCAATAGATATTAAAATGATTGGGGTTCTTATGCCTTATAATGGAAGAAAATGGGGGAAATAATTGATTTTAATCTATGGGAGAAGGAGGGATACGTGAAACATTGATCCTATTATCATTTTTTTCACCACCAAAAACACTTCCTACTTATCAATTGCAGTCACCACCATACATGATAAGTTGGAACGGTTTTTGTGATGCATGGCTAAGAGATCCAAGTAATCAAAGTGAGAAATAATGATGAATGGTTGAAAATGAACATCAAGGTGAGGGAGAGGGTGAACCAATAATGGTGAAAGGAATGGGAGATTGGGTTGATAATTAGATATGAACATTACGAATTATATATATATATAATCATTATAATATAATTATACTAATAAATAAAATATTATATAAATACTTTTTATAATTAAAAAAAAAATATAAAATTATATTTTATATGTAAATATATGTAGCGACCACCACCACATAAGCTCAGAGATGGTGCATACTACCATTATATTGGCATAAGAAACAAGGAATCAAATCACGATGGACTGATTAGTTTTGTAGTCTTGTTAACACTACTGGAAAAACAGCCTATACCCACGGTTCAAAACCGTGGGTATAGCCCCCAAACCGTGGGTATAGGCTATACCCACAGTTTTTGGAACCGTGGGCTGGAATGGCGTCGGTATAGGTCCCCAGCCTATACCCATGGTTTTCCAAAACCATGGGTATAGGTGTTCTGCCCCCGTGTCAATAAAACATACCCAATTGCCATAGTGTCAAAGGCTTTTCCCCATGGTTTCAAAACCGTGGGTATAGGTCCTAAAATAATGTGGCCTGCAGGTTTCGAACCGCAAACTCTCCACTGCAGAAGAAGCACCTAACCACTACCCCAACACCGATTTTATGTATATATGTATGTATTTAGTTAAATATAGTTATATAAACCGTGGGTATAGAGGGAAGAACCATGGGTATAGTACTCCCGCCAAAAAAAATTCTCTTCCCGCAGAAAAAAAAAATATCGCGCACACACGGGAAACCTATACCCATGGTTTTTCATAACCGTGGGTATAGGTATTTTAACCCAGATCTATCCCCACAGTTTTCCCCAAAACTGTGGGGATAGGTACCCCTATACCCCCAATTTTGAAAAATTATGGGTATAGAAGAATTTTCAGGACCTGTCCCCAATGTTTTGGAAAACTGTGGGGATAGGGCCCCCTATACCCACAGTTTTTCAAAACCATGGGTATAGGTCCTGAAAATTGACTTATGCTCACAGTTTTCAAAAATCGTGGGTATAGGGGGGTCTATCCCCACAGTTTTGGGGCAAACCTTGGGGATAGGTCCATTTTCCAATAGTGTAAACTTGATATATAATTGGAAATTACGTTACATTTTAAAATATATATATATATATATATATATATATTATAATTCCATTATTACCATTAGAATATCCATGCATATCAATCACAAAATACATCATCATATCCTCAGAAAAATAAAACATAAGAAAGGGGTAAGCTCAGATGCTCAGTAAGGGTAACTGTACAACAGAACCTATGAATAAATAAAGAGTAATCAAAATGGAAAGGTAAATAACTGAAATGAATTTCATTAAATTAGTAACTTGAGAATAATATGGAATAAATGAATGGTGAGAAAATAATTCCATATAAATAATTGCATGATCAGGAAACATAACCTTGGATATTCTTACTAATCAAATAATCACATGGAATATCAATAACTGAATTCATAATGATGGAATGTATAATGATGGATATCTAAAACTTGCCATAAATTCTTCATAGAAATACATATAATAAATTCAAGTCTTCATGAAAATAATTTAATACCTTTAAGTATCAAATCCATGATTCTAATAATGTCAAGGTTTTGTGTTTACATCTAATAAATAAGTAAGGTCTTGGCCAAAACCATATCTAGTTTGTCTCATGAAACCTATCAATGCATCGAATGGATTACATTAACTAATCCACAACTCATGCAATTATTTTCCAAATCATTCCTTATATATCGAATAATCTATTTAATTCATAAAACAATTCCTTATCAATTATCCATATTGAGTAAAGTATGTGATTTTATCAATATTTATCCAGTTAATCAAATTACTTTCAAATTAAAAACCATATATAAAAATAATATAAGGTTTAGGAAATAATCATATCTATCCCACAAGACTTTATATATTTAATATAAATTTGATTTCTAATGAAAAATGATTACAATAAAGTGATTATTTCAAGAGAAAGTTAATAATCACAAAAGGAATTGAGATTTTACAATAACTTTTACCACATGGTAATTTTCAAGTTAAATACATTTTTTTGAGATAATTAACATTAAATATTAAAATACCTTGAAATATGAATGAATCATGATATAAATTTCTAATTTTTAGTATATACATGATATATAAAGTGAATCGGTGTATGGAAAAAAAAGTCACAATGGAATGTAAATGGAGAAAAAAATCCTTTACCTTATGTTGCCTTTTGGGTTGCACATGATTTAACCTCCTATATAGTTTTTTAAACAAGTTTTTTAACATATTATAGAACTATATTAATATTTATAAAATCATATATGATCCTTTTATGACATCTTATTTCCCATTCATTAATAACCTTTCATTATTTTTGTTGTTTCTGGTGTTAATCGACATGTTCTCTCATACATGTTTCATCATAAAATATCTAGTTATTTAGCATATTATATAGTTATATAATCTATAAATTAATAAAAATGAAATAATTAACATATGTATACATCAATTATACTTTTAAAACAAATAATTAATGATGGTTGTGAAAAATTAATTACATTATGATCATGGAGATGGTAGGTTGTACATACATATGAGTAACATTTTACATTTTTCAATGATCATTTTGGAAAGGAGGTAAGTAATATTTTGAATTTAAATAATTATAATAATATAATTAATACCATATTATATAATTATATATACCATTTATGTGGTTTGGTGACAAAAAGGGATCCAAATCACTTCATGAAGGTGGTAGTCCACATGTACATGAACGACGTTATCATCTTTCATTGTGAAAAAATGTAAGAAAATAAAATGATATAATATATTTACATAAAGATAAATATGTCATTAATATAAAAAATATTTCATTTATATCAAAAATAATCATTAACATTATTCATCATCACCTTCCATGTAAATCATGAGTGAAAGACGAATCACATCGCTTCGTGAGGCGGTAGTCCGTTGTACACACGAGTGGCATTATCATGTATCCTATAGAATGGAAAGTAATAATTTATATACACTATAATGAATAAAAAGGTATAATAATTTTATATATATTATATCATCATCAGTGTTATATTTTTATTCACGGGGGGTAATACAAGAGACCAAGAACCTGAGAACAAAAAACACCCAGCCTAGGGGGTCTAAAATAGTGGAGACCGAGGGTATCCCCACGGATTAAGTTAACACCCTCAGACTTTAAGGAGGTGACAATGGTAAGGCAGGAGACATCAGAGCTAGGGGTGTCAAGGGAATCCAAGTGATCTGCGACTTTATTCCCCTCTCTCCACGTGTGTGTAACTTGAATGCTGGTCCTCAATAGCTCTTTGCATCTCCTAATGGTGTACATCACAGACTAAGGGATGGAGCCTCTTTCCCACAGGGATTCATGAATGATCCTCGAATCAGTTTCCTCATAGGAGATGGTAATATTTTTCTGATTACACAAACTGATCCCTGTGAGAAGTGCCTTGGCCTCCGCCTGAAGAGCATTTCCATTACTGAAATGGGCCGTGAATGCTAAGATCACACTCCCTCCTAAGTTACACACCACACCGCCTCCTCGCATAATACCAATGATGCAAGATCCATCTGTTTTTAACTTAATCCCACTTGGAGGGGGCCTCCATCTAACCCACTGTCCTCGCGTTCCATCCAGAGTAGGATCCAGATCGGGGCATGCTTGCAGCATTCACAGGGAGGGGGCTTCCAGCTAATATTTGAGAAGAGTAACCATATCGATGATCAGACACTTGGTTCTCACAATTATGGACCTCCTAGATGATTTGAGACCCTCGAATTGCGCCTTTTTATGGAACTGCCAAAGGCACCAGTTCAAGAGGCGGTGGACCATCGAACACGCAAATGATGATTTCATAACCCATTTAATGGAAGTGAAGACTGTTTCATGTCTTGAACTTATTATAAAAACATCGTAGTATATTTATCATTATGATGATATTATATCATCATGGTTTAATTATAATTGAGGTAGATTTAGAAATAACTAAAATAAATACCCTTATTTAATAACATTAACTCTTCTTCAGATATCTTCATTTGGTTTTCACTAAAACCTTGATAATTTTTCTTTCTGAACAAAATAAGGATTATATGATGATAGGATTTAGGTTTTTAATGTTTTTTTGGTAGTTTTTTTATGATAAAAATGGCTTGCTATGTGTAAAGAAGTGAGGGGAGTGAGTTTTGCTGCTCGGAGTAGATGACTAAAGAGGGGGTGAATTGAGTATCTATAAAAAATTCTATTAAAAATGATTCTTTGAAAAATAAAATCCCCCTATAAAAATAAACACAACCTCAGTTTGTAGTGAATTTATAAATGTCTTCAAGGTTCAATTTGATTCTCAGAAGATTGATTAGTTCTCAGTTTTACTAACCTATCGATTAACAAAACTTTCGAAGAAAACATACTAATTCCAAACAAATGTAAACACTTGCTAAAGTAACTATCAATTTTCGAGTTATCTTAATGCAGGAAATACATATCACATAAGAAATATAAGATAATTAACACAGTGGATAAAACAAGAGGTTCAGTCTCAAGCAGAGACTTAGTCCTCTCCACTTGGTGATCACGTGCCACCAAGATATTTATATTAATAAACTTTTGATTCACACCCTGGAGCGGGTTTCACAATAGTACTCAGTACTGTCCAGGCCACACAAGGACCTCTTCCATATTTCTTCGTGGGTAAAAACTACCAGGCCACACAGGGACCGCTTCCACACTTCTCAGTGGGTATACACAAGAGTAAAAGAATGGTTGAGTTAGGATATCTTGTATCCTTCAGTTTAATGCAGGATACAGAGTGTGTTATTCTACAAAAACACACTCTGCTCAAAATTTAATAAAAGATACACAACAGAGATAAGAAATAGAATAAAGTTAAGAATTCTTTGTGTGTTTTGAAGTAATTCACTAGACTCAATGGATGCTGAGAAAATGATCTTTGAGTCTTCTTCTAGATATTGTCTTCAAAACAGAGTATCATAGTTTCTGTAATCCAGCTTCGAGGAGTGAAAAGGTTCATCACTTCAAGTTCTCGATGTAAATTGAGATTTTTAGAGAAATTTTCTTGTTACAATCTTATTGTAATCTCAAGAACTTAGTTACTCGCTTTTAGCATTCACACAGTCTGTGTCTCAGTGTGTACTACTACACTGTGTGCTTCACTCCTCTTTAACGTGACAGATGAGGTCCTTGTATACTCCAGGATCCTCTAGGCAAGAGGATCTTCGCATGTTCATGTACCTCGTACTATCTACGTATTGTCCTACAGAAAACATTAAAAAATGTTAGAAACATTAATTTGTCTAAATATGACCGTTAGAAATAAATTGGAATTAATAAATTTGAAACTATTATTTATAAAAATCGGTGAGTTATCTTTGGTCTGTTGTCTTCGTTTTGATAACATCAGTATGTCATCTTCGTTGTGTCATATTCAGTGTATCGAACTTCGGTTTTAGTGTGTCGGCTTCAGTTTGTCAAACTTTGGTGAGTCAAACTTCGGTTTGTCGAACTTTGGTGGGTCGACTTTAGTGTGTCATACTTCAGTCTATCAAACTTTGGTTTCGGTGTGTCGGCTTCGATGTGTCATACTTCGGTGTGTCGAACTTCATTTTCGGTGTGTCAGCTTCGGTTTTTCAAACTTCAGTGAGTCGAAAATCGGTCTGTCGAACTTCGGTGTGTCGATTTCAATGTGTCATACTTCGGTCTGTCGAACTTCGGTTTCGGTGTGTCGTCTTTGGTGTGTCATACTTTAGTGTGTCGAACTTCGGTTTCGGTGTGTCGGATTCGGTTTGTCAAACATTGGTGAGTCAAACTTTGGTCTGTCGAACAAACCAACACTAACAAGGAATCTAGAAATATTGTAAAGTGTATGTCTTATCAGACTAAGTGTTATGCAAAAGTTTATGTCGAAATACATTTGTAAACATATTTATCTTCTAATCCTATGCACCATGTAATCTCTAAGCCTACGGGCCTTGTAAGGGTTCCCCCTCATCCCTTGAAATGGGGGTTATCAAAAATCAATAAAAAATGAAGGCCTTTGGGCCATTCAGGCCATAATGGATTGACTTATTAAAGTATATGTTGTTGAATGACATAATTGATTCTCATAGAGATATTAAAATTTCAAGAAAGAGTAGAATCTGTATATTGAAATTATTTGTGATTATGAAAAATACAATATCATGGAGGGTCCAACAATCTCCCCCTTTTTGATAATCAAAAATTATGGCATACATGAAAATATATAGAATAAAGATTTCTCAATCATAGCATAATGTAATTTTCCAATATAAATAAAGTTTTTCATTGCTAGAATTTATTTAAAACAAATCTCCCCCACACTAAGTGTATTAAAGAGAGTATATGCCATCCTTATTTTCTCCCCCTTTTGGGATTAACAAAAAGAGAAAATAAGTAAGGAGAAATAATATCAAAGAAAGATACCATAAGAATTCCCATTAAAAGGCATAAGAGTACAAGAAAAACAAAAAGATCGAATCCCTATCAAAAGATACAATCCATCATTAAGGGTGTGGTAGAAGAGGATATTTTCCTTTATCTGAAGGATCCAATTGAGAAGGAGAGGGTTTGGGAGTGGTAGAGGAAGGTGGTGGTCTGAGGATAACACCAGGTAGGGCCACACCAGTAGGGATAGTAGCTGAAAGGATAGGCCTTCTCTCTGACAACACCCGACTTGGAGACTTCTCAATAATGATCGGTCAAATCTGAGTAAGATATTTAGAGACAGTCATTGGAGAAGGAGGCCGAGAGGAAGTACCAATTGAAGATTTTAGAGGGACCACAATAGCCTCGGCCTGAATATACAGATACATTTTGATCAAGTTTATAAAGTCATTTATGATTTCACCACCATACTACATTTCCTTCTCGAAGTCATCCTTATTCTCCATAAATTTACTCAGAAAAGTTATTAACTCTTTCAATTGGAGAACTTTCTTTTTGAATGCTTCTGTGATTTGAAGAATTTTAATATTTTATACTAGAAACATGAAACTATTGATGAGGTCTTGCTTGGTGTAAATCTTAGTGAAATAATTATCCACCTTTTCCTGAATTTCTTTCTGAGTAACAGAGGCTTCATTTGTGCACTGTCTGACGATATTGTATACAAGATCGGTATTCTGATGGACCTTTTCAAGAGTTTCTTTATCTAAAACAATCTAGATATTTTTAATTTCCTCTCTCATCACATCCTTGAGAGACTCCATATCAACAGCAACACTTCGCCCACTTCAGAAACTGGATGCGCCAGCCAACATTTTTCCAAGCTCCTCTTTCAACTTTTTCAGGTCAACACTGAGTAGATGAGTTACTAAGTTCCTATTAACTTCAAAAACAGCACTAAATGAGGTATTGAAGTTAGAGGTTAGGTAATTCATCTCATTTCTCATCTTTCTTACTTCTTCTCTCAGCAAGTTGTTGTGCCTAATAATAGTTTATGTTGTAGAAATAAGATTTGGTTGAATCTCCTGAATCGCTAATCTTGTAATTTTTGTTGCATCATCATCTGAGATACTTATGCAGGTGGAGGATTCTTTTTGGATCACACTAAATCTATAATAGACTCACATAGATCATTCTTAAACTTTTTCAAATCAGACTTAGTGACATAGTCAAACTGGGCACTAACTGATCAACTGGGTCTACTGCTGGAGATGCAACTGTTGGAACAGGTGCAGTAAGTTCTGGTTCAGCATTGAATTGTGGAACAGGAGGAGGTACCATTTCCTCATCTGAGTCATATTTTAAACCAAAAATAATGTATCAAGGATCTCTATTCCCTTATCTAGCATAGGTCCAATATCTTGTCTCAATGGTATCAATTCTTACCCTTCTTCCCTGAGGCTCAGGAATAATATAAATATCATCAAGTACATCATCCGAATCTCTGGCCATAACAACTTGTCTTGGAGCAGGAACCAACCTAACTTCAGGTTCTTCCTAATCTCCAGCTACTACAGCTTCACAAGGTATTTCCTCAATTTGAGGCACTAGAACTAAATCTTATTCCTCTTGGACAAGAACTATAATATCATTCAACTCCTAAATGAGTTCTTCTTTTTCATCATTAGGATGGAGTGGTCTGTCCTCATGTTCAGAATCTCTATGACCATCAGCTTGTTGATCAGTAGGGTCAATTCCATCGCCAGCTCCATGAACAGATTCCTCACTAGATCTGTCAACCACCTATTTTCCAACTTTTAGAGATTGACTCATGCTCAACACTTACTCCATCATCACCATTATCACCATCATCATCATCATCATTAGATTCCTCAACTGATTTACTTACATAGCCTTCAACTCCAGTAACTTCAGTTTCTTCCTCTTCTTCATCACCTAATAAAGATTCTCTTGAGGGAAATTCCATAGGTGAACTAGCAGGTCCATAAGTCATATTCTTGGGACTTTCAGCGATATCAGGATCACTCCTATCGTCAAAAGGATATCCTTCTTCCATTGGAACCTTAGGTTCAATATCCTCATCAGAATAAACTGGAAATTTTCCAGGTTTGTGACTGGGATCAACTTCGTCCTTTGGTCTAGAAGGATGATCAAATGGGTTGAAATTTTCATATATCCTTTCTTCATCTCCTACCCAACATATTTTCCATGGGTTCCAGAAGAATTTCATTCTCTTACAAATGTCTTTATGAAGACAAAATCCACTGCAGGAACTTATCACTTCATCTCCATCTTCTACACAATCTAATTTTTTCAACATAGTAGAAATCATCCTCGGATAGTATAAGCAAGTTGCCTTTTTAGATGGCTTAATGAAATCAGAGAGATGCACCATAAGATATCTGCACAGATTCACCTTTATTCCATGTTTCAACAAAAATATCAGAAAGACATCCTAATATTTCACATCATATAAATCTACCTTCCTTGGGAAGATTTTATGTTGTATGAACTTAAAAAATAAAGCTCACTTCTCCTTCGAATTCATTTGCAACATTCCTTCTGGACTCTTCATTTCTAGTCATCTCCTTCAAAGCATCTTCATAGGAAAAAAAGTTTGAAGAAGGTGTAATATTACCAGGATAGTAAGCATAGACACCTTCATGAGGCACCTTTAAGCATTCATCCCAATCCTTCAACGAGAAAACCACTTCCTTTCCCTTTACCATAGATTTCATCTTTGCTACCTCAGGTTCATCCAGTGATATACTCAAATGTTGATAGAATTCGCGCACAATATGATGATAATAGGGTATTTCATTGTTAGTAAACCAACTGAGCCACCCTTGAGATTCCAGTACCTTTAACAGAAAATATTTTCTTAATAGAAGCCACTCACCAAGCACCTCCTTTTCAGCTATAACTATGCGGCTTTCTAAGCTTGGTTTCCCAGTCCCACTAGACTCACCTTTCTAATGATTAGCAGGCGAAGATTTTCGTGGTTCTTACATTGTGTGATTAGTCCCATCCATGAAGAAGCTTCAGATTCCAACTGTTTTGAGATGTCGAGAGTCAAGAGAGAGTGTGACTAAAGGTAAAAGTCTTTACAGCTATAGAGAAGGTTAAATGTCAGGATGGATTGGAATTAATATATCATTTAGGGATTGTAAATCATGAAACATAAAATTTAAACGCGATAAATTAAAAGAGATAAAACAACGTCGTTTTATTTAAATCATATTGAATTTACAAAAAAACCCTAAAATTTATCAGTGTCAAAGAATCGGATTCAAGGAAATCGGTTTTACAGAAGATCGGTTTGACAGGATCGGTTTTAGAAAGATCAGTTTCACAAAGATCGATTTTAGAAAGATCGGTTTCACCAAGATCAGTTTTAGAAAGATTAGTTAATTATTTATCATTCCTAGTTCATGTCTGATGTAGTTCATTCTCTTATAATGTAAGGGTTTAGTGAATATATCAGCAAGCTGATGTTCAGTCCCAATAAACTCAAGATTTATATCACCTTTTTTATAATGATCTATTAAAAAGTGATGTCTTACATCAACATGTTTTTTTCTAGAATGGGAAATTGGATTCTTAGAAATATTAATAGCACTTGTGTTGTCACAATTTATGGGGATATGTTTGAATTGAAATCCATATTCTAATAAGGTGTGTTTCATCTAAAAAATGTGTGCACAGCAACTACCAGCAGCAATGTACTCTGCTTCAGCAGTTGATAATGCAACTGAATTTTGTTTTTTACTACACCATGATATTAGTGACTTTCCCAAAAAGTGACAGGTTCCAGAGGTACTCTTTATATCTAATTTACATCCACCAAAATCAGCATCTGAATAGCTAAATAAATCAAAAGGTTGTCCTTTAGGATAGAACAATCCTTAATTAGTTGTATACTTGAGGTATTTGAAAATTATTTTAACACTATTTAGGTGTGACTCCTTTGGGTTTTATTGAAATCTCACACACAAACCACTATTGGAAATACCTTCTTTCCCAACACTACTATTCCAACGGTTTAGAAAAACCGTTGAAATAAGCTATGTATAAGAGTATTTACCAATGGTTTTGTTAAACCGTTGGTATATAATGAAATAAATAAACATTCCCCAACAGTTTATAAAAAACGTGGGAATAGGTTCCAATATACCAACAGTTTTGTTAAACCGTTGGCATATCTTACCCAAAAAAACAACCAATGGCGCATTTGTGTCTCGAACATTTTTTAAGGGATGTATTTTCCACATAAAAAATTCTCAACCTTCCCGACTCCAAACCTGATCAGTGCACAGAATCCCTAAACTAGATTCGCAGTGCCCCCTTCTTCCCACGGCTGTAGTTCCTCTTCTTCCCAGCAGTTCAAATTTTTCCAGGTAGTTACTCCCAGCATCCCATTACTAGTTCTTGTGGTTCCATTCTTCCTGATTATTTTTAAAGGGATGTATTTTCTGCATAAAAAATTCCCAACCCTCCCGACTCCAGACCCGATCAGCGTGCAGAAGCCCTAAACTAGATTCGCAGCACCCCCTTCTTCCCACAGCTGTGGTTCCTCTTCTTCCCAACAGTTCCCATTCTTCCTGGTAGTTCCTCCCAGCGTCTCATTACCAGTGCTTGTGGTTCCATTCTTCCCAGCAGTTATCATTCTTCCCAGTGGCTCTTCGTAGTGCATGCAGTTCCAGTTCTTCCCACCAGGCCCCATCTTGATTTAAGTCATTTTTTATCTTCCACTTTAAATCGGTAATTGTCCACTATGTTATATCTTCTGACTTGATTTATTTTTGGTTTTTTCTTATTATTTATAAATTAATCAAAGATTGTTAACCAATTTCTTATCAATAAACTAGTTTAATGATGTCATAGCACCAGGAGGGAGAAATTAGTTTTCTATAACTAGAGCGTCCATCTTTTTCACAGGTTGTGAACGCGAACTCCCCAACGGTGATCCATCCTTTTTTACATTATCGTTTCATATTCCACTTCAAATTATTGAGTTCTAACTATGATTTATCTTCTTAATTCATTTATTTTGGTTTTTTTCATTCTGGTTCTATTGTAATCTGGCAGTAAACTTAGACAATATTTTGTTTGTTTCTTTTATCCACTTTGAATTATGAACCCCTAACATGATTGATTATTCGAACTCATAATTCATAAAATTTTATAATGTTAAACATAGAAATAAACTAGTTCTGTGAATCTGGGACCTCTGTCTTTGTCTCTAACTCATACTAAAGATTGATTTCTGATTATAGTATCATGGATTTAATAGTTTTATTTTCCCAATCTGACAATTCTTGATGTTCTAGAATTTTTTATCTGGTGTTTTTGGTATAATTTTTTTTAGTTAGAGATGGAAAAAAGCATGGGAGAAGTAATTAAAGAGATTGGCGAATCAATAGTTTAGAATGCATAGAAAAAATAAATATGTTAATCGAGTGCATCTGCAGATTTAGGGTCATGGCCCATAGAGAATGGATGAGATTTAAAATAGAGGAGATTATACCATTTCAATTAGGTTATGTTTGAGGATATTTCATTTTTTCTTATATTGTGTCATGATGACATGGTTACTAGTTTCATGCAGTAGGTTATTGATTTCTATAACTATTGTTTTTATAAATTTTCTAATTTTTTCAAAAAAAAATTTTATCACACTTGTTTTCCATTCCATAGGATAACCTTGGATAATTTTACACAGTAATGTTTGAGGGTTTAAATTTTTTAGTCTTTGATTTTACTAATATAATTACTCAATAATATAATTCTAAACTATACATTTTATTATGATTGTTTTACTATTAGTTAAATATGATTTATTCATGAGCGGCTAACTCACTTGAGATGTTGGAGATCAAGAGTATAAGTATGTGTATATGAATTTTTAATCATGTTCATTCCAGAATGATAATTTTAATTTAGTATTTTTTTGAGACATACCATATATTACATTCTATTTTGGTTAAATAAAGATATTTTATAAAGGGGGTAACTTTAAATGGGTATTGTATATTAAATTATTAAAAGTAATTTAGATTTATCTTTATGAAAAATATTTACATATTAATTAACTTTATCTAATATAGTTTAGTGGATGTGAGAATTGAATTAATTAAGGTATTATTTTTGTATTAAACCATGTTAAAACTAATTAGAATGATAACCTTGTAGCTAAAAAATCTCTATCGGCCATGACCATAACATTTTCTATCATTACATTATATATTGGCCAAGACTGTAACATTTTCTATCATTCCATTCTTTGTGATGTGAACGAGTGTGTCTACAAAGTTGTTACGTAGAGCTGTAGAGGAAAACTGGCTGATGCTGCTCCAAGAAATTGGTCTATGGATCCCGGGGATATCATTAACAAGGAGCCGAATGATAAGCCTAAAAGTGAATATGAATTTGGTAATGGATTCAGACCAAACTCATAGTTGGGCCTTGTTTGGGTAACTTAGCTTTGAAATTCGTTTTCTTACTCTCTATGGGAGAAATAATACTTGTAAGGCCTCTCCCATTTGAATGAAATGATAAACTCAATGTTGATTATGGTGGCATGGCCATCCGGTGGGGTCTGACTAACCACAAAGACATCACTGCAAACTATAGCCAGGCATGTTTGGATCAGGCTCAAAGTGTGAAGCCGGTGAAAAAGGTGTGAAATGTGTGGGTGTATTTTCCATCCGAGACGGGTTGCCATTCTCATGATATCTATTAGCACAAGCACTTGGATCAATGATTGAAATATGTAAGTTTCTTTTTTGTCAATTTTTTTTCATGTTGTGTTTAGTTCATCAAAATGTTTTTGTTGAAACAAACGCAGTGTAATCCTATTTTAATGATTCATATCTTGAGATGTTTCATGTGTGTGGTAGGCAGAGAAGCCAAAGCATGCATCAAGGGATAGATACCCAGAGTCAAAATTCTCATCTTTCACCTTTGTTGATGGTGTCGTGGGTGAGAGGGTTGTTGTTCAGCCAAGATGACTAACTACACACTCCATTTGGCTTCAATTTTCACCCATTACTTCCTATGTTTTACTCCACATTTTTTGGTTATTTTCATTTGATGTATGAGGCTATCAGATATTGAAAGTTATAGAATGATAATGTCTATCTACTTAAGTGTGATTTATATTGGAGGTGTAATAGGTAGTGGATGGATGTATATATATAGTTGCAATGCTATTTTTTTTAATAAATTATGGTGCTGTAGTTTTTAATTTTAGGTACAGGTGCATATTTTTATTAGAGGTGTAATAGGTAGTGGATGGATGCATATATATAGAAGTGGTGCTGTTGTTTTTAATCAATTATTGTGTTGTTATTTTTAATTTTAGGTGCAGGTGTAGGCATACAATTGGGGGTATTTATTCCAGGGATAGATAATACATATCCCAATGGTTCTTGTGAACCATTTCTAAAATGAAATAAAATATCTAATTTCCAACGGTTAACCTAAACCATTGGCATATGAAATAGAATTCAATCTAAGCCAATGGTTCACACAGAATCATTGATAAAGGGATATCCCCACAGCTAGCATACCAACGGTTTACTAAACCATTGGGATACCCAATCCCAATGGTTTTCCAATCTATCCCAACAGTTTTTAAACCATTGGTATAGATTAAATTTATAGTAGTGTACACACATTGAACATAATATGCGGCCTACTAGCAGTTAAGTATAACAAACTCCCAATCATTCCTCTGTAAATAGTTTGGTCAACTGATTTTCCATTTTCATCAAGATCTAACTTACATGTAGAACTCATAGGAGTTTCACTACTTTTAATGATATCAAAGCCATATCTTTTCAAAAGATCTTTTGTATACTTACCTTTATTTATGATAATACCTTCTTTATTTTGAAATATTTGGAATCTAAGAAAATATTTAAGTTCACCCATTAAACTCATTTCAAACTCACTTTGCATTATTCTTGAAAAGTCATTACATAACGAATTTCTAGAAGATCCAAAAATAATATCATCTACATATATTTGGGATATAAAACTTCTTTTTAAATTATTTTTATAAATAAAGTGGGATCAGCAAGTCCTTTTGTAAAAGCTTTAGAAATAATAAATTTACTCAACCTTTCATACCAAACTCTTGGAGCCTGTTTCAAACCATATAAATCTTTTGATAAGTTGAACACATGATTTGGAAAACGTGGATTTTTAAAACCTGGGGGTTGTTCAACAAAAACATCCTCAATTATATAACTATTTAGGAATGCACTTTTGACATCTATTTGATAAATTTTAAAATCCAGGTGTGCTGCATAGGCAAGTAAGATCCTAATTACCTCAATTATAGCTACTGGTGCAAAGGTCTCTTTATAATCAATTCCTTTTTCTTGATTATATCCTTGTGCAACTAGTCTATCTTTGTTTCTAACTATATTTCCAGCTTCATTTACCTTATTTCTAAGCACCCATTTGGTTCCTATGGTCTAAGTATCCTTAGGTATATCTATAAGTTTTCAAACTTTATTTCTTTCAAACTGATTAAGTTCTTCTTTCATAGACATTACCCAAAATTAATCATTGATAGCATCATTGATATTTTTAGGTTCAAGCTTTGACAAGAAGGCTTGATGTTCAACTTGATTTCTCAAGGAGGCTCTGGTTTGTGTTCCTCTATATAAATTTCCAACGACAGCATCTAAGGGATGATTTTTATGGGTTCTAGTTGGTCTTGAGAAAGTAGGACTTGATATTTCAAGATGGTTAGGTTGATCTGGTTCACTATGGTTAAGATGAGGAGAAATTTTAGAACTGGATGTTTTCACAGAATCCTTCTCATGATGATTTGGGATCTTATCATTAATGTTCAGATTGGACATATCCTCTTCAATATTTTCTGGTGAGGTCTTGGGCTCATGTGGATCTGCTTCATCAAACTTGATGTGTACAAATTCCTCCACACATTTTTCCTTCTTGTTAAAGACTCTATAGGCTTTAATTGCTGTAGAATATCCAAGAAATATTCCTTCATCACTTTTCAAGGCAAATTTATCTAATCTATATTTAGTATTTAGGATATAAACTTTACATCCAAACACTTTAAAATAACCTACTTTGGGTTTCCTATTAATCCACAACTCATACAGATCTTTCTTAAGAATGGGTCTAATTAAGACTCTGTTTATTATGTAGAAAGTTGTATTAACAGCTTTATCCCAAAAATAAATGGGTAGATCATATTCATTGAGCATAGTCTGGGCAATTTCTTGTAAGTTTCTATTCCTTATTTCTACCACACCATTCTGTTGAGGCATTCTAGGGGCAGATAAGTTATGATTATATACATTTTGTGAGAATAAGGCTTCTAAATCATGATTCTCAAACTCACGACCATGATCACTTCTTAAGTATTTAATATTAAGTCCACTGAGATGTTCTGCAGTCCTAGCATACTTGGTAAAGTGAGAATAGGCTTCACTTTTATGTCCAGGAAAAAGGTCCAGGTATACCTAGAGAAATCATCTATAAGAACATAAACAAAGTGTTTCCCATTGAGACTCGAAACTCTAGATGGTCTAAACAATTCAATGTGAACCAACTCGAGAGGTTGATAAGTAGTTACTTATTTTTTTGGTTTGAAAGAGATTTTATGTTGCTTTCCTTTTTGACAAGGATTGCATATTTTATTGTCTGGAAACTCTAATTTGGGTAAGTCATTAACTAAGCCTTTTCTAGTTAACTTACTAAGAGAGTGTATATTACAATGTCCTAGTCTCCTATGCCAGATCCATGACTCTTTGTGAAAGTCATTTAGACAAGATACATTCTATGAGGCCAGTGTGTCTAAATTTATAGCATATACATTATCATTTCTAAAAGCAGTAAATACTAAGTTATTCTTGGCATCAATTACATGAAATGAATTTTTTTTAAACTTATCATTAAATCCATCATCACACAATTGAGATATGCTAAGCAGGTTATACTTGAGTCCATCAATATACAGTACTTTAGAAATTTAAATAGAGTTAGGGTTACCGATCTGAGCTAGGCTGATGATTTTTCCTTTACCATTGTCACCGAATGTGACATTTCCTCCATAAATCTTGATAATACTTTTAAATATTGAAAAATCCCCTGTCATATACATTGAACACCCACTGTCTAAGTACCACATCTTCTTACAGGAACTCTTTAGGCAGTTTACCTACAAAACAGTTTAACCAAGAAATGATTTTGGTACCCATATTTTTCTGGTTCCACAAACATTAGTAATAAAAGCTTTAGGAACCCAAAATTGCCTTATGGGTTTCGTATATGCAGAATATAGAGTATTTGAAAAATACACTTTTTTTGGTCATGTGGAATTGGATACAGTAAAATAATTTGAGAGACTGGAACTTGTAGTACAATTCTGTTTTTTGAAAATAGTAGCAGATTTTCTAGATTTGGAGACAAAATGCGATTTAGATAAATTTCTTTGTCCTGGTAGATAACCTATCCTAGAAGTATATTTTGGGGAAATATTTTTTCCTAGAAACTAAGTCAAGGTATCTCTACCAGCTATAAACTTCTCAAGATCTCCCATTAATTTCTCATTTGATAACTTGATTTTAGTATTTTCTTTTAACAGTTGGGCACATTTTTCCTTTTCAATATCGAGATCAAATTTTCAATTAGAATTTAGAGCACGCTGTCTTTTTAATAATATATATTTATCCTTGAGCTCATTAAAGGTATCCTCAAGCATTTCATAGTATTCAAATAATTCATCCTTAGACATATCTTCATAATTATGTGACTCAATCTTATTCTTAGAATAATAGGCATTATGTATAGGAGAGTTAAGTGTTACCTCAGATGTTTTTTTCATGAAACATAAGTTGGCATGATTGTTCTGTTCACTATCAAAAGCATTAGATCCACTAGATTTGTCTTCTGAATCACTCTATGTAGCTTTCATATCCTTTTTATAACCCTTTCCCTTATCTTAATATTTCTTCTTAAATTTTAGCTTGGGGTAGTCTGCCTTCACATGGCCTTTTCGTTTGCACTCATAGCAGATTATTTCATTTGAGTTTTCATTCCATTTTCTGTCTTTCTTCCATTGTCCTTTACTATCATACTTTCCCTTGTAGTTTGGATTCCTAAATAATTTCTTCTTTCAGTAGAACTTTTTGTACCATCTAGAAAGATGATCCATTTCCTCATCACTGTCTAAATCTGACTCTTCGCTAATGGAACTGTCTACAGAAATTTGAATCTTTTCTTTATATTTGTTCTTTGAAGTTTAAGTCTTGAATGATACTGACTTCTTCCTTGGTTCCTCATATACTTATTGATTTACTTTAAGTTCTTCTTCATACATCATAATCATTCCAATTAGTTCCTTCACTAGAAGTTTGCCTATGCCACAAGATTCTTAGATAGAAACAGAAGTTCCTCTCCATTTTTCAGGTAGGTAACAAAGTAGTCTCATGATTTGGTCCTTGATATCCACTGGTTTTCTAAGCAGACTCATAGTGTTCACTATCTCATTGAACCTAATATACATTTTAGAGATAGGTTTATCATGATTTATTTTAAAATTATCATATTTAATAGTGTATGAATTTAATATCATTTCTTTAACATTAGTTGTTCCCTCGTGAAAGACAGCTAAAGTATCCCAAATTTCATATCCAGTTTTACATGTAGAAATATGGTTAAATTCTTTATCCCTAAGGGCACAGTACAGATCATTCATTTCTTTAAAATTATTTTTATAGGCAGATTTGATAGATTCATCCCAAGTGCTTCTAGCAGTTTCAGGTATTGTATATTTACTTTCAATAGAAGTTCATAATTCAAATCCCATACTTTCTAGATGTATCTTCATTTTAAGTTTCCACTAACCATAGTTAGTTCCATTAAAGAAAGGTGGTCTATTAGTATCATCCCCTTCTAGTATATTTTCCATGATAAGGATTGTAGAATAATTTTAAAGAGATAAAAATTTAGAAATAATAGAAATTTTAAGATCTTTAGTAAACAACTATAATCACAGTTGATAATAATTTGAAAAACTAGAAAATAAATAAGCCTCTGATACCAAATCTTGGTCGGAGTAGATGACTCAAGATGGGGGTGAATTGAGTTTCTATAAAAAAATTTGTTAAAAAGGATTCTTTGCAAAATATAATCCCCCTATAAAAATAAACACAAAGTAAGTTTGTAGTGAATATATAAATGTATTGAACGTTCAATTTTATTCTCAGAAGATTGATTAGTTCTCAGTTTTACTAACCTATTGATTAACAAAACTTTTGAAGAAAACTTAATGATTCAAAAAAAATGTAAGCACTTGCTAAAATAATTATCAATGTTTGGGTTATCTTAATGTAGGAAATACATATCACATAAGAAATATAAGATAATTAACAAAACGGATAAAACAAGAGGTTCAGTCTCAAGCAGAGACTTAGTCCTCTCCACTTGGTGATCACCTACCACCAATCTGTTTATATTAATAAACTTTTGATCCACACCCTGGATCGGGGTTCACAACAATACTCAGTATTGTCCAGGCCACACAAGGACCTCTTCCATAGTTCTTTGTGGGTACAAACTACCAGGCCATACAGGGACATCTTCAACACTTATCATTGGGTATACACAAGAGTAAAAGAATGGTTGAGTAAGGATATCTTGTATCCTTTAGTTTAATGCAGGAGATAGAGTGTTTTATTCTACAGATACACACTCTGCTCGAAATTTAATAAAAGATAAAAAACAGAGCTAAGAAATAAAATAATGTTTTTAATTCTCTGTGTTTTGTGAAGTAATGCTCTAGACTCAATGGATGTTGAGAAAAAGTTCTTTGAGTCTTATTCTGGAAATTGTCTTCAAAATAGTGTGTCGTATTTTCTGTAATCCAGCTTCGAGGAGTGAAAATGTTCAACACTTCAAGGTATTGATGTACACTGAGCTTTTTGTAGAAAGTTTCTTGTTACAATCTTCTTTTAATATCAAGCACTTAGTTCCTGTCTTTTAGTTTTCGTACAGTCTGTGTCTGAGTGTGTACTACTGCACTGTGTGCTTCACTCCTCTTTAACGTGACAGATGAGGTCCTTTTATACCCCAGGATCCTCTAGGCATGAAGATCTTCGCATGTGCATGTACCTCATACTGTCTATGTATTGTCCTACATATAACATTAAAAAAATGTCAGAAATGGTAATTTTTCTAAATATGACCGTTAGAAATAAATTGTAATTAATACATTTGAAACAGTTATCTATAACAACCGGTGAGTCATATTCGGTATGTTGCCTTCGGTTTGATAACATCGGTCTTTCATCTTTGGTGTGTCATCTGTGGTGTGTCGAACTTCAGTTTCGGTGTGTCAGCTTCGGTTCTTCAAACTTCGGTGAGTCAAACTTCAGTTTTTAGAACTACGGTGTGTCGACTTCGGTGTGTCATACTTCGGTCTATCGAAATTCGGATTCAGTGTGTCGGCTTCAGTGTGTCATACTTCGACGTGTCGAAATTCGGTTTCAGTGTCTTGAATTTGGTTTGTCAAACTTTGGTGAGTCAAACTTCGGTCTGTCGAACTTTAGTGTTTCGACTTCGGTGTGTCATACTTCGGTCTGTCGAACTTCAGTTTCGGTGTGTCGGCTTCGGTGTGTCATACTTCGATTTGTCGAACCTCATTTTCGGTGTGTCGGCTTCAGTTTTTCAAACTTCGTCGAGTCAAACTTCGATCTGTCAAACTAACCAACATTCCCAGAGAATCTAGAAAGATTCTGAAGTGTCTGTCTTACCAGACTAAGTGTTATGGAAAAGTTTATGGATAAATAAATTTGTAAACATATTTATTCATGAATATAAGTGATTGACTTATTAAATTATATGTGGTTGTATGACATAATTGATTCTCATAGAGATATTAAAATTGCATGAAATAGTAGAATCTGTATTTTGACATTATTTTTTATTATGAAAACTACAACATCTTGGAGGGTCCAACAAGTTCCTTTTTATAGTTGAATATGAGTGACATTCGTATAAATACTCAAACAAATTCACTATTGGGGTTCAATATTATCTAAAGTAGCTAAAAAATTTAATTAAAGGTTTTTAGGTATGATATAGTTCATAAACACCTCAACCACACAATTAAACTCATTTTTTGAACATTTTTTCTCTTAACGTCTAAGTTTCCCTATTTTTTAGCATTTTAGGTTTTCACTATGGTAACAAATTTTCTAACCTATTTAACATATCCATTAAGACTAAATTAAATTTATAATTTTTAGATAATTTAGACCTATTGATTTTAAAGATGATATATGATTTGAAAAAAAAATCCCATTGTGTTGGAAATTAATTTTAACAGAATCCCATATAATGTGCAAAAACACTACTTTAAACCTAACCATTCTAAAAAAGTCTTCACTATTTTTGGGTAAATATGTTTATTATAAAAAATTAATTCATTCATTAACAGATAATATTTTAAGTCTATAAATATTTAAAAATATATTTTTAGAAAATAGGTTTTTTATAAATTTTAAATCATTTAATAAAATATCATTTATTATAAAATAACATTAATGTCAATTTTGGAATAATTTATTTAATTTCAATTTAAAAAATATAAATACAATTGTAAAATTGGAATATATTAATTGAAAATTAGTTTAACATTATATATTCATATATAAAATTTATTTAAGAAAATAATTCATTTAATTTTCTTCACTTTTAATATTTTTAGTATCATTCGTTTTATTTAATGATTAACTAAATAATTATTGTGATGGTGTTTCTTAAGTATTTAAAGTAACTAATTCATCTCTAAAAAATAAATATAAATTATTATGATAATGAAAACTCATTTTCCTTTCAAAATAATATGTATAAAAAAAAACAAATGTTGTTTTTTCCCTATCATAGAGCATTGTAGTTATTAAAAGTAAGAAAGGTATATTTTCTATCTTTTCCTTTACTTAAATTATTATATGGGTCATATTAAAATTCAAGTGGTAATTTTTTATCATATTTTAGATAATGTTATTCCCAATATCTAGATAAACTGATTAAATAAAATTAATATATGATTTTACATCATTTTTACTCTTACTATTCTAGTTTAACCACCTTGGTAAATCAATTTTTACCTTCATTGTGGTAATTAATTTTTACTACATTTACTTTTCATTTTAGTAAAAATTTAATTTATAATTCATAAATAATTTAAATTATTATGATTCCAAATATTGAACCCATTTTTCTAAATCCAACTCCAATATGTGGTAGAATTAAAAATTAATCCCTCAGACACGATGAGAAAACGTGTTTTTTTTAAGTGAAAATGTTCAAAAGTTTGAAATGTTTTTATAAATAAACTCAAAATAAAAATGATTCCAATGAACTAAATTGGATTATTTTATATAAAATTTAACTAAATTTTCTTTATAATTAATTCAAAATATAATTTTACATTATAAATTATTTAAATGGAAAGGAAATTTTCCATTAAAATTAAATATTTTCACTATAAATTAAAAAATGAAATTTATCAGGAAAATATCAAAAATTCACCCTAAGATAATTTGGGTGTTCTAATTTCAAAAAAAATATTTTTTTCAAATTAATTTTATAAAATTAAAAAAAATATGTGTGCTAAGCACGACTAACCCTCTTTTAGAAAAATATAGTTTTTCTTAAAAGATATATTTTTCTTTTAAATGATTATTATTATCAATAGATAAAAAATGTGTGTAAAATATATATTTTTTATGTTATTTAATCTTATTTATACTCACTATTCCAATGGTTATATGGTAACTATCATATCAAATAATTATATTAATAGTATATTGTTGTTTGGTAAAACTTGTTATTGCATGTAATGCAAGGTAAACTCATTATTGTGTGCATTAAAGGATAAAATAAATGTTGTTTATTGCATTCTATATTTAATAAAATATTATTCTTTAATAATTTTTGAGTTTTACATTCTACCCACCATAAATAAATTGCATCCTCGCAATTTAGTTTTGATATCGGTAATAAAGGGTTTGTCGTTAACAAATTCCATTACTGAAAAAACCAAATAAGAAAAGTTTTAATAAAAAATACTCTCAATAAGTGGGAAAGGTAAGTATAATGTTCATCTGGAATAATCTCATAACTATGATTCCAAGTAGGAGAACATAAGTGGGAAATGAAAACATATACATGGAAAATAAAACTAATATTCAAATATTTATAGAGAGTGATATGGAACATTGATCACAACAAAGTGGGTGATAGAGAGAAAGATAACTACCAAAAAATCATAAAACATATAGTTTTAAAAAAATTCATTGATATAATCATAAATTAAGTTAATATGATAGCATTTTATTTCATGATCCTTTTCTTAAATTTGATGAATTCTTTTATTGTCTAAGAATATAAGGAAATATACTTACTTGATAGATTTTAAATTTATAAGAAAATTTTCAACCTTTGTTTGTTCTTCAATCAATTTACAATTCATCCCTTAATTTAGGAAACCAATATCCAAAAAATGAATTTTTTTATATCTGGCGCACTAAAATTCACTTTTAACATATTTTAATATCTATAAAGGAGTGACAATTCTTTCTCTATATCTCAAACTATTTTCCAAAACCAATATGGTTAGCACAAGTTATCCAATATTCAAAAATATTCCTATGGTAAAGTAATATATTATTCTATAAAACCTCATCTAAATTTCAACTTCTACCATTTCATAAATGGTTAACTTTATGACCCTTCTAAAATATTAAGATCCATAAATTTTAAAATAAGGTTACTGAATTCCCAAAATGAACTAATCATTAATTTGTTTCAAGGTAGTTAGTACTATATAATTTACATTATCCATATCAATAAAATATTTACCCCCAATAGAATTATATCATCATTAGAAACATATTAAGGTTTATCTTTCCCCCAATCTTAAGTTTTCCATGAAGTTTAACCTTCCACTGAATCATTTTTCTCTATCATAAGTACCATTCAACAGGTGATTTAAAATACTTAATGAAAATTCATAGTAGTATATTCCTCATATGCGTCATAATTATTAAAACTATAATATCATTTATTAATATACTATTATAACATAATTATTGAATACAAACACATGAACATTAATTATTACACTTTTTTAGTAGTAATAACATAATATTGACCTTGATCACTTAGCTTATTCCAATGTATACTCCTATAGCACTTTGGGTATTAATTTTTCATAGTTACCCATATCATTATATTTGAAGCATTCAATATTGTAAAAGTGTTTATTTACCTTGAAATCATGATCATAGTGTTCTTTTTTTCATACTTGAAGAGAAATCCTTTTTCCTTTTAATCATGTACTAAGTTATTTCCCTTCATAAGTATCACATATTAGAAAATCCTTTTTTACCTTCTTCCCTTTATCTGTCTTCTTCTCTATTGTCTTTTTCTCTTGATTAGCTTTAAAAAATAGTATTTGGAGAAATAATTATTTGTCAAAATATAACAAGACACAATGTACTCATATGGTGAGAGTGTTGGGGAGACAAGTGTCCTTTGAATAATTGGCTTAATCCCATCAAATAAATGATCAATCATGCTATTAAAATTATGTATGTTGTCCAAAACATACCCTGATAACATTTTAATGTTTTCTTTATAATTTGTAACAATTTCATCCTCTTTTTGTCATAGACTCAAGAAATGTCTTACCATATATGCTTGTTTCCCTTGAAGAAAATATTTTTCCACAAAGATTACCTTGAAATCTATCCAATACATGCATGTTATTTCTTCTTCATCCTTGGTGTTTTGAATCAATGACCACCATTGATTTGAATCTTTTAAGAGATAATAAATTTCCAGGAAAAAAATATCCCTTTCACTAATTTCTAGAGGAAAATCCATGCATGGACTACATGTAGTGATACAGTTTTCATTCCTTCCATTAGGAACCATTTCTAAACAATTGTCTTACACTGTACTAGATTATAACATTATGAAACAAAATGTATAATCCCAAAACATGTGAAACACTTAATATAGATAATATCATAATAAAAAAATGGTTTATTTGTGAATATAATTATTTTCAACTCTTTTATAATGATTTTTAGAGAAAATATGAATTATCCTATGTATATACCCCAGGAGTGTCAAACCAAGTGCTTTGTAAGGGCCATTGTTAGGTACCAAGTAACGCTTGAGTCAAGTATAACATTCCATTTTCATATTTATTACCCATATGTACCTCTGTTCCTAAACAAAATCCACTTGTAGTATCCAAATAGGGATGTCTTTCTTGGAAAAATCACATAATCTATACCTTACCAAAACATTTTGATGTACTTCCACAATTATCGTCAATTTATTTCTTAGGGTTATGTCCCCTAATATATGTTTTACTAAATCTTATTCCTAGGATTTCTACTAAATATTCTATGATACCGATTATAGTGACCCTGACCTTATCAGCCTAGAGTCAGTTCCAACTACCATTACATTAGCATAAGATACAAGGAATCGTATCCCAAAGGATTAAATATTTTAGTATTCTTGTTAAACTAGATACATAATGGAAATTTAAATTAATTTTTAGGAAATAAAATATAAAAAAAAATTCTTTGATAATTCCATTATTGCCTTTATAATATCCATGCATATTAATCACAAAATACTTCCTCGTATCCTAGGGGAAATAAATGGTATGAAAGGGGTGAGATTAGAAACTCAGTATGTGTAAGTGTATGGTGGATGCTATAAATAAATAAGGCATAATAAAAAAAGAAAGGTAAATAACTTAAAAATATTCCATTAAATTAATAAATTGGGAATAATATGGTAGGAATAAATGGTTATCAGATAATTCTATATAAATAATCACATGATCATGAAACTTAACCATAGATATTCTAACTAATCAAATACTGACATGGAATATCAATAAATGAATTCATAATGATGGAATGCATAATGATGGATGTATAAAAATTATCATTGAGGATTCATAAAATGACATATAATACTTTCAATGATTCATTATAGTATTATAATACCATTAATTCTTTTTGAAAATAATCTAATGTCGTCAAGGATTTATACTGACATCTAATAAATGAGTAAGGCCCTAGTCAAAACCATATCTATTTTTTCTTATGAAACCTACTAATATATTGAGGGTATTACATTAATTATTCCCCAACCCATGTAATTAATTTCTAAACCATTACTCATATATTTAATAATTAATTTAATTTATAAAAAAAATTATCAAATATCCATAGTGAGTAAAGGATATGGATTTATCAATATTTCCTCAGTTTATCATATAACTTTCAAAGTAAACACCATATTAAAAAAATAGTTTATGGTTTATGAAATAATCATATCCATCACACAATAATATGGATATTTAATATAAATTTAATTTCCAATGAAAATTTATTAAAATAAATTGATTGTTTCAATAGAAAGTTAACAATCATATAATTAAATGAGATTATACAACAACTTTTACCACTTGGAAATTTTCAATTCAAATCCCCTTAGATGAGATAATTCAAAGTGAAACTAAAAATATCATAAATTATTTATCAATCATGATATTACATGTCATATGGGAGTTATATACACCACATAAAAGTGAATTGGTGTATAAAAACAAATAAGTCTCAGGGGAATGTAAATTGTGACAAAATTCATTACCTTACGCTCCCTTTTTGGTTGAACATGCTTTAACCTAATGTGTATTGATTATGAAAATGTTATTAACTTATTAAAGAACCATATTAATATTTCTAACTTCATATATTATCCTTTTATAACATATTATTATCCATTCATTAATAACCTTTCATTATTTTCATTCTTTCGTTTGTTAATCGCCTTATTTTCTCATGTGTTTTTCCTCATGAAATATATGTTTATTGTGAATATTATATAGTTATATAATTTAAAGAATATTAATTATGAAATAATTATCATATTTATACTTCAATTATAATTTTAAAACCAAACATTATTTATGGTTACAAAAAAGGAAGTATGTTACGATCATGGAGATAGTTGGTCGTACGTATGCATGAGTAACATTTTCCAATTTTCAACGATCATTATGGAAAGTAGGTAACTAATATTTTACCTTTACATAATTATCATAAAATATTTAATACCATATTATAAAATTATACATATCATTCATGTGGTTTGGTGATGAAAATAGAGTCACATCGCTTCGTGAAGGTTGTAGTCCATACATAGATTAACGACGTTATCATCTTTCATTGAGTGAAAAAGTAAGAAAATAAAATGATATATTATCCTTATAGAAAACAATATTTCATTAATATCACAATTATTTCATTTATATCACATATAATCATTAAAATTATCCATTATCACCTTCCATGTAAAGTTTTTCTGAACAGTGAATGACATTGCTTCGTATTGTGGTAGTCCACTGTAGACACAATCAACATTATCATGTCTCTTATGGAATGGAAAGTAATAATTTATATATGTTATAAGGAATAAAGTGGTATAATAATGTTATATATATTTTATATATACTTTATATCCATCATAATACCCAACCATTAGATGTCGTAATAGAAAAACAAACAACAACGGTTCGCAAGGCTATAGTCTGTCGTACACACGAACGATGATTTTGTAACCCATTTTATGGAAGTATAGATTGTTTTAGGTCACTATATTATTATAAAAAATCCAATTATATGTAATATATTGATTATATTATATCATCATTTTTTAATTATAATTTATGGAGGTGGAGAAAGAAATAAAATAAAGATTCTCATTGAATAACATTACCTCTTCTTCAGATATCTTCCATTGGTTTGCACTAAATCATTCCTAGGTTTGTTTTCCACCAAAAATAAGTTTTATAGTATTATTTTATTGAGGTTTAGAAGTGATTTTTAAAGTTTTTGGATGATCCAAATGGATTTAGAGGTGTGAAGAACTGAAGGGAGTGAGTTCCCTTTTATAACTGAAGAGGAGTGACATTCTGGTAAATACTCAAAAGTATTCACTAATGGGAGGTCAGTATTACCAAAATTGGCTCCAAAATAGATAATTAAAGGTTTTAAGGTATGATATGGTTGGTAGAAACCTCCACCACACAATTAAATTCATGTTTTAAGTATTTTTGTCTTTAACTTCTATGTTTCCTTATTTTCACTGTTTTGTGTTTGCACTATAGTAACTAAAATTTTAACATATATAATTTGTCCATTAAGACTAAAATAAAGTGATAATTATTGTAAAATTTATAACCAATTATTATAAATATGTTACATAATTTATAAAATAAAAATATCATGTGTTTTGGAAACTAATTTTAACAGAAGCGCATATAAGGCACAAAAACTCTACTTTAACTCTGACCTTGCTAACAAAGTTTTGTTCTATTTAGGGGTTAATATGTTCATTATAAAATATATATTGGTCCATTATTGGACCATATTTCATATTTAATAACATTTAAAAAATCACTTGTAAGAATATATTATTTTTAGTAATTTTAAATCATTTAATAAAATATCATTTATTATAAAACAACATTAATGTCCATTTTGACATTATTTATTTAATTTGAATTTAAAAATATCAATAAAATGATGTAATTAAAATATATCAAATTCACAATATTTTAATATTATATTTTCATTATAAAAATTAATTAATGACAATAATTCATTCAATTTACTTCACTTTTAATATTTTTAGTATAACTTATTTTAGTAAATTATTGACTAAATAATTACTCTGTAGGCATTTCTTAATCATTTTAAGTAACTAATTTATGTCAAAAAATTAAAGATAAATTATAATGATAAAAAATAATTTATCTTTCAAAAAATATGTATAACCGAACCCAAGTTTGTTTCCTATCCCAAAACATTATAAAAACTAAAAGTAAGAAAAGTGTTTTTTCTGTCTTTTTCTTTACTTAACTTATTATAAGGGTCATATTAAAATGAAAGTGAAAATTAATGGAAATATTTTAGATAATTTGATTATTAAGGTCAAAATAAAATCATTCAATAAAATTTTGATAACATTTTAGGTTAGTTTTACTCTTATCATTCTAGTTTAACCCCCTTAGAAAATAAATTTTTACATTAACCGCATTAATTGACTTTTACTACATTTACTATTTATTTTGGTAAAAAATGAAGTTGTACTTATTAGATAATGTAAATTATTATAATTAAATATAATCCATCCATTTTTTCAAATTAAACTCACATAAGTGGCCGAATTTAAAATTAATCTCACAAACACGATGCAAAAGCATGTTTTTTTAAAATTGAACATGTTCAATAGTTTGAAATATTTTTATATCTAAATTTCACATGAAAATGATAAAAATGAACAAAATTGTATTAATTTGTATAAAATTTTACTAATTTAACTTTAAAACCAATTCAAAATATAATATAACATTATAAATTATTTAAACTAAAAGGCTGTTTTTAATTAAAAATCCATATTTTTCACAATTCATTAAAAAATGAAATTTCTCATAAAAATCCAAAACAAAATCACCCTATGATAATTTTTTTATACCAATTTCAAAAAAAATCTTTATTTTGTCAAATAAACTTTTTAAAATTGTTAAAAATAATTTAAATTATGTGTGTTGACATGACTAAATCATCTTTTATGAAAATGTAGTTTTTTTCAAAAACATTTCTTTTTCTTTTAAATTGTTATTATTATCAATAGATAACAAATAAATGTGCGTAAACTATATATTTTTATAAGGTAGTTAATACTATTCATACACATCATCCCAAAGTCCAGGCGATAGCTATCATGTTAACTAGTAATATTAAAAGTATATTATTGTTCAATAAAACTCATTGTTTCATGTAATGTAAGCTAAGATCAGTGTTGAATCCATTGCCAGATTAACTCAATCTTGCGTGTTGAATATTCTATTTAATAAAATTTTATTATTTTTTAATTTCAAAGTGTCATAATATATAAGAAATTAAAATATGTAAATTATAAGATAAATTTGTTAACAAGGAAGACGTAAGGTTAGTGATTAATAAATTACCTTTCTATAAATAAATAAACAAAAAATTTAACATGGAGAGATCATATTCATATAATAGGTGGTATATCATTCAAGGATTTATAATTTACATAAATAAAAAGAATTTGAGTATTGCATGTATGGTTTTTTTTGCAACATATGTAATGTAGAAGGTTGATTATATGTTATTAAATTAATATTAAAATACAAGTTTCGTGCTTTATTGGGTGATCGGGGTAAAATTCATCTTCTTTATCATGCACATCCATGAAATGCCATTTCCTCATGAGATGCATGAGAACAAAACTAGAGAAAATATCTTGAACATCCTTCGATTATTTTCATATCCATGTCTTCTTGATAAAGAGAAAAGAACACATTTTAACCTTTAAGTCACCAAATATAGAACAATATAACTTATGGTCCAAACAAAACTAAATATATTAGAACTAGACTGATTATGAAACTATGCACAATAGCATATGCATTATGGGTTGTTTCTGTATACATAAAGGAAAAGAAAAATGTTCTCTACTTATATCCATAAACAGTATATACATGATAGAACTTCAAGACTCTGCTTTTCATTGTGAGACGGATCGATCAAAAAAAGATCATTTCAGGTACCAGTAGTTCAAACCATTTGTAAAAATTAAAAACAAATAAAGATGTTCAAGGGGGAGTGACGATCGCAAGTGATCACATACCTTGGCTTTTAAATTTGTCAGTTCATCTGAAATGATCGAGGGAGAGTGATGATATAGATTTGGTTCTGTGAAAACATGAATGGTGTGAGTGAGAAAACTCTGTTAGGGTTTTACTTAAAAGATTATGAAGGATTTTATCTACACTAAAAAATACTAATAAAACTTATCTTTATCTGTACCTAAAAAAAAGATTCTTTATCAGTGATAATAAAGCGTTGATAAACACATAATTTAAAAATATAATTGATATAATTAAAAAAATTATTTGTATATAATTATAAAGAGATATAAATGTGTATAATTATAAAAAAAAATTAAATATATATTTATAATTATATGTATTTATTTATAATTATAATTATAAGTAAATATTTTATTAAATATTTTTATATAATTATACATATATTTATATAATTATATATTTTTAAGTAATTATATATATATTTATTTATTAAAATAAAATATATATAATTATAAATATAATAAATATATTTACTATTTAAGTATATTTATTAAATTTTTATAATTATTTAATTATATATATATTTATTTATAATTATAACTATAAATAAATATATTTAAAAATATTTGTAGATAATTATAGATATGTTTATATAATTATATATATTTATATATTTATATATATTTATTCAATTATATATATTTATATAGTTGTATATATTTATTTATATTGTTGTTACTATGTAGGCAGTGATGGAGGCATGATGTAGGTCCGGTGACACAGGCATGATGATGCATGCAAGATACTACACTGGGCTTTCAGGCTATGTAATGGGCTTTAGGTCCACTGGGCCTACGGGTTGTGTACTAAATAAATAAGGCTCGATGGGTAGGTTATCCCCTTGGGGGGCTATGGCCTGCCTTTTCGGCCTATGTGTGTGTGGGGTGTGTATGTGTGTGTGTCTGAATGTAATAGTACTATCAAGCACCGAATATATATATATATATATATATATTTCTAACTATAATAAATATATTTATCATCTAAATATATTTATTATATATTTATAATTATTTAAATATGTAAATATATATTTATAATTATTAATAAAAATAAATATATTTCAAAATATTTAAATATTGTAATGAAAAAAAACACACACCACCCACAAACTGAACAGGAAGGTCATATCCCCCCCAAATGATAACTCACCTATTAAACCTCCTTATTTATTATTATATTATATACAGGTTCATAAACCCCATTATTTAAAGGCCCAAAGACCCATTTTTAAAATGGCACAAAGGACTCAGATATCAAAAGAGCCTATAGACCCCAGGATTTCAACGATGTCCCACTGCCTCTCCTTTCCCTATCCTTAGCCACAGTTATAGAGACTTCAGCCTCATTATCGGAGACTTTGGAATATTCTTAAGAATATTTTTAGAGCCAGGAACTGAGACAGTGCATGATTCCGAGACTTGGTGAGCTCAGAATTAATTTTTTAAAAATATTAAATGTACTTTTATATTATGCATTCACACTTTTCCTAATAAAGTGAAATAACTACCAAAAAGAGTCTCAGATTAGAAGTATGATAACATGGTTGAATCAAAATCATAGAGTTAACCCTAGTAATGACCTAAATTTGGTCAGCGTAGAACATTTTGATGAGGCAGTCATTGTAACACCACGAGCTTCCATGATACGTCTCTCTTTCAATAATGCAATAGCTTGCATTGTACGCAAGTTCGAGTTCTAACACACCGTGACTAATCAAAGTAGCCATTATGAATAGTAATACCCACTTTTTAAAATTATAGAAATTTTATATTTCAAAATGGACTTCATTTTTGTATTCGTAATATCAAAATTATCCAAAGTTGAATTTTTTGTAATTTTCTGAGAACATCCAATTTTTTTATGAATAGTGAAAAATACTTAAAAACAACTATTTTAATCAAAGTATTTTATAGTGATAAATTATACTATTGAGTGGTTTTAATGTATAATTAGAATATATTTTTACTATTTTATCCAATGGTGGTCATTAGAATTAATTTCACTTTGAAATTGGACATAAACAATTGTCAATCTTTTGATATATATTATTTCTTAAAAACACGCTATTTGTTGTGACAGCAGGAATTAATTATAAAATTAATTAATTCTACTTATATGTTTGGAATTTTGTAAAATAGAAATCAGTTTTGAATTACGAATATCAATTATAGCTTAGGGTGAAATTTTGGCATTGTTCTGCAAAACTTCAATTTTTGATGAATATGGAAACCACTAAGTGGTAGTTAAAAAACTGATTTTTCGTTTAAATGAAACATTACCACTTCTCTGATTCTATTTTCAAAAATCCGACATACATGGTTGTCATTATGAAGTAAAATGTGGTTCAATGGGATTAAAATAATTTTTTGGTGAATAGTAACTTTTAAGTTTAATTAATCGCGATTAAAGGTAATTAGTGAAATTTAAGGTAAAAATGATATTATAAAAATATGAAAATACATTTAAAATGTCCTAACCTTATTGGATGTGTCATGACCGACCAAGACAATCCATGGGTCAACTTGGGGACCCCATGGAGCCACTTTGGTAGGAAAATGACATAAATAACTTTTATTTAAAGTTAAAATAAAAAGGCCACAAACAAGAGTTGTTTTACTAAAACAATTTTTAAATGGGGTTATACAAGTCATATTTTTTACTATAAATATTAATTAGAAATATAAAAATATTTCCTACGTCATGATTTTTTTTTATAATTTTTAGACATTAAATAAATTAAATTATTTATGACACCATGATGATGCAGTGATTACCTCATTAATTAACGATTTAAATAAAATGAAAATATAATGTAAAATATAAGACTTAAACTTGTCAAAAACCTATTGGATGAGTATATTTAGAACCCTTATCACCTTATCATCGAAATATATAAGTTTGGAACCTTTAGAATCCGAAAAATCATTTCATAATAATGTAACATTTCAATCTTTCCAAGAGTGCCCCTTCTCTCCTCTTATAAAAGGCCCCCGCCACTACCACCTTACTCACACTTTCAAAGCCTTTTGGCTCGGCCAACCTCTGCCCAAATACTCTCCCAACTTCCCTCCCTTACTCCTATAAGCCTAAATTTGGGCAGAATTCTTCCCAAGGAAGCCTTTGGCTCAAATCAAAAGAGTTACCCGATTTTAAGGTAATATCTTCTCTTATGTTATTTTGTTTTATTTTGCTTCTCCAACCCCCTAAACTCTTTTTATCCATTGATTTTGTAACAACACCAGTATAATCAATATACTAGGATGTTTTTATAAGAAGTATTCGAGCTACACTTACACACACATACATCTAATGGTTAAAGAACATACTGTTTCTGTGGATGGAGAATTTCTGCCTCACGAAACGATGAATGTTCAACACTCATATAACACCTTCAAAGGTGGCCATTAAGTTGTCACTATATTTATATATGATATTTATTATATTTATGTTTTCCTTATGCTTCTGTATTTATAATTTATGGAATACCTTTATGATTTCCATTATGGGTAAATGCGATAATTTCATTTTAGGAAGTGTGGACTACCGCCCCCTCAAAGTGATTTGAATCGTTAATACCATATGTGGGATGTATAAAGGATGGAGTAAATGGTATTATTCATTATATTATACTGTAATTATATTATACCTTTATATCATTATGTTTCATTCCATTAAAATATGAAATAGAAATTAAAGTAGCGTTTATGCGTACGTACGGCTTACCGTCTCCATGAACGGTGCATTTCATTTCTTACCTCTAAATGTTATGTAACATTATAAATGCATGTATATACTGGATATAAATTTTATATATGATATATACATCATGAATATAATTATGGATATAATGGATATTTTACCACATGAACAAAGTGTAATTATAAGAAGTTTATTTTTGACTCAAGTACCTAAGATCAACAAAACGACCGTTATAAACTTAAATAATTACATAATGTTCATGACATGGTAATAAGTGATATAAAAGGAATAATGAACTTGAAAAAGATTCTTAAGAAGGTAGATATTAACTCTAGTTTATTATTCAGGAGATCAAAGAACGGTCGAGTGAATTCGGACACGAGGTAAGGGAATTTCTTAACCCAATTTCCATTCTTTGGGTTAATCTCCTACTTTCAAATTATGTTATGATATTATTATGTCCTATCTTGTATTTGTAATTTCTTTATGTGTACTTATATTGAATACACATAATAGATCTATTTTATTTAAAAAAATGATCTTGGTAAGGACTTCATCTCAATCTCCTTTCATTGAGGCATATTTTGTTTTATACAAAACTTTCTTTTATATGGTGTATAAACCCCTTTGACTTTTACGTTTATTCAAAAGGAATATTTTTTATACGAATCATTATACTAAATGACAAAAAGGAATGTTTTTCTTGTTGTACGTATGCGGCGACAATGACTTCTCCGCCTCCGTGAGCACTATTTGAGTTTCGGCTTCTTCTACAAGCCATAACTTTTTTTTAAAGAAAAATAAATACCATGTTTTACTTTTCTTTTATTTTGGTATTGAAAATGGTTTTGAAAGTGTTTTTATTATATCAATGTGTTTTATTGATATCTTGTGATTGAAATGTGGACATTTTATGTTTCCTTTATTTATGTTTTATTTGATACGATTATGTTGAGGTTCTTGGGCATTATTATGAAGACCGGTGGTTCCGTGATAAACTAAGGGCGGGTGAGCCTGATATAGCTCTCCAATGCATTGGGTAACTTGAAGGAGTGAAACTTTAAGGTTTCTCTGAAGAGATTTAGGGAATATACTATGATGGGTATTCCAAACGTAACCAAGAGGGTTACACCCTACGTAAGAATGTTATGAATGCCTCAAGTTACCTTTATGTCTTATGATTTCTATGATTTAATCATGATTTGATGAGGTATGTTAAAGTTCTTATGTTTTATGGGTAAAGTATTATTTAATTCTTATGTATATATGTACCCATGTTTCCTTTCCATATTTTTATATCCCTTACTGAGATTCTTATGCTCATCCCATGTTTTTTTGAAATGTTTTTCACAGGTCAAGGGAAAGGTACATGATATGATGATAGTGCCAAGGAAGTGTCAAGAAAGAATCCATGTTTTATTTTAAATATGTTTTCATTGATGGGAAAGAATAATACTATCTTTATGTAACCACTCTGTTTATATGTGGAATGTAATGCAAGTTTTATGATCTAATTCCCTAAAACTCTAAACCTGAAAAGATCCTCAATGTGTAATCTTGTAATAACTAAAGATTAAGTAAGGTTTAAGGCTGGGGCCTTATAGTCACAGTTTATGAGTAATAACCATTCCTGTATAGACCAGCTGACTAATCCACCACAAGGTGTAAAAATGCTAGACAACATCATTTGTCTGTAACCTCCATTATTCAATGGGGCTTAAAATCCAATTTTAGATGATCAATGGATAAGTTCCTTTGAGAATATATTTATTCATATAGGATATCGTGAAAGGGATAAATTTTTCCTATTACTTTATCATCTCTTAAGATATATGGATCAATGGTGGTCATTGACTCAAAATAAAAAGGAATATGAGGTAATAACATGCATCTGTTGAAGTATTTTAAGGTAATTATCTAGGAAAAATAATTTTCTCATGACCAGTGAGTGGATATAGAAAGAGAGTTCTTGAGTTTAAGATAAAAATATGAGAAAAATGATGTTTTGTATGAAGATAACTTTACTTGAATTGAAAGGCATGTTTCAATCTATGAATATAATACAGAGAGAAATATTGATCATTTATTTGAGGGGATTAAGCCAATTATTTGAAGTGAACTGGACTCCCAAACATTATCATCATTTGAGTACATAGTATCATGTTCAATTAATATAGAGAAATATTTATCCAAATATTATGGCTTCAAAGGGAGGGAAGAGAGTATTAGGAAAACAGAGAAAAATGTAGGTAAAGGGATGAATGAGAATGAAAGTTTTTCAAACATGAGAAACTTGTGGAAGCAAACACCTTTGTATATTCTTAAAATTAAATGGATATTGCTTAAATTGAATAGAAAAGGAAAATGATGATCAATATTTTAAGGTAAAGATTTTTGTTTTTCAATGGTCAAGGCTCAATCTATATGGATATGGGAAAATACACTAATGAATACCTATGATTATATGGAAATATACATCATAAGAAGATATGATATCAAGGTCAATTGTATGAAATTACTACTAATGAAGTGGAATTATTAATGTTATTATTTTTAGGTTCAATAAATTTATTATAATATTAGATTAATCAATGATATTATATTGGTATGAATTATGAAATGTATAATATTTAACTATAGTAATTTTTTATTAAGGATTTGAAATTGTATGTTGAATGGTATAAATGATTAAGAATAATGATTTAGTGGAAATTTAAACTTCATGGAAAACCCATTAATAAAGAAAAAAATAACACTTAATATGATCATAATTTTGAGATAATTATGTTGGGATAATGATATTATTGATATGAACATAGTAAATTGGTGAGTACTAACCACCTATGAAAAAATTAATTATAAATTAATTTTGGAAATTTAGTTAGATTCTTTTTTATGTTTTGAATCTTAATTATTTTGGAAGGGTCCTAATGTTAACCACTATGCTATGGTTTATTTTTATCTTTCAATGAGGTTGTATATATTAATTTATTAACTCACATTATGTTGATTTATACATATTTGATAGTTTATTCTCACCATATTTGTTTTTGAAAATAATATGAGAGAGTGTAAAGAATTTTCATTCTTTTACGGATCTTAAATCATGTAAAAAAGTTAATTTATGTGTTTTTGAAATAAAAAAGTTGGATATTAATTTCGTAAATATATATATGTGTTATAAATTGGTAGATAAATATTCATGGGATGAAATATATATTATAAATTTGAAACATATCAAGCAAATATATTTACTTATGTTCAAAGACAATAAATAATTCATCAAATTTAAGTAAAGGATCTTGAAATACAATTTAATCAAGCACCATAACTTTTGGTGATATCAATGAAATATTTTGCAACTATTTTTCTTATGGTGTTGTGGTAATTAAAAAACACTAGATCACAAACTCCTATTTCAAGAATTACACACCGTGTACTTTCTTGTTTTTCATTAAACGGACCGGGGCCACGCCTAACCCCTATTTCCATCTACTTCTCCAGTTTCGACCATCCGAGAGCAACCATACGGCCGGATCTTCGACGGAGTCCTGCCTCGCCGTCCGTTCTCCGATTTGAGCACAGTCAGTTGCGTTGGAATCTCAGCGGTGAGTTCTTCCTTCTTCCTTAGCCTTGTTTCTTGATTCCTCCTCATTTCCAAGTTATCGTGGGATGGACATTTTGTGTGTTTTCTCATATCTACATTGTTCTAAGAGGAATCTATCATCGAGGTTCACGTATATCGATCTCCTCGGATCTAGGTAGGTGGTTTGTGCCTTTCCGTAGAAAGTTGATGAATATTTTGTGCAATTTCCACCAATACCCTTGAATGGGGTATTGCGTGTTTCTTGTTTTCCCTTGTTACTTGCCTGATTTTCTTGATTGCTTTAGTAGAGGTTATTTCTTGTGATTAGAGTAATTTGTTTGTGCTCAGATTGCTTTTCCATGCTTGTTCTGCCTGTTTGGCATTTTTCCAGGTGCCATGCCTAGTCGTAGGATAGTGGAACTGTTGTTTATTTATTTTTGTTGAGCCTTAGTTGATATCCAAGTAGTTCTTGAGGTTTACTTGGAAAATATACACTTACTGAGCATGTTTAGTTATACTCAGGACTGTGAGAACCTAGAGTAGTAGACCAAAGGGAGAATTGACGGAAGGGCTTCTCCGGAGTGTCTTTTAATCACGATGCGAGACCAAGGGGAGAATTGACAGAAGGGATTCTCCAGAGTGTCTTTTAATTACGACATGGGATATAGGTGGAATTAACATTGAGGGCTTCCCCCGAGATTCTTTAGCACGATATGAGACTATAGGGGGAATTGACGGTGAGAGATTCCCCAGAGAGTCTTCTTACTTACGTTGCTGGACCAGAGGGGTGAGACTGTGTGTGCCTCCCAGAGGTTTTCTAGTACTTAGAGGTTAAACCATAGGGGATAGACTGTGAGAGCTACCTAGAGGATTTCCTGTTTTCTTCTTGTTGCTGACTGCTTACTTGTGTGCTTTACTTGTTAGAACTATGGATTTTATCTGCTTGTGCTTTTCTGTTTACTGCTTCTTGTTTTATTACTGCCATGTATTCATTGACTGTTAGGCACAAATATTTGGGTGATTGCCTACGGGGATTGTATCTCACACCCTATTTGGTCCATGATTTTAGGCCCAAGCAGACTATGTTGCTGCAGTTATAGATAAGGGCAAGCGCCCTTCTACTTTAGGATCTTGACTTCATCAGGAGATGGGGAGCATGGGACCGAGCTGTGTCTTGCGATGCTGAGGAGATTAATTTTTTTTCTTTTTCACTTGGTTTCAGTTGTATTTCAGCACATTGTTGTGTTTTCTGTTTTCTTTAGATACTTGTACATGCTGCATCATTTTCATCATAGTTATATATCTACATTGCTTATGCTGTTTGGTTTCTGTTTTTATGCATGTCGTTTATTGCTTCCGCTATTTATTGTTGTTTTCTTACCTTTTATACCTTACCGAATGAGGGCATAGTTTTCCCACTAACTCACCAAGTCCTTTGCTACAAGTCGGCAGCCTCTGGCATTCGGGGAAATGCGCTTGAGGTCATGTGATGAACCAGGTACAGGGCACCAGTGGAGGGGCTCCGGACTCGGAACGTTACAAAGTGGTATCAGAGGAGTTATTTTCTCTTGTCTTACTGTTTGGAGACCTTATCCAATGACAGGAAGGATTCGGTACTTGGCATTAAGTTGTTCTCAGGAGTAGCTAACCCATGTACCGGGAAAAGCCATACTAACTCGTTAATTACAGTTTTCTAGTTTTGAGATTTTATGGTTGGTATGTTTTCACCTAGAGTAATTCGTATGACTTGTGTGGTTATTGTTTTGATATTTCGGTTCTATTTCTATCGCAACTCGATGAGATGAGGTTATTCCATCTCATGCATCATATAGACACTTATAGGAATCACATGCCATGCATTCTTGCCATGCCATCTAGGGTGCATTAGCGATTGCATGCTGTTGTGGTAGCTATGTGTAGATTATGCATTCTGTTGTGATAGTTTCTTGATATATTCTCTTCTGTTATGTTAGAAAACTATTTGTTTTGTTCTTTACTTAAAGTGAACGCCAAATTTTGGTTCTTGAGGTTTTATTGGCCCTCGCGGATCAGAATTTGGAACTTTTTTGCCTTGTTTTTGTTTTCTGGGATTCTGTGCAGTTTCTGAGCTACTGCCTATAAAAACCTAGAATACACGGCGTGTACTTTTTAGATACACGGCGTGTAGTTTTCAGGCCATTTCACTGACCATGTGAGTAGAACACGGTGTCGTGGGAGTAACTTCGGGAGCACACCGTGTACCATTGATACACGTTGTGTGAGTTCGGAGTCGTGTACCCGGCCGTGTCACTAACAACATGGGACGGGGATGCTCTGGTAGAACACGCCGTGTCCATAGGGAACACGCCATGTAGTCTTGTCCAGGTACCTGGCCGTGTCACGAACAACACGGTCCGGCGTTACCTTCCTTTCCACACGCCGTGTTTGTAGGGAACACGCCGTGTAGTCTTGCCTGGGAACCCGGTCGTGTCACGAACAACACGGGATGGTGTCACCTTCTCCTATGCACACCGTGCTTGTTCCGACCACTCCATGTAAGGTCCAGCCGTGTAGACTATCGTGTACTCAACAAAACGGACCACCGAAGCCTTTTCTAGTGTATGTCGTGTTTGTTTCGAACACACCATGTAGTATCGGGTTGATTCAGACCGTGTGGGTTAGCCGTGTAAGAAGACTCAGGCAGGGGAATAGTCTTCAAGCACACACCGTGTGTTGAGGTCCACACGTCGTGTAGTTTGAGGTGTACATGACTTTTAGGGTGAGAGTACATGCCCATGTCAGTGGTTTAAGATGACATGTCATGTAGTTTTATATGTTTAAACCTATTCATATGAGGAATGCATTGGACTTAATAAGTGACGGGTGGAGCCCGCTATAGCTCCTTGATGCATCGGTAGGTCTCATGAGACAAACTAGTGTCTTGGCATGAGGCCTTGAAAAAATCTTAATTGTGGTCTTGGCACGAGGCCTTGGCTACGTGGTCATGATAGTCTGGCATTATGCATTCCATCATTATGAAAGTGGTTATTGATATTTCATGAGATTATTCGACTAGTAGAATATCCATGTGAGTAAGTAAATGGAATTATTTAATTTATTTTTGCCATATCATGCTTAAGTTCAAGTTTAAAAAGGATTTTTTTAGTTATAAATTGCCTTAAATATTAATGTTCATTTATGAAAGCTTCCGGAATATTGTTATCCTTAATGAGCATCTGAGCTCACCCCTTTCAATGTTTTAATATTTTCCAGGATGTGAAGAAGTATTTTATGAATGACCTGCTGGGATAGTCAGAAGAGGATATGAGTGTGGACTATAGAGACTTTGTTATTGTAGTTTTTCACTTTATGATGTAATGTAACATTTATGAATTTATCTAGTGTTTCCAAGGATACTAAACTAATCGGTCTTTCGAGACTTGATCTTTTGTGATTATGCCAATGTTACGCAATAATGCACCGACTATGGGTAACTAGGTTCGGGGCGTTACAGTTGGTATCAGAGGTATTTTAGTACTAACCTTGGAAGCTAGATTTAGATAAACTCTGATTAGAGCACATAGACCGAAGATAGACTTTGAGAATTAGTATAGAAGAACTTCTTAGAATTTTGGTATTATAGAGATTTTGTGAGTTTTCAGAGCAATACATCCCTGTCTGGATACAAGCAGGTAGAGGCGGCTCTGGCACAGATGTACCTAGGGGTAAAACCTGAAAACACCGCTTTGAGCTAGACTCGAACGGGAACTGGTGCACGACAACGGGCCTTGCTGCACACTTGGTTACGACACTCCCGGGGGATATGCTTAGGATAATTCTCGTTTTCTTTACAAACCACTATGAAGGGTTATGAGTATATACTTCCTCAAAGAAAACATTTTTATGATTATGGATTATATCCATAAATAGTTCAATTTATGTTAAGTATTTTACAAGTATGGAATTATGTATTTTGATTCATAAACTAATCTAGTTTATGCCATTGTTTAGAAATGGCACCAAGTGGAAGGAATGGAAGTCGTATCAATGCATGCACTCCGTGTAGGGATTCCCCTCCTGCTCAAGATAATTATTGTGGATCTGGAGATACAACTGGTGCTGATCAACTTATTACCATACTGGGACAACTCACTCAGATTATGAATAATAACCTTACTCGTATGGATCACCCTGATCCACAACGTGGAGGATCAATGTTAGACCGCTTCATGAGGAAACAACCACCAACATTTAATGGGGGTACAAATCCATTACTAGATGAGAAATGGATAAACTCCTTAGAAAAAGTATTCCATGCCTTGGGGAGTAGCGAAAGGGAGAAGGTTGTCATGGCAGTTTACCGCCTCACGGGAGATGCCGATCAGTGGTGGTCGCTGATTCAAAACACAAAGGAAGATGATGACGTTTCAAATATGGAATGGAGGGAGTTCAAAGAGCTTTTCTTAGAAAAATACTTTCCTTGTGACCATCGAGCAGATATGGAAAGGAAATTTCTGAGTCTGAGACAAAAGGAGGATGAGAATGTCGCAAAGTATGAGGCCAACTTTACAAGGTTAGCGAGGTATGATACAAATTATATACGTAACCCAAGAGGTAATATTGATCGTTTCTTTGATGGGTTTAAACCATTTATCCATTGAGATTTAGTATCACAATCCTTCTCATCGTACGAAGATATTGTCTCATGTGCTATCAAGACAGAAAAGGAATTCTCTAAATCTTATGACAATAAAGTAAAGCAAGAGAAGAAGAGAATGGTGGAACAAGAGACAGATAAAGGGAAAAGGGAAAAGAAGGATTTTCCATTATGCGATAATTGTGGGAAGAATCACCCTGGTACTTGCTTAAAAGGAATGGGAGTTTGTTATAAATGTGGAGAAAAAGGTCACCAGGCTCGTGATTGCAAGGGAAATAAAGAGGCTATCAATGTTGAATGCTACAATTGTAGGAAAATGGGGCATTATGCAAATGAATGTCCTAAGCGTCAGGGAAACTTACCTCAGAAAAGGCCAAGGGATGAAGGTCAATCTTATGCTGTTACTACAGTTGAAGTGGAATAATTTATGTATTAGTGCTTTTGGACTCAAGGATTATATTTTGGTTATAAGAATAATGTGATATATATAAGGATTGTACTGCAGTACTTGTTGTTTTAGTAAGGTTTTAATATGATGAAGGTAATCATATTTTTAGTATGTGACAAAAAGAGAAACTTTAATTTGTTTGGGGAATCTGATGTTAAAATTGATTTTGGAATTTAGAGACCTTTTAGTGAAAGTCTGGACAGAGGTATTTTGGATAACTATTAAGGTTGGAATGGATTAAGTTGAACCTTGGATAGTATTGTTTAAGGTTAAAACATTTCTGAAGATTATTTTTGGAATATTATAATACTATAGTTTTAGGAAAAGGACAACCTACAAGGTGGGGCATAACCCATCGCATCGGATAAAGCTGTAGGAATCGAACCCACAACCATAGTGCGACAGGCCTTTATTACCTACCACTAGCCTATAAGAAGTCCCTGGTTATAAAAAAATATTTTTACTAATCTAAATGGTATGTGTTAATATTTGGAACCTTATAAAATTAGGATAAATAGAATATATTTGAGTTCTATTACCTTTTAGAGTGAAAGATGGGTTTGTGGTAATATTTTATTAAAGAATGAAAGTCTACATGACAAGTATGTATATTCCCTTACGTTCTTAGTAAATCTCCTAAATAAATTCCTCAACTTTATAAAAGGTAACTTGAAACAAAAACGTTCCCGGTTAACTTTTCTAACTAGGGATTCAATGACTATTTAACCAATCACAAGTTTGTGATTTTCTTATGGTTAACTTTCTCCTAATCCAGTTTTCTACGACTCTCCATCAGACCTTGATGGGTTTTTTTCTTCCATATCCATATTTTCATAGAATCCTAGTATGGACTATCTCGGGTGACCTTTGTACTTATCTTTCTATCTTTTAAAGTTATAGTTTTATTAACCTTATTTCTGATGTGGGTTTTCCACAAAGGTATTTTCTATTTTCAACCTTTTATTTTCAAAGAAAATTTTCAAATTGAGAGGACGCAATTTATTGAAGGATGGGAGAATGTAACACCCCAATCTTCCATGATACGCCTCTCTTTCAATAATGCAATAGCTTGCATTGTACGCAAGTTCGAGTTCTAACACACCGCGACTAATCAAAGTACCCGTTATGAATAGTAATACCCACTTTTTAAAATTATAGAAATTTTATATTTCAAAATGGACTTCATTTTTGTATTCATAATATCGAAATTATCCAAAGTTGAATTTTTTGTAATTTTCTGAGAACTTCCAAATTTTTTATGAATAGTGAAAAATACTTAAAAACAACTTTTTTAATCAAAGTATTTTATAGTGATAAATTATACTATTGAGTGGTTTTAAAGTATAATTAGAATATATTTTTACTATTTTATCCAATTTTGGTCATTAGAATTAATTTCACTTTGAAATTGGACATAAACAATTGTCAATCTTTTGATATATATTGTTTCTTAAAAACACGCTATTTGTTGTGACAGCGGGAATTAATTATAAAATTAATTAATGCTACTTATATGTTTGTAATTTTTTAAAATATACATCATTTTTGAATTCGTAATATCAATTATATCTTAGGGTGAAATTTTGGCATTGTTCTGAAAAACTTCAATTTTTGATGAATAGTGAAACCACTAAGTGGTAGTTAAAAAACAGATTTTTCATTTAAATGAAATATTACCACTTCTGTGATTTGATTTTAAAAAATCTGACATACATAATTTTCATTAGGAAGTAAAATGTCGTTCAATGGTATTAAAATAATTTTTTGGTGAATAGTAACTTTTAAGTTTAATTAATCGCGATTAAAGGTAATTAGTGAAATTTAAGGTAAAAATGATATTATAAAAATATGAAAATACCTTTACACTTGTCCTACCCCTATTGGATGTGTCATGGCCGACCAGAACAATCCATGGGTCAACTTGGGGACCCCATGGAGCCACTTTGGTAGGAAAATGACATAAATAACTTTTATTTAAAGTTAAAATAAAAATGTCACAAACAAGAGTTGTTTTACTAAAACAATTTTTAAATGGGGTTATACAAGTCATATTCTTGACTATAAATATTAATTAGAAAGATAAAAATATTTCCTACATCATGATAGTTTTTTTATAATTTTTATACATTAAATAAATTAAATTATTTATGACACCATGATGATGCAGCGATTACCTCATTAATTAACGATTTAAATAAAATGAAAAGATAATGTAAAATCTAAGACTTACACTTTTAAAAAACCTATTGTATGAGTATATTTCGAACCCTTATCACCTTATCCTAGAAATATATAATTTTGGGACCTTTAGAAACCGAAAAATCATTTCATAATAATGTAACATTTCAATCTTTCCAAGAGTGCCCCTTCTCTCCTCTTATAAAAGGCCCCCACCACTACCACCTTACTCACACTTTCAAAGCCTTTTGGCTCGGCCAACAACTGACCAAATACTCTCCCAAATTCCCTCCCTTACTCCTAGAATCCTAAATTTGGGCAGAATTCTTCCCAAGGAAGCATTTGGATCAAATCAAAAGAGTTACCCGATTTTAAGGTAATGTCTTCTCTTATGTTATTTTGTTTTATTTTGCTTCTCCAACACGCTAAACTCTATTTATCCATTTCTTTTGTAACAACACCAGTATCCTCAATATACTAGGATGTTGTTATAAGAATTATTCGAGCTACACTTACACACACATACATCTAATGGTTAAAGAACATACTGTTTCTGTGGATGGCGAATTTCTGCCTCACGAAACGATGATTGTTCAACACTCATATAACACCTTCAAAGGTGGGCATTAAGATGTAACTATATTTATATATGATATTTATTATTTTTATGTTTTTCTTATTCTTCTGTATTTTTAATTTATGTCACACCTTTACGATTTCCATTATGGGTAAACGTGATAATTTCATTTTAGAAAGTGCGGACTACCGCCCCCTCAAAGTGATTTGAATCGTTAATACCATATGTGAGATGTATAAAGGATGGAGTAAATGGTATTATAAATTATATTATACTGTAATTATATTATACCTTTATATCATTATGTTTCATTCCATTAAAATATGAAATATAAATGAAAGTAGCATTCATGCGTACGTACGGCTTACCGTCTCCATGAACGGTGCATTTCATTTCTTACCTCTAAATGTTATGTAATATTATAAATGCATGTATATACTGGATATAAATTTTATATATGATATATAAATCATGAATATAATTATGGATATAATGGATATTTTACCATATGAACAAAGTGTAATTATAAGAAGTTTATTTTTGACTCAAGTACCTAAGATCGACAAAACGACCGTTATAAACTTAAATAATTACATAATGTTCCTGACATGGTAATAAGTGATATAAAAGGAATAATGAACTTGAAAAAGGTTTTTAAGAATGTAGAGATTAACTCTAGTATATTATTCAGGAGATCAAAGAATGGTCGAGTGAATTCGGACACGAGGTAAGGGAATTTCTTAACCCAATTTCCATTCTTTAGGTTAATCTCCTACTTTCAAATTATGTTATGATATTATTATGTACTATCTTGTATTTGTACTTTATTTATGTTTACTTATATTGAATACACATAATAGATCTATTTTATTTAAAAAAATGATCTTGGTAAGGACTTCGTCTCAATCTCCTTTCATTGAGGCATATTTTGTTTTATACACAACTTTCTCTTATACGGTGTATAAACCCCTTTGACTTTTCCGTTTATTCAAAAGGAATTTTTTTTATACGAAGCATTTTAATAAACGACAAAAAGGAATGTTTTTCTTGTCGTATGTATGCGGCGACAATGAATTCTCCGCCTCTATGAGCACTATTTGAGTTTCGTCTTCCTCTACAAGCCATAACTTTTTTTTTAAAGAAAAATAAATACCATGTTTTACTTTTCTTTTATTTTGGTATTGAAAATGGTTTTGAAAGTTTTTTTATTATATCAATGTGTTGTATTGATATCTTGTGATTTAAATGTGGACATTTTATGTTTCCTTTATGCATGTTTTATTTGATACGATTATGTTATGGTTTATGATATTTTTAAACCTGTTCATATGAGGAATGCATTGGACTTAATAAGTGACGGGTGGAGCCCGCTATAGCTCCTCATTGCATCGGTAGGTCTCATGAGAAAAACTAGTGTCTTGGCACGAGGCCTTGACAAAATCTTAATTGTGGTCTTGGTACGAGGCCTTGGCTGCGTGGTTATGATAGTCTGGCATTATGCATTCCATCATTATGATAGTGGTTATTGATATTGCATGTGATTATTCGACTAGTAGAATATCCATGTGAGTAAGTAAATGGCATTATTTAATTTATTTTTTCCATATCATGCTGAAGTTCAAGTTTAAAAAGGCTTTTGTTTTAGTTATACATTGCCTTAAATGTTAATGTTTATTTATGAAAGCTTCCGCAATATTGTTATCCTTACTGAGTATCTAAGCTCACCCCTTTCAATGTTTTAATATTTTCCAGGATGTGAAGAAGTATTTTATGAATGACCTACAGGGATAGTCAGAAGAGGATATGAGTGTGGACTATGGAGACTTTGTTATTGTAGTTTTTCACTTTATGTTGTAATGTAAAATTTATGAATGTATCTAGTGTTTCCAAGGATACTAAACTAATCGGCCTTTCGAGACTTGATCTTTTGTGATCATGCCAATGTGACGCAATAATGCACCGACTCTGGGTAACTGGGTTCGAGGCATTACAGTCATTGGAAGTTTCATTGGATAAATTAATTAATTTATTTAATTTGTTTAATTTATTTAATTTATTTAATTTATTTAATTTATTTAATAACCCTAATCCAAATAACTCACAAATGGGGACTCAAATAAGAAATCAGATGCCACAGTTGAGTTTGAAACATGGGTTTTACCCTAGAAAGGACAAGAACTTGGTCGACATTAGCTGTTTGGCTTGAGTGCCAATGTGGGAGAAATAATTAAATGAATTAAAAAAATTAATTATTTATTTTATTAAAAATTATATCCTAAAAATCCTTTGTAAATGTGTTTTTATTACATTTCACTGTGGTTAGTCGTATAACTCTTTGAGGATTTGAAGAAGATCTCTGAAAACCTTCATTGGAGAATCGAGATTGGAGAATTACGGACAATTGGATTGAGGATAATAATGAGATGAATGTTGAACATAGCGATATCATAACCTTCTTCTACATACCCGAATGGCCCGAAGGCCTTTCTTTTTATTTTTATTATAGATAATACCCCTTTTAAGGGTTGAAGGAGAACCCGTACATGACCCGTAGGCCCAAGGCACAAGGCCTGACATGACCCGCAATACATGACCCAAAGGCCCAGAGGCATACTATGCCCATTACATGACTCGTAGGCCCATCCCACTAGAACTACCCCTCCCCAGCGTCTTGCATCATTGATCTCTTTAGCTCCCCACCTTGTATTGCTGACCGGCTAGCATTTCCCTGTACAAAGCTACACGGTGCCTAGTCCCGATGGCGGCTTCCATACCCTCTCATTCTTCCAATCTGGTTAGCTCTGCATCTGGTGGATGCTACTCCTGTTGCTCTGATCCTCTTCTGGGGCATGTTCTATGTGAACTGGGCTACTCCATGGTCTATGTGACCCGAAGGCGCTGTGGCCTGAAGGCCTTTTGATGACCCGAAGGCCCTGGAGACCCGTAGGCCCAAACCGATGGCCCAAAGGCCCAAATCGGGTGAATAGTTCTGGCTACTACAGTACCGAACAGTGACTGCTACAATGACTGCTAGAGTACTTCTATAGTAACCCGGAAATTCACCTCCAACCGATTTTGAACCTGGGTCTCTTGGATGCCAAGAAAGAGCCCTTACCACTCAGGTACGGGCTCGTTGGCTCATAACCTTCCTCTATAGTGGATGCATTCTTCACCATTGATCAATCCATAATCAAGGTTGTTCTAATAAATTGTGATTTACATCCCTTTTGATGAAAATATTGATCATTTTTTTTATCAAACTTTGATATATGATTATTGTTATTCGCATGAACCAACAGTTTATTAATTATTATTGTAACTCTTATTTCATCGTTCAAACAGTAATAAATCAAGGCCAACCCAAACTACGGATGAGGTTCAATCCTCAATTTGTTAATTGTGATTTTATTCTTCATTCTTCACCAATCCATCTCTGTCATTTTGATTCATACCCATTAATAAATTTTTGGTCAATGTATCCTTGAATCAACAAATCGATTCTGACGATATGAATTTAGGATCAAGAGCACGATTGAGGTGCGATGTGACTAATGATAGATCTAGATCAGATTGATGATTCTATTTTCTTATTCTTGTGTGTGTTGAAGGTGTGTTGTGATGAGAATCGATTTCTTGGTGGATCGGATGGTAGGAATATTACTACGGTAGACAGTTTGAGTGGTGGTCATGGATCAATGAGAAGAGGGCACCAACTGATCAGGTGTAGCTGCTCGTGAGTAGTGGAGTCAGTGGACCTTGGATTTCTGTGATGAGTAGGGAATAGGAATTTCATGTGATCAGTGTCCTATATGCATGGAGAAGAGGGTCTCGATAAGAGTTACAGATGAGAAAATAGTGGGGAAGAAGAAGATACGGAAAAGAAAAAATAATAAGAAAAGGAATAAATAAATAAAAAGAAATTAAAAAAAAGATAAACCAATGGGGGGAACATTGTGTGTGTGTGTGTGTGTGTATAAATAGAAGAATAGGGGAAGATTGGGTATTCCATCTCCCTTGAAAATTATGTTATATATACATACATATATATATATATATAATATAATATTATTTTAGTAATAAAATATTATATTGATTATATTCTTTAACAGAGACGTTGGATTGGTGATCTGTATATGGGAATCATGATTATGGTATTGAGATGGTCATTTTATGATCAGTGTTGGATATTTAATCCAGACTTGTGGTGTAGGTCCAAGGATCACCAAATAATAATACTAATATTATTATTAATATTATTATGGAATCCAGTATCTAGCATATATTCTTCATATGGTGTCCGAATTACGAACCGTTAAAGGCATCAAGACCCAAAAATTGGGGTAGACGTTTCAAAACCAATATTGATTATTTAATTTAGACTCATGGATTAGGTTCATTAAATGTTTTAAGAGAATTATGTGATGAAATGCATTTTTTTCATCGGGTGTATGATTTGGCCACGTGAGTATTCTATCCTGATTGTTTTTCTATGAGTATTACAATAGTGTGATCTATTTGGACATTTGAGACCATTTGTAGAGGAATATCAAAATAATTACTTTTTTCCCTTCAGATAGATGATTTGCATCATTTGTTCATCGATATTTGTACGATACACATCATGTAGTATCCTATATGTCGTGTAGTACTACATGGCCAGCAATTCATATGCTGGTGAGGACAAGGCCATATAGAAAGGCATGACCACACATTGTGTTGGTTCTCTACACAATGTATACCTCCTTTAAAGGAAACTTCAACCTCTCATATCTCCATCGTTTGGACTAAAATTTTGGCCTATGAGTAGTTTATCCTAAGTGTTTTTTCATAGAGATTGTGATGGTGACCTCAGTCGTGGCCTTTGGGATACGATTTGATATGTTCTAGGTGTGATGATTATTTAGGTGATGCTTGATTACTATAGTAATCAGGTAGGATCACTAGGGGATTTAAATTGGAACCATCTAGTTAGGATGGGCGTGGGTCCTCTTCCTATCTATAGAGTGGAACCCTCCTGCAAGATAGGGCATGGGTCCCCTATCAACATTCAGAGTGACACCCTCTTAGTGGGATAGGGTATGATTCCTCTACCTATTCACCTAGTGGACCCACCTACAGAGTCAGGGTATGGGTCCCCACCACCACTGTGACACCCTCCTACTGGGTAGGGCAGGAATCTTCTATCTAATGTCCAAGTGTCACCCACCTGCTGTGTCTAGGTATGGGTACTAAACTACTAAATTGGATCCCTATAGTCGGGATGGGAATGGGTCATCTACTAATAACTAGAGTGGAACCCTCATGCACAGATAGGCCACACATCCTCTATCGACTATTGAGTGGTACCCTCTTACGGAGATATGGCAAGGGTCCCAAACTATCAAAGTGACACCCTCTTAATTGGGCAGGGAATGGGTCCCCTATCTATTTACATGAGTGGCACCCTACTGTAGAGTCAAGTCATAAGTCTTTATCCATTAGAGTGAAACCCTACTTCTAGGAAAGGCATGGGTCCTCTATTGACTATTGAGTGGTACCCTCCTATTATACCATAGCATGGGCTCTTATCACAGCCCTTCTCTTTATTATACTTGAATTCATGATTTATTACATATGATTACACATAATAAAACCTGGAAGATTTATAAGTCTAATGTATTTGGGAATTAAGTACATTACATAACAACTTAAAACAAGGAATACATCATCTTTAATGAAAACTTCATTAACATGGTCATATTATTCCTTCATACTTACAACTGAATGGGATAACCTAGGGACATACATAAGAAATGGGTGAGATATGAATGCTAGTAAGGGAATAAACATGGAATGAAATTAAGAAATCAATACATGTTGGATAATAGGCATATAAATGGGGCATAAAATCGGTGATAATAATAAACATGAACAATGAGTCATAATGTAGCATGATAACATAAAGGAAACATGGGAAATGTGGTAACAACATAAAACACTACATCATAAACATTGGTCAAGGATAACATCCAAAATATCATGATAGAAAAATCCCCGTGATGGATTAGGTTCACTCTATAATACATTGAATGATGTATCATGAGTCTAAAACATTACCCAATCAATTTTAGTGATATATAATTCTGTGTACAACTATCACTTTCATTTTATTCTCATTCTTAAGTGTGTCACAAAGATCATAAAAAATGGAATCATTGTTCATCCAATTTTATTCCATGATTAAGTAGCGTGGAATACATACATTTAAATCCATAATTAAATAATTATGAGTGTATAAATTTTATCTCCCTAGAGATAAAATGGGTATGGGTATACACTATAGATTTCTTTGGAAAGGAAAATTGTGATGAAATTTCAGCAACATAACAGGGTCGTATAAATGTCCATGGGAGGGATTATTGAGAGTAAAAGGGGTCTCTAATAATTTATACATCATGAGGGATGTGATGGGTATGGAATAACATATAAAAACATTTGTAAATTGAGATAAAATTCATAAGAGAATAAAGATGCTTGGATAATGAGGAGAAAGAGAGGATCTCATACTAAATTTCGGCATGGTAATGGGTGTACATAAAGTTTCATGGGAGGAATTAATGAGAGTGAAAGGGATATCTCATCACATGGTAATAAATTGGAAAATAATAAGGTTTTATTAAAACATACCCAAACAACGAAAAATGTATAATAAGAGGAAAAACATAAAAAATGTGCTTAAATTGAAAGGAGGAGAGGAAGGTCCCTTACCTTGAGAGAGTGATTTCAAATGCTTGGGAGGATCTTATTAAGAGATTGGGGTACCACGGGAGGAATATAGAGAGGTGAGGGAAGAGTAGAGAGATTATCCAAGGTTTTTAGTTAATATAAATGGGATCTTGGGTGGTTTTATATAGGAAATGAGTGGGGAATTCTTTATTATTTCTTAATCATAGGTTTTGGACTCTATATAATAAAACAACCAAAACAAAAAACCATCCAATTTTTTTTGCATAGGATTTATACTAAAGAGGGGTTTTTTTCATTATTTTATACATAAAAGGTCCAAACATACTAAAATATTACCCTTGTAAGTGTGGAATTGAGTCATGATCTTAAATAAATAATTTTAAAAACATAAAATATAATATAAGTTTTGGAGGATTCATAAAGGATTTATAAAATTAATAAAATGAATTAAAAAATGAATTATTTTAAATTTGAAACATATATTTGGTTTTTTATAACCTTTATAATATTTATTCTATCATTTTTGCATCATTTTGATGTCATAATACACACTATATATTTATAATATATTTAATTTTTATCCGAAAATTTGACTGTCTTTGAAAATTATGAAAAATTAACCATTGGATTATGTTGATGTTATGATTCCAAGAATAATTTTTCATTTATCCAAATAATTTTCTTAATATTTTAATTTTCACTTTTAAAATCGAATCTAAATTTATTATGAAATGTCTGGTTTTTTACAATAAGAGTTTTTGAATGCTTATAAAAATTAAATTTGAGTTCTTAAAAATTATATGATCATTTATATTTAAAAAAAAATTAAATAATATTATTTTATTAAAATATAATTTATTTAAAAATTCCATTAATTCATCAAAATAAATGAATTAATTGAATTTCAATATTAATAATTATATTTTTATTTTATTGAATAAAAAACAAAATCATTTATAAAGTAGAAGTAAATATAAACATTATTCTATTAAAAATAAAATAAAATATACATATTATTATTGTCTTGATACATATACCTTTAATACACCAACAAACACCCTAAGGGTAAGGTGCATGATGGTGATATTTTTATGGGGTGGATCAGCATACATGGTTTGGTTCATGATCTCGATGAGCTTAAAATTCTCCCATAAATGGTTTTGTTTAGGCTTAAGTTGTTGGATATGAGATTGATATTGATCAATGGAAATATCAGTGATTCTATCCTTGCTGGAAGCTCTGATAAATGGGCTTCATAAGGTATGATCCTACTGGTTGAGTCCATCACTTTCTTTTGCCTTTATCAACTAGATTTATCAAAAACCTATATTTATACTAATCAAATTATCACTATTCAACTATTATATTATCAATATTACTAATGATTAATGGTATTTTTAATTTAATAGGATATAAGAAAACAAAATAACTTTATGTTTTTCTATAACCATAATACATAATGATAAATTTGATTAAATCATAAGGGTAATTATATTTATAAAATATTTGGTCATTATAATCTTCCCCCATTAGAAATTTTTCCCTTGAAATTCTCATTTCACAAACTAAAATAGATACTGGTAATTCTATTTCATCACATCCTCTGGTTCCCAAATCGCTTCTTCAAACATGTGGTTTCTACACAACACTTTGACTAGGTTCATTGTATTATTTTGTAGAATGTTGTCTCTATGATCTAAGATCTTCACCAACAGATCCCCATATGATAGATCATTCTCCAATAGTACCACCTCTGGATTCAGTACATTTGATGGTTCTAGTGTGTACTTTCTCAAGTGGGATACCTTTAATACATTATGTACTTAAGATAAGTTAAGTGGGAATACTAGTCGATAGGCCACTACTCTAGTGCGATCAAGGATCTCAATGGGACGGATGTATCTTAGACTATACTTTCCCTTCAACCCAAATCTCATGAATTTCATCATGGGGATATGTTTAAGAATACCATTCCTCTAACCTTAAACTCTAGGTCTCATAGAAAATTTTTGGTATAGCTCTTCTGTCAACTTTGTGTAGCCTTGATTTATAGATGAATGTTCTTAAGATTTTCCACCATTTCCTCAACCATTTCAAGACCTAGTAGTTTGTTTTCTCCAAATTCATCCAAGAATATAGTTGTCCTTAACCTCTTCCCATAAAGGTATTCATAGGGAGCCATTCGGATGATTGAGTGGAAACTATTACTATATGAGAACTTGACTAGAGGAATATGTTGGTCACATCCTCTTTTAAAGTCAACTGAGCATGCTCTCAACGTATCCTTGAGTATATGGATAGTCTGCTTAGATTGGCTGTCAATTTGAGGGTGATAAATCATGTTAAAGTTCAACTCATTATTTGGACCATTTTGAAGACTCTTATAGAATTTGGAGGTAAATCATGTATCTCAATTAGATACAGTCAATAATGGTGTTCCAGGTAGTATCACTACTTCTCTAATTTATATCCTTGCAAGTTGATCGAGTGTGAAGTCTTATCAAATTTATATGAATTCATAATTTTTTTAAAGATGGTCCACCACAACCCATATAGCATTATTTCCTCCTCATATGAAGGAATTCATATGAAGCCTTTATCCATATTATCTTGTAGTTTTTTTTTTAGATCCTCAAGTTTCACAACAGCCATTTTATATGGAGTCTTGGATAATGGAAACACCCCAAATATATTCACAATTGGAAATTAAACCTCTCAATAAAGAGGAAGACCAGTAAATTATTCAGGAAACACATCAGTGTATTCCCTCACAATGGGAATGTCTTCAAGGATGATATTTTCCTTAGAATCAATCATTTAAGCTAGATATGATTACTCATAGAGAAATAATATCTAGGCTTGAGATATTTTTGCTAAAAATGATTCATCCATATCCTTATAATTTTATAGAATCATAGGATGATTTTAGATATGAAGAGTGATTTTATTTTTTGCAGTAATTTATGCTAGCTCAATATTGGGAAAGTAAATCCAAACCTATAATTACATCAAATAACACCAAAGGGTTAGTCACATGGTTCAATGAGAAGTTCATCCCACAAATTTTTATAGGGGATGGGTTATATACTTGGTTTATAATTATTTCCCCATTTTTTCTCCAAAAAATCTACTTCCAGGCATTGTAGTGGTGTTTTAATGGTTCTATTAAACTTTCGTGATATGAAGGAATGTGTAAAACTATGGATGATAACTCTATCTCTCACTATTTTATTCTGGTTCTACTCATTTACTTAATCCAAATCAGACATAGGGAATATATTTTTCTAACTATTAACCACATAAATGATAATCCAATGACATTAAAGGTATAACTTATATATTAAATTATTTACTTGACATATGATTTTGTAGGCTACAATCTATTTTATCCATGATCTATTTTCTAACATAAGTTATTATGAGAATTTTTGTTCCCTTAATAATGGTTCATAATGAGATTGATAGTTTACCAAAGCATATCTATTGGGACTGTCAATCCAGGTGTGCAGAAAACCTTGTTTTCATGCACCAGTTCCCTGATGGGTCTAGCTCAATGAGGTGTTTTCAGGTTTTACCCTTATATACATATCTTCCATAGCCACATCTGTATGTAGTAATTAGACAAGGATTTATTTTTTTGGAAACCACTTACTCTATACTTTACCAAAATTTAGGGATGTATTCTTATGTCTAGTATTATCCCTTATTCTTTCACTATATCATTCAAATCCTAATCCCAAAAATAACTAATCTTTATTTTGATACCAACTATGATAACCCTTTCCTTTATTACACATAAATTCTTAATTTATTATATAAGAATACACACAATACAACTCAAAATATTGAGATGACTAGTGTATTTTGGAATTAGGTGCATTACATAACAACTTAAAATAGGGAGTACATCATCATTATTGAAAACATCCATAGCACGCTCATACTATTTCTTTATACATAAAACATCATGTGATAACCTGGGGACATAAATAAGAAATGGGTAAGCTATATATCCTAGTAAGGGAATAAACTTGGAATAACCTGAATAAATTAATACATATTATACAATAAGCATATAAATGTGGCATAAAAGTGGTGATAATAAAAAACATGAACAACGAGGCATTGATATAGCATGATAACATAAAGGAAACATGGTAAATACGGAAACTTAAAATAATAAATTATAAACATAGTTCAAGTTTAACTGCAAATAAATCATGATAGAAAATTTCTTGTGATAGATTAGGTTCACTCTTTAATCCCTTGCATGATGTCTCAAGAGACTAAATCATTACCCAATTCATTGGAGTGATATATAATTCCTAGCACACCCATCACTTTCATTTCATCCTTATACTTAAGTGTTTCACATAGATCATAAAACATAGAATCATTTTTCATTAAATTTTATTCCATGATTAAGGAGTTTGGAATGCATACATGTAAATACACAATAAAATAAGTATGTGTGAATAATGTTGAACATCCTTGATAGAAAATGGGTATGGGTATTCACTACACATTTGTTTGGCATAGAAAATCATGGTGAAATTTTGACAGCATAACAGGGGCTTATAAATGTTCATGGGAGGTATTAATGAGAGTGAGATGGGTATATCATGATTTATAAACAATGGGGTATGTGATGAGGATATTTAATAATATATCCCATCATTAGGAAATAGAGATAAAATACATGAGAAAATGTAGATTCTTGATTAATGAGGAGGAGGGGATCTCTTATTAAGTTTCATCATGGTAATGGGTACATTTAAAGGTTCGTGGGAGGTATTAATGAGAGTTAAAGGGGTATATAATCATAAGGTAATAAAAAGAAAATTAATAAGTTTTTATTAAAACATACCCAAACAACCACAAAAGGAAACTGAGAGGCATAAGATAAAAGAGGTGCTTGAATTGGAAGGAGCATAGGAAGGTCCCTTACCTTGATATTGTGATTCCAAATGCTTGATAGGTGCTTCTTGAGATCTTGCATGAACCTTGGTAGGACTCTAGAGAGGTTAGAGAAGATTAAGGACGTGATATGATGTTCTTTAGTGAAGATAAATGGGATATTGGGTAGGTTTATATAGGAAATGAGAGAGGATTTCTATATTATTTCTCAAATTTAGGTTTTGGGATCTATATAATAAAATAAAAAACACAAAAATTCCCATGGGTTTATCCCATTAATTGTGAAAAATAGAGTTGGTTTTCATTATTCTATATGTCTAATGGCTGAACATATTAAAATATTATCGTTGGTGATGTGGAAGTTAGTCATGTCCTTAAAAATGATTTTATAAACATAAAATATAATATAGGTTTTGGATGATTCATAAATGATTTATAAAATTATTAAAATAAAATAAAAGTCACATTATTTTAAATAGGAAACAAATATTTTCTCTTGGAAATGATTTAGAGTATTTATTACATTATTTTTGGGTCATTATGATGTCATAATACATACCGTATATTTATACCGTATTTAATTTTTACCCCCAAATGGCCCGAAGTCCTTCTTTTTATTTTTATTATAGATAATCCCCCTTTTAAGGGTTTAAGGGGAACCCGTACATGACCCGTAGGCCCAAGGAACAAGGCCTGACATGACCCACAATACATAACCCGAAGGCCTAGAGGCATACAATGCCCATTACATGACTCGTAGGCCCAGCCCACTAGAACTACCTCTCTACAGTGTCTTGCATCATTGATCTCCTTAGCTCCCCACCTTGCATTTCTGATCGGGTAGCACTGCCCCGTACAAAGATGCACGGTGTCTGGTCCTGATGGCGGCTGCCATACCCTCTCATTCTTCCAATCCGGTTAGCTCTACATCTGGTGGCCACTACTCCTGTTGCAATTATCCTTTTCTGGGGCCTTTTCTGTGTGAACTGGGCTACTCCAGGGTCTGCGTGACCCAAAGGCCCTGTGGCCCAAAGGACTTTCATGACCCGAAGGCCCTGGAGACCCGTAGGCCCAAACCGATGGCCTGAAGGCCCAAATCGGGTGAATAGTTCCAGCTGCTACAGTACCAAACAGTAAATGCAACAGTACTATTACAGTGACTGATCCAGTACTGCTACATTAACCCGAAAATTCACCTCCACCCGGTTTTGAACCTGGGTCTCTTGGATGCCAAGTAGGAGCCCTTACCACTCGGGTACGGGCTCGTTGGCTTTAATTTTCACCCAAAAATTCAACTATCTCTGAAAATTATAAAAAAAATTACCATTGTATAATTTATATGTTATGATTAAAAAATAATATTTATTTTATCAACATAATTTTCTAAATATAATAATTTTTACTTTTAATATAGAATTCACATTTATTGAGAAATGATGGGTTTTTTTACAATAAAAGTTTTTGAACCTTTATAAAAATTTCATTTGGCTTCATAAAAATTATATGATCATTTATATTTGATAATAATTATTTAATAGTAATATTTTATTAAAATATCATTTATTACAAAAATCCATTATTTCATCAAAATAAATGCCTTAATTGAATTTAAATATTAAAAATACAAATTTTGTTTTATTATATAAAAATAAAAATCATTTATAAAGTAGAAGTAAATATAAAAATTATTCTATAGAAAATAAAATATTCTTTTTCATATTGTTATGGTCTTGATACACATCCTTTTAATACACCAGTAAACACCCTTTGGGTAAGTTGTGCGATAGTGAGATTTTCATGGGGTGTTTTGGTGTATTTGGTATGGGTTGTGATCTCGATGAGCTTAAACTTCTCTCATAAATGGTTTCTCACATGGTTAATTTGTTGGATATCAGATTGGGATTTACCAAGTTCAAATCCCAGTGATGTTATCTCCCCCATAATCTCTGATAAATGAGCTTCGTAGGGTATGATCCTACTAGTTGATGTCATCACATCATTTTTCTATGTCATTTGGAATTATCAAAACCATGTATTTATACTAATCATAGGATCACTTTTCAATGACTATATTATCAATGGTAATGACGTTTAATTATATATTAAATCTGATAGGATATAATAAAACCAAAGAATTTCATATGTTTTCTATAACCGTAATACGAAATAATACATTTAATTAAACTACAAGTGTAATTCTATTTATAAAAGTTAGAGTTGTCACAATTCTCTACTTTGAGATTGTGGCCCCTTGACTGTGTTGAATAGTGTCAAGGTGTTTCTTGATGTGGATGACACTTCATGTGAGATGTTTGGCATCAATGATGGACTTTAGTAATTGATGTCACTCTTTGCCCGGGCGGGGCTGTGAGATGGAGATCCCCCTCCTCTCATTTGGGTTTCATTGGTCTGAGAATATATATATATATATATATATATATATATATATATATATATATATATATATTTGTATCCATGTTGTTGTATCTTGTTACTCTCTTTCTATGGGTGGTAGAGACCTAATGTGTAGTCCACCTACACGCCATGTTGAGCTCCTTATGGTTGGATGAGGTTACTCTCTTGCTTTGGGTTGAGTTGTTTCATGTATCCTATCTACTGTTTATCTATTCCAATCATGTCTCTTACTACTCCCCTTCATCTTTCAGGGTGTCATACTAGGTATGTATATACTTACCCATGTATGATATTTTCTTGCACATGTCATGTCTTATACAGACGACTGATTGGTAGGCAGTGATTACAGAAGTGTTTAATGATACCCAGTGCATTGGAATGCATATGGTGGTCAAATCTTGGAGATCAGGATTTGGGATCTCTTAATACTTTTCCTTTCTAGTTTTTTATGTTTGGGACATATTTCTTGTTGGGTGTGTATTTTTTACCTTTACTTTCATTTTTCATTGTCGTGCTCTTATACACCCACAAGGTTTTTCATATGCATGGTTATATTATAGATATTTCATCTATTTATTATTATTTCTCAACACTTTGGTATGGATATGGTTGGGTGTATTTGTACATCTACATTGGGAAAATCCCCACATGTTTGATATTCCTTTTATCACTTGTTGCTATCCCCTAGCCTATAGAGGAAGGTTTGGAGTTGTTGTGGCTCGAGCCTCATTGGGTCTGGTTACGATAGATTGGAATCATAGTAGTTCATTCCTAAGGATGATGTTTGGAGTAGTCCCCATATGATGATTTTTTTGGATTTAGGTAAATAGTGTAAAAGTATTTTGAGTGTCACTTTTAGGCCAAGGAATCCATTGTTGATGTGGCAGTCGATGTATCCATTCACCAAGACGGTGACTACCTGCTTGTTGACTCAGCATACCAAGACATCGGTTGCAGGGATCAATGGTAAATTTATCATATAGTATTGAATATTTGAATATTATTCTTGAGTCATATCCCCATATATATATGCTCATTTGATCATGGTACGTCTTGATCACTTTCTAGATGTCTCCATGAAGACAACCAACTAAGTTACTGGTTCAAGATCTTAACGTTGATTTGATGAGTGATAAGGCCTCAGTTCAAGGGTTATCATGTGAGTTTCTTCCTTTGGGTGGGAAGGTAGTGGAAGAACCCCCCCCCCACCTATCGAGTGTAATATAGTACCAACAGAGTATGATGAGGATGTGTGCAGGCCTAGGGAACTCTGTGAGTTCCAATGCTTGAGTCCATTGAGGGTCCACGATGATCTAGATCCTCTAGTACCGAAGGATTGGTTGGTCTTCATGATACAAGTTTTCCAGATTGTGTAGATATTAATTGATAAAATGGTTGATCTCACATCAAATGCTCTTCATAGAGTAGAAGTTTGTTTCCGTGGTACCTACAGATGACGCACCTATGTTGGGTGTGCATTTCGGGTTCTATAGAAGGAGATTGCCCAGGTTTTTCATTGATTTAGACTCCTTTATAAGGTGCTTGAGGATAGTCTTGATCCTATGGTTTGTATATCCCTCTCAAATATCACCACTTTCTATGGTGGTCCTCATAGTGAGACTTCACTAGGGCGATGTGGGGATTCAGTAGAGCCCTATGTTAGTGATATTCGATTTGGCTTCAGACATGTAAGAAAGATGGACACTTCCTCCACCAAAACACAATCTTATAATGTGATCTAAACTGTGTCAGTGGGTCAGTTTCATCCCAAATGGAATAATATCATGGTGTAGTGGATGATTTCCTTTATATTGAGAATTTGAGTTCCTTCTGGTGTGCGAGGTGTAAGAGTAGGCCCTGGTTGAGGAGAGCAGGTGGGAAAGGGAAATGATGGGCATCTGACAGAAGGGGCTTCTGACTGAGAGGCTCTAGTGTGGTTTATGGTACAATATATGTCTCCACTGATCTAGCTATAGTTTATAGTACATATTTGAAAGCTAAATTTCCTTTTAAGTATCTCTTTTTGATACCTAGAGATACCAGTGGAAGCCCTTTTTGCTAGATCCTTATGTTGGAGGCTCCTGTAGAGAGGATTTGTGATAAAATGTTTCTATATAAGTAGAGACCTTACTCTGTAAGGAGAGAGAGAGAGAGAGAGAGATCCACAAATGAAGTCTTTCCATAAAGGTAGTGAGACCCTATGATGTTTTTCTCAATATGGATTGGTCATCGACCATCCATGCTCAGATGATTGCTACCTGTGAGTATGGTAGTTCTTCTGGGTTGTGGGACCAATCTTTCCTCCTTAATAAGGAGTGATCCCCAGATAGAAAATAATGAGCTCATTTTCTGGAGGTTACAGTAAATTTAATAGTTCTCTAGTATTACCCCTGAATTATTAGATGTTTTGAGCTCCCAACAACCTCTAATGATGGTGGGGTATGATGACATGTTGGGTTTACCTCTTCATTATGATATGGACCACTGTATAGACTTACACCAGGTATGACTTAATGTTTATTCTAGTACATCAGATGACCCTGTGGGGCTAGGAGAGATATTGGTGTTGTTTGAGGGTCTATAGAGGTAGGGCTTTGTAAGACCCAATATGTTCACCTGGGCACCCCTATGTGTTTTCCTGAGAGACATATAACAGCTTGAGGTCATGTTTGGATTGTTTTCAACCCAACCAAGTGATAACCTGGGAGGATTATACTCCCCCAAGAATCAATGACCTCCTCACTCAATGGATGGATGTGAAGTGGATCTTGGAGTTTGACCTCATGATGGGTTATCACCATCTCCAAGTTCGAAAGGTGTATCTATCGATTATGGCTTCTTAGATCCGTTGTGGTTTCTCTGAATTCTTGATGATACCTTTTGGAATATTGAATTCTATAGAGAGTTTCTAAGACTTATATGTCATATCCTTAACCATACTTTGACTAGTATGAGGTATTCTTCTAAAATGGTACCCTTGAGTCCCTAGACTCTGAGTTGGAGCATGCAAGACATTGGTGGATGATGCTAGACAAGCTCTAGGAGTGCTAGTTGAATGATATCTCTCATGGAGTCAATTCAAGATTCGAAGGCTCGTTTCTCAAGATATGTATTCTTAGTGATGGGAGTGATAGTGGACCATGTAGAGGTTGAGGAAGCATGAGCTTGATGTCCACTCGAGGTGTGACCATGGTGGCAGATGCTCATAGTGAGGTTTTTCATCCACTGTTTTCGAGCGAGGTGATGGGGCAGTTTGCCACTTTTCAGTTAGATCAAATGATTGGTGGTCTTCACATGTCGCATGTTAGGAGGTATGTGCACAACTCGTTGTATGATACTAACCAGGGTAAGCTAGGATGTGAGATTAGAGTTTTCTTTATCAAGGATTTGGTGGTGTTCATAAACAACAATGAATGACCCTTGATGGGTAAGTGTTTTCCTTGGGTGCTTGTTTGATGGTAGCATAGGACTCCATTGAGGGAGCTCATGGGAGCGTGATAACTAGATGTTGGCTCAGTATACCCATATTTTACTTACTTTGTGCTTTTTGGAGATGAAAAGATTTGATGAAGTGAATAATGAAAAGACTATGGTTTTGTCATGTAAGACTTTGGAATATTCCAACGAATATTTTCACAGCCAGACATTGAGAAGGCATGTGATTCTGAGCCCTGATGAGCCCAAAGTTAATTTTAGAAAAATATTAAATATATTTTTATATTAAATGTGCATATTTTTCTTGAGAAAGTGAAATAACTACCAAACAGGGTCTCGGATCATAAATCTGAGACGACGGTTGAATATGGAGCATGGGGTTTAGTCAAGTGGCGACCTAATTTGGTCATTCAGATGAGGCAGTCACTGGTGGGTACCTTGGATAAATAAATAAATTAAAAAATTTATTTAACAATCCTAATTAAAATGAATCACATAAGGGGACTCTAATGAGAAATATGATACCACCGTTGAGTCTGAAATATGTATTTTAACCTAGGTGTGACATAACCTCGGTCGACGTCAGGATTGAGCGCCAATGTGGGAGAAATAATTAAATAAATTGTAATATTTATTTAATTATTTTATTAAAGAGTCAAACCTAAAGAACATATATAAATGTATTGTTATGACAATATGTTGGGGTTAATCACATAACCCTTTGCTGATTTTGAGAGGAGCTCTGACGAACTTTATTAGAGGATCGAGATCAGAGAACGACAGATGATTTTATTAAGGATAATCATGAGACAAACGATGAATGCGGTAGTATCCTCACCTTCATCACTAGCAGATGTGTCCACCAACAATCGATTGATAATGGAGGTAGGACTTGTCAATTGTGCTTTCCACCACTTTGGTTTAAAATATTCATCATTGATTTTATCAAACATTGATCAGTGATTATTATTTTTCACACTAACCCATAGTTTATTAATTATTATTATACCTCTCACCCCAAATATGTCTAAGGTATGTTTCTCAATTTTTTAACTATGCTTTTATTCTTCATTCCTCACCCCTTCATCGATGAAAATATTTTGTTCAACGATTTGATTAATACCCAATAATAAAACATTGTGAAATATATCACTACTACAAAAACGGCCATTAACAGTGCTAAAAACGAGCTTTAACAGCGCTAAAAAAGCGCTGTAAAGATCGGCATTGATAAAGGGTTACTTTATCAGCGCTTCTTTAGCGCTGATAAATGATTTCTTTATCAGCGCTCCTTTAGTGCTGATAAACTTATATTTTATCAGCGCTTTTTTAGCACTGATAAAGGTGCAGTTTATCAGCACTTTTTAGCGCTGATAAAAGCACGATTTATCAGCGCTAAAAGAGTGCTGATAAATGCCCTATCTACTGCTACGATAAATCTGCAGCAGCACACCCGAACACCTGCAAAAAAACAGCATCTCAATAAGCCAATTAAAGCAAGTATACCCATACAAAATTAACTCATAAATCATAAGAAAATTAGACCAAGTATACCCATACAACAATTATACCCATGCACCATTAACACATAATTTATAAGTTAATCAAGTACTTAAAGAAATCAATTCAGAATTCAGGGGGTTTGGGGGCTATTCAAGGGTTTGGGGTGGCTGTTCAAGGGTTTGGGGTGGATGTCCAAGGGGGGGGTAGGGGGTGTCCGGGGGTCTTTCCAGTTCAATCCTAAGGCTCCACATGGGTGTGTTTTATCAATACATAAATCCTTGGACTTTTCTCTATCCACTATGTATCATGTTCTCAACCTCAAAGAAGTTATAAGGTTTGTACCCACACTGAGGTGCACATACTTGGGGGGGATGAATCTCATTAATAAACCCCCAATATTAAATCTGCAATAGGCTATTGTAAGTGCATGATCAGGCAATATGCACAACCTAGTTGAGAAAGAACTGGAATAAAACTAATAAAATATCATCATTGATCCTCAAATCCATGACCATGATTAAACCCAAATTAATTTTCCAAGTGCTGAACTTTTACCAAGAATTTCACAAGGATTGTGTCGACATTATAAAAATATAGTTTGACCAAGTCCTACCCCATCTACATCAAGACACATTGATTCTCAAGTATTAAAGCTTGATCAACCATACCTACTTCATCCAATGTTAGGGTTTCTCTGAGTACATCATAGGAACCACACAAAACATATAATATACCATGGTCTCCCCACTATATACATAATTATCATTGACTTCCAATATGTGAGTTTTATTTATACTCCATCATGGAAATCCACTTAGGGGAGTTTTCTCATCCAGGGAATACCCTCAACAGTATCTCAGACCACCCATATGTGTTCTTCCAATTCCGAGGCATAAGACCTACAAGGATCTCATCCCTATACTATGGGAGTACCCTTATTTAGGGAATAATAATAAGAAGCATATATTCTTTACCATATGGGAGTATTATCATGCAAATAATAATCCCTATAAGCATATCAACCCTCCAATATGGGTGTATTCTCATTTGAGGCATAGTCTATATAATCATCTCATCCCTCCCCTATGGGATTATTTTCATTTAGTGAATATTCCTGATAAGAATCTCATCCCACTCCTATGGTTGTATTCTCATTTGGGGAATAATACCTATATAAATAGCATCCCTCCCCTATGAGAGTATTCTCATTTAAGGAATAATACCCATAAGCATATCCACCATCCCAAATGGGAGTATTTTCTTCCAGATATAAGCCCATAAGTATCATAGACCCAAACACATGATCACCCTAGTATACCAGGCCAACCATGAATTGATATATATGAGGCCCCTGATAGATCACATTCCATGACCCCCCATTTAAAATATTAATGCAATCTGAATGCGTTTGGTCGGATTTCCGTAGGTCAGTTGTTGTTTTCACTTAAAATCGTGTCCATTTTAAACAAAATAGAGACCCTTTGAGTGCTATCAGCCACACTGTTCCTTGAATTGAGGTGAGGTTGACTTTTACACGTCACCAAGGACCATTGGATATTTCTTATAAAAGATCAATTCAATTCGAATGTGTTTGGTTAGATTTCCGTAGGTCAGTTGTGGTTTTCACTTAAAATCTTGTCCATTTTAAACAAAATAGAGACCCTTTGAGTGCTAGAGGCCATATAATGCCTCGTATTGAGGTGGGGTTGACACATACATGTCACCAAGGACCCTTGGATAATTATTATAAAAGATCAATGCAATCCAAATGCGTTTGGTCAGATTTCCGTAGGTCCGTTGTTGTTTTCACTTAAAATCTTGTCCACTTTAAACAAAATAGAGACCCTTTGAGTGCTAGTGGCCACACCGTGACTCGGATTGAGGCGGGGTTGACTAGTACACGTCACCAAGGACCCTTGGATCATTCTTATAAAATATCAATGCAATCGGAATGCTTTTGGTCGGATTTTCGTAGGTCAGTTGTTGTTTTCCCTTAAAATCTTGTCCATTTTAAACAAAATAGAGACCCTTTGAGTGCTAGCGGCCACACCGTGTGTCGGATAAAGGCGGGGTTGACTTTTAAACGTCACCAAGGACCCTTGTATCGTTCTTATAAAAGATCAATGCAATCGGAATGCATTTGGTCGGATTTCCGTAGGTTAGTTGTTGTTTTCACTTAAAATCTTGTCCATTTTAAACAAAATAGAGACCCTTTGAGTGATAGCGGTCACACCGTGCCTCGGATTGAGGAGGGGTTGACTCTTACACGTCACCAAGAACCCTTGGATCATTCTTATAAAATATAAATGCAATAAAAATGCGTTTGGTCAGATTTTCATAGGTCAGTTGTTGTTTTCACTTAAAATCTTGTCCATTTTAAACAAAATAGAGACCCTTTGAGTGCTAGCGGCCACACCGTGCCTCGGATTGAGGCTGGGTTGACTCGTACACGTCACTAAGGACCCTTGGATCGTTCTTATAAAATATCAATGTAATAAGAATGCGTTTGTTCATATTTTCGTAGGTCAGTTGTTGTTTTCACTTAAAATCTTGTCCATTTTAAACAAAATAGAGACCCTTTGAGTGATAGCGGTCACACCGTGCCTCGGATTGAGGCGGGGTTGACTCATACACATCACCAAGGACCCTTGTATTGTTATTATAAAAGATCAATGCAATCGGAATGCGTTTGGTCGGATTTCCGTAGGTCAGTTGTTGTTTTCACTTAAAATCTTGTCCATTTTAAACAAAATAGAGATCCTTTGAGTGCTAGTGGCCACACCGTGCCTTGGATTGAGGCGGGGTTGACTTGTTCACATCACCAAGGACCCTTGGATTGTTCTTATAAAAGATCAATGCAATCCGAATGTGATCTACTAATAATTCATTATGAAAAACATAAAGGTACCATTAAATACTTACATTTCCCCAAACACCCATAACACAACCCAACCACAACTTTCATCTCAATGTACTCAACCGATCTAAACACCAAGATGGATTTTCCCAAGACTATCTAATTAAAAATGCTGATCATGTCATCAACTGACCACTTAATTTCTATGGTTCTCCCCACTATACGCTTTAGCTCACAAACACCACCATCTGATGTTTAACACCTCCATCATTAGGAAAGAACCACTAGAACCCCAACTAAAACTCCACAACATACCCAACATGTTTTATAACTTACCATGCTTAGACATCCATGAGAAAACCAACCAATGTTATCATCCATCCTTTCCATTAAAACCACTTGGAATGGATGTGAATCCATCATCCATACATGAATCAAGGACAGTTCAACTTTTCCTCAAAGATTGAACCCATTTTCAAAACATAATTAACATTTCAAAACATCAAATAGATGTGGCTTACAACTCACCACATTTGTTCCTTTTTTCTGGAGTAATTTGAAACATGCACCACATAGGTTGTAAAAGCAGTAGAGGATAGATCTCTTTCATCATATAAAGCCATGAACCCAAGTTTATCCTTGAGGAAACTGATGAGTGATGTTTGTGAATGATTTTTGGAACTAGGAACTGACTCGCATGATGAAACACATGAAATATCATTAAATTTATCCTCACTTGCCAAATCATTGGAACAATTTCCTGTATTGGATGCTCTTAATGTCAGATTTAGAATCCCATCTTGTTCATCAAATGGATTGGTCAACTTCCAATCTATCATGGAGGCTGCCACACCACGTTTACACGCAACTAATGATTAGAGGAAGATTGATTAGAAAAATAATCCTGAGGGAAATGGACATGAAAGATCATGTGGTGCCATAGTTGCTCAGCAACCTCAATTTACCCCACATGATATAAGGCTATTTCATGATGTCCAATACATAGCGAGAGCAGAATAGAAGGTGAAATTCTCGTAGATGAACAACATAAACAATTAACATCCACCACCCTTTCACTATATACATCAAAATCATATCTTTAAGAACGTTGATGTGAATTTCTATCTTACTCTCATTGAGGATGATTCATATTGGTCAACTTGTTTTAGAAATTGTTTATCTTCATCTGTACCTTGTACTTGCACCCATGAATTTGAAGGTGAGTATGCGTACACGATAGTTGACCTTCTTAGAGAAGATTTTCTAGAAGAGTATAAGAGACATAAAGCAATTAAGATCATTAGAGTGTTGGAGAAAATGTGTTTGTTACATACAATGTGGCAATCGGCTTGTGCAACGCGGCCTAAGTTACAACTTGCAGGTATTGTACATTATTTTTTTCTAGAGGGTTTCAGTGTAAATGCATTTTGGAATGATCATTGCTATTCATTGTCTTTTAGGTTTTTTTGACAGCCGAGGGGAAAGGGTGGGGGCTACAGACATTGGAGGATATGTCGAAGGGTGACTTTATGTGAAATTACATCCTATATTTTTGAAACATTTCCATAGTATCTAACAACTAACCAAATGGCCACTTTTCCCTTCAAGCTCCCTGAACCCCGATCACCATCAGGGTTCGGGGAGCTTAATGGGAAAAGAGGCCATTTCTCCAACATATTCACACACAAAATCACCCTTCGACATATCCTCCAATGTCTGCAGACCCCACCCTTTCCCCTCGGCTGTCAAAAAAACCTAAAAGACAATGAATAGCAATGATCATTCCAAAATGAATTTACACTGAAACCCTCCAGAAAAAAATAAAGTACAATACCTGCAAGTTGTAACTTAGGCCGCGTTGCACAAGCCGATTTCCACATTATTTGTAGCAACCACATTTCCTCCAACACTCTAATGATCTTCATTGCTTCATGTCTTTTATACTCTTCCAGAAGCTCTTCTCTAAGAAGGTCAACTATCATGTACGCATACTCACCTTCAAATTCATGGGTGCAAGTACAAGGCATGGATGAAGATAAACAATTTCTAAAACAAGTTGACCAACATGCATCATCCTCGATGGAAGTAAGATAGAAATTCACATCGACATTCTTAATGATATGATTTTGATGTATATAGTGAAAGTGTGGTGGATGTTCATTGTTGATGTTGTTCGTCTTCGAGACTTTCACCTTCTATTATCCTCTCACTATGTCTTGGACATCATTCAATAGCCTTATATCATGTGGGGTAAATTGAGGTTGCTGAGAAAATATGGCACTACATGATCTTTCATGTCCAGTGCCCTCAGGATTGTTTTTCTAATCAAGCTCCCTCTGATCATTATTTGCGTGTAAAGGTGGTGCGGCAGCCTCCATGATAGATTGGGAGTTGACCAATCCATTTGATGAACAAGATGGGATGCTAGTCAAGCTGCCTATAATCATTAGTTTTCCTAGGTCAGTTGTTGTTTTCACTTAAAATCTTGTCCATTTTAAACAAAATAGAGACCCTTTGAGTGCTAGTGGCCACACCGTAGGTCAGTTGTTGTTTTCACTTAATCAAGCTGCCTCTGATCATTAGTTTCCTATGAACATTTACCTACAACAATGTTTCATCTTTTGATCCCCTTAACCCCTCTCAAAAATGACCACAAATTGTACATGTCCCCAAGTCAGATCTTCATTGTATTTGTGTATAATCTTCCATCAGGTATGCAGCCCACTCGTTTATGAACACATCTATATCGTCTTGTGAGTATGAGGATTTTCGGAAGTCATAGTAGTACTGCAAAATAAAAAAATAATTAATTAATAAATAACTTAAACGAACTAGTAGTTATTTTTAAAAATACCTCTTTAGGGATGCTAGTTTTCTGATGAAAAACGATCTCTTTCATAAATTTACAAACATAATAACTGCAATCATTATCGTTTGTTTGTTTTGGACACTGCAAAAAAATTTATCATTAGTAGAATAAGTAACTTTTGTTGACATGTGTTTGGATAGTGAAATTTTATTATATATACCCTGATATTTATCCAGACGTAGTACTTTCTTGCCTCCTTATGCTTATCCCCTGGCCGCATTCCTTTTTTAGACGATAATGATACACCTCCCTATCAGTAAAAGATAATATAAATTATATTACTTGATGTTTAGACCTAAAACATAAAATTTAGTGTCTTACAGATTCACAAACTCCATCATGTGTGGTCGGTTTGATGGATATCCTTGCCTTGAATCCATAAAATAAATCTTTGGAGTATCCAAGTTGACCGCAATTAGCAACCAATGTTTCCTAAAAACCCAAAAAGGAATAAGTAATAAAAGAAGTGAAAATATAATTGATATGATTTAATCATAGAGTATTACCCCTGCATGGTTGGTATTAGGAAAATTCTATCATCTATAATCTTGCGTTCAAATGTTTTCAGAAAGTTGTTCACTATTTCATTCCTTTTTTATGGCTCTATTTTTGTTAGGTGTGTTGATGTGATATGATAACTAACCAGTTCAAATCTTGGATCATGGATAAATTCCTTCAATTGTTTTTCATAAATGCGTATGTCAACAATATAAAATGCATTTAGTCATAATTTTCATGCTAGATCAGCTTTTGGAAAATCAATTCATGGAAACAAACCTCATATATACATTTACAACTGTGACGCCTAGCCAACCGTTTTCAAGGATTTCATTTACATTTTCAGCAGCAACGAAATCTTGACTTTCCTCTCCGTATATATTCTCTTCAAAAACCACTATATGACTATTACCATATTTTAGCTTCGTATCCACATGAGTCTTAAATGCTAGTAAATGTGGAACGAGAATAGGTGGTGTTATTTTGCTTTCAGTAGCTCCTTGGGATTGGTTGGTCGATCCTTTAGATGGTTTTGAGCCGACGTTTGTCACCCCCTTCCCTTTCTCCGTCTATAACAACAATCATTGGTTCAGACCCTTTTTTCATTAATTGTTATGTGTTTAGATTGAAAATAAAAGGAAATAAGTACCTCTTTGTCCGTATGTACTCTTATAAGTTGTGACGGCCATGCAATGAATGTCCCAATAGCCTTTTCGACCGTATGAATATCATCGTCATCAAGTGGAATAGGTAGCTCTGCCTTTGGCTCATGAGCTACAGTAATCGTCACTTTAAGATGATCTTTCGGAAGTGGTCTATTATGCAGTGTGGCATCTGGGATAGTGAAAACTATAGCCCTCGCTATAAGGTGATAGGTGGGTGTTGACAGATATAAATCACAATCATTATCACCTTGTAGAAGATGAGTACAGAAAAATTATCAGTGTTTGTCTGATTCATATTTCATGGGAACAATTATTAGAATATTGATTACCACGGCTAAGACAGTTCTTTGAGGTGAATGGCTCGCCTCAAAGATGGTGGGGAATGGGGCGGGATGTTCATGCAGCGGTTTTTCATGAGTTGTGGCTTCCCTTTTCTTTCCACCCATAAAATTTGCTAGCAACTCTTCCTGCCATTGCAATTTTTCTTCAAGGGTTGCTATTTTTTCGCTCATTTGTTCCAATTTTTCATCTGTATCATCCATTTTTTTCTTCTTCTAAAAATATACTCGGGGTGTCACCTCAAACCCTGCACCTCTGACATGACCGTATTTTTCTGGCTACTTCAAATCCATCGATAATAGGTCTGTATCAGCTACAGGAGTAGCTGATTCCTGTGACTGTCGGATATAGGAAAATAACTAAATATTTTTATGTAATGGAAGTTTTAAACAAATTATTTTATTATCGTGTCATACTTACACATATTTCCCACACTTTCTGTGTGTTATCATCTAATAACTTCCCATCTTTGTTCACACATGCCTCCTTCCATAGCAAATGATGTGGTATGGAAGTGAATTTGGTTTTAGACTCATCAATCTACATATAAACATAGAAAAATAATTATGATGTTGTTTATTGGAACCTAACAATATTATTGTAAATTTAAAATATGTACCATTTTCTTTTCTAATTAAGCGTACCCCATCCTTGCTTTACAATAGGGGTATGTTGGTTTTGAAGCACGTTCCTTATTTTTAGTACAGAGTTTCTATTTCATAAATGAAATATTGACAATCAAAGTGATGAATACAGGTATCCTCAAACAACGTATTATCACTCACAATGTACCTGAAACTTCTCATCCCCAAGACGGCCAATAAATGCATCCCATGCTTCTTGGGATATCAGGTGAGCGTAGACAATGGGTGGGTGCGGGTTTATTTTACCTTTAGAATCTTTGAGGTGGTATCTTGTTAAAATAGTGTGAAAACCTCAATGAATCTTTCCTGCAAGCCTTAGTACATAATCCTTGTGTGAATCGTCTACTATAAATGTACTCTGCAAGAGATTGAGAAGAGTAAGACATTGTTTCATTATTTTATTTTCTAGTAAATTAAAGAAATAAATTCATAATGTTACTGTAATTTCTTCCCAGATCACAGCCTTCATCCTAGACACAACATGGTGCCATGAATCTAGGTCAATCGGCACGCGTTGCTGAGTGACAACTCCAATGTAGCTGCTAAACATATCCTTCTTGGGATTCACATGTTGGCCTCGTCCATTCCATCCGACTTCAAATTTGATGCCTTTTCTTTTTGCCTTAAGAATTTTGGCTAACACCGTCAAACTACGACGCACCTGTGATTTCTGCAACGTTGTTCCTTCATTCCCAACCATTTCATCGATATCAACATCATCTATATGTTCATCTAGAATGGTATCAACGACATGTATTGATGGTTATTGGACCTCAATACTAAGAGCAATAGGAGCCGCAGTAGGAGGAGCACCAGGAGGAGTAGCAGCAGGAGGAGCCGCAGCAGGAGGAGCATCAGAAGCAACCGGATCCGCAGTAGGAGCAACAGCAGTAGCAGAATGAGTTATAGGAGCAGTAGGAGCAACAGCAGCAGCAACATGAGCTGCAGGAGCAGCAGCAGAAGCTGCTTGAGATACTTGTTCAGCCTCAAGGTTAGGAGCATCAGAATGTGCAGAAGTAATTATCTACAAAAGTGGTTGAATAGTTAATTCAGATTACATAAATTTAGTAATGATAAGATAATAACATGATATAACAAGATCTATATTACAAACAAAATATAACCTGTTTATTGAACTCTCTTTATTTTTTTCAAAGGTTGAAGGGATTTGAAACCTCTATCGACTATCCAAATCCCTTCATTGTGGTCTCCTATAACATACAAAACATCATCTGCATTGGGACCACTCCAAAATGATTGCGATGTACCACTAAAAGGATCCCCCTCAACTGAATTTTCATCAGAACCTTCAGTAGTTTTGGATGATAACAGAACAATTGACCACTTTCAATTTGCAGCATCTAGAACATAAAAAACTTGTACCTCTTGTAATGCCATTATAAACTATTCTTCTTTGTACCCTTCTTTACTAAAATCAACTTTCACAAATCCTCATTCATCTATTTTAACACCACGGTTGTTATCAACCCATTTGCATTGAAAAATCGGCAATTGGAATGTTGTATAATCCAACTCCCATATTAGTTTGATAATGCCAAAGTATGACATATTTGCATAAATTGGATTTCCGTCATTACTACCAGAAACATGCATCGCTTCAGCCACTAGTGTAACTCCACTATTTTGCATGGTATTATCTTCATCATGTTCATCTTTATAGAATGTATAACCATTAATTACAAAACCACTGTAAGATAATACATACACACTTGGTCCAGCGGCTAGCCATCGAAGACGTTCTGAAATTGAATTCAGATTTTCATCCAACTGCTTAAAAATATGGTCCTGAAACCATCCTATAAACTGGTGATTATGTGTATCTGATAACCATTTTTCAGACCTCGAGGGATTCAACTGCCTAAGAATTTCTTTGTGAGTTTTAATATATGGAGCAACCTCCCAACTGTTATGAAAAACATAAAGATGTGCCTACTCCCGATCTGTAATATTGATTGTCACAACTTCTCTTCCAGAAATTCCCTCACCCTCAATGTGTCCAGTGTGACGATATTTTGGGAGACCAATGCTTTCCACATCAGATAGGTATTCAGTAAAAAACTCAATGGCTTCCTCAATAATATATCGCTCCACTATACAACCCTCTGGACGACTTCAATTTTTGACATACCCTTTCAAAATATTCATATACCGTTCAACAAGATACATCCATCTATAGTGCACAGGACCACAAAGTCGAATCTCTCTTATCAAGTGAATCATAAAATGAACCATCATATCAAAGAATATTGGCAGGAAGAACGTTTCTAATTCACATAATATGATGAAAATTTCTTTTTACATAGCTGGAAATTTCCCCGGGTCTAAAACTTTTCTACATATAGCTTTGAAAAAGAAACAAAGTTTGGTTAATGTATGAAGAACATTCTTGGGAAAAATTCAACGTAAAGATATAGGAATTAGATCTTGCATCAAAACATGGCAATCATGTGATTTCAAACCTTTTAACTTCTAATAATTCGTTGACACAATGTTCTTGATATTTGATGAGTACCCCTCTAGAACCTTTACATCATTGAAGAAGTTGCAAAACTGATATATGTCCTCCCTAGAAAGAGTATAAGCAGCTGGAGGAAGAAACATTCGATTTTCACCCTTCACAGGAGCCAACTCTTCTCGTATTCCCATGTCAACCATGTCCAACCTTGCCTTAATTCCATCTGTTGTTTTTCCAGGGGCATTTAGCAACGTTCTGATAACAATGTCATATACATTTTTTTCCACATGCATCACATCAAGAAAATTTCTGACATACAAACAATTCCAGTATGGTAATTCAAAAAAAAACTGATCACTTTTTCCAACCGATTTTCATAAGGTTTTTCAAAAATGGTTTACCAAAAATAGTGTTCATATCTTTTACTTTCTCAAACAGCTGATCACCTGTTAGTGGAGACGGTGTTGCACGTTTTTCTGAACTCCCATTGAATGATGTCGTCCAAGATCGGTACTTATGCCGACGAGGTAGAAATCTACGATGTCCTAGAAACACATATTTTGATGAATGCTTCAACCTAATTGATTTTGTATCTTCTTCGCACATGGGAAACCCTTGACTTCCTTTAATGCTATATCCTGACAAATTTCCATAAGTAGGGAAATCATTTATTGTCCCATACAACATCGCTCTCAATGTGAAGTATTCACTTTTATAAGCATCATAAAACATTACACTTGAGTCCCAAAATAACTTCAAATCCTCGATCAAAGGAGCCAAATAAACATCAATATCATTACCTGGTTGTTTTTTTCCTGATATAAGAATAGATAACATGATGAATTTCCGCTTCATGCATAACCAGGGTGGCAAGTTATAATTTACCAACATAACAGGCCATGTACTATGAGTTCTGGTTTGAAAACCAAAAGGATTCACTCTATCTATAGATAACGCAAGACGAAGGTTTCCCGGCTCTTTTCCAAATTCAGGATACTCATGATCAATTTTCTTCCATTGAGGAGAGTCGGTTGGATGACGTAATAACCCATCTTTATTTCTTTTATCTTCATTCCATGACAATTGTCTTGCAGTTTCTTCACTTCCATATAGACGCCTAAACTTTGGAATGATTGGAAAGTACCATACAACTTTCATAGGATTAGATTTATCTTTCTTGTATCGAGAAGCACCACACTTTGGGCATTCTGTAATTGATTTGTTCTCTTTGCGAAATAATATACAGTCTTTTGGGTAGGCATGTATTCTTTCAGAAATCATTCCCATTAATCTTATCATTCGTCTAGCTTCATATGTCCGGCTTGGGAGATCATTATCTTCCAAAAGCATGTAATTCAAGAGAGCAAGTAGTTCCATAAAACTGACATCACTCCATCCGTTTCTTTATTTCAATTTATACAACTTCAGTACAGCTGACAATGTTGTATACCTAGTGCAAACAGCATACAATAGCGTCTTTGCACAACTCTTTAACTTCTCAAACAATTTTGGGCAATCACGGAGTTCATCTTGAATTGTCTTTGTCATTTCCTCAATACGATCTTCATCATCATTGACATCTGTAATCACATCCTCCATATATTCTTCTTCATTATCCATATTTGTATTCATATCTGACGATCCATAAAACACAGTTTTATCCTAGCCAATAGCTACATTCGCTTTTTCTCCATGTTTATTCCAACATTTATAACTCTAATCTATTCTGTGACATATCAAATGTTCTTCCAAATCCTATGGAGTAAGTAGTCTAGAATAAAAACAACGTAAACACGGACAAAGGATTTGAGAAGGATTATTTGTGTGATACTTTTCAAACTTTATGAACTCTTTCACTCCGTTCTCGTACTCTATTGTTAAACGATTAGCATCCATCCAATCTTTATTAATCTCCATCATATTAGAATCTCAAATATTAGTATTTATGGTTCAAGTATACAAAACAAGAATTCCAAATACAGTAGAAGATAACCACTTCCTTATAAAAATGGAGATTAATAGAGCCTAACCATTAGTATTTATTCATAATGCCTAAATACTCACTGCTGGTGGAAGTGAAACCGTTACTGATGATCATGCCAAGAAGAAATGGAAACCAAAAGGGGGGATTGAATCAAAATACCCCAAACAAGATGGAAAAACATGGTATTTGAGAATAGGTTAGTGGCGTTCATGTTGGATAGAAGGAAACCTAATTTATTTCAATGAAAAAGGTTAATTAACAACAAGATACCATCCATTCCATATATTATTTTCATTAATAGGGTTATTTTGTGCTTAAAAATGATCAAAACATGTCTAACCAACTTCAAATGGATAAAATATTAATTCATGAAACACATGAATCCCAAAAAGAATATATAGTATAGAAACACCCACTTGGAATCTGAATGAGTCTGCTCAAATGAAGAACATCATACATCTCCAACTATATCGATGCTTTCTTATATACAACGACACCACTAGCTAGATAGTGGCCCTCACCAAGAACATCATACATCTCCAAATAAGAGACTACAACCACTAACCATGAAGAACATCATAAGATGGAAATATACTAAGAACACATCCCTTCACCCAAATAAGAGCCTACAACCACTAACCATGAAGAACCACTAAGAGCATAATTTGAAACCTAAGGAAAGGTACACCCAAAACATACCAATGAATTCAAATGAAATACTTTCTAAACCAAACCATTGAAATCCTCAAATGTTCCTAACATCAAACCCCATCACATCTCCTAATAAAATTCTTTGATAACACTATTTCATGGACTATACCCATTTATACCCCTCTATTGGTTAGTAGATTATAGTCTAGTGACCCCCTGAAACCATCCTCAAACATGTCATGGGTTAGTGAATGCACTGAGGGTATTTATCAAAACCATGTGCAATGTACTTCTAATAATAAATAACTGATATAGTTTAACATCAAGTTGTATAGATTATTTTTCGAATGATACCAAGTGAAAGTTAGTATGGTAAATATGTGTGATAAGACATTTTTGGTCTAACTAAAAGGGGATATAGCCTAATGAGTGTATTTTGGATTCACAAAAAATATGACTCTATGTGGTATAGGGTTTTTTTCAACTATTAGGAGTATGTACCACTAAGTGAATATGGTCCTCTATGTGTGGGAATGTTTTCATTTAGAGTATGTCCTAATATGTATGGTTCCCATAGAATAAGGCCCATTTGAATTGGATATTTGGGCTCATTACACAAGGTGTATCACATCTTTCATGTGAGGAATCTACACCAATTTGGTTCATAAAATATATTCATAGCACGTAAGGATTTCTATATTCATCAACTAATGAATCGTGTTCTTATCACACCAGGTAAGAACATAAGATCATCTACTAAGGGAAGTGTTTAGAGATTGTATGCTCATCACATAGGGGATTCTTTGGCACATCGCCTCAGGAATCTCATGCTCCTCATGTGAGGTATAATCATAGGATCATTACCTAGGAGATGAATAATAGATCTTATGATCATCACTTAGGGGATTCTTAGGCATATCCCCTAATGAATCTATTTATAATCTCATGAGGTATAATCAAGGGAACATTATTTGGGAGATAAAAAAGATCTCATATTCCCATAACATAGGGACTTCATATTCTCGTCACCTAAGGCAACCTAGGATTATCACCTAGAGTTAGATGTTTCCTAAATTAAGAGTGGTCATAGGTTTATATCTCGGTAAAGCAACTCACATGTTTGAATTTTAGAAGAGGTAACCACCCGATACACTCATCGCGTAGGGGGTGAGCATAGTTTTATAGCCACCATTTCATTTTTATCCATGAAGTTATCCAATTCCCACCAAACCCTTTTCAATTTCATCATTAACAACTATATTCTATGTCACTGGGAAACTAAAAGGAAAACCCATATCAACTAACGATGTCATCTCCCATAATAACCCACTCATTACATCTTTTTAACAATGGAAAGATTGATGCTTCCCCACTGCACGATTTACCACCTCAAACATCTCACATTTTACCCCAATGGAATCTATCACAACCAAACTAATAAAAAACTTCTCAAACAACCCCACCAAAAAACAATGATGATTTTCAACAATAAAAGTAAACAAGCACCATGTTCTTGAGAAATATAATGAAAATTAGTAAACACATGTGAATCATCCCCTTTACATCATTTTCCATCAAGTATGGTCCATTTTATTCAATCGTTCAATCCATAATACTAACCCATATAATAAAAAAGCATGTTAAAAAATGATATACAAATGGGAGAGGAGAAAAATATTGAAAAAAGATTTGGAAAACATGCCTTAAAGGAGGTCTTGTAAACCGAAGCTTGAAAGCGTTGCGGGCGGCGGAGGTCCGGAAAACTGAAGCTCGAGGGTGGCAAAGGTTCGGCAATGCAAACTCAACAGGCGTCAGAGGTCCGGCAATGAGTAGTGAGGGCAGCGGAGTTCTGACAACGTGATCTCAGCGGGCGACAGAGGGGAGTCGCAGAGTTCCAGTACCGTGAGAGCTTTAGGTCGCGATAAAACGAGGGCACTGTGCGACTGACTTTATAAAAAAATGCACTAAGGTTTTATCAGCGCTAAAAAAGCGCTGATAAATACTACCTTTATCAGCACTATCATTTTAGCGCTGATAAAGGTGTCCTTTATCAGTGCTTTTTTAGCACTGATAATAGTATCCTATATCACTGCTACAAAAGCGCTGATAAATCCCTACTGTATCAGCGCTAAAATTTTAGCGCTGATATAGGGCGTCTTTATCAGCACTTTTCTAGCACTGATAAAGGGTGTTTTTATCATATCTATTTTAGCGCTGATAAAGGTTACCCTGTATCAGTGCTAAAATTTTAGCGCTGATAAAGGAGTTCTTTATCAGTGCTTTTCTAGCGCTGATATATGGCCTCTTTATCAGCGCTAGAAAAGTGCTGATAAAGACTCCCTGTATCAGCACTAAAATTTTAGCACTCATATAGGGTAACCTTTATCAGTGGTTTTTCTTAGCGCTGATATAAGGGGGTGCTTCCCTTGACCGTTTTTGTAGTAGTGTATCCTTGACGCAACGGATTGATTTGTCAGATATGGATTCTGAATCAAGAGCATGATCGAGATGAAGTATGGCTGACCAGAGATATGGATCAGATCCATGGTTATCATTTCTCGTTCTTGTGTGTGGTGAAGGTGTCGTGTGATGAGAACTGATTTCCAGAAGGATCGGATGGTTGGAATCCAGCCTCAGTCGACGGTGAGACTCTGTCACCCAAGATTCGGGATATGCGGGCAAGGACAAAAAATTCAGTAGTGTCGGTAGTTTGAGCGGTGGTGGTCGCTCGATGAGAAGAGGGTACTAACCAAACGGGTGTGGTCGGTCGTGATAAGTGGTGTTGGCGGACCTCAGATGGTCGTGATGTGCGGGGATTAGGACAGCCACGTTAGCAGTGACCTGCATGCATGGAGAAGAGGAGCTGGATTGCAACCGTGAAAATAGTGGGGAAAATAAGAGATTGGAGAGAGAAAAAGGATAATAATAAAAGGAATAAAAGGAATAAAAATTTTATAACATGAAAGATAAACTGATCGGGGTGCACTGTGTGCATAAATGAGAGAATTGGGGGAATATTGGGCATGACCACTCTAGTATGTTATGTATATATATCTATGAAGCACCCAATAATAATAATATTATTATTATTATAGAATCTGGTATTCAGCATATCTTTCTCATACTGGGTCGGAATAACGAACCATCATTGGAATCATGGCCCTGAAATTGAGTTGGGTGTTTCGTGATCAATATCATATATTTAATTTGGATTCATGGCATGGGCCCACGAAATGCACTGAAATGCATTTTTTTAATTGGATGTCTGATTTGGACAAGTGAATAATAGTCTATCCTAAGCGTTTTTTTCATGAGGATCATAACGTTGTGATCCATTTGGCCATCTATGGTTGTTTGTAGAGTCATATCAGTGGAATTTTGTTTTTTCAATTCGTCCAAATGATGAGTCTTGTGTGCTCGTCAGGATTTTGGACAACACACATCGTGTAGTATCTTATGTCATGTAGTACTACATGGATAGCATGTCATGTGCTGGTGAGGACATCACTAGACAGTATAGTGGGACCACACACCTTGTGGGTCCCCTACACACTATGTACCTCCTTTAGTGGAAACTTAAACCTTTCATATTTCCTTCATTTTCAATCATATTTTGGACCTTATGATGCCTATCCTGAGTGTTTTTTCACATTGAACGCGATGGTGGCCTCCATAGTGGCCTTTGATATATAATGCGAGATTTTCTGAGTGTGATAAATATTTAGGTGATGTGTAAAGATGACAGTGAATAGGAAGGATCACCAAGGTATTTAGAGTGACACCCTTCAACTAGGGTGGGCATGGGTCCTCTACCTATTTATAGAGTGTCCCCCTCCAGCAAGAAAATGCATGAGCGCTCTATTTAATTACATAATGGCACCCTCCTATAGGGATACGACATGGGTCCTCTATATAATCAGTGAGTGGAACCCTCCTATGGAGTCAGGGTATGGTCCTCGACTACGAGAGTGTCACCCACCTACTAAAATGGATTGGGTCCACTATCTACTATATGGGTGGAACCCTCTTGTGGTTTTAGAGTATGGGTCCTTGACTACCAGAATGGAAGCCTCTAGTCGGGCTGAGAAAGGGTCCTCTACCGACTACTAGATTAGCACCCTCTTGTGAAGACGGGCATGGATCATCTATCAACTATTGAGTGGAACCCTCCTAAGGAGATAGGGCATGGGTCCTCTAAATATTTACTTGAGTGGCTCCCTCCTAGTGAGTCAGGGCATATGTCCTCATCCATTAGAGTGGCACCCTCATACTCGACAGGGCATGGGTCCTTTATCAATTATTGAGTGGCACCCTCCTACTATACCAAGAAATGGGTCCTCTACTTTGAGATTATGGCCCCTCAACTCTGTGTCACAGTGGTGAGGCTTGGATTGAATTGAATCACACTTCACTTGAGATGTTGGGCATCGATGATTGACTTCTAGAAATGATGACCTTCTTTTCCTGTGTTGGGCTGTGATATTGAGATCCCCCTTCTCTCTCATTTGAGTTTCTTTCGTTTGAACATATGTATATATATATATATACATGTATCCATGTTATTGGATCTTGTTACTCATTTTCTATGGGTTGAACAAACATGAATTGCAGTCCACCTACCTGTCGTGTTGGGCTCATTCTGGTTAGATGAGGTTACTCTCTTACTGTGGGTTGAGTTGTTTCATGTTTACAATCTACTATAAATATATTCATATCATGTCTCTTACTACTCCCCCTTAAACTTTGGGTGTGTCTTATAGGGTATTTATATACTCACCCTTCCATGATATTTTCATGAACATGTCATGTCAAATAAAGATGATGGATAGGTTAGCGGTGATTACATAGAATCTTAGGGATAGTTGGTTTATTGGACCGTGTATGGTGGTTGAAGCTTTGAGAACATGAGCTGGGCTCTCTCAACAATTTTCCTTTCAAGTTTATTCAGGTTGGGACAAATTTCTGGTTGGGTGTGTATTTTTACCCTTTACTTTCATTTTTCATTATCATACTCTTGTACACCCTAGAGGTTTTTTATATGCATGGTTATATTCTAGATATTGCATCATTTTATTATTATGCCTCTACACATCTGTACTGAGATGATCAAGTGTGTTCGTATAGGTACATTTAAAAAATTTATCCCATGCTAGAAATGTCTTTCGGTGCTTATTGCCAACCATTGGCCTATGGAGGCGGGATTGGGGTAGTTGAGCCTCGAGCCCCACGGGGTGGGGTCATAACAAATTCACCAAGAATGCACCGCCTGTTGTGATAGTGGGTTCCCTAGACCCAAGTTAAAAATTAATTTTGATAACCATATTATGTATACAGTAAGATATACATGATGTACACTTACCATTATAGTGTATAAATTTATGTGTCCCCTATCTAATGGAAATGTCTATAGATTAATTGTCATATCAAAATTTTATTGGAGATCTTAGGATATAATGAGAACCTTGAGATACTATGACATTAATCTTAAATATATGTCTTATGGTCTAGATACATCATACTGATTGGACATAATCTATGTTTGACTATTAGGTGTTGGGGCTCATAAGAAGAGACTTATTCTCATGAATTTCACACATGGTGATCTCTAGTAATGAGATCATGAGGATAAACCCACCAATAGGAACACCACATGTTTTAGGTGTCACTAGTTATTCATATCTACAGACATGTGTGATGGCCTCCTGGCTTGAGATCAGTATCAATGTGTACCATTTGATCACGAACATTGATACAAGGAAAAAACAATGATAATGAAATTGTGGTGAGGTAGCTTGTGTTGGGTGCGTCATTGGTGGTATGAAATTAGTAGAATGGTCAAGAAAGGATGTGTCCCTTCTAGGTTAAGGAAATAGTATATCTTGAGATTGGTTGATAAGGATGGTAGAACCTTTATAAGACCATGGCCCTGATAGTCAAGGGTAAATACATACAGTCAGATCAATAAATAATAAATCAATAAAGGATGATGACATGGGTGTGCATCCTACTTTATGAGATATTAAAGAAAAAGAGATTATATTAAAAAGTGTGTTTTTGTAGGTTGGTTGTCATTGCTATGACTATCCTTATCTCTTAAGGGTCCATGATGGTTTACGATATCCCACTCTTGGTTTGTAAATAATATTCATTGCTATCGAGATAAGGTCTTAGAGGGTCACACACAATAGCATATTCAAGAATCTGCCTTATTCATTTGAATAAATATATAGTACATAGTGGGCCCCACCACTAGGGTCTAGGTTTTGTCCAAGTATCTACGATCACAAAATTAATAAATAAATTCATATTATTCATGTTAAGAATAATTGACATTGAATTTATTTAGTAAATGGGTTTACAAGTTTTAAAGTAAATACACAAAAAATATTATTTGAATGAATATTAGTTTAAAATATTTAAGGTTCATTTAATATTTTTGTGAAAAAACGAGTTTATTAAATGGATCAGGTATCATCACATAATATATTTATTACATTACAAGTAGGTGATAAAAAAATTAAAGATATTTATGGATCAGTATAGAAGTTGTAATATTTTTTATATTGTGTATAAAAATATTTGGGGGTTAGGGAGGCAATTTCTAGTAATTACTAACACACTATAAATAGAGGATAAGAAGTTCTCACCTAGTGACGATTTGTGGGAAGCTCTTTGAGATATTATCTATCCTCTATCACATCCTAGAGAGAGAATCGCTTGATCTAGGTAATTTAGATCATTATCTCTCACACACATTACAAGCAGGGAGTTGCGGTGATCATTGAGGCGTTGAAGGAATCGTCATATCTTCATGTTAGCACCCATAATTTGATGATTGGAGCTCCTATAGATTCTTGAAGAAAGGGTGGAAGATCTAGAGGAATTCAAATTCAGATTCTTCGAACAGTGATTGTCGACGACGAGCAGATGTTGAGAGTAGCTTTAGATCAAATTAGGTATTTATGGTTTTATTTTTCTACTTAAAATTTCTCACATGAGATCCTTGGGAGGTAATCTTGGAGTTTTTTGCTGATGACCATGAAGTCAAGTAGATCATCAGGGGGAATTTTTTAAAATTCCACTTTTAGGACTTTCATTATGAACCAGATACCTTCAACTAGTATCTGAGGAATGCATCATGATTTTAAGATAGAGAAAAATTAAATTTGCATTAAATTTCATAAAGGGCATCGTTCCTGTCCCAACACTATTGATGGTGGTTCAATCTGAGATCGTATGGCCAAGTTGCATCCATCCAAAGTTTTAAATGCGGATTGAAGTTGTTTTGGGATTTAAAATGGCGTTTTAATACCTAAAGGCCATCGGCGTAAGAAATTCTAGCGAACTGATGCCCAACCACCTCAAATTGGGCAAGATCATACTCAGGCAGCCCCTTCCCTATGTCCTCGACCAGCTGCCAGATTCCACAGGCTAAGTAGTACTGTGGCCACTATCCAGTTGAGTCTCATCCATCCGGAAATGGGTCTGGACAGGTCATCCCAACCTAGAATGTGCTTGGGCAGGCCTGCCCAGCCTAGAACAACCCTCCTTAGGTTTTTCAGGGCCAAATTAATTTTAAATAATCAAAAATTAATTATATAATTAATTTAATTTTGGTTTCTAAATAAATTAATTAAATATTAATTTTTTGTTTAAAATATATTATTTTTAAAATTAAAAGTTAAATTAATTTATTTTTGGTGTAAAATTAAATTAATTTATCAATTTAACTTTTGTTATTAAAATTAAATTTATAACTGGACTACACGACGTAAATAGTGCATTAAAAATAATAGTGAATTTTTAATTCAATAAAATTACCTCGAAAAATAATTTAATGCAAGTTTAATATTATTTATGCATTTAATTTAATACATAGTTTTAATGTATATTGATGGACCATGAGCCTTAGAAAAACCAATGCATGTCTGTTGTTTGTTTTATTTATTTATTTAATTGTTGTAATGCATTAATTGGTTAATAAATGATGATCTTCATGTCATTTATGCATCATTATATGTATAAGGGCATATATGCCCATTTTCATAGTCATTTTTGTTAATCCCAAAACCCCGTCATCTACATTTAAGTATCACTGTATAAGGAAAAGAATGAGCGGTGACGTACTTCGCATCGAGTTGTGGCAATGCACCAGAAAGAGCTTTAACGCATTTTATGGGCACATGCTGCAACTTGAGTCACAAGCGATGTGACTCAAGGAGTTACCCCTATGGTATAAGTTGATCCATTATTCACTCGATGGATCAACCTTTAGTTTCAACTCATGATCACATCATCATTTTATTTTTTCATGCTTTATTATTTTGATTACATGCATTTTGCATGTGATCACATTAAATAATAAAGAATCATGAACAGATAAAATGAATATGTGACATGATGAATATTTTTGTATTTATTTCATAGTCAGTTCTGAGTGTGATCACATAGAAAGTTCTTATCAAATATAAAATTATTTATTTTTGTCATTTGAAAATATAAAAACTCCTCAAAGAAACAATAATCCATAATCGCCTTCCATCATTCAAATTTGAAAAAAAAAATCAGGTGTTCAGGGTGCTCAGTCAGCTAGCTGAGGGTGCCTCTTACTAATGGGGAGTTATTATGAGAATGATGGGTTGAATTAACTTAAGTTGGTAGTAATGATTATCCATAGATTACTTTCTATCACTTTAGAGGCAAGGCATTGAGGGAATCAGATTTATGATTCCAAAAAACTGGGACTTCACTCAATAGATCAAGGAACTGATAGTTAATGAAGTTTTTCAGAAAAACACATACCTTTAACTCTTCGAGTAGTGGCGTAGACATAGATTGTAGACTATTAGGGGAAGTTCAATGATCCTTTCCACTAGAATACTCGAGATACATATTATTCTGATTCTAGTATAGAGGGTTCCTAGAATTCGATAAAATTGTATGAGATATTTAAATATATAATTAATTAATCAAAATTTCAAAATCAGTAATCCAGATAAAAAGTACTAATCAGCTAGAATTTTTTTTTTTGAAGAAATTAGAAAGCAATACCAAAATTAGGAATTTGATAATTAATGGAAAAATTAAACATCTAAACTATCATATGTTTTCAAGAATAGTACATGCTCTTGCACATAATACTATGATGTTGGAAATTCCAGGTTCTAGTGTCCTCAATACCTTTTATGCCACCATAGAAAGTGATGGTGTAAAATTGCTTATAGGTGACTCATGTATAAAGAATATGATGGATATGTAATTATGCTACCATCAACATCTGATGTCAATTGTGGTCACTACATCAGGACATGAGTGATATAACATGTAGTCTCATCTCCAATATGTTTTCAATGATAAAGTGAATCAATATATGAATAAGGTGATGACTACACTGGACATGTATAAATTGAAAGATGGATCATGATCTATCAATGGATCCCTTTCTCATATCATTTTTACCCATTTAATCTAGTCTCATTTTAGGTTACAAAATGAATTGGATGGAGTAAACATTTCATTACCTTTTATGTAAGGACATCCATGAAAAGTAAGAACTTCAAGAAAGGATAATATTTAATTATTATGGTGAAAAATGGAAAGACAAGGTGAAAAGAAAAATGGAAAGTGGCATATCAAAGGCACCTTCACAAATTCCATTAAAGAAAATAGGTATTAACAGGTGGTTATTTACATCACATATTATGAAATTAATTTATGGTAATTTAAATTTAATGAACTGAATTGAATAATAAAGTAACCATTTCTTCTTCAGTATATATTAATCAATTAATGTTTCTAACTTTCTTCCTGGGTATTACATACAATTGGCCAATCACAATTGTGTATCAAAATATAGTAACCAATTAAAAATAGAAACATTATAAGAAGTTAGGTGTCTTCTCCAAACATATGAGAAAGGGAGATTCCTAAGTCAGCGGTGAGAAACATAACACTTCTAATTTTCATGTTAATGATTCTAGTATAACTTTTATTGGGTATAACCAAAACATTTATATCACATGTACTTTAGACACAATGAGACATTATTCAATATTTCGGAATAAATGTTGTTTGTGGTATTGAATACTCAAGTAATAGTTCAGTGAAACATAAATCATAGGCAATACATGATGAATATAAAATGTAAGACTTATATACCCAGTTGTGGTAAGATAATTATTTATCAAGTACAGCTAAAAGTGGACATAAAGGATATACCCAGTATGGTATTAACACTCTTTGGATCTAAACACCATAGGTATTATCGATGTATATACTTATTTAGTTTGGACAAAGAAACCATTATAAATAAAGTTATGTCACAAATCTTTCATAATTAATTAATCTAGTGAGCATAAACTATTACAAGGGTAAGCTAGTGGTGAGTATATTTCATAAGATTAATTTAAGTGATTAAGGAATGGTGAAGTGTGGTGTTTATTTTTCATTGTCAGAAGATATAAGTTTCTTTGGGCCGACATGCTGAAGAATATATTGACCAAGAAATCATCAATCAATATAATGTAGGTTGGAGTAGTTTCTAAACACACGTTACCTTATCTACATCACGACATTGATGTTAATGAGGAGGATTGTTGATGAAGTCTTACATGTTAACATTGATCAATGAAAATGTATCATGGATCAATTCCAAAATACAAATTTTCTTTTACACATCCCAGTCATGATGTAATTATAAGGAGCATCAATGTTGATATAAATTACAGAAACCTCCATCATATTTTTGTATGTTCTTTGAAAATAATGGTGTTATCCCACAATAGTATGCCAACTATCATGACAAATGAATAACATACGAGTTACAATATAATGAAAATCCATTATGTCACAAGAACTAGGTGTTTAGATGAAAATAGTTTGTTGAGGATATAAAAAATCATGCATCAAGTACAAACACATTGTCCGTCTATTGTAATCATCCTAAATATCTCTAATGATATTATAGAAATCCCTTTGATAGAAAAGATATAGTCAAGTAGTATACTATATTTCTATATAAGGGTTAACATCTCAACTTGATATAGTGGGAGACATATTGACTTGTGTTTAGTCAATGCCAAAGATTCACATGTAGTTGGCATAGGAACAAGTTCCACAAGTGCATGTGAAACATGAATGTTCAAAAGACACAAACTATGTATGAAGGTTGAAACCATTTAGATGGTTTTATATTCAATGTGGAAATTGATAAATTATTCATTGTAAATGATAATTTCTTCATGTAAGTAGCATATGAAAATTATCTAAGATTGAAAAGATCAATTAAAATTTAATAATGGATTCCATGTATCAAAGTGAAATGGGGATTATTATATTGAATATTATGGTGGGTATTCAAGTGAAATGATACATGGATGGTAAAAAGTATACTACCAATAAGGCTCAATTGGAAATACGAAGTCTGTATTTCTAAATCCATTAGAATTTTAATTATCATAAATAATTTCTATACTGATTATAATGAGCATTAGATGTTGTGACCACTAATCATGGAAGCTGTCTATACGACGCAACCAGAAATAGATGGTCACATCATAAAATGCTAATATAGGTTGCAAGTTACTGAAATATATTTTAGGATTATAGCAAGAAATAGGATCATAGAATATTGATTTGGAATGAATATTTTCCATGTGTCTACCAATGGTTAGTGGGAGCACCATTGTTATCTATGTAAAATATTTTCAAAAACAAATAGAAGATAACTATTGGTCTTACTATTAGTTATGACGGAGGATGAAAATAATTCTCCAGTGATTGAATTAATATAGAAAATTATGTTATAGGGAACCAAATCTACTGAAGTAGATCTAAGGGTTTCTTAGACCTAGTCAATCATATATATAGTGACATGGTATTGAAAAAAACAAGGTAGAAAAATTCAAGTTATAATTGTTACAAATGTAACATGGCATAAATCCCTTGAAGTTGAAATGATTGGGAATATGAGGAGATTAACATGGTGATTTGAATTCCATATGCTTTAGAGATGGTTCAATAATGTATTCCATGATATGTACAAGATCTGATATTGTCATTATTGGAAAATATCAGTTATATCTAGGAGAATTATAAGTGAATCAGTCAAAACTGTCAGATTGTACTTGGACTACTTCAAAGGATATGTACCTAGTAAGTAGAGAAGAAAAGATACTAGTTTTCTAGGGACACAAAAAAGCCTTCCTTAGATCCATGCATTCTAATATAGCAGTTAGGCTAAGAGAATGAGTGATACATTCTCATAAAATCTAGTGATATTTATACCTACAAATACCAAGTAAGTTGATCTACTAATGCAGCTAAGAAGTAGTTATTATATAAAATCATTTATTCTAGTTATTGGTATCACACATAGTAAGTAAAGTGACATCATAATGTAGATTATTATATTCTTACTAGATAAGATGTAATGTTTTAATAGTGGAAAAAGGGATATAATTGAGGATACTATCTCTTGAGAAGTTTTACACAAGGATATGTGGTCACATATAGCAGAATAGCCATGCAGTGGAATCATGGAAAACCCAGTGACTAAATTCGTGACTCAGTGGAAAAAATATTTTGATCATATGAGAGATAATGAGGTTGGTTAGAAAGTTAGATCTAGTAAGAGTGTGAGTGTTGTAATAATGGGTTTTTTAGATGAAACATGAACAATAATTTTGATTACTATATCATGTATACAGTTAGATATTCATTATTTACTCTTACTATTATAGTGTAGAGATTTATACATTCACTATTAAATGGTAATGTACATAGATTATTTATCATATCAAAAGATTATAGTAGATCTCAAGTAATAATGAGAACCTTGAGATACTATGAATTTAATATTAAATATTTGTCCTATAGTCTAGATAGATCATACAGACTGGACATAGTCAATGGTTGATTATCAGGTGCTAGGGGATCATAAGAATTGAGACTTATTCTCTAGAAGTTCTCACTAGGTGACCTCAATTAGTGAGATCATGAGGACAAACCTACCAATAATAACATAACATGTTTCAGGTGTCATTATTTATTCCTATATATAGACACTTTTATTGGTCTCCTAACTTTATATCATTATCAATGTGTGTAATTTGATTGCATACTATGATGTAAGGAAAAAACCATGATAATGAAATTGTGGTGAGGAAGCTTGTGTTGGGTGCATCATTGGTGGTATGTAATCTATTGAATGGTCAAGAAATTATTTCTTTCTTTCAGGTTAAGGTAAAAATATATCTCAGGCCTGGTTGATCAAGATGGTAGTACCTTGATAAGATCATGTACATGGAATTCAAGGGAAAATACATCCATTTATATCAAAAAATATAAATTAATAAAGGATGATGACACGAGTGTGCATTCTAAATTATGATATATTAATGACAAAGACACTATATTACCCGGTGTTTGTTCATAGGTTGGTTGTCAGTGTTATGACTATCCTTATCTCTTTAGGTTCCATGATGGGTTGTTAGATCCCTCTCTTCATCTGTGAATATTATTCATTGATATCGAGATAAGGTACTAGAGGTCCACACACAATATCATATTCATGAATCTTACCTATTCAGTTGAATAGGTATATTGGACATGATGAGCCCCACCATTGGGGTTTGGGTTTTTTCTATGGATATATGATCACCAAAAGTAATAAATGAATTCATATTATTCAAGTTATGAATAATTGACATTGAATCTATTTATTAAATGAATTGAAAAGTTTGGGTTTTTTGTGGGAACAACCCATCGATTTAAGGGATCGGTTATTATCATGTAATATATTTATTATATTATAATAAGGTGATAATAATATAAATGATATTTATGGTTTAATATATTAGTCATAATATTTTTAATATAGTGTGTAAAAAAAAATTGGGTTTTGGGGAGGCAATTCTGGGTAATTGCTAACACAATATAAATAGAGGAGAACAGGATCTCTCCAAGTGATGATTCATGGAAAGATCTTTGAGATATTCTCTCTCCTTACCACATCCTAGAGAGAGATACACTCAATATATGAAATTCAAATCAAGTTCTATCTCTCTCATCTTAAGTAGGGTGATGCAGTGATCATTTGGGTGTTGAAGGCATCATCGGATCTATGTGTTTGCACCCGAAATTTTATAATCAAAGCTCCAGCAGTTTCTTGAAGCATGTTTGGATGATCTAGAGGAATTAAACTTTAGATTATTCAAGCAACTATCCCCGATGATGATAAGACATAGATCGTGGCTTCAGATCGAACTAGGTATTTATGGTTTTATTTTGTTCTAAAAAATCCTAACATGAGATCCTCTTGATGTAATTAGGAAGAGTTCTGCCGATGATGATGAATTCAGGTTGATTTTCGATGGAAATTTTTTAAAATACATCTTTTGGGGATTTCTCTACATTCCCATTACCTTTACTTCCATCCCCCATCAGTTTTCGTCATCAGAGATCGTAAACCTATACACTGTTCCCCTTTCTCCGTCGATATCCACCGCATCGGCCCACTTTTCGGATCCCCCATGGATGGACATATCATCCGTGGCCTAAACCCATGGATCTAGTCACCGTGAAAGCCACATAATCCAGTTGTTCCATGGATACATCATCATCATATGCTTTTGTGCATCACACACCATGCCTGCTACCACTAACAACCAACCACATTTTCACCCTTGTCAATCAGAACTAACATTAGTCCCACCAAAGAAACCCTCTGTAAACCTTCACCCACCATTAATAAAAGAGATTCCCCCCCTATGACCACCTAACCCCACCAAAGTGAATCTCCATCTTCCATCGTGAAACCCAACACCACACACTGCCATACATCGACCGTTTCATGTCCCGTCATCACTACCTTGCATAGCCTCATGTGTGACCACCATAATGCTTCCAGCCGTGCATACCAAAAGCAGATCATTGAGACATCCAAACCTCAATTTTTTAGAGGAATAAATTCAATACCCACTAGGAGGGTCAATTTTTTCAGATTGCAAGACAGGATTTGATCCCTACACCTGCCACATGTGGATCCAATATTGACTACCACTCAACCAAGTCCTTGGGAATGATTTATATATATACCCAAAAATTTTAAACCATGGGTTATAGCATGGGATACAAAAATTTATTGAAAATTAAACAGGCACCAAGTACAAATGGTGATACCATGTAGAGAACTCTGGCAAACCACTGCTAGAAAAAAAACAAAGCAGACGGCTGGAAAGGAAACAAGATAAAATTATTCATCATTTGAAATGATATCATCCACCACCCCTACCTATCATATAAAGACCCTTCATATTGGTTTTATGATTTTTGTATGTATTTTTATCATCACCTTGAGGGATACTATTATCATCTTTTGAGGTGGAATCATCACAATCCAGACCTAAACCATCTGATAATATACTTAGATTAGAACTGTACCTTGAATTGACAATATCAATGCTTGGGGAATGTCCTTCACCTCAGAAACTTACATGATAATTTCCAAATTCTTCAAGGAAAACCTCTCATTTATTGTAGCTATTTAAAATTTCAGTTATACTAAGTGAACTTAACTTTAATTAGACCTAGATATCATGGGCAGTAGATTTAGTATCATTTGAGAAAAATCCATTGATCTGCATTGTCCTAGAAATTGATTCCTGATTAGACACTAAAATAGGATAATATTCATTTTCAATTTATATATTTCTCATGTGATTTTTTATTCATAAATACCATTTTAGTGCATTTTACACTTTGAACATCATTTCACATCATGATTGTAATTCTTTCTTAAAATGCACTATTACATGGTACATTTGTGAGCACAATTTAAAATATCAAATTGTCTTGATTTTAATTTCATATTTAATTTTCAGGTTTCTCATTCCATTGGTAACAATTCATAATTTTTGTGCACTTAAAGATTCAAATTTTAAGACCACCAAAGTGGGCCTTGAACCAACCACATTCTGGGCGAAGTGATTTGGACAGCTGCCCGATAAAATAATTGTATCGGCCATGATGCAAGCTCAAAGAGTCTCAAAATTTATCTGGAGATAGAAGACATCATGGGTAACATTTAGTTAAACAGTGGACCAATCTAATTAGAATGTTTTAATGGAGTTACAGGTGGCCCAAGTTGAAGATGAAATTCTGGGCCAGATTCCGCGGCCCAGAAAAACAGCCCACTATTTAAATCATATCTCGCAAACCACAAAGTATTTTTGGCTGAAATTTTACAGGTTATTAAGAGACATACTTGGATTCATTTAATTCTGCAATGTCCCACTCCAATTCGTCATTATAGAAGTTTATTTTGGCACTTCTGTTCGGTGGATGAAATCTAGCTCCCACTTCGAGGCAAGAGTTGAAAGGTCTCCTCTACATTAAATGTCCACCCACCTAGGTCCACCACAATTAATTAAAGAGAGTGGTATTGATAGTGGCTCGACCCAAGGCCTCCTAAATGTCTATTTAAGTCAGTATCAATGGAGTATTTAGGGATCTTGTAGTTTTACTTTCATTGTAATGTTGTTATGCCCAATTGCCTTTGTAACGTTATTCTTTCACATGTAAGTTGTTTTGAATCACCTTAGTTTTTAATAAAAGTTCTTCTTATTCTCTTTTTATGTTCTTATTCTTTTCATATTGATACCGATTCCCCAAGTTGTGATCTTATTCACACCAACACTTGTGAATTTATTCATACAACGGTGGAGTGATCATTTCATTGTTTTATTTTTCTTCTTCAATTCTGCCCCTATGAGTCTGCTTTCCGCTTCCTTTGAGATCATAGAATCAATGGAGGGATAAACCCATATGGTTTGGTCCTAGGGAGTATCATGGGGCAGATTGGATGTTATTTTATGATCTAAAATTCTGTAATCATTTAATTAATTTAAGATTTCCATTTGATGATTATTTTCTTCTTCTTCTTCGCAAACTTTAATAATGACACATTTCAAGTGCTAGTACGATCCAATTCCTTGGAGTGATCATTGAATTTATCCTCTAAGTGCATTGGTTATTAGACTTGTAATTGTGTAGGGATTAAATTGGTGAATTATTTTGAGGAATTATATCATTTTGTAGATATGTCTTCAATTAGTGAAACGAACGTTATAAGAAAATAAATACATCCAATCTAACCCTAGTAACAACTTAGGATCAACTAATCTCCATTAATTGTTTTAGACTAAGTAATTGTATGTTTTAATTTATTTCATTTAAATTAAATCAGTATTTATTCAAATCAATTCAATCCAAATAGTTGGCCACTCCATAGCCAAATCCTTCCAAAATTAGAGTGTCTCTAGGTTTCTTCTTCGGTCTCTGTGGATTCGACCCCTACCTGTACTACAACGACCGCATACCTGTAGGGTAAATTTGGGAACAACCAATTCCCCAGGTTTGTTAGCTTCCTTTTGATAAATATCCACTCGTACTATGCAACCAAACTATCACCCTCAAGATCATTATATTGCATAGATTTCTAACCTTGCAAAGTTCCCTAGATTCCATCTTGGGTGGAGGTCCCTGAATGATCTTTACATGTAGTATATAAAAAATAGGGATCCTTTCACAATTTATATGGAACAGAGAAGGATCCCATAATGGAAAGATATTTTTTCCCCTAGAGTCACGATTCTTCATAAAATTCTTTCATGATAATATTCTCCATTGATCATTCACTTCCTAGAGACAAATCATTATCCCCATCTTTGAGATAAAGGCTATCAGCTTCCTCCACTTTCTTGGTAAGAAAAGTAGAGTTTTCATGATGATCTACCCCCTCTAAATGTTGGTTTGGTTTTCCACTCACAACACATTGGTAGTTGTTAACCAAAGGTCCAACCCAGACATTAGAAAATAGAGATTGATTTTCAGAGGTCCATCCAGGAAGCTTCTTTGAGGAATACCTATAGCTAGTGGGGGAATGAATCTCATCTGCTTCAAGAGGCTGGGCATCACTAATTATAATCATAGAATTATAATTCTCAATGGAGTGCTCATTTTTCCTACAATCATAGCATCAAAGGATCATTCTAAACTATGAACCAAGGTCCCCAATGTTACTAAATTTTTTACAAATTACCAGATTTTATTCCAATTAAACAGATAGTTCCAACCTTCTATCAATAGCTATATGTATGACAGATTAAACTAAGTTCAAACACAGATCAATCTCGGAAAGTATTCTAGAAAGTGACCATATAAAACAAGCTTAGTTTTATTATCAAATTTTAGTTGGACCATTAACCATATAATAAATTGTTGAGTTGAAAGCCATACATTCTACTATTCCAATTCTTTGTTTTTGAAATCAAAAAACACTTTATTGAAATTATATTTTACAAAATTTATATATCACATTTATTTTTTTTATAGAAAACATATTTTTATTCTGAATATAAAAATGGTTCCAATATAAATTTAATATAACACTTTATTATTCATGCCAATCCATCATAATGATGATGAATCTAGTACGTTGGATCAACTACATTTTTGACAAGTAATTAGAGTAGTGTTATTTCTATCAAACTAACTGAAGTCGTAACTATCAAACTAACATTAGAACCGATAAATATGATTAACCTTTGTTAAATTTATCAAATTTACAAAAAATAACATAGTCCATTGGACTATCCCAAGTTTATAATCAGAGTATTTAGAATTATTTCTATCAGGAAAAAATATTTTATATCATTTTAATGGTGTTAAACTGAATGATGTTGGTAAATAAAGTAAAATTCATGTTTAGATGTCAATATCAAGATCCAAATAATTATGAGCTATAAAATTGAATTGTATCTGATCTTATTGCAACCAACTCAAAAATATGACCATTTAAGTTTTTCCTATAAGTAGGAGGTCATTTAAAGAGTTAGGATCTGATGCATTTGCAAATCAACACTTCTAAAATCTCTCTGCATGAAAATCTTGTTCCTATGCTTTTTAATCTTTCATAGAGTTATATTTCTAAGAAATCCATGTGAGGATTTGAAATTCCTTAGAACATTTTTCTTTTTTATTTAATTTTTTCGATCATGGTTAGATTGAGGGATTCTGGGGATAGGAAGAAAGGTGAATATGATCCATCATATCGAGGGCTTCTAGGTCTAGGAAGATAGAGCTAACAATGATCTTTGTATCGAGGGATTCTTGTTCAAGAATGATAGAACTGATACTGACCTATAAAATCAATGTATTTTAGGTGATTTGAAGATGAAGACATTTGGATCATCATATCGAAGGATTTTTGAGTAAGGAAAGACTAGCCATTATAGTAGGTATTGAAATGTTGGTTATCTTATGTCAGGATTTCCAACTTCCTTAACTCTTAAGGCCAAAGAGTATAATTATATTTTATAATTTCTTTAAGTTTTTCTTATTTTTATAAGCTTTTTCTTAACTTGTTTATACAATTTAATTTTCCTCTATACATTTAAATTAGAATTTTTGTTTTTAATTATCTATATAATAATCGTTTTATTGTATTATCTATGAGGCCGATAACAACTCTAATATATCAGTTGTTTTTCGGATCCAACTTAAACACATTGATCATCAGAAAAATTATGAGTCTGATCTTTTTGAATGAAGAGTTTTTTTATTTTGACTTAGTTTAAATTTTTTAAACTACAATTCACATCCATTTTTGTATCCATTATATACTCTTATTATCCAAAAAATTGGTATTAGAGTAGGTTTTACTGCTATACTTTCAAGGTTTTTGATTTTTTATATACTATAAGTTATTAACTTTTGTTAAAAACTACTTTTTTATAAATTATTTTTACACTGACATTATTTTTTAGAAAAAAAAATTGTTTCTTTTTTATAAGATAGAAGTTTTGAATATTGGTAGTCTTGAAAATATGAATTCTAGTATACCACCTATTTTTTAAGGAATGATTATGAATAATAAAGAGATAAAATTGAATAATTTTTTATTAATATGGGTGTGGATAATTTTTTTAAACTGGAAATTATGTGATTCTTGAGAAGGAAGTTTAAACTTTTATGAATCAGGAATATTTGGAATATTAATTGAATTATAGAGTAAGAAATACTCTTTTGTGTTCTTTGATAAAAAGTATCTATAGTAAATTTTATTCATGTGAACAAACTAACAGTGTATGTAAAAAATTACAGGTTACTCAAATTATATCTTAGAATGTTATTGAAATAAGAAGAGATATGTTGAGAGCTAACTATCAAGATTTTAATTTCCTACCTAGGGATTTTGTATCTATGATGCATTAAAGATTTGTGACCATTGTTAATAGTTTACATTATCTTGGAGAGAAAGATATAAAAATGGAATCTTAGTTGAGAAAATTATAGTGATTATTCCTATTGAATGGGAATCTAAAATAACAGCTTTAAATGACACAAGAAGGATTACAAATCTTACTCTAGATAATCTCATTGGTACCGATATGCAAAATTAAGGTAAACATAAAAGGGTTTTGGAAAATTTGAAAAAGAAAAATAGAGAATTTTCTTTCTCAACTATATCCAATGTTTCTATTAAATCTCAACTAGTTGAGAAAGTGGAGAAATAATATAGAAAAAATAAAGTTGATTTTTAATCTGAAATTTATTCATTTGATATTTCTAAGAATAAGTTCAATAATATTTCTAGAAGGATAAAAAATATTGTGGGAAAGAAAGTCTTTTAGTACAGATATAAGAATAATCATAGAGATAAAGGTGATAAGAAATATTCTACTAAGGTTAATGTTATGAGTGTAAGAAAACATGACATATAGGACATGATTATCCTAATATAAAAAACATGGATAAGAAGAAGATTAATTTTGATAGGAATTATAAGAAGTATAATAAGCACAAAAAAAGGATATTCTGAAAGCTACAATCGCATGGACTGAAAGTGGTGGAGATATTTCTTCTGATAATTCTTAATATAATGAAATTTACAGAGAGAGAAATATTGGTTAATTTTAAGAAATACCAAAGGTGAAAAAATGAATCATAGATAAGTTAACAACTACTGAATTTCTTACTAATATTACTTTCAATAATAACTACCCTAATAGAAATGAAGATAAAAATTCTATATCTTCTGATGAAGAATAATTCTCAACTGAAGAAAATAATTCTTTTCCAAGTTATGAAGAAGTATCTAAGTTTTCTAAATTACTTAAGATTGAAAACTATAATGTTTCTAAAAATATGAAGTTTCTCAAGGTAAACTTGTTAATGAAAATTTGAGAATTACTAATCTTACTACTAATATATCAGTTCCTTCCAAAGAACTTGATAAAAAAAATTGAAAACTATAGTCTTTCCAAATATCTAGAGAAATCTATTTTTGATAAAAACTAGTTTAAAAATTGATCTTGTAAAACATAGATTGAATACTAATAGTATTGAGGATAAAATCATAGTTTTTAAATTAAAATATGAAATTTCTAGTTTGAATAAACTTTTTCCTAGGTTTACGTCTAGAAAGAAAAATTGATAAAATATATAAAAAAATTAGACTTTGTATATATATTTCTAGAATTGTTTTTACTGACAAAAAATCTATTTTTAGTAATATTACTTTATTCCAAAGAGTGCTCCATTTTTTACTAAGTTTCAAACTGGTGGATAGTGGAGGGAATAACATTCTTTGAATAAATTTCAATACTTAGCTTTTCATAAATCCTATTTTTCAATATAAATTAAATTTTATCAACAGAGTAATGTTGAAAAAATGTGGATACCTAATATTTTAATTTCTAATAATATGATACCCCAGAAGGTTTGGGTTATAAAATGCTAATATATTCAGTTTTATAAAAATAAAGAATATACCAATAAAAAGAACATTTTTGTACATGGAAAGTGTTTTTTATAGACATGTGAGTGGAAAAATATTTCGTTATGAAGATCATAAAGATGAATAGTAGAAAAGTCACTTTCGCAGATAATGCTCAAGGAGAAATTATGAGTATTGGTAATATTGTTCCTCTAATAAAATCTTTAATTTGAAATGATTTTTTTTGTGAGACTTAAGCAAAACATTATTAGTTTAAGTCAATTATGTGATGAAGGTTATCTTTTGAAATTCTGGAATGATAAATGTATTATACATAGTTCAAAATATGAATTAATTATTTCTACCAATTGATATGAGAATGTTTACACTTGAAACTTTTAAGACCTTAAGAGCCAAGATATACCTTGGCTTAGTGAAATGGGATACCTATCTTGGTTATATCATAGAATATTATAATAATATAATCATATAACTTTAGCTATGTTTTTTAATAAATTTTTAGTTAAGGATCTACCAAAATTTAGTTTTTATTCTTAAAAAGTATATGATTTTTATTAATTCAGTAAGAAATATAATCCAAGATTTAAATAAATTAGTGAATTCTCAACTTATAATGATTTATAGTTAGTGCACATGGAATTATTTGGTCCCACACAAACTAGAATTATTTGTTTAAAATACTATTTATATGTTTTTGTTTATGCGTACACTAGATATACTGGGGGTCGATTTTATAGTAAGGAAATCCAAAGCCTTTGGTTGTTTTGGAACATTTTTATCCAGTATTAAACATGAGAAAACCATCTCCTTGAGAAATATTCAGAGTTATCATGGTGGATAATTTGTAAATTCTAATTTTGAAACTTTTTACAGTAAAAAAAATTATACATTACTTCTCGGCACCTATGACTCCACAAAAAATGGGGTATTCGAAAGAAGAAACATACTTATTCAAGAGATTACTAGAACCATGTTGTGTGAATACTCAGTTGCTATAAATTTTCGATTTGAAGAAGTTTGTACTTCATTTTATACAATAAATTTTGTTTTAATTATAAATTTTATTAATAAAACGTTTTATGAATTTTGGGACGATAAGAAACCAAAACTTTCTTACTTCAATGTTTTTGGATGCAAAGTATTCATTCTGAATATTAAAGATAATTTATATAAATTTGAACCAAAATATGAGGAAGGAATATTTTTTTTTATTTAAAAACTATTAAGTCTTATAGAGTTTTCAATAAAAATACAAGTACTATTGAGGAAATAGTACATGTTATGTTTGATGAAATAGATATGTTTGTTTTCAAACAACCCCTACCTAAATATTCAGATTTTTTTTATAAAACTAATTTTCAAACCATGCTATAAAGTTATTCTCATTATATAATAACTAAAGAATATATTTTGGAAGTTATAAACAAATAATATTTTCAACCTATTTTTAAATAATAAAGCTATGAAAATCTAAAAATTTTGTTATTTCTTAGGATTCATCCAAGAGATAATATCATTTTTGATGTAGATCAACCAGTTAGAACTATAACTTCTTTGAGAAATGAAATTACACATCTATCATTCTTATATCAGTTAAAATCTAAGACTCCCCATGAGGCCTTAGGTTATGAGGATTGGATAAAGTTAGTGAAAGATGAACTCTATGAGTTTTAAAGGAACCAATTTTTGACTTGGCTAAATGGCCTAAATATACTTCTATAATTAGAGTAAAATCAGGTTTTCAAAACAAGTGTAAGGAAAATGGAGTAATCGTTAGAAATAAGTGTAGACTTATTGTTAAGGGATATAATCAACAAGAGGGAATAGATTATAAAGAAAACTATACTCTAGTATCTATACTTGAGGATATTTGTATACTTCTAGCTTATAAAGTATTCTTAATTTTCAAACTATTTCAAATGGATATGAATTATACATTCCTTAATGGATATGTTCAAGAAGAAGTTTATATAGAATAACCACATGGTTTTGAAAATAAAAAACATCTAGTACATGTTTTAAAACTTACTAAGGAAATTTATAGACTTAAACAAGACCCTAGATCCCGATATGATATGATAACTGCATTTTTGTTACCAAATAATTTTGTTAAGGGAGATTTGGATCAAACCATTTCTATAAAAGAAGTAAATAAAAATATCAATATGGTAAAAATATATGTTGATGAAATTATATTTTGTTCAAATCAAATGTATTTAACAGATTCTTTTGTAGATCTTATGAAATTAGAGTTTGAAATGAGTATGATGGGTGAGTTAACATACATTCTAGGTTTTCAAATAAAAAAACAAAAGGATGTTTTATATATTTATTAGGTGATTGGGGGTAAAATTAGAATAAAAATACACACACCACAGACACAATCCATAAAGGTAGTTCATAGCCCCCCTGAGGGATAACACACCCATCAACCCTTATTTATTCATTACATGACTCAAAGTCCCAGTAGGAATAAAGCCCAATACATAGCCCAAAGGCCCAAAAACTAGTGCAAAGGCCTAGTACAGCATCATGCCTGCATCATACCTACATCAATATCTTCCTAAATTATGCATGCATCACTGCCTTCCAACATCATTCCTACATTAGCGCTATCCTATGGAAATTCTCACCCACCCAGATTTGAACTCGAGTATAATACAGAATTATGGGGATTGTTTACCACATGTGAAATCCCCCACCTTCATAAGGAAATTTTATATATCAACATAAGTATATAAAATATCTTCTTAAGAAATTAAAATATAAAAACACTAAAAGTGTTAGTACACCTATAAGAACCTTGAATATTTTAGATATTGATGAAGTTGGGAAACCAATTAATCAAAAAAAATTACCAATATGATCGGAAGCCTATTTTACTATATATTTTCATCCATATTTAATTTTTTTAGTATGATTATGTTCAAGATATAAATACAATCTCAAATAGTCTCATCGTAAATATTTTAAACAAATTTGTCATTATCTTAAGGGAACTATGTATTTAGGTTTTTTTGCTCTTCTGGAAATTATTTTCAATAAAAATGTTTTTTAGATGCTGACATTGGTGGGTGTAGAATTGATAGAAAAAGTAAATTGTGAACTTTTCATTTCATAAGATAAGATTTAGTTTCATGGTTTTGCAATAAACAACACTCAGTAGCACTTTCCACTACAAAATCCAAATATGTGGTAGTTGGAAGTGGTTGTGCTCAAGTTTTAGGGTTGCAACACACACTCACTGACAATGACATGAGTTTTACTAAAACTAAAATATTGTGTGGAATCATAAGTTACATTATTTTAATTAAAACCTCATCACATCACTCACATTATAATCACATAGATATAAGACATTATTTCCTTCGGGATCACACATAAAAAGAAGATTTAATTTTACAATTCATTAGAACATAGGAATAACATGATGATATTTTTACCAAGCCTCTTATTTATGATAAATTTGAATATATTAAATAAAATCTTAGATGAATCAATATTAAATGATTATTTATATCTACTTATAGTTTACCAATCTCCTTACATTACTGAAATCCTTATGGGAGGGAGAGTATATATGATTTATGTTTAATAAATATTTTTTTTCAAATGTTTTTATTTTCTAAAAACTTATCAGTTTTCTAAAAAAAATTGAAATCAAAATTCTTAATATTTTTTTCAGAATCAAAATTCTTGATATAATTTTTTTGGAATAAAAAATTTAGAAAACGTTTTTTTGGAGACAAAATATCTTTTAAATTTTTTTGTACCATGCTTCTTTTAAAATTATATCCTAATAATTTTCTATTACAAATAAAACAAATAGGTTTCTCATATCAAGGAAATATTTATACTCCAAAATGCATTCTTCATTTTTTTTCTTGTACTTATTTATTACTTTATTTAACAATTTTTTGTATATATTATTTTAACTTTTACAATTCTTAAATTAGTTTTGAATCTTTTAAAAGTATATGTATTTGAATAACACAATAGTCCGATGAATGGTTTTATTTACAAAACATTAAGAGTTTAGAATTATTTTTAAAACATTCACAGATTAAATAACAATCATCATGTCAGAAAAGGGTTTCTAATATGAGATATTGGATTATCTAGAATTTGAATTTTATCCCCATGTGGCCATATAAAGGAGGAACATACCATGTCCCACATAATTTTTTAGAAATTTCATTCTTTATGCTCACCACCTTATTTATTTCTCATCCAATTTTTTTATATTCGTTCGATCATAATCTTTAGTAAGATTTCTAGTAATAGTTTCAATACAATGGCCACTGAGGAAGATTTCATAAAAAGAGAAGTTTTCATTGAAATACTCATTGAAAAACTTGGGTATGATATGTATGAATCTTCATTAAAAATAATTATTTAGTATCAAAGTTAAGAAAACATTAGTGTTGAGAAAGAGGATTTTGAATTATACTATCTAGAGATAGGGGATTCTATTATTTAGTAGAATTCAAAATAGAAGAAGAAGGATAAGTAATTTATTTCACTATTTTTAGTAAAAAATATAAACTTTCTTATCAACAAGTTGTAAATTTAGTTGAGTTACCCTTATTGGATGAAACGTTTTTATTACCCCATAATATTTCAAAACAATTGGGATATTAGATGAAAAAAAGGAATAAGACTCTTTTTTTACCTCCTTAGAGAATGTCTGAAAAGTTTCTCATCTCACTACATATGTTAGAGTGGTTACCCTTTGGATGCAAGGGTACTTGATACTGATAAAAGGAGATATAGATATCCTCAAGGTTCTCAATATCATTGTATTGTATTTTTTGGTTAACATGAGACAAATAAACATGGTCATGTTTGTTATTCTTTTGGTTGATTCAATTAATAAAGCATCAATGAAATTAAAGATTCTAAGGTTTTCTTGTTTAAAAAACTAGATACTAGTGAATTTCATGATAGTCTTTCAAGTCAAGAATCAATCTTATGCCTTAAGAAAAAATGTTTCATTATTTAGTGAGGAAACTATGGCCTGAATAAAGCTTCTTTTCAATTCTAAGTTAATGAATTTTGTGGATAAAATGGATAGATCTACGTTCGATGTTGCACTTGTAAAAAAGAAAGAAACTGTAAAAGAAAAAAAGGATGAATCCTAACCCCTAAAGTAAAAAAGAAAAAATAATCCCTATTTGAAGAATAATTTAATATACTTATGGTGAATAAATCACAGAAGGAACTAGGTGATCCTATTTTTGGATTAGATAAGGTTGAGGTCTTGGTTATTAATATATATTCTTATGATTAGTAAAAGGACGCTGAAAATAAAAAGAAACAAAAGAAATTTTTTGTAGTGGAAATAATGGTAGAAAGGTTAATGAAGGGAATTGAAAGGTATTAAAAAGTTATACCTTCATATTTTTCTCTCTTATTAGTTGTTTAACTAGTCCAAGGGTCAAGAATCATTCCTCAAACTGAATAGAATTTTCTAGATGCCAGTTTAGAGTTTATAGAAACTTCAATTGTTCCATCAGTCATCCCAAAAATTGGTGACAATAGAATAGAAAATGAAATTTTTTTCAAGAAGTAAAAGTTGAGAATAAAACTCATGTTTTAGCACCGATATCTATTCAGAATTCAGTTTAAAATAAGAAACCAAAATCATCTCATAACTTTGGTATAAGAGTTATTAAAACTATGAGGTAGTTAGAAGAAGAACTTGAAGAAGAAGAGGAAGTAGAGGAAGAAGTGGTAGAATATGAATAAAAAAATAGATCAAGAGTCATAGGAAACAACAATATCATTAGATTCATCTTCAAAATCAACACTATTACCATCTCAATCTGATGAAAACCCTGAGTTACATGTTTAATAGGAAGTAAAATTGTTATATAAAGAGGATGTTGGAGCTCAACATTCTCAAACAAAAGCATCAAATGAGGCTAAAACTGATAAAGAAATTGATAGTATAATTTTTTTTGAAGAAGATAAAGTTGAAATGAAAGAAAAATCAGATGTTGGACCATATAGACCACATTTTCAATAGGTTCCATTAGAGTCATCAGAATCTTTAGCCACATAGGGTCAAAATAATATTGATTACTTTTTTAAAACTCTAAAACTACTAACTAATTTGATCCCATAGCAACTGAACATTTAATCCAGGTGTAATCAGATTCAAAACTCTCTAAATGAAAAGTCAGAATCATTGAATATGTTGACTAATAAAGTCATCAAGAATGAGGCAGAAGTAAAAAAAATGTCAAAAATAAATCAAAGTAAAATAATAGAAGTTTCAACCAAATGGTAATATGGTCTAAAAAAGATGATACTAATTTGAAGGATCATGATGACAAGTTATTTGAAGTCGAGAAACTTTCTCTTTAGTATAAAAATTCATTATACATTCTTTCATCCGATGTTTCGAATTGAGTATAGTTTTTTGAGAAATTTAAAGACATGATAGATTATAGAAATAAATATTTAATTTTTTTTAAAAAAAATCAAAAGTTATAATAATAAAATGATAGTCTTTCATCTATTGAAATTGAGTTCCTCAATTTAAAGGAAGATAATAAGGAGATCATTTAAAAAGTTGAAAGTTTGGTAGTAGAGAATCAGAGACTATAAGTCATGGAGGACAGGATGCTTAAGCTTGAATCCTTTGTTATAGAAGTAGAGAAATATCATGATGATGTTAATAAGTTTAAGGCAATCGTCAAAATTTTATATAAGAAAGAATGATTTCTTTTCACTAAACTGTTAATGTAATTTGAAACGTTTTGAATATATGTTTAATTTGAATGAATTTTTATCCAAAAAATTTATGTTTAAATGTATTCCAATACTTTTTAGATATATGTTATTTCCTTTATATCTTGGATGGATAGTAAATTCAGATTTATTTTTTTTTGTATATTTTTTTCCTAACATTTCAAGAGATTATGTACTTTCTATATTCCTTTTTGTAAATAAAAAAGGGGGAATTTTCTTTAAAAAGGGAAAGAATAGTCCCAAGGGGATAAATTTGGGATAAATAGTATTAGGGGGAGGAAACTATCTAAGGAATACTTTTTATTAAGGGGGATAACTCAATGTTTAATATCCATCGGATCTAAAAAATAATTAATAAAGTAAGGAAGAGTTAAGATAAGAAAAGAAAAAAAAATTATGTAGTATCTCTTTGAGGTTCAAAAAAGTAAAAAGGGTTTTATGTATTTAAAAGTTAACATTTTTTCATCTTAATTGTTGTGTTTTTTTCTTTCTAAAAAGGGGGACATTTTTTTACCAAATATTAGGCTTTTTTGAATTTTCCATTCCTTAGTTTTGGAAATCATATACACTTTCTTAAAATTCTATTTTACTAATGTTATATATCCTAATTATTTTAGTATATTTTTGTAGAAAACATCTTTTTATACCGAACATAGAAATAGTTTTAATATAAAAATATTATAATCATTTATTATTCAAGCTGATCCATCAGACTGATGATGCATCTAGTATATCTGATCAACTGCTATTCTCACATTTGGTTATACTAGTGTTATATTTATCAGACTAATCGATGTCCTAAACATAAAATTGAAATTAGTACCTATAAATCTAATTGAACTTTTCTCTATTTATCGGATTGATGAACAATATCATAGTCCATCAAATTGTCAACATTTTATAATTGGAGTATTTAGAATTGTTTCTATTAGATAAAAATATTTTATAGTAATGTAATGGTGCTCAACTAAGAAACATGAAACAATCAAGTACAGTTCATGCTTAGCTGTTAAGATTAAGATCTAGATCATTATGAGATGACAAATTGAAACCTATTTGAGGTTGTTGCAACTAACTCAGAAAAAAGACAGTTGAAGTTTTTCTTACAAATAGGAGGTCATTTGAAGAGTTAGGAGTTGATGCATTTGAAACTCAACATGTCTGAAGATCACTCTGCATGAACATCTTGTTCTTAATATTTGTAATATTCTATAGATTTGTAGTAATAAATAATCTGTGTGAGGATTGTAAATTCCTTATAATGTTTTTCTTTTTTATTCATTGTGTCTGATGATGGTTAGATGGGGGGATTGCGGGGATACGATGACACGTGAATCTAATCCATCAGATTGAGGGATTTTAGGGATAGGAAGACAGAGCTAGCGTCGACCACTACTACAAAACAGGGAATGAGAAGCACTGCCTTTTATCAGTGCTAAGCAGAAAGCACTGATAAATGGGTGGGCCTTTATCAGTGCTAGCTAAAAGTGCTGATAAATGTCCCCTTTATCAGCACTAAAACAAGCATGGATAAAGGTGTACCCTTTATCAACTCTTTTCTTAGCGTTGATAAAGGGTACATTTATCAGTGCTATTATTAGCGATAATAAAAGTTTTTATTATTACTTTATATAAAATTATTATATTTATATTCAAAAATAATGTTTATTTGTATACATTAAATAAAAATACAAATGTTTATAATTAATATATTTTTTTTAATAATTCAAAAATATACATATAAAGTTTTAATTGAAAACAGTATTTCTAAGATTATAATTGAATAAATATATATATAATTAAATAACTATAAGATTATAATTATTTACATTAAATAATAAATATATTTAAAAAAATTATTTTATTAATTAGAGATTTATTAGATTTATTAGATTTATAGGATTAATTCATTATATTGTTTATATTATATATATATATATATTATATATTATATTTATTATATTAATTTTATTTATAAATATATAATTCCTTATAATATATATATATATATAATTAAAATTATTGAGTATATATGTGCTTTCCAATGAATTTGGTTAATTAATATATTGATCATGTGCATATGTTAGGTATCATATGCATTAATGTTTTTATACATTACATCTCGTTGTCTATCGATGTGGTATATTGATTAATTCACAATTTTACCCATATGAACTATATATGTTCTAACTTATAAAATTACATTAAATATATTTAAATAATAAATATATTTTATTATATTTTTAATCATATATATAAATTCTTTTCAAATACATTTGTAATTATAATTTTATTAATATATATATAAATTAACAATTATATACCAATATTTATAAATATATACTATTTATAGTTATAATTATTAATAAATAAATAATTATTTATCTTATATATCATTTTAAATAAACATATAAGAATATAAATAAATTATTAAAATTATTCCATTGTTAGTGCTTTTTTAGCGCTGATAAAGGCCTATATTTATGAGCGCTAAAAAAGCTCCGATTAAATAATTCTTTATCAGCGCAAAAATTTTAGCACTAATAAAATACCTATTTATCATCACTAAAATTATAGCACTGATAAATAGGTATTTTATTAGTGCTTTTTTAGCACTGATAAAGGACTATCTTTATCAACTCTAATAAATTTCTGATAAAGGTATATTTTATCAGTGATTTTTATTTTAGCGCTGATAAAACATACCTCTATCAGTGCTTTTAACTAGCGCTGAAAAAGGTTGCCGCAGTTTTTATAAAATAACCCTAATAGGCTCCTCCTCCATTGCACCCTTTCAATCTTTCGCGGAAGCTAAACCCTGCGTCGTCGACCCCTCCTCCGTCGTGACCCCTCCTCCTCCTCCTCCTCCACCACTGCCGCTTCCTTTTCCTCCTCCTCCACTACGACCCTCCTCCTTCTCCTCCACCGCTACCTTCTCCTCTTCCACCGCCACGACCCCTCCTCTATTGCGACCCTTCTCCTCCTCCTCCTCCGTCATCGCTGCCTCCTCCACCGTCGGTGCCTCCTCCTCCTCCTCCTCCTCTTCCTCCTCCTCCTCCAGCTGCTGACTCATCATACTCTACCGCCACCTCCTCCTCCTCCTCCTCCTCCTTCTCATATTCTTCATTGTGTGGTCCCCTTTTCTACGTAACCTACTCTGGCTAGCGTGCCCTCCTCATCTAACAATCATCCCAGCAACCTCTTCTACAGTGCACAAATTCTCCCCAGTGAGTCTCTAATGTATGAATTTTTACTCTTATGCATTAGAAAGGAAATTGGTGGGAAAAGCTAGTCTTTGGGTCACTGTGAAAGCACTGGATACTGGTATGCATGTGTTTTTTATGAAATCTAAAAGCCTTTTGGAATCCTAGATTTTGTTTTTGTTTGGTGATGATTAGAGTCTGATAGGATATCTTGAGATGGAGATAGATGACGTGGTCTAGGAAGGATTCTATTGGTTTCACTCTGGTTCTTAGGTTATAGCATAATGGCTAGTTTAATTGGGTTAGTGCTTGACTATAGAATCACATTAGGGGTCAGATTAGACCATGATATATTAAGATGATCATGGGATTCCCCCAATGAGCAAGGAATCCGACTCTAGTACTTAATGGAATATTGGTGGTGGAAGTTGAGAATTATTTAGTCTGGTTATCTGGGGTTTTAATTGAAAATGATATATAATGTTTGGTTCAGACTATGATGTTTATTCTTGGTAGGTTTTTGGATTTCTTCAGAGTTAGTAATTTAGATTAAAAAGTGAGATAACATGTTAGTGGTTGCCAACCCTTTTGAGGTTGTTCAGGTGGAGGATGTTCGACTTATACAATCATGTTATGTCATATGTAGTGATTTGACACATGCATTGATTATTTAATATTGTTTGTGATGGGAAGTTTTTAGAGCTATCTAAGGATTTACAAATAAAATATTTGCGTTTAGGTTGTACTTGGATGGTGGAGGCGTATCTATGGAGTTCATAAATTTGGGAATAAAGGAGAAGACCGTCATTGTACTATAATTCTCATGTGTTGTTGGGTAAGTTTCATTATAAGTGGCACTAGGTGCGTCACTAAAAACATGAAAATGGATTTTGGTAAGAAATTTTGTATGTGGGGGGAACCATGGATCAAAATTGGCTTTCATGAGTTTAGTATTATTGTGGGGAGTGTCTTAGACTAGGTGATTGACTAAACATTGACATGATCTTTTCTCAAGATGGGAAAGCTTAAGTAAGTACCATCTCATCATCTCAGTGATGGTTATGAGCTTTGGATTAGGATCAGGTGGAATTGTGTCTTCTATTGGGTTCCATGATTTGAAAGCATGTTGGGAGTTTAGGAATAGAATGCATTTTTTTGACTCAAAATAGATAACTGATAGTGGTGATTCAATATTATTACCACTGGGACATATCAAGTATGATAAGAACAATGGTGAAGAGCTTTTAATGCCTTGTCCATATTGGCATTTGAATTTTTAGGAAGAGATGTATTTTTTTCAATTAGTGGACAAACCATTTTTAAAAATGAGGTTTGGATATAGAACCTCAATGTTGGGATGTCTTAAATGAGTTTTTTTATATAGTTTGAGGCTTGAGATGTGTATTAGGTTCTTAAAAAAGTCACAAAATCTTTAGAAGTTGAAATTTTGGTTTTGGGGGTAGCATCCTAAGGAGAATGGTTTGCACATGATTAGTGATAACCATGCACCACAATAGTGAAGATTTGTTTGCATAGGCACACAGTTTGTTTAAATCATGTGAGGGGCCTTAGAGAACCATAGATTATTAATTAATAAATTTTAAAGTCATTTCTCATGGTTTTCACACTGTTTGTTAAACCATACGCATTAACAATGTGAAATGGTGTGTCCTGAATAGTGAAGACTGTATAGTTTGCAAATGGTTTTGAAAACCATATGGAAAAACCATGAATCCCTTTAAAAAGTGAACTGTTACAAAAATTCCCCTCTGAACCTTTTATGTTTTACTGGATTATTCCCCTTTTCTCATCCAGAACCCCTCCATGCTACGCCACCTTCCCCCTCCTCTCTTCTTGGGTGGTTATCCCTCACTTGATGTATGTTTCATCTTTCACCACTTTTATTGGAGAGCCTAAGATAATTTTAACTCACTTATTCCATTTAGTTTAGTTTTATTTCATTATCATACAGTGTTCCACTTGATTAAGCTAATATTCATTATTTTTTTACATTTTTCTGGTTTCTCATTTTCACACATTTTAGGTTGAATCGAAGGATGCTATTTGGTGTGTGAGGGCTTAGAGGTTATGGTGTAGTGATGACCAATGCATCATAGTCCCTTTCCCCTAGATTATATGATCTCATTGTTGACCGTGCATGTGGATTCTAGATATGTTTTTACTAAGAACCATTGTGGTGTGGTCATCTCCTTTGTGTTGTAGTTATTTCTCAATTGGGACCCATTGTGGAATGGCCCTATGTGTTGTGTTGTGATGCATGTTTTCCCAGATTTCATATGTGTTGTGTTGTGATGCATGTCTTGTTCTCACTTATATTTAGGTCATTTTTTATTAAGTCCATCAATATCTCCACATCATTCAGCCCCCCCCCCCCCAAGCTTATCATTTAAACATTCCACATCACTTGTAACTATATGATGAATGAAAACAAACCAATTAATATTCAATAAGGATTGAAAGATATTTCCTATATATTTTTCCATAGGATAAGAAGTCATCACATAAGTTTTAATCAAATATTAGTTTCTAATGTCTACTTCACACACTAGGTTTAAAAAACATTACTACCATATAAATAAGGAAATCCTTAGCAGTGACTAATCTAATGTCCAATCTAAAAAAGATTTATTAGATATGATACTATCAGGACCCACCCCCATAGGAACTTTAGTGGAGCTGGGAATATATTAGAGTTTGACCCACCCCACCCCCCCTCCCAATCATATATTTAAATGGATATGAGTAGTTATAATTGGAAATGTAATGATATGACTTAGGCTGGTATGATAACCAACAACTCACCTAACTTTCCACTAACTTAAGAGGTGTTCATGATCCCTACGGGACAGCAAAGATCCCATGGGAAAAAGATACAATTAATGTGGAATATTTTACCCCCAATTTATAGTAAATTAAAAATGATCTTTTTTCTGAAAACTGGACATGTCCCATTCATAAGTTAAACATCTAGGAAAATAGTAGGTACGCAAACATTAAATAAACATGAAGAAAATATCATAGATGGAAAATAAAATCCCACTATTGACCAATAAAATTATTTAACCATACATGTTCCATTCCTAAATCTCATTGGACCTATTTTGGATAGGGATAATATATGAGTTCTCTTTTTTTTCTTTTTAGTTGGAAATATCCTATACTGCTCACCTATCCTCTACTGCACACTGAACGAAACCTTCCAGGTGATTTTTCTCCTCTTACTCATTGGTTTCCTCTTATTCTCATGTTATTATAATTTTAAATTTATGGTTATTTTGTGAAATTTATGAGTTGAATGCCCCACTGAAAATCATGGCTGTTGGTGGTCTTGGTTTGTGCACTAAATGAATTACATGTTGGTTGGTTCCTGTTGAACATTTGAATATAAAAATTGGTAATTTATGTATACTTAGCTAATGAATGAATGCTCCAGGATGATAAAACTTATGTGATACCCCATGAATTAACAAATAGAATTGAATAGGTGATGCTTTGTAAAATATGAAATTGTGTTTTTTTGGTTTGTATGGTGTTGCGATTGTGAGCACGATTGTGTGTTTTTATGGTGTTGTGGTTGTTGGAATGATCAGTATTCCATTTTTTCCATTTTTTAGTTCCTCCACCATTGAATATAAATCCAAACATTAGTAATTTCAATGGCACCACCACTTTGTTACTAGTGCAATTCCACTGAATCTTAGAAAACCACTTCACTGGAGGACTCTATGGGACACTTTATGGACACACTAGTCAAATAACCATAACAACACATGTAATGAATCCTTCCACCCAGAAGCACTCTATTGAAAATCATTCCATCTATTAGTTTAGTTTCATAGTTCTTGACTCGAGACATTATTTTTCTAGAGAAACACTAAAAAACTCATTTACAATAATGCATATAGATCACATGTGGGATACTAAAACATTCTAGTGCAAGGGATTCTCATATCTAGTTCCATTGATCAGGTGTTTTAGAATATGGATGTGATCTAATTTGGTCCTGAATAATGCATGGAGAGGTAAGGGTATTGTTTACCATAGCTAGTTCCATTGATTATAGTTGGATGATTTCCCTAGTTGAACATCTTTTGTGTAATTATTTTTTTAAATATTAATATTACTGAATCAAATAGGATAAATATGAATAAGTAATGGATGAATGTCAATTGGTTGACAAAAGAGTATGAAGATGGTGTGAAAGATTTTATCAAATTTGCAAAATACCATGCATATGACACTTCTCAAATCCTTTTTCCTTGTTTATGTTGTTGTTATTCAAGGAAAATTAGTCCAGAGGCGTTGGAAGAAATTATAATATATCACGGAATAGATCAAAATTATACATGTTGGAATAAACAAGGGGAAAATGAATGTAGGTAGTGGTTGGGATAGCACTGCATTTTATGGATCATCTGATATGATTACAAACATGAACAACGAATACGATTGTATGGAGGATGTGATTACAGATGTAAATGATGATAAAGATCATATTGAGGAAATAACAAGGACAGTTGAATATGAACTTCATGATTTCCAAAAAATGTTTGAGAAGTTAAAGAGTTGTGTAAAGATTCCATTATATATTGGTTTCACTAAATATAAAACATTTTCATCCATACTAAAGCTGTATAATTTGAAAGCAGGAAACGGGTGGAGTGATGCCTATTTTATGAAACTACTTTATCTCCTGAATGACATGCTACCAGAAGATTATGAGCTTATGAGCTGAACATATGATGCCAAACGAATGCTACGCTCGATGGGTATGATCTCTAAAAGAATACACGCCTACCTGAATAACTGTATACTATTTTTCAAGGACCAAAAATCACTTAAAGAATGCCCAAAGTGCGGTTCTTCTCGATACAAGAAAGATGAATCCATCCCTATGAAAGTTTTATGATAATTTCCAATCATTCCAAGGTTTAGGTGCCTATATAGAAGTGGTGAGACTACAGGACAATTAACATGGCATGAGGATACAAGAATTAAATATGGGAAATTATGTCACCCGATAAACTCTCCTCTGTGGAAGAGAATTGATCATGAGTATCCTGAATTTGGAAATGATCCAAGAAACCTTCGCCTTGCATTATCTATAGATGGAGTGAATTTTTTTGGTTTTCAAAGTAGCAGTCATAGTACATGGTCAGTTATGTTGGAAAATTATAAACTATCACCGTGGTTATGCATGAAACAAAAATACATCATGTTATCTATTCTTATATCAGGACCAAAATAACCGAGTAATGATATTGATGTTTATTTGGATCCATTGATCGAATATTTGAAATTATTGTGGAATTTAGGTATTACGTTGTATGATGCTTACAAAAATGAAGATTTCACATTTATATCCAAGCTGTATGGAATGATAAATGACCTTCCTACTTATGGAAATTTTTCAGGATATAGCATTAAAGGAAGTTAAGGGTATCCCATTTTCGAACAATGTACACATTCAATTAGGTTGAAACATTCATCAAAAACCACGTTCTAGGACATATAATATTTTTACCCCAATGGCATACCGATCTTGGATGACATCATTCGATGGAAGTTCAGAAGAACACACAACACTATTTCCACTAACAGGTGATCAATTGTTTAATAAAGTAAAATATTTGGACACTACTTTTAGTAAAAAAAATTGAAAAACCTTATAAAAACCAGTTTGAAAAAGTGATCGGTTTTTTTTTAATTACCATACTGGAATTGTCTGTATGTGAGACATTTTCTTGATGTTATGCATGTTGAAAAAAATGCATTTGATAGTTTCATTGACACTTTTCTAAATGCACCCAGAAAAACAAAGGATGGAATTAAGGTTAAGTTGGACATGGTTGAGATGGAAATATGAGAATATTTGGCACCAGTGAAGGATTAAAAACAAAAAATTCTTCCTCATGCTACTTACACTCTTTCCAAGTAGGAGATATATCAGTTTTGAAAATTCTTGAATGACGTAAAGGTTTCATAGGGGTATTAATCAAATATCAATAACATCATGTTAATGAGCGATTTAATGTTAAAGGTTCATAAATCACATGACTTCCATGTTTTGATGCAATATATAATTCTTATAGCTTTACATTTCATTTTTTCTAAGAATTCCCACCATACATTAACAAAGCTGTGTTTTTTCTTCAAATATATATGCAGAAAATTTATAGACCTAGTTAAATTGCCAACTATGGAAAGAGAAATTGTCATCATATTATGTGGATTTTAAATGTTCTTCCCATTAAAATTATTTGATGTGATGGTCATTTGGTGATAGATATTCAACTATGTGGTCATATACATTATAAATGGATGTACCCCATTGAACGGTATATGAATATTTTGAAAGGGTATGTCAAAAATTGAAGTCGGGCAGAGAGTTGTATTGTAGAGCGATATATTATTGAAAAAGTCATTGAATTCTGTATCGAATACCTATCTGGTGTGGAAAACATTGGCATACTGAAATTTCATCACACTGGAAAGCTTGAGGGTGATAGAATTTCTGGAAGAGAGGTTGTCACAATCAATATTACAGATCAAGAGTAGGCCCACATTTACATTTTTCATAACATTTTCAACTTTGACCCACATGTTCAAACCCATAATAAAATTCTTAGGCATTTGAATCCATCTAGGGATGAAAAATAGATATCAGATACACATAATCAACAGTTTATATGATGGTTTTGGGACTATATATTTTAGAAGTTAGATGAAAATATGGACTCAATTTCAGAATGACTTCGATGGCTAGCCGGAGGACCAAGTGTGTATGTATTATCTTACACTGCATATGTAGTTAATGGTTATACATTCTCTAATAATGAACATGATGAAGACAGTACCATGAAAAATAGTGGAGTTACACTTTTGGCTGATGCGATGCATGTTTCTGGTGCTAAGGACAGAAATCCAATTTATGTGAATATGTCATACTTTGGCATCATCAAACAAATATAGAAGTTGGATTATACGAAATTACAAGTGCTGATTTTTTAATGAAAGTGGGTTGATAAAATTATTTTTGCTAAAATAGATGAATTGGGATTCATGAAAGTTGATTTTAGTAAGGAAGGATAGAAAGACGAACCGTTTATAATGGCATTACTGGTAGTACAAGTATTTTATATTCCAGATCCCACAAACCGAAACTGGTCAATTTTTATCTTATCGAACAAAACAATAGAAGGGTCATATGAAAGTTCAATAGAGGATAGCCCTTTAATTGGGACTTCACAATCATTTCACAGCAGTTCCAATGTAGATAGAGTTTTATGTGTCAGAGGGGACCACAATAAAGGGATTTACATAGTCGATAGAGGGGTCAAATCTCTTCAGCCTTTAAAAAGAGAGAGTTCAATAATCAAGTTATTTTTTTATTGTAATATACATTGTGCTACATTATGTTATTATTTATTCTCTTATACTTTTATGTAATATAAATTAAATGTTAAACCACTTCTGTAGATAATGACTTCTGCACCTGTTGATGCACCCAATCCCGAGGCACAACAGGTCTCCCAACCTACTATTGTTGGTCCCAGTGCAAAGCAACAATAGGTTTATCAACCTATTGTTTCTGGTCCTAGTACTGAGGTACAATAAGTTTCTCAACCTGTTGTTGCTGGTCCCAGTGTCAATGCTAGTGCTCTGAAGAAACATGATGATGATGCTGAAACTGAGAAAATGGTAGGCAATGAAAGCCTGACGATGCAAAAAAAACAAGATCACTGTAGTTTGATAGTGTTATCCAAAATACTTAAATAAAAAGAAAAAATCATCAAATTTGAGGTGGGATGGAATAAGTGATGCCAGCATGTTAACCCCAACAAAGCCATGTTTAGTAGATACATTAGAATCATCACTCGGCAACATGTGTCGATTGATGTACAGTCATGGCACCATGTTGTCATCAGACTAAAGACACTAATGTGGGAAGAGATTATGGTAACATTATTAAATCATTTCTTTAATTTATTAAAATAAAATAAAATACTAAAACATTGACTTACTCTTCATCATCTCTAACAAAGTGCATTTATAGTAGATTCCTCGCACAAGGAATATGTATTAAGAGTTACACGAAGGATTCATAGAGGCTTCCACACAATTTTAACAAAATATTATCTTAAATATGCTGAAGGGAAAATCAAGCCACACACACCTCCTCTTTATGCACACTTGATATCCCAAGGAGCATGGGATGCGTTTAGCAGTTGTCGTGCAGAGTAGACTTTTCAGGTATATTGTGTCTGGTAATACATTGTTTGATGTTGCTTGTATTCATCACTTTGATTGATGGTTTTTTATTTATGAAATAGAAACTGAGTGCTAAAAATAAATAATGGGAAGCAAAACCAGCATACACCTATCATAAATCAAGGATGGGGTACACTTCACTTGAGAAAAAATTGGTACATATTTTAAATCTACCGTAATAATTTTATGTGACATAAAACAACACCGTAACCAAGTTCATCTATTTATATATAGATTGATGAATCGTAATCGAAATCCACTTACATCCCACACCATGTGCTATGGAAGGAGGCTCTTTTAAATAAAGAGGGGATACTAATAGATAAAAACACACAAAAAGTGTGGGAAACATGTGTAAGTATGACATAATATAAATTTGAGTTTCTTTAAATTTCTATTATAAAAAAATGACTACTTATTTTCTTATATTTTCTATCTTATGTAGTCATAGGAATCAAAAACACCCACACCAGATGCAGACATAATTTTAGCGGCCTTGAAGAATCTTGGATAGTATGGCTGCATCAGAGGTGCGGGTTTTAGGGTGACACCCAGAACATATTTTCATAAAGAAAAACAAGCGGAGGATCAAACTGAGGAAATAAAAAAGATGAGAGAAATAATAGCTATTTTTTGATAATAATTACAATACCAAAGAGAGATGATAGAAATTTTGATGGGGGGAATAGAATAAACAACTCAACAACAACTTGTGCGTGAAGATCCCGCCCCACCCCCCACCAGCTTTGAGTTGAGAAATTCCCCTCAAAAACTTTACTAGGATGAGGTAATAAATGTTTTAATAATTGTTTCTATGAAATTTGAATCATATAGAAACTAATACCTTTCCTGTAATAATATTCTACAGGGTGAAAATGACTGTGATTTATATTTATCAACTCCCACCTATCACCTTGTAGCGAGGGCTATGGTGTTCAATATGCAGAACGATATGCTACACAACAGACCACTTCCAACAGGTCATGTCAGAGTGTCGATTAACATAGCTAATGATCCAAGCATTGAGATACCTATTCCAAATGACGATGAATACATTTATAAGGTCGAACAAGCTCTTAGAACATTCATCGCATGGCCCTTAATTCTTGTAAAAAACATGTCGATAAGGAGGTATTCATTTCCAATTTATTTTTCAAGATGAACCTTTCACATTTAATGAAAAAAGGTCTGAACTGATGAATATTATTACAGAATGACAAAGGGAAGGGGTGAAATGAAAAATAATCTCAAAACTATTTCACGGATCAACCAACCGGTCAAAGCTATCTACTGAGAGAACCTTCACCCCGCCCATTCTATATCCACATTTAATATCATTATAGGATCATCTAGATACAAAGTTGATAGAAAGAAATACTCACACATTTTATTTTGAAAAAAAATATGTACGGAGAGGAGGTGTCAAATTTCATTAGTGATGACAATGTAGATGAAATTATCAAGTATAAATGGCTAGGCGCCTCATTTTTAAATGTATACATGAGGTAATTTTTCATGATTTGATTTTACAAAAGCTGATATACTATGCTAATTATGGCTAAATACATTTCATATTTTTTTCAGGTGTATATATGAAAAAAATGAAGGTATTTCCCCATGAACAAAAATTTGGACTAGTTAGTCCTCATATCACCTCTTCAAAAGAAGAAATAAATGATGATAAAGATGGTGAAATAATGTCATCCCAACTCAAATAATTCGAAAAAAATTTGTGGATGACATACTCTTTTTAATACCAATGATGTAGGGGTAAAACTCTACAATTTAATCATATTAACTATATTTTCATTTATTTCATTACTTATTCCTTGTTATGTTTTTAGGCATCCTTGGATGCTCATTGTGGTAAATTTGGATACTCCAAAGATTTATTTTCTAGATTCAATGCATGGATATCCAACAAACTGACGACACATGATGGCATTTTTTGATTTTTAATACACTAGATCAACAATTTTAGAACTAAACATCTAGTTATATAATTGATATTTTCATTTAATGAGGATTCTGTTATGATAGGGCGGTGCATCAATATCGTTTACTTCATGGAATGAATCCAGGGCCTAAGGACAAGAACGCCCACCAGATCTACAACTGGACAAGTATTCTGGTATATAAAATAATATTGCACTATCCAAACACATATCAAAACAAATTACTTATTTTTCTAGATGTTTCTATGGTGTCCAAAACAAACAAACGGAATGAACTTTGGTTATTATGTTTTTAAATTTATGAAATAGATCATATTTCATCAATAAACTAGCATCCCTGAAGAGGTATTTTCAAAAATAATTACTAGTTCATTTAAAATATTTATTAATCCTTTTGTGTATTTATATTTTCTCAGTACTACCATGACTGTCTCAAATAAATCATATTCACAAGATGATATAGATATGTTTATAAACAAATGGGCAGCATACCTGATGGAAGATTGTACACAAGTAGGATGAAGGTGAATTCCTACTACTTATGTTATCTTAATATAATCATTGATATCTCCATTATTTACACTTATTGAGCATCTATGATCACACTTTCTTATGTTTCATATCATTAGGTTATGAAGAATGGTTTTACAAATGATTTGTCTTTCTAGTAAAGAATAACTTAATGAGAGATTCTTATAAACTATTTCTTTATGTTTAAATGTTTCCAAAAGCACTAGACCTAAACTATTATGGCATGGATCATTTATATTCTTTATTTTTGTCATTTATGATGTTGTTTCTACTGATGTAGTGTGTTGGAAGAAAATTGGTTGTGAATCACTCCCATATTTAATAACAAAACTAAGGATTATTTGTTCACATTATTAATGTTAGTTAACTACCTCTTAGCATAGCATTTTATCTGAACTTCTAATCATGTGTCCCCTTGATGCTCTCATCCCACACCATCTCTATGATATCATAATTGAGAATTCACTTTTCCTTCTCTTCCTGAACCCATTTACTAAATGGGTGGTGGATGAGAAGAAAAAGTGAATGATGAATGATGATATCATAGAGATGGTGTTGGATGATAGCATTACATGGATGCTAGATTTGAATTTTAGATCCGATTCTATGCTAAGAGGAAGTTAACCAATAGTAGTAAAGTGCACAAAGAATCATCAGTTTTGTTATTAGCTTATATCTTGTCCAAATAAACCTTCTAGAAATATGTAAAGGTAATTTTACGATATAATATCTCTATTTTAATGAAAAAATATATAATGAAATGTTGATTTTTTTTCATTATTCCTTTAAGGGTACCTTTATTTTAGAATATTTTTATCCATGCGACATGAAATTGCAGGAAGAGAAATGATGTTGTGTCTACTCAATCACAGAGGTAATCTTGATGTTTGCATAGTAAAATCATTGTCTATAAAATTAATGGATTATTTCATTTTTATGTTTAATTTAATTCTTTTATGTAAGTAATATTAATCTAATCATATGTGATATCAATGTACGAAATTTTTAGTTCATTATAGTTGGTATCAGAGTAACTGTCATATTCAAAATCGAGCAAATGCATTCATTTGTTTTGATACTTTAGGGAGATGATCCATGTGTCTTGTCTATGTGAACATGAATCCAATAGTGCATCGAACAAAAAATTATGTGTGTAAATCACCAAAAAACCTAATCCGTTTCATCTGACACCTCATGCCCCAATGACCATCAGTGTCTCTGTATGAAATTCTTGAAGAATCTGGCATCAAAATCCTTCTCAAACGGTCTCTTGTGCATGTCTGCCTATACCTATACATCCCACAAGCATTATGATAAATACTTCACACCAATAAAGTAGAAAAATGACTTGTATTAATGCAGAACAAATATGTGTACTGTGAATTATGGCTTCTGAGAGAGAGGAAATAAGGTAAAAGATGATACTGAGAAACCCTCAGGAGGCCCCTTGGATCACCATCCCAACAACTCTAACCAACCCAATAATCATTCCTCCAAGAGAGTTACAATATTACCCCTAGCCATTAATACCCCATAACAACTTGTGTACAACTCCTACCTTCCAGCATTAATACCCAACCCCACCACCTAAATACCTATTATTAGTTCTGTCTTGAAAATCACCTTGTCCTCAAGGTGAGAAGCATGATGAATTGCTGGAGGAGTTACCATAGATACATATTTCATTCCTTGATTGTCTGGCCATACGCTATGTTTTTTACTCACCCGCTCTCCCCTTATTTACTTTTGTTTTTCATAAAGGTCTTGTTTGATAGCTCACTCCTTCCCCCTAGTCATCAAATTCTTAGAATTAGGCATTACCCTAATTGAAACACCACTATTTTGGTGGATACTGTCCTTCATCATTTGTGTAGTGAAGTTACTTGAGATGACTAAGTACTTGTCACACTCCTCCCATTGGAAGATGACACCCTTGTCTTGTTTTCATGTGATTGGACCTGTATTTCCCTCTTTCAGCAGCTCTGATTCATAAAAAGGAAAATACCTCTTCATGTACTCATTATTTTGTTGTTGTAATTCAGGGCATCTATACTCTTTCAGAACAAGATCATTTTGAAAATCAAAAATGATCTTACCTTGCTTTTTACACTCAAATAATTCTTTTATATAAGCAGATGGGCCACCAATTTGATGGGAACGTGCATCAGCCAAACTTGGATACAAATCCATTAGAGCAGTAGCCTTGTTTCTATTCGGGTGAACTCTATGAAGAACAAACAATCCCTCCACAAGTTATTGGTGATCTAGAACTCCATTTTGGGAAACATATTCCCAACCCACCTATAGACTATTTCAGTTGATCTTGTCATTAATCATGTACCACATGATCAAATAATTTGACACCATAGTCAGTTCCTCAACTTCCTTTCCATTATATCATATCTTGTCAGACGTGTGTGATTGTGCCAAGTCTTTCAACACATTTGTATCTGCACTTGTGGCATCACGAATCTTCTTGCTCAACCCCCTATTCCTCTTCTGATGTTCCAATACTTAAAACTTTTTTATTATTTCATACTTCAGTTGGGTACAATACTATTGAACGACAGACATAATAGAAGAAAATAACCCACCTATATCATCACTGGTGTACTCTGTTTCAACCTCTTTAAAATGAATTTTAATGTTCCTAGGCTCAAATGTTTGATCAATCAACCATTTCTTTCTGTTTTTTTATAAAACCTCCTAAAGAATGTGCAAATTTCAACAAAGAACATATACAACTTCCAAGATCTGATAAAATCACATTGTGACAAGGTCAGATTATGAGAAATACTCCCATTTTCCACCCATAAATCATTGTTGTCACCTTCAGTTAAGAAACCCCCAAGTAAATCATCTTGGGTAGCTTCCAATCTGCTGAGGTAGAAATGTAACTCATTGTTCCTATGAATATGAGTTCGGAAGTTGTTGTAACATCAACATATAGACTATTTTTCCATGAATCCAAGTGCACAACCCACTTATATGAACTACTGAGTAAAGCCACAATTACACAACATGTCTCTTCCTGTGAACATATGGAACTATTTGAAGCATCCTCATCAATTTTGATCATCATGTATTCTTCCCCCCATAATAAACTTTTGGCATATACACACTTAATATCACAATGAAATTTCCAAATACATTATAAATTTCCAGCTAAACAGAAGATATCCTTTGCAGCCTTAAAGGCCTCCTCTAGAAGTGAATCAAACCACCTAAATGTCCCCAAAATGATGAATTCCCATGTTAGTCCCAACAAAGCAGTATCAAACTCCAAGGTGGAAGTAATGCTTTAAGGATAGATCTTTAAAACACAATTATTGTGTGTATTGAATACCGATCTCACAGGTAGTCTGTACATTCCTAGTAGCTCGATTGTGTTAATGCCAATGTTGTAACCTTCCTTCCTAAAAATTTTCCTTTACTAGTTATTCTGAAGATGTTGTGTTTAAGTCTATAATTGAGACGACATACCTTACATTTCCAACCCTCCCCCATAGAATTGGGAAAATAGAAATTGCTCCATGTTGTGAATCCTGTAACCGTTGAAATATAGCTTGATATTAGTATCCCCAAAAGAAAGATCAGATTAATTTCCCTCAAACATCATGTTCATAGATTTCTTCATACTAATTCATAACTCGCTCTTCGACACTTCTGTACTTGTGCCTCCCTTGTTAATTCATTACCAGTTTTTTTTCATCTGTAATATCTCCTTGTCAGTCTGTAACTTTGAGTTTGCGAACTTATTTTGCTGACATCTCTCGGTCCCCTTGTTTTCTTCTTCATCTCAATGCATGACGATCTCCTCCCTCATCCGGTCACCATTTTTTAGAAGGTAGAAAGTAGAAGGTTCACCTTTCATTTTGCCAAAATTTTCTTCCACTAAATACACATTATTCCCCTACACCAGATTGATCCGATTTTCTTCGTCGCACCTGGATCCCTTTGTTATGATGGCCCCCTTTTATTGGTGCTTCCTTTCAAGGCATTCCACCAGTAACGTGATAATATGAAGGTCATGTCCCCACTCCAGTCGACTCACGTAGCTTTCTTAGAGCATGTCGCCTATATCCTTGAGATGTGGGTCCACCATGTCGAGCCTTGTCATCTTCCCTTCTCCCCCAAGAATAATTTTCCTATAGGTCAGACCAAATTATAAAGGCCTCATGTCGATCAAGTAGAAAAATGACTTGTATTAATGAAAAAAAACTATGTGTACCTAGAATTATAGATTCTGAGAGAGAGGAAAGAAGGTAGAAGACGATACTGAGAAACCCTCAGGAGGCCCCTTGGCTCACTCGCCCAATCTTGGAATTCATCTCACCAAAATAGAATATCCCTTCCCCCTAATCCATGTCCCTTCCCCTCTTAAAAAACCCCCTCCCCATGATAACCACTCTCACCAGCCCAACAACTCTAACCAACCCAACAACCCTCCCTCTAAGAGAGTTACAATATTACCATTGGCCATTAATACCCCATACCCACTTGCGTACAACTCCTCCCTACCAGCATTACTACCCAACCCCACCACCTAAATACCTATTAGGTTATGTCTTTCCTCTGAACATGTATGTCACCAGCCTCACCCTCTAACCTAAGGTGTCTCGAGCTGGTAAAAGATAGTTTGTACCAACCCTATCAAGTTATATGTTGTTGGTGGTCCACCTTCACTCTAAAATAGTGATGGGTGCTGAGACTGGAACTCTCGAGTCAAGTACGCCATATATGGATCATCTCCGTGGGATCCCCTATCGATGCCCTATATGAAACAGACCAGGCTCACCCTGAGTTGCTCATCAATACATGGCCCAAAGTTTTACATCTGCAGATTTATCTCCTATACTGAATCCTGTACCGATCATGATCATCCCAAAAATTCTAGGCCTCGTCCCATGAACACTTAAGCAACAATGTATCTCTACCCTCCTAACACTCCACCAAATCTTGTCTATGTAGAATCCCACTGAATACCAATCATGATGGTCAAATATTCATATCATTGTATACATACAAATATCACCAATCGAAAAGGTTGTAATAGGTAACACATCTCACCACCCTTACACTCCCTTACCACACCATGTCACACAACATATGGTCTCAAGGCCGCTTACCTACCCATATCAAGGTTAGGTATCAAGTATCATATAGTCTTATGGCCCCTTACCTACCCACATTAGAGTCAGGAATCACATATAATTCGACCTCATGGACCCTTGCCTACCCATGATAAGGCTAGACATAAAATCTCATTTATCAATTCGGGTTAGCTGAGTATAATTCCACTGAAGAGGCTATAAAAAAACACTATTTAGTTTTTTTGTTGACACTTTAAACAACACACCCCCAATCATCATCTATGACTACCTTTATCAGGGTCAGGATCATATATCATATGCATATAAAGTCACATACAGATCTTGTTTGAACAACATGTTTGGGTTGGCTAAGTAGAATGCTGCCAAAAGAGGATAAATAAAGAAAACATTGTTTAGCTTCTTTACTAACACTTTAAACAGTACAAAGCCTCTTATATCAATCCATATTCTCAATGAAAATCATAAGAAATCATACATCATATGATCCTAAGTGCCTATCATGATGTGTAATCAAACCTCCCTTTCCATACTATGCCAAGAGTCAAAATCCACATAATAGCTAAATATCACACCCAAGTGTGCCACCTGAGGTGGAAATCAAATCAAATGTAAAAGAGAAAAGTAAAACATAAATTTACTATTGTTGGAAACTTAGTCCTTTCCTTATGCATGGGTATGAAATCACCCAAACATAAGATTTGTACCTAGTCCTGACATACTCAAAAGAACAATTGACATACTCAAAACTGAGAAAACCCATTCATATTTTTTTAATATTTTAAAAAATATATCTCTAACTCATTTGTGAAGTGTAAAAATCAACCCCACCTCAATAAGACACACTCTGTGACCGGTATAACTTCAAATGTGTTTTTTATTAAAAATTGACATTTTATTAGTGTATTCTTTCATATTAATGTTTAATTTATTTCATTATTGTATTACTAACATAATATTTTTTTTCTTATATTGGTGTAATTTTTTTATTGAGTTTGGATGCTTTTTTTGGAAACTAATACCATGGATGAAAATTTTTGAGAGGGGATCATGGATGAAAAATGGATGAAACATTAATGTATTTAACTGTGTGTTGGATAGTTGTAATTGTAACCATATAAAACATTGTTTGAAATGTATATAGCAGTGTTTTTTTTGTATTCATGATTTCAATTAAATGTATATAGCATTGTTTTTGAAACTCTTATATGCACTGTTTCATTCTTCTGTTCTTTTTTTGTGTGTAGGTGCTGTTTTGTGCAACTGTTTTGTGTGCAGGTATTGTTTTGTGTTGTTTGTGTGCAGGTTCAAGTGTTGTTTGTGTACAGGTGTTGGTGCTGGGTGTGATATTAAATAAATATAACATCATAGGTAAGTTGGGATTTATCATCACTTTTGTTAGTGTGGATAAAGGGCCCCCTTTATCAGTACTTTTTTAGCGCTATTAAAGGGGACCCCCCCCCCATATCTTCGTTATGATTCAAAGCGCTTTTATAGCACTATTAAAAGTGGTTTCTAGCGTTGATAAAAGACTTATTTGTAGTAGTGGATCCTCATATTGATGATTTTTTTGTATAATAAATACATAACTAGTAATGATCTATCAGATTGAGGGTTTCTAATGGATTGAAAGAGATAGACGTTTTGATCATCATATCGAGTTCTTTCTTAATAAGGAAAGAAAAGCCTTTATAGTGTGTATTGAAACCATGGATATCTTAACTCAAGATTTATTAATTACTTAATCTTATGGTTAAATACTAGAATTACCTTTTATAAATCTTATAATTCATTCTTACTATTATAATATTTTGTTTTACTTGTTTCTACAAGTTTAATTTTCCACTATGCATTTACATTAGAATGTTAGTTTTTTACTTATCTTTCTAATAATCATTTTATTAAATTATATATGAGACTGATAACAACTCTGATATATATAGCGTTTTTTGGATCTGATTTAAACACATTGATCATCAAATGAATTTTGATTCTAATCTTTTTGACTAAAGAGGTTTTGTGTTTTTGACTCAGTTTAAATTTTTTAAACTAAAATTCACTCTTCCTCTTTGATTAGACAATCAAAACACATTTTATAATTACATTTTATTGGGATTAAAAGTTCATTTTTGATCATATAGGCCTGAGTTAGTATATTTTAATTTTAAACATCCACTCTCATCAATTGTGCACTTCATGCCTAATGTACACCAATTTAGGCCCAATGACTCATCTGATTTTATTGAATGTAATTATTCATGTTTTAATATTATATTTTTGGAAGTGTATCTTCACTTAAAATTTAAATTTTTCTCATTCAGGGAGAAAGGAAAGATTCATAAAGGATGATGAAGATATTTGGTGATGAAAGGAGACAATTCTGGTGAAGGCAGATTGGACACCAACCCGCTGTTGAGGATGTGGGTCCCACAATACTGGACCAATGAATCCCAAATTTCTTTTTATGATAGAATAAATACAGGGGAACAAATAATTATTCAGGCCAAAGTGCTAATTCGGTCTCCATGATGGTGATCAAGGCAGCCCAAATGGAAGATCAGAATCTGGGCCAGAATCTGCGGCCTAGAATGTCATCCCAATACATCTTTCATATCTCCCGAACCACAAAGTAAATTAGGCTGATATTTTACAGGCTGTTATAAGACATCCGAAGATTCATTTTTCTCTTCTATGTACCACTCCAAATCGTCCATCTAGAAGTACGTTTAAGCGAATCTGTCAAGTGGATGCAAGCTGGATGCCATCTCGGGTCAAGGGTGGAGAAGTCTCCTCTCCACCTACTTTCCACCACCTATGCCTACCCTCATTTATTGGGATGAATTGTACTGTTGGAGCTCGGCCTAATGATACAAAGTTTCCTATTTAAGGCAGTGGTGGTTATGAGGAACTCATACCTTCTTTCATGTAATGTTATTATGCTCAATTTTCGTTGTAATGTTTTCATTTCCCCATGTAAGTTTCTTTCTATATTTCTAAGTTATTAATCCAATTCCTTCTCTTCTATTCTTCCAATTTCTATACTTAAATCTCTAAAATCACAAAATCACAATGATAACTCTGTGTGTTGGTGATATAGTTCACACATAGGTGTGAATTCCATTCACACACACGGAGGAGTGCTCGTTATTTCTGCGGTTTTAATCTCTTCAATTCAATTCTTGTAAGTCGTCTTCCGCCCACCATTGATAGTATATCATCAATGGAGGGATAACCCTTTAATGGTTTGATCTTAGGAATATTCAAAGGCTGTATTGAATGTTATTTAATGCACGAATTTTTGTTAATTGGTTAAATAATTCAAGACTTTCATTCTTCAATTATTTTAGTTCCTCATCTTCACTGTGTTTGAAAAGGTTAATTCCAATTACCAAATTGACCATATACCTTGGAGAGATCATGAATCTGGTTCTATAAGTGTGTTGGTGACTAGTAATTGAGTTTAGTTAGTATCTAAAAAGAAAATTATGAAGGTAGTGTTATTTTGAAGAATGGTTTCATCAAGAATTAATAAAACCAAAAATTTGTCTAAAGAAATAAAATGTGTTCAATCCACCCAAGTGTAACCCTAAGATCAACCCATTTCATTATAATTGAAATCAACTAAGCTTATTAGTATTCTCCCAAAACAATTAAAAATAAATCCAAGTTGGCCACTTCATAGCCAAAAATCCATCCCTTAGGTTGTGTATCTTAGGTATCTTCTTAGGTCTCTCTGGAATCGACAACCCAAGCTACACTACAAGGACCGTTCTACCCTTCTTCTCTTGGGTAAATTTGGGCGTGAACCAAATTTTGGCGTCATTGTCGGGGACCAATTAAGTACCTTAGATCCAAAAAAACCTTCTTTCCTCACCTCCATTCTTCTACTCTCACCCAAGATCTCTTATCTTGTCCCTTTCTCGCTTTTTTTTGGCGCATGTCCGCCTACACCCACGATTTCTCAAACAGACTAGTTAGGGTGGAAAGTCCTAGGATAGGGGAGTCAAGTGCACCTAGGGGATTGTTTAAATCAGATCCAAATATTCTTTAAACCCCAAAGTCAGAACTTGAAACAAGTCCAATGGAGGGTCATCCCCAAAATCAAATTGTAAACCCTGGGGGGAATCAAATGGGAAACCAAAACCAAGAAGCTCCAAACTTAGGGAATGTAGTTGATCAAACCATGAACGACTACCTCACTCCAGCTTGGACCAATTCCCCCTCATGCATTAGACACAATTCCATAGGATACACCAACTACATATTCAAACCCCATGTCCTAAACCACCTTCCAACCTTTCATGGGATGGAGTCAGAAATGTCATACCTTCATGTCAAAGAGTTCAATGACATTGTTGAAACCATGTGTCCCCCAGATAAACTAGAATCATCTAAGACGAGGCTCTTTCCTTTTTCATTAAAGGATCAAGCTAAAAATTGGCTAAACAACTTTAGACCTGCATTAATCCACTCTTGGGACCAACTGCAAAGAGAATTCTACAAAAAATACTTCCCTCATCACAAAACAATTGCACTTAAAAAGAGCATCCAAAACGTTTTTGAAAAAGAGGGAGAGTCATTTTATGAAACATGGGAGAGGTTCAAAGACACCCTAAATATGGTTCCATGCCATGGGTTTTCCATACCTGAACAAGTGAGAATTTTCTATGAAGGGTTGGGTCCGGGTAATAAACAATTCATTGACATGATGTGTAATGGAACTTTTAAAAACAAGGCCCCAAATGATGCTTACGAGTATCTGGAAAGTCTGGCTGAACAAAATCAAACTTGGGGAACTTCACCTTATTCTGAAAAGCCACAAAGAACCACTGGAATTCATACACTTAGAGAATAGGAAAGCCTTGGGGCTAAACTCGCAGCACTCTCTAGGAAGGTTGAAGAGATAGACCTTAGGAAAGTCCATGAAATCCAAAATGTAGACCTTGTTTGCACAATTTGTGACAAACATGACCATAAAACAGAAAACTGCCCAACCATTCCATCCATCAAGGATGTTCTTCTAGGAGGACCCCCAGCGGAAGTCAATGCCCTAAACATTCAAAATCCCCAATACCAAAACACCTTCAATCCAAGGTACAATGACCACCCAGGCTTCCGATGGAAGGATAACCAACAACATAGCCAACCACAAGGGAAAAATCCTTACCCTCAACATAAATACCAAACCCATAATCAGTTTCAAACCCAACCTATCCAATACCAATAGCCACCAGTCCATTTTCAACAAACCATTCCACCTTCAAAATATCCCCCAGGGATAAACCAATCTTCTCAAGCACCAACCCAAACTGTTCCACAAATCCTACTAGAACAACTTTGCAAACAAATGGAAAGGATGAACTCGGAAGTCTCTTCCCTTAAACAAGAACTTCAAACAATAAAAACTGGTAAGACACCCATGCCTACCCAAGACATTCCACAACAAACAACAAGGGGAGAGTCAAGTTGCACTCAATCAAATCATGAATAATTGAAAGCAGTGACAGTATTAAGAAGTGGGAAATCAATTGAAAAACCTGAACAAACCATTTCAGAACTATTAAAAGATTCAAAATCACTTCAAAATGATGAAGAAAAACCCACAGATTCTGGAAAAACCAATGAGAATGAGAAGGAACCACAACCACACCAAACACTCAAACAACCTGCTCCCTTCCCTCAACGCATGAGGGGGAAATCCAAACCTGAACTGAGTGAAACCTTGAGAGAAATCTTCTCTCAAGTCAAGATGAACATTCCACTCCTCGATGCAATAAAAACCATACCAGCCTACTCAAAGTAACTTAAGGACTTGTGCACTTTTAAAATGAAATTTTTACATAAAAACCAAGTCCTTTTGGCTGCTAATGTGAGTACCACCATTCAAGGGACCATTCCTCCAAAGATGAAAGACTCGGGTTGCCCTTACATCAATGTTGAACTAGGAGAGAAAAAAGTTGTCAAGGCCTTGTGTGATCTAGGTTCCAGTGTAAACCTCATCCCTTTTTCCATGTATTGTCAGTTAGGGCTCGAAGAACTCCAACCCACATTTGTCACTCTTCAACTCGCTGATCGCAGTGTTCGGTTTCCTAAGGGGATATTAAAGGATGTTTTAGTGAAAGTTGAGAATTTCATTTACCCTGCTGACTTCATTGTCCTTGACAATCATCCAAGCTTAGGTCCTAGGGAGAAAACCCCAATCATTCTTGGTCGTCCTTTCCTTGCAACAATCAACTTTGTTATCCGAGTCCGAAATGGGAACATGACCATCACCTTTGGGAACATGAGTCTAGACTTGAACATCTATAATTCAAGCTCACAAATAGGATATGACGAGGACATTCATGAAGTAAACATGTTAGGAATCATTGAAAATGAATCCATAGAACATCAAGAAATATTTGATGGATGTTTAAGTCAGGATGAGATTGATTTCCATTGTTCACATGAAGGAAGTTTATCTCCTTGGCTTGAATCATTTTCAAATTGCTCCTATGATGATGTCTTAGGACCAACAATCAGTGAAACCTTTCAGGAAACTACATTCATGGAGACTACTCAAACTCCCTTCCCTAACCCAGGACAATACAATCTTGTGGCTGAAACTTCTACACATGGGGAATCAATTCAATCTGAAAATCTAGGAAACAAATTTGATCTTGATCCAATGCCCCAATCTTCTGCTGAAATTCTGAACCAACCTGATCTTGAATTGAAGGAACTTCCTACTTCCCTCAAGTATGCCTTCCTAGGGGAAAATCAAACACATCCTATAGTCATATCTTCTTCTCTTGAAGCCAATCATGAGAGGATGCTTCTAGATGTCCTTAGGAAACACAAGAAATCCATTGGTTGGACCCTGTCTGATATTCCTGGGATTAGCCCACTTATTGAAACTCATAGGATTACTCTTGAATCTGAATCCAAACCATGTCTTCAACCTCATAGGAGACTCAATCCAAATCTTATGGATGTGGTAAGGAAAGAACTTCTTAAGTTGTTGAAAGCTAGTATCATCTACCCCATAACTGAGAGTGAGTGGGTAAGCCCAATTCAAGTTGTCCCAAAGAAAGCTGGAATCACTGTGATCACTAATAAGGATAGGGAAATTCTTCCAACTAGGGTGAGTAGTGGATGGAGAGTCTGTATTGACTATAGGAAGCTCAACTCTTGTACCAAGAAGGACCATTTTCCCTTGCCCTTTATTGATCAAGTCCTCGAGCGAGTGGCGGGTCATCAATTCTATTGCTCCCTAGATGGGCACTCAGGGTACAATCAAATCGAGGTCTCCTTGGAGGATCAAGGGAAGACAACCTTCACCTGTCCATTCAGCACCTTTTCCTTCAAATGCATGTCGTTCGGGTTATACAATGCCCATGGAACCTTCCAACGGTGCATGATGGGAATCTTCTCAGATATGGTAGGGGATTTTCTAGAGGTCTTCATGGATGACTTCTCTGTCTTTGGGGATACATTTGAGGGATGTCTTAGGAATGTGGAGAGAGTTTTGTCAAGATTTGAAGAAAAGAATCTGGTCCTAAACTGGGAAAAATTCCATTTCATGGTAAAAGAGGGGTTAGTCCTTGGCCATATAGTCTCGGGTAGGGGAATTGAAGTTGATAAAGAAAAGGTTGACATCATTCATCACCTTCCATCACCCAGAACTGTTAAGGAAGTGAGGTCCTTCTTAGGACATGCTGGTTTCTATAGAAGATTCATTAAGGACTTTAGTTCAATCTCTCGTCCTCTTTGTGCTCTCCTAGTAAAGGATGCTCCATTTGTTTGGACAGAAAGCTGTGAGGGTTCATTTTCAACCCTTAAATCCGCTCTCACCTCTCCTCCCATTATGAAATCTCTAAACTGGGACCTTCCTTTCGAACTCATGTGTGATGCCAGTGACTTTTCTGTAGGAGCTGTGTTAGGACAACGGTGTGATAAAACTCCATATGTCATTTCCTATGCAAGAAAATCCTTAAATGATGCCTAAATCAATTAAACCACCACTGAAAAGGAGTTACTTGCTGTTGTGTTTGCCTTAGATAAATTCAGGTCCTACCTCTTAGGATCACCCATCATTGTCTTCACCGACCATTCAGCTCTAAAATATCTCTTCCAAAAACAAGATGCCAAGGCTAGATTGATTAGGTGGGTCCTTCTTCTTCAAGAGTTAGATTTAACCATTAAGGATAAAAAAGGTGTCGAGAATGTTGTAGCTGATCACCTCTCTAGGTTGGAATTCAAAGACAACTCACATCACCTTTCTGTGTCTGATTCATTTCCCGATGAGAACCTCTATTCTGTGAGTGATTTCCCTTGGTATGCTAACATAGCCAACTTCTTAGTTTCAGGGGTCATTCCAAAATTCTTAGGGACCCAAGCTAGAAGAAAATTTCTTTCTGATGTCAAGCATTATGTGTTTGATGATCCATACCTCTATAAGTTCTGTCCTTACCAAGTCATTAGGAGGTGTGTGCCAGAATCCGAACAAGAGTCCATCCTAATGTTCTGTCATAGTGAGGCTTGTGGAGGTCACTTTTCCTCTAAGAAAACTTCTGCCAAGGTTCTTCAATGTGGTCTCTTTTGTCCCACCCTCTCAAGGGACTCTACACATTTTTTCAAAGATGTCCTAGGTGTCAACAAGTAGGGTCCATCACAAAAAGGAATCAAATGCCTCTCACTCCAATATTAGTGGTTGAAATCTTTGACTATTGGGGAATTGATTTCATGGGTCCCTTCCCAAACTCTAGGGGATATCTTTACATTCTCTTGGCTATAGATTATGTCTCAAAATGGGTTGAGGCCATTCCTACAAAATCCAATGACCATAAAACTGTGATTAGATTCCTTAAAGAAAACATCTTCTCTATATTTGGGATTCCTAGGGCTATCATTAGTGATCGTGGAACTCATTTCTGAAATCTCCCATTCTCATCGCTCATGGAGAAGTATGGAATTTCTCACAAAGTGTCCACCTCTTACCACCCACAAACCAATGGTCAAGCTGAGTTAGCCAATCGATAAATCAAACAAATTCTTGAGAAAACTGTTAATCCATCTAGGAAAGATTGTTCGAGCAAACTCTTAGATGCTCTTTGGGCATATCGAACAGCATTTAAAACCATCCTAGGAATGTCCCCATATAGGTTGTTTTATGGTAAACCATGCCATTTGCCAGGGGATATTGAGCATAAGGCCTTTTGGGCAATCAAAAAAATGAACTTTGACATTTCTTTGGCCGGAAAAAAGAGGAAATTGGATCTAAACGAGCTTGAGGAACTTAGGATGGAGGCTTATGAAAATTCAAGGTTAAATAAAGCTATAGTTCAAGCCTACCAGTCTAGGAATCTTAAAACTAAACACATTGAACCAGGGAAACTTGTGCTTTTGTATAGTTCTAAACTTCATTTTCACCCGGGAAAGTTGAGGTATAGATGGTCCGGTCCATACATAGTGCATAAGGTGTACCCCCATGGGGCTGTTGAAATCTAAGATCCCACCAATGGTCAAATATTTAAAGTTAATGTTCATAGAGTCAAACCATTCATAGAACCATTCCAAAAACATGAAGTTGATGAAGACCTGAGTGAACCTACCTTTTATGAAAAAACAATTAATCAATTAGGGGTTTAAGTCGAGCTAACGACGTTAAACAAAGCATTGAATGGGAGGCAACCCATGATTTTTAAATTTACAATCACTTTATTGTTTTAATCAATTTTTTTAGCAAAACAATTTGATATAATTTTACCTCATATTGTTGACCTGTTCTTCTCTTATGAGTATGGATGGGTATGAAAGGGGAGCACCGTATTCATCTGTGTCACGTGGTGTGATCCCTGAGTATTATCTTACCCAGAAATTAAAAGGAAGACAATGTATCAACAATATAGGTGTTTGTAAGTTTTTATTTATTTTTTTTTATTTTTTTTTTATTATTAAAAAAAACAAAACAACAAAACAAAAAAATGTTAAAAAAAAGTGACACGTCGTAGGACGTGGGCCAAACCTCGTCACGACTGGCGAAGCCGCGGGACTCGAACTCGGGACCGAAGGGAGACAGGGGCGCACGCCTACCACTGAACTACGGCGGGGGTGCCAAGTTTGATGGATTTTCAGGGAAATCATAAGAGTACAAGCATACACTACCGTGAGGATTCTTCAAGTGACATGGAGACCAAGGGATTAAATGAGAGCATACAAACTTCAACATCAAATATCAGGTGAAATTGTTCTATGCTCTTATTCTCTGCCTCTACCCCTTCTAAATTATATTTTCTTTAAACACTGGGGAAAGTGTTATATTATGTTGGGGGGAGGTGAAAATAAAAATCAATCACATATAGCAATAAAATGTGCATGTTAATTGAATGAAAATTTTCCTTAACCTTGAACATGTTATTACACATTGCAAACCTTGAAAACTGAATATTAAATAATTTTGTATTCCTTGATTCTAATTTTAATACATGTTTAAGTTCATGAGCATAAAATTTTGGAAAGTGTGGCTGTCTAATGTGATTTTTCACTGTTACATTTTCATCCAATTTTTATAAAAAAAATTCACAATGCACGTCCGTTGGATTGTGGGGTATTAATTTGAATTCTTGGGGTCCCATAATAAATAGCATAGTTTTGGTGATCATTTTAAATTTAATATGAGTATTTTAAAAAATATATATATATATAAAAGAGGTGTAAAAAACACAAAAAAACAAAAACAACAACAATAAATTTGCGCATAGAGCAATGAAATGACTTAATGTGTGGATTTCGGCACTTGGGGATCGTGACTCCATAGTTGTCTGGCCCAGAGTTGGGAATTTTATCTCTATTTGTGGAAATTCGAATTTGTTTTTGAATGAGTTAACTCGAGATGATGCTCGAGTATGTGGGCTTCACTTAGTACCCTAAGGCCTTTGAGCCTGGGAGTCATCGGCAAAGTCTCGCTACAAGGGTTGACTCATTTGAATTCAATTTCAATAACCATGGCAACATTGAAAAAAAAAGAAAAAAAATGAATACTCATATTAATATTAAAATGTGATTCCACCTAGCGCTTCCATATTTTCCCCCTTGAATAAAAATGAACCCCCGTGTCTATTGTGACACACAACACATCATCATGATTAATTGTAATTGGATGAAATGTGGCATTGAATTTGATCAGAAGAATGGGCTTGGGCTTCGGTTATGCTTTAGAACCTACATTGTATTAAATTATTTTGATGGGATGCATAATTTTTTGGTATGAGGTATTTTGGTGAGCATTGTTTATTAAAATGTTTTTGGAAAAGGGAATTTGATTTTCATAATCTTTGAGTTATTTGCTCGGGACTAGAAAATCTCAAGTTGAGGGGTGTGATTAGACAATAAAAACACATTTTATAATTACATTTTATTGGGATTAAAAGTTCATTTTTGATCATATAGGCCTGATTTAGTACATTTTAATTTTAAACATCCACTCTCATCAATTGTGCACTTCATGCCTAATGTACACCAATTTAGGCCCAATGACTCATCTGATTTTATTGAATGTAATTATTCATGTTTTAATATTATATTTTTGGAAATGTATCTTCACTTCAAATTTAAATGTTTCTCATTCAGTGAGAAAGTAAAAATTCATAAAGGATGATGAAGATATTTGGTGATGAAAGGAGACAATTCTGGTGAAGGCAGATTGGACACCATCCCACTGTTGAGGATGTGGGTCACACAATACTAGACCAATGAATCCCAAATTTCTTTTGATGATAGAATACATACAGGGGAACAAATCATTCTTAAGGACAAAGTGATAATTCGGTCTCCATGATGGTGATCAAGGCATCCCAAATGGAAGATCAGAATCTGGGCCAGAATCTGCGGCCCAGAATGTCAGCCCAATGGATATTCCATATATCCCGAACCACAAATTAAATTGGGCTGATATTTTATAGGATGTTAGAAGAAATCCGGGGCTTCATTTTTCTAGTCTATGGCCCACTCCAAATCGGCCATCTAGAAGGACTTTGAAGCGGATCTGTCAAGTGGATGCAAGCTGGATGCCATCTCGGGTCAAGGGTGGAGAAGTCTCCTCTCCACCTACTTTCCACCACCTATGCCTACCCTCATTGATTGGGATGACTTGGACTGTTGGAGCTCGGCATAAGGATCCAAATTTGCCTATTTAAGGCAGTGGTGGTGAGGAGGAACTCATACCTTCTTTCATGTAATGTTATTATGCTCAATTTTCGTTGTAATGCTTTCATTTCCCCATGTAAGTTTCTTTTTGTATTTCTAAGTTCTTAATCCAATTCCTTCTCTTATCTTCTTCCAATTTCTATACTTAAATCTCTAAAATCACAAAATCACAGTGATAACTCTGTGTGTTGGTGATATAGTTCATACATAGGTGTGAATTCCATTCACACACACGGAGGAGTGCTCATTATTTCTGCGGTTTTAATCTCTTCAATTCAATTCTTGTAAGTCGTCTTCTGCCCACCATTGATAGTATATCATCAATGGAGGGATAACCCTTTAATGGGTTGATCTTAGGAAGATGAAAAGTATGTATTGAATGTTATTTAATGCACTAATTGTTGTTAATTGGTTAAATAATTCAATACTTCCATTCTTCAATTATTTTCGCTCCTCATCTTCACTGTGTTTGAAAAATCTAATTCCAATTACTAAATTGACCATATACCTTGGAGAGATCATGAATCTGGTTCTCTATGTGTGTAGGTGACTAGTAATTGAGTTTAGTTAGTATCTAACCAGAAAATGATGAAGGTAGTGTTATTTTGAAGAATGGTTTCATCAAGAATTAATAAAACCAAAAAAAATTCTAAAGAAATAAAATGCATTCAATCCACCCAAGCGTAACACTAAGATCAACCCATTTCATTATAATTGAACTCAACTAAGCTTATTAGTCTTCTCCCAAAACACTTAAAAACAAATCCAAGTTGGCAACTTCATAGCCAAAAATTCATCCCTTAGGTTGTGTATCTTAGGTATCTTCTTAGGTCTCTGTGGAATCGACAACCCAAGCTACACTACAAGGACCATTCTACCCTTCTTCTCTTGGGTAAATTTGGGCGTGAACCACTCTTGTAATCATCATATACTCTTACAATCCAACAAAAAATTTCTAAAGTATATAAGGATGCCAAAAAAACCCAAGGGAGGTCATGAATTCATATTCATACCTGATTAATTGAATTGGTCACCAAAGATAGATTGTAGAATAGATCCCAATATTTAATTTTCAAAATACCATGTTTTGAGAGAGACAAATCATATGCCCCATGCTCTGGATTTGAGTTCCTCTAAAGGGAAACCCATTTGAAAGTAACCTTTCCCATTCACGTTCATCCTCCATCCACCAAATCCCTATATTTGTTAGATCCAACTTCATAACTCTTATTTTTTCCATGGATTATCCTTCCCCTAGAACATCACGTAAGCCAAAATTGAGTGATTGCATTTATCTAGACGCTCTGCAATCATCTTCTGATTCACTTCAAAAAAAGTGATAGATCCATTTTACATTATTCTAGAGGATGTGAGAGCACACCTAGAGTCTACAAAGAACCTAATATTCTTCACCTTTTCATTAAAGGAAGCATGATCATACCATGGGTCTTGACAATCAATTAGGGCATTAGGCACCCACAAAGGAGCAATGTAGGGAACGGATTTTCCAATAGCATGCTCTAAGCCTTTCCTAACATCAACCACCTTTGAAGGTCCCTAAAATATGTCAACATGAATGAAGTAACAGTCCAAAAGAGAGGCCATCATAGGTCGGAGCCCTGATCACCATGGAATCACATAGAAGAGTGCTCCTGCAACACCACCATCCTCTTAGTTATATAAATATATATTTATCTTTATTTATATTGTTATATATATATATATGTGTGTGTGTGTGTAATTATAAATATAATAAATATAATTATTATTTAAATATATTTATTATAATTATATATATATATATTATAACTATATATATATATTTAAATATATTTCAATATAATAATAAATATATTTATTATAATTTTATAATTATTTAAATATATTTTTATTTATTTTTATTATTAGAAATTATTTTTTGAATACATTATGTATATTAATAATTTTGTAATTAATGATTTCAAATACAAAATTATTATAAAATTCATTTAAATAGATTAATTATATAAATTTCAAAAATATTTTAATTTTTAAAACTTAATAAACATAAACAAATAAATATTATTCACATAAATTACAAATATATTGAAAATATTACATGTATAGTAAATAAATATGCATATATAAATAAATATTAAAAAATGATTAAATTGCAAAAAATATATAAATCAATAAATATTAAAAAAGAATAAATAATATTAAATTAAAGAAAAATTATAAAATAATAAATAGAATTAAATAAATAATACTATTTTTAAAAAATAATTCATGTAAGATTAACTACAAGAATTCTATACACATAAAAAAATAAATGAAATATTAAAAAATGCATTTAAATAAGTTACTTTTATAAATTTCAAATATTTTAAATATATTACAACTTAATAAATAAAATTGAATAAATTCTAATCATATAAATTAAAAAAAATAACATAATACTTAGTTAAATTTAAATATGTATAAAAATTGAATAAATTCCAAAAATATTATATCAAAAATTAGAAAATATGCATCAAATGTGAAATAAGTACATGTCATATATGTACACATGTCATAAATATATGTACATATCGTGTACATGTGTACATATGCATTAAAAAAACATCCACATACATATAACATCTATATATACATATACAGAAAACCTAAAGACATAGAATAATGCATACACATATATGCACATAAACATTAATTATATACATATGCTTATATTCCCACATGGTCTTGCTGTAAAGCTGAGATGCTTATTGTGAAAATATTGTCGTAACCAAAATCCAATGTTCAAGTAAAGGAACATCAAAAATAGAACTGACGGTATTCACACACCGTATTCAAAACCATGCTCAAGTCCCAATGGGCATCACCACCTACAGATTCTACATCTCCGAGCACCATCCTCATGATCATGCTTGGGTCTGAACTGTTGAGGGATGGTTGCAATATCCCCATAGAATATGAGAAGAATCATGCACCACACTGCCACCCCAAAACACATAATCTAGGAAGACCCCAACATCTTTGGGATTCAGGGATTATGTGTCTGTGGGTGCATACGTTTGTAAGTGTTTGTGGTGGGGATAGTATTATACACTTTATATGGCTTTAGATGGTCCTAGCCCCTTAACTTTTTTCAAATCTATTCTAACTTCTATCCACTCTCTCTCCTTATCAAACTTCCTTATCCTTTATTTTAAAATTTTATTATTTTTTCTTCTCTCTCTTTCATTATAATTTAAATTAAAAAAATCACAAAAATTATTTTACAACGTAACAATTAGAATTAATAATTAGTAATATAATTGATAATAATTATTATTGTGATTCAATAAAAAAGTTAATAATTATTATATTACCTTAAAATATAGTTATTAATAATTACTGCATTAATTGTATTGAATTGATTTATCAATTATTATTAATTTATAATTATTACATTTATTATTAATTATATTATTAATTATTATTAATTTAAAAATTGATTATTAATAATAACATTATTAAATTGTATTAATTACATTGTTAATTATTTACATTATTCTTAAAAATTGTTGTTATTTATTCTTATGTACTTTATTATTAATAATTATTATTAATTGCACCCCATGAGTGTAACTTAGTGGTTACGCCATTGAGGGGTCACAGACATCACATATTTGAATATGTGGATTGGGTATTTTTATATATAATTTTTAACATAATTTTTTTCATGATTTTTTTAAGAAACCTTGAATATTTACTTTGATAAATTATCAGTCACCAACAACAGTGGATCTCACTACATTAATTGAGGTGGTCCCACACCACAACCTTATTCCATGCCTATAAATATGAATATGTATATTGGTGTGAAAATTTTTACATGCCTAAATTTAAGGTTTTTCTACTTATATAAAAAGAGGGGTGATGGTTGTATATAAAAAAATTTATTGTACTATGCAAAATCGGAATCCAAAAAATATATTTTTGGTGACATTACATCTATGATACATGGTATGACTTTTTGACTCCTCAAATTTTTGTTTACACTTTCACCAGAGACTTCCCAATAATCCATGATCTTTGGGTGGCTAACTCCATGGGCACTTGATTTGTAAATTCTAAATGTTTTAATCATCTTCGTTGTTTTCAAATATGAATGGAAGCAACGTGAGTTGTATATATCCCCATAATACATTTTTACCCTACTCAAAATAACAATAATAATAATAATTAATATTTTTATGACCCTTTATATATTATTTTTATTAAGGTTATCAAATAATAATAATATCATTACAACCATTTGGGAGAGATATTACAAAAAAACAAAAAAATCCATCACGCTTATAATGATGTTTATTATTTTGGTTTTTTTTGTTTTTTTGTTGCTATTATTATTATTATTATTATTATTATTATTATTATTATTATTATTATTATTATTACTATGGTTTGGGGTGGAATGAAGTTTGGGTGTACATCCCAGGATCAAATTTGACCGTGAATATATTTTCTTCATTTCCATGAGTTGTAAATCTACTTCGATTATTATTATGGATCACGAAGATGGAGTTGGCTGAGGCTTCTCGGTTGGTGATTCAATGGTTACACTACTATAGATTTCTCAATATTAATCATTATCCTTTATCAGCACTAACAAATAATACTAATAAAGGGGATACTTTAATTAACGCAAGTTAAAAGACCTGATAAAGGAATCCTTTACCAATGCTGATAAAGACACCATTTATAAATGCTTTTATTAGCACTCATAAACGATGAAATTTATAAATTTTTTAATAAATTGTTAAAGCACAATATTTTAAATATTAATATATTTTTAATTAAATATATAAAATTTATTTTCATAAATATGATTTATATAATAATGGATATGTATTTACACTTAATATAAAATATAATTTTAGAAATTTATTTTAAAAATAATTTAAAATAATATTAATTAATAATTGGAAAATCTGTATTGAGTAATACATATTTCATAACAATTTGCTGATAGAAAAAATTAAGAAATTAATTAATATTTTAAGATAAATTGATCAAATGAATTAAAATTAAAATGAGCATAACTTTTGATCTGAGTGTTTGTTTGAGCTTCATGAGATATAAAATCAAAGACTATGAAGATATCTATAGCATACTAACCATAAAAATCTTGGCCACTAATTTCTCGAGCTCAAAAATGGTCTAGAAGCCCTATAAAATTGTGTTTTTAGTAGGGATACCCAAAAAAAATCAATTGCATATGGAATTTCAGGTTCGTTTAATAGGAACTTCATCTTTTTTTAGTGGCATGGGGGTAGGGTGTACATCTCAAGATCAAATATGACCATGAATATATTTTATTTATTTTCATGAGTTGTAAACCTACTTGGATTATTATCATGGATTATGGAGTTTGCATTGGTCGATGCTTCTCCTAGGGTGATTCAATGGTGAAATTGATATAGATTTTTCTATATTAAGAAATATCATTTATCGATACAAAAAAAATGTAGATAAAGGGGTACTTTTATTCACACTGGCTAAAAGTACTAATAAAGGAATCCTTTACCAATGTGGATAAAGATACCATTTATTTGTGATTTTATTAGCGCTAATAAATAGTGACCTTCATAATTCTTTTTTTAAGTTTTTTTAAAAAAAATAAAATATATTTATATTTATATTTAAATATATAAAATTTATTTTCATAAATATGATTTATATATTACTCACTACTAAAAATTTTCCTTTTAACAATCGTCATCCAACTACTTTTGGTTGTCACAGTTTGCTCATCTCTAAAAGGAAATAGTGATCTCCATTAGCGGTATCTATATGGGTCTCCCACACAGCCACAATGGTGGTCATTGGGAAGAGTATTAGAGACTACCATAGGCAGTCATAATTCCTAATCATATAATTATTACTATATATGGTCATTAAATAATCTATAAAATAAAATCATTAGAGACCGCCTATAGTGGTCCCAAGCCTGCATATTTTCTTTTTGAAAAAAATATACACCTTTATATCTACCAATTACCAAAAAAAACTACAAAAGAAAAAAATGTTCTTTAAAATTAAAAACATTTCTTTAATCATTTCATATAATATAATAATAACTAGATGGTACCTCCTATATTTGAATGATTGAACTTGAAGAAATAGTTTCTTGGTAATGGAAGGTTGCTTGGACTAGGTGAGTCTCATATCTAGTCAAAAATTACTTCCTTAAAAATGAAATTTCAACAACCACCTTCATCAATATCATATCACAATGATGAACTTAACACAAAGGGACCTGAAAATAGACTAATAAACATACCCTTGATGCGACTCTTACCACTTTATAAGTCACTCATCTATTAAATGTAGGTCCATTGAATCTTCATAATGGTATGTAGTGGGTACCCTCTTTGAGGCCACCCCTACAATAGTGAATCCACCCTCTTAAAGTCCAAAATATATAAATAAAATACAAAACATAATTTACAATAGGATTCTTAAATACCACTTCCTATATCACTACTCCAATCAATTAAAGGAATATCACCATATTTCTATGTTATATGATACAATCTAAAACTATAAAGAGAAAAAAAAATATTAAAATGAATCATATCTGTGTCCATGAAATTTTAATTTTTCAACATACAACTATTGCTTAATGTTTTTCATCAGTTCGAAAAGTTGAAGCACGGGATTTGAATGACATGAAAATAATGAAACAATCAACAAACATGATACAATGTCACTAAAAATAATTTCCCAATAGAAAAATAAAAACATAAAAATGTTTCCCATATTTTATAATGAAAAATAAAGCCCCACCATTTATCTCAAGGAATGGATATATAGAAATTGATACTGAATAGACAGTATAGATCAAACCCAGGGATAAGAAAAAACCTCAATCACTATTCTAGTTAATTGTGATGCTGCCTTTACTAGATCTATAAAAAAAGATTATTTTCTCCTCTTCTATATAACTAGAGTGATACAAAAAATATAATTTTTGGAACATATATTTGATTAAAATAATAAGCCACTATTTTACACTTATTAATAACTGTTTAAAACTCATATAACTTACTATAATCTTGTTTCTCTTCATCCCAAACTACACTATTAAAGTTTGGGAATCGAACCATTGATGAGAGTGTAATGCCATGAATTTTTTGGATTTTAAAAATATTTAAATCTGGACAAAAAAAAGAACATATCATTGTTCTGCAAGTAAGAAAGTTTGTTCAATTTTTTCTTATAAGTCATATTAAAATATATAAATCATAATGAAAGTTAAATAATTACTTGAATGAGTTTTTCTCTAAGCTTAGATGCATGTTTTTATATCAACTTCATTACATGTTTGTGAAACTAAATATTAGGAATGGATCATGTATGATCATTTAGAATAAATTAAACTCTATATCTTCAAGATTATAAAAAAGAATATTCGATTCATGGAATGCACAAAAACTTAAGATTTAATATAAATTTCTTCCTTACTAATCTTGAGATATCGACATGAGTGTTTATAATCAAAATCTACATTGTTGATTTAATCTAAATAAAATTCATGGATTAATTTAATAATAACCTGAAATAGAATTACATAAACGATTTTCAAGAACATATTATGTAATAGTAAAATATAAATATAAGTTATCGATATAATGATGTATAAATCATCCACATAATTACATTGTAATAAATATAATTTGTTAAGACTATAATTTTCCCTATTTAGCAATGACATCAGATCTACTGGATCTTTTACATGATTAACCTCTTTAGTGAGACCAAAGTCTTATGAAACAACATCTTCCTGATCTCTAGTAACAGACTACCCTTTTTATTTCCAAAAAAATTAATGTTTATGCCAAAATTATGTGAAAATAAATGAGAAAAGTTGTGAAATGGTATGACCTAATGGTTATTATAAAAATTGTGGAATAAATTTTCCCAAAATATGTTCTATACATAGGACTAATCAAGTGGGAAAGGTTATTAATAATGTAAAAGAATAGCAAGGCACCATTTAAATAAAATAACATATAATTCATGATTCCATGGTATTAACAATAAGAAAAATCCTAATTTCCTTAACTAAATGCATTTTAGTTCATTGGAGAACACTTATCATTAGACCAAAGCTCTCATGGTGATGGGATTTGAAATTGAATAAAAACACAAATAGAAAAATGATATAAATGCATCACTTACCATGTATCAAATTTAATAAGCCACAAAATAAAAAATATATTTAAATTAACATTAAAATATCACTTAAGTACATATCAAATTTAAAAAGGTATTTGATTGAAAATATTTTCAAATAAAATATGTTTATTCTTTAAATTTTCAACTAATTATACATTATTATTTCCAATAAGGATTCATCCATGAAAATTATTTAGAAATATATTAGTTGTGGTTATAAACAAATGTGGCATATGGCTATAAAAAAATTATTTAATCTATCTTTAAATCAATATTATCTAAAAAGATTACATGTGATTTTACACAAATGATTAGGATGACTAAGGAAAATCTCCTTCTCTTTCTCTTATAGTATGTGTTAGATATCTAACATGGAATAATGTTATTTTAAAACATATGAAATACAATTTATTGAGTTTTAATGAATGATTTTTTTTAAATGTGGTGCTTTGGTAAAATGACCAAAGAAAAATTTATTAATAAAGAAGAGCTTACAAGAGTCTAAAAGACAGGATCATATTACAATATTTCACATGTAGAGGAAGAAAGTTGTTCAGAAGCTCCTCCATCCAGGTTATGTCCTGCGCAACCCCTTTATTAGTGAGACCATCTGCAACCATATTAGCCTCTCGGTAGGTATGAGTTACAATGTAGTTGATGTCTTAGATAGAACAAAGACTATTCATCCAGTGTGTAGTAAGCGGCCAAGCTAGATGAATCGCCACATTCCAAATTTCCTACACTACAGTAGTAGAATCAATTTCAATCCACAACTTGTTCCAACCTTGGTGCATGGAAAAAGATATGGCATATATCACACTCATCATTTTGTCTTCCAAAGAGGTTGTAATACCGTAGCCTCCATGAAAGCACCCAATGATCTAACCAAGATGATTTTTGAAGATGGCACCACACCCTACGGGACTCGTATTTCCTTTAGAGGCTCCATCCACATTGAGTTTAATCCACCCCAAGAGTGGTGGTCTCTAGAAAACCTTAAACATACATCTCGGATGGATAAAAATGAAAACAACCTGAATACATCTCAGAATCATAAAATCTTCCACAGAGTTGTTACAACACACTTTATGAATTAACACAAATTCACAAATAGCAATGAGAATCCACATTCTACCTGCATTAATGTTTATTGAGAAATTTTTATGAAGAATTTCATTACTATCATACCAGATCACATGAATAATCTCTAAAACCCTAGAAATAAACATGTTTTTTATTTTTTGGGAGTTATCCATATCAACATAATGTTTTAGTTGGGCATTGATAGAGTCAAGAATCATCCATCTGCAATCAAATATGTCGAAAATATATTTCCAAAGAGAAGTGGAAGTAGCACAGGATAGAAATAAATGGTTAGTATCCTCTTTATGTTGATTACCGAGATGACATTTTGAGCAAAGCTGGATCCCAAAAATTTGAAAAAAAGAATTAGTGGGAACCTTGTTGTAAGAAATATGAAAAATAAGAGTGGGTCTTGAAAGTTTGATCCAAGACTTATCAAAGAGTTTAATCCATTTAAATTAATTATCAGAGTTATGGAAGTGGTTATAATTTTTTTTTTGAATTTTGAGACCCATTGTGAGAAGTTCCCAAATTAAAAAATCCTCTGAGATAGAAAAGTGGTAATTATCAATAATTTGAACAACATTTTCAGGAAGAGTATCAATATGAGAATTAAGAACATTGCTAACAGTGTTGTTGATATTTTTAGGGGTATGTTCAGGATGAATTAATGAGATAAGAGGATTACTTGTCCATTTGTCCAACCAAAATCTCATGGAGGTGTTTCTGGTAACCATCCATCTATAATTGTTCATAATGTTGGCATACATATTTCTAATGGAGGGACAAATGGAAGAATTCAAGAAATTATGGTTTCCTCTCTTAAATCTATATAGGAACCTATTTTTGATGAAAGAAATCAAGGTGGAGTCATTTTGAATCAGGTTCCAAGTTAATTTGGCTTGAAGTGCCTCATTAAAGAGTTTTAAATTTTTAGTATCAAGACCAATTTTTTCCAAAGGCTTAAAAAAATTGGCCTAAGGGTTATTCATAAGTTTCTTGTCCAATATGATTCCTGTACAAACAATGTTTTTGATGTAAACATTCATTTTTTTAATGAGACTAGTCGGCCAATTGTAGACCATTATAGAGTAGACCAATTTAGAGACAATGACTGACTTGATAAGACAGACTCTCCCTACCATGAAAAGAGATTTTCCTTTCCAAGTGGAAATCTAATTAAGAATTTGATCAACAATGTTTTAGAAATAGCTTTCTTTGGGTCTTTTCCAAAAGATGGGAACCCCAAGGTACTTGAAGGGAATAGTTCCTTCTTTTATTCCAAGCTCATTGATGATACCACTTTTTCTACTAGTTGGAATCTTTTTTCCCAAAGTAGATAGAGGATTTGTTCCATCCAATGACTTGACCGGAGACCACCTCATAGTGAGTGAGAGTAGTTTTAAGAGTTTTGATTTTTCTTTTATCACCCTTTAGAAATAGAATGATGTAATTTGTGTAAAGGAGGTGGGTAGGAGCATTAACATTCTTATAATAATGAATAGGTTTAAGTTTATTTTGATCAACCCAACAAGTGAAAATAAAACTTAAATAGTTATATGAAATAGAAAAAGGGATTGTAGATATGGGATCACCTTGTATGAAACCTTTGGTGCAATTGAAGTAGCCTCTAGGAGAGCCATTGATCAGGATGGAATTTTGGGATGAATTAAAAAGGTTTTTGATTCTAGAGATGAAGATATTGATGAATCCAAATCCATAGAGAACTTTGAAGATGAAATATCAATCTATTGTATCAAAGGATTTCCTAATGTCAAGTTTTATTGCAATGTTACCACCTCTATTTTTATTGTTTAACATGTTATTGCATTCATAGGAAAGACAAATGCAGTCTTGGATGGATCTTCCCTTGACAAAACCAAATTGATTCTAGTACATAATTTTATCCGTAATAGTGGTAAGTCTATTCTCAATCAGTTTGGTGATGATTTTATAGAGAGTATTGATAAGATCTATGGGTCTAAAGAGATGAATATTAGAGGGATTTTCTACCTTGGGAATAAAAGTAATAAATTGGGAATTCAACCCATGGGGTAGGCAGCCACTAGAAAAGAAATGTTTAATAAGTTTTCAAACATTGTTTTGGATTATATCCCAATATTTCTCATAGGATTCATTATTAAAACCATCAGAACATGGGGCACTTTCAGGGTTCAAATTGAAGACAATGTCTCTGATTTCATGATCAAGGGGAACACCAACGACAAAAGTGTTATCAACATCAGTGACAATAGTCAAAATGATATCATGAATGAGCTCCTTGTTAGTGCCAGGGCCATTGAATAAAGACTCAATGTAGGAGAATACATGATTAGCTATGTTCTCTTCATTATCCAAGAGGTTGTCTCCATCTTTGAGGGAGGCAGGAGGTTTGAAATATTTCTGGACTCTCTGTAAAGAATTTTAGAATTTGGTATTTCTATCACCATTAGTTAACCATTTGATTTTGAAAGTTTTCTTATGTATGTTTTCTGTGAAAGTGAGAAGTGAATTTATTTTCATAGTAATGCTAATTTCTTGATTTTGATCTAAAGAAAAGTCCAAGTGCGTGTTGTTGTTTTGTATTTGATGAAGTTAATTCTCAAGAAACAGTATATCACTATCAATTTGTTTGGATTTAATGATGCACCAATTTTTAATCTTTTTTTTAGAAATTTTAATTTAAGAGTACAAGAAAACGCATCATTGGATTGAGTCATAGAGGAACAAAAATGATTAATAAGATTACAACATTAAAGATTCGAGAACCAAGCATTGTTGAATATAAAGGGAAGAGGAGGATTCATAGTTTTTTAAGAGAAAGTGACCAAGATAGGATGATGGTGAGATTGGATTTTTGGGAGTGTGGTGTTGGAAATGATGTACCATTTATCTAAATCATGGTCATTAGTGAAGGCTCTATCAAGTTTGCTCGCAACCACTCTATTATAATGACTCATGTACCAATTATATTTGGCACTGAGGAGAGAAATTTCAGTTAAATTATAGTTTTCTATTGCAGCCTTAAATTCCATAATAGATAAAGTTGAGTGGAGTGGACCAAGTTTTTCACTTGAGGAAAGAATAACATTAAAATCTCCCACAAAAAACCAGGGAAAATGAATACTAGAACTCAAGAAGGAGAGGTTATTCTAAAGATTCCTCATATATTGATATTTTTTCTTGGTATATATAAAGGAAAAAATAGATGTGTGTGATCCATCATAAAATAACTGGTGAAACTTTGATCAGCAATATGAAAAACATTAATATTAGACAAAGATAGATGAGAAAAAATCCAGAGTTTCAAGATTGGTGTTTTTTTGACATTTACCTATGAAGGTGTAACCAAAATGAAAAAAGTGAACTAAATCAGTGGAAAATTTTATCTTAGGTTTAGCAATGGAAAAAATAAAGGGATTATGAATGTTGACCATTCATTTTAAAATAATGAAGGTGTCAAGGTTTGTAATACCTTGACAGTTCCAATATAATATCTTCATTTAAACCTACGTTTGGAGTTAGAAATCCCTTTTTTATTACTATCTGAGCCTTTGTGACTAGTTGATCTTTAAACATTTTTAAACAAATTAGGGATTGAATAAACTTCTTCTTACTTTTAGTTGAGTATATGGAGTTGACATTATCGCCTACAGACAAAGATTGCATGGAAAGATCTTTTATGATATTATTATCAGATGATATCATAGTGTTACTATTATCCCTATTGTTAACATCATATAAAATATTGTTGGTAGAAGTAATATGCTTAACATAAACAATACAGGTACCTGAAATGATGCTCAGGTTAGGGGTACCTGAGTGTTTTTCTACATGAGTAGTTGACTAAAGCTTTTTGATCGAACCCAAAAAAGGGGTGCATTTGGTCTGCCCAATGTGGTTTTGAAATTAAAAAATTAATGAAAATATAAATAACTAATATTTAAAATAGGTTTTTCAATGAATCTAACATTTTCAACATGTTTATTTTAAAATATAGTGACTTATACTGGAATATATAAAGAAATTCATTGACTAAAATCAATAGTAATATAGATGGTTAAGAAACATGATCTAGATCGATGTATAATTGAAACGAAATGTATCACAGAGGAAAAAATGATGAAGATAAAAATACAAAAACCACTCTAGAAATTATGTATTTCTTGATTGCGTAAGAAATCTAGAACTAGATGATAGATCTGGTATATGGAGGTGGATTTGACTGGGATAGCCTCACCCCGAAGCGATGATGGTGATCAGAGGTGGTAACTGGATCGGGGCAGTGGTAAAGAGGGGTGGTGGTGGATTTCGTAAGGGTGTGATGATCAGGTAAGGGAGAAGACATGTGGACAGGTGGTAGAGGTGGAGGATCCAACACCGAGTATAGTGATTTTGAAGGAGAGGATGAGGAAGGGGGAGTGGGTGGGTGAGGCAAGGGGGGGCGGTAGCATCTCTGAAGTGGGAGCAGTGAGTGCAAGGTGAGTGGGAAGGTGTGATGAGGGAGAGGATGCGGGTGTGTGCGAGGTAGGGGAGGGTCATGATAAGTGTTTTTTTTTTGCAGTGCCTACCAATGGTGGTCGTTGATACTTACCAATAGAGATTACCTTTAGCAGTTTCCTGCTTCAATATGCACAAAAGTCTAATTATCTAGTAGTGACTAAATATGTATTTATACTTAATATATAATATAATTAGTGAAAATTGGTTAAAATATAATTCAAAATCAAAATTAATTAATAATTTGAAAATTGATATTGAGTAATATATTTTTCTTAACAATTTGGTGATATAAAAAACTTAATAAATATCTTAAGAGAAATTGAAAACATTACATAAATTTCAAATGAACATAACTTTTGATCTGGGTGTCTATCTAGGCTCCGAGATATATAAAATCAAAGACTGTGAAGATATCTATATTGTGCTAACTAGGAAAACCTTGGTCTCTATTTTCTCGAGGTTAACAAAGGTCTGGAGGTCCTCTAAAATTGTGTTTTGAGTAGGAATACCCTGATTATTTATGGTTTGATGGAATTTCAACTTGGTTTAAGAAGGACTTAACATTTTTCAAGGGGGCTGAATTTATTCCAAGGGGTTACACTCATACAGATATTATGGTGTTGAACTTTTACCCTTTTTCATATTACAGTGTTATTTATAATTCAATATATGCACACACATACACATGGACATATTTTTATAAATTTAAAAATAAAAATTTAATCATATAAATAAATATTTGAAAATATTTACTTAAAAATTATCATTTTAAATTTATAAATATATATAATATATTAAAATAAATATTTATTATCCATTTTATTTTAAATAACAATCTAACAATTTTATTCACTTTATAAAAACTTAATATATATATATACCTATAGAAATGTATATTGAAAAATGGGTTTATACCCCCAGTTTTCCCAAACAACATGGGTATAGAGTCACCTATACCCACAATTTTCATGAATCATGGGTACATATGACATTTTCTAACCTATACCCATGGTTCTTGCTAAAACGTGTGTATAGGGTACCCGTGTAAGTGCGGGAAGCCAAAATATTATGCAAGAATGTTGTGGGAAAACGTATACCCACGGTTTACATTAAATCGTGGATATAGGTTTCATTTATACCCACTATTTTAATGAATCGTGGGTATATCCTTCAGTATATAATCCTATACCCACGGTTTATGAAAATCGTGAGTATATATGTCACATATACCCATGGTTCTATTAAACCGTGGGTATAGGGTCCCTTAATTTTTGATTGAGAAAAAATATATATAATATAATATATGTAATATAATTATAATAGCAATTTTTGTAGTGGTATGGTGGTTCAGAGGTGGAGCATAAACCCAGGATCAAGACTCCCGCATGACATTTTATTTATACCAGGTTATATATATATATATATATATAATGTATATTTTTATAATCAGAACTATAATTGGCATAGTGGTAATCGGGTTTAATGACATCCCCGTGGAACAGGTTCGAAACCATCACGAAACATTTTACTTATATCCAAATTTTATAAATATATATATAAGATAATATATATATATATATAACATAATTTCAATTGTTCTAGTGGTAGGGGATTTAGTCTATATAGCAGAGCTGGGAGATCTAAAGTCACAGATCAGTTTTTTTTAATACCGATGATTTATATTGATATATTTAGGTAAATGTAGATATATGCTAATGTAAGTTTTGTAGTTCTAGTGTTCAGGAACTGCATATCTGATGGGCAGTTTGCGGGATCCAAACCCACTGCACGATTTTTTTCTTAGAGAACCAGATTAATATATTATGTTAAATGTAGATACATATACATGTAACTGAGTTAGATACAGTGGTAAGGCGCATCGTGGCTGAAAAGCAGGGCATGATTTCAAAACCCCATTTCTTGCATTTTTGTAATATTTATACCCACAGTTTTATAACCATGGGTATAGGGCTGCAACACAGTGCCAAGTGGGTATAAGTCTATGACACAGTGGAAAAAATCTATATCCAAGTTAAACCATGGGTATAGGTTGTGGACCTATACTGACGCCTCAGTTTCCCATGGTTTAGAGAATATACATATTTGTGTGTGTGTGAGTCAGGCTAGTGGTAATTGTATTTTTTTCAATATATATTTATGTTTCTGTATACATTGTAATAAATATATATTAAAATATATATATACATTCATATATACAAATGCACAGTTCATATATATATATATACACACACACACACACAAACATATAGAGAGAGGGGGTGGGGGGAGAGAGCGCGTGAGTCACACTCTCACACACACATATCTTAACACACACACACACATGGAAACATTTATAATCACTACTATAGAATCATTAATATTGTGTGGTTTCCTTTATCAACACTAACAAAAAGCACTGATAAAAGTCTGGTTTTATTAACCCTAGATAGAAGTGATAATAAAGTGTATCTTTGTCAGTTCTAAGAAAAGAACTGAAAATTACCACCTTTATCAATGATTTTTCTTAGTGTTAATAATGGTTATATTTAATAATGATTTTTATAGAATTGATAATAGTGAAATTTCTTAGCATGTGTTTTAGCTTTGAAAAAAAGTGATCTTCATAGAAAAAATAATATTTAAAAAAAAACGTATTTAATATAGAAATATATTCATATTGATATATATATATATAATTTTCTTAAATATGACTTATATAATACTAAATAGGTATTTACACTTAATATATATGTCATATATTTAGTCAATTAAAAAATTATATTAATTTAAAATATTGAATAATTAATATTACTATAAATTTAATAACATTTTTTTATATCAATGTTTCTTTTCAATTTGACACATACACCAAATAGTTAATATTTTATTATTAAATAAAAATATTGGCTAAATATATATAATTACACTATAAAGACCATCATGCTAGTTTTCCAGAGTCGCTGGATACTTTATTACATTGGCATAATAAACAAGGAACCACATCCTGAAGGACCAAATAGTTTAGTAGTCTTGATAAACTAGATACATAAATGAACCTTACATAACATTTTAAAACATAAAATTTAACATAGTGAATCCTTTGATAACACCATTATTCTCCTAGATTAACCCTACATATAAATCATAATATATATCTTGGAATCCTGGAAAAAATAAAACATAAGAAATGGGTGAGCTCATATGCTCAGTAAGGGTAAGCATACAATGGAAGATATCCTAAATAAACGAGCATAAACATTAAGAAAAGGTGAATAACTAAAGCACAGTTCATTTAAACATAATCTTGAGCATAATATAGTTGGAATAAATGATAATAAAATAATGGAATGTAAATAATCAATGAGAATGAAACATAACCATGGATATTATACTAATAAAATAATCACATGGAATATCAATAACTAATCACATAATGATGGAATGTATAATTTCGTATGTATAAAACATACTGTCACAACCTTCACCAATAGGTCTATATAAATGTGTAAGGCCTCAGTCAAAACCAGGTCTAGTTTTTCTCAAGAGACCTACTGATGCCTTAAGGGGCTAGAGCAGGCCCTTCTCATCACTTACTAAGTTCAATGTATTCCCTATATGAAAGGGGTGAAACATAACCAACATAAACATTTGTATTAAAAACTAGAATATAAAATCTGAATACTTTAACCATAAACCATGACTGTTATAAAAATAGCACATCCAAATTTAGACTGATCATAAACCATTCAATAAAATATGGTAACTAATGTAATAAAAGGTCAACCTCAATTAAGAATAAGATTCAACAATGGGTGTTAAAATTAATGAGAATAATCTAATAAAATCATTGGGAATTTATTGAGGAAAATGCCATTTTTCACTTTAGAAATAACTTATTTTTAAAATGTTGTGTATTTATAAAAGATAAAATTTATTGGAAAATTTTAATAAAATTTTTAAAGGAAGTTATAAATCATTAAGTCGTCGTGATGGTGGGAAAATATGATCACACTATATAAGTTAAAAAAATCCTTTTATATTTATGTTATAAAATACTCAAAGAATATTGTTTAGAAAATGACAAAATATTCCTTTTAAAGAATTTTTTTAAAAAAGTCAAAAAGGGTTAAAAATAACATTAAATATTCATTATTGAGAAGTAAAAACATTTTTGAAAATATTTTTAGAAAGTTGAAACATGGAAGATAAATATTATCCATTGGAGAGTTAAACAAAAACAATCTCAAATATGATTAGATTGTGAAATAAACCCTTACCTTGAAATTTCCTTTATTTTAACATGATTTTTCCTCCTGAAAATGGTTTAAATCATATTATTAATTTATTCTATAACCATATACAAATTTATGATATCTTATATGATCCCCTTATATCATCTAATCACTTTTTTATTAACAATATTTTATTATTACCCTTGTTTTGGGTGTCAACTACTTCATTTTCCTATGCATGTTTTATTGTGTAAGCTATATCTATTATATATAGAATATAGATATTTCATCTCAAGGATGATATTAAGTTCATAGATATAACATTTATTAATTATATACATTTTTATAATCATTATTAAATGGTGAACATGGGAAATGAATTACATTGTGTCATGGGGACAGTAGGCCATAGGTACGCATGAGGGATGGTATCATTCCCATAATGGTAAAATGGTAAAGAAGTGGATGGTATATTAATTTTTCTATAATATATATCATGTAATAATTAATATATATATATATATTATTTCCATCATTATAACCATCCTTGTAAAGCATTTATGAAATACAAATTACACCACAGTGTGGGAATGGTAAGCCGTATGTGTGCACATGCGGTGCTTTTTTTTACATAGGTTGGATAAAATGTGGAATATGGTTTTCCCATAATCATAATAAAATCTCATAATATATATGATATTGTATTTATTACTTTATATGGAAACAACACATGAATATGAAGTATATGAAGAAATAAACATGAAAGAGTTGGTAAGGGCGGTTACCTTTTCTTCAATGAAGATTCATTGTAACTTCTCTTAAAAAAATTGGGGTCGGTATTTTGGAAAGAAAAAAACTTATAGAACATGGATAAGTATTTTTAGGAGAGAAATGAAGATAGTTTGGTTGATCTAGATGGCTCAATGTGTTGTGATTGAAAGAGGAGGTACCCTTTTATAATTAAGGTGAGGGGCACTTTCAGAAAACCTCAAAATATTAAAATATAATAAGGTTGTTCAAGATACAAAGACTTAAAAATGGGCTATAAATTATTAAGGTATAAAATTTTCAACCATATATTATCCCATTTCATATTATTTAATATTTTTATAATTTTTAAATAATTTAATAAAATATTAATTCAATAAAATATCATTATTCCCAAGTTTGATACTATTCATTTAATTTGACTTCAAATAGATAAATAAATAGTTTTAATTATAATATAAATCTTTCACACATATCTAATAAATCCTATATATCTAGAAAATTCATTATACACATTAACTAATCCCAAATATATCAAATTTTAACACTTTTAAAATCAATTATTTTATTTTTTATGTTAATTTAATAAATACTCTTTTAGTATTGCAAAAGCATTTAACGTAATTATATAATTTCTAAAAATTAAAAATAAGTTTATACAATGAAAAAAATAATATCAAAATAGATATTTAGGTTTGTTCATATCCTGATTTTCCCCAATGTGGACACATAAAAGATATTAAATACAAAGAGAGTGACATTTTGTAACTATATATGATTTAAATTATATATATGTTTTTTTCATGGACATGTGTCCATTAAATAGATCCAATTAGATATAAAGGTGATAAGGGTCAAAAAATCTTCATCTAATAATTTTTTTTCATGTTTAGGTCACAGTTATACCATTATTTTTTGGTTTTAATCCTTTTTTAATCTTTTTATCACTTACTATGACAACATGGTTTTTTAAACTTTGAGGGTCAATATTGTTACAATAAAATGAAAAAAAGAATGGTAAATTAATCTTTTATGAAATTTTAAATATTGTAAAAATAATTTGGCCGAATTTTATATTTTTATAAATTTTATATCATTTAATAAATTATTATTTATTTTAAAATATCATTAATGTCAATTTTGATATTATTCATTACTTGAATTTTTAAAAATATCACAACAACAAGATATATTTGCAAAAAAATCTTCTAATATATCCCAAAAATTTCAAGATCATATATAAAATTTATGGATGGCATTAATTATCTCAAATTATATTTATTTTATTATTTTTCATATCATTTATTTGATATTTCCATTAATCAAACAATTACTACATCATCATTACGCAAGACATTAAGGTAGTAATTTTTATCCTAAAATTTTAAAATAAATTACCATATTAAATATAAACATTTTATATTTAAAAATAATATTTATAGTCAAATATATCTTCTGAATAACTCTATATTAGAAATTTTATAGTCATTAAAAACATCAGTATGTCATCTTCCACTTTTCTTTAAAATAAAATACTATAAATTGTTTAAATTAATATAACTATCTCCAAGAGCTCATAAAATTATCCCAAGGATTATTTGGGCCTAAAATAACTCATAAAATAAAATTAGGAAATGTTTTAGGGTAATTTTATAATATTTATAACATTATTTTTACCATTAATTACAAGATTTACTCATAACTGTGGTAATTAAAATTATTAAGTTTACATATCATATTTTTAAAAAATAAAAGTGAACAATTTACTAAATTTTGACCTTGTGATACAATATGTGGAATAAGTTTTTCACAATTCAAAAAACATAAGCTACTAAAATTAATTTGAAATTAATCCCATAGATGGGGTGAGAAAACGGGGTTTTAAAGTGAAAATGTTCCACATATTGAAATGTTTTTATATCCAAATTCAATATAAAAAAGATTCTAGTGACCTAAATTGGGTTAATATATTTATAATTTATCTAATGATACTTTGAAACCAATTTAAAAAATAATTTAACATTATCAATTATTTAGAAGAAAAGTCATTTTGCAATTAAAATACAGTATATTTACTATTAATAAAAAATAAATCTTATCAGAAAAATATAAAAAATTCAACCAAAGTAAATTTTGATATTACGATTTAAGAAATGAAGTTTATTTTTTCAAATATACTATTTTTTACTTTTTAATATATATAAATATATATATATATTCATTCATTTTTTATTATTTATTTCATTAATATTTTTTTTAATATTTTGATATATATTTATTTCTAATTTTTATTTGTTTTATATTTTTTGAAATTTTATTCATTTTTAATTTTTATAAATTTATATAATCAATAACAATTATTAATTTGTTTAAAAAATCATTCTATTCATTTTTTAATTAAATATAACTCATTTTTAAGATTCATTCATTTAATATTATTTATTCATTAATAATGTTAAGTATTTTTAAAAAAAATTAAAATTTATTCATTTTTAATAATTATCTTTTTAATATTTTATGTAATTTATTCATTTTCAATATTATTTTATACCTGATTATTCATGAATATATTTAATATTTTTAATATAGAAATATATTTATATTGATATATATATAATCTTTCATTAAAGATGAGTTATGAAATAAAAAATATGTATTTACATATATGTATTCACACACACAATTTTTTTTACATTTATAAAAATAATAACTCTTAATCATTTTTTAATATTTTTTTTCAATCTATTCAATTTTTTAATTAAATTTCACTTATTTTTAACATTCATTCTTTTAATATTATTTATTCATTAATAATGTTAATTACTTTTTCTTTTTTTATAATTTATTCATTTTTAGTATATATTCATTTCATGTTTTTGTAATTTATTTAATTTTAGTATTATTTTATACATGATTATTCATTAATATATTTAATATTTTTAATATAGAAATATATTCATATTGATATATTTATATAGTAAACAAATGGTTTATAATTAAAAAAATATTAATTAAAAATATTGGCTAATTAATATTGAGTAATGGAAATTTAATTTTCATAATATATAAATGTTATTTGTTTATTCAATTTAGCATATATTTGTGTTATATATATATATATATATATATATATATATATATATATATTTGAAAAAATAGTAACTCATATATTAAGAGATCGAAGATCAGATAAAACAACCAAAGACGACCAACTGGGGAACAGGTCCAACTGGACATGTGGGTGATTCGAGAGGCCTCGAGTATCTAAATGATGAGCTACCATATTACCCTCCCTTTTGGTAAAGGATAACGTCAGAAAGTGGATCTGATGTGACTGGATCTTCAAGATCAGGAGGCCAAAAGGCTGAAGGCCTTCCTTTAGGGCGAAGATAGCATGGATTAAGGTGAGGCAATCTAATTCCAATGTTATAGATTTACACCCTTTTCCCAAAGATAATTCCATTCCAAGAATAATTATGTGTGCTTTAGTGACTAAGGTTAAGAGTGAGGCCAAGTGGGGAGAGTGAAGAGCCACAATGATAACCCCATAGGAGTCATGTGATATGGAATCGAAACTTGTGATACCTCTATCTGAAGGTGATGTATCCACATTAATTTTCAGGGTGCCACCAATGGGGTGTGTCCAGGTATAGGGATCAAGCTTGAAAGGAGGATCATCAAAGAAATGCTCCATGTGGTTCCTTGTTGATAACCAGTGGGATGTGTTCTCGACCCAAAGGGTGCCTGACTTGGAGATATGGTTAAAGGGAATGTCATTTCTCCTTACCCAATTGATCCATGTAATTTTACATTCAAAATTCAAGTCCTTGGCGACAAAGTGGAAGGACCATTTGTTAGTAAGTTTTGTAAGTTCAGGATCCATATCCAGGAGGTTGTCAGCATGAGGGTTGAAGGTGTGCCAAAAATTCCTTGCTACGGGGAAGTAGGAAATAGCGTGCATGGGAGATTTAGGCATGTACATGTAGATAGGACATGTTGGGTTGTCTGATGCATGGAGAGAGGCAATGAGACCCATGGAAAGAAGGATCCTAGTGAAGACTTTCTACTATAAATTTCTAGCTTTATGTGGAATATAGAGGCGCCAGATAGATTTCCAAAGAGCCTCTACCTCGAGATTCAGAATAGTTGAGGTAGGATTATACCCATATTTGACTATATAAGTACCAAAAGATTCCCAACTCTAGCATAAATGATCAGGTCCCAGATCCCAAGAAACTAGGGTGATATGAATAATTTTTCTATTACTTTTATTGAACCAGAAGAAGATTTTATCATGACACCTTTTGCTTCCATCCTCATTAAAGAGGAATATAACTTTGAAATATTTGAGATCTTCAAGGCCAAGAGAATTTAATTTGATCCCATTTTCATCAACCATCCATGGTTCTATCCAAATATTAATGGAGGATCCATTTCCAATTCTCCAGCAAAGTCCCCTCATGAGGGTTGCACGCGATCCCCATAGGCTACTCCATCTGAAATTAGGGTGGTGGCCAAGATGGGTGTTGAAGAAATTAGTAAGGGGAAAATATTTATCCTTGATAACCTTTTCACAGAGATAATTGGATTTTTTAATGTTTCATAATCCTTGTTTGGAAAGAATAGCATCATTGAGTAGGCACAAGTCCATAATCCTCATCCCTCCTTGAGGCTTGGGTTTGCAAAGTTTATCCCAAGTGATCCAGTGAGCCTTGTGCTTTCCTTAATTGATACCCCATAAAATTTTTGTGAAGTGAGAGTGGATATGATTAGTGATCAATATAGGGAGCTTGAATAATATCATAAAATACGATAGAATGTAATGGGCAACTAATTTAATGAGAATTTCTTCTCCTGATTTGGAGACTCTTTTGTAGCACCAGCCTTGAATTTTTTTATCAACCCTATCCATGATGCTAGAGAAGACTTATTTTTTCGATCAACTGAATACTATAGGAAGATCAATTTAATTATGTTTGTTATCAACTAGAAGGAATCCATATTCCCATGAGATCTCAGGCTTTCTATTTAGGGGCACACCCATGCTAAAAGAAACTTTCGATTTAGAGGAGTTTTCATCTTTCCCTAATGCATTTTAATTGAGACGGATAAGGTGGGTAATATAATTTCATTATTTTAAAGTGGACCTAGAGAAAAGGATATAATTATCGTTAAATAAAATATGGAAAATGGTGGGGGGGCTCAACGACATGCCTTTGCTCCATGAACAAAATTATCCTTAGCTGAAGCTAAAACAAGATTGGAAAAAATGTCATCCATTAAAATGAAAAGTGAAGGGGAAAGGGGGTATCCTTGGAAAAGTCCCCTAGAGGGTGATAATATCTTCGAGATTACTCCATTAATGTGAATCATGAATGATATATAGGTAACACATTTCATAATGATGTCAACCCATCTTAGATAGAATCCCATTATGATTAGAATGAACTGGATGAATGACCATTCCACTCTATCAAAAGCTTTAGTCATGTCCAGATTCTAGGCCATGATGCCTCATTTTGGCCACATTGTGGTTCTTAATAGAGTGAAAAGTTTCATAGGAAATGATCTCATTTTCTGAGATATTCCTATTGGGGACAAAGGCACTTGAGTTTTATGGGACAATGGAAGGAAGAAAGGTACGAAGATGGTTAACCAAAATCTTGGAGAAACTTTTATAGGTAACATTGATGTGATGAAAATTGGAAACTCAAGAGGGTTTCTAGGTTTTAGTAATAAAATTTATGAGGGTTTCATTTATGGAGGTGAAGTTGGCCTTCAAATTCCATAGGTACCTTATGAGGCCCGATACATCAATCCCCACAATGTGCCATAAGTTTCTAAAGAATAGGGCATGGAATTAGTCTAGGCCTAGGACTTTGGTGGAGTGGATTAGTTTGAGGGAGGAAAGGATTTCCTCCTCAATAATGTCCTCGGTGAGATTTTCGTTTATAGCCTCAGTAATAATAGGAAAAATACAAGAGGTGACCTCAGTGGGGATTATCATGACCCGTCCCCTAGGGCCCATGTCATGACATACCCCAAGCCTACCTCCCAAAGGCCAGGGGTTGGAGACTAGTTCCAAAGGCATCAACCTGTAAGTGGGAGGAATTTTCCTAAGTACATGTATGCACGCATACACAACCACATTCCAAAGATAGAAAATTAAAACAAGCAGGACACTATAAATAACCACTTATTACAAGTAAAACTAAAAGTCAAATGGTCCAAAATACAAACCCAACAAAAGACCAATTGTAAAAAAAAAGAGAGTACAAAAGGAACTCTAGAAGTTGTTCACTAGAAACACTACATGATGGATAAGTATAGAGTAGCTGCTGGAAACTGTAGAAGTATGCCCTGCCTACCTGGTCTCACTAGGCTCCACTGGGTCCTAGGCCAACAAGTCCTCCATCAAGTCGGTGGTCATCTGCACCAGACACAACACATGCGGGTGAAACCCGTGCAGGGGTGAGTAACAAAATACTCAGTAGGAACCCCAAAACAAAAAATAAAAGACCACAATGAAATCCAAAACCAAACCACAAATCATGATCACCAAGTATGATCACAAAGCAAGACAGCCCACACCAGGTATATTATAGAGTAGGAAAGTAAGACCATTAGTCACGTCATGAAACACCATGGGATGTTGGAGAACTCCTCCTTAATGAGTATAGTGTACCTGTCGGGTCACATAGAAACCGCTTCCCAGTAACCTTGAGTTTGCTAAGGTACTCATCCTTGATGAGTACTGTAGGAATGATGGGTTACACAGAAGCCTCTCCCTACTGTGGGCATATCGGTTCTCACAAAAGTCACTTCCCACCAATGTTCATACTGAGGTACTCCTCATATCAAGTATCGTGGGTCTTCCAGGTCACACAGAAGTCACTCCCCACTGTGGGCCTATCAATTCACACAAAAACTACTTCACATAAGCTATAGTATCTGATCCACACAAGGTCGTTTGACAGTATTCTTTAGGCCCCAGCCAATCACATGGTTTTCGCACATAGCATGCTTGATCTCGGGAAAACTGCTCCCTAAGACCTTATTTGTATTTCAGTTTCCATAAAATCCTCCATAGAGTAATCCAAACGATCTGCCTCATCATGAGGTTTCCAACACCTCAAACGGATTGTCAATCGGACGCCCAGTTTGCAAGTTGTTGGCATTATTCTAAAAAGGGGACGGTTGGGTCTAGGTCTGGTTTGACTCGGTCAGACCGACCCAACCCGGCCAGGGGTCTATTGATCTAACCCAGGTCTATTGACCCGACCCGGACCCGGCCCAGCCTAGGTCCCACCCGGTTCGACCCATGTCCTACCCGGTCCACCAAGGGACGGACTGGCTCCGCCTGGCCAGAACGCGGTTGGAAGTTGTGTCTGGCTCCCCCATCACCCTACAGGTCGTCAATGGGTCTATCTCCTCCATCGTGGTCAATTGACCGTGTCCTGGCACTACGCGGTTGGCCAACTGGACTCTCCACACACAGTCAATCGATCGCGTGCTCCTAAGATGTGTGGCCCACGACTACGCGCTGCTCCACTAACGTGGCTGAGGAGTCACATCTCTGCCACCATCCAGTGGCTCTTCCTGCTGCACCGCATCCTCAGTCATTCATGGAATCCGACTCTGGCACCTCGTCCTGGTGCGCCGCCACCCACTGACGTCGGGGCATCGGTGGTCTCTTATGTGGACCACTGGATCCATACCGGTAATTCATTCTTTGCACTGACTACGCCTCTAGCCTCCATGGGGTATCAAATTCCCTGAAAAGAACTTGAATTTGCCTTTCCGCCCCTTTTAAATGCTCAACCATGAAGAATTTACAAGCAGAGGGGCTCGGGACTTTTTCATGTCAGCTTATGCCCTCTTCATTAGATTTTTAAAACAAGTAGAGGTTTGAGGATGATGTTCTATCAACAATAATTCAATCCAGATATAGAAACCCAATAATAACACCCTCCTGAAAGAATGCATGGTTCATGGATCAACATGTTCATAGGTTGATCTAAATTCTTCGTTATTAGAAAGAAGAATGAGGAACCTGAACAAAATAAACCCCTACCTCAATCGACATTCATCATTGAAGCACTCCGCACTTGAGGATTCAAGCTCTGTTGGTGTTTGTCACTTCTCGGTCTCATTCTACATAAAGTGTCGACATCTCTAATGATCCTGTCAAAGTTTATCATTCGTCATTGGAGGGAATCCTTGTCGTAGATTTGTCAGATAATTTCAACGGTTTAATTCTCATTTCTCCAATGCATAATCTTATTAAAATAAAATACATCGCATCATTTCTGTTACACTGCAATTTCGCGTTGTTACGCTATTTTATTTATGAAACAGCGCATCTATTACTCTACACAAAAACGATTCATTAATGAGATTCCTTTAATGCATCTCGTCGCTACACCGCAGCGCAGTCGTCTGCCACTCAACAGTGAGAAAAGAAAAAATAAAATAACTTTTTAAGTTATTTTATTATTTTTTGGAAAGTTTGAAAATTAACTTTTCTGTCTGACCCTTTTCAGTCGAAGTTAAGTCCATTCTAGGTGAATCCCATCATTTTGAGTTCAATGGTTCCCTCGTATTTTTGATCTGATCACCGTTTTAAAAGTTAGAAAAACCCTCTCGCATGTTTACTTAAACGAACTTAAAAAAAAGTTCAAAATTCCATTCTGGTCCCACCGGGCCACAGAATCCCATGTCATCAAAGTGTGTACTCTCAAAATAATTCCATAGAATTTTAAAAAGATACATGGAAATTCTGGTACATTACATTTTCCCCACCTTAGGGATTTATGTCCCTGAAATCCAAAACAAAGGCTAATCAAACAATTAGGGGTACTAAGAATGAATCTGAGCCTCCTGCTCCCATGTTCTCTCTTGGTGATTACTGTGCTGCCACTGAACAAGCACTAGAGGAATCGACCATACACAAAGGACCCACTCCCATCGGTCCTCTATCTCCACTAGTGACTCCATAAACGTCACCCTATCATAAATATCCAGCTCACTCTGGTCGATGACATGCCACAGATCATGCATGTATCTCCTCATTTGTGACACGTGGGAAAGATCATGCACCCAATGCATCTATGGGGGAATAGCTAGGTGGTATTCCACCTCACCAACTCTACTGAGAATCTAGAAATTTCTGATGAACCTCAGAGATAAATTATCTCCACGGCCAAATCTATGTAGTCCCCATCAGGGTGAGACCTGAAAGAAAATAATGGTCTCCCTCCTCGAATTCCAAGGGTATTCATCTCCAATCAGTATACGATTTATGCCTACTCCTTGTAGTCCTCATCTGCTCCTAGATGACTTGCACCTTCTCAGTGGTAGCTCGTATTAACTCTGGACCCATGAGTACTGACTCCCATGGGTCTGTCCAACATAGAGGTGATCTACATGGTCACTTGTACAATGCTTCAAACATTGTCGTTCCAATGGTCTAGTGATGGCTATTGTTTTATAAAAACTCAACAAGTAGTAGGTGTTCCTCCCAACTATGACCAAAATCAAGGATGCAAGCACAAAGCATGTCCTCCAAGGGCTGTATGGTTTGCTACGTCTGACCATCTTTTTGAGGGTAGAAAGTTGTGATCAAGTGCAACTAAGTCCCAAACACCTCATGCAATCCCTTCTACAACCGGGATGTAAAGCATGCATCACGGTATGAGAAAATCGTAAAAGGTACCCCGTGAAACCACACTATCTCTCGGACATAGAGGCGTCTCAATCCCTCTATTGATCCCTACTTCTGGTTGGGTAGGAAGTGAGCCAACTTGGTGAGTTGGTCAACGATCACCCAGATAGAATTGTGGCCCCTGGATGTGCATGGTAACCCTGTCACGAAGTCCATGGAGATACCATCCCACTTCCATTTTGTTACCTCAAGTGGTTTTTCCAAGCCTTCTTATCCCTGATGCTCAGCCTTTACATGCTGAAAAGTGATGCATCATGAAACGAACTCTATCACCGCTTTCTTCATCCTTGGCCACCAGTACTGACATCAAAGGTCCTGGTAAATCTTCACCACACCAGGATTTACCACAAAAGGGGATATATGGAATAACCTGAACAACTCCTCCCAAAACATCATTGGTGCTATGGTGCATCCTCAGAAAAGGATGACGTTCTCCCCACCTATCGAAAATCCATCAAGAGCCTATCCTAAGGATAACTGAGCACGACGAGATTCACAGTCAACATCCACAAGTTTTGCCTCCCTAACTCACTATAAGTTTGGGGGAGTGACAGTCATTGACTGAAGGTAATATGCTCCATCATCATCCCAAAAGTATATCTACATTGCGGATATCTGCATTGTAGCCTCACTCAACAGTTGTAAACTAGACCTCCTTCTGAGCATGTATTCCACCACCTTCCCCTTCCCAGGAGTATAGACTATATTAAAGTCGTAGTACTAGAGAAACTCCATCCATCACTGATTACTCAAGTTCAGCTCCTTCTATGAGAAGATATACCTGAGACTCTTGTGTTCAGAGTAGATGGTAAACCGTTCACCCATCAAGTAGTGTCGCCACATCTTCAAGGAGAAGACCAGTGTTGCTAACTCTAGTTCATGGGTCATGTATTTCTACTAAATATGATTCAACTTCCTTGATCTGTATGATATCAATACTCACTCCTAAATCAGGACACAACCTAGTTTGGTTCTTGATGTTTCACAGAAGACTACAAACCCAACGCCCTCTTCTAGTAGTCTCAAGATGGGGGAACTCGTCAGTCTCTACCTCTACTCCTGGAAACTCTACTGGACCTTCTTTGACCACAATAATGGTTTTTCCTTCCATTTCATGGATGATAAAGGTGTTTCTACTCTGAAAAATCCAAGCATGAACCTCCGGTAGTACCCAACCAACCCCAAGAAACTTCGCACCTCAATCACAATCCTGGGTGGCTCTCAAAAAATCACTGCCTCTATCTTCACTGGATCCACTATAACTTCATCCTCCTAGATGATGTGGCCCAGAAAATGGACCTCCCAAATCCAGAATTGGCACTTCAAGAGCTTACCATAAATCTGGTGCTCTCAGAGTGTATCCAAGACTATCTGTAGGTGTGTATCATGCTCCTACTCTAACGCTGAGTACACCAAGATGTCATCAATTAAGACCACCACAAAACGATTGAGGTACAGCTGGAAGATCCTATTCATGAGTCCCATGAACACTACTGTTGCATTGGACACACTGAAGGGAATCACCAAGAACTCGTAGTGTCTATACCGGTATTTGAAGGTTATCTTTGATATGTCCTCATCCTGTATCCGAAGTTAATGATAGCCTAATCTGAGGTATATCTTTGCAAACCACCTCACTCCATTCAGTTAATTGAAGAGGTCATAAATCCTCAGGAGTGGATACTTTTTCTTCACAGTCACCTGGTTCAGGTTACAGAAGTCCACGCATAGCCTCAAGCTCCCATATGCCTTCTTGGTAAATACCACTAGGGCTACCCATGGTGAAACAATGGGCCTTATGAACCCCTTCCCCTGTAAGTCCTCCAGTTATACCCTCAATTCACAAAGCTTCATGGGAGATATACGATATGATGGTGTAGATATTGGTGTCTTCCCCATGTATAGATAGATGCAGAAGTCTACCTCCCTGTGAGGAGGTGGTCTCAAAACTTCCTCAGGAAAGACATCCTCATACTCATCCACCACTATAAGAAATCTTGGACTCCTCTCACCCAATACACTGAGGGTGAGGCTAGTAAACTGGTGAGTGATCAGTTGGACCCTCCTCTGAGAAAGTCCATCATTTGCTGCAAAAGTTCCCTTCTCACCAGTGAAGGAAAACCAGGTCCCATTCTAAAGGACACACCACACTTTGTGCCTAAAATAGTCGATCTAAGCATGGACTGTAGATAACCAATCCATACCCAAGATAACATCGTAAGGCCTTGATGCCACTACTAGGAGATCCCAGTCAAATCCCTCGCCTCCTAGAGTAAGATCACACTACCGACACCATTGTGTAATCGTTGAATCCCCTCTTGTAAGATTCTATAATCAAAAGGATCAAGCCAACAACTCCACTGGAATCTTCGAGCCTCTAACAAGGTCTATGGAAAGGAAAGAGTGACTGGAACATATGTCTATAAGAACTATAGCTAAGGTAGAGAAGATAGGGATCGTACCTTTAATCATCTGTAGAGCATCATGGTTTTAGTCCTTCATCACTTAAAGTCGGCCTTTCCCCTGTCTTCCAGCTCTCTAAGCCCGTGGTGGACCACCTGGGGGTGGTGGTGGTAGCACCATGAACCATTGTCTACCATCTGTTGCTTGGTCATCTCCCCTTCCATGTCTATTGCCCTGCAGACCCCCTTGCATGAACCTCTTCCTCTTCCTTGGTGGTCCCTTGATCGTCTACTAATCGTCTGTGTGGTGGTTCGGACAGTCACGAGCCATGTGTACCTTCCCGCCACACGTGAAGCACTGCCCGGTTCCCTATTGACTCCCTCTACTCTGGGATCCCCGTATTGCCGACCCTGAGTCCTGGGGTTTCCCCCTGAAAGACCTATCCTGCTTAGGCCCTCGTGTCTTCTGCTTGATCCACACTACTAAAGACTATTCCTCCTGAGGATTTCATGTGGCTCCAACTATCGGTGTTTTCTCTACTAGAAATTTCTTCAAAAGAATGGATCGCTCTAGCACTCTAGCCTGAGTGTGGATGCTGAGAGACATTATGGATGCCCTGATCTCCCATCTGTGTCCTTGATCAAAGGTCCAAACTCTAAAGAAAGGGTCATGCACCATGTTTGTGGACCAGAAAGAGGGGTCTGTAAACCTTGTAGAGTACTCAGCCACTGACATGCTACACTTTTGTAGGTGAATTAGCTCCTAAATGTGAATAGAGTGAAAATTCACTGGGAAGAACTCCTCCTGAAAAAGCCACTCGAAGCCAGCGCAAGAGAGGGTCAGCTCATCATGCGTCTGGATGGTCAAGCTCCACTGTCTTATTTTCGAGACCTGCAAAAGGCTCACGGCTAAGATCTCCATATGGTCAAGCGGTGTCGTCACTAAGCATAAGACTCACGTCACTGCCTCCAACCAGTCCTCAGCGACCTAAGGATAGGTCTCTCCCATGAACCTGGGAGGTCTCTATCTCTGAAACTCATGCAAGGAACTAAGTATGTGTATGTCCCCTACCGGTAACACCGGAAATAACTGCTGATCAATGGGTGGTGGAAACACCGGTGTACCACCCGGAAGGGCCATCTCTAGTACTGGTCCCTGAATCGACGCCTCATCGCTAGGCAGGTTGTCCACATGATCAAATATTGGAAGCCTAGCTGACTGTCTATGTGGAGGCATCCTGAAATAGATCAAGTTGTACTATAGTCAGAAGATTATACCTAGTGAGCTAACTCTTATTCAATAAAATCATAAGGATACACTTATGAAACCAGTGTTTTAATGTATAGAGCCAAAAATTAGAATTCAGGATCCAGGTGTATGGATATGTCATTTGTCGCACCAACATTGGACTCCCTAAATCTAAAAGTCGAACTTGAAACATTCAACACTATTTCCCCAAAAACAAAACAATAGACTCCCAGTCTTTGAGGTAGAACCGAACACCTCTGGTACCACTTTTCCATGACTCTTCCCCCTGGGCTCATGTCGTGACATACCCCAATCCCGGCTCCCGAAGGCCAGGGGTTGGCGACTAGCGCAGAAGGCATCAACCTTCAAGTGGGAGGCATTTTCCTGAGTACCTACACACATGCACACACAACCACATCTCAAAGACAAAGAAGTAAAACAAGCAGTCTACTAAAAATAACCACTAAGTACAAGTACAACTGAAAGTCAAATGGGCTAAAATACAAACCCAACAAAAGACCAAATGGAAAACTGGAGAGTACAAAAGAAACTCTAGAAGACATATGCTGGAAACCATGCCTGATGGGTAAGTACAGAGTATTTACTGCAAGTTGTAAAAGTACACCCCACCTTCCTGATCTCACTGGGATTTACCGGGTCCTAGGCCACCAAGTCCTTTATCAAGTTTGTTGTCGTCTGCACAAGACACTACACGTGCGGGAAAAGCCCATACAGGGGTGAGTAACAAAATACTCAGTAGGTGATTATCCACTAAATGAGGAAAATATTCATTGTTAATATATATAATATTCATGTGCTTTATTATTCATAAACACCATTTTAGTGCATTTTACACTTTGAACATCATTTCACATTATGATTGTAATTCCTTCTTAAAATGCACTATTATGTGGTACATTTTTTAACATCATTTAAAGTACCCAATGATCTTGATTTTATTTTCATATTTAATTTTCAGGTTTATAATTATATTGGTAACAATTCATACTTGTGGAGTGTTGGAAGATTCACATTGGAAGACCACCAAAATGGGATTTCATGCAAACAATTATAGAGAAGGCAGATTGGACACCAGACCACTGATGAGAATGTGGGGCCTAACATACAGGCCCAATGAATCCCAATTTTAGTAGGATGATAGAATGAATATATAGTAACAAATCATTTTTTATAATACAGTGCTAATTTGGCCTCCATGGTGGATATTAAGGTGGCCCAATTTAGAGATAAAATTCTAGGCCAAATTCTGAGGCCCAGAAAAATAGCCCACCAATTTAATCATATATAGTCAACCAAATATCCATTTGGTCTGAAATTTTACATATAGATAGTATATAGAATTAGTTTCACTTTTTTATTTTATGGACCACTCCAATGCTTCCATATAGAAGGCCATTCAGACGCGTCTATTCAGAGGATGAAAGTTGGCTGCCACCTCGGGTCGAGGGTGGAAAAATCAACTTTCCCTCAACTTTCCACTCACCTATGGCCTACCATAATTAATTGAGGAGACTTTGAATATTGGAGTCTCGAACCAAGTATTCAAAAATTTCTATTTAAGGCAGTTTTGGTGGAGTATTTTATCATATTTTGAGCTTTCTTTCATTGTATTGTTATACAGCGATTTTGTTGACTCAAGTTTGTCTTTTACATGTAAGTTGTTTTAATTCATCCTAGTTTCTTAATAAAAGTTATTATTATAATATTATTCTATTCTTATACATATAACTTTGATATATTTACCTCAAGGTGTGAATTTATTCACACCAAACCTTGTGAAATTATTCACAAAACGGTGGAGTGATCATTTTCTTTTTATTGTTTTCTTTACTTCTTCAATTCCTCCCTCATGAGTCTACTTCCCGCTTCCATTGAAACCATAGAATCAATGGAGGGATAACCCACTTATGGGTTAATACAAGGGAGTAGAAAGGGGATGTATTGGATCTTCTTTATCACCCCATTAATTTATAATCACTTCTTTTAATTGAGATTTTTTATTTGATGATTTTAAAACTTCTTCGTCCTTGTTGAATTTTAAGGCCACATACTTTAGGTGCTAATACAAAACTTTACCTTGGAGTTCTCATAAATTTGATCCTCCAAGTGTATATGTGATTAGTATTATGGTGTTTTGGTATAAAATCTATAACTGATGAATTTTTTTGATCTCCTTAAATGAACTCATCTCAAATATAATAAATTAAAATAATTGAAAAGGGAATACGTCCAATCCACCCCAAGTGATAACCTAGGATCAAATCATTATCTTAATTTGAATTAACATAAAACTGTTATTGATACCTTAAACCCATCTAAAATCAACCCAATTTGTCCACTTAATAGCCAAAAAGAATCCATAAAATGTACGTGTCTTTAGGTTACTTCTTAGGTCTCTGAGGATTCGATAACCCAAGCTAAACTACAAGGATCATTCTACCTTCATCTCTTGGGTAAATTTGAGCGTGAATAAAATTTTGGCGTCATTGCTGGGGACCAAAGTAAGTCATATCAACACCCATTCTATTCTCCCCCATTTATTCTATTCTCACTCAAGATCTCTTATTTTTCCCCTTTCTCATTTTTTTTTCTTTTGGTGCATGTCCGCCTACACCCGCGATCAATCGAACCGTCTATTTAGGGTGGAAAGTCCTAGGTTTGGGGAGTCAAGTGAACCTAGGGGATTGTTTCTATTAGATCCTAATTCTCTTGATATTCTAGAGTCCAAAATTGATCATATTTAATTGGAAGGTCTTCAAAGAAACCAACTCATAGACTTGGATGGAAACCAAAATGGAAATCCAAATGAGGCAGCCTCAAACTTGGGGAATGAGGTCGATCAAATAATGAATGAATACCTCACACCTTCCTGGACCAATACCCCCTCATGCATTAGACACAACTCCCTAGGAGATGACAATTACATCTTTAAACCCCATGTACTAACCCACCTTTCGACATTCCATGGAATGGAGTCTGAGATGCCTTATCTTCATGTTAAGGAGTTCCATGACATTATAGAAACCATGTGTCCCCCACATCAACTAGAATCAACTAAGATGGGTATATTCCCTTTTTCTTTAAAGGATCGAGCTATAAATTGTCTAAAAAATTTGATACCATCATCCATAAACTCTTGGGACCAACTACAATGATAATTCTACAAAAAATACTTTCCCCACCATAAAAAAATTTCACTTAAAAAGAGTATCCAAAACTTTTTTGAAAAAGAGGGAGGGTCATTCTATGAAACATGGGAGAGGTTTAAAGGCACTATAAACATGGTTCCACACCATGGTTTTATATTCCTAAACAAGTTGAAATTTTGTATGAAGGGTTGGGTTCGGGGATCAAACAATTCATTGACATGATGTGTAATGGAACCTTTAAAAAAATCCCCAAATGATGCTTACGAGTATCTAGAAAGACTTACTGAACAGAACCAAATATGGGGAACTTCACCTTATTCTGAAAAGCCACAAAGAACTACTGGAATTCATACACGTAGAGAAGAGGAACTCTTTAGGGCTAAACTCACAGCACTCTCTAGGAAGGTTGAAGAGATAGACCTTAGGAAAGTCTATGAAATTCAAACTGCTGACCCTATTGGCACAATTTGTGACAAACATGACCATAAGACAGAAAACTACCCAACCATTCCATCCATAAAGGATGTTATTTTAGGAGGACCCCCAACAGAAGTAAATGCTTTGAACTTTCAAAATCCTCAATACCAAAACACCTTCAACACAAGGTATAATGACCACCCAGGCTTCCACTAGAAAGATAACCAGCAACCTAGCCAACCACAGGGACAAAATCCTTACCCCCATCAGAAATACCAAACCCATAACCAGTTCCAAAACCAACCTATCCAACACCAAAATCCACCGGTCCATTTTCATCAAACCATACCACCTCCAAAATATCTCCCTAGTATAAACTAATATTCTCAAGCACCAACCCAAACTATTCCACAAAGCCTACTAGAACAACTGTGCAAACAAATGGAAAGGATAAACTCAGAAGTCTATTCCCTAAAATAAGAACTTCAAACCATCAAAACTGGAAAGGCACCCATGCCTACTCAGGCGGTACCATCCTCAAATTCAAGGGGAGAGTCAAGTTGTACTCAAACAACTCATGAACAACTAAAGGATATTACTATTTTAAGAAGTGGGAAATCAATTTAGAAACCTGAAAAAATAATTCAGAAACCATTTGAAGCTTCAAACTCTAATGAAAATTCAAATGAACAACAAGATAAAACTGAGGAAACTAATAATAATGTGAAAGAAAAAACTCTTCAACAAAAAAAACCCCACAACCTACACCATCTCCTCAACTCATGAGGGGGAAAACCAAACCTTAATTGAGTGAAACATTGAGAGAAATCTTCTCACAAGTCAAGTTGAACATTCCCCTTCTCGATTCCATCCAAACCATACCTTCCTACTCAAAATACCTTAAGGACTTGTGCACTTTTAAAAGAAAATTTTCACATAAAAACCAAGTCCTTTTGGCTGCTAATGTGAGTACCACCATTCAAGGGACCATTCCTCCTAAGTTGAAAGACCTGGGTTTCCCTTACAGTAGTGTTGAACTAGGAGAGAGAAAATTTGTCAAGGCCTTGTGTGACCTATGTGCTAGTGTCAATCTCATCCCCTATGTTGTGCACTACTAGTTAGGCCTAGAAGAGCTCCAACCCACATCGGTCACACTTCAACTTGTTGATCATAGAATTAGGGTTCCAAAGGGGATTTTAAAGGATGTTCTAGTAAAGGTTGAAAACTTCATCTATCTTGCTGACTTCATTGTCCTTGACAACCATACAAACTTAGGAAATAAGGAACAAACCCCAATTATCCTTGGTCATCCTTTCCTTGCAACAATCAACACTATTATCCAAGTCTGAAATGGGAACATGACCATCACCTTTGGGAACATGAGTCTAGACTTGAACATTTATAATGTAAGCTCATAAATAGGGGATGATGAGGATATTCATGAATTAAACATGATTAGAAGCATTGATAATGAATCCATATAAAATCAAGCAATATTTGATGGATATTTAAGTTAGGATGAGATTTACTTCCTTTGTTCACATGAAGGATGTTTATCTCCTTGGATTGAATCATTTTAAAATTTCTCTTATGATGAAGTATTAGGTCCAACAATTAGTGAAACCTTTCAGGAAACCACTTTCATGGAGACCACTCCAACTTCCTTCCCTAAATCTGATCAAGACAATCTAGTATTTGAAACTTCTACATGTGGGGATTCAATCCTATCTAAAACTCTAGGAAACAAAATTGATCTAGATCCAATGTCCCAATCTTCTGCTAAAATTATGAACCAAACTGATCTTGAATTGAAGGAACTTCCCACTGCACTCAAGTATGCCTTCCTAGGGGACAATCAAACACATCCTATTTCCATTTATTCTTCTCCTGAAGCTAATCATGAGAGGATGCTTCTAGATGTCCTTAGGAAACATAAGAAAGCCATTGGTTGGACCCTGTCTAATATTTCTGGGATTAGCCCACTTATCGGGACTCATAGGATTGTTTTGGAATCTGATTCAAATCCATGTCGTCAACCTTAACGGTGAATCAATCCTAATCTCATGGTAGTAGTGAGAAAATAAATTCTAAAATTGTTAAAATCTGGTATCATATATCCCATAGCTGAGAGTGAGTAGGTCAGCCTAATCCAAGTGGTTCCCAAGAAGGCAGGAATCATAGTGATAACCAATAAGGATGGAGAGGTTCTTCCAACTAGGGTGAGTAGTGGATGGAGGGTCTTCATTGACTATAGGAGGCTAAACTCATTCACCAAGAAGGACCATTTCCCCTTACCATTCATTGACCAAGTACTTGAGAGAGTGGCAGGTCATGCCTTCTACTGTTTCTTAGATGGGTACTCGGGGTATAATCAAATTGAGTTCTCCCTAGAGGATCAAGGGAAGACTACATTCACATGTCCATTCGGCACCTTTTCCTTCAAACGTGTGCCCTTCGGGTTATGGAATTCCCCTATAACCTTCCATCGATGCATGATGGGAATATTCTCAGACATGGTAGGGGATTTTCTTGAGGTCTTCATGGATTAATTATATGTATTTGGGGATACATTTGAGGGATGTCTTAGTAATGTGGAGAGAGTTTTGTCCAGATGTGAAGAAACAAATATGGTCCTAAACTAGAAAAAATGCCATTTCATGGTTAAACAAGGATTAGTCCTTGGCCATATAGTCTCGGGTAGGTGGATTGAAGTTGATAATGCAAAGTTTGAAATCATTCATCACCTTCCATCCCCCATAAATATTAAGGAAGTGAGGTCTTTCTTAGGACATGCTGGTTTCTATAGAAGATTCATCAAGGAATTTAGTTCAATCTCCCGTCCCCTTTGTGCTCTCCTAGTAAAGGATGCTCCATTTGTTTGGATAGAAAGTTGTGAGGGTTTATTATCAACCCTCAAATCCTCTCTCACCTCTACTCCCATCATTAAATCTCCAAATTGGAACCTTCCTTTCGAACTTATGTGTGATTCTAGTGACTTTTCTGTAGGAGCGGTGTTAAGACAAAGTTGTGATAAAAATCCTTATGTCATTTCTTATGCAAGAAAATCCCTAAATGATGCCCAAATCAACTAAACCACTACTGAAAAAGAGTTAATTTCTATTGTGTTTTCCTTAGATAAGGTTAGCTCCTACCTCTTAGGATCCCCCATCACTGTGTTCACTGACCATTTTGCACTAAAATACCTCTTCCAAAAACAAGAATCTAAGGCTAGACTGATTAGGTGGGTCCTTATCTTACAAGAATTTTACCTCACAATCAAGGATAAAAAGGGTGTTGAAAATTTTGTAGTTGATCACATCTCTAGGATGGAATTAAAAGACAACTCAAATCACCTTTCTGTGTCTGATTCATTTCTTGATGAACACCTATACTCTATGAGTAACTGCCCTTGGTATGCTGACATAGCCAATTTCTTAGTTACAGGAGTAATTACAAAATTCTTAGGGACTCAAGCTCAAAGGAAATTCCTTTATGATGTTAGGAACTATCTGTTTGATGATCCATACCTCTATAAGTTCTTCCCTAACCAAGTCATTAGGAGGTGTGTCCCAGAATTTGAATAAGATTCCATCCTTAAATTCTGTCATAGTGAGGCATGTGGAGGTCACTTTTCCTCTAAGAAAACTTATTCTAAGGTTCTTCAGTGTGGTCTCTTCTAGCCCACCCTCTCAAGGGACTCCTACACATTTTTTCAAAGTTTTCCTAAGTGTCAACAGGTAGGATCAATCACAAAAAGGAATCAAATTCCACTCACTCCCATCTTAGTGATTGAAATCTTTGACTGCTAGGGAATCGATTTCATGGGTCCCTTCCCAAACTCTAGGGGATACATCTACATCCTCTTAGCTTTTGATTATGTCTCAAAATGGGTTGAAGACATTCCCGCCAAGTCTAATGACCATCATGTTGTGATCCGATTTCTAAAAGAGCACATATTTTCTCGATTTAGAATTCCTAGGACTATAATCAGTGATCGAGGAACCCATTTCTGCAACCGTCCATTCTCTTCACTCATGTCTAAGTATGGGATTTCTCATAAATTTTCCACTATGTACCATCCTCAAACCAATGGTCAAGATGAGTTAGAAAATAGGGAGATTAAAAATATTCTTGAAAAAACTGTCAATACTTCTATGAAAGACTGGTCTGAGAAACTCTTGGATGCTCTTTAGGCCTATCGAACTACATATAAAACCATTTTAAGAATGTTCCCATATAGGTTGGTTTATGGTAAGGCGTGCCATTTGCCAGTGGATATTGAACATAAGGCATTTTGGGAAATTAATAAAATGAATTATGACCTATCATTGGTCGAAACAAAAAGGAAATTAGATCTCAATGAACTTGAAGAACTTAGGATAGAGGCTTATGAAAATTCAAGGATCAATAAAGCTAAAGTACAAGCCTACCAATCTCAAAATCTTAAAACCAAACACATTGTATTGGGTAAACCTATTCTTTCATATAGTTATAAACTTCATTTACACCCAAGAAAGTTGAGGTCTAGATGGTCAGGTCCATACATAGTGCATAAGGTGTACCCCCATGGGGCTGTAGAAATTCAAGATCCCACCAATGGTGAAACCTTTAAAGTTAATGGTCATAGAGTCAAACCATTCATTGAACCATTCCAAAAAAAATGAAGTTGATGAAAACTTGTGTGAACCAACCTTAGATGAGAAAAATACTTAAATAATTAAGGGTCTAAGTTGACCTAGTGACATTAAACCAAAGCGCTGCACGAAAGGAAACCTGTGGTTTTCATGTTTCCAATCTTTTTGGAATCATCTTTATTTTTCAAATAGGATTAATTAATAATTTTTATATTTAAAAAAAATATATTGTTGACCTATTCTTCTATTATGAGTATGGATGGGTATGAAAGGGGAGCACCATATTTATCTGTGTCAGATGGTGTGATCCTTGAGTAATACCTTACCCAGAAATTTAAAAAGAAGACAATGTATCATCAGTTCATTTTATTTTTATGTGTTTATAGGTTAAAATAAAAATACAAAATATATATATATATATATATTAATAAATAAATAAAAAGGAGACTTCATAGGTCGTGGGTCAAACCCGGTCACAACCGGCGAAGCCGCGGGGAATTGATCCCAGGACCGAAGGGAGACAGGGGCGTGCGCTTACCACTGACCTACGGATTTTTGTGATTCCTTATTCTATAATTTTTATATATATACTTATATTTTACTTTCTTTATTATATAAATATATATATATAGTTTTTTTTTGTTTTTTTTTCTTTTTTCTCCACTAGGGAATTCTCAGAGTGACATCGAGATCAAGGGATTAAAAGGGAGCAACAAGAATTTCAACTTCAACCACCAGGTGACTTCATTCCATGATCCTCATTTTCAATTTCCTTTTTGAAATCTCATTCTCTACCTCTACCCCCTTATAAATTTTCTTTTCTTTAAACACTGGGGACAGTTTTATTTTAATATGGGGGGAGATAAAATAAAAAATGCTTTTGTGTCAAAAAAATGAATGATTTGAAAAACAAATGTGTAAATAGAAGGAAAAATTCCTTTAACTTTGAACATGGTAATACACATTGCACACTTTGAAACTGAATATCAAATAATTTAGCATGCCCTGATTCTGGTTTTAATCCTTGTATAATTTCATGAGCATAGATTTTGGAAAGTGTTGATATCCAATGTGATATTTCATCGTTTATATTTTCATCCAAATAAAAAAAGATCACAATGCACGTCCTTTGGATAGTGGAGTATTAGTTTGAGTTCAAGGGGTCCCCCAAATAAATATCATAGGTTTGGTGATCATTTTAGTTTTAATATGAGTGTTCAATAAAAAAATTTAAAAAAACAATAAATTTGCGCGTAGAGCAATGAAATGACCTAATGCGTGGCTTTTGACACTTGGGGATCATGACTCCATAGTTTTCTGACCCAGAGTTAGTAATTTTATCTCAATTTTTGGTAATTTGAATTTGTTTTTGACTGATTTAACTCGAGATGATGCCCGAGTATGTGGGCTTCACTTGGTACCCTAAGGTCTTTGAGCCTGGGAGTCATCGGCAAAGTCTCGCTACAGGGGTTGACTCTTTTGAGTGCAATTTAAATTACCATGGAAAAATTGAAAAAACCAAAAAAAATACAATAAAAAAATTTAATACTCATCTTAATATTTAAATGTGATTCCACCTAGCGCTTCCATTATTTCCCTCTTGAATAAAGATGAACCCCCATGTCTAATGCGATGCACAACACATCATCACTCTTAATTGATATTGGATGAAATATGGCGATGAATTTGAACAAAGGAATGGGATTGGGATTGGGATCTTCTAATGAAACTATCATGTATTAAAATATTTTGATGGGTTTCGTGATTTTTTGGTATAAGGGTTTTTTGTGATCATTGTGTATTAAAATGTTTTTGGAAAAGGGAATTCGAATTTCATATTGTTGAGATATATTTTTCTCGGGACTAGAAAAACACAAGATGGGGGGTGTGATTAGACACTAAATGAGGCTAATATTCATTGTTAATATATATATATAATATTCATGTGATTTATTATTCATAAACACCATTTTAGTGCATTTTACACTTTGAACATCATTTCACATTATGAATGTAATTCCTTCTTAAAATTCACTATTATGTGGTACATTTTTTAACATCATTTAAAGTACCCAATGATCTTGATTTTATTTTAATATTTAATTTTCAGGTTTCTAATTATATTGGGAACAATTCATACTTGTGTAGTTTTAGAAGACTCGCATTGGAAGACCACAAAAATAGGATTTCATGCAAACAATTCTGGAGAAGGAAGATTGGACACCATCCCACTAATGAGAATGTGGGGCCCAACATACAGCCCCAATGAAGCCCAAATTTCATGGAATGATAGAAGATATATAGATAAAAAAATAATTCTTCATAATACAGTGCTAATTTGGCCTCCATGGTGGCTATTAAGGCGTCCCAATTTAGAGATAAAATTCTGGGCCAGATTCTACGGCCCAGAAAAATATCCCACCAATTTAATCATATCTCGTCAACAACATATCCATTTGGGATGAAATTTTACACAGAGCTAGAATACATCAGTAGATTAACTTTTTTATTCTATGGATCACTCCAATTCGTCCATCTAGAAGGCCATTAAGATGCGTTTGTTCAGTGGATGAAAGATGGCTTCCACCTCGGGTCAAGGGTGGAAAAATCAACTCTCCCTCAACTTTCCACCCACTTATGGCCTACCAAAATTAATTGAGGAGACTTGGACTAGTGGAGGCTCAACCCAAGACTTCAAAAATTCCTATTTAAGGTAGTGGTGGTGGAGGAGTTGATCATCTTTTGAGCTTTCTTTCATTATAATGTTATGTTGCGATTTTGTTGTCTCAAGTTTGTCTTTCACATGTAAGTTGTTTTAATTCATCCTAGTTTCTTAATAAAAGTTCTTATTCTACTATTATTCTATTATTCTCCATCTAAATGTTATACTGTTTCCTCAAGGTGTGAATTTATTCACACCAAACCTTGTGAAATTATTCACACAATGGTGGAGTGATCATTTTCTTTTTATTGTTTTCTTGACTTCTTCAATTCCTCCCTCATGAGTCTACTTCCCGCTTCCATTGAAACCATAGCATCAATGGAGGGATAACCCACTTATGGGTTGATCCAAGGGAGTAGAAAGGGGGTGAATTGGATGTTATTTATCACCCCATTAATGTTTAATTACTTCTTTTAATTGAGATTTTTTATTTGATGATTTTAAAACTTTTTCATCCTGGTTGAATTTTAAGGCCACACACTTTAAGTGCTAACACAAACCTTTACCTTGGAGTGCTCATAAATTTGATCCTCCAAGTTTATATGTGGTTAGTATTATGGTGTGTTGGTATAAAATTCGTAAGTGATGAAGTTTTTTGATCTCCTTAAATGAACTCATCTCAAATATAAGAAATTAAAATAATTGAAAAGAGAATACGTCCAATCCACCCCAAGTGATAACCTAGGATCAACTCATTATCTTAATTTGAATTAACTTAAATCTATTAGTGATACCTTAAACCCATCTAAAATCAACCCAAGTTTGCCACTTCATATCCAAAAACAATCCATAGAATGTATGTGTATGTAGGTTACTTCTTAGGTCTTTAAGGATTCGATAACCCAAGCTAAACTACAAGGACCGTTCTACCTTCATCTCTTGGGTAAATCTGAGCGTGAATCAGTAGGGACCCCAAAACAATAAAGGAAAGACCACAAAACAATCCACAACCAAACCAAAAATCATGATCACCAAGCATGATCATGAATCAAGACAGCCCACACCAGGTATATTCTAGAGTAAGAAAGTAAGACTATTAGTCACATCATCAAACACCATGGGCTGCTGGAGAACTCATGCTCAATGAGTATAGTGGGCCTACCAGGTCACATATAAGTCTCTTCCCACTATCCTTGAGACCGATGTGGTACTCATATGTGATGAGTACTGTGGGTATGCTAGGTCACAAAGAAGTTGCTCCCCACTGTGGGCATGTCAGGTCACACAAAGACGCTTCCCACCTATGGCCATACTGAGGTACTCCTCTTGTCGAGTATTGTGGGTCTTCCAGGTCACACAGAAGTCGCTCCACCATGGGCCTGCCGGGTCACAAAAAAAGTCGCTTCCCACTAGGCTATAGTATCTGATCCTTACAGGGTCACTTGTCAGAAGTCTTTAGGTCTCCAGCAACCGCAAGGTTTCCGTACGTAGCACGCTTGATCTCGGGAAAACCGCACCCCAATCCCTTCTTTGTATTTCAACTCCCATGAAATCCTTTATAGAGTAAGCTAAAAGATCTGCCTCATTGTGAGGGTTCTAATGCCACAAACAGAACATCAATCGAACGCCCAGTTTTCCAGTTATTGGTGTTTTTCTAAAAAGGGGTCGGTGGGGTCTGGGTCTGGACCGAATCGGTCGGACCGACCCGAACTGACCTTGCCCAGGGTCCACCGACCCGAACCGGGTCCGCTAACCCGACCGAGACCCGTCCCGACCTAGGTGCAGCCCAGTCAGGCCTATTTGACCACGGGTCTGGCCCGCTGGAGCGGGTCCGGTTCACTAGGGTGGGTCTAGCCCGCACCCTGCCCGATCTCCCATGGGGCAGACCGGCTCTGCCTGGCCGGGATGCAGTTGGAAGTCAGGTTCGGCTCCCCATCTCCCCACAGGTCATCTGTGGGGTTGTCTCCTCCGTCGTGGTCAATCGACCATGGCCTGGCGCTATGTGACTGACCGGACTCTCTGCAAGTGGTCAACCGACCGCGTGCTCCAGAGATGTACGGCCTGCAGCTGTGGGCTGCTCCACCGACGCGGCCATGGGGTCGTGTCGCTGCTCTCGGCCCAACCGGAAACTCTTCTCACTGCGCTGCGGACCGAGCCGGCCACGGTAACCAACTCCGGCGCACTGTCGTGGTGCATCGCCACCCGCCCGCTGCTACCGGCGGGCACTTCCGCAGACCACCGGGTCCGCACCGGTGGTCTGTTCTTCGCACCGACTGCGCATCCGGCCTCTGTGGGGTATCGCCTTCCCTTCAAAGGCCTTGAATTTTCCTTTTCACCCCTTTCAAATGCTTTCCCATGAAGTACGCACAAGTGGAGGGGCTCAGGCCTTATTCGTGTCGGCTCATGCCCTCGGCATTAGAGTTTTAAAACAGGGGGAGGTTTGGGGATGATGTTCTACCAACAATAATTGAATACCACTGTAGAAACCCAAGAAGAACACCCTCCCGCAAGAACGCACGATCTATGGATCAACCTGTTCATGGGTTGATCCGCGTTCATCATTTTTTGAATGAAGAATGGGGAACATGAACAAAATAAACCCCCGCCTTGATCGACATTCGTCGTTGAAGCACTCCGCCCTCAGGGATTCAAGATCTATTGGCATTCGTGGCTTGCCGGTCCTGTTCTTCGTAAAGCATCGACGTTGCTAGCGATCCTTCTGACGTTTTTCATTCGTCGTTGGAGAGAATCCTTTCCATAGGTTCGTTAAATAATTTCCACGGTTTAATTCTCGTTTCTACAACGTGTTAGCTTATTAAAAGAAAACATGTCACAATGTTTCTCTTATGCTATGATGTTGCATCATTACATTATTTCATTTATGAAACAACATATCTGTTACATTGCACAAAAAAATGTGTCATTAAGGGGATTCCTTTAATGCACCTCATCGCCGCATCGCAGCGTCATCTTCCGCCGCTCAATGGTGAGAAAAATAAATAAATTTTTAGTTATTTTATTATTTTTTGAAATGTCTGAAAATTAACTTTTCCGTCCGACCCTTACCGGTCGAAGTTAAGTCCTTTCTAGGCGAATATCGGCGTTTCAAGTTCAACGGTGCCCTTAGATTTTTGATTTGAGCACCAGTTTAAAACTTAAAAAAACTTGCTCGCACGTTTACTTAAACGAACTTCAAAAAAGTTCAAAATTCTGTTCTGGGATCACCAGGCCTTGGAATCACGTGCCGTCAAAGCGTGTGGTCTCTAAATAATTTCATAAAATTTAAAAAAAATACATGAAAATTCTGGGACATTATAGGGATGGAAGGCTAACCTGTTGTGTAAAGATCCTAAAAGAAGCGAAGGACAAGGTCATTGATCTCCTTTTCTTTCGAGATAGTTCTTCCATCTGATGAGGTAAGACATGAAATAAGGTTTTTTCACTGCCTTCCAGAATCTTTCTGGTGGAAATAATGTGTATTAAGATCCCCTTCTCTGATATTAATGTCGCGAGCACACATAGACCAGTAACTTTCTTTTCTTCTAAAGGTATCATTGAGCTCAGTCTCAAGCGTTGCAATTCTATAAATGGTCGTGGGTGAGGGTGGGAGAGAGTGGTACTTGGTGAGTCTTTTTTCAATGGTGTCACATTGCCGATATGACTGATGGAACCACCTACCACTACATTTTTCAAGGTTATACGTGACTGTGAATTTTATCATGAACATCGAGTCCACTCGCATTCCATCTTGCTTTAATGACTTCTTCACACCCCATTTCCCTCATCCAGTAGCTTTCAAAGATAAAAGGTCATTCACGTCTCGACATTGCGTGGACTGTATCAATTTGAATGAGAACTGGATAGTGGTTTGACATGGTTGGGGTGAGGTGGGAGACCTGAAAGAGGTTAAAGATGGTGAGCTAGTTGGAAGATGCCAAGAATCTATTACATCTCTCCTCGATGTGGGTGTTCTCAAGGTGGCCACAGTACCACTAGGGGGTTACCTGTATGGCCCAAGTCAGTAAGCCATGTGCATTGGGTCTCCTGGAGAAAGTCTCTCGTATGGGTAGAGGGTCTGCCGGCACCCCCTCTCTTTTCACTTTGAAACACGATCTTGTTAAAATCTCCTCCCATTAGGAGGGGTCATAGGATGTCGTTCATAATTGTTTTAAGGAGGTCCCATTACTTCCACTTATCATTTTTGGGAGGGCCAACCATAGAAACCAATAAAGGAACGAACAAGCATGTTAGGATGATGGACAGAGGCAACAATATGGTTCGTGAGAAGTTCGTAATTCTCACGTCCACTTACTCCTTCCATAGGAGGAAAAGGCCTCCAGCACGACCTTGGTGTGGGATGAGGAAGCATCCCTAAAAACCCACTTTGGAGGCAATACCATGCATATCCTTGTTTTCGAGAACGGTTTTGGATAAGAAAACCACATTAGGGTGACTAAGAGAACTTTTGCACCGAAGCATAAGAATTTTGTGCGGGTTTCCAAGCCCACAACAGTTCCAACATATGATTTTCATTGGGCTAGGAGCCAGCCTCTACCTCTGAAATTTCAACAAACAATACATTATCTGCAGGATTCCATCTTTTTGGGAGTTACTCACTACCTAGGGGTGAATCTGTGCTTCGCTTGTGCCCACGATGTTCTGTAGGAGGGGGGTCAAATCCGAAGTCCCCCTACTTATCCTTCTGCATTTGGTGTGTGTGTGTGTGTGTGTGTTTTTGCATCAGTTGATGTCAACCCTTGCATGTCGTCTCCAACCTGGGAGGTGAGACATGGTATTTCAAAACTGAGGGGAAGAGCCGAGTTTGGAGGTTCAAATCCTGGGGGAGGAATCAGGTTTGGAGATTCAACATGTGGGGGAGGAACCATGTCTGGGGGGTCCTTTCATATATTTTTTGGGTTGCGTGGTGTTTTAAGAGCATCCTTCAGAAATTGAGGCAAGGATGAAATCAAGGCTTTCATTTTCACCGAATCTTTGTTTGGGATGACTGTGGCGTTCTCAGAGGCATGAGGGCATCTTGAGGGGCTAGGTTTCCTGCTTCTTTTGGGTGAACAGTATCGTTGTTGCCTGTAGGAAACCATGGCAACCCCAATAAAATGGTCCTTCAATGGTCCATGGTTGTGTACTTGATTAAGGACTTAGCAAGTTTCTCTCTATCCATATGTTTTTTAGATTCTGGAACAAATGCTTTTCCAGGATTTTTGGCGAGGAGTTAGGGTCCATAATGCATGACCACATTACCTTCTCCATCAATTGCTTTTGAGGTGCACTCCCCAGTATGCCCAATGCGCCCACAAAAGAAACAAAAGACCAACATCTTTTCATACTCGAATGCAATCCAAGTTTTTGAATTCCCCGTTGGAAGGATGGTACCCCTTAGGAGGGGGAAAACAACATCAATTGAGACCCTTATCCATGTGAAAGACCCCCATAGAATAGTCTCTGATCGATCTCATTCCATGAAGTCGCTGATACGCGACCTGATTTCTCTCATGATGCACTCAGATCTGACCCAGTAAGGGATCCCCGAAATCTGAACCCGGAAGGGTGGTTTGGAAAGGATGGCATTTAACGCATCCTCATGATTTTCCAGATCCTCCATTAGGATCAGTTGGTTGTAAAAGGACCAACGTCTTCCGCGAAGGACCTTGTATTTGTCTTTTTCGTTAAAGAACTCGAAAATGAGATGTTCACATCCAATCTCACATATGGAGACTCCTTCATCCAAACACCATATTGATTGTAATGCGTTTTTCAGAGCAGGAAAATTGATTGAACAGTTTGAGATGGATTTTCCTATAGCAAGAAGATTCATACTGCGACCCAGAAATGAGTCTTCATTCCATGTTGCAATGATGGAGGTTTTTTCCTTATCGAGAGAGAGGTGTTTCAATTGAGATACTAATTCGTTCTCCATTGTCTCTTCGGTAGGTAGATGACCTCTGGAGGCAAAGATCACCGCGAGGGAAGCTTTATGCAAGCAAACCCTTTGTGAGCAAAGCCCACTTCATGAGTAGAAGGGGATCCCCAACATCCTCCGTGAGCAACTCCCACTTCGCGGGCAAAAGGGCGTGCGGAGAGATCTTCACAAGCGGGAATCTTCATGAGCAAAAAACATCCGCGAGTAGGAATCTACGCGATCAAATACTTCAATGAACAGAGCCGTTCGTGAACAAGGACGTGCTCAATCAGGAATCTTCACGAGCAAAAACCGTCTGCGAGCAGGGATCTTTGCGATCAGGAACTTCCATGAACAGAGCCCTTCGCGAACAAGGACGTGTGAGAGGCAGTCCCTCCGTGATTAGATATCTTCGCGAGTAGGGAAATCTTCCGTGGACAGAAGAATCTTCCGTGAGAAACCAAGCGTGAGAAGAACCTTCACTAGCCGTGAGCAGAGAATCGACGATCGGAGCCCGCAAGTCGTGGATCTGAAGTCTTAAGCCGTCGATCGGAAGCCGCAGTCGTCGATCGGAAATCGCGAGCAAGACCACCACGGGCCAGGATCTCCGCGAACAGAGACCTCCGTGAGTAGAACCTTCGCGGGCAAGAGCGTTCATGAGAGCCAATCGCTGGCTCGGATCTGGAATGCATGCGAGAGCCAACAGGAAAATCATTACTGCCGCAGATCTAGATCTGGAACGTGCGGGATCTGGATGGCCTCCGCCGGCTCAGATCCGGGTGGCCGTCATGGGATCAATCGTTGGCTCAAGATCTGAAACACGTGGGATCTGAGTGACCGTCACCGGCTCAGATCCGAGCGGAATGTGCGGCATCTGGAATGTGCGCGAGAGCCAACCCGTCGCTAGCTCAGATTTGGAAAACTGGAGAACTGAAAAGTTGTTGCGGCTGCCGATCAAGAACACCGGGATCCTTGTGTTCGTTGTCGGTCTGCAGATCTGAGAAGGGAGGGAGTCGGAGGGGTGAATCCGAGAAAGGAGGAAACGTAACATTGATTCGAGGGTGGAGGACGTCATTGGAGCACTGACACCGAATGTGCGGCATCTGTATTTTTTTTTCCTTCCTTGCCTGTTGCCCTAGCCCGGGGACTCGTAGGGCTTGCCCCAGGGCCGGCCCTGCCTGAGATGGGAGGATACCAGTGAAACTCCTTTGTGAAGAGGAAGCCCGGAGAACTAAAATCCTCGTGGTCGAGGTGCATGTGTTTCTAATCACAGCATCAGCACTTGTTCTGGTGCGGTCTGATTGGTTATGTAAAATGAGAAACGGGAGCTTCATGCTAGTGATCTTGTGTTGTTTCAGCATTTTTTTAGTCTATTTTTATCATGTCTCTGCTTGATCTATGTAGCCAGTTTTCTGACCACATCCACTCTCTTAGAAACTTTTTTGTTCTTTTAACAAAGGGGCTTCCACCCCAACATTTCTCCATACACATATACATAATTAATGCAGTTATATATAGAAACACATACATGATATTTCTATAATTTATTCAATTGTTAGTATTCATTTTCTATTTTTATTTATTATATACTGTTTATTATTATTGAATATTTTTTTATAATTTATTCATTTTAAATATTATTTATTCATTAAAAATATTAATTTATTTTAAAAAAAATTGTAATTTATTCTGTTTTTATTTTTATTCGTATAAGATTTTTGTAATGTTATCCATTTTAATATTTATTTATACATTTTTATTCATTAATGTGTATTTGTTTTTAATATGGTTTTGATTTATATAATTAATATATATTCATATACATTTTAACATATATTAATTTTTAATTTTTTTAGTTTAAATATTTTTGCAATATATTGATTTTTAATTATTAAAGTTCACTATTTTTTAACATTCATTATTTTAATTACAACTGTTCAGGGAGGGAGGTGACAAAGAAACTATTGCACCTACAATTATTTGAGGAGACTCGATTCCAAGACCTCCCATGAGACCCCTAAAAGGCGTAACCACTGGTATACACCCCCTAGGGGAAACATTCATTCATTTAGCATTATTTAACATTATTTATTCACTAATAATGTAAATTTTTCTTTATAATTTTTTTGAATATTTATCCCTTTACTTTTTTTATAATTTATTCATTTTTAATGTTTATTTATACTTATTCGATTTAAGCCTGAGGAAGACCTGATTTCTGCTTGGTATGGAGCTCCATGTGGATTTAATGGGTTTCATTTTTCTTTATTTTGCTTGTCATACTTGTTTCACAGGAAGCAAAATCCCCGTACTACAGCGATCTCGATTTGTTTACCTGGTTAACCCCTCCCATTTCAGAATCCATCAATTCTCAAATTGATTGGGAACTTAGTAGGATGTTTTTTGTTCTGTGATAGCAGGACAAGGGAGGTAAGTCATTCGATTTCCCTCTACATTTATCTAGAAGATGATGTCACTCAACTGCCGACGGAATCGATTCTAATCGAAATCGAGGAAGAATGCTGGTGTCGACAGCCAACTTTCTTTGAATCATGGGGTGATTTTTGTTATTCCTATAATCATTTTGGCCATGATCTTTCTACACGCACTACTACAAATAAGGCTTTTATCAGCGCTAGAAACCGCTTTTAACAGCACTAGAAAAGCATTGTTAATCGCGGCGAAGATAGGAGGTCCCCTTTAACAACGCTAAAAAAGCGCTGATAAAGGGTCACCTTTATCAGTGCTTATTTAGCGCTGATAAAGCCCCAATTTATCAACACTCAAAATAGCACTGATAATGCCGAGTTGCCTATGATGTGTTGTTTATTTAACACCACATCCAGCACCTGCACAAACAGTACCTGCACACAAACAACACCTGCACAAAATAGCACAAAACAACACCTGCACACGAAACAACACCTGCACACAAACAAAATAGCACTTGCACACCTGCACAAAACAACACCTGCACACAAACAAAGCACAGAAGAACGAAACAACGCACACAAGAGTTTCACAAACAATGCTATATACATTTATTTGACATCAGAAATACACAAAAAAAAACATTGTTATATACATTTCAAACAATGTTTCATATGGTTACAATTACAATTATCCAACAAACAGTTAAAAACATTAATGTTTCATCCTTTTTACATCAATGATCCCCTCTCAAAAACTGTCGTCCATGATATTAGTTGCCAAACAAAGCATCTAAACTCAAAAAAAAATCACCTATATAAGAAAAAAAAATATTATGTTAGTAATATAATAATGAAATAAATTAAATATTAATATGGAAGAATACATTAATAAAATGTCAATTTTTAATAAAAAAAAGATACATTTGGAGTTATACTGGTCACACCGTGCGTCTTATTGAGGTGGGGTTGATTCCTACACGTCACAAATAAGTCATAGATCCTTATTTTAACATATTAAACCATTCTGAATGAGTTTGCTTGGTTTTAAGTATGTCACTTGTTCTTTTGAGTATGTTAGGATTGGGTACAGATCTTATGTTTGGGTTCTTTCATCCCCATTCACAGGGGACATACTAAGTTTCCAACAGCAGTAAATTGATATTTTACTTTTCTCTTTTACAGTTGATTTGATTTCCACCTTAGGTGGCACACTTGGGTATGATATTTAGCTATTATGTGGATTCCGACTTTTGGCCTAGTAAGGCAAGGGAGGTTTGATTACGCATCATGATAGGCACTTAGGCTCATATGATGTGTGTTTTCTTATGATTTTCATTAGGAACCTAGAATGAGCTAAAAGGGGTTGGACTGTTTAAAGTGTCAGCAAAAAAGATAAATAGTGTTTTCTTACTTAGCCTCTTTTGGTGGCATTCTACTCAGCCAACCCAAACATGTGGTTCCAATGAGATCTGTATGTGACTTTATAAGTATCTGATATATAGTCCTGGCCCTGATAAGGGTAGACATATATGATGATAGAGGGTGAGTTGTTTAAAGTGTCAACAAAGAAGCTAAACAATGTTTTTGTTGTATACCCTCTTTAGTGGAATTATACTCAGCTAACTCGAATTGATACATGAGATTTGATGCCTGACCTTATCATGGGTAGGCAAGGGTCCATGAGGCCAGATTATATGTGATGCCTGACTTTAATGTGGGTAGGTAGGGGGCCATAAGACTAGATAATACTTGATACTTGACCTTGATATGGGTAGGTAAGCGGCCTTGAGACTAGATGTTGTGTGACATGGTGTGGTAAGGGAGTGTAAGGGTGGTGCGATGTGTTACCTATTACAACCTTTTCTATTGGTGATATTTGTATATATACAATGATATTGTTGTTTGACCATCATGAGTGGTATTCAGTGGGATGCCACCTAGATGGGATTCGGTGGAGTGTCAGGAGGGTGGCGATATAGTGTTGCTTAAGTGTTCATGGGATGAGGCCCCGAAGGGTTGGGATGATCATGATCTCTAGGTACAAGATTTGATACAGGTGAGAAAGCTGCAGATGGAAAACATTGGGCCATGTATTGATGATCAGCTCAGGGTGAGCCTGGTTCGTTTCATATAGGGCATCGATAGGGGATCCCAGGGAGATGATCCATCTATGGTGTACTTGACTCGAGAGTTCCAGTCTCAACACCCTTCACTATTTCAAAGTGAGGGTGGACCGTAAACAATAGAGAACTTGATAGAGTCGGTACAAACTATCTTTGAACAGCACGAGACATCCCAGGTCAGAGGGTGAGGCTGGTGACATACATGCTCAGAGGAAAGACATAATGCTTGTGGGATGTATAGGTATAGGTGGGCAGACACAAGGAACTATCTCAGAAGGATTTTGAGGCCAGATTCTTCGAGCACTTCATCCAGAGACACCGGGGGTAGACAGAGCTTGTGAGTTCATGAACCTCTAGTAGGGGGATACTTATGTCAGGGACTATGTAGTGAATTTCACTAACCTATCGTGATTTTCACCTGATATGGTGGGAGACGACAGCACTAGGGTACAACGTTTTGAGGATGGATTGTGACACACAATCAAGGTGCAAGTCAACATCTTCAGATTAATATCCTTCTCAGAGGCAGTCAATTAGCCACTGATAGCTGAGGGAAACTTGACAGACCGGTTTTATCATGCATTAGTTTGATATGAGATTGCTTCATACATGTCCCAAAGAACTTATGATTCGTTATCATAAATTATGAATACAATTGGAGCATATTTTCTTAGTTTTCAGTGAGTGACACGTTTTGAGCTAAAATGCCAATTTTAAACTGATAAAAGACACTTTTAGCCATACTGGTGATACCATGCATCAGATTGAGGTGCGGTTGATTCATACACATCATAAATGACTGATGGATCATTTTCCTAAAGTATCAAAACAATTCGAATACGTTTTCTCGGTTTTTAGTATGTCACTTGTGTTTTTTTTCTAAAATCAAAGTCAATTTTAAATAAAAAGAGACACTTTGAGTCATACCAGTCGCGTTGTGTGTTGAATTGAGGTGTGGTTGATTCCTACATGTCAAAAATGACTTATGTATCATTTTCCAAAAGTATCAAAATAATTTGAATGTGTTTTCTCAGTTTTCAGTATGTGACATGTTATTTTTACTAAAAATAGTGTTAATTTTAAATAAAAAGAGACACTTTGAGTCATACCGGTCGCATCATGTTTCATATTGAGGTGGGGTTGTTTTCTACACATTTCAAATGACATATGGATCATCTCCCTAAAGTATCAAAACAACTGAATGAAGTTCCTTGATTTTGAATAGGTCAGTTACTCTTATACCAACTATAATGACCTAAACATTTCATACATTGATATCACATATGGGTAGATTAATATTCCTTACATAAAAGAAATAAATTAAACATAAATATGAAATAATGCATTAATTATACGGGCAATGATTTTACTATGAAAACATCAAAATTACCTCTGTGATTGATCAAACACAACATCGTTTTTCTCCCAACAAAGGCCTGTCACATGGACAAAAATCTTCTAAAATAAACGAACCCTGCAAGAAATAATGAAAATCAAATCAATGTTTCATTATATAATTTTTCGTTAAAATAGATATATTATACCATAACATTACCTTTAAATATTTCCAAAGGATTTCCTTGGTCCATATATAAGCTAACAAAAAAACTAAGGATTCTTCACTACTGTCGGTTAACTATCGCTTACCACAACATCTGATCTGAACTTCCGATCTGACATCCCTGTGATGCTCTCATCCGACACCATCTCTATGATATCATCATTCAACGTTCACTTTTCCTTCTCTTACTACACCCATTAATGGGTGTAGTAAGAGAAGGAAAAGTGAACGTTGAATGATGATATCATAGAGATGGTGTCGGATGAGAGCATCACAGGGATGTCAGATCGGAAGTTCAGATCAGATGCTCTGCTAAGCAGTAGTTAACCAATAGTAGTGAAGAATCCTTGGTTTTGTTATTAAATTTATGAGTGATGCACAACCAATATTATTTCAACAAATTACGTCAGTAGAAACAACAACATAAATGACCAAAATAAAAATATAAATGATCCATGCAATAATAGTTTAGTTCAAGTGCTTTTGGAAACATGGAAACATAAAGAACCAGTTCATAAGAATATCTCATTAAGTTATGCTTTACTAGAATGAAAAATCATTTCTAAAACCATTATTCATAACCTATGAATATAAAACATAATAAAGTGTGATCATATTGGCTCAATAAGTATAAAAAATGGAGATATCAATGATCATATAAGGATAGCATAAGTAGTAAGAATTCAACTTCATCCTATTTGTGTACAATCTTCCATCAGGTATGCTTCCCATTCGTTTCTAAACACATCTATAGCATCTTGTGAATATGAGTTTTTGCGACTGTCATGGTATTATTGAAAAAAATATAAATACACAAATTATTAATAATTATTTTAAATGAACTAGTAATTATTCTCAAAAAAACCTCTTTAGGGATTCTATTTTGTTGATGAAATACAATATATTTCATAAATTTATAAACATAATAACCATAGTCCTTTCTGTTTGTTTTGTAAACTACAGAAATATCAAGAAAAATAAGTAATTTGTTTTGATATGTGTTTGGATAGTTCAATCATATTATATATACATAGATTATTTTCCAATTGTAGGTCTTATGGGTGTTCTTGTCCTTAGGCCTTGGATTCTTTCTAGGAAGTAGACTATATCAATTTACCACCTTATCATAATAGAATCCTCATTAAAAGATAATATAAATTATATAACTATATGTTTAGTTCTAAAATGTTGGATCTAGTGTATTAAAAATTTACAAACACCATCATGTGTGGTCGATTTGTTGGATATCCATGCATTGAATCCATAAAATAAATCTTTGAAGTATCCAAATTGACTGCAATCAGCATCCAATGCTGCCTAAAAATCCAAAAAGGAATAAGTAATGAAATAAATGAAAATATAGTTGATATGATTAAATTGTAGAGTTTTACCCCTACATCATTGGTATTAAAAAGAGTTTGTCATCCATGATTTTTTTTCAAATTATTTGAGCAGGGATGACATTATTTCACCCTCTTGATCGTCATTTATTTCTTATTTTGAAGAGGTGATGTGAGGACTAACGAGTCCAAATTTTTGTTCATGGGGAAATCCCTTCAATTGTTTTCATATATATGCCTGTGAAAACTATGAAATATATTTAGTTATAATCATCATAGTATATCATCTTTTGTAAAATCAAATCATGAAAACATACCTCATGTATACATTTACAATTGAGGCACCTAGCCATTCATACTTGAGGATTTTATTTACAATTTCAGCACTAATGAAATCTGATTTTCCCTATCCATACATATTTTTTTCAAAATAAACTGTGTGAGTGTTGTCATCTATCAACTTTGTATCCACATGAGCCTGTAATGATATTAAATGTGAATATAGAACAGGTGGGGTGAAGGTTCTCTCAATAGACTGTTTTAATCAGTTGGTTGATATTTGAGATAGTTTTGAGCCGATATTTCATTTCACCCCATTCTCTTTGTCTTTCTATAATAACATTAATTGGTTTATAACGTTTTTCATCAAATGCAAAATTTTAAGCTTGAAAAATAAATTGGAAATGAGTACCTCATTGTAGACATGTTTTTTACAAGAATTGACGGCCATGCGATGAATGTTACGACATATTTTTCGACCGTATGAATGTCATCATCATCATTTGAAACAGGTAGCTCGGTGCTTGTCTCATGAGCTAAATTAATCGACACTCTAACATGATCTGTTGGAAGTGGTCTGTTGTGTAGCATGTCGTTCTGCATATTGAACACCATAGCCCTCACTACAAGGTGATAGATGGGAGTTGATAGATATAAATCACAGTCATTTACACCTTGTAGAATATTAGTACAGGAAAGGTATCAGTGTCTATGTGATTCACGTTTCACAGAAACAATTATTAGAAAATTTATTACCTCAACTAAGTCAGGTTTTTAGGGGAATGGATTGCCTCAAAACTAGTGGGGGTGGGGTGGGATCCTCACACATGGGTTGTTCTTGAGTTGTTTCTTCTCCTTGTCTCCCCCAATCAAACTTTCTATCAGCTCTCTCTGGTATTGTAATTATTCTTGAAAAATATCTAATGTTTCTTTCATCTTTTTCATTTCCTTAGTTTGATCCTCCGCTTGTCTTTCTTTCTGAAAATATGTTCCGGGTGTCACCCCAAAACCCACACCACTGATGCGGCCATACTGTTCTGGTTGCATCAAAGCCGCTGAAAGTATGTCTACTTCTGGTGTAGGTGTTGTTAATTCCTATTACTATGTCTGATAGAAAATATTGAAAAATAAGTAATCATTATTATGTAATAGTGATTTAAAGAAAAAAAAATTTATATTATGTCATACTAACACATGTTTCCCACACTTTTGGTGTGTTTTCATATATCATTATCTTCTCTTTATTTACACAAGACTCCTTTCATAACACATGGTGTGGGATGGAAGTGGATTTCGATTTTTTTTCATGAATCTGAATATAAATAGAAGAACATGGTTAGGGTTTTGTTTTATGTAACATAAAAGTATTATGGTAGATTTAAAATATATAACAATTTTTTCTCAAGTGAAGCATACCCCATCCTTGCTTTACAGTAGGGGTACACTGGTTTTGATGTCCATTCCTTATTTTCAGCACTCAGTTGATGTTTCATAAATAAAAAATTTTCAATTAAAGGGATGAATACAAGAAACGTCAAACAACGTATTACCAAACACAATATACATGAAAAGTCTTCTCCTCATGACATCTGCTAAACATATCCCACACTCCTTGGGATATCAAGTGTACATAAAGAGGAGGTGGGTGCGTCTTGATTTTCCCTTCAGCATCTTTAAGATGATATTTCGTTAAAATTGTGTGGAAGCCTCTATGAATCTTTCCTGCAACTCTTAATACATATTCCTTGTGTGAGGAATCTACTATAAATTCACTCTTCAATGGATGATATATAGTAAGTCAATGTTTTATTATTTTATTTTATTTTAATAAATTAAAGAAATGATATCATAATGTTACCATAATCTCTTCCCACATTAGTGTCTTAAGCCTGGTGACAACATGGTGCCATGACTGTACATTAATCGGCATGCATTACCGAGTGATGATTCTAATGTAGATACTAAAGATGGATTTGTTGGGGTTAACATGTTGGCCTCGCTTATTCCATCCCATCTCAAATTTGATGCCTTTTCTTTTGACTTATGAATTTTGGTTAACAATGTCAAACTATGGTGCTCTTGTTTTTTTTGCGTTTACAAGGTTTCATTACCTACCATTTCCTTAGTTTTAGCGTCATTATTATATTCCTCTGGAGTGCTAGCATTGACACTAGAACCAGTATCAACAGGTTGAGAAACCTAATTTACCTCATCATTGGGACCAACAAAAATAGGTTGAGAAACCTGTTGTTCCTCTGTACTGGAACCAACATCAGTAGGTTGAGAGACCTGTTGTGCCTCGATATTGGGGGCATCAGTAGGTGAAGAAGTCATTAATTATCTATAAAAGTGGTTTAAAATTTAATTTAGATTACATAAAATTATAAGCAAACAAATAATAACATAAGGTAACATAATGTATATTACAATAAAAAAAACTTGATTATTAAACTCTCATTATTTTTTTTAAAGGCTGAAGAGATTTGAACACACTATCGACTTTGTAAATCCCTTCATTGCAGTCTCCTCTTACATATAAAACAATGTCTACATTGGGAACACTGGGAAATGATTCTGAAGTCCCAATGAAAGGGCCATCCTTCGTTGATTTTTCATCTGACCCTTCAATTGTTTTGGTCGATAATAGAACAATTGAACATTTTCAGTTTATGGAATCTAGAACATAAAATACTTTTACTACCTATGATTCCATTATAAATGTTCCATCTTTCTCCCCTTCCTTACTAAAATCAACTTTCATGAATCCCAATTCATCTATTTTAACAACACTCCTGTTATCAACCCACTTACATTGAAAAATCAGAACTTGGAATTTCATATAATGAAACTCCCATATTTGTTTGATGATGCCAAAGTATGACGTATTCACATAAATTGGATTTTTGTCCTTATCATCGGAAACATGCATCACTTAAGCCACAAGTGTAACCCCAATATTCTGCATGGTACTATCTTCATCATGTTCATTAGTATAGAATTTATAACCATTAACTACATAATCATTGTAAGATAAGACATACACACTTGGTCCTCCAGCTAGCCATCAAATTCATTCTAAAATTGAGTCTGGATTTTCATCTATCTTCTTAAAAATATGGTTCCAATACCATCCTATAAACTGCCGATTATGTGTATCTGATATCCATTTTTCAGCCCTATATGGATTTAAATGCCTAAGAATTTCTTTGTGGGTTTGAACATATGGGTCAACATCGAAACTACTATGAAAAACATAAAGGTGGGCCTACTCCTGATCTGTAATATTGATTGTGAAAACCACTCTTCCAGAAATTCCTTCACCCTCAAGCCGCCCACTTTGATGAGATTTTGGTAGGCCAATTATTTCCACACCAGATAGGTATTCAGTATAGAATTCCACATATTCCTTAACCATATATCGATCTACAATTCAACCCTATGGCTGACTTCGATTTTTGACATACCCTTTCAAAATTTTCATATACCATTCAATGTGGTACATCTATCTATAATTTATAGTACCACATAGTCAAATATCTCTCACTAAATGAACCATCAAATGAACCATCATATCAAATAATGTCGGCAGGAAGAACATTTCTAGTTCACATAATATGACGACAATTTCTCTTTCCATATTTGACAATTTCTATGAGTCTATAACTTTACTGCATATAGCTTTGAAGAATAAATAGAGCTCCGTTAATGTATGGTAGACATTCTTGGAAAAAATGCAACATAAAGATATAGGAATTAGATCTTGCATCAAAACATGGCAGTCATGTGATTTTAGAACCTTTAACTTTAAATCATTCATTGACATGACATTATTGATATTTGATGAATACCCATATTGAACCTTTATGTCATTCAAGAAGATGCAAAATTGATATCTCTCCTTCCTTGAAAGAGTGTAAGCAGTAGGAGGAAGAAATGTTCATTTTTCACCCTTCACTAGTGCCAACTCTTCTCATATTCCCATCTCAACCATGTCCAACCTAGCCTTAATTCCATCCTTTGTTTTGCCAGGTGCATTTATAAACATGTTGATGACACTATCACATACATTAACATCAAGAAAATTTATGACATACAAACAATTCCATTATGGTAATTCAAAAAAACTGATATCTTTTTCCAACCGGTTTTCGTAAGGTTTTTTGAAAACGGTTTACAAAATGTAGTGTCCACATATTTTACTTTCTCAAACAATTGATCACCTATTAGTGGAGATGGTGTTGTACGTTCTTCTGAACTTCTATCAAATGATGTTTTCCAAGATCAGTACTTTTTTCGTCGAGGTAGAATTCTGTGATTTCTTAGAAACACGGATTTCGCTGAATGTTTCAACCTAATTTATTGTTTATCTTGTTTGCAAATAGGAAAACCTTGAGTTCCTTTAATGCTATATCCTAAAAAATTCCTTTAAGTAGAAAAGTCATTTATCATACCATAAAACATGGATCTCAAAGTGAAATCTTCATTTTTGTAAGAATCATACAACATAACACTTAAATCCCACAATAATTTCAAATCCATGATCAATGGATCCAAATAAACATCAATATAATTACCCGATTGTTTTGGTCCTGATATAAGCATAAATAACATGATGAATCTTTGTTTCAAGCATAACCATGATGGTAAGTTATAATTTACCAACATAACCGACCATCTACTGTGATTTCTGCTTTGAAAACCAAAAGGATTCACTCTATCTGTAGATAACGCAAGACGAAGGTTTCTCGACTCGTTTTTAAATTCAGGATAATCATGATTAATTCTTTTCCACTGAGGAGAGTTTGATGGGTGATGTAGTTTTCCATCTTTAATTCTTGTATCTATATGCCATTTCTATTGTCCTACAATATCCTCACTTCCATATAGGTGCCTAAACCTTGGAATGATTGGAAAGTACCATACAACTTTCATAGGACTGGATTTATCTATCTTGTATCAAGAAGAACCACACTTTGGGAATTATTTAAGTGATTTGTGGTCCTTGTGAAATAGTATACAATCATTCAGGAATGTGTGTATTCTTTCATAGATCATACCCATCGAGTATAGCATTCATTTGGAATCATATTTTTGGCTTGAGAGCTCATTATCTTCTAGGAGCATGTCATTCAGGAGAGCAAGTAGTTCCGTAAAACTGAAATCACTCCACCCGTTGCCTGCTTTCAAATTATAAAGCTTCATTACAGCTGACAATGCTGTATATTTAGTGAAACTAGCATACAATGGCATATTTTCTCAACTCTTTAACTTCTCAAACTATTTTGGGCAATCATGAAGTTCATCTTCAACTGTACTTTTCATTTACTCAATATGATCTTTATCGTTATTCACATCTGTAATCACATCCTCCATATGATCATCTTCATTGTTCACACTTGTAATAATATTATATGGTCCATAAAATGAAGTGCTACCCCATCCACTACCTACATTTGTATCCCCCCATGTTTATTCCAACAAGTATAACTTTGATCTATTCTTTGATAGATCAAGTGTTCTTCCAACTCCTCTAGAATAATTTGTCTTGAATAAAAACAATGTAAACATGGACAAAGGATTTGAGAGGGGTCATATGCATGATCTTTTGCAAACTTGATAAACTAGTTCACTCCATATTCATACTCATTTGTCAACTAATTGGAATTCATCCATTATTTATTCATATTCATCCTATTCGATTCAGTAATATTAATATTTAACAAAATAATTACACAAAAGATGTTCAACTGGGTCATCATCCAACTATAATCAATGGAACTAGCTATGGTAAATAATACCCTTACCTCTCTATGCATTACTTAGGACCAAAGTATATCACACCCATCTCACCAAACACCTGATCAATGGAACTATCTATGAGAATCACTTTCACTAAAATGTTTTAGTATCCCACATGTGATCTATATACATTATTGTAAACCAGTTTTTTAGTATTTCTCTAGAAACATAATGTCTTGAGTCAAAAACTATGGTACTAAACTAATATATGGTATAATTTCCTATAGATTTATTGTGGGTGGAAGGATTAATTACATGTTTTGTTATGGTTATTTGACTAGGGTGTCCATAAAGTGTCCCATAGATTCCTATAGTGAAGTGGTTTTCTAAGATTTAGTGGAATTGAACTAGTAAAAAAGTGGTGGTGCCATTGAAATGGGTAAGATTTGGATTGACATTAAATGGTGGAGGAACTACAACATGGAAAACAAATGGCATAAAATTCATGCCAAAAACCGCAACACCATACAAACACATGATCGTGATCACAATCACAACACCATACAAACCAAACAAACACAATTTCAGATTTTACAAAGCATCCCTTATTGAATTCTGCTTGTTAAATCGGTGGTTGTCACATAAGTTTTATCATCATGGGTCATTCATTCATTATCCAAGTATATATAAATTACCAATTTCTATATTCAAATGTTCAACAGGAACCAACCAACATGAAATTAATTTAGTGTGCAAACAAGGACCTCCAATGGCCAAAATTTTCAGTGGGGTGATTATCCCATACAAATCACGACATAACCATAAATATCAAATAGTAATAACATGTAAACAAGAGGAAACCAATGAGTAAGAGGATAAAAATCACCGTGAAGGTGTCGTTCAGCATGCGATGAAGGTGTGTTTGTGGTGGAGGAGAGGCGCACGACAGTGGAGATTTCCAACTGAAAAGAAAACATAAAATGAGAACTCGTATGTTATACTCATCCAAAATAGGTCAAATGAGATTTAGGAATGGTACATGTATAGTTAAAAAGATTTATTGCTCAATAGTGGGATTTTATTTTTCATCTATGATATCTTCTTCCTATTTATTTATTTTTTGTGTATCTACTATTTTCCTAGATGTTCAACTTATGAATGGGACGTGTATGGTTTTAAGGAGAAAGATCATTTTTAATTTTCTCTAATTTAGGGGTAAAATATTCCACATTAATTGTATCTTTGTCCCAGTGTATTGTTGCTATCCCGTAGGGATCATGAATTTCTCTTAGGTTAGTGGATAGTCATATTAGTTGTTGGTTATGATACCAGTCTGGGCCATATCATTACATTTCCAATTGTAAATAACCCATGTCTATTGAAATATAGGATTTGGGGGGGGGGGGTCAGAAACTAATATATTCTCAACTGCACTGGAGTTCCTATGGGGGTGGGTCTTGATAGTATCATATATGATAAATCTTTTATAGATTGCACATTAGAGTAGTCACTACTAAGGGTTTCCTTATTTTTATGGTAGTAATGTTTATTAAACCTAGTGTGTGAAGTAGACATCAGAAAATAATAAGTGATTAAAACTTATGTGATGAATTCAAAACCTATGGAAAAATATATAGGAAATATTTTACAAACGTCATTGAATCTTAATAGGTTTGGTTTCATTCATTATATATTTACAAGTGATGTGGAATGTGTAAATTATAATCTTAAGGGGGTTGAATGATGTGAAGATGTTGATGGAAATGATGATGTGGTAGTGTGTTTAAATATTCATTTTATATTTTTTCATTAGAATGAGGTTGGTTTAAGTAATTATATTTAGGTCGGTTTTGTTATTCCATCACGAGGTTCAATAAGAAGAGGTGCGTCAAGCATCCAAACATCAAATGGACTTAATCAGAAAGAACCTAAATATAAGGGAGAACAAGAAATTCATCAAAACACAACACATATGCAATCAAGGAAAACATGAATCACAACACAACACATAGGGCCATTCCACAATGGGTCCAAAATGAGATATAACCATGACACAAAAAAGATATCCACACCACAATGGTTCTTGGTAAAAAGACATCTAGAATCCACCTGCGCGGTCAACAATGAGATCATATAATGTAGGGGAAAGGTACTATGATGCATTGGTAATAACTACACCATAACCTCTAATCCCTCACACACCAAATATCATCCTCCGATTCAGCCTAAAATGGTTGAAAATGAGAAACCAAAAAAATGTAAAAAAATAGGGCATATTAGCTTAACTAAGCTGAACACTGTATGACAATGAAATAAAACTAAAATAAAAGGAATAAGAGAGGTAAAATTATCCTAATATCTCCAATACAAGTGATAAAAGAAGAAACATACACCAGGTGAGGGAGAACCGGCCAAGAGGAGAGGAGGGGGAGGGTGGCGTAGCGCGGAGGGATTTTGGACAAGAAAAGGGAAAAAATGCATAATTTCATTTGAAAACCATGCTCCCTAGGCTGATACCCCCAAAACCAAAATTTCAACTGCTAAAGCTTTTGTGACTTTTTTAAGAATCTAAGACACATCTCAAGCCTCAAACTATATAAAAAATCTCTTTTAAGATGTCCCAACTTCCAGGTTCTATATCCAACCCTCTTTTTTGTAAAACGGTTTGTCCACTAATTAAAAAAAATCCATCTCCTCCTAAAAATTCAAATTCCAATATGGATGAGGCATTAAAAAATCTCCACCATTTTTCTTATCATACTCGATATGTCCTAGTGGTAATACTATTGAATCACTGATATCAGTTATCTATTTGGAGTCAAACAAACTCATTCTATTCCCGAACTCCCAACATGATTTCAAATCGTAGCACCCAACATAAGACACAATGGCACCTGATCCTGAGCCAAAGCTCATAACCATCACTGAGATGATGAGATGGTACTTACTTAAGCCTGCCCATATTGAGAAAAGATCATGTCAATGTTTAGTCAATCACCTGGTCTAAGACACTCCCCACCATAATACTTAATTCATGAAATCCAATTTCGATCCATGGTGCCTCCCACCTACAAAATTTCTTACCAAAATATATTTTCAAGTTTTTAATGACACACCTAGTGACACTTATAATGAAACTTACCCAACCACACATGAGAATTAAAGTACAATGTCAGTATTCTCCTTCATTTCAAAATTTCTGAACTCCATAGATACACCTCCACCATACAAGTACATCCAAAACACAAATATTTTCCTTGTAAAGACTCATATATATCTACAAACTTCCCATCAAAAAAATATTAAATAATCAATTCATGTGTCAACTCATTACATATAACATAACATGATAGCATAAGTCGAACATCCCCCACATGAACTACCTCAAAAGGGTTGGTAGCTACTAAAATGTTATCTCACTTTCTAATAAAAATTACTAACTCTGAATGAATCCAAAAACCTACCAAGAATACACATCATATTATGAACCTAACATCTTATGTCATTTTACAATTAAAACCCTAGATAACCAAACTAAATAATTCTTGACTTCCACCACCAATATTCCATTAAGAACTAGAGAATGATTCTTTGCTCTTTGGGGGAATCCCATGCTCATCTTAATATATCATGGCATAACTTGACCCCTGATGTGATTCCATAATCAAACACTGATCCAATTAAACTGGCCATTATGTTATCACCTAAGAAACAATGTGCAACCAATAGAATCCTTCCTAGACCTTTTCATCTATCTCCAGCTCAAAATATCCTCTCAGACTAATCATCACCAAACAAAAAAAAAACCTCTGGGATTCCAAAAGGCATCCAGGTTTCATAAAAAAACATGATCACAAGTATTTAATGCTTTTACAGTGACCCAAAGACTATCTCTTCACACAAACTTCCTTTATAATGCATAAGAGTAAAAATTCATTACATAAGAGACTCGCTGGGGGGAATCCATGCGCTGTAGAGGAGGCTGCCAGGACGGTCGTCAGATGAGGAGGGCATGTCAGAGCAGGTCATGTGGACAAGTGGGGCGCACAAGGAATAGGAGGAGAAGGAGGTGGAGGAGGAGGCAGTGGCAGCCGCAGAGGAGGATGAGTCCGAGGCTAGAGGAGGAGGAAATGACAGTGGAGGAGGAGGAGGAGAAGATTCTTGGTGGAGGAGGGGTTGAGATGGAGGAGGAGGAGAAGGTAGCAGTGGCAGAGGAGGAGGAAGAGGATGAGGAGGAGGAGGAGGAGGGGTCGACGGCGCAGGGTTCAGCTTCTGCAAAGTCTTGAAGGGGTGCGAGGGAGGAGAAGCCTGTTAGGGTTCTTTTCTAAAAACCACTAAAACCTTTATGAGTTCTCGTTAAAAGAATTGATAAAGGTATGTTTTATCAGTGCTAAAATAAAAAATGCTGATAAAACATACCTTTATCCACACTGATAAAATAACTATTTATCAGTGCTAAAACTATAGCACTGATAAAAACTTATATTATAAGCACTTTTTTAGTACTAATAAAGATAGTCCTTTATTAGCACTAAAAAAGCGCTGATAAATTTATAATTTTAATAACTTATTTATATTCTTATATATTTATTTAAAATGATATATAGGATAAATATCTAATTATTTATTAATAATTATAACTATAAATAGAATATATTTATAAATATTGGTATATAATTTTTAATATAAATATTAATAAAATTATAATTACCAATTTATTTAAAAATTATTTATATATATCATTAAAAATATAATAAAATATATTTATTATTTAAATATATTTAATGTAATTTTATAAGTACATTTTTAGAACATATATAGTTCATATGGGTAATATTATGAATTAATCAATATACCACATCAATGGACAATGGGATGTAATGTATAAATGATTCAGACATATATGATACATAACATATAAGCATGATCAATATATTCATTGACAAAATTCATTAGAAACCAAATATATATTCAATAATTTTAATTATATATATATATATATATATATATTTAAAAGTATTATATATTTATAAATAAAAAAATATAAAAAATATATAAAAAATATAATAAATACAGTGAATTAATCCAATAAATCCAATAAATCTAATAAATATCTAATAAATATAATAAATCTAATAAATATATTTATTATTTAATGTAATTTATTTTAATCTTATAATTATTTAATTATATATATATATATTTAATTAATTATAATCTTAGAAATAATTTTTGTCAATTAAAACATTATATAAATATTTTTAAATTATTAAAAAATATATATTAATTATAAACATATTTAATGTATACAAATAACAATTATTTTTTAATATAAATTTAATACTTTTATATAAATTAATAATATTTTTTTATCAGTGCTTGTTTTAGAACTGATAAATAGAAAATTTATTAGCGCTTTTATCTAGCAATAATAAAGGCCCACCCCTTTATCAGTGCTTTCTACTTAGCATTGATAAAAGGCAGTTCTTCCCTTTCTCTGTTTTGTGGTAGTGATGTCATTATAATTATAAGGTTTAAAATACCGAGGTCCAAGTTGTAGTCTATGAGGCTAGATGGTGTCGTATGGGAATTATTCCATAGGGGGTGGGTAATATTCAGGGGGTCATGACTTTCAAATATGGTGATAAAGGAGGCACATCAATCACATGTTTGGGTAACGAGATTTTGAATGCAGAGTATTCATTATCTTATGCTAAAGAAATGAGTCAGGTGTATCAATTGCCTATGAGAGATAGGGAAAAATCACCTAGAGAGGGCCTGATAAGGAAATAAGCTTTAGTTATGGTTGTCTATACATGCAGTCAGGCTAAGGAGACATCATCTATTGGAAGAATTGGTATGAACATTTCTCATCCTATAACCAGATCATGACGCATGCATGATGTTATGGGAATAATGGAGGATCATAAAATCTAGAATATTCTCAACGAGGATTCTTATTATGGGGATATGTTTAATTAGTTTTCTACTCATCTGAAAATAGGATCATGCTCTTACCCATCTAGTGTCACTTCAACAATTCAGGCAGGCTACAAGAAGAATCATTCTGTTTTAGTGGTTGCCAATAGATTTTGGAGTCCTGAAATTCTTCACCAATATCATAATGAAGTTGAATGTAATAAGATTAATTCTAAGCATAAGATGAAGGACTGGGATGTTGGTCCTCTGTTATAATTTTATCAAGAGGGTAATCATGCAGTAGAAGAGCTTTCCTCATCTCAGATTATCTCAAATGCTGACTCCATTTTGATTTTATAATCATGTGAATAATACTTAAATAATAGAGATATTTGTCATTATAGGAAGAATAAAGGAATTAAGGGGAATATTGATGGGGGAAATTTATCATTGAAAAAAAGGAAGAAGACTTTGTGTTGAACAAATTACTATTTTTATCTAAAATGTATGGAGACTAGATCTTTGAAGAAGCCTGTAGATCCTAAGAAGGTCACCACTTAGGTGGTTATAAATGACCAATACAAGTAAGGTAATTAAGGGAACATTTTAAAGTAATTTACAAAAATAACATTTCAATAAGCCTCTCTTGATTTGATTATAAATTCTAAGGAGATGGTGGAAGACCAATTTACTATTCAAGCCTCAGTTGAAGTTGTCAAAAGGATCTATTTAAGAAGTCTCTATGTTGACACAAATGACCATCAATTAGATTGGATCAACACTCAAAATATAATTTTTCTTTTAGGATTTAAAGAAGTTAAAATCAATTTAGAATAATGTCTTAAAATTTTGTACAAGATGTTTTCCCTAACTGAAGATCTCATTAGTAACAAGATGAAATGGGATAAGTAGATATTTGAATAGGGTATAAAAAGGAACTATAGATATAACAATATTAGGATTATTTGGGATGTCATGGTACACCCGTTCTCACTCTAACCTCTTTATAGGCACCTCAAGGTTATTCATGTTCACTACTACAAATATAGCATTTAATAGTGCTAAAATTTTCCATTATCAACCTAAAAAAGCACTAATTACTAGAGAATGATTAAAATCTATAGGCTTTTATAAGAACTAAAAAATTCCATAATAAAAGGATCATTTATCAATACTTCTTTAATAACTGATAAAATGCCTCCTTTAACATCAATTTTATTTATCACCGATAAAGTACACCCTTTATCATTGCTATTGAAAGCACTAATAAAGGGGTATAATTTTGTAGTGTTCTATTAAAATTATAGTACATGGAAGCACCCAAAAAAATAGAAAAAAATGATTTCAAATAAAAGTTTAAAATAGATAATTTAAATGAAAACAACACTATAATAAAAATAAAATAAAGAAACTATATTATAGAATGTTTCCAATGGAAATGGGTACAATAATTTAGAGAAACATAATGGTCTAACAGAGATGGGTATGTAAATCCATTTTATATTGTTAAGGATATTTCAGAGTTTAAGTCATTCATGTATGGTTTATCCCCATATGGATTTTTATTTCTAGAAGATTTACAATGGGTTTGTTCATGGAACCAGAAACACAAAATGGTTATGTATCCATGGGGACCTTCTTTCCTAAGGCAAGTGCTCATTAGGTGTTTGGACCTATGATTCTTAAGAACTTGTATTGGTTGAGAGTATGGGAGGTCAGGCTCATCACACCCTTTGGGGGGAATTAATTCCTACTCTAGGACTCTCTTTTATATTTAAGATATGTTTATGAATCAGTAATTAATTCCCAAGTATGATGTGGTTTGTCCCAAATTTGAAATCAATTATTAACATGTGTCGAATTTAGAATAATATTTATGTATCCGAGGTTCTTCATTTATGGAGATATCTGTATGTATATGATGTTCTCCAGCAATTGTATCCTCTCATATATTACTTAGAGATTATTTGGTCATTATTATGACGATGCTAGTTTTCTATCCACACAGTGGGGAACTCTAGAATTTATATTCAACCAGGTAGACAAAGTTCACTATGGATTTTATTATTATCTAGGTAGATGAAGTTCAATTTAGAGTTTATCATCATCTAGGGAGACATGAATAGTTTGTTGTTGAGATCAAACCCATAAATGGTCTTCCTACGTATCCATGTGAATGTAATTAGAACCCACGTAGTTCAGTGCCACTTATGGGGAACAAAATTCTTTTTAAGTTCATGTAATGATGACCCAACCATAAATTTTAACATTATGTGGCAAGGAAATCTAGGCATAAGGTTCCTAGTCAAAGTTTAGTGTGGGAATTTTGTCGAAACATCCCAAGGAACATAGAAGGGATACGAGTTTCCAAGTTGAATTAGACCCTGCTGGAGATATGGACCAAAAAGAAATGAGTTGATTTATGAGTTGGATTTGAACCTCAGGGAGGCTTCCTACATATCACATTTGTATGGAAATTAAAGACCATGTAGTTTAGTGAGTCTCACAGGGTAGTATATCCCTTTGAGAGGATTAAGTTTGGGATTTTCTGAAGTGTATTCCCTTATAAATATTCCATGAGATTTATCTTAACTCATGGTGGTTTGGGGGGATTAAGCCAGGGATTAATCCAAAGAAATATTACCGGATTAAAAAAATTATTTTTGGGGATTATTCCTTAGGATGATTCCCATTAAGATTGAGCCCGGATTGGGATTCCTACATATTTGGGTTAGCAGGAATCAGAGTTCTCAAAGTTTAATCGATCACAAGGATGGTGTGGGTGTCATGATCACCACTAACCTTTAACTCCATGTGAGTCATGATTAGTATGAGAAAAAATAGGAATTTAAAGATTTAACAAACCACACACTTTTCCTCCTTCACTGGTGGAAGAGGACAAGGTGATGGTGGAAGAGGCCGAGGATACAACACTTCCTTCTCTTCAATTCACACCAAAGAGGGAATTAAAATGAAGGATATAGAGGTAGAGAGGAGAAATACTAAAACCTCCAACATTAAAGGATAGGGGATTACACCAGGATGGCTACCCTAAAATTGGTTCCACAGAAACAGGAGGATCTCATTCCATGTTTAATGGAAAAGAAAGTGCGATCCTTACACTCTCTACTGGGAACTGGAGGCTCATAGTCTCATAGATGAGAAGGGTTGGAAATGGTCCAAATGATTATCCTCTAGAATGGGAAATACAAAACATTTTCCTTGGGGTAAGGGTCCTCATGACCATATATATACAAATCTACATATTCCCTGAGTATCCTAACCCTCTAATAGGACAAGTGTGGGAAACCTCTGATAATAGAAATAAAAATCCAAATGGGAGACACTCTGACATTAATTTTATCATGGTTTTGTAAATCATGAGGCCTTGGTGGAGGCTTTGATTTTTTTTCCACCCAAAAAAGAGATCCAAAGGAGGAGAGGGCTAGCTATGAATGGCTTTGAAGAAGGCCCAATGGATGGCATGCGCAGGTTAGAAGGTAGGGTGAACCAAGGAGGATCGTGCAGAGGGGTTCTTCGCATAGGTAGAACTGGGGGAGCTGATATACCTTAGGTTATAGACCACCTAGGAAACAAAAATTGGGTGAGACCTTTATCATGCCTTCAAAGGTCTCCACAAGTGTTCTCAGGGGTAAGTCACGGAAGTCCCTAGTTAAAGAAAGGGACCTCACGCTAGTCTTCATTGATTAAGGGTTGGAAAAATGCCTCACACAGGTGTTGTTTATTTTAAAACCTAAGAGTACTTAAGTTACACTATTCCCCTTTAATTACCTCCTATTTTGGTGTTAGAAAACTACTTAAATGGTTTATGAGGACTTGATCGAAGTACTAGGGTGATCAGAGCAGCAATTGGCCTTTGAGAAAATTCATCTGTCCAAATAAAGACCCCAAGTTTATATTTATAGGAAACTATGGGACCATGGAAGAAGGTTAATTTTCATTAAAGTGGGTGGAACATAGGGGCTTGCATGCTGATGGTGCTTGGGGAACTTGGGAGGCTCACTTGGGTGAACCCGTTGTTCTATACCGCGGGGGATGCACCCCCACACCCTTGCTGGATTAGTTCCAGGCTTTAGTCCAAGTCCCTTTTCTACCATCAATGACCCCCATGAAAAATGTAGAGTCACGCCATGAAATTTTTGATCCAACTTTAGGACGTTAAGGGTTGCAACACATGGTAATCCAATCTACTCCTTCTTTAGGCATTAGAGATGTATTTCTACTTAAAATCAGCATTTGGGGTCTATGTGAAATTCACATCATCAATTTTGTGGGAAAGTGCATAGAACACATTTCATGGTGTCTATATAGACATTTCAAAAATTGGTTTTTATAATTACATAAGTACAAATTATCATTTACTTTCAAAAACATCAATGTTCTATTGTCTTTACCCCCCAACCCCTACTCCTGCTATTTTTTGAACAAACCACCCAAGATCGAGAACAAGAATGAACCTATATAATAAAAAAAATTCTCATGTATGATATTCTATAAATAAAAAATTAAACAAAAAAATTTCAATTCCCAACTAAAAACATATACTTTGAGACATACAAGGATCACTGTGTATCATATTGAGTTGTGGTTGAAACATGCACGTCACACCATTTCTTGATCATCTTCATGAATTATCTCTATAGAAAATAACTAAATAAGTATAAGATAAAAATGATAATGAGATTAATTACATTATATTAGATAAATTATGAGAAAAAAATCTTATCCTATTTCCTCAATTTTTGGGATGTCATGTGCGTTTTAAACTAAAATAGAACATATATATTGAAAACACACACTTCGATTCATACCAACCACATAATATGTTATATTTATGTGTAGTAAATTTCTATATGTCACAAATGAATTATGAATAATTTTATTATAATATCAAAATAATAAGAAAGTGTTTTATCAGTTTTGAGTATCTCACTTACGTTTTTTACTAAAATGTAATTTTAAAATGGAAACACGAACTTTGAGTCATACCAGTTGTAACGCCCCAACCCCAGAATCCCGGAGTCGGTGCATTATTTTAATACATTGGTATGATTACAAGGAATCAAATCCTGAAGGACCGAGTAGTCTATTAGTTTTGGAAAACCACATACATACATGGGTTTAACATTATAACTTTAAAATAAATACAACATATATGTTTTATTGGGAACATCCACCATTCCAAGATTATCCCTACAAGTTAGTCATAATAAACTTCTTCATGTCCTGAAAAAAATGAAACATAAGAAAGGAGTGAGATCAGATGCTCAGTAAGGGTAAGCAATACATCAGAAGATATCATAAACATAAACATTATACATGGTGAATAAATAAAAACACATGCCTTTTAGAAATAAACTTTAACATAATATGGAAGGAATATGATATGAGTAAATTTTTATGTAATAAAACGTAATCATGGGTATTCTACTAGTAAAATAACCACATGAACTATGAATTTTTAGCTTCATAATGAGGTAAATACATATTACGGACATTCTAAAAACATGTCATTAGGGCCTTTTCTAAGACTTCTAAAAATGATTAAGGCCTCAGCCAAAACCTTATATCAAATTGGGAAAGGCCTTGGCCAATTCCACATCTATTTGTCTCATGAGACCTACCTATGCATCAAGGGGATATAGCGGGACCCACCCATCACATAAAAAGTCCAATTCATTCATCATATGAATGGGGATAAACATAAACAACATATACATTCATATTGAAACCAATATATGAAATTTAAATAACTTTCCTCAAACATTAAGCATAAACACTAACCATTCAGAGTAAATTGGTGAATGGTTTTAAGATAGCACATCCATAGTTAAACTAATCATAATACATTAAATAAAACATGTTGGATGATATCATAGGTAATTAACCTCAATGAAGTAAAATATTCAAATTTTTTTGTTGACATCGATAAAGATACTTTGAAATGAGACCATTGGAAAATCCTTGAGGGAAATAATCCTTAAACATTCCAAAGTGTCCCATACCACCTTGAAATATTAATATAATAATACCTGAAAATATCATGAGAATAAGGATACTATTTATATTATAAAAAAAAGGGTAGTACATACACCACAAGAAATAAATAAGTGGGGAACAAGACATATATCTCATAAAAGTTAATGTGAGATGAGAAAAATCTTTTTTACTTTTGAAAGATGAGTTATTTTGGAAAATCATTTATATTTTCCATGAAATCATATTGTAAACATAAATATCCCATAAAATAAAATAATAGGGCATGAAAATTATATTTTAGGCATAAATGATGTCCCATTGAGTGAAATCAGGTAAAAAGAGTTCTTAAGATTCCTTAGAAATAAAACATTTTAGAGCATTTTAAGGAAAGTATTAAAGATAATTTTAAAGAGGAAAGGAAAATTTGTTCTATTAAATCCAGAAATGATCCAAGATAATTTTTCTTGATAAAATGTGTGCTTTTATGAAAATAATGGTGGCTTAAAACAGATTCTGGTTTACACTTGAAAACTGGTAAGAATTTGAAAATAACCCTTGAATCGGGTTTGTTTATCAAGATAAAAAATTTGAGTGATCATTTTAAAACATGTAAATCCACATAAAATAAAGAAGTATTCTGGATGTTAAACATATATAGTACATTAAAATAGAATTTATGTATATTAAATAAGAATAAATAATAATTTAATTGAGGGAAGCAAAGAATAAGAGTAATTGGAATGAAAATGGAGGTTCGGGTAGAAATCCCTTACCACTTTGTAATCAATTGATTTGTATGACCAAAAATTAATAATGTTCAAATGATACATTTAATAACATGAAAATAAAATATATTCATGATATTTTACATAAAAATTCAGTATGAATACACTATACACAAGTATTAGTAGTTAATACGGAAAATCTCACAAAAAATGGAAGTGAGGTAAAGAAACCCCTTACCTTAAGTCTGAATGTGTTCCACTCTTGAACTTAAGATCTTGGAATATAAAATTATATTTATTAATAATTAATTCAGAAACTATTAAACATTTATTTATTTTACCACTATTTTATTAAGTCTGTTATGTCCTTATTTGATTAGTTATAATATTGAATTTCGTTGTTTCGGAGTGTTAGTTTTCTTGATTTTCATAATCGGTTCACTTGTTTTTATGTAATGAAGTTCATGTGGAATGGATGTAAATCTCTAGAATTAAATTTAAATATTATTTATGAAAAAAATAGATTTTAATGGTCATTTATATCATTTGGTTACATGGAATTAGGATTAATCATTAGATGAAATATTAATGACATTCACTTAGATTATTTTAGCGTTATTTTGATTATTAGGATCTAGTTTGGTCATATGATTTAAGAACATTTACGTATACTGGTTAATAAATATTAGTTAGGTTATAATACATATATTTTAGTCTATTTAATCCATAAAAATTTTTTCATGGTCATTAATGAAGGATAATTTGAAGAACGAAACTTCATCGTCCATGAAGTTTGAAAATTAAAACCTCACGGATGATGATTTTATTTATAAAATGAGAGAGAGAGAGAGAGAGTAAGAATAATGATGATGGTTCTTCCATTCACATGATATAATTATATTATATATATGATATTATAGTTATCATGGTCATTTGGAAAAAGTAGGTGAGGAGAAGATAAAAATAGAAAGGAACTCAAAATGAAAATGAAAGAAATAAAATGTGAATTTACCTCCTGAATCCACCTCCTTGAGAATCTCTTTAAGGGAAGGGGTTTTGGTCTTTTGGAAATACCAAGATATTATTGGATGTGGGAGATAATATAGAAGGATATTTGGGAATAAATTTTAGGAGTTTCAAGGCTTATAGGAGTGAGGAGAAGAGGGAGTGTGGGGGGGGGGGGGGTTATAGTGGTGAAGAGGAGTAAATTTTGAACATTTTATTCATTATTTTATTAATTCCCTCAAGACAACCAATAGTATTGTTTCATGTGAACCATAATAGTAATAAGTGCATGTGATTTCTAACCAAGTGTCCTTACATAACTCATGATATCATAAATAGTGTATTTAACAGATAATTTGTATATACGATATTTTACTATATTTCACTATTCATCAAAATTCATGTTTTTAAAAAATATAACAAAAATTCACCCTAACCATTATTCAACATGTGGAATTCAAAAATGAACTCTATTTTTCGAAAATAATTTTCTAAATATTTTTAAGTTATTTTTAAAAACAAAATTTATTAAAAAACAACATTGAAACAATAATTCATTTTATAACACCTTGAAAAATTAATCAAGGTCCCATAAAATTATATTATAACCATAAGAAAATAAAATAACAATTTATGATTACATTTTATGAAAATAAATTTCCATTTTAAATTGTTAAATTAACCCTAAATTATAATTAAAATATTTACGATATACAAAAATACCAGTACTTATACTATGATAGTTTTTTCACTTTTAAGATGTCTAAATTGTATTTTTACATTCATGGGTGAGGTTTCTATTTTTTGACCAATTTACTAATCATTTTTATTCATAAGGGTATGTTACTATTCATAAGGGTATGTTACAATTCACCAAAAATTATGTTTGTCTTATCAAACTCTAAATATCTTACTGAACGCAACTGTGTATGCCAGTTTTTCAAAATTCAAATCACAGAGGTGGAAAAATTATGTTCACATGGCTATGTTATAACAACATGGTGTTTGTAGAGACTTAGTGTTACATGCATTCTATAATATATCTATTTATAAATTCTTGGGGTGTTACACCAGTCACATTGAGTGTCATTTTGATATGAGACTGATTTATACACATCAAAAATGAATTCTGAATCATTTTTTTAAATTATCAGGACAATATGAGCACGTTTTATAGATTTTCAGTGAGTACCACACTTTTTGAACTAAAATTTCAATTTTAAACAGATAATAGACACATTGAGTCATACCTGGAATATCAGGTATCATATTGAGGTGAGGCAGATTACTAAATGTAAAAAATTACTTCTATGACCAAAAGTATAAAAACAATCCAAATGCATTTTCTCAGTTCTGAGTATGTCACATGTCTTTTTCACTAAAATTAATGTCAATTTTAAATAAAAAGACACATTTGGGGTCATACCGATCAAAATGGGTGTCTTATTGAAGTGAGGTTGATTCCTTAATGTCAAAAATGACTTATGAATTGTTGTACTAATGTATCAAAACAATTCAAATGATTTTTCTCAGTTTTGAGTATGTCACTTGATTTTTTATTAAAATGTCATTTTAAAAAAGAAAACACACACTTTGAGTCATACCAGTCACATTGTGTGTCAGTTTGATGTGAGACTTATTCCTATATATAAAAAATTACTTAAAAATCATTTTAAAAAATTACCAAGCTAATCCAAGTATGTTTTCTTGGTTTTCAGTGGGTGACATACTTTTTGAACTAAAATGCCAATTTTAAACTAATAACGAACACTTTGAGTTATATCAGGCACACTGTGTATTGGATTGAGGTGAGAATTTGTCCAAAACATCAAAAATGGATTATGGATCATTTTAATAAAATATAAAAACAATTAAAATTTGTTTTCTTGGTTTTGTGTATCTCACTTCTCTTTTTTACAAAACCTAATGACAATTTTAAATAAAATGACACACTTAGAGTCATACCAGTGAAACCGTACATCGGATTGAGGTGTGATAAATTTATACACATAAAAAGTGATTTATGGATCATTTTACCAAAGTAAAAGAAAAATTTTATTGTGTTTTCTTTGGTTTGAGTATGTCACTTTTCTTTTTTAATAAAATTCCATTTTAAACTAGAAACACGCACTTTGAGTCATACTAGTCAAACCATGTGTGGATTTGAAATGATACTAATTACTACATGATATAAATGAATTTTGAATCTTTATCCAACATTAAAAAGATAACATGATCATTTTTTACCTATTTTAAGTGAGTGACACACTTTTTAAACTAAAATTTCTATTTTAAACAGATAACAGACACTTTGAGTTATACCAGGCATACCATGTATCATATTGACAAGAAACTAATTCCTACATATCAAAAATGAATTATGGATAATTTACTAAAGTTTAAAAACAATATAATTGTGTTTTCATAGTTTTGAGTATGTCACTTGCCTTTATTACTAAAATTAATGTCAATTGTAAATAAAAAGACACACTTGAAGTTATAACAGGCACACCATATATCAGATTGAGGTGAGGATGATTCCTAAATATAGTAAATGACTTATGGATCATTTTATAATGTCTAATAATAATAAAAATTTATTGGTTTTGAGTATGTCATGTGTCTTTTTATAACAAAATTAATGTCAATTTTAAATAAAAAAGACACACTAAGAGTCATACTAATAACACAATGCGTCAGATTGAGGTGAAACTAATTCGTACGCTTCAAAAAAATGAAATATGGATATTTTACTAATGTATCAAAAAAATATGAATGTGTTTTCTTGGTTTTGATTATGTCACTTGTGTTTTTTTACTAAAATGTTTTTAAACTATAAACACACACTTTGAGTCATACTAGTAACATCGTGTGTCAGTTTGATGTGAGACTAATTTCTACATGTCAAAAATGACTTATGAATTTTTTTTATAAAATATAAAAACAATATGAACATGTTTTATTTGTTTTTAGTTTCAACTAAAATATCAAATTTAAACTGACAACAGACACTTTGAGTTATATCGGTCATGCCATGTACCAGATTACAGTGTGGATAATTCTTACATGTCACAAATGAATTATGGATAATTTTAATAAATTATCAAAATAATATGAATATTTCTTCTCAATTTTGATTATTTCACTTTTCTTTTTTACAAAAAATAATGTCAATTATAAATAAAAAGACACACTTTGAGTCATACTGGGCACACCGTGTATCAGATTAACGTGAAACTAATTCCTAAACATCAAAAATGAATTATGGATCATTGTAATAATGTATAAAGATAATATGAATTAATTTTATTAGTTTTGAGTATTCCACTTGTATTTTTTGATAAAATTAATCTAATATTAAATAAAAATAAATAGTTTGAGTCATACCAGTCACACTATGTAGCCGATTGAGGTACGACTGATTCCTACAAGTCACAAATGACTTATGCATCATTATACTAAAGTATGAAAACAATATGAATGATTTTTTTTTGGTTTTGATTATGTCACTTGTGTTTTTTAATAAAATTAATGTAAATTTTAAATAAAAAGAAACACTTGGAGTCATATAGGTCACACTGTGGGTATGATTGAGGCGCAGTTAATTCCTATACATCAAAAATGAATTATGAGTTTTTTTCCTAATGTATCACAATTATATCAATTTTTTCCCAGTTTTGAGTATCAGATGTGTTTTCTGAAATAAAATGCAAATGATAAACAAAAAACATATAGTTTTAGTCATAGTGAGCACACTGTGTTTCAAATTGAGGTGTGACTGATTGAGTATGTGATGTGTGTTTTGATTTAAAATGTTTGTAATAAACCAAAAAAGAGAGAAGATATTCCATTTGGATGGAAGAGGAAACCTAATGCTGCTTGAAACGCCCCATCCAAAAGTAAAATATTCTCTCTTTTCTGGCTTGTTTCGAATAGTTGAAATAAAAATAAGACACCCCAAAATATATTTGAAAAAAACTAAAGAATTATTAGATAAAAATTATAAGAAAATTAACATAAAAATAGTAGATAAAATAGTGAAAAAACTAACTAAATAAATAGTAAAAAAATCAAAATTTTATGATGTCTTTATACATTCTTGACCCATTTACTTGTTTCTATTATCTTAGTTGTAGACTTGAATTCTAATATCTCATTAGAATAATAAGATTCAACCAAGAAACCTCAGCTTGAGGGACATAATCTACCAATATAAGAAAATAATTCTTATTCTAGTAATACTATAAAGAAAGAAATTAATCATAAATATTAAGTAATACATTAATAAAATGTCAATTTTAAACTAAAACTACAAAATTTGAATCATATAGAGAGCATTGTGAATTGGCCTGAGGTATGGTTGATTTATAGATTTCACAAATTACAGAGGGATCATTGTCCTAATGTGTCAAAACAATTTGAATGTATTTTCTTGGTTTTCAGTATGTAACTTTTATTTTATACTAAAATGTTAATTTTAAACTCAACCCACACTATTAGAGTAATACCAGTCAAAACATGTGTTAGATTAATGTTTGGTCAATTCCTAAACGTGATAAATGAATTATGTATATTTTCATAAAGTTTGAAAACAATCCCAGATCGTTTACTCAGTTTTTTTTATTTTGAAACGTGTTTTAAACAAAAATAGAACATTTATAATTTATAAATTTAACAAAATAAGTGTCTGATACAAATTATAAGGAAATTAACTAAAACAAGTTGATAAAATGATGATAAATATAACTAAATAAGTATCAGGAAATCACCTATTCATGATGTCTGTATACATTCTGACACCATGCATTCTTCCCATTCACTTCTAAACAAATTGATTTCCTACATTATACTTCTACTTGATTAAAAATTTAGAAATAATATGTAAACATTATGATACTAATTATTTACACCCCAAATATATTTCTAAGTTATTAGTCCATACTATATAAAAAAATATAGCAGGAAATCACCTAAATTTGATGTCAAAAAACATTCTGACACCATGTACGCTGCGAAATAATCTCAAAAAAAATTTACTTCTTTTGGGTATGAAGGTTGTCCGAATTCTTGATAGTACTGAGAAAATATAGGCAAAAAATTGATCAATAAATATTATTTATGAAATTTTAATTATATTTGAAACTACAAGTTTTTGGATAATGGTCCTTCCATAGAGTATGATATCTCTTATAAATTTGAAAACATAATACCCATAATCATTATCATTATCTTTCTTGATACACTATAGAAAAATTGAAAAAAATAAGCAAATTTTTTTGAAATATGTTTTGATAGTTAAATATTTCTATATATACCTTAATATGTTTCCATTTGAAGAAATCCATGGGCTTATTATATTCAGTCCCTAACTTCATACCATGATTTAGCCTATATTTATAGAATACCATATCATAAAAAAATTCTTTTCAAAACACATATTGAAACATATAATTTGAATTTTATCTTTAAAATATTTATTAGAGTGCATTAAAAATTCTAAATACACATTATGTGTGGTCGGTTTGATAGACACCAATGCATTGGATCCAAAAAATAAATATTTTGGGTATCCATATTGATATTGATTAGCATAAAGTGCTTCATAAAAAAATAATCAATGAAAAAATAAAAATATATTTTGTATGATTAGATTGAATTATTTTACCCTTTCATTGTAGGAATCCAAAAGTATCTTTCATATGTTATTTTCTTCTCAAATTATCCATTTAGATTATCATTTATCATATCAATTTCTTTAGAATCTAATTTAGTTTCTTCTATAGTAATGATATAGGGGTTAATTAATCCAAATTGTGATTTGAAGGGTTTTACATTTTATGTAGTAGTAATATAAATTCCTATAGAAAATACGAATATTTATTAACTTTAATAAATATATTAGATCATTTTTTGGATAGATGTATTTTAAATATGTACCTTATGTATGTATTCACAACTAAAGATATTGGATGTACCTTATGTATGTATTTTAAATATATTAGATCATTTTTTAGATGTATTTTAAAGATGTACCTTATGTATGAATTTTAAAGACTCCCATCCATTCAAACTTTAGGATATCATTTATACTCTCGATACCAACTATGTATGTAATAAAACTTCCAAATATTTCTTCTTATTATGGAATTTAATACATATTTCCATATTTATATGTGGTCTCTGCATGAATTAGTAATGATAATAAATGTTACTGTGGAATTGGTGGGGAGAAAGTACTCTCTAAAGGTCCTTTTGATTTCTTGGTCAATTTACTAGATTTACTTAATCCAACCTTTTGTTTCTCTATCGCTTTATCTATCTGTAATAAAATTCTCCACTTTAGAGCTTTTTTCATCAACTTTTATAGGTTTTTCATTTGAAAAAAATTAAAGGCACATATCATGTATATTTATAAGATTAGATATCCATATTATGAATATTCCAATAACATCATTTACCGTTGTAATATCTGGATCATCAAGTGGAATAGGAAACTTAGCGATCATCTCTTAAGCTACCTCAATCCACACACTCAAGTGATCTTTTGGGATTTATTTATTGTGTATCTTGTCTCTCGGGTTATTATACACTATACTACTCACAACAAGGCAATTCATGGGTTTTGAAAGATATAAATCACATACAACTTTACCCTAAATAATTTTAGTAATATAAAGTTATCATAAGTTTTTTATTCAAATTTAGTAGAAATATTGGTGAAAAAATTGATTACTTCAGGTAAGGTATGCGGTTTATGGGAATTACTTCCATCAAAGTAAGTGGAGTCATTTGGTTATTAATGTGTAGATCTTTTTCCATTGTATGTTCACTTTGATCCTTTCATATATATTGGTTTTCTAAACTAGAAAAAACAATAATAGCTTAAATACATCTATTTGTGTTTTCAATAATTTCATCATTTTATATATATATTATTGTGGTTTTTTATTCTCAAAATATTTATGAGGAGACACTCCAAAACCTACTCCTCTAATGAGATCATATTGTTCGGGATGCTTCAAAGCTACTAAAAGTAGTTTTTCTTCCGATACGATTACTGCATATTTATGTGTCTAGATTTTGTTATAAAATATTAAAATAAATAGTTATTTTTATGTAATATTATTATAAATCATAATGAATTGATATTATTTCATACTTACACATTTTTCCCATATAACTTATGCGTTATCATCAACTAGTTTACCCTCCTTATTTAGTTGATCCTCCTTCTAGAGAACCTGTTGTGGGATAGAAGTATATTTTGATTTTGATTCATAAATATTTATATAAAAAAAGGAACATATGTTGTTTCATATCACATAAAATATTTATTATTGATTTAAAATACACACAAATGTCTTCTCTAGTGAAGTGTACCCATCCTTACTTTATAATAGGGGTACATTGGTTTTGATACAAATTTTTATTTTCATAACTCCTTTATAATTTTATAAATTAAATACTTTAAATCAAATTTTATGAAATAAATAATTTCAAATAAAATATTATTGACTAAATTACACCTGAAATGATTTCTCATCATGATGAGTGATGAAAACATTTCAGGTTTCATATTTTAAAATTTGTGCATTAGTGACTTGTGGGTGGAGATTTAATTTCCTCTTGGAATCCCACATATTAAATATGGTAAGAAGAGTCTAGAAGCCTATATGAGAATTTTCCAGTATCCATTAAGACATATTTCTTATGTAAATTGTCTAAAATAAATGAACTCTGTAAGGAATAATGAAAATTAAATCAACATTTCATTATATAATATTTTGGTAAAATAAAGAAAGGTTACCATAACATTACATTTATATATTCCCAAAGGTCTTCCTTCAGTGAAAGTTATATATGGAACAAAGACACTATGTCAATCAGCACATTCATCCTCATTGTGACCCTAGAAAAACTAAGGAACTTTAACTTGTTGGGGTCAATAGGTTGTCCATGTTGGTTCCAGTCAACATTAAATTTTATTCCCTTACTTATTGACTAGATAATATTAGTCAACACTATAATGTTGCATCATTCTTGTTTTTTTCATCAATATACTATTGATCCCATAATAATTCAATAGTTTTCAAATCAGTCACCTCTTCTTTCCTAGGATTGGTAACATCATCATGTGTATAATACATTATCTACATGAGTATCCAAATATTTAATTGGGATTATGTTAATATAGTAGATAAAACATAATATTATTATTAAAATCATAGTATATTAAAAAAACATTAACCTTATCATTGAAATATCATTATTATTTTTAAAGGTTGAAGGGGTTCAGATCCTCAATCAAAAATCCAAATCCCTTATTTTTGGTCCCCTATAATGAGTAAGACATAGTCTACGTTGGGACTGATATGAACTAATTGTGATCACACAATGAAAGGGTATTCCATTATTACATTTTCATTGGATCTTATAGTTGTTTTAGTTTCCATTAGAACAATAAACTGATTCTTTCTTTTTAAATCTGGGACATAAAATACATGCACTTCTTATGATGAAATTTGGAATGTCTGATCCCTTTCCCCTTCTATATACAATTTCACCTTCACAGAGCCCAATTCATTAGCTTTCACTTCACTCTTGTATTCAACCCATTTTAAATGAAAAATAAACACTTGAAATTTTTTATAATCAAACTCGCATATCTGTTCAATAATACCAAAATATTATATATTAAAATAAATTTAATTTACATCCTTAGAACCATATATGTGCATCACTTCTTCCATAAGTGTAACTCCACTGTCATTCATCATAATGAAGTCATCATGTTCTTTTTTATTGAACGTAAAAACCATTGATTACAAAACCAATGTAAAATATAAAATTTCCATTTGGTCCCCTAGATATCCATTAAAGTCATTCAGAAATTGAATTTTTATATTTAGATAACTCCTCATAAATATAATCTTGGAATCGTCCTATGAATTGTTGATTATGGGTATTTTATATCCATATTTAGCTATTGATGGATTCAAATCTATAATTTTTTTGTGGGATTCAACATATGGATCAACTTATTCACTATTATGTAAAATGTAAAGGTGTGTTTGATCCAACTCTATAATGGTAATTGTAAAAAAATATCTTCCATAAATTCTATCATCCACAACTCATCCATTGTGATGAGACTTTTGGAGAAAGATGTTATCAACATATTATAAGTAATCAGCATAGAATTTAATATATTCTTCAAAAATATATCATTCTACAATACTACCTTCTATATGACTTCTATTCTTGACATACTCTTTATAAATACTCATATACCATTCAATGGGGTACATCTGTCTATAAAGTATAGAACCACATATTTGAACCTCTCTAACTTATTGAACCATCAGGTGGACCCTTATATCAAAGAATCTTAGTGGGAAGAAAATATCTAATTCACATAATATGAATACATCCTATTTATTCAAGATTATAAAATCTATCTCATCAATAAATTTACTATACCTAGGTTAGAAAAAGATGCAGAGTATGGTTAATGTATGTCATACATTTTTATGCAAAATATAATATAAAGAGCTGAACATCAAATCGTGTATCAAAACCTGAAAATAATGTGATTTTATTCACTGTAATGTTAAATTAGTCATTGAAATGATATTATTTATATTTGATGAATACCCCTATGAAACTTTTACACCATTAAGAAAAATGAAAAAATTATATTTTTTTCCTATCTGGATGGAGTATAAGATGTTGGATGAAGAAAAATTTTCCCATTACCATTCATTAATAATAACTATTCCCTTATCCACATGTCAATAATATCCATCCTATCTTTGTTGAAAAATTTTATTTTTCTAGGAACATTTAGTTACATACCAATAAAACTATCAAATACATTTTTTTCTACTTAAATTAAATCAATAAAATTTCCAATGTAAAAAAAGTTCCAATACTAAAATTCAAAAAAAATTGTTCTCTTTTTAAACCTGATTTTACAAAGTTTTTCAAAAATATTTTACCAAAAATAGTGTCAATATCTTTTACTTTACTGAAAAGTTTATCACCCATTAGTGGAGATGGTTTTGTTCCTTGTTTGGAATTTCTATCGAATAATATCATCCAGGAACAATATTTGTTTTTTGATGTCCTAAAAAAACATTCTTTGAGGATTATTTCAACCGAACTGAGTGTGTGAAATCTTCCAAAATGGGACCCCTTGACGTTCTTTTAATTATATAGCCTGTCAAATTTCCATAAGCTAGAAATTCATTTATCATCCCATACAACATGTCCTTCAATTTTAATTCTTCACTTCTATGAGTATCATACATTGTAACAATTATACCCCACATAAATTTCATGTCTTAGATCAATGTATCCAAATAGACATTAATATCATTACCATGTTGTTTTTTTCTAGATATAAGTAGAGACAACATGATGTATTTTTAATTTAAGCATTACCATGGTGGGAATTTATAATTTAGAAACATGACTAGACATGTTCTGCGAAACTAATCTATACACTAAAATTATTTATTCCATCTTTAGATAACTCAAGATGAGAGTTTCTCAACTCATTTTAAAATTTAGGATACTAATAATCAAGTTTTTTCTACCGAGGAGAGTCTGATAGATGGCATATTTTCACATCATTAATTCTTGAATCTGCATTCCATGTTAATTGTCTGGTAGTTTTTTAATATCCATATAGTCTTCTAAGTTTTTCAATGATAGTAAAGTTCTATACATATTTCGAAGGAATTGGTTCATTTTTCTTGTATCAATTTTTGACACACTTAGGAAATTTTATGAGTGATTCATGGTCCTTGAGAAACAATATAGAATCATTTAGAAAAGAATGTATTTTTTAAGATTTCATGACCATTGAATACAAGATTATTTTATCATCATATTTTTGAAAAGGAAGATCATTTTCCTCTGGTAGAATATCATTCAAGAGACCAAGTTGTTATGTAAATCTAGTGTCACTCTATCTTCTGTCAGCTTTCAAATTATATAACTTCAATATAGCTAAAAATGTAGTGTATTTAGTATAATTGATATAAAATATACTGTTAGAAAAACTATTTAACTTCTCAAATTTTTTTTTACAATCATGAAGGTCATATTCAATTTCCATCATCATTTATACCATATGATCTCCATCATCATGTACACTGGTATTCATATCAAATGATCCATTAACCATAGTATCACCCAAATCAGTGTGCATATTTAGTTTCCCTATGTTTAGTCAAATATTTATAGCTCTGATCTATTCTATGAAAAATTAAATGTTCTTACAACTATTCCAGAATAATTTTTATTGAACAAAAATAATGTAAACATGGAAAAAGTATTTGAGAAGGGTCGTATTCATGATATACTTCAAACTTGATCAATTCCTAAAATCCATCATCCTACTCTATTTTCATACAATTAGTGTGCATCCGTTTTTTGATTCATATTCATCATATTATGTTTATAAAATATTCATTTTGTACAAAAATAAATAAATATACATATGATAGTCATAATAAAAGGTGAAAGTTATATATTATTCTAATAAGGGGAAACCACCATTTGATTGTTTCAAATAATTTTAGTAATATTTGAAGGAAATGGGTAATTGAATTTAAGAAAATAATTATTCCCCTGAGGGTAGGTGTTACCCTATCAATTCATCCAAAATGATCACTGATAACCAGTATGGGATGAAAACTGCCTAGAAAAGTTGAAGAAGCATAGGTGAATGTCTAGAAGATATGGGGGAAGAGTCTTAAGTAACAAAATGCAATAATAACTATTTGTAAATGATACTCATGTGGATGATAGTTGCCTCCTTCAATCTAAATGTTCCTCGAGTGGTATTTAGCCAAGCACTGGACAACATTTCTTAGTTTTTTTACTAAATCTAAAAAAATAATCTAAAATATTCTTATCCCTAGAGTGGTTTATTTTTTTGGTGTGACCATGAGAAGGCTCAGTTGGATGATCTTACACACACTCATGTCGAGACATCTGTTTCATTTTCAACATTAAAAGAAATCCTTCAGATCATTATTTCATGTATAATTATAAAATATATTATTAAAATATTCATAAAATGGATTTCTTACTTAACTAAATCACTTAAAAAAATATATTAATCTAATCATAACCAATAAATATATTGGTAAAAAAAGTTATTAAATGTTTTGAAGATGAATGATTAAATTTTATAGGAGGTGGTCAAAATTATTTAATATTATAAATATGTTCTTTTTTAAAAGAACTATTTTTTGTAAGTATTGGTAATTTTGAAAATAAGAAATTAAATTGATCAGTGATGTGACTATGGGTTAAATTTATATATTTTTTTAAAAAATGGTTGTTAATGTAAAAGAAATTCAATGTGTTTTAAAGAATTATGAAGTTGAAGTTGGAAATCATTGGACATGCAATAGAGTAATTGTCCTATGATAGAAAAGGAACGTGGTAGAGATGGATTCTTGGTGAGAAACCCTTCACATCAGATGAATAAATTTATAGTTTTTATGCTAAAGAAAAGTGGCGAATTTTGGATAACTGTATATAATTGTAAAAATAAGTTGGAAGATGACATGGATATTTATCTATACTAGATAGCTTGTATAAGTTTTATTTGAAAGGTTAAAAATGGTTTAATGATTGAGAGAATATAGATAAAGATTTGTGGAAACTATTCTTGAGTAACGTAGAATATTATATACTAAAAAATATATCAATATCTCTTTGTTGAAGGTTAATTAATGATGGAATGAGTGGAGGTAGTGAAGGATATTGAAATACCCTATCTTGAGTATTTTATATACTATCAAGGGAATTGAAATAAGATAAAATGGGTTTGGGATTATTTTGATAATTTCCAAAATTATTGGAAGATAATTTAATGTGAATTAAAGATATTGAGTTGGGTTAACAATGATTTTATGTGTTTATGATTTAGTCTAATGAATTATGGAATTTCTGAGGTAGAATTATGAAAAACCGAAAAGTCCTGAGCTGTGTAAAAATGAATCCAAAGTGATGTTGGCACAAAATATGATATGTGTAAGGATGAATTAATCTATATAATCATAGATTAAATCTACATAAACATCATTCATTATCCATATAAACATGACTTCAACCCATGTAAGGATGATTTTTGTTCTACATAAGGATTAATGAGGTCATGTAATCATTTTCTGTATACACAAAAACCTATGTAAGGACCATCCCTTATTTTTTTAATCATATATTCCTATATCAAAATGAATTATTTTTACATAATCATGAATAATCAGTGCGTAAGTATCATTCCTTGTGCAATGTAATCATCAAAACATAGAAAAAATTGGAGAATTATACCAAATCTAAAGAAAGTCTACAGTTTTCAAAACCGGTGAAGGAAATTAATTTTGATGGTTACAAATCCATCCATTCATTTCTAAAACAACATGAAGTCTTTATAATCCTTACTGCAAGAATGATTATATAAATATGAAATGAGATTAAAGATAAAGATATAAAAATTCTTTATGTGTTGAATTTTAAATGAGGATATTTGAAATTCAATATTAGTGATCAAAATGAATATTAAATATAGATTATTACCAAGATGATATTTGGTGCTTTAAATATCAAAAAATCGTTTTTTTCTACCAAAATGAAAATAAAAAGTGGAATGAGTTGTTTTTTTGTGTACAGATTCAAGATCAAGTTTCATGGTAAGCTCTCATGTCACAATGAGGAAGCTCTACGTTGTAGGATGTTAGAGATGTTCATTTTATTAAACTATAAAGAGAGAATTATTTGTGGATAATAAGGGAATATTTTGATAAGAATGAAACCTGATCCTATTATATAAAATCCGGAATAACCATTCAACTAAGTCATAAAGAAAGAAAAAGAACTGAGATCATGGGGATATTCCCATGTGATTTAGTTGACTTGGAAGATCTCATGAATATGGAGATCATGAAGAGATTAACTATTAATATTTGATTGTCTTATTTGAAACGAACATTATCTCTTAAAATGTTTCCATTTATGAAAATTTTAGATTACTCTATAAAGGGAAAAAGTAGCCCCCATTACTAAAAAGTCATGAGTTTATTGAGAAAAAAGTTAGAGAAGTTGTATGAAGATGTGTGTGTTATATATGTGTGAGTATTGAGGGAACCAATGAGATCTCAATGAATAAGAATAAGTATATGGTGTTGAGTACTATATATAATAATAACTGATAATCATATCAAAAGTGACAATATAACACAATAACTAATCACCATTAAATCATTATTTGAATATAATTCATTCTAGTCCAGCATAAAATCCATTTCCACATTCAAAATTTTTAGAGTCATTTCATTACCAACTTTAAATATTTTACCTTTTATAGAAGATAATATTATAAATTAACCAAATTAGAAAAACTAGATTTCATAAAATTAAGGAAATTTTCATCACCATAACAACAAAACAACCATTTATCACAAAAGTCACATAGAAAACTTATATAAATTCATAAGATGCACTTCCCCTTATTAATTTGATCATACTAGTTATTTATTACTTAGGTTAATTCATACCATTTACCCAATTAATGTAGTAGTATGATAATCCCACAATTTACACAGAGTAAAAGGGTATTCATGATTCACCTAACTCAATGTAAAGATTCCATGACTTGATGCATAGGGACTAAAAAATAAGAGGAAGATATGATTTTAGGTTTAAAATTCATAAGGAACCCACACCAATTTAAGGGGGATCATTCTACTCAAATGGTGAGGTTTTGATCATCCGAGAATGTGAAATCAACAAGACTTGAATGAGAAGGAGCATATACCTTAAACTTGGAACCCAAAAGATCACTGAGCCAATAAAATTCCATACTAACACACACTATGGAACCTGAACAAGAAAGAAATGAGATATGAGGATAAAAAATAACATAACTTAGAAATGTGGCTTGATTTTTTTGAGAGGAAGTCAAGGGGGAGTGATGATAGTAGTTTAATTCTATGAATTATTGAAAGTAGTTATGAAAATAACTTCAGTTAGGGTTATTTTAAAAAGACCAGGAAGGGTTTTATCAGGACTTCCAAAAAAGTGATGACAAAGATAACTTTTATCAGTTCTAAGACAAGAAGTGACAGTAAAAGGTATCTTTATTAGAAATTTTTTAGCACTAATAAAATCCATATTTATCAGTGATGAAGTTTGATCACTGATAAATATATATATATTTATCAGTGCTAAAGAAGCACTGATAAAAGGAATCTTTATTATCACTAAAACTTTTTCAAAGATAAAGGATTTATAACTATAATAATAAATAAATATATTTTTAAATATATTTATAAATATTTCTATATGATTATAATTGTATTTATATCATTATATATATTTATATAATTATATATATATATATTTACCATATTCATTTTATAAATATATATATTATAATTTTATAATTATTTAAAATATGTAAACAATCTATTATTGTATGAATCATTTTTTTCATGGGATATATGCCATGGATAGTATGATATATAGTTGAATGAATTTTGGTGGTGTATGTATTTGATTATTTGAGACGTGTCTTGTTGTTTCATGGATTTTTCAACATCCTCTTCCCCACTAAAGACTTGAATATGATGGTGTGGGGTCTTAGTTCAATCTCCCTCAAGCATGGCATCATGAATATCCATGAGTGGTATAAAAAATTTAAACCCTATGGAGGCAAGACACTCCTTTTTTAAAGTGAGTGTCAAAGTGTTTGAATTAAATTTGATTTTTTGGCATCTAAAAATTATCTATGGCATTGCATTAGTAATCAGTGTTCCCATTAAGTTGGATAAAGAGACTAAACATTCCATATTTGGGTGCTATGCTCATTTTCTGGTAGTGGTTAATTTAGGATCCACCATGGATAATAGAGTTTTTCTCTCTACTGATATGAATTATATTGATCTAAATATTGAATATGAAAAGGTGTATCGATTATATATGGAGTTCAAGATGACTGGACACAACATCTTGAACTATAAAAGAGATTTACCTTGTGCCTTATCTTAAGATCATGGGCATGATGAAAACTATTTCAATAATAAATATTAACAAGTGAAATCCAAGGATCATGATGTAAACATTAGAGAAAAGCTGATGTTGGATGAAAAATTCATTCCATCTTCAGGGAGGGTCATGATGGGAAATGGATCTGTGAAATCCTCAAAATTGGATGCACATGGGGTTGGAAAGAATCACCATACTTCACCTATGAATGGTCCTCTAAGTGTGGATAGGTAGGTTGATGATGGGTTAATGAATGTTACTTTGTCTCAGTCACTTGGGATGGTTGAAGAGTGAAATGAAATCCCTGACAAATGACATACCTCTGATATTAGGAACATGGCATCTGCCTTGGACACACTTATTTATTCTAATGATATTGTAAAATTTGTGGTTGATAAAAATGGTCATGGAACTTCCTTGACTTAGGAAGAGAGATCTGGGGTTGACATTACTATAGATGAGTAGGGAAAAGATGTTTCTCATGATTCTGATTATAATGATCAATTTGATTTTGAAATTGTAACTCAAAACAAGGTGGATAGAGAGCTGTTGCAGGATCGAGTCTGAGATTCTTCTAAAAGGAAGGTTAAATAAAAAATGGTAGTGGTGTCCTCCCAATCATCCAAGAAGATTTTTATGGGAAACTCTGGTCTTTTGAGTATCTCTCAACACCCCTCCACTTTGGTAGTGTGTTGTATTCCCACTTTGGAAGGTAGTAAGGTGTCTTTATACAAGTCAGTGGATGAGGAGGGATTTCAATTTGTTTCTTTTAGAAAGTATAGAAATCTTACCTTAGAGATGGTTCAAACCTCTTTTAATGGAATTTCATGTGATTACGATTTGGATCCTGTAGTGTTTCCTCTTCAGATAGATTCCCATTCAATATCTCCCACTTTCAGGTAGGTTGTGTCTACCATGTCTGAAGCATCAGGTGAACCTGAAATCAACCATGAATTTGTTAAATAAATGGGAAGACCAGGCAATGTGCAGACACCTACTTCCAACCACTTTGAGGTTCTTAAGCTGTTCCATGAAGCTAGATTTTCTTCTCCATTGGATGAGGGTTCCTTTTCATCCAATGTGAAAGAATAATAGGTATTATTAGGCAAAATATAGACCCCCCATATACAATTTCAATGAATACACCTTAGTTTATGTCCCATCTAAAAGGGTGGAGTCTCAATCAGATGTTGGGAGAACGAATTCGAAGAGCAGTGACATTAAAGACCTCTTGCAATAGGAGATGACTTGGAGGAGATTTTGGCACCCTAGAGGTTGAGGTCATGGGCATGTAAGAACTAATTGGAACTCAATATGTTATGATGAGTGAAGGATTGGATCCAAGATTAGAGAAAATCTAGGCATTTACTGTTTTTTATTTGGGTGGTATTTCTATGTCATACCCCATCTCTCTCTCTCTCTCTTTTTCTATCTTTTAATAAAGGAGTGTTGTCCCTGCCTTTAAAAAAATATAAATATAAATATAAATATATAAAATGTATCCATTATTTAAATATATTTATTATTATTTTATAATTATAAAAATAGATAACTATATATTTATAATTCTATAAATGCTTTTGAAAAATAATACTTATTTATTAATAATTATAAATATATAATTTTATAAATATAGTAAATATACATTTATAGATATATTTATTTATAAGTAATTATTTACAAATATATATTTAACATTGTTAATGAATATATAATCTTAAATGTATTCATTTTAAAAATGAGTAAAATTGAATAACTAAGAATGAGTACACTTTAAAAATATTGAAAGTGGATAATTTTTATTAATTAAATATAAATTATTAATAAAATATGAATATATAATGAAATGAATATGAAAACATAGTGAAAATATTAAAACATAGTAAATAAATAAATATACATAAATTTTATAAAATGATTAAATTCAAAAAATAAATAAAAAATGGATAAATTATGCCTAACTTTAATAATTTTAAATCTAAACAGGTATAGTTTACCGATTGAAAATTCAATATATTAAATGCATCATGTTACTAAATAAAATTTTAAAATTAATATTAAAATTTGAATAAATTATGTAAATATTATGTGTATGTGTTTTTATATAATATTTCATTAATTATGTAAATTTTTGTGTGCATGCATTATATATAAAAATACATTAATTACATATATGTATGTGTAAAATCTATGTAACACTTATTTAATATATTTTAAATTGAATAAAACAAGTAAAATTCAATTAATGTCTATTACACGATATAATTAGTCAATATTTTAAATTAACATTAATTTTTAATTATAAACCATTATTCATTAAATATATGACTTATTTAATGTGATCATAAATATTTTGTATTATATAAATCATATTTGAGAAAATGTTATACTTATTGATATATATATTTATATATGAATATATTTACATATTAAATGTACTAATGAATAATTATGTATAAAAACCATTAAAAATCAATAAGAAATTAATATATTTTTAATTATTACATTTTAATCATTTTCTAAATTTATATTTAATATATATTATTTAATACTATTTATAGTTAATGTGTGAATATATATATTAACTTTCTTCATTTTTATTAATAATTTTTTTAATAATTTTGTAATGTATTCATTTTAATTTTTTTCACTTAATATAATTTATTATTTTATAATTTTTTTATAATTACAATTTATTCATTTTTTATATGTATATTTAAAATATACTATTTATTAATATTTATAATTTAAATATATGTATATTAAATTCATTCATTTTTATTCATAATTATTTAATTAATAATTTTTTTAATATTTTTTAATTTATTCATTTGTTATTTTTTAAAAATTATTTAATTTTATACATTTTATATATCTATATATAATATATAATATTTATTAATATTTATAATATATATATATATATTTAATTTAATAATAATAATCTAATTAAAAAATTAGTATTTTTTAGTTTATTCATTTATAGTTTTTATTTTTTTAATTTTTACAATTTTATTATTATTTTTAATGCTTGTATTTTATTATTGGTTTTTATAAAAAATTGGGAGATGGACCGAGCAGGGATAGGTAATGTAGGATCTGAATGGGTGTATAAAGGTGGGGAAAGGCCTGTGGGAAGTAGAGGGTGGGCCAAGGCCCATGTGGGCTAGTGTAGAGCCCATATATGTTTGTACATTATATGGGGTGGCCCATCCCCATAGCATAATTCATATATTTGAATGATGTGGAATGATATATAAAGAAGCGGCCTCCCATACTCTATTTCGATGTGGGAATCATCACACAATTAGGACCTTTGTCAGTGCTGATAAAGGGTACCCTTTATCAGTGCTAAAAATAGATCAATCCTAAATGATCCTTATTAGTTTTTAAAAAAGTATTGATAATTGGAACCTTTTATGATCACTTTTTTTTAGCACTGATAAAATGTACCCTTTATGAGTGATTTCTTTAGTGTTGAAAAATGATGGCACTGCATATTCTACATTTTTTAGTAGTGGGTTGTGTTTGTTGTGTGGATTCACATTCAATCCTTAAAATTGTCATCTCTAAAAATAATAAAAATTTAATTTGGAAGGAATATGGTTGTAATGTAGATATTTAATATGCATTCACATTCATTTTAATTTAAATATATTCATTTTAATTTTTTTAATAATTTATATAATTAATAGAACATATTATAATTTAATTTAAAAAGTTTCAATTAATGCTTTAAAAAATCATTGAGGAAGAAAAGATTTGTCAGTGTATTTCATTTTAACGTTGATAAACCTGTCTTTATAAGTTTTTTTTGAAATCACTAATAAAACTCTTTTGTAGGATCTTTTTGTTTGATGAGGCATGTTTTTTTTTCAATTTTGGTTAGACCCTTTTTAAAATGGTCAATGAAGTGTTTTTTGTGAGCATGAGAATTCCTAGAGGTTCTTCTGGGGGTTTTGGTTGTGAAAATGGATAAAAAGAGGCCACAGTGTACATGGTTCATAGTTAATACTAATCATTCCCCAAGGCCATTTGACATGGAGGAGAGGGGTGCATAGCTTGTAAACTATATAATGGGGAAGGAGAAACCATGTGGTCTTGGACAGATCCAAATGCATGACCTCCACACAGTTTAGAAAACCGTGCAACCTCCCCAGCAAACTATACAACTCCGAACAAAGGAGGTTGCACGATGGACACACGGTTAGGAAAATCATGTAGTCTAACCATGTGCCTCACCAAAAAGGGTAATTTTCCATTTTTCACTCTCAGGATAAAAGGGTTATTCCTTGAATTTCATTCCCATTTCCTTCCCAGATGCCTATAGTGTGAACCAATAGATCTCTCCTCCATGGATGGTTCTCATTATATTATTATGTATTTAGAGTTCTTTTTATTTTTAATTGAAGCTCTTGGTATGTTTCCTTCTATTTTCTAGAAGTTACTTTTTTAGTTGTTTCTCTCCTTTTGAAGCACATGAGACCTATTTCTAAGGAGTTCTTCACTTTGGTGTTTGAGGCCATTTTATTTCAAATCAAGTGTCATGGTTGGATGAGTGGTTGTCTATGAGTGTGAGGTTGGTGGTCTACTAGATTTTTTCCATTTTTGTGATATTTGTTTTTGTATATAATTGTACCAATGTGAAGATTTTTTGTGTTTTTGTTTCATTGACTATAAAAATAAAGTTAGGCCTTGAATTGGTGTGTGAGATCCTTCACAGACCCCATCGGGTCTTTGGATGACTTGATACTATGCCTAGGGCTACCCATGGGGCATGTAATTCCCTTGAGAGTAGTGTAAGAAAATTATAAATGATGAGATTGAAAATTTATAAACGTAAATGATTTAAAATTTCTATTTGGTGTGTTAACATGATTGTAGTTTACTTGGTATAAATTTGGGATAAGTGATTATGAAAATGTTAGGATGTTTTGTTCAAATGTTTTATATGCCAAAATATTGTGAAATTCCCTAGGAGATTTTGGAAATGGTTTAAATGTTTTGTTTTTTATTTTTATCTAGTTTTTGATTTTAATGAGTGAAAATGATGTTTTAATGTGTCTAATTCTTAAAATGCGGTGTTCAAAAAAAGGTTACTTTAAGGGGGGGGGGGTTAAAATGGGTTTTAAATGATTATTATAAATGGGATGTGATCCCCATTTTTTGAAATTTATTTAAGGTCTATTTTAAATAGTTTGTAATGAAAATAAAGGCCTTCAGTCATATTTTTTAAAGAGGAAGACACCTGTTTTAAATGATGGTTTCAATAGGTTTTAAAAAAGAATTTGGTTTTGGTGTTTTATTCTATCATAAACGGGTTCTATTTTATTTAATCCATGTTTTTATTTTAATGGTTCATTGGGAACTTTGTAAATAATGTGATAATGTTTTAAAATGAGAGACTGTTAAAAGGTTAGGATGATATTATTAATTGGTTTAGAAGAACCTTTAATGTTCATTGGGTTGATAAGGAATTTTTTTGGACCTTGGAAATTGGTTTTTAGTAAAATTATTACTAATTATGAACCTTGAAATATATGAATAATATTATGGTGGATGTTAGAATGATTCTCCTCGTCCTTAGGGTGGGAAAAACTCTTGCTATAAGCACCACCAATGCATTGCATGGTATGAGCCAGACTGATTCTCTAGGACCCACCCATGCCTTTCATGGTTTGGGATGATGGACTGATGACTTAATCTCTCATGATTTATATGGTTTGGGATGATGGACTGATGATCCAAGATCTGATGATAAATATGGTATGGGTACCTGGACTGATGCTCTAAGGTATAATGATGTATATGGTATGGGTACCTAGATTGATGATCCTAATAGAAATAAATTAAATGAAATTAATTAATTAATTCCCATGTGATGTAAAGTGTTTTAAACTTTCTAGTACATGGTTCAGACACCCAACATGGGTTGAAGAAGGTTTGGTTTATTAATTCTGTTATGTGAACTCAGATCCCTTTGGGCTAATTGCTAATTGTTTAATTCAAATAATATTTAATTTTATTAGTTTTCTACTATTTATTTTTACTTTTTTATACACTATTATTATACTGGTTATTGTTGTAGACACCATTGGTGGTGGCCTACTGAGTTTTACCGCACCCTACTATGGCTGCCATGGTACTTGGGTACCTAAGAATATGAAACTTGTTTTAGGTAAAGGTTTAGGAAAATAAACTGGATTTAGTTTATGTTTGGGTGGGTAGGATTAGAGCATGGTATATTAGGACTGGGTTTGGACTTTGGACTATGTTTGGGGGTTTTCATTATTTTGGTATTTAGGGTTTCATTTTATGACTTTATGACATGTAGAGTGTACATATCATTGTTATATCTTGTTTCATTTGGGTTATAGTTGACACTTTCTACATATTGTTCTAGTTACCGATTACACTATATTTTATATCTATTGATTTTATTTCTTCTCTTTAACTAATATTATAAGTGGTTATAGTCTCCTCGATGTATCTCCATAGACCCACATAGTTAGTTCAAGGCCTCTGGTTTAGGGGGTGGCGCACTTGTGGTCATGTGGAGCACCAGCTTGGGGAACCGTTTTTTTGTGGAACTCGGTCCTGGGTGTTACAAAGTGGTATCATAAATGGTGTATTTTGTCTTATTATTTATAAATTGTAGAACTGAGACTAGGATCTTGTTGGTGATTGATAATGAGCTCATTCCTGGGTGCCTTCATCCCCACGCACGGGGGGGGGGGGGGGGAGTTATTAGTGGTGGGAAATTGATGTCCCTACTTTGGGATTTTATTATTAACTGATTTTCCACTGTGAGTGGTTAAGTTGGATGAAATGTTAATAATATATTAGGTTATAGTATCTTTTATAGATATTTAAAGAGAGAGTGTGTGTATTTATACATCATTCTAGACACATAGGATTGATGTGTCATCTTTATGATGCCTAATATTGGTAGTTCCTTGGGATTCATTATGTTGGTAGTGTAGTTTTATTTTTTGGGTCTATCCAGGCTGGTCATTCATATATGCCTATGGTTATAAATTATTTAGAGGTATTTATATTTAATGTTTTTGCTACCATTTATAAGGGATATATATAAGTGTATGGTGGCACTCTATTTGACCAACACCTCAGGTGACTTATGGGTAATAGGAAAGTATAAATGATTTAAAGGGTGAAGGTTTTGGTTAAATAAAGTGTCAATAAACTATTTATAAGGTTTCTTCTTTTATAAATCTTTTAATGACATTATATATATCCAAAACCAATAATCATGAAATTTAAATAATGTTGAACAATTTGGAATTGCTCATTAATGAAAAGTTTTGAAATTTGAATCCTTGGATTTTAAAATGGTAAATTTTCATTAAAGGGAAATGAGATATGATGGACCCTTTAGGGACACTGGTGAAGAGTATCCCTCTTTTTATTATTTTACCCTATGTACTGGTGGTTTTGGATATGAGAGTGACCGAGTTTTGAGACCCTTGGTCAAGGGTTTTGAGGCCCTAATAGTTTTGGATACACTATCTAGTGGGATGTTACTTTTTGTTCCTTTGATTAGGTTGTGGCATTAACATTGTTATATGTTGTCTAGTACCATGGATGTGGTAACTCTAGTGGGTTTTAATCACGTGGGTTGTATATTGGACCTTGAAATGGGTGTCTTGGGTTGTGGTTCCATTATTAGTGGTTGTGTTGTTTTGGGCATGAGACCTAGAGTAAGTTGTTGGTTTTGGTGCACTAGGAGTTGTGTGTTTTGGAATGGGGGAAAGAGTTCCACCAGTGAGTAGTGACTTGTGTGAGATTTGATGTGTATGGGGTAGTGAGAAAGCAAATGGATTTGGGAATGCGACTCAGGTGGTGGAAATGAGTCAATGGGATTGGGTAATCAAGGGAAAATTTGAGGGAGTTTTGACCAGTGTTGTGGGTGTTTTATAATATGAAGCACAGATGGATCTGTCAGAGGTGAAATCAATTTATGGTAGGTTTTTTTTGAGTTTTTATAAAAGGAATAGTTATTACTTAGTTTCCTTTATTAGGGAAGAACTATGAGTGCTTGTGGTTTTTTTAAGGCCAGGTTCAAAGGGTAGGATATTTTTTATGCCTAGACCAGTTGTTATAATGATTTTCTATGCATGAATCGATGTTGACTTTGGATGGATGAGACATGGGTGGCTATAAAATAGAAATATTCCCTTGATCTTGGGATGAAACCTGGGGTGATAGGTGCTCATGTGGTGGGAACTAATATGTGATAAAGGTTGAGTTTTTTATGGGACATTTAGGATGCCTCGAGAGTGATGAGGCTGATGGACTAGGAGGAATGGTCATCTATTTGAGTGGGTGTTTGAGCCTATTTTTGATGATATATGATTCATGGGGTTTCGAGTCAAGTTTAGTGGAAGGTAACATGATAGTGTGCGACCATGGGGTTTCTAGAGAGGTAAGTATTATAGGAACATGCTATAGATTCATGGTTTTTTTTAAGATACATGAATATGTTGGTTACACACACATGTCATTTTGGATGAAATCCAGGTGATGCATGCCGACTGTGCATAGGATCATTCAGTTTTGGATCAGTGCGGTGGAGAATTTTAATTTTTTTGAGAATCATTCCGGTTGTTTTGTAAGAACATGGGCAGTGTTGTGGTGGTAGTTCTATATATAATGTTAGTTCATAGTTTCTTGGAATTGAGTCATAAGGAGGTAGTTTATTTTTTAAGAGTTCCACTTGAATCGTAGATACTGGGAGTTGATGAGATACTTGCAATTAGGGAGACATGGGACCTTTATAGAGAACTGACATATCCCTATAGCTACCAGTGACATTGGGAATGGTTCTATTATAGTTGTATTTGATGATAAAATATTAGCATACTCTTATTTTAGAGATGATCATTCCCAACATCCTGAAATTTTCTTGAGTACACTAAGAGAGCATCGACTATATGCCAAACTACCTAAATGTATTTTCTAGTTTGTTGAAAGGCCCCCATAGAGGTAGAGATCATAGAGTGATGTAAGTGAATCCCTATTGTGTTAAGTTAACCACTATACGTTGAGAGTAAGGACTATATTATTAACTGAAATTGGTGGACTATCATGGGTACCATTCTCAAATGTCAATAATTGGTGACAATTGATGTTTTGTTATGTCTCTTAGGTGAGAGTAAGGTGGCCACATATACTTCTTGGATTTAGCAGTAGTGGGATCATGAGCCATGGTAGTTGGAGTTGTAACACCCTGACCCCAGTTACCTAGAGTCGGTGTATTATTACATAATTTTGGCATGATCACAAAAGATCAAGTCTCGAAAGACCGATTAGTTTAGTAGCCTTAGAAACACTAGATACATTCATAAGTATTACATTATATCATAAAATGAAAAAAACTACAACAAAACCTTGTCTTCATATCCCCTCATACTATCCCTATAGGTCATTCATAAAATACTTCTTCACATCCTGGGAAAAATTAAAACATTGAAAGGGGTGATCTCAGATGCTCAGTAAGGATAACAATATAGTGGAAACTTTCATAAATAAACATAAACATTTAAGGAAATGTATAACTAAAACAAAATCCTTTTAAACTTGAACTTCAGCATAATATAGAAAATATAAAATGAAATAATGCCATTTACTTATTCACATGGATATTATTCTAGTCAAATAATCACATGCAATATCAATAACCACTTTCACAATGATGGAATGCATAATGCCAGACTATCATAACCACATAGTCAAGGCCTTGTGCCAAGACTACAAATAAGATTTTTTCAAGGGCTTGTTCCAAGACACTAGTTTGTCTCATGAGACCTATCGATGCATCTAGGAGCTATAGTGGGCTCCACCCATCAGTTATTAAGTCCAATTCATTCCTCATATGAACAGTTTTAAACATAACATAAGCATTCGTATTAAAACTAGCATACCAAATGTCAATACTTTATCCATAAACCATGAATGGAATAAAAATAACATATCCACAATCAAACATATCACAAAACCTTCAATACAATGTGGAAGTTTTGTATCATAATAAATCAACTTCAAATAAGCTTAAAATCTATCAAAGGATGTTGACATAGATGAAATCAAAACTATTTGATAGAAATATCTCTTTTTTTTGAAATCATTTAAAAGTCACATAATTATGAAATAAAACATTTACTTTCAAAATATTATTATAATCTTGTAAGGGAAGATTTGAAGATTTTATAACGGTGGAAAATAGCCTCACCCTCTGCATAAGTTAAAAAAAGACATTCTTACCTTAATTCTGTCGAAAAGGTTAAAAAGGATCTGGTTTGGAAAACGACAGAAAGATTCCTTTATAAACTTCATATAAAAAGTTAACAAGGTTAAAAATGACTTTAACCCATAGTCTATAAAATAGTCAGAATGATTTGAAATACTTTTTTTTAAGAAACATGGATGTGGAAGATAAAGTGGTCCCAGTAGATAATTACGTATAAACAACCTCAGATAATGAAGAGATTGTGAAATAAACCCTTAACTAGTAATTTTCCTTGGTCTAGGGCAGGTTAACCTCCTATATAATGGTGAAATAATTTTTATTAAATTATAAAATAATCATATACATTAATATGATATCATATATGATCTTTTTACATTTCTTTATTAATAATATCTTAGTATTATCGTTGTTTCGGGTGTTAACGAATTCATTTTTCTTTATATTATTTGTTATGTAAGCCATATTTTTTATGTATGGGATGTATATTATTCATATCCAAAATTATATCACATCTCTAAATATTATTTTTAATCATAAAATAAAATTTATTCTTGAATGGATACGATGGGGGATGAATCTCATCGTGTTCGTGGAGACGGTAATCCGTACGTACGCACGTATGGTGACATGTCATTCAAGGGATGGATAGAATATTGAATATGGTTATACCATATTTATAATAACATCACAGTATATAGGAGATACTGGAGTTATTATTTTATAATGGAAATAACAAAGAAAGAATAAGTAGAAGAAGAAAGGAACTTGAAAGAGGGTGGTAAAAATATTACCTCTTCTTCGGGTTCTTCCTTTTTATTTGATCAAAAGGGATCTTTAGTTTGGATTTATGATCAAAATAAGGCCTCTAGGTTTAAGTGAGGGAATTTGAGAGAATATTTGGTCAGGGTTTGGCCGATCCAAAAGGCTTTGAAGTTGTGAATTAGAGAGAAGAGGGAGTGCCCTTTTATAAGAGGGGTGAGGGGCACCTTAGGAAAATCTAGAAATACTATTTTATAATAAATTTATATTCGGTTTATAATTGATCCAAAGTGTATTATTTAAAGTTTAAAGTGGGGATGGGTCAAAAACCACCTAAACAATAGGTTTTAGACAGGTTTGGGTCACTATATTAACCTTATCTTTTAGTTTTAACTCTTAGTTAATTAGTTTCACATTTACCATGTCTCTTTGTATTTTTATATTATATGGTTAATAAAATTACTATAAACTTCTAATAAACCCCCAAGTGGTCCATTAATGATACACCTATCGTGATATAAGTCTCTTGGCCGAACATAAGTTTTTTAGGAATTGAATATCAATTAATAATATAATAGTTTTTTTTAAAAACTATTTTATGTCAACTTTGACACTATTTGGTATTTGATTTTTGTGAAAATCATAACAGCATGATTACTTCGAAAAAACTTTATTAAATCAATACTAACATGTCATATTAACATATAAAATTTGTGTAATTCATAAAAAGTCTCAAATTACATTTATTTTGATATTAATAATATCAATTATTTTATTATTTCATTAATTAGGTAATTACTTCATCACCATTGTGTCATAAATAAATTAAATTATTTAATGTCTAAAAATTATAAATAAAATACCATTATGTATGAAATGTTTTTATATTTCTAATAAATATTTATAATATAATTTATCTTATGTATAACCCTATATTAAAAATGTTTTGGTTATTAAACTTTGATTTTAACTCTTTTAACTCTTTTTTGAATTAAATAATAATAAATGTCCTAATCTAATCCAAGTGGACCTAAATGATAATATTTTATTCCTAAGGTTTTTTTGGTCGAGATAAACTTGTAAAATAGAATTAGGACATGTTTTAGGTTAATATTAATATCATTTTTACCCTTAATTACCCTATTTACTTTTAACCGTGGTAAATAAAAGTAAAAAGTTACTATTCACCAAAAATCATTTTCATCTTATTGAACCACATTTCACTCCTTGATATTAACTGTGTCTCTCGTATTTTCAAAATTCCACTCAAAAAATTGGTAAAATTAAGTTTTATGTGAATTTCTAAATTCTCCAAGGAGGTGGGTAAAAGACGGTGAAAAGTTCCATAAAATTTTTATATGTCTAAATTTATTCTAAACTAACTCCAATGAATTACATTGAACTTATATATGTATTATTTATCTATTTTTACCTTAATTAAATTTTAATAAAATATATAATTATTTAAATAAAAATTCGGTTTTAAACTATAACTCAGTGGTTTTCACTATTCATAAAAAATTGAATGTTTTCAGAAAGATACCAAAATTTCACCCTAGGATAATTTCGATATTCTGAATCCAAAAATGAAGACCATTTTGAAAGATAAAATGTATAAAATTTCAAAAATTGGGTATTACTATTCATAATGTCTAGTTTGATTGGTTGTGGTGTGTGTTAGAACTCGAAGTTGCGTACAACACACACTACTGTATTATTCAAAGAGAAGCGTACCGTAGAAGCTTGTGGTGTTACATTCTCCCCTCCTTCAAATAATTTTGTCCCCAAAATTTCTAGAATACTACCGCATAAAAAGACTTGGGTGATTCTTCATCATAAGTTCCTCGGGTTCCCATGTTTCCTCTTTCATTTTATGGTTTCTCCATAGAACTTTTACCAGATGAGTCATCCGATTTCTCAGCACTTGTTCTCTTGTATCAAGAATCCTGATGGGATCTTCACAATAAGACAGATCGGGTTCCAGTTCTAATTCCTCATAAGTGAGTACATGTGTTGGGTCAGGCATGTATTTTCTCAATAGTGATACGTGGAACACATCATGAACTTTGGAGAGACTTGGAGGCATTGCCAAACGGTAAGCTACAACCCCAATTCGTTCTCTAATTTTGAAAGGTCTGATGTACCTGGGAATCAATTAACCCTTCTTACTAAAACTTATAACTTCCCTTCCATGGAGATACCTTCAAGAAAACATGATCTCCTACCTGAAATTCCAAATCCTTCATTCAGTTATCGGCATAGCTCTTCTGCCTACTTTGAGCTGCTTTGATGTGGTTTTGGATTACCTTTACCTTTTCCATCGTTTCCTCCACCAGTTCTGGGCCTACAAGTTTTCTTTCACTGACGTCATCCCAACAGGTTGGTGTGCAACATCTCTTTTTGTATAACGCTTCATATGGTGCCATCTGAATACTTGAATGGAAGCTATTGTTATAGGAAAAGTCTACCAGAGGTAAATATTGATCCCACATACCCTGAAAGTCAAGTGAGTATGATCTCAACAGGTCTTCTAAGATTTGAATAGTCCGTTCTGATTTTCCATCTGTTTGAGGGTGGTATGCAGTGCTCAAACAGAGTTCAATATCCAGGGCTTTATGAATAATTTTCTAGAATCTTGATGTAAAAGGGGGATCATGATCCGAAACAATCGATATGGGTACTCCATGAAGTCTCACAACTTCATTAATATATAGTCTTTCTTGTCATTCAAGTGGTAGATCTTCTCTTATAGTAAGAAAATGTGCTGACTTGGTAAGACGATCAACAATGACCCATATTGCATCGTTCCTTCTAGGATTCTTTGGTAGTCCCATGACAAAGTCCATCGTGATATTATCCCATTTCCACTCAGGTATGGGAAGAGGTTGCATGACTCCTCCAGGATATTGCCTTCCAGCTTTTTTACTTGTTGAAAAACAATACATCTTGACACAAAATCAGCAATCTCCCTCTTCATGTTGTCCCACCAAAAATGTTCCTTAAAATCTCTATACATTTTGGTGCTCCCTGGGTGTATAGAGAAATTGGAACTATGAGCATCGTCCAACAATTCTATTTTTAGATCAGATATATTGGGAACACAAAGTCTCTTCCCAAATTTCAAAATTCCATCTTCATACATAAAGTCACTCAATCTCCCATCATTCACAACTTTAATCTTCTTTTAAAACTCTTCATCATAGGCCTAAGAACTCTTTATCCTTTCTAGTAAATATGGTTTGGAAACCATTTGAAAAATAATTGATGTTTTACCTTCCATTGTTATTCCCATATCCATTTTTATTAGATCCATGAAAATAGGATCCCTTTTAATTCTCATATTGTTCAAAACTCCATGATCTTTTCTGCTCAAAGCATCTGCTACCATATTTGCCTTCCCCTGGTGGTAGTGTATCATGCAATAATAATCCTTGAGTAATTCAAGCCATCCCCTTTACCTCATGTTGAGTTCTTTTTGTGAGAAAATATACTTCAAACTATTTCGGTTAGTATAAATCTCACATTTTTCACCATATAGGTAGTGTCTCCATATCTTCAAAGCAAAGATCACAACTAATAACTCGAGATCATGAGTAGGATAGTTTTGATCATGAATTTTCAACTGTCGTGATGCATAGGCAATAACCCTATCATTCTGCATGAGGACACGACCAAGTCCTTTATTCGATGCATCACTATAAATAACGACCCCATCATTCCCCAATGGTAGAGTCAATATAGGAGCATTGACTAATCTTCTCTTCAGTTCTTCGAAACATTCTTCACACCCTTTTGTCCAAACAAATTTAACCCCTTTATGTGTGAGCTTTGTTAATGGGTTATCCAATTAGGAAAAATGTTGGTCGGAGTGGACACTCAAGAGGGGGGTGAATTGAGTTCCAATTAAAATTTCTGTTAAAAACAATTTCTATTAAAATCCCCCAATTTCAAAAACAAATTAAACTGTAGTGAATTTATATAGATTATAAAGGTTCAATTAGTTTCTCAAAGATTGATTAATTCTCAGTTAACTTAATCTTATGATTAAATTAACTTTTGAAACTAACTTACTGATTTATAACAAATATAAACACTTGCGAATTTAATTATCAAAGTAGCTCTGAATATAGATTATATTTCAAAGTAATAGCAGCGGAATATGAAATAAATATGTATAGTATGGATATAGAGTATAACTATAAACACAGAGAATTAACCAAGAGGTTCAGTCTCAAGCTGAGACTTAGTCCTCTCAAAATTTTATATAAGAATGATCCACACCCTGGATCGGGGTTAACAACAGTGAACACACTGTCCAGGTCACAAGACCTCTACCACAGTTCTTCGTGGGAAAACAAACAACAGCAGCAAGCTGTCCAGGTCACAAGACCTCTACCACTATCCACAGTGGGAAATGGGGTGCAAAAAGGTTTGCTGAGGATTTACAAATCCTCCAGTGAAAGTACAGGAGTCAGTGTGTGTGTTTAATACAGCAGATAACACACACTGCTCAAAATGTAGAATAAATAAATCACAGAGCAGATATGTAGAGTTTAGAAATGGCTCTAGAGATTTTCAGTGCAGCTCTGGACTCGTAGGAATGAGTGACTTGAAGCTTTGGTCCTTTTTCTGTAAGTTGACACTAAAACAGAGTGTCGCAATTTCCAGACTTCCAGATATTCAAGTGATCAGCTTCTTTGAGTTTGAGTGCTTCACAGTATGGATTTTAGCAGATGGTTCATTCAGTCGGTTCACTTGAGACTCCTTTTTTTTTTCTTCGGAATGAATGCTCGAGAGTTCTTCCTTTTTGTGTATATGCGTATCTCTTTCTCAGTTGTAGATGTTAGACTCTGTGTATTCATCATCACTTCTTGAATGCTTCTTCCTTCTTTTTATACTCCTCCATATATGCCTTTTTGTTCACCCGAGGCCGACAAGATAAATAGTCTGGAGTTGCACGTGGAATCTTCCCCGTACATTGTATTATTTCTTGATATGTCTGCAAATATCAATAAATAATGTTAGATGTATTCATTTGTCTAGACATGACCGTTAGATTAGTATTAAACAAATTGGTAAAGAAAAAAGTAGAGATATAATAATAATAGACTGGTCGAGAATGTATGTCACTGTGGACTTCAACTGTGGTCTTCCAACTGTGGTCTTCCAACTGACTGCTGACTTCAACAGAAGCTTGCTGTCTGTAGGCTTGCAATAGTAGCTTTTACTCCATGTAGCTGTAGCCTTTCTAACTGTAGACTTGTAACATCAAATTTGTAGAACTGTAACCTTTATCAACTGTAGACTTCGATCATCAGTAGACTTAGTAGACAGAAGCTGTCTAACTGTAACCTTGACTGTAGACTTATGACTGTAGGCCTGTTCGACTGCGAACTTGTTTCAACTGTAGACTTTTTCGACTGTGAACTTGAGCAGAGATAACATTGAACAGAAGTCTTATAACTGTGACCTTCGTCTGTGAGCTTTGACAATAGATAGCAGTAGACTCGTAACTGTAAGCTTGTATTAGTCTTCGACTGTAACCTTGTAACTGTGAACTCATTGCAACAGTAACTTAAGGTGACAGTTAGCTGTAACTGTGACTTTGAAAAGAAAACTCTGACTGGTAGCTAACAATACAAAACTTATGTAAATACTACTGTAAGCTGTTACAGTAAAGTTATGAGAGTAAGAATATGAACTGTTTAGAATAAAATACGTTTAAGCATGGAATAATAAGATTAATGCAAAGGTTTAATACATCATAATTAATGTTTAAGAATGATTTGGGATTATCAAAACAGGTGATTCCAACAATCTCCCCCTTTTTGATAATCACAAATTATGTCAGTATGGAATGAAACATAGATGTATCAGAGAGAAGTGTGCAAAACACAGTATTAGCAATATGAGCACAAAAATTAGGTATAATCCGCAAGGATTTCTCCTCTTTGTATAGGTTCATTTCTCCCTTGAGTTTTCCCTATTTCTCCCCATTTCTCCCCCTATCTATTTCTCCTTATTTCTCCCCCTTTGTGATTAACAAAAAGAAAGACAGAGTGAGAGAAAATAAACATTGTATTAAAAAGGAGTACAGTACATGACCCAAAACGTGAATACATGATCCCTATCAAAAAAAAATATAAACAGACTCAATCCTCTTCATCTGGAGGTAAGGGATCTTTTCCTTTGGAGGAAGAAGATGGAGCAGGAGGTGAAGGATCAACAGGCTGAGGAATGACAGCAGGAATGTCTGGAGGGGCAGCAACAGAGGCTCCTGAAGGCCTGTAGTGAGTAGCTTGCCGAGGGATCAGTGGTCTAAGGCTTCTGAGGGCATCAGCAGGAGACATTACTGAAGAACCACTGGGATTGGAGACAGGTAGGGCAGGAGGAACTATAACAGGTGTGCAGTCCACATGAAGAAAAGGTAGGAGCAAATTCCTGAAATCCATGATGATGTTTCCTCCTCTGTCCATGGCAGATAAGAAGTCATCTTTGTTTTCCAAGAATTTATCCAAAGCCGGGGTCAACTCTCGTAGCTTGCTAACTTGTTCTTTGAAAGCTTGAGTTACAGGAGGCAGCTTCATAGTTTCTAGCATGAGCTTGAAGTGATTGTTCAACTGATGCTTGGTGAAAATCCGATCAAAGTAATAATCCACTTTACTTTTGATGGCCTCCTGAGAAGCAGTAGCAGCCTGCAGGTTCTCACGAACAAAGCCACTGACTTCTCTTTTAGTAGCAAGGATCTGTAGGTCTGATGTGTCATTTGCACGGGCCTGAGTAAGCTCTTCTCTGAGCAGGCTTCTAAACTGCTCAAGGTCCACAGGAGAGCTAGATGAAAGAAGGGACTTGACTGAGAATGCCACTGTCTCCTTGAAAGACTGAGTCAGATTTCCAATCACTTTCTGAATGACAGCATCCTGATTGCTAAAGTGTTCTTTTACTGATTTCTTGAAAGCCTCAAATACTTCCACAAACTTCTTGACCACTTATTTGATGTATCGAATCTCACTGGCCACTTGTGTCTGAGAACTGCTCAGGGCAGTTAAAGAAGCAACTGATTGTCTGAGGGCCACTACTGCTCCAGTCCAGCTTTCAATTTGAGTGTGGCACACTTTCATTTCATCCATCACTTCTTTGATTGGACTTCCCACAACACATCCTAGAGATAATTCTAAGGATTGTTCCACATTTTTCATCTCATCAAAAAGACTTGTTTTCAATTCAGCAACAGATTGTCTGATGGTCTCCTTCATTTCATTCTTTAAGGATTCAAGGTCTTCCTTGGTGGCCAATCTTTCAGTTTCTAACACTGGAGAGCTGTTAGGTAGTTGACTGGATTTCTTGGTGGTTGGTTTTCCTCATCTGAATCCTCATAATTGAGTCCTAACACCATGTATCCTGGATCTGAGGTCCATCCTTCTATATCAAACATTACAGAGACTGAACCAAAACGCTCCCCCTCACTTGGAGGTCCTTTCTGAACACTTTCTACTATCTGCTCAACTCTGGGTAACTCTAAGTGCTCTTCTGTGGCTCTAGCAGGTTCCATACTTGCTTCCTCTGTAGGTTCAGCAGTGAGGTTAGCCTCCCTCTCTGTTGGGTCATCAACCACTTCCATGACAACAGTAGTAGAGACCACTCCTGCTTCCTGGTCAGACACTGACTTGTCTGTATACCCTATCAGAGGGCTCATACTGAGTTCTTTTGTTTCTTCACCACTGATCTCCTCTTTATCTTCTGCAACAGTTTCTTGATTTTCATTTAAAGCTCCAGCCTCTTTTGCTTCGACTGTATCATCCTCATCAGAGGTGTCCTTGACAAAATATTGAGATTCTTCTTCTTCTTCTTCTGTAGACTCAGTCTCACTATCTCTTAGAATAGGTTCTCTACTAGGTAGTTCCTTTGGAGGGCTTGCTACTCCAAACGTCACTGTCCTGACAGGACTGTGAGTAGTATCAGGATCACTCCCTTCATCAATTGGGGTGTTCTCTCTTGCAGAGTTACCAACTAATGCAGTCTGTTCATCATCTGAGTATACAGGTTCAGGCTCATCAGGCTTTAAGCCTGGATCTCTCCTATCTCTCGGTCTAGAGGGATGAGTAGAAGGGCTAAATTTCTCATAGATTCTCTCCTCATCATTCACCCATGATTTCTTCCAGGGATTCCAACTGATCTTCATGAATTTGCAGATTACTTTCGAGATACATACACTGTTCTTTGCCACTATCAACTCTTCCTGACTTCCAGCTGCACCTTTCACTTTCAACATAATCGAAATGAGTTTAGCATGAAACAAGGCACTTGATTTTGAGCTTGCCTTTATCATGTCCTCCATCTGAGCCATCAGCAACCTACAAAGGTTGATCTTCCTTCCATGTTTTAATAAGTACATCAAGTAAATATCCTGGTGCTTCAGAGTTGCAAAATCTCCTCTTCTAGGACTCAGTACACGCTGAATAAACTTAAACAGAAGCCTGTCCTCTCCATTCATTTCAGCAGCAATAACCTTTCTTACTGTGCCATTGCCTGTCAGTTCTTCCAGAGCCGTCTCATGATCAAAGATTCTACTATTTGGAGGAGCCGCTCCAGAATAGTAGTTGTAAATACCCTCATGAGGAACTCTTAAACAAGAAGCCCATTCAACTGATGAAAAACTGACTTCATTGCCGTTTACTCTGGATACCAGTCTATGCAGATCAACCTCTTCCTCGAACTGTAGATATTCATAGAATTCCTTCACCAGCTTCGGGTAGTATGGTCCATTATTGTTTGCGAAGCATTCGGTCCATCCTTGCTCATTAAGCACTGCCAGTACTAATGATCTGCTCGATAAAATCCACTCTTCACTTAGCTCCTTCTCAGCAACTATTTCTCTCTTAGTCAGATGTGGATTGACAGGTCTTATCGAGGCGTTCCCGGTGCCACTGGATTCGACTTGAGTCCTCTTTGGCATTGGTGCATCTTCATTGACAGTCGGGGGTCGCTTTGTTCTGTCCATTGGAACTGAATGAGGTTTCGAGGTTCGGTTGAAGGTTTAGGGTTTAGGGCTTGAGAGAGAGAAAGGGTCGAGATGAGTGGATTGAGATATGTTCGATGTTCTCAATTTTTATCATTTAGGGATTTAGGAATAAAAGAATAAAGAAAAGAAACGGTTCGAATTCCCGCAAAATAAAATAAGGTTAAACAGCGAAACAACCTACAGAGAGATGTAACAGTGAGGTACACCGGTGAGGTCTAACTGTGAGGTTTCAACTGTGAGGTCTAACTGTGAGGTTTCAACTGTGAGGTTTCAACTGTGAGGTTTCAACTGTGAGGTTTCAACTGTGAGGTTTCAACTGTGAGGTTTCAACTGTGAGGTTTCAACTGTGAGGTTTCAACTGTGAGGTTTCAACTGTGAGGTTTCAACTGTGAGGTTTCAACTGTGAGGTTCTAACTGTGAGGTTCTAACTGTGAGGTTTCAACTGTGAGGTTTCAACTGTGAGGTTCTAACTGTGAGGTTTCAACTGTGAGGTTTCAACTGTGCTATAATTAATCATACCTAACTCATGTTTGATGTAACTTAATCTCTCAGAATTCAAAGGCTTTGTAAAAATATCAGCTAACTGATGTTCAGTGCCAATGAACTCAAGAGTGATATCACCTTTTTGATAATGATCCCTCAGAAAGTGATGTCTCACATCAATATGTTTTGTCCTAGCATGAGATACTGGATTTTTTGAAATGTTAATAGCACTTGTATTGTCACACCTTATAGAGACATGTTTGAATTGATATCCATAGTCTAGTAAAGTGTGTTTCATCCACAAGATTTGTGCACAACAGCTACCAGCAGCTATATACTCAGCTTCGGCAGTAGACAATGCAACAGAATTTTGCTTCTTACTACACCAAGATACTAGTGACTTGCCTAAAATGTGACATGTTCCAGAGGTGCTCTTTCTATCTACCTTGCAGCCAGCAAAATCAGCATCAGAATAACTTAATAAATCAAATGATTGTCCTTTTGGATAAAATAATCCCAAATTGGGAGTATGTTTTAGATATTTGAAAATCCTTTTAACAGCAGTCAAATGAGACTCTTCTGGATTGGCTTGAAACCGAGCACACATGCATACACTGAACATGATGTCAGGTCTACTGGCAGTAAGGTACAGTAGACTACCTATCATACCTCTGTAATTGGTTTGATCCACTGGTTCCCCAGTTTCATCACTGTCCAACTTGCAAGTGTTGCTCATAGGTGTGTCACTGCCTTTGGTGCCATCCAAAGAAAAACGTTTTAGAAGATCTTTAATATATTTACTTTGGTTCAAAATAATACCATTTTTATTTTGAAAGATCTAAAATCCAAGGAAAAATTTGAGTTCTCCCATTAAACTCATTTCAAACTCATTTTGCATTATTTTTGAAAAATCAACACATAAAGAATTTTTAGAAGATCCAAAAATAATATCATCCACATAAATTTGTACTATTAAGACATCTTTAGAAATCCATTTAATAAAAAGAGTAGGATCAACTATCCCTTTAGTAAATCCTTTTGAAATAAGAAAAGAGCTGAGCCTATCATACCAAGCTCTTGGAGCTTGCTTTAAACCATATAAAGCTTTAGATAGTTTAAAAACATGATTAGAAAAATGGGGATTTTTAAAACCAGGAGGTTGTTCCACAAATACATCCTCAATTATATATCCATTTAGAAAAGCACTTTTAACATCCATTTGATATAGTTTGAAATTCAGATGAGCAGCATAAGCAAGTAATATCCTAATGGCCTCTAGTCTAGCCACGGGTGCAAAGGTTTCCTCATAGTCTATTCCTTCTTCCTGACTATACCCTTGTGCAACTAGCCTAGCTTTGTTTCTGATTATATTACCAAACTCATCAACTTTGTTTCTAAACACCCATTTAGTGCCTATGGTAAGAGTGTCTTTAGGTCTTTTCACTAATTCCCAAACTTTGTTTCTTTCAAACTGATTTAGTTCTTCTTGCATAGCCATTACCCAGAATTCATCACTGATAGCATCATTGACATTTTTGGGTTCAAGCTGTGAAAGAAAAGCTTGATGTTCAACCTGATTTCTTAGAGAAGCTCTAGTTTGTGTTCCTCTATCAAGATTACCAACAACAGCATCTAAAGGATGATTCTTTAGAATCCTAGTTGATTTGGTAAAGGTTGGACTAGAGATTTCAGGTTCATTTATAGGTTCGGGTTCCATAGAGGAAGATTCTGGAAAAAGTCCAGAACTGGATGTTTTTATTACAGGTTCTTTAGATTTGTCATTTAGGTCCAGAACAGATAAATCTTCTTCAACATCTTCAAGAGAAGTTTTAGACTCATGTGGATCAGTCTCATCAAACTTGATGTGAACAGATTCTTCCAAACATTTGGTTTTCTTATTGAAAACTCTATAGGCTTTACTAGACATAGAGTAACCCAGGAAAATTCCTTCATCACTTTTTGGAGCAAATTTATCAAGATTATCTTTAGTATTCAGAATAAAGACTTTGCAACCAAAAACTCTAAAGTAATTAACCTTAGGCTTCCTATTATTCCACAACTCATAAGGGGTTTTCTTAAGAATCGGTCTAATCAAGACTCTATTAATAACATAGCAGGCTGTATTTACAGCTTCATCCCAAAAGTAAACAGGCAGGTCATATTCATTAAGCATAGTCCTTGCAATTTCTTGCAGGGTTCGGTTTCTTCTTTCCACTACACCATTCTGTTGAGGTGTCCTAGGATCATAAAAATTGTGAGCATAGCCATTGTGTGAGCAGTAAGATTCAAATTCTTGATTCTCAAACTCACGGCCATGATCACTCCTCAAGGTCTTAATCTTAAGTCCACTAAGATTTTCTACAGACTTAGAGTATTTAACAAAGGAAGAGCAGGCTTCACTTTTGTGAGCTAGAAAGTATACCCAAGTATATCTAGAAAAGTCATCTACAAGAACATAAACATAGTGCTTCCCATTTAGACTTGAAATTCTTGATGGTCCAAACAAATCCATGTGAACCAGTTCAAGTGGTTGAGAAGTTGAAACTTCTTTCTTTGGTTTAAAAGAAACTTTGTGTTGTTTTCCCTTTTGACAGGGATTACACACTTTGTCATTTGGGAATTCAAGCTTAGGTAGGTCTCTAACTAGGTGTTTCTTAGAGAGTTTTCTAAGTGAGTGAATGTTGCAGTGTCCTAATCTCCTATGCCACAGCCAAGACTCTTTATGAAAAGCATTTAAGCAAGTAACATTATGTTTAGCTAAAGTGTTTAAGTCAACAGCATAAACATTTTCATTTCTTAAGGCAGAAAATATTAAAGCATTTTTGGAATTATAAACATCACAAGAATTGTTTTCAAACTTGACATTAAAACCATCATCACACAATTGAGAGATGCTAAGTAGGTTGTACTTAAGTCCATCAACAAATAAAACTTTGGAAATTAATACTGAGTCAGTGTTACCAATCTGGCCTAAGACGATGATTTTTCCTTTTGAGTTATCACCAAAAGTGACATATCCTCCATCAACCTTTATTAAGCTTTTGAAGCACGAATAGTCTCCAGACATGTGTCTTGAACATCCACTGTCTAAGTACCATACCTTCTTGTAATTGCTTTTCAAACAGATTTCCTACAAAACAGATTAGACAGAAAATGACTTTGGTACCCAGATTTTCTTGGGTCCAGATATGTTAGCAATCAAGGATTTAGGTACCCAGATTTGTTTTATGGGTCCCATACAATTAATAAATGCAACAGATTTAGAGAGATATACTTTATTTGATCTATAACTATTTAAATAACCAGTTGAGGCATACGAATTTCCAAAACTGGAACTAGCAGGATTTTTTCCAGACTTAATAAATCGGGTTTTAGTAAACTGTCTTTGTCCAGGTTGGTATCCCAAGCCAGTAGCATACTTAGGTGCAACTTGCTTTCCTAGCAGTTGGGTTAGAGTATCTTTTCCATTTGTGAATGTTTCTAAGTCCTTTCTAAGTTGTTCATTAGATAGTTTCAGTTCTGTATTCTCCTTTAATAATTGAACATTTTTCTCTTTTTCTACATCAAGTGCAGACTTGACACTTGCAGTAAGAGCATGCTGTTTCTTTAAAGACTTATATTTATCCTTTAGTTCATTACACGTTTCTTCCAGCATATTACAGTATTCAATCAATTCATCTTTAGACATATTTTCAGAATCAGAACCAGATTCTGCTTCACCTTCAGAATAATAAGAGTTTAGAGTGGGAGTGTCTAAGGTTACCTCAGATGTGTTTTTCATGAAACACATATTAGCACGATTTCTTTCAGAATCACTGGACTCTGATTCACTTGTGCTGTCTTCTGAAGCACTCCAGGTGGCCTTCATAGCTTTCTTATAATTCTTGTCCTTGTACTCATATTTCTTCTTGAATTTTAACTTAGGACAGTCAGCTTTGATGTGTCCTTTCCTTTTACATTCATAGCAAACTATTTCTTCTTCTTTATCAGTTTTCTTCCAATCTTTCTTCCACTTACCTTGTCTATCATACTTACCCTTGTAGTTTGGTTTTCTGAAGAACTTCTTCTTCCTATAGAACTTCTTGAATCTCCTTGCTATTTGTGCCATCTCGGCATCACTGTCAGAATCTAAGTCTTCACTAGATGAGCTTTCAGTTGGTATATGCACTTTCTCCTTGTCTTTGCTCTTTGATGTAGTAGACTTAAAAGCTACAGATTTTCGTTTTGGTTCCTCATCTTCCTCTTTATTTACCTTGAGCTCTTCTTCGTACATCATCAGCTTACCAATTAACTCCTTGACAGGCAAAGTTCCAATATCACAGGATTCTCTAATTGAAACGGATGTGCCTCTCCATCTGTCAGGCAGACATCTCAATAATCTCATGATTTGCTCCTTTGCTGGAACAATCTTTCCGAGTGAGCTCATTGTGTTGACTATCTCATTAAACCTGAGATACATATCAGAAATAGGTTCATCAGCTTTCATCTTAAAGTTATCATATTTGATAGTGTAAGTATTTAACCACATTTCCTTGACATTAGTTGTTCCTTCATGAGAAACAGCTAAGGTGTCCCAGATTTCAAAAGCAGTTTTACATGCAGAAATTCTATTGAATTACTCATCTCCTAGAGCACAGTAGAGAGCATTCATAGCCTTACAATTATTATTGTAAGCTACTTTAGTAGGTTCATCCCAAGTTATTCTTTCAGTTTCTGGAATCTTGTATTGAGACTCTATAGCAGTCCAAATATCAAAACCCATACTTTCCAAATGAATTTTCATTTTGAGCTTCCATTGGGCATAATTCACACCATTAAAGAAGGGTGGCCTGTTAGTAGCAGCACCTTCTAGTCTATTATCCATAAGGAAATTTTAGAAAATGTTTTAAAGAGATAAAATTTAGAACTAACAGAAATTTAAGATCTTTTAGATAAAACTACAATCACAGTTTAAACAACAGAGAGTTAAAATGAAACTTTGAGCAAGTATAACAGAGATAAACAATCCCTCTGATACCAAATGTTGGTCGGAGTGGACACTCAAGAGGGGGGTGAATTGAGTTCCAATTAAAATTTCTGTTAAAAACAATTTCTATTAAAATCCCCCAATTTCAAAAACAAATTAAACTGTAGTGAATTTATATAGATTATAAAGGTTCAATTAGTTTCTCAAAGATTGATTAATTCTCAGTTAACTTAATCTTATGATTAAATTAACTTTTGAAACTAACTTACTGATTTATAACAAATATAAACACTTGCGAATTTAATTATCAAAGTAGCTCTGAAGATAGATTATATTTCAAAGTAATAGCAGCGGAATATGAAATAAATATGTATAGTATGGATATAGAGTATAACTATAAACACAGAGAATTAACCAAGAGGTTCAGTCTCAAGCCGAGACTTAGTCCTCTCAAAATTTTATATAAGAATGATCCACACCCTGGATCAGGGTTAACAACAGTGAACACACTGTCCAGGTCACAAGACCTCTACCACAGTTCTTCGTGGGAAAACAAACAACAGCAGCAAGCTGTCCAGGTCACAAGACCTCTACCACTATCCACAGTGGGAAATGGGGTGCAAAAAGGTTTGCTGAGGATTTACAGATCCTCCAGTGAAAGTACAGGAGTCAGTGTGTGTGTTTAATACAGCAGATAACACACATTGCTCAAAATGTAGAATAAATAAATCACAGAGCAGAGATGTAGAGTTTAGAAATGGCTCTAGAGATTTTCAGTGCAGCTCTGGACTCGTAGGAATGAGTGACTTGAAGCTTTGGTCCTTTTTCTGTAAGTTGACACTAAAACAGAGTGTCGTGATTTCCAGACTTCCAGATATTCAAGTGATCAGCTTCTTTGAGTTTGAGTGCTTCACAGTATGGCTTTTAGCAGACGGTTCATTCAGTCGGTTCACTTGAGACTCCTTTTTTTTTTCTTCGGAATGAATGCTCGAGAGTTCTTACTTTTTGTGTATATGCGTATCTCTTTCTCAGTTGTAGATGTTAGACTCTGTGTATTCATCATCACTTCTTGAATGCTTCTTCCTTCTTTTTATACTCCTCCATATATGCCTTTTTGTTCACCCGAGGCCGACAAGATAAATAGTCTGGAGTTGCACGTGCAATCTTCCTCGTACATTGTATTATTTCTTGATATGTCTGCAAATATCAATAAATAATGTTAGATTTATTCATTTGTCTAGACATGACCGTTAGATTAGTATTAAACAAATTGGTAAAGAAAAAAGTAGAGATATAATAATAATAGACTGGTCAAGAATGTATGTCACTGTGGACTTCAACTGTGGTCTTCCAACTGTGGTCTTCCAACTGACTGCTGACTTCAACAAAATCTTGCTGTCTGTAGGCTTGCAATAGTAGCTTTTACTCAATGTAGCTATAGCCTTTCTAACTGTAGACTTGTAACATCAAATTTGTAGAATTGTAACCTTTATCAACTGTAGACTTCGATCATCAGTAGACTTAGTAGACAGAAGCTGTCTAACTGTAACCTTGACTGTAGACTTATGACTGTAGGCTTGTTCGACTGCGAACTTGTTTCAACTGTAGACTTGTTCGACTGTGAACTTGAGCAGAGATAACATTGAACAGAAGTCTTATAACTGTGACCTTCGTCTGTGAGCTTTGACAATAGATAGCAGTAGACTCGTAACTGTAAGCTTGTATTAGTCTTCGACTGTAACCTTGTAACTGTGAACTCATTGCAACAGTAACTTAAGGTGACAGTTAGCTGTAACTGTGACTTTGAAAAGAAAACTCTGACTGGTAGCTAAAAATACCAAACTTATGTAAATACTACTGTAAGCTGTTACAGTAAAGTTATGAGAGTAAGAATATGAACTGTTTAGAATAAAATACGTTTAAGCATGGAATAATAAGATTAATGCAAAGGTTTAATACATCATAATTAATGTTTAAGCATGATTTGGGATTATCAAAACAGGTGATTCCAACAAAAAATTCTAGAAGAAACATCGATAATAACCTTCTAAACCAATAAAACCACATACCTCGGTTATACTCATCAATGCTGGCCATTCTTGGATTGCTCTTGTCTTAGAAGGATCAACAAAAATTCCATCCTTAGAGACAACATGTCCAAGAAAAGAAATCTCATAAAGCCGGAATTTACACTTGCTAAACTTCCCATATAATTCATGTATTCTCAGAGTCTTCAATATAATGCGCAAGTGATTTTCATGATCTTCGTATCTTTTGGAGTATACCAAGATATCATCAATAAATACCACCACAAAATCATTGAGATATTCCTTGAAAACTCTGTTCATTAGACCCATGAAAACAGAGGGTTCATTAGTCAGCCCAAAAGGCATTACTGTAAACTCGAAATGCCCGTACCTGGTTTGAAATGCACTCTTCGGAATGTCTTCCTTCTTCACACACAACTGATGGTATCCAGATCGATGGTCAATATTTGAAAAGTATTGAGCTCCATGAAGTTGGTCAAATAAATAATCAATGCGAGGTAGGGAATAATTGTTCTTTATTTTCATAGCATTGATCTCCCTGTAGTCAATGCACAACCTCATAGATCCATCTTTCTTCTTAACAAAAAGGACAGGGGATCCCCATAGAGAAACACTAGGGTGAATAAATACCTTATTACTCAATTCCTATGGTTGTTTCTTTAGTTCAACTAACTCCAAAGTGTCCATTCTATAAGGGTTCTTCGATATGGGCCTTGAACCAGGAATTAATTCAATGGAAAACTCAATTTCTCATTCTGGAGGATGTCTAGGTAAATCATCTGGAAACACATATACATATTATTTCACAATAGTTACATACTCTATTTGAACATTTCTTTCCTTACCCACATTTATTTCATTCTCTTCCTCCCTGATAATTGAATTTATTTGAGGTACTGGGGGTGGACCTAGATAAGAATCAAGTGGTGACGATTCTGCTCTAAAGATAATGTGTTCCTTATCATCATCATCAAAAAGTGTAACCTATTTATTCTTACAATAAATCTTCACATCACGGTCCAAAATCTAATCCATACCAAGGATTATATCAAACTAAATCATAGGTATGACGATGAGATCAGCAGATAAAGAACATTTATATGATCTAATGGGAACTAATTCACAGAACTTTGTAGCAATGATAATTCCCTTAGGAGTTTTAACTAACAACTCCCTTGTTAAATCAAATTGGAAATATCTAATTTTTTTTAGAAAACTAGGAAGATATGAAACAATGTGATGATCTAGAATCAAATAATGCATTTTCTAAACTTGAGGAAACAATTAAATTACCTACCACCATGTCTTTTGGAGCTTCTACCTCAGCAGTAGTGATAGCATAAGCTTGGCCTTGAACCCTTGGCCATTTCTGAGGTAAGTTCCATTGACGCTTAGGACATTAATTTGCATAATTTCCCATCTCCCTATAGTTTTAGCATTGAACATCAGTATCTTCCTTCTTCCCCTTGCAATCACGAGCTTGGTGGCCTTTTTAACCACACTTGTAACAAACTCCCATACCTTTTAAGCAAGTACCAGGGTGTTTATTCCCACATTTAATACAGGATGGATATTCAATTTTTCCCTGCTTCCCCTTATTTCTATTTACAGATTGATCAGCATATCTCTTCTTTTCTTGCTTTGCTTTAAAGTCATAAGACTTAGAGAATTCCTTTTCTGTCTTGATAGCACATGAGACAATGTCTTCGTACGACGAGAAGAATTGTGAGATTAATGCTCGAAGAAGAAATGGTTTTAACCCATCAAAGAAAAAATCAATCTTACTTCTTGGGTTACGTATATAATCTCCAGCATACCTTTCTATCCTTGTAAAGTTAGCCTCATATTTTGAGACATTCTCATCCTCATTTTGTCTCAGACTCAGAAATTGTCTTTCCATATCTGCTCGATGGTCACAAGGAAAGTATTTTTCTAAGAAAATCTCCTTGAACTCCCTCCATTACATATTTTATACTTCATAATCTTCCTTCATGTTTTGAATCAATGACCACCATTGATCAGCATCTCCAGTGAGGCGGTAAACTTCCATGATAATTTTTCCCTTTCACTACTCCCCAAGGCATGGAATATTTTCTCTAAAGAACTTATCCATTGCTCAGATACCAATGTATTTGTACTCCCATTGATTGTTGGTGGTTGTTGCCTCATGAAGCGATCTAACATTGATCCTCCATGCTGCGGATCAGGGTGCTCCATACGGGTATGGTTATTTTTCATAACCTGAGTGAGTTGTCCCAGTATGGTGATTAGCTGATAAGAACCAGTTGCATCACCAGCTCCACTATAATTATCTTGAGCATGAGGGAAATCCCTAAATGGAGTGCATGCATTGATACAGTTTCCATTTCTTCAACTAGGTATAATTTCTAAACAATTGCATAAACTATTTCAGTTTATGAATTAGAATACATAATTCCATACTTGTAAAACACTTAACATAAATTGAACTATTTATGGATATAATCCATAATCATAAAATTGTTTTCTTTGAGGAAGTATATAATCATAAACCCTTCAAAATGGTTTTTGAAGAAAATGAGAATTATCCTAAGCATATCCCCCGAGAGTGTCGTAACCAAGAGTGAAACAAGGCTTGTTGTCATGCACCAGTTTCCGTTCGAGTCTAGCTCAAAGTGGTGTTTTCGGGTTTTAACCCTAGGTACATCTGTGCCAGATGCACCTCTACCTGCTCATATCCATACAGGGATTCATTTCTCAGAAAACTCAAAAAATCTCTACAGTACCAAAATTCTAGGAAGTTCTTCTATACTAATCCTCAAAGTCAATCTTAGGGCTATGTGCTCTGATCAGAGTTTATCTAAATCTATCTTCCAAGGTTTATAATAAACTTCCTCTGATACCAACTGTAATGCCCCAACCCCAGTTACCCAAAGTCGGTGCATTATTACATAATATTGGCATGATCACAAAAGATGAAGTCTCGAAACACCGATTAGTTTAGTAGCCTTGGAAACACTAGATACATTCATAAGTCTTACATTATATCATAAAGTGGGAATAACTACAAAAAAATCTTATCTTCATATCCCCTCATACTATCCCTGCAGTTCATTCATAAAATAATTCTTCACATCTTGGAAAAAATTAAAACATTTAAAGTGGTGAGCTCATATGCTCAGTAAGGATAACAATATAGGGGAAACTTTTATAAATAAACATAAACATTTAAGGAAATGTATAACTAAAACAAAAGCCTTTTAAACTTGAACTTAAACATAATATGGAAAATATAAAATGAAATAATTCCATTTAATTATTCACATGGATATTCTACTAGTCGAATAATCACATGCAATATCAATAACCACTTTCATATTGATGGGATGCATAATGTCAGACTATTATAACCACATAGTAAGGCCTTATGCTAAGACTACAAATAAGATTTTGTCAAGCCCTTGTTTCAAGACAATAGTTTGTCTAATGAGACCTACTGATGCATCGAGGAGCTATAGAGGGCTCCACCCGTCACTTATTAAGTTCAATGCATTCCTCATATGAATAGGTTTAAACATAACATAAACATTCGTATTAAAACTAGCACACGAAATGTCAATAATTTATCCATAAACCATGAATGGTATAAAAATAACACATCCACAGTCAAAAATATTAAAAAAACTTCAATACAATGTGGAAGTTTTGTATCATAATAAATCAACTTCAAATAAGCGTAAAATCCATCAAAGGATGTTGACATAGATGAAATCAAAACTATTTGATAGAAATATATCATTTTTTTTAAATCATTTAAAAGTCACATAATTATGAAATAAAAAATTTAATTTCAAAATATTCTTATAAGATTTTAAGGGAATCTTAGAAGATTTTATAATGGCAGAAAATAGTTGCACCCACCGTATAAGTTAAAAAAAGACATTCTTACCTTAATTCTGTCGAAAAGGTTAAAAAGGACCTTGTTTGGAAAACAACGGAAAGATTCCTTTATAAAATTCTTATAAAAAGTTAACAAGGGTAAAAATGAATTTAACCCATAGTCTATAAAATAGTAATAATGATTTGAAATACTTTTTTTAAGAAACATGGATGTGGATGATAAAGAGGTCCCAGTATATAATTACGTATAAACAACCTCGAATATTGAAGAGATTGTTAAATAAACCCTTACCTAGTAATTTTCCTTGGTCAATGGTAGGTTAAACTCTTGTATAATGGTGAAATAATTGTTATTAAATTATACAAGAATCATATACATTAATATGATATCATATATGATCTTTTAACATTGCTTTGTTAATAATATCTTAGTATTATCGTCGTTTCAGGTGTTAACAGATTCGTTTTTATTTATATCATTTGTTATATGAGCCCTATTTTTTATGTATGGGATGTATATTATTCATATACATAATGATATAATGTCTCTAAAAATTATTTTTAATCATCAAATAAAATTTATTATTGAATGGATATGATGGGGGATGAATCTCATCGTGTTCGTGGAGATGGTAATCCGTACATACGCACGTATGGTGACATGTCATTCAAGGGATGGATAGAATACTGAATATGGTTGTAACATATTTATAATAAAATAAAATTATATAGGATATACTAGAGTTATTATTTTATAATTGAAATAACAATGAAAGAAGAAGATGAAGAAGAAAAGAACTTGAAAGAGGGTGGTGAAAATATTACCTCTTCTCCGGGTTCATCCTTTTGATTTGATGAAAAGGGCTCCTTATGTTGGATTTATGATCAAACTAAGGCATCTAGGTTGAATTTAGGGAAGTTGAGAGAATATTTGGGCAGGTTTTGGCAGATCCAAAAGGATTTGAAGTTGTTAATTAGAGAGAAGAGGGAGTGCCCTTTTATAAGAGGGGTGAGGGGCACCTTACGAAAAGCTAGAAATATTATTTTATAATAAATTCATATTCGGTTTATAATGGATCCAAAGTGGATTATTTAAAGTTTAATGTGGCTATGGGTCTAAAACCACCCAACCAATAGGTTTTAGAAAGGTTTGGGTCACTATATTAACCTTATCTTTTAGTTTTAACTCTTAGTTAATTAGTTTCACATCTACCATGTCTCTTTGTATTTTTATACTATATGGTTAATAAACTTACTATAAACTTCCAATAGACCCCCATGTGGTCCATTAAGGATACAAATATCATGATATAAGTATCTTGGCCGAACATTATATTTTTAGGAAATGAATATCAATTAATAATATAATATTTGTTTTAAAAACTCTTTTATGTCAATTTTGACACTATTTGGTATTTGTTTTTTGTGAAATTTATAACAGAAAGATTACTTCAAAAAAACTTTATTAAATCAATAATAACATGTCATATTAACATATAAAATTAGTTTAATTTACAAAATGTCTCAAATTACATTTATTTTGATATTTATAATATCAATTTTTTTATTTCATTAATTAGGAAATTACTACATCACCATTGTGTCATAATTAAATTAAATTATTTAATGTCTAAAAATTATAAATAAAATACCATTATGTATTAAATCTTTTTATCTTTCTAAGGAATATTTATAATTGAATTTATCTTATGTATAACTCTATATTAAAAATGTTTTAGTTATTAAACTTTGATTTTAACTCTTTTAACTCTTCTTTGAATTAAATAATAATAAATGTACTAATCTAATCCAAGTAGAACTAAATGATAATATTTTATTCCTAAGGTTTTATTTGGTCGATATACAATTGTCCAATAAAATTAGGACATGTTTTAGGGTAATATTAATATCATTTTTACCCTTAATTACCCTATTTACTTTTAACCGTGGTAAATAAAAGTAAAAAGTTACTATTCACCAAAAAATTATTTTCATCTTATTGAACCACATTTTACTCCTTGATATTAACCGTGTCTCTCGTATTTTCGAAATTCCACTCACAGAAGCCGTAAAATTAAGTTTTATGTGAATTTCCAAATTCTCCTTGGAGGTGGGTAAAAGACGGTGAAAAGTTCCATAAAATTTTTATATGTCTAAATTTATTCTAAACTAACTCCAATGAATTACATTGAACTTATATAGGTATTTTTTATCTATTTTTAAATTAATTAAATTTAAAAAAAAATTCAGTTTTAAACTATAACTCAGTGTTTTTCACTATTCATCAAAAATTGAAAGTTTTCAGAAAGATACCAAAAGTTCACCCTAGGATAATTTCGATATTCCGAATCCAAAAATGAAGCCCATTTTGAAAGATAAAATGTATAAAATTTCAAAAAGTGGGTATTACTATTCATAACGGCTAGTAAGATTGGTTGTGGTGTGTGTTAGAACTCGAAGTTGCGTACAACACACGCTACTGTATTATTCAAAGAGAAGCGTACCGTAGAAGTTTGGGGTGTTACAGGAGTGGCATGAGTGAGGTAGTGATAATGAAACTCCTAAGATGGGGAGTAACATATTTTTTATGGGGATATGACCCTCATGTTGTAAGGGTTATGGATGTGTAGATTTGGTCATGGATTGGTCAAGGAAGGTAAAGAGATTATAGTAAGGAACGAATGAGGTGTGTGCTTGGATTTCGTAGGGAATGCTAATAGGTAATTAGATGGGGTGAAATAATGAGATTAGTGTTGTCTCTGAGATTGAGGTGGTTTAAAAGTATTTAGTGGTTCTTATGTCAGAGGTGTATTAGTGGGTGTTATAGGGAAAAACAGTGGTGTTGTGATAGAGAAGGATTAAATAGTGAAATCATATTGGGAGTTGGGTATGGAAACCTGTGGGTGTGTTTGGGTGGTTATAGAATGCCTCAAGGATGAAGGAATAATTATTAGGTAAGATTTATAAATGTCGATGGTCAAAATCATGTATTTTTGGGATGAGTCGAGTGAAGATATTACAACTTGAAATAATGTATAGAATGGATGTGGTGAGTTTCAAACCACATTTGGTATGTTATCTTGGATAAGAAGGGTGTGTTTTATGTAATGAATCCGGTATTTTGAGGGAAGTCTATCTTGTTATTAGTTAGTACATAGATGTTGGGTATTCTTTATTTTCAATTGTTTTTTTATGACAAGGATGGGTGCCAATTTCGATTGGTGTTTATGTGGGTGTTGGGGCATTGTAAAGTGGGAGCCGTGTTGGGCACTTTGTCGAAGTACAAGTTCAAGGTTCTATTGGAATATTTCAATGTAGGAAGTTCCACTCATTGGGATTTGTTGGTGGTAAGTTGAAGCATAGGGTGGGGAAAACCATAGATAGAGAAGGTGATTAGTTGATGGAATAATCATTGTTTTGGTTGGATGGGCTCATATAAGCATGATCACGATGTTTCATTTTGGTAATGAGTGCAGTCTTAGGTTTTTATCCGTCTGAGTGACTTGAGTTAAAGATTTTACCTTGGTTGTGATATGGATGATCATAATGGAATGTATTCATTGGGCCCTATTTAAGTGACTGGTATAGGTTGGGTGATGAGTTTGGATGATCATTGAGGATTCTTGGGAATGAGAAGTATTATGGTGGGGAATTTTTAATATCCTAGTTTTTGATGAGGCATGTTTTCATTTTAATTTTGGTTACACCCTTTTTAAAATGGACAATGATGTTTTTACAAGAGTATGAGAACTCTTAGGGGTGTTCTATGGGTTTGGTATGTGAAAATGGAGAAAAGGAGTCCACAATGTGCATTGCATATGGCTGTTGCATGGTTATTACTAACTGTGCTCTAAGTCTATGTGATATGGAGGAGAAGGGGGCATTGTTTGTAAGCTATGAAAGGGGGGAAATAGAAATTGTACAGGCTTTGAAAGATCCAATTTCACAACCGCTGCACAATTCACCAAACCGTGTGGGCTCCCCACTAAATCACGAAACTCTAGACATAGGAGGGTGTAATGTTAGGCGAACCATGGTGCCAAAGTAAGTGCTTCATTAAAAGAGGTAAATTTACCATTTATTCCTCTTGGGATTAAAGGCTTCTTCCATGAATTTCTTTTCTATTTATTACCCAAAATACTAGGTTGTGAACCAAGATCTATCTCTTTTTCTATTGATGGTTATCCCTCGATTCATAGGCATTTAGAGTGTCATTTAGTGCGAATTAAATCTATGGTTAAGTCTTCAACTTTGTTTCCTTCTATTTTATTGAAGAGGATTTGTATAGTTTTTTTAGAACTCATAAATCAATTAGTTTTTCTCAGAACTCAAAGGAGAACATGTGGATCACTGTTAGTGGTATTCTACACTTGGATCATTACAACGCAATGAATGTAATCCAGAAAATATTTCCAGATGATCAACATCAACATCAAAGAAAGGAAACTATACCCAAAAATCATTTCTTATGATCTTAAATGAATTAATTATAAATTTAACATAAAAATATTCCCTATTGGGGTTTTTGGGAAACTCAATATTAAATGAAATTTTAATATATCACCCACCAAAGGAAATTCCACTTCTCCTAGAACCTACAAGTGGTATCAGAGCAGTCATGTTTCAAATTTATAATTTTTTATTTAATTATTTATCACTATGTATAATGGTGGTTATTTTTCATTTCATATTAATATTTCTTTAATCTAGTTTTAATTAACTCATTTTCTACATTTTAATTTATTCATTCAAGATTCACAATTTCTTAAGTCCAATAATAGATGAAGAATGACTAGATATTCCATTAAAAAGTGTCAAGGAATCTAGTTGGATAAAATGGGATTACACAATATTTATCTTAAGTACACATCATGTACCCAAGTGAACTACACCTGGTCGTGCCGTGAGATACATGATGTGCAAAAAAGTAATTACATTTAGTGAATTTATTGCACACCGCGTGTATAATGAACCAAAATAGCACAGGGAATATCAGATTACACAGCATTTACCTAGTGCATATGTCATGTAGACTTCACTAGTTAGTGGAAAAATTCACGCAATCTATATGGTTGTTATACATTGTCAAACTATATGATATATAATAATTGGATCATTAATGATATAAATGAAATGTATTCAGTGTACAAGACATGTAGTTCATGATTTCCCACATCCAAAATACACATCGATCCATTCAGAGAGTTATGCGGACACACGACATGAGTGATACACAGCATGTAGCTAGTATGTACACGTCATGTAGTCCAACTGGGCTACATGACTAATGGCCCATGCATGTAACCTAAGTACAGCACAAATGAGGTACATGAAATGTTACTCGTAATTACACAACAGTTAGTCTCCTAATTAAGGATAGAATTAAATTACATTAAATTGATAATTGTAGCATTAAAATTTTATTTTATTGATTTTCATACCTGTTTGGTTTGACAATTTAAGGATGATTTTAAATAGTTTTAAATGATAAATAATTTTATTGTAATAAATCTATTATTATTGGGTTTTCCATTTTTTTCCATGAATTACATTAATGGTGGTTATCTCCAAATAAATTTGGATGGCCATTAAGATGAAAGAAAATTAATTAATAAATTAATGAATCAATGTTTTTATATCTTAATAATAAATAATTAATAGAAATTAATGTTCACTAGTTTTATTTTTTGTTTATATTTAATGTATGACCATTCATCATCTTGATGATGACCTATGTATGTGTTGGATGTTTTAACTTAATTTATTGCACGAGTTTTCAATTATTTAATATTAAAATAAATTTGATGGATTGCGTGACATCCCACACTTCATTATTATGTAGGACATGTGTGTCCAAGGTTATTTATGTAATCCCCATTAATCAATAATTTGGTTCACCTCACTTATGTGTGAGTTATAAATACATGTAATTAATGGAGTATCCCAAGGTTCCTGATTGTGGTTCAAGACAAAACCATAATTTATTTCAACCTAGATAATACACTGGTGGATTGGTGGAATGATGCAACTCATGATATGGGGAATTATTATGAATTTTTTGGGTTGAAATAACAATTTTACATCAAAAGGAGTATCCCTTTATAGAATTGGCGTAATTGTTTTAGTCATGTATTAAATAAATCCAATTTAGGATTTCTGGGTTGGGTGATCCACTCAACAGATCAATGAGATATAAGACCACAGTTGGAAAAGTCCTGCCTACAAAAATACCTTCAAGTAGGTTGACCATACCCTATTGGGGTTATGTGATGAGGAATATTTCTCCTTTCCACTAGAATGTACAATAAATTAAATATTCCAAGTGAAATGGTGAGTGATGACGATATTTGATAAAATAGAGAGATATTTAATAAAAAAATTATTATTATTATTTCTTATATAATTTGTAATCAAGAAAAGTACTAATAATCTGTTTTAATTACTGTATAAAATGGAATGAAATACCAAAAAAATAGTGTGACCATTCTTTAACTCAGATTATTTCCTTAGAAATAAAAATTTATGGATATGGTAAAATAATTTATGCGATGAACTTTTATATAAAAAATTGTACTATGTGTTGGAATCCCCTATTCCTATTCTTCCACCCAATAAGCGAGTGAAGGTGAAAAGGTATCCTACCAGAGATATGTTTAGGTTTCTTCTTATGTCTTTTATATTATGTTATCAATTATTTCTTGATAGTTGATGATAAAAAATAAATATATGGATGTTTACACCATAATATCTTAACTCTAATCTTTAAAGAAAGAGAAATAAAGTCTTGAAATAAATAATATTTTCAATGCACTATATCAATGTAAATTGGAAGAAAGTAATCTAGCTACTAATCATGATTTCAAAATGATTGAGTATATTGATCATTCAGAAAAATTATACTTACAATTGGATAATAAATTATCCATTAATCTTATTTTATTATCCTTACCACCAAGTTTGTATTATTTTTCCATTCCTGAATAAATTAAATGGATATGTCACTCAAGAAACTTTTATCCATACTTCACTGCGTAGATAAAGACTAGTTAAAACCTATTTCCCTGCACCTTATGGTGAACAGTTTGAAATACAATGATGAAGATCCCATGGCTAATATACATCCAAAAGATCCTATAAAATATCTTTTAAGTAGACAAGGGGTTCAATGGGAAAAGAATGAACAAGAGGCTATTTGATTCTCATATGGAAAGTTAGAACACTAGAAAATATATTTCAATGATTTGAAAAAGAAATCAGTTGCATCAAATTCAGGTATATTCATCAAGTTTCTATTCATCACTTATGTATTAAATAAAATATTCTTAGAACATACATATATTTAAAAATAGTAAATGATCAAGAATAGAAAGAATATAGAGTGAACTCAAAAAGAAGATGGGAAAGGGTGATTCTAATTCTATCTAAGGGGAGATCATAATTTCTTATTGTTAGACTAGATTTATTCAATTTTATAATAAGTGTTTCCAAAACATTTGTATCATTTTTTAGCTATACATAATGATAAATTATTTTATTTTGGAATAAATGTTGTTATGGTACTTAAATACTTAACTAAAATTTCAGTAACTCTCGAATGACAAATATACATTACAGTGAATGATTGATATAAAATATAATAATCTTTCATTATTGTGACAAGATAATTATATATCAAATAAAACTGATTATAGTTGAATTTTTATACCATTAAAAAGGTTTTTTAGTCTCTATTGAGTAGAGATACTTGGTATACAAATAAATACTGATCATGTTAAGATAAATAAACCGTTATACATAAAGGTATATCAAAAATATTTTAAATTCAATTCAACATGGTCATTTAAAATATTCTAAATCCACACATAGATTCATATACTACACTATATTCCTTTATGAAATTTCATAAATGATTAATGAAGTAAATGATTTCACTTGGTAAAGATTATGAAATTATCCAAGATGGCTTGTTGGAGAATATATTATCCAAGTATTTATTAATCATATATGTGGAGTAAAGGTAATACCAAAGCAACATTTACTTATAAACATCATTATCATGATGGTAGTAAAATGAATATCAATAGAGAGTGTTATATATATTCTAAATATTCCATTATTTATTCCAAGACATGTTTTTCCAATAGAAGTTATAAAACTAAACCATATGCTAATTAATTTTTTGATTGGATATCATATCAATAATGATATTATAAGATTCTATTAGGAAATCACCACAAGTGTTGGTTGAAAACCATTTGTTAAAATCTGATTTTAGCAAGAAATGAACATCAAACAGTAAGGTTCATCTAAGTTAATGATCTTATGGCCACTGGGGATATTAATGTCTATTAAATATCAAAGATATTTCTATAATATAATTCTATCTATTAGAATATAGTGGGAGAAAACACCACTTTAATGATTTAAGGATCTGGATGAAAAATAGATGGCATATGAATTCTGGACTCCATGGAGCTTAGTGGGAGAAGTATTTCTATAGACACATACTATGTAGGAATTTATAACCAAATACGTGGATTATGTTCACCACGAAGGGTGATATATTTATTAATATTTTAGAATAAATATTCCTTAAATATTGTAGTAAATGGTAATATACAAAGGTTAACAAGTATTTGTATATTCAAGTAATAGACTCCATGTAACAAGATTTTGGGTATCCATATTTTAAATGTTTCTATGACTTGATACTAGGGGTGAGTATTAAAGATAAACTAGAAATCGATGGTAAAACACAACACCAATAATTCATAATTCATTATTGAAATGCTTATTCTATGACAAAATTTATTATCCAATCATCTTGAATAAGATCAATTTGTAGTATACTTTTCAACAGAATACATCTATGATCATTATATTGTGCTATTGAAAGTTAAGGACACTTTATTTTGAGTAATCCTAGTGTAAGATATTTATATGACATGAACAAAAGGATACCCTATAGTATATGTCCACTATAAATAACTTAAAAGGGTTGGTGACATCAGCAAATATCAATAAGATATGTAGATTACATAAATTATTTTATGAATAAATCATGTATAGTGATCATAGAATATTTATTGGTAAATTATTGGGTGACATGTTCCTATAACTAGTTAGTGGGAACACTATAATTTTTCAATATAAGTAAGTTGATAGCATATAAAAATAAATTTTATATCTTACCAGTTTTTTAAGGCTGAGGAATGATATTTCTTTAAGTATGACTTAAAGTAGAAGTCATGTTCTAGGGAATAAGATATACAAAATGGATCTATGAGTTTTATAAATCTAGTCATAGTACATATATTAACATAGTATTGGAAAATAAAAGTTGTAACAATTAAAGACCGATTTTTTTTGGATTATAATATTTCTAGTAGAACATTGTAAAGACCAGGAAATTCCATGTATTTTTTTAATTAAATGGAATTATTATGAATCATCGAAAATTGACGGAATGTGATTCCGAGTCCTAGAGAGCCCGGAATGAATTTTTGAACTTTTTTTAAGGTACATTCAGTAAATGTATGGGCGTAAATTTCTATCTTTTTAATTGGTACTTGGATTAAAATTCTGAGGAAACTGTTGGATTCCCAGCTTTGGGTTTTTTAAGGTAAGCTTAACTTTTTTCAAAAAAAGTTGGATGGAAAAGATAAATTTCAGATCTTTTGAAATAAAGTAATAAAATAATAAAATAATAAAATAAAAAAGGTTATTTTATTTTTCTATTCAGAAACCGTTGAGTGGTAGTGGTGGGACCGTAGTGCAACGTCAGACTTTTAATGAGAGACTTTTACTGTCTTAAACCTCCAATTTCTTTTGTTTTGTAACAATGATGCTTATTTGTATAATGGAATCATTAAATATGATTAATTAATTAATCATAATGTTAAACACAACTTGGGAGATTAATCTCTATTTAAAAAAATCATGGTCATGGGTTTTTTTGACTCATGAGAGGAACCTCTAAGGAAGTGTTAGCAAAGTATTCCAACAACTTAGAACAGAGCTTAGATGATAGTTGGAGGATTCGAACCAGACAACGATGGGCGACGATGAACACCTTTGAATGTGGGTTCATCTACCTAATTTGCAGTGTCTTATAATGAATTCGAGGTAGGGGTTTGTCTTGTTTTATTTCTAAGAGTTATGAATTCATCTTTTCTTTGTGATGATTCAAATATTCCCTTGTTATAACGCTAATGCGAAGGGAGTGGGCCGAACCGAATAAGGACTAGACCCTCTGACAATCTTGGTTTGATTTCATTTTTTTATGGGTGACTAATAAATACAAAGACAAGACAAACTGAGAGCCATGTAGTGATTCCATAGTCCAAGGAGGCTCGTAGGCGTAGTAGGAAGAGAAAACGGACCTCCAGAGTTTCACCGGAGGCCTGCGGAAGCTTTGTCTGGGTGACGATGCTGGAAGGAGACCCGATGGATAGGGGAGGCTGGCCAACTCATGCCATGTTGATGGTGGTGGCACACCACAACAGTGTGCCACAGAGGTCCACGGCGGAGGGTGGACCCACGCCTACAGGTCCTCTATCAACCGGTCCACGCTGACCGGCCGTCTGGAGCAATGCCAACTAGTGATGCTGCTTTGTAGACCTGAATGGCTAGACCATTGGGGTTGGGAGCCATCCCCCCATGCCCAGATGGTGGGACATGCCCAGCCAGTGAGTAGGGTAGGTCCAGTGGCGCAACGGGTCGCACTGAGCTGGGTGGGCCGGGTTGGCCCTGCGGCCCAGCGGGCCGCACCTTTGGACAGTGGGCCAAGTCCATAGCCTATTGGGTCAGGCCCAGCTGAACCAGTTCGAGTCTAAACCCTTCATGCTAGGCCCAGCAGGCCGGGTCAGGTTGGTCTGACTAGGTTGGACCGGACCTGGACTCATTTAGGCTCAGTTTTTCTAAAAGGGGCATATCTCCTAAACCGAACATCCGTTTGACGAACCGTCTATAGTGCTGGAACCCTTGGGACAAGGAAATCCTTTTTAAATACTCCACTTATGTTGTAGAGAAAGTTGGAGTATGGATGGGTTGGATCAGACTCAACTCTAACCGGGGCCCCGACACTAAAATGCCTAACTTACAGACCGGTCGTCCGATTGACACGCCACCTATTGCGTTGGAACCCTTATGACATGACGGTTCAGTGGGTTACTTCTTCATGGGACTTCATGTTAGTTGAGGTACAACCAATGGATTTATTAGTGGATCCTCCTAGAATCAAGTGTTCTTAGTGTGAGAATCTAGTGGTTGGTTGTGACGTGATGAAGGAATAACGATCCTCCATGGGTTAGCACCTAGAGATCCTCTGTGGGTAAGCACCTAGAGATCCTCTATGGGTCAGAACCTAACGATTCTTGGTAGGTCAGAACCTAACGACATTCTATGGGTCAAAACCTAGCGACTCTCTGTGGGTCCGTACCTAGCGATCCTCTTTGGGTCAAAATCTAGAAATCCTCTCTGGGTCATCACCTAGCGATCCTCTGTGGTTCAGGACCTAACGATCCTACGTGGGTCAGCACCCAGCAATCCTCCGTGGGTCAACAACTAGCAATCCTCTGTGGTTCAGCACTTAGAAATCCTCCATAGGTCAGCATATAGTAACCCTCTATGGGTCAGAACCCAGAAATCCTATGTGGGTCAGCACCTATCTACCTTGAGAAGTTCAGCAGAAAAATCCTCTCAATAGAATAAGATGATCTAGCTTTATGACTAATCATCCTTATTCGTATTCTTTAAGTTGTATACCTAGTATGAGACGAGTCTTTACTTTTGATTTGTTATTGAGATCATGATTTTGGGTTTTTCATTTGTGGAATTCTGTGAGACCTTTGGGGGTCTCAAGGTCCCTACTGGGTATTGTTATACTCACCCCTGAATGGGCTTCACCCACACATTATTATGTCTGGTGTAGATGATGGGCATCTTTGATTGAGATTTGGGAGTCAGGACTAGACAGTGTACAGAGGTGACCGGTTGGAGTGAAGAGCCGTAGAGACGAGCTGTACCTACCCTTCAAGTAGTATCCTTGGTGGATGATCTTAGGAGATGTTTTCCCCCTTTCAATTGTACCTTCTTTCCGATTGGGCTTATATACTGGCCCCTTTACTTTCCTTACTTACATTTACACCCAGTGGAAGTTTTTAGTTGTGGTTGTATCTTTCTTCTTTCGTTGTGTTTTAATTTTCCACAATGTGACCTGTCTATGTGTGTAAATGTTTTTAGGCAATGTCTTAACTTTTAGGGATATTCCTTTCTAAGGCTAGTCACCAACCCCTGGCCTATGGATGGTGGGCTTGGGGTATTCATGGCACAGGCCCCGGGGGACGGGTCATGACAAAGTGGTATCATAGGGGTCGATTCTACAGAATAACTATGACTCTGATATTTTCAATGGAGAAATATTTTTAAGTGTCTTGATTTTATATTTTATTCCAGGGAGTTTGGTGTCGGTGCAGTGGCCGGTGTATCCATACACCGGGACCCTGAATTCTGATTTCTGACTAGGTACACGAAAACACTGATTGCATGTGCTTTTGAAATGTTTTTTCTTTGATCTATTTTGAGTCAGATCACCTTTTATAAATTATTGAATCTGTCACATCTTTTTCTTTCAAGATGCCTCCATGTAGGCAGCCAACCAGAATTCTCGAGATATTTCACGACGACGGCCCACTGAGCGATGAGGCTTCAGTGCAGGACACTATTTCAACGATAGTACCCTTGGGTGGTGTACCAACAGCACCACCACCCATAGGGAAACAGTTGAACTAACCCCACCCACAAACCATGCATGCCAACTGAGCACATTGCACAAGTTTTAGAGACAAAGGCCACTGAGGTTTTGAGGAAAGACTGGTCTACAGGTAGTTGAGAACTGTTTGGAGGTTGTGACATGAGTTTTTTTCCTAGTTGGGACACCAAAAGACCAGATGGTGATTCTAGTTGCTAGTATCTTCCAGAGCACATCAGGGAGATGGTGGAGCCTAATTATCTAGTTGAACGATAAGGCGACCCTCACCTGGTTGGAATACAAGAGCCTATTTAGGTCAGAGTTCGTTCTAGTGAATCTACACTCTGTGTATATTTAAGAGAAACTTCACTTACAGTAGGGTAGCCTGACGATGGCCTAGTACTTGGTGAGATTCATTGACCTCTCTCACTAGTCCACTGATATGGTATGAGACCCTTTCTTCAGGGCCCAGACCTTTGAGTAGTATCTCTTAAGGGAGATCAGAGCCTCGATGATATCGCTCAACATACCAACACAGGATGGAGTTCTTGAGAGAGCACTTTTGGTGGAGAGATTTCTAGTTCAGCAGGCACCGATGGTGAGAGACACCACTGGACTAAAGGTAGCTGAGTCATATTCATCAGGCAGTAAGCAGATGAAGAAGAGGTCCAAGTGGGTCAAACATTCCATAGGATGACCCTAGGATGTAGGGTTAGAGGTTCAGAGCTCTCTAGGAAGAGAAGGTCATCTGAGGATTAAATTCTGTTAATCTTACGATAGATAGGGTCACACGGCTCACAACTGTCTAAATTCCCACATGGACGATCAACATATGGTTGAGGGACTTCCAAGACAGTGACCGAGCTTCCAGAAAGGAGGTCCACAGGGTGGGGGATATGTCAGAGGAGCAGGTCATACAGTAGGCGGTGAGTGACAGTTTGAGGTTCTACTGCCACCACCTCCATGTGGCTCATCCCAACCCCAGGGAGTAGGTGGATAGGGACGAGATCGGCTTCATGTGGTTGAGGTCTACAACCACGACACTCCATAAACTATTCAAGGTAAAATCTGTGTCTACTCCACCCTAGATTTAGTTCTTATAGACACAGTTTCCCATCACTCTTTCATTACTATGACACTCATTCATAGCTCAGAGATTCCGATGGAGCCATTGGCTCGATACTTATGTTTAAAGACTTCTAGAGGAGAGGATTTGATGATTAAACATTGGTGAAGGTAGTGTGATCTTACTCTAGTAGGTTAGAGCTTTAGCTGGGATATCGTAGTAGCAGCATCAAGGCCTTATGAAGTCATCTTGGGTATGGACTAGCTATCCATAGTCCATGCCCAAATCAACTATTTTAGGTGCAAAGTGTGGTGTGTTTGTGATGATGCGACCAGGTTTTTCTTCACCGTAGAGAAGGGAACCTTTGTATCTTAGGATGGACTTTCTTAGAGGAGGGTACAACCGATCACCCATCATTTGGCTAGCCTTACCCTCTAAGTAGTTGATGAGAGGAGTCTGAGTTATCCTATACTAGTGGACCAGTATGCTGAGGTCTTTCCTAAGTATGTTCCAGGACTACCTCCTCACAGAGAGGTAGACTTCTACATCAACCTATACCATGAGATGACACCAATATCTACGCCATCATATCAGATGGCTCCCGTGGAGATTTTTGAGATTACAGTATAGTTAGAGGACTTGTAGGGTAAGGGGTTCATAAGGCCCAGTGTTTCTCAATGGCCAGCCCCGATTGTTTTCTCCAAGAAGGTAGACGGGAATCTGAGGATTTTTGTAGACTATCGACACCTGAACCAGATGACTGTGAAGAATAAGTATCCACTACTGTGGATTGATGATCTCTTCAATCAATTAAAGGGAGCTCATTTTTTTTCAAAGATAGACCTCAGATCAGGCTATAATCAGCTTAGGGTACAGGATGAGGACATACCGAAGATGGAATTCAGGTGTAGGTATGGCCACTATAAGTTCTTGGTGATGCCTTTTAGTGTGAACAACTTCCCAGAAGTGTTCATGGGACTCATGAATAGGATATTCCACCCTTATCTCAATAACTTCATGGTGGTCTTCATTGAATAAATCTTGGCATACTCGGCGTCATAGGAGGATCACACTACACATCTTCATATAGTTCTGGATACACTCTGAGAGCACTAACTTTATGGAAATCTCTTGAAGTTCTAGTTCTGGATACATGAGTTCCACTTTATATTACATGTTATCTTGGAGGTTGGAGTTGTAGTGGATCTAGCAAAGATAGAGGCAGTTCTTTCTTGGGAGCCACCTAGTTGTGTGATGGAGTTATGGAGTTTCCTAGGATTGGCTGGGTACTACTGAAGATTCATACCTGACTTTTCCAGATCAACATCACCCTTTTTAGCTTTTACAAAGAAGAGAAATGAATTCTTGTGGATAGAGAGATTATAGAAGAGTTTCCAGGAGGTGAGGCAGATACTTTCGAGTGCTCCCATCTTGAGACTACCAGAAGGGGGCGTTGGGTGTGTAGTTTACTACGAAACATCAGGGACCAGACTGAGATGTATCTTGATGCAGGTGCGAGTGGTGATCACCTAAGACTCATGAATGTTGAGAAAACATAAGAAAAACTATGATACCCATTACCGAGATGTAGAAGCAATGGTCTTTCCATTGAAGATGTGGTAGCACTAATTGATGTGTGAGCAGTTTACTATCTACTCTGATCATAAGAGTCTTAGGTATATCTTCTCATAGAAGGACTTGAAACTAAGACAACGACGATGGTTGGAGTTCCTCTAGGACTATGAATTTGAGATTGTATACACTTATGGAAAGGAGAACATGGTAGTATACTCACTCAGTAGGAGGTCTGGGTTATAGTTGTTGAGTGAGGTGACATAGAAGCTAGTCGTGCTGTAGTTATCCTTCATGGATAGAGATGAAGTAGTATGTCTCTAGTCCATGACTGTCACTCCCCCACTCCTTTAGCGACTACAGGAGGCACAACTTGGGGATGTTGAATGTGAGGCCTGAAATGATCAGATATCTATAGGATGGGCTCCTAATGGATTTTCTGAAGGTAGGGAGAACATCATCATTTTCAGAGGACACACCATGGTACTAGTGACACTATGAGAGGAGGTATTGAGGGAGTTCCACAAATCTCCCTTTATAGTACATCCTGGTGTGGTGAAGATGTAGCAGGACCTCCAGTGTTAGTACTCATGTCCAGGTATGAAGAAAGTAGTGAAGGAGTTCATTTCATGACGCCTCACTTGTCATCAAGTGAAGGATGAGCACCAGGTTCCAACAGGCTTGAATCAGCCACTTGAGGTGTCAGAGTGGAAGTGGGATGGCATATCAATGGACTTCATGATAGGGCTACCACGTAGGTCTAGGGTCCATGATTCCATCTGGGAGATCATTGAACGACTCACCAAGTTGGCCCACTTCCTACCCATCTGAGTGCAGGTATCAGTAGAGGGATTGGAAAAAATCTACATACAGGAGATAGTGCGGATATACGGGGTGCCATCGATGATCATCTCCGATAATGACACTCATTTTACATCCCGGTTGTGAGATGGATTACAGAAGGAATTCGGGACCTATCTACGCTTGAGCACTACCTTTCATCCTCAGAAAGATGGTCAGAAAGAGTGGACCATACAGACACTTGAGGACATGCTTCGTGCTTGTGTCCTTGATTTTGGCCGCATTTGGGAGGACCACCTACCACTGGTGGAATTTTCATACCACAATAGTTATCACTCCACTATCAGCATGGCACATTTTGAGGCCTTGTAAAAGCGACCATGTAGATCACCTATATGGTGGACAGACCCTCGGGAGTCATCATTTATGGGTCCAGAGTTGGTATGAGCTACCATAGAGAAGGTGCAAATCATCCAGGAGCAGATGAAGACTACAAAGAGCAGGCGGAAGTCTTATAATGACAGGATACGGAGACCCTTATAGTTTGAGGTGGGAGACCATGTCTTAATATGGGTCTCACCTCAACGTGGATTGTGGAGATTTAGCCATGGCAGCAAGCTATCTATGAGGTTCATCAGACCTTTCCAGATACCTAGAAAAGTAGGTGAGGTGGCGTACCATCTAGCTCTTCCCCCATAGATGCACCAGATGCATAATGTTTTCCATGTGTTATAGCTGAAGAGGTATGTGCATGATCCATCACACGTCATAGATAGGGGAGAGCTGGACATTAATGATGGGGCGACGTTTGTAGAGTTCCTCATAGAGATAGAGGATCGACAGGAGTAGGCACTTCAAGGAAGGTCGATCTCTCTGGTGTGAGTTTGGTGGAAGCACGATACTCTCTAAGAGAGCACATGGGAGGAGAGGCTCAAATACGTTCTCAATACCCCCATTTATTTCCCTAGCATTTTTTGTAGCTTTCGGGTAAGAAAATATATAATGTGTGGAGAATGTAAAGACCCATGAATTATAGGTATTTTTTAATTAAATGGAATTATTACAACTCTACAAAAATTTATGTCACATGATTCTGATGCCCGTAGAGCCTGGAAAGAATTTTTGAACTTTTTTTAAGGTACGTTCAGTAAACGTACAAGAGTGAATTTATATATTTTGAACCGATGCTCTGATTAAAAATCTAAGGACATCATTAGAGTCGCTGCACCCGGATTCACTTAAGGGAAGCTTAGCTTTGTTCAAAAAAATTCAGATAGAAAATTTCAATTTTGTATCTTTTGAAATAAAGTAATAAAATAATAAAATAACAGAAGTTTATTTTATTTTTCTATTTTTTAATAGTTTAGAAGTAGTGGTGGGACCGCAATGAAATGTCAGAATTTTAATGAAAGACATTTAATGTCTTAAACCTCTCATTTCTTTGGTTTTGTAATGACAATTCTTATGTGTTTAATTGAATAATTAAATATGATTAATTAATGAATCATAATTTTAAACACAATGTGAGAGATTAATCTCTATTTAAACAAAGCATGGGCATGGGATTTTGTTCCTCATGAGAGGAACCTATAACGAAGTGCCAACAAAGTCTTCCACTAACATAGAATGAAGGTTTGATGACCATTGGAGGATTCAAACAAGACAACAATGGGCGATGACGAATGCCTTTGAACGTGGGTTTATCTCCCTCATCCGTAGTGTCTTCCAAAGAATTCGAGGTAGGGGTTTGTCTTGTTTTATTTCTAAGAGTTTTGAATTCATATTTTCTTGGTGATGTTTCAACTCTTCCCTTGTTATAACGTTAACGCAGAGGGCACAGGCCAAACCAAACAAGGCCCGAGCCCTTTACCATTCTTAGTTTGGTTACGTTTTTCATGGGATACTAATAAATATAGCGGAAAGAAAAAACTAGGAGCCACACAGTGATGGAGGTGTCTCGAGTGTCTCGTATGAACAATCGGAAGACAAAATGAACCTCTAGAGTTTCACCGGAGGCCCACAAAAGCTCCAACGGTGTGGAGGAACCAATGACCGGAGGAGGTGGAGACCGGATCTTGCCGACTACAAAGGGACAACGATGCTCGAAGGTGCTATGATGGATAGGGGTGTCCGGATGATGCCGAACGCATTGATGGAAGCGACGCGTCGTGGCAGCGCACTGCATAGGATGGTCATGGATCTAATCCATGGTGGGGGGGAGACCTGCACCCATGGGTCTGTTGTTGACCTGTCCACATAGACTGGCTAGCTGGAGTGGCGCCAACTGGCACCACTTCTTTGAATACCAAAACGGCTAGACCCTTCATGAGGGGAGCTGACCCCACGCTCCCAGCTGGTGGGCCGTGCCCAGCCAGTGGGCCAGGTAGGACCAGAGACCCGATGGGTCATGCCCAGCCGAGTGGGCTGGGTAGGTCCCGTGGCCCAGTTGGCTGGGCCTAGTCGGCTGGGTCGGACCGGACCCGGATCCATTTAGGCCCAGTTTCGCTAAAAGGGGCATATCACCTAAAATTTACATCTGTTTGATGAACTATCTACGGCGCTGGAAGCCTTAGGATGATGTGGTCCATTTGAGATACTTCACTTGGGTTTTGGAGAAAGTTGGAGTATGGATGGGTTGGATAAGACTAAAATCCAACTGGTCTCCTATTACTAAAATGCATATAACTTACAGACTGGGCATCTGATTGATGCGCCGCCTATTGCGTTGGAACCCTTATGATGTGGAGGTTCATTAGGTTACTTATTTGTGGGGATTCATGGTGGTTGAGGTATGAATAATGGCTTAAGGAGCAGATCCTCCCAAAATCAAGAATGTTTAGTGTGGGAATCTAGTGGATGGTTGTGATGTGATAAAGGAATAATGATCCTCTGTGGGTCAGCACCTAGCGATCCTCTATGGGTCAGCACCTAGAGATCCTCTATGGGTCATCACATAGTGAGCTTTTATGGGTCAGCACCTAGAGACCCTCTATGGGTCAGCACCTAGAGATCCTCCGTGGGTCAACACCTAGTGATTCTCTATAGGTCAGCACCTAGCGATCCTCTACCGGTCAACATTAAGTGATCCTCCATGGGTCATAACCTAGAAATATTCTATGGGTCAGCACTTATCGATCCTCCTTGGGTCAGCATCTAGTGATCCTTTGTGGGTCAGCTTCAAATGATCCTCTGTGGGTCAGCACCTACCGACCTTGATCAGTTCAGTAGCAAAATCCTCTCAACAGAATAAGATGATCTAGATTTATGACTAATCATCCTTATTCTTATTCTTTAATTTGTACAACTTGTTTGAGTTGAATCTTTACTTGTGATTTGTGATTGGGATCATGCTTTGTGGTTTTTCATTTTTGGAATTCTGGGAGACCTTCAGGGGTCTCGATGTCCCTACTGGGTATTGTTATACTCACCCCTGCACTATCTTCACCCACACCTTCTTGTGTTTGGTGTAGACAATAAGCAACTTTGACTGGGACTTGGGAGCCAAGACTAGATGGTATATGGAGGTGAACGGTTGGTGTGGAGTGCCACATAGACAAGTTGTACCTATGATTTTGGTAGGATCCTTTTTGGATGATCTCAAAAGTTGTTTTTCTCCTTTTTGTTGTACCTTATTTCTAGTTGGGCTTGAATACTATCCCCTTTACTTTCAGTACTTACTTTAACACCCAATAATGGTTTTTATTTGTGGTTGTATCTTTCTTCTTCCGTTGTGTTTTACTTGTGTGTAGTGTTCCCTATCTATGTGCGTACAGGTTTTGAGTAAATTACTTCCCTTTTTAGGGATATGACTTTAAAGTGATAGTCTCCAACCCCAGGCCTATGGAAGGTGGGATTGGGGTAGTCACGGTGTGGGCCCTGTGGGATGAGTCATGACAAACATGTATAGGCATAGGAAGATATTATTGATATTAATATAATTTCACAAGATTATGTGCTAGTAACTTATCTCAGATTCCAAGATATGTATTGATGTTTAATATTACTAATTCATGATGCATATTATGTGAATATAAAATAGATCCAACATAAATGTGTCAAATTGTAGTTAAAACTATCCAATGGTACTTTAAAAAGTAGAGTCGAATGAGTTATTATTGTATGAAGAAGTGGGAATACTAGTGATCGATTGAATTGAACACTTGTCTTAATTTAGTTAGATTTGAACCAGTATCACATAAAAGGATAAGTTAATATGCAATAAGAACTTATTGCAGCTTGTGGTAGGCATATCTACAATTTTTGAGTATGTTGCAGGTTCTGATACAAATTAAGGAACAATTTTAGAATAACCTATTCTAATTTTGGTTTATACCAAAAAAAGAGTTTTATCATTATCATTATATGAATCTACTATGGATTTAGTTAGGATGGAAAGACATTGACATGGGAACAATATGTGGATACTTAGTTATATCACTACTTGAGGAATTTTATCAAGATAATAATTTTTAAGTAAACATATTTTCCACAAATACATGAGTCTTTTTCCAACCCAAGTCATGGAAAGGTGATATTCTTAGTATTTTTATCCATACATAGTGGAATCATGTTTTTTCATGTGATAACTAACCAATTGTTAGTAGTTTTCCCCATTTAAAGTGGGATTTTTTTAGAGTCGATTCCCTAGAACCAAATAATTATGTACTTAATATTACATGTATATTCAAATATGTGAAGATTGATTTAAATATATTATCACACATTAATTGTTCTTATAAATAACATTTATGTGATAATGTCCAAGAGTATTTGTCATGTTGAAAAGGGCATATCAATTCTCCACTATGATGAGAACCATGAAATGCCATGATGATATGCTTAAAACAAGTTTTACAGTCATATAACATACTATGAAAGGGAATATGGTACATATATTGTTAGGTGCATGTACCCATAAGAGGATGCGGATTATTCTCATGAAGTTTAAATTTAGTAATCTTTAATATGGGAGATTATGAGAATAGAACCTTTAGTAGGAATTATACATGTTTTTATGTTATAGAATATTTTTATCTAGAAGCATCTGTAATGGTCACTAGACTTTAATATTATCATCAATTAATTTTATGGATCGCACACTTATATTTACGTAAAAAACCATCATGAAATATATTGGTGGGAAGTAGGGTATGATGGGTGCGTCATGAATGAAATGTTATTAATGGATAATTAGAGAAATGATTTTCCCATCCATATTTATAGAAGATTATATCTTGTCCCTTTGATTGAAATATAACATTGACATAAATTCCATAGACATGGTAAAAATAAATTAATTTAAGACAGTCAAAGAGAGGCATATCAAGCATATGGGTTGATGACACGGATGTGCAACCTTCTTGATGAGATGTTGAGACAAGGATTATTTTACACTATGAGTGTTCGTATATGGTTGTCAATGTTGAAACATTAAGTTATTTATTTTGGGTGTCTTGACCAATTTATAGATAGTTATCTTGGACTTTAGGAGTAATCACCTAATTCCATTGAAAAATAATCTTAGAGGTTCAAAAACTAAGTTTTTCCATTGATCTTGATTAAATTATATTTGAATTTAATAAATGGAAGAAATATTATTCTCAATACTAAGGAATAATTTTATTCAAGATTTATTAAACACATGAATTAAATAAATATTTATTCATCAAATTGTAAATTAAATATATTTATTTATGTAATTGAATATTTAATAAATATTTATTCACTCGTGTGTGGATAAAAATACTTATTAATGAATAAAATATTTATTCAGGTGTTCAATAAATGTTGATGAATCCAAATTCACCGAGACCGCATCTGAAGATAAATATTAATTTACAAGCTAGTAAAATAATATGTATTATTGTGAAAGTTAGCATAGAAACCATAAGAAAAAATAATGCAATTATTATTATGTGTTAGGGGGTTTAATAAATATTATAATATTATTTAAGGGTAGATATGAAATTAATTTTTTTTTATCCTAAACCCTAGATCTATAGATAGATGGTTATTTTAATTATGTAGGATTAATTGAGGAATAGAGAATCATTGTATACAATTGATTTCTCTATGAAATCCCTTTTTCTCTCTCCCTCTCATGAACAAGAAATGAAAAAGAGATTCTTTAGAGATAGAAGGATGAATGGTAAACCCAAAAAATGAAAGATAATTGATTCTCCACACTAGCACCCAAAAATCAATTGGCATTGCTCTGAGCTCAAAGAATCAAATGTGGATCACCACTAGATGGATTTTACACTTGGACCCTTATAGTTAAATAAAGGAAATCTAGAAAAGGGTTTACAAATGATTAACAAGTACATAAAATAAAGGATCCTAATCCAAGGTAAATCATATCTTCTGATCTAAAATAAATTAATAGTAAATTTTACATGAAAATATCCTCTATTGGGATTTCAATAAACTCAAAATTAAAAGAAATTTTAATATATCACCCACTAAAGGAACTTTTTTGTGCTCGAAACCTAAAGTAAATGTTTTTTATACACCATAAAAATTGGATGAATTTATTCAATAATTTAATGATTTTTTCCACAACTTTTAGTTTATATATTTACATTTTTTATGATATATTTTTTATAGGTGTTATATTAGAGTTTTGTTTGATCTATTAGAAATATATCAATTTTAGATACATTTTTGTCAAACTGACTTTTTACTAATTCGGTTGTATAGATGGCTCAAATTTTTAGCTGAAGTTTTATAAATCAATATGTTTTAGTTTCTCTCTCTATCTTGCATTCCTACCATGAAACAATTATGAAACATATCATGAACCTTTGTTTCAACTTTCCATGACTCTTTCCAACGTAAATATATGTATTATTATACCTACCCTAAAAATAGTTTCAAAATTACCGCATGAACCCTGTTTCATGTTACTACATGAAGTGTTAGCACACTTCTACAATTATTTTTCCACTATAAGTCATGACTAGCCATTCCTTCACCTTTATATGGACTGCATATCGACTAATTTGTGCCAATCAGCTTGGTTGAAGCTATTTAATTTTCCTTTGTTCAACTAACTATATAAGAGACCATTTTTTTAGTGTAAAGACCGTGTGCATGAAGTCTGCACTTTCATACAGCCTATAAAAGCATCTTCACATCATGAGACACTCCTTCTCTAACCATATTATCATAGCTCTCATAATTTTTTATATTCTTTATTTATCACACCTTTTTTTCTTATGTTAAGTAAAGATCATGCACACTATATTTGTTAATGTGGTAACTATACCTACCATATTTTATAATTTTCTCATGGTTAGTATACCTACCATGCATTCAGGGTCAATATACCTAACACATGATATATTTTATGTGATTGCATCTTATTCACATGATTAGTATAGTGACTACATGTTATAATTTTTCAAATGGTTAATATATAGAACATATTAACACTTGAACCGATCGCATGGCACAATAAGTATACCGACCACAAGTGCATTTGGTGAACATGGTCAGTTCAACACATTATTTATATTTTTCTTAAATCTGGAAGTTTTTCAACATGCTTTGATTTTCATTAAGTTTGATAATTTAATTAACAATATGTTTATTTCATTTTTTTAACTATTTTATTGATTCCTAAAATTTATATATATTATATTAAAGTCATGTGAAGTGATTTTAAAATATTTTAAATAGTTTTAAAATATTTATTAATTTTTTCTTTATTCATGCGAACACCTACAACATATTTTTGGAATATTTAAGTTTTTATATTTTGAGTTGATTTATTTGAGTTATTATTTTATAAATTAATATTTAATAAAATTGAAATTATTCAATCTTTCTTTTCATCATTTAATTTAGTATAATTTAGATTTTTTATTACATGGTGCATTAAAGTCCTTTGAAATTTTAATTTAAAAGTTATTTATGTGTAACTTTGAAAAATTGTACAAACCATGTCATGTGCAATCAAGTTTTAATATACTCGATGATCTGATGGAACCTAATATTATTTGACTTTTTCTGCATTTATGAGACATCCTGATACACTTGTCAAGAACAAGTACCTGTACTTTCTTCATTCTTCACCTTTTAACTAATTTATTCTAGTTTCTTGAGTCTGTAACACTTATTCTAATATCCATCACACGTTATCATTTTCTATTAAAAATTTTACATACAAAAGCATTTTCTCTTATCTTCATAGGGTTATGACTCCCAGATTCTAATGTAAAGACCTTTCTGGTTGTGATTCCCATTGTAAAAATTAATTGTTGTATTTGGGTTGTGAATACCTATAAAAAATTCAGTGTGTCAGGGTAGTTTTCCCTCCACTTTGTAGAAAATGAAATTTTAAGAAAGTTACGATTAACCTTCAAAAATAATATTAGTTCACAATGTATATCTTGATGAGTAGAGTGGTATAAAAGCACACTAGGGCCACTTTAGATCAAAATACTATAAAAACAACCTTCTTTTCATTTTCTTATTTCTGATGAAAATTAACTTTGATTATTATATTTTAGAATTAAGTTAAATAATTAATCTAGTCTATTCACCCCTATAGGACATCTTCCATTACCCCTTTGGGACCTAATAGAACATATGTATGAGATTTTTGTTTTTCATCATCTGAAATACATTTTTAATTAATTACACCAAAGATAATTTCATGATGATTAAACTATTAATAATTAATAATTCATTACATCATCAACATTTCCCTCACTATGACCCATTTAATTATGTTTTTAATTAGATTTAGGTTAAAAATAACGAGACAAGAAAAATGAAAATTTTCCATACAAATATGCTTATGCAATTGACCTTTCAATAGATGCTTTGTTACATACCTTTTTTTAGTTTATATATGAATTTATCATATAGGTAAAGCCATTGGAATTATACTATTCATCCAGATTTTTATTCATATGGAAAATATAATATTAGTTGTTTCATCAAATCAAATAAAGTTGGATTTTTTTTACAAATTTCATAAAAATAAAACAACATGTTGTTAGATTCTACTCAGTTCATCCTTGTCTTTTTTCACCCTAATCAGAAAAAAGATGATATTTTTTTCATCACATCCAAAATAAAATAATTTAACAAACCTCTATGGTTATTAGGTTATATTCTTTCCAATATAACATGAAAATCATGACATTTTCATATAGTAATTTGACCATTTCTGACCCATCGAGTCAAATTGGAGAAATAACCATCTAATAACCTCAAATATGTAATCCAATGATAGAATAATAAACAATTTTCATTATAAATTGTAAAATATACTTTTATATTCACTAAATTCTATGATCTATCATTTCCAAAAAAACTCAAGTTCTATATGCCTATAAATTTTGGAAAGATCTAATCATTTCTATACATTATATTTAGTCTTACCAAGAATGTTGAAAACTATATAAAATATATTATCAAAACAATTGTTCTCAATATGCATGACAACTAACATTTGATGAAACAAAAAATCATACCAATATGAAATGTCCCAAAAAATAGTCCTTTTTATCAAATTATTATTTTTCTTAAATCCATATATTTTTTATTAGTTGATAATATGTCCAAAGATAATAGGTGGTAATTAAGAGATAATTGAGTTTAAATCAGTACCTGAGATCATTTCTAGAGGTCCATGTCTTTAAATTTTACCTTTTATTAAATTATTTATGTTCATTCGAAAAGAATGATATGTAGGAAGAAATATGTGGTGAAAATCTAAAAAAACAAGGTTTTCTTCCATTGAAAATTATAATTCTTCTGTAATCACTCATACAATACAGATATGACTTGGGACCATGTATACTCTATCCAGATAAAATTCCATATATTTGGAAGTCACTAATTATCCACATTAATGCATCATTCATTATGAAATTATTTTTTTCAACTACATCATATATACTTACAACATTACCCCATAATAAATTTAACTCATCAATCAATTGATTCAAACAAACATCAATATTCATTTTTGGGTGTCCTGGAATTAGTAATTTCATAAAGATATATGGTTCATTCATAAAAAATATAATGAGGTATGTTTTTTGAATTTATAAATACGGGTCAAAAAGAATATTGATAATAATAATAACTAAATGGATTGAAATCAATAAAAGCTAGACCCAATCCCACATTATGAGCTTCTGAAGTAAAATATATATGCACCTGATCAAAATGTTTCCATGAATTACTATCACAAGGATGATTTAAGCTTTTACTGATATAAATATTGTATTTTTTCCATGTCATTAATGACATTGTGTTGTGATACATAAATAAATGATTCAATATATTTGTAAGTGGGAAATAGATCAACTGTTTAATGGTAACAAATTTGGACATTACTTTTTGTGCCTCTTTCTACCTCAATTTTCCACATGTTGGAAAATAAACTAATTACTTATATTTACCTTAATATAGGATGAAATCATTTTAACATGAACACATATTATGAAAACCAAGAACTAAATTATGGACCAACCTCTTTATTGTTTCAAAATTTATAGGAAACACATTTCCGTAAGGTAAAAATGATTTAACCAAAAAAAATATATAACTAAAAAAACTATATAAAATTCCATTATCTGATTTAATATCCATAAATTTAGAAACGATTTCAAATTTTCTTATCTTACAAATGGAATATAAGGCATCCTCAACAGATATATTGAGATAGTTCTAACTCAGAAGATTAATTGTCATTCTAAGTTTATTTTTGTTGAAAAAGAGATCCATAAACATCATATAATAAAGTTTGAAAGAATGATGGATCTGTATCCAAATTATTTATATATTATTATAAACTGTGTTCACCATGTTGATACCAAAAAACATAATCTTTTTAAAAAAATGCAATATAAGTGACCCAATATTGTCAAATGTTTAAAATATTCTTTGGTCACAATTATTACATGGAAACTTAATTATCCCTTGTGAATAAATTTTTTATTTTATGATGTAAATGATAACAAAATTTTATTCCCTCAATATAAACAAGATTTATATAGAAAACATTTGGATTTCTGCAAAGATTTATCCAATAGTGATCTCATAACAATTTTTTTCTACTTCCTTATTAAAAGGATTTCTAAAAAATATAAAATGGAAATATTTCTTACGATTAAATTGATATAAATAAGGGTTGATCTGAAAAAAAAATCAAAAAATCTGAAAATTACTACTTGTAATTATTACTATTTATCGATAGTTACTAGTAATTATAACTAAATATAAGAAATTATTACAAACTAAAAAATAATAGTGAATAAAAATATTTCGTATTAATTATTACAAAATATTAAATATTAGCACAAATTATTAAAAAAAATATGACTAATTTTTATAATTATTATTAACTATTACTAATTATTACTAAGTTTTGGTAATTATTACTATTGGTAACTATTACTAATTATCAATAATTATTTGATCTTTATAGATAATTATTACTATTTATTAATATTTCTTAGTAATTATAACTAATTATTTCTAGTTATATATAATTATAACTAATCCTTACCTATAGAGGAATACAAATGCATAGATCTAGATTAGTTTTTATGAGATAACCTTCTTTTTTTGGCATCCAAAAATATTGAATGATCTTTACAACTACATCAATATTACATTAAAGATAGATGAAAACATCATGAATGGTAAAATCAAGTATTATACCAGAATACTAGTTGACGCCAACCTTGAGGAACCCATACCAAAGGAGGTTACCCTCATTACTGAAGGGGAATAATTTAATGTTAAAATTTAATATGATTATAGGCGTCCATTTCTCTATTACTCTAAGGTTTTAGGTTATTTCATTTCAATATGTAGAGTCTCCAGAAGTTTCTTTTTATGTATAATAATATAAAAGGAAAAAAGGAACTCTAGTGATAAAAATGATGTGGCTTCTTTAGAGAACCCTCCAATTTCCATCAACCCATAACAAGACAAAGATAACCCGATATAGGTTGATATGAAAGAGTATATCAGCACTAACTCTGAGGTTATGGAAACCCATACTACCAATGAGGATGCTCAAGGAAGGATCATGACTCATAGGTATCCAAATTCCAATGTTGTAAATTTCATAGCTCAAGAAGGTGATGCTGGGTAGTCCCACTCTAACATATCCTTGGTTTCTAAAGAGCCTATCTCCCAAGTAAACTGACAAGGAAAATAGGGGAAGGAAAAAACTCTTTGGTATGTGGAAACTATGACTCTGAACTTTCCTTTTGTGAATGAGGAACAATATTTTAAGGATTAATTTGTAGGAATAATAGGAATGCAGGTTACTGGTAAAGATTCAGTGAACACTAAAAGAGAGAGGTTTGATTAAGATTATAATGATTGTCTTCTCATGCATGATAAAAATCTCTTAGTCTCTGGTGACTAGGATGGTAAAAAGATGCTTTAAAGGACTCCTTGGTTTTATCAAAATCAATGAAGGGGCCTACTTGGGATAGGGATGGACTTACTCCCTCATATTCTTCTACAGGGTGAAAGTCTAGTCCTTCAATGGGAGGCTCCATGAACTAGTTCCCCTAGTAATCATTGTTGATGCTTTGGATAATGTGTAGAGTCAAGGGTCTAATGTTTTCCAACAACTGGTCACTTTTCCTAAACTTATAAAGGATCCTATTAAATCTTCAAAAAAGGCTAGAGGACCTGTTATCAAAAAGGTTTCTATTACAAATGGTATGGATGATCAGCAAGATCCCCTTGGGGAACCGAGAAAAGCTCATAATGAAAGGTACGAACTTTCTCAAAAGGATCCCTCAAGCATAGGGTTGTTGTTACGTAATGAAAACTTGAATTTTTTTGAATCTAAATTAGTGATTTATCCAATTCCTTCAAATATGGTCAATGAAACTATAGTGGTTATGGGGATTTGGATGGTTCAACTATGAAGGGAAATCAATTTTATCCTACCCTTGAGTCTACTTCAATCCATGTCCAACTGATGGTAAGGGAGAAATTACTTCCTAGGAAAAATAATATTATTCTGATTGACATTTTATATATATATAATTGCAAGGATGTTTCCCTTTAGGAATTAAGAAATGATCATGGAATTATATGAGTTGAAGGAAAATCATCGAGCATTGAGACTATCAATGTAAAGATAAATTTTGATCTAAAAATATTATCAGAGGGTTCAATTCTAGTTAGAAAATAGGATCCTCATAGCCATGGAGATATCACACCACCAGATGACAAAAATTATCCTCATGATGATGATGAAAAGACATAGAAAAAGACCAAAACTAGGAGAAGGTTCCATCATCCGAGAGGTAAGGGCAGTGGTCGATCACATTCCAATAGATGAAAAATATTCTCTTATCCCCTGGGTTGTTGTCTACTTTTCTCTTTGTATGAGTGTTTTGTCACTATTTTCCATGTGTCACCTCCCATTGTACAATGTGTTTGTTTTATTTTCAATAAATTTCATGACCATGGGCTATAACCCATGGTTTTCATTGTCTTAGTATTGCTAATTATTACTATTTATTACTAATTATAAATATTATTACTAATTATAACTAAATATAACTAATTATTACTAATTATATGTAATTATTAGTAATTATAACTAATTATTTCTAATTATCGATAATTATTAACTATTGGTCGATAATTATTACTAATTATTACTATTTCTTGGAAATTGTTACTAATTAATATTAATTATCAGTAATTATTTCTAATTATTAAAACCATTAGTAATAATTACAAATTATTAATATTTACCGGTAATTAATTCTAATTATTAGTAATTATAACCATTTATTATCAATTTTAACTAATTATTACTAATTATTTACTATTTACCATTAATTATTACTATTTTTTACTAATTATAACTAATTATTGGTAATTATTTACTATTTATTTGTAATTATTACTAATTACTGCTAATTATAGCTAAATATCAGTAATTATAACTAATTATTTCTGATTATATCAATTGTTATTAATGAAAAAGAGTGATTAAAATGATAAGAAAGGGGTACAATTCTAAATATGATAGAAAGTGCCACCAGGAATAAGAGATAAAAAACCAATCATATTCTTCTGTGTCTTCCACCCCTACCCCAGGATCCACAATGACTTTTTAGATGTCTACCTCTCTACCAGTGCTAGGGGACCTTCCAAGTATAACTCTACTCATTCATTCCAGATGATTCATCCACCTTAATATGAGGTTCAGTGACTCTAATGAGATCAATTTTTAATTAGTCATGTTGGTTTAAGACAATATTATTCATGCCAAAACACTCCTTTCCTTAGTAGTGTACATGCAAGGAAGTTTCCTATAAAAAGGCCCACATAAAATTTTAAATTCCTCACAGAATTCATATTTACTCAAAGAACTATTAAAAATTCTAAACATGGTAATTTGAGATTTATTTGATCCAGAGTATGGAGAGTCACCCTCCCTGGTCATCACCTTCCCCTTGCCCACTATTGAATCTAGTTGATTAGTATCTATAGTCATCGAGAAAATCTGCCCAAGAAAAAAAATTGCGTACTTTTCTCAATCACAGTCCTATCCTCCCTTTCACTACAAGGTAGGATCACACCACACAAAGACATAGTTATTGGTCGGTCAAAGCTAGTGTCTTACATGACCTTGGAGATAGAAATATTAGGACTGGTTATCCTATATGTGACCAGTTGGAATCCCTCATTGTTCACAATTGTTTTTCTACCTTTGGATTATTGAAAGCAACCTATGGATTTTCTAGGAGATCCATTAAATGAAGGGACCAATTCAAGATTTTTCTTCCCTTTTCTATCACTGGACCTGGCCATATTCTACTCAAATTCAAGCAGATTATCAGCCTCAGCTTTGGCAGCAGCTTCATCATTTTTCTTCCCACTGCCTTGGTTGATATTGTCACCATCACTAGACCCAATTATCAAAACATATTGAAATAAGGCTGCTCCTTTTCCATGTTATTCCATGACTGGATAGATTTGATCTACCCCTTCCTTGCATCGAAAAATTCATCCAAATCTATCCCACATCCATTTCTACTTCCAACATCCATCTTATCTTCAAAATTAATATTCATGAAGGTAGTATGAAACTACCCATCTCCATTTTTGGAGACCTTCACAACATTAGATAGACCAGGATCATGAGGATCAACCTCCACTACCCAATCATACTAGGATATAGCTAAAAATTCCTATTCTTTCCACCAATGGCATGAACATGCCTCCTACAAGCATCCTAGAGGTTCACTTTTTTGGAGAAAAACCCATAGAACACCTCTCTACAACACTTATCCTTCTTATTCCCAATATTTTTGAAACCCTAGGAGAAAACATGGAGTTTTTCATATCCAATTTTTAAAAAAATATATCATCATCAAAATTGGAGACAATAACTTGATTATTTCAGGTAGAACCAAGGTCATACTCAATAAGAATTCGAGCAAAATATCCAAATCTTACAATCTAAATAGCTTTTTCCATCTTGATGGGAATACCCATTGTAGATGCAATGTTAATAAGGATGCATGGGTGTTGCAGGATCCAGCTCAATCTGAGAATTTTGATCCAAAAATGAATGTGAGTATTCAGGACACTAAAGGGAATAAAATTATAATCACATTCCTATATTAAAGAAATAATTTGTTTGAAGGTGATTAAACAAAAGCCCCATACATGCCTTTTCAATTCTTCTGAGGGGACGGTGATATGGAAAAACCATCTTTCTATTGGGATGCAGTTCTACTATGAGAATCCCAAATCCATTGATAAATTCTTCTGAAAATCATCAACCTAAAAAGGTATCTCACTTGAAGGAAAAATAAATCAGATGATTATTGAGTGCCAACACATCTTGAGCCAATTATTTATGAAATCATGATTAGATTTGACATGAGCAATTGTTACCTTCCATATGATCTGTTATAAGTGAGAAGTTTCTTCATGAACCCTTATCATTGTGATCCATAGTTTTCATCTTCTCTAGGACTGCTGAGACATCTGTACATTGATTCACATCTGAGGCACTACTTCTATCCAGAATTCATGATCCCAAGTAGATAGGAAGATCCATTCCTTCGATGGTGACCTAATCACTAGCATCTCCTAAGTAGGGCTCTTCCATCCAAGGAATCACCCCCCACCCATAAAGGATATTGTATAACAAGCTATTGTCGGGTTCCACAATGCACCTTTCCTAGGTCCAACCTCGCACCTTCATGCAATCAATTCCCAGGTAAATTTGAGTGTGGAAGGACTCACAATTGAGACAGTTCTATTTCTAGGGAGTGGCCTCCTTACACGATACCACTTTAGCGACCCCTAGTCAGCATTACTAATTATAACTAATTATCGATGGTTATTTACTATTTATAAAAAGTTATGACTAATTATTTACTATTACTATTTATTAATAATTATTACTACTATTTAACATTTAATAATAATTATTACTATTTATTACAAATTATCGGTAATTATATCAAATTTTTAGTAACTATTAGTAATTATTACTAATTGTCAGTAATTTTTACTAATTATTATTAATTATAGAATTCCAACAACTTGGGTGGATGGATCTTCTCATGCTCGAATGATGGGGTGACAAATAGAGCAATCCAATAGTATTTTTCATCTCACTATGAATTAGGATGCTATATTGGAAAGATTCAAGATCTAAAGGTTCTATATCATTCCTCTCTTGGTTCATCCATTTAGAGGAATGTTCTAGACTACCAATGATTTGGTTAATCCTCTATCAAGTTATTGGGGCTTTAGCGATTTCAAGTGTATTCCTATGGGGTGTGGGAATTTTCACATAATCTTCTCCTCTGATGACCTCAAGAAAAAATTGTGGGTATTTTTATCCATTTTTCTAAATTCAAGAATGGTGCGCTTATAGGAGTGGGATCACATATTTAATCCTTTTTAAGTAAAGAACTCTCGACCACATGTATGGGTAAAAATATTTGGTCTTAGCTGGGTTTTATGTCACTAAAGAATTCTTCATGACATTTCTGGAATACTTGGTGTCCCCATTAAAATGGATCATACAAATAAAGAATCCAAGTTTAGATTATGTTCTTATGTCCTAGTTGAAGTGTATTTAAGTTCTCTACTCATCTAAAAGTTTGTGCTTTCTTCTTTAGATGATTAATTGTTCCTGAAAGTTGAATATGGGAAACCCCCTATTTTCTAGTAGAGATTCCAAAACATAGGAAATGTCAAAGATCAATGTCACATGGATCTATTATGATCATTTTTCTTGAAAAAGGGATATGGCATAAGTAATTGCGTCAAGGAGAAGTCTCGGGATAATGTTTATCAGACCCAGACTCTATATAGGTTTGAATTTGGGGTTAGAACATATAATGGGTGGTCTTCCATCTATAGGGGAGAATGGTACTGGTGATAATCTCACAAATTTTGATTGTTCTGGTGATAATCTTGAAAATTTTGATAGGAAGCCTCTTCCATTGAAATCCGAGCATGATTTTTTTCTATAATAGGAAAAATCTCATTTGGAAAAGAAATGTGATGATCATATTACTGCGGAGGATGTTCCAATGGTATAGGGGAAGGGCCACATATAGGTTTATATAGTGGTAGTGGATTCGGATGATGTGAAGAATCTTAATAGCTTGGATAGTGAACTTCATGCTCAAGAATATACGGACCTTCAATTGAGGTAGGATCATTTAATTGCCTCAATCTACCAAGGTAAGAAAAATACTGATTTTGAGGCTCTAGAGAGATAGAAATATAGAAGTAAATATACTAATGGAACTAGTGTCATTGCAATTGATGAATCAGGATCTACCATAAAAGCTATTATAGCTGGTGAACCATCTATCATGGAGGTTTTTGGTAAGAATAATCTTAGCTTTCTTAATATATTTAATAGGTCTAATAGTCAAGACATATTTTGGGAGGAATTTGGAAATGTTCATGGGACTATACACAATTAAGGACAAGATTCCCCTCTAGTTAGAGAACAAATTCCTCAACCCCCTGATGATCCCACCCCACTAGATGATGATGGACCACGACAGTAGCCAAAAATATGGATGATGGGTCATCATAAAAGAGGAAAGGGTGATGGTCAATCTCTTAGATGGCTCGATTACTTGGTGGGAAGTGGTTTATCATTTGGTTACATTCCTCTTCTCCTCTTGTACTTTAGGAACATTTATTCTCAATAAATTTATGAATCACGGGCTTCAACCCATGATTCACACTAGTTTGGTATTACTAATTCTTTGATTATTACTAATAATAGGTAATTATTTACTATTTATATAAAATTATTTATATTTATTACTAATTATTGCTAATAGTTACTATTTATTAGAAATTATTTCTATTTATTACTAATAATTAATAATTATTACTAATTATAACTGATAAATACTAATTATTGGTAATTATTACTAATTTTTTCTAATTATTACTAATTATCGGTAACTATTACTAATTAAAAATAATTACTAGTATTTATTAATAACTATTGATAATTATTACCAATTATTTCTAATTATAGATAATTATTTAATATTTATCGATAATTATTACTATTTATGAATAACTATTACTATCAGTAATTATTACCAACTATTAAAAACTATTGGTAATTATTACTACTTATCGGTAATTTTTACCAATTATTACTAGTTATCAGAAAATATTACTTATTATTACTAATTACTGGTAATTATTAAAAATTATTTATAATTGTTACATATTATTACTAATTGTTACTAATTATCTATAACTAACATAAATTACTACTAATTAATATTAATTAATACCAATTATTGCTAATTACTATTAATTAATATTAATTATTTCTAAATATTACTAATTATTTATAATTTCTGTAAATTAATAATAATTATTCATTATTATTGATAATTATTAATATTTATTCCTAATATAAAATAATGTAAATAAATTAACATTTAAAAAGGCTTAAAATAAATACTTTAAAAACAATGGTTTATTAAAATAAAAATAGTGATGCGATCTAGAAAACGTTTGAGTAAAAATTTAAATTTATACCACTACTACAGACCCCTTGTTTATCAGTGCTAGAAAAAAACCCTTTATCAGCACTAAAAAAGCGATGATAATATAAATTTGGTTAAAAGTGGGTATCTTTTACCAGTGCTCAAAAAAGCACTTATAAAGTCCACTTTTATCAATGCTAAAAAATGCACAGATAAAAGTAAAAAAACTGTTAATTGATGAGAGATTCATAGGGAGCCCCCCATTTATCAATGCTAGACCCCTCTATTATCAATGCTCATCTTGGGCCACCTTGACCTTTATTAATGCTAGAAAAATCCTCCTTCCCACACTCACGTGCACCACCACTTGGATTCAAACATGGGACCTCCACCCTAACGTACCTATCCCTTTACCATTACTTTATCTTGTTTTGTTCTTTATTTTATGATATATCTATTAATTAATATATATTTAGTGAAATTTTTCATACATATATTTATTCATATATATATATTTGTATATTTTTTTAAAATACACTTATATATAAAATATGTTTTGTGTGTGTGTGTGCTTATAAATATATATATACATACATAAGTACATACATACATATATAAATATTTATACATACGTGTGTCTATAAATATAATTATACATATTTATATTTACTTACATAAATTATATATTAATTTTTATACACATATACTAGAATATATAGATAAATATATATTTGTTTGTCAATTAACAAGCTCACCGCTTTGCTGGAGAGCTCTCTGATTCTCTTAGGGTTTCAACCCCCGATATTTCAGCTTCTCTAGTTTCATTGGAAACGTCTCCCTATGGTGGTGTTCACGTGGTTTCTTCTGATGTTCTTAGTGGATTGGACTCAATTTGGGGGTTCAACCCTACAACGGCTCTCAGTGGTGATGCTTCCATATCAGGTGATGGAAGCGACAATCCCTATTGGTGGTACGATGTCCTCACGAGTGAAAGATGCGATAGTCATCACGACGATGTGACGATGTGGCAACTTCAGATGGTCCCTCGCTGGTACGATAAATGGGAAAATGTGACGGTTGATCATGGTGATGATGGAGATCTGGCTATGATAGACGGATGCAATGATGATATGGGCACGATCTAGATATGATGGTGATTCGTTCAATGATGGGTGAAGATCTAGCTACAATGGTGATGGTCTTGCTTCGGTCATCAGCAGTCATTGGCAATCATGGAAAATAGCAGTGGTAGTGGTCGATGGGAGAGGGTCAGACACAAGTGTGATTTTTAGTCATTGTCAAACTGGGCCTTTGGGTCATGAATAATTTTTCCCAAGGTTTCTGTTACTAGTAAATTTCCCTCCAGGCATTTTCCATTTTCCTTGGATCCATGACGAACCTTTTTTGGTTTAGGGATCTCTGCCATGTAATGGTTTTCCTCCTGGTTCAAAGGGGATTTTCTTTTATTTTCTTTATTTAGGGTCTTGACCATGAACTTTTAATTATATCTATTTGTAAATACAAATCCACACATTATATTTACATTATGTAGGTATATAAATACAATCACACACACAAATATATTTAGAAATATATTTTATATATATATGTTTACAAATTTATTTATAAAATTAATTTTTTTGTGTAAATATATAAATTTTTTTATATATATGAATATATTTAATTATAAATAACACTACAATATAAAAAGTATTAAAATTTGAACACCATAATATCCCTATGAGTGTAATCCTAGAGTATAAATTGATCCCCTACCGAAAAAATATAGGAAGACCCCATTAAATGAGACTAAAATTCTATCAAATGTTCAAAAATTAAGCTACCCCAACAAAAATCTCAGTTTTATAGGTCTTCTAAGCCTTTTTTGACCTCAAAAAACATCTACCTAGGTTTTCTCAAGTCACAACAGTGTATACATTTTTTCAGGCTTTGATTTGATATGTGGTTTAGCTCAAACAAACACTCGAATAAAAAGTAATGGCCATTTGAAGTTTGAGACACGTTTTCAACTTCCTTTAGATAATTTATTAATTTATTGAAATTTACTATCATCAAATTGTTATTAAATGAATATTAATCAATATTAAATAGAAAATTTTTAATTAATATTAATCTTTAATTATTTTAAAAACCATTTTTTACTAAATATCTTATATATTGAGTGTGGTTATATATTTAGTAATATATAAATCATATTTTATAAAATATATTATATTTATGTCAATATAAATATGTTTTTATATTTATATTTAATTTTTAATGGAATATAATTTTTTAAGAAGTATACATTTCAACAGTGCTAAAAATAATATTTTTAGCACTGATAAAAGGGATACTTTTATCAATGCTAAAAATAATTGATAAAGGGGGTAATTTTATCAGTGTTTTTAGCACTGATACAGGGTAGAAATGAATAAACTCAAATCTATGGTAGTGTTGAGATTATGATGTTTACTAGTATTTTGATCCTGATAGTCAAAATATGGAAATAGTTTAAGACAATTTGAAATAAAATACAGTGCATATGTTTTCTATGAATACAATATTTAATAATGCATTTATTGAGAATGGGGGTTTATTTATAAGTGTTTGGGTTACAATGTTTTCCATCATATCCTTCCGATTAGTCACTTATTTTTTTATGATACTATAGAAATCGATTTTAAAAGTGCAAGATGAATCCTTTATGAGTGATAGAAAAGCATTGTTAATATAAGCATGGTTAAGATTTGGCAGTTTTTACTAGTGCTAGAAAAGTGATGAAAATGGGGCCCCTTATTAGCACTAAAAACACTCATAATGGGTTCCCTTTATCAGAACTACTTTCAGCGCTGATAAAAAATGATTTTTTGTAGTGCACTATTAAAATGACAACACACTGAAATAGAAAATACACCTGTATATGTAAAATTACTAGTTTTATTGAAATAAAAATTACATCACAAATACAAGAAAAAACATTATATTATTCACATTTCAAAAATAAATAAATAAAATTAACATGTACTATAACAAACATTGAAAACATCAATGGTTTCATTGTCTTTGGCACTTCCCCCCCTCTCAAAAAAGAGTGATCATGGAATCAATTTTCAAATAAACCACCCCAACTCAAGAAAAATAATCCACCTATATAAGAAAAAAGTTATTATGTTAGTAGTACTATAAATAAATAAACTAAAATTAAATATGAAACAATACATTAGTAAAATATCAATTTTAAATAAAAGGACACACATGGTGTCATACTGGTCACACCAAGTATCATATTGACATAATGGTTATTCCTACATGTCACAAATTACTTAAGGATCATTGTCCAAAAGTATAAAGACAATACGAATTTTTTTCTCAGTTTTTAGTATATCACAAGTCTTACACATCAAAAATGACTTATGAATCATTCTATTAAATTATAAAGACAATCTGATAATGATTCTTGGTTTTCAGTGAGTGATACAAATTTTGAACAAAATTTTTAATTTTAAACTGATTACAGACACTTTTATCCTTCACAGGCACACAGTGTATTTTATTGAGGAATGGATAATTCTTAAACATAAAAAATGACATATGGATCATTATCCTAAATTAACAAAATAATCTAAATGTGTTTGTTCAGTTTTGAGTATTTGATGTTTTTTGAATTAGAATGTTAATTTTAAATAAACAGACACACTTAGAGTCATACTTTTCACACTGTGCATCAGATTGATGTGAGTCTAATTCCTAAATTTCAAAATTGACTTAAGGATCATTTTCAAAAAGTATCATGACAATATGAATGTGTTTTCTTAGTTTTTAGTATGTCACATGTATTTTTTTTAATAAAATATATATTTAAACTGAAGACACGCACTTTAATTAATGTCAGTCACATCATGATTTGGTTTTGTATGAGACTAATTCATACTTGACACAAATGACTTATGATTTTTTTCCTAATGTATCAATACAATATGAGTGTGTTTTCTCAGTTTTCATTGAGTGATAATTTTTTTTAAATAAATTTTAAATTTTAAACTGAAATTTGAGTCATATCACGAACACCATGTATCAAATTAAGGTTCGACTTATTCATATATGTTACAATTTACATATGGGAAATTTTATTAAATTATCAAAAACAAAATTGAATTTTTTTGTCATTTTTGAGTATGGGATGTGTGTTTTGAACTAAAATGTTAATTTTAAATAAAAAACACACTTAGAGTCATGTATATTACACCCTACATTAGATTGATGTTCAGTAGATTCCTACACATCACATATGGATTAAGGATATTTTTTCTATTGTATCAAGACAATACAAATGTAAATATCCAATCCCTAATAGCCTAGAGTCTATACCTTACTTTATTACATTAGTACTATGAATAGGTGTTCATATCCCAAAGGACCAAATAGTTAAGTATAATTCAAATACCTGATACAAAAAAATTGTTACAATACAACTTGGAAGCAAAAAAACTTATAAAATACATTATAAACTTCTATAAACTACTTGATTATCCATAAAATCCATTCATAATAGACATCTTCATATCTTGAAGAAAATAAAACATATGAAAGGGGTTAGATCAGATTCTTATTAAGGGTAAGAAATACAGTGGAATCTATATAAATAAACAATAAGAAAATGTGAATATATAACTTTTCATTAAAATATAAACTTGAACATAATATGCTCAGAATAAAAGATGAGAAAAATAATGCCTTATAAATAATCACATGAGAATAAAACATAACCATGGATATTCTACCAGTAGAGTAATCACATGCATTATCAATTAATAAAAACATAATGAGGTAATGTATAATGATGGACATCATAAACATACCATCAAGGCCTCAACCAATAATTCTACATAAATGGGTAAATCATTAGCCAATACCCGGTCTAGTTTGTCTCATTATACCTACCGATGCATCGAAGGGGTATAAACGACCATATCCATCACATAGTAAGTCCATTGAATTCCTCATATGCTGAATAATTGATTTAAAATATATATTTAAATAAACTTTTCCCATACCAATTTGAAATATTTGAATCATAATCATAGATGAAAACACTCTAATAAAATCATTAATAAATTCTTGAGAGAAATAACCTTTTACTTTGGAAAGAAGGGTTGTTTTGGAAAATCATTTCGCATATATCATAAAATTAGATTATAAACATGTATATACAAATAAATATAATTTAAGGACTGTGAAAACATATTTTTGGAATTACTTCCAACTAATGTAAAAAATTGTAAAAATAGTTTTTAACAAACTTTAGAAATGGGCCACTTTCGTACGATTTAAGAGAAAATATTAGAGTCTTTAAAGCAAACAAAGGATTAATTTTTTATATAAAAACAAAAAATAACTAATATATTTTTTAATGATAAAATGAGTTATTTTAGAATAATAATATCATTATAAAATATATTTTGGATTGAACTTGAAAATGGGTAAGAAATAGTGAATTTCCCTTTAATCAGGCTTGTTTATCAGGAGGAATTGAAAACGAGAACCATGTAAAACATGTATTTAACCATAAAATAAATACTAAATTATATGGATAAATAATTTTTGAACATATAAAACTAATTTAGAATATTTATATAACAATAATGAATAATTAAATTGGGGTAAAGTGAGAGAAAGTATAACCCAAATGAAAAATATAGATTCGGGGAGAATCCCTTACCACTTTGTAATCAATTAAATCGTATGCACCATAGAATTAATAATCATAAAATGAAATATTGAATACCATGAAGATAAATTTATTAAAGATATTATACAATTAATGGTAGTATACATACAAGACACACAAGAAATAACGGTGAATACAGAATATCTCACATAAAGTGTGAAAACCCTTACCTTATGCCTGAAAGTGTTCTGCACTTGTACTTAACATCATGGATAATGAAATTAGATTCATTAATAATTTAATTAAAAACCTATTAAACGTTTATTTTATTTAATATGATTTTATTAAGTTCATTTATTGTCTTTCTTATGAGTTATAAGATTCAATTTTTTTGTTTAGGAGCGTTTGTTTCCTTGGTTTCCATGATCAGTTTACTTGTATATATGTATGGAAAATCATGTAAAATGAAAATAGTTGAATAGAATAAAAATTTGATGTTATTAATGAAATTATATAAAATAAATTCTTATATTTTTAATTTTGTTGTATGGTATGAGGATAAATCATTAGATAAAATTTTAATGATAACTATTTGGGTTATTTTGGCATTTGTTCAATCATCACAAACTAGTTTTGTTTTATTTATTAATACCACGCATATATATTGGTTACATAAAATTACATAGGAATTAATTATTATATTATCATATTTTTTAACCAAAAAATGTTTTTATAACTATACTTGAACGATAAATTGAAAAATGAAAACACATCATCCATGAAGGCGGTAAATCAGCACCCCACAGACAATATTTTGATTTTTAGAATAAAAAGAAGAGGAGAAGATACATGGTCTTGTATTTTACATTGAAATAACAAAATTAAATTATATGTAAGAAAAAATAGTTCTAATTCATTTTTTGATATAGGAGTTTAGGTAAGGATAATAAATGAAATGAAAAATAAAAGAAAAGGAAAGTAAATGATTAACTGTTTTACCTCTTGAATTCTTTTCCTTTAGAACCTCATTATGGGGCTTAGGTTTGACCTTTTATTGATACAAAAGGATCCTATAAATGGGGTAGGGTATTTGGAATATTATTGGGTATAAATTGGACAAGGATCGATTCTTGTAATGTTTGAGGAGAAGAGGTGGTGAGGGGTGATATTTATTGTGGAGGAGAGGGGGTGTTTTCTCATTATTATATTCATTAGTTTATTATTTTAGCTCAAGAATGTGAATAGTTTTAGAATTATCAAAAAATATATTTAAATAATGAAATATAGTTTGATATTATGGGTTTATATCAGCCATACATTATCTATTACACAATAATTCATGTATTTGTTAAATACCATAAATTATTATATTTCACTATTCACAAAAAATTTAACTATTTTAGAAAAATCCAAAAAATTCACCCTAAAAATTTTAAGATGTGTATAATTCAAAAAAATTAACTCCATTTTATAAAAATAATTTTCTAAATATGAGAAAATTAATTTTTAAATAAAATCATCATTTATTCTAAAAATATAGATTTTGAAAAAATAACTAATTTTATTACACATTGAAAAATTATTTAAGGTCCCATAAAAGTATCATATAATCATAAGACAAATAAAAAATTAATTTATGAATCTATTTTATAAAAATAATTTTTCTTTAAAATCATTATATTAATTATAAAATTGTAAATAAACATTTATGTTTCACAAAAATACCAACACTTATTTTATCATTTTCAAAACATTAATTTACATAATTCATGATATAAAATATTTAAATTAATAATATACCTAAATTTTATGTATACTTTCATAATTTATGTTAATATTAATATTATAAATATAATATTAATATAACAAAAAATGTAGTTTTATAAAAATCTTATTTTTTCACTGTTCACTGGAAAATAAATATTTTTAGAAAAATACCAAAATCTCACTGTAAGATAATTTTGACATTAAGATTTTAAAAATTAAGTTTATTTTGTTCAAATTTTTTTTAAAAGATTTAAATTTTAGTTTTAAAATAAGTGCGACATTAAAAGGCAGTAAAACTTCCTTTAGAAAAATATAGTCTTTTAATGCGTGAAATTGGGTTCATTCTTATCTTATGCCTATAAAATTATATAGATGAATGTAAAAACATGTGATTAAATATATAACACATAAATTTAATAATTTGGTTAATACTATTTATTCATACAATTTTAACTATTAGGTTATAGTGTTCATTTCAAAATAATGATATTTAATTGTATATCATTATTTATTTAATATTGGTGTTTTGTGGAAATTATTCTCTTGAAAAAAATAAATTTAAAAAGAGACATACCATAAAATATTGGGGTGTTACATTCTTTCCACCTTTATTAAATTCCATCATCACAATTTCAAATTGTACTTCAAAAATCAAAGGTTGATACTTCAAAATTCTTTTGTGGGAAACCCATATCAGAAATAGGGTTAATAAAATATCCTCTTAATAAGAGGGAAAGGGAAAAGTGAAGGTTAGAAAAAAACTAGGATTTTGGGTTGGAAGTTATTCTTAGAAAGCAATAAAACAGACATGAAAGTGGAATATAACTACCATTTTCTGATGAATAGTGATAGAAAACATGGTCATTAGAAAGTTAACCATCACAAAAACATAAATTTGTAATCTTTTAAAAGAATTATTTATTATAAAGAATAGTAAATATATGATATTTTTGTTCTATTTTTTTCAATAGTTGTGGGTTTCTTTTATTATTCAGAAAAACACTTGAGAAAGTAAACATACCTGATTAGTTTTCATGTCATAAGAAAAATATTATACTTTGGTTATTCTTTGATCTATTTTCACTTCATCCCTCACACATAGAAATGAATGTTCAAAATGAAATTTTCATACCTGAAGCACTTTTATGAATATAATATCCACCCATAATTCCTTCAATATTTAAATATTCACTCAAACCTGAATTTTTAGAAAAAAGTATCAAATAAATCAAACTTTAATCTCAAACATTAATATCCAATGTTCAACTTAATTAATTTCAAAATTAAGACTCATCCAAAATAAATATGTCCAAATTCAAAGGCCAAAAATCTAGAAGGAAGGTCACTAAATTTTCAAAATCAACATAACATAAGATTCTCTAAATAATGTAACTCTTATTTTCACATAACAAATATATTAATACATTAATAATATTTAGACCTTTATAAAACATGCATGCTTCCATGAGTATAATCTTAGGTTTTTGAATAAAGTCCTTAAGTCCAAATATCAAATAATTCCGACGTAACATAAACCATCTGACCAATAACCACCTTCATGGTCACCAATACTATCCCATGAACATTTATTTATTATTATCTCAATATCAATCATATATTTACGGTAATATTTCCCAAGTCACATTTTTTCAAGAATATTAACTTACAACATAGTCATTCCTCTTGGTTACCTGTGGTAATCATCACATGCTCCCAATTCCTTAAATAAGCAGTACTTCAGTACAATCATTATATATCTCATGATTCATATAACCAAAAAATTATTGATATATAATTCAATAACATAATTATTGAATCAAAACATAGGCATAATAATCATTCCTCTTTATATGTGCTGGTATTATAAGCTTGACCATGATCCATTATCCTCTTTTTGGGTATATTATTTTGACGCTTGAGACATTGATTAGCATAGTGCACCATCTCTTTATAGTTGAAGCACTGAACATTGTAAAATCCTTTACTTTCCTTAAAATCATGAGAATAGAAACCTTTTTCACACATTAAGTAAAATCATTTTCCTATTAATCATAGACCAAGGTTCTTTCTTCCATAATTATCATATGTGGTAAAATACTTCTTTACCTCCTTCCCTTTATCTATCTTTTTTCAATATTTACCCTTCTTCTCTTACTTCCCTTTGAATCCATAAGACATGTATAATTATTTATATATATATTTATAACATGAAATAATTTCCTCAAATGATAAGAATATTTTAGATACTACTTCTCTTTAAAATACTGGCTTAAACCCATCGAAGAAACGATCATTATTACTCTTTGGATGATATGAATTGACGTAGTTCACATTAATTCCCCTATGAACCATTTCTAAATAATATAATACACTAGACTAGATCATGAAATTATGAAACATAATGTATAATCTAAAAGCTAGTGAAACACGTAACATAAATGGAAAACAATTATGCATAGATAATCTCATAATCATACATATGGATTATTTGGGGAAATATCTAATATTAAATCTTTCATAATGGTTTGTAAAGAAAATGTGAACTATCCTAAGAATATCCCCCATGAATGTCAAAACAGATGTGAAGTAAGGAATTATTTAATGTACCTGGTTATGCCGAATTAAGTGCAACGCAGATTGATGGAGTTGTTACCCCTAGGTACATATTCTCCAGAACCATGCCCACTTGTAGTATCTTGAAAAGGATGTATTGTTAGAAAGACCCACATAATATCTACCTTTAATAAAATTATAGAATGTTATTATATTATTTTCCTTAAATTATATCTCATGGTTCTATTCCTTAATCTATGTTTTATAAATCTAGTTTCAAAAGTTTGTAATAAACATTATTTAATATTAACTGAAAAGTCCCTGGCCCCAGTAGCCTGATGCAGTTCCTTACTTTATTATATTGGTACTATGAACAAGCATTCACATCCCAAAGGAAAGAATAGTTTGGTAGGTTTATAGGAACATATACAACATAATTTTTATATTACAACTTGAAAGAAACAACTACATAGAAACTCTATTGGAAAAAACCATAAACTCCTTTATTATCCCTGCAAGTCATTCATAATATTCATCTTCACATCTTGGGGAAAATAAAACATTAGAAAGGGGAGAAATTAGATGCTCAGTAAGGGTAAGAAATACAGTGAAATATATACACACAAAAAATTATAAAAGGTAAATATCTAACATTTAATTAAAACATAATCTTTAACTTAATATGGAAAGAATAAAAGATGATCAAAATAATATCATATAAATAGTCACATGAGAATAAAACAAAACCATGGATATTCTACTAGTCCAATAATAACATAGATTATCAATTATTAATACCATAATGAGGGAATACACAATTTTAGACAACATAAACATACTATCAAGGCCTTAGCCAAGAATTCTATATAAATGGGTAAGGCCACAGCGAAAACCCAGTCTAGTTTGTCTAATGAGACCTACTGATGCATCGAGGGGATATAGAGGGAACTACTTCTCACTTATTAAGTCCAATGCATTTCTCATATGTAAAATAATAGATTTAAAATATATTTTTAAATAAAATTGTATCATAACACTTGAAATATTTGAATCATAATCATATATGAAAATGCTTTAATAAAATCATTGATAAATTCTCGAGAGAAATACCCTTTTACTCTTGAAAGAAGAGTTATTTTAAAAAATCATTTCGTATTTGACATAAAATTATATTATAAACACATTTATCCAAAAAAATAAAAGGGAAGTAAAATTAAAATTTTATTGGTGAATAAATGTTTTTCAACTGAAGTGAAAACATGTAAAAAGATTTTTAAGGGCCACTTTAATGTGGTTGAAGAGAAAATACAAGAGTATTTAATGAAAAAAAGGATTAATTTTTTAAATAAAACAAAAAATGAACTAATATATATTTTTATGATTAAATGTGTGATTTTAGATAAATAATGGTGGATTTAAACAGATTATGGAGTGCACTTTAAATTTTGTAAGAAATTGGGAATTTCCCTTTAACCGGGCTTGCTTATCGGGAGAAATTGAAAAGGGAACCTTGTAAAATTGGTATTTCCCCCTTAAAGAAAAATAAAATGATCTGGATACATGATTTAGGAAAATATAAATATAATTTAAAATATTTATATAAAATAATTAAGAATTACATTGGGATAAAGTGAGAGAAAGCATAACCCAAATGAAAAATGGAGATTTCAGTAGAATCCCTTACTACTGTGTAATAAATTGAATTAAATGCTTCATAAAATTAATAATCATAAAATAAAACATTTAATACCATGAAGATAAAGGTATTCATGATATGATACACCAAAGGTCACTACACATACAATACACACAAGAAATAGTGGTGAATAAGGCATATCTCACATAAATAAAAGTGAGATGAGAAAACTCTTACCTTATGCCCGAAAGTGTTCTGCACTTATACTTAACATTCCAGATAATGAAATTAGATTCATTAATAATTTAATTATAAACCTATTAAACATTTATTTGATTTATTATAATTTCATTAAGTTAATTTATAGTCTTTTTATGAGTTATAATATTCAATTTCGTCGTTCATGTGCGTTCATTTCCCTGGTTTCCATGATGGATTTACTTGTAAATAAGTATGGAAAATCATTTTAAATGAGAATAGTTTTCCAGAATTTAAATTTTATATTATTATTGAAATTAAAAAATATTTAATGGTTATATATTTCATTCGTTTATGTGGTATGATGATGAATCTTTAGATAAAATGTTAATGATAACCGTTTGAGTTATTTTGGCATTTGTTTAATCATCATGAACTAATTTTTTTAATAATTAATATCACATATATATAATGATTATAGAACATTGAATATGATTTAATTCATACACTATAATCTGGTTTAACCATAAAAATGGTTTCCTGACCAGCCTTTAAGGTGTAATTTAAAAAATGAAAACATGTCGTCCATGAAGGAAATAAATCATCACATCACAAATGATGTTTTCAATTTTAGAATAAAAGGAATAGGGGAAGAGAAATGATAGTGGATTTTACATTGAAAAAATAAAATTATAGTATATATAAGATACTATTGTTATCATTAATTTTTTAAAGAGGATGTTAAGTAATAATAATAAAAGAAATGAAAAATAAAAGATAATGGAAGGGAAGGATTAATGATTTTACCTCTTGAATTCTTCTCCTTGAGAACCTCCATAATGGACTTGGGTTTCACCTTTTATTGAGACCAAAGTCTCTTAGATGTGGGGGAGGTTATTTTGAAAAGTATTAGGAATAAATTAGACAAGTATAAAATCTTGTAAGGTTTTAAGAAAAGAGGTGGCGAGGGGTGGTATTTTTAGTGGATGAGAGGGGTGTTTTTTCATTATTATATCCATTTAATTATTATTTTAGATTAAGACTATGAATAGTTTTATAATTACCACAAAATATATTAAAATAATGAAATATAGTTTGATATTATGGTATTACATTATCCATACATCATCTATGACTCAATATTTCATGTATTTGTTAAATACTGTATATTACTGTATTTTATTATTCACCAAAAATTCAACTATATTAGACAATTTCAAAAAATTCAGCATGACCATTTCTTAACATGTTGAATTAAAAAACAAAATCCATTTTACAAAAATAATTTTCTAAATATTAGAAATTTATTTCTTAAATAAAATCATCATTTATTCGAAAAATATAAATTTTAAAATAATTACTGATTTTTTTACACTTTGAAAAATTAAGTAAGGAATCATAAAATTATATTAAAATAAAAAGAGAAAAAAATTAATTTATGAATATATTTTATGGAAAAAAATATTTTAAATCATTATGTTAATTATAAAATTTTAAATAGACATTTATATTTCATGAAAATACCAACACTTAATTTATTGTTTTTAAAACATTAATTAACTTAATTCATGTCATAACATATTTTCATTTATAATATACCTAAATTTTATGTATACTTTCATCATTTGGGTTACTATTCAAACCATAAATAGACTATTAATATAACAAAAAGGATAGTTTTATAAAAATAGGGATTTTCACTATTCGCTGGAAAATAAATATTTTTAAAAAAATACCAAAAATTCACCCTAAGATAATTTTGACATTAATATTTCAAAAATAATGTTTATTTTGTTTAAAATAGTTTTTAAAAGTTTCATAATTTAGTTTTAAAACAAGTGCATCATTAAAAGGTGGTAAAACTGCCTTTCAAAAAATATAGCCATTTAATGCGTGAAAATGGATTCGTTCTTATCTTATTCCTATAAAATCATTTGGATGAATGTAAAAAAAATTATTAAATATATAATACATAAATGTCATAATATGGTTAATATTATTCACTCCTGTAATTTTAAAGGTTAGGTTATAATGGTCATTTCAAAATAATGTTATTTAATTGCATATCATTATTGATTTAAGCTTAGTGTTGTCTGAAACCTATGATGTCAAAAAATTAAATTTAAAAATATATATATCCTAAAATCCTGGGATGTTAGAATGAATTCATTTTATCTATTTTTATTATTTCATGTTTCTTTTTTACTAAAATGTCAATTTAAACTCAAAACACACACTTTGAGCCATACCAGTCACAACATATATCAGTTTGATGTGATATTGATTCCTACATATCACAAATGACTGAAGAATCATTTTAATAATGTATGAAGACAATATGAGTGTGTTTGATTGGTTTTCAGTGATTGATACAAATTTTTAACTAAATTGTCAATTTTAAACTAATAAAAGACACTTTGAGTCATACCTAGCACATCGTGTATCAAATTAAGGTTAGGATGATTCCTACACATCATAAATTAATCATGGTTAATTTTTTTGACGTATCAAAACAATATGAATGTGTTTGGTTAGTTTTGAGTATGTGATGTGTGTTTTGAACTAAAATGTGAATTTTTTTAAAAAACAAGGCACACTTGGAGTCATACTAGTCACAAAGTGTGTCAGATTGATGTGAGGATAATTCATAAACATAAAAAATGACATAAGTATCATTTTTAGAAAGTATCAAGACAACGTGTTTTCATTGTTTTGAGTATGTCACTTGTCTTTTTTATTAAAATGTCAATTTAAACCAAAAACACGCAATTTAATCCATGTCGATCACATCGTGTGTCGGTTTGATGTGATATTGATTCATACACATCAAAAATGACATATTAATAATTTTACTAAAGTATCATGAAAACCCAAGTATGCTTTCTTGGGTTTTAGTGATTGAAGCACGTTTTGAACTAAAAAGTCAATTTTAAATTGATAATGTACACTTTGAGTCATATCAGGCACACCATGTATCAAATTGAAGTGCAGCTGATTTCTACACATCAAAAATGAACTATGGATCATTTTACTAAAGTATAAAAACAATAAAAAATAGTTTTCTCGATTTTGAATACGTGACATGTGTTTTTATCAAAAATGTCAATTTTAAATAAAAAGACACACCAGGAGTCATACCGATCAAACAATGCATAAAGTTGACATGAAACTAATTATTACATATAAAAATGACTTATGAATCATTATACTAATGAATCAAAACAATCCAAATGTTTTTTCATAGTTTTGAGTAAGTTATGTGTCTTTTTTACTCAAAACGTCAATTTAAACTAAACACATGTACTTTGAGTCATAATATCACATTGTGTGTCAGTTTGACATTAAATTGATTTCTAAACTTCAAAAATGACTTATGAATAATTTTCTTAAAGTATCAAGAAAATATAAGCATGTTTCACTGGTTTTTAGGGATTGACATGCTTTTTGGACTAAATTGAAAATTTTAAACTGATAACAGATATTTTTGGGTCATACCTGGCACACCATGTATCAAATTTATTTGAGGTTGATTCCAACATGTCAAAAATTATTTATAGATCATTTTACTAAAGTATCAACACAATATAACTAAATTTTATTAGTTTGGAGTATATGATGAGTGTTTTTAACTAAAATAAAAATTTTAAACTGAAAACATGTACTTTGAGTCATACTGGAAACACTGTGTATCATATTGAGGTTAGGTTGATTCGTACATGTTAAAACTGACTTATGCATCATTTTACTAAAGTATCAAAACAATATGAATGTGTGTTTTTGGTTTTGAGTGTGTGATGTGTTATTTTGAACTAAAATGTAAATTTCAAACAAAAAATATCCACTTTGACTCATACTATACACACTATGTTTTGGATTGAGGTTTGATTGATTCCTATATGAGCCTAAGTATATTTGAACATGTTACTATCTCTATTTTATTGGGCACACTATGAATTGGATTGAGGTGTGATGGATTCCTACACATTAAAAATGAATTATGAACCACTTTTCTAAAGTATCAAAACCATATGAATTTGTTTTCTCTATTTTGAGTATGTAACATGTGTTTTTAATTAAAATTTCAATCTTAAATTGATAACATAAACTTTGAGTCATAATGGGAATATTGGGTCTCTGATTTAGTCTTAGTTGATTCCTACACTTCACATCATGTGTTTTTATTATTTAATACATTCAAAATTTGGGGTTATCTAGAAATATTGTTGTTTAATAATCCAAAATGTTTAATGAATTGAATATTAAATATAAAAGTGCATCATCATGTGTGTATCATCCTAGTTGAGTGAATAATCATAGTACATGAGTGCATCATGAGTGTATCATCCTTCTTCATGACCTATATGAAAATTATCAAAATAAGTATGAGATAAAAATGATAATAAAATTAACTAAAAATGGTAGATAAAATGATTAGAAACATCACTAATTAATATGTAGGAAGTCACCTATTAATGATGCCTTTATACAATACAATATGACACCATGTATTCTGCATGTTGATTTCAAAAAAATATATATTTCCTCTCATGAATATGTAGACTGTAGAAATTTATTATAATACTATATAAACAAATAAATAAATGATTATTAAATATTTTAAATGAAATTATAATTATCATTATAAATACCTTTTAAGGGATGCTAGTTTTTATGGAATACAATTTCTTTCAAAAATTTGAAAATGTAATAACCAAAATCTTTCCCATTGGTTTTCTACGGGCACTATAGAAACATCAATATAAATAAATTATTTTATTTTATATATGTTTTGATAATGAAAGGTTATTATATATACCCTAATACTTATCCGTCTATATAATTTGATAGGATTTTTGTGCTCGTAGACTATCCTCATGCCATGATTTTGAAGATATTTAAACACTGCCCTAACATAAAAAAATTTTCATTAAAACATAACATTAAATATATAAATTGATGTTTATTTATAAAAATTTTCATGTAGTTTATTAGAAATTGATAAATTTGATGACATGTGTTCTATTTTTCGGGCATCCATACATTGAATCTAGAAAATAAATCTTTGAAGTATCCAAAAGTACTATTATGAGTAACTATTGCTTATTAAAAAAAAGGAATAAGTAATGAAATAAATGAAAATATTTTTGATATAATTAAATTGTAGAGTTTTATCTCTTTATCATGGGTATTAAAAATATTTTGGCTTATGTAACATTCTTTCAAACATTATGGATAGTTTGTCCACTATTCCTTCATATTGCTTGGGTTCCCATGATAATAGTTGTGTATAAGTGATGTGAGGAATAATGAGTCCAAATTTCTATTCATAGGGGTTTCCATTAAAAGAGTATTGATATATATATGCCTATAATAATTATGAATAATATTTATTAATAATTAACATATTAGATAAAATAATGAAAAAACAAATCATTAAAACACACCTCATGTATACATTTACAACTAAAACTCCTATCATTCATGTTTTAGGGTTTTATTAACATTATCCTGACCTATATAGTCTGTAATGGCCTCTATATACTTCTTCTATTTAAAATAAATTGTGGTCATATCACCAATTTCTAACACTATATCCACATGAATCATTAATTTATTTAAATGAAGATGTTGAATAGGTGCGGTAAAGGTAATTTGTGAAGATATTTTTGATTTATTTGTAGATCCATTAGATAATTTTGATTTAGAATTTTATTCCACCCTTCCCTTTGTCCATGTTTAATAACATTCATTGGTTCATACATTTTTTCATAAATTGTTTAAGGTTTTTCATGAAAAGTAAATTATAAATGAATAATTCCTTGTCAATATGTTTTTTACAAGATCTAATAGAAATTATAGGAAAGTTATAATATATTTTTTGACTGTATGAATATCTACATCATTAAGTAGAAAAATTATATTGGTGCTTGTATCATGATCTATGTGAATCCCCAATCCCACATGACTTATTAGAAGTTATTTTTTATTTTGAATATCTCCTTGTATATTATACATAGCACCCCTCGTAACATAGCGATGGGTGGGTGTCGATAGATATAAATCACAATCAATTTAAACGTGTATAATATCAATTAAAGAAAGTTATCAAGGTTTTCTTTGTTCACATTTCACAAAAACAATTTTGAAAATATTTTTTACCACATATAATAAATCTATTTGAGGGGAATATATCAACTCAATGCTAGTTAGGGGTGGGGGGGGGGTCTTCACGCAGTGGTTGTTCTTATGTTGTTTCTTCTCTTTGATTCCTTTCCATAAAATTTTCTAAAATTTTTTATAGGAAATTAAGTTTTTATTCTAGAGTAGATAATCATTCATGTAACTCTTAAATTTTCTTATCTTTATCCCCTAATTCATTTCTTTTCTTAAATATGTTCAGGTTGAGGCCCCAAAATCTGCACCTCTAACGTGACCATACTGTTCAATCTACTTTAAGGCCACTGATAGTAGTTATTCATTTTGTATGGATGATGATGATTCTTGTGCTTATGTTGGATAAAAAAATATTTGAAAATAATTAACCATTATTATGTAATACCGATTTAAAACAAAACAAATTTTTTTTACTTCAAACTTAAACATTCATCTCACGATTTGTTGTGTTTTCATATATTAGTATCCCATATTTATTTACAAATTCCACCTTCTATAACACATGATATAGTATGGAAGTGGATTTTTATTTTTATTCATCAATATATATAAACAAAGGAACAAAATTATTTTTTTGTTCCATTTCACATAAAATTACTATGATAGATTTAAAATACATAAAATTTTTTCAAGTGAAGCGTACCCCATCCTTGCTTTATGATAGGGGTATATTGGTTTTTCTACACGTTTATTATTTACAAAACTTGGTTTTTGTTTTATAAATTAAAAATTATTAAGCAAATTGATTTATACATGTATTTTCAAGTAATGTATTTCCAGTCATAATGTACTTGAAAATATGTCTCCTCATTACAACCAATAAACACATCCCTCACTTGTTGGTTTATCAGGTGTGATTATATATATGGTTATATTGGATTTATTTTTCCATCAATATATTTCAGATCATACTTTGTAATAATTTTTTGAAATCCTATATGACCCTTTCCATCAATCATTAAAACAAATTTCATTATGGATTCATCTACTATTAATGCACTCTATAAGGGATAATGAAGTCTAAATCAATGTTTCACTACTAGTTTTAGTAAAATAAATAAATTATATCATAATGTTACCCTAACATCTTCCCAAATTAGTGAATTAAGTGTAGATACAACATTATGATATGAATTTACATCAATCATCATGTTCATGTGATTCGTGAGCCCAATGTAACTACTGAACATTGCCTTGTTGGGGTTAACGGTCTAGCCGCATGCATTCTACCCAACCTTGAATTTGTTGATTTTTTTATTTCCTTTATAATTTTTACTAAAATCATCATGCTATGGTGTTATGATTTTTTTTGAAATAGGTTGATCACTATATATCATTTCTCTTTCTTTAATATTATCAATTTGTTATTCCTCTAGATTGGTAGCATCGACATGTGCGTAAGGTTATTGTTCCTCTACATTGGGATCACCAGCATGTTGAGAAGCCTATTATTCATCATGATTAGTAGAAACATCATGTAAAGATTTCATTTTTTATAGAAGTTTTTGAAAATTTAATTTAAATTATGTAAATACAGTAGTGAACATATAATAATATGAGGTAACACAATGTATATTAAAATTAAAATATATCATGACTATTGAATTAATATTATTTTAAATATTGAGAATATTATACCCCTCTATTGAGTATCCAAATCCCTTTATTACAATATCCTAGGACATAAAATACCTTATATACATTGGGAAAATAGCTAAATGATTCTAACATCCCAATGAAAGTTTCATATTCAGTTGAATTGACATCCGACCCTTAATTGTTTTTAGTCGATAATAGAACAATTGACCACATTTTGTTTGAAGGATATAGAACATAAAATACTATTACTTCCAGTGATTCCATTATAAATGGTTCTTATTGGTACCCATACATACTGAAATTCACTTTCACAAATCCAAATTCATCTATTTTAACAAGACTCATGTTATCAACCAACTTGAATTGAAAAATTAGCTCTTGGAATTTTTTATAATTCAACCCCTATATTTGTTTGATGATGAACAATTATGACATGTTAACATAAATTGGATTTTTTCCTTTTTAATAGATACATAAAATACTTTATCCATAAATGTAACTACACTATTTTTCACAGTATTGAATTCATCATGTTAATTTTATAGAATGTATAACTATTAATTACATAACCATTATAAGAGAATATATTCACACTTGGTCCTCTAGATAGCCATTGAATTTATTCTAAAATTTAATCCATATTTTTAATTTAATCCTTATAAATTTATTCCCAAGAATATCCTATGAACTATTGATTATGCGTATTTGATATCCAACTTTTATCCCTTGATAGATTCAAATTCCTAAGAATTACTTTTTAGGTTACAATATATAGAGGAACCACTAAACTGTTATGAAAAAAGGTGGGTCTCCTCCCAATCTGAAATAGTAATTGTGACAACATCTATTTTGGAGATCCTTTCACCCACAATTCTCTTGGTGTGATGAGATTTTGGTAGACCAATGATTTATACATCAGACAGGTATTCAATGATCAATTTAATGGCTTCCTTAACAACATATCACCCTATAATGAAACATTTTGGATGATGTCAGTTTTTGACATACCCTTTCAAAATCTTTATATACCATTTAGTAGAGTATATCCATATATAATGTATAGGTCCAAATAGTTGAGTCTATCTTACCAAGTGAATCATCAATTGAACCATCATATCAAATAAATCTCGGGGAATAATATATTCAATTCGTATAATATTAAAACAATTTCCTTTTCAATAGTTGTAAATTTCAATGGATCTATAATCTTTCTGTATATAGCTTTGAAAATGAAACAAATATTGGTTAATGTATGATAGGAATTATAAGGAAAAATGAAATGTAATTCTACATAAATTAGATCTACATCAAAACATGATAGTCATGTGATTTTAGACCCTTTAAATTTAAATAAATCATTGAAATGATATTATTGATATTTTATGAATATACCTCTAGAACCATTACATTATTTAATAAGTTCATAACTGATATCTATATTTTCTGGAAGGAGTGTATGTAGCTAGAGGAAGAAAATTCTGTTTTTTTAATCTTTACTAGAGCCAATAATTCACATATTCCCCTGTTAATTATATCCAACCTAGTCTTAATTCTATCATTTATTTTTTAGTACATTTAGTAACATTCCAATGAAATTATCACAAATATTTTTCAACATACATAAAATTAAGAAAATTACTTACATACAAACAATTCTAGTATGCTAATTCAAAAAAACAGATTTCTTTTTTCAATTGGTTTTTGTAATGTTTTTCAAAAAAGGTTTACCAAAATAATTTTTCATATCTTTTAATTTCTCAAATAGTTGATCACCTGTTATTTGAGACAACATTATCTATTATTATGAACTCACATTGAATAATTTCATCCAAGATCAGTGCTTATTTAACCAGGGTAGAAATTTGTGATGTCCTAGAAACACAGTCTTCAATGAATGTTTAAACCTAATTGAATGTTTATCTTATTCACAAGTGGGACACCCTTGATTTCCTTTAATGTTATATCCTGAAAAATTTCCATAATATGGAAATTCATTTATATTCCCATACAACATGGATATCATTGTGAAATATTCATTTTTTGTATGAATCATACAACATAACACCTGAATCCTGCAATAATTTCAAACATTTGATAAATGGATCCAAATGAAAATCAATATTATTACCCAGTATTTTGGTCCTCATATAAGCAGAGATAACATAATGTATTTCTATTTCATGCATAACCATAGTGGAAAGTTATATTTTACCAACATAAATGACCATTTATTATGAGTGCTTCTTTAAAAACCGAAAGGATTCACTCTATTTTTAGAAAGTTCAAGAAGAAGTTTTCTCATCTTTTTTCTAAATTTAGGATACTCATGATCAATTTTATTCTACTAAGGAGGTTCATCCAAGTGATGAAGTTTCCCATCTTTATTTCTTGTATCTGTATTCCCTATAAATTTTCTTGTAGTATCCTCACTGTCATATAGGTTCTTAAACCTAATAATGATTGGAAAGTACCATAAAAAATTATCAGGACCCTATTCATCTTTACCGAATCAAGAATCACCACACATTGGGTAATTTTTAAGTGATTTTTGGTTCTTTTGAAATAGTATACCCTCATTTGGATAGGCATGTATTCTTTTAGGTATTATACCCATTGAATGTAACATTCATTTAGAGTCATATATTTGACAAGGAATCTCATTATATTTAGGAATCATATAATTCAATAGAGAAATCAATTCAGTAAAACTGGAATCACTCCATCCTTTTCCATCTTATAAATTATACACCTTCAGTATGGATAAAAAGGATATATATTTAGTATAACTAGTATACAATGGAATATTTTCACAAGTCTTTAACTTCTCAAACAATTTTGAACTATCATGAGGTAAATTTTAACTATCATTATCATTTACTTAATATAATCATCATCATAGTTCACACCTGTAATCATATCCTTATATGGTATTTATCTTTTTCCAAACTAGTAATCATAATAGATGATCAATAAAATGCAGTCTTATACTATTCACTCCTTACAATCAGTTTTTCCAACATTTAGTCCAAAATATTTAACTTCAATCTATTCTATGACCAATAAAGTGTGCTTCCAACTCCCATGGATGAATTAGTCATGAATAAAAATAGTGTAAACATGGAAAAATGATTTAATAAGGTTCATATGCATGATCTTTCATAAACTTAATGAACTATTTCACCCCATCCTCATATTATTTTGTCATACAATTAAAATCCATCCATTTTCAATGAATATCAATCATATTTAATTTCTTAATATTAATATTTTACAAAATAATTAAATACATAGATATTCTAAGCTTGGAACCCATAAAAGTTCATTCTTAAATAATCATTTAGGATACATGAAGTCATTGTTTTAATATAATAAGACTTCAATGATGGGCATTCATAAATTTCACATTTTATCAAAGGTGACCTTTAAAAACCCATGCCAAGTAATTAAATTCATTTAACACCACATTACACTTTAAGATATTTCTTAATAAAATTTAAAAAATTAAACAGCCAAAGAGGCATAAAAATTATTACTATCATCATAACAAGGATTTAAATAATTAAATCACCTTTTAGAAAACCTCAAATGAAATTAAAACAAGTTACTTAGGGAATTTTAATTTTAAAGGACTACCAAATTTTAAAAATACCATTTGGGGAATCCCATTTTGATGAATAATATTTAATAACCAAGTTCAAGATATAGAATTTGATTTATTAAACCACCCATTATTCTTACACATGTATTCATTTATAAATATAGATACTAATCACATAATTTCATATATTCACGCATCATTTCACATATTCACACATTAGGGTGAATATCTGAAATAATGTATCTATATTTATATCTATGTAGTCATCATTTAATTATTTATTTAACAATAAATACAAAAAATCTTTTCTTATTCAATATGGTAAAGATCTATATAAACCAACAATCATTTTAATGAACTAAAAAAATCCTTTGAGCCTATATCAAGAACCTTTAAATGAATTCAAGTACCATTTATTGTTAGATAATTAGTGAAAATATCAAGAAGAAAAATTAATTTGAAATACTCAGTATATAGTGCAGTAGGTCAAAGTTTAAAAATAGTAGATGAGTCGGGCATTGCATGTTCCTTGTGTTGGACTAATTTTGGTAGGTACGTTGGCATTGGAGCAATGAAATATCTTATGTCAACATAGTCAAACACTTTTGGAGATAATGTAAGATATGTTGGGTTTTGATGTAATATAAACTTATGAAGTCATGTAACAATTAACGACATTGATGTTCTGGTTATATCATAACATCAAGTTCTTTCATATGTGAGTTCATTCTGCATCCATAATCCATGTACATGACCCATGTGTTCATGTCATATCACATTTATAAAAAAAATAACAAATCAATATCCATATAATATATATATATATAATAATAATGTAAAAAAATATTAAAAAATATTTACAAAATATAAAAAATTATTAATTCCATAATAAGAAAAAATTATAAAGAAAAAACTTAAAAAAATAAAGCACAAAAATAGAGTGTGTGTATAAGTATAAAAAATATAATGAAATAATTTCTATTAAGATCTATAAATATAAAAAATTGAAACAAATTAGACAAACTAAATTAAACTCATTTCATAATTACTATAAAAACTATAAAAACCATGATATATTAAAATGATTGGGGTTCTTATGCCTGATAATGGAAACAAATGGAAAAAATTGTATGATTTTAATCCATGGGAGCAGGAGGGATACTTGTAAGTTAGATCCAATTACTATATATGAATCACAAAAACTCTACCTACTTATAATTTTTAGCAACCACCTTACCTGATAAGTTGGAAAGGTTTTTATGGTGAACATCTGGGGGATCTATGCAATTAGAGTGAGAAATAACAATGAATGGTTGAAAATAAATATGAGGGTGAGGGAGAGGGTGAACCAACAATGGTGTAAGGAAAGGGATATTAGGTGGAGAATCATCTATGAACATTATGAATTAGATATATATATATATATATATATATGATCATCATAATATAATTATATTAATAAATAAATTCTTATAGAAATAATTTTTATAAATTAATAATAAAAAACAATTGTAAAATTATGTTTTATATGTAAATATATGTATCAAAGACAACCCTAATAGCCCAGATCCAGTGCCTTCTACCATTACATTGGTATAAGATTTATGCAATCATATCCTCAAAGACTGAAAAGTTTATTAGTCTTGGTAAACGAGATACATAATTGAAATTTACATTAAATTTTAAAATAGAAAATATTAAAATAATCTTATTTTATAATTCCATTATTCCGATTAGAATGTCCCTGCATATCAATCAAAAAATACCTCCTCATATTCTGGGGAACATAAAACAAAACAAATGGGTGAGCGTAGATTCTCAGTAACGGTCATTGTGTAACTGAAGTTATGAATAAATAATCCATAATCAAAATTGCAGGGTAAAAAACTTAAACACTTGAAATTTAATTAATAAATTGATCATTATATGGTAGGAATAAATGGTGATCAAATAATTCCATATAACTAATCACATGAGAATGAAACTTTACAATGGATATTTCAACTGATTGAATAATCACATAGAATAAGAATAACTGAATTCATAATGATGTAATGTATAATTATGGATATATAATAATTATTATAGAGGTTTCAAGAAAATACATATTATACTTTCAATGATTCATTCCAAGAATATAATACCTTCATGGATTCATTCCAAGAGTCTAAAAATAATTTTTTTGATATCTAATAAATGGGTGAGGCCTCGGCCAAAACCATATCTAGTTTTTCTCATGAAACCTATTAATGCATAGAGGGGATTAAATTAACTGGTACCCAACCCATCTAATAATTTTACAAATAATTCCTTAAATATCAAATAATTAATTTAATTCATAAAAAATGTGCCTTATAAATTATCCATATTGAGAAATGGTTACAAATTTATCAATATTTCCTCTGTTAATCAATTAATTTTCAAAGTAAAAACCATATGTAAAAATTTTATACTATTTAGGAAAAAATCATATCCATCACAAAATAATGTGGATATTTAATATAAAGTTAATTCCCAATGAAAATTTTTTTACAGGAAATTTATTATTTCAAGAGAATGTTAACAATCACAAACTAAAATGAGATTGTAAACTAACTTTTACCACTTGAAATTTTTCAAGTCAAATCCCATCAGATTAGATAATTCAAATTGAAACTTAAAATAAAATTATGTATGAATGAATCATGATATTACATTTCCAAGGGGTAGTATATACACCACATCAATGTTAATTGGTGATAAAAACAAAAAATTCTCAATAGAATGTAAATTGAGAAAAAATCCATTACCTTATGTTACCTTTTTGGTTGAATATTATTTAACCTCATTTATAGTAGTTTTAAACAAGTTATTAAATTATAAAAAAACAATATTTATTTTTATAGTATCATATACGATCTTTTTATAACATATTTCTACTCATTCATTAATAACCTTTCATTATTTTCATTGTTTCAAGTGTTAATTGCCTTGTTTTCTCATGCAAGTTTGATCAAGAAAAGGTTTGGTTCTTGCACATAATATATAGTTATATCATATATTGAATAATAATAATGAAATAATTATCATATTTATATATCAATTATACTTTTAAAACCAATCATTAATATTGGTTATGAAAAAATAATTAAGTTAGGATCATGGAGAAGGTAGGTCGTACGTACGCATGAGTTACGTTTTCCATTTTTCAATGATCATTACAGAAAGGAGGTAAGTAATATTTTACTTTTAAAAAATTATAATAATATCATTAATACCATATTATATATTAATATATATCATTCATGTGTTTTGGTGATGAAAATAGACTCACATCACTCCGTGAAGGTATTAGTACACACATACACAAACGACGTTATCGTCTTTCATTGAGTGAAAAAGTAAAAAATTAAAATGATATTTTATATTTCTATATTGATACATATGTAATTAAAATAATAATTATTTTATTTATATCACATATAATCATTATAATTATTACTAATCATCTTCCACGTAAATAATTAGAGAAAAACGAATCACGTCGCTTCGCGAGGCGGTAGTCCTTCATATACACGAGCAGCATTATAGTGTCTCCTATGGAATGGAAAGTAATAAGTTATTTATGATTTAATGAATAATTAAGTATAGTAATATTATATATCTATTCTTTAAATTCATTATAATACCCAAACTCAAGAGGTGGAAGTAGAAAAATGAACGACATTGGTTCGTGAGGCAGTAGTCCACCGTACACACAAATGATGATTTCATAACATATTTGATTTAAGTGGAGATATTTTTAGTTCATGAAATTATTATAACAACATGAAATTATATTTAATATACTTAGGAAATTATATTGTCATGTTTTAATTATAATTTAGTGATGTGGAGAAGGAAGTAAAATAATTATGCTCATTGAAGAACATTAACTCTTCTTCGGGTATCTTCCTTTGGTTTGAACTAAGCCCTTAATAGGTTGGATTTATTAATAAACTAAGGATTATATCATTATTTTGGGGAGATTTTTAAGTGATTTTGGTAGTGTTTGGATGAGGAAAATGGCTTGAGATGTGTTAAGAAGTAAGGGGAGTGAGTGCCCTTTTATAGTTGAAGAGGAGTGGAATTCACAGAAATACTCAAACTTATTCACTATTGGGAGGTAAATATTACCTAAAGTGGTTCCGAAATGTATAATTAAAGTTTTTTAGGGATTATAGGGTTTATAAATCAGTTATAGTTTTAAAATCTGTATTTTTCAAGTAAATTATAATTTTAATTAAAAATTAAATCAGTCATATTTAGAAAATTATTTTTGAAAAATGAATTTCATTTTTGGATTCAATTCATCGAAAAATGGTTAGGATGAATTTTTGGGATTTTTCTAAAATACTTGAATTTTTATGAATAGTAAAACATGATAATTTACATAATGATTCATCTTCACTCTAAGTAACCAAATAAAATTTACAACCATTTAACCTTGTGAATGTTAAATAATAAAATTTAACTCTAATTCTATAAACCCATCCTTGTTTTACATTATTATCCATTCATGTCTATATGTAAACCAATCATGAAACAAACAGACCCGAACAATGAAGTTGAACCTCAAAACCTATAAAACAGGTTATGAATGAAATCAAAAAGGTTATGAATGAACTAAAAAATGTTATAATAAATCAATTAAACATAATATATGTTTTTTAAATATTAATTAATGAACCTAATTTTATTATTCATGTAATTAATATCATGTGGAGAACACCATCAGACTTAAGGTAAGGGATTCTACCTGAACCTCCATTACTCCTTCAGGTTATTCTTACTCTCTTTTTACCCAAATTAAATCCTATATTATGTTTATGTGCATCTTATAATTTATTTTTATATATCAAAAATCATTTATCAATATCCATTAATCATTCTCTTTCGGATATATACATTCTTTTAAGTGATTCCCTCCTCAATACTTCATGATAAGAAAACCCATTTTAAGGGAACGTCTACAATTATTACCCAATTTCAAGTAAAATATACAATAATTTTTTAAGAAACCATTATATTTATAAAACCACTCATTTTATCATGAAAACCTTCTTGGTTTACCTTTGGGTTTATATAAAATATTATGAAATTTTCTGTTTTAAATGTTCTTTAATATTTTCATTAAACCTAAAAAAAATGTTTTAATTTTAAAGTTTCTTAAAAAATCATTTATATGTTATCACTTAAATTTGGAATAAATTATTATGATACATGCCTATTATACCTTATTAATTTCTATACTTGATCTAATTATTATTATTTTCATGGGCACTTGTATGATACGCCATTTCATTATGCTTTATGACATGATTATGATACTCATTTATTTTTGCGGGTACCCTTATGTTTATGTATGATTGATTATGTATGATTCATTATGTGGAAATAATATTCATGAACATGTTAATATGGGTGTGCCTATATAACACTCTAATTCATTGGGTAAATTTTAGTCTCATGAGATGTTATATGCAATAGTCTTTGCGATTTTCCTTGACTCATGCTACCATGTGCAACGGTCATGGTGGTTAACCTTGATTTGTGCTCTTCTATGTGAAAAAAGCCATGAATTGTTCTAAATTCATGTTTTATGTTTCGGAAAAATTATTATGACTCCATGTTTGTATGACTCCATGATTATATGTTATGATTTCACATGTTCCGTGCCTTTTTATATCATTATTCCATGCCTTATAACCCATGTGCTAAAGTATTATTACTATGTTTTTCCCTTATTAAGATTTTAACTCATCCCTTTGTTCATGTTATCCCTAGTTTATCCTATGAGGATGTTTGAGAAAGATATAAGTTAGGTTATCCATATGAATATTAAATAAATAAATGTTTTATTTAGTCCCATGTTTGTCAGTTTTATGTACCTAGTCTTCCAAGACACTAGACATCATGATCTTTAGCTTGTAATATGTTGTTTTATTATGATTAAAATCATGAAACGATGTGTGAAAAAGGATAGGGTCACTATAGTTGGTATCATAGGATGGTCTAGTTATTTTTTGATATTAGGAACATATCACTTTAGTAAGAACCTTAGGGGTGAGACTAAGGATAAGAAAACACCCCTAAATTTTGGTAAGTATAGAGTGAGTATTTAATCAAGAATTTACATCCCTATCTGGATAAAAATAGGTAGATTTTGATATGGTATAGATATATCTAGGGGTAACCCCCAAAAAAACTACTTTGAGATAGACTCAAACAGGAACTGGTGCATAATAATGGGCCTTGATGCACCCTCGGTTTCAAACTCCTAGGGGGTATGCTTTGGTAAATTCACGAACTTGGTAAAAACCGTTATTAAGGGAATAAAAATGATCTCATAAGAATATAAGTTAAGAAATAGATCAAGGATAACCTAGATTGAAACCTAGGGAATCACAAGTTATGGTATACTTTTCCTTTATGTTTTTATCCTTTTATGTTTAAAGTTTCATTTTTTATGATTATTAGCTAAGTATTAAAGACCCCTAAATTGTATGTTCTTTTTCTTAGATAATGGAAGGAAATAGAAGAACATGTTTCAGTACTAAATGTGATAGGGAATGTTAATATTTCATTAATAATATGCCAAATATGATGGGAACGGGTGATCAAAACTTCATGATAGTACTTTCTCAGCTTTATCAGGTTATAAATATTAACTTAAATCAAGTGGAATTCCCTTTGCCTCCAAGGAAATAGAATTTTATTATAGAACCATTCAGGTGAAAAAGTCCTCCCACGTTTAGTGGGTCTTCTGATCCCCTCTTCATGGAATAACAGATTAACTCCATTGAAAAGGTTTTCTATGTCCTCTAGTCCTTAGAAGAAGATAAAGTCGTACTGGTGGTCTATCATTTTGATGGGGAAGCTGATAAATGGTGGAAACTAATCAAGAATATTAATTCCTAAGAGGGAATTTATTCCATGGATTAGGAAGAATTCAAGAAAATGTTTTCAATAAATATTTTCCCCAAAACCTCCACCTCAAGATGGAATTTCAGACTCAAGTAGAAGGAAGATGATTCCATCAGGGCGTATGAAGAAAAATTCAAAAGGCTTGAAAGATATGCCTCTAACTTTTTCATGAACACTAAAAACAAGGTGAGTTGCTTATTTAGAAGACTAAAGCAAAGTCTATGAAAATAATTGGAAATTAGAGACTCAGACAGTTATGTGGAGATTGTCTGTTGTGCCCTCAAGGATGAAATGGAGATCAGAGACTCCCTATGGTATCATGGGCCTGGTGAAAAAAAGCATAAGATGGAGTCTAATATGGGTGGTTCATCAAATAAATCACATGATTTAAAGAAGATCAAACATCCCATGTGTCAAAATTGTGGGAAGAAGCATCCTAGGAACTGTCTAAAGGGAACCAGGAATTGCATCAAATTTGGAAAGATGGGACATCTAGCAAAGAATTGTTGAAGGGATAAGAATAATCTTACTAATGTGGAAGAATAAGGGAAGGTTTAGATAAATGCTCAGCCAGTGGTGCAGTGTTACAACTGTATGTATCATGGGAATTATGGGAATAATTTCCCTAATCCAAGGATTGTTGGAGGAAATCAACAATAACCACCTAGGAAAAAAGGAAGGGCTTATGCTATCACTACTTATGAGGTGGATCCAGACAATGATGTGGTGATAGATATGATAGTTATTCATTCAAGAATAGAAAACATACTATTTGAGTCTGGTTCAAGGCATTCATTCATATCTTGCAAGTTTACTAGAACTATTAAAACACCACCTCAATATTTGGAGGTTATGTTATCTGTGAGAATCACGAGTGAGGATATTATTGCGTCTAAGGTTTATAAATTCTCCATGGTTAACTTTTTTGGACTGAACCTCCCAATAGATCTTTTCAAACTTCCTTTAGTGAAGTTTGATGTTATCTTGGGCATGGATTGGCTATCTTTATACAAATCCAACATCAACATTTTGGAATGGGAGATCACTCTTTACATCCCAAAGAATCCTTCAATTCCTTACAAGTGTATGGAGGACGATGAATCTCATTTAGAATAATTTTCTCAAGTGTGGATAATAATTACTTATGAGCAATCATGTCTTAATAAAATGATTTAGACAAAGGATAAAATAATGGTCGAAGATATTCCCACCATGAGGGATTACACTATGTATTCCTTGAAGAGTTTTATGGTCTTCCTTCTGATCGAGAGGTTAATTTCTAAATTTAAATTATTCATAGTTCCCTACCTTTATCAAAGACACATAATAGAATAGCCAACGTAGAGCTAGAAGAGCTTAATAAGAAGTTACAGGAGAATCTAGAAAAGGGTTTTATACGCCCAAGTGCTTCTCCATAGGGTTCTCCAATCCTATTTGTCAAGAAGAAGGATGGATCAATGTGCCTCTACATTGATTATCATGAGCTTAATAAAATCATGATAAAGAAAAAGTATCAACTTCCATAGATATATGACTTGTTCGATCAACTTTGTGGGGCCAGTTATTTCTCTAAGGTGGACCTTCGGTCAGGATATCACTAATTAAAGGTGAGGAAGAAATATATTCCCAAGACTACTTTTATAATGAGGTATTGGCACTATGAATTCATAGTGATGCCCTTCAGAATCACTAATGGTCCAGTAATTTCCATGGATTTAATTAATATAGTCTTTATATATTAGATCAACAAATTTGTGGAAGTCTTTGTCGATGATATTCTTATATTCTATAAGAGTAATGAGGAACATGAGGAGAATTAGAATACTGTGTTAAAGACTTTGAAAATGGAGAAACTATATGAATATGATAGTAAATGTGAGTTTTGTATGGAAGAATTATCATTCTTAGGGTATGTTATCACCTATAAAGGGATATCTGTGGACCATTCCAAGAAAAAGGCAATTGAAGATTAGCCCATGACAACATCTATAATGGAGATCCACAACTTTTTGGGTCTAACTAAGTGTTATCAATGATTTGTGAATAAATTCCCATGATTTTTAAACCCAATGAACAAGATGACATGGAAGGGAGGGAAGTTCTTCTAGACTCAAGAATGTGAAGATTGCTTTAAGGAGTTGAAAATGAGGCTTATCACTACGATAATACTCACACTCCCAATGAGTGGCGAACTCTTTGTGGTGTACATTGATGCTTAAAAGAAAGTATTAGGATGTGAAGTAATGAAAAATGATAAAGTCATAACCTACATCTCAAGATACTTGAAAATACAAAATCAAAACTATCCCTTGCATGATCTAGAGTTGGCTGCTCTGATCTTTGAATTAAAAATATGGCGGCATTATCTCTATAGGGAGAAGTGTGAGATATATACTAATCACAAGAGTCTCAAATATATATTTACATCAGAAAATCGTAATATGCTCCAGTAAAGATGGTTATATCTCATCAATGATTATGACTACTAACTCCACTACCATCCTAGTAAGGAAAATAAGGTGGCGGATGCTCTAAGAAGAAAGGTTCTTACATCTTTATCAATGATGATAATTGAAGAGGATACAATACTCTTATATTTGAATAGGATGTACATGATAATAATTAAGGGAGAAACATCATCAATCATTTATCAAATGATTGATCAACCATACCTCATGGAGAAAATAAAAGATTCTCAAAGAAAAGATGTGGAAATTTAGAAAAGGGTGGAAACCATTAGAAATGGGAAATCCTCTAAGTTCTAGATTGACGAGGAAGGAGTTGTAAGATTTGGGTCACAATTATGTATAACGTCTAATCTAGATATAAAGAAGGATATATTGAATTAAGCACATAGATCAACCTTTTATATTTACCCAAGGAGCACAAAGATGTATCAATATCTCCAAGAGAACTTTTGGTATGAAGAAGGATATTGATGAGTATACATAAAAGTGCCTGGTATATCAGCAAGTGAAGGATGAAATATAGAAGTCTAAGGGGATGATGAAACCAATATCCATACCAACATGGAAGTGGGAGAACATCTCCATGGACCTTGTCACTAGAATTCCAAGGACATCCAGAAGAAACAATGTTATATGGGTCATTGTGGATCATCTTATAAAGACAACTCACTTTATCGAAATTTGAGAGGACTTATAATTGGATAAAATTTCATGGATATATATCAAAGAGGTGGTAAGGCTATATGTATTACCACTATCTATTGTATCTGATAGAGATTTTTGATTTACCTCAAGGTTTTGGAAAAGTATCCAATATGCTCTAACCATTGAACTGAACTTCAGTGTAGCCTATCATACTCAAACTGATGGACAATCTGAGCAAACTAGTCAGGAACTAAAAGATATGTTTGAGCATTTTTTATGTAATTCAAAGGAGGATGGGACTAAAATCTTCCACTGGTCGAATTCTCCTATAGAAATAGTTTCCACTTGAGAATCTGAATGACACCATACAAATCCATTTACAGGAAAAGGTGTAGAACACCAGTGTGTTGGGATGAAGTCAGTGAGCATAAGCTGTTAGGAATAGAAATGGTCGAAGAAATGGTGGAGAAGGTGAAAACCATTTAGCAGCACATCAAGGTAGCCCAAAGATGACAAAATAGTTATGGAGACAATCTTCAATGAGACACTGAGTTCAAAGTTGGAGACATGGTATTCCTCCACATATCTCCATGGAAGAAGGTCATGCGGTTTGGGAAGAAAGGAAATCTAATTCCCAAGTACATCATCCACTTAGACATAATTGATCATTTCAGGGTTGTTACCTATCAACTGGAACTTATAATTACCATATTTAAAGTACATGATGTCTTCCATGTATCCCTCTTAAGAAAGTACATACCAGATCTTTCATATGTACTATCTTCAGAGGTGGTATAGTTGGAGAATGATCTTTCTTATGAGGAGCATCCAATGAAGATCTTGTATCATAGAGATAAAGTTCTACCCAATAAGACTACTCACCTGGTCAAGGTACTATGGTGGAACCATAAGAACGAAGAGGCAACATATGAATTGAATAAAGCAACAAGGGAAAAGAACCTGCACTTATTTATGGCTTAGAATATAAAATGAAATTTCTAGGGCGAAATTTAATAAGGGAGGAAGAATGTAATTACCTAATGTTTTATCAATGGAAATTTCATTCTTATAATTATGTCATATAATCAAATGAAATCAAAACTCAATGAACTAATAAGTACTATGTGACCTTTAAACATAATTTTTCCACTTTTGTGACTGGAATCCTAAAAATATGACATACACAGTTGTGTTCAGGGTGGTTTTTGGGGTATCATTGAACAAACTAAAATTTTTGGTGAATAGTAACCTAGAATTATGAATAGTAACCTACCCTTATGAATGGTAATATAACCTTTATAAATAGTAAATCATCCAAAATAATAGTAACCTTACTCTTGAATGTATAAATAAAATTTTGGCATCTTATAAGTGATAATATGACCATAGTAAAAGAATTGGGTTTTTGTAATTCATAAATAATTAATTACAATTAATTAATTAATTTAAAAGAAAATTTAATTTCCTAAAAGGATTTCATGAATTAAAAATGTTATGTCTTATGGTTTTAGGATAATTTTATTAGACCTTATTTAATTTTTTAAAAACATTATAAAACCAGTTATAGTTTTAAAACCTATATTTCTCAAGTAAATTATGATTTTAATTAAAAATTAAATTAATCAAATTTATAATTTTTTTTTGAAAAATGGATTTATTTTTTGGATTCTACACATTGAAAAATGGTTGGGGTGAATTTTTTGGATTTTTCTAAAATACTTGAATTTTTTATGAATTGTAAAATACGGAAATTTACCGTATATATACCTTATAAGATAAATGAATTATTACTAGAATAATTGTTGAGATAAGTACCCACTGTTAGAACTTAAATGTAAATATTAATATTTTTGGTTATGGTATAATCACTATTTCTTATCTTATTGAAAAATAATAAACTAATGATTAAAATATTAAGAAAACCCTCCTCCCCTCCACTATAAAAAACACCCACAGTCCCCTATTCTATTCACTCCTATCAAGCCTTATGAATTTATTAAATTATGATCAAATATCTCTCCATGATCCTCCCCCACATCTATAAGCCATTGGTCTCCTCAAAAGACTAAATCTTATCTCCTTAAGAGGCTCTCAAGGAAGATTAACTTAAGAGGTAAATTCCTCTTTTCAATTCTTTTACGTTCTTTTCTAGTTCCTCAGTTTTCTTTTCTATACTTACCTATACTCATTCAAATATTATGACAACTACAGTAACTTAAATTTATTATAATTTTTTTATTATAATGTAAAAAAGTTATTATAATATCTCCTTAACCCTTCTTTTATACTAGAAATGAAAACATCATCCGATATGTGTTACTTCATCACATTCAAGGATGATGGGTTTTCAATTTCTTTTACCGCATTCAATTATGGTCATGAAACCATTTTTTATGGTTTAAAAATACTATAATATATGTATTATTTCTCATATATGGTTCTGGAATCTTTTTTTACACATGGTTTTGGTTTATAAAACAAAATGTGTTCGTTGTGATAAAAAACCACCAATTAACCCAAAAGGTTATCACTAAATTTTTACTTAATTATTAGTATTCACTCCAAGTAACCAAATGAAATTTAAAAGCATGTAACCTTATGGATTTCAGTAATAAAATATAACTCTAATTATAGATATCCATCCTCATTTTACATGATTATCCATTCTTGTATATAAGTAAACCGATCATGAAACAAACGAACCCAAACAAAGAAATTAAACCTCATAACCAATAAAAAAGGTTATGAATGAACTATAAAAGGTTATAATAAATAAATTACATGTAAAATAGGTTCTATAAAAATTAATTAATGAACCTAATTTTATTATTTTGGTCATTAATATCAAGTGCAGAACACCATCAGACTTAATGTAAGGGATTATACCCGAACCTCCATTACTCCTTCGGGTTATTATTACTCCCTTTTTTCCTAAATAAAATCATATATTATATTTATGTAAATCTTATAATTACTGTTTATATTTCAGAAGTCATGTATCATGATCCATTAATAATTCTATTTTGGGGATATAAATTCTTTTAAGTGATTCCCTCCTCAATACTTCCCGATAAGCGGACCCGTTTTAAGGGAAATTCCCAAATTCTTACCCAATTTCAAGTACACTATATGATATATTTTTAAGAACCCATTACATTTATAAAAAAAATCCTTTTATATTGAAAATTTTATTATTTCACTTTTGGTTTTATATAAAATATTATGCCCTTTTCTGTTTTAAATGATCTTTGATATTTTCATTAAACTGCACTAAAATGTCTTAATTTTAATGTTTCTTAAAAACACTTTTTCATGTTATCACTTAAATTTGGCATCACTTATTATGATATATTCCTATTATACCTTATTATTTTTCATTATTGATATAATTATTTTTTTCATGGACACTTATATGATACACCCATTCATTATTCTTTATGACATGATTATGATACCCATTTCTTTCCAAGGGTACCCTTATGTTTATGTATGATTTATTATGTATGATTATTTATGTAGAGATAATATTCATGAACATGTTAATATGGTTGTTTCTAGATATCACTCCAATATATTGGGTAATGTTGAGTCTCATGAGATTTTATGTGCAATGGTCTTGGTGGTTAGCCTTGACTCATGCTACCATGTGCAACAGTATCAGTGGTTAACCTTGACTTGTTCTCCTCCATGTTCAAAGAGCCTTAAACCATGCTAAATTCATGTTTTATGTTTCTGAAACATTATTATGAATCAATGTTTATATGAAAAAATGTTTATATGTTATGATTTCACATGTTCCATGCCTTTTTATATCATTATTCCAGGACTTATAAACCATGTGCTAAAGATTTATTACTATGATTTTCCCTTAATAGGATTTTAGATCATCAATTTGTTCATGTTATCCCTTAGTTATCCTATGAGGATGTATGAGAATAATAGAATTTTTGAGCTCCTTATAAATACAAAATAAATAAATGTTTTATTTAGTCCCCTGTTTTTCAGTTTTTTGTACCTAGTCTTCCAAGACACTAGACTTCATGATCCTTGGATTGTAATATGATGTTTTATTATGCTTAAAACCATGTAACGATATGGGTAAAAGGATAGGGTATATATATCCTCTATTTAATTTTATAGTTTAATTCTCATACTGAGATAGGGAATGGGTATTATACCTATTCACTGAGGGGAACCCTCTTACGGATTCAGGGTATGGTTCCTCAACTATGAGAGTGACACTCTCCTTCTAAGCAGGGAATGAGTCCTCTATCTACTATCTGAGTGTTACCCTCCTATAGTGTCAGGGTATAGTTACATGAATACTATAGTGGAACACTCCATCTAGTTTTGGCATGATTCCTCTACCAAATTCTAAAGTGGTACCCTCCTGTGCTGATAAGGAATGGGTCCCCTATCGACTATAGAGTGTAACCCTCCTATAGAGACATGCCAAGGGTCCTTGACTATTAGAGTGGAACCCTCCTACTGGGATAGGGCACAAGTATTATAGCTATTTACTTGAGTGGAACCCTCCTATGGAGTCAGGTCATGAGTTTTGATCCATTAGAGTGAAACCCTTCTACTAGGTATGGAATGAGTCCTCTATCGACTATTGTGTAGAACCCTCCTATTGTATCAGGGAATTAGTTCTTATCAAAAACCTTCTATTTATTAAACATAAATTCATGATTTATTATATAATATTACACATAATACAACCTGTAAGATCTATAAGTCTAGTGTCTTTGATAATTAGGTACATTACATAAAAACAAAAAATAGGTAATACATCAACTTTATTAAAAACTTCTTTAACATGATCATACTATTCATTCATATTTAAAACTGCATGGGATAACCTAGGGACATACATAAGAAAGGGGTGAGCTATAAATCCCATCAGGTGAATAAACATGGAATAAAATGAATAAATTAAAACATTTTATACAATAAGCATATCAATGTGGAATAAAAGGGATGATAAACATAAACATGAACAATGAGGCATTATATAACATGATACCATAAATCCAACAATTTAAATGTGTCAACAACTTAAAATATTTCATCATAAACATAGGTCAAGGCTAACTGCCAATACATCATGATGGAAAACGTCCCTTGATGGATTAAGATCAATACATAATCCATTGAATAATGTCTAATGATACTAAATCATTATCTAATGCATTAGAGTGCTATATAATTTCGAGTGCACCCATTACTTTCATTTCATTCTCATGCTTAAGTGTGTAACATAGATCCTAAACCATGGAATAATTTTTCATCACATTTTATTCCATGATTAATTAGTTTGGAATAAATTCATTTAAATCCTGGATTAAATAATTATGAGTTCATAAATATAAAAACCTTTTATAGAAAATGGGCATGGATATTCACTACACATTTGTTTGGAATGAAAAATTGTAGTGAAATTTCGACAGCATAACAAGGGCGTATCAAATGATCATGGGAGGGATTAATGATATTGAAATAGGTATCTAATAATATATAAATAATGTGGTGAGTAAATGGGATATGAAATAACATATAAAAACTTTATTAAATTTAGATAAACGGCATAATAAAATGAAGATACTTTAATAATAAGAAGAATGAGAGGACCCCTTACTAAATTTCAGCATGGTAACGAGTGTACATTAAGGTTCATGGGACGGATTAATTATAATCAAAGGGGTCTGTCATTACATTTTAATCAAAAATAAAGTAATAGATGTGTATGAAAACATACCAAAAAACCCACAAATGGAAACTAAGAGGCATAACATAAAAGATGTGTTTGAATTGAAAGGTGGAGAGGAAGAACCCTTACCTAGAGAGTGTGATTCCAAATGCTTGGGAGGAGCTTATTGAGAGTTTGGGGTGAATTGGGAGGAATATAAAGAGGGTATGGAAGATTAAGGATGTGATTAAAGGTTTTTAATTGAAGATAAATTGGATATTTTGTGGGTTTATATAGGAAATGATTGAGGAATTCTTTATTATTTATCAAACTTAGGTTTTGGACTCTATATAATAAAATAACCAAAACCAAAAACCTTACCATTGTTATTTCCCATGGTTTCCTCCAAATAGAGGTGGTTTTTATTATTTTATAAGTTCAAGGGTCTAAATTTTTATAATATTACCCTTTGTTATTTGGAAGTTAGTCACGTCCTTAAAGAAATGATTTTAAAAACATAAAATATAATATAGGTTTTGGAGGATTCATAAGGGATTTATAAAATTAATGAATTGAAATGAAAATCACATTATATTAAAGGGTATCCATATATTTGTTTTTGAATACCTTTTATACTATTTATTACAACATTTTTGGGTCTTTATGATGTTATAATACACACCGTATATTTATATAGTATATAATTTTTACCGAAAAAATTGATTGTCTCAGAAAATTATGAAAAATTAACCATTGGATAATTTATAATTTATTATTAAAAAAATAATATTTATTTTATCCAAATAATTTTCTAAATATTTTAATTTTAACGTTAAATATAGAATCGACATTTGTTGAGAAATGATGGGTTATTTGACAATGTTAGTTTTTGAACCCTTATAAAAATTACATTGGAATTTATAAAAATTATATGATAATTTATATTTGATAAAAATTATTTAATAATAATATTTTATTAAAATTTTACTTATTTCAAAAATCCATTAATTCATAAAAATAAATTCCTTAATTGAATTTGAATATTAAAAATACATTTTATGTTTTATTATATAAAAATAAAAATCATTTATAAAGTAGAATAAAATATAAACATTATTATATTTAAAATAAAATATTAATATTAATATTATTTCAGTCTTGATACATATCCCTTTAATACCCCAAAAAACTCACTAAGGGAAATGTGCGCGATGGTGATATTTTCATGGGGTGGTTCGACATACATGGTTTGGTTCATGATCTTGATGAGGTTGAACTTCTCACATATAATGGTTCACTTGTGCTTATGTTGTTGTATCTCAGCTTGGGATTGATCAAATGAAAATATCGATGATTCTATATCCCTTGGAATCTTCGATAAATGGGCTTCATAGGGTTCAATCCTAATGGTTGTGGTCATCCCTTCCTTTGTCTGTGTTAATTGGATTTATCAAAACCCTATATTTATAAAAATCATATGATCATTGTTCTATGGTTATATTATGAATAATAATGATGCTTAATAGTATTTTAAATTATATAGGATATAAGAAAACCAAATAATTTAGTGTTTTTTCTATAACCATAATACGTAATAATACATTTAATTAAATCACAAGGGGAATTTTATTTTTAAAAGTCCAAGTTGTTAAAATATTCCTCCTTCATAAATTGTGCCATAAAAATTTTCATTTAACACACTAAAATAGATGAGGGTAATTATATTTCATCACCTCTTATAGTTATCGCATCTCTTCTTCAAACTTATGTTTTCTCCGCATCACATTGATCAGGTGCATTGTCTTATTTCGTATAACATTGTCTCTATGATCTAAGATATTCACCGGCTAATCCTCATATGAGAGATCATTCTCCAACGATGCGACCTCTAGATTGAGTACATGTGAAGGGTTTGGTATGTATTTACACCAAAGGGATACATGGAATACATCATTTACTTCAAATAGGTTAAGTGGGAGTCCTAGTTGATTGGACACTACTCTGATGCGATCAAGGATCTCAAAGGGACCGATGTATATTGGACTAAGATTTCCCTTCTTACCAAATATCATTAATTTATTCCATAGAGATATGTAGAGGAATACCATGTCTCCAACCTTAAACTATAGGTCTCATTAAATATTGTCATCATAACTCTTCTGTTGACTCTGATTAGCCTTGATGTGCTACTAAATGGTCTTGACATTTTCCACCATTTCATTAACCATTTCAGGACCTAGTAGTTTGGATTCCCTAACTTCATCCTAATATGTAGGTGTTAGGCACCTCTTCCCATAAAGGTATTTATAGGGATCCATTTGGATGATTAAATGGAAATAATTATTGTATGTGAACTCGATCGGATGAATTTGTTTTCCCTATAATCCTTTTAAGTCAATTGAGCATACTCTCAACACATCCTTGAGTGTTTAGATAGTCCACTCATATTGGCCATCAGTTTGAGGGTGATAAGTCTTGTTTAAGTTTAACTCGGTATTTAGATCATGTTGAAGACTCTTCCATAACATGGAGGTAAATCTTCAATCTTGATCAGATATAATCGATTGTGGTCTTCCTTGTAGCATCACTACTTTCTTAATATATACCCTTGTAAGTTGATCTAGTGATAATTACTCTTTATTTGAAATGAATGTATTATTCTTTGTAAAATGATCCACCATAATCCTTATAAAATTATTTCCACTTGATATAAAGGAATTATTATAAACCTTTTATCCATATTATCCGTTAGTTATTTCTTCAGCTACTCAAGTTCCACAACAACCATTCTATATGGATTCTTGTATTATATAAACACCCTACATATAATATTGATTGAAAATTCAACCTCTTGAATATGATTAAGAACATGAAATTCTTTGGGAAACACATCATCATTTTTCATCACAATGGGAATGTCTTCAAGGATGATCTTTTCCTTAGACTCAATCGTTTGAGGTAGATATGCTTTCTCATAGGGAAATAATTTCCATTCTTGAGATGTTGGTGATAAAAAATATTATTCCATATCCTTATATTTTCATATAATTGAAGGATGATTGGATATATGAATAGTGATTTTATTCCTATGGAAATTTATGTTGGATATATATAGGGAAATCCAATACATACCCAGAATTGCATCAAATTATACCAAAGGGAGTATCACAAGGTTCACTAAGAGGTTCAGCCCATAAATTTTGATGGGGGAGGAGTTATATACTAAGGATGTAATAATTGACCCATTTTTTTTTCACTGAAAGCTCTACTTCCATGTTTTGTGGATGTGTTTAAATAGTTCTAATAAACTATAATTATATGAAGGATTGTGTAGAACTATGGATAATAACACTATCTTTCACTATTTGATTCTAGTTCTACTCATTTACTTAATCTGAAATATACATAGGTAAGATATTTTTTTAAAAAAAATTAAACCCATAAACGGTAATCCAATGACATTAAAGTTATAACATATAAATGACCTATATTTCCTTAACTTATGAATTTCTAGGCTTCAATCTATATTATACATGATCTATTTTCTAACATAGACACTTATGAGAATTTTTTCCCTTAATATTGGTTCATAAAGAGATTGTGAGTTTACCAAATAATATCCTCAAGAGTGTCAAACTAGGTGTGTAGAAAGTCCTATTGTCATGTACTAGTTCCCAGTCGAGTATAGATCAACGTGGTATTTTTGGGTTTTACCCCTATTTACATTTTTTCTAGAGCCACATCCACTTGTAGTATCCAGACCAGAATTTACTTTTTTGGAAACCACTTACTCTATACATTAAAAAAATTTAGGGATATATTCTAATGTCTAGTCTTATCCATAACGATTTTGCTAGTGTTTTCTAATACTAAACCCAAAATAATTAAACTTTCATTTGATACCAACTATAAAAACCCTCCTCTTTATTGCACATAAATTCATGATTTATTACATTAAAGTACACATAATATAACCCAAAAGATCAAGAAGTCTGGTGTTTTTGAGAATTATGTACATTTAAAAAGAAACATAAAATAGAGAATACATCATATTTATAAAAAAATTCCTTAACATGATCATATTATTCCTTCATACTTAAAACCAAATGGGATAACCTAGGGACATACATAAGACACTACAACAAATCATGGGTTTAGCGGCGGTTCTAGGAAACCACCACTAAATTGCACGTTTGGAAACTATTAGTGGCGGTTATATCCATTTCACGACGGTTTAAATTAATCATCGTAGTGAACTCATTTCGCAGCGGTTTAGGTTTTTTTAGCAGTGGTTTTACGGCCAGTGGATCTCTTTTATTAGCAGAAGTTATAACCTCCGTGAATAAAAAACACCCCCTCGTGAGAAAAATGCCACTAAAATATTCAAAACCACTGTGGAATACACGCGGATGGTGGGACACTATAGTGGTGGTTTTAACCGTTGCTACGAGAAAAATTTCTATATTTAGCGGCGGTTAAAACCGCCGCTAAAATTTTACCAGTTTCATTTAGTGGTGGTTAAAAATGCCACTAAAAGCTGATCCAGGAAAAAAATAGTAGCTCTATATCCCCTACACCAGTGCCCCAAAAAGCAAACCATTCCTAGTTAATAACTATAATCACAATTTCAATCCATGAGCTAGAAATATTCATACTGATCTCCAAATCCATTCTGGAAACCTATAAAATTTATATATATATATATAGGGGAGATCATACATACACAATTATTGGGATCCTCATTAAGACCTCTCATGAAAATATTGAAGAAGTATACTAATACTTCAATGAACAAACAAAATAACCAACAAAAATGTACTCGGTAAACTATAACCCAACCTCACCATGTCTCACTCAACCAATATTTCATCTAGGTATAATAACATAAAAATAATATAATATATCAAAAGGAACCCCAAAACCAATTCTCCACTAGTTTGTCACTCTCACACCCCAATAAAAAACATCATGGGGATCTTAATCACTTCTTCAGTCATATCACAATACATCATATCTCATATCATAACCAGGCCACATATGACAACCACATCATTATTATAAAAAACACACCTCCATCTCCATCAACATATCAATATATTCATTATAGTAGGGTATCATGAACATGAAGGAAATCAACCACATACCCTCCTCCCACTATACATGACCCCCACCATACATTATCATCTCTACCACATATTCAAGTAAACCAAAACATCACATACTATACTTAAATCCATTATATACCTTATTCTTATAAATACATTGAGTCAGCATACTAGTACAACATATAGAAGGGATATTTAGGAAGAGTGAGTAGTCATCCATCCATTCACTCATTAATCAAGATGTTTCATAAAACACCATGAACCCAAAACATTTGGGTGTTGGTAAGATTATCCCACTAGAGTGGGGTGCCTACTAAATCATAAGAAAATAAAAGTATAATAAATCCACACAAAATACCATCCTAAAGGGTCCACAAAAATAAGATTTATATACCCATCACAAGTACTAAATCATCACTTACACATTCTACCATTGATGATTATTCTTATAATATAAACCATCACCACTTTCTACAAAAAAATAGCCACAAAAATCATTCAAAATTTATCATTTATCAGAACAATTAACCCTTTCCAGATTTAACATTTACCAGTCATCTTACATTCATAATTCCATTTGAATTCATATTTAATGAAAACCAATTATTTATAAATTACCCACTTTTAATCGAGTTATTACCCTTTTGTTTCATTTAAAAATGTTCCATTCACATTTAATAGTTCATTAAATTATATACTACACCCATTACTGTGTTCTGTATTACCAATCATATTCTGTTTCTACCTAGATACTAAAAAGCATCCCCACAAGAAATAAAGAACAAAAAATAAGAAATTTATCAAAAAAATAAAATAAATAGAATATGGGAGAGAAGAAAGTATATAGAACTTAGTTTAAACCCTAAGGGGGTGTTATATTTTATATTGTCCAAAGTTGGATAATTTCACAATTTTATCCTAAATCTGAAGGTTGGTGTGGTTTATTATTCATACAATACCAAAACATATTCACTCCAACTCTCTTTAGATCTAACTTGTTATATAGAAATCCCTGGATAGAGTACTAAATCTCCATTCCTTTAGAAATTATATACATATTTGATGGTGGGAGGGGATAAAGAATGGGTCATATTCTTTTTCATATACTATTTGTTTAGACTATTCCTTAACTACATCTAGGGATAACTCCATTAGTGTTTTTTTCCAAAATTTTAATAATGGAACAATAATGTAAAATATAAATTTGAATAGAATTAAAATAATATTTATTGATATAAAAATATTCCCCTTCAAGTGGGTTTTCTTGTAAATTGGATTATCTAGGAAATACCGTTATATATTCATTATTAGTATGTGAATTTTATTATTCATAAACATCATATAAGGACACCCATGTGTTTCATAAGTCTAAATATTCAATGTGATTGGAGGTAATACTCAATTCATTACAGACACTCATTCACTATATACTGTAGGAAAAGATCTACAAAAATCCTATAGATGGCTCATCCTACTGTAATCTCAACACTCAACTTGATTACTATCACACAGTCTCCCCATGTATCCCTACCTACCACACCAATGATAGAAAATATAATTACCAACACCAATGCTCTAGAAATTATTCACTTAATGATAGGTCACAAAGTGTCACTTCCTTCCACTAAACACTTTTCCATTGGGTCAAAAAACTGAACTACCCTGATTTGTGCCCAAAACTTATCTCATGTTATGTTATGTAATAATAACCTAATTTATTTTTGATATGGTGGAAAACAAAAATACATTCACCTATAATCAAACAACACGATTGTGCCCGAACGTGAATCATATCACCCTAGATGGATCATCCATAAGACAAATATGCACAAAACCTAAAAGATCGTAAAGTGAGTCAAACACTCCATAAAAAACATATAACCATACATATACAAACCAAATCTTCCTATATTTGTCCAACACATCAAAAATATAACTAATCATGGTCCTATGATGAACACGTATCGTCACCCTCTCCTCCTCCATCTCCACTTTCTGTTGTCACCTATAAGAACATTATATTGAAAATTAAATATTTTTGCATATTTATATTAAAACTTAAAACCAATGAATGTTTGAAAACTAAATGATTTTGAATTTTTTTGATTTACTTACTTACCACCAGTCGATGCACTACCATCGGGGGCATATCTGCTCATCTGTTGATGTATATCAGTAATCAATTTTCTCAAAGTGGATATCCGATCCCCCTGGTCTTGAACTGTTGTTCATAAAGAAGCAATCTCCCTCTGAGAATATTCGGGTATGGACTGACTATAACTAGGATTAGATGCATATGAAATCACTTGTGGCATGCCAAAGACCTCAGATGGTATGGGTCCGAAACCCATCCCATGCACTCTACCAGGATGCTCCTTCCCAAGGACTTTAGCAACCAGGTTATCCTGGGATACTGAGTAGGACTGCCCAGGATTAGCATCCCATAGTTCTTTAATTTTTACCTATAAATAAAATATCAATATATAATAACATAGTAAAAACTGATATTAAGTTATTATAATAAAAAATTGACTTCATATCCCAACTTCTTTTGCAGGATCGTTAACAAAACTTCCATCTGATTTTTTGTGAACATTCAACAACACTTCAATTTGGGATGCTTCATGCCCTAAACTCTGTGACTACATTAAGAAAAGATAAATCAACAATTAAATATATTAAACAGATAATATTGTCTTATAAATATTTAAACTAATGAAAATATTACCAGAGTCGTTCGACTTCTAGAAAAGATTTTTGACCCCGTAGTGTGAGGGATGACTTGCTTAGCCCGGTTTGATGCATTCTATCTTGAGAGAACCTAAAATAAATAAAATGAAATTTAACAGTAATGTATTAAATGTAACATCTTCATATACATGTATAAATGTAAAATTAGGATAGTATAATAATATATATTTCAATACCATTCGCTTCTCATCACGATGTATGTCAACAAAAACTTTCCACTGTTCTTTCGGTACCCCACTAGGTAGCTTCTCATACATTTGTTGCACGGTCAATGAAGTATCGTTGACATATCACCACAATCTCCATTTTAAGTCTTTCCATTTCTTACCAAGATTTTTCAATGTCCACTTTCGTGCTATCACATCAGAAAATGTAAAGTGGAAGAACATCTATATACAAAAATTCATTTTGAACATATTAGTAACATGACCTTAAATTTAACCATAATGTATTAAAATTAACTTTATTTGGGAATCAAGAATTTCATTTTTCCAACTTGGAGGCATATGTATCCAATAATCAAAAGAAATAGGTAGGGAAATGGGCTCTGCTGCCAGTTGGCCTAGAATTTTTCCAAGTAACCCCGCGCCGTCATCCATAAGGACCCCAAATGAATCAAATGGCACAATTATCGTATCGCCATTAATATTCCAAATATCTGACCTTTTTATGTTTTTCACCACAATTTCATTTTTTTCATCTTCAATGAGAAAAAAATTAGTATAAACAAAATGCAATAAATTTATTTATATTAAAATTTGTACCTATGACAGTGACCCTCCAATATGCCCGTGAGGAACTGGAAGAGGCGTGCTGCCGCCCCACTGCTAAGGATCCTGAAGGGAGATTCAATGAATCAGCCTCTAATGGGATACCCACAGAGGGTGTGAGAGATTGTGTAGGGGAGATGGTGCAGGGGTGTAGGCAGCTGGTGGGTCATATGCCGTGGGGAGGGAGACAGATGGATCGTCAACTGTCGCAGTAGTAGATGAAATAGTGTACCGCTTCCTCCTTGGAATTCTTGTCATTTAATCAAATAAAATAAAGTTCAGAATATATATTTCGAAAAAATTATGCATAAAAAAAATTAAAATGATAACAGATGCCCAATACTATCAAATAAAATATATATAACAATGATAATTAATGACTGCACAAATGAAATAAGTGGTTATTGAATGAATAAATAACTGTACATACAATCATTTTCCCCTTCAATCATGTAAATTTACTTCTCCATTACTTCATCTACTTCATTCATCCTTTCGAGACTAATATTTTGAATATCATGATGGACAAATAATTCTGCTTCTTGTTGTTGATGAGATTCAATTTCAGAGGCCAAATCTTCCACTTCATCACCCATATCATACAAATATCTTTGTATTACATGAGAAACTACACTCCATCCTTCATCCACAACATCATTCACATAATATACCATTTTTCCTTGTGATGATAAGATATATGGATCATACAGTTCACGATCACCAACATCCATCAAGCGAGAGAAGTTCACAGAAGTAAATTTCAAGGAATCTCTTTTAACACCCCTGATAATATCAACCCAATTTCATTTGAATAAAACAACAAAAAAATGCCTGTGGTAGTTTAATTCAATAATATCAAGCATATTTCCATAGTATCCCACTTCAGTAAATGTAAATATACCATTATTCTTTATTTTCAAACCCACTTCTCGATCGACTGTACGAAATCTAAAGTCATTCACACTGTAAGCATCGAACTTTATAACTTGTTTTATAAGACCTATAGCAAGAAAATTCAAATATTCTGACAACTCTGCTCGAGTATCAGTATTCATGATCTAAAAAATAAAATATAATTTATTATATTTACAAAATGTATGTGTCAAATTAATATTCATATTTATTGCAATATTTATGAACTTACACGTCGTGAAAACCATTCTACAAGCTCTTTATCCACAGATTTAATTATATATTTCTCATTTCATATTCGGCCTCTCATTTGTCTCTTTGTTTGTATCCCCAAATCTTCAATAAATGGACTTGTAATTTCACTATTCAGTAGAACATATCTATGAGCCTGTAATAATTCCAATTCTGTCAGTGTCACATTTGAGGTCCTCCCAACTGATCGGCCAATAATAGGAAATATTTTCAATTTATGATGTATTTGAGATTGATTCTATGTGTCATAAACATGTCTAACTCGATTAAATCTTGTCTTAATATCATCCAATTATCTGGAACAAAAGGTAAGACACTCCTCAGCCAAATAGTTTTCAGCAATAGAGCCTTCTGGTTGAGCTTTATTTCTCACATATGCTTTCAAATTACCAAAATATCTGTGAAATAAAATAATCATAATTATGCATATATTTAAATTCCAAAAAAATTTAATTAACTGAAAAACATATAAATAAAATACCTCTCAATTGGATACATCCATCGATAATGAATGGGGCCTCCTAATTTAGCTTCCTCAACCAAATGCACAGTTAAATGCATCATGATAGTAAAAAATGATGGAGGAAAGATCATCTCTATTTCACAAAAGGTCAATACAAACCTCTCTTGGAGGTTATCAAGCTAAAATGAATGTAGATATTTCTCACATAATTGCCTGAAAAATGTGCAGAATTGCAGTACAACAACAGTAACTTTTTCAAGTAATAATTTATGCAATGCCAATGGTAGTAAATGTTGTAACAAAATATGTGAATCATGAATTTTCAATCCATGTAACTTACGATTCTTCAAGTCAACACACCTCGAGATGTTACTTGAATACACATCAGATACCTTCATATTATTTAAAATTCGAAGGAATGTATCTTTATCCCAATTTTTCATTGAAAAAATTGTCGGAGAATACTTTTCATTCTCATCTGGCCAGAGATCACGTTTTATGTTCATTACTTGTAAGAATTTGCAAGCATGGAGATGATCCTTCGACTTTCCATGCCCATTAAGTAATGTGAAAATAAAATTGTCACAGAAAGTTTTCTCAATATGCATCACATCAAGATTATTCTGCAACAAATTAAATTCCCAATACGGAAGTTTGAAGAATATGCTTTTTTTCTTCCATTGTTGCATTTTGATTTCACTTGACGATACACATTGGACCTGTTTTTCACTATCATTCAAATGATGAACCTTCACAAATTCTATTTCAACATTTTCAAGTTGTGTCAATATTTCAGAACTAGTTAACAACTTCATAGGTGGTCTACGATCAATAAAACCATTAAATTTTGATCTATTTAGCCGAAATCTATGAAATTCATCAAGAAATTTTTGATGGCATAAGAAGCACCATTTTCTACTATGAGGTAGCCGTTTGGGCTCAAAATCAAAGCTACAAATGGGATAATCCAAACCTGTGTAAGTGTTCCAACCAGATAAATTACAAAGCCCAGGTCAGTCACTAATGGTCCACATTAAAGCAGCATGCATTTTAAACATTGTTTTAGAGGAATCATCAAATGTGTTAGCACCGTTAGTCCATAAATCCTGCAATTCATCAATCAAAGGCTACAAGTATACATCAATATCATTTCCAGACATTTCTTTTCCAGTAATAATCATCGAAATGATAAAAGATGTTTGTTTCATACACATTCACAGAGGCAGATTGTAAGGGATCAAAACAACTATCCAAATTCTATAACCGATACTCAAAGTCCCAAATGGGTTGAATCCATTGGCAGCCAATCCCAATCGAACATTCCTAGGATCAGCTGAGAAATCTAGATGTAATGAATCAAATGTCTTCCACGATTGTGAATCTTGTGGATGTATCATTAACCCATCATTGTTATTATCTACTGAATGCCACTTCATGTGTTCGGCGATTTTCGATGACATGAATAATCTTTGCAATCGAGGATTCAAAGGAAAGTAATGAAAAACCTTTACAGGTGTTTTACTTTTCTTTTTCTCCATGAAATTATTTTGATTTAGACTTCTAATATCACCGTTTGACTGCCATCTATAAAAAGAACATTTTTTTCAGTTCTGTTTACTTGAATCCTCTCCCCAATAAACCATACAATCATTGGGGCACGCATGTGTTTTTGTATAATTCAGACCAAGCCTATTAACAACTTTTTTCATATCATAAAAAGACTTGGGGATTTTTGCTTCAGGAAATGCATCATGAATAAATTCCAATATCATGTACATTGCCTTATTTGTAATTCCACATAGACATTTGATATGGTATAAATTCAGCAGAAATGAAAACTTTGAATATTTCAAACACCCACTATACAACTCTTAATTTCAATTGTCAACTAAATCATGAAACACATTTTCCTTATCAAAGTTTTCTCTTACATTTGGCTCCACAGAATCAAGAGGAGGATCCCATGATATGTTACAATCTTGATCTGATTGTGTTACAGTCTCAAAAACATCACTTGTCTCGTTTCTATTTGTAGCACCCTCATCTGGTTGTTTTGATATGTTTTGATGTTGACGGTGGTCTCTTGCAGTGCCAAATGCATCATTTATAAGATTTTTCATTTCATTTTCCATTGTCGACGAAGTTTTTAGGTCATTCTGTGGATTGACATCAGTTCTCAACCTTTCTGTAATGTTCGTTCTCCATGACAAATCCAACGCAAATATTGATCAGGGAAATTATTCACCATTAAATGTTCATAAACTTCATCTCTCTTCAACCATCTTCTAAATTTACATTTAGGACATGGACATCTTATTCTCCCTTCAACAGATCAATTGGAAAATGAAAAATCTAAAAACTGATTCAAACCCTTAATATACTGAGGTGTGTTCCTTGGTAATGTGATCCACTTTTATCCATGTATATCACAATGTGCCTACACAATATTAAAAAAATTAAAACACATAACTATTACTAAATAGGGAAAGAGATTCATATATACTAGTTGAAAAAATATATAAATATGCTACATAAGGTTTTCCTATATCAATACATATGGTAATAAAGTACATGTTATTTATGGTAATAAATTACATGTTTTAGGGGGAGATATGATCCATGGGGTGGATTTGCTAATAAATTACATGTTATTCAGCAAAAGTAAGATCTGATTAAATCCAAAAAATTCATGAAATAAGTGATTTAATAATTATTTCAAGTATCATTTGATATAAAATATGATCAAAACGTGTCATGGCTGATCATGACTCAGCAAGTGGTGTTAAGAAACCACTTTTTTTATTCAAAACTTGATCTAGAACTTTCATGCTGAAGTAAATTCACTTGTTGAATCTAGAATTACATAAAAAATGGATTATTCTATAATAAAAAAAGGTTTCCAAGCCTTAACTAAGAGAATAAATGATGTCATATTGAATCTGGTTGATAACAAGGGATATCAAGCACTAAATTTAGTAGAATTATACCACTAATAAGGAATAGGCACCATCCATACCATCTTGTAATAATGTTTATAAATATCTATTTATGAAGGGAGTGGGTAGGAAAAAAATTATGTACAAGTATGGATTTTGAAATGTTTGATGGAATATTCCACCTTAGCTAAGGTGGATAAGAAAATTAAGAAAGTTGGTTTCCCTTAAAAATCTAAACAAGTTGTAAACATGACCTAATGTCATTATTCAAATGAAATAAGATGATCATGGGTTGTGGATCAATTTTGGTGTTGTGACAAATTCATTTATTGTGAATTATATTATTGGTATAGACCATCAAGTAATACATACATTATGGTTAAATCAATACTAATAGTACCTCACACTATTAAGGGAACCCATTATTAATTTTATATAGCTTTTTTATCCTTAAATATTTATCATTCATCCCCTCCTTGATAATTCATGCCCCCATGATGAGATAGGGATTGTTGGATGTTGGGGTTGTTCTTGGAATAACTATAAATAAATCAATTTTGTGGATGAAAAATAATCTTATGATATCATCCTAGTTGATTATGATAGGATTGAGTTAGATTAAAACTATTAACTCATTTTGAATTCAGAGGATAAGTATAGAAACATTCGAGATGTCATATTCGGCCATAGTTGTGAAATTCCCAAAGGAATATCATACATTCCCTTTTTAAGTGATCCAAAGAGACATATTGGAATTGACACAACTAATTATTTTGAAGTGGATAAAAGTAAAACTACCTTGTGTATTGGTTATCTGGTGCTTTCCTACCATAGGGATAATTTTTCCTTCTATACTTATTTCCACTGCCGGAGTTTCCACCTATGCTCATGTAGAAAAAGGTGTTCCCTCCACTAATATTCCCTATAATGTAAAAATTCTCTACCATCAAGTTATTCTCAATCTCAATGAAATTATTAATAAAAAACATGAAAACCTTAGAGTGATTCTTAAGTCACAGAACCAACTGAAACACACATGATTTGAGAGATTAACTAGATGCCACTTCTAGTAAAAAGTGAGGAAGGTAAGTAAATTGGTCTCTATATTACATACCTGAGATATCTCTATGATTAAGATAAAAAAATTTCTTAATACTTGAAAGGTATGTAGGTATAATTTTTTGTTAAAAAAATCCTCAAATCCATCTGAGGTAAGGTATTAATCAACCTTAACATAGATGACTCAGTCTCACCATTTCCATGATAGTCCTTTGAGTATGCACACTACTATATTTAATTTAGTCCCATATATAGTTCCAAGAAAATCTAAGATCCTATTTATCTAACCTATCCATGACTTTGAATCTTTAGGTCCCAAGTCACCCTATAATATTGGTAGGATTTTCCTTTCACCACCAAAACCAGCACTCTTATTAAAGAAAGGAGAACAATAAAGGCATGAAGGGGACTTAATTAGGGGGCAAGAAAATAATGAAGTCCAAGGGCATCACCTAAAACAATAATCGAACACTCCAGGGGCAAGGATCCCAAGCTGGAGAAGGATGAAAAATCAGCATCGTAAGGAAAATAGGATGAAAGGAAGTATGCCACTTTGTTGCCCTCACACCAAGTATGAAGTAACCTGGTGCTGCTATCCATGAGAAGCTTGCAGTAAAGGATATGGTATAAGATTCTCCATGGAGTGGAGATATGATCCATCAGTGCATCGTAGAGGATTTTGGAGTCAGTTTTGATCTCTAAGAGAAGCAGGTGATTAGACAGACTGAACTAAATTCCTTTCAGAAGTGCCCAAGCCTCGGCCTACAGGGAGTCTACACTACCGAATCAAGTAGTGTACGCTGCTACCACACTACCCCTTGAGTTATGGATCACACTGCCACCCTCATAGTTCACATAGAACAGGACCCATCAGAATTGAGCTTCAGCCCATCAGATGGTGGTCTCCAGCAAATCAATCGACCCCCTGAGACCCTGTTGAGGGTAACCTGCACCTTATACCGAAGTAACTGCCTTAGTGAAGGAGCTTCCTCCCAAATTTTTATGAGTACCCCCAGGTATGATATCATCCATTTGGATCTAGAAATCAGGTCTGCCTTCGAGTACCCAACTCCTTCAAAACACGATTTGTTCCTCACCTCCCAGATACACCAACAGTCGGCTGAAAAACAATTTCCCTCGCCTGCTTCTCTATGTTATTAGAGCCTACTCCATGGAACCGCCGTTGTAGGAAGGATTCGACCAAACCGAATGGAGATGAAAAGATGGAGAACTCCCTGAATTCTTCCTAGAAAATTCTGGCCCATTCGCTCTCGAAGAATAGATGAGAGGTGGTCTCGACACAGGGGGTCTGACAGCAAGAAAATTTTGAATAAATTGAAACACCTTTCCAATGGATCTCCTCATCTGTAGATATGGCGTGGTGTTGAAGCCTCCAAGTGAAGAAATTATATTTTGGAGGAACACTTTTGCACTAGAGGAGATGGCCCCATGGATCCTGAGCTTGGGAATCCTGAAGGATTGACCTGCATGATTTAACAGAAAAGGAGCCTGAAGAGGTAACCTTAAAAATGAAGCTATCTGGTTCGTCTGAGAGTTTGATGAGATTGAAAATTATGGACTGATGTTTATTTAGGATTGCTTGGATGAAGGTAGTATGATCACTTTCTTGCTTGAAAGTGATGTCAGTGACTGGGCAGCCAGGGAATCTGAGAATATCCCCTGAACAGTTGTCATGCCAAAACCTGATGTCTCCGTGGCCGATGATCCTACTATACTGGCTACGAAGGAGAGTTATATGCCCCTTAATAGTGCTCTAAAGGTAGGAGGAGTTTCTCATTTGTTCTAGGTAGTGCTCATACTTCTTCTTTATAACTTTTTCCAATAGAGTACTCCCTTCCACTACCTCCCAAGCCAGCCTTGCATGCAGGCAATGCATCATTTCAAAAACACTTCTCACACATATTCCACCTTAATCCGTGGGAAGGGACATTTTAGATCAGGATGAACAATGGAACCAACCCTCTGAATGGGAATCCCAGATGAATGATGTCATAATCTGCTCAATATTCTTAAGAACATCCTTCGGGACCTTAAGAACCTAGAGGATGTGCATGGGGATCGATGTAATCACGCTATTAACCAGAGTGATCCTCCCCCCAAAAGAAAGGAATCGATTTTTTTAATTGTTGATGCGAGAAGAGATTTTCCCCACCCCTTTATCCAGATGTTTGATACAGAGCCTCCCCGATGTGATTGGGGCACCTAGATAATCCATAGGAAGAATCATAGTTTCACTCTTCTTCTAATTTATAGGTCTTCTAACCAGTGGTATTTTTTTCTATAACTATAGTCGATGTTATTAAAATCATTACTTAGTCACCACCCAACATTTTAGTTAAAGTTTTTTACAGTGTGAAATAATACAGAAGCAAGATCAAAATGGAAAATTTTCAAAGTAACAAACCATGAAATATCATGTGAATGATGAATTTATGGTGGTAATTCTCTTTAATAATGTTGATACACAACTCTCATTGGATAAAACCATGATGACAAGGAGAAAAAACTCCTAGAAGTGTTTTAAAACACTTTTAATACTCAGACCACCTAGGTAACTTGAATATTATTATAAATAGGTTATATATACCTTTTTATACCCTATATTTCAATTTATAATACATCCTATATCCATACCTAACTTCCTAACTAATATATCTTACTAAACCGATATCATATGTAATATCAAAACCCCAACTGATCACCTTATATAATATTAAAATTCCACTAACCTTAGGTCCATCCCACAAACACTAAAGGTTGGAAATAAACACCTAGGGTTAAGAATATTACTGGGGGATGATTTACCCTTAAAATACATAACCTTCAATGGAATAACTCTAATGGTAAAATATAAATATGATGAATGAGAAAGTAAAAACAAACTATAATAATATAAAATAATAATAATAATCAGAGATAAAATAAACAAAAATATCATCAAATTAGTCTATAAGACAAAAGACTTATAAAGGTAGAATAGGGAGCCAAACATGGAACTACACCAAGCTAAAAACTACTACTATATCTAATATCCTAACTCTATCACCAATAACCACAAAATCAAGGTGCTCTTATATAGAATTAATAGGTCTTCCCTTTACCTATACCATGTCAAACTTCATATGCACCAAGATGCATATGCGGGGTGTGAGTATGTACACCCAGTAGACAGTTAACCAAAGACTTCATACACATGATACTATAATAAAAACAAGTTATATCAAATTTTATATAAAATAAAAGTGAAGCTAAAAACCAATGAATCAGATACATATAACAAGTGAAAAAAACTCACACTATAGCACACATCTAGATCATGAAATCACACACACATCAAATAAACTAAAAATTCCCCTCTGGGAGCTATTCAACTAACCCAGTTTATCCTGAATATAAGTAGGATGCAATTAATAACCCAAAATCATTATTAGAAACCCATCCCCTTGACCCAAGTCATCACTTGGTGGTACAATCTATGTTCCTAATTAAACAGAATTGGTATGAAAATCCAAACCAACAAAGGTGAATATATATGAATCATGAATGAACACTAACCTCTTCCAAGAAATGATTATACACACAAAAGGGTTGCATATTTCTATAACCCTATGCATTGAAAGCTCCAAAAAAATATGAAAAACAATACCTACGACTATGCAAACCACCAGTGGTAGGGGAGGGGAACTGACCTAGGGTAGGAACTCGACGGGGTCGGGGGAGAAGGTGGTGTCGTAGGTGTCGGGGGGAGAAGGGGGGTCAGCAGCGACAAGAGGCGAGGTCACCGGCAGAACGGGAGGGGAGCAGAGCTAGCATTGGGGCTCGTCGGGGGAGAAGGGTCGCGAGTGTTGGGGAAGAGGGTCGGCTCAGGTGGGGAGGGGGAGCGTCGCCACTAAAAAAAATTAAAAAGGTTTCGTGGTGGTTTTTAATAAACCATCGCTAAACCATTTTACAGAAAGGTTTAGCAGTGGTTATATAAACCGCTGCTAAAAAACTGCTGCTAAAGGTGGTTTATGTTGTAGTGAGAAATTGGGTGAGTTATAATTCCTAGTTAGGGAAGAAACATGGCACAATATTAAGAAATTAATACAGGTTCAAAAATAGGCATATCAATTTTTTATAAAAGGTTTGAGAATTATAAACATGAACAATGAGGCATGATATATCAAGATAACATAAAGGAAACATGGTAAATGAGGAAACAACTTAAAACACTACATCATAAATAGTGGTCAAGGTTAAATTCCAATACGTCATGATGGAAAAAGTACACCATGGATTATGTTCACTAAATAATCCCTTGTATAAAATCTCATGAGACTAAAACAATATCCAATGCATTGGAGCACTACATAATTATGGGTTCACCGGTCATTTCATTTAATTATTATGCTTAAGTGTTCCACATAGATCATAAAACATCGAATCATTTTTCATCACATTTTATTACACAATTAAGGAGTGTAGATTAAATACCTATTAATCCCTAATAAAATAAGTACTAGCTCATAAATGTGAACACTGTTGATACAAAATGGTTATGGGTATTCATTACAAATCTATTTGTCATGGAAAATCACGGTGAAATTTCGGCAGCATAATAGGGGTGTATAAATGTTTATGGGAGGGATTAATGAGACTGAATGGGGTATCTCATAATTTATAAATCATTGGGGAAGTAATGGGATATGTAATAACATATCCTGATAATAGGAAATTGAGATATGTGGTATAAGAAAATGAAGCTACTTGAATAATGAGGAGAAGGAGAGGATCCCTTATTAAATTTCAACATGGTAATGGGTATACATAAAGATTCATGGGAGGGAATAATGAGAGTAAAAGGGATATCTAATAACATAGTAGTCAAAAGGAAATTATGGGAGTTGTAGGAAAGCATACCAACACAACCATAAATGAAAACTAAAAGGCATAACATAAAAGTGGTTCTTGAATTAAAAAGAGGAGAGGAAGGTACCTTACCTTGAGTGTCACGACCCCCTCCCCACAAAGTGTACCCCTCCTGGGCCAGAAATGTGAGAAGACAGATAACGACCCCCGAGTCCCGCCTCCAGTAGGCCCCGGGTTGGCGTCTAGCACCGAGGGTATAATACACACACAAATGGGAGGCATTACCCTCTAAGAGAACACATGCAGAACAGAGAGATAGAATATACTCCAAACAACTGAAACTCATAACTGAAATATAAAAGAAACCCAAGTACATATATGAAATGTCATGCAAAAGTACTACAACTGAAAGTGGAAACTAAAAGTACCCAAAAGAATGTAAAACGACAGTGACCACAAGCCCGAACAGCTCCTCCTCCAACCGCAATATAGTAGTAACCAGATTGATCTCCAACCTGCTCCAAGTGACCTGAAAAACTGGTTATATATACATAGGGTGAGTATAACAGTATACTCAGTAGGATCCTCCCCAAGCCTCTCGTGCAAAAGTAAAGAAAGCATGCTAAATCCCAGTGAACAATAAGTGAAACTAACTCGTCACCTAAACAGTTATACTATGTTCCCAACCTCACCATGGATACTCTCACTAAGTAACGTATACAAGAATATAGCATATAGTAAAGAATATCAAGGGTACCCCGCTACTACTTCTCTACTGGTTTGCCACTTTTACCCAGCGACATACATCTTGTGCATCTCTCTCTAATGCTTTCCCGCAGACACCTGAGCTAAGCTCCACCATCTACACCTCGTGCACCACATAGGCTTTCCCGCAAACACCTGGGTGAAGCACCACACTGTCCTCACAACCAAAAGTAACCAGGTAGTTTCCGGGAGCCACCACAGCTTTCATAATGTGTATCATACGTCGGGTATAATACCTCAAGCCATTACAACCCATACTCCGAGTAAGGATCCTCAAGCCATCATAGCCTATACACGTTACACCTATAGTAGTCCATAGGATACTATATCCAGAATATATGTGTGTGAATAACCACAATCCATTACATCCCTATACACACATATATTGGGTAACTAATCGCTGTGCCTCTTGGCACAAGTATCTACCAAGAGAAGAGAGCGGGGCCAAAGGGGGTAGTCAGCCATTCGACCTCCCATCAGAATATTGGGGAAAAAACCCCCCCAGGGCTCAAAATCCCCGGGGTGTCAGTTGCCCTTAACGACAGGGTGGAGTAGCATATAGAAACACAAAAAGTACAAAATATATATGTAACTCACATCCACACTATGGGAATTACCTAGTCTTAGATACAACTACAACTAACGTCTCTCAGACTCCAGGCTGCTACTTCTAAGACTAGGTCTCTTATATGCACACAAACATTTGAAGAGATTTATTAGATTACTCTATTCTCATTTTATCAGTTCCACTGTACATTAATTAATTCTTTAAACATTAATTAAGAATGAACAATTCCACATTACACTGAATTGGAATCACATTCAAAAACAACTTCTCCTTTTAAGATTCACATCACCTTTAAATTCCAGTATCTCCATCCCCGTGGATTTTCACTATTTAATCAAACATTCATTAAAAAATTACTTTTCCATATTCCCAGGCATTTCAGAAAAGCATCCTAATCTTCTAAACACAAAGGAGGCTCAACACGGTGAGTAGATATACTACCCGTCGAGTCTTTGCCGCCTATAGAAAGAGCATAAACCCATTCTTCCTCGAGAGGCTAAACACGAAAAGCACATGGAATACCCCGCGTGTCTTCGCCTCCTTCGGAAGAAGGGTAGCAAGACCATCTGCCTTGAGCAGTGGGGAAAATCAAAGCAGATTAACATTCAAAGAAACCACAAGCATCCAACAACCACATCCGTACCATTCCATCACCCCTGGTGTCCTCCCTGACACCCACATGCATAACTGATGCATATCACCACTCTAGGCATCATCCAATGCCACAACCACAAGGCCTCCACTCCTCCACATATCACAACACCCCTCCAGGGTCACATCATAGCACAAGCAGCAGAAAAACAATAATCACAACCATGGGCTCTTGACCCTTTAACATACAAGAGGGTAACTCAGAACCCTTTTAGAAATTCCCACATAATCTGTTCTTTAATCCATATTGAATTAGAAGATTTGTTATTCGTAGGTTCCAATCACGGGATACCTAATCAGTAAGATATCATAATTAAATAACCATGCTTACTTACCTAATTTGATTATCCTCAAATTAGAACAACTACAACAACTATAATAACCAGATTAATTTACATGCCTCTTTATCTTTAGCCAATTAATTAACAATTAATTCTGGATTTACATTCATTATCAATTTATATCATGAATGAACAACAAATAAAAGAAAATCATAGATATCAATCTATCTAGAAAAAAACATGAGGCAAACCGTTATCACGGTATAAAGCAACAACATGCGATCAACCAATTCTTTTAATCTGGTTCAAGTATTTAATTAGGTCAATTTCATTGTGATCCAAAGGACTAAATCATGCTAATTATACAATTTCACATATACAATTAGAGAAGCCATGAATCCCCTACTTGGAATAGTTCTTGACGTCCTTTATCCACACAACGGGTCACAATCCTCCTCTTGTGACAACTTATTGGGAAGATTGACCGACACAGTTCAGTTGCATCCAAAACAGAGCAGAACCAATCCTAGGAGTAAATATTGATTGTGCAACTCCTATGAAAATGATTGAAAGGTTCTAGAGTCCCTTAGCTGAGAACAGTGGGAATGAAAAAGGATAATGACATCTCGTCCCTTTTTAAGATTTAACGAGGTGATAGTTTAAGATCCGGTTAATTCTCCATTAAAAATGGATCGCATTAACCCACGAGGTTTGACCAAGTAAAAAATTCCAAGCCTTAGGAACAATTAATATAGGATTTATGTCATTTGAATCGGCCTTAAGAGTCCTTAAAATAAGGCTTTAAATGTATTTTACGTCAAAGTAAACGTCAAAAGGGGCAAAACTGTAGGAGTCTGGAAACACTGTTCAGCCACCGTTACTGTACATGAAACCGATCTGTGAAACTGATCTCTAAAACCGATTTGTGAAACCGATCTGTGAAACCGATCTGTGAAACTGATCTGTGAAACCGATCTGTGAAACCGATCTATGAAACCGATCTCTGAAACAGATCTGTGAAACCGATCTGTGAAACCGATCTGTCAGACCGATCTCTGACACCGATCTGTCAGACCGATCTGTGAGACCGATCTGTGAGACCGATCTGTCAGACCGATCTGTGAGACGGATCTGTGAGACCGATCTGTGAGACCGATCTGTCAGACCGATCTGTGAGACCGATCTATGAGACCGATCTGTGAGACCGATCTGTGAGACCGATCTGTGAGACCGATCTGTGAGACCGATCTGTGAGACCGATCGGTGAGACCGATCTGTTACTGTTCATAAAACTGGAACCACTGTTCACAGAACTGGAAAATTGGTAAAGTGTTGGGGATAAGTCCCCTTGACCTCCCGGAACACCTCCAACACCAAAATTTCACAAAGTAATGGACCGGAGAGGTCCGAGCCATTACATTGAGAGTGTGATTCTAGATGATTGGGAGGAGATTTTTGAGTGATTGGGGGAACCTTGGGAGGAATCTAAATATGGGAGGTTAGATTAAGGATTTTATATAAGATTATGTAGTGAAGATAAATGGGAGCATGGGTGGGTTTATATAGTAAATTCTTGGGGAATTATTTATTATTTCTCAAACTGATGTTCTGGTCTCCACATAATAATGTAACCAAAACCACAAATATTATCATGGTTTATTCCCATGAATTCTAAAAAAGAGTGATGTTTTTCATTATTTTATAATTAAAAGGTCCAAACATGTTAAAATATTTCCCTTAGTGATGTGGAAGAAAGTCATTTCGTTAAAGAAATGATTTTAAAAACATAATATATAAAATAGTTTTTAGAGAATACATGAAGGATTTACAAAATTAACCAAATAAACTCAAAATAACATTATTTTAAATTTTACACATATATTTGGTCTATTATACCCTTTATAATATTTATTACATCATTTATTGGGTCATTATGATGTCATAATACACACTATATATTTATACCGTATTTAATTTTTACAAAAATTTCTGACTATCTCATAAAATTATGAAAAAATAACCATTTTATAATTTAGAAATTTTGATTCCAAAAAAATATTTATTTTATCCAACTAATTTTCTAAATATTTTAATTTTCACTTTGAAAAGATAATCAACCTTTATTTATAAATGTTGGGTTTTTTATAATAAAATTTTTAAACCCTTATAAAAATTACATTTGACTTCATAAAAATTATACAATCATTTATATTTGATAAAAAAATATTTAATAATAATATTTTATTAAAATATCATTTATTTCAAAAATCTATTAATTCATCAAAATAAATTCCTTAATTGAATTTAAATAT